>CM066031.1:170283042-175284852 GCA_033557465.1 Ichthyophis bannanicus
GCTGCTGGGTCACCTGAGCTCGGTACTCAGGTTGACGGCCTTGGAGAGCAGACTGTTCTGCTGTCCATGGACCAGCAGCGGGCAATGCTCGCGGGCCTCGCTGGCGCCCGTCCCCCCTGCGACACCCGCCGGGACGGGTCGACGTCCAACGTCGACCCCGGATACCGAGCCGAGCCTCGAGTCGATGCGAACTCGAGTCGATCCTCGTTCCCACCCCCCCCACCCCCCGAAGGTCACCCTTCGGCCTCCCGTTCGATCTACCGAGGTCGCCCGACGCCGACTCCCTCGGCGTCAGGGGCGGCAGGCGCCGCGGCCCTGCCCGGGCACCCGCCACCCAACCGATTACTCGTCGGAGTCGGTCTGGGAGTTCTGAAGAGGAAGAGTTCCGCCTGATTCTTCGTCCGTACTCGGTGTGTCCCCTCGGACTCACCGAGGTCCGATCCTCGGAATCAGTCCCCCCCCGTAGGATGCCCGTTTCTCGGACTTCGTCAGGGATATGGCCACGGCTTTGAGCCTTCCCCTGCGGACCCCGAGGAGGATCCTCGATCCGAAGAGCGTCGACGCCCTCCTTATTACTCTCCCGCAATGTAACACTTTACTGTACCGGTTCCTCCTATGCTGGAACCACTACTCTTCCTAATGTGGGAGAGTCGCGGCCTCCTCGCCGGTCCTGAGCAAGCGTGTCGATTCTATCTATCGGGTTCCGCAAGAGCCCTGGCTTTCAAAAGGCACAGCTACCACAAAGAAAACCCATTCCATTGTAGGGGAATCGGCCATGCATCGTCTTAAGATGCCAGAAGATGCCACTCCTCGGTGCCCCGTCCTGGCGGGGAGGCCCGTAACCTGGATGGCGCTTGGTAAGAAAAGTGTTTCCAGGGCTCTATGCTCGCATGTCGTGTCCCAGACTTACCAGCTAATAGCATGGGCATGTATCCTCCGAGATCTGGCTAAAAAGAGCTAGCCGGATTCTCCGCTGGTTTTGTCCGAGGAACCCTTGCGGAGGTTTCCTGGGCCTTGTCCACTGGCAATTCGGGAATGCTCATAAGTTTCATGTCCGCAGAGCAGCCTATGATGTGCTTTGAAAGCATCGGGCTCGAGTGGGCCGCAGGCCGTGCATCTGTGTGTTGTTTTGTGCCCGCCGACAGGTCTTGGCTTCAGTCGTCAGACCTTGAGCCCTTGGGGTGGCAGGGACAAGTTGGTCCCGATGATATTGTCCCCCTGCCGAGGCGAAAACCTCGTGTGGGCAAGCCCATGGCTTGAAAAAGGCTGCACAAATTGAGGGGGACTTGGGAGGACTCTCACCAGGGGCACCAGGCTTTTCTAGGAAGACCTCGTGCCCCCTCTCACCAGAAAAAGAAGGGCGTCGGGGAAAAAGAAAAAGTTCCCTTTTAAAAACCCGGGGAAGGCGGCTGGCCACAAAACAATACCCCCCAAATTTTTTTCATCAGGCCCCCTGACAGCTCCCCCAACAGTGGCCGGCAGGCCCAAATGGGACGGTGTGTGGGGTAACGGGTCCCGGTTAGGCAGCAATAGGCCACCCAGCCTGCACCACCAGCCCCTGCCCTCAGCAGAGGGTTGGGGGTTTTTGACTCACTAAGCATAGCCTCTCCCCCCCGATGTTCCTCCCCAGGCACCGGAGGCCTGGCGTGGTTCACTTCGCCCACATTTGGTGCACAGCATCACACCGCAGGATGCCTGGGTGCTTTCAGAGGTCGTGCTGGAGGACAGGGCTATCTTCTCCACTTCCCCACCAAGTCCCTCCCATCCTATTTTCCGGGAGAACCTTCCACGACCCCTCTGCACAGGTGGGGAATATACTCCTTCAGGAGTTTTAAGCAGGTCGTTCTGCAGGAACAGGCGGCTAGGAAGCCGGCTGCCACACCACCCTGAGAGGAGTCAAGGTTGTTATTCAGGTATTTTCTAAATACCAAAGAGAACAGTGCGGCCTCAGACCCCCTCCTGGACTTGCGGCAAACCCTCAACAAGTTCCTTGTGCGGGGAAGAAGTTTCAAAAAGGCTTACCGGCTTGGGAATCACCTTCTGCCCTACCCTCGCACGCAGGGAAGGATTGGGGGCTACACCACTCCCGCCCTTGGAATCTAAGGATGCCTACACGCAACAATTGCGACTCATTCCACCCCAAGCCACCCGACCCAATGACCTAAGGTTTTGTCGGTGGCAGGGAAAATAATTACCAGTACAGAGGTTGAATGCCCTTTGGCCTGTCCTTCGCGCCACCGCGAGTCTTCAAACAAAATGGTCTCGCGGGTGGTGGCAGGGCCACCCATCTCCCCGGCGTTCACGGGGGCCTATATGTCTTTCCGTTACCATTCGACGACTGGCTCAATCAGAGGCGGCGTCCGCAGATCCGGAGGTGCACCAGCGCCACAAAAAGACGCCGCACGGTGGGACCTCTTCTGCAGTTAACATTTGGCTTTGTTATAAATTTCGCAAAGTCCCACCTTTTGCTGGCTTCGCCCTCACACGGATTCTCGAGTTCAAAGTCCGGCGCAAAGGCTCCACATCCTCAGCACGAGCGTACCTAACCGCCTCGGACAAGGGGCTCAACCGAGCTCATGGCACCCTAGCAGACCGTTTTCCGCAGCCAGCCCCTGGTCCTCCGCCAGGCGCTTCCTGAGGGACTGCTTCGGCCATATGGCTTCCCATACCGTACATGTTACCCACCAACATGCCCCGACGGAATATGCGGACCTGGCTCCAATGTGTGGTCCTCCGCCCAAGCAGTGGCGACAAGCCCACCCAGGCGGCCGGCCCATCAGCAGGCCTAGATGCCGCGTCTGCCGAGCCGCTGATCTCGTCTCTCCGGTGGGTGGCCTTACGGCAGGCCGAACGCTGATATTTCGAGAATTGGCCTTTCCAGTCACGCCGCCGCTCAGCCGACCCTAGGGTGCTGGACCACGGATTGGCATCCCCGTCACTGGGCTGGGGCAAAGCACATTGCCCGAAGTGGGCACGTACCTTCGGAGAGGGCCTCTGGACCACGTGGGGAGTCTGCTCAGGCAGATTCAATTCCTGGAGCTCAAGGGGCGAATCCTGCCTGGCGTCTCAAGGCTTTCTTTCTCCCTACCTGACTTCCCACCAGTCCGTCCTTTGTCTAGTCCCAGACGGACAATTCAAGTTGCCATTGTTCTAACGTAACAACGCAGGGGGGCACGGGCTCCTTCCTCCTCTGCCGCGGAGGGCACAGAAGCTCTGCTCTCTGGGCCTGTCCAGTCAAAGGCATTCTCCTCAAGGGCCAATTTACCTCCCGGGCCAAGAGAATTGCCTGGCGGACAAACTCAGCAGGATCCTCCAGCCGCACGAGTGGCGTCTGGATCCCTTGGTAGTTCAGAAGCTCTTCCTAAAGTGGGGCCTCCCCACGGTGGATCTCTTTGCCAGTCCTCACAACCGGCAGCTTCCTCGCTTCTGCTCTCGTCAGCCACACCCCCTTCGGGTTGCGGCGGACGCTTTTCTAATTTCATGGTCGGGGAGCCTTCTGTACGCTTTTCCCTCCCATCCCGCTAGTCTCTCGGACTCTTTTCAAGGTTCTCCAAGACCAAGCCTTCATGATCCTGGTGGCCCCTCGCTGGCCCAGGACAGCCGTGGTTTCCGCTCCTACTGCAATTAGCGGTGGAGGATCCATTCCCTCTGGGGGTACAACCGGATCTCCTCACTCAGGATCAGGGTCTCTACTACACCCCAACCTCAGGTCTCTCAACCTCATGGCCTGGCTGCTGAGAGGGTATTCCTTGCTCGCATTCTCCTGCCGGCAGAGGTTGAGGAGGTCGTCTTGGCTTCGCGACGGCCTTCTACCCGCAAATGCTACGCCCTTAAATGGCGTTGCTTTGCGTCTGGTGTACCCAACAGTCTCAGGATCCTTTCTCCTGGACCCGTTGTCGGTGATCTTGCAGTACTTGCTACACCTCTCTAATCTGGGACTTAAGTCCAACTCCGTCAAAGTTCACCTCAGTGCTCTTTCGGCACATCATGTGCCGGTAGACGGTAGACCTCTCTCCAGCGACCCTCTCGTAGCGAGGTTTCTCCCGAGGTCTCCTTCTACTTAAAACCACCTCTGCGCCCGCCAGCACCTGACTTGGACCTGAATGTGGTTTGCAGCGGATCACCTGTCCGCCTTTTGAACCTATGGCTACCTGTTCTCTCCGTTTTCTGTCTGGGAAACGCTTGTTCTTGATAGCCCTCACTTCCGCTAGACGCGTAAGTGAATTGCAGGCCCTCGTGTCTGATCCCCCTTACACTCGGTTCTACAAAAATAGGGTAGTCCTACGGACTCACCCAAAATTTCTTCCAAAAGTGGTCTCCCCTTTTCACATCAATCAGGAGGTGGTACTTTCCAACCTTCTTTCCCCAGACCACACTCCAGCCGAGCTGAAACGGTCCTCCATACCCTGGACTGTAGAAGGCATTGAACTTCTACCTTGACCGTACGCGGGAGCACCGTAAAGCTGCTCAGCTTTTTGTGTCTTTTGACCCCAATAAATTGGGGCTCCCGGTCTCCAAGCGTACTCTGTCCATCTGGGTTGCGGACTGTATCTCTTGGGCTTATGTGGCAGCCGGACTCTCCTTGGATCGTCGACTCACTGCTCATTGTGTGCTGGCAAATGCTACGTCAGTGTCTTACCTCAGCTCTGTTCCGCTGGCAGACATCTGCCGGGCCGCTAATTGGTCTTCGAGCCAGACTTTTGCGGTCCATTACTGTCTCGAGAGGGAGTCCCGCAGGGACAGTGCTTGCCTGGACAGGCAGTCCTCCGGACTCTCTGTGAGGTCTGAGCTTCTACTACCGTCCATCGCGGATGTGGGCGACCGGTGGGTGATAATTCATCGAAGATTCTTTCCTTCTGTGCTGCTGAGCTAGAGGGAGCTCATTTTTGTGCTTAGGTTCTCCGTTAGCCTTTAGCTTGGGAGTCCCATAAGTGATGACTGACTTACTGCTTTGTCCTGGAGAAAGAGTATTTACTCACTTGTAACATGAGTTCTCCAGTATCAGCAGGAATCAGTCCTCACTACCCACCCGCCTCCCCGTGGAGTTGCAAACGTCTGCTGAAGTTCTTTTTCAAATTTTTTATGCTGTGTTTTTTAGATATGTCATCTGACAGGCTAAGATTGCACCCATGGGCGGGAAGAGGACCCCGCATGCGCGCTGCAAATCACAAATGCATTATTTTAAATCTGGGGAAAAATTCTCAGCGAGGGCTCCGTCGGCGCCGACGTCACCCAAAAGTGAGGACAGATTCCTGCTGCTCCTGGAGAACACCTGTTACAGGTGATTAACCACGCTTTCCTGGTTGTTTCAACCCATTTCCTTTTCCCACTGCCACCTGCATTCATAGCTTTGTCTGTGCACATGTGTGCACTGACACCTATGTGCAGTGTGCCTGTCACCCTGAGCACATCATTGAAATACCCTGTGGCCCCCTTGCATTACATTGGAGGACCATGACACATTTTGATTGGCATGATGGTATCCATTCTAACCACCCTAACCCAGTATGTGCTCTGTTTCACACTTTTGTGTGGTCATGATATTTGGACATCCTGGGACCCAACCCCAATGGTAACCAGATAGCCAACCAATCGTCGGCGCTGTGTCCCAACATGAAACATGTGTGGGTGGCCCTATTCACCTTGCCAAGGTCCACCACCATGACATTTGGCCTTCTACAAGGCCCAGGGTACCCATGGCTTGACCCACTAGATGGCATTGTGTAAGGTGTCTCTTATGGGGGAAGCATGCTGGCTATGTTCTACTGAGTTTTCACACTGTTGCAGAGACCATACTGTGTGAGGGAGTAGGGATTGACCCAGTATGGGCTATGTTATGTTGTTATGTTCAGATGCCCTGGCTCCTCTATGCTGACACCAGGTGTGGTTGGCCACACCATGGACAGGGGCCAAACCACCAGACTAGGCTGTTGGCAACCTGTGCTCATGTGTGGGTTTAGTCTGTGTTGTCCAACCACAACAGGTGAATGTATACTTACAACACCATCAGTGATGACCATGAGTTTAAAGGTTGTGCATTTGTAGTAGTTGGGAAGATGTGTAACCAAAATCTGCATAACGGTATGGGTAAATGGGTTCTTATACAGGCCTTTGTGAGCCACATCTAATAGCTCATGGGGATGGGGTGCCTTTTACACACAGACATCTGCACCTAGCCTATCATCTGGGTACCTCACAGACATGTGTGATGAGATGGTGACCAGACAGACTATGGGATAGGTGCTAACTACCTGCCACAAACAACCACATTATCTTAATGACATACCCACCATTGCAATTCCAGAATCTGGCCCCCTGGGGTTTGGAATGTCCTAGCACACATCATCAGCTGCATATACCTTAGCAAAGGGGTGACTGACAGGGCACCTACACAGGTCACCGGAATCCTGGGGATATGGAGAATGCATTGAACTTGTTAGGCACACACAACCATATCCCCAGGGTGACAGATAGCCCACTGTGATGGGCTCCCTGCACTCCTGGGGATAGGGGAGGCTAAAGCAAACCTGTTTAAGCACACACAAAGCACAGTTACTTACCTGTAACAGGTGATCTCTGGGAACAGCAGGAATTAGTCCTCACATATGGGTACGTCGGAACCGACGGAGCCTGCGCGGGAAAGCTCCCCAGCTTTTCAAAAGAAAAGCTTTTGGGGCTTCCCACAGCGCATGCGCGCTGCCTTCCCGCCTTCCTGACCAGCTCTCCTCAGTTCGGGTTTATAGCTGAGGACAATAGAGAGAGGAAAGGAAGATAGATAGAAGATACAACTCCTAGGGGAGGTGGGTGGGTTGTGAGGACTAATTCCTGCTGTTCCCAGAGATCACCTGTTACAGGTAAGTAACTGTGCTATCTCCAGGAACAAGCAGGAATAAGTCCTCACATATGGGGACTCCCTAGCTAAGATGCCTGGGAGATCCCCCTCCAAGGGTTCGCCATCTTTGTATGGATCTCAGGCATCCATCCAGGGAAGGTGGGCAGGAGTTGTTCAAGTATGGAACAGGTGTTTGAGGACAGCCTGACCAAACAAGGCATCCCGGCAGGAGTCCTTGTCCAAACAGTAATGGGCTGTGAAGGTATGAACCGAGGCCCAAGTGGCTGCTCGACAGATCTGATCTATGGATACAGAGTGAAGATGAGCCATAGAAGTAGCCATGGCCTCTCACATTGTGAGCTGTGACATGGCCTTCCAGAGAAATGTTCTTACTCTGGTAAGCAAGAGAGATACACTGAGCAATCCAATTGGAAAGTGTACGTTTGGAGACTGGAAGTCCCAAATGAGAAGGATCAAAAGCCACAAAAAGTTGGGAAGACTTTTGATGTGGCTGAGTCCTGTTGAGGTAAAAGGCAAGAGCTCTTTTACAATCAAGGGTATGAAGGTTCCTCTCTGCCACTGGATGCATGAGGAGCCGGGAAAAAAACAGGTAGATATACCTCTTGATTTAAGATGAAAAGGCGAGACCACTTTGGGCATAAAGTGGGGATTCGTCCTAAGGACCACCTTATGATGAAATCTAGTATAAGGTGGATTAGCCACCAAGGCCTGCAGTTCACTGATGCGGGCGAGCCGAAGTGACTGCAATAAGGAAAAGAACCTTCCAGGAAAGAAATTTCAGGGAGGTAGACACCAACGGTTTCAAAAGGTGGCTTCATAAGTTGACCTAGAACCAGGTTCAAGTCCCATGCTACCGGAGGAGGTCGGATGGGAGGCTTAGTTAGGGTCAGACCTCTCATGAATCTTGCAATAAGAGGATGAGAGGAGACAGGTTGTCCATTTATAGGTTTTAAGGATGCTGCAATAGCACTTAAATGGACTCTTACTGAATTCGTCTTTAGGCCTGCATTGGAAAGATGCAGGAGATAGTCTAGTAGAGAATTCAAAGGAAGTGCTAGAGGGTCAAGACCCTGTTGAGCACACCAAATGGAAAAACGCTTCCATTTGAAAGCATAGGAACGCCTCGTAGAGGGTTTCCTAGAGGCATGAAGGATATCTTTCACTGGTTGGGAAAGATTAAATCATGAAGGCTTAAGCCTTCAGTAACCACCAAGCTCTGAGATGTAGGGACTTGGGTTTGGGTTTGGGTGCCACAAGGTCCCCTCCTCCTGAGACAGAAGGTCTGGCGCAGCTCCCAGGTCCAGGGAGGATGCCTGGGAGAGCTGCAGAAGCAGAGGGAAACCACACTTGGCGTGGCCAGCGTGGAGCTATGAGGATCATCGATCCGTGATCCCTCTGAAGTTTGAACAGAGTCTTGGGAATCAAAGGAATGGGTGGGAAAAGCAACAGGAATTCCTGACCCCAATGCAGGAGAAAGGCGTCGTTGGCCTGAGCTCCCTGACACGAAGTCCTGGAAACAGAACCGGGGAAGTTTGGCATTCCACGGACTTGCAAAGAGGTCTATGTCCGGGGTCCCCCATTCCTGAAAGATCCTGTGTATCTGGTCCATATGTAGGGACCATTCGTGTGGGAAGCAGAACTCGAATGAGTCTGTCTGACCGAGATTTTTGAACACCTTGAAGATATACTGGCAGAAGATGAATTTGATGCTCTCTGGCGAAGGCCCATAATCTGAGAGCTTCGTTGCAAAGCGACAGAGAGCCCGTCCCTCCTTGTTTGTTGACATAGAACATGGCTACCTGGTTGTCTGTCTGAACTAGGACTGTCAGGGTGACAAGGAGGGTATGGGAAGACTGAGGGGCAAGGAAGATTGCTCGCAGTTCCAGAAGGTTGATATGAAGGGTGTCCTCCTGGGGAGACCAGGTGCCTGAGTGGAGAGGTGTTGGAGATGAGCTCCCCACCATGTTTGGGAGGCATCTGTTGAGAGGGTTGCTTGGGGCAACGCAGGTTGGAAGGGGGTCACCATCATCTGATTTTTGGTGGATGTCCACCACTGGAGAGGACCAAAACAGGACGTTTTTGAGGTGAGTACTTGGTCTGAGAGCACTCCCGAAGCTTGAGACCACTGGGTGGCCAAAGTCCATTGAGCTGCCCTCATATGGAGACGAGTGTAGGGCACCACATGGACCGTGGAGGCCATGTGGCCGAGAAGTTGCAGCATTTCCTTGGCTGACAAGTGACTTCTGGACTGAGCCTGGGAGGCCAAGCTGATTAACCGTTGGCCTCGGACCCTTGCAGTGGTGGAGTCCAAGCGGGCCCCTATGAATTCCAGGGACTGAGTACGGATGAGTTGGGGACTTGGGAATGTTTACCACAAGTCCCAGATATTGAAGAATACGCCTTGTGCGGTCCAGGGACATCTGGGCTTCTGACTGAGATGGAGCTCGGATGAGCCAGTCATCCAGATATGGGAATACAAAGATTCCCATGCCTCTTAGAAATGCGGCTACGACTGCCATGCATTTTGTGAATACTCTTGGAGCAGAGGCTAGACCGAAGGGAAGTACTCTGTATTGGAAATGTTTTCCCCGGAATAGAAATCGAAGATATTTTCTGTGGGATGGATGGATGAGTATATGCGTGTACGCATCCTTGAGATCTAGAGAACAAAGCCAATCCTGACTCTGAAGGTATGGAAGGAGAATGCCCAGAGAGAGCATTTTGAATTTCTCCTTGAATAGAAATTTGTTCAATTCTCTCAGATCTAGGATAGGTCTGAATCCCCATGTCTTTTGGTATGAGAAAATAAGGGGAGTAGAAACCTAACCCCTGTTGAGGAAGAGGAACCTCCTCTATTGCCCCTTGGGCAAGGAGAGAAGAGACTTCCTGACCCAACAGGGTCAGAAGAGATGGGGGAGAACTGAATTGCCTCACCATGGTATGGGGAGGAAGGCTGGAGAAATGAAGCTTGTAGCCCTCTCTGATGATAGAGAGGGTACATTGCTCTGATGTAATTTGTTCCCATCTGGGATCAAAATTAGCTAGCCTTCCAGTAATGGTGAGGGGCTCTTGTTTTTCTAGAGCCAGAAAGGTTTAAGTTCTCTAGGGGCAAGTCAAAACCCCTGAGGGGGGTTGAGCCTGCTGGGGTGCAGCAGACACTGCAGGTTTTGACTTTACTTGCTTAGATTGCTGACGCTTAGCAGCAAAGCGAGGGCTGAGCCGATTGTTGGCCAGTATTTGTGGAAAATCGGCCTTCTTGTAGTAAGGCCTTTTAAAAGGCTTCTTTTTGGCAGGAGTAGAAGTAGACTTAGAAAGTCTATCTAAAGTGGCATTTTCTGCGTCCATTTGAGCAGCTTTAATTTGCCAGTCTTCACCAAATAAGTTCTCACCTGTGCAGGGCAGATTCCTTAGGCCATCCACGACCCAGGGTTCTAGGTCAGAAGCCTGGAGCCAAGCAAGGCGTCGGGCTGCAACAGCAATTCCCGAAGCCCTACCAGCAACCTCAAAGGAATCAAAGGCTGCCCTGTTGGAAAACTTGGAGACCTCTGAAAGTTGAGCCACCACAGAAGTGAAGTCCTCCTTTCTATCCGCAGGGATAAAGGGGGCAAAATGCCCGTACCTTTAGGGCAAGATCTCTTAGAAACATGCCCATATAAAGACTGTAGGAATTGATCCTGGCTATAAGCATACTAGCCTGGAAGATCTTTCTACCAAAAGAGTCAAGGGTCTTACATTCTCGCCCTGGAGGGGTAGAAGAGTGCCTTTTAGGACTCTATCTTTTTCATGGCAGACTTCACCACAATGGAGTGGTGAGGCAGTTGAGTCTTTTGAAACCCAGGAGAAGGAGGGACCCGGTACATGGTGTCCAACCTACAAGAATGAGGAGACAGTGTTAGAGGAGTCTCCCACAAATCCATCAAGGGTTCTTGAAGGATTTCATGGATAGGCAGGGTAACTGCCTCTTTAGGAACCTTGGAGTATCCTAAAATATCCAATTTCTTTGATCTGGGTTCCTTTTCAGAAGATGTAGCAATAGAAAGCCCTTTAGCTACATCAATAATGAAGTCCTGAAAGGATAAATCCTCTGGTGGAGACATCCTCCTTTTTGGAGAAGAGGGCTCCTCAGGAAGATCAAGCTCAGCAGAGTCATCAGAGGAATTGAACTCATCAGAAGAATCTGAGTATCGTCTATGTGCTTCCAATGCACGATACGCATACCGGTCGGTATCGACATCGGGCGTACCGGGCATGGGATCGGTATCGGGCGAAAGCCCGAATCAGACATGCGGAACCGATCTGCGCTTGGAAGACGATGGCCTCGGTTCTGGCATGGATACCGGAACCGGAACCGCTGGATACGGTACCGAGGGCGTCGCAGCCTTAATGAAAGCCAGAACGGCCTGCTGCATGGTCTGGACAGTATTGGCCCATAGACGCCACTGCTGCCTGGATGTCGGTAACCGGGGGTTAGCCGGTACCCCAGAGCAGTCTAACAGGTGATCGGTTGAGGCCGTGCCATCGATGTCAACCTGTAACCCCATAGGTGATGCTTTGGAAGCCGGAGCCTCCCGCCGGGGTTGTTTGGCTGGGGCAGAATCCTCGGACTCAAAATTGAGGGCCTCTCGATGCTTTGAAGGAGATTTGCCTTTAGAGGATTTGCCCACAGAAGGTTTGGTTACCTGAGATCCATCCGGAGAGGAAGACCTGGATGACTGTGATGCTGGATTATCTGAAGCAAACAGCACATGGAACTTGTTGGAACGGTTCTGCAAACCACGTTTAGACATCTGGGAGCAGGATGGGCAGTCCGGTATGGAGTGGTCAGGCCCCAAACATTTAAGACACCATTCATGGGTGTCTGTGACAGAAATAACAGCACTGCACTTGGTACACTTTTTGAAACCAGGAGCTGGCTTCTCCATGAGGAGAATTTGTGTAGGCCTGAAGGCCTAGCAAAAGTTACCAAGTTGTGCTGAAAATAAAAAAAGATTTTTTTTTTTTCTTTTAAGAAAGAAAGAGACCGGCGGTACCGGTTTCGGTATGGGGAAGGCAGGTACGCGGTCTAAAGAAAGAAATTAAAATAACAATTTCTTCAGCGGTGACAGGAACACGACCTGCTGGCTCCGCGGAAAAAGAGAAACTGAGGTGAGCTGGTCAGGAAGGCGGGAAGGCAGCGCGCATGCGCTGTGGGAAGCCCCAAAGGCTTTTCATCTGAAAAGCTGGGGAGCTTTCCCGCGCAGGCTCCGTCGGTTCCGACGTACCCATAATGTGAGGACTTATTCCTGCTTGTTCCTGGAGATAATAAAAATAGAAAGTGACCACAACAAAAATATCACAAATACTAATTCAGTTGGGGAACAGTTATAGTAATGGGCAAAATATAGAAAACACACCCAGGAAAGCTCCAGAAAGAACAAATGAATATTGGAAGGGTCTACGGAGCGGAGACTCATCCAAAACAAATTTCCTTTTTGGAGCTTTACTGGGAGTGTTTGCTATGGTTGACCATTAATATCACTGTTGCCCAGCGTGGTGATATATTGTCCCCAGTTTCTGTGGTCATTTCCGTGGTTTATGTGCACGTTTGTCACCAGACAGGGTGCATGTGCCCACAGTAAAAATGCGTAGAGCAGGGTTTGTGACTCCATCCTGCCAGGTTTACTTACCTCCAGGGGCTGCACTGTCTCTGTGGCCATAGTGTGGTGCAGTGGACATAGCCAGTACCTCTAGGACCAGAGGGTCAGAGGTTCAAATCCCAGCTGGGGCACTTGCCAGCCCAGAGTCCCTATATTTTACCCACCACTAAACAAAGATAGCGCCAGACACCCCTGTATTGCAGGCAACATAAGCATGGGGAAAACACCCATATTTTTACACAACACTGCAAACACACCACAACAATGGGCAGTACCTACAGCCAGGTCCCCCAAATGCAGTCCCGTACTGCCACATTGCAATCATGTCATCTGCTTTTTATGCGAGAAGCTCATCGCATCATGTTGGCGGACGAGTACATGTGGTGCAGGGGGCAGTGGCTGCTAGCCACAGAAGACAGAGGTCTAGCCATGTGCAGGCTGGCACAGTCCACTGCAACAGACAGGCCCTGCCGGATCCACAGTCATGGACGTTCCAGGGAATCCAGGCAATCTGTGACTACACGGTGGTGCAGTGCACACAGACAGTGCATGCAAGACCATAAGGTCTCAGGTTCAAAGCCCAGCTGGGGCTACCGCCAATCCTGCCCACATATTTTTCCCACAACTAAACAGTGATAGTAAGGACACACCTTTCGTGGTGAGGACATATGCAATGGTAATACGTCTATCTTTTACCCCACTGAGCACAGACACCATGAACAGGGCCAGTGCCTAGAGCAGAGTCCCCCAAATGCAGTCCTGGTGGCCCACACACCAGTCAGGTGTCATGCTGCCACTCATACAAATGCCTGTGCTGTATATCTATGCACCACCCCATGGCATGTAGATGTAGCTCATGCATATTCATGAGGGACAGCAGGAAAACCCGAACAGTGTGATGCAAACCTGGACTGGAGTTGGGAATCTCTGCCATAAAGCAGCAGCCAACAGGGGCAGACACACCCACACCCACACCCACAGGCCCCATTGGACAATGCCTACCTGAGAGGCAGGACATTGGGCCCTGCCTGTATCTCCCAATATGAGCAGTTGCATACCTTAGCGATGCTACCCTACACCTGGGTATATGGTACACAGCTATCAAACGTCTCCTATGAAAACTGGCAGATATCAATTTATACGCAAAACACATGTTGATGATTGAGCTCCACCATAACAATCATTCTGATGTCTGTGTTGTGTGCTGCAGGTCTGGCGTCCGACAGTGTTTACCACCCTAGGGAGGGACCCCCATCAGCCTTGCGTACCATATCCATGCCTGTACTGTTCTCAGGACTGGTGTGTTGGGTAGGGCAGCTAAACCCCCTTGATTGTAGCACAAAAGATGACCAAGCTGGTAATGGTGACAGCAATGGGAAAACTTAAACAGACACCCCCAATAAAGGCCAGAAGAAAGTATATGAATCTCTGAAGGGTCCCCGCTCCTGCAGCATACAAGGTGCATGTTCACACCTTGAGATAGTATATAGTAGGGTTCGCCACTCCAATGGACAGTTCCCCTATAGCATGCCCATGTTCCACAACAGTATGTTTGAGTTGGGGGGGGATGGGTGGATGATTATGCAGGCACCCAAACCCCAGAACGCACAGCATAGGCAGATGCCTATATGCACACAGGATGGCCCAAAACTGTGCACCACCAGCACCAGCAGCAGAAGGACATGCAGCATGTTTGTGGAGGGGTCCTGATTTCCTAGGGGGGCAGTGGAAGTTGCTCAGAGAAGACGGAGGCAGACACCCCTTCACGTGTGTGCAGGGCACCCCAACAGAAGGGCACCTCCTGACAAACACACATGGTACCACCGGGAGTACATTGCCTCTGTGGCCGCAGTGTGGTGCAGTGAACACAGCCACTGTGTTCAGGTTCCAAAGATTACCAGTTCAACTCCCAGCTGGGGCCCCCAGAAACACAGTCCACATATTTTACTCACCAATAAACCCTGATAGTAAAGACAAACCATAATTGCAGAGGAGAAAAGCATGTTCCCCAAACCTCGATTTTACCCTAAGGAGCACATACACCAGAACAATGTGCAACACCTACAGCAGAGAACACAAAAAGCTGTCCATTAGGGCCACATTTCACTCAGTTGTGATACGGTAACCAATATAAGCCCATGTCATCATGGTGGCGTAGGCTTCCTGGTGAGAGAGGGGGCAGTGGCTGCTGCCCACAGAAGATGCTGGCCTAGCCCCCATCATGTGGGTGCAGTGCACTCCAACAGACAGCACCTGTGTGACAAACACCCATGGACTCCGCAGGGAATGCACTGTTGCTGTGCTCAGATGGTGGTGCAGTTGATTTAGCCAGTGCGTCTAAGACCAGAACGCCACAGGTTCCAATCCCAGCTGTTGAACTTTCCATCCCAAAACCCACATTTTACCCATGAGTGAAACATGGTAGTAAAGAACGAAACTTTCCTGCAGAGGACATAAGCGTCGGGCAAAAGCCCATACCTGTCCTTAAACAGCACACAGCACATAAACATATGCATCAACTACAGCAGAATCCCCAAATGCAGTCATGGAGTGTCACAAATTACTCTGGTCGGATGATGTCTCCAAAAAAGATGCGTGTGCCTCAATGTAACTTAACGGCCCCATGGTATGCAGATGTATCATAGGCATATTCATTACAGACATCATGAAAAGCAGACCAGTGTTTGTGCCACCTGGACTGGAGTTGGTAACCTCTGCCCAATAGCACTGGGCAACAGGGGCAGAAACACCTGCACCTGCAGGCTCCATTATCCAAAGACCAATGCAGCGGCAGGATGTTGGGCCCTGTGTGCCTCTCCCAATACTAGCATGTGCATACATTACCAATGCAACAGTACACATGGGGATATGGTACAGAGATATCAAAAGCCTGTTATCACCACTGTCAGATAGAGATGGCTATTTTAAGCACAAGCAGCTCATTGAGCTGTACCATAGCAATGTCTCTGATGTATGTGCAATGTTTGTCAGGTCATGTGTCCTCCAGTGTCCACCACCGTGGAGAATGACTCCAACAGTACACCATAACATTGCCAGGCCTGCAATGTGCCCATTACTGGTGCATTGGCCAGGGCTGCCACATAACACAACATCTGCTCAATGTTGCCCTAGGTGTAGGGAGTGTCTGTCCGTCTATCCAGTGAGTGGTGTCTGCCCACACCCTCTGCAGCACACACTGATAGCACCTTTGCCAGTATTGGCCTGCAAATGCGCATAATGAGGAGCAAAGTACTGTGGGTATAGAACTTTTAGCGCTGCCCTCCATCCAGCACGACAACTCAGCTCTCCAGAGAGGGATCGAGCCACCAAAGGACTCCCTGCAACGTGCTCTAGCCAATCGGGGCAGAGCAACACTTTGAAAAAGAAGGCGCCATCGGGAGAAGAGTCCTTTTAGCGCTGCCCTCCATCCAGCACGACAACTCAGCTCTCCAGAGAGGGATCGAGCCACCAAAGGACTCCCTGCAATGTGCTCTAGCCAATCGGGGCAGAGCAACACTTTGAAAAAGAAGGCGCCATCTGGCGCGCCCGCGCCTTGCGGGCCCGCGCCTGAGGGCCTCGCAAGAGGGCCCTTTGGCTCGGCCCTTAGGCGTCAGCCCTTCAATAAAGCCCCACATGAGATAAAATATCCTCAGAGGATCACCCTTCACATCTATGTAAACTTGTACAGCTGATGCAAGACGCCCCAGGCAGCGACGAGAAGCAACAGACTCTTGCTATGTCCTAAGCACCCTCACGCATTACCAGCAACGCTCTCTAATTCAGCATTCCCATCTTCTACTCACCACCTACGGAATCTCTCCAGCCCCTTCGTCCTCCCACAGACGCCAACTGTGCTACCAGCCTTGATGCATCCGTCTCGATCCAGCATTCCCAACAAGTTCAGCTAAGTAACAAGATGAACTGCCACCAAGCTTCCAGCTAACCTAATTATCCAGCTGACTCCCGGTTTAGCCTGAGTGTCTTCAGCTTTCAGATACTGCTCAAGTTGGTAACATTGTTTTCTATTTCTAACAACTGTCCAAGACAACATTGTTAAATACAAATAGCTAGTGTTAGAGGTAATATAGCTCCCTATTTTGCTACTGTATCATATTTTATAATATGTGCTAACTTTACTTACTAAAGCTGCAATACCCCACCCTAGCTCCCACTGCTCTATTTGTCTAGACAGATATTCTCACTGTGCATAGATAACTCTCCAATAGCCTCTAGACCAAAATGGCTATCACAATCTCCCCCACACTAAGGCTACTTTACATCAGCATCACTATAACAACATTAATCATCCTGACCCACAGCCTAAATAACAACAATCTCAAAAACATCCCAATCATACATAGATTACCTCGATTTAATCCAACCCCATGGAACTACTATCATCCCAAAGTGAACCACAGTAGACTAATCCACATAAACTATACCATACCTCCCCAACCAAATAACCAAAATGTCATTAAAAATATAAAACCGTTATCGTTCATATTAATAAATGCTAGATCAATGAAAAATAAACTCCCCATTTTCACAGACATTCTAACTGACCTAAAACCAGACATACTGTGCGTCACAGAGACATGGTTGACAGATGCAGATAATGTCCTTATAAACCAGCTAAATAATAAAGACTACGACATCTCATATACACATAGAAACCACAAAAAAGGAGGTGGTGTTCTAATGATGACAAAAAAAGCTCTAAAAGCTAGAAAACAAACCATCTAACTTATCTACAAACATTGACGCTATCATTATGAAAGTAAGCCATCTTAGAATCTGTCTAATTTACAGACCGCCTGACCAACAATCAGAAAACTTAGACACCATAATAGAACTCCTCAGTTCCTCCACTGACAACAATCCAATAATTTTGCTCGGTGATTTTAATCTCCCCTCCCTGCCAGCATCATACTCTTACCTTCTTCCTAGAAGCAATAACAGACATGGATTATTACCAAATAATTAACACTGAAACACATAACAAAGGAAATACACTAGACCTTGTCCTCCTCCCTGAAGTACTCCACAAAACATTTAATCCTACCACACTCAAATGCACCCCAACTCCATGGTCGGACCATCATCTCATTAACTTCAACATTACAATCAACATTACAACAGATAAAAATAGAACAACAAACATCCCAACCTCAAGATTCAGAAAATTCAATGAAGAAGAGTTCTTGGATCTAATAATCCCTCATCTATCCCCATCGCCACTTGATCTGGATGATGCTGTAGCAAACTGGCATAAAACTCTCAATCATGCAGCCTCTAATAACCATGTCAGTAGAAAGAACACACATACTGGAGTCGGTAATGCCCCTTGGTTCAACAACACATTAAAACAATGAAAAAGGAACTAAGAAAAGCTGAGGTTAGATGGCGGAAACATAAAAAACTCCATTAATAGTGAGATTTTCCACAATCAGCTTAAATTGTATAAGGAAGCAATAGACAATGCCAAGAAAAATCACCATGCATCTATCCTGACAAACTCATTAAACAGACCAAGAGAATTATTCTCAATTGTTCAAAAACTAACGAACAACACTAACAACTCCAGCAATATCATCACAGAAATCTCACCTCAACATTGGCTAATTACTATATAAATAAAACTAAGCTCCACCCTTCCCTACCTAACATCATACACACAGATCATACCCATTATATAGATGAATGGTCTGAGTTCAACCACATATCTAAGGACGTACTTAAGAACACCATAAATAATATCAACACAACAACATCCTACCTAGACCCATGTCCAGTATCCTGGATAAAGAAATCACTCCCAACTTTATCCTCCTTCATCCTACCTATAATCAATTTATCACTAAAAACTGGATATCTACCTTCAACACTAAAACACGCTCAGATCCGCCCAATACTTAAAAATGCTACCCTTGACAAAACATTACCTAACTCATATAGACCCATATCAAGTATTCCTTTCATGGCAAAACTAATTGAGAAAGTTGTACAAATTCAGACCCAAGAATACATTGACACCTCAGCTCCACTCGATGAACAATATGGTTTTCGCCCACGACATGGTGTTGAGACGCTCTTAACAGTACTCATTGACACCCTTGTAAGAGGAATAGACAATCCCAAACAAGCATTCTTACTTCTATTCATAGACATCTCTGCGGCATTTGATAGCGTTAACCATGCTTTAATGCTCAATAAACTCAATCAAATAGGAATAAAATCTACAGTTCTTAATTGGTTTTCTTCTTATCTAAGCAATAGAACACAAACAGTAAAAATTGGTAACATGACATCTGAGACATACAATCAGGAACTAGGTCTCCCTCAGGGATCGGCATTATCAGCACTCCTTTTTAATATCTATATAAAGCATGTCTGCAATATATTTAAAAAATTCAAGGTATATTACCACTTATATGCAGACGACATAATGATGTACATCCCATTTACAATCCCCAACATACCACTCCAATTGCTCACAGAGTGTTTTAATGAACTCTCTACATGGCTAAATGAAAATAACCTCTACATCAATCATGCAAAAACAGAAGCCCTTATTGTAACAAAAAACCTCTCATACTCACCTCCCACACACATTACTCTACAAAACCAAGAAATCAAACTAAAAAATGAGGTACGATATCTAGGTGTAATACTTGATACACATCTTAACATGGAAACACATATAAGAAACACAACCAAGAAAGTATACTTCAAACTTAAAGTCCTGAAGCAACTTCGCCCACTAACGCACTTACAGGACTTTCAGCGCATAATACAAGCCATAATTACTCCCCATTTTGACTTTGCAAACCTAATACTACTAGGCACAACAAAACAAAACTTGAAAAGACTCCAAATTGCACAAAATGCTGCGGCTAGAACCATTATGAAGGTCCCCCCCATTTCAACACATCACACCGATCCTGGCGTACTTACACTGGCTACCGATACAAAGCAGAATAATATATAAATCCCTAATAACTACATTCAAAACTCTAAACAACATGGCTCCACCTACTCTGTTCAACCTAATCACTAAAGAACCTGCCAAATTCCAACACAGGAGAGATCACACAAACAAACTAAAGACTCCAAAGGAATTTATAAAAGCCAGAAAGACAACAAACAATAAAGCATTCTCACATGCAGCCCCCATTCTATGGAATGCCCTTCCAGACGAAACTAGATCTCTCTCAGAGATCATCGAATTCCGCAAAAAACTTAAAACACACCTGTTCACCTCACACTACGGACATCTATCAAACACACCTACCCAACAAGAAAACGGATAATACAAGGCCAGTCCTCTTAAGTCAATTCGGTCTTGACATAGGATCTGAAACACAAATGCTTATATATTACGACTCAACCATGTTTCACTTACAGCTGTATATAGTTTTCTCTCTGTTCCACGTAAACAGTTCATATTGTTTCAAGTAATGTAATTTAAGATGTTATGGTTTAAAGCTGTTCTATGTAATGTAATATAAGTTGTTTCAAATTGTTCCCTGTATTAACAGATGTTGACCTGTTACATTGTTGTTCTATGTAAACCGCACCTGATCTCTGGAAGGTGCGGTATATAAGAAACTGTTTAATTAAATTAAATTAAACAGACAGGGCGGCATGAGCAGGATGCATCTGCACAGGGCACACATGACTGCCTGGGACGATGTAGTGCCTGGCGGTCACCTCCACAGACATGGTGTCCATTGAATGCCTTGCTTGGAGGTCATTCTCACCCCGACCGATTAGTGAACACGGCCTGGCTAGGTTCCACCAGAGTGCCATATAGTAGGTCTCTCATGTGATGTATATGGGTTCTGTATATATGGGGCCAAATCACTGAGTTAAGTGCGTGGTGGGTGTGTTCACATCCCAGTTATGGGTGGACACATTTCCCCTGGTAGCATGCACTATGGACTGCCTAGTGGCCTGACTGCAGTGAGCATGTGTCTGGCTGGTACATTGTGCAGGGTTCAGTAGATGGGGACACACTGTGCCTGCTGCTGGGAAATGTAAGATGGTGCTGTGGGGATCAGGCCCTAGTGTCTGGGGGCTCCGGAAATATGGATGTGTACAGAACTGCAGAGAGCTCCCTGTAGGTTGTCAGTACCACAGCTGGACTTTGTCTCATGGTGCTGCCAGCCGCTACCAGTGTAGATGGGATATTGAATGTGGATATGTTGTTGGGGGAACCTTGTTTCCACAGGGCCAGTTTGGTGGTCTGACACACTTCGCCTATGTGTACAAACAGCTCTTTTCCTCACACACACACTGCACATATATCATTTGGGCAGGTCACCCACACACGAGATGCACCCCTCTGTGAGCATTGTAGCCCACCAAGCCCAGAGGTGACTGGTAGATCCAGATGGTCAAAGGTGTGTCTGATATGCCAAACTATCTGACATCGGCAGACAAGTTGACATAATGTATAGGCCATCCCCGCCAGGATAGGTGCTGTGTGTCCCACCTCACCCTCAGGGTGAGCACAGGCCACACACACTCTGATGGTCTGTAGCCACTCTGTAACAGCACCACGGAAGGTCACTACCCACTACCAGTCCCAGGTGCTGTTGTGTTTCACACCCTATGGTCTGCCCATCTGTATAGCGTTGCTTTGCATGTGCAGTGCATCATGGGTGTGAGTGGGCACACCCTACCCTGTTAAACGTAGCACACAGTCTGCAGAGGTTATATTGCAGCCAGCCAGACGTCTCATCATAGCTATGGAGCTGTAGTCCACTGGTGACAGCAATGCCTCTGTAAGCGACAGGTTGCTGGTTCAAATCCTTGTTGTGGTTGTCCACACAAAGTATTTTGAATATTTACATTGTCACATATACTGCGTCAGTCAGCATCACTGCTGGTTACATTGCACAAATCGGACATGTTTTGCACAGGGCATTGTAACATGGAGATAAAGATTTCTCAAGGGTCTTGTGGGCTGTCTGTCCCAGAAAGTGTGTAATGTCCTGTAGTACTGCCAACTCAGAAACCATCACAGTGCATTAACCCTAGGATGCCTTATAAGGTGTCCTATGGAGCACCTGATGCTTACAGCACTGTGAGGATCTCATAGCTGCCACCACTATTTTACATTTTGAAACCGGTCATTGGCTGTACTCACCAATAACCTCACTGTGGATGGAAATACACAACCTCTGGCTCCACAGTCAGCGAGGTAATCTGTGGGCCACAGCTCAATAGCTGCGAACAGATGCCTGCCGTTGTAAAGAGGCAATCATGCAGACTGTGTGCTGTGGTTATCAGGGGGGTGGTGATCCACTAGTGAGATTGTTGTACAGCACATGACGTATATAGCACTGTAAGGGTATTGACACTGGCAGCACTGCTGTATTGTAGAAAGAGGTCTGGGGCAGGTAACACTGTTGCAACGTAAGAAGATATATATCTTGTGCAGCACAGATGTACATCAAAGGCAGCATGCGTAATCTTGTACTGCTGTACAATAATGTGTGCTGCGTGAGACATGTATACAAGAGCCCAACTGGAACATGTAACCCAATGACAACAGGTTATGCAGTCCACTTACAAACATTGTGCAACACCTCTGCCACCAGGACTGCATGCCATCACACATAACAAAGGATAACATGCAGTAAGGTGGCATGCCAACGCACATGTCCTGGTAATGGCACCATCAAACCTACTGTGCATGTCCAATGCTCAGATATGAACATCCCCCCACCCCCCATGGCAACCACCACATCATTGCTGGACATACATGGAGATGCACCACAGAACATACTCCAGTGGCACACACAACCCCACATCACCAGGGGGACTGACACCTGACGTTGATGGTCTGTCAGCACCCATTGTTATCAGTGGCAAAGCAGAACCTGCTAGGTAACACAAATAGCACACCTCATCTGACAATGCACCAGGAATCATTGGATATGTGTCCAGAGGTTCAATACCACACTGTCTAAACAAGATTGATCCATAATAATCATGGTATGTTGTGGGACATGCGAGATACATCGTTGCTATATGTGTCTGCAGAGACCAGTAGATATAATGTTAGCGACCCCATAACCAGTGTATCTGAATGATGCGTGCATTTACAATGTGCCTTTATTTTGACGCGCAGCCATGCAGAACGTACCAGCGTGATTAGCGTAATCGCACAGCAATGCGGCACGCCCATACACGCGCCGCGCATGTCATGACGCGCATACAGGAACATGGCGTCCAGGACAAGGAAGCCGGCGTTTAGCCTCCGTGAGCTGCGCTACCTGGGAGCCCTCATTGGCCAGAAGCAGGCAAGGCTGTTCCCTGGCCCCTCCAGGCGAAGGAACATGGGGAAGGTGAGGAGGGCCTGGGAGAGGCTCACCAGGCGCTTCAACCGCATGGCTGACCACCCAAGGGAGGTAAGTGAATGGCCACCGGTAATCATAACCATATACACAGACAGGGTTGATGGCAGCTGTCCATGATGCTGTGTGTAGGTACTCCAGATCACGAACGTGCACCAGTTAAAGGCACACGCCATATTGTTTATGTATCACCTCTGAGTAGATTGCCATGTACCCAGGTGCTGACAGATGTGGTCACATAGGGCATGATGCCACCCTGGAGACCTGACTATTGCTGCTGTTGTTGTACTACAGCACACTATAATACAGCTAGGCCACACATCTGCCTATGGAGTGTCCTGAAACATCATGTGCTGATGGTGGTATCTGTATCTGCAGGGAACACATAGGGGCCACCCTCTGGTGTTCGGAAACGTGCAGCACATGGTCCCCAGCCAACCAGGTGCCATGGGGTTGTTTGCCAATGTTGTGTAATACATCCCCCCCTATCCCCAGGACTCCAGACAGCATATCAGAGTGGTCCCACAGTCACTGTGGAGATACGGTTGTTTGTGCCAATGTAGTTATAAGCTTCCCCCCTACCTCCAGGAGTCCAGAGAGGCCCTCCAAGTGGGATCTGTGTCACCCTGGAGATATGGCTGTGTGTCCTAATGTAGTTATAAGCATCCCCCCTACCTCCAGGAGTCCAGAGAGGCCCTCCAAGTGGGATCTGTGTCACCCTGGAGATATGGCTGTGTGTCCTAATGTAGTTATAAGCATCCCCCCTACCTCCAGGAGTCCAGAGAGAACATCCAAGTGGGTTCACTGTCACCCTGGAGATATGGCTGTGTCCCCTAATGTAGTTGGAAGCATCCCCATACCTCCAGGTGTCCACACACACCAGTAGGGTGTGGCCCATCCACCCTGGGGATATGGTGCAGTGTCACAATGCTGTTGAGTCCATCCTCCCCATCTCCTGGAGTCATGACACCTGCGTATGGTGTTCAGGGTGTCACCATGGTGCCCTGGTGTATGTTGGTGAGGATGTGCCCTTGGACACCCAAGACCCAGGGGGAGGGCGAGCAGATTGTTACGGAGCTTATGTGAGTCTAATATGTCCCATAGGGTATGGAGGTTGAGTTGCACATCACCCACAGTCCATGGGGTCCACAGCTCAGCACACACACTGTAGATGTAGCCAGATGGTACGTTGCTTGCAGATGTGGCTGTGCGTAAGCCACACATCACACATATTAGCATGGAGATCCACTTCCAAAGGTCTGTAACAGAGACATGTCCCCAGCTATGCCTGTTGAGTCTGGTCGCACAGGTGCACAGCCCCAAGGCATCACACACCTGTTTGCAGATGTCGAGCACAGATGCTGGTGAAGAGGTCCATGCACCCACCCAGGCTGCACAACACAGCCTATCACTCACACATGAGCAGAGGTGGCAATAGCCCATACCCGTGTAATGGGCCCTGGCACATAATGTCTGCGTGCTAAACCCACAGAACCATCCAGGATCCAGGTCTGATGAAATAACACCATCAGATAGGTCAGATTGGGACAGATGTATGTCCACCATGACCACTATGCTTCATCCAAAATACGCAAAACCAGGTCTGACGTAACTATCAACAGCCCCAGGACAGACAGGTCACACAATCCCTGTAGTGTGTCGCACACTGCTACCCATGGCCTTGTAGCAACCCACATGTCATGGACATGGCCCCTGGTAAGGTGCATAGGGCAACCCACCCAATGTGACATCTATGATGACATCACCCATGTGTGCTGTTATATCACATTTCCCGTGGGTGTGGATTGCATGCCATGTGTAGATGATGTCACCACGAATGTCTGACACATAACACATACATGGTTTGGGGGTCAGCATGGACATCAGCATTGCCAATCATGATGTGGTATGGCAGAGCCATGTCTGTGAAGGGGGCCACAGGGAACATGAGCTGTGCGTTCAGGGTGAGGCTCACAATGGCCATAGGTGTCACAGCACACATGCCCACACCCACAGCTCTGCATGTAGGTGGCACTGGGCACAGTTAATCACCAGGAGCAAGCAGGTATCAGCTGTCATATGTTGGTACTGTCTGCCCTGTTGCAGCCTGCATGTGGCCGATCCCCAGCAGCCAATAGGGAGGAATCTCGGAGTAAGCCACAGCTCCTGTGTGCTGCCCTGACGCCTCCCCCAAATGGTGCACCCCAGTTCATTAAGTTATGCCAAACCAGCAGGTCTGTGTCCCTGTATGTGCAACACACCTCAATGGTATTGCCACCCCTGTGTCTGTGCCTGCTGACGTCTCCCCGAAAGGTAGCACAGGTGTATGGGTGATCCCATCACTGGGAGATGTGCTGACCTCAACCAAACAGAATCCCAGGGGAACAGTGAGAACGTCCCCTGCACGTGACCCCCCCATTCGTGGACAGGCAAAAATGACACCCCCATAATGGAACGTCACACCATGTGTTTGCAGACCAGGCCAAAATGTGTCATCAGCTCCATGGTCACTGACAACCATGTCTGGTGTGCGGAATGGCCAGGCCACACTCACGACCTGTCGCCATGTCTGGCCTGTGGGATTGCAGCCAGGAGCAGTAGGTTGGACTGAGGACCCAAACCCAACACCCACCACCCCACCAACGTGGCTGTGGTGTCACCCATGTCCCCAGGGGTGTCCCGTTGCACCTGTGGATCCTATGTAACCCAACAGACGGCTGGGTGGTTCCAAAGGGTTCCCCCCCCCCAAACATCAGGATGCCAGGGCTGTGGCAGAGGAACGCACTCAGTCCAAAAAGGCCTGGTGGAATCACCAGGCCCCACAGGCGACTTTGTGGCAACAACAAGGTCTGGAGTCAACAAATGCATCTGAGCACCCTTGGGCCATGCTGTGGGGCAAGGGCTGTGACCAGTACCACTACACAGGCCTCACCAGTGTCACCAGACCAGAGGATGCTGGCCACCAAACGCTCTCCTTGGGCCATCAGGGTCCTTGATAACACCCCAGACCACACACATTGTGTCATTGTCAGCCGCTGTGATCTGGTGCACAGCATGGGAAAATGGACCATCAGTGCAGATGGGTGACATCTGTGATACCCCGGAACCAGGACACCCATGTTAGCCTGCACCTCGGTCCATACCGCAACAAGCCGCAGCACACAGGGCCAAGATACGTCCAAATGTCTGACGGGCCTGGTGACTGTGACAGCTCTGAGGGTAAGAAGGTAACCCTCCAGGGGGGGCCTGCATGTCCCAAAAGGAGATAGCCGTGGTCTGGGGATGTGTACCACCATGAGGTACTAGGATAGGTAGTCAGGGCCACTCTGTACCAGTCACAACCTATGCAGAGCACATGTCACACGACCCAGACAATAACCAATATCCACAGTCGCCAAGGGTGCCAGCCACCCTGCCAGTACATCAGCATGTACAGGATACCCTCCTGAGAAGGATGGGATCCATCTCGCATCACCCCCCCACATGCCCACTAGCTGTACAGTGACTATCCTGTGTTGTACGTCTCCATTGTCCCAAACATAGCCCCCACTGTACTCCATGGTGTTGTAGTCAGCTATGCTGACAATATAATGTCACCAATGACATGCCGTCAGGCCATCTGGTAGGGGCGTATGACCGTGGATGCTGTGGGTGGCCATGTCTGCCAGGCATCCTTGCTGTCAGACAGTATAGTGCCTATTAGCCTGTTCATGGAAATGGTTCCGATGGTGTTTGCAAAACATCGACAACACCACGTTTTGCCACTTCCGCATGACAAGGGGCAGGCACATGTAGCACCTGTCAAGGCATGTCCAGACAAACGCAACTGTTGCCTGCAGGGTGTCCTTGGACAGGTGTCAGGGCAGAGGCTGAGTCACCCCCATTGCCATTGTGTCATGGACACGTGTCTGCCTAGTGGCTGCAGAACTGGAACACTGTTTACAGGACAAACCGTGCCACACCCCCTGTACGCCTTGATATCTGTCAGGGACAGGGTGGCAGCAATGGCCCACGTAACTGGGAGCTGACAAGCCCACCCCAACCAGGCGGGCCGGGATCTGCGATGCTGCAGAGGGAAAGACAGCAACGGCCCCTCCCTGCCCAGACCGAACGGATGCTAGTAGTCATATGGCCATCATGGACCACACCGAGCGGAGGCTAATAGAACCTGTCCAACTCCCTCAAATCCACCACATCTGAGAGATACACAGCTGTAGCTGAATCTGCAGCGCCAGCATCCACAGGGCCTCACAGTCCCTGATGAGGTACATGTCCCCCCCCTCAACCATCCACGTAACCACATGTCGACATTCCCATGAGGTCCATGTCACTGCATGCATGTGTGGTGGCCCATACCATCGTAACCCGGGACTATGTACATCATGGGAGGTGTCTGAGATCCCTGTTAGGTAGTTGGCGGCCCCCCCTGGCACACACACTCTGGTGAGCATCCTGTGTCAAATGACCCTAGGGGGTCCCCACCAGAGGTGGGTAGGTCCCGTTTCCCTCAGGGGACCGCAGCCATACCCACCTGAACCAGCTGCTGTCATGGAACAGCAGGGATTGGCCCACACAAAAGAACCATTGCCCCTCGGGGATGTGTCACCCTTCACTCATTCCCTGTGTCTCTGTCACGCTCACCCTCCCCCGCCCCCCCTCTGTCTGTCTCTGTCCCACCCCCCATGTTACCTGTGTGTTGTGGGGGAGTAGAGATATGGGGGGGGGGGCAGCATGCAGGCAATGTGCGATGCTGCTGATTGCTGCCCTCTGTGACTGTTCCTGTCTATGCCAGCCAGGCTCTGTGATACCGTTGTGACACACACCTGCAAACATATTCCAAGGACCAACTGTTATAGGTGGGTCACTATGCTGTGTGTGCCACACACAGCAGGGGTGAGGGAGCAGCCCAACGCTGACCACACAGGGGTATGTCTATGCTGTCCAAACACCTGTGACAGACGTTAGGTGATGACCCAGTCAATGTTTGCATATTGTCAGACGGCTGCCTAGGGTGAGAACTTACACAATCTTGACGATGCATATATTCATATGATTCTTGCAAGGTATTGTGGGTATTGTAGTTCATTCACTCCCAAACACAGCTGATGACAATAATTTGAGTTGTGAAACCAAGTGGTAAGATCAATAAAATACTTCTTTTATTGATGGGGTTTAATTTACCCAGCACATGTATGCTTGATAGCACTATAAATGAGGTTACTTGCTTGCAGTGTTTAAAATGGATAACAAAAAGTCACAAAGTAAACCAGAAAACAACCTTCAGCTTGTCAGGCAATTAGCTAATGTTTTCTTAGCAAATAATTACCAAATACAAAGGCACAAAGTAAAGAATAAACTTTGCTGGTTAGGTTAACTTCTGCTTATTTTCCACGCCGATCTCAGCAGTGATTCTCCCTTGCTCACACACACAATCAGGTGCAGCCCTAATTACTATCAATGGACCAGCTGAAAGCCTTTAGCTGGCTGGCTGCTACTGTGTGAACCCAAATCCTGCTTTAAGAGCTGTTTGCAGTGGAAATAAAGAACAAAGTTAGGTTTCTTTGTGATGGCTGATGTGTTTGCTCATAGAAAACTAGCAATAGCATTTAGATAAAGCACAGTCCGTGTAAATAGTTTCATCTGCTGTATTTCCCCCTGCATCAACAATCATAGGGTCAATATCATACATTGGCACAGATGAGTCTTTCATTAAGGCACTATCATGAGAATGCTTATTCCCTTGCTGCCATTCTCTATTATAGATAGGGTCTGGATCAGTGTTCATACCTGAGCCTCTCCTGCTATCATTATTCCTCTCTGTATAGCCTGGCCAATATGTAATCCAATTCTGATGTCCAGCCTTCCAATCTTGATCCCTGGACACTGGATCTTCTCTCACATACCTTCTGGCCTTGGTCTGAAAGTCCCTTCCACATGCAGTCTTCTCTCTTCCAGGTAGCCACTGGTGATTCCTATCTCTGCCAATCCATTCCTCTGGCTGAATCCAGTCCAATGGACTCTGCTGGCATTTGGAATACCTCCCAGTATGGGTACTGCCTTGGAATCTCCCAGACCTTCCAATGGGCTTTCTTCTCTTCTCTTCCTTACAGAGAGTTTCCTTCTTTCTCTATCCGCTTGGCTTGGCTTCTGTTTCTCCAGGTGATACTGGTGCTTGAGCTTGTAGCCGTTGCTGTCTCTGTATCTCTTCCTCCCTCTGTAGCTGTTATCTGAAGAATAAGCTCTATTCTTATCCTGTTCTAATGTGTGCTGCTCCCTAACACAGCGCAGCTGTGTTGAATCAGGCCCTGCCCTTTGAGATGAGTGCTTAGGGATTACCTCATAGCTCTCTTGATTGCACACACATTCTCTCACTTCAGCCCCTCTCATGGCTGCTGGAAACCTGGTGCATTCTGGGACTGGTAGTCTTTTATGTGAAAACTCTGTTTTCTTGCTGCTACCAGAACTGACAGGTTGCTTGTTCAGAGTCACATCATCTTTTCTATAGCTCCTACCTGAGCTATGATAAGCTTCCTTATCACAATATCCACAGGTGGAGGACCTGAGTAAGAAGGGGCAGGAACTCCGCCTACACCACCCTGCATTTATTGAGCAGTGCACCATGGAGGCTGAGTCCCAACCTGATGGTGAGTATTGGGCCGCCAGCCTGAGTTTTTCTGCTTATGAACATGTTTTATGTGCCACACATGGATGTGTTCTAATGTTTGTCGTCCTCCACAGATGGAGATGGCAGCGATGGAGGGCCCAGCACCTCCACCTATATGCCCCGCCGACCCACCACCCGCCGTGCAAGGGGGAGTGGGGAGGGTGTGGATGAGAGTCCTGAGCCCCAGCACCAGGACACAGAGGAGGAGGAGATGGAGGCAGAGGAGGTGTCTGTGACCAGAAATGAGGCAGAAGATGTAGCAGACCGGGAGGTGGAGCCGGCGAATATACCCACACATCCCCCCAACCAGGGGGGATGTGGATGTGACAATGGGGGGTGCAGGGGAGAGGGGGCAAGGGGGGGGGGAGGTGGCCCAGGGGTGGCTTCCGCAGTGTCGATGCTGGGAGGGTGGGGGAAGGGTGTGCGGTAAGGGAGGCAGGACGGTTGGGGGGTGTTGTGGAACACAGCCCAGCACAGGGCCCAGGGGGCCCCCGTCAGATACTGCAGGTGACAGCACGGGACGTGCGTCAGCGGTATCTGGCGTCATCCATGGCCACTGACATGTCCCATGCAGATGCCAGCACACAGACCACGCACACTGTGTGTCTGTGTGCTGGCATATGCATGCATGACATGCTCGTGACCATGGATGATGTGCGCCAGGACGTCCGTGTTGTGTACCACGCCCTGCAGTGTGACGGGGGCTGTTCGGGAGGTGGCCCACGATGTGGCGCGGCTGGCATCTCGGGGGCCATCTGCCGAAGGGCGGCACAGTCGCCACTGATGGCACCTGTGACGTCCCCATGTGCCCTGTGCTGTGTTCCACCAACACACATGGGACTGGGTTTGTGGGGCATGTTGCCCAATGTTCACATTGTTGTTGTTGTTAATAAAGTGTTATATTTGTTTGTGTACACAATGGTCACGTGTGTCCTTACCCACCCACCCACTATGGCTGCAAGCATGCAATGTGTGCATATGGAGGGGCATTGTAGGTAGACATGGGTGTCATACGTGCTCTGGCACTGCATGCAGTCAGGGTGGCCCAGGGGTGCGTAGGGCCATAGGACAAGGGTATGCCCATGGGATGCTGCAATGTAAGGGGGACGGAGAGCTTACGTGACACATGGATGGCCGTGATCTAAACACATGTGTGTCCACAGTGCATGGGCTACCAGCTGCATGACACCCATGCCTGCCCAGGTCTGATACAATCCTGGGGGGGTGGGCCCTGGCATGCCTCCTGTGTTGCAAGCAGGGACATGTCCCAAACATAAGCACCCACTCACAAGGGTCAGATGGGGACAACATGGTGCAGACACAACAATGAAACTGCAGTCTCTGCACATGCACCCTATCAGTACATGGTTGTGTGTGTACATTGGCTTGATCCTGCCCAGGGGCAGCATACACACTGTGAGGGTCGCACATGGCTTGTGCTGGCATTGGTGCAGACATGCCTGGCCGTACAATGAACACAGTGACAACGTGCCTTGACGCTGGCCACATGGTTCTGGACAAACCATCCATGTGTACACTACATAGGGGTTCACAGGTGCACACATTGAAAACACACATTGCATGATTTATACATAATAGGTATTTATTTGGCGTCATTGACTGTGGCGTGGTTGCCCACGCCTGCCCAGTCGCAAGCCTCCTCCCCCCCCCCCAGTGCCACGCGCTCCTCTTGGCCGGGTGCTGCCGGTGGTGCCTGTGCCGCTGGTGGCGGTGGTGTGTTTTGCTGCTGTAATGCAGCTGCGATACTCTCCAGGGCCTCGCAGATCCAGGTGTACGGTATTGCCTCCACCACATCCGTGAGGCGTTGCAGACCACCACACATATCGGCCAGCTGTATGTTTGTCTGATCCAGTGATGCCTGGATCCTCTCCAGTGCCTGAGACTGGCCTGTTGGTGAGACACAGGGTTGTGTGTGAGATACCTCTCTGAGAGACAACAGACACACAACAAACCGTCACACATAGTCAACATTGATAGTACAGTGACAGGGAGGACTCTGGTACACACATGGCTAGGGTGACGAGCCCTCATCATCACAGTAGTGTAGGGCACAGCCACACACTCGACACAGTACGGTAGTGTGATATGTGAGGCAGACACATTACTCCACAGGCTGTGCTAACACACACATGTACTGCAGAGGTTGCAACAGGCTTGCAGACAGGTAGCAAGCACATGTCTAACTGGCCTTTGGGGGGGAGGCGTGAAACAGGGACAGGAACAACAGAGGCACCCCATCAGTGGCAAGTAGATGTGGTTCGTAGCTAGGCACCCCAGGGGCAGCCACAGGTGGGTGGTTCTACACAGTTTGGAGAGGGCACGGCTGGAGCGTGCGCTAATCACGCAGATGGGGTGGCAGCATCAGACCAACTGTTACATGCGCATGTGCACTCCCGTGTGAGCTGTCTGCCGACAAAGTGGTTCACATACACCTTGTGTATAGCGGGGAGGGGTCTGAGAGCAGTGCATGTTCACCCTTGTAGCCATGTAGAGGGCATGGACAGGGGAGGGGGCCAACAGTTGGCACAGCAGAGGTGGGGAAACACCAGTGACATATGACGAGTGACATGCCGGGGGTTCCCCAGCACGTGGTACACCATGGGGGAGGGCGTGGGTCTCCAGGGATGGGGGGGGGGGTGTCTCCTTGACTGTGGTTTACAGCTGTGGATGCGGGTCGGGGGTGTTGTGTCACTCATCACAACACAGAGGTCATTCCCTGACCTGTGTGGTGATGTGGGTGAGTCCCGCAGCTATGCTATCAGGTGACTCAGTGTCAGGTCCACAGCACGGGGACACGTTCATGTCCTGTTCTGTATGTCAGGCAGGCCATCTCATTTGGTGGCGTACGCACAGACTTTATGTACCTGTACCTCTACCAGGCTAACCCAACATGATTCTTGGCCCTGTCAGCTTGGGGAGTGCTGGTATATGGGTGTCCCCACACTCGATGTCTGCTGTGATACTATCCTATGTTTGTTGTAGACCTGCAGCTGCTGTCAGCGGTGACTGGGGGACGCGTGACATGACATTACCCATGCCGCCTGGGTTTGGGGGTGTGTGTCCCGACTGCCCGATGACGATGTGACAGGTGGCACCCTGTTGTCTGCAGGTTCTCTGACTATGTACCAAGGGGCAGACTGTTGCAAGGGCATTGCCTGTATCTAGATGTCTGTTGTTACCGTGTTGGTGGTGAGAACTCAGTGCTGTTCTGTCTGTATCTGGCTGAGTACACCGGCCCTGAACCGGTCTGTGTAGTGTCACATTGACAACCTCCACCCTACACCATACGCCTGTGTTCTCTCCACTGACTGCCATCTACCTAACCCTTACAGGTAGGAGCTGTGGGGGTACAGTGCCACATCCACCACACACACACACACCTAACACTGACTACTGTTCCAGGCGTTGTGTGTGTGACGCCTTGTTGCCACCCACCTTCAGCATGGCGTTCCCCTGATGCGGCACGGTCCCGGAGATCAGCCATCAGCACATCCAGTCTGTGGGTGTACGGGTCCTGCATTGGTTGCGGGAGGGGCTCCCTCGTTGGCCCACCAGGCTGTGGGCTGCGGACTGCAGGCCCTGTTGCTATGCCACCTGTGCTAGGGGTTTCGGGGACATCCCCTGATGCACAGGTGTCCCCCTCTGGTATGGCCTCCTCTGCCTCCTGGAACATTGGTGGCGCTTGATCCTCCGGCTCCTCATCCACCTCCTCATCCCCTGCATCCTGCGCCCCCATGCTGCTGTAGTCACCTGTAATGATAATCTGTGATAGCACAAATCTGTTTCTAGTTACCACATATATTTACGTGTGTGCTGCAGCTGACACATACATGAGGGGGTGGGGGCGTGCATGTGTGCTACCTACACACTCCCCTACACCCTCCCATACCTATATTTTGCACTCAGACATAGACACCAGCGGTACATGTCAGTGCATTGCCCCTGCCCGCCCTGTCTGGTTGACACCCAGGTGTTCATGTCCCCAATGCGCATCTTGGCCCCATCCCATGACTCGTGGCATCTGCAATACCTCTGCCACCGTTACCCTGCTTGTACCAGTTGCACACACTTGTCACTGACACTCTTTTTCAGACTGTCGGGAACAGTTATCAGGTCATGTTTTGTTACAAGCTACCCATGTATGGGTGTTGACTGTGCGAGTCTGTGACCCACTCTGCTGTGCGCCTATCTTGTCTATCATCTCTGGGCTAATGCTGCACACATGCTGAGCTGGGCAGTGTGTATGTGACATGTACATGCCCTGAGCCACACCCCTCACATTCATACAGGTGATGTCCAACCCTGTTGTGGGGGGTGGGATGTGGCTTGTGTGCGCAGACAGTTTTGGGGCAGGTGGGGAGGGGGAATGTGATGCGGGACACATGTTGACTATGGTGTTCAACATGGCGATGCATCAGTGTTTGTGGGGGTGCAGCACACACAGGTGAGAACGGGAGGGCTACATGGTGGGGCATGTGAGACAGGTTTGGGGGGTGGTACCAGGGGGCTGCTTTCTAAACACTGGTGATCGGAGCCAGGTCCTGGGAGCTCATAGGTGTCAGTTGTGGGAATGAGGACAATGTCGGGCATCGTAAGGTTGTCTGTGGGAGAGTGTCATATCATTAGCCGCAACCTGAGCCATGCAAGCAAACAGTGACATCATATCTGGGGGATGACAGCCACATGGTTGGGGGGCTGTGCGCAGACCTCACCCTGGCTCAGTTACAGCACATGATTCACATGGGACACACGTTTGTCTAGGGTTTTGGTAGAACATCCCACAACAAAGGGTTTCAGTAGTTGAACACAACGGGGGTCTGATGGGACTGTGGCACGATGGGTACAGGGCAGGTAGACACGGGTAGACCAGGGAGCACAGGGACACCACGGATTGCCATATGGAACTGTATCACCAGTGTCCATACAGACATGTTTGACAGAACAAGCACTGTGACCACAGCAGGGGGCTCAGAGGCCAGAGCCAAGGTGTGGGCTGCACAGGTCGGACCCTTGGTCTGGACAGTATTCTGATAGCGGGTATCCCACCAGGTACTGCCCCCCTGGTGTTGCAGGGCCCTATGAGGGGGGGTACAGGTTCAGCGAGCATTGGAGAGTCGTGCTCACACTGTAAGGGGGGTGCTGAGGACCCAGAGGTGGGGATGTAGACCTCACAGAGGACAGAGCGGACACCTGTGCATAGTTACCAGCAGAGTCCAGTCTGTTGGGACAGTCCCCTTGGCATGCATCTGTAATGCGTGTGTGGGGAACAATAACCCCCTGGGATAATGTAATTCGATCCCTGCACCAGGTCAAGGCAGATTGGGCTGGTAGCACACCAGGGATGGTGTGGGACGGGATGTTACATATGGGAACCAATGCCTCAGGATCATACCCTGTCTCTGATTCTCTCAAGGAGTGCTCGACAGCCCATGTTTCATGGGGTGGACAGCAGAGGTGACGTCTGAAAGGTGAGCGAGGGGAGATGTGCCTAGATGATCTTGTTATGTGTGTATCCTTGGGACAGGGTTTGCAGGTATAGCTTTCCAGACACTGTGTATGGCATAGATTGCAGGTCTGTACTGGGGAGCTTTCTTACTTGCACCTCGCTGTCTATGTGGCACCTGGCTGATGTCACAGTAAGCTGTTGCCGGTATAACATTTAACAAGTTAGACAGATATGCCATATGTTCTGGCTGGTAGGCCTACACTATGCGGATTACCTATTTACCCCAACGTGCTCAGAGGTTGCAGTTGAACATGCTCTGGTACAGGACAGTTTGACCAATAACATTGCACATTGCTACATGTAGGCTGTTGCCGATACATTTTTCCAACACTACGTATCATACATACCTGCCGACGGGTGGGCGCTGTCCAGGAACTCCGGTAGGCCACATGTGTATATCTGCCCTAGACGGGCTGCAAGCTCCCTCTCCAGGGGTGAGAGTGGGAGGGTGAGGGGGCCTCCGCCACCTGTCCCCTGCGCATGCTGTCTCTCGGCATACATCGTCTGCCTCACCCCTCGCTTGATGTCGGAGAACCTCTTCTTTAAACTTTCTATGTCTCTATGTGGACCCCCAGCCCCAGCCACGGACACCCTTACCTCCTCCCACACGGCATTACGTGTAGCGACGGAGGTTTTGATACTAATCCTGCCAAACAGCTCGTCGTAGTGCTCCAGCACCATAGACAGGACGTTGTGGTTCTCCATGTCTGTGAACCTGAGGGCCCTCCTCCTCTGCGTCTCCGGCACTGGAACGCGCTTGCGTTTGCCCGTGTGGCTGTAACTTGGGGCCTGTGGCCCTGCAGATGGGCCTGCCACTGGCTCACGCTCCTGTGTCCCCTCACCACCAGCTGCCCCAGCAACAGGTATGTGTTGCTCCCCAACCCCCTCAGCATCACCCTCCCCCTCCAATTCCCTCTCCTTCTCCCCCTCCCTCTCCCTTCCCCCTTCACCACTCCCCACCCAACACAGAGTACCCCACCCCACAAAGACCAGACCACCCTACCCCACACCACCCAGACCACCCTACCGTACCGTACCTTGACTAGCACACAACACAACGATGGACAAACCACAAACACGCACTCACGACAACACCACAAACCACAGTGCACAAACCACAGACCACAAACACACAGCCTCCTACACTCCTGCCCTCACTGCCACGAACTACACAGCTCTGTCGCACACACCTCAGCTCTCCTCTCACAACCCTCGACATGTACCAGGGGTACAGGGTCCTTTATAGGTTGTGTTTGGTTTGTTCACGTTGCGCATGCGCTGTTGTGCGCGGCCTGTGGTTTGGCACGCCGCAGATGCACTACGGCGCATGCGCTGGCGTCTGTGCGCCACGCAGGTGCGGCTATGCTGTGCATGGGCGTGTGTATGTGGGCGGTGCACAGAGTCGCACATGCGCGCAACCCACATACACGTCCCTGCGTGCCGCACACCGACGCACGGCCATGGATGTACGCCCCCCTGCGTGCCGCGCACAGACACCAGCGCATGCGCAGAACTGCGCTGCGCGGCAAAAGCAAACGTAAAAACATCTATATATTGTCATGCAGAGATGAGTCACGTTGAGGGTTGTTTTGTAGGCGAGGTGCGTGTTTGTGGAGGGTGACAGAGTGAGCAAGGCAAGAGGTGTTGATTGTATTCTGTGTGTTGGTTCTACCCCTTTGTTTTGTGTGTCTGTTGGGTTTGTGGCCTGGTCACTGTCATAGGAGGTTTGTGTGTGTGTTTGTGTAGCCGGGATGGAGGAGGTGATGGAAGGGATGTATGTTGCTGCATGTGCCCTGACATGTGGGCAGATGCTGCGGTTGCAGGACAGGGGAGATGGTGTCCATGGGGCTGGGCCACAGGGCATGGGTGTAGTCCCACAGCAACTCACAACTGCAGCTGTGGGGGCGGTCACAGCAGGTGCTGTTGGCGAACGGCACAGGAGGTGTGCCGAGGTGCAGGCTCGGCAGCCACACCTCTACAGGCCTAGGGCCCAGCTCCAGGGCATGCGTGAGGACCAGGTCATCTCCCTTTACCGACTGAGCACAAGGGCTATTAGGGAGCACTATGAGGATCTAAGACCTGACCTCGAGCCCCTGACTGATCGGTCTCATGCCATACCAGGTTTAGTCAAGCTCCTTGCTGCCTTACATTTCTTTGCCTCTGGCTGTTTCCAGTCATCTGTGGCCGCAGTGGGTGGCATGAGCCGCCCCTCCTTCTCAAGATGTCTCCACCAAGTACTGCGTGCCATGGTCAGCCGGATGGGGAATTACATAGCCCTTCCTCACACTAGGCAACAGTGGGGGACCCTGAACCAGGCCTTTGAGGCGTTAGCCGGGATACCACACGTGATGGGAGCTATTGATTGCACACATGTTGCCCTGGTCCCGCCTAGAGACAGGGAGGTGGTGTTCTGCAACCGCAAACACTACCATTCCCTGAATGTTCAGGTTGTATGTGATGCTAATCTGCATATTCTGAATGTGGTCCCGAGGTTTGCAGGGTCCACCCATGACTCCTATATCCTGCATCACTCAGCACTATTCAGCCAATTTGAGGAGGGACAATATGGGGACTGTATATTGCTGGGTGAGTATTTCCATATCTCCTCTTTAGGTATGCATCTATGTAACTGTTTCAGTGGCATCTCTTGTGTGGGCGCAGTTTGCTCTCTGTGCGTTTTGAAACGTAACTACCATTAGACAGACAGACGACTGTTCAGATTTTACCTTGTTACATGAGTGAGAACGTAGTGTAACAGGGTACATGAATAGGAATGTGACATCAGGATTGTAACAAGTTCAGATCATATCCAGATCATGGTGTTCCTGAAACAACGCACGTGTGCAGATGTGTGTCCTGGTAGCAGATTTCCACTAGTGTGTGTGTGTGCCATCAGCCCACATGGGGTTGGGGGTTTGTCATTCACACCCACCTGTGGTGCCGGGTCTGTTACTGGTATGTTTGGTATGTCATGTAACATATATGTTCGTGGAAATCCATACACCTACCCCTGTCATGTGTGTGTGAGGTTCACACAGTCAGTCAGTACTGGGGTTGTCACACAGGATGCAGTAGATAACATGGGGTGTGGTGTGGCGAACTACAATGGATGTTCCTGGCCTTTGCAACTAGGAGTACATGTTTGCATAAGTATGGGCATGGATTTGGCCTGTGTCATGGCAAGGGAGCAACACAGTCTAGGGGTTTGCAGGGCCCTGGGCCACTGTAGATGTGTGTGACATAGGCATCGTTGTATGTGCTGATCCTGCTGTTGCTGAGCATTGTGGGAAGGTGGCAGCAAGGGCAAGGGGGCTACTTGGTTGCATACAGAGAGGTGTTGGTTGCGCATCCCCAGGTAGATACTCTTCCTCTGTATATGTGATGGTTGCAACCTCATGTGGGCTATTGTGTGCTATTCTGTGGACCACAGCTTAAAAAGGCTCTGAACATGATGGAGACAGTGCAGAGGGTGTCTACTGAAACGATTGTTGGTCAGCAGTATACAGCATATGGTTTCAGACGGATAAATGTTGATATGTAGACCTTGGAGGACAGGGGGAATAGAGCTGATGTGGTTTTGATCTTCTCACACCTGACTGCCATACATGTTCTGGGCATGAGCCTCCATTGCAGCACAGCACGTTTGTGTTGTGTACCATGCTGACATACTTTGAACATGTGATCAGTGTATTGGTGGTCTAGTCTAACGTTGGAGGTGTTAGAGATGGGGACCACAACTGCATTACAATACTTATGTGCCACACATAGCGGATCTGTAGAAGTAAAACTGTGACAGTTGGGTTATTGGGCATGTATGTACAGGCTCCCTAGGCCATGTGTCGGATTTCACCAAACATATATCTGTTTATCTTAAATACATAGTTGTGATGTCCGTAAGTTATGTCAGGATGCGTTCTGCATTTGTTGCTCACGTCTATACCTGTGTCAATTTGGGGGTACAGGCGCTCATGCATTCACATGCAACATTTCTTTCTGCAGGTGATGCCGGGTATGGGTGTCGCCCCTGGCTGCTGACCCCTGTGCGTCAGCCATGGACACGTGCAGAGCGGAGGTACAATGAGGCCCACGCCTCCAGCCGCTCGGTCATAGAGCGCACCTTTGGCATGTTGAAAAGTTGCTTCAGGTGTCTGGATAGGACAGGCGAGGCCTTACAATATAGGCCAGTGACTGTGGCAGAGATAATCATAGCCTGTTGCATCCTGCACAACATTGCTCTCAGGCACGATATTCCTGCAGAGATTAATGAGGATCTGGAGGAGGATCCACCGTGCCCCCCTGTGCGTGCCAGTGGTGACACACAAGTGGGCACAGCGGTCAGGCGGAGGTTAATTGCAGACATCTTCTCTGGTACGTATTGCATATATTCCCACATAAATGTGCTGTTATGTGTGTGTGATGTTTATAACGGTTGATGTTGCAGGACATATGGCACTCAGATGCAACAATGCATTGTGATTAAACTTAACATCCCAAGCACACATATAGCCATGAGTGTGTGACCAACAATGTGGACAGGGCACAGCAGCATCTGTTGGTGGATTATGTGGGTGGGTGTTGATACGCCTTTCACAGCTGTTGGGGGTCACGTTCCCAGTTAATGGCTGGTTCTGATAGCAGCTGCTGTGCAAACACAGTTAGTGGTTTTGATGGTCTGTGTGGGGCAAGGTGTAAGGCATATGGTGGAGTGTTCCCAGTGGGAGGGGGGTGCATGTTTGTGTACTGTTCTCCTGCGGTGTATTTGTTTGTATTGTATAATTTGTTGCTGCTTGTGTGGTTGTTCTGCTCGTGTCAGCTGGCTATGTGTGTATGTTTCCTGGGTGTGGTGACACATGTCATACATAGCACAGTACACATGGCCATGACTACCTTCCAAACATGGTGTTAATTAGTGGTGACAGGTGTTACTGCAACCCCACAGTGTGCCCTAATGTGTACATCACCTAGGCCTGACATGGCTATATTGAGGGATGGGGACCTGTGCAGTGTGCAGCCAGGGGGCCATATCATTGCTACTGTTTTTTGGAATATAGCCAGTGCGTGCATTGATGCATATGTACACACATACAGATGTGATGCACGTCTGATCAGCAAAGGGTGGGTTACAGTGGCCAAGTGCTATGCTGCATGTGTAGGTGTGTTTTGTGTCTAGTGGTTTGTCATGGGGACATGGCATATGTAGCTGATGCTATCTCAACATATGCCATATGGCTCAACGTGTCAGACTCTGGAACTTGTTACCAGAGGATGTTGTATGGCCTGTTAGTTTATCTGTGCTTAGGAACCAGTTTGGACATGTTCCTTGCGTAAAGGTCCATATAGGACTATTACAAAGGGACCCAGGATAATCGGTGCTTGACCCTGCTCAGGCATTGTGGAACCTGAGTATTTTGTGGATACTACTAGGTATATATGACCTAGATTGACCACTGTTGGAGGCAGGATACTGGGCCTGATGGACCTCTGTCTGACACAGTATGGCGTATGGCATATCTTACATGCTGTGGATATGTGTGGGGCAAGGGAACACAGTACACATCAACAACTACCTTGCGCACCCTGGCAAGGGCTGTAATGTCCACATACACACAGAGACCTAGATGAGCATTATTTGTTTGAGGCGCACATGTAGGCTATCCATGGTTTCACATTCTCACTGTCACACAGGGGGCTGACATGAAGCCATCATGGTCCGGTCACAAACACACATCGGGGTGTGGTTTTGAGGATGTGGCGCTGACCTTGCCATATATTTCCACACATCATCATCACACAGCTGTCAATATTATTTGGGGTCTGAAATGTACACTGCAGGATGTGTTTGTGGCCCGTGGATACAGGAGCTGTTCATGCATATTTCCATATATTTCAGCAATTTACAGTGAGGTGACAGACAACATTGGGAGGGCACTACACACGGGGAGGGGGTATTGGTGGCAAAATGGGGGACACAGACTAGTATTGTGACCATGGGATGGGCCATAAACAGGGTGGGAGCAGACACCTCTATAGACCATTGTGTACAACAACAGAGAGGTAAGGGAGGCGACAGAGGGATTCCAGAGACCTTTATTTAGCAGCAGATACCTCCATCCTGACTCTCCCATGAGAGAGATCAGTACAGTGTGATAGTGAACAGTCAGTCCATAGGTCATGTTGTGGGGTCTGACAGCTGCGTACAGGGAGGTGCAGTGTGTGTTTCAGACCTCAGACATTACATGTTTGTTTCTCTTGTGTTTTCCACTGCACAGGACATACTTCGTGAGGATGCTCTTGCTGTGGTGCATTGCCACATGACTGTACATCAGCCAGGATGCTGTGGTCCGGGGTAGGTGGATCTACAGCTACATTGTTTCTGCCTGCAGTCATGGGGGAGAACATGTCGTCTGGGATGTGTCCTATTGTACAGATGTTGTTAATTTGTCTCCTTGAGCCTCCCTTACCCATATCTTCCTGTTGTCACACATATCCCCATGTGTTTGTGTCCATTATGTACGCTGCAACACTGTTTCAGTCCATTTTACAGCATAGATACATGTGTTTGTGGTATTGTTTGTTTTTGAGGGAACCAACACTTGCTGCCTCCCCCAACACTGTTAGATCAGCCTCAGCAGGGTATCACTGCATGTCCCTGGGCCTTCATGTCCACAAATTTGCACTTGTGCACATAAAGGCCATGTCTCACAGCTGTCCCGCTGACCTGCGCACACTGGGTGGGTGCATGTTTGTGGGTTGACTGTGTGGCGATGCGCTGTCCAGTCAGAGTACATAATCATGTGCTGTGAGGTGTTTAAGCACCTGGGGGGCAGCAGTGACTGTGCTACCTCTGCCATATTGCTGTTTACCTTGTCGACATTCTCAACATGTGTTGCGAGCTGTGAGCAGAACTATGTCTGGTGTTTTGAGGGACCACTGTTGAACAACATTTCTTTATCTCAGGTATCAGCATGATATGGACATGCATCAACAGTGACTTGACATGATGATTCTACATGTTTGGCTGACATTGTCTCCCTTCACGGTGACCTGATGTGGCTGTGGATTCGCTCAAGGACTCGATGACATACACATGATGCACACACAGGGTATGTTGCACCTTTGTCAGTTGGGGATTCAATCTGGCTGTACCAGTTGATGTGTTACCTCATGTTGCCTCTCTGTTCACACAAACAGATGCATATAGTGTGTAGCAGTGAGATGCCTGTGTGACATGGAACAGGACATGACCATATCCATGTGACACCCGTGTCTACATTGATATTTCATGATGTTAACAATATGCATTTTTGTTTCTGTTCATATCATGTCACGTTTGCCCTTGCATCCCTTTCTTCTGTATTTTGTAAGGTGTAACTCTCTGCTATTTGTGTTCTTTTTGCAAGGTGTCTAATGTGACCCTACTTATCCTCTCCTGACACAGGAAAGAAGACATACCGAACACATTTCGTACAGTGCATCTGGACTCCCCATCAAACACCTGTTGGGGGAATGACAGCCATGGAATTTTTCCTGGATACCTGTGCCATTGGATGTTTGACATCTGAGAGTGAGACACATGCCTGTGATGGGCAGTATTTCCCTTGGACTGCTGCTTTGGCCATGACAAACCTGTACAACACACTGTTTATGCCATGCTGTGGCTGGTGGTCCTGCTCATTGCAGGGGACACAGATGACCTGTCACGGACTGTAGCATATTGGGATGTGACACTTGACTATGAATGGCCAGGATTGCCTGGGAAACTGTGACCTGACCTGTTTGATTGCTGATACACTTTGCTCTTTGGACGCTGTGTGTAGCAGGGACTGACATTGTCACTGTATGTTATACATAACTCCCAATTTGTAGTGATGTGGTGTTTTCGACGTGTGTGACATGGCACACAGGATACAGTCACCTTTTTTTTTTTTAAACACAAGCATACAGACATATTTGTGCCATTGGGGCAACAATGTAGTGGTTGTATTAGGTATGTCCACCTGCCCTCCACCGGAACATGATAGAGTTTTTGCCCCAACAACGCTTTCATGCCCACCACCATTCTTGATTGATGTTTTGCATTGGCCAGAGGGTGTTTACATGCATGTGTGGCATCACTGTATCATGTTGGTCTGCAAATGGTGGTTGTGCTTATGACTGACTATGTTGGTGAGCCACAGCATGTGGACCTATGTCTTCGGTGTGGTCCCTGTAAGATGTTTGCCCATATCAACATGCTGGCTATTGTGTTGTTTTCAATGACAGACGTGACACTCTGCATGTATGTACTGTCTCCCCCCAACTGGTGGGGTATATAGCCGAGCACCAGATGGAGTCGCCTGCTGCCCTGGAATAAGTCCTTCCCAATATGGCTGCCAGGAGGGCTGCTGGGATATGTAGTTTAACTTACTCACAAGAAGCAAAGTAGTTGTAGACGAGGGTTTAGGCGAAAACAGAGAATTATTTTTATTTGTTGTGTTTTGGGTTTTCCAACATTCGCAAAGTAACAGGCTGAAATAATAATAGGATTCTTCTCCAAACAAAGGTATGACTTTAACAAAGTATGCACAGACTGGCTGATAACAGAAATCACATCTTCTTAATAACTTTGCTTTCCAAGCTCAGAACAAACAAGCTTCTCATGGCACATTAGCTTCTTATTGGAGTGTTTCCTTCACAGCTTCCTTATACAGAAACAGCTTTAAATGTCCAGTGAGCTTTCCCTTCCGTTGCAGGCTTTACACAGCCACCACTTAATTAACAGCCCTCAGCTGTTCTCGGTGCTGCATGCTTCAACAGATACGTTCCTTGCTTATGGCAGTCATTCATTCACACGGCTTTTAAGCTTTAACAATCTTCTAATGATTCAGCTTTACAGTAACACTGCATCTCCTCTGGGCCATCTTCATAGTCCTCATAGCAGCCCCCTATATCCATCTCCTCAACGTCATTCTCACAATGCTCTTCAGAGGGTACTTGGCTATAGAGCTGACTAGCTTGCTTCTGTATTAAATCATTCAGCCTCTCTAACAGAACTTGTTTCTGTTCTCCTTAGAGAGTGGGGTTTTCTGACACGCAGACAAGCTAGTATTTCTACTGTTAGTGCTTATCTGACTAACCTCATTATTTCTACTGGCAGGAACTAAATCACTTAGCTTTCTTTTAGGCAGGAATTCAGGAAGACACACTTGCCTTAGTTGAGGGTTGTTTGGTAGCTTCCCTCTCCCTTTGGCAAAGCCACGCTGCTTGCTCTCTGCAGACACTTCTCTCCTTTGTAACAAACTTCCCTTTGGTTGAAACTGCCTTGAACTGGTTCCAAGCAAATCCCACTGTTTGTCTGTGAGGTTGAGCTCAGCACCTCCCGTGCTCTCTTGTGCCCTTCCTCCAGGTTCAATTCCTCTGGATTCCCTTCCAGGTCCTCTTTGTCTTCCTTCCTGTCTCTGTTCCTGTCCTCGTCCTGGACTCTCCTTCAATCCCCTTTGCAGTCTCTGCCCTTCTTGCAGTCTCTGTACGGGACTCCCTTGCAGGTCTTGCACCAGACTTCCTTGTAGTCTGACTTTCCAAACACAGGAGTTTTAAACTGCTCCCTTTCAGGGACCACGCCTCTTTCCCAGCACACGTGGGAACTGCTAGGCTTCACTCTAGCTCTGACTGCTGAAGTGGGCAGGGCTTATCAGTGACTGTGTTATGAGTCAGAAGCTCCTGGTTGCTGGGGGAACCCTGAATGCTCCCTCTTTTAAAGGCACAGTGCTCATTCTCCTGGCATTCTATAGCCTCTGAACTGCCTTCATCATCACAGTACATACCTTGTATTGCACGTCTGTACGTTCCTGCTTATCCCCTGCAGGAATGACCCTCTCATTGCCCAATTATATTTGCAGTGTGGCAGTGTGGGTGTCCATTGTTCTTCCTCAATTCTTCATTCCATGTACCGTGCGATATGTGTCCAAACACTGTCTACCCAACAAACACTGCAGGGGACCTCCGGCATGGTGTCATCTCTGCAGCTTTCTGCAGGTTGTGTTTGTATTCTCTGTGTTCATGTACCTCTGCTACCTGTTAGCAGATGCTCATTGTGCTTTGGAGGATTGTTTGGGTCTACATTGTAGCCTTTCTGATTTGTATATCAGGCATTGGGGGTGAGTTTGGACAGTACTTCCATAATGCTTTTTCACCATTACAACATTGTGACAACATATGTTTTTTTAGTTTGTGTGCCTCCTGTGTTGCCGGATGGCTATATTTGGGTGGACAGGTGATGTGTTGTCGATCCTCATGATGACACGCCTACAGCCTACATGACCTCATTTGTGCGTTACACATTTGAGGCATGCATTAGCAGGTGGGGGGTGTGGGCCTGCTGCCCAGTGCATAGTATGCACCTGATCCACATTATATCTCATGTCCCTCATTTGGGTTCAATGCAGTGTCCTTTCTGTGGGATGTGATTTGTTGCCATGCTAAATGGTTATTTCTCATTGACCAGGGATGCACTCACCTTGATATCATGATAGCACTGTCTACAGTACCTGTGAGCATTAACCCAAATAAAGATATGTATGTGACAGACATTTGTCTCTATTGCTGCTTGATCATGTTCACAAACATGCAATGCAATGTGTGCCTTTTGATCAGTCCTGACTCCGTGTGACCCTGTAAGCCCATGGTTTTCTAGGCAATGTCAGTGTATATAGATTGTCGGCTCTTTCCTCCAAGGTCATGGGGGGTCACATGCCTTGCCTAAGGCCACATAGGGTGCTAGTGTGATCTGCAGCCTGTTTGCTTGGTGTCAAGGTCAGTTTTCGCAACACTAGGCTACTCCTCTGCGTTTTGCGCACATTTACACCAGTATCGGCTGATTTGCTGGTCATGTTCATGTGCCACCTGTGCTCACATCCTTGTACAGTGGCAGCTGTGTATATGTCTGCCATTTGCCACATCACTGGGTATTACAGGTTCCCATACAGACCCTGCATTTGGATTATTTGTTCTGGCTTGTGCTCAGTGTGCTGTTTGTGAGAGTGGTTATTGGCATGTGTTTTAATTCAGTAGTTTGCAGGTTTGATCCCCACATGTGGTTCCCCCATTTCTTTTCTGTTGTGCTACCTGGACCATTAGGTACCAGCAATTTCATCACCTCTACACACACCCTTCCCTCTCTTCACTCTATAGCAAGGTGTGCACTCTGTGCTGCCTGGGCCTCAGGTATTATCTGTCAAATAGGAAGTGGAGACGCCATGCAACCGAGGACCATAAGATTGCATACAACAAAACTCTGGCTGAATACAAGAATGCAATCAATCTTGCGAAAAGAACTCACCACACCAACACGCTTAATAAAGCTCTCAATCGACCCAGGGAACTCTTTGCGCCGGTCAAATCACTCACGAGGAATACACAAGAATCTAATACTTTTGGGGAGATGTCTGCACAAATCCTGGCAGACCATTATGCAAGTAAACTCAACCCTCAAACCAGAAGCATAATAACACTGACTCATGAAGATCCCTCACAAGATCTAAATACGGGCACCATGCTACAAACAACTAACCCCACTGGAAGCCCTACACTCTACCACGAGTGGGCTGCATTCACTAAACTAGATGAGAAGCAAATTCTAGGCGTAATCACTGCATTAAGGACCACTACCTCCCCACTGGACCCCTGCCCAGCGGCATGGGTCAAGGGTGCAAAGCAGGATCTTGCACAAATCATCACCATCATAGTGAACCAATCTTTACAACAAGGACTAATGCCAACACACCTCAAAAAATCAGTCATCAGACCCATACTGAAAAACAAATCACTCAACAAGAATGATCCAACATCATACCGCCCGGTATCAAGCATATCATTCCTTGCCAAGATCACTGAAAAGGCAGTGCAGCAACAACTTCAAGACCACATAGATGACACCAACGCATTGGACATCCACCAATACGGTTTCCGACAACATCATGGTGTCGAAACCCTCCTATTAGCCCTGATGGACAAACTTCTAATAGGTCTTGAGAACAGAACCAAAATGTTCATGCTCATATTCATAGATATATCTGCCGCTTTCGACACAGTGCATCATCACACTCTCTTGAAAAGACTCGATGCATTAGGCATTAGAGGAATCCCCCTGAAATGGTTCGCCTCATACATTACAGACCGTATGCAGCAAGTTCACTTTGGCGATGAAACAGCGACGCCATTCCCACAAACTCAAGGCATCCCGCAGGGCTCAGCACTATCTTCGCTCCTGTTCAACCTTTATCTGAGACCAGCCTGTGAAATCTTCAAGAACAACGACATCAGTTACCATATATATGCTGACGACATTATGCTCTATACCCAATTGGATGTAGATCACCCAAACATCAGCCAGCTCGAGAAATGCCTTGACGAGCTACAAACCTGGTTGCGACGCAACAATATGTCCATAAATCACAAGAAAACTGAAGTGATGTGCATATCCAGGAAAACGGACTTCAACCCACCACCAACAATAACCATGAACGGCAATGTATACGCAACAAAAAAAGAAATTAAATACCTTGGAGTGACGCTGGACTGCAACTTAAAGATGGAGAAGCATCTTAGAATTACAAATCGGGTCATTTTCCATAAGTTAAGAACTTTGCAACCTCTCCGTTCTATCTTAGATCATGCGGACTTCCGCACCGTAGCGCAAGCCCTCATCATTCCTCACATAGACTATTGCAACGCCATACTTCAGGGGCTCCCTAAAAAGACCATCAGTATCCTCCAGTTGGCGCAGAATGTGGCAGCTAGAATCATAACGGGAACAAGACTAAAGGATCACATCACACCTACTTTAATTGACCTGCATTGGCTCCCAATCAGTGCCCGAATACAGTATAAAATCATAGTTACCACATTCAAGCTCCTCCATAACATTGCGCCCTCTTACCTCGGCTCACTTGTGTCAGCCCAAACAAATAACAGGAGCAGACGTTCCCCGAGCCTCAACACCCTGCTGGTCCCCGGCCGCATGAGGCACGTCAATGTCCAGACCAGCAACCGAGCATTCTCGTTCATAGCACCTCAACTCTGGAACAAGCTACCAGTAGATCTAAGAGCGTGCAGTGACTTAATGGTCTTCAGAAAACAACTCAAGACATACCTATTCCAGTCACACTTCAACACTGCATAATCTCAATGCTCTCGGCTCATTGAATCCACAAAGCAAATTGTATGAATCATGTCAGCAATGAGATCGCCACCAATAGACTCACTGATGTGTGAATATGTATCTGCTTGTGTAAATTGTAACTTCTTTTGTAAATACTAATTGTAACTATTCCTTTCTCAATGTGTCTAAACCTTATCCCTGTGTGCTGTGAACTATACTTTTCCCACTAATCATACTGTGTGCTGTGAACTGTACCTCTTCCACTAATCATCCTGTGTATTGTAAATTATGGCCAGTACAGCCACCCTTTTTCTGTGTTGGAATACCGCTGCTGATCGCTGGAAGTAGCGGGATATAAGTGTACACTAAATAAATAAATAAATAGGTGGCTTTCTTTATGGGGTTTACATGACAGTGCACCTGTGTGTTTGGTAGTGCTGTGTTTCAGCTGGCATGTGGTACACCTGCTTTCATGTTGCGTTATCTGCTGTCCTGTCCCTGCTTGCTAACTAGCTCCCCCGAGCATCCTCTGACGCCCTTGGGGTTTAGTTTCTTTCCTCTATTGCATGCTGTATCCACTGCATAACATGTGTGTGTGTGCATGGGTCCCTGGTCCATAATACAGACTGATCTGATCTGTACACAGCAGATATGCATGTGCTTCTGGTCATGATTACTGTTGTGTGTTTGCCTTTTCGGCCAGCCATCAGGCATCTTGTATAATGGCCTTCACTATTTTTGTATGCAGCCTTGGCTAATGAGCTCACAGTGGTGGTGTGGTCTACCGGTTGGTGCATTGGCCTTTGTGGTAGTGGTGGTAGGTGTTAGGCCTCTGTGTTCTCTTTGATGTGTATGCTTGTCCTGCAGAGGTGGTTTGCATTTGTATGACGGCCATATGTGTGCAGATTAGTGCTGTGAGCACCTTGTACCCTCATCAGAGTTGGGTACCATCCTTCTGTCCATCTTATGTCTGCCAGCTGTTGTGCCATCCTACCCTGATGTGCATGCTGGTACACCATGTCCTGCACTCCTACACATTACTGCACTTCATCTCTCCCTGGATGCCTCTCGTGTATGTGCTCTGCATAGCACTGCTACTCCCTTGTCATCCTGATATTTCACCTATCCTGCCATTTCTGCTGCCCACATCTTCCCATCCTCTGTCACACACTATCATTCTGGCATGGTACATTACTATCACTCTGTGCTTAGCTACAGCTTGACCCAGTAACACAACAGAACAGTCCCAGCACAAATTTAACAATAGCTTTCTCCTTCTTACTATCATTCAGTCAGATGTGTGTCAATAGTTTAAGTATGTTATCAGGTTCAACTGATCATATATTCCATGCAAATAGTTCATCCATGTTTTTCCCTGTTTATGCTCCTGTTATATGTAACATCAAACAACCTGTTGTACTGGTCTTTATTGTGTTCTCTGTAACCCGCACTGATACCAAATACTGCAGTATATAAGACATGGAAATAAATACAAGCACAGACATACATGCATATATGTGTTTGTCCATTTCTGGAGCTGACACATGGCCTCGCTCTGAGTTGTGTGCTCCATCAGCTGTGATCTACATGCTTCTGTAACTTCAGCAATGTCTTTACTTTCAGCTCTGTGCAGTGTTTGGGCTACATGTGTGTTTGGCACATACCTGTGTTGTCCTTCACATTGGTGGATCTTCCTGCTCTTGGCAAACATCTTTGACTTCACCTATACATCCTTGGGTCATATTATGTCACACCTTTGATTCAGGCAGCTTATGGGGTACCAACTATGGTGCCCTGGGAGTTGGCAACCTTTCAATATCTCCGCTGGGGAACATTATAACTCGCCTTTACTGCCGTGTTTGTTTACGATGTGCGTTCTGGTGCACCCTACATGGTACATTAATTTATGGCACTAGGGTGTTCATCTTTTTAGATGGCATCACAGATTGCTGCACACTTGCATGCAGCCAACACACGTACCTATGCCAGCCTTATTCACTGCTCATTTATATCCATGACCCCTGCACCATCGGTTCATGTCCTAAACATTGGGCTACACTGCTGTTCCTTCTTGCATGTCTGCACACCTACTTGATATTTGCATTAGTTACAATGCATAGTGATGACAGCACAAACAGTGCTAGGACCTTGCCCTGCCTCATACAGCAACATATGAGGGGCCCTATAAACAACATTGTGGGGTGCCATGGTGGACAATGGACTTCCAAATGTGCCCTCTAGGGTACCTTGTGGGGCGCCTTCTGCATCACCTTATATTACAGTGCATTGAGAGTGCATTTGCTAGCAGTAGTAATTACAGGACACCCGTAACATGTCTCCTCGAGCAATATTCATAATAAGTAATGGCTCAGCCAGCCTTATTTATTGGGCACAGCAGGGGATTACACCCATCATCATTGGTCAGTGTCTTAAACATTGTTCTGTGGCTCTATTTCTGTGCTTGCATATCAGCACAACGCCTCATACCTCCCCAAACGCACAGCACACTGTTTTATGCTGGCCAAAATCAAAGAGGCTCCGAGGGCAATATTAGCCATAACAGACAATGCATATGCCTCATGCAGACTTTTTCGTTGCGCACAACGGGGACTTGAACCTCTGATCCCTCGTAACATATTAGCGCACCGCCTTCTGCTGCCCACTATTTCTGTGCCTCGTAAAATAGTGCCTGAGCCAGCCATCTTCATTGGGCACTGCAGGGGATTGAACCCCTGATCCCTGCACCACTGGTCAGCATCTTCACCATTGTGCTGTGGCTCTGCTCCTGTGCTCCCAGATCAGCGCGCCGCCTTATGCCGCACACTATTGATATGCCTCATAACATATTAGCGCGCCACCTTCTGCTGCCCACTATTTCTGTGCCTCGTAAAATAGTGCCTGAGCCAGACGTCTTCATTGGGCACTGCGGGGGATTGAACCCCTGATCCCTGCACCACTGGTCGGCGTCTTCACCATTGTGCTGTGGCTCTGCTCTTCTGCTTCCACATCATCACGCCCCTTATGCCTCCTGCACAGCTTTCCCACACGCTGATGTGCGGGGCTCACATGGGCGCCGCACACCTTGGCGCATATGTAAATCGCGGGTTTTTCTTTTTCAGGCCGGAACGCCCACTCCTTATATGGCACACGCACACTACCGCAGCCCCGCACATTAGGAATGTTTAGTAAACATGCCCCTAAGAAACCCACCTGTGGCTGGTATTGCACAGCTATCGGGCATGACCTCTATGGCGATGGGGTTGCCAGTTCATATTTATAGTGCCTGAAATTGGCATCTGATGTCAGTCTGCTGAAGAGCGAGTGACAGACCCAGAGGACCAATAGTAAACTCCCAACCAGGTAATCAGCCAATAGAAAGGGAAACCCCCCAATGAATCAGGGGAATCCCTCCATAACATTGGTGCATAATCCTAAAGGGGCAATTCTCAGAATCAATCTCAAGACTGAAAACAGTACCCCATGCCAGAGCTGTATTCAGGCCATGTGGGGCAACCGTGTCTAAACGGGGCAGTGGGAGAGCAGGAGGAAAGCGGCCCGCCTCCATAAAAGCGGCGTCCCTCGCCTCCGGAGGGAGCCGCTGCTGCCGCCGATGGAGCAACACCCCCCCCACCGTGCTCCTGCCCAATCGGGGCAGTGGGAGAGCAGGAGGAAAGCAGCCCGCCTCCATAAAAGCGGCGTCCCTCGTGGGCGGGCCCGCGCCTGAGGGCCTCGCCAGAGGGCCCTTTGGCGTGGCCCTTAGGCGCGGCACAGAGGCGCAGCACAGAGCAAAACCCAACAAGGATCAGACGGAAGCGAAGGACATCAGAACCGCAAGTAGAACTCTCACAGTACATCACACATTCCCCACCACCACACTCATCTACACTACACACACCCCAATAGATCCGGCTCGCCCTCCACGGGACAGGCTCCCTCCACGGGACAGGCTCCCGCACCAAGACGCCCTACACAGATCTGGCTCGCCCTCCACGGGACAGGCTCCCGCACCAAGACGCCCTACACAGATCCGGCTCGCCCTCCACGGGACAGGCTCCCTCCACGGGACAGGCTCCCACACCAAGACGCCCTACACAGATCCGGCTCGCCCTCCACGGGACAGGCTATCGCACCAAATACAGAGCTCACCAAACAGACTACAGAAGAAGACTTAAGAATACAGGCATCACCATATCAGAACATCACAAAAAACCAACATGCACGCCACATACTTCCTCCCACTCTACCTACTCATCACACAACTCCTCCCACCAGCCACACACCTCCACTACCCACAAGCAAACACAACATGGCACCCACCAACCGTATGGCCATACTTAGAACCTCAGCGCACATACAAAGTGACTCAGAACCTCCCAGGCAAAGCGAACAAACAGACACAAATCAAACCCCCACGCCTGCACAAAGGAAGCACATGTAACAGCAACCTCCTCAACAAAGACAACAACGATTGAGCTCATAAACGCCAGATCCGTCTGCAACAAGATTCACACTCTTGTAGATCACATTGAAGAGCGACAGCCCGACATCACATGCATCACAGAAACATGGCTCAACCCGACTGACAACGTACTACTCAACCAACTAGTACCGGACAACTACTCAGCATACAACTGCCCGCGCACCCACAAGCGTGGAGGAGGAGTTTTGATAATAGCAAAAACGAAACTAAAGTTCAAGACACAGAGCCTCACCGATACACAGCAATGCAACACAATTAGCATCAAGAACAAGAGCATTGCAATCTGCCTAACCTACAGAGCGCCCAGAGCTCCACCCGACGAACTAGCCTTCACACTCGAAGAAGCCTGCGCCATAACAACAAACAAACCAGCGCTGCTAATCGGAGACTTCAACCTCAAGTCCACAAATGTAAAAGACGCAGAGGCCTTCCTTCAAGCAATGTCCTCACTTCAATTCACACAGATAATCAATGCACCAACACACAGACATGGATCATCCCCAGACCTCATATTCGCATCCAATTACCTAACATCAAGAGACCTGATCTCTCCACCCACCATTACCCCAGTGCCATGGTCTGACCACTACCTAATCGAGGCAAGGCTGCGGTCACAAGAGGACCAGACACACGAAAGAGCTAACATCTCACACACACAAAGACGATTCAAGAGTTTCGACAAGGACGAATTCATACAGGACACAATACAACACCTGAACCCTACCACAGACGACCTGGAGGAACAAGTTTCCAGCTGGAACAGCATTTTAGCCAACGCCGCCAAACCATCTGATGGCGGGAACAAGAAACACCACCACAACAAGAGACAAAACAAACCATGGTACTCAGCAAAAATACGACAGGAAAAGAGGGAACTCAGGAAGATTGAACGGAGATGGAGAAAAAACAAGGCAACTGTCGACCAGCATCTTTATCTAACAAAGCAAAAGCAATACAATGAACACATCAACCAATCAAAGAAGGAATTCCACACAAACTTGATAAACACTTCCATCAACAAACCCAGAGAGCTTTTCGAAATAGTGAAAATCCTCACAAAAGAGCAAACAGAAGGGGAAGTACAAGTTGATACACAGGAATTCGCCGACCACATCAAAAAAATTTCACTCCACAGAACGAACAACGCCTAGTAGGACCACCAGGACGGACGTACACTCCAAAACCTGGGGCACATTCTCCTCACCCTCAACAGAACAGTTATCCCACATCATCTCAACAATCAACACAAGCACTGCTCCTACAGACCCATGCCCGGTGTCATGGGTCAAAGCCACCAAAATCAAGCCTCATCCCTACCATACATAAAATGGTACACAACTCACTCACTCAAGGACTCATGCCAAAGCAACTAAAACTTGCCTCAGTAAGACCAATCACAAAGAAAACAACTTTCGACAAAAAAGATCCAGCAGCATACCGACCAATCTCCAGCATACCCTTCCTCGCAAAAATCATCGAAAAAACAGTTCAACTACAACTTCAGGATCACATCGACAAACACGAAATTCTCGACGACAACCAACACGGATTTCGTCCCAACCATGGAGTTGAAACGCTACTGATCCATCTCTTCGACAGCATCCTAAGAATAATTGACAACACCAGGAATGGAATCATAATGATCTTCATCGACATCTCCTCAGCCTTCGACACAGTGGACCACAACACGCTCCTGGAAAGACTAAAGAACATTGGTATACACGGTATCACATTGAAATGGTTCCACTCGTACCTAACCGAAAGACAGCTACAGGTCAAGGTGGGACACATCACCTCCCGACCCATAAAAGTCCGACAAGGAGTGCCTCAAGGATCTGCGCTCTCAGCACTCCTGTTTAACATCTACATCCAACCAATATGCAACATCATGAAAGAGAACAACATTCAATACACAATCTATGCGGATGATATCATGATATACACCCCGATGTCAATCGACAACCCGGATTTCTCTAAGATAACAAACTGCCTTACCCAAATGACCAGTTGGTGTCAAAACAACCACCTTGCAATAAACTACAACAAGACTGAAGCTTTAATCATCACTCGGAACCAAGGCTTCATACACCCACCAAATATAAAGATTCAAAGCACCACCATACCAATAAGGTCAGAAGTGAGATACCTCGGGGTTACTCTGGACAATAAACTCAATCTCAAGCCACACATAGACAAGACCATCCAAAAAGCCTACTACAAGATGCGAATCATCAGGAGACTGAAACCACTCCTCGCCCCAGAACACTTCCGTACCGTCTGTCAAGCACTGATAACCCCACTACTGGACTTCTGCAATCCGATATACCTCGGACTACCAAAACAAGCCATCAAACCACTCCAACTGGCACAAAACACAGCAGCAAGAATCATATCCGGAACTGCAAGACAGGAGCACATCACACCCACCTTAAAGGACCTACACTGGCTTCCAATCGGTGCACGCATCAGATATCATAAACCTATTCAAGATAAAACAGCACACATCAGCCAACAGCCTGCACTCCCTCATACAACCAGACACCAGCACACGTCCTAGAAGAAAGCAAACACAACCGCGTCAGCACCCCAAGTGAATACAAACACACACGCAAGGACACAACAGACAGAGCACTATCCATGGCTGCTCCAACAATATTGAACAAACTACCGGACGACTTGAGGGCAACCACAGACCTCAAAGACTTTAGAAAACAGCTGAAAACCATGCTGTTCATAGAACACTATGGACACATCACATAACCTAATTGACTGTATAGCAGCACATGTTAACCGCCTAACACTGTATGTATATAAATGTCTTTAGCACCACTGTATATAGCCCACATTGTACATAGCTCAAACCAATCCAGCACACAATACAACACACACTAAACAAAATCCTCACCCTCACTGCATGTATAACACACTCACACTACCAGATTGTTTGCTGTGATACCACCTTGATTATTATGATAAGGCGGTTTAGAAATACTGTTAAATAAAATAAACAGAAAATCCATTGTTGCTCAGCTTTCTGTAATATGTAAATGCAATTGCCACCACGTCAACCAGGTGGAATAAAATCCATAACCCTCCAGTGTAGCTGATCAAAAGTGTGATTTCCCCAAAGACAATGCTCCACAATAGGAGCCGAAGAGTCAATGTGCAATAGTGATGCATGCTCAAAAGGCCTGTGAAGATTTAAGCATGCATCACTATTGCACACTGGCCTGCATTGCATGCACATAAAGCACAGTTACTTACCTGTAACAGGTGATCTCTGAGAACAGCAGGAATAAGTCTTCACATATGGGTACGTTGGTACCGACAGAGCCTGCACGGGAACGCTCCCCAGCGTCCCAAAAAAGGAAAGCTTTTGGAAGCATCCCACAGCGCCTGCGTGCTGCCTTCCTGCCTTTCCTAATCGCCTCTCTCCAGTTCGAGTTTTAAAGCTGAGACAAAGAGGGAGAGGAGAGGAAAGATAGACAGAAAGATACAACTCCTAGGGGAGGTAGGTGGGTTGTGAAGACTTATTCCTGCTGTTCCCAGGTAAGTAACTGTGCTATCTCCAGGAACAAGCAGGAATGAGTCTTCACATATGGGGACTCCCCAGCTAGAGATGCCTGGGAGATCCCCAAGGTTGTGAGACCCTGAGAAGGGCTCTACCTCCTCCCATGGATCTCAGGCATCCAACCAGGGATGGAGGGCAGGAGTTGATTAAGCATGGAACAAGTATTTGAGAACAGCCTGACCAAACAAGGCATCCCAGCGGGAGTCCTTGTCCAAGCAGTAATGGGCTGTGAAGGTATGAACTGAGGCCCAGGTGGCCGCTCGACAGATATGGTCGATGTACACAGAATTTAGATGAGCCATAGAAGTTGCCATGGCCCTCCCATTGTGAGCCGTGACATGGCCCTCCAGAGAAAAGTTATTGCTCTGATAGGCGAAAGAAATACACTGAGCAATCCAATTGGACAGTGTTCTCTTAGAGACTGGAAGTCCCAAATGAGAGGGATCAAAAGCAACAAAGAGCTGAGAAGACTTTCTATGTTGCTGTGTCCTTTGTAAGTAAAAGGCAAGAGCCCTCTTACAATCCAGGGTATGAAGATTCCTCTCTGCACTTGATGCATGAGGACCTGGAAAGAAGACAGGTAAGTACACCTCTTGGTTAATATGAAAAGGTGAGACCACTTTAGGCATGAAGTGTGGATTGATCCTAAGGACTACCTTATCATGATGGAATCTTGTATAAGGTGGATTAGCCACTAAGGCCTGCAGCTCACTGATGCGGCAAGCCGAGGTGACTGCAATAAGATAGATAACTTTCCAGGAAAGAAATTTCAAGGAGGTAGTGGCTAAGGGTTCAAAGGGAGGCTTCATGAGCTGACCAAGAACCAGATTCAAGTCCCATGCCACTGGAGGTGGTCTAATGGGAGGTTTAATTAAAAGAAGGCCTCTCATGAATCTTGCAATAAGAGGATGAGAGGAAATAGGTTGTCCATTGAGAGGCTTGAGAGATACTGCAATAGCACTCAAATGGACCCTTACTGAATTCGTTTTGAGGCCTGCATGGGAAAGATGCAGGAGATACTCTAGTAAGAATTCAAAGGTATTGCTAGAGGGTTAAAACCCTTCTCAGCACACCACATGGTAAACCTTTTCCATTTAAAAGCATAGGAATGCCTAGTAGAAGGCTTTCTGGAAGCATGAAGGATATCCCTCACTTGCTGAGACAGATGCTAATCTTGAAGGTCTAAGCCTTCAGCAACCAAGCCCTGAGACGGAGAGATTGGGGGTTTGGGTGCCACAACGTTCCCCCCTCCTGAGACAGGAGATCTGGAGCAGATCCCAAGTCCAGGGAGGGAGCTTGAGAGAGATGCAGAAGTAGAGGGTACCACACTTGGCGTGGCCAACGTGGTGCTATGAGGATCATAGACCCCTTGTCTCTCTGAAGCTTGAACAGTGTCTTGGGAATTAGGGGAATGGGTGGAAAGACAGAGGAAGTCTTGCCCCCAATGAAGGAGGAAGGCATCCCTGGCCTGAACTCCCTGACACGGAATCCTGGAACAGAACCGGGGAAGTTTGGCATTCCACGGACTTGCAAACAGGTCTATCTCCGGGGTTCCCCAAATTTGAAAGATCCTGGCTATCTGTTCCCCATGGAGGGACCATTCGTGTGGAAGCAGAACTCGACTGAGTCTGTCTGCCCAAGAGTTTTGAACCCCTGGAAGATACACTGTCATGAGATGAATTTGATGCTCTGGCGAAAGCCCACAATCTCAAAGCTTCGTTGCAAAGCAACAGAGAGCCAGTCCCGCCCTGCTTGTTCACGTAGAACATGGCTACTTGGTTGTCTGTGTGGATGAGGACTATCTTATAGCTGAGCAGGGTGTAGAAGACTCAGAAATAGAAAAATTGCTCTGAGCTCTAAGAGGTTGATATGTAGAGATGTCTCCTATGGAGACCAGATGCCCTGGGTGGAGAGATCTTGTAGATGCCTCTCCAAAGGGTTGGGGAGCTCATCTGTTGTAAGGGTTGCTTGGGGTAGCAACTGTTGAAAGGGGGACCCCAGCAACAGATTTTGAGTGGACTTCCACCACTGGAGGGACCAAAAGAGGCGACTGGAGGTTGCTATTTTGTCTGACAGGCACCCTGATGCCTGGGTCCATTGGGTGGACAGAGTCCACTGAGCTGCCCTCATGTGAAGGCGAGCGTAAGGAAGCACATGCACGGTGGATGCCATGTGGCCTAACAGTTGAAACATCTCTCGAGCAGTTAAATGGGACTTTAACTGAATTTGAGAGGCTAACTGCACCAAGCGTAGGCAACGGGCCTGGGGAAGATAGTCATTGGAGTTCATAGGGGCCTTGCTGGATACCACAACTGCAAGGGCCTGAGTAGGGGTGAGTTGTGATTTTGGGATGTTTATTACAAGTCCCAGATACTGAAGAACATGCCTTGTGCAGGTTAGGGAAGCCTGGGCCTCTGACTGGGATGGAGCTCGGATGAGCCAGTCGTCCAGATATGGGAATACAAATATTCCTAGAGTGCGTAGAAATGCAGTTACTACTGCCATGCATTTTGTGAACACTCTTGGAGCAGAGGCCAGGCCGAAAGGAAGCACTCTATTGGTAGTGCTTTCCTTGATAAAGGAACCGAAGGAACTTTGTGTGTTGGATGGATGAGGACATGAGTGTACGCATCCTTGAGATCTAGAGAACAAAGCCAATCCTGACTCTGAAGGAATGGAAGGAGAGCACCGAGAGAAATCTTGAATTTCTCCCTGCACAGAAACTTGTTCAATTCTCTAAGATCTAATTTGGGTCTGTAGCCCCCTGTTCTCTTTGGGATAAGAAAATAGGGGGAGTAGAACCCTGAGCCCTTTTGAAGAAAGGGTACTTCTTCTATTGCCCCTTGGGCAAGAAGGGTAGCAATCTCCTGACCCAGAAGGACGAGGAGAGATGTTGGAGAATTGAACTGTCTCACCATGGTGTGGGGAGGAAGGTTTAAGAAATGAAGCTTGTACCCCTCCCTTATGATGGAGAGGGTCCATTGCTCTGTTGTGATTTGTTCCCATCTGGGAGCAAAGTGAGCTAACCTTCCTGGAATGGTGAGAGGCTCTGGTTCTTTTAGAGCCAGAAAGGCTAAGTTCTCTAGTTGCAAGTCAAAGGCCCTGAGGAGGCTGAGGCTGTTGGGCCATAGCAGTCCTTGCAGCCTTAGGCTTGGCCTGTTTAGGTTGTTGCTGTCGCTTTGCAGCAAAACGACCTGCAGAAGATACCTGCTGACCATAAACAGGATAATATTTCCCCTTTTTGGGAAAGAAAGCCTTTTTGAATAACCTTTTTCTAACAGGAGCAGAAGTAGACTTCGAAAGTCTATCTAAGGCAGAATTCTCAGCATCCATCTGAGTGGCCTTTGCTTGCCAATCCTTGCCAAAAAGGTTTTCACCTGTACAAGGAAGATTTCCTAATCCATCCTGGACCCAAGGTTCCAAATCAGAAGCTTGTAACCAAGCTACTCTGTGTGCACCTATGGCAAAAGCCGAGGCTCTGCTGGCACACTCAAAAGAGTCAAAGGCTGCACGGTTGGAAAATTTGGAAACATCCTGGGCATGCTTAAGCCAAGTGAGAAACTCCTCCCTTTTATCTTCTGAGATAAAAAGATATAAAGTTTGCAGATGATCTGTAACTTTTTAGAAACATCCCCATAGAGACTATAGGAGTTGATTCTAGCAGCAAGCATATTGGCCTGGAAAATTCTCCTGCCAAAAGCATCTAAGGTTCTGCATTCTCTTCCTGGAGGATTAGATGAGTGTCTTTTTACACTCTTCTTCATAGCAGACTCCACAACAATAGAGTGGTGAGGAAGCTGAGTCTTATGAAAGCCAGGAAAAGGAGGAACACGGTACATGGTGTCCAACCTACGAGTAGGGTTGCCAACTGGCCGGTTTTCAGCCGGCCTGGCTGGTTTTTCCATGGCCAGGCCGGCTGCCGGCACAGATGTAAAACCGGCCTTTGAAAAGCCGGTTTTTTGCTCTGGCCGCAAGATCGGGAGCAAAACCGGCTTTTCTCCCGACTCCAGGAGTCCAGGTGTCTGCGGCACCGCCAGCATGAATGCGATCGCCGATCCCCCGTGGCACAGTGCAGCCGCTGCTTTTGCTTTTCACAGAGCAGTGGCTGCAATAAAGCACAGTTACTTACCTGTAACAGGTGATCTCTGGGAACAGCAGGAATTAGTCTTCACATATGGGTACGTCGGTACCGACGGAGCCTGCACGGGAATGCTGCCCAGCTTCCAATCAGAAAGCTTTTGGCAGCATCCCTCGCGCCTGCGCGCTGACTTCCCGCCCTCTCCAGAGCCTCTCTTCAGTTGAGTTTCAAAGCTGAGACAAAGGCGAGGAGAGAAAGGAAGAAGAAGATAAGAGATGCAACTCCCAGGGGAGGTGGGAGGGTTGTGAAGACTAATTCCTGCTGTTCCCAGAGATCACCTGTTACAGGTAAGTAACTGTGCTATCTCCAGGAACAAGCAGGAATGAGTCTTCACATATGGTGACTCCCTAGCTGGAGATGCAGGGGGAGATCCCATAAAAATGCAGCAGCCTGGATCAGGGGTGCATTTTGTCTCCAGGAATCCCCGGCATCCAATGTGGGATGGAGGGTAGGAGTTGGCAATGAAGGAGCTGTGAGGAAAGAAACAGCATAGCCAAGGACTAGAGGGCCGTACAGACTACAGGAGTCCTTGGTATATGAGGAGTCACATTAAAACACATTTAATGTACACTTAAATATGCAGCTTACCTACTGTATTGTAGGAAGTAGAAAGCCTGATGTAGTCTACTGGATAAGCAGTGGCGGAATCTTGAAAGGGACCTCCCAGCAGTGAGGATGAAGATCCAGACCTGTAGGTAGTAGACGATCCAGGTGTCAACTGGGTAGGATGAGACGTCAGGTCTTCAATGGAAAGCTTTATGAGAAAAAGCTGAAAAACGCCTTTAGTCATAAGGTCATTAACAGTGAGGACTAAAGGAAGACGACTGACGGAGTTGGAGAACTAGCCCAGTCCTGACGGGAAGAGGGGGAGTGGAAAAAATCCCTATTCCCAAGGAGAGAACTGTGTACTCAAAGACAAAGATTGTGACACAGTAGCTCCTCAGGAACAGATGGATACAAGTGAGCAGCCGGTGGTAGAAGCCGGTACTGCAGGAGAAAGCAGGGATTTCTCTGCAGAAAGAAAAAAACACACTTTCAATCAGGCAAAATAGCTCACCTCGAGGGAGGAGAGTAGGAAGGCTTGTGATTGGGCACGCCCCAAGGGGAGGCGGGCAGTGCAGGCTAGAAGCACCTGGTTAAATACACAGGAACCAGGAAGTGAAAGGCAGATTCAGAAGGAGATCGAGAAGCAGATCCACGGGCAGATTCAGAGAGAGAAGCCAAGAGAGCAACGGAGGTTTCCTTGCTGTGATAATTTCCCTAACAGTCTGCAGCTGGAGGATAGCTTGGAGCAGCATTCAGATGAGGAAGGAAACTGCTGGAGGCAGAGCTCCTTTAGAACGCTGAGAAACCCAAGGCTACAGGACCAGGCAGAGCTGGGGAACAGAGGCAGAAGGATAAAGAATCCTCCCAGGGAGAAGCTCCTGTATAAGGTACCCAGAGAAAGAGGAGTTTATGCTCTAAAGCCACAAAGTCTATGTTCTGCTTTTAAAAGCAAAGCCAGTCAAGATGGTGGCAGCTGGTGTCAGAAAAGAGAAGCTTTGAATGACAATAACTATTCTTTTAAACCAGCTGAGTCACCTAGCCAGGACAGGGCTGATATAAAAGCTTTTAAATATTCTCCTAGCACTGTTAAGTTTGAATGTACAGCACCCACGTGCAGGGAAAGGTGGGGAGCTAATGAAAGCCCAGCACATGTTTGTTTTCCAAACGCAAACCAACCTGACAAGCAGCCTGAGATAGATAGGCTCAGTCAATACCTATTCACCGAGGGGACAGGAAGACAGCTCAATGAAGAAAAGTTTCATGCTGAATCACTTCTTAAAGAGTTCCAGAATTATTTAGAACAGAAGAAGAGTTTTAACCACAGTGTTCCAGTTACTGGCTGTAAGGAAGAAAACTCTGTTCATGATTCTGTGTTTTCCCCTGCTGAGGATGATGAGATGATGATGGACTGTTCCACCTGTTTAATTGATAGAGGCAATTAAGCAGAGAGGGGATTGGGCTGATATATGAAGTAATAACAGTGACGTAACTTTGACCGACACAAGAAAGCTTGTGGAGGGAAAATGAATTAGAGCACTACTAGTGATTGATAGAACCTGAGCTTTATTAGTAAAGGACTTTTCTGTTAGCAGCCTGTATGTTAAAAGCACATGAAAGGAATGTGAAGAAATACAGCCTTTAAAGCTAGTTAGGCAAAGTTTCAGTTAATCCTGTTTTATTTGGTTTAAACTTCTGCACCGTCTGTAATCTTCTTTTGAACTGCACAATGGCAATGAGCCACATGAAAATAAACCTCATGTAAGTAAATAACTCTTGCCAGCCTTACTGCTCGAAGCATAACACAACTACAACTTACTGCCTTAAGGGCATCATAAGGCAACCCCCTCCTTAACCCTCAAGGTCAAGGGGCGGGCGGGGTCATAAGATGTACACGGTTTTTCCTAGCTGGCGAGAGATAGGAAAAAATATTGAAGCTTGATGCTTCAAGGGTTGAAGAAAGAAGTTAGCCCCACAGTGGTTAGTGGTGTCTAACAGTTTCTGCATAGTAATATGGTAAGCGAAGCAGGGCAATAGACTGTCTAAACCAGGGGTCTCAAACTCAAATTGCTTTGAGGGCCAAATGAGGACTTGTAAAGTAACCCGGGGGCCGCATAAGACGTGGGGCCTCATTTGCATAAATATTTGCATAATGTTACCATACACTAACTTTTAGTAAACATGCCTCTTAATGAGTATGGATAAAGAAAGACTAAAAGATTTAGAAATAGGAAGACAATAATTAAACTGGGAACCCCAAAAGCCAAACTTGGAATGTACAACAACACTGTAGAAATAAAACTATAAATTTCCTCTTGTACTAAACAAAGTGCAAACATTAATGATGCACATTTCCCAGAGCTGACATATTCCAGTTAATAAATTCAAAATAAAGAGATTTTTCTACCTTTTGTGCATTTTTTTTTCAGTTGCAATTGCTCCAGCCACTTCTGGTTTCTTCGTGTCTTCTGCTATCTCCATCGTCTGCTGTCCATTTGTCCTTTCTTCTCTCTTCTAGTTTTTTTCCATTCTCTCTCTACATCTGCTTTAACATACTAATCTTTCTCCTTTTGCTCTTTCCTCATTCCTATTTCATCCACTCAAATTTTACCCCTCCATCCTCAATCCCCACTTACTCTCCCAATACCTGGCCAATTGTAGATTTGTCTTCTCTTCCAGACAAAATATTTTTCCCCTCTCCATTTCACTTTCCCAGCTCCATCCCATTCTAATCCTCCCCCAACATCAGCTCCCTTCTAGTTCCAGCCCCACCCAGCATCTGCTCCTTTTCTAGTCCCTGCATCAGTCCATTTCCAGTCCTATCCTAGCCTCACCATCAGCCCATTTCCAATCCTAGCCCCCCATCAGCCCATTTCCAATCCTAGCTCCCTCCCCTCACAGCCCATTTCCATTCCAAGCCCCCTCCCCATCAGCCATTTGCAGTTCAAGCCCCCCTTCCACTCAGCCCATTTCCAGTCCTAGCAACCCCCCCAGCCCATTACCAGTCCTAACCTCCCCATAGCGCACTTCCAGTCTTACCCCCCATCACCCCATTTTCAGTCTTACCCCCCATCACCCCATTTTCAGTCTTACCCCCCCCATAGCCCATTACCAGTCCTAGTCCCCCCCATAGCCCACTTGCAGTCGTATCCCCCATCACCCCATTTTCAGTCTTACCTCCACTCATAGGCCATTACCAGTCCTAACCCCCCAATCAGCCCACCTCCAGTCCTAACCCCCATCACCCCATTTTCAGTCCTAGCCCCCACCATAGCCCATTACCAGTTATAACCCCCCCAGCCCATTACCAGTCATAACCCCCCCTGCCAATAGCCCACTTCCAGTCCTAACCCCCATCTGCCCATTTCCATTACTAGCCCCCACCATTGCCCATTTCCAGTCATAACCCCCCCCCTGCCAATAGCCCACTTCCAGTCCTAACCCCCATCTGCCCATTTCCAGTCCTAGCCCCCACCATTGCCCATTACCTGTCATAACCCCCCCCCTGCCAATAGCCCACTTCCAGTCCTAACCCCCATTACCCCATTTCAGTCAGCCCCTCCATAGCTCATTACCGGCCAGCGAAGGAGGGAAACAAAAAAAACCCAAAACCCTGGCTTCTGCCGTTGCCGCGGCAGAATCAATTGTCAAATTTAAAAAAAAAAAAAAAGACTTCTGCTGCTCAAGCAGCAAAATCAGCTGTCCTGCGGCCCCTTCCCCTGTGCCCGGAGATCCGAGTCTGCTCTATCAGCGGCGTGCTTTTCAAGCCGCGAGGAGAGTATTCCCCTCTCGCGCGGCTTGATTCCGCGCGAGAGGGGAATACTCTCCTCGCGGCTTGAAAAGCACGCCGCTGATAGAGCAGACTCGGATCTCCGGGCACAGGGGAAGGGGCCGCAGGACAGCTGATTTTGCTGCTTGAGCAGCAGAAGTCGTGTTTTTTTTTTTTTTTTAAATTTGACAATTGATTCTGCCGCTGCCACGGCGGCAACGGCAGAAGCCAGGGTTTTGTGTTTTTTTTTGTTTTCCTCTGTCGCGGGCCGCACAAAGTTGTCTCACGGGCCGCGTGTTTGAGACCCCTGGTCTAAACCCTCTAGGGGGTAACATTTAGTATAGACAGTAAGGGTGAGTATAGAGATATGAACCCTTAAGAAACCGCCCAAGAGACACATATATATACAGATATTTATATAAACATGTGGGGGGAATACATATATAGGGATCTATATATGAATACATATGTCCAGAGGCATAAATCGGGACATGGGTGGGAAATGTATCAAAATATATAGATATATAGATATGAAATACCTGATTATAGATACCTTTGTGGGGCATGGTCTTGCACCACCAGAGAAATGAAAAAGGTATGTAGACATATATGGAGATGCTACATACAAGATGACAGGTTGAAGAGACATGTCTAGCACCCAGCCCCATGATTGTACATGGGAAATAAAAAAGAAAAAGATTCCGTATTCTACAAGAGGGTGAAGCCACTGGGGATATGTATAGCAAATCTATTTCTATGGATTGAGGGATGCAGGAAGGCAATCCCACAAGATAACCGTGGTGTTTGCGTGAGAACAGATGATTAGATGAATCTGTAAGGAACAAGGCGGAAGTTCCACCGAACACTGACACGGCAGAGGTGCAAAATGCAGGGGAAGATACCAGAGGGACCTATTAGGGGGACCCAGAGGTAGCATGCATGAATAGCAGCCTTGGATCTTCACACAGAAGAAAATATCTCTCGTGTTAACACCCCAGGTTAAAGGGTGTGGAGAACCTTCACAGGCATGGGAAGGGAGGACAAGCTTTTCCCTACCAATAGCGAAGCTTCAGAGACAAGGTCAATGCTCTATAGCAAGGCCCTCATAGTAGAAAGCTGCTCTGAAGACTGTAGAGAGCATTGTGCAGGAGATAAACTGACTGAAGTCAGGTTTGTTACCATATCCTAGGAGAGGAGATGGATAGGATAATGTGAGAAAGCCTAAGGGAGTAGGAGGATCCAAGATAGCTAACGAATAGCTTGGAAACACTACTAAGGCTAAAGAGAATTTGAACAAAGGACTGGAACTTGGAAAAAGTACCAGTAATACAATCACTGTAACTCCTGCAGGCACAGCAGCTGACAAACAGCAGAGAGATTGCATTGTGCCCAATAAAGAAAAAACAGATAAAGGGGGAGGAGATATACCTTCTCCCTGTCTGTGGAATAAGCTTGCTAAAATCTTTAGTATGGTACCCCTCAGTTAGGGAAAAACCCTATCGGAGAGGGTAGAGCAAGCAATTGGAGGGTGACATACCGATAGGGTAAGTCAACGGAAGGAAAGAATGTTCATTTGGGACAAAAACTATCAGGAGATAGGTGCAACTGCTCTTCTAGGGAATAAGAAGAGGAGAAGTTTGTAGTCCCTGAACAGAAAATTTTTCACAGGGTAGTACACTGAAAGAGAAGCACAGTGTATAAACTTCTAATGAATTAGAAGTAAACTGTAGCGTATAATTCCCAGCTCCTATGGTTGCTGGGAATGCTGAGACTGGCCAGAGCTGGAGGACTTCAGACTAGGCTGAGGTGTCCCTTGTTTAGGTACAGCCGAAAGATGGGCAGGAGATGAATGAAACTTCCTTTTCTTAGGGAAAGAAGGTTTGGTAGGACATTTCCTACCTTTCGAAGAAGGAGGTGGCTTAGAATGGTCCTTAGTGGAAGGAGAGTCAGTGGAGCATTGAGCAACCTGACGTAAAGCCTCCTTATTGAAGAGACCTTCTCCTGTACAAGGAGAATGAGCTAGTATAGTTTGTGCCCATCTACTCAAGTCTGAAGCTTCAAGCCAGGCTCTGCGACGTGCTGCTATAGCAATAGCAGAGGATCTGCTAACAGACTCAAAAGAGTCTATAGAAGCACAAGACAGGAACCAAGATATATTCCGGCTGTGATTGATGAGCAAGGAATAATCAGTAGCCTTGGGCTCTGGTAAAAAAAGGGGTCAAAAGAGACAATTTCTCTGTGACTTCCTGGAGTGTTAGACTCATGTGAAAAATATATGAAAGAACTCTGGAGGCCAGCATAGAGTTTTGGAAAGCCTGACGACCAAAAGCATTGAGTGTTCTTGAAGAACGACCCGGTGGATAAGAATGCTTCTTCTTGCTCTTAACTTTTCTCAGTGCCGATTCCACTACAAGGGAACGATGAGAAAGTTGAGGCTTCCGGAACCCTGGAGAGGGTGGCACCTGGTACCGAACCTCAATGTTTGTAGAAACTGGAGGAAGCCGTAAGGGCGATTTCCAAACCCTGAGAAGGAGATCCTGCAGAGCAGGATGTAAAGGAAATTGCATATTTTCCATTTGTGCCGGTGAGCCATGAGTAGGATCACCACCAGGGATAGACATATTGAGAAAGGTTGCCATGTCCCGGAGAAAAGCCTGAAAAGACTGATCTCCTATGGGAACCATCCCTGGCAAGGCTGAAGAAAGAGCCGGAGAACCAGAGGAGGTACAGGGGACTGCACCAATGCCAGGAATCGGTTCCAAAGTAGGCATGGGCGCAAGAACAGGCATCGATACTGATACAGGAGTAGCAGATGAAGTAGCCATCGGGAACTGCTGCAGTGGTACCGAGATCATGAGGGAGTTATGATTATGATCTTTGGAACTGCCTATCTGGAATTGACCAGAGTCGGTTCCAGGGCGCGTCGGTACGCAGTCATGGAGACTAGATATGGACTCAAGACTCAGCATCGAAGTGAGTGATACTATCGATGCATGTCGCGAAGGCGCCGATGCCAATGGCAGTATCGGCGATGCCGATACCACTAAGGCAGACTGGGTTACATCGATCGGTACCGAGGATACCCGATGAGCACCTTTTGCAAAGGGAAAGGTGGTGCACCTCGATGCCGATGCCAGGGTATCGGAACCGATCGACGCCGGTACCGTCCCGGAGCATGGCTGAGGTTGAGGGAAGTCAATGTGGGGCGTATCGATCGGACCCGAAGGTACCGAGGATGCCCGATGACAATTCCTGGTGAAGAGTAGGCTACTCGACACCGGTGCCGGAGGCTCGGTACCGCTCGAAGCAGATACCACCTATGAGCATGGCTCAGGTATGTTCTGTGAGGGGTGAGCCCCAGGAACAACCTGAAACCCCTTTAACGCTTTAGAGCCCGAAGACTCTCGCAGGGGTAATGCCAATGGATTCTTGAGGGTAAAGCCGGAGCCGTCACCATGCTGGACATGGGACATACCACTCAAGCATTGACTAGTCTTAACAGACTGTTTTTGGGTTACCTGATCCTGTGAAGTAGAGAAACCGGGTACCCTCACTGCCGAGGAAAAAAACGGTATTGAGGGAAATTCTAAAAATTGAAGGTTTCCTCACAGAAATATCCCCTGACAAGTCAGGGGAAAAAGGGTCAGGACCCACACAGTTGAGACACCAAGCATTGGTGTCTAAAAAGAAACAGGTGTTGCCACACCAATGCACTTCTTAAGAAAAGAAGGCTCCATGATGAAGAGGCCTGGTAGGCCCAACAAGTTAAGGCAAAAACTGAAGAAAGTTTCTCAGAATCAAGTCAAAAATCCACCGGCGATACTGGTGGGAGCAGGAAATACAGCCGCGACCACAAGAAAACAAAAAACTAAAGTACTAAAGTAAGTAAGTAAAGTTTCTGCGGTGACAGGAGGACGTCCTGCCGGCTCCGCGGAAAAACGAAAACTGAAGACAGGCTCTGGAGAGGGCGGGAAGTCAGGGCGCAGGCGCGAGGGATGCTGCCAAAAGCTTTCTGATTGGAAGCTGGGCAGCATTCCCGTGCAGGCTCCGTCGGTACAGACGTACCCATATGTGAAGACTCATTCCTGCTTGTTCCTGGAGATAGTTAATTTGAACAGGAAAAACAACCTGTGAGGAGCCCACCCCCTATGACATCACTTCCTTCCTCGTGCGCTGCGCTGTAGAAGGACGTCCAGAGGACTCCTCACAGGTTGTCTTTAATTTTCAAAATTAAGTTTATTACAGCCGCTGCTTTGTAAAAAGCAGAAGCAGCGGCTTCAGCAGGGGGAGAGTGAACCAGCACTGAGAGAAGCAGGAGGGGGGGGGGGGGTCAGGGTGAGTGAACCAGCACTGAGAGGGGGGGGATCACTGGGGGTGGATGAGTGATGTGAACCAGCACTGAGAGGGGCGGGAGGGGGGGGGGTCAGGGTGAGTGAACCAGCACTGAAAGGGGGGGGGCATCACTGGGTGAGTGATGTGAACCAGCACTGAGAGGTGGAGGGGGGGGGGTCAGGGTGAGTGAACCAGCATTGAGAGGGGCAGGGGGGGTCAGGGTGAGTGAACCAGCACTGAGAGGGGGGGGATAACTGGGTGTGGATGAGTGATGTGAACCAGCACTGAAAGGGGGGGGGGAATCACTGGGTGAGTGATGTGAACCAGCACTGAGAGGAGGAGGAGGGGGGGGGGTCAGGGTGAGTGCACCAGCACTGAGGGGTGGGGGGGGGGGGGAGGTCAGGGTGAGTGCACCAGCACTGAGGGGCGGGGGGGGGAGGTCAGGGTGAGTGAACCAGCACTGAGAGGGGTGGGGGTTGGGCTGGGGTGAGTGAACCAGCACTGAGGGGGGGGGGGTGGGGTGAAGCAGCACTGAGGGGGGGCTGAAGCAGCACTAAGGGGTGGAGCAGCACTAATGGGGGTGCTGAAGCAGCTCTAAGGGGGGGGGGGGGTGAAGAAGCACTAAGGGGTTTAGCAGCATGTGAAATCATGTTCTGAAATAACACTTCCACATGTAAGTTGCTGGATTCCCTTCTCCGGTTTTTCTCATGTTTATGTTTCTGAAATGGCTTCTCCTACAGTATGTGTGTACAAATCCCTGTGTGTTCCAGCACTTTCTCCTGTGTATTTTAGAACTGGCTCCACTTATAGCAGAGCCATTTCTAAAATACAGCACTAACGGGGGGTGGAGGGGGGGGGGCTGAAGCAGCACTAAGGGGGGGGGCGATCAGGAAGTTCATAAATAAATCCACAATACACAGTGAGGTATACTGAACTGCAACTTTACTGAAATATCATTGAGCTTCAGCATTCAAACACAGTATTCACAGTTCTGATAAGAGATCTATATAATCTCATCCTTTCACCTATAGAGTTTCTCCCCTCTAGCTGAGTGCGGGGTAAGCACCGTCATCGCTAGGTGCAGTGGAAAGAGGGCTGAGCTTGTATGACACTGAAGAAAAAGGGTTGAAATTTAAATTTTTTAAAGTTCTTATGACAGAGTAATCCTGTTAATATATGTATGTTCCCCTCCTCTCCTCCTTTCCCCCTTAACCCCTCCTCCTGTGACTTTTAGGTATTTTATATTATGGGGGTTTTTTTAAGTCTCTTTTGAGAACTAGTTTTTGGCACGTTTATGGGTATATTTATTTAGTTTATATACTGCTGATTTTTTATTGTTGTATTAGCTCATTTCCACATCTGTGTTGTAATGGTTTTGTGCAAGGTGAGGAGGTTGAAATAGTCTGGACGGGAGGTGACAAGTGGATAAGTGTCTTAGTAGTCTGAATTTTGCTGATGTTATAGAGAACGTTTGTGGAGAAGAGGGAGGAGTCAAAAGACGACCAAGGTTGCAAGCTGAGGAAACGGAGTATTAATCACAGAGATAGAGAAAAGAGGAAGGTAGAGCTGGGTTGAGGAGGAAGATGAAAAGCTTGGTTTTGGCCAGGTTCAATTTCAAACAGCAGTAGGACATCCAGGCATCAATGTCAGATAGGCAGGCAGAGATCTGACCCTAGATGCCAGAGAAATTTCAGGTGTAGAGAGGTAGCTTTGATAGTCAAACCCCATGGTAGGAGATGAATGTACCAAGGGACTGGGTAAAGAGAATGGGTTAACACACAAACCAGGCAATGCTCCAAAAGAACAGAATGTTATTGATGATAGTATACAACATTTTAAATAAAAGATAAAACACTGTTCTAGGGCAGTTAGATAGTAAAACATTTTTCTTTACACATTTACTACTTCAGTCACAAAAGATGGCTTCAACAAGTGATTGTGTTCAACAGACTGCAACAAGCAACTCAAGTGACTATGAAACCGAGAATGACGACAATTCAGTGAAAGCAAGAGCCAAAGCACCAAGAAAGAAAGACAGAATACAAAATTGTGTATTTCAGAAGGAATGGCTGAAAAACCCCGACTACTGTGCCTGGCTAGCTACACACAATGATCCAAACTATGCACGATGCATTTATTGTAGTGTTGCAATTAGTGTTAAATTTGATGGTGTTAAAGCTCTGAAACGTCATTGTGAATCACAGAAGCATGAGTTGTTTGTCAAGGCTCATAAACAATCTAAAGTAATTGAACATTTTTTTGTTCACACATGATACCCCATTACTTGACAAATTAGCATCAGCAGAGTTAGCAAAGACATATCATGGTATAAAACATAATTACAGTTATTTGTCCATTGACTGTGGAAACAAAATGGACAATTGTCTATATTCTGATTCTGAAATCGCCTCAAAGACCCAACTTGGAAGAACAAAGACAGAATCCTTAGTAAAAAATGTCATTGCACCATATTCCATTGAAATAGCAGTCAACAAAATAAGACATGGAGACAGTGGCTCCCCTCTTCCATATTCTGTTTCCACAGATGCCTCCAATAAAGGAAACAAAGCTTTTTTCCTTTAGCAGTGAGAATATTTGATGTAAAAAGTGGTGTGCAAGACTTAGATTTTTATGAGGAACCCGATGAAACATCTGAGTCAGTAGCAAAGTCTCTCATTACGGTTATTGAGTCTCTAGGACTGAATCTCCAGCATATGGTCGCATATGGGGCTGACAATGCATCGGTGAATTATGGAACACACTGCTCTGTCTTTCAAAAGCTCTCAGATATAAAAAGAGAAATTATCAAGGCAAATTGTAACTCTCACATCTTGCACAACACTGCAAAATACAGCTTAAAGAAAATTAGCTATGATGTGATGTAGAAACATTAGTCATCAAGGTCTTTAACAGTTTTTCTACAAGTGCAAAGAGGCTAATGGTCTTAAAGGAATGTTTTGATTTTGTACAAGAAGACTTCCGCCAAATCTTGCGTCACATCCCTATAAGATGGCTCAGTTTATTTGCAGTTGATCGGCTTTTACTGAACTGGGATGCTATAAAAGTCTATTTCCTGCAAATAGGTCTTAAAGATAGTGATACGATAATTTGGTCATTCATATCAGACCAAGAAGATGGAATAAGTAAAACCCCAACGATGGCAGAATGTTATATATTCTTTTACCACTCACTTCTGTCAGTATTCCAAATGGCCATACTGGCTTTAGAAAAGAGCAATATTCAAGCCACTGATGTTTCTAACATTCTGGATAGATTAAGGATTGAGCTGGAGAATAGGCACAAAAATGAATTCTTTGGCTTCAAGGCTGGACAAGCAATGCGTCACCTCGAAAAAGGGCAGTCTGAAAAATTTAGAACCGAAGCTTTAGAAGTTTATTCAAGGGCTTTGGCATACCTTAAAAAATGGTTTGATTTTGATAAATCACCTTTTAGGAAGTTTGCCTGCCTTTCACTTAAGACTTACTTCACTTAAACTGTACAGATCTTCAATGGAGGGTATTTGGCATTGAAGAACAACTCCACATGGATAATTTATATAGTGAGCTATTGCTTTTACGCACAGCAGCTCCAGCTTTAAATGAAAGCCAAGAACAACTAACAAGTGCTAATAAATGGAGCACATTTCTACAAAACATAGATGTGCCAAATTTGAAGAGGATTGTGCAACATGTGTTTGCAGTTCCATGCAGCAATGCCTATGTGGAAAGTGTGTTCAGTGTCATGAATATTCTCTGGACTGATGAACACAACAGATTAGGTGTTGATAATATAAAAGCTGAATTGTGTATTCGGCATAACAAACTTGTCATGTTTACAGTTCTTCGAAAGTATCAAAATGAATAAAGCTCTCCTTCGTGCAGCTAGATCAGCCACTAAGTATTCATTCAAGTGAATAGAAAGTTATGGGGTTTTCCCTTTTTTACATCTCACTGCTAGAGGTAAAATCTTCCAAATATACCTTTTGATATTTTGGAGAAAGAGAAAGCTTGATGCTTACCAAGCATAGATTCTGACACCAACCCAAAGCCCTGGGACTTTCCTGAGCCCTACTGAGCTACAGAGCAAGGAGGCTGCCACCTGTACAACTGCCAGTGCTTCTGGAGGCTCATCCTGATGTCCCCAGGGCCTACTGGGATCAAGACTCTACAGAATAATGGCAAATGAAGACATTCCGATTACCTGGACAATCCCATTCTGACTGACAAAGCAGGATGTGAAGAAAGTGAAGGTGAAAACCATCAGAACGGCATTGATGATAAAGGTGAAATCCAAATAATCCACCTAGAAAATCTCTCATTTTCTTTATAAATTGTTGGAACCTGTAATGATAACTAGAACACTTTCCTATAGAGGGGAACCAAGGAGCACTTAATGCACACAGCACTACACCTGGTTTTGAAATATCTACAAAGAAAAAAATCACAGCAGATAAGGGCCATCTAGCCTATCCGTTTTCATTCCTGGTTCACAATTGATTTGTGACTTTATAGGCACTTCACCTCTTGTACTATTACAGCATTGTTTCTACTGAAAAAAGTATGAATCTTATAGATTATGTTTGCCTTGGAGGTATTTGAATGTCTATTCTCTGGTCTAGAGAATACATATTTAAGTAATATCTTATGTGTGTTCACCTTGCACCATTTTGGTAGCCTATCAGATATGGCCTCCAGAAACGAATAAAGTATTCTCTGAGGGGCCTCACAGATTTTCTTCTACTCAAGCCTGCCCTATCAGACTTCACTACCTTTGGATCATCAGATATGATCACCCCTTGCTACCTATTTGATGCTACATTGATTATGTGGTTCACCGAATTCAAATACTACATACATTGTACTTTCTCTGTCAAAGCATGCAAGTGTGTTTGTTGTATGTGTGTAAGAAATTAATAAAAAAGAGATTCAAAAATCTATTTGGAATTCAATATTAATACAGTGAATGCACAGTGGGTATGGCAGAGGAGGAGTAGGAATGTGACAAAGGGGTGTAGCAAAGAAGAGACATGGAGCAAAGGTGTTGAGCTTCTCTTTCAAAAAGTTAGCCTACACTTATCCTCGGTAATTTTTGTGGGTGGGACTGGGGGCGTGGCAGGGGTGGGACTGGGGCAGAGCAGGGGTGGGACTAGGGGCGGAGAATGGGTGGAGCATGGTGAGCCACAGGTGTCTGGTTTTTCTTGGTGAAAAAGTTGGCAACCCTACCTACGAGAATGAGGTGAGAGGAGTCTCCCATATGCCCAACATGTGATCATAAAGGATCTCATGAATTGGTAAAGTAGCTGCCTCTTTAGGAGCCTTAAGATATTGTAAAATATCCAATTTCTTGGCTCTAGGCTCTGGTTCAGGGGCCACTGAAATGGAGAGGCCCCTGGCCACTTCCCTAATGAAGTCTTGAAAAGACAAGTCTTCTGGAGGAGACATTCTTTTTGGAGAAGAGGGCTCCTGAGGAAGGAGTACCGATGCTTCGACAGAAGCCTCTGATTCATCAGAGTCTTCGGAGGAATCGAAGTATCGCCTGTCTGGATGCTCCTGCAGAGTCCGATACGCGTACCGAGTGGTATCAACATCGGGAGTGATCGGTACCGATGGGCATCACAGAACAGGGTACTGCTGCAGTCGACACTGAAGCCGATGCAATCGGTACCGGCACCGTAACAGATATCGGTGTCGGTGCCGGAACCGGTACCGACAACGGAGTTTGTTGCGGTACCAGAGGCGTCGCAGCTTGTATGAATGCCGTGATGGCACGCTGCATGGTCAGAATATTCTGATCCATCAACGCCACCAATGTCTGGATGTCGGTACCAGTGGAATCCACCTGTACCCCAGAACATGGCAACAGGTGATCGGTCGAGGCTGAGCCATCGATGTCAACCTGTGACCCCATAGATAAAGCTTTAGAAGCCGAAGCCGCCCACCGGGGTAATTTTGCCGGTGCGTAATACTCGAGAGCAAGCCCAGAGGCATCTCGATACTTAGAGGGAGATCTACCCTTCGAGGTCCAGCTGAACTTATGTTTGGTTACCTGAGATCCATGGGAGGAAGCAGCAGCCCTGGAAGACATTGATGCCACCAAAGCTGCATCAGAGGGAAACAGGGTACTGAGCTTGGCCGCTCGATTCTGTCGACCTCTTTTAGACATCATGGCACAGGACTCCCAGTCCGTGATGGAGTGGTCAGGACCCAAACCTTTTAGACACCAGTCATGGGTGTCGGTGACAGAAATAGTGCCGCTGCACTTCGTGCACTTTTTAAACCCGGAAGCAGGCTTTTCCATGAGGAAAAATTTTCCTAGGCCTAAGATGCACAGAAGTGGGAAACGGTAGTTTTTTTTTTTTTTTTTTTTTTTTTAAGAAAGACCGGCGGTACCGGTCCGACGTCGAAGGCGGCAGACACGCGACCAAAGAAATAAAGAAAATAAAGAACTTCTTCAGCGGTGACAGGAACACAACCTGCTGGCTCCGCAGAAAAGAAGAACTGGAGAGAGGCGGTTGGGAAAGGCGGGAAGGCAGCGCGCAGGCGCTGTGGGATGCTCCCAAAAGCTTTCTTTCTGGACGCTGGGGAGCGTTCCCGCGCAGGCTCCGTCGGTACCGACGATACCCATATGTGAAGACTCATTTCTGCTTGTTCCTGGAGATAGGATACTGAAAACTGGTGGAAACCAGTTACTGGGCCTCAAGGACATCGGTCTGGCCCAGTAAGGGGTATCAAAGAACAAAGGACACATCCAGAAGAAAACAGGTGAACAATACAAATCATATAACCTGCACTAAACAAAAACAGGTAGTAACACATAAGACAGGTAACAGATGACAAAAGCCGTCAGCTAGACTCCCAAAAATACAATCTGAGAGCAGGAGCACCTCATGAAACACAATGGTGCCTTACCTCAATATATGCTCAGAATGCTATCAATGGTCCAAACAACCTCTGTACCGGGGCATGCAACAAACCATACCTGGATACTACTATTGGTAATTAGCATGGTGAAAAAAACAAAATTCTAACAAGTTTAGACCCTTTCCAGTATACAGTATAACCCTTGCATCTGTATGTATGGCTATGTTCAGATTAATGTTACACATTAATCTGAACATAGCCATACTGTGGGGTGAGCACTGTTCCCTCTAAGCTGTGCGCGTGTGCGCGCGCACACACCTCGCCGAGCGAGCGCACATACTTTACAACAGAGCGCACAAAAATTACGGTTCTGATTCTGATAAACATAGATGTCTTAAAATTTAAAAGTTGTTGTGTATTTACGGTTTTCACAAGTTCTACAATATTTTCTAGTGCAATGTGGTGTACATACTGTATTCTGATGTGTAGTCAAATTTTAAAGTATATAACTCCAAGTTTCGTTATGTGGCGCACAAAAATTTAACCTTCCTTTAAAAGCTGCACAGCTGATATTTTATGCGCGCACAGCCTACAGAAAATTAGAGGGAACATTGGGGGTGAGAGCCCAAGATTGTGGCTCTCACCCACCAGATAATTGCCACAGGCAGACAATGATATTCATCCCCTTCTGTTCAATGGTTGACATATGTAGAGGCCAAAGAAAATACAGATCACATGCTCTGAAAGTGGGTGAAAAATAGAAGGGATCTTATTTTCTTGATGGTTATGCAGTGATTGACAGGGTAGAAAAAGCTTTTGTATTTAATGGTTTTCAATCACGGCTGTCTGAGTTATGATAAAGACCAGAAGCCTGTAACAGCCATAACCTTTGGATTTTTTTTTTTTTTTAATTACAAGAGACAGCTAAAGCGTAGTTACTCATCTGTAACAGGTGATCTCCGGGAAAAGCAGGAATTTAGTCCTCACATATGGGTATAATTGGTACCGACAGTGCCTGCGTGGGAACGCTCCCCAGCATCCAATAGGAACGCTTTGGGGAGCATCCCTCAGCACATGCGCGCTGCCTTCCTGCCTTTCCAACTGTCCCTCTTCAGTTAAGTTTGTAGCTGAGTGAAAGGATAGAGGGAGAGGAAAGACAAAGAGAGAGACAACTCCTAGGGGAGGTGGGTGGGTTGTGAGGATTAAATTCCTGCTGTTCCTGGAGATCCTGTTACAGGTGAGTAACTACGCTATCTCCAGGAACAAGCAGGAATGTAGTCCTCACATATGGGGACTCCCCTAGCTGAAGATGCCAGGGAGATAAACCCAGGAAGGTGCCACTGTTGAAGGTGAGAATCCTTCCTCCCATGGATCTCTGGCATCCTGGACACATCACCTCTGCTGAGTCACCAACAGCTCCTGCCCAATCGGGGCAGTGGGAGCAAAAGCAGCAGCAGCCGGCCCCACATAAAAGCAGCGTCCCTGCAGGGCGCGCCCGTGCCTGGCGGGCCCGCGCCTGAAGGCCTCGCCAGAGGGCCCTTTGGCGTGGCCCTTAGGCGCGGCACGAAGGCGAACAGAAGGAGTCCAAACAAAAGACACAGCCACGCCGACAGTACCACAGAAAAAAAAATCAGAGCAGACGGAAGTAAAAGACATCAGAAACGCAAGTAAAACACTAACGGGACTTCACAAAAATCAACATGCACGCAACATTGTTTCTCCCACTCAGCCTTATCACACAACTCCTGCCAACAACCACACACTACCACTACCCACACTCCAACTTACCATGGCACCCACCAACCACTTGGACATACATAGAACCATAGTACACGCATGACGACTCACAGAACACCAGGGACAAAAAAACAAAGCAAACACAAATCAAACTCTCACACTAGTTCAAAGGAAACACACAAAATAAATGTCTCAAAGCATGCAACAATAGAGCTCAAACGCCAGATCCATATGCAACAAGATACACACACACACACACAATAGCAGACCACATAGAAGACAGTCAGCCCGACATACTTTGCATCACAGAGACATGGCTCAATCCCACCGACAATGTACTACTCAATCAATTGGTGCCAGACACATATACAGCATATAACTGCCCACGCACCCACACGCGTGGAGGAGGAGTCTTGATAATTGCAAAAAAGAACCTAAGGTTCAAAGCTCAGTTTCACTGACACACAACAATGTAACACAATCAGCATCGAGAACAAACACATAGCACTCTGCCTAACCTACAGAGCACCCAGAGCTTCACCCAACGAACTAGCCTCAACGCTCGAAGCAGTCTGCGCTATCACTGCAACCAACAAACCCACGTTACTGCTGGGAGACTTCAACCTCAAGTCCACCAACACCAAATATACAGAAGCTTTCCTTCAAGCAATGACTTCACTTCAGTTCACCCAAATAGTCAATGCCCCCACACACAGACACAGATCATTCCCAGACCTCATCTTCGTAACCAATGACCAAACATCGAGAGGTCTAATATCAACACCCACCATCACCCCAGTTCCTTGGTCAGACCACTACATAATTGAGATAAAGATGCTACTACAAAAAGACAATCTAAACGAATGCTCAAACACCACACCCACACAAAGACGATTCAAGAACTTCGACAGGGACACATTTCTACAAGACACGATACAACAACTGACCATAGAAACAGACGACCTGGAGGCTCAAATCACCAACTGGAACAGCACTCTAACGCCGCCAAAGCAACAGATGCTAGACCCAAGAAACACCGTCACAACAAGCTACAACACAAGCCATGGTACTCAAAAACCATACGACAAGAAAAAAGGGAACTCAGAAAGATAGAACGGAGATGGAGAAAGACCAAGGTATCTGAAAACCAGCAACTATACCTAACAAAGCAAAAGCAATACAATGAACACACAAACCAATCAAAGAGAATACCATACAAACATGATAAATACCGCCATCAACAAACCCAGAGAGCTATTCGAAATTGTGAAAATCCTCACAAAAGAGCAAAGGACAGAGGACGAAGTACAAATAGACCCGCAAAAATTTGCTGACCACATCAAGGAAAAATTTCACTCTGCAGAGCAAACAAGACCCAGCGCACCCACTACGTCTATCTCACACTCCAAGACCTGGGACACATTCTGCTCACCATCAGAGCAGCTCTCCCACATCTCCACAAATCAAGCACCGCTCCCACAGACCCTTGCCCAGTGTCATGGATCAAAGCCACCAAATCAAGCTTCCTCCACATCATACACAACATAGTGCACAACTCCCTCACTCAAGGAGTCATGCCAAATCAACTAAAGCTCGCCACAGTAAGACCGATCCCAAAGAAAACTCCTCTCGACAAGAACAACCCAGCAGCATACTGACCAATATCCAGCATACCCTTTCTGGCAAAAATCATCGAAAAAACAGTACAACACCAACTACAAGAACACATTGACAACCATGCACCACTGGATGACAACCAACACGGCTTTCGCCCCAACCATGGAGTCGAAACATTACTGATTTACCTCTTCGACAGCATCCTCCGAATCACAGTCAACACTAAAAGGAATCATAATGATCTTCATTGACATCTCTTCAGCATTTGACACAGTAGACCACAAAACGCTCCTGGAAAGACTAAAAAACATTGGGCTACATGGTCCCACCTTAAAATGGTTCCACTCATACCTAACCGACAGGCAGATACAGGTCAAGGTAGGCCACAACACCTCTCGACCCATAAAAGTCCTCAAAGGAGTACCACAAGGATCCGCACTCTCAGCACTACTGTTTAACATCTACATCCAGCCAATATGTGACATCCTGAAAAAGAACAGCATCCAATATACAATCTATGCAGATGATATCATGATATACACACCTATCTCAGTTGACGACCCGGACTACTCTAAAATAACAAACTGCCTCATACAAATGACAATATGGTGTCAAAACCACCTCGCAATCAACTACAGCAAGACTGAGGCACTAATCACTCGTAACCCAGACTTCATCCAACCACCGGACTTCAAGATACAAAACACAACCATACCAATAAAATCGGAAGTAAAATACCTCGGAGTGACCCTGGACAATGAACTGAATCTCAAGTCACACGTAAGCAAAACAATCAAAAATGTATACTACTAGATGAGAATCAGAAGACTTAAACCCCTCCTCGCCACTGAGCAATTCCATACCGTATGCCAAGCTCTAATAACCCCCTTACTGGACTTCTGCAACCCAATCTACCTTGGACTAGCAAAACAAACTCTCAAACCACTACAACTAGCACAAAACACAGCGGCCCACATAATAACTGGAACAACAAGACATGAGCACATCACACCTGTTCTGAAAGACCTACACTGGCTCCCAATTAGTTCACGCATCAAATACAAAACAATCAAACATATTTAAGATCAAACACACTTCAGCCAACAGCCTGCACACCCTCATACAATCAGACACCAGCACACACCCAAGAAAAGGAACCTCCGAGTCAACACCCCTAGAGACTTCAGAAAAACATGCAAGGACACCACAGAAAGAGCACTCTCTGGCCACCCCAACAATCTGGAACACCCTCCCAGATGATCCGAGATCAACGACGGACCTCAAAGACTTTTGCAAACAGCTGAAGACAACGCTGTTCGTAGATCACTATGGACACATCACATGACCCAACTACCAGGAACAACCAACATACACCCCCCCCGACCCACTGATAAGAGAATGTATAACGGCACATGATGTTTAACACTAAATGTATAGAAGAATGTATTATAGCACACGATGTATCATAGCGCACAATGAAAGAACCCAGTCTAAGATACGTGGTGGATAAAACAGGGATACTTTATTAGTTACTTCAAACCTGAGAGCCCGACACAGGCCGTGTTTTGTATTATCACTTCATCAGGTTTGCTGCAAATACAAAACCATAAAAACTATAATACATTTAAATTGAAATAAAATTAAATATATAATGATTATTAAATACTATTTTAAATTTATTAAAAAGCCAATAAGCTCATGAATAATTTACCTAACATTAAATAAATAAAATAAGTTATGAACAGGGAGTGCAATGCCATTAAACCTCAAATTACAGAACCAAAACACATGTATAAAACATAGCAGAGGTTTTATGTGTTTCCTATATATGTGTATCCACTGTGTACAATTAACTAGGAGCAGGAGATGAGGAAGTAGAGCAACTAGCGTCTATTTTGTCATAAAACTAAACTTTATGAACCCCAATGTGCTTACTTACAGATTTACGTATTATAAAAGATGCCATACCCTTATTCTTCCATATAACGTGGTGTAGTGCTCCTTGGTTGGTCATAGCGCACAATGTACATAGCTCAACCTAATCAAACATCTTACACAAAAAGCACGATATAACCCTCACTGCATGAAAAACACTCACTTCCTTTGATTGTTTTGCTGTGATACCGCCTTGATTGTAAGATAAGGCGGTATAGAAATACTGTTAAATAAAAAAAAAATCCCACTAGGGTTGGTGGGTAAGAGTTGGTTTAGGTTTGAAAGAGATTTTGGACAGCTTGGCCAAAGGCGGCATCCCGATGGGAGGCTTTATCTAGGCAGTAGTGGGTTGTGAAGGTGTGTACCAAAGCCCAGGTGGCTGCTCGACAAATGTCAGACGCAGAGTGGAGATTAGCCATAGAAGCTGCCATGGCTCTCACATTGTGAGCTGTGACATGGTCCTGAAGAGGAAGACCCTTACTCTCATAAGTAAAGGATATGCATTGGGCAATCCATTTAGATAAAGTTCTTTTGGAGACTGGAAGTCCCAAATGACTAGGGTCAAAAGCTATAAAAAAGTTGTGAGGACTTTCTATGTTGCTGTGTTCTTTGTATGTAAAAGGCTAAGGCCCTTTTACAATCCAAAGTATGAAGGTTTTCTGCATTAGAGGTGTGAGGCCTCGGAAAAAATACAGGAAGGTAAATTGATTTAAATGAAAAGGCAAAACCACCTTTGGCATAAAGTGTGGGTAAGTTTGAAGAACAACCTTATGATGAAACCTAGTATAAGGAGGATCAGTCACTAAAGCTTGCAATTCACTGATGCAATGGGCAGAGGTGATTGCAATTAGAAAGATAACTTTCCAGGTCAAAAGCTTAAGGGCTGCAGTGGCTAAAGGCTCAAAAGGCAGCTTCATGAGCTGCCTGAGAACTAGATTTAGATCCCATGCCAACGGTGGTGGCTTGATGGCAGGTTTAGTTAATAAAAGGCCTCTCAAATCTTGATAGGAGTGGATGAGAGGAAATTGGTTGTCCATTTAGAGGCTTATAAGAAGCTGCAATTGCACTAAGATGGATTCTTACCGAATTGGTCTTTAATCCAGAATTCGATAAGTGAAGGAGATACTCTAGTATCGATTCTAAGGGTATGACCAGGGGGTTTAATCCCCTCTTGGAGCACCATATAGTAAAACGTTTCAACTTGAAGGCATAAGATCTTCTTGTGGAAAGTTTCCTAGAAGCCTGAAGGATATATCTTTTACCTGCTGGGACAGCTTGAAATCCTGGAGGTCTAAGCCTTCAACCAGGCCGTGAGGTTCAGGTATTGGGGATTCGGGTGCCATAGCGTCCTGTTTTCCTGGGAAAGGAGATCTGGAGCATGCCCTAACTCCAGAGGTGCTGCGTTAGAAAGATGCAGAAGCAGGGAATACCACGTTTGGCATGGCCATCGTGGTGCTATGAGAATCATGCGACCCCTGTCTCTCTGAAGCTTGAAGAGTGTTTGGGGGATGAGGGGAATGGGTGGGAAGGCATAAAGGAAGTCCTGACCCCAGTGAAGGAGGAAGGCATCCCTTGCCTGACAGTTGTGTGCCGGAATCCTGGAACAGAACCGGGAAAGTTTGGCATTCAGTGGACTTGCAAAGAGGTCTATGTCTGGAGTTCCGCAGAGATGAAATATCTTTGCCACCTGGTCTAGGTGGAGTGACCACTCGTGAGGTAGCAGTACTCGAGTTTGTCTGCCTGAAGGTTTTGAATTCCTGAAGATATACCACTAGAAGGTGAATTTGATGCTCTGGCGAGGGCCCATAGTCGTAAAGCTTTGTTGCATAACGACAGAGCCTGTCCCGCCCTGCTTGTTCACATACAACATGGCTACCTGATTGTCCGTCTGGACTAGGACTGTCTTGTAGCTGAGCTGGGCGTGGAACACTCAAAGAGCTAAATTGCTCTTAATTCCAGGTGGTTTATGTGTAAACCAACCTCCTGTGGAGTCCAGGTGCCCTGGGTAGAGATGATTCAGGTCTGCTCCCCAACCCACCTGTGATGCATCTGTTAGGGTGGCCTGAAAGAGGGGTTGATGGAAAGGAGACCCCACTGTCAGATTTTCTAGTGATTGCCACCATTGGAGGAACAAAATTAGTTGAGAAATTGTTGTTTTGTCTGACAAATGACCTGTGGCCTGTGTCCACTTTGTGGAGAGGGTCCACTGAGCTGCTTGCATGTGGAGGCGAGCACATGGGACTACATGAACTGTGGATGCCATGTGTCCCAGTAACTGCAGTAGCCCCCCGAGCAGTGAGGGAGGATTTGCCTGCTGCTTGGGAAGCTAGCTGCATTATGCGAAGACACCAGGCTTGTGGAAGGAAAGCCCTTGCCTGTCTGGTATCCAGGCAGGCTCCTATGAATTCTAGGCATTGGGAAGGAACTAGCTGAGATTTCGGAAAGTTTATTACTAATCCCAAGTATTGGAGGATTTGCATTGTACGAGACAGTGCAGGGCTGGCCTCTACCACGGTGGAAGCTCGGATGAGCCAGTCGCCTAAGTAAGGGAAGACAAAAATCCCCATGGTTCGTAGAAATGCAGCTACTGCCACCATGCATTTCGTGAACACCCTTGGTGCTGAAGCCAGACCAAAAGGAAGAACCCTGTACTGGAAATGTCTTCCCCTGAAAAGGAAACATAAAAATTTCCTGTGATCTGGATGGATAAAAATGTGAGTGTATGCATCCTTTTAAGTCTAGAGAGCAAAGCCACTCCTGGCTTTGAAGGTATGGCAGAGTTCCCAGAGACATTTTGAATTTCTCTCGAAGCAGATATTTGTTCAATTCCCTGAGGTCTAGAATGGGTCTGTGTCCTCCTGTTTTCTTTGGAATAAGAAAATAGGGGGGAGTAGAAACCTGCACCCTGTTGAAGAATGGGTACTTCCTCTATTGCCCCTTGGGCAAGAAGTGTGGAGACCTCATGATCTAGAAGATTGTCTGCAGAGGTTTGTGAATTGAATTGCTTTAGAATTGTAGGAGGGGGTAAGCTGTGAAAATGAAGTTTGTACCCCTCTCCTACAACGGACAAAGTCCATTCTTCTGCTGTTATCTGATGCCATCTGTTGACAAAGTGGCATAACCTGCCCAGAATATTGGGGGGTTGAGGACCCCTCAGAGGCAGGAAGGCAAAGCTCTCTAGGAAGGAGTCAAAGCCCTTGAGGAGGCTGAACCTGGAGAGCTGGTTGAGCTCTCGGTCCTTTTGGTTTCTTTTGCTATCTAGTTTGTCCCTTTTGGGCAACTGACCCGGAGTCTGAGTTTGCTGGGTTTAAGGATGGATAATATTTCCTCTTTTTGCTAAAAGAGGAAGTTTTTATAAGGCTTCCTTTTGGCTGGAGTGGCTGTAGACTTTGACAATCTAAGGTAGAATTGTCAGCATCTAACTCATTAGCCTTCTCCTGCTAGTTCTTGCCGAAGAGATTCTCTCCCGTGCAAGGAATGTTTCCTAACTTGTCCTGTACCCAAGTCTCCAAGTCTGATGCCTGCAGCCAGGCAATCCGTCATGCGCCAATGGCAATAGCAGAGGTTCTGCTGATGCATTCAAAACAGTCAAAGGCTGCACGATTGACAAACTTGGAGACATCCTGAGCATGCTTAACTAGAGTAAGAAAGTCTTCTCTTATCTGGGAGAAATGGGCTCAAGTTCCAAGTCTCCTGTGATTTCTTTGAGGAACATTCCCATATATGATACATGGAACTGATCCTAGCTGAAAGCATGGAAGCTTGAAAAGTACTGCGTCCAAAAGCATCCAGAGTCCTGCATTCACGACCTGGAGGATTGGATGCATGCCTCTTTGCACTTTTCATCCTACGCATGGCTGATTCCACTACCATTGAATGGTGTGGCAGCTGAGTTTTCTGAAATCCAGGACATGGTGGAATTCAATACATAGTATCAAGTCTCCTAGAGTGAGGAGAAGTAGTCAGAGGTGTCTCCCACATTCTGAGCATCAAGCTATGCAGAATTTCATGGATAGGCACAGTAGCTGCCTCCTTAGGAGCATTAGGATATTGAAGGATTTCCAATTCCTTTGCTCTGGGTTCCTCTTCAGGAGCTACTGTGATTGAAAGACCTTTGGCCATATCACGGATGAAATCCTGAAATGACATGTCCTCTGAGGTGACATTCTGCGCTAGGGAGAAGAGGGATCTTCTAGGAGAAGCCCTCTAGTGCCAGCAAACTTGTCAGTCTTCAGACTCTGAGGAATTGATGTTTTCCTGACCCCGATGCTCCTGCAAAGCACGATCCCGGTACTGATCGAAGTCGGTACCGAGGTGACCCAGTACCGCTTTATCCCCTCCAGACAGAGGGGCATGGGAAGAGTTCCCACTGGGGCCGGTACCGGCATCAGTACTGGTGTCTGACACCGATGCTGGTACCGACACTGGTACAATGTTGGCACCAGTGCCCTTGGGACCACCGGTACCACAGCTGAAAGAAGAGCTGCGATACTGCGTTCGATAGTCAGAAACCTCTGGTCTATCAATGCTGCCGATGCCTGGGTGTCAGTACCGGTAAGAACAGCCGGAACACCTGATCATGGCACAGGAAGTTCTTGCGAAGCTGAGGCCTCAAGAACATCCTGAAACCCCATCGATGCTTTGGAAGCCGAAGCCTCCTACCAGGGCTGTTTTGCCAATGTGGTTCCCTCAAGGGCAATGCCAATGGCCTCTCGATGCTTAGTAGGAGAGCTACCCTTTGAGGACCGGCTTTTGTGTTTAGTTACCTGAGATCCATGGGAGGAAGAGGCGGCCCTTGACCATGTCGATGCAATGGATCTGGCATCTGAAGAGGGTACCAAGCTTCTGATGCCAGATCTGACTTCCTCTTTTGGTCATCTCCATGCAGGAGACACATTCAGTTGGAGAATGATCAGGTCCTTTGACAAGGTCCCTCAGAGACTTTTGGCAAAACTAAAGAGTCATGGGATAGGAGGCAGTGTACTATTGTGGATGAGGAACTGGTTAAAAGATAGAAAGCAGAGGGTAGGGCTAAATGGCCAATTTTCCCAATGGAGAAAGGTGAATACTGGTGAACCCTAGGGATCTGTGCTGGGTCCGCTGCTTTTTGACATATTCATAAATGACCTGGAAAGTGGAATAACGAGTGAGGTTATCAAATTTGCAGATGACACAAAACTATTTAAAGTTGTTAAAACCCAAGAGGATTGTGAAAAATTGCAAGAGGATCTTGATAGATTGGAAGACTGGGCATCAAAATGGCAGATGAAATTTTAATGTGGACAAGTGCAAGGTTATGCACCTAGGGAAGAACAACCCAAACTATGGTTACATGATGCAAGGTTCCACATTAGGAACCACCACCCAGGAAAAAGATTTAGGCGTCATTGTGGATACCATGTTAAAACCCTCGGCCCAGTGTGCAGCGGCGGCCAAGAGAGCAAGAGCAAATAGAATGCTAGGTATGATAAGGAAAGGAATGGAAAATAAAACAAAAGATATTATAATGTCTCTATCGTTCCATGGTGAGACCGCACCTTGAATATTGTGTGCAGTTCTGGTCGCCGTATCTTAAAAAGGATATAGCGATTTTAGAAAAGGTACAGAGAAGAGCCACCAAAATGGTAAAGGGGATGGAAGGATACTCCTATGAAGAAAGGCTAAAAAGGTTAGGGCTCTTTAACCTGGAAAAGAGATGGCTGAGGGGAGATATGATAGAAGTCTATAAATTAATGAACGGAGTGGAACAGATAAACGTAGATCAATTGTTTACATTATCAGAATATAGAAAGACTAGGGGACATGCAATGAAGCTACAGGGTAAACTATTTAAGACTAATAAAAGAAAATATTTTTTCACTCAACATGTAATCAAACTCTGGAATTTGTTACCGGAGGATGTAGTAAAGGCTGTTAGTGTAGCTGGGTTTAAAAAAGGGTTGGACAAGTTCCTGGAGGAAAGGTCCATAAACCATTATTAAGAAGTGACCGAAGATATCAATGCTTGACCCAGTACAAGCATTGTGGAACTTGTGTCTCTTGGGGAAACTGCTAGGTACATATGACCTAGATTGGCCACTGTTGGAAACAGAATACTGGGCTTGATGGACCTTGGTCTGACCCAGTATGGCATATCTTATGTTCTTATGTTATACCCTTTTTTGACAAAAAAGGGAATATCCAGTAGGCCATCCACAAATCATTCATGACAAGTTAGGTCCCCACACACATTACTTTGGTTTTATAAAATCAAAGGTATACCTTCCAGAGGTGGGGTGGGGGAGGGGGGGAGTTTTCCTGGCGTTACCCATAAAGGTGGGAAGTAAACTTATGTATGTTTTCCTGTTTCAAATGTGTGCTAACATAGCAACAGGAAATGTGCCCCCACACAAATGAGTGCTTGTGGGGACTTTGTATGGTGGAGATGAATGTAGCCATTGCAAACGTGTGTGGTTGTTAAAACCTATGAAATCTGGCATGTCGAGCAAAAACCTGATGTCTCTTTTCCGACTACATCAAAATGCACCAAACACAAGAGGCTTCTGGCTACCCACAGTGGTGCAATGATACTGAAAAACAAGTGTGTACATAGCTCATTTCTAGAGAAAAGAGGGAGTATGTTTGCGTGCAGACCAGATTAATGTAAACCCTACTAAGCATCAAACAAAGCTTTTTAATTCTCTGTGGGGTACATTTGGTCAAAGAACAAAACTTGCCTACCACAAGCATCGTGAAAGAACCCAATGATCGCTTTTCTCCTGAATTAGAGGTTTCATCATGCAATTTTATAGATGAAACAGTCTTTGAGGCACTCAAAAGACCACTGCATATTGGTGGGTAGCAATGTTTTCATTGCTTTTTTTACAATGGCTTATGCACATCTAGAGTTGTACAATCTTCTAGATAGTAGAGGTAGTGCTCTTAAACTATGATACAGATTCTGTGATATTTCTAAGTCAAGAGGATGATCAGATCTTTGGGCAATTTGAGCTCACAAGCAAGATACCTGCAGATGAATAGATTGTATCAGGGTCTAAAATACATTACTACAAGCTGTCAAGCAGAAAAACCTGTATGAAAAAGTGAAAGGGATTATGCTAAATGTAGAAAACTGTCAGAAAATACATTTCACTAGTTTGAAAGATCTAGTTTTTGACTACAAGCCACTGATACATTACTAGATATTGAGGTTGAAGATGCCAGTGGGAAAAGACTGTACGAGTCGCTTAAAAGTCTTTTCGAAGCGTGACACATTCCAATGAGCAATGTTCTCGGTTTTGCCAGTGACAACTGCCCGGTAATGACAGGTGTTAACAGTGGATTTCAAGCTTATCTGAAAAGAGATGTTCTGTCAGTTTTCACTTTAGGATGTGTTTGTCATTTGTTTGCCTTATGTGCCAACCATGCCAGAAAATTTCTGTCGTCATGGTTGGAGGCTTTTGTCAAAAATGTTTGTTACTTTGCGAGAAGCAGCAAGAGACTTCACACATTCCATCTGGCTCAAGATGTAGTCAACGCCCAGGAACATATGATTTTAAAGCTTGCTCAAACTCGTTGTCTTGCCTGCAAGTTGTCTCTCATATATTGGAACAATGGGATGTGCTGCAGTTTCTCAACCTGAATCTAGTACAGAAAGTGGATGGGGCCAGACAAATTTGAAAAACACCACGGACAAAACATATGCTACTGTTTCTGAACTATGTTCTAGCCAAAATAGATAAAATGAATATTGAATTTCAATCAGAACATTTACGCATCCACAAAGTCTTTGCTATAGTGTCTGATGAATACCGTCAACTATTATCAATGTTTATTCATAGTGACATAATCGACCTTGCTGACATTGATCCCCTCAACTCTTCTTTGCATCAAAAATTGCAAGACAATGAAGTGGGTGGAAGATGTGAGAATATACTAGTAATAAAAAGCTTGGTGATTAGGAGAGGATATTTCGTAAAGACATGCTAAAATTCTTGGAAGAATAATGGTTAGATTTGTCAAAGATTTAACTTAAGGACAACAGGCGTTCTTGCACAACTATGAGTCCATGACGTTGACGAAGAACTGTCTAGCACAAACAGAATTAAGTCAAATTTTCACTTGCATCGGGAGAGTGCAGTTGATTTCCTACCCGGTGGAGAACACCTGTGGGCACTGGTGCTGCGAGCTGACGTCAAAGCATCTGCCCTATTTGAGCTGGGCTGTGCCGCAGTACACAGCCGCGTCCTTAGTCATGTGCCCGAAGGGGTGTGACCTATGGGGCAGGCCACACCCCTTTGGAGCACTTTGGAGGCTCCAGTAGTTTGTGGAGAGAGTTGTTTGCAATGGGGAAGAGACAGAAGAAGATCTTTCCAACTACATCTACTATGAAGGCATCCAAGAATGAGGGCCCAATGGACAAACATCTGGTAAGACGCGTTTTGGAGGACGCTAGTTTAGATTTGTCTGGATCTAAGTGCTTCCTCACTGTCTGCTTCATCTCCAATTGGGGGCATAATCCTACCCCATTTGCTGCAAGATCTGGGAGTGCTGGTAGCAGGAGGCGTGGTTGGTGTTCCCCCCCCCCCCCTGTTGCTTTGGCAGCAGGCATTGGATTGTCTGTAGAGCAAGGAAGCCCAGTCCTTAAGCAGTTACCTCTACCTAAAGTGGTGCAAGTTTCGTCATTGATTGTTGAGGTATCTACCTCTACGTCTCCTCAGGATGTGATGCTTAAAGACATTTGGGCAGTAGTTACCCGAACTGAAGCTGTCCTAACAGGGACTTTGGGACAAATTGAGGAATTTACTCAGGATTTGGTTGCTAAGTTTGTGGACTATGATTCCCAACTTGGGGTGGTGGGAGACTGTTTAGGTCAGTTGGAGGCAAAATTGGGTACTGTTCAGGCAATCTCAGTTGCTTCTGTTAAAGATACAGTACAAAATGTTTGAGGATTTGTCAGTCAAGGAATTTAAGATGTTTAAATTTTCCTACTCACTATCTTGCCCCCAAATTTTATTTTCTAAATACCTGAAAGAGGTTTTGATGTTTGAGCAGCCTCAAGCTTTTAAGGTTGCTAATATTTATTATGTTCCTAGGTTTAAGAAAGTGGTTAGTGAGGTTGAAGGTGGCAAATCTGAGCAACTAGTCTCCACCCCAGTTTGGATATTTCTGAATTTCTTGAATCCTCCTCAGATACTATTTCTACTCATGCAACTTTAATAGTTATGTTTGTGTCTGAGATGGACAAGAATATTATGAAAACGTATTTTTCTAAAAAGAATGCTTTTATTCTGCGGCCACAAGGTTACTATCTTCCCAGATGTGTCTAGGACAACCCAGATGCGCCGTTGGGCTTTTTTGGAGTTGAAGGAGCATACACTAGCAATGGGAGCTACCTTTTTTCTTAAGTTCCCTTGGAAGTGTATAGTGGGTCATCTTGGGAAGAGTTATAGTTTTGTGGAGCCTGATCAACTTTTGTGTATCTTACTGTTCATGGGTCTCAACCTATAGCAACAAATTAGTATGATAGGATTTAGGTAAATTTAATTCTATCCACTGGTATTGTCTTTTTCTAATATGTTTTGTTGTTTTTCCTGTCTGCTTTTCACTTTCCCACAACGTGGACTTATGTATATTAAGTGGGACAAGGGATGGCTTGGGTAGAAACCTGTCCTATTGTGTATATTTCTTCATATTGCTTGAGTGCTTTATGTATGGCATAAGACTGAAATCAATAAAAAAAAATTCACTTGCATCACATTTTCCCACATTAATTGCAGAAAATGAACAGGATGAACTTCAGGATCCATGGAAAAAGTTGGTTTCTGCAAAGGAATCTCTTAAATTTATAACAAGTGAAACCGGTCAACCGCTACGGCCTACTTTTTTCTGGTATAAGTTACGTTCTATCACAGACAGAGATGGTCATAGAACCAACTACAGCCAGACTCTGTTGGCCAAACAAACCATAGCAAGATGTAGTGGTGGTTGCTGTTCGTGGTTGCCATCAATGGATTTACTTGAAGATGCTGAAGGTGGTCGCTGTCATACGCTATTTAGAGAGGCCAAAGAAAATCAGCAACAGCCACAACCTCAGTGTATTTATCAGACTTTGATTAATTGAAGTTGTTTCTATATTTCTAACCACCTGGTATTTTAAAACACTTTCATGGCTGTTGCCATATGGCAACAGTAGTATAATGGGTACACTACTCAAACTGATTGACAGGTGAGAGAAGGATGACAGGAGCCAATCAGCACTTACTTTCGGTGTATGTCCCGCCTCAGGCTACACCCCCTCCCATAGAAGCAAATGGTGAGTTAGCCCCACCCATCCATGCCCCCTGGTGTGGCCACACCCTGACTTTGGCACACCCCAACCCCACCAAGGTTGACAGCCAATCAGCACCCACTTCCAAGTTTGTGCCACACCCATGCCCTCCCACCCTCAACCACACCCCAGCCTACATCAGAAATGACATCACCAAAAACAGTGTCATCGGAAACAAACACCGTACATTTCCAATGACATCAGCAGAAGCAGAGTGACTGACTCTGGAAATGTGTTTTGCTTCTGGTTAATGCTGACAACTGCAAAAGCAGGAACCCTGGAAAAACAAAACAAAAAATGCTTTCTCTCCCCCATGCCCCAGTTCTCTCTCTCACAAAGCAGCGCAATGCTTTTGTGTATTGCAGGCTATTTAGAATTACTTGTTAAAACACAGGTACACTACCAAAAAACTGCCTCCAGTTTTGCAACTGATTCCTATAGATTTTGGGGTGCTGAATCCAGGAAAAATAGCCAAAATGTTCCATCACGTCACGTTTTCTTGCAAAATTAGATTTCTTACCCATAAGGAATGTTCACAATTTCTTTTTAGCCGACTGCAGTTTATTTTCTTGGCCCAAAATAGAGGTTGTAATGGTTAACTAACTAGAAACACTCCCTCATGATATTTTAGAGTGTTTTGTATTCATTTTATACATTAACAGGACAATTGGGAGGCGGGGGGCTAAATCCAGTACTCGCGCTGGCGCATGTTCTTTCCTGTTCGCCTCGCCTCGTTCGCTCAAACACGGTGGTTGTGACATGAACGTTCCTGTCAAATTTCCGTTTCTTGCAAGTTCATTACCACCTTTTGTTTGCTCAGTCGTAATCCAGCTTTATTCCGAAGTGGTTCACTACAGTTGTAGTTTGCAGTGCTGTGTATTTGTGATGGCTCACAGAGCCAGAGGTTGCATCAACTCTCCGGACAGTTTTTGTTTTATTTGTGGGGAATATACTGTGAAAAAGCAGCAGAGGAACATTTCTGCATTTATTAAAGTATATTTCGCCTATTTCGGTTTGAAGTTAGGCGATCAAGACAAACCGTGGGCTCCTCACAAAGTGCGCAAGACATGTGAGGAAGATCTACGTTTATGGATGAAAGATAAAAAACAAGCATTTCGTTTCGGAATACCTATGATGTGGCGTGAACAAAGAGACCACAGCAGTGACTGCTATTTTTGCTCTTGCATTGTGAAGGGATACAACTTAAAAAATAAGAACGTAATAAGTTACCCCAACCTTCCCTCAGCAATTAGGCCTATGCCTCATAGCAACGAAGTACCTGTGCCTGAACCACCAAAATCTTTGGATCATATTTGTGTGGACGGTTCTGATCATGAGACTCAGATGGCTTTTCCCGATGAGTCCAGTACTTCCGAGTTTGAAACTGAACCAGATTTGAAACCTGAACTTCTCTCAAGCTGAATTGAATGATTTAGTCCGGGATTTAGGACTCCCAAAAGATGCTGCCCAACTGCTAGGTTCTCGGCTTAAACAGAAAAATCTATTGTCACCAGGAACAACTTTTTATTGGTACCGCAACCGCGAGACACAATTTTTGAAGTATTTCAGCAGAGAGGAAGATTTGGTATTTTGCAACGATATATACGGAGTGATGGAAAAGTTTAAACTCAAGTATGATCCTGCTGAATGGCGGCTGTTCATTGATTCGTCAAAAGACAGCATAAAAGGTGTTCTTCATAATGGCAACACATTCGCTTCAGTTCCTATTGCTCACTCTGTTATTCTCCAAGAAAAATACAAGAATTTGGCCCTGATTCTTCAGAAGATTCGTTATGATGAGCATAAGTGGATGATTTGTGGAGACTTTAAAATTCTATCCATGCTATTAGGGCAGCAATCCGGTTTCACCAAATATCCCTGCTTCCTTTGCTTGTGGGATAGCCGGGCCCACGACCTACACTGGGGGAAAAAAAGACTGGCCAATTCGGGAGTATTTGAGACCCGGTGAGAAAAATGTTCATGAGAGCTTGGTACCTCGTGATAAAATTCTATTACCACCTCTCCACATTAAGTTGGGTCTCATTAAGCAATTCATCAAGTCCCTTCCAAAAGATGGTGAGTGCTTTCGGTACCTTTGCTCAAAGTTCCCCTGACTTTCTGAAGCAAAGCTAAAGGAAGGAGTGTTTGTTGGCCCTGATATAAGGAAACTCATTTCAAATGGAGCATTCGCTGAAACGATGTCTGAGAAGGAAAAAGAAGCCTGGGATTCCTTCAAGGATGTTCTCAAATTCTTGGGGAACAGGCAGGATGAGAACTATAAGGATATTGTTGCCAGGATGCTCAATGCCTTCAAAGAACAAGGCTGTAACATGAGCCTGAAAGTCCATTTCTTGCACTCCCAGTGAACTACTTTCCCAAAAACTTGGGGGCGTACAGTGAAGAATAAGGTGAAAGGTTTCACCAGGACATCAAGGACGCAGAGAGAAGGTACGGAACACCACTATGATGGCTGATTTCTGCTGGTTGCTGCTGCGGGAAACCCCAGATGAAAAATACGCCAAGCAGCGCACCAAGAGAAGCATTCGGGGGAAGAAGAAACGGGCCCACCAGGAGATTGATTGACCCAAGAATGACTTTAAAATCTAAACTGTTGACAAATATCGTGTTTTTACTAAACTTTGAAATAAAAATTTGCTAGTTATTACCACAGTGTCGGATCTCATTTATTAGAATTTTATTTTCACACCATCGGGTGTTTGTCTTCATGTATTGCAATGGTGCGGTTTGCGTTTTCTATTCTTACATACATACCTGTACAACATTTTTTGCACATTTCTTTGCTTTGTTTTGTGTCTAACCTCGTTCTTATATGCTCAATGTTTGTGCACATGTATGTGGCTGTTTTAAGTGCAGACAATTTTGCTACCATCACAGTGTGTTTTGTTGACCTTACTCTATTCTTATGTGCTGCCTTGTTACAATTTTCTTTATTCTTATTTGAATAACTGCTAAACAATTAGTATAAAGAATTCATCCAAGAAACTTTTATCTCGATCGCACTCAATCTGAAACGTTCACCTCAAACTGCTAACCCAATGTAGCAAAAAATCTGTACGTGATGGAGCAAATTGGTTACCAGATTTGGATTCAGCGCACCAAAAAACGTAAAAAATCAATCAAAACATTAGAGGCAGTTTAAAAAAAGTTTTTTTTAGTGTACCTGTGTAACCCTTTGGTAGCAGCAGCAGGAACACAATGCATTTGGCATACAGGTTTTTTGCAGAGACACAGCACTTGGGTATACAGGCTTTTTGCAGAGGCACAGCCCTTGGTATAGCTTTTCTTTCCAAAATGTTAAACCGCAATTAACACATCTTTGTTAGAGAAACCAGTGCTGTCCATGTGATAGAAGTATACTTTAACACACAGGATTTGTGGAATAAATCCACTGAAGATGTTAGCAAAATGAAAAGAATAATCAAAGCATGGCAATCATGAAGGTAACCTTATTGAAGAGCATTTACTATGACCCCAAAGCAGGGAGCTTTGGGGGCATAAATCCTCTACTTCAAGCTACTAAAAAGCATGAAAAAACAGCCAACAAAAACAATGTAGTTAGATGGGCTACAGGACAAGATACTTATACTTTACACAGACCTGCTAGGCTCTGTTTTAAAACAAACAAGACGATCGTGTCAGATGTGGATGTGCAATGGCAGGCTGATTTAGTTGATATGTCAGCCATGTCCCATTATAACAATGGCTACAAATACATATTAACAGTGGTAGATATCCTGTCAAAATATGCTTGGGCTGCAAGTTTAAAATCAGAAACCGGTCATGAAGTTGCTAAAGCCTTTGGAAAAAAATATTTAATCTAGGTCGTATACCTCAAAATAAGACAGATAAGGGTAAATAATTTAGTACTTTAGGCTGAAAGAGAGAGAGACCTGGGTTCAAATCCCACTACAGCTATTTTTTTTTAGTGGCTTTGGAAAAAAAAAACAATACCGAGAAACAAGCCTAGGCATGCTTCTAGGATATGGTAACATGTGATTGGCAGAAAAAAAGACTTGTTCTGAGCATGCTATTGGTGAATGTAGGAAATGTGGCAAGACGTGATTGGTTGAAACAAGAGGCCTGTTCTGAGCATGCTCCTGGTGTAAGGCTGCGGGTCCCCTGTGTGGGGAAAATTCTAACAGATTCAAAAAGAAAAAAAATGGCTCTTTTTGGAACACCAAGCAGAATTTCCAACAGGGTGAACAATTATTTTAAGGACCATGATGCCACAGCAGAGGGTTATCCACTGATAGAAAATCCATTTGAACAGGAGAGCCCGGCAGAGTCTGAACATGAATTATCAGGGGTTGGATATTTACCAGATGCCCAAAAGTTGTTTGGCTCAAGATCTTTGTGATTTAGACACCAAAATTGACTTACCGGATGACAACGCAACAGATCCAGAGGACATAAAATTATATTATGCCGCAGCAGATGCAGAAACAACGTGTTTACTGGAAGAACTAGGATCAGCAGAGGTAAGAAGTCTTTTTGTAGAAAAAGGTGTTATAGAAGAGGCAGTTCATTTCACACTGATCCTGTTTTGTTTTTGTAGGGAACAAATCTCCGCTCCTACAAGAGCTAGAGGACATACAGGCAATCAAGTTACGCTGCTTGTGCTTTCTCTGTACATATCAAAGGGAGGCATTTATTTATTTATGTAACATTTTTTATATACCGTCTTTCTACAAATCAAGACGGTTTACATAGAACACTTCAAGGCAGTGTGTTTTTCAACTGTTTACAAGGTACAAGGATACATAAGTAAACAAAATGAACTAATGATGTCAGTCAGCCAAAAGGACAACTCAAAACCTGAAGAAATAAACACATTTAAATCTGTTCTACAAGCAACGATGTGCTGTATTATCATAAAATGCTGGCAGGATGTTATGCATAGACACTGTGCAGCTTGTCTAATACATGCTCCAGGGCAGACATGATTGCCTGAGGTGGGGGCACAAGGCAATACAACAGAAAATCCATAAAACTTGTAACAGGTTGTGTCTAGGACCTATTGTAAATGTTGCTATGATTGTTGGTCATAAAATGAAAGCAACTGACCTAGTTTATGAAAATTTGAATTTTTTGTTTGAACTCAGATTTTAATACCAGTAGAAATCCAGGACAACTGCTCAATATTTTGCTTAGATCTGTGGCAGACTGATATGGAGCTAGAGGAAGATTTAATCTGTGACATAGATCATTCTTTAAAAAAAAAAAAAAGACCAAGTTTTGTAAAAATTGACTTTTTATGAAAATGTATGTGTTTCCAGAAACTTGTAATGCTCAAATGAATCAGTTCACAAGATGAAAACATTTTATTTGAAATAAAACATTTTGAACCTACAGCTTTGTGTGGTGTGTTTTAGGAATTCCTAGATAAACCTACAATGAGTTGTCTGGAAAAACTGATACCGTGTGAATTATTGGGGCATGGCCTACACAATAGGCCATATGATAAGAATGTGGAGTACGTCTGGGAATGGGGGAATGTGCATTAGCCACTTAGATGCTATATGTTGTGTATGTGGACCTATTACAATGTACAGTCTGCAAAAAAAAAAAGGCATGAATTAGCTGTGGGGCTGGGTGACAACACAATAGGCCAGAGATCCAGAGATGTTTCAGTTAAAGAGTCTGGGGGCTCTAAATCCCAAAAAGATTTTCATTTAAAAAAGGCACAGTACATTTCAGCTGCCAGAAAAGATCAGTCTCTATAGCTTCTAACATCTGCACCTCTTCAGACATCAACATGGTGAGTAGATATGAGTCTTACTTTTTAAAAATACTGGTTATGTAATGTTTGTCTCTGAATTTATGATTGTCTTTAAGAACAGGGACAGAAACCGGGTTTTACAAATAGGCTCTCTTACAAAATGAAGACAGCAAAGAGTAGTTACTCACCTGTAACAGGTGTTCTCCAGGAGCAGCAGGAAATCAGTCCTCACATATGGGCGACGTCGGCACCGACAGAACCCCCATGCAGAGCATTTCCCCAGCTTTAATAGAAAGCCTTTGGGAATGCAGCGTGCATGCGCGATCCCCTTCCCGCCCAAGGATGCCATCTTGCTCAGTCTGATGACATAGCTAAGAGACAGCAAAAATAACTCATATGACTGCAAATCCTAGGGGAGGAGGGAGGGTTGTGAGGAATGATTCCTGCTGCTCCTGGAGACCACCTGTTACAGGTAACTACTTTCTCCAGGACCAAGCAGGAAGTCAGTACCGACATCGGTACCAGTAACGGGATCGATACCGATACTGGAAGATCGGTCTGCAGCATCTCTAATGGGCCCGAAGGAACCGAGGGCGCCAGACTACGATCTGCTGTGAGGAATGTTTCATCCAACACCATTGCCAATGCCAGGGTATGGGTACTGCTCAAAGCAGATACCACCACCGAGCATGGCTCAGGTATGTTCGGAGAGGGGTGAACCTCAGGAACATGAAACCCCATTAAGGATTTGGAGGCCAAAGACTCCCACTGGGGTTTTAAAGCCAGTGTGTCCGAGGGTAAGGCCAGAGGCATCTCTATGCTGTGCATGAGATCTACCACTCGAAGACGGGCTAGTCTTAAGACTGTTTTTGGGTTACCTGATCCTGCGAAGAAGAAAACAGTGGTCGGTGCCCTAAAGTTGAATGGGGACCGCGTATCGAGGTGAACTTGACACTGAAGACTTCTTCCGACTATACTGTTGCAGGAGGGACACTCCAACGGATAGTGCTCAGGACCCAAGCAGGGTAGACACCAATTATGAGTGTCTAAAATTAATTTTGTACCACCACAGTTTGAACATTTCTTAGGGATAGTGGCTAGCACTTCCATGAAGGAAAGTGAGTAGGCCTAGCAGGCCGAAAAAACCATCAGGCACTAACAAGGAAAAAAGTATTCCTTAAAGGAAAATTTAGAAGAAAAGAGAAAAGAAACACCGGCGGTACCAGTGGCGTCGAGGAAGGCAGACGCGACCACAAGAAAACCAAAAAATAAAAGAAAAATTTTCTGCGATGACAGGATGTCGTCCTGCCGGCTCCGCGGAAAAACAAAAACTGAGGAGAGGCAGTTGGGAAAGGCAGGAAGGCAGCACGCAGGTGTGTGTTGGGATGCTCCCAAAAGTGTTCTGATTGGACGCTGGAGAGCATTCCCGCGCAGACTCGGTTGGTACCAATGTACCCCATATGTGAAGACTCATTCCTGCTTGTTCCTGGAGCTAAATGAGCTCCCTCTAGAGCCTCAGCATGCAAGAACAATCTTCTCTGATAACACCCCCGACAGGTAGCCCAACACCAGGGCTGGAGGGTAGGAGTTGCCTAAACCCCAAAGAGATTATGGAGTACCACTTGCCCGAAAGCACTGTCCCTGTGGGACTCCCTCTCAAGGCAGTAGTGGGCCGCAAAAGTCTGGATTGAAGACCAAGTAGTGGCCAGGAAGATGTCTGCCAACGGAACAGAGTAGAGATGAGCCACTGACGCAGCCTTTGCCGTGACACGGTGAGCCGTAACTCAACCCTGCAACAAGAGGCCGGCTGCCCTGTAAGCCCAGGCAATGCAGTCAGCTACCCATATGGACAAAGTATGCTTGGAGAGAGCCAACCCCAACTTATTGGGGTCTTAAGAGACGAAGAGCTGAACAGCCCTCTGGTGCTCCCGTGTACGGTCAAGGTAGAAGGACAACGCCCTCCTACAGTCCAGGATATACACGACCATTTCAGCCCAACTAGCATGAGGCCTGGGAAAGAAAGTCGGAAGAGCCACCTCCTGATTGAGGTGGAAGGAGGAGACAACCTTTGGAAGGAACTTAGGGTGAGTCCGTAAGACTACCCTGTTCCTGTAGAACCTAGTATAAGGTGCTTCTGAAACTAGGGCCTGAAGCTCACTCACTTGCCTTGCTGAGGTAAGGGCTACCAGAAATAGGGTTTTCCAAGACAGAAAACACAGAGGGCAAGTAGCCATAGGTTTAAATGGTGGGCAAGTAAGCCGTTGCAAGACCACATTTAAATCCCATTCAGGGGCAGGTGGACACACTGGAGGCTTAAGCAAAAGCAGGCCTCTGAGGAAGCGACACAGTCCAAAACGTGATGTGGGTGGAAAAACACTTTATTTAATAATATCAAAGACCTATTTAACAACCTGACACAGGGCGTGTTTCGAAAACCTTCATCAGGGGTTGTTGGAGTAGGTACTAAAAACATAGAAACATACAAAATAAAATTAAAAGTAGAACAATTGGGAAAGAACAAAATACTGATTAAAAACAAACCACATATATACATCAAAATCAATCATATAAATAGATAAATCAACTATATATAAAATGTATAAAACAAAATAAAAGTACTAAGAAGTGTGGATACACAAGTACAATTAAATAGTTAAAAGCAAACAATAACACAACTGAAATTAAATAAAACCATTAAGGGGTGTAGCAAGCAGTATTACTTTATCAAGAATACCTTAGTTGTAGATATAGTGGACATGTAACCCTCAAAGGGAGGTAACAGGACTAAAATAAAAACAAATTTAGGCATATGTATACATTGGAGATAACTTAACTAACATCTATAATACATCTAAATATTAACATCTCAAGCAATAAAATAAATAAATAAATAGTTAATAAAAACTAAAGGACCAAAGGACCTTAGAAACAAAATTAACCAAAGAGGCAGCGGGTGCGGAGTACATGTACCAGGAGCTAGGAAGGAAGGAGGTCAGACTCGAACTCAGAGGTACTGGCAGAGCTTCATGGAAAACAACTCATCCTGACTGTTATCAATTGTCGATCTTGAATTCAACCTTATGGGAAAGGTGAAGACAGGGATGTGCCCAAACTAATCTTCTTCGTTATATTTCCATATGAAAATTATTTACTATTTAAAAATTAAACTAGCTAGCTGTAATTAAAGCTAATATTAAACCAAACATCTATATTTTGTATTCGTCAAACTTTAAAGTTGTTATAACAAAAAATGGCAGAGCAGATGAGAGAGAACCGCCTGAAAATATTTGCAAAAGAAAATCTAAAGCAGTGTGAGCTACCAATTTTACGTCGATAGAATCTAGATAGTGCAAAAAAAGGCGGTATTATAAATCAGATCCCACTTACCAATATGAGTAACTGTCATATTTCTGCTTTCCAAAACAAGCAGTCCGTTGTCTAATACGCCAAACAACATATAACTGGAAAACGCCGACACATGCGCAAGCCTTATAGTCTGTGTGGAGCGGGAAACAAAGGGGCGTGGGGAAGGCGGAGTCTATTCCTTAGGACAAATCGGTAAAACTCATGACAGGTACAGAAATATTAGTGCAATAAATCTGAGAGAAAACTTTAGAAAATTGTACTTTTAAAAGAAGCAGTCTCTTAACCTATACCAACATTCACCAGAAATAGAGTGACTTAAAGGACTAAGATGAGAGATAAGAAACCGAAGTGTAATCGAGCCTGAAGAGATTTGTACAGCTTAACTGAACCATATAATGGACCTTGTTTAAAAGGACAAAATCTATATGGGTACAGTCGGTAGTAGCAATAATAAAAAACCAACCTAAATCGAAAGGTAGTTAAACCAACAAGGAATTAATTAGAGCAACTCACTAAGCCGTAATGTTAAACCTCCTTAGAGCAAACAAATATAAAAAGGTGCTATCTGTAGTAGCACTCTACATGGAAAGTAGTTATAGTCCAAATTTGTTATATTGCAGATTTGTCATAGCACAGCTAAAAAGAAAATAAAGGGGTATGTTGTTAAGTGCCATCGAGTCGGAGTCGACTCATGGCGACCCTCTGGATAGCTATCCTAAATTGTGTTCGGTCTTCAGTCAGGTGGCTCATTGTTGACAAACTGGTACCCGTAGCTGCTGTTATTGTATCGATCCATCTCATTGCTGGCCTTCCTCTTTTGCGTTGACCTTCTATCTTGCCAAGCATAATGTCTTTCTTTAATGATCTCTCTTCGCATGATGTGTCCAAAGTATGAAAGTCGAAGTCTCGTCATCTGAGCTTCTAAAGAAAGCTTAGGTTTGATCTCCTCTAGTACCGACTGGTTTGTTCTTCGGGCAGTCCATGGTATACACAGTATTCTCCGCCAGCACCATAATTCAAAGGCATCAATTTTCTTCCTGTCTATCTTTTTCACTGTCCAGCTTTCACATCCATATGATGCTATTGAAAATACCATGGCTTGAACAAGTCAAATCTTTGTATGGAGAGAGACATCTCTGCTCTTGAGAATCTTATCTAGGTCTTTCATAGCCATTCTGCCAAGAGCAATGCGTCGTCTGATTTCTTGACTGCTTGTTGCTTCTTTATTGATAGTTGATCCAAGTAGGGTAAAGTTGTTCACAATTTCAATTTCTTCTCCTTCAACGATGAACCTGTTGATTATGCCAGTTGTCATGATCTTTGTCTTCTTTACATTAAGGTGCAGGCCCATTTTGAGACTATGTTCTTTGATTGTGAGAAGCAAATGTTTTAGATCATCTTCACTTTCAACCAGTAATGTGGTATCATCAGCATAGCTAAGGTTGTTGAGTCTTCCACCAATCTTCACACCTCTGTTGTCTTCATACAATAAAGGGGTATACAAGCCACCTTTTTTTTTGTGTATATATAAAGGGGTATACAAGCCACCAATTATAAAAAAACAGAAAAATCTTGATCTAAATTCAGGCCATTGGGAGCCAGAGTATCTAATAAAAATATATACCTCTGTTCTAACCTAAGGATGGTTTTATTAATATCCCCCCCTCGCCAATTGGGTTTCACTTGCTTTATAACAAAGAATTTTAAATCGGTGACTTTATGTTGAAGCGCTTGCCAGTGAGAAACCAGAGGTTTATCTTCTACATTCCTTCTGATACAGCTCTTATGCTCCATAATCCACCATTTTTGATCGCAAAGAAAGTGTAGTTAATCAAGGAAATAGTGATGGTCCCTTAGAACAAAGGAAGAAACGGAGCAGGAGCGGTTCTGGAGATTTTGATAATTCTGCTTCTCTGTTTTTCTACCAAAGAATCCAGTAGATCTCAAGGAGTAAAGGTAGGTAGAGAAGACCATGGTCGGGATACTCCTAATGAGCCTTTTTTCAATATGGATTTACTTTGGAAGGGAGGAGGTCGAGAAAGCTCACGTACCCATCCATGGAAAAAGAAAACAGCTGGAGATTCAGAACAGTATCATGGCACGCAGTATGGCCAAGATTCACACCGCAGAGGTCAAGGCCAGTACTTCAGAGGCCGTGGCCGTGGCAGAGGGAGAGGTCGTTGGAATACAGATCACTCAGGAGAGAGGAGATATCAATAGACTCTTCCATGTCCAATAATCTTAACAACGTTATTAACATCTCTCAATATACCCTTACTCAGGGGCGGCCCAAGGGGGGTGCGGGGCCATGTGCGGAGAGTCGGTGTGGGGCCTCATTTGCATAAGTGGCCTTATTTGCTTAAATATTTACATAATGTTACCATACCCTAACTTTTAGTAAACATGCCTCTTAATGAGTGTATGGATAAAGAAAGACTAAAAGATTTTTACATTACTATAATCCAGTGCCAACCGCCAGGCACATTAGGAACTACTACAAACTCTGCCCATTTAGAACCCATAGCAAACCCGCCGTATCCTGACAGCATTACCAGGACTCACAAAGCACCATACCCTACCTATCAAAAGGCAACACTGCAAATATTAAACCAATACATTTCAGAGAATACTGGGGAAAGAGAACAAGTGGCAATGTCAAATAGGAATTACATAAACAGAATACCTCAGCTCAGTTACACATGCAGAACATAGACCATCATCAAACAAGGAATCACAATTTAGAAACAGGAAGGCAATAATTAAACTGGGAACCCCAAAAGCCAAACTTGGAATGTACAACACTGTAGAAATAAAACTATAAATTAATTTCCTCTTGTACCAAACAAAGCGCAGACGTTAATGATGCACATTTCCCAGAGCTTTCATATTCCAGTTAATAAATTCAAAATAAAGATACATCTTTTTACCTTTTGTACATTTTTTTTTCAGTTGCAATTGCTCCAGCCACTTTCTTCTGGTTTCTTCATGTTTTCTGCTAACTCTCCATCGTCTGCTGTCCATTTGTTCTTTCTTCTCTCCTAGTTTTTTTTTCCATTCTCTCTACATCTGCTTTAACATACTAATCTTTCTCCTTTTGCTCTTTCCTCATTCCTATTTCAACCACACAAATTTTACCCCTCCATCCTCAATCCCCACTTACTCTCCCAATAACCGGCCAATTGTAGATTTTTCATCCCTCCCACACAAAATATTTTTCCCGTCTCCATTTTACTCTCCCAGCCCCATCCCATTCTAATCCTCCCCCAACATCAGCTCCCTTCTAGTTCCAGTCTCACCCAGCATCCATTCCCATCTAGTCCCTGCATCAGCCCATTTCCAGTCCTACCCCCCATCAACCCATTTCCGGTCCTAGCTCCCCCATCCATTTTCAGTCTGAGTCCCTTCATCAGCTCATTTCCAATCCTAGCCCCATCAGCCCATTTCTAGTCATTTCCTAGCCCCACCATCAGCCCATGTCAAATCCTAGCTCCCCTCCACTCAGCCCAATTCCAGTCCAAGCCCCCCCATGAGCCTACTTCCAGTTCTAGCCCCTCCATGAGTCCATTTCAATTTAAGCCCCCACCACAGCCCATTTCCAATCTTAGCTCCCCCCAACAGCCCATTTCCAGTCCTATCCTAGCTGCTCCATCAGCCCATTTCCATTCCAAGCTCCCTCCCCATCAGCTATTTGCAGTTCAAGCCTCCCCTTCCACTCAGCCCATTTCCAGTCATAGCAACCCCCCAGCCCATTACCAGTCCTAGCCCCCCCATCACCCCATTTTCAGTTTAAGCCCCCCCTATAACCCATTACCAGTCCTAACCCCCCATCAGCCCACTTCCAGTCTTAACCCCATCAGCCCATGTCCTGTTCTAGCCCCCCCCCATAGCCCATTATCAGTCCAAATCCCCCCCTAGCCCATTACCAGTCCTAACCCCCCATCACCCCATTTCCAGACAGCCCCCATCAGCCCACAGCCCATTACCAGTCTTAACCACCCGGCCCAGCCCAGCCCAGCCCATTACCAGTCTAAACACCCCCCCAGCCCAGCCCCGCCCCAGTCTTAACACCCCGCCCCCCCCCCCCCATCGTCTTATGGCAAATTTAAAATTTAAAAAAAAAACCTGGCTCTGGCTGCTACCGCTGCAGCGGCAGAATGGAGTGTCCCGCGGGGCCCCCTCTCCTCGCTGAGCCTCTCTGCAAGGGCTTTCAGATTCGCAAAGGGAGAGTGTCTCCCTCGCGTCTGTTAAGCCCGCAGGGGCTAATGGGAAATTTCCCATCAGCCCCTCGCGTCTAAAGGGGCAGATGGGAAATTTCCCATTAGCCCCTGCGGGCTTAACAGAGACGCGAGGGAGACACTCTCCCTTCGTGAATCTGAAAGCCCTTGGAGAGGGGGCCCCGCGGGACACTCCATTTTGCCGCGGAGGCCACGGCAGCAGCCAGAGCCAGGTTTTTGTTTTTTTTAATATAATTTTTTTTAAAAAGCAGAATGTTCTTTACGCGGGGCCCTGTGCAAAGAACATTCTTGCTCAATGGACGGGCCGGCCCTGCCCTGCCCTGCCCTTACTAAAGATGAAGAATCCCTCCTCAACAGAGGATTAACATTTGTTCCCAAAAATAGGGCAGATACGTTTGAGATACATATAGATCTCTATAAATTCTTTTGGAAATTAAGGATTAGACAGTTTTTTTCAGAACAATCACAAGTCTTGCGATATTTCGGTCATCAGCAAAAAGTCCACCTGGATACCACCTCAAAAAACAGATTAAATTCTGAAAGCATTTGAAAAAATAGTTCTTAAACAAGTTGTAGAAGTTACTAAAGATGCATCACCTTATCAAAATATTTCTCAGGGAGAAAGATCAGCCATTATATCCCTACAGAAAAATAATCAGATTATTATAAAACCTGCAGATAAGGGAGGTGCAGTTGTGATTTTAGATAAGCAAGACTATATACATGAGGTTAATAGACAACTGAATGACAAGACTTTCTATCAGAGACTAGATAAGAATCCGACTGCTGATATTAAGAGAACAATAGATAATCTTGTTATTACTGGCTTTGAGATAGGTTATATCACAAAAAAAGAGAGATTTTCTCATTGTTGAAGCACCAGTAATTCCTACTATCTATATCTTGCCTAAGATCCACAAGTGTCTAGAGAAACCACCAGGGCGTCCAATTGTATCATCTATTGGCTCAATCCTAGAACCCCTTTCAAAATTTTTAGATATATTCTTACGTCCATTTATCAAAAGACATGTGGTCATATGTACGAGATTCAGCGCACGTTATAGAAATTTTATCTACTTTTAATACTTGCACCGCGGATATCATCTTAGGGGTATGTTTACTAAACTGCGCACGTGTGCGTAGCGCACGGCAATGACGCACTTAAGTGCCCCGCATGCGTGCGCGTCACATTAACGGGTCCGTGCACGTGTGCGGTGCACTGATGTGCGATAGAGGCGGGGAAAGGCCCCTGAGGGGCGGAGAGACAGGGTCAATGGACGGAAAGTGGGAGGGGAGAGGCTCCCTGCACAGGAGTGGGGCCGAATATTCAAGTGAAAACTACCGCGAGTGAAACACTCGCGGTAGAGCGCATTTAAAGGGAAGAGAAACTATTTCCGTCAGCAATGTACAGCAAAACCGGGGAAACCTAAAAAACATGAGCAGTGTGATACATGTGCACAGAACAAAATAGCAAATGTAATATGAAAATGACCACAACAAATTCTAAGAAAATTATAATCCAGCTGGGCAACAGTGATATTAATGGGCAACAATAAACACTCCCAGGAAAGCCCCCAAAAAAAGAAATGATGTTTGGAAGGGTCTACGCTCCGTAGACTCTTTCAAAAGTACTGCATTGTAATGGAGCTTTCCTGGGAGCGTATTTCAGGTTGCCCATTGATATCACTGTTGCGCAGCTTGGTTTTTTATTTTTCTCCCCTGTTTTGGAGGGCATATTTGAGGTTTTTGTGCACCTTTGTCCCCATACAAGGTAAACGAGCCCACAGTAAAATTGTGCAGAGCAGGGTGTCTGACTTGTCCAGCCAGGATCCCTATCTCCAGAGACTGCACTGTCTCTGTGGCCACAGTGTGGTGCAGGGGACACAGCCAGTGCCTGTAGGACCAGAGGGTCACAGGTTCAAATCCCAGCTGGGGCTCCTGCCAACCCAGTCCCCATAGTTTTACCCACCACTAAACAGTGAAAGTACAGACACTCCTTTATTGCAGAGAACATAAGCATGGTCCCAACACCTATATTTTACCCTACACCGCACTCAAACTATAACAATGGGCATTACCTACAGCCGAGTCCCCCAAAGTCAGTCCTGGAGTGCTACAACTCACTCAGGTCATATGTTTTTCCCAGATAGGGACATGTCTGCATGTTGGCAGAAGGGTACAGGTAGTGGAGGGGGCAGTGGCTGCAAACCACAGCAGACAGTGGCCTAGGCCTGTGCAGGCTGGCACCGTCCACCGCAACAGACAGGCTCTGTCGGATTTTCAGTCATGGACTCCCCAGGGAACACAGCATATCTGTGGCAACACGGTGGTGCAGTGCACACAGTGTATGCAGGAACAGAAGGTCACAGGTTCAAAGCCCAGCTGGGGCTACTGCCAATTCAGTACACATATTTTTCCAACAACTAAACCGTGATAGTAAGGACAAACCTGTATTGCTGAGAACATATGCATGGTTAATACGCCTATATTTTACCACACCAAACACAGACACCATAAGCAGCCGCATTACCTAGAGCAGGGTCTCCCAAATGCAGTCCTGGAGGGCCCCACACCATTCAGGATCCATGCTGCCTCTAATAAAAATGCCTTTGCTGCATATCTATGCACCACCCCCATGGTATGCTGATGTAGCTCATGAGGGACAGCATGAAAACCCGAACAGTGTTTGGCCCACCAGGACTGTAGTTGGGAACCTCTGCCCTAAAGCAGCGGGCAACAGGGGCAGAAACACCTGCACCTGCAGGCCCCATCATCCAAAGTCAAATGCAGAGGCAGTATTTTGGGCCCTGTGTGCATCTCCCAATACTAGCATGTGCATACATTAGCAATGCCACAGTAAACACAGGTATATGGTACACAGATATCAAAAGGCTGCTATGATTCCTGGCAGATAGAAATGCCAAAGTTAAGCACAATCAGCTCATCGAGCTGTATCATAACAAACTCTCTGATGTCTGTGGAATGTGCAAAAGGTCATGTGTCTGACAGAGTCCACCACCCTGGAGAATGACTCCAACGGTTCGGCCTAACATAGCCATGCCTGCACTGTGCCCAGTACTGGTGTGGTTGCCAGGGCTGTCAAATACCTCTACAGCTGCTCAATGCTGCCATAGGTGTGGGGAGTGTGTCTCTGTCTATCCAGTGTATGGTGGCTGGCCAAACCCTCCGCAGCCCAAGCTAACACTGTTGCCATTATTGGCCTGCCAATGTGCATAATGAGGAGCAAGGCACTGTGGGTATAGACTGGACAGGGTGGCATGAGTAGGATGCATCTGCACAGGGCATAGGGCAATGGCTGGGACATTGTAGTGCCTGGCCACCACCTGCACAGACATGGTATCCACAGCATGTCCTGCTGGGAGGTCACTCTCACCCTGACCGAGCAGTAACCACGGCATGGCTAGGTTCCGCCATTGTGGCATATAGTAGGTCTCATGTGATGTATATGGCGTCTGTAGTTCTGGGGCCCAATCACTTAGTTAACTGCCTGGTGGGTGTGCTCACATCCCAGTTATGGGTGCACACATGTCCTCCGGAAGCATGCACAATGGACTGGCTAGCGGACTGTCTGCAGTTAGCGTGTGTATGGCTGGAACACCTCGCAGGGTCAGCAGCTGGGGACTCACTGTGCTCGCTGCTAGAAAATGTCAGATGGTGGTGGGGCGTTTCAAGGCCTAGCGTCTGTCTGTGCTTGAAGTATAGATGCGTACAGAACTGTAGAAGGTGCTCTGTCGGTACCTCCTTGCAGCTGGACTGAGGTTGATGGCCCTGTCTGCTGCTGCCACCATTGCAGGGATATAGAATGTGGATCTGTTGATGGGGGATCCTGGGTTCCAGAGGGCAGGTTAGGTGGGCTGACACTCTGCCTAGGTGTCCATACAGCTCCTTTTCTCGCACATACAACGCACATATATCATGTGGCCATGGCACTCACACAGGATATGCACTATTCCGTGGGCATCGTAGTCCACAAGGCCCAGATATGACTGGGATATATAGAGGGACAGAGGTGTATCGTAGGTGTGTCTGATGGAACAACCTATCAAACTTTGGCAGAAATGGACCTGAGGTATAGGCCATCTCAGCCAGGACAGGTGATGTGCGCCCCCCACCTCACCCTCAGGGTGAGCACAGGCCCCCCACACTGAGACGGTCTGTAGCCACTCTGTAGCAGCAACACAGAAGGTCTGTACCCACTAGGCCTAGGTGCTGTGGGGGTGCACACCCCATCATTGGAAAATCTGTAGACTGCTGCTTTGCATGTGCAGTGCATCATGGGTGTGAGTGGAGTACCCCTACCCTGTTAAGCGCAACAGTCTGCAGACATCCTATTGTAGCCAGCCAGACCTCTCCTCACACATGTAGAGCTGTAGCCCAGTGGTGAATGCAATGCCTGTGAAGCGACAGATTGATGGTTCAAATCCCTAGTGTGGTTACCCAGCAAACATTTTTAGATAGGCACATTGACGCATATACTGTGCTAGTCAACATCAGTGCTGTTTACTTTGCACAAACTGGCCATACATTGAACAGGGCATTGTAAAATTGAGATAACTATTCTACAGGGTACATGGGGGCTGCCTGGGGCAGTGTGTGTAATGTCATGTAGTACTGCCAACAGAGAAACCATCACAGTGCTGTAACCCTAGGCTGCCCTATAAGGTGGCTTATGGGGCACCTGAGGCTTACAGCACTGTGAGGATCCTAGAGCTGCCACCACTAATTTCCATTAAAACACCGGTCATTGGCTGCACCCACAAATAACCCCACTGTGGACGGAAACACACATCCTCTGGCTTCTTAGGCAGAAAGGTAAGCTGTGGGACACAGCTCTATAGCTGAGAATAGATGCCTGGCTGGCTAAAGAGGCAATCCTGCAGACTGTGTGCTGCGGTTATCAGGGGTGCGTTGATACATTAGGAACAATGCTTCACTGCACATGACGTTTATAGCAATGTAAGGGTGTTGCTCCTGGCAGTACATATGTAATGTAGAAAGGAGACTGCCGCAGGTAACACTGTTGCAACGTAAGAAGATATATGCCGCACGCAGCACCAATGTACATTAAAAGCACTATGCCTAAGTTGGCACTGCTGTATAATGTGTGCTGCCTGACATAATCCAGAGCCCCACTGGAGAATTGAACCCTGGCTTAGCAGTCCATGTATCAACCATTGTGCTACACCTCTGCCACCAGGAATGTATGCCAGCACACATAGTAAAGGATAACGTGCATTAAGGTGGCATGCCAACCTACATCACCTCATAATGGTTAGCACCCAACCTATTGTGCATGTGCAATGTTCAAATATGTTCCTTCCCCCACCCCCCCTATGGCAACCTCATCATTGCAGGGCACACATGGAGATGCACCACTGAACATACTCCAGTGGCACACACAACCCCATATCACCAGGGTGTCTGATTTCGGACGCTGATGGTTTGTCCGCACCCCTTGTTATAAGTGTCCTGGCAGTACCTGCTATGTGAGACACATAGCACACCTCAGACAATGCACTAGCAATCAGTGAATATGTGTCCAGAGGTTCAAGACCACACTGTGTAAACAAGAATAATCCATAATAATATAAGTGTTCTTTTGTACATGAGACACACATCGGTGCTATGTGTGGCTGTAGAGATCAGTAGACATACTGTTATCGACACCCTAACCAGTGCGGCGCGGTCATTTTCAATGTGCAAATTCCTGCCACACAGCCACGCGGAACGCAATAGCACACCTATCTCTGTCACGTAGCCATGCGGCGCATGTGTGCAAGCCGCTATGCGCAAATGCGGAAGTTGCGTTGCGTGCGTCACCACGTCTACACGTGCAGATAGGAAAATGGCATCCCGAACTAGGAAGCCTGCATTCAGCCGCCGCGAGCTGCGCCACCTGGCGTCATTGATTGGGCCAAAGCTGCAAAAGCTGTTCCCTGGGGCCTCCAGGGGAAGGGACACAGGGAAGGTCCGGAGGGCCTGGGAGTGGATCACCAGGCGCTTCAATCGTGTGGCAGAAAACCAACGGGAGGTAAGTGTATGGCCACAGGTCATAATAACCATATACACAGACAGGGTTGATTGCAGCTGTCCATGCTGCTGTGTGTAGGTAGTCTACATCAGTAAAGTGCAGCAGGTAAAATCACATGCAGAAATTTTCATGTAGCACATCTGAGTGGTTTGCCATGTACCCAGGTGTTGACAGACATGGTCACAGAGGGCATGATGCCATCCTGGAGTCATGGCATCTGCTGCTGCTGATGTGCTACAACACACTAACACAGCTAGCCCATAGATCTGCCTAAGGAGGGTCTGGAAACATGTGCTGATGGCGGGATCTGCATCTGCAGGGTAACACATATGGGCAATCCTCAGGGGTTGTGAAACGTGCATCACATGGTCTGTCAGCCACCCTGGAGCTATGGGGTTGTGTGCCAATGTTGTTCAAGGCATCCCCCCTATCCCCAGGAGTACAGAGAGCCCATCAAAGTAGGCCCTCAGTCACCCTGGAGATATGGGGTTGTGTGCAAATGTTGTTCAAGGCAAACCCCCTATCCCCAGGAGTACAGAGAGCCCATCAAAGTAGGCCCTCAGTCACCCTGGTGCTATGGGGTTGTTTGCTAATGTTTCATACATCCCCCCCCCCCTATCCCCAGGAGTAGAGGGAGCCCATCAGAGGGGGCCCTCACTCACCCTGGTGATATGGTGCAGTGTGCCTATGCTGTTGAATCCATTCTCCCCATCTCCAGGAGGCCTGATACCTGCATATGCTTTCCGTGGAAACACCCTGCTGCTATGTAGTATTTCGCTGCTGAGGTGCTGTAGGACACCCAAGACCCAGGGGGCCCGAGAGCTGACTTTAACGGAGGGTATGTCAGTCAGATATGTTCCTAGGCTATGGTGGGTAGGTTGCACATCTCGCACAGTCCATGGGGTCCTCCGCTCAGCACACACACCCTAGATGTACCCAGATCAGGTAGATGCAGATGTGGATGTGCATGTGCATAAACAAAACCTCACCCACATTAACTAAGAGATCCAATTCCGTAGGTCTGTAACAGAGACATGTCCCCAGCAATACATGGTGAGTCAGGTCACACATCTGCCCAGCCCCCAGGCAGCACACACCTGTTTGCAGATGAATATCACAGATATTGGAAGAATACATGCACCTGTTCATGTTGCACACCACAGACTGAAACCCACACATGAGCAGAGATGGTAATAGGTCATAGCCGATGCAAAGGCCCCTGCCCCGTAGTGTTTGCAGTCACACCTCCCATAACCAACGAGGGCCCAGGTCAGAGGAACATAACATCCGATAGGCCTAAATGTGAAAGATGCACGTCCACCATGAGCAGTATGCTGCGTGCAACAGTGCCCAAATAGGTCAGACATACCTAACCTTATCCCCACAACAGACAGGTCACACAGCGCCTGTAGTGTGTCAAACATTGCTATCCATGGACTTGGAGAAAGCCACATGTCATGGACGTGGCCCCTGGTAAGGTGTATAGGGCCACCAACCGAACGTCCCATGTATGGTCACATCACCCATGTGTGCTGGGATAACATTTTACCAATGGGGGGGTGTTGGATGACATGTCTAGATAATGTCACCCCAAATGTGTAAAACATACCACATACAGGGTTAGGGGGGGAGAAGGATGGACATCATGTTTGACAACCATAACGTGGCAGGGCTACGCCATGTCAGTCAAGGGGGCCACAGGGGAATGGACTGGTGTGTTCAGGGTGCCACGCCCAAAGCACATAGGTGTCACTGCACACATGCCCAGACCCACAGCTATGCATGCAGGTGGCACTGGGGACAGCTAATCACCAGGGACAAGCAGGGATTAGTTGTCACATGTCGGTATTGTCTGCCCTGTTGCAGCCTGTGTGTGACCGCTCCACAGCGGCCAATGGGGAAGCATATGGGAGCATCACACAGCGCCTGTGTGCTGCCCTGATGCCTCTCCCAAATGCTGCTCCCCAGTTCATGTTATGCCAAACCAGCAGGTCATTGTTCCTGTGAGCGCAAAACACCTCAATGGTATTGCCACTCCTGTCTGCGCCTGCCGACATCTTCCCTACCGGTAACAATGGTGTATGTTAACTCCCATCCCTAGGAGCTGTGTTGACCTCACCCAAACAAAATACCAGGAGTAGAGTGAAAACGTCCTTTGCACGTCTCCCCTTGATATGTGCATAGGCCGTAATTCCACTGTCATCATGGAAAATCAATTCATGTGTGTGAAGACATGTGCAAAATGTGCCGGTAGCTCCTCTGTCACTGACAACCATGTTTGCTGTCCCGAATGCCTAGGGCCCACTCACTCCATGTCTGATTGACATGTGGGATGGCATACAAGAGTGGTTGGCCAAACTGAGCAGCCAAGCTCAATACCCACGACCACACTGACGTGGCTGTGGTGGCAGCCATGTCACCAGGGAAGTGACCACCCCCCTGTGGATCCCATGGAGCCAAACCAACAGCTGGCCGGTTCTGAGAGGGTCCTACCCCCTCCAAACATCTGGATGCCCCGGCATTGCCCCTGAGGAACGCACTATGGCCAAAAAGCCCTGGAGGGATCCCCAGTCTCCACAGGCCATTTTGTGGCCACAGCAAAGGTCTGGAGGCCGTAACCTCGTCTGAACCCCCTTGGGCCATGGTCCTGGGTACTGGCTGGGGCCGGTACCACTACACAGGCATAGCCAGTGTCACTGGACCAGAGGATGCTGGCCACCAAATGCTGTCCTGCGGCTATCCTGGGGCATCAAGGTCCTCGTTACCCCCCCAGACCACACACATTGTCTCACCGGAACCCACACAGATTCGGGTCACAGCATGGGCAAACGGACCATCAGTGCTGATGGGTGCAGTCTGTGACACACTGGGACCAGGTCACCCATGTACCCATGCTTCTCAGTACCAGAACCGCACTAAGCCTGAGCGCCCAGTGACAATATATGTTCAAGCCTCTGAGGGGCCTGGTGACTGACAGCTCCGAGGGTACTAATGTACTCTCCAGGAGGGGCCTGCATGTGCCATGAGTCGATTGCTATCGCCTGAGGATATGTCCCACCAGGATCTGCACAGACATGTAGTCAGGGTCCACACCGGTCCAGTGGCAACTGAATCAAAGCACAGGCCACAGGATCCAGACAATCACCAATATCCCCGGATGCCAAGGGTGGCGTCAATCCTGCCAGGACATGAGAACGTAATGGATACTCTACTGAAAAGGATGGGATACACCTCTCAAAACCTCCCCATATGGCCACTAGCAGGATCATATCTACCCTGAAACCTGCGTCACCAGCCTCCCAAACATAGGCCCTCAGCACTCTATTGTGGTGGGGTACGCTATGATGAGAATATACTGTCACAGATGACATGCCTTCAACCCTTCTGGCAGGGGCACAGGAACGTAGATGCCTTGGGTTGCCGTGCCTGCCATGCATCCCTGCTGTCAGCCAGGATATTGTCCAAAATCATGTACATGGGTGCGGTTCTGATGGAGTTGGCACTACATCTATAACTCCTACGTCCGCCCCTCCCGTATGACAGAGGAAGGGTATATGTAGCACCTGTCAGGCATGCCCAGACAAAGCCAACTGTTGCCAACAGGGTACCATTGGACTGGTATGAGGGCACAGGCCGAGTCTTCGCCATTGCCATTGTGTCATAGACACGTGCATGGCTGGCAGCCGCCGAACTGGAACACTGTATACAGGATAAACTGTGCTACACCCCCTGTACTCATTGCAACCTGTCAGGGACATGGTGGCAGCAAACATCCAAAGAAGTGGATGCTGACAGGCCCACCCTGAACAGGCTGTCCAAGATCTGCAATCCTGCAAAGGGGAAAGCCGACAAAGACACCTCCATGTCCAGAACCAACGGATGCTAGCAGTCATATGCCCAGCATGGACCACCCTCTGCCCAATCTGATGAAAAGGGTCACTAATCTACGGAGCCACCAAATTTGCGAGCCACCCAGCTGTAGCAGACACAGCAGCATCAGCCTCCACAGGGCCTCGGGGTCCTTGATAAAGGTACATGCCGCCGCCCCCCCCTGGCCATCCACATAAAACATATGTCAACAATCCCATGAGTTCTATGTCACCGCATGCACGGATGGTGGGACAGACAAATCGGAACCCTAGACTCTGTCCATCATAGGAGGTGCCACAGGCCACTTTCCCAAAGCATCCCCTCCCCACAACAGAACGGAAGGTCAGTTCCCACAAACGCACCCCAAATGGTCCCAGAGGTAAAGCGTTACCTAGTTCAGGAGGGGTACAAGTGGGAACACCTCCACAACAGGGTTCTGTGTTTCACAGCCCCTATCTCCACATAACTGAGACAACAGGAGGGCACAGACACATCTGAGATCCCACAGAACTGGGCAGGTTATGCTTCATAGAGATGTACACATGCCATGAAATAGGAAACGTATCCCCATACCCCCACAGTGCTGACTGGCCCCCATCCACAGTTCACAAGGATGCCTACACCCATGTGCACAGCCACCAAATACCCCGTACGTTTACTGGGTTTCCGCTTTCAGGGAGGGCACTATCACTACAAAGCCCACCCCCTGGGCCCGGCCGCAGCACCCAGAGTATGCACAAAGTGCATGGCCGGGGGAGCTGCCCTTCCCCGTACAAGGGAGATGTGTATAACCACACCTGGATGAGTGGCCCATCTGGACAGAGTCAAAGATTGAGGACCGGTCCACTCCCTCTCACACACCATGTGTATGGCAAGATGTATGCAGTCTCAGAGATCGCAGGGCATCCCTCCAGCCTCGCAACCAATCGCTGGAGGTCAGATGAGCACAGGAAGGTAGAAGACTGACAACCACCCATCTGCTGCAGCCTCGCTATCCTTGCATTGTGCAACTGTGATCCTGGCCACTACAAGCAACCCGCCTCTCGGACTGAGAGATGCTCCAGCAGCTGGGGCACATGGCAGCTACGTTGCATGTGTCCCCCTATGCACATCTGCACTGGGAGCAGCCCAACGCTCCCGCCCCTCCCAGTGGACGCATGCAACAGGCTGTCACTCTGATTGGAGAGTGTTTGCAGACCACCCCACTCAGCCCCTGGACTGGGGGCGTTAAGCAGAAGAAAGTTGGGAGGTGTCACCTGTCCTGCAAACGCCACCTCTGCCCACCCTCACAACAGATGCTGTCAAGGTGGGGTGGGGTGCTCATCTACTGAACACCTCACCCACAGCCACCTGGAGGTCCAGGGGAGTCATCCCAACACAGACATTTGGGGGCTTGGAGCAATGAGCCTGTCCCCCCAGACATTCAACCCGCCCTGATAGGGCAACACACGAGTAGTTCACACAATCAGGTAGCCATGTCCCAGGTGGCGAAATGAAGTGTCACAGGCTCTCTGTCATATTGCAGCAAGGCTCGTGAACTGTGGGCGGTTCACACAGAGCAACATACCCATCTCCTGGCGGTCTATCTCCATGGCAATGTCAAATATCGTTCAGACAGAATCAGTAGTGCTGTGCTCCGGCACACATGGACCCTACACATGTACCACCTCAGCAGATCGTAACTCTACGGAAATGCAGATATAGACCGCTCTACAGATGTGTCACATGCCACAGGTACACAGTTAGGTTCCCTCATTCCGGCTCATGGATGACATGCGAGGGGTGCCCTCTCCGCAGCTGGGGGCATGACCCGCTATATGTCCCCTCTGACATTCTGTGGATTGCCAGGACACTATGCAAGCCCCAGGGGTACAGAGACATGATCCACATAGCCCCAATGCTGCAAACACTAGGTGTGGTACCCTCTGCACCCACGTCTGTCACAGGTCCCCCGCAGGGACATTCTCTGTCACAGACCCACTGTCGCAGGGTGAGGGGACAGTATGGCATCCAAACCCACAGTCTAATTTCCTGAACCTGGTTAGGGATGGCTGAATGCTTTATGCCCCCCCCCTCACCCTGGATGTGTGACATGGCCTTTTTGCGCCCATGAAACCGGCCACAAGGCGTGCCCATGCGTTCAGGTGGGAGGGAGTATCCAGCTGGTGTCCACAAATGGGCGTAAAACACCGTGCCGTCCCACAGGACGCAGTGCGGGGGTTAACGTCACCTCTTACACACTGGTATACAAATGAGGTCAGTCACAGAACATTGCAATGCCATTGCTGCACCATCACCACCCATTGATGGACAAGCAGGTGCCTCGCATCCGCTCAAACTGTGCGTTGTGGAGTGCCTGCCCCTACTGACCCCTCCCATGGAACCACCCCCAGTGGCATGGGGCCGCAATCTTGTTGTGGGCCAAGCTATGCAGGGCCTGTCAGAGGCCCTGGATACTACGTCCATAATGCTTCTGTCCTTGATGGTGCTACACATTAGTGCAATCACGTCATCAGGGCGTATCAGTGAGGTGCAAACTGTAGTGGCAGGTCCACCCTACACAGGGATCCAACATATGGTCCCCCTACGGACACTGACACATGTCATGCCTATGGTGGATGTGTACATTCGTTTGGTCAAGCAGCATCTAACTTTCTCCGTCCGATAGCCCCATGCCCCAGCTGCAGGGAAGGAACATTATACTGTGAAATGTGGGAGAGCCGTGGCTCTCTATTAGCAGGGGACCCAGCAACACAGGGTCCCCTCAGCTATCCCCAAACTCAGATCCATCCCATGTGAGTACAGCAGTTTCACAGAGAGATGTCTATTGTTTTGTAAAGTGTCTCACATACCTCTATCATGGCACACCATCCGCTGTGCATGTCCATGTCACCACTCACAATGTGAGAGCCATGGCAGCCTCCAGGGCTCCACGCCATCCTGCCTGTGTGAACGACAGCTGATGGGCAGTTACATGGTGCGCAGCTCACACCTTCACAGGCCATTACTGCTCTGGTGGAGGCCCATACAGGGATGCTATGTTTGATCAGGCCTCAGTACAACACCTATCCCATACATACCTGACTCTGAAGCGCCCCCCATAGGGGATGGCGGAGATCCATGGTAGGTAGTGGAACCCCTCCACAGGGCCCCACCACTCCGGGGACACTTCCCTGGCATCTACGACTAGGGGCCCCCACCAGTGGGAACTATGTCCCTCTCTGTTCCGGGAACCGCATACCTACACACCTGTACCAGATGATGTCACGGGAACTAAGGGGTTGATCCGCACAAACACAACATTGCCTCTAGGGGATGTGTCACCCTCTCTCACCCTCCCTGTCTCTCCCACTCTCGCTCACTCCCCCTCTGTCTCTATCTCTCCCACCATTCCACCAGTGTGTTGTCTGGAGGTGGTGATATGGGGGGGGGGGGGGCAGCATGTAGGCGCTGTGCAATGCTGCTAGCTGGTGTCCTATATGATGCTGCTTGTCGACCCCAGACAGGCCCCGTTGTTTCCCCTTCAACACACGTGCAGCCCTATTCACACATTTCCCAGTGACCAATTGTTACAGGTGTGTAACTATGCTGTATATGCAAAACAGACAGCAGGGGAGAGGGAGCAGGAAGATGCTGCCCACACAGGGGTTTGTCTATGTTGTCCAACCACCTGTGGAAACCGGAAAGTGATGACCCCAACCTATGTTTGCATATCCACAGGTGGAGGACCTGAGGAAGAAGGGGCGGGAACTCCGCCAGTTCCACCCTGAGTTCCTTGCCCGCTTCAGCAGGGGGCCAGAGCCACACCATGATGGTGAGTATTGCCAGGGATGACTCCCAGTTTCAAATACTCCACTATAACAAAAAGTGTATCAATAAATGCTTAGACACTCTGGTGATAGTCACTGCTAGAATAAAATGTAGTCTCAGACTCTGATGGCACTCAAAACCACAATCTCTTTTTTTTAAACGCAGTGAAAATCTCACACCTCTATCAACTGTCTAAGATCTGTTTTCGTAATTGAACTGTCGGATCTTCACCTAACTGCTCATATGAAACAGATGTATAAAGTATAAAAAAGAGGAAAATTCATTCATCAGTAGTCGCTGATGCAAATGGGGCACATCTGTTTCATATGAGCAGTTAGGTGAAGATCCGACAGTTCAATTACGAAAACAGATCTTAGACAGTATAAATCTTGCATATTATCATAAACTAATCAATAAGAAAGAATTGAAATTTCTTAACGTTAAAGCTCCAGTGGTCCCGAGCTTTTATTTAGTTCCCAAAATACACAAACGGTTAGTTAAACCACCAGGAAGACCAATTGTGTCGACTAAAGGATCTTTGTTGGAACCATTATCGATCTACTTAGACTCTTTCTTAAGACCTTTGTTGATTGATATACCATCTTACATCAGAGACACTTCTCATTTTCTACAGAGATTGGAATACCACAATCAGTGGGCATGGGATGAGAATATGCTACTTATCACTCTTGACATCACGGCACTATATACCAGCATTCCGCAACAGTCAGCAATTTCTATAGTGCAAAACGTTTTGATGGGGAGAGGAGATTTGTCAGATTCCCATATTTCTTTTCTTTCAGAACTGGCACGAATTACAATTACTCAAAACTTTTTTCAGTTTAATGAAGTATTATATCATCAAAAAACAGGCATTGCTATGGGAGCGTCCTGTGCCCCATCAGTAGCAAATTTGTTTATGAGTGATTTTGAAAGTAGCTGGCTGTCAGCTTCTCCTTTTTCACATCATATTAAATTCTGGGCAAGGTTTATTGATGACATTTTTGTACTTTGGCAGGGCTCGCAAGAGATAGCCCAAGAATTTGTTAAGTGGCTTAATACCTGTAATGCTGCAATTCAATTTACGTCTACTATAAACGCTAATACCATAGTGTTTTTAGATGTAGCTATACAGAGAGGTTTGTCGGGTTGGAACACTAGGGTTTATAAAAAACCTACAGCTCGCAACACGTTTCTCCACTACACTAGTGGCCACCCGATTCGATTGAAGAACAGTCTGCCTTATTCTCAATTCCTGCGCTACCGTCGTAATTGTACTGAAGTAACAGATTATAAACAGTCTAAACGATTACTAAAGGATTTTTCTGAACGTGGATACCCTCTAAGTGTGTCAAAGCAGGCGTATAAACGTGCTTTATATAATGATCGTCAGTTGTTGTTTCAAGCTTCCCGTCCAGTGGTATTAGATGATCAAGTGAATTTCATAACTAAGTTCTCTCCTTTAAGCTATAAAATTCAAGGCATAGTCAAAAAATATAGTCATATGCTTCAAGCTATTCCAGAATTGGAAGATAAGAAGATAAGATGTGTCTGGCAAAGAAACAGCAACTTATTACAACAATTAAGCCCCACGGCTCTTCGTTCTAATGTGAGCTACAGAAACAAGCCAGAGACAGTAGGTCATAAGAAATGTGGCCACTGTAGTATCTGCACCATAACAGCTGAGCTAACAGAATTTTCATGTCACGGTAAACTTTACTATCTGAAACAAGCCACCACATGCACCTCTGAGTCAGTAGTGTATGCCATCCGTTGTCCGTGTGATCTTTTTTACATAGGGAAGACTAGTCGCCCTTTTAAGATCCGGATGTGTGAACACAAAAGCCGACTTCATTGTAAAATTATGTCGGCTCCAATTGTCCAGCATTGTGATGAATTTCACCACGAATTTGAGCATTTACGCTGTTTCTGTATAGAACAGATTTTACATCCCAGAAGAGGAAAGACTCTGGAAGAAACGCTTTTATTTGCTGAACAGCGCTGGATTTTTAGGGTTAATACTGTGCAACCTAAGGGATTAAATGCTGCAGTTGAGTGGTCAGTGTGCCGATAACATGGTTAGCTAAGCAGTATAAATGTCAGCTGTTTTTGTCTAAGCCGCATGCGCGGCGTTTTTTGAACATCAGTAAGTGAATGAGAGACGTGGGCAGCAGCAGCATGTACAGGTAATGTCCATCCTTTTAAAAGTTTTGAATGATATACTGCAGGAGCTAAAGCAAGAAATAAGTGATCCAACTTCGGTTTTAGGTGTCAATAAAGAAGAGAAGTTATATTTCTGCTCTGAACATTAACATCTATATTTTTAGATTCTCCTGAAGAACCTCCTTTTGGGGAGAGAAATGCTACAACGGGCGCCAGAAGAAGGCGTTGAGAGAGATCAGCTTCAATCCAGGTTTAAAGCAAGAAGACAGTTTAAAGGAGCTAAAGATAAGCTGATAAGTTTTAAACATATATTTTTAAGAACACAAGGTGATAGAGGTGTGAGATTTTCACTGTGTTTAAAAAAAAAAGTATAAAAAAAAAGAGGAAAATTCATTCATCAGTAGTCGCTGATGCAAATGGGGCACATCTGTTTACCCACAGAGATTGTGGTTTTGAGTGCCATCAGAGTCTGAGACTACATTTTATTCTAGCAGTGACTATCACCAGAGTGTCTAAGCATTTATTGATACACTTTTTGTTATAGTGGAGTATTTGTGGAATATTTAACTAAGTTGTATACTCTGAGTAGACCATTAACGAAACATCCCAGTTTCAAATGTCACATTGGCCCACCAGCCTGTGTGTTGCCTGCATATGTACATGTTATGTGACACACATGGACGTGTCGTAATGTATGTCATCTTTCACAGAGGGAGAGGACAGCAGCGCGGACCAAGAAACCTTCGCCTACACACTTCGGCGGCCCACCACTCACCTTGCAAGGGAGAGGGAGGTGGTGGTGGTGGAGGGGGAGATGGAGTCGGAGGAAGGAGCGGTGACAGAGGAGGAGGGGGAAGAGGAGGTGGAGGAGCAAGATACGGAGGAGGACGAGGAGGTGGCGGAGCAAGACACGGAGGTGGAGGAAGAAGAGACGGAAGAGGAGGATGAGCCCCTCCAGTTCCTCCTCTGGGTGGAGAGGGGATGCGGGGGAGGGGGGGGGACATGTGGAACATGTGAGGGGGGTAATTGCGTGGGCCGAGAGAGTGGTGGGAGGGGGGTTGAAGAGGGGAGCAGGAGGGGTGGAGGGTGCGGGGGAACACAGCACAGGTCTCTGTGAGCCCCCGTCAGACACTGCAGGTGGAAACAGGGGACAGGCGTCAGCATGTCACCGCACCATCCAAGGCCACCGACATATCACATGCACATGCCAGCACACAGACCACGGCCACTGTGTGTCTGTGTGCTGGCAGGTGCATGCATGATGTGTTGGTGGCAGTGGATGACGTGAGGCGCGACGTCCGTCTTGTGTTCCACGCACTACAGTATCTGACGGGGGCTGTTCAGCAGGTGAACGCCGATGTGGCACAGCTGCCATGTCGGCGTTCATCTGCTGAAGGGCGTCACAGGCGTCATTGATGGCACCTGTGACGTCCACATGTGCCCTGTGCTGTGCTGTGTTCCACCAACAGCCAGGGGGCAGGGTATCTGTGGAATGTTGCCAATGGTTTGTGAATTAAAAATAAACGTTTGTATTTGTTTGACAATGGTCACGGGTTTCCCTTACACACTCACTATGGATGCAAGCATGGGATATGTGTGTGGACCAGGATAGGCAGTGAAGGTAGACATGGGTTTTATACGTGGACTGGCTCCACATGCAGTCATGGGGGCTAAACATGTGTGCGGGAGTGTGACACCAGGGTAGGCACAGGAGATGTTGCATTGTAAGGGGTCCCCGGGAACATTGTGGTAAGGAAGCTTATCATAGCTCAGGAAGGAGCTATAGTAGAGGTGAAGTGACTCTGAACAAGCAACCTGTCAGTTCTGGTAGAAATAAGAAAACAGAATTTTTCCATAAAAGACTACCAGTCCCAGAATGCACCAGGTTTCCAACAGCCATTAGAGGAGCTGAAGTGCGGAAACGTGTGTTCAATCAGGAGGGCTATGAGGTAATCCCCAAGCACTCATCTCCAAGGGCAGGGCTTGATTCAGCACAGCTGCGCTGTGCTAGGGTGGAGCATTCATCTAAGCAGAATAAAGGTAGAGTTTATTCTACAGAGGATCATCTTGGACATCTTCATCATCTGGAGGATCAGCAGAAGCAGAAGCAGAAGCAGAAGCCGAAGCCAGAGTGGACGGACAGAGAGAGCAAGAAACCCTTTAGAAGAAAGAAGAGAAAAGCATTTGGGAGGTCTAAAGGAGTCCATAGCAGTACGTATACTGGGAGGCATTCCAGAGGCAGGCATACACCATTGGACTGGGGAAAGCCAGAGGAGTGGTGCTGCCTGTGAGGGAGACGGCTGCACTTGGAAGGGACCCTAAGACCAGTGCCAGAAGGTATGTGAAGAGAGACCCAGTGTCCAGGGATCTGGATTGGAAGGCTGGACATAAAAACTGGACTACATACTGGCCAGGCTATTTAGAGAGGAACTCTAACAGCAATGGAAGCTCAGGTATGAACACTGATCTATGCCCTAGCTATACCCTTGAAAGACAGCAGGGAAACAAGTATTGTCCTGAGAGTGCTCCATTGAGAAATTCCTCTGTGCCAATCCATGATATTGAACCCATGATTGTTGAAGAAGGGGGAGAGGTTGTAGATGAAGGCTGTGACTACATGGATTGCTCTCTGTCTAAACTCCTATGGTAATTTGCTGTTACAAAAATACAACCACCATCACAAAGAAATACAAACTTGTTCTTTAATCTACTCTGAAAAGCTTCTGAGTAGGATTTGAGCCACGCAGTAGAAAGTAAGCCAGCTAAGGGGTTTCAGCTGGGTAACTGCTAGCAATGGAGCCTTACCTAATTGCCTGTGAGCTCTGAGGGAACACTTCTGAGTCTATGTGTGAAGATATAAGAAGTTAACCTGAAAAGAACAGTTTTCCCTACTTTGTGGGTTTTGTTTGTTGATTGAAGCACTGCTAAGAAAATATTAGCTAGAGCCTACAGAAAAGACCATTCTGTTACCATCATGGTCTTTATTCTTTGTTTTGATTGCCTAACAAGTTCAGCTGTTTTCCTGATTTTGTTTTTCTAAGTATAACACTGAAAGCAAGTATCCTGTTTTATGTGCTACCAAGTATATCTGTGTTGGGAGAAATAACCCCATAAATAAATATCTTATTGCCTTTACACTCAAGCAAGCACAACTAATTTATTGTGAACGGCTGAGTCTGGTATGAATGGACTACATTTCCCACAATCCCTTGCAAGTCATATTAATATCTGCCCTTGCCAAGACTGTGGACATTCTCACCCAGGCCCCCGTTGACAACATCCATGTCACAGGGGTGGGCGTGGTTTCAACAGATGCGTTAGTGGAAATTTGCATCATACATACGCATGCCACCCATGTCTGTCAGTGCCACATGCATGCCATGGGGGTGGTTGCGCAGGCATGTCAGTGTTCCAGGCAGAGGCAATGGTAACACATATGCAACCAATGTTTGATGTATAAGGGGGTGCAAATAATGATGGATCTGAATAGTCACCGTGCAAACTCGGACCAGTCCCCCTGCCGCAACATGGGGGTCTGTGTAAACCGGCCTGCTACAGCCAAGGGGCAATGAACGCACACTGTGCAGGTCACACATGGCATGTGCTTGCATCTGTGTAGTAATACCTGCCAGTGCAAACACAACAGCAACGGGCCTGGGTTCAGGTCATATGGTCAGGAACGAAACATGCATGTACACAGTACATAGGGGACCACAGGGACACACATTGGATGCACACGTTGCATGTATGTTATCATATCTTTTTATTCCCCCAGTTATGGTCAACGGCGTGGCCGCCCACGTCTGCCACATCGCTTTCAATATCTCGCGGTGGGCCCCCTACCTCAGCAACTGTGACGCGGACCTCCTGTGAACCATGTGGCCCTCCTCTGTGTTTCGGGCACAGGGACCCTTTTTCTTTTCGCAGTGTCTCTGCTCTGTGCAGCCTGGCCCTTTCCTGATGGCCCTGCTACTGGCTCAGCCTCCAGGAGCAGGCGGGCCCTGCCTCCCCCTCTCTCCCCCACCTCCCTCTCCCTCTAACCCTCCCTCTCCCTCTCCCCCACCCCCCCTAACCCTCCCTCTCCCTCACCCCCCCTAACCCTCCCTCTCCCTCTCCCTCCCTAACCCTCCCTCTCCCTCACTCCACACCCCACCTTCCCCACCCAACACAGACGAAACAACTATGAACACACTACAAACACCACAACACAATATACGGCACACTACACAGCACAATACAGACCCAATAGACTACAGTACAATACAATGACACCTGCACACTACCTCCAGAAACTCCACACCAGCTACACTACTCCCTGCTCACACACTACTCTCACCTACCTAGCACTCCTCAAACAACCCTTAACGTGGACCAGGTGTGCAGGGTGATTTATAGTTATTTTTGCCGTTAGTTACGTTGCGCATGCGCTGTTTGTGTGACGGCGCTGCTTGGGCGCGGCACGTATGTTCAATTGCGTGCGGGCAGGTGTTTGGCGAGGTGCGTCTGTCTATGCGCGGCGTGCATGTGCAACTGTTTGCGCATGTGCGTTTGTATGTGCATCTACACGCACATGCGACGCATATGCCCATGCGTAACGAGTTGCACATGCGCGCCACACACACAGACGCACATGCCAAAAGTTGCACATGCGCAGACAGTTGCACATGCACGATGCGCACAGACGCCCACGTGTAATGAGTTGCACATGCTCACCGCGCACAAGCAGCACCCTCGCACTGCGCATGCGCAAAGTCTGCAAATCCAGAAACCTGTGAAGAAAACTCCATGATCTGACCACAATACCATGGCTCTTTAGGTCTCTGGTCCATCAGTAGTGAGAGACAGGCAGAGAGTAATACAGAACACAATCACACACACACAAAGTGCTATTTACTTTGAGCTCAGAGGGAAGACAATAAGCGGACTATGAACAGGCATAATTCCAGGCTTATTGAATTCAAAGTTCTCCTTCTAAAAGCTCCCTTTTTATTAGAGAAAAAGAGGAAGTCAGTCATTTATTTTAACCATGAAAAAACACAAGGTGTCACCAAAGTTCTTTTTACAGAGTAAGATCTGACTACAGTATATTAGATGAAATTTATAATTGCAAAAGTTGCAAACATTATGTTGTCTCAGCAGGGACATCCAGCTGACTGTACAATGAACTTTATGCTTGCACAGTTCATAGCCTATGTTCTTTTTGCTTGCGTTAACACTGTTCCATCTATTTTAAAGACAGTTACACAGAACCCATGATCATGACATTCTATTCTATTTTAAAAAGTAGGTGAAAAGTCAAACTTCTAAACACATTTTCTATCAAGAAATTCATCCATCTTCAATTGCATATTGGGGATTCTGGTATCCCTTTATCTGTCCATTCCTACAACCTGTATAAAACTGCCTGCAGAATTGGTCCACATTGAGGGTTGTTTCGTAGGCGAGGTGTGTGTTGGTTGTGAGATACGGAGTGAGCAAGGTAGGTGTTGTGGATCAGATTGAGTGTGTTGGTTGTAGTGTGTTGTATTGTATTGTGTCTATTGTCTTGGGTGGTTTGTAAGGTGTACACTGTCTAGGGAGGTGTGTGTGTGTGTGTGTGCGCGTGTGGGGCCACACTAGAGGGGTTTATGGCGGGAATTTATGTTGCTGCATGTGCCCTGAGACGTGGGCGGATGCTGCGGTTGCAGGACGGGGGAGATGGTGTCCATGAGGCTGAGGCACAGGGCATGGGTGTAGACCCGCAGCAAATCAGACCTGCAGCTGTGCGGGCGGTCCGGCCAGGTGCTGTGCTTGGACTGCGCAGAAGGCGTGCTGAGGTGCAGGCTCAGCAGCCTCGCCTCTACAGGCCCAGGGCCCAGCTCCAGGGCATGCGTGAGGACCAGGTCATCTCCCTGTACCGACTGAGCACAAGGGCTATTAGGGAGCTCTATGAGGATCTGAGACCTGACCTCGAGCCCCTGACTGATCGGTCCCATGCCATACCAGGTTTAGTCAAGCTCCTTGCTGCCTTACATTTCTTTGCCTCTGGCTGTTTCCAGTCATCTGTGGCCGCAGTGGGTGGCATGAGCCGCCCCACCTTCTCACACTGTCTCCACCAAGTACTGCGTGCCATGGTCTGCCGGGTGGGGAATTACATAGGCCTTCCTCACAATAGGCAACAGTGGGGGACCCTGAACCAGGCCTTTGAGGCGTTAGCCAGGATACCACACGTGATGGGAGCTATTGATTGCACACATGTTGCCCTGGTCCCGCCTAGAGACAGGGAGGTAGTGTTCCGCAACCGCAAACACTACCATTCCCTGAATGTTCAGGTTGTATGTGATGCTAATCTGCATATTCTGAATGTGGTCCCTAGGTTTGCAGGGTCCACCCATGACTCCTATATCCTGCATCACTCAGCACTATTCAGACAATTTGAGGAGGGACAGTATGGGGACTGTATATTGCTGGGTGAGTATTTCCATATTACTTATTTAGTAATGCATCTATTTATGTGTTTCAGTAACATCTCATATAGTGCGCTGTTTGCTCTCTGTGCGTTTGGAAACTTACCTCACGTTAAAAAGACTGATGACTGTTTAGAGTTTACATTGTTACCGGAGTGTAAACGTTGAGTAGCAGGGGACATGATTAGAAATGTGACATCAGGATTGTAACAATATCTGATCAGACACTGCTGATGGTGTTCAAATAACTATACACATGTGCAAACGTGTGTCCTGGTGGTGGATTGCTAATTGTGTGTGTGCGCCATCTGCACACATGGTAGAGGGGGGGGGGGGGTTGGTGCCCTTCACACCCACCTGTGATGCCGGTTAATTTTCAGGTAGTTGTGTTATGTCATGTAACATTTATGTTATTGACAACCCATACACCTAACCCTTGTCATGTGTGTGCGAGGTTCACACACTCAGTACTGGGGTTGTCACCCAGGAAGCAGGGGTTGTCACCCAGGAAGCAGTAGATAACATGAGGGTGTGTGTAGCTATGTAGGATGGATGTTCCTGACCTTTGCAACTGGGAGTACATGTTTGCATATGTATGATCATGCATTTGGCCTGTGTCATAGCAGAGGTGAAACAAAGTCTAGGTTGCAGTACCTTTGACCACTGTAGATGTGGGGGACATAGGCGTCATTGTAGGTGCTGATCCTAATGTTGCAGAGCATTGTGGAAAGGTGACAGCAAGGGCAAGGGGGCTATTTGGGTGCATACATAGAGGTATTGGTAGCACATACACAGGAAAGTACTCTGCCTCTGTATATGTGATTGTTGCAAGCTCATGTGGGCTACAGTGTGCAGTTCTGTGGACCGCAGCTTCAAAACGCTGGGAACATGATGGAGACAGTGCAGAGGGTGGCTACTAGAAAGAATGATTGGTGGTCAGCAGTAACCAGCATATGGAGTTAGCCTGCTAAATTTTGATATGTAGACCTTGGAGGACAGGGGGAATATAGGTGATATTGTTTTGACCTTGTCATACCTCCATGGCATACATGTTCTGGGTGTGAGCCTACATCACATCACATTTTTGTGTTGTGTACTTTGCTGACATACTTTGCACATGTGATCAGTGTATTGGTGGTATAGTCTAACGTTGGAGGTGGTAGAGATCATGACACTAACTGCAGTACAATACGCATGTGCCACACAGAGGATCTCTAGAGGTACAAATTGGACTGTTCTGTTTTGGCATGTATGTACAGACTCCATGGGCCATGTGTTCCATTTCTATCACCATATGTCTATTTTTTTCAAATGTATAGTTGTGCTGTCATATTTCTGTCAGGATGTGTTCTTGATTTGTTTATCATGTCTATACCTGTGTCAATTTGGGGTAACATGCGCTCATGCATTCACATGCAACATTTCTTTCTGCAGGTGATGCAGGGTATGGGTGTCGCCCCTGGCTGCTGACTCCTGTGCGTCAGCCACGGACACGTGCAGAGCAGAGGTACAATGAGGCCCACGCCTCCAGCCGCTCTGTCATAGAGCGCACCTTTGGCGTGTTGAAAAGTCGCTTCAGGTGTCTGGATAGGACAGGCGGGGCCTTACAATATAAGCCAATGACTGTGGCAGAGATAATCATAGCCTGTTGCATCCTGCACAACATTGCTCTCAGTCACGATATTCCTGCAGAGATTAATGAGGATCTGGAGGACGATCCACTGTGCCCCCCTGTACATGCCAGTAGTGACACAAGAGGGCACAGCGGTCAGGCGGAGGTTGATTGCAGAGATCTTCTCTGGTACGTATTGCATATATTCCCACAATATATGTGCGGTTCTGTGTGTGATGGTTATAAAGGTTTATGTTTCAGATCATATAGCATTCAGATGCAACACTGCATTGTCATTAAACTGAAAATCCCAAGGTCACATATAGCCATGAGTGTGTGACCAACCATGTGGACAGGGCAGAACAGCAGCTGTTGGTGGATTATGTGGGTGGGTGGGTGTTCATACGCCCTTGGGAGGTTTTGTGGGTCACATTCCCAGTTAGTGGCTGGTTGTGATAGTTGGTTTGATGGTCTGTGTGGAGCACAGTGGCAGGCATATGGTGCGGTATTCACAGTGGGAGGGAGGTCCATGTTTGTGGACAGCTCTCCTGCGGGGTGTTTATATAGTACAATTTGTAGGTGCTTGTGTGGGTGTTATGCTCGTGTCAGCTGGCTATGTCTGTATGTTTGTTAGGTGTGGTGCCACTTGTCATACATAGCACAGTACACATGCGCATGACTACTTTCCCATGATGGTATTGATTATTTGTGACGGGTGTAAATGCAATCCCACAGTGTGCCCTAATGTATACTTCATCACGTAGCCCTGACATGGATATGAAGGATGGGGACCTGTGCAGTGTGCAGCCAGGGGGCCATATCATTGCTACAGTTTTTTTTTGGATAATAGCCCTTCAGTGCAGTAATGCATATGTACACACATACAGAGGTGATGCGAGTCTGATCAGCAAAGGGTGGGTTACAGTAGCCAACTGTAACGCTGCATGTGTGGGTGGATTTTGTGTTTTGCGGCTTTTCATGAGGAACATGGCATATGTAGGTGATGCTATCTCAACATATGCCACATGGCTCTGGTACATGCTGTGTATGTGTGTAGGGCAGGAGAGCACAGTCAACATCAACAAATACCTTGCGGACCCTAGCAAGGGATGTTATGTCCACATACACACAGAGACTTAGATGAGAGTTATTAGGTTCAGGTGTACATATAGGCTATCCATGGTTTGACATTCTCACTGTCACACAGTGGGATGACATGCAGCCATCATGGTCAGGTCACAAACAGACATGGGGGTGTGGTTTTGCAGACATGGCGCTGACATTGCCATGTATTTCAGCACATCAGCACACAGCTGTCAATATTTGGGGTATGAGATGTACACTGCAGAATATGTATTTGGCCAGGGGATACAGGAGGTGTTAAATGCATATTTCCATGTGTTACAGCAATTTACAGTGGGGTAACAGACAACATTGGGAGAGCACTACACACGGAGAGGGGGTATTGATGGCAACATGGGGGACACAGACTAATAGCGTGACCTTGGGATGGAGCAAAAACATGGTGTGAGCAGACACCTCTATTGACCAGTGTGTACAACAGAGAGATAAGGGAGGCGACAGAGGGATTAGTGAGACCTTTCTTTAGCATCTGACACCTCGGTGCTGCCTCTCCCATGTGAGAGATCAGTACAGTGTGATAGTGAACAGTCAGTCCGTAGGTCATGTTGTGGGGTCTGACAAATGGGGACAGGGAGGTGTAGTGTGTGTTTCACAGCTCGAACATGACATATGTTTGTTTCTCTTGTGTTTTCCACTGCACAGGACATACTTTGTGAGGATGCTGTTGCTGTGGAGCATTGGCACGTGACTGTACATCAGCCAAGATGCTGTGGTCAGGGGTAGGTGGATCTACAGCTACATTGTCTGTGCCTGCAGTCAGGGGTACAACATGTCAGATGTGTCATATTGGGTAGATGTTGTAGTTCACTTGTTTTCCTTAAGCCCCCCTAACCCATGTCAAAAACTGGCATGAAACTAACAATGCAGCCAAAATTAATCACACACACAAAAAGATCACTTACTCTGAGACTAATACCAAACCAATGGTTCAACAATACACTAAAGCAAATGAAACGGAACCTGAGAAAACTAGAACACAACTGGCGCAAATCTAAATTGACAATACACAAAGAAATATACAATAACCACCTCAATAAATACAAAGAAACCTTGGACAGCGCAAAAAAGAATATTATGCTAAAATACTATCAAAATCATATAACAGGCCAAGAGAGTTATTCACCATTGTCAGAAATCTAACCAACCCTCAAACCTCTGACAGCGAAATTACAGACATCTCAGTTCAAACCTTAGCCCACCATTATCAAAACAAAGCAAAAATGCCATCAATGTCTATAGACATTACCAACTTATCACACCAGCCACAAGATGAATGGTCCGAGTTCCATCCCATAACTAAAGAGACACTAAAAAACATTATCACCAGTCTCAACACCACAACTTCATATCTAGATCCATGTCCAGTAACATGGATAAAAAATACCCTACCAATTTTATTACCCTACATTCTCTCAATAGTGAACCTCTCACTAACCCAAGGCTACCTCCCACCATCACTCAAACACGCACAAATACGGCCAATCCTCAAGAACAGCAAACTTGATAAAACTTTACCTGCATCATATAGACCCATTTCAAGCATACCATTTTTGGCTAAAATAATTGAAAAAGTGGTTCAATTACAGACACAGGACTTTCTAGACTCATCTTACCCTCTTGATGAGCAACAGTATGGCTTTCGGCCACGCCATGGAGTTGAAACACTCCTCACAGTTTTAATAGATACGCTCCTAAGAGGGATTGACAATAAACAGGCCTTCATTCTACTTTTCATTGATATATCAGCTGCGTTTGACAGCGTACACCACACAATAATGCTCAATAGCTTGAGACAAATAGGCTTAAACTCTACAGTACATAAATGGTTCTCATCCTACCTAGATAATAGAACGCAAAATGTAAGATTAGGAAATCAAAACTCAACCACATATAAACAAGAAATTGGATTACCACAAGGTTCAGCGCTATCAGCCCTGCTTTTTAATATCTACATAAAACCAGTCTGCAACATTTTCAAAAAATTTGGAGTAAAATATCATCTATACGCAGACGATATTATGATGTATATTCCATTCACGATACCCAACCTACCGCTACAACTCCTATCGGACTGTTATAATGAAATTACTACTTGGCTAAAAGCACAAAACCTCCACATAAACCACACTAAAACTGAAGTTCTAATCGTGACCAAGAACAAATCCTATATCCCCCCAACACACATAAGACTTCAAAACCAAGAAATTAAAATAAAAAACTAAATAAGATATCTAGGCGTAATTCTAGACATACACCTTACGATGGAAACACACATTAGCAATACCATAAAGAAAATTTACTTCAAACTCAAAACCCTCAAACAACTTCGTCCGCTAGTATTTACACAAGACTTTATCAACATAATCCAGGCCACCATAACTCCACATTTTGACTTTGCCAATCTAATTCTAATAGGCATATCAAAACAAAACATCAAACGATTGCAATTAGCGCAAAACGCAGCGGCCAGAACCATATTGAAAATTAACTCACTCCAACACATATCACCAATACTAGCCTCTCTCCATTGGCTACCAATTCAAAGTAGAATAATCTACAAAACAATAATAACTTCATTCAAGGCCTTATATGATATGGCCCCAACTATGCTATGTAACTTAATACACAAAGAACCATCTAAATCCACACACAGAAAAGGACAATTGAATAGACTAAAGATCCCGAAAGATTATACAAGAGTCCATAAATCAACAAATAACAGAGCCTTTTCCCACATAGCCCCAACGATCTGGAATTCCCTCCCAGAGGAGCTACGAACACTAATGGAGATTATGGAACTCCGCAAAAAATTAAAAACTTATTTGTTCACCAAACACTAACACATAGATAACTCACAACCTACTTTAGACAAAGGTTAAACAGGTATCTATCTGCATCAAGCAAAAACCCTAACCCACACAATTGACACAATCATGATGACTTCACAGCTTATGTCCTTTCACTTCCATGTATATAAATACATATATAAAACTGTATATAGTTTATTCTGTTCTGTATTATCCCACATTGTTTAGACTGTATATTCTATATATAATATGATGTTCCTTGTAAATATGTTTTGTTATAATATGACGTTCCCTGTAAAACGAACTTGTTTGTTAACTATTGTGCACTGTAAACCGCAACTGAACTTTGGAAGATGCGGTATATAAATGTGTATAAAATAAAAATAAAATAAATATTTTGCTGTTGTCACACATATCCCCATGTGTTTGTGTCCAGTCTGTCCTCTACAACACTGTTTCTGGCATATTTACAGCATAGCTACATGTGTGTGGTTTTTTCTTGTTTGGGGGAACCTACACTTGCTGCCTCCACCAACATTGTTCTATCAGCCATCAACAGGGTATCACTGCATGTCACTGGGCCTTTATGTCCACAAATTGGCACTTGTGCACATACAGGCCATGTATTACAGCTGTCCCGCTGACCTACGCATACTGTGTGGGTGCATGTTTATGGGTTGACTGTGTGGTGATGCAGTGTCCAGGCATGGTGCATTATCATGAGGTGTGAGGGGTGTGAGTACCTGGGTGACTGTGCTACCTCTACCGTAGTGCTATTTACCTTGTCAACATTCACATGTGTTGTGAGCTGTGAGCAGAACTGTCTCTTGTGTTTTGAGGGACCACTGTTGAGCAACTGTTCTTTCTCTCAGATATCGGCATCATGTGGACATGCATCATCAGTGAATTTACATGGTGGTTCTACATGTTTGGCTGACATAGTCTCCCTTCACTGTGACCTGATGTGGCTGTTGAGTAGCTCAAGGAATCGATGACGTACACATGATGCACACACAGTGTATGTTGGACCTTTGTTATTTGGGGATTACATCTGGCTGTACCTGTTGAGTTACTGTTTGACTCATGTACATATCATGTTGCCTCTCTGTTCACACAAACAGATGCATATAGTGTGTAGCAGTGAGATGCGTGTGTGACATGACCATATCCATGTGACACCCGTGTCTGCATAGACATTTACTGATATCTACAATCTGGGTTTTATTTAATGTTCAGATCACGTAATGTTTGCCTTTGCATCCCTTTCTTCAGTATTTTCTAAGGTGTGACTCTGCAATTTGTGTTGTTTTTGCAAGGTGTCTAACAAGACCATACTTATCCTCTCCTGACACAGGGCAGAAGACATACCGGACCCATTTCTTACAGTGCATCTGGCCTCCCCATCAAACACCTGTTGGGGGACAGAACACCAAGGAATTGTTTCTGGAGAATTGTGCCATTGGATGTTTGACTTATGAGAGTGTAACACATGCCTGTGGTGGACAGTATTGCTCTTGGACTGCTGCTTTGCCCATGACAGACCTGTACAACACACTGTTTCTGCCATGCTGTGGCTGGGAGTCCTGCTCATTGCAGGGACACAGATGAACTTTCAAGGACTGTGGCATATTGGAATGTGACACTTGACTATGCATGCCCAGGGTTGCATGGAGAGTTTTGGCCTGACCTGTTGGATTGCAGATACACTTTGCTGTTTGGACGCTGTGTGCAGCAGGGACTGACATTGTCACTGTATGTTGTACATTCCTCCCCAGTTGTGTAGTTGTGTTTTGGCCATGTGTGTGACATGGCACACAGGATACGCTCATCTGTTTGTTTCCACACGAGCATACAGCCATGTTTGTGGCATAGGGGCAAAGATGGAGCGGTCCTATTATCTATGTCCACCTGCCCTCCAACTGGACATGACAGGTTTTGGCACAACGCTTTCATGCCCACCACCATCCTTGATTGATGTTTGCAATGGGCAAGGGTGTTTACATGCATGTGTGGCATCACTGTATCATGTTGGTATGTGGGTGGTGTTTGTGCTTATGACTGACTATGTTTATGACCCACAGCATGTGGACCTATGGCTTCTGTGTGGTTCACTGTAAGATGTTTGCCCATCATTTCCAGTTACATGCTGATTATTGTGTGTTTACTGTACAGACGTGACACTATGCATGTATGTACACACCTTGCATTGCACATCTGCACGGTCCTGTTTATCCCCTGCGTTAACGACACTCTCATTGCCCCATTATATTTGGTGTTTGGCACTGTGGGTGTCCTTTGTCCTCCAATTCTGCATTCCATGTACCGTGCTATATGTGTCCAAACACTGTCTACCCAACAAACACTGCAAGGGGACCTCCTGCATGGTGTTATCTCTGCAGCTTGCTGCAGGTTGTTTGGTTTGTATTCTCTGTGTTCATGTGCCTCTGCTACCTGTTAGCATATGCTCCTTGTGCTTTTGATGATTTTTGGGGTCTACATTGTAGCATTTCTGATTCGTAGATCAGGCATTATGTGGGAGGTGGAACATTACTTCCAGAATGTGTTTTTCACATTACAACATTGTGACAACATATGTTTTTTTTCATTTGTGTGCCTCTTGTGTTGCCTGATGGCTATGTTTGGGGGGACAGGTGATGTGTTTTGGGTCCTCATCATGCAACACCTACGGTCTACATGCACTCGTGTGTCACACATTTGAGCCATGCAGCAGCAGGTGGGGGTGGGGCCTGCTGCCCAGGGCATAACATGCACCTCCTGCACATTATATCTCGTGCCCTTCATTTGTGGTCAAGGCAGTGACCTTTCTGTAGCATGTGGGTTGGTGCCCTGCTAAATGTGTTTCCATCTTTCACAAGGGATGCACTCACCTTGATATTATGATTGCACTGTCTACAGTATCTGTGAGGGGTAACCAACATAAATATGTCTTTGACAGACATTTGTCTCTTTTGCTGCTTAATCATGGTGACAAACATGCAATGCAATGTGTGACTTTGCATCAGTCCTGACTCCTTGTAACCCTGACACTCCAGGATTTTCTTGTCAATGTCACTGGAGTGACTTGCCCAAGGCCACATTGAGTGCTAGTGTGAATTAAGCCCAGGTTGCTTGGTGTCCAAGACAGTTTTCTGACCACTAGGCTACTCCTCCACTCTTTGAGCAAATGTACACTTGTGTCTAATGATTTGCTGGTCATGTCCATGGCCCACCTGTGCTCACATCCTTGTACGATGGCAACTGTGTATGTGTCAGCCATTTGGCACATCACTGGGTATTACAGGTTCCCATACAGACCCTCCCTTTGGACTATTAGTTCTGCCTTCTGCTCAGTGTGCTGTTTGTGGGAGTGGTTAGAGGCATGTGTTTTAACTCAGTAGTTTGCAGGTTTGATCCCCACATGTGGTTTTTTAAAATTTATTTCTGTTGTGGTAACTTGACCATTAGTTACCAGCAGATTCATCACCTCTACACACACCCTTGCCTCTCTTCAGTGTACAGCAAGGTGTGCACTCTGTGCTGCCTAGCCATCAGATATCTGTTACATACCGTATATACTCGAGTATAAGCCGAGTTTTTCAGCACATTTTTTGTGCTGAAAAACAGCCCCCTCGGCTTATACTCGAGTCAACGTCTGCAGATGTCTAGCAGGGGGCGCTGCTTCTAAAGCTAAGGTTTCCATAACCGCGGCTGCAGATATGGAAACCTTTGCAGTGATGTGCTGGGCATTCCTACAGTGTGTGCTGTGCCTGTGCGAGCGGCGGGTGCTAAGTTGTCACCTGCCGCCCGCAGAAGTAGTTGTAGTAAGCACGAACCCTCCCTCCCCCTCCCCGACTCCCCCCGCAGAGGTACCTGTAGTTGAGCAGAGTTGGCCCCCCCTCGAGCCCGCAGCAGCACATCCTGGACAGTGTGACAGGCTCGGGCTGTCACAGGCAGCGTTAAGGAGGCTGTCACATCACACAGAGGCACAAGCTCCTCCTCTGTATGTATGTGCCAGCCTCTCAGTGAAAACACACACATAGCCCCTGTAAATTCAGCAGATTGAGCCACGAGGAAGGGGAAAGTAAAATTAAATGGTGCTATATTACAGGTATTTTTATTTAACATGATAGTTGTGTTGCCCATGTTTAAGGTGGTTGTCCTAAGTGGGAACATACTGTCCAGTGCCTAATGTACTGTCTACTGCCAAGCGAACGTACTGTCCAGTGCAAAACATACTGTCCACTGCCTAATGTACTGACTACCTAAGTAATATAGGGGCTGATTTATAAAGCCAAATGCAAGTTAAACTTTTCAAGTGGAGAAAAAGGAGGGACGGGGCATGACGCCCCCCTCCCCATCCTAAAAATTCTTTTTTTTATCCTGTTAGAAATGGATCCCAATATCGGTGCCAGTACTTCTAATCCTGGACCAAAACAAAAACGCAGGTCATACGAAGCTGCTTTCAAACTTAAGGTTGTGTCAAGAGCAGAAGAAAGCAATAACAGTATTGCAAGTAGGGAATTTTGTGTTGACGAACAAGTAAGGGAGTGGCGGAAAATGAAAGCTGACTTGGAAAAGATTCCAAAGGCAAAAAAAGCTTGACGTGGTTTAACGACTTCATATGGGGCTCTAGAGACTGAATTGCATAAATGGGTTATGGAGTGTCGTCAAAATGGTTACTGTGTAACACGCATGGGAATTCGCTTACATGCCCTTCAAATGGCTAAAGATGAAAAATTTAAAGTACCAGGCACTAAAAAAATGTGTTGCATCAGCAGGATGGTGTACCCGCTTCATGAATAGGTTTGGCCTATGTTTGCAGCAAAGAACAAAGATTGCACAGAAGCTGCCAGAAGACCTTGATGAAAAAGTGATGTCATTCCATTCATCATAAAACAAAGAAGGATCCATAACTACGACCTTCAAAATATTGGGAATATGGATGAAACGCCTATGACCTTTGATCTTCCAAGCAACAGAACTGTGGCAAGTTTGGGAGACAAAACTATTTTACTAAGAACCACAGGAAATGAAAAAAATCATTTCACAGTCGTTCTGTCATGTTTGGCTAATGGAACCAAGCTGCGGCCTGTTATTTTCAAAAGAAAGACCTTGCCTAAAAAGGTCAAATTCCCACCACGAATTAGTGCGTGCACATATTAAAGGCTGGATGGATGAAGACGGAACAAAAAAATGGATGGAAGAAATTTGGAACGGACGACCAGGAGCAGCCTTAAAGAAAAAACCATCAATGCTAGTTTGGAATATGTTCAGAGCCCACACATCTGATGACATAAAAAAATTGGCAAAGTCTTCTCAAGTTACTTTGGCCGTTATTCCAGGTGGGCTTACATCTGTATTGCAGCCCCTAGATGTGTGTTTAAATAAACCTTTCAAAGACCGTGTGCGAAAGATGTGGCATGAATGGATGTCATCTGGTCAAGCTCAACTGACAAAAGTTGGAAATCTGAGAAAGCCAGACAGAATTGATAGCACAGTGGGTTCGTGATGCATGGGAAGATATTCCAGAGGACCTGGTGCAACGCGCCTTTAAGAAATGTGGCATTAGTAATGCTATGGATGGCAGTGAAGACATCAGAGAACGACAGCAGTGATGGTGATGACTGAAGTCAGTGATGATGACAATGTTTATGCTGATAACATTACAGGAGCTGAAGCAGCTGAAGCTCTGTTTGGACATACAGATGAGGAGGAGAACTCCAGTTTTGAAGGATTTTAGCTCTTGTGTGTTAGCTTGGTTGCTGATTAAGTTAAGGTTGATGTACTTTTAAAGATACGGTATTTTTGATACCATATTGTTTTTGTTGACCCCATTTTCCACTTAGAGCTATTTTACTGTTTTTCGTTTAAATATTCATGTAATTTTATTGGTCTCTATCTTTATTTTCTACATTGACTAGTAGGTGCCTCATCTCCCACCCTCGGCTTATACTCGAGTCAATAGTTTTGCCCAGTTTTTTGTGGTAAAATTAGGTACCTCGGCTTATATTCGGATCGGCTTATACTCGAGTATATACGGTAGGTCTCTTTCTTTATGGTGTTTACAGGGCAGTGCACCTGGGGGTTTGGTAGTGCTGCGGTTCAGCTGGTGTGTGGTACACCTGTTTTCATGTTGAGTTCTCTCCTGTCCTGTCCCAGATTGCTACCCATCTCCACCGAGCATCCTCTGCTGCCCTTGGGGTTTAGTTTCTTTCCTCTTTTGCATGCTGTATCCGCTGCATAACATTTCATTGTGTGTGTGCATATGTCCCTGGTCCCAAATACAGCCTGGGATCTGATCTGTACATAGCAGATCTGCATGTGCATTTGTTCATTATTACTGTTGTGGGTTTGCCTGTCCTTACAACCAGCATGTGTCTTGTGTGATGGCCTGCACTATTTTTGGATGCAGCCTTTGCTAATGAGCTCACGTTGGTGGTGTGACCTATCGGTTGGTGCATTGGCATTTGTGGTAGTTGTCGTGTCATTCCTCTCCGTTCTCTTCGATGTGTATGCTTGTCCTGCAGAGGGTTTCCATTTGTATGACGGTCATGTGGGCAGATTTGTGCTGTGAGCACATTGTACCCTCAGCTGAGTTGTGAACCACACTTCTGTCCATCTTCCGTCTGCCAGCTATTGTGCCATCCTACCCTGATGTGCATGCTGCTACACCACATCCTGCACTCCTACACATTCCTGCATTTCATCTCTCCCTGGTTGCCTCTCGTGTGTGTGCTCTGTATAGCACTGCTACTCCACTGTCATCCTGATATTTCACCTATCCTGCCATTTCAGCCTCCTCTGCTGCACACATCTTCCCATCCTGTCACACACTGTCATTATAGCATGGTACGTTACCATCACTCTGTGCATAGCTACAGCTAGCCCCAATATGTTTGTCCATTTCTGCAGCTGCCACATGGCCTGGGGCTGATTTGTGTAGTCCAGCAGCTGTAATGTACGTCCTACTTATGTATTGTCTTTCCTTTCAGCTCTGTGCAGTGTTTGGGTTACATGTGTGTTTGGCACATACCTCTGTTGCCCTTCAGATTGTGGGATCTTACTGCTCTTGGCTAACGTTTTTGAGCTCACCTAGACATCCTTGGGGCATCTTATGTCACACCTTCAATTCAGGCAGCTTATGGGGTACCTACTATGGTGCCCTGGGAGTTGCCAACCTTTCAACATGGCCGCTGGGGAACATTACTCGCCTTTGCAGACGTGGTTGTTTATGTGCGTTCTGGTGCACCCTAAAAGGTGCATTAATTTAGGGCACTAGGGTGGTGTGTTATTTTTAGATGGCAGCACAGATTGGTGTACAGTTGCATGCAGAAAGCAGACATGCCTATGCCAGCCTTATTCACTGCTGGTTTAAACCCATGACCCCTGCACCGTCAGTCTACATCTTAACCATTGTGCTACACTACTGTTCCTTCTTGCATGTCTGCACACCTACTTAAGATTTCCATGCGTTACTATGCACATTGCTGCCAGCAGAAAGTGCTCGGACCTTGCCCTGCCTCATACGGCGCCCTATAAGCAACATTGTAAGGTGCCTTGGTGGACAGTGCACTTTAAAAGGTAACCTCTAGGGTACCTTATAGGGCACCTTATATTACAGTGCTTTGGGAGTGCATTTGCTAGCAGTAGCAATTACAATAAAAGAGTAACATGCCTCCTAGAGCAATTTTGCTCAAAACAGGTAATGGCTCAGCCAGCCTTATTCATTGGGCACAGCGGGGGATTGAACCCCTGATCCCTGCACCATTGGCCAGTGTCTTAACCATTGGGCTGTGGTACTGTTCCTGTGCTTGCACATCAGCGAGCCGCCATATGCTTCACAATATTAAACATGCCCCCACAAACAGCACACCGCCTTATACCGCCCATTATTTCTATGCCTCCTAAAATAACGCCTCAGCCAGCCTTGTTCACTGGGCACTGTGGGGGATTGAACCCATGATCCCTGCACCATTGGGCAGTGTCTTAACCATTGTGCTGTGGTTCTGTTCCTGTGCTTGCACAACAGCGAGCCGCCTTATGCCTCACAACATTAATAGCGCACCGCCTTATGCCGTCCACACCTGACAGCGCACCACCTTATACCGCCCAAACTTCAACGCACCGCCTTATGCCCAAAATTTACAGCGCACCGCCTTATGACACCAAAACTTAACAGTGCCCCAACCTTATGACGCAAAACAGTGCACCACCTTAGGCCTCACAAAATGAATATGCCTCCTATAGCACTTTTAGAAAAACATCACTGCCTCAGCCAGGCTTTTTCATTGCGCACAGCGGGGATTGAACCCCTGATCCCTGCACCATTGGGCAGTGTCTTAACCATTGAGCTGTGGTTTGGTTCCTGTGCTTGCACATCAGCAAGCCACCTTATGCCTCACAATATTAAAATACCCCCCAAAACATTAGCGCACCGCCTTATGCCGCCCATTATTTCAATGCCTCCTAAATTAACACCTCAGCCAGCCGTCTTTATTGGGCTCTATGGGGATCGAACCCCTGATCCCTGCACCATTGGTAGGTGCCTTAACCATTGTGCTGTGGCTCTGCTCTTCTGCTTGCCCATCAGTGTACCACATATGCCTCCCACGCAGCCATCTGATGCGCTAAGGTGCAGGGCGCACAAGGGCGCCGCGCACCTTAGCGCATATTTAAATTCCGGCTTTTCTTTTTCAGGACAGAATGCCCACTCCTTATATGGCACCCGCACACTACCAGGGCCCGCACTTTACCAGGGTTTTAGTAGACATGCCCCTTAGTGACCCTAGACGTTGAGTCACTCTATACCAATGTACCTCAGAAGGAAGCTTTAGACATTATTACACACTATTTTTTGAAACGTACAGAACGACAGATTCCCACTACTTTTCTTCTCTCCTTGGCACAGATTGTGTTTGAGAATTTCTTGTTTTAGAGATTTTATAAGCAAATTAAAGGTGTGGCTATGGGGTCAGCTATGGCCCCCGATGTGGCCAATCTGTATATGTACAATTTCAAAGAGTTTTTTGAAAAAAGGCATCCATTTCAAGATAATGTGGTTTTATGGATAAGGTACATAGATGATATTTTGATACTTTGGAAAGGTACAGAAGAACTATTGGTTCAGTTTAATGTATGGATTAACCAGTTAGATACCAACCTGCGGTTTCAGATAACCTATGATTTTCATAGAATCCCTTATCTAGACCTTCTGATAAAGAAAGAATTTGGTTATTCAACACCACTCTACAAGAAGCCTACAGATAAGAATCACTTTTCACATTACAATAGTTTTCATAATTTGTCTTTGAAAAACAACCTTCCTGTGAGCCAATTCCTTAGGGTCAAAAGGGTGTGCTCTGATCCACATGATTTTGAAAGAGAGGCAATAGATATGAAGAGACGTTTTCTTGAGAAAAGATATCCTATTAAGTATGTCGAATCTGCGTATAGAAGAGCCAAAAACACATCATGAGAATCACTTTTGAAACCTAAAGAGAAGAAACCTAACAAAGGGCTAATATGTCCCCTCCTTTATTCTCAGTTCTCGGCAAAGATAACTGATATTCTTAAGAAGGAATGGCATATTCTTCAGTCCTTGCCGGCCTTCCAAGATCAGAATCTCATTGTTGCACACAAGCGCAATATTAATCTTCACAATCTTCTTGTACCCTCAGCACTCAGAGAAAAAACTCTTAACACAGTATAAAGGTCAATTTCAATGTGCGAGATGTTCTGTCTTAATGTGTTACCTGTTAGAAATATGTTTATTCACCCGACTACACAAGTTCCATATCAATGATTTTGCCAATTGCAATACACATAATGTGATTTATGTGATACAGTGCCCTTGCAGATTGCTATATGTAGGGAAAACTACTCGAAAAATTAAAGTTAGGATTATGGAGCATAAGAGCTGTATCAGAAGGAATGTAGAAGATAAACCTCTGGTTTCTCACTGGCAAGCGCTTCAACAAAGTCACCGATTTAAAATTCTTTGTTATAAAGCAAGTGAAACCCAATTGGCAAGGAGGGGATATTAATAAAACCATCCTTAGGTTACAACAGAGGTATATATTTTTATTAGATACTCTGGCTCCCAATGGCCTGAATTTAGATCAAGATTTTTCTGTTTTTTTTAAAATTGGTGGCTTGTATACCCCTTTTCTTTTTAGCTGTGCTATGACAAATCTGCAATATAACAAATTTGGACTATAACTACTTTCCATGTATTAGAGTGCTACTACAGATTGCACCTTTTTATATTTGTTTGCTATAAGGAGGTTTAACATTACGGCTTAGTGAGTTGCTCTAATTAATTCCTTGTTGGTTTAACTACCTTTCGATTTAGGTTGGTTTTTTATTATTGCTACTACCGACTGTACCCATATAGATTTGTCCTTTTAAACGAGGTCCATTATATGGTTCAGTTAAGCTGTACAAATATCTCTTCAGGCTCGATTACACTTCGGTTTCTTATCTCTCATCTTAGTCCTTTAAGTCACTCTATTTCTGGTGAATGTTGGTACAGGTTAAGAGACTGCTTCTTTTAAAAGTACAATTTTCTAAAGTTCTCTCAGATTTATTACACTAGTATTTCTATACCAGTCGTGAGTTTTACCGATTTGTCCTAAGGAATAGACTCCGCCTTCACCACACCCCTTTGTTTCCCGCTCCACACAAAGACTATAAGGCTTGCGCATGTGTCGGTGTTTTCCAGTTAGATGTTTTTTGGCGTATTAGACAACGGACTGCTTGTTTTGGAAAGCAGAAATATATGACAGTTACTCATATTGGTAAGTGGGATCTGATTTATAATACCGCCGTTTTTTTGCACTATCTAGATTCTATCGATGTAAAATTGGTAGCTCACACTGCTTTAGATTTTCTTTTGCAAATATTTTCAGGCGGTTCTCTCTCATCTGCTCTGCCATTTTTTGTTATAACAACTTTAAAGTTTGACGAATACAAAATATAGATGTTTGGTTTAATATTAGCTTTAATTACAGCTAGCTAGTTTAATTTTTAAATAGTAAAGAATTTTCATATGGAAATATAACGAAGAAGATTAGTTTGGGCACATCCCTGTCTTCACCTTTCCCATAAGGTTGAATTCAAGATCGACAATTGATAACAGTCAGGATGAGTTGTTTTCCATGAAGCTCTGCCGGTACCTCTGAGTTCGAGTCTGACCTCCTCCCTTCCTAGCTCCTGGTACATGTACTCCGCACCCGCTGCCTCTTTGGTTAATTTTGTTTCTAAGGTCCTTTGGTCCTTTAGTTTTTTTTAAACTATTTATTTATTTATTGTTTTATTGCTTGAGATGTTAATATTTAGATGTATTATAAATGTTAAGTTATTATCTCCAATGTATACATATGCCTAAATTTGTTTTCTTTATTCTAGTCCTGTTACCTCCCTTTGAGGGTTACATGTCCACTATATCTACAACTAAGGTATTCTTGATAAATACTGCTTGCTACACCCCTTAATGGTTTTATTTAATTTCAGATGTGTTATTGTTTGCTTTTAACTATTTAATTGCACTTGCGTATCCACACTTTAGTACTTTTATTTTGTTTTATATATTTTATATATAGTTGATTTATCTATTTATTTATATGATTGATTTTGATATATATATATGTGGTTTATGTTTTTAATCAGTATTTTGTTCTTTCCCAATTGTTCTACTTTTAATTTTATTTATTTTGTATGTTTCTATGTTTTTAGTACCTACTCCAACAACCCCTGATGAAGGTTTTCGAAACACGGCCTGTGTCGGGTTGTTAAATAGGTCTTTGATATTATTAAATAAAGTGTTTTTCCACCCACATCATGTTTTGGACTGTCTGCTTGGTACCACGTGATTTCTTGCCTCATTTGTTGGACTGCCTCTGAGGAAGCGAGCCAAAGGGATGGCTGGCTAGAAAATGACCCTCCACCTGTGAGTGGTGTGCTGAAAGAGCACTAAGATGAACTCTAACAGAATTGGACTTAAGGCCTAGGTTGGACAGGTGAAGCAAATACTGCAGCACCACTGTTACCACACATGAGAAGGGATTCTCGTTGTGTTGAGTATACCAGGTAGAGAATCTACACCACTTAAGGGTATAAGACTTGCTGGTGGACTGCCTCCTAGAGGCCAAGACTACATCCTCCACTTCCCTAGGCAGTAGTAAAGGCACCAGGACTACCCTTTCAGCAGCCATGCCATCAAATTGAGGGACTGGAGATTGGGGTGCAAGAGATCCCTGCTCCTGAGGCAGGAGATTGGGTTGCATCCCCAGAGGAAGAGGAGTGTCCACTGCTAGTTGCAACAGTAGTGGGAACCAGGGCTGCCAGGGCCACCTGGGGGCCACCAGAATCACTGAGGCCTTGTCCCAGATCACCTTGAATAGTGTCTTGGACACCAGAGGCGTGGGACGAAATGCAAAGAGGAGGTCTGTAGACCATGGAATGAGAAAAACGTATCCGCTGCTACTCTGAGAGGATGCGGTTGTCTGGAACAGAACCTGGGTAGTTGCCAGTTCAGAGGACTGGCAAAGAGATCTGTGTTTGGAAGACCCCATCTCAGGAAGATCTGTTGAACCACTAGAGGATTCAACTGCCATTCGTGCGGCTGCAGGATCCTGCTCAATCTGTCTCCCAGGTAATTCTGACCAGGGAGATTGACTGCCCAGGAGCAGTTTCTGCGCTTCCTGACAGAAGGCAGGACCCTGTGCCCCCTTGTTTGTTCACATAGAACATAGCAACTTGATTGTCCGTCTGAACCAAAACGGACTGGTGAGAGATGAGGTGAGAGAAAGTTCAGGGCTAAGCGGATAGCTCTCATTTCTAAGAGATTGATCTGCTGTGCGGCCTCCCAAGGAGTCCACAGGCCTTGAGTACATGCCCCTTGGCAATGTGCACCCCAACCTTGGAGAAGCATTGGTTGTCAGCACCTGAGTGTGGAGGTGCCTGAAAAGACACCCCTCGCACTAGATTTGGAAAATGAAGCCACCATTGCAGAGAAGATTGTAGAAGGCGGGACACTCACTTTGTCCCTGAGGTTTCCTGGTGCCACCGAGTCCTGAGGCCCCATTGAGCTGGCCTCATGTGTAGACAGGCATTTGGGGTTACATGGACCGTGGATGCCATGTGGCCTAAGAGCCTCAGGAATTGCCTGGCGGAGACCAGAGAATTGCTGTGGAATAGCCTGGCGAGATCCATCAATCTGTGGGCCCTGTCCACTGGTAGAAAGGCCTTTGCCTGAAAGGAGCTCGACTGGACACCTATGAAGAACTCCATGTTCTGGGAGGGGTGCAAACTGGACTTTGCCGAGTTTATGACAAACCCCAGGTGCTGAAGCAGAGCGACAGTGCGAAGGGTGGCTTGATTGGCCTCCTGCAGGGATTGACCCCTGATGAGCCAATCGTCCAGGTATGGAAAGACAAACCCCTGGAGGTAGGCCGTCACCATCGCCAGGCACTTGGTGAATACTCTGGGGGCGGATGTAAGGCCAAAGGGCAGTACTCTGTACTGATAATGGTTTCCTCCCACTACAAATCCGAGATATTGTCTGTGGTCTGGATGAATGCGAGTATAAGCATTTTTTAGATCTAAGGAGCATAGCCAATCTCCCTGCTGGAGGTAGGGTAGCAGGATTCCAAGGGTAAGCATCTTGAACTTTTCCCTCTCCAGGAACTTGTTCAGGTTTTACAAGTCTAGGATGGGTCCGAGGCCTCCTGTTCTCTTTGGTACCAGGAAGTACCTGGAATAGAAGCCGTGACCTCTCTGGTGGTGGGGCACTGGTTTCACTGCCTGTTCTGCAGGAGTTGGCAGGTCTTCTGCAGGGAGTCAGTCCCTGTGCAGAGGGAGTCTGGGAGGCTCCCCTGGAAAATAGGAGGGGGTACCTGGTGGAAGTGGAGGAGATAGAACCCAGGTATCCCTTGACAGCTAAGTATAGTCCAGAAGGGCTGACTACCTGTGGATGAACAGGGCCATCCTGCCTCCAGTGCTGATGGGGCCAGCTGAGGAGAGGCTATGCCAATGCAGTCAAAAACCCCCTCCCTGCTGAGCAGGAGCCAGAGTAGGAGGCTTGGGTGCCTTTTGCCTACGGGGCCCATGACCCTGCCCCTTGGTCTACTGACCCTGTTGGGGAGCTACAGAGGCCTGAGAATGAGGGTACTGTTTATATGCAGATGACTTCCTCGTGTAAAAGGTCTTTTTCCCCAAGCCCTTCTTCTGAGAAGGGGCAGAGGTTTTTCTGGACAGCCTTGTCCGGGTAAGAGTCTCAGTCTCGAGTTCAGAAGCCTTGTCAGCCATGGGCTTGCCAAAGAGGTTTTTACCCCGGCAGGGGACATCGACCAACTTGTCCTGCACCCATGGCTCGAGGTCCAATGACTGTAGCCAAGCCTGACAGCATGCACTGATGCCAGCCGCAGCTACTCAGGCTGAAGCCTTGAAGCCATCATAGGCTGCTCGCGATATAAAAACCTTCTAGCACTCACGAATACCTGAGGACAGAGCATTGAACCTCTGCAAAGGTTCCTCGGAGAGACCAGCAGAGAACCCAGCAATCTCCTTTGCCAGGTCTCGAAGGTACATGCCCATGTACAGCTGGTAGGTCTGGACACAGCAAGCAAGCATAGAGCCCTGGAAGCACTTCTTACTGAGGGCATCCAGGTTCCGGGCCTCCCGGCTGGGAGGCACCAAGGAGTACATCTTCTGACTCTTCAGACGATGCATGGCCGACTCCACAACCATGGAGTGGTGCGGTAATTGTGCCTTTTGGAACCTGGGGCTCTTGCGGACTCGATAAATGAATCGACCCGCTTGCTCAAAACCGGCGTCGAGGCCGGCGCCTCCCACATACGGAAGAGCAACCATTCCAGCATCTGAGGAACTGGCACAGTAAAGGCCTCCTTCGGAGGAGAGAGTCATACTGTAGGGCCTTGAGCTCCTCGGCTCGAGGCTCCTCCTCAGGATCCGCGGGGAATGCCAAAACGTTGGCTATGTCCTGCACGAAATCCAAGAACCAGGTATCCTCTGGTGGGGACCTTCTCCGAGGCTCGAACTCAGGTGAGTCTGAAGGAACACACCGAGTCCGAAAGGTGTCGAGTGACTCCTCATCCTCAGTCTCCCAGCTGGACTCCTCGGAGGAGGAATCAAGCGGCTCTGGTTCGGCAGGCATCGATGCCATCCGCCCCGACACTGAGGGTACTGGTGTCAACAACGTCGGTCCCGAACGGGAGGCCGAGGGGGATCTTGGCCAAGGATCGACTCAAGCTCGCATGGACGAGGATCGGCTCGGCCTCCAGGGTCGACTTGGATGTCGATGTCCCGGTGGTTGGGGCAGATGCACCAGTGAGACCGGTGATCAGTGCCTGCTGCTGTTCCATGAAGGTAGCCAAGATGCTCTCCAAGGCCATCAACCTGAGTCCAAGTTCAGGAGACTCAGCAGCCCCCGACTTGGGCCCCGGCAGCACCGGGCCCGACATCAGCTCTCCTGGAGGTGAGTCCACGAGGACTACAGTACTCATGTGACCCAGGGACTCCATCTCCACACGAGGTTGTTTTGCAGGCCTCTGACTCCAAAGACCTGGGACGGCGCTCGGGACTATGCGACTTGACCCTCGGGGAGCCAAGTGCATCCACCAATGCCGCCCTCGCGGGTTTTTTCTTCTTATGATGCTCCCGCGAGGGAGACCCCCTTTCAGAGGAGCCTTGACGCTGCTCGGGGCCGGAGTCCGAGATGTCGAGGCCTCTCATGCGGTCCGGGCCCCACCGGACGCAGAGTCAGAGAAGATTCTTTCCTTTTGGTGCTGCCGACTCCTTAACGCCTTAAAGGACATTTTCCCACATGGACCACAGATCATCGGGTCATGATCGGGTCCGAGGCAGCAGTCATGTGTGTCGGTGAGAGACATAAGTTTTACACTGATCACACTTTTTAAACCCGCTGGCAGCCATCAGGGAAAAGAGGGCCCCTGCAAGGTCAAAAGACAGGGCTGCCAGTGAAAAATGGCAAACGCTAGTCACTAAGGACAAAAACTGAAACAGAGATCCAGGCTTGATACCAGGCGGGAAAGGGAAACCAGTGAACCGAAGAAAAATAGGTTAACGCAGAGAAAATCAACTTCTTCCTCGGGTGAAATGAATATACATCCATCGGGCTCTGCGGAAAAAAAGAAGACTGAGCAAGATGGCAACCTTGGGTGGGAAGGGGACCGCGCATGCACGCTGCATTCCCAAAGGCTTTCTATGAAAGCTGGGGAAATGCTTCGCACAGAGGTTCTGTCTGTGCCGACATCACCCATATGTGAGGACTGACTTCCTGCTTGGTTCTGGAAAAAGAAAGTTAAGGTATGTCATGTGTTTAATTTTCCAGCAGCTATGCTCTTCATAATGTGTCTCAATTTTTAATCTTTATTTTAGACCAAGAAGATGCTACAAAACAAGATGACCAACCTAATCAGATGGTACCTTACCGAAAGCCAAAAGACAAGCAAAATAGTGAGTATTCAGGCTTTATCCCTTGCCTAGATTTTTTTTTCCAGTAGCCTTAAAGTATTAGCCCCTATGTTTTCACTTTCAGATCGAGAAAAGTTAGAAAATCAGCAACTATGGGAGAGAAGTCTAACAGGAAAAGATCATACAGCAAAAGTTTTTCTGACGGAGAATCTACACACGCCGATACAGAATACGGAGAGCGTGGTGAAAGCTGTGTCTTTGATCATCGTGTTTGAGGACAGAACAATCTTGCATTAGACCCCTCTGAAGAATCAGAACCAGTTAGCTATGTTTAGTTTGTGAAAAGGTGGTATCGTAAATTGGACAAGTTTAATGGTGTAATGTATTCAGAGGAATTTCGGTTTATTAATTTAGACAGGGTAACATTATCTGAGGCTCAATACACCATTCGGCAAGGTATTCAGCATATTCTGGATGAGGTTAGCAGCAAAGTTTCACCTGGCGATTATGTACAGGTGCATCTACATTCACCTCTTTCACAATTCCTTGTATTCTGGAAAGTTAAACCCAGAAGCATTAGATGCTGATTTCTTAGATCACATCGCTAAAGCCCTTCAGAATCAGAGTCACAGAAAAATCCAGATTGTGATATATTCTGTTTTGTTGTACTTATAAGAAGTCAGGGTGGGAGAGCTCGTAGGGTCTTAAAGACTATACCATTTAGCCAAATTATTAATAAAAGGATGTATTTGATAGACTTGAACAACACTGATAATAACCTGTGTTTTGCAGGTAGCCTCACAGCCCTCATGTCTCTGGTAAAAATGAGAGATGTCGAACTGTTAGAAGGTGCTAAAAAACTACATAATGAGTTGGGATGGCCAGTACACAGAAAAGTCATACTCGATGTAGCAATATTTGAACAGCATTTAAAGATAAACATACGTGTTGTGCTTTACACAAATTCATGGGTTTGGTTTAAGACAGACAGACCTGTGCTCCCTAAGACTGTTCTTGTTGCTACACGAAGACCATTTCTATGGCATAACCGATGTCAAAATATTCTATGGGGAGCGCAAATTCTGTAGTTACTGTCAGAAACCATACAACCACGATCATAATTGCACATTATGGTGCCGTCTTTCACACTAACTTGTGCGAATAATGTTGGTGTACAACATATGTCCTAATTGCAAACTCTTGTCGTTCTAAAGAGTGTTTGGACAGACATACGTATTTGGCTCTGAAAAAAGAAGTGGTGCATTTAAGATACTGTGCAAGAAATGTGAGTCTTATGTGGACAAGAAACATAAGTGCAAGGGTCGACATTGTAAACTATGCAGTGAACACTTGACCAGGGATGGCGTCCACTTTGTTTTACCAATAGGGGTCATAGAACATAACATCTGAAAAGTATATTTTTTATGATTGTGAATGTATGCAAGAAACAGGCTGGCATGTCCCTAAAGCACAGTTACTTACCTGTAACAGGTGATCTCTGGGAACAGCAGGAATAAGTCTTCACATATGGGTACGTTGGTACCGACGGAGCCTGTGTGGGAACGCTCCCCAGAGTCCCAAAAAAGGAAAGCTTTAGGGAGCATCCCACAGCACCTGCGTGCTGCCTTCCCGCCTTTCCTAACCGCCTCTCTCCAGTTCGTTTTAAAGCTGAGACAGAGAGAGGAAAGGAAAGATAGAAAGATACAACTCCTAGGGGAGGTGGGTGGGTTGTGAAGACTTATTCCTGCTGTTCCCAGAGATCACCTGTTACAGGTAAGTAACTGTGCTATCTCATGGAACAAGCAGGAATGAGTCTTCACATATGGGGACTCCCCAGCTAGAGATGCCTGGGAGATCCCCAAGGTTGTGAGACCTTGAGAAGGGCTCTACCTCCTCCCATGGATCTCAGGCATCCAACCAGAGATGGAGGGCAGGAGTTGATTAAGCATGGAACAGGTGTTTGAGAACAGCCTGACCAAACAAGGCATCCCGGCGGGAGTCCTTGTCCAAGCAGTAATGGGCTGTGAAGGTATGAACAGAGGCCCAGGTGGCCGCTCGACAGATCTGGTCGATAGACACAGAATTTAGATGAGCCATAGAGGTTGCCATGGCCCTCACATTGTGAGCTGTGACATGGCCCTCCAGAGAAAGATTCTTGCTCTGATAGGCGAAAAATACACTGAGCAATCCAATTGGACAGTGTTCTTAGAGATTGGAAGTCCCAAATGAGAGGGATCAAAAGCAAAGAGCTGAGAAGACTTTCTATGTTGCTGTGTCCTTTGTAAGTAAAAGGCAAGAGCCCTCTTACAATCCAGGGTATGAAGATTCCTCTCTGCACTTGATGCATGAGGACCTGGAAAGAAGACAGGTAAGTACACCTCTTGGTTAAGATGAAAAGGTGAGACCACTTTAGGCATAAAGTGTGGATTGGTCCTAAGGACTACCTTATGATGGAACCTTGTATAAGGTGGATTAGCCACTAAGGCCTGCAGCTCACTGATGCGGCGAGCTGAGGTGACTGCAATAAGATAGATAACTTTCCAGGAAAGAAACTTCAAGGAGGTAGTGGCTAAGGGTTCAAAGGGAGGCTTCATGAGCTGACCAAGAACCAGATTCAAGTCCCATGCCACTGGAGGTGGTCTAATGGGAGCTTTAGTTAAAAGAAGGCCTCTCAAGAATCTTGCAACAAGAGGATGAGAGGAAATAGGTTGTCCATTGAGAGACTTGAGAGATGCTGCAATATAACTCAAATGGACCTGTACTGAATTCGTTTTGAGGCCAGCATGGGAAAGATGCAGGAGATACTCCAGTAAAGAATTCAAAGGAATTGCTAGAGGGTTAAAACCCCTCAGCACACCAAATGGTAAACATTTTCCATTTAAAAGCATAGGAACGCCTAGAAGGCGGCTTTCTGGAAGCATGAAGGATATCCCTCACTTGCTGAGACAGATGCCAATCTTGAAGGTCTAAGCCTTCAGCAACCAAGCCCTGAGATGGAGAGATTGGGGGTTTGGGTGCCACAATGTTCCCCCCTCCTGAGACAGGAGATCTGGAGCAGATCCCAAGTCCAGGGAGGGAGCTTGAGAGAGATGCAGAAGTAGAGGGAACCACACTTGGCATGGCCATCGTGAAGCTATGAGGATCATAGTCTCTTGATCTCTCTGAAGCTTGAACAGGGTCTTGGGAATTAGGGGAATGGGTGGAAAGGTGTATAGGAAGTCTTGACCCCAATGAAGGAGGAAGGCATCCTTGGCCTGAACTCCCTGACACGGAATTCTGGAACAGAATCGGGGAAGTTTGGCATTCCACGGACTTGCAAAGAGGTCTATGTCCGGGGTTCCCCAAATTCGAAAGATTCTGACTATCTGGTCCATATGAAGGGACCACTTGTGTGGAAGCAGAACTTGACTGAGTTTGTCTGCCCAAGAGTTTTGAACTCCTGGAAGGTATACTGCCAGAAGATGAATTTGATGCTCTCTGGCGAAGGCCCACAATCTCAGAGCTTCGTTGCAAAGCAACAGAGCCAGTCCCTCCCTGCTTGTTCACATAGAACATGGCTACTTGGTTGTCCGTGTGAATGAGGACTGTCTTGTAGCTGAGCAGGGTATGGAAGACAGAGCCAGGAAGATTGCTCTGAGCTCTAAGATGTTGATATGTAGAGAGGTCTCCTGTGGGGATCAAATGCCCTGGGTGGAGAGGTTGTGAAAATGAGCTCCCCAACCCTTTGGAGAGGCATCTGTTGTAAGGGTTGCTTGGGGTAACAACTGTTGGAAGGGGGACCCCTGCAACAGATTCTGAGTGGACTTCCACCACTGGAGAGACCAGAAGAGGTGCCTGGAGGTTGCTATTTTGTCTGACAGACCCCCTGATGCCTGGGTCCATTGGGTGGACAAAGTCCATTGAGCTGCCCTCATGTGAAGGCGAGCATAAGGGACCACATGCACAGTGGATGCCATGTGGCCTAGCAGTTGTAACATCTCTCGAGCAGTTAAATGGGTTTTTAACTCAATCTGGGAGGCTAACTGCACTAAGCGTAGGCAACGGGCCTAGGGAAGATAGGCCCTTGCGGTTGTGGTATCCAGCAAGGCCCCTATGAACTCTAGAGACTGAGTAGGGGTGAGTTGGGACTTAGGAATCTTTATCACCAGTCCCAGACACTGCAGAACACGCATTGTGCAGGTTAGGGAAGTCTGGGCCTCTGACTGGGATAGAGCTCGGATGAGCCAGTCATCCAGATATGGGAATACGAATATTCCTAGAGTGCGTAGGAATGCAGCTACTACTGCCATGCATTTTGTGAACACTCGGAGCAGAAAACACAAACAAACACAGTCCAAAGGCGTGGCAGGAAGGGTCAAAGAAAGCCTTTATTATTCAGGGATTGAGCACTGCCAACCCAACACTGGCCGTGTTTCGTAGGAAACTTCTTCAGGGGTATGCGGCTCAACTATACATAAATAAAAACCACCATAAAAATGATAATGATAAAAATCAATAGATAAAAAATAAATAAATACATGTAGCCTCGGAACAATGTGAAGGGAGGGAGGCAGGGAAGGACAGAGGAAACCAGGGAAAGGAATGGGAGGGAATGGAAAAAAGGGGAGGAAAAAAGTGCCTAATTTGAATAGTAAACTTAATAAAATTACATAAGATCATAAATAACTAAATGAAATCATCCAAAGATTTAACCATAAGATGAACAAACCAAAGTAAAATGTAAAAGTGGAACAGCAAACACTATTACATGCATATAAACCATTAAAACCACATATGTAAAGTATTTACATCCAAATAGTGATATAAAAAAGTCGTTAAAAGAACCAAAGAACACTAATTACATGCATATAAAACAAAACCACATATGCAATATGTTTGCCATTAAAAGAACCAGAAGTGTAATAGTGTTTGCTGTTCCACTTTTACATTTTACTTTGGTTTGTTCATCTTTTGGTTAAATCTTTGGATGATTTCATTTAGTTATTTATGATCTTATGTAATTTTATTAAGTTTACTATTCAAATTAGGCACATGTATTTATTTTTTATCTATTGATTTTTATCATTATTTTTATGGTTGTTTTTATTTATGTATAGTTGAGCCGCATACCCCTGAAGAAGTTTCCTACGAAACACGGCCAGTGTTGGGTTGGCAGTGCTCAATCCCTGAATAATAAAGGATTTCTTTGACCCTTCCTGCCACGCCTTTGGACTGTTTTTGTGTTTGCTGTTTCCGTGGCAGTTGCTGCTCTTTTTGGTGTGCACTCTCGGAGCAGAGGCCAAACCAAAAGGAAGTACCCTGTATTGGTAGTGCTTCCCTTGATAAAGGAACTGAAGAAACCTTCTGTGTGCTGGATGGATGAGTATATGGGTATACGCATCCTTGAGATCTAGAGAAAGCCAATCCTGACTCTGAAGGAATGGAAGGAGAGTACCTAGAGAAATCTTGAATTTCTCCTTGCATAGAAACTTGTTCAATTCTCTGAGATCTAATATGGGTCTGTAACCCCCTGTTTTCTATGGAATCAGAAAGTAGGGGGAGTAGAACCCTGAGCCCTGTTGAAGAAGGGGTACTTCTTCTATTGCCCCTTGGGCAAGAAGGGTAGTAATCTCTTGACCGAGAAGGTCGAGGAGAGATGTTTGAGAATTGAACTGTCTCACCATGGTGTGAGGAGGAAGGTTTAAGAAATGAAGTTTGTACCCTTCCCTTATGATGGAAAGGGTCCACTGCTCTGCTGTGATTTGTTCCCATCTGGCAGCAAAGTGAGCTAACCTTCCTGGAATGGTGAGAGGCTCTGGTTCTGCTAGAGCCAGAAAGGTTAAGTTCTCTAGCTGCAAGTAAAAGGCCCTGAGGAGGCTGAGGCTGTTGGGCTACAGTAGGCCTTGCAGCCTTAGACTTGGCCTGTTTAGGTTGTTGACGCTTCGCAGCAAAACGACCTGCAGAAGATGTCTGCTGACCATAAACAGGATAATATCTTCCCTTCTTGGGAAAATGTGTCTTTTTGAACAACCTCTTCTGGACAGGATTAGAGGTAGACTTTGAAAGCCTATCCAAAGCAGAATTTTCTGTATCCATCTGAGTGGCCTTTGCTTACCAATCTTTGCCAAACAGGTTTTCACCTGTACAAGGAAGATTTCCTAATCCATCTTGGACCCAGGGTTCCAAATCAGAAGCTTGTAACCAAGCAATTCTGTGTGCACCTATGGCAATGGCTGAGGCTCTGCTGGCTGCCTCAAAAAAGAGTCAAAGGCTGCAAGGTTAGAGAATTTGGAAACATCCTGGGCATGCTTAAGCCAGGTAAGAAAGTCTTCCCTTTTATCTTCTGGAAGAAAAGGGAGGAAAGTTTGCAGATGATCTGTAACTTCCTTCAGAAACATCCCCATATAGAGACTATAGGAGTTGATTCTGGCAACAAGCATACTTGGCCGGGAAGATTTTCCTGCCAAAAGCATCTAAGGTTCTACATTCTCTTCCTGGAGGAGCAGATGAGTGCCTCTTGCACTCTAACTTTTTCATAGCAGACTCCACCACAAAAGAATGGTGAGGAAGCAGAGTTTTATGAAATCCAGGACAAGGAGGGACACGATACATGGTATCCAACCTACGAGAAATAAGAGATGGTGAGAGGAGTCTCCCATATGCCTATCATGTGGTCATAAAGGATCTCATGATTTGGCAAAGCGGCTGCTTCTTTAGGAGCCTTGGGATATTGCAAAAATATCCAATTTTTTGGCTCTAGGCTCTGTCTCAGGGGCTACTGAGATAGAAAGCCCCTTGGCCACTTCCCTTATTTAGTCTTGAAAAGACAAGTCTTCTGGAGGGGACATTCTTCTTTTTGGAGAAGGCGGCTCCTGAGGAAGGAGTACCGATGCTTCAACAGAGGCCTCTGATGCATCAGAGTCTTTGGAGGAATCGAAGTATTGCCTGTCTGGATGCTCCTGTAAAGCCCGATATGCATACCTGGTGGTATCGACATCGGGAGTCATCGGTACCGAATCGGTACTGATAGGCATCATCGGACAGAGTACTGCTGCAGTCGACACCAAAACTGATGTCGATGCAACCGGTACCGGCACCGATATCGGAGCCGGTACCGACAACGAAGCTTGTTGCGGTACCAGCGGCGTTGCAGCTTGTATGAATGCCATAATGGCATGCTGCATGGTCAGAACATTCTGATTCATCGATGTCATGTCTGGAGGTCGGTACCGGCAGATTCCACCGGTACCCCAGAACATTGCAACAGGTGATTGGTCGAGGCCATGCCATCGATGTCAACCTGTGACCCCATAGGAGGAGCTTTGGAAGCTGGAGCTTCCTGCCGGGGTACTTTTGCCGGTGCAGGATCCTCGAGGGCAAGCCCGGAGGCATCTCGATGCTTAGAGGGAGATCTACCCTTCGAGGACTGGCTGGACTTATGTTTGGTTACCTGAGATCCATAGGAGGAAGAAGCAGCCCTGGACGACGTCAATGCCACCGAAGCTGCATCAGAGGGAAACAGTGTACTGAGCTTGGCTGCTCGGTTCTGTAAACCTCTTTTAGACATCATGGAGCAGGATGCACAATCTGTGATGGAATGGTCAGGACCCAAATACTTAAGACACCAGTCATGGGTGTCGGTAACAGAGATGGTACCGCTGCACTTAGTGCATTTTTTAAACCCGGAGGCGGGCTTTTCCATGAGGAATTTTTCTGTTAGGCCCAAGGAAGAAAAGACACACTGAAGTGGAACGGAAGTTTTTTTTTTTGTTTGTTTGTTTTTTTAAAGAAAAGAAAGAAAAGACCGGCGGTAACGGTCCAACGTCGAAGGCGGCAGACGTGCGACCAAAGAAATAAAATAAAGAACTTCTTCAGCGGTGACAGGAACACGACCTGCTGGCTCCGCGGAAAAGAAGAACTGGAGAGAGGCGGTTGGGAAAGGCGGGAAGGCAGTGTGCAGGCGCTGTGGGATGCTCCCAAAAGCTTTTTTTTGGGACGCTGGGGAGCGTTCCCGTGCAGGCTCCGTCGGTACCGACGTACCCATATGTGAAGACTCATTCCTGCTTGTTCCTGGAGATTTTATATTAGCATATTTATATTGAAAATTTCATCTAGAACAGTGGAGTATAAGCTCTGTGAATGTTAAATACGAGCCTGTTTTTTTAAATAAGGTCGCTGATGCGATTAAGCACGAACAGTAAGACGTAAGTCTGCTAGCTGTGCTACAAGAAAAGTCAGACCTTTGGAAAACTGGTTCGAAAAAAATCAGAGTGACAAAGACATTAATACTGTTAAAGTTGAACATAACAGAGAAAGTTGATTTTACACGTTCACGAAGAGACCAAAGATAATTGTAGTTCTACAACATGGAGGGTCATTCAGGATGGGCTTCCATCCTTAGTTTTACACCTGAATATATAATCGGGACTCACTAAAGAGAAGACACCATTTGCAATTTCGGCAGACCAGCCTGATAGTCAAACACGTCTTGGGAGACGTTGTCAACATTATTAAAGAGAGTCCGCACTGATTTACATAGATCTTCCCTGCTTGAATATATACATACCATAATCACAAAAAATTTTGCTCCACTCGTTAACCACAGCAAAAGTACCATAAAGTAATTAGGGAACGGGTCTCAGACTAGGTCAGGGAAGATGCCTGGGAGGAACTATGCCTCTATGGCTATCCAACCCCTATGTTGCATCAAGGACCCAATGAATTTCCCATATGGATATTACAAAAAATATTTTCAAAACAGGCTTATCAAAAACGTTCAATGCTTAAATCTCTACTAATTCCAAAAGATAGCTGAACGCTTATCTGTAAAGTCCATAAGGACTGGTGTCCCATCCCAATGCAAATGAACAGTGCCAGTGCGTTTCACTGCTTCCACGGTTTCATCAGGGGATTATTAAACAGATTTCCACGCCTGATGTGAACATGCGAACCACTTGTCCCAGTGGGCTCTAAAAAACAAAGGGTTCAATCAGTACATCATGCTGAAGCAAAAATCATTTCATATTTGATTCTTCTACTATACCAGTCTCACGTAGATGACATCCAACAGCAAGCAGTCATACCTCGCAATTACCCTCACTGGACTCGTCTTCCATCAAAAAGACGCCAACGCATGCGTGATTGAAAGGCACTGGCAAACCTTTATCTCCTGACCTCCCCATGACGTCATAGGCACACACTGAAGGGAGTTGATGTATAATAAAGCTCACTCTTCCTACCCCTTCTAACTTGAGGACCTCAGCACAATCAATAATGCTAAAAGGCTGTTAATGATGGATTCAAACGGTTTGAAAATATTTTTTGTAATATCCATATGGGAAATTCATTGGGTCCTTGATGCAACATAGGGGTTGGATAGCCATAGAGGCATAGTTCCTCCCAGGCATCTTCCCTGACCTAGTCTGAGACCCATTCCCTAATTACTTTATGGTACTTTTGCTGTGGTTAGTGAGTGGAGCAAAATTTTTTGTGATTGTGATTTATATTGCTCTAACAAACCCATCGAATTTCTGGTTGTTTCTTACAATCATGGAGGGATCATGGAAACACACTAAGTTTCATGGAAGATCATATTTCAAATATATGCAAGGAGACCACACCATTTTCATCAAATGGTGAGAGAGGATCATAGTTTGAAAGTCAACTGGGATTCAGTATATAAAATCCAAAAACGTCAGGCTAAGCTGGAATTACATAGATTTTCCCTAATAGAATATCTGAAGAGGCAACAAATTCCGAGGCCTTCGTATTTACAAAGAACCGAAGATGTATCACACTGACAACTCGTTTGTGGACAGATGGAATCAGGTCCTCAATAAATGTTCTAGGGACCTAATGGTCCTCATAGTAGATATGACCAAAACTGCCATTGACGCTTTACAATCAGAATTATAAGTTCACATTGGTGATCTGAAGAGCTCTATAACCCCCGAAGCTTTTGCTAAACAGATGGAAGAGAGTAAAAAACTATTAGAAAAAGTTAAGTTACCAAGAAGATAAAATTGCAAAATTAGCATGGGATAATGCAGATTATACTACAGGGTATGTTTACCCGTGGATGAACCAAAAGAGGAAAGAAACAACGGAAACGGGTTAATTTTGAAGATACCTCAGGAGATTCATGTTCTTTCGATTCTAGTGAGGGTCCTAAGAAGGATTTTCTAATCGAGGGGGGCGACGATTCCAAAAAGAAAAAAATCCAAAGATGTGAAAGAAAAAAACAAAAACCATTGGGTCGAGGGACTGTACGACAAACCGTAGATGCTGCTCCCATTTCAGATGCGGACACATTAGTAATTAACATTTCTTCACACACGCTGACATTGGAACAACTCAGACTTTTGAATAGAGGTTTATCTTTTGTACCGAGAATATATCATGGGTTTCAATTTCGTGTTGACCTTGAAGCACTCATTCGTAAGCTGAATTTGAAGGCTTATTTTGCTACATTAGAGACACCAGTTTCGATAGACCGGGTACCATTACCCCTAGTGTCGTCATGGAATCCTCCGGGACCTGTACATCCATCTTTGCTTCTCTTTAAAAATTTGGTCCTTAAAGATGTGACATTAGAACAGTGCGGAAGAGGAGTGCACAATACGTTGACGAGGAGTGAACATCTAGCACTACAGTCCCTCCTATCTCGTCCTGAATTGGTTATCAGGAGAGCTGACAAAGGAGGGGCTGTTGTAGTGCAGGATCGTAAGCAATATCTCCTGGAAGCATACAGACAATTGTCCGATCAGAATACCTATTTGGTTTTGGAACAAGATCCCACAGTTGTATTGCAACACATTCAAGATTTAACAGCTAAAGCGTTACATGACCGTTTGATTTCCAAAAAGGAATGGCGATATCTTAATGTGTTGAATCAGTCGTTGGCCAAGTTTTATTTGGTACCTAAGGTACACAAGCGTCTAGACAATCCACCCGGCCGTCCAATTGTGTCGACTAGGGGAACCGTATTGGAACCCCTTTCTACCTATCTTGATTCATTTTTGAGACCATTGCTCCCCATCCATTCCATCATATATAAAGGACACCACTCATTTTTTACAGCTGCTTGCACAACATTCAGGATTGGCTAATGACAGGGATGTATTTTTGGTCACACTAGATGCGACATTGCTTTATACAAACATTCCACAATCAGCAGCTTTTATGAGCACAATGTCAGCATTAAGGGGGAGGACAGATTTGACTGAATCCCATTTAGATTTCTTGGCAGAGCTAACGAGATTGGTGATTTTTGAAAAATTTTTACTTTTGAAAACACCATTTACCAACAAACTTCTGGAGTAGCGATGGGGGCCACCTGTGCCCCCTCTATAGCTAACCTCTATATGGGGGAATTCGAGCAGAAATGGCTGTCATCATCTCCTTTTCAGCACCACATTCCATTTTGGGGACGCTACATCGATGATATCTTGATATGGTATGGCCTCGTTTAGTTGGCTGAATCGACAGGATGCCCATATACAATTTACTCATTTTTACCATAAGGACCGAACTTATTTAGATGTTGCGGTGACAAGAAAGGAGGACTATTGGTCCACCTCGATTTATCGGAAGGAAGTTGATAGAAATGCCATGCTTCATTACCACAGTGCTCATCCTATACAACTAAAGGATAGTCTCCCTTTTTTGCAGTTCCTCAGGTATCGGCGTAATTGTTCTGAGGATGGCACCTTTAAGGAGCAGTCTAAAATTCTACAAAGAGATTTTAAAGCCAGAGGATATCCGAGGCAAGTTATTAAACGGGCCTATACCCAGGCACGGTTTAATAATCGAGACTTGTTGTTAGCGCCCAGTGTACAGAAGGAAAGCTCTGGGGAGACCGTAGTGAATTTAGTAACTAAGTTTTCTCCCTTCAGTGGCCAGCTCAAGAAAATTCTGAATCACCACAGCAATGTACTTCATAGCATTCCAGGTTTGGAGGCTAAATCAATTCGTTGTGTGTGGCAGCGTCACAAAAATTTGAAGGAACTTTTAAGTCCAGCAATATTGCGCCCTTTGGCGACAGAAGTAGTTTCACATAAAGGCCATGTGCTTTGTGGCCAATGTAATCTCTGTCCAGTTTCGTTGCAATTGACAGAGTTCAGTTACCATGATTCAGTCTATGTTCTAAAGCGACAGACCACATGTGGTTCTAGTGGAGTGGTATATGCAATTCAATGCCCCTGTCAACTCCTGTATATAGGCAAAACTATACGCCCATTTAGAATCCGGATTAACGATCATAGTCGGCTCCGATGTAAGAAGACAGATGCACCAATAGTGTCTCACTGTTTAGAGTTCGGGCATCAATTTGATCAACTGAGAGTATTTTGCATTGATCAAGTAATGACAGGATTTCAAGGCAAAACTAGAGATCAAAATCTTCTTATATGTGAACAGCGTTGGATATACACTCTACGGACTGCACATCCCGACGGACTGAATGCTCAAGTGGACTGTCAGTTTGCACTTAACGATTACATCAAAGGATGAACTGTTTCATTGTGTCTTTTTATTGTTTTAATATATACAAAACTTACCGTTTGAATCCATCAACAACAGCCTTTTAGCATTATTGATTGTGCTGAGGTCCTCAAGTTAGAAGGGGTAGGAAGAGAGTGAGCTTTATTATACATCAACTCCCTTCCATGTGTGCCTATGACGTCATGGGGAGGTCAGGAGATAAAAGTTTGCCTGTGCCTTTCAATCACACATGCGTTGGCGTCTTTTTGTTGGAAGACTAGTCCAGTGAGGGTAATTGCAAGATATGGCTGCTTGCTGTTGGATGTCATCTACGTGAGACTGGTATAGTAGAAGAATCAAATATGAAATTATTTTTGCTTCAGCATGATGTACTGATTGAACCCTTTGTTTTTTAGAGCCCACTGGGACAAGTGGTTCGCATGTTCACATCAGGCGTGAAAATCTGTTTAATAATCCCCCGATGAAACCGTGGAAGTGGTGAAACGCACTGGCGCTGTTCATTTGCGTTGGGATGGGACACCAGTCCTTACGGACTTTACAGATAAGCGTTCAGCTATCTTTTGGAATTAGTAGAGATTTAAGCATATTGAACGTTTTTGATAAGCCTGTTTGAAAATATTTTTTGTAATATCCATATGGGAAATTCATTGGGTCCTTGATGCAACATAGGGGTTGGATAGCCATAGAGGCATAGTTCCTCCCAGGCATCTTCCCTGACCTAGTCTGAGACCCATTCCCTAATTACTTTATGGTACTTTTGCTGTGGTTAGCGAGTGGAGCAAAATTTTTTGAGATTGTGATTTATATTGCTCCAACAAACCCATTGAATATATACATAGACAACAGATCCCTAGAGGTCTAAGAGTCTACAAAGAACCCAGAATGCCGATGTTGGAATTAGAGTTCATCATGAAATGGAATATGATTTTGAACAAGTGTTCATTGGACCTGATGGTTCTGATGGTGGATGCGTTAAAACCGGTTCTGGAGAAAACTGAAGAAATACAGACCATCCAAGCTGAATTAAAAACAAAAGAGACTGACGAGATTTAACAAAAAATTGGCAGAAGTGGAAAAAAAAGTGCAAGTAGTGCAACAGGAACCCATGACTAAGAAACTAAAGAAATTACAGAGATGCTACAGACTATACTTCAGGATACGTTTATCCATGGATGGACACTAAACGTAAGTTAAGGAAACAAAAGAAAATAGTTACTTTCAATGATTCGTCAGAAGACTCCGCACGAACTGAGTCTAGTGCTTCATCTAAGGAAGATTTTTTGGAAGAAGCTCAAGGGAAAACAAAGGAAAAGAAAAGCGACTCAGACCGGGCAATACGAAGCTGTTCCAGTCAGAAGAAATGAACCATTCCCTTTTACCACAAGTGACATTAGTAGAAAATATTTCCGGGTATAATCAAAAGAGTCTTTACAAGTGCTTAATAAAGGTTTATCATTCGTTCCAACGATAAGTTTTGACTTTTCAGTTTTGGGTGGATTTCGAGAATCTGGTGCGGAAACTACACTTACAACATTATTTCCACTCCCCAGACGAGGGGATAGTAGGTGAGAAAGACGCATTAATAACTGAAGTACACTCCCAACGTATTCCACTACCATTATCTTCTAAATGGTCACCCCCTACTCCACTGCCGATGGCAATAGCCATTTTCAAGGAACTGGTACTACAGGATATTTCAGTTTTGGAACAAGGCACACAATTATATAACACCGCCCTAATGAAAGTAGAGGGACAGGCTTTGAAAGAATTGAGAAATAGGACTGATTTAGTCATTAAAAGAGCTGATAAAGGAGGTGCAATAGTAGTGATGAAGCAGGTAGATTTGAAGGAGGCAGAACATCAACTGCAGGATCATACAACTTATGTACCACTGTTAGATGTCAGACGGCTGCCTAGGGTGAGAACTTACACAATCTTGACGATGCATATATTCATATGATTCTTGCAAGGTATTGTGGGTAATGTAGTTCATTCACTCCCAAACACAGCTGAAGACAATAATTGAGTTGTGATACCAGTGGTAAGGCCAATAAAATACTTTTTATTGATGGGGTTTAATTCACCCAGCACAAATATGCTTGGTAGCAATATAAATGAGGTTACTTGCTTGCAGTGTTTAAATGGATAACAAAGTCACAAAACAAACCAGAAAACAACCTTCAGCTTGTCAGGCAATTAGCTAATGTTTTCTTAGCAAATAATTACCAAATAAAAAGGCACAAAGAAATGAATAAACTTTGCTTGTTAGGTTAACTTCTGCTTATTTTCCACGCAGATCCCAGCAGTGATTCTCCCTTGCTCACACACACAATCAGGTGCAGCTTTAATTACTATCAATTGACCAGCTGAAAGCCTTTAGCTGGCTGGCTGCTACTGTGTGAACCCAAAATCCTGCTTTAAGAGCTGTTTGCAGTAGAATAAAGAACAAAGTTAGGTTTCTTTGTGATGGCTGATGTGTTTGCTCACAGAAAGCTAGCAATAGCATTGGGATAAAGAACAGTCCATGTAATCAATAGTTTCATCTGCTGTATCTCCCCCTTCATCAATCAGCATAGGGTCACTATCATACATTGGCACAGACGAGTCTTTCAATAAGGCACTATCATGAGAATGCTTATTCCCTTGCTGCCATTCACTATTATAGATAGGGTCTGGATCAGTGTTCATACCTGAGCCTCTCCTGCTATCATAATTCCTCTCTGTATAGCCTGGCCAGTATGTAATCCAGTTCTGATGTCCAGCCTTCCAATCTTGATCCCTGGACACTGGATCTTTCCTCACATACCTTCTGGCATAGGTCTGAAAGTCCTTTCCACGTGCAGTCTTCTCTCTTCCAGGTAGCCACTGGTGATTCCTATCTCTGCCATTCCATTCCTCTGGCTGACTCCAGTCCAATGGACTCTGCTGGCATTTGGAATACCTCCCAGTATAGGTACTGCCTTGGAATCTCCCAGACCTTCCAATGGCCTTTCTTCTCTTCCTTCCAGAGAGTTTCCTTCTCTCTCTATTCGCTTGGCTTGGCTTCTGCTTCTCGAGATGATGTTGGTGCTTGAGCTTGAAGCTGTTGCTGTATCTGTGTCTGAAGCTCTTTCTGTAGCTATTATCTGTAGAATAAGCTCTATTCTTATTCTGTCCTAATGTGTGCTCCTCCCTAACAGCGCAGCTGTGTTGAATCAGGCCCTGCCCTTTGAGATGAGTGCTTAGGGATTACCTCATAGCTCTTGATTGCACACACGTTTTCTCACTTCAGCCCCTCTCATGGCTGCTGGAAACCTGGTGCATTCTGGGACTGGTAGTCTTTTATGTGAAAACTCTGTTTTCTTACTTCTACCAAAACTGACAGGTTGCTTGTTCAGAGTCACATCATCTTTTCTATAGCTCCTACCTGAGCTATGATAAGCTTCCTTATCACAAAGATCCACAGAATGAGTTACAGGCTACTAACAAACCGTTAACACAAGCAGCTTTAGAAAATAAATTAATTTTGAAAAAAAAGAGTATCAATTTTTAAACATCTCCACTCCAACTACAGCAAAAAACTGTATTTGGTCCCTAAAATCCATAAAAATTTACAACAACCCCCAGGGAGACCGATAGTCTCAACAAAAGGGAGTGTTGGAACCACTGTCTATTTAGATTTGTTCTTGTGTCCCGTTATCAACCATACCATCGTATCTGCGCGATACTACACACTTTTTACGACTAGTGGAGGACATGACTGAGTGGTCGAAGGATCTTGATACTTTTAGTTACTATGGATGTGGTATCATTATACACGAATATACCACAAAATGCGGCCATATCTACAGTCCAATCTACTCTTCTATTGAGGGAAGACCTTTCAGCTTTGCAATATGAATTTGATAGCATTAGCACGCTTGGCGATTTGTCAGAATTATTTTGAATTCGAAGGGAAATTGTACAAACAAATAGCAGGTGTCGCTATGGGAGCAACCTGCGCTCCATCAATAGCCAACTTTTACATGAGTAATTTTGAATCCCATTGGTTACCTATTTCTCCGTATCGGACTAATATGCTAGTATGGAAGAGATACATCGATGATGTGTTTCTATTGTGGAAGGGCACAGAAGAAACATTTTTACAATTTACACAGTGGATAAAACGGATGTGATACTAACAAAATTTACCTATACATATCATAAACAGAAGATAACATATTTAGATGTACAGGTAGAAAGAGATATCAGTACATGGAAAACTTCCGTTATTAAAAACCTACAGATCGAAATGCCCTGTTACACTTTACGAGTAAACATCCTAGAAAATTGAAAGAAGGGCTTCCTTTTTCACCACAATTTCTCCGTTTTCATAGAAACTGTTCTGACACGGAAGAATTTAAGAGGCAGGCACAACACCTGAAGAGCGATTTTATGAGTAGAGGCTATCCTAACAAGGTAGTGTCACAAGCATATAAAAGAGCCTTATATAATCACAGGTCCCTATTACTTAGTGATATACCCGGCAGGAGGACTATACAAAAGGACCTAGTTTATATTAATTTGGTGACAGGATTTTCTCCACTTAGTAATTCAATACAACACATAGTGAATAAGCATAGGAACGTCCTTAGAACGGTTCCTGGACTGACAGATAAACTAATCCGATGCGTATGGCGAAGAGGACACACATTAAAAGATAGGCTGAGCCCGGCGATCCTCCCCCCCAATATCTGAGGGGAATAATGGTAGCCACAAAAAATGTGGTCACTGTGATATGTGCCCAATAATGCTTGAAACCGCTACGTTTGTTTATAAACAGTTTCATCTCCGGTCTCACACTACTTGTGAGTCAAAAGCAGTAATTTATAGGATTCAGTGTCCCTGTGGACTATTGTATGTTGGAAAAACGTTACGTCCATTGAAAGTACGACTGAAAGAACATAAAAGTCACTTAAAATGCGGAAGAATGGAAGTGCCAATGGTTCCACATTGTATGGCGCTGGGTCATACTTTTGATCAATTTAGCTGCCTTGTAATTGAACAGGTGACAGAAGGCCGTGGAGGAAGGACACTGGATGAAACTCTTAAAGAAAGAACAGTGGATTTTTAAATTGGACACGGTGATCCCCTCAGGATTAAACATAGCTATAGATTGGAAGATCTGTATATGACGTTACAATGATTTGCTGGGGAGACTGAGACAGTCAAATGTATGTTTCCATTCGAATGGATTTAGGGAGAATTCTAAATTGTTCTTAATTACTTAAGACTATGCGATGAATGAGAATCAGCTGACACTGTTGCAGAAGCGAATGCTTCAGTTGCTATAAGGATCAGGGCATTAGTGAAACCCGCATGCGCGGCATTTTTTTGTGATGAGATTATACCAGGATTGATGAAATCTAGAGAGAAGAAAAACGCAGGCAGCATCTATATATAGTAGGTGAAAAAAAAACAAACATTTTTATAGTTACATTTTATAATGGTAGTTTTTAAAATCATAGAATATGGTAGTTGCGAGTTGTCATGTTTGTTTTTTAGAGCACTATAAGGGTGATAAAACAAGATCCTCTGAAGAAACTGCAGGCAGTGAAATGCCTCAGAGGTACCCCATAAGAGCGTCGGGATCTTTGGGATTGAAGATACACAGCAGTTAGCTCCAGAGTATCAAATACTTCACAGCTAAGTGATGGACTTAATAGATCAGTAATTTATATTAGCATATTTATATTGAAAATTTCATCTAGAACAGTGGAGTATAAGCTGTGTGAAAGTTAAATACGAGCCTGTTTTTTGAAATAAGGTCGTTGATGCGATTAAGCACGAACAGTAAGACGTACGTCTGCTAGCTGTGCTACAAGAAGTCTGAGACCTTTGGAAAACTGGTTCGAAAAAAATCAAAAAACAGTGACAGATGTTTTTTTAATACTGTTAAACTTGAATGTAACAGAGAAAGTTAGTTAAAAGAAGGCCCATCATAAAACTTGCTATGAGAGGATGGGAGGAAATAGGTTGTCCATTTAGAGGCTTGAAAGAAGCTGCAATAGCACTCAAATGAACTCACTGAATTGGTCTTAAGCCCTGCCTGTGATAAATGGAGATACTCCAGTAATGATTCCAGAGGTATTGCAAGAGGGTTAAGACCCTTCTGCGAGCACCATATGGTAAACCTTTTCCACTTAAATGCATGAGAGCGTCTTGTGGAAGGCTTCCTGGAAGCATTAAGGATATCCTTTACCTGCTGAGAAAGGTTAAGACCGTGAAGTTCTAGGCTTTCAGCAACCAGGCCCTGAGATGCAGAGACTGGGGATTGGGATGCCACAGCATCCTGTCCTCCTGAGAATGGAGTTAGGATCTGCTCCAAATCTCCTGAGGTGGAGCATGAGAGAGATGTAGGAGCAGAGGGTACCACATTTGCCATGGCCAACGTGGAGTTATAAGAATCATATGACCTCTGTCTCTGAACAGGGTTTTGGGAATTAGGGGAATGGGTGGAAAGGCATACAGGAAGTCCTGACCCAAATGGAGGAAAGCATCCGTGGCCTGACAACCCTGAGCCAGAATTCTGGAACAGAACCGGGGAAGTTTGGCATTCAGCAGACTTGCAAAAAGGTCTATGTCCAAGGTTCCCAAAATTTGGAACAAAACCAAAAAAAACCCCACTTTGGCCACCTGGTCTGCATGGACAGACCATTTGTGTGGAAGCAGAACTTGACTGAGTCTGTCTGCCCAAGAGTTTTGAATGCCTGGAAAATACACTGCAAGGAGAATCAATCTGATGCTCTGGCGAGGGCCCATAGTCGCAAAGCTTGGTTGCAGAGCGACAGAGCCTGTTCCGCCCTGCTTGTAAACATAGAAAATGGCTACTTGATTGTTTGAAGTAGGAATGTCTTGTAGCTGAGCTGGGTGTGGAATACTCAAAGAGCAAGGAAGATTGCTTTGAGTTTCAGGAGATTAATGTGTAGATAGGTCTCCTGTGGAGTCCAGGTACCCTGGTTAGAGCACCCTTGTAGGTGGGCTCCCCAACCCACTTAAGAGACATCTGTTAGAGTGGCTTGGGGTGGGGATTGCTAAAGACAAGACCCCACCAGAAGGGTTTTGGGGTGACTGCCACCATTGGTGGGACAAAATAAGGCGATCCGAGTTTGCTATTTTGTCTGACAGGCAACCTGATACCTGAGTCCATTGAGTGGATAAAGTCCACTGGGCTGCCCTCATATGGAGGCAAGCATAAGGAACCACATGCACGGTGGATGCCATGTGGCCTAGCAATTGCAACATTTCCCCAGCAGTGAGGTGAGGTTTTAGCACTGCTTGAGAAGCTAACTGTGCCATGCAAAGGCAGCGGGGCTGTGGAAGGTAGGCCCTTGTCTGTCTGGTATCCAGCAGAGCTCCTTATAAACTCTAGGGGAGCAAGGTTGCATAAACGAGTGGGAGCAAGGTTGCATTTTGGGAAGTTTGACAAGTCCCAAATACTGAAGGATGTGCATTGTGTGAGAGCGCAACCCTGGCCTCTGGTTCTGAAGGGGCTCGAATGAGCCAGTTCTCTAAGTAAGGGAAGACAAATGCAGCCATGCATTTTGTGAACACCCTTGGTGCAGAGGCCAGGTCAAAAGAAAGAACCCTGTATTGGTAGTGCTTCCCTTGACACAGAATGCAAAGTAACGTTTGGTGAGTTAGATGGATGAGAACATGGGTGTACACATTCTTGAGATCTAGAGAACAAAGCCAAACCGGACTCTGAAGTTATGGCAGAGTTCCTAGAGAAATCATTTTGAACTTCTCTTTGAACAGGAATTTGTTCAATTCTGAGGTCTAAAATGGGTCTGTCCCCTCCTGTTTTCTTTGGAATAAGAAAATAGTGGGAGTAAAACCCTGTACCCCGTTGGGGAATGGGTACCTCATATTGCCCCTTGGGCAAGGAGCAGTGTGACTTCTTGAGCTAACTGGTCATTGAGAGGTCTGAGAATTAAACTCTTACCATTGTAGGAGGGGGCATGCTGAGGAAATGAAGCTTGTACCCCTCTCTTACGATAGACAGAGTCCAATTTTCTGCCGTTATCTGACCCCATCTGTGGGCAAAATGACAACCTTCCTGGGATGGTGGAGCGCTCTGGGCTGTTCAGGGCCAGGAAGGCAAAGCTCTCTAGATAGGAGTCAAAGCCCCTGTGGAGGCTGAGTCTGCTGAGCCGGTTGAGGCTTAGCTGCTTTTGTCTCTTTGCCTAGGTTGTTGCTGCTGTCCCTTTTGGGCAGACTGACCTAAGCGATGCCCCTGTTGGGTTTAGGAGGGATAAACCTTACTGAAGAATGGTTTCGTAGAGGATTTTTTCCCCCCTCGCAGGATCAGCTGCAGATTTAGACAGACAATCTATCCAGAGTGATATTTTCAGCATCTCATCAGCTTTTTCCTGCCAATTCTTGCCAAAGAGATTCTCTCCTGTGCAAGGAATATTCCCTAGTTTATCCTGTACCCAAATTTCCAAGTCAGATGCCTGGAGCCAGGCAATCCTATGTGCACCTATGGCAATAGCAGAGGTTCTGCTTATGCACTCAAAGCAGTCAAAGGCTACACAATTCACAATCTTGGAAACATTGAGCATGTTTGACAAGGGTGAGGTAATCCTGCCCCTTATCAGGAAGGGGAGGGCTCATAAGCTCTAAATCTCCTGTGACAACCTTAAGGAACATTCCCACATAACATAGGAACTGATCCTAGCAGAAAGCATGGAAGCCTGGAAGGTCCAACATCCAGAGGCATCAAGAGTCCTACACTCACGTCCTGGAGGATTAGATGCGTTCCTTTTTGCACTATCCTTCTCATAGCTGACTCTACCACCAAGGAATGGTGTGGTAGTTGAGTCTTCTGAAAACCAGGACGAGGAACTCGATACAATGGTGTCGAGTCTTCGAGAGTGAGGAGATGTGGTTAGAGGTGTTTCCCACATCCTTAACATGAGATCATGCAAGATCTCATGATTAGGGGTAAGGTAGCTGCCTCCTTGGGAGCTTTAGGGTATTGCAGGATTTCTAATTCCTTTGCCCTAGGCTCTTTTTCAGGAGCCACTGATGGAAAGACCGAGCCATGTCTTGGATAAAATCCTGAAAGGACATATCCTCTGGTGGAGACATCCTATGCTGAGAAGAGGAATTCTCAGGAAGAAGTACTCTGGTATTGGCAGAGCTTTCAGAGTCTTCAGACTCATCTGCGTATTCAAAGTATCTGATCCGGGTGATCGTGCAAGGCACGGTACTGGTACCGATCGAAGTCGGCATCGGAGTGGTCTGGTATTGACTTGATACTGGATGGATACGCATGACTCAGTCCCGGTAGAATACCTGCCGATGTCAATGCAGTCGGTGCTGGTACTGGTTGAATAGTCTGAAGCGGTTTCAGAGGCATTGAGGCCGTGAGAAGAGCTGCCAGACTGTGTTCAATAGCTGAGAATCTCTGGTTTGATGCTGCTGATGCTTGGGTATCGGTACCAGATGAAGCAGCCGGTACCCTGGAGCATGGCACCAGTAGTTCTGCCGAGGTTGAAGCCTCAAGAACATGCTGGAGCCCCGTTAGTGCTTTGGAAGCTGAAGCCTCCCGCCGGGGCAATTTTGCCAGTGAAAGTCCCTCAAGGGCAACGCCAGAGGCATCTTGCTGTCTAGAAGGAGATCTACCCTTTGAGGATCGGCTAGATTTTTGTTTAGTTACCTGAGCTCCATGGGAGGAAGACGAAGCCCTGGAAGATGTCGATGCCACGGAGGCTGCATCGGAGGGAAAAAGGGTGCCAAGTTTAGCAGCTCGGTTCTGCCAGCCCCTTTTCAAAATCATCTCACAGGCAGCACACTCTGAAATAGAGTGGCCAGGACCTAAACATTTGAGGCACCACTCATGGGTGTCAGTGACAGATGGTACCGCCACACTTAGAACACTTTAAAACCCGAAGCGGGTTTTTCCCATTCTGAAGGAAAAGTTGGGCCTAGAGCCCAAAATGGCGCATGGCACCTGAGAAATATACTGTAAAGACTCCAGAAGAACAGGGGTTTTTTTTGTTTTTTTTTAAGAACCGGTGGTACCAGTGTAGCGTCAAGGGAAGGCAGATGCGACCACCAAAATGAATAGAAGGGATTTTTCTTCTGTGGTGACAGGATGTGCAACCTGTTGGCTCTGTGGAAAACGAAGAACTGGAGAGGGACAGTTGGGAAAGGCAGGAAGGCAGCACGCAGGCACTGTGGGATGCTCCCAAAAGCTTTCCTATTGGATGCTGGGGAGCATTCCCACACAGGCTCCATCGGTGGCCTGGAATGGGGGTTGTTGGAAAGGAGACCCCACTAAAAGATTCTCCAGCGATTGCCACCATTGTAGGACAGGATCAGGCGTGAGTTTGATATCTTGTCCAACAGACATCCTGTGGCCTGTGTCCACTGTGTGGATAGGGTCCACTGGGCTGCTCGCATGTGGAGGCAAGCATAGGGGACTACATGAACTGTGGATGCCATATGTCCCAGTAATTGCAGCAGTTAGAGCAGTTAGGGAGGACTTTCCCTGCTGCTTGAGAAGCTAGTTGCACTGTGTGAAGACAGCAGGGCTGTGGGAGGAAAGCCCTTGACTGTCTGGTATCTAAACAAGCTCCTATGAACTCCAGAGTGAGAACGCACAAGTTGGGATTTTGGGAAGTTTATGACCAATCCCAAGTATTGGAGAATTCACATTGTGCGAGATAGTGCAGAGCTGGCTTCTGGAATCGTGGGGCTCGAATGAGCCAGTCGTCCAAGTAAGGGAAGACTAATATCCCTAGGGTTCGCAGGAATGCAGCTACTACTTCCATGCATTTCGTGAATACTCTTGGTGCCGAAGCCAGACCAAAAGGAAGAACCCTGTATTGGAGGTGTTTTCCCTTGAAAAGGAATCTTAAGAATTCCCTGTGATCTGGATGGATCAGAATATGAGTATATGCATCCTTTAAATCTAGAGAGCAAAGCCAATCCTGACTTTGAAGGTATGGCAGAAGAGTTCCCAGAGAAATCATTTTGAACTTCCCGGAACAGATATTTGTTCAATTCTCTGAGGTCTAGAATGGGTCTGTGTCCTTCTGTTTTCTTTGGAATAAGAATATAGGGGGGAGTAGAACCCTGTACGGGAATGGGTACTTCCTCTATTGCTTCCTGAGCAAGGAGTGTTGAGACCTCTTGATCCAGTAGATTGTCTGGAGAGGTTTGGGACTTGAACTGTCTTATGATTGTAGGAGGGGGGCATACTGTGAAAATTAAGCTTGTACCCCTTCCCTACAATGGACAGAGTCCAATTTTCTGTTATTTGGTGCTGTTGACAAAATGACACAACCTGCCTGGAATGTTTAGGGGTTCTGGACCCTTCAGAGGCAGGAAAGCTAAGCTCTCTAGGAAGGAGTCAAAGCCCTTGAGGGGGCTGAACCTGTGGAGCTGGTTGAGCTCTCAGGCCTTTTGGCTTCTTTTGTTGTCTGGATTGTTGCTGTTGTCCCTTCTGGACAACTTGACCCTGAGCTTGCCCTTGCTGGGTATAGGATGGATAAAACTTCCTCTTTGCTGAAAAAGGGTTTTTATAGGGTTTTTTGGCTGGAGTGGCTGTAGATTGTCAGTATCTCATTAGCCTTTTCCTGCCAATACTTGCCAAAGAGGTTCTGTGCAAGGGATGTTTCCTAATTTGTCCTGTACCCAAGTCTCAAAGTCTGATGCCTGAAGCCAGGCAATCTGCCATGCACTAATGGCAATAGCAGAAGTTCTGTTGATGCATTCAAAGCAGTCAAAGGCTGCACGATTTACAAACTTGGAAACGTCTTGAGCATTCTTGACAAGAGTAAGAAAGTCTTGTCGTTTGTTATCAGCGAGAAGGGGGCTCATAAGCTCCAAGTCTCCTGTGACTTCGAGGAACATTCCCATATATAAAATTATGAGCTGATCCTAGCTGAAAGCATGGAAGCCTGACAAGTTCGATACCCAAAGGTGTCAAGAGTCCAGCATTCACAACCTGGAGGATTGGATGAATGTCTTTTTGCAATTTTCAAACTACGCATGGCCAATTCCACTACCATTGGATGGTGTGGCAGCTGAGTCTTTTGAAAACCAGGACATGGTGGAACTCGATACATGGTATCAAGTCTCCTAGAATGAGGAGATGTGGTTAGAGGTGTTTCCCACATTCTGAGCATCAAATCATGAAGAATTTCATGAATGGGAAGGGTAGCTGCCTCTTTGGGAGCCTTAGGGTATTGGATTATTTCCAATTCCTTTGCTCTAGGTTCTTTCAGGAGCTATTGCAATTGATAGGCCTTGGGCCACATCACAAATAAAATCCTGAAAAGACATGTCCCCTGGAGGAGTCATTCTGCGTTGAGGAGAAGAGTCGTCTTCTGGAAGAAGTACTCTGATACCGAGTTATCCGAGTTATCGGAATCGGAAGATTCGAAGCATCTCAAATCCCAATGTTCATGCAAAGCATGGTATCGGTATCGATTGAAGTCGGTACCAAGTTGGTCTGGTACCGATCTGTTGATGCCCAAAAAAGTTGGCATGGGCAGAATTCCCACTGGGGCTGGCATTGGCATCTGTATCCATGTTGGTACTGGTGCCTGTTGAACTGTCGGTAGCGGTGTCAACAGTACCACAGCTGTAAGGAGAGCTGCAAGACTGCGTTCAATAGTGAGGAATCTCTGGTCTATCGATGCTGCCAATGCCTGGGTGTCAGTATTGGTAGATGTGGCCAGAACCCCTGAGCATGGCACCAGTAGTTCTGCTGAGGTCGAGGCCTTGAGAACATCCTGGAGCCCTGCTAGTGCTTTGGAGGCTGAAGCCTCCTGCCAGGGCTGTTTTGCTTGTATAGTTTCCTCAAGAGCAATGCCAATGGCTTATCGATGCTTAGGAGATCTACCCTTTGAGGACCGGCTCTTATGTTTAGTTACCCGAGATCCATGGGAAGAATACAAGGCTCTGGAAGACATTGATGCAATGGACAACGCATCTGAAGAAAAGGAGGGTACCGAGCTTTGCAGCCTGGTTCTGTCTTCCTCTTTTAGTCATCCCCATACAAGAGGAACACTCTGATGGAGAATGGTCAGGGCCTAAACTGACACCAGTCATGGTGTCGGTGATGGAAATGGTACCGCCACACTTAGTGGTTTTAAAAAAAGCAAAAAAAAAAAACAAAAAAAAAAACCCACAAACACAGCTGGTTTTTCCATTTTTCAGGAAAATGGGGCCTAGCACAAAAAAAAACAACATTTCTGAAGAGAAGCACTTCAGAAGTTGTTGTTTTTTTTTTTTTTTTTTAAAGAAAAAGAAAAAACCAGCGGTACCGGCAGGCACGACCACAAGAAAAACTTTAAAGAAGAAACTTTTCTGCGGTGACAGGATGTGACCTGTCGGCTCCATGGAAAACTAAGAACTGAAGAGGGACAGTTGGAAAGGCAGCGCGCATGTGCTGAGGGATGCTCCCAAAAGCGTTCCTATTGGATGCTGGGGAGTGTTCCCGTGCAGGCTCCAGTGCCAATACCCATATGTGAAGACTACATTCCTGCTTGTTCCTGGAGATAGGCATAATCCGCACTGTTTGAAATGTGATGTGCATCTGTGCTTGACATCTGAAAAACACTGTTTAGACCAGGGGTCTCAAACACGCGGCCCGCGGGAGAAGGTTGTGCGGCCCGCGACGGCTTCTGCTGCTGCCGTTGCCGCCGTGGCAACGGCAGAATCGACGGTCAATTTAAAAAAAATAAAAAACTGGCTTCTGCTGCTCTGTCCTGCGGCCCGTTCCCCTCTGCGCGAGAGCCCTGAATGTGCTTCCTCTGCGGTGTGCTTTTCAAGTCGCGAAGGGAGTATTTCCCTCTCGCGAGGCTTGAAAAGTGAATAGGCTTAAGCCGCGCGAGAGGGAAATACTCTCTTCGCGGCTTAAAAAGCATGCTGCAGAGGAAGCACACTCAGGGCTCTCGCGCAGAGGGAAAGGGGCCGCGGGACAGCTGATTTTCTGCTGCAGCAGAAGCCAGCAGCAGAAGCCAGGTTGTTTTTTTAATTTACCTGGGGGGGGGGGTATGACTGGAAATGGGCTATTGGCCGGGGGGGTATGACTGGAAATGGGCTATTGGCAGGGGGGGGTATGACTGGAAATGGGCTATTGGCAGGGGGGGGTATGACTGGAAATGGGCTATTGGCAGGGGGGGTATGACTGGAAATGGGCTATTGGCAGGGGGGGTATGACTGGAAATGGGCTATTGGCAGGGGGGGGTATGACTGGAAATGGGCAGGCGGGGGTTAGGAAGGACTGGAGGTGGGCTGATGGGGGGGAGTTAGTAATGGAAATGAGCAAATGAGGGGCTGACTGAAATGGGGTAATGGGGGTTAGGGCTGGAAATGGGCTATTGGCAGGGGGGGTTATGACTGGTAATGGGCTATGGGGGGTCTAGGACTGGTAATGGGCTATGGGGGGTCTAGGACTGGTAATGTGCTGGGGGGGTTGCTAGGACTGGAAATGAGCTGAGTGGAAGGGGGCTTGAACTGCAAATGGCTGATGGGAAGGGGGGCTTGGAATGGAAATGGGCTGTTGAGGGAGCTAGGATTGGAAATGGGCTGATGGGGGGCTAGGATTGGAAATGGGCTGATGGTGAGGCTAGGATAGGACTGGAAATGGACTGATGCAGGGACTAGAAGGGAGCGGATGCTGGGTGGGGCTGGAACTAGAAGGGAGCTGATGTTGGGGGAGGATTAGAATGGGATGGAGCTGGGAAAGTGAAATGGAGAGGGGAAAAATATTTTGTCTGGGAGAGAAGACAAATCTACAATTGGCCAGGTATTGGGAGAGTAAGTGGGGATTGAGGATGGAGGGGTAAAATTTGAGTGGATGAAATAGGAATGAGGAAAGAGAAAAAGGAGAAAGATTAGTATGTTAAAGCAGATGTAGAGAGAATGGAAAAACAACTAGGAGAGAAGAAAGGGCAAATGGAAGCAGACGATGGAGAGTTAGCAGAAGACATGAAGAAACCAGAAGAAAGTGGCTGGAACAATTGCAACTGAAAAAAATGCACAAAAGGTAGAAAAATATCTCTTTATTTTGAATTTATTAACTGGAATATGTCAGCTCTGGGAAATGTGCATCATTAATGTTTGCGCTTTGTTTAGTACAAGAGGAAATTAATTTATAGTTTTATTTCTACAGTGTTGTACATTCCAAGTTTGGCTTTTGGGGTTCCCAGTTTAATTGTCTTCTTGTTTCTAAATCTTTTAGTCTTTCTTTATCCATACTCATTAAAGAGGCATGTTTACTAAAAGTTAGTGTATGGTAACATTATGCAAATATTTATGCAAATGAGGTCCCTTATGCAAATGAGGCCCCGCGTCTTATGCGGCCCCCGGGTTACTTTACAAGTCCTCATTTGGCCCTCAAAGCAATTTGAGTTTGAGACCCCTGGTTTAGACTATCACACCCAGAAGTAAATGAAACTTATGCCAAGACTAATTTTCAGCCATTCAGGACTGTAGTTGCCATATGGCAACAATAAAAATTCTTAGAAATAAAAACTTTATATTCTGCATTGTTTTGCTCAAATAAAAAAAAACCACACACATTTTCAGTTACAAAACAATTATGTGGATGCCAATGAACTTGTAGATACATCTAAACCTACTTTTCACAATTTAACACGAGGAGAGACAGGCTATGAAAACATTGCAAAGAAATCAGATTATCAAACCTGCTAACAAGGGAGGGGCAGTTATATTGACAAAGAACTACCTAGAGATCAATAGACAAAAAGACAGGACATTTTATATTAGATTAGATGATCCCACTATGAAATTTAAAAAAGTGTAGATAATTTGGTTGTTACAGCATTTGAAATTGGGTATAACACTAAAATAGAAATTACACTTACCTGGTAATTGTAGTTCGAGTGACGACAGTTTAGTCCTCCACCTCTGGATAGTGTACCTCCTCCTGCAGCTTGGAGACTGGACCAATTAGAATTCTGCCATCACTGGATGCAGCCTGCAGGCATTCCCCATTGGCCCCAGTGAACTATTGACAAAGCAGACTCAATAGAGCAAGAAATAAATAGCTAACTGGTTAAACAAACAAAAACCTTCCCTGAAGTTGGAAAGGAAAAGATTCTCCCAACGAAACTCTCCCCTGCCGAGCCAATTAAAAAAGTCAGCAAAAGAGGAAAGTCAGAAAGAACTAGAGAATTGGTTTTCCTGACAAAAACTCACCTGTACAACCACTCTTCAGGACCGACTGCGTGCCGAGCCAAACTAGCAAAGTGAGGGCGGGAATGAGGACTAAACTGTCACTCAAGGAACTACAATTACCAGGTAAGTGTAATTTCTATTTCCTTGTCGTTCCTCCAGTTTAGTCCTCCACCTCTGGGATGTAACAGAGCAGTACTAACGGGAGGGAACCTGCCAGCCGGCACGCAAAACCGCTGACCTGAATCAGGAATCCCCCCCGCTGCCAGCACATACAGTCGGAAATGCGTGCTGAAAGTATGCAGCGACGACGAAGGTGCTGCCTTGCAAATTTCCCCTGGCGGAACTAGTCTATGCTCCGTCCAGGCAGCTGCCTGCGCTCTAGTAGAACGAGCTCTCAACCCCACAGGAGCCAAGCTCCCCTGCAACCTGTAAACTGAGACAAATGTCTCCTTGATCCATCTGGAAATGGAGGCCTTCGCCGCAGCCTCCCCCATCCTGGGACCCCCAAAACAGCCACAAACAAAAGCTCTGAATTACAGGAAAGAGCCTGTGACTTCTAAACGACGCAGAACTCTCCGCATGTCCAAGCGACTCAGGCCCCATTCAGACACGTGCCCCCCTCCTGCCCGGAAGCCCAGGAGGGACACCATTGGATTCACATGAAAAGGCAAAGACACTTTCGGCAGAAGAGAAGGCACCGGCTGGAGCACCATTTTCTGAACAGAAATGACAAGAGAAAGGCTTCCTACACACCAGCCCCTGCAGCTCTGGAATGCGCTGCGCCGAGAATAGCCAATCGCCACGAAAACACAGCTTTGAGAAACAAGTCTTAGACCGAATCTTGGCTTAAGGACTCAAACGGAGCTTTCCCTAGCACCCTTAAAACCAAGTTGCGATCCCACGGCAGAACAGAAATCTGACGCGCTGGATGCAAGTGGGCAACTGCTTTAAGAAAACATGCTACAGCACTGTGCGTCCCAAGAGCTATGCCTTGTACCTTACCTCCGTAACAGGCTATGGCTGCTAACTGCACTCTCAAGGCACTGGCTGCCAGCCCATTATCAAATCCATTCTGCAAAACATTCAATACCACTGGTACTGATGCCGTGGCAGCGGGGAACTGATGTCTGGACCACCAGTCTTCAAAGATCCACCAAACACGAACATAGCCCAGCGAAGTTGAATGTTTCCGTACTTGAAGGATCTGGGAGCAAGCTCAAAGAGAAAGAAACTGGAGACTGACCCTGTAGGTCCTCCGGGAGGCTCACTCCGCAGCAGATCCCCCGACCGCATCTGCAACCTCATGTACCACCATGAGAACCCCATGCACTTTATACAATCAACCTCCCCCCATTACTGAGAAATTACCTTAGCCTGAAAATATAGTCTGGAGCAAAGAAATGCAGTCTCACTCTGCAAAAAGTACCCCTAAAAATCAAGCCTATGCAATTGTGAACACATACAAGATGCCCATCTACATATACGGGTGACCCAGCACCTGGCAAACAAACAAACAGTGCAGAGAGCACGCTTGAACAGAGACTGAATGCATGGAACAAATGCAGAGTATTGACTTCCTCTACGAAACCTTCCAGTGCCCTGGAGCACGAAGCCCCAGACTGCGCTAGACATCCTCCTCACCCTCAACACGGGCAACTTAAGATGGCACAGACGGGTCAGTGCCTCTGCTAAGCGCTTAAAGTCCTGCTCTGACAGTGCAGACTCTAGAACTAGATAAGTACCTGGGAAGGGCAGGGTAAGTGGAGCACCCCCTGCGGTCAGAGAAAGAGCAGTGGGATACACCGACAAACTTGCAAGTGGAGGAGTTAGAGGTTGCTGCCTGCCTGAGTCTGATGAAAAATACGATTTCAGATCTTACAAACCTCCCCCAGGGATGGGGACACTGAATACTATATGTGAATCATGTGCAGTGCTGTCATCCAGTGGCCTTTAGGACACCAGAGCTTCAAATGTGGGACATAATTTAATTTGCAGATCACAGTTGCATGCTTAGTCACTAACCCCTGAGAATCCATGAGGTGGCACTGGTTAGTACTTCCCTCACTTGCAGAGACCAATCTAAAAATGGCTGCCTACACAGGGACACTGAAAAGCACTATGGATTGTACCAGCCGCTCTCTGGTGGCCATAGACTAAAGCACAGGCAGGTCTTGGTTGACAGTTTAACTGATACTACGATTATATACATATATATTCTCATATCCTAAGGTTTCCTAAACCTGTCCCTGTGAAACCACAGGCGATTGAGAATACAAACAAGAACTCCTGTCTCAAGCCCCCTTCCAGACCGTCGCTCCTTCCAAGTACAAGTGAGGACTCTGCTCTTGCAGCTAAAAGCTGACAACGTGCCTAATATCCTAGGTCTTAAGAGATGCTCCGCAGAGAAATGATTAGGAGGGAGAGAACATGTGGCATCAGAGCAATGCCAAAACTGCTGTCCTACACAAGAATAAGAGAATAAAGAGGACTGACAAGAAGGGAAGGCGAGAACTGCTACTAAGTTCAAGAGCCAGGCTCAAAATTAAACTTACTGTAAATGAGGAAATTTGCTCCTAACCACTTAAGGGAAGTAATCCCTGATTGGTTAATTGGCAAAGGTAACAGAATTAAAAGTAAAATCCAAATAGAATTTGTCCTCAAATGCTCTTATCTGTTCCCCCAAGTGACCTTTCAAGGACGTCTCGGAAGCAGAAAGGTCCCTGTAGATAACGGAATTGGCCCAGGAGTGTTTTGATTGAAGCCCAAAACGGTGGGGATGAATAGAATCCTGCCCACACGTAGGCCTACTCCTGATCCAGACGGACCCCAGGAAGGAGCTGGGACTGAGGCAGCCAGGAAGGTAGCTGTGAGGGTAGCCCCTCCCCTTCTGAGTCTGAGTTACAGTGAATCAAAACCTAAACACGTACCCTTTCACCCAGAGTCCAGCAGACCGGAGCATACCAGTTTAGACAGGTCATTTAGGCATGCTATATATGATAGCCCACAACCCCCAGGGGCTACTGATTGGTGGAGAGGGGATACCTGAGACAAATGAGAAGGTAGTATGGGTTTGAAAACTTACTGTATAAGACAGTGTGTGATGCCACTTCGGGGCTCAGATCTTTTGTCCAGGGTGCCGGCTCTGAGACTGTGTACACATTAAAAGATCCTGTTTGCATACTAGTCTCTGTGTGTTCCGTCCGAGGGGGCATGGGAGGCATTTCCTTATTTCCCATTACATTTCCTGGTGCATTGGCCGGGAAAACGCTTTCTCTGCGCACCCGCGGTGGGAACCTTCCTGCGGATTTGCAGAACTGGGGCTCGACCGGCCGGGGACCGGACCCCCGAGTAGTCGACGATCCTTGGTGCCACCGGGCCCCTTGTGCTCTGGAAGGAGTCCTTGACATGTTTGGTTGGTCGGTCCTGGCGGGCTGATTACTCCGTTTGAAATCCGGTGGGATAGACTGGCATCCAAACTTTCTCCGGCCGGAGATCTGGTGAGTACTACTGCCTTACTGTTTTGGGTAGTTCTGTGATTCTGTATCTGGTCATTCGGTAAATCTGTAGTGGCTTGATCACCCGCACGAGCGGTCCGAGTAGGGCCCCGGGGGTTTCTGAAACCACCACTCGTCCAGTCTGCTGAGGGTACCTGGGTATGAATATGTATGTTAGTGTGTTTGTCCCTCCTCCCTTCCTTTCCTCTGTTGTCCTGCGTGTGTTCTGAGCAACCAGGTTCTGCCTGTTTCTTGGATTTGAATTGGGAATTGTGATTAGAGCATGGGGTCGGGAGGCTCAAAAGGTCAGACGCCCCTGCAGTGCATGCTCCGTAATTTTAGGTCTGGGTTGGGGGGGGGGGGAATTACAGGGTTTCACTCTCTGCCTCTCGATTGACTGTTTTATGTGAGTGGGAGTGGCCAGCCTTAGTGAAGCTGTGGCCTCCCGAGGGGTCCATTGATCTGCCTACTGTGTTTTTAGTCCATCAGATTGTAGTGAAGGAGCACCCGGATCAGTTTCCCTATATTGATTCATGGCTGGCCATATGCCAGCAACAGCCAAAATGGCTCCAGCGCTGCCATGAGGATCAGTGTAGAATAATGGTGGCGGCTGCCAGTTGCCGGAAGGTGCAAACGCCCACCCCTGTCTACAAGGGGTGGGAATCCCCAGAGGTCCCTACACGCCCCCTCAATTTGCTTACCCTGCTGTCCCATCCGTGCCACTACAGGCTCCGCCCCTGATAGATGAAGTGTTAGGAGAGCCTCCCCCGGGGTGGGTGATGTACGACTTGGGGAGGATTCTGCAGATACCAGTGCCTCATCAGGTTCCTTTCCTCATACACCCCTGCAGACCCCGCCCCCCCCCCCCCCATCATCCTCCTCTCCTCCTACTCCCAGTACAGTTTCCAGTGTTACAGCCTCACCCTCTGAGAGCACTTTGGCTGAGCTTAAATCATCTACCCCGCTGTCCCACCGCCTGCAGTCAGCGACTGCAGATAAGCAGATGAAGCGGGATTTCCAACTGCCTTTACGACAAGTGCAGGGACTCCTGTACCTTTATGCTGCCGGACGGGTGGCAGTAGGACCTTCCAGTCTGATATATGTTCCTTTCTCTACCACTGACTTGAACTGGAAAACCCATTACGCCTCCTATACTGAAAAGCCTCAGGAGTTGACAGACCTTATGACTAGTATTATGCAAACGCACCAACCTAGACTGTAGACAACTGCTTTCCACCTTATTCAGCACAGAACGAGCACGTTTTGTGCAGGCTACCTTCGCATGGCTGGAGGCACATCCTACAGATGCTGGGGTTATAAATCCGACAGCAAGCAACTGTGGATTTCCCGAATGAAGACCCTCAGTGGGATCCGAATGATCCCGATGGAGCACAGGCACTCACCCGTTTCCGAACTGTGCTCCTTGAAGGCCTCAAGAAGGGAGAGCAGAGGGCTATGAACATCAGCAAGATTGCAGAAATCCTCCAACTTCCTGATGAAAGCCTGGCAGCATTTTATGAGCATCTGTCTGAAGCATATAGACTGTACACGATCCAGCAGCTCCTGAGAATCTTCATATGGTGAATACCGCTTTTGTAGCACAGGCCCAGGGCGATATAGGGCAGAAGCTGCAGAAATTGGAAGGATTTGCGGGCATGAACGCTGCACAATTGATGGAAGTGGCACAGAAGATCTTTGTGAATCGTGACCAGGAGCAGAGGCGAGAATCTGAGCGTAGAATGAAGGCAGATTTCCTAGCGGCTGCCCTAGCTGAACAGCCACCGGTATCAGCCTGGGCCAAGGAAGCGAGCAGGGGACGTGTATGAGGATGAGGACAAAGGGGGCCGAGGTTTCCCCTAGGCCCCAATCAGTGTTCATACTGTAAAGAGGAGGGACATTGGAAGAATGAGTGCCCAAATCTGAGGGGGCAATATCAGTCCATGAGGGGCGCAAGGGTACCTGCGCACACTAGACGAGGGCGAGGCCAACCCATGGTATATCCGCATGATACCTTTCCGCCCCCTCCACCAGACCTTGAAGGCCTTGCAGCAGTGGAACATTATGACTCGGACGAAGACTAGGCCAGACCGGGGGCTCCAATTTTGTTGGGTCCCCAGGAGCCTATGGTCAAGATGAACTTAGGGGACCAAGAAATGCAGTTCATGGTTGATACCGGAGCAACACACTCGGTGGTTACCCAGCAAGTGGCCCTGATCTCCTCCCGGATAGTAACTGTAGTGGGAGCCACGGGGGGAAAAGAGTGCAACGATCCTTCCTACAAAACTGCATGTGTCAGTTGGGGGACGGACTATCACCCACCAGTTCCTGTATATGCCTGATTGTCCTATACCCCTGTTGGGGAGGGATGTCCTGGTGAAGCTACAGGCCCAGATATCATTCGGGCCCAGGGGCCAGGCTGAACTTGAAATACCCAGCCCGGGCCCAGCAGTTCTGAAACTGTCCGTCCCCCAGGAAGAAGAGTGGCGGTTGTTCGAGGATAAACCCAGGCCTGATGTGATAGCCCTGGATAAGTGGGATGCAGTACCCCCAGGAGTGTGGGCTGAAGGCAACCCCCCCCCCCGGAATGGCCATCAACAGCCCTCCTGTTTGTGTCGAATTGAAGCTGGGAGTATCCCCAGTACATGTGCTGCAGTATCTGCTGCCGCAGGCGGCTGTGGAAGGAATTCATCATCTGGAACGGCTCTTGTAGTACGGTATCCTGCGGCCCTGTCAATCAGCGTGGAACACTCCTTTACTGCCAGTCCGAAAGCCGGGTACCACCGACTATCGACCTGTCCAGGATCTCCGCCGCGTTAATGAAGCTGCTGTAACTCTGCATCCAGTGGTACCCAACCCCTATACACTGTTGGGTCTCTTCCCAGCAGTGGCTTCCTATTTCTCCGTGCTAGATCTGAAGGATGCCTTCTTTTGCATACGCTTGTCTGCAGAGAGCCAACACCTCTTCGCCTTCGAGAGAGAGGACCCTGTCACTGGCAGTAAGACCTAAGTAACCTGGACTCGCTTACCACAGGGGTTCAAGAACTCCACCATTTTCAGCACCGCCCTGGCCCAAGATCTTGCTGGTTACTCCCCAGGAGTGCCGGGTAGACAAGTCCTCCTGCAGTATGTTGATGACCTGTTAGTTGCTGCTGACTCTGAAGCTGAATGTATTCTGGCAATCACGGAACTGCTACAGTTATTGTATAATGCAGGCTACCGCGCAAAGAAGGCGGCTCAATTATGCCAGTTGGAAGTGAAGTATCTGGGATTTCATCTTTCTAAGGGAAGTCGACAGTTGGGGAAAGAACGGAAGGAGGCAGTGCGCCAGATCCCTGTGCCAACAACTCACAAGCAGGTACATGCTTTTCTCGGGGCTGCGGGATACTGTCGCATCTGGATTCCCAACTTTGCCAGGATTGCAAAACCCCTCTATGAATCCACGAAAGGCCCAGAGACGAGTCCCCTTATATGGGGACCAGACCAATGGGGAGCCTTTGAACAGTTAAAGAAGGCGTTGCTATCACCAGCCTTGGGCCTTCTGGATGTCACTAAGCCCTTCACTCTATGTGCACGAAACAGCAGGTACAGCTCTAGGGGTCTTGACTCAACAGCTGGGATCTTGGCCACATCCAGTCACCTACTTGTCTAAACAGCTGGATCCGGTGGCCAAGGGATGGCCACCCTGTTTAAGAGCAATAGCAGCAACAGCCTTATTGGTGGAAGAATCTGATAAACTATCCATGGGCCAAGACCTCTTAGTTACCATCCCACATTCTGTTCAAACTTTACTGGAACACAAAGGAAGCCACTGTTTCACCAGCTCCCGAATGTCGAAATACCAGAGTATGTTATGGGGAAATCCCAGAGTGTGGATGTTAACCAGTCAAGCTTTTAATCCTGCCACGTTTTTGCCGGTCAGCCCAGGACCACCTGATCATGATTGCCTGGAAGTAATGGACACCATCTTTTCCAGTCACCCTGATCTGACAGATGTACCACTAAACAACCCGGATGAGACTTACTTTGTGGATGGAAGCAGTCTGGTATTGGAAGGCTGCAGGTGTGCGGGGTACATGGTGGTGACGATGGAAGTGATAGTCGAAGCTCAGCCACTACCCCCAGGCACTTCCGCACAGAAGGCGGAACTCATTGCCCTCACCCATGCCCTAACCCTTGGGACAAACCTTCATGTAAATATATACACAGATTTCCGATATGCCTTTGCCACTCTCCATGCCCATGGTGCCCTATACAAAGAAAGGGGGTTGATCACTGCAGCTGGGTCCAAAATTAAGAATGGCCCCCAGGTAGTGGCCCTGTTAGAAGCAGTCTGGTACCCCAAAGCCGTAGCAGTCATCAGAAGGGGAACAGTGAGATAGCCAAGGGTAATAGATGGGCTGATGCAGAAGCCCGGCGGGTTGCAATTATCTCCTTGTCACAGCCTTACTCAGAGCTCTGAAGATTTGCAAGCCCCTTTGTTCCCAGTCACGTTAAGCCAATGGGCTAAAAGATACACGACACGAGAGATGGATTTCTTCTGTCAGGAGGAGGGAGGGGTATTACACTCCGATGGTTGGATAAGATTACCAGGAAAATGAACAGCCCCAGTAATAGTTATCCCAGACAGCCTTGCCCCAGCTTTCCTGTCTTCCTTCCATCAGGCCACTCATTTCGGCAAGACAGCCCTGGAAGCTACTTTCCACCCCTATTTCTTTATTTCCTGCTTAACCTCCTTGGCAGCTGCAACTGTTAGGCAGTGTACCATATGTGCTAAAAACAATGCCCGTCAGGGTCCTCGCCAACCCCCAGGAGTGCAGTCTTGTGGGGTCACCCCTATGGGGAACATCCAAGTTGATTTTTCAGAAATGCCCCAAGCAAATGGATACCGGTATCTGTTAGTTATGGTTTGCACCTTCACGGGGTGGGTGGAGGCATTCCCAGTCCGTACAGAAAAAGCCAGAGAAGTGACAAAGGTGCTACTACATGAAATCATTCCCCGTTTTGGGCTTCAGGTAGCAATAGGTTCAGATAATGGACCTGCATTTGTGGCCCAAGTAGTACAGCAGATAGCCAAAGCCTTGCAGATTGACTGGAAGCTACATACAGCTTACCGGCTGCAGAGTTCAGGAAAGATGGAATGTATGAACCGTACCATTAAAATGCATTTAGCAAAACTGTCAGGAAACCTCATTGAAGTGGCCCCAAGTACTCCCCATAACCCTGCTTCGCATACGCTCAGCCCCACGAAAGGGTATCGGTGTTACCCCCTTTGAAGCTGTATATGGCCGCCCTGCACCCCTTAATACAGGGCGTCCATGGAAACTTGATTCAGATAGGTTCCGAAATAACCCAACAGGAACCGTTGGCTCTCAGTTCTGTTTTGAAGGAATTGCACCAGTAGGTTCAGGAGCGGCTCCCCATCAACCTGACAGAACCACTCCATGCCCAACCTGGCTCGCGAGTGTAGGTCAAGGAGTGGAAGAAGGATCCGCTGACCCCCAAGTGGAGAGGCCCATATACCGTTCTGCTGGCTACCCCTACTGCTATCAAGGTGGCTGAGATTGCTCCATGGATTCATCATACCTGTGTCAAGGCTGCAGCGCCAGAACCCGTTCCAGCCTAGACTTGTGTCACGGTCCCAAACCAGCCTCTGCGTTTGACGCTAAAACGGGATACATCAGCCTAGTGATGAACCCACCCCAAGATGCATAGCAGAGCCTTAGTTTTACTGCGACTCCTGATGTGTGCCTGCTTCCAGCCGAGCATGGAGACCACCAATACAGCAATATTGCTTGCCCAAACTGCCCTAAACATGACTGACGTTTGCATACGTAACTCTACAAGCTGGGGTTTTTCTGTCTGTCTTATAGCTGTACCCTCCAGTTTATGTGAAATGCAGAATTTTACAATACTTGCTAGTCTGGATTGTAAACAACCTGGAGTGTACTTTTCTACCTTTTTCTATAGTATTGGAACCACTCAGCCCACCTCAGCCTTTAACCAGATTCCTCTTTGCAGGTAGTTTCCACCCTTAATGCTACTGATTGTTTTGTTTTTGTAAATGCCAAAGCGGGAGGGTGTAATGTGTCCAATACTGTCTTATCATGCAGTTCTGTTACAAGGGTATCATATGCGTACTCTGAAGTGTATCTTCCCTTAGGCTGGTTTTTGATATGCAGGAGAGTGACCTATACCTATGTCCCAGTAAATGCCACTGGTGGCCCATGCACCTTCGGCCGGCTGACGACTGCCGCTTTCTTTCACACGCCCAATACAGCTAAAGCCCACCCCAGACCACCCCGCTCTATCCCTATGTCAGACCTGTAACTCAAACATAGAACCCTACAGCGATGGGACAGCCCTTGGGCTGTCGTCAATCGTTGGAACTGGATTATTCCTACACAACTCTATGGAGATAGGCCGACTGGCTTGTTCTCTAGCCAAATCCCTCAGACCTCAACAATACTGGCCATCATGAATCATGAAATGGCCGGCCTACGCATGGCAGTACTGCAGAATAGGATGGCCACAGATTTCCTGCTCTTACGCCTTAACCATGGCTGCGAAGAGTTCGAGGGTATGTGCTGTTTTAACCTCACTGACGAAAGTGTGTCTATTGAACACTATCCAAAACCTGCGTGAACTAGCGAAACATCTCAGACCCATCCATGGGACTGGGAACGGGATGGTTCATGAAGTTGTTTGGTTGGTTGGGGGGCCTTAAGACCTTAGGTATAGGAGTTTCCCTTCTTTTCCTGCTATGCACCCTCTTACCATGCTGTATCCCGATCCTCCACCGTTTTATCACCTCCACCCTCGATGCCCTGGTGGAACGCAAGACGGCTACCTCTGTCATGGCCCTGACCCAATATACCCCCCTGCAGCCTGCCTCTAATACTGCTGCCCTCTACTGCCGTAGCGGTTGAGGCCCAACTAAAAAGGGGGGGGGGGGGAGTGAGGCAGCCAGGAAGGTAGCTGTGAGGGTAACCCCTCCCCTTCTGAGTCTGAGTTACAGTGAATCAAAACCTAAACACGTACCCTTTCGCCCAGAGTCCAGCAGACCGGAGAATACCAGTTTAGACAGGTCATTTAGGCATGCTATATGATAGCCCACAACTAGTCCCTTTGCGCTCTGAAAGCCAGCGCGTGTGACTGACTGCAGCTGAAAGAGAGAGCGGATACAGGGGAGGGCAGGCTCTGCTGGGCAGGGGGGGCCCCGCGGCACACTCGATTCTGCCGCGGCGGCCCCGGAAGCGACAGCAGACAGCTTTTTTTTATTTTAAAATTTTCCTGGGCTGGGCGGGGGTTAGGAGTGGTACTGGGCTGGCTGGCTGGGGGGGGGGGTTAGGAGTGGTGATGGGCACTGGGCTGGGGGGGGTAGGAGTGGTGATGAGCACTGGGGGGGCTTAAACTAAAAATTGGGTGATGGGGATTAGGACTGGGAGTGGGCTGATGGGGAGGTTAGGATTGTTAATGGGCTATGGGGGGGCTTAAACAAAATTGGGTGATGGGGATTAGGACTGGAAATGGGCTGGTGGGATTAGGACTGGGAGTGGGCTATGGGGGGCTAGGACTGGTAATGGGTTGGGGGTTGCTAGGACTGGAAGTGGGCTGAGTGGAAGGGGGCTTGAACTGCAAATAGCTGTTGGGGACGGGGCTTGGAATGGAAATGGGCTGAAGGGAAGTGGGGGGCTTGAACTGCAAATAGCTGATGGGAAGGGGGGCTTTGAATGGGCTCTTAGGGGAGGGAGCTAGGACAGGAAATGGGCTGATGGAGGGGCTAGGATAGGACTGGGAATTGGGCTGTGGTGGAGGCTTGGATTGAAATGGACACGTTGCGGGAAGAAGTGAAAAAAAAGTTAAATACAAGATGTAATCACGTTGTAACAATGATTATACAATAGGATACGTATATCCATGGATGAACACAAGACGAAAACTTCAAAAAAAGTAACTTTTGAAGACAGTTCGGAAGACGGATTTTCATCCGACTCTACTGGTAGCAGTAGGAAGGAGGATTTTCACAAAGAAGGAGAAGGACGGGTCAAGAAGAAGGGAGACAAATCGGATACCAAAATGACGCAAGGACAAGGGCGAGGGACAAACCGGAAGAAGCAATGAACACACTTAGACACTGTTTCATCGTTGGTAATAGATATTTCAGGGAAGATGTTGCCCGAACCCTACAGACACCTATTGGAGAGGGGTTTGTCATTTGTACCACGAGCAAAGTTTGATTGGTTCCAGTTCAATGTGGATTTTGAAAAATGAATGAGGAATTTAAATTTAAAATTTGTTTTTGAAACACGTCAATTAACAGAGGAGCAAAGTTTCTCAGCCAGGTCGATTAAAATTACCAACGAAATCCACTTGGATTCCTCCGGGCCCTCAACCGGGGGCTTTAGCTATTTTTCGAACGCTGGTTATGCGAGATATGACTACATTGGTTGAATCCCCAAATAAAAAGATCAAATCCGCACTTACAAAGCAAGAAGAATTATTGGTATTAGAATTAAAGGCACGAAATGACAGTTATTAAACGAGCGGACAAGGGAGGAGCAATAATCATGGCACGTGAATATGAAAATGAAGCACATCGCCTTTTAAATGATGCAAATACATATACTAGACTAGGATCCTACTTCACAACTGAAAGAACGAATCAAATCTCTCACCTCCGCAGCTCATAAAGACAAACTTTTAAATTACAAGGAATATCTGTTTTTGAATAATGTGGAGGCACGACAAGCAATATTTTATATAGTGCCTAAAATCCACAAAAAATTTGATCAACCCGCCGGGACGCCCCATAGTGTCTACCAAGGGGACACTGTTAGAACCCCTTTCAATATATCTCGACACCTTTTTGAGACCTCTTATACCCACTATACCATCGTACGTTAGAGACACGATGCACTTTCTACAAATATTGGATAACCATTCCCAATGGGTGAATGGGGAGGACATCTGGTTGGTAACACTAGACGTAAATGCTTTATACACAAATATTTGTCAAAAAGAAGCACATAAGATAATGCAAGCATTAACAGCCAGAGGGGATTTTTCAGAAAAACACTTAGACTTTATGGATGAATTAGTACAGTTGATATTATTCCATAATTTCCAATTTGGACAACAGCTATATCATCAAAAGATAGGGGTGGCCATGGGCGCCACATGCGCCCCATCTATAGCCAACCTCTTCATGGGATCGTTTGAAGAGACGTGGCTAATGAAATCTGAATTTAGTTTACAGGTAAAACTGTGGTGCCGCTACATAGATGACATTTTCGTCATCTGGGAAGGATCAGTTAATCAATTACTTCAATTTGTAGAGTGGCTGAATGGGAGAGAGGAACTAATCACATTCACCTGCACTTATGATCAGGAAGTAATAACATTTTTGGATGTGCAAGTAAGCAAAGGGATCTGAGAGTGGGTAACCACAGTACATCAAACCCCCACGGACCGGAATGCATTACTTCATTATTCTAGTATTCACCCGCAAAAGCTAAAAAATGGACTCCCCTTTTCTCAATTCCTGCGATACAGGAGGAATTGTTCTAATGTACAAGATTTTAGACATCAAGCTAAGATACTGAAAAAGAAATTCTATGACAGGGGATATCCCCCACTAGTAATATATAGGGCATATAAACGTGCTCTGTTTAATAATAGAGATCGATTGACGCCTCAACCGCAACATTCTGAAGCAACAGTTATGAATTTAATGACGAAACATTCTCCGTTTGATCATAAAATTCAAAAGATTATAAATAGGCATTTAAATGTGCTTCATAGTATTCCGGTGCTTAAGGATACACGAATACGATGCGTCTGGCAACGGCATAGAAATTTTAAAGAATTTTTCAGTCCCAAAGTTACGTCCCCTCCTGAATACTCCTTTCAACCAACCAATGGGGCACTTTTGATGTGGGTCGTGCCAGATGTGTGACGTCAAAGAAGTTACGTCATTTCACAAATTGCACTACATCCCATGTAGTATATGCCATTGAATGCCCCTGTGGGCTGTTATATATAGGGAAAACATCAAGACAGTTTAAAATTAGACTGGCGGAACATCGTAGCAGAATAAAATGTTGTACGTTGACTGCTCCAATGGTAGAACACTGCCTCCAGGAACACCATCGATTTGATGAATTAAAATGTTATTGATCATTGTACATCAGGATCAGAAGGGAGGTCACACGATCAAACATTGACATTGAAAGAGCAAAGATGGATATTTATGCTACAATCTGTAAAACCAGGGGGTCTTAACACACAAATTGACTGGAATCTGTGTTTAAGGGTTAACATCAGCTGGAGTGTGCTAAATAGCCAACTTAGTTACAAGACCGCATGCGCGGCGTTGTCAGACACGCACGGTTCAGAGAGATAGCAGCAACTGACAAAGGAGCCACGGTAAAATCGTTTGTGTTATAACCATTGCATATGTATCTGAGTATATAGCTGAATTTAAGTTAGAATTGAAGAAGGAACTAACATGTGATTCCCTATTTAGAATATGAAGATTATGAGAAATACATGAAACAAAGTTGCCATTTGGAATACCTACTAAGGGGAAGTTAGAGTGAGCCTAGCCCCTGAAGAAACAGCACGGTTGTGAAACACAACAGCGCTGAAATCGGCGTCGGGCAAATTCCAAGATAAGCACTCATTCTCTCTTTTTGAAAACGTTATAAGATTGTAAACCACTAGTTACCAGAGGATAATAAGAGCAACAGAGGTCGTTGATGCAAAACAGAGCACGGGTTATCAAGTGAAGACCAAAGCTCTTGGAAGTCTGAGACCTGTTGCTTTAAAGAATTGATTATATGAATATGATAAAATGTTGAAACACTGGGAAATGTTATGAGAACACGGTTCTTTAGAATAGTTGAAGTTAGCGATTTATACAGGACTGGAAATGGGCTGATGTGGGGACTAGAAGGGAGCGGATACTGGGTGGGGCTGGAACTAAAAGGGAGCTGATGTTGGGGGAGATTAGAAGGGGATGGGGCTGGGAGAATGAAATGGAGAGGGGAAAATATTGTGTGGGAGGGAAGAAAAATGTACAATTGGCCGGGTATTGGGAGACTAAGTGGGGATTGAGGATGGAGGGGTAAAAATTTGAGTGAATGAAATAGGAATGAGGAAAGAGCAAAAGGAGAAAGATTATGTTAAAGCAGATGTAGAGAGAGAATGGAAAAAAAAACTAGGAGAAGAAAGGACAAATGGACAGCAGACTATGGAGAGATAGCAGAAGACACAAATAAACCAGAAGAAAGTGGCTGGAACAATTGCAACTGAAAAAAAAATGCACAAAAGGTACAAAGATCTCTTTATTTTGAATTTATTAACTGGAATGTGTCAGCTCTGGGAAATGTGCATCATTAATGTCTGTGCTTTGTTTAGTACAAGAGGAAATTAATTTATAGTTTTATTTCTACATTGTTGTACATTCCAAGTTTGGCTTTTAGGGTTCCCAGTTCAATTATTGTCTTCCTGTTTTTAAATTGTGATTCCTTGTTTGGTGATGGTCTATGTTCTGCATGTGTAACTGAGCTAAGGTATTGTTTATGTAATTCCTATTTGACATTGTCACCTGTTCTCTTTCCCCAGTAGGTCATGTATTGTTATTCTCTGAAATGTATTGGTTTAATATTTGCAGTGTTGCCTTTTGATAGGTAGTATATGGTGCTTTATGAGTCCTGGTAGTGCTGTTAGGATACGGTGGGTTTGCGATGGGTTCTAAATGGGCAGTGTTTGTAGTAGTTCCTAATGTGCCTGGCGGTTGGCACTGGATTATAGTAATGTAGAAATCTTTGTCTTTCTTAATCCATACACTCATGAAGAGGCATGTTTACTAAAAGTTAGTGTATGGTAACATTATGCAAATTTATGCAAATGAGGCCCCTTATGCAAATGAGGCCCCACACCAAGTCTACGCACATGGCCCCGCACCCCCTTGGGCCGCCCCTGAGAGCACCTCCCCATTTAACAAAGCACAGGGACTTGGAAATGATAATTACACACTTACCTGGTAATTGTGGTTCCTTGACTCCAGTTTAGTCCTCCACCTCTGGGTAGTGCACCTCCTCCTGCAGCTTAGAGACGGGGCATGTCAAAAACATGACATCACTGGATGTAGCCTGCTGGTCTCTCCCATCAGCCCCAGTGAACTATTGACAAAGCACACTCAAAAGGAGCAACAAATAAGTAGCTAATATATTAACATAATTACATAAAACAGGAAACTGATATCAACTATGTAACATGGGATTCTATCCTAGGAAGCCAGGCCTTTTCACTTGTGCCTTTTTCTTCCCCTCCAAGAAGAATCAGCTAGAAAGAAAACAGAAAGTATACCTACCAGTAATCTCACATTTCTTCCAACTGAACCCCAACTGCCAGTGACAACAGCCCAGGTGGGATTGAAGACTAAACTGGAGTCACTCAAGGAACCACAATTACCAGTTAAGTGTAATCATTTCCTTATCGTTCCTCCAGTTTAGTCCTCCAACTCTGGGATGTAACAGCAGTAATTATTGGGAAGGACCCTTCCAGCCGGTATGCAGTACCGCCAACCCGAACAAGGCATCATTCGCTGCTGGATCAAGCCGATCATGCCTACTGAAAGTATGAAGAGATGACCAGGTGGCCGCTCTACAAATATCCCCTGGCAGAACTAAAAACTATGCTCTGCCCAAGAAGTCACTTACGCCCTGGTAGAATGTGATTGGCCCCACAGAAGATAAGCCAAACTAATCACTTCTCTAATCCACCAGGAGATGGACACCTTCACTACTGCTTCCCCTTTGCAAGGGCCTCTGAACACCAAACAGCTGATTCGATTTGCAGTAAGTCTCAAACTTAAATAGCACCACAGCACCCGCTTCATACCCAAACGGCGCAAGCCTTGGTCAGACGTGCTGCCCTCAAGCAAGACTAGCACTGGAAGGGACACCATCTGATTAAGGTGAAATGGGGAAACTACCTTAGGTAAAAAAAGGATAGTACTGGACACACCACCACCTTTTCCTGAGAAAAAGAAAAATGGCTCTCTACAAGAGAATATCTTCAAAGTGAGATCTTTCACGGATGCTTTGTGCAAAGGCTCAAAGGGTTCCTTAGTCAAAACCCCTAAGAGCAAATTGAGATCCCACGGGGGCACCACGATTCTACAAGGGGGCTGCAGCCTGATAACTGCTTTCAAAAAACGCAACATGTCCGCACTGGCACCAAGTGATAGTCCCTGCACCTTGCCTCTATAGCAAGACAAAACTGCTAACTGAACTCTCAAGGAACTGGCCGCCAGAGCCTTATCAATCCAAGAAGACTGAAACCGCTCCATCTTTCTCCGCCAAGGGATACAACTTGATCATCCGCATTCCTCTCAGCCCTGCTTCGGGCTGATCCTATTCTTCCTGGATCACGTGGTCCACCACCCGGTGAACAGGGAACACAACCTGTGTTTGCTGCACAGCCTGGATAATAGGGTTTCCCCCCCCGTGTCTTCTTCCACAGGCTGTTCTGCAGTCAGCTTTAGCGTATGGAGGGACTGACAAGTGCTGATAAAGCACAGTTACTTACCTGTAACAGGTGATCTCTGGGAACAGCAGGAATAAGTCTTCACATATGGGTATCATCGGTACCGACAGAGCCTGCGCGGGAACGTTCCCCAGCGTCCAAAAGGAAAGCTTTTCGGAGCATCCCACAGCACCTGCACGCTGCCTTCCCGCCTTTCCTAACTGCCTCTCCCCAGTTCGAGTTTTAAAGCTGAGACAGAGTGAGGAAGGGAAAGAGAAATAGAAATACAACTCCTAGGGGAGGTGGGTGGGTTGTGAAGACTTATTCCTGCTGTTCCCAGAGATCACCTGTTACAGGTAAGTAACTGTGCTATCTCCAGGAACAAGCAAGAATGAGTCTTCACATATGGGGACTCCCCAGCTAGAGATGCCTGGGAGATCACCCAGGTTGTGAGTCCCTGAGAAGGGCTCTACCTCCACCCATGGATCTCAGGCATCCAGCCAGGGATGGAGGGTAGGAGTTGATTAGGTATGGAACAGGTGTTTGAGAACAGCCTGACCAAAGAAGGCATCCCGGCGGGAGTCCTTGTCCAAGCAGTAATGGGCTGTAAAGGTATGAACAGAGGCCCAGGTGGCCACTCGACAGATCTGGTCGATGGACACAGAATTTAGATGAGCCATAGAGGTTGCCATGGCCCTCACATTGTGAGCTATGACATGGCCCTCCAGAGAAAGGTTCTTACTCTGGTAGGCGAAAGAAATACACTGAGCAATACAATTGGACAGAATTCTCTTAGAGACTGGAAGTCCTAAATGAGAGGGATCAAAAGCAACAAAGAGTTGAGAAGACTTTCTATGTTGCCGTGTCCTTTCTAAGTAAAAAGCAAGAGCTCTCTTACAATCCAGGGTATGAAGATTCCTCTCTGCACTTGATGCATGAGGTCCTGGAAAAAAGACAGGTAAATAAACTTCCTGGTTCAGATGAAAAGGTGAGACCACTTTAGGCATAAAGTGTGGATTAGTCCTGAGGACTACCTTGTCATGATGGAACATTGTATAAGGAGGATTAGCCACCCAGGCTTGCAGTTCACTAATGCGGCGAGCTGAGGTGACTGCAATGAGAAAAATAACCTTCCAGGAAAGGAATTTCAAGGATGTAGTGGCTAAGGGTTCAAAGGGTGGCTTCATAAGCTGACCAAGAACCAAGTTTAAGTCCCGTGCCACTGGAGGTGGTCTAATGGGAGGTTTAGTTAAAAGGCCTCTCATAAATCTTGCAATAAGGATGAGAGGAAATAGGTTGTCCATTAAGAGGCTTAAGGGAAGCTGCAATAGCACTTAAATGGACTCTTACTGAATTCGTTTTGAGGACTGCATGGGATAAATGCAGCAAATACTCTAGTAAAGAATTCAGAGGTATTGCAAGAGGGTTAAGACCCTTCTCTGCACACCAAATGGTAATCCTTTTCCATTTCAAAGCATAGGAATGTCTGGTGGAAGGCTTTCTGGAAGCATAAAGGATATCTTTCACTTGCTGAGAAAGATGCAAATCTTGAAGGTCTAGGCCTTCAGCAACCAGGCCCTGAGATGGAGACTGGGGATTTGGGTGCCACAGCATTCCCTGCTCCTGGGACAGAAGGTCTGGAGCAGATCCCAAGTCTAGGGAGGGAGCTTGAGAGAGATGTAGACGTAGAGGGTACCACACTTGGCATGCCCAATGTGGTGCTATGAGGATCATAGACCCCTTGTGTCTCTGAAGCTTGAACAGTGTCTTGGGAATTAGGAGAATGGGTGGAAAGACAGAGGAAGTCTTGCCCCCAGTGAAGGAGGAAGGCATCCCTGGCCTGAAATCCCTGACATGGAATCCTGGAACAGAACCGGGGAAGTTTGGCATTCCACGGACTTGCAAACAGGTCTATGTCTGGGGTTCCCCAAATTTGAAAAATCCTGGCTATCTGGTCCCCATGGAGGGACCATTCGTGTGGAAGCAGAACTCGACCGAGTCTGTCTGCCCAAGAGTTTTGAACCCCTGGAAGATACACTGCCATGAAATGGATTTGATGCTCTCTGGCGAAGGCCCACAATCTCAGAGCTTCGTTGCAAAGCGACAGAGCTAGTCCCTCCCTGCTTGTTCACGTAGAACATGGCTACTTGGTTGTCCGCGTGGATGAGGACTGTCTTGTAGCTGAGCTGGGTGTGGAAGACAGAGCCAGAAAGATTGCTCTGAGCTCTAAGAGGTTGATATGTAGAGATGTCTCCTGTGGAGACCAGATGCCCTGGGTGGAGAGATCTTGTAGATGAGCTCCCCAACCCCTTGGAGAGGCATCTGTTGTAAGGGTTGCTTGGGGTAGCAACTGTTGAAAGGGGGACCCCAGCAACAGATTTTGAGTGGACTTCCACCACTGGAGGGACCAAAAAAGGCGACTGGAGGTTGCTATTTTGTCTGACAGGCACCCTGATGCCTGGGTCCATTGGGTGGACTGAGTCCACTGAACTGCCCTCATGTGAAGGCGAGCATAGGGGACCACATGCACGGTGGATGCCATGTGGCCTAACAGTTGTAACATCTCTCGAGCAGTTAAATGGGACTTTAACTGAATCTGAGCGGCTAACTGCACCAAGCGTAGGCAACGGGCCTGGGGAAGATAGGCCCTTGCAGTGGTGGTATCCAGCAAGGCCCCTATGAACTCTAGAGATTGAGTAGGGGTGAGATGGAATTTTGGGATGTTTATTACAAGTCCCAGATACTGAAGGATATGCCTTGTGCAGGCCAGGGAAGCTTGGGCCTCTGCCTGGGATGGAGTTCGGATGAGCCAATTGTCCAGATATGGGAATACAAATATTCCTAGCGTGCGTAGAAATGCAGCTACTACTGCCATGCATTTTGTGAACACCCTTGGTGCAGAGGCCCGACCGAAAGGTTCCCTGTATTGATAGTGCTTTCCTTGGAAAAGGAACCGAAGGAACCTTCTGTGTGTTGGATGGATGAGGACATGGGTGTACGCATCCTTGAGATCTAGAGACCAAAGCCAATCCTGACTCTGGAGGTATGGAAGGAGAGTACCGAGAGAAGTCATCTTGAATTTCTCCTTGCATAGAAACTTGTTCAATTCTCTGAGATCTAATATGGGTCTGTAGCCCCCTGTTTTCTTTGGGATGAGTAGGGGGGAGTAGAACCCTGAGCCCTGTTGAAGAAGTGGTACTTCTTCTATTGCCCCCTGGGCAAGAAGGGTAGCAATCTCCTGACCCAGGAGGTCGAGGAGAGATGTTGGAGAATTGAACTGTCTCACCATGGTGTGAGGGGGACGGTTTAAGAAATGAATCTTGTACCCTTCCCTTATGATGGAGAGAGTCCATTGCTCTGCTGTGATTTGTTCCCATCTGGGAGCAAAGTGAGCTAACCTTCCTAGAATGGCGAGAGGCTCTGGATGTTCTAGAGCCAGAAAGGCTAAGTTCTCTAGTTGAAAGTCAAAGGCCCTGAGGAGGCTGAGGCCGTTGGGCCGTAGCAGTCCTAGCAGCCTTAGGCTTGGTCTGTTTCGGTTGTTGCTGTCTTTGTAGCAAAACGACCTGCAGAAGATGCCTGCTGACCATAAGCAGAATAATATCTCCCTTTTTTGGGAAAAAATCCCTTTTTGAACCACCTTTTCTTAAAAGGAGCAGAAGTAGACTTTGAGAGTCTATCCAAAGCAGAATTTTCAGCATCCATCTGGGTGGCCTTTGCTTGCCAATCTTTGCCAAAAAGGTTTTCACCTGTACAAGGAAGGTTTCCTAGTCCATCCTGAACCCAGGGTTCCAAATCAGAAGCTTGTAACCAAGCAACTCTGCGTGCACCTATGGCAATAGCCGAGGCTCTGCTGGCACCTTCAAAAGAGTCAAAGGCTGCACGGTTGGAAAATTTGGAAACATCCTGGGCATGTTTGAGCCAGGTGAGAAACTCTTCCCTTTTATCTTCTGAAATAAAAGGAGACAAAGTTTGCAGATCTGTAACTTTTTAGAAACATCCCCATAGAGACTGTAGGAGTTGATTCTGGCAACAAGCATACTGGCCTGGAAAATTCTCCTGCCAAAGGCATCCAAGGTTCTGCATTCTCTTCCTGGAGGAGGAGAAGAGTGCCTTTTTGTACTCTTGATCTTCTTCATAGCAGACTCCACCACAATGGAGTGGTGAGGAAGCCGAGTCTTATGAAAGCCAGGACAAGGAGGAACACGATACATGGTGTCCAACCTACAAGAATGAGGGGAGGTGGTGAGAGGAGTCTCCCATATGCCCAACATGTGATCATAAAGAATCTCATGTATTGGTAAAGTGGCTGCCTCTTTAGGAGGCTTAGGATATTGTAAAATATCTAATTTCTTGGCTCTAGGCTCTGTCTCAGGGGCCACCGAGATGGAGGCCCCTGGCCACTTCCCTAATGAAGTCTTGAAAAGACAAGTCTTCTGGAGGAGACATTCTCCTTTTTGGAGAAGAGGGCTCCTGAGGAAGGATCACCGATGCTTCGACAGAGGCCTCTGATTCATCAGAGTCTTCAGAGGAATCAAAGTATCGCCTGTCTGGATGCTCCTGTAGAGCCCGATACACGTACCGGGAGGTATCGACATCGGGAGTGATTGGTACCGATTCGGTACCGATAGGCATCACAGAACAGTGTACCGCTGCAGTCGACACTGAAGCCGATGTCAATGCAATCGGTACCAGTGCCGGAGTCAGTACTGATAACGGAGTTTGTTGCTGTACCGGTGTCGCAGCTTTTATGAAGGCCGTAATGGCACGCTGCATGGTCAGGATATTCTGATCCATCGACGCCACCAATGCCTGGATGTCGGTACCAGTGGAAACCACCGGTACCCCAGAACATGGCAACAGGTGATCAGTCGAGGCCTAGCCATCGATGTCAACCTGTGACCCCATAGGTAGAGCTTTGGAAACCGGAGCCTCCCACCGGGGTAATTTTGCCGGTGTGGATTCCTTGAGGGCAAGCCAGGAGGCATCTCGATACTTAGAGGGAGATCTACCCTTCGAGGAGCGGCTGGACTTAAGTTTGGTTACCTGAGATCCATGGGAGGAAGCAGCAGCCCTGGAAGACGTCGATGCCACCGAAGCTGCAGGAGGGAAACAGGGTACTGAGCTTGGCTGCTCGATTCTGTAAACCTCTTTTAGACATCATTGAACAGGACTCACAATCCATAATGGAGTAATCAGGACCTAAACATTTTAGACACCATTCATGGGTGTCTGTGACAGAAATAGTGCCGCTGCACTTCGTGCACTTTTTAAACCCGGAGGCAGGCTTTTCCATGAGGAAACTTTTCCTAGGCCTAAGGCCGAAGAAAAGAAAAAAAGGCACTGAAGTGAGGAAAAACAGTATTTTTATTTTGTTTTGAAGAATAAAAGAAAGAAAAGACCAGCGGTACCGGTCCAGCATCGAGAAGGCAGATGCGTGACAGGAACATGACCTGCTGGCTCCACGGAAAACAAGAACTGGAGAGAGGCGGTTGGGAAAGGCAGGAAGGCAGCGTGCAGGTGCTGTGGGATGCTCCCAAAAGCTTTCCTTTTGGACGCTGGGGAGCGTTCCCGTGCAGGCTCCGTCAGTACTGACGATACCCATATGTGAAGACTCATTCCTGCTTGTTCCTGGAGATCTCCTCCTTCCGAAATATGCAAATAATCTTTGCCTGATCTTACGGCTCCAGAATCTCACCTTCTTCCAATTCCTCCATTCCTGCTTCCAGGTCTACGTCAGCATCCTCCGACTGCTGCCACTCTACTTCCGATGGTGAAGATTCGAGGTCTCAGCCTCTTAACGAGCCTCAGGGAGCTGCAACCTGCCTCTGTTGAGCCAGCCTGCTGAGGTGTTGTAGCCAGAGACAAGGAGTCCAGCATTTTCTCTGTCATCTCAGACAAAATGCCTGATGCATAATTAAAGTCTGGACAGAAGTCACCGAGTTGCAAGTCTGATCCCCCAACCGCAGGCACCCCCCAAGGGTCTGACTGGAGTCTCCGAACCAGCCGCTGGCGGAACGGGCAGCAGAATCTCTCCAGCCGCAGTCCCCAGAAGATCCTGCCCCACCTTAACTTCCATCTGCTGCTCCATGCTGGTAGACACTGCCGTGCAGCCCCAACAAATTCCAGAGTCAGCGATAGCTCCCCTGTGGGTACTGCAAACTACACATTGAGGGTGTGGTCATGACTCCACCCCCAAACTGCTTTACAGCAGCAAAAGAAATCCCCGCTTTGATGCACGGGTTTATTTAGTTATTTTATTTTTCTATTTCTTTATTTTTTTTTATTAGGGACAGTCCCAGCAATCACCCCAGGACCAAACCAACCTTCTCAAAGTTAATTACCCTTTAACTGCAGCACTTACTGTCTCATGCACTTTCAGTATCTCCCGAAATGAGCAGAGAGCCCCAGAAACCGAAACGAAACAAAACAGAAATCAAAAGAAATTACCCAAAATCAAAAGAAATAAAAGGGCATCAAAGAAATCAAAAATAAAATTAAGCCCTGCAATTCTTGCCATGCCTGCCCGCCACAGGGCAAGCACGCTGCTAAAATGGCCACCGCCGTGACAAGGAGAAAATGGTGCCAAAAGCAGTGTGCCTAGCCACACACTGCCCTGGCACTCTGCTTGCCAGCCTGATTCACTGCCCCAGAAACAAGCAGCACTCACCTCCTGAACACCAGCTCACACTCCGATGCAGCGGAGCTCCTGCCCGCATGGCTCCACTCACCTGGACAGTGAGCAGAAGACTGTCGGACAAACTTCCCGCCGCTGGCTGCCCCAATTAAGCAGGGGTCACGGCTGTCCAAATCACTGCTGACCCATTGCTGCTGGATGTTGTAGAGCTCTCCCCCGTCTGCTCAAGGGAAGAGATCTGACCTGCGACTGAAAGACTGCAAGGTAATAGAGAGGCAGGAACCGGCGCCAAGATAGAGGCAGGTTTAAAAAAAAAAAAAAAAAATAGTATAACCACCAAAATTATAAAGCATATGAGGACAGACTTAAGGATCTTAATATGTACACCTTAGAGGAAAGGCAGGATAGAAGTGATATGATTGAGATGTTTAAATACCTCCGTGGCATAAATGTTCAGGGAGAGAGCCTCTTTCAATTGAAAGCAAGTTCTGCTACGAGGGGACATGGGATGAGGGTGAAGGGAGATAGATTCAGGAGTGATATGCGGAAATATTTCTTTACAGAAAGAGTAGTGGATCCATGGAATAGTCTCCCAGTGGAGGTGGTAGAGATGAGGACAGTAACTGAATTCAAAAAAGCATGGGACCAACACAGAGGATCTCTAAAGGTAAAAAGTGGACTGTTGTAGTTATGGAAGGACAGACTAGATAGCCATGTGGTCTTTTTCTGTCATGTTTCTATGTTTCTAAATCAAGAAAAAAAAATGTACAGGATACAGAGAAATCAAAACAGGAACTAATCTATAGCTACTCACAGCTCATTCATTCCTCAAGTGAGCCCAGCACCTAGGATCACTACGTCCTCCTGCTGCATGGAGACTGAACACACTGGGGCTAATGGGAGAGACCAGCAGACTACATTCAGTGATGTCACGTTTTTGACATGCCCAGTCTCCAAGCTGCAGGAAGAGGTGCACTACCCAGAGGTGGAGAACTAAACTGGAGGAACGATAAGGAACAGCACATTTTGAATGTAATTAAAGAGATTTAACTGCTTTTTCTCTGAAAAGGACAGCTGGGAAACCGGCAGGTACCTTGGTAGATCTCTAACAGATACCTAAGCTCCACAAACAGAACAATGGCTGGGAAAAATTGTATCACTAAAGCTGTTGCCCCCGTTACAGCTTCTGCCTCTGTCCAGACAGAGGTCCCAATGACAGTTGAAGGACTGGTTCCATGTGCAGGGTGCCTGAATGCTGAAGCTCTGAGGAAACAAGTGTAGGAACTCAGAGAGGGAGATGGTGAGGCTAAGGAGCATTCAAGACAGTGAGCAGCACATTGATGAGATGCTTCTTGCACCAAAACTTGCAACAGAATGGACTCCCCTCAGGGAGTGCGGAATATGAGGAAAGATCTACAAAAGCTGGAAGATGGTGTCTTAGCTTCCAAGCATTAGACCAATGTGAAGTAGAGCATAATGCACTTGGGAAGCAGAAATCCAAGGGCATTGTATGCAATAGGGGGGCAAGAGATTTCTGGTTCGTGCATATCAGACAGACCTTGTGTGATTGTTTCAGCACCTTGAGATCATCAGAAGCAGTGTGACAAGGTGGTGGCAAAAGCCAGAAGTCTGCTGGGCTGCATACAGAGGAATTAACAGCAGGAAGAGATACTAATGCCACTGTACAAGTTGCTGGTGAGGCCTCACTTGGAATATTGTGTTCTGTTTTGGAGACCATATCTCAAAGGATATAAAAAGGCTGGAAGTGGTTCAGGGAAGGCAACCAAAATGATTTGGAGCCTGCATCAGAAGACTTATGAGAAGAGATCTGAAGACCTAAATATGTACATTCTGGAGGAGAGGGGGGATGGGGAGACACGATCCAAGACCTTTAAATACTAAAGAGTATTAATGGACAAACCAACCTCTTCCAAAGATGGGGACGCTGTAGAATTAGAGGGCATAACCTGAAGCTGCAAGTGGGTAAACTGAAAGGCAATGTCAGGAAATATTTTCACTGAAAGGGTGGTGGATGCTTAGAATGTCCTCCTGATGGAAGTGGTGAGGGCAAACAGTGGCAGAATTCAAAATGGCATGGGACAGAGTGGATTTGTTAACAGGATAAAATCAAAGCAATCATAACTCTTATATCTGAACAAATAGGAGTGACCTACACAGAGCAGTGGGTACACCCCTAAACAAAGGCATGGGGGAGAGGTAACATGCATGGAGCAGCAAGTGCACCCTACTCTTGCTGCCGTGATGGGCAGACTAGATGGACCATACTGGTCTTTATCTGCTGTCATACTTTGTTACTATGTTCACTTCACCTTTTATCTTCCTTCCCCCCCATCCCCAGGTGCCCCTCTCCCCCTTAGTGTCCCTTCTTTCTCTTCAGGCCCAACTAATCTGCCCCCCCCCCCCCAGGAATTATAAGGATTACAGCTGAAAAAGTGAAAGAAAAAAAAAAAAAAAAAAAAAAAAAAAAAAAGAGTTTCAAGCCAGAAGGTGGAAAGTGGTTTTTTTTTTCTTAACACCTTGGAGAATACAGAAGCTGATCCAGGAGCAGTTCCAGGAGAGAAAAGATCCTCTGAGAGCCTGATTCATCACTGGTATAAGGTAAAAAGTACCTGGGCATGACCAGTGGTGGATAAAAAGTCTAGATACGGGGGCAGTTAAAAAAAAACACAAAAAAACCACCAACCACCTGTTTGTAGGGTGTCGCCCTTTGTGTTTTTTTACAGGGTTCTACAGCATGGATCCCAAAGAACTGGTCAGCTGGATGCCAGCTCAGTTTGCCCAGCAACAAGAGGTCACACAGCAGGCTCAGGACGCCACAATCACTGCCCTGAGGGAGCAGAAGCCAGTGCTTGACCTTGTTGAAGCATTAATTGCACTACGCACCCAAGGAGGAGCTGATTCATCATCAGTGACACTGGGTACTCCCCAGGTGGACAATGTGCGACTCTGCCAGGGAATTGGGGCATTTAGTCTGGGGAAACTCACACCTGAGGACAATGTTGATGATTTCTTGGAAACATTTTAAAGAGTGGCTCAGGCACTAGCGTGGCCAGAGAACCAGTGGGCAGTAAGGCTGGCAACCTCTAACTGGGGAGGCACTTGCTGCCTATAGAGCCATGCCAGCAGCTCAAGCTTTAAATTATAGAGGAGGTTAAAGCTGCTATAAGGGATCGCCTAGAATTGTCTGTTTCTGAATATAGGCGAATGTTTAGGGCTACTGTGTTGAGAGTGGGTGAAACACCCAGAGCTCTGAGTCAAAGGCTCAGAGGACTAGCTCTAAAATGGTTAAATCCTGAAGGGAAGGATATGGAAATGATTTTGGACACCATAATGCTTGAACAATTCATGTCAGCTGTGCCAAAAGAATTGCAAACTTTCCTAATACAGCAAAATTGCCAAAACCTGGGATAGGCAACCATGTTATCAGAACGGTTCATGGAAGCCACACAGGCTTGCCATAGAATGGGTGGCCCTCTGAAGGTTGATGCTGGGGCAAGCTGTGCTGTATCAGAAAAGATAAAGAATGATGTTTCTGAAAATATTGTACCTAACCAGGTTAAGAAGTGGGGTAAGAAAAAAAGTTACCAATGTGGAAAATGGGGACATTTGGAAAAGGCATGTCAGTTTCACACTAGTTTAATAGGTACTGGTTTAAAACAGCCTGAAGGTTTCCTTTTGGTGGTTGATGTGCAGGGAATTACCACGAATGCTGCTGTTAGACTCGGGGGCAGGCCAGAGTATGCTGTCTAAAAGACTTTGGAAGCAGATAGAGGCCCAAGAGAAATTTGAGCCTAGAACCCCTGAAAGCAAATGTTTATATTAGATGCATTCATGGAGCTGCTTCATCATACCCCACATACAAGCTAATGGTCAAGGGCTTAGGAGTACAAAAGGAAGTTTCTTTAGCAGTGGTTCCCAGGCTTCCATTTGATTTAGTCCTGGGAAGAGACTGGCCACAATTTAAACAAGGGTTAGTGAAAGGACTAGAGCAGAAGAGAGGCCTTGTATCCACCCCATCACAGGCTAAAGCAGGAATGGTTTATGGTTTAGGCATTTAGATATACCGCCCTTTACTTATGCATCAGAGCGGTTTACATGTATATACTAACAGGTACTTTTTTTATTCCCTTGTCCCCAAAGGGCTCACAATCTAAGTGTACCCGAGGCAACGAAGGGTTAAGTGGCTTGCCCAAGGCCACAAGGAGCAGCCATGGGACTAGAGACCTCAGTCCCTCCGGCCTGAGGTTACTTGTCCCAATGTGGGAATTGAACCCCCAGCCCTCCAGCCTGAGGTAACCCGTCCCAACCACTAAGCCACTCCTCCCTGCCAGGAGGAGGGGGAACAGGCAGAGTTATTAGGAGACTTACCCTCTCATGACGATTTAATAACCCCACCATCTGGGAAAGTAAGAAAAATAAAAGCACAGAAACACCATGAGACTTTGCAGAGCACAGGGTAGGGCTGAGTTGGAGGCTGGCCAAGACTTACCCTGGGTGCCAGCTGAGCTAGTAGCAACTTTCCCCAACTGTTCAAGCTCACCCGAGCTTTTGAATATGCTCGAGAGGTCCGAGAGGATCTTCCCAGATTCATATTGGATAATGAAATACTATATAGAGAGAGTCAGGACCCCCGAAATGGGACCATTATTTATTTATTTATTTACATTTCTTATATACCGCACTATTTGACATCAGCGCGGTTTACATCAAACAAAACATTTCAGTACACAAAAATGTCTGAGTTACATTAAACAGGGTTAACAACTTGGACAACAGGGTAATTTTACAACTCAGGTAAATAAACTTTGATTGTAGTGTAAACTATTTACATCAATAAGTTAGGGCACCGTTGAGACGTAATGGTCAGTTGAGCGTTGAACTTACTAAGTGGGGAATTCAGGGTCAATGGGTGATTCAGAGTTTCTATAACTAACAGTGATGGGTCGTGATTCTGCACTCACTGGGAAGTATATAAGGAATAGGTAATGTTTGAGGGCCTTTCTGAATTGGAGTATGCTGGTAATTGCTCTAATATCAGGTGGCAGCATATTCCAAAGCTTCGGGGCACGGAGACTGAAAGCTCTGTTTGCTGTTGATGAGGTGCTTTTTGTAAGTTCACGGGGAACCAATAGCGTATTTAATGCCATTGATCTTCTTGATCTATTAGAAGAAATGGGTTTGATGAGATCAGTTAATGATGTGGATGAGAGACTATTTACCGCTTTGAAGGTAAGTAGTAATGTCTTGAAAATGATCCTGGCCTGTACAGGAAGCCAGTGTAACTGCTTCAGAAGGGGCGACACATGCTCACTCCTAGATGCCCCATAGAGAATCCTCGCAGCGCTATTCATTGCAAGCTGTAAAGGGTTCAAGGTGGATTGAGGGAGGCCTAGCAAAATGACATTAGCATAGTCAAAGTGGGGCATGATCAGAGCCTGGTAGATGGTACGGAAATCCTCAGGTTCAAGCAATGGGCGAAGGTGTCTTAGTGATCGGATTTTGTAGTATATGGATCTTACCGTGTTAGCTATATGCGCCTTCATGTCCAGGTTCTGATCGAGTGTAACACCCAGGTAACGTATTTGCTGTTTTGATTGTAGCTCAGCATCTTTCACCTTAAGGAATTGTGGAGGGCTGAAGTTCGGGTTCTTTGACATGAAAAGCACCTCTGTCTTCTTATGTTGAATCCAGAGGTTTTGTGATAGGAGCCATTCTGATATGGCATCAAAGCAGTTGCTCAGAGGGGACAGGTCCAAATTGTCAATGTTGAAAGGCATATAAAGCAGGACGTCGTCCGCATATATCATGCAACCAACATTGAAAGACCGGATGATCTTGCAAATAGGTTGCATATAAATATTGAACAACAAAGCAGAGAGAGAGGAGCCTTGTGGGACCCCTTGCCATTGGTGGAATGGATCAGACATCACTCCCCCAGCACGAACATGTTGCCATCTTTCGGATAAGTACGATCTGCACCACTCAAGGGCAGTTCCGCCTACTCCTTTCTCCTTCAGCCGTAATAGGAGGAGGTCATGGCTCACAGAGTCAAAAGCAGCGGCTATGTCCAGGAACACAAGTGCGAAACCCTGTCGGATGTTGATACCAGAAATTATGGTATTGAGGAGAGCTGTGAGGAGAGTCTCTACACCATGTGACTCTCTGAAGCCATGTTGGCAAGGATCCAATGGAGCATTGGTATCGATGTGGTCTTGCAATTGACATTGTACCTCCTTTTCTATTAACTTCGCGAGAAAAGGTATACTTGAGATGGGTCTGTAGGAGTCTACCTTTTGAGGATCTAACTTACAGTTTTTCAGGAGAGGTCTGATGGAAGTTTGCTTGAGGGCAGATGGGAATGTACCGGAGTTGAAAGATAGGTTTACTATTTTAGTTATTATTGGGCTGAATTCACAACGCAGGTCCCTTATCCAGAAGGCTGGGCAGGGGTCCGTCTGAGCAGTTGTGGAATTGAGAGACATGATCAGATCCTCAATTCGCTTCTTGGTAGGGGTAGAAAACATGGTTAGAGCTGTTTGGCAATCTTGATCTGTGGGGGTTAATTTTAATGGAGGTTTATTTGTTTGTGTAAGCTTGGATTGTAGGTAGGCTGCGAAGTCTTGAGGATGGATCTCGCCTTGCTTTTCAGGGGCTGGCTCTTTAGATAAGGTCTTGACTAGGTTAAACAAATCATGAGGTTTGTTTAGTGCCCGCCTCAAGGTGTCCGTGTGGTACCGCTTCATTTTCTCTGAGATGGCCTTGCGGTGGATGGATAGCTGATTGAGGTAGGCTGCCTGGTCTGCTGTTGAGCGAGACCGACGCCAGCGCTTCGAGGTTCCATAGTTGGGATAGTGATCTTCTCAGGTCATCTCTGTGTACCATGGTGCCGAAGCTCTTTTTCTAGGCAGCCTGTTGAGTGATGGTCGTATTGCAATCGAATTAAGACTGGTGTTCCAGCAGGTGATTAGATCTTCTATTTCTAGGGAGGCCTTGTTACGGAGTGAGCATGTTCCAGCAAGGATGCGATCTCTGTTGAAAGGAAGAAAGCTCCTAGCCAGAGATTTGGGGCTGTTATCCGGAGCATTGTTAGTCATTGAATGTCTGTTGTGCGTAGGGATGTGGAAAAAGATGAGTTTATGATCTGACCACGGTACATCAGTAATAGATATCGCGGCAGTATAAGATTGGGTGTTTAAGGACTGTGGGGCAAAGATAAGATCAAGGGTGTTTCCCTTTACATGGGTAGGTTCATGGATTAGTTGTTGGTATCCCAGGGATTCAAGTGCTTCGAGGAAGGCGGAAGAGTGACTATCTTGGAGAGCTGGCAGGTTAAAATCACCCACAATCCAAGTTGGGATATTAGGATTCTGAATGTTGGATGCCAGATCTATAATGGCTGGAAGGACTTCTGGGGAGGATGAAGGTGCTCTGTATAGAAGGCTTATTGTGCATAATTTGTTGGAGATAGAAACTAACTCGAGGTGGTCGGATCTAGGGGTATCTTTCAGCTGGAACTGAAGGTCTGATCTGGAGAGAATGAGCACGCCCCCTCCTCGCTTGTTTTGTCTGTGGCTGGCAAACACTGAGAAATTTGGTGGAAGAAGTTGGTTAAGTAGCACATTGTCTTCTGCAGAAAGCCACGTTTCAGTAACCATGAGAATATCAAGGTTATATAGGGAAATAGTATCCACAATCACCGGCCATTTCGTACGAATTGAACAGGCATTGATGAGAGCACATTTGAGGCTTTGTGAGTAGAGGCTTTCGTCTTGTTTGGCTTTCATCGAAAGTTGGAGTGGAATGTATATTAGATGCTGGTGATGTGCCCGAGAGTTCCCATTATAACTGAACTTAGGTGAACCTGACGCTCTTTTTCCATGGCCGTATAGGATTGGGATCTGGTTGCCCTCAAGGGTTAGAGCTTGGGAGAATGAGAGGCAGAAGGAGAAGATTAGGTAACAGCCCGTTAGGGTAATAGGGGAACCCATCTTACTCACTCTGAATGTAGTCGCAGAGACAATGAGATATTACTAGTGAGTGGGAGAGATTTGTAAGAATTCAGTAGGGCTATTTCTCATTGGCAACGAAAACAAGAAAATTCTCTTATTCTGAGTATAGAATGGTTATGGAATACAGATCAATTATTCAAGTAACACAGTTTATACAGGCAAGATTTAACATTAGCAGACTAGACTAACCTAGATAGCATACAGGCTGCCTGCAAGAAGGTAAAGGAAGTATCTATTCAGAGTGAAAACAAAAGCACAATCTATTGCTTTAGGTATAGATTAGTTATTATATGCATCTATAATAGGCCCACAAGTTATTATATGCATATATAATAGCACAAGTAATACAGATTAGGCAGGCAGGATGATATATAGAAGATTAGATTGCGCGGGATGTTTAAAAGGCTGTCTGCAGGAATGCAAAGAGAAGTATCTGTTTAGAGTGGATACAAAGTTAACAGATCACTAAGTATAGTAAAACAGAGTTACCAGCTTGTTGGCAGACAGCATTCATTGATGTTTCAGGTTGAACAGGCTGCTCTTCACTATTTAGTCAGCTCTTCCAGGACCTGAGCAGCTCTTCAGTGAACGTTAAACAATTGTAGATGGTGCTGACAGTACCTAGAGAGCTTCCTCAAAGAATTCGGTCACAGACTACGAAACGGCGCCACGGACCTCGCCTAAGGGCCGCGCCAAAGGGCCCTCTGGCGAGGCCCTCAGGCGCGGGCCCGCCTGGCAGCGGCTTGGTCTTGTGCTGGCCTGCTGCTCCTCCCCCTCCCACAGCCCCGACTGGGCTGGAGGTGCTTCTCGGGAGGGCCGGATGGCCTGGCGGCTTTTCACTCCCCGATCAGGGGAAGAAGATGGTGGCTCTGTTTTCCCACCGGCAGCGGCTTGGTCTTGTGCTGGCCTGCTGCTCCTCCCCCTCCCACAGCCCCGACTGGGCTGGAGGTGCTTCTCGGGAGGGCCGGATGGCCTGGCGGCTTTTCACTCCCCGATCAGGGGAAGAAGATGGTGGCTCTGTTTTCCCGCCGGCAGCGGCTTGGTCTTGTGCTGGCCTGCTGCTGCTCCCCCTCCCACAGCCCCGACATACGTAAACAGTGGTACCCACAGCTTTTAAGGGACTAGTGCTTAGACTTGCTCATGATCATCCAGTGGGAGGCCATAAAGGGATGCAAGGAACGCTGGATCAAATACTAATACGTTTTTACTGGCCAGGAATTTTTAAAGAAACTGCCCAGTTTTGTGCTGCTTGTCCAGCGTGCCACGGCATCTCACCCACTGGTGGTGACTTTAATTCCCACACCAATTATAACAGACCCAGTAGGATGCATTGCTGTGGACATAGTAGGACCATTAGTCAAAACACCGAGGTTTCCAATACATCCTAGTAATGGTAGATCAGGCAACAAGGTTTCCCTGGGCCATACCATTAAGGAATATTTCTGCCAAAATGATAGCTTTAGAGCTAATCAAAATTTTGTGAAATAGGGTTCCCCAGAGAGGTGTTAACTGAGGATCTAATTTTGTATCCAAGTATTTAGCACAAGTCTGGGAGGCCTTTGGCATTCAGCATGTAAACACCTCGGCCTACCATCCTCAGTCAAATGGTTTGGTGGAGAGATTCAACCAAACTCTCAAACAGATGTTAAGAGGCCCAGCAGGGGATTTAAAAGAATGGGATGTTATTGCCCTTTGTCTTATATGCCTGCAGGGAACGAATTCAAGTTTCCCTAGGTGTATCCCCGTATGAATTGATGTATGGTAGGGCCCCACGTGGGTTGTTAGATATCTTGAGGGAGCAATGGCTAGATCCTGAAGCAAAGAATCAGGAAGTTCCACAGTTCTTGCATGATTTGAGGGCACATTTAAAGAGGACTTACCAGGTTGCCGAGAGAAACCTGCAGGACAGTCAAGTGCACCAGAAAGGGTGCTATGACAGGAAGGCCAAAAGCCACAAGTTAACCCTGGGTGAAAAGGTGTTGGTACAGGTAGGGGGTACAGTGCACAAGTTTGAAGTACAGTGTTAAGGGCCATGGAAGGTAGTTACAGGTGAGCCCAGTGTCTTGTGGTGGAACACACTAGGGGGCGTAGGCAAACCTACCACAAATGTACTAAAATCCTGGAAAGAGGCCTGCAACTGATAATGTTCCTAGCACTAGCACTAGCCAAGAAATAGGTGAGCAGACAATAATGCTCTCGCAGGTATTATGGACTGTGAAGATGTTTCACAACAGAAACCAGTCCGTAATAACTTAAGCAGGGGGGTATGTGATAAGGAAGCTTATCAAAGCTCAGGGAGTAAGGACAAAAGAGGAGAATTTACTCTGATCAAGGGACCTGTGCTGGCAGGTCAGAGAAAGCACAGTTACTTACCTGTAACAGGTGATCTCTGGGAACAGCAGGAATTAGTCATCACATATGGGTACGTCGGTACCGACGGAGCCTGCGCGGGAAAGCTCCCCAGCTTTTCAGATGAAAAGCTTTTGGGGCCTCCCACTGCACATGCGCGCTGCCTTCCCGCCTTCCTGACCAGCTCTCCTCAGTTCGAGTTTATAGCTGAGACAATAGAGAGAGGAAAGGAAGATAGAGATACAACTCCTAGGGGAGGTGGGTGGGTTGTGATGACTAATTCCTGCTGTTCCCAGAGATCACCTGTTACAGGTAAGTAACTGTGCTATCTCCAGGAACAAGCAGGAATAAGTCCTCACATATGGGGACTCCCTAGCTAAGATGCCTGGGAGATCCCCCTCCAAGGGTAAACCATCTTCGTATGGATCTCAGGCATCCATCCAGGGAAGGTGGGCAGGAGTTGTTCAAGTATGGAACAGGTGTTTGAGGACAGCCTGACCAAACAAGGCATCCCGGCGGGAGTCCTTGTCCAAGCAGTAATGGGCTGTGAAGGTATGAACCGATGCCCAAGTGGCTGCTCGACAGATCTGATCTATGGCCACAGAGTGAAGATGAGCCATAGAAGTAGCCATGGCTCTCACATTGTGAGCTGTGACATGGCCTTCCAGAGAAATGTTCTTACTCTGGTAAGCAAAAGAAATACACTGAGCAATCCAATTGGAAAGTGTACGTTTGGAGACTGGAAGTCCCAAATGAGAAGGATCAAAAGTCACGAAAAGTTGGGAAGACTTTCGATGTGGCTGAGTCCTGTTGAGGTAAAAGGCGAGAGCTCTTTTATAGTCAAGAGTATGAAGGTTCCTCTCTGCACTGGATGCATGAGGAGCCGGGAAAAACACAGGTAGATATACCTCTTGATTAAGATGAAAAGGCGAGACCACTTTAGGCATAAAGTGGGGATTCGTCCTAAGGACCACCTTATCATGATGAAATCTGGTATAAGGTGGATTAGCCACCAAAGCCTGCAGTTCACTGATGCGGCGAGCCGAAGTGACTGCAATAAGGAAAAGAACCTTCCAGGAAAGAAATTTCAGGGAGGTAGATACCAACGGTTCAAAAGGTGGCTTCATAAGTTGACCCAGAACTAGATTCAAGTCCCATGCTACCGGGGGAGGTCAGATGGGAGGCTTAGTGAGGGTCAGGCCTCTCATGAATCTTGCAATAAGAGGATGAGAGGAGACAGGTTGTCCATTTATAGGTTTTAAGGATGCTGCAATAGCACTTAAATGGACTCGTACTGAATTCGTCTTGAGGCCTGCATTGGAAAAATGCAAGAGATAGTCCAGTAGAGAATTCAAAGGAAGTGCTAGAGGGTCAAGACCCTGTTGAGCACACCAAATGGAAAAACGTTTCCATTTGAAAGCATAGGAACGCCTGGTAGAGGGTTTCCTAGAGACATGAAGGATATCTTTCACTGGTTGAGAAAGATTAAACTCATGAAGGCTTAAGCCTTCAGTAACCAAGCTCGGAGATGTAGGGACTTGGGGTTTGGGTGCCACAAAGTCCCCTACTCCTGAGACAGAAGGTCTGGAGCAGCTCCCAGGTCCAGGGAGGAGCCCTGGGAGAGCTGTAGAAGTAGAGGGAACCACACTTGGCGTGGCCAGCGTGGAGCAATGAGGATCATTGATCCGTGATCCCTCTGAAGTTTGAACAGAGTCTTGGGAATCAAAGGAATGGGTGGAAAAGCATACAGGAATTCCTGACCCCAATGCAGGAGAAAGGCATCGTTGGCCTGAGCTCCCTGACACGGAGTCCTGGAACAGAACCGGGGAAGTTTGGCATTCCACGGACTTGCAAAGAGGTCTATGTCCGGGGTCCCCCATTCCTGAAAGATTCTGTGTATCTGGTCCATATGCAGGGACCATTCGTGTGGGAGCAGAACTCGACTGAGTCTGTCTGCCCGAGAGTTTTGAACTCCTGGAAGATATACTGCCAGAAGATGAATTTGGTGCTCTCTGGCGAAGGCCCATAATCTGAGAGCTTCGTTGCAAAGCGACAGAGAGCCCGTCCCTCCTTGTTTGTTGACATAGAACATGGCTACCTGATTGTCTGTCTGGACTAGGACAGTCAGGTTGACAAGGAGGGTGTGGAAGACTGTGAGAGCAAGGAAGATTGCTCGCAGTTCCAGAAGGTTGATGTGAAGGGTGGTCTCCTGAGGAGACCAGGTGCCCTGAGTGGAGAGGTGAAGATGAGCTCCCCACCCTGTTTGGGAGGCATCTGTTGTAAGGGTTGCTTGGGGCAACGAAGGTTGGAAGGGGGTCCCCCAACAACAGATTTTTGGAGGATGTCCACCACTGGAGAGACCAAAACAGTCGTTTTGAGGTGAGTATTTGGTCTGAATACTGCACAGAAGAAAGGCCCGGCAATCTACTTCTGTATCTTGCCATGAAAACCCAATGGATAGTTACAACAAAACAAATTGTGCTATGGTGCTGGAAGATGAGACCCCCCGGTCAGAAGGCACTCAACTAGCTACTGGGGAAGAGCTGAAGACTTTTCAGAGTAAAGCCAGCATTTATGATGTGGTTGGATCAAAGCCCTTGGGAAGTCTGACTGCTGATGTAGCTGCGCATGAAATGAGAGTCAGAAGCTGTAAAGATGTCTTACACATTGGAACATGGAACGTACGAAGCATGAACCAAGGGAAGCTGGAGGTGGTCAAGAATGAAATGGAACGTGTACAACTTGATCTGTTGGGTGTCAGCGAACTGAAATGGACTGGCATCGGGCACTTTGCATCAGATGATCACATGGTCTACTATGCTGGAAATGAAAGACAAAGAAGAAATGGTGTTGCATTTATAATAAAGAAGAAACTTGCAAGAACTGTAATGAAATACAATGCAGTCAGCGAACGCTTAATCTCTATTCGTCTACGAGGATTGCCTATCAACACAACTATAATTCAAGTATATGCCCCAACAACAGCTGCTGAAGAGAATGAAATCGAAGAGTACTATGAACAAGTACAAGCTGAAATTGACAGAACATGCAAACAGGATATCCTGATAGTCATGGGTGACTGGAACGCAAAGGTTGGCAACAAAGAAGGCAAAGTAGTTGGAAAATATGGACTTGGCAACAGAAATGAAGCTGGAGAAAGACTGATAGAATTCTGCAAGACCAATGATCTATTCATCTCAAACACCTTCTTCCAGCAACACAAGCGGCGACTGTACACATGGACTTCACCGAATGGATTATATAAACATCAAATTGACTACATATGTGGAAGTCAATGATGGAAAAGCTCTGTAACATCAACAAAGACAAAACCTGGAGCTGACTGTGGTACAAATCATCAACTACTAGTATGCAAACTCAAGCTAAAGTTGAAAAAAGAGCAAACCACTCATGAATGCAGCAAAATATGACCTTGAGAATATACCACTGGAATTTAAAGACTGCCTGCAAAATCGATTTGCTGCTTTAGATACAAATGACAGAGCTCCGGAAGAGTTATGGAATGACATCAAGAAGGTTGTGTTGGAAGAAAGCGAGAAGTCTCTACAAAAGGTGAAAAAGCAAAAACGGCCAAAATGGATGACGGAAGAAACTCTGAAAATTGCCCAGAAACGCAGAGAAGCTAAAGCCAGAGGAGAAAGAAAGACAATCACAGAACTCAGAGATTTCCAACATGCAGCAAGACAGGACAAGGAAAAGTACTACAATGACACTTGCAAGGAAATAGAAGCAGAAACTATTAGAGGAAGAACAAGATCGGCTTTCCTAAAGCTACGAGAGTTAAAGAAAAAGTTCCAGCCTCGAATTGGAATGTTACAAGATGCTCAAGGTTCTATGTTGAATGATGCTGAGAAGATCAAGAAAAGGTGGAAGGAATATACAGAGTTTTTATATGATAAAGATCAAGTGGACCAACAGCCATTTCAACCTGTACCTTATGATCGGGAACCATTGGTGATGAAAGAAGAAGTTGAAGCAGCATTGAAAGCCTTATCAAAGAACAAAGCACTAGGCATTGATAGCATTCCCATAGAAGTATTGCAGCAATCTGATGCAGCTGTTACCGTACTCACAAGGCTCTGCCAAGAAATATGGAAGACAACATCATGGCCAACTGACTGGAAAAGATCTGTGTTTATACCAATACTAAAGAAAGGTGATCCAACTGACTGTGGAAATTATCGCACAATCGCTCTGATCCCACATGCCAGCAAGATTCTACTGAAGATTATTCAAAAGAGACTACAACCATACCTGGAACAAGAACTACCTGAAGTGCAAGCAGGGTTCAGGAAAGGGCGAGGAACGAGAGACATCACTGCGGATGTGAGATGGATCCTTGAAAAGACTAAAGAATACCAAAAGGATATCTATTTGTGCTTTATTGACTATAGCAAGGCTTTTGACTGTGTAAACCATGAGAAACTCTGGGCCACATTAAGAAGCATGGGTATACCAGAACACCTGATCGTTCTCTTGCACAATCTGTACATCGATCAAGAAGCAACAGTTCGAACGGAACAAGGAGAAACAGAATGGTTTAAAATAAGCAAAGGTGTAAGACAAGGCTGCATACTTTCCCCCTACCTGTTTAATTTATATGCAGAACAAATCATCAGAGAAGCAGGATTGTATGAAGACAGAGGTGTGAAGATTGGTGGAAGACTCATCAACAACCTTCGCTATGCTGATGATACCACATTACTGGCTGAAAGTGAAGATGATCTGAAACATTTGCTTCTCACAATCAAAGAACAGTCTCAAAATGGGCCTGCACCTTAATGTAAAGAAGACAAAGATCATGACAACTGGCATAATCAACAGGTTCATCGTTGAAGGAGAAGAAATTGAAATTGTGAACAACTTTAACCTACTTGGATCAACTATCAATAAAGAAGCAACAAGCAGTCAAGAAATCAGACGACGCATTGCTCTTGGCAGAATGGCTGTGAAAGACCTAGATAAGATTCTCAAGAGCAGAGATGTCTCTCTCCATACAAAGATTCGACTTGTTCAAGCCATGGTATTTTCAACAACATATGGATGTGAAAGCTGGACAGTGAAAAAGATAGACAGGAAGAAAATTGATGCCTTTGAATTATGGTGCTGGCGGCAAATACTGTGTATACCATGGACTGCCCGAAGAACAAACCAGTCGGTACTAGAGGAGATCAAACCTAAGCTTTCTTTAGAAGCTCAGATGACAAGACTTCAACTTTCATACTTTGGACACATCATGCGAAGAGAGATCATTAGAGAAAGACATTATGCTTGGCAAGATAGAAGGTCAACGCAAAAGAGGAAGGCCAGCAATGAGATGGATCGATACAACAGCAGCAGCTACGGGTACCAGTCTGTCAACAATGAGCCGCCTGACTGAAGACCGAACACAGTTTAGGATAGCTATCCAGAGGGTCGCCATGAGTCGATTCCGACTCGACGGCACTTAACAACAACAACAACAACAACATTTGGTCTGAGAGCAGTCCTGATGCTTGAGACCACTGGGTGGCCAAAGTCCATTAAGCTGCCCTCATATGAAGACGAGCGTAGGGCACCACATGGACCGTGGAGGCCATGTGGCCCAGAAGTTGCAGCATTTCCCTGGCTGACAAGTGACTTCTGGACTGAGCCTGGGAGGCCAAGCTTATTAGCCTTTGGCCTCGGACCAGTGGGAGGTAGGCCCTTGCAGTGGAGGAGTCCAATTGGGCCCCTATGAATTCCAGGGACTGAGTAGGGATGAGTTGGGACTTGGGAAGGTTTACCACAAGTCCCAGATATTGAAGAACACGCCTTGTGCGGTCCAGAGAGATCTGGGCTTCTGACTGAGATGGAGCTCGGATGAGCCAGTCGTCCAGATATGGGAAGACAGATTCCCATGCCTCTGAGAAATGCGGCTATGACTGCCATGCATTTGGTGAATACTCTTGGAGCAGAGGCTAGACCGAAGGGAAGTACTCTGTATTGGAAATGTTTTCCCTGGAACAGAAAGCAAAGATATTTTCTGTGGGATGGATGGATGAGTATATGAGTGTACGCATCCTTGAGATCTAGAGAACAAAGCCAATCCTGACTCTGAAGGTATGGAAGGAGAATGCCTAGAGAGAGCATTTTGAATTTCTCCTTGAATAGAAACTTGTTCAATTCTCTCAGATCTAGGATAGGTCTGAAGCCCCCTGTCTTCTTTGTTATGAGAAAATAAGGGGAGTAGAAACCTAACTCCTGTTGAGGAGGAGGAACCTCCTCTATTGCCCCTTGGGCAAGGAGAGAAGAGATTTACTGACCCAACAGGGTCAGAAGAGATGGGGGAGAACTGAATTGCCTCACCATGGTATGGGGAGGAAGGCTGGAGAAATGAAGTTTGTAGCCCTCCCTGATGATAGAGAGGGTCCATTGCTCTGATGTGATTTGTTCCCATCTGGGAGCAAAGTGAGCTAGCCTTCCAGGAATGGTGAGGGGCTCTGGTTGTTCTAGAGCCAGAAACGGTAAGTTCTCTAGGGGCAAGTCAAAACCCCTGAGGGGGTTGAGCCTGCTGGGGTGCAGCAGACACTGCAGGCTTTGATTTTACTTGCTTAGATTGCTGACGCTTAGCAGCAAAGTGAGGCTGAGCAGATTGTTGGCCAGTATTTGTGGAAAATCTGGCCTTCTTGTAGTAAGGCCTTTTGAAAGGCTTCTTTTTGGAAGGAGTAGAAGTAGACTTAGAAAGTCTATCTAAAGTGGCATTTTCTGCATCCATTTGAGCAGCTTTAATTTGCCAGTCCTCACCAAATAAGTTTTCACCTGTACAGGGCAGATTCCTGAGGCCATCTACAACCCAGGGTTCTAGGTCAGAAGCCTGGAGCCAAGCAAGACGTCGGGCTGCAATAGCAATTCCCGAAGCCCTGCCAGCAACCTCAAAGGAATCAAAGGCTGCCCTGTTGGAAAACTTGGAGACCTCTGAAAGTTGTGTCACCACAGAAAAGAAGTCCGCCCTTTGATCCTCAGGAATAAAGGGGGCAAAATGCTGTACCTTTAGGGCAAGTTCTCCGAGAAACATGCCCATATAAAGGCTGTAAGAATTGATCCTGGCTATAAGCATACTAGCCTGGAAAATCTTTCTACCAAAAGAGTCAAGGGTCTTACATTCTCGCCCTGGAGGGGTAGAAGAGTGTCTTTTAGGACTCTTTATTTTCTTCATAGCAGACTTCACCACAATGGAGTGGTGAGGCAGCTGAGTTTTTTGAAACCCAGGAGAAGGAGGGACCCGATACATGGTGTCCAACCTACGGGAATGGGGAGACAGTGTTAAAGGAGTCTCCCACAAATCCATCAAGTGTTCTTGAAGGATTTCATGGATAGGCAGAGTGACTGCCTCTTTAGGAGCTTTAGTGTATCCTAAAATATCCAATTTCTTTTTTTTTTTTTAGAACATGTTTTTATTGGCATTGTGACATACAGGAAATGACACCGTCTGAAGCACTAGAACTACAAAGTTCCACAAACAACAACATAATTTCACACAAGTTAGTCACTTCCCCCATCCCTCTGTAGTTCCACCCGAGATAGTACAACACAACTAGAGGACAACACTCCCCTCAAAACCACCCACATGTCACATTCCACTTACAAACTTCAATTAAACAAAAACAATCTCAAACTCTGAAACCAACTAAGTATGTGTGTGTGTGTGATTGGCAGTCCCCCCCGCCCCTCCAGGCCGGCCCGCAATTCCCAGACCCCCCCCCTTCTCCAGATAAATATCCCAAATCTTATGGAACCTCCACTCCTGCCCCCGCAGGCGGTAGGTCAACCAATCAAAAAGCACCGCCGCTTCCACTTTACCCTCCCAGTCTCCCTCCGAGGGGCCACTCACACTCTTCCACTTCCCAGCTATGGCCACTCTGGCAGCCAAACGCAGCTTTTCAGCTAGTAACTCCCGCCACCTCCCTCGCCGCCCCCCCTCCGGGGATCCCAATAACCAAACCAGGCTCTCACGGGGTGCCCCGGACCTCTCTTCCCCTAATATCTCCCCTACGCGACACTCCACCCTATCCCAAAAGGACTGAATCACCGGGCAACCCCACCACATGTGGAGGAAGCTCCCACTCCCCCCACAGCCTCTCCAGCAGGTGTCAGAAGGGCTCCCCCCGGCCAGGAACAGACGCCGCGGCGTACAGTAAGCCCCATGCAGCAACTGCAATTGAGTCTGTCGCCAGGAAGACACCCAGGTGCCCCTGTACAACCCCGCATAGATCCCGTCCCACCCCTCTTCCCCCAATTCCCTCCCCAGCCACCTATGCCACCGTACCTGATGCAAGGGGGGCCCACTCTGTCCCCTCCTCCAGCAAAACCCGATAAATTCGAGCAATAAATCCCCTATCGCCCGTCCCCTGGAACAACACCTGCTCCAGAGGCGTGCCGTCTCTCTGGATGTGAGCCAAAACGTCCCCGCTACGAAGGAGGTGACGCACCTGAAAGTATTGATAGAACGGGATCCTATCCTGCAATGCAACCTCTAGAGATCCCGCTGGGACCGGATGATCCCCCCCCGCCACAAAGTCCCTTAATTTATCCAGGCGTCCCTCCAATAACTGGCGCCCCTTCCGTACCCAACCCACCTTCCCCAGAGGGAGGAACTCCCCAAGGGAAGACCAGGGGGAGAAAGGGCTGGGAAACCACCCCCGCCGCCGTCCCAGCGCAGCTACCTCCATCATGGCATCCAGAAATGGATGCCCCAACTTAGCGTGCCTACCACCGCCCTCTACTCCCTCCACCAACCATTTCGCCCAGGAGATCACCCCCAACACCGTCCGCTCCAACTCCACCCATGACTCAAAAATATCCAATTTCTTTGATCTGGGTTCCTTTTCAGAAGATATAGCAATAGAAAGTCCTTTAGCTACATCAACAATAAAATCCTGAAAGGATAAATCCTCTGGAGGAGACATCCTCCTCTTTGGAGAAGAGGGCTCCTCAGGAAGAGCAAGCTCAGCAGAGTCAGAGGAATTGTATTCATCAGAAGAATCTGAGTATTCTCTGTGCTTTTAATGCACGATACGCGTACCAATCGACATCGGGCGTATCGGGCATGGGTTTGGTATCGGGCGAAAGCCTGAATCCGGCATGCGGAACCGATCGACGCTTGGACCTCGATGGCCTCGGTTCTGGTGTGGATACCTGAACCCGAGTCGGTACCGATGGAATCGGTACCGAGGGCGTCGCAGCCTTAATGAAAGCCAGAACGGCCTGCTGCATGGTCTGGACAGTATTGCCCATGGATGCCACTGCTGCCTGGATATCGGTACCGGTATCGACCGGTACCCCAGAGCAGTCCAACAGGTGATCGGTCGAGGCCGTGCCATCGATGTCAACCTGTGACCCCATGGTTGCTTTGGAGGCTGGAGCCTCCCGCCGGGGTTTTTTGGCCTGGGCAGAATCCTCGAACTCCCGATTGAGAGCCTCTCGATCTTTAGAAAGAGATTTGCTTTTAGAGGATTTGCCCACCGAAGATTTGGTTACCTGAGATCCATCCGGAGAGGAAGACCTGGATGACTGTGATGCTTCTGAAGGAAACAGCACATGGAGCTTGTTGGCCCGGTTCTGCAAACCACGTTTAGACATCTGGGAGCAGAATGGGCAGTCCGGTATGGAGTGGTCAGGTCCCAAACATTTAAGACACCATTCATGGGTGTCTGTTACAGAAATGACAGCACTGCACTTGGTACACTTTTTAAAACCAGGAGCTGGCTTCTCCATGAGGAGAATTTGTATAGGCCTGAAGGCCCAACAAAAGCTACCACGCAGTGCTGAGGGAAATAAAGATTTTTTTTTTTTGTTTAAAAAGAAAGAAAGAGACCGGCGGTACCGGTTTCGGTATGGGGAAGGCAGGTACGCGGTCTAAAGAAACAAACAAAAATAACAATTTCTTCAGCGGTGACAGGAACACGACCTGCTGGCTCCGCGGAAAAAGAGAAACTGAGGAGAGCTGGTCAGGAAGGCGGGAAGGCAGCACGCATGTGCAGTGGGAGGCCCCAAAAGCTTTTCATCTGAAAAGCTGGGGAGCTTTCCCGCGCAGGCTCCGTCGGTACCGACGTACCCATATGTGAGGACTTATTCCTGCTTGTTCCTGGAGATATAAGACAGCTTGTTTCCCTAAGACTACATGTTCCAAGATGCATCAGTTTGCAGAAAGCCCCTAGAGGAGCTAAGGTGGAAAAGCATGAATCTAATCAGAAATTATGTCATCCCTAATCAAGCATCTTCCAGGAGAGAGCTTAATCCACAACGCCTGAAGAATGCAAGGGAGGAGTTGCAATCTAAGCCCTTTAAAACTAGAAGGGAATCTTCAGGAGGGAAGAACAGGGAGCGCAGGAGGAACAGAAGCAAGGAGAGCGAGGAGAACCGGAACCTGAAGGAACAAGGACAAGGAAGCAAACGGTCCAAGAAAGGAGCTCAGAAGTACGTATGCCTGGAGAGATTCCTGGGGGAAACAACCTTCAGAGGACTGGAGAAAGCCAGAGGTCTGGAGATCCACAGCCAGGGACCCTCAAGCAGCACCTAGGAAGAGGTCTGCTGCAGCTAAGGAGAAAAAAGGAGCCCAAATACCTCTTGAGGACGTATGGAGAAAAGGCCCTGAGGTCCAGAGATATCAACTGGAGGACAGGACACAGAAGCTCTATTGCATACTGGCCAGAATACCAAAGGAATCAGCCTGTCAGCCTGGATTCAGGTATGAACTGTGAATGTTTCTCTAGCTCTGAGCAATGCAAACAGCAGGGAAACAGTTTCTCTGTATAGAGGTCAGTTAATAAAGCCCTCTGAGCCAGACAGTGAAAGTGAACCCATGCAATTCCAGGAGCAAGGTTTAATGTCTGACGAAGAGAATGTTCGTATGGACTGTTCCGCGTAGGTTGTTAGTTTAGAAAAATCCTCCAAATAAGAGCAAACATCAAAAGGAAACATTCTAATTGCCTCCCCAGAAAGTTTTGTTAGAGAGAAAAAGCTTTTGGGGAAGTTTCCCTTGTGCTGAGAACAAGCTGTTGATTGCATCAGGATTGTCACCTGTTGGTATAGCAGAGCACAGCACAAGCCAAGCACACATGGAATGTAAAGGTTCCTTTTCTGTGTGGATAGAGAGCTGGTTTTTTTTATATAAAGAAGTTTTTCCTTTTTGGTTTGTTTCCACCTCAGCACTGCTACAAAACAGTGGCTGTAAGAAAGCCTCTCTGTTCCATAAAGGACTTTGATACTTATTTACATAAGCTTTTCAGTTGCCTTGTTTATGTTGCATAAACTCTGGAGAAGTTATCCTGGATGTGTTACCAAGTATATCTGTGTGGAATATTCACCCCATAAATAAACTCTTAATTTTGCCTTACACTCGACCAACTACAAGTTTCTTCATTTATTTAAAAGGCAAGCTTTGTATGAATGGACTTCAATAACCACAATCCTTTGCAAGACAGTTAATTTACATACTTGCCAAGATGGTACCTTCATAACAAGCACACCCTTTTACAGGCTTCCCAGAGAGGGAGCCCCTCTCCCGGCACATCTGACATTATGAGCAGTCAGCATTACAATTAAAGTAGAGAGGAGCAGAGCACCACACTGTTGGAGTCTGCTGGTTCCACACCCTCTGAGGTACACTTCCTGTTGTCCTAGTGGACCAGGCAGACTCCAGCAGCACATAGTGTGACAGGCTCACCGTGGTTTGCTTTAATTTTAATGCACATTACCCAGGATTGCCAGAAGGGAGGTGTGCAGCTGCTGAAACCTGTCTGCAGAAGAGACCATGAGGCAGCAAGGCACAGGAACTCCAAAGGTGTGAGGCCTCTGGTAGAGCCCAAACTGCCATAGAGCTGGCCCTGGCTCCTGCAGACACATGCAATATGGCCCCTATCCTCTCTTCAACCCAAGGGTAGCCTGTCCCACTGGCCTGAGGAGAGAAAAGCTGCATCACTTCCAGCAGCACTGTTGTCTGCCTGCACATATTGCACTACTGCCAGTGATTAAAAGTCTGGAGGCAGAAACTTTTGGCCAACACTCCCAGCTGCACCTCACCTTCAGGCTGCCTGAATGTAATGGAAACTCAAACCATGAGTTTAAATCTTATTTAAACTCTTGTGCTTCACTCTGTGCAAGCCATAGGCTGAACCCTGCATCATGTGTTGGGCTGATCTGGGAGAAGGTTGGAGGAACAAGTAGTGAGTGTCCTGTGGGGCTGGAAAAAGAGTTAGAGCTTTATCTGGCGATAGGCAGAGCTGGTTAGTTTTTCTTTGGGGGTGGGGGGGGGAACCACAGACTAAAGCAGGGGTCTCAAACACGCGGCCCGTGAGAGCATCTTGTGCGGCCCGCGAAGCACTTACCGGCGTCTTAAAAAAAAAAAAAAAAAAAAAAAAAAATTCCAAACTTGCCGCCGCAGTATTAAGCATCCCGCGGGCCCCTCTGCCTGCTCTGAGTCCTCTCCTCCCTGCAGCATCAGCTCCAAAAGCAGCGGCTTTCAGAGCCGCGAAGAGAGAGAGTTTCTCTCGCGCGGTTCTGAAGACTCTCTCGCTGCTCTTCAGAACCGCGCGAGAGAAACTCTCTCTCTTCGCGGCTCTGAAAAGCCGCCGCTTTTGGAACTGATGCTGCAGGGAGGAGAGGACTCAGAGCAGGCAGAGGGGCCCGCGGGATGCTTAATACTGTTGGCATTGTGGACCTAAAGAGGGCACTTTGGTCCATATACCTCGTTTCTATCCAGAAATTCAAACATGCTGGGAAGCAATTTGGGCCACAGTAACTTGACTGTTGCCCCTCAAGGAGAACATTTTGCCAAATGTAATTATTTTTTAGATTTAGAGGCTTCACTATTCCTGCTAAGGCGAGGATTTTTTGACATTCTTTTATCTATGAAAATTCAATTGGGATCAGGGACTGACTGCTGCCAATAGTGGCTATGTTTAAAAAAAAATAATAGCCCCGGGTGTTTGCAGCTTCGGGGGCTGCTGAGAATAGATTCCGGTTTGTTTGTTTTTAAATATGGAGAGTGCTGAGCCGGGAGCAAAGGTCTTGGGTGAGCCATGTTCCTGCGCCTGTCACCGGGCCTTGCTCCACGTGTGGCTGGTGGTGGCAATTGCAGGATCGGAGCAGCAGGAGCACTGCGGCAGCTCCCGATCTTAGCAGAAGAGGCAGGGGGAAGAGTGGAGGCATGACTGGTTGCGATCCTCATGGCTCCCACGGGAGAAGGGCCGCAGAGCTCATGGCTTCTCCTGGGGCTGCCGGGGGATCGTGGTCCTCATTTTGGTTGAGGGAGTGGCTGAAGTGGTGCCAGGTCTTCCATGAGTGTGGTCCTCTTCCATGAGGTTGGACCACGGATCGCAGCTGGAGCAATGTCAGCATTGGATCTGCTGTTGCTCATGGGACTGGCTGACGGCATCAGGACTTACAGTAGGTGGCAGGATAGGGGAGCAGCATTGGGGGCTCCAGAGCAGGAGAATGCAGGCAATGCTAGGCACGGCTAGGTCTAGAATTCTGGAGGGGGAGCCAGTCTTAAAGGGGCCAGCAGACTCTTCTGGGTGCAGGGTTCAGGTGCCGCGGCGGCAGGGTGAGAGCGATCGGGACAGCAGTAGTAGTTCCTAATGTGCCTGGCGGTTGGCACTGGATTATAGTAATGTAGAAATCTTTTAGTCTTTCTTTATTCATGCACTCATTAAGAGGCATGTTTACTAAAAGTTAGGGTATGGTAACATTATGCAAATATTTATGCAAATGAGGTCCCTTATGCAAATGAGGTCCCACATCTCATGCGGCCCCCGGGTTATTTTACAAGTCCTCATTTGGCCCTCAAAGCAATTTGAGTTTGAGACCCCTGGACTAAAGATTTGAGCAGCAGGCAGCAGCAAACTGTGGGTGGGTGTGCATGCATGTGAGAAGAGTGCCTGTGTGCATGCATGTCTTGAGGGGAAGAGTATGGGTTTCTGATATGATAGAGACATTTATATACAGGAGAGGCAGCAAAACTTTAGAGGACAGACTCAGGAGTAACAAATATTTACACCACATCTAACTTTGAAGTCTTTCACTTCTAGCATAGAAACATGACCATAACTGCACCCTAACAGGGCAGGTTGAAATCGCTGTCGTCAAGTAGGCAAGCCAGATCCTCAAGGGATCTTCTTTAAAGTGGTATTCCCTAGATTGGGGGGGGGGGGGGGAGGGAAAAAAAAATCAGGTGTTTTTAACCCGTTTCACCAATTGGCTAATTTTTCAACCAGAAAGCTTGATTTTATTTTAAAGCCTTTTCTACAGTCCTGGGTTTCTTCCCCTCCCATCATCTTTCTACAGTTTGAGCTGCTCCTGCCGGTAATGCTTCTCCTTTACGTATAAGCTGATGGTGCCAGGGCTACGATTCCATCCAAGCACAGGCACCTTCTGTTTATATCTTAATGCAGGTAGTGCTGAGCCACATGATTGAGACTTGCAGTGTCTGAACCCTGGGACTATGCAGCCTTGCATGGTCAATTGTTTGACCACAGGGCCCGCATGGTTCAAACAAAATATCTGAACCATGCTGGTCACCACAGGCACAGAGCTCTGGTTCACAGTGCAGGCTTCAGTCCTGTGGTGCCCAACACTAGCAGCAATGGGAGACAGGTGGAAGGCACCCATGAGTGGACAGAATGGCCACCTAACCTAAGCAGCTTACAAGAGCACTACTGAGCCAAGCAAGATGGGTAGCGGGGATAAGTTCCATTAATAAAGTGCTAGTGACCCTTATCCTGCTCGCCCTTTGGTTGTTAAGTAAGAACAGGGGACATGGAAGAAAGCATAGGACAGGACTCTAGAAAGAAACCCCCAGGAACATGGTGACTGAATGGGGGAAGGACAAAAGCAAAGGAGGAAGATAGGTATGAGACCGAGTGGAAATTTAGAAGGTACAATGCTAGAGAAAATGTTTTCAAAATTTAGTGACTTTACATGCTAGCACTTACAAAAGCAGAGTTCACACAGGAGTTTTGAGAAAGTGGTAGGTGGCACCTCACCCTAATAGCAATGAGGGAAGGAGGTGCCAATCTATAGGTTGCAGAGGGGCACCAGAGACACCTAAGGGGGGGAAGGGTTTTGAAGGGTGGTTACTAGGATGATCAACCATCCTGATTTTTAGCTCAGAGGCATCCCAAAAGAACCCAAGAAAGGACAGAATATGTCCAAATTGATCACAACTAGAGAGTAAGAGCAGCATGGAGTCCATCCCAGCACAACTCCTCCTCGCACATGCTTAGGTGGGCAAAAGACAAAATATCCAAGTAATGCCCTACATAAATGCTCTTTGAAATACAGTATCTTGCTGATCACCATGCCCCACCCTGACTGTTGTACTCCTTCCAAACCACTGGCTAGCCCTTCCCTCTGTTTTATTAGCTCACTTTGAAAGCACCTACTGTTCTGCTTTTTTCCTGGGTCCCACATTGTGGAACTCCCTCCCCCCCACTCTGTACTCAGTCTTCCCAGTTTCAAAGCGGCACTGAAGACCCAACTCTCAACTAGCTTTCAACCTGCCTATCACACCTCCACGATAAACCCCCACCACCACCTTTGCCCATCTTCTCTATTCCCCTCTGGTGTCACTGTTTCTGTACTCCCTGTGCTTGTCTTGTCATAAGATGACATTCCTTTCTTTTACCTTCTCAGTGGTCATTTGTAATGTCGACCACTTTGACCCTCAAGTCTAGCCTAAGCAGGCTATCAAAAGCATAAAGATAAAGATGCATTAACAGTGCAAACACCAAAGCGTCACTTTGCATCACCTTACACTTTGGGCTCCAGCTGGATGCTAGCACACATGGCCCCTTGATTTCAGAGTGTTGAGGTGGTGGAGCACAGCAGTTCTTGGAGCTCATGCATCTGCACCATGAAGCGGTATAGCTCACTAGAATACACCCAGAGCAAGAGGAAAGGAGGTGAAAACAGTGAGCACACCTGGAAGCCTGCAAGAAGTGTGAACTGGTAACAGCATGGGTAAGCACATGCAGGGTACTCTCCTCTTGTTGTGTCTGGCAGTAGACTGTTGGAATTAATGCTGCATTTGTGCTTTTATTCACAGAGTCAAAGAAAAACAAAACACACACACACACCCCCACACACACACAGAGGATTAGTGAGTTTTACAAGTTAGAGGTCAGAAGTGGCATGTCCTAAAAATGCTCAACTGCTCATTTAATGGTGGGCACGGATGCCTTGTGTTCAATTCAGCTGTTGATTAAGATTCAATGCTTCATGAGACATGGTTCTATGAGTGAAAGGTCTTAGGGAACGGAAGCAGTTGGTCAAACTTCCATAGGAGAGGGTCTGGTGATCAGATTGAGGATAATTTGGTTACTTGTGGAAAGAGGGAAGGAATAAAAAAAAAATACCCCAACATCTTACAAATCTGGCACAGGGGGTTTCTCCCTTAATTTTTGTTTTTACCAAGATTTGCTAGTAGTGAGGGTTCAGGTTACTTCCCTCAAGAGGGATGCAAGTAGCCAGAAAACTCTGAATCAAGTTTTTAAAGAACTCTGGCAGCCCACAAAATTGAGACCAGTGACCACCACTGGCAGGGAACATTCTGAAAGAATAAAGATGTAATTCTGAAACAAGCCCACTTTTGTCATACCACCTTTGCTGGCTCTAATTCTAAAGAAACAGCAGGGTAATTGTGTCACTGATTTTTTTTTAAAACCAGTTTCAGCTAAGTGTGTTTTGATACCTAAAGGTGTTCTGCTTTTAAAGCAATTATCCTTTGTTGTGTTTTGGTTTTTAATTTAAAGCTGTGTTACCATTTCTTCAGTGCTCTCACATGGGGAAGCTGTAAGAACATGTATCTAGGACATGTCCACATCTGTTGTCAAACTTTTGCCTTGGAGGCACTGTCCATTTTTGTTCCAGCCTGTTAAAATAATTTCTAGATCAAATATACAATATATGTCTCATGTACCAATGAAAGACAGATGCCTACAGCAGCCAGCCCAGGTGGGCAAATTTGTGCCACAGCAGTCTGTGTGGTTTGGACACATGACCTGCCATTTCTGACCTCCCCACTTCCTGATGCAACTTACTGTCGGGGAGGGGGGGGGGGGTCAGAAGTGGCAGGCCATGTGTGCTTTAGCACATGGCCTGCTGCCACAGGCAACAGCACAAAGCTGCTGCTTTTTTAAATACTACCATTGCCCTCCTCCCAAGACAGAATCAGCTTCAGCAAAAAAGGGGGGCCCAGTGGACAGCTGTGGCTTGCTATGAGATAGGGCAACATGGCCATGGTTTCTGCCTACAGCAGCAGAACCCCTTGGGCTAGTCCTGGCTCTGTCCAGCATTTCCTCCTGTTTCCGCCCAAGAGTGTCTCCTCCCCCTTCTGCATCCCATGGCCTATATTCGACAGTACGGTGCAATGTGGCTGCAGGGCCTTGCACATGCATGTTCAAAGTCTGCCTGTCTTATTAGCTCTAGACCAGAGGTTCCCAACTCCAGTCCTGGAGGGCCAAACACCATTCAGGTTTTCAAGAGGTCCCTAATAAATATGTATGAGATGTATTTGCATGCACTGCCCCATTGTATTCAATGTATCTCATGCATATTAGGGACCACCTGAAAACCTGAATGGTGTTTGGCCCTCCAGGACTGAAGTTGGGAACCTCTGCTCTAGACAAACTTCCTGTTGGGAGCAGAGGGACATACAGGCTTTGAGCAAGCACATGCACACCAAAGCTGAGCCACATATTAAGGCCTTTTGAAAAGAAAAAAAAAAGGGGGGCCCAGTTCTTCCACACCTGTTCATCACCACCTCCCAAATGGCACCTGTGTCTACACTGGCAACCTCCTGTCCCTGATTCTCAGAGGGGAGTCTGGAACAGCTATAAAATGAGGGAAATCTTAACTTTTGGGAAGCAAGCGGAACAGGCTCACAGAGTAGGAAAGGAAAGCATTAGAGAACTGAAGATCAGATGTCTCAGCTTAAGCAACACATCATGGTTCCCCATCCCTACAGTTTGAGAATTAAAACAGGTCGGTAGAATCTTGATAAGGCCAGCTGGTGATTCTAGTCACCCAAGTCCTGAGCACATCTTAAAGAGTCCACATAAACAGAGCTGTAGGAATATGCTTAGTTTGCCAATGCATTTTCTCCTCAGAGATCAGATTCATTAGGGGAAAGTCTTTTCATATCTGCAGTTATCCATTATAATCCCAGTAGTTTTCTGGTACAGTTACTGTTATCCACTGAACAGTAAATTAGCTTTGCTACATATCTGCAGTTTGCATGTCACATCCAGCTAAGACACAGGAAATGCTCCAGTTTTGCAGCCTTTGCATTTGCTATGGCACAGTCTCCTGCAATATGCTGTTTTTACTATCATTGTGTTGTACTCCTTTGTGTGGATCTCTTCATAGAGAAGACCAATTGTCTGTAACAGTTTCCTGATACAGGAGCTTGGGTTCCATATGATGTGTGCACTTGTTTCAGAAGGCAGAGTCATATTTGACACTTGTCTTCCAGACATTGATACCCATTGTTAGTCGATAATCATACAGGTGCCTACATACAACTGGCTCAGGTTTTTCAAGGGCTAATCTTCTACCCAAAGTTAACTGTATAGATTAAGCCATAGCATACGCAGAAGACGAACAAAACCATTCCAAAAGCTACTAAAACTGATGACAGTTTAACAGATAAACCATCTGATCATGCATGCTTTGATCAAGTTCTTATGGTCTCAATTAATTTTGCCAATCATCCCAATGTTTTCAGAAGTTCACTAAACACCAATTTTCCTACTGCCTGATACCTAAATATATAGGCTTGTAAAGGAGTATGATCATCTCTGGCTCATTTAGACAGAGAAAGCTTGCATAGTCCAAGCAGTTTAGTGGATTTAATGCCAGAGAACAGAGTTGCTTTCTGGAATTTGATGTTAAAAATTACATTAACCATGCTAGTAATTCTCAAATACAATTTGCTCTCTGTGCAAGCATAAGAACTTTGCAAGCCTGGATGTAATCTTGTACACTTAGATATGCAAGAGTGCACAACTGCCAAGATTTATAATTGCATCAATCCATGATGTAACAAGATCAGTTATGGTGGATGCTGTCATGAATAACTGATGTTAGCTTTCTTTGGTGCTCCTTAGTGTAGCATTTCCCCCAAAGGCATAATAACTGTCCCAGACCCAAGCCATGGTCTGTTGAGTTGACATCCATAGACTAAAAGATGCCTACACAAAAAGGTATGCTTAAAGTCTTTTTGATCACGTCAGTACCACTAAAAATGTGTTTTGAATATTTCTGCCATAGTTGATCCGATTGCCTTACAGAATAAAAAAAGTACCAAATACAGACTAGATCAGTTAAATTTTACATATTAGAGTTAGCAATGCAATTTTGTGTTTCTCCTTTAAAACTATGCCCAGTTTGCAATTTGAACTGTCAAAGATGGATGCAAGCAATGTCCTAGGTGATCACAACTGTGATGCCACAATTTAAATATCTTATCCCAGTGTTCTTGGCAGAGTGTGCTTGTTATCTTCAGTGTCTCATCATGGTATCACCTCTCCTCCACTATTCTTTGGGATTGATAGTTACAGTAGGAAATCATGATGTGACATTTTGATTTGTGTCTGCTACTCATTTACTGATCAGATTCTTTAAATAATTCCATTTTAGGAACAGCTGTGTTTCCCCACCTACAACTCATTCTTCCTATTGTCAGGATGAATGTCCATGGAAACAGATTCTGGGCATTTGCCTTCTACATTTAAAGAGTGGTTTGTTGATGCTATTAAGTATGCCTAGAGGCATGGGACAATAGCTCTGTAAGTGTAATTGTGTAAGACCCCGTTCTTCGCTCAGATCATGGAATATTCTATATAATTTTATAGATTAGCTAAAGGGCACGGAGTTCTTGTCCAGACATCCAGTATTCAGTCTTTATGGGTCTAGTCCGATTCCAAATCTAGTGTAAAATTAAACAGCATGCCATTAAGACTGCAGTTGAATATTGGTGGCTAGCAAAACTGATATTTAGCAACTTAAGGTAATTTAAGCTAGTCTTGTTTCTAAGATCCATGCATGCCTTCCTGATGAATCCTTTGTGGCTCTCTTCAATTAACTCCTCAATATAAACAGGAAACAATCTGAAGTTTGCTTAGCACATTGGTCAAAGCTAATAAAACACCATTCAAATGAAAGTATTAACAAGTTCTGAGGATTGATCACTGGAGCTGTAGAACACCACATCTACAAAAAAAAAAAAAAAAAGTTAGGTGTTGCTGTGGACTGTTCCTATGGCCCAAGGATAAATTAGTGGATTTAGTGTCAGTGGTAGCAGGGAATCTCCCTCAACATTCCATACTGATCATGTTATGAAAGACTTCATCTTCATAATGCAGGTAGACATGATCTTGCTGCTGATATCTAAAATGACTAAGCAGATTGTCTTGGGAACATGGATTTGTCCATTTGCAAAAGGAAATTGTCTTCCCATTAGTGCTGCAATATTAATTTATATTATGCATCATCCCCTGCTCTGGGCAGGTTACATAAAATCATGCAACATTTCCTTTTTGCCAGATCTGTGTGAAGGGTCCTCACCATAAGAGTAACCTCACCCCTAAGCTAGGTATACGAGGTAGAATCCTATTCTCCCAAAACTTTTTTTGGACCACCACACATAACCCTCTGAAGTCCAATGTAACAGGCAACATAACTAAGAAAGCTTGAAGTTTTTATTCTGACGGCACTTAGAATCACTGGACTTTCTATTGTTTTCTACTACCCTGGTGTGGAGGTACCATAGTACTTGCTTTCTTCATGTAGCAAAGAGTAGAATATTAATGCTGTTTTACCATCTGTTCACAATTAGCTCTGTTCTATAAGTGCCTCAGATTCTGCTTCTCTGCAGTTGAGTTTCGCATCACTGCCCATTTGATTGTTTTGGGTTTTGTTTTTTTTTAAAGCAGCTTCATCTATTGCTGCAAGATTTGTGGGTCCCATGCTTTGATATGTTCTCTATGGATTAGTCTCGTCTTTTCACCACTATAAAAAAAAAATTATGAGTCACTGGTATGTTAGTTTCGTATACTTCAGCAGTTGTAAGTGTAGTGTCCACCTCAGCTTGAACCCAGATGAAGTCCACTTTAAGGCATCTGCCCATTTGCCAGTTTTTCAATGCATGCTGCAAATCTGTAGTTCAGTTCTGCATCACAATTCCCCAAGTGCTTAAAGTTTCACAGATAAGGTGCATGCTCAGTCCCTCATCTGTGGAATGCATAACCAAGTTTGATGGATCTTGTAGCACTTTTAGTTTATAGCTGAGCACTTGGGTTTGAAGTTTAGTATGTAAAGGCTACACACAACAGCATAGAGCTAGGCAAAAAGGGCACTGATAGAGAAACTTTCAAAGAAACGTGATGCAATTAGCACAGTATCCCTCATTATGAGGGAGGGAAAGCCTCTGCTAGGGGCCACTGCATTAAGACAGGACTTAAAATGAGGCATAAGGCCTATCTAGTCCAATGTAAGTTTCAATATGCTGATGGTTCTTGTCATTAGAAAATACCCAAGAACACAAGGTCCATACGTTCTCCACAGGATGATGCACCTTATGTCCAAGAGTAGCTAGGACTGTATCTTCTGCGTGCAACAGTCACCTTCCCTTTGGGTTGAGCCCTCCAATACTGGTGGCTGCCAGCTCTTTGCTGCATGAGCCCAGGAATCAAATTGAGAACTAGGTACAGAAGAACTCCCAAAATCAGGAGATACAGGAACAGAACTGGTGCAGGATCTAGGCACCTCCAACAAGGTTAAATCAGGATCCAAGTGAAGCAAGAAGCTAAGTACAACTGGGGCCAAAGTGCAGATCAAGTTTTGGCAAGGGTGTATTCAGAGCTGGCTCTACATACAGATGCCACAGATCTCTTCAAAGTAGCAGATAAAAGTGACCAGCCAAGTAGAAACAGACACCGACACCTGTTGGCTCAGCAGAGTATCATTCAAGCAATGTTGTTCTTGGAACCAAGCTGTTTGCAAGCTGGTGGTGAAATGTTACTTTTCACCTGGGTCCTTTGGTATTCTGAACTAATTTCCAAGAGAATGTCATTAACTACTTAGTTTTGTACATTATATCTTTGATAGGACCTTAAGCTCTCGAAGTTCAGCAGCATTTGCACTATTTCTGAAACTTATGAGTTCACAGGGTACAATATGAACCAGCAAGGTGTGCCTGAGGTTCCTCCCCAAATCCAGATGGCACCCAGTACAAGTCATCCAAATCACCACATTTTAATTTTACCAAATGCATTTTTTGTACTCTATATGTAGAGGACATTAGACATTCTTGCACTTCTCCTTAAATAAGAGCTGGCAATCTGTTGGCATGTCAGTGATAACTTCATGCTCCAAAACATTGTTTAATTCCAGCACTGGTAAATTAGAGTATGAACAGTGCTTTTATGACACTACATACAAAGATGACTAAAAGGTTTCCAACTTCCTCTGAAGTTACTATTTTTCCTTTTGGTTACTGTAAATGATTGTCGGTCATCTTACCCCTCTGCGGCAGTGACTCCTGTTTCAGCTACCTCTTAGTCCTTTGGCATTTCAGTGTTACAATCCTGCTTGTCAAACAGGTGTGTGCTGGTAGATTCAGTCATCCCTTCTGTTTTTGGCATAACTGTCCAAGTCTGTCCATAAGCTGGATTGTTGACCATTTAGTTGTGCATCAGCACTTGATTTTCGATGCTGCAAAGCATGTTTGAAGTCCACGCTAGCTCTGTACAATGCTTTCTTCCTCCATCTCTTGGAATGTATATAAGTTTTATACAGCTTCCAATTCTTACACATTCTCATGAGCATAGAGAATCTATTGCATCCAATTTGATATTTATGGAGCTAATTATGTCCAACACTGTATAAGTACAGGAATGACAAGCTACGAGTCTACATCTGTGTTCAAGCATTTCTCAGCTTGGCCTCCTTTGTTGATCGTCAGTTGTGCTAGATTTACACCTTTCTATACGCATGTTCATGCTCAAGTTACTTTGTTAGTGACTGGTTCAGAGATTCACTTGTAAAGTAGACTTACCACATGTCCAAGCACAGTACATCCTGTCATCTGAGCAGCCTTTTGCCAGAATTGCTCTGCTATGAGATGGCCACTAGAAATCTGAAACTTCAAAAAATTTACCAATAGATGAAATCTATAGGTCATTAGCTCATCAGGCTGCAATTTAGTCTTAACCTTGAGATATTAAGGATCGATTCTGTGCCTCCAAAAAGACATTTGACAAGGAATCTTCAAGAGGTCCTGAACCTATTAGGCATGCAAATTCTCTGCCTAGATCAGATGTGTGGTTTGATATGCTCCTAGTGAACCCGACAGCCTCTACTAGTTTTGCGTTTAGTTTCATACCTTGAGGCAGTTCCAAAATGTGGGCTGTATAAAACAGCTTTATAGTCAGTCAAACCCTGTGAGGTATTTACAGGTGGGTCGTGAAAGGGTTTATTCAGCATTAGCTTGCTCGTTTTTTGGTTCCACAAGCTCCTTGCTGTCCTTGTCACCTTGATACAAACAGTATTTATAGCAAAAAGTATATTGTAGGCATACAAGTTATGGAAGTTACTTTGCTCCCCCACCCCCTATGAAAGTTTAAAAAAAAATGAATTAGAGATGCACTACGCCAGAGTTAGTTAAGCCAAAGTTGGGCACTCTTCCAAACCTAGTTGCCAAGATATTTGGTACCTCAATGATTCCAGTTTTGATATTTGCCTTTTCTATGATCTCCTGCATGCTGGGTAGCCATTGTTGTGCTGTGCTCTGCAGGGTACATGTGGAAGTTGCTATAGAATTCCAGCTTTAGCATGTGTTTTTATCTACAAGTGGCACTGAAAGAATTAGTGTAGTTAAGATCCAAAAGGAAAATTGACATTTTGGTAGTAGTCCCATGTCAATTATGCTTATGCTGTTAAGTCATGTGCTCATATCCAGAGACATGTTAAAGCCAAAACACTACACTTTCTGCTCTTGGATGATCCTATTTTGTGGTGCCTGTCTAAACATATGCATTCCAAGCCAGGTGGGAGAGGACTACAGATAGTTTTCTTTTGGTCTTGGTCCATTTTGGTAGACAAATGTTTAAGGCACATATTGAACCTGTTTTCTGGTTGTATTAGATGGTCTGTTTATGCAGGCCATAAACATCTTACGCTCTTGCTTTGGGTAAATTTGTTAGGCTTCCTTTTTGACCCCAGCACACATCTGTTGCTACACAGGAGCTGTTGGTTGAGTTTCTGGTTTATCTCATGGTCTGGTGCTGCTTAGCTTGATTTCTTGTGTACTGTAATGGCAGCGTCAACAAGTACTTCCAACTTCTGATTTTCTCAATTCTGGCTTCAAAGAATTTACCATTACTATGAAGGAACAGAGTCCTGGAAAAGTAATCTGGGAGTCTGTTTAGCTGCTTGTTTCCTGCAAGGATACTCCTCAATCTGTGCTGCAAGATCTTCCTCCATCAGTGTCTGAACACTGGGTAAAAAAACTTCACAAGGCAAGTTCAAGATGACATTACCTGGGAAACTGAAGCAGAATGTTAAAGTACTAAGTTTTGTGCTCATGACCAGTGTACAAAATCAGAGGTACCCACCATATATCACTGAACATGCAAGGAAGTGGCGAGGATGCTCAATTATGCAAGTGAATAGCCAACATTTTTAAAAAACTGAGTAGCAGCCATACAAGCTATAACATACTAAATTAGTTTTGATTGGAAGATAAAAATCTGAAGCATTGGTCACTTTATACCATTTATATTCTTTTGTTTTTGGTCCTGACAGGCCAGTAAAAGGTTTGGCCTAATCAAATTGTTTCCTACTCAAATATGAGTAGGCCTTTGACCACGGCACTGAGCCTTCAATCTCCAGCCAGAGGCCACAAACTGCTCTAGAACTTAAGACCATTTAGTGTTGACATTCATAGTGTCTGGAAAGGAGTACGGGCCATCGCTCAAATTGATCAATGCTGCCACTGTGGAACCCTCAATCACAGCAGGCTTGAGTCAACCTAAGGACTTGACCCAAGGTACTCTACATAGCCACCGGGCAGCCTTTATCCCATGATCTGCATTTGACCAATTTGCCATCTCAACATTTAACATCTATCATGCCTTATAATAAAATCCAATGTTATAATAAGGGGAACAATTAATGTGCACAGCACTAGTCATGCCACGACTACATAGAGTGAATACTTACACCGCTTTATGAAGTCCCAGCCCCATGTTCAGGCCTCAGCCTAAGAGCCTTTTGGAACTAAGAGAAAAACAAAACATGGAGACCTGCCATATGGTTAGACAGCATTTGCCAGAAAAGGCCTTTTAAAGAACTGTACATACAGAATGTGCACCGATTTTGACAGATCTGATCTTGCAATGGTATGGTGGTAAACTAAAGTGTGTGAGATTTAGAAAAAAAAATTGTTTACATATTTAACAAAGGTCATACAGACCATTAATAAATCTTGCTTAGACAAACTGCTAGTTACCACAATTTTTTTTAATTGCCAATGCTTAAACTCCTTCCAATTAACTGTAGCTCTTAAAGCATGTACAAGTAGGAAGTAATATTTACAGCTTATCACTAGGTCAGACCTCAGATGAAACACCTTGTTTGACATTACTTTTTCTACTCTGAGCACCACTATCTGTTCATGGTCCTGACGCTCCTTCATCACCCAAGTGCCCCCTCCCCTATCCCCCTTCTCCTCTACTATACAGTATATACCCCCTTGTAAATAGCTCATGCTGTATATTACATTACATCTGGTAAACTACCTTTGTAGACACCCACACAAACACTTCTATCCAACCACTGCATGCAGACACCCCCTCCCCTTACAACTTGTATCGTTTGAAGTGAAAGCAGCCTTGATTTTAGGATAAGGTGGGATACAAATACCTCTAAATAAAAATAAATGGTATTGCTTTCAGACACCCCCTACCCTAATTCAATACACTGCCTAAGGCAAAACAGATCCAAACCAAGTACCATCTTTAGCAAGCTAACCGCTGAAGCACAGTTACTTACCTGTAACAGGTGATCTCTGGGAACAGCAGGAATAAGTCTTCACATATGGGTACATTGGTACCGACTGAGCCTGCGCGGGAACGCTCCCCAGCATCCCAAAAAAGGAAAGCTTTGGGGAGCATCCCACAGTGCCTGCACGCTGCCTTCCTGCCTTTCCTAACCGCCTCTCTCCAGTTCGAGTTTTAAAGCTGAGACAAAGAGAGAGAGGAAAGGAAAGATAGAAAGATACAACTCCTAGGGGAGGTGGGTGGGTCGTGAAGACTTATTCCTGCTGTTCCCAGAGATCACCTGTTACAGGTAAGTAACTGTGCTATCTCCAGGAACAAGCAGGAATGAGTCTTCACATATGGGGACTCCCCATCTAGAGATGCCTGGGAGATCCCCAAAGTTGTGAGACCCTGAGAAGGGCTCTACCTCCTCCCATGGATCTCGGGCATCCAACCAGGGATGGAGGGCAGAGTTGATTAAGCATGGAACAGGTGTTTGAGAACAGCCTGAACAAGGCATCCCAGAGGGAGTCCTTGTCCAAGCAGTAATGGGCTGTGATGGTATGAACAGAGGCCCAGATGGCCGCTCGACAGATCTGGTCGATGGACACAGAATTTAGATGAGCCATAGAGGTTGCCATGGCCCTCACATTGTGAGCTGTGACATGGCCCTCCAGAGAAAGGTTCTTGCTCTGTTAGGCGAAGGAAATACACTGAGCAATCCAATTGGACAGTGTTCTCCGGAGACTGGAAGTCCCAAATGAGAGGGATCAAAAGCAACAAAGAGTTGAGAAGACTTCCTATGTTGCTGTGTCCTTTGTAAGTAAAAAGCAAGAGCCCTCTTACAATCCAGGGTATGAAGATTCCTCTCTGCACTTGATGCATGAGGACCTGGAAAAAAGACAAGTAAATACACCGCTTGGTTCAGATGAAAAGGTGAGACCACTTTATGCCTAAAGTGTGGATTGGTCCCGAGGACTACCTTATCATGATGGAACCTTGTATAAGGTGGATTAGCCACTAAGGCCTGCAGCTCACTGATGCGGCGAGCTGAGGTGACTGCAATAAGAAAAATAACCTTCCAGGAAAGAAAATTTCAAGGAGGTAGTGGCTAAGGGTTCAAAGGGTGGCTTCATGAGCTGACCAAGAACCAGATTCAAGTCCCATGCCACTGGAGGTGGTCTGATGGGAGGTTTAGTTAAAAGAAGGCCTCTCATGAATCTTGCAATAAGAGGATGAGAGGCAATAGGTAGTCCATTGAGAGGCTTGAGAGATGCTGCAATAGCACTCAAATGGACCCTTACTGAATTCGTTTTAAGGTCTGCATGGGAAAGATGCAGGAGATACTCAAGTAAAGCATTCAAAGGTATTGCTAGAGGGTTAAAACCCTTCTCAGCACACCAAATGGTAAACCTTTTCCATTTAAAGCATAGGAACGTCTGGTAGAAGGCTTTCTGGAAGCATGAAGGATATCCCTCACTTGCTGAGAAAGATGCCAATCTTGAAGGTCTAGGCCTTCAGCAACCAAGCCCTGAGATGGAGAGATTGGGGGTTTGGGTGCCACAATGTTCCCCCCTCCTGAGACAGATCTGGAGCAGATCCCAAGTCCAGGGAGGGAGCTTGAGAGAGAGATACAGAAGTAGAGAGGGTACCACACTTGGCGTGGACATCGTGGAGCTTTGAGGATCATAGACCCTCGATATCTCTGAAGCTTGAACAGAGTCTTGGGAATTAGGGGAATGGGTGGAAAGGTGGAAAGGAAGTCTTGACCCCAATGAAGGAGGAAGGCATCCTTGGCCTGAGCTCCCTGACATGGAATTCTGGAACAGAATCGGGGAAGTTTGGTATTCCACGGACTTGCAAAGAGGTCTATGTCTGGGGTTCCCCAAATTTGAAAGATTCTGACTATCTGGTCCATATGGAGGGACCATTTGTGAGGAAGCAGGACTCGACCGAGTCTGTCTGCCCAAGAGTTTTGAACCCCTGGAAGGTATACTGCCAGAAGATGAATTGGATGCTCTCTGGCGAAGGCCCACAATCTCAGAGCTTCGTTGCAAAGCGACAGAGAGCCCAGTCCCTCCCTGCTTGTTCACATAGAACATGGCTACTTGGTTGTCTGTGTGAATGAGGACTGTTTTGCAGCTGAGCAGGGTATGGAAGACAGAGCCAGGAAGATTGCTCTGAGCTCTAAGATGTTATGTAGAGAGGTCTCCTGTGGGGACCAAATGCCCTGGGTGGAGAGGTCGTGAAGATGAGCTCCCCAACCCTTTGGAGAGGCATCTGTTGTAATTGTTGCTTGGGGTAACAACTGTTGGAAGGGGGACCCCTGCAACAGATTTTGAGTGGACTTCCACCACTGGAGAGACCAAAACAGGCGCCTGGAGGTTGCTATTTTTTCTGACAGACCCCCTGATGCCTGGGTCCATTGAGTGGACAAGGCCCATTGAGCTGCCCTCATGTGAAGATGAGCATAATGGACCACATGCACAGTGGATGCCATGTGGCCCAGCAGTTGTAACATCTCTCGAGCAGTTAAATGGGTTTTTAACTGAATCTGGGAGGCTAACTGCACTAAGCGAAGGCAACGGGCCTGAGGAAGATAGGGGCCTTGCTGGATACCACCACTGCAAGGGCCTATGAACTCTAGAGACTGAGTAGGGGTGAGTTGGGACTTTGGAATGTTTATCACCAGTCCCAGATACTGCAGAACACTCATTGTGCAGGCTAGGGAAGTCTGGGCCTCTGACTGGGATGGAGCTCGGATGAGCCAGTCGTCCAGATATGGGAATATGAATATTCCTAGAGTGCGTAGAAATGCAGCTATTACTGCCATGCATTTTGTGAAAACTCTTGGAGCAGAGGCCAGACCAAAAGGAAGTACTCTGTATTGGTAGTGCTTCCCTTGATAAAGGAACCGAAGGAACCTTCTGTGTGTTGGATGGATGAGTATATGGGTGTACGCATCCTTGAGATCTAGAGAACAAAGCAAATCTTGACTCTGAAGGTATGGAAAGAGAGCACCGAGAGAAATCTTGAATTTCTCCTTGCATAGGAATTTGTTCAATTCTCTGAGATCTAATATGGGCCTGTAGCCCCCTGTTTTCTTTGGAATGAGAAAATAGGGGGAATAGAACCTTGAGCCCTGTTGAAGAAGGGGTACTTCTTCTATTGCGTTTTGGGCAAGAGGGGTCGAAACCTCCTGACCCAGAAGGTCGAGGAGAGATGCTGGAGAATTGAACTGTCTCACCATGGTGTGAGGAGGAAGGTTTGAGAAATGAAGTTTGTACCCATCCCTTATGATGGAGGGTCCATTGCTCTGCTGTGATTTGCTCCCATCTGGGAGCAAAGTAAGCTAACCTTCCTGGAATGGTGAGGCTCTGGTTCTTCTAGAGCCAGAAAGGCTAAGTTCTCTAGATGCAAGTCAAAGGCCCTGAGGAGGCTGAGGCTGTTGGGCTACAGTAGTCCTTGCAGTTTTAGGCTTGGCCTGTTTAGGTTGACGCTTTGAAGCAAAACGACCTGCAGAAGATGTCTGCTGACCATAAACAGGATAATATCTTCCCTTCTTGGGAAAATATGGCTTTTTGAACAATCTCTTCTTGCAGGATTAGGAGGTAGACTATTAAAGCCTATCCAAAGCAGAATTTTCTGCATCCATCTGTGTGGCCTTTGCCTGCCAATCCTTGCCAAAAAGGTTTTCACCTGTACAAGGAAGATTTCCCAATCCATCTTTATTTTATTTATTTATTTATTTAACAAATGCTTATATACCGCTACCTTCCAGAAAGATTAGGTGTGGTTTACAATGGAACAATTTAAGCAGGGTAAACATTCTGCTTTTTACATAGAACATAGGAAACTGTGGTTATACATTACAATAAAACGTTTTAAAAAGGGTAAACAAACTGTAGTTATACATTAATAATTATACTTGTGATATATCAACTATGTACAGATCAAAATAGCTATATGCGAAAGGTTTGAAATTCCATTGATTTATTTTAGTGTTACATGTTTATTTACCTATTATTTATATGGTAAGGTTTGAAGAGCGGGTGGATCTTTTGATTGTCTTATTGGTAGAGATAGGCTTATTTGAAAGCTAATTTAATTTGTTTTGGATTTAATTATATGCGAAAATTGTAGATTGTGGTAGGGTATTGCACCGGGATAATTTTATTGAATTGTAAATTATAGTTCTGTTTTAGTTTATTATTGTTTATTTAGAGAATCATTTATCCATTTTCAATAAGTGGAGGAGTGCTTTCAATTGAGTCAAAGTGCAATCTGAACATGTGGGTTTTTAGCCTTTTCCTGAGTTCTTTTAGGTCAGTAAGTTTTCTTATTTCTTCCGGGAGTGAATTCCAGAGTGATGGGGCTGCGTGGGAGAAAGCTTTTTTATTAGTTGTCTTTTTAGCTTGGACCCAAGGTTCCAGATCAGAAGCTTGTAACCAAGCAATTCTGCGTGCACCTATGGCAATAGCCGAAGCTCTGCTGGCACCCTCAAAAGAGTCAAAGGCTGCACGGTTGGAAAATTTGGAAACATCTTGGGCATGCTTAAGCCAAGTGAGAAACTCTTCCCTCTTATCTTCTGGAAGAAAACGGGAGGAAAGTTTGCAGATCTGTAACTTTTTAGAAACATCCCCATATAGAGACTATAGGAATTGATTCTGGCAACAAGCATACTGGCTTGAAAGATTTTCCTGCCAAAAGCATCTAAGGTTCTACATTCTCTCCCTGGAGGAGTAGAGGAGTGTCTTTTTGCACTCTAACTTCTTCATAGCAGACTCCACCACAATAGAGTGGTGAGGAAGCTGAGTCTTATGAAACCCAAGACAAGGAGGGACACGGTACATGGTGTCCAACCTACGAGAACGGGAAGAGACAGTGAGAGGGGTCTCCCATATGCCCAACCTCAGAAGCCTAAGCCTCATATGAACCTAATGCTCATTTGATGTCCACTTCCATGATGATCAAAATGTCGATGTATATAATTTCTCCTATCATGCCTTTATATAGTGCGACTGTTGTATATTTACTCTGGTGTTCAGACTGTAATTTATGCCAATGATATGTATAACCGTAATTGTGCCGTTGTTAATCACCCCCTTATCTTGTCCCCTCTCCCATGTCTTGTACAATAATTTGTAATTCATACTGGTGTTTAAATAGTAATTTATTTGCCAATCAATTGTATAACTAATCTTCTCGTTTATCCTTCCCTTGTCTGTTCCCCCTCTCCGTCTTGTACAACGATGGACTGCTTCTGATCGCTGGAAGGAGCGGTGTATAAATGTATGCCAAATAAATAAATAAATCTCATGAATTGGTAAAGTGGCTGCCTCTTTAGGAGGCTTGGGATATCGCAAAATATCCAATTTTTTGGCTCTAGGCTCTGACTCAGGGGCCACTGAGATAGAGAGCCCCTTGGCTACTTCTCTTATGAAGTCTTGAAAAGACAAGTCAGCTGGAGGATACGTTCTTTTTGGAGAAGGCGGCTCTTGAGGAAGGAGTACTGATGCTTCGACAGGCTTCCGATGCATCAGAGTCTTCAGAGGAATCGAAGTATCGCCTGTCTGGATGCTCCTGTAGAGGCCAATACACGTACCGAGTGGTATCGACGTCGGGAGTGATCGGTACAGGTTCGGTACCGATGGGCAGCATCGGACAGGGTACCTGTGCAGTCGATACCGAAGCCAATGCAATTGGTACCGGTACCAATATCGGTGCTGGTGCTGAAGCCAGTACCGACAACGAAGCTTGTTGCGGTACCAGTGGTGTCACAGCTTGTATGAATGCCGTGATGGCACGCTGCATGGTCAAAATATTCTGATCCATCGACGCCACCAATGTCTGGATGTCGGTACTGGCAGATTCCACTGGTACCCCAAAATATTGTAACAGGTGATCGGTCGAGGCCGTGCCATCGATGTCAACCTGTGACCCCAAAGGAGGAGCTTTGGAAGCCGGAGCTTCCCGCCGGGGTACTTTTGCCAGTGCAGAATCCGAGGGTAAGCCCGGAGGCATCTCGATGCTTAGAGGGAGATCTACCCTTTGAGGACCGGCTGGATTTATGTTTGGTTACCTGAGATCCATAGGAGGAAGCAGCAGCCCTGGATGACGTCGATGCCACCGAAGCTGCATTAGAGGGAAACAGGGTATTGAGCTTAGCTGCTCGGTTCTGTAAACCTCTTAGACATCATGGAGCAGGACCACAATCCGTGATGGAATGGTCAGGACCCAAACATTTAAGACACCAGTCATGGGTGTCGGTAACAGAGATGGTACCGCTGCACTTAGTGCATTTTTTAAACCCGGAGGCGGGCTTTTCCATGAGGAAAAATTTCCCTTAGGCCTAAGGCCCAAGGAGACAAAAATACACTAAAGTGGAACGGAAAGTTTGTTGGTTTTTTTTAAAGAAAAAGAAAGAAAAGACTGGCGGTACCAGTCCGACGTCGAAGGCGGCAGACGTGCAACCAAAGAAATAAAATAAATAACTTCTTCAGCGGTGACAGGAACACGACCTGCTGGCTCTGCGGAAAAGAAGAACTGGAGAGAGGTGGTTAGGAAAGGCGGGAAGGCAGCACACAGGCGCTGTGGGATGCTCCCAAAAGCTTTCCTTTTTTGGGACGCTGGGAAGCGTTCCCACGCAGGCTCCATCGGTACCGACGTACCCATATGTGAAGACTTATTCCTGCTTGTTCCTGGAGATAGGCACTATTGAGTGTACCAGATGCCCTCTGGTGGCCATAGACCGTAGCACAGGCACTTTGTTGACAGTTTAACTGTCTATTTTTTTATATCCTAAGGCTTCCTAAACCTGTCCCTGTGAATTTTGGGCAACTTTCACTATAGAATGCATAAAAGCACACTTCCAGGCTGTCCCTCCTTCCAACTACAAGTTAGGGCTCTGCTCTTGAACCTAAAAACTGGCAATTTGCCTAATATCCTGGGACTTAACATGCTCCTCAGACATGATTAGGAGGGAAAGAATATGTGGTATCAGGGATCAATGCCAAAACTGCTGTCCTATAAAACTAAGAATAAACTTAAAAATAAAGAGGATTGACAACAGCCCTCCTCAAGGCTGAGGACCCCCCGAGCCTCAAAAAACCTACAAAAGAAACACACACTAGGACAAAAATCTAGCTATTCTGCCTGTTTTCCTCACACAGGCAGCTCTCGCCATGCGGTCCAAATACCTAGAAAGAAAATGGCCACCCCTTCGCCAAAGAATTTTGGCGCCAAAAACAGCAGCCACTGCAAAAAGGAGGCCTCAGTAGACCAGAGCCCGAAGGCCTTGCAGGGCAGAAAGCCACACAGCCTGCTCCTACCACCTTGATTTCCTCCAATCCTCAAGCCGCGATGATGTGCCTATCATGCAACAGTGAGGACCGCTCAGCCGGTTCCACAGAGTAAAATTAAAATCCCGCAGCAACGGAGAGGCTCCGTCTCACATAGCTTCAGTGTGGCTGTACGGGTCCCAGAGCTCTCTCCCGTACAATCAAGGGAAAGAGATCCACACCGGCAAATGCCTGTAGCAAGTGAAACTGAGGAGGGAAGGCGAGAGCTGCTACTAATTTAAAGAGCCAGGCTCAAATTTAAAATTGTAAATAAGGAAATTTGCTCCTAACTAAAGGGAACTAATCCCTGATTGCCAATTAACCAAAGGTAACTGAATTAAAAGTAAAATTAAAAGTAAATTAAAGGTAAAAATTAAAAGTAAATTAAAGGTAAAAATCAAAAGTAAAATCAGAATAGAATTTGTCACACTAAATGCTCCTTATCTGTTCCCCCCCAAGTGAGCCCAGAAGCTAGGCTCACTATCTCCTCCTGCTGCATGAAGACTGGACACACTGGAGGCTGATGGGTATAGCCTACTGGTATCTCCCAGTGATGTCATGACTTTGACATGCCCAGTCTCCAAGCTGCAGGAAGAGGTGCACAACCCAGAGGTGGAGGACTAAACTGAAGGAACGATAAGGAACAGGGCTTGCTTGCAGTCCAGTGTAAGGAGTATAAATTCCTCTCTGCCAGTGTGAGGCTGTGGGAAGGACCACCTCTTGGTTGAGGTGGGAGATGCCACCTTGGGGAAAAAAAGGTGTGTGCAGAGCACCACCCTGTTTTTATAGAATCTTGGAAGGGGGGATAGCACAGTTACTTACCTGTAACAGGCGTCTCTGGGAACAGCAGGAATAAGTTCACATATGGTACGTCGGTACTGACGGAGCCTGCACGGGAATGCTCCCCAGCGTCCAATCAGAAAGCATCTCACAGCACCTGCATGCTGCCTTCCCGCCTTTCCCAACTCTCTCCTCAGTTGAGTTTTAGAGCAGAGAGGGAGCACGCGAGACAGCGCGAGCGAGAGAGCGAGAGAGCGCGAGCGAGAGAGCGCGAGCGAGAGAGCGCGAGCGAGAGAGCGCGAGCGAGAGAGCGCGAGCGAGAGAGCGCGAGCGAGAGAGCGCGAGCGAGAGAGCGCGAGCGAGAGAGCGCGAGCCACAACTCCTAGGGGAGGTGGGTGGGTTGTGAAGACTTATTCCTGTTCCCAGAAATCACCTGTTACAGGTAAGTAACTATCTCCAGGAACAAGCAGGAATGGGGACACATATGGGGACTCCCTAGCTTTAGAAGCCAGGGAGAGATCCCATAAGTTGTGTGTCCCTGGGACAGGGCTGCACTTCCCCACATGGATCTCTGGCATCCCGTGAGGGATGGTGGGTAGGAGTTGATTAAGTATGGAACAGGTGTTTGAGAACAGCCTGACCAAACAAGGCATCCCGGCGGGAGTCCTTGTCCAAGCAGTAATGGGCTGTGAAGGTATGAACCGAGGCCCAAGTGGCTGCTCGACAGATGTCGTCAATAGACAGAGTTCAGATGAGCCATTGAGGCTGCCATGGCTCTCACATGACATGGAATGAAGGAGTGGCCTAGTGGTTGGGGCAAGGTACTTCAGGTCGGAAGGTCGGGGGTTCAAATCCCACTAGAGGACAGCAACCTTGGGCCGGAAGGACTGGGGTTTCTAGTCCCACAGGTGCTCCTTGTGGTCTTGGGCAAGCCACTTAACTATTTTACAGGGAACATGGGCTATGGAGGGTTATCTCCAAGTTATAATGCCCTGTTCAATGTAATTTCAGTTTGTTCAATGTAAACCGCACTGATGCGGAATAGTGCGGTATATAAAAGAATGTAAATAAAAATGTAAATAAGGACTGTCTTGTGGCTGAGCAGGGTGTGGAAAACACACAGTGCAAGGAAGATTGCTCTGAGCGCCAAGAGATTGATATGTAGACAAGTCTCCTGTGGGGACCAGATGCCCTGGGTGGAGAGGTCTTGCAGATGAGCTCCCCACCCCATTGGAGAGGCATCTGTTGTAAGAGTTGCTTGGGGTAGGGACTGTTGAAAGGGGGACCCCAGCAACAGGTTGAGGGGACTTCCACCACTGGAGGGACAAAATGAGGCGACTTGTGTTTGCTATTTTGTCTGACAGGCAGCCTAATGCCTGGGTCCATTGGGTGGATAAAGTCCACTGAGCTGCCCTCATGTGAAAGGTGAGCATATGATACCACATGCATAGTGGATGCCATGTGGCCTAGCAACTAACATCTCTCGAGCAGTTAAGAGGGGTTTCAACTCTGCTTGAGAAGCTAACTGCACCAAGCGAAGGCAACGGGCCTGGGGAAGATAGGCCCTTGCCTTTGTGGTATCCAACAATGCCCCTATAAACTCCAGGGACTGAGCAGGGATCAAATTGGATTTTGGGATGTTTATTACCAGCCCTAAATACTGAAGGATATGCATTGAGCAGGTTAGAGAACTCTTGGCCTCTGAGTGGGAGCTCGAATGAGCCAGTCATCCAGGTAAGGGAAGACCAATATTCCCAGGGTGTGCAAAAAAGCAGCTACCACTGCCATGCATTTCACGAACACCCTTGGTGCAGAGACAAGATCAAAAAGGGAGCACTCTGTATTGGTCGTGCTTCTCTTGAAAAAGGAACCGAAGGAACCTTCTGCGAGTTGGATGGATGAGAACATGAGTGTACGCATCCTTGAGATCTAGAGAACAAAGCCAATCCTGACTCTGAAGGTATGGCAGCAGAGTTCCCAGAGAAACCATCTTGAATTTTTCCTTGACTAGGAATCTGTTGAACTCTGAGATCTAAGATAGGTCTGAAGCCCCCTGTTCTCTTTGGAATAAGAAAATAGGGGGAGTAGAAGCCTGTGCCCTGTTGAAGCAGCACTTCCTCTATTGCCCCCTAGGCGAGTAGAGTGGCAACCTCCTGCCCCAACAGGTTGAGGAGGGAGGTTGGAGAATTGAACTGGTGCACTCTTGTGAGAGGGCAAGCTTGAAAAATGAAGTGTGTACCCCTCTCATGATGGAGTGTCCAATGCTCTGCTGTAATTTGCCCCCACCTGGGAGCAAAGTGACATAACCTTCCTGGAATGGTGGAGGGCTCTGGTCCTTCTAGAGCCAGGAAGGCTAAGTTCTCTAGCGGAACGTCAAAGGCCCTGAGGGGGCTGAGGTTGCTGGGCTGGAGCAGGCCTAGCAGCCTTTGTTTTGGTCTGTTTGGAAGATTGCTGACGTTTGGTAGGGAACTGAGCTGCAGAAGATGCATGCTGACCATAAGCAGGACAGAATCTTCCCTTTTCAGAAAAAGGTGTTTTCTTGAATAACCTTTTCTTAGCAGGAGCAGCTGTGGATTTGGATAGTCTATCCAAAGCAGAATTTTCAGCATCCATCTGATTGGCTTTTGCTTACCAATCCTTACCAAACAGGTTCTCACCTGTACAAGGGATATTTCCCAATTCATCTTGAACCCAGATTTCCAAATCAGATGCTTGAAGCCAAGCAATCCTATGTGCACCTATGGCAATAGCTGAGGCTCTGCTTACGCATTCAAAGGAGTCAAAAGCTGCACGGTTGGAGAATTGAGATATTTTGGGCATGTTTGAGCCCAGTGAGAAAGTCCTGCCTTTTATCTTCAGACATAAAAGGACTTAAAGTCCGCAAATGGTCAGTGACTTCTTTTAAGAACATTCCCATGTAGAGACTAAGAATTAATTCTCGCAGCAAACATGGAAGCTTGGAAGATTCTTCTTCCAAAAGCATCCAGGGTTCTACATTCACGTTCTGGAAGGTTAGAGGCATGTCTTTTGGTACTTCTAATCTTTCTCATTGCAGACTCAACCACAATAGAGTGGTGAGGAAGTTGAGTTTTATGGAAACCAGGACAAGGAGAGACATGATACATGGTATCCAAACTGCGAGAATGAGGAGAGGTGGTTAGATGAGCTTCCCACATCCTCAACATGAGATCATACAGAATCTCATGAATAGGCAAGGTAGCTGCCTCCTTAGGAGTTTTAGGATATTGTAAAATATCTAACTCCTTGGCTCTGGGCTCTGTCTCAGGGGCCACTGTGAGAGAGGCCCCGAGCCACCTCCCTGATAAAGTCTTGAAAAAACAAGGTGGTCACGTGATGCGAGCACGGTAGTGGCCGCATCCTGAACGAGCTCCGCTCCCCCCTTAATTAAACCGGCGAAAATTGACCGTTTCCTACCGGAGAGGTGTGGGAGCCTTCAGAGCCACGTGCATTTAAGAGCTGCATGCAATATAGCACTTGCGGTGGAAGGAGTTGGCCATGGCTTCCGTGGTAAAATCCGCCCGAAAAGAAAGAGCGACTGGCGGGTGCGAGCAAGATGGTGGAGGCTGTTGGGGCACCGCACTCACCGAAGTCGACGGCCTTCCTTGATGAAGTGTCGGCTGCAGTAGCGGAGGCATTGTCTTCTCAATTTGCAGTACTGCATGAAAAAATGGATGGCTTGCAGACCTCAGTGGATACATTGGGGGGTCGACTTAGGGAAGTCGAGGAACGTTTGGGACAGGCCGAAGATGGCGCCGCAGCGTTGACACACGAGGTAGAGGGCCTGAAGATGCAAGTTGCTCAACAAGCGGCCAAACTCGATGACCTCGAAAACCGCTCGTGCCGGAACAATTTACGGTTCATGGGTGTCCCTGAAACGGTGGCGGACAGAGATCTCCGTGGGTACATGGGTGATGCCGACCCCGCAGAGCGGCTCTGTATTGAGCGAGTGCACCGGGTAGGGAACGCTCAGACCCGAGATCGCAGGCCGCGGATTGTGCTGGCCAAATTCCTGCGGTTCTCTCTCAAAGAAAAGATTCTGCGGGCAGCGAGACAGAAGGGAGACTTCACCTACGATAATGTTAAAATTCGGGTGGCACAGGACTACTCGGTGGCTCTCAGCAAACAAAGGCGAGAGTATGCGCCCCTCTGTGAAAAACTTATTGCTGCGCAAGTACACTTTTCGGTGCAGTATCCAGCCCGACTACATGTTTTCCATCATAACATACACAGAGTATTTGAGTCAGCGGCAGCGGCTGGGACTTGTGGATCAAGTAGTGTCCCAAGCGCGGGATACTCAGTTGGTTCCATAATGGACTTGGGACAATGTCCTTGTCTATTTAAATGTTTGTTTTAACATAGCATGTCTCTTGCTCTGGGGTAAATCCTGCCGTATTGGCACGGCTTGAGAGGGCTGAGGGGGTTGACAGCGCAGCGGGCCTTAGACCCATCCGATGTTAAGAGCTTGGCCTTGCCACTCTTTTAAGGGGGTTGGTGTAGGGGGTCCCCTACTAATGACAGCAGAAGGTGCGCATTGCCTTTTACCATGATATGGGCCCTGACGGTTATTCCACTTTTGTTAACTACTTGGCTACCTGGCCTAGTTTAATGCCTGGTCCCAAGGGGCCCCACAGCGGTGCCATGGGACGATATCAGTTAGTGTGCTTGGCCCCCCTGAGCAACAATACGTGGGGCGTGTTGGCGCTCTGTGGCTCAGCACATATTTTGTTCTACAGCTGTAACCATCTTTGAGTTAACCTGATGTGCATGATAATGCTGCTGCTTTCTGTTTCTCATGGGATTCTATTTTGATTGTATTAGTGGTAATTACCCATCTGTTGTGCTATTTCTCAGTGGGCTGTGGTTCTGGGGAAAATCTAGACCCCGCTCCCCCCTTTTTACAGATTCCCCATGCTATGGGCCCTGACAGTCCCCCCGTTTTATTGTCTATCTGGTGGCCTGGCCCAGTTTAGTGCCTGGTCACTTACGTAGGCAGTTTTATGCCTGCGTGGGGGCATAGATGGCCTTCCTGTTTTTTCGGGGGGCCTGCGAGGTACCTTGGGATGACGTCAGTCGGTGCGCGTGGCCCTTGAGCGACGACACGTGGGGCATGTCAGCGCTCGGCGGCTCTGCTCATCCTTTGGTTTATGGCTGTAACTACCTCTGCCTTAATATACTGTGCATGATAGTGCCGATGCTCTGTTTCTCATGGGCTATTAACTTGGTTGTTTTGCTGTAATTGACCCCTATGTTGTGATATTTTTTACTGGGCTGCTGTTCGGGGGAATAATTCCGGGCCCAATTCTCTTTATGCAGACTGGGCGGGGGATGGCTCAGTCTGGGTAGTTTATGGTTTGGGGCCAGGTGGGCGGGGACTGCTCCTGTGGTGAGAGGGGGGCGAGGGAAGCGGCGTTGGGTATGGCATTACCTGGCTGGGGGGAGCGGGTGGAGCTCAGTGGGACCTCAATAGTCTTTCTCAAAGGCGGGGAGGGGAGGGAGGCTTAAGGGTAGAGGTGAGTGGGGGGGGGGTTTGAGGATTGGGTGGGGTGGGGGTATGAGTGCTAGGAGTCTTGAGGGAGGGAGGGGGGTGTGGCTGCCACAACCAGGGATTGGCTCAGGCTACTCAACATTATGGAGGGAGTACTAAGGAACTACAGAGGAGTGTGGGGAGAGACTCTAGGCTGGGGGGGTCTCTCCATGACAAGGTGGAAAGTACCAAATCGGCATGGAGGTCAAGAGCAGCTGTATGCATGGTGAGGATTATATCATGGAATGTTTGTGGTTTAGGAACTCCTATTAAGAGATATAAAATACTTAAAGCCCTAGCTAGACAGCGGTGTGACATTGCGCTACTCCAGGAAACTCAAACAGCAGAGGAGCATGCAAAACTCGCCCGGGACTGGGTGGGTCAGGTCTGGGGGGCTCCTGCAGTGGGGAAGAAGGGGGGTGTTGCTATTTTAGTGCATAAGAGAATGCGGTTCACGTTGCTCAAACAGGTCTCTGACCCTCGTGGACGTTTTCTCTTTTTGCATGGAATGCTGGATGCTCGGGAAGTCATTTTGGGTGATATCTATGGTCCTAACGTACCAGACCCCGATTTCTTTAATCGTATAGCAGCAGAAGTCGAACAATTGCCAGACGCCCCTCTCGTTTTGGGTGGTGATTTCAATGGCGTTTTCGAAGCCGACCTAGATACTTCGCGGGAGACTGGTACTCGGGAGAGACAGGTGTTATCTAAGATTATGCAAAGACTTCGTTCGAGACTTCATCTGGTGGATCCCTGGCGTTTATTGCATCCCACTGAAAAAGACTTTACCCATGTGTCCCGGGCACGAGGTACTAGTGCTCGCATTGATTATGTCTTAGTCTCAGCGGCTCAGTTTGCGTGTATTGAGGACGCTCAGATCGGCCCGCTTGAGATATCTGACCATGCCATGGTCTGGATTGAGTGGCAGGTAGGCAGCGGACAGGACCACTCGCTTGTGGTGGTTCCCTCTCGATTTATATAAGGACGCTCAATTCCAGCAGTTTTTATATGACAGATGGCGGGAATTCGTGGAGAACCATAAGGGTCATCATGACGACCCTGAACTGGTATGGGAGACGGCCAAAGTGGTTCTCCGAGGAGATATTATTGGCTACGTAGCCCGGAGGCGCAGATTGTTGAATGCGCAGATTGTTCGCCTCGAACAACAAGTAGCCTGTGCGAGACGCCTAGCGGGGCGTTCCCCCACAGCTTCAAATAGAAAAAGCTGGTGGGAGCTTCAGGTAGCGCTTAATGCCTTGCTGCATCAGCGTGCCAAGAAGTCTCTACTATACTACAAACAAACTGTATTGCTTTGGGAATAAGCCAGGTAAATTGTTGGGGAGATGCCTGCAAGGGCAGAGAGGTACGCGGCTAGTGGCTGCCCTCCGCGATGGACAAGGAAAATTACATAGTAGCAAAAGTGAGATTAGTGTCATCTTTAAAGACTTTTTTCAAGCTCTCTACCAGGCAGAGGAGATCGACCCCATTTGTATGGCCGATTATCTTAGTAAGTTGGATCTGCCTCGGGTGACAGAGCAACAACGGGCACTCCTGGATCAACCCATTACCGTACAGGAAATACAGAAGGTGATTTTGAATGCGACATGCTATAAAGCACCCGGCCCTGATGGTTTTGGGGCCGCATTCTATAAGATACTGTCTGAGGGGGTAAGCCCGGTATTAGCGGAGACTTATCGGCAACGGGTGGGAGGGGAAGGGAGACGTTGGGGGGGGGGGGGGGGACAAACAGGCTTATATTACCCTGATTCCTAAACCGGGTAAGGACCACCTCCAGGCTTCATCTTACCGGCCTATTTCTTTATTGAATTATGATATGAAGCTTCTGGCAAAAATATTAGATCGGCTGGCAGTGGTTCTAGGTGATTTAGTACATGACGCGCAGGTTGGTTTTGTTAAGGGCCGATATGCGGTACGCAATTTGCGTAAAATCTTAACATCTTTAGAGTGGGTGCATTTGCATGGCCTGCCCTCATTATTGGTGAGCTTTGACGCTGAAAAAGCATTTGACAGGGTTAACTGGCAATATTTACACTCTTTACTGCCGCGATACGGGTTGGGAACTTCCTTTTGTGAGATGGTGCAGAGTCTTTATGAGCAGCCTACAGCACGCGTGCTGTGTAAAGCACAGTTACTTACCTGTAACAGGTGATCTCTGGGAACAGCAGGAATTAGTCATCACATATGGGTACGTCGGTACCGACGGAGCCCGCGCGGGAAAGCTCCCCAGCTTTTCAGATTAAAAGCTTTTGGGGCCTCCCACTGCACATGCGCGCTGCCTTCCCGCCTTCCTGACCAGCTCTCGTCAGTTCGAGTTTAAAGCTGAGACAATAGAGAGAGAGGACAGGAAGATAGATAGAGATACAACTCCTAGGGGAGGTGGGTGGGTTGTGATGACTAATTCCTGCTGTTCCCAGAGATCACCTGTTACAGGTAAGTAACTGTGCTATCTCCAGGAACAAGCAGGAATAAGTCATCACATATGGGGACTCCCTAGCTAAGATGCCTGGGAGATCCCCCTCCAAGGGTAAACCATCTTCGCATGGATCTCAGGCATCCATCCAGGGAAGGTGGGCAGGAGTTGTTTAAGTATGGAACAGGTGTTTGAGGACAGCCTGACCAAACAAGGCATCCCGGCGGGAGTCCTTGTCCAAGCAGTAATGGGCTGTGAAGGTATGAACCGAGGCCCAAGTGGCTGCTCGACAGATCTGATCTATGGACACAGAGTGAAGATGAGCCATAGAAGTGGCCATGGCTCTCACATTGTGAGCTGTGACATGGCCCTCCAGAGAAATGTTCTTACTCTGGTAAGCAAAAGAAATACACTGAGCGATCCAATTGGAAAGTGTACGCTTGGTGACTGGAAGTCCCAAATGAGAAGGATCAAAAGCCACGAAAAGTTGGGAAGACTTTCGATGTGGTTGAGTCCTGTTGAGGTAAAAGGCAAGAGCTCTTTTACAATCCAGAGTATGAAGGTTCCTCTCTGCACTGGATGCATGAGGAGCCGGGAAAAAGACAGGTAGATATACCTCTTGATTAAGATGAAAAGGCGAGACCACTTTGGGCATAAAGTGGGGATTCGTCCTAAGGACCACCTTATCATGATGAAACCTAGTATAAGGTGGATGAGCCACTAAAGCCTGCAGTTCACTGATGCGGCGAGCCGAAGTGACTGCAATAAGGAAAACAACCTTCCAGGAAAGAAATTTGAAGGAGGTAGAGTCCAAAGGCTCAAAAGGTGGCTTCATAAGCTGACCTAGAACTAGGTTCAAATCCCATGCTGGAGGAGGTCGGATGGGAGGTTTAGTTAGAGTCAGGCCTCTCATGAAACGTGCAACAAGAGGATGAGAGGAGACAGGTTGTCCATTTATAGGTTTTAAGGATGCTGCAATAGCACTCAAATGGACCTTTACTGAATTCGTCTTAAGGCCTGCATTTGAAAGATGCAGGAGATAGTCCAAGAGGGAATTCAAAGGAAGTGCTAGAGGGTCAAGACCCTGCTGAGCACACCAAATGGAAAAACGTTTCCATTTGAAAGCATAAGAACGCCTTGTGGAAGGTTTCCTAGAGGCATGAAGGATATCTGTCACAGGTTGAGAAAGATTAAAGTCTTGAAGACTTAGGCCTTCAGTAACCAAGCTCTGAGATGTAGGGATTTGGGGTTTGGGTGCCACAAAGTCCCCTCCTCCTGAGACAGAAGGTCTGGGACAGCTCCCAGGTCCAGGGAGGATCCCTGGGAGAGATGCAGAAGCAGAGGGAACCACACCTGGCGTGGCCAGCGGGGAGCTATGAGGATCATAGTCCCGTGATCCCTCTGGAGCTTGAACAGAGTCTTGGATATTAGAGGAATGGGTGGAAAGGCATAGAGGAATTCCTGACCCCAATGCAGGAGGAAGGCATCGTGGGCCTGAGCTCCCTGACACCGAGTTCTGGAACAGAACCGGGGAAGTTTGGCATTCCACGGACTTGCAAAGAGGTCTATGTCCGGGGTCCCCCATTCCTGAAAGATTCTGCGTATCTGGTCCATATGTAGGGACCATTCGTGTGGAAGCAGAACTCGACTGAGTCTGTCTGCACGAGAATTTTGAACTCCTGGAAGATACACTGCAAGAAGGTGAATTTGATGCTCTCTGGCGAAGGCCCATAATCTGAGAGCTTCGTTGCAAAGCGACAGAGAGCCTGTCCCTCCTTGTTTGTTTATATAGAACATGGCTACCTGATTGTCTGTCTGAACTAGGACAGTCAGGTTGACAAGGAGGGTATAGAAGACCTTGAGGGCAAGGTAAATTGCTCGCAGTTCCAGGAGGTTGATATGAAGGGTGGCCTCCTGTGGAGACCAAGTGCCCTGAGTGGAGAGGTTCTGAAGATGAGCTCCCCACCCTGTCTGGGAGGCATCTGTTGTGAGGGTTGCTTGGGGCAACAAAGGTTGGAAGGGGGCCCCCAACAACAGATTCTTGGTGGATGTCCACCATTGGAGGGACCAAAATAGACAGCTTGAGGTGAGTATTTGGTCGGAGAGCGCTCCAGATGCTTGAGTCCACTGGGTGGCCAAGGTCCATTGAGCTGCTCTCATATGCAGACGAGCGTAGGGCACCACATGTACCGTGGAGGCCATGTGGCCCAGAAGTCGCAGCATTTCCCGGGCTGTCAAATGACTGCTGGACTGAGCTTGGGAGGCCAAACTCAGCAGGCGTTGGGCCCTGACCTGAGGCAGGTAGGCCCTTGCAGTGATGGTGTCTAACTGGGCCCCTATGAACTCGAGAGACTGAGTAGGGATTAGTTGAGACTTGGGAAGGTTTACTACCAGTCCTAGATACTGCAGAAGATGCCTTGTGCAGTCCAGGGAAATTTGGGCCTGGGACTGAGAGGGAGCTCGGATGAGCCAGTCGTCCAGGTATGGGAATATGAAAATTCCCAGGCCTCTTAGAAAGGCAGCTACGACTGCCATGCATTTGGTGAACACTCTTGGAGCAGAGGCTAGACCGAAGGGGAGTACTCTGTACTGGAAATGTTTTCCCTGAAACAGAAATCGAAGGTATTTTCTGTGGGATGGGTGGATGAGTATGTGTGTATACGCATCCTTTAGGTCTAGAGAACAAAGCCAATCCTGACTCTGAAGGTATGGAAGGAGAATGCCCAGAGAAAGCATTTTGAATTTCTCCTTGAAAAGAAATTTGTTCAATTCTCTCAGATCCAGAATTGGTCTGAAGCCCTCTGTCTTCTTTGGTATTAGAAAATAAGGGGAGTAGAATCCCGTCCCCTGTTGAAGAAGAGGGACCTCCTCTATTGCCCCCTGGGCAAGGAGGGAGGAGACTTCCTGACCCAAGAGGGCCAGGAGAGATGGGGGAGAATTGAACTGCCTCACCATAGTATAAGGAGGAAGGTCGGAAAAATGGAGTTTGTAACCCTCTCTGATGATAGAGAGGGTCCATTGCTCTGATGTAATTTGCTCCCATCTGGGAGCAAAGTGAGCTAACCTTCCGGGTATGGTGAGGGGCTCTGGTTGTTCTAGAGCCAGAAAAGTTAAGTTCTCTAGGGGCAAGTCAAAACCCCTGAGGGGGTGGAGCCTGCTGAGGCGTAGCAGACACCGCAGGCTTTGACCTTGCCTGTTTAGGTTGCTGACGTTTAGCAGCAAAACGAGGCTGAGAGGATTGTTGGCCAGTATTTGTAGAAAATCTGGACTACTTGTAATAAGGCCTCTTAAAAGACTTCTTCTTGGCAGGAGTGGAGGTAGACTTAGAAAGTCTATCTAAGGTGGCATTTTCTGCGTCCATTTGAGTGGCCTTAATTTGCCACTCCTCACCAAATAAGTTCTCACCTGTACAGGGCAGATTTCGTAAGCCATCTAGGACCCAAGGTTCTAGATCAGAAGCCTGGAGCCAAGCAAGACGTCGGGCTGCTATAGCAATGCCCGAAGCCCTACCAGCACCCTCAAAGGAATCAAAAGCTGCCCTGTTGGAGAACTTTGAAATATCCAAAAGGTGTTTCACTAAGGAAATGAACTGCTCCCTCTTATCCTCAGGGATAAAGGGGGCAAAATGCCAAACTTTTAGAGCGATTTCACTGAGAAACATGCCCATGTAAAGACTATAGGAATTAATCCTGGCTATAAGCATAGTAGCCTGGAAAGTTTTCCTGCCAAAAGAGTCTAGAGTCTTACATTCTCGCCCTGGAGGAGTAGAAGAGTGCCTTTTGGTACTCTTTATCTTCTTCATTGCAGACTTCACCACAATAGAATGGTGAGGCAACTGAGTTTTTTGGAAACCAGGAGAAGGGGGGACACGGTACATGGTGTCCAACCTGTGAGAAGAAGGAGACAATGTTAGAGGAGCCTCCCATAAGTCCATCAAGTGTTCTTGAAGGATTTCATGGATAGGCAGGGTAACTGCCTCTTTAGGAGACTTAGAGTATCCTAAAATATCCAGTTTCTTTGATCTGGGTTCCTTTTCAGAGGATGAAGCAATAGAAAGACCTTTAGTCATTTCTATGATGAAGTCCTGAAAGGACAAATCCTCTGGTGGAGACATTCTTCTTTTAGGAGAAGGCTCCTCAGGAAGATCAAGGGAGAACTCATCAGAATCAGAGGAGTTAAAATCCTCTGAAGAAGCAGAGTATCCTCTATGTGCTTCCAACGCACGATACGCATACCGTTTGGTATAGACATCGGGCGTACCGGGTATGGGATCGGTACCGGGCAAAAGCCCGGATCCGGCATGCGGAACCGATCTGCGTTTGGAAGACGATGGCCTCAGTTCCGGTATGGAAGCCATTACCGGAACCGGACCCGGTACCGCTGGCTGCGGTGCAGAGGGCGTAGCAGCATTAATAAAAGCCAGAATGGCCTGCTGCATGACTTGGACAGTATTGCCCATAGACGCCACTGCTGCCTGGATGTCGGTACCGGTATGGGCCGGTACCCCAGAGCAGTACAACAGGTGATCTGTCGAGGCCGCGCCATCGATGTCAACCTGTGACCCCATGATTGCTTTGGAGGCCGGAGCCTCCCGCCGGGGTTTTTTGGCCTGGGCAGAATCCTCGAACTCAGAATTGAGAGCCTCTCGATCTTTAGAAAGAGATTTGCTTTTAGAGGATTTGCCCACTGGAGTTTTGGTTACCTGAGATCCATCCGGAGAGGAAGACCTGGATGACTGTGATGCTTCTGAAGGAAACAGCACATGGAACTTGTTGGCCCGGTTCTGCAATCCACGTTTCGACATCTGGGAGCAGGATGGGCAGTCCGGTATGGAATGGTCAGGTCCTAAACATTTAAGACACCATTCATGGGTGTCTGTAAGAGGAATGACAGCACTGCACTTGGTACACTTTTTAAAACCAGGAACTGGCTTCTCCATGAGGAGAATTTGTGTAGGCCTGAAGGCCTAACAAAATACCAAGCTGTGCTGAAGAAAAGAAAAATATATATATTTTTTTTTTTCAAAGAAAGAAAGAGACCGGCAGTACCGGTTTCAGAATGGGGGAAGGCAGGTACGCGGTCTAAAGAAAACAATAAAATTAACAATTTCTTCAGCGGTGACAGGAACACGACCTGCTGGCTCCGCGGAAAAAAAGAAAACTGACGAGAGCTGGTCAGGAAGGCGGGAAAGCAGCGCGCATGTGCAGTGGGAGGCCCCAAAAGCTTTTAATCTGAAAAGCTGGGGAGCTTTCCCGCGCGGGCTCCGTCGGTACCGACGTACCCATATGTGATGACTTATTCCTGCTTGTTCCTGGAGATTGGAGTTTTATCTGATGCATTTGCCCTCTATCGGGGAACTAGACAGGGGTGTCCGCTGTCTCCGCTGCTATTTGTACTGGCTCTGGATCCCTTGATTCGAAGTGTGGAAATGATCAGGGAGATAGGAGGGGTGGTGGTTGGTGGCTGTGAGTTCAAAATCTCTGCCTTTGCGGATGATATGCTGGTACACCTAACTACGCCCCGAGAGTCTCTTGAGAGATTAATGCGCGAATTCCGGCTTTTTGGTAGCTTTACTGGTCTTCGTATCAACGAGGACAAATCCGAGGCCCTTGACGTGTCGGGCCAACTGCGTGGGCATTGGCCTGGGGACTTTCCTTTGAAATGGGCCGATCGGAGTTTTATGTACTTAGGGATTGTCTTAACGCGGCTGCCCCAAGAATTGTATCCCCGTAATTTAGAAAAGATTTTGACTGGCATGAAAACACAGATGAGAGCTTGGCAACCCCTCCCGTTGTCCCTATTGGGAAGAGTGGCTGCAGTGCAAATGGTTATTCTCCCTCGTATCCTGTATTGGTTGCAGACCCTACCAGTTTGGCTGTGGAAGCGGGATCTACGCAGATTAGAATCTGAGATTCAGCGATTTCTATGGAGGTGAGCCCGAGCCCGTGTTCCAATGGCGCAAATGATTGGCTCCTGGCGCAGTGGGGGTATAGGACTACCAGATTTATGGCTGTATGCTTTGGCCTGCCAGGCGCGCCATGTGGGGGACTGGCTGGGTGAGACCAGTGTTTTTACCCCCCGTCTAATGGAAGCGGTGGCGGTGGCCCCATTGTCCTTGCTGGGGGTGTTGCATGCGGATCATGCCCAATTGCCGGTCGGAGTTAAGCGGAGTTTGCTGATATTGGCGGCTCGCCGTACCTGGCAGCAATTGAATAGTTTTGGAATCGAAATTGGCGAGTTTCGTGTTGGCTGCCTTTATGGGGGAACGCTAACTTTTCGCCAGGTTCTGAGACTGGTGGATTTCTGCGGTGGCGGGAGAAGGGGATACGTACTTTAGGCCACACGGTAGGATTGACGGGGGCCTGTAAGCCGTTCCCGGAGTTATGTACTGAGTATGACTTACAGCCATCCCACTATTTCACGTATATGCAGCTTTCCCATTATGTGGCCTCCTTACCTAGAGAAGAGCTTGCGGTGGAGCGTTCTGCGCAGCTTATAGAATTTTTTGGACTTGGGGAAGACTCCCCTCCCTCGATAGCCGGATTTAAGAAGCGGCTTGCGGGCTTTCGGGTTGCGTTGAGCTATGGTAACATGGAGCGGACCTGGGCGAGGGAGCTGGGCTTGGAGATACCGTTGGGGTCCATCCAGAAGGCCTTGGGACGGATTGCCAGGCTGGTTGAGGGGGCCCGCTGGCGGGAAATTCAATTTAAGGCAGTAACTCGGGTACATTTTTTCACCTCGACGAGCCACCTTACCCAAGACGGGTCGTGCCCTAGATGCTCTGAGCCCCTGGCGGATTTAGCCCATATGTGGTGGGTCTAAAAAAATTCACCCCTATTGGAGGCGTATACATCTTTATTTAGTGGAACTGTTACAACAGCGCTTCCCGTGGTCGGGGTCATTGGTAGTGGTGGACAATTTGCCTCAGTCTTGCCCTAGTGGGCGGGGAGCCCGCCTCTTGGTGCGAAAGGCATGCCTAGTGGGGAAAGGCCCCATCCTACACCGATGGCGGGAGCCACTCACGCCGACTTTTCTGGAGTGGCGCAATAGTTTTCACCAGCTGATGTTGGCGGAGTGTTGGCGGGCTAGGAGCCATGTCAGACGCTGGACCACTTTCATGCTGATTTGGGAACCTTACATCCAGCAGTTGGGACTGTATTGCAGGAATGCAATCTTGCAAGTGGGTCTCTAGCGCATTGGGTGTGTAGTTGGGGCCTTATGGGATAGAGTAAGATACTTTTCTCGTAGTTCCTTGGACCCTAGTGGACTTGCTGGATGTGGCATGGTGCTTTGGGTGGGAGGGGGGGTTGGGGGGGATAGAGGCGGGGGGGTTATAGCTCAAACACAATTATAAAATATTGGTTCTACTTTTGCTCTCCTTGGTTATTGTTTATGTGGGTTCATTTGTGCCGTGTCCTACGGCGGGGATAAGAGTACACCCTGCCGTGGGCCTTGTTGTCTTGTTATTGTATTGCCTGTTATCTGGTGCTGAACCATAAATAAAGTTTATAAAAATAAAAAAAAAGTCTTGAAAAAACAAGTCCTCTGGAGGAGACATCCTTCATTTAGGAGAGGACGACTCCTGTGGAAGAAGCATCACTGCATTGACCGACTCTTCAGAATCCTCAGAGTCCTCAGAGGAATCGAAGTATCGTCTGTCCGGATGCTCTTGCAAAGCCCGATACCCGCACCGACTGAGGTCGGTATCTGGAATAACCAGTACCAGGGTATTGGTACCGGAGGGCTTCAGCGGACAGAGTACTGGCATAGCCAACACCGATGCTGATGTCTATGCTAGAGCTGGTACCAGCAGAGTAGTCTGTTGCAGTACCATGGGCGTCGATGCTACAAGGAAAGCTGCCAGACTGCATTCCATGGACAGAATCCTCTGATCCACTGACGCTGCCAATGCTTGGAAGTTGGTACCGGTGGAAGCCACCGGTACCCCAGAGCATGGCACCAGGAGATCTGTCGAGGCCATGCCAGCGAGATCATCCTGGAACCCCAATGATGCTTTAGAGGCCGAAGCCTCCCGCCGGGGTAATTTTGCCGGTGCAGAATCTTCAAGGGCAGCACCAGAGGCATCTCGATGCTTAGGAGATCTACCCTTTGAGGACCGGCTGGATTTATGTTTAGTTACCTGAGATCCATGTGAGGAAGCAGCAGCCCTGGAAGATGTCGATGCCACCGAAGCTGCATCAGAGGGAAACAGGGTAATGAGCTTGGCAGCTCGGTTCTGCCGACCTCTTTTAGACATCATGGAACAGGACAGACAATCTGTTATGGAATGGTCAGGACCTAAACATTTTAGACACCAGTCATGGGTGTTTGTGACGGAAATGGTACCGCCACATTTTGTGCAGTTTTTAACTCATGAGGCAGGCTTTTCCATATTTAAGGAAAAAAGGTTTTGGGCCTAAGGCCCAAAACGCAAGTGCACCTGAAGAGAAAGAACGTAAAAGTTTTGTTGTTTTTTTTTAACAAGAAAAAGAACAAAGACCGACGGTACTGGGACAGCGAAGGCAGACGCGACAAAAGAAAAAAGGAAATTCTTCTGCGGTGACAGGAACACGACCTGCTGGTTCCACAGAAAAGAAGAACTAAGGAGAGACAGTTGGGAAAGGGGGGTAAGGCAGCATGCAGGTGCTGTGTGATGCTCCCAAAAGCTTTCTGATTGGACGCTGGGGAGCGTTCCCGCGCAGGCTCCGTCGGTACAGATGTACCATATGTGAAGACTCATTCCTGCTTGTTCCTGGAGATCTGCCACCAGAGCCTAGAGTTTGCTCACTCTTCGAGTAGATGCAAGAGCCATCAAGGCAGCCACCTTCCATGATAGGTACCTTTGGTGACAGATGGCCAGGGGCTCAAATGGCAGCCTGGTAAGCTGGGAGAGCACATTGAGGTCCCATTCTTCTGCCAGAGAGCGAAGAGGGGGCTTGGATAGCAGAAGGCCCTGGAGGAACCTAGGGACTAGGGGCTGATTGAAGAGGGTTTTTCCCCTCAAATGGGGTGGTGTGAGCAGTTATGGTGCTCAGAGGCATCCATACCAAGTTTGATTTCAGCCCAGTGTGCAATAAGTACAGCAGGTACTGGAGGATGAGCTGCAAATGGCAATGAGACAGGATTCTCCCCCCTTTTTCTGTGCACCAGACAGAATCTCCTCCACTTAAAAGGAATATGCCTGTCTGGTGGAGGGTTTCCAGGAGGCCAGCAATATCTCCTTGACGTCCTCTGGAAGGTTGAAAGGAAACAGTGCTATGCTTTCAGCAGCCATGCTGTTAGCAACAGGGACTCCACATTGGGGTGCAAGAGTGATCCCCCTCCTGAGACAGGTCTGGGGCCAGGCCAAGTGGACTGGGAGAGCTGCAGACAGCAAGAGCAGCAGGGGAAACCAGGGTTGCCTGAGCCACCTGAGGGCAATTAGTATTACCGATGCCCTGTTGCTCTGAACTTTGAAGAGGGCCCTGGCTATTAGGGGGGGGGGGGGCAGCAGAACATAAAGAAGGCCTTCAGCCCAAGAGACTAGAAAGCATCTGCTGACACTCTCCAGGTATGACTAATGGGAGCAGAAGCAGGCCCTACTCCCGAGATGGAAGAGCTGTTTTGTCACCCTGAGGTGCAAGCACCATTTCTGTGGCCACAGGACCCTGCTCAGCTAGGTAGGTGTCCTTGCCCAAAGAGGTACACAGCTCACACCTGTATGCTGTGGTCCACTGCAAGAGAGTCATTGCTTCCCTGCAGAAGGAGCATGTGCCCATGCCTCCCTGCTTGTTGATCTAAGACATGGCCACTTGGTTGTCCGTCTAGATAAACAGACGGATGGTGCAGGCAGAAGGCTTGTAGGGCCAGAATGATCACCTGGAGCTCCAGGAGATTTGATCAGAAGGAGGGATTTCTCCTGAAACCAATGCCTTGTGTGCACAGCCCCTTGCACCCCACCAAAGGAGGAAGGCATCTATGGTCAAGGTTGACTGGTATGTGGGTATGGGTGCAGGTGCTTAGAAGGGTATTTCTACCTGTAGGTGGTGCAAATTCTGCTACCAGTTTAGTGAGCAGACTTTGTACCTAAACCCTGTCCCTCAGCCTGCCTGTGGCTTGAGTCCACTGAGCACAAGCACCATTGGGCTGTCTGAATGTGCAGGTGGGCTGAGGGGGTGACATGGACTGTCAAAGCCATGTGGCCCAGAAGGCTGAGGTGGCAACGATGTGCCAGGTCTGGCAGCACTGCACCTCTGCCAACTGCTTGAGACATGCTGCCCTCTAATGAGCCAGTCATCCAGATAGGGGAAGACCAAGGCCCCTTGCAGGCACTTTGAAAACCCTCTGCAAGGCGGCCAGGCCAAAGGGAAGTATTCTGTACTTGTAGTGCTCTCCTCACACTACAAACCTTAGGTACTGTGTGTGGGTGCATGCATTTTTCAGATCTAAGGAGCACAGTCAGTCTCCCTGGTGGAGGTAGGGCAGCAGTGTTCCAAGGGAGAGCATCTTGAACTTCCCTCACCAGAACTTACTCAAGTTTTGCAGGTCTAGTATGGGCCTGAGGCTCCCAGTTCTTTTGGGGACAAGGAAGTACCTGGAGTAGAAGCCCTTTCCCCACGGATGTTTGGTACAGTTTCTACCACCCTGTCCTTGAGCAGGCCTGTGAGCAGCAAGTTCTAGTGAACGAGGCGTCAATCTGGCTCTCCTGGAAAGAAATGATAATTACACTTACCTGGTAATTGTAGTTCCTTGAGTGACGACAGTTCAGTCCTCTACATCTGGGTTGTCAACCTCCTCCCGCAGCTGGAGACTGGCATGTCAAACTTCTGACATCACTGGATATAGGCTGCTGAATACTCCCATAATCCCCAGTGTGAACTACTAACAAAGCAAACTCAAGAGCAACAAATAAGTCATGTAAACTTTTTTGTTGAATTAAAAAGAAAAACCTTAACCGGACTTTACAGTAAATAGGAAATCAAGCCTCATACCTTCTGCCCTGCTAAAGACACACAGAAGCAGAGTAAGAAGAAAAGGCAAGAAACAATGACTCAGTACACCTACCTGTAAACTTTTATCAGCGACGCTGAGCCTGCACCGTGAATGGAAGAACCCCGGGTGGGAAGGAGGGCTGAACTGTCGTCACTCAAGGAACTACAATTACCAGGTAAGTGTAATCATTTCCTTATCGTTCCTCCAGTTCAGTCCTCTACATCTGGGATGTACAAGAGCAGTACTCAATGGGAGGGGCCTTTCCAGCCGGCACGGAGTACCGCCGAGCCAAAACAGGCATCATTCACTGCCACCACATCCAGATGGTAATGCTTGCTGAAAGAATGAAGCGATGACCATGTAGCCGCTTTACAAAATTTCTCCTGGTGGAACCAAACTGTACTCTGCCCAAGAAGATGCTTGCGCTCTAGTGGAATGCACTTGTAGCCCTACCGGAACTGCCCGACCGTGAAGATAAGCGGAAGCAATAGCCTCCCGAATCCATCTAGCAATGGAAGACTTAGCTGCTGCTTCTCCCTTGCGAGCTCCAACCACCACAAACGGTCAGACTTGCGAATTGGAAGAGAGACCTGTAAAAATAGCGTCGCAACACCCTCTTTACATCCAATCGGTGCAAACTGTGCTCCCGAGCGTCACCGGTCAGGGAGCCCAGCACAGGCAGAGACAATGTCTGGCTGAGGTGAAAGGGAGACACCACCTTCAGCAGAAAGGATGGAACCGGCCGCAGCACCACCTTTTCTCTCGAAAAAGACAACGGTTCTCTACAAGACAGGGCTTGCAATTCCGAAATGCACTGAGATGAACAGATCGCCACCAGAAAAACGTTTTTTCAATGTCAAATCCTTCACTGAAGCCTGCCGCGGTGGCTCAAAGGGTGGATTGGACAATGCTGCTAACACTAAATTGAGATCCCACGGTGGCACTGTCACTCTACGAGACGGATGTAATCTGCCAACTGCTTTAAGAAAACTTAACACGTCTGGATGTGCGCCTAGCACCACCCCCTGCACCTTACCTTGGTAACAAGAAAGGGCAGCCAACTGCACGCGTAAGGAGCTAGCTGCCAGACCTCTATCAAACCCATCCTGGAGAAAGCTTTAGAGGGAACAGAGACAGTGGCTGCCCGGATCTGCCGTCAAACACCAGTCCTCAAAAATACGCCAAATATGCACAGACGCCAACTATGTGGACTGCTTTCATGCTCGAAGCAGCGTCAAGATCAGACTGCGAATAACCTCTCTTCCTTAACCTGGCCCTTTCAATGGCCAGACCGTAAGTGAGAACCAATTCACCTGTGGCATGAATAGTGGCCACTGACGTAAGAGATCCACCCTTTCCGGAAGTCTCCATGGAGCACCATCCAGCCGCCTCACCAGATCCATGTACCATGGACGCCTTGGCCAGTCTGGAGCTACCAGGAGTACTCTTCCTGGGTGTGCACCGATCCTCTGAACCACCCGGCCAATTAGCACCAATGGAGGAAAGACATACAGAAGACTGGAGGACGGCCACTGATGCAACAACGTGTCTATGCCTTCCGACATTCTTTCCCTCCTCCTGCTGAAGAACCGGCTGGCCTTCGCTGACTGAAAGGTTGCCATGAGATCCATCATCGGCGCCTCCCAGCGACCCACTATCTGAGCAAACACCTCTGGGTGCAACTCCCACTCACCCGCATCCACCCAGACCCTGCTGAGAAAGTCGGCCATTACATTGTCCTTTCCCGCAATGTGAGCCGCCGAGATCGCTGTCAAGCGATTTTCCACCCAAGTGAACAACAACTCCGCCTCCTTCCATGGCAGCGCTCCCCGTGCCGCCCTGGCGGTTGATGTAGGCGACCGCCACCAAGTTGGAGAGGACTGATTGACCGACCGATGACGCACTCATCGAAAGCCTGCAGAGCTCGCCAGACAGCTTGAAGCTCCAGAAGATTGATTGACCAGGTGCACTCCCGAGGAGACCAGCCCCCTGAACGAACCTGCTTTTGCAATGGGCTCCCCAGCCTCCAAGGCTGGCATCCGTCAACAATGGAAGCCACGCCGGCTGTTCCAACGGCATCCTGGCCGTCAATGATGCTGGCTGTAACCACCACCGCAGAGACTGTCGGACCCTGAACGGGCAAGGGAGCAGCCTGCTCAAAGGATCGTTCCGATGTGACCACCTGCGGAGGAGCGCTCTCTGCAGGGGGCGCATATGCACCTTGGCCCACGGTACCACCTCCAGTGACGCTGCCATTGTTCCTAACAGGCAAAGATAAGACCACGCCGACGGTGCTGACGTGGTCCTGAACTGACAAACCAAAGTCTGGAGCCCCTGGACTCTGCTGTCTGGTAAAAACTCTGCCGTTCTTGGTGTCGAAGCACACCCCGAAGTATTTGAGGTCCTGGGAAGGGCGCAATTGACTCTTGTTTGGATTGACCACCCCACCCAGATGTTGTAGAAAAGCTACCACTCTGGCTGTTACCTGAACGCTCTCTGCCTCGGACTTGGCCCGAATTAACCAATTGTCGAGGTAAGGATGTACGAGGATCCCCTCTCTGCACAAGGCTGCTGCTACCACCATGATCTTGGTGAAGGTACGCGGAGCCGTTGCTAGTCCGAAGGGCAATGCCTGAAACTGATAGTGGCTCCAAGGGAACGCAAACCGCAGGAACCTCTGAGTTGAGTGGATGGGAATGTGCAAATACACCTCTGTGAGATTGAGAGATGTCAAATACTCTCCTTGCCGCACTGCCACGATGACAGAACGCAACATCTCCATCCGGAACTCTAAGGCAATGATTTACCCCTTTGAGATCCAAAATGGGGTTGCCATACTCCACCTCTTTGGCACCACGAAATAAATGGCGTACCGACCCCCGCTGCACTCCTCCTGCGGTACCTCGACAACTGCCCCTAGTTGCAGGAGCCTCTGCAACGTACTGCGAATTGCCAAGTTTTTTTCTGGACCTCTGCAGGGTGACATGACAAAGGAGTCCCGGACCGGACGTGCCAGCTCTAGTGCGTATCTGTGGCGAACGATATCCAAGACCAACTGATCGGATGTAATTTGGGTCCAAGCAGGAAGAAACTCCTGAAGTCTCCCGCCTATCGGAGGACCTCCTGCCAGGACCCACCTCATCTCATTGTGGCTTTCGAGACACGGCAGGGGTGCTTGAGGAGAAACCTCTATTCGCTCCCCGGAAACCTTGGAAGCCTTGGGTCCGTGACTGAAAATGCCCCCTCAGAGCTCCCGAAACGCGTTGAGCGAAATCTCCAGAAATCTCGGAACTGGCCTCGAAAGCTCTGGCTGGACTTCCCCAGATTTGGCTTATCCTCAGGAAGCCGACCAGTCTTGGACTCCGAGATCCTTAACCAACTTGTCCAAATCTTCTCCAAACAGTAATTGACCCTTAAAGGGCAATTTACTAAGACGAGACTTGGACAAACCATCTGCCGCCCAATTGCGCAACCACACCGACCTCCAAGCCGCTACTACGGAAGCCATGCTATTTGCGAGAGCTCTGTTCAAGTTGTAACGAACATCTGCCAAATACACTGTCCTGGACTCCAGCTGGCCCAGCTCCTTGAACTCCTCCTGGTCCAGGTCAGAGGACAGGCGTAGATGCTGAACCCAGTGCAAACAGGCACGTGCTACCCAAGCCCCACAGATGGAAGCTTGTAAAGACAGGGCGTCCGCTTCAAATGTCTGCTTCAGCAGGCCATCAACCCTACGGTCCTGCGCATCCTTCAAGGCCGCACTACCTTCCACCGGAATCATGGTTTTCATAACCGCTGAAACCACCGCATCCACTCTAGGTGAATGAAACCCCTCCTTGTCCTTATCAGCTAAGGGATAGAGCCTATTCATTGTGCCTATTCCTCTAAGCCCCGCTTCTGGCTGATCCTTCCTCCTAGATCATCCGGTCGATGACGTGATGAACCAGAACCACCACTTGCGATTGTCGGACAGCTTGAATAATGGGATCCTCAACCTCCTCCTCAGAAGCGGGTTGGCTAGCCAGATTCAACATCTGCATAGACTCCGTGATCAGAGCAGCCAGTTCCTCCCTACGAAAGACTGATGATCTTGGCCTGATCTTCGGGTTCTTGGATCTCTCCCTCTGAGATCCTCCAACCTTTCCTCCTGCTGCCAGTCAGGTTCGTCGATATCCAGCCAATCACTCTCTGCAGACGACAGAGCCCGAGTTCTGGCCTCCAGCTGCTGAACAGGGAGAGCCAAAGACAGAGCTCCCTGCAGTTTGCCCTGATGCCGCAAACAAAAGGCCTGGTGCATCAATAGAACAAAATCAGGGCCAAAATCCCCAAAGGTTGGTGGGTCAGGGACTGACAGAGCCTCCAAAGGACCTGCTGCCTCCTGCACCTCACACCCCTGTACGGAAAGCTGAACCAGTTCCACTACAGTCCCTGCCGACGCTCCATGTGCCTCAGAAGACTCCTTGCTATCCATTTGTAACTCCACAGTGGATGACAGTTGCACAGCCGCAGCAGACACCCGAATCAGCCACCGTGCCCCTACAGGTGCCGCAGACGACACACTGAGGTTGCACTGCCATCAGGGCGAGACACTTTGTTTTGTTTTATTTGTGTGTCTTAATATACAGAGAAACTTTCACCCAAACTTGAATGGAATGGCTGCCCCACTAAGCCCCCTAAGACGCTGGGCTCACTGCCAATGCGGTAGAACCCCCCCCCCCCCCCACCCTCCAGGGGAATAACTTCCGCCCGCAAAGCAGCAAAAGAAAGGAAAATAAAAGGAAAAACACAAAACACCTGCTCTGCCCCAGGAAGGTGACCCAAACCGTGCAGAGAAGCAAAAGAAAACACAAACTCAAATTCTCATGCCGGACAGCCACGCTGATTTCCTGCGGCTCCAATGATGGCCGCCGGCAACTCCGGAGGAGAAGAATAAAAGGGCGTGAAAGTATCAGCAGAGAAGAACCCTACTTCAACATCCAGCTTCCCACAGCCGCACAGCTTAAAAAAAAAACACACCACAAACCACGATCCCCTACCTACCGGTTAACAGCCCCGGACCTGCTGCTCGTTTCCCACACCGTGCTACCCCCTCAGGGCGCCGCTGAATTTCCTGGTCTCTGACACTGACCTTTACCCGTCGGGTCTCTGCAGCAGCGAATCCTGCCTGCCCTGCAGCCTGAGGCACAGAGACGGGAGCCGGAGAGCTCTTCCCCGAAATGTCAGGGAGGAGAGATCTCCTGGTAAGTAAAGCAGGCACTAATAAAGAAACACACAGCGGACAGACAGGCAGGGGAGTCAGTAAGAAAAACATCACACAAAGGAGATCTATTAAAGCTTTATATACCACCCAATACGATTAGCATCTGGGCGGTTCACAATGCATAAAATCATTAAAAGAGCTGCGAAAAGAGAATCAGAAAAGGAACGCCACAAAAATTTAAAGAAAAGGAGATAGAGTCAGAGCAGTCGGGGGACAAAGGTGGCTAACAAGAGGGGAGAAAGAGAACACATTGACAACGTAGGAGGGTGTAGGAGAGAAGGGGATGAGGAGCTAGTGTGGTAATACTATGGAGGGGAAGAGGGCGGAGCAGGAAAGGGGAGATTAAATGCAGAACAGAAAAGATGGGTTTTCAGTTTAGCTTTAAAGGATAAGTAGGAGGTTTCTAGATGTAGGGAGTGGGGAAGTGAGTTCCAGAGCCTTGGACCAAGAAAGAAGAAAGCTGAAGATCGAGTGGATTCTAAGTGAGCTTGGGAGGGAGGGGGAAGAAACATACGGTTGGCATGGATGGTACTATTCCTTTAGTGTTCTCTTAAAGGACTAGTACCTTTTTTCCCCCCAAAATTAACCAAATTAAAAATTAAATTAAAAGTACTTAAAAGTAATTAAAAGTAACCTCCTCTAAACTACACTATCCCACAGATTCCTAATCTGTTCCTCCAGTGAGCCTCAACCCTGGCTCACTATGTCCTCCTGCTGCAAGGAGACTGGTCACACTGGGAATTATGGGAGTATCCAGCAGCCTATATCCAGTGATGTCAGAAGTTTGACATGCCACCAGGGTTGGTGGGTAGGAATTGGTTTAAGTTTGAAAGAGATTTTGAAGAACAGCTTGGCCAAAGGCGGCATCCCGACAGGAGGCTTTATCTAGGAAGTAGTGGGCTGTGAAGGTGTGTACCGAAGCCTAGGTGGCTGCTTGACAAAATGTCATCGATAGACAGAGTGGAGATTAGCCATAGAAGCTGCCATGGCTCTCACATATGAGCTGTGACATGGTGATGACGAGGAAGACCCTTACTCTCATAAGCAAAGGATATGCATTGGACAATCCATTTAGATAAAGTTCTTTTGGAGACTGGAAGTCCCAAATGACTAGGGTCAAAAGCTACAAAAAGTTGCAAGGACTTTCTATGTTGCTGTGTTTTGTATGTAAAAGGCTAAGGCCCTTTTACAATCCAAAGTATGAAGGTTTCTTTCTGCATTAGAGGCGCGAGGCCTTGGAAAAAAGACACAACATAAATTGGTTTAAATGAAAAGGCGAAACCACCTTTGGTATTAAGTGTGGGTGCGTTCAAAGAACCACCTTATGATGAAATCTAGTATAAGGAGGATTAACCACTAAAGCTTGCAGTTCACTAATGCGACAGGCAGAAGTGATTGCAATAAGGAAAATGACCTTCCAAGTCAAAAACTTAAGGGTTGTAGTGGCCAAAGGTTCAAAAGGCGGCTTCATGAGCTGCCCGAGAACTAGATTTAGATCCCATGCCACTGGTGGTGGCTTGATGGGAGGTTTAGTTAATAAAAGGCCTCAAATCTTGATAGGAGTGGATGCGAGGAAATTGGTTGTCCATTTAGAGGCTTAAGAAGCTGCAATTGCACTAAGATGGACTCTTACCGAATTGGTCTTTAATCCAGACTTCGATAAGTGAAGGAGATACCCTTAGAAATGATACTAGAGTATGACCAGGGGGGTTTAATCCCCTCTTGGAGCACCATATAGTAAAAAGTTTCCACTTGAAGGCATAAGATGATCTTGTGGAAAGTTTCCTAGAAGCCCGAAGGATCTTTTACCTGCTGGGACAGGTTGAAATCCTGGAGATCTAAGCCTTCAGCAACCAGGCCATGAGGTGCAGGGACTGGAGATTCGGGTGCCATAGCATCCTGTTCTCCTGGGAAAGGAGATCTGGAGCATACCTAACTCTAGAGGTGCCGCTTGAGAGAGATGCAGAAGCAGGGAATACCATGTTTGGCATGGCCATCATGGTGCTATGAGAATCATGCGACCCCTGTCTCTCTGAAGCTTGAAGAGTGTTTTGGGGATGAGGGGAATGGGTGGGAAGGCATAAAGGAAATACTGACCCCAGTGAATGAGGAAGGCATCCCTTGCCTGACAGCTGTGCGCTGGAATCCTGGAACAAAACTGGGGAAGTCTGGCATTCAGTGGACTTGCAAAGAGGTCTATGCCTGGAGTGCTCCAGAGATGAAATCTTTGCCACTTGGTCTAGGTGGAGTGACCACTCATGAGGTAGCAGTACTCGACTGAGTTTATCTGCCCAAAGGTTTTGAATGCCTGAGAGATATACCACTAGAAGGTGAATTTGATGCTCTCTGGCAAGGGCCCATATCTGTAAAGCTTTGTTGTATAACGACAGAGAGCCTGTCCCGCCCTGCTTGTTCACATAGAACATGGCTACCTGATTGTCCGTCTGGACTAGGACTGTCTTGTAGCTGAGCTGGGTGTGGAACACTCGAAGAGCTAAATTGCCATAATTCCAGGAGGTTTGTGTAAACCAACCTCCTGTGGCATCCAGGTGCCCTGGGTAGAGATGATTCAGGTGTGCTCCCAACCCACTTGTGATGCATCTGTTAGGGTGGCCTGAAAGAGGGACTGATGGAAAGGAGACCCCACCGTCAGATTTTCTAGTGATTGCCACCATTGGAGGAACAATATAAGTCATTGAGAGAGACTTTTCTGACAAATGACCTGTGGCCTGTGTCCACTGTGTGGAGAGGGTCCACTGAGCTGCTTGCATGTGGAGGCAAGCATATGGGACTACATGAACTGTGGATGCCATGTGTCCCAGTAACTGCAGTAGTTCGAGCAGTGAGGGAGGATTTGCCTGCTGCTTGGGAAGCTAGCTGCATAATGCGAAGGCACTGGGCTTGTGGAAGGAAAGCCCTTGCCTGTCTGGTATCCTGACAGGCTCCTTTGAATTCTAGGTATTGGGAAGGAATTAGTTGAGACTTCAGGAAGTTTATTTCCAATCCCAAGTATTGGAGGATTCGCATTGTACGGGACAGTGCACTGCTGGCCTCTGCAAATGTGGAGGCTCAAATGAGTCAGTCGTTTAAGGGAAGACAAATCCCCAGGGTTTGTAGAAATGCTGCTACTACTGTCATGCATTTCATGAACACCCCTGGTGCTGAAGCCAGACCAAAGGGAAGAACCCTGTACTGGAAATGTCTTCCCTTGAAAAGGAAACTTAAAAATTTCCTGTGATCTGGATGATTGAGAAAGTGAGTGTATGCATCCTTTAAGTCTAGAGAGCAAAGCCAGTCCTGACTTTGAAGGTATGGCAGAAGAGTTCCTAGAGAAATTTCTCTCAAAACATATATTTGTTCAATTCTCTTGAGGTCTAGAATGGGTCCATTTCCCCCTGTTTTCTTTGGAATAAGAAAAATAGGGGGAGTAGAACCCTGTCCCCTGTTGAAAAATTGGTACTTCCTCTATTGCCCCTTGGGCAAGTAGTGTGGAGACCTCGTGATCTAGCAGATTGTCTGCAGAGGTTTGTGAATTGAATTGCTTTAGAATTTTAGGAGGGGGCATGCTGTGAAAATGAAAATTGTACCCCTCTTCTACAATGGACAAAGTCCAATCTTCTGCTGTTATCTGATGCCATCTGTTGAGAAAGTGGCATAAACTGCCTGGAATATTGGGGAGTTGGGGACCCCTCAGAGGCAGGAAGGCAAAGCTCTCTAGGAAGGAGTCAAAACCCTTGAGGGGGCTGAACCTGGAGAGCTGGTTGAGCTCGTGGGCCTTTTGGTTTCTTTTGCTGTCTAGTTTGTCCCTTTTGGGCAACCTGACCTGGAGTCTAACTCTGCTGGGTATAGGAAGGATAAAAAAAAAAAAAAAAAACACACCACACACACCACACACCTTCCTCTTTTTGCTAAGAGGATATTTTATAATGTTTCCTTTTGGCTGGAGTGGCTGTAGACTGACAGACAATCTAAGGTAGAATTGTCAGCATCTAACTCGTTAGCCTTTTCATGCCAGTTCTTGCCGAAGAGATTCTCCCCCATGCAAGGAATGTTGCCTAACTTGTCCTGTACCCAAGTCTCCAAGTCTTATGCCTGTAGCCAAGCAATGCGTCGTGCACCAATGGCAATAGCAGAAGTTCTGCTGATGCATTCGAAGCAGTCAAAGGCTGCTCGATTGACAAACTTGGAGACATCTTGAGCATGCTTTAACTAGAGCAGGAAAATCTTGTCTCTTATCTGGGAGAAATGGGCTCATAAGTTCCAAGTCTCCTGTGACTTCCTTAAGGAACATTCCCATATATAGGATATATGAACTTATCCTAGCTGAAAGCAATGGAAGCTTGAAAAGTTCTGCATCCTAAAGCATCCAGAGTCCTGCATTCACAACCTGCAGGATTGGATGCATGCCTCTTTGCACTTTTCATTCTACGCATGGCTGATTCCACTATCATTGTATGATGTGGCAGAGTTTTCTGAAATCCAGGACATGGTAGAACTCAATACATAGTATCAAGTCTCCTAGAGTGAGGAGAAGTAGTCAGAGGTGTCTCCCACATTCTGAGCATCAAGCTATGCAGAATTTCATGGATAGGCAGAGTAGCTGCCTCCTTAGGAGCTTTAGGATATTGGAGGATTTCCAATTCCTTTGCTCTGGGTTTGTCTTCAGGAGCTACTGTGATTGAAAGACCTTTGGCCATATCACTGATGAAATCCTGAAATGACATGTCCTCTGGAGGCGATATTCTGCGTTGGGGAGAAGAGGGATCTTTTAGGAGAAACCCTCTAGTGCCAGCAGAATTGTCAGTCTTCGGAATCTGAGGAATCTAAGTATTCCTGACCCCGATGCTCTTGCAAAGCATGATCCCGGTACTGATAGAAGTCGGTACTGAGGTGACCCGGTACCACTTTATCCACTCCAGCCAGAGGTGGCATGGGAAAGTTCCCACCGGGGCTGGTACTGTGTGTCGGTACTGGTGTCTGTACCGGCATCGGTGTCAGTCAGCACCGGTGCCCTTGGGACCACTGGTACCACAGCTGAAAGAGGAGCTGCAATACTGTGTTCGATAGCAAGAAACCTCTGGTCTATCGATGCTGCCGATGCCTGGGTGCTGGTACCAGTAAGAACGGCCGGAACACCCGAGCATGTCACAGGTAGTTCTTGCGAGGTTAAGGCTGCGAGAACATCCTGAAGCCCCATCGATGTTTTGGAAGCCGAAGCCTCCCGCCGGGGCTGTTTTGCCGGTGTGGTTCCCTCAAGGGCAATGCCAATGGCCTCTTGATGCTTAGCAGGAGAGCTACCCTTTGAGGACTGGCTTGTGTGTTTAGTTACCTGAGATCCATGGGAGGAAGAGGCCCTTGATGATGTTGCAATGGATCTGGCATCTGAAGAAAAGGGAGTACCGAGCTTTGTGGCCCTGTTATATCTTCCTCTTTTGGTCATCCCCATGCAGGAGAGACATTCAGTTGGAGAATGATCAGGTCCTAAACATTTTAGACACCAATCATGGGTGTCAATGACAGAAATGGTACCGCCACACTTCATACATTTTTTTTTAAACCACTAGTTGGCTTTTCCATGATTTAGGAAAAAATGGGGTCTAATGCCCAAAATGGCACCTAGCACCAAAAAGGAAAGTTTCTGAAAAGAAAAAACAGTCTAAGTTTAACGGGGGGGGGTTTGTATAATAAGAAAACCGGCAGTACCGGTAGGTGTCGTGCGGTAGGCAAATGCGACAAGAAAGAATTTTAAAGACAGAATTTTCTGTAGTGATAGGGAATAGGTCCTGTTGGGTCTGTGGAAATCAAAGAACTGAAGAGGGACAGTTGGAAAGGTGGGAAGGCAGCACACATATGCTGAAGGATGCTCCCAAAAGTGTTCCTATTGGATGCTGGGGAGCATTCCCGCACAGGCTCCGTCAGTACCGACAATACCCATATGTGAAGACTACATTCCTGCTTGTTCCTGGAGATCACCTGTTACAGGTGAGTACCTTTGGTTTCTCCAGGAAGTGGGAAGTCACGTCTTCACATATGGGACTCTAGCTCCAGGCTGTCAGGGCAGAATCAACAGCAACCTGTGGGATGTCGTGAGTTGCAAAAGGCACAACATGAATTATAAAAAGGTGCATGCAGATAACACATAAATAACTTTCCATAAGCAAATGAGTAAAGCACAGTTACTTACCTGTAACAGGTGATCTCTGGGAACAGCAGGAATAAGTCTTCACATATGGGTACGTTGGTACCGACGGAGTCTGCGCAGGAACGCTTCCCAGCGTCCAAAGAGCTTTTGGAAGCATCCCACCACACCTGCCTGCTGCCTTCCTGCCTTTCCCAACTGCCTCTCCTCAGTTAAGTTTTAAAGCTGAGACAAAGAGAGAGAGAGGAAAGGAAAGAGATACAACTCCTGGGGAGGTGGGTGGGTTGTGAAGACTTATTCCTGCTGTTCCCAGAGATCATCTGTTACAGGTAAGTAACTGTGCTATCTCCAGGAACAAGCAGGAATGAGTCTTCACATATGGGGACTCCCAAGCTAAGATGCCTGGAGTCCCAGCATGTTATAGGTTGGAACATGCTATCCCGCACAACACCAGGCATCCTGAGGATGGAGGGTAGGAGTTGAAGAAAAAGGTGCTGTGGAACAGCTAACCTAGCATAGGACTGCAGGAAAGGAGTCTATGCATGGATAATTGTCAATGATATTGCAAAGAAAAAATATTGCAATAGGGATCTCCCCTAACAGGACTTTAAAGAAGAATGGAGGTTCATGGGATCGACTGGGGACCTCACTGAAAGTGGAGGTAGGAAACCTGTAGGAAAAATACATCCGGCAGTACCGGTGGCGTTGGGAAGACAGCCGCGACCACAAGAAAAATAAAGAAATAAAATATTACACTTACCTGGTAATTGTAGTTCCTTTAGCGACGACAGTGCAGTCCTCAACTTCTGGGTTGTCAACCTCCTCCTGCAGCTAGGAGACTGGCATGTGCAAATTCGTGACATCACTGGATATATCCTTTTTATATTCTTTTAGGTATAACGAAACAAAACATAAAAAGAATCCAATTAACACAAAACGCAGCAGCCAGAATTATAATGAAAGCACACTCTATCCAGCACATAACACCAATACTAGCCTCCCTACACTGGTTGCCAATTCAAAGTAGGATAATATATAAAACCATAATAACTACATATAAAGCTTTAAACACGGCCCCAATCCCATTAAGCAAACTAATTAGCATGGAATCTCAAAAAACCACGCACAGAAAAGGATACTCAAATAAACTAAATACTCCTAATGATTTCATAAAAGCAAATAAATTAACAAGAGCTTTTTCTCATGCTGCCCCATCTATGTGGAATTCCCTTCCGGAGGACCTAAGATCCATAACTGAAATCATGGAACTCCGAAAAAAACTAAACACCTATTTATTCTCCATGCACTACGGCAACATAGATAACCCCTGGATACACTCAGATAAAGGTTAAAAATTATGACAGAGTAATACTAATCCCAACAATTTAACAGACTATACACTATTATAAAAACACTATGATCCAATTCCAAAGTACCCCCAACATGTATTTGTATATAGTTTTTTGTACATAGTTTACAAGCCAGTTTGTTGTTTTGCACTAGTTCATACTGTTAACCATTACTTTTATTGTTACAAAATGTTCGATGTAAAACTAAGCTTATGCTTTGTAGATTGTTGTTTTATTGTGAACCGCAACTGAACTCTGGAAGTTGCGGGTTATAAATATATGTTAAATAAATAAAATAAATATCCCGTCAGCTTCCCTCCTACTTCCAGTGTGAACTATTAACAAAGCAGACTCAAAGAAGCAAGAAATAAGTAGCCTGTTCATGACATCCAAAACGAAAAAAAAAAACAAAAAAAAACACAAACTACCATACTAACCGTGCTCATGCCCGGCTTTCCATCTCTGCGCTCCGAGCAACAGAAGCAGAGGCAAGAGACAGACCATAAAGACAGAGAAAACAAGAAACGGAGTCGGCTCACCGGTAAAAATTCTTTAGGCCGCACTCCACGCCGGAAACTTGAAAAGGACAGAAATAGGGCGGGATGGAGGACTGCACTGTCGTCGCTAAAGGAACTACAATTACCAGGTAAGTGTAATTAATATTTCCTTAGCGCTTCACAGTGCAGTCCTCAACTTCTGGGATGTACCAGAGCAGTACCTAATGGGCAGGATCTTTCCGGCCGACCGACAACACCGCCGACCCGAAACGAGAATCCTTCGCCGCCTCCACATCTAAACGATAATGCTTACTGAAAGTATGCAAGGACGACCAAGTAGCCGCCCTACAAATATCCCCCGGCGGAACCAAGCGATGCTCCGCCCAAGAGCAAGCCTGCGCTCTGGTGGAATGTGCCCATAATCCCGACGGCACCACGCGGCCTTGAAGCAGATAAGCCGCCGAAATCGCCTCTTTAATCCACCGGGCTATAGAAGCTTTCGCCGCGGCCTCCCCCTTACGCACTCCCCCAAACAGGACAAATAAACGATCAGACTTGCGAAAGGAGTCCGTGACCTGCAAATAATGACGCAACACCCGCCTAACATCTAACCGGCGCAGATTGCGATCGAGGGGGGAGCTCATCGCGCGAACCGAGAACTGGCAAAGTGACCACCTGGTTCATTTGAAAGGGAGAGACCACCTTAGGCAGGAAGGAGGGCACGGTACGCAAAACCACCTCATCAGCCGAGAAGGTCAGGAACGGCTCCCAGCAAGACAGGGCTTGCAACTCGGAAATACGCCTTGCCGAGCAAATTGCTACCAGAAACACAGCCTTCAAGGTCAGATCCTTCAGAGAAGAGCGTTTCAACGGCTCAAAGGGAGACCGAGACAGAGCTCGAAGAACTAGATTAAGATCCCAGGGCGGAACGCCAACCCAAAGGGAAGGCCGCAACTTAGAAATCGCCGATAAGAAGCGCTGAATATCCGGATGAGACCCTAACGACACACCGTTGACCTTACCTCGATAACAAGCCAATGCCGCCAGCTGAACCCGCAAGGAGCTGGCCGCCAGCCCTTTAGTGAAGCCATCCTGCAGAAAATCCAGAATAACTGGAACGGCCACCGTGGCCGCCCGAATCCAATGCCAAGAACACCAATCCTCAAAAATGCGCCAAATTCTCACGTAGGCTAACGACGTGGATCGCTTCTGAGATGCTAACATCGTGGCTATCACCGCCGCAGAGTATCCCCGCTTTCTCAAGCGTGCCCTTTCAATGGCCAAACCGTAAGCGAGAACCGATCCACTTGAGGCATGAAAAGAGGACCCTGAACCAGGAGATCCGATCGCTCCGGTAAATGCCAGGGACGACCGTCCAGCAGGCGAACTAGATCCGCATACCAAGGACGACGAGGCCAATTGGGAACCACCAGAAGTACTCTCCCCGGGTGTTGTCCTATCTTCTGAACGACCCGACCGATCAACGCCCACGGGGGGAAAACGTAGAGAAGTCCCTGTCTCGGCCAAACTTGCAGTAGCACATCTATGCCCTCCGACATCCTTTCCCTTCGCCTGCTGTAAAAGCGAAGGACCTGTGCGGAGAGAAAAGTCGCCATCAGATCCATTACTGGCGTCCCCCAGCGCTCCACAAGCTGACCGAACACCTCAGGATGCAACTGCCATTCCCCGGCATCCACGTGAACTCTGCTGAGGAAGTCGGCTGTCACGTTGTCTTTTCTGGCAATGTGAGCCGCTGAAATCAACGGGAGACGAGGTTCCACCAAACGGAACAACTGATCCGCTTCCTGCTCCATGGCGGCGCTTCCCGTGCCGCCCTGCCGATTGATGTAGGCCACCGTCACCGAGTTGTCGGACAGAACCCGCACTGCCTGACCCAGAAGTGCTGAAAGGCCTGAAGAGCGAGAAACACGGCTCGAAGCTCTAGGCGATTGATCGACCACGACGCCTCCATCCCTGACCATAGGCCCTGCGTAAAACTGCCCTGGCAATGCGCACCCCAGCCCGTCAGGCTGGCGTCCGTCAATAGAGGCAACCAATCGGGTTGCTCCAGCGGCATCCCGGTCGCTAAGGTTTGTTGGAGAAGCCACCACCGGAGAGACCGGCGAACCGCCAGAGGGCAAGGTAGCCTCCTGCTCAGGGGATCCGCCTGATGAGACCAGCGACGGAGCAGGGCCCGCTGCAACGGTCTCATGTGCACCTTCGCCCAAGGAACCACTTCCAGAGTCGCTGCCATGGTACCTAGCACTCGCAAGTAGTCCCAGGCTGTCAGGGCCGGAGTGGCTCGGAATTTCCAAATGAGAGCGCGCGCAAGGCGTCGGCACGCGGGGAAGGAAGGAACACATGACCCGAGCACGTGTTGAAACGGACTCCAAGGTACACGAGCTCCTGAGTGGGTTCCAGATGACTCTCTGCAAAATTGATCACCCAACCCAGACTCTGTAGAAAATGCACCACTTTGTCCGTGACCTGAAGACTTTCCTCCTTGGACTTCGCACGAATCAACCAATCGTCTAGATACGGATGAACCAGAACCCCTTCGTGCCGCAATGCCGCCGCCACGACTACCATTATCTTCGTGAAGGTACGTGGAGCCGTCGCCAGGCCGAAAGGAAGCGCCTGGAACTGATAATGCCCCCACGGGAGAGCAAAACGCAGAAACCTCTGATGAGCCTCCCGAATGGGAATATGCAAGTACGCCTCTGTCAGATCTAGCGACGTTAAGAACTCCCCGGGACGTACCGCGACGATGACTGACCGCAAGGTCTCCATCCGAAAGTGCGGCACCCGCAAACAGCGGTTTACAGCCTTGAGATCCAGAATGGGTCATAAGTCTCCTCCTTTCTTGGGAACTACGAAATAAATAGAACGACCCATACCGTAGTCGCTTTTGGGGACCTCCGTCACCGCTCCCAACAGTAGCAATCTGTTGAGTGGCGGCCACCGCTGCCGCCTTCGAGGCCCACTTGCAAGGCGAGCGGATAAAGGAATCCCGAACGGGTCGAGCAAACTTGAGGGCGTACCCGTGCTGAATGATATCGAGTACCCACTGATCCGTTGTGATGAGGGTCCAAGCGGAGAGGAACTCCCGCAGGTGGCCGCCTACCGAAATGCTCACCGCCGGGACCCGCCTCATCTCATTGTGGCTTGCGAGAAGTGGAGGGGGAGGCCGCAGAGAATCCCCTCGCGCCACCTCTGTAGCCCCGAAAGCCCTGCGCATGGGTCTGGAAGCGGCCCCTAGAGAAACCTGCATAGCGAGGGGACCGAAACCGGCAAAAATCACAAGGCTGACCCCGAACCGAGAAGGTCGAACGAAGTGGCTTAGGCTTATCCTCTGGGAGCCGGCCAGCCTTGGACTCCCCCAGGTCTTTGACCAACTTGTTCAAATCCTCTCCAAAGAGTAGCCCTCCTTTGAAGGGAAGCTTGCTAAGACGAGATTTGGAAGGGCCATCAGCCGCCCAGTTCCTGAGCCACACGGAACGTCTGGCCGCCACCACCGAAGCCGTACTGTTGGCCAAAGTGCGAATCAAGTCGTAATGAATATCCGCCAGATACGCTGCTCCGGACTCCAAGCGATCCAATTCCTTCACATCCTCCTCTTCCAGACGCGAGGACAGACGCAACCGCTGAGCCCAGCGCAAACACGCCCGGGCCACCCAAGCGCCACACACGGATGCCTGCAAAGAAATGGAATCGGCCTTAAAAGTCTGCCGCAGCAAGCCATCTACCTTCCTGTCTTGAGCATCCTTCAAGGCCGCACCCCCTTCAACCGGGATAGTGGTCTTTTTAGTGACCGCCGAGACCACCGCATCCACTCGCGGTGCTCGAAAGCGTTCCTTATCCGGATCTGCCAAAGGATAAAGCCGAGTCAGGGTGCGAACGCCACGCAACCCGGCCTCCGGCTTATCCCATTCATCTTTAATCATCTTGTCCACCACCCGGTGCAAGGGAAAAACTATGCGCGATTGACGCTCCTCTTGAATAACCGGATCCTCGATCTCTACATCCTTGGCCACCGGAGATGCCATATTCAAGACCTTCAGAGACTCTGAAATGAGCGTAGCCAATTCCTCGCGGCGAAAAACTCGAATGATCTTGGCCTGGTCTTCAGGCTCCGGAAGCTCCCCTTCTTCCAGATCTAGAGGATCCCCCTCCGGGTCCCAGGCCGCTTCAGACCCTTCAGGCCACGCCTCATCCGCCTCCGAAGCTGCGGACTTACGAGCCTTCTTCGGAGCGGGCAGAGTAACACTCTAAGCACCCCCCATGTCCCGGGGGGCTTCAAGGGGCAGCAGAGGAGCCGATCCAGGCACCGCGCCCTGCTGCCGCAAACAAAACGCCTGGTGCATCAACAGAACAAACTCGGGACTGAAAGCCCCGGGTTCTACCGCAATGCTTGCTGGCGGTGTAGCAGAGGGCCCAGCGGACCCCTCTGACCGGTGCTCCGGCGCACCCTGGCGCGGAGTTTGCGCAGCGTCAAGCTCTGGAAGCTCAGCCAACCCCTCAGGCTCTCTGACCTCCAGCTTCTGCTCCATGAGTGAAGACAGGGTTGCACAACCCCTGCAGACTCCCAATACTGACAAAGGACCTCTATGGGCTCCACAAATTATACAGAGGGGCCTCTGTGGCATTGGCCTTAAAAATAAACCCAATGCCAGCAGAGAGCACACTACTGGAGACCCCCCTTATGCCAAAACTCCATAGGAAAAAAGGGAAGGGAACCAGCCTTTGCAAGACAAAAACAAAAGCAAAAGTAAAAGTAAAAGTAAAAGGTAAACAGTGTTTTAAGGAATGAAAACTAACAGAGGGACTTACCAGATCCAGGGAGCCCCGAGGTGCTGAAATACACGCGGTGGACCAAGTACCTCTAAAATGGCCGCGGCGGCAAAAGCCCTGAGGCAAAAAAGGCGCCAAAAACAGCGATCAGCTTTTCGCCGCTAAAAATAGCTGCCCTGAGGAGCCAGAAGCCCGTCGCAGCTCACAACGTTGCCGTGCAGATCGCTCAGGAAGAAAATAGCCCCGCGATCTTCAGAGTTAAAAAGCCCAGTACGAGGGGAAACTCCTGAGGCAACGGAAGCCGAAGGGCTCTCCCCCGTAGGGTCAGGGGGGAGAGAACTTCCACGGAGCCCAGACTGCCTGCTCAGAAAGTGAGGAAAGAAATAAAAGGAAATAGCAAATAGAGAAAACAAGGTAAGAGAGGCAGGGCTGACACGGAGGAGAGACAGGAGGCTCCAATAGTGCTGAGCACTGACCCCTCCTCCCTCAAAACAGGCTGATCTAAATTTAAAGCAAAAGAAGCCCACTAACTAAAGAAATGAAAATGAATGAAAATGACCCAAAAAGCAAAATAGCTGCTTATTTGTTTCTCACAGTGAGCCCCACTCCTGGGCTTACAACGTCCTCCTGCTGCAAGGAGACTGGTCACACTGGAAGTAGGAGGGAAGCTGACAGGATATATCCAGTGATGTCATGAATTTGCACATGCCAGTCTCCTAGCTACAGGAGGAGGTTGACAACCCAGAAGTTGGAGGACTGCACTGTGGAGCGCTAAGGAAAGAAGAATTTTCTGCAGTGACAGGAGGACGTCCTGCCGGCTCCGCGGAAAACAAAAACTGAGGAGAGGCAGTTGGGAAAGGCGGGAAGGCAGCATGCAGGCGTGGTGGGATGCTTCCAAAAGCTCTTTGATTGGACACTGGGAAGCGTTCCCGCGCAGACTCCGTCGGTACCGACGTACCCATATGTGAAGACTCATTCCTGCTTGTTCCTGGAGATCATGTATATGTATTAAAGATCCTCTTCATAAAACCCTTAGAAAACTTAAAAGGAATGAACTACAAAAAGAAAGATAAGGAGAGCATGAGGAGCCGGAGTGAAACAGATGGATACATAAACTATATGACTTAGAATAAATTATGTACCCATGTTTAAAAAACAAAAAATTTGACGGACCAATAACTAACTACTCATGAGTATATAAGACATAAGAAACCCTTAAGTATACTATATTTAAACAAATAAAACCTACCGCTGCAACAAGAGCAAATAAAAATGCCTTGCGAGGGTACTAGGGAAGAACGTTGTCACCATAAATATGTTGTATATTACTAACATGTCTTCAAATTGTACTACAGGGGAAATAAATGAATGTAAACCAATGTTAAAAAAACTGATCTCCAATGACCAAATCTAAAATGAAACCGTAAAATACTACTACTGCAAACAGACCATATAATTTAAAAATCCCCTTTGGTAGGTATTTAGGAAAGAATATTGTAGCCACAAGTGTCACTACCATCCACCTTTAAAACCTATTACAAAGAATAGATTAAAAATAAAAATTAACACAAACAAAACCAAAAAAAAAAAAAACCACACACATACATCTCCAAAGGCAGAATCAAAAACAATACATAGATACAATTTTCCCAAAGAACAATATGAACTACTTAATTGATTTATTTTTATTTAGACAGTTTTGTATACCACCTTATCCTTCAATCAAAGCGGTCACAACACAATTGGGGGATACATTTAACACGCGGGGATATGAGAGACATACACCAATACTTACAGGGAACATGGGCAATGGAGGGTTAAGTGGCTTGCCCAAGACCACAAGGAGCATCTGTGGGACTAGAAACCCCAGTCCTTCCGGCCCAAGGTTGCTGTCCTCTAGTGGGATTTGAACCCCCGACCTTCCGGCCTGAAGTACCTGCCCCAACCACTAGGCTACTCCTCCCTCTGATGCTAAAAATAGACCGTTAAAGAACAGATTTTTTAAAAACATAACCCCCGTGGCATAGTATATTACTAATATCAACCTTCTGGTTGTACTAAAACCCTGGATATAGACCAATAACACAAGCACCATGAAAATCACAAATCAAAAGACCCAACAAAATTACAATTGTCAATACTCCAAAGAATATTGTGTGGTTTTAAAACAATACAATAAAATCGATTGTAAGACCTCCATGTAGAGGGACCCTCTTAAAAAAAAAATCAAGACGAACATAAGAGACGCCTGCGCTTGTGTCGTAGCGTTTAAAACTCCGAGTGGGAAAGAGCAAAAGCAGCAATCCTATTGGACATTAACCAATGTCATGCAAATCGCTGTCTAAAAACCATGTACACAACTACTGTGGACTAAACTAACCTAATGTTTGCATCAGGAGAAAAATCATATAGCGGGCATCTCAGAATAAATGAAGTCAAACAGAATGACACTTGCATTATACCTTTAAATCTCCCTGAGCTAAAAAAAAAAAAAAAAAAAAAAAAAAAAAAAAAAAATTAAAAGCCAAACATGTATCAATCTAATGTCTCATACACAAACCCTACTTAAAAAAATGAATACAGACAATGGAACAATGAAAACATACCATATCCTCCATGATTATCTAACACAACACATATGATTAGCACAAGCCTGAACCTGTACTATACCAATAAAACTTAAGCAAAAATGTAATTCATTAAAGCACCGTACTCATAAAACAGAGATCTTTATCCAAATTAAGACCATAAAGAACCAATTTATTTATTTATTGCTTTTATATACTGCACTATTTAAAATCAGTGTGGTTTACATATAACAGATTTATACATAGCAGTCACCTGTTGTGTACTTACAGTAAAACAGGGAGCTACAACTTGGATATCAACTGGAGAAACTCAACTATTAACTTGGTTAATTTAAGCAAAAATATCTCTTTGTTCCAAACGTAAAGTTGTTTTTTCAAGGTCGTCTCCTCTCCAATTGAGGCAGACCTTTATGACAAAAAACACGAACCACACACTTTACATCTGTTAAATTATGTCCCAAATCCAGCCAATGTTGTACCAGTGGTTTGTCCACTGATTTCCTTTTTATACAACTTATGTTCTAATGCCAGCAAGAAGGCCACCTTCCAGGAGAAGTGTCTCAGGTGACAGGTGGCCAAAGGCTCAAACAGCAGCTTAGTGAACTGGGAGAGCACTACATTGGAGGTCCCATTCCACTGTCAGAGGTGGGGGAACTTGGCTAGCAAAAGGCCCATGAGGAATCTGGAGTTCAAAGGCTGGCCTGAGAGGTGCTTCCCCTCTATAGGGTGATGGTTAGCTGCTATGGTGCCGAGATGCACACTCACTAAGTTAGATTTCAAGCCCCAAGTGTGAGAGGTGCAGCAAGTACTGCAGCACAAGCTTAACCTGACAAGAGAATGGGGTCTCATTCCTTTCTGCACACCAGATGGAGTATCTCTGCCACTTGAAGTCACAAGCCCTCCTGGTGGATGGCTTCTGGGAAGCCATGAGGATCTCCTTGTCCTCATCTGGGAGGTTGAAAGGGCCAGTGCTACCCTTTCAGCTGCCACACTGTCAATGTTAGAGACCCCAGGTTGGGGTGTAGCAAGGAGCCCCCCCCCCCCTCCTGGGACAGGTCTGGTTCCTAGCCCAGTGGTACTGGGGTTGCCACTGACAGGGAGAGCAGCAGGGGGAACCAGGGCTGCCTGGCTGCAAATCAGAATTACTGAAGTGTGCTCGTTCTGGATCTTGAAGACACTTGGCTATCAGAGGTGTCTGTGAGAATGCATAAAGCAGGCCTTGTGACCAGGAGATCAGACAGGCATCTGCTGCCATCCTCCTGTGGTGTGGCTGAGGAGAGCAGAATTTGGGCAGCTGTGAGTTGTCCAGGAAAATGAACAGGTCCAGCCAGTGTCTACCCCAGAGGTGGAAGAGCCTCTGGGTCACTTTTGGGTCATCACTTGTGAGGCTGAAGGACAGTGCTGAGGTTGTCTGCCAGGCAGTTTATTTATTTATTATTTATTTATTACAGTTGCTTATATACCGCACTATTCGGTATCAGCGCGGTTTACAGTATAACAAAAACAACCTAAACACAAATTGTTTGGTTTTACATAGAACAGGAATATCAACTTGGATAATGGGGTTAAACTATATACATGAGGGGTCAATTAAATAACAGGGTTGGATTAAATACATGAAATTTTAGTTGCACTGAGTTATATGCAACACAATGTTTACTTTAGGACGAAATTTGTCTGATCTGCAGGAAGGAGCTTGGGACTGTGATAATGGCTTAGATTGGGTGTTATTAGGTGGGTATTTTAGGTTTCATTGCTGGCTGGGTAGAATTGGCAGAATAGGTGAAACTTGATTGCCTTCCTGAATTTAGTTAGGTCTGCAATAGCTCGAATGTCAGATGGTAATGCATTCCAGCATTTGGGGACGTAAAGACTGAAGGCTCTGTTTGCCGTTGTACAGTTGCATTTGGTCAACATCTTCGGTGTTAATAGTAGATTTAACGCTGTTGATCTTCTGGATCTGTTGGGTGGCACGGTTTGGATCAGATCAGTAAGTGCAGAAGAGGAAATGCAGTTGATGGCCTTGAATGAGAGAAGTAAAGTTTTGAAGATGATTCTTCCGTGTATTGGTAGCCAATGAAGCTGTTTCAGAATAGGAGTAACATGTTCACTTCTGGATGCACCATGGAGGATTCTTGCTGCAGCATTCATGGCCAGTTGTAAAGGGTGTAAAGTGGAATGAGGGAGACCTTGTAAAATGGAATTAGCAAAGTCAAAATGCGGCAGGATCAGAGCTTGATATATGGTCCGGAAATCATCTGGGTCCAGTAGGGAGCGCAGATGCCTGAGAGAGCGGATTTTGAAATATACAGCTTTGATTATGTTGCTTATATGAGTTTTCATGTTCAGATGTTGGTCTAAGGTGACCCCCAAGTATTTTATTGTTTCTTTGGTTTGTAGTTCAGCTTCCTTGACTCTTACATGAGATGGTGGAATAAAGTTGGGATCTCTGGAGATGAACAGTACCTCCGTTTTCTTGTGCTGGATACGGAGGTTTTGTGATTGTAGCCAGTCTGATATTGCATTGAAGCATTCTACAAGTGGTGTAAGGTCCATTTGCACAGTCGAGAAAGGCATATATAAGAGGATGTCATCTGCGTATATCAGACAGCTCACGTTAAATGATCTAATGATATTGCAGATGGGCTGCATATATATGTTAAATAATAGAGATGATAATGAAGATCCTTGAGGCACACCTTGTGTTTGATGGAAATGTTTTGATTCTTCTGAACCGGATTTAACGTATTGCCACCTACCATCTAGGTAGGACTTGCACCAAGCAAGTGCAGTATTGCAGATTCCCTTTTCTTTCAGCCGCCCAAGAAGGAGCTCGTGATGTACCGAGTCAAAGGCCGCAGCAATGTCTAAAAAGATGAGCACAAATCCTTGTCTAATGTCATCAACACCTGTGAGTATGCTGTTGAATAGAAATGTGAGAAGGGTCTCGACTCCATGATACTCTCTGAACCCGTGTTGGCAGTGATCTAAAGGAGCTGTGGAGTCTATATGATCCTGAATTTGCCTTTGTACCTTTCTCAATTATCTTTGCTAGTAGGGGAATACTAGCTATTGGTCTGTAAGAATCGACCTTTTGAGGATCGAGTTTGGGGTTCTTCAATAAGGGCCTGATTGAGGTTTGAGTGTTGTGGGGAAGTACCCAGCGGTGAAAGAAAGGTTTATTAGTTTTGCGATGACTGGGCTGAACTCCTTGCGTAACTCCTTAATCCAGAATGCTGGGCAAGGGTCCGTTTGAGCTGTGGAGGTATTGAGGGAGGCTATTGTATCTTCGATGCTTTTTCGGGATGGTGTGGAGAATTCGAGCAAGGGGGTTATTCCAGTAGGTGTTTGAAATGAGGCTGTTGAGATTTTGTCGGTCTGTATGATCTTTGATTGGAGGTATTCAGCGAATTTTTGTGGTTGGATATCCACATGTTGATCAGGAGATGGTTCCTTTGAAAGGGCTTGGACCAAGTTGAAGAGATCCCGTGGTTTGTTCAGAGATCTCTTCAGAGTGTCGGTGTGGTGTTGTCTCATTTTCATTGTTGTCTTGGCCCAGTAAGTACACCGCCTCAGAAGGATATGGTTGTGCATTGCAAAGGAGTGGAGTGCCACTGCTTCCTGACAAGAGGGGAGTAGGAGCCTGTACCCACCTGCTTGTACACACAACATGGCAACCCGATTGTATGTGGACCAGGTGGTCATGCAGGAGGTGGCAGAAGGCCTGAAGAGCCAGAAAGATGGCCCTGAGCTTGAGACTGATTTGCAGGAGGGATTCCTCTGGGGACCAGGTACCTTGAGTGCACTGCCCCTTGCAATGTGTGCCTTGGCCCACAAGGGAGGCGTCTCATCAGGACCCTCTGAGGGGCTGGTGCCTGGAAGGGCATCCCTGCCCTGAAGCAATGCAGGGACTGCCACCAGGTGAGGGAGACTGCCAGCTGGCAGGTGACCATCACTGTCCTGCAGCCTGCCTGTTGCTCATGTCCACTAGGAAAAAAAAAAAAAAAGAAGAGGCACCACTGGGCTGCCTGAATGTGTAGGTGAGCTAAAGGCATAACCAAACTATTGAGGCCATGTGGCCCAACAGGCAGAGGTGGTGAGCTGGCACTGAACTGCAGCTATGCACATCCCTTGCCAGCTGCATCAGGCAGAGGTCTCTTCCCACAAGAAGGTCCTAACCCACAGAGGGTCCAGCTGAGGTCCTGGTCTTGGACCCAGTTAGAGGATGACTTGGGGTAGTTGATGAACCCCAAATACTGCAGGGTGTGGATAGTGAGCCTTGCAGCCTGCCTGGCCTCAAGAGGTGTGCTGCCTCTGATGAGCCAGTTGTCCAGGTAAGTGATGACACAGGCCCCTTGGAGATGCACACAGGCAGCCATGACCAACAGGCATTTTGTAAAGACCCTTGGTGAGGAGGCAAGGCCAAACGGAAACACCCTGTTCTGTTAGTGCTGCCACTCCCCCACCCCCCCCCCAAAAAACAAAATTTCAGGTAATGCCTGTAGGAGGTGTGAATCAGGATGTGGGTGTAAGCACCCTTGATATCCAAGGAACAGAGCCAGTCTCCCTGGTGGAGGTAGGGCAGCAGTGTTCCAAGGGAAAAGCATCTTCAACATCTCCTGCACCAGGAATTTGTTCAAGTTGCACAGATCCAGGATGGGCTAGAAGCTTCCTATCTTTTGGGACAAGGAAATATCTTGAGTAGAACCCCTTTCCCAGAAGTGTTGCTCAGGGACAGGGCAGTAGAACCTGTAATCAAAGACAGAGTTCTGTGGTGGCTCTCCTGCAGATGAAGTACCTCTCCTGCACCACCTGCAGAACCCATTGGTCTGTGGTAATGCTGGCCCACCTGGGGGGGGGGGGGAGGAAGAAGGCTAGTCAACCCCCTGTGAGCAGAGGAGGTCCAGCCCAGGGAGTCAAGAACTCCCCCATTTGGGTAGGAACTGGTGCTTGGGAGCCTTGGGCTTCCTGGCCTTTTGGCTGCAAGGCTGCCCCAAGTAAAGCTTGTAGTGGCTGGCCTGGGGATAGCCCCCCCCCCCCACCGGATCTCTTTCCTGGGGAGAGTTGGTCTTTTTGGATAACCTCTGCTGGGTCATGACCTCAGTCTCAATCTTCATAACCTTAGACATGGATCGGTTTCCCTAATAGGTTCTCACCATTACAGGGGACATCCAGGAGCTTTTCCTGTACCCACTGCTCCAGGTCCAAGGTCTGTAGCCATGCCTGGCACGGATGCCAGCAGCTGCAACCCTGGCCACATACTTGAACCTGTCATAGGTGACACAGGAGAGGCGTTTGGAACAGTCCTGGATGCCCATTGCAAGGGCATGGAACCATTGCAGAGGTTCCCCAACAAGGCCCACCGAAAATCTACATCCCAATGTACAATTCGTATGCCTGTATTCAGCACTGAGCATGGCACCCTGGTAGCACTTGTGCTCCATGGTGTTGAGGGCCCAGGCTTCCCCACCAGGGGGGGGGCAACAGTTGTAAGTCTTGCCTTTTCAGTTTTTGCATGGAGAAAACCAACATTGAGTTGTGGCTTATGAAACCAGGGGCCCTTCTGGATGCTGTAGATGGCATCCAGGCACTGACCATAAGAACATAAGAGATGCCATAATGGGTCAGACCAAGGTCCATCAAGCCCAGTATCCTGTTTCCAACAGTGGCTAATCTAGGTCATACGTACCTAGCAGTTTCCCCAAGACACAGGTTCCACAATGCTTGTACTGGGTCAAGCATTGATATCCTGGGTCACTTCTTAATGGTTTATGGACCTTTCCTCCAGGAACTTGTCCAAACCTTTGTTAAACCCAGCTACACTAACAGCCTTTACTACATCCTCCAGTAACAAATTCCAGAGTTTGATTACACAGAGTGAAAATTTTCTTTTATTAGTCTTAAATAGTTTACCCTGTAGCTTCATTGCATGTCCCCTGTTTACATTATCAGAATATAGAAAAACTAATCTACCTACATTTACCCGTTCCATTCCATTCATTAATTTATAGACTATCATATCTCCCCTCAGCTGTCTCTTTTCCAGGTTAAAGAGCCCTAACCTTTTTAGCCTCTTCATAGGAGTATCCTTCCATCCCCTTTACCATTTTGGTGGCTCTTCTCAGCACGGAGGCCAGGGACTCCTATATCTGGAGGAGCAGTCTTTCGAGGATGGGTGGAACTGGCACCATGAGAGTCTCCTTGGAAGGGGACTCATTGTAGTATCTTGAGCTCCTCAGTGTGTGGGTCATCCTTGGACTGAGAGCGCCCCAGCCATGTCATGAATGAAGTCATGAAAGGCCACATCCTCAGGTGTGGAATTGCACAGAGGTTCCGGGGGAGATGACCGAGGAGACATCCTGTGTTGAGAGGTCTCTGGGAAAGTATTGCAGCTGGAGCCTGAGGACATCAGGGAGTCAGCCCCAGGGGCAGCTCCAAGGAACCAGACCACCCCTGGAGGATCTGGAGTTGGATTGGATCCCTGGAGGAGCATGATCAAGACTGATAGACACAGGATGTAGCTGAGAACAGTGGCACTTTGTGCCAAGTTTGACACATGAAGGCTCCCCTGAGGCTAGGGGCCTGGTGTCAGGCTAATGTTGGAGGCCAGACAAAGCCCACTGCAAGGCCAAAATGGAGGAGAGATTCTGCTCCATGGCCACCAAGTGGGACTTAAGGCCCAATGGCTGTACAGCACTCAGCATGGACACAGAGCCTTAGGTCTGATGCTGGCATTCCAGAGAGCGTGTCCTTAAGTACAGTAGGTGCATGGAACCTGGCGTGGTCTCCTGCTGGCTGAGAGCTTGTCTCAAGACTTAAGAGGCACTGCTCGGAGGTGCCTGAGTCCCAGCAAGGGACTTAGCAGGTTTGATCAGAGGCACCTTCTTCTGGACCTCCTTTTTAGGAGGGTCCAGGGCCACACCGGAGGAGTTACTGCCATGGGACTGAATGCCTGGCTTCAGGACTGGCAATGGGAAAGCTGGGACAGAGTCAGATCTTGGAAATAGCTTCCCCTGCTACTCAGACTTACTCTTATTGGTTTTAGGGGTTATGGCCTGGCACCGGTTGAGGGTGGAACTATCATGGTCCTGGCCCAGGCAGTGGATGCAGCAGTCATGAGTATCAGTGACTAAAGTCTGACTGCAGTGGTTGCATTTCTTGAACCCACTAGGAGTCATTGTGAGAGAACACCCAGCTGGGGTTGAGGACCTTTGGGTGAAAAATGGCATGAAGGCTGGTTGAGGTGGAACCTCTAGGAAAGATGAGAGGCTCAGATTGGCACTGTTGGTGCCACCTTGAGGTGGGAAGGGAACTGGCACACAAACCGAACAAAAATGGAAGGAATTAAAGAACTTTCCGGGAGTAAATTACCATGTCTGTTGGGTTCTGTGGAAAAAAGGAGACTGAGCAAGATGGCATCCTTGGGTGGGAAAGGGACCATGCATGCATGTTAGCATTCCCATAGGCTCTCTTTGAAAGCTGGGGAAATGCACCATGCAGACTCTGTTGGTGCTGATGTCACCTATATGTGAGGACTGACTTCATGTTAGTTCCTCGAGAAATTCTGCTCCAGGGCTGCCATTCTGGTTTTGAGGCCAGAAGACTGCAGCTTTTAGCATGAGCGCTGAGGTTTTTGGGCCCCGATGCTGGCACTCAGTGCATTTTTGAGGGCCACAGCCTCAGGGAGCCTTGCATCATCTCTGCCAGCAAAGGACTCCTTTCTAGAGTCACCCAAGTCCCTCCAAGGGACCTTACCAGGTTGCCAGTAGAGCCTCAACTGGCTTAAAGGATTTTTTCCCTTTTGGGCTCTGGGGTCCTTTCAGAGGAGTTGCTGCTGCAGGACTCCAAGCCCATCACCTCTCCTGAGGCCTGGGTGTCCTCTGAACTCAGCTTCAGGGAAGTCAGGGCCAAGTCAGACTCTGGGAACATCTTCACCTGCAACTCTGACCATTTTTTTTTATTGGTTTTTGGAGTCATGGCCCAGCAAAGGTTGCAGGTACTATTGAGGTCTGGGCCCGGGCAGTATAGGCGTCTGACAGTGACTGCAGTTATATTTTTTTACCCCACCAGGGGACATGGTGGGAGACACCTGGCTGGGATCTATGAACCCTGGGCAAAAAAGGGCATGAATGCCAGCCAAGGCAAACCTCTATCAAAAATTGAAGGCGCCACGAAACATCACTAGCTAGTGCCTGCTTGAGGGAGGAAGAGGAAACCCTATACAAACCAGGGAAAAAAAAAAAAAAAAAAGTAGGATAGTTTTGGAGAGATTTTTCCAGGGAGACAGGACAAGTGTTCATTGGACTCCATAGAAAAGAGGAGAAAGCACAGTTACTTACCTGTAACAGGTGATCTCTGGGAACAGCAGGAATTAGTCCTCACATATGGGTATGTTGGAACCGACGGAGCCTGCGCAGGAAAGCTCCCCAGCTTCCCAGAAAGGAAGCTTTTGGGACCTCCCACTGCACATGCGCGCTGCCTTCCCGCCTTCCTGACCAGCTCTCCTCAGTTTGAGTTTATAGCTGAGACAACAGAGAGAGGAAAGGAAGATAGATAGAAGATACAACTCCTAGGGGAGGTGGGTGGGTTGTGAGGACTAATTCCTGCTGTTCCCAGAGATCACCTGTTACAGGTAAGTAACTGTGCTATCTCCAGGAACAAGCAGGAATAAGTCCTCACATATGGGGACTCCCTAGCTAAGATGCCTGGGAGATCCCCTTCCAAGGGTTCGCCATCTTCGTATGGATCTCAGGCATCCATCCTGGGAAGGTGGGCAGGAGTTGTTTAAGTATGGAACAGGTGTTTGAGGACAGCCTGACCAAACAAGGCATCCTGGCGGGAGTCCTTGTCCAAACAGTAATGGGCTGTGAAGGTATGAACCGAGGCCCAGGTGGCGGCTCGACAGATCTGATCAATGGATACAGAGTGAAGATGAGCCATAGAAGCAGCCATGGATCTGACATTGTGAGCTGTGACATGGCCCTCCAGAGAAATGTTTTTACTCTGGTAAGCAAAGGAAATACACTGAGCAATCCAATTGGAAAGTGTACGTTTGGAGACTGGAAGTCCCAAATGAGAAGGATCAAAAGCCACAAAAAGTTGGGAAGACTTCCGATGTGGCTGAGTCCTGTTAAGGTAAAAGGCAAGAGCTCTTTTACAATCTAGAGTATGAAGGGTCCTCTCTGCACTGGATGCATGAGGAGCCGGGAAAAAAAAACAGGTAGATATACCTCTTGATTAAGATGAAAAGGCGAGACCACTTTGGGCATAAAGTGGGGATTCGTCCTAAGGACCACCTTATGTTGAAACCTAGTATAAGGTGGATTAGCCACTAAGGCCTGTAGTTCACTGATGCTGCGAGCCGAAGTGACTGCAATAACGAAAAGGACCTTCCAGGAAAGAAATTTCAAGGAGGTAGAGACCAACGGTTCAAAAGGTGGCTTCATAAGCTGACCTAGAACCAGGTTCAAATCCCATGCTACCGGAGGAGGTCGGATGGGAGGCTTAGTTAGAGTCAGGCCTCTCATGAACCGTGCAACAAGAGGATGAGAGGAGACAGGTTGTCCATTTATAGGTTTTAAGGATGCTGCAATAGCACTCAAATGGACTCTTACTGAATTCGTTTTAAGGCCTGCATTCGAAAGATGCAGGAGATAGTCTAGTAGAGAATTCAAAGGAAGTGCTAGAGGGTCAAGACCCTGTTGAGCACACCAAAGGGAAAAACGTTTCCATTTGAAAGCATAGGAACGCCTCATGGAGGGTTTCCTAGAGGCATGAAGGATATCTTTCACTGGTTGAGAAAGATTAAAGTCATGAAGGCTTAGGCCTTCAGTAACCAAGCTCTGAGGTGTAGAGACTTGGGGTTTGGGTGCCACAAAGTCCCCTCCTCCTGAGACAGGTGGTCTGGTGCAGCTAGGGTTTCTGGGAGAGATGCAGAAGTAGAGGGAACCACACTTGGCGAGGCCAGCGTGGAGCTATGAGGACCATAGATCCGTGATCCCTCTGGAGTTTGAACAGAGTCTTGGGAATCAAAGGAATGGGTGGAAAGGCATACAGGAATTCCTGACCCCAATGCAGGAGAAAGGCGTCGTTGGCCTGAGCTCCCTGACACGGAGTCCTGGAACAGAACCGGGGAAGTCTGGCATTCCACGGACTTGCAAAGAGGTCTATGTCCGGGGTCCCCCATTCCTGAAAGATTCTGCGTATCTGGTCCATATGTAGGGACCATTCGTGTGGAAGCATAACTCGACTGAGTCTGTCTGCCCGGGAGTTTTGAACCCCTGGAAGATACACTGCCAGAAGATGAATTTGATGCTCTCTGGCGAAGGCCCATAATCTGAGAGCTTCGTTGCAAAGCGACAGAGAGCCTGTCCCTCCTTGTTTGTTTACATAGAACATGGCCACCTGATTGTCTGTATGAACTAGGACGGTCAGGTTGACAAGGAGGGTATGGAAGACTTTGAGGGCAAAGTAGATTGCTCGCAGTTCCAGGAGGTTGATATGAAGGGTGGTCTCCTGTGGAGAACAAGCGCCCTGAGTGGAGAGGTCTTGGAGATGGCCTCCCCACCCTGTTTGGGAGGCATCTGTTGTGAGGGTTGCTTGGGGCAACAAAGGTTGGAAGGGGGCCCCCAACAACAGGTTCTTGGTGGATATCCACCATTGGAGGGACCAAAACAGACGTTTTGAGGTGAGTATTTGGTCTGAGAGCACACCTGATGCTTGAGTCCACTGGGTGGCCAAGATCCATTGAGCTGCTCTCATATGAAGACGAGCGTAGGGCACCACGTGTACCGTGGAGGCCATGTGGCCCAGAAGTCGCAGCATTTCCCTGGCTGTCAAGTGACTGCTGGACTGAGCTTGGGAGGCCAAGCACACCAGACGTTGGCCCCGGACCCGAGGTAGGTAGGCCCTTGCAGTGGTGGTGTCCAACCGGGCCCCTATGAATTCCAGAGACTGAGTAGGGGTGAGTTGAGACTTGGGAAGGTTTACCACCAGTCCCAGATACTGCAGAATGCTCTTTGTGCGGTCCAGGGAAATCTGGGCCTCTGACTGAGATGGAGCTCGGATGAGCCAGTCATCCAGATATGGGAATACGAAAATGCCCAGGCCTCTTAAAAATGTGGCTATGACTGCCATGCATTTGGTGAACACTATTGGAGCAGAGGCTAGACCGAAAGGCAGAACTCTGTACTGGAAATGTTTTCCCTGGAACAGAAATCCAAGATATTTTCTGTGGGATGGGTGGATGAGTATGTGTGTACGCATCCTTGAGATCCAGAGAACAAAGCCAATCCTGACTCTGAAGGTATGGAAGGAGAATGCCCAGAGAAAGCATTTTGAATTTCTCCTTGTATAGAAATTTGTTCAATTCTCTCAGATCTAGAATTGGTCTGAATCCCCCTGTCTTTTTATGAGAAAATAAGGGTAGAAACCTGACCCTTGTTGAGGAAGAGGAACCTCTATCGCCCTTTGGGCAAGGAGGGAAGAGACTTCCTGACCCAATAGGGCCAGGAGAGATGGGGAGAATTGAACTGCCTCACCATGGTAGGGGGAGGAAGGCTGGAAAAATGAAGTTTGTAGCCCTCTGATAATAGAGAGGGTCCACTGCTCTGATGTAATTTGCCCCCATCTGGGAGCAAAGTGAGCTAACCTTCCGGGGATGGTGAGGGGCTCTGGTTGTTCTAGAGCCAGAAAGGTTAAGTTCTCTAGGGGCAAGTCAAAACCCCTGAGGGGGTTGAGCCTGCTGGGGTGTAGCAGACGCTGCAGGCTTTGACCTTGCCTGTTTAGGTTGCTGACGCTTAGCAGCAAAGCAAGGCTGAGAAGATTGTTGGCCAGTATTTGTGGAAAATCTGGCCTTCTTGTAGTAAGGCCTCTTAAAAGACTTCTTGGTAGGAGTAGAGGTAGACTTAGAAAGTCTATCTAAAGTAGCATTTTCTGCGTCCATTTGAGTGGCTTTAATTTGCCACTCTTTACCAAATAAGTTCTCACCTGTACAGGGCAGATTCCGTAAGCCATCCAGGAACCAGGGTTCTAGGTCGGAGGCCTGGAGCCAAGCAAGTTGTCGGGCTGCAATGACAATGCCCGAAGCCCTACCGGCACCCTCAAAAGAATCAAAAGCTGCTCTGTTGGAGAACTTAGAAACATCTAGAAGCTGTTTCACCAGGGAAATGAACTCCTTTCTATCCTCAGGGATAAAGGGGGCAAAATGCCGTACTTTTAGAGCAAGTTCTCTTAGAAACATGCCCATATAAAGACTATGAATTGATCCTGGCTATAAGCATACTAGCCTGGAAGTTTTTCCTACCAAAAGAGTTTAGGGTCTTACATTCTCACCCTGGTGGGGTAGAAGAGTGCCTTTTGGTACTCTCTTTTTCATCGCAGACTTCACCACAATGGAATGGTGAGGCAGCTGAGTTTTTTTGAGTTTTTTGAAAACCAGGAGGAGAGGGAGGGACCTGGTACATGGTGTCCAACCTACGAGAATGAGGAGACAACGTTAGAGGAGCCTCCCATAAGTCCATCAAGTGTTCTTGAAGGATTTCATGGATAGGCAGGGTGACTGCCTCTTTAGGAACCTTAGGGTATCCTAAAATATCCAATTTTTTTTGATCTAGGTTCTTTTTCAGAGGATGTAGTAATAGAAAGTCCTTTAGCTACTTCTATAATGAAATCTTGAAAGGCCAAATCCTCTGGTGGAGACATTCTCCTCTTTGGAGAATGCAGCTCTTCAGGAAGAGCCAAAGACAGCTCGTCAGAGTCAGAGAAGTCAAAATCCTCAGAAGAATCAGAGTATCCTCTATTTGCTTCCAACGCACGATATGCATACCGGTCGGTATCGACATCAGGCGTACCGGGCATGGGATCTGTATCGGGCGAAAACCCGGATCCGGAATGCGGAACCGATCTGTGTTTTGAAGACGATGGCCTCGGTTCCGGTATGGAAGACGGTACCGGACCCGGAACCGCTGGATGCGGTACCGAGGGCGTCGCAGCCTTAATGAAAGCCAGAATGGCCTGCTGCATGGTCTGAACAGTATTGTCCATAGACGCCACTGCTGCCTGGATGTCGGTACCGGCATGGGCCGGTACCCCAGAGCAGTCCAACAGGTGATCGGTCGAGGCCGTGCCATCGATGTCAACCTGTAACCCCATAGATGGAGCTTTGGAAGCCAGAGCTTCCCGCTGGGGTTGTTTTGCTGGGGCAGGGTCCTCCGACTCAAGATTGAGGGCCTCTCGATGCTTTGAAGCAGATTTGCCTTTTGAGGACCTGCCCGAAGAAGGTTTGGTTACCTGAGATCCATCCGGAGAGGAAGACCTGGATGATTGTGATGCTGGATTATCTGAAGCAAACAGCACATGGAATTTGTTAGCCTGGTTCTGCAAGCCACGTTTAGACATCTGGGAGCAGGATGGGCAGTCCGGAATGGAGTGGTCAGGTCCCAAACATTTAAGACACCAGTCATGGGTGTCTAACAGAAATAACAGCACTACACTTGGAACACTTCTTGAACCCAGTGGCTGGTTTCTCCATGAGGAGAATTTGAGTAGGCCTGAGGCCTAACAGAAGCCACCAAGCTGTGCTAAAATTAAAGTGTGTTTTTTTTTTTTGAAAGAAAAGAAAAAAGAGACCGGCGGTACCGGTTTCGGTATGGGGAAGGCAGGTACACGGTCTAAAGAAACAAACTAAAATAAGAATTTCTTCAGCGGTGACAGGAACACGACCTGCTGGCTCCGCAGAAAAAGAGAAACTGAGGAGAGCTGGTCAGGAAGGCGGGAAGGCAGCGTGCATGTGCAGTGGGAGGTCCCAAAAGCTTCCTTTCTGGGAAGCTGGGGAGCTTTCCCACGCAGGCTCCGTCGGTTCCGACGTACCCATATGTGAGGACTTATTCCTGCTTGTTCCTGGAGATCAGGTGATCTCTGGGAACAGCAGGAATAGTCCTCACATATCGGTATGTCGGTACCGACGGAGCCTGCGTGGGAAAGCACCCCAGCTTCCCAGAAAGGAAGCTTTTGGGACCTCCCACTGCACATGCGCGCTGCCTTCCCGCCTTCCTGACCAACTCTCCTCAGTTCGAGTTTAAAGCTGAGACAATAGAGAGAAGAAAGGAAAGAGAAAGATACAACTCCTAGGGGAGGTGGGTGGGTTGTGAGGACTATTCCTGCTGTTCCCAGAGATCACCTGTTACAGGTAACTGTGCTATCTCCAGGAACAAGCAGGAATGAGTCCTCACATATGGGGACTCCCTAGCTGAGATGCCTGGGAGATCCCCTGCCAAGGGTATGCATCTTCCGATGGATCTCAGGCATCCATCTCAGGCCCTCTTTAATAGGACTTATCTCCCTCCCTCCCTCCCCAGCACCCACCCACCCCTGGGGTAATTGTAGTTTTATAGGTACTTGCACATCTTAGAGGAAAGGGGCTGCTATCAGGTGCAGCTCTTAATCCAAATCAGTCATACACAGAGGACCTGAGATTAATTAAGCTTCAGGTACACAGGGTGTATTAGGGGTATTAGATACACTTTTATTAGTATAAGCATCTACACCAATCCTTATATACCGAATTTAAAAGACCTAAACACAAGCTTTAAACTAAGATGCAGACAGAGGTCCAGCAACGAGATGGGGGTTCTCCAGTCTTTTGCATTGAGTGTCACATGTATGATTTTCTCCCAATTGGTGAGAGGTCCTACATATGCACTAAGTGCAGGGAGCTCTTTGCTCTCAGGGAACGAGTCCGTTCTCTAGAGGCTAGAGTAGCAGACCTGGAAGACATAAGAAAGACAGAGAAGTACATGGACGAGACCTACAGGGATATAGTCCTGAAGTCCCACCTCCAGTCTGGCAGCATCCCTGTTGCCATGGAGGAGAGAGGTCGCGTGAAAGGAGAGCATCACCCTGGTGTAGCAGGAAGTGATCCTGTAACTAGGACCTGTCCTCCAGGTGATGTAAAACCCTCTCGCACCGAGGACGTTTCTCCAGGGCCATGTCCCCATGAGGGGAGGATCAGGACAGCTGTTATAGTTGGTGATTCAATCATTAGGAATGTAGATAGCTGGGTGGCTGGTGGACGTGAGGATCGCCTGGTAACATGCCTGCCTGGTGCGAAGGTAGCAGATCTCACACACCGCCTAGATAGGATCATAGATAGTGCTGGGGGGGAGTCTGCTGTCTTGGTACATGTTGGTACCAATGACATAGGAAAATGTGGTAGGGAAGTTCTGGAGGCTAAATTTAAGCTTTTAGGTAGGAAGTTGAAATCCAGAACTTCCAGGATAGCGTTCTCTGAAATGCTTCCTGTTCCACGTGCAGGACCCAAAAGACAGGCAGAGCTCCGGAGTCTCAATGCGTGGATGAGACAATGGTGCAAGGATGAGGGTTTTGGATTTGTTAGGAACTGGGGAACATTCTGGGGAAAGGGGGGGCTCTTCCGAAGGGATGGGCTTCACCTTAATCAGGATGGGACCAGACTGCTGGCATTAACCTTTAAAAAAGAGATAGAGAAGCTTTTAAACTAGAAAATATGGGAAAGCCGACAGTCACCCAGGAGCGCATGGTTCGGACAAAGGTATCCTTGAAGGATACTACCAAAAACAGTGAGGTTCCAAAAGGGAGTATAGTAGCCCAAATGCCCTTGAGTAAGGAGCAGACAGAGCATAAAGATTCCCAATTACCCATGCCTACCAATAGCCAGATTAATATTAATAAAATTAATAAAATACAGTCACTAAAATGCTTGTATGCCAATGCTAGAAGTCTAAACAATAAGATGGGAGAATTAGAATATATAGCACTAAATGAGAGGTTAGATATGATTGCAGTCTCAGAGACATGGTGGAAGGAGGATAACCAGTGGGACACTGTGATACCTGGATACAAACTATATCGTAATGATAGAGCTGAACAAATTGGTGGAGGGGTTGCGCTCTATGTTAAAGAGGGCATTGAGTCAGAAAGGATTAAAGTTTTGCAGGGAACACAATTTGCTGTAGAATCTCTATGGATTGAAATTCCATTTATGAAAGGGAAGGTGATGGCAGTGGGAGTATACTATCGACCGCCTGGCCAGAATGAACAAATGGATGATGAAATGCTCAAAGAAATCAAGGAAGCTAACAAAAGCCACAACAGAGTAGTAATAATGGGTGATTTCAATTACCCCGGTATCGACTGGGACAGTCTCACAGCAGGACAAGCTAAAGAGATAAAGTTTCTAGATTAAATAAATGACTGCTTCTTGGAGCAGCTGATTCATGAACCGACCAGAGGGGAAGCCATACTGGACCTAGTCCTTAGTGGAACGCCAGATCTGGTGCAAGAAATAAGGGTGTTGGGACCACTTGGCAATAGTGATCATAGTATGATCATGTTTGATTTAATCAGTGGAGGACAGATAGTAAAGGAATCCACAGTACTACCTTTTAACTTTCAAAAGGGAGACTATGATAGAATGAGGAATATAGTTCGGAAAAAACTAAAAGGAGCGGTTCCAAAGGTTAAAGACTTACAGCAAGCTTGGGTGTTATTTAAAAATACTATCCTCGAAGCCCAGACCAGCTGTATTCCACGCATTAAGAAAAGTGGAAGAAAGTCCAAAAAACTGCCAGCATGGTTTAAAGGTGAGGTCAGAGAGGCTGTTGCTGCCAAAAGAGCAACCTTCAGGACATGGAAAAAAGAGCCAAATGATGAAAACTGGAAACACCACAAGCACTGGCAAGTTAAATGCAAAGCATTGATAAGGCAGGCAAAGCGGGAATTTGAGAAGAAACTTGCTACGGAAGCAAAAACACAAAATAAAGACTTTTTCCAAGTACATTCATAGCAAAAGGCCTGTAAGAGAGTCAATTGGACCATTAGATGATAGAGGGGTAAAAGGGGCAGTAAGAGGGGACAAGGCTATAGCAGAGAGACTGAATGAATTCTTTGCTTCAGTCTTTACTGAGGAAGATGTAGGGATGTTACCCAAGACTGAAGTGGTATTTAAAGATGATACTGCAGAGGAATTGAGAGAAATATCGCTACACCGGGAAGATATATTACAACTATTTGATAAACTGAATAGTAACAAATCACCTGGACCGGATGGTATACATCCCAGAGTGTTGAAAGAACTGAAATATGAGATTGCAGACCTGCTATTGGTAATCTGTGAACTTTCATTAAAATCATCTGTAATACCTGTAGATTGGAGGGTCGCCAACGTAACACCAATTTTTAAAAAGGGTTCCAGGGGTGACCCGGGAAATTACAGACCGGTGAGCCTGACGTCAGTACCAGGGAAAATGGTAGAAACCATCATAAAGAACAAAATTACACAGCATGTAGATAGCCATGGCCTAATGGGAGACAGCCAACATGGCTTTAGACAAGGAAGATCTTGTCTTACTAATCTGATCTGTTTTTTTGAAGGTGTGCATAAACAGGTAGACAAAGGTCAATCGGTTGATATAGTGTATCTGGACTTTCAGAAAGCTTTTGACAAGGTCCCCCATCAGAGACTTTTGGCAAAGCTAAAAAGTCATGGGATAGGAGGCAGTGTACTATTGTGGATCGGGAACTGGTTAAAAGATAGAAAGCAGAGGGTAGGGCTAAATGGCCAATATTCCCAATGGAAAAAGGTGAATAGTGGAGTACCCCAGGGATCTGTACTGGGTCCCCTACTTTTTGACATATTCATAAATGACCTGGAAAAAGGAATAACTAGTGAGGTTATCAAATTTGCAGATGACACAAAACTGTTTAAAGTTGTTAAAACCCAAGAGGATTGTGGAAAACTGCAGGAGGATCTGGATAAATTGGAAGACTGGGCATCCAAATGGCAGATGAAATTTAATGTGGACAAGTGCAAAGTTATGCACCTAGGAAAGAACAACCCACACTATAGTTACACGATGCAAGGCTCCACATTAGAAACCACCACCCAGGAAAAAGATTTAGGAGTCATCGTGGATAACATGTTAAAACCCTCTGCCCAGTGTGCAGCGGCGGCCAAGAAAGCAAATAGAATGCTAGGTATCATAAGGAAAGGGATGGAGAATAAAACAAAGGATATTATAATGCCTCTGTATCGCTCCATGGTACGACCGCACCTTGAATATTGTGTGCAATTCTGGTCACCGTATCTTAAAAAGGACATAGAGTTATTAGAAAAAGTACAGAGAAGAGCCACCAAATTGGTGAAGGGGATGGAAGGCTACTCCTATGAAGAGAGGCTAAAAAGGTTAGGGCTCTTTAACCTGGAAAAGAGACGGCTGAGGGGAGATATGATAGAGGTCTATAAATTAATGAATGGAGTGGAACGGATAAACGTGGATCAATTGTTTACGCTATCAGAATATAGAAGGACTAGGGGACATGTAATGAAGCTACAGGGTAAACTATTTAAGACAAATAAGAGAAAATATTTCTTCACTCAACGTGTAATCAAACTCTGGAATCTGTTACCGGAGGATGTAGTAAGGGCTGTTAGTATAGCTGGGTTTAAAAAAGGTTTGTACAAGTTCCTGGAGGAAAGGTCCATAAACCACTATTAAAAAGGGACCCAGGATATCAATGCTTGACCTAGTAACACGCACTGCAGAACCTGTGTCTTTTGGGGAAACTGCTAGGTACGTATGACCTAGATTGGCCACTGTTGGAAACAGGATACTGGGCTTGATGGACCTCGGTCTGACCCAGTATGGCATTTCTTATGTTCTTATGTTCTTATGAAGGTGGGCAGGAGTTGTTTAAGAATGGAACAGGTGTTTGAGGACAGCCTGACCAAATAAGGCATCCTGGCGGGAGTCCTTATCCAAGCAGTAATGGGCTGTGAAGGTATGAACCGAGGTCCAGGTGGCTGCTCGACAGATCTGATCTATGGATACAGAGTGAAGATGAGCCATAGAAGTGGCCATGGCTCTCACATTGTGAGCTGTGACATGGCCCTCCAGAGAAATGTTTTTACTCTGGTAAGCAAAAGAAATACACTGAGCAATCCAATTGGGAAGTGTTCTTTTTGAGACTGGAAGTCCCAAATGAGAAGGATCGAAAGCAACAAAAAGTTGGGAAGACTTTCGATGTGGCTGAGTCCTGTGAAGGTAAAAGGCGAGAGCTCTTTTACAATCTAGAGTATGAAGGTTCCGCTCTGCAGTGGATGCATGAGGAGCTGGAAAAAAGACAGGTAGATATACCTCTTGATTAAGATGAAAAAAGTGAGATCACTTTAGGCATAAAGTGTGGATTTGTCCTAAGGACTACCTTATGATGGAACCTTGTATAAGGCGGATTAGCCACTAAGGCTTGCAGTTCACTGATGCGGCGAGCTGAAGCGACTGCAATGAGGAAAATAACCTTCCAGGAAAGAAATTTCAGGGAGGTAGAGGCTAAAGGTTCAAAAGGTGGCTTCATAAGCTGACCAAGAACCAAGTTTAGATCCCATGCCACTGGAGGGGGCCTAATGGGAGGTTTAGTTAGTTAGGCCTCTCATGAATCGTGCAATAAGAGGATGAGAGGAAATAGGTTGTCCATTGACAGGTTTAAGAGATGCTGCAATAGCACTCAAATGGACCCTTACTGAATTCGTTTTAAGGCCTGCATTGGAGAGATGCAGGAGATACTCCCAAAGAGAATTCACAGGAAGTGCCCCAGGGTCAAGACCCTTTTGGGCACACCAAATGGAAAACCTTTTCCATTTAAAAGCATAGGAACGTCTTGTGGAAGGTTTCCTGGAAGCATGTAGGATATAAGAACATAAGAACATAAGAAATGCCATACTGGGTCAGACCAAGGTCCATCAAGCCCAGTATCCTGTTTCCAACAGTGGCCAATCTAGGTCATACGTACCTAGCAGTTTCCCCAAAAGACACAGGTTCTGCAGTGCTTGTACTAGGTCAAGCATTGATATCCTGGGTCCCTTTTTAATAGTGGTTTATGGACCTTTCCTCCAGGAACTTGTCCAAACCTTTTTTAAACCCAGCTATACTAACAGCCCTTACTACATCCTCCGGTAACAGATTCCAGAGTTTGATTACACGTTGAGTGAAGAAATATTTTCTCTTATTTGTCTTAAATAGTTTACCCTGTAGCTTCATTACATGTCCCCTACACTGTTCCCTCTAAGCTGTGCGCGTGTGCGCGCGCACACACTTCGCCGAGCGAGCGCACATACTTTACAATAGAGCGCACAAAAATTACGGCTCTGATCCTGATAGAAAACACAGACGTCTTAAAATTTAAAAGTTATGATTGTAATTACTAGAAATTTCCTGCTTCATTTAGTAATCGTCTATTTTCATTTAATTTGATTAAAATCAATGTGGTGTACATACTGTATTCTGACGTGTAGTCAAATTTTAAAGTATATAACTCGAGTGTCGTTATGTGGCGCACAAAAATTTAACCTTCCTTCAAAAGCTGCACACAGCTGATATTTTATGTGCACACAGCCTACAGAAAATTAGAGGGAACATTGGTCCCCTAGTCCTTCTATATTCTGATAGCGTAAACAATTGAGCCACGTTTATCCGTTCCACTCCATTCATTAATTTATAGACCTCTTTCATATCTCCCCTCAGCCGTCTCTTTTCCAGGCTAAAGAGCCCTAACCTTTTTAGCCTCTCTTCATAGGAGTAGCCTTCCATCCCCTTCACCAATTTGGTGGCTCTTCTCTGTACTTTTTCTAATAACTCTATGTCCTTTTTAAGATACGGTGACCAGAATTGCACACAATATTCAAGGTGCGGTCGTACCATGGAGCGATAGAGGCATTATAATATCCTTTGTTTTATTCTCCATCCCTTTCCTTATGATACCTAGCATTCTATTTGCTTTCTTGGCCGCCGCTGCACACTGGGCGGAGGGTTTTAACATGTTATCCACGATGACTCCTAAATCTTTTTCCTGGGTGGTGGTTTCTAATGTGGAGCCTTGCATCGTGTAACTATAGTGTGGGTTGTTCTTTCCTAGGTGCATAACTTTGCACTTGTCCACATTAAATTTCATCTGCCATTTGGATGCCCAGTCTTCCAATTTATCCAGATCCTCCTGCAGTTTTCCACAATCCTCTTGGGTTTTAACAGCTTTAAACAGTTTTGTGTCATCTGCAAATTTGATAACCTCACTAGTTATTCATTTTTCCAGGTCATTTATGAATATGTCAAAAAGTAGGGGACCCAGTACAGATCCCTGGGGTACTCCACTATTCACCTTTTTCCATTGGGAATATTTGCCATTTAGCCCTACCCTCTGCTTTCTATCTTTTAACCAGTTCCCGATCCACAATAGTACACTGCCTCCTATCCCATGACTTTTTAGCTTTGCCAAAAGTCTCTGATGGGGGACCTTGTCAAAAGCTTTCTGAAAGTCCAGATACACTATATCAACCGACTCACCTTTGTCTACCTGTTTATGCACACCTTCAAAAAAACAGATCAGATTAGTAAGACAAGATCTTCCTTGTCTAAAGCCATGTTGGCTGTCTCCCATTAGGCCATGACTATCTACATGCTGTGTAATTTTGTTCTTTATGATGGTTTCTACCATTTTCCCTGGTACTGACGTCAGGCTCACCGGTCTGTAATTTCCCGGGTCACCCCTGGAACCCTTTTTAAAAATTGGTGTTACGTTGGCGACCCTCCAATCTTCAGGTATTACAGATGATTAATGAAAGTTCAGATTACCAATAGCAGGTCTGCAATCTCATATTTCAGTTCTTTCAACACTCTGGGATGTATACCATCCGGTCCAGGTGATTTGCTACTATTCAGTTTATCAAATAGTTGTAATATATCTTCCCGGTGTAGCGATATTTCTCTCAATTCCTCTGCAGTATCACCTTTAAATACCACTTCAGTCTTGGGTAACATCCCTACATCTTCCTCAGTAAAGACCGAAGCAAAGAATTCATTCAGTCTCTCTGCTATAGCCTTGTCCCCTCTTACTGCCCCTTTTACCCCTCTATCATCTAATGGTCCAATTGACTCTCTCACAGGCCTTTTGCTACGAATGTACTTGAAAAAGTCTTTATTTCGTGTTTTTGCTTCCGTAGCAAGTTTCTTCTCAAATTCCCGCTTTGCCTGCATCATCAATGCTTTGCATTTAACTTGCCAGTGCTTGTGGTGTTTCCAGTTTTCATCATTTGGCTCTTTTTTCCATGTCCTGAAGGTTGCTCTTTTGGTAGCAACAGCCTCTCTGACCTCACCTTTAAACCATGCTGGCAGTTTTTTGGACTTTCTTCCACTTTTCTTAATGTGTGGAATACAGCTGGTCTGGGCTTCGAGGATAGTATTTTTAAACACCCAAGCTTGCTGTAAGTCTTTCACCTTTGGAACCGGTCCTTTTAGTTTTTTTCAAACTATATTCCTCATTCTATCATAGTCTCCCTTTTGAAAGTTAAAAGGTAGTACTGTGGATTCCTTTACTATCTGTCCTCCACTGATTAAATCAAACATGATCATACTATGATCACTATTGCCAAGTGGTCCCAACACCCTTATTTCTTGCACCAGATCTGGCGTTCCACTAAGGACTAGGTCCAGTATGGCTTCCCCTCTGGTCGGTTCATGAATCAGCTGCTCCAAGAAGCAGTCATTTATTTCATCTAGAAACTATCTCTTTAGCTTGTCCTGCTGTGAGACTGTCCCAGTTGATACCGGGGTAATTGAAATCACCCATTATTACTACTCTGTTGTGGCTTTTGTTAGCTTCCTTGATTTCTTTGAGCATTTCATCATCCATTTGTTCATTCTGGCCAGGCGGTCGATAGTATACTCCCACTGCCATCACCTTCCCCTTCATAAATGGAATTTCAATCCATAGAGATTCTACAGCAAATTGTGTTCCCTGCAAAAAACTTTAATCCTTTCTGACTCAATACCTTCTTTAACAGAGCGCAACCCCTCCACCAATTTGTTCAGCTCTATCATTACGATATAGTTTGTATCCAGGTATCAGTGTCCCACTGGTTATCCTCCTTCCACCATGTCTCTGAGAGTGCAATCATATCTAACCTCATTTAGTGCTATATATTCTAATTCTCCCATCTTATTGTTTAGACTTCTAGCATTGGCATACAAGCATTTTAGTGACTATTTTATTAATTTTATTAATATTAATCTGGCTATTGGTAGGCATGGGTAATTGGGAATCTTTATGCTCTGTCTGCTCCTTACTCAAGGGCATTTGGGCTACTATACTCCCTTTTGGAACCTCACTGTTTTTGGTAGTATCCTTCAAGGATACCTTTGTCCGAACCTTTCGCTCCTGGGTGACTGTCGGCTTTCTCCTATTTTCTAGTTTAAAAACTTCTCTCTCTCTTTTTTAAAGGTTATTGCCAGCAGTCTGGTCCCATCCTGATTAAGGTGAAGCCCATCCCTTCGGAGGAGCCCCCCCCTTTCCCAAGAATGTTCCCCAGTTCCTAACAAATCCAAAACCCTCATCCTTGCACCATTGTCTCATCCACGCATTGAGACTCCAGAGCTCTGCCTGTCTTTTGGGTCCTGCACGTGGAACAGGAAGCATTTCGGAGAACGCTATCCTGGAAGTTCTGGATTTCAACTTCCTACCTAAAAGCTTAAATTTAGCCTCCAGAACTTCCCTACCACATTTTCCTATGTCATTGGTACCAACATGTACCAAGACAGCAGACTCCCCCCCAGCACTATCTTTGATCCTATCTAGGCGGTGCGTGAGATCTGCTACCTTCGCACCAGGCAGGCATGTTACCAGGCGATCCTCACGTCCACCAGCCACCCAGCTATCTACATTCCTAATGATTGAATCACCAACTATAACAGCTGTCCTGACCCTCCCCTCATGGGGACATGGCCCTGGAGAAACGTCCTCGGTGCGAGAGGGTTTTACATCACCTGGAGGACAGGTCCTAGTTACAGGATCACTTCCTGCCACACCAGGGTGATGCTCTCCTGTCACGTGACCTCTCTCCTCCATGGCAACAGGGATGCTGCCAGACTGGAGGTGGGACTTCAGGACTATATCCCTGTAGGTCTCGTCCATGTACTTCTCTGTCTTTCTTATGTCTTCCAGGTCTGCTACTCTAGCCTCTAGAGAATGGACTCGTTCCCTGAGAGCAAAGAGCTCCCTGCACTTAGTGCATATGTAGGACCTCTCACCAACTGGGAGAAAATCATACATGTGACACTCAATGCAAAAGACTGGAGAACCCCCATCTCGTTGCTGGACCTCTGTCTGCATCTTAGTTTAAAGCTTGTGTTTAGGTCTTTTAAATTCGGTATATAATAAGGATTGGTGTAGATGTTTATACTAATAAAAGTGTATCTAATACCCCTAATACACCCTGTGTACCTGAAGCTTAATTAATCTCAGGTCCTCTGTGTATGACTGATTTGGATTAAGAGCTGCACCTGAGAGCAGCCCCTTTCCTCTAATATGTGCAAGTACCTATAAAACTACAATTACCCCAGGGGTGGGTGGGTGCTGGGGAGGGGAGGGAGGGAGATAAGTCCTATTAAAGAGGGCAGTTACAAGGTACCCTGTCAACCCTCAGCAGGGGGATGGGGGTACCACACAAAGCCCAGTTAGTTGAGAGAGGCAAGGTAAGTACAGCTGAGAAGGCTGAACTAGCACACCACTAAGACAAACAGTAAATAATTAAATAAACAGCTAGAACTCACAGTAAGATGTCCCAGGAGGCAAATATCCCCTCACTAGCAGAGCTCTGTAAAAGTACAGCCCTTCTCTGGTCAGAGAAAAGCAAACTCACTTGTTGCGAGACATCCAAGTCTTGAAGGTCTAGGCCTTCAGCAACCATGCTCTGAGGTGAAGGGACTTGGGGTTTGGGTGCCACAAAGTCCCTCCCTCTTGAGACAGAAGGTCTGGAGCAGCTCCCAGGTCCAGGGAGGGTCCCTGGGAGAGAGAGATGCAGAAGTAGAGGGAACCACACTTGGCGTGGCCAACAGGGAGCTATGAGGATCATAGATCCGTGATCCCTCTGTAGTTTGAACAGAGTCTTGGGAATCAAAGGAATGGGTGGAAAGGCATACAGGAGGCCCTGACCCCAATGCAGGAGAAAGGCATCCCTGGCCTGAACCCCCTGACAGAGTTCTGGAACAGAACCGGGGAAGTTTGGCATTCCACGGACTTGCAAAGAGGTCTATGTCCGGGGTTCCCCATTTCTGAAAGATTCTGAGTACCTGATCCATGTGCAGGGACCACTCGTGTGGAAGCAGAACTCAACTGAGTCTGTCTGCCCAAGAGTTTTGAATTCCTGGGAGATATACTGCCAGGAGATGGATTTGATGCTCTGGCGAAGGCCCACAGTCAGCTTCGTTGCAAAGCGACAGAGCCAGTCCCTCCTTGTTTGTTTACGTAGAACATGGCTACTTTGTCGGTATGAACAAGAACTGTCATGTTGTAGAGGAGGGTATAAAAGACCTTGAGAGCAAGGAAAATTGCTCGAAGCTCCAGAAGGTTGATATGAAGGGTGGTCTCCTGAGGAGACCAAAGGCCCTGAGTGGAGAGGTCTTGAAGACGAGCTCCCCAACCTGTCTGGGAGGCATCTGTGGTGAGGGTTGCTTGGGGTAGTAACGGTTCGAAGGGGGACCCTAGCAACAGATTTTGAGTGGACATCCACCACTGGAGAGACCAAAAAAGACGTTTGGAGGTTTTTATTTGGTCTGAGAGAGCTCCTGAAGCTTGGGTCCACTGAGTGGACAGAGTCCATTGAGCTGCTCTCATATGTAGGCGAGCATAGGGCACCACATGAACTGTGGATGCCATGTGGCCTAGCAGTTGTAACATCTCTCTGGCAGTCAAGTGGCTTCTGGACTGAATTTGAGAGGCCAAGTGCACCAGCCGGTGGCAACATGCCTGGGGAAGATAGGCCCTTGCTGTGGTGGTGTCTAGCCAGGCCCCTATGAATTCTAGGGATTGAGTAGGGGTGAGTTGAGACTTTGGCAGATTGATGACAAGTCCCAGATACTGCAGAATGCAGATGGTGCGGTCTAGGGAAGTCTGAGCCTGAGACTGAGATGGAGCTTGGATGAGCCAGTCGTCCAGGTATGGGAAGACAAAGATTCCCTGAGCGTGCAGAAATGCAGCCACTACTGACGTGCATTTCGTGAACACTCTTGGAGCAGAGGCTAGACCGAAAGGGAGTACTCTGTATTGGAAATGTTTTCCCTGGAACAGAAACCGAAGATATTTTCTGTGGGAAGGGTGGATGAGTATATGAGTATATGCATCCTTTAGGTCTAGAGAACAAAGCCAGTCCTGACTCTGTAGGTATGGAAGGAGGGCACCCAGCGAGAGCATTTTGAATTTCTCCTTGCATAGGAATTTGTTTAATTCTCTCAGATCTAGGATTGGTCTGTATCCCCCTGTTTTCTTTGGTATGAGAAAATAGGGGGAGTAGAACCCTGAGCCCTGCTGCAGAAGAGGAACCTGTTCTATTGCCCCTTGGGCAAGCAGGGTATTCACCTCCTGAGCTAACAGGGGGAGAAGAGATGGAGGAGAAATGAAATGTCTCACCCTGGGATAGAGAGGAAGGCTGGAAAAATGCAGTTTGTAGCCCTCTCTGATGATAGAGAGGGTCCACTGCTCCGATGTAATCTGTTCCCACCTGGGAGCAAAATGAGTCAGCCTTCCTGGAATGGTGAGAGGCTCTGGTTGCTGCAGAGCCAGAAAGGGTATGTTCTCTAGAGGTAAGTCAAAAACCCTGAGGGGGTTGGGACTGCTGAAGCGTGGCAGTTCCTGCAGGCTTTGCTCTGGCCTGTTTAGTTTGCTGTCGCTTAGCAACAAAGCGAACCTGTGCAGATGACTGGCCAGCATTGGTACCAAATCTAGTCTTTTTGTAGAAAGATTTCTTAAAAGACTTCTTTTTGGCAGGAAGTGAAGTAGACTTAGAAAGTCTATCTAAAGCAGCATTCTCTGCATCCATTTGAATGGCTTTGACTTGCCACTCCTTGCCAAACAGATTTTCACCTGTACAAGGTAAATTGCCTAGGCCATCCTGCACCCAGGATTCCAGATCAGAGGCCTGGAGCCAAGCAATTCGCCGAGCAGCTATAGCTATGCCAGATGCTCTACTAGCACCCTCAAAGGAGTCAAAGGCAGCCCTATTGGAGAACTTTGACACATCTTGGATATGCTTTAAAAGAAGCAGGAACTCCTCCTTTCTATCTTCTGGAATAAAGAGGAGGAAATCTTGTACTTTAAGAGCAAGCTCCTTTAGAAACATGCCCATATAGAGGCTGTAGGAGTTGATTCTGGCAATAAGCATACTAGCCTGAAAGACTTTCCTGCCAAAAGCATCCAAAGTTCTACATTCTCTTCCTAGAGGGGGTAGAAGAGTGCCTTTTGGTACTCTTAATCTTTTTCATAGCAGACTTCACCACAATGGAATGGTGAGGAAGCTGGGTTTTTTGAAAACCAGGAGAAGGAGGGACCCGATACATGGTATCCAACCGACGAGAATGTGGAGACAGTGTAAGAGGAGCCTCCCATAAATCCATCATGTGTTCTTGGAGAATATTATGAATGGGTAGGGTGACTGCCTCTTTAGGAACCTTAGAGTATCCTAAACTGTCTAATTTTTGTGCTCTAGGTTCCTTTTCAGAGGATACTGTAATAGAGAGTCCTTTGGCAACTTCCAGAATGAAGTCCTGAAAGGACAAGTCCTCTGGAGGGGACATTCTTCTCTGTGGGGAAGAAGGCTCCTCAGGAAGAGTAAGGGATACTTCATCAGAATCATCTGAGGTATCAGCATCCTCAGAAGACTCGAAGTATCGCCTATTTGCTTCCAGGGACCGATACGGGTACCGACCGGTATAGACATTGGGCGTACTGGGAACCGGGTCGGTATCGAGAATATCTCGGGAAGCGAGAACCAGTACCGGCCTTCTACTGGAAGTAGATGCTCTGGGTACCGATATTGGTTGTGGTACCGGAACTGGGGTTGGAACCGACGGTTGTGGTACCTAGGGCGTCGCAGCATTAATGAAAGCCATTATGGCCTGCTGCATGGATTGTACCGTAGTACCCATAGACGCCACGACTGCCTGGATGTCGGTACCGGTCAGAGCCGGTACCCCAGAGCAGTCTAACAGGTGATCGGTCGAGGCCGTGCCATCGATGTCAACCTGTAACCCCATAGGTGGAGCTTTGGAAGCCGGAGCTTCCCGCCGGGGTTGTTTGGCTGGGGCAGGGTCTTCAGGGTCGAACCCAAGAGCCTCTCTGCTTTGAGGGAGATTTGCCCTTTGAAGACTTGCCCAAAGAATGTTTGGTCACCTGAGATCCATCCGGAGATAAAGATCGGGATGATGTTGATGCTGGATTCTCTGTAGAAAACAGCACATGAAATTTAGCTGCTCGGTTCTGTAAGCCTCGTTTGGACATCAGAGAGCAGGATGGACAATCCGGAACCGAATGGTCAGGGCCCAAACATTTAAGACACCACTCATGGGTGTCTGTGACTGAAATAGTACCAGAGCACTTGGTGCATTTTTTAAAACCAGAAGATGGTTTCTCCATGAGGAGAATTTGTAAAGGCCTGTAGGCCTCACAAAAAGAAAATACACCAAGTGTGGAAAAGAAATTTTTTTTTGTTGTTTTTTTTTAAAGAAAAATAAAGACCGGCGGTACCGGTTCGGAATCGGGGAAGGCAGATACACGGTCAGAACAACTTGAAAAAACAAGAAATTCTTCAGCGGTGACAGGAACACGACCTGCTGGCTCCGTGGAAAAAGAACTGAGGAGAGTTGGTCAGGAAGGCGGGAAGGCAGCGCGCATGCGCTGTGGGAAGCCCCAAAAGCTTTCCTTCTGGGAAGCTGGGGAGCTTTCCCGTGCAGGCTCCGTCGGTACCGACGAACCCATATGTGAGGACTCATTCCTGCTTGTTCCTGGAGATTGAGCAAGATGGGAGGGAAGGGGACCATGCATGTGTGGTAACATGTCCCAGAAGCTCTTTGAAAGCTGGGGAAATGCTCTACACAGGTTCAGATGTCACCCCATATGCGAGGGCCGACTTCCTGCTTGTTCCTGGAGAATGTTGAGTAAAAAGCAACTCCCAAGCTATTCTATTCTCACCCTTACCCTCTTTTATACATACAATGTACTTGACACTCTTAAAACATTGATTTTCTATGTACTGTTACTGCTCCATGAAGAGCAGTTATAGATCTACCTAGTAATTGTCATTTCCAATGCGTGTTCCTCATTGTTGTAGTGCTGTGCTCCCTCTCATATCCTGTGCAGCAGCAAACATTTGCCGCACTGCCTCTGCTCTTATGAGTTTCCAGCAGACCCAATGGCCATCATCTCCTTGACCAAAGTCTTATGGTGCAGAGGTAACCACATGCAATTTCAGCCCAAGAGGTAACAGTCACAGGCCCTTATGGAAACTTACAAGAGCAGAGACCTTGCTGTAAAACAGGTTAAAGTACATTTGCCATGTGCTGCCGTACCACTGTGTGGGCCCCCTTCCCACATTGCAGGGGCTGCTTGAGTGGAATTTACACCACTGGAAACATAACCAATCATGTAATTAAGTGTGATTCTCACCTCTTCCAAAATGCCGAAGGAAAAAAAACAAACAACTCTTAAATATCAACATGTACAGGTCAGGATTTCACAGCCTAACACATCTAGGAGGGACAACATTGTTAAGGAACAAAGTGCTAGACCACTAGCAGCTCCTATTGGGAAAATGGAACAAGCTGAACTGCTACAGAGCACCACTAATTGAATGCTAAATACTGCACAAGGAAACCAGATCTTAAATACACCCAGGAGTACAAATTAAAAGCAAAGTGGAAAAGCCAAGCTTTCAATAGTGAAAAACATGAAATGCATTTCCCTATGTCTTTTTGCTCATACAGGATCATATCCAATTCTAAATTACTAAAAAAACAAAACAAAAAAAACTGATACTAAAATGATGATATCACCATTACTTTTACCAATCAAATGTCGTCCTCTTCCACTTTCACCATTATGCCTTTACTGAAGGTTTTCGTCAGTTATCCCTCTGATTTTGATTCTTTAAAGCTAGTTCCTTCCCCACCCTTACCCCTTCAGTCTTCAGGTCTTGTCTCACATACTCCACAGCTTTCCATCTTCTACCCTGGGTCTATTCCATCTATCCAAGATGATCTCATTTCATAAACTCCCTTTTCTCCTACTCTAGCAATCTGGGGGGTGCTTCTACCTTACATACTAGCTGTCATGCTTCCCTTTCGCCTCCTGCTTTCACCCTTCAAAGACATGTTCTCAGTCTCAGGCCCTCTAGCACTTAACACTTTCCCACTGGGCAGTAGTAAAATACAAAATACCCAAATGCCATTTAAATGCTGGCATTTGTACCGAGGTGCTATGTCGAGTTGTGTCTGTACACCAGGCACCTTCTCTAACCCTCTTCAAATCCAGGTTGAAGGCTCACCTATTTGCTGCTGCCTTTGGATCTTGAGTCACCTGATCTCCTTTTCCTTCCCCGTTTACACCTTCTGTGTTTGTCTTGATTAGATTGTAAGCTCTGATGAGCAGGAACTGTCTTACATGTTTGTACAGCGCTGCGTACGACGTAGTGCTATAAAAATGCTCAGTAGTAGTAGCTAGGAGGTATTAAGTTTTTTTCCCTCACATTTCTTCTGACATCACCTATCTACAGGGCACAGAGGGAGGGCATCACAAGAGGTAAATGTCAGCTTAGCATAGAGTCTAGTGTAAAAATTGTCAGAAGAGTGGAGGAGTGGCCTAGTGGTTGGGGCAAGGTACTTCAGGCCGGAAGGTCAGGGGTTCAAATCCCACTAGGAGGACAGCAACCTTGGGCCAGAAGGACTGGGGTTTCTAGTCCCACAGGTGCTCCTTGTGGTCTTGGGCAAGCCACTTAACTATTTTACAGGGAACATGGGCTATGGAGGGTTATCTCCAAGTTATAATGCCCTGTTCAATGTAATATCAGTTTGTTCAATGTAAACCGCACTGATGCAGAATAGTGTGGTATATAAGAGAATGTAAATAAAAAAAAAGGAGACAGCTAAGATATATTTCCTATATTTCTTGAAAATGAGGTATAGGAAAACAAACCAGGTAAAGTGGGAAAAAAGGTCAGATAAGGAATAAATCGGATAAGGCCCAGGCCAATAGTTGCAGACACAGGCATACAATAGGTCAGTAAGTCAACAGGAATGGAGTGCAAACAGGACAAAGGAAGGAACTGAAGACAAAATCCAGATGCCTGCAGTAAAAACAAAAGGACTAGTTTGAAAAGAAAAACCAATGACATAGCAGAACTTAAGGGTGGGATTTTGCACCCTACTTCAGGAAGGCGAGAGACATACAGAGGGAACTTGCATCCTGTTAAAGAGCAGGTGTGTACGATTCTGATGCTCTGTGCTTGTGCATCTGTGATGTCTATGTGAAAAGGATTGTGCTAGTTTGCCTCTAGTGTAGGCAGGATCATATCCTCTCACTGTGCTAGGACCCATCAACGAACAGGAAAATCTTAGTTTATAACTGACAGAAAACAGAAGAAAAAAAAAAGTGTTCTTACTTGCAAGGAATTGGTAAGGGGAATACTCAAAATTACTTTTTATTTAGTTAATATTGTTATGCTCTGTATGCTTGTTTCTGTGAAAGAAGAGATCTTTTTTGCAAAGAAAATCTGGAGTATATTGTGACAGGTATCAGTATACAATCTGCACAAGTTGTGGTCTATTGAGAGGTTTGGGGGCAAGTCCTCCCTATGTTCCCCTTTTACACAGAGGTGGTGGTCTGGTGATTCTGTCTGGCCAACAGAATCAGCCCCCTCCCCCTCTTGGTCCATACGCCAGCCTCTCCAGATTTTACACCTTCTCTGCATCTCCTCATATCCTACCCAATTGCTTACTCCCCAATCACTATCCATCCCTTTAGACCCCACTCATTTTTGGGTCTATGCTTTTGGGATTTCCTATCCAAGTTTCTGCTCTGTCCTTAATCCCATTTCCCTAGTAGCCACCCTTTTACTGTCTTCCTCATGCTTTGCTTAGTTGAAAGCAGAAGCTGGAGGGGGGAGCTTTCCTTACAATTCTCCCTTTAATCCTAGGTAGAGAGCAGCATGCCCTTCTGTAGAAGGGTTTTTTATTATACTAATACCAGACACTTCAACATTGGTGAGCTAGCAGTACTTGATGCCAATATCAAACACAGCAAAGGCTGCCTACAAAGACTCAAGTGTTTATATTATATTATAGTTATATTGATCATATGAAAAAAAAAAAAAAAAAAAAAAAAGTGTATGTTGGAGTCCAGTCAAAGGTACCCATTAACAAAATATTTAAGTGCCACTAGTGTGAAGTAGTATCTAGACACCTACCCTGCATTTTGTGCCATAAACGCTATTGGCACATGTACTAAAGCTTCTACTTTAGAAGCCATTCTGTCTGGGGTAGGCATAGTATGCTTTGGGCCTTAAGGAGAAATTAGACCTTACCTGCTAATTGTCTTTCCTTGAGTTCTCTCCAGGCCAGTCCAGGAACCGATGGGTAATCAAGCCCATTCAGCAGCTGAGGACTGAACAACAGTTTTGCTGACTGCTGCTCCAGCTCCCTCTGGTGACCATAACTCAAGTCTCCTACTGACAAAGCAGCCTTCCCTCAAATTGCCAACTCTAAAACCGTTCTTAAAAACAACTCGGAAAAATCTGACCTAATCAGAACAAACTCTGGCGCACAGTGAGGAATTCTCTTACTAGAGGTTTGAGCTCAACAAAAAATTATCTAGGCTGCTCTGGGCATTTGCCTTTATCTTTTTTTTGTGTGTTTGTGTTTTTTTTTTCTCTTTTTTTTTTTAAACTAGTGCGCCTCAAGTCACACACCCCCCCCCCCCCCCCAGGAGGGAACTGCAACCAAGCTAACCAGCCCCCCAAACCTAACATCTGGAGGCAAAAACACTTTGCTTCTGCAACTGCCACTGCCAACGGTGTAGGACTCCCTGCCAAAGAAAAGCTCGCATCTAAACTGGGTGGGCCCTGGACTGGCCCGGAGAGAACTCAAGACAATTAGCAGATAAGTTCTAATTTCTCCTCCCTCTTCGTCTCTCCAGGCCAGTCCAGGAACCAATGGGAAGTACCAAAGCAGTTCCCAACTACGGGTGGGCCTGGTGAGCCCCCCCCCTAAGACAGCCGTGGAACCAACATTCGCATCCACTCTTGCCTGCGCATCCAAGTGATAGTGTCTGGTAAACGTATGAAGAGACGACCAGGTTGCTGCCCTGCAAATATCCACTGGTGGGACCAACGTGAACTCTGCCCACGACATCGCTTGGGCTCTGGTGGAATGCGCTCCGAGTCCCTGCGGAGCCACTTTACCTCGAGCCTCATAAGCTGCTCCAATCGCCCGCACCACCCAACGGGCAATGGAAGCGGCCTCCCCTTTATGAGGCCCTCCAAAAATCACAAGCAACCTATCCGATCTCCGAAATGACTCCATCCTTCTGAGATATTTACGGAGCACTCTACCCAAATCCAACCGAAGGTTATCCCAACTGTCGCCCCCCCCCCCCCCCCCGACTCCCTGCAAAAGGTCGGGAGCAACACCGCCTGATTCAGATGAAAACTGGACACCACTTTAGGCAAAAACGACAGCACCAGCCGCAACACCACCATCTCCTTAGTAAATTGAACGTAAGGCGCCCTACACGAGAGCGCCTGAAGATCCGAGACCCTCCGCGCTGAACACAAGGCGACAAGGAAGGCCGTCTTCCAAGACGGTTCTTGCAGACTTACTGCGGAACCGGACTCAAAGGGTGGCCGAGACAGCGCCTCCAAAACTAAACTCAAATCCCAAGCCGGCACCGACTGCCAAGGAGGCTGAAGAATCTTCACGGACCAGAGACCACCACCATACATCTGGATGCGTAGACAGAACATTGCCACCAACCTTTCCTCTATAGCAAGCTAACGCTGCCAGTTGAACTTTGAGCGTGCTGAGAGTGAGGCCCCTATCAAGACCCTCCTGAAGACAAGACAATATGCTCGGAAGAGACACAGAACGGTTCAACCCCGTGACCTGCGCACCAACTTTCAAACACGTGCCAGACACTAATATACGCCAGCGAAGTAGATCTCCTCTTGGAACCCAGCAAGGTAGCAATCACCGCTGGTGAGTACCCCCGCTGTCTGAACCGCAACCTCTCAATAGCCAAGCCATAAGAAAGAACCGATCCACCTGAGGCATCGGCACCGGACCCTGAGCTAACAGGTTGCACTGCAGAGGAAGCCGCCACAGCCCATCCACTATCAGCTGCACCAGATCCGCATACCAGGGCCACCTGGGCCAGTCTGGAGCTATAAATATCACATCCCCTATGTGCCTCGCAATCCTCCGAACCACCCGTCCGATCAGCAGCCACGGAGGAAACACATACAGCAACTGATCCAACAGCCAGGGTTGCACTAGCCCGTCCAACCCCTCTGACATAGGTACCCTGTACCTGCTGTAAAAACACGATGCCTTGGCATTCGAGGGTTGCCAGATCCATGACCGGCTGGCCCCAATGGAGAGTTCTCATGAAACACCCACTCTCCAGGGTCTAGGAGGGTCCGACTGAGATAGTTGGCCTGAATGTTGTCCTTCCCCGCAACATGCGCTGCCGAGATAGCCAGCAAGTGTGCCTCTGCCCACTGCATCAGTGTCTGACTCTCCTCCAACAGCTCCGCAGAGCCTGTGCCGCCTTGCTTGTTGATATAGGACACCATGACTGTGTTGTCTGAGAAAACACGCACCGCTTTCCCTCTGATGAGCTCGAGAAAGCTCTGCAGCACTAGGCTGACCGCTCTCATCTCCAGCCGATTGATCGACCAAGTACCCTCTTCTGTGGCCCAAACTCCCTGCACCACGTGAGAAAAGCAATGAGCCCCCAGTCGGGGAGACTGGCATCCGTGGTGACCAACACCCATTCTGGTTCCACAAGCGGGACACCCGAGGAAACCTGCTGCGGGTCCAACCACCACAGTAAGTCGAGTCGCACCTCCATTGGGCATACGAGCTTCCTGGCCAGAGAATGCTGCTGCGGGGACCATCTGGTCAACAGAGACTGCTGCAGAGGCTGCATGTGCGCCCTGGCCCAAGGCACCAAATCCAATGCCGCTGCCATGGTCCCCAGCAACTGCAGGTACTGCCACACCATGGGCGCTGGACCCCTCAAAAAGCATCTTGTCTCCACAACTGAGCCACTCTCCCCTCAGGCAGGAAAACAGCCCCTTTCGCTGTGTCGAACAAGGCCCCAAGGTACTTTAGACGCTGTACGGGTTCCAACTGACTTGACCTGGTTGATGACCCAACCGAGCCCCTCCAAAAACTGCACCACACTCTCGGTAGTGGTGATCGACTGTCCGGGAATCTGCCTGGATCAGCCAGTCATCCAGGTACGGATGGACTTGAATGCCCTCCTTCCGCAACGCTGCCACCACCACCACCATCACCTTGGTGAAGGTGTGAGGAGCCATAGCCAGCCCGAAGGGCAATGCCCAAAACTGAAAATGGCCCATCGGCACTGCAAACCGCAAGAACCTCTGATGATCTGGTCTGATTGGAATGTGAAGATATGCCTCCGTCAGATCTGTCGAGGACAGGAACTCTCCTGGCTTCACCGCCTGAATGATGGCTCTCAGGGTCTCCATGCGAAAGTGCGGGACCCGCAAACACTGGTTGATGTGTTTGAGATCCAGAATGGGGCAAAAAGACCCCCCTTTCTTGGGAACCATGAAATAAATCTAGTATTGACCTAACCTGTACTGGTCTCGGGGGACTGGCACCATTGCCTGGTGCTGGATCAGCCGCTGAAGCGTGTCACATACCGCCTTTGTCTTTGCAGGGGATCTGCAAGGGGAGGGCAGAAAAGCTTCCGACGGGCTTGCGGATAATCTCCAGAACCCATTGGCCCGTGGTAATATCAGCTCATATGGAAAGGAACTCCTGCAACCGGCCTCCCACCGGATGTTCCGCCTGAGCCGGCCGCCCTTCATTGCGGCTTCTTGGAGGCATTTTGCAGAGAGGAAAAACCACCTCTGCCAAACCCCCGTGCTCCTCGAAAGGACTGCCCTCGGGTTGCAACGTACCCCCTTTGGTAAAGCGTAAACCGAGAGCCCTGGAAGCACTGCCCTTCACGACCCTGCCCTCTAGTTGCCGTGCCAGGCCGAGCGCCTCTCAGGCGATCCTCCGGAAGCCTCACACCTTTGGTATCTTATCAAAAAAGCAGCTTGCCTTTAATAAGGGAGTTTGCTGAGGCGAGACTTGGAGGATGAATCTGCCGCCCAATTCCTCAGCCAGAGGAACTGCCGAGCCGCAACCACCGAGGCCATGGACTTCACCGAAATCCATACCAAATCATAAAAGGTATCTGCCATATAGGCCACAGCAGATTCCAACCTGGTGGCATCCAAAGATCCAGCTTCTTCCTTCTCTGGCCCAACGTCACCCTGCAGCCATCAAAAAGAGGCCCGCAAAACATATGCCCCACAGATGGCAGCCTGAAGAGATAACGCGCTAGTATCAAAGGCTTGTTTGAGCAGCGTCTCCAACTTGCGGTCCTGCAGGTCTTTTAAGGCAGCTCCGCCTTCCACAGGTATCGTGGTCTCCTTAGTCACCGCTGTTACTAAGGCATCCACCTTGGGCATCCGCAGCAAGTCCTTGTCCTCCTGAGGGATCGGGTAAAGCCTGGCCAACGCCCGGCTACCCCGCAGGGACGCCTCCGGACATTCCCACTCGGAATCAATCATTTGCCGAATGACACGATGCACTGGGAAACAGCACCTTTCAGGTTTAAAACCCTAGAGCAAGGGATCCTCTAATGGATCCTCTTACGCTACTGGAAGGGAAATGTTTAACACCCCCAACGACTGCGCAATAAGCACCATCAGCTCTTCCCTACGGAAGACCCTAAACATGTTGGGATCTTCACCAGCCACTATTTCACTGTCCTCTAGCTCTCCAAGGGCCCAGGGCTCCAATTCTCCCTCCGAGAGGGGGAGTCCTTCCTCTGTGGCCTTAGGCTCGCTAATCTGTGCCCCGTCCGCAACAGGAACAGCCTCCGTCTCCCCTGTCTTGGAAGAGAAGTTTTCAGCCACCTCTTGTCTCAGGGCTTCTGCTTTCCCCATAACCACAGATCCCGAGACTGAGACAAGCCTTGCTCAAGCTTTAAACAGTAGGCTTTGTGTAAGGACAGAATAAAGTCCATGGAAACCAGACTCTAAAGTGCTCTGGGCTGCGGGGCTAGGAACTAATCTGGAACCAGTCTCCAAATTAGGCCTCTTAGATTTGCTTATTCTTTTGCCATCTTTGACAGAAAGCGCGGGAGCAGCCCCTGCCATCGGCAAAATGGCTGCCGCTCCCACCTTTTCCTCTGAGCGGAGAACACCCTCTAAAGCCGGCACCGATGACATTTTAGCCTCCAACAATCCAAAAGCTCTCAAGCACACTGCCCGTGCGGCAACAAAAACGACAAATACCCAGGCCTGACAGCCCCCAACTTCCGCACTCAGCACATGCTGCCGCTCCAGCCTGCATGCAGCTAAGCAAAACCCCCGAAGGAAACAGAGCATCCCGCGACAGAAGACCCCCGAAAAGGATCCTTACCTGATCCGCACTGCTACCGGCCCCTCTATTCACCCCCTGCTGCTCGTGGGAGAAAATAAAAGGCACTGCAGGTAGAGGGTTGCAACCTGGGGCTCCTGGACACACTCGCTCCCCCTGTAGGAATGACTGAGGGCACTAAGCCAGGCAGGCTCTGCCTGTATACCCCTGTATTAAAATATCTGATCTTTTGTTTTCGGCAGCCAAACCCTTACAAATACTGCCTTAGCAGCCCTGCTAGGACCACCAGCAAGAGAATCCAACACTTTGAAAAACTCCTCGTTTAAATCTTCTTTGTTTCACAGGGAGCTAAGCAGCCATGTCCTCTTCAGCTGCTGAGGACTGAACGACTGAGTTATGGTCACCAGAGGGAGCTGGAGCAGCAGTCAACAAAACTCTGTTATTCAGTCCTCAGCTGCTGAATGGGATTGACTACCCATCGGTTCCTGGACTGGCCAGGAGAGACGAAGAGAAAATGTGATTTATTCCTGACAGGAATCCATACCAAGTTTTCCCCAGAAACTCAGGAATGAGGAACTGGATCTGTGAGGTGAATACCCAGAAGAGGGAGTCTGTACGTTAAGCTCCTAGACCTGAAAACCCCATTAGGAAACCACGCTCCCCCTAAAAGAGCATCAGGAACCTCAGAAGCAGCCATGCTTCCTGAAATGCAAGCAATGTTTAAATGCTGCTTCTGCTTTCATCTATGAGACTACCACCTTACATTGAGAAAAAAGGACCACTACTATAATCAGGCTTACTTTGTCATAGCAATGCTCACCAATGGACAACATAGGATCTGCACCAATCTGCACTTAGTCCAAAATGTTAGAGGAATGCAAGGGCAGGGCAGTTTGAAGAGGCCACTGCCACAGCTATCAGGAAGCTACGTCTCTCCTACCCTCACGCCTCAAGTCAAACACGCAACCGAGTCAGTACCCCAAATGAATACAAGCACACACGCAAGGACACAGACAGAGCTCTCTCCATGGCTGCTCCAACAATATGGAACAATCTACCGGACGATCTAAGGGCAACTCCAGACCTCAAAGACTTCAGAAAACAGCTGAAAACCATGCTGTTCATAGAGCACTATGGTCACATCACATAACCTAAGAGAATGTATAACAGCACTCCAATCCTCCTAAACACTGTATGTATATAAAATGTGTTTTTAGCACCACTGTAAATAGCCCACCTTGTACATAGCTCAAACAAATCAAGCACCCAACACAGCCCTCACACAACTAAGTTTCACCCTCACTGCATGTATAACGCACACACTTTACCTGATTGCTTGCTGTGATACCACCTTGATTATTAAGATAAGGCGGTTTAGAAATACTGTTAAATAAAATAAATAAATAAATGGAGGGGGAGCTCCTGGCCCTCAACATGCATCCCTTCCCCATGCCCCTGTGCAAGGGTCATGTTATACCCATTCTACAAGAACTGCACTAGCTACCTTGCAGATCAGTCAGTTTGAATCTGGTCCTGTAAGATCAAAGAATTGTTCTAACACAACAAATTTTCTTTTTAAGACTTGAGCACCTCACATGCCTTCTGCTACAGATAAATCAAAAGGTCATTTCTCATGCTGCTGTTGACTAGTCTACCCCACATCTTAGATTGTGAGAGACTATATCCAGGACCATCTTTTCGTTAGGTCTGAGATGAGAATGAGTGGATACTGACACCACCTCCAGGCTCTCTTCACTAGCTCGTCCCACTGCTGCTCGCTGGATGGCTCTAACTCTAGAGCAGTGGGTCCAAAACAGTCTTTTTAGGGAAAAATATTCCATCCTGAACACAAGTTCAAAACTAGAATCCCAGCAGCACTTAAGATCTCACCCCAAGAGAAAACAGCAAGTTGACCTGTAGTGGTTACTAAACAAGCCTGCAACCAAAGTCTTCAGTTACAATTGTATGTACAAACTGTATAGTACATACGTATGAAACCACATACAGTGGAGATACGTATTACCGATACCCAAAATACAGATGATATTGTGGCAGGTGCAGGCCTGTGACCCACGGTGTCTGACGTAAGCAGGCAGGCCTAGCTAGCTTGACCTGTAAATGAAGCCTGTGGAGAGGCATATAGGAATTGCACATCCCCCAATATGCTGCTATTGTAGGATAGAACTCTGTAAGAGAACTAAACTTAGGTAAGCAAAACTGAGAGATGGAAAAATACAGAACAACATGTTTAGAAGTTACTGATAAGAAAAAGTACATCTGCAAGGAATATAATTGGGAGTGCTGACAGATGAGTTGCAGAGCCCTGCTCCCCTGCATGCACAAATTGGTTCTATGGCCTTGAGAGTATGAAAGTAACAAGTTGATGAACTGACCATTATAATTGGGACTAGAAGGGGGGGTATGCAGGTGCCATGCCCACTGAAGGAACATAATTGGATAAGCTTATCAGTACCGGGACCAATGGAAGAGGTACGGGAGGTACAGGAGAGTACCGGGACCAATGAAATGTTTTTCTATACCTAGAATGGAACAGAAGTCTATAAAAGTTGTTGTAATGCTAGAAAACTTTGCTCAGCCATTTTGAAATTGACTTGCTTGAGACTTGTGCACAAATAAATGATTTGGACCTTCTGAACAGACTCCTGGTATCATTGGTTTGTCTGCGCTTTGCTGCTACATATTCTTGGTGCGTTGGCCGGGAAGTTGTGGAATCAAAGTGTATATAGGGTAATATACCACGACTTTCCGCCTCTATAGGCTTGGTCCTGCCGGGATCACGCCCTTCCGACGAGGGCTGCTCCCTGGCGCCGCCGGTCCCTTGTATCGGAGGGAGCTCGTCGGACCTCGGCGGGTGCTGGGCCCGGCTGGAGCCAACGCCTCGAACCTGAGTGAGGGGAGTCCGAGGTCCAACTCATGCACCTGCTTGGGAAGTTTGAGGACCGGATCCGGTGAGTATAGTTTTGATTTGGTGTCTAGACAGAAATAGAAAGAGCAGTACTGCCATTGGAATTTGGAATTTGTAATCTCGAGATATTGGGAATTGGTAAGAGAGCATGATCACCTCTCAAGGAAGGGCCGAGTAACCCCGCATGGGAATTCGCCGGGTGAAACCCTCATCCTTTTTGTAATTGGGAAAAAGACTAGTCAGAATAGATAGAAACGAATGCATTCTGGGATACGTTGCTAGCATGATTGTGTGAACGAAGTGTGAATGAGAGGTCTGGCAGCACGGACCAAGTGAAGGCGGACCCCTGAGTAGCGCATTTCCTGACCGGGCGACCGCGTTCAGGTCGCGAAAAGGGGGAAGCGATTGTCGTCTTATCTTGTTATTTGTATTCCTTATACGTTTCCAGGGCCGTGAGGACCCCTTACCCACAGTCCGCCCTCCTTTTCCCTTTTGTCTGTTGCGCGCACACATTGAAATGGGAGGGGCGGGGTCTACTAGAAACACTCCATTAGAATGTATGATCGCAAATTTTAAAGAGGGATATTCAGGAGATTATGGTATTAAAATGACAGCAGCCCGTTTGCAGATTTTGTGCACTAGGGAGTGGCCCGATCTAGACCCCATCTGGCCCTGAGAGGGAACGTTTAATGTAGAGATTATTCAGTCAGTACACCGTAGAGTGCGGATATCGCACCCCGATCAGTACCCCTATATAGATTCCTGGTTAAGTATGTGTGAAGATCCGCCCCCCTGGGCGCAGCGCTGTTATGAGGAACAGTGCAGGATAATGTTAGCTAAGACAGATTCTAGACAGAAGACGGAACAGCCTAAAATGAAAGAGCAGGATAAGAAGTCCAGGAAGAAGCCCATCCTGGTAGATCCTGATTCCCCAGAAATACTTCCCAGACAGCCTCGAACCCCAGGTCCGATAAGAGTAGCCCGGCGTCCTGCCCCAGAACCCCAGAGACGGCCGGAGCGGGACCCAACCCTTGAACCCCCCCTGAAGGAGAGAGAGAGGAATTAGCTGAAGAAGAGGATGCGATAAAAAGCGAGTCAGAAGCAGAGGTAGAAGAGGAAGAAAAAGAGAATGCCCAAAGCGAGGAAGATAGCGTACAAGTGGTTACTAGTGCCAGCGAGCCAATAAAAGATGCACCCAAAGTGAAACCCATTGAGAAAGCGAAAGTAATCCCTGGAAAGATAGTTAAGAAAACAGCCCTTAGATCCCAAAAGACAGCTCCCGCCAAGATGCTGCCTTTGCGGCAAGTCCCGGGAGTGCCTGTAAAGAATGATAATGAGGTGGTAGCGGGACCCTTAACTTATGTGTATATCCCTTTCTCTACAACTGATTTGTTAAATTGGAGGTCGCATTATGCCTCCTATACTAGTAAGCCCCAGGAACTGACAGAATTAGTAACTACTATTATGGAAACCCACCAACCCACTTGGCCAGATTGCTGCCAGCTCCTGACCACCCTATTCACGACAGAGGAGCGAGCACGAATTAGAAAAGCAGCTATTGAGTGGATGGCAGATAACCCTGTAGCTCCAGGACAGGGACTGAACAGAATAGACCATCGGGAAGCGGCCCAGAGAGAATTCCCGAATGAAGACCCCCATTGGGATCCAAATACAGATGAAGGATCCACAGCCCTAGCCCGTTTTCACCAAGGGTTTTACAAGGCCTGAAAAGGGGGGGGCCAAAAAGCTATGAACCTTTCTAAAGTTGCAGGAGTTATCCAAGGTATAGATGAGAGCCCAGCAGATTTTCATGAAAGATTAACTGAAGCATACAGAACGTATACTCCCTATGATCCCGAGGCACCAGGAAGTTTATGTATGGTGAATTCTGCTTTTGTAAACCAGTCTCAACCAGACATTAGACGTAAATTACAGAAATTAGAAGGGTTTGCGGGCATGAATGCAACACAGTTACTGGAAGTCGCTCATAAAGTGTATGTGAATCGTGATACTGAAAGACAGAGAGAATGTGATAGAAAGATGAAGAAAGCTGATTTTTTGGCTGCGGCCATAGTTGGAACAGAAAAGGGGAGGTGTCCCTAGTCGACGGAGCAGAGGAAGAGGGCGGGGTCAAGGCGGAGGCCGGACCCAGAAGCTAGGCGTGAACCAATGCGCCTACTGTAGAGAAGAAGGACATTGGAGAGATACATGCCCGCAACTCGCAGACGCCCAGCAAGATGACGACAGCAATCAGTGGCGAGAAGAAAGGCGAGGCTATCCCCGAAATCGAGGACAATTCCAGTGAGAAAGAGGAGGAGGAGGAGCCATTCAAGCATTGGCCACAACGATCCAGGATGAAAATGACGTGGATTAGGACAGACCGGGCTCCAAGTTTGCTTTAGGTCTCCAGGAACCTATGGTCGGAATACAAATAGGAGACCAAGTTATGGACTTTATGGTTGATACTGGAGCACAACATTCAGTAATAGACAAAAAGATAGCCCCATTCTCTACAAAAGCAGTCACCATTATAGGAGCAACTGGTGCCAAAGCTACAAAATCTTTTCTTCAGAATCGAATATGCAGTCTAGGAGGACAGCAAATAACTCATCAATTCCTTTACATGCCCGAATGTCCAGTGCCACTACTGGGACGAGATATATGTTAGCCAAGCTTCAAGCACAAATATCTTTCTCTGAACAAGGAGAAATGCAAATGACAGTAAATCCCCAAGCCAAACCAGCAGGAATAATGCTGCTGACAGTTCCGAGAAGAATGGAGGTATTACATTGATGACTCTATCCAAGATACTTATTTTGAACAAACTTTAAAGAACATTCATGCACCACCTGGAGTATGGGCAGAAGGCAGTCCCCCAGGCCTAGCCAAGCATATAGCTCCAGTAATTGTAACCCTCAAGCCTAGTGCTACGCCAGTGCACGTCAAACAGTACCCTCTCCCAAGAGCCGCGATTGAAGGCATTCATCGTCACTTGCAGAGATTGCTCGAGTATGGCCTACTAAAAGTATGTCAATCCCCATGGAACACTCCACTTTTGCCAGTAAAGAAACCTGGGACAGATGATTACCGCCCAGTGCAAGATTTAAGAAGAGTAAATGATGCAGTTGAAACTATACATCCAGTTGTACCCAATCCTTACACTCTTTTAGGACTGATACCTGCTGAAGCTACCCATTTTACCGTACTGGATTTAAAAGATGCATTCTTTTGCATAAGATTAGCCCCTGTAAGTCAAATATTGTTTGCATTTGAATGGCAGGACCCCATCTCTGGAAGAGGGGGCCAACTCACCTGGACAAGATTACCCCAAGGATTCAAGAATTCGCCTACCATCTTTAGTGCTGCACTAAATCAAGACCTTTCAAGTTATCCAGTGGCCCCGGGGAAGAGAGTGCTTCTCCAATACGTGGATGATCTGCTGATAGCTGCCATATCAGAAAGTGAATGTATACTAGCCACCAAAGACCTCTTGCAGTTACTAGATGAAGCTGGATACAAAGTTTCCAGAGCAAAAGCACAGCTATGTCAAAAAGAAGTGAAATACTTGGGTTTTCGTATAACCCAAGGAAGCCGAAGATTAGGCAGAGAAAGAAAAGCAGCAGTATGTAGAATTCCAACTCCAACAACCAGAAAGCAAGTCAGAGTCTTTCTGGGAGCGGCAGGATATTGCCGAATCTGGATACCTAACTTCGCCCAAATTGCCAAACCACTGTATGAAGCCACAAAAGGAGAAGAGAAGTCGCCACTGGAGTGGGGACTTGAGCAGGATACAGCCTTCCAGAAGTTAAAAGAAGAATTGATGTCATCACCAGCACTTGGACTACCAGATGTCCACAAGCCTTTCCACTTGTTTGTACATGAAGCACAGGGAAATGCCTTAGGCATGCTGACTCAGAAATTGGGAGCGACCTGTAGCATACCTATCGAAACAATTGGACCCCGTGGCCAAAGGATGGCCACCATGCCTGAGAGCCGTTGCAGCTACAGCACTATTAGTGAGTGAAGCAGACAAGCTCACACTAGGACAGAACATACGAGTCACTGTGCCACATGCAGTCCTTGCCCTCATGGAACAGAAAGCAAATTATTGGCTCACCAATTCCCGAATGTTGAAGTACCAGAGCATGTTATGTGAAAACCCACAGATACAACTAGAAGTGAGCCATGCCTTGAATCCAGCCACCTTGATACCCATCAGTGAAGAACTCCCAGAACATGACTGTATCGAAGTCATGGAAACAGTGTTCTCCAGTCGACCCGACTTGACAGATGTGCCCATAGACAATCCTGACCAAATCTATTATGTTGATGGGAGCAGTCTCATCCTTGGACGACGCTGTGCCGGATATGCAGTCGTCACTCAACACGAAGTAGTTGAATCATCAGCTCTAGCCTCAGGCACATCAGCTCAGAAAGCCGAATTAATAGCACTTACCAGAGCATTATTGTTAGGAGAAAAACCTCGTGCTAAATGTATATACAGATTCCAAATATGCCTTCACTACCTTGCATGCTCATGGAGCTCTCTATAAAGAAAGAGGACTCATCACATCCGGGGGAAAATCAGTCAAATATGGTCCCGAGATATTGATGTTACTTGATGCAGTTTGGGCCCCAACACGTGTAGCTGTCATGCATTGCAGAGGACATCAAGCAGGAAAAGGAGAAGTTGCCCGAGGAAATAGGTTTGCAGATGCTTCAGCACGACAAGCAGCTATGACAGGACAGATTGCCCCACAAGCTATGCCAATGCAAGCAGCATTGTTTCCAGTACCTCTGAATTTATGGACACCACGATATACCACCAAAGAATTGGATTACTACTGTAACAAAGAAGATGGAGTACTGAAAGATGGATGGATTGAGCTGCCACCAGAAGAGGGCAGTCAACCCCCTGGACGAATAGTAATTCCTGAACTGTTAGGACCATCGTTTGTCAAAGCTTTCCATGAAGCCACCCATTATGGCAAAAGTGCTATGGAAAAAGCACTTAGACCACATTTTTACATCCCTCTATTGACAACCATATCAGCTTCAGTAGCACGGCAATGTCAAACTTGTGCCAAAAATAATGCCAAGCAAGGCCTTATAACGGCACCCCGAGTTCAGTCAGGAGGTGTAACCCCCATGCACAACCTCCAAGTTGATTTTACCGAAATGCCAAAAGCCAATGGATACCATTACCTATTGGTGTTAGTCTGTACTTTCTCTGGGTGGGTAGAAGCCTTCCCAACCAGAACTGAGAAAGCCCGAGAAGTTACCAAAGTCTTAATGAGAGAGATTGTCCCTAGATTCGGAATTCCAGCAGTAATAGGGTCAGACAATGGACCCTCATTTGTCTCCCAAGTTACTCAACAGTTAGCAAAAGCTTTGCAGCTACAATGGAAACTCCACACTGCATACAGACCCCAGAGTTCAGGGAAAGTTGAGCGAATGAATCGTACCTTGAAAGCCCAAATGTCCAAGCTTTGTCAGGAGACACATTTGAAGTGGCCCCAAGTGCTCCCGATAGCCTTACTCAGAATCCGCTCAGCTCCTGTAAAATCAACAGGATTTTCCCCTTTTGAAGTTCTGTATGGTAAACCCCCACCAATAGTGCAGGGAATTAAAGGAAGTCTAGCCCAAATTGGTTCAGAAATAACCAGGCAAGAACTCCTAGCTCTTAGTTTTGTTCTGCAGACTCTCCATACGTGGATCCAAGACCAGTTGCCTATCAACTTGACGGAACCCTTGCATCCCTATCAGCCTGGTACCTCGGTGTGGATCAAAGATTGGAAGAAGACACCGTTGGAACCCCATTGGAAGGGACCGTACACCGTCATCCTGTCTACCCCAACTGCAGTAAAGGTAGCCGAGATCGACGCCTGGATCCACCACAGCAGAGTCAAGCCCGCTGCTGATCCTGAACCTGAGCAGTGGACAGCAGAGCAGCATCTTGATGCACCCTTGCGAGTTACTTTGAGACGGCAACCAGCAACTTAGACACTTCATCACAGTGCCTTGCAGTAGCCAAGTCTTTCGAAGAGGATTGCTGTTTTCCATGCAGCAACAGTTTTGTGTCAACGAACCCAATCTGCGTGCGATTTTGCACACTACTTTGATACTATATTGAACCATACTTCAAAACCAACTGAATTGCTAAGTTGGTTAAGGTATGATGGACAACTTGAGGATCTTCAATCAACACTCAGCACCCGTTAAATTGCTTCATTAGCGAACGGGATGAAGAAAAGAGAACGTCGTGATCAAGATCAGCAAGCTGAGGATTCAGAAGAACTCCAATCAACATCAATATGCATCTTTACTTTTGCTTTGCTTTGGTTGCCTTCTTTGGAGGTTTTGAACAGACCTATGCTATACCTCCATGCACTGCTTGCATTACTTCTACTCGAACTGGACTGAAAGTAACTCAGACTTTGATTTATCATTCTTACTATACCTGCAAGGGAACAGTGACTCGGTGTATCTATAACACCACTGAACTAAATGTTTGCACTCATGGCAAAATTAGAGCATGCTATAATCCGCATCAGAATCCATCCTATTACACGTTGGAAATACGATGGAAGGATGCAGATGGACCTATAATAGCTGCTACGCCACCACTTAAAGACATTACTAAACCTGCTGTTTTGAATTTTGATGCCTGTAATGTCATTAACAGAGATAGTTATTCCACCTGTGGTACATGGGAGAAAGCGTATCGAAATGACCATAAGTACATGTGTCCAGAAGGTGCCACAAATTGGTGGAAGTGTACAGGTAAAACGGGATCGGGCTATAGTACTGCACCAGCAGCAGATTACTATTGCCCGTATTGGGGATGTGTTTTTTATGCTACCTGGAATACTGGTATAACTGATGAGAAAATAGATAAACGAATGGCTACTTTAACCAAGCCAACCACAAATGATAAATGTCAGAAAGATGCTTGTAACCCCTTACACTTACGTATACACAATCCCCATGCATGGAAACAAGGATATAAGTTTGGTTTGCGTATTGCTGGAGGGGCAGTAGATCCAGGAACCATTGTGTATATCAGATTGAATACCCAAGCCCACAAGTCATCCAAATATCATATTCATAATACCTTTTATGAAGCCATGCATGTAAATAAGTTTGAGATCCCTCATCCCTCACAGAATTTATTTTTAGAATTAGCCGGAGCAGTAGTATCTAGTCTTAAGATCACAGATTGTTATTTCTGTGGCGGAACCCAAATGGGAGACCAGTGGCCATGGGAAGCCCAAGAATTGAATTATTCTATGATTTACAATCAGACTGAATTACATAAGACTACCAGTGAGTGGGTGTTGGCGCACTCGATCGTTGGACGTCTTTGCTATGCCAGAACTGGACCCCAGTTCACCCAAAAGGTAGGACAGCTGGTCTGTCTTAGCCAGAAGTACTATAATGCCACGACCAAAAAGACAGCATGGTGGTCAGGAATCAAACACCCTGAACCTCCTAACCCATTAGCCAGATTTCCTGAACTTGCTGGTTTATGGACTAATGTTGCCAAAATCCAAGCCTGGCAAGCCCCACCTGGCCTATATTGGATCTGTGGAAACCGAGCATATGCACAACTCCCGCCACACTGGGGAGGAGCATGTGCCTTAGGAACCATCAGACCTTCTTTCTTTCTTTTAAACACTGAACATGGAGAACAATTAGGATACCCTGTTTACACTACCCACCGACACAAACGAGCACTAAGACAGAAAAGAGAAGCCTTACAGATAGGCAAGTGGGAGAAGTGGCAAGGTGATGATTGGCCACCAGAAAGGATCATTGAGTATTATGGACCTGCCACTTGGAATGATGGTATGTGGGGTTATCGGACCCCAGTCTATATGATTAATCGTATTATTTGCTTACCAGCAGTAGTTGAAATAACCAATGAAACTAGTCATGCACTTACACTTTTAGCTAGACAAAGTACTCAGATGCGCACTGCTATATATCAGAACCGCTTAGCACTTGATTATTTGTTGGCAGCTGAAGGAGGAGTATGTGGTAAACTGAATTTAACCAATTGCTGTTTAAAGATAGATGATAAGGGTCAAGTAGTTGAAGAAATTGCTAAAGATATGCAAAGACATGCTTATGTGCCAGTACAAACTTGGCACTCATTGAAATTTCCTAACTGGTTTGCTAACCTCTTTTCATGGGTGGGAGGATTTAAAACTTTCATCGTATTAGTACTAATTCTTGTTGTTGTTTTCTTACCACCATGTTTAATCCCATGTTGTATGCGTTCTATTCATAACACTATTGATAGCACAGTAGAGCCGAAGACCGCCACTAAAATAATGGCTTTGTATAAAGCCAGTCCTAATCGAAATCCTTCAATCATGATGTGATTCTTCAAAAGGTGATTTAATTCTCACACCTTATTAAGTAATAGGGTGAGATTAATCAAAGGGGGGAATGTGGCAGGTGCAGGCCTGTGACCCACGGTGTCTGACGTAAGCAGGCAGGCCTAGCTAGCTTGACCTGTAAATGAAGCCTGTGGAGAGGCATATAGGAATTGCACATCCCCCAATATGCTGCTATTGTAGGATAGAACTCTGTAAGAGAACTAAACTAACTTAGGTAAGCAAAACTGAGAGATGGAAAAATACAGAAAAACATGTTTAGAAGTTACTGATAAGAAAAAGTACATCTGCAAGGAATATAATTGGGAGTGCTGACAGATGAGTTGCAGAGCCCTGCTCCCCTGCATGCACAAATTGGTTCTATGGCCTTGAGAGTATGAAAGTAACAAGTTGATGAACTGACCATTGTAATTGGGACTAGAAGGGGGGTATGCAGGTGCCATGCCCACTGAAGGAACATAATTGGATAAGCTTATCAGTACTGGGACCAATGGAAGGGGTACGGGAGAGTACCGGGACCAATGAAATGTTTTTCTATACCTAGAATGGAACAGAAGTGTATAAAAGTTGTTGTAATGCTAGAAAACTTTGCTCAGCCATTTTGAAATTGACTTGCTTGAGACTTGTGCACAAATAAATGATTTGGACCTTCTGAACAGACTCCTGGTATCATTGGTTTGTCTGCGCTTTGCTGCTACAATATAATGGGGCAAGAAAAAGCTCTCCATAGATACATTTCATTACTAATGCTCTAGACAGCTTCAACACAGTTAGCCAAAGCTTCTAATAAAAGCCAGTTACAGTTTGGCTTTGCTTATGCCGCAAAGGATTATGGCTAATAAATTAAAAGAGAGCATAAAGCCTCTCTTTTACAGAGGAGGCTCTGTAAAGGCATGCGGTAAATACTAAATTCCTTTTTCCTGAGATTACAGGATCCCATCAATCTGGGACAAAAATTATTGAAAAAAATGCCCATGGCAATGGAAAAGTCGCACCTATTGGGCCCAAAGGTTTGGGAAAAGAAAACGAGTTTTAAGATAGATATTTCCTTCCTCTTAAAAACTTTCGGTTTATCAAATCTACCAATTTCTCTTAACAGTGACCTTGGGCGAAGTCACTTTACCCTATAGTGACTCAAGTACAGCCTCCATAGACAGAAATAATAGTTGCTCCAATTGTAATTTGCTCATCTTAACTGAGTCTAAGCTTAAGGCATATCTAAGACAAGCGTCAGAGAAATTCTGGTTCCAGTAAAGCTTGTAGTACAAAGTTATTCCAGGCGGCATGGCGAGGATGCCCAAACATGAAATACAGCTATCGTGCACATAATAGTAAAACCATATTAAACAGTCAAAGGCCATCACCCTGTCTCCACAAGTTAAGCATTATACACTTTATACAAGTAAACCAGTTATCAAATCATTTACAAGAATTTCAACTTTACCAGACGTTCTAAACACAAATCCCACTTATTTCAGAAAATATTTGGTAGTATAGCTTTTTGCCATAACAATGCGATCCGTTATGTATTTCTCTAGAAATATTGCCACCCAACCCCGATGTCAAAATTACAGTACACAACTTGTAGTGTGATGCATTTCAAAAAGTGATGCGTGGCTACAGCTATTTAAAAAGAGGCCTGAAAGAAAAACAAACACACCACACCAAAACACTGCTCCCCATTGGGAGCCCTAACCCCATTTCGATAAAATACTGGCAATGACATCTTAAGGGAAATCTCTCTCTTACTTTCTTAGATCTCCAATTCGTTTGGAGCCAGGGCTAACAGCCTTGCACCTTAAACCTTTATTAACAGCCACCAAGGGATTCTCCCCCTTTAAAAGAAAAAAGTTCCCCGCCGCCCCCCGTACCTGGCTTGATTTATCACAATGACTGTACAAAGTTAGAAGCATCACAGTGCTCTTTTCATTATGACCCTGAATCCAGCTACTATACATTAACATTTAGTAAAGGCGCAATTGACACCCTTCCATCTGCAGCACCCCCATTTAATTCAAAATGACATTGTGAATCAGGAGCCTGCCAAACGGGAGAACACAGTACTGCTGCAGAAAGCCAAGCCACCATTACTGGATTATAACATTCCAAAGCTGAAGTTCAAAGCATGATCAACTTTATAACAGAGCCAGAAGCAAAATTAAATACCGCAATAAACAGAGGAATTCAAATGAAACAGAAAGTAAAAAAAAATCACCTTATCCAAAGTTCCAGGATTTCGAGCTCTCTCATAAACCCCCTGAGACAGATAAACTAACCGAGACCATAAAACTTTCTCTTTTAAAACAATATCAATAAAGCCAGCCTTAGAAAAACTTACCTTGTCTGGTTCCCCAAACCTCTTCCAACACACCAGCTACAACTACCATCCTTCTCCACACTAACCCAGCCCCCTCTCAGGCAGCCTTTTTAGAAGCACGTGGCTCTCTGCTTCTCCGGAGCCAATTAATCCGAGTGATTGCAGCTGCTTTCCAAACCGTCCGTTCTCGAAACAAAACGTAAAGGAGCCTTGCAAGATTTGAAAAGCTTAAGTCTAACTGAAGTCCCCAATGGCCCCATGAGTGTGTTTGAATTAATTAAGAGGAATGAAAAGGATCAAGAGAAACGTCCTTTATTGAACTTAAAAAAAAAAACCTTCTCTTAGCCTTCTGCAATCTGCATACACTGATCACTCCGAGAAGTCTTATGGGCTCTGTTGCAGTGGTGAAGGTCGTGGAGTGAGGTCAGTGGGTCATGCAGCCTTCATTTATAACGGTCTAAATGACATGGTGCTGAGTTTGGTGGGGCTGGTAACAGATAGTGATCAGATCTCTACATACATTGATTTCCATCCTCTCTGTAGTGGAAGCAGTACTAGTCCGAATAAGGGGCTATAACCAGAGAAGCCAGCGTTCAGATTGTGCTGCTGCTCCTTGAGACTTTGGGCAAGCTATTTAACCCTCTTCTACCTCAGGTACCAGTTTAGATTGTAAGTCCCCTAGACACAAGGACATACCTGACCAGGACTTGTTTTGAGAACCACTGGAAAGACATAGCCAAATCTAAATTAATAAAATTACAGCTCTTTTTATGCTGTAGCACAAAAGCAGGCCTGGTTCAGCCTCTTTCTACAGAGTGGCAGTTCTTGTTGAGGCTGGAAATTTGTTAGGTCCTTTCCACTTCTCTTATTAATCACTGCTCTTGTAAATCTTCTTTGTCTATGTGAGATTTGCCAAGCAACAATAACATCCGTGTGAAGCCAGTCACATAATGTTCTAAGATTTGGTGCAGGCCTCAGTGTTAACTTATTACAAATGGTCTTATATGTCCTGTTCTGGTGCAAAAATAACGTTGCTCTGGCATGGATACAAAGTGGTCAAGTTAACAAGTTCCAGGAGTAACATTTTTTACCAGTCCTAGATTTCTGACACTATGGGAGCTGCAGTGCTGATTTATGGGGTAGGATCTGGGACTCCTAGTACCACACTGCTTTGGCATGTAAGTTCAGAACAAGAATCGGACAGAAAGACTCCCTGCTGGAACTGCATAAGGTTGCAGTCCTGATGTACACTGAAGTACAGGTGGCAGTGATTTGTTTTATCTGGCTGCTCCACAGGGAATGGCCACGAGAGGAATTAATGAAGTCATTGAGATTACAGACTCTGGCTCCTTTCTACACAGAATTTCAGTGAGGACCTGGATGCTATAGAAGGACTTAGATGAAAGTAAAGTGAGGAAATTTGGTGCTGCCTCCTTTCACCTGCAAGAAACGTTTAGGTGTGAAAGGTTTTCTTCTTTTTTGGTCTAGAGAAAGTAGAGGGCTGTGCTGGAGTCCATTAGGAGAGAGGTCCAGAAGTATATTTAGCCAGGATAGAAGTTTATCTGGAGGAAAGACCCAGAGCTGGTGCAAGGAATGGAGGCGCCCTAGATAGACCCTCCATCCTGCTGCTCCCACCAATGCTGCCCCTCTCTGGAGCCTGCAGTAGCAGCAGCAATGACTCAAAACTGTGACGCAGCAATTACCTAAAGGCTTCAGTGCTGCATCACGGTTTTCATGTCCTCCCACCTGCCAATCCTGCCCCTCTCCGATGCAGACGTCCAGTTTATTTATTTAGTGTACATTTGTATCCCGCTGCTTCCAGCGATCAGCAGCGGTTGCTATACATGGTAAGGGTGGCTGTACCGGCCAGTAATTAGAAATATGTACATTGCGATTGGGAAGGGAGAGATGGTACACAGCAAACATAGGGTTACGGAGTACAGTTGATTGATGTTAAAGCTTCACACAGGTTACATTATATACATTATATACATAATTACACATGACTGAATGCATTTCTCGTTGAGCGATTACATGGGGCAAAGTGGTTTTCCCAGGTAAGGGACACAGTTGGTAGTGGGGTACAGGGCCTAGGTTACATTGAAATACGATTGGAAAAGGTGCGTCTTAAGCTTTTTTCTGAAGTCTTTCAGGTCACAGTTTGCACGAAGTTCACATGGCAGCTGGTTCCAGAGTGCCGGAGCTATAAATGAGAAAGCTCTGTTACTAGTACATGTATTAACCTTTCTGAAGCACTTCGGGAGACAAATGCCCCCCCCCCCCCCCAATCCCTGGGGGTTATCAGTGGGAGCAGGAGTGATACCCATTCACTCCTGCTCAGCAAGTGGCCTGATTCAAAATGGCAGCCATAACCACTAGCGGTAAGCTTATGCTACTCTTGCATTGAAATAAGCACTTAAAAGATCATCTGTGATAAATGAACACTGAGGCCGTAGAGTGTTTTGTCATGGGCAGATTCTCCAAATAGGTTAGTTTATGAGTCAATAACCTCACTACTAAGCCAGGGTAAGTGGAGTATGATCTCAGTCGAGTAGAGGGCATTGTGTTTTGGGGAAGCCCTGGGGGGGGAGGGGGTGGGGGAAGGTGAGGAGAGGAATGGAGCTGACCGGGGAGTTGGTTTTGAATCATATGCTTGAGGATAAGCTGGGGGGGGGGGGGGCTTAATCAGAGCTACTTCAGGACGATGCATGGACAGGACCAACCTTAGAATTGGTTCAAGGTGTTGGTGCCCTAGGCAGACCTTAAGCTTTATACTCTTCTTCATTGTGAAAACCTATTATTTAGCTTTGAATGCCCTTCTCTTTGTTGCCTCCCAGAAGCTGCCACCCTAGGTAACTACCTACTGTAGTTTGCCTAATGGTTGAGCTGACCTTGTGCATGGAGGATTGGAGAAGTTTCAGGGGGGAGGGCTTGGATAATGTAATACCAAGGGTAGGGGATAAAGATCCAGGATTGGCACGGGGGAGGGGAGGGGTGTACAACCTCAGCATTCACAGCTGCTCCAGCCAGCAGGCACTTATTTGTGCCTAAGGACAGGTGTTAATGTGCCAACATCTAAAAATTGGCAACGAAACATGGAATCCACTTTCTCTCCTCATCTCCGTCACACCCCTAGGGAATTTAGACATGGTGAGCATTCCCACGTCTATAAATCCCATTGTACAATGGCGTTTACACATGTAAATGCTTTTTGGACTTGAGAATGTTTCTAAAATAATCCCCTATGCAAATAGGTTATGCACAAAAAGGTTGCATTACCATTGGAGAGCACACCGGTAGCTTGCACACCCAGGTCTTTGCTAGCAGCAGCTATATCTTGTGCACAAGAAAATGGTATCAGCACTTGTGCACATGTATTGGAACACTATTCAACATGTAAATATTGCTGGTATGGAGAATATTGTAGCTGTGCGCAGGGTTTTAATGCACATACATTATGACTTACTGGAATGCTATTCTGCACACAAACATTGGTTTTATTCTGCAAAGAAACGGTCAGCAGCACAGCATTTTACTGTTTGTTCGAGCAGAACGCCACATCAGCTCCTTAACCACTGACATGGGGTTTTTACCGTTCATAGCTGCCAGCAAAAAAATTTGTGGGTACTTGTAAAGAGAAGAAACAGGCATGAAATCCTCAAACGCTGACTGCAGAAGAATGTGCTAATCTTTTACTTCTCCTCATGCTGGGAAGGGCATTTCAAAACATGAAAGAGTAGTTACTCACCTGTAACAGGTGTTCTCCAGGAACAGCAGGAATTGGTCCTCACATATGTGTGACATCGGCACCGATGGAGCCCCCATGCGGAGCATTTCCCCAGCTTTCATAGAAAGCCTTTGGGAATGCAGCGTGCATGCGCGGTCCCCTTCCCGCCCAAGGGTGCCATCTTGCTCAGTCCGATGACATAGCTAAAAGACAGCAAAAATAGCAAAAATAAATCATATGACTGCAACTCCAAGGGGAGGAGGGAGGGTTGTGAGGACTGATTCCTGCTGCTCCTGGAGAACACCTGTTACAGGTGAGTAACTACTCTTTCTCCAGGACCAAGCAGGAAGTCAGTCCTCACATATGGGACTCCCTAGCTTAGGGCTACCAGAGGCCCCAAACCGAAAAATGAGCTCCCTCTAGAGCCCCAGCATGCAAGAACAGAATCTTCTCTGACAACACCCCGAAAGGTAGCCCAACACCAGGGCCGGAGGGTAGGAGTTGCCTAGACCCCAAAGAGATTATGGAGTACCGCTTGTCCGAAAGCACTGTCCCTGCGGGACTCCCTCTCAAGGCAGTAGTGGGCCGCAAAAGTCTGGCTTGAAGACCAAGTAGCAGCCCGGCAGATGTCTGCCAACGGAACAGAGCGGAGATGAGCCACTGATGCAGCCTTCGCCCTGACATGGTGAGCCGTAACTCGACCCTGCAACGAGAGGCCGGCTGCCCTGTAAGCCCAGGCGATGCAGTCAGCTACCCATATGGACAAAGTACGCTTGGAGACAGCCAACCCCAACTTATTGGGGTCATAAGAGATGAAGAGCTGAACCACTCTCCGGTGCTCCTGCGTATGGTCAAGGTAGAAGGACAACGCCCTCCTACAGTACAGGGTATGCAAGACCATCTCAGCCCAGCTAGCATGAGGCCTGGGACAGAAAGTCGGAAGAACCACCTCCTGATTGAGGTGGAAGAAGGAGACAACCTTTGGAAGGAACTTAGGGTGAGTCCGTAAGACTACCCTGTTCCTATAGAACCTAGTATATGGTGCTTCTGATACCAGGGCCTGAAGCTCACTCACTCGCCTTGCTGAGGTAAGGGCTACCAGAAATAGCGTTTTCCAGTACAGAAAACGCAGAGGGCAAGTAGCCATAGGTTGAAATGGTAGGCAAGTAAGCCGTTGCAAGACCACATTTAAATCCCATTCAGTGGCAGGTGGACAAACTGGAGGCTTAAGCAAAAGCAGGCCTCTGAGGAAGCGAGCCACCAAAGGATGGCTGGAGAGAGACTGACCCTCCACCTGTGAGTGGTGTGCTGAAAGAGCACTATGATGAACTCTGAACAGAATTGAACTTAAGACCTAGGTTGGACAGGTGAGGCAAATACTGCAGCACCACTGGTACCAGGCATGAGAAGGGATTCTCATTGTGTTGAGTACACCAGGTAGAGAATCTACGACACTTAAGGGCATAAGACTTTCAGGTGGACTGCCTCCTAGAGGCCAAGACTACATCCTCCACTTCCCTAGGCAGCAGCCAGGCCATCAAATTGAGGGACTGGAGATTTGGGTGCAAGAGAGATCCCTGCTCCTGAGACAGGAGATCGGGTTGCATCCCCAGAGGGAGAGGAGTGTCCACTGCCAGTTGCAACAGTAATGGGAACCAGGGTTGCCTTGGCCACCTGGGGGGCCACCAGAATCACTGAGGCCTTGTCCCTGGTCACCTTGAATAGGGTCTCGGACACTAGAGGCGTGGGAGGAAATGCATATAGGAGGCCTGTAGACCATGGAATGAGAAACGCATCCGCTGCTACTCTGAGAGGATGCGGTTGTCTGGAACAGAACCTGGGTAGTTGACGGTTCAGAGGACTGGCAAAGAGATCTATGGTTGGAAGACCCCATCTCAGGAAGATCTGTTGAACCACTAAAGGATTCAACTGCCATTCATGCAGCTGCAGGATCCTGCTCAGTCTGTCCGCCAGGTAATTCTCCTGACCTGGGAGGTAGACTGCTTTGAGAAGAATGCCATGATTGACTGCCCAGGAGCACAGTTTCTGCGCTTCCTGACATAGAAGATGGGACCCTGTGCCCCCTTGTTTGTTCACATAGAACATAGCAACTTGATTGTCCGTCTGAACCAAGACGGACTGGTGAGAGAGGAGATGAGAGAAAGTTCTCAGGGCTAAGCGGATAGCTCTCAGTTCTAAGAGATTGATCTGCTGTGCAGCCTCCCAAGGAGTCCACAGGCCTTGAGTACATGCCCCTTGGCAATGTGCACCCCAACCTTGAAAAGAAGCATCGGTTGTCAGCACCTGAGTGTGGAGGTGCCTGAAATGGCACCCCTTGCACCAGATTCAGAAGATGAAGCCACCATTGCAGAGAAGACTGTAGCAGGCTGGACACCCTCACTTTGCCCGCAAGGCTTCCTGTGGCCTGGTGCCACTGAGCCCTGAGGCCCCACTGAACTGGCCTCATGTGTAGACGGGCATTTGGAGTTACATGGACCGTGGATGCCATGTGGCCTAAGAGTCTCAGGAATTGTCTGGCGGAGACCAGAGAATTGCTGTGGAATAGCCTGGCTAGATCCATTAATCTGTGGGCCCTGTCCACTGGTAGAAAGGCTTTTGCCTGAAAAGTGTCCAGCCAAGCTCCTATGAACTCCATGTTCTGGGAGGGTTGCAAACTGGACTTTGCAAAGTTTATGACAAATCCCAGGTGCTAAAGCAGAGCGACAGTGCGAAGGGTGGCTTGATTGGCCTCTTGCGGGGATTGACCCCTGATGAGCCAATCGTCCAGATATGGAAAGACAAAGAAGCCTTGAACCCTGAGGTAGGCTGCTACCACCGCCAAGCACTTGGTAAATACCCTGGGGGCGGATGTAAGGCCAAAAGTCAGTATTCTGTACTGATAATGGTTTCCTCCCACTACAAATCTGAGATATTGTCTGTGGTCTGGATGAATAAGGATGTGAGTATAAGCATCGTTTAGGTCCAAGGAGCACAGCCAATCTCCCTGCTGGAGGTAGGGCAGCAGGATTCCAAGGGTAAGCATCTTGAACTTTTCCCTCTCCAGGAACTTGTTCAGGATTCGTAAGTCTAGGATGGGTCTGAGGCCTCCTGTTCTCTTTGGTACCAGGAAGTACCTGGAATAGAAGCCTTGACCTCTCAGGTGGTAGGGCACCGGTTCCACTGCCTGTTCCTTCAGAAGACCTGCCAACTCCTGCAGGAGTAAGTCCCTGTGCAGAGGGAGTCTGGGAGGCTCCCCTGGAAAATAGGAGGGGGGTACCTGGTGGAAGTGGAGGAGATAGCCCTTCTGGACTATACTTAGAACCCAGGTATCCCTTGTGACGGCTGACCACCTGTGGGCAAACAGGACCAGCCTGCCTCCAGTGCTGATGGGGGCCAGCTGAGGAGGAGAGGCTATGCCATTGCGGTCAAAATCCCCCTCCCTGCTGAGCAGGAGCCGGAGTAAGAGGCTTGGGGGCCTTCTGCCTATGGGGCCCATGACCCTGCCCCTTGGCCTGCTGACCCTGTTGGGGAGCTACAGAGGCCTGATAATGAGGGTACTGTTTATAGGCAGATGACTTCCTCGGGTAAAAGGTCTTTTTTCCCGAGCCCTTCTTCTTCTGAGAAGGGGCAGAGGTTTTTCTGGACAGCCTTGTCCGGATAAGAGTCTCGGTCTCGAGTTCTGCAGCCTTGTCAGCCATGGGCTTGCCAAAGAGGTTTTCACCTCGACTGGGGACATCGACCAACTTGTCCTGCACCCATGGCTCGAGGTCCGATGACTGTAGCCAAGCCTGACGGCATGCACCGATGCCGGCCGCGGCTACTCGGGCCGAAGCCTTGAAGCCATCATAGGCTGCTCAAGATATAAACTTCGAGCACTCACGAATACCCGAGGACAGAGCATTGAACCTCTGCAAAGGTTCCTCGGAGAGACCAGCAGAGAACCCGGCAATCTCCTTTGCCAGGTCTCGAAGGTACATGCCCATGTACAGCTGGTAGGTCTGGACAAGGCAAGCAAGCAAAGAGCCCTGGAAGCACTAATTACCGAGGGCATCCAGGTTCTGGGCCTCCCGGCCAGGAGGCACCAAAGAGTGCATCTTCTGACTCTTCAGACGATGCATGGCCGATTCCACAACCATGGAGTGGTGCGGTAATTGTGCCTTTTGGAACCCAGGCCTCTTGCGGACTCAATAGATGGAATCGACCCGCTTGCTTAAAACCGGCATCGATGCCAGCGCCTCCCACATGCAGAAGAGCAACCGTTCCAGCATCGGAAGAACCGGAACAGTAAAGGCCTCCTTCGGAGGAGAGTCATACTGTAGGGCCTCGAGCTCCTCGGCTCGAGGCTCCTCCTTGGGATCCGTGGGGAATGCCAAAGCCTTGGCCATGTCCCGCACAAAGTCCGAGAACCAGGTATCCTCCGGGGGGGACCTTCTCCGAGGCTCGGACTCGGGCGAGTCCGAAAGAACGCACCGAGTCCAAAAGGTGTCAAGCGACTCCTCATCCGTCTCCCAGCCGGACTCCTCGGAGGAGGAATCGAGCAGCTCCGGTCGGGCAGGCATCAATGCCATCCGCCCCGATGCTGAGGGTAGCGGCATCAACGACCTCGGTCTCGAACGGGAGGCCGAGGGGGACCTTGGCCGAGGATCGACTCAAGCTCGCATGGACTCGAGGATCGGCTCGGCCTCCGTGGTCGACTTGGACGTCGATGTCCCGGTGGTCGGGGCAGATGCACCGGTGAGACCGGCGATCAGTGCCCGCTGCTGTTCCATGAAGGCAGCCAAGCTGCTCTCCAAGGCCGTCAACCTGAGTCTGAGCTCAGGAGACTCAGCAGCCCCCGACTCGGGCCCCAGCGGCAGCTCCCCTGGAGGTGAGTCCACGAGGACTACAGTACTCACGTGACCCGGGGACTCCATCTCCACGCAAGGTTGTTTTGCAGGCCTCTCCGACTCCGAAAACCCGGGACGGCGCTCGGGGCTATGCGACTTGGCCCTTGCGGGTTTTTTCTTCTTATGATGCTCCCGCGAGGGAGACCCCCTTTCAGAGGAGCCTTGACGCTGTTCGGGGCCGGAGTCCTGAGATGTCGAGGCCTCTGACGAGGTCCGGGCCCTATCGGACACGGAGTCAGAGAAGATTTTTTCCTGTTGGTGCTGACTCCTCCTTAACGCCTTAGAGGACATCTTCCCACATGGACCACAGATCATCGGGTCATGATCGGGTCCGAGGCACTGGAGGCAGCAGTCATGTCTGTTGGTGAGAGACATAAGTTTCCTTATTCTTTTTTTATTTTAGACCAAGAAACTGCTACAAAGCAAAGATAAAATAGTATTTCAGTTTACCCATCCTATTTGTTAAGCCATTGTAAAAGAAAAAAAATGTATTAGCCCCCCTATGATTTTTTTTTTTTTTGATTGAGAAAATGTTAGCAAATCAGAGGCAGCCTCCTTGAATCTGAGAGAGAAGTCTAACATACAGCGAAAGCTTCTCCAATAGCGAATCTATGCACACCAGTACAGACTATGGAGAGTGTGGTGAAAGCCTTGTATTTGATAAGTGTTTCAGAGGACAGAACAAACAATCTTGCATTAGACCCCTCTGAAGAATCAGAACCAGTTAGCTATGTTCAGTTTGTGAAAAGGTGGGATCGTAAATTGGACAGGTTTAATGGTGTAATTTATTCAGAATAATTTTGTTTTTTTAATTTACACAGGGTAACTTGATTACCTCAGGCTCAAAACGCCATTCAATAAAGTATTCAACATATTCTGGATGAGGTTATCAGCAGAGTTTCACATGGTTATTATGTACAGGTGCATTTACATTCATCTCTTTTTCACAATTCCTTGTATTCTGGAAAGTTAAACCCAGAAGCATTGGATGCTGATGATTTCTTAGACCAGATCAGTAAACTCCTTCAGAGTCACAGAGAAATCCAGGTTTGTGATATATTCCGTGTTGTACTTGTCATAAGAAATCAGAGTAATGGGACCTGTAAGGTCTTAAAGACTATACTATTTAGTTAAATCATTCATAAGAAAATAATGTTTTTGTTAGACTTGAATACAGATGATAATCTGTGTTTTGCAGGTAGCTTCACAGCGCTCATGTCTCTGGTAAAACTGACAGATGCTGAGCTGTTAGAAGATGCTAGAAAACTACATAATGAGTTGGGGTGGTCGGTACATAGAAAAGTCATGCCCGATGGTGTAGCAATATTTGAACAGCATTTAAAGATAAACATACATGTTGTGCTTTACACAAACTCATGGGATTGTTTTAAAACATCAAACTGACCTATATTCCCTAAAACTATTTTCTTATTGCTACATCATGACCATTTCTATGATATAACTAATGTCAAAAAATTCTTTGGGGAGCGTAAGTTCTGTAGTTACTGTCAGAAACTGTACAGTCATTATCATAATTGCATATTATAGTGTCATCTTTGTTTGACAACAATGTGTGTGAATAATGATAGTGTATAACAGAGATGTCCTAAATGCAAACTGTGTTGTCGTTCTAAAGAGTGTTCAAATAGATACACACAGTTGGCACTGAAAAAAGAAGTGGTGTGTTTATCTAAGACACTGCCAGAAATGTGAGTCTTATGTGGATAAGAAACGTAAGTGCAAGGGGTAGGCATTGTAAACTTTGCAGTGAACCCTTAACCAGAGACAGTGAGCACTTATGTTTTATGACTCCTATTGGTAAACCTAAAACATCTGAAAAGAATATTTTTTATGACTGTGAAAGTATGTAAGAAAGAGGCTGCCATGTTCCTAATTACATATATGCAACGGACTTAAATGATGAAAGAAACTGGGAATTCAAGGGTCTCAAATGTATTTCTGCCTTTATACAGATTTTTTGTGACAAAAATTTAAAGGCTATAACTTCATAGCTCATAATTCCAAAAGTTATGATGAATATTTTGTTCTTAAACAACTGTAAAAGGAAAAGAGGAGTACAGGTCTGCTGGTTCAAGGTGGTAAACTTTTATAAATTACCATTGAGCTGTTGGGAAGCAATTAAGATGGCGGCAGCTCCTTCCTGGTGGTGAGAACGCTATCTTGTGTGCTGCGACTGAGCCGGTATCTCCCCTCAATTGTGAAGAGCGATGGGGAGGCGTAAACGGAAGCAAGTTTTGTTACCTTCATCGGGCTTGCCGTCTGGTTCGGCTCAGTGTGTGCTACCAGAATGCGGCTTTACTGTCGGAAGTGGAGCGACGTCTTCAGTGGGGGTGGTAGGAGGAATATCACCCCTGAGCACTTCAGGCGTTTGGCTCTTTCCTGAGCAGCGCTCTCCACCACTGCAACCCGGAAGTATTGATCCAGCTGAGCTTGCACTGCCAGCAGTAGTTCCGACGAGTATCCCTGCTCAGCAAAGCATGAAGGGGGGCTCGGCTGAGGTGGAGTATCTTCCCGGCGGGAGAGGACAACGGGAGACCAGTGGAGATGTGATTTCAACGGAGGTGGAAGCTGGTGGTGTGTCCGACCATGCTGGGAGCCTTCCGAGGATTCCTTGTTTGGAAAGACCAGCGGTGTTTACCCTTGAAACGCTGTGGGAAGGTTTGGCGACATTGAATACCTCCTTGTCAACTTATGTGGATACTGTGAGTTCTGAATTAGTGGGTATGAAGTCTATGTGTGAACTCTCTCCAGTGCACATAGAGAACAAGTGCAGCGGATATCTAGACTGGAAGGAGATGTGGGTCAACTCCGGGACTTGGTTACAGCCCAGCTTAAGGACAAATTGGTGTCTATTAAGAAGATGGAGTACTTGGAAAATCAAGTCCGTAGATGTAATTTGCGGTTCTTGAATTTTCCCAGGTCTCCTGTGTTATCTCCCATGGCCATGGTGCGGAAATATTTTGGGGAAATTTTAAAAATACCCTCGGAACAATTTCCTCCTTTGGTTTGGGCCCAGTATTTGTCTGTTGGTTCTAGTGGCCATCTTGCCGGGAGTCCTCCTGGCCTTCCTGGTGTGGGAGACCTCACGGGTTTTTTAGAAAGCTCTTTAGAGGTTGTTACGGGGAAGGCCACCCTGCTTGTAACTACGGCTCTGGAGTCAGATAAATTTTATATCTTAAAAATGTACTTCAGGAATTTTGATGAGCTGTTTCTAGGAACTAATGTTAGAATATTTCCGAATGTTTCTCGAGATATGCAGCTGAGAAGGAAAAGCTTTTTGGCTTTTTGCCCTAGGGTATTGGCTCTAGGGGCTACTTTTCAGTTAAAATTTCCTGCTAAGTGTTGTATTATGTTTAAACAGAAACTGTACTTGTTTTTTGATCCTGGGCAACTACAAGAATTTTTGGGGGCTAAGGAGGAGATAGTGGTTAATGTCTCTGATTCTCCCCATTTGGCTGACGCATAAGTCTCTTAATGCCATCGCTATATATTGACTTGACTTTGAATAATTGTTTTTGAAACAATATTTTCTTGGTGCTTCCCTCTAATTTCCTTTGTTTTGTGGTCTAATTTTAAGGGGGATTTATTTCCTGTACTAATTGGGTTTGTTTGTTGTATTCCCCTTTTTTCCATTCATTTGAATACAGTCAAACCTCGGTTTTCGTGTGCCCCGGTTTTCGTTCGTTTCGGTTTTCGACATCTTTTCTGACTGAGATCTTGTCTCGGTTATCGTTTATCGCCTCGGTTTTCGTCAGGAATGGTGAGCCAGTGCTGCCAGATCTGAAAACCTATACAGTACTGTATACTGTACTGCAATACATACACCCTCGCGCTGGTCTGCCCGCCCAGTCCCGGCAGCACTACCCCCCCCCCCGGACTCACCGATCGCGTGTTGAGAAGCCAAAGTCAGCTGAGCAACATCCTCGAGCCAGAGATGCAAGGATTGCACAGAGAGGAAGGCCCCGATCTCTCCACCGCCTGCCTGTTCTCTGGAGCGCCCCCTCAGGCTCGGAGGTAGCAGGGTAGCTGTCAATGTAAGCAGGAGATGTTGAATGAATGTGGGAGGCAGTTCTTTATCTTGCAGGGTACGCTTGCAAATTGCTGTTGAGACGGAGTCAGCGATCAGATTACAGTGCCGTACAGTACAATATCTGTGTGTTTGCTGTCCTGTGGACGATCGGGCAGGTGAGAGAAGTGACAGGAGCTGGGTGTCTGGAACGGATTAATTGAATTTACATTATTTCCTATGGGAAATATTGCTTCGGTTTTCGTACGTTTCGGTTTTAGTCAGACTTCTTAGAACGGATTAATCATTAAAACCGAGGTTTGACTGTATTACTTTTCGGATGTATTAAAGTTGATAATGATAAATAATAAAAAAAAAAAAAAAAATTACCATTGAACCTTTGACTATTTGTTTTATAGAATCTCTAAATTTCCTGCCTATGAAACTTAGTAAACTTCCACAAGCCCTGGGTTTTACAGGCTATAAGGGGTACTTTCCACATTTCTTTAATATTCTGGAAAATGAAAATTATGTGGTCTCTTTGCTGGATGTTGAGCATTATGGTGTTGGAAACATGTTGCCTGAAGAAAAAGAGGAATTTTTATAATGGTACAAGAACAATCATCATAAAACTTTTAATTTGCAAAAAGAGTTGGCTTATTACTACCAACAGGATGTATCTATTTTGTGACAGGCCTGTGTCCTCTACAGAGCTGAAATCATGAAAATGGCAGAGAAAGAAGCGATTGTAGAGCAGGATGATGTATCAAAAATTCTACGAAGTTGTTTAAACCCTTTCCTGTATATAACCCTTGCATCAGTATGTATGGCTATGTTCAGATTAATGTTTTTAGAACCCCTGATTGTGGCACTCATCCCATCGGATAACTAACACTGGCAAAGAGATAGTCATCCCCCTCTATTCAATTGCTGATGTATGTAGAGGCCAAAGAAAATATGCATATCACACATGCTCTGAAAGGGGGTGAAAAAAAGGTGGGTTCTCATTTGTATGTTACTCTGTGTGTCTTGGAGGCATTCAAAAGATCTCTGCATATCATCGAGTAGCACCGATGTTTCCACTGTCTGTTTTACAACAGCTTATGCACATCTAGAGTTGTACAATTTTCTAGACAGTTTGCAAGAGTGCTGCTTGTACCATAACATAATAACATACGTAGTATATGATGGCAGATAAAGACCAGCATGGTCCATCTAATCTGCCCAGCAAGGTGGCAAGAGTAGGTGCACCTGCCGCTCCATGTAGGTCACCCTTCCCCATGCCTTTGTTTAGGGTTATACCCACCACTCCGTGCAGGTCACCTCAACTTGATAAGAAATCAACTTGTTAAAATCGAAATTAACTTAACAGTCTCTGATATCTTATCTTCTTTCTATAAAGGGATCCACTGTGTCTGTCCCGTGCCATTTTTAATTCTGTCACTGTATTTTTTCTCCGCCACTTCCATTAAGAGGGCATTCCAATCATCCACCACCATTTCAGTGAAAAAGTATTTCCTAACATTAGTTTTCAGTTAACCCCATTGCAGAGATGAACAACATCAGATAATAGTCAGTAGGCCTGATGAGTCTTGGCAAACTCTCTGTAACATCTCGGATTTTGGCACCTGGCAGACAGCACACTACCCTGGACATCAAGTCTGGGTAGCAGATGGACACCTCGCTACCTCTCCGAGTCACTAATCACCACTACCCTTTGCTTTCTTGTGGTCACTGATTCTACAACTTTGGGGTACTCGAGCTCTGGTTTGTCCCTCTCCTGGGATGCCTTCACCTCCTCCACTTCCAGGGCTGCATAATGGTTCTTCAATTCAAGGGCTGGAGGAACTGGATTGGTGATTCTGCAGACCCTGGTGACTTGTGTCCAAATTTCATCATTTTGTAGGCCTCCATCATCACCTCTATTGGAGAGCTGGAATGTTTCAAGAAGCATCTTATCAATGTATTTCTCACTGTCTTGAATGCTCTGCAGTCTTGCCACCTCTTCTCTGAGCTCCTCCGCTTGTTTTCTGAGAGCTTCAGCACGGAACTTCTACTGCCATTGGGACCTCTATCCGGACAGAGGCAGAAGCTGTAATGGGGACAATAGCTTTGGTAATATGATTTTTCCAAGCCATTGTTCAGTTGGAGGCGCTTCGGTACCTGTTGAAATAAAAGAGAGAGACATACCAAAGTCTCTGCCTGTTCCTCAGTTGTCCTTTAAGAGAAAAAGTAGTTAACCTCTTTTAAGTGTGTTCTAACAGGGCTGTTCTAAGTCCCTATGTGTAGCTAATTGGAGAGTTGTCCTGTAAAACAAGAATGCTCACATGGGGTGGGTATGGAGAGACCTAACACCTGATGAAATCAGTGGCTTCAAAGAGCTAGCAGTGAATGAGTAGCTGAAACAAAAAAACACAACGAACTCTAACTTACAGAGCTTTGCCCAATACCATGAAAAAAATCCCCCCTTTGCAGTATAGAAAAAAAAACTTTTACAAATGAAAACTAAAAACCTTTCAAGAACTTTCAGGCAGAGAAATTGAAGTTAAAAGCCACACAGTATTGCCATGCTTGCAACCGAGTCCCTGTTAGAGACAGTCATTAGAACCTGGAAAGAAAAGTGTGCAGCATCCACCACTTGTTAAATCAAGGAAGATTTTATTACCATTCTTACACATTAAGCTGGGTCTAATGAAAAATTTTGTCAAGGCCATGGACAAAAAAACCCCAGCTTTCAAGCATCTCAGCAAGAAATTTTGAAGACAAAGTGAAAAGACCTAGATCTATAATAAATTATGATTAAAACTCTGCTACTAACACGCTGTGTGTGTGTAAATTTGAAAAGCTTAGGTATCTTGGAAACAGTGGCCAATCAATGGTTTTAATTGCAATTTTAATTCAATGCATCAAAATCCATAAGAATTGACAGATTTTGTCTTTGAAGTAACCTTAAAAAAATTGTAGACCAGTGTACTTCGAGTTTGATTATACATTGAGTGAAAAACTATTTTCTCCGATTAGTCTTAAATGTGTCTTTCTACTTTTTGAAGGGGTAAACATTTACTCGTTCCACTCCACTCCATTATTTTATAGACCTCTATAATATCTCCCCTCAGCTCTATCTTTTCCCAGATGAAGAGCCCTAAACCTTTAAGCCTTTCCTTGTAGGAATATCCTTTCATCTCCTTTATCATTTCGGTCGCTCTTTTCTGTACTTTCTCTATTTCTGCTATATACTACTACTACTACTGAACATTTGTATAGCACTACAAGGCATACGCAGTGCTGCACAGACACATTAAAAGATGGTTCCTTCTCATCAGAGCTTACAATCTAGTCAAGACAGACAACAAAGTAGTTGTAGACATGGGATACAGCTACGGGGAATGGTAGGGAAACACAAAGGACATCAGGAAAGTTAAGATCTGAAAGCGGCAGCAAAGAGATGAGTTTTCAGCCTGGATTTGAAAAGGGTCAGGGCTAATTGATAAGGAAGAGGAGAGAGAGATACACACACAGCTAAAGACAGAGAGGCAGAGCTGAACAAGAGGAGTGGGGAAAGTAAAAAAAAACTCAGGCAAAGTAAAAAAAAAAAACCGGAGGACTGACAATATCAACTAGAGAGGAATAGGGAAGAGAAAAAGCGTAGTTACTCACCTGTAATAGGTGTTCTCTGGGAGCAGCAGGAATCAGCCCTCACATATGGGTAATGTCAGCACTGACAGAGCCCGCGCAAAGCATTTATCCAGCTTTCAAAGAAAGCCTTTGGAAATGCTACCACGCATGTGTGGTCCCCTTCCCGCCCAAGAGTGCCATCTTGCTCAATGACATAGTTAAGATGGCATTAAGAACTAAAATAAGGTAGAGAAGGCAACTCCTAAGGGAGGAGGGATGTTTGTGATGACTGATTCCTGCGGTTCACGGAAAACACCTGTTACAAGTGAATAACTATGCTTTCTCCAGGAACAAGCAGAAAGTCAGCCCTCACATATGGGACTCCCTAGCTCCAGGCTGCCAAGGACTGAACCATGACAGTACCAGCGGCAACCAGTTAGGTAGTCGTGAGTTGAAGGAGGTGAGCGAGTCCTTGATGAGGGACTCTGCGAGACCCTAGCATCCAGCGACACTATCACTCCGGTAGCCTGAACACAGAGGGTTGGAGGGCAGGAGTTGCCTACTGAAGGCATTGTCCCTGTGGGATTCACGCCCCAGGCAGTAGTAAGCTGTGAACGTGCAACTTGAAGACCAAGTGACAGCTCTGCAGATCTCTGGCACCAGCACAGAGCGGAGGTTGGCCACCGATTTGGCCATCACCCTCACGCAGTATGCTGTGATCCAGTGCTCAAGGGAGAGGCCCGCTCGCTCATAGGTGAGGGCAATACAATCCGCCACCCAAGAAACAAGGTGCACTTGATCACAGGAAGCCCCAATCTGCTAGGGTCATAAGACACGAAAACCTGAGGTGCTTTGTGGTGGCCCTGGGTCTGCTGTAAATAGGACAGTGCCTGTTTCCAGTCCAGTATGTGGAGTATGAGTTCCTTTTTGCTGGTGTGAGGCTGCGGGTAGAAGGTGGGGAGTAATACTTCTTGGTTGAGGTGGAACAGGGGTACCATCTACGGAAGGAACTTAGGGTGAGTGTGGAGCACTACCCTGTTTTGGAAGAACCTGGTGCATGGAGGGTCTGCCACCAGGGCTTGAAGCTCGCTAACTTTGCTAGCTGAAGTGAGGACCACTAGGAAAGCCACCTTCCAGGAGAGATACCGTAGGTGGCATGTGGTCAGGGGCTCGAACCGTGGGGGAGCACCACATTGAAATCCCACTGCACTGGCGGGGGAGGGGGGGGCGGAGAGGGGACCTGGATAGCAGAAGGCCCTGTAGGAACCGTGAGACCAGGGGCTAGCTGGAGAGGGGCTTCCCTCAATTGGGTGGTGGTGAGCAGCTATAGCACTCAAGTGCACCCTGACAGAGTTAGACTTTAGTCCCGTGCACGACAGATGCACCAAGTACTGAAGCACAGCTGTATGTGGCAGGAGAAAGGATTCTCCTTCCTCTCCGCACACCAGATGGCGAACCTCCGCCACTTACGGATGTAGGCCTTCTGGTGGAGGGCTTTCTAGAGGCCAGTAGGATCTCTTCAACTTCCTTTGGCAGGTTGAGGGGGGCCAAGGTTACCCTCTCAGCAGCCATTTCATCAGTGTCAGTGACCCCACATTGGGGTGCAAAAGGGAGTTCTCCTCCTGAGTCAGGTGGTCTGGGGTTCTTCCCAGTGGGACTGGGAGTGCCGCCAATGAGAGTAGCAGGGGGAACCAGGGCTGCCTGGGCCACCTGGGGGCGATCAGTATCACTGATGCCCTCTTGCTCTGGACTTTGAAAAGAGTCTTGACAAATAGAGGGGTCAGTGGGAACATATAGAGTAGTCCCTTGGACCACGAGATCAGGAAGGCATCTGCCGCTACCCTCTCCAGGTGTGGTTGAAGAGAGCAGAAGTGAGTGTCTGGAGAGACGAACAGGTCTATCTCAGGTCATCCTCAGAGGCAGAAGAGCCTCTCCACCACTGTGGGGTCAAAGCACCACTCTGCTGAGTCTATCTGCCAGGCAGTTGTCCTGGCCCAAGAGGTAGGCTGCATGCAGGAGCATGCCATTGCTTGCTGCAAAAGAGAAGAGGGCTACCACCTCCTGACAGAGTGAGCACGAGTCCGTGCCTCTCTGCTTGTTGATATAGAACATTGCTACCTGGTTGTCCATTTGGATCAACACAGGTCGGTGTCGCAGGTGGCTGCGGAACACTTGTAGGGCTAGGAAGACTGCCCAGAGCTCCAGGAGGTTGATCTGTAACAGGGACTCCTTCTGGGACTAGCAGCCCTGCATACGCTGAGCTCCCCACCCTGGGAGGGAAGCATTTTTTATTTTATTTATTTACATTCTCTTATATACCGCGCTATTCTGCATCAGTGCGGTTTACATTGAACAAACTGAAATTACATTGAACAGGGCATTATAACTTGGAGATAACTATTTTATAGGGAACATGGGCTATGGAGGGTTAAGTGGCTTGCCCAAGACCACAAGGAGCACCTGTGGGACATCTGTGCATAGGGTCCTCTGTGGCAAGGGTGCCCTGAAGGGCATTCCCACCCGGAGGTGGCACTGGTCTTGCCATCAGTAGAGGGATCTCACCAGCCAGCGAGTGATCCTGACCCTGTCTTAAAGCCTACCCATTGCCTAGGTCCACTGTGAGCACGGGCACCACTGGGCTGTCTGCACATGTAGGCGGGCTAGGGGTGTGACATGGATGATAGAGGCCATGTAGCCCAGCAGACAGAGGAGGAGGTAAGCTGGCACCATTCTGCGGTGTTGGATCTCTCCTGGTAGCTGTTTGAGGCCTTCAGCCCTGCCCTGAGGGAGAAGGGCCAATTTTTAAAAAGGGTTCCAGGGGTGATCCAGGAAACTACAGACCGGTGAGCCTGATGCCAGTACCAGGGAAAATGGTAGAAACCATCATAAAAAACAAAATTACTCAGCATGTAGATAGTCATGGCCTAATGGGAGACAGCCAACATGGCTTTAAACAAGGAAGATCTTGTCTTACTAATCTGTTATGTTTTTTTGAAGGTGTGAATAAACAGGTGGACAAAGGTGAGTCGGTTGATATAGTGTATGTGGACTTTCAGAAAGCCTTTGACAAGGTCCCTCATCAGAGACTTTTGGCAAAACTAAAGAGTCATGGGATAGGAGGCAGTGTACTATTGTGGAACAGGAACTGGTTAAAAGATAGAGAGCAGAGGGTAGGGCTAAATGGCCAATTTTCCCAATGGAGAAAGGTGAATAGTGTGGTACCCCAGGGATCTGTGCTGGGTCCGCTGCTTTTTGACATTCATAAATGACCTGGAAAAGGGAAAAACGAGTGAGGTTATCAAATTTGCAGATGACACAAAACTATTTAAAGTTGTTAAAACCCAAGAGGATTGTGGAAAATTGCAAGAGGATCTTGATAAATTGGAAGACTGGGCATCAAAATGGCAGATGAAATTTAATGTGGACAAGTGCAAAGTTATGCAACTAGGGAAGAACAACCCAAACTATGGTTACACGATGCAAGGTTCCACATTAGGAAACACCACCCAGGAAAAAGATTTAGGCGTCATTGTGGATAACATGTTAAAACCCTCTGCCCAGTGTGCAGCGGCGGCCAAGAGAGCAAATAGAATGCTAGGTATCACACGGAAAGGAATGGAAAATAAAACAAAAGATATTATAATGCCTCTATATCGTTCCATGGTGAGACCGCACCTTGAATATTGTGTGCAATTCTGGTCTCCGTATCTTAAAAAGGATATAGCGTTATTAGAAAAGGTTCAGAGAAGAGCCACCAAACTGGTACAGGGGATGGAAGGATACTCCTATGAAGAAAGGCTAAAAAGGCTAGGGCTCTTTAACCTGGAAAAGAGACGGCTGAGGGGAGATATGATAGAAGTCTATAAATTAATGAACGGAGTGGAATGGGTAAACGTAGATCGATTGTTTACGTTATCAGAATATAGAAAGACTAGGGGACATGCAATGAAGCTACAGGGTAAACTATTTACGACTAATAAAAGAAAATATTTTTTCACTCAACGTGTAATCAAACTCTGAAATTTGTTAGTGTAACTGGGTTTAAAAAAGGTCTGGACAAGTTCCTGGAGGAAATGTCCATAAACCATTATTAAGAAGGTACCCAGGATATCAAAGCTTGACCCAGTACAAGCATTGTGGAACCTGTGTCTTTTGTGGAAACTGCTAGGTACATATGACCTAGATTGGCCACTGTTGGAAACAGGATACTGGGCTTGATGGACCTTGGTCTGACCCAGTATGGCATATCTTATGTTCTTAAGGGCCCTGGCCTGCACCGTGTCCAGCTGAGCACCTATGAACTCCAGGTTTTGGACTGGAGAGAGCTGTGATTTGGGGTAGTTGATGATAAACCCCAGGTGCTGCAGGAGGAGGATGGTACGCTCTGTGGCCTGGCTGGCCTCTGTGGCTGTACTGCCTCTGAAGAGCCAGTCGTCCAGAAAAGGGAAGATGAATACCCCTTGTTAGCGCAGGTGTGCGGCTACTACTGCTAGGTATTTTGTGAAGACTCTTGGTGAAGAGGCCAGACCGAAGGGAAGTACCCTGTACTGGTAGTGGCCCCCTCCGACCACGAATCTTAGGAATTTCCTGTGAGAGGGGTAGATCAGGATGTGAGTGTAGGCATCCTTTAGATCCAAGGAGCAAAGCCAGTCTCCCTGGTGGAGGTAGGGCAGCAAAATAAATAAATAACTAAATAAAATTCCAAGGGAGAGTATCCTGAACTTCTCCCTCACCAGAAACTTGTTTAAGTTGTAGGTCCAGGATAGGCCTGAGGCCCCCAGTTCTTTTGGGAACAAGGAAATATCTGAAGTAGAAGCCCTTTCCCAATAGGTGTTGAGGTACAGGCTCCACTGCCTTGTACATGAGTAGACCTACGAGCTCTGAGAGCAAGAGGGTCTGATGAAGGAGAGGCTGCAGTGGCTCTCCTGGAAAATACCCCAGTGGTGTCTCCTGGAATCAGAGGTGGTAACCCTCCCTTACCTGTTAATTAAAATTACCACCTGAAGTACCCACTGGTCTGCGGTGACCTCAGCCCACTTGTAGGTGAAGAGTGTCAGACAGTCCCCTGTGGGCTGGAGAGGGTCTCCCGGGGGGAGGGAGGCCCTGCCCTGAAAGTCAAAAGCTCCCTCCAGGCTGAGCCAGAGCTTGCACTTGCGGCTTTGGGGCTTTTGTCTTCCTGGGCCCGAGTCCCTGGCCTTTAGGCTGGGATCCCTGCTGCTGTTGGCCCAAGAAGGCTTGGTAGTGGTGGCTTTGGTGAAAAGGCCCTTTCTGCCTTGAGAAAAGTAGCCTTTCCCCCAATGTTTTACCACCTGCTCCTACGGGCACGCCCGTGCATTCCCAGTCCCCAACATGGCCATCTCTTTGCTCACTATCTCCAGTCTATACCTGCTGTCCAATATCTTCCAAAACACATCTGCCCTTTCACTTTCCCACAATCAAAATTTCATTCCTATTTTACACAGCATTGGCAGGAAGAACTACACTAGCTCATTCCATGATTCCCCGCATCCACACAGAATTAGAAAATCCCACCTACTCTATGTTGCTATCAGTAGCCCTACTAAACCTAACCCCACTCCAAAACAGAGTAGTCTCAGATGCGCCCTTATTAATTCACGCTCAGCTCGCAAAAAATGGCCTGTATTAGCAGATCTAGTTGCGAATCTAAAGCTTGACATACTAATGGTCACTGAATCATGGCTCTCTGACAGAGACACGGTTATAATCAACCAACTTATTCCACAAGACTTCTCTATACACCTATGTCATAGAGCTGAACGAAAAGGAGGAGGAGTATTTATTTTAGCACAAACCTCTCTCCAATTCCAGCTCCTATCCTCCAGGAGTCTTAAACACTTAGATATAGTGACCATAGCCAACAATCACATCACCATTAACCTCATTTATAGAGCCCCTTCATCCCCTACAGAAGACCTCACCAACATAATAGACTTGGCCTGTAACCCTGAGAGTCCCCAGAAGCCTAATTGGTTAATTGGTGACTTTAACTTATCGTCCCTTCAACCCATCCACTCCAGCACCTTTCTCGAGGCCATGGATAATCTTAACTACACACAGTTGGTCGACGCCCCCACCCACCTTAAGGGTAATACTCTCGACCTCATCTTCGCCCCTAGGTCCGAGGCGAAATACAATCCCCAACTCACATCCACCCCGGTGCCATGGTCCGACCACAATCTCCTCACCTTCCAACTTCCTTCTCATCAACCTCATGCCCCACCTTCCCCCACAGAAACAGCCCCCAAAAAAAAGGCCTTCCACTCCAGACCTTTGAATATGGAAGAGTTTGTCAATAAGGTCCTTCCAGCGCTCCAACAGCCTGAATCAAATCTAGATGATATGACTGACCTATGGAACAACACTTTGAAGTCATGCTCACAACCTCCCCCCTCAATTATGACCACTACCCCCAATCACCCTCCGAAGATCAGAAAACAAGCTCCATGGTATTCCGCCGAGCTGAAATCATCCCTTCTGCTCCTAAGGAGGCATGAAAGAAAATGGCGCCACTCCCGCTCCACTGAAGATCAAGCATCTTATAACATCCTCTTGAAGCAGCACAGGGAGCTTATAGCCGAAAAAGGGAGAGAATACCACACCGATCTTCTCCTCCGCTCGATCAACAAACCACGAGACCTCTTCAACATAGTCAAAGCCCTTACCAAAGCCACACCTGCGCCCCAAACAGACACAATTCATCCGCAATTATATTCTAGCTACCTCCAGTCCAAAACCCTTACAACAAATGCTGTCATTAGCCCTATGCCTAACCTCTTACCTATCTCGCAGTCTTCTCTTATAGAATTCATCCCCCCAGCAGAGAGATATATTTCTGACCTTATCTCTTCGATCAACACTACTACAGCACCTAATGACCCATGTCCAGCCTACTGGATCAGGACGCTGCGCAAAGAACTCAGTCCTACCCTAGCTCACATCATGAAGCTATCTTTTGCATCTGGAGTTTTCCCTACCTCACTTAAACAAACTTCCATCCGTCCTCTCCTCAAAAACAATCGTCTTGATTCTTCCAAAGCGGAATCATATCGCCCAATTTCAAGCATACCTCTACTGTCTAAACTCATTGAAAAAGTTGTTCAAATACAGATGCAACAACACATTGATACAACAGCCCCTCTTGACCCTTATCAACACGGATTCCGGGAAGCACACGGCATTGAATCATTACTCACCATTCTTTCTAACACGTTATCCAGAGGCATAGACAACATCGAAGATGGCTTCATTCTAATCTTCCTCGATATAGCCGCAGCTTTAGACTCTGTCAACCATGATTTACTTCTCTCCAGACTTCAAGAAAAAGGAATTCAAGGACTTGCATGGAACTGGTGCAAATCTTATCTATCTAACCGTCTGCAATACGTCCGAGTAGGACCATCAACATCTGAGCCTTTCCAGCAACAGCAGGGAGTCTCTCAAGGTTCCTCCCTATCTGCCCTACTTTTTAACATCTATATGCAGCCGATTTGCAACATTATCCGTTCATTTGGCATCCTCAGCCTTATCTACGCAGATGACGTCCTACTGTTCACCCCGGTTAAAATTATGCATCCTGACACCTCCAAACTAGTCGACTGCTTCAATGCAATTACTGAGTGGCTCTTGTCCCAGAATTTGAGGATAAATTTCAAGAAGATGGAGGTCTTATTTATCTCCAGGAACAAGAACTTCTCCCCTCCCGCCACATTGAAAGTACGCGATGCAGAACTCCCATGCAGATCTGCCATACGGTATTTGGGAGTCACACTCGATAACCAATTTAACTTTAAAGAGCATATCAAGAACATAACCAAATCCGTCTACAACAAAATTTCAACTTTAAGGCACCTTAAACCCCTATTAACACCTCAAGACTTCAGAACTATCTTCCAAGCATTGGTAATCCCTCATTTTGATTACGCGAACATAATCCTTCATGGTCTCCCTAAGAGCACCCTTAACCCGCTCCAAATGGCCATGAATGCAGCAGCACGCATTCTAAGCGGCACTGCCAGAAATGAGCACATTACGCCCATATTGATGGAACTCCATTGGCTACCGCTGCACAGTAGACTCACTTATAAAGCTCTACTGATAACCTTCAAGGCCATTAACCAATTGTCTCCGTCATCCATCTCAGCACTCCTCACAATCAATCCTAACATCAGACTGAGAAGATCAGCAACCGCCAACTCCCTTACTATCCCCCGGGAATCCATAAAGAGTAACCAACTAACCAGGAACAGAGCCTTTACATTCTACGCCCCAAGAATCTGGAACAGCCTCCCTCCACACCTCCGTGCCATTAGAGACCTTCCCCAATTCAGAAAAGCTTTAAAGCATCATTTATTCCTCCTTCATTTCTCTCACCTAATTAACCCCCCTCCACACTAACATCTGATCATCCATTCCTTACTCTCACAACCTGCCTCTGAACCAAGAATATACCTAAATATCTCGTCAGGTACATCTCACTGATCTCACATCCCTACACTATTAATTCAACCTGTAAATATGTAAATAGTTCATATTCATATTTTAGCTTATCCTCCCGTTCAACCCAAGTTTATTATCCCTGTTACAATGTAAGCATTGATATCACTGTTCTGATGTAATGCAAATGTTATGTTTGATGTAAACCGCACTGACTTTGAATAGCGCGGTATATAAGAATGGATAAATAAATAAAAATAAATAAATAAATAAATGTTTTCCTTTGGGGAAGGGCAGAGATCTTCTCTGAGAGCTTCTGCCATGTCACCACCTCGGCCTCTATCTCAGCCGCTTTGTCAGCCATAGGCTTTCCAAACAAGTTCTCCCCAGTGCAGGGCATGTCCAGCAGATTTTCCTGAACCCACTGCTCGAGGTCCAAGGTCTGCAGCCAGGCACCGATGCCTGCAGCCGCAGCCCGGGCTGCAGACTCAAAACCATCGTAGGCAGCCTGGGACAAGAACTTGGAACAGTTCCAGATGGCGGTGTCTAGGATCTGGAACCATTGAAGGGGTTCCCCAGCGAGCCCCGCTAAGAAACCAGTGAGCTCTTGAATGAGGCCCTTTAGGTACATGCCAATGAAAAGCTCATAGGCCTGTATCCGGCAGCTCAGCATGGATCCCTGGAAGCACTTGTGCCCTAGGGCATCGAGAGCTCTGGTGTCTCTGCTTGAGGGGACAAAAGAATAATTCTTCTGGCTCTTCAGCTTTTGCATCAAGGACTCCACCACCATGGAAATGTGTGGGAGTTCGGACTTCTGGAAGCCCGGGCTCTTCTTGATATGGTAGATAACATCGAGGCATCGGCTGACCACCAGCACCGAGACGGGGTTTCCCACATCTGCAGAAGCCACTCGAGGATGGGTTTCACCGACACCGACAGAGCCTTCTTTGGCAGGGACTCATTCTGGAGGATCTCCAGTTCTTTGGTGCACGGGTCCTCCTCCGACTTGGTCAGGACTGAGAGGATCCAGGCCATGTCCCGGACGAAGTTGTGGAAGGCCATGTCCTCAGGTGGGGAATAGTGCCGGGGCTCCAGGGGAGATGGCTCCGAGGGGATGTCTCGGGAGAGGCCTTGATGTTGGTCTCCCAGTTGGAGCTGGAGGGTGTCGAGGAGTCTGAGGCTCGGAACTCCTGTGCCTCGAGACCTGCTCCGAGGAATCGCGATCCCCCGATGGGTCCTGGGTCAGACTCCCAGAAACTAGCTGGGGAGGACTGGATACCCGAGGATCGGGACCGGGACCTTGATCGGTGCAGAGGGCTCGCCCGAGGACGGTGGTGCTCAGGGCCCAGCTCGACTCTCGGGGACGCCACTGCAGTCAGGGGCCCGGTTGTCGGGGCAGATGATGCGGACCAATCTGACATCATTGCCTGCTGCATGGCCAGGAGGGCAGAGATATTCTGCTCCAGGGCTGCCATTCTGGCCTCGATGCCAGAAGGTTCCGCAGCCTTCGGCGAGGGGACAGAGGTTCTCAGGCCTAGAGCCGGCACTCTCTTGAGTGCATCCTCGACGAGAACCACGGCCTCAGTGAGCCTCGCAAGGTCACCGCCGGCCAAGGACTCCTTCCTAGAGACCTTAGGGGGGGGCACTGCTCAGAGTCATCCGAGTCCCGCCGCGGGACCTTACCAACTTTCTCTGGTGGAACCTCGACTGGTTTTGAGGATTTTTTTCTTTTTCTTTCCAGGTTCCGATGTCTTTACGGAGGAGCCACCACTGTGGGACTCCGAAGACGCCTGGGCCTCACGAGAGGTGCTCCCCTTGGGGCTCAGCATCGGGGAAACTGGGGCTGAACCAGACTGTGGGAACATCTTCTCCTTCAGCTCCGACCTTTTCTTGTTGTTTTTTTTGTTGGTTATCGAAGTCATGGTCTGGACCGAGGCAGTGCAAGCAGCAGTCGTGGGTGTCCATAACATAAGATTTGACTGCAGCAGTCACATTTTTTGAAGCCACTGGGAGACATGGTGGGATACACCCAGGTAGGGTTGATGACCCCTGGGCGAAAAAGGGCATGAACGCCTGTCGAGGTAAGCCTTGACAAAAAAAGGAGAGAGCTGAGGATGGCGCTGGGATGGTGCCGGCTCGAGGCGGGAAGAGGAACCGGTACACAAGCCGGAAAACAAAACAAGTTGTAAGATAATTTGTAAAGGATTTTTCTGCGGACACAGGACAAGTGTCCACTGGAATCCGCGAAAAAAAGGAGACTGAGCAAGATGGCACCCTTGGGCGGGAAGGGGACAATGTATGTGGTAGCATTCCCAAATCCCAAAGGCTTTCTTTGAAAGCTGGGGAAATGCTCCGCGCGGGCTCTGTTGGCGCCGACATCACCCGTATGTGAGGACTGACTTCCTGCTTGTTTCTGGAGAAAAAAAGCACACCAAAATGTGCAGTCACATAGAACTAGTCAGAAAACAGAGGCAGTAAAGTGGTGAGAAGGAAACCACAGCACTAGAGGGCAGGAGCTGGGTAGGATACACACTGACAAAACAGAAATACATACAAAACAATAAAAAAACAAACAATAAGCTAGATACTGAACAGGCACAGGAAAATACCTGAACAGAGCATACAAAGTTAGCTGAAGCTTGCAACGAGGGTGTTCACAGAACCAGGAACCATTAGCAAACCGAATCACGCATAATATTCAAGGTGCAGTGGCACCATGGAGCAACACAGAAGAATTATAATATCCTTGGTTTTATTCTCCATTCTTTTCCTTAACATTCATAGCATTCTATTTGCTTTCTTGGCCACCGCTGCACACTGGGAAGAGGATTTCAATATATTATCCATAATAATGCCTAGATTCTTTTCCTGGGAGGTGTTTCCTAATGTGGAACTTTGCATCATGCAACCATATTTCGGGTTCTTCTTCCCTACATGCATAACTTTGCACTTGTCCACATTACATTTCATCTGCCATTTGAATATCCAGACTCCCAATTTCTCAAAGTCCTCTTGCAATTTTTCACAATCCTCTTATGTTTTAACAACTTTGAATAATTTTGTATTATCCTCAGATTTGATCATCTCACTCATTGTTCCAATTTCCAGGTAATTTATGAATATCTTAAAGCAGCAGGCCCAGCACAGATCCCTGGAGTACTCCACTATTCACCTTTCTCCATTTTGAAAATTGGCCATATAACACTACTCTTTATTTTCTATCGTTTAACCAGTTCCCAGTCCACAAGAGTATACTGTCTCCAATCCCATGACTTTTTAATTTCCTCAGGAGTCTCTCATGAGGGATCTTGTCAAAGGCTTTCTGAAAATCCAGATATCAACCCGCTCACCTTTATCTACCTGTTTATTCACAATTTCAAAAACATACAGCAGATTAGTAAGGCAAGACTTTCCTTGGCTAAATCCATGTTAGCTTTGTTCCATTAAACCTTGTGTTCAGTAAAAGATAGTTACTCACTTGTAGCAAGTGTTCTCTATGGACAACAGGGATAAGTCCTCACATATGGGTGACATCACCAACGGAGCCCCATGTCAGAAAACTCCCCAGCTTCTATTGAAAGCTTTTGGGAGGCTCCACCGCACCTGCCTTTCCGCCTGCCGCAGCACCATCTTCTCCAGTATGATAACAAAGCTGTAGCAGAAGACAACTCCTTTGGGAGGTGGGAGGGTTGAGGACTTATTCCTGCTGTCCATAGAGAATACATGCACCCACTCCGAAGACTTCCTCGAAGCACTCAATGAATTAGGTTACAAACAGATGATGCCCCTACCCATTTAAAAGGAAATACACTGGACTTTGTCTTCGGTCCTCTACCAACCATATGCCCAAACTACAACCCCGACCTAATCATCACTCCAGTCCCATGGATCAACCACAGCTTAATTAAATTCCTGATGCCCATGAATCAAGGTCTCAACACTCCTCGGAAGACAACGGATGCTTCCTCAGGACTCACAGGACGATTTTGGTTCTTCAACAAAGAGGAAATCATCGACAAAGTCCTACCAAACCTCAGTTTGGCATCGCCCAACCTCGACTCGCTGATATCCACCTGGAACAACAGCTTTACCTCCTTCGCACGTCTACCTGCCTCAAATAAGCAACCAGGAAGAAGAAAGTCCGCACCTGTAACAGGTGTTCTCCAGGAGCAGCAGGAATCAGTCCTCACATATGGGTGACATCGACGTTGATGGAGCCCCCACGGAGCATTTCCCCAGCTTTCTATGAAAGCCTTTGGGAATACTGCACGCATGCGCGGTCCCCTTCCCGCCTAAAGGTGCCATCTTGCTCAGTCAAATGACATAGCTAAAAAACAGCACACAAAAATGTAAAATAAACTATGTACAATTGCAACTCCCAGGGGAGGAGGGAGGGTAGTAAGGACTGATTCCTGCTGCTCCTGGAGAACACCTGTTACAGGTGAGTAACTACTCTTTCTCCAGGACCAAGCAGGAAGTCAGTCCTCACATATGGGTGACTCCCAAGCTCTGGGCTACCAGGGAACCCAGGCTGAACAAGAGAACTCCCTCTAGTCCCAGCATCAAAGAAAGGCTTTTCACTGAAAGAACTTCCACCGGTAGCCCAACGGAGGGCTGGAGGGCAGGAGTTGCCTAAACCTCAAAGAGATTCCGGAGTACTGCCTGGCCAAAAGCACTGTCCCTACGGGACTCCCTCTCCAGGCAGTAATGAGCTGCAAAAGTCTGGCTTGAGGACCAAGTTACAGCCCTGCAGATGTCTGCCAACGGTACAGAGTGGAGATGAGCTACTGAGGCAGCCATTGCCCTGACACGATGGGCCGTGACCTGACCCTTCAAGGGAAGGTCAGCCGCCCTGTAAGCCCAGGTGATACAGTCAGCCACCCATATGGACAAGGTACACTTGGACACAGCTAACCCCAAATTATTAGGGTCAAAAGAGATGAAAAGCTGAGTAGCCCTTCTATGTCCTTGCGTACGGTCAAGGTAGAAGGATAAGGCCCTCCTACAGTCCAGGGTATGCAGGACCGCTTCAGCCTGGCTTGCATGAGGCCTAGGGAAGAATGTTGGAAGAACCACCTCCTGGTTGAGGTGGAAAGAGGAGACAACTTTAGGGAGGAACTTTGGATGAGTCCTAAGGACTACCCTGTTCCTATAGAAGCGGGTGTAAGGCCTGTCACAGACTAGGGCCTGAAGCTCACTCACCCGTCTGGCCGAGGTTAAGGCTACTAGGAAGAGTGTCTTCCAGGAAAGGAAGCGGAGAGGACAAGTAGCCATCAGCTCAAAAGGTGGGTGAGTCAGTTGCTGCAAGACCACATTCAACTCCCACTCAGGGGCTGGAGGACGGACAGGAGGTTTGAGCAAGAGCAAACCTCTGAGAAACCGGGACACCAAGGGGTGAACCGATAGGGAGTGTCCTTCCACGAGTGAGTGGTGAGCTGCTAGAGCTGAGAGGTGGACCTGAACAGAATTGGACTTAAGGCCCTGATTGGATAAGTGTAGCAGGTACTGAAGCACCACTGGTACAGTACAGGAGAAAGGATCCTCTGTACGCAGCTGACACCACACAGAAAACCTCTTCCACTTCAGGGCATAGGTTTTTCTAGTGGACTGCTTCCTAGAGGCCAGGACGACCTCTTCAACTTCAGGAGGTAGGCCCCAAGGAGCCAAAACTACCCTTGCAGCTTCCAGGCCATCAAATTGAGAGATTTGTGATTGGGGTGCAGAAGAGACCCCTGGTCTTTGAGAAAGAATGTGGGGCTGCAACCCTAGAGGTAGTGGAGTGTCCACTGCTAGCTGAGGCAGAAGTGGGAACCAAGGTTGTCTCGGCCACCTGGGGGCTACCAGAAGGACCGAGGCCTGGTCCTTTAGAACCTTGAACAGGGTTCGGGCCACCAGAGGCGTGGGAGGAAACGCATATAGGAGGCCTTGGGACCTGGAAATCAGAAAAGCATCTGCTGCTAGTCTCAGAGGATGCGGTTGCCTGGAGCAGAACTGGGGCAGCTGTCTGTTCAGGGGACTGGCAAAGAGATATATGGATGGAAATCCCCATCTCAGGAAGATCTTCTGAACTACCAAGGGATGGAGCTGCCACTCGTGGGGCTGTAGAATTCTGCTCAACCTGTCTGCTAGGTAATTTTCCTGGCGCAAACAAACAAAGGTCCTGCGCCTCCTGACAAAGGAGCCTGGACCCAGTGCCTCCCTGTTTGTTCACATAAAACATGGCTACCTGATTGTCTGTTTGCACTAAAACAGACTGGTGAGCCAGGGCTTGAGAGAAAGCCTTGAGGGCTAAGCAAATAGCCCGAAGCTCCAGTAGATTGATCTGCTGCCGGGCCTCCCAGGGAGACCACAGGCCCTGGGTGCACTTGTCCAGACAGTGTGCACACCAGCCCTGTAGGGAGGCATCGGTGGTCAATACCACTGTGGACCCAGGTGGCTGAAAAGGCATCCCTTTCAGTAAGTTGGGGGGATGCAGCCACCAACATAGGGAGTGTAGGAATGGTCTGGACACCCTTACTCTGTCGCTGAGGCTCCCTGTGGCCTGCGACCACTGACTCCTGAGACACCATTGCGCAGGCCTCATATGAAGCCGGGCATTGGGAGTCACATGTACTGTCGAAGCCATGTGGCCGAGAAGTCTCAGGCAGAGCCTGGCGGAGACCAGTGACCTGCTGAGAAACTGGTTTACCAAGGTCATCAGTCTTTGGGCCCTGTCTTCTGGCAAGAAAGCTTTCGCTTGCAGAGAGTCCAGTCTTGCCCCTATGAACTCTAAGTTTTTGGAGGGGAGCAAAGTGGACTTTGCGAAGTTTATGACAAACCCCAGATGCTGGAGTAGAGAAATCGTTCAGAGGGTGGCTTGCCTGGCCTCCTGGCACGTCTGACCCCCGATGAGCCAGTCGTCCAGATAGGGGAAGAGAAAGATACCCTGATTTCTCAAGTAGGCCGCCACCACTGCGAGGCATTTGGTAAAGACTCTGGGGGCGGAGGTGAGGCCAAATGGCAGCACTCTGTACTGATAATGGTTTCCTCCCACAATGAATCTGAGATACTTTCTGTGGTCTGGATGAATGAGGATGTGAGTGTACGCATCCTTTAGACCTAAAGAGCATAGCCAATCTCCCTGCTGGAGGTAGGGCAGAAGTGTTCCAAGAGTAAGCATCTTGAACTTTTCCTTCTGTAAGAACTTGTTGAGATTTCTGAGGTCGAGAATAGGCCTGAGATCCCCTGTTCTCTTTGGTACTAGGAAGTACCTGGAGTAGAAACCGTGACCTTGTAGGTGGGGAGGCACAGGCTCCACTGCCTGGTCTCGTAACAGACCCTGGAGCTCCTGCAGGAGGAGGGCTGTATGGAGAGGAGGCCTTGGAGGCTCTCCTGGAAAATAGGGAGGAGGCAACCGATGAAAATGAAGCAGGTAGCCCTTGTGGACTATGCTTAAGACCCAGTTGTCCCCTGTAATAGGTGGCCACCGGTGGGCAAACAGAGCTAGGCGACCTCCTGTGCAGGGATGGGACAGCAGAGACGGAGAGGCTATGCCTTGGGAGTCAAAAACCCCCACCCTGCTGAGTGGGAGCAGGAGCCGGAGGCTTGGGGGCTTTCTGCCTACGGGGCCCATGTCCCTGCCTCTTGGCCTGCTGACCCTGTGGGGGAGCGGGGGAGGCCTGATAAGGTGGGAACTGTTTGTAGGCAGTCGCCTTCCTCGGGTAAAAGGACTTTTTACCCGAGCCCTTCTTCTTGTGTGAAGGGGCAGAAGTCTTTCGAGACAGCCTTGTCCTCGTGAGGTGCTCGGTCTCGAGCTCAGCAGCCTTCTCGGCCATGGGCTTGCCAAAAGGTTTTCACCTCGGCAAGGGACATCGACCAACTTGTCCTGAACCCATGGCTTGAGGTCCGATGACTTCAGCCATGCCTGGCGTCGAGCTGCGATGCCGGCAGCCGCAACACGGGCCGAGGCCTCAAAGCCATCATAGGCCGCTCGGGACATGAACTTAGAGCATTCCCGGATCCCCGAAGACAAGGACTTGAACCTCTGCAAAGGTTCCCCGGAGAGACCAGCAGAGAACCCGGCAAGCTCCTTTGCCAGGTCCAGCAAGTACATGCCCATGTACAGCTGGTAAGACTGGACACGGCAAGCAAGCATCGAGCCCTGGAAACACTTTCTACCGAACGCATCCAGGTTCCGGGCCTCCCTGCCAGGGGGCACCGTGGAGTGCATCTTCTGACTTTTCAGACGATGCATGGCCGATTCCACCACCATGGAATGGTGCGGTAGCTGCGCCTTTTGAAAACCAGGGCTCTTACGGAGTCGATAAATGGAATTGACCCGCTTGCTCAGAACCGGCACCGAGGCCGGTGCCTCCCACATCCGGAAGAGGAGCCGTTCCAGCATTGGAGGAACCGGCACAGTAAAGGCCTCCTTCGGAGGAGAGTCATACTGGAGGGCCTCAAGCTCTTCGGCTCAAGGCTCCTCTCCGGGATCCACCGGGATTGCCAAAGCAGTGGCCATATCCCACACGAACTCCGAGAACCGGGTATCCTCCGGAGGGGACCTACTCCGGGGCTCAGACTGCGGTGAGTCCGACGGGACGCACCGAGTCTTGAAAGTATCGGGGGACTCCTCATCCTCCGTCTCCCAGGCGGACTCGTCCGAAGAGGAGTCGGGCTCCGACCGCGCGGGGCCCGGCAGCACCCGCCCCGACGCCGAAGGCAGCAGCGTCGATGCCCTCGGTCCCGACCGGGAGGTCGAGGGTAACCGCAACCAAGGACGACCTCGAGCCTTCATGGTCTCGAGTATCGGCTTGGTCTCTGGGGCCGACTTCGACGTCGATGTCCCGGTGGTCGGGGCAAATGCGCCAGCGAGGCTGGCCATCAGCACCTGCTGCTGATCCATGAAGGCAGACAGTCTGCACTCCAAGGCTGTCAGCCTGAGACCCAGCTCAGGAGACTCAGCAGCTACCAACTCGGGCCCCGGTGACGTCGGCTCCCTGGGAGGAGAGTCCTCAAGGACAACAGGACTTACGTGTCCAGCAGACTCCGGCTCGACCTGAGGTACTTTTGACGGCTTCTCCTGTTCCACGGGCCCGGGACGGCGGTCGGGGGTCCGAGACCTAGCCCTCGAGGAGCCAGGGACCTTCTCTGACGCCGCCCTCACGAGCCACTTCTTCCTCTTTCTCTCCCGCTCGGGGGACCCCTTGTCCGAGGAACCCCGACGATGCTCGGGGTCAGACTCCCGAGACGTCGAGGCCTCAGACGAGGTTCGGGCCCGGCCGGAGGCTGAATCGGAGAAAAGCCTTTCCTTTTGGTGCTGACAACTTTGCATGGCCTTAGTGGACATTTTCCCACACGGTCCACAGATCTTAGGATCATGATCAGGACCGAGGCACCGAAGGCAGCAGTCGTGTGTGTTGGTGAGAGACATTAGTTTCTTGCACCGATCACACTTCTTAAAACCACTGGAAGCCATTGGGGAAAAAAAGAGTCCCCGCGAAGTCAAAGGACCGGCCTTCCAGGGAAAAGGAAAAAAAGGGCGCGAACGCCAGCCACGAAGGGCAAAAACCAAAAAAATAAGATCGGGCTCGATACCGGTGTACTGAACCCGGCGAGAAGGGGAACCGGCGTCGAACCGGAGAAAAAAACCGCGAAGAAATCGCAAGGAATAGACAAACAAATCTAACTATTTTCCGGATGAACTAGGACACACGTCCGATGGGCTCCACGGAAAAAGAGAGACTGAGCAAGATGGCACCTTTAGGCGGGAAGGGGACCGCGCATGTGTGCTGTATTCCCAAAGGCTTTCATAGAAAGCTGGGGAAATTCTCCGCGGGGGCTCCATCAACGTCGATGTCACCCATATGTGAGGACTGACTTCCTGCTTGGTCCTGGAGAATATGGACCTCACTACTCTTTCTTGGGAAACTTGAAAGACGATGGCGACGTTCACGATTCTCGGTTGACCAGGCAGCCTATATATTCCACCTAAAAATACACCGCGAAGCAGTCTCCAAGAAAATGACAGAATATCACTCTGAACTCCTGCTACGCTCCCTAAACAAACCTCATGACCCATTCAACATCGTCAATACCCTGACTAAAGAGCCTTCTCCCACCCAACCAAACCTGCTACACCCTCAGGAATTCGCTGACTACTTACGGGCCAAATCCAGCCTAACCAACACCACCACCAACTCCACATCAGACCACAAACCACACCATCTAACACCACTGACCTCCTTCACACCCCCTTCCGAGAGATGCATCAAGGACATCATCATATCCATCAACACCACCACAGCTCCCAATGACCCTTACCTAGCATTCTGGATAAGAGCGCTGCGGGTGGAACACAGCCCAATTCTAGCCAAGATCATGGAGCTGTCCTTCTCAACAGGAGCATTCCCACCGATTCTAAAACAAACATCCATTCGGCCCCTCCTAAAGAACAACAAGCTGAACCCCCAGAAGGCAGAATCCTATTGCCCAATCTCCAGCATCACCCTTCTGGCCAAGATAATCAAGAAGGTCGTTCAATGCCAAATCCATAAGAACATAACATATGCCATACTGGGTCAGACCAAGGTCCATCAAGCCCAGTATCCTGTTTCCAACAGTGGCCAATCTAGGTCATACGTACCTAGCAGTTTCCCCAAAAGACACGGGTTCAATAATGCTTGTATTGGGTCAAGCATTGATATCCTGGGTCCCTTCTTAATAATGATTTATGGACTCTTCCTCCAGGAACTTGTCCAGACCTTTTTTAAACCCAACTACACTAATAGCCTTTACTACATCCTCCGGTAACAAATTACAGAGTTTGATTACAGGTTGAGTGAAAATATATATTTTATTAGTCTTAAATAGTTTACCCTGTAGTTTGTCAGACGGCTGCCTAGGGTGAGAACTTACACAATCTTGACGATGCATATATTCATATGATTCTTGCAAGGTATTGTGGGTATTGTAGTTCATTCACTCCCAAACACAGCTGATGACAATAATTGAGTTGTGAAACCAAGTGGTAAGGCCAATAAAATACTTCTTTTATTGATGGGGTTTAATTCACCCAGCACATGTATGCTTGATAGCAATATAAATGAGGTTACTTGCTTGCAGTGTTTAAATGGATAACAAAAAGTCACAAAGCAAACCAGAAAACAACCTTCAGCTTGTCAGGCAATTAGCTAATGTTTTCTTAGCAAATAATTACCAAATACAAAGGCACAAAGAAAAGAATAAACTTTGCTGGTTAGGTTAACTTCTGCTTATTTTCCAGGCAGATCCCAGCAGTGATTTTCCCTTGCTCACACACACAATCAGGTGCAGCTTTAATTACTATCAATTGACCAGTTGAAAGCCTTTAGCTGGCTGGCTGCTACTGTGTGAACCCAAGTCCTGCTTTAAGAGCTGTTTGCAGTGGAAATAAAGAACAAAGTTAGGTTTCTTTGTGATGGCTGATGTGTTTGCTCACAGAAAGCTAGCAATAGCACTTAGATAGAGAACAGTCCATGTAAGTAATAATTTCATCTGCTATATCTCCCCCTTCATCAATCAGCATAGGGTCACTATCATACATTGGCACAGACGAGTCTTTCATTAAGGCACTATCATGAGAATGCTTATTCCCTTGCTGCCATTCTCTATTATAGATAGGGTCTGGATCAGTGTTCATACCTGAGCCTCTCCTGCTATCATCATTCCTCTCTGTATAGCCTGGCCAGTATGTAATCCAATTCTGATGTCCAGCCTTCCAATCTTGATCCCTGGACACTGGATCTCCTCTCACATACCTTCTGGCCTTGGTCTGAAAGTCCCTTCCACATGCAGTTTTCTTTCTTCCAGGTAGCCACTGGTGATTCCTATCTCTGCCACTCCATTTCTCTGGCTGAAACCAGTCCAATGGACTCTGCTGGCATTTGGAATACCTCCCAGTATGGGTACTGCCTTGGAATCTCCCAGACCTTCCAATGGCCTTTCTTCTCTTCCTTCCAGAGAGTTTCCTTCTCTCTCTATCCGCTTGGCTTGGCTTCTGCTTCTCGAGATGCTGCTTAAATCTGTAGCAGGGCTGGAGCTTGTAGCCGTTGCTGAAGCTCTCCCTGAAGCTGTTCTTGAAACTGTTATCTGAAGAATAAGCTCTATTCTTATTCTTTCCTAATGTGTGCTTCTCCCTAACACAGCGCAGCTGTGTTGAATCAGGCCCTGCCCTTTGAGATGAGTGCTTAGGGATTACCTCATAGCTCTCTTGATTGCACACACATTTTCTCACTTCAGCCCCTCTCATGGCTGCTGGAAACCTGGTGCATTCTGGGACTGGTAGTCTTTTATGTGAAAACTCTGTTTTCTTACTTCTACCAGAACTGACAGGTTGCTTGTTCAGAGTCACATCATCTTTTCTATAGCTCCTACCTGAGCTATGATAAGCTTCCTTATCACAAGTTTCATTGCATGTCCCCTAGTCTTTCTATATTCTGATAACGTAAACAATCGATCTACGTTTACCCGTTCCACTCCGTTCATTAATTTATAGACTTCTATCATATCTCCCCTCAGCCGTCTCTTTTCCAGGTTAAAGAGCCCTAACCTTTTTAGCCTTTCTTCATAGGGGTATCCTTCCATCCCCTGTACCAGTTTGGTGGCTCTTCTCTGAATCTTTTCTAATAACGCTATATCCTTTTTAAGATACGGCGACCAGAAATGCACACAATATTCAAGGTGCAATCTCACCATGGAATGATACAGAGGCATTATAATATCTTTTGTTTTATTTTCCATTCCTTTCCTTATGATACCTAGCATTCTATTTGCTTTCTTGGCCGCCGCTGCACACTGGGCAGAGGGTTTTAACATGTTATCCACAATGACGCCTAAATCTTTTTCCTGGGTGGTGGTTCCTAATGTGGAACCTTGCATCGTGTAACCATAGTTTGGGTTGTTCTTCCCTAGGTGCATAACTTTGCACTTGTCCACATTAAATTTCATCTGCCATTTTGATGCCCAGTCTTCCAATTTATCAAGATCCTCTTGCAATTTTCCACAATCCTCTTGTGTTTTAACAACTTTAAATAGTTTTTTGTCATCTGCAAATTTGATAACCTCACTCGTTATTCCCTTTTCTGGCCAGGCGGTTGATAGTATACCCCCACAGCCATCGCCTTCCCCTTTTTCCATGGAATTTCAATCCATAGAGATTCTACAGCAAATTTTGTTTCCTGCAGAACTTTAATCCTTTCTGACTCAATGCCCTCTCTAACATAGAGCGCAACCCCTCCACCAATTTGATCAGCTCTATCATTACGATATCGTTTGTGCCCAGGTATCACAGTGCCCCACTGGTTGTCCTCCTTCCACCATGTCTCTGATATTCCAATCATATCTAACCTCTCATTTAGTGCTATATATTATAACTCTCCCATCTTATTTTTTAGACTTCTAGCATTTGCATACAAGCATTTTAGAGACTATTTTATTCATATTAATTTGGCTACTGGTAGGCATGGGTAATTTGGGATCTTTAAGCTCTGTCTACTCCATACTCAAGGGCATTTGGGCTACTTTACTCTTTTTTGGAACCTCTGTGTTTTTGGTAGTATCCTTCAAGGATACAGTCTTCCGAACCATGCGCTGTTGTGCGACTGTGGGCTTTCTCCTATTATCTAGTTTAAAAGCTGCTCTATCTCCTTTTTAAAGGTTAATGCCAGCAGCCTGGTTCCATCCCGGTTAAGGTGAAGCCCATCCCTTCTGAAGAGCCCCCTCCTTTCCCCAGAATGTTCCCCAGTTCCTAACAAATCCAAAACCCTCATCCTTGCACCATCATCTCATCCACGCATTGAGACTCCAGAGCTCTGCCTGCCTTTTGGGTCCTGCGCGTGGAATGAGAAGCATTTCGGAGAACGCTACCCTGGAAGCTCTGGATTTAAACTTCCTACCTAATAGCCTAAATTTAGCCTCCAGAACCTCCCTACCACATTTTCCTATGTCATTGGTACTGACATGTACCAAGACAGCAAACTCCTCCCCAGCACTATCTAAGATCTTATCTAGGTGGCGTGAGGTCCGCTACCTTCGCACCAAGCAGACATGTTACCAGGCGATCCTCACGTCCACCAGCCACCCAACTATCTACATGCCTAATGATCGAATCACCAACTATAACAGCTGTCCTAACCCTTCCCTCATGGGCACATGGCCCTGGAGAAACTTCCTCGGTGTGAGAGGGTTTTACATCACCTGGAGGACAGGTCCTAGTTACAGGATCACTTCCTGCCACCCAGGGTGATTCTCTCCTGTCACGTGACCTCTCTCCTTCATGGCAACAGGGATGCTGCCAGACTGGAGGTGGGACTTCAGGACTAGATCCCTGTAGGTCTCGTCTATGTACCTCTCTGTTTTTCTTATGTCTTCCAAGTCTGCTACTCTAGCTTCTAGAGAACGGACTCGTTCCCTGAGAGCAAAGAGCTCCTTGCACCTAGTGCTCACGTAAGACCTCTCACCAACTGGGAGAAAATCATACATGTGACACTCAATGCAAAAGACTGGAAAGCCCCCATCTTGCTGCTGGACTGCTGTCTGCATCTTAGTTTTAAGCTTGTGTTTAGATCTTTAAGTTCTTTACTTACTAAGGGTTGCTATGGATGCTTATACTAATAAAATTGTACCTAATACGTTTAATATACCTTGTTCACCTGAAGCTTAATTAATCTCAGGTCCTTAGTGTATGACTGATTTGGATAACGAGATGTGTAAGTACCTATAAAGCTACGATTATCCCAGGGGTGGGTGGGTGGATGTTGGGGATGGATGGAGGGAAATAACACTTATTAAAAGATGGCTGCTACACAGTACCCTGTCCTGTGCTTCTGAGGTAAGCTGTGACCAACTTCCTGGGTGATTAACAGTCCTTGCTTGGGTAGAAGGAGTCTTTCAAAATGGCCATTTGACCTGCCACCTGGCATTAACACCTATTGAAAAATGTTTCACAGGTCTCTTGCCCCCTAAGTAGAAGACCTCTTTGTAAAGGTCTCTAGAAGACTTTATTTGTTGCTCAAAGAATACTGACCCTGTTTTGCCTTTTATGCTAAGTTATATTCTGATTTTATTTAAATTAAAGCTCTTTGCTGCTGCTAGGCTCTGACTTATGAAATTTAAACTAGAAGCTCTCTGCTGGGTTCTAAATTTAACCAGAAAGCTCTCTTCTGTGTTTTAAGTTTAAACTAAAAGTACTTTCCTGATACGAGGCCCTGAGTGAGTATTAAATTTAAACTACAAGCTCTCTGCTGGGTTCTAAATTTAACCAGAAAGCTCTCTTCTGTGTTTTAAATTTAAACTTAAACTGCTGCTTCTAGGCCCTGACTGATTTAACAAATACACTGGGTTCACAGATTAATCAGCTTTAATCCAAAGAAGTCCCTTCATAAAAATTCCTAGAAGTATATACTCACAATTGCAGATCTCTCTCCAGAAGTAGCAGTCCCCTTTTCTAGTCCTTCAGCACCACATCGAAACCACCACTCCTCTCGACCCATGTCAGTACGGCTTTAGAGAATTTTATGGCGTCAAGTTACTCCTCACCACACTACTCAGCACCTTAATCACAGAGATTGATAACATCAGACAAGGCTTTGCTCTAATCTTCATGGACATTGCCTCATCATTTGACTCAGTTAACCACAAGTTGCTCCTTGCACATTTCCAAGAGAAGGGAATCCATGGTTCAGCTTTGAGTTGGTGCAAGTCATACCTAGCAGACAGATGGCAACAGGTACAAATTGAATCCATGACCTCTGAGCTGTTTCAACAAAAGCAAGGTGTCCCCCCAAGGCTCCTCACTCTCAGCCCTCCTTTTTAATATATATATATGCAGCCCATCTGTTCAATCATCTGCTCCTTCAATATCTCCTGCCTGGTGTATGCCGATGATGTCCTGCTTTTCACACCATTCTCCATCGACCAGCCTGACTTCTCACCTTTAACGAAATGCTTCGATGCTGTCATTGACTAGCTCCACACGCAAAACCTCAAAATAAACTTCAACAAGACGGATGTCCTATTCATCACCAGAAATCAATCCTTCACCCCTCCCGCTTCGATCTACATGAGAGATGCAGAGCTCCAAAGCAGGCCCACCATCCGTTACTTGGGTATCACCCTAGACCAGCAGCTTGACATGAAAGCACATGCATTCGACACCGTAGACCACGAAGTTCTCCTGCTACGCCTCAGAGAGAAGGGAGTTCTCGCTTCAGCTTTGTCATGGTGCGCTTCATACCTCACTGATCGCTGGCAACATGTCCGTTCTGGCCCCTCCAACTCAGATTCCTTCCCCCAAACTAAAGGTGTTCCACAGGGCTCATCTCTATCCGCCTTGCTATTCAATGTCTATATGCAACCCATTTGTGATCTCATCCAATCATTTAATATCAACTACCTGGTCTATGCTGACGACGTCTTGATGTACATGCCAATTTCGACAGAACATCTTGAACTATCCCCACTTATCAGGTGCTTTGACGCTGTCACAGACTGGCTAAATGCACAAATGCTTAAGTTAAATTTCAAAAAGACAGAAGCCCTCTTCGTCACCAGGAATCCGGCTTTTACTCCACCCCTGTCTATCAAGGTTCGCGACGCAGAGATCATATGCAAGACTACAGTAAGATACCTAGGTGTAACGCTTGATCAGCAACTTAATATGAAGGCTCATATCAAAAACATAACAAAGTTGGTCTACCATAAAATCCGGACCCTCCGCAATCTGCGTCAACTGTTAGAGCCTGATGACTTCCGAACTGTTTTTCAGGCCCTAATAATGCCTCACTTTGACTATGCCAATGCGATCTTGTATGGTCTACCTAAGTGCACGACTAACCCCTTACAACTTGCAAAGAATTCAGCTGCAAGAATCCTTCATGGAGCCTCAAGAAGTTCTCATATTACCACAATACTAAAACAATTGCACTGGCTACCCATACAAGCCAGGATCTCATTCAAGATCCTAATTATGACCCATAAAGCCATCAAGAAATACCATGCTACTGCCATTACTGACCTAATTTCAATCACACCTCCCAATCGAGCAAGGAGATCGAATGCCGCAAATACTCTCATATTACCTAAGGCAAGCACGAAGTGTTCTCAATTCACTAGATCCAGAGCCTTCTCCTTCTTTGCTCCATCCTGCTGGAATGCACTACCAGCAACTATCAGAACCATCAGTGAACTCTCCCAATTTAGGAAGGCACTGAAACGTCACCTCTTTCTTCATCACTACGATGTTGCAGTCTTCCCCCCACACCCACCCACTCTCACATCTCAATGCAGCACCTCAAACTCATGCACGTCACATTCCCAGACTGATCACTCGCAATCACACCTTCCCCTCCAACCACCATGAGAAACTTATGCAGTGCCGCATAACTCATTATATTGTTGCATAAAGTAGACTGTATTTATTCATCGTGTCTCCTTGTTAAGGGACTGGTTATTTATACCCTATTTTACCTGTTATACCTGCTTAATGCATACCCAAGTTTAATTTTCCTGTTTAATGTATACCCAAGTTATACCTGTTTCACTGTAAGCACAAATCACGAAATTGAGATGTGCAACTTTTATGTTCATTGTAAACCGCACTGATGTCGAATAGCGTGGTATAAAAGAGACTGCAAATAAATAAAAAAATAAATAAAATGTATGCAACACCATCAAGGCAATCTATCACAAGATACGGACTATTCATCACCTACGACCCCTACTGGAGCCTGATGACTTCCAGATGATCTTTCAAGCACTTGTAACCCCCTACTTCGACTACACTAATGTCATTCTGCATGGACTCCCTAAGAGCACACTGAACCCCCTACAACTAGCAACGAACGCCGCTGCCCGCATCTTGCAAGCAGCCTCCAGAAGAGATCATATAACCCCAATCTTGCAACACCTCCACTGGCTTCCAATCCACTGCAGGCTCACCTTCAAAATACTACTGCTGACCTTCAAAGCCATCAACAAACTGACCTCCACCTCACTCACTGACCTTGTCCAACACACTCCTCCAAACAGATCCAGAAGATCATTCGCTACCAACACACTCGCAATCCCCAACACAATAACAAAATGCTCCCTGGCAACAAAGAACAAAGTTTTTGTGTTCTACGCACCTACACTCTGGAATGCCCTCCCAACCACTATCCGAGCTATGACTGACATCGCACAATTTAGGAAGGCACTAAAGCACTATCTTTTTTTTTCAACACTACTCCCATACCGGTGACATAACACAACCCAGCATACACGCCCACCCATCATAACGACACCACCAGCACACATATGTCATGTTGACAAAACCATATCCATCAATTATAATTATGCAACATGTAAATAGTTGTCAGATCATGTCATGTTGTCATAAACATATCCGTGACACAATTGCTCTATTTGTATATAGTTCCCCCTGTTGAAACCCAAGTTGTAATACCCGTTTCTTGTAAAGTTCAATGTATTTCAGCCAGCATTGTACAATTTATGTTATTTGTAAACCGCACTGATTCTAAAGAGCGCAGTATAGAAAAGATTTAAATAAAAATAAAATAAATAAATAACTGCCTTTTCTCCATGGACAAGCAGGAATGAAGTCTTCATATATGGAACTCCCAAGCTACAGGGTACCAAAAACCAAGGAGGCCGAGAAGCCCAGCATGGGCAAAATGAACTAAGAATTAGAGAAACAAGTATATATCCCTAAAGAGGAACTCATCTGATTCAGCTTCTTCACCATACAGTTCCATTAATGAGCATTCATGCACTGTGGCTTTCTCTTTTTTTTTCTTTTGGTAGCCTGGATGGGGGAATGGAGTTGCATTCTAAATCCCATACAGGTGCCAGAGTACAGACAGCAGTGAGATGTGAATGTGTTGCAATCCTGCAGATCTCTTCCATGGAGACCTAGTGCAAGTTGGCCTCCAATCCAGCCATGACTCTGACAATGTGAGCTGTAACATGACCATCAAGGCTCAGGCCAGCCTGGGCATAAGCGAAAGAGATGCCGTCTGCTAGCCAAATTGAAAGAGCATGTTTGGGCCCCTAGCTTGCTGGGGTTAAAAGAGACAAACAGTAGGATGGACTTTTGGTGGACCTTCGTCTGTTCTAGGTAGAAGGCCAAGGCTGGTTTGCAGTTCAGTTGCGCAGCAGCGCTTCCTCTCTAGAGGTGTGAGGCCTCACAAAGAAAGTCAGCAAAACGACTGACTGATTGAGATGGAAAACAGATGCCACCTTTGGGAGGAATCGAGGATGAGTGCATAGGACCACTCTATTATGATGGAAACTAGCGTATGGCAGATGAGTCACTAGAGTTCTCAACCTGGTCCTCTGGTATCCCCAGGCCAGACAGGTTTTCAGGATATCCACAATGAATATGCATGAGATAGATCTGTATGCACTGTTTCTATCGTATGCAGATCTAGCTCATGGATATTAATTGTGGGTACCTTGAAAATCCAACTGGACTAGGGGTACCAGAGGATTGGGTTGTGAACTACTGCACTACAGCCTGAAGCTCACTAACATGGCATGCTGATGTAACTGCCACCATGAACAAGACCTTCCAGGTCAAGAACTTCAAAGGGGAGGAGTCGAATGGCTCAAAAGGAGCCAACATGAGCTGCGCCAGAACCACAATGAGGTCCCAAGCCGCCGCTGGAGGCTTGAAAGGAGGTCTTCAAGATGAGCAAGCCTCGCATGAAGCGAACCATTAAAGACTGAGTCGATATGAACTTTCTCTCAAAGCCTAAATTGGGCTTCAAGAATTTCCCTCCTACACTTTCCTATCTCATTGGTACCAATATGTACCAAGACAGGAGGCTCAACCCTCAACATTATTCAAAACCTTATCTAGGTGGTGCATGAGGTCTGCTACCTTCGCACCAGACAGGCAAGTTATCAAGCGATCCTCACGTCCACCAGCCACCCAGCTATCTACATGCCTAAAGATCAAATCGCCAACAGTACCCTAATCTTTCCCTCATGGGCACATGGGCTGGAGCCACCTCTTCCATGAGAAAGGGTATTACCTCACCTGGAGGACAGGTCCTACCTACATGATCACTTCCTGCCATACCAAGATGATCTTCTCCTTTTACATGGCCTCTCTCTTCCTGGCAGGAGAGAGGCTACAAGCTGGAGATGAGACTTCTCTACTATATTCCTGTAAGTTTCATCTATATACCTCTCTGTCTGCCTCAGCTCCTCTAGCCTCCAGAGATCAGATTCATTCCCTAAGAGCAAAGTGCTCTTTGCACCTAGTGCACAAAGACGTCTCACCAATTGACATCCAGTGCAAAAGACTGGATAGCTCCCATGTCACTGCTAGACTGCTGTCTCTATCTTAGTTTTAAAGATCTGTTTAGCTATTTAAGTTGTTTAGTTATTTAAAGTTGCTAGAAGAATAGAGATACTCAAGCTAATAGTTTTACATAATACGTTTAAGGGACTTTGTTTAATGTTCACCTCAAGATGAACTGCAAGGATCTAATTAATCTATTCCTAATGCCTTATAACATGCTGATGAAGATAACTGGTTAAACCTGAAAGTGAATAAGATACTTTCTTTCCCTTTACTGGTTTAAGAGCCTATAAATGAAATAGTTTATTTCCCATCCACCCCAGACACAAACTGAAAGTTAGCTCATCAGTTAGGGCATAGTGTAACAAGCAATGGGAGGAAAATAGCTGGGTGAAGAAGAGGCAATAGATTTCAGAAAATACATGGAGAGGAAGGCAAGGAGGAATGAAGTAATGACACCTAAAGGAAAGAAGACAGATAAGTGTAATGAGAGAAATTAAAATAGATAATGGAATGATAAGAAATGATACAGAAAGGAGGAAAGATACATGAGAGAAGATAAAAATAGAAGAGACTGAGATAAAGAAGGAAAAACTCAATGTAGGCAAACTTTCTTTTATTTAAAGAATCAAACATTTCAACCAATCAATTTTGACAAACAAATACTATTGATTGATTGAAAGATGTCACATGGTTTAAAGGGACTGGCTGAATATATTATATTGTTTGATAATGGACGTATAAAGAGTTTCAAAATATTGTCTATCATTTCTCTACTGACAGATGCTGAGATGCTGAAGAGCGCAGTATGAAAGAGAGCGACTGGATAATGGAGAGTTCACACTGCAGAAGCAGATAGTTTTTAAAACATAGCACTGTGTTAGGCAGGTTGGGGATGGTGATGCTCTTAGAAGAATTTATTACAGATGAATATTGAATTATAGAGTACTGGATTATGAAGGATTTAAATTTTTTAATAATAAAGACAGCACACTGTACAACACATTGATGTGAAGGAAAGGACTATAAGAACTTTTCTTATACAAAAAAACACTATATACTTATTAAAATGGATGAATAAGTGATAGTTATAGATAAGGTTCTCCCTTAAGTTAGAGATTTCAGTCCAACAAATATAAAAAAATTATAACAAATTACGTGTAAAGATTCTTAAGGATCAATACAATGATAGGACTTATAATTATTTAATCCTAGATTTGCAATTGCATTTTATCCTATTTTCATAAGTCACAGCAGAGGGGTTAAGAGTTTGTCCTTTTGTAGATGATGTGATAAGAACATAAGATATGCCATAGTGGGTCAGACCAAGGTCCATCAAACTCAGTATCCTGTTTCCAACAGTGGTCAGTCCATGTCACAAATATCTGACAGATTCCCAAATAGACACACAGGTTACACAATGCTTGTATTGCCACAAGCAGTGGATCTCCCGGGTCCTCTTTAATAATGTTTTATGGATCTTTCCTCCAGGAACTTGTCCAAAGCTTTTATAAACCCAGCTACACTAACAGCTTTTACTACATCCTCTGGTAACAACTTCCAAAGTTTGATCTGCAATACAACATCCAGCCCTGTTGAAGTAGAAAATAAAGAGATCTTGAAGACTGGTCAAATGATTACGAACATGGGATGCAATGCAAATAAGAAGCATTTTTGGGTACAGAAATCCAAGAGAGTGTTACGTGATTGTGGGTGAGATTCTGTTGTCTACCAATCAGGTGAGAGATCTCAGGGTGATCTCAAAACAGCAAAACAATGTGCCAAGGCAGTAGCCAGAGCCACTGGAATACAGACCTTCACCCAGAAAGGCCATAACTTCTAAAATACAACATGGAGACAGCCCAGTGAAGAGCTACCAAAGCAATTCTAGGTCTGCAGCAAAAACTTCATGAAACCACACTTAAGGATTTCTACTACTATTTTTTTATTATTTCTGTAGCGCTATTAGATGTACAGAGTGCTATATAGATAGTCCCTACTCCGTGGAGCTTACAGTCTAGTCAGGACATGCAAAGAGTTTTTTCCACCAATTTACTATAGTAAACATGGTAAATGCCTAAATATGTATATCCTAGAATGAATGAGGAGGGAGAAGAAAGAGGAATATGACAGACATTCAAACCTCAAAGGAATTAATACTGTATAGAAGTAAACCTTTTTTTATTGTAAAATGTTCTAGAATGAGGAGTCAAGAGGGTGGATTTGGGACTAACACAGAACATTTCTGCCCTGAAAGGGTGGGGGAACACCTACAACTACCTCTCAGTGAAAGTTGTGGAGGCAAAAACATCATGGAGGCACATTTCACAATGGGATGTCCAAGTGCAATCTGGGACATCAAAGCCAGAACGACTGGGAAAAAAAAGCAGGCCATGTGCAAGTTCAGGCACTATTTTGGCAATGTGGACGTGCTCGATATGCATATGCATCAAACATCTACATAGACATCCCCAGGATAGCATTTCAGAACCAAAATATCTAATAGCATAATGGTTGGAGTAATAGCTTAAGAGCTTGGTGGCTAGGGTTCAAATCCCAGTGTGGGCCTTTGTGATCTAAGGCTAGTCACTTAATTCTCCATCTTCTCTATGCTCCCTGGATTTTTTAAGGTGAAAACAAGCACTTTCCTGATGCCTATTTGTGCCTGGAGCAGGAATAAACATGGAAGTGCCTGCAGATGTCTCCACTGTTTCTAAGATCGAATGGGGACGTATAAGTCCATTGCTTCTCCCCAGACATGCCTCTGCCACACCCCATGCCTTCTTTAATGTCCCTGTACTGCAGATGTCTGCAAACATCATTTGTGAAATGGCCACAGAGGTGCCTGTGTTTTCGATGTCCACATGCATGTCTGCAGATGTCCAGACCATGACTAAACCTTTTAAAACGACCCTCATGGTGTTTAAGAAAGCACAGAGAATTCTTTAGTAGCAAAAAAGTGAAAACAGCCAAAGATCAATTGGGTCTATGTCCTTAAATATAAGAAATTCAGGTAGGCCAGATGGACCCTTCAGTTCCTGTCTGTCCTTCAGTCCTATCTGCATGTTCCTTATCCTTTGTTTACTTTTACAAAACTTGATAGATAGCCCAAAGCATTGTTTCTAACAAAATAAAGTTCCCTCCTTTCAACTCCAGCCCCTAAGCCCCCAACACTAACCCCCCCCCATGGTGCACAGTTGAGGTTCTTCACTCAACTAATCATATCTGATTAAACAAACATGCTTTTAGCTTCTTATATAATGAGTAGTGGCTCTTGAACTGCAAATCCACTGGTAATGCATTCCATAACTTGGGACTGGGCACCATATATGCCTGTGGGCAGGTACACTATAACCTTACATTTCCGAGCACTACTAGCAAAAACTGTTCAGATGATTGCAAACTCCTTGAAGGTTCATATACCCAAATCAACTCATGCAGATATCGAGGACCATCCAGAAGCAGAGCTTGTAATACCAAAGAATCTTAAACTGAACCCGGTAATCAACTGGCAACCAATGAAGTGCAGTCAAGAATGGATTCACATGGAAAATTATATACATACACATATGAATATATTTGAGTACAGTAACATAGTAACATATATGTTATAAAATACAATTTACATGTGAAATGATATGAAAGTACACCTACTGGAAGCAAAGTCAAAGCTCTCTAAAAGGAGCCTCGAGGCTGAAAAGTTTAACACTGTGCATTGTTGGGGCACAAAAATCCAGGAGCTATGTTTCGTTCAGAAGGACAAAAATTGTAGACTGTCAATTTGAGAAAAACCTAGGCGCTATCATCTTGGAGACACAAAGAGAACTTTTCCCATTTGCTTCAAGGCACATTTTTCATAGTACGGTAAGAATGGAAATGAAATATGCTCAATTCTGGCAGTATTTTACAAAAGGCACTGTCAAACACGGGGCTTTTTGTAAAATACATACAAGGATGTGAAGGAGTGCACATGGGTTTACTGTCACATACACGGGGAGGAGTCATTTTCCTGTTTTACACGTGGGAAAACTGAGCATAAAGTAACACAGTACTTTTCATGTGGCAGTGGCGATTCTGCAGTTTCGCTGTGTAAGCGCTGGCAGTCCCACATGTATCCAGGCCATTCTGCGCACCTGCACATAGAAGTGCTGACAAATATGGAGGCCACAATCTATGCTAGTTTCCATTTTGGAAGTGAAAACAAACAATGGGGGATTAAGAAGAATAATTTCCACAATGTCTTGTTTAAAGCCCTGGCTGAAATGAGCACTTCATAAAAATCTATTTGTGCTCAGTGTCGGTGTAATTCCAAATGTGGAAATTTTTGGACATATACATGGAGTCCCTTTGTAAAACTGACAATACGTGTGTATATTTTTGGACTCTCAAACAATTTGTCCAGCACACTCCCTTGAAATCTCTATGTGGTGTAGATATTCACATGCAAATAGCAGCTTTCTGAAATCGTATTTACATAGATTCCAATTTACACATATAAATTCCACTATTTATACTTTGAGGTGCTTTTAAAATAACCTGCTTTATTCCATTAACTGGTTACCAGTAGTCTGCAGGGTATAAGGAGATAGCATTGTCCTTATCTAGACTGCTAGCGAGATACGGTGGTCAATTCTGAGGCCAGGTATTTGTGAGAGGATGGAAATAGATCAGAGAAGGGCTATGAAAAACCTACAGGGCCTGCAACACACACTCTACAAAGAGAGAGTCAATATCCTCAAAATGCACTCACTGGAGGAAAGAGATATGATAGAAACTATCAAAAAATTTTGACTGCTTCTATACTGTGAAGTACACGCTGATGAAATTTTCCATAGAAAAGACATTTCAAGGACAAAGAGGTCACAATATAAAGATGGAGAGAAGACAGTTGACAGAAACCAGGGGAAACTAATACTTTGGTAAGGCGGTGGTAAGATGCCTGGAACAATTTACCAGCAGAGGTGGTGGAAACTACCATAGTGACAGAACTCAAGCATGATCAGTAAAGCTATAGAAGTCAGCACTAGGAACAACAGTAGGAGGTTGTGGTATTACAAACCACCACCTTTTATTCCCTCAAAAGCAGAGGCAAGGGGAGAGGAGAAAACACATAGCAGAAAAAGGAAGCATAGCCTAGCAACACTGCAGGTTACACAATATTAGGATTAAAATCAGTTGGGTAGGTGCTGGCCAGAGGGACCTAGGCCTCTGGATGCTTGGGCAATAGCCTCACTAGTTTATGATTATAAAATTTAGTGTTAAGGTGGGGGATAGAGAAAGGGGTGGATGTTGGATTTAGTATGGAAATCTGTAAACTCGTTTCCTCACGGAAGTACGGAACCAAAAAGAAAGTTTAACAAACTGCCTTCAATTACTACTAGTATAGGCGGTCACGTTTGTATGCCGTCAGCTGTATTTGATCACTTGCCATTCTAAATTGAGTTCAATGAGAGTTAAATACAGAGTAAGTATTTCCCTGCCCAAGAGGGCTTCCAAGCTAAGTTATGTACCTGAGGAAAAGGAGGGTAAAATGACTTTTCCCAAGGTTACAAAGAGCATCAGTGGGCAAAACAGGATTTGAACTTTGGCTTCCTTACTCAGTCCACTGCTCTTAATCACTGAATGTATTAAATGACCTTTATTCTCTCCTATCCAGATTACACTCAAGGCCATTATGGGGGAAGGAGGGGACCAGGGAAAATCTATTCACAGATTTGTTGCTCCTTTAGGAGGCTACCAGTCCTGAGAATTTTATGGAGACACGGAAATATACTCAGGCACTGAACAATGCCAGACATAATAGCGGCAGCAGGTCTTTCTTCTACAATGAACTGCCAAAGGAAATCTCAGAAGAGAAACCACTAGAATGAGAAGCACCTCAAGTGCACAGAAATCTCCCCAAGAGTTTGGGAACTCATCAGGTTGATCTGGGCACCAGGAAAAGAAGTACCAAGATCCTTGTTTCCCTGAGAGTAGCTTGGATGTGGGTCTGGAGAGGGAGGAAGCACCTGTGCTTGTGATCTGTATGACCATTTGGGTTTTTCTTATGAACATAATTTCCAGGAAATGTAACTTTTTGATCATTTGATTACAATCAAACAAGTACGTTTGAAGAATCTTTAAATTTTGAAAAAATAAAAGAGGTGGTCTTGGTTCGCCAAAACATGTCCCAGGCATGAAGGGGCTTCAAGGCAACTCCTTCCTCTTGTCAGAAGACATCACGGATGTCCCATGCATTTTATACAATGGCCTAACAGCCCACTGATGTTCCTTCTTCTGCCTAGAAGCGGAAGGAGGATATAGCTATGCAGTTTTACTTCTCAACAAAATCTGAACATTGCAAAGCCATCTGCTCTTATGAGACTTGCATGAAATGTCACATTAACAAGCGACTTCTATATACAAAACACACCAGTAATGAGGCATGTGTGCGTGAAATGCATAAATGTCCTGCAGCTCTCTTGCAGACCGTTCCCCATCAGAATTTCACACAATCGCACATTAGCTAAGTTGTGCTACTATCTCCTTAGCCAGGGTTAGTGAGGCAAAATATCAGTCACCAGATATTGCAGGTTTAAAAGGGTCACAATCCCTTACACCTCACAGGGGTCATTCCACCGGTGCAATAAACATCTAGCACTTTGGAACGTGTTCAGCTTATTCTCTCATTCTCTAACACTTCTCTTGGTCCTGCTGATCAAATATATGGAGGTTCTGGAAGATGGTCAGGAGATCCTGTTCAGAGGAAAACTAAATCCTTTAGGCAACAGTCCTCCTGCTATCCCTTCTTTTACACACTTTGTAGAAACACGGGGTCTGGCCAGCAGCACAGGAACGGATGCCAGAGGCTTAGGGCAATGGTAGAGTGATCATTACTAGTTTTTGTGGCTGGATATGGGCAGGGAGGGGTGCTGGATGTGAATAAAGCATGGCATATGGATGCTTGGCTGCCCAAAATGTCAGATTATGGAGAAGGAACTCTGGATCAAGTATGTGATCTCCAAGTGGCTTGCGGCCAGGATGCATCGTTAATGTGAATGGCAAGAACTGGTCAGACTGGATGAATCAGGTGCTTTTTCTCTACAGTTATCTACGATGTTACTATATTCTCACTCTTTACCTTTTGGGACTTTTAAACTGCAACTCCATGTTAGGAGGTAATTAAACTTCCTAAATTTAAAACTATCTAACACTATCTGTGTGTGTGCGCACATACACAAAGTCTCTCTTAACATCCCCTATGAAGGTCAGAGAGAAATGCTGTGTGTTGATGCAGTTAGCCTTAGGCAAGTGGAAAGATGCAGTGTTCTGGAAGGTGCACAAATGGAATGAGACATCCTTTAGATAGGCCTATGGAGTGGCATAAGTTCAAGGAAATATGGGATAGACTCACAAATAATTTGAGAAAATATTTCTTTACAGAAACAGTGGTAGATACATGGAAAAGTCACTCAGTAGAGGTAGTAAAGATGAGGACTGTATCTGAATTCAAGAAAGCATGGAACAAACACAGAGAAAAAAAGGAACTGTAAAGTTTAGTAGTTGGTATGGAAGCACACAGTGGACAGGCTGCATGGTCTGCATCTGCTGTCATTTTTCACTGTTTCAAATTCTGGGCTCACCCAAGCAAAATTTTGGAAAGGAATCCCATATAGAAATGGAAGTCAGACCCATCAGATCTGGAAGTAATTGAAAATCCAAGAATAGAGGGTATTCTCCTTGGACAAGCAGGATGTGTCAGCCACACCTGGTGATGTCATGCAACGGCACCACAAGGACAGAAGTGCTCTCTAGAGCCCAGAAAGGTAGCCCAACCCCCAGGCCTGCTGCTGGCTAGCCCAGTTCCAATTCTTCCGCCTTGCCAGCAGGACGGATTCTCAAGTTCTCCAAAAAAACAAAACAAAACCAACTTTAAATTAAAGGACTCACAACAGAAAACAATCTGAAGATAGAAGGACAAACCAGCTATCCCTGGGAGATGAGAACAGGACCCTTCAAGGAGGTACCATGCGCAAACTGGCTTTTAAAAACTGCCCAGCATGCATGAAGAAAATGAACAGCACCTATGCGCATGACTGGTGCGTGTGCTGTGCCTTGGCACAGGACATAAAGTGAAGGACTGCTGGCATTACTTCTGCATGTCCCCCCCATGCTCTGAAGTCCAATAGTTCCTGGCCAATCCGCTTACCTCCGGGGTCTCCTCACACAGGGACAAGACCTCCAGCCATGTGTTTGATGGATCGCCAGCCGTCCTGTCTTTCGTGTGGGATGTCCCCCCTAAGGCCTCCATCCCCAATCACTCTGGCCCAGAACCCTCAGTTTCCATCCCGAGCCCCGTGACCACCAGTTCTGCAACTGCTCAACACCCCCCCCCCCTCGAGAGGACTGTGGCCTTGGATTCGGACCTCCCGGCAGGGCCCAATGGCACCAGCTGCACTGCTACATCCACTGACTCCATCCCCTCAGGCTCCATGACAACAAAGCGCCTGGTGGTCCATGTCACCGTGCCAATCCAGGTACTCCCTGATAGCATAACGCCACTGATCAGGGATCCCCTCAGTGCGCATACAAGCGCAGAAGGAGCCAGAGCCGTGATGGAAAAGGACAGGTCTTCCCGCTGCTATAGAAACAGGAGCAGGCCGTGGCATGTCAACAAGGACAGGAGCAGCTGCGACAGGCTGCAGGATTGGCACCACTCCTCCTTCCTCTTAGCCAGCAAAAGGAACTGCAGGTGCTGACGGGAGCACACCTCATGCAACTCTTCACCTTCTTCCAGGGATAGCAGCAGGCAATGCCGGCGACAGTACAGTCCTGAACCCAGCACCTTAGCTGCCTTACTGGGGCTCATCACACACCTTTTCCAGCACCAACAGGATCAGAGGGATGACCGTGACACTCTAGAATTCCCTGATACAAGCTCCTCCTAGGAGATGCTCAGACTTCCATGAGGCTCAGAAGGAAATTCAGATCACCAGTCACAAGCATACTCCCCTCCGTCACTCCCACCCATGGACAGCAAGGCAAAGGAGACTGCGACTCTCAGACAAGGGGGATGCCCCCTCATCTCCGAGCATAGTTGCCATCCTGCAAACAGGTGACAATTCACTAGGCACCCAGCCACAACAACCAGTACAGCTGAAGACTTAACCTACCCCATGTTCCTGCAAAAGGCTGTGTCCTGCCTCTCCCTAGCACCGACAGATGATGCAGCACTGAAAACAGAGACCACCAGGGGCCTAAAATACATGAATACCTCCAAGTCACAGCCTATTCTACGGGTCCACCAGCATTTGCAGAACAGCCTGATGAAGCTGTGGCTCACCCCGGCATCAGGCACCGCATACGCACACAAGCTGGAAGTGAAGTACCAGGTGCAGGCAGCCCCTGGGTCTCAAAGATGCAGCTGTCCCACCAGTCCATTGTGGTCAAGTCTGCACTGAAGCGCACCAAGTCCTCACAGTGTCATGCCAACAACCCCCCGCTCGAGACCCCAAGCTCCTGGATGAGGCAGGCAAGAATGTTTTCCAAGGGACCATGCTCAACACGCGCATTGTGGCACATCAGTTTCAACATAACCTGTTCCAAGACCTTGCCCTGGAAAACCTCAAGAGTGCTACAACAGCCCTGCCATTGGAATCCCAGGCGGCTACCTCGGCAGATCTAGCAGACCTCATGGAATACACTAAACACCTTGTCCAATCTGCCTTTGATGCTTTCCGCACTGCTGCCCGCACAGTTGGAACAGCCATCTCGACACGCCACCTAGCGTGGTTGTGGGCCTCAGGACTGAGAGAGGACACCCACGACCACATAGTGGGCACCCCATGCTCGGGGGGGCTCGCTGTTCAGCGATAAGGTCAACGACACAGTCAACAATATGAAGGAATACTGTACCACCCTGCAGACCCTCATAGAGGAGAGCAGCAAACGTAACTCAAATAGAAAAAGCAGCTACCACTGCAAGTCTTACTCCTCATCCCGACAGAGCAACCCCTACCAAAAGTGGCAGGCCTACCACCAGAAGCACCAACAGAGGGAACGAAAGCAACAGAAGCAAACCCCAGCATTGTCAAGGAAGAGCACTCCCTCCTTTTGACTATGCATCCCCTGCCACGTCCAGGCTGATGGACCCTATGGGGGGCATCTCTCCCATTTTCTCAACACCTAGGCCCAAATCACAATGGACAAGTAGGTACTTTGCATCCTAAAAGAATGCTACAGCATTCGCTTCTTATCACCACCTACCCAATGCTGCCTGCCCTGCACCAAGACACCACCAGAATTGGTGCCCACCACGACGGCAACCATTCTGTCTCTCCTGGCATCATGGGTGATAGAGCCCTTTCTGGAGAACGAGCTCAACAAAGGCATCTACACAAGATACTCCCTTATTTCCAAGAAGCCGGGAGGCACATGCCCCATCCTAGATCCAAGGAAGCTAAACAGGTTCATTATCAAAGAGAAATTCAGGATGTACACCCTGGGCTCCATACTGCCCCTCATCCAACCTGGGGACTGGCTGGCGGCACTGGATCTACAAGATACATACACCCATATCCCCATCCATAAGGAATACAGGCAATTCTTGCACTTCCAAGTCCCGGGGCACCACTTCCAGTACAAGGTCCTCCCCTTTTGGCCTGTCTCCGGCTCTGAGAGTGTTCACCAAGTGTGTCATGGAGGCAGCGGCCCACCTACACAAGCAGGGCATGTGTGTCTTCCCGTACCTCGGTGACTGGCTCCTGTTGGTGCCCTCACCTCAGGAGGCCCGAGCTGCAATCAGACAGACCGTCGCCCTCCTGACTACCCTGGGCTTCCTGCTGAACTATCAAAAATCACACTTGTGCTCCTCCCAATGCTTGGGAGTTCATCGGAGTGGACATCAACACCAGGGCCACAAAGGCATTCCTGCCCGCACACTGTGTGACCACGATCGCAGCCCTGGCGCACAGAGTCACCTCCACAGATCGGACCATGGCACGATCTCTACTCTGCTTTCTGGGCTACATGACGGCGATGATGCAAGTGCTGCCCCTTGCAAAGCTGCACATGCGCCACCTGCAGTGGCATCTCCGCTACCTCTGGGACCAGCGCTCGCAGCCATGTCCATGAGCATCCCACTAGATGCCAGAGTAAAAGACTCCCTACTATGGTGAACCCTTCCGCAGAACATGGGCGAAGGCAGGCCCCTCTAGCAGCCTGCTCACCAAGCAGTCATCGCCACTGAATCTTCAAACCATGGGCTGGGGGCCCACATGGGCCAACTCCACACCTAAGGGGCCTGGACGGTAAAGGAAAGGAAGCACCAAATCAACCTTCTGGAACTCCAGGCAATCCATCTCGTGTTGATGGCCTTCCAGCACCAAGTCCACGGCAAGCAGATGCTGATCCAAATGAACAATTTTCTATATCAAGAAGCAAGGGGGGATGGGATCACCCACCCTTTGCTCGGAGGCACTCAAGATTTGGTCCTTAGCTCTCTTCAGAAGCTGCTGGCTGCGTGCATTCTATCTCCCAGATGCGCAGAATGACCTGGCGTACAAACTGAGCTGCCAGTTTGACCCAAATGAATGGACCCCAGATTGACAGGAGGCAGAGTCCCTCTTCTTCCGCTGAGGCTGACCCCAGGTGGACCTCTTCGCCATAGAGGACAATGTGAAGTGCACCCTCTTTTGCTCCAAGCGCCCACTGGTGAGGAGCCTCGCCTTGGATGCCTTTGACTTGTCATGGGGGGTGGTCTCTTATGTACGCATTTCCACCCACGCCTCTTATATCCAAGACACTACAGAAAATTGTCAGGGACAAAGCCCACACCACCCTCATCGTGCCCCACTGGCCGAGGCGGTTGTGGTTCCCCTGCTTCCGCTGACTCATCCTGGACCCACTGCGGTGCCTCACGCAGAAACAGACACTCATCCCTCAGGACAGCGGGACCATCCTACACCCCAACCTCCAGGTACTCGGCTTGACAGCACGGAGATTGAAAGGCAGACCCTGACATCCCTCAATCTCTCTGCTGAAATACAGCAAGTAATCCTCGCAGCCAGATGCCCCTCCACGAGGAAGTCCTATGGCCTAAACTAGAAGCACTTCAGCACATGGTGCTCCTCACAGGGTCTGGACCTGGCCGCCTGTCCAGTCCCCCAGGTGCTCCAATACCTCAGTACTCTGTTCGATAGCAGCCTCAAAACACAATCCAAAGTCCATCTCTCTGCCACTGCAGCCTTCCACAACATCAGTGACTGTCCGATAGCCTCTCTACCTTTGGTTGCCAGCTTCATGAAGGGCCTGGCCAACCTGCAGCCCGCAGTGCGGCCACCAGTCCTAGCCTGGGATCTCAATGTGGTCCTCCACCAACTGGCAGAGGACCCATTCGAGCCGCTCTAAACAGTGATATTGAAATATGTCTCCTGGAAGAGCCTCATCTTGATAGCTGTCACCTCTACCAGGAGAATCAGAGAGCTGCAGGCGCTTGTGGCACGACCGCCCTACACACAGCTCTACCAAGATTGTGCCTCCCTCAGCACCCACCCCAGGTTCCTTTTGAAAGTTGCCTCGGCGTTTCCCAGCAACTAGGTGACAGAGTTGCTCACCTTCTACCCAGAACCTCACGCCTCACCGAAAGAGCAGTGGCTGCATACCCTCAACTCTATCAGGGCCCTTTGCACCTAACTCCACATGACGGAACCCATTCGTCAAGGGGCGCAGCTCTTAGTCTCCTTCGACCCAAGCAGACCAAGATGGCTGGTGACCCAGTGCACCCTGTCACAATGGATATCTGACTGCACTGCCTTCTGCCACAACCAGACTGGCACACAGTCTCCGACCAAGGCCAGAACACACCGACTTCGAGCACTGGCAACAAACATTATGAACTTGCGTTCCATACTCAGTGGCCGACATTTGCAAGACTGTCACCCAGTCATCGGTCCACACCTTCCAAAAACACTAATGTCTGGATGTTGAGGCGCAGAGAGACAGCTCATTCGGCGGAGGTGTCCTGTCCGCTGTGGCACCCCTCTGCCCCACGTCTATGGAACAAGTGAACTTTACAAGCTAACCCCAGACACATGGGGCTAGCGGAGCCACTGCAACCTTAAGACCAGTTACTCAACCCTGGCCATTTCTAGTGTTCAACATTAATCACTACCCTGGACTTGTGAGGTTGCAGTGCACTATGCGCGTTATGTTGTTACATGTTTTGTTGCAATTCCTATGCAAGATATGTTGTTACATGCTCTATGCAGTTACAATGTCATTGTCATCACCCTGTTGAGATGGGTGATGCTGGTGCAGTTGTGGTATATATGATGCAAGTTATGTTATGTTATTATATGTTCTAAGCATTAAACTTCACCGTTTGTAAATGCCTCCTGCACTGTTGTAAGTCCAGCCATCCGGTGCAGACCATTCCGCCTCCCTCATCTACCATAACGCTCGCACAGCTGGGGAGGCATCAGGAATGGCTGACGCATCCTGCTTGTCCAAGGAGAAAGCGAGGTTACTAACCTGTAATGGGAGTTCTCTGTGGACAGCAGGATAAGTCAGTCACACATACCCGCCTACCTCCCCTGGATGAGGTCGGCCTCACATCACTGGCTCATGCCCTGGCGACCACCTGCCTAGAAACAAGACCACAACTAGGGACACACTGGGCTAGCTAGGGGTGGGTCTGGAGGTTGGGCTATCTTATTTATTTATTTAGACAGTTTTGTATACCACCTTATCCTTCAATCAAAGCGGTCACAACACAATTGGGGGATACATTTAACATGCAGGGATATGAGACACATACACTAATACTTACAGGGAACATGGGCAATGGAGGGTTAAGTGGCTTGCCCAAGACCACAAGGAGCATCTGTGGGACTAGAAACCAAGGTTGCTGTCCTCTAGTGGGATTTGAACCCCCGACCTTCTGGCCTGAAGTACCTTGCCCCAACCACTAGGCTACTCCTCCCTCAAACGGTAAGTGTATTGAGGTAAAGCCCGGGCGAATGGATAACACTTCTAAGGGGTGTTGGGGTGGGGGCAGGAATGGGTGATTCTGAGAGGCACTCTGGAGAACACTTCCGTCCTTGTGGCGCCATTGAATGACGTCACCAGGTGTCCGCCAGGTGATTTATCCTACTATTCACAGAGAACTCCCATTACAGGTAAGCAACTTCACTTAATCCCCTTTCCCCAAGCCAAATCCTTTAGCCTCTATTTAGGACAGCAGGACATGTGTGGCAAACACTGACCCTACCTCCAGCAGTGTTGCTTTGCTGCCTCTCACCCTTGTTTTTCAATTAACTGTTCTAGCACAGCAGCAGAAGCACATAAGAACATCATTTCCTGTTGTTGTGGAGCCAGGTCTTGTGATAAGAACAGCAAAATCTTGTGACTCTCGACCCAGCAGCAGGGTAACTGAAGAACAAAGGCAGGAGGAGGCATGACAACAGTGAGCGTGATGAACACTCTGCTTTTTTCTATCTCCGCCCCTGCAATTCTTGGCTCATGAATAATCCTCTCCTCCCCACATTCAGCCTCCTCAGGCCAAAAGTGCTGGATGATGGAAACCCAATGATTTATTAGCTTACTTATGTCAATAGGACCAGACTGAGCCAGTCTTGAATGGAGGCAAACTATTTGTAAATATGTGATTAGTTTCTTGAAAAGAGGGTCAAAACAGGGCTTGTGTGGCTTCACTTATTTCAGAGCCATATCTGTATGGATACTCGATTTTTAAGTAACATTTTAACTCAAAATTTGAGAGAACTAGTAAGTACGGAGAAAAGGCAAGTCAAAAGAGAGTTATTGGAATGAACAAATTTACTTGCCCATAGTCTTCTACAGTTTTGAAGCTGGTTTAAAAAAATGAAAATACGCAAGCTTCTAAAGGAACCCAAATGTCAGTCCACTGCAGAAACTATGAAGCTGATTGAAAATTATTTTGCTAATATATCCTTATTGTGTTTTCTGTCTCCAATACTGCTGACATAAGCACTTCATATTCATTTAGGACAGGCATGTCCAACAGATAGATCGCGATCTACCTGTAGATCGCGGAGGGGTCAGAGATAGATCGCCAGCCCCACTTGGCACCATCTCTCCAGCAGCTCGCCCTGTCACTAGGAGAGAGCTCATGCCGGCAGGTCGTCTGCCGAGGGCTTGCCGCCACTGCTGATCCTTTGCCTTTTTTCCCTGCTTGCGGGTGTATTGGGGGCACTTGTTGTTTTCGTGCCAATAGTTTGTGGGTACCCCAGGGGGCCGATGCCCGTGCCCAGCGACGAGATGCCACAGGCCCGGCGTCATACCTGGTCTCCTGCCTCTCAGAATCACCCATTCCTGCCCCCACCCCAACACCCCTTAGAAGTGTTATCCATTCGCCCGGGCTTTACCTCAATACACTTACCGTATTAGTTGTGTCGTGTGCTGGTCGTTGGTCGCTTTATAGTTTGCTTTCATTAAACGTTTTCGGACACAACAAAGTGTCAAGAATTTGGTGATTTTGGCAGGCTTTTCCAATTTTGTTCTAACTTGCCTATGCCTTGCCTTCGAATTGGTTCAAACCACTGTGACTTTTGCTTGCCTCTGCAATTTTATTTTGCCTAGCCTTTGCGTTGATTCTACACTGTGTGCAGAATTTATTAAATCACGTGTGGTGGTATTTGAACTTGTTTGGCAGTATTTGATTTTATCTGGTTTGCTGGACAGGTGTTTGAGGTTTTTTGATGATTGTTTAGTGATATTTCATTATTGGTGCCAGTATGATGATTTCTTATTTTTACTTTTAGAACTGCATGTGTGGTTCTGGCATCTCCAGTCCTTGTACTGCACATCATCCAGAGGTCTTCAGTTCCTGTTGATCTTTAATACTTTGGGACAGTGACAGTTTTGGACCAGAATCAGTCAGTGTTTATATTAACTTAGCAGATTTGGCCTTCTTACATCTAGCCACCCCAGTATAATGAAGATGAGCAAAACCTACCACTTTCATGATGAATGTGAAATGGACTACTTCTTCATCATGGTGAAAGATAAGTGTTGTTGTCTAATTTGTAACACCCCAGTATCCTTGTCCAAAAAGGGTAATCTGGAATGTCATTATAAGGCTCTGCATAGCAATAAGTTTGATGCTGATTTTCCACCCAAAAGTGAAATTCGTAAACTGAAGCTCAAAGAGCTTAAATCGAAATTGGCTACTCAGCAACAGTTGATGGCAAAGCCAAGGTCACATTCGGTCAATGCAACCATAGCATCCTTCAAGGTCAGCAACCTGATCGCAAAGAAATGCAAACCTTTCACTGAAGGGGAATTTGTAAAAGATTGTTTTCTTGAAGCAGCTGACAATCTTTTTGAAGGATTTAAAAACAAGAAAGAGATCATAGCTGCTAGTCAAAATGTACAATTGTTAAGAAACACTGTCGTGCGGCGAATAGAAAAGATGTGTGGAGACACAACTGAACAATTGTTGGAGGATGTTTCAAATTGTGTTGCTTTCTCATTCCAACTGGATGAATCTACAGACATAAGAGACATAGCCCAGTTACTAGTCTTCATGTGGATGGTTTTTGAAGACTTCAGTGTTAAAGAAGAACTACTTGGAATGATTTCTTTAAAAGGGAGAACTACCGGTCAAGAAATATTCAGTTCTATCCATTCTTTTGTGACAAAGTGTAATCTTCCATTGCATAGACTTGTTTCCATCACTACTGATGGAGCAAGAGCAATGACAGGTGAGGTTAACGGTTTCATAGCCCTCTGTAGACAGCATGACGACTTCCCAGATTTCCTTTCTTACCACTGCATCATTCACCAGCAAGGTTTGGCAAGCAAGACTCAATACAAAGACTGTCATGGACATCACTTTCAAAACTGTAAATTCAGTTCCTGGAAGATCACTTCAAAGATGGCTTTTCAATCTTACTCTTGATGAAGGGGCAGCGGAAATCATTTTGCACACAGATGTAAGGTGGCTAAGTAGGCACAAATTTCTGCAAAGATTCTGTGATTTGCTGAATGAAATAAGAAGTTTTTGAAGGGGAGGAGAGATGACCAAGCAGAGTTGGAAGATGAGGAGTGGTTATGTGATCTGGCATTTCTCGCTGACTTTACAGGCAAACTAAGTGATATGAACCTTGAACTACAAGGTAAAAACAAATGCATTGGCGAGATGATGAGTACAGTTTCATCCTACAAGAGCAAATTTGAGCTGATGATGACTGACCTTGCAAACAACACTTTTGATCATTTTCCTAATAGGCAGGACCATCTGGGACAAAATCCAAATTTTCTTTTTCAGAACGAGAAGTATGTGACAGAAATCTGTTCCGTTATACAGGAATTCAAAAATAGATTCTGTGACTTCCAAAAAATTGGAACAGTTGAGGAGTACTTGTCATACCCATTCAAAATAGATGTGGACATTAAAGAAACTGCAGCTGCTATCAGTAAAAATTACTCATTGAACAAGCTATCTCTTGAAAACAAAATATTAACCCTTAAAAATGAAAATTTTCTCAAGACCCATGCTGAGCAAGAATTGTTTTGGAAGCTAGTGCCTAGAGACAAATTTCCCAACTTGAGAAGATGCAGTGAAGCTGTACACTCCTGTTTCGGATCAACTTATTTGTATGAATCTGCGTTTTCCCATCTGAAACTGACAAAGAGTACACAACGTTCCAACATGACAAATGAACATTTCCAGGATTCCCTGAGACTAGCCCCCATGCAATATTCACCCAACTTCAAAAAGCTGGTGATGAAATGCAGGCTTAGAAGTCTCACTAATGAGCAACAGTGAAATATTAAAGATTGTGCAAGATCAGCCTGGATCAATACTTGACCTAAATTTAACACAAATTACTCAATAAAAGTTAAAGAAAGTTATTAAGACAGTTAAAGAAAGTTATTACTCATAAAACTTTAAGAAAAAATGTACTTTCCATTTCCCCTCGCAGTTCTTACTGGATCTTCCTATCTCTGTTTTGTTTTTGCTTAATTTGCTTAACAGCTGATCACATCCAAGTAAATGACAGAAGGTTCATTAAAAATGGGGGGGGGGGGAATCCTCCAACTTTATTGGGTTAAAATTTAATTTGAAACAAATTTGAAACTTAATTTTCATGGTGGTAGATCACCAGCACTTCTGGCAGGAAAAAGTAGATCACGACCTGTTCGAAATTGGGACATGCCTGACTTAGGGGATGGAAGACCAGCTTCTAATTCTGTGTTACAGAATCTCTATTTGTCTGTTTTATGGGGTTTTATTCCTATGCGTGGTATAATCTAACTTGGGACTTATGTACCTGTGAAAATGTTTGCAGGTTAGTACTTGTTAATGCAAAATTTAGCTATGAGACGAAAATGAGTTCCTGGCTCACTCACATACCACAGCTAAATTCTGCATTAGGGCAGCATAAAATTAAAAGACCTAATGGCCTGAATCTGGGGTCCTCCCAAACCCCCTGTGAGGGGGCTCCAATCCTTGGTAACCCAGTCTAATGCCCAACCCTAGCCCTCATGCAGAACATAAATGTTTCAAGTCACCTCTCTCCTGGGAAGCCCCATCACTTAGTGAAAGTAGAAAAATTGGCTGCTGGTTAGTCAGGGTCCTGGGTAGGGAGAGTCAGGTGAGGAAAGCCCCTAACATATTTCATTCATTAAGGGGTGCAAATCATAGGCGAGGGGTGTTACTTGAAACATTTATGCCCTAAGTCAGGCTGGGTGACACTAGACAACAATAGTTTCGAGGTCCCTCACGGTAAGGGTTGAGGGACCCTTTTCTAAGCATGTATGTGGTGGAATAGACATTAGATTACCAGAGACTAGAGGTCTTGGATAGGGACAAACAGCTCCTTTTAATTCAATGCCTGCAGGGGTGTAGTTATTTTATTTTGCAAAAATGAGTCCACATGGCCTTTTTTGTGCACCTATTTTCACAGACTTTGGCATTAATAAGCTGCTTTGCAGGAATCTGCAATGCAGCAGCTCATTAATGACAAATTTAACACTAGAAGTCCCAAAAAGGCATTTTACCTAGAAATCCCAAAGTGTGTCAACTGACGCATTATCACGACAAATGCGTTGAGCATGAAATGCAGATGTGAATTAATTTGAAGCTACTTGTTTGTTTACTACATGCAGTATGTGACATCATTACATAACTAACATGATTCTAGCAGTGGCGCTGGTATAAACCTTTGAAGATGCATTTGCATCAATTGACGCACTTTGGGGCTTCTAGTGTTAAATGGACTTTGGGCAAACGTTTACTATTACAAATTGGATTTTTGCAAAAGTCACTTCGCACTCGAGTACATGAAGCCCCTTGTACATAGCCTGTCTTGTGCTGGTATTATCATCCTGTTATCTTTAGGGACATCTTCTGATATATTTTCAGCTGTCCTTTCAAAATGAAGCTTTTATAACATAAAATGTAAAACAGCAATGTGTACACATGCACTCAGATGCATTTTCTGACAAAACTCCTGATTACTCTCAGTATATTTTAAATGGTTCCTCTCAGGGGAAGCGTCTGCAAATGGGTTAGTTTTTGCATATATTATGAGAGGAATGAACTTCACCTAGTAAGCTAGGGTATGTTAAGCATAATGTCAGTCTCTCAGATTTACTGTTAATGCTCTTAATACTTGTATTGTGCCAAAGAAAATTTTCTGTGAATTCACAGGGTAAAACATATATAAGCAACATAATATATATGCAAACGTTTTTTTGATATGAAACCCAAGACAATGGAGGCTCTTTCTGTACCTTTCTGATTGCACTTCTTGGGTCTACGTCGTATAGAATATTCAATTGGTACTGATATTTCTACCTAGAAATGCCACTCTGAGCAAGCCTGAACGTTGCAAATGCTGGAAGCTAACCAGGATTAGACCTGGACAGGGAAGGCCACGTGCTGTGGGCTACAAAGAACAGCAGCAAACTACTAGAGTATCCTGCCAAGAATGTCAGTCATGGGCTGCAATCAAGAAAAGTCTGAAAACAGATAAGCTGTTTATCATGCCCACTGATTCTTCTGTTGGTGACACTGTAAATGTGTAACGCATTTGGATAAATGGATGTATTTTTTTGATGCTTTACGACTGCTCAGTGCAGATACATGACTTTGCCTCAGTTTCTCTGTGCGCACATCTTTTGGTGAACTTTGAAATCTAATTTCCACCTGAAGCATTCACCACACTCGGTACAGAGAAATGGTTTATCTGCTGTGTGAATCTTTTGATGCGTCAGCATATGGGTTTTCTGACTGAAGCTTTTATCACACTCCGTGCATTTAAATGGTTTCTCTCCTGTATGAACCCTCTGGTGCGTTGTCAGATGCGATTTATGACTGAATCTTTTATGGCACTCGGCACATGCAAATGGCTTCTCACCAGTATGGATCCTCAGGTGAATTCTTAAATCTGATTTCCAGCGGAAGCTTTTACCACATTCAACACAAGCAAATGGTTTTTCTTCCATGTGCATCCTATGGTGTATTCTAAGCTGTGATTTCCAACTGAAAAGTCTATCACACTGAGTACACACAAAGGGTTTCTCACCTAAATGCATTCGCTTGTGTATTCTCAACTCAGACTTCCAAAGAAATTTTTTATCGCACTCCGGACATTTAAATGGTCTATCTACCATATGGGTGCTCTCATGTTGTCTCAGATTGGATTTCTGACAAAATCTTTTATCACAGTCGGGACAATGGAAGGGCTTCTCCCCCGTATGGGTCCTTTCATGTATTCTAAGATGTGCTTTAAGGGTGAAACACTTAGCACATTCACTACACACATAAGGTTTCTCTCCAGTGTGAATCCTATAGTGTATCCGCAGTTGGGAATTTTGAATAAAACCTTTATTACATTCACTACAAACAAATGGTTTCTCATCACAATGGGTCCTCATATGTATCCTTAGGTCGGCTTTCCGACCATAGGATTTATTGCAGTCTGTACACATAAATGGTTTCTCCCCAGTAGGTTTCACACGGTTTGATTTAAATCTTTTTCTTGATGTGATGCTTTTCTCTGCCTCAGTGCAAATGGGCAACGTCTGTTCTTCTGTGTCTATCTGGGATCTGGTGGTCTCTGTCTTTCCATAAATTACATTTCCTTTGCTTCTGTCTTCTACAGGGTTCTCTCTTTCCATGTTTAATACAAACTCTTCCTTACAATCTCTTGCCCCATGAAAGCTTTGAGAAAATGATTCATTTTCTGGAAGTATCTTGTAGGATTCTAGATATCCAGCACTTTCCTCACACTGGTTCTTTATCTCCATTTTGAATTCATTACTTCCTGGGTAAGAGAGAAAGTTCAAATAGGATAAATGCTGATGGCAAAAGAAAATTCTAGAATCACATATTCAAGAAAACTCATTGTTGAATGGACATGAGAAACGGGGGACGATCCCTGGTGTAACATATACGATACTATAATTTTAAACCAGAAAAAATAGTCATACAAAGGATCTAGATCAGTAAATGAGGCATCATACAACATAAAACACAACAGTCATGCACTGGAGGAAATGGATGAGACCAGAGATACTTAGTAACATTTCCATGTGGGATGGACTTGATGGCTTAGAGCCAAATGCTGTGCACTGCCAACAATAAACCTCAGTTCAGTTCTCCAGTTGATACTTTGCTCCCTGGACCACTGTTCCCTCTAAGCTGTGCGCGTGTGCGCGCGCACATACTTTACAACAGAGCGCACAAAAATTATGGTTCTGATTCTGATAGAAAACAACACAGACGTCTTAAAATTTAAAAGTTGTGATTGTAATTACTAGAAGTTTTCCGCTTCATTTAGTAATCATCTATTTTCATGTAATTTGATTAAAATCAATGTGGTGTACATACTGTATTCTGACGTGTAGTCAAATTTTAAAGTATATAACTCCGAGTGTCGTTATGTGACACAAAAATGTAACCTTCCTTCAAAAGCTGCACAGCTGATATTTTATGTGCACACAGCCTACAGAAAATTAAAGGGAACATTGCCCTGGACTAGTCAGAAATGCGAAAAAGGCAGTGTTTAAAGTCTGTGGGGGAGGGGGCACAGCAGCTCAGCCTTCACCAAGTGATGACATTAGCTATCAGAAGTTAGAGACTGATGGTGGGGTTTAATGCTGGAAGTTAGACTAATCCACTTGCACCAGCCCTGGTTGTCAGTAAGCCTGGTTCAGCTGTAAAATGGTCTTACTTACCACTTAGGGGAGGGGGACTATTAATCCTCTCATTTGTCATTGAATCGGGATGTGCTGTGAAATACGCCTCTTCCTCCTCTTTAACACGGAGTGTAAATACAGATGTGATAACTGGAAAGCTTGTGCTGGGACTGCCCACAGAGGTAGATTGATCACTGCAGTTTGGCTCATCTTCTTCTTTAATCTTTGTTAAAACCTCAGGGTCAACTCTTCCAGAACCTGAAATGTACATACAACTGTAAATACATTTGTTCTTCAACTTATTAATTATCACCAGCAGTTAACTATGTTAATTACTGTTAAGCCAGTTCCAGAAATGGGCGTGCTGGTAAGGACTCCATTTGAGACTGGACCTTATTTTGATATGGAGACCAGAATCTCATCTGAATTTCCTTAGAAAAGGAGTTCCTTGGCCTTTACTCCAATCTTGGGAAAGCAATATGAAAATGAACAGGGATCTTAACATGTCCTCAGCAAGGATGCAGGATGCACGGTGACAGGACGACACCCATAACTTTGATTCTGGCTAGCAAAAGGTCTTATTACTGGGTCTTAGAACAGGCTGTATTAGTCTTGTTTTCAATGACAGCCAAACACTTCTAAACAAGGTTAGTTGGAAGCCATGCTGTCCATGCAGCATATCATCCCATTTGTGGATAAAAAATGCTTGCTATAGGGTTTAGTGATTTTCTCTTTATTTATCACATTTGTATCCGGCACAATCTTCTGGGTCCTTTGTTCCCTTAAGTTGTGTCTTACGGGGTGGGGGAGCAATTAATTAAAGCACAGTTACTCAACTGTAACAGGTGATCGCCGGAAACAGCAGGAATTTAGTCTTCACATATGGGCGACATCAGTACCAAAGGAGCGCGAGCACTCCACTGCACCTGTGTGACTGCCTTCCCAACTCCCTCTCTTCAACTGAGTTTGTAGCTGAGAAAGGAGAGTAAATGAAAACCTATAACTCCTAGGGAAGAAGGGTAGGTTGTGAAGACTAAATTTCTGATGTTCCTGGAGATCACCTGTTACAGGTGAGTAATTAAGCTATCTCCAGGAATAAGCAGGAAAGTGAAATTAGACCTTACCTTCTAATTGGCATTCCTTGAGTAACTCCAGTCCAGTCCCACACCTCTGGGTAATCTCCCTCTTCCAGCAGCTTGGAGACTGAGCATGTCAACTTTTGATGACATTAGTGTACTTAGGCAGCTGGCTCCTCCTTCCAGCCCTAGTAACCTACTGATAAAGCAGAATCAAAAGAACACTAAATAAGTAGGCAAATAAGTATACCCAAACAGACTAACTGTCCAACCTGAGTCCCACCCCCACAAGGGAGGGGCCTCTTTATCCCCCGAACAAAAGGCCTTACCTGTGGACTGCTGAGGGCCAAACACATGGCCAACCATAGATGCTGCTTGTAGTAAAACAACAACAGACTGAGGGACCGCAATACTGGCAGAAACTTCACCGTGTCCCTCGGGATCTCTGATCCCCTACAACCCCTGAACCATACAGCCTCCTGCTACACTTCTTCAGGTCTGGGGTCATGTGACTGATCCCTTTGGACTCAACAGGGGGGGGGGGGTTCTGGAACTGGACTGGAGTTACCCAAGGAATGCCAATTAGCAGTTAAGGTCTAATTTCACTTTCCTTATCATCCCTCCAGTCCAGTCCTGCACCTCTGGGATGTAACCGAGCAGTTCTATCAATGGGAGGGACCCGCGATTCCAGCTTGAAGCACCACCGCTCCAAACAGTGTCCTTGCCACCTGTACCCCTAAACTATAATATCTTGCAAAGGTATGAAGGTAAGATAAGGTGGTTGCCCTCCAATCTTGGCCGGTGGTACAACCGAAGGCTCTGCAGACGAAACAGCCCGGAGCTCTGGCCGTATGCGCTTGCAATCCCACTAGCACTGAACGTCCCTTCAAGCTGCACGCCGAGGCAATAGCCCCCTTAATCCACCTGGGAGTGGATGCTTTGGCCGCTGCCTCACGCTTGCGCGGCCCTCAGAGCAAACCAACCACCAAACCGATATCCTAAACAGGGCTGTCCTCCTTAAATAATGGTGCAGTACACTCTGTACAGGCAAGCAACACAAGTGCGGATCCATATGTCCTTCCCACCCGCCAGAGAGTACCAGCAGGGAGATTGACTGATTCATGAAAAACCTGAAAACCAACCTTTGGCAAAAAAGGAAGGAACTGGCATTAAAACCACCATCTTCTTCGAGATGGATAGGAAGGGTTCCCTGTAAGAGAAAGCCTGAAGCTGTGAAATTCTCTGGCTGAGCCAACTGCCACCAGAAACCCTGTCTGAAGAGACAAAATGTTTGGGAAGTATTTGCCAAAGGTCCAAAACCTCCTTTGCCCATGCCGCCAGCACCAGATTAAGATCCCAAGAAGGAACGAATCAGCGGGCAGATATGCATTACCGTTTTCCCGGGACCATACCACATCTGGGTGCGTTCCCACAAATACGCCTTTGAGCCTGTCCCCATAACATGAGATAGCTGCTACATGTACCTACCAGGAACTTGCAGCCAAAGCCTTCTCAAGGCTCGGCTGCAGACAGGCTAACATGTCTGGCCCTGAAGCCGACAATGCTTCTCTGCGTATCTGTCCTAACATCATGCTCCAGATCTACAAAAGAGAGAAAAAGAAGGGTGGACCTCTTCCTGGCCCTTCGCAACGTTGTGATACCTGGCCCTGAAATCACGCCCCCTCAATCGATCCTTCTGAACAGCCAGGCCATAAGTGAGACTCGATTCACCTGGGGCCTGCGCAAAGGCCCCTGAGTCTATAGGTCCTCTTGACCCAGCAGCCACCATGAACAAGCCGCCCGTAACTGTACCAGGTGTGCCTACCAAGGGCACCTCTGCCATTTTGGGGCACTCAGGATGCCCCCCGTGAGCCTTGATCCGCTACACTATCCAGCCTATGAGTGCCCACGGCAGGAAACACACATAGAAGACCTTCTGTGAGCAGTCCCTGCACAAGGGCCCTGAGGCCCTCCAACATCTTGTCTCTTCTGCTAAAAAACATCTGCCAATTTCTATGTTGCCAAGAGGACTACGATAAGCGTGCCCCATCTGCTTGCCCCTTGTAAGAAGACCTCTTGGCAAAAACTACCATTTCCCGGGACTACCTCCCGGGGCCACCAGAAGCCATCCCAGTGTCTGCTTCCACAATGTGAGCCACCGACAGCGCTTGAAGATGCTCTCCTGAACATAGCAGCCGTGCCTATATTTCTTCCCTGAGGGCCACGCTAATTTATATAGGTCACCATGCTTGCGATGCCCAAGAAAACCCGGATGGCCTTCCCCGCAACTCCGGCAGGACAGTCCGGAGTACCAGAGTGACTGCTCTCACTTCTTGCAGATTTATGGACCACCTGGCTCCAAGTGCAGTCCATCGCCCTGGGGAAACTGCCCTTCACAGTGAGCTCCCCATCTTGAAGGGCTAGCGACCGCTGTCAGCAGGATCTCGCCTGGAGCCGCCAAGGTCATCTCCGCTGCCAACTTCGCTAGCTGGAGCCACAACCGCAGGACCTCTCTGGTCTGCATGGGCAGAGCAGCCGCTGCGAAAAGGGACTTCGCCGGTGTGACCACCTGCATAGTAGTCCTCTCAGTAGCTGTCGCATATGTGCTCCTGCCCCTGGCATGACATTGAGAGTTGCTGCTATGGTCCCGAGCAGCTGAAGACAATGCCATACTGTCGGAGCCTCCCTTGGCAAAAAACTGACACACCAGCTGTCGCAAACCCTGCGCTCAAAGCCAGGAGCACTAACCTTCCCCTTGCGGCCAGTGCGCCCCGAGGTACTCGATGGTACCAAGCGATTCTTGGCCCAGTTGACCAGCCATCCGAGACTCTGCCAAAGGCCACCTCCTTGCTGATGCCACCTTGCTCTTGATTTCGCTCTGCGCCTTCACGCGTATGAGCCAGCCATCGAGGCAAGGGTGGACTAGATAGACTGTGTGAATTATATAAAACTCTTGCCGTCACTTGCTGGCTTTCGCTTCGGGACCGCCTGAATCAGCCAGTTGTGGAGACACGGGTACCCTAGGACCCATTCCTGGCAGTGCGCTGCCACCAGTACCATCATGACCTTGGAGGATATACGTGGTATTGTCGCTAGCACGAATGGTACTGCGTGAAACTTCCAATGTCCCCAAGGCAACACCGGGCGAAACAAACTGTTGATGTTCCAGCCTCATAAGGAAGTGTAGATATGCCTCAGTGAGGTTGAGGTAGTCAGGAACTCCCTGCTCCCCACCGCCACTATTTATGGGTCGCCATGCTTGTCCGTGAAAAACGTGACCTTCTCAGACCCCTGCCTACTCGCTTGAGGGTGAGAAGAGGCCGAAAGGAACCTTTATTTTTTTTCTTTTTTTAAACCATGAAATAGACTAAGCATCCATCTGACCCGTAGTGGACCTTGGGTGCCTCTTACCTGAAGAGGCCTCAACTGACAACATCTAGTCAGGGTGTCTGGAACCACTATGGCCTTGACGCACGCCTTGCAGGGGAACTGCCAAAAGGATGGGCACACTGGTCTGGCCAATTCCAGTTTGTAGCCCCACGGAGTATTACTAGTACCCACTGGTCTGTCATGATCTGGATCGAGGCAGGGTAACATATCGCAGCCGACCTCCCATGGACTGCAACAGCCCCTGGGTCCCCCTCACTTTCTTGTGATTTCTTAGACCCCAAGAACGAGAAGGCCTTAGAGATCCCCCGTCCCCCTAGGGAGATACCGCCTGTAGATAAAAATCGCTGTCTGTTTCTTGGAACAGCTGGATCATGAAGCGACAAGGGGGAAAGCCATATTGGGCCTAGCCCTTAGTGGAACATAAGCTCTGGGATGGGAAAGAGGAGGGAGTTGGAGCTGCTTGGCAATAGTGATCACAGCATGATTGCAACTGATTTAGAAAAACAAAAGGGTGAATAATGACAAGGTAATCCATCTTTTAACCTTCAAAAGTAGGACTATACTGAGGACCAGCTGCCAAGTTTAAAGAGGATTTGTTTTTTTCTTTTCTTTTTTTCATTACTTCATCTCAAGCAGCCCACACTGCAATCCAAATCTGGCAAAGTACACCAAACAGGGATCTTGACAACCTGGACTTGTCTGTGGCCAAGTGATCCACTCAAGGCCACATGAAGTGCCAGCGGGAGATGAAGCACCGGTCCACCAGCTCCAGCCAGTACTCTAGCCACTAGGTCATTCTTCCACTTCCTAACTGGGTTGGTGCCTATTCCAACTCCTGGATCCTGGGCCTTCACTCAGTGTCAGCCATTTCCATTACACCTCGGTCACCCTGCCAAAATCCTAGGTTATGCTCTTCAGATAAAGGCATAACAGTATCTCCATCACTTATGGAGGGATCAATTAAAGGAATGCTAGTAGGAATGGAACCCAAGCCCAGATGGCTATCAAGCCAGTGTACTAACCATTAGGCTACTCTTCCACGTAGATCTGAACTGGTAAAGCCCCAAAAGGCCTTTGCCGGCATCCTGCGAGCCATCCGCTGTGATCCACATAAGAACCCTTCAGCCCTGCGGCTCCTGGGACTGAGGCATCTTTTTTTAACTTCCCTCTGAGAAAAATGTAGTTACAGTTAGAAGGCAGCAGGTGGCTAACAAAACAATAAAACGCGGTGTAAAAGACGCCCTGGCATCCGAGGCCACTCTCACTCTGTTCCCCCTCTACCTGAAACTAGACCTGATAGGAAAAATGGTGGCATCACCCGCTGCCCGCTAGCGGGAGGCTTCTCCATCACCTGGCCGCAGCCTCCACCAAGAAGTCGCAGCCCATACCCTGGAAGAAAGGGGGGAGGACCCCGAGCACTCCTCGCTCATTGCCTGACTCCGCAGTACGGTCCGTCAGCTCGACCCTTCCTTACTGGCCTCGTGGGAGTTCTTTGCGGGGTAACCAACAGACTTCGGCTGTTTGCACTGGCTCGAGGGAAAAAAAACTTAAATCAACCAGAGTTTGTTATAGCTAAGAGCTGAGAGAAGGTCCTCTGCTATCCCCCGACCACATTAGCAGGGCTCTTACATATCTGCGGCTTTCCTCTTTGCTCAAGGACACTCCTCCCTGCAGTGCAAATCTCTGCTGCATGATGGCACATTTCCCGCGCTGCTGAGCAACCGCCAGCAACCATGTGGTTCTCAGCAGCATGCTGACAACACTCCCAGGGGTCTCCTTGTGCCTCAGCCCATCCAGGGCAGCTAAGCTCCCATCGGCCTACTGAAAAACCATGCCCCACTCACTAGCTTGCTCCATGGTGCTTTCGACGAGGCTGCTGCTGTTGACACACTGCCCCGCCCTTAGCCTGATTTCTCCGGCTTCGGCGTTGGGACAGAGGCACTGCCCAGAGATGCCTGCAGGCCTTAAATGCGAGCTCCTCACCCAGTAACATAAGAACACAAGATATGCCATACTGGGTCAGACCAAGGTCCATCAAGCCCAGTATCCTGTTTCCAACAGTGGCCAATCTAGGTCATACGTACAGCGTAGTTACTCACCTGTAACAGGTGTTCTCCAGGAGCAGCAGGAATCAGTCCTCACTTATGGGTGACGTCGGCGCCGACGGAGCCCTCGCGGAGCAATTTTCCCCAGCTTTCAAAGAAAGCCTTTGGGAATTGCAGCGCGCATGCGCGGTAGTCTTCCCGCCCGAAGGTGCCATCTTAGCCAGTCAGATGACATAGCTAAAAAGACAGCATAAAAATTTGCAAAAAGAACATAAGCAGACGATTGCAACTCCAAGGGGAGGAGGGAGGGTAGTGAGGACTGATTCCTGCTGCTCCTGGAGAACACCTGTTACAGGTGAGTAACTACGCTTTCTCCAGGACCAAGCAGGAAGTCAGTCCTCACTTATGGGACTCCCAAGCTCAAGGCTACCGGAGACCCTAAGCACAAAAATGAGCTCCCTCTAGCTCAGCAGCACCGAAGGATAGAATCTTCGCTGAATTATCACCCACCGGTAGCCCACATCCGGGATGGAGGGTAGGAGTTGCTCAGACCTCAAAGAGATTACGGAGGACTGCCTGTCCGAAAGCACTGTCCCTACGGGACTCCCTCTCGAGACAGTAATGGACCGCAAAAGTCTGGCTCGAAGACCAAGTAGCGGCCCGGCAGATGTCTGCCAGCGGAACAGAGCGGAGGTAAGCCACTGACGTGGCCTTTGCCCGAACGCAATGAGCCGTGACTCGACTTTCTAAGGAGAGTCCGGCTGCCCCATAAGCCCAAGAGATACAGTCCGCAACCCAGATGGACAGAGTACGCTTGGAGACCGGGAGCCCCAATTTATTGGGGTCAAAAGACACAAAAAGCTGAGCAGCTTTACGGTGCTCCCGCGTACGGTCAAGGTAGAAGTTCAATGCCCTTCTACAGTCCAGGGTATGGAGGACCGTTTCAGCTCGGCTGGAGTGTGGTCTGGGAAAGAAGGTTGGAAGTACCACCTCCTGATTGATGTGAAAAGGGGAGACCACTTTAGGCAGAAATTTTGGGTGAGTCCGTAGGACTACCCTATTCTTGTAGAACCTAGTGTAAGGGGGATCAGACACGAGGGCCTGCAATTCACTTACGCGTCTAGCGGAAGTGAGGGCTATCAAGAACAGTGTTTTCCAAGACAGAAAACGGAGAGAACAGGTAGCCATAGGTTCAAAAGGCGGACAGGTGATCCGCTGTAAAACCACATTCAGGTCCCAGTCAGGCGCTGGCGGGCGCAGAGGTGGTTTAAGTAGTAGGAGACCTCGGAGAAACCTCGCTACGAGAGGGTCGTTGGAGAGAGGTCTGCCGTCCACCGGCACATGATGTGCGGAAAGAGCACTGAGGTGAACTTTGACGGAGTTGGACTTAAGTCCCAGATTAGAGAGGTGTAGCAAGTACTGTAAGATCACCGACACCGGGCAGGAGAAGGGATCCTGAGACTGTTGGGTACACCAGACTGCAAAGCGACGCCATTTAAGGGCGTAGCATTTGCGGGTAGAAGGCCGTCGCGAAGCCAAGACGACCTCCTCCACCTCTGCCGGCAAGAGGAGAGGAGCAAGGACTACCCTCTCAGCAGCCAGGCCATGAGGTTGAGAGACCTGAGGTTGGGGTGCAGTAGGGACCCCTGATCCTGGGTGAGGAGATCCGGTTGCACCCCCAGAGGGATTGGATCCTCCACCGCCAGTTGCAGCAAGAGCGGAAACCACGGCTGCCTGGGCCAGCGAGGGGCCACCAGGATCATGAAAGCTTTGTCTCGGAGAACCTTGAAAAGGGTCCGAGAGACTAACGGGATGGGAGGGAAAGCGTACAGAAGGCTCCCCGACCATGAGATCAGAAAGGCGTCCGCCGCCACCCGAAGGGGGTGAGGCTGACGAGAGCAGAAGCGAGGAAGCTGCCGGTTGTGAGGACTGGCAAAGAGATCCACTGTGGGGAGGCCCCACCTGAGGAAGAGCTTCTGAACGATCAAGGGGTCCAGACGCCACTCGTGCGGCTGGAGGACCCTGCTGAGTTTGTCCGCCAGGCAATTTTCTTGGCCCGGGAGATAAACTGCCTTGAGGAGAATGCCGTGACTGACGGCCCAAGAGCAGAGCTTCTGTGCCTCCCGGCAGAGGAGGAAGGAGCCCGTGCCCCCCTGCTTGTTCACGTAGAACATGGCAACTTGATTGTCCGTCTGGACAAGGACGGACTGTTGGGAGGTCAGGTGGGAGAAGGCCTTGAGAGCTAGGCGGATCGCCCTGAGCTCCAGGAAGTTGATCTGCTGAGCAGACTCCCACTTGGTCCAGAGGCCCTGAGTACGTGCCTCTTGGCAATGGGCTCCCCAGCCCAGGAGGGATGCATCGGTGGTCAGCACCCGGGTCGGCTGAGGTGACTGGAAAGGCATTCCCAATACCAGGTTCGGCTGCCGGAGCCACCACCGGATAGACGAGACCAGCGGCTCGGAGACGCGCACCAGGTCTGCTAGGCCGCCCGTGGCCTGTCGCCACTGCTGGCGGAGACACCACTGAGCAGGCCGCATATTCAGGCGGGCATTGGGGGTCACATGGACGGTGGAAGCCATATGGCCGAGCAGTCTCAGGAAGCGCCTGGCGGAGACCAGGGGCTGGCTGCGAAAGCGGTCGGCTAGGTCCATGAGCCGCTGAGCCCTGTCGAGCGGTAGGTACGCTCGCGCCTGAGGGGTGTACAGCCTTGCGCCGATGAACTCGAGATCCTGTGAGGGGAGCAAAGTGGACTTTGCGAAGTTGATGACAAAGCCCAAGTGCTGCAGCAGAGTCACCGTGCGGCACGTGGCGGTGGTGACCTCCTGAGCGGATGCTGCTCTGATGAGCCAGTCGTCGAGGTACGGAAAAACATAGAGGCCGTGAAGCCGGAGATGGGCCGCCACGACCGCGAGACATTTTGTGAAGACTCGCGGTGCGGAGGACAGGCCGAAGGGCAGTACTCTGTACTGGTAATGATTTCCTGCCACCACAAACCTTAGGTATTGGCGGTGGCTTGGGTGGATGAGGATGTGCGTGTAAGCATCCTTTAGATCCAAGGAGCATAGCCAATCTCCCTGCTGGAGGTAGGGCAGAAGGATTCCAAGGGTAAGCATTTTGAACTTCTCCCGCACAAGGAACTTGTTGAGGTTGCGCAAGTCCAGGATGGGTCGGAGGCCTCCTGTTCTCTTTGGTATCAGAAAATACCTTGAATAGAAGCCCTGACCTCTCAGGTGGTGTGGCACCGGTTCCACCGCCTGATCCTGCAGAAGACCTGCTAACTCCTGAAGGAGCAACTCCCTGTGCAGAGGGGGGCGCGGAGGCTCTCCCGGAAAATAGGAGGGAGGGACCTGATGGAAGTGGAGAAGGTAGCCCTCTCGCACGACCCGAAGCACCCAGGCATCTGCGGTGATGCTGGACCACCTGTCGGCGAAGTGAACCAGCCGGCCTCCGGTGCTGGGGGGAACCAGCGGGGGGGGAGAGGCTATGCTGAGCGAGTCAAAAACCCCCACCCTGCTGAGCAGGGCTGGTGGCGCAGGCTTGGGGGCTTGCTGCCTACGGGACCCGTTACCCCGTCCCTTGGCCTGCTGGCCCTGTTGGGGAGCTGCAGGGGCCTGATAATGGGGGTATTGTTTGTAGGCAGCCGCCTTCCTCGGGTAAAAGGTCTTTTTTCCCGAGCCCTTCTTTTTCTGGGAAGGGGCGGAGGTCTTCCTAGAAAGCCTGGTCCTGGTGAGAGTCTCAGTCTCAATTTGTGCAGCCTTTTCCGCCATGGGCTTGCCAAAGAGGTTTTCGCCTCGGCAGGGGACATCGACCAACTTGTCCTGTACCCAGGGCTCAAGGTCGGACGACTGAAGCCAAGCCTGTCGGCGGGCACCGATGCCGGCTGCGGCTACTCGAGCCGAGGCTTCAAAGCCATCATAGGCTGCTCGGGACATGAACTTTGAGCATTCCCGAATACCTGTGGACAAGGCTAGGAACCTCCGCAAGGGTTCCTCGGACAAACCAGCGGAGAAGAAGAAGCCGGCTAGCTCTTTAGCCAGATCCCTGAGATACATGCCCATGTAGAGCTGGTAAGTCTGGACACGACAGGCGAGCATAGAGCCCTGGAAGCACTTTTTGCCAAGGCCATCCAGGTTACGGGCCTCCCTTCCAGGAGGCACCGAGGAGTGCATCTTCTGGCTCTTAAGACGATGCATGGCCGATTCCACTACCATGGAATGGTGTGGCAACTGCGCCTTTTGAAAGCCAGGGCTCTTGCGGACTCGATAGATAGAATCGACCCGCTTGCTCAGGACCGGCGAGGAGGAGGCCGGACTCTCCCACATGCGGAAGAGTAGTCGTTCCAGCATAGGAGGAACCGGCACAGTAAAGTGCTCCCTCGCGGGAGAGTCATACTGGAGGGCGTCGAGCTCTTCGGCTCGAGGCTCCTCCTCGGGGTCCGCAGGGAAGGCCAAAGCCTTGGCCATATCCCTAACGAAATCCGAGAACCGGGCATCCTCCGGGGGGGACTGCTTCCGAGGCTCGGACTCCGGAGAGTCCGATGGGACACACCGAGTCCGGAAAGAATCAGGTGACTCTTCCTCCTCAGACTCCCAGACCGACTCCGACGAGGACTCGGTGGGGTCGGCTCGGGCAGGGTGCGGCGCCAGCCGCCCCGACGCCGAGGGAGTCGGCGTCGGCGACCTCGGTCCCGAACGGGAGGCCGAGGGCGACCTCGACCGAGGATCGACTCGAGTTCTCATCGACTCGAGGATCGGCTCGGTCTCCGGGGTCGACTTGGACGTCGACGTCCCGGCGGTCGGGGCAGCGACGCCAGCGAAGCCAGCGAGCAGTGCCCGCTGCTGGTCCATGAAGGCAGACAATCTGCTCTCCAAGGCCGTCAACCTGAGTCCGAGCTCAGGCGACCCAGCAGCCCCCGACTCGGGCCCCGACGGCGTCGGGCCCGACGTCGGCTGACGCGGAGGAGGCGAGTCCAGAAGGACAACAGGACTTACCCGGGCAGGCATCTCCGACTCCAGGCGAGGTCGCTTCGGGAGGTGTTCCTTCTCCAAGGACCCGGGGCGGCTGTCGGGGCTATGCGACCTGGCCCTCGCGGAGCCAGGAGCGTCCACCGACGCCGCCCTCGCGGGTTTTTCCTTCCGTCGATGGTCCCCGGAGGGAGAACCCCGGTCGGAGGAGCTCCGTCGACGGTCCGAACTGGAGCCTTTCGACAGTGAGGCCTCCGACGAGGTCCGGGTACGGCTGGGGTCAGCGAAGATTCTTTCGCGCTGATGCCGCCGACTTCTCAACGCCTTCGAGGACAGTTTGCTGCAGGGCCCACAGATCAGTTCCTCGTGATCTGGGCCCAGGCAGCGGAGGCAAAGGTCGTGTGAGTCGGTGAGTGACATATTTCGGTCACACCGACCACACCGCTTAAAGCCACTGGCAGCCATCGGGGGAAAAAGGGCCCCTGCGAGGTCAAAGGACCGGGCTGCCAGGGAAAAAACGAAAACGAAAGCTGACTAAGTCAGAAAAACCGAAAAAACCGTTAGAGGAATCGAGACCGGCGTCGCGAGTCCGGGCGGGAAAAAACGACCGGCGTCGAACCGAAAGAAAAAAGGATAAATACAGAGGAAAATCAACTTTTTCGCGGGGACAAGACGGGGACGTCTGTAGGGCTCCGCGGAAAAAAAGAAGACTGGCTAAGATGGCACCTTCGGGCGGGAAGACTACCGCGCATGCGCGCTGCAATTCCCAAAGGCTTTCTTTGAAAGCTGGGGAAAATTGCTCCGCGAGGGCTCCGTCGGCGCCGACGTCACCCATAAGTGAGGACTGACTTCCTGCTTGGTCCTGGAGAACTAGCAGTTTCCACAAAAGACACAGGTTCCACAATGCTTGTACTGGGTCAAGCATTGATATCCTGGGTCCCTTCTTAATAATGGTTTATGGACCTTTCCTCCAGGAACTTGTCCAAACCTTTTTTAAACCCAGCTACACTAACAGCCTTTACTACATCCTCCGGTAACAAATTCCAGAGTTTGATTACACGTTGAGTGAAAAAATATTTCTTTTATTAGTCTTAAGTAGTTTACCCTGTAGCTTCATTGCATGTCCCCTAGTCTTTCTGTAATCTCATAATGTAAACAATCGATCTACGTTTACCCGTTCCACTCCATTCATTAATTTATAGACTTCTAACATATCTCCCCTCAGCCATCTCTTTTCCAGGTTAAAGAGCCCTAACCTTTTTAGCCTTTCTTCATAGGAGTATCCTTCCATCCCCTTTACCATTTTGGTGGCTCTTCTCTGAACCTTTTCTAATAACACTATATCCTTTTTAAGATACGGCGACCAGAATTGCACACAATATTCAAGGTTTGGTCTCACCATGGAACAATATAGAGGCATTATAATATCTTTTGTTTTATTATCCATTCCTTTCCTTATGATACCTAGCATTCTATTTGCTCTCTTGGCTGCCGCTGCACACTGGGCCGAGGGTTTTAACATGTTATCCACAATGATGTCTAAATCTTTTTCCTAGGTGATGGTTCCTAATGTGGAACCTTGCATCGTGTAACCATAGTTTGGGTTGTTCTTCCCTAGGTGCATAACTTTGCACTTGTCCACATTAAATTTCATCTGCCATTTTGATGTCTTCCAATTTATCAAGATCCTCTTGCAATTTTCCACAATCCTCTTGGGTTTTAACAACTTTAAATAGTTTTGTGTCATCTGCAAATTTGATAACCTCACTCGTTATTCCCCTTTCCAGATCATTTATGTATATGTCAAAAAGCAGCAGACCCAGCACAGATCCCCGGGGTACACCACTATTCATCTTTCTCCATTGGGAAAACTGGCCATTTAGCCTACCCTCTGCTTTGGAGTTTGAGAGTCACAAAATAAAATAGTCTAGCCTCCTGGGATCTACGCAGCCTCCCCCCCTAGTGCGGGGGGGGGGGAAATCGGTATGACTATCCCCCCCCCCACTTGAGAATTAAGAAAACCTAAGAAAAGAGAAAAAAACAAAAGGCAAAGCAAAAGAAAAGCTAAACTCTTCTTAGTCGTCTCTTCAGTGAGCCCAGCACCTGGGCTCACTATATCCTTCAGCTGCTTGGAGACTGAGCTTACTGGGGCTGGAAGGAGGAGCAGGCTGCCTAAGTACACTGATGTCATCAAAAGATGACATGCTCATCTCCAAGCTGCTGGAAGAGGGTGACTACCTAGAGGTGCGGGACGATACGTAAGGTTAAATTAGACTTACCTGCTAATTGTAGTTCCTGGAGGAACTCTAGTCTAGTCCCGGAATCCTTGGGTTGTCAACCTCATCCAGCAGCTTTGGAGACTGAGAAACTTTATTGTTGTGATGTCACTGGCATATAAGCGCTGGCACCACCTCTTCTCACCAGTTAACCTATTGACAAAGCAGGCTCACCGGAGCAACAAGTAAGTAAGAAATAGAAACATCAAGGCAAGTGCGCCCAATAACTATCTACACGAAAAACCCCGCCTATTGACTATGCCATGAGGTCCTCCTTCCCCCCAACAAGAAGGACTACCCCCAATGCCGGGAACAGAATTGACTTATCGTTAGCAAAACTGAACTCTCTGCAAACAAACGTGGCTTACCTGTAAGTATGCTCCTGCTTCAGGCCCTTTAGAATCATCATCTAGGGCGGGAACCGGGACTAGACTAGAGTTCCTCCAGGAACTACAATTAGCAGGTAAGTCTAATTTAACCTTCCTGATCGTCCCTCTAGTCTAGTCCTGGAATCCTTGGGATGTAACAGAGCAGTGAAAAACAATCAACGGGAGGGGCCTGCTAACCCCGCCTGAAGCACCGCTGAACCAAAACAGGTATCTCTCTCCGCCTGCACATCAAGACGGTAATGCTTCATAAAGGAATGCACTGAAGACCATGTCGCCGCTCTACAGATGTCCTCTAAAGGCACTAAATTACACTCTGCCCAGGACGCGGCTTGTGCTCTAGTGGAATGAGCTCGCAATCCTTCTGGAACCAGACGGCCGCGTAAGAGATACGCTGACGATATCGCCTCCTTTAACCACCGAGCAATCGAACCCTTAGAGGTGGCTTCTCCCCGTCTAGGTCCCGCAAACAGAACAGTCTGTCCGATTTCTGAAAACTAGCTGTCCTGGTCAAATACAATTGCAAAGCCCGCTTAACATCCAAGCGATGGCGCTGCCCCGCATTCCGATCCTTCGTCTTAGCCGCAAACACCGGCAAAGACACCGCCTGATTCATATGAAACCCCGATACGACCTTAGGCAAGAATGACGGCACTGTCCGCAACACTACCCTAGAGTCTGAGGAGGACAGAAAAGGCTTTCTACAGGATAGCGCCTGCAACTCCGATACCCGTCTAGCAGACGCAATTGCCACCAAAAACACCACCTTAAGAGATAGATCTTTCAGCGTCGCCTTCGCCAAGGGCTCAAAGGGCGCCTTCCCCAACGCCTCCAAGACCAAGGGAAGGTCCCAGGACGGGACTACACGCCGACACGGCGGTCTCAGCAAGGACACCGCTCTCAAAAACTGCTTCACATCCACATGAGAACCCAGCGAACTGCCGAGGACCTTACCCTTGTAACAGGACAACGCTGCTAACTGGACCTTCAACGACGATGCCGCTAAGCCCTTCTGAAACCCGTCCTATAAGAAAGCGAGCACCTGAGGCACTGACGCCCGAAAAGGCCGAAACCGTCGCTCCGCACACCAAGCCTCAAAGATACGCCACACTCTAATGTACGCCAAAGACGTAGACCGTCGCTTCGCTTTCAGAAGGGTCACTATCACTGCCCCCGAATAACCCTTCGCTCTCAACCGAGCCCTTTCAATAGCCAGGCCGTAAGCGAGAACCGATCCACTTGGGGCATGCAAAGGGGTCCCTGAGTTAACAGATCCTTTCGAACTGGAAGCCGCCAGGGCCTCTCCACTACGAGGCGTACCAGGTCTGCGTACCACGGTCTTCGTGGCCAATCCGGAGCAATGAATATCACACGCCCCCTGTGAAGGTCGATGCGCTGAAGCACTCGACCGATCAACACCCACGGGGGAAACACATACAGAAGCTGGTCCTGCGGCCAAGCTTGAACAAGAGCGTCAAGACCCTCGGACATTCTTTCCCTTCTCCTGCTGAAGAACCGATTGACCTGAGCTGACTGAAATGTTGCCATGAGATCCATCACCGGCATTCCTCAGCGATGCACCAACTCTCCAAACACTTCTGGATGAAGACCCCACTCCCCCGGGTCTACCTTCACGCGACTCAAGAAATCGGCCTGCACATTGTCCACCCCCGCGACGTGTGCTGCCGAGATGGCCACCAGATGCTGTTCTGCCCATTCAAACAAGTCGTCCGCCTCGGACTCGAGTGCCACACTGCTGGTGCCGCCCTGCCGGTTGATGTAGGCCGCCGCAGTCGCATTGTCCGAGAACACCCGAACAGCCTGCCCTTGAAGGAATGGTCGAAACTCCTGCAACGCCAGCGTTACCGCTCTCAACTCCAACCTGTTGATGGACCAATCCATCTCCTGAGCGGACCACACTTCCTGTGCTAGGCGCTCTTGACAATGGGCTCCCCATCCTTGAAGACTGGCATCGGTTGTAAGAGCTATCCAAGCCGGCGGTTCCAACGACATGCCCTTTTCCAGACTTTCCGGATCTAACCACCATTGCAGAGCCCGGCGCGTCTGCGGAGGACAAACTAACCTCTGGGACAAGGAATCTCTCTGATGGGACCAACGTCTCAACAACGCTCTCTGCAATGGCTGCATGTGAGCCCGCGCCCACGGAACCACATCCAGTGTCGCCGCCATGGTCCCTAACACCCGCAGGTACTCCCAGGCGGTAAGACTCCGCATGCTGAGGAAACGAACTATCAACTGTCTGAGCGCTAACATCCGATGACGAGGAAGAAAGACTCAACCGCTCCCCTTGTCGAATCGAGCTCCCAGATATTCTAGGTTCTGAGACGGCTGCAACTGGCTCTTTGAAACATTGACTACCCAGCCGAGGCTCTGTAGCATCGCTACTACTTTGGCCGTGGCCAAAACACTCTCCGCTCAAGACTCTGCCCTTATCAGCCAATCGTCCAGGTACGGGTGAACCAACACCCCTTCCTTTCGCAAGGCCGCTGCGACCACCACCATTACCTTGGTAAATGTCCGCGGCGCAGTTGCCAGGCCAAAGGGTAGCGCTTAAAACTGAAAATGTCCCATCGGTACCGCAAACCTGAGGAATTTCTGATGCTCCTGCCGTATTGGAATGTGAAGGTACGCTTCCACCAGGTCCAAGGACGTCAAAAACTCCCCTTTTTGAACTGCTACAATAACCGACCTGAGGGTTTCCATACGGAAGTGCGACACCCGGAGACAGCGATTCACCCCTTTTAGATCCAGAATGGGACGCCACGTCCCCTCTTTTTTCGGTACGACAAAGTAAATGGAGTATCGACCGCCTCCTAATTGGTCTACTGGAACCGGTATAACCGCTTCGAGCGCCAGTAGCCGCTGTACCATTTCCTGCACTGCCCTGTGCTTTCCCCTGGCCTTGCACGGGGACTGAACAAAAGAATCGGTTACCGGGCACTGCAATTCCAAGGCATAACCTTCCCTGATCACCTCTAAGACCCACTGATCAGACGTTAGTTGGACCCAGGCAGGATAAAAATCCCGCAACCGACCCCCCACGGGAACTAACCCCACCTGGGCCCCCCTGACTTCATTGTGATTTCCTGAAGGAGGATGAGGAGGATGCAGGCGCAAAGCCTCTGCTTGCCCCACGAAATCCCCGAAAACCCTGGTTTCGGGTAGGGAAACGACCCCGCTGACCCTGTCCAAACCGCAGGGTACGAAAACGGCGAAAATCCCGCTGCTGACTCCGGAGGCTGAAGCCGGGATGACTCTGTTTTTGCTTGTCCTCCGGCAATCTACCTCCTTTGGACTCTCCTAAATCCTTCACCAACTTCTCTAAATCTTCTCCAAAAAGTAACTTGCCACGGAAAGGAAGCTTACTCAACCTAGCCTTAGAAGAACCATCGGCCACCCAATTACGCAGCCAAAGACATCTCCTACCTGCTACTACCGAAGCCATACTCTTCGCTAAACCTCGGATCAGATCATAATGAATATCGGCGAGATAAGCCGCACCAGATTCCAGTCTGGACGCCTCCTCGCTCTCTTCCACCGAGCTCACACCCTGAATCCATTGCGCCCATCGCAGACAGGCCCTTGCTACTCAAGCGCCACAAATAGATGCCTGCAAAGATAACGCATTGGTCTCAAAGACTTGCTTAAGCAACGTTTCTAACTTACGGTCCTGTGCATCCTTGAGCACTGCTGACCCTTCCACCAGAATGGTGGTTTTCTTAGTGACAGCAGACACCGCCGCGTCTACCTTCGGCGCTTTAAACAAGTCCCGATCCTGATCCATCAGCGGGTAAAGCCGTGACATCACCCTAGAACCCTTGAGCACGGCTTCTGGCATATCCCATTCCTCCTGAATCATCTCCTTAAACACCCTATGCACCGGGAAAGCCTTCTGAGTCTTGCGGAAAGCCTGTAGCAAAGGATCCTCCAGGGTAGAGTCCTCCGTAGGTCCCCCCGTTGGCATATTCAAAGTTTTAAGGGACTCAGCAATGAGCACCGGTAACTCCTCCCTATGGAAAACCCGGACCACTCTTGCTTGATCCTCTTGATCTTTAATCTCACATTCCTCCAGGTCATCATCCAGGCCCTCATCAATGTCTGGTTCCTCAGCGTGAAAGTCGTCTGACAGAACTGACTGGTCAACCCTATCCTTGTCCAGTCTGGCCTTCTTTACCATACCGCTGGCTACATCCCCCAGGATAGGGGAACCTGACCTCTTTTCTCTAAAACTCTCCCCGGAAGCCCCTGCCATTGGAGCCTCCGGAGAAGCCCCTAATGCTTTTTGAATTAAAGTCAGAAAATCTGAGGAAAAAATAGCTGCCAAACTCCCTGAGACCGGCAGTTGCAGCAGTGGAGGGATTTGAACTGCCGAAGTAGAGGGCCCCGACTCAGGAACAGGCAGAGGAGCCAGAGCCGGCTCAAGCCCCTCCATCAAATCCTCTTTCCCTACTGCCTCCACTGCAGCAGGAATATCTGTAGAGCTGGACTCTAGACTACAGCCCTTACGGATGCCATCTAGAGTTACCGAACTCCTCCGGGCACCACATAACAGGCAAAGCTGTTTGGCTGGCATACTGTGCCCCCCTAGAACGAAATCCCTTCTTATATATATATATATATATATATATATATATATAAAGTTTTGGTTTTTTTTATATATAAAGCGTGAGGCAGGCCGCTGCAGAGAAAACAACTGAAGAAAAACCAGAACCCAATTTAGAAAAACAATGAAAACCCAACCGACACGCTGTTTTCTAAGCTCCCTACGAGCCGCAGCAGCCCCAACCGTCCGTGGCGAATTTTCCCTCGCAAAAACATGCGGCGCGGCCCTTCTTCCCCTGAAACTGCCGCTTGCCGCTGAGCAGGTCTCTTACCTCTCCGGACTCTGCTTCCACAATTAATCCACAAACAGCAGTGATCTGAGCCTTCCTTCTCCACCAGAACCTCAGAACCGCTGCTGCTGAAGGCTTCCACCGACACCGCTGACAATGGAGAGGGCGGCTCAAAGCGCTTGCAGGCAGAACTTCTGTGCGCTGAGTCCAGCCCCCCCCCCCCCACTGACTCCTGAGCCTGCCTGAAAGACCCAGGTAACCAGGCACGGGTCTCCTCCGCGGGCTTTGGAACACGCTGAAACAATGAAAGAAATTAAAGAAAATAAAAAAGAAAATAACAAAGGGAAAACCGAGGACCTCAGGGTAATCAACGGCCCAGCCAAGCTCTCCTGAAAATTACCCCCCCCCCCCAGAATTAACCCTTAACTAACCACTTAGCTAACAGCCCAGTACTTGCTGTTCCTTCTTTATTTTAGTTTATTTCAATTTCAAGTTCATTCTCGAAACTAAACTGCTTAATTGTTCCTCAAGTGAGCCCTGAAATCCCTGGGCTCACCACTTCTCAAGCTGCTTTGGAGACTGATAACTGGTGAGAAGAGGTGGTGCCAGCGCTTATATGCCAGTGACATCACAACAGTAAAGTTTCTCAGTCTCCAAAGCTGCTGGATGAGGTTGACAACCCAAGGATTCCGGGACTAGACTAGAGGGACGATCAGGAATGTAGTCTTCACATATGGGACACCCTAGCTCCTAGATGCCAGGTGAAATGACCTCAGAACTGGTGGAGGTTCGCCTTGGAGTAGGCTTGAAGAGATCATGGATCCCTTGGTTTGTCAAAGTCTGAGACGGAGGATAGGAGTTGCCTCTTAAGTCTGAAAGAGGTGCTGGAGTACAGCTTGACCAAACATGGCATCCTGGCGGGAGTCCTTGTCCAGACAATAATGGGCAGCAAAGGTATGGATGGAAGACCAAGTTGCTGCCTTGCAAATATCTTCAATGGCTACCAAGCGTAGGTTTGCCATCGAGGTTGCTATGGTGCGAATGTTGTGAGCAGTGACATGCCTTTCCAGGAAAAGTCTTGCTGTGTCATAAGCAAATGAAATGCAGTCCACTATCCATCTTGAGGACGTATGTTTAGATACAGGGAAACCCAGGTGACTATGGTCAAACATGAACAACTGTGAGGCTTTACGATGATTTCAAGTCATTTGGAGATAAAAAGTCAATGCACACTTGCAGTCAAAAGCGTGCAGAGTTGCTTCCGCTCAAGACGCATGAGGTTTGGGAAAGAAGACTGGAAGGTAAATTGACAAAACAGGAACATGGCACCTTGAGAAGCTGTGCTAGAACGACATTGAGGTCCCAAGCTACTGGAGATGGCTTAATGGGCAGTTTGGACAGCAGGAGACCTCTCATGAAATGCACTACTAGCGGTTGTGAGGAGATGGGCTGTCCATCCAGTATGTGGTGAGAGGCTGCAATGGCACCGAGGTGGACTCTCACCGAGTTGGTCTTCAGACTTGTTGAGGACAGGTGGAGGAGATACTGGAGGAGTGACTCTGCAGGAGCCAAAAAGGGATTGAGATCTTTCTGGCAACACCAAACAAACAGAGTATCTACACCACTTAAAAGCATATGAATGTCTGGTGGAGGGCTTTGTAGAAGACAAAATGATCTCTTTAACTTCTTGTGTAAGGTTGCCTTGTAATGCTATGCTCTCAGCAACCAAACTGTGAGACAGGGAAACTGTGGATTAGGATGGAGTAGTGAGCTGTCGTCCTGGGAGAGGAGATTGGGCACAGATCCCAATCGCAGAGGCCAAGTCTGAGTCAGACTTAGTAGCAGTGGAAACCACGGTTGTCGCAGCCAGTGGAGGGCTACAAGAATCATGGAGCCCTTGTTGGCCTGAAGCTTGAAAAGTGTCTTGGGAATGAAAGATATATGAGGGAAATCATAAAGCAGACCCTGACTCCAGTGTAGGTTGAAGGCATCCACCTGTTGACTGCTGGATGTCGGAGTTCTTGTGCAGAAGCGAGAAAGCTTGGCATTCTGCGGAATCGCAAACAGATCTATGTCTGAAATCCCCCTGGTCTGGAAAATGTAGGACATTGTGTTCGGATGGAGAGACCATTCGTGGGAAAGAAGGATCCAACTCAGCTTATCTGCCAAGACAATGAGCTCCCCTGGGAGGTACACTGCTTGGAGGTGTATTTGATGAGAAATGGCAAAGGACACAGGTGGAGAGCCTCCTCACAAAGGGCCCATGAGCCTGGTTCCTCCCTGCTTGTTCACATAGAACATGGCAATCTGTCTGTCCTGACTAGGACCTGTTGGGCACTAAGGTGGTGTTGAAACACCTGGAGGGCATTCGAGATAGCAAGAAATGCCAGGGGATTGATTTGGAGTTGTGACTCTTGCGTTGTCCTGAGCCCCTGTGTAGACAAGTTGCCCATGTGTGCTCCGCAACCCAGTTTGGCAGTATCCATTGTCAGGGTGCATTGAAGTGGAAGCATCTGAAAAGGTGACCCTACGAGCAGGTTTTCTGGAGAACACTGCCACTGAAGGGATGTGGTTAGAGGGGCAGTGACTTGGATACTCTCCTGAAGACAGCTCGAGGCCTACATCCAATGGGAAGAAAGAATCCATTGGGCTGTCCAGATATGTAGTCGGGCAAAAAGAACGACATGTACTGTAGAGGCCATGTGCCCAAGGAGCTGCAGAATTTTGCAGGCGGTCAGATGGTCTCATAGGAGTGTCTGGGACGCTAGATTGGAGTTGGGGCAGAAATGCCCTGGACTGTTGGGTGTTTAGTAGGACTCCTATGAACTCTAGCTTCTGAGTTAGAACGAGCTGGGAATCCCAAATGTTGTAGTACTGTGATGATATGATGTAAGGAAAGCAGTACCTCCTGGGAGGTGTCTTTTATGAGCCAGTCGTTTAAGTAAGAGAAGACGAATAGCCCAGAGACCTTGGGTATGCGGCCACGACCGCCATGCACTTTGAGAAGACTCTTGGGGCAGAAGCAAGTCCGAAGTGAAGGACTTTGTATTAATAATGTTTTCCCTAAAAGGTGAAGCGTAGATATTTCCTGTGTCCTGGATGGATGAGGATATATTTTTATTTTTTATTTAGTTAGGCTTATATACCACTTTTCACCGGGTTAATGTGGTTTACAGGGAATGGAACATCAGTTACATAGAACAATTAATATCTTAACAAGCAAGTAATACAGTTAACACAGTTACGTGGAACAAATAGCATCTTAGTTACATAGGGCCCGATTCTATTCATGACGTAGATCTCCTTTGTATGTCTGGGCTGACCGTTGGGACATCCATGCCTGCTATTCATGATTTGAAATAACCCCCATAGTTATATAATGGCAAACTATTTACAATCACTGAACTATTTACAATGTGGGAGCAATACACAAATGGTATGCTCTTTAATTATTTACAAACAGATTCTGCAATGTTTAGTGTCATGTTGGAGGGGGTGTTAGGTGGCGAATCCAAAGCTTGTACACTTCTTTTAGATCAAGAGAACAAAGCCAGTCCTGACTCTGGAGGTAAGAAAGAAGAGTCTCCAGAAAGATCATCTTAAACTTTTCGCGGACTAGAAACTTGTTGAGGTTTCTGTGGTCCAGAATGGGCTTGTATCCTCTGGTTTTCTTTGGAATGAGAAAGTACAGAAAGTAGAAACCCATTCCCTGCTGGAATGTTGGGACATTTTCTATGGCACCCTGAGACAGAAAGCACAGTTACTTACCTGTAACAGGTGATCTCTGGAAACAGCAGGAATAAGTCTTCACATATGGGTACGTCGGTACCGACGGAGTCTGCGCGGGAACGCTCCCCAGCGTCCAATCAGAACGCTTTTGGAGTAATCCCACCACGCCTGCGTGCTGCCTTCCCACCTTTCCCAACTGCCTCTCCTCAGTTAAGTTTTAAAGCTGAGGCAAAGAGAGAGCGAGAGAGCAAGAAAGGGAAAGATAGAGATAGAGAAAAGCAACTCCTAGGGGAGGTGGGTGGGTTGTGAAGACTTATTCCTGCTGTTCCCAGAGATCACCTGTTACAGGTAAGTAACTGTGCTATCTCCAGGAACAAGCAGGAATGAGTCTTCACATATGGGGACTCCCAAGCTAAGATGCCCGGAGGGAGTCCTAGCATATTGCGAATCTAGAATGAGCCATGCTACTCCTCAGAACCTCAGGCATCCTGGGGATGGAGGGTAGGAGTTGAATTACAGAAAGGTGCTGTGGAACAGCTGGACTAGAACAGGACTTCTATAGAGGAAGACCCTGTATAGATGACATTTAGTAGTAAAATATTGAGCGCAATATTCTAATATGGACCTCCCTTGGTGGCATTGTAAAAAGTCTATTGAGGTTCATATGGATCTGTTAGAAGAGCCAGTAGAAAATCCTCAAGGAGTACCTCACTGTGAAGTAGAGGTAATAACTGTAGACAAAACAAGTGGAGGTCTGAACCCTTCAGGGTGAGAGAGTTCCAGGGGAAACTGGGGTAGTATAATGAGGTAGGGCTTCAGCGGAAAATGCAGAAGGTACTATTAGAGAAAGCTTAAGCTCTTTTGGCCCAAGAACAGCACAATCCTAGGACCAAAAGGAAAATGAGTCTGACCCATCAGGACCTACAATGGAATTAGTCCGTGTAGGAGAGAAGGGGTATGGAAGACCCCTGTATCTGATAAGGAAGTAAGGACAGACTTAAGAAGCGTTACAGCTTTAGATTAACTGAAGATCCGCAATGTCTTTCCTAAATGGGGTCAATTAGGAAAGAAAAAAGGTACATGGAGAGCTTCAGAGGTACCTAACCCTGAAAGGTTATGGTAAGAAAAGTGTTTGCTAATTACCACAGGGAGTGGTTGTATGTGTAGAACCCTAAGCATGCTGGCACAGAATTGATAGGGGTAGTGCCCATCTGTCAGGGTCATATAGGAATATATGGATATCTGAACCTAAACAGACAGATAGATAAGTATGTGGATACATATCTACCTGAAAGATATATCTCAACAGATATATATATATACATAAATATATACACATATAGGGTATATATATATATATATATATATAGAGAGAGAGAGAGAGAGATATACATTGGCAGAAGATACATATATATATATATATATATATATATATATATATATATATATATATATATATAAATATGTAGGCATATAGACACATGTCTCCAGTATGTGGATGGAGAGATGCCTATATAACTAGATCCCCCTAGGAATATGGGGAGAGAGAAAGATTAATCTAATAGCAAGAAGGGTGATACCTGCTTGAATAGATACATAGAGAATCTTCTTTCCCTGGTTATGACTGACAGAGTCAGAGGAATGGTCTCCCTGACAAGAAGGAGTCTAGATTCCTTTTAGAATTTGAGTTCTTGAATAACCAGGATGGCCTACATGAAAAATGCAGAGGATAACTTCAGTCTGCAGGCAGCAAGTCCAGATCTCACCAGAACTGCAGTATGGTGAATGGATGGAGGACGCCAGTGGAATAAGATACCATAGTGACCCGCCTATAAGGGCAAGATGGGTATCAGGCGTCCTTGAGCTGCCACTGAAAGAAAACTATCTCTGGCGAGAAGCCCAAAGGAGATATGGGCCAAGCCAGGGAATTGGCCATTCTTTAGGTTTTCACGTGATGAAAGGCCTGTGTCTTATGTCTCAAAAGAGATTTTAGATGAGATGGTGAGGGTAGGGAACACCTACCAGTCATGGGAACATGACTGGGTGAACCCCTCCTAACCATCTGAGGTTATCTGCCAGGCAAGATACTAATGCTCTCTAGCAAGGGCCCATAGTGCAAAGCTACTCTGTAGAGTTGCAGAGAGCATGTTGCAGATTGGTTAGAAGAAAAAACTGGCTGTTTAAAGCCAGTAGGTATCTTAAACTATTCTGCCAAGAACAAGGGGGCGAAGAATAGAAGTTAACCAACCAGTCTGTGATAATAGGGTTTCCAAAAAAGGTTGATAACCTGTTTGGGGTCTAGCACCGAGGCTAGAAGAATTGCTAGTGGAGGAGAAACCCTGGTTGTGTGGTGAACAGAACCAGTGGCTTAACCACTAGGAATTGCTGCATTTGCAGCAACTATCAGGGCAGCGGAAAAAAATTCCTTTTTCCCTCTTTTTTTTTTTTTTTTGCTTGGGAAAAAGAAGCAACAGACATAGTAGGAGTGGCAAGACTTCCTTAATGTCTGATGAGCTGCCCTAAGGTAAGAAAAAAAGGGGGAGACAACTCTGGAAGGGAGAATCCCCTTGTGGAATAGGTAGAGGACCATAGGGGCTTACCAGTGTAATAGAGCCACTCTTACAAACCGAATGTTGTAGTAAGAGGGAGGTAAGACAGAGTTGAAGGAGACTGACTATGTAGTAAATCTCTGAAAGGTAAGATGATACATGCTAGTACAGGGAAAAAAACTGTCTTATTGATAGTTGTCACTTCTCTTTTCCCAGAAAGAGGAAGAGAAACCTGTTAACTATAGGCATGATGATCATAAAGACTCTTAGAGTAAAAGAAAGGATGTCTCATGAAGAGAGATCCAGGAGAAGTTAGGATGAAATTAGTGCAGATGCTTCAAGTGAAAAGAAGCAGACTGCAACTCTAACCAGCAACCAGGAGATGTAATGGTAATCTATTTGAAACCCTGTGACTGCTGGGTTTGCTGAACCTGTTGAGGTTGTGGTTTCTTTAGACCAGTGCGATGTTTCCCCTGTTTGGGAACATCTGTATGATGGGCAGAAGATGGATAAAACTTTTTCCCCCAGGGGAAGAAAGTTTGGTAGGACATTTCCTACCAACTGGGAAAGAGGAAGGCGTAGAACAGCCTCTGGAAACAGGAATATCAGTGGTTAACTGAGCAACTTGGAGTAAAGACTCCTTGTTAAAAAGATTTTCTCCAGTGCAAGGAGTATTTCCCAGTCTTTCATGTGCCCATTTGTCCAAGTCTGAAACTTGGAGCCAGGCTTTACGTCATGCCCCTATAGCTATAGCAGATGTTCTGCTAACAGACTCAAAGGAGTCTAGGGAAGCACGAGTAAGGAACCTAGAGATATTTTGAGCATGACTAACCATGGATAGTTACAACAAAACAAATTGTGCTATGGTGCTGGAAGATGAGACCCCCAGGTTAGAAGGCCCTCAACTAGCTACTGGGGAAGAGCTGCAAACTTTTCAGAGTAAAGCCAGCATTTATGATGTGGTTGGATCAAAGCCCTCGGGAAGTCTGACTGCTGATGTAGCTGCGCATGAAATGAGAGTCAGAAGCTGTAAAGATGTCTTACACATTGGAACATGGAACGTACGAAGCATGAACCAAGGGAAGTTGGAGGTGGTCAAGAATGAAATGGAACGTGTACAACTTGATCTGTTGGGTGTCAGCGAACTGAAATGGACTGGCATGGGGCACTTTGCATCAGATGATCACATGGTCTACTATGCTGGAAATGAAAGACAAAGAAGAAATGGTGTTGCATTTATAATAAAGAAGAAACTTGCAAAAACTGTAATGAAATACAATGCAGTCAGCGAACGCTTAATCTCTATTCGTCTACGAGGATTGCCTATCAACACAACTATAATTCAAGTATATGCCCCAACAACAGCTGCAGAAGAGAATGAAATTGAAGAGTTTTATGAACAAGTACAAGCTGAAATTGACAGAACATACAAACAGGATATCCTGATAGTCATGGGTGACTGGAATGCAAAAGTTGGCAACAAAGAAGAAGGCAAAGTAGTTGGAAAATATGGACTTGGCAACAGAAATGAAGCTGGAGAAAGACTGATAGAATTCTGCAAGACCAATGATCTATTCATCTCAAACACCTTCTTCCAGCAACACAAGCGGCGACTGTACACATGGACTTCACCGAATGGATTATATAAAAATCAAATTGACTACATATGTGGAAGTCAACGATGGAAAAGCTCTGTAACATCAACAAAGACAAAACCTGGAGCTGACTGTGGTACAGATCATCAACTACTAGTATGCAAACTCAAGCTAAAGTTGAAAAAGAGCAAACCACTCATGAATGCAGCAAAATATGACCTTGAGAATATACCACTGGAATTTAAAAACTGCCTGCAAAATCGATTTGCTGCTTTAGATACAAATGACAGAGCTCCGGAAGAGTTATGGAATGACATCAAGAAGGTTGTGTTGGAAGAAAGCGAGAAGTCTCTACAAAAGGTGAAAAAGCAAAAACGGCCAAAATGGATGACAGAAGAAACTCTGAAAATTGCCCAGAAACGCAGAGAAGCTAAAGCCAGAGGAGAAAGAAAGACAATCGCAGAACTCAACAGAGATTTCCAACGTGCAGCAAGACAGGACAAGGAAAAGTACTACAATGACACTTGCAAGGAAATAGAAGCAGAAACTATTAGAGGAAGAACAAGATCGGCTTTCCTAAAGCTACGAGAGTTAAAGAAAAAGTTCCAGCTTCGAATTGGAATGTTAGAAGATGCTCAAGGTTCTTTGTTGAATGATGCTGAGAAGATCAAGAAAAGGTGGAAGGAATATACAGAGTTTTTATATGATAAAGATCAAGTGGACCAACAGCCGTTTCAACCTGTACCTTATGATCGGGAACCATTGGTGATGAAAGAAGAAGTTGAAGCAGCATTGAAAGACTTATCAAAGAACAAAGCACCAGGCATTGATAGCATTCCCACAGAAGTATTGCAGCAATCTGATGCAGCTGTTACCGTACTCACAAGGCTCTGCCAAGAAATATGGAAGACAACATCATGGCCAACTGACTGGAAAAGATCTGTGTTTATACCAATACTAAAGAAAGGTGATCCAACTGACTGTGGAAATTATCGCACAATCGCTCTGATCCCACATGCCAGCAAGATTCTACTGAAGATTATTCAAAAGAGACTACAACCATACCTGGAACAAGAACTACCTGAAGTGCAAGCAGGGTTCAGGAAAGGGCGAGGAACGAGAGACATCATTGCGGATGTGAGATGGATCCTTGAAAAGACTAAAGAATACCAAAAGGATATCTATTTGTGCTTTATCGACTATAGCAAGGCTTTTGACTGTGTAAACCATGAGAAACTCTGGGCCACATTAAGAAGCATGGGTATACCAGAACACCTGATCGTTCTCTTGCGCAATCTGTACATTGATCAAGAAGCAACAGTTCGAACGGAACAAGGAGAAGAAAACAGAATGGTTTAAAATAAGCAAAGGTGTAAGACAAGGCTGCATACTTTCCCCCTACCTGTTTAATTTATATGCAGAACAAATCATCAGAGAAGCAGGATTGTATGAAGACAACAGAGGTGTGAAGATTGGTGGAAGACTCATCAACAACCTTCGCTATGCTGATGATACCACATTACTGGCTGAAAGTGAAGATGATCTGAAACATTTGCTTCTCACAATCAAAGAACATAGTCTCAAAATGGGCTTGCACCTTAATGTAAAGAAGACAAAGATCATGACAACTGGCATAATCAACAGGTTCATCGTTGAAGGAGAAGAAATTGAAATTGTGAACAACTTTAACCTACTTGGATCAACTATCAATAAAGAAGCAACAAGCAGTCAAGAAATCAGACGACGCATTGCTCTTGGCAGAATGGCTATGAAAGACCTAGATACGATTCTCAAGAGCAGAGATGTCTCTCTCCATACAAAGATTCGACTTGTTCAAGCCATGGTATTTTCAATAACATCATATGGATGTGAAAGCTGGACAGTGAAAAAGATAGACAGGAAGAAAATTAATGCCTTTGAATTATGGTGCTGGCGGCGAATACTGTGTATACCATGGACTGCCCGAAGAACAAACCAGTCGGTACTAGAGGAGATCAAACCTAAGCTTTCTTTAGAAGCTCAGATGACAAGACTTCGACTTTCATACTTTGGACACATCATGCGAAGAGAGAGATCATTAGAGAAAGACATTATGCTTGGCAAGATAGAAGGTCAACGCAAAAGAGGAAGGCCAGCAAGGAGATGGATCGATACAATAACAGCAGCTACGGGCACCAGTCTGTCAACAATGAGCCGCCTGACTGAAGACCGAACACAATTTAGGATAGCTATCCAGAGGGTCGCCATGAGTCGACTGACTCGACGGCACTTAACAACAACAATCAGTAAGGAATAGTCTGCTCTTTTGGGCTCTTGAAGAAGAGGAGTCAAAAACAGTAATTTCTTTGTGACCTCTTCAAGAGAATCCCATATAGAAAATATATGAGAGAATTCTTGCTGAAAGCATGGATGCCTGGAAGGTTTGGCGTCCAAAGGCATCTAAAGTCTTAGACTCACGACCTGGCGGATAAGAAGAGTGCTTTTTAGTACTCTTAATACGTCTCATTGCTGATTCTACAACAATGGAATGATGAGGCAGTTGAGTCTTTCGAAAACCTGGAGAGGGGGGCACCTGATATAGAGGATCAGTTGCCCTAGAAGGTGGGGGTACCGTTAAAGGGGTTTCCCACATTCGAAGGAGGAGATCCTGCAAGGTCTGATGCAAAGGAAGCATGATGTTTTCCTTTGGACTCCAGGGAACATACAGGGATTCTGTATTCCCTGGTGTAGGATTCTGACCTGGTACAGAAATGGCAAGTGACTTTGCCATATCAAGCAGGAATGCCTGAAAAGAAAAATCCCCAGAGGAAAATCCTCTAGAAAGAGGAGGACAGGCTAGATCTGTTGAAGAACTAGCATTGGCACCCAGGGATCTATCCAAATTTAGAGGAATAGAAGACCCTAAAGGGTGAAGTATCGGGTCCTTAGAGGATGGTCGCCGGTACCGCAGGAGGTCGGGACCAGCAACAATCGGTAGCACATCGTCCATGCTAGGGATCGATTCCAAACTCGGTACCGAGGGAAGCGAGCCTGATGAGAGCAGCATGGAAGGTACCGACAGCAATGGTAATGTGGATACCGGTACCGACTCCGGCACCGTATCCAATACCGGTGGATGAAGGCCGGCTGGTGACAGCTCTAACGGTATCGAAGAAACCAAGCGTGCCGGACATGGATCATCGGAACCGTGCCTTCGGTACCGTCCGGTATCGGTACCAAGGCGAGTCAGTACCCAGTCATCCAGACTTGAGATCTATTCCAGACTCAGCATCGAGGGAAGCGAGTCTATTGATGCACATCTGGAGGGTACCGTCGTCGGTACCAGTACCGGTACCGGAATCAATACCGATAGTGAAAGATCGGTCTGTAGCGTATCCAATGGGCCTGCAGCCGAGGACGCCAGACTACGATCTTTGGTGAGGAATGTTTCATCCAACACCATTGCCGATGCCGGGGTATCGGTACCGCTCGAAGCAGATGCCACCACCGAGCATGGCTCAGGTATGTTCGGAGAGGGGTGAACCTCAGGAACAACCTGAAACCCCACAAAGGATTTGGAGGCCGAAGACTCCCACCGGGGTTTTAAAGCCAGTGAGTCCTCGAGGGCAAGGCCAGAGGCTTCTCTATGCTGTGCATGAGATCTACCACTCGAGGGCTGGCTAGTCTTAACAGACTGTTTTGGGGTTACCTGATCCTGTGAAGAAGAAACGGTGGTCAGTGCCCTGAAGTTAAATGGGGACCGGGTATCGAGGTGAACTCGATGCTGAAGACTTCTTCCGACTATACTGCTGCAGGAGGGACACTCCAGCGGTTAGTGGTCAGGACCCAAGCAGGTTAGACACCAATTATGAGTGTCTAAAATTAATTTTGTACCGCCACAGTTTGTACATTTCTTAGGGATAGTGGCTGGTGGTTCCATGAAGGAAAATGAGTAGGCCTAGCAGGCCGAAAAAAACGTGAGGCACTAACAAGGAAAAAAGTATTCTTTGAAAAGGAAAATTTACAAGAAAAAAGAAAAGAAACACCGGCGGTACCGGTGGCGTCGGGGAAGGCAGACGCGACCACAAGAAAACCAAAAAATAAAAGAAGAATTTTCTGCGGTGACAGGACGACGTCCTGCCGGCTCCGCGGAAAAACGAAAACTGAGGAGAGGCAGTTGGGAAAGGCGGGAAGAAAGCACGCAGGCGTGGTGGGATGCTTCCAAAAGCGTTCTGATTGGACGCTGGGGAGCGTTCCCGGGCAGACTCCGTCGGTACCGACGTACCCATATGTGAAGACTCATTCCTGCTTGTTCCTGGAGATGAGAAGATACCTCGTCCTGTAGGAGAGCAGTAAGTGGGGATTGCATATGATATTCCCCTATGAAAGTGGATGGGGATAGAGTTTGCAGATGAAGTCTCTACCCTTCCTGCTCTGAGATGAGGTGCCATCTGTGGGCATAGTGATACAGTCTGTTGCTATGTGGAGGGAGTGGGGGTCCTCTAGAGGCAGGCTGGTAATGTTTTCTAGAAGAGTCAAAAGCCAGGCGCAGACTGTGGCTACGGAGCTGGTTGAGATTTAGCCAACTGTGGCTTTTTCTGTTGCTTAGGAGCTTCTGCCTCTTCTGGGGGGCATGACCCTGGTACTGAGAAGCAGGAGGATAAGAAGAGTAGAATCTCTTCTTATTGTAGAAAGACTGCTTTACAGCAGTCTTTTTTCTAGCAGGATCAGCTGTTACTCTGGACAGTCTCTTTAGAGTACTATTTTCTGACACTGAGAGGCCTTATTTTGCCAGTCTTTGCAAAAGAGGTTTTCCCCTGTGAAAGGTATGTTGCCCAGTTTATCTTGAAACCAGTGTTCAAGATCCAAGCCTTGAAGCCTTGCAATTCGATGTGCACCAATGCAGATTGTTGAGGTCCTGCTTGTGCATTCAAAGGCATCGAAGGTGGCCTATTGATAAACTTTGTAACATTTTGGCTGTGCTTGACTAGGGCAAGATAGTCTGCCCTCTTGTCATCTGGGAGAAGAGGAGCAAAGGTCTTGAGATCCCCGGACACCTCTTTGAGGAACATTCCCATGTAGAGGATATAGGGAGTTGATCCAAGCCGAGAGCATGGATGCCTGGAAACATCAATGCCCAAAGGCATCAAGAGTTCTCAATTCTCTACCTGGAGGATTAGAGGAGTGAATCTTCAAGCTTTTGATTCAGTGCATTGTCGATTCAACCACCATGGAGCAGTGGGGAAGCTGCGGTTTTTGGAAGCCAGGACACTCTGGTACCAGATACATAATATCGCGTCGTCAACTGTGAGGTGAGACCGTGAGAGGAATCTCCCACATACGGAGCATAAGGTCATGAAGGATGTAGTGCACCAGCAGAGTGGCTGCCTCTTTATGTGCTGTTGGGTAATGAAGGATCTCCAATTTCTCCGCCATTGGCTCCTTCTTCAATGTTACCATGATGGATTTACCCTTAGCTAGGTCTTGAATGAATTCCTGTAAGGACATGTCTTCGGAAGCGACATGCATCGCTGTTGTGGTGGGGAAGGCTCTGAAAGAAGGTCCTGGTATCCCCAGGAATCGAGTGACTCCACATCTGACATGCAGGAATCGGAATCTAGGACTTGAAGTATCGATGGGTACAGTGCTCGCCCAAAGCTAAATGCCTGTACTGATACTCCAAGGTTTCGGCCTTGGTGAGCTGCTTGGAGGGGGGTACTAGCATTGGTGATAGTTTCAAGGAAGGGCATGGGTGCAGTGATGTCGATGCCATCTGCAGTAGCCCTGATGTCATGCCCACAACCGCCATCAATGTCTGTACCGGTATCGATGGGGTGATGCCTGGAGCCAAGTGTTTTATAGGTACAGAAGCTGCCAAGCTCTGCTCAATGGCCAGTATGCGCTGGTCTATCAATGTTGCTGATGCTTGGGTGTCTGTGACGGATTTTTGCAGTACCATCCCAGAGCATGGCACCAGTAGCTCTCCAGAGGTCGAGGCCTCAGGAGCATCCTGGGGCCCCTCAATGGCTTTGGAGGACAGGGTCTTGATGCTTTGAGCGAGATCTACCTCTGGAGGCTTTGTCCGACTTCATTGCGGACTTATGCTTGGACTGGGATCCACGGGAGGAGAATGACACCCTCGACGAAGTAGACACTAAACAATACCACGTCAGAGGTGAAGAGTGTCTCAAATTTAGAAGCCCGGTTCTGTAGGCCTCTCCATGTCATTTTTTGACAGAGGGGACAATCTTTTGGCTGGTTGTCTGGGCTGAGGCATTTTAATCAACAGTCATGTGTGTCAGTTGCTGAGATGGTGCTAGCACATTTAGTGGAGGGAGGAGTAGCCTAATGGTTAGAGCACTGGCTTGGGAAGCAAGAGACCAGTGTTCAATTCTCACTAGGACTCCTTGTGGCCTTAACCCTCCATTGCTCAGAAAAATCCAAGTTATCAATGTCCCTGTTTAATGTACATTACCAAGTTTAAGTTACAATGTAAACCGCTTTGATTGAAATGATAAAGTGGTATAAAAAAACCTGTTAAATAAATAAAAAATTTAGAACATTTTCTGAAACCACTAGTCTGTTTCTCCATGCCTTCGATTGGAAGAATGTGGTAGGCTTAAGGCCTAAGAGGGTGTAGAGATGCCCGGTGAGTTTTTTTTTTTTTTTAAGGAAAAATCTAAGTTAAAAAAAAAACAAAAGAATAAGGGAACCGGCAATGTCTTCAATGGTGCCGGCATCGACGGGAAGGCAAACGCTATTTACAAAAAGAGAAGTTTTTCTGTGGTGACAGCATTTGCTTCATTCTGGCGCCATGGAAAATGAAGAGCTGAAGAGAGGGAGTTGGGAAGGCGAGAAAGCAGTCACACAGGAGTGCTCCCAAAGGCTTTCCAATTGAACGCTGGAAAGTGTTCCCACGTGGGCTCCGTCAGTACTGACGTCACCCATATGTAAAGACTATATTCCTGCTTATTCCTGGTGATTGGATCTTCTGTTATCTGGCATGAAATTGGAATATCCAGATAAGGGCATTCACACTTTCCAACCTATTTTATAAAAGGCCCATAAAGCCGTTCGTAAAACACACACAGGACAGTGGGAAATACATTTATTTTCTAAATGTGTAGCAGGAGCAAACATTTTAGAAAAGTACACATGCACAGAGAGAGCATCACTCTATGCTTTATACATGTAAGTGCTGACATTTTCACTATCTACACATGTAAGTACCAGCACTTATGAGCAGAAATATCGTATTTACAAAATCCCACATACTGTACAAGAGTAGCCAATTAAGGAGCCAAACAACTAAAAATAATCTTTTAACTTTAAGCACATTACATCAGAGAGTAAGATACAACTGCCTTCCCAATTACTCTTTTAAACCCCCAAGCCAAAAGAAATTGGCTGACACTTGGTGCAAAAACTGACAGGAAAATTTTTTAAAATATACATATACCGTATTCAAAACTGGGAAAATACATATATTTTTTTCTGGACCACCCCATTAGAATCTGTCAAGCTGATTTTCATGAGACCTATCTGGTTAGCAGCATTTGCTAACCTGGTAAGCCCCACTCAGCGTGCTACTGAGTTTTTATCACAGAAACTTCAGCCCTATCTAGACTGTGTTGGGGATGGTCCAGAAGAGAGTCAGGGTGGAGCAGGTAATTATCCTAGAGTGTTAGTTGGATATTGCTGCTGAAAAATCGCCACTCTTTGCGTAACTCAGGGCAGCAAAAAAAAGCTGTCCTAGGTGCTATGTGGAGAGCTATCTAGACAGTGGGCTGAAATGACTGCCATTGAATAGTGCTCAATATGGACATGCGGCCCCAGTCCCTATCACTGTGCTGACCATGGAGTTTAATTATTATTCACCCACCTGCATCCCTTGGCATCTATGCATGTAAACAGCAATACCGTAAAATCAGCATTTATATGTGTATGCCCTTTACACATCTAAATGCCAGGCAGCCAGTCATTTGGACCACCAAAATTTCCAGGATAATTCCCGTACCCTGCAAAGTGGCTCAATGTACATATGGGCTTTCACAATACCTTGAATTCAATTTAATATTCAGATTTATAGTCCATGTCTTTCAATCTTTTTACTATACGGAGCAGATTACAAGTGATACAATTTTTAATACTTAGTTTAAATATCAGCCTGATAATCTTAAAGCTACTATGTGCTTGGCTGGTAGTTTATGGAAGAAGAAATTCCTGGCAGTGTGGCAACCCTTCTTTGTGATAATGACTCCTCGCTGGAGAAGTGAACTTCTTAATACTCTAAAAGTTGATTGAAATGATGGGAGGAAGGGGTACTTAGTTTTTGTTTGTTGTGGGAATGGTACTGGTGTATGGTTGATATAATTAAATAAAAAGATTTAACCTAGCCTACGCGGTTGACATTTATTTATGCTTTTCTTCTATACCGCCCCTTCCAGAGATCAAGGGTGGTTTACAGAGAACAATTGAACAATTTTTTTTACATGGAACATCAGTTATAAATATTTACAAACAACTTTTATTTATTTAGACATTGCAACTGGTGCTTAAATCTGAAACCTGGACATCCACTGACACTGAATATCCAGTTTCAACAGTGAATGGTATGCTGCCAAGTCTGCTTTTTATTTGGGTTTTCTATACCACTTTATTGTAGATTCAAAGTCTTTACATTGCAACTTGAAGTAACATACATGTCCCCACCCCACACAACTATAACTGCCATGTATCATGTTTGTTTATCATGTAAACCGCTTTGATTATAGGATAAGGTGGTATATTAAACATGTTACATAAAATAAATAAATTATAACAGGACAAGAACTTGGAGGCAAACAAAATAGCAAATGAAACAATGTATACCTCATTTTATATTGCCCCAAGTTAATGGGAAATGTGTTTTTTGGGGTACGGGTGAGGGTAACATCATAGGTTTTTATGGACAGTAAGAATGAAAGAGGGGACATTGGAAATGACAAATGCGAATGTCATTTCTTGTGTCCATAGTCTTCTGTGAAAAGGAATGTTTTTAATGTTCTTCTGAAGTCCCACAGGTCCTTGATGGATCTCATGTTTTCTGGGAGGGCGTTCCACCATGACAGTGCGAATATAGAGAATGCTCTATTGCAGGTTGACTGGTTGGATTTTTTTTGTGTGCGGGATGATAAGTACGTTTTTATGGTTTGTTCTTTTTTTTTTTTGTTCTCCGGATCTTTGTGAATTAGTGGTTGGAGGATGTCTGGAAATAGGCTGTGTAGAATTTTGTAGGTGATAACCAGTATTTTTTTTTTTAGTATTTAATCTTTTTATTTATTGTAAATAGTTTACATATTAGACAGCATACATTTTGATTCCATTGTAAGAAGTTAACATATTGAAACATTATAGACAATATACACTTTAAGATAACTTAAAAAGCATACATATTGAAACAATGTAAACAGCATACATATTAACAATGTTAAACATATTTTATTTTTCTCCCCTTCCCCCCCCTTTATCCACCACCCCCATCCCATACTCCCTCCCATTCCTTACCTTTATCCCCTTCCCCCCCCATTTACCACCACCCCATCCCATACTCCCTCCCATTCCTTACCTTTATCCCCCCCTCCCACTCAGTAATAATTCATTAAAAAAAAGTCAATTAATACATTATAATTTCCCCTTCTCCTTCCTGCACCTTCACCCTTTTACACTTTCCCCTTCCAATCCCCATCCTCCCTACTAAACCAATTCTAACCTAACCCTTATGTAATTCTAACTTAGCCAATTTAAATTGTTAAAATATCATTCCTTGCCCTTGCTGAAACCCCATCAAGATAAGGAGACCAAACATTTAAAAATAAGCTCTTTTACGCACATGTTTCCTAGTAGATACTCCTTCCCATAAAATCAATTGATGTAATACGTTTCTCCACTCCCAAAATTCTGGACCTTTAGGATCTCTCCAATTCCGAAGTATACATTGTTTAGCAAGCAGACAACATTTCCTCACTAAATGTCTATTCCCTGATAATGAAAGCCCTAAAGAATCTGGAACATCAAGAATTGCAAACCCTGGAGTCAAAATTAAAGATTGCCTCAATATACCACTTAGAAATTTTTGAATATTAATCCAAAATTTCCTCACACATAAACAAGTCCAGAACATATGCCCCAAATGTGCCTTCTCCATTCTACACCTTGGGCATTCACTACATTGAGCAAAGCCCCCTCTCCATGCTCTATATGGTGATATGTAAGCACGTTCTATTATCTTAAATTGCATTTCATTTTTTTTTTTTTGGTGTAAAAGATTTTTATTGAAAGTCAAGAACATAACATGGTATAGATATCCGTAAGCAATAAACTCAGTACAGTTATCAGTGCACATACACATCCTGGCTATATTTGTTTTCCAGCAAAACTAAAGCCATGCTATCTTAGGAAACAGTATTTCGCCCTATTTAAACAAACACTGAGAATAGAACATTAAGAATAAAAGTTGGCTGACTTCCAAACTTGCAGTAGTAGCCATTGATAAAGCCAAAGCAATACAATATGGAACAAAAATATCATATGGGGGGCATATAGCTAGCCCATGATACACTTAAACCAGCCAGGCCGGTGACTCTTTATCTAACCCTTCCTTGCTCTCCCTCCCTCATTATTGTAAACATAGTGCCAATGAAGAGGAATGGAAGAGTGCAGTCTAGTTTGACAGAAGAATAAAGATAAAGAGATATAAGAAACTCATCAGTTTGTGGGATACATGGAGGATCAACCAGTGTATGGAGGAGTACGAACCATGGGAGTTAAGACACTATTGAGTGTCCTGTCCACTAGCATTCAGATGTGCAGAAAATGTCCCCATAGATGATTCAGCTTGTTCACTTTACCATGCAGTTCTGAGGTCAACTTCTCCATGCGGTAGAGATCCCAAACCTTTACCATCCATTCATCATATGTAGGTACAGCGTGTCTCTTCCAGTACCGGCTAACCACCAAGTGTGCAGCCAAAAATAAGCATTGAGTCATTCGTATTTGGGCCCTTGTCAGAGAATCGGAATGGAAATAGCCTAAGATACAATGTTCAGCGTCAAACGGGAAGGAGGCCTCCAATTTTTGAGTTATCCTATTATATATTAGCAGCCAGTAAGATTTAATTTTTGGGCAATCCCACCACCATGTGAAAGAATGTTCCCAATTCAACATATGATCTCCAACATAAGGGGTCATCAGCACGCGCCCATCGATAGAGAGAAGTCGGAACAATTGACATCCTCAGAGCAATTCGTAACTGGGTATTAATTAGTGACAAAGATATGGAGCAGGTATGTGCACAATGAAAAACGTCGACCCAGAAATCATCCAATTTATTCTGGATATTATCGTCTTCCTAACGAGCATGAGATTTTGGGATAGGAGAAGCCAGTGATACATCCTCTGATAGTGACCGGTACAATTGCACCAATAGTGCCTTGTCAGTCTTAGACTCAAATAGGAGCCATTCTCATGCAGTGGGTGTCCTTGTAGCTGCCTCCAAAATGGGCTGAGAAGAGAAGCAGTGGCAAAATTGAAAGTATTGAAATGGGGTGAGTGGGAATTGCAGCAGCAACTCTAATCGGGGCAGTGACAAAAGGTTGGAATGGTGCTGAAGAGAGGCCAGGTGTAAATTATCCAGGGTTTGTCGGAGATGCAGTGTAAAGGCCCTAACAAAGGAGAATACTCTTAAGGACGTGTACGGGGACCAAAAGGAGGGCCGAGCAGTCTTGACACAGACCTTGCGCCAGGCTGTCCAAATGGGGCCCAAAAAGATATGCGAACGGATAGTACGCACTAACAATTTCTCAGTAATGAAAGGGATGGCATTTAGGGGAACTGGAGAGATCCAATTTGCTTCCAATTCAACCCATGCAGAAGAATCTTTTAACCGCCACAAGGGAATGGCTCGCAAACAGGAGCTAAGATAATAGAGCTCAAAATTGGGGAGACCGATACCACCCAAAACCTTGACACGAGTCATTGTATGCCAGCTTAACCAAGGTTGGCGACCTTGCCACACAAACTGCATGAGAACCCGGCGTAACTGGAGAAAGAAAGAGCGAGGTAATTGAATAGGGGAGTTGTTCAAATAAGAAAAGAAATTTTGGTAGCAGAAGCAGTTTAATCGTGTTCAGTCTACCTAGCTAGGATACTGATAGGGATTGCCATGCAGTGATCTCCTTAGAAATGGTAGTCACCAATGGAGTGTAATTCTTCTCATAAAGATCTCCTACTCTCTGGGTAATCTGTAGTCCTAGATACTTGAAACTGGAAACCATCGGGAAACTACTATCTCTTCTCAATGGGCACGCTCCGCGGGCTGTCAAACAGGGCATCAGGGCAGATTTCTGGAAGTTGATTGTGTATCCTGATAGATGAGAGAAATCGGTTAGTAGTGAGGTCAGGATCGGCATGCTAGTGTCTGGTTCCCAAACAAATACTAAGGTGTCATCCGCATAAAGCAATACGATATGATGTTTGTTTGCAAGGGGGATCCCTAATTTTGTTTCAAGAGAGTGTAAATGTATAGCTAATGGTTCAAGCACCAGTGCAAACAAAAGAGAAAAGAGTGGGCATCCTTGTCTGGTACCACATTCTAAAGAGAACGGTGTTGAGAGGAATCCATTTACTTGAACTATTCCTGTGGGGGCTTTGTTGAGGGCTGAAACCTATGACAGGAAAGAGGGTCCAAACCCAAAATGCTGTAATACGCTCAAGAGATATCGCCATTCCACCTTGTCAAATGTTTTTTCTGCATCTAAAGAGAGGATCGCATAACTGCCCTCTAAATGTCGGACCCCCACCATAATATTAAGAAGACGACAAACGTTCTCAAACACCTGGCGACCTTTAATAAATCCAGTTTGATCAGGATGAACTACTTCCAGCACCTTTGAGTGTAAATGGGAGGCGAGAATCTTTGTAAAGATTTTATAATCAACGTTAAGCAGGGAAATTGGTCTGTAACTGCTACCCTGCAGGGGGTCTTTCCCTTCTTTAGGAATTACGGTAATTAGGGTCTAATGCATGGATTCAGGGAGGCTTTGGTGATGTAAAATAGAATTAAAGACTTTGGTTAAAACTGGTGCTACAAGATTGGAAAGTTTTATAGAATTCTGCTGGGAGCATATCTGGACCTGAAGCTTTGGCAGTCTTTAGCTGTTTTAAGGCTAAGTGTACCTCTGCGAGGGTGATTTCCCTGTCCAATGCCTCTCGTGCATCTTCAGACAATTGCAAGAGGTGCAAGTCTGATAAATACCGGTGTATATCTGTAGCATCTGCGGTAAGCTGAGAAGAGTAAAGATCTTTGTAAAAGCAAGCAAAATACTGTGCAATTTCTTTGGATTTTTGAAGTTTCTGATTTTGTTCGTCCAAAACAGTAGACACCCGACGAGCTAATCTCTGTCTTTTCAATTACATAAGAACATAAGATATGCCATACTGGGTCAGACCAAGGTCCATCAAGCCCAGTATTCTGTTTCCAACAGTGGCCAATCTAGGTCATATGTACCTAGCAGTTTCCCCAAGAGACACAAGTTCCACAATGCTTGTACTGGGTCAAGCATTGATATCTTCGGTCACTTCTTAATAATGGTTTATGGACCTTTCCTCCAGGAACTTGTCCAAACCTTTTTTAAACCCAGCTACTTTACTACATCCTCCGGTAACAAATTCCAGAGTTTGATTACACATTGAGTGAAAAAATATTTTCTTTTATTAGTCTTAAATAGTTTACCCTGTAGCTTCATTGCATGCCCCCTAGTCTTTCTATATTCTGATAACGTAAACAATCGATCTACGTTTACCCGTTCCACTCCGTTCATTAATTTATAGACTTCTATCATATCTCCCCTCAGCCGTCTCTTTTCCAGGTTAAAGAGCCCTAACCTTTTTAGCCTTTCTTGCCAAAGGAGTAATTTGTTCGCTTTGTTCCCATGCTCAAAAAAATGCCAGCGAGTTCTTAGTAAGCGGGATGCAATCTCCTCTGTCTCTAATGCTGCTAATTTACTCCGTAGAACAGTGAGTTGCCACAAAATCTTGGGCGTCGACCAATGCTTATGCTGCTGCTCGAGAACAGATATTTGGGCTCTAAGATCGTTCTGGGCGACTGTGTTCTGACAATTATAAGCTACAACGTTGAAAAAAGTAGTTGCTCATAAAAAAAAGAGACCTTAAACAACGTTTTGTTGCACAATTATAAGCTACAGACAGGGAAATGATATGCCCTCTCAGAACTGCCTTACCTGCTTCCCATAATAAGAACTGTGACGTCTCTTCTCCTTCATTATGAGATATGTATTCCTTCCATCCCTCTTGCAACTGTTTCACAAAGTTTACATTTTTCAACAGGTTTCTAGGGAAAGCCCAAGAGCGCGGGGGAGTTTTGGTATTTCCAAGATCACACGCCAGAGAAATTACATAGTGGTCCGAGGGTCCCCTAGTTCCAATCCGAACTTGATCAATTTGAAATGTTAACTGTTTGGACACTAGCCACATATCTATGCATGAGTGTGAGTTGTGCACAGAAGAGAAGAAGGTATAGTCCCTTTCTCCTGGGTGATAAGAGCACCACACATCATCCAGAGCAAAAGTAGAAATTAGGGTAGAGAGAGATTGAGAGGGCTCTATCGGTAGTTTATGACCCGAAGATCTGTCTAAGTCTGAAAAAACACAATTAAAGTCTCCCCCCATTACTATATCCCCGGTCACCCAGGTTGCCAAGACCTCAATAAGGTTTGCTAATGACTGGACAATTTCGGTAATAGGGAATGTATACATTGACAAAGGAGATCACAGCCCCGGAAAGAGTGCCTGAGAGTATTAAGAAGCGACCTTTAGGGTCTTGTATCTGATTTATAAGTTGAAAGGGGGATTTGTGTGTGAACATGATGGCCACCCCTCTTTTGTGAGTAGAAAAACTGGCGGAGTAGACTACAGGGAATCTACGGGAAGTTAAGCCAGTGTGTGCCCCAGGAGCCATATGCGTTTCCTGCAGGAAAGCTATATCTGCACGCTCTCTGTGAATGTGCTCAACTACTCTACGTCTTTTAACGGGGTTGTGTAGGCCTCTAACATTCCAGGAGATTAATTTAATCATTACCTATCAGGGCAACCTGAATGGGGAACAAGATATATCTCTCAACACCTGGTTCTCTTCACTCAAAACTTTCATTTGGGATTCATCTATACAGACTTTCCCTCCCGATCTGCTCCCTCCAGCATTGTAGAGCTCTCCATCTCTCACCTCTAATCTGCATCACTGTAATTGCACTTCCTTCCCTCTTCCTTTTTCTCTCTTCTGGCCTCCCCCTCCCCTTCCCCCCCCCTTGTCATCCTCCCCCCCATCCTTTCTTCCTCAATAGCTTGTTCTCCTCTTGCTATCCTGGAGTCACAGGATAGCATCCCGCTCTGGAGAACCCCCATCATGAGTGGGTAACCTTCCCACCCTTAGGAGGACGCTAGGTAATAGGGTAAACCTAACTATCACTCCAGATCCCTCATTCCCTTGGAAAATGAACAAACAACCTAACCTGCTATCTGTCATTGCTACCCTCACCTTACCTCTTATAAATTTGGTGCCTATCTCTGAAACTTGCATCTTGAAATACTTGGCCCATAATACATTGGTTTACCTATCTCCACCTGTCAGCTTCAGGTGCACTGAGGGTCTTTGAGGAGGGGTAAAACGCAACCAGCCTCATTAGAGACCTCAGCCGAAGAGAGACGAAGAAACAAACAAGTTAACCATTTAAACAGTTCAATTGAACTTATGACCCCCTCTCAGTTCGGAGCTGTGGTGTCCATCCCTTGCCCAACGAGGCTGTCTTGATCTGCCTCCGAAGAACATCTTGATCTCGGGACCTTTCGATGCTTAGGAGTGGAGACTTCCCAGTCTCCCTTCGGGTTTCGTTGTGGAAGCGAACACACCCCATATTGGAAGGAGTGCAAAAAAAGCAAACAGTCAGATAGATCTGAAATACGATGTTTAATGCCATGCCACTTGAAGATCAGTGAGAAAAGGAAGCCCCAATGATATGGTACAGAATGTTTTTGAAGAGCTTGCGTGAGGGGCCGAAAGCTTTTGCGTCTCTCCATGGTGCGTTGTGCAATGTCCTGGAAAATTTGAAGCTCTTGACCTTTATATAGAAAAGATCATTTGCCCTGCAAGCTGTGAAGTAGTGCCATCTTGTCCTTGAAAAAGGAGAAGCATGCTATGATTGGGCGTGGACGGGTGCTGGAATCCTTCTTAGACCTAAGGCTACGATGAGCATAAAAATTATTGTTTATTGCTCCAATACTAACCCGAGAACTTCATCTTCTAATACGCTCCCGTGCCTTATAGGTGCATTCAATCCTATCTATAGTAGAGCTTCAAAACTTTAAGCAACTGGTCTCAGACTTATATGAGCTATGGTTGTAATGTATCATCAACCAAATGCTCTATTTTGCATCAATGACCGGTAATGTTGCTTATACTGAGCTCCAAATCTCATCAGCATATGAGCATTTTTTCTTCAAAATACGTACACTTTTCAAACAGTGTGGATGTACAAGTTAGTGATTTCAAAGGTTTGTCAATTGATCTTTTTAGAAGGAAAAAGGATTTGTGCTTATCTTTTAATCTTCTTTCTATTTCCCAACGCCAGTCTCAGCGCTGCTACGTTTCACTGCCAGTCTGTTTCATCAGGGGGTTTTCTCTCGGCATTTATCCTCAATCAACTTCTTAAAAAGACTTCCCACACGACTTCCACATTTCCATAGCTGTTAAAGGGAATCACACCAGTAGTTCTCAATTATAACATTTAAATGGAGATATCCATATCAGTCACGCATCTGTACGACACCAAAATAATATTACCATAAGTTACCCGAGGTCTCTTTCACCTTCAGACCGTTAGTGCTTTCAACGCTGTGCATGCGGTCTTTCTTCGGGAGAGAGCCTTATATCTAATGTGGACCTCTAATTGTTGTCGAGTACTAAGGCTACGATGAGCACATTCCAATTTGACTGGTCGAGTGGAGTTAGTTACACAAAAGGCAAATATCTCTTGTACTATAACCATCGAATCCTCTCTGTCCCAAGAACTTTCTGGAACCCCCAAGATGCGGATGTTATTTCTTCTTTGACGATTTTCTAAGTCTTCTTGACAGTCCAGCATATCTTTTGTTATTTGATCCATTTTTCTCATCTTGGTATGAAAATCAGCCAAGGAGTCAATTTGCTCCCCTATATAGATTTTGGTTTGAGTTACCCGGTCATCAAGCGCCTTTAAATCGGCATGCATGTCTGCACTGCTTTGGTGAAATCCGTTTGGAAGAGCTTAAGTTCCTGTAATATTTCAGCAAGATCTTACTTCGTCACTAGTGTGGAGATAATTGCTTCGTCTAATACCCGTGGTGCAGGATGACGCTCTACTTCCGACGAGAGTTCAGACTGTAAATCAGTAGTCCTGGAAAATTTGGACAGTGCAGAGGCATAAGATTTAACTTTAGCCGTTATACAGGGTATTAAAAGATATCTGCCTGCACTTTAGGATGAGATCACATTGATTTTTATGAGAGCAGGAGAAACGAGAGGCTCTCAATCAAGCCAGAATCCTATGCGATCCAGCTATGCGTTCCAAATTTCGGCGGCCATCTTAGCTGTCAAAATATGCGTTCCAACTATGCGTTTCAATTAACGGCGGCCATCTTAGCTGAGTATTCATGCATTCCAGCTATGCGTTCCAAAGGTGCGTCGGCCATCTAAGGAGCAGGTTTGTGCGTTCCAGGTATGCGTTTCAACTCTTCTTCACGCCAAAGCCACAGCACTCTCCTGAGTTCCATGATGCGTTCCAATGAGGCAGAACATCAATGGAGACCCAGATTAAGCAGTAAAAGTCCCGGGAGATCCGAAATCATCTCACTAGGCATACTGAGGTAAGCACCCACATTGGCAACATGGGGATTTTTGGTGATTCTTTTGGGAAACACAGGCAGCCTTATTCTTTAGATAATGGCACTTCATAATACCTGTACTCACCCCCGTGCAGTAAATATTCAGGATTTTGGAGGCAGCAAAGGCGGGTGTTGAAAACCTCAGGAGAGTTGATTAGCCGTGGCTGAGAACCCGCGGGCAACAATCAGGTAGAGAGGCAGTCAAAGGTAGAGAGGCAGTCAAAGATAGAGAGGCCGCACCAGCATTTCCAATATGCCTCCCAGTGTCACTCACAATTCTTCACAGAGGCAGGAAATTTGAGAGAGTAATTTTGGATCATCTAAGTAGCCGTTCTCAAATTTGGATCCATACTTCACATGGAGTATGTTAGCTTAATCGATGGTGACATTTTTGATCTGATTAAGCCAGAAAAGAAGCAGGATGTTATAAGATTGGGAGATGAGGCTATGGAGCCTCACAGATTCATGGCCATCTTGTTGGGCACACGAGTGCCCCCTCCGATAACCAGTATTTTAAAATTTGATGTGTACACGGAACAGGAGCCAGTGTAGTTGCAACAAAAGAGGCGTTATATGGATATGTTGTGTGGAAGAGGTACTAATGCCACTGTATAAGTCACTGGTGAGGCCTCACTTGGAATACCGTGTTCAGTTTTGAAAGCCGTATCTTGCAAAGGATGTAAAAAGAATGGAAACTGTTCAGAGGAAGGCAACCAAAAGGATTTGGAGCCTGCGTCAGAAGCCTTATGAGAAGAGACTTGAAGACCTAAATATGTACACTTTGGAGGAGAGGAGAGGAGGGATAGGGGAGATATTATTCAGACCTTTAAATACTTAAAGGGAAATAATCAACAAACAAACCTCTTCCAAAGACGGGGAAGCTGTAAAACTAGAGGGCATAACATGAAGCTGCAAGGTGGTAAATTGAAAGGAAATGTCAGGAAATACTTTTTCACTGAAAGGGTGGTGGATGCTTGGAATGCTCTCCCGACGGAAGTGGTGGGGGCAAACACAGTGACGGAATTCAAAATGGCATGGGACAGCCACAGTGGATCCCTTTACAGCAACAGGATAAAATCAAAATAAACTGAATACTGGGCAGACTGGAAGGACCATGCTGGTCTTTATCTGCTGTCATTTACTATGTTACCGCTATTATTTGCACTGCAGTTTCCTGGACTATCTGAAGGGAGAGTGTAATATGTTTTGGAAGGCCTTGGTAGATTACATGATTAAATTGCAGTAGTCCAAAATGGGTGTTATCATTGCTTGACATACTGTTCTAAAGTTGTTATCGTTGAGAAGAGGTTTGAGTTGCTGTACAATTCTCATTTTATGATAGGCTGGTTTTGTTATTTTGTTGATGTGTGCTTGGAAGTTTAGCTTTTGGTCCAGTTTAATAACACTTAGATGTTTGACTCATATTTTACTGTGAGTTCGTCATTTTGTATTTTTATGGATGTTGGTGGGGTAAATATAGCGTTCCTGGTGAAATGGAAAAATTCTGTTTTGTTGTAGTTTATGGCTAGATTTTGTTTTCTCAGCCACTGTACCATTGCCTCAGTTTGTTATCTGTGTGTAATCAAGGTATTCTGTGTTGAGAGGGCATAAATCACAGTATCATCAGCACAGATATTATAATGTATGTTGTGGGTTTTTGTTTTTATTATTATTATGGCACACGAAGATGGCAGGTATATACTGAATACGACTGCTGATAGTGATGAACCTGTGTTATTCCTTGAGGTTGGTCAATTGTTCTTGATTTCTGTTGGCCACATTTAATGTATTGTTTCCTGTATGTCAAACAGGAAGTGAACCATTTGAGGGTAGTGCCACAGAGCCCTATTTCTTGGAGTCTTCGTAACAAGGTGAAGTGGCTAACTGTATCAAAAGCTGCTGTAATGTCAAGGAAGATTAAGATGAATCCTTGCCTCATATTGTCTATGCCTGTAATTAATCTGTCGAGGAGTGGCGTTAGAAGTGTTTCCACACTATTTATTTATTTAATGGTATTTCTATCCCGCCTTATCCTTTAATCAAGGCGGTTACACAGCAAACAATCAGTGGGAGTGGTGCTTGGGTTCAGTGTGTGCATCATGTACAGTGAAAGTGTGAGTGTGTGGGTGAATTGATTAGTGTGTGCTATTTACAGCATGAGCTATATACAGGGAAAGTGTAGGGAGCGTGCAGGTAAGTTATTGGTCCATGGTTGTAGTACTCATTGTGTGTTCGGTCCGTAGTGCTCCAGGAATAGCAGAGTCTTTAGTTGTTTCCTGAAGTCCATGGTGTCTGCAGTGGCTCGCAGTTTGTCCGGGAGTGAGTTCCACATGCCAGGTGCTGCCAGTGACAGTGCTCTTCGTGCGGTGGATTTACATGCTTTTGTGTAGTCTTTTGGCATGTTGATTGTGTCTGATGTGGCTTTTCTTCTGGGTCTTGTACTGGTGTTGGGTTGTATGAGGGGTTGAAGGCTGTGGGCAGAGTTCCTGTGTTTGATCCTGAATATGTTTAGGATTCTCTTGTATTTTATGCGTGAGTTGATTGGGAGCCAGTGTAGGTCTTTTAGTATGGGGGTGATGTGGTCTTGTTTGGATGCACCGGCCATTATTCGTGCTGCCTGTGATAAGGAAGCTTATCATAGCTCAGGTAGGAGCTATAGAAAAGATGATGTGACTCTGAACAAGCAACCTGTCAGTTCTGGTAGAAGCAAGAAAACAGAGTTTTCACATAAAAGACTACCAGTCCCAGAATGCACCAGGTTTCCAGCAGCCATGAGGGAGGCTGAAGTGAGAAAATGTGTGTGCAATCAAGAGAGCTATGAGGTAATCCCTAAGCACTCATCTCAAAGGGCAGGACCTGATTCAACACAGCTGCGCTGTGTTAGGGAGGAGCACACATTAGAACAGAATAAGAATAGAGCTTATTCTTCAGATAACAGCGACAGAAAGAGCTTCAGGAAAGGAGACAGCAACAGCTACAAGCTCAAGCATCAGCATCACCTGGAGAAACAGAAGCCAAGCCAAGCGGATAGAGAGAGAAGGAAACTCTCTGGAAGGAAGAGAAGAAAGCCCATTGGAAGGTCTGGGAGAGTCCAAGGCAGTACCCATACTGGGAGGTATTCCAAGTGTGATACCGCAAGCCCTCTGATGCAAGAAAGGAAACTTTTAAATCTTGAATAAAACAGGATTTGCCTGCAATTACGAGAAGGGACACATAGAGGGAGCAGGAGAACAAACCTGAAAGTGGAAGAACCACACCTCTATGGGCAGGACTCAGAAGCAGCTGCTCTAGATTTAAGTAGGAACAGAGCACTGCAAGAGAGAGAGCCAAGAGGGGAAGAGCCAAGAGAGAGAGAGCAAAGAGAGGCAAAGGTGCCAGGAAGGCAGTCAAGAGAGCCAGAAAGGCAACAGAGAAACCCCGAAGGGAAGAACCCAGAGGAGAAGCACAGGAGGAGGCAAGGAGCTTGGCAGAGACCTTCATGTGGAGAACAGGAGGCAGTGCCAAGGGAAGCTCCAGAGGCCAGACTCAGAGACCGAGGTGAGGTCACTGACAAACCCAGCAGAGCTAAAGGAAAGGAAGCTACTGGGAGAGCAGGCCTAGAGAAAGGCCATACACAACTTCAAGGGGCAGTATCACGGACTGCAGCCAAGGAAGGAAGTGCTTATCCCTCCGGTTGGAGAAGAAACCTTCAAGAGAAAAAAGGTACTTTTAAAAGCTTTTACAAAAGTAACTTGAAAGATAAAGGAAAAGTTCATAGCCTTGAGAGAAAGGATATACCTGGAGCACAAAACTCTCAGACTAGGCCTCAAGCCTTTTTCAAGAAGCCTAGAGAGGAACAAAGGGCTAGTTTTTATCTGGACAATAAGGACTGTTTTAAACCAGATATAACTGATAAGTTTTACAGGAAAAAGTTTAATGTTGCCAGAGAATGGAAGGAGCAAACTTTTAGTCCTGAAACGACAACAAGCCCAGGGAGATATACTAGACCTAAAAGCCGACGCCCCAAACTACCAAGCCAGCACTGGGATACAGTATGGCATGCTTTTAGGAAACCAGGTTTTAATATCCAAGAGATCTCAGAGACCTCAGTGTCAGACCCCATAGACATGGAATGGCTGCCAGGGGAATCTGAGAGCACTGAAGATATAGAACCAATGGAATGTGACTTTTGCACAAGAAGATATCTTTGAGTAAAAGGCAAACAAATCTAATGTGTGCAAATTGTACTGGAAAGTTTATGCTTTAAGTTGGTGAAGGAACCATGTTATTTTGAGTGTTTTGCTGACTCACGTTTTGATGCAACTGAATTTATGTTCTGTTACTCATTACCTCATATTTTGAATTTCTTCATGCGAAAAGGGGAAATAAAAGCCTTTTTGTACCCTACACTTGGCAAGAGTTACTTTTTAGGTTGTTGACTCTGAGGCTGACAATGTGACCTGCTATCCCACTGACCCTCACAACAGATCAACCCTGAACCTTTTAATTCTTATGCGCTCCCCAGCCCCTGTGGAACCACTACGCCGCCACTAGAGGGGGCTGCGGGGGACATAAGTGGCGTAGTTTCACGGATTTTTGGGGTACTCTTGAGTGTACAGAGCAACGTGGGCAACTACTCAAAAGAGAAATAGAAGCTCTTTTCTTTTTGAAAAAAAAAAAAAAAAAAACTGCAAGTAAAACCCGGACTGACCTGTATTAGAATCCGGATCGGAAGAGGAAAACCAGGAGACCGGAGCAGTTGCTAGAAAGTGGACCGGAGTTAAAAACCAGGAGTGGAGTCCTAGGAACCCAGACCGGAGTGGAAAAAGAAAGAAAAAAAAAAAGGAGGAAAATCCTAAAGGTGAAAGATCATCTGGCGAATCCAGGAGCGGTGGAGCAACCCCTGGACGACCGCACTACATTCCCCAAAAAGCTGATGCAACACTAAAGCAAGGTAAGGCGTAGATAACCCTACCTAGTGTTGGACACCTGGGGAAGTTGAAAGAAAAAATATAGAGGGTCTGAAAAATATATTTTGTGAAGAGCCGCACTTGGGTTTTTTTTTTCTCTTTCTGTTTTTTAACAGGTACAATGGAGCCCAAGGAGCTGTGTGCCTGGATGGCACACCAGTTCACCAAACAGGCTGAGCTGGCACAACGGAGCCAGGATCAGGCGCTAAAGGCGATGCAGGAGCAGCAGACGCCTGTCATAGAAACAATGAGCGCATGGATGGCGCAACAGCGAGAGGAGCTGGCTCAGAGCAGGAAAGAAGGAACAGCACTCGTCGGACGGGTAAACCCTGAACTTGGACATTGGTCTTGTTCGGACTTAATGATAGGGAAGCTCAGTCCAAGTGACGATATTGATGACTTTCTAGACACTTTCGCTAGGATTGCGAATTCGGCTAAGTGGCCTGAGGAGCAGTGGGCCATACGCCTAGCGGCATCACTTACAGGTGAAGCGCTGGCGGCCTACAGGTCCATGCCCCCCAGAGCTCGCAAATTCATATCAGGATGTAGTAAACGCAATTAGAGATCGTGTTGGTCTTACGCCGGTGGCGTACAATAAAATGTTCAGAGCTGCTATGCTTAAGGTAGATGAAACACCTAAGGCATTAGGCCACAGGTTGCGTAGTCTTGCTTACAAGTGGCTACAACCTGAAAGGAGAAGTATAAATACGCTCATGGATGCGATAATTTTAGAGCAATATATGAATGCACTACCTAACAGGGTGCAGAATTTTCTGATGCTCCAAAATTGTAGCAATACCACTGAAGCTATTGTGCTTACTGAAAGATACTTAGAGGCTGAAAAGGTGACACAGCCTAGTGTAAGTCCACGAAGTGCCATAGGATTGGAGGCACAAGGGAAGGGAAGTCCCTCACGTCCTCCAGCTGGTAGGTGGCAGAGTTATAAACCCCTGGAGAAAGTGAATACAAAAAAATGTTTTGCGTGTGGAAAAAAAGGACATGTACAGTATGAATGTCATGCGAGAACAGCCTTGGTAGGAGAGTCACCAAGAATAGTGCATGATGGGTTTCTTGTCAATGTAAAAATACATGGCATAAGTGTACGAGCATTGTTAGATTCTGGAGCCGACCAGACTATGCTTTCAAAAAGGTTATGGTCGACCATCCAGGATCATGGACTGTCGGTCCCAGAATCACCCGAGGGGTATGTCAAGATTAAGTGTGTACATGGAGCAGCTACCCGCTACCCCATTTATAAGTTGTGGATAAAGGGGATGGGTATTGTGAAAGAGATGCCAATGGCAGTGGTGCCAAGATTACCGCAGGATTTAGTCCTGGGCCGAGATTGGCCTCAATTTAGAAAAACCTTGAAGAAAGAATGTTTACCTCAAGATAAACCAGATTCCACTGGCAGGCCACTCCACTTTATTAAAAACTCCACAGTACAGCGGAGCAGCCTGGCTGCTGCGACGGATATCACGATCCCTAGCCCGCTGTGGGAGAAACCCCCAAAGACCGTTGTAAAGGATCGGTCACAGCCGCTCAAAAAGTTTGTGCTTCGCTACTGCAAGACATCCGCAAGAGCGCGGACACCTCAAAGAGCATCAGCACAAGCGGCAGGCTATGACCTCCATAGCGCCGTGGATATGGTCATACCGAAGCGAGGGAGAACATTAGTGACCACGGACTTACAAATTGAACTGCCACCTGGATGTTATGGAAGAATAGCCCCGAGGTCCGGACTGGCCGCCAAACACAACATTGATGTAGCTGCAGGAGTCGTGGACCCTGATTATAGGGGTGTCCTAAAGGTCCTCTTATGCAATTGTTCAGAGAAGGACTACGAGGTCCAAGTCGGCGACAGAGTGGCACAGCTCATTTGTGAGCGGGTAGGATTTCCTGATCTGGAGGAAGTCCCGATGTTAAATCCCACAAGCCGAGGAGTGGGAGGTTTTGGCTCGACGGGGAGAGCAGAAGTAGAAAATTTAATGGCCATAGGCGCTGATCCACCCGAGGAAGAATTGGGCCCTCGTCTGGAGGATTGTAAAGAAGACTCTACCCCAAAGCTAGGAGAAGAACTCTCGATAAAACAAAAGGAAGATTTGACCCGATTGTTAAATAAATACAAAGATGTCTTAACGCCAATGCCTGGAGAGACCTCGTTGGTGGCGCACGAGATCCAGACTCCTCCCGGTAAAATTATCCAGCAGCGTCCATACCGACTGCCGGAGGCGAAAAAGCAGGAGGTCATTAATCAGGTGCAAGAAATGTTACAGATGGAGATAATAGAAGAGTCACACAGTCCCTGGTGCAGCCCGGTGGTGTTAGTACCAAAGCCAGATGGATCTATGCGTTTTTGCATAGACTTTCGGCAAGTCAACGCGATTTCAACTTTCGACGCGTACCCGATGCCGCGTATAGAGGAGCTATTAGATCGGCTCGGGCAAGCAAAATACCTGACGACATTGGACATGACCAAAGGATATTGGCAGGTCCCTTTAACGCGAGATGCCAAGCCGAAAACTGCCTTTAGTACACCCTTGGGGCTCTACCAGTTTAGAAGAATGCCTTTTGGCTTGCATGGGGCAGCCGCCACATGCCAACGCCTAATGGATGTGATTCTTCGACCGTATCAGAATTTTGCGACCGCATATATGGATGATGTGGTGATCCACAGCGCCACGTGGACAGAACACCTCCAGCAGATAGGCACCATATTAGAGGCTATGAGGAGAGCGGGCCTCACTCTTAATCCTAAGAAATGCACGTTCGCAGCGGAGGAGGTCAAGTACCTGGGTCATCTAGTAGGTCGGGGAACCGTACGGCCACTATTGGATAAAGTTGAATGTGTCAGGAACTTCCCGGTTCCTCAGAATAAGAAGCAGCTGAGAAGTTTCCTCGGACTCATAGGGTATTATCGTCGGTTCATACCGCATTTTGCCGAGGAGAGCAACATCTTTACAGAGATGCTTAGAAAAAATGCCCCGAATATAGTACGATGGACGCCCGAAGCAGAAGCTGCTTTCCAAAGATTGAAAGGGAAGTTGTGCCAGGCCCCCGTTCTACGCGGGGTAGATTTCCAGCAAACGTTCCTACTTCAAACTGATGCCTCGGAAACCGGGCTGGGTGCCGTTTTATCCCAGGTACAAGAAGGAGCAGAACATCCCATTCTGTTCCTTAGCAGAAAGCTCTCATTAGCGGAAAGAAAATATGCCACCATTGAACGTGAATGCCTCGCTATCAAGTGGGCCATTGAGGCATTAAAATTTTACCTTACCGGGAGGAAGTTTGTCCTCATTACAGACCATGCCCCCCTGAAATGGCTGCATACAATGAGGAACGAAAATGCCAGGTTAACCCGGTGGTATATGGCTTTACAACCTTATGACTTTCGTGTTGAGCATAGAGCTGGGAAGCTACATTGTAACGCAGACACCATGTCTCGGATTACGTGCTGCGGTGAAGAGCTTTCCCCAGCCCGTAATATTTTGAGAAGGGGGATATGTGATACCGCAAGCCCTCTGATGCAAGAAAGGAAACTTTTAAATCTTGAAAAAAACAGGATTTGCCTGCAATTACGAGAAGGGACACATAGAGGGAGCAGGAGAACAAACCTGAAAGTGGAAGAACCACACCTCTATGGGCAGGACTCAGAAGCAGCTGCTCTAGATTTAAGTAGGAACAGAGCACTGCAAGAGAGAGAGCCAAGAGGGGAAGAGCCAAGAGAGAGAGAGCAAAGAGAGGCAAAGGTGCCAGGAAGGCAGTCAAGAGAGCCAGAAAGGCAACAGAGAAACCCCGAAGGGAAGAACCCAGAGGAGAAGCACAGGAGGAGGCAAGGAGCTTGGCAGAGACCTTCATGTGGAGAACAGGAGGCAGTGCCAAGGGAAGCTCCAGAGGCCAGACTCAGAGACCGAGGTGAGGTCACTGACAAACCCAGCAGAGCTAAAGGAAAGGAAGCTACTGGGAGAGCAGGCCTAGAGAAAGGCCATACACAACTTCAAGGGGCAGTATCACGGACTGCAGCCAAGGAAGGAAGTGCTTATCCCTCCGGTTGGAGAAGAAACCTTCAAGAGAAAAAAGGTACTTTTAAAAGCTTTTACAAAAGTAACTTGAAAGATAAAGGAAAAGTTCATAGCCTTGAGAGAAAGGATATACCTGGAGCACAAAACTCTCAGACTAGGCCTCAAGCCTTTTTCAAGAAGCCTAGAGAGGAACAAAGGGCTAGTTTTTATCTGGACAATAAGGACTGTTTTAAACCAGATATAACTGATAAGTTTTACAGGAAAAAGTTTAATGTTGCCAGAGAATGGAAGGAGCAAACTTTTAGTCCTGAAACGACAACAAGCCCAGGGAGATATACTAGACCTAAAAGCCGACGCCCCAAACTACCAAGCCAGCACTGGGATACAGTATGGCATGCTTTTAGGAAACCAGGTTTTAATATCCAAGAGATCTCAGAGACCTCAGTGTCAGACCCCATAGACATGGAATGGCTGCCAGGGGAATCTGAGAGCACTGAAGATATAGAACCAATGGAATGTGACTTTTGCACAAGAAGATATCTTTGAGTAAAAGGCAAACAAATCTAATGTGTGCAAATTGTACTGGAAAGTTTATGCTTTAAGTTGGTGAAGGAACCATGTTATTTTGAGTGTTTTGCTGACTCACGTTTTGATGCAACTGAATTTATGTTCTGTTACTCATTACCTCATATTTTGAATTTCTTCATGCGAAAAGGGGAAATAAAAGCCTTTTTGTACCCTACACTTGGCAAGAGTTACTTTTTAGGTTGTTGACTCTGAGGCTGACAATGTGACCTGCTATCCCATTGACCCTCACAACAGATCAACCCTGAACCTTTTAATTCTTATGCGCTCCCCAGCCCCTGTGGAACCACTACGCCGCCACTAGAAGGGGCTGCGGGGGACACAAGTGCCAGCAGAGTCCATTGGACTGGAGTCAGCCAGAGGAATGGAATGGCAGAGATAGGAATCACCAGTGGCTACCTGGAAGAGAGAAGACTACACGTGGAAAGGACTTTCAGACCAAGGCCAGAAGGTATGTGAGAGGAGATCCAGTGTCCAGGGATCAAGATTGGAAGGCTGGACATCAGAATTGGATTACATACTGGCCAGGCTATACAGAGAGGAATTATGATAGCAGGAGAGGCTCAGGTATGAACACGGATCCAGACCCTATCTATAATAGAGAATGGCAGCAAGGGAATAAGCATTCTCATGATAGTGCCTTATTGAAAGACTCATCTGTGCCAATGTATGATAGTGACCCTATGCTGATTGATGAAGGGGGAGATATAGCAGATGAAACTATTTACATGGACTGTTCTCTATCTAAATGCTATTGCTAGCTTTCTGTGAGCAAACACATCAGCCATCTCAAAGAAACCTAACTTTGTTCTTTATTTCTACTGCAAACAGCTCTTAAAGCAGGATTTGGGTTCACACAGTAGCAGCCAGCCAGCTAAAGGCTTTCAGCTAGTCAATTGATAGTAATTAAAGCTGCACCTGATTGTGTGTGTGAGCAAGGGAGAATCACTGCTGGGATCTGCGTGGAAAATAAGCAGAAGTTAACCTAACAAACAAAGTTTATTCATTTCTTTGTGCCTTTTTATTTGGTAATTATTTTGCTAAGAAAACATTAGCTAATTGCCTGACAAGCTGAAGGTTGTTTTCTGATTTGCTTTGTGACTTTATGTTATCCATTTAAACACTGCAAGCAAGTAACCTCATTTATATTGCTACCAAGCATATTTGTGCTGGGTGAATTAAACCCCATCAATAAAAGAAGTATTTTATTGGCCTTACCACCGGTATCACAACTCAATTATTGTCTTCAGCTGTGTTTGGGAGTGAAAGAACTACATTACCCACAATACCTTGCAAGAATCATATGAATATATGCATCGTCAAGATTGTGTAAGTTCTCACCCTAGGCAGCCGTCTGACATGCCGTGTTTTGGACCATTTGTAGTGGTCTGAGTGCCTGTTTTGACATGCCTGTGTAGATCAGGTTGCAGAAATCAAGTATGGGTGTTATGAGAGCTTGACAGACTGTGCGGAAGTGCTCGTGTGTGAGGAGTGGTTTGAGGCATCTGATTATTCTCAATTTGAAGTATGCGTTTTTGGTGGTCTTGCTGATGTGTGATTGAAAGTCTAGCCTCTTATCGAGTGTTACTCTGAGATACTTCACCTTGTTTTTGAATGGTATGGATGCGTTGTTGACCTTGATGGAGGGTGGCAGGCTGAAGTTGTTGTTTCATGTGATGAGCAGTGCTTCTGTCTTGTTGTAATTTATGGTCTGGTTGTTGTCGTGTAGCCAGTTGGACATGTTGTTGAGGCAGTCTGTTATTGTGGTGTAGTCTGGGTTGTCGAGGTTAATTGGGGTGTAGATCATGATGTCGTCTGCGTATATAGTGTAGTGTATCTTGTGCTCTTTTATGATGTTGCAGATTAGTTGTATGTAGAGGTTGAATAGCAGTGCGGATAGGGCGGAGCCTTGTGGTACTCCTTGCTTGATCTTTGCTTGTTGAGATGTGTTGGGACCGATCTTGACCTGGAACTTTCGGTCAGTTAGGTAAGAGTTGAACCATCTTAGGGTGGTGCCATGTATTCCGATGCTCTGTAGTCTGGTTAGGAGGATTTTGTGGTCCACTCTGTCGAATGCAGCTGATATGTCTAGGAAGATCATTAGTGTTCCTTTTTTGTGGTTAAATTTGGTTAAATTTGAATCCATGCTGGTAATGGTCCAGTGGGGCATGTTGGTCTAGATGGCCCTGTAGTTGTTGTTGCACTGTTTTTTCAATGACTTTGGAGATGAATGGCAAACTTGAGATGGGTTTGTAAGTGCTTGGGCCTTAGGGTCGAGCTTTGAGTTCTTCAGTACTGGTCTTATTATTAGCTCTTTTGGGCAGGTTATCCTGTGTGAGTGATAACTGTGTGATTTTAAGTAGAGTTGGTCCTAGATCTTTTCTTGCTAGCTTGATCCAAGAGATTGGGCATGGATCTCGGGGAAATGTGTTTATCTGAGCTATGATATTGTCTAGTTGTTCTGCATTTGGCATATGGAATGAGTCCCACTGTATGCTGACTTGATATTTTGTGGGTGGGTAGTCTAAGTGTGTAGAGTTATGTGTTGTGTGTTGTGTGTTTGAATTTTGCCATCTCTGTTATGGGTTCTTTTGTGAGTGTGTGTACTGTATCAAATAGTTCTCTTGGTTTGTTGAGGGATTTCAGTATGAGATTTCTATGGTATTCCCTTTTGCAACTCTGTATAAGTTGATTATATTTTTGAAGCCACAGATAAGCCGAATTACCAAATCTGTCTATATCAAGATCCATACCTTAAAGAACCTACTTAAATTCCTTTCCCCAATCGATTTCCACACAGTCTGTCAAGCAGTAAACACCCCAGTATTTGATTATTCCAACTCCATCTACCAGGGTCTTCTCAAGAGCACATTATATCCCCTACAGCTAGCGCAAGATACAGTAGCTAGAACCATATAGGCAAAATCTCAACAGGTTCACATCATCCCACTCCTTTAACAGCTTCACTGGCTTCCCCATCACAAGCAGGATCACGTGCAAGATCATTCTAAACACCCACAAATTCTAACAAAACAATCAGCGAACAGCCTCGCTCCCCCTAGTAGCTCTGACAGACCCAGGAGAACAGCTACGATCAACTGGCTTGAAATACCCACAGACAAACCTTCGAACAGCCAAAGAACCAACAGCAAGGCATTCTCACTATATGCCGCCACCCTTTGGAACTCGCTACCACCCCAAATTAGATCCATCCAGCTAACCAGCCAATTTCGCAAAAACCCAAAGACTCTGTTGTTCCTAGAGTATTAATGGTCAGACACTAAATAAGGAACACCCGACTAAGCAACAACCGCAACCAATTAATACATTGTAAATAGTTAAAGCTTAACCATTCGATGCTGAACAACTGTTAAACCACATGTTCCTTAACTGTTAAACTATATGTTCCTTGTATTGTGCACTTTATTGTTCTAGTGTTAATGTTACTGCACAGAGTTCTCTGGAAATCGTCTTGACTAGTAGAAAGACGGTATAAAAAAGATGTTAAATAAATAAATAAATATTTTTGTAAGTTTTCTTGGTTTTTAGTATGTCACCAGGTACGCTCTAATTTCTGTAGTGCTCACTTTGAGTCATTGATTTCTTTCGAGTACCACTGTGCAACATGTTTCCTGTGCTTGGTTGTCTTCTTGTGGGGAGTAACTGCAGCTTTGTGTATGGTATTATTCCAGTTTTCAATATCTTACAGATTTTTCGTGCCAAGATTAATGTGTGGCATCACTTGCTGCAGGAATGTTTGATTGTCAAGTTGTTTAAAATCTTCTTCATTTGTTTGGCATATCTTCTTGCTCATCTGTGGGTGTTGGGGTTTTTATGTTGAAAGTGATCATGGAGCAGTCAGACCAGGGAACAGAGGATGTGGTGGGGTGTGTTGTGAGGTTTTGCTCCAGCATATTGTTTGGTATGAAGATGAGGACTAGGATACCTCCTTTATTGTGGGGGTTAGGGTTTGTGTTATTTGTGTGCTTTTTTGTGGCCTTCCTTTACACAATTTGTTATCCAGTTAGCAGACCGAATAAACGCCCAGTTTGCAGCAGTGGCCAAGAAAGCAAATAGAATGCTAGGAATCATAAGGAAAGGAATGGAGAAAAAAAAAGGATATTATAATACCTCTGTATCATTCCATGGTGCAACTGTGCCTTGAATACCGTGTGCGATTCTGGTCGCCATATCTTAAAAAGACTATAGCGTAATGAGAAATAAAGTACAGAGAAGAGTCACCAAAATAGTAAAAGGGATAGAAGGCTACCTCTATGAGGAAAGACTAAAAAGGTTAGGGATCTTCAACTTTGAAAACAGACGGCTGAGGGGAGAAATGCTAGAGGTCTATAAATTAATGAAGTAAAATAGATAAATGCTGATAGGTTGTTTACTCCATCAAAAACTAAAAGATATGGGGACACGCAATGAAGCTATCATGTAACCCATTTAAGAGTAATAAGAGATAAGCATAGTTATTCACCTGTAACAGGTGTTCTCCAGGGACAGCACGAATCAGTCTTCACATAAGGATTGACATCAGGACCGATGGAGCAGTACGGTGAACACTCCCCAAGTTTCACAGAAAGCTTTTGGGAGTTAGACCACACAAGCGGGGACATAAGATGAGGGTGAAAGGGGATAGACTTGGGAGTAATGTGCAGAAATATTTCTTTACAGAAAGAGTGGTAGATGCGTGGAAAGCGTAGTTATTCACCTGTAACAGGTGATCTCCAGGAACAGCAGGAATTTAGTCCTCACATATGGGTATCGTCGGTACCGATGGAGCCTGTGCAGGAATTGTGGCAGGTGTAGGCCAATAGGAACGCTTTTGGGAGCATCCCTCAGCACATGCGCGCTGCCTTCCCGCCTTTCCAACTGTCCCTCTTCAGTTAAGTTTGTAGCTGAGTGAAAGGGTAGAGGGAGAGAGGAAAGAGACAAAGAGAGAGAGAGAGACAACTCCTAGGGGAGGTAGGTGGGTTGTGAGGACTAAATTCCTGCTGTTCCCGGAGATCACCTGTTACAGGTGAGTAACTACGCTATCTCCAGGAACAAGCAGGAATGTAGTCCTCACATATGGGGACTCCCTAGCTGAAGATGCCAGGGAGATTGCCCCAGGAAGGTGCCACCATCGAAGGTGAGAATCCTTCCTCCCATGGATCTCTGGCATCCCACCAGGGTTGGTGGGTAGGAGTTGGCTTAAGTTTGAAAGAGATTTTGAAGAACACCTTGACCAAAAAAGGCATCCCGACGGGAGGCTTTATCTAGGCAGTAGTGGGCTGTGAAGGTCTGTACCGAAGCCCAGGAGACTGCTCGACAAATGTCATCGATAGACACAGAATGGAGATTAGCCATAGAAGCTGCCATGGCTCTCACATTATGAGCTGTGACATGATCATGAAGAGGAAGACCCTTACTCTCATAAGCAAAGGATAATCATTGGGCAATCCATTTAGATAAAGTTCTTTTGGAGACTGGAAGTCCCAAATGACTAGGGTCAAAAGCTACAAAAAGTTGCGAGGACTTTCTATGTTGCTGTGTTCTTTGTATGTAAAAAGCTAAGGCCCTTTTATAATCCAAAGTATGAAGGTTTCTTTCTGCATTAGAGGCGTGAGGCCTCGGAAAAAATACAGGAAGATAAATTGATTGATTTAAATGAAAAGGCGAAACCACCTTTGGCATAAAGTGTGGGTGAATTCGAAGAACAACCTTATCATGATGAAAACTAGTATAAGGAGGATCAGCCACTAAAGCTTGCAATTCACTAATGCGACGGGCAGAGGTGATTGCAGTGATTATGGCCGCTCTGAGAGGTCGGGGGGGATTTGTCTGACTCTTTGCTCACTTTTCTGTCTACTATAGCAGAATTTACTCTGTTTAACAACTTTTTTGTATTTGAGCAGCAACTATACCATCAGATTTCTGGAGTGGCCATGGGTGCCACATGCGCCCCGTCAGTGGCCAATCTTTACATGCAGCAATTTGAGTCAAGATGGATTCAAAATTCTCCTTATCAAGAGTCTGTAAGGGTGTGGAAGCGCTACATTGATGACATTTTTGTTGTATGGCAAGGCACTAGATCTTCTTTACAAAGTTTTTTTGATTGGCTGAATTCTTGTGAGCCCAACATAAAATTTACTTTGACTTGTCATGAGACTCAAGTTTCTTTTTTGGATGTGCTAGTGAAGAAAACGACGGCGGGATGGCATACTTCTATATATCGAAAAACCACAGATAAAAATACTCTTTTACACTATTCAAGTGCCCACCCAAGGCAGCTACGCAATAGTCTGCCTTTTTCCCAGTTTATCCGCTATCGGCGGAATTGTAGTACTTTGGATGAATATAAACAACAAGCAGTTCAATTGCAGTACAATTTTTATCAGCGCGGATATCCGAAGAAAGTTGTTAGGGAAGCTTATACTAGAGCACGTTTTGTTAACAGAGATCTGCTTTTGCACCCTCCGAATTAAGCAGCATCAGCGTTGGATTGTGTAAATTTAATAACAGCTTATTCCCTACTAAGCAAGCAGCTACAGCGTAGCTTGAATCGACATAAGAATATTCTTTCCACTATACCAAGTTTAAAACAATATCACACACGTTGTGTGTGGCAACGCCAGAAGAATTTTAAAGATCTACTTAGTCCGACGGTTTTACGGCCACTCGCTACAGGAGGTCTGGAGACTCGTGGTCATAGGTCCTGTGGTGAATGCACCATTTGTTCCATTACTCAAGAATGTAACAGTTTTTCTCATAATGGACGTACTTATCAGTTACAGACCAGTACCTCGTGTGGATCTTCTAATGTAGTTTACTGTATCCGATGTCCATGTTCCTTGTTATACATTGACAAAACCAATCGTTCATTTAAAATCCGTATAAATGAGCATAAAAGTAAATTAAAGTGTAAACGATTGGAGGCTCCGATTGTTGAACACTGCTTGTCACTACATCATGCTTTTGAGAATCTACGTTGCTTTTGTATAACCCAAGTATTGCGACCACAGCAGGGACGTACTAGAGATCAAACACTGGTGTATGTAGAACAACGCTGGATTCATCTGCTTCAGACTGTCATTCCTCAAGGTTTGAATGCCCGTATAGAATGGGAATCTTGTGTATGACGTCAGTTCATTTCTGCTCCATTCACAATCAGTTTTTCCTATTTAAGATGCGCATGCGTGGCGTTTTTTTACAACCGCTTAGCAGTTCAGCAAAGATTTTTTGTGTATGGAACGCCAGCGTGTGCATAAGGTATGAATAGGATCTTTTTCACTGCGTGATTTACAATTTTAGAGGTTGAAGATTTTTTGATGATGAAAGTAACGTTTACTAGAACTGTTTCCTTGTTTTAGAGCTTAGCAATTTCCCCTGATGAACCCCTGATCGGTGAAACGCTTAGCGCCTGACAGTGTTGGGAACGATATTCTCAGCTAAGCCTTGGAATGCTACTTAAAGCTAAGCAGTTTTTAATTCACTATTTGCACATTTATAAAAAATAGGGTGGCAACACTATAGTGGTCGTTGATGTTAATGTGGGGCGATAAGACAGGTTTCTGACGTTAGCCCGGGAATACTGAGACCACGTTGTTACCTGTTAAAAATTTGGATACTCAACATTTAAATGTTATAACGATTGAACAGTCTATTTTAAAGCGAATACTACTTTCTAGTTATTATACAGAGTTTTATTGGATAATTTGCTATGGCCTAATGGGAGACAGCCAACATGGCTTTAGACAAGAAAGATCTTGTCTTACTAATCTGTTATGTTTTTTGAAAGTGTGAATAAACAGTGTGACGTGGTAGCATCCCCAGAAGCCATGGAAACAGATGGTGACCCTGTGAAAGGTATGGGTACTGCAGGTGAATGCAGGATTTTCTCTGCTCAGAACAAGAAACACATGGCTAATCAGCTAACACAGCTCACCTCGGGGGAGGGGAGAAGCAGAGTTACTGATTGGGCACGCCCTAGCAGGAGGCGGGCTGTCCAAAGCAGAGGCAGCTTGTTAAGTAGACAAGATGGAAAACAAGAGAGAGCAAAGCAAGAGAGAGCAAGGCAAGGGCGAGCGAAGCAGGAAGGAGAAAGAAAGAAGCAGGAAGAAAGGCAGGAAGCAGCCTTTGACTCAGAAATCCTTGACTTGGAAAAAGAAACACTGCCCAGCTGTAATCCAAGGAGAAGGGATTCAGACCCAAGAAGCAGGTACCAGGGATACTCAGAGGCTGATAGAATCTTCTGTGAACAGGAGAGGTTTGAAGCACTGAGAGACCCAGGGATAAAGCCCAGGCTTCTGGAGGGGAGAGCTGACCCGTGGAAAGGAAGGCAGAGTGGCAAGGAATTCTCAGACAAGCCTCAATACAAGGTACATGGTGTGTTTAATACAGATGACAAGTTTTATAATGAGAAGCCAGAAAGAGTGAATGCTGATTTTAAAACTCAGGACAGACTCAGTCAATATGAAGGCAGTTGGCTGCAGCCTGGAAATCGTTTAAACAGAACCAGCTATTCTCACCAGACAGCTGAAAGCTCTAGCAAGCAAGCTAATAGAAAGAAAACAGCTGACCTGTATGGCAGAGAAATAAGCCAGGAGAAGTTAGACGGTCCTGCGTTTGAAGCACTCTTTAGAAGCACTCCTCATACAACTGAAGTTGGTAACCCGACACTTACTTTCAGAGACAAGTGGGGGAGGGGTAACCTCAGCATATTGAATGATTGTATTAACAGAGACGGCATTACTAGCTATCCTGAAATAAGGTCTGCAAACAAATGCTTACCTAAGGAAAGTGCACAACCTCAGCTTAGCCCAGTGAGAAAGCAGGCTGAATTACTCCTTAGAGAATTTAAGGAATTCTTAGACAGACGAGCAATTTCTGACCAGAAGCTAGCACAACCAGAAAATAGTCCTGAAGCAGAAATGCCATTGGCTTGTCCTTTGCCAATGATAGAAGTAGACCAACCGATGGACTGTTCAACCTGTCTTATCGACAGAGATAATTGAAGCAAAGCTTGAATGGTCATATGCTATAATATACTAAATGTATCCTGTATGAGTACCTTGCTGAAGAGCTTATGAAGAAGTAAAAATAAGCTAAAGCATATCTTGTTCACAACTCAGGAACATTCTTGTTTTGCCAGTGTTTGTTTGATTTAAAAGCAGATGTCACATGACTGAATGTGAACCCTAGCGTTAAAGGACATTTGAGCACAGCATTGAAGAGCCTGTTTTTGCTTTATTCTTACTTTGGCTAAAATATTCCTTTACGTCTGTTCCATTCCACCGCGGAGCGGGAGAAATAAATCCTTATGTAAAAAAATATTCTTTTGCCTGCCTTATCACTTGACCTTTCACAACTACAACCTCAACCTCAAGGCCAAACCCTCCTTAAACCCTCAAGGTTAGGGAGCGGGTGGGTGGCAACAGGTGGACAAAGGTGAGTCGGTTGATATAGTGTATCTGGACTTTCAGAAAGCCTTTGACAAGGTCCCTCATCAGAGACTTTTGGCAAACCTAAAGAGTCATGGGATAGGAGGCAGTGTACTACTGTGGATCAGGAACTGGTTAAAAGACAGAAAGCAGAGGGTTGGGCTAAATGGCCAATTTTCCCAATGGAGAAAGGTGAATAGTGGTGTACCCCAGGGATCTGTGCTGGGTCCGCTGCTTTTTGACATATTCATAAATGACCTGGAAAGTGGAATAACGAGTGAGGTTATCAAATTTGCAGATGACACAAATCTATTTAAAGTTGCTAAAACCCAAGAGGATTGTGGAAAATTGCAAGAGGATCTTGATAAATTGGAAGACTGGGCATCAAAATGGCAGATGAAATTTAATGTGGACAAGTGCAAAGTTATGCACCTAGGGAAGAACAACCCAAACTATGGTTACACGATGCAAGGTTCCACATTAGGAACCACCACCCAGGAAAAAGATTTAGGCGTCATTGTGGATAACATGTTAAAACCCTCGGCCCAGTGTGCAGCGGCAGCCAAGAGAGCAAATAGAATGCTAGGTATCATAAGGAAAGGAATGGAAAATAAAACAAAAGATATTATAATGCCTCTATACTGTTCCATGGTGAGACTGCACCTTGAATATTGTGTGCAATTCTGGTCGCCGTATCTTAAAAAGGATATAGCGTTATTAGAAAAGGTTCAGAGAAGAGCCACCAAAATGGTAAAGGAGATGGAAGGATACTCCTATGAAGAAAGGCTAAAAAGGTTAGGGCTCTTTAACCTGGAAAAGAGACGGCTGAGGGGAGATATGATAGAAGTCTATAAATTAATGAACGGAGTGGAACGGATAAACGTAGATCGACTGTTTACGTTATCAGAATATAGGAAGACTAGGGGACATGCAATGAAGCTACAGGGTAAACTATCTAAGACTAATAAAAGAAAATATTTTTTCAGTCAACGTGTAATCAAACTCTGGAATTTGTTACCGGAGGATTTAGTAAAGGCTGTTAGTGTAGCTGGGTTTAAAAAAGGTTTGGACAAGTTCCTGGAGGAAAGGTCCATAAACCATTATTAAGAAGGGACCCAGGATATCAATGCTTGACCTAGTACAAGCATTGCAGAACCTGTGTCTTTTGGGGAAACTGCTAGGTACGTATGACCTAGATTGGCCATTGTTGGAAACAGGATACTGGGCTTGATGGACCTTGGTCTGACCCAGTATGGCATCTCTTATGTTCTTAAGAGTCATGGGATGCTCTCTGGGGAAGAACGGAGGAGACGTCTGCTCAAAGTGGAGGAGGTAACCCTCCCTCATCACCTGGAGGATCTAGGCGTCGGTGGTTATGGTGGTCCACCAGATGGCAAAGAATGTCAAATGCCCCCTTCTATGCTGCAGCCCTCAACCCTGCAGAGGAAGAGAGGCCATGTTGAAAGAATCAAAAGCCCCCCCCCACCCCAGGTTGTGGTTGCATCGCAAGCTGAAGTTCGGGAGCCTTAGTCTTATGAAGGTCATGCCCCTGGCCCTTGGCCAGCTGACCCTGTGGGGGAGCTGGTAGGCCAGATATGGGAGGTAAGTTCTGTAAGCCTTCCTCTTCTTCATGTAGAAAGACTTTTTCCCTGAAATCTTCCATCAGGAGGGGTGAGCAGTCTTCCAGGAGAGCTTGGTTCTGGTCATATGCTCTGACTCCAGCTCTGCAAGCTTGTCCGTTATGGGCTTGCTTAGAGGTTCTCCCCTCGGCATGGGACATCGACCAATTTGTCCTGAACCCATTGCTCCAGGTCTGAGGACTGTAACCTCGCCAGGCGGCTGGCACTAATGCCCACCGTTGCTACTCTAGTCACGGACTCAAAGCCATCATAGGCCGCTCGAGTGACATATTTGGAGCACTCCTTGACCATTGATACCAGAGTCCATAATCGCTGAAGAGGTTCTTTGGACAATCCAACTGAGTACCCAGCAAGCTCTTTGCCAGGCCCCTCAGGTACATGCGCATGTACAGCTGATAAGCCTGGATATGGGCCACGAGCTTCGAGCACTGGTAACACTTTTTACCAAAGCCATCCAAGGTGCGGGCCTCCCTGCCAGGAGGCACAGAGGAGTGCATCTTCTAGCTCTTGATCCTGCTCATGGCTGACTCCACCACCATGTAATTGTGTGGCAGCTGTGTCTTTTGGAATTCAGAGCCCTTGCGGACTCGATAGATGGAACAGAGCTGCTTGCTCACAATGGGAACCATAACAGGTGACTCCCATATCCAGAATAACAAGGGCTCCAAAGTGTGTGTGTGTGGGGGGGGGGGGGGAGACAGGCATCATGAGCACCTCCTTGGGAGAGGCCTCATACTACAGATCTCAAGGTCCTTCACCTGAGGCTCCTCCTCTGACTCAATGGTGAAGGCCAGGGCCTTCGCCATGTCCCGGACAAAGTCAAGGAAAGAGAGGTCCTCGAGCGGGACCTCCGGCACTCGTGTGGAGGAGATGGGTCTGAGGGGATGTCCTGGTGTTGCCAGGTGTCCAGGGACTCGGCATCAGTCTCCCACTCAGAGTCTGAATCGGAAGAGACCTTGAAAACCCAGTGGGCCTCATGTGCGCGACTGGCCAGGAGCGTCGACTGGGTCCTGGTGCCCTGGCACTCTGAACTGGAGGCACCCATGGGAGATACCTGAGGCCTCGAATAGGACCAGGAGTAACAGAATCAGCCTGAAACCGATGCTGCTCCAGCACTGGCTGGATCTCCATAGGTGATGCCCTCGCGGTGGAGGAACCGGTCACCGGGCTCGAGGATTTGGAGGAACTGGGCATTGGGCCCTGCTGCTGGGACAAGAAGGCAGCAAGGCTGCGTTCCAAGGTCACAATCCTGACCCCACAGCCAGAAGGCTTCGCAGCCACCGGCACAGGCACAGAGGGTATCAGGCCCGAAAATTGTGTGTCGAGGGGGTTTCCTCGATGATGATGGCCTCAGAGGACTGATGTCGATACCCTGTTGCTGCTTGAGTCTCCTCCCGCCTGGGCAGTTTTGAAGGCTGCTGCACTTGACATCGCGCTGAGGATTCTGAGTCTTACCCCTGGTTCTGGCATCATCCTTCGAAGCCGCCACAGTTAGAGCCCAATTCTTCTGGGAAAGGCACTCTGTAGATGATCCCCGGTCTGATGCCCCATGACTTTGGGGCTCCGAGTCGGCATGGCCGAGGGCTGCGATTCTGCGTTCGAAGCCGGAGAGGAGGTCTTGAGGCCAAACAGCATCTCCTGCTGCTTTTCACGATTCCTGTGACCCTTGCTCATCAGCTGAAGAAAGCATGAACAGGTAAAGACATCGTGATCGGTTCCAAGGCACCGCAGGCAGCAGTCATGGGGATCCAAGCATGAAATGGTGTGCCCGCAACGGTCACTCTGCTTAAAACTTCTAACCGAGGACATAGTCGAGAAAACAGTACCTGCAAGATGAAGCTCCAAGGTCCTGGTTAGGGACAGCGTGAGAAAAATTCCATGCACCAAACAGGAAAAAAGAAATAAAAGTACCCAAAAAAATGCAATGTTGAGGTAGCAGCAGTTCTGGAAACCAAGAAGGTGATGGTATACGACCGGATGAAATAATAAAAGAAAAATAAAGACAAAAATGCCAACTTTTTCCAGGGTGCAGGCGAAACATCTGATGGGCTCCACAGAAAAAAAAGAAGACTGAGCTAAGATGGCACCATTGGGTGGGAAGGTGACTGCGCATGCATGGTCTAATTGCTAAAGGCTTTCTGTGAAAGCTCTCTCTGTTGGTGCCAACGTCACCCCATATGTGAGGACTGACTTCTTATTTATTCCTGAAGAAATATTTTTTCACTCAACGCGTAATCAAACTCTGGAATTCGTTACCGAAGCATGTAATAAGAGTAAATTAGACTTACCTGCTAATTGTTGTTGCTGGAGGAACTCCAGTCTAGTTCCGAACCTCTGAGTTGTGATCCTCTCACAGCAGCTTGGAGACTGAGAACACGTCATCTTTTTTCTGATGACAACTGGTGTATCCTTCCTGGATCCACCTCCTCACTCCAGTAACCTACTGACAAAGCAGACTCACCAGAGCAACCATTAAGTATTAAACTTTAACAACAAATCCTAACCCCCTAATTAACTCCAACTTAAAACTATACAAGAGGGTCTCCGACCCTTCATTAATAACATTTGCTAGAAGTACTGAGGTCCACCCTCCCCATTTAAAGGAGAGAGAGGAGGAGACTAAAAAGGAAGCTCCCTGCTTATAACATTGAACTCTTACCTGTAAGGGCCCCGTTGCTTTAGGCTGCCGAATACCAGGAATGGATGCGGGACTAGACTGGAGTTCCTCCAGGAACAACAATTAGTAGGTAAGTCTAATTTACTCTTCCTAATCGTCCCTCCAGTCTAGTCCCGAACCTCTGAGTAAGTAACAGCAGTAAAGAAATTCAATGGGAGGGACCCGCCAGACCAGCTTGAAGCACCGCCGATCCAAAACAGGTATCCCTCTCCGCCTGAACATCGAGACGGTAGTGCTTGACAAAAGAATCCAGCGATGACCAGGTAGCAGCTTTACAAATTTCTACTGCTGGCCCTAACTGGAATTCAGCCCAGGATGCTGCCTGCGCTCTCATCGAATGAGCCCGCAAACCCTCGGGCACAGACCTTCCTTTTAAAATATATGCGGACGCGACGGCCGCCTTAATCCATCTAGAAATGGAGGCTTTAGAAGCTGCCTGTCCCTGTCTCGGTCCACCAAATAGCACAAAAAGTCGATCTGATCGCCAAAAAGCTACTGTTCTACGGATGTAGATCTTTAACGCCTGACGCACGTCCAAGCGATGGAGTCTTTGAGAAGAAGAATCTTTGGAAGTCTCGATGAATACCAGCAAGGTGACCACCTGATTTACATGAAACACCGAGACTACCTTAGGCAAAAAGGACGGCATGAGCCGCAAAACTACCTTAGACTCATAGAACTCTAAAAAGGGCTTCCTACAGCATAACGCTTGTAACTCAGAAATGCATCTTGCCGAGCACATCGCTACTAGGAACACCATCTTAAGGGTAAGATCCTTCAAGGACGCCCCCAACAATGGCTCAAATGGCTCTTTAACCAACGCCTCTAATACAAGAGGAAGATTCCAACTGGGGACCACCGGCCTACAGGGCAGCCTAAGTAGAGTCACCACCCTTAGAAAATGTTTGACATCTGGATGACAACCAAGCAGCTCACCGCGTATCTTACCCCTATAACAGGCCAAAGCTGCTACCTGCACCCACAGGGAAGCGGCTGCTAAACCTTTCTCCAGACCCCTTTGTAAAAATGCTAACACTGGAGTGAGGAGGCGGATCCAGGAAGGATATACCAGTTGTCATCAGAAAAAAAGATGACATGTTCTCAGACTCCAAGCTGCTGTGACAGAATCACAACTCAGAGGTTCGGGACTAGACTGGAGGGACGATTAGGAGATGCTGTTAGTGTAGCTGAGTATAAAAAAAGATTTGGACAACTTCCTGGAGGAAAGGTCCATAAACCATTATTAAAGAGGGCTCGAACTCTGCTTCAGGACCTGGGGAGTCTATCTATTGCAGTGCACGCTCTGAGGAGGAGTGGCTTGTCTAAGATGGCGGCAGTGGAGAACTAACCGACAATGCCTAAAAGAAAGGGTAAAGCTAAAGCTCCTCCCGCGGAGCCTTTACCTTCTGCTGAGGGGCCCATGGACCGTTTCGTTCGGTTATCCAAGGAGCAGATATCGGGGATTTGAGAGGGCTTGGAGGCGCCGATGGCCTCTGGATTGGTTTCCTCCGCCCTGGATATTACGCTCTCCCCGGATGGACGTTCTTCCCCGGTTCCTCCCAGACCTCCCGTCGCCCAGCCACTGAGTGAGGACGCGCCGTCCCCTGTCGGGGAAGCAGCTTCGTCTTCTGTGCAGGGCTCGCTGCTGGTGAGTGCTCGAGGATTTACAGGCTCCTGGTGCTTCAGAGTTGCTATCTTTGCCTGTTACCGAGGGTAGTGTTTCCGTCGTAGAGGCTTCCAAAGGTTCGAAGGATAAACTGGACCTTGTTCCACCTCTACCTTCTCTTGTTTCTTTTGCTTTGCCTCGTCCGGCTTCGGTTACCTTGGAAAGCATTTGGGATGCAATTTCAAACCTCTCTACCATGGTAGCAACTCAATTTACAATATTTTCTGATCGGGTTGCTGCTAACGAAGAGGCTTGTCGTTCGATACCATCTTTATTGGAAGAAATTAATATTAAGCAAGCTACCTCGGATCGGCAGCTCGAAAGAATTGAGGATCTAACTGACTCTTTGGTTAAAGACAATATTGCCTTGCATGCCAAGATAGAGTCTTTGGAGAATGCCGCTCGTGCTTCAAATATTCGTCTGCTGAATTTCCCGATTGTACCTGGGACTGCGCCGCTAGATACCTTTAAAAAATATCTTCAAGAAGTCTTATTGGTCCCCCCAGATTTGATGCCTCCGGTTTCTAAGATTTACTACCTTCCCTTGGGAAAAAGGGAACGGAAAGTTTCAGGGGGGGCCTTAGAAATGGATTTCCTCAATGTTTCTGCGTTACTATCAACTCCCAAGAGGACTTAGTTGTATCAACTCTGCTTGTCACGTTGGCTCTTTCTTCAGACAGAGAATGGTTATTGAAGTTATTTTATAAGAAACGTTCTGTTTTGTTCTATGGTAGAAAGGTTCTATTGTTCCCTGATGTGGCCCGGGAAACACAGAAGCGGAGGAGGGCTTTTCTTTTATTAAAACCTGGGGTGGTTTCTATAGGTGCCCTTCTATAGTTTACCCTTTGTTTTCCTTGTAAATGTTTAATTACTCATAAAGTGCAGAAGTATGTGTTTTTTTCCCCTGTCGATCTTTCTACTTTTTTGAGTTCTCATTTGTTGGTTTCCTCTACCCCTGAAACTTGATTCCATCATAAGTTTAGTAGCCCTTGGTGCACTGTCTTCACTTAGCTTTTCCTAGTTTTATTTCCGGAATCAACTGTGAGTTTTGCTCTCCCTCATTTTGGGGACTACTTATGAACCTTGCATATTGTATTTTTTCATTTCCTTGTTTCTCTTTCTTGCAAGTGTCATTGTTCTGTACAAGGTTTTTTTGCTTGGTTTATTGTAAAATGCATAAATAAATAATTTAAAGAGGACTCAGGAAATCCACTGCTTACCCCGGGAAAGATTGTGGAACTTATGTACCTTTTTAGGAACCTGCCAGGTACTTGTGACCTGAATTGGCCAGTGTTGGAAACAGAATATTGGGCTTGATGGACCTTGGTCTGATCCAATATAGAATTTCTTATGTTCTTATTACTGCTAATTGGATAATGCCAAGGACCACCCCAGCAATATCTAGACAGTGCTGCAGCGGTCAGCAAAAACATTCAGAAGCACTATGCAGACAGCACGGCTGAATGTCCCTCTCGCCAGTACTTATATAGTTAGCAGATGCTGCTAACTGGATAAGTGCATTGGAATATTGGGCCCTATGCTTATAAATTTAGGCCTACCATTCATTTGCCTAGATGTACGAGCCCAATTTTTGAAAATCAGTGCTAAGTTCCTAACTTTTTTTTTCCCTGCATTAAATTTGCTCCTGTTGCCACCCACTATTTATACTCCTAAATTTAGATATCTAGTGAAATTTTGAATATTTAAATTAGATACTCAGTCCTAGTAAATATATACTTTAGCCAGACTATAATGAGGCTATTTCAGGAGGAGGTGTTTAGACAGGAAGAGTAAATTATTCATGTGCAACTGAATTTCCAGTTGGATGAGTGCTTTGCCCATTCCTCATCCTGCATAAAAAGCTCAGTCGGCGTCACTAGGGGTTGGGATCTGGTACTATATGCTTCCATTCACAACTACTCTGATTTTTTTCTCCAGTTACATTTCTCGACCTGAGGCAATGCTCCAGAGCTGCTTTTGAAATTGTACAATCATGGGCTCTAAATTTGGTCACTAGGTGTCGCTCCTTCCCCAAGAGCTCTGAATGCTATTACTACACAATCTCCTCCAACTTTGGTCAATTCAGAAAGATGAAGACCTCAACTGGAAATCTAAGCCATGTCCCTCTACATGGCAATGCACAGCACTGCCACAGAGTTACCAGGCTGGCCTGCATTTAAGCATGTACCTACGCGTATCACTAGCAAAAGGTTAAATAACAGCCTCCATAAACATATGGGAGAAGAGATTTAAGGGGTAATTAGGCCTTACCTGTTAACTGACTTTCCTTGAGGACCTTCAGTCCAGTCCTGGTACTTGTGTGTTGTCAACTCTCATCAGCATCTTGGAGACTGAGCATGTCATCTTTTGATGACATCAATAAACATAGGCAGCTGGCACTACCTACCAGCCTCAATAACTATTGCAAAAGCAGAACTCACAGGAGCAACAATTAAGATGGGAAAGAAATGAGAATGAATTTATTTTTGGAGGGAAAGGGAATGTAAACGAGCAAGCTATCCTCCCCCTGAAGGGAGAGGCGGCTCATTCAACGAATACCGTGAAGCAGACATATCTAACCTAACGGTATACTATTTTGAATGACAAATGCACTTGACCTACACTCTCTTATCTATTCCATTTTCTCTTTTTTCTTTCTTTTTTATTAAATTTTTTACTTCCGACACCAATCCTCCCCCCAAGAGGAACAAGGCTAAAGGTTGTCCTTGGACCTAACACTTCACAGTCCTCCCAGACCTCCAACATACTGATGACCTTCTTTTGACCCGGGATCGCCAGAAATGAAAACACAAGGGAGGGTTTGGGACTATACTGGAGGTCCTCAAGGAAAGTCAATTAGCAGGTAAACCCTAATTACCCCTTCCTATCGTCCCTCCAGTCCAGTCCCAGTACTTGTGGGATGTACCATAGCAGTACTATCCTCAGGAGGGACCTGCAAGCCTGGCCTGAATCACTACCGAACCGAACTTCGTGTCCTCTGCCACCTGTGCATCCAGCCAGTAAGGTTTCACAAAAGTATGAAGACACGCCCAGGAAGCCACTTCGCAAGTATCTGCTGACGGGACGAGGCCAGTTTCTGCTCAGGAAGCTGCCTGCGTCCTGGCTGAATGAGCTTCGAGTCCCACTGGTACCGGCTTGCATTGTAATAGATAAGCCGATGAAATGGCTTCCTTAATCCATTTGGAAATGGAGGCCTTGAAAGCGGCCCTCCAAATAGAACAAACTGACGGTCAGACTTCCTAAAAGGCTCTGTCCTTTTCAAGTAACACTGCAAGGTGCGGCGCACATCCAGCAGACCCAGCAGAGGGTCTTCTGGCACCCCACCAGACTCTGAAAACATCGGCAGCGTGACCGGCTGATTTAGGTGAAAATCCGAGAGCACCTTGGGTAGAAACAAGGATATTGGCCTGAGCACCACCTTCTCCTTAGAAATGACCAGGAAAGGTTTGGGACATGAGAGCGCCTGCAGCTCTGAAATCTGCCATGCTGAACAGATAACTACCAAGAAAACAGTCTAACATCAAATCCTTCAACGTGTACTTCATCACTGGCTCAAAAGACGCCGTCCCCAGTGCCGATAAAACCAAATTGAGGTCCCATGGGTGACCACCGATTGCACTGGCAGCTGGACCTGCTTGACAGCTCCGAGGAAATGAAGAACATCTGGATGGTTCCCCAAGGACACCCATTGTACTATACCCCGATAACAGGTAATTGTTGCCACTTGTATCCGCAGGGAACTACAGGCCAGTCCCTTCTCTAAACCTGCCTGCAGAAAGGCTAACACCTGTGGCATTGAAGCCGCCAGTCACTGTCACTATACCATGCCTCAAATATACTCCACACCTGAATATAGGAAAGCGAAGTTGAACAATTGCAGGCCTTTAGCAACATCGATATCACCAGGGCCGAATAACCTCTCTTTCTCAGCCACACCCTATCAAGAGCCAGGCCATAGACAGGAATGATCCATCTGCGGCATGAGAACCAGCTCCTGTATCAGAAGGTCTGGCCGAAGCAGTAGCCTCCATGGATGGTCCACTGTCAGTCTGAGCAAGTCAGTGTACCATGGCATACGCAGACAGTAAGGAGCAATGAGAATGACGAGACCCCGGTGTGCTTAGATTATCTGCACCATGCAGCTTATGAGAGCTCACGGAGGAAAGACATACAGAAGGCCGACTGTGGGTCAGCACTGCACAAGGGCGTCCAGATCCTCCAACATTCTCTTCCTTCTCATGCTGAAGAATAGACTCGCCTTGACAGCAGTGAAGGTCGCCATCTGGTCCATGACTGGTGAACCCCAGCGCCTCACCACCTGCACAAACACTGCTTCGCTGAGGAACCACTCCCCAGGATCGAGGGAGCATCGACTGAGATAGCTGGCTGTTACATTCTCTGTTCCTGACACATGCGCTGCTGAGAATGCCTGCAGAATTTCCTCCGCCCATTCGAGCAAAAGCCAGCTCTCACGTTCGAGCTGCACACTGCCCATACTCCTCTGTCAATTGATATAAGCCACTGTCGTGGCATTGTCCGAGAAGACCCTCACCGCCTTCCCAAGCAAGAAGAGGCGAAACTCCTGAAGTGCCAGGAACACTGCTCTCATCTCCAGGTGGTTGATGGGCCACAAACTCTGCTCTTGGGACCAACAACCCTGTGCTATTTGAGCATGACAATGGGTACCCCAGCCTGAAAGGCCGACATCCATCGTCAAGGGGATACACAAAGGCGACTCCAGAGGCATTCCGACCAACAATTCCTCTGGCTGTAGCCACCATCGGAGCTCCAGTGGTACAGCCCTCAGACAGGGCAATGGCTGCATAAAGAGGTGACTTCGTGCTGACCACCTTCGCAACAGGGCCCAACTCTATGACCACTGCCATGGATCCTAAGATGCAGAAAATGCCAGACTGTGGAAGTCTCCATGTGGAGGAACTGCTTCATCTGCAATGTCCACATCCTCTCCGCCGGCAAAAGGGCCACAGCCCCAATTTCACATGGAAGTCGCTAGCGCCACTTAGTAAACAGACCCCTAGGTCTTGTGACGGCGTCAGCCGGCTCTTTGCGAAATTAGCAACCCAGCCGAGGCCCTACAGAAATTTTACCACATGCGCCGTAGCTTTCTTACTCTCCTCTGTGGACTTTGCCCTGATAAGTCAGAATACCTTCCTGCCAAAAAGACAATGCCATAACCACCATCACCATGGTGAATACCCATGGCGCTGTTGCCAGCTCAAAAGGAAGTGCCCAAAACTAGAAGCGTCCCATCAGCACAGCAAAGCAAAGAAATTGCTGATGCTCGATCTGAATGGGAATATGCAGATAGGCCTCTGTGAGATCTAAAGAGGTCAAGAACTTGCCCTCCCTGACGACCACTATGACCGAGCAGAGGGTCTCCATTCAAAAGCAAGTTACCCGCAAACACAGATTCATGTGTTTCAAATCTAACATGGATCGAACTGACTCCTCCGTTTTGGGTACCATGAAATAAATGGAGTATCAGCCGCAGCCGCATTGACTCCAGAGCACCTTGCTGTAGAATCTCTATGGATTGAAATTCCATGTAAAAAGGGGAAAGCAATGGCAGTGAGGGTGTACTACTGACCGCCTGGCCAGAATGAACAAATGGATGATGAAATGCTCAAAGAAATCAAGGAAGCTAACAAAAGTTACAGCGCAGTAATAATAATGGGTGATTTCAATTATCCCGGTATCGACTGGGTCAGTGTGACGGCAGGACATGCTAGGGAGATAAAGTTCCTAGAAGAAATAAATAACTGCTTCTTGGAGCAGCTGGTTCATGAACCGACCAGAGGGGAAGCCATATTAGACCTAGTCCGTAATGGAACACCAGATCAAGTGCAAGAGATAAGGGTGTTGGGGCCACTTGGCAATAGTGATCATAACATGACCGCATTTGGTTTCATTAGTGGAGGAGGGATAGTAAGGAAATCCACAGTACTACCTTTTAACTTTCGAAAGGGAGACTATGATAAAATGAGGAAAATAGTTAAGAAAAAACTAAAAGGAGCAGTTGTAAAGGTTAAAGACTTACATCAAGCTTGGGTGTTGTTGAAAAATACTATCTTGGAAGCCCAGACCAGCTGTATTCCATGCTTTAAGAAAAGTGGAAGGAAGTCCAAAAAACTGCCAGCATGGTTTAAAGGTGAGGTCAGAGAGGATGTGTTGCCAAAAAAGGATCTTTCAGGAAGTGGAAAAAAGAGCCAAACGATGAAACCTGAAACAGCACAAGCACTGGCAAGTCAAATGCAAGGTATTGATAAGGCAGGCAAAGAGAGAATTTGAGAAGAAGCTTGCTGCGGAAGCAAAAACACGAAATAAAGTCTTTTTCAAGTACATTCGTAGCAAAAAACCTGTGAGAGAGTCAGTTGGTCCGTTAGATGATAGAGGGGTTAAAGGGGCACTAAGAGGCGACAAGGCAATAGCAGAGAGACTGAATGAATTCTCTGCATCGGTCTTTACTGAGGAAGATGTAGGGATGTTACCCATGACTGAAGTGGTATTTAAAGGTGAGGAAGAATTGAAGGAAATACCGATACATCGGCAAGTTGTATTACAATTATTACATAAACTGAAGAGTAGCAAATCACCTGGGCCGGATGGTATACATCCGAGGGTGTTGAAAGAACTGAAATATGAGATTGCAGACCTGCTATTAGTAATCTGTGAATTTTCATTAAAATCATCTGTAATACCTGAAGATTGAAAGATGGCCAGCGTAACACCGATTTTCAAAAAGCGTTCCAGGGGTGATCCGGGAAACTACAGACCGGTGAGCCTCACGTTAGTACCGGGAAAAATGGTAGAAACCATCAAAAAGAATAAAATTACTCAGCATGTAGATAGTCATGGCCTAATGGGAGACAGCCAACAAGGCTTTAGACAAGGAAGATCTTGTCTTACTAATCTGTTATGTTTTTTTGAAGGTGTGAATAAACAGGTGGACAAAGGTGAGTCGGTTGATTTAGTGTATCTGGACTTTCAGAAAGCCTTTGACAAGGTCCCTCATCAGAGACTTTTGGAAAAACTAAAGAGTCATGGGATAGGAGGCAATGTACTTTTGTGGATCAGGAACTGGTTAAAAGATAGAAAGGACTTCCGGTGACGTCACCCATCTGAATGACGGCGTAGCACGGGAGCTCCGCCACCAGTAAGCTTTTTAAATGAGCAAATAGCCCATACGGGCACCGCAGGGGCAGATCGGAGAGTGGAAGCGATCGAGGGGGGCACCAACTTACCCCAACGGAGGTCAGCGAAAGTGGGGAGGCACAGTGGCGAGACGAGAGCCGACTGAGAGCAACAGCCCAGCCACCCGCAGGCGTCTTAGGCAGCGGCGGTGGGGAGAAGGAGTCGAGAGAGCGGAGCGTGCAGGGCTGCACACGGCCCGTGAGAGGACAGACGGAGCGGGCACACAAGCGACAAGAACCCACACAGCCAAGCTGCAAACAAAGCGCCGCTGCACGAGGAGGCGAACCGATGCACGCAATGCCCAGATGAAGCAGGGGCCGCGACAGGCCGAACACGTGGCTGGTGCAGCACAGAGGCAGATATAATAGCGCAAGGCCTCACACGTGGCTGGTGCAGTGCAGAAGCAGAAATCCCAGCGATCCGCTCCTACAACAAAGAGTGGGAAAAGTGGGAGCGTGGACAGCAGCGGTGAGTCTCTACAGATCCAGCAATCTCAGAGGCGGGGATAGAGGCTGAGGGAGTCTGGGAGTGAGGCCTACTTTCTGCAAAGGCCACAGAGAGGAGAGAGGGCGGGGAGCCCAGAGCACAGGCCGTGAAGACAGCAGAGAGAAGGGAGAGCCGGCCTGCAATGGAGAAAGTCAATAAAAAAGAGAACCTGATGAAAAAGAAATTGGCTGAGTTCCGTTCCCCGTATGCAGCCTCCAAAGGCAGGAAGGAGGGGGAGAAAGCAGGAAAACCAGCGGCAGAAGCCCCGCAGAGTCCGGGGGGGAGTGACGGTGGAGAAGAGTGCCTGACCGCTGCGGAGCAGATTAAACAATGGCTCCTCGAGTTGAAGGAGGAATTGAAGGTGGAGATGTGTGGGGTGAAGAATGAGATTAAGGAGGCTGTGCAGACCATGCGTCAAGATATACTAGAGCTGGGCGAACGAGTTGAAGAGGTGGAAACCAAGCTGGAGAGTCAAGGAGAGACTCTGACGCAGGTACAGAGAAGCTGGGAAGAGTTGCAGCAGGCGCAGGAGGTACTTAAAGCCAAAACTGAAGACCTGGAAGACCGCTCACGAAGATGCAACCTCCGAGTGCGAGGGGTGCCGGAAGAGCCTAAGTATAAGAACTGCGAGGAGGTGGTTCAGCGGATCTTCAGGGATCTCCTAGTGGCAGCTGGACAAGAGGTGGCCGAGGCAGATACTCGCCCGGGAATAGAAAGAGCGCACAGAGGGCTGGGGCCCATTCGGGAAAATAGGCCGAGAGACATAGTAGTATGCCTGAGATCCTTTAAGAGCAAGGAACTCCTACTGGGAGCCAACCGCAAAATGCAAAGCTTCCACTGGGAGGGACATAAGGTGGAATTGTACCAAGACCTGTCCCAGGGAACGCTGCAGCGAAGGAGAGAGATCAGAGAAGTCACAGCATATCTCAGACGAGCTGAATTGAGATACAAGTGGCTTTTCCCATTTGGATTACTTATCACGGTGAAAGGGCGGTCGAGGACGGTGAGGTCCAGTGCGGAAGCTTGTAAGGCTTTGCGGGAGCTTGGAGCAGAGCAACTACCGGAGATGGCGGACAACCCGTCCACTCCGCCAAGAAAGGAATCCCGGCCCGGGCGAGCAGAGACTATGCAATGGCAGCGGGCGAGCGGTCGGAGATTGGCCAGGACGGCCAAGGACAACCACCAGAGTCGGGAGTCAGAACACGAGACTGGATGAGATGTGGCAACTCATTAAAGGACTGGTATTCTAGAATGAGTATTGTTAGCGGGCGTGGGAGAGGAGCCGGGCTGAGTAGCAGGCTAGGAGGGGATAGGGGGGGAGAGGTTGGGGTAGAGCAGAGAGGGGGGAGATATAATGAGGGGGGAGGAGAGGAGGGGGTAAGGGGCGTAGGGGTAGTGGGGGGGACCGGGTTAGGTTGGGGAGAGGAGGGGCTGAGGGGCTGCTGGGGTAGATAGGTGGGGAGGTGGAGAGGGTCACCGACATGGAAGTTGAGTCTCTGCAAAGGAGAGTCAAGATGGGGGGAGGGGGGGAGGAGGGGGAGGGAAGGTGAGGGGAGGGGGGATGGAAGGAAGGGGGAGAGGGGGGCAGGGAGGGAGGGGAGAGCGGATGGAGTTACGGGTGGAAGGAGGGGGGAAGGGGGACGGACGGGTGTTGAAAATTCTAACGTTGAATGTTAAGGGCTTAAACTCACCAATGAAAAGACAGAAACTGTATAAGGAATTAGCAAGGCATAAAGCGGATATAGTAATGTTGCAGGAGACACATCTACTGAAAAAGCATGAGGCCTTGGTGCAACCCCGGGGGTATAAGCATCGAGTGTTTGCCTCCAATCTTAAAGAGAAAAAGAAAGGAGGGGTGATGGTCTTCATTAGTGGGGAAGCACCAACAGAGGTTCAGGAGATATCCCGAGATAAGGGGGGAAGATATCTCTTGCTAAGGATAAAGCTGAGGGAGGAGTGGTTTTGTGTGGTAAATGTGTATGCACCTACGGGTACCCAAACTGAGTTCTGGAAAGAACTGGGTGAGGAGGTGGCGGCAATGGGGGATGGCGTGCTGATTTGTGGAGGGGATTTCAATGTGGCCTGGGAGGCTGGGAGGGACACGACAGGGCGGAGGGAGGGCAAAGGAAAGGATAGGAAGCGCTATCATAGATTTGTGCAGGAGAATGGCCTGATTGATGCGTGGCGGATATTAAATCCGGGACGGAGGCAATTTTCCTTTTATTCGGCAGCCCATGGAACATACTCTCGCTTAGATGCCATATGGGTGGGGAAGGAGCTAGCAGGGAGGCTACAGGGAGGCGATATAGAGCCCATTACATGGTCCGATCATGCTCCCGTAGTGGTGCACATGCGTGTGGCAGGGGAGGATAAGGGACGTCAATTTTGGAAATTGAACGAGGGGCTGCTGGAGGATGCTAGGGTGGTGAAAGAGCTTGAAAGCTTAATCCCGGTGTATTTCGAGCAGAATGGCGGCGGGGAGGTAAAAGACGGGGTAGTCTGGGATACATTTAAGGCTGTCGTAAGGGGGGTGCTCATTAAGTGGGGTGCGCGTATAACGCGGGAACGAGCAGAGCATGAGGAGCAGATGCGCCGGCAACTGAGGGAGATGGAGGAGAGGGATGGGCAGGGAGGAAGTGGACAGCTTCGGGGTGCGATCTTGGAACTACGGGCTAAAGTGAATGCCCTTGAGATGGAGAAGATACAGTTCCGCCTGCAGCTGTTGAAACAGAGGTTCTTTGAAGGGGGAATAAGGCCGGGAAATTCCTCGCAAGACAGTTGAAAAAGCGGAGGGAGTGGAATAGGATTTCACAGATTAAGAGTAAGGGGGTGGTGGTGCGGGAGGATCAGCGTATTAGGGAAGAATTTGTGTCCTTCTATAGTAACTTATATGCGGCACGAGAGGCGGGGTCGGGGGAGAATATCTGGGAGTATGTGAGGAGAGCAAGGCTCCCGGCCTTGACGGGAGACGAACAGGAGGGGCTGGATAGGGAAATACAAACCGAGGAGGTCTTACAGGCCATTAAGGCTTTAAAGACCGGCAAAGCCCCAGGGCTAGACGGCTTGACGGCAAGGTTTTATAAACAATTTGGGAGCCTATTGCTGATCCCGCTGACCAGAGTATTTAATGGGCCGCGAAAGGGGGAAACTTTACCGGACACAATGGGTTGGGCAGGTATTACTCTTATCCACAAGGAAGGGAAGGACCCCCAAGATTGTGCGTCTTATCGCCCAATCTCATTGTTAAATATTGATGCGAAATTACTGGCCAAAGTGTTAGCGACGAGACTTAATAGATTGCTAGGGAAATTGGTGCATGAAGACCAAGCCGGGTTTGTGCCGGGCAGACAAGTGGCAGACCACATCCGGAAAGTGTTAAATGTGATTTGGTCGGCACAGAAGAAAGGGGCAGAGGCTCTGTTGGTATCATTGGATGCCGAGAAGGCCTTCGATCAAGTGTCCTGGAAATTTTTGTATTCAGTATTGGAACTCCTAGGGTTCGGGCCCGGGTTTGTGCAGTGGATAAGGGCTCTATATGCTCGGCCGACAGCCTGTGTCCGAGTGAACGGGGGATACTCGGAGTTTTTTCCGCTAGAACGAGGGACTAGGCAGGGATGTCCCCTATCCCCGCTATTGTTCGCGCTATCCCTCGAACCTTTAGCGGCAAGGTTGCGGAGCAGCTTAGATGTCGCGGGGGTTAGGGTGGGCGGTCAGGAATGTAAGGTGTCCCTCTTCGCGGACGATATACTCTTGATCGTCACGAAGCCTAGAGAATCACTGAAGGCAGTGATGAGGGAAATACAAGAATATGGCGAGAGGGCGGGCTTTCGGATTAATTGGGGGAAATCCGAGATCTTAAGTATAGTGGGGGAGAAGGACGAGCAACGAGATTGGCAACAGAGTTTTCCCTTCAAATGGGCAAAGACATTGATTCGGTATTTAGGGGTACAGCTGGGGAGAACTTTGGAGGACTTGTACGCCTTAAATTATAAGAAATTGGTGGGGCAGGTAGAGGGGCGCCTACAGGGCTGGAGCAAGGGATATTATTCATGGTTTGGGCGAATGGCATCGGTAAAAATGATGCTTCTTCCCCAGTTTCTGTTCCTTTTTCAAGTCTTGCCTGTTCAGATACCCCGGAGAGTGCTGAAGAGGATACAGCAGCAGGTGGAGCGATTCATCTGGGGAGGGAGGAGGCCACGGGTGGCAGCAAGAACGATGCGTCGGTAGGGGAGGGGGGGATGGCGGTCCCAAACTTTAGCCTATATTATGCGGCAGCGCAGTTGCGAGCAGTTTACGCGTGGCTGAGGGAGCCACATAAACAGTGGGTACAGATGGAGGTGGACGACTATAAGCCGGGAGAATTAGAACGTATAGTATGGGAGGGGAGGGGGGAGAAGGGGAGGATTCCCATAGTGGGGCATACATTGCAGGTGTGGCAACAGTACAGGAAGCGGTTGGTGGGAGATAAAAGGTGGTCGACTACCATGTCACTACAAGCCTGTTGTGCGGAGGGTACGGGTCCAAGTGCAACAGTGCTTCGTAAGTGGGCGGAGCTCGGCTTGACCCAGGTGTCCCAGATAGTGGTAGGGACACAATGTAGAGGCTTTGAGGGAGTGCGAGACCTCTATCGACTGGGGGAATCGGATAGATTTGCGTATACGCAGCTTTGCTCGGTAGTGCGCCAAAAGGGGAGGGAGCAGGGGGGAAGGGGGGGAGGGGAGTGGTTTGAAGGGGCATGTCTGGGCTCCATGGGCCAGCAGGGGATGCTCTCTAGGATCTATAGAGGTCTGATTGCAAGGGGGGAAGGTAAGTTGAAGTACATGGAAGCGTGGGAAAACGATTTAGGGGTACAGTGGGGGGTGGAAGAGTGGGAGGCCGTTGCAATGGGCATAGCTAGATTCTCCATTGCCACGTCACTGCAAGAGAATGGCTTTAAGGTGTTGAGTCGATGTTATCTCACTCCGGAGAGATTGTGCAAGGCGGGGGTGTTGCAGACGGATGAATGTTGGCGAAAGTGTGGGGAAAGAGGATCCTGGATACATATGTGGTGGACATGCCCAGTTGTTAGAGAGTACTGGAACAAAATAGGGGAGAATATTAACAAAATTGTGGGTGCGAACATTGTGCTTAGACCTGAGATGTGTCTCCTGCATAGACCAGATGGGAGGTGGGAGGGGGACTGGAGAATCATTTGGTATTGTGTAACGGCAGCACGGTGCGAAATAGCATGGTATTGGAATAGGCCGAGTTTGCCCTCCATAGCGAGTTTCGCACGCAGAGTGTCGCATCTTTATGCCATGTATAAACTGACGGGAGAGAGGGTGGGGAGAGGGGAACAAATGGGGAAGCGGTGGGCGGGAGTGTGGAAGTGGTTGCGTGAAGAGGGGTGGAAGTAGGGGGGAGGCGTAGGGGTAGAAATAGGGGGGGGAGGGGGGGTTTAATTTTAATTTTGAGGTCTAGGAAGTCGGAGGGGGGGCTTCGCTTAAATGGCTCAAGCGACATTGGGGGAAGGTAGGGAACAGATTGACTTGTACTTGTTCATGTTAACTATTGCTAATGTTATGTTGGTTAGATTGGTGGTTAGCTATATGGCATTTCCATCCTTATGTATATAGCATTGCTTGAGCAGACAGACAGGGGAGGGGAGATTGGACGGAGGGGATAACTTATGCTGGTTCTGTATATCTGGTATTGTGCGTGACGCCGAGCTCCTCTGCAAGACTACAGTTAGATACCTAGGGGTTACGCTCGACCAACATCTCAATATGAAGGCTCATATCAGCAATGTAGCGAAATCTGTCTATCATAAAATCCGGACCCTTCGTCATTTGCGTCAACTGCTAGAACCAGATGACTTTCGATCAGTCTTTCAGGCCTTAATAATGCCCCACCTGGACTACGCCAATGCTATCCTACATGGCCTACCAAAGAGCACGATCAACCCCTTACAATTGGCCATGAACTCAGCTGCAAGAATCCTTTATGGAACCTCCAAGAGAACCCACATCACTCCTATACTGAAACAGCTACATTGGCTTCCTATGCAGTCCAAGATCTCTTTTAAGATCCTAACTATGACTCACAAAGCAATCAATAACAACTCTGCATCTTCTATCACCGACCTGATTTCAATTACACCCCCTAATCGAGCAAGGAGATCAACTGCCTCCAACTCTCTTGTACTACCTAAGGCAATCACGAAGTGCTCTCAAGTCACCAGATCCAGAGCCTTCTCTTACTTTGCACCATCATGTTGGAATGCCCTACCAACAGGCATCAGAACCATCAGTGACCTCTCCCAATTCAGGAAGGCACTGAAGCATCACCTGTTCTTGCAGCACTACGATGTTTCAGACACCTTCTCATACCAACCTACCTCTACACCCCAGGCCAACACATTAAACTCATGCACTCCATAATCTTAACGCGCAGAACTGCAATCTCACCTTGCTTCTCCTCTCATCAAGAAACATTAGCTGCATTTAGCTGCTTTGTACATAGTTGCTTTTTGTACATAGTTTTATTATGTTCTCTGTTTATGAAACCTGTTTAATGTATACCCAGTTTATTGTCCTGTTCATTGTAAGCACTGATCAATTTTTGTGACGTGTAGTTTCTGTTCATTGTAAACCGCACTGATGTCAAATAGCGCGGTATAAAAGAAACTGTAAATAAATAAATAAATAAATAGATAAGATGTTCGTTCTCTCTTGTGTTGCCTGCGGAAAGCTTGGTGTATTGTAGCAGGTGTTCTGATGGAAATGTAAATGATACAGATGACAATAAAAATGTAAATTAAAAAAAAAAAAGATAGAAAGCAGAGGGTAGGGCTAAATGGCCAATTTTCCCAATGGAGAAAGGCGAATAGTGGTGTACCCCAGGGATCTGTGCTGGGTCCGCTGCTTTTTGACATATTCATAAATGACCTGGAAAGGGGAACAACGAGTGAGGTTATCAAATTTGCAGATGACACAAAACTATTTAAAGTTGTTAAAACCCAAGAGGATTGTGGAAAATTGCAAGAGGATCTTGATAAATTGGAAGGCTGGGCATCAAAATGGCAGATGAAATTTAATGTGGACAAGTGCAAAGTTATGCACCTAGGGAAGAACAACCCAAACTATGGTTACACAATGCAAGGTTCCACATTAGGAACCACCACCCAGGAAAAAGATTTAGGTGTCATTGTGGATAATATGTTAAAACCCTCGGCCCAGTGTGCAGCGGCGGCCAAGAGAGCAAATAGAATGCTAGGTATCATAAGGAAAGGAATGGAAAATAAAACAAAAGATATTATAATGCCTCTATATCGTTCCATGGTGAGACCGCACCTTGAATATTGTGTGCAATTCTGGTCGCCGTCTCTTAAAAATGATAAAGCGTTATTAGAAAAGGTTCAGAGAAGAGCCACCAAAATGGTAAAGGGGATGGAAGGATACTCCTATGAAGAAAGGCTAAAAAGGTTAGTGCTCTTTAACATGGGAAAGAGACGGCTGAGGGGAGATATGATAGAAGTCTATAAATTAATGAATGGAGTGGAACGGGTAAAGCATAGTTACTCACCTGTAACAAGTGATCTCCGGAAAAAGCAGGAATTTAGTCCTCACATATTTCTATCGTCGGTACCGACGGAGCCTGCGCGGGAACGCTCCCCAGCGTCCAATTAGAAAGCTTTTGGGAGCATCCCACAGTGCCTGCGTGCTGCCTTCCCGCCTTTCCCAACTGCCTCTCTCCAATTGAGTTTTAAAGCTGAGACAGAGAGAGAGAGGGAAAGGAAAAGAGATAGAGAGATAGAGAGATACAACTCCTAGGGGAGGTGGGTGGGTTGTGAGGACTAAATTCCTGCTGTTCCCGGAGATCACCTGTTACAGGTGCGTAACTATGCTATCTCCAGGAACAAGCAGGAATGTAGTCATCACATATGGGGACTCCCTAGCTTTAGGTGCCAGGGAGAGACCCCAGAAGTTGTGTGTCCCTGAGAAGGGCTCCACTTCCCCTCATGGATCTCTGGCATCCTACCAAGGATGGTGGGTAGGAAATGATTAGGTATGGAACAGGTGTTGGAGAACAGCCTGACCAAACAAGGCATCCCGGCGGGAGTCCTTGTCCAAGCAGTAATGGGCTGTGAAGGTATGAGCCGAGGCCCAGGTGGCTGCTCGACAGATGTCGTCGATAGACACAGAGTGCAGATGAGCCATTGAGGCTGCCATGGCTCTCACATTGTGAGCTGTGACATGGCCCTCCAGAGAAAGGTTCTTACTCTGACAGGCGAAGGAAATACACTGAGCAATCCAGTTAGACAGTGTTCTCTTGGAGACTGGAAGTCCCAAATGAGAAGGATCAAAAGTAACAAAGAGTTGAGAGGACTTTCTATGTTGCTGTGTTCTTTGTAAGTAAAAGGCTAAAGCTCTTTTACAGTCCAAGCTATGAAGATTCCTCTCTGTATTTGATGCATGAGGCCTTGGAAAAAACACAGGTAGGTAGACCGCTTGGTTCAGATGAAAAGGCGAGACCACCTTTGGCATAAAGTGTGAATGAGTCCTAAGCACTACCTTGTCAAGATGGAACCTTGTATAAGGTGGATCAGCTACTAGCGCTTGCAACTCACTAATGCGGAGTGCTGATGTAATTGCAATGAGTATGATAACCTTCCAAGAAAGGAATTTCAAGGAGGTAGTAGCTAATGGTTCGAAAGGTGGCTTGATGAGCTGCCCAAGAGCCAGGTTTAAGTCCCATGCCACCGGTGGTGGCCTAATGGGAGGCTTAGTTAGAAGAAGCCATCGTGGATAACATGTTAAAACCCTCCGCCCAGTGTGCAGCAGCGGCCAAGAAAGCAAATAGAATGCTAGGTATCATAAGGAAAGGGATGGAGAATAAAACAAAGGATGTTATAATGCCTCTGTATCGCTCCATGGTACGACCGCACCTTGAATATTGTGTGCAATTCTGGTCACCGTATCTTAAAAAGGACATAGCGTTATTAGAAAAAGTACAGAGAAGAGCCACCAAATTGGTGAAGGGGATGGAAGGCTACTCCTATGAAGAGAGGCTAAGAAGGTTAGGGCTCTTTAGCCTGGAGAAGAGACGGCTGAAGGGAGATATGATAGAGGTCTATAAATTAATGAATGGAGTGGAACGGATAAACGTGGATCAATTGTTTATGCTATCAGAGTATAGAAAGACTAGGGGACATGTAATGAAGCTACAGGGTAAACTATTTAAGACAAATAAGAGAAAATATTTTTTCACTCAACGTGTAATCAAACTCTGGAATTTGTTACCGGAGGATGTAGTAAGGGCTGTTAGTATAGCTGGGTTTAAAAAAGGTTTGGACAAGTTCCTGGAGGAAAGGTCCAAAAACCACTATTAAAAAGGGACCCAGGATATCAATGCTTGACCCAGTACAAGCATTGTGGAACCTGTGTCTTTTGGAGATATTGCTAGGTATGTATGACCTAGATTGGCCACTGTTGGAAACAGGATACTGGGCTTGATGGACCTCGGTCTGACCCAGTATGGCATGTCTTATGTTCTTATGTTAAGGCTTCTCATAAATCTTGCTATAAGAGGATGAGAGGAAATAGGCTGTCCATTTAGAGGCTTAAAGGAAGCTGCAATAGCACTCAAATGGACTCTTACTGAATTTGTCTTAAGACCTGCATTGGATAAATGAAGGAGATACTCCAGCAATGATTCCAGAGGTATCACAAGAGGGTTAAGACCCTTTTGCGAACACCACATGGTAAACCCTTTCCACTTGAAAGCATAAGAGCATCTTGTGGAAGGTTTCCTGAAAGCAAAAAGAATATCTTTTACTTGCTGAGGGATATTAAGATCATGGAGATCTAGGCCTTCAGCAACCAAGCCCTGAGATGCAGAGACTGGGGATTGGGATGCCATAACATTCCGTCCTCCTGAGATAGGAGATCTGGAGCAGACCCTAACTCCAGGAAGGGAGCTTGAGAGAGATGTAGAAGCAGAGGGTACCAAACTTGCCGTGGCCAATGTGGAGCTATGAGAATCATATGGCCTCTGTCTCTCTGAAGCTTGAACAGGGTTTTGGGAATTAGGGGAATGGGTGGAAAGGCATACAGGAAGTCTTGACCCCAGTAAAGGAAAGCATCCCTGGCCTGAGCCCCCTGAGCCGGAATTCTGGAACAGAACCGGGGAAGTTTGGCATTCCACGGACTTGCAAAGAGGTCTATGTCCGGGGTTCCCCGAAGTTGAAAAATCTTGGCTACCTGGTCTGCATGCAGAGACCACTCGTGTGGAAGCAGAACTCGACTGAGTCTGTCTGCCCAAGAGTTTTGAATGCCTGGAAGATTCATCTCCTGGCAGTGTATCTGATGCTCTCTGGCAAGGGCCCATAGTCGCAAAGCTTTGTTGCAAAGCGACAGAGCCTGTTCCCCCCTGCTTGTTCACATAGAACATGGTTACTTGATTGTCCGTATGAATGAGGACTGTCTTGTAGCTGAGCAGGGTGTGGAACACTCGCAGAGCAAGGAAAATTGCTCTGAGCTCCAAGAGATTGATATGTAGATGACTCTCCTGTGGAGACCAGGTGCCTTGGGTGGAGAGGTCTTGCAGATGAGCTCCCCAACCCATTGGGGAAGCATCTGTTGTGAGAGTTGCTTGGAGTAAGGGTTGTTGAAAAGGGGACCCCTGCAACAGGTTTTGAGTGGACTTCCACCACTGGAGGGACAAAATAAGGCGACTTGTGTTTGCTATTTTGTCTGACAGGCATCCTGATGTCTGGGTGCATTGAGTGGATAAAGTCCACTGGGCTGCCCTCATATGGAGGCGAGCATAGAAAACCACATGTACAGTAGATGCCATGTGGCCTAGTAGTTGAAACATTTCTCGAGCAGTGAGACGAGGCTTTAGCACTGCTTGAGAAGCTAACTGCACCATGCGAAGGCAGCAGGCCTGAGGGAGATAGGCCCTTGTCTTTCTGGTATCCAGCAAAGCTCCTATGAACTCTAAAGACTGAGTGGGAGTTAGACTGGATTTTGGGATGTTTATTACAAGACCCAAATACTGAAGGATACGCATTGTGCAGGATAGAGAAGTCCTGGCCTCTGACTCTGTTGGGGCTCGAATGAGCCAATCGTCTAAGTAGGGGAAGACGAATATCCCTAGAGTGCAGAGAAATGCTGCTATGACAGCCATGCGTTTTGTGAACACCCTTGGTGCTGAGGCTAGGCCAAAAGGAAGCACCCTGTATTGGTAGTGCTTTCCTTGAAAAAGGAATCGAAGGAACCTTCTGTGGGTTGGATGGATGAGGACATGGGTGTACGCATCCTTGAGATCTAGAGAACAAAGCCAATCCTGACTCTGAAGGTATGGCAGCAGAGACCCGAGAGAAATCATCTTGAATTTCTCTTTGACAAGGAATTTGTTCAATTCTCTGAGGTCCAAGATAGGTCTGTATCCCCGTTTTATTTGGAATAAGGAAATAAGGGGAGTAGAACCCTGTACCCAGCTGATGAATGGGTACTTCTTCTATTGCCCCTTGGGCAAGAAGGATAGAGACCTCCTGCCCTAACAGGTTGATGAGAGAGGTCGGAGAATTGAACTGCCTTACTATTGTGTGAGGGGACATGCTTGAAAAATGAAGCTTGTACCCCTCCTTTATGATGGAGTGTCCAATGCTCTGCTGTTATCTGCCCCCATCTGGGGGCAAAGTGACATAACCTTCCTGGAATGATGGAAGGCTCTGGTCCCCCGAGAGCCAGGAAGGCTAAGTTCTCTAGCTGAAAGTCAAAGGCCTTGTGGAGGCTGAGACTGCTGTGACGGCTGAGGCTTAGCAGTCTTTGCTTTCTTCTGTTTGGGTGGTTGCTGACCCTTCTTGACAAACTGACCTGCCGAACGTGCCTGCTGAGCATAGGCAGGATAATATCTTTTCTTCTTAGAAAAGAATGGTTTCTTGAAAGATTTCTTTCTAGTCGTCGTATCTTAAAAAGGATATAGCGTTATTAGAAAAGGTTCAGAGAAGAGCCACCAAAATAGAAAAAGGGGATGGATGGATACTCCTATGAAGAAAGGCTAAAAGTTAGGGCTCTTTAACCTGGAAGAGAGACGGCTGAGGGAAGATATGATAGAAGTCTATAAATTAATGAATGGAGTGGAACGGGTAAACGTAGATCGATTGTTTACGTTATCAGAATATAGAAAGACTAGGGGACATGCAATGAAGCTACAGGGTAAACTATTTAAGACTAATAAAAGAAAATATTTTTTCACTCAACGTGTAATCAAACTCTGGAATTTGTTACCGGAGGTATGTATGACTGTAAACGGGGGTGCTTGTTGTGAAAGTTCCACAATCTTGGCAAAGACAGGAATTTATATGACTTGCAAAGGATTGTGGGTGTTGTAGTTCATTCACACAAAATCAGCCGTTCAACAAAATAATGAATTGTAGTTGCTCGAGTGTAAGCAGAAAACAGAATTTATTTATGGGGAGTTATTCCCTCGCACAGATATGCTTGGTAACATCAACAGGATACTTTCTTCAGGAAATATATTCAGGTAACAAAACAAATAAATAAGGCAAGTGAAATACTTAGGCAACAACTCAACAAAGACCTTGATGGAACAGAAAAGGTCTTTCTTCCAGCCCCTGCTAATAACTTTCTTAGCAGTGCTTAAATGAAAAATAAAGCCAAAAGGAAAATTCTCTTTATAAAAAAAACAACTTTCTTCTATTCACACAGTGAAGAAGTTTTCTTTCCAGAGCCCATGTGCATTTGTGCCTGGCTTAATCACAGGTGTTCAACCAGCTTCAAACCCTTGCTGGTCCACTCTCCACGTGGCTCCAACTTACCCTAAAGCTTTCACTTAAAGAAACTTTTCTGGGTAGTTAAAGAAACACAGTACAGTTCCTTTTGGTGATTGTTGCTTAATTGAGGATTACTTTAAAACAGCAGCTTAGACAGAGAGCAATCCATGCATTCTACTTGCTCATTTGATATTTCCCCTTGCTCCTGAAATATCATGGAATCATTTTCATACACTGGCTCAGAGGAATTCTCTAACTGATCACTCTCAGGATAGCATTTGTTTCCCTGCTGTCTTCCTTGTGCAAAGCTAGGGAACAGATCAGAGTTCATACCTGAGATCACGTTGCCATTAGGTTTCCTCTCTGGATACTTTGGCCAGTAGGTAGCAAAGCTTCTGTGCCCAGCTCTCCAGTCAGAATCTCTGGTCTTTAGGTCTCTTTTCCCATACCTCCTTAAATAGGTATTAGAGCTCCTTCCTTCTGTAGCTGCAGCCGTCTCCTTTACAGGTGCTCTCTGGGGGTTCCTGGCTCTATATCTCCAAGCCTCTGGTTTCTTCCAGTCCAATGAAGAATGCTTGCCCCTGGCATCTCTCCCAACATACGTACTGCCTTGGGCTCCTTCCTTAGACCTCCTGGACGTCCTGCTGTTCTTCCTTCTGTGTTCTCTCTGCTGTTGCTGTCGCTGTCCTCTCTCCTCCTGCCGTTGCCAGCCTTGCTCTAGCTGTAGCTGCCAGCCTCGCTGTCTCTCCTTCCGTTGCTGTAGCTCTAGCTGCCCACCTGGCTGTCTGTGTGAAGTATTTCCTCTAGTTTTAAAGTGCCTAGATGGACACTCCACCCTAGCACAGTCCAGGTGTTCTGAATCAGGCCCTGCCCTAGGAGATGGGTGATTAGGGATTACATCATAGCTTCCTTGAATAGGCACACGTTTCCCCACTTCAGCTCTCCTAGAGGCTTTTTGTAAACCAGTGCATTCTGGGTCTGGTAGTCTTTTAGGTAAACACTCTGTTTTAGTGCTTTTACCAGCCAGCACAGGTTGCTTATTCAGAGCCAATTCACCTCTTGTATTATTCCTCCCTGAACTATGATAAGCTTCCTTATCACAATGACCTAGATTGGCCACTGTTGGAAACAGGATACTGGGCTTGATGGACCTTGGTCTGACCCAGTATGGCATATCTTATGTTCTTATGTTCCCATGTAGAGACTATAGGAACTGATCCTGGCAGAAATCATGGAAGCTTGAAAGACCTGACATCCAAAAGCATCCAGGGTTCTGCACGCACGTCCTGGAGGATTAGAGGCATGCCTCTTTGCACTCTTGATCCTTCTCATAGCTGATTCCACTACAATAGAGTGGTGAGGAACCCGAGTCTTTTGGAAACCAGGACAAGGAGGGACTCGATACATAGTATCCAGTCTGCGAGAATGAGGAGAGGTGGTAAGAGGTGTCTCCCACATCCTTAACATGAGATCATATAAAATCTCATGAATGGGCAAGGTAGCTGCCTCCTTAGGAGTTTTGAGATATTGTAGAATTTCCAACTCCTTGGCCCTTGGCTCTGTTTCAGGGGCCACAGTAATGGACAGACCCCGAGCCACCTCCCTGATAAAATCCTGGAAGGAAATATCCTCTGGAGGAGACATCCTGCGCTTAGGGGAGGAGGGCTCCTCTGGGAGAAGCATTCCTGCATCGACAGAACTGTCAGAATCCTCAGATTCTTCTGAGGACTCGAAGTACCGTCTGTCCGGATGCTCTTGAAGAGCCCGATACCTGTACTGACCGAAGTTGGTGCCAGGAGTAATCGGTACCGGGGTATCGATACCGGAGGGCATCAGATGACTTGGTACCGGCAAAGCAGACACCGATGCCGATGTCGATGCTATCGGTGCCGGGGCCGATACCGATGCCGGGGCCGGTACCGGCGGAATTGTCTGTCAAGGTTCCGAGGGTGTCGATGCCGCAAAGAGAGCTGCCAGTCTGTGTTCAATAGCCAGGACTCTCTGGTCTATCGATGCTGCCGATGCCTGGATGTCGGTACCGGAGAAGACCGCCGGTACCATAGAGCATGGCACCAGTAGTTCTGCCGAGGTCGAGGCCTCGAATATCCTGGAGCCCCGATAATGCTTTGGAAGCCGAAGCCTCCCGCCGGGGCAATTTTGCCGGTGCAGAATCCTCAAGGGCAACGCCAGAGGCATCTCGATGCTTAGAAGGAGATCTACCCTTTGAGGACCGACTGGATTTATGTTTAGTTACATGAGATCCACGGGAGGAAGAGGAAGCTCTGGAAGACGTCGATGCCACCAAAGCTGCATCAGAGGGAAACAGGGTACTGAGCTTAGCAGCTCGGTTCTGCCGACCTCTTTTAGACATCATGGTGCAGGACATACAATCCGTGATGGAGTGGTCAGGACCTAAATATTTTAGACACCATTCATGGGTGTTGGTGACGGAAATGGTACCACCACACTTGGTACACTTTTTGAAACCTGAAGCAGGTTTCTCCATTGTAAGAAAATGTTTTTGGGCCTAAGGCCCAAAAAGGTGCGTGCACCTGAAGAAAATAGGAAAAAATGTAGAATTTTTTTTTTTAAAGACAGAAAAATAGAAGAAAAAACCGGCGGTACCGGTAAAGCGTCGAGGAAGGTAGATGCGACCACAAAAAAAGAAAGAAATAAAGAAGAATTTGTCTGCGGTGACAGGAACAACGACCTGCTGGCTCCGCGGAAAAAGAAGAACTGGAGAGAGGCAGTTGGGAAAGGCGGGAAGGCAGCACGCAGGCGCTGTGGGATGCTCCCAAAAGCTTTCTAATTGGATGCTGGGGAGCGTTCCCGCGCAGGCTCCGTCGGTACCGACGATACCCATATGTGATGACTACATTCCTGCTTGTTCCTGGAGATACGTAGATCGATTGTTTACGTTATCAGAATATAGAAAGACTAGGGGACATGCAATGAAGCTACAGGGTAAACTATTTAAGACTAATAAAAGAAAATATTTTTTCACTCAACATGTAATCAAACTCTGGAATTTGTTACCGGAGGATGTAGTAAAGGCTGTTAGTGTAGCTGGGTTTAAAAAAGGTTTGGACAAGTTCCTGGAGGAAAGGTCCATAAACCATTATTAAGAAGGGACCCAGGATATCAATGCTTGACCCAGTACAAGCATTGTGGAACCTGTGTCTTTTGTGGAAACTGCTAGGTACGTATGACCTAGATTGGCCACTGTTGGAAACAGGATACTGGGCTTGATGGACCTTGGTCTGACCCAGTATGGCATATATCTTATGTTCTTATGTACTACTTCTTCCAGCTGCTTAAGTCGCCCGAGGGTGTTCCTGACCGCCTGTAATTTTCTGTGCGCCTGGCAGGGAGACCTGACAAAGGCATCCATGATGGGACAAGCAAACTCCAGTGCATACCCCTCTCTAATAATTTTTAAGACCCACTGGTCGAAAGTGATCTGGACTGAGGCCAAGTAAAATTCCCGCAGCCTACCCCCTATGGGAACTACCCCAGGCCGGGCATTCCTCGTTTCACTGTGACTTTTTGGCCGTAGCCAAGGAGGAGGAGTAGAAGCCTCGTCCTGCTCCTTGAACCCCACGAGAAGCCTGCCCATGGGACAAGAAGCATCCTCTCTGATAAGAAGCAAAATGCATCACCCGGAAGTGGTAGAAATCCCGCAGCTGACTGCGTGATAGGGGAGGCGTACGCCCCGGCTTCTGCTTTATCTTCTTGAAGCCTCCTGTCCTTGGTCTCTCTGAGGTCCTTCACCAAGTTATGTTCACTTCTCTGAACAAGAGCTTCCCCTTAAACAAAAGTTTGCTTGGCTGTGATTTGGAAGAGACATCCACTGACCAATTTTGCAACCAGAGGTAGCGGCGTGCGACAACCACTGAGGCCATAGTCTTGGCAAGGCCCTTAATGAGATTGTAAAAGGCATCTGCCAAGTAGGCCACCCCTGACTCCAATTTTGCTGCCTTTGGTGGAGAGCCCTGAGCCTCGCCACTAGGGGCCAAGATCCCTTGTGCCCAGCGTAAACATGCCCTGGCCACGAACACCCCACACACCAATGCTTGCAACAACAGGACATTAATATCAAAGGCCTGCTTCAGCAAGGTTTCCAACTTTGTCCTGAATGTCTTTCAGGGCACTACTGCCTTCCACTGAGATAGTGGTCTTTTTAGTAACTGCCGACAATGCTGCATCCACCTTGGGGGATCGTAGAATCTCCTTTTCATGATCTGGCAGGGGACAGAGTCGGGACATGGTCCATGTACCTTCAGAGCAGCCTCCCGAACCTCCCATTCATCCTGTATCATCTGCTTTATGACCCTGTGGAGTAAAAAAAACCAACCGGGTTTTCCTGATTGCCTAACAAAGCGGATCCTCCAATGGGTCGTCCTCCTGTGGCACTCCTGCCGTCATGTTCAGCGTCTTCAACGACTGGGAGATGAACACCGCCAACTCCTCCCTGCAGAAGACACGCACAATGCAGGATTCCTCCTGCGGGATCTCACCTTCTTCAAACTCCCCCGACTCGATTCCCAGGTCTGCCTTCCCTTCTTGGTCCATTGGTTCTTCCGAATGGAGGGACCCCCAGCTCTTCCCAGGGATCTCCCTCCATACACTGCCTCCTTGCTGAGAACTCGTCCTCCACTAACCATGACTCCGGCAACCCTCTCTTTTTTGCCGTCTCTGGTGCCACCAAGGGTTCAACTCCCTGCTGCTTCATGCAGAATGCCTTACGCAAACTCTGGCAAAAAGGGTCCCGCTTGGGTACTATTCCACCACCTCCTGAGAAGTGGATGGTCCCGGGGAGGAAATATCCATACCCCGATGCTCTAGCAATGGCAGGCCTTGGCCACCAGCCTTCTCTGTCACTGCAATGCCTATCACCGAAGGCGAGAGGCTGTCCGCAAGTCCACTTCCGACCCCTCGGAGGTATCGGCTCGCTGAGCTTTCAGCACATGACCCCTCCAGGCAGTCTTCCTTTGCTGCCCTCTACTGTGGCAAAACCCTGTGGTCGAGACAAAGTCCCTTCTAGCCTCACATGCGAGGCGCATGGCTTTTGCGGGCATAATGCAGGGAGAGGAAGGCAAGGAGAACTATAAGCCTTCTTGAACCCTAAACCTTCTGCTCCATTACCCAAATGCTCAACTTAAGCCTATCAACCCTGCCGTTCTTCTTTGTACACTATTTTTCCTTTAACTAACCACGATTCTTGATATCTACAGGGAAAGGCAAAAAACAAAAAAAAATGCACAGGAAGTACCCCCAACGTCTGAGCCAACCTCCTGCCTTAACTGCTCCTGCATTCCAAACCCACGGGAAAATGGTGCAGTTTCCTGCACTGTCTGACAATGCCACAGCGATGCAGTTCCAAATGGTGTCCTGACAGCTTGCACTCCCCGATCGTGAGAAGCACTCAAGCAAAGAAAGCACAGTTACTTACCTGTAACAGGTGATCTCTGGGAACAGCAGGAATAAGTCTTCACATATGGGTACGTCGGTACCGACGGAGCCTGCGCGGGAACGCTCCCCAGCTTCCCAAAAAGGAAAGCTTTTGGGAGCATCCCACAGCGCCTGCGCGCTGCCTTCCGCCTTTCCTAACCAGCTCTCCTCAGTTCGAGTTTAAAGCTGAGACAATAGAGAGAGAGAGGAAAGGAAAGAAAGATAGAGAGATACAACTCCTAGGGGAGGTGGGAGGGTTGTGAAGACTTATTCCTGCTGTTCCCAGAGATCACCTGTTACAGGTAAGTAACTGTGCTATCTCCAGGAACAAGCAGGAATGAGTCTTCACATATGGGGACTCCCTAGCTAAGATGCCTGGGAGATCCCCAAGGATATGAGACCCTGGGAAGGGTTCTACGTCCTCCTATGGATCTCAGGCATCCATCCAGGGAAGGAGGGCAGGAGTTGTTAAAGAATGGAACAGGTGTTTGAGGACAGCCTGACCAAACAAGGCATCCCGGCGGGAGTCCTTGTCCAAGCAGTAATGGGCTGTGAAGGTATGAACCGAGGCCCAGGTGGCTGCTCGACAGATCTGGTCGATGGACACAGAATTTAGATGAGCCACAGAGGTGGCCATGGCCCTCACGTTATGAGCTGTGACATGGCTCTCCAGAAAAAGGTTCTTACTCTGGTAGGCGAAAGAAATACACTGAGCAATCCAATTGGACAGTGTTCTCTTAGAGACTGGAAGTCCCAAATGAGAAGGATCAAAAGCAACAAAAAGCTGGGAAGACTTTCTATGTTGCTGTGTCCTTTGTAAGTAAAAAGCCAGAGCTCTTTTACAATCCAGCGTATGAAGATTCTTCTCTGCACTGGATGCATGAGGAGCTGGAAAAAAGACAGGTAAATATACCTCTTGATTAAGATGAAAAGGTGAGACCACTTTAGGCATAAAGTGTGGATTTGTCCTAAGGACTACCTTATCATGATGGAACCTTGTATAAGGTGGATTAGCCACTAAGGCCTGCAGTTCACTGATGCGGCGAGCTGAAGTGACTGCAATGAGGAAAATAACCTTCCAGGAAAGAAATTTCAAGGAGGTGGTGGCTAAGGGTTCAAAAGGTGGCTTCATAAGCTGACCAAGAACCAAATTTAAGTCCCATGCCACCGGAGGAGGCCTAATGGGAGGTTTAGTTAAAGTTAGGCCTCTCATGAATCTTGCAATGAGAGGATGAGAGGAAAATAGGGTGTCCATTGATGGGCTTAAGGGATGCTGCAATAGCACTCAAATGGACTCTTACTGAATTTGTTTTAAGTCCTGCATTGGAAAGATGCAGGAGATAGTCTAACAGAGAATTTAAAGGTAGTGCTAAAGGGTCAAGACCCTTTTCAGCACACCAAATGGAAAATCTTTTCCACTTAAAAGCATGGAACACCTGGTGGAAGGTTTTCTGGAAGCTTGGAGGATATCTTTCACTTGCTGAGAAAGATTCAAGCCTTGAAGGTCTAGGCCTTCAGTAACCAAGCTCTGAGGTGAAGGGACTTGGGGTTTGGGTGCCACAAAGTCCCTTCCTCCTGAGACAGAAGGTCTGGAGCAGCTCCCAAGTCCAGGGAGGGGGCTTGGGAGAGATGCAGAAGTAGAGGGTACCACACTTGGCGTGGCCAGCGTGGAGCTATGAGGATCATAGATCCTTGATCCCTCTGGAGTTTGAACAGAGTCTTGGGAATCAAGGGAATGGGTGGAAAGGCATACAGGAAGCCCTGACCCCAATGGAGGAAGGCATCCTTGGCCTGAACTCCCTGACACAGAATTCTGGAACAGAACCGGGGAAGTTTGGCATTCCACGGACTGGCAAAGAGGTCTATGTCCGGGGTTCCCCATTCTTGGAAGATTCGGAGTACCTGATCCATGTGCAGGGACCATTCGTGTGGAAGCAGAACTCGACTGAGTCTGTCTGCCCAAGAGTTTTGGATTCCTGGGAGGTATACTGCCAGGAGATGGATTTGATGCTCTCTGGCGAAGGCCCATAATCTTAAAGCTTCGTTGCAAAGCGACAGAGAGCCAGCTCCTCCTTGCTTGTTTATGTAAAACATGGCTACTTGATTGTCCGTATGAATGAGGACTGTCTTGTAACTGAGGAGGGTATGAAAGACCTTGAGAGCTAGAAAAACTGCTCGAAGCTCCAAGTGGTTGATATGAAGAGAGGTCTCCTGTGGGGACCAAGTGCCTTGAGTGGAGAGGTCTTGTAGATGAGCTCCCCAACCTGTTTGGGAGGCATCTGTTGTGAGGGTTGCTTGGGGCAACAACTGTTGGAAGGGGGACCCCAGCAACAGATTTTGAGTGGACATCCACCATTGGAGAGACCAAAAGAGACGTTTGGAGGTTGCTATTTGGTCTGAGAGAGCTCCTGAAGCTTGAGTCCACTGGGTGGACAAAGTCCATTGAGCTGCTCTCATGTGTAGGCGAGCCTAGGGTACCACATGCACTGTGGAAGCCATGTGGCCTAGCAGTTGTAGCATCTCCCGGGCAGTTAAGTCGCTCTTTGACTGAATCTGGGAGCCTAACTGCACTAGACGTTGGCAACGGGCCTGAGGAAGGTAGGGCCTTGCAGTGGTGATATCCAACCAGGCCCCTATGAATTCCAGGGACTGAGTAGGGGTGAGCTGGGACTTTGGGAGGTTTACCACAAGACCCAGATACTGCAGAATGCGCCTTGTGCGGTCTAGGGAAATCTGGGCCTCTTCCGAGCTCCATCTCAGTCAGAGCCAGTCGTCCAGGTATGGGAAGACAAATATTCCCAGAGTGCGTAGAAATGCAGCAACTATTGCCATGCATTTGGTGAACACTCTCGGAGCAGAGGCCAGACCAAAAGGAAGCACTCTGTATTGGTAATGTTTTTCTTGGAAAAGAAAACATAGGAATCTTCTGTGAGATGGATGGATGAGGACATGTGTGTACGCATCCCTGAGATCTAGAGAACAAAGCCAATCCTGACTTTGAAGGTATGGAAGGAAAGTGCCCAGAGAAAGCATCTTGAACTTCTCCTTGCATAGAAATTTGTTCAATTCTCTGAGATCTAAGATGGGTCTGTATCCCCCTGTCTTCTTTGGAATGAGAAAATAGGGGGAGTAGAACCCTGACCCTTGTTGAAGAAGGGGAACTTCTTCTATTGCTCCTTGGGCAAGAAGGGTAGTCACCTCCTGACCTAAAAGGTCGAGATGTGGGAGAATTGAAGTGTCTCACCATGGTGTGGGGAGGAAGGTCTGAGAAATGAAGCTTGTAGCCCTCTCTTATGATGGAGAGGGTCCACTGCTCTGATGTGATTTGCTCCCATCTGGGAGCAAAATGAGCTAGCCTTCCTGGAATGGTGAGAGGTTCTGGCTGTTTTAGAGCCAGAAAGGCTAAGTTCTCTAGCATCAAGTCAAAAACCCTGAGGAGGTTGGGACTGCTGAGTTGCAGCAGCCCCTGTAGACTTAGGCCTGGCCTGTTTAGGTTGCTGATGCTTAGTGGCAAAGCGACCTGTAGAAGATTGCTGGCCAGAAGTAGAAGGAAACCTGCCCTTTTTGAAAAAAGACTTTTAAAAAGTCTTTTTCTTGGCAGGAATGGAGGTTGACTTTGAAAGTCTATCCAGAGCAGAGTTCTCTGCATCCATTTGAGTGGCTTTTATTTGCCACTCTTTGCCAAATAGATTTTCACCTGTACAGGGAAGATTTCCTAAGCCATCTTGAACCCAGGGTTCTAAATCAGAAGCCTGGAGCCAAGCAATTCTGCGAGCAGCTATGGCAATGCCTGAGGCTCTGCTGGCACCTTCAAAGGAGTCAAAGACTGCCCTGTTGGAAAACTTTGAAATGTCTTGAGTATGCTTAAGCCAAATGAGGAATTCGTCCCTTTTATCTTCTGAAAGAAAAGGGAGGAAGTTGTGCAGCTTTTCTGCAACTTCTTTTAGAAACATACCCATGTAAAGACTATATGAGTTGATTCTGGCAATAAGCATACTGGCTTGGAAGATTTTCCTACCAAAAGCATCCAAGGTTCTGCATTCTCTTCCTGGAGGAGCAGAAGAGTGTCTCTTTGTACTCTTTATCCTCTTCATAGCTGACTGCACCACAATGGAATGGTGAGGAAGCTGAGTTTTTTGAAATCCAGGACAGGGAAGGACACGATACATAGTGTCCAATCTGCGAGAATGAGGAGAGAGAGTGAGAGGAGTCTCCCATAAATCAATCATGTGTTCATAAAGAATCTCATGAATTGGTAAGGTGACTGCCTCTCTAGAAGCCTTAGAGTATCCTAAAATATCTAATTTTTTTGCTCTAGGCTCTGATTCAGAGGTTACTGAAATAGAAAGTCCTTTAGCTACTTCTCTTATGAAGTCTTGAAAGGACAAGTCCTCTGGAGGAGACATTCTTCTTTTTGGAGAAGAAGGCTCTTCAGGAAGGGCTATGGATACTTCAGGAGACTCATCTGATGAATCAGAATCACCAGAGGAATCGAAGTACCGCCTGTCAGGGTGCTCTTCTAACGCTCGATACGCGTATCGAGCGGTATCGACATTGGGCGTCCTCGGTACCGGATCGGTACAGAGAAATAGCCCTGGACAAGGAACCGCTGCAGTCGGTATCCTGGTCGATGTCGATGCAGTCGGTACCGGTATCGGCGCTGGTGCCGGTACCGGAGCCGATACCGACAACGGAGCTTGTTGCGGTACCGTCGGCGTCGCAGCTTGAATGAAGGCCGTGATAGCCCGCTGCATGGACAGAACATTCTGATCCATCAACGCCATGAATGCCTGGAGTTCGGTACCAGGAGATTGTGCCGGTACCCCAGAGCATTCTAACAAGTGATCGGTCGAGGCCGTGCCATCGATGTCAACCTGTAACCCCATAGGAGGAGCTTTGGAAGCCGGAGCTTCCCGCCGGGGTTGTTTTGCTGGTGCAGGATCCTCGAGGGCAAGCCCGGAGGCATCTCGATGCTTAGAGGGAGATCTACCCTTCGAGGACCTGCTAGACTTATGTTTGGTTACCTGAGATCCATCAGGAGAAGACCTGGAAGACGTCGATGCTACCGACGCTGCATCAGCGGGAAACAGCACATGGAGCTTAGCTGCTCAGTTCTGTAAACCCCGTTTAGACATTAGAGAGCAGGACGGACAATCCGGAATGGAGTGTTCAGGACCCAAACATTTAAGGCACCATTCATGGGTGTCTGTAACAGAAATAGTACCGCTACACTTAGTGCATTTCTTGAACCCGGAGGCTGGTTTTTCCATGAGGGAAAATTTCTTTTGGGCCTTGAGGCCCAAGAAGAAAAATACACTAAGTGAGGAAAAGTATAGATATATATATTTTTTTTTTAAAGAACGAAAGAAAAGACCGGCGGTACCGGTCCGGAGTCGGGGGAAGGCAGACACGCAACCAAAGAAATAAAATAAAATAAAGAACTTCTTCAGCGGTGACAGGGCTCGACCTGCTGGCTCCGCGGCAAAGAAGAACTGAGGAGAGCTGGTTAGGAAAGGCGGGAAGGCAGCGCGCAGGCGCTGTGGGATGCTCCCAAAAGCTTTCCTTTTTGGGAAGCTGGGGAGCGTTCCCGCGCAGGCTCCGTCGGTACCGACGTACCCATATGTGAAGACTCATTCCTGCTTGTTCCTGGAGATCTTCTGCTCCTCCGCTGACCTCCCCCATGCCCCTGCCTAAACTGCTGAATAAAACGGGCCTCTCTCTGATCTATCGCGTACAGCACAGCCTTCGATACGCATCTTTGCATGGCAGAAGACCAAGGAGAGGATGCGATGCTAGGGTCTGCTTCGTACTGTGGCTCTTCACCTTGCTTTGGGTTTGGGAGCTGCTGCGTCTGCCAGGTGATTACCAGGGAAGCCCCTGCCTCCCTAGAAGCGGTGTCTCCCTATCTCTGCTCAAAACGTCTTTTTTTTTTTTTTGCTTTATTTGCCAAACACCCCTGAGCAGACAATCCAGAGAACCTGAGCCCGAAAGGAGCCACCAACTACAAGAGTGCTGCTTCTTAGCTGTCCCTTCAGTGATCCCCAATACTCTGGGATGAGCTCTCTCCAGCTGCTTGAAGACCGAGCTACTGAGGCTGGTAGGTGGTGCCAACTGCCTATGTGAACTGAAAGATGATATGCTCAGTCTCCAGGCTGCTGGTGAGAGTTGACAACCCACAAGTACTGGGACGGGACTGGAGGAGATAAGGACTAATGATTAAATCTATTAAAAACTAGCTCTATCTTCCTGCTTTGATAACAGAATTAAGAGAGTCATGTCTTCAATGAGGTTTGAAGGTGCCGTGTTCTCTTCACATTGTACAAATTCTCTGTTTCAGTCACTAAGCCAAGAAGGGACAACTCAACTCATAGCCTGGACCGTCTGCTTGAATCTTAGCAAAAGGATGAGAGATGGCAGAAACCAGTGAACTAGGTCAACTGGAGTTTATCTACTTTCAATTTATTTTTTTTTATTGACAAGGAATCTGCCCTCGATGTCCATTGAGATGCATTTCAACACAGCAGAAACCCTAGAAAAAAAAAGTAAAAACTCTTTACCTAGGGGGAATACAGCGTCATAATTATCCTTCATTGCTTCCATGTAAAGCATCTTCTGCCTTTTTCTTAACACCTTCCAGTTGTCCTCTGAGAAACAGACTGCAAGGTCATCAAAAGTCACGGATACCTGGAGGAAACAAATGGTGTATCAGTTTCTTGAATGTTATTAGGCCTTAGTGTGGTTTCATCATATTCTGTATGTAATAAATCTAGCAGAGGTGATACAGGCATAGTGACATAGCATGATTGCTTATCTCTTTGGCTTGATGTGCTCATGAAATATGAACAATGCCGATACAAGTCTGAGGGTTAGCAAACTCTTAGAGCGTCCCTCCATAAACATATAAATAAATCCCAACTATAGGACAGATGTAGCAGGTAAGAGATTAAGGATATAGGACTTGTTCTTGGAAGATGTTATTGAAAATTTAAGAAGGAGTTGTCGATTTTTACTTTTTACTCAACACAAAGATGTTTTTACTGGATTATGCTCATGTCTGTGGCAGCCCTTGTGGGTATCCCACCTCCTTTATAACATTTGAATTGCTTCACCTAGCTCTACCAAACGTAATGCGGAATTAGGTTTTTGAGACATTAGACTTTTACAGAGCCAAATATTAAAAAAAAAACAAACAAACCTGGAGTCCCTAAATTTAGGAACCCAAGTTAGGGCCAAATTAATACTAGATTAGGCCATAAGCAAACATATATTTGGGGGTCCCCTCCATGGACCTTCATTTACTTTTTTGTTCAATGTATTCCCCCTCACCCAAGATCTGTGTTTACGATTCTCCTCCCATATAACTGTCTAAAAGTAGTATAGGGAAAACTGTAGGATATCTACACTAAAAGCCAGAGTGGATGTGGTAGAAGTAGGAGATTGTGAGTGAGCATGGGGACTGTGCAAACAAATGCTTCCAGGTGCCTAGGATTGGAGATGTGGACCAAGAACCTGGTATGCTGGGCAAATCATTTTCATCCTCCACTGCCTCTGATACAAACCAGAGAGACTGGATTGCCCCAAAGAGCGAGATTCAAGGCCAAAAAGTCAGAATGACAGGAAATATGTCAGCAATATGAATCTAGAAAGATTTAAGGGTCCAAAATCTTCATAAATGGAAGAAACAGCTTTCTGTGGTGCCTCTCAAAAAAGACATGGACAGAGTGGAGGCAGTATTAGGACAGTTTTCAAAGGAATTTGCCCAGTAATTAGTTACTTTGGTAAATACCCCAAGTTGAAAACTTGCTTCCACTTTTCCAGACCAAATTTTAAAACTGAAACTCTGGGGAGGATATTCAAAGTGATTAACGCGGTTAGACAGCTATCTTTGGGGCGACACCCAGCAATAACCGGGGAACAGCGATATTGAGCTGCTGCCTGGTTATTGTAAAGAGGAGAAAGTTAGGCACCTGAAAGGCTTTCCTAACTTTCGCCACTAGAGCCAACTGGGCAGCAGCTAAATATCATCGCTGCCCAGTTAGCTTCTTTGCTATCCAGCCGACCCGGATATTCAATGGCAGTGGCCAGATATGACCCCAGCATCGAATATCTGGGTTCAAATTTCAGTGGTGATGGCTAACTGCTGAAACCACATTAGCTGCTGCCGCCGTTGAATATCCTCCCCTCTATTTATAGGACACTGGCCCCACCAGAGAAAAACGAAGAAACAAATACACAGCGGGGGAAGACCATCTCACGCTCTTCAGACACACAGACATTCTGATGTTGTGCTACCACTAGATGCTGCTCATGTGCTCACTCATCATCTGCTCTGCCCATCATCATGTGGAGTTCTTGTATTTTCTGCCAGATCTTTTTCTTCAGACCACGGCAGCCCCTTCGTAACTCCCCCCCCCCCCCACCCTCAGGACACTCACTCACTCGCTCTCTCCAAGATACAAGATATGCTCAGTTTGTCCTATTTCACTTGCACAGCATGGGAGCTTCCCCCTGGCTCACCCACTCCCTTCCTGTGACCAGAGCCGCTTTCCTGTGATGTTGTCCCCAGTGCTTTCCCATTTGCTGGATCCTATCCACAGTCTCTGCTGCCAGTGACACTGGAAGCAGGCAGGGCAGACTCACTCATGGGGTTTGCAGGGGAGGGAGTGATTGCAGAGCTGCAGAAATATCTAAAATCTGAAAAATATCCAGGCACATTAGCTATCCTTCTAGCTTCCAGACATTAATGCAAAAATGTGTACTGTCCTGAAAAAAGTCCAGAGAACTGGCAACTCCAGCTTCCTGAGTCCTGGGAACATATGGAAGAATTGCACCCCTCCCCTCCCCACTCCCAAACAAATATTTGGGCCCTGGGTATATGTCTAGTTTGCCTATGACATAATCTGGTCCTGTCCTTACGTTTTCAGCTAAGAAGTCACTTTAATTTATGAGCCTAAAAGTTGTATCCGTTTTAAATTTAAATTTGTCATTCATTTGCTTTGATTTAGGGTCCTAAATTAGGTGCCTAGGGCTGAAAATCAGACCACTCCATAACCAGTGGAATGTAACAAAGCACTCCTTATTCAGGGCAGGTTCTAACACAATCAACTTTAATACCCCTCTTTCAAGTTGTAAGCTTCCCGAGGGACATCTAAGAAAACATTGCTACCACAATATCGACCACCACAACAGCATCACAACTCTAGAAGCTGGGTTTCAAGAAGTTGCATTTCTTTGCTGAGCATCATTTGAAATATTTTTTTGCCATCTTATATGGAAATGCCATGGCAAAAAACCTTCAAACAACGCTCAGCAAAGAAATGCAACTTCTTGAAACCCAGCTTCTCAAACCCCTAACCAAATTCCAGTCCAGGGTAGAACCCACAAAATGGTGATGGAAAAACAATGCATCCCCCTTTGGAAGACTCCTGAAACACTGCTAGTGGTATCCTCCAGACATCCCAGCCAAATGAGGCTAGACCTGTCCTGAGAATTTCCTGCAGACGACTACGCCTATCTCAGGAAGCTCTGAACTGCAAACACCTCACGCTCCCTATACTGGATCCCCATCTGCCACAGAGGAAGCCTCCTTTCATGACACCTGTTTCTCACCTCCCTTCAGTGCCACTCACTACTTTTTCTGACCCAGCAGGTAGTACTAATGATATGGATGGGCCCTATTTAGTAGGACAGCTATGCTGTAGTCCTGTTCCTGAGCATGGGAGAGGAAGCTGGGACCTCCACATCTTTCTTCAAAGGCTGGAGGAAGTGATAAACTACTGTCCACACTGCAGCTGTGTGGGAGAGCTACCAAGATGAGTGTACAGCACTGCAATAGGAGAATCGATATCTGCCTAAGATGAGCACCACTATAGGGAAAGAGCTGACAATGGCACGGGAGGTCATGAGGACTAGACAGAGTGTGGTAATGAGGAAGACAGGAAGGACAGCCCGAACCGCCCAAAATCCTAGAAGAGAGGGGCAGCACATGGAAGACTATGGCATCTGCATAAATCCTCCTTCCTAGGAGGAGTTATGTCCATACAGGGGTATTGAAGCATTCCGATTCTATCCAACAGCTGCATCTTTCTGGAGATCTATATAAACTCAAAGGGCCCGATATTTAACAGTGCTAGCTGCTGCCTCTAAAGTGACTCAGCACCACTGCTGAACATTAGACTTGAATATTCAATGCCAGTTACCTTCAGCAGTGAAAGTTAGGCTAGCCTTTGCTGTGCTTGACTTCTGCCATGCTGCAATAACCGGGCAGAGACTCAATATAGATGCTCCCTGGTTACTGCCGGGTGACACCTCCACTCCGCCCCAATGCTAACAGATTAGCATTGGGGCACGCAGCAGCAGCACCCGCGGATATTCATGTTAGTGCCGCTGAATATCCTGGACAAGGGAATTAACGTGGTTAGCAGATCTGCTAACCGTGTTAATGCCTTTGAATATTGGGCCCACAAAATACTGCTATCTGGAAATAGGTGAAATTTAATCACTGGGGATCAAGTAGTATCCTCATATCTGCAACACCAGAGCCAGGACACTAACCATCCCCAAAGACCCATGACTGCCAGACCTGCAGATTCATTAGAGTTGGAATGTAGGACACAAAACAACTAAAAAGCCAAAGAAAGACTAAAATCCTAGAAGAGGAGAGGTCTGCAAGGCTGCAAGAGAGACTCAGCCTCCCAACAAGTAAACATTTTTTTCCTCCTTGGCCATATTTAATTAAATGGCCACCAGAGGGCTGAACCGAGAGTAAGAATGAACGAAAACGCCCACTACCATGAGTAATAGTATATATGGTTAGAAGGCAGATGAAGGCCATAACTGCAAGGAAGAGTGCCATTCTGGCACGAGATTTTAATAGAACTAAGTCCAAGTCTCGCAGGATACCCACAAAAGGCAACCACAACTGTAAGGTCTGAAGATACAAAATGCTTCTGCAATAGGCATTTACCCATGAAAAGAAAAGAACCTTCTGTCATTTACTTGGATGTGATCAGCTGTTATGCAAATTAAGCAAAAACAAAACAGAGAGACGAAGATCCAGTAAGAACTGCGAGAGGAAAGGTTTGCATTTCTTTGCGATCAGGTTGCTGACCTTGAAGGATGCTATGGTTGCATTGACCAAATGTGACCTTGGCTTCGCCATCAACTGTTGCTGAGTAGCCAATTTTGATTTAAGTTCTTTGAGCTTCAGTTTACGAATTTCACTTTTGGGTGGAAAATCAGCATCAAACTTATTGCTATGCAGAGCCTTATACTGATGTTCCAGATTACCCTTTTTGGGCAAGGATACTGGGGCGTTACAAATTAGACAACAACACTTGTCTTTCACCATGATGAAGTAGTCCATTTCCCATTCATCATGAAAGTGGCAGGTTTTGCTCTTCTTTGGAACACTCATCTTCGTTATACTGGGGTGGCTGGATGTAAGAACTATTACATCCAGCCACCCCAGTAACCACCCCAGTAACCAATAACTATTTAAGACTAATAAAAGAAAATATTTTTTCACTCAACGTGTACCGTATTTTCACGCATATAACACGCACCCTCATATAACACGCACTCACATATAAAGCGCAATTTTCTGCCTGTCCCGCATTGATTTTCTCACATAATGCACACGCACGTATAACGCGCATGTGTCGATTGCACTGAGGTGTATAAAAACTTTGCGAACTCTTCTATTATAATCCAGTCATCATGCCAGGAATTAAGCGCAAGTCTTATACTGCGGACTTCAAGCTGAAAGTTGTGGCAAGAGCAGAAGAAACAAGTAACAGAGCAGCAGCAAGAGAATTTGATGTTGGTGAGTCATCTGTTCGCGACTGGAGAAAGGAGAGAGAACGGCGCTAGAGGAGATGAACCCGCGAAAACGTGCGCGTCGAGGTCCAAAAGAAAAGTGGCCAGAGCTAGAGAGTGACTTAAACAAGTGGATTCTGTCTAGAAGGGAGCAAAATCAAGCTGTCTCAACTATCGCAATTAAATTCAAAGCAAAACTGCTGGCCAATGAAAGAGGAATTTCAAGTTTCCACGCTAGTTTCAACTGGATTTGCAAATTTATGAAGAGGAATGGTCTTTCCGTGCAAATAAGAACAACTGTAGGCCAGAGGATTCCGGATGACTGGGAACAAAAGATGGCAGATTTCAGCACATTTGTCAGCAAAGAAATTTCTGAGTTCGGCATTTCGGCAACGGATGTTATTAACATGGATGAGGTTCCTGTGTCTTTTGACATTCCACCAACCAGGACTGTAGCTGCTTCGGGTTCAAAAACTGTCGCAATAACAACAACTGGACACGAGAGGGCTTGCTTCACTGTAGTCCTGGGTTGCACAGCTAATGGGCATAAATTGAAGCCGATGGTTATTTTCAAGCGAGTAACCATGCCCCGCGAAAAATTTCCACAAGGTATTGTTGTCCACTGTAACAAAAAGGGGTGGATGGACTCTGAGGTCATGAAAATATGGATTGATAAATGTTATTGGGCCAGGCCTGGAGATTTCTTTTCTAAAAGGTCTTTGTTGATCTTCGATTCCATGGCTGCCCATAAAGAAACAAATGTGCAAAATTATATTAATTCGGCAGGTGCCCATATCGCAGTGATACCGGGTGGTCTTACTTGCAAACTGCAGCCGCTAGATATAGCTGTTAATCACCCGTTCAAAACGTTCATCAGATGAGAGTGGGATAATTGGATGCAGCATGGAATCCATGAATTCACTCCATCGGGACGATTAAAGAGGGCTACATTAATGGAAATCTGCAATTGGTTGTGTTCTGCTTGGGACAAAATATCCCCTGAAACCATCAGAAATGGATTCCGAAAAGCAGGGATTGTTTATAAGAACGAGGATGGGGTGCGCAGTGATGACGAAGATGACGATGAAAAGTGCATATGTCGAAAGTAGTGACGATGAAAGTGCATATGTTACGGAAGAGCGTCTTCAGACGGTTTTAAATTATTTCAATGATGATGTTGATGAGGGGAGTGATTTTGAAGGTTTTATGGAATCGGATGATGAAAAGTAATTAAATATATTTTTGTACCAAGATATTCTTGTGGTGCCTCGTTTTTGGGATCAGCTACTTGCAATAAAGTTTTGGTATAGTGCGCCCTCGAAAATACCATGCAGGAGGGTTGCGCGGTAAGTAAAAAAGTGTATAACGCGCGCGGTATATGCGCGAAAATACGGTAATCAAACTCTGGAATTTGTTACCGGAGGATGTAGTAAATAGTAATTACACTTACCTGGTAATTGTAGTTCCTTGAGAGACGACAGCTTAGTCCTCTACCAATGGGTTGTATGCACATCCTCCTGCAGCTTGGAGACTGGACCAATCAAAACTCTGCATTCCTGCAAGTAGTGTGCTGGCATTCCATATCAGCTCCAGTGAACTATTGACAAAGCAGACTCAGAGCAACAAATAAGTAGCCAATACCAAAAAAGAAATTGCATTATAAATCGTTATAAAGTATCATTAAGGATCAGCAATTAGAAAGCATCAGAAACTGCTGAAAAACTGTAGAACGGAACCCCCCCCAAACGTACCGAGGAAGCTAACCGGAAGGGGAGACCGCCCCATGCCTTTCCCTCCGTCTGCCAAGCAAGAGCCAGGGTGCGAGAGACAGAGAAGAGACAAAGTCAGCAGACGAAAGGAAGCGGGATATACTTACCCGCTCCAACTGCATCCAGGTTGAACGCGTGCTGCGCGAAGGCAGATACCCACGGGCGGGACTGAGGACTAAGCTGTCGTCTCTCAAGGAACTACAATTACCAGGTAAGTGTAATTACTATTTCCTTATCGTTCCTCCAGCTTAGTCCTCTACCAATGGGATGTAACAGAGCAGTACTAACGGGAGGGACCCTGCCAGCCAGCACGCAAGACCGCCGACCCAAAACAGGCATCCCTCTCCGCCAAAACATCAAGCCGATAGTGTCTGCTGAAGGTATGCAAAGACGACCAAGTCGCCGCCTTGCAAATCTCTAGTGGAGGCACCAAACTGTATTCCGCCCAGGAGGCCGCCTGCGCTCTAGTCGAATGAGCCCGAAGACCCATCGGAGCAGAGCGACCCTGTAACAAATAGGCGGAGACAATGGCCTCCTTAATCCACCGGGAGATAGAGGCCTTCGCCGCCGCCTCCCCTTTCCTGGGTCCCCCAAACAGGACGAACAAGCGATCGGACTTGCAGAAGGATTTGGTGACTGACAAATAACGGCGCAAAGATCGCCGGATGTCTAAGCGACTAAGCCCCCGGTCGGAAGCCTGCTCTCCCGCCACCCGCAAGACGGGAAGAGAAACCACCTGATTCACATGAAAGGCAGAAGACACTTTAGGGATGAAGGAAGGAACCGGACGAAGCACCACCTTTTGAGCGGAAAAAGAGAGAAAGGGTTCCCTACAGGAAAGCACCTGGAGCTCCGAAATACGCCGAGCCGAACAGATGGCCACCAAAAAGACAACCTTCAAAGTCAAATCCTTCACAGAGGCCTGCGACAAAGGCTCGAAAGGCGCCCTACTCAGCGCCCGCAGCACCAAGTTAAGATCCCACGGAGGGACCGTAAGTCGGCGAGCCGGACGCAAGCGGGTGACCGCCTTGAGGAAACGCCCAACATCAACGTGTGTACCGAGAGTCACCCCGTGCACCTTTCCCCGGTAGCAGGCCAGGGCCACCAGCTGTACCCGTAAGGAGCTAGCCGCCAACCCTTTATCGAAACCATCCTGCAAAAAATCAAGCACCACCGGGACCGAAGCTGTAGCAGCCCGGATCTGATGCCGTGAACACCAGTCCTCAAAGACGTGCCAGACGCGGACATACGCGAGCGAAGTGGAACGTTTACGCGCCTGAAGCAAGGTGGAAACCACCGATGTGGAGTAACCTTTCTTCCTTAGCCGCGCCCTTTCAATGGCCAAGCCGTAAGCGAGAATCTCTCCACCCGCGGCATCAGGAGAGGACCCTGAAGCAGCAGCTCCGGTGACACCGGAAGACGCCACGGAACCCCGTCGAGTAAACGCACCAGGTCGGAATACCACGGACGTCGGGGCCAATCCGGCGCAATCAACAGTACCCGTCCGCGATGCGCCTCGATTCGCTGGATCACTCGACCGAGGAGCGCCCACGGAGGGAAGACGTAGAGAAGACCCCTCGAGGGCCACGGCCGCAGGAGAGCATCGATGCCCTCCGACATGGGTTCCCGCCGCCGGCTGAAGAACCGACTCACCTTGGCGGAACGGAAGGTCGCCATAAGATCCATCACGGGCATTTCCCAACAGAGCACTAACTGCTCGAAGACGGTGGGATTGAGCTCCCACTCCCCTGCGTCCACTCGTACTCTGCTGAGAAAATCCGCCATGACGTTGTCGATTCCTGCAATGTGCGCTGCCGAGATTGCTTGCAAACGCGGCTCCACCCACACAAACAGACTCTGGGCTTCTTCCTCCATGGCCAAGCTGCCGGTGCCGCCCTGTCGATTTAGGTATGCCACGGTCGCGGCGTTGTCAGACAGCACCCGCACCGCTCGCCCCGTCAGGTGAGCCTCGAAGTGCTGCAGCGCCCGAAACACCGCTCTCAGCTCCAGACGGTTGATCGACCACTTGCTCTCCTCCATCGACCAGAGACCCTGCGCAAACTCCGCTTCGCAATGGGCTCCCCAGCCCGCCAAACTGGCATCCGTCAACAGCGGGAGCCACTCGAGCTGCTCCAAGGGCATTCCCGCCCGCAAAACAGACGGCTGAAGCCACCACTGCAGCTCTTTCCGGACCCGCGGCGGACACGGAAGCCATTTGCTCAAGGAGTCGAACCGATTGGACCAGCGGCGAAGAAGGGCACGCTGTAACGATCGCATATGAAACCGGGCCCACGGGACCACCTCCAGGGTTGCCGCCATCGTTCCCAGCACCTGAAGGTAATGCCACGCCGATGGCGCTGAGAGCTTGCGGAACTTCCTCACCAGCTTCTGCAGGGCCAGAACTCTCCGATCTGGTAGGAACACGGAGCCCCTCCGAGTATCGAACCGCACCCCTAGGTACTCGAGTACCTGTGTGGGCATGAGGTGGCTCTTGATCAGATTGACCACCCAACTGAGGGACTCCAAGAAGGATACCACTTTCGCCGTGACCGCCAGGCTCTCGTCTCGGGACTTCGCTTGAATTAACCAATCGTCCAGGTACGGATGGACCAAGATCCCCTCCCTTCGTAAGGCTGCCGCCACCACCACCATAACTTTGGTGAATACGCGAGGAGCAGTAGCCAAACCAAAGGGCAGAGCCTGAAACTGATAATGTCCCCAGGGAAGAGCGAAACGGAGAAATTTCTGATGGGACGCCCGGATGGGAATGTGCAGATAAGCCTCGGTGAGATCGAGAGAGGTCAAGAACTCCCCTTTTCTGACTGCGACGATGACAGATCGTAGCGTCTCCATCCGAAAATGAGGTACCCGAAGACAACGATTGACTCCCTTCAGATCGAGAATGGGACGGAGGGAGCCATCCTTCTTTGGCACCACGAAATAAATGGAATACCGTCCGAGACCGTATTCCGCCGGCGGGACGGGAACAATCGCTGCCAACTGCAGCAGCCGGTTTACTGTATGTCGCAGCTGGAAAGCCTTCTGCGGGTTGCGGCAAGGAGATAGGACGAAGGAGTCCAGAACCGGCCGGGCGAGATCTAAGGCATAGCCGTCGCAGATGATCTCTAACACCCACTGATCGGACGTAATGTGGGCCCAGGCAGAGAGAAACCCCCGAAGGCGACCCCCAAGAGGCCGAGTCTCTGCCGGAACCCGCCGCCCTTCATTGTGGCTTTCGGGCGACAGCGGAGGACCCTGCCGCAAAACCTCGACTGGCCCCCCGAAATCCACGAAAGCTCTGGTACCTAGAGGTGTAACGACCCCTCGAGAACCCTGCAAAACGGGGGGAGCGAAATCTGCGAAAGTCTCTACTTTGGCCACGAAACGCCGGTGCCGCCTTACCACGTCTGGGCTTATCCTCCGGCAACCGGCCCCCCTTAGTTTCCCCCAGGTCTTTAACCAACTGATCCAACGCTTCACCAATCAGCAGCCGTCCCCGAAAAGGAAGCTTGCCGAGCCGCGCTTTGGATGAACCATCAGCCGCCCAATTCTTCAGCCAAAGAGCCCTACGCACCGCTACCAGGGAACCCATACTGTTCGACAGGGCTCTGATGAGGTCATAGTGTACGTCCGCTAGATAGGCCGAACCCGATTCTAAGCGCTGAAGCTCCCTCACGGCGTCGTCCTCCAAGGAAGTCGACTGCCGCAGGTGCTGTACCCACCGAAGACAAGCCCGTGCAATCCAAGCACCAGAAATAGAAGCCTGCAACGCCAGTGCGTCCGCCTCAAAAGATTGCTTCAGCAAGCCATCCATCTTTCGGTCCTGTGCTTCTTTCAAGGCCGCACTGCCTTCCACCGGTATAGTGGTTTTCTTAGTAACCGCGGACACCGTAGCATCAACCTTGGGGGATCGGAAGCGCTCCTTGTCCTTGTCCGCCAGGGGATACAGCTTGTTCATGACCCGGACCCCCTTAAGCCCGGACTCGGGTGCATCCCACTCCGCCTGGATCATCTGGTCAATCACCTTGTGAATGGGGAAAACCACCTGGGTTTGACGGACCGCCTGAATGATGGGATCTGCAGCATCCTCATCCTCTGTTGGTTGCTCTGGCGCCAAGCGGAGCGTCTGTAGGGCTTCCGAAATCAGGGCAGGTAATTCTTCCTTACGGAACACCCGAATAATGCGAGCCTGATCCTTGGGTTCTGCAATCTCCCCCTCTTCTAGCTCTTCCATATCGACATCCAAATCCAAGTCCATGTCTTCCGCCTCCTGCCAGTCAGCGTCAGCAAGGGAGAGATCAGCCAGGCGGGGGCGCTTGGGGGCCTTTGCCCCGCCAGCTGCCCGGTCACCCATCGGAGATCGCCTCCCTGAGGAAGCGACAGGGAAGGCTCCAGGCAGCTGCCCCTGCCGACTGCGACAAAAGGCCTGATGCATCAGCAGCACAAAATCCGGAGAGAATTCGTGCATGAGAGAAGAGCCCCCGAAATCCAATGGCCCACTGGCCAAACCGGGCACAGACGACGGTGAAGGAGCCGAAGGACCAGCCACCACTGCTCCGTCCTCCTCCCCCACCAGAGCCCCCTGAGCTGCCGGGGCCCCTGACACCTCCAACTGCTGCTCCATAGAGAGGGAAACAGAGACGCAACGATGACAAATGCCCATTTCCCCAAAGGCCCCTCTGCGGGTGCCGCAGATTAAACACTGAGAACTAGAGGGCATAAGCTCTACCAGGGCAGGGCCCGAGGAACTGCTGTCCCCAGCAAGCGCTAGGTGCAATACAAGAAAACACCGCACAGTGTGGGTGCACTGCCCAATTAACCCACGTCTGTTCTCTTTTGTTTTTTTGGGGGTTTTTTATGTTTTGAGTTGTGTTTAACTAATACTGCATGTCAAAGAAAAAAGAACCGCGAAGCAGTCACGGAGCAAAACGCGGGAAAAAAACTAAGAAACGCAAAGAAACTAAAGTAAACCCGAAGCACAAAAAGAAATAAAATAAAATAAAATATGACTCCAGAGAAACTGGGCAGAACAGCAGCAACAGTGCCAAACAAAAAAGGAAAAAAGAGCTCCAGAGCTGTCCGCCGACACGCGGAGGCACAGAGACTCGTAGAGCCGCGTGCTCAAAATGGCCGCGGCTCCACAGACAAAGGCTTTGGCGCTCTTTTCTGCAGGTGTCAGGAACCCGCCAGCCGTGCACAGGCCGGCGCGGTAGAGCGCGTCCCGTATCGGTCCCTCTCACCCGAGCGAACCGAGGCAGATGCCAAGGGCCGAAAACGCCCGTTCCGGTCCCCAGCGCAAACACCCAGGGCGAAATAACAAAAGGGGTAGACAAAGTGCCGCGGACTGCCTGGAGGCAGAACCGGACCGCTGGGGTACCGTGGTAGGAGCTGTGCCCCGATCAGTCCTGGGACAAATATCCTTTTATGAGACCGACAGACAGGCTGACAGAGAACTCAACGGTGAATTGGCAGACGGGGGAAAAGCAACGGAGCAAAAAACCCCCCTCCTCCACCTCGACCCGAAGCTGACAGCTATTGCAGCAGATCGGGGGGGGGGGGGGAGCTGTTCGTTTTTTTTTTTTTTTTTGAATGCCCTTAAAGAGCCAGCCCAAGCCAATCAGCCAAATACAGAAAGAAATTAAACTAAATCAAATTAAATTTAGCCTAATACTGCTCCTTATCTGTTCTTCCAGTGAGTCCAGCACCTAGACTCACTAAGTCCTCCTGCTGCGTGGAGACTGGACACACTGGAGCTGATATGGAATGCCAGCACACTACTTGCAGGAATGCAGAGTTTTGATTGGTCCAGTCTCCAAGCTGCAGGAGGATGTGCATACAACCCATTGGTAGAGGACTAAGCTGGAGGAACGATAAGGAAAGGTTGTTAGTGTAGCTGGGTTTAAAAAAGGTTTGGACAAGTTCCTGGAGGAAAGGTCCATAAACCATTATTAAGAAGGGACCCAGGATATCAGTGCTTGGCCTAGTACAAGCATTGCAGAACCTGTGTCTTTTGGGGAAACTGCTAGGTACGTATGACCTAGATTGGCCACTGTTGGAAACAGGATACTGGGCATGATGGACCTTGGTCTGACCCAGTATGGCATATCTTATGTTCTTATGCAGAATTTATGAAGAGAGGCACATGACTACTGAGCAGGGGTGCTGAATGACTATCCTTTGGAGTCTGGTCCACCACTAGAGTACTGAATTCTTTAAAGAAGACACCTGTAGCTTGAAAGAAAGATATGGTCAAAGAAACCAATGCACAAGAATGGTACAAATGGAAATCATTCCTCCAATATATGGGAAGAACATTGAACATGCAGCTTTTAGACCAAAACAATAAATACTGCAAAGGCCTTGGCAAGCCAAAGGCAGTCCGCTAGACCTGCTGAGTTCTTCTGCTGTTTTATCTAGAGGTTTTCATTCCAAAGAAGAAAACAACCTTGGTGCTGAGGTAACAGCGCCAAGAAGCACAGCAGTAATTGAGCAGAAAAACTATCAATGACTATGTGAAAACACAGTTGGAGAAGACAGCATAGCACCGAGAAACACAGTGTTCCAGCCAAGTTGAAACTCAAAGCAGACCTCCCAATAAGAGAGGATCAGGCAACAAGTGAACTAGAAGGAACCAGTACTGGATACAGATCTTGGCCTGCTACGCTCAGAAGCTAAGCGCTACTGTCCGCAAATGCAACAGCTCCGCCACAGCTCCCTACGGTACAGCCTACAGGGAGACTTCTTAATGCAAAAAGACCTGACAAGGATAGGTGGCGGGCACATAGTCCCACTTCAAAAGCTGGAACTGGCCCAAAGTGCTTCCGGATTCTACTGAGCTCCGTCTGCAGATGCCAGTGCCCAGTGGCTGGAAGGACTTACCAGCACACGCACACACACACACCCCCTCCCCCCCCACCAGAACAAAGACCAATTAATAACTTGCATGGCCTCTACAAAACCTCTGTGTCTCCTGACACCGGGACTGCCTTCTTGGATTAAAAGGTCCAAGCAAGCTACACTGTTAGATCCTAGACCAGGAAGAGATCATCTACAACCCCCCCCCCCCCAGAGAAAAGAAAAAATATATTTAGTTTATTGGATTTATTTTACCTTCGAACAGCTGAGAAGAGATCATCTACAACAACTAGAACAAAAATACCTACATTCCCTAACATACCCCCCCCCCAAGACTCTATTTTGGTCTCATCCACTGCCAGGCAGGCTACAGCCCAAGACTACGACAAATGCCTGGACTCTCAGTAGAGCCAAAATGGACTCCAAAGTCATGGAGTACCAGGATGATCCATTTTGCAGGAGCACTACAACAGCAAGGATGGACGGGGAGAGGGAGGGGGATGGCCAGCCTCAAACAAACAAGGGCTCCCCTGACTAATATCACCAAGCAGGTCATATGAAAGACACACTCACTGGGTCAAGGAGACAACTGACCTGGAGTTAACCCCAAAGCCTACTGGGGAACAAGTACCAATCCCTCCTCAGCTCCCTCTACAGCCATCATGGAGGGGGTGAGGGGACAGTGGAAGCAGTGTAGCCAATAGGGCTAATTCAAAAATGGCAGCTGCCCTATGCTGACTGAGCTATTTAAGGCCTCTGCAACAAAATGGTGGCCATTTCCCGTGCTGCTCTAGCTTCCAGAGGCTTGCCTAGAGAAGTGAAAACCTCTCCAAATTGCCTCTGCTCCCATGCTACAAAAATGTCTGCTTTCCCTGCACTGCAAGGCAGTTGCAGTTTCCACAACTATAGAGTTTCCTTCTATCACACAAAAACTGCTCCACTATGGCCAAAGCTGCTTTAACCCAAGCTCCCTCAGCTGCAGCCTCAGGATCAATCTAGCAGCAAGTGTAAACCACACTTGATGTGCTCTGCCAGCATCACCAGCCCCTCTGAGACTATTGCTGCCAAAAGATTATGCTCCCACAACATAGAGTGGTCCCATTCATTTAAAAACACACCAAACTGAGTGCATGGCAAAAAATTTTGTTCATTACTCCTCCTCAAGAGACCCCATTCAGTTGATGTTCATACACTGAATGATTCATATATTTGTCATATTCATCCCCATTCAAGCAGTGAGCTTGCCATCAATTTCAAACAAGAACATAAGATATGCCATACTGGATCAGACCAAGGTCCATCGAGCCCAGTATCCTGTTTCCAACAGTGGCCAATCTAGGTCACAAGTACCTAGCAGTCTCACCAAAAGACACAGGTTCCTCAATGCTTGTATTGGGTCAAGCAGCGATATCCTGGGTCCCTTTTAATAATGGTTTATGGACCTTTCCTCCAGGAACTTGTCCAAACCTTTTTTAAACCCAGCTACACTAACAGCTTTTACTACATCCTCTGCTAACAAATTCCAGAGTTTGATTACACGTTGAGTGAAAACATATTTTCTCTTTAGTCTTAAATAGGTTACCCTGTAGCTTCATTGCATGTCCCCTAGTCATTTTATATTCTGATAACATAAACAATCGGTCTACGTTTACCCGTTCCATTCCATTCATTAATTTATAGACCTCTATCATATCTCCCCTCAGCTGTCTCTTTTCCAGGTTGAAGAGCCCTAACCTTTTTAGCCTCTCTTCATAGGAGTATATTTACATCCATCTGCCTGAAACTTGCTGACTGGCATCCGTAATAGAGGCAACAGCACTATAAGCCATCAAGAATGTCACAAACACCCCATGGCACCAGAAAAGGGGCAAAGGACATTTATGGTAGCAGGAAAACTTCAAGCCTCTATCAGAAGGGCAAAGCAGAACAAAAAGTGGAACAACCCAGGGGAGTGGAAGAAGGTAAAGTAGCATCAACATTGGTGAGAGAACACCATAGGGCCTTAAGGGGTAAAATGGCACCAATACTGGCAGAAAGGCTCCAGAGCATAGGCAGAGAGGCAAAGGAGCAACAACACTGTCTGGTTGACGCCGAGGCAGCATGAATGGGTTAAAAGATAAACACCCAGGGAGGAAGTGATGGTGGCTTAGGTCCTTCACTCTGCCACCCCGAGTTACCAAAAGCCCCTTAATATACTCTGCCGAGTGGCCAAACTAAGAGCAAAGCTGAACAGGAGACGCCGGCAGTGATCACGAACCGGATGGCAACTAAAAATAAATCCCCGGAGATGAAGAAAAAACTGTGTGCCTCGCAGCGGCTGATGAGTAAGGTGGGACCGCATGGCAGCACCTTCATTGAAATGGTGTCTGAGGAATTGGGAGAGGAGGCTTGGAGTGAAGCAGAGCAAGGAAGAGACAGATTCAGCACATACACTTTTGCAAGGGGAGCCCCGCCCAGCAGGGCTTTGAGGAACTCGCTCCATGAGGGAGGAAGTAATGTCAACGATTGCAGAGCTCCACGGGAACATCAAAGAGTTGGGGCATTGTGTCGAGGAGGCGGAAATGAAACTTGAGGATCATGCTGAAGCCCTAGCAGACTTACAGCGTGCAGCTGATAGACAAAGGTCCCAGGCTCTGGAGCTTACTTGTAAGACCGATAACATTGAAAACAGGGCCCGTTGGAATAATGTGCGCTTCAGAGGCATACCAGAACCCACGGGGGGAGCCGAAAATCTTGTGGATGTGGTGAGAGCTTTAACTAAAGAATTGTTACCATTGGAGGAATTTCAGACCTGGAGAAAAAATATGGAGCTCGAACGAGTCCATAGGGCCTTGGGGAAACCAAATAAGCCATGCAATATTATCGTCCGTTTCTTGTGCTACTCGGACGCAAAACCACTGCTGCGGAGGGGCCGGGAAAAGAAAACTGTACAGTTCTAGGAAACACCAGTGTCCCTCTTCCAGGACCTCTCTACTTTCACACTAGTGTGCTGCCGAGAGATGAAGCCCATCATAGAGGTGTTGGTTAGGGAGGGGATCCGGTATTCCTGGTCCTTCCTTTTCCACATGAATTTTGTGCTAGTGGGCAAAAAGATCTCAGCAAAAGATCACACTGAGGTTTGTCATGCATTGCAGCAGGCAGGCCTCGTGGAGAGTAATGCAACACCAGCGGCACCTGTTTCGAGGCCTCAAGCTACTAAATGGAAGCAGGTAGGAAAACCTGTCCAATGAAGATGTGGGGAGACCTCGCTCCCTAAGTTGCCATTTGAGAAGCCTTATGTAGCAGAGCTATGCAGTAAATTGGACCCTTAGTAAATCTTTCACCCACTTGCCTCAAGCTGCACATGCCACATAGATGGGAGGACTCTACTTGAGATCAGTTGCTTAGACAGTGGACATTTGTTGTCTAGCATTATTTTTTTTGCAGTTTATGCTTTCAAGTTTGGAATATCCATTTGCTATATCATGTTACCTTGGGGAATATATTGAAAAGAGGGGGGTGGAGGGGGAGGGTAATGAGCTGGTCGAGAAGTGTGGGATGCTTATTTCTCTGTCCTGCCTAGTGGGCGGATATCCATGTGGGATGAGAAGGGAAGGAAGGGGTGGGGGGCCTCGGAGAGGGAAGGTGGAGGGGACGGAGAGAGGGGACAGGGAATCATTAGGGCAAGGAATGTGAAGGGGGAATGGGACTGGAGTAGGAAGGTGAGGGTTTGTCAAAGGAATGGGAAGGTTGGGGGGAACAGCAGCTAATAACTCTGGCTATATGAGAGGTTGTGGTTTGGAACAATTTTAATGGGTATGTGATCCTTGGAGGGTCTGGGCTCCTGGCCTGTTTGTTAGAGGGGAGGGAGTGGGAAGTGGATGACTATGTGCCATGCTGAAAGTCGTGTCTCTTAATGTGAAAGGACTGAACTTTCCCCAGAAATGCTCCCTCCTGTTCAAGGAGTTGAGGTCTCTGGGGGTGAGATGCGTCTCCTGCAGGAGACTCATCTCCGTAGCGCTAATCAATCTTGGCTGTGGCACAGACCATACTCTGAAGTGTGGGCAGCATCAGACAGGCACGGCCAGAAGAAATGTGGAACGGCCATATTGACCCACCAGGCTTTACGAACAATGGTATAGAACATGCAGAAGGATAAGGCGGAGGAGATGGCTCCTTATGAATATTTGCTTTGAGGGGGCTCTTTTTACCCTAGCTAATATATATACACCTAATGACGGCCAGGTGTGTTTCTTTGCAAATGTTGAAAACCTCATTAGCAGAGTTTGCTAGGAGGTGTATGTTATTAGGTGGGGATTGCAATGCTTGAATGATGCCTAACCTAGATTCCACAAGCAAGAGCGCCCGGGGCGGGGGGAGGGGAAGAGATGGAGCCAGTCGGGCACTCCGAACTTTAATAGCAGATTTGGGGCTGCGCAACATCTGGCAGGACACCGACTGCAGGGAAAAAGGATATACCTATTACTCCCCGGTACATTAGAGCCATACTAGAATTGACTACCTTTTCCTAGACCAACGCTTGTTGGATGGAGATGTGGTGGCAGACTATGGGACTATTATGTGGTCGGATCACACTCCCTGTTGGGTCAATATTTTGAACGCCTTTATTGATGGTAGATATCGGGTATGGATGCTGAATGGGAATTTTTTTGGAATACCACTGCGGTCAGGGACCATGACCTTTTTATTCAATATTTTGAACTGAATTCGTCTGAAGAGGTAGCATTGCCCATGATCTGGGACACCTTCAAGGCAACGGCTTGGGGGCGTCTCATTGCGGAAGCAATACGAACTAAGAAGCTGTGGACCCAAGAGTCCTGGCGCCTAGAGATGGAGGCTAAATGCCTCCAGTTGGAGCATGCGCACATGGGCTCGTGGCGTATCTGGAATCAGTGGCGAGCAATCCGGGCTCAGCTCGATGCATATACCCAACGCTATCTTGAGTACATGAGATGCAGGTTGCGTCAGACTTTTTATGAAAAGAGAACTAAAGTGGGGAGATACCCTGTGCTGTGGCTTCATAAACAGCAGGCTTCTCCTACAATTCGAGAGGTATGAGTTTCAACGGGATTCTTCAGGGTGGGGTTTAGGGAGATTCAAACAGTGTTTGCGGGATATCTGGAGCAACTCTACACGAAAGAGCCAACCAGTTGTGCACAAATTGAGGGCTACTTGCGGGTGTGTCATTGTCGCAGCTGTCGGTGTCAGACCATAAGCTTTTGGAGGCTGAAATTACAGCACAAGAGGTGCAACGGACTATACAGCACCTGCCAGTGGGGAAGGCTCCAGGTAATGATGAGTTTCCGTCAGAGTACTATAAGAAATGCGAGGACCGTTTGGCACCCACCTTGGCCGCGCTGTTCAATGATGTACTGTGGGGGGAGGGGGTCGGCATTGCCCCCAAACACAAATGGAGGCTGTCATCACGGTCATACCCAAGCAGGTAAGCTGGAAACCGAGGTGGCCTCCTACCACCCTATATCCCTTCTTAACATGGATGTAAAAATATTTGTGGCCTTAATGGCCACCAGACTAAATCATATACTACCTGGCTTAGTGCACCCAGACCAGGTGGGATTTGTGCCAGGTCGACAGGCAGCTGACAATGTCTACCAAATGCTACAGGTGATGCACGTGGTGCGGCACGACCCTCAACCAGCATTTTTACCTAGTAACATAGTATATGATGGCAGATAAAGATCAGTATAGTCCATTTAGTCTGCCCAGCAAGGTGGCAAGAATAGGTGCACCTGCCACTCTGTGCAGGTCACCTCTCCCCATGCCTTTGTTTAGGGATGTACCCACTGCTCCATGTAGGTCACCCCTATTTGTTCAGCTATAAGAGATAGCTATGTTTATTTTGATTTTATCCTATTGCTAGAAAGGGATTCATGTGTCTGTCCCATGCCATTTTGAATTCTGTCACTATGTTTGCCCCCACCACCTCCATCGGGAGGGCATTCAACATGAGGAGGGATCTAGCTAAGCATTCAACATGAGGAGGGATCTAGCTAAGCTTGAAGAATGGTCTAGAATTTGGCAGCTGGGATTTAATGTTAAAAAATGTAAGGTCATGCATTTGGGCTGCAGCAATCCAAGGGAGCAATACAGCATAGGAGGTGAAGTACTTTTGTCCACTAAAGAAGAGCGGGACCTAGGCGTAGTTGTGTCCGATGATCTTAAAGTAGCTAAACAGGTAGAAAAGGCGACGGCAAAAGCTAGAAGGATGCTTGGGTGCATACGGAGAGGAATGGCTAGCAGAAAAAAGGAGGTGATAATGCCTCTGTATAAGTCTTTGGTGCGACCTCATTTGGAGTATGGTGTGCAATTCTGGAGACCGCACCTTCAAAAGGATGTGAACAGGATGGAGTCGGTGCAGAGGGTTGCTACTAAGATGATTAGTAGTCTTCATTATAAAGCATATGAGGACAGACTTAAGGATCTTAATATGTACACCTTAGAGGAAAGGCGGGATAGAGGTGATATGATTGAGATGTTTAAATACCTCCGTGGCATAAATGTTCAGGGAGAGAGCCTCTTTCAATTGAAAGCAAGTTCTGCGACGAGGGGACATGGGATGAGGGTGAAGGGAGATAGATTCAGGAGTGATATGCGGAAATATTTCTTTACGGAAAGGGTAGTGGATCCATGGAATAGTCTCCCAGTGGAGGTGGTAGAGATGAGGACAGTAACTGAATTCAAAAAAGCATGGGACCAACACAGAGGATCTCTAAAGGTAAAAAGTGGACTGTTGTAGTTGTTGTTATGGAAGGACAGACTAGATGGGCCTTGTGGTCTTTTTCTGTCATCATGTTTCTATGTTTCTCTATGTTTCTATTCCAAGCATCCACCGACCTTTCAGTGAAAAAGTATTTCCTGACATTGCCTTTCAGTTTACCCTCTTGCAGCTTCATGTTATGCCCTCTAGTTTTACACCTTCCCTGTCTTTGTAAGAAGTTTGTTCATTAAGTATTTAAAGGTCTGAATCATATCTCCCCTGTCCCTCCTCTCCTCCAGAGCGTATATATTTAGGTCTTCAAGTCTCATTAGTCTTCTGATGCAAGCTCCAAATCATTTTGGTTGCCTTCCTCTGAACCGCTTCCAGTCTTTTTATATCCTTTGTGAGATATGGTCTCCAAAACTAAACACAATATTCCAAGTGAGGCCTCACCAGCGACTTGTACAGTGGCATTAGTACCACTTCCTTTCTGCTGGTAATTCCTCTCTGTATGCAGTCCAGCATCCTTCTGGCTTTTGCCACCGCCTTGTCACATTGTTTCGTCACCTTGAGATCGTCAGAAACAAATCACGCCAAGGTCCTTCTCCTGGTCTGTGCACACCAGTCTCTTGTCCCCTATCGCATACAATTCCCTTGAATTTCGGCTTCCCAAGTGCATGACACTACGCTTCACATTAAATCTTAATTGCCAAGCATTAGACCATTCTTCCAGCTTTTGTAGATTTTTTCTCATGTTCTCCACTCCCTCAGGGGACTCCACTCTGTTGCAAATTTTGGTGAGACCTTTCCATTCAGCCATTCAGCAATATTACTCACAAATATATTGAACAGTACCGGTCCCAGGACCGAACCCTGGGGCACACTGCTAATCACCTTCCTTTCATCCAAGTGAGTTCCGTTTACTGTCACCTTCTGTCCTCTGTCAGTCAACCAATTTCTGATCCAGTTCACCACCTTGGAAGTTGGCGCCGAAAAGTCCGTCGACAGGGTCAATTGGGACGTTTTACTGGGCGTTCTGGACCGGATGGGATTTGGGCCTCATTTTTTGAGGTGGGTACGAAGCCTCTTCCAGGGGCCGCAAGCCAGTCTACATGTTAATGGGGGCCAGTCTGCAAGCTTTGCTCTGGGGAGAGAGGCACACAACAGGGGTGTCCACTATCCCCTCTTTTGTTTGCCCTTGTCATGGAATCAATAGCACAACAGTTTTCCGCACACCCAAGGGTTGGTGGAGATCGGGTGGACACCCATGAATACAAAATTGCGCTCTTCGTGGATGACATTCTACTCTGTCCTTAACTAACCCTGTGGTTATTTTACCTTGTGCGATGCAACTCTTCGAGGCCTTCTCACTGGTGTTTGGTTTTAAGATAAATTTCTCCAAAATGGAAATTCTGAACTTGGGTGTGGCAGCGGCTGATTGACAAAGCCATTTGCTACCTTGGGGTGAATTTGACTGCCAACCTGGGCGCATTATATTGAGCTAATTACGGACTCTTGCTTCAGCAAATAAGGAAGGATTTAGATTCTTGGACTGGTTTGATGTTCTCGTGGATCAGCCGCATTGCAGTGAAAAAAAGGTGGTGGTCCCAAGATTCTTCTATCTTTTCCAGGAGCTTCCCATACCTCTTCCCGGGGGGGGGGGGGCGGTTAGAGTCCTGGCAGAATGTGATAATGAAGTTTATATGGTAGTTGCGGCAACCCCAGATTGCACAGCAGATATTGTATGCTCACCCGAAGAGAAGGGGGATAGCTGTCCCCAACCTACAATGGCACTATGCGCAATGCTGTGCTGGTGTGGAATGGATGAATCCCACTGGCTCCAAATGCTGGGCGCAAATGGAGAGAGATCTCATGGGGGGGACCAGGTTTGGGAGACTAGCTTTGGTTGCAGGCTGGATTGCGGGCTTACCCACGCTCCGAGAACCTGTATGTAGCCCACACCATTCGCTGTTGGGACCTTTTTTTTAGCCGTGTGATGCCTCTTTCTCACCTTTGACGCCCATAGTCTATAACAACCCATTTACGCCTGGTATCCTCGAGCCCATCTTTCGACAATGGGTGCATTTGGAGCTCAGCAGTATAGGACAGCTATTCGAAGACGAGGTCTTGCGATAATTTCAGGATCTGCAACAAGAATTTGCTCTGCCAGATATCATGCTTATTACTTCGCCCAGTTAGAGCATTGGGCGGGGAGTCGGGACATCAAGCAGCAGGTGGCTAATGTCCTTACGGATATGGAACTTCTCTGTGAGGAACATACTAGCACCAAGGGTCTCATTGCCGCATTGTATGCTGACCTGCAGAGATGTCACTTTGGGGTGGGAAAGCATAGAGCCCAATGGACACAAGAATTGCACCTTCCCTATACTGACCAACAGTGGGAGCAGTTAGAAGGGCGCCTCTGGAGAAGTACAGTGGCGATTAATGCCCGGGAAACTAATATAAAACTATTATATGGGTGGTATATGACTTCGGCCCAGATTGCGTGGGTATTTTTGGGAGCTTCAGACTGATGCTGGAGAGGCTGTAGTATGCGAGGCACCTTGGTGCAAGTGTGGTGGCTATGCACCTGGGTCAGGGAATACTGGAGTGGCATACAATACTGGGTGGAGTGGCCGATTGGTTTGAGTGTTCCCTGGGACCCATATATTTTTCTTTTTGGGGAGACTGTCCCTAGTGGGTGATCTCCCCTAGTTAGAGTTGGTGCGCCACCGTATGAATGCGGCCAAACTGACCTTGGCAACTGCCTGGAAACAGGCAGTGCCTCCAGCATTGGCATGCTGGCTGGAACAAATGTGGGATCTGTATGTAATGGAGAGAGAGGTGGCTGCCAGGAAAATGTGTCTGCTCCGATTTGACCAGACATGGGAACCTTTTTTATCCTTGTATAATCCACATGGTGCATAATCTTACAACCCGATGGATGTATAGGAGGTGGCTACCACTCTTCAACCCCGCATCATGGCAAGCAGCCAACTGGAACTGAGCTCCTACTTAACCACATCCTTCGCAGCGGGTAGGTGGGAAGGGAAGGAGGGGGGAGATGAGAGGTGACCTGGGATTGTTCAGAAAAGGGTACATTCATATCAACAAAAAAGGGGAAAAAACCCTTCAAAAATAGAAGGCTACTTCATTGCAGCTGTAATGAATGAGGATTTTGTATTCAAATATGTTGTTGTGTAACAAATATTGGTTGCCCTATTCTTATTCTCACAATAAAGCCTTGAATGATAAAAGATAAACACCCAAAGAGGCCCAGTACAAAACCTAGATCTGCTGCAAGGCCCAACCCCCCCCCCCCCCCCCCCGCCAGAAAGAACCAGCACAGTACCTACATTCACTGCCAAGTCCTTAAAACACCCGAAGCGTGCAAACACTGCAGCAAGACAGGTTGGATAACTCAAAAACACTTTAAGAGAGCTAACATAGGGCCTTCTAGCCTGTCTTGGTACTACCACCCCAAAAGTAATATCTGAAGGCACTGAGAACTAATGTCATGGAGAAAAAACATCTGGTATCTCTAGGCACTTTTAAATGACAAGGAAAACAAATGCTATAGGAGTGGGAAAAAGGTACAGAAACAGCTGGAGAAACAACCTGGCTAGTACTAAAGGGGTTAAAGCAACAATAAGGACAAAGCAATAAAGGCCCTAGGTAGTAGGCAGGTTGCAAGAAAGTTGCAAAAAAGAAAAAAGGAGGACGACTGCATCAACCCACTAAGACACTGATATCATAGCAACAAACCCCCAAGACATAAAGAGAGAGTGAAAGTGAGAGAATTTGAGACAACCACAAAGGAAACCAGAAAGATGCAGAGGAGGAGGAGGAGGAAGGCAGACAAAAAAAAGATAAAAAACAAGAGCAAATCAGACTGGTCACAGAGCTACACAGAAAGAAGGGTGGCATGAATCACCCAAGACAGAAGGGGGCAAAGGGCACATCAACAGTGGCACAAGCCAATGAAAAAGGGAGTATAAACAGCAACAATAGTACTGCAGCACAAGTATTTATTTATTTTTTTATTTATTTAAACGGACTTGGTATACCGCTTTCTCATGAAATCAAAGCGGTTGGCACAGCAACAATCAAAGAAGGGGGGTTGTCAGTAGCATGCAGTGGTTGATTTGTCGCAGTGTACTGTGTGAGGGAGTGTGGTTGATTTGATGTGAAGCTATATACATTGTGTGCTTATGATACATATTTACAGATTCATATTTACAATGGTGGCTTTGCTATCTGACTTGGTTGATCAAAAGTCATTCTGAGGTCCTTGAAATGGTTTTTGAATAGTTCAGTTTTGAGCTGTTTTCTGAAGTCTTTGATGTTGTTTGTTGCTCTGAGGTGGTCTGGGAGAGCGTTCCATATGGCGGGGGCTGCCAGGGTGAAGGCTCTTTTTGATGTGGCTTGGTTTGTCCTGGTGTAGTCTTTTGGAGTTCTGATATTGTTTGATGTTCCCTTTCTTCTTGGTCTTTTGCTGTTGTCAGCTGTTATGAGCTGTTGTAGGCTGTCTGCAGATAGTTTGTTTATTATTTTGAATGTGGTTAAGAGAACTTTGTAGCGGATTCGAGAGCTGATTGGTAGCCAATGGAGGTGGTATAGAATGGGTGTGATATGTTCGTGGCTTGTACTGTCCGTTATGAGTCTTGCAGCGGTGTTTTGTGCTAATTGAAGTGGTTGTGTGGATTTCTTTGGGAGTCCTAGGTAGATGTGGTTGCCGTAGTCCAGGGTGGGGGTGATGATGGCCTGGCAGACTGTTCGAAAATGCTCGGGAGTAAGGATGGGTTTAAGTCGTCTGATTGTCCTCATCTTGATGTAGGCACTCCTGGTGGTTTTCGCGATGTGGGAATGAAGGTTGAGCTCTCTGTCAAGGGTTATTCCCAGGTATTTTATTTCTTGTTTTATTGGGATGGTGGCCTTGTTTAGATTGATGGAGGGCGTGGGTGTGAATGTTTGGTCTCTTGTTATGATCAGTGCTTCGGTTTTATTATAGTTTATTGCTAGATTGTTTTCTTGCAGCCAGGTTGTCATCTCTTCAAAACAGTTGGCTATGTTGGTGTGGTCAGGTTTGTTTAGATTGATTGGTGTGAATATCATTATATCATCTGCGTATATGGTGTATTGTATGTTGAAGTTCTTGATGATTGAGCAGATGGGTTGTATGTAGAGGTTGAAGAGCAGGGCTGAGAGTGCTGAACCTTGTGGAACACCCTGTGTGACGCTGATGGGTTGAGAGGTCGTCGATCCACATCTGACCTGGAGCTGTCTATGCTTTAGGTAAGATGTAAACCATTTCAGGGTGATGTTGTGTAGGCCTGCTTCTTCGAGTCTTGTTAGTAGGGTTGAGTGGCATACGGTGTCGCATGCTGTGGAGATGTCCAGGAATATCATGAGTACGCCCATTTTGGGGTTGTCGATCGTTCTTAGCAGACTGTCGAATAGTTGTGTCAGTAGAGTTTCAACTCCGTGGTTAGGTCTGAAACCATGTTGGTGTGGGTCAAGGGGGTGGTGTATGTCTAGATGTTGTTGTAGTTGATGTTGGACTACTTTCTCTATGATCTTTGCCAGGAAAGGGATGCTTGAGATGGGCCTGTAGGCTGCGGGGTCCGTTTTTGGTAGGATGGTCTTCTTTGGGATCGGATGTACTGTGGCTAGTTTTAGTGAGTTTGGCATTATCCCTTCTGTGAGAGAGTTTTGTATGATCTTCTGTATTGTTTGTGTCAGTTCTGCCTTTGATGCCTTAATCCATGATACTGGGCATGGGTCGGTGGGGGCGGTGCTGGTGTTGAGGTCAGTGATTATCTTCGATAGCTGTTCCTTTGACGGGGTGTTGAATGTACCCCAGCTTTGATTTCTTGAGGGGGTCCCTTCTGTAGTTGTCTTGTTGCTGCTTTTGGGTGGTGCGGTGAATTTGGTGGTAAGATGGTCTGCATAGGTCTGAGGATCTATCTGTTGTTCATTTCTGTTGAGGGGTTCCTTGGTGAGTTTCTTTATTACCTCGTAGAGTTCGCGGGGTTTGTTGGTGGATTGTAGGATGAGGTTTGTGTGGTATTGTTTCTTTGCTAGCAGCAAAGTGGCAACAGAATGTAGCAAGGAGATGTTTTCCTCCTTTATTATTTAAATTTCTTCCTTTTTTCTTTAGTTTTGGCTTCTGGGGCTGAAGGCACCCATTGAAACCAACTAGCAGGTTGCAGAGTGGCTGTGTATACAAGCAGGTACCAGTCAGCGGCACTAGCTACAATAGGGCTGATCTAGGGCTCACGAGGACAGGCGACCCAGAAGCAATGAGGCAGGCAGTTACAGAAGGAGCAGCAGAGTGCAGGGACGCCGGTAGCCGGTGCATGGCAAAGAGAGGCAAGAGTGCTTGCTTTCTTCTATTTTTTTTTTCTTTAAGTTTTGACGCCCATTGGAAACGGGTACCAGCCCAGAGAGACTGCAGTACAAACAGGCAAAAGCACAGCAAGACACTGAAGGTATGGTGTGGGCGACTGTGCTTCAGTGGAGCTACACGGTCATTCCTCCTTCTAGACGCATGAATACTGAGGGAAACCAAACAAGGAGAAGTTTGTCTTTAGACATGCTAGTTTTTCCGCCAACAACGGTGCTAGGCATAAATGATGGTGGACCTACTATACCTCCTGTAATGGAGAACATACATTCACTGAGCAGGCTGGTTGAAAGGCAGGAAAGGAAAGGCTGGGCAACCTTGACCAGGTCTGGCCAGATTGTCGACAAGGGATTTGTGGCCATGGCCTCAATGAGCTCTCCAAGACGCTGTGTCACTGAAATTCATGTAGGGGTCTTACTTTTGGCAGAATGATCTTTGCTGCTTCTCACTGTAGCTAGGGCTTCTGTCATCAATGATTTTTCTATGACAGGGCTCATGGGGGTCTAGTTGTTGCTCATACTACTAGTATTGCTTGAAAGTGTCCCTACTCCTCTTTCTGCACCACTACTGCCCTTCTACCTCTGGCATCCTCTTTTATCCATCTGAGCCATGAGCTTCTCCTTTCATTAAGTCAGCTGGTTGTATCGCAGAGCAATAATTTTCGGTCATGGTTCACAGACACTAGCTAGGCTGTAGTATCCTCCTCCAAGATGGGTTTCAACCTTTGTTTCCACATGAGCAAGCAAGAAGTCCACCAGTGCCAAAACCTCTGCTGTGAATCCCTGTCGCTGCCATAAACTCTCTAACCTTGCCTGTAGAATTTTTACTACTATGATGAGAAGCATCCAGGTAGCCATTCTAGAACTCAGTTCCCCTACGGCATCCTTGAAGAGCTTCAGAACTTCTATGACATAGGTCATATTTTTCCAAGCCTAGAATTTCAGGGGGCTTTCAATACCAATCTCAGTCTCCAAAAACATTTCAGGCAGGGCTTCTCATTGCTCCACTAACCTCTTCAGCATCTCAAATGGAATTCCACCCGGTGCCAACATCCTGAATGGGCTGGTGCAGAGATGACACTGCCGCTTCCTACCTTTTATGTAGCTCATGTCCACCCTTCATAAATGCAGTAAAAATACCCGGCTATTTTTCAGCACTTCTCAATCAGCAGTTCCAGGACCACTGCTTCCTTTGCTCCCTCAGCCTAGAGAGCCTCTGACAATCAGGTGTAGCAAGTGTGCAAAGCACAAGATCCCATAAAAGCCTTCCTCCTTCACTGCCTTAACCATGTTGGTCCTGCTGTTTGTTACAAATAACAGGAACAATAGTGTTCTCTGTGGCCTATTATATGCCACCTCTGCAGCATTCTCATTTCTGCTATGATACAGAACTACAGGACAAGGTATGGCAATCATCCATCACCTGACCTTGCCTTATTCAGCTGGCCCCAACATGCTGACAGGAAGAGGTAGGCATGTGCTGCATTCTAACTAATCCAGATATGGCTGATAAAATGCACATTGCTAAACTCTACCTTTGCTTATTCTGCCTGCAGTTGCACATGCAAGTGATTACATACACCGGGGATCACCTGCCACTAAAAACTTGGTACTTCGGAGCTATGTGATGCAGAAGCTTCTAAATCCTCATGTTCTCAATAACTTGAATGGGATGATCATCCAGGACAAATCATTTTCCCGATGTAATGTGTCATCACCTTCAATGTGGCCCACCACTTGCCCTGTGACAGTGCTGCCATACATCACCCCATCTCATACACTGTGACTTGCTTTGATGTGCATCAGGTCTGCTGGCATGCAATCTCACTAGGGGAACTGGCTGGGGATTCTGACTGTGGAAACACCAGATTCCCCGTGTTGAGTATCTTTCCTATCACTGCTATTTCCACTGCAGACACAGTTTCCAGTCTAGAATCAATGCTTTCCCTTGTACTCAGCTCTAAAGTATGCCATTTGTACAAATGATGCTGCTGCATGCACTGTTCATAAGATGGCCCATCAGCTTCTCTCTACTAATCTGCTTCCTACAGAAATTGTATTCTGCATAGCGCAGATCCTACAACACTTGAAACTGCCTCTACACACCACAAAAGCTTTACGATATTTCTGCTCCACTTCCTTGGATGGGAGGCAGACTGCTGCTAGTGCTGCTGCTGGGCTGGGGATGAGGATGGCTGTGGATAGCATAAAAGGCCCATAGAATATTTCTCAATCTCTACTCTACACATAGGCTGCTCAGATGCCAATACGAGTGCCTACTTCCTCACTACTTAGGACAAGTGGTGAACCAGTTCCTGCCACAGGCTGCGTTCACTGAACAAGGCCAAAAACGACATCTCGATGCCGGTGCTGCACTGATGGGAATCCCCTCACCCGCCAGTGGTTTGATGGCATTGGGAGACTGCAGCATCACAGGATGCCCCTGACGCCGTCAAAGCACTGGTGGGTGAGTGGAAATTTGGGCCACTGGGCCACAGGGAATTGGTGCACTGTGGTTGCTGCCAGGAGGATGAACATGTGACACCGGCAACACAAATACGTGCCGTGCTGCCGTCCACTCGATTCTGGCAGTGGTGGGAACAATCCGAACCGGTTCCTGTTCGGATCGAATCCCGCCACTGCTTAGGACCCTAAACAAGATCTTCAAGATCCTATTCTTCAGCCATTAAACTTGTCATACCTAATGATTTTCTTTCTTTGAATTCTGATAGAAATGCAGCAAGTGGATGACTGGCTGTTTGGTGGTAAGTTCCTCTTTTTGTTTGGTTGATGGACTTTCTGAGAATGGTTAAGTAGTGAGCGGTGATTTTTGGTGCAGTTTACTTAGGACATAATATTAGGCTGCTATACTAACAGTGACCTTGTTTGGGTTTTTTAGATGAAGTTTTGTGGATACATTCTGCCTCCCTTATGAAGCTGAAGCTAAACTGAAATGCCATATAGGTGTCTGGGGTGGCGTTTGGGAGAATGAAAGATAGGTTATGGTTGTTGATTAGTATCCACTGTTGTCACTATGCTGAATTTCTGATAAAGACATGGATGAAGAATACATGAATGCTGCAGGATGTGTGAACAAGGTCTGCGTGGTTAGAATTTATGGAATTATATTGTTGCAATGAAAGGAATATTGATAATTTTTGTGATTTTTTGAACAAGCATTTCATAGAAGCATAATGGGAGGGAGTTTTTGGATCTTGATGTACTTGAGTTTGGTCCAAGGCCAGTGCTATAGACCTGGATCTGAAATGCTCATTGGTTCTGAGATCCCTTTTCTCCCTGTGTAAGTAGGCATGCAGCACCAATTGTGTTTAGTTGTAGGATGAAGCTTTTGCTTTGGATGATTTTCCGACTTCATTCTGATATTGGGACTAGTATTTTTTTGATTTACCGATATGGCTGTCCAATTACCTAGCAGGAGATCCTTACTTTCTCAGATGGACACATACAGTTAAAAGAAACTAGTTGTCTCAAATCTTCTAAGGAAACTCTGGCTGCTGCTACATGGTCCACATTATTGACTCTTCAAAAGAAACTGATACGTTCAGAATTACATAGATATTCCTTAATAGAATACATCAAGCTGCAACAGATCTCAAGGGGTCTGAGAATATACAGGATTCCTCTACCATTTAAATCAACATGGACCCCTCCAGGCCATTGCCGTCTGCTATTAATGTTTTATGTCAATTAGTTTCTAAAGAAATTGATCAGATGGTGAGGTCAAAGGGCTTAAAAACTTTATCGGGAAGATTGGTGGAAGAAAAGCAAGTGCTTCAAGAATTAAGATCAAGGACTGATTTAGTAATCAAAAGGGCTGACAAGGGTGGGGGAATTGTAATTATGGACAGGAGTATCGGAAAAAGGCTCATAGGGAGCTGAATGACACTGTAGTGTATGAAGTTTTGACAGAGGATCCTACACCAATTTTGAAATATAAGATTCAGGATTTGACAGATTGTGCTCTCAATGATAAGTTAATAGATCGAAAGGAGCATCGTTTCCTGAACATACAGTCTCCTAATGTGGCTATTTTGTATTTGCTATCTAGAATCCATAAGAGTTTAATTAAACCACCTGGCAGACTTACTGTTTCTACTAGAGGGTCAATATTAGAGCCACTTTCAGTATACAGTGATTCTTTTTTGCGTCCATTGCTCCCAAGTATCCCCTCCTACATTCGTGACACGACACACTTTTTGAATATTTTGAGTGAAATAGCATCCTGTGCACTAAAGTGTGGTATTTGGCTGGTAATTATGGATGTGTCATCGCTGTATACAAGCATCCCACAGCAAGGCACCATTGAAGTGGTATTAGAATCCCTACAGAGTAGTGGGGATCTTTCTGAATCCCATGTAGCCTTTTCGATGCAGCTAACTACACTGGCTCTTGGGCAGATTTATTTCCAATTTGAGGAATGCACATATCGTCAGTTAATGGGATGACTGTGGGGGCCACATTTGCCCCTTCCATTGGTAATTTGTTCATGGGGGGCATTGGAGTTAAAATGGTTGAGCCCCACAGCCCCGTTTGCTGCTGCTGTGAAAATCTGGTGTCATTACATAGATGGCATTTTTTTGTTGTGGGAGGGGTCTGAGACACTACTGTTACAGTTTCACAATTGGTTAAAATGAGAGGATTCCAACATTCAGTTTTCATTAGAATACAATAAACATCAGATTTCATTTCTAGATGTACTGGTACAAAAGGGTGAGGGGGTTGGCTGACTACAGCATTCAGGAAAACAAGAGATAGAAATACCCTATTACATTTTTCCAGTCTCCATCCGTTAAGTCTGAGAAAGGGCTTGCTTACTCTTAATTTGTAAGATATAGGTGCAATTGTTCATCTATGTTAGAATATAAAATTCAAGCTAGATGCCTATATGTGGGAGGAGTAGCCTAGTGGTTGGGGCAAGGTACTTCAGGCCGGAAGGTCGGGGGTTCAAATCCCAATAGAGGACAGCAACCTTGGGCCGGAAGGACTGGGGTTTCTAGTCCCACAGATGCTCCTTGTGGTCTTGGGCAAGCCACTTAACCCTCCATTGCCCATGTTCCCTGTAAGTATTAGTGTATGTGTCTCATATCCCCGCTTGTTAAATGTATCCCCCAATTGTGTTGTGACCGCTTTGATTGAAGGATAAGGCGGTATACAAAACTGTCTAAATAAAATAAATAAATAAATATGGGGGAATTTATGGGTAGGGATTATCCTAGTTTAATGGTATGAGAGGCTTATACTAGAGCTAGATAAAATGATCGTTCCTGACTCTTGAAACCTAGGAAGAGGGATGGAAGAAAGAATGTGTCTGAATTTATACATTTTGTTACTCTCTATTCACCATTGAGCAATAAGATCCAGGGGGTTATAAGAAAATATTTTCCAGTTAGTTATTCAGACCATTCCTGGATTATAGGATAAGCAGCCACGTAGGGTCTGGACTAGGGGACGCAATTTAAGAGACATTCTTTGCTCCTCCCATTTGCGTTCATTGGGTAGAGGGTGAAGAATGAAGGTGGGCATTTTCCATGTGGATTACGTTCACTGTGTGGAGGGAGCTAGTTCATTAAAGGAATTTGAGTATCGGGGGGGGGAGTTGTATAAGCTGAAACTTCACACAACATGTACATCATTGTTTGTTGTATATTTGGTATGCTGTCCCTGTGGGCTCATATATGTTGATAAAACTACTCGCCAAAAGTAAGAACAGGTGAGCATAGGAGTGGTTTACAGAAGGCATGTCGAGAAGCCCCTATGGCGCCCCACTGTGTACCATTCGGTCACAAGTTTGATGAGTTGCCTTTCTTATGCATAGATAAGGTGGGCATTGAGTCTAGGGACTGCAAGACATGTATATCCCAATGTGAACAGGGATGGATCTACAGGCTTAATTCTATAGCTCCTCTGGGTTTGAATGCGCAAATTGAATGGGTTACCTGTATGTGATTTCTTCTGCTGGTGCAGGGTGGGAGGATGGCTTGTTTTAAGCTCCACATTGAAGCGGTTTGGTTGATAGTGTTTCACATTTTATGGGCTGAGATTGTTTAGATTTGAGTTGGGTCTCAGTTGCGTTGTATACAGTGAATGGATTCTTTGCTGAGTGCCTGTTGGTTTGAAGGCGAGGATGATTAGTAACTCTTGGTGTATGGGGTTTTATCAAGCTTGTTGTGAGAGGTCTAAGTGGGTGCTTTGGAACAATTAAAGGTAATTGAAGGTGTCAGCTATATGACTGTAGTTGGTGGATATATAAAGGAAGGCATGCTTGGTGTTTGAAATGGATACAAGTATGAACTGCAGCAAGTGGATGCCTGGCTATCTGGTGGTAAGTTCCTTTATTTTTGTTTGGTTGATGGACTTTCTGAAAATGGTTAAGTAATAAGCAGTGATTTTTATTGTGGTTTACTTAGGACACACTACTAGGCTGCTATATATTAACAGTGACCTTGCTTGGTTTTTTTAGACGAAGTTTTGTGGATACATCCTGCGCCCCTGATGAAGTTAAAGCATAACACCGTATAGGCATCTGGAGTGGCTTTGGGGAGAATAAAAGATAAGTTATGGCTGTTGATTAGTATCTGAGTTCTGTCTGTCTGTTTGTCTCCACATATTTATCTATTTATTTGTCATTATTCGTGTGTTCCCTTACCTTACTGCTCCCTTTAATTTTGCACTTGTGTTCAGCTCTTCTCAGCTGAATATTTATTTATTTTATTTTATTTATTTACAATTCTTATATACCGCACTATTTATGATCAGCGCGGTTTACAAAGAACAACAACATCCGACACTATACAAATGTCTGGTCATTACATTGAACAGGGAATGAAACTTGGAGAGAGGGGGCAACTATATACATAGGAAGTTAATAGGGGAGGAACCTGTTTGGTGTTTACATATTTGAGGACGAGCTATACGAGGGTTCAGAGCCGTCAGTAAGATATTTGACAAAAAGGAAGTGTTTCAGGGCTTTCCTGAACTGGCTCAGTTTAGGGATTGCTCTTATGTGTGGTGGTAGGGTGTTCCATAGCGCTGGGGCGCAGAGACTGAAGGCTCGGTTGGATGTTGTTTTGGTGCAGTTTGTCGTTTCTTTTGGTATTGCTAACATATTGGTCTCTGCGGTTCTTCTTTGTCTGGTGGTGGCAAGTGGTTGTATGAATTCAGATAGAGAGGAGGAGGAGAGCCTCTTGATGGCCTTGAACGTCAACAACAAGGTCTTAAAACTGATCCGGGCTTGAATGGGGAGCCAGTGCAGCTGTTTCAGGAGGGATGTGATATGTTCCCTTCTGGAGGCTCCGAACAGTATCCGCGCTGCACTGTTCATAGCCAGTTGCAGGGGGTTTAAGGTTGATCGGGGGAGTCCTTGTAGGATGGCGTTAGAGTAATCAAAATGAGGTATGATGAGGGCTTGGTAAATGGTGCGGAAATCATCTGGTTCTAGTAACGGGCGTAGGTGCCTGAGGGATCTGATTTTGAAGTATATCGCTCTAACAGTGTTGGCAATGTGTTGCTTCATATCGAGATGTTGGTCCAGTGTCACCCCAAGGTACCGTATAGCTGGTTTCACTTGTAGCTCGGCATTACTTACCTTCAAAACGCTGGGTGGTGTGAAATTAGGGTTTCTCGAGATGAAAAGCACCTCTGTTTTCTTGTGTTGAATTCGTAAGTTCTGTGATAGTAGCCAATCGGATATGGTGTTGAAGCATGTAGTCATGGGGGTAAGGTCTGGGCTGTCAAGTGATATTGGCATGTATAACAGCACGTCGTCAGCATATAGCATACAACTCACATTGAACGACCTGATGATGTTGCAGATTGGTTGAAGGTATATGTTAAACATCAAGGATGATAGGGAGGATCCTTGAGGCACTCCTTGATTTTGTGGGAATGGTTTGGATGTGGCCCCGTCTGCTCGAACATGTTGCCATCTTCCAGATAACTTATCCCTTTCCTTAACTAACTGCAACTTTCCTTTCTTCCTCCTTCAACTATCTGGCCTGTCTGTGTTGGCCAGGTTAACATTTAATTCCATATCTATCCTTGCTCGGTCTCCATTGCTGTAGAGTTTAAAACTATTTTCTTCTCTCTGCTCTTCAGTCTACCTGACTGACTACCCCTCCCCCCTGCTGAGGTATTGTTTTAGACCCCATTTCCTGACCTTCAAGTGTGCTTGCTCTGATTGCCTCTCTGTCCTTTGAGAAGAGCAGTGCTCTCCTAGAGCTTTCCGGAAAGGTGATTTTTGCTGAATTTGCCGTGAGTTCTATCTGTCTGTCTCCACATATTTATCTATTTATTTGTCATTATTCGTGTGTTCTCTTACCTTATCTTACTGCTCCCTTTAATTTTGCACTTGTGTTCAGCTCTTCTCAGCTAAATAACTTCAACTTTCATATTTTGGACACATCATGTGAAGAGAGAGATCATTAGAGAAAGACATTATGCTTGGCAAGGTAGAAAGTCAATGCAAAAGAGGAAGGCCAACTATGAGATGGATCGATAGAATAACAGCAGTTATGTGCATCACTCTGTTAACAATGAGCCACCTCACTGAAGATCCAACACAGTTTAGGACAACTATCCAGAGAGTCACCATGAATCGAACAGACTCAACAGCACTTAACAACAAACATGTCCTCCATGGGATGAAGAGGAGGGGTAGGAGTAGGAGAGAAAAGGGGGTGAATATATGGGAGTTCTCTATTATCATTGGCACTGTATTGAGGTATTTGTAGTGTGTGTTATTGGTTGGATTTCTATGGAGGTCACTGAGCAAATTTATTTGGTTTTCTGGATGTAAGCCCTTGATGTTGTTGGGGCAAAATAGAACTGTTAATAGGACAAAAAAAACACCTTTCCAGAGAGTGGGAGGGCAGAGAGGATAAAATATAAAAGTGGAGAGATTTTCATGGATCAGGTGGAACACAGAATATGAGGAGAGCTTTTAAGCAATTTGGGGCGACTAGGGATCAAGGGTAGGGGTCTTGAAACTCAAATGGGGAGAGAACAGGGAAAAAGAACGAAGGGGTAAAAAGGACCCCGCAAGTTGGAAGGGCTGATAGAGTGACAAAGGATAAGGTAGTAAGTGGAAGGTGATGAGAAAGTCTAAAGGAAAAGGAACAAGGGCAGGATTAAGAGACACACAAACTAGGCATGCTCCAAGGGCCCAAATGTTTAGAAGGGGCCCTCTCAGATATGTAATTCGATGACTTCCAGGCAAATTTCTGCCCTGAAGTATTTATTGTTGGCCCTGAGGTCACTTAAAGGGGGAACCTCTCAGCTCTTTTGATGGGGCCTGTTGGCCATAAGGCTAACACTGGCCCAGGAATGGAAAGGGTTAGATTTGCCTCCTATGACTTGTGTTTACAAAACATTAGACTTTATCTTTAAGATGTCCTACCTGATGGCACTTCGCTAGAATAAGGGGGAGTGGGTGACAGAGGTGTGAGAACCTTTTATTAAGTGGAAAAGGGCTAATGCTGATTCCTTTGTATCCTACAGTTTATTCCCCTTTGTACAGTTGTGGTCAACATTACTGGCACCCTTGCAGTTAAACCCCTTAATATCCAATATCTCCTAAAAACAAAAATAAAAGGTAACCAGTGAAATGGCCTTGCCCTATATATGCACATACTTGACACATAAAACAAGACCAATTTAAAAAAGGAAATAGTAGGAAATAGTATAAAAACTGGGACATTGCCGGGAAATGATTATTGGCACTCTTATAAGCAATTCAAATCAGTTTGAACAGAAGAACCACATTCCCAGTAAAATTAGATGCACTGTGATCAACTGTCAATACTCACATGACTTGAATCAACCCATGAAGGATAGCTCTAATGTTTAAAATGGCCATGTTAACTCTGTTCCATTTTCACAATGGTGAAGAAAAGAGAGCTGCCTGAGATAGTCAGCCAGAAAAGCCATTATCACCAAACATCAAAACTTCAAAGGGGTACAAAGCCATCTCCAAAGACCTTGGGATTCCTATATCTACAGTTCACAATGTTGTAAAGAGGTTTTCTGCTCATGGAACGATCAAGAACCTCCCAGGATGTGGTGGGAAGAGAAAAATTAATCCAAGTCATTGAAGCTTAATGCGAACTGTTGGAAAAACACCATGAAAAACATCCAAAGATCTTAATGCTGACCTGGAGCAGTGGAGGTTTCAACCCAAACCATACTCCGCACACTAAACAAAGGAGGACTTCATGGGCAAAAGCCAAGGAGGACCCCACTGCTCAAGGACAGACTTAAAAAGGCACGCCTGATCTTTGCCCAAATACACCTCGAGAATCCACAATCCTTATGGGAAAATGTTCTGTGGACAGATGAAACCAAAGCTTGAGCTTTTTGGCAATGCAGACCAGCGAGATACTTTTACAAGTGAAGAAATAAAGCTTAAGAAAAAAAACATCACCCTTCCTACATTTAAATATGGTGGAGGTTCCATAATATTATGGGGCTGTTTAGCTGTCTCAAGAACTGGAGACCTGGACTTCCGGTGACGTCATCCTCCTGCATGGCGGCGTAGAGTGAGAGCTCCGCCACCAGCATGCAATAATAGGCTGATTTGGCCCCTACAGGCATCGCAGAGCTGACCGGAGAGTGGCCGCAAGGCAAGAGGTTGCCATCGACCCCAGCGGAGGGCAAAAAACTCAGAGCGGAGGTGCGGTAGTGAGCCGCGCAAAGATCGCGAGCGGCAGGCAGTCAAGTGCGGGCTTCTTAGCCGGCGGTGGAGCGGAGAAAGCAGCAAGAACACGGCGAGGGCAGAACACACCCGGCGCAACGCGGAGCGAACGCCGGGAGCCTGCAAGTAGCAACCTCCTCTGCAGCACAAACGGAAACCACAAATCGCGACGCGGAGCGAGGTGGCGGCACCCTGTAAGTGGAGCGCAGGAGGAGAGGAGACAGAGCAGGCCGAGCACGTGGCTCAGAGCCCGGTGGAAGAACGGAAGGCCCTCAGCACCAGGACTAAAGTGGGAGACCAGCGACAGAGCAAACACCAGCAGTAAGTCCCCACACCACCAGGTCTTCAGAGCTGAGAAGGGGGAAGGTGACAGAGCGATACTGTGGGTGAGACTGGCCCAGTGCAGTGGCTGCAGAGAGGAAGGAGAGCTACGAGCCTGCAGTGTGAGTCACAGTGACAGCGGGGGGAGGGGGCCACCAGCCTAAATACATGTAGATATCCAGTAAAAAAGAGCCATCGATGAAAAAAAAGCTGGCGGAGTTCCGCTCCCCGTATGCAACCTCCAAAGGAGGGGGGAAAGAGGGGGAGAAAGCAGGAAAACCAGCGGTAGAGAGCCCGCAGAGCCCGGGGGGGAGTGATGGTGGTGAAGAAGGCCTGACGGCCGCGGAACAGATCAAACAATGGCTTCTTGAGCTGAAGGAGGAGTTGAAGGTGGAGATGTGTGGGGTGAAGAATGAGATTAAGGAAGCGGTGCAGACTATGCGCCAAGATTTGGTGGAGCTGGGAGAGCGAGTAGAGGAGGCGGAGACCAAGCTGGAGAATCAAGAGGAGACCCTGTCACAGATCCAGAGAGGATGGGAAGAGCTGCAGCTGGCGCAGGAGAGCCTTAAAGCCAAAACCGAGGACCTGGAGGACCGCTCACGCAGATGCAACTTGCGAGTGCGGGGAGTACCAGAAGAGCCTCCATATAAAGACTGTGAGGCAGTGGTCCAGAGAATCTTCAGGGACCTCCTAGTGGCAGCTGGGCAAGAGGGGGTCACCGAAGCTGCCCGACCGGGCATAGAAAGAGCGCACAGAAGTCTAGGGCCCATTCGCGAGAACAGGCCTAGAGACATAGTAGTCTGCATTCGATCCTTCAAGAGCAAGGAGCTCCTGCTGGGAGCTAGCCGCAAATTGAAAAGCTTCCACTGGGAGGGACACAAGGTGGAGTTGTATCAGGACCTGTCCCAAGGGACGTTGCAACGTAGGAGAGAGATCAGAGATGTCACCGCGTATCTTAGAAAAGCGGACTTGCGATACAAGTGGCTCTTCCCATTTGGACTACTTATCACGGTGAAAGGGCGCTCAAAGACGGTGCGATCTAGCGTGGAGGCCTGGAAGGCGCTGCGGGAGTTGGGCGCAGAGAGACTACCGGAGATGAGCGACGGCCCAACTGCATCACCGAGAAAGGGATCCCGGACCGGAGGAGAAGAGACCATGCAATGGCGGAGGGCGAGGGGACGAAGATTGGCCCGAACTTCCAAGGACTCCGACGAGAGCCGGCATCCCGAATCAGAGACTGGCTGAGTTGAGACACCCACCTAAAGGACTGGTATTCATGAAAGAGAGGTGACAGTGGGTGGGGGGAAGAGCAGGGTAAGGTGGTAAGATCAGAGGGGGAAGAGAGGGTGGGGGGGACAAGGAAGTGGGGATGGTGAAATAAGGTGGGTGAAGGGAGGGGGGGTTAGGGGGTCAAGGGGGGATGTGGAAGGTAGGGACGAGGCAGGAGGGGGGAGGCTGGGGGGCCGCTGGGGTAAGTTGGTGGAGAGGGGGATGAGGTCACCGTATTGGAAGTTACTTCTCCACAACGGAGAGTGAGGAAGGGGGGAGGGGGGAGAGGGAAGGTAGGGGGGGTGGGAGGGAGATAGAGGGGGGGGAGGAGGGAGGGGGGAAGGGAGGGTCAGGGGGGGGGTCTGAGGGGATTGGGGGTGCATGGAGGGGGTATGCCCGAAAGGAAGGCAATGAAAATCTTAACAATGAATGTGAAAGGTTTAAACTCCCCATTGAAACGACAGAAATTGTATAAGGAACTGGCACGGCATAAAGCAGATATAGTAATGTTGCAGGAGACACATCTACGGAGAAAGCATGAGGCACTGGTACAACCTCGGGGATATAAGCACTGTGTGTTTGCCTCCAATTATAAAGAGAAAAAGAAAGGAGGTGTGGGGATCTTCATTAAAGGGGAGGTCCAAGTGATAACCAGGGATAAGGGGGGGCGATACCTCCTATTGAGGGCAAAGCTGGGGGAAGAATGGTTTTGTGTGGTGAATGTGTATGCCCCGACGAGTAATCAAACGGAATTCTGGAAAGACCTGAGTGAGCGGGTGGCGGCAATGGGGGAGGGGGTGATGATCTGTGGAGGAGACTTCAACATGGCCTGGGAGGTTGGGAGAGACACGACAGGACGGGGGGTGGGGAGGGGAACAGATAGGAAGCGGTACCATAGATTCGTGCAGGAGAATGATCTGATAGATGCATGGCGGGTATTAAATCCCGGAAGGAGGCAGTTCTCCTTCTACTCTGCCGTACACGGCACGTATTCCCGGCTGGACGCTATATGGGTGGGAAAAGAGCTAGGGGGGCGGTTGCTGGAGGGCGAGATGGAGCCCATCACATGGTCCGACCATGCTCCGGTGGTAGTGCGAGTGCGCGTGGCGGGGGAAGATAAAGGCCGACAATTTTGGAAACTGAATGAAGGCTTACTGGAGGACGCGAGAGTGACGAGCGAGCTTGAAAACTTAATACCGGTTTATTTTGACCAAAATGAAGGGGGGGAGGTGGAGGATGGAGTAGTCTGGGATGCTTTCAAAGCAGTCGTTAGGGGAGTACTTATCAAGTGGGGGGCACGCATCAAGCGGGAACGAGCGGAGAAGGAGGAGAGGATACGCGGAGAACTGCAGAAGTTGGAGGAAAGAGATGGGTTGGACGGTAGTGGATGGCTGCGGGGAGCGGTCCTGGCATTACGGGCTCAAGTGAATGCACTTGAGGCGGAGAAGATACAATTCCGCTTGCAGCTGATGAAACAGCGGTTCTTTGAAGGGGGAAACAAAGCCGGGAAATACCTCGCGAGGCAATTGAAAAAAGAAGGGAGTGGAATAGGATCCTGCAGATCAGGAGTAAGGGGGTGGGGGTGCGAGAGGTCCAGCATATTAGGGAGGAATTTGTGGCCTATTATAGCAAACTATACGCGGCACGAGAGGCGAGGTCGAAGGAGGACATTAGCGAGTATGTGAAGGAAGCAAGGCTCCCGGTTTTGACGAGCGAGGATCAGGAGGGGCTGGATAGGGAAATACAACCTGAAGAGGTCTCTCAGGCCATTAAGACGTTGAAGAACGATAAAGCCCCAGGACTAGATGGCCTTACGGCACGGTTTTATAAACGATTCGAGAGTCACTTGCTGACACCGCTGACTAGGGTATGCAACGGGCCGCGTAGGGGGGCGGCGTTACCAGGGACGATGGGGTGGGCAGGCATTACTTTGATCCACAAGGAAGGGAAAGACCCTCAAGATTGTGCGTCCTACCGTCCCATCTCGCTGCTAAACGTTGACGCGAAAGTCCTGGCGAAAGTGTTGACGACCAGGCTTAATAAACTGATAGGAAAATTGGTGCATGCAGATCAAGCGGGGTTTGTGCCGGGTCGGCAAGTGGCGGACCACATTCGGAAAGTGTTAAACGTAATGTGGTCAGCGCAAAAACAGGGGGAGGAGGCCTTGCTAGTATCATTGGATGCTGAGAAAGCCTTTGATCAGGTGTCTTGGACATTCTTGGACTCGGTACTGGAGTCCCAGGGGTTCGGGCCGGGTTTTGTGCAGTGGATAAAGGCCCTTTACGCTCAACCGAGGGCATGTGTTCGGGTAAACGGGGGATATTCGAATTTTTTCCCGCTTGAACGGGGGACTAGGCAGGGATGCCCCCTATCCCCCTTGTTATTTGCGCTCTCCCTCGAACCCCTGGCGGCGAGGCTGAGGTGCAATCCAGACATTACAGGAGTTAGGGTAGGACGACAGGACTGCAAAACGTCCCTCTTCGCGGATGATATTCTGTTGACGCTTACAAAACCTAGAGACTCCTTGAGGGCAGTGATGAGGGAGATTCAGGACTATGGTGAAAGGGCGGGATTTCGGATCAACTGGGGGAAATCCGAGATTTTGAGGATAGTGGGGAGCAGGAGGAGCAACGGGACTGGGAAGGGAGTTTCCCCTTCAAATGGGCAAAAACATCGATCCGATACCTAGGGGTCCATATAGGGAGGAGTTTGGAGGACCTATACGCTTTAAACTACGGGAAATTGGTGGGACAGGTGGAAGGGCGATTGCAGGGCTGGAGCAGGGGGTACTATTCATGGTTTGGGCGAATGGCAACGGTGAAAATGATGCTTCTCCCCCAGTTCCTGTTCCTTTTTCAAGCCTTACCAGCGCCGATACCCCGGAAAGTGCTGAGGAAGATACAGCAGCAGGTAGAGCGATTTATATGGGGGGGAGGAGACCCCGGGTTGCGGCGCGTACGATGCAAGTGTCAGTGGGGGAGGGGGGAATGGGGGTGCCAAATTTTCGCCTTTATTATGCAGCAGCGCAGTTACGAGCAGTCTACGCGTGGCTGCGGGAGCCCCAGAAGCAGTGGGTACAGATGGAACTGGAGGAATACAGGCCGGGAGAACTGGAACGAATAGTCTGGGAGGGGAAAGGAGAGAGGGGGAGGCATCCCATTGTGGGGCATACATTGCAGGTATGGCAACAATATAGGAAGCAGCTGGTAGGGGATAAACATTGGTCGGCTACAATGTCCCTGCAAGCCTGCTGTGCAGATAAGACGGGGCCAGCGGTCACAGTGCTGCGAAAATGGGCGGAGTTAGGTTTGACTCAGGTGTCCCAGATCGTGGTAGGAACAAAGTGTCGAGGTTTTGAAGGTGTGAGGGACCTCTACCGATTAGGGGAGACGGATAGATTTGCGTATACGCAGCTCTGCTCAGTTGTGCACAAAAAGGGCCGGGAGCATGGGGGCAGGGGGGGTGGAGAGTGGTTTGAAGGAGCCTGTCTAGGCTCCATGGGGCGGCAGGGGATGCTATCTAGGATCTACAGAGGGTTGACAGCGCGGGGGGAAGGCAAGTTGAAGTATATGGAAGCGTGGGAAAGAGACTTAGGGGTCTCGTGGGGGGTGGAGGAATGGGAAGCGGTGGTAATGGGCATAGCTAAGTTCTCCATTGCCACATCATTGCGCGAGAATGGGTTCAAGGTGCTGAGCCGATGGTATCTCACGCCAGAGAGACTGTGCAAAGCGGGAGTGGTGCAAACGGATGAATGCTGGCGAAAGTGTGGTGAAAGAGGATCATGGATGCATATGTGGTGGACATGCCCAGTGGTGGGAGTATATTGTTAGTAAATAGTGGAGCACATTATCAATCTGGTGGGTGCGCCAATAACGCTTGGCCCTGAGATGTGTCTCCTACATAGGCCTGACGGGAGGTGGGAGGGGGATTGGAGAATTGTATGGCACTGTGTAACAGCGGCTCGATGTGAAATAGCTTGGTATTGGAACAGGCCGAACCTACCCTCCATAGCGAGCTTCGCCTGTAGAGTGTCGAATATCTACGCGATGTATAAATTGACAGGGGAGAGGGGGGGCAGAAAGGACCAAATGGAGCAGAGGTGGGCGGGGGTGTGGAAGTGGCTGCACGCAGAAGAGTGGAAGTAGGGGGGAGGTTATATATTGGGGGGGGTTAGGCCGGCTTAGGTTCATTATTGACAACATTGGGGGGTTCTTAGGGGTTGCCCTGAAAACACCACATTTTGACGCTCAATGTCATACAGTTGGGATTTAAGGGCAGGGCAGGGGGGGGGGTGGGAGGGGGGGGACGGGGCCGGGGGGGGAGTCCAGGGGGGTTGAATAACAGATAGTCAGTATATATGGCTGGGTTTCTCAAATGCTGATTGGGGAAATCTGAATGATCTGAAGTTGTTGTTATGATGGATAAGTAACTGTTACAGGTGCTAATAGCAAAGAACAAAAAAGGTCAATAATAAAATAAAAGGCGACCAAGGGTACTGAGGGATGTGCTAAGAATGTACATAGCTTGTTGAATGTGGGGTATACGGTGTACACGTGGGAGTGTTAAAACAATGACTCCGGTACACAGAATATTGTTACGTATAGAGAATAATTTTTACTAAGCATGGCTGTTGTTTACATATAAGTGATATAATGGCACCTCTTAGGTTGGAGTGTATATATGTTTAGAGGACTATCAGAATGTTCTCAGTAAATGTTTGTATTTTGAAACGTTGAATAATAAAAAAATTTAAATAAAAAAAAAAAAATAAAAAAAAAAAGAACTGGAGACCTGGAATGTATTAAAGGAATCATGAAGTCAGAGGAATAGCAAGGTATTTTGGAGCAAAATGTGCTACCTAGTGTCAGAGAAGCTAGGTCTGGGTCCTTCAGAAGGACAATAAAGAGAAATTAGACTTACCTGCTAATTGATGTTCCTTGAGGAACTTCAGTTCAGTCCTTCACCACTGGGTAGTGCACCTCCTCCTGCAGCATGAAGACTGGGCATGTCAGATTTGTGACATCACTGGATGTACCCTGCTGGTCTCTCCCATCAGCCCCAGTGAACTACTGACAAATCAGACTCAAAGGAGCAACAAATAAGTAGCTATAACATTAATTTCAACTTATATCAACTAAACTTAGCTTAATTTAACTTAGTTTAACGTCCTCTAAAACAAAAGGGACAACTCCATCTTTGACTTTCCCTTCCCTCTAGGCATCTCTTAGGTTAAAAATTGCCAGGAAAAAAAGGCAACTCTTGCGATCCTGAAATGTCTAAAATCTCTTACCGATATCGGGACCTAACTTCCCCCTCAACAACACTGCTTAATAACTTATCCCTGCTCAGGCGGGAATCATGACTGAACTGGAGTTCCACGAGGAATATCAATTAGCAGGTAAGTCTAATTTCTCTTTCTTTATCGTTCCTCCAGTTCAGTCCTTCACCACTGGGATGTAGCAGAACAGTAATTGGGAGGGACATGTCCACCCGGATCGCAAAACTGCTGACCCGAAACAGGCATCGTTCGCTGCCTGAACATCCAGGCGATAGTGCTTGGAGAGAGGACCAGGTGGCCACTCTGCAAATTTCCACCGGCGGAACCAAACTATGCTCCGCCCATGACATTGCTTGCGCTCTAGTAGAGTGAGCCCGTAGCCCCACAGGCACCTGACGCCCTTGCAAAATATATGCCGACGCTATAGCTTCTCGGATCCATCTGGCTATTGAAGCTTTGGCCGCCGCTTCCCCTTTTCGCAGACCTCCAAAGAGAACAAACAAACGATCCGACCTCCGGAACGTTTCTGACACTTTTGTATTGACGCAGCGTCCTTTTAATGTCCAACCGACTCAGGCTATGGTCTGAAGCATTCTCCTGCATGGAGCCCAAAACTGACAGAGAAACCGATTGATTCATGTGAAAAGGAGAAAATACTTTAGGCAAAAAGGACGGCACTGGCTGCAGTACCACCTTTTCTCTAGAGAAAGACAAGAACGGCTCTCGACATGATAGAGCCTGTAATTCCGAAATTCATCGAGCTGAACAAATAGCCACCAGGAACACTGTTTTCAAAGTTAAATCTTTGACCGAAGCCTGCTGCAATGGCTCGAACGGTTCTCTAGTCAACGCCCCAAGGACTAAATGAGGTCCCATGGAGGCACCACCATTCTGTGAGAAGGCCGCAACCGAGATACCGCTTTTAAAAACCGTATGACGTCGACGTGAGAGCCTAATGTCGTTCCTTGGACTTTACCTCAATAACAAGAAAGAGCTGACAATTGAACCCTTAGGGAGCTGGCCGCTAGGCCTTTATCGAATCCGTCCTGCAAGAAACTCAAGATCATAGGTACAGAAACTGTGGACGCACGGATCTGTCGCTGAGAGCACCAGTCCTCAAATATCTGCCAAATTCGCACGTACGCTAGTAATGTGGATCTCTTCCTGGCTCGAAGCAAGGTCGTAATCACCACTCCAGAATAACCCTTCTTTCTTAACCTCGCCCTTTCAATGGCCAAACTGTAAGCGAGAATCGATCCACCTGAGGCATGCGAAGAGGACCCTGAAACAACAGATTCGATGTTGCGGGTAAACGCCAGGGATCTTCGTCGAGGAGCCGCACCAGACCTGCATACCATGGACGCCTCGGCCAATCTGGTGCTACTAACAGCACTCTCCCCCGATGTGCCCTGATGTGCTGCACCACTCTCCCTATGAGCGCCCACGGGGGAAACACACAGAGAAGGCTGGTCGTTGGCCATTGTTGCATCAGGGCATCGATGCCCTCCAACATCCTCTCTTGTCTTCTGCTGTAAAAGCGATTCACCTTGGCCGAACAAAAGGTCGCCATGAGATCCATAATCAGTGGACCCCACCTGATGACTATCTGCACGAACACTTCTGGATGAAGTTCCCATTCTCCAGCATCCACCCGGACTCTGCTGAGAAAATCCACCATCACATTCTCTGTTCCTGCTATATGCGCCGCCGAGATCGCCTGCAGCCGTGGCTCCACCCAAGCAAACAGAGCCTCCACTTCCTCTTCCATGGTGGCACTCCCTGTGCCGCCTTGCCGACTGAGGTATGCCACTGTTGCGGAATTGTCGGACAGCAATCGCACTGCTCGACCCTTCACCACGGATTTGAACGTCTGAAGAGCCCGTACTACCGCCCTCAGCTCCAGACGGTCGATCAACCACTGAACCTCCTGCTCGTTCCAAGCTCCGTGCGAAAAGATCCCCGCAATGAGCCCCCCAAGCTGCCAAATTTGCATCTATCAACAGCGGAAGCCATTGAGGTTGCTCCAGTGGCATTCCCGCTGCCAGATTTCCTGACGAGAGCCACCACTGAAGGGACTGTCTGATCCTCAAGGGGCAGGGAAGACGTCTGTTTAGCGAATCACGCTGGTGGGACCAACGCAGAAGTAACGACCTCTGTAAGGGACACATGTGCGCCTGGGCCCAAGGCACCACCTCCAGGGTTGCTGTCATTGTTCCTAGCACCCGAAGATATTCCCAAGCCAACAGGGCCGGAGTCGACAGAAACTTTCGTACTAGAAGCCAAAGGATCTGAGCTCACCGTTCTAGCAGAAACACTGCTCCCAACTGGGTGTTGAACCGTACCCCCAAGTATTCTAGAACCTGAGACAGCACTAACCGGCTTTTGAATGCATTGACTACCCAGCCGAGACTATGAAGGAAGTTTACTACTCTGTTTGTAACCTGAATGCTCTCGGTTCTGGACTTTGCCTGAATCAGCCAATCGTCTAGATAAGGGTGAACCAATATCCCTTCTTTCCGCAGAGCCGCTGCAACCACCACCATAACCTTGGTGAAGGTATGCGGAGCTGCTGCTAAACCAAAGGGCAACGCCTGAAACTGAAAATGCCCCCACGGGAGTGCGAACCTTAGGAACCTCTGATGAGCTGGTCTGATTGGGATGTGCAAGTATGCCTCGGTAAGATCGAGAGATGTCAAGAATTCTCCCTTCCGAACTGCCACTATTACCGAACACAATGTTTCCATTCGAAAGTGAGACACTCGCAGACAACGGATTTACGCCCTCGAGATCCAGGATAGGACGAAGGGACCCGTCTTTCTTTGGAACTACGAAATAAATACAGTAACGACTGGCGCCGTACATCTCCTATGGCACCGGCACTACCGCTCCTAACTGAAAGAGACGATCCAATGTTTGACAGATCGTGGAAGTTCTCAGCTGCCCTTTGCAAGGGAACAGAACAAACGAACCTAGAATCGGACGAGCAAATTCGAGGGCATACCCTTCGCGTATTATCTCCAACACCCATTGGTCAGACATTATCTGGACCCAGGCAGGAAGAAACTTCTAAAGCCTCCCTCCAATCGGTTGAACTCCTACCTGGGCCCGCCTCGCTTCATTATGGTTTTCAGGAAGTCGCGGAAGGGGCAGCTGCAAATCCCCTCCCCACTCCACGAAAACCTCGAAAGCCTTGCGCTCATGAAGCAAATCTCCCTCGCTGGAAACCTCCCAGCCGAGAGGTACGAAATCACCTTTAGTCTCGAAACTGACCTAGCGTAGCCGTCAGGGACCTCCCCTGCTTAGGCTTATCTTCTGGTAGTCTGCCGCCCTTGGACTCTCCCAAGTCCTTAACTAGTTTGTCTAGGTCCTCACCAAACAACAACTTACCATTAAAAGGAAGCTTACTCAGCTGTGCCTTAGAAGAAACATCCGCCGCCCAATTCCTTAACCACAGGTACCGGCGCACGGCTACCAAGGAAGTCATACTATTTGCCAATGACCTGATCAAATCATAGTGGACATCCACTAGATATGCCGCACCCGATTCAAGGCATGTCACATCTAATAATCGCTCCTGCTGAGATGGCTGCCGCAATCTCTGCGACCACCTAAGACAAGCTCTTGCCACCCAAGCTCCGCAAATGGAAGCCTGCAAGGAGAGAGCATTAACCTCAAAGGCTTGTCTCATCAACCAGTCTACTTTGCGGTCTTGTGCATCCTTCAAGGCAGCACTGCCTTCCACCAGAATAGTCGTCTTCTTCGTGACCGCTGACACGGCTGCATTTATACGCGGAGAACGGAACCTCTCCTTGTCCGCTAAGGGATAGAGCCTGTTCATAGTTCTCACACCTCGAAAACCCGCTTCGGGTATGTCCCATTCATCTTGGATCATCCGGTGAACTGGGAATACCGCCCGAGTTTGATGCACTGCCTGTATGAGAGGGTCCTCCAAACCCTCTTCTTCCAATGGCTGTACCGAAGCAAGGTTAAGGTTGTAGTTGTGAAAGGTCAAGTGATAAGGCAGGCAAAAGAATATTTTTTTTCATAAGGATTTATTTCTCCCGCTCCGCGGTGGAATGGAACAGACGTAAAGGAATATTTTAGCCAAAGTAAGAATAAAGCAAAAACAGGCTCTTCAATGCTGTGCTCAAATGCCCTTTAACGCTAGGGTTCACATTTAGTCATGTGACCTCTGCTTTTAAATCAAACAAACACTGGCAAAACAAGAATGTTCCTGAGTTGTGAACAAGATATGCTTTAGCTTATTTTTACTTCTTCATAAGCTCTTCAGCAAGGTACTCATACAGGATACGTTTAGTATATTATAGCATATGACCATTCAAGCTTTGCTTCACTTATCTCTGTCAATAAGACAGGTTGAACAGTCCATTGGCTGGTCTACTTCTATCATTGGCAAAGGACAAGCCAAGGGCATTTCTGCTTCAGGACTATTTTCTGGTTGTGCTAGCTTCTGGTCAGAAATTGCTCGTTTGTCTAAGAATTCCTTAAATTCTCTAAGGAGTAATTCAGCCTGTCTTCTAACTGGGCTAAGCTGAGGATCTGCTCCTTCCTTAAGTAAGCATTTGTTTGCAGTCCTTATTTCAGGATAGCTAGTAATGCCGTCTCTGGTAAAACAATCATTCAATGTGCTGGAGTTACCCCTCCCCCACTTGTCTCTGAAAGTAAGTGTCGGGTTACCAACTTCAGTTGTATGAGGAGTGCTTCTAAAGAGTGCTTCAAACGCAGGACCGTCTAACTTCTCCTGGCTTATTTCTCTGCCATACAGGTCAGCTGTTTTCTTTCTATTAGCTTGCTTGCTAAAGCTTTCAGCTGTCTGGTGAGAATAGCTGGGACTGTTTAAACGATTTCCAGGCTGCAGCCAACTGCCTTCATATTGACTGGGTCTGTCCTGAGTTTTTAAAATCAGCATTCACTCTTTCTGGCTTCTCATTATAAAACTTGTCATCTGTATCAAACACACCATGTACCTTGTATTGAGGCTTGTCTGAGAATTCCTTGCCGCTCTGCCTTCCTTTCCACGGGTCAGCTCTCCCCTCCAGAAGCCTGGGCTTTACCCCTGGGTCTCTCAGTGCTTCAAACCTCTCCTGTTCACAGACGATTCTATCAGCCTCTGAGTATCCCTGGTACCTGCTTCTTGGGTCTGAATCCCTTCTCCTTGGATTACAGCTGGGCAGTGTTTCTCTTTCCAAGTCAAGGATTTCTGAGTCAAAGGCTACTTCCTGCCTTCCTCTCTGCTTCTTTCTTTCTCCTTCCGGCTTCGCTCGCCCCTGCTTTGCTCTCTCTTGCTTTGCTCCCCCTTACTTCCCATCTTGTCTGCTTAACAAGCTGCCTCTGCTTTGGACAGCCCGCCTCCTGCTAGGGCGTGCCCAATCAGTAACTCTGCTTCTCCCCTCCCCCGAGGTGAGCTGTGTTAGCTGATTAGCCATGTGTTTCTTGTTCTGAGCAGAGAAAATCCTGCATTCACCTGCAGTACCAATACTTTCCACAGGGTCACCATCTGTTTCCATGGCTTCTAGGGATGCTACCACGTCACAGACTGAAAAATCGATTTGCCTTGGCCGATTCCCATCTTGCCATGAGATCCATGATTGGAGTCCCCCAACAGGCTACCACCTGGTCGAACACCTCCTGAGGCAGTTCCCACTCTCCATGGTCTATCCTGCACCGGCTCAGGTAATCGGCCGTGACATTGTCTATTGTGACATAGTGGGTCCCTCCAGCCCTTCAGAAAGAGCTAAAAAGCAGGAAACAGGAGCAGTGCTGAAGCATAAACAAAAGCACATGGCTAATGGTGGCCATGGAAACCAAGCACAGGGGAAAGAAATACACCCGTGCTGCCAATTAGAAAGGGAGTCACGAGCTAATTCAGAACACCTGTTAGGGGGTGGAGTTAAGCACTACCCTAGAATTCAGACTCATAAAGAGGTCCCAGTAGAGGATAGAGGAGGTATTCAAGGTATCAGAAGGATCCAAGGTATCGGAGGTGTCGAGGAAGGTTTGGAAGGTATCGAGAACGGAACAAGCAAGGTTATCCCAGGGAGGAGAAGGACAGAGTCTCCGTGGAAGGGAGGAACCAAGCTTCCATTCAGAGAGAGGACAGAGTCTCCAAGAGAAAGATACAACAGAAGCAGACCAGGTTATCTGCAGTACCCTGGGGATTACAGAAAGGAGAGAAAGCCAGGAAGGCAGTTTAAAACTTCTGTGCACAAGTCAGGTTTGGAACCTATAGCCATTCCCACGTCTCAGAGTAAACCTTGTTCAGCCAGGTCTAGAGGTAAGCCTAAATGCTGGGGTTTTAATAATCACTGTGATTTTATCTACCCGGAGGGTTGAGGCTGTGAGGAAAGTGACTGTGATGAGAATGCTTGTTTAAAGCAGTACCTGATTCAAGAGTATAGCCAGGAGCCTAAAGCAGTGAGGAAAGGCGTGGCACAAGAGTTAACGTTGCAAACATTTCCTGCCTCAAAAGAGGAATTAATGGAGACAGAGTCAGAGTTTGTAAATACGCCAGAGGAATTAATGGACTGTACGATTACATTATCTAATGATATATTATCCCTGCGTTGAATTAATGCTTTGAAGAGAAATACAGAATTGTTGGGATTTAAAAGTACAAAGCTGTGAAGAAAACAGAACTGTTTACCTTGATTGCTGGAAGCCATATTTTTGTGCTGAAGTAAGCTGTTTGAGTTTGAAAGTTTTATTTTGTCCTTCTGCCAGAAGCACCTGGTTTTTGTACCTTATTTTCCTTGTTGAAATCCACCCCGGGAGGGGAATAAATCCTTTTGTTGCTTTAACCACTTTTGAGTCACACTACCCTTTATTGGACGGTAAAAGAGAACTATATTTCCCAAAAGGCTTTGCCTCAGGAAATAGTGGAATACCTGTTCAAGAAGGAAACAAACCCCTTAAGCCCTACATGCCTTCGCTGGGGGCATTAATAGGGGGTCACACTATACCGGCCACATGCTGTGCCGATAGAGCTGTTAAATGGGCTTCTGCTCACTGCAACAGGCTGTCTGCTTCCTCCTCCAAAAGGAGGACTGCTTGTTCCTCCCTGGCGGTTGATGTAGGCCACTGTAGTGACGTTGTGGAGAGGACGCGGACTGCTCTTTGTTGGACAAAGGGCTCGAACGCTCTGAGTGCTAGGGCCACTGCCCGCATTTCCAGTCTGCTGATGGACCACCGAGCCTCCACTGGACTACAGCGACCCTGGGCGAACTGGCCCTTGCAATGAGCCCCCCAGCCAGCCAGACTTGCATTCGTCGTCAACTGCACCCACAGGGGAGGTTCGAGAGGCATTCTGCGTTCCAAGTTCTTTGGGCAATGCCACCACTGTAAGGTCTTTCTGGTCAGTTGGGGGCAGAGTAACCTCATGGACAACGGATGATGCTGAAGGGACCATCGTCGTAGCAATGCCTGTTGAACCGGCCGCATATGTGCTCTGGCCCATGGCACCACCTCTATCGTTGCCACCATGGTTCCCAGCGCTTGTAGGTAATGCCAGGCTGTAGAGTTCTGCCTGCCCAGGAATTGTGACATGAGGCTCCTCAGATCCTTTAACCTCTGCTTCAGCGGGAACACCTTTCTTCTTGCGGTATCGAACCTTGCTCCGAGGTACTTGATCTCCTGCGTGGGTACTAATCTGCTCTTTGCCTGATTGATGACCCACCCCAACTCCTCCAGGAATGCCACCACCCTGGCCGTCGCCTTGCGACTTTCCACCTCTGATTTCGCCCGGATCAGCCAGTCGCCCAGGTAGGGATGCACCAAGATTCCCTCCTTTCGTAGGGCTGTGGCCACCACCACCATCACCTTGGTGAAAGTCCGAGGGGCCGTTGCCAGGCCAAAGGGCAGGGCCTGAAACTGAAAATATCCGCTTGGGACCGCAAATCTCAGAAACTGCTGATGAGCCTTTCGGATGGGAATATGCAAATACGCTTCTGTCAGGTCTAGGAAGGTCAAGAACTCCCCCCGCCGTACAGCCACAATTACCGACTTCAGGGTTTCCATTCGGAAGTGTGGTACTCTGAGACAACGATTGATTTGTTTTAGGTCGAGGATTGGATGAAAGGCCCCTTCTTTCTTTGGTGCTACAAAATAAATTCAGTACCGACCGGATCCGCGTTGGTCTGCCGGAACGGGGACCACTGCCCCTAGCAATAGAAGCCTTGAGAGAGTATCTTCTACCGCTGCTCTTTTTGTTGGCGATCTGCAGGGAGACTGAACAAACACGGGTCGTACCTGCTTTGCAAACTCGAGAGCATAACCCTCTCGGACCACTTCCAAAACCCATTGATTGGATGTGACCCGGGCCCAGGCGGGAAGAAACTGCCTTAACCGACCCCCCACCAGCAGGCACCCTTCCCAGACCCCCGTTGTTTCATTGCAGTTTTCTAGGACCCGTGGAGGAGGAAGAGGCCCCAAAGCCTCTTCCCGCTCCGCGAAACCCCCGGAAGCTTTGTCCTCTCGAGGGGAAACGGCCCCTGTGAAAGGATGTCGACCTAGCGGGTCGAAACCTCCGGAAATCCCTTGGTTGGCTACGCGTGGGGGCCGGAGAACGGCCTTGCTTCCGTCTATCCTCTGGGAGCCTGCCCCCCCCTTAGTCTCACCTAGGTCCTTTATCAACTTATCCAAGTCTTCTCCAAAGAGCAACTTTCCCTTAAAGGGGAGTCTACTCAGGCATGCCTTTGAAGAGGCATCTGCCGCCAGTTGCGCAACAACAAATAAATCGCCGAGCTGCTACCACTGAGGCCATATTCTTTGCTAGGCTCCTAATGAGGTCATACTGACTATCTGTCAGGTAGGCAGCTCTCCATCCTAGTCACTTCTGTCTGCGCGTTTCTGGCCAGACTACCTGCTAACTGAAGTTGTTGAGACCACCTCAGACAGGCTCTCGCCACCCAAGCCCCTGACACCGAAGCCTGTAAGGTGAGAGCATTAACATCAAAGGCTTGCTTCAGCAACGTATCTAGTTTTCTATCCTGGGTATCCTTCAGGGCCGCACTGCCCTCGACTGGGATAGTCGTCTTTTTTGTGACTGCTGACACCGCTGCATCAACCCTAGGAGACTTCAGCAACTCCTTGTCTAGCTCCGGCAATGGGTACAGACGAGCCATAAATCGTACCCCCCTCAGGCTGGATTCTGGTTGATTCCATTCCTCCTGAATCATCTGCCGCACCACTCTGTGCACTGGGAAAACCTTCTGGGACCTTCTAACGGCTTGGATCAATGGGTCCTCCAAGGCCTCCTCGTCTGCTGGCATGTCAGGAGCCATATTGAGCACTTTCAGCGATTCCGTAATCAATGCTGGGAGCTCCTCCCGACGAAATACTCGTACTATTCGGGCATGATCCTCCTCTAGGATCTCTCCCTCTTCAAGCTCTTCTTCATCTTCCCCTACTTCCTTGTCCAAGATCTCCTCCTCCAGAGTGTCTGGCAAAGGGGACGTAAGGCTCTCTTCGTTCATCAGTCTAGCGCGCTTGGGAGGGACCCCCGCGTCCTGGGTCCCCGCCATCGCCCGTCTGGAAGATAAGTTTGCCTGCGATGCCCCTGACCCTCCTGCCCCCTGCTGGCACATGCAATAGGCCTTGTGCAACAGGAGGACAAATTCAGGTGAGAAGTGTCCCCAGGCCCCCTCTTCCCCCGAAGAGCTGGAGGGGTGGGACAGGGAAGTTCCAGGCAAATCCATGGTTGAAGGTGGAGGTGAGGGTTGTTCACCCCCCTCCTCCAGGGCGTCTCCTGATCCCTGGGAATCCTGAGACAAAGCCAATTGGATTTCTTGTTCCACAGAAGCAACCTCTGCAGTGCAACCCCTGCAGATTCCTGCTTCCGCCGACACCGTGCCCCCGACGGGTGCCGCAGACTGGACACCGTGGTTTGCCGGGCATGGTGTAGTGTCCCAATATTAAATTAGCAAATCAAATAAGTTAATTAGCCCCCAAACAAATTTGAGATAAATTAGAGATTAGCTCCAAGCAAACTCCATCTAAAATTAAATTTAAGGCAAAATTTTGAAAAAAACTAATTAAAATTAAAGAAAGTTAAAGAAACTTAACTAAAAGAGGCCTTGAATGAAAAAATATATACTTGCTGTTACTCCTGCTCCTCTCCCCTTACCTTACAGCCGCGAGGAAATCAACCGGCTTCTGCTGCTATCTACATGCTAGGCCACAGCCATGCGGCGTTCAGCCTGGCGGTCGTGAGGCCTCACTAGCGCGCCGGCCGCCAGCCACCATCTCCCCTGCTGCTTCCGCCGCTCCTGTGAGCGCTCTGACTGCCTCTTATGTTGCTGCTTCCTTTGCGCTGCTCCTCGAGGCTCTGGAGCCGCCTCTAGCGCTCAGCCACCCAGAGGGCGCGGTATAAAAGAAAATGCAAATAAAAATAATAAATAAATAAATACCTATACCAGAGCATCATCAAAACAATGACAGGCTCAGCCTCTAAGCTGCTGGAAGGGTTACACAACCCAGAAGAGAGGGACTGGACTGGAGAGACGATAAGGAATACTAACTTCCCCTCAAACCGCTGCTTTCAACGTTCGGGAAATCAGTTATCAGCGCTGCTTCTCCGCAACCCGAGAAAAAACATGGGAACCCCAGCCCGCTCAAAAATGGCAGGGCCTACTTATGCACGCTGCACTCAGAAGAGGGCCCAAAAGCCTCCCCGCTTCACCGCGTGTCGGCGGGCCTGCCTCCTTTCCGCCGGGCCAAAAAAAACTGCTCTGTTACCTGCACCTCCGATGAAGTGCCCTGCTATCAGCGCCACCAATCACATCAACGTGTGATCAGCCGCAGCAGAGAAGGCTGTCTGGCTCCTGGGCTTCCACCACTGGCGGAAAAACCTGGCCAGTCGCTGAAGCCGCCGCACAACTCCCCTCCATCCCAACTAGGAGGGGAGAGCGGCTGAATCACCCAGGCCGGTCCTGCGAGGGAAGAGAAGCCCCAGATTACAGGTTCGATTCGCTCCCCCCCCCCCCCCCAAAACCTTTTTTTTTTTTAAGTAACAGTGCCCCCCAAATAAAGGAATTAGATAGTTAACCAAAGGAAACAAACCCCTAAATCTAACTACACTAAAAACTGCTCCTTATCCGTTCCTCTAGTGAGCCCAGCACCTAGGCTCACTACGTCCTCCTGCTGCATGGAGACTGGACACACTGGGGCTGATGGGAGAGACCAGCAGGGTACATCTAGTGATGTCACAAATCTAACATGCCCAGTCTCCATGCTGCAAGAGGAGGTGCACTACCCAGTGGTGAAGAACTGAACTGGAGGAACGATAAGGAACCCAAAATATACATCCAAAAGTACAGAAGAATGGTTAAAAAAGAATAAATGGACTGTTTTAAACTGGTCAGCAATGCGTCCTGATCGCAATCCAATCAAGCAGCTTTAGAGATGACAACTGCCATTGATAAAAGGAATCCTGAAAACATTCATAAGCTAGAACAAATCGCAGTTGAAGAATGGGAGAAACTACCAGCAGACAGATGTACAAAACTAACAGATAGCTACAAGAAATGTTTGGAGGCTGTCATCACTGCCAAGGGTTGTGCAACAAAGTATTAGTGAAGGGTGCCATTATTCGTATCCAGGTCATATTTTGGGTTTTTTTTCTCAGAAATTACTACATCTAAGTTGCACAGACATCTATTTTTTGTTGTATACCTTTGAACATATTAAATATTACAATAGCATACAGCTGGAATTATTTTTAATTATTTTCTCAAGATACTGTACACAACATACCTAAAATGCAAGAGTGCCAATGATGTTGACCACAGCTATATGTTTAGATGTAAATTTCTTCAATACCAGATACAATGTTTACAGGTCATTCAAAATACTGCTATCAAACTTCTTCATAGTGCTAAAAAATTGATAGGGTCACTCCCAGCTTCATTCTTGAAAATTGGCTTCCAATCATTTACCGTATTAGATTTAAACTTCTTATTATTCTCACGTTTCATGCTCTCTGTTCTGGTAATCCTCCTTTTCTTTATAAGTTTCTGATTTCTTATATCCCCTCACATGCTCTCCGTTCAGCTACACGGATTCTTTTAGTTATTCCTAATACTTGTCAGGTACGCTCTTCTTTTGCCCGTTCTTCTTCTTATATGATTATTGCTCCTGTTATGTGTAATTCTCTCCCTCTTGACTTGTATTGTCAAATTTATTTCATGTGCTTTAAATCCCTTCTTAAAACGCCATTTTTTCATTCAAGCTTTTTCATCTGCAGATTCTTCATGACTAGTGATTCTATTTTTCTCATCTAATCCCACTAGTACTACTGATCATTTGTATAGTGCTACAAGGCATAAGCAGCGCTGTACAGACACATGTAAACGACGGTCCCTGCTCATCAGAGCTTACAATCTAGTCAAGATAGACAACACAACAGCTGAGGACAAGGATATATTTAGGAGAATGGTAAAGAAACACATAGGAGACTAAGTGGCCACAACTCAGCAACCTGCCTCAGCAGTTTGTCTTAATCACTTTTGTTCTGTCTTCACTATCCCTTCCTTCCTTTTGTAATTAATCTTAGAAATATGTCAATTTTGTAACCTAGATCTCCTTCCCCTTTCTTCCTTATTTGTTGTCTTGTTCTTTTTATTATTTTTTTTTGTTTACATTAATTTTACCCTTATTTTAATTGTTAACCACCTAGATGTTGTTTATAATAGACGGGATATCAAATAAAGTTAACTGTAATTGTAAGTCAGCTGCTGGCAGAAAGAAGAGTGGAGATGGGAGTGGGGAGAACAGACCGTTTTTGCTTCCCAAGTGCATTGTCCTGCAGTTGGCAGGAGTCTGTGAGTAGTGCCTCTTACTTTGCTATTTCCTCCTCTACCAGCTTTTCTCTCCATGTGGAGCCTTGTTTGCAGGAGTTTTAAAACACATTTATATTACCATGGGGGCCCTATAGTGACATTTTACTTACCAGATAATGACCTTTTCTTGAGTCCTGCTAAACCAGTACTCAGCCACCAGAGGTCTCTTCAGTATCCATCCCAAAGTATATGGGAGAATATGGCAAACCTTTCACACAACCTCAATTGTGGCAACAATGAGAAATCAACAGTAGAGAAGTACATACAGGAAAGCATAAAACAGAAGGCTGTCAGTAGAAGATGAACCTGCAGAGCAAGGTAGAAAAAAAAAGTCATAGCAATCCTAAGGGTACTACAGCAGAACAACAGAGCAAATACAGTCCTGCTAGACCAGGTCCTGTACTGGTCTAGCAGGACTCAAGGAAAGTACATTATCTGGTAAGTAAAATGTCACTTTCCATATCAACTCTACTGGGCAGGCAGGAGACAGCAGATCGCAAAACATTGGAGCCAAAAGGCATGTTCACCCGCATGTGGACATCCAAGCAGTAATGCTTGACAAAAGTGGAAAGTGATGCCCACGCTGCCGCCCGACATATGTCTGCTGGGACTACTATGCTCCGTTCTGCCCACGAGGATGCTTGTACTCTGGTAGAATGGGCATGCAAACCCTCTGAAACCAGCAGGTTTCACAATAGATAAGCTAAGGCAATGGCCTCCTTAATCCAGCACCCCAAAGTTGACTTAGCCACCACGTCACCCTTGCGCGGGCCAGCAAGCAGCACAAAAAGATGGTCGGACTTACAAAATAATTTGTAACCTCCAAGTACAGGAGAAGCACCCACTGGACATCCACAAGGAGAAGATCTTTATACTTCCCCTGATACTGCTCCTTAGAGAAGGAGGGCAGGCAGACCACTTGGTTCACATAAAAGGGAGAAATCTTAGGGAAGAAGGAAAGCACAGGCCAAAAGGAAATGGCCGCCTTTAAAAAAGACAGATAAGGATCTTGGCAAGACAGAGCCTGCAGCTCAAAATTCCACCTTGCGGAACAAATCACAAACAAGACCATCTTGAGCGTCAAATCCTTCAAAGTAGCATGCTTCAATGGCACAAAGGATGCCGATATCAGGGCCCTGAGCACCAGACACAGATCCCAGAAAGGAAGCACAGAGCAGAGGGGAGAATGCAGACTCCAAACCCCCTGGAGAAAGCATGAGGCATCCAGGTGGCAATGCTAGAGACTTATTGGACCTCGAAAATAGACCAAAGCTGCCACCTGAACTTTGTGGGAGCTAAGGGAAAGGCCATTTTCCAGGCCATCTTGTAGAAAAGCAAACTGAGATGGCACCTTGGCTGCCTCAGGAACCAACTGGCGAGCGCCGCACCATCAAAGAGGCACCAGACCTAAAACGTATGCTACCTTGGTAGACCTCCTCCAGGCTGAGAGCAGAGTGGTAGCCACTGCCGGAGAGTAGTCTTTACACGCTAGCCGTCTCCTTTCAGGAGCAAAGCTGTAAGCAAGGGAACCAGGTCCTTACAGATGATCGGTCCCTGCCACAATAGGCCCTGAGAAGATGCCTGCAGGACCGCTTTGCAGGCTCCCCCGATAGCAGGAGATGGCCGCGAGCTGCACCCGGAGAGTGCTAACAGACAACCCCTTTTCAAACCCTGCTTGCAGAAACACCAGCACCTCCAGCACAGATTCAGTGTCGACAATGGGAACCAGCACACCAGTTCTAAAACAACTCACATAAGTTAGCGACATCAACCACCGCCTAGACTTCAGCAACATAGTGATCACCTGTGACAAATAGCTGTGATGGCACCCACTCCATAGCCAAGCTGTAAGCGAGAATCGATCCAACTGCGGCATCAGAATGTGGCCCTGAGACAACAGATCTGGCCAAGGTGGTAGCCTCCACGGACGGTCCACTGCCAACCGCACCGTCGGCACACCATGGTTGACGAAGCGAGTTGGGCGCTATCAACAGTACTAGACCCTGATATGCCTCTATCTGCTGTCTGACCCAGCTTATAAGCGCCCATGGTGAGAACACATAGGAGGCGCCCCTCTGTTGGCCACCCCCTACCAGGGCATTGAGTCCTTTTTTGGACATGTGTTCTTGGCGTCTGCTGAAAAACCATGTCACCTTGGCGGACTCGAACATTGCCATCAGGTCCATAATTGGCTGACCCCACTGTCAGACAAGGAGTGCAAACACTGCGTCATGGAGGGTCCATTCCCCCAGGTCCAGACAAACTCGGCTGAGATAATCAGCTGTGATATTGTCCAATGTGCTGCCGACAAAGCATACAGATTCGCCTCAAAACAACAAAGGACCCACTTCGTCTTCCAGATTCACACTGCTCATTCTGCCCTGGTGATTGACATATGCCACCGCCGTGGCATTGCCCGAGAACACGGTCACCGCTCTGCTGCAAAGGAGAGATCCAAACTGTTGCAATACCAAGAATATCGCTCTCAACTCTAGATGGTTGGTTGACCAAACCGCCTCCTGCTCCGACCAATGACCCTGCCTGATTTGACCATCACAGTGAGCTTCCCAGCCAAGCATCTGTAGTTAAGGGAACCCAGCCGGGACTTTCCAATGGCACGCCCACCCACAAACTGTTGCTCTGTAGCCACCACTGGAATAATCTGCAGGTGTCCACCGCACACAGCAGCAGAAGGGACAGAGGATGACTATATGAGGACCACCTTCACAATAAGCTCTTCTGCAGTGGCTGCCATGTGCACCTGTGCCCAGGGCACGAGCTTGATAGTCGCCGCCATAGAGCCCATCACCTGCAGATAATGCCAAGCCGTTGGTGACTGAATGCTGCAAAACCCGAGTTGCGCCTGCAACGCCTGCACCCAAGCTTCCAGCAAGCACACTTGTCTTGCCGCTGTCTGAAACCAGGCTCCTAGAGATACCAAGTCCTGTGTGGGCTTGTGTTGATGATGTGAAATGTATTACTCATCAGACTCTGGAGATACGTCATCACTCTCGATGTGATGCGTTCGCTCTCTCTCTTTGACTTTGCTTGGATGAGCCAATTGTCTAGGTATGGATGCATGAAGATCCCTTCCTGCCGCAACCCAGCCGCGACCACCACCATCACCTTTGTAAACGTGCATGATGCAGTAGCTAATCCAAAAGGCATCGCCAGAAACTGATAGTGGTCCATAGGCACCGCGAACTGCAGAAAGTGTTGGTGTTCCTCCCAAATCGGGATGTGTAAATGGGCTTCTGTGAGATCCAGGGAAGTCAAAAATTCTCCTTCTCTGACTGCCACAATTACCAACCTCAATGTTTCCATAACACCCGTAAGCAGCGATTAAGAACATAAGATATGCCATACTGGGTCAGACCAAGGTCCATCAAGCCCAGTATCCTGTTTCCAACAGTGGCCAATCTAGGTCATACGTACCTAGCAGTTTCCCCAAAAGACACAGGTTCTGCAATGCTTGTACTAGGTCAAGCATTGATATCCTGGGTCCCTTCTTAATAATGGTTTATGGACCTTTCCTCCAGGAACTTGTCCAAACCTTTTTTAAACTCAGCTACACTAACAGCCTTTACTACATCCTCCGGTAACAAATTCCAGAGTTTGATTACACGTTGAGTGAAAAAATATTTTCTTTTATTAGTCTTAGTTTACCCTGTAACTTCATTGCATGTCCCCCTAGTCTTCCTATATTCTGATAACGTAAACAGGTGATCTACGTTTACCCGTTCCACTCCGTTCATTAATTTATAGACTATCATATCTCCCCTCAGCCGTCTCTTTTCCAGGTTAAAGAGCCCTAACCTTTTTAGCCTTTCTTCATAGGAGTATCCTTCCATCCCCTTTACCATTTTGGTGGATCTTCTCTGAACCTTTTCTAATAATGCTATATCCTTTTTAAGATACGGCGACCAGAACTGCACACAATATTCAAGGTGCGGTCTCACCATGGAACGGTATAGAGGCATTATAATATCTTTTGTTTTATTTTCCATTCCTTTCCTTATGATACCTAGCATTCTATTTGCTCTCTTGGCTGCCGCTGCACACTGGGCCGAGGGTTTTAACATGTTATCTACAATGACGCCTAAATCTTTTTCCTGGGTGGTGGTTCCTAATGTGGAACCTTGCATCGTGTAACCATAATTTGGGTTGATCTTCCCTAGGTGCATAACTTTGCACTTGTCCACATTAAATTTCATCTGCCATTTTGATACCCAGTCTTCCAATTTATCACGATCCTCTTGGGTTTTAACAACTTTAAATAGTTTTGTGTCATCTGCAAATTTGATAACCTCACTCGTTATTCCACTTTCCAGGTCATTTATGAATATGTCAAAAAGCAGCGGACCCAGCACAGATCCCTGAGGTACATCACTATTCACCTTTCTCCATTGGGAAAATTGGCCATTTAGCCCAACCCTCTGCTTTCTATCTTTTAACCAGTTCCTGATCCACAGTAGTACACTGCCTCCTATCCCTTGACTCTTTAGTTTTGCCAAAAGTCTCTGATGAGGGACCTTGTCAAAGGCTTTCTGAAAGTCCAGATACACTATATCAACCAACTCACCTTTGTCCACCTGTTTATTCACACTTTCAAAAAAACATAACAGATTAGTAAGACAAGATCTTCCTTGTCTAAAGCCATGTTGGCTGTCTCCCATTAGGCCATGACTATCTACATGCTGAGTAATTTTATTCTTTATGATGTTTTCTACCATTTTTCCCGGTACTGACGTGAGGCTCACCGGTCTGTAGTTTCCCGGATCACCCCTCGAACCCTTTTTAAAAATTAGTGTTACATTGGCGATCCGCCAATCTTCAGGTATTAGAGATGATTTTAATGATAGTTCACAGATTATTAATAGCAGGTCTGAAATCTCATATTTCAGTTCTTTCCACACCCTTGGATGTATACCATCCGGCCCAGGTGATTTGCTACTCTTCAGTTTATCTAATAGTTGTAATACATCTTCCCGATGTATCAATATTTCCTTCAATTCTTCCGCACCTTTAAATACCACTTCAGTCATGGGTAACATCCCTACATCTTCCTCAGTAAAGACCGAAGCAAAGAATTCATTCAGTCTCTCCACTATCGCCTTGTCGCCTCTTAGTGCCCCTTTAACTCCTCTATCATCTAATGGTCCAACTGACTCTCTCACAGGTTTTTTACTACGAATGTACTTGAAAAAATCTTTATTTCGCGTTTTTGCTTATTAAAAGAGGGTTGCCACACAGTACCCTGTCCTGTGCTGCTGAGGTAAGCTATATTCTTATTTGATTTAAATTATAGCTCTTTGCTGCTGCTAGGCTCTAACTTATTATGAAATTTAAACTACAAGCTCTCTGCTGGGTTCCAAATTTAACCAGAAAGCTCTCTTCTGTGTTTTAAATTTAAACTAAAAATACTTTGCTGATACTAGGCCCTGAGTGACTATTAAATTAAAACTATAAGCTCTCTGCTGGGTATGAAATGTAACCAGAAAGTTCTCTTCTGTGTTTTAAATTTAAACTTAAACTGCTGCTACTAGGCCCTGACTGATTTAACAAAAAATAGTGGGTTCACAGATTAAATAGCTTTAATTGAAAGAATTCCTTTCAGAAAATTCCCAGAAGTATATACTCACAATTGCAGATCTCTTTCCAGAACTAATAGTCCCTTTTTCTAGTCCTTCAAGATCGAGTGGGTCGGAAGATATCCTCTTTCTTGGGAACTACAAACTAGATTATCGACCATATCCACATTGGTCGTTCGGCACCCTGAGTACTGCCTTCAGGTCAAGGAGTCTTTGCAACGTCTCCTGTACCGCCTCTCACTTCCGAGTGGCCTCGCGTGGTGAGAGGACAAAGGCATCCGCGAGAGGGCTCTATAAGTGTATTCACTCTGCAGCTCCTCACCACCTTTCCTCTCTTATCTCTCCCTACCTATACCCTTCCTCGGGAACTCTGCTCTTCTCCTCTATTGCTAACTTCAGACTTCGCTCCTTTCACTTTGCTGCTCCTTATGCCTGGAACAAACTACCCGAGTTTGTACATCAGGCGCCTTCTCTGACCCTTTTCAAATCCAGGCTGAAAACTCACCTCTTCACTGCCACTTCTGGATCTTAAACTCACCTAATTTCCATTGTGTTTCCTTAGTATTCCCCCCAGGATGTATCCCATGTCTACAGCTACTGTGTTGCCTGTCTTGGCTAGATTGTAAGCTCTGATGAGCAGAGACCATCTTTTGCATGTGTCTGTACAGCGCTGTGTACGTTCTGTAGTGCTATACAAATGTTCAGTAGTAGTAGTAGTAGCCTTCCTGAGCTGATGTGTCCTGCCCCCCCCCCCGCCATATAAAATGTTCCACTCAAAAAAAACCTTTCCAAGGTTGCTCTTAATTCTAAAATACTGATTATACCTGAACACAGTCTTAATGATTTTAACAATATTTACTATAATAAATGTTTTCATGCTTCTTTGTCTTATCTGTGTTTCCTGACTGGCTTGTAACCACTCTCTAAATTATGATATATGTACAGTACTACAAACATCTTGTAGTGCTACAGAAATATGTTCCCAGGGTTTGGGTCATATGGGAACGTCTCTCTTCTGGGGGAGGAATCGGTCCCAGATGACTGAAATTAAGTATCTCAAGGTTAACTACCCTGGAATCTCATTTCACAGCAGAGCTTGTGTGTAATATATTTTTACAGCATTAACAAACAAAAGATTTTGCCTTTAAAATTATTTCAGCTCTTATTTTCTCCGTTGTCTTGGAAACATGTGATTGATGGCGAGCATTTCACAACATCCCCATCCTCATTTCTAACAGCAAATATGGCTGCACGGATCTGTACTGCAAGCTTTTAATTATTTTATTTAGATTTAACCTCAAGCCTTTCCAGTAGTAGCTTTGGTTTGTTCTATTTCCCCTACACAATCTAAAACAAAGCCCTCTGTCAGAGAAGAGGAAGTCTCAGCATGTCGGCATCAGACTATATGTAGACAGGAGCTCCAGACAGTCCATTGTCACGGAGCATCTGTCAATGTACTTGCACTGTTTTACGACTCCTGTTTCTTTAGAATCCAACTAAAAAGAAAAAAAATGCAGACATACCCAAAGCTATTCTTTTAATCTGGATCTCCCAATAAATACATCAAGGACAAAAATTATTCGGATTCAAACAGTTCTTATGCCACTTTGTGGCCAAAAGAAGTTGTTCTGTAGTGTAAAGTTACCCTCACTAGCTTTGTACAAAACATTTCCCTAAAGCAATGTGCAGGCGCTCGTCAATATCTATCAAACCGAGTGAATAAAATAATGCTATTGCTATGTTAGTCTTCTCAGAGACAGACATAATAACGTCAACAAGCTGGTACTTAATAACTGGAATAATTTTAATACAACAATGATTTCTTAAAAATTTACACTACGTTCTTTAGATCGCAATAATCTCGAAAGCTGATCATAATTAACGTTAGTCCGACTTCTTAGTTTTGCATCTAAACATCTGACAGGGACTCGACTCCGTCCGCAGCCTGTGTCCTATCCCTAGCTTTTCCTGCAAACTCCTACCTGAGCAGCAGCTCCTGCAGAGATTTCCAGCTCTGCTTTCCCTCGGATTCTTTCTTGCTTTGTTTGGCAGCTGATCGCAGATTCAGCTCCTCGATCCGGAGCTGCAACTTCAGAAATCCACAGGAAAGAGCTCGTCGCCTCTCCTCATGGCTGCTGCTTCGCAGGATGTGCTGCGCAAGGCATGCTGGAAGCTGTAGTCCTTCCTGGGCCGATTCTCTTCCGTTTCAATGGGGATCTCTAAGCGCACTGCCTCGGTATACCATTTAAAATACTACATCTCCCAACGGCTCTCTGCTCTCTCGCAGCACCATCTTGTTTCACTTCCACAAGCTATTGCCAGAACCGGAATTAGAAGACAGCCTATGTGGCAGCCCTGCAGACTATATCATATTACCTTTTCTCACAATAAATAGGTGGCTAGAAATAAAGGCTAAGAAATACAAACAAAAACTATAAGTGATATTTAAATAACCGTATACATTTCTTTTTCTAACGTCAATCACTTTATTTTCAAACACTCGTTACAGCAAATACGCTCACATGACATAGAACAGGAAAATAAGAAAAGCTTGACAACAAAGGACGCATCACCACTTTTTCAGCAAAGGCTAGCACCCCGAGTGGCTACAGCAGCCCTCCTTCCACCCACAAAACAGGGGTAAGAGAAAGATGGGAGTTGGGCCTGCTCTACAGCACATACTTCCCATACTCAGGATCAAGAAACTCTTTAAGCAGGCTCCAGATCTCCCACTTAATTCCCAGGGTCAGGGAATACCACCTTAAATCGGATCCCAGAAGGATCCAGCTTTTACCTACTTGACGGCAGGGATTTAAACATATCCCCCAGCACTAGTGTGCAGCGCCAGTCATGTTTCTATGCCAGACGTGAAGACTCAAGTTACATCAGGCAGATACAGAGCCAGATCTCCTGGATCTAGAAACATGACGGCAGAAAAAGACAGCATGGACTATCTAATCTGCCCTTCCATATCAACTACAATAGTGCCTCTTTTTTCCTTAGAGATCCTCAGATACTGTCCACTTTCTACCACCTCCACTGGGAGACTATGCCATGCATCTACCACTCTATCCCCTTTCACCCTCGTCCTATGTCCCATCGTAGCAGAGCTTGCTTTCAATCAAAAGAGGCTCTCCTCCTCTGCATTTCTGCCACGGAAGTATTTAAACATCTCGATCATATCTCCTCTATCCCACCTTTCCTCTAAAGTATACATATTAAGATCTTTAAGTCTGTCCTTATATGCTTCATAATGAACACCACTAACCATTTTAGTAGCCACCCTCTGCATCAACTCCAACCTGCTTATATCCTTTTGAAGGTGCGGTCTCCAGAATTGCACACAATACTCCAAATGAGGTCGCACCAAAGACTTAAATAGAGGCATTATCACCTCCTTTTTTTCTGCTGGCCAGTGAAAGAATTAAGTTAGATCGGGGGATCTGGCTCTGGATCTCCCGGATCCAGGTCCAGATCTGCTGGATCTAACATGTCTTTCACTTCTGACATAGAAACATGAGTAGTGCTGCACACTAGTGCTGGGGCATGTTTAAATACCCACCTTCAAGTAGGTAAAAGGCAGATCCTTCAGGGATTCATCTGGGTAATCTGTTTTTATCCTATTTCCTAATCGTTTATTGTTTATAACAGATCTGATTTACCACTTTTAGACATACACATCAAAGCGGTTAATTCCCATTCTTAGAGATGCCAAGGGTGACCCATCCCAAAGAGTGAGATTTACCTCTCCATTGAGTGAGATTGAAAGCCAATGAGGGAGGGTTTTCTCATGGCACATTCCTGGTATCAGTTTGGAAAGATCTGCATGTTGTATCATTTGGCAAATGAAAGGAGCACCACAAAATGATACTTAGCTTTCTATGGTTTTATTTTGGCTTGTAATTTTTTTGTTTACTTCCTCCCTCCCTCCAGAACAGAACTAGGACATTCCCCTGTAGAACTCACCATACACAAAAAAAAGCTCTGACAGTAACAACAACAAAACTATTCTCCAGTACCAGGCGTATTGTGAAGTAAGACAAAACCTACAAAAGTTAATCTGGAAAGAACAAATCTGCCATTCCACAACAGCACCAGTGAGGACCTACCTAGAAAAAGGCAGCACTATAAATACATCAGTACCACCTACTGGGAGAAAGAAGCCGGATTTCTACAGATCTCTATACAGACACTCACTGCAAATAGTCACACATTCTAAACATAGATAGACCCTCACCAAGTACAGAATAAATGACCACAAACTGATGAAACGTGAAGACAAAATTAAACTAGAACCCCAAGCAGCCAGACTCTGCATGCAGTGCAACACCAAAGAAACAGAAACAGCAATATATTTACTCTGTACTGAATCAAATATTAAAACAGCTGATATAAATTCCAAACAATGACATATTCTAATCACTAAATTAAATAAAATACTTTTCCACTTTTTTTGCCTGGCTATTTTATATTTCTAATTGTGTACTTCTAAGTCTCTGGATTTTGCTTTCCTCTGTCCAGTCAACACAACTAGACTAGGCTAATAGAACGTGACAGTGTACAAGAGAGACTTTTTTTTGTCGGATCATTCATAAGAAGGGCAAAACCCTCTTGAAATAAACTGTCCTTTTAATCATTTGAATGTAAAATAGGCAATCGAGAAGAACCAAATAGCACTTAGCTTTTGTAGAAATCAGGCTTGAAGAGAAGTCCCGCAATACATATGACCAATTCCGATAGGTATGCACAACGCAGCACTGCGTTTTGAGCCTGCTTGAAATATTTCAAAAGGGGGCTTTGCTTCAGGTGTACTGCTCCCAATGGTCAGTCAAAGGACTCTCAATAGCCAGGAGAAGTTAAAGGCCCAGACAGCCTCAAGTCAAAGACATTTGTAAATGCTGTATTAAGCATGTGAGGTCAAATCCAGCTGAGAATAACTCCTCCTATTTCACTTAGCAATGGGCTCAAAACAATTAAAGTGTCAGGGCCTGAATAGACCAGTATTCACAAATTATTCTGCCAATCACATTCCAGATTAAGGCCAGCTGAAGCCACTGTTTGATAAATAAAAATCCATCTTTGTTCAGTAAGTTGTAACCAAGATTCCCAATCACTACCATGCGGGGTTGAAGGTATACTGTCAATCATTCGCCAAAAGAAATAGTGAAATGAGTGATCATGTTGTAAACAATGTTGAACTATGGATGCAGGCATAGTCTTGGTGCTAATTCTGGAGGCATGTTCAGAAAGCCGTGTCTTAAACACCCAGATGGTGCGGACAACATATTAAAGACCGCAGGGGCATATAAATAAATATACCACAAATTAGAGTCACAGGTGGTAAACTCCCTAGCCTGATAGATCTTATCGGTGGTCTGATCGCACTAAGTCTCATCACTAATGATGCAATCACTAAAAAGGCAATTACTGCAGGGATAATGTCCCCGCAATAATGGTAGGGCCTCTATCAGTGGAGATGTACAAACTACAAACACATGGGACAAACACAGTGGATCCCTTTACAACATGGGACAAACACAGTGGATCCCTTTACAGCAATAGGATAAAAGCAAAATAAACGGTACCATCTAACTTCTGAACTATCTAGCGTCTCAACAAATAAGGGTGTTCTACATGGAGTGGTGGGTTCACCCCTAAACAAAAACATGGGGAGGGGTGGCCTGCACAGAGCGACAGGTGCACCTACTCTTGCCATCTTGCTGGGCAGACTAGATGGACCATGCTGGTCTTTATCTGCCGTCACTTACTATGTTACAAAATCTCTTATATTACTTCCCCCGATACAAGCAATGGTCAAATCCTTTTGAAAACAAGAATATAATTGCAAGATGTGCCAGTGTTTACGAAGTAAAGCTATCGCTTCAGGCACTCTGTCCATAAATGAGAGGACACCTAGCAGTTTGTCCTCAACCTTACAGGATTCAGAGGGTTGAGCTGGAATTTTGGTAGCCTGAGGAGCCAACAACCACTTCCTAAGCATTTTTAAGTCCCATTTATAAGCCCTGCGAATAACATTATTCAGGTAGCCTCTGTCTGTCAATCGGATGCTAAGTTCATAAGCATGAACCTTAAAATCTTCACGGAGGTGCAAATCCGGCATGCATGCAAAAATTGTCCATAAAGAAGTCCCCTCTTTAGTGGGCCAGGATGGAAACTGTGTTAACAGAGCAAATTATTCTTTTGAACTGGTTTTCGGTAGAGTGATGATGATGATCTTCATTCCTAGATATAAGAACATAAGATATGCCATACTGGGTCAGACCAAGGTTCATCAAGCCCAGTATCCTGTTTCCAACAGTGGCCAATCTAGGTCAAACGTACCAAGCAGTTTCCCCAAAAGACACAGGTTTCACAATGCTTGTACCGGGTCAAGCATTGATATCCTGGGTCCCTTCTTAATAATGGTTTATGGACCTTTCCTCCGGGAACTTGTCCAAACCTTTTTTAAAACCAGCTACACTAACAGCCTTTACTACATCCTCCGGTAACAAATTCCAAAGTTTGATTACACATTGAGTGAAAAAATATTTTCTTTTATTAGTCTTAAATAGTTTACCCTGTAGCTTCATTGCATGTCCCCTAGTCTTTCTGTAATCTGATAACGTAAACAATCGATCTACGTTTACCTGTTCCACTCCATTCATTAATTTATAGCCTTTTATCATATCTCCCCTCAGCTGTCTCTTTTCCAGGTTAACGAGCCCTAACATTTTTAGCCTTTCTTCATAGGAGTATCCTTCCATTTTGGTGGCTCTTCTCTGAACCTTTTCTAATAACGCTATATCCTTTTTACGATACGGCGACCAGAATTGCACACAATATTCAAGGTGCGATCTCACCATGGAATGATATAGAGGCATTATAATACCTTTTGTTTTATTTTCCATTCCTTTCCTTATGATACCTAGCATTCTATTTGCTCTCTTGACCGCCGCTGCACACTGGGCCAAGGGTTTTAACATGTTATCCACAATGACGCCTAAATCTTTTCCTGGGTGGTGGTTCCTAATGTGGAACCTTGCATCGTGTAACCATAGTTTGGGTTGTTCTTCCCTAGGTGCATAACTTTGCACTTGTCCACATTAAATTTCATCTGCCATTTTGATGCCCAGTCTTCCAATTTATCAAGATCCTCTTGCAATTTTCCACAATCCTCTTGGGTTTTAACAACTTTAAATAGTTTTGTGTCATCTGCAAATTTGATAACCTCACTTGTTATTCCCCTTTCCAGGTCATTTATGAATGTCAAAAAGCAGCGGACCCAGCACAGATCCCTGGGGTACACCACTATTCACCTTTCTCCATTGGGAAAATTGGCCATTTAGCCCTACCCTCTGCTTTCTATCTTTTAACCAGTTCCTGACCCACAATAGTACACTGCCTCCTATCCCATGACTCTTTAGTTTTACCAAAAGTCTCTGATGAGGGACCTTGTCAAAGGCTTTCTGAAAGTCCAGATACATTATATCAACCAATTCACCATTGTCCACCTGTTTATTCACACCTTCCTAAAAAACGTAATAGATTAGTAAGACAAGATCTTCCTTGTCTAAAGCCATGTTGGCTGTCTCCCATTAGGACATGACATTCTACATGCTGAGTAATTTTGTTGTTTATGATGGTTTCTACCATTTTTCCTGGTACCAACGTCAGGCTCACTGGTCTGAAGTTTCCCGGATTACCCCTGGAACCCTTTTTAAAAATTGGCGATCCTCCAATCTTCAGGTATTACAGATGATTTTAATGAAAATTCACAGATTACTAATAGCAGGTCTGCAATCTCATATTTCAGTTCTTTCAACACCCTTGGATGTATACTATCCGGCCTAGGTGATTTGCTACTCTTCATTTTATCTAATAGTTGTAATACATCTTCCCGATGTATCGATATTTCCTTCAATTCTTCCGCACCTTTAAATACCACTTCAGTCATGGGTAACATCCCTACATCTTCCTCAGTAAAGACCGAAGCAAAGAATTCATTCAGTCTCTCCGCTATCGCCTTGTCGCCTCTTAGTGCCCCTTTAACCCCTCTATCATCTAAGGGACCAACTGACTCTCTCACAGGTTTTTTGCTATGAATGTACTTGAAAAAGTCTGTATTTCGCGTTTTTGCTTCTGCAGCAAGCTTCTCAAATTCTCCCTTTGCCTGCTTCATCAATGCCTTGCATTTGACTTGCCAGTGCTTGTGCTGTTTCCAGGTTTCGTTGTTTGGCTCTTTTTTCCATTTCCTGAAAGATGCTTTTTTGTCATCTCTGACCTCACCTTTAAACCATGCTGGCAGTTTTTTGGACTTCCTTCCACTTTTCTTAAATCGTGGAATACAGTTGGTCTGTGCTTCCAAGATAGTATTTTTCAACACCACCCAAGCTTGATGTAAGTCTTTAACCTTTGCAACTGCTCCTTTTAGTTTTTTCTTAACTATTTTCCTCATTTTATCACAGTCTCCCTTTCAAAAGTTAAAAGGTAGTACTGTGGATTTCCTTACTATCCCTCCTCCACTAATTAAATCAAACACGATCATGCTATGATAACTATTGCCAGGTGGCCCCAACACCCTTATCTCTTGCACTAGATCTGGTGTTCCACTAAGGACTAGGTCTAATATGGCTTCCCCTCTGGTCGGTTCATGAACCAGCTGCTCCAAGAAGCAGTCATTTATTTCATCTAGGAACTTTATCTCCCTAGCATGTCCTGCCGTGACACTGACCCAGTCGATACCGGGGTAATTTAAATCACCCATTATTATTACTGTGCTGTAACTTTTGTTAGCTTCCTTGATTTCTTTGAGCATTTCATCATCCATTTGTTCATTCTGGCCAGGTGGTCGATAGTACACCCCCACTGCCATCACCTTCCCCTTTTTACATGGAATTTCAATCCATAGAGATTCTACAGCAAATTTTGTTTCCTGCAAAACTTTAATCCTTTCTGACTCAATGCCCTTTCTTTTTTTTTTATTTAAACTTTATAAATTTTACAAATAAATCCAAACATAAATATGCCTGTAAGGAAAATTGGGGTACAGACACGAAAGACATTATAACTTACAATGTACAAAGGAAAAATATCAAGCATGAACAATGTAGAAGTCCATACCCCACTCCAGACCACTATAAGAGAAAGATCCAAAAGGAAACAATAATTTTACAAACATGTGAAGAAAAAATAACTGATGTCTACCGTCAAGCCAAAACTATATTGCAGAAGTACCAACTAGACTGCCTCAACAGAGCGATGTGAGTTCAGAAAGGCTAATAACTATGAAGGCTCAAAGAAAATGTATGAAACTGACTGAAATTTAACCAAACATTTACAGGGGAATTTTAGGAAAAACTGAGCCCCCATTAGCAATACCCCTGGACGAAGCAACAGAAAGTATTTTCTTCTCTTCTGGGTTTCCCTAGCCAAATCAGGGAAAACACGTACTAATAATCCTTGAAATAACAAAGTACGCTTACGAAAAAACATTCGTAAAAACCAATCCCTATCAGAAGAGAGAGCAAAAGTAGCAATTAAAGTAGATGGAAGAACAGAATCCTCAAGAGAAGTTTCCAGAATACCAGAGACATCCAAAACATCAGCATGGTTAACCCCAGGCATTATCCCCACAGATATTTTTTTCTTTTTCCCAACCGGTAAATAATATACTTTGACCATCAGAGGGTGAGACTCAATAGGAACCCCCAAAATTTCTAAAAGATATTTTTTAAACATTTCTTTAGCACTAACTACTGACGATTTAGGAAAATTAATCAAGCACAAATTATGATATCTAGACATATTCTCTAGCATTTCAAGTCTCGTATTCAATGCCAATGCATCTTTCTGGAAAGATGAGACCCCATCTTCAAAGAGACCAGTTTTTTGTTGCAACTCAGTCACAGAGGATTGCAAAGCGGAGATCTCAAGTGTATGCTGCTGCAACAAACTCGTATGCGACTGAGACTGGGCTGCCAATGTAGAAACCTGTGGAGCCATAAGTTCCCCAAGCTTCATAATTGCAGACCAAATTGTCTTTAAGGTGAATACAGCCGGACGCTCAAGACAAAATGTTACCCCAATGTCAGGCCTTCCAGAACCGGCCTCTGAACACTGCTACTCCATTGCAGGCTTCCCAGCTGTAGAGGGGGTCAGCTCAGATTCCCCAAAACGCCTCTGTATCGATAAATCCTCAGAAGAGTGAGGGAGAGGGAAGGAACCGTCTCCACTCCCCAGCCACGCAGTCAGCCCTCCACCCCCGGCAGACTCCACCACTTGGGAGGGTCGCAGGGTCGATGACTGCGTCTGACTCTGTTCTAAGGTAGGCTGTTTGGGAGGACGCTTCTGCGCCAGGGAAGGCCCCGAACCTCCTGTCGAGCTACTCAGCTCCGGCGGGGTATCAGAGAGGCTCTGCACCACCGGCTCGCCAGACTGCCTCGGCATCGAAGAAACAAAAGCATCAATTGGACCAGACCACACGGCGAGGGCATAAAGAGGACGCCACTGGGGTTAGAGAGGGCTTCTTCGCCCCTTTGGCCTTCTGTTTACCCATATAAGTAAAAACGACGATGCACCCGACATCAGTCAAATCACCATCTTGGATCTCCTAAATGACTACCTCAATGCCCTTTCTAACATAGAGCGCAACCCCTCCACCAATTTGATCAGCTCTGTCATTACGATATAGTTTGTACACAGGTCCCACTGGTTGTCCTCCTTCCACCATGTCTCTGATATTCCAATCATATCTAACCTCTCATTTAGTGCTATATATTCTAACTCTCCCATCTTATTTTTTAGACTTCTAGCATTTGCATACAAGCATTTTAGAGAATGTATTTTATTCATATTAATCTGGCTATTGGTAGGCATGGGTAATTTGGGATCTTTAAGCTCTGTCTGCTCCATACTTGAGGGCATTTGAGCTACTTTACTCTTTTCTGGAACCTCTCTTCTTTTGGTAATATCCTTCAAGGATACATTCTTCTGAACCATGCGCTTTTGGGCGACTGTCGGCTTTCCCCTATTATCTAGTTTAAAAGCTGCTCTATCTCCTTTTTAAAGGTTAATGCCAGCATCCTGGTTCCATCCTGGTTAAGGTGAAGCCCATCCCTTCTGAAGAGCCCCTCCTTTCCCCAGAATGTTCCCCAATTCCTAACAAATCCAAAACCCTCATCTCTGCACCATCGTCTCATCCACGCATTGAGACTCCAGAGCTCTGCCTGCCTTTTGGGTCCTGCGCGTGGAACGGGAAGCATTTCAGAGAACGCTACCCTGGAAGTTCTGGATTTCAGCTTCCTATCTAAAAGCCTAAATTTAGCCTCCAGAACCTCCCTACCACATTTTCCCATGTCATTGGTACCGACATGTACCAAGACAGCAGACTCCACATTATGGGAATCCATCCATAGGAAAAAGAGATGTTTTCTCTGTTTTGGTAATTTGAAGTGTCAGGAAAAGAGTCCCCTGTTGTGTTGAATTGAGGAAAGTCTAACTAGCTCGTTGCCGTCAAAAGATGGCTTTGAGGATGCAGCTTTCTATGAACATTACAAATAATTATGTGATAGCAACTACATGTTGAGTTTTTAGGGAGGTGGATAATTTTCTTGGAAACAAATGATGTAATTTATTTTATATATTTATTTATTTATTTAGTTAACAAATTTTGATATACCGTTTTTCTACGAGTCAAAAACAGTTTACATGGAACTGAGTATTTACAATGAACACGTTATAAAGAGCAGGTTATAAGGGCAACAACAATTTTATATAATAAAACATGAAAAATAATTTAGGTGTGAACAGAACAATGAACATTTTTCTTCAACTAGGTGCATTCAAAAACTATATACAATGGGTCAGGAGGTGTGAGGGATAAGGAGTTAGGAGGGGTTCATGAGGGTGGGAAGGAGGGGAGATGCGTTTGTTTGCATAAGGTAGTATTGATTTGTAGTTGTTGGTTGCTCGTTGCCAAAATGTTTCATGGGTCATGAACCGTTATGGTGAAATCTGTGCTTTAAAATAGATAAGTTGACAAAATGTCTGGATTGGAATCTAAAGGGCATTTGGTCAATCAAACTCATTCTCATGAATTTGAGCTTTGTGCAGTTTTCAGTATTAAGGCATCACTGCAGATCTAGGCAATTATTTTTTGGTCCATGACTTTTCCAAACAATTGAATGTCTCAAGCTTGTCAGCAATCAGGACTTGCTGCATTGACTCTTTATAAAGTTTTGAAAGATTAAATGTACTTGACCTTTTTGGGACTGCAAAAAGAGTGTGTGTGTGTGTGGGGGGGGGTGTAATTCAACATGATTAACGTGGTTAGCAGACGGCCTGTGTTAGTTGCGGACACTAGAATATTCAACGGCACTAATGCAGTTAGTGCTACTGAATATCCCTGGGTGCCGCAGCTGCTTCGGGAAATTCCGGGGCCGGCACCACAGGTTAACCAGGCACCGGCGATATTCAGCTGCTGCCCAGTTATCCCAACAGGCTAAAGTTAGAGTACCTGAATAGCTGTCCTAACTTTAGCTAGTTTTGCAATCCAGCCCAGTGGCTGAATATAGCTGCTGAGCGGATTACAAGATCGCAATTCAGGCAACCCGGATATTCAATGCTGGACCCACATATGACCCTGGTATTGAATATCCAGGGCAAAGTTAAAGCGGCAATGGCCAGCTGCTTTAATGGTGCTGGCCGCCGCCGCCGCCACTGAAAATCCCCCTCAGTGGGTACTGAATACTGGAATCAGCAAGGAAGATTTCTGCTGGGATATATTTTGGAACTGGCCGATCCAGCCATTGTTATTGGCTACCCTCATTCAATCACTATTTTTCAGCACTCGTAGACTCTAGAGCAGGGGTTTCGTTACCCAGTCAGTGTTGGCGCTGTATGGAGCAGCTGGAACATTGACACAAAAGCTATTTGAGTGCCGCCGTGTTTATGCTTTCTGGGAAGTGGTGTGGTGTGGCGTATGACAAATTAAATTGTATCAGTACAAGTGAGTTTATTTATTTATTTTTAAAATATTATTTATTCATATTTGAAAATAGGTATAACATGCATACACTCACAATAAGAAACATGAGCGCCAATGGTAATCAAAATTAAATTCACAAGAAAATCAAATCTAGCTAGGAAAACATAAATCTTCCAACTTAGGGAGATTCCTCCATTCATACCACTAGTGGTCCATTAGCACACAAAACCAGCGAGGGGGGGGGGGGCAATAACAGAAATAGTGGAAATACACAAGGTAATAAAAAACAAGAAAAGGCAAGGCGTCAATCCATTGATGAATTACATAAACTCGCAATTAGGGAGTAGTAGAAATAGGATCATCAAGCTTCTTAAGATCTATAAATACTTTCAACTAGTCAGGCAACAAAAATACATACTTCACATTCAGATAGCTAACCAGACATCTACATGGGTATTGAAGTATAAAGGTTGCACCCAAGAACAATGTCTCAGCTCTTAAAGCCAAAAAGGCCTGCCTTCTTTCCTGTGCGGATCGAGCCACATCAGGAAATATTTTTAAGGGCTGTTCTATGAAGGGTTCATTCATTTCTTTTTTAAATAAAGGGGTATGTTTATTAAACTGCGGTAATGGTACACAACGCGCGTTATGTAACGTTAACGATCATTTGCGCATCATAACGTGCGTTATGGCGTGCGAACGATCGTTAACGTTACATAACGCGCGTTAACCGTAGTTAACGATCGTAAACTCCCACGGCGCGGTAAAACACCACAGAAGGTGGAGAGAGGGCGGAGAGAAGGGGTCAATGGGCGGAGAGTGGGCGGGGAGAGGCTCCCTTCACACTAACGCGCTGATCTGAAGAGCTCAATTCCAACGCGAATGAAAACCTGCCGTTAAATGCACATTACAGGGGAGAGAAACCATTTCAGTGTCAGCAATGTACAGCCCAGGCAGGGAAACCTAAAACACGTGATAAGTGTGATACATGTGCACAGAACAAAGGGGGACATAAACACTGAAAATGGACCCCAACAAACTGGAAAAAACCATAACCAAGCTGGCCAATAGTGGTATCAATGAGAAACATCAACCCCTCCCCCCCCCGAGTAAGCTCCATAGAAAAGATATAAATCGTGGAAGGGTCTATACTCTGTCCCCATACAAGGTGAATGAGCCCACAGTGAAATAGCACTGCTCAGGGTTTTTCCCACCATCAGACAGGGTTCCTATGGTGTGCACATGTCCCGCAACATCAGGGCGGGCATGTTGGAACGGCAACTGGACAGATGCCGGAGAAGGGGATACAGTGGGCCGCAGGCGGCACATGCTGTGGTGGAGCTGGGCCACAGTGCGGACTAGGGTGATGCCTAGGTGGCCCATACGAATGCTGAAACAGCAGAGCAGCCAGACAGCAACTGCTGAAGACCAACATGGGCACGAGTGTGTTTCCCACAGTGTCACAGGGGATAGTACACAACAGCCACCCCCAAGGGCACGGAACATTGGCAGGCGGGGCTGGGGGAAGCGTCAACGTCTATGCAAGCACCCCTACCCCAGAACCCACACCATAGGCAGCCGCCTACCTGCATACTGGATGGCCTGAGACTGCGCACCACCAGCACCACCAGCAGAAGGGCATGTCGGCATGGTGGCTGAGGGATACTGGTGGTGGAGGGGGCAGTGGCAGCTGCCCAGAGCAGACAGTGGCCTAGCCCTGTGTAGGTGGGTGCCGTGTACTGCAACAGACGGGCCCTGTCTGACGAACAGTCATGGTATCACCAAGGAATGTACTGACTCTGTGACAACAAGGTGGTGCAGTGCACAAAACCAGTGTATTCAGAAGCAGAGGGTCACAGGTTCAAGTCCCAGCTGTGGTTCCTGCCAACCCAGTCCCCATATTTTACCCACTACTACAACTTGCTAATACAGACAGCACCTTTATTGCAGATGACGTAAACATGCCCAAAACACCTACATTCTACCCTACAGAGCACAGACACCATAAACATGCACATTACCTAGAGCAGAGTCTCCCAAATGCAGTCCTGGAGGGCCAAACATCATTCCGGATCCATGCTGCCTCTGATAAAGATGCCTGTGCTGCATTTCTATGTGCCACCCCCATGGTATGCAGATGTATCTCATGCATATTCATGAGGGACAGCATGAAAACCCGAACAGTGTTTGGCACCGCAGGACTGGAGTTGGGAACCTCTGCCGTAAAGCTGCAGCCAACAGGGGCAGACACACCTGCACCCACAGGTCCCATTATCCAAAGCCTCCTGGAGAGGCAGGACTTTGGGCTCTGCGTGCATCTCCCAATACTAGCACTTGCATACCTTAGTAATGCCACCCTAAACCGGGGAATATGGTACACATCTATCAAAAGGTTGCTATGATTACTGGCAGATAGCAATTCCTAGGTTAAGTACAATTTTCTGAGTGAGCTGCATCATAGCAACCTTTCTGATGTCTGTGGAGTGTGCTACAGGTCTTGTGTCTGACAGTGTTTACCAATCTGGGGAGTGACTCCTACAGTATTGCATACCATAGCCATGCCTGCACTGTGCCCAGGACTGGTGTGGTGGCCTGGGCTACCCAACACCTCTATAGTTGCACAATGCTGGCATAGGTGTGGGGAGTGTGTGTCTGTCTATCCAGTGTGTGGTGGCTGCCAACACCCTCCACAGCCCTCACTGCTAGCACGGTTGCCAGTATTGGCCTGCCAATGTGCATAATGAGGAGCAAGGTACTGTGGGAATAGCCTGGATAGGGTGGCCTGACCTGGATGCATTTGCACACGGCATAGGGCAATGGCTCGGTAGTGCCTGGCCACCACCTGCACGGACAGGGTGGCCATAGCATGTCCTGCTGGGAGGTCACTCTCACCCTGACTGAGCAGTGACCATTGCATGGCTAGGTTCCCCCATAGTGCTATATGGCATTTCTCTCATGTGATATTTATGGGTTCTCTTTTGGGGCCCAATCACTGACTTATCTGCTTGGTGTGTATGCTGACATCCCTGTTCTGGGTGCATGCATCTCCCCCAGGACCATGCACTATGGACTAGCTGGCGGACTGTCTGCAGCTAGTATGTGTCTTGCTGGAACACCTTGCAGGGTGCAGCGGCTGGAGGCTTGCTGCTGGAGAATGTCAGATAATGGTGGGGGGCAGCTGAGCATTTCCAGGCCTGCCGTCTGTCTGCCATTGCGTTATGGATGTGTAGCGCTCTGTTTGTTCCCTAGCAGGACTGGGATTGATGGTCCCCTCTACTGCTACCATTGCAGGGAGGTAGACTGTGGATCTATTGGTGGGTGCTCCTGTTTCCCACCCTGAGACCCAGAGGGTGGGTTGTGTGGTGGTACATAATCTGCCTATGGGTCCTGTGACACAGTAGCTCCTCAGGAACAGATGGATACAAGTGAGCAGCCGGTGGTAGAAGCCGGTACTGCAGGAGAAAGCAGGGATTTCTCTGCAGAAATAAAAAACACAGTTTCAATCAGGCAAAACAGCTCACCTCGAGGGAGGAGAGTAGGAAGGCTTGTGATTGGGCACGCCCCAAGGGGAGGCGGGCAGTGCAGGCTAGAAGCACCTGGTTAAATACACAGGAACCAGGAAGTGAAAGGCAGATCGAGATTCAGAGGCAGAGGGAGATCCACGGGCAGACGCAGATCCAGAGAGAGAAGCCAAGAGAGCAACGGAGGTTTCCTTGCTGTGATAATTTCCCTAACAGTCTGCAGCTGGAAGATAGCTTGGAGCAGCATTCAGATGAGGAAGGAAACTGCTGGAGGCAGAGCTCCTTTAGAACGCTGAGAAACCCAAGGCTACAGGACCAGGCAGAGCTGGGGAACAGAGGCAGAAGGATAAAGAATCCTCCAAGAGAGAAGCTCCTGTATAAGGTACCCAGAGAAAGAGGAGTTTATGCTCTAAAGCCAGAAAGTCTATGTTCTGCTTTTAAAAGCAAAGCCAGTCAAGATGGTGGCAGCTGGTGCCAGAAAAGAGAAGCTTTGAATGACAATAATTATTCTTTTAAACTAGCTGAGTCACCTAGCCAGGACAGGGCTGATATACATGCTTTTAAATATTCTCCTAGCACTGTCAAATTTGAATGCACAGCACCCACGTGTAGGGAAAGGTGGGGAGCTAATGAAAGCCCAGCACATGTTTGTTTCCCAAACGAAAACAAACCTGATAAGCAGCCTGAGATAGATAGGCTCAGTCAATACCTATTCACCGAGGGGACAGGAAGACAGCTCAATGAAGAAAAGTTTCATGTTGAATCACTTCTTAAAGAGTTCTAGGATTATTTAGAACAGAAGAAGAGTTTTAACCACAGTGTTCCAGTCACTGGCTGTAAGGAAGAAAACTCTGTTCATAATTCTGTGTTTTCCCCTGCTGTTGATGATGAGATGATGGACTGTTCTACCTGTTTAATTGATAGAGGCAATTAAGCAGAGAAAGGATTGTGCTGGTATATGAAGTAATATAACAGTGACGTAACTTTGACCGACACAAGAAAGCTTGTGGAGGGAAACTGAATTAGAGCACTACTAGTGATTGATAGAACCTGAGCTTTATTAGTAAAGGACTTTTCGGTTATCACCCTGTATGTTAAAAGCACATGAAAGGAATGTGAAGAAATACAGCATTTAAAGCCAGTCAGGCAAAGTTTCAGTTAATCCTGTTTATTTGGTTTAAAACTTCTGCACCGTCTGTAATCTTCTTTTGAACTGCACAATGGCAATATGAGCCACATGAAAATAAACCTCATGTAAATAAATAACTCTTGCCAGCCTTACTGCTCGAAGCATAACACAACTACAAACTGCCTCAAGGGCATCAAAAGGCAACCCCTCCTTAACCCTCAAGGTTAAGGGGCGGGCGGTGTCATAGTCCATACACCCCCCCCCTTCACCTACAGCAGGTAACCATGGCACCACCACAGGATATGCACTATTCTGGGTGCATCATCGCCCATAGGGACTAGACATGACCGAGACATACAGCAGGACACAGATGTATCCTAGGTGTGTCTAACGCAGAGGTACTCAAATCCAGTCCTGGAGGGCCACAAACCAGTCAGGTTTTTGGGATATCCCTAATGAATATGCATGAGATAGATTCAAATACAATGGAGGCAGTGCATGCAAATATATCTCATGCATATTCACTAGGGATATCCCGAAAACCTGACTGGTTTGCGGCCCTCCAGGACTGGATTTGAGTACCTCTGGTCTAACGGAACTACCTATCACACACTGATGGGGACCTGCAGCATGGCGTATTTCAGCCATGAAAGGTGCTGTGGACCTGGTGCTGGGCGCCCCACCTCAACCTCAGGGTGGGCACAGTACCCGCACAATGTGACTGTCTGTGGCTACTCTGTGGCAGTGACGCACACGGTCATCTTGCCCTACCGGGCCAGGGTGCTGTGGGGGTGCATACCCCATCTTGTGTTCATATCTGGACTGCTGATCTGCATGTGCAGTGCAACATGGGTATGGGTGTGTTGACCCAGATCCTGGCCAACACAGCGGGCGGTTTGGGTGGTGGCTTGACGCCCTTCAGTAGGCAGCCAGGGGGTTGTTAGCAGCTATGGGGCTGTAGCCCAGTGGTTCCTTCACTACCTGTGGGACCAGTGGTCATGGGTTCAGACCCACCATGGGGTTATTTTATAGGGCTGTCTGCAGCATTGTCTATTTTTAATGTACATTAGTGCTGCCAGCGACAACCCCTCAGCGTACTGTAACCTTACAGTGCCTCATAAGGCGCCCCATGCGGCACCTTATATGGCGCCCTATAAGGTGCCTTATAGGGTGTTCTATAGGGGACATTATGGGGTGCCTCAGCGGACAGTGCACTTTATAATGTAGCCTATAGAGTGCGTTATGGGGTGCCTTATGCGGCACCTTAGGTTACGCCACTGTGAGGGTGTGTTTGCTGGCAACACTACTGAAAATAAACGTAAAATGCCTCCTCATTCACTACTTAAATGTACAGGGTGATGCCTCAGCCAGCCTTATGCATTAGGCACACTGGGGAATCGAACCCATGATGCCTGTATCATCAGTCAGTGCAGTAACCATTGTGCTACAGCTCTGTTTCAGTGTTTTGTGTCTGTGCGCCTTCTTAAGTTTAACGTGCGGTAACGCGCCATGGCGCCCTCTAATGCTTGTTAATTTCTGTAACGCGTGTTATCGGTAACAATGTACCGCCCATGTCCTTATTTGGGATTTCTGGCTCTACCGCGGCTCCTAACGTGAATCAAACTAACGCAGTTTAGTAAACATACCCCAAAGACATAATAAATTCAAATCCTGCTCAAAAACAAAAGAAGCACATAAAGTTACCCTTTCTTTGCACTCTGAGTCAGACATTTCTAATAATGCAGAAACATCTATTGATTGTTGCCCATCATTACTTTCACAGGCTTTAGCAGAAAGCAGAAAATAAACCTTATTCAAAGGAGGAATTGCCACCTCAGATCTTTAGAACATCTACAAGATATTTTTTAAACAAATCTGTTGGTAAAATATAATTCACCCAAGGAAAGTTCAAGATTCTTAAATTCAGGTGTCTCATCCAGTTCACATATACTTCCAATTTTCTATGTATGAATGAGTTTAGCTCCTAAAGTGATTATATAGCATTTGTCTGCTCTTAAGGAATGTTAAACCAAAAAATGCCCTCCTTTTCTTAAACAAAATTTTTTGTCCGATTGCTACTAAATTTGTTCCAGCTCAGTGTAACCTAGAAACCCAGTTGGTCCATTTTAATATTACTAGCTTTGCCTTATTAAAAATTAGTCAAAATGTTTTGTAGAGATGATATAACAGTCTGACTAGTTTTTAATAAGGTAAAGCTATTAACATTAAAATGGAACAACTGGGTGTCTAGGATACACTAAACAGGAATGAATTTGGTAATGGTCTGACAAAAGAATTGTTATAGAAAAGGAGGGTATTTTTTGGTTTAACACTTTGTGATATATTAGTCCCCCTTGGGTATAATTGTTTGTTAGTTAATTTGCTCTTAAGGACTTGCACTCCCCCTCCCCCCCCCAGCAAAACTGTTTATTTGATATTTTGGTTTCTATTGCCCTGAAGCAAATCGTAAGCAATTGGAAAGACTATAGAATGAATCACATTATGGCGGCATATGGTTGATCTTTACCATAAGTATGAGTTGATTGTGGCAGAAAAGAGCCGCAGAATGCAGACATGCCAAATCACACGCCTTCGCCCTCCTCTCTCATGCTTTTTCTGAAACCATTGGACTCACCCGCAATGGTCGGTCAAATCTGGTTCTCTACTATCTCCCTCCACCCATCAGTACCCTCTGTTGCCGCTTGCCACGACCTGTGGCAGTGTCAATACAACACAAAAATGAGCGGTGCCCCCAAGCTCATAGCACCGCTGACAGCTCTGTCAGTCCCCATCTCAGAAACAGGAAGTTTATGTCAGAGGAGGCGGGACCAGCAGAGCCATGAGAGGCATGCTTGAACTTGCTGGGTTCGTTCTTTTTTTTGTGTTGTATTGCTGCAGGTCCCAGCAAGGAGCACTAGCATTGGGAAGGAGCTAAACAGTGGCATGGGGAAGAGGACAGGCATGATCAGAGACATGGATAAGAGAGACACTGAAAGTGATAGAAGAGATATTCTGGCTTGGGCTTAGAGGGGGTGCGGATACGGACACAAAGGAGGTGATGCTGAACAGAGAAGAAATAGGGTGACGAGGAGATGTTGGATATGGATGAATAGGGACACAGAGGAGGGATCAGATGCTGAACATAGGAGATGCTGGCACATGCAGCTGGAGGAGTAGGGACACAGAAAGTTGGAAGAGACACAGAAAAGGAATGCTAAACACGTGGGGAGGGGAGAATAGACTGATGGGGAAGATGTTGGATGCAGGGGGGAGTTGTTGGAGGAGTACCAAGAAGGACTGCTACTGCTGGGAAGAAATCTGCACTGGTAAGTATTTACCTACTGGGAAATTCTCTAAATCTTGGGGAAAAGGGAATTATTTGAGTTAAAGCTGTGTATTTAAAATTCAGCGTGTTAGGTTAGTTAGGGCATACTAAAAACAAGCCAGCTTTAATTTAAAGACAGTAAGGGATTATTATTACAAGCCAGGTTTCAGTTAATGTTCTTTCACTCCCTCCTACTCTGGCTCCCACCCACCCAAGGCATAATACTTGATTTATAGCCTCCTAAACCAATTAAGGGGAAGGGAGTGTTCTTGCTCATTTTCAGGTTTAACTGATTATCTTAATAAGCAAATTATTAGGCCTTAGGAGTGAAAACTGAATGTTTCTTATACTTATTAGGTATAATTGAATTGGTTCAATCCCTATTCTCCTAGCAACTTTAAATAACTGAACAACTTTAAATAGATAAAAGAAATCTTTAAATCTTATGATGCACACAGCAGTCCAGCAGAGAGATGGGAGCTATCCAGTCTTTTGCACTGAGTGTTACATGTATGATTTTCTCCCAGTTGATGGAAGGTCTTACACGTGCATTAGGTACAAAGAGCTTTTTGCTCTCAGGAATGAGTCTGATCTCTGCAGGCTAGAGTAGCAAACTTGGAGCAGCTGAGGCAGACAGAGGTATATAGATGAGACTTACAGGGATGTAGTAGAGAGGTCCTACCTCCAAGGTCAAGTGGAAAGAGAGCTTCACCTTGGTGTGGTAGGAAGCGATCCTATAGCTAGGATCTGTCTTCCAAGTGATGTAATACCCTCTCACACCAAAGATGTGTCTTCAGGGCCATGTACCCATGAGAGAAAGGTTAGAATGGCCGTTATAGATGATAAGTCGATCATTAGGCATGTAGATAGCTGGGAGATTGGTGAACGTGAAGATCATCTGGTAACATGCCTGACTGGTGCGAAGGTAGCAGACCTCACGTGCCACATAGATAAGGTTTTAGATAGGAAAGTGTGGGAGGGATGTTCTGGAAGCTAAATTTAGGCTTTTAGATAGAAAGTTGAAATCCAGAACTTCCAGGGTAGCTTTGTTAGAAATGCTTCCCGTTCCATGCACAGGACCTAAGAGGCAGGCAGAGAAAAACAATCTACAGCCTGATTCAAGCCTTGCAATTCAATAGATCCCATCCAGGTGTGTTCACGAATCACAGGTTTTTTCATGTAATTGCCACCTCTCCAGGTGCATGGGAGGCTTGAATCTGGCTGTAGATTGGTTTTCTCTATTTTGATAGGCTATTCTGACCATGTGATCACCAGATCTGCTATGTTTTTATAGAAAAATTCTTTCATTATGCGTAGAGCATTCAGCTGGCTGGAGTTTGGCTCTCTTCCCAGTGGATTGTCTAGTGCTATGTTAGTGTAATGAACATGTTCCCTTGATGCAGATAAGTGATACAGTTTTTTGCTTATTAAAACACAGTATAGTGTCGGATTTTACATTATTGTATTTAGATTTAAGTATTTTTTACACCTTTATGCACAATTTATAGTTTTGAGTTTTTCTTAGAAAAGAGAGAAAAAAAGAAAAAGGTAAAATTATGGACCTATGATGAATATCAAGCATATTAGTTCAGGTCCTTATGGGTAGTATACTAGAGGGCCGGTTATGATCTGTTATAGTTCAGCTAAGATTTGAGGTCATTTTATCTGCCTAAGTAAACAATTATATATACAAACGTTTTGGGGTTTAGTCTGTATCCATTTGGATAAGGATATGTAATTGTTTGGGGGATTTTTTGTAGATTTGTGCTTTAAGTAATTTCCTTTTTGGCATTTTTTGTTCTAATCTACATAAATGTAGCACACAAGTATTCTTACTGTCTAAACCTTCCAAATCTGCAGCCACCACTCCCTGAATGACATAATCCCTGAGGAAGATGTGTGAAAACCTACTGCCTAGAATTGTATGCAAATGTGGTGATTTCCTGAGCTTCCGGAAGTAAGATAGCTAAACTGGCACAGCAACATCCTACACAGGAACCTATTAACTTTGATGCAGCTCATGACTGCCATCTAGCATTCAGCAAGTGAATAGCAGAAACCTTTTAAACATAACAAATAAGATTAACAAATGTAATGGTTGATCAAATATAGAAATTGTGTGCATTCATTGTGTACCCGAGAGATCAGGGTTTGATTCCCACTGGCACTCCTTGTGACCTTGGGCAAGTCAATTTATCCTCCATTGCCTCGGAAGAAAAGGCCTGGCAGTCTACTTCCGGTCATACCTTGCCAAGAAAACTTAGGGTTGCCAAGAGTCAGCATTGACTTGATGGCACTTAAAAAAAACTAAATAAATAAAATAAAATTATATATATATATATATATGTCCCCAGGCGCCCCTACTGGCGTAGGAAATAAGGGCGTCCGGTGACATTTAAGTTATTTTAAGGAGTGGTTGAGCTGAAGGACCAGGAGGATTCTGGTCCTTGTAGTGCAGAACTCCTTATAAAGAACAGTCTACGCCAAAGTGTAGGGTAATAAGGCTTTATTTCCCCGGTCAACGCTTAGGTTCAATAAGACACAAAAGAAAATGAAGGTAATTCTTTCTGCTAACAAAAAGGTTCCACCGTTAAATAAACAGTTAAGGGTTGTAGGCTTCACAATTAACTGTTTAACTGGGTTAAGGCTTCTTTTAAATCAATAGAAATTAACATCAGGAAACAAATGGTTATCAACTTCACCATATGCAGAGTTCTCTTTTCTCTATACAACTAGCAAGGCAATCAAGCTAGTTCTTGAACAAAAGTTACATTCCATTGGTTCACTCTGAGGAATGGGAACACTGGTTTCACAATCACAGTCCATTGATTCTGGGTCACTACCTTCTTCAATGCTATGACTGGCTTCAGTATCTGTTAACTCCTCACAGGGGTTCTTCTGCTTCTCATACAACTTCCTTATCACACTGTTGGGAAGTACTTTTAAAAGGTTAGCTTTACTTCTTCTAACTTTCTGAGGCTTATCTATTTCCATAAGGTTTTCATCACTTAAACTTTCCCTTATAATGAAAGGCTTTTCATACCTTGGCTTCTGTAGGCTGCCACACCCAGGACTCAGCTTGCAACGTAGCTTCTCAGGGTGACAAGCTGTTCTGTGCACTGCTCTACAATCAGAGTTACCAGGAAAACCTGACGTGGATTTCCACTCTCTGTGTTTCTTGGCAAAAGTATCACTGTAGAAGAAATCTCCTTTCCTTGTGCCTTTCTGGTTTAGCATAGGAGACTTACTTGGGCTAGGAGAATAGCTTTCATCAGGCAAGCTGCTTCTTTGGTTTGCTTGGCTTTGGACTCCGTTCCAATACCTTTGGCCTCTCTGGACTTTATCCCTTTGCGAATACCTCTTTTGGATTCTGTCTCCTTGAATTGGCTGCACATGGAAGCCTTCCTCTTCCAGGCTTCTCTCACTGCTCCTGCTGCCGGTCCTTCTGACCTTGCTCTTGGCACATCCCCAGCACTGGCTCTTGCCTCCACCTGTGCCTGTTCTCCTTCTTCCTCCTTTCTCACTGATCATCTGGTTTCCTTTATAAAGGGATTTCTGGTTTGCACGTTCTGAGTTTGAGAACAGGTGAAACTGCTTGTTATTAACGTGATCAATGCTAGAGCACGTTGCTTCAGGTACTGTGTGATTGTTCATGTGCCCTCTGGCTGAGCTGTGCTAGAACTGCGCTCTCTGCCTTTTCTGAGTTCCATGAAAATCAGGAGTTTTTTTCAACACTGTTTCTTTTCTAGCTCCAGCCTCATGACTATATATATATATATATATATATATTGTGGTGAGGAAAGCACTCCTGAGCCTATGGATACACAGGGAAATGAGACCTGTACCTTTAATTCTGAAAGTATCAAGGGCTTCCACGGTAACCAGGAGTCTCTGACTCACAACTTAGTCATCCCTAAGCCCCGCCCACAGCAGCACGTCAGGGTTAGAGAGAAGCCTGACTCTAATCACATGTGCTGGGAGCAAGGCGTGGCACAGGAAGAAGAACAGTTTAAAAAGCTGACTTTTAGAAACACAGAGAGAACAAGGGAGAGAGCAAGCAAGAGGGCCAGTGAAGGAGCCCACGAGAGAGCCCACGAGAGATTGCAGAGAACAGCTGAGAGAGCAAGGAAAGGTGGAGCTGATGAAGGTATTGGTGAACCTTTGAATGAAGGCAGCAGGAGAGAGATAAGGGCTGCTGACTTAAAGCTTCCAAGTGCTCAAGGGGAACTGATTGGAAAGGTTCCAAAGCAGTCCCAGCTGAAAGGAAGGCTGTTGCAATCAAAGGAAGTTACTGCGGACGGAAGACAGCATGACTTGCTTACAGGGCAGAGAGAAATACTGAATACTCCTGACTCCAGGCAAGTGTGTCCTCCTCAGTTCTTGTCCAGTAAAAGCTTAGGAGAATTAGCTCTAGAGTTAAAAGCTGATTCTAGCTGTAAGCTAAACCCCAGGATAAAGAGAGACTATTTATCTGATTATCAATTGGCTCACATAGCAGAAGAGCTAGGGCAGAAGCAAGTCCTTCTCAAAAAGCTGAATGAATTGATCCAGAAAGAGAATAGTCAGCTCTCCCTCCAGATACCCTTGGATGTGTGTGAAAGGGATAGTGTTGAAGAAATGGAAATAGGAGATATAGAAGATATCTCATATGAAATGCAATGTGCTTTGTGTCAAGCCTCTGATGTGGAAGAGTGCTAATCTATAGAGCCGTTGAATGTATGAATGCTTAAAGAGCAACCTGATTTGTGAGAACGTCACGGCAGAAGAAAAACAGCTGAGTGCTAGGCTCAACTGATTATAAGGCTGAAAGCTGAAAGTAATAATCAGTGGACATTCTAAGAGCTGTTTTTGCTACAAGAAATATTGTTCCTGTAAAGAGAAACGTTTGAGAAGTTAAAGTTTTTGAATAAGCTGCATTTTGAACACAAGCAAAGTTGTACCTACTTTCTTTTGAGAAGTTAAAGCTTTTGCGTTGGAGTAAAAATCCTATATTTTGTTTTTCCACTTGTATCCTGTGTATGAAGGAATCCCTGATTACAAACAAATAAATTTTCTCTGTTTTGCGCCTTACCGCTTGTTCACAACTCCTTTGCCTTAAGATAAGACTACAACTCCCAGCAGCCCTCCTGGCAGCCATTTTGAGGGAAACTTATTTAAAGGTAAAAAGGCGACCTCTCCTGGTACCAGGTTATCTACCCGGCCAGGTGGGGGCGACTATATATATATATATATAGGATAAACATATATTTAAGTTATGGAGTCTTCAAAATGTTCCTTGAATAAGAATGTTTTCAGGAGCTTATGGAATAATTGCAGGTCTGATGTGCTTCTAATTTGTTCTACAAAGGAGTTCCAAAGACCAGGAGAATAAAATGAGAAAGCTCTCTTGCAAGTGGGTTTATTGCTCTCTGTGTATCCCGTAGGAGTAGTGAGTGTGTTTCTTGAGCAGCTTCTTCTTGATCTTATGTCCGTGTTAAAATGTATGAGTGATCTTAAATAGCTAGAGGATTGATTGTGGAGTATTTTGAAGGTGTTCAGTAATATTTTGAATTTAATTTTGGTTGTTATTGGTAGCCAGTGGAGTTGTTTTTAAGACTGGAGTGATGTGTTCACATGTTGGAGTTTGAAGTATGACTCAGGCAGCAGTATACTGAGACATCTGTAATTGGTGTAAGGCTTGTTTTGGAAGACCTGTGAGGATGCTGTTACAAAAGTCAAGGTGTGGGAACATCAAGGCTTGTAGTGTTGTATGGAAATCATAAGTTGAGAGAAGGGGGTCACAAATGTTGAAGTGTTTAAATTTGGTATAGATTGCTCTAGTGACGTTGATGTGGGTGGTCATGTTTAACTGTCAGTCTAAGATTATTCCCAGTTCATCTTTAACTTCCAGTAATGCTTCTTTTACTCTTAGAGTGGATGGAGGGGTGAATGCATTATCCTTCGTAATGTATAGAACTTCTGTTTTGTTGTAATTGATTTTTACCTTGTGAGAGGATAGGCCAGGTAGCAACCTCATCAAAGCAGGTTACGATTTGTGTGTGGCTGGGTTTCTTGGTGTCAAGCGATATGTATAACACAATGTGTCATGAGGTAGACAGAACTGAGCCCGGGATAATAAAAAGAAAAGGAAAAGAAGAGCTTACCTCACAGCCACATGAGCAGTTAAGACATTCAGAATGTAGGGAAGCAAGGAATGGAGAAACAAACTTTCCTCATAGCATTGGTGACGCAGTAGAAACTCAGAGTCCTAATCATGCTCACCTGAGGAAAGAATCACGTACAATGTACAACAAGCAGGGAGATAAAACCAGGTGGGAAATCCCACAGAGAAGGCAGAGAAAGGAGCAGAGAGAGGAGGAGACAGAGACTCAGGAAGGGAGTCAGATTCAGAAGCAGACAAAGAGAGAGACGCTGTCACGAAGAGAGAGGGCAGAGTGGAAGCAAGCTGTTGAACCAGAGAGTGCTGGGAAAAGCAGTGCAAGAGACTTCCAAGCCAGAGGGGTCCTCGTACCGGGGAAGGCAACCAAGCAGGTAGAGAGCAAACGTCACACTCAAGAAAGCTCACTGAAGCCAGGAGGTGATTACAGCTCAGCTAAGCCTAATGCTTGGAACTCCCGGAGAAAGGCAGCTTACACTCCAGAGAAGAAACCCTGGTTAACAGAGGAAGGGCTGGAAACTCTTTACACCAGAAAGAAAGATAAGTACCCTGTTTTCTCCAGAGGGAAGGAAGTGGGTCCTTTTATAAAGAGCCAAGCTTACAGTGGATCAGAAAACCCTTATTGGAGTGGGTATTTATTTATTTTATTTATTTACGTTTCTTATATACCGCACTATTTGCGATCAGCGCGGTTTACATATTGGAAAGAAGCCCCAAGCACAGCTCCTCATGTCCATGTCTGCACAGAACAGTCTCCTCCCATAGAAGCTTAGGTCTCTCAGGGGCCAGGTGGTGAAACCAGCAATGCTGAAGCATGGTGCCCATTTACAGGACCAGGTCCTGATTTAATGCAGTGGGAAAGTTCAAGCCCAGAGACTGGTCCAGAACCCATGGACTGTGCTCTTTGTTTTTCTGATGAGATAGACTCTTTATGTTAAAAAGCAAGAAGTAGCCTTGTTATAGTTTGAAAAGCTTTTATTTTTCCTGTGCAGCAACAGTTTATTTTTGTTATCGTTATCTACTGTATCTGGAAGGCAATCCTCAAGGGAAGGGGAATAAAGCCCAGCTTTAATTACACTTGGACACACGACTACAGATTATTCTTTTAAGAAATACAGCTATACCACCTACCTAGGCAGGTGCCTAAGGAGGGTATAGTCTCACAAATGTCATCAGCATAAATGTGGTAAAACACTTTCTGCTTCTGTATTATATTACAAATAGGTTGTATATAGAAGTTAAATATTTATTTATTTACAATTTCTTCTATACCGCACTATTCAGCATCAGCGCGGTTTACATGGAACATAACAATCAGACAGGGTACATAGGTCTGAGTTTACAATTAACAGGAGAAACAAGTTGGATAACAAGGTAACTATTTACACAATGAAGTCACATAAGACATAGCAAGAGATTTAATGGTCAAGGACTCCTTACATGGTGTGGTCGCCTGGCTTGCAGGGTGTGATGGGACAGTTGTAAGTATTTGAGTATTTTTTTCTAAATAACAGGAGCACTTACAGGGTGCAGGGGTATGAGGTCTAGGCAGGTAGCTGCCTTCTGTGCTGTACTGAGTGCAGAGCAAGTCATGCGACCTTTGGTTGTAGTTAGTGATCTATTGCTGCTTACGTAAGAATTACTGGTGCTGTTAACAAATTATTATCTCACTCATTAAGAGTGTAGCCATATGATTTTCTATTTTTGCACCCTAATAAAAGCCTTTTATATGTATAAAAGCACATAATTGACCTCTGTTTTACCTATTGCCAAAGAGTCATGCAAAAGAACTGGCAGGGCAAATAGCAAATGCAAACCCTAGGCCTACTTACTGAGCATACCATATCTTATTTTATCTTTCTGCTAATACCCTTACAGGATGATATGAGTGGCTATGGCTAAATTACTACTTTGCTTCCTTCTGGAGCAATGGCTTTGTGCCTAAAGACACCTGCCATTTAGGGCAGATGCCCTACTCCTGCATGATACAAGGGCCATGTGCCAAAGACACTTACCCAAAGGGCTGACACCTCCACTTCCTCCTAGTGCAATGGCTGTGTGCCAAAGACAGAGCTGTGTTTTGGGGAGTGGTTTATAGATGAAGTGGGGGTTTTCCTCACAGAGAATTTTCTTTCAAGCAGGAAGTGACTGGCAGCAAGAACTTCCCCTCTTTTGGAAACAGAAATATAGAAACATGACGGCAGAAAAAGACAATATGGCCTATCTAGTCTGCCTTTCCATATCAACCACAATAGTCCCCTTTTTACCTTTAGAGATCCTATGTGTTTGTCCCATGCTTTTTTGAATCAGATACTGTCCTCATGCCCACCACCTCCACTAGGAGACTATTCCACGCATCTACCACTTTCTGTAAAGAAATATTTCCGCATATTACCCCGAGTCTATCCCCTTTCACTCTCATCCTATGTCCCCTTGTAGCAGAGCTTACCTTCAATTGAAAGAGACTCTCTTGTGCATTTATCCAACAAAGGTATTTATATGTCTCTATGATATTGCCTCTATCACGTTTTTCCTCTAAAGTATACATATTAAGATCTTTAAGTCTGTCCTCATATGCTACATAATGAAGACCACTAACCATTTTAGTAGCCACCCTCTGTACCAACTCCAACCTGCTTATATCCTTTTGAAAGTGTGGTCTCTAGAAATACACACAATATTCCAAATAAGGTCGCACCAGAGACTTATACAGAGGCATTATCACCTCCTTTCTTCTGCTGGCCATCACTCTCCCTATGCACCCAAGCATCCTTCTGGCTTTCGCAGTCACTTTTTCTACCCGTTTATCTACTTTAAGATCGTCAGACACAATTATGCCCAGGTCCCGCTCTTCTTTTGTGGACAGAAGTACCTCACCCCCGTGAATCATGTCTCTGTATTTGCCACTAAATCCAAGTCAGCCTCTTCCATTAAAGCCTCAGCATCTGATATCTTATTTCCCATGCTATAGGCATTTATACACATCATTTAACAGATTTTGCCCATATTACTCATTTCTACAGAGGTATTTAATGTTTCACTTACCTGGGGGCTTTCTTAACTTACCTGGGGGCTCTCTTCACCCATCTCCAATGAATCTAGTTTAAAGACCTCTTCAGTAGGTTAGCCAATCACTGCTGAAGACACTTCGACCCTTCTTGGACAGACGGACACCATCTCTGCTCTGCAGCCCTTGGAACATCATCCCATGGGTCCAGGAAACCAAAACGCTCTTGATGACATCATCCACGCAGCCATTCAAGTTTCTCTGCCTCAGCCTTTACCCTCAACAGGGAGGATTGAAGAGAACACCACCTGCACATCTATCTGCTTCACCCTCTGTCCCAGAGCCATGAAGTCACTTTTGATATACTCGGAGGGATACCTGGCAGTATCATTTGTGCCGACATGGATAAGCAACATCAGATAACGGTCAGTAGGCTTGATGAGTCTCGGCAAACTCTCCATAACATCTCGGATTTTGGCACCTGGCTGACAGCACACCTCTCTGGACGTCAAGTCTGGTTGGCAGATGGATGCCTCAGGATCCCTCAGAGTCACCAACCACAACTACCCTTCACTTCCTTGTGGTGACTGATTCTGCAACTTTGGGGTGCTCGAGCTGTGGTTCTTCCCTTTCCTTGGATGCTTCCATCTCCTCCACTTCCAGGGGCTGCATACTGGTTCTTCAATTCAAGAGCTGGAGGAGTTGGAGTGTTGATACTGTAGGCTCTGGTGGCTCATGTCCAACCTTCTTCCTTCTGTAGCCTCCTATCTTCATCTCTGTCGGAGAGCTTGGATGTTTCAAGAAACATCTCATCAATGTACTTCTCACAGTCTCAAATGCTTCTCAGCCACCTCTTCCCTGAGCTCCTCCACTTCTTTCCTGAGAGCCTCAGCATGCAAGCATCCTGCACATGGAGCTGGTCCTTCAACTGGCATTGGGATCTCTGTCTGAACAAAGGCAGAAGCTGTAAGGGGGCAGCAGCTTTAGAAATATGATTTTTCCTAGCCATTGTTTAGTTGATAGAGCTTTGGTACCTGTTGAAGTAAAAGAGAGAGACCTACCAAAGTCTCTACCTGTTCCTCAGTTGTCCTTTAAGAGAAAAAGCAGTTAACCTCTTTTAAGTGTGTTCTAATAGTACTGTTCTATGTCCCTGTATGAAGCTAATTGGTGAGGTGCCCTATAAAGGAAAAATATTCACATGGGGTGGGTGGGTGTCAGGGTGGGTAGGGAGAGACCTAACACCTGATGAGGTCAGTGGCTTTAAAGAGTTAGCTGTGAATGGGTAGCTGGAACAAAGACAGTGAACTCTGACAGAGCCTTGCCCAACACCACAAGCAAACAAAAAAAATTCACCCTTTGCAGTATAGAAAAAAAACTTAGCTTTTAAAAGATGAACACCAAAACCCCTTTGAGAGCTTTCAGGTAGAGTAGTACCTTGCTTTGCAATGGAGTCTGTCAGGAATGCCAGTAACTGAAAGGCCATGTAGACCCTTATACAGCACAGCCTAACTGCTTAGTAAGCTACTCTAGAGCCACTTAACACCTGATGAGGTCGGTGGCTTCAAAGAATTAGCTGTAAATGGATAACTGGAACAAAGACAATGAAAGACAATGAACTCTAATGTCAGGATTTTCTCTTTACTTCCTTGTAATATTTAGTAGGGACACTGGATGGTGCTGCTGCTCTTACAGCAATATCCAAGCAGTTGCTACATATGTTATTAGTTTTGTTTGGGGAAATTAAATTTTAATTTTGTAACCGTCTTGATGTTTGATGTATGTAAAGGTGGGATATCAAGTTGGTATAAATAAATAAATACACCAAGACATGTTACAGGAGCTTTATACATTATTTATAACTATTGCCACCAGTAGAATACCATACAGAGCTAAATTTCCAATCTAAATGCTCATTTCCTTAATATAGACTGAGCCCAGGAATGTCTTGCCCATGCTGCTATTTTAATTTTTTCAGACTAAATACAGTAAATCATTAACCAATAGTTATCCCATCCACATTAACTATAACATCTAATATCAGCACGTCTTTACTTGAATGCAGCATATATCTCTCTCCTGATAAATAAAACAACCCAAAAAACCCCAATAAAACAACCAATTACCATGTACTTCCCAACATCAGGCATATACCACTTTCCTGGAGGAAAGGTCCATAAACCATTATTAAAAGGGACCCAGGATATCACAGGTTGACCCAATACAAGCATTGAGGAACTTGTGTCTTTTGGGGAAACTGCTAGGTACTTATGACCTAGCTTGGCCACTGTTGGAAACAGGATACCGGGCTTGATGGACCTTGGTCTGACCCAGTATGGCATATCTTACCCCTTTGTTGCTGTTAGGTACCATTGAGTTGATGTTGACTTCTGGTGACCCTTTGGATAGTTGTCTATTTTGTGACTATCACCTAGGTTATCTTGGAAGGTGCAATCGTAAGTAGTTTGCCAAGCATGCCCTCCACGCAGTAAGCCTACAGTACTTAGTATTCCATGGTGGTCTCTCATCTAAGTACTAACCACATTTGTAGATAGTTCTGTTGAACATTTTCACCAGTCCTAGATATACTAGTTAACACTTAAGTTGAGGTTTTAGATAATAGTTATATTTAATTATTTGAAGGTTTTTATATACTGCCCCTTCCAATGATCAAGGACAGTTTACATAGAACTCAACTGTATACATTAAAACAATTAGGGGGTAATCAACATCAGGGGGTTATCAACTTGGGGGGGGTCATTTATCAACTATATACAGAGTTAACTATTTACAGTACAGCATGTTTTGCACAGTGATGATTATGTAGTGTAGTTCATTTGGTTGTGGTGGGGGCGCGTTGTGCAGAGGTTTTCTGTGAGTTTTGTGAGGTATATCTTAATCTGTTTCCTGAATGTTTAAAGGTCCTTAATAGCACTGAGTGTATCTGGAGGGAATTCCAGAGGGAAGGGGCGACTTAAGAAAATTCTCTGTTACTCGTGGCTTATTTGTTTTTTCAATAGTCTGAGGGAATATGGCATCCTCTTTTGTTATTCATGTCTGTTGTTGGATGTAATAGTATAGAGAGGAATGAGGGGGACATTTGTTAATTAGTTTAAATGTGGTCATCACAAGTTTGAATTTTATTCTGCTTGTGACTGGGAGCCAGTGTAGTATGTGCAGGATGGGGGTAATATGTTCATGAAGGTGAGTTTTGTATATCATTCTGGCTGCACCATTTTGTACTGTTTGAAGCTGGTTAATAGTTTTCTTTAGTAGCCCATGGAGTAGGCTATTACAGAAGTCGAGGTGTGTTGTGACAACAGCTTGGACAACTGATCTGAAGTCGTGTTGGTCAAGTAATGGTCTTAGATGCTGGAGTGTTCTTAGTTTGAAAAATATGTTTTTGGTGATTAGTTTTATGTGGGATTCCATGTTAAGGGTCTGGTCTAAAATGACTCCTAGGTATTTTACTTTTTTTCTGATTGGGATGTCGGTTTCATGTGTTGAAAAGCTCAGGGGGGGGGGGGCAAATGTTGTATTCCTTGTTATATATAATGTTTCTGTTTTGTTAAAGTTTATTCAGAGATTTATTGAGTTTAGCCAAGATTGGGCTTCTTTGATGCAGGCGGTGAGTGAGTGTTGATTTGGGTTTGAGATGTCAATAGGAACATACAGCATGATATCATCGGTGTAAATATGATATCCTACTTTGAATTATTTGACTATGTTACATATAGATTGTAGGTATAGATTAAATAATAGTGCGGACAGTGCTGAGCCCTGTAGGATTCCTTGTTCCTGTTTAAATTGAAGAGAAGTTTCAGTTCCTATTTGGACTTGTGTGTGCAATCCTCTAGGTATGATATGAACCATAGAAGTGTTGTGCCTGTGACACCAATTTGTTCCAGCCTATTGGCCATGATGTTATGGTTGACATTGTCAAAAGCTGAGGCAATGTCTATGAAGACTAGGATAAATGCTTTCTTTGTATTGTCTAGGCCGCAAATAAGTTTGTCTAGGAGGGTTAATAGTAGTGTTTTGACTCCATGGTATGGTCGAAAGCCAAATTGATATTCATCTAAGGGGGCATTGTGATCAATATGATCTTGCAATTGTATCTGGACAGCTTCTTTATTATTTTGGATAACAGTGTAATGTTCACTATAGGACTGTAAGAGCTAGGGTTGGTTCTGTCTATAGTTTTATTTTTAAGAATGGGGCGTATCATGGACTGTTTGAGTTCAACTGGCATGTACCTCTGGGTAAAGGATTGGTTTACTATGGGTAAGATGAAAGATATTAATTTGTTTTTAGTTGCCTTGATCCAGCTTACAGGGCATGGGTCAAGTGCAGTTAGTAGTAGTATTGATAATGTTGATGAAGTTTATGAGTTGTCTTTGTTTGTTTGAGTGGAAGGAACTCCAGTACTGGGAATTTGTGGATTGTTTCTTCGTGGGTGAGGGGTCAGCCATAGGTCTGCTTTTAAGCTTATCCACAAAGTGATTTGTGAGAATTTGTGGTTTGATTGTACAACTGTTTGAGTCTGTGTTGGATGTTTGAGTTAGGGATTTGACTATGTTAAAAAGCTCCCTTGGGTGATTAAGTGATTTGTTCAGTAAATTGGTTTGGTATGCTTTCTTTCTAGCTAAGATTTCTTCTTTGTATTTTTGTAGGGTTGTCATATAAGCATTTCTGGTGTCCGTGTTTTTTGGTTTTCTCCATTTGTGTTCTATCTTTCTTAATTCATTCTTTAGGGTTGTAAGTTCTTTGGTGTACCATATTTCTGTATATGTTATTCACGTAGGGTTGCCAACTTTTCGAAAGCGAAAAACCCGCCACCTGTGGCTAGTCACACTCCGCCCATGCCCACCCCTACCCTGCCCATGCTCCGCCCCCTGCCCCACCCCTACTCCACCTCCTGTCCCCAAAAAAATTGCAGAGAGGGCAATGTGCAAACTGAACAAGCAAGACTTCTACAAATTCTTAAGCAGGAATTCTGTACTGACAGAATATGCAGCATTGGTTGTACACACACACACACACACACAAAATACACACAGTTCTTCATTAATAAATGAGCACAAAACAAAAAGAGAAATATCTAGACAAAAATTAAACTGAAACCCCAAGAAGACAGACTTCTGCATGCAGTGCAATATCAGATAAATAAGAGATGCAGTTCCCAATACTGTGTAAAATATAAAGGTAGTACAAAGTCCAATCATTAAATTGAAAATAAATTTATTTTTTCTACCTTTATTGTCTGACCATTTTATTCTCTGATCATGCTGGTTCCACTCTGAGGCTTCCGTTTTCCCATCTTCTCTAAGCTCGTTTTCTATGGTCTATAGTCCATCTGCCATTTCTTGTCTCTTCTTTCTTTTCTTCACTTCCTTCCATCAGCCTATTTCCAGTCCCAGTGCCCCCTCCCCATTACCCAGTCACATATCAGTACCATTCCCAGGTGTCAGCTCCCTTTGAACCCCCTCCTTACCTCCTCTGTCAGCAACTTTCCAGACACCTCGTTCCCCCCTTAAGCTCTCTTCCAGCCACCTCCTTCACCCTGTCAGTTCCTTACAGCCACCTCCTTCCCCCCTCTTTCAGCTCTCTTCCAGCCCTCACCTTCCACCTGTCAGTTCCTTCTGCCACCTCTTTCCCCTTGCAGCCACTGCTGCTTCACCCCCCCTTAGTGCTGCTTCACCCCCCCTTAGTGCTGCTTCACTCCCCCTTAGTGCTGCTTCTGCTTTTTACAGAGCAGCAGCTGCAATAAACTTAATTTGAAAAGGAAAGACAATCTGTGAGGAGACCAGCCCTCCGGTCATCCTTCTGCAACACCCGAGGAAGTGATGTCAGAGGGGGCGGGCTTCTCACAGGTTTCTTCTTTTTCAAATTAACTTTATTGCAGCCGCTGCTCTGTGAAAAGCAGAAGCAGCGGCTGCACGGAGGATCAATTGGGGTGGGGATCGCGCCACGGACTGCAGGAGAAAAGCCATTTTTTTGCTCTGGCCGCTCCCGATCTCGCGGCCAGAGCAAAAAAATGGCTTTTCAAGGGCCGGTTTTATATCTGTGCCAGCAGACGGCCTGGCCATGGAAAAACCGGCTGTCAGCATACATCAGCATGACATTATGCCTAGCATAGGTGTCATGGCTTTTTCCCAGACCTTGGATTTCAAGCAGCTTTGTTACTCTGGTGATGTCAGTCTCCAAACGTAATGAGGGTAGTTTACAAGATGAGATTAGCTCTGACCCCCTGGTGATGTCAGTCTCCGGGCCTGATGAGATTAGCAAGGAGGAGCTGCAGACCAATCAAGTGATAGCAGACCTCAAACAAACCAAATTATGACAGAGGGAGGTGCTGGAGGAGAATTTCACTATAAAAGACAGAGGACAAAAATATCTCTCTCTTCCTATTTTCATCGGACACACCTTACCCCCACCCTCCCTTCTGCTCTCTTCCTATTTTCATCAGACACACCTTACCCCCCTTCCTCCCTTCTGCTCTTTCTTATTCATCGGACATGAGGGACATGAGGCTCTGACACCCACTTCTCTCTCTATATATATTTCTTCTTACTATGAGACTCTGACACACACTTCCCCCCACCCTTCTCTCTCTCTCTTCCTATTCTCTCTCACACTTCACACATGCACACACACACACACAGATTCATTGAGGCACACTGAAGCAGCTCTGTAACAACAACTATATAACTCTGTTCTGTACCTATGTAATAAGCCTATTTTTATATAAAACTCTTTTTCCAAGCCACACCAGTTTTGGTTGTCTTATTTGTGTTGCTTAAGAACATAAGAACATAAGATATGCCATACTGGGTCAGACCAAGGTCCATCAAGCCCAGTATTCTGTTTCCAACAGTGGCCAATCTAGGTCACATGTACCTAGCAGTTTCCCCAAGAGACACAAGTTCCACAATGCTTGTACTGGGTCAAGCACTGATATCTTCGGTCACTTCTTAATAATGGTTTATGGACCTTTCCTCCAGGAACTTGTCCAAACCTTTTTTAAACCCAGCTACACTAACAGCCTTTACTACATCCTCCGGTAACAAATTCCAGAGTTTGACTACACGTTGAGTGAAAAAATATTTTCTTTTATTAGTTTACCCTGTAGCTTCATTGCATGTCCCCTAGTCTTTCTATATTCTGATAAGGTAAACAATTGATCTACGTTTAGCCGTTCCACTCCGTTCATTAATTTATAGACTTCAATCATATCTTCTCTCAGCCATCTCTTTTCCAGGTTAAAGAGCCCTAACGTTTTTAGCCTTTCTTCATAGGAGTATCCTTCCATCCCCTTTACCATTTTGGTGGCTCTTCTCTGTACCTTTTCTAAAATCGCTATATCCTTTTTAAGATACGGCGACCAGAATTGCACACAATATTCAAGGTGTGGTCTCACCATGGAACGATATAGAGGCATTATAATATCTTTTGTTTTATTTTCCATTCCTTTCCTTATCATACCTAGCATTCTATTTGCTCTCTTGGCCGCCGCTGCACACTGGGCTGAGGGTTTTAACATGGTATCCACAATGACGCCTAAATCTTTTTCCTGGGTGGTGGTTCCTAATGTGGAACCTTGCATCGTGTAACCATAGTTTGGGTTGTTCTTCCCTAGGTGCATAACCTTGCACTTGTCCACATTAAATTTCATCTGCCATTTTGATGCCCAGTCTTCCAATTTATCAAGATCCTCTTGCAATTTTTCACAATCCTCTTGGGTTTTAACAACTTTAAATAGTTTTGTGTCATCTGCAAATTTGATAACCTCACTCGTTATTCCACTTTCCAGGTCATTTATGAATATGTCAAAAAGCAGCGGACCCAGCACAGATCCCTGGGGTACACCACTATTCACCTTTCTCCATTGGGAAAATTGGCCATTTAACCTTACCCTCTGCTTTCTATCTTTTAACCAGTTCCTGATCCACAATAGTACACTGCCTCCTATCCCATGACTCTTTAGTTTTTGTTGCTTACCCTACTGTCTCTGTGAAATGAACCCAGGACCAAACGGAGCGTAACCAAAAGTAGAGAGCGGCGAAAGATTACATTTCTAGAAGATTACATTTATGGGGGCCTGTCTCAGACTTCACAGCAGATCTCCAGTTGGGTAAGTAATAATTTTGTTTGATACATTAAAGTGGATTTCAGACAGGGTGCGACAGGAAAATCAAAAGCCCTTGTGACCATGTACAATTGACAATTTTGGTTACAAGCTGGATGACACATGAGTGAAAATACTCTGTAGACAGGCAGAGTGACACTATTTAGTGAAAAGTTCCAGTGATACCTTTGTTTTGTGGGTTAGACAAGGTGAGATTTTTATTGTCAAAAGGCTCTGTAATAATCCTGAATTTTAATATTACCTACACCTAGGGACATTACATAGAGTGGCTTGCAATTTTCTTATTTGTAGGTAGAGGCTTGTTACGGTTTGTTACAAGGCACAGATTTTTCTTTAGTATTTGAGCTGCTAAGAAAAGACAAAGAGATAGTCCAGCTTTAGTTTGGAAGTGGTACACAGGTAAACAGTCCCTCATTGAATACAATATACATCTTTCCTGGTAACACTATTACCTCCTGTCCCTTTGCCTTTTATTTCTCAGTCTCCTGTCAGTAGGTATCTTGGTGAGAGCAGGCTTAAAGTTTGCTGCAATTGATACAGTAACTGACAATTCTGTTAATCTCCTAACACCCTTCTTACTATAATTTCATCCTAAACTTCCATCCTGTTAAAAGGTGGTAAGCACTTTTTATTCAGGTATAATTTTAAGGTGTGATCTTTATGCCAGTACTCTTTACTGAACACCCATAAAATTTATGCCATTCCAACTATAATTCTAAGTCTCACTTCTTCATAAAAGTGAACATTCCTCCTTCCAAGGTTGCGCATTTGAGATAGTCGCATAAAACCAAATAAAAACATAATAAGCTAGGCCCCTGTACCAACTACAGTCTCAAATATGGAAGCCTTTGATTTTAAAGAACTTAAAGAAATAGTATTGACATACTGTAAGAGAAAAGGTGGTCCCTTTGAAGGGGAATTCCCTGAGGCATCATGGTATAATATTCAAAGGCAAATGTTAAACCATCAAGAATTCAAAAAGAAAACAAATAAAAGAAAATGCCTTTTTATCCAAGGCATGTGCAGGGGGGCTCATTAGCATGAAACAGGACAATACTGAACTGACTTCTCATTGTATACAATTAACCAAAGACCTACAGGAGGCACAAATTTGCATTTCTATACAAAGGGCTCAGGTGATACAAGCCACAAATTTCTTTATAAATGTTAGTGAGCAATTAGAAGCACTTAAACTTGAATTGAGGCACGTTAAGGATGAATTGGCCTCTGAAAGACAAAAGAAATATAAGCTCTGGCCAAACACTATTTCACCCTCAGCCCCCCTTGCCTATGACACACCCTATAAACAAAAGAATACAGAAGTATCTATAGCTGGGCTTAGGAACGGAAAAAATAAAGATGAATCAGAGGAAGAAAATCCTAATAGTTTATCTCAGCCAGAACAGAGCAATAACCAGGACCTGTGTCAGGAGGATAATTCAGATGACTCAGACCCGGCACCCAGTACCGAACTCAGAGCACCAGTTAAAGTGATGCTGCAGGACTCTTTAAAAGATAGGGACATGGAAAGGATAGTTGAGAAAGCTGGCCCTATGCCTTTTAATGTTAATGAATGGTGCAAATGGGCCACTGATATTCTGATTCACTGGGGTCTAAGGAAATACAGAAGGAAACAATCGGACTTTGATAAACTTATGCATCTGGCTCTGGGGCCACACTATTATAAAGTTGGCTCTCTCACTGACCCATACCAGTTGGTTAAAGGGGTATTGAGAAACTATTTCACTGTTCCCCAATGCAAGTATTTAAAATTATTTCACCTCTACCAAATGATACACTGGAAGAGTTTGCATTTAGAGCCTGGATTTTAAAAGCAGTTCTTAATGAGCAGGAGTCCTGGCCCAATGCAGAAGATTATGGGGAGAGCACGCATAAGGCATTTTTATTAGAATTGCTATCCCCTGAGATTACAAAACACCTTCTGTTATTTTCTGAAGACCCTAAAGCAACCCCTTTTGATACTTTAATGCTCAGAATTGGGTCTGTTTAGAAAACCCAGCCCTCGCAGGTCATAACAGTATCAGAAGCACAGACGTGGCAAGCTGAGGGATCCTCTCAATACACAAAAAACACAGACAAAGGATACAGAGGACAGACACCTTGGAGAGGACAAGGCAAAGGGACTTTTAGAAATTCCTCAGGTGACATCCCCTTTCAAGAACTCAAAGCACAGACAGATGGATTAGAAAAGGAGAAAATTAAATGGGAACAGGACAAACACATACTGCAGGTAGAAATAGATAAATTAAAACAGGACTTACAAGCAGCACAGGACAAACACAAGGCTAGTGCATAGGGGTGTCCTGACCTCTTGGGTTCAGATATCAAAATGTCTCAAGCCTTCATAGCCCAGCCTGCCTCCGTTCTCTCAGCAGAGGACTCGATTCCAAAGCCTCTGGATGATGAAACAGATACAGGCCCAGAATACAGTTTAAGGCTTGTAACATCCTTGATACTGGACTCTTGTGGATGCCCCAATGTTATCAGTAGAATAGGGGGTCAGGATAAACTAGCTTTGATTGACACAGGGGCTGGAATTAGTTTTACAAACAGAGCTTCTCCCACTGCAGATCAGGAAAATATGGAAATTTATGAAATTAAAGGAATTAATGACACAGCTTCCAAATGTGTGGCTATCCCAGTTAAATGGGGTATCCCTGTGCACAGTGAACAAAACAATGAAATGTTGGAAACCACTGCCTCCACTATAGTGAACACACCAAAAGAAATAATTGGAATTGACGTTCTCAACCAGTTAAATTTGGTGGTGGATATGGCTAATCTTAAATTGTGGCAGTATTCAGGAACTTCAAGTGCTTCTAAAACTTTAGTGCATGAAGTCATTCCCATGCAGTTGGCAACTCAGTGCACCAAGGCAGCTCAGCAGTATGATTGTAGCAGAAGAGCGCAGACAATCCATTGATACCAGGAGTCTGTTCAGAAGGTCCAAATCATTTATTTGTGCACAAGACTCAAGCAGAATCACATTCAAAATGGCTGAGCAATGGTTTCTAGCACAACAGCAACTTTTATACCGTTCTTCTCCATTCCGGACATAGGCAAACTTTTCATTGGTCCCGGTACCCCTTCCACCCCATCTATTGGTCCCGGTACCAATACGTAGCTCCAATGAGGACCTTGGCCTGGGCTCAGCGCCTGCTTACCCCCCTTACAGTCCTCATTACAATGATCATTTCTTAGGCTCTTGATACAATTCTCCTCCAAGGTCAACTGGCTAACTAGAACATGTGGGAAAGCAGGGCACTGTAACTTTTCTTTCAGCAGAGTTAATTAATTCCATAGAAGCTTCACTCTCTTATCAATACCAATTAAACTTGTTTTTCTATATTCTCTAAGTTTCGATTCTGCTTAGCTATACTTAATTGTGCTCTGTTAAGTTTTGATTCTATGGTAGCAGCATTTGGGGAAATGTGTAATTCCTATGGGCCTCTCCACAGGCTTCATTTACAGGTCAAGCTGTTTAGGCCTCCCTGTTCATTTCAGACACCATGGATCACAGGCCTTCGCCTACCACATTCCCCCCTTTGATTAATCTCACCTTATTACTAATAAGGTGTGAGATTTAAATCACTCAATTACACTGGGGTCGGGTTTCGACCATGTATAGCAGGATTAGGGTGCCATAAGGCCAAAATCTTAGTTGCGGTTTTCCGCTCTACTGTATTCTCAATAATACTGTTAATAGAACGCATACAACATGGGATTATACATGGTAACAAGAAGAACAAGGCTACAAATATTAGTATTATCACAGCAAAAGTAGTAAGTCCTCCCAAACCAGAGAAGATAGATTTGAACCAATTGGGCATCTGAAGACCATGCCAAGTCTGTACTGGCACCTAAGCTTGCTTACGCATGTTTTCAGCAATGTTTTCGACTACTTGACCTTTATCATCTATCTTCAAGCAACAATTTGTAAGATTTAGCTTACCACAGACTCCTCCTTCAGCAGCTAATAAGTAATCTAATGCTAAACGATTTTGATATATTGCAGTACGCATTTGTGTGCTCTGTCTAGCTAAAAGTGTGAGCGCTTGGCTAGTTTCATTAGTAATAATTTCGACTACTGCTTGCAAGCATATAATTCTATTCAACATGTAAATTGGGGTACGATATCCCCACATACCATCTTCCTCCCAAGTGGCAGGGCCATAATAGGCAATGATTCGCTCGGGTGGCCAATCATCCCCATCCCATTTCTGCCACTTGCCTATCTGTAAAGCTGCTCTCTTTTGTCTCTTTGAATAGACTGGATAGTCTAATTGTTCTCCATGTTCTGTGGGCAATAGAAAGAAAGAGGGTCGGATAGTCCCCAAGACACATGCCCCTCCCCAATGAATAGGGAGTCGAGCATACGCTCGGGTTCCACAAATCCAATACAGATCAGGTGGGGCTTGCCAGACATGGGGCTGGGCAAGATTATTCCTTAAATCGGCAAGCTCAGGAAACTGTGCTAATGGGTTGGCAGGTTCAGGCGTATTAGTTCCTGACCACCAGGACGTCTGTTTAGTGGTGTCATTATAGAATTTCTGGCTGAGACAGATAAGCTGTCCCACTTTCAAATTGAACTGTGGTCCAGTTCGGGCATAACAGAGACGTCCGACTATTGGGTGTGCCAATACCCATTCACTTGTGGTTTTATGCAATTCAGTGTGGTTATAGGTTACTGAGTAATTCAATTCTTGGGCCTCCCAGGGCCATTGATCACCCATTCTAGTTCCACCACAAAAGTAACAATCTGAAATATGGAGGCTGGAGACCACTGCTCCAGCTAACTCTAAGAACAAGTTCTGAGAAGGGTGAGGGACATCAAACTTGTTTATATGCATAGTCTCATAAAAGGTGTTATGTATATGGTACTTAGATGATCGATGGGCTTGGGTATTTAGTTTAATGTACACAATAGTTCCTGGATCTGATCCGGAACCTGCAATACGTAGGCCAAACTTATATCCTTGTTTCCATGCGCTAGGGTTGCGTATGAATAACTCTAGTGGGTTACAAGCACCTTTCTTACAATTCTCTAAATTCTTCACATATGGCATAGTTAAGGCAGCCATTCGATTGTCTCTGGTATTTTCTATCATACCAGTTTTCCATGTGGCATAGAAAACACATTCCCATTTTGGGCAATAGTAATCCTGAATCGGGGCTGTACTATATTCATTGGCCAGAGTTTGTTTACCTGTACATGCCCCCCATCCAGTGGTTCCTTCTGGACACATATATTTATCATTATGAGCATAAGTTTTCTCCCAATTGGCACATTTAGAGCGACTATCTCTATTTATGGCATCACAAGCATTAAAATACAAAACAGCATACTCTGTGGGATCAGTTAGTGGGGGTGTAGCATTAAGTAAAGCTCCATCCGCATCATTCCATCTTATTTCTAGGGTATAATATGATGGGTTCTGATGTGGGTTAAAACAAACTTTAATAGTTCCCTTGGTACAAACATTCAGTTCAGTGGTGTTATAAATACACCGGCTTACCGTACCAGTACAGGTATAGTAAGAATGATAAAGCAAAGTCTGTGTTACTTTCATTCCAGTCCGAGTGGAAGTAATGCAGGCAGTACATGGGGGTAAAGCACAAGTCAGTTCAAGGCTCCCCAGGCAAGCAACCAAAGCAAAATAGAAATAAAGATGCAGGTTGATTGTAGTTCTTCTGAATCCTCGCTGGAAAATCTTGACCTCGACATCCTCTTCTTCTTGGCACAACGCTGACCCATTTGCTAATGAAGCAATTCAACGAGTGTCGATGTTGATTGAAGATCCTCAAATGTCCCGCTGTGATGCCAACTTACCAACTGTAGTTGGCTCGACGTAAGTTTATAGAAGCACGGTTATCCGATGAAGAGAAACAAATGTCTTTGCTGTATTAGAAACAGCAATCCTCTTCGAAAGACTTGTCTACTGTAGGAAAGGAGTTCTAGGTCGCTGGTTGCCGCCTAAGGGTGAATCGCAAAGGGATATCAGGATGTGGCTCTGCTGTCCACTGGTCCAGATCTGGAACTGCTGCTGGCTTGACTCTGCTGTGATGGATCCAGGATTCGATCTCTGCTACCTTTACTGCAGTTGGGGTAGACAGGATGACGGTGTATGGTCCCTTCCAATGAGGTTCCAGCGGTGTCTTCTTCCAATCTTTGATCCACACCGAGGTACCCGGCTTGTAGGGATGCAGGGGTTCCGTCAAATTGATAGGCAACTGGTCCTGTATCCACGTGTGAAGAGTCTGCAGAACAGAACTAAGAGCTAGGAGTTCTTGTCTGGTTATTTCTGAACCAATCTGTGGCAAACTACCTTTAATACCCTGCACTATTGGGGGAGGTTTGCCGTACACTACTTCAAAAGGGGAAAATCCTGATGATTTCACAGGAGATGAGCGTATTCTAAGTAATGCTATTGGGAGAACCTGGGGCCACTTCAGGTGGGTCTCCTGACATAGCTTGGACATCTGAGATTTCAAAGTTCTATTCATTCGCTCAACTTTCCCTGAACTTTGGGGTCTGTATGCAGTGTGTAACTTCCATTGTATCTGTAAGGCACTCGCTAACTGTTGGGTAATTTGAGATACAAAGGAGGGTCCATTGTCTGACCCTATTACTGCTGGAATTCCAAATCTGGGGATGATTTCTCTTAACAAAACTTTGGTAACTTCTCGGGCTTTCTCAGTCCTGGTGGGGAAAGCTTCCACCCACCCAGAGAAGGTACAGACTAATACTAACAAGTAACGGTATCCATTGGCCTTTGGCATTTCAGTAAAGTCTATTTGCAGGTGGTGCATGGGGGTGACACCTCCTGACTGAACTCGAGGTGGTGGCGTGGGGCCCTGTTTGGCATTATTCTTGGCACAAATTAGACACTGACGGGCTGTTGAAGCTGACAGGGCTCCCAATAAAGCGATACAAAAATGTGGTTTGAGTGCTTTCTCCATAGCACTCTTCCCATAATGTGTGGCTTGATGAAAGGCCTTGACAAAAGCTGGCCCCAACAATTTAGGGATCACTATTCGTCCTGGGGGTTGACTGCCCTCAGGTGGTGGCAGCTCAATCCATCCATCTTTCAGCATTCCCTCTTCTTTATTACAGTAGTAATCCAATTCTTTGGTGGTATATCGTGGTGTCCATAAATTAAGAGGTACTGGAAACAATGCTACTTGTATTGGTGTGACTTGTGGGGAAATTTGGCCTGTGTCACCACTCACCCTCCCAGAGGCATTTAGCATGGGCAAGGCAAGTGGGTAGTTGTGTTTCTTAGACTGTGAACTTTAAATGGAGGTTTGGAAAGGCCTCCTGGGTAATGTAGTCCTACAGTAGTAAGAATGAGTCCAAGTTGTGCACGAGTGGTTCAGGTTAAATTAGGATTTATTGCCCCTCCCGGGGTTGGATGTTGATGACCCTGAACAAAGAATATATTTACAAAGAAACCATACTCCTGATGTGAACAAAAATAGGCAACTTAAATAATGCTTATCTTCAGCTGTTACGGAATCAAAAAGAATAAACAGTTTCCCTCCAAAATACTTCTTTTGGCTGTTTTTCTTCCTTCAGCAAAATCCAGTATTATTAACAAAGGGACTGCACATTGTCTGCCACCCTATAAGAGCAGTCCATAAACATTTCGGACTCAGGGGGTTGATAAGGGTCCCACTGCATAAGATCACCTTCTTCCTTAAGGTCCCTTAGAGAGGGTTCTTCTGCCTGCCATGCAAACCTCTCCGTTCCAAGTACAGGGTTCCCTTCCCCCAACCTGCTCTGTGAGTCTGGGTGTTTGGCTTCCTGTGCACACAGCCCTCTGTAATTAAAAGGATACACGTTTCCCTCTTCTGTTTGGCTACAGGGAATTCTGTGTCTGCCTTTAGAACTGCTTTCTCCCAGGAATCTCTCTTGGCTACAAAAAGGTTGGTAAAACTTTTCTCTCCCCTTTGATAAAAGCTTGGTATCAGGGAAATAAGCTTTACCTGCAGGCTGTCTGTTGTGAGCACAGCGTGGTTGTCTTTTCTGGTTCCCAGAATAAACGTCTCTACTTTTTGGATAATAAAAATCCTCAGTGTTTTTTGTAGTTGAGCACTGCTCCCTGGGAACTGGACTTGAATATCTTCCCCAGCTCTCTTCCTCTGAGAAGTTCCTCCGAGTGGAATTGGGATTTCTTTCCCTTTTCCCTTCTCTCAGCCACAGACCTTGGCTGCCCTCGGAGTATCTATCTTTCTCTGGTTTTCTCCTTCTTTCAGCTTTCTCCACGCTTGCTGTGCTGCCTTTTCCTTCTGTCTCCGTGTCTGAGACTATGTCCGTCTCTTTCTCCTTCCCCTTCTCTTTCTCTTTCTTCCTCCTATCTTTAACTAAAGGCTTTTTATCTAAGTTTCTTTCTCCGTTGTGCTGAGCCACACCTCCCACCAGGTGTTCCCACTTCCCTGATGAGGCAGGAGCTAGCTCAGGGGATGGGCGTTCCCTAGCACTCTGTGACGTTCTTTGTTTAGGGTTTCCATGCCAACCCTCCATGCTTGTTTCAGCACTGACAGTTCTGGTTTCACTTTGCAGTGAATCCTCTGCCTCCATCGGTTCTGAACCTTGCACTTCACGACACCTGTCATGGCTGCTTTACGTGCTGAAGCATCAGCGAATCTGTTTCCTTGGGCAACTTCTCCTTTCCCTGCTTGGTGTCCTCGGCAGTGTATGACAGCAACATGTGCAGGGGCCCATACTGCATCTAATAGCATCAATATTTCGGGGCCGTATTTGACTGATTTTCCTCCTGAGGTGATGAGCCCTCGTTCTTTGTAGAGAGCTCCATGTGCATGCAAAGTGGTGAAGGCATACTTTGAATCAGTGTATACATTCAACAAAAGTCCTGCACCCAACACTAGTGCTCTGGTGAGTGCTATTAATTCTGCTTTCTGGGCTGATGTGCCTGATGCAAGAGCTGACGATTCAATGACTTTCTCCCGGGTGACTACTGCATACCCGGCACAACGTCGTCCATTGATAATGAGACTGCTTCCATCCACAAAATAAGTTTGATCAGGGTTCTCTAGGGGCACATCTGTCAGATCAGGTCGACTTGAGAATACAGTGTCCATGACTTCTATACAGTCATGCTCTGGAGGGTCTTCGCTGATTGGTATCAGGGTAGCTGGGTTCAAGGCATGGCTCACTTCCAGTTGTATTTGTGGATTTTCACATAGCATGCTTTGGTATTTCAGCATTCGGGAATTGGTGAGCCAGTGATTTGCTTTCTGTTCCATAAGGGCAAGTACCGCATGTGGTACTGTGACGCGTAGATTCTGTCCCAATGTGAGCTTGTCTGCTTCACTCACTAATAATGCTGTAGCTGCAACTGCTCTCAAACATGGTGGCCATCCTTTGGCCACAGTGTCCAACTGTTTTGATAGGTATGCTACGGGTCGCTCCCAATGTCCCAATTTCTGAGTCAACATGCCAAGAGCATTTCCGTGCATCTCGTGCACAAATAGATGAAAAGGCTTGTGGACATCTGGCAACCCGAGTGCTGGTGACGACATCAATTCTTCCTTCAGGGTTTTGAAAGCTGTGTCTTGCTCAAGTCCCCACTCTAGTGGTGACTTTTCTTCTCCCTTGGTGGCTTCATATAGTGGTTTAGCAATCTGAGCAAAGTTAGGTATCCATATCCGGCAGTATCCTGCTGCTCCTAGAAAGGCTCTGACTTGCTTTCTGGTAGTTGGGGTTGGGATACTGCACACGGCTTCTTTTCTCTCGCGTCCCAATTGTCGGCTTCCTTTGGTTAGATGAAAGCCCAAGTATTTTACTACTTTTTGGCATAGCTGTGCTTTTGCTCTGGAAACTTTGTATCCAGCTTCATCCAATAGTTGCAAGAGGTCAGTAGTGGCTTGTATACATTCACTTTCTGATGTGGCGGCTACCAGTAGGTCATCTACATATTGGAGGAGTACTCTTCTTTCAGGGGCCACTGGATAGCTTGAAAGATCTTGGTTTAGTGCAGCACTGAAAATGGTAGGTGAGTTCTTGAATCCTTGAGGTAATCGTGTCCAAGTGAGTTGGCCCCGCCTCCCTGAGACAGGGTCCTGCCATTCAAAGGCAAACAGCAATTGGCTAATTGGGGCTAATCTTATGCAAAAGAATGCATCTTTCAAGTCCAAAACAGTAAAGTGAGTGGCTTCAGCAGGAATCAATCCTAGGAGTGTGTAAGGATTTGTCACAACTGGATGTATGGTCTCAACTGCTTCATTCACTCTCCTTAGATCTTGCACTGGGCGGTAGTCACCTGTCCCAGGCTTCTTTACTGGCAGGAGAGGTGTATTCCATGGTGACTGACAAACTTTGAGTAGGCCATACTCCAGTAGCCTTAACAAGTGGCGATGGATGCCTTCAATTGCTGCTCTTGGAAGTGGGTATTGCTTGACATGTACCGGCTGTGCACTAGGCTTGAGATTCACAATTATTGGAGCTATGTGTTTGGCCAGGCCTGGTGGATTGCCCTCTGCCCATACTCCAGGAGGGGCATCAATGCTTTTCAAAGTAGGTTCAAAATAGGTATCAATGTTTGGCTCAGTACTTGGCTCAGTACTGTAATATCTCCATTCTTCTTCTCGAGGAACCGTAAGCACCATTAGTCCAGCAGGTTTTGACTGGGAATTTACTGTCATTTGCATTTCTCCTTTTTCAGTAAAGGATATCTGGGCCTGCAGCTTGGCTAGCATATCTCGTCCCAGTAATGGTACTGGGCACTCAGGCATATAAAGGAATTGGTGCGTTATTTGCTGTCCTCCTAAATTACATATGCGGTTTTGAAGAAAAGGCTTCGTGGCTTTTGCGCCAGTCGCTCCCACAATGGTGACTGCTCTTGTAGAAAACGGGGCTATTTGTTTATCTACTACAGAATGTTCTGCTCCACTATCAACCATAAAGTCCATAAATTGGTCTCCTATTTGTATACTGACCATAGGCTCCTGGAGACCTAAAGCGAATTCGGAGCCCGGTCTGTCCTAATCTGCTTCATCTAAATCGGAGGCCGTTGCTGCTGCAACTCCCTGTATGGCCTCCGCCCGTTCTCGTTGAAAATATTCTCGATTGGTTCCTCTGCGGTTCTGGGGTCGGCCTCTCTCTCTTTCCCTCCAAGGGGCGTGTTCCCCTCCATCCTGGGAGGCCTCTTCGAGTCGCGGGCATGCACTTCTCCAATGTCCTTCTTCCTTGCAGTAAGCGCATTGGTTTGCGCCTAATGGGGGCCGGTCATCTCCTCGGCCCCGCCCTCTTCTTCTGCTCCTTCGACTAGGGACACCTCCCCTTTTCTGTTCCACTATGGCCGCAGCCAAAAAATCTGCCTTCTTCTTCATCCTTCGATCACTTTCTTTCTGTCTTTCATTATCACGATTCACATACACCTTATGAGCGACTTCCAGTAACTGTGTTGCATTCATGCCCGCAAACCCTTCTAATTTCTGTAGCTTACGTCTAATATCTGGTTGTGACTGGTTTACAAAAGCAGAATTCACCATGCATAGGCTTCCTGGGGCATCTGGGTCATAGGGAGTATACATCCTGTATGCTTCAGTCAATCTCTCATAGAATACTGCTGGGCTTTCATCTATGCCCTGATTAACTTCGGTCACTTTAGAGAGATTCATGGCTTTCTGACCCCCCTTTTTCAGACCTTGCATGAGGCCTTGGCGGAACCGTGATAGGGCCCTGGATCCTCTATCAGTATTCGGATCCCACTGGGGGTCTTCGTTAGGGAATTCCTTCTGAGCTGCTTCGCGATTGTCTATTCCTGCTCCTACCACTCCCTCTGCCAGGGGATTGTCTGCTAGCCAATCAATAGCTGCTCGCTTAATTCGTGTCCGCTCCTCAGTAGTAAATAAAGTAGACAGGAGCTGACGGCAATCTGCCCAAGTGGGTTGGTGAGTCTCCATAATGGTATGCATCAACTCCGTTAATTCTTGGGGCTTATTAGTGTAAAAAGCATAATGCAATTTCCAGTTCAACAAATCAGCAGTGGAGAAAGGCACATATACTAAACTGAGGGGTCCAGCTACTATCTGGTCATGCTCATCTCGCACGGGCAGTCCCGGGACTTGTCGCAAGGGGGCTATTACTTTCGGGAGAGCTTTCTGCTTCTTAGTAGTGACTTTCATTATCTTGGTGACGGCTTTCAACTTTGAGACTCGCTTAGTCTGGGGAGCCTCGCTTGCAACAGATGAACTTGCACTAACAACTGATTTTACGCTATCTTCCTCGCCCTGAGAGGTCTCTCCCTCTTCTTCTTCCTCTGACTCGGCTTTTTCTTCAGTCTCGGGCGTGTCAGCATCCTCATCAAGAGGGGGGTCATCTATCTGCCCTTCGAGGTCTGGGTCTGACTCTGGGGATGGGTCCCGCCGTCGCCGCGGTGCTGCCGCAGGACGCGGAGGTACTCTCACTGGGTGCTGGGCTCGGGGCTGTCTAGTTACAGCTCCCGGGGACTCAGGATCTACAAGAACAGGTTTCTGACTAGGTTTTTCGACTGTCCCTGTTTTCTGGGTCTGGTCTGTTAATGCTAACATTATTCTGCACTGTTCTTCATAACAGCGCTTTGCCCAAGGGGGCGGATCCTCACAAATACTTAACCAAGAGTCTATATAGGGATACTGATCGGGGTGCGCTACTCGCACCCTCCGATGAACTGACTGAATAATTCCTAGGTTAAACGTTCCATCTCGAGGCCACATGGGGTCTATGACGGGCCACTCCCTAGTACACAAAAGCTGTAATCGTGAGGCAGTCAGTTTTACTCCATAATCCCCTGAATATCCTTTATTAAAATACTTGATCATACATTCTAACGGAGTGTTCCTAGTAGATCCCGCCCCTCCCATATCGATGTGTGCGCGCAACGACAAACAGAAGGGAAAAGGAGGGCGGACCGTGGGTAAGGGGTCTTCACGGCCCTAGAAACATTTAAGGGAAACAAATAACAAGACAAGACGACGATCGCTTCCTCCTTTTTACGACCTGGACGCGGTCGCCCGGCCAGGAAATGCGTTACTCAGGAGTCCGCCTTCACTTGGTCCGTGCTGCCAGACCTCTCATTCACACTTCATTCACACAATCATGCTAGCAACGTATCCCAAAAACAGCCCAATCCTGTCTCTGCTGACTAGGCTATATCAAATTCCAAAATCAAAATCAAAAAGACGATAGTTTCACCCCGCGCATACTCATGCAGGGTTAGTCGGACCGTCTTGAGAGGTGATCAAGCTCTCTTACCAAATATCAAATTCCAAAGTTCAAACAACAGTTCTGCTCTGACTCTTCTGTCTAGTCAAATCAAAACTATACACACCGGATCCGGTCCCCGTTCCCAAGCAAGCGCATGAGTTGGACCTCGGACTCCCCCCACGGGTTCGAGGTGTTGGCTCCGTCCGGGTCCGGCACCCGCCAAGGTCCGGCCCAACTCCCTCCGATACAACTGGACCGGTGGTGCCGGGGAGCCGAGCCCACGTCGGGAGGGCACGATCCCGGCAGGACCAAACCTGTAGAGGCGGAAAGTCGTGGTATATTGTCCTGTATACCCTCTATTACCACACCTTCCCGGCCAACGCACCAAGAATATGTAGCAGCAGAGCGCAGACAATCCAATGATACCAGGAGTCTGTTCAGAAGGTCCAAATCATTTATTTGTGCACAAGACTCAAGCAGAATCACATTCAAAATGGCTGAGCAATGGTTTCTAGCACAACAGCAACTTTTATACCATTCTTCTCCATTCCGGACATAGGCAAACTTTTCATTGGTCCCGGTACCCCTTCCACCCCATCTATTGGTCCCGGTACCAATACGTAGCTCCAATGAGGACCTTGGCCTGGGCTCAGCACCTGCTTACCCCCCTTACAGTCCTCATTACAATGATCATTTCTTAGGCTCTTGATACAATTCTCCTCCAAGGTCAACTGGCTAACTAGAACATGTGGGAAAGCAGGGCACTGTAACTTTTCTTTCAGCAGAGTTAATTAATTCCATAGAAGCTTCACTCTCTTATCAATACCAATTAAACTTGTTTTTCTATATTCTCTAAGTTTCGATTCTGCTTAGCTATACTTAATTGTGCTCTGTTAAGTTTTGATTCTATGGTAGCAGCATTTGGGGAAATGTGTAATTCCTATGGGCCTCTCCACAGGCTTCATTTACAGGTCAAGCTGTTTAGGCCTCCCTGTTCATTTCAGACACCATGGATCACAGGCCTTCGCCTACCACATGATCTGTGTGTAATTCCCTCAGAGGTGGCTGATATTCCAGTCTGGGCACAAGACAAGTTAGATTGTTGGAAAATGCACACAGAAATGCTGTTGGAAGGTGAGGATCCTCCACCACAGAAACAATATATTGATGGTAGTAGCCAATGTGAAGTTGGAAGGCGACTAGCAGGTTTTGCAATTGTACAATTGGACCCAAATAACCAAGTGGTACTGCAGAGACAGTATTCCTGTGGGTCAGCGTCAGCACAGTACTGTGAGCTGGCTGCTTTTATTTATTATTTTATTTATTTTTTATTTGACAATTCTTATATACCGCACTATTTCTCATCAGTACGGTTTACATTGAAACAATAAACACTTGGACGTACAAATAGTCCTACGTTTACAGAAAACAGGGATTTGAACTTGGATTAACTTTTGTGGCTTGTATGCAACAATATCAGGATTCACACCCAGAGATACAAATCATTTTAGATTCTGATTATGTCTTTAAAAGTGCCATTGCCCTGTTACCCTGGTGGTTGGCAAATAAATTTAAATCCACATATGGGTCCACGGTGAAAAATTCATCACTGTGGACTATGGCACAAGAACTGAGTGAGAAGTTTCAGAGAGTACATTTAGTTAAAGTAAAGGCACATAAGAAGAAAGGCCCTTTAGTGAAAGGAAACACATTAGCAGACTCAGTAGCCAAGGAAGCATGCCATGTAGGCCTCATATGACCCTGGTATGAGCAGACACGCATGGTTGCTATTGCTACACGTTCCACAGATTATGATCAGATAATATCACCAGATTACTTCGTAGCACTGCAGACAAAGGACCCTGAACTTTCCAATTTGAGGAAGTTTGTGCAGGACGCCCAAGATAACCTATAGCAGCACACACCCCTTTCTCACACTCACTATGGAGAAAGACATTCTATGTGCAAAAAGAGGGGAAGGCTTGGTTATAGCTATCCCTAGAGCTCAAGGTAAAGAATGGATGCATTGGGTTCATGGTGCAGGTCCTATGGGACACCCTAAAGCAGAAGAAATGCAGACTATCCTTAATAGGTTGGTATGGTGGCCAGAAATGAAACATGATATACAGGATCATGTTTCTTCCTGTGTAATCTGTGCTTCATTTGGGAGGTAACCTAAAAAGAGAAGGGGACAGTTAATGAGAGCACCTCCTCGTGGTCCATTTGAGAGATTGCAAATAGATCATGTGGGCCCTCTTCCGTTAACAGCTAGGAAAAATAGATTTTTACCAGACCGTAATTCTCACCAATGAGTGGATGAAATCCCTGCAAGAACATCTAAAAGAAATTCAGACCACTGTGCTAGCTAACACAGAAAAAGCTAGAGATTATTTGCAGGAGGTACATGCAAAAGGTTCTGATTTAAGGCCCCTCAAGATTGGGAGTAAAGTGATGATTCTGAGACCTAGACCAAACCTCCCCTTTGGAACTGCAAAGTGGGAAGGACCATACTTAGTTACTGATACCTTAGGCCCAAGCCTATACCAAATCCTAATGCCCGACAACCAGCAGTATTGGAAACACATCACCCAGTTGAAACCATATGGGTAATACGTGTTTTATCAGTCTTTGTTTTCAGATACCACCTGAAAACAGCACGGACAGCTGCTTTCTAAACAAAAGTTGCTTGAGAATGGGAACTATTTACTTCTGCTGTATAGTTGATGTGTCCTATATAATGGACATGTGTCTAATAGTTATGTAAATAAGTAGTAAACATTATTTCTGTTGTTGCATAGTATAAGTGGGGAGCACTAGTTTACTCCCTAGTAGAGTGAAACAAGTTAGCTTTTATTATGTCTCGGTTTCCTGTTGTTCTTGTATCTGCTCTCTTCTACCCAAGTCTCATTACAGGCACTATCATCTGAATATGCATGACTGGCTGGGCTAACTCCACAGATGGGGTATTATCGCTATCAAGAAATACCCCACCTTTCCCGGAAGGAAAGGATCTGGTCATCCTGAGTTTCTGTTCCATACAAGACAAGCCAGTGTTCTACTCATTAAACATCACTCAAGTACAGTGGGCGCCACCAGTTTCCACTTCTCTAGAAAGGACACAAGAATTGAGGGCACCTCCAGAACATTACTTTTTAGGTCCTCCTGCCTTGATTTTGTACAATATTTCCTGTCAGGACAAAGAATGTTTCTTTTTCAGTTGCTCCCAGAATGCATGACATCCGCCTTCCTAAGAACACTTTATTGTACAGTTCAAACAATACCTGGTGCAGTCATACACCACTGGTCTCCATCACCATTAACGGGACAACTTATTCCACACCGCTGGTTACCAATGACTTTATTGACATTCCAGACTGTATCTCATATGCTGTGCATCCATTACCACTTGGCATGGGAGAAGAGACACTAGATAAACTGCTCAACTTTACAGAACTCCATGCCTATATTGATCACCTTAAAACAACATCCACTGAAGTGAATCACACCATCACTTATGAGAATGGACACACTTGCTACAAGATGCTCATGCGTCTGTGTGGGAATGGTTATTTGGTTACTCACCTACTGCTGATCATGTCTTTAATGTTTTTATTCACCCTATTATTATTTTAACTACTGTACAAATATTGCTATGCATTATCATAATTTTCCTGTGTTGTAAAATGAAACAAATGTACCTCTCCTTGCAGCGCATGTCCTACAGAACATCAACAACATTTTAAGGTAGTTACACTTAATTTCTCCAGCATCTACCTCTATGTCCAGGCTCATTTGGCCTGCTAATTTGGCTAATGTGGCATTTCCTATTACATTGAATACCAGAGTCAGCTGCAGTCTAGTATTGCTTCCTATCCTCACTCATAGCATCCTGGTACCTTTCGGCTTTAACCTCCTCAGAAATTCCTGCAGCCCTTATGCACTGTTCACTCTCTCTAAGACGGGCACTGAGGTAGCATATTGGGTTCCCCCCCCCCCCCCCCCGTAGTGGCTGCCCTACCTAAGACACAAGTTTGGACTCATAAGGGGACTTGTTTATCACTAGAACACTAGAGACAGTACTGTGCAGGACAGGGGACCTGCTGGACATAGCAAGGTATTTAATACATGAGGTATTAGATAAGCTGCCTATCATGTAATTGCAGCTGGGAGAGGTACCACAGGTTTGCTTCCACCATTTCCAGGCACAAATAATAAATAAAAATAAAAAAAGGTGTGGGAGATGTCAGCATACATCAGCATGACATTATGCCTAGCATAGGTGTCATGGCTTTTTCCCAGACCTTGGATTTCAAGCAGCTTTGTTACTCTGGTGATGTCAGTCTCCAAACTTAATGACGGTAGTTTACAAGATGAGATTAGCTCTGACCCCCTGGTGATGTCAGTCTCCGGGCCTGATGAGATTGGTCTGCAGCCCCTCCTTGCTAATCAAGTGATAGCAGACCTCAAACAAACCAAATTATGACAGAGGGAGGAGCTGGAGGAGAATTTCACTATAAAAGACAGAGGACAAAAATCTCTCTCTCTCTTCCTATTTTCATCGGACACACCTTACCCCCCACCCTCCCTTCTGCTCTCTTCCTATTTTCATCGGACACACCTTACCCCCCACCCTCCCTTCTGCTCTTTCTTATTCATCGGACATGAGGGACATGAGGCTCTGACACCCACTTCTCTCTCTCTATATATATATTCTTCTTACTATGAGACTCTGACACACACTTCCCCCCACCCTTCTCTCTCTCTCTTCCTATTCTCTCTCAGACTTCACACATGCACACTGTAATGGGGAAGAGACGTCCTTTGCCATGCAAACAGAGGAACTTGAGAGAAGTAGGTCTGTTGCTGACAGGAAGGCAAAGCACAGGACTCCCAGTGGCCAGGAGCAACATAAACAAACCCAGCCACGAGTGCAGCAGCCCCGCCCAGCTAGCAAAGAATCCCCATCTCCTGAGCCCAATAGCTTTCACCTGAGAGGGGGAAGGGCTAGATTAGCTCCAAACCAGACATATAAGAAACGCTCATTAGAGTTTCAGTGTGAAGGGCAGCAAAGGAAGCAAGAGAAGCACGGGAAACAAAGAGCAGGTGGAGCAGAGGAACTGGAGAGAGAGAGAAAGCTTGGATAGACCCAGCTGGGAAAGCTGAGTGAGCTGAAGTCTGAGACTCAGAAGCAATGTGTGTTTCAGTGTGGAAGGAAGCACGAGAGAAAGTACGTGAGTGACTCAGAGGATTGTGATTCTGAGAGTGATAGAGAAATACAGGAAGTAACCAGCAGGAATAACTGGAGGAGCAGGGCCCAAAAACCCTGTGGCAAGAACTCCAGGCAATTGTCCTATTGGGAAGACACACAGAGGGAAACGTTACCGGTAAAGCTATCTGGGAAGCACTTGCAAGCTCCAGGGAGTGAAAGGTATTCGGTGGAGGACATTTGCATGTCAGAGGAAGAGGTTGAGAAGCCAAAGTACAGAGGAAAACCTCTGAGGTTTAAACCCCTTCCTGACCAGGCTGTGCACGGACGTTCCCCTGTCTCTAAGCCAGAGGGTAGGCTGTCTAATTACTATAAGGATAAAAGTGGTTATAAGAAGTTCTCTTATAGAAACCCTAAAGGGTGTGACTCTCCTCTCTGCTATTCTAAGATATACGGTAATACTGAACCCCCATCTCACAGAGGGCTTGATAGAGAAGCCTCAGGAACAGATAGAGCAGGGGTCTCAAACTCAAATTGCTTTGAGGGCCAAATGAGGACTTGTAAAGTAACCCGGGGGCCGCATAAGACACAGGGCCTCATTTGCATAAGGGGCCTCATTTGCATAAATATTTGCATAATGTTACCATACACTAACTTTTAGTAAACATGCCTCTTTAATGAGTATGGATAAAGAAAGACTAAAAGATTTAGAAACAGGAAGACAATAATTAAACTGGGAACCCCAAAAGCCAAACTTGGAATGTACAACAACACTGTAGAAATAAAACTATAAATTAATTTCCTCTTGTACTAAACAAAGCGCAAACATTAATGATGCACATTTCCCAGAGCTGACATATTCCAGTTAATAAATTCAAAATAAAGAGAGATTTTTCTACCTTTTGTGCATTTTTTTTCAGTTGCAATTGTTCCAGCCACTTTCTTCTGGTTTCTTCATGTCTTCTGCTAACTCTCCATCGTCTGCTGTCCATTTGCCCTTTCTTCTCTCCTAGTTTTTTTTCCATTCTCTCTCTACATCTGCTTTAACATACTAATCTTTCTCCTTTTTCTCTTTCCTCATTCCTATTTCATCCACTCCAATTTTACCCCTCCATCCTCAATCCCCACTTACTCTCCCAATACCTGGCCAATTGTAGATTTGTCTTCTCTCCTAGACAAAATATTTTTCCCCTCTCCATTTCACTTTCCCAGCTCCATCCCATTGTAATCCTCCCCCAACATCAGCTCCCTTCTAGTTCCAGCCCCACCCAGCATCCGCTCCCTTCTAGTCCCTGCATCAGTCCATTTCCAGTCCTATCATAGCCTCACCATCAGCCCATTTCCAATCCTAGCTCCCTCCCCTCACAGCCCATTTCCATTCCAAGCCCCCCTCCCCATCAGCCATTTGCAGTTCAAGCCCCCCTTCCACTCAGCCCATTTCCAGTCCTAGCAACCCCCCCAGCCCATTACCAGTCCTAGACCCCCCATAGCCCAATACCAGTCCTAACCTCCCCATAGCGCACTTCCAGTTTTACCCCCTATCACCCCATTTTCAGTCTTAACCCCCCCCATAGCCCATTACCAGTCCTAACCTCCCCATAGCGTACTTCCAGTTTTACCCATCACCCCATTTTCAGTCTTACCTCCCCTCATAGGCCATTACCAGTCCTAACCCCCCAATCAGCCCACCTCCAGTCCTAACCCCCCAATCAGCCCACCTCCAGTCCTAACCCCCATCTGCCCATTTCCAGTCCTAGCCCCCACCATAGCCCATTACCAGTCATAACCCCCCCTGCCAATAGCCCACTTCCAGCCCTAACCCCCATTACCCCATTTCAGTCAGCCCCTCCATAGCTCATTACCAGTCCTAACTCCCCCCATCAGCCCACCTCCAGTCCTTCCTAACCCCCACCTGCCCATTTCCAGTCCTAGCCCCCACCATAGCCCATTACCAGTCATAACCCCCCCCCAAAAGCCCATTTCCAGTCATAACCCCCCCCTGCCAATAGCCCATTTCCTGTCTTAAACCCCCTCGGCCAATATCCCATTTCCAGTGCTACACCCCCCCCTGCCAATAGCCCATTTCAAGTCCTACACCCCCCCTGCCAATAGCCCATTTCCAGTCATAACCCCCCCCTGCCAATAGCCCATTTCCAGTCCTACCCCCCCTGCCAATAGCCCATTTCCAGTCCTACAGCCCCCCCCTGCCAATAGCCCATTTCCAGTCCTCCCCCCCCCGGTAAATAAAAAAACACCTGGCTTCTGCTGCTGCAGCAGAAAATCAGCTGTCCCGCGGCCCCTTCCTCTCTGCCCGGAGATCCCTCATTGTGCTTCATCAGCGGCGTGCTTTTTAAGCCGCGAAGAGAGTATTTCCCTCTCGCGCGGCTTAATCCTATTCACTTTTCAAGCCTCGCGAGAGGGGAATACTCTCTTCGCGGCTTGAAAAGCACACGCTGATGGAGCACAATGAGGGATCTCCGGGCAGAGAGGAAGGGACCGCAGCACAGCTGATTTTGCTGCTTGAGCAGCAGAAGCCAGGTTTAAAAAAAAAAAATTGACAGTCGATTCTGCCGCTGCCACGGCAGAAGCAGAAGCAAGGCTTTTTTCTTTCCCTCCGTCGCGGGCCGCACAATGTTCTCTCGCGGGCCGCATGCGACCCGCGGGCCGCGTGTTTGAGACCCCTGAGATAGAGGGTGGAAGTTGGGAAACGTTGTATACCAAGCAGAAGTTGTACTTACCAGAGAATCAGCATGAGTCAATGCTGATTGACCCTCAGGAAGAAGAAGTATCAGATAACCAAATGGACTGTACTTTAATAGTTACGGATGATATAATTTCTCTGTGCTGAGCCAGGTGATTTGTGAAAGTTGTTTAAACTGGCAGTTGAAGAGCACAGGATTTTCCTTGCTTATACAAAGTGACTGTATGCTGTAAATACCGTGGAACTTTGGATTTAAGTTGAGAAGCTGTTATTATTTCCTTTCTTATTTGTGCCAGAGTGTATGGTCTTTTTGTCCTGAGTTATTTTGTGTTTGAATCCGCCCCGGGAGGGGAATTAAAAGCCTGTCATTGCCTGTACCACTCGCACCACAACTGCATCTTATTGAAAAGGGAAAAATACTACAACTCCCAGGAGGCAATGCAAGCCTAAAGCATTGCTCCAGTCTTTCAATAAAGGGTCCCCAGGCTGTCTATCCCGTATGCCTAAGCTACGGGCCGACTACTGGTGACAACACACACACACAGATTCATTGAGGCACACTGAAGCAGCTCTGTAACAACAACTATATAACTCTGTTCTGTACCTATGTAATAAGCCTATTTTTATATAAAACTCTTTTTCCAAGCCACACCAGTTTTGGTTGTCTTATTTGTGTTGCTTACCCTACTGTCTCTGTGAAATGAACTCGGGACCAAACGGAGCGTAACCAAAAGTAGAGAGCGGCGAAAGATTACATTTCCAGAAGATTACACCGGCCAGGCCGGCTGAAAACCGGACAGTTGGCAACCCTATATTAACGTTGTGTTTCAATGTTAACGGTGTGTGCATGCTGTAAGGAATATCTCCAGGATATACAGGGAACCCCAGAGAAAAAGGGGGTTCCGAAAACCTGGGTACCAAAGCGGAAGACAGGGAACCCTGGGAAGTGGAGATCCTGTCCTGGGGGATGACTCTTTAAAACTTTGCAGAACAGAAAAATGCCGGGAGGGAGGAGTTTGAGAGGGACAGAAAACAGGAAGTACAAAGATTCACAGAGAGGCTAGAGAAAGGGAGACGAGAAGAAAGGAACAGGCAAGAGTATCCAGTGGAGTCTATGGAGACAGAGTCCTCTCGGGAGCTGGAAACTGAGGGCTTTGCAATGCCCATGGAAACAGAGGCTTTGGAACAGACTTTACAGTTTAAAAAAACAAAGGAGTACTGCACAGCAAACTCAACAGACTAAGCTTAGACTGTGTTTGCGCTTTTTTTTTTAAGTTATTTTGTTTGTGGTTGGAGAAATGTGTTATGTTGTATCTGTGAGCATCTGACCTTCCTCAGGATTCTGCACCCACAGGAGCAGAAGAGACCCCGGCAATGCATACCCTGTAAAACTCTTGTTACATATAAACCCCTTTGAATCATAGAAAGGTGGTATACAAATAATCTTAAATGAGCAGGCCAATCCCTGCTTAGCTTCCAAGATCAGACAAGATCAGTTGTACTCTGGGTAGTGTGGCCACAGTATACGCCCCTTTAAAGCTTAACAAATCAATCCTAAGAGCAAGACTTCATTCACTCCTGTCATTCTGGAGCCAGATTTCCACATACACTCACATGCCACCAAGCCACCCAATCCATTAAACCCTGCTGCCACATTCAAAACATCCCCAATATACCCCACTTATCTACCCACCCAATGACATCTAGTCTCAACATTAGCTCATACGCTATTATGCCCACATCTTCATTAAAAGAAAAAACACTCACACCTCCCTCATACCCAGGCACAGTAATTGCCACTGATGAAACACCGTAGAAGGCAGTGTCCACTGCACTCTGACCTAGCATACATAATGTATACATCCTTGCAGCAGACTGTCCCCCAGTCAACGGCCCTGAAAGCAAAATGCTAATACCCATAATCCCTTTTTCCCCTGTATGCTTACATTCATGCGCATACTGTAGATACTATTCAACTCGCACATCAATCTCAGACAGACCATTCTACATCCTTCAGTCTCCACTCAATCACTTCTGTTCCCTCCTCGCAGTATATGCACCCATATCTACCTCTTACCCACACGCACATATTCAACAATCCATAAATTAAGAACTACAAAGCAATAAACGGAAATGGAGGAAAACAGAAAACGCCGTTCATGAGTCCTGCAGGAGGAGCTCTCCATGACCAGTGGTTCTCAACTCAGTCCTCTAGGATCCCCAGGCCTGTCAGGTTTTCAGGATATCCGCAATGAATAAGCATGAGATAGATCTGCATACAATGGAAGTAGTGCATACAGATCTATCTCATGCATATTCATTGTGGATATCCTGAAAACCCGACTGCCTGGGGTCCCAGAGGACTGGGTTGAAAACCACTGAGCTAATCACAATTGTGAATAGCCAACAGGATATAAACCAATACTTCAGTCTAAGGTGCACAGCATCAAGGCCTTCTGCAAAGAAGAATGTGCGTTGTTAACTCCTTAGTAAAGCCCTCCCACGAGTGTCCATCACCATGACCTTCTTCCTTGCCACAACATAAAATCAAAGAATTCTGAACTTCCAGACAATTACAACCCATAAAACACATTACTTAAAGTCCAGACACTGCAGCAGCTATACAAACACAATCCAGCTTCACTTATATACTGCAAAAATTAAGTGCCATCATCCAATCATGCTTTGCGCTTCTCTTTCTGGTGATAAAGTCATGTGAGTTGTCAGGTAGTGGCAAAGTGTGAATTTGGTTTTTATATGTTGCTTGCATATGCGCCGGATACAGAATTCCACATCTAGTGCCCATTTTTCCAGCTGCAGTTGGAGGATGAAAAAGCTCTATCAAATTGGATAGGTCTGGCACAATAAGAATTCTTTGACTGCTATGTGTCGGAGGAGTTTTGAGCCTTGCTATAGACAATGGGCCTGACATTCAAAGGCACTTACATGGTCTGCAGACCTGCAAATTGTGTAAATGCTGCTATGCGGGATATTCAGCTGAATATCCATAGGTACCACCACTACAGACCATGATGCTTACTGGTTAGCATCAAGGTATTCCTGAGGTAGCAGCCAGGGAAAACTGCTCGTAGCGATATTCAGCTGCTGACTACGGTAGTTATCCCTCGGGCAGCTAAAGTTAGGCATAGAAATGACTGCCCTAACTTTCGCCAATAAAGCTAACCAGGCAGTGGCTGGATATTACTGCTGTCTGGTTAGCTTCCTGCTTTTTATTTAACTAGGCTTATATACTGCCTTTCTACAAGTCAAAGCAGTGTACACTTAAGGTACTGTATATATATATTTTTTTCCCTTGTCCCTGAAGGGCTCACAGTCTATGTTTTTGTACCTGAGGCAATGGAGGATTAAGGGGCTTGCCCAAGGCCACAAGGTGCAACTAGAAACCCCAGTCCTTCCAGCCCAAGGTTATTGTCCACTAGTAGGATTTGAACTCCTGGCCCTCTGGCCTGAGGTAACTTGCCCCAACCACTAGGCCACTCCTCCCTTGTTGGTCCAACTGCTAGGCAGCAGCTTTTGGGGGTGGGAGGGGGGGGGCATAAGGCTTGTGTAAAGTGCCAACACCTTGAACCAACTCTGGGGCTGGCCCTGTCTGTCTGATCTTTTCTTCGGGTTCAGGGCCAAACTACACATTTTCTATAGTACATAGAATAATACAGGCATCTATATCCATCCACAGTAACAGACCCAAAATGGGACTGAACTAGCACAGTAGCCTTTTTGACCAGGGTAATACTTTATGTACCTGATTTGCAACCTGCTCTGAGCTTGGATTTGTAAAAGTGGCCACTAATTACTATGAATGTATATTTGGATTTTAGATTTAATCTTTGAAAAAAAATCTATCTGAAGTGGAAAATATGTCTGAGATGAAACCTACTTGCTACTTCATACTTAGATGAGGAAAATTCAGGCTTAAGGAGGTTTCTGCCAAGTTTAAATATCACTAGCAGAACTGACCATCACCTTTTAAGCTTTAATCTTCACCACCTCCTCCCTCAGCCTCGTCCTGTCTCCTCTAACCTATTTAGAAACCTCCACGCTATTGATCCCTTGGCTCTCTCTTCCGCCATTTCTTCACCTCTTTCTTCCACCTTGTCATCTACGTCCGTTGATGAGGCAGTAACTTCCTATAACGCCGCACTCTCCTCGGCTCTGGATGCTCTTGCTCCCCCCATCCCATGTCCTGTGAGACGTTCTGCACCCCAGCCCTGGCTTTCATCCACTACCCACTATCTACGTTCCTGTGCCCGTTCTGCTGAGTGTGCTTGGCTCAAATCCCGCTCCCGTGCGGACCTCCTACATTTCAAATTCATGCTTGTCTCCTTCCAATCAGCCATAGCTCTTGCCAAACAGGACAACTATGTCCATCTGACTAACTCTCTCACCTCTGATCCTCGCCGTCTCTTTACTACTCTCAACTCTCTCCTCAAAGTGCCCCCACCTCCGATCCCTCCCTCCCTTTCTGCCCAAACCCTGGCTGACTATTTCCATGACAAAATCCACAAGATCACCCTCCAATTCCCCACAAAATCAACTACTTCCCCTCCTCCCCCTCTTCACTCCCAACTCTCCCCCTACCTCTCCCACCCTCTCTTCCTTTCCTGCGATCTCTGATGAGGAAACTGCACACCTTCTTTCTTCCTCCAAACTCACCACCTGCTCCTCTGATCCTATCTCCACCCATCTCCTAAGCCCCATCTCCTCCTCCGTTATCCCTTCCATCTCCCATATTCTCAACCTATCACGCTCCACTGCAACAGTCCCTGCTGACTTCAGACATGCTGTGGTCACACCTCTCCTCAAGAAACCCTCACTCGATCCCACATGTCCCTCTAATCGACCCATCTCTCTGTTTCCCTTCACTTCTAAACTACTCAAACGTGCGGTTCACCGCCGCTGCCTCGACTTCCTCACCTCTCATGCCCTCCTGGATCCCTTACAGTCTGGCTTTTGTCCTCTACACTCTACTGAAACGGCTCTTGCCAAAGTCTCCAGCGACTTGTTCCTGGCAAAATCCAAGGGCCTTTACTCTGTCCTCATTCTTCTTGACCTCTCTGCTGCTTTCAACACTGTCGACCACACCCTTCTCCTCGATACCCTGTCCTCGCTTGGCTTCACGGGCTCTGTACTATCCTGGTTCTCCTCCTATCTCTCCCATCGCTCCTTTATTGTGTGTTCTGGTGGCTCCTCCTCCTCTGCTACCTCGCTCCCAGTTGGTGTACCTCAAGGATCTGTGCTGGGTCCGCTCCTTTTCTCTCTATATACCCAGTCCCTTGGTGCGCTTATCTCTTCCCATGGCTTTCACTACCATCTGTATGCTGATGACTCCCAGATCTACCTCTCTACACCTGAAATCTCTCCGGCAATCTAGACCCAGATCTCTGCCTGCCTTTCTGACATTGCTGCCTGGATGTCTCACCGCCGCTTGAAATTGAACATGGCCAAGACTGAACTTCTTATCTTTCCCCCTAAAACCTCCCCTCCTCTTCCCTTCTCAATCTCTGTGGATAACTCTGTAATCCTTTCTGTTTCCTCGGCCCGCAATCTGGGGGTTGTCTTTGACTCCTCTCTCTCTTTCTCCACACAAATCCAGCTCGTAGCCAAGACCTGCCAGTTCTTTCTCTACAACATTAGCAAAATCCGCCCCTTCCTCTCCAAACACACTACTAAAACGCTTATCCACTCCTTAATCACCTCCCGTCTTGACTACTGTAACCTACTCCTTATCGGTCTCCCTCTGAATCATCTCTCTCCCCTTCAGTCTGTTCAACACTCTGCTGCGCGACTAATCTTCCGCCAGCCTCATCATGCCCATATTACTCCTCTTCTCAAGTCACTTCATTGGCTCCCTATCTGTTTCCGCATCCAGTTCAAGCTTCTCCTCCTGACCTACAAGTGCATTCACTCTGTGGCTCCTCAGTACCTCTCTTTTCTTATTTCTCCTCACAACCCCCCTTGGGTACTCCACTCTTCCAGCAAACTGCTCCTATCTATGCCCTCCTCTCCCACTGCTAATTCCAGACTTCGCTCCTTTGACCTTGCTGCACCATACGCCTGGAACAAACTACCTGTGTCTGTACGCCAGGCACCTTCCATGACCCTCTTCAAATCCAGGCTGAAAACTCACCTCTTCGCTGCTGCCTTTGAACCTTAACTCTCCTGATCTCCTTCTCCTTCCCTTGCTTTATCCCTGCCTATACCTTATGTGTTTGTCTTGATTAGATTGCAAGCTCTGATGAGCAGGGACTGTTTCTTACTTGTTTGTTTGTACAGCGCTGCATATAATTTGTAGCGCTATATAAATGCTCAGTAGTAGTAGTAATAGATTTGTAGGGTGATGTGAGCTTCTAAAAAGGGGAGGGTATGGGGCTAGGAGAAAAGAATTTAGCAAAAGAAGAAGGTAGCTGGGATTCTGATCTTGGGATTGGAGCAGCAGGGGTCATAAAAATGTAGTTAGAATCAAGCATTAGTTACAATTAGGCAGATTTTGCATATCCACTGGGAAGACTTCCTTTATAGATTTCCCCCAATGGCTCCAGATTGAGAAAACCTTTAATTAAACTGTGCAATTCAAAAGCCTAAATCACAGAATTAAACGAGCTTTGAAACGCAAACACAATGAAATCACTTCACTGGCTCCCCTTCTGTTTCTGTATCCATTTCAAACTTCTCTTTCTAAGCTATGAATGCATTCACTCTACTGCTCCTCATTACTTCTCCTCTCTCTCTACACCCCTCCTTGTGAACTCTGTTTCTCCTCTGGCTTTTCTCTCTCTATGCCCTTATCTACTGCAAACTCCAGACTTCAATCCTTTCACCTTGCTGCTCCTTATGCCTGGATAGGGTTGCCAACTGGTTCCAGATGCGCCCGACAGGCTTGATCCAGTCCTGGGTTTACCCCATTGCATGCAGGGACATGCAGTCTTGCTTTTCTTATGGAATGCAATGGAAAAATCAGAACTACATGTCCCTGCATGCAGTGGGGTAAACCTAGGACTGGATCAAGTGTGTCGGGTGCATCTGGAGCCAGTTGGCAACCCTATGCCTGGAACAGACTTCCTGTATTTTTAGATCAAGTCTCATCTCTCTCCCTGTTCAAATCCATGCTAAAGGCTTAAGTCTTTGAGGCTGCTTTTGGATCCTAATCTCTTGTCCCCCTTGTGTCTCCTCTCTCTATCAAATAGGGTTGCCAACTTTTTCACCGAGAAAAACCCGACACCTGTGGCTCGCCATGCTCCACCCATTCTCCGCCCCTAGTCCCACCCCTGCCCCGCCCCCAGCCCCACCCACAAAAATTACCGAGGATACGTGTAGGCTAACTTCCTTGGTCAGATAATAATTAAACTGGGAACCCCAAAATCCAAACATGAAATGTACAACACTGGAGAAATAAAACTATAAAGTAATTTCCTCTTGCACTAAACAAAAACGCAAAGATGTTAGCAATACACACTTCCCAGACCAGACATATTCCAGTTAATAAATTCAAAATAAAAAGTATTTTTCTACCTTCTGTTTGGGCGTTTTATTTTTCAGTTGCAATTGCTCCAGTCACTTTCTTCTGGTTTCTTCGTGTCTTCTGCGAGCTATCCATTTGTCCTTTCTTCTCTTTTAGATGTTTTCCATTCTCTCTCTATTTCTGCTTTAACATACTGATTGTTTCCCTTTTGCTCTTTCCCCCAATTCTTTCCTTATTCCTTTATCATACGTTTAAATTTCACCCTTCCATTCTCAAGCCCCTCTTAGTCTCCCAATACCGGCCCATCATAGACTTTTCTTCCACACAAAATATTTTTTCCCCTCTCCATTCTCATTCCCCATCCATTCTAGTCCTCCCCCCAAATCAATTCCCTTATAGTTCTAGGCCCACCCAGCATCCACTCCCTTCTAGTCCCATTCTCCCATGCCCCACATCAGCCCATTTCCAGTCCTATTCCAGCTCTTCATCAGCCCATTTCCAGTGCTAGCCCTCACATCACAGGCCATTTCCAGTCCTAGCTCCCCCCCCCCAATCACAGCCCATTTCCAGTCCAAGTCCCCCATCACAGCCTATTTCCAGTCCTAGGCCCCCCCCCACCATCACAGCCCATTTGCAGTCCGAGTCCCCCCGCACCATCACAGCCCATTTGCAGTCCTAGCCCCCCTAATCACAGCCTATTTCCAGTCCAAGATCCCCCTTCCTCCACCATAGCCCATTTCCAGTCCATGTTCCCCTCCCCCCCCCCCATAGCCCTTTTCCAGTCCAGGTCCCCTCCACCCCCATCACAACCCATTTCCAGTCCATGTCCCCCCCCCATAACCCTTTTACAGTCCATGTCCCCCCCCCCATCACAGCCTATTTCGTGTCGAAGTTTCCCCCCCCATAGCCCTTTTCTGTTCCAGGTCCCCTCCACCCCATCACAACCCATTTACAGTCCATGTCCCCCCCCCCCATAACCCTTTTACAGTCCAGGTCCCCCCCCCATCACAGCCTATTTCCAGTCCAAGTCCCCCCCTTAGCCCTTTTCCAGTCCAAGTCCCCCCCTTAGCCCTTTTCCAGTCCAAGTTCCCCCCCTTAGCCCTTTTCCAGTCCAGGTCCCCCCCATCACAGCCAATGCAGTCCTTGCCCCCCCCCCCCGACCAGCATCACGGCTGTCTGAGGCTTCAGAGGGAGCCGGGGAAGCCCGCGCGAGGCCCCGGCTCCTTCTGAACAGCCACCAGCGTGAAGAGCCTTTTCCTTCACGCTGGCGGCTGTTCCTGTGAAGCCGCGAATGCTGGGAAAGGTTAAAGGTTGCCCTTTAACCTTTCCCAGCATTCGCGGCTTCACAGGAACAGCCGCCAGCGTGAAGGTAAAGGCTCTTCACGCTGGTGGCTGTTCAGAGGGAGCCGGGGCCTCGCGCGGGCTTCCCCGGCTCCCTCTGAAGCGGAGAAAAGCCGTTTTTTTTTGCTCTGGCCGCTCCCGATCTTGCGGCCAGAGCAAAAAAAATGGCTTTTAAAGGGCCGGTTTTGCCTCTGCGCCGGCAGCCGGCCTGGCCGTGGAAAAACCGGCCAGGCCGGCTGAAAACCGGCCAGTTGGCAACCCTACTATCAAACCCCTTATTTCTCTTGTATTGTGCTGTCTGTCTTAGCTAGATTTTAAGCTCTACAACAGGTGAAGTAGCGAAGTGCACGCAACGAATACACCAGGAGTCTATTTACTAGAATTCAAACCAGTTTATTTGTGCACAGTCTCAGACACTTGTCACATTCAAAATGGTCTGAGCATGGTGTTCAGTAAAACAACAGCATTTATAGCTTTCTTCATCAGTTCTATACAAACTCCTCATTGGTCCCGGTGGCCCCCTCACCCCCCCCCCCCCATCCAATGGAGATTTCTGACCGGGCCCACACCGCTCGCTCTCCCCCTGCTCTCAGGCCTTCCTAGCCATGGCTCAGTATCTAGACATAACATATTCTGCCTTGCTTTTTGCTTACAAGGTCACTCTGCAGTACAGAAGCTGTGTGAAAAGCAGGATACTGAAATACATCTGTGGATAACATAACAAACTCAATGAAAAAGGTTTGCATTCTTATCAAAGCAGCTTGAAGCAGATTTCTATTTTCTCTGGTTTTCAGCTCTGCTCAGCTAATATTCTAAAGTGGGAGTTGGGGATTCAGGCCTAACCTACAGGCTTTCTGCTACATAACATACATTTACAGGCTATTCTAGGCCATAGCCTATCACATTCCCCCCTTTGATTATTCTCACCCGCAAGTGAGAAAGGGGGAGAATTAAATCACATATGGTACTTTACACTAGGGTGGAGGGATCACTTTGTGGTATAGGGTTAGGGTAGTAATGCCACATTGCTAGTATCTGTGAATCTGCCTTGCGTTCAACAATTCTATCAATGGTTGAGTTCAGCATACGCAAGCATAAGGGAAGGAAACATGGGATACATAAGCAAACAGCCACAATCAAGAATACTATCAATTCAAGTGTCTTCAGGCCGCCCATACCTGAAAACCACGAACCAAACCAGCCATCAAGTTGCAAGCCTTGCCAGGTTTGGACTCGGACATAAGTTTGTTTTCTCATATGATTGGCTATGTCTTCTACAACTTGCCCTTCATTATCAATTTGCAAACAACAGTTAGTTAAATTAAGCTTACCACATACGCCTCCTTCAGCTGCAAGCAGATAATCTAATGCTAAGCGGTTCTGGTAAATGGCTGTACGCATCTGTGTGGCTTGTTTGGCTAACAAGGTTAGCGCTCTACTAGTTTCATTGGTTATAATTTCAACAACAGCTTGCAAACATATAATACGGTCCAACATATACACAGGAGTGCGGTAGCCCCAAGAACCATCTTGTGCCCAGGTAGCAGGTCCATAGTAAGAAACAATTCTCTCTGGCGGCCATTCTTCAGAGGTTGCATCCCATTTGTCCCACTGGCCGATTTTGAGAGCCTCTCGCTTCTGTCGGCTTTTGTATACAGGGAATCCCAATTGTTCTCCGTGGGAAAGGGGCAAAAGGAAGAAAGATGGTCGTATAGTTCCTAGAACACACGTTCCTCCCCAATTGGCAGGGAGTCTAGCATATGCTCGTGTGCCACAAATCCAATAAAGTCCAGGAGGAGCTTGCCAGGTGCTATGCATAGCCAGATTTTCCATATCCTGGCCAAGTGAGGAAAGATGATCAAAGGATTAGAAGGTTCCGGAGTATTGGCACCTGACCACCAAGATGTCTTCTCAGTAGTAGCATTGTAATATTTCTGGTTCAAACAGACCAACTGTCCTACTAATGCAGTCAATTGTGGTCCTGCTCGTACAAAACATAGTTTACCCACTATGTAGTGGGCGAGGACCCATTCATTGGTAGTGTTATGAACATAAGTCTGGTTATATGGTACGGAATAGTTCAGTTCCTGCGCTTCCCAAGGCCATTGGTCTCCCATCTGAGTTCCTCCACAAAAGAGACAGTCTGAGACATGGAGGCTGGAGGCCACAGCTCCAGCTAGTTCGATGAACAAATTCTGCGAAGCGTGGGGAACTACAAACTCTGCCTTCATGGCCTCGTGGAAGGTATGATGTATGCAATAAGGTGAAGAAACATGAGTCTTTACATTCAGTTGGATGAATACGATGGTTCCAGGATCAGTTCCACCTCCTGCTATGCGCAGGCCAAATCAAAATCCTTGCTTCCATTGACTGGGGTCGGAGATCTGGAGTCGTAGGGGATTGCATGTACTTTTCTTGCACTTGTTGGGTTCTAGTAGGGGTAATCTTTCCAGTATAGCTTTACGATTATCTCCAGTTTGTCCTGTTGGGCCACCAGACCAGGTAACATAGTACACACAGTCCCACTTCGGACAGAAGTAGTCTGCTTCTGATGATTTGCTATACGTTGTTGGGGAGTGTGTTCCAGTGAACATTCCCCATCTGTATGCACCTTCAGGACACATATATTTCTCATCATAATAGTAGGCTTGTTCCCATGATCTGCACCTGTAGTAATTATTTTTGTTAATTAAGTCACAAGCATCAAAATACAGGTACGCAGGTTGGGTGGGATCAGAGAGTTGACTTGTAGCGTTGATGAGGGCTCCATCTTCATCATTCCATCTTAGTTCCAGGACATAGTAAGATGGATTCTGTCGAGGTCTGAAACAGGTACGTGTCTTTCCCTTTGTACAGACGTTCAGTTCTGTACCATTATAGATACAATGGCTGACTATGCCAGTACAAGTATAGTAAGAGTGATAAAGCAGAGTCTGAGTGACTTGCATTCCAGTTCGGGTGGTGGTTATACAGGCTGCACAAGGGGGCAAGGCAAGAGTGGTTCTCAAGTGTCCCAGGGCTACTGCAAGAATAAAACAGCAATTAGTAAGCATCATGATCATAGTCTCTAATAATGGATGAGGTAGGTAATGGTTGATTGAGGTAGATAGATAATGGTTGATTGGTTGATAGAGTCTGCAATGTGGATACTGCAAAATTGAAGGATGGCTCTTTCTTTGATGTCCAGGAGTGGGTTGGCAAAGTCTTTATGATGATGGAACTTGTCTTCGCAGTGTGAGTTGCAATGGTGATGCAGGATTAGCGATCGAGGTCCAGGGGTGACTCTCAGGAACTGCTGCTGGCTTTACTTGACTGTGGTGGATCCAGGAGTCGATTTCTGCCACTTTGATTGCCGTTGGGGTTGACAACAAGACGATGTATGGCCCCTTCCAATGAGGCGCCAACGGTGTCTTCTTCCACTCTTTTACCCACACTGAGGGTCCAGGCTTGAAAGGATGCAAGGCCTCTGTTAGATTGATAAGCAACTGGTCTTGTACCCAGGTATGAAGGCCCTGTAAAACAGAACTTAGAGTCTAGTGATTACTGATTCAATTTGATTCATATCCCCCCTTATCCCCTGAATTATGGGCGGGGGCCTCTCATACAAAATCTCAAATGGGGATACTCCTAAGGGCGTGGTGGGGGCTGAACGTATCCAGAGAAGGGCCATGGGGAGAGCTTGGGGCCATTTCAGGTGGGCTTCTTGACAGAGCTTAGATAACTGAGACTTCAGGGTTTGGTTCATTCTCTCTACTTTCCCTGAACTCTGGGGTCTATAAGCTGTGTGTAACTTCCATTGTATTTGCAGGGCATGGGCTAGTTGCTGGGTTACTTGTGACACAAAAGAGGGCCCATTGTCAGACCCCCATGGTCAAAGGTATTCCGAACCGGGGGATGATCTCATGGAGCAGGGCTTTAGTGACTTCCCTGGCCTTCTCAGTTCTAGTGGGAAAAGCTTCCACCCATCCAGAGAAGGTACAGACTAGGACTAACAAGTAGCGATATCCATTCGCTCGTGGCATTTCTGCAAAGTCTATTTGAATATTTCCCATGGGGGTAACTCCTACTGACTGAACTCTTGGGGGTGGGACAGGACCTTGTCGGGCATTGTTCTTGGCACAAGTCACACATCTTCGGGCTACTGAGGTGGTCAGAGGTCCCAGCAACGAGATATAAAAGTATGGTTTTAGAGCGTCTGCCATTTTGGTTTTTCCATAGTGTGTGGCTTGATGAAAGGCTTGGACAAAGGCAGGGCCTAGGGCTTCGGGAATCACGGTCATACCAGGGGGTGAGCTCCCTTCAGGCGGTGGCAACACTATCCATCCAGTTTCCGATAGTTGCCCCCCCTCATGTCGACAGTAATGGTCCATCTCCGCCTGGGTATATCTGGGTGTCCATGCACTAAGAGGTACTGGAAATATGGCTGCTTGAATCGTTACACTATGGGTAGTGATTTGTCCAGCAATAGCTGCTTCTTGGGCTGTGGCATCAGCAAATCTATTTCCTCGGGACACTTCTCCATCTCCAGTTTGATGGCCCCGACAATGCATTACAGCAACGCGTTTGGGGGCCCATACTGCTTCCAATAAAGTCAATATTTCTGGGCCATACTTGACAGACTTGCCTCCTGAGGTGATTAATCCACGCTCCTTGTACAGGGCTCCATGGGCATGTAATGTTGTAAAAGCATATTTGGAGTCTGTGTAGACGTTCAGGCTGATTCCTGTTCCAAGTCTGAGTGCGCGTGTGAGGGCTATCAATTCAGCCTCCTGCGCTGAGGTTCCTGGGGTCAGGGCTGACGATTCTACTACCATGTCCAGGGTCACCACTGCATAACCAGCACATCGCTGTCCTTCGACTATGAGGCTACTTCCATCTACGAAGAAAGTTCTGTCTGGGTGGTCCAAAGGGATATCAGTTAAGTCTGGGCGACTTGAATATACAGTGTCCATTACTTCCAAGCAATCATGGTCAGGAGGGCCTGGACCGGTTGGCAATAGGGTAGCTGGGTTCAGAGTTTGGCTGACACTCAATTGCAATCGAGGATTTTCACATAGCATGCTTTGATATTTCAACATGCGAGCGTTCGTGAGCCAATGGTTTCCTTTGTGTTCCATCAGGGTTAAGACAGAATGTGGTACGGTGACTTGAAGCTCTTGTCCTAGGGTGAGCTTGTCCGCTTCGCTCACCAAGAGGGCTGTGGCTGCTACAGCTCTCAGGCAGGGTGGCCATCCTTTGGCAACAGGATCCAATTGTTTTGACAGGTAGGCTACAGGTCGCTGCCAAGACCCAAGAAGCTGAGTCAAGACTCCCAATGCGTTTCCACTTGACTCATGGACATATAGGTGAAAGGGCTTCTGCACATCTGGTAGTCCCAAAGCCGGGGATGACATCAACGCTGTTTTTAGGGATTTGAATGCTTTATCTTGTTCTGGGCCCCATTCCAAGGGGGATCGTTCCGCTCTCTTTGTGACTTGGTACAAGGGTTTTGCCATTAGCGCAAAATTTGGTATCCATATGCGGCAATAGCCTGCAGCTCCCAGGAATGCCCGCACCTGCTTTCTGGTGGTGGGGGTTGGGATGCGGCATACTGCTTCCTTTCGTTCAAGTCCTAATTTCCGGGTTCCTTTGGATAGATGGAACCCTAAGTATTTCACTTCTGTCTGACACAGTTGCGCCTTGGCTCTCGAGACCTTGTATGCAGCTTCATTCAAGAGGTGCAAGAGATCACTGGTAGCTTGCACACAATCAGTTTCGTTGTTGGTGGCTATAAGCAAGTCATCTACATATTGGAGTAAGATTCGTTTTCCCGGAGTCACAGGGTAACTTGACAGATCTTGACTGAGGGCTGCACTGAAGATAGTGGGTGAATTCTTGAATCCTTGTGGTAATCGAGTCCAAGTGAGTTGTCCTCGTCGTCCTGTGGTAGGGTTTTCCCATTCAAATGCAAACAAAAGCTGACTGGCAGATGCCAGGCGTATACAGAAAAAGGCATCCTTTAAGTCCAGAACAGTGAAATGTGTAGCTTCTGCTGGAATCAGTCCCAGAAAGGGTGTAAGGATTTGGTACTACTGGATGTATGGTTTCAACTGCACTGTTCACTCGACGTAGATCCTGCACTGGGCGGTAGTCACCTGTCCCAGGCTTCTTGATTGGGAGAAGGGGGGTGTTCCAGGGTGATTGGCATTCTCTAAGGAGTCCATACTGCAGTAGTTTCTTCAGGTGGCGATGTATACCTTCAATTGCTGGTCGTGGGAGGGGATACTGACGCACATGCACTGGTTCTGCTCCTGGCTTAAGGGTGACAAGCACAGGAGCTATATTCTTTGCTAGGCCAGGTGGATTATTCTCTGCCCATACTCCAAGCGGGGCTGCAATGCTGGTAGGTATACAGGAGCTTGCTGCTTTGGATGTAGGTAAATAGAACCGCCATTCTTCTTCTTGGGGGACAGCTAACACCATCAGGCCAGCAGGTTTTGAATTTATAGTCATTTCCATTTTTCCCCCTTCAACGAAAGATATCTGTGCTTGAAGCTTTGCAAGCATGTCTCGGCCCAAAAGGGGAACTGGGCATTCCAGTATATACAGGAACTGGTGTGTTATCGTCTGTCCCCCTAGTTCACAGGCACGGTTCTGCAGAAAAGGTCTTGTGGTTCTAGTTCCAGTAGTTCCCACAATTGTGACAGATCAAGAGGACACAGGAGCCACAGGTTTGGCTACTACTGAATGCTCGGCCCCTGTGTCTACCATAAAGTCCATATGCCGGTCTCCGATCTTTAATTTGACCATAGGCTCCTGGGGACCTAGGAAGAACTTGGAGCCCGGTCTGGCCTAGCCCTCATCCATAAAATTGTTCTCGGCGGTTGCCACTCCCGCTATGGCAGTCTCTTCTTGCTGTTGAAACTGCGCGCGCTGCATCCCCCCTCGCTGCTGGAATCGCCCCCCCGCTCTCCTAGCACTCCCGCCTCCCCTCCAGGGGGTGGAGCTAATGTTCGGGCACTCGTTCTTCCAATGTCCTTCTTCCTTACAATAGGCGCACTGGTTCGCACCTAAGGGAGGCCGAGCACCTCCCCGGCCCCTTCCTCATCCTCTGGCTCTTCTATTAGGATATCCTCCTCCGCGTCCTTCCACTAGTGCTGCAGCGAGCAGATCTGCTTTCTTCATCTTTCTTTCACTTTCCCGTTGGCATTCTTGATCACGATTCACAAATACCTTTTGTGCGACTTCCATTAACTGTGTTGAGTTCATGCCCGCAAATCCCTCTAATTTCTGCAGTTTTCGTTTTATGTCTCCCTGGGACTGACTCACAAAAGCGGCGTTCACCATACGTAAATTCTCCTGGGCTGCTGGGTCATAGGGGTGTAAAGTCTATAGGCTTCAGTTAATCGTTCATAGAAAGCAGCAGGACTTTCATCTGGGCGTTGAAGAATGTCCGCTACTTTCCCAACATTCATGGCTCTCTGCCCTCCCTTCTTTAGGCCCTGCAGTAAGGCATGGCGGAACCGGGTGAGGGCCTTCTCTCCATCATCACTATTCGGGTCCCATCCGGGATCTTCATTTGGGAAATCTACAGCTGCTGCCTGTTGGGGTTTAGGTCTCTCCCGCCTTCAGGGTTCTCTTCCAACCATCTAGTGGTTGCTCACACTATCCGTGCCCGCTCTTCAGTAGTAAAGAGGGTAGCCAAGAGCTGGTGACAGTCAGATCAGGTGGGCTGGTGGGTTTGCATAATACTGGACATTAACTCTGACAAATCTTGGGGCTTTTCAGTATAGGAGGCATAATGCGTTTTCCAGTTTAATAAATCTGTTGTGGTGAAAGGCACATAAACTAGACTGGTCGGTCCGACCACAACCTGACCCTCTTTATTTACAATGGGTAATCCTGGGACTTGCCGCAGTGGCATTTGGCGAACTTCTCTCTGGCCCGCTGTCCTGCTTCTGAGAGCGTAACGCCTATTTTTATATAAAACTCTTTTTTCCAAGCCACACCAGTTTTGGTTGTCTTATTTGTGTTGCTTACCCTACTGTCTCTGTGAAATGAACCCAGGACCAAACGGAGCGTAACCAAAAGTAGAGAGCGGCGAGAGATTACATTTCCAGAAGATTACACCGGCCAGGCCGGCTGAAAACCGGACAGTTGGCAACCCTATATTAACGTTGTGTTTCAATGTTAACGGTGTGTGCATGCTGTAAGGAATATCTCCAGGATATACAGGGAACCCCAGAGAAAAAGGGGGTTCCGAAAACCTGGGTACCAAAGCGGAAGACAGGGAACCCTGGGAAGTGGAGATCCTGTCCTGGGGGATGACTCTTTAAAACTTTGCAGAACAGAAAAATGCCGGGAGGGAGGAGTTTGAGAGGGACAGGAAACAGGAAGTACAAAGATTCACAGAGAGGCTAGAGAAAGGGAGACGAGAAGAAAGGAACAGGCAAGAGTATCCAGTGGAGTCTATGGAGACAGAGTCCTCTCGGGAGCTGGAAACTGAGGGCTTTGCAATGCCCATGGAAACAGAGGCTATGGAACAGACTTTACAGTTTAAAAAACAAAGGAGTACTGCACAGCAAACTCAACAGACTAAGCTTAGACTGTGTTTGCGCTTTTTTTTTTTAAGTTATTTTGTTTGTAGTTGGAGAAATGTGTTATGTTGTATCTGTGAGCATCTGACCTTCCTCAGGATTCTGCACCCACAGGAGCAGAAGAGACCCCGGCAATGCATACCCTGTAAAACTCTTGTTACATATAAACCCCTTTGAATCATAGAAAGGTGGTATACAAATAATCTTAAATGAGCAGGCCAATCCCTGCTTAGCTTCCAAGATCAGACAAGATCAGTTGTACTCTGGGTAGTGTGGCCACAGTATACGCCCCTTTAAAGCTTAACAAATCAATCCTAAGAGCAAGACTTCATTCACTCCTGTCATTCTGGAGCCAGATTTCCACATACACTCACATGCCACCAAGCCACCCAATCCATTAAACCCTGCTGCCACATTCAAAACATCCCCAATATACCCCACTTATCTACCCACCCAATGACATCTAGTCTCAACATTAACTCATACGCATCCAATTCAAGCTTCTCCTCCTGACCTACAAGTGCATTCACTCTGTGGCTCCTCAGTACCTCTCTTTTCTTATTTCTCCTCACAACCCCCCTTGGGTACTCCACTCTTCCAGCAAACTGCTCCTATCTATGCCCTCCTCTCCCACTGCTAATTCCAGACTTCGCTCCTTTGACCTTGCTGCACCATACGCCTGGAACAAACTACCTGTGTCTGTATGCCAGGCACCCTTCCCTTACCCTCTTCAAATCCAGGCTGAAAACTCACCTCTTCGCTGCTGCCTTTGAACCTTAACTCTCCTGATCTCCTTCTCCTTCCCTTGCTTTATCCCTGCCTATACCTTATGTGTTTGTCTTGATTAGATTGCAAGCTCTGATGAGCAGGGACTGTTTCTTACTTGTTTGTTTGTACAGCGCTGCATATAATTTGTAGCGCTATATAAATGCTCAGTAGTAGTAGTAGATTTGTAGGGTGATGTGAGCTTCTAAAAAGGGGAGGGTATGGGGCTAGGAGAAAAGAATAATTTAGCAAAAGAAGAAGGTAGCTGGGATTCTGATCTTGGGATTGGAGCAGTAGGGGTCATAAAAATGTAGTTAGAATCAAGCATTAGTTACAATTAGGCAGATTTTGCATATCCACTGGGAAGACTTCCTTTATAGATTTCCCCCAATGGCTCCAGATTGAGAAACCTTTAATTAAACTGTGCAATTCAAAAGCCTAAATCACAGAATTAAACGAGCTTTGAAACGCAAACACAATGAAATCACTTCACTGGCTCCCCTTCTGTTTCTGTATCCATTTCAAACTTCTCTTTCTAAGCTATAAATGCATTCACTCTACTGCTCCTCATTACTTCTCCTCTCTCTCTACACCCCTCCTTGTGAACTCTGTTTCTCCTCTGGCTTTTCTCTCTCTATGCCCTTATCTACTGCAAACTCCAGACTTCAATCCTTTCACCTTGCTGCTCCTTATGCCTGGAACAGACTTCCTGTATTTTTAGGTCAAGTCTCATCTCTCTCCCTGTTCAAATCCATGCTAAAGGCTTAAGTCTTTGAGGCTGCTTTTGGATCCTAATCTCTTGTCCCCCTTGTGTCTCCTCTCTCTATCAAACCCCTTATTTCTCTTGTATTGTGCTGTCTGTCTTAGCTAGATTTTAAGCTCTACAACAGGTGAAGTAGCGAAGCGCACGCAACAAATACACCAGGAGTCTATTTACTAGAATAGAAACCAGTTTATTTGTGCACAGTCTGTCAGACGGCCGCCTGGGTGAGAATGTTCACAGTCTTGGCAAAAGCATACCTCTATATGATTTGCAAGGATTTGTGGGTAATGTAGTCCATTCATTCCAGACACAGCCGTGACCAATAATTAATTATACTTGCTCAAGGGTAAAGCAAATAGGATTTTTATTTATGAGGGGTTCTCCCAACACAGATAATGCTTGGTAGCACAGAACTCAGGATACTTGCTTGCAGTTTTAAAGTTAGGAAAACAAAATCAGTAAAAAAACATCTGAACTTGTCAGGTAATTAAAGCAAAGGATTAAAGACCTGGTTGGCAACAAACTGATCTTTCTTGTAGGCTTTAGCAAATAATGTCTTAGCAATGCAGTAAGCAACCAAATAAACCCACAAAGTAGGAAAAATGTTCTTTTCTTCAGGTTAACTTCTTATATCTTTACATATAAATTCAGAAGCGATTCCCTTCAGAGCACACAAGCAATTAGGTAAGCTCAATTGCTAGCAATCACCCAGCTGAAACCCCTTAGCTGGCTTGCTTTCACTGTGTAGTTCAAAATCTTACTCAGAAGGTTTTCTGAGTAGATTAAAGAACAAGTTGGTATTTCTTTGTGAGGGTTGTTGCACTTTGTAACAGAAAACTACCATTTGAGTTTGGACAGAGAGCAGTCCATATATTCACATTCTGGTTCTAAGACCTCTCCCCTTTCATAGTTTCAATATCTTGGCTTGACACAAAGGAATTTCTCAATGGAGCACTACCAGGAGAATAATCATTTCCCTGCTTCCTTTCAAAGTTATAGCTAGGGCATAGATCAGTGTTCATACCTGAGCTTCCATTGCTGTTAGAGTTCCCCTTTAAATAGCCTGGCCAATATGTAGTCCAGTTTCTGTGTCCAGCCTTCCAATCTAGATCCCTGGACACTGGATCTCTCTTCACATACCTTCTGGCATGGGTCTCAGGGTCCCTTCCACGTGCAGCTGTTTCCCTCACAGGTGCCGTCTGGAGATTCCTGGCTCTGCAATACCACTCCTCTGGTTTCCCCCAGTCCAATGGTGTATGCTGACCTCTTGTCTGTCTCCCAGTATACGTACTGTGCTGGACTCCTGTAGACTTCCCAGAGGCTTTTCTCTTCCTTCTTTTAAAGGGCTTCTTGCTCTCTCTGTCCGTCCGTTCTGACCTCTGCTTCTGATGAGAATGAAGATCAGGATCCCGTGGATGATCAAGTTACCAATGATCATGACATCCCAGCTCTGGATGATTCTCTGTAGAATAGACTATCTTTATTCTGCCTTGATGAGTGCTCCACCTTAGCACAGCGCAGCTGTGCTGAATCAGGCCTTGCCCTTTGCAATGAGTGCTTGGGGATTACCTCATAGCCCTTTTGATTGAACACACGTTTTCTCACTTCAGCTCCTCTCATGGCTGTTGGAAACCTGGTGCATTCTGGGACTGGTAGTCTTTTATGGCAAAATTCTGTTTTCTCATTTCTACCAGCACTGACAGGTTGCTTGTTCAGAGACACTTCACCTTTTCTATAGCCCCTTCCTGAGCTATGATAAGCTTCCTTATCACAAGTCTCAGACACTTGTCACATTCAAAATGGTCTGAGCATGGCGTTCAGTAAAAAAACAGCATTTATAGCTTTCTTCATCAGTTCTATACAGACAACTCCTCATTGGTCCCGGTGGCCCCCCTCACCCCCCCCCCCATCCAATGGAGATTTCTGACCGGGCCCACACCGCTCGCTCTCCCCCTGCTCTCAGGCCTTCCTAGCCATGGCTCAGTATCTAGACATAACATATTCTGCCTTGCTTTTTGCTTACAAGGTCACTCTGCAGTATAGAAGCTGTGTGAAAAGCAGGATACTGAAATACATCTGTGGATAACATAACAAACTCAATGAAAAAGGTTTGCATTCTTATCAAAGCAGCTTGAAGCAGATTTCTATTTTCTCTGGTTTTCAGCTCTGCTCAGCTAATATTCTAAAGTGGGGGTTGGGGATTCAGGCCTAACCTACAGGTTTTCTGCTACATAACATACATTTACAGGCTATTCTAGGCCATAGCCTATCACATTCCCCCCTTTGATTATTCTCACCCGCAAGTGAGAAAGGGGGAGAATTAAATCACATATGGTACTTTACACTAGGGTGGAGGGATCACTTTGTGGTATAGGGTTAGGGTAGTAATGCCACATTGCTAGTATCTGTGAATCTGCCTTGCGTTCAACAATTCTATCAATGGTTGAGTTCAGCATACGCAAGCATAAGGGAAGGAAACATGGGATACATAAGCAAACAGCCACAATCAAGAATACTATCAATTCAAGTGTCTTCAGGCCGCCCATACCTAAAAACCATGAACCAAACCAGCCATCAAGTTGCAAGCCTTGCCAGGTTTGGACTGGGACATAAGTTTGTTTTCTCATGTGATTGGCTATGTCTTCTACAACTTGCCCTTCATTATCAATTTGCAAACAACAGTTAGTTAAATTAAGCTTACCACATACGCCTCCTTCAGCTGCAAGCAGATAATCTAATGCTAAGCGGTTCTGGTAAATGGCTGTACGCATCTGTGTGGCTTGTTTGGCTAACAAGGTTAGCGCTCTACTAGTTTCATTGGTTATAATTTCAACAACAGCTTGCAAACATATAATACGGTCCAACATATACACAGGAGTGCGGTAGCCCCAAGAACCATCTTGTGCCCAGGTAGCAGGTCCATAGTAAGAAACAATTCTCTCTGGCGGCCATTCTTCAGAGGTTGCATCCCATTTGTCCTACTGGCCGATTTTGAGAGCCTCTCGCTTCTGTCGGCTTTTGTATACAGGGAATCCCAATTGTTCTCCGTGGGAAAGGGGCAAAAGGAAGAAAGATGGTCGTATAGTTCCTAGAACACACGCTCCTCCCCAATTGGCAGGGAGTCTAGCATATGCTCGTGTGCCACAAATCCAATAAAGTCCAGGAGGAGCTTGCCAGGTGCTATGCATAGCCAGATTTGTCCATATCCTGGCCAAGTGAGGAAAGATGATCAAAGGATTAGAAGGTTCCGGAGTATTGGCACCTGACCACCAAGATGTCTTCTCAGTAGTAGCATTGTAATATTTCTGGTTCAAACAGACCAACTGTGCTACTAATGCAGTCAATTGTGGTCCTGCTCGTACAAAACATAGTTTACCCACTATGGAGTGGGCGAGGACCCATTCATTGGTAGTGTTATGAACATCAGTCTGGTTATATGGTACGGAATAGTTCAGTTCCTGCGCTTCCCAAGGCCATTGGTCTCCCATCTGAGTTCCTCCACAAAAGAGACAGTCTGAGACATGGAGGCTGGAGGCCACAGCTCCAGCTAGTTCGATGAACAAATTCTGCGAAGCGTGGGGAACTACAAATTCTGCCTTCATGGCCTCGTGGAAGGTATGATGTATGCGATAAGGTGAAGAAACATGAGTCTTTACATTCAGTTGGATGAATACGATGGTTCCAGGATCAGTTCCACCTCCTGCTATGCGCAGGCCAAATCGAAATCCTTGCTTCCATTGACTGGGGTCGGAGATCTGGAGTCGTAGGGGATTGCATGTACTTTTCTTGCACTTGTTGGGTTCTAGTAGGGGTAATCTTTCCAGTATAGCTTTACGATTATCTCCAGTTTGTCCTGTTGGGCCACCAGACCAGGTAGCATAGTACACACAGTCCCACTTCGGACAGTAGTAGTCTGCTTCTGATGATTTGCTATACGTTGTTGGGGAGTGTGTTCCAGTGAACATTCCCCATCTGTACGCACCTTCAGGACACATATATTTCTCATCATAATAGTAGGCTTGTTCCCATGATCTGCACCTGTAGTAATTGTTTCTGTTAATTAAGTCACAAGCATCAAAATACAGGTACATAGGTTGGGTGGGATCAGAGAGTTGACTTGTAGCGTTGATGAGGGCTCCATCTTCATCATTCCATCTTAGTTCCAGGACATAGTAAGATGGATTCTGTTGAGGTCTGAAACAGGTACGTGTCTTTCCCTTTGTACAGACGTTCAGTTCTGTACCATTATAGATACAATGGCTGACTATGCCAGTACAAGTATAGTAAGAGTGATAAAGCAGAGTCTGAGTGACTTGCATTCCAGTTCGGGTGGTGGTTATACAGGCTGCACAAGGGGGCAAGGCAAGAGTGGTTCTCAAGTGTCCCAGGGCTACCGCAAGAATAAAACAGCAATTAGTAAGCATCATGATCATAGTCTCTAATAATGGATGAGGTAGGTAATGGTTGATTGGTTGATAGAGTCTGCAATGTGGATACTGCAAAATTGAAGGATGGCTCTTTCTTTGATGTCCAGGAGTGGGTTGGCAAAGTCTTTATGATGATGGAACTTGTCTTCGCAGTGTGAGTTGAAATGGTGATGCAGGATTAGCGATCGAGGTCCAGGGGTGACTCTCAGGAACTGCTGCTGGCTTTACTCGACTGTGGTGGATCCAGGAATCGATTTCTGCCACTTTGATTGCCGTTGGGGTTGACAACAAGACTATGTATGGCCCCTTCCAATGAGGCGCCAACGGTGTCTTCTTCCACTCTTTTACCCACACTGAGGCTCCAGGCTTGAAAGGATGCAAGGCCTCTGTTAGATTGATAGGCAACTGGTCTTGTACCCAGGTATGAAGGCCCTGTAAAACAGAACTTAGAGTCAACAATTCTTGTCTAGTGATTACTGATCCAATTTGATTCATATCCCCCCTTATCCTCCTGAATTATGGGCGGGGGCCTCCCATACAAAATCTCAAATGGGGATACTCCTAAGGGCGTGGTGGGGGCTGAACGTATCCGGAGAAGGGCCATGGGGAGAGCTTGGGGCCATTTCAGATGGGCTTCTTGACAGAGCTTAGATAACTGAGACTTCAGGGTTTGGTTCATTCTCTCTACTTTCCGTGAACTCTGGGGTCTATAAGCTGTGTGTAACTTCCATTGTATTTGCAGGGCATGGGCTAGCTGCTGGGTTACTTGTGACACAAAAGAGGGCCCATTGTCAGACCCCATGGTCAAAGGTATTCCGAACCGGGGGATGATCTCATGGAGCAGGGCTTTAGTGACTTCCCTGGCCTTCTCAGTTCTAGTGGGAAAAGCTTCCACCCATCCAGAAAAAGTACAGACTAGGACTAACAAGTAGCGATATCCATTCGCTCGTGGCATTTCTGCAAAGTCTATTTGAATATTTCCCATGGGGGTAACTCCTACTGACTGAGCTCTTGGGGGTGGGACAGGACCTTGTCGGGCATTGTTCTTGGCACAAGTCACACATCTTCAGGCTACTGAGGTGGTCAGAGGTCCCAGCAACGAGATATAAAAGTATGGTATTAGAGCGTCTGCCATTTTGGTTTTTCCATAGTGTGTGGCTTGATGAAAGGCTTGGACAAAGGCAGGGCCTAGGGCTTCGGGAATCACGGTCATACCAGGGGGTGAGCTCCCTTCAGGCGGTGGCAACACTATCCATCCAGTTTCCGATAGTTGCCCCCCCTCATGTCGACAGTAATGGTCCATCTCCGCCTGGGTATATCTGGGTGTCCATGCACTAAGAGGTACTGGAAATATGGCTGCTTGAATCGTTACACTATGGGTAGTGATTTGTCCAGCAATAGCTGCTTCTTGGGCTGTGGCATCAGCAAATCTATTTCCTCGGGACACTTCTCCATCTCCAGTTTGATGGCCCCGACAATGCATTACAGCAACGCGTTTGGGGGCCCATACTGCTTCCAATAAAGTCAATATTTCTGGGCCATACTTGACAGACTTGCCTCCTGAGGTGATTAATCCACGTTCCTTGTACAGGGCTCCATGGGCATGTAATGTTGTAAAAGCATATTTGGAGTCTGTGTAGACATTCAGGCTGATTCCTGTTCCAAGTCTGAGTGCGCGTGTGAGGGCTATCAATTCAGCCTCCTGCGCTGAGGTTCCTGGGGCCAGGGCTGACGATTCTACTACCATGTCCAGGGTCACCACTGCATAACTAGCACATCGCTGTCCTTCGACTATGAGGCTACTTCCATCTACGAAGAAAGTTCTGTCTAGGTGGTCCAAAGGGATATCAGTTAAGTCTGGGCGACTTCAATATACAGTGTCCATTACTTCCAAGCAATCATGGTCAGGAGGGCCTGGACCGGTTGGCAGTAGGGTAGCTGGGTTCAGAGTTTGGCTGACACTCAATTGCAATCGAGGATTTTCACATAGCATGCTTTGATATTTCAACATGCGAGCGTTCGTGAGCCAATGGTTTCCTTTGTGTTCCATCAGGGTTAAGACAGAATGTGGTACGGTGACTTGAAGCTCTTGTCCTAGGGTGAGCTTGTCCGCTTCGCTCACCAAGAGGGCTGTGGCTGCTACAGCTCTCAGGCAGGGTGGCCATCCTTTGGCAACAGGATCCAATTGTTTTGACAGGTAGGCTACAGGTCGCTGCCAAGACCCAAGAGGCTGAGTCAAGACTCCCAATGCGTTTCCACTTGACTCATGGACATATAGGTGAAAGGGCTTCTGCACATCTGGTAGTCCCAAAGCCGGGGATGACATCAATGCTGTTTTTAGGGATTTGAATGCTTTATCTTGTTCTGGGCCCCATTCCAAGGGGGATCGTTCCGCTCCCTTTGTGACTTGGTACAAGGGTTTTGCCATGAGCGCAAAATTTGGTATCCATATGCGGCAATAGCCTGCAGCTCCCAGGAATGCCCGCACCTGCTTTCTGGTGGTGGGGGTTGGGATGCGGCATACTGCTTCCTTTCGTTCAAGTCCTAATTTCTGGGTTCCTTTGGATAGATGGAACCCTAAGTATTTCACTTCTGTCTGACACAGTTGCGCCTTGGCTCTCGAGACCTTGTATCCAGCTTCATTCAAGAGGTGCAAGAGATCACTGGTAGCTTGCACACAATCAGTTTCGTTGTTGGTGGCTATAAGCAAGTCATCTACATACTGGAGTAAGATTCGTTTTCCCGGAGTCACAGGGTAACTTGACAGATCTTGACTGAGGGCTGCACTGAAGATAGTGGGTGAATTCTTGAATCCTTGTGGTAATCGAGTCCAAGTGAGTTGTCCTCGTCGTCCTGTGGTAGGGTTTTCCCATTCAAATGCAAACAAAAGCTGAATGGCAGATGCCAGGCGTATACAGAAAAAGGCATCCTTTAAGTCCAGAACAGTGAAATGTGTAGCTTCTGCTGGAATCAGTCCCAGAAAGGGTGTAAGGATTTGGTACTACTGGATGTATGGTTTCAACTGCACTGTTCACTCGACGTAGATCCTGCACTGGGTGGTAGTCACCTGTCCCAGGCTTCTTGATTGGGAGAAGGGGGGTGTTCCAGGGTGATTGGCATTCTCTAAGGAGTCCATACTGCAGTAGTTTCTTCAGGTGGCGATGTATACCTTCAATTGCTGGTCGTGGGAGGGGATACTGACGCACATGCACTGGTTCTGCTCCTGGCTTAAGGGTGACAAGCACAGGAGCTATATTCTTTGCTAGGCCAGGTGGATTATTCTCTGCCCATACTCCAGGCGGAGCTGCAATGCTGGTAGGTATACAGGAGCTTGCTGCTTTGGATGTAGGTAAATAGAGCGCCATTCTTCTTCTTGGGGGACAGCTAACACCATCAGGCCAGCAGGTTTTGAATTTATAGTCATTTCCATTTTTCCCCCTTCAACGAAGGATATCTGTGCTTGAAGCTTTGCAAGCATGTCTCGGCCCAAAAGGGGAACTGGGCATTCAGGTATATACAGGAACTGGTGTGTTATCGTCTGTCCCCCTAGTTCACAGGCGCGGTTCTGCAGAAAAGGTCTTGTGGTTCTAGTTCCAGTAGCTCCCACAATTGTGACAGATCGAGAGGACACAGGAGCCACAGGTTTGGCTACTACTGAATGCTCGGCCCCTGTGTCTACCATAAAGTCCATATGCCGGTCTCCGATCTTTAATTTGACCATAGGCTCCTGGAGACCTAGGACGAACTTGGAGCCCGGTGTGGCCTAGTCCTCATCCATAAAATTGTTCTCGGCGGTTGCCACTCCCGCTATGGCAGTCTCTTCTCACTGTTGAAACTGCGCGCGCTGCATCCCCCCTCGCTGCTGGAATCGCCCCCCCCCCCCGCTCTCCTAGCACTCCCGCCTCCCCTCCAGGGGGTGGAGCTAATGTTCAGGCACTCGTTCTTCCAATGTCCTTCTTCCTTACAATAGGCGCACTGGTTCTCACCTAAGGGAGGCCGAGCACCTCCCCGGCCCCTTCCCCATCCTCTGGCTCTTCTATTAGGATATCCTCCTCCGCGTCCTTCCACTAGTGCTGCAGCGAGCAGATCTGCTTTCTTCATCTTTCTTTCACTTTCCCGTTGGCATTCTTGATCACGATTCACAAATACCTTTTGTGCGACTTCCATTAACTGTGTTGAGTTCATGCCCGCAAATCCCTCTAATTTCTGCAGTTTTCATTTTATGTCTCCCTGGGACTGACTCACAAAAGCGGCGTTCACCATACGTAAATTCTCCTGGGCTGCTGGGTCATAGGGGGTGTAAAGTCTATAGGCTTCAGTTAATCATTCATAGAAAGCAGCAGGACTTTCATCTGGGCGTTGAAGAAAGTCTGCTACTTTCCCAACATTCATGGCTCTCTGCCCTCCCTTCTTTAGGCAATGCAGTAAGGCATGGCGGAACCGGGTGAGGGCCTTCTCTCCGTCATCACTATTCGGGTCCCATCCGGGATCTTCATTTGGGAAATCTACAGCTGCTGCCTGTTGGGGTTTAGGTCTCTCTCGCCTTCAGGGTTCTCTTCCAACCATCTAGTGGTTGCTCACACTATCCGTGCCCGCTCTTCAGTATTAAAGAGGGTAGCCAAGAGCTGGTGACAGTCAGACCAGGTGGGCTGGTAGGTTTGCATAATACTGGACATTAACTCTGACAAATCTTGGGGCTTTTCAGTATAGGAGGCATAATGCGTTTTCCAGTTTAATAAATCTGTTGTGGTGAAAGGCACATAAACTAGACTGGTCGGTCCGACCACAACCTGACCCTCTTCATTTACAATGGGTAATCCTGGGACTTGCCGCAGTGGCATTTGGCGAACTTCTCTCTGGCCCGCTGCCTGCTTCTGAGAGCATAACGCCTATTTTTATATAAAACTCTTTTTCCAAGCCACACCAGTTTTGGTTGTCTTATTTGTGTTGCTTACCCTACTGTCTCTGTGAAATGAACCCAGGACCAAACGGAGCGTAACCAAAAGTAGAGAGCGGTGAAAGATTACATTTCCAGAAGATTACACCGGCCAGGCCGGCTGAAAACCGGACAGTTGGCAACCCTATATTAACGTTGTGTTTCAATGTTAACGGTGTGTGCATGCTGTAAGGAATATCTCCAGGATATACAGGGAACCCCAGAGAAAAAGGGGGTTCCGAAAACCTGGGTACCAAAGCGGAAGACAGGGAACCCTGGGAAGTGGAGATCCTGTCCTGGGGGATGACTCTAAAACTTTGCAGAACAGAAAAATGCCGGGAGGGAGGAGTTTGAGAGGGACAGGAAACAGGAAGTACAAAGATTCACAGAGAGGCTAGAGAAAGGGAGACGAGAAGAAAGGAACAGGCTAGAGTATCCAGTGGAGTCTATGGAGACAGAGTCCTCTCGGGATCTGGAAACTGAGGGCTTTGCAATGCCCATGGAAACAGAGGCTATGGAACAGACTTTACAGTTTAAAAAACAAAGGAGTACTGCACAGCAAACTCAACAGACTAAGCTTAGACTGTGTTTGCGCTTTTTTTTAAAGTTATTTTGTTTGTAGTTGGAGAAATGTGTTATGTTGTATCTGTGAGCATCTGACCTTCCTCAGGATTCTGCACCCACAGGAGCAGAAGAGACCCCGGCAATGCATACTGCGGCGCTCCTGCCCGGCCTTGGGGCTAAAGACAGGAGCGGCGGTCTGATGCTTCGTGAGGAAGGAGAGTAACCTGTCTCCAGGGAATGCTGGGTATTGTAGTTCCTGCTCCTCTCGCTCCAAAATAAAGAGTTGTAGTTATGGGGTTTCCAGTATATTTATTATAGTAAAGGATATTGTTCCATCACATGGCAAATAAATGCAAACAAAATAGGTGCTTCAAATGCTAACAGGAAAACTTAGGATAAAGGCTTCTTTTCACTTCTAAGCAAATTACTCACTTTGCCCCAAGAGGTCAGTTAGTTTCACTGCAGCCTCTTTCAGCCACTGTTACCTTCACAGTGCTGGGGAAAATCAGGTGCATATAATTAGAGCTTTCTCAGCAAGGCAATACAACAGCTCCGTAGCATTCAATTCACATACGGTAAAAAGCAGTTTCCTTCAGCTTGGCATCTCTACACAGCAGACCGTGCAATCCATGCTCTCACAATCTGGTAAGTCTGTATTATCTTGTGTTAATTCTTCAAGCTGTATGGAATTACTGGCTTCTGGTAACACTGGCTGTCTTCTAGCTTGCAACTCTAAAAACTGCTTAAAACTCTGTAGGAGCAATTCAGCCTGCTGTTTGGGAGGTAGGGAATTGCTATCAGCTATACAACTTCCCTCTGGCTTAAGGCTGTTTATTTTCTCCTCTCTTAGATTAATTGTATCAGAGTAACTGCTAGTCTCTTTTGCTAATGTTTCACACACAGGAGAGTTAGCTTTACGTTCAGCCTGGAAACTTTGTGGCAATTCACTTACTTGTTGCCATGCCGTTCTGACTTCAGATGGCTCCAACGTTCTCCAGCTGTTGGAATGTTTGTTGCTCTCTGGCTCAAACGGTACTTCACAGAATGATTGTTTTCTTTCTTGTGCCTGCCTTGAAGGCTTCCTTTCCAGGGCTGTGCCTTCCAACGGTTGTCTATTTCAGGGCTAGGTCCTCTCTCCTTGGGACTTCTACTCACTGCTTCTGAATAGAACTTTGCAGGTCTCCTTCCAATGCCAGGTTCCCAAGTATCAGCATACTGTTTTCTGGACTTCCAATCATTCTCCTGCTTAATACTTCTTCTTTCTCTCCTCCTCCCTCTTCTGACTAGCAAAGCCATGCTCTGGTTTAAAACCACGTTCTCTCCTGGACACGCCCCTTCCCAGGACAGGGTGTGCCCAATCAGGACTGCAGGACTCCTCCCCTGGTCTGGTCTCCATGCTCAGCTCTGTGGAATAGAGTCTCTCTTTCTTCCTTGGTTTCTCAAATAGGCATAAATCCTACTGAACCTCAGGATTTTCATCCGTCTCCATAGGCTCAGGAGGGTGCTGTTCACCACAATACCCTGTAAAACTCTTGTTATATATAAACCCCTTTGAATCATACAAAGGTGGTATACCAATAATCTTAAATGAGCAGGCCAATCCCTGCTTAGCTTCCAAGATCAGACAAGATCAGTTGTACTCTGGGTAGTGTGGCCACAGTATACGCCCCTTTAAAGCTTAACAAATCAATCCTAAGAGCAAGACTTCATTCACTCCTGTCATTCTGGAGCCAGATTTCCACATACACTCACAAGCCACCAAGCCACCCAATCCATTATACCCTGCTGCCACATTCAAAACATCCCCAATATACCCCACTTATCTACCCACCCAATGACATCTAGTCTCAACATTAGCTCATACGCATCCAATTCAAGCTTCTCCTCCTGACCTACAACTGCATTCACTCTGTGGCTCCTCAGTACCTCTCTTTTCTTATTTCTCCTCACAACCCCCCTTGGGTACTCCACTCTTCCAGCAAACTGCTCCTATCTATGCCCTCCTCTCCCACTGCTAATTCCAGACTTCGCTCCTTTGACCTTGCTGCACCATACGCCTGGAACAAACTACCTGTGTCTGTATGCCAGGCACCCTTCCCTTACCCTCTTCAAATCCAGGCTGAAAACTCACCTCTTCGCTGCTGCCTTTGAACCTTAACTCTCCTGATCTCCTTCTCCTTCCCTTGCTTTATCCCTGCCTATACCTTATGTGTTTGTCTTGATTATATTGCAAGCTCTGATGAGCAGGGACTGTTTCTTACTTGTTTGTTTGTACAGTCAAACCTCGGTTTTCATGATTAATCCGTTCCAAAAAGTCTGACTAAAACCGAAACGGACTAAAACCGAAGCAAGATTTCCCATAGGAAATAATGTAAATTCAATTAATCCGTTCCAGACACCCAAAAATATTGACAAAAAGTACATTTTATAGAGAATAACTATATTTTTACATACAGAAAACAATGAGAAATACATATAAATGACTAATGAAATGGATAAATGAACATTTAACATCACATTTAACTTTATTGAAGACTCTTGTTGAGGGGAGAGGGAGGAGGAGATACCTTAGGACACCAATGTGATCGCTGACTCCGTCTCAACAGCATACCCCGCAAGAGAAAGAACTGCCTGCCACATTCATTCAACATCTCCTGCTTACCCCTCAACATCTCCTGCTACCTCCGAGCCTGAGGGGGCGCTCCAGAGAACAGGCAGGCGGTGGAGAGATCGGGGCCTTCCTCTCTGCAATCCTTCCATGTCTGGCTCGAGGATGTTGCTCACCTGGGCAGGCAGTGTACTGTTTGCAGGCACACGCAACAGCTGGGTTTGAAGTCTGCCAATCTCCAGATCTCCTTCACGCACACGCGATCGGTGAGTCCGGGGGGGGGGGGGTAATGCTGCCGGGACTGGGCAGGCAGTGTACTCTGCAGGCACACGCACACGCGATCGGTGAATCGGGGGGGGGGGGGGGCTGTACGAAAACCGAGGCTATCGACGAAAACCGAGACAACATCTGAGTGGGGAAAAGACGTCGAAAACCGAAACCGACGAAAACCGGGGCAACCGATAACCGAGGTTTGACTGTACAGCGCTGCATATAATTTGTAGCGCTATATAAATGCTCAGTAGTAGTAGTAGATTTGTAGGGTGATGTGAGCTTCTAAAAAGGGGAGGGTATGGGGCTAGGAGAAAAGAATAATTTAGCAAAAGAAGAAGGTAGCTGGGATTCTGATCTTGGGATTGGAGCAGTAGGGGTCATAAAAATGTAGTTAGAATCAAGCATTAGTTACAATTAGGCAGATTTTGCATATCCACTGGGAAGACTTCCTTTATAGATTTCCCCCAATGGCTCCAGATTGAGAAAACCTTTAATTAAACTGTGCAATTCAAAAGCCTAAATCACAGAATTAAACGAGCTTTGAAACGCAAACACAATGAAATCACTTCACTGGCTCCCCTTCTGTTTCTGTATCCATTTCAAACTTCTCTTTCTAAGCTATAAATGCATTCACTCTACTGCTCCTCATTACTTCTCCTCTCTCTCTACACCCCTCCTTGTGAACTCTGTTTCTCCTCTGGCTTTTCTCTCTCTATTTTTATTTATTTATTTATTTATCTAATTCTTCTATACCGCCCCTTCCAGAGATCAGGGGCGGTTTACATGGAACAAAGTAAACAAATTTGTACACTAATGTATACATTACATGGAACATAGTTTTTTAACTTTATACAGATAATATTTAGTAACTTTATACAGATAATATTTAGTAACTTTATAACTTTCTAACTTTATACAGATAACTGTGCATTAATTGTTGTAACTATTTACATTTTGTATATAATTATAAATTTCTGTATCGTAGTGTCAATCAGAGTATTCTACCTTGTTTACCGGTAGTCAGGGTCATATATGTGTGCGGAGGAATTTATTTCCTTTTTCTCTTGAGAGTGTTTTTGGGGTGTCTGTGATGGGTGTAAGTGGTGGGTGTATGTGTGTGGGTAGTTGAGTGTAATTTTAGGGCTTTGTGTTTGAGTGTCTTGGGATGGTATGTGGTTGGACTTGGGGGTAAGGGATTTCAAAGTGTTCGGAGAAAAGGTATGTCTTGAGTTCCTTTCTAAATTGGGTGAGGTCTTTTATGATCCGAAGGTTTATTGGGAGATCATTCCAGAGCATGGGGGCAGTGAATGTGAAGGCTCTGGTGCTGGTGGATTTTTTAGTTCTTTTGAATGATTTTGGTATTTCAAGTGAGTGTGTTGCGTTTAGTCTGCGGGTTCTTGATTCAGATGGGGCATGTAATAGTGTGGTTAGATATGAAGGGGCGATGTTGTTCAGGAGCTTGAATGTGGTTAGGAGGATTTTATATCTGATTCTGCTATTTATAGGGAGCCAATGAAGTTCTAGCATTATTGGGGTTACATGATCTGCTAGGCTGGCTTTAGTGACTACTTTCACACAGATGTTCTGAGCTCTTTGAAGCAGGTATGTACTTTTTTGTGGTAGGCCAATTAAGAGACTATTACAATAGTCAAAGTGTGGGGTGATGAGTGTGTTAACAACTGATCTAAAGTCTTGGGTGTCTAGAAGGGGCCTTAGATGTTGTATGGTTTTGAGTTTGTAGAATATAGTTTTTACTGTCTGTTTTATATGCGGTATCATGGTAAGTGTGTGATCTATTATTACACCTAGGTATTTTACCTCTTTTTTGACTGGAATTGTAGTATTTATGATTGAGATTGATGTTGGATAGGTGTCTTCAGTCATAGGTGGTCTTGTTACAAACATTGCTTCTGTTTTTTTGAGATTGATGCTAAGGTAGTTAGATTCCATCCAGGAGGTGGTTTCCACCATGCATTTTGATAAGGCATCATAGGTAGGGTTTTTGGTAGATATGGGGAGAGCAAGCATGATGTCATCAGCATAGATAAAGTGACTGATTTTGTGTTTTCTGAATATTTCTGTAATGGGTTGGAGGTACAGGTTGAAAAGGAGGGCAGAAAGGGCGGATCCTTGGGGTATTCCTTGTCCTTGGGGGAAGGTTTCCGATACTTCCTGGTCTATTTGAACACGTATTAGTCTATTTGTGATGTAAGACTTAAACCAATTGAGTACTGTCCCACCTATTCCTAGATTTTCTAGTCTATTGATCAAGGTAAGGTGGTTGATGTTGTCAAAGGCGGCAGAAATGTCTAAGAAAAGGAGTATGAAGCCTTGACTGCTATCATCTGTGCCTCTAATGAGGAAGTCTATCAGTGTAATTAGTAGGGTTTCTACACCGTGATAGGGGCGGAAGCCAAACTGGTGAGAGTCTAAGGGTTTGTGTTCATCGATATAGTCTTGTAGTTGTAGTTGGACGTTTTTTTCTATGCCCTTATCTATGCCCTTATCTATGCCCTTATCTACTGCAAACTCCAGACTTCAATCCTTTCACCTTGCTGCTCCTTATGCCTGGAACAGACTTCCTGTATTTTTAGGTCAAGTCTCATCTCTCTCCCTGTTCAAATCCATGCTAAAGGCTTAAGTCTTTGAGGCTGCTTTTGGATCCTAATCTCTTGTCCCCCTTGTGTCTCCTCTCTCTATCAAACCCCTTATTTCTCTTGTATTGTGCTGTCTGTCTTAGCTAGATTTTAAGCTCTACAAGCAGGGACTGTCTATATATGTTTGTACAGTGCTGTGTACACTTTGTAGCACTATATAAATGATTAATTATAGTAGTAGTAGTAGTAGTAGATAAGGATCAGTCTTAATCTATAATTCTTGCTGTATTTTTGTGATTTTTTTAGCTCCAGCCCCATGATCAGTATCCCAGCTACTTTCTTTAAAAAAACAAATGTTTTTCTTCCAGTTCCCCATGCCCAGATACCTTGTTTCTCCGTTCATATTTAAATTTCCTAAGCGAAACATTAGGGGTTGTAGCCAGAATGCCCAGCCTGATCCAAGCTTGGGAGATACAAATGTAAGAAGTACTTTAGTTCTAACGCAATCTTGTTGCACCTTTTCAAGATAACTGAATTATAAATGAATAATTCAGGGTTGATGCTACTTGTCTCTAGCGAATAAGCTTTAGAAGACATTTCGTAAAGTCAAACGGGGTGTCTTTGGTGCTGCTGGGAGTTGTAGTTGGAGCCTCAGTGTGCAGGACTTAGGGGAGGAGGCTGTAACCAGGGAAGGACTCCAAGTCCCAGCATGCTTTACACCACTCATCCTGAGGGCTTCAGCAGTGGACGGGACGGTATTAGCGCCAGCGCCGCCGCCGCCATGAGGAAAGGGGGAGAGCTTTGTCCTCAGGATTTCTGAAGTTACAATTAAAGATCCAGCCCCAGGAGCTCAGACGGCGGATCTGCTGCCATTTCTCTGGGAAAGCAGAGCAGGAAATGCCTGCAGAGGCTAATGCTCAGGTAGGAGTTTGCAAGAAATGAGCCTGGAGACAAGGCTTAAGCTGCAGCGTCCATGACAATAGTTTTACCTGAGAGTGGAGGGATCCCGATAATTCTGTAACACAGAGTTAAATAAGGGGGTTCAGGCTTTTATTTCTTCACAGGCACACCGAGGCAGCAAGAATATGGAGCTGGCACATGAGCTGAGGAATTGTAGCCTCTGGCTGCTCCTAATGGGCTGTGGTCTTATCATGGGGGCTAGAGTGCACCTGTTTGTCTTGTCCCCCTTTCCCAATTTAACCTTGCCAGGGCCAAAGTTTCCACCACCCCTACCCTTTCCCTATCCTGATGTAGTCTACAGGGGCCAAAGACCTTAAACCAGACCCTCTCCCTGTGCTGTCATGCCCATACTTCTTTTATCACCACAGATCTGGGCTGACAGGATTTGGATTTTAGATTTAATTTCTTGCCTTTCAAAATGAGTTTTGAGTGAGTTATTCATAAATGGTATTCATTTTTTTGTCCCTAAGGGCTAGATTTACTAAAGTGTGCTATCTTGTAAGCATGTGCTAATATTAATAAAGATGTCCTGCACTAAATAAGACCTGTGGCAAATAACATGTTACTATGTGCTGATGCTATAATGCCTTTTAGTAAATGTAGCTCTGAGTTTTGTACCTGAGGCATTGGAGGTTGAGCTCGGTTCCCCAATGTCATAAGGAGCCTCAGTGGGAGAAATGGGATTTGAACCCTGGCATCCCTGGTTTTAAGCCCACAGCTCTAACCACTGGCCTATTCTATTGCGCAGGATGAGGAAGAGGCTGTTTAAGTTACCCTGCCTCTCTGTCTTTCTCTTTCCCTGTGGAATGCAGAGTTTCTGATTTCCTATTTGTTTATATGGAGTTTTTCTTTTCTTTTTAATTTGGTTTGGGTTTATGTGTGGAAAATCTTTTAATAAACCATAAATGTCTATTGGGCTGTGGCTGCCTCCTCTGCAGCAGAGTACCTGGAAGCATGAGCGAGTACACAGGAGGCGGAAGAAATGTGTGGCCTGAGGTACTGCCGCTGTCGTCTGCACCTCAAGTCGGTCCTGATAGTCAGCGGTGAGTAGGGTTGCCAACTGGTTCCAGATGCGCCCGACAGGCTTGATCCAGTCCTGGGTTTACCCCATTGCATGCAGGGACATGCAGTCTTGCTTTTCTTATGGAATGCAATGGAAAAATCAGAACTACATGTCCCTGCATGCAGTGGGGTAAACCTAGGACTGGATCAAGTGTGTCGGGTGCATCTGGAGCCAGTTGGCAACCCTAGCGGTGAGTGAGAGAGGTTACAATATAGACATAAAAGAACCTTTGAATTCTAGTCACTCTGAGACTGTTGCGGTGTATGAGGTGGGGGACACTGGGGAATTAATTTTCCCCACCAACTGATTTGCACGTTCTTTTATTCCCTTTCATTCTCATGCATTCAAATACTCTGTCTTTCATGCTAGTCCAGTTTCAGCACGCTTCACTATTCCTCTTTCTGCTTCCTCTCCAGAGCAGACCTCAGCACTTCCCTGCTCTCAGACTCGGCCCTCTTAGCCTCTAACCCACAGGCTTCTGACAGCTCAGTCCTTGCCTCTGACCAACACAAGCCATTTCAGTCCCCACTGCTTCTTCTTGCCTTCCAGCCCACGCAGGCCGCTGCCTTTTCCATTGCTCCAATCTATATGGTGTCGGCACCCTAGGCAGACCTTAAGCTTTACACCCTTCTGACTGTAAAAATCTGTTTAGCTTTGAATGCCCTGCTCTTTGCTGCCCCTCCCAGAGGTTGCCACCCTAGACGACTGCCTAGTTTTCCTAATGAGTGGGCCAACCCTGATTGCAGGCTGCTCTTTCCAGGATAGTCTCTGGTAAATTTACTGACATCCTAAAGCTGCTGGCTGAAATATCAGAGTTTGTAGATACGAGAGGGGGATAATTTTTTGGGAGCAGAGGATGAGGAGGTGCTAAAAGTGAGGATCGTGGGTTGGAAGAGTTGCTGCAGGGATGTTTCAGGGGGAGTGAAAGTTAGTAGCTTGTGAATGTGAGGGAGAAGGGATCAGTGCTGGGGGAGGAGGAGGTATTTGTGTATGTTTTGAGAAAGAGAGGGGCGCAGTACTGGAGTAGGGGTACTAAGGTCTCCCTTCCCCCTCTACCCATCTCCCTTCCAAATCTGAAGAACTCCTACCAATTTTGATTCCAGATTCTGTCTCCCAGATTCTGGAACTTCCTCTCTAATCAACTTTCCCTGCCCCTGAACCACTTGCCACAAATCCTAGATTAAACAAAATACAAAAAATTGCCCTAAATATTGCAAATACTGATCTACAAAATCCTAATATGTTACTGTGTGATCAGAAATATGATCAAAATACATAAAAAAATTTTTTTTAATTCTTACTATTTGAAAATTTTTTTGTATATATATACTTGGATACAGGTCTCAGAATGAATGGGGGAGGATAGCTACAGGCTATAACAGCTGAAAAGCCTGAGAAATTCCTGACCCCTTCCTTACATCAAGGACCTTTGGAATCCAATTTTTTCTTTTTACCTAAAATATCTTTAACTTTAAGCTGTCAACAACAGATTTAACAAAATTATGAGCTCTGCGAACTCTCTTCAATTAATGACTACTGATTAAGTATCCGTCGTCTTTACTGAGGTCTTTTCAAGAGAGAGACTGGTAGTTGTAAATAGTAAGTCCAGATTGATGACATCCCCTTTAAAGGTGGGAAAATAGCCAAACCAGTTCCACAACTTCCAGAATCTTTTCTGTCATTAAATAACTATGACATATCAGGACCAAAACTATTGGCTTTCAAAAATTCCAAAACGACTTATCTGTATGTAGAATGAAAGAGCAACCAAGTCTCTCTATTCCCGATGCAAACTTCCAGCGCTATCGCGTTTCACCGCTCTCGCGGTTTCATCGGGGGAGATGGAATTCTCACGCCGTGTCTTACAAGTTTATGAAAATCTTTCAATAAACAACTTGTAACATTGTATCAAGAGCCAAAAAGACGCCGCGTGAGAATTCCATCTCCCCCGATGAAACCGCGAGAGCGCTGGAAGTTTGCGTCGGGAATAGAGAGACTTGGTTGCTCTTTCATTCTACATACAGATAAGTCGTTTTGGAATTTTTGAAAGCCAATAGTTTTGGTCCTGATATGTCATAGTTATTTAATGACGGAAAAGATTCAGGAAGTTGTGGAACTGGTTTGGCTATTTTCCCACCTTTAAAGGGGATGTCATCAATCTGGACTTACTTTTTACAACTACCAGTCTCTCTCTTGAAAAGACCTCAGTAAAGACGATGGATACTTAATCAGTAGTCATTAATTGAAGAGAGTTCGCAGAGCTCATAATTTTGTTAAATCTGTTGTTGACAGCTTAAAGATAAAAAACAAAGATATTTTAGGTAAAAAGAAAAAATTGGATTCCAAAGGTCCTTGATGTAAGGAAGGGGTCAGGAATTTCTCAGGCTTTTCAGCTGTTATAGCCTGTAGCTATCCTCCCCCATTCATTCTGAGACCTGTATCCAAGTACATATATACAAAACAATTTTCAAATAGTAAGAATTAAAATTTTTTTTTTATGTATTTTGATCATATTTCTGATCACACAGTAACATATTAGGATTTTGTAGATCAGTATTTGCAATATTTAGGGCAATTTTTTGTATTTTGTTTGAGTATATTGCTCTGAAAACCCTTACCTGATGGATTTATCTAGTACAAATCCTAGATTGGCCTCCTCCTTTTCCTCAATTCCAGAACCTTCTCTCTTTCCTCTTCTCCTTCCCAGATCCTTTATTCCTCTTTTGGCATCCAAAATCCCTAATCTTCTCCTTCATTTCTGATCTTCCTCCTTTCTTCCCTCCATCCCTGATCTGTTCAACTATTGCCTTTCCCCTCCCTATCCCCAATATACCCTGCCTTTATTGATTCTTCAGATCCCTTTTCCCTGCCTAAAAATAGAAAAACAAGTTATACAGTACCTGCACACAATCGGTGAGTGTCAGAGTGATTAGAGCAATGGGCCGAAAACCAGGGAAACCAGAATTCAAATCCTGCTTCCCCCACTGACATGTCTTGTGATCTTGAGCAGCTCATTTTATTTTTCATCTTTGTCTCAGGAACTGTAAACTCTTAGGGACAGGGACTTATTGCGCCTGGATTCTCATAATGCTGTAGAACTCCTTGAGCATGATCCAGGATATCAAGGTCGGGAAACTCATTTTATAATGTAAATTTATTATTAATAGTGAAAATTGAACATTTTTGTCAGTTTGCCACCAAATTGCACAATGCAGAATTTCATATTGCACAGATTTCCAACTTATGCCATAAAATCTACTGTCGCAGGAACTAAGCACTGTACCTTAGACTTGCTTTGACCTGTTGTCTGAATTTGAGGAAGGGGGGGGAAGGACTGGAAGAAGCTCTATCAACAGTGCCTATGAGTGGCAAAAACCTAAATAAGTGACTGTGGGGTTTCGGTAAGGTTTAAAGCACATTTTACTTCTGTTGCTGTATGGACAGGTCTCTGATTTCTCTATTACTTTTAATATAGGATTGATTTAGAAGACAGTAAACTGCTTGTACAGCACAGAAAATGAAGTGTTGTCACCTTTTCTAGTACAGTACAGAGCAGCAAGGCTTTGCAGCAAAATGTAGGTGAAAGCTCGAGTCAGAGGCCTAAATCCTGCAGCTAAACGGCAGCTTTTACAGAAACCCACTGTACCTTGGTCCAAACTCCCCCTCAAACCTATATTCTGGGCACTCAGATGGGCAGTGTGATCCTGCTTAAACCTGGCCACACTTTGATATCGGGGAACCCTTAATCTTCCACTTCTGTATGTTGTAGCTACGCCTTGTTCTGTGTGGGTTCAGTTGATCATTGTCCTTTCCTTCCCAGGTGAATTGAAAACAACTGGTTAACTTTCTCAGACTCAAAAATTTATCTAGCAACAGCAGCAGCAAAATAATGGCAAAAATCATTAACTGTCAATGTCAGGTTTACTGTAGAAAAATGGACAGGGAGCATAACAGGTAGCGCTATTATCTGCACAGAAAAGAGAAGAATGTGGGCATTTTAGTTTTGGGTGGATGTTTGTGGGGTTTTTGATGCCGTACTGCCACTGGTAGAAAATCTGATTTCAGTATGTTCCAGAGATAATGGTTTAGAGTGACCTCTTAGCTTATTTGTATATCCTGAGTGACCCCTCAGGACTCTCCACTGCTATTTGCTGGATGGTATCACTAAACAGGATTCATGGATGTAGATAAACAGAAGAGTTGTCATTTTTAGAATATCAGGAGTGAAAATAAGCTTAGCAAACTTAAACAGCAGCCAAAATAAGCACGGGAAATAATTTCCTTATTTGTTCACATTTTGTCGCTATTGTGGTGCGTTTTTTTTTTTTTTTCTTTTTTCTTTAAGGTTTTTTTCATGTTTGCTTCTTTTCCTATTTTTAGTTTTGCTTTTCTGAAATTTTGGGAACCCAAGTGACTTGGCTGAAAAGATTTTTCCCACCCTGATTGTTATTGTGCAGTGTTTCCTTGAGATACTTCTGTAAGACAAAGTGTTAGACTTTTACCTGGGAGTAATATGGGATCTTTGGTTATACAGGTTTTCTCCATGGACTAGCAGGATTGCGTCAGCCACACCTGGTGACGTCCTCCGGGTGGCGCTGTAGATGCAGAAGTGCTCTCCAGAGCTCAGAAAGGTGAACCTTTCTGAGCATGCCCAGGTAGCCCACCTCACCGGCCCGCCCCCTAGCCAGGCAGTCTTCCTTCTGCCTTGCCAGCAAGACGGAATCTGCTCTTCTAGACTACAACTCCATCTCTACAACGACATTAAAATGCCAAAATCAGGCTTTAAAAAGTGCTCACGCTGCAAAAGGAAAATGAGCATCATGGACACCCACGACGCTTGCCTGTGCTGCCTGGGGCCCGAGCACAGCACCGAGAACTGCTCTCGCTGTGGCAGAATGTCCCCTAAAGCCCAAAATGTTAGAGGACATGTTCTGACAGAATACCTGACTTCCAAGGCAAGTTCCAAGGCAAACCCTGCTACTGCTCTTCCTGCCTCTACTCCGGCTCGGGATGCGCCCGTCGGGGCCTCCATCCTCAGCTGTGTGACTGAAGTCTCATCCTGCGGTCCCGCTCCCGGCGTTCCCGAACCGCCACGAGGCTCTTCTGAACCTGCTTCTGCCTCCGGTGTCCCTGACTCTTCTGCCTTCAACGCGGCTGGCTTCTCCTCGGCAAGCGCCGGGCTCACGTCTGCTTCTCCTCGCCGCCATGTGGCTCCTGACAATGGTGCTGCTCTGCAGTCCTCCAGCTCCTCCCACTTCCGGCCAGGCCTGCTCCTCTTCTGGCACAGCCCCAGCAACCCGGGAAACAGCCTCGGCGCCACCAAGACTCCGCCTCTTCGAATCTCGAATTTAGTGAGCCCAATCGGCACCGAACGCGGAGGACAGCATCGGCGCCGTACCTGCAAGCACCACCGCAGCTCTTCCCGTGACCTATCGAGGAGGCACGGCGCCGATCGCAGGAAACGCGATCGAGACAGGCACAGAAGCCCCAGCAGTTCTTCCAGCCCCCGATCAAGGAGCAGAGGGCACGGATCCAGGAGACAAAAATCCCACCATCACAGAGAACGCAGAAGCAGCCACCACAGCTTCTCTAGTTCACCCAGCCCTGACGGGAACCGTTCCAGGGCAAACCTTTCCAGATCTTGCAGCCGCGCTGAAATATCCAACTCCTCTGCGATTTTAAAGCTACTCTCGCAGCTGGTGCAACAAACCGCCTCCACAGCTCCCACGGCTCCTCTACCACCCGCCGTCCTGACTGATTCCACAATACGGGACCCATCTCTAGCTGACCCGCAGTCCCCTGATCGCACGCAATCCTCCACGCAGGTGCTGCCATCCCCAGACCAGCCATCCCTGGACAACACTGCGGAGGAAAATGACATTGAAGCGGCCACCGAACACACCACCTCGGACACCAGACACTCCCCGGAGCCAGAAGGCCTGCCGCCTCCTCCAGAGGACCTCACATACCCCAAGTTCCTGAGAAAAGTAACCACTACCTTGGCCCTGAAAGCATCCGAGGACACGGGGGAGCCCGTACCAGAGGTTCTGAAGTACCTTACTACGCCAAAGCCGCCATTTGCACTGCCTACACACCAGACATTATGAGACAACCACGTGAGACTCTGGCAAACCCCGGCTTCTGGCTGCGCGCTCTCCAGGAGACTTGAATCTAAATACCAAGTACAGCCTATACCAGGGTTCTCAAAGCCACAACTGACACACCAATCCATCATGGTGTCCTCAGCCCTCAAGCGGATAAAATCCTCGTGCACTCACGCCAATAACCCACCGGGTCGAGACCACAAGCTTCTTGATGATAATGGCAAAAAGGTCTTCCAAGGAGCCATGCTCAGTGCGAGGATTGCGGCTCACCAGTTTCAACACGTCCTATTCCAAGACGCCTGTATGGCAACCATCAAAGCCGCCACCTCATCCCTTCCCAAGGAATCTCAGGCATTGCTTTCCAGTGCCCTCGCGGACATGTCAGAGGGCAACAGACATTTGGCCTGTACCGCGTTTGACTCTTTTGACACATCGGTGAGAACAGCAGGCACGGCCATATCTGCCAGAAGGTGGGCATGGTTAAGAGCTTCTGGCCTGCGCGATGACACGCACGACAAAATTGCCGATGCGCCCTGCACTGGCGATTCCCTCTTTGGAGAGAAAGTCACCGACACTGTAAATGATATGAAAGAACACTGCACTACGCTCCAAACCTTGGCCGAGGACGGGTTTGAATGACAGAGCCGTGCCCAGAAAACAAATTTTCAAAGGAAGCCTTACTACTCTTCCAACAAGAGATACCCTTCTTCCAACCGAAAGTGGCAGGCCCCCAGGTACAAAAACAACTCCTACCACGGACCCTCTCAACGCAACTCCCAGAGGGACCACAAGCAAAAGAAGAGCACCAACACACCTGCCAACAAGAGCGGACCCTCCTTTTGACAACTCACAGGCGCCCACCCACATCGGGGGCCGCCTGACCCTTTTTCCTCCAGGAATGGGGACGGATCTCTTCAGACTCCTGGGTGCAGCAGGTCATTAGAGGAGGATACCGCATTCGCTTTGCAACATCACCCTGCCAGCGAAGCCAACCAATCAGCGACACCCTCCCCCACCTGCAGCTAACCATGGCCACAGAGCTGATACACCTGCTAGCCACACACGTGATAGAGGAGGTGCCTCCTGCAGAGAGAAACTCTGGATTCTACTCAAAATACTTCCTCATCCCCAAGAAGACGGGGCGGGGTTCACCCCATCTTGGACCTGCGCAAACTGAACAAATTTATTATCAGGGAAAAGTTCAGGATGCACTCTCTCTCTCAGCTTCATCCTCCCCCTGATTCAGACCAGCGACTGGATGGCGTCCCTTGATCTGTAGGAAGCCTACACACACATTCACATTCACAAAAAGCACAGGTAGTACATCCGCTTCCAAGTACTCATTCAGCACTACCAATACCGAGTCCTCCCCTTCGGCTTATCGCCTGCTCCGCAGGTCTTCACAAAGTGCGCAGCCGCTGTAGCAGCGCACCTCCGCAAGCAAAACATCTCCATATTCCCCTACCTGGACGATTGGCTCCTCACAGTCCCCTTGTCTCCGGAACTGCTGAAATCCATCCAGAAAACCACAACCCTGGTTTCCTCCCTGGGCTTCGTCATCAACTTCGCCAAGTCACACCTCACACTGTCACAGAGGCTTGAGTTCATAGGAGCGGTGATTGATACATGATATTCAAAAGCCTATCTTCCAGACTGCAGACTTTGGGCAATCACCTCCCTGGCATCCAGGTCCACCACAGCAGTGCAGTCCTCAGCCAGGTCCATCCTCTGCCTGCTGGGCCATAATGCTGCCATGACATCTGTCCTGCCCGTAGCAAGGCTGAAGATGCAGGCACTTCAGTGGCACCTGCGTACCCACTGGAACCAGCACTCTCAGCCCCTCTCCACCTGCATCCCGATGACTCCGCGAATCAAGTCACAGCTACGCTGGTGGACAATATCAGCAAACCTCTCTGTGGGCAAGGACATCCACTCCCACGAACACCAAGTTCTTCTCACCACGGACGCGTCCAACACGGGTTGGAATGCCCACCTCCTGCAGTTCAGCACCCAGGGAGCATGGTCACCTCGAGAGAGTCTTTTTCACATCAACCTCCTTGAGCTGCGAGCCATCAGATACGCTCTCAGAGCCTTCCTACAACACCTGCGTGGCAAGTCTGTCCTCCTCATCCAGATGGACAACCAGGTGGCCATGTTCTACATCAACAAGCAGGGAGGGACTGGGTCTCGCTCTCTCTGCAAGGAGGCGCTGAGGATATGGTCACTGGCCTTAGCAAACGGGTGCAGGCTTCGGGCCTCCTATCTCCCAGGAGTTCTAAACACGCTGGTGGACAAACTGAGCAGGCAATTACAACCACAGGAATGGACTGTCCTCCCGGAGGTCTCCGACCAACTCTTCCGCCACTGGGGAATGCCCAGCATCAACCTATTTGCCACCGAGCAGAATGCAAAGTGCCGCCTGTTCTGCTCGAGGCCCCCATCAGCCAAGAGGTTGGCAGCAGATGCATTCGACGTGTGCTGGGGGGGGGGGGAGGTGGTCTCTGGTGTACACCTCCCCATCATTCCCCCCCCCCCCCTCATCACAGCAACACTTCAACGGATCGTGCAGGACAAAGCTCAGGCCATCTTAGTGGTCCCTCACTGGCCACGACAGATGTGGTTTGCCCTCTTGCTTCGCCTGTCACACAGAGCCCCCATTCGCCTGCCCCTTATACCGGACCTCCTGATGCAGAACGAGGGCTCCACGCGGCATCCCAACCTCAAAGCCCTTGCTCTCACTGCCTGGAGATTGAGCGGCTGAATATCTTGGCTCTCCATCTACCCACCAAGGTACAGGACGTGGTCTTGGCGGCCAGAAGACCCTCCACCAGAAAGTCCTATGGCCTCAAATGGAAGAGGTTCAGCATCTTGTGTGCGGCACAGGGCCTGGATCCAACCACATGTCCGCTCGCCCTCATCCTGCAGTACCTCAGCTCTCTATCCAACCTCGGCCTGAAGACGCAATTCATCCGGGTACACCTCTCCGCAATAGCGGCTTTTCATGCACTGCCAGTCGGAGCCAACTATTGCGGCACTGCCCCTGACAGCTCGCTTCATGAAAGGACTGGCAAACCTAAAGCCCCCGGTCAGGCTCCCAGTTCCGCTATGGGACCTCAGCACTGTCCTCCAACGCTTAACACAGGAACCTTTCGAACCGCTCCAGTCCATGGACATGAAGATTGTCTCCTGGAAGACACTGTTTTTGATAACCATCACGTCCGCCAGGAGGATCAGCGAGCTACAAGCACTGGTATCGCACCCTCTGTATACGCAGCTGCACCAAGACTGCACATCCCTGAGGACAAACCCCAGGTTCGTGCCTAAGGTGCCATCGGCCTTCCACATTAATCAGTCCATCGAGCTCCCCTCCTTTTTTCCGGAGCCTCATGCTTCAGCCGAAGAACGGCACTTGCACACCCTGGACTGTCTCCGAGCCCTCAGGATTTGCCTGCACAGAACGCAGCCCATCCGGCAGGGAGAACAACTGTTTGTGTCCTTTGACCCTAACGGGCCCGGGAGGCCCATCACCAAAAGGACACTCTCCCACTGGGTGACCGCCTGCATCTCCTATTGCCTCGACGCGGCCGGCACCCAGTCACGGCCAAGAGTGGGCCCTCCATCAGTTCAGAGTGCTGGCCACCTCGATAGCCAACCTGCGCTCCGTCCCGCTGATCGATGTCTGCAAAGCGGCCACATGGTCCTCTCTGCACACCTTCCAAAGGCACTACTGTCTCGACCTCAGGTCTCAGGAGGACTGCGCCGTTGGCACGGCCGTCCTCTCCACAGCTGCGGAGGGATCTACGGCCGTTGCCAGTGGTCCCTCGTCAGGGATTGGGTAGTGCAGGACTGCTAGATGTTACTGAGCCAAAAGGGCTGAACCATACCTTGACTCAGTGAATGCTGTGCACCATTACTGCCTGTTGCACCTTAATGCTGCGCTGGGTCGTTATGACTGTCATTGCTTATGCTAGTATTATTGTGACTTATTACACCTTAGTATTATTGTGACTTATTGCACCTTTGCGTATCATGTTGCCTGTTGCACTGTTGTTGCTACTTGTTGCCCTGTTGCACAGTGTTTTATGATGACTGTCTATTCATTAAAACTAAACTCTGCCCTGACTAAACTCGCCTGACTGGGTCTCCATAGCCTTCGCGCTTCCCTCCTCCACCTCAGCACACCTGCAGCTGGGGAGACACCAGGTGTGCCTGACGCAATCCTGCTAGTCCATGGAGAAAGCGAGGTTACTTACCTGTAACAGGTGTTTTCCATGGACTACAGGATAAGTCAGCCACACAATCCCACCCACCTCCCATGGAGGAAGTCGGCCTACGCGAGACCGCTCCCTAGCGGTAAGACTAGCTAGGAACACACTGCCTGGCTAGGGGGCGGGCCGCTGAGGTGAGCTACCTGGGCGTGCTCAGAAAGGTTCACCTTTCTGAGCTCTGGAGAGCACTTCCGCATCTACGGCGCCGCCCGGAGGACGTCACCAGGTGTGGCTGACTTATCCTGTAATCCACGGAGAACCCCTGTTACAGGTAAGTAACCTCACTTTCTTTTCTGACAGTGTAGTGAAGCTGTTCCTGCCATGCCCACTGTATCTCCAGTGACTGCTTAAAAATTCATTTATCACCATGAAGAATTAATAACTTTATAAACTGCTTAAAAATATAACGGGGAAAGGAGTGATGAGCATGTATGCCTTCACAGATGGCATGGATTGGATTTAGCTCATGCCTTTTTCACTAGTAGCTCAAGGCAAGTTACATACAGGTACAGTAGGACTGGTGGGTGTATGGGACAGCTTCTCGGGGAGGGGAGCATTGGAAATAGATTAAGCTTTCCAGAAACTGTGGGATAAGCACAGAATGTCAATAATGTGGAGGAAGAGAGAGCAATGGTACATTTCTTGCGTCTCCTCACAAAAAATGCTCAGTGGGACCATCCTTTTGGATTGCTGCCCTCGCAATCCAACTATTAGCCCATCTCTTAGTGCAGTGTTTTTCAAGCCGTGGCTAAAGTACCTTCTAGCCAGTCTGGTTTTAAGGATATCCATCATGAATATACATGAGAGAGATTTGCATGCATATTCATGGTGGATATCCTTAAAACCAGACGGGCTAGGGGGTACTCAAGGAAGGGCCTGAAAAACACTGACTCGGTGGTAGTCACTCCCAGTCCTCGGGTCACCAACTAGTCGGGTTTTCAGGATATCCTTGATTATGTGAAAGATAGTATGCGTGTAGATCTACCTCCACGGTATTCAAATCTCTCCTGAAAACCAGACCCGTTAACAGTCTTCGAAGACTGGAAGTGAATACCACTGGTTTGCTGTGCCATCCGAGTGCACAGAGTTTGCTCTGCCTCAGCGGGAGAGTGATCACTGCTGGGCATTGGGCACCACTTGGTGCTTTTGGAGGTCTGTAATCTAAACAATGGTTTTACTTAACGAAAAGAAAAAAAAAGCCAAAATTGAACAAGCAGGGGAAAGCAAAGAGCATGGCTTATAAATTTCTTTCTAACCCGTGTGTGTGTCGCTAAACTGAAGGAGAGAGGAGTTGGATGGTTTGGATGGAACTATACCTAATTTTCCATTGATTTGGAAAGAATAATAAAATGATGAAAACAACTAAGATAATAAACCATTAGATATCATTGTCAGATTTCAAAGGATGGATTGCAAAGCTTCACCACAAGGTGCGTCTGTCCCACGACAACAGGTATTTCTGTGCCTCTCCACCACTATTTGGGAAGATACATAGCAGCCCATAGCATACTACACAGTTTGGTCTCTAGGTGTCACTGTACATGGCTCTATAGTTCAATCACTAAAGGGCATCTTTACTAAAAGTTAGAATAGGTTAACCGTGTAGTTTCGTCATAGCGCTGAAAAATAGTGCGGAACCCAGCTCTAAAAACCCCATGCTACCCTGTTAACGTTTGTAGGGGTAGCAACTGGGCAGGGCATTAGTTGCTCCTGTGGCTGGCTTGCTGTGTTGACACATGGTGACTACAGGGGGGCAGATGTACCTGCCCCGCTACAGTTAGCCCGAAGCCCTATGCTGGTAACGTGGCTCCTATATGGTGTTATCAGCATGGGGCTTAGTAAACATGCCTCCAAGTTTCATAATACAGTTTACAAAAACAAAATGAAATACATACACAGTTGAGCTACTAAGAGGTTTTAACACAAATTAGGTGCCTACAGCCCTTTTATTTCTATGGGTGCTATGGCACTCAAACCCGAACTAACCTTTTAGTAAGAGGGCAGTTTTGCCCTCAGACATTTTTTTTTCTTCAACCTTTTATGTATAATTGCTTTCCAACATTCCGTTGGACTACAAAGAATAAAACAGATTAAAAAAAGAGAAAATAAAACAGCAGAATAACAAGAACATAAAAAATTCCTTGGGTCCTAAAAATGTTTGCTTGGTGCCTAAGTTTTCTAAATATTTTCTTGGTCGTGTCTGGGGAGTAACGCAGAAACAGAAAGTTTGGCTGAAAAGGACCATTTGGTCTCCCCAGTCTCGCTTGCTGTGCTTACACAGGAGGTCTTCCTTGATCTGTAGCCTCCCTTCCTGATTATAGTCCCTCTGTGAAAAAGAACCAGTGGTACCGGTGCAGAATCGAGAAGGCAGACACGCGACTACAGAAAAATAAAAGAAAATAAGAAATTCTTCAGCGGTGACAGGAAACACGACCTGCTGGTTCCGCGGAAAAGAAGAACTGGAGAGAGGCAGTTAGGAAAGGCGGGAAGGCAGCGCGCAGGCGCTGTGGGATACTCCCAAAAGCTTTCTTTCAGGACGCTGGGGAGCGTTCCCGCGCAGGCTCCGTCGGTACCGACGATACCCATATGTGAAGACTTATTCCTGCTGTTCCCAGAGATCACCTGTTACAGGTAAGTAACTGTGCTGTCTTGTCATCTGGGCCTCCTAAGAAAGCTTGGGTTTGATCTCCTCTAGTACCGACTAGCTTGTTCTTCGAGCAGTCCATGGTATACACAGTATTTTGTTTTCAGCACCATAATTCAAAGGCATTGATTTTCTTCCTATCTTTTATTACTGTCCAACTGTTGCATCCATATGATGTTACTGAAAATACCATGGCTTGAACAAGTCAAATCTTTGTGTTGAGAGAGACATCTCCTACTCTTGAGAATCTTGTCTAGGTCCTTCATAGCTATTCTGCCAATAGCAATGCTTTGTAGGATTTCTTGACTGCTTGTTGTTTTATTTATTGATAGTTGATCCAAGTAACTTAGTATATGATGGCAGATAAAGACCAGTATGGTCCATCTAGTCTGTCCAGCAAGGCGGTAAGAGTAGGTGCACCTGCTGCTCCGTCCAGATCACCCCTCCATATGTCTTTGTCTAGGGGAGTAGGTTAAAGTTGTCAAATATTTTGATTTCTTCTTCAGCGATGAACTTATTGATTTTTGCCAGTTGTCAGGATCTTTGCCTTTTTTTTACATTAAGGTGCAGGCCCATTTCAAGACTGTTTCTTGACCTTGAGAAGCAAATGTTTCAGATCGTCTTCACTTTCAGCCAGTAATGTGGTATCGTCAGCATAGCAAAGGTTGTTGATGAGTCTTCCACCAATCTTCACACCTTGGTAGTCTTCATACAGTCCTGCTTCTCTGATGATTTGTTCTGCATATAAACAGGTAGGGGGAAAGTAAGCAGCCTTGTTGTACACCTTTGCTGATTTTAAACCATCCTGTTTCTCCTTGTTCCATTCAAACTGTTACTACTTGATCAATGTACAGGTTGTGGAAAAGAACGATCAGGTGTTCTGGTATACCTTTGCTTCTTAATTTGGCCCAGAGTTTCTCATGATTTGCACAGTCAAAAGCCTTGCTGTAGTCGATAAAACACATATAGATATTGTTTTGTCTTTTCAAGGATCCATCTCGCATCTGTGATGTCTCTTGTTCCTCGCCCTTTCTTGAACTCTGCTTTCACTTCAGGCAGTTCTCGTTCCAGGTATGGTTGTAGTCTCTGCTAAATAATCTTGAGTAGAATCTTGCTAGCATGTGGCATCAGAGCGATTGTTTGATAATTTCCAGTCGGTTGAATCATCTTTCTTTAGTTTTGGTATAACCACAGAACTTTTACAGTCATTTTAACCATGACTTTGCCTTCCAAATTTCCTGGCAGAGCCTTGTAAGTATGGTAACAGCTGCATCCAATTGCTGTAATAATTCAGTGGAATGCCACCAATGTCGGTGCATTGTTCTTTGATAAGGCTTTCAATAGTGCTTCGACTTCTTCTTTCATCACCAATGGTTCCTGATCATAAAGTACAGGTTGAAATGGCTGTTGGTCCACTTCATCTTTATGATATATCTCTGTATATTCTTTCCACTTTTTCTTGATCTTAGCATCATTCAACATGGATCCTTGAGCATCTTTTAGCATTCCAATTTGAGGCTGGATTTTTTCTTTAACTCTCGTAGCTTTAGGAAAGCCGAACTTGTTCTTCTCTAATACTTTCTGCTTCTATTTCTTTGCATGCTTCATTGTAATGCTTCTTTGTCTTGTCTTGCTCCACATTGGAAATCTCTAAGTTCTGCAAATGCCTCTCTTTCTCCTCTGGGTTTAGCTTCTCTACATTTCTGGGCAATTTTCAGAGTTTGTTCGGTCATCCATTTTTGCTGTTTTTGCTTTTTCACCTTTTGAAGAGACTTCTCACTTTCTTCCTTAGTCTGATTCTTTTTAACATCTTTGTTAGTGATATTGCGGAAGGACTGTTGGGTAAGGTTCGCCTCTTTGCAGATGATACCATATCTGCAATAGAGTAGATATTCAGGAAGGTGTAGATAACATGAGGAGGGATCTAGCTAAGCTTGAAGAATGATCTAGAATTTGGCAGCTGAGATTTAATGCTAAAAAATGCAAGGTCATGCATTTGGACTGCAACAATCCAAGGGAGCAGTACAGTGTAGGGGTGAAGTTCTTGTGCCCACAAAAGAAGAGTGGGTCCTGGGCATGATTGAGTCTGATGATCTTCAAGTAGCTAAACAGATAGAAAAGGCGATGGTGAAAACTAGAAGGATACTTGGGTGCATAGCCAGAGGAATGGCCAGCAGAAGAAAGGAGGTGATAGTGCCTCTGTATAAGTCTTTTGTGCAACCTCATTTATAGTACTGTGTGCAATTCTGGAGACCACATCTTCAAAAGTCAGTGCAGAGGATGGCTACTAAAATGGTTAGTGGCATTTGTTATAAAGCATATAAGGACAAACTTAAGGATCTTAATATGTATTCTGAATGTACTCTTTCCACCCCTCACTGGCAACAGAACCTGGGCTCTAGATAATGAATCTTTACACTCAAAGCAATGAGAAGGAAGCAATAATTAATAAGGGAGGGAGGAGTGGCTCAGTGGTTGGGACAGGTTACCTCAGGCCGGAAGGCTGGGGGTTCAATTCCCGCATGGGGACAAGCAACCTCAGGCCGGAGGGACTGGGGTCTCTAGTCCTATGGCCACTCCTTGTGGCCTTGGCAAGCCACTTAACCCTCCATTGCCTCAGGTACACTTAGATTGTGAGCCCTTCAGGGACAAGGGAATAAAAAGTACCTGTTAGTATACATGTAAACCGCACTGATTCTAAAGAGCGCGGTATAAAAAAGAAATAAATAAAAATAAAATAAATAATACAATTCACACACCCAATTGTGGTACACACAGGCCAAAGCGCTTTGGGAGAGAAAGCTTGCAACTTCGCTCTCTAAACCTTGCCTACTTCGATCACCTTTTATTGGTTTAAAATGCCATCTCACAGCATAATTTCCACCCTATTATTCTACGTCAAGCATCACGTTACATCTTTTACTAATACATATTCATAGTGTGCATCTGTGTCATAGGTCAGATCTTATTAGAGTAGGTCATCAGGAGGAGACATACATGTATTCCCAGACATAACTTCTTAAACAATAATTCTAACACAAGCAGTTCTAAAAGTGTATGTTTCAAGACTAAAGAGAAAGTTATTTCCTGCAACTTTCTATACTATAAGCAGGCCTACAGTTTTTCTGATATCTGAATTTTCTGCAGAGTATTCAGCGAGCCGCCTCAAGATCATCAGCTTAGTAATAGGCTTTGGAATGTCTGAGCTACTGAATCTGTGGTGTTAAGTCTTTCTGAGAGCTTTCAGTGTTATATTATTGAGTACCCTCACAGTGTATACAGCCCTGTACAGACCAGCCTCCTTTCATATACTTTAGAGGAAAGGCAGGATAGAGGATATATGATGGAAATGTGCATTTATGCCATGGAGGTATTTATACAAGAGGAGAGCCTCTTTCAATTTGAAAGCAAGCTCTGCTACAAGGGAACATAGGATGAGGGTGAAAGGGATAGACTCAGAAGTAATATGCAGAACTATTTCTTTATAGAAAGAGTAGTAGATGTGCGGACTAGTCTCCCAGTGGATGTGGTGGACACAAGGACAGTATCTGAATTCAAAAAAGCATGGGACAAACACAGAGGATCTCTAAAGGAAAAAAGGGGACTGTTGTAGTAGTTGATATGGAAGGACAGACTAAATAGGCCATGTGGTCTTTTTCTGCCATCATGTTTCTATGTTTCAAACACAACCTTCTTGATGTCATCCCATAACTCTTCTGGAGCTCTGTCATTTGTATCTAAAGCAACAAATCGATTTCGCAGGCAGTCTTTTTAAATTCCAGTGGTTTATTCTCAAGGTCATATTTTGCTACATCTATTTATTTTATTTAATTTATTTATTTATTTAGAAGGATTTAGTATACCGCCTTATCGTTAAATCAAGGCGGTGTGGCACATCAATCAAAATCAATAATAAAGTGTGTTCCTTATCGTTCCTCCAGTTTAGTCCTCCACCCCTGGGTAGTGCACCTCCTCCTGCAGCTTGGAGACTGGACCAATCAGAATCTTCACCTCCCTGGATGTAGCATGCTGGAACTCCCATCAGCCCCCCCAGTGTGTCCAGTCTCCATGCAGCAGGAGGACGTAGTGAGCCTAGGTGCTGGGCTCACTGGAGGATCTGATCAGAAGCAGGCTAGCTAGTAAAGTTAGTTAGTATAGATTTATTTCTCTTATTTTTGGGATACTCTATTTTCAATTTGTTTTGGGTTAGATTCAGTTACAGTACTTCCTTTGGTCGGGGGGATTTGTTTGCTGTTTCTTAAAAAAAAAAAGATTGTTATCAAGAGACTGGGAGGCTCAAATACACGGAGAGCCTTGTTTCCTTACGGGGAACTTCTGTCTCTGCCGCGCCATGTTAACGTGCCGGCGTTTCTTTATATGGGATCTCTTTTCCCCTGGAAGGCACAGGGTAGAGCTCCTATCGTACCTCACAGGCAGACTAAGCTGCAGCTGCCGGAACCCGGGGTTCTTCTTGTCGCCGGTGCAGCGGTTCCCGGCGGCGTTGTTGGTTCCTGGAGGTTGAGCTGCGGCTCGGCAAAGGTGGCTTGATTTGTTCCCTGGCAGCCGGGTGCAGCACGGGGGACTCAGAGAGGCCTTCCGGCAGGGCCCGCCACAACGCTGTGAGGAAACTGCGGCCATTTTGAGCACGCGGTTTCCCCAGCGATTTCTTGTTTCATGGTGGCAGTGCTGATCGCCGGAGCAGGGAGTGCTTCAGGTTCGTTTTCAGCGTTTTCACAGACAGGCTGCTTCTGCTTGGCAATTTTCGCTAGCTGCTTGCTCTTTCTTTCTTTCTTTGGTTTCTGCTAACTTTGCCGTTTTGTTTTGGGTCATTTTCTTTTTTCTCTGGTCACCGTTTATTTCGGGGCAAGCTTAGAGCGTTTTTTTGTTTTGGTGCCCTAAACAGTAACCTATATATAGTATAAGCAGCATTGGAAGATCCCAACATATACACGATCAGGTAATTTTATAAACTCTCATACAGTCAATGAGCATTGCCAGGTGTGTTTTTTGGGTCCTATTTTGTACAGTAAACACATCCGCTCTTAGGTGTGTTCAGATGTGTCTCTCCTAGTGCAAACATAACTCTGAGCAGGTATAACTCTGGGCCTCGATTTGCAGAAAACGCATTTCCGCTACATTATTACATGTATAAACTGAAACCCCATCTATGTGATGTTCATGAGTCATCCCCCTGTGCACTCCCCATTGGTGGGATGAAGGCTGGGACTTATGCAAAGGCTTGGGTTAGTTCTGACTCCTTGTGTGGCTAAGCTCTTTAAATGAGAGACTTAAGTGCATATGTTTCCATGCGTTCCTTTTTTTTTTTTAAAGTACAGAAACAGCCCAAACGTGTCTATAATAAAAACTTTGGTTACACTTTTATTATACATTGTGTGCAGAAGTGTCAAGACAGCTGTGGGTGCTCAGCCTCATGTTTGCCTGAGGTCCATAAGTGCTTGGAGTGGCCCGGGCTGCACCACAAGCTTTCACCCTGACGGTCAAGCAGTATGAATACTTATAAAAATATTTCAGTCGGCATAAGCTGTTTAAGTAGCCGCCTCCCTGCTCTGCAGCAAAGGGCTGTGTTCGGAAGGCATATGGCTTCACAGGCAAGGGTCTTGTTGGTTCCCGCTTAGTTGATCGTGACCTCTCCCAATCTCTGTGGGTTATATTGCTGTTAGCTGCCTCGACTTGGTGGATAGTTAAATAAACTTTTTATAGTGGGGCAGTTCACGTACGGCTTCACATTGTCAGTTTACATATCTGGTCATTCCATTCTCACTTGGCAGGACGGTTGGCAAGCACCGTACAGAAGAGCGCGATCGCTCCTACATTTTAAGAAAGTGATACTGTCCCTGAAGGGTCAGTCGTTTTGTCATGCCTTCCGGTGTAGTAAATTGGCAGGTATTTTCACATAGGCTGTACTGTTCAGGTTTGCCCTCTGTGCTTTACCCATTCAGGGTGGTGCATCATGGCCTTTTCGGGTTAGCGCTTCCTGGTGGTCTTGGCCAAGTCACTTAACCCTCCATAGCCCGTGTTCCTGGTACAATAGTTCTCTCCGAGTTCTAATGCCCTGTTCAAGGTGATTTCAGTTTGTTCAATGTAAACCGCACTGAGGCAGACTAGCGCGGTCTATAAGACAGTGGAAATATATTCAGGGATAATTCATTAAATTGCCAGGTCCAGCCCCTACCCTTTGGGTTCACGGCGGCTTGCGGTTCTTCCCCAAAATTTGGTTTGTGGTGGCGGCGGCAGTGCTGCGGACGGCGGGAGTCTTGGTTCTTCCATTCCTCGTGGTAGCTTTCCTTCAGGGTCTGCGCTGGGGGGGAATCGTTCGGCCCCTCAGTCGCCCGGTTTGCTCGCAAGTCATCGCTTTTTGATAGGTGAGGTTTCATTGTTTGGGGAGCCTCGGGGTGGCTATCGGTGATTTCGCAGAATCAGATTCAGGAACCCTTTGAATGAAAAAAAAAAAATGAACCCCCCCCCCCAAACAAAAAAATAAACACAGGGCCACTTCATGGGCACTCAGGGGTTAGTGTCTAAACCGGCAACTGTAGTGTTCTGCAGGCCAAGCTTTAACGCTCCTAATGTCGGTTTAGCGGTGGGGGCTCTAGTGCCCTAAAGACCACTGCAAGTCCACTCTGCTCATGAATAACATATGGCTTAGTGTCCCCATCCCTGGAGGTGGGGTGGTGGAATACAAATTTTCTTTTCCTCATCAGGTTCATGCAGGCCGCCACCTATCAGCCCTACTCTTGCAAGGTTATCAATGTATCCCGCCGCGATTTTGCGGACGGCAGGTAGACCAGGGGGGGTACCTGTGGGTTTCATAGCTCCAATTAGCCTGCTCTTCCCGGGTAGTTTTCATCTATTTCTGGAGCTGAGCTGTCAGAGCAGAGCGGTCTGCATCTAGCAGGGGCACTGTCCGTCTGGACGGTCTTGTTCAAGGGACCGTGCTGAGGGTGAAGGGAAGAACGCCTAGGTAGCACGGTCTGGAAGTTAGCGCCCCGGGGTACTGGACTGTTTCCTAGCGGAAGTCTATGCTCTAGGTATGCTTCAGGGATTCCACCTCTGTTCAGGTGTGCTCCCTGCACTGTGTTTGCATGATGGGTGCTGGGTCGCTTTTCTCTGTAAATGGGCATTTTGTAGGTGCTCTCAATAGCTTATGTATACTATTGGGTGCATTCATGGCAAACCGCGACTTCCTTTCTTTGCTCAGGCTGTCTTATCAGATTGGGTTAGTTTCTCCAGTATTGGGAGGATGTCGCGCTATCGGTCATCAGTTTCCCTTTCTCTTTGAGCTTTGCTTCCGGCTCCTAGTATCTCTTTCCTTCTGATGTCCAGGACGCATGTTCTCCGGACCTCTGGCCATTCTCTTCTCAGTTTTCTCTCAAGGCTGATGGAAGGGCTGGAAGGCGAGAAGGGGGTCAAGGAACCAGCACCAGCTCTATTGTCTATTGGCTGCCACTGTTCTCTACGGTCACTTATTTACGGTGAGTTATTTATTAGGGTATACTGTTGCCTATAGGTCGGGGTGCGCATACAGTATTTCTATTTCCCTTGTCCCTGCAGGGTTCGCAATTTGTTTTGGTACCTGAGACAGGGGGTTAAGTCACTTAACAAGGGTCAGCAGGACCACCTCTGGGGTCAGCATCCTTGGTTTTTCTTTTTATGTTGCGGTCTGAGGCTGGTAGTCTCAATTGGATTTCAATCCCTGGGCCCTCTGGTAGCGTACCTTAACCACTAGGCTGCTCTGCTCCGTGCCAGCTAGTCCCAGGGTCATAGGGCCAAGCGCGGCCTGCTACTACCAAGGCAGAGGCCTTGTGGAGGCTCCATTCATAAGAATGTGGACAAGGCCATATGGGGTCGTTCAAACTTTTTTAGGCCCCGTATACTGTTTCCTAGGGTAGCCAGTTAGGCTCTTAGAACCCTGGCTGTTTTCCATACAGGCGCTTAAGATATTCAAGGCTCGAATCGGAGCACGCGCTGGTTTTGTCTCTGTTCCTGCCTTAAGGGTTCCGTGGATTGGATCTTGGATTGGTAAAGGTGGAGAATGATGATGATAAAAAAAAAAAAAAAAAAAAAAGAAACGAAAAGTCCCGGGACCGTGCACGTAAACTTTGTTTTACACCGCTACGTTCGGAGACCGTTTCGCGCACGGTTGTTGGAGTACACAGGAGACCTAGTGGTCAATTACCTGTCGGGTACTGCGAGAGATACGCTGAGCGTGGCAGGCGTTCGAAGCCAGGAGGACCGGTTGGGCACTGCGGCGTGATGCGCTGTTTCCTCAGAGTGGTTTCTGCTCTGCACCCAGCATGACGAGTTTTCGTTTCCTCGTCGGCTTTCATCTTGGTCTTACAGGGCTTCGATAAAGCGCTGTGTGGGCATTTCCGGCAAGGTTCCGTCAGGGGTTTTGAGGCTTCAGGTGGCATTTTTGGTAACCTTTTCCTCAACGAGGAGCATTTCAGAGTGACAGGCTCTTCCTATAGGGACCCGTTTCTACCTGTTGTCCATGGTAGGGGAGTACTTTAACCGCTGTCCTGGTTGCTGGACAGAGGTTTCCTTTCTTTCGCATCTTCAGAGTTGCTTACAGTTCTGCAAGCGGAAGCTGGATTTGATTCGGATGGGCGATGGAATCGCTTGGACATAATGAGGGTGTTGCGTGCCGATTGGACCATGTTCGAGTCCCTTTGCGAAACCAATCGTCTATTTGCCTTGTTGGGAGTTTTTTCCAGAACGAGGCATCTATGGCGCAGGTGTCCCTTGCCAGGTCGGGTAAGGAGGCGGTTGTCGCAGATCACAGGTTACAGGGGCATCCGGTCCTTGGTAGATGTTGAGAGTTTGCTTTACGAACGCACGCAGCGTCCCGGTCGCTGCTCAGACCTTTTTTCCCCGGTATGCGGTGCTAAGGAGTGACTTGGGCATCGCTGAATGAGATGTGGGATGTGTTGGAGGCAAGAGATTCCGGTATTGGGTTGCCATTGTTGTGTGCCGGCTGACGGGGTCCCTCCTGATAATACTGCTCTGATACATCCCAGGGGTGGAGGACTAAACTGGAGGAACAATAAGGAAATCAAAATTACACTTACCTGGTAATTGTAGTTCCTTGAGTGACGACAGTTTAGTCCTCCTTCCCGCCCTAAATTTCTGCGGTCAGCTCTGCACGAGTTTGGTACTGCGAGGCGAAGTCACAGGTGAGTGTTTACTCGGGAAGTTTAGGTTTCTTCCTTTGGAATTTCTCTCTTCTGCTTATATCTGTATTGTAGGGTTCAGCAGCAGGAGGGCATCTTATGGGGCGTCTCCTGGTGATTGCCATAGGGGCATGTTCCTGTCTTGATCAGGGTGCTCGTTTTAAAAAATAATCATAATGATACAGATTACAATGAAAGAAAAAGTTGGCTACTTTATTTGTTGTTTTCTTGAGTCTGCTTTGTCAGTAGGTCACTGGGGGGCTGATGGGAGTTCCAGCATGCTACATCCAGGGAGGTGAAGATTCTGATTGGTCCAGTCTCCAAGCTGCAGGAGGAGGTGCACTACCCAGGGGTGGAGGACTAAACTGTCGTCACTCAAGGAACTACATTTACCAGGTAAGTGTAATTTCGATGTTTGTAGCATGCAGTGTGAGAACTGAGAAGTGTATTGTGTGGGGCAGTGCGTTAGATTATATCGTGAACTATTTACATAATGAGCTATATACATATATACATCTCTGAGTGGCTTTCTCTTTTTCAACTTTAGCTTGAGTTTGCATACTAGGAGTTGGTGATCTTTGCCACAGTCAGTTCCTGGTTTTGTTTTTGTTATAGAGATTTTCCATCTTTGACTTGTACAGAAGTAGTCAATTTGATTTTTGTACAATTCATGTTCATGTGTACATTCGCTGCTTGTGTTTGGCGACTTCATTATGCTGGATGTCGATTGGCACATTCCTGCTGCAGTGTCATCTAGAAGTAAGGAGATCCTAGATTCTCTTCAGGGAGAATTTATTCCAGCAGTGGGTAACAGAACCCAAACGTGATGGGGCCATACTGGACGGTGCTTACCAATGGGGAAAATTATTCTGAAGTTATAGTGAGATGATTTTGCATCCAGTGATCACCAGATGGTGTGGTTCAGTATTAGGCTTAGGGCTGATAAAAAAAAAATATGGGCCTTAGACTTTAGGAAAACTAACTTTGCCAAGATGGGACAATACCTCAAGGAGTCATTAGCGGGATGGGAACAGCTGTGGGATGTAGAAAAGCAATGGGCAAAACTGAAAGGGGATATTTTAAGGGCAACAAACCTTTTTGGTAGAAAGGTAAATAGGAGGCCACCTTGGTTCTCGAAAGAAGTAGCTGAAAAGATGAAGAAAAAGAGGGAGGCCTTCATAAAATACATGAGATCACAGAGAGAGGAGGATGGGCATTTATATTTGGAAAAACTTAGAGAAAGCTAGCAAGGTAGTCAGGGAAGCAAAGATACAAAAAAGAAGAAGAAATAGCCGGTTCAACAAAATGGGGTGATAAGACATTTTTCAGATGTTAGTGAGAGGAGAACAGACAAAAGTAGTAATGTCAGACTCGAGAATGAAGGGGAGGAATATGTAGAAGCTGATGAGGATGAAGCAGAATTGTTTTTAAAAAATATTTCTGTTGTGTTCACAGATGAAGGGCCAGGAGCAGGACCTCAGAAAACACCCACAAAAAGGAACAGAGGTGACGGGGATCTTGAATGATTTTCAGAAGACTGTGTTCATGAGGAACTAGCTAAATTTAAAAATAGACAAAGTGATGGGACTGGATGGGATTCGTCCAAGAATACTGAAGGAACTTAGGAATGTTCTAGTGGCTCCACTGACTGACCTTTTCAATGCTGCTTTGGACTTAGGAGTGGTCCCAGAGGATTGGAGAAAGGCACATGTGGGCCCTTTACACAAAAGCGGAAGTAAGAATGAGGTCAAACTACAGGCCGGTTAGTCTAACCTCTGTGGTGAGTAAATTATTGGAAATACTTCTAAAATAGAATAATGAGGTTTCTGGAGTCCAGTGGATTGCAGGATCTGAGACAGTATGGGTTTACCAGAGGCCGGTCCTGTCACACAAATCTGTTTGATTTCTTTGACGGGGTGACCAGGAAGTTGGACCAAGGGAGATCCCTTGATGTAGTGTATTTAGATTTCAGTAAAGCCTTTGACACCGTTCTACACAGGCGACTTATTAATAAACTGAGCATCCTAGAGATGGACCTAAAATGACTGACTGACTGGGTTAGAATTGGTTGTGTGGGAGGCGATAAATGGTACAGGTATTTGGATCTTACTCTGAGGAGAAGGTTACCAGTGGTGTGCCCTGAGGGATCTGTCTTTGGTCCGATTCTTTTTTAACATCTTTGTCAGTGATATAGCGGAAGGGCTGTCGGGTAAGGTTTGCCTCTTTGCAGATGATACCAAAATCTGCAATAGAGTAGACACCCAGGAAGGTGTAGATAACATGAGGAGGATCTAGCTAAGCTTGAAGAATGGTCTAGAATTTGGCAGTTGAGACTTTGTGCTAAAAAATGCAGGGTCATGCATTTGGGCTATAAAAATCCAAGGGAGTGGTACAGTGTAGAGGGCAAAGTACTTCTGTCCACAAAAGAAGAACAGGACCTGGGTGTGATTGTGTTTGACCATCTTAAAGTAGCTAAACAGGTAGAAACTGCGAAAGCAAGAAAGATGCTTGGGTGCACAGGGAGAGGAATGGCCAGCAGAAAAAGGAGGTGATAGTACCTTTCCATAGGTTTCTAGTGTGACCTCATTTGAAGTATTGTGTGTAGTTCTGGAGCCTGCACCTTCAAAAGGATATAAACAGGATGGAGTCGGTGCAGAGGGTAGCTACTAAAATGGTTAGTGGTCTTCGTTATTTATTTATTTATTTATTTAACATCTTTTATATACCGCGCTATTTGTTTTCAGTGCGGTTTACAAATAACAAAGGCTGCACATTCCGAGGACACTGGTGTGCTTACATTATAACAGGAAACTTAAACTTGGAACAACATGGTAAAACTGTAACTATGTACAAAACATATTGGATTCTTTAGTATTCACAGGAGGGCTAAGGCAGGACATCAGAGAACTTGAGGCAGAATTACTTATGAGGGAATTGGGAATGAAGAGTGAGAGTTTGTGGGTTTAGGAGTGCTGATGATCGGATGTGGATTGGATGCTTGTGCAAAGTGGAGAAGAAAAATGTGGTGCTTGATTGCCTTGCGAAATTGAGTGAGGTCTTTAATTGCTCTTATTTCAGGTGTGAGTTCATTCCAGCATTTAGGTGCATAGAAGGCGAAGGTCCTTTTCTTGGTTGACTGGGTACATTTGATGGACTCTTTGGGGATGATCAGGGTGTTGTCCGTTGTTGTCCTTCTCATTCTGTTTTTTGGGGTGAGGGAGATGAGATCATTGAGAGACGTGGGGGCAAGGTTGTTGATAATCTTGAAAGTGATGATGAGGATTTTATAAGTTAACCTGCAATGAATTGGTAGCTAGTGGAGTTCCATGAGAGTCGGGGTGATATGGTCTGATCTTGCTAGACCACAGAGCACCCTAGCAGCCGCGTTCATCGCAAGCTGTAGTGGATTAATGATGCTCTTGGGGAGTCTGTATAAGACGACATTTGCATAATCAAAATGAGGTAGTGTGAGGGCCTGGAAAATGGTCCGGAAGTTGTTATGCGGTAGCATGGGTCTGAGGCACTGTTCCCTCTAAGCTGTGCGCGTGTGCGCGCGCACATACCTTGCCAAGCGAGCGCACATACTTTACAACAGAGCGCACAAAAATTACGGTTCTGATTCTGATAGAAAACAACACAGACGTCTTAAAATTTAAAAGTTGTTGTGTATTTACGTTTTTCACAAGTTCTACAATATTTTCTAGTGCAATCAATGTGGTGTACATACTGTATTCTGACGTGTAGTCAAATTTTAAAGTATATAACTCCGAGTGTCGTTATGTGGCGCACAAAAAATGTAACCTTCCTTCAGAAGCTGCACAGCTGATATTTTATGCTCACACAGCCTACAGAAAATTAGAGGGAACATTGGTCTGAGGTGCCTTAGCGTTCTGATTTTATTGTAGACAGATCTGGTGATGTTTCTAATGTGTTCCTTAAATTCAAAATGCTGATCCAGTGTAATCCCTAGGTAGCGAATAGATAGTTTACTAGGGAGATCCGCATCTCTTACTTTTAGGGAGGATGGGGGGGAGAAATCTTTGTTTCTTGAAATGAACAGAACTTCGGTCTTCTTGAAGTTTATACGGAGGTTTTGCGATGCTAACCAGTCTGTGATGGCGTTGAAGCAGTGAATAAGGTTGGTGAAGTCTGGTTGTTTTACTTTAAATGGTGTAAACAGTAGAACGTCGTCGGCATAGATTAATGAGGAGATATCGAAGGTGCGTATGATGTCACATATCGGCTGTAAGTATACATTGAACAGAAGCGCAGATAAGGAAGATCCTTGCGGAACACCTTGATGTTGGTGGAAAGGTGTGGATGTGGTAGAACCGACTCTGACATGCTGCCATCGCTCCGACAGGTATGACCTACACCATTCCCAGGCGAGACCACGGATTCCCTTCTCCAGGAGTCGGGCGAGAAGTTGATTATGATTAACGGAATCGAAGGCAGCGGAGATATCTAGGAATATTAGAGCAAAGCCATTTTCAGCCTTATCAAGACCTCTATTCAATGTATTAGTTAGGGTGGTAAGGAGAGTTTCTACACCGTGTGATTCCCTGAAGCCGTGTTGACAGGGATCGAGCGGTGAGGCTGTATCGATGTGATGTTGTATCTGTCTCTGAACAACCTTCTCTATTATTTTGGTTAATAGAGGTATGCTCGAAATTGGGCGGTAGGAGTCAGGCTTTAGTGGGTCAAGTCTAGAGTTCTTCAGGAGTGGTCTTATAGAGGTTTGTTTGAGGAAAGATGGGAACGAGCCTGTTGCAAAGGATAGTCCAATGATGTTGACTAGGATTGGGCTCAGTTCGGCACGCAGAGATCTGACCCAGTATGCTGGGCAGGGGTCACTTGGAGCTGTAGAAGTATTGATGGAGGTGATGAGATCTTGAATGTTTTTCTCAGAGGGTGTGGTGAACATTGTGATTGGAGGAAGTGAGGTGTGAGAGTGGGATAATGCTGTAACTGGGACTGTGTCGGTTATGGAGGTCTTGGATTGAAGGTAGTCGGCGTAGGACTGGGGGAGGATAGGAACTAGTTGAGTAGGTGATGGTTCTTTAATTAGGGATTTTGCTATGTTGAAAAGATCTCTAGGTTTATTTAGTGAGCGGAGGAGAAGATTAGCATGGTATTCACTCATTCTGAGATATATAGTTTCACGGTGGAGTTTGAGGTGGTTCAAGTATGTTACTTTGTCAGATTCAGAGCGAGACCTTCTCCATTTCCTTTCAAATTTCCTGAGGGTGAGGAGGGATGACCGGAGATCTGCTGTGAACCATGGTGATGTCTGTCTTTTGTTTTGTTTGGTCTTGTTGCTTTTGGTTGAGGCTGGTAGCTGTGCAAAAGACTTTAATGTGGTGTTCCAGTTGGTGATTGCTTCTCCGAGGTCATAAGGCATTGAATTGAGTAGTGGTAAGGCATGCTTAATGAATTCTTCTTTGTCTAGTGGTTTGAAGTGAGAGGTAGGTTTGGATTCTGTACTGGGGTTGTTAGGTGGATGTTTAGAATGAGGAGTGGGCATCTGGAACATGATTAGTTTATGATCCGACCAGGGGATGGAGGTGATAGTGGTGTTGAGGCTGGAATTTTGGCTGAACGCAGCGTGGGGAGCGAAGATTAGGTCCAGTAGGTTTCCTTTATTGTGGGTGGAAGTGTTCACAAGTTGATCAAAGCCGAGTATTTGCATGGCTTCTAGGAAGGCATCTGCTTGGCTGGATTGCAGGGAGGGTAAGTTAAAGTCTCCAAGCAGCCAATTGGAGCTGCGCGGGTCGGCTGGGTTGCAAGCTAAGTCAATAAAAGTAGAGATAACCTCAGGAGGAGAAGAGGGGGATCTGTAAATGAGGTTTATGGTGATGTCCTTATTGGCAATGGTGATTATGTCCGCATGGGTGGAGCTCTTAGATGTGAGAAGTCGAAATTCTAGGTCTGTTTTTGAAAGGATAAATACTCCACCGCCTTTTCGGTTAGTCCTGTGGCATGTGTGGATGGAAAAGTTGGAAGGTATTAGTTGGTTTATGAGAGCTGTGTCAGTATCTTTGAGCCAGGATTCAGTCACCATGAGGAGATCCAGGTTATGTACGGCTATCAGGTCCGGTATCACTGGCCATTTCTTGCGCACAGAGCGTGAGTTTATAAGGGCACAATTGAGGAAGAGTTGGGTTTTAGGTGGGTCTTTTTTGAGGCTGTCTGATTGATTGAGGGCCACATATAGCAGGTGAGCGTCGCGGGTGTTGTGGGAAGCTGGTTGCAGAGTGGTAAGGGTTAGATAAAGCATATGAGGATAGACTTAAAGATCTTAACATGTATATGTTAGGGGAAAGGCGGGATAGAGGAGATATGATAGATTTAAATACTTCCGTGATATAAATGCACAAGAGGAGAGCCTCTTTCGATTAAAAGCAAGCTCCACTACGAGGGGACATAGGATGAGGGTGAAAGGGGATAGACTCGGGAGTAATATGTGGAAATATTTCTTTACAGAAAGAGTGGTAGATGTGTGGAATGATCTCCCAGTGGAGGAGTAGAGATGAGGGCAGTATCTGAATTCAAGAAAGCATGGGACCAACACAGAAGATCTCTAAAGGAAAAAAGGGGACTGTTGTAGTGATATGGAAGGACAGACTATATAGGCCATGTAGTCTTTTTCTGCCATTATGTTTCTATGTTGTTATCCCTTCTAGAACTTACACATTGCTTTTCCAGATCAAAAATAGAAGCTGCCAAGCATTTTTTTTCCTGTGGGAAACATAGGCAAGAACCTCACCTCACAGCACCACTTTGTCTATTTCCCAAAAAAGAGATGGGATATCCATGTGTTGCTGTTTGAAATAGCAGAATTGCTGTGAGACCAAAGTCAAAGGTTTTCTTGAGATGCAGAATCGAAATAAAAGTAAGCTGGCAGCTTCCATCTCTGCCCAAATACGCCAAAGACCTGAGCTCTGCTCAGTCTCCACCCAGATTAAAGTGTAGCCCGATATCTCTAGGAGCCCAGTTTGGACAGTAGGGATTGGAGAAAACACCTCTTTGGATGTTAATATGTAGTCATTGTGCAACATCGTCCTGTACACTCTGGAAAGATAGTTGTAGTCCCTCTCCATGAGGTGCAGAGCCCACCACATGTCAACCAAGGCCAAATGTTCACATAAATAAGGGATCCTACAGCGCACCTGTCTACTGTCCTGCCCGGCGGGTGCCAGCCTATATGTATCACTGTCTGACAGTGTTTAAATCACTGGCCAGGAGTATGGGTAGATTTACCAAAACCGATACACTTCTGATAAAGCCCCCTGTAGAAAACTTGATTAAAAATATTCGGAGCATACACAGAGGCTAGAAGTATATCATTGGCCACGAAGTTGGGCTTGCACAGAAATGTACCAATCTTCAGAATCTTTTACCTCCTCAAGAATCTTGTATGAGATGTTTGGAAATCAGTATGGCCACCCCAACTCTCTGCCCATTTCCAGATGCATACAGAACCTCTTGTGCCCAGCTCTTCTTTAACTTCTGATGTTCAGCATCAGTGAGTCAGATCTCCTGCAAGCAGTTGCTTGTGACATTTCAAAGCTTCCGAAATATCAGAACCCTTAATAGGCGATCTAGCCACTGAGACATTCCAGGAAATAATATGAAATGCAGAATTAACTATCATCAGAGAACATAGTAAACAATGACCCTAACCAGGGTCAATTAAAACGCTTATATAAACAGTAACCAAAAACCCAGGGTGCCCAGCCCCCACCAAGAGCTATTGTTAAACACACCTCTTTTCCACCAGCAGTAGTAACCTGCCTATAACCCCTTCCCTCCACCATTAACCAAGCCCTCCAAAACCTGTGTCTCCCTCCTACCAACCTTAACCCTCCCTCCACACATTCTTCTCCTCCTCTGCACCCGGATTCCCCATGAACCTCACCCCTTTCATGTTATCCACACATTGAAGCCCCTCAAACACACAGATCCAAACAACCTCACCCCGCCCTCCCCAATTCCCCACTGAAGTTCAACACCATCCTACTTGACTGCCCTTCCTTAACCGCACAGGGAGATTGGCTCCCTAACCATGATAGCTCCACTGTTTCAAGCCATCTATCCTCTGCCTACAACACACCACTCATAAATTGAATCCTACATGAGCTACTGCCCATCCCTCCTAAACATACCCAAACAAACACACACATAATAATCTTTGCCCAAGACCCATAGTCCATGCACACAAAACCAAAACCAAAGCCACAAGCCACATCCATACCCTGCATTCCTCATGCATGCAACCACTCACTAATCCTGCAGGCCTGCAAGTACACAGCCGCAGCTCCAGAATAGGACACCATGCACAACACTACACTGCAGTCCCCTACAGCCAATCTAAACAAAGAGCTATATGTTGGGTCAGGTCATCATTGCCCAAGTATTAATGCATTGTTAATGCATTGTTGCATTGTTCAGTTTTAATGTAAACCGCACTGATTTCAATAGCGCGGTATATAAAAAATAAAAATAAATAAATAAAATAAAGTATTGGTTCGATAACAAAGGCAGAAATGGGCCCAGAGCATTCTCCATAACTAGGTACAGTTTTGCACTCTGATTTCCCTCCAATACCCCCAGGGCTCCCTTAGACATAGCCCACATACTCCTCCACTCCATTTCATGCACACACCCACTACCTAACATTAATTCCATCCTCCATACACATTCATTACCAACATACAAACAAAGCGTTCAGCAGAATACTACAAGAGCCCATGGTATCTCCACTAGGAAATCCAAAGCAGCAAGAGAGACAACATTGTAGATTAAGGAGTCACTCAGGTCAGCACAGTCCCCTGTTGAACCAGGGCTGCCCAGCTGGTACCAGCCAGGGTTAGCAGCCACACTGCAGGACACTATCTCATAAAAATCCAGGTGACTCTCTTGCAGGTAGCAAATCTGTTTTGCAGTAGGACCCCATGTAGGGGCAGACAATTTGGGCATCCTAAAGTAGTCCAAGCAGCAGATGCCATGCCTACGTGCTGGGTCCAGGTCTTGACCAGGCCTCCATTGCTGTTTCTACAACTCACAGGGTGGAAAAGGTGTGCACTGCTCCCTTATAATGTACATGAAGCAAAGCAAGGTATTTTAGAGAGAAATGGAGTTTCCAATCCACCAGACTCTTACAGACCAATGAAAAGGCCTGCCTTTCCACTGCCAGTTTTGCAGAGTAGTATTTAAACAGGACTTGGCCATTCTGATAGGTTAGCGCACTCTTCCTTTGGTAAAATTGTAGAATAAGAAACTTGTGGGCATAATTCAATAGCCATCTGTTGACTCTGCATGGTTGTTTCTCTCCCTCGATGCGCCGACCAATGCGATGAGCCTGCTCAATTCTAAATGCTCCTATATTCGCAGGCATAGTCGGCTAATTCACAAGCCAAGTTTCCAGGAAGTCAACAAGTTCCATTTCAGCAAGGGATTCAGGTAACTTGACAAATCAGAGGTTGTTTCTCTGAAACCTGTTCTCTGGGTCTTCTATTTTGGCTTCACACTTTCCCTATGAGGCCAGCAGAATTGTAAGCTCTCTTGGGACCCCCTTCAGTGAATCCTCAATCTCTATCACTCTCCTCACAACTATCCAAAATCGAACATTAAACTCAAACAGAGAACTCAAACTGCATTAAGTTGGTCACTTATCTTAGTGAAATGCATGTCAAGAGCTTGCATCCATAAGCCTTTGAATTAGGTTAGGGCTTAAGGCACTTATTTCCTCCTATGGTTTTCAGTACCATCTTTACGCTGACACCTCAGATCTACCTCTCTGCACCTGAAATCACTCCGGGAATCCAAGCCTGGATCTCTACCTGCTTATCAGCCTGCATCTTTCACTGCTGTCTGAAATTGAACATGACCAAAATTAGGCTCCTAATCTTTCCCCTTAAACCCATCACCCCCTTTCTCCCTACTCTATTTCTGTGGATAAGACTACACTCCTCCCTGTTTCCTCAGCTCGCAACCTTGGCATCATCTTTGACTCTACTGTCTTTCTCTGCACACATTCAACAGATGGCTAAAACTTGTCGCTTCTTTATTTATAATATCAGCAAAATTCGCCTCTTCCTTTCTGAATACACTACTAAGACCTTATCCACTCTCTAGTTACCTCTTGTCTTAACTATTGTTTTTTTAAAATTTATAAGCATTTACAATTTAATACATGCTCAAACATTGAGAATAGAGGAAACATGGAAATCAAATATACAGGAAAAGAGAAACTTTCCTACAAAATAATCAAGATATATGATTGTATGAGACCATCACATTTTTGAGAGCAAGGTTAGGAAAAAAAATAACACTAAGGAAAGGGAGCAGTGGAGTATAGTAACAGCACAGCCAGCTTATTCAGGGAAACATTTAACACACAAATGTCCCCTCCCTACCCATCAGAAAATAAGGAGTTGTTTAGGGTCAAAAAACAGAAATCTCTCTAAGCATCCAGGAAAACAAAACATCGGAACACAAACTAAGCATCAACCTGAAGAAGACAGAGGTTCTATTCCTGACCAGAAATCATTCATTTCTCCCCCCATAGACTTTAAAGGTCGACAATGCTAACCTGGAAGTTAAATCCGAAGTGAGATAACTGGGCGTTACCATTGACCAACATCTCACTTTCCAATGACATATAAGCAAAGTAACTCAAAGCATACACAATAAGCTGAGGACACTTCACCACTTCCAAAAATCATGTGGCTCGCGTAGAGATTGTAAGGTCTTCCCAACAATAATACTACTGCAATTTGATTTCTGCAATGCCATTCTACATGGTCTCTCAAAACTCCCTTCACCCTCTACAACTTGCGCAGAATACTGCTGTGCGAATCCTGACGAGCTTACTGCGAAATAACCGTATCACATCCACTCTAACAGAATTACAGTGGCTACCTCTCCTGAGTCGAATTACTTATAAAAGACTGATGACAACGTTCAAAGTAATCCACCAACTATCCCCTAAATATCTTCAGTTATAACAAAAACCCTAGAAAATCGCCAAAGGAGAAGCAACACATTAAACTTTCTAATCCTCTCTCCAGCACTAACCCAATGCCACCAGTCGACCTGCGCTAGGGTATTCTCCCTGCATGCCCCTCGCCTATGGAATGCCTTACCACACCATATCAGAGACGCTCATGACCTTGTAACATTCCAAAAGCTGCTTAAGAACCACTTATTTAAGGAACATTTTGACGGCATTACAAGACCTGTCTCTCATTGCCTTATTCCTCTTACCCCTGCCCTTTCCCACCCAAGAAACACTCGGATGTAGCAACTTTCTAAATGTATATAGTTACGCTGTTCTGTGTGTTAAATAGTTTTATATCTGTTCCATGTAAAAGGTTTACCGTTTTTATGCACAGCTGTCTCATGTAATGTTGATTTATGTTCTCTGTAAACCGCACTGATCCTCGGAAGCATGGTATATAAGCAAAAAATAAATAAAATAAATACAAGGAAATGTTAATAAAAAGGTGGCTTCCAGGGTAGGAACTCTTGGTTTTAACCCCAGGAAATCTTTGCGCCTTTATTGGGTAGCTCTCGAGAAATCAAGGAAATTTTTAATCCTGGCCCTGAGAAACAGCTCTTGAATATGTCAAATACAATTTCAGTATAGTGTGTCAGTCCATCTCAATAGCAAAACTAACAAGCGAAGTTGTCCGTTCAGTTACAACGTCCAGGGAGTTAAAAAAAACCAAAACAAAACAGTAAGATCAAAAGAATCCTTCTGGTTTTGGGATTGATCCACTCCATTGGCACTAGCATCGGGCTCCATGGACAAATATTGTGCCCGAGTGATTGGTGGCAAATTGTCCGATGGTAACTTCAGAATCTCCTGGAGATATTTTCTGGCCATCTCCACAGATGGCAGCAGTGAGGATTTAGGGAAATTGGTAAACCTTAAGTTATTTCTCAGAGAAGAGTTCTCCAAATACTCCATCTTCCAAGATAACACAAGACTTCCATAGTAGCAACTGCAGGTTTTTTTCAGCCCTTCAGGCCCAGGGCATAAGGAACACCTCCCTCAGCTGCCACATTCCCCTCTAAAGCAGCGGCATTTGGTGATACTACTCCACCAACCATAGGGGAGGAAGCTGCAATTGGGGATCCTCCAGGGATCGCATCGGCTCCCACCCTCAGATTTGGATCCAGCAACAGCCACACTGGTAAACTGGAAATTCATCTGGGTCACGGAGGCAGTGATGCCCTGCTCAAGGCCCATTTGGATAACTCTGCCGGCCCTCTTGAAATGCTACTGCGAACTCCAAAGCTCAAACAGCACTCAATGAGCATTCTCCAAGTATCCAGGGTGGGAATCGCCGAACCAGAGGACTGGCTCTTCGGTTTCCTCTTCTTTCCCCCCCCCCCCATCTGAGGCCAGGGACCCCCCCAGGAATCCACAGCATGCCGAGAGGTGTGAACCATAGCTACCAGCCAGACGCCATCTTGCTCACCTGTCTTTACTATTGTAACCTGCTTCTCGCTGGTCTCCCTGTGAATCATCTCTCTCCACTTCAGTCTGTTCAAAACTCAGCTGCATGGGGCTTTTCTTCTGCCAGTGTCACTATACTCTACTCATGTAACCCCTCTTCTTAAGTCACTTCACTGGCTCCCTATCAGTTTCTTTGTCCAGTTCAAACTTCTCCTACTGACCTACAAGTCCATTCATTCTGTGACTCCTCACTACCTTTCCTCTCTTATCTAACTCTACACTCCTCCTCGGGAACTCCGCTCTTCTAGACTATCCCTTTTATCTGTGCCCTTCTCTGCCACTGTCAACTCCAGACTTCGTTCATTCCACCTTGCTATTCCATATGCCTGGAACAAACGACCCAAGTTGGTGCATCGAGTTCCTTCTCTAGCCCTATTCGCATTCAGGCTAAAAACCCACCTCTTCAAGGCTGCTTTTGGGTCCAGATGCTCCTCACTCTCGTATTCACTACATAAGTGTAGTTTGCCATAATGTAGTCCCTGGTTTTGTGACGTTCTTCTTCTTGATTAGATTGTTGGCTCTGAGCAGGGGCTACATCTTGCATCTATATGTACAGAGCTGCAGAAGCCTTGTAGCACTATACAAATAAGTAGCAGTAGTAGGGCCTGTGCTTGCCCCTCAAAGGCCACCATTTTAAGCTCCATATGCATTGGGCATTTTTGTCATGTTTTGCACTTCTTGAAGCAATATGCATGCCCAGTTTCAAAATATATGTCCATAAGGTGTTTCTGTTACCAAACATGAAAAAGGAAGCCAGGTGGGGCAGTTTACAAACCAATGGAGCAAGCTTCATTAGGAAGAGCCGGGAGCAAGAGACAAACGCAGTTCCCTTGCTCACTGCATCACATGATCCTCGTGTGTGTGTGTGTGTGTGTGTGTGTGTGTGTGTTTTATAAGAGAGAGCATGCAATCCCAACCTTCTTCCACCCATGCATCAGAAGTAATACAAGACAAGCTACGTTTAGGTACACTTAGTATGTCCCTGTCTCCAAGGGACTCGCAATCTAATTTTATTTATTTATTTATTTACATTCTCTTATATACCACGCTATTCTGCATCAGTGCGGTTTACATTGAACAAACTGAAATTACATTGAACAGGGCATTATAACTTGGAGATAACTATTTTACAGGGAACATGGGCTATGGAGGGTTAAGTGGCTTGTCCAAGACCACAAGGAGCACCCGTGGGACTAGAAACCCCAGTCCTTCCGGCCCAAGGTTGCTGTCCTCTAGTGGGATTTGAACACCCGACCTTCCGGCCTGAAGTACCTTGCCCCAACCACTAAGCCACTCTTCCACTCCACTAATTTTGTACTTGAGGCTATGGAGAGATAAGTGATGTGCCCAAAGTCACAAGGAGCAGCGGTGGGATTTGAACCCTGGCTTCCCTGGTTATCAATCCACTGCTCTAACCATTCGGTTACTTCTTTACTCCATATCTTTGCTAGGGCAATTTAGTATGTAAAATGTTGTTCTACACATGGATATGGCTTACAGAAATTACCCTCCATAATGTAAAGGCCAGTATGTAGCTACCCACCAGGAAAAGTGTATGCATTTTGTTAGAGCACATTCACTTTCTGCCTCTGAGAAAAGGAAGATCAGAGGAGTAACTATACACACACACAAATGCTTTTTTTCCCCCCAATCATTTTTGACAACCCCTTACATCATGTTCACCCATTTAACATTTCTTTTTTTCAGTTGCTGGTGACCTTTGGCGATGCCACAGTTTGTTTCTCAGAGGAAGAATAGAAGGGGTTAAATGAAAGTCAAAAGAAAATGTATAAGAAAATGATGAAGGATAATTCTGAAGCTCTGATCTCACTGGGAAAAGGTGAGTGTTTAGTATTTTTCTAGAACTTCTGATCTTCTCAGAAGCATTCTTGACTTAAAGGATCAGGCGTAACAGCAGATGGAGCGGAGCCTTTGGCTTTTCAACGATTGAAACCTGTTTTCCATGTATTGTAGGGATCCCGTTGATTTCTATAAGCGAATTATAAGGATCTCTGTAAACCAAGCTTGTCCAAATTCAGTCCTCAGGGGATTCAAACAGGCCAGATTTCTAGGATATCCCTAATGAATATGCATGAGAGAGATCTGGATGCCCACTACCTCCATTAAATGCAGATCTATTGCATGCTATTTATCAGGGATATCCTGAAAACCTGGCCTGTTTGTGCCCAGGAGGACTGAACTTGGACAGGTCCTGCTGTAAGCCATTTGTAAATTGGCCACCCTATCTCAGAGATGGGATGCTATCCGGTATGTTGCCACCAAAGGGGAGTTACCCTTTGGGGAGCCCTTCATGAGAGTGAAGGCTATTGAGCTCTCTGGAGTGGTTTCAATCTTTTTCGTTCTTGGTATTGTTCATTTTAAATGTATTAGTTTCTTTTAATATTTTGTATGGATTTGAGTTTTGTGCTTATGTTTCTAATTTGGAAGGTAATGATGTAAGGATATGGGTGATATATGGGTTGGCACATCTCTATATCTCTTTTTTGGGGAAATAGTAGGAATAAATGTAGCAGCAATAGAGGTTTTGGGAGCACATATCTATCTTCCTGTCATAGGACTGGTTCCTCTATCCTCTGCCTCTCTAACCCTTATTTGGGATAACGAGGAATTTGTTGGCCCTCTGTCTGTCCCTGTATTTTCTGATCAATCGGTTCCTTTGCCAAGAAAGTTGCTTTTGTTTAACATAAGGTCAGTGAAGAAGAACGTAGAAATTAGTTGTGGGTTATTGGTTGAGAAGACCACAGATCTTTTGTTTCATATTGAGTTTTGGCTGCTGAAATGTCCAAATGTGGCCCTCTCATAGCTCAGACCCCCTCCCCCCAACCCACTTTTTTTCTTTCTTAATAGTTAGAAGGGAGGGGGCATAATTTTTCACTTGGGTGCTAAATTGCTTGGTTGCAGCTCAGCCTTGATAGAGGTAATTTTCAGACTCCCACTAGGCTGCAAATTTGGGCTGTGATGGCACCTATATGGTGGCTTAGCCTTCTAAGGGAGGTTTGGCTAGTGACCAATCAATTTGTCCTTCCATAAGAAATGTAAAGCATGGCTCTTCCCATTGAGATAGCCAAGCTTTGACTCGCCGTTGTTGTGATTATTGGATAGCTTGTGACAGTCTGCTTTTGGGGACTTGAGTAAAACCAATGTAACTGCATTTTTTTTTCATTGACCTCTCAAAAACTAGTCGCAAATTTATTTATTTATTTATTTAGGAAAGACTTATATACCGCTCCTTCCAGCGATCAGAAGCGGTTTGATTACAAGTACGGGATTTGTCAAAAATCATATACAGAATATTTGGGGGATTAGATAGAGAGAGCAGGGGTAATACACAGCAAACATATGTGGGTCCATATAAAGACCTTAATTATTATCAGACATTTACACAGGCAATTATCCTCCATCTATTTACATTTGTACATACAGCAATTGATTTTCTTCTATCTTTTGTATTTACATCTGGATATAGTGACAATTGAACAGATGCGTCTTTAGTTGTTTTCTGAAGTTGCTTATGTCTTTAATTGCTCTCAGCTCGTGTGGGAGCTGGTTCCATAAAGTGGGGGCAGAGAAGGAGAACGCTCTGCGACTAGTACTGACTTTTACGTGCCTAAAGCTGTTTGGAACTATTAGTGTGTCAGAGTTAATGGTTCTTCTGCTTCTGGTTGTAGGTTGCATGGAGATCATGGTGGATAGGAATGAGGGGGCCAGGTTATGAATTAACTTGAATGTAGTTACCAATGTTTTGTATTGGATCCTTGCAACGACTGGGAGCCAGTGTAGTTCCATCAATACAGGTGTGATATGTTCAGTGACGCTTGTTCTCATGATGATCCTTGCTGCTACATGTTGGGCCAGCTGTAATATGTTGGTTGTTTTCCTTGGTAGCCCCTGCAAGATGGCGTTGCAGTAGTCCAGGTGGGGCATGATGAGTGCTTGTGCAACTGATCGGAAGTCACACGGATCTAATACGTTCCGCAGGGGTCGTAGCACTCTAAGCTTGTGGAAAATGGCTTTGTTGGTGTTATTGAGGTGTTTTTCCATTTTCAGCTTGCTATCGATTGTGACTCCTAGATATTTTATTTCTTTCTTAGTGTTGTAAGTATTGTTGCACAATGTGATTGTTGGAGGTGGTTCGAAGCCCAGGTTATTGGATATAAACATTACTTCGGTCTTCTTATGATTAATCGACATGTTATTTTGTTTTAGCCATCCCGACATCTCTCCCATGCAGGTTTCAAGCTGGGTGTAATTCGGGTCGGTGGTCTCTAGTTGGGTGTACAGCATGATATCGTCCGCGTATATGTGGTAGTTGATGCCATATTTCCTGAATATTTCACTGAGTGGTTGCATGTAAATGTTAAAAAGTAGCGCCGAGAGTGCCGAACCCTGTGGAATGCCTTGTGTTTGGATGAATGGTTCAGCTTTTTCTCCGTTGAATTGGACCTGTGGCTTTCTGCCCGTTATATAGGAGGAGAACCACTTCAAGGTGGTTCCTAATATTCCAATTGATGCCAGCTTGTTAAGGAGGGTTAAGTGATGGACAGTGTCAAATGCAGCGGAGATGTCGATGAAAATGAGAATAAACATTTTCTTCCTGTCTTCCAGCCCCTTGAGGAGGTTGTTAAACAGGGCCAAAAGCAGGGTTTCGACCCCATGATTTTTTCTGAATCCGTATTGCTGTTTGTCCAGTAATTCGTTGTCTTCAAGGTGTTCTTGCAGTTGGATGAGGGCTGCTTTTTCAATGATTTTTGCTAAAAACGATATGCTGGAGATTGGACGGTAAGAAGATGGATCTTCTTTGTTTAGCGAGTTGTTTTTTAGTATCGGTCTTATTATAGACTTTTTGAGCTGGTTAGGCATGATTCCTTGGGACAGTGATTGGTTCACAATATGTGCGACTTGGTGGCCAATGTCCTTTTTTGCCGCTTTAATCCAGGTAGCTGGGCATGGATCAAGCAGGGAGGTGGTGGTATTGATACTGGTTATTATTTCACCCGCTTGTTTATCATCAATTTTGCTAAATTCGTTCCACGTCTGTTCTTGGTTCACTATAGTTGTCAAGTTGGGTTTGGCAAAACCTAGCGTGGTCGCGGTTGCGGTCAGCTTGCTTGCGTAGTGGTTAGCTAGAGTTTGGGGCGGGATAGTATTGCTCTGCTGTTCTGGTTGGTTTGTTTTGGTTAGTGTTTTCACTATTCAAAATAGTTCCCGTGGTTTGTTGATGGCTTTATTCAGCAGGTTGGTGTGGTGTTTCCTTTTTGCATCATCTACCTCGTCTTTGTATTTTCTGAGGGTGTTAAGGTATTCCGCTCTGAGTTCCAAAGTTTTGTTACGTCTCCACTTTTTTTCACACCTTCTCAGTTCCCTCTTCCTTTTGGTCAGCGTCGTCGTGTACCAGGGCTCTGACTTTTGTTTGCCTGTGCTTGCTGTGTTTTTCCATTTCGGGTTTGCTGATGCCTGAATCCCTTCATTCCAGCTATTTGTTAGGGCCTCGAGGTCTGTAGACTCCAAATCAATGTGCGCCTTGATGTTACTCGTGAGATCATCCAGCTCGAGCTTATTGAAAGATCTCTGCTGATGGGTTTCTCGTTGGGATTCCGCATTCTTTGGTACCAATGGGAGTTTCATCCGTAAGTCTATTTGGTGATGGTCAGACCATGGTATTGCTTTGATTTTAATCAGGGGTTCCACATGGTTGGGTGGCTTGTTTTTAGGGGCAAAGACCATGTCCAGTGTATGTCCCTTTTCGTGCGTCGGCTCGTTTATTATTTGGTGATACCCAAGTTGTGACATAGCTTCGAGGAAGGTGTTGGCGTGCACTGCTGTTGTTGATGCTAGGTTTAGGTCACCGAGGATGATTTGGAATTTCCTTGGCTGTGTTGAGGAGATGTTTTCCAACGCTGCAGCAAGTACTTCATGGTTCGGTGAGGGGGACCTGTATATTAGGCAGATGGATATTGCTGAGTTCTCCACTTTGAGCAGGTCTATATCCGGGTTTGAGTCCAGGGATGTGCATGAGAGTTTCAAGTGTGATCTGGCAATTTTGAGCACTCCTCCACCTCTTTTGTTGGATCGTGGACAGTTATACAGGTTGTAGCCTGGTCTGTCTATCTGGTTCAGTAAGGCAGTGTCGGTGTTTGTTATCCAGGTTTCTGTTATGCAGAGGATGTCAGGTTGCTCATCTTTGATTATGTCAAAGATAATGTGGGTCTTGTTTCTGATTGATCGGGCGTTTATGAGGGTGATGCTACAGATCATTGAAGGATCTGATTGCGCAAGGCTTTGTTGAGCAAGGGGCCGGCGGGGTTTCTGCATCCGTGGCATTTTTGATTTTGTCTTGCTGCGCTTTGGTGCACCCGCGTGTTTTCTGCCTGTGTGCCCTTGGTAGATCATGAGTGATGGTCCTATATCGGTATTGAGGTAGGTTGAGGGAGGGGGTTCTTGAGGGGTATGGATGGCATAGAGGATGTAGAGTGGGCTACATATAAGTGGGGTCGATTGGTACATGTTTGCTTTTGTTGTGTACGTTGAGATTAGAGTTATCAGACTAATTCCTAATACCAGTTTTAGTAGATGCATGTTTAAGTGTGGGTGTGTAACAATGCATTGATTGATTGCATTAATCCAATAAACATGTACCACCTACAGTTTGGTTAACCTTGAATGCTAAATATTCAAGTGGGTCAAGACAGCAACGACATTAGTTTGCTCTTTTAAAATAATTAAACAGACTTCCATTTCCCATTCAATCTCAGCATTTAGAAAAATACAGCTCTCACTAGCCATGCACTCGCTTTCCTTTCAACCATCAAGATCCCCTCTCTCCAGTTTCTTTATCAGTTGTGGGGGTCAGAGGCAGCAGCGGCACATAGGGGATATGGCGATTCTTCCATTTTCCCTCTCTTTTCTCTGGTCATGGTGAAAGGGGGGGGGCAGGCAGCGGGTGGATGACGTGTTCGCTGTTTCAGCGCCCATTCTTCCACTGCGTGGTGCCATTCCCATGAGAGCAGGCGAGTGAGCGATGAACGTTGTCTGTCTACTGCCCGCTTTCCCTCTCACTGCAACTATAGGTTCCTGCTCATTCTGCCCCTTGAAATGGTCCTTTTTGATTAGAACCAAAAATACTGATTTTTATCTCCAGAGATGATTTATTGGTGTGTTCCTGATCGTCTCTGCAGTCTAGTCCCGGACCTCTGGGTTGTCCACCACATTCAGCAGCTTGGAGACTGAGGAACCTCCTTCTTTTGTGATGTCACTGGTATATCCTCCCGGGAGCCGCCTCCATTCACCAGTTACCTCAGTCTCCGAGCAGCTGAAGGGACGGTGAGCCTGGGGGTCCGGGCTCACTGGAGGAACAATTGAGGATAGCTTCAAGGATAGCTTGTAGGACTTAGTTGTGGTTTAAAAAAAAAAGGGGGCATGATCCCTTAAAATTTGCAAGAATTGTACCTTTAAATTTGCAGGAGGCTTTCCCTCAACCTTTTTGTTCCCCTGCTACCTGTGGGGTAGTCAGTCAGGTACCAGTGAGGAAGCAGGAGCCACTCCGGTTCAACATCCATCAAGTGGGGTGAGGAACTGGAGCAGAGCCCAGCCGGCGCTTCACAGAAGATCTGCCTGTCAGTGTGCTTTGGCTGATCGCAGCGAAGTCCGGCGGTGGGCATTTGCGCGGTGCACGGCTCTCAAGGCCCCAGGGCATTCAGGTCCTCTCTGGGGTAGCGGCAAACGCAGCGGATCTGGGCAACGCTGCTATCTTGAGGGGAGGTCGGCAAAGGTAAGGAGGCTCGATTGCGAGTTCTCACTTCGTTGGCATGTTTTGGGCGCAAAACGAGGAGTAGGCCCAGCCATGTGGCGGCAGCACGGGAAGCGCAGGAGCAGCGTCGGGCATTTCAGAAGGGTGTTTTCAGGGGGGGAAGCCTCGTTTAGCGTTCTAACGGAGGCATTTTATGTCAAGTTCTGGCTGTTGAACTTTATTGAGAAAAAAAAATTTCTTTCTTGAGATTCATTTCGGTTCCTGGGGGTTTTTCTGGTACTGAGCTCGGCAGGGAGCAGGTAAGGGTACCTTAAGGCTGTTCTCAGGGCCGGGATGCCTTCTAGACCCCAGTGTGTTGTCTGTGGGTCTAGAAGGGGAACAGTGTCTGACTCGGGGGGTGTTTAAGAGCTGCATAAAGGAAGCATCTGCTATGGAGCAGGCCAGGGAGGAAAAGGAGGAGCTGCTGGGGGCCGAAGCAGGTCTTTCGGCTGCTCAATCTTCAGACATGCCTCTTGGGGAGCCGGTGGCAGGGCTGTCTTCTGCCCCAAACATTCCTCCCTCACCTGCGTCCTGGCCCGTGGGTCTGACATCTATTTTCTCACAGGAGTTTGTGGCTCTCCTGCAGCAGGTTGTTATAGGCACCCCGCAGAGACAGGCAAAGGGGGCCACCGAAGACCGCGGAGTGAAGAGACCTGTGGCCTCTCGGAATGCGGAAGAGTTTCAGGATATGGCCAAGAGACCGTTGCTAGACGGAGAGCCTAAAGAGCAGTCTGTAGCCTCGGAGGGGCAGCTGTCAGATGAGGAAGGCCGGAGTGTGGATTTCGAGGATGAGTTAGAGGAAGGTGAGCTCGCGGCTAAGGAAGATCAAGCGAGGGTGGTGTGTGTCTTCCGGAGAGATGAGCTGCTGGCGCTCATTGTGGAGATGCTAAAAGCGCTGAATATGCCGGTTTCGATGTCGGCGGAGGATGAGACCCTGGAGGATCTGTTGTTGCAGATCTTTAGAAAGACTCAAAGAGCGTTTCCGGTGCACAGTGTGTTTCAGGAGATGATTCAGGAAGAGTGGAATGTTCCAGAGGTGCCCCTGAAGGACTTCAGAGTGATGAGCCGTCTTTATCCTTTGGTGGACCAGGATAAGGAGGTATTTAAGTCTCCCAAGGTGGACGCGGCCGTTTCAGCGGTGACAAAAAAGACCACTATCCCGGTTGAGGGAAGTGCAGCCCTCAAGGATACTCGGGACAGAAAGCTGGATGCTTTGCTAAAACAGGTTTTTGATGTAAGCCGCCTGGAGTGACAGGGCATTATCTGTGGAGCATGGGTAGCCAGAGCCTGCCTACGGTGGTTGCAGCGGGTCTAGGGTGGGCAGGAGAATGAGATGGACAGTGAGGTGTCCAGGCTGGAGTCTGGAGCGGCCTACCTTGCAGATATTCATTATGATCTTATGCGAGGTTTATCAAAGAGTATGGCGTCGGCGGTAGCGGCGAGACGTTATCTGTGGCTTCATAATTGGGCGGCGGGTAACTCATCTAAGGCGAGGTTAAGTAAGCTTCCTTTTAAAGGACGGCTCTTGTTTGGAGAAGATTTAGAGAAGTTGGTCAAAGATCTCGGTGAATCTAAGGACGATTACCAGAGGACAAGCCTAAGCAAGGATGGACGACTCCCGCGGGCAAGGGGCAGCAGCGGGATTTTCGGCAGTTCCATTTCCAGAAGTTTAATTCTGGGCAAAGAGGCCGATTCCCCAATAGGAGTCAGGGGTTTTGAGGTTTTCGAGGAGCAGGAAGAGGATTTGCGGCCCCCTCCTCCTCATCCTCCAACCTTAGGAAGTCTCAATGAAGTCAGGGGGACCCAGGCGCCCTTAGTTCCCGTAGGAGGGTGATTGCAGGAGTTTTATTCGGCCTGGGTCCGAGTCACGTCAGATCAGTGGGTGCTGGAGGTCATTCGAGAGGGATATGCATTGGAGCCACTGCGTCCAGTGCGAGATGCCTTCGTAAGGTCCCCCTGCAAGGCGCCAACCAAGTGTGAGGCAGTGAGGGGGACAGCACAAAGGCTCCTAGACCTCGGGGCGATAGTGCCAGTGCCTCTAGACCAACGTGGTTTCGGTCGATACTCCATTTACTTCATGGTACCAAAGAAAGATGGGTGGTTTCGTCCAATTTTGGATCTCAAGAGAGTGAAGCATTGTCTTCGGGTGGCTCATTTTCACATGGAGACTCTGCGATCTGTAATTGTAGCAGTTCGAAGAGGAGAATTCCTCACGTCCCTGGATCTGTCAGAGGTGTACCTTCACATCCCCATAAGGCCGGATCATCTCCGGTTTGCGGTTCTGCAACTATAGGTTCCTGCTCATTCTGCCCCTTGAAGTGGTCCTTTTTGATTAGAACCAAAAATACAGATTTTTATCTCCAGAGCTGCTTTATTGGTATGTTTTTGGTTATAACCAAAAATCAGCAGCCCTCCCTATATGTTTAGAAAACAAAAACACAAATAGTAAATTGTTAGTCTTTTCTTATTTGTATATTTTAGCATATTTTGATTTCTTCACATCAAAAAATGTTTGAAAGGTTTTGGCCATTTATAAGGAGCACTATTAATAATTCAGACACTGAAATTGGACTCCTGTCTTCTATGCTCTGCAAATATTGGAGCAGAAATTTGTTTGATATCTGAAAGTTAAGTGACCTCCTAATTATGAGTAATGGTGACCAGATCCATGTGTTTTGGTGGGCATTGAATTTCTCACTCTTACCTGTATGAATCTGGTTTTCCCACAATGTGTACTATAAGCAGTGGTGCTGTCTAATGAAGTCTCTGTGACTTTATAGTGCCAGTTATCTATATCACAGAATTATTACATCATTGACATTGTGACATCATCATTACCCATTATTAGATGGCTTTATTGTACAATGCCTGCCTTCTATGAAAGTAGCATTTCTTTATTTTCATATCTTTTGTTAACTGTTGGTAAAATTAACAAAATTTGAACCTATTGGGAAAGGGAGTTGAGTTGCATACACTTGGTATATATACCACTCCTGGATGAATTGTGCACAAAAAAAATTTAAAATTCTGCGCACAGTATTTTAAAATTCTTCATGTTTTTATTAGTAAATATTTATGCGGAATTCCCCCATCATAAAGCCTAACTCCTTCTCTAGACCTAAAATTCCCCCTGCCTTTTCCCTCCCTAGCTCCAGTCAGGGTGTTCTCCCCAACCCCCAAGCCTTCCCTACCCTACCCTACCTATTCTCTCTTCCTCTAACTTCTATCAAGATCGCTATTGATGTCTATCCCTAAGATCTACCTTCATGCACATATCCACACCTCCCCTCCCTATGCACCAAACCTTATATTTCCCTTACCTCATTCTTTTTTTTTTCAGGCACATACCTACCTCCACCTTTCTTCCCCTCCCCCACCGACTTGCCAGCAGCCTTTTTCCAGACACCCTCAACTCACCAGCTCTCCTCTTCTGCCCCACCCGCTGCAGAAGCATTTCCCTTTGCTCTCCTGTCGGTGCTAGACTTGTGATGCTGGCACTGCATGCTTCAAAAAGATGAACAGAAGCGCTTCCTTTCACTAGCAAGCAACAGGAAATGCTTCTGTTTATCTTTTTAAAACATTGTGTGCCAGCTTCGGAGGCCTAGCAGAGCAGCTGCAGCAAACAAAAATGCTCCCAGGGTTGTGAAAAGGCTAACAATGAGGCAGGCTCAGGCACCCTTAAAGCTTGTGTACCTGAACTTGCCTCACCAGCTCTCCAATGCCAGTGCCTGTCGTAGAATTCTGTACAGTAAATGCAGAATTCTGCAGAGGTGGGGTATTCTGCATTGCGCATAATTCCCCCATGAATAATATACAAAAGTCACACACCAAGATTGATCAAGATTGCATCTCATTGGAGAGAACATCTTGCTAGTTATTGAAAATTGGTTTCAGATCCAGGGATTGCAAAGTACCCATTAGTTTCCTTATACGTGGAGGAATTTTAGACCTCAGTACAAAAACTGTTTTGCTGACCATAGTGGATAGTATCAGGGTTTTGACACTATGGATTGAACTGGATCTTTTGGCCATATTTGATACCGTTTCCTGTGGCCTGTTACGTGCTCATTTGTCTGAAGTAGGAATGGGGTCTATACTATTATGACAGTTTTCTTCATATTTGTCAGATTAACAGGGAATGCTCTAGGAATATATAGTCTTTGATTTTCACCCACTACCATGAGTGGGGGTAGGTGGGGGAGGGCCCGGCCCTCGGAGCACCACCTTCTCGAATATCTAGCATCTCTAACGGCCATTGTCGCCAATCTAGACTACAAGTTTCTTATCATTGCTGACTACATTCAGACAGAAACATAGAAATATGACGACAGAAAAAGACCACATGGCCTATCTAGTCTGTCCTTCCATATCAACTACTACAACAGTCCCCTTTTTTCCTTTAGAGATCCTCGGTGTTTGTCCCATGCTTTTTTGAATTCAGATACTGTCCTCATCTCTACCACCTCCACTGGGAGACTATTCCACGGATCCACCACTCTTTCCGTAAAGAAATATTTCTGCATATCACTCCTGAATCTATCCCCCTTCTGCTACGAGGGGACATGGTATGAGGGTGACCTGTTTGAAGGATAATCAGAATTTAGTGATTTGTAGACTGAATGAAGCTTAGAAGAGATCACAGCCTCACCAGTCTGCTACATAGTTTTCTTTTTTATATATATAAATATATATATTTTTTAAGGGCATGAATAAACCTTCCATTACCTGAGGTATTTACTTAGATTGTAAGCCCTCTGGGGCAGGAAAATACCTACTGTACTTGAATAAGAACATAAGATATGCCATACTGGGTCAGACCAAGGTCCAACAAGCCCAGTATCCTGTCTTCAACAGTGGCCAATCTAGGTCATAAGTACCTAGCTGTCTCCCCAAAAGACACGGGTTCCTCAATGCTTGTATTGAGTCAAGCAGTGATATCCTGGGTCCCTTTTAATAATGATTCCTCTTCGTCTCTCTGGGCCAATCCAGGAACTGTAGGGTAGTCAGCCCCCTCCAGCAACTGAGTACTGAATTACAGAGTCTTGCTGACAGCCCATCCAGCTCCCCCTGGTGCCAGAGACTCAGTCTTTCAGTCCTCAGCAGCTGGATAGGACGTGTTTCTGACAGGCTCCCGATTTTTAAGTGTATTTGAAGGGAAAGGAGGTCCTGGGTTGCCCTAGCAGGGCAGTAAGGCCAGTGGACTTTAGAGTATAGCTCACATCGGGTGCTGGTAGTCCGGTGTAGTGGGGGCAGCAGAGGCAGAGCCTGCCTCCATTACAGAGAAGCTGCCGATTCTGCCCAGAGAGAAGTGACTGGGAGCCCCAGAGCACTTCCCTCTACCTCCTGAACTCAATATATTTTCCCGCTGGTAGCGGGAGAGAGAGCGATAGCTCTTGGTGGCAGTGTGTCTAAGGTAAGAGCAGGGAGATCTTGCGATCGCATGTGGAGTTGGTTTGGCGTGTTAGGTTGCTAGGCGCTGGGGTTCTCAGCCGTTGGAAGTGTCGGGGGCTGTCTCTGCTTCAGGCGCATACTGCCCATCTTGGCAGCATGCGCACAGTATGGTAGTTGCCGCGGATTGTCGGGGCCGGGGCTCTGCCGCACTTGCTTTCGGCGGGGCAGCAGGTTAGAGAGGCTCTTCATGGGCGCGATGAAAGAGAGATTGGTGTCGGGGGATCTCACTGGTAGGTCTCGGGGCACGGCGGCCAAGGCGGGAACGGCGGCCATTTTGCAAAAGGCAGCCATTTCTCCCACGCTGCAGGAGAAGTCTGGGAAAAAGAGATCCAAGGCTAAGAGGCCTTCTCTGTCAGCAGAATCTGCCCAATCGCAGTTCCCGGAGCTGCAAGAGGCTTTGGAACCTTTATTTTCAGCGGATTTTATTCTGTCAATGCATAAGGCGTATTGTTTAAAGAAGGAGCAAGCGCAGGTCAAGAGTTCTCCTCCTAAGGTGACAAGGTCTCAAAACGTTGATGGTAGTTTCGAAGACCCAGGGGAAGGGCCCTCTAAGAAGGATCTGGACATAAAGGCTGGCTCGGTCTGCTTTGGGCAGCAGACCTCAGGGCTCCGGATGGCAGAGAACGGGGAAATCCTTTCAGATTCGGGACTAGATCCTTGGGCCGTGGATTTGGAGGAAGGTGAGATTGTTCCGGGTGAGGACCCAAATGTGTTCAGGGTGTTTCGCAGAGAGGAGCTGGGGGCCCTTATTGCTCACTCTCTGGCAGCTTTGAATATTGCCCTACCGGTGGTTCAGGACGAACCGCTAGAAGACCCATTGCTCCAGGGGTTTAAAGTGGAGCAGAAGTGCTTTCCGGTTCATAGAGTAATCAAGCAGATGGTAGAATCGGAGTGTCCGGAGGCTACTTTGAGGGGTAGCTGCGCCATAGGCCATCTGTACCCGGTACCGCAGGAGGAGAAAGAGCTGCTGCAGATGCCCAAGGTGGATGCATTGGTTTTGGCCGTGACTAAGAAGACTACCATTCCGGTGGAGGGGGAGTGGCCCTTAAAGACCTCCAGGATCGGAAGTTAAAGTCTATTCTCAAACAAGCCTTTGACTCAAGTGCTCTATCTCTGCAGGCCTCGATTTGCGGGGCCTATGTTTCGAGGGCCTCAATTCGTTGGCTCCAAGGGGAAAGTTTCCTGAAGGGGATGGGAGGGTACTTCCTCAGAGGGAGCAAAACTGGAGTCGGCAGCGGCGTATTTAGCAGATGCCTTCTATGATCTGGTAAGAATTTCTGCAAAGTCAGTGCCGTCTGTGATTGCTGCTAGGGAGTTTCTCTGACTGAGGAATTGGGCAGCAGATGCATCTTCTAAGGCTCGCCTTAGTAAGCTCCCCTATAAGGGAAAGCTGCTCTTTGGAGAAGCTTTGGAGAAGATTGTGAAGGATTTGGGTGATTCCAAGGTAGGCCAGCTGCTGGAGGACTGTCCAAAGGGTCCTAGGCCAGGAGGGCTGCAGAGAGGACAAGGTAGATATTTCCGCAGGTTTCGGGCGTCACGATATGCTCCATATCAGAGAGGTCGCTTTATGGCCAGAGGGCAGTTCTTTCGGGGGGGCTCAGGGGTTTGGCAGGGGGTATTTTACTCCCCAGCAGAATCCTTCCAAAAAACCACAATGAAGTGGGGAGGGTCCAGGCGGAGGTTCTGGTAGGGGGACGTTTGCAGGAGTTCTACTAAGTCTGGGCCGCAATAACAATGGACTGGTGGGTGCTGGAGATCATCCACAAAGGTTATGCACTGGAATTCTCCCAACCGCTGGCGGAATCTTTTGTGGTGTCCCCATGCGGAGCTCAAGCAAAGAGGGAGGCAGTAAGTGACACACTTCAACACTTGCTGCGTCTTCAAGCAGTGGTTCCAGTACCCGGAGACCAGTGCGGATTAGGACAATACTCGATTTATTTTGTGGTTCCCAAGAAAGAGGGATCCTTTCGACCCATTCTCGATCTCAAGCATGTGAACCGTTGCTTGAGGGTGCCGCATTTCCGGATGGAAACACTCAGATCGGTGATTCGGGCGGTAAAGCTGGGCGAGGTGCTTTTTTTCCATAGATCTAACGGAGGCTTATCTCCACATTCCTATCAGGCCAGATCATCAGAGATTCTTGTGCTTTGCTGTTCCCATGGGGCACTTTCAGTTCCGGGCATTGCCTTTTGGGCTGGATTCAGCGCCGCGTGCGTTCACAAAGGTGATGGTAGTGGTTGCAGCAGTGTTGCGAAAGGAAGGGATTCGAGTGCATCTCTACCTGGACAACTGGTTGATTCGAGCAGGGTCCAAGGCAGAGTCAGTCGAAGTGACTGGGCGAGTCGTGGAATTCCTGGAACGGCTTGGGTGGTAAACCAGGCCAAGAGTCGGTTGCAGCCGGTGAGGCGCTTGGTGTATCTCGGGGCCTTGTTCGATACGGACGCCAGGTCTGTAATTCTGCCCGAGTACAGGGTGCAAAAGATCTTAGGGCAGGTATGGGCGTTTTTATGCATGAAGACTCCAACAGCGTGGCACTACTTGCGGCGGCCTTGGACCTGGTGCCATGGGCCAGAACTCATATGTGTCCGCTTCAGCAGGCGCTGCTATCCAGGTGGTCTCCGCAGGATCATCCACTGTCTCGGAGACTAGTGTGTCCAGAGGAAGTAAGCCTCAGTTTGGAGTGGTGGCTGGATCCCAGACATCTTCAAGCAGGCATGCCTCTGGAGCAGCCGGATTGGGTTTTGGTCACCACGGATGCCAGTCTCTCGGGCTGGTGGGTGCATTGTCTGTCTCACGTAGCGTAAGGCAGCTGATCCTCTGAGAGCGGATGGTCGATCAGTCGCCTGGAGATGAGAGCGGTGCGTTTGGCACTGCAGGATTTCAAAGGTCTGGTGGTGGGGAAAGCAGTTCGCGTTTTCTCTGACAATGCGGTGACGGTGTCCTATATCAACCGACAGGGTGGCATGGGCAGTGCTACCTTGCTGGAAGAGAGGCAACAGTTGATGCAATGGGCGGAAAACCATCTGGTAGCCCTTAGCAGCAGCACATGTGACAGGAAAGGACAATATGCAGGCTGACTATCTCAGACAAAATATATTAGATCCGGGAGAGTAGGAGCTAAACGTGGCGGTCTTTCACAACATTACTGTGTGGTGGGGACAGCCGGTCATGGATCTGATGGCCACTCTCGCCAATACCAAGGCTGTGCGGTTCTTCAGCAGGCACAGGGAACACATATCAGAGGGGCTCAGTGGTCTGGTGCAACTTTGGCAGACGGGCAAGCTGCTATATGTGTTTCCACCATGGCCGATAATCGGTCGGGTCATTCGGAGGATATGAGTTCACAATGGGCAGGTAATTCTCATTGCACCTGATTGGCCAAGGAGGCCTTGGTATGCGGATCTGGTGAGGCTTCTCTGGTTCATCCTTGGAGGCTTCCCAGTCTGTTCTATTTGTTGAGTCAAGGCCCAGTTTTAATGCCGCAGGTGGATTGGTTCTCGCTTACGGCTTGGCTCTTGAGAGGGAACGGTTGCAGCGTCGGGGGTACTCGGGGTCGGTAATAGCTACTATGTTGAAGTCCAAGAGGAGTTCTACGTCCCTGTCTTATAATCATATTTGGCGCATTTTTTGAAGGTTGGTGTGAGGAAAGGGGCGTTAAGCCGTTCTCCGTGGTGTTGCGAGACATATTGCTGTTTCTGCAGGAGGGGCTGGATAGGGGTCTAGCCCTCGGTTCTCTCAAGGTTCAACTGGCAGCCCTGGCGTGCTTTAGAGGCCGGGTGCAAGGTAGTGTCTTGGCAACACATCCAAATGTACTGTGTTTCCTTAGGGCAGCTCAGCATGTGAGGCCGCCAGTTAGACTGGTAGTTTCTGCCTGGGATTTGAACTTGGTCCTAGAGGCGCTGGCGCAGCCACCTTTTGAGCCAGCGGTGGCAGTGAGCTTAAGAGACTTCCTTGGAAAACTGCTTTCCTGGTGGCATTGTGCTCGGCGAGAAGGATTTCGGATCTGCAAGCGCTCTCATGTAGGGAGCCGTATATTAATTTTTCGGCGGAGAAGGTGATGTTGCAGACAGTACCCTCTTTTCTTACGAAGGTGGTTTCTGGTTTTCACTTGAATCAGCCAGTTTTGCTTCCGACCTTTCAAAATCTTGGAAGGGGATGGGAAGGATTGTTTACTTCGAAGACTGGTGCTCTGTAGGTGCCTTAAGAGGACGGAGTCGTTTTCGGAAAACGGACAGGTGGTTGGTGATTTTTGGAGGACCACGTAAAGGGGAGGTGGCTTCCAAAGCTTCAGTTGCCCAGTGGGTGAAACAGGCTATTGTGGCAGCATATACTGCACGTGGAAAGTCTCCTCCCAGGGGTCTCAGAGCTCATTCTACTAGAGGCCAAGCAGCATCTTGGGTGGAGTTTGCGTTGGTACCGCCTGTGGATATCTGTCGGGCGGCAATTTGGTCGTCTCTCCACACCTTTGCGAAGCATTATCGATTAGATGTTCAGGCTAGGGGAAACATAAATGTAGGGGCCTCAGCCATATTGGCGGGGCCCTCCCGGGGTTAGGTACTGCTCTGGTACTTCCCTTCGGTTCCTGGACTGGCCCGGAGAGATGAAGAGGAAGGAGAAATTAGACCTTACCTGCTAACTGTCTTTCCTTGAGTTCTCTCCGGGCCAGTCCAGGGCCCACCCAGTTCATTTGTGTGTTTGGTCGGGTTGCCTACTGACACTGGCGTTCGTTCAAGGCTTTTTGTCGGTGAGTTCAGTAATTGAAAGAGATGTCTGGAGGGGAGGCTAGGAGTGGGATTGGCCTGGCATCCAGGTTTTCGGGGCGGCTCTGCTTTCGATTCTCCCTTCCTAGGACGGGAAGGAGGGTAGGGGTTGTTCTGAAAAAAGAGAAAGAAAAAAATATAGAAGGAGGAGATAAAATGAAGTGTATATATTGAGAGAAAATGAGAAGAGTGGATAGCAAGAAGGTAGTAAATAAATAATACATTGGTAGGTCAAAGGTTTATGGGTTTTTGTTTGGTTTTCAAATTAGTTTAAGGTTATTGAATGGTGTATAGGTAAGGGCAAGCTGCTTTGTCAATAGAAGACTCAGGGGCTTGTTTACAAAGCCGCGGTAGCGGTTCGCGATCGTTATCGGAGCTGCGGCCCCCTTTGTAAACAAGCCCCTGAGTCTCTGGCACCAGGGGGAGCTGGATAGGCTCTCAGCAAGACTCTGTAATTCAGTCCTCAGCTGCTGGAGGGGGCTGACTACCCTACGGTTCCTGGACTGGCCCGGAGAGAACTCAAAGACAATTAGTAGGTAAGGTCTAATTTCTCCTTTATGGACCTTTCCTTCAGGAACTTGCCCAAACCTTTTTTAAATCTAGCTACACTAACAGCTTTTACTACATCCTCCGGTAACAAATTCCAGAGTTTGATTACACGTTGAGTGAAAAGAAAATATTTTTTCTTATTAGCCTTAAATAGGTTACCTGTAGCTTCATTGCATGTGCCCTAGTCTTTTTATATTCTGATGACGTAAACAACTGATCTACGTTTACCCATTCCACTCCATTCATTAATTTATAGACCTCTCTCATATTTCCCCTCAGCCGTCTCTTTTCCAGGTTGAAGAGCCCTAACCTTTTTTAGCCTCTCTTCATAGGAGTATCCTTCCATCCCCTTTACCATTTTGGTGGCTCTTCTCTGTACCTTTTTCTAATAACGCTATATCCTTTTTAAGATATGGCGACCAGAATTGCACACAATATTCAAGGTGTGATCGCACCATGGAACGATACAGAGGCATTATAATATCCTTTGTTTTATTTTCCATTCCTTTCCTTTCCTTATGATACCTGGCATTCTATTTGCTCTCTTGGCCACCGCTGCATACTGGTTTTAACATGTTATCCACGATGACGCCTAAATCTTTTTCCTGGGTGGTGGTTCCCAATGTGGAACCTTGCATTGTGTAACCATAGTTTGGGTTGTTCTTTCCAAGGTGCATAACTTTGCATTTGTCCACATTAAATTTCATCTGCCATTTGGATGCCCAGTCTTCCAATTTATCAAGAGCCTCTTGCAATTTTCCACAATCCTCTTGGGTTTTAACAACTTTAGTTTTGTGTCATCTGCAAATTTGATAACCTCACTCGTTATTCCCTTTTCTAGATCATTTATGAATATATCAAAAAGCAGCGGACCCAGCACAGATCCCTGCAGTACTCCACTATTCACCTTTCTACATTGGGAAAATTAGCCATTTAACCCTACCCTATGCTTTCTATCTTTTAACCAGTTCCTGATCCACAATAGTACACTGCCTCCTATCCCATGACTTTTTAGTTTCGCCAAAAGTCTCTGATGGATCTTGTCAAAGATTTCTAAAAGTCCAGATACACTATATCAGGCATGTCCAACTTCGAACAGGTCGTGATCTACGTGGGTGTCGTCACTCAGGCCTGAAGCTCTGAGGCATGCCCATCGTCTGGCGGAGATAGCAGTGCCTGCGGTCCGTACTGATGTATCAAAGGCTGTGCTAGCCAGGTGTGTGTTGCATTCTGAGATGTCAGCGAGAGAGCTCGCAATCAATGCCTGTGTCTTCTTAGGAAGGGCTGTGATTGCATTTTTGATGTTCGCCACGCAGGTGTCCTGGAACAGGATGTGCTGAAACTGATGTGTGGCGATTCTGGCATTAAGCATCGCATCCTGGAAGGCCACCTTGCCTATGTCATCGAGGAGTTTCTGATCTCGTCCAGGTGGGTTGTTAGCATGGGTTCGCGAGGATCTAATCCTTTTTAGTGCGGAGGAGACAACGATGGATTGATGTGGCAGCTGTGGTATCATGAACCCCGGTGTGGGTTGGATTTGGTATTTGGAATCCAGCCTTCTGGAGAAGGGGCGTCCTGAGGCGGGGGTTTGCCACACTCTGAGGTAGTTATCCCGAAGCTTGCGGTGCATCGGTAGAGCAAAGGAATGCTTGGGAAAGGAGAGGTATTTCAGGACCTCTGGATCCGGTTCCTCGGGCTGTTCGGGCGAAGTCAAAGCCAGTGCGGATGCCACCTTCTGCAAAAAATTGGGATAGGATCGGTCCTCTGGGGGCGGAGGGGGTCCTTCAGGCTCTGGGGAGTGTATGCTCTCTGGGGCGTTCCGGTCATTGGAAGTGGAGCCCACAATGGTTTCGATGTCCCGCTCTTCGGCTGTGCTGTCCGGGGAAGGGTTGGCCGGAGAGTAGTGCGCTGGTGCCGTTGTTAAATCACGGTCCTGTGAGCCTCTAGGGGGGACTTAGAGCGAGACCTGGCAGTAGAGACCGCGGAAGGCTGGGATCTGGAAGTTGCAGGGTGGTGGGCGGTCTGCTTAACTATCTGTGTGAGTAGCTTCAGTATAGCAGAGCTGTTGGCAGAGTCTGTGGTATGGCTGCAAGACCTCACCTGGCGGATCCTGCTGGTGCTGGCTGAATCCCCCCTGCTGGTCTTATGATATTTTTTGCGGTGCCTCTTGCAAGGCGGTTCAGAGCTGCATGCAGAGGATTTTGAGCTGACTGATCGCCTTCTGCGATGTCTGCTCTCTCTGTGATGTCGCCGGCGTTCGGCTCCGTTCATGCTGCTGCATATGCCCCGGATGCGAGAACACACTGTCTTGACCAGCTGCGGCGTCGGGAACAAGGGCCGGGTCCAGAGCGCAGAGTCCCGATGCAGGAAGCAGTCTCACTGAGGCCGGATAGGGGGCGGGGCTTCCATCAGCGTCGACTCCGGGGTTGCTCTGATGGCGGAGGGTGGAACTGGAAGACTGGTCCTTTCGGCGGTGGGCGGAGCTGGAGGACGTCTCCCGAGCACCATTACCGGCTACCACATGGCCACGAGGGGAAGAGGTAGAAGGCCCACTAAACGCCGGGTCAGCAGTCCCGGACACACCGGTTTTCGGAGGGGCAGGCCTTATTTCGGCGTTGCCGCGGGCAACTGGAAGGCTTGCCTTTGGAGCCGCGGAGGAGGCCGTCAGTGGGGTGCGGCTGGGGACGGAGGCCTTATTGGGCGCATCCCGCGCCGGAGCCCCGGCAGGAGCCTCTGCAGTTGCAGTGGTGGCACGGCTGGGGATGGAGGCCCTTTCGGGCACATCCTGAGCCGGTGGAGGGCTGGCGACGCCTAGAGGGCCAGGTTCGGGGCCCAGACACGTCCTGGGATGCCCTTTCTTCTTGTTGGTATTGGCTGAGGAGCCTCCGCAGTGAATGCAGCCGTGTGAAGAATCGTAAGTTCTGTTGCCGCATCACGGGCACTTTTTAAAATCGGGTTTAGGCATGGATAACTAATGTTGAAGAAAAATAAAAAAAAACAAAGGTGTGTAGGAGAGCAGGGTCCGTCTTGCTGGCAAGGCGGAAGGAAGAAGACTGGCCGGACTAGGGGCGGGTCGAGGAGGTGGGCTACCTGGGCATGCTCAGAGTTCTGAGCTCTAGAGAGCACTTCCGTATGGCGCCGCCCGAAGGATGTCACCAGGTGTGGCTGACGCAATCCTGCTAGTCCATGGAGAAGGATCTTTATCTTCCTGTACTTCTCGGCTACTTATCATTTATCGGCCTATCCATTCTCTCCTCCTCTGCTGCATCTACAGTGTTAGATCACATTCCCATAGACAGTGGGTGTTCTTAGCATCCCCATTCTGTATTTCGCTACTACAAAGCTTCCTATAGTATTTTCTAAACACCTTCCGAATGTCATCGCTGTACACCATCTCCCTCTTCGCATTTCTTATACTACTGATATTACTTTGTTGCGTTCTAGCTTTGTCTGCTTGTCAGTACCTTGAGCTTTTTTTCCTCCTTCAATATATGTCTGTTTAAGCACATTCAATTCATTCGCTATAGCACTGGCTCTCAACCTACTAAGCTCCACCCTCAGTGTTGATAAGTTAGCCAAAACCTTCAAATTACAATCACTCTGACTCTCTTCCAATCACCTAATGCTATGCGTTAGATCTTGCTCTGCCTGTTCACGTGCTCTTTTGGCCTTTACTGCTATCACTATCAAATGCCCCCTTACCACTGCCCTGAGGCCATCCCAGACAGTGCCTAATGCCACCTTCCCATTTGCATTGAATGAATGTATTCCTTTATGACTTTAATACTGTCCACATTTTCTGCTTCCTCCATTGAGGCTGTCATCTCGAAAATCCAAACTAAAAGTGATAGTCGCCAGAGCACGGTCTGTCCACGTTGTTGACCCATGCTCCACTTCCCTCACTCTTGATATCCATCCTCCACTTGCCCAGATCATATCTATTTTACTTTATGAGCCATGAGGGTTCAAACAGAAAGTGTATCCTCGTTTCCCAGGATGCCTGCATCTCCATAGACCAGGGGTCTGCAACCTTTAAGACGTAAAGAGCCACTTGGACCCGTTTCCGAAGGGAAAAAAAAACCTGGGAGCCGCAAAACCATTGCGACATTTAAAACAAATCTAACACTGCATATATTGTTTCTTACCTTAATGCTATATACGACCCCCTACTTTTCCTGTTAAAATATAGGTGTTTGGCCTATACTCGCCGTATAAGACTACCCGTCTTCCTTCACACACCAAAAAAAAAAACGCCAGAAAATATCACAACAACAAGTAACAATATTTGATTTCAAAATTATGATGATTTTGTAGTCAAATCACTAATATGAAATAAAATTATTTTTTCTACCTTTGTTGTCTGACCAATTTATTCTTTGATCATGCTGGTCCCGATCTGAGGCTTCTGCTTTCCTGTCTTCTCTTAGCTCTCTTTCTGTGGTCTATGGTCCATCTGCCATTTCTTATCTCTTCTTTCGTTTTCTTCACTTCTTTCCATCAGCCTATTTCCAGTCCCAGTAACCCTCCCCAATATCAGCCCCTTTCCAGTCCTCACTCCCAGTACCTTCCAGTGCTAATCCCCCCTCAACCCCAGTACCAGTGCTAGCCTCCCCTAATCAGCCCAATACCAGTCCTACCCCCCATCAGCTCATTACCAGTCCTAGCCTCCCCTAATCAGCTCATTTCCAGTGCTCGTCCCCTCAACCCCATTACCAGTGCTCCATCCCTCCATGTCAGCCCCCTCCCTCCCTCCATCCATATCAGCTCCCTCCCTCGATGTCAGCCCCCTCCATCCCTCCATGTCAGCCCCCCTCCCTCCATCCATATCAGCTCCCTCCCTCCATGTCAGCCCCCTCCATCCCTCCATGTTAGCCCCCCTCCCTCCATCCATATCCGCTCCCTCCCTCCATGTCAGCCCCCCTCCCTCCATCCATCCATATCAGCGCCCTCCCTCCATGTCAGCCCCCCCTCCCTCCAGGTCAGCCCCCTCCATCCCTCCCTGTCATGCCCCCCTACCTCCCGCCCTCCCTTCATATCTGCTCCCTCCCTCCATGTCAGCCCCTCCCTCCTTGTCTGCCCCCCTCCCTCCATGTCAGCCCCCTCCCTCCATCCATCCATATCTGCTCCCTCCCTCCATGTCAGCCCCTCCCTCCCACCATCCCTATCCGCTCCCGCCCTCCAAGTCACCCCCCCGCCCTCCATCCATCCATATCTGCTCCCTCCCTCCATGTCAGCCCCCTCCCTCCCTCCATGTCAGCCCCCCTCCCTCCATCCATCCATATCTGCTCCCAACCTCCATGTCAGCCCCCCTCCCTCCATGTCAGCCCCCCCCCCCTCCATCCATCCATATCAGCTCTCTCCCTCCATGTCAGCCCCCCTCCCTCCATCCATCCATATCTGCTCCCTCCCTCCATGTCAGCCCCCCTTCCTCCATCCATATCTGCTCCCTCCCTCCATGTCAGCCCCCCTACCTCCATCCATCCATATCAGCTCCCTCCCTCCATGTCAGCCCCCTCCATCCCTCCATGTCAGCCCCCCTCCCTCCATCCATCCATATCTGCTCCCTCCCTCCATGTCAGCTCCCTCCCTTCTTCTGCAGCCGCGGCTCTCTGCCTCTTAGGGAACCGCGGCTGTGCTTTTAAAATCATCTCGGAGCCCTTCCTGTCTTGACGGGCTCCGTGCAGCATTGTCCCGCCTCCAAAGGAAGTGGTAAACAACTTCCTTTAGAGGCGGGACAATGCTGCACGGAGCCCGTCAAGACAGGAAGGGCTCCGAGATGATTTTAAAAGCACAGCCGCGGTTCCCTAAGAGGCAGGGAGCCGCGGCTGCAGAAGAAGGGAGGGAGCCCATAACGCCATAAATACCGGGCGGGCAGTGTGCTCCGGAGCCGCGGCAAAGGTGAGAAAGAGCCGCATGCGGCTCCGGAGCCGCGGGTTGCCGACCCCTGCCATAGACCTATCAATCCTAGCCTCTCTTCTACTCTAAGAAGACTCTTCCTCTTTCGTTTACTACCCATTAATCCTCCTCCCCCCCCACACTATTATCTAGGCGGGGGTTTATCGTTAGGTTATAATCCCCTCCAAGTATGATTGGGATACTCCCTAGTTTTTCCAATTCGCCCATCATGTGATCATAAAGTTAACCCTGCTTCTCACTGGGACCACACAAAGCAAGTACTCAGACTTCCCCTATCCCCACCTTGAGCCGCACCCCCGTACATTGCCCCTCCTTTCATCTATACTCTCCTACCACCTGATCTTTGACCCTCTCGCTCAGCTCTATGCCCACTCCACCCTTGCAGGGCTCTGCGTCCTCTAATAGAACATAGATATTTTTTTTGATTGAAGTAGTTGTTCTTGTTCCACTTTGAAATGTGTTTCTTGTATGCATATGATGTCTGCTTGTTGCCTTACTCCATCCTGCTCTAGTAATCTGCGGTTGCGCCAAGTTCTGAGACCCTTCACATTCACTGTTGTGACTTTCAAAGTTTATTCCTCCCCCCTGCTTTCCTACTCTCCTCCCCTTTCCCTCCCCTCCTGCTTCCAAGACCCTCTATCAAACTCCCACCCCTTTCTATCTCCCTCTATCCCACCCCTTCCTTTCCCTTCCCCTCCCTTTACACCCCACTCCTGAGGTTGTTTCTGGAGTAGTGCTCATCTTTCTGGATCCTGGAGTCCAGCCCCCTCTTCATCCCTCCCTCCATAATTCTTCCTTCTCTACTTATCCCCTCATCCTCAACCCATTCATACGTTCCCCTCTCCCACCTACCTTCGTCCCTCCAAAATCACACCCTGTAACATACCCACATTTATAAATCACCTGCGTTGCAAATTTTAATTCCTAAACTTTCATAACTCCAACAAAAACATATACAATGCTAACAATAGTTGTGATTCAGAAAAGAGTAAGTTAACACTCAGATAAGAGTTCCCCCTTAGAGTTCTAACGTTACCCTCAGTGTGTCCAAACATTCACAGCTTTCTCCCATGTGCTTTAAGTACCCCTATTGCTAGTCTGTACTTTTCAGCATGGTTCTGTATTTAATAAAGTGTCCTCTGGGGACTTCCATGCCATCCTCGTTTGCATCTCTCCTGCACCTCGGGTATCTTATGGTTACCATCGCTCTCCTTATCCACCCGTTGGGTCAGTTTTGCTATCGGCCGTCCCGCTTCTTGTAATGTTGCCTTTGCTTCCCCTAGATTTCTCACTCGCCAACTCCTTGCATTCTTATGGAAGGCCAATCCAAAAGGGAACAGCCAGCAATATATCACACCTGTTTCACGTAGTTTTTTTAGTGACCGGATTCATGCCCCACCTTCATTGGAGAGTGCCCGCTACCAAATCTGCAAATATTGTGATTTTATAGCTTTTCCACTCAAAATTGGCCAAGCTCCTCATTTTCCCAGTGATTCTTTCTTTAATTTCATAGTCTTTCACACATATTATAATGTCTCTCGCTCTGTTTTGTGTGACTGGACCCAGTGCACGATATGCTCTATCTAGAGCTATTCTTTCCGGGATTTTGGTTTCTCCATTTTTCTGCAGGGTTTCGAGGTAACTCACCTTTGCTACATTTTTACAGTCCTAAAATTCTGGATCCTCCGGGATCGCTCTTATCCTCAAATTATACCTTCGAGTCCTGTTCTCTAGGTCCTCTATTTTGTACAAAAGTTGTTCCTTCCACAAATCCATGCCTTTTATTTGATCTTCCAGTACTTCTTGGTGATGCATCTGTTCAGTTGTATTTTCTTGCTCCTCCACTTGCTGTATTAATTCTCCTCCTTTAATTCTCCTAACAAGCCTCCTAGCTCCTCTTTTACTGCCATCAATTCTTTTTTGAGTTCAGTGAAGCAAACTTTCAATGCGCTTTGGGATACTTTGTTGTATGAGCACTTCTCCGTTTTCCTTGCTCCGTTTTTTTTCCTTGCTTTTCTTTTCCGTTCTGAGGGTTCTCCTGAGCCTGCAGTGGCCATCTTTTGCTCTCCTCCGTCCACCTCTGTGGACCCCGCATACGCAAATTCTTGTAAATCTGCTGCTTTTCTCCGTGTCGCCATTTTCCTTTTATGCCTTCTCCTGGTTAGAATGTCCTCTCTTTTTGTTGCGAGAGGTGATATTCGCTAGTTTTAATGAGGGTAACTCCAGAGTTCAGGACTTAAGCAGCCATCCAGCAAGATGACCGGCTAGCTGCTTTTAGAACGTTGGCAACTGAATATTGGGCCCCTTGATTTCAAAAATGCTGATTTCAGTAAAATGGGAAAGCACCTGAAGGAGGAGCTGGCAATGTTGGGAGGAGATAAAGAAAGTGGAAAGGCTAAACTGAAAGGGTATGAAAAGGGCAACGGATCGTTTATGCAAGGAAAGTAAATAAAAGAAAAAAAGGAAACCGTTGAGGTTCTCCGAGTGGTTGCAAAATAAAGGGAAAAAGGGCAACATTCACAGAATACAGAAGACCACAAAAGGGAACATAGAGCTGAAAGAGAAATCGGGATGTCAAAAGCGCACACTGAAGAAAAAATGGCTAAAGATGTAGAGTGAGGTGACAAGACTTTTTTCAGGTATTTTGGGGGGAAGAGGAAGGGTAGTCTACTGAAGTAAGCTTTCAATGTCTCATCCACTTTCCAGCATCTTATCCAAAGGTGTCTTCATCTCATGACTGCTGAGGTTGTCATGACTCTGGCCACTAACCAGATTTGATCATACTGACCACCTGTGAGATAAACTGCTGCTGATTCCAATATGGACCCTGGTGAAAATCCTTTGCCTTGCATCTGTTGAAGCAAATGGTGGTTTTCCCTGAGGCTGTGTTGGAGGCAGTTTTCATGTCTGAGAATCACACCTCAAACAAAAGGAACCCTCAACCAAATTCTGCTGCCATGACAGTCAGGATGGTGCCTTGCCCCCCTCCTGGAGCTTGGATATGATTTGTGGATACAGTCCAGCTCTGCTCTGCTCACTGCAGCTTTGCTCTCCAGAAGCTCAGCGAAGATACTCTTGCAGTAGTTTTCCTTAGCTCTTTGTCTTTCTGAACACATACAATTTGTGCTATCTATGAGGATACGTGCCCCAAAAAGACCATGTACGTTAATATCCAGGCACATTAACCCAGTATGGTGCATGCTTACCCAGTATGGTGCATGTCCATTAGGTGGGCTAGGCAGCTGCCTAGGATGGCATGGTGCCCGTGGCAGGCCATATGCTTCGGCACACATGACTTGCTGCTCCTGACCCCTCCCCCTCTGCAACAGGAAGTTGTGTTGGAGAGGTATCAGGAGTGACAGGCCATGTGTGCCAAAGCACATGGCCTGCTGCAGGCCATTGGTGCAGTGCCGAGTTGCCCCTCCCCCCGACAACTCATTAAACAACCACAACAGTGCCATCAAAGAAAACATATATGAACACAGCAGAAGATGTGGCCAGCAGAGGTTCTAGGGCTGCAGTAGCACTATTGCATGCTCCTGTTCCCTTTGGTTTCTGTCCGTTTGCTTGGCTTTCCTTTTATTTCTTTAAATAACTGCCAAGCTGCTCCAGCCAGAAAGTCCTCAGAGGAAATTCTTGATTTGTCGCACCAGAGCCCGGAGGGAAAGGAGGGGAATCTTTGTGTTACAGCAGTGCAGGCAAAAACCCTTTAAGACACCCAGGCCCTGCTCAATTGTGAAGGCCAAAGCTACCAGAACTTATTTTTAATTTTTTTCTTTACTTGCCGAACAGCCAACTACCTTCTCCTGCTGGAGACAAACCAGATACTAAAAGATTACTTACTGCCCTGCTTTATATAGTGGAAGAGCAGAAATTCCTCTGTCTCCCTCTAATGGAGGGAGGGTATATTCCCATTGGTAACTGATTGTGGTATGAATGAAGGGGAATAATGGACTATACTAAAGCGTTATGCAATGAGAGCCTTATAGTCCAGTTTTTGTCACTGCTGCTAAAAAGCTGTGAAAATTACATGCAGTCTGTACCTTTTGTTAGGAAGTATTTTAGAAAGAATCATTCGGACTGGGGCTGAACAAATTTAAATGGGGCTTAGGTCAGTCAGTTACTTATTACCAGCACTCCCATCCCTTCTAGTGATCATACATCATTGTAAGATATGCTGCCCTTATGTTGATTTACGCATTGCATTCCTGTCAATTGTTGTAGTCCCTTTCTGGCACTTGCCACTCTCTTGATTTTGTTTTGTAAACTGCCCTGATGGTCATTAAGGCGTGATATATTAAATATCAAAATAAAGATAACGATTTTGCAAGGCACCCTGAGCTATTGGCATGGGTGGTTTAGAAAAGATTCAATTAAATTTCCTCTAGGTTTTGTGAGGCTGTTCTATAAAGATACATGGAGGGTAATTTTATAAAGGTCCCCTAGGTTAACACATATTCCAATGCATGCAAGTAGCACCTATTCTATAAAGAAAAATAGGGGCATAAGTTGTAATATGCATGCTTCAAAACTAGGCATGAATACTTAGTTGTGATCAACATTATTGGCACCTTTGCATTTTAGGTATGTTGTGTTCAGTATCTTGAGAAATAATTGGAAATATTTCAACTGTATATCATCATAATTTAAGTTACAGAGGTATCTTTTTTTTTTTGTTGTATACCTTTGAACATATTTATTAGACATAGTAATTTCTGAGAAAAAAATAGATATGACCTGGACAGGATTAATGGCACCCTTCACTAATATTTGGTTGCACAACCCTGGCAGTGATGACAGCCTCCAAACGTTTCTTGTAATCAACTATAGGTTTTGTGCATCTGCCTGCTGGTAGTTTCTCCAACTGTGATTTTGTTCCAGCTCATGAATATTTCCAGGATTCCTTTTACCAATGGCAGATATCAGCTCTTTCCAAAGGTTCTCAATTGGACTGAGATCCATTTTTAACTTTTTAACCATTCTTTTGTACTGTTGTAGGTATTGGGTCATTGTCCTGCTGGAAGACCCATGACCTTCGACCCAGACCTAGCTTTTTGACAGTAGGTAGCACATTTCGCTCCAGAATACCTTGGTAGTCCTTTGACTTCACAATTCCTTTAATACGTTCTAGGCCTCTCCAATTCCTGAGGTAGCAAAACAGCCCCACAACATTATGGAACCGCCACCATATTTAACTGTAGGAAGGGTGTGCTTTTACTTATAAGCTTCATTTCTTTGCCTGTAAATGTATCACTGGTCTGCATTGCCAAAGAGCTCAAGTTTGGTTTCATCTATACACAGAACATTTTCCCATTGTGTTTCTCAAGGTGGCTTTTGGCAAAGATCAGGTGTGCTTTTTTATGTCTGCCTTTGATCAGTGGGGGTCCTCCTTGGCCTTCACCCATGAAGTCCTTCTTTGTTTAATGCACGGCATATGGTGCAGGTTGAAACCAACACTCCAGATTCGTCCACGTCTGTCTTAAGCTCTTTGGATGTTGTATGTGGCATTTTTCCAACAGTTCTCACTAACCTTTGGAAGGTTCTTGATAGTTCCATGAGCATAAAACATCTTAATAACATTACAAACTGTAGACACAGGAATCTCAAGCTCTTTGGAAATGGCCTTGTACGAGAAGGGGCTGATAAGTCTCTGGCCTTGTAACAAAACAGAAAGTACAGGCACACTTCGGTTCCAGAGGTCCGAATGATCTCTCTGCCATTTTGTTTTACTTGGTACCAAATATAACGAAACTGCAGAGGGATCATTCGGACCTCCGGAATCAAAGTGTGCCCGTAGCTTTTGTTTTGTTACAAGGCCAGAGACTTGGCAGCCCTCCCTCATACCCCTTTGATGTTTGGTGATGGCTTTTCTGATGGTCTCGGGCAGCTCTCTTTTCTTTACCATTGTGAAAATGGAACAGGAAATGAACGTGGCTATTTTTAATATTACCGCCATCATTCATTGGTTGATTCAAGTCATGTGAGTATTGACAATTGATCACAGGTGCATCTATGTTCAAACTGATTTGAATTGTTTGAGTGCAAAACTCATGTCTTGTCTAGTGACAATATACCACTCCACCATACCAAAATTAATCTTCAAAAAACTGCTTTCAAAGGAGAAGACAAAAATCACTTCTATTTATCACTTTGCAGCACATCTATACGCTAATAAGGAGGTCTCAGAACTTTCGGGCTATAAAAATGAATTACATCAATAATTGTAAAACATTTGCCCAGCCACATCAATGACCTTCCTTATAGCTAATTCATACAGAAACGAGCCATAGACAACGAAGCAAACCCTTAGCTCTTCAGCACAGCTTCGGTCTATCACAATCCAATGCCCCGACACCTCACTTGAGCGCCCCTCAAGCGTTTCACTCTCCATTTCGTCAGGGGGTATACTTGCTCACATCAACTGCAGAAAACCAAAAATATTACAAACTTCTCTAATATTATAGTACACCACTCTATAAAAAAATTTATAAAACATCTATAAAAAATCCATGTGACACTCACCAATGCCTATGCACGGCACCGTACTATGGATCAGCTCAAACTAAACATGGCCGGACAAACTTCAACAACGCCGCGCATGCGATCTCCATACCTGCTGATTTAAAAAGCCTGCCGCTCTATGACCTCACACTAGTCATCCAACCAACAACCACCTACATTTCTTAAACCCACCTATTAACTATTACCTCAAACAACCATGCCAATCCTTTACAAACAGTGCCACCAACTAAAAATCATCTAAAATCACATCCCAAAGAAACCAACACCCCACTCTCAAAAACTTTTTATGATCTTTCCGATTTTAAATACCCTCAAAAGCAAACAGCCCAATCTATTTGCACATTTAACCCCTCCGGAATTACTGTACGTACACAAAAAATCCATCGCTGTTCACAAAACAACAGCTCCTGCTCTCTTGTTTTTCCTCCTCTGCCACCCATTATTTTATCCAAACAAAAACATCAAAGATCCAGAATAGTATGGCCCATATCCAAACAATGCTTCACTATGGGCGCCTCTTTGACTTTACAAGAAATCCTACTTTTATGCTCTACTAAACGCTTTCTAAACTCATGATTGGTCTTTCCTATGTACAACAACTGACATTGACATAATATACCATAAACTACAAACTCCGAATCACAAGAAGTTAGACTTTTCAACTTAAACTCTCTCCCATAATACACAAAGCTTGCAGTATCCCAGGTAACCTCAGAAATGCTGAAAAATCATGTCTTAGCAATGTCCCAGTTTTTATACTATTTCTTTTTTTAATTGGTCTTTTTTTAAATTCTTTTATGTGTCAAATTATGTGTGCATATGTAGTCCAAAGCCATTTCACTGGCCACTTTTGTTTTAGGAGATATTGGACATTAAAGGGTTGAACTGCAAGGGTGCCAATAATGTTGACTGCAACTGCACACAAGCCTTAGACTTGGTGTAAGTGCATGCAACTAGATGCATAAAGAATGTGTGTAAGTTTTTTATAATAAAATATAACTTGTGTGTATAAATTTGTGCACCGCCCCTGGACATGCCCACACCAAAAGTATGCACCACTGGACTGAAGCGTGTAGTTATCAAATGGAGTCCAACTCAAGTATGTACGAAAAAGTCCATCCATGCATATAAGTCATGGGACATTTTTATTTATTTATTTATTTATTTAAGTTTTATATACCACCTTCTCATTAAATCAAAGTGGTTTACATTATAACTCACACATTTACAAGGAACTTATTATGAAACTCACATTTACAAATAACTTATTATGAGGCTCAGTGGAGAGGGTGACATGCGAGAGATGCACTGAGGCATAACTTATTTACAGAGAACATATCTATATATAAAGTATTTGATGGAAGTTCAACTGTTCAAGAGTTAGGTGGGTTCATTGAATTGGTCAGCAAAGAGGAAGGTCTTTAATTGTTTTCTGAAGTCCTTCATGTCAGTGGTGGACCTCAATTTCCCAGGGAGAGTGTTCCAGATAGCAGGTGCAGCAAATGAGAATGCTCTCCTTGTGGTTGATTCTCTTGCTCCTTTGTATGCAGGGTATAGGAATGGTGTCTATCATGCTCGGTCTCTTAGGCCTGTTGTTGTGACTGGTGCAGAACATCTCCTCTAGGACTCCCGCTTACATAATTGTTTCTTATTTTGATCACAGCCAGGGCAGATTTGTATCTAGCACGTGCCGTAATTGGAAGCCAATGGAGCTGGTATAAGATCTTGTAGCTTGCTTAGGTAGACCTTGATAAATGGCATTGCAATAGTCCAGAATAGGGGTTATAACTGCTTGACAAACTGATCGGAAGTGTTCCTGGTTGAGGAGGGGCTTGAATCTTCGTATGGTGGCAAACTTATATCTTGCATTCTTAGTGATTCTATTAATGTGAGGTTGTAGGCTTAGATGGCGGTCAAGAGTTACTCCAAGATATCGAACTTCGTCCTTAATTGGGATGATAGTCTGCCACAGTTATTGGTGTAGATGCATGCATGATTTATGTGCATTGATGGTGTATACGTTTATGTGGCTCATCATGAAATTGCCTCCAAAAGGCACCCATGTGTCTTTTATAAGTAGCCTCAAAACAGGCACCTGCTTGCATTTCCTACCTAGATGAACTGTTATACAGTAAAATTACCCTCTACATGCAATGGATAAACTAAGAGTTTGGGCACTATTGTCTTTGTGTTTTTCTATACACACCAGATTCTATGGCTGCTGATCCTGAGCTTTTATTGAGGATTAAAGAGGAGGATGTACATTGCAGTAATCATTCTGCCTTTGACGGAAAGGAAAATATCCCCAGTACCAGCATGGTGCCACCAAATATCTCATCTGCATGTTCAGTCATCGTTAAAAAGGAAGAAGAGCCGTATGCCATAGAACAACCCGAGAGAAGAGAGACTCCCATAACGAGTAAGTAGTAAGAAGTGATTACAGGGGAACTCTTGGGTTATCAAAATAGTTGGTGGCAGACAAGCAGGACAGGGTGGAATCTGTGAAGTGAAAACAGGGACCCGACATACTGCTGTCAGCAAAGCAAATGTTAACGTGAAAGTCGAGAAGAATATTTTTATTTAGAGATCACACGCCTCACAGCCATGTAAACTTTTATGATCAAGGAGAGATGACGCAAAGTATTGGCAAAACCATGAAACAAAGTGACAAAAAAAAATTGCCAGCAAGATGGGAGACAATTAGGCATGAGGACAGGAGACCATACCGTGAATTTGGATAGCACAGAACAACTGCGCTGCTTCCAAGTTTGGTTCCTCCCATCTGCAGAGCACAGAAGTGGGGGAGGGAAAGGTCTGTGTCTGGATGTGCTCATTAGGCAAAATGCACCTAAATGTTTTAACGTAATCTATTGTGCCAGGGCATCAGAGTTGATGCCCATGGGACATTTCTGAATCAGTGAGCCTCTTCATCGCCTGGAAGGGCATACTTAATAGTGTGCACTGTTAACAAAGAATGTATGTTATTGAGCATGTAATCAACATGGTAATGTCAGTCTGCTTCTCGTTCTGCAGTCGCTACTTTTGCGCCATAGGCCTAGAGAGGCAGTGGCTGCAGTAGGAGGGAGGGAGTTTTGAGGGGACCTCTCTATGCATTCCATTCATCTTTAAAACGTAATTGTCTTTGGGGTTGTGACCAGGCCACTGGCGCCCTGCAGCTTATTATCAGGAGGGAGGAGGGTGGAGCAGAGCAGTGTTCGCCGGAGGAGATGAGGAGACACATCTTGTGGTTGCACCAGGCTCTGCTTTATCAGTTTGTCAAGGCACTAAGTCATTGATTTGAAAGAGGGGGCTGCTGGGGATTGAGAGAGTGGAATATTTGCTTGTTTTACCTGCATTAAAGATGTGCTAATGTACCCCTGTAATTCTGCCCCTGCTTGGTTGGTCACAGCATCCAAGGGCCCCCTCCCTGTTCCGAGTCAGTCATGGTCCATTGACATTGCCTTTTTTCCCATCGTGGCCCAACATCAAAATGAGTCTGACGCCCTTGGATTATGCCTTTTGGTGAGAGTCTGTCCATTCATCCGTACACATGGTGTTTAGTTGCAACTAAACATTTAACAGGAGGTAGTTCCCACAAGGTAGTAGACACAGTTGACCTCCATGGGTTTATTTATTTATTTATTATTTATTACAAGTTCTTATATACCGCACTATTCGGCATCAGCGCGGTTTACATTATAACATAAAGACCATAACAACAAGCTGTTTGGTTTACATCGAACAGGAGTACAAACTTGGAGAACACGGGTAAACTATATACATGAGATAATTACATAGAAAAGAATAGAGTCTTAATAATATCAAGAACGGCATGATGTGTTCATGAGTGGGTCACTTCCTCTGGTTCAATTGCTGGTAGGGTAGTATTGAAGGAAGAGGTGGTATTTGAGTGCCTTCCTGAACTGGAGTAGGTCAGTAATGGCCCTTATGTCGGAGGGTAGAGCGTTCCAGCATTTGGGTACATAGAAACTGAAGGCTCTGTTTGAGGTTGTCATGTTGCACTTTGTCAACGCCTTCGAGGTTGTCAGTAGGTTTACGGCTGTTGTTCTTCTGGATCTGTTGGGGGGTACAGTGTGAATCAGATCTGTGAGTGAGGAGGATGAGATACCCTTGATTGCCTTGAATGATAGGACTAGGGTTTTAAAGATGATCCTCCCATGGATGGGGGAGCCAGTGAAGCTGTTTAAGAATGGGAGTTACGTGATCGCTTCTGGAGGCTCCGTAGAGGACTCTTGCTGCGGCATTCATGGCCATCTGTAATGGGCTAAGAGTGGATTGAGGGAGACCTTGTAATATGGCATTTGCAAAGTCGAAGTGTGGCAGGATTAGCGCTTGGTATATGGTTCGGAAGTCATCCGGGTCCAACAGGGAGCGCATATGCCTAAGCGAGCGTATTTTGAAGTATACAGCTTTAACTATGTTATTTATGTGATGTTTCATATCCAGACGTTGGTCCAATGTAACTCCAAGGTATCTTATTGTTTCTTTAGCTTGTAGGTCAGCTTCCTTGACACTGACGTGGGCTGGAGGGGTGAAGTTGGGGTCTTTGGAGATGAAGAGCACCTCTGTTTTTTATGTTGAATGCGAAGGTTTTGTGATTGGAGCCACTCTGAGACCGAATTGAGGCAGTCTACCAACGGTGCCAGGTCTAATTGAGTTGTAGAGAAAGGCATATATAAGAGAATGTCATCTGCATATATCAAGCAGTTGACTTTGAAGGATCTTATGACGTCGCAGATGGGCTGCATGTATATGTTAAATAGTAGGGAAGACAATGAGGAACCTTGAGGCACACCTTGCTTTTGATGGAAGCGTTTTGACTCTTCTGTACCGGACTTCACATATTGCCATCTTCCATCCAGATAAGAGTTACACCATTCTAATGCACTGTTGCAGATACCTTTCTCTTTCAGTCGTCCGAGGAGAATTTCGTGGCTTACCGAGTCGAACGCCGCAGCGATGTCTAAGAAGACGAGTACAAATCCTTGTCGGATGTTGTTAATGCCTATGATAATGTCGTTGAATAGGTTAGTGAGAAGGGTCTCGACCCCATGATATTCTCTGAACCCATGTTGGCAGTGATCTAGGGGAGCTGTGGTGTCTATATGATCTTGGATTTGCCGTTGTGCCTCCTTCTCAATTATCTTGGCTAAGAGGGGAATGCTAGCTATAGGCCTATAAGATTCGACCTTTTGCGGGTCTAGCTTGGGGTTTTTCAAAAGTGGCCTGATGGAAGTCTGCTTGAGTGCTGCAGGGAAGTACCCTGTTGTGAATGAGAGGTTCATTAGATTTGCAATGAAGGGGCTGAATGCACAACGTAGCTCCTTAATCCAAAAAGCTGGGCATGGGTCCGTTTGTGCAGTGGAGGTATTGAGAGATGCTATGGTGTCCTCGATGCATTTAGTGGATGGTTGTATTACTATAACAAATCACTCTGAGTCCTCACTGACATCCAAACCAGGCACAATTTAGATAGTAATACTAAGCTACTGTTTATTGCATAGTAAATAAAAGATTATAAGTCATACATTGCATATAAGTAAGTTCTAATAAGTTCTAACATAATAAGTTCTAGCATAAAATGACTAATAAGTTCTAGCATGAAATGAAATGCATCAATATATATACCGGATATTGTAGTGTCACTTCAGCGATCGGAGGAACTTTCCACGATGAAGGAATCCGGGAAAGCTGCCAAAACAGAATTGCTTTGTCTCTGGTGCAGTACGGTACGGTTCCCCTCTCCTTGGAAAGTTCCACATTTGATATACAAGTTTCAGTAATTGTTTTCTATCAGAGATGTGTTTTCATTGGATACTACAGCGTGAGCTTCATGTGAAAGCAAAATTCTCATGATTATGATTGGATATAGATTTCATACACAATTTATGTACAGAGAAGTGCTTCTGACTCACTATACTAGTTCAGACCACTTCAAGCAAGCTGTTTATGCCCTATAATAACCCCTAATATCTCACAGGCAAGCTGTGTATGCTCTAAAATAACCCCTAATATCTTACAGGACTACTATGGCCATTCTGCAAGCTGTTATGCCCTATAATAACTTCCAATAGCTACATGTCTGCTGTATCCATTCCATTCATGGCAAAGCATGTCACACTCGTATCACAATGGTGTAGAGAAGTTATTTAGTGGGGTTGCATTCGTTGGTTCTTGGAACGGGACTGTTGACACCTTGTTAGTTTGCACTATCTTGGATTGCATGTAGTCAGCGAATTTCTGTGGATGAATCTCACTGTGTTGTTCGGGAGAAGGTTCCTTTGAGAGGGATTTGACCAGGTTGAAGAGGTCACGTGGTTTATTCAGTGATCTCTTTAGGGTGTCTGTGTGATATTGTTTCATTGTGGTTGTGATTGCTTCACGGTGTGTGGAGAGGTGAGTTCGGTAGGCGGTCTGATCTTCAGTGGAAAGTGATCTGCGCCAGCGGCGTTCCAGTCTGCGGAGTTGAGTCAGAGAGGATCGCAATTCAGGAGAGAACCATGGGGCGGTGCTTCTTTTTCTCCTCTTTGTGTTATTGGAAATTGGAGGTTGTGATATGGCATGCAGATTGGAGTTCCAGGAGGTGATTAGTTCGTCGAGGTCTGGTATGGTTTTGTTGAGGAGTGATTGGGTCTCAGCCAAGATGTGTTCCCTGTTAAATGGTCTAAATCTTCTTGTGGGTGTCCGTGATGTGCTGTGCATGTTTTGGCTTCTGTGCAGCTTCTCATTGATGATGGGGATCTGGAAAATGATCAGTTTGTGGTCTGACCAGGGTACATCAACGATTGATATTGGTAGGTTGTGGTTTTGTTCAAAGACTGTCTGAGGAGCAAATACCAAATCCAGAATGTTTCCCTTTATATGAGTGGGTTTATTGATAATTTGCTTGAGTCCCATGTCTTCCATAGCACCAAGGAAGGCAATTGCGTGGTTTTGGGATAACGATGGGAGATTGAAGTCACCCATTATCCAATTTGGTTTATTGGGATTGAGGGTGCTGGCAGTAAGGTCAATAATGGTTGGGAGGTCATCTGGAGACGTGGACGGTGTCCTGTATAAGAGGTTGAGGGAGATTTGCTGGTTTGTAATGGAGAGTATGTCTAGATTGTTTGAGCTAGAGGAATCTGTTATGTGGAAGTTAAGGTCCGATTTGGATACTATGAGCACCCCTCCTCCTTTTTTGTTTTCTCTATGTCTTGTGTGTATGGCGAAATTGGGTGGTAGAAGTTGGTTGATGAGAATGTTATCTTCCGCTGATAGCCAGGTTTCTGTGATCATGAGTATCTCTAGGTCATAGCGGGAAATTGTTTCAAGAACCACAGGCCATTTTTTGCGAATAGAACGCGCATTTATGATGGCACATCTTAGGGGTCGGTATTTCGGAGGTTCTTCCTGGGTGGGTGTATTGGGTAGCTGGAGTGCTATGTGTATCAAATGGGAGCGGCGTGTGTAGGTGTCACTTCCTGGGTGGGAGTATGGGGGTCCAGACCACCTTTTTCCATGGCTATTTAAGATGGGGATAATTCCATGAGATATGTAAAGGGCTTGGGAGGTTCCGAGCCAGTGAGTAAGTAGGAAAAAGCTGATAAGGGCGAAGAGCTGGAGGGCCATTTTGCGAGTTCCTGTTGTGTGCGAAGTACTGTAGATATGCTGCAGTATAGTGCAATAGCAGGACAGAGAGTACGGTAGTGAGACACAAAACAGTATGGCAATGGACAACGGTATATGATGCTACTGACCACAGTATAAGAAGCTATTGACAGTGTTATATAGTCTACTGACAACAGTATAGGTACTATCAACAAAGTTATATAGGCTACTGACAACAGTATATGAGGCTACAGATCATAGGATATGTGAGACCATAGGAGAATATTGATATTATATAGTCTACTGACAACTGCCGCAACTGCTGAAGAGCTGATTAAGATTTGCACAACCCCACCAGTGGCACATGCTGAAGAGTTAATGGAGGCTTCTGCCAGTGCAGATTCGGCAGAATCCTGGTGGTGGAAGAGGTCTGTTCTTCCTCCAGCTGCAGACTTGCTCCAGCGTAAGGGTAGTGGGAGTCTGCCACCTGATTACATGCCGTGTTCCAGCAACGGTGGTGGCTGAAGTCTCTTCCTGCCCGTCTGCTGTCAGGGAGCTAAAGATCAGCCTCAGATCCTTCTCTGCAGCACTGGTCTGCGATGAAGGACCATACTAGATGCAGCATAGCAGATGAGAGGAAGCTGAAAGAGAAGAAGGGGGAGGGTGCAGTGAAGAGGGGAGGAGATGAAAAGGAGAAAGTGCCACCACTCCCCCTCTCCTACTACTGCTCAAAAAAAGCACACACGCCACTGCAGATTGCCCTCTACCACATACCTACATGCCACTCCTCACCCGTACATACACACACCATATTCCATCACCCTACAGACACAATTACAGACACATACAGATAGCTACACCCTCCACATAGATAGAAACCAGACATAGTGGTAAAGGAGAAAAACACCAGATTGGCGGTGATTATAAAGATGTCCGTTCCAAGCAATTTTATGAATTGCCTGGACATGGAAAACATCCTCAGTTATTGAGAAATGCAGTCAGAGACCAAAGCTGTGGCAGAAATATTAGAAAATATCTCCCCTCGTACTGGGTGCCACAGGCCTGCTTAAAGAATTTTCAAACACACCTTGATAGGTTGTTCCTACAGGTTACATCATATGGAATCCAGAAGGAAGCTCTCTTTTGCAGGATTGCAAGTATTACAACAAACATTAGTACGTTTGAGAGACTGAGATCATCCTCCATGCACCCTGGTTTAGTTGTGAGGTTCAAGACTGTTATGGTGTGCTCTAAACTAACTAACTTGGAGACATTGCATCACAGGAAGGTACATCTGTTACCACATACGCAAACAACTCCTGTGCACACCCGCTACCCTCCCCATCCCCGCCTCACTAGTGAGACAGATTTTATAGCAGGCCTCCAAACGGAGTCCCTTACATAGATGAACCAGAGTTGTTTAATAGAGGAAGGAAAAATGCACCCCTCCAACTTTTTGTTTTTGTAACATTTTTTTTTAGTGCAAATAGGATTCAAAGATACAACACCAAAGAACCTATAAATGGCACCCAAAAACGTTTTTGTTAAGTTAAACACTTTTATATGCATACCACATCAAATAGAACAAAAGTCCCATGGGTTGATGGAGCTAAAGTAGAGAAACCTTTAATGGGACCTGTTAATGGTATGAAGATTAATCTTGAGACAGAACTTAAGTCTAAGAATAATCCTAGATTTGGCATTGATGATGGAAAAACAAATTTCAGAGGTGACTAAAGCTGCCTATGTTAATTTGTTTGATGATAAAAAGACCCAGTTTGTTTAATTAATCAAACAATGGTGATTCCTCAGCCATTTTTTGTAATTCGGTTTATCTAGGATTTAGAGAAAAAGATGAATGGAAGGTTGCAAGAAATACAAAATGTTGCTGCAAAATTTAAGAGAGGTAACACATGGGACCATGTAACTCCCAATCCTAAAAGAGCTGCACTGGTGATCTATGGAACACAGAACAAGATTTAAAATATCAATAATGACTCCTAAGGATTTGGGGTCAGGGTCCTAATTATATGAATAACTGTGGAGTTATTCACAGCAGTCTTTCAGATCTGAAATAGGTATTCAGTTGAAAGTTTCTGTAAGAAATCCTGTAGATAAGCAGTGACTAGTAAAAAGACTAAAATGGAAAAGGCTCCGATAGACTTGAATGACCTACCTAAGTTGTTTCAATTTGGAAAAAAAATCATAAAGGGCTCGATACTTAGCGGCGATGGCTAGATCCTCCATAGAACCATATTCGGCTACCAGCATTGAATATCTAGGCAATCTGGATAGCATAGAAACTAACTGGGTGATGGCGATATTCAGCTGCTGCCTGGTTAGCCTCGACGGCTAATGTCTGCCACTTAGCGATAACCGGGCAGCGGCTCACTATTGGGTAATATTGAGTCACTGCCGGGTTATTGCCGGGTGCTGCCTCCGGCCCACCTTCAGAACACCCCGAGGCTAGCTGGCTAGCATCGGGTGCACTAAATGCGTTAGTACCACTGAATACCCCTGCCAAAGCGATTAACATGGTTAGCAGACCTGCTAAGTGCGTTAATCACTCTCAGTATCGGGCCCAAAGTGTTTAAGAAAATGTTAAATGTGTTTTTTCTCTGTGGCCTAGTGAGGTGCTGCTCTGTTCACCTCAGATTGGTGTTAAATGTGATATGTGGATTAAACAGAGAAAACAAAACTTTTAGTACAAAATTTATTTGCCATTGTTTTTATATTTACTCAAATTGTTCTGTAATGCACGTCGGTGGATCCTGTGCTTGGAGTAAAGTGGGCTATAAATGTGGTTTTTTTTGTTTTTTTTTACATTAAATTAGGCATTAACTCCCCCCCCTCACCCCTCACTCTTCTGTAGCTACCAGTCATTTAATCACACTAATTATGCATTGGGCCCTTCAAGAGAGTGAGTAAGGGCCCCAGATTTGCAGAACACATGACCAGCATCTTGGTTGCAATAACCTGGCTAGGTATTTCTCTAAGACCATCATATTATGGAGTGCTAAACCTCAGTGTAATAAAGAAAGAGGCCGGGGGCTCCTCCAGTGTCCTAATAACTTGGTTTTCTTTTAAAATTAAATTTGCATTAATGCTAAACATAAGGGGAGACGGTGGACTCTCCCTGCAGTTTTCAGATACTCTATGGTATAGGGGCCAGTTGATTCCTTCCAGTGCCATTTAACCTCCAGAAGTATATCACTGGAGATTTCAGAGGGTTTAGGGGAGTTGTGCCCCTCTCTCATAGCATGATACATTGTTTTTCCCTGGAGCAGAGGATCCCATTGAGAGACCTGACTGTAAGGCAGGCTTCCTGTGACTCAATGGATGCATCGCTTATGGTAGACAATCTCAGGAGGTCAGTGTTTCAGTGGCGAGAGAGATTGGGATTTGTCTTGAAAGGGATATTCAAGGCGTGTCTTGATAAAATACTAGAGGTAAACCAGCAGACATCATGGCTAGATTGCAGCTACCAACTTTTACATCTGCTCAGGAGAAGTGGGTAAATGTTAATGTTAAGGAACACAGGAATTTTATAAGCTACATGTGTAAATTGTGATTTTGCCCACGCTCCTTCCTCGGAACCCACCTACACCCAAATCACATAAACCTACAGGTATTCTGGTCACTATGCTTACTGGAGTAATTCATAAAAGCCCTATATGCACACAAAATCCTTTATAAAATGACCCCTAATTTTGACTGTCTATTTCTGCATGTAAAATGCTTTCTCCAGGAACAAGCAGGAAGTCAGTCCTCACATATGGGTGACGTCTGCGCTGACGGAGCCCTCACGGAAGCCCAACTTTCAAAGAAAGCCTTTGGGAGATGCCACCACGCCTGTGTGGGTACCCTTCCTGCCCAGTGGTGCAATCTTGCTCAGTCTCCTTTTTTCTGCAGAGCCCTTCAGATGTCTGTTTCCTCCCGGAAAAAATTGTATTTTTTTTTTTTTTAACCTGAGTTTCATACTCTCTCCGGTTGTGCACCGGTATTCTTCCCGCCACCCGAACCCACTGCCCTGCATCAAATCTCGGATCCCTTATTTTTTTCCTTCCTTTTCGCACTTTCATGCTTTTTTTTCTCCAAATGGCAGTACCGCAGGTCTTTGACTTCGCTGGGGTACTTTTTTCTACCATGGCTACCAGTGGCTTTAAGAAGTATGGTCAGTGTGCCAAGATAATGTCACAGACACACATGACTGCTGCCTAGGGCTGGACCACGACCCCACGGCTTGCAATCTGTGCAAAAAGATGTCCACCAAGGCCCTCGAGCCATCAGAAGCAGCACAAGTTCTTCCTGGAGTCCCCCACTCCAAAGGCCAAGGTCCCACCTGAAGCCGTGAAATCCCATGGCGTCACTGTAGACCCTACTCAACACCGTGGCTCTTCAGAAAAGGGGTCTCTCTTGAGGGAACACAAGAAGAAGAAACCCTTGAAGGTAGTTTCTCTGGACGGCTGTGACGGTTCGGATAAGCCCTGGACCAGGTCCAGCAGCCAACGATGGCTGTCAGAGGGATTGGAGTGGGAATGGCCTACCAAGATCGCCTGAAAGGAGTTGACCACGGATCAATCTCAGTCACCAGAGCCCATCCTTGTTAAGGACTCCCCTTCGGAGGAACCAGAACCCGGGCCCGAGTTCCTTGGTCTCTGTGCCGACGTCTGCAGAGCCTTCTGGATTCCAATCCAGGATGTCAGCCCTGGGGCGCAGTCTGACTGCCTTCATGGACCAGCAGTGGGCGTTGCTGTCCTGTACTACTGACTCCTTCACCCAGACCACTGGGCCCTCGACGTCAAGGACTTCGGTGGAGGCCAAACTGATCCTCAAGACCATACGGACCTAGGTCTTGCTCTGGGTCTCGCTCGATGAGACTGAGGTCTTCCCTGGCTAGTGCTCATGGCACCAGCTGTGGACCTCTATGGGATGTGGGCAGGGCCCTGGCCCTGAGCCCGTGAGCTGCCCTTCCCTCGAGTTTTCCTCAGATTACTTGGAGTGGAAGACCAAGGACGAGGAGTCTCCAGACACCTGATGCCATTACAATGTTCCCTCCAACTTGCCACCCTCTGATCCCAGTGTCTGTCCCCGCCTGATGATATGGCATGCCTCGACTTTGTGCGGGATATGTCAAAAGCCCTCGCATTCCTGACAGAATCGGAGGACCACCCTCGGATGGAGGAATTAGAAATCCTCCAGTACGAGGCCCTGCCGAGGGAATTGCTTATAGTACCCATCCTGGAATGACTAATGCTCTATATGGTGCCAGTGGTAAGCAAGTGGCTCGACTTGATGTATCGGGAGCCTGGGCTTCCAGAAGTCGCAGCTGCTGCACAACGCCATGGTCATGGTCATGCATCTGCATGAGCCAGAAGATGCATTCCTCAGTGCCCCTGGGTAAGGATGCTCTCACGTTGGATGCCCTCTGCAGAAAGTGCTACCAGGGCTCGATGCTCATCGGCCGGAACCAGGCCTACCAGCTGTACACATGGGCTTATACCTGAGAGATCTAGCGAAGGAACTTGCTGGGTTCTCGACTGGGCTCTCTGAGGAACCTCAGCAGTGGTTCAGGAACCTGTCCAAGGCAGTTTGTGACTCAAACAGCCTATGATGGCTTCGAGTCGGCGACTAGCATTGCCACGGTGGGCATTTGTGGCTGCAGTCATCTGACTTTGAGCAATGAATTCAGGACAAATTGGTCAATGTCCCATGCCAAGGGGAGAACCTCTTTGGCAGACCCATGATGGAAAAGACTGCCGAGTTGGAGACAGAGTTCATGACAAGGACTAGGCTCTCCAAGAAGATTGCTGCCCTTTCCCGACAAAGGGCTCAGGTAAAAAGCCCTTTTACCCAAGGAAAGGGACTGCTGACAGAAACTACCCACCTTTCCAGGCCTTCCCGGCTACTCAACAGGGTCAGCAGGTCATCAAGGGACATGGGCATGGCCCTCGTAAGCAGAAGGCTCCAAAACCGCAGGCATCGGCCCCGGCCCAGCCTGGCTGGAGCTTTTGACTCCTGGGGCATAGCCTCTCTACCCCAAGGAGGACAGCAGCCTACAGAAGGACTCTAATCCTGTATGCCCACAGGTGGTCAGCCATCATCACCAATTCCTGGGCACTCCAGATGGTCAGGGATGGCTACCTCCTCCTCCTTTCTCAGACACCTCCTCCTTTCTTTCCAGGAGAGCCTCCCAGGTCTCCCTTTCACGGGACTTCTTATTGAAGGAACTTGCAGGTCTTCTTGAGGATAAAGCGGTAGAAACAGTACCCCATCTCAGGGGTAAGGGGTTCTACTCCAGATGTTTCCTCTTGCCAAAAAGAACAGGGGTCCTCAATACAGAGCTAAAGTTATTAGAATGTCAAACTCTGCAATATTACATGAAAGTTCCAGCAACTTCTATTAACACCAATACTAAATTGTACAGACTTAACTGGCTAGCAGGTCTCAGATTAATTCGGGCAATAATGTGACCACGTAACTGCGGTCAACCAGCCCATCACACATCAATGACCTTCTTATAGCCACAGTCTATAGACTGTGGCTATAAGAAGGTCATTGATGTGTGATGGGCTGGTTGACCGCAGTTACGTGGTCACATTATTGCCCGAATTAATCTGAGACCTGCTAGCCAGTTAAGTCTGTACAATTTAGTATTGGTGTTAATAGAAGTTGCTGGAACTTTCATGTAATATTGCAGAGTTTGACATTCTAATAAAAAGAACAGGGGGCCTAAGGCCCATCCTGGACTTGTGCAACTTGAACAAGTTCCTAGTGAAGGAGATGTTCAAGATGCTCTCCCTTGGAACATTGTTGCCTTATCTCCAGCAGGGAGATTGGCTATGCTCTTTGGATCTGAAGGATGCCTATACCCCAGCCACAGGCAGTTCCTCCGCTTCATGGTGGAGAGCAGTCACTACAAGTACAGAGTTCTGCCCTTCGGCCTGGCCTCTGCCCCCCCAGCATCATCACCAAATGCTGGCAGTAGTAACCGCCTTCCTCCATCTCCAGTGGATATTTGTCTTCCCCTACTGGATGACGGGATCATAAAAGGCATGGCCACAGAGGTGCAGCAGGCAACAGCATGCACCATCTAGGTCCTTCAACATCTGGGGTTCGTTATAAACTACCCCAAATCCCATCTCCTTCCGACGCAATATCTGGAGTTCATAGGAGCAAGACTGGACACTTCAGGCAAAAGTCTTCCTTCTCCTGGACCAGGCAGACTGTCTCAGTGCACTGGCCGGAGATGTGCAACACCATCCCTCGGTGTCAGCTTGGCTTCTACTGAGCCTATTTGAACACATTTCCTTGATGGTCCATGTCACCCCAGTTGCTCGTATGCACATGAGGGCCATTCAGTGTAACGTGAGGGTCTATTTCTAGAGTAGTGCAGAGATTTGAAGGGAGCAGGGTGTGGGTGTATATGTCTGGGTGTATGTGCCCTCCAGGAGTGACCTGAGGGAGGGGAAGTGAGGGGTGAGTGAGGGATAGTATTAATGATATCAGGTGGGTTGTGTGAGGATTTCATTTTGGAGATAAGGTTGGTGTTGATATTTCGGGATGAGTGAGGGAGGGCGGAAAAGGGGAAGAGTGGGATGTGGATGAGATTAGATAAGGTGCGTGAGGAACTCTTTTTAGGGTGAGAGAGATATCAAGGGGGGCCAGGGTTGGGGTTGATGTTACCTGATAGGAGAAGGAGTAGTAGAGAGCATGGTAAAGCGGAGACAGTACGACGGAAGCAAGGGTGGGGTTGCCTTAAAGAGAGGGGGGATAGTTGAATGCAGGGGATGTTGTGATGAAGCTCAAGAGCAGATGCTAGGCTAGAGGACAGAATGGAAGGAGAAGTGAGGAAGGTAGGGGAAGAGGAGGGAGGGTGTTGGTAAGAGAGGATGCAGTTTGGGAGGATGAGGAAGAGGAGGACAACAGTGATGTGGGGCCATGGCAATGATCAAGTTCTGTGCGGGCAAATGGTAGCAAGTTCTATGCAAACAGTGGGTAGCAAGTTCTATGCAGGCAGTGGGTAGCAAGTACTGTGCAAACAATGGTTAGCGAGTTCTTTGCAAACAATGGGTGGCAAGTTCTATGCAGGCAATGGGTAGCAGGTTCTATACAAATAATGAGTAGCCAGTGTACCTCAGTGCCCTGGGGCACATCACCATTCTGTTGAGGGCAAGCCCCTTTTGGTTCAGCCACTGGTGACCTGCTTTTTGAGAGGACTCCTGTTGTCCAAAACCGTCGTCCGTCCTCCAGCGACGGAATGGGACCTCAATGTAGTATTGGTGCAGCTCATTCGCCCACCATTTGAGCCTCTGACTACCTGCCACCTGAGGTACCTCTCATGGAAGGTCACATTTCTGGTAGCGCTCGCCTCCGCTCACAGGGTCAGTGAGCTCCGAGCCCTTGTGGCAGAGGCACCATATACCAGATTCTATAAGAACAGGGTTGTGCTACGTACATACCCCAAGTTCCTTCTGAAGGTGGTATCTCCTTTTCACCTCAACTAGGAGGTGGTGTTGCCTCCCTTCTCCCCAAGGTCTCACTCCAGTAGGGCAGAGACCATCCTTCACACTTAGATTGTAAGAGGATCCTGTCTTTCTGTATTCAGAGGACCCAGAGCCATCTGAAAGCTTCTCAGCTTTTTGTTTCTTATGACCCCAGTTGGCTGAGGGAAGCGGTGACCAAATGGACACTGTCCATCTGGGTGGCAGACTGCATCACTCTAGTCTATGAACAGGCTGGGCTCATGCTGGATGGCCGGGTCAGGGCCATGACGGCTTCTATGGCAAACCTGTGCTCTATCCCGTTGCTGGACATCTGCCGGGATGCCACCTGGTCTTCAGGCCATACCTTTGCAGCTCATTACTGCCTGGAAAGGGAGTCCCAATGGACAGTGCCTTCATCCAGGTTGTACTCTGTAATCTTTTTTGGGGTCTAGGCAACTCCTACCCCCCGATCCTTCTGTGTTCAGGCTACCAGAGCGATGGTTCCTATCGGCCGCACGGGTCCTACTGTAGTCTGTATCTGCGGACTCAATTGCTGCTGCTCACAGCTCCCCTTGATCATTTGGCCTTTTCTACGGGCTTTCGGTAGCCTGTAGCTAGGGAGTCCCAAATACGAGGACTGACTTCCTGCTTGTTCCCAGAGAAAGTGTAGTTACTCACTTGTAACAGGTGTTCTCCAGGGATAGCAGGAATCAGTCCTCATAACCCTCCCTCCTCTCCTTGGAGTTGCTCCTTTACTACCTTTTGCTATGCCATCTGACTGAGCAAGATGACACCCTTGGGCGGGAATGGTACCATGCATGCATCTCCGCATCTCCGAAAGGCTTTCTTTGCAAGCTGGGGAGATGCTTCCGCAAGGGCTCCATCGGCACCAACGTCACCCATATGTGGGGACTGATTCCTGCTATCCCCAGGTGAGTAACTAACTACTGTTTGTTACGTATAAAAAAAAATCTTGTAAAATCGCTCCTAAAAGGAAAGCTTTATGTCGCATGTAAACGAGATAAACATGGTTTCTTTTAACAAGTTTTGCTAGGTTAGACAGTGATCCGCATGTCCGATTTCATATCCATTTTCTCTCACTACCTGCTGCTTTCCCGTCATTTACAGGATACTGAGCTTGGATGTATCTTAGGTCTAATGGCACTTGGCTATTATTGTTTCATATTTAGCTCATGCCTTTTCCTGTAGTAGCTCAAGGCAAGTTACATAAAGGTATAGTAGCTATTTCCCTGTGCCCAGAGGGTTTACAATCTAAGTTTTTTGTAAGTTAGGCAGTGCAGGGTTAAGTGATTTGCCCAAGATCACAAGGAATGGCAGTAGGCTTTGAACCCTGGTTTCCCTGGTTCTCTGCTCACTGCTCTAACCATTTAGGACTCTTTCTTCTGTTTAGGTTCTGAGTGTTCTATGTTATTTTTATATGTTTATTAACCTACTTCCCTTCCGATATCATAGAGCTATCTTAATATGTGCTGCATTCGTTACTGTCTCAGAATAAGGTCGGTTGGTCTAATGATGTTTTTTGTGTAATGATAAATATGCTTTTGAACGGTAACGCCTGTGTATGTTTGCTAACACACCAGATTCTACAGCTGCTGACCCCAGTGTTTCATCGAGGATTAAAGAGGAGGATGGGCTGCATTGCAGTGATCAGTATTTCTCTGATGGAATGGAAAATTGCTCCAGTCCGAGCACCACCCTACCAATTATCACATCTGTCTTTTCATTCTGTGTTAAACAAGAAGAGCCGTATGCCGTTGAGTGCCCTGACTCTGAGGGAAGAGGGACTCCCATAATAAGTGAGTATTAGAAGTGATGAAATCTGAATGATTGTGTTATAAGAATAGAGCAAATGGCTGCCTTATTGCTGACATCAAAGTTAAAGCCTCTACACTGGCTATGCTATTTGCAAATGCACATCACTGATGACATCATCTGCTTGTCCTCCTCTAGTATATTTAGATCTGGTGTGTGATGCGTTAATTCCTATCTTAAAATATGACTTTGTTGCCATATAAAGACTGTAAATGTAGCAGGGTCAGCAAACGACGGCTGAGGATGGGGGGAGTAACCTGCATTGTGCCAAGATTCCTCCCTAGCAACCCTACTGGGAAGGGCCATGTCTGTCTTCATCTGCCATCAGCCACTATGCATGTTACTATTGCTTTCAGTTTTCATGGACCGTGCATACTTTGTTTGTGGGGGTCACTAATGAAGGGGTTTTTATTAGACACATTCTCAGGGGCCTGCTTGCCTTTTTTTGGAGGGGGGAAGTAATTTTATAAAAAGCCTCCTAGATTTACATATAACCAGTTCTCCAGGACCAAGCAGGAAGTCAGTCCTCACTTATGGGTGACGTCGGCGCCGACGGAGCCCCCGCGGAGCAATTTTCCCCAGCTTTCAAAGAAAGCCTTTGGGAATTGCAGCGCGCATGCGCGGTCCCCTTCCCGCCCAAGGGTGCCATCTTAGCCAGTCTTCTTTTTTCCGCGGAGCCCTACAGACGTACCCGTCGTGTCCCCGCGAAAAAGTTGATTTTCCTTCATAATTATTATTTTTTCTTTCGGTTCGACGCCGGTCTTTTTCCCGCCCGGACTCGCGACGCCGGTCACGAGTCCTCTCCTTCTTTTTCGGTTTTTCTGACTTGGTCAGTTTTCGTTTCGGTTTTTCCCTGGCAGCCCGGTCCTTTGACCTCGCCGGGGCCCCTTTTTCCCCCGATGGCTGCCAGTGGTTTCAAGCGGTGTGGTCAGTGTGACCGAAATATGTCACTAACTGACACACACGACAATTGCCTCCGCTGCCTGGGCCCGGATCATGAAGAAATGATCTGTGGGCCTTGTGGCAAACTTTCCTCCAAAGCGTTGAGAAGTCGGTGGCATCAGCGGGATAGAATCTTCGCTGACCCCAGCCGTACCCGGACCTCGTCGGAGGCCTCCGCGTCCAGGGGGTCCAGCTCGGACCGTCGCCGGAGTTCCTCCGACAGGGGTTCTCCCTCCGGGGACCATCGACGGAAGGTGAAACCCGCGAGGGCGGCGTCGGTGGACGCTCCTGGCTCCGCGAGGGCCAGGTCGCATAGCCCCGATAGCCGCCCCGGGTCCTTGGAGAAGGAGCACCTCACGAAGCGACCTCGCCTGGAGTTGGAGCTGCCTGCTCGGGTAAGTCCTGTGGTCCTTCTGGACTCGCCTCCGCGACAGCCGACGTCGGGCCCGACGCCGTCGGGGCCCGAGTCGGGGGCTGCTGGGTCACCTGAGCTCGGACTCAGGTTGACGGCCTTGGAGAGCAGACTGTCTGCCTTCATGGACCAGCAGCGGGCACTGCTCGCTGGCTTCGCTGGCGCCGCTGCCCCGACCGCCGGGACGTCGACGTCCAAGTCGACCCCGGAGACCGAGCCGATCCTCGAGTCGATGCGAACTCGAGTCGATCCTCGGTCGAGGTCACCCTCGGCCTCCCGTTCGGGACCGAGGTCGCCGACGCCGACTCCCTCGGCGTCGGGGCGGCAGGCGCCGCGCCCTGCCCGGGCCGACCCCACCGAGTCCTCGTCGGAGTCGGTCTGGGAGTCTGAAGAGGAAGAGTCGCCTGATTCTTTTCGGACTCGGTGTGTCCCCTCGGACTCACCTGAGTCCGAACCTCGGAAACAGTCCCCCCCGGAGGATGCCCGGTTCTCGGACTTCGTCAGGGATATGGCCAAGGCTTTGGCCTTCCCTGCGGACCCCGAGGAGGAGCCTCGAGCCGAAGAGCTCGACGCCCTCCAGTATGACTCTCCCGCCAGGGAACACTTTACTGTACCGGTTCCTCCCATGCTGGAACGACTACTCTTCCACATGTGGGAGAGTCCGGCCACCTCGCCGGTCCTGAGCAAGCGGGTCGATTCTATCTATCGAGTCCGCAAGAGCCCTGGCTTCCAAAAAGCACAGCTACCACACCATTCCATGGTAGTGGAATCGGCCATGCATCGTCTTAAGAGCCAGAAGATGCACTCCTCGGTGCCTCCTGGCAGGGAGGCCCGTAACCTGGATGGCCTTGGTAAGAAGTGTTTCCAGGGCTCTATGCTCACATGTCGTGTCCAGACCTACCAGCTATACATGGGCATGTATCTCCGAGACCTGGCTAAAGAGCTAGCCGGCTTCTCCGCTGGTTTGTCCGAGGAACCCTTGCGGAGGTTCCTGGCCTTGTCCACTGGCATTCGGGAATGCTCAAAATTCATGTCCCGAGCAGCCTATGATGGCTTTGAAGCATCGGCTCGAGTGGCCGCAGCCGGCATCGGTGCCCGCCGACAGGCTTGGCTTCAGTCGTCTGACCTTGAGCCCTGGGTGCAGGACAAGTTGGTCGATGTCCCCTGCCGAGGCGAAAACCCCTTTGGCAAGCCCATGGCTGATAAGGTTGCACAAATTGAGACGGAGACTCTCACCAGGGCTAGGCTTTCTAGGAAGACCTCCGCCCCTTCCCAGAAAAAGAAGGGCTCGGGAAAGAAGTCCTTTTACCCGAGGAAGGCGGCTGCCTACAAACAGTACCCCCACTATCAGGCCCCTCCAGCTCCCCAACAGGGCCAGCAGGCCAAGGGACGGGGTAACGGGTCCCGTAGGCAGCAAGCCCCCAAGCCTGCACCACCAGCCCCTGCTCCGCAGGGTGGGGGTTTTTGACTCCTTAAGCATAGCCTCTCCCCCCCCGCTGGTTCCTCCCAGCACCGGAGGCCGGCTGGTTCACTTCGCCCACAGGTGGTCCAGCATCACCTCAGATGCCTGGGTGCTTCAAGTCGTGCGAGAAGGCTATCTTCTCCACTTCCACCAGGTCCCTCCCTCCTATTTTCCGGGAGAACCTCCACGACCCCCTCTGCACAGGGAACTACTCCTTCAGGAGTTAGCAGGTCTTCTACAGGAACAGGCGGTGGAACCGGTGCCCCACCACCTGAAAGGTCAAGGCTTTTATTCCCGGTATTTTCTAATACCAAAAAGAACAGGAGGCCTCAGACCCATCCTGGACTTGCGCAACCTCAACAAGTTCCTCGTGCGGGAGAAGTTCAAGATGCTTACCCTTGGAATCCTTCTGCCCTACCTCCAGCAGGGAGATTGGCTATGCTCCTTGGATCTAAAGGATGCCTACACGCACATCCTCATCCACCCAAGCCACCGCCAATACCTACGGTTTGTGGTGGCAGGAAATCATTACCAGTACAGAGTACTGCCCTTTGGCCTGTCCTCCGCACCGCGAGTCTTCACAAAATGTCTCGCGGTGGTGGCGGCCCATCTCAGGCTTCACGGCCTCTATGTCTTTCCGTACCTCGACGACTGGCTCATCAGAGCAGCGTCCGCTCTGGAGGTCACCAACGCCACGCGCCGCACGGTGACTCTTCTGCAGTACTTGGGCTTTGTTATAAACTTCGCAAAGTCCACTTTGCTCCCCTCACAGGATCTCGAGTTCATCGGCGCAAGGCTGCACACTCCTCAGGCACGAGCGTACCTACCGCTCGACAGGGCTCAACGGCTCATGGACCTAGCCGACCGTTTTCGCAGCCAGCCCCTGGTCTCCGCCAGGCGCTTCCTGAGACTACTCGGCCATATGGCTTCCACCGTCCATGTGACCCCCAATGCCCGCCTGAACATGCGGCCTGCTCAATGGTGTCTCCGCCAGCAGTGGCGACAAGCCACAGGCGGCCTAGCAGACCTAGTGCGCGTCTCCGAGCCGCTGATCTCGTCTCTCCGGTGGTGGCTTCAGCGGCCGAACCTGATATTCGGCATGCCTTTCCAGTCACCTCAGCCGACCCGGGTGCTGACTACAGATGCATCCCTCCTGGGCTGGGGAGCGCATTGCCAAGGGGCTCGTACTCAGGGCCTCTGGACCACGTGGGAGTCTGCTCAGCAGATCAACTTCCTGGAGCTCAGGGCGATCCGCCTGGCTCTCAAGGCCTTCTCCCACCTGACTTCTCACCAGTCCGTCCTTGTCCAGACGGACAATCAAGTTGCCATGTTCTACGTGAACAAGCAGGGGGGCACGGGCTCCTTCCTCCTCTGCCGGGAGGCACAGAAGCTCTGCTCTTGGGCCGTCAGTCACGGCGTTCTCCTCAAGGCAGTTTATCTCCCAGGCCAAGAGAATTGCCTGGCGGACAAACTCAGCAGGATCCTTCAGCCGCACGAGTGGCGTCTGGATCCCTTGATAGTTCAGAAGCTCTTTCTAAAGTGGGGCCTCCCCACGGTGGATCTCTTTGCCAGTCCTCACAACCGGCAACTTCCTCGCTTCTGCTCTCGTCAGCCACACCCCTTTCGGGTTGCGGCGGACGCGTTTCTACTCTCATGGTCGGGGAGCCTTCTGTACGCTTTCCCTCCCATCCCGCTCGTCTCTCGGACTCTTTTCAAGGTTCTCCGAGACAAAGCCTTCATGATCCTGGTGGCCCCTCGCTGGCCCAGACAGCCATGGTTTCCGCTCCTGCTGCAATTAGCGGTGGAGGATCCACTCCCCCTGGGGTTTCAACCGGATCTCCTCACTCAGGATCAGGGGTCTCTGCTACACCCCAACCTCAGGTCTCTCAACCTAATGGCCTGGCTGCTGAGAGGGTAGTCCTTGCTCCCCTTCTCCTGCCGGCAGAGGTGGAGGAGGTCGTCCTAGCTTCGCGACGCCCTTCTACCCGAAAATGCTACGCCCTTAAATGGCGTCGTTTTTCCGTTTGGTGTACCTGACAGTCTCAGGATCCCTTCTCCTGCCCGGTGTCGGTGGTCTTGCAGTACTTGCTTTACCTCTCTAATCTGGGACTTAAGTCCAACTCCGTCAAAGTTCACCTCAGTGCTCTTTCAGCACATCATGTGCCGGTGGACGGCAGACCTCTCTCCAACGACCCTCTCGTAGCGAGGTTTCTCCGAGGTCTCCTTCTACTTAAACCACCTCTGCGCCCACCAGCGCCTGACTGGGACCTGAATGTGGTTTTACAGCGGATCACCTGTCCGCCTTTTGAACCTATGGCTACCTGTTCTCTCCGTTTTCTTTCTTGGAAAACACTGTTCTTGATAGCCCTCACTTCCGCTAGACGCGTAAGTGAATTGCAGGCCCTCGTGTCTGATCCCCCTTACACTCGGTTCTACAAAAATAGGGTAGTCCTACGGACTCACCCAAAATTTCTTCCAAAAGTGGTCTCCCCCTTTCACATCAATCAGGAGGTGGTACTTCCAACCTTCTTTCCCAGACCACACTCCAGCCGAGCTGAAACGGTCCTCCATACCCTGGACTGTAGAAGGGCTTTGAACTTCTACCTTGACCGTACGCGGGAGCACCGTAAGGCTTCTCAGCTTTTTGTGTCTTTTGACCCCAATAAATTGGGGCTCCCGGTCTCCAAGCGTACTCTGTCCATCTGGGTTGCGGACTGTATCTCTTGGGCTTATGGGGCAGCCGGACTCTCCTTGGAAGGTCGAGTCACGGCTCATTGCGTTCGGGCAAAGGCTACGTCAGTGGCTTACCTCCGCTCTGTTCCGCTGGCAGACATCTGCCGGGCCGCTACTTGGTCTTCGAGCCAGACTTTTGCGGTCCATTACTGTCTCGAGAGGGAGTCCCGCAGGGACAGTGCTTTCGGACAGGCAGTCCTCCGTAATCTCTTTGAGGTCTGAGCAACTCCTACCCTCCATCCCGGATGTGGGCTACCGGTGGGTAATAATTCAGCGAAGATTCTTTCCTTCTGTGCTGCTGAGCTAGAGGGAGCTCATTTTTGTGCTTAGGGTCTCCGGTAGCCTTGAGCTTGGGAGTCCCATAAGTGAGGACTGACTTCCTGCTTGGTCCTGGAGAAAGCGTAGTTACTCACCTGTAACAGGTGTTCTCCAGGAGCAGCAGGAATCAGTCCTCACAACCCTCCCTCCTCCCCGTGGAGTTGCAATCATCTGCTTTAGTTTTTTTTGCAAATTTTTATGCTGTCTTTTTTAGCTATGTCATCTGACTGGCTAAGATGGCACCCTTGGGCGGGAAGGGGACCGCGCATGCGCGCTGCAATTCCCAAAGGCTTTCTTTGAAAGCTGGGGAAAATTGCTCCGCGGGGGCTCCGTCGGCGCCGACGTCACCCATAAGTGAGGACTGATTCCTGCTGCTCCTGGAGAACACCTGTTACAGGTGAGTAACTACGCTGTATTATAGTTCATTTTGGTGCGTAAATGACATGGTCACGATTTGGTAAGCAAACCCACACATCTAATTGCATGCAATTTCACTTTGGGTACAGACAGGGGCAGAGTTTGGGCAAAAAGTGAGGGCGGAGCACAAAGTTCTCTGGGAACAAGTAGGAAGTCGGTCCTCACATATGGGTAACGTCGGCACTGATGGAGCCCGTGCAGATTCACTCCCCAGCTTTGAAAGAAAGCCTTTGGGAGTTAGACTGTGCTTGTGCGGTCATCTTCCCGTCCAAGGGTGCCATCTTACCTCAGTCTTCTTTTTTTCTGCGGAACCCTGCAGACATCCTGTCTGTTGTCCCTAGTGAAAGTCAATTTTTCTAACCTTCTACTTAGTGTTTTTTTGCTCTTTTTTTTTTTTACCTGTCTGTTCCCAATCACCTTCTCACCGCCAGAGTCCGCCCTCGCTTTGGTGTCATGTTTTTCTCTGGTCTTTTTCTTTTCTTTTTCTTGTGGGGTGTGGGTATTTTCCCTTGTGCCCTCCCTGACTGAGACATATGAGTTTTATCTTGTGAATGCCGTCTTCCCCGCTATGTCTACAATCAGTGGATTTAAGCAATGTGACAAATGCTCCCACATGATGTCCATCATGGACCACCACAGTTGCTGCATCCGGTGCAGACCATGACTACTCTTCTTGCCTGCTCTGCCTGCAAATGTCAATCAAGAATCGTTAACAGCAGTGGAAGGAACTGTTTGGCTTGAAGGCCTCAGCTGTGGGGCTGGTGTAGATTATGGAATTGCTGCCCTTGGGGACCATGTCTGATAACTCGGCGTCACATGGGCGTGCTCGATTTGAGTTCTGAGGATGCAGAGCCTTGGACCGGGAGTCATCCTCAGAGGACCTCCCCTCAGGCGCAAGACATCGTCCAAGTTGAAGTCCGTTCCTGGAGCCCGGAGGTAAGTTCTTGGGTACCTCAACTCTGAGTCCTCGACCCAATGACGATGGTGATGGCCAGGAACAGCCCTCGAAGTTACAGGTGAGTAACTACGCTTTATATGCATAAATAATAACATACTATAATTTGCACCTGCTACTTACAAATTTAGGCATTTATGCAAGCCCATATCCAGTCATTAACTCTAGTATTTTATAAAGTTAAGGATGCATATACTTGACTTTATACAATAGGCATGAAATAAGGGCATAAAAATGCATATAAAGTACAGAGGAGTTTATAAAATTACTCATTTTGTCTTTTAAATTCCTCCCCCCCCCCCCAGTCAACCAGGACCATTTACATTGTCTGAGGCACTGCTTGGCCATTTCCCATTTTTATCCCTAAACAAGCCTCCGTCACGCCTTATAAACTTAGTTTGTGTAGGACTGCCGGGGTCACACTTGCCCTCTAGTGAAAGGCCAAGTGCATTAATAATTATTAAATCTAAGGAATAGGTCTATGAAATATGTACCCCAGATTCACTGGAGGTGGTGTAATTTTGCCTGCCACCCCAGCTTTCTTGTGACTAGGGGGGAAACAGATACCCCAAGGCCATGACTGCTTGATAACACTGGAGAGAGAGAAAATCACATCTGCATTCCTGTACACCTTAAAGAAACTCAAGTGCAGTCCAGGGGATATTTTCTTTTTAGGTGTATTTCAAAAATAAGGTACTTTAAAAAAAAAAAAAAAAAAAGAAAAATTCAGCAAAATCACAGGAGTAGTTCAAGCAAAGTAGTTTTGATTTCTCAGTTTGCTAAAAGAGTAAAGATCTAGCTGGCTGTCTGGGAATCCTCTGATAATGTTTCCTTCCTCTTCAGTGTAGATCCTGGCTGCTTTCCTCCTCTGATACTTCGCCAGCTTCTCTCTTGTTTGGACCCCAAGGTCGGTACCGATCTTTTTGCTGGGCGATAAAACACATTTCAAACATGTTATGCTTTCTGAAAAGATCACAAAATCTCTTTCGTACTTGTGTTAAGTACAACATAAGGTATCAAAATCCAAAACCATTCTCAAAGTTTTTAGCACCTTTTAGGGGAAGGGGAGGGTACAAAACAGGGAGAAGTATGTTATGTCCCCAAAGACAAAAATCCATTTAAAAATCTCAAGATATCCCTCTGTATGTGCTAGGAATTCACCCGGGTTTGGTCCCTCACACCACTGACTGGACTTTGCAATAATTAAGGTGGGATGCATTGTATTGATTCCAACTCACCTACTGAGGTAAACACAACACTAGCAGTTGGATTCTCCCAGGCATCTATTGGATGAGTATTCGTAGGCCTCTGCTGTTTTCCATAGCCAATACCGACTAGCTCTGAAAACCTAAGATATGCCATACTGGGTCAGATGAAAGGTCCATCAAGCCCAATATCCTGTTTCCAACAGTGGCCAATTCAGGGCACAAGTACCTGGCAGGCTGCCTAAAGATAGACAGAGATAAGCAGTGGATATCCTCCAGTCCACTTTAATAATGGTTTATGGATTTTTCTTCCAGGAACTTCTCTAAACCTTTTTCAAACCCAGCTACACTAACAGCTTATTTTCTTTGATTAGTCTTAAATGTACTGCTTTGTAGACGAGCAAATCAGCAAATGGTACAGTATCATCAATGCTGCCGCCAAAGCCACTGAATACAAAGCCAAGAAAACGTGCCGCACCAAAACCCATCACACACCCTGGTACTCAAAAGACATACGAAACGCAAAAAGGGACCTAAGGAAACTAGAATGGCAATGGAGACGCACCAAATCTCCCAACACTCAGGCCCTATACCTAACAAAGCAGGGACTACAACAAACTCATCAACCAAAAGAAAAAAGAATACCACACAAACATTATACTCAAATCCTACAGCAAACCGAGAGAGCTCTTCAAAATTGTGAAAACTCTTACCAACGAACAGAATACCGAAAGCGAAGTGCAAATAGACCCACAAGCCTTCGCAGACCACCTCCAAGAAAAATTCCATACCTTGCCTCAACCAACATCAAGCACAACCACTAAACAACCACCTCCTTAAAAACCTGGGACAAATTCAGTACATCATTCACAGAGCAGCTCTCACACATCATCACCGCACTCAACGCAAGCACTGCACCAACAGACCCATACCCAGTGACATGGATTAAAGCAACGAAGGCAAACTTCATCCACATCATATACAACATGGTGCACAGGTCACTGACCCAAGGAATCATGCCAAACCGGTTAAAGCTAGTTACAATAAGAAAGAAATCCCCACTGGACAAGAGCAACCCAGCTGCTTACAGACCCATCTCAAGCATACCTCTACTGGCAAAAATTATAGAACAAGTGGTACAGCATCAGCTCCAAGACCACATTGACAATCATGCACCACTGGACATCAACCAACATGGTTTCCGCCCCAACCATGGTGTTGAAACACTCCTGTTATACCTCTTTAACAACATAATTCAACTCATAGACAACTGCAAGAATGGAATACTTATGATCTTCATAGACATCTCATCAGCGTTCAACACAGTGGACCACAGAACTCTACTAACATGACTACAGAACATTGGACTACACGGATCCACCCAGAGGTGGTTCAACTCATACCTAATGGATAGACAGATACAGGTCAAGATTGGCCCCAGCACCTTCCGACCCATAAAAATCAAGCAAGGCGTCCCACAAGGATCCGCCCTATCGGCGCTATTATTTAATCTTTACATTCAACCAATTTGCAACATCATGAAAGAACACAAGATACAATACACAATCTATGCCGATGACATCATGATATACACACCAGTCACCCTCGACAACCCAGACTACACCAAAATAACAGACTGTCTTAGGCATATGACCAACTGGTTTCAAGACAACAACCTGACCATAAACTACAGCAAGACACAGGCACTAATCATCACCCGAAACACCAGCTTTGTCCCTCCACCCACCATCAAGATCAACGACACAACAATACCCATAAAACTGGAAGTGAAATACCTCGGAGTGACTCTCAACAAAGAACTAAACCTACAGTCACACATCAGCAGAACCACCAAAAATGCATACCACAAGATGAGACTAATCCGACGCCTCAAGCCCCTCTTCTCTCAGGAGCACTTCCGCACAGTCTGTCAGGCACTAATAACTCCAGTCCTAGACTTCTGCAACCCAATCTATCTCTGCCTAACAAAGCAGTCACTCCGGCCACTGCAAGTGGCTCAAAACACGGCAGTATGCATAATATCTGGCTCATCAAGACAAGATCACATCACCCGCATTCTAAAAAAATCTCCACAGGCTTCCAGTCAGCTCCCGCATCAGATATAAGACAGTCATAAATATATTCAAAATCAAACAGACCTCAGCACTTAGCCTACAACTACTCATACAACCCGACAGCAGCACAAGACCGAGGAGGAGAGGCACCTCCAACCTCATCAATATACCAAAAGACTTCACCAAGGTATGCAAGGACACCACAAAAAGAGCTCTATCACTGGCAGCACCTGCAATATGGAACACCCTCCCTGATGACCTACGATCAACAATAGACATCAAGGACTTTCGGAAACAGCTCAAGACGACCCTCTTCATTGAGCACTACGGTGATGTCACATAATCTGCCCGCCAGCCCGGACTACAGACCAACCCTCCTCCCTTTATCATTCATGTACATAGTATTGTAAAATAGCGCATGCTGTAAATAGCCCACCACGAATCAGCACCAACTTACACACACACGCATTCACTGTATAACACTGCATGCACACACAAATGTCATTATACTTAATTTGTTTGCGGTGTAAACCGCCTTGATTATAGGAGAAGGCGGTATATAAATCCTCTTAAATAAATAAATTTCATGCCCCTAGTCTTTATACTTTTTGAAAGAATAAACAACCAATTCACATCTACTCATTCCACTCTACTTTATAGAGCTCTATATCTCCCTTCAGCCATCTCTTCTCCAAAGCTGAAGAGCTCTAATCTTTTAAGCCTTTTCTCTTAAGGGTATCCTTCCATCCCCTTAATAATTTTGGGTGCCCTTATTTGTATCTTTTTCTAATTCTGCTATAAAACGTTTATATATATGGCGAACAGAACTGCATTCTATTTGCTTTCTTGGCTGCCGCTGCACAGTGAGCTGAGGGTTTCAAAGTATTATCCATGATGATGCCTAAATCCTTTTCTTGGTTGATGGTTCCTAATGTGAAATTTTGTATTAAGTAGCTATAGTTTGTTTTTCTCTAAGTGCATAATCTTGCACTTGTCCACATTAAATTTCATGTGTCAGCTGAACGCCCAGTTTCCTAATTTCTCAAGGTCCTTTTGCAATTTTTCATAATCCTCTTGTGATTAACAATTTTGAATAATTTAGTTTGGTCTGCAAATTTGATCACCTCACTTATCCCATTTCCGGGTCATTTATAAATCCCATTTCCAGGCCATTTAAAAAGCAGCGGGCCCAGCACAGATTCTGGGTTATGTCACTATTCACTGTTCTCCACTGATAAAATTGCCCATTTTAGCTCTAGTCTCCGTTTTTTCCATCTTTTAACCAGTTCCCAATCCACAATAGTACACAGCCTTTTAGTCCATGACTTTTTTAAAACTTTTCAAGCGTATCTCATGAGGGACCTTTTTCGGAGGCTTTCTGAAAATCTAGATATAGTATATCAGCCTGATCACCTTTTATCTACTTGTTTATTCACACCTTCAAAAAAATGTAGCAGACTGGTAAGGCATGATTTGCCCTGGGTGCCCTGGCTAAATCCATGTTGGCTTTATTCCATTAAACCATAACTCTATGTTCAGCATGCAGACCCTCCTTAGGGGTCTTCCTTCAAGCCTTTCTGGCCTAGGGGAATCCCTTGCTTTTTATCAGACTTACTTTAGCTGGCTATCCAGAGAGGAAGCTTCTTTACAGTTCTCGTTAGAAGTCTTCCTCGACTCTCTTACAGTTCTGGAATCTTTTTTTTTTTATCTGCAGCTGCTTCCTTGGGGCCTTTTAATAGTTCCCTCCAAATTCTGGAAGTGCGAGATCTCTTAGCTCATCCTGTTTCCAACCATGGCTAATGCAAAACCTATGAGCAGAAACTCCAGAAATGTTCCCTTGTAAGCCTAGGGAAGCTTTTTTGGTCTTGATAACTTTCTCTTTACAAATGAAATGTATTTGTGTGATGCTGTTTCTGTTATCCCTGGTCTGCCAACCATCCATATCGCATATCATTTGTACTGGCTCTTGCACGGCCAACAATGTGCAGTTTGCTTTGGGCAGATCCGGGTTCTGCTATATCACCTTTGTCGCTGTGATCATAGTGGTAATAGCAAAATTATAAGGCCAGTGTTCTAGCAATAGAATCAGTTTAATGGAGGAGGGAGAAAGGCAAGGAAATGAGGCAAAAAAAGTTACCTCGCCTGGTGCAATTTGACCTAAGGTGAGGGAGGTGGATGGGAGGACGGAGGAAAGGACCAGAAAATGTCTAAAAATTAGCCAAAAGAAAACCAAGAAGAAAAGGAAAGTACTGGAAGAGACGATAGCATCATCCTAAGATCTTTCTATCTTAAAGCAGAATAATTAAGCCCTTTCCAGTCCTATTGCACTATGATTCTGTTTTAATTCAAAGGAAGTCTTGCTGGTCAAACTTTTTACAGGAAAGTTGTCTCTTTCAAGCAAACTCTCTTGTCCCTTTTTTCCCTTAAATATAAATATATATATAAATTAAATTAAATAAATAAATAAATATTTCTCCAAGACCAAGCAGATGTCAGTCCTCACATATGGGTGACGTCGGCGCCGATGGAGCCCCCGTCAGAGCATGTCCCCAGCTTTCAAAGAAAGCCTTTGGGAATGCAGCGCGCCTGCGCAGTCCCCTTCCCGCCCAAGGGTGCCATCTTGCTCCTTTTCTTTTTCCGCGGAGTCCAACGGACATAGTTCATGTCACTTGGGAAAAGTAGATTTTATTTTTTCTGCGATTTTTCACGTTTCTTTATCCGGTTCGATGCTGGTTCCCCGTCCCACCTGGGCTCAGTATACTGGTATTGAGTCTGGAACTTCTTTTTCGTTTTTTGTCCTTTGTGACTAGTGTTCGCGCTTTTTCTGTTTTCACTGGCAGCCCGTTCTTTTGACCTTGCAGGGGCCCTTTTCCCCCAATGGCTGCCAGCGGGTTCAAAAAATGTGATCGGTGCAAGAAACTTGTCTCTCACCGACACACATGACTGCTGCCTCCGATGCCTCGGGCCCGACCATGACCCGCTGGTCTGTGGCCCGTGCGGCAAAATGTCGTCGAAGGTACTTCGGAGCCGTCAGCATCAACGTGTGAGAATTTTTTCAGAGTCCACATCCGGCTGGGCTCGGACTTCATCAGAGGCCTCGACATCTCTGGAGTCTGACCCCGAGCGCCGTCGTGGTTTCTCTGAAAGGGGGTCTCCCACCCGGGAGCACAAAAGGAAGAAGCTCATGAGGGCAGCATCAGTGGAGGCCCCTGGGTCCTCGAGGGCCAGGTCGCATAGCGCTGACCGCCGCCCCGGACTCTCGGAGTCGGAGAGGCCATCCAAACTACCTCCCATGGAGCCAGAGTCCCCGAGTCATGTAAGTTCTGTTGTCCTCGTGGACTCAGGCTGACGACCTTGGAGAGCAGCTTGGCTGCCTTCATGGAACAGCAGCAGGTACTGATCGCTGGTCTGACCGGTGCATCTGCCCTGACCACTGGGACCTCGACGTCTAAGTGGACTCCTGAGGCCGAGCCGATCCTCGAGTCCATCAAGTCTTGAGTCGATCCTCGGCCAAGGTCCCCCTCGACTTCCCGTGTGGGGCCGAGGTCGTCGATGCCGGTGCCCTCGGTGTCGGGGTGGGTGGCACCAAGGCCCACACGGCCGGAGCCGCTTGACTCCTCCTCCATTTTCCATTCTTTTTATTGTTCATTGTAAACCGCACTGATGCTGAATAGCGCGGTATAAAAGAGACTCTAATAAATAAAATAAATAAATAAATAAAACCCTTGTGTGTAATTGCAGTGTGTGTGTGCATCCCCTGTATCTGCATTGCCTGTGTTTATGTATCTTTTTGGGCTGGTGTATTACTCCATGTGCGCCTCTGTTTGTTTATAGTGTGTATTTATATTTGTCTGTTCTCTGTGTGCCTGTGATAGGGAAAGGATATGAGAGGAGAGGGCTGTTTGACACCCCTGGAGACTCAAACCCGCTGAGACCTTCCCTCAGACCTTTCTCCACCAGCTGCCAAGCTCCGATCCCCACCCGAGGATACCTCCTTCCTTGAGTTTGTTAGGGACATGGCTCGGGCGCTCTCGCTTACGACAGAGTTGGAGGAGGACCCTCGTATGTAGGAACTTGATATCCTCCAGTATGAGACACCACCAAAGGAGGCCTTGATGGTCCCCATCCCCTCCATCCTTACCTGGCTCCTTCTCCAAGCTTTGGGAGACCACTGTGTCTGTTTCCATCGTCAGCCATTGGCTGGATAAGATGTACTGGGTCCAGCGGGGCCCAGGTTTCTGTAAGGCGCAGCTCCCCCACATGACCATGATGGTCGAGTCAGCCATGTGACGGCAAAGTCCGAAGTTGCACTTTTCGGTGCCCCCGGGCAGAGAGTCCAGTGCCCTCAATGCCCTTGGGCAGAAATGCTACTAGGGCTCAATGCTGACATACTGTATCCAGACTTACTAGCCTTATATCGGCATATTCCTCCGGGACCTGGCCAAGGAGCTTGGGGGTTTCGCGGCTGGCCTTGATGAAAATTACCTCCGGTGTTTCCAGACTCTCTCAAAGTCTATCTCTGAATGCTCCAAGTACTTGTCTTGAGCCGCCTACGACGACTGCAAGTCCAGTGCGAGGGTGGCTGCTGCTTTCATCTGCTCTTGATGCCAGGCCTGTCTCTAATCGTTGGATCTCGAGCAGTGGGTACAAGAAAAGTTGACGTCCCCTGCCTTGGCAAACAGCTCTTCGGTAAATCTATGGAGGACAAAGCGGCAGAAATTGAGACAGAGTACGTCACCCGTACCCGGCTCTCAAAGAAAACTTCCAACTTCTTAGAAGAAGCCGCAGGGCAAGAAACCCCCTTTCCTTAGGAGGGGCCTCTCTTACCAGGGTCCTCATGGCAAGGGACCAGGCCAGGCCACATGCAAATCCAAGGGCCCCAAACCCCAGCCGCCAGCTCCCGTCCAGCTAGGGTCAGGCTTTTGACGCCATTTGCATAGCCTCTCTTCTGCTGGTTCCTGGTTCACTTTGCCCACAGGTGAGCCTCCATCACTACTGAGTCCTGGGCTCTTCAGGTAGTCAAGGAGGGCTATCGCCTCCACCTCAACCAGGCCCTTCCACCCTTCTTTCCTGGGGAGCCCACTGGTCTCCCTTTCACCAGACCTTCCTGAGGCAAGAGCTCACAGTCCTTCTCAAGGATAGAGCTGTGGAGCCCATTCCACATCATGCGAAGGGCAGAGGGTTTTACTCCAGGTACTTCCTGGTCCCCAAGAGAACAGGGGCCTGAGGCCCATCTTGGATCTGAGAAACCTCAACAAGTCTCTGGTGTGGGAGAAGTTCAAGATGCTCTCCCTTCGAACACTGCTGCCCTACCTCCAGCAGGGAGATTGGCTATGCTCCTTGGATCTGAAGGATGCTTATACCCACATTCTGATCCACCCAAGTCACAGGCAGTACCTCAGGTTTGTGGTAAGAGGTGACCACTACCAGTACAGGGTACTCCCTTTCAGCCTCCGCCTCAAGAATCTTCACCAAGTGCCTGGCAGTGGTGGTGGCCTATCTCCGCCTCCACAGGGCCTTCGTCTTCCTCTACCTCAACGACTGGCTTATCAAGGGGGACACAGCCTTAGAGCTGGAGAGGCCACTGGTAACACCATTTGGATATTACAGTACCTGGGCTTTGTGATTAAATCATCCGACGTCCAACCTCATTCCAATGCAGGCTCTGGAGTTCAACGGGGCCCACTTGGACTCCATGCAGGCAAGGACTTTCCTTCCCCTCAATAGAGTGGACTGCCTCATGGCCCTCGCGGCCGAAGTACAGAGGTGCCGCACCATGTCAGCTCAAGCGCTCCTCCGCCTTCTGGGCCACATAGCCTCCACAGTCCATGTAGTCCCCAATGCACACCTTCACATGCGGGCAGCTCAATGGTGCCTCCGGTCCCAGTGGACCCAGTCATGGGCAGGCTTCGGGATAAGGTCACAGTCTCTCACCAGCTCACAGAGTCCCTCACCTGGTGGCAGGATGCCTGGCATTTGCGGGTGGGCATACCCTTCCAACTCCTGAACCCCCACAGGATCCTCATGACTGATCCCACCCAGATCGGCTGGGGTGCCCCGAGGGGCTTGGTCCTTCGAGGAGATCCAACAGCAAATCAATCTGCTCAAGCTCGGAGCCATCTTCCTCGCCCTGAGAATCTTCAGACACCGCCTATGGCACCAGTTGGTGCTCAACCAGACGGACAACCAGGTCACAATGTTCTACATGAACAAGCAGGGCAGCATGGGCTCCTACCCCCTCTGTCAGGAAGCCGTGGCCATCTGCTCCTTCGTGGCCAGCCAAGAGATGTTCCTCAGAGCTGTCTGACTCCTGGGTCAGGACAATGCCCTGTTGGATAGGCTGAGCAGGGTCCTTCAGCCCCACGAGTGGCGTCTTGACCCCGAGGTGGTGCTCAGATTCTTCTAGCTATGGGGAACCCCCAGCATGGACCTCTTCGCCAGCATGGCCAATGCTCAGCTTCCCCGGTTCTGCAGTCCTTAACCCCACCCCTCCTAGGTGGTGGCTGCTGCCTTCCTCCTCTTGTGGACAGGGGGCCTCCTATATGCATCCCCCCCATGCCATTGATTGCTCGGACGCTCTTCAGGGTCCAGTGCGACAAGGCATCAATCATCCTTGTAGCCCTGTGGTGGCCTAGGCTATCGTGGTTTCCTCTGCTGCTCCATCTCTTGCTGGAGCCCCCATGACACCTGACCCAAGAGGAGAGCTTGATCCTCCATACCAAACCAGGAACCCTATCCCTCAGAGTATGGCAGCTGAGTGGGTCGCCCTAGTCTCACTACACCTTCCCAAGGAGGTGGAAGACATCATCCTGGCCTCTCGCAAGGATTCCATGAGATGGGCGTATGCCTTCAAGTGGCAGCGGTTCACCATGTGGTGCACTGAGTACTGCCTCAATCTGTTCTCTTGGCCGGTGCACTCGGTCCTTCAATACCTCCTTCACCTATCACAGTGTGGACTTAAGTCCAACTCCGTCAGGATGCACCTCAGCACACTCTCAGCTAGTCATCACCCCATTGAGGGCAAGCCCCTCTCCATGTAGCCCCTCATCACCAGGTTTATGCGGGACCTATTGCTCTCCAGACCTCTCTTGTGGCCACCGCCAATGTAATGGGATCTCAGTGTGATTCTGGCACAGCTCACCAAGCCATCATTCGAGCTTTTTGCTACCTGCTCCTTGTGCCACCTGTCCTGGAAGGTTGCCTTCCTCGTGGCACTCACCTCAGCTCACAGGGTCAGTGAACTCCAGGTGCTGGTGGCCGAGTCTCCCTTCACTAGGTTTTACAGGAACAGGGTGGTGCTCCGCACTCACCCCAAGTTCCTACTGAAGATAGTCTCTGACTTCCACCTCAATTAGGAGGTCGTTCTCTCTACCTTCTTCCTTTGGCTTCACACTGATGCGGCATCAGCCGTTCTCCATACCCTGGACTGCCAACGAGTCTTGCCCTTTTACCTACCATGGGCCCAGGGCCACCGCAAAGCCTCACAGCTTTTCATCTTCTTTGACCCCAGCCACATGGGACAGGCAGTCACCAAACAGACCATATCTGTCTGGATGACGGATTGCATCGCCTTCGCTCATAGCCGTGCCGGAGTTCCCCTGGCGCACCATGTCACAGTGCACAATGTCAGGGCAATGGCGACCTCTGTCACAAATCTCCGGTCAGTGCCGAAGGCCGACATCTGCCGGATCACTAACTGGTCTTCTGTTCACACCTTTGCAGCCCATTATTGCCTGGAGAGGGAGTCCCAATGTGGCAGCGCCTTCGACCAGGCCATACTCCGTAACCTCTTTGGGGTTTAGGCAACTCCTGCCCTCCGACCCTTCTTGTTCAGGCTACCAGAGCCATGGTTCTCCCTTGACACTGGAGTCCTCAGCCTGCCTTCAGATTTGCTTGCGACTGCTCACGGCTGGGCCGTGGTTTTTCTACCGTTCCTCAGTAGCCTGGAGCTAAGGCGTCCCATATGTGAGGATTGACTTCCTGCTTGTTCCTGGAGAAAGCATAGTTACCTGTAACAGGTGTTCTCCAGGGACAGCAGGAATCAGTTCTCGCAACCCTCCCTCCTCCCCTTGGTTGCTGTTCATTTTTGGCCATCTTCTTGGTTGGGCTCTAGCTATGGCACCCAACTGACCAAGATGGTACCCTTGGACAGGAAGGGGACCATGTATGCGTGGTGGGATCTCCCAAAGGCTTTCTTTGAAAGCTGGGGAGATGGTTCCATGAGGGCTTCATTGGTGCCAATGTTATCCATATATGAGGAGTGATTCCTGCCGTCCCTGGAAAACACCCGTTACAGGTGAGTAACTACGCTTTCTGCTAACATCATCTTGAGGTAGCCTCCTCCTTAACATAGTTCTCCTGAATTTTAAGACCTTGGTCTTTACAAGCAGTGAGGATTCATTAAAAGATTATTTTAACACTATGCTTTGGCCCTAGGCAAACACATGTGTGGGCCTCTACCATGAATCCCCATTTACTCTTTTTTTTTTTTTTTTTTTTAATCAGTCCTTCTCACTATCACATTTGTTCTTTTCCTGCATCTTTCCCCCCAGTCCCCCTGATATGCGTTCATGTCCCCCACTCCCCACTTCTCCAGAAGCAGCATAGGGAGAACTGCAGGGCCTAATTCCTGGTGCAGCACCAGGTTGTGAGTGAGCATGGGGACTGGGCAAGCATATGCGTCAAGAGAAGGGATCTAGTAGTTAGAGCAGTGAGTTGAGGACCAGGGAAGCAAAGCAAGCCATGTTCACCCCCTGCTTCTATTACTGCTACTATTAAACATTTATAAAGCACTACAGGGCATACACAGCACTGTATATTATGAGTATATTTTGAAGCTGGGACAATTAAGCTCTGGAATTTGTTTCTGGATGATGTGTTAAAAGCTGTTAGTATAGCTGAGTTAAAAAAAAAAAAAAGGTTTGGACAAGTTCCTGGAGGAAAAGTTTCTTTGGTACAAACCAGAAATGCCAAGAGTGGACTACCCCAATAACTGAGATTTACATACAGTGTGTCTGAGGTGTATATTTAGGAAGTTTTAAGTGTCAAAAAGGGTTTACAAATCAGAAGAAGCAAAAGAAAATATTTAGCTTTCTTTGGTGCCTCTGAAAAGGACAGTTACTTTGAGTATTGGAAAATAGGAGGTCCACAAAATATCTAGAATTTAGAGGAAAGAAAACAAAATTTGTCTAATGTAGCACAGGCCTCACAAAAGCAAATGGCGCATCATTTGGATTGTGAGTCTTCTGCTCCATTCTTTTATGAGAAGATACAAAATTTGTGAGGTGAATTGGACAGGACTGATGATAGAGTAAGCATGCCATGAGGATTTCATAGGTTTTGAGGATATTTCTGCTGAGGACATTTAGTCTTAGCTTTGTGCAATGTATCCTTTTTTTGATCTGTGCCGTTCACTCCCTGCCTTTAAGGTTTCTGAAGAGGCAGTGGTGCTGATGCAGCCCTTGATTCACAGTTCACTGAATCGAGGGTTTTTCCTGGGAAGCTGTAAATTCTGATTTTGAAGAAAGCTTTGCTTGACTCCTCTGGGTTGGTTATCATTCAGTTTCGAATTCACCTTTTTCTATCTGTTACTGGCGTCCTTCTCTAATTACGGGAATTCATGGATGACAATTTTGCATTCTTCTCAGTCTGGGTTTATATGCGATCACTGCACTGAAACAGTGCTGATGGCTATTCATGAGGACTCATGGACTTCTTTGGATGAGTGCATGGACTCATTGCTGGTTTTGTTAGATCTCGGTGTTTGGGACTTATTGCATCATGACTTATTAAACTGCATAGCTATAATAGGGGTAGGTGATAAGGTTCTGACATGGATGGTATGTTTCCTATCAGACAGGGCCCAGTGTCTGATCTTTGATTTAGATGGATCAAGTTCTTGCCCTTTTCCCTCTGGAGTGTCATAGCATGCTCTCTTTTCTTTATTGTTTAATATGTATGCAAAAGAACAGAACAACCAAAAAACCCCAAACCATTCAATGACCCAATACGAAATCCTCAAACAATAGTCATTGAAATTCTGACCAGTCGCCACTCTGGTAACTGTCCTTCTATTCCCCCCTATTTTTGTCGGGAACAACCAACCTGAGAGGTGGGAAAAAGCAACCGCCTCCCCGTGTTGGAAGGACCCTTTTATTCAAGAGAGCCTCAGCCCTCACAGTACAATAGTGTGAACCCACAGTTAAAACCGGGTGAAGGAAATTCCAAAATCCAAATGCACCCCACTTATCTTTCACTAAAGGCAATAAAATTCCAAACCGTGCTGGAACCAGAGGCAGTTGATGGCTGAACACCAGCAAGTGTCACGACATGCATGTTTCGGACCAACTCCGGGCCCTGTATCAAGTGATTGCGTTCTTTCAGGGAAATTGCCTTACTCTGCCTCCCCCCCGGGGGAACCTTATATAGCAAAAAACGTAACTTATAATTGGCCAAAACAAGAACGCAACACTTGATACAGGGCCCGGAGTTGGTCCGAAACATGCATGTCGTGACACTTGCTGGTGTTCAGCCATCAACTGCCTCTGGTTCCAGGACGGTTTGGAATTTTATTGCCTTTAGTGAAAGATAAGTGGGGTGCATTTGGATTTTGGAATTTCCTTCACCCGGTTTTAGCTGTGGGTTCACACTATTGTACTGTGAGGGCTGAGGCTCTCTTGAATAAAAGGGTCCTTCCAACACGGGGAGGCGGTTGCTTTTTCCCGCCTCTCAGGTTGGTTGTTCCCGACAAAAATAGGGGGGAATAGAAGGACAGTTACCAGAGTGACGACTGGTCAGAATTTCTATAATATGTATGCAAAACATTTGAAGGCTATTTATGGCTAGCCAAGGTGCTAGATTCCAGATGTGTGCAGATGACATCCAACAAGACATTCCATTGGGTAAGGCTCACTCAGTTCAGTTGAAGAAATTGTCATCTTGCCTGTAGGCTATTAAGTAATGAACTAGGATGAATAAGCTATTTTTATTTTTATTTTATTTGTGCGGTTTTTCTGTATCGCTCCTTCCATAGATCAGGGGCTGTTTAATTGAACAATAACCATTACAGAGAACAAGTTTGAAAACTGCAGTAGATTTAACTATGAACATTAACTATATACATAGTGGCTTTCAATATAAATCATAGTAGAAGGTCGTTAACAATCAGCTACTTACATGGTAACTAACATTATACACATGGTACAGGGGAATTAGTATATGTGGGTAAGAAATTGCTGAGGCGAGGGAATTAGTATATGTGGGTGAGAAATTGTTTCTGAAGAGGTAGTAGAGATATTTCAGGTGGTGGAGTTATAGTATTCGGAGAAGAGGAAGATTTTTAGTTCTTTTCGGAAAGTCTTAAGGTGTCTGGTTGACCTAAGGGGGTCTGGAAGGGAGTTCCATAGTGTGGGTGCTATGTATGTAAAGGCTCTGTTACTAGTTGTTTGGTCTTGCGGATTGAGGATAGTATTGAAAGGATGTTTCAATTACTTTTTTCTTCTGTTCCTCGTGTCCATTTGGGTGTGTATCCTTGATGTAAGGAAGGAGCAATGTTATTGAGTAGTTTAAATGTGGCAACTATTGTTTTGTATTTTATCCTGCTTGCTATCGGGAGCCAGTGGAGGTTATAAAGTATAGAGGTGATATGTTCTGTTAAACGTGCTTTGGTTATAATTCTGCCGGTTACTTTATGAGCTATTTGTAGGGTGTGTAGGTTCTTTTTGGGCAGCCCTTGTAACAGACTGTTACAGTAGACCAAGTGGGGCGTGATTAGCGTTTGGACTACAGATCTGAAGTCATTGGTTTCAAGGAGTAGTCTGAGGTGTTGAATAGTTCTTAGCTTGAAGAATATATTTCTAGCTGTTTGTTTTATTTGAGAAGACATACTGAGGGAACTTTATATAACTCCTAGGTATTTCACCTCTTGCTTTACTGGGAGGGTTGTGTTGTGTAGGTTGATTGTTTGGAAGGGGGGGGTGAAGTTTTGATTTCTAGTTGTGAACAGAACTTCGGGTTTTTTTAAAGTTAATATTAAGGTTGTTTGCATTTAGCCAGGTTTCTGCTTCATGGATGCATTCAGTGAGGATGTGATATGTGGGGTTTATTATGTGGAGGAGTGGCCTAGTGGTTGGGGCAAGGTGCTTCAGGCCGGAAGGTCGGGGGTTCAAATCCCACTAGAGGACAGCAACCTTGGGCCGGAAGGACTGGGGTTTCTAGTCCCACAGGTGCTCCTTGTGGTCTTGGGCAAGCCACTTGACCCTCCAAGGCCCATGTTCCCTGTAAAATAGTTATCTCCAAGTTATAATGCCCTGTTCAATGTAATTTCAGTTTGTTCAATGTAAACCGCACTGATGCAGAATAGCACGGTATATAAGAGAATGTAAATAAATAAATGTCGATTGGGGCATATAACATCATATCTGCGTAAATGAGATATCTTATTTTGTGTTTTTTGAAGATTGCACAAATTGGCTGCAGATAGAGATTAAAGAGGAGGGCCGATAAGGCAGAGCCTTGGGGGATTCCCTTTTCTTGGGGGAAGGTAGTGGATGACTCTTGATCGATCTTTACATATTGAGCACGGTTGGTCATGTAGGATTTGAACCACTGGATGGCAGTTCCAGCTATTCCTAATTGTGATAGTCATTCCAGAAGGATGTTATGGTCAACATTTTTGAAAGCAGAGGCAGTGTCCAATAAGATCAGTATTTTTAAATCTTCATAAGAGACAGAGGTTTTGTGGGTTTGCCACGAGACCTGTTTGCTTAATAAACATCCCTTGGGTCGGGGTGATGTCCAATTAGAAATTAGAAACCTTGAAGTAGGGAGTTGGAGTAGTTTTTTGATAGAGGTTTGAATTTTGAAACTCAAGTTTCTGATGTTAGTTGTTACTATTACATTTTCTTCACAAGGAAGCTATCAAGCTCTTTTTTTTTTAAATGATCAGAATATTGCATTACTATTGCAAAGCTCTTTGGAGCTGAAGAATGCATATGCGCATATACTGATCAACCTGCATCACCAACAGTACCTTCAGTTTGTGCAGGGGGCCAACACTATCCGTGCTGGGTGCTTCTGTTCGGGCTGGCCACAGCCCTCAGCGTCTTCATAAAGTGCCTGGTGGTGATGGCCGTCTTCCTTCGGACCCAGGGTGTTTTTGTCTTCCCATATCTGGGCAACTGGCTCATAAAAGGTCCCAGGCCAGCCAGTGTACAACAGTCCACTGAGTTTCACCATTCAGGTGCTCGAAGGCCTCTGCTTCATGATCAACTTTCTGAAGTCTTACCTCCAGCCGGTACAACAACTGATGTTTATTGGGGCCCTCCTCGATACCACTTGGGTGAGAGCTTTCCTGCAAGCAGACCACCTGCAGGTCTCATTGAGGTGGTGGGCTCATTGCAGCACCAGTGCCACACCACAATCCGTGGGCTGCTGAGAGCCCTCAGACACATGGCAGACACTGTCATCCCTCAGACCTGCCTCTATATGCGGCAGGCTCAATGGACCTTGCAAACACAATTGGCAGCAAGCCTCGCGTCGCCTGCGGGACAGGGTGGTGGTCACTGCATCACTTGCACAGTCTCGGGTGTATGGTGGCTTGTGCCCACGAACTTGCGTCAGAGCCTCCCGTTCCACCTAGCAGCGCCCTGCAGGCTGCTTATGATGGATGCCTCCAAGCTCATCTGGGATGCACATCAGGACGGTCTCTGCACCCAGGGCCTGTGGTCCGAGAGCGAGAGTCTCCATCAGATCAACTTCCTCAAGTCTAGGCCATTGTGAATGCTCTCCATGCCTTTCAGACACACATGGCGAATCAGGTGGTCCTGATCCAGAAAGACAACCAGGTTGCCATGTTCTATGTGAACAAGCAGGTGAGCAGGGGCTTGTACCTCCTGTGTTTGGGAGGCTATTTGCCTCTGGAGGTTTGCCAGGCTCCATGGCATGGATCTCAGGGAGACGTATTTGCCCAGTGAGAGCAATGGCTTAGGAGATCGCCTAAGCAAGGTTCTTCAGCCACTCAAATGGTACCTCAAGAGGGAAGTGGTGGACCAGATCTTTTGGGAGTGGGGCACCCCCCCCCCCCAACATCGATCTCTTTGCTTTGGCACAGAATGCCCAGATAGCTTGGTTCTGCTCCCGGATGCCTTCCTACCCCTCCCCCCTGATTCTGCTCATCGCAAAGACACTCCTGAAGTTCCAGGCCAGGAGGAGATCCATGATTCTCATTGCTTCTTACTGGCCTCAACAGCCACAGTTCCTGCTACTGCTGCAGCTCTTGCATCCCAAAATCCACTCCCTAGCATTTACAGCATGGATGCTGAGTGGGTAGTCCTCGCAGAGCTTGCTCTCCCCACAGGTGTCACAGATCCTTCTAGCATCTTGCACGGAGTCAGCGTGTAAAGCCTACACGTTCAGATGGTGGTGGTTTGTTGTCTGGTGCACTGGTTGGACATTGGATCCCTTTGTCTGCCCTGTGGACTAGCTGTTGGCATACCTCTTGAACCTCTCCAATTCTGGGCTCAAGTCCAACTCTTTGCGTGTTCATCTCAGTGCGATAGGAGCATTCCATCGTAGTTGCAATGGGAAGCCCTTCTCGAATCTGCTTCTGGGCCGCCGATTCATGCAGGGCTTGCTTCTTTTGAAGCCAGCAGTTAAGCATCCTATGGTTGCTTGGGATCTGAATGTGGCCTTGGCCAGCTCATGTGGGCTGCTTTTTGAGCCACTGGATACATGTCCACTGAAGTTCTTGACCTGGAAGGTCCTCTTCCTGGTGACCATCATGTCGGCCCAGCAAATGAGTGAGCGAGCTCCAGGCTCTAGTTGCACACTCTACATACACCAGGTTCCACCAGAACCGGGTAGTGCTCTGCACGCACTCACATTTTCTGCCAAAGGTGGTTTTGGCTTTCCACCTCAACCAGTCTATTGCCCTTCCAATGTTTTTTCCCTGGCCTTACACCAATCATGGTGAGGCAGCACTGCACACGCTGGATTGCAAGTGTGTGTTGGCTGTCTACATGAAGGCACCCTTCAATCCTTTCAGTTGTTCGTCTCCTTTGACTCCAATAGGCTGGGGGTTGCTATTTTGAAGCGTACACTATCCCTCTGGCTCGTTGATTGCATCTCCCATGAATATTCCTTTGCTGGTCTCAGTCTTGAGAGTCATGCCACGACTCAATGTCCATGCGATGGCTACATCAGTAGCCATTCTTTCTCCTCAGAGGAGATCTACAGGGCTGCCACATGGTCTTCGGGCCATACCTTCACACCCATTACTGTTTGGATGGCTAAGTGTCCCTGGAAAGGGGGACCCCTGCATATGGGAATCAGATGGATTCCGTCTGTTGCTTGGATCAAGATGATTAATGTGGGTGAAGCACTCTCACTTTGAGGCTTGTGAGGAGGCTGATGTTAAACACCTGTTTCAGGAGTAGGAACAGAAAGCATTGATCCCAGGGTCTTCTCCACCTTGAGCTTGGTGGATGCTTCAGCCACTGACCAGGAACTGAAGAGGCATCCACTCCTGCAAGGGATGTGGAAATCCACTATTGTCTCCCATTCCCGGAGATTCTCAAGGGCCTGTTTGGTTGGAGTGGGATTCCCCCCCAACTCCTTGACTAAGGGTGTATAATAAGATGCACACTGTCCCGGAGAGGGGGAATGCATTGTGTGATTTGATATTTCCAAGGTAGATGTGCAGGTCACAGCTCTTACCAAATGGCCCATCATTCCTTAAGGATCTTAATAGACTTAGGATCTTAATATGTACACCTTAGAGGAAAGGCGGGATAGAGGTGATATGATTGAGATGTTTAAATACCTCCGTGGCATAAATGTTCAGGGAGAGAGCCTCTTTCAATTGAAAGCAAGTTCTGCTACAAGGGGACATGGGATGAGGGTGAAGGGAGATAAATTCAGGAGTGATATGCGGAAATATTTCTTTACGGAAAGAGTAGTGGATCCATGGAATAGTCTCCCAGTGGAGGTGGTAGAGATGAGGACAGTAACTGAATTCAAAAAAGCATGGGACCAACACAGAGGATCTCTAAAGGTAAAAAGTGGACTGTTGTAGTTGTTGATATGGAAGGACAGACTAGATAGGCCATGTGGTCTTTTTCTGTCATCATGTTTCTATGTTTCCTTTGGAAGGCAGATTGGCCTTGAAAGATACTCTGGACTGAAGAACTGGTTTGCTACAGTGGCTGCTATTCTTCAGTTAGTGGTATGTACAGTCCTGACATTTCAGGCCCTGTCCCAGTGGATTCAGTCTCTTATGCCAGCTGATTCTATTCCTCTCTTAGAGTCAGTTACTACTACTACTACTGAGCATTTGTAAAGTGCCACCAGTCGTACGCAGTGCTGCACAGACATGTAAGAGACAGTCCCTGACCAATAGAGCTTACAAACTAGTCAAGACAAAACACAGAAGGTGTAAGCAGCCTGCCTTTGTGATGCCATGTATGACCTAGTATGTCTAGTGGCCAGGGATTGGGTCCTGTCAACAGTGACATGGCATTTGGCTTGGCTTTGACATGGGGCAGTGGACTCTACTTCCAAGGCTGAGTAGTCCATCTGGGCTTAGAGGGGTGCTTATGTTGGGCCAAATTGGGAGAAGGAGGTAAAGGACCTGGGTGAGACATCTTTTAAAGGACAGGTCCGATCCCACGTGACACATGAGGGAGTAAGACATGTCTTGCTCGCTCCAGGGCTACCTCACGCTATAAAGAGCATAAAAATATCTGCCTGAGCAAAAGGAAGTGGAGGAGTGAGTTCCAGTACTGGCGAATCTAACGAGAGGAGGTAATAAAAAAAAAAAACAAACAAAGCAAAAAGATGCCCCCGTTACCGAAACAGGATAAGGAGAAGTTGACCAAGGCGGGGCCTGCCGCAGCGGTGGCCTTACAACCGCGCTCTCCTGGGGTAGAAAGTGCCGATTCGGCGACGGAGGAGGTAGCGCGAGAGGTGGTAAAGCTGCTGGATCCAAAATGCGATCGAATCCTGATGAAACTGGAGGACATGGAGGAAGCGATGGCGGAGGTAGGCCATCGAGTTGAGTTGGAGCATCATGTGTCGGCGCTGGAAGATGCGGAGGGGTGGACAACGAGAGAGGCCGCGGCGCACCACGTGCAGATAGAGGCCCTCCTAGCCAAAGTGGACAACCTGGAGAACAGGTCGTGAAGAAATAATATGAGACTTGTGGGGATTCCTTAGACAACCACGGACTTTGATGCTGGTGCCTCTAATTGAGCAGTGGCTCCCTAGCGAACTGGGACTGAATGCGCTGGTAGGAGAGTTAAAGGTGGAACGTGCACATTGCTTGGGGGCCAAAATGGAGTCACGTCAGAGGCCTTGGGTGGTTATTACTAGAATACTGAATTTTCAGCACAAAATTCAGCTACTACAGGCCTTTCACAAGAAGAGGGACTTAGTGTTGGACAATCAAAAGATCTTGTTGTTCCAAGACTATTCAGCAGCGGTAGTAGTAAAAAGAAAGGAATTTTCAACGGTCTGCGCAGAATTGTTTCAGCGGAAGATGCGCTTCACATTGGCATACCCGGCTACACTGCGTGTTTCAGACAAGGGAAAGAACTACTCATTTACCAACGCGGCGGAGGCCAGACGATTCGTGGAGAGCCGGAAGAAAGATAAAACGGGAGAGGGAATGGAGGCATCGGACGGTAATAGATGATGGAACTGAGTCATTCTGGCTGGAGTAATGAGAAGTCAAGCTCAGGCATGGAAAGAGGACTTTGCTGTGTAATACTGATGGTAGTCGTGTAAGAGTTATATATATATAATTATTCTAGTTAATGTGTGGGGACTTTGATGGGCTCATGAGACGTGCAGAAAGTTGTGGGGTAGCCCTGAAGTGTCTAACTGGGGATCAGGCCTCGGCACTGAGGGGCTGAGGATAGAGAATGGAATTCTTACTGGGGGGTGGGGAAGGGGGGGAAGGGGAGTTGGGGGGGGAGGGGGGGTGGGGAGCGAGAGAGGGAGGGTGGGGGAAGGGGGAGGGAGGGAGAATCTACTAATGAGCCTTTTGGAAGAGAGGTTGTGGAATTGTTTAATAGCTTACCGGTGGCTTCGGGAGATGATGCAATGAAAAGAAAATATGAGTTGCAGTACTTAGCAGAGAGATGACCAGAGGGGGGGCTGGGAGTTCAGGCTGGGGAACTCCGGGCGACCTTTGCATAAAAAGAAACAGAACGTATGGGTAGAATCTTGGAGTGAGGAGGGCTGAGATCTGACTTACGTATAGTGACGTGGAATGTGGGTGGGATACGGACCCCGGTGAAGCGCACGAAAATTTTACAAGTGCTGAAATGGGAGAAAGTCCATCTTGCCCTCTTACAAGAAACACATTTGAGTGCAAAAGAACATGAGAAGTTAAAGAGGGACTGGGTGGGTCATGTGTCGGCAGCCGCATCTGGGGGAAGGAAAGGCGGGGTTGCGATCCTGGTGCAGAAGGGCCTTCAGGTGGAAATTGTGAAGGAAGAAATGGATGTACAGGGACGGTTCTTATTTATACACCTCAGGATACAGGGGGAGGAGCTGTTTATAGGCAATATTTATGCCCCGAATGTCTATAGTCAGTTTTTCAAGAACATAGCACAGAGAGTGGTGAGCGCTCCCAGTGTGCCTGTAATATTGGTGGGAGATTTCAACTGTCCACACGACCCTGAGCTGGATAGATCACGGGCCCCGGCGGGAGGGGTTTGGAATAGGAAAGGAGTAGGGTACCTTTGTAGAGTGGGAGGATTGGTTGATGGGTAGAGAATATTGCATGAGGGAGAGAGAGACTACATGCATCTGTCAAGAGCACATCAGACATGGTCCAGGATTGATTATAAATTGGTGTCTCCGGGATACCTTTGGGAAAGTCATGAGGGTGGAGATTAAGCCGATTGTGGTATCGGACCATGCAATGGTATTGTTGGATTGGAAGGGGAGTAGAGGGGTATGGGGTAAGTGGTCCTTCCCGAGATACTTATGGAAAAATGAGGAATTTCGGGAATACTTGGCGAAGCACTGGGAGGAGTATGTCGCAATGAATGAACCCCAAGCCAGCAGCGTAGCAGTCCTATGGGAAGCCGGGAAGGCAGTGATGCGAGGCCACATTATTGCATATGTGGCTCGTGAAAGGCGGAAATTAAATGAGAATATTATCAGAGGGGCACAGGAGCGTCAAACCTATAAAAGATTAACATTGAGGAGGCAGGATCCGGGCAGTTTGAAGGTCTATCTTGAGATGCAACAGCGTCTTAACCATCTGCTCCGGGAAAGAGCATTGTTCTCTATGCAATATTATAGACATCAGTTCTTTCGATATGGCGACCGTACGGGGAAACCTTTGGCCCGGCTAGTGAGGGACTGGGGTGGGAATAAGGTGATAGCAGTAGTTAGGGATACTGATGGGGGTGAAATATCAGGAGACTCATCAAATTTTGCAAGTTTTTAGGAAATTCTATCAGGAGCTGTACGCTCCAGAGATGGAGGATGGAGCAAAAGCAAGGTCCTTTCTAGATACGGTGCAACTCCCGGGTCTGACAGACCAAGAACGGGAGGAAGTGAACAGGCCAATCTCAGGGAGGGAAATTCAGCAGGTCATAAAAAGGGGTGTACCGAATAAAGCCCCAGGACCCAATGGATATGGGACAGAGTTTTATAAGATCCTGGAGCTTAAGGTGGCACCCACCTTGAGTGCATTGTATGATGACGTGGTAGGGACTGGTAGGTTCCCGAGAGAAATGAGGACTGCAGCCATTACAGTTATCCCCAAGCCGGGTAAGAACCTGGAAGAACCCGCATCGTACAGGCCAATCTCCCTAATCAACTATGATATGAAATTGCTGGCGTCGGTGTTAGCTGCAAGGATTCAAAATATCCTCCCGAGACTCATAGGATCTCATCAATCTGGGTTCATTAAAGGCAGGGAGGCTATACTAAATATTTGCAAAATCTTGCTGAGCATGGACCTGTGCAGGTTGCAGGAGACCCCCTTAATGTTGGTGAGCCTGGATGCTGAAAAAGCTTTTGATAGGGTCTCATGGGTGTACATGTTTGAGGCGTTGAAGAGGTTTGGGTTTGGGTTTGGAGCCTACTTACAATGGGTACAGGCGTTGTATATGGAACCGATGGCTAGCATTTCCATGGGGGGCGAGTATTCGCAACCTTTTATACTGCAGAGAGGGACCCGGCAAGATTGTGCTCTCTCCCCCCCCTTTTGTTCGTCCTTCAGTTAGAGCCTCTCTTGGTGTCTCTCAGAGAGATGGAGGAGATAAAGGGGGTGGAGTGGCAGGGCGGGGGCATTAAGGTTAGCGCCTTTGCGGATGATATGTTGCTATGTCTGCGAGAACCACAAGGGTCATTGGCGGTGGCGTTAGATTGAAGAATTTGGGACTTCTTTGGGGCTCCGCATAAATAAGCCTAAGTCCCTGGTCCTGGATGTAGGGGGCAGCGTTAGATCGCAATGGAAGGGGGACTTCTCACTAATTTGGGCGGAGGGACAGATACGGTATCTAGGAATTCAAATTCCTGAGCAATTGACTCATCTTTATAGGGTCAATGTCCACCCGCTGTTGGCTGCAACAATCGCGTGCCTAAAGAAGTGACGGGATCTCCCGATCGCCCTCATGGGCAGGGTAGCCCTATTTAAGATGGTAGAGCTCCCGAGGTGGATATACTTTTTGAGACGGATCCCTGTTTGGTTGTTAAAAAAGGATTTACTAGTGTTGCAGAGACATCTAAACGAGTTCCTCTGGAGGGGCAAGAAGCCGCGAATTGCTTTTTCAATGTTGACGAGACCCCGAGAGGAGGGGGGTCTTGGATTGGTCCCACTCAGAGCATATAATCTCGCCTATTTGGCTAGATTGTTGCGAGATTTGATATTGGGAACAGGAAATACTATCCCACTAAGTCTGGTAGGCCAGATGGTAAGGCCAGCACATCGGGCATGTTATTTGCACAAGCCAATGGGAGAGGTTGCTCCTGCTTGGAAGGCTTCAGTATACTTGCAGGTACTGCATCAAGCCTGGAGAGCTTTTTGTTGATATAGAAAGCGGGGCTGGAGACAGACAGACTGCCTCCCCTTATCCGGAAACTTAGAATTTTCACCGGGCAGGTGGGGGACGGTGGGGAAAGAATGGGTGAGACAGGGTGTTGAGTATGTGGGACATTTGCTAATGGAAACGGGATCTGAACTTGACTCCTTCCTGGAGCTGAGGAGGAGATTTAATCTGGCCCTGAATCAATTCTACTTTTATCTGCAGGCGAGGCATTATATCCAGAGACTGCAGAAGGATTCCACGGGAATAATTGATGCAGGGGGATGCTGGACCTGTGGGTCAAATTAGAAGGGAAATTAACAGTGTCAAGGCTGAGGGAGGAGATTGACTTGGAGGGAGACATGAACCCATTGGAGAACCTTGCTCGGAGATGGCAACAGGACCAGTTGTCTGGGGTAACGGTGAAGAAATTGCAGCAAGCATTTCAGGCAGCAAAATCGGTATCGGAATCGGTAAGATTACAGGAGCTTCAATATAAAATTCTATGGAGGGCGTATGTTCATGATGTCTGGGTGGCCCGGGCAGGGATGGCTCAGACAGATGCGTGTAGGCTGTGCAGGGAGGAGAAGGGGACATTATCGCACAGGTTTTGGTTCTGTTCTCGGATACAACCCTTCTGGAAAGCAGTTTGGTTGAGGATGGGAGGAGAGGAGCTGGGTTGGGAAGCTCCTTCGCCGGAATGGGGTTTGCTGGGTGTGCCGGGAGGGGGTGTCCCAGTACAAAGTTCTCATAGGATGCTCTGTGTTAGGGGATTTATGATAGCGAAGTTATGTATACTCAGACGATCCTCCAGAGATTAAAGGGTGGGAAAGATCTATGAATGAATTGAAGGATATGGAGAACCGGACGGCCCGGCTATTGGGAGTGAAGAGAGTGGAGTGGTGTAGGAAAGTGTGGGCCCCCCTTTGAGGTATAGTAATGGGTTGAGGTACGGGAATAGCATTCGTTATAGGAAGCGTATTCTGGAGCATGGCTGGTAGTACGAATTCATAACCTAGATGGGAGTGGGAGTTGGGTAAGGGTTGGGTAGTGGGTGAGGAGGGGAGGGAGGGGGAGGAAGGGGAGGTATATGTATGGATACAGGGTGGAGGGGGTCAGTATGGGAGGGTGGTAGATGCTTTGTCCTGGGGATGCGTAAGAGCAGCCGCTCCTTGGAGTACAGAGCGTCTAGGGGTGGGTGGGTTGAGGGGTAAGCTTGGAGGACGGTAGGTTTAGAAGTTATAGGAATTCGCAATGGAGTCACATAGCGAACTGAATGCTGATATATGAGGAGTTCGCTCTTCCCAAGCTTGGGTGTATGTGTAGCAACATTTCGTACTTGTGCATAGTTAATGGGGGTTAGCCTGGAATAGTGAGGTATTTCACCAACGCAGGAACAAATAGATGAAAGTGTCTTTATAGATGGATAGTGCACTAGCATGATGTGGAATGGGGTAGGGTCGAGGGGTATTAATTCAGGGAGTGATTATTTGAAGTTGATAACCTCGACTCCCGAAGGGGGGTAAGACACAAGACATCTCTAGAGCGTTATTGTTTGTATTTGATTGATGTTATACTCTGTGTTTGTATTACACTCCTACTGTATTGGCAGTATCAGTTGGCTGTTTTAGCTCAATAATAATAACAATAAAAATGATTTACACTAAAGGACAGGTCCAAGGGGCCTGGGTAACAAGCAGGAACACCTTTCCCATCAGCCTCTGCCCGCTTCTCACCAGAGTGCTGGTTGAACTCCTAGGGGTCTCAGGAATTCCATTGCTACCAGCCTGGAGAGTCCTTATCAGTCATTTAGTGGAGTGCTTGAGCCCAGGGACATTATCTCCTTCAGAGAAGGACCCTCCTGGGCTGTGCAGTGAAGGTTTGGGCTCCATTTCTTGATTTCTACAGTTGGAGGCAGGCTTTGCCTTTTCTTTCAGGATTGGGTCTGGGTTCCAAGGATTGCTGGGTGAAAGACTCCTTTCAGTTTGGCTATATCCTGGAATGCAAAGAGCCAATTCTGGATGCTTTCATCATTCTCCTTGAGGGTCTGAGATCAAAAGTGCCATTGTGTGGACAACTTTGGACAAGTTGCTGCACCTTAAGGCGCTGGTGCTTGTCTCCCCCCCCCCTCCCTCTCGGACGAGCGGAACAAGGGCAGATACTCAATTTCGTAATGTCAAAGAAGAAAAGTGATTCGTTCTGACCCATTCTGGACCTCAAGGGGGTCAATGAGCACTTGTGCATCCTGCGTTTCCAAATGGAAACCTTGCACTCTGTGATCCAACAGTTCGCTGAGGCTTCTCTGGGTCTGGCTGAGGCATATTTTCATATTCCAATCTGGGTGGATCAGCAAAAATATCAGGAGCGAAGCACGGCAAAATACAATGTTTGCTGCCCCTCCTTTCGGGCTATCCACCGCTCTGAGGAGGTTCTCCAAAGTCATGGTAGTGGCGGCTACGGCACCATGGTGCTGAAGGATCTGTCATCCATAGGTGGAAGCCTCGGCTGGGTGATCAATCGAGGAGAAAGCCAGCTGTTGCCTTCCCAGTCCCTGGAATTCCTGGGAGCATGTTTCGACATTCTCCTCTGGTAGGAAAAATTCTGCTCATTCAAAAGTCAAGACTGTTGGATGGAATGGCGCTGTTCTGTGCGTAGCAGGTCCCTAGAGTCTGGGAGTATCTTCAGCTCCTCAGATTGATGGTGGCAGCCATAGAGATGGTGCCGTGGGCATGTGCTCACATGTGGCCTTTCCAGCAGTCATTTATTTATTTATAAATTCTTTTATGCCGCCCCTTCCAGAGATCAAGGACAGTTTACAATTAACCAACCGGATACATTAAAACTTTAAACAACATGTTACAATGAAGGATTCATAAAGTATATAAAGACAACATATATTACATTATGTACAGATAATGTAGAATACAATCAACATATTTACAAGGGACTTATGTATTCATAGATGTTACATGCATAGCTCAGGGAGAGAAATTCCTATTATAATTAAGTGAATGGATATGGAAAGGTTCAAGGTAGTATTTACTGTTAGGTTGGGTATATTTTGTTTTGATCAGATAAATTGCCAAAATGTTCATTGAACATTTTGACTTGTTGATTTGGTGGTCCCAAGTTCTCAGGCGTTCGAGTGCAGGCTCCCACTCCTGATGGTGAAGACCAGCCTACGGTGGTGGCAGCAGCACTGTCATCTGAACAAGGGTGTACCGCTGGACCCTGCTGAGGATGGATGCCAGTGTCTTGGGCTGGGGAGCCCATTGCCAGGACCGTATGGCCCATGGCCATTGGAACATCAGGGAACGTGGTATATTCCATCAGTTGCCTTGAGGTGAGGGCCATCAGGTTGGCTCTTCAGCGTTTCTGGCCCCTAGTCGAGGGCTGAGCGGCTCGAGTGTTTTCGGACAGTGCCACAGTGGTGACTTATGTCAGTCAGTGAGAAGTGCTGGGTAGCTCTGGTGATGGCTCTCCTGTTTGCCTGGGCAGAGAAGAACCTCCTAGCCTTGTCAGCTCAGCACCTTTCCACAGTGGACAGTGTGGAAGCAGACTAACTCAACCGGCACTCTCTGGATCCTGGAAAGTGAGAGTTGAATCAGGAGGCATTTCAGTTTATTCTGCACCACTGGGGTTGCACCAAAATGGATCTTATGGTGACCCTCTCCAATGCCAAAGTTTGCTGCTTCTTGTCACCACATGGAAGCGGTTCCAAGAGTGTTGACACCCTGGCCCAGCATTGGCCAAGTCAGCACCTGCTGTATGTGTTTTCTCCATAGCCACTTATGAGGTGTGTGATTTGGCATATAGAACGCCACCCGGGCAGGATTGTTCTGGTGGCATCAGATTGGCCGAGGAGAGTGTGGTTCAGAGACCTGATGTGGCTTCTGCAGGCACATCCTTTTCAGTTGTCTCTGTCTCTGGGCCTATTGTAGCATTGACTGATCGTCCTTGAGGATCCAGTTCCCTTCCTGCTTACAACTTGGCTTTTGGAAGGAGATAGCTAGTGTGTGGTCTCCATTCTGCTCAGAGCCCAGAGGATGTCTAACAAGTTAGCATACATGTGGATCTGGTGCCTCTTTGAGTGATGGTGTGTCATTCAGCAGTTGGCTTTTGAGGCAGCCAAGGTGCCATCTCTTTTGGCCCGGAGAAGAGCCTTTCCCTTAACTACCACCTGATCCAGGGAGCTTTGTCTTGTTTCTGAGGTCCAGTGACTGGTAAGTCTCTAGTCTTGCACCCATTTGTTTTGCGCTTTCTCCAGGGGGTTCAACACCTGCATCCTCCCCTCTGGTCTGTGATCCCTTCCGGGATCTGTATCTAGTGCTCAGGGCCCTGATGGTGGCACTCTTTGAGCTATTGAAGTATGCTACTTTGAAAGGTTTGATGCTCAAAATGGTTGTCTTGGCTGAAATTTGTTCCGCAAGGTGGATTTCTGAGCTGCAGGCTCTCTTGCCAAGATCCTTCTCTGCTTTTTCAAAAGGAGGCAGTTTCCATTCAGCCTTCGCCTTCATTCTTGCCTAAGGTGCTTTCTCCCTTTCGCGTGAACCAGGTGGTCGGTCTGTGCTCCTTCTCTAAGGAGCAGTTTTGGGGGAAGGATGAGGATCTTCACTTTGGTTGTCTGGAGGGTACATCTCCAGTATTTGGAGGTTACAAAGTCCTTTCGTAAGTTTTGCTATCTTTTTGTGTTTGCTAGCCCATGCAAGAGTGATGCAGTGGTTAAGTCGACTTTTGGAGGGCTGGAATAAGGAGGCCTTTGCCTCGGTGTATTTGTTATGGAATCGGCTGGTTCCGGAGGGCTTGCACTCCCATTCTACCCGAGCATAGGCATCCTTGTGGTCAGAGCAGAGCTTGGTAGCCCCTGCAGGCATTTGTTGGGCCACAGTGTATGCATCATTTTCCACTTTTGTCAAGCATTACCACTTGAATGTCCATGATAGGGTGGACACGACCGTTGGCTTGAGGGTTTTGAAAGCTGCTGTGTCTTCTTCCCACCCAGTGGAGCTGTAACTTTGGTACATACCACTTGTCGGGGCTGGTCTAGCAGGACAATATGGGAGGTGACATTTTACTTGCCAGTTAATGTCCTTTCCTTGAGTTCTGCTAGACCAGTCCAGTGCCTGCTACTGGAACTGTATTGCTCTGTTCTTCTGCTGCAGTATCCTTGGTTCTGCTTTGATTTTTATACTTGGATCTGCCGGTTCATCTTCTACTGACAACCTTATGTATATACTTTTCTGTACAGTGTTCTCTCCTGTTGCTCATGATTGAAGTTGTGCGAGGCTTGCCATGTTTCTCCTATATGCTTTGGGATGAATACTGAGTGGACCTCTTGTGGCTAAGACAAAGGCTTAGGAGTGATGTCATTGAAACCTGGGCTATTCATTGGTTCTTTGTATCCACCAACCTGCTGGTAGGGGAACACAACCCACTTGTCTGGACTGGTCTAGCAGGAGTCAAAGAAAGGACGTTAACCGGTAAGTAAAATGTTACCTTTAATGCGAAAAATGCAGGGTCATGCATTTAGGCTGCAAAAATCCAAGAGTGCGGTGTAGTATGGGGGTGAAGTACTTTTGTCCACGAATGAGTGGGACCTAGGCGTGATCTTAAAGTGGCGAAACAGTTAGAAAAGGCAATGGCAAAGGCCAGAAGGAGGTTGGGGAACTAGGAAGAGGAATGGCCAGTAGGAAAAAGGAGGTGATAATGCCTTTGTATAAGTCTTTGGTGAGACCTTAGTTGGAATATTGTGTGCAATTCTGGAGACCACACCTTAAATGATATAAACAGGATGAAGTCTGTGCAGAAGGTGGCTACCAAAATGGTCAGCTGTCTTCATTACAAGTCATGTGGGTTCAGACTTAAAGATCTCAATATGTATACTTTAGAGAAAAAGTGAGAGGAGATATGATAGAGACATTTAAATACCTCTGTGGCATAAATGCACAGGAGGAGAGCCTCTTTCAAATGAAAGAAAGCTCTGTAATGAGGGGGACATAGGATGAAGATGAAAAGGGATAGACTTAGGAGTAATATTTCTGTATTGAAAGAGTGGTAGATGCATGAAATAGTCTCCCATTGGAGGTAGTAGAGACAAGGAAAGTATCTGAATTCAAGGAAGCATGGGACGGACACAGAGGATTTCTAAAGGAACAAAAGGGACAATGGTAGTTGATATGGAAGGGTAGACTAGACAGGCCATATAACCTTTTTCTGCCTTCATGCTTCTATGTATGCTCATATTCTGCCAAGATGGACTATTGTAATGTTTCTTATGCAAGATTACTTGCTAGAAATTTTAAGTTAGAGTACAAAATGTTGCTACTAAGCTTTTAGTATTGACTGGCACTAGGGAGCTAGTTTTGCCTATTCTTGTTTCTCTTCATTGGCTACCAGTCGCTCAGTGGCAACCAGAGGTCATTTTACAAGCATCCAGATATAAAAATGGCAGGATTTACATATTTAGATGGCATACATGTGCAAATAGTGATTTTAGAAAGCTGCTGTTTGCACCTTTAGATGTGCGCTGCCCCCCTCCCCCAGACACTGTGATATATAGGGGGAGTGGCAGAGGCATAATTTAGGCATGCCCAAAAAAGTTATATAATGGGAGGAGTATCTAAATTTTAAAAAATCCATGTTGGTCTTTGCACTGAGGCACATGCAAGTGCCGACTCCCAGCTGATACCTGGGGTCTGAATCGGGGGCAAAATCTGATAACAATCCCTTCTGATAACAATCCCTTCGGGTGCAAAATCTGATAACCATCCCTTCCACTCTCCTGGACATCCTCCTCCAACATCCAGTTTACTCCTGCCACCCTCCCCGCCCCTCAACCTGATATTAAGCCCATCTGCCTGCCTGCACTCACCCAGCCTCTCATTCTCTTACCAGGATGTCCCTGGTGCTAGTGGGGGGCAGGAGCAATTCTCAATTGCTCTTGCCCCAGTCAGTCAGTTGGTTCAAAATAGTACCACTACCCTCTCTAGCAGTAATCTCATGGTACTACTGCTAGGGATCAAGTTGTCATATAAAAATGTGTGTGAGTTAAAATGACAGCTAAGAAAGTACTGTGTTCAGGGACCAGGCAGTGGTGACCACATAGACTTGATTATATGGGTACTTTTAACTCTGAACACCTGGGTGACTTCTACCTCAGCAGAGGCAGAGTGGAACTGAGTCCTATTCCTGCTGAAGTTTGGAGTCTCTACAGGAAAAAGCTATCAGAAGCACTAGCAGTGCAGGATCCAGGAGAGGACATAACGTTTCATACTCCACCATGAAGGGGGTGCCCGAACTTCCTTTTGCTTACCTCAGGGGTATCAGAACAGGGTGGGCTACAAGGGCCCTGGTCCCACCAAACTGTTGCCTGCAGAGAGCAGACTTCTGTCTGCCCACAGGAGATCGGATCCCATGGGCAGGGTGGAAGATCGTGGCAAAGACGCCTATCTGCCCGTGGGAGATCCCTGCGGGCAGATAGGAGTCTTTACCGCAATCGTGGTAGCCTTCCCCTCCTGCCCACGGGGATCTGATCTCCCACAGGCAGACAGATGTCCACCGCGATCACAGCCATTCCCTTCTCTTCTGCAGACGGGAAAAGAGCATCCCACAGGTAGAACAGGAGGAGAAGGCCGTGGGGGCTAGCAGGCGGAGTCAGAGTGGAGCTTGGCCCTCCCCCTCCAAATCCGAGAGGCACTCTACTACTACTACTACTACTACTACTACTACTACTACTACGCATTTATAAAGCGCGACCAGGCGCATGCAGCGCTGTACAATGAAAACACAAAAAGACAGTCCCTGCTCAAAAGAGCTTACAATCTAAAAAGACAAAACAAGAAAAGGAGTAGAAAAAAGATAAGAACAAGGGCAAAGAGACAAGAGCAGGAGAGACAGGACAAAAGAAAGAGGTAAGAACAAGTGTAAGAGGAACAAAGAAAGGTGAAATAAAAGGGGAAGGAAGAACAGCAAAATCAAGAGCCAAAGGCAGAGGCGAAAAGATGAGCTTTTAACTTGAGTTTGAAGAGGGGCAAAGAAGATGCCTGACGTATAGACAAAGGAAGTTTATTCCAAGCGTAGGGAGCAGCAAGGTGAAAAGAGCGGAATCTGGAGTTGGCAGTAGAGGAGAAGTGCATAGCAAGAAGCAACTGGGAAGAAGAACGGAGTACACGAGGGGAGAAATGAGAGAAGAGAGGTACTGAGGAGCCACAGAGTGAATGCACTTATAGGTCAGAAGGAGAAGCTTAAAGTGAATGCGGAAACGGATAGGGAGCCAGTGAAGCGATCTGAGGAGAGGAGTGATGTGGGCAAAACGAGGCTGATGGAAAATCAAACGGGCAGCAGAGTGCTGAATAGACTGAAGAGGGAAGAGATGAGACTGAGGGGAGACCAAGAAGGAGGTTACAATAATCAAGGTGGGAGATGATTAGGGAATGGATGAGGGTTTTAGTAGTGAGCTCAGAGAGAAAGGGGCGAATTTTGCCAATGTTGAAGAGAAAGAAGTGACAGGACTTAGCGATGAGTTGGATATGAGAAGAGAAAGAGAATGAAGAGTTAAAAATAACACTCAAATTGTGAGCAGATGAAACAGGTTGGAGAACAGAGCCATCAACAGAGACTGAAAAAGAAGGAGAAAGGGAAATTTTAGGAGAAAAAAACGAGAAGTTCAGTCTTGGCCATGTTCAATTTCAGGTGACGATGGAACATCCAGGCAGCAATGGCAGAGAGAGAAAGAGATCCGGGACTGGAAAGCAGAAGAAAGACCTACCTTGCTTTACCTCGGGAGCCATTTATGGTGAAGCTGAGGAAGTCAATGAGGGTGAGGGGCAGGACACGAGATTTTTACTTTTACAATGTGGTGGGTATTTGGTTTTTGGCCAAGGACCCAACTAATATTTTAAATGGAAACTGAATAAAAACACTTGCTAATTATCATCTTAATATTTACACCCCTATTGGAGATCATGACACATCATCTGAAGAGTCTATTTCATTTGCTGGTATTTGGAAAGACTGGACTATATGCCAATAGCAGCCCTGTCATTTTCCTCCACCCCCACTCCAAGGTCAAAACTCAGTTGGGTGAATTAATCCTTATGCTACATCATTCGAGACAGATTTTTATCACAGGTTTGCTGCAGTAATTTTGTTAGTGAAGGGAGGAGTTTTTTATATTTCTTCAGTTGACACCTCTCCAAACCCCATAGAGAAAGTGTAGCTCTCCCCCCCAGCCCCTGATGGGCTATTGCCACTCAACCTCCCCTGGCTGGCAGGAGGAGACTGATGTTTACCTATGTCTGCCTAGTCTACTGGCTCCAGCATGCGGTGGTTTCCATAACCAGAGCAGTACTCATACAGCAGAGCCCAGAGCAAGTCCTGGCTACTGACTGGCCATTTTGTATTTTTAGGAAGAGCCTGCACATTTTAATCACTAGTAAAGTGAGTACCTATTTATTTTATTTATTTAACAAACATTTTTATGCCACGCTTTCCACTTGATCAAACGCGGTTTACAAAAAACAGGTTTCTGAATAATACAATAAACATAGTCTTATTCAGTTACATAGAACAAATTGTAATTATTTACATAGCGATATCTTAATCGAACAGTGAACTCATAACCTTTAACTATTTACAATGTATGCACAGTACAGAAGCTTTTGGGTAGTTTTGGCAGTGCATCTTTAATATAATATGATTATGTATTTGGCTCTCCATTTGTTATGTTATGTGAGTGTGCTTCATTAAGGTCAGCTTGTGTGTCATTAGTTGCTTGTGTGCCATAGTGAGAGGTGAATAGGAATGTTTTGAGTTTTTTACAGAATGTTTTGATGTCATTTGGTGCTCTAATGTCCTCGGGGAGCTCATTCCAGAGGGCTGGAACTGTGTGTGAAAATACTTTTTTTATTTGTTAGTTTTAGGGCTTTTCTGAAGTCCTTTGGTATTTCAATTTTGTGTTTATTCTTGTTTCCATGACTTCTTTTTGATGTTTCGATAGCTCCATCCTTCCTTAACACATTAATCTCTAAGTTGTGGATTATTTTAAAGGTAGTAACAAGTATTTTATAGGTTATGCGGCTATAGATTGGTAGCCAGTGTAGTTCCGACAATATGGGTGCAATATGTTCTATGGATCTAATGTTTAAGATTGAGCGGGCTGCCACATTTTGGGCTAGTTGCAGCCTTCTAAGGGTTTGTTTTGATAGCCCCTGTAGAATGGAGTTCACGAAGTCGAAGTAAGGAGTGATGATTGATTGTATAACTGATTTGAAATCTTGTTGGTGGATTAGAGGCCTGAGCTGTTCTAGGAGTTTCAGTTTATAATGGATTTTTGTCACAATATATTTGATGTGGGATTCCATACTTGGAGTCTGGTATAATTTGACTCCTAAGTATTTTACCTCCTTGTAATGTTGGAGCTCAGGAGCAATATTGAATTTGGTGGTATGAAGTTATGGGTTTCTGGTGACATATAAGACTTCCATTTTGGAGAGGTTTATGTAAAGGTTATGGCTTTTAAGCCACTATGAGGTCTCGTTGAGACATTCAGAGAGTAATTGAATTGGGGAGTTCGGTATCATGAATGGGAGGTATAACATTGTGTCATCCGCATAGATGATGTAGTATATGTGGAATTTCTTGAAAATGTGACAAATGGACTGGAGGTATGTTAAAAAGGAGGGCCGATAGGGCTGATCCCTGTGGGAGGCCTTGTTCCTGTTTGAACGTTGTGGAAGTCTCTTGGTTAAATCTGACTGCGTTCTGTTTTGGAGATACGATGAAAATCAGCTAAGGGCAGTGGCATTGAGGCCAATTCGTTGTAGTCTGTTAAGCATCAGTAGGTGGTTCACGCTATCAAATGCTGCAGTGATGTCCAGGAATATAAGAATAAATGCTTGCCTAGAGTTGTCTATGCCTCTTGACAGCATATTGATTAATACTGTGAGGAGTGTTTTGACATCGTGATACGGTCGAAAGCCGTATTGGTGTTCATCATGGGGTTGATGAGTCTATGTGCTCTTGAAGTTGCATTTGTACAATGTTTTCTGTAAGTTTGGCCATGAATGGTATACTTGATATTGGCCTGTAAGAGTAAGGTGAGCTTTTGTCAAGATTGGTATTTTTTAAGATTGGGCGTATTTGGGCATGTTTGAGTGAGGGTGGTAAGTACCCATTCTTGAGTGATAAGTTGAGTATTGGGAGGATGAAATTTGAAAGTTCTGGTAAGGTTGCTTTTAGCCATTGAACAGGGCAAGGGTCTAGGTATGAGGTTGTGGTATTTAACTTGGCAATTATGTTCTTAAGGTTGTCTTTTGAGTTGTGGTAGAAGTTGGGCCATGTGCTGATTTGGTTTGTTGGTGTTCTCCAGGACCAAGCAGGAAGTCAGTCCTCACATATGGGTGACGTCAGCGCCGACGGAGCCCTCGCAGAGCAATTTTCCCCAGCTTTCAAAGAAAGCCTTTGGGAATTGCAGCGCGCATGCGCGGTCCCCTTCCCGCCCAAGGGTGCCATCTTGCTCAGTCGTCTTTTTTCCGCGGAGCCCTACAGACGTTGTTTGTAATTCACCGCCAGAAAAGTTTATTTTATTTGTCTTTTTTCTCGGTTCGACGCCGGTTCTTTTCCCGCCCAGACCCGCGACGCCGGTTGCGAGTCCGTTCTTTATTTTTCGTTTTTTTGTCCTTCGTGACAGGTTTCGCGCCTTTTTTTCTTTTTCACTGGCAGCCCTGTCTTTTGACCTCGCAGGGGCCCTTTTTCCCCCGATGGCTGCCAGCGGGTTTAAAAAATGTGATCGGTGTAAGAAACTCATGTCTCTTACCGACACACACGACTGCTGCCTCCGCTGCCTCGGACCCGATCATGACCCGATGATCTGTGGTCCGTGTGGCAAGATGTCCTCAAAAGCGTTGAGGAGTCGGCAGCATCAGCGGGAACGTATCTTCTCTGACTCCGGCCGGGCCCGGACCTCGTCAGAGGCTTCGACGTCTCGGGACTCTGGTCCTGAGCATCGTCGGAGTTCCTCTGAGCGGGGGTCTCCTACCCGGGAACATCATCGGAAGAAGAAACCCACGAGGGCGGCGTCGGTGGACGCTCCTGGTTCCTCGAGGGCCAGGTCGCATAGCCCCGATAGCCGTCCCGGGTCCTCGGAGATGGAGAGGCCTTCCAAACATCCTCGTCTCGAGATGGACTCGCCTGCTCACGTAAGTGCTGTAGTCCTCGTGGACTCGCCTCCGAAGGAGCCGACGTTGGGCCCGACGCCATCGGGGCCCGAGTCAGGGGCTGCTGGGTCTCCTGAGCTTGGACTCAGGTTGACGGCCTTGGAGAGCAGTCTGACTGCCTTCATGGACCAGCAGCGGGCATTGATCGCTGGCCTCGCCGGTGCTTCTGCCCTGACCGCCGTGACGTCGACGTCCAAGTCGACCCCGGAGACCGAGCCGATCCTCGAGTCCATGAGGGCTCGAGTCGATCCTCGGTCACGGTATCCTTCGGCCTCCCGTTCGGGACCGAGGTTGTCGACGCCGACTCCCTCGGCGTCGGGGCGGACGGCATCGATGCCTGCCCGACCGGAGCCGCTCGACTCCTCCTCCGAGGAGTCAGCCTGGGAAACCGAGGACGAAGAGTCACCTGGTTCTTTTCGGACTCGGTGTGTCCCATCGGACTCACCCGAGTCCGAACCTCGGAGACGATCCCCCCCCCCGGAGGATACCCGGTTCTCGGACTTCGTGCGGGATATGGCCAAGGCCTTGGCCTTCCCCGCGGATCCCGAGGAGGAGCCTCGAGCCGAAGAGCTCGATGCCCTCCAGTATGACTCTCCCCCAAAGGAGGCCTTTACTGTACCGGTTCCTCCGATGCTGGAACAACTTCTCTTCCGCATGTGGGAGAGCCCGGCGTCGTCGCCGGTATTAAGCAAGCGGGTCGATTCCATTTATCGAGTCCGCAAGAGCCCCGGGTTCCAAAAGGCACAACTACCGCACCATTCCATGGTGGTGGAATCGGCCATGCATAGACTCAAGAGTCAGAAGATGCACTCCTTGATGCCTCCTGGTCGGGAGGCTCGGAACCTGGATACACTCGGTAGGAAGTGTTTCCAGGGCTCTATGCTTGCTTGTCGAGTCCAGACCTACCAGCTCTATATGGGCATGTATCTCCGAGACCTGGCTAAAGAAATAGCCGGGTTCTCTGCTGGTCTCTCCGAAGAACCTTTGCAGAGGTTCCAGGCCTTGTCTACTGGTATTCGGGAGTGCTCGAAGTTTATCTCTCGAGCAGCCTACAATGGCTTCGAAGCATCGGCTCGAGTAGCCGCAGCCAGCATCGGTGCCCGCCGACAGGCTTGGCTTCAGTCATCCGACCTCGAGCCATGGGTGCAGGACAAGTTGGTCGATGTCCCCTGCAGAGGTGAGAACCTCTTTGGCAAACCCATGGCTGAGAAGGCTGCACAGATCGAGACCGAGACTCTCACCAGGACTCGGCTCTCAAGGAAGACCTCTGCCCCTTCTCAGAAAAAGAAGGGCTCGGGGAAAAAGCCCTTTTACCCGAGGAAGGCGGCTGCCTATAAACAATACCCTCATTTTCAGGCCTCAGCAGTTCCCCAACAGGGTCAGCAGGCCAAGGGACGGGGTCATGGGTCCCGTAGGCAGCCAGCCCCCAAGCCTGCACCACCAGCCCCTGCTCAGCAGGGTGGGGTTTTTTGACTTCATCAGCATAGCCTCTCCCCCTCAGCTGGTTTCTCTCAGCACAGGAGGCCAGCTGGTCCACTTTGCTCACAGGTGGTCCAACATCACTACAGATACCTGGGTGCTTCACATAGTCCAAGAGGGCTATCTTCTGCACTTCCACCAGGTACCTCCCTCCTACTTTCCAGGGGAGCCTCTCAGACTCCCTCTGCACAGGGACTTACTCCTTCAGGAGTTAGCAAGTCTTCTTCAGGAACAGGCTGTGGAACCGGTGCCCCACCACCTGAGAGGTCAAGGCTTTTATTCCAGGTACTTTCTGATACCAAAAAGAACAGGAGGCCTCAGACCCATCCTGGACTTGCGGAACCTCAACAAGTTCCTCGCAAGGGAAAAGTTCAAGATGCTTACCCTTGGAATCCTGCTGCCCTACCTCCAGCAGGGAGACTGGCTATGCTCCTTGGATCTAAAGGATGCCTACACTCACATCCTCATCCACCCAAGCCACAGACAATATCTCAGGTTTGTTGTGGGAGGCAATCATTACCAGTACAGAGTACTACCCTTTGGCCTATCCTCCGCACCCAGGGTGTTCACCAAATGTCTAGCAGTGGTGGCGGCCTATCTAAGGCTTCAAGGCCTCTTTGTGTTTCCATACCTGGACAACTGGCTCATCAGAGCACAGTCTTCCCAAGAGGCCACTCACGCAACGCACCGCACTGTGGCTCTGCTCCAGCACTTGGGTTTTGTCATAAACTTCGCAAAGTCCACGTTGCTCCCCTCTCAGGATCTCGAGTTCATCGGCGCAAGGTTAAACACGCTTCAGGCGCAAGCCTTTCTGCCTCTCGACAGGGCAAGCAGGCTCATGGAACTTGCCAGCCACTTTCGCAGCAATTCCCTGGTCTCTGCCAGGCAATTTCTGAGACTGCTCGGCCATATGGCTTTCACAGTCCATGTGACCCCCAATGCCCGCCTGAACATGCGGCCTGCTCAGTGGAGCCTTCGCACACAATGGCATCAAGCCACGGGAAGCCTAGCGGACTCAGTACAGATCTCCGACCCGCTGGTCTCTTCTCTGCAATGGTGGCTTCATCTGCCGAACCTAGTCCTCGGAATGGCTTTTCAGTCTCCTCCGCCTTCTCTGGTCCTGACGACCGATGCTTCTCTCCTGGGTTGGGGAGCACATTGCCAAGGGACATGTACTCAAGGCCTCTGGACTCCTTGGGAGTCTGCCCAGCAGATCAACTTCCTGGAGCTCAGAGCAATCCGCCTGGCTCTGAGGGCCTTCTCCCACCTCACTTCTCACCAGTCTGTGCTGGTCCAGACGGACAATCAAGTTGCAATGTTCTACGTAAACAAACAAGGGGGCACAGGCTCCTTCCTTCTCTGTCAAGAGGCACAAAAACTGTGCTCTTGGGCCGTCAGCCGCGGCATCCTCCTCAAAGCTGTTTATCTCCCGGGTCAAGAAAATTGCCTGGCTGAGCAGAATCCTCCAGCCACACGAGTGGAGATTAGATCCGTTGGTGGTTCAACGGATATTTCTCAAGTGGGGCCTACCCACCATGGATCTCTTTGCCAGTCCTCTCAACCGGCAACTTCCCCGATTCTGCTCTCGACAACCGCATCCTCTCAGAGTAGCGGCGGATGCTTTTCTTCTCTCCTGGTCCACAGGCCTTCTGTATGCCTTTCCTCCCATGCCACTGGTGTCTCGGACGCTCTTCAAGGTTCTCCGGGACAAAGCCTCAATGATCCTCGTGGCTCCCCGGTGACCGAGACAGCCCTGGTTCCCGCTTCTGATGCAGCTGGCGGTGGACACTCCTCTCCCTCTGGGGTTTCAGCCTGATCTCCTGACCCAGGATCACGGGACTCTCCTACACCCCAACCTCCGGTCCCTTCATCTGATGGCCTGGCTGCTGAAAGGGTAGTCCTTGCTCCCCTCCGGCTGCCTCGAGATGTGGAGGAAGTCGTCTTGGCATCCAGGCGACCCTCCACCCGGAAGTCCTATGCTCTTAAATGGCGTCGGTTCTCCGTCTGGTGTGCTCAGAAGTCTCAGGATCCCTTCTCCTGTTTGGTGGCAGTGGTCTTGCAATACTTGCTTTACCTCTCCAATCTTGGACTTAAGTCCAACTCTGTCAGAGTCCACCTCAGTGCTCTCTCTGCGCATCACATGCCGGTGGATAGCAGGCCTCTTTCCAGCCACCCTCTAGTGGCTCGTTTTCTCAGAGGCCTCCTTCTCCTTAAGCCACCTTTGCGCCCACCAGTCCCTGACTGGGATCTGAACGTGGTGTTACAGCGGATTACCTGTCCGCCTTTTGAGCCTATGGCTACCTGTCCTCTTCATTTTCTCTCTTGGAAAACCTTATTCTTGGTAGCCCTCACTTCTGCTAGACGCGTTAGTGAACTGCAGGCCCTAGTCTCTGATCCCCCTTACACTAGGTTCTACAGGAATAGGGTAGTCCTACGGACTCACCCTAAGTTTCTTCCAAAAGTGGTTTCCCCTTTTCACATCAACCAGGAGGTGGTACTTCCGACCTTCTTTCCCAGGCCACACTCCAGCCGAGCTGAAATGGTCCTGCATACCCTGGACTGTAGGAGGGCGTTAACCTTCTACCTTGACCGTACGCGGGAGCACCGAAGGACTGTTCAGCTCTTCGTGTCTTATGACCCCAATAAGTTGGGGCTCCCTGTCTCCAAGCATACTCTGTCCATCTGGGTGGCTGACTGTATCGCTTGGGCTTATGAGGCAGCCGGCCTCTCGTTGGAGAATCGAGTCAAGAGAGCGGCGGCCAAGAGAGCAAATAGAATGCTAGGTATGATAAGGAAAGGAATGGAAAATAAAACAAAAGATATTATAATGCCTCTATATCGTTCCATGGTGAGACCGCACCTTGAATATTGTGTGCAATTCTGGTCGCCGTATCTTAAAAAGGATATAGCAATTTTAGAAAAGGTTCAGAGAAGAGCCACCAAAATGGTAAAGGGGATGGAAGGCTACTCCTATGAAGAAAGGCTATAAAGGTTGGGGCTCTTTAACCTGGAAAAGAGACGGCTGAGGGGAGATATGATAGAAGTCTATAAATTAATGAACGGAGTGGAACGGGTAAACGTAGATCGATTGTTTACCTTATCAGAATATAGAAAGACTAGGGGACATGCAATGAAGCTACAGGGTAAACTATTTAAGACTAATAAAAGAAAATATTTTTTCACTCAACGTGTAATCAAACTCTGGAATTTGTTACCGGAGGATGTAGTAAAGGCTGTTAGTGTAGCTGGGTTTAAAAAAGGTTTGGACAAGTTCCTGGAGGAAAGGTCCATAAACCATTATTAAGAAGGGACCCAGGATATCAATGCTTGAACCAATACAAGCATTGTGGAACCTGTGTCCCTTGGGGAAACTGCTAGGTACGTATGACCTAGATTGGCCACTGTTGGAAACAGAATACTGGGCTTGATGGACCTTGGTCTGACCCAGTATGGCATATCTTATGTTCTTATGAGTCACGGCTCATCGTGTTAGGGCGAAGGCTGCGTCAGTGGCTTACCTCCGCTCTGTTCCATTGGCAGACATCTGCCGGGCCGCTACTTGGTCTTCAAGCCAGACTTTTGCGGCCCATTACTGCCTGGAGAGGGAGTCCCGCAGGGACAGTGCTTTCGGACAGGCAGTCCTCCGTAATCTCTTTTAAGCAACTCCTACCCTCCGTCCCGGATGTTGGGCTACCGGTTGGAGGCGTATTCAGAGAAGATTCCTTCCTTCTGTGCTACTGAGCTTGAGGGAGCTCCTTTTTGGGCTTAGGGTCTCCGGTAGCCTTAAGCTTGGGAGTCCCATATGTGAGGACTGACTTCCTGCTTGGTCCTGGAGAAAGAGTAGTTACTCACCTGTAACAGGTGTTCTCCAGGAGCAGCAGGAATCAGTCCTCACAACCCTCCCTCCTCCCCTTGGAGTTGCAGTCCTATGATTTCGTTTTTGCTAATTTTTTTGCTGTCTTTTAGCTATGTCATCAGACTGAGCAAGATGGGGCACCCTTGGGCGGGAAGGGGACCGCGCATGCGCGCTGCAATTCCCAAAGGCTTTCTTTGAAAGCTGGGGAAAATTGCTCCGCGAGGGCTCCGTCGGCGCCGACGTCACCCATATGTGAGGACTGATTCCTGCTGCTCTTGGAGAACACCTGTTACAGGTGAGTAACTACACTTTACGTCCTGTATCAGGGGATTGATAGCTTGCAGTTTTACTTTGTTCATATAATGGCATTCTAATGTTTGAGGGGCTATCTCATATTCCGTTACGTCTGAGTTATAATTTTTGTTTGTTAGATTTTTGACTATGCTGAACAGTTCTTGGGGTCGGTTTAAAGATTTTATTAGGATACTGGAGTAGTGGCCTGTCTTTGCATTGTCCATAGTATGTCTGTATTTGTTGAGAATATTTATTTATTTATTTATTTATATTTGTTACTGCCTTTCGTGAATCAAGGCGGTTTACATAGAACTGAACATTTACAATAAAACATGATTAACAGTTTTATAAAATTTACATTAAACTTGAAACAATTTTACATGATAAAACAGGTAACTTGGGGTGGTAAGTGGAGGTGAGAAATTTTTAGCAACTGTTAATGTCTTCTGGTAACTATTTATAATAGTGGTAGTCTCATCAGTAGGGTACATTTTCATTGGTTATCTTATGGTTTTAGTACGCTCGTTGCCTGTTTGATTTATTTTTGTATGGAGAGGTTATTTTAATTGATTTTATCTATTTAGGTAATTAGTTCACCAAAATGTTTGGTGAATAAATGTTTTTAGGTGCTTGCGGAAGGCTATTGGATCCTTGGTAGTTCTTAAAGTTTCAGGAAGGGAATTCCATACTTGTGGTGCGTATAGTGAGAAGGCTGTCTTGGATATCGTAGATTTGCTATTCTTAAATTTGTCTGGTACTACAATGAGTTCTTTGTTTCTCCTTGGTCTGTTGTGCGGGGTAGGTGTCATCAGCGTCTTCTGGTAGGTACGTGACTCGGTTTGAAGGGATTTAAATATTGTGTGGATAACCTTGAATTTACTTCTGCTCTCTATTGGGAGCCAGTGAAGAAGCTTCAATACTGGTGTGATGTGATCTTTGATTGGTGTTTGAGCTTTTACTCTAGCTGCTGTATTTTGGGCTAGCTGTAATTGGTGGATTGTTTGCTTTGGGAGGCCCTTTAGTAGTGCATTACAAAAATCTAGGTGCGGGAAGATCATAGCCTGTATTCTTCTGAAGTCGCTTGTGGGGAGGAGAGGTCGTAGATGTTGGAGCATTTTTAGCTTGTTGTATATGGCCTTGACTATGTTACTCACGTGCTTGTTGAAATTGAGCTGGAAATCAAGGGTGACTGCTAAATATCTCACCACTTTTTTTTTTACCTTGAAGCTTTCTTTGTTTAACGTAATTGAATCTGGAGGAGTGAAGGCGCTGTCATTTGCTAATTAGAATTTCTGTTTTATTGATATTTAGATGGAGGTTGTGGTTTGTCAACCAAGTGGTGGTGGTATTGAGGCCTTCTTCAATTTTTTGTAGATTTGGCTGTTTAGTGTTGATTTGAGTGTATAGCATTATATCATCAGCATATAAATGATAATATATGCCATGATCTTTGATTATGCTGCAGATAGGTTGGATGTACAGGTTAAAGAGAAGTGATGATAATGCGGATCCTTGGGGTATTCCTGATTTTTGGTAAAATGGTTTTGATATGTTACCGATTTTTAACTTGGATGCTTCTGTTTGTTAGGTATGAAACGACCCATTACAGAACCTTATCTGTGAGTCCAATTTCCTGTAATCTGTAGGTGAGATAATCGTGTGTTATGGAGTCATATGCCGCTGAAAATGTCCAGGAATATTAAAATGAAACCTACATTGGGTAACATTTCAAAGCCTTTTAGCAGCTTATCTGTTAGGGCCATGGGTTTCAACTCTGTGTCCTAGTCTGAATCCGTGTTGAGGGTCAAGTGGAGTGTGGCTGTCAACATGTTATTGTAGTTGGTTTTGTGCTGCTTTTTCTAGTATCTTTGTCATAAAAGGCATGCATGAAATAGGTCTGTAGGAGCTAGGCTGAGTTTTGTCCAGGTTTTTTCCTTTGAAGATGGGGTGAATGAAGGCAGAGTTACGTTCTGCTGGAATATATCCTTGTTCTAATGAGGAGTTGAATTACCTTTAGTATATGCGGAGATAGGTGGTCTCGAGTCAATCAAATCTAAGTTGCTGGACAAGGGTCTAGTACAGATGTTGAGGTGTTAAGAGATTTAATTATATCTTCTAGCTGTCTTTCATTGATAAGGATGAATGTTTTCCACTTTTGGTTGGTAGAGAGGATGCTTGTTTTGAGTTGGTGGTTAGATGTTGCTATCGTGCCCACTTTTAATATGTAGTATCTAGCCATGGAGTTGGTATCTGGTGTGAATGCTGAGTCATCTTCTTTTTGGTTAGTAGTAAGGGATTTGATGATGTCAAACATTTCTCGTGGCTTGTTTAGTGCCGATTTGATTAGTTTGGTATGGTAGTCTCGTTTGTTGTTGTTAATTAAAGCTTTGTAATCTTCTAATTTGTTGAAGTAGGTTATTTTGTCGGCAGGACTTTTTGATTTCCTCCATTTTCTTTTGATCCTTCTTAAGAGTCTTTTTAGGTCATGTACTTCTTTGGAGTACCATACTGCATTTTTCTTGGATTGGTTTTTGAAAGTTGTGGGTCTGCTAGGTATGGTGGCAGCTTGCTTTATTATCGTGTTCCATCTGCGTATTTGTGGTGTCTATTTGGATCTCAGGTAATACTACTTTTAAAAATTGATCCTTGTCGAATTTACATAGTTTATTTGGTGGGTCAGAGTTTTTGAGCGGCGCCATTTACGCTCAGCCTTTCTCAGCTCTGTCTTCTTCAATTTAAGTGCAGAATTGAACCAGGGAGCATTGCTGTTTTGTTTTGTTGGGTGTTTATGTGAATGGTTGTTAACTGCTGCATCAGATATTACTTTGTTACAGTTATCAACTGTTTCATCCAGGTTGGTTGGGGCGAGTGTGAGATGTGGTAAGATTTGGTCAAGAAAATCATCTTTGTTGAATTTCTTGAATCTGTAGGGGATGTGTTGGTGTGTAGGTTTGTTTTGGTGAATGTCAGCTATGTTGAGGCTGAACTTGATAAGATTCAGTAGGAAAAGAAACTTGAGTTGGACCATGGGACAGGGAGCATCTCCAAAGAAGATGGGTTGACAGCATCACGAAGGGAGTTCGGGAGGAAGACAAGGTTGAGAAAGTTTCCTTTTATGTGTGTTTGGCTGCTGATTATTTGGTGGAAGTTCATGTCTTCAATGGAATTCCAGAAAGCTTTTAAGTTAGATTTGGAGAGAGATGGTAGGTTTAGGTCTCCCATAAGTTTAACAGGGTTCATGTCTGAAGATGAACCCAATAATTTAGTTAGGGTGTCTCTGCCTGGTGGAGACTAGATAGGGAGAGTGATTTGTTACTCTCTTTATTAATATTTCCATGTGGAGATGGTCAAACTGACATGGATTTTCTATAATGGGTTAAAAGCAGGCAAAATATTTTGTGAACTTTTAATACATGTGGATTTTGTAACATAGTGAATGATGACAGATAAAGACCAAACTGATGCATCCAACCTACCCCTTTGAGAGTTGGATAGATGGTCATATAAATTCCCATATGCAGTTCAACATCAGCCCACCCCCCCCCCCCCCCGCATGTCTTGTGATCTTGCAACTCTTGTCCTACCACAGATTTCCCTATATCATCCAAGTATCTCGATAGCTGCTGCAACAGTGGCCACCACCCTCTAACTCCGGGAGCAGGCCATTTCAGACCTTCCCATATTTATCCGTTACAAGACCGATACTCGGGGCCCCTTTCTTCGTGTTGCTGCCAAGTTTTGCAGTAATCCTCGCAGCTACCGAGGATAGTGAGGATGCTTCAAAAACGCTTCCTGTGATCAGCATTAACTGGAGACCAACTGTCCTTTACACCAGGACATCTAAAGCAGGTTCTCCGGCGCTCTTTTGGCTGTAGATCATTAGAAGGACACTTTTCCTGTCAGCAAGATGTGAAGTCATGCTTAAACTGTTGTTTTTTTCTCATCCAACAGGTAACAGACCCAAAAATATGGAACAGTGTGAGGAAGGCGCTATAAAAACGGAACCGACCAAGATGCTTCCTGACACAGAGAGACAATGTTTTCCAAAGAACTTTCATAAATTACGCAACAAACGAGAGCGTAGTGGTGAGCCTAAACCAAACAAGAAAAGAAAAAGCCAGACAGAAAATAGAAGTGAGCAGCTTTTCATTTGTGGTTATAGCCGAGAGGAAACTGGATACCAGAATAACCTCGTAAAACAGAAATTCTACAAGCACGTTAAGTTAGGGAAAAACTTCACCAGCAAAAACCTTATGTGCCACAGAAGAGATGCTGGGGAAAAAACATTTATATGTAGTGAGTGTAATAAAAGATTCAGTCGGAAAAGAAACTTGACAGCCCATAGGAGAACACATACTGGAGAGAAACCATTTAAATGTACTAAATGTGATAAGAGTTTCAATTGGAAATCGAATTTGGTAACACACTGGAGGATCCATGGGGGAGAGAAACCATTCAAATGTATTAAATGTGATAAATGCTTCAATCAGAAAGTGTCTCTGAGAATGCATGAAATGATCCATACAGGGGAGAAACCATTTAAGTGCACCGAGTGTGATCAAAGCTTCAGGCTGAAAGCAACCCTGAAATCACATGAGTGGAACCACATTGGTGCTAAACCATTTAAATGTATTAAGTGTGATAGAAGCTTCAATTCATTAGCACACCTAAAAAGACATGAAATGATCCATACAGGAATTAAACCATTTAAATGTGATGAGTGTAATACAAGATTTACTCGGTTATCAAAACTAAAACTACATGAACGAGCCCATAGAGGAGATAAACCATTTAAGTGTAGTGAATGTGTTAAAAGTTTCACCAATAAAGCACATCTGAGATTGCATGAAATGAGCCATACTGGAGAGAAACCATTCAAATGTACTGAGTGTGATAAACGGTTCAGGCAGAAATCGACTCTTAAAACGCATGAGAGGAGACACACAGGTGAGAAACCATTTAAATGTTCTAATTGTGATAGAAGCTTCTGCACAATATCATACTTAAGAGGGCATGAAATGACCCACACAGGACTAAAACCATTCAAATGTACTGACTGTGATAGAAGTTTCAGCAAGATTTCACACCTAAGAAGGCATGAAATTATACACACAGGAATGAAGCCTTTTAAATGTACGGAATGTAATAAAAGTTTTAATCGAATATCAATATTAAGACTACATGAAAGAACCCACACAGGGGAAAAACCATTTAAATGTACTGAATGTGGAAAGCATTTTAGTACTAGCTCTCATTTGAGATTACATAAAATGATACACACAGGAGAAAAACCATTTACATGTACTGTGTGTGCTAAACATTTTAGGCTGCAATCCATTCTGAAAGCACATGAAAAGTGTCATACAGGTGAAAAACCATTTAAATGTACTGTTTGTAATAGAAGTTTCAGTAGGATATCACATTTAACAAGGCATAAAGTCATCCACTCTGGTGAAAAGCCATTTAGATGTAGTCAGTGTGATAGAAGTTTCAATATATCATCACACCTAAAACGACATGAAATGATCCACACGGGTGAAAAGCCATTTAAATGTAGTGAGTGTGATAAATGCTTCAATCGGAAATCATATGTAAAAGTACATGAGAAAACTCACAAAAGAAAGATGGATACACAAAACTAACCCATTTGGAGAAAATGCCCCCAAGAGAGTGGAAAGAGGCTCATTCTTGTGACAGTATCCACAAAATTAACCCATCTGGAGACACTTCTGAGAGGAGACAAATGCTGAGACAAAATTCAATATGAGGCTGAATGTAACATTGAAATATGTTCTCATAGTATAGAATAAGAGACATTACAAATAAAAAAAAAATGAGACAATCAGCTTGTAGTCCCTATGCTTTCTTGAAGCTTTGGAACCAGCAGCTGAGCTTGAAAAGCCTCAACCAATTAAAAGTAAGAGCAAGAAAACCCCTCCATACCCACCAGCTCATCTATTAAAATTAGTTTCTGCTGAGACTGTACATACCAAGAGCTGAAGAATAATTCATATTGAAATAATTTAGACTTCTATAGTTATTGTAGTAGATCTCCAAACATATTTAGTAGCACCAAGAGACCCAAATAGTCAGTGTGCATCGAAGTATATAAATAAATGACCACAAACGACTCCCATAATTAAAGGTGGACAGGTGTTCCATGAAAATGAAGGAATGCATGAAAATCCACCAGCAAATGTGGATAAAAGAGTAACAGAGCTTGCAAAATAGGAAAAAAGAACTTACAGGGTCAAGGGTGCTGTTGAGTGTTCATGGATGTGTTTTGCCAAGGCTCTGTCTGCTCCTCTTTTTTTTTTTTTTTACCTCTTTCCCTCACATATCTAAAAGGTGCAACATCTAAATATCATCTTGAAATACCTCAGAGGGTGGCGTAATGGCAGCTAGGCAAACGTGGCATATGCTAGAAGGATACAACATTTATAGATTAGTATTGCAAGTTAGGTGAGTCTTGTGAACCATCATCCCTTAATGCAGATCCTCCATTTCCATTTGGCACAAGGTCCAATTGCCCTAGTTGAATTGAGGGCAGATGTTACTAAAGTGTTTGTATATCAAGTGTTCAATCTTTGCAGTTAATGAGAAACTGGATGGCATTGGGAGAGTGTTCCAGGCAGAGAAGCTAAGAGAACATGTCAGCCATCAAGGACAGGGACTTGAGTGCATCTAGTACTTTAAACATGTTACACAAGTGAATACACCAAGGAGGAAGATGGCTGACTTAGAGAACTAGTCCAGAAAGGGAGATATGAGACCTGGGCAAAACTGCTTCTAAGTTTATATTGGATAAAGGTCCATCACATCCCCACTTACCAGAGAGGAGATAACAGAAAAGCCAGAGCCACCTTGATCAAATTCCATCAATGTTGGACAAAAGAATAGACAATATCCTCTTCACCTCTCCAAAAAAAGAGCACAACGATCCCTGAATAGGACTTATTGGGAGCTAGACAGCTCAGGAGCTTAGAATACAAAGGCAACTGGGTGATGATTTATACCTTGACTACCCTACAGTGCACAGAAAAGAAGGCCTGTATGTACAGAAAGCAAGAAAACTCGTTGGAAGAAGAAAAATCAAATTTGTTTCTTATATCCTGCAAAAATAAATATGCACTATAATGGAGAGAGGCAGTCCTTTCTGAAAGGGCTGGGCTGGTTTGAATAGGCGCATGCATGCAACTTTCTGCCTGCATGAAATTGCATCAAGCTAAAAAAAAAAATAGCAAGAATTACTGCAGCCTGAAGTGATCTCATCTTTCCTGGCTGCCCTCATGGATGTTGAAGATGAAAAGAAATAGCACAGCTGAGAATATTTGGACAAGCCGGCTTATGAGTTTTTGAAAGCAGCTGTGGCAAGAGAAATTCTGCTGAAAAGTACCCACATGGATCATTGAAGAGAAGGACTGACCTGCTAGAACTTGGGCTTTTAGCAAAGGGGCCTTTTTTTCCTTATCTTTATTCATTCCGATAGAGATCAAGGTTCATGCATTCAGGTCCCTGGTATGGTATAACCAATAGAGTTTAGAGGGGTGTTTTATTTTTATTCACACTGGCTGAGATCAGTGTTTTAAAGCTTTGACCCCCTGTAGTGTAGCCAGTGAAGTTCCCCTCCATCCCCCACCCCTAGAAGATTCATTTATTTGGGACTATACTTGGACTTGTGGGAGAGTTGAATTGTCTGGTTATTGTTATCTCTGGTGCTGTGAAAATTCCAGTGTGGTGCAGATTTAATGGGGTTGGAGTGGCGAATATGGAACCGAGGAAGGAAGGTTTGTCAGCTACTGTGATTGACTTGGATGAACCACTTTGGGGAATTTTTGTTCTTTTAAGTATGGGAAAGGGAAGAAGGGTCTTGTCTGGGGACACAACAGGAGTTGGGTGGTTGAAGTAAATGTTAACCAAGTCGTTTATCGACTGGATCGATGCCATTGTGTGTTTTATAACTGGAAATGTAGGGACCTTGCTGACCCTCTAAGAATTCAACCTAATTTAATTACATGCTCTTTTATGAGGATATCCTTTACATTATGAATAGAAAGGCATCTGTATAACTTACCAGAAATATTTTCAAAGCTTTTACCTTAAAGCCATGCTGATAGAACGTGAATGGGTTAAATCAATTGATTAAAGTCAGGAAGGTTTTGCATGCATTGTATAAAATGCCTATAGTATTCCTAAGGAAACCCATTTGCCACTACACAAAATTCTAAACTCAAGACTAGACAGGTGGGAGATTTCTTTGTAGTTGGAGTAAGAAGAGGGGTCGACTCTCTTAATTGCTATGATCTCTTATTTTAGGAGTCAAAAGAAAATAGGCCTAGAAGGGTGACACATATTGATAGAGTAGTTTTAACAAAACGTGTGTTGTGCTCCTAGACATTTATGATTCTAATGAATCTTCTAAGCTTTTTTCAAGGAAATGTTTGAATTATTGTGTAGAGGACAAGGGTATGATTTAATGGTGTGGATTGTACTACTAGATCATGAGAGAGAATGGGATCTTCCCTTAAACATCATCGACAATGGGGGTCTTACTAAATTTCTGAATAATAACATGAACGTAATTGGGATCATGAATATGTATCTGGAAGAGGCTGAGTCAACTGGGAGAGACTATACTTCATTCTTCCCCCTCTTCTTCCCACATTAGTCTTACTCCATAATAGGTATGTTGTGAGGAGGGCTCTCGGAAGGTGTTTAGGAGTGATACTGAAACCAATTTCCAATCACGCTTCCATTTCTCCATTATTATCATGGGCGGCATTTTCAGGCTTAAGGAGAGGATGGAGGTGGAAAGAATCCTTGTTTTAGGATCACATAACATCCAGTGCCATTATCTGAAGTTAAATGACTTGTGGGCGATAGATGCCCAAATTTTGTGGGACGCAGGTAAGGCCACACTTGAGGGGACGATTTCATTTCTCATATAAAAAAAAAAAAGTGGTGGAGATTTTAAAATTAGCTAGAAAGTGAAATTAAACTTCAGGAATCGAAGGGAGGCGGGAGAAACTTCTGAAGGAGTTCTGTACTCTCAGAAATCAATGCCTCATTAAATGAGAGAATGGAAAAACTAGTGAACCTTTTTTTTTTTTTGAATAGTTTATTTATTAACCATCAGAGACATAACATCCAGTACAGGTACAAACAGTAAACCACAGCAGAGTGGAGTCTTATCCCTGCTGAGGGCAGGCAATATACAGTTATGTCGAGATCCACGTACAATATACAACTGTAACTGTCTATGGTTAAATAATTTTCCCCCAGTTTTCATAAAATCCCAACCTCCCTTCCCCATCCCCTCCCCCACCCCCCCACCCCCGCCCCCCAGCATCGCATCCCGAGCTCCACTTCAAACCACAGTACCCCTTCTAAGAGTTCGCTGTCCCCTCCTCTCCCCCAAGCACCCGGCTGTTAGTAGCCCACATTTACCACTTCACTCCGGCAGCGGGGGCCTAAACTCTGTATATATGGGTCCCAGATTAACATAAAGGTGGCCCATCGTTTCACTGAGCCCCGAGCCCTCCATCGCTCCATCAGCATCAGTTGATGAAAGCTATTGCGCCACTCCAGGAACGTAGGGGGGTCACCATCTCTCCACTTATGTAGTATCGGGCCCTTCCCCACCAAACAGGCTTTCCGTACCAGTAATCTTGCCCATCTCCCTGTGGGTATAGTTTGATGTAGTTGGTCAAACAGGACCAGGGATCCGGTCCAGGGGAACCTTTGCTGCAATAATCTCATAATATATCTGCGAATATGGGACCAGTAGGGGAGGATGCGCCTGCACTGCCACCACATATGGGTTAAGGTGGCCAAGGGCTGAGAACACCTAGGGCATGACCCATCTTGTGTGATATGACTCCGCAGCGCTCGTCTCGGCGAGAAATGCACCCGAGTCAGGGCCTTATACTGTATTTCCCTCCATCACGCTCCCTCTACCAACTCCACTATCCGCCCCACCGCCTTGCATATCGTGTCTGGCAGTATCTCCCGCCCTAGTTCACTACCCCAAGCCGTCTCAACTCTCCCGTAATCCGGCCGAACCCCAAAGCATTCTAACCGAGTCTTCAGCCCCGCTATCGTCAGGGGTGTATCCCCCCCTAGGTCGAACAATTCGATAATCTGCGCCGACCTGTCCACCCCCAATTCTTCCCTAGGCAACGTCGCAACATAGTGAGAAAGCTGAAGGTAAGCGTAAAATTGTGTAGGGGGCAGCCGATATTCCTCTTGTAATTCCAAAAACGACTTGCATTTGCCCGAGAGGTCGACGACATGTCCTATATGTCTCATTCCCTGTCTATGCCAGATCTGGAACGCTCTAGAATCAGAACCGGGCACAAAGTGTACATTGCCGCGTATAGGAAGCCAGCTGGACACCTGCCAATTGCGTTGCCAGAAGCGATTTATTTGTCGCCATGTACGTCGCAGCGCAGTTAACATAATATTACGTGTGAGGCGCTCCGGCAGTCGGGCACTGTCCACGTGTAGAACCCCCACCAGGGAGAAGGGCGCCACGAAGGCTGCCTCCAAGTCTCGTGGTGTGTATACCTCCGTCCCCCCCAAACAATCCCCAACATGTCGCGCTTGGCATGCCAGGGCATAGAGTCGTATATCCGGGAGCCCAAGGCCTCCACTCCGCCATTTACCAATCATGCGGGACATCGGGATCCGCGCTCTGGCCCCCTTCCATAGAAACCCCTGAATCTCCCGTTCCATTCGAAGCAGATCCCGTCGCAGCAACCACACCGGCAAAGTTTGGAGCCAATACAAGATACGAGGTAAAATCACCATTTTAACTGCTGCTATCCTTCCCAGCAGTGATAATGGTAGCGGGTTCCAGGCGCGCAGTTGACGCCGCATCCCAGAGAGGACACTTTCAAGATTAAAGTGATAGAGGTCTTGCGGTAACCTCGTCAAGACAATACCCAAGTATTTAACCCTATGATCTGACCATTTCAGGGGAAAAGTCTCCCCCCAGTTATCCCGCAACCGCCCCGAGACATCCAAGGCTACTGATTTAGCCGCGTTAATCCTCAGCCCGGCAAAACTACCGAATCTCCGGAACTCGTCCATCAAATACGGAAGAGATTCTCGTGGGGCCTGTAAATGCACCAGCAGGTCGTCGGCAAAGGCCGACAACTTGAAACCTTGGTTACCCACCTCAATTCCCCGTATCTGCCTGTCTTGTTCAATACGCCGTATGAGGGGGTCTAAAGACAAAACAAATAATAAGGGGGATAGTGGACAGCCCTGCCTCGTACCCCTATGTAACGGGAAAGGGGCTGATAAGACCCCATTACAGAGCACTCTGGCTGTCGGAGTATCATACAAACTCTTCACCATGGCACAAAAAGCCTGTCCAAACCCATATAGTGGCAACAGATATTCCAAATACTTCCAATCGACTCTATCAAATGCCTTTTCTGCATCGAAACTCACCAGGAGGGACTGCAGCTGGTGACCGTGCACCCACTCTAGAGATGTTAGTATGCGTCGGATATTTCGGACTGCATACCGGCCCCGTACAAATCCCACCTGTGATTCGTGTACAACGTCACCCAGTAAGCCCGCCAGGCGCTCTGCCAAGACTTTCGCCAACAGCTTCGCGTCGAAATTTAACAGAGAGATCGGTCTATAGGAGGCCGCCTGCAGCGGGTCCTTATCTGGCTTAGGTATTAGCGTAATATAGGCCTGATTCTCCCCCCATCTTCTACTGCCTCTCTCTATTCGCTGACGGTAGGTGTCCACTAACAGGGGGCTCACCCAATCGGACAAGAGTTTGTAAAACTCAGCTCCATAGCCGTCCGGGCCTGGGGCCTTATAACAGCTGGCTCTTGTAATCACGGACTGTACCTCCTGTAGAGTTATCGGTTGCCCCAACTGATCCCGTTGGGTGTCTGTCACCTTTGGGAGTTTCAACCCTTGTAAATAGTCCTTCATATTGGAGGGGTTGTGCTCCTCTGTGGAGTACAGCCGCTGGAAGAAGCCTTTAAATAAAGCACTAATCGCCTCCCGGTTCTGTTGGAGTTTCCCTCGCTCATCTCGGAGGGCAGCCACCCCCCTCCCCCTCTTGAACCTTTTAAGCAGCGGCCCAATAACTTCCCCGGTTTATCGCCAAAACAATACAATCTAAATTTATAATATTGCATAGATTTCTTAGCCCTCTGGTGAAGCAATTCATTTAATGTTATCTGAAGTTCCCATAGCCTTTTCCTATTAGCCACTGTAGGTGTATGACCACTGAGCACTCTCGCTCGAGATACTTGTTGCTCCAGTCGAACAATTTGTTCTGCCAACAGTCGTCGCCGCCGAGCCACATACCCGATTATATCGCCTCTCAGCACCACCTTGGCGGTTTCCCATACCAGTTCCGGATCCTCTCTGTGGGCCTCGTGGTTAAGTTCAAAGGCACGCCAACGCTGGCCCAGAAATTGCCGGAACTGATTATCCTTGTAGAGCTCAATTGGGAATCGCCATACCCGAGATGCGCCGGTTCCCCCCCCCCCATTGCACCTCAATCCAAGCCATCGTGTGGTCGGAAATCTCTAAAGGGCCTATCTGTGCATCTTCCACTTGCGCAAAAGTGGTTGTGGATAGCAAAAGATAGTCTATTCTCGCACTAGTCCCATGCGCCCGCGAGACGTGAGTATATTCTCTCCCGGAGGGGTTTAAGAGTCTCCAGGGATCTATCAGGCCTAGTCGCACCCGAAAACGTTGCAAGACTTGTGAACTAAGCACTCTGTCTCGAGTCCCTCGTCCGCTGGAGGTGTCTAAGCCCACATCGAACACCCCGTTAAGGTCCCCTCCCAGTAGCAGAGGCACATCGGGCAACTGTTCCACTTTAGCAGCTATGCGATCAAAAAACTCCCGATCCAGTAAATTGGGACCATAGACATCTCCCAGTATTATCTCCCGATCTTCCAGTAGGCCCTTTAGCAGCAGAAATTTCCCATTGGGGTCCACCACCTGACTTTGCATCGTGAAGCGCACCCGTCGATGTATTAAAATGACCACCCCCCCCCTTTTTCCCCAGTGCAGGCGCCCCCCACACACCTGACCCACCCACTACCGACATAATTTAGCATGTTCTTCAGCTGTTTGGTGTGTTTCCTGGAGCAGCGCAATATCACATCGTTGCCTAGCCAATGCCTTTAATATTTTATATTGCTTTATCGGGCTGCCCAACCCACAAACATTCCAAGTTATTACCCTCAGATCAACACGATAGTTTTACGGCACAACTGCCAGCACATCATGTTTGGAGGGACCCCCCCCCACCCTGGGGCCCTCTCCTATGTTTACCAACACAGTTTAAATGTTGCCTCTGCATGAAGCTCAGAATGCGATGCCCCCTCCCCCACCCCTCCCCTTTCCCCCTATACCCACTACCCCTCCCCACCTCTAACCCTTCTCCTATCTCTCCCTACCACAAATCTAACCCTCCCCTTCTCCGTGTCCCTCCTATCCCCCCCTCCAAATTACTCCTCTTCTCCACAGGACTCCCGGCTCCTACCCCTACCCCGGTAGCCCTCCCAAGACCCCTCCGAGCGTGACCCTTCCCCCCGCTCTGCAAGTCACCCACCCTGCCAGAGACCTACATTTCTCCACTGTTATCCACGGCGGAGCAATACCTTCCTCCCAATGCCTGAGGACCACCAAACCCGATGGACTAGACCTCGGCGGGGCGTTCTCCCCTCCCCCCTCTGCAGGGACCACTGGCCATGACCTTCCCCCCGCCCTCCTCTTTCACACTGTGGGTCCATCTGCCACCTCGGGGCCTGCCTGCCGGTAAGGAGTTCGGCCGACCTCCAACTCTCGTAAGGCATAGCTCTACTACCACACCGAGGTCGAGCCCGGCCAACTCCCACACCAGCAATCCCCTCCGCCCCCAGAGCCACTCCTACACCCTCCCCGCCGGCCAAGCGCCGCAGCCGTGGCACTCCGCGATGGGTTGGGACCGCGTCCCCTCAGAGTGTACCGGCCTTCGGGTAAACCCTCCTTCTTGCTCTACTACGGGCCGCCCCCCCACCCCCAACAACAATCGGAGCCATGGTGACTCCCCTTGCCCACTAAAACTTGAGGGTCTATACAGGATCTGCCCCTTCAGCCGTGGGATATAAACCCTTTTAACACTAAACCTTGAAGTCTAAACAGCAATAACTTATAGAAACAAATGTAACAGAACAAGTAACTTTGTTACAGCACTATATAAAGAGCGGTTCACTTTGCAGTAAGAGACAAAGAGACACAAAGTTACCCCAGGGGGACAGTGCTTTTAGTATCTCTTAAGTAGCTACAGATTATGTCCAGTGTATCACTGCATTTCCCTAGGTTCTTTCACTTACAAGAGTTCCTCCCAGCAGCATAGCACAACTGGCTCCCAAGGGTTTCATGATGAAGGTGCCGATGCAGCCTGCTTTTGGGTGCACAGCCGTTGCACATACTCTTCCGCAGCTTCCGCCGACTCAAAGGCGCGGTGAGCTCCGTCGTAAAACACATGCAGCTTAGCCGGATATTGAATGGAAAATCTGATCCCGGCCGCAATAAGCTGTCCACAGAGGGGGGCATATTCCCGCCGTTTCCTGCTCACCGCCGTTGAGTAATCTGGAGCCACACGAAGCTGAGTATTGTTATAGGCCACTTTCCCCTGCCGCCGAGCTGCTCGGAGGATTGTTTCCTTCTGCGGGAAATGCAGGAATTTAGCTAATACAATGCGGGGGCGAGGGTCGCGCGTTTGCTTAGCGCCGACCCGATGCACCTGCTCAATATACACTGTCCCGCCAAGCTCTTCTGCTCCCACAAGCTGCTTGACCAAGTCGTCTAGATAGCCTCTGAGGTCTACGTCTGCAACAGATTCAGGGATCCCTAGAAAGCGTAGGTTGTTTCTCCTTGACCTGTTTTCCAGGTCATCCAGCTTGGCTTCCTGTTGAGATAGCCGAGATTTTAGGCCTGCCACCTCTGCAAGTAGCATCCCCGTCGTCTCTTCCACCGCTCCCACGCGGTCCTCGGCCTCCCGCAGCCTGTTATTTAGCTGATCTACCGAGGACTGCAGTCCATCCATCTTGCTGTGGAGAGCGTCGAATTGGGGTAGCAGAGCCGTCGCTACCCTACCGCCGCGGACATCTCTTCCAGTGTGGCAGGCGACTTGGGTGATGCCGGCAGCGAGCCGGGGTCCGCCATCTTACTTTGGCCGGCCCCCCGTTCCCGGTCTCGCCGAAGTGCTTTTACTGCCGTCGCCATGCACTTCAGTCTCCCCCACCGCTGCACGAAAGTCTACTGGCACTTCCAAGCACTTTGAATGACTTCTGGACAGGTTGGTGCAATTTGTCACGGTACTAAATCGCCGGTATTTGGTCGGGGTTTCAGGACACGCTCAGGATGCGACCCTCATCCAGTCCGCATCACGTGGTCTCCTAGTGAACCTTTTTAAAAGATTCATTTTGAAAATCAAGAAAAGAAACTAGAGGCTATAATGTGAGAACAGGATAGGGTATATTAGTTCATCTGTGGTTTAAGAGGGCTGGATATAATGTGGGAGAACTAATATTGGATAAATCCAGTGTAAATTCAGCTATGTTTTTGGACGCTTCCATGAAAATCTTTATAGATCACCAGGAGGGAAAGAAAAGGAATAAAGCTTTAGACATCATAAGAATTGCGGAGTCTTGGAGAATGTAGCAGCAAGACTGCAATAGCTAGGTGCATCCCTTGCCAATACTACTTAGAAGGTGGTGGAAGCAATGGAAAATGTAAAGTCAGGTAAGGCAAGGGGCAGGATGGCTTTGGGATCCGCTATCACAAAACCTTTGCTGTACAACTCACCCCAGTGTTAGATTATTTCAGGATGTTTTAATATTGGGCTGACTTCCATCTTCAGTGTGATACACGTAGAGAGTAATTTTATCACAAAGGCGGCCTAATTTATATGGGCGGGAATGTTCCTTTTTTTTTTTTTTTGCTTGTGTGTATTTATAAAATACCAAGATAAATCCTGCAGAAATTGCACCTATATTGGAGACATATCCACCCTTGCTTGGGAGTAAGCGTAATTGTTAGTGTGTAAAGTCTGCGCAAATTGTGACTCCACTCAAACTCTCCCCCTGAACATGCCTACTCTTAACTTGCGTACCTGATTGCACTGCATAGACGTTTAGGTGTGACCTGTGCTATAAGAAGCCTTGTTCATGCATAAATTGGTGCTTTAAATCCCCAAAGGTTTATAAAGTACCTCCAAAGAGAAAAAACCTAGATCAGATTGTGCCTCCTGTCATCTTATTTCCCTAATAAATGAAGTCACTAAAATTCTTGCCAATGGATTGGACTGGGTTAGGACCAAGTTTACTAAATAGGTCTCATTGTAGAAGGACTCTCCAGTGATATGACGAGGGCTCCAAGAGCCATACATGCACCCAAGAAAGGGCATAAATATTGAGCCCTAGTAACCCTCTGTGTTGCTTTGTATATTTGAAAATATAAGAGGAGGGCATGTCTTTGTTCTTTAGTCTTATTTTTTAAATTACCCTTTATGTGTAAAAGTCTAGTGTGCATGATCTTTACCATAGTGCGTAGGGGACGATGGAAAAATTAATGTTGGGATTATGTCACTAGTTTGTCATTTGCATCATGTATAGTGTCTTACTGTTATGGATGTAATAATGTGAAGTGCATAAACAGGGAATGTGTTTGGATTTGTTTATCAAAATTAAATAAAAATTAAGTTAAAAACATTTTCTTTGAAGAGTTGAACCAGCAAACAAGGTAAAACAAGGGTCGGAATTTCTTTTTGCTGTTCTATTTGAGTGTCCCAGCAACCACGCAAGGATGTTTGAGGTGGTGAATTTTAAATCTAAATATGAGAGAATTGAAAGCTGCAGCACGGAACTGTGGGCTATGGACAAGATTGTTCACAGCAAGCATGGGAATCACTGGTAAAACAAAGACAGATTCTGTAAAGCAGACCTTCAGCGGATTACGCATATCATTCCTGGATGCAACTTGTTGATATCAGAAAGCTTGTGTCCAGAAAGGTAATACACCTCATTCACTGGAGACCACCACCCTGATCAGATTGTAGTACTGGGAAACCACTATCCTTCTGGAGCTGCAGCTAGCAAGAGGTTGCGCTCCTAAGGAATGTTATCCAAACTGGTAAAAAGCACAAGCTAAGAAAAGCAGACATGGGGCAGTGTAAATCTTGGGAGACTTTGCGCATGGAGTATGGACTTAGCAGGCGGCATTATTTTGCTTACGTGCAACTCTCTCACTATGTGGCTTCCCTACCACAGGATGCACTGCGGGTGGAAAGATCGGCACAGATATTAGAGTTCTTTGCACTGGGGGAGGAGTCACCGCCTACAATTGCACATCTGAAAAGACGATTAGATGACTATAGTAGTTTACCTGATTATAGGGTGGAAGAAGCTTTGTGGGCACAAGAATTGAATATCTTGGTAACTCCTGGTTCACTCCTTCAGGCCTTGAATGGGATTGCGGAGCTGGTGAGGGGAGCTCGATGGCGGGAGGTACAGTTTAAATGCATCCTACAGGCACATTTCTCTCCAAGACGGGCGTTACGATCCCATCTCACTGAGTTGGGCAGATGCCCAAAATGTCCATGCCCTTTGGCGGACTTAGGACATATGTGGTGGGGGTGTCCGATAGTTTGCCTATACTGGAAGAGGATAGCTGATTTTATGAGTAGGATTGTGTTACAGCGAGTCCGTTGGACAGCATCGCTTGTGGTGTTAGATCAGCTTGGACCACTCCACCCGAAAGGGAGATGGGAACGCCTTTTGGTCAGGAAGGCATGTCTGGTGGGTAAAGGCCCGATACTTCATAGGTGGAGAGAAGCGTCAGGTCCCACATATTGGGAATGGCGCAACAACTTTCACCAACTGATGCTTATGGAAAGGAGAGAGGCTAGAGGAAGTGCTCGACGTTGGGCCTTATTCCTGCTAATTTGGGAACCATATATTCAGATATTGAGGCCTCGTGTCCGAAATGAAGTGCTTCAATTGGGATGAGAAGGTCGTAGGATATTAATAATATATAATTAATATGCATGTTCACTATGGGGGGTTGGTTGCTGAAGGGGGAGGCTGTGGGGTGGGAGGGAGGTTGGTGGGGAAAGGAGGGGAAAGGGGGGGAGAGGGGAATATTGTAAATTCTTTTTTTCTTGCTGTATTTGTATGATTGATTTGCTGAGGAATCCAGGTCTGAGAGATCACTAGAAATGCCATTTTTTGAGGTATCTGTTGTTGTTTTTTATATATTGTTTTGCATGTTCTGTATTTGGTTTTCAATAAACAGAGTTTACAAAAAAAAAAAAAAAAGCAGACATGGTGATGGAGACAGAGAACTGATTTTGCTAATAAAAAGTCTGATTCATTTCTTTTATTTGGGAAGAACAAAGGATGAGAGCAAGGAGTGTGCACTGGATTTGGTATTCCACTGCCCCGTTAGCCATTTCTAGAGCACTAACGGACGTAGGAAGTGTTGTGCAGTACAGATGTACAGGAGAGAGTCCCTCTTCCATGAAGCTTACGCTTTAGTCCAAGACATAGGAACAAAACTAATAAGAGTCTCAGTTAAAATAAACACAGCTATGACACAGATGTGCTCTTCATAGCCAGCTTGTAGCATTGCACAAATCTTCTTAAGCATCCACAAACAACCTTGAAAAAAAAATATGGAAAACCTTTTAAACCAGTGACTGAGCTTTAATGCTTTCTAAGCTGTGACTCCAATGAGCCTTATTAGCATTGGATTTCTTTAACTACCCTCTTAAAAGGTTTCATTCCAGACCTGCGCTCTTCCACCATGAATGACTAACAGTGAAAGAGATATCAAAATAGTGGCTACTGATCAGTCTGGTTTGCCTGAGCTTTGTACGAGGAAACTATAATATTACTAGTTAATTCAAAAGTCATGGCATTGGGGGCAATGCCCACTTGTGGATTGGAAACTGTTTAAGAGTTAGAAAACAGAGAGTAGGGTAAATGGTCAGTTTTCTCAATGAAGGAAGTTGAATAGTGGAGTACCCCAGGGATCTATACTGGTACCAGTGCATTAACATATTTATGATGATTTGGAATTGGGAACAACGAGGAAGGTGGTTGCATTTTTAGATGACACCAAATTATTCAGAGTTGTTAAATCGCATGCGGCGTGTGAGAAATTGCAAGAGGACCTTGAGAGACTGGGAGACTGAGCATCCGAATGTCCGCATTAAATTTCATCTGCCAAGTGCAAAGCTGAGCACTTAGGAAAGAACAATCCATACTATAGATACACACTGCTCAGTTCCACAGTAGGAGGAAAAGGATCTAGGTGGCAACGTGGACAATACATTGAACTCTGCTGTTCCATGTATGACGGTGGCTGAAAAGCAAACCAGAATGCTGGGAATCATTAGGAAAAGAATAGAGAATAAAACAAAGATATCATAATGCCCCCGTATTGTTCCATGGTGCGACTGCTTCTTGAATATTGTGTGTAATTATGGTCCTCTCATCTAAGAGTACAGAGAAGGGCAACCAAAATGATAAAGGAAATAAAGTGACTCTCCTATCAGGAAAGAATAAAGAGGTTTGGGCTCTTCAGCCAGGTGAAGAGATGGCTGAGATATGATAGAGGTCTATAAAATCCTGAGTGAAGTGGAACAGGTAAATGTGAATTGTTTACTCTTTCAAAATGTACAAGGACGAGGTGACGCACCATGAAGCTACAGAGTTGTATTTTCAAAACTGATATAAGAAGATATCTCCAGGAACAAGCAGGAATGTAGTCTTCACATATGGGGTATCGTCGGTACTGATGGAGCCTGCGCGGGAACGCTCCCCAGCGTCCAATTAGGAAGCTTTTGGGAGCATCCCACAGCGCCTGCGTGCTGCCTTCCCGTCTTTCCCAACTGCTTCTCTCCAGCTCTTCGTTTTCCGCAGAGCCAGCAGGTCGTGTTCCTGTCACCGCAGAAAATTATTTTCCTTATTCTTTTTTGTGGTCGCGTCTGCCTTCCTCGACGCTATACCGGTACCGCCGGTTCTTCTTTCTTTCTTTAAAAAAAAAAAAAATAGTATTATTTTTTCCAAACTTTTCTTTCCAGGTGCACACGCCATTTTGAGCCTTAGGCCCAAAGTTTCCTCCACTATGGAGAAACCCGCCTCGGGTTTTAAAAAATGCAGCAAGTGTGGCGGTACCATCTCCATCACTGACACCCACGAGTGGTGTCTTAAATGTTTAGGTCCTGACCACTCCATCTCCGAATGCATGGCTTGTGCCATGATGTCCAAAAGGGGTCGACAGAACAGAGCTGCCAAGCTCAGTACCCTTTTTCCCTCCGATGCAGCTTCAGTGGCATCAACGTCTTCCAGGGCTTTGTCTTCCTCCCATGGATCTCAAGTAATTAAACATAAGTCCAGCCGGTCCTCAAAGGGTACATCTCCTTCCAAGCATCGAGATGCCTCTGGCGTTGCCCTTGAGTGTTCCATACCGGCAAAATTGCCCCGGCGGGAGGCTTTGGCTTCCAAAACATTATCGGGGATCCAGGATGTTCAAGGCCTCGACCTCGGCAGAACTACTGGTGCCATGCTCTGGGGTACCGGCTGTTTCTGGTACTGATACCCAGGCATCAGCAGTGTTGATAGACCAGAGGTTCCTGCCTATTGAACGCAGTCTGGCGGCTCTCCTTGCGGCATCAACGCCCTCGGAACCGCGTCAGACAATTCAACCGATGCCGGTACCGGTGTCGATACCGATAGCATCGACATTGGTATCGGCTTTGCCGGCACCCAGTCATGCGATGCCTTCTGGTGCCGACACACTGGTACCGATTACCCCCCGTACCGAATTTGGTCGGTACGGGTATCGGGCTCTTAAAGAGCATCCGGACAGACAATACTTTGAATCCTCAGAGGACTCAGAGGATTCTGATAGCTCTGCCGATACCGGGATACTTCTCCCGGAGGAGCCTTCCTCTCCTAAACGTAGGATGTCTCCTCCAGAAGATATTTCCTTTCAAGATTTCATCAGGGAGGTGGCTCATGTGTTGTCCATTACTGTGACTCCTGAGACAGAGCCCAGAGCTAAGGAGTTGGAGATTTTACAATATCCCAAACCTCCTAAGGAGGCAGCTACCTTGCCTATCCATGAGATCTTACATGATCTCATGTTGAGAATGTGGGAGACACCTCCCACCACCTCTCCTCACTCTTGCAGACTGGATACCATGTATCGAGTCCCTCCTTGTCCTGGATTCCAAAAAACTCAGCTTCCTCACCACTCTATTGTAGTGGAATCAGCTATGAGAAGGATCAGGAGTGCAAAGAGGCATGCCTCTAATCCTCCAGGACGTGAGTGTAGAACTTTGGATGCCTTTGGACGTCGTACTTTCCAGGCTTCCATGCTTTATGCCAGGATCAGAACCTCTGCCATTGCCATAGGTGCACATAGAATTGCTTGGCTCCAGGCATTCGATTTGGAGCTCTGGGCGCAGGACAAACTGGGCAATATCCCTTGTACAGGTGAGAATCTATTTGGCAAAAATTGGCAAGAAAAAGCCAATGAATTAGATGCTGACAACTCCACTTTGGATAGGCTATCCAAAGCCACAGCTGATCCTGCGAGAGAGGCTTCTTGAAAGATTTTTTTCTTCTCAAAAAAGAAGAGGTTTTATCCCTCTTATTCCCAGCAGGGACGTTCTGCAGGTCAGCCTGCCCGGAAGGATCAGCAACCACCTAAACAAAGGAAAGCAAAGACTGCTAAGCCTCAACCATCTCAGCAGTCTCAGCCGCCACAAGGCCTTTGACTTTCATCTAGAGAACTTAGCCTTCCTGGCCCTCAATGGACCAGAGCCTTCCACCATTCCAGGAAGGTTATGTCACTTTGCCCCCAGGTGGGAGCAGATAACAGCAGAGCATTGGACACTCTCCATTATAAGAGAGGGGTACAAACTGCACTTCCTGTACATGCCCCCTCACACAATGGTAAGACAGTTCAATTCTCAGACCTTTCTCATCAACCTGTTAGATCAAGAGGTCACCATACTTCTTGCCCAAGGGGCAATAGAAGAAGTACCCTATTTCCTTATCCCAAAGAAAACAGGGGGATACAGACCTATTTTGGACCTCAGAGAATTGAACAAATTCCTGTTCAAAGAGAAACTCAAGATGATTTCTCTAGGAACTCTGCTGCCATACCTTCAGAGTCAGGATTGGCTTTGTTCTCTAGATCTCAAGGATGCGTACACCCATGTTCTCATCCATCCAACTCACAGAAAGTTCCTTTGGTTCCTTTTTCAAGGAAAGCACTACCAATACAGTGTGCTTCCTTATGGCCTGGCCTCAGCTCCAAGAGTGTTCACGAAATGCATGGCTGTGGTAGCAGCATTTCTCCGCACTCTAGGCATATTCGTCTTCCCCTACTTAGACGACTAGCTCATTCGAGCCCCATCAGAGTCAGAGGCCAGAACTTCTCTATCTTGCACAATGCATATCCTTCAGTATTTGGGTCTGGTCATAAACATCCCAAAATCCAGTCTAACTCCCACTCAGTCTCTAGAGTTCATAGGAGCTTTGCTGGATACCAAAAAGGCAAGGGCCTATCTCCCCCAGGCCCGTTGCCTTCGCATGGTGCAGTTACTTCTCAAGCAGTGCTAAAACCTCATCTCACTGCCCGAGAAATGCTACAACTACTAGGCCACATGGCATCTACCGTGCATGTGGTTCCTTATGCTCGCCTCCATATGAGATCAGCCCAGTGGACTTCATCCACTCAATGGACCCAGGCATCAGGGTCCCTGTCCGACAAAACAGCAAACACAAATCGCCTTATTTTGTCCCTCCAATGGTGGCAGTCCACTCAGAACCTGTTGCTGTGGTCCCCTTTTCAACAACCCTTACCCCAGGCAACTCTCACAAAAGATGCTTCACCAGTGGTTTGGGGAGCTCATCTGCAAGATCTCTCCACCCAAGGCACCTGGACTCCACAGGAGACTCATCTATATATCAGTCTCTTAGAGCTCAGAGCAATCTTCCTTGCTCTTCGAGTGTTCCATACCCTGCTCAGCTACAAGACAGTCCTAATTCATACGGACAATCAAGTAACCATGTTCTACGTGAACAAGCAGGGGGGAACAGGCTCTCTGTTGCTTTGCAATGAAGCTTTGCGACTATGGGCCCTCGCCAGAGAGCATCAGATTCATCTCCTGGCAGTGTATCTCCCAGGCATACAGAACTCTTGGGCAGACATTCGAGTTCTGCTTACACACGAATGGTCTCTACATGCAGACCAGGTGGCTAAGATTTTTCAAATTTGGGGAACCCCGGACATAGACCTCTTTGCAAGTCCGTTGAATGCCAAACTTCTCCGGTTCTGTTCCAGAATTCCGGCTCAGGGCTCTCAGGCCAGGGATGCTTTCCTCCTTCACTGGGGTCAAGAATTCCTGTATGCCTTTCCACCCATTCCCCTAATTCCCAAAACCCTATTCAAGCTTCAGAGAGACAGAGGGTGTATGGTTCTCATAGCTCCACATTGGCCACGGCAAGTGTGGTACCCTCTGCTTCTACATCTCTCTCAAGCTCCCTCCCTGGGGTTAGGATCTGCTCCAGATCTTCTGTCTCAGGAGGATGGAATGTTATGGCATCCCAATCCCCAATCTCTGCATCTCAGAGCTTGGTTGCTGAAGACCTAAATCTTCATGATCTTAACCTCCCTCAGCAAGTAAAGGATGTCCTTTATGCTTCCAGGAAGCCTTCCACAAGACGCTCTTATGCTTTCAAGTGGAAAAGGTTTACCATATGGTGTTCGCAGAAGGGTCTTAACCCCCTTGCGATACCTCTGGAATCATTACTGGAGTATCTCCTTCATTTATCCAATGCAGGACTTAAAACTAACTCGGTAAGAGTCCATTTGAGTGCTATTGCAGCTTCTCTCAAGCCTCTAAATGGACAACCTATTGGTGTGCCTCTTAGGCTAGGCTGTCGCCTAGATACTGGAGACGTGAACTTTTATATGTTTCCCCAATGATTGCCTATAATTGTAGTTGTGCGGTTGAAATGACTCAGCCGAGAAGGTTTATAGGCTTGCAGGAATTTTATTATTTTTTTCTTCAGCCATCTCCGAGGCTCCCCAGTCGGGGTTGAGCAACCGGCTTTTCCCGCTCTGCACTCCAGCCCTATCCGGGCTGTGGGAGGAACCAGAGCCAGCATTTAAAAAGAGCCGCCGGCTGAAAATCAGCCTCTCCTCAACCGCGGCCATCTCCGAGGCTCCCCAGTCGGGGTTGAGCAACCGGCTTTTCCCGCTCTGCACTCCAGCCCTATCCGGGCTGTGGGAGGAACCAGAGCCAGCATTTAAAAAGAGCCGCCGGCTGAAAATCAGCCTCTCCTCAACCGCGGCCATCTCCGAGGCTCCCCAGTCGGGGTTGAGCAACCGGCTTTTCCCGCTCTGCACTCCAGCCCTATCCGGGCTGTGGGAGGAACCAGAACCAGCATTTAAAAAGAGCCGCCGGCTGAAAATCAGCCTCTCCTCAACCGCGGCCATCTCCGAGGCTCCCCAGTCGGGGTTGAGCAACCGGCTTTTCCCGCTCTGCACTCCAGCCCTATCCGGGCTGTGGGAGGAACCAGAACCAGCATTTAAAAAGAGCCGCCGGCTGAAAATCAGCCTCTCCTCAACCGCGGCCATCTCCGAGGCTCCCCAGTCGGGGTTGAGCAACCGGCTTTTCCCGCTCTGCACTCCAGCCCTATCCGGGCTGTGGGAGGAACCAGAACCAGCATTTAAAAAGAGCCGCCGGCTGAAAATCAGCCTCTCCTCAACCGCGGCCATCTCCGAGGCTCCCCAGTCGGGGTTGAGCAACCGGCTTTTCCCGCTCTGCACTCCAGCCCTATCCGGGCTGTGGGAGGAACCAGAACCAGCATTTAAAAAGAGCCGCCGGCAGGCGTGCCCGCGCCTTGCGGGCCCGCGCCTGAGGGCCTCGCAAGAGGGCCCTTTGGCGTGGCCCTTAGGCGGGGCACGACAGGCAGAGTTTACAACATCCTGAACAGCAACCACTTCTAACGACAGCCATCTAGCATCCAGCCATCTCACAAGCAAAATCATGATAACAGGAAAGCTGCCGTTGCAAATCTACCAAGAATCCGAGTAGCTTGAGCTCCTGCAAAGTTGAGCTTGCTCCCTTTCAACGAACATTTCTCTCCTTGACCACAGCAAGTATACTACACTAAAACGAACTACCTATACCTGATCTCTTTGTGCACTGAATTGATACCATTAACAGTAATCACTAAATGCAAGTTCTATCTCTTTGTAGTTAGATTTACTGTTGCTAGTAACCATTAATTGCAAGTATTGTATCTAAGTAACTAGATATACTGTTGTCAGTAATCTTTAATTGCAAGTACTGTATATCTAACTGAATTACTACACCTCATTGTTACACCTGAATGGTTATAGGTTGCTACCATACCTGAATTGCTATAACTCATTGCTACACTGTACTACTGCTCTATATTACTACCCCTGAATTCCTATACTGCATTGCCACACCATATCGCTGCACTACTAAACTGCTATATCTCATTGCTACACTGTATCGACACATTATATTGCCGCATTATATTGCTATACTGAATTGATATACCTCATTGCCACACTATATTGCTTTACTGTATTGATACACTCTACTGCCCTATTGAAACACTACACTAAGGTGCTAAACAACCCCAATAACACAACACATCACTAGAAAATACATACAACATCACAAAACACCCTTTAACCTAGAAACGCCTCATTCCAGAAACACAAATGGCTTACCCATTACTTACTTTTGCCCTGCTCTACACACTGGTCAGCACACTCTATGACTCAGTTGTACTGGCAGAAGGATTCAACCCTATCCAACTACTAAAGAATTCAAACAGTAAACAATACAATAACCAATACCACTGGCACTCAAACCCTTCACACAGAAGACTGCCACACCTAATATATATAGCCTTAGAGACCTCAAACCCCACAAAACATAAAGACACAAAGCATCAACAAGAACTAAGATGCGCTCTTATCAACGCACGGTCAGTCCGTAACAAATGGCCGGTAATCACTGACCTAATCACTATGCACAATCTAGACATGCTAATGGTCACAGAAACATGGATCTCTGAATCAGACAATGTCATATTGAATCATCTTACACCACCTAACTTTTCGACCTACACCTGTAATAGGGAAAACAAAAGAGGAGGAGGTGTACTGATCCTTGCAAAAACAAAGCTACAATACCAGACTAGCCTTACCAAGAGCACGCATCTCCTGAATACGCTAACCATCACCAGCAAATACAATACTATTAACCTCATTTACAGAACCCCAGGAATTGGATCAGATGAGCTCTCAGACATCATCGACCTAGCATGTAACCCAGAAGACCCCTCCAAACCTAACTGGCTACTAGGAGACCTTAATCTCGCTTCCACTCAACCCACCCTAGCCAAAGCCTTCCTCGAAGCAATGGCTGACCTTAACTACAAGCAGGCTATAACTGATCCCACCCACCAAGGGGGAAACCCCCTTGACCTAATATTCATCCCACATACAGCCATAAGTACATCACACCAATTTAATCTCAATATCTCACCAGTCCCTGGTCAGACCACAATCTAATAACATTCCAGCTACCTACACAACATTCCACATTCCACCGCCCAAGTGCAATGGAAACATCAGGAACCACACGCTTCAAACAACTCAACAGGGAAACAATCGTTAGTGACGTTCTCCCAAAACTTGATCAACCAGTAACCAACCTCAATGACATGATGTCCAACTGGAACGAGACCCTCTACCATTATGCTCAACAGCCTGACAACAAAAAAAAACACATTGGACAGAAGAAACTCCAAGAAACACGCCGCCCCATGGTTTTCCCCGGAACTACGAGCGTCTCTTCGCCAGCTCAGAAAACTCGAAAGGAAATGGAGAGCCACTAGACATACCTCAGACCAAGCCATCTATCAACAACATCTGAAGACCCATCGCGAATCAACGTGGGCTAAAAGGAAACAATTCCATGCAGAAATTCTCAGCCGCTCACTAAATAAGCCAAGAGACCTTTTCCAGCTGGTGAAATCCCTTACCAACCAACCCTCCCCACCTCAACAAGAAGGCATTCAGCCACAAGCATATGCGAATTACATCCAATCAAAATCAATAAAGGTAACCACAACAGCATCACCACCCCATCTTTACCATACTACGAATCCCAAAACCACCCTTTCCCAGCCCACCCTTTCCCAGTCCACCCTAACCAAACTCTCACCGCCATCAACAAAGACCATTGAAGAAATAATTGCATCAATCAACGCCACGACCGCACCGACTGACCCCTGCCCAGCGCACTGGATCAAGACAATGCGCACGGAGTTCAGCCCTATCATAGCCAACATCGCCAAGTTGTCATTCGAAACAGGAGTTTTCCCAGATGCGCTCAAGCACACATCCATCCGCCCACTATTAAAAAACAATCAACTTGACCCAAAGAAAGAGGAATCTTACAGACCAATCTCCAGTATCCCTTTGATGGCTAAGATCCTAGAGAAAATAACCCTTAGACAGATTCAGCAGCATGTCGACTCAGCCTCCCCACTAGATCCCGCTCAACACGGATTCAGAGAAGCACACGGTATCGAAACCCTACTAACAACATTATCCAGTTCATTGATCAATGGAATTGACAGTATAAAGAAGGGCTTCGCACTAATCTTCCTCGATATATCAGCAGCGTTCGACTCCGTAGACCACCTACAGCTTCTCACACCCGGCTACATGAGAAGGGAATCCGAGATCAAGCATGGGCCTGGTGTAAATCCTACCTAGAAGGCAGATGTCAACAAGTCCGCATTCAAAACAGCACCTCTGAACCTTTCCAACAGCACCAGGGTGTACCCCAAGGTTCCTCCCTCTCCGCGTTGCTCTTTAATATCTATATGCAACCAATCTGTGACATCGCCCGTTCGTTTGGCATATCGTGTCTTATGTATGCCGATGATGTACTACTGTTCACACCCATTACCGTCACTTGTCCCGACTATACAGTGCTAGTTGACTGCTTCAACACAATAACTGACTGGCTACTTACCCAAAACCTCCGGATAAACTTCAAGAAAACGGAAGTACTAATGATCACAAGGAACAAAGCCTTCTCGCCTCCACCAACACTCAAAGTAAGAGACGCGGAACTTCCAATCAAATCCAACATACGTTATCTCGGGGTAATACTTGATCAAACAACTCAACTTCAAGGAACATATCAAACGTACTGTCAAGACCATCTACTTCAAGATAAAAACCCTACGACATCTTAGACCCATGATGGAATCCGCGGATTTCCGCACCATCTTCCAGGCACTAGTTACACCGCACTTCGATTATGCCAACATAGTTCTGCATGGCCTTCCAAAGAGCTCCCTCAAACCATTACAGCTAGCCATGAATGCGGCAGCCCGTGTGCTCTACGGAACCTCAAGGGTCGACCACATCTCCCCCATTCTAAAGGAACTACACTGGCTTCCCATAAGCAGTAGAATCCTTTACAAAACCCTCCTCATAACCTTCAAGGCCTTCAACATGATAGCTCCTCCATCCATTTCCGACCTCATAGCGCATTCTCCAGACAACCGATCCAGGAGATCCCAGGCCACCAACATGCTACTCATACCAATTGAATCCACAAAACTCAACCAGATCACCACCAATAGGGCCTTCAGGAACTATGCCCCCGTATGCTGGAACAAACTCCCCTCACACATTAGAGCTATTAGAGACCTTACTCAATTTAGAAGAACCCTCAAACATCACCTTTTTATCTTACATTACACCCACCCTGATACCCCATTATCTCCCCCACCCCACTATATCATACAGCCACCACCTGACGTAAAAACACTGCAATCATACCTAATATGTAATACAACCAATTTGTACATAGTTTCCTAAGTTTGCTACAAGCTTGAACGTAAATAGTTCCCCAAGTTCTCCTCCATGTTAACTCCCCGTTTCATGTAAACGACGGCCAATCTCTGGTCAAGTGTTCTATTGTTTTGATGTAAACCGCGCTGATGACAAATAGCGCGGTATATAAGAAATGTTAAATAAATAAATAAATAAATAAATAAATAAATAAATGAACTTCTTATTTATAGTTCAATATATCAAACATAAGTGTGGGTGTTTTTCCCCAGAGTGACCAACAAAAATAAAGTGCTTTTGTATTCAGCTTGCCAAACAAATCAACTGAAAGTATTTCTTCATACAAAAACAGCAGTGAAACTCTTGTGCAGACAAAACCAGATTCCCACGTGGCTTTCAAACAGGTACAGTTTGCAACTCTCCAGTATTGTACAAACTCTATTGCAGACTGTTTCCTTCTTCTCACAATCAATTAGTTTCTCTATTTGCTGTATTGCAACTCTATACTTCTTAGCCAACAGTCCTTTAAAAACACAGTCAGAGCTTAGAATTTCAGCAACCTCATTTGCATATTCTGCTCAGCCGTGCTCTTCTTGAAACACACAGAGCTTAGAATCTCAGCAACCTCATTTGCATATTCTGCTCAGCCGTGCTCTTCTTGAAACACACAGTCAGAGCATCTAGAAACCTTCTAGCTTTCAGTTATTTCTTATAAACTAGAGAGCAATCCATTTCTATGTCTGAGCTTGCTTCATTTATCACAGGGGTTCCTAAATCCATGCTTTCCACATCTGACTCTGTTAGAGAAGCATTGGATTCAATCTCAGACTTATAGTGCTTTAACCTCTCTAGGATTTTCAACACTCTGCTTAATGCAGACTCTTCTCTCTTCTGAGGAGTGCTTTTACAATTAGGAAGTTTCTTAACTTTCAGAAGATTAGTAGAGGAATTTAAACGGCTCACCTTAGTTTGTGGAAGTAAGCTTCTGGCAGGCTTTTCTGCTGTAAGCTCTGTTTCCATATAAATTTCAGGAGAATGCTTTCTGCTACTCACATGGCTTGCAATTTCCCCTGGGTAAGCTTTCCCTCTAAATGGAGTTCTCCTGTCTCTTTTACAGGTCACTGGGCTAACTTCAATACCTCTGGCTGGCCTTGCCTTCCTCCAAGAGGTCTCTGGTGAAGTTTTCCTGACTCTCCGTGTTCCTTCCTTGGTTAGTGCTCTGGAGCTCCTAGGGCCTTCTCCCCTTCTGGGACCTTCTGCCCTATTCCAACCGGTTCCAGAATCAGAGCTAGGACTCCTCCTTGTCCTTCCTCTCTCAATGAAAGTTTCACCTTCTCTGGCAGTCCGTCTCCCAATGCACTTCTTCTCCAGGCTCTCTAGGCCCTCTAGCCTTCCTGGGTTCTCTAACCCTCCTCGGTTCTCTCCAAGGCTCTCTAGGCCCTCTAGCCTCTTTAGCCTTTCAAAGCCTTCATGCCTTTCTCCAAGTTCCTGCCGTTAATATCTGTGATTTCCCTTTCTGCCTCCTAGCCACTCCACCCAGCTGTCCCTCGTGAGCAGGGCTGGTAACTATGGAGCTAGGGCGTGTCTCTTCACTACAAACTTTCTGCAGGGAGTTTTTTTCTGAACCAGGAGTTTTAACCCCTAAACTCCTGGATTTGGTTCCTTTCTCTGGGGAAATTGACTGATTTTTCCCTCTTTTCTTATGCTCTCTCTCTCGGCCGCGCCATCACAGATCCCCCCTTAAGATATTCCGGGCTGGCAGACAACTGTCGGCACAGCACGGAATCCTCAAAAAGGGGTCTTGGTCTGACTGACAGCTATTCTGATCGGGTTTGATTTCAGCTATTCGGGCTAACACCACCCGGTCATGCCATGGGTGCAATACATTTATATGGAAAGTCTGCTGCCTTCCTTTCCTCGTCTCTACTACATCGGATACTGGTCCCACCCATTTGACAACCCTAAAAGGACCTTTCCCTTTGGCCTCAAACTTTGGACTGGACCCCTCTATCATTACGACCACTTTTTCCCCGATTTCCAATTGACGGGGTCGGGCCCTCAGGTCATAACGTTCTTTCTGGCGATTCTGACTGGTGGTAATATTCTCTTCTGTCAGCTGAGTGGTACGCTGCAAGCGTCTTCTCAGATCCTTTAAAAAGTTTGGGACTTCTACGTCTTCAAAGGCTGGCTCCACCCATTCCCGCAGTATGTCCAGCACCACCCTGGGAGGTCTCCCATACATCAACTCATAGGGTGAAACCCCTGTAGAAGACTGCTTTTGTTCGCGGCACGCGTACAATACGAACGGGAGCATTATGTCCCAGTCCAACATATCACCCCCTAGGCTCCTCCTCAACATTCTTTTTAGTGTTTGATTGAGCCTCTCCACTAATCCATTGGATTGAGGGTGGTAGGCGGCTGTTTTCAAATGGCAAATGCCAAAGGCATCCCATACCTGTGCGAGATATTTAGAGAGGAAATTACTGCCTCTATCTGTCAATATCTCCCTGGGAAAACCAATTTCACAAAATAGCTTTACTATTTCCCCTGCAATGGTTCTAGCGGATGTATTTCGTAAGGGGATTGCCCACGGGAAACGTGTAGCTTGATCAGTTATGACCAGGATGTACTGAAATCCCCGGGGGCGTCCTCTTCAAAGGGCCTACGATATCCATAGCCAACTTATACACGGGTTTGGATATAAGAGGTACCGAAACTAATGGCACTTTCTGTGAATGGGAAGAGGTAACCCTTTGACATTGCGGACAGGACTCACAGAACCTTGAAGTTTCCTTAAAAATTCCCAGCCAATAAAAACGAGTTAAAATTTGGTCTAGTGTACTGTGGACGCCTTTATGCCCCCCTACCGGGTGGTCATGGGCTAGTTTCAAAACCAAATTCTTAAAGGTGGTGGGAACCACCAACTGTTTTTGAGACTGTCCTAATTGGGGGTCTATGCTCTCCCGATATAATAGGCCTTCATCCAGAAAGAACTGGGGTAGGGTTCCTGTCTCTATATTAGCGTAGGTAAAGGCTCTTGATAGGGCTGGGTCAGCTCTCTGTTCTTCGGGAAACGTAGGAAACCTTTCTACTAAATCTGCAGGTGCCCAAGGCAATTCCTGCCCGCTAACAGCTCCGCTCTATTCTGCATCCTAACCTGCTTATCCCTTTTCTTATCAGCCTTCCCCTTTTTAGGCCTGCTAGGAGAGGCAGTGATTAACTCCTCATGAGATGGCAAGTCCTGTAGGGGTTCTTCCTCTGGGTCCGGGATGTTATTTCTGGGTTGGCACTGGCCACCAGACCTGTCTTCGGCTGAATGCTCTTCACTAGGCCTCACCTGAATTGGGGCCAATCTTTCCCAAGTACTATGGGGTGACGGAGCTTAGGGACTATAGCGACTACCATTTCTTGCTCTAAACCTAAGCCTTTCACTTTTACCTTGGTCAAGGGGTATGCTGATGTGGCACCATGCACGCATCCTATTTTAATAGAATGCTCAGCTTGGGTTGGGGCCTGACCACTACATGCTTATATATCAGTCCATAGCTTAGCTGATATCATGAACTGCTCCGCACCAGAGTCTAAAAGAGCTTCTGTGGGAATGCCTTCGACTTCCACAGTCAGCAAGAATCCCTCCCCATCGTCCTTGCAATGGGTGGATACCAGCGCTGTCCTGGCCTTTCAATTCTGACTAAAGTGTCCCCCTTCCCCACAAGTAAAACATTTACTCTGAGCATACATAAATGTTTTCCTGGGCTTTACTCCTAGGATTTCCTCTGATAAAGAGTTCCCTATCTTTTCTGAACCTCCATGCTCAGGACTTTTTCCAACACCCACCTTCACCTGGCTGACCACCCTGGCCTCAAGAAAACGCTCCGCTGGTGAGGTTGCTTCTCTGGTGGTCTTACAGTCCTGGAGGATCAGGAAAGATTTTAATTCATTAGGAACAGCATCTACAAATTGCTCCAACATTATGCAATCCAGGAGAGAATCAATAGATTTACCTTGTGGTTCTAACCACTTCCAAACTAGGTTTTGTATGCGTTGGCATAAAGCTTGTGGCGTTTCTCCCGCCTTTAACTTACACACTCTCAAATGGCGTCTGTAAACCATTGGGATAAGACCCATTCTATCCCTAATGGCTTTCTTAACTTCAACATAAGAGGCGGCCAGATCATTGGGCATCGCACGATAGGCAGCCAAAGCTTCACCCGTGAGTGAGGCTGCGATGCGGACTGCCCATTGGTCTTCGGGCCAACCGCTTAGTTGAGCCACTCTCTCAAACACTTCCAAGTAATCATCCTTAGAGGGCTAAAAGAAAAAAATACCCTTCCCAGGTAGTCCCAGTCCCTGTGAGGCTCCTAAGGAACCAGTCATATTCCTCATGGCGTCGGAGGTCTTCTTTTGCTCTCCTAACCAGTCCGTCATCATGGATAGGAGCGGTTGCTGCTGGTCTCTCATCATGCTGGCTATCCGCTCCTGGGCTTTAGCGACCTCTTCCTGCTGCTCCCTGAAGCGGTCTGCTACCCAGCTGATCAGATTGGGCTGCTCCATCTTCCCGGTGATGCTGAAAAACAAAAACACAAACACACACCAAGTGCGGCTCTTCCACACACAGGTTGTTTCCCCAATACTTATGAGGACTACAGTATCCCACCCCAGCAGGCAATCCTAAAATAACCCAGTTTATCTATGGGTTACCTGCCAAAGGGGTTGACTCAGGCTCAGCGAGGTAGGCACCCTCTGGAAACACTGCTCCGGTCCTTCCTTCCGCTGGAGGTCTGGTCCCAGGGTTGCTGTAATTCCTCCTCGGACTCTCTGGACTCCTTCCATGCCCTCCTTACGTCTGGATATAGGCTTGAAAAAAAAATCCTTCCAACTACGCTAATGTCGTGCCTCTTAGGCTAGGCTGTCGCCTAGATACTGGAGACGTGAACTTATATATGTTTCCCCAATGATTGCCTATAATTGTAGTTGTGCGGTTGAAATGACTCAGCCGAGAAGGTTTATAGGCTCGCAGGATTTTTATTATTTTTTTCTTCAGCCAAATGAACGTCTTATTTATAGTTCAATATATCAAACATAAGTGCGGGTGTTTTTCCCCAGAGTGACCAACAAAAATAAAGTGCTTTTGTATTCAGCTTGCCAAACAAATCAACTGAAAGTATTTCTTCATACAAAAACAGCAGTGAAACTCTTGTGCAGACAAAACCAGCTTCCCACGTGGCTTTCAAACAGGTACAGTTTGCAACTCCTCCAGTATTGTACAAATTCTATTGCAGACTGTTTCCTCCTTCTCACAATCAATTAATTTCTCTATTTGCTGTATTGCAACTCTATACTTCTTAGCCAACAGTCCTTTAAACACACAGTCAGAGCTTAGAATCTCAGCAACCTCATTTGCATATTCTGCTCAGCCGTGCTCTTCTTGAAACACACAGTCAGAGCATCTAGAAACCTTCTAGCTTTCAGTTATTTCTTATAAACTAGAGAGCAATCCATTTCTATGTCTGAGCTTGCTTCATTTATCACAGGGGCTCCTAAATCCATGCTTTCCACATCTGACTCTGTTAGAGAAGCATTGGATTCAATCTCAGACTTATAGTGCTTTAACCTCTCTAGGATTTTCAACACTCTGCTTAATGCAGACTCTTCTCTCTTCTGAGGAGTGCTTTTACAATTAGGAAGTTTCTTAACTTTCAGAAAATTAGTAGAGGATTTTAAACGGCTCACCTTAGTTTGTGGAAGTAAGCTTCTGGCAGGCTTTTCTGCTGTAAGCTCTGTTTCCATATAAATTTCAGGAGAATGCTTTCTGCTACTCACATGGCTTGCAATTTCCCCTGGGTAAGCTTTCCCTCTAAACGGAGTTCTCCTGTCTCTTTTACGGTTCACTGGGCTAACTTCAATACCTCTGGCTGGCCTTGCCTTCCTCCAAGAGGTCTCTGGTGAAGTTTTCCTGACTCTCCGTGTTCCTTCCTTGGTTAGTGCTCTGGAGCTCCTAGGGCCTCCTCCCCTTCTGGGACCTTCTGCCCTATTCCAACCGGTTCCAGAATCAGAGCTAGGACTCCTCCTTGTCCTTCCTCTCTCAATGAAAGTTTCACCTTCTCTGGCAGTCCGTCTCCCAATGCACTTCCTCTCCAGGCTCTCTAGCCTCTTTAGCCTTTCTGGGTTCTCTAACCCTCCTCGGTTCTCTCCAAGGCTGTCTAGGCCCTCTAGCCTCTTTAGCCTTTCAAAGCCTCCATGCCTTTCTCCAAGTTCCTGCCGTTTTATATCTGTGATTTCCCTTTCTGCCTCCTAGCCACTCCCCCAGCTGTCCCTCGTGAGCAGGGCTGGTAACTATGGAGCTAGGGTGTGTCTCTTCACTAAAAACTTTCTGCAGGGAGTTTTTTTCTGAACCAGGAGTTTTAACCCCTAAACTCCTGGATTTGGTTCCTTTCTCTGGGGAAAATGACTGATTTTTCCCTCTTTTCTTATGCTCTCTCTTGGCCGCGCCATCACACTATCTCCTCCCATCCTCTTATAGCAAGATTTATGAGAGGCCTTCTTCTAACTAAGCCTCCCATTAGGCCACCACCGGTGGCATGGGACTTAAACCTGGTTCTTGGTCAGCTCATGAAGCCACCGTTCAAACCCTTAGCTACTACCTCATTGAAATTCCTTTCTTGGAAAGTTATCTTTCTCATTGCAATCACATCAACACGCCACATCAGTGAGTTGCTGGCACAAGTAGCTGATCCACTTTATACAAGGTTTCATCATGACAAGGTAGTCCTTAGTACTCATCCACACTTTATGCCAAAGGTGGTCTCACCTTTTCATCTTAATCAAGCGGTCTACCTGCCTGTGTTCTTTCCAAGACCTCATGCATCAAATGCAGAAAGGAATCTTCATACTTTGGACTGTAAAAGAGCTTTAGCCTTTTACTTGCAAAGAACACAGCAACATAGAAAGTTCTCTCAACTCTTTGTTGCTTTTGATCCTTCTCATTTGGGACTTCCAGTCTCCAAGAGAACACAGGCAAAGGAAATACACTGTGCAATCCAGTTGGACAATCAGAGTAAGAACCTTCCTTTGGAGGGCCATGTCACTGCTCACAATGTGAGAGCCATGGCAGTTTCAATGGCTCATCTACACTGTGTCTATCGACGACATCTGTCGAGTAGCCACTTGGGCCTCAGTTCATACCTTCACAGCCCATTACTGTTTGGACAAGGACTCCCGCTGGGATGCCTTGTTTGGTCAGGCTGTTCTCCAACACCTGTTCCATACTTAATCAACTCCTACCCACCATCCCTGGTTGGATGCCAGAGATCCATGGGGGAAAGTGGAGCCCTTCACAGGGAGACACAACTTCTGGGGTGTCGCCCTGGCATCTAAAGCTAGGGAGTCCCCATATGTGAAGACTACATTCCTGCTTGTTCCTGGAGATAGCATAGTTACTCACCTGTAACAGGTGATCTCCGGGAACAGCCGGAATGTAGTCTTCACAACCCACCCACCTCCCCTAGGAGTTGTATCTCTCTATCTCTTTCTCTTTCCCTTTCTCTCTCTCTCTCTCTCTCTCTTTGTCTCAGCTTTAAACTCAACTGGAGAGAGGCAGTTGGGAAAGGGGGAAGGCAGCACGCAGGCGCTGTGTAATGCTCCCAAAAGCTTCCTAATTGGATGCTGGGGAGCGTTCCTGCGCAGGCTCTGTCGGTACCGATGATACCCTATATGTGAAGACTAAATTCCTGCTGTTCCCAGAGATCACCTATTACAGGTGAGTAACTATGCTTTATCTCTCGATGTATAATTAAGGTTTGGAACTCATTGCAGAAGATGTGGCAAAAGCAGGTAGTGTAGTGGAGTTTAAAAAATGTTTGAACAAATTTGTGGAGAAAAAGTCCATAAGCCATTAGTAATGCAGGCTGAGAGAAAACCACTGATACTTGTAGCCTGGATTGGCCACTTTGGAAGCAGGACACTAGGCTTGAATGATCTTTGGTCTCACCTGTATGACAGTTCTTATGCTATGTTCTAAAGTTCTTTCAACCTGGAAGAGATGGCTGAGGGGAGATATGATAAGAGGTCTATAAATTAATGAATGGAGTGGAGCAGGTGAACATAGATTGATTGTTTATGCCATCAAAAAGTAGAAAGACTAGGAGACATTCAATGAAGCTGCAGTGTAACCCATTTAAGACTAATAAGAGAAAATATTTTTTCACTCAACACATAATCAATGGAATTCGTTACCGGAGGATGTAGTAAAAGCTGTTAGTAAAGCTGGGTTTAAAAAAGGTTTGGACAAGTTCCTGGCGGAAAGGTCCATAACCCATTATTAAAAGGGACCCAGGATATCACTGCTTGACTGAATACAAGCATTGAGGAACCTGTGTCTTTTGGGGGAAACTGCTAGATTCTTGTGATCTGGATTGGCCACTATTGGAAACAGGATACTGGGCTCGATGGACCTTGGTCTGACCTAGTATGGCATATCTTATGTTCCTTGACCCAACATTTTTGTTGTTAAGTGCCGTCGAGTCGGAGTCGACTCATAGCGACCCTCTGGATAGCTATCCTAAACTGTGTTCGGTCTTCAGTCAGGCGGCTCATTGTTGACAGACTGGTACCCGTAGCTGCTGTTATTGTATCGATCCATCTCATTGCTGGCCTTCCTCTTTTGCGTTGACCTTCTATCTTGCCAAGCATGATGTCTTTCTCTAATGATCTCTCTTCGCATGATGTGTCCAAAGTATGAAAGTCGAAGTCTTGTCATCTGAGCTTCTAAAGAAAGCTTAGGTTTGATCTTCTCTAGTACCGACTGGTTTGTTCTTCGGGCAGTCCATGGTATACACAGTATTCGCCGCCAGCACCATAATTCAAAGGCATCAATTTTCTTCCTGTCTATCTTTTTCACTGTCCAGCTTTCACATCCATATGATGTTATTGAAAATACCATGGCTTGAACAAGTCGAATCTTTGTATGGAGAGAGACATCTCTGCTCTTGAGAATCTTATCTAGGTCTTTCATAGCCATTCTGCCAAGAGCAATGCGTCGTCTGATTTCTTGACTGCTTGTTGCTTCTTTATTGATAGTTGATCCAACTCGGTTAAAGTTGTTCACAATTTCAATTTCTTCTCCTTCAACGATGAACCTGTTGATTATGCCAGTTGTCATGATCTTTGTCTTCTTTACATTAAGGTGCAGGCCCATTTTGAGACTATGTTCTTTGATTGTGAGAAGCAAATGTTTCAGATCATCTTCACTTTCAGCCAGTAATGTGGTATCATCAGCATAGCGAAGGTTGTTGATGAGTCTTCCACCAATCTTCACACCTCTGTTTTCATACAATCCTGCTTCTCTGATGATTTGTTCTGCATATAAATTAAACAGGTAGGGTGAAAGTATGCAGTCTTGTCTTACACCTTTGCTTATTTTAAACCATTCTGTTTCTCCTTGTTCCGTTCGAACTGTTGCTTCTTGATCAATATACAGATTGCGCAAGAGAACGATCAGGTGTTCTGGTATACCCATGCTTCTTAATGTGGCCCAGAGTTTCTCATGGTTTACACAGGCAAAAGCCTTGCTATAGTCGATAAAGCACAAATAGATATCCTTTTGGTATTCTTTAGTCTTTTCAAGGATCCATCTCACATCCGCAATGATGTCTCATTCCTCGCCCTTTCCTGAACCCTGCTTGCACTTCAGGTAGTTCTTGTTCCAGGTATGGTTGTAGTCTCTTTTGAATAATCTTCAGTAGAATCTTGCTGGCATGTGGGATCAGAGCGATTGTGCGATAATTTCCACAGTCAGTTGGATCACCTTTCTTTAGTATTGGTATAAACACAGATCTTTTCCAGGCAGTTGGCCATGATGTTGTCTTCCATATTTCTTGGCAGAGCCTTGTGAGTACGGTAACAGCTGCATCAGATTGCTGCAATACTTCTATGGGAATGCTATCAATGCCTGGTGCTTTGTTCTTTGATAAGGCTTTCAATGCTGCTTCAACTTCTTCTTTCATCACCAATGGTTCCCGATCATAAGGTACAGGTTGAAATGGCTGTTGGTCCACTTGATCTTTATCATATAAAAACTCTGTATATTCCTTCCACCTTTTCTTGATCTTCTCAGCATCATTCAACATAGAACCTTGAGCATCTTGTAACATTCCAATTTGAGGCTGGAACTTTTTCTTTAACTCTCGTAGCTTTAGGAAAGCCGATCTTGTTCTTCCTCTAATAGTTTCTGCTTCTATTTCCTTGCAAGTGTCATTGTAGTACTTTTCCTTGTCCTGTCTTGCTGCACGTTGGAAATCTCTGTTGAGTTCTGCGATTGTCTTTCTTTCTCCTCTGGCTTTAGCTTCTCTGCATTTCTGGGCAATTTTCAGAGTTTCTTCCATCATCCATTTTGGCCGTTTTTGCTTTTTCACCTTTTGTAGAGACTTCTCGCTTTCTTCCAACACAACCTTCTTGATGTCATTCCATAACTCTTCCGGAGCTCTGTCATTTGTATCTAAAGCAGCAAATCGATTTTGCAGGCAGTCTTTAAATTCCAGTGGTATATTCTCAAGGTCATATTTTGCTGCATTCATGAGTGGTTTGCTCTTTTTCAACTTTAGCTTGAGTTTGCATACTAGTAGTTGATGATCTGTACCACAGTCAGCTCCAGGTTTTGTCTTTGTTGATGTTACAGAGCTTTTCCATTGTTGACTTCCACATATGTAGTCAATTTGATTTTTATATAATCCATTCGGTGAAGTCCATGTGTACAGTCGCCGCTTGTGTTGCTGGAAGAAGGTGTTTGAGATGAATAGATCATTGGTCTTGCAGAATTCTATCAGTCTTTCTCCAGCTTCATTTCTGTTGCCAAGTCCATATTTTCCAATTACTTTGCCTTCTTCTTTGTTGCCAACCTTTGCGTTCCAGTCACCCATGACTATCAGGATATCTTGTTTGCATGTTCTGTCAATTTCAGCTTGTACTTGTTCATAGAACTCTTCAATTTCATTCTCTTCAGCAGCTGTTGTTGGGGCATATACTTGAATTATAGTTGTGTTGATAGGCAATTCTCGTAGACGAATAGAGATTAAGTGTTCGCTGACTGCATTGTATTTCATTACAGTTCTTGCAAGTTTCTTCTTTATTATAAATGCAACACCATTTCTTCTTTGTCTTTCATTTCCAGCATAGTAGACCATGTGATCATCTGATGCAAAGTGCCCCATACCAGTCCTTTTCAGTTCGCTGACACCCAACAGATCAAGTTGTACACGTTCCATTTCATTCTTGACCACCTCCAACTTCCCTTGGTTCATGCTTCGTACGTTCCATGTTCCAATGTGTAAGACATCTTTACAGCTTCTGACTCTCATTTCATGCGCAGCTACATCAGCAGTCAGACTTCCCGAGGGCTTTGATCCAACCACATCATAAATGCTGGCTTTACTCTGAAAAGTCTTCAGCTCTTCCCCAGTAGCTAGTTGAGTGCCTTCTGACCTGGGGGTCTCATCTTCCAGCACCATAGCACAATTTGTTTTGTTGTAACTATTCATTGGGTTTTCATGGCAAGATACAGAAGTAGATTGCCGGGCTTTTCTTCCGCGCAGTTTAAGTTTGGTGTTGTTGCCGTTGTCACAAAAATGTGATCCTCTGCCGTCAACACTGTCCCATTCTGCTGCTGCCCAGATGGGTGGTTTGTCTTGGTCTGGCACCTCAGCTGAGACCTGTCCATCTTGGGAGACCCTGCCAGTAGTTAAACTACCGATAGTTTAGCTCTCAGCATCACTGATGCAAGCAAGCCCTCACAGCATGACAAGCTGCAAACCGAGTGAGAGTGACCCAACATGGTCAAATGGAAAGGAAAAGTGCATATTTCTCCAACCAAATATGAGCCAGACCTACCTGGAACTGTACACCAGTTCCTTGTTCGGGGACTGCCCTAGTGTAGTCTTTAGTGAAGACGGAAGTATTCCAGACTCTGCCAGAACGCAAAACCTTATTCCCTGCTGTCCTTGCCCAGATAACCCAATCTCTCTTTCTACAACCCTTCCTTTTCCCTACTAAGCTGTTCCTCCTCCTATCCCTATCTAATCCTAAATCCCTTTCCCCTTTTCCTTTGCTGAGTTTTGGTTCTTTCCTTCCTTGTTCCTAACAGCTGAACTCCTGGTGCCCTAACCCTCCTCCCAAACCCTGACTGACCAGAGGAAAGTGGTTCTTTATAAATATATAAATAAGTTAAATACCTGCATCAGCCCCATCATCACAGTATTGGTCTTGTGGTTTGATCTATGCACTGCCTGTAGGCCCTATGAGATTATGGGCCCCATGTATGTAATGATACACAATTCTCAGGCAATAGAGAAGGCTGATGCTTGCATGAAATACTATTCGAGTGAGGGGCATGGATGGGTAGAGGCAAGCTGGGCTAGCCGGTGCTCTGGATAGTCTGGGGGGTTTGTGAGGGTCTACGTTGGGCAGGGAGAGTAGTTAAGAGGCTTGACACTGGGGTAAGACACAGCAGGAACCTGGTGTGGAGCAGAAGTGTGGCAAACATTAAGAACATAAGATATGCCATACTGGGTCAGACCAAGGTCCATCAAGCCCAGTATCCTATCTCCAACAGTGGCCAATCTAGGTCATACATACCTAGCAGTTTCCCCAAAAGACACAGGTTCCACAATGCTTGTATTGGGTCAAGCATTGATATCGTGGGTCCCTTCTTAATAATGGTTTATGGACCTTTCCTCCAAGAACTTGTCTATACCTTTTTTAAACCCAGCTACACTAACAGCCTTTACTACATCCTTCGGTAACAAATTCCAGAGTTAGATTACACGTTGAGTGAAAAAATATTTTCTTTTATTAGTCTTAAAGAGTTTACCCTGTAGCTTCATTGCATGTCCCCTAATCTTTCTATATTCTGATAACGTAAACAATTGATCTACGTTTACCCGTTCCACTCCGTTCATTAATTTATAGGCTTCTATCATATCTCCCCTCAGCCTTCTCTTTTCCAGGTTAAAGAGCCCCAACCTTTTTAGCCTTTTTTCATAGGAGTATCCTTCCATCCCCTTTACCATTTTGGTGGCTCTTCTCTGAACCTTTTCTAATAACTCAATATCCTTTTTGAGATACGGTGACCAGAATTGCACACAATATTCAAGGTGTGGTCTTGTCCTGGAACGATATAGAGGCATTATAATATCCTTTGTTTTATTTTCCTTTCCTTTCCTTTCCTTTCCTTTCCTTTCCTTATGATACCTAGCATTCTATTTGCTCTCTTGGCTGCTGCTGCTGCTGCTGCTGCTGCACACTGGGCGGAGGGTTTTAACATGCTATCCACAATGATGCCTAAATCTTTTTCCTGGGTGGTGGTTCCTAATGTGGAACCTTTCATCGTGTAACCATAGTTTGGGTTGTTCTTCCCTAGGTGCATAACTTTGAACTTGTCCACATTAAATTTCATCTGCCATTTTGATGCCCAGTCTTCCAATTTATCAAGATCGTCTTGCAATTTTCCACAATCCTCTTGGGTTTTAACAACTTTAAATAGTTTTGTGTCATCTGCAGATTTGATAACCTCACTCGTTATTCCCTTTTCCAGGTCATTTATGAATATGTCAAAAAGCAGCGGACCCAGCACAGATCCCTGGGGTATACCACTATTCACCTTTCTCCATTGGGAAGATTGGCTATTTAGCCCTACTCTCTGCTTTGTATCTTTTAACCAGTTCCTGATCCACAATAGTACACTGCCTCCTATCTCATGAGCCTTTAGTTTTGCCAAAAGTCTTTGATGAGGGACCCTGTCAAAGGCTTTCTGAAAGTCCAAATACACTATATCAGCTGACCCACCTTTGTCTACCTGTTTGTTCACACTTTCAAAAAAAACAACAGATTAGGAAGACAAGATCTTCCTTGTCTAAAGCAATGTTGGCTGTCTCCCATTAATATATGTTGTGTCTATTGTCAGAGGGTTAGTCTGCTTATCAAAAAAATGTTCCTCCCTCCAATTGTGTTCAAGGCTATAATTCTCTATTTGACATTTCTTATTTTAGAATCGCTTTGCAAACACAGATCAATATATCTCCGTGAAGAGTCTGAGACCTTATGTTCTTCTTAGATTGGAGATATTTATTTACATTCTATTATATACCGTGCTATTCTGCATCAGTGTGGTTTACATTGAACAAACTGAAATTACATTGAACAGGGCATTATAACTTGGAGATAACTATTTTACATGGAACATGGGCTATGGAGGGTTAAGTGGCTTACCCAAGACCACAAGGAGCAGCTGTGGGATTAGAAACCTCACTCCTTCTGGCTCAAGGTTGCTGGCCTCTAGTGGGATTTGAACCTCCGGCCTGAAGTACCTTGCCCCAACCACTAGGCCACTCCTCCACTGATCTGTGTCTCCTATTAACCCAAGACTATCTACATGTTCAGCAATTTTGTTCTTTATGATGGTTTCTACTATTTTTCCCGGTACTGACATCAAGCTCACTGGTCTGTAGTTTCCCGGATCACCCCTGGAACCCTTTTTAAAAATTGGTGTTATGTTTGCCCTCTTCCAATCTTCAGGTATTACAGATAATTTTAATGACAGTTCACAGATTACTAATAAGCAGGTCTGCAATCTCATATTTCACTTCTTTCAACACCCAAGAGGTGGTGAGGAGCTGGGCAGCAGTTAATGCACACTGTGAACTATTGTAGCAGGAAGGGTGTTTTTAGCTGGGTTTCTTATTATACTGTTGCACAGAAGACACATCTCTTTTTAATCCGATGGGCTCTGGGGGTAGGTTTCCATGTCAGTTGTGCTATGATTATTTTTCCAGGACTAGGTTCTGTCATAAAGAAGCCTCAGTGGTTCATTTCATCAGTCACCATTCTCTAGTGCACAGATTTCAAAATATATCTTCTCTCCTGAGGACTTAGGACCTGATTGGTTGCAAATAACAGAATCTGGCCAGAAGCTTGTTAGCATGAATGATTGCTTCAGGCTTCCAAATGTGCTTTTCTGAACTGTATCTTTCCATTCTACCAGATAATAGAGACAGCAATAGAATCCAGATTCCTCTGAACAATGAATTTCAACTGACCCCTCACAGTCACCAGAGGCGAAGGCTTCAGAAGAGCCACAAAGAATTCAGCATAAATCCATAGCCTTACTGTGAGCTGTATTCAGTATGCTACAGGATTTATTTGTTTCTAGATAAAAGATAGTCTTATGAACCTTTGGTCAAGCTTACCAGATGGTTGGTGACTTTTCAAATAGGTGGAGACCCAGACCTTGTCCCCAACAATGGAGTCTCTTGACGTTGCTTGTCTATGAGTTTCTTCTGGGCTTCTTTTGCCCTTTCCAATTCCAGTCATACTTGCACACACTGCATGTTGAAAGCATTGACCCAGTTTGCTGCCACTTGAATTTTAGAATCTTGGGTTTCATCTGAATGAAAATGAGTATGCCTACCATTGTTCATAAAGAATGGTGACAGTTTGGTTAATGAATATTCTGAGTTGTATGCAAATTCTGCCATTGGAAGTAACTGGGTCCAGTTTTTCTGGTGGTAGCCACAGAAACATTGCAGATAGTGTCCCAAGGTCTGGTTCATGCATTCTGTTTGCCCATTGAATTGCAGTTGATAGATAGAAGACAAGTGGGTTTGAATAACCAGAAGTTTCATCACTTCATGCCAGAATCGTGCGGTTAACTAGGATCCTCTGTCGGACAGAATGTGAGAAGGCAGACCACCTCTTGGAACAACATATCTGCTGTTTCCTGTGCAGCTGGGAAACCAACAGTGGTAGTGAAGTGAGCTATCTTTAAGAAAAAGTCCATGATTGCAATGATAGTGGATTTCTCTTGTGACATGAGTAAGTCAGTAATGAAGCCCATAAAAATCCATTCCCAAGGTTTAGAAGGCATAGGTAGTGACATTAACAATCCTTGGCGGTTGTCCCATGGAACTTTATTCTGGGCACAGATCTCAGAAGATGTAATATACTCCCTTATTGCTTGATCCTGCTTGGCCACTAGAAGTCTCAGCCCACTAATTCCTTAGTCTTACAAATGCTGGGATGGTCTGTTAATAAGGTGTCATGATAGCTGTGACACTTTGAAAAAATATTGTCGTTCACTTTCACCACCGTGAAGGATCAGTAACTAAATACAGAGGTCTCAGTTAAAAGAGAGCACTGCTGCTAAGGCTATCGCTAAAGTGCTTTATCACATCAACGACCTCTACAATGAGCAACCGAGATACTAGTCTGCATTATTATTACTTGTTAATAAAACAATAAAACAAAAAATGTTGATGGACTTAACTTGCAAGACTAGATGTCTCTGTGTGGTTCTTTGAGGTCTCTATCACTCTCCTTGGGGTTCCAGTCCTCTCTGGTGAATTTCCAGGAGTCTGACCCCAGGTCCTCCAGGGGGGCCTGGCTCCTCTGAGCTGCCCCTGGGGCTGTCTCCTTGACGCCCTCGGGCTCTGACTGGGAGACTGAGGATGAGGTCTCCCCAGAGACCTCCTGACACTGGGACATCCCCTCTGCGTCGTCGTCTCGAGCCTCGGTGCCATTCCCTGCCTGAGGATGTGGCCTTTCATGACTTCATCCATGACATAGCCTGGGCTCTCTCGATCCAGACGGAGGTGGAGGAGGACCTGCATACTGATGAACTCGAGATCCTACAATATGAGTCCCCTCCCAAGGAGACTCTCAAGGTGCCGGTTCTACCCGTCCTCGAGAGATTGCTCCTCCGAATGTTGGAGTCCCCGGCCTCTGTGCCGGTGGTCAGTCAGCATCTGGACGCCATCTGTCACGTCAGCAAGGGCCCCGGGTTCCATAAGCCACAACTCCCCCACAACTCGATGGTGGTTGAGTCCTCCATGCAAAATCTGAAGATTCAAAAGACCTTCTCTTCAGTTGAAACATAGAAACATGATGACAGAAAAAGACCACATGGCCTATCTAGTCTGTCCTTCCATAACAACAACTACAACAGTCCACTTTTTACCTTTATAGATCCTCTGTGTTGGTCCCATGCTTTTTTGAATTCAGTTACTGTCCTCATCTCTACCACCTCCACTGGGAGACTATTCCATGGATCCACTACTCTTTCTGTAAAGAAATATTTCCGCATATCACTCCTGAATCTATCTCCCTTCACCCTCATCCCAGTTCCCCCCGGCAGGGAAGTCCGGGCCCTCGATGCCATGGGATGCAAGTGCTACCAGGGTACCATGCTCGGGTGCCGAATACAAGCATACAAATTGCACATTGGAATGTACCTGATATAGGAACTCTCGGGGTTTTAGGCAGGCCTCGCCAGGGAACTGCTAGAAAGGTTCCAGTCCCTAGCAGCAGGTGTCTGGGACTGTTCCAAATTTCTCTCCCGGGCCACCTATGACTGGTTAGAGTCTGTGGCCAGGGTTGCAGCCATGGGCATTGGCGCCTGGTGACAGGCATGGCTACAGACCTTGGACCTGGAGCAGTGGGTACAGAAAAAGCTCCTGGATGTCCCCTGCAATGGTGAGAACCTATTTGGGAAACTGATGTCTGATAAGGCTGTGGAGATTGAGGCTGAGATAGTGACCTGGCAGAGGCTGACCAAAAAGACCTCGGCTCTCCCAAGGAAAAAATCCTTGGCGAAAAAGGGCTACTCCCAGGCTGGACACTACCAGACTTACTCAGGTCTGCCTCACAACCAAAGGGCCAGGGACATGGGCCTAGGAAGCCCAAGGTTCTGAAGCTCCAGACACCAGCTCCCACCCAACCAGAGGGAAGCTTTTGACTCCCTGGGCTGGGCCTCCCCTCTCCTGGGAGTCCCACCTGAGCCTACAGGGGGCTCAACTGACCTCTTTTGCCCACAGATAAATCAGCATCACTACAGACAGTGGGTTCTGTGGGTGGTGCAGGAGAGGTACTTCCTCCATCTGCAGCAAAACCCTCCAGACGTTTTCCTAGGAGAGCCACCGCAGCCTCTTCTTCACCAGGCCTTGCTTGCCACAGAACTCACAGGCTTGCTCAGGGACAGGGCAGTGGAACCTGTACCACATCTCTGAGGAAAGGGGTTCTAGTCAAGGTATTTCCTTGTCCCAAAAAGAACAGGGGGCCTCCGGCCCATCCTGGACCTGCGCAACTTGAACAAGTTCCTGGTGAGGGAGAGGTTCAAGATGTTCTCCCTTGGGACACTGCTGCCCTACCTCCGTCAGGGAGACTGGCTCTGCTCCTTAGATCTCAAGGAAGCTTACACCCACATCCTGATCCACCCCTTCCACAGGCATTACCTGAGGTTCATGGGGGGGGGGGGGGCAGCACTACCAGTACAGGGTGCTGCCATTCGACCTTGCCTTCTCTCCAAGGGTCTTTATAAAATGTCTGGTGGTCATAGCCGCCCACATGTGCCTCCAAGGGGCCCACATCTTTCCCTACCTGGACGACTGGCTTATCAGAGGCAACACATCTCTCAAGGCCAGGTGAGCCACAAGGTCACTGTCTACACCCTGCAGCATTTGGGGTTCATCATCAACTACCCCAAGTCCAGCTTCTCCCCGGCCCAAGACCAGGAATTCATAGGGGCCCAGCTGGACACTCTGCGAGTCAGGGCCTTTCACCCTGTGGAGAGAGCCCACCACCTGATGCAGATGGGAAGGGATGTGCAGAGCTCCAGTTTGGTGCCAGCTTGCCTACTCCTCTGCCTGTTAGGCCACATGGCCTCGACAGTTATGTTACGCCTCTGGTCCACCTGCATATGCAGGCAGCCCAGTGGTGCCTTCATTTCCAGTGGATGCAGTCAACAGGCAGGCTGAGGGACAGAGTGAAGGTCACCCACCAGCTGGCGACCTCCCTCACCTGGTGGCATTCCCTCAATCACCTTAGGGCAGGGATTTCCTTCCAGACACCGACCCCTCAGAGGGTCCTGATGATAGACGCCTCCCTTGTGGGCTGCAGCGCACACTGCGAGGGCCAGTGCACCTGGTCCCCAGAGGAATCCCTCTTACAAATCAATCTCCTGGAGCTCAGGGCCATCTTCCTGGCCCTTCAGGCCTTCCGCCACCTCTTGAGCGACCTGCCACCTGAGACACCTCTCCTAGAAGGTGGCCTTCTTGGTGGCTTTGGCGTCCACTTGCAGAGTAAGTGAGCTGCAGGCCGTGGTGGCGGAACTGCCCTATACCAGGTTCTATACGAACAGGGTGGTGCTTCGTATGCACCCCAAATTCCTCCCAAAGGTGGTGTCTGCTTTTCACCTCAAGCAGGAGGTAGTTCTCCCCACCTTCTTCCCATGGCTGTACGCTGGCAGGGAGGAGGTCATCTTGCATACCCTGGATTGCAAGAGGACCCTGTCCTTTTATTTACAGAAGACCAAGGTCCATCGCAAAGCTCCTCAGCAGACTGGGGCTACCTGTGACCAAGCGAATGCTGTCCACCTGGGTGGCGGACTGCATTGCCCTCGCTTATGAACAAGCTGGCCTCTCTCTGGAGCGCTGGATCACTGCTAATCATGTGAGGGCTATGGCCACATTGGTGGCCAACCTACATGCAGTGCCAGTGGAGGAAATCTGTAAGGCTGCCATGTGGTCTTCAGTCCATATGTTCACAGCCCACAACTGCCTTGACAGTGAGTTCTGCAGCGACAGAGCCTTTGGCCAGGCAGTGATCAGAAGCATTCTCAGTGTATAGGCAACTCCTGCCCTCCAACCCTTCAGTGTTCAGACTACCGGAGTTATGGTGATGTTGGACGCTGGGCTCTGCAGAGTCTCATGGTAGGGACTCGCCTTCTGCAACTCACGACCTCCCTTGAGTTGCTGCTGCTGCTGCTGGGCCCTGGCAGCCTGGGGCTAGGGAGTCCCATATGTGAGGACTGACTTCCTGCTTGTTCCTGGAGAAAGTGAAGTTACTCACCAGTAACTGGTGTTCTCTAGCGATAGCAGGAATCAGTCCTCACAACCTGCCCTGCTCCCCTTGGAGTTGTCTCCTTTACCTTTTTGTCTTTTGCCTAAGCTATGTCATCTGACTGAGCAAGATGACACCCTTGTGCAGGAAGGGGACCATGCATGCATGGTGGCATGTCCCAAAGGCTTTCTTTGAAAGCTGGGGGGGTGCTTCCGTGATGTCTCCGTTGGTGCCGATTTATTTATTTTATTTATTTATTTATTTTATTTAACCGATTTTATATACCGTCTTTCTACAAATCAAGACGGTTTACATAAAACATATATAATAGAGTGTTTCCACTGTTTACATAGAACAAGGTAACAAGATATAGGTATAAATAACAATAAAATGCCAATAAAACCAAATATATACAATGGAATTTAACTATTTACAGAGGAATTTACCTAAATATCAGCTGTCATAGTGGAGGTTTAGAAGGGGTAGGAGCTGGAAGGAAGAGGGTGAGGTTGGAACTAAGGTGGGAGGGAAAAATGTTCCTGAGTCACCGATATGTGAGGACTGTCTTCCTGCTTGTTCCTGGAGAATCCTCTGTTCTCCCCTACAGCATTCAAAGTTTAGAGTGTACGGCCCTGAAGAAGCGAGTGGCGAAATGCTCAGCTAATACCGTGAATGGTGTCAGTGAATTGAAGGACAACAGTGGTTAATCAGCAGCATCTTAAAGCTGAGAAAAGCTTCATGAATTTTAGCAAAGTAAAAGTATTTTATGGATGTCTTTTTGTGTACAGTTTCTGCATGCTCTAGGGGTGAGCTGAGGAAGATGAAAATACTTTAAATATAAAAGAGAAAAAATTGAAAAGGAGTGTGTTTTTAGGGTCTGTCTGCAATCTCATATTTCGGTTCTTTCAACACCCTTGGATGTACACCATCCAAGTGATTTGCTACTCTTCAGTTTATCAAATAGCTGTAATTCATCTTCCTCATGTATCGATATTTTTCAATTCTTCTGTAGTATCACCTTTAAATACCACTTCAGTCAAGGGTAACATCCCTACATCTTCCTCAGTAAAGACTTAAGCAAAGAATTCATTCAGTCTCTCTGCTATGACCTTGTCCCCTCTTAGTGCCTCTTTTACCCCTCTATCATCTAATGGTCCAATTGACTCTCACAGGTTTTTTGCTACAAGGAAATACCTTGACTTTTTCAAGTCTTTATTATGCGTTTTTTCTTCCACAGCAGGCTTCTTCTCAAATTCTCTTTGCCTGCCTTATCAATGCCTTGCATCTAATTTGCCAGTGCTTATGCTGTTTCCAGTTTTTGTCATTTGGCTCTTTTTTCCATTTCCTGAAAGATGTTTTTTTGGCAACAGCCTCTCTGACCTCACCTTTAAACCATGCTGGCAGTTTTTTGGATTTCCTTCCACTTTTCTTAAAGCGTGAAATACAGCTGATCTGGGCTTCCAAGATAGTATTTTTAAACACCCAAGCTTGATGTAAGTCTTTAACCTTTGCAACTGCTCCTTTTAGTTTTTCCTTAACTGTTTTTCTCATTTTATCATAGTCTCCCTTTCAAAAGTTAAAAGGGTAATACTGTGGATTTCCTTACCATCCCTCCTCCATTAATTAAACACCCTTGGCCCCAACACCCTTATCTCTTGCACCAGATCTGGTGTTCCACTAAAGACTAGGTCCAAAATGCCTTCCCCTCTGGTTGGTTCATGAACCAGCTCCTCCAAGAAGCAGTCATTTATTTCATCTAGAAACTATCTCCCTAGCATGTCCTGCCATGACACTGACCCAGTCAATACCGGAGTAATTGAAATCACCCATTATTACTGTGCTGTAACTTTTGTTAGCTTCCCTGATTTCTTTGAGCATTTCATCATCCATTTGTTCATTCTGGCCAGGCGGTCGATAGTACACCCCCACTACCATCACCTTCCCCTTTGTACATGGAATTTCAATCCATAGAAATTCTACAGCAAATTTTGTTTCCTGCAAAACTTTAATCCTTTGTGACTCAATGTCCTCTCTAACATAGAGCACAACCCCTTCACTAATTTGATCAGCTCTGTTATTACGATATAGTTTGTACCCAGGTATTACAGTGTCCCACTGGTTGTCCGCCTTCTACCATGTCTCTGATATACCAATCATATCTAACCTCTCATTTAGTGCTATATATTCTAACTCTCCCATCTTATTTTTTAGACTTCTAGCATTTGCATGCAAGCATTTTAGAGACTGTATTTTATTCATATTAATCTGGCTATCGGTAGGCAGGGGTAATTTGGAATCTTTAAGCTCTGTCTGCTCTGTATTCAAGGGTATTAGAGCTACTTTTGTCTTTATTGGAACCTCTCTGCTGATGTGCCCTAACTTCATTCTTTTGGTAGTATCCTAACTTCATTCTTTTGGTAGTATCCTTCATGGATACATTGTTCAAACCATGCACTCTTGAGTGACTATCGGCTCTCCCCTATTATCTAGTTTAAAAGCTGCTCTATCTCCTTTTTAAAGGTTAATGCCAGCAGCCTGGTTCCATCCTGGTTAAGGTGAAGCCCATCCCTTCGGAAGAGCCCCTACTTTCCCAGAATGTTCCCTGGTTCCTAACAAATCCAAAACTCTCATCCTTGCACTATCGTCTCATCCATGCATTGAGACTCTGGAGCTCTTCCTGCCTTTTGGGTTTTGCGCTTGGAACGGGAAACATTTTGGAGAATGCTACCCTGGAAGTTCTGGATTTCAGCTTCCTACCTAAAAGTTTAAATTTAGCCTCCAGAACCTCCCTACCACATTTTCCTATGTCATTGGTACCAGCATGTACCAAGACAGCAGACTCCTCCCCAGCACTATCTAAGACCTTGTCTAGGTGGTGTGTGAAGTCTGCTACCTTTGCACCCGGCAGGTATGTTATCAAGCGATCCTCCCATCCACCAGCCACTCAGCTAATGATCGATTCACAAACTATAATGGCTGTCCTAACCCTTCCCTCATGGGCACATGTTCCTGTAGAAACGTACTCGGTGCGAGAGAGTTTTACATCACCTGGAGGACATGTCCTAGCTATAGGATCACTTCCTGTCACGTGACCTCTCTCCTCCATGGCAACAGGGATGCTGCCAGAGTGGAGGTGGGACTTCAGTACTATATCCCTGTAGGTCTCATCTATGTGCCTCTCTATCTTCTTTATGTCCTCCAAGTCTGCTACTCTAGCCTCCAGAGATCGGACTCATTCCCTAAGAGCAGACAGCTCCTTGCACCTAGTGCACATGTAAGACCCCTCATCAACTGGGAGAAATCATACATGTGACACTTAATGCAAAAAACTGGAAGACCCCCATCCTGCTGCTAGCCTGCTGTCTGCATCTTAGTTTTAAGGTTGTGTTTAGGTATTTAAGTTCTTTACCTACTAAGGGTTGGTGGTGATACTTATACTAATATGGAGTGGAGGAGTAGCCTAATGGTTAAGAACACTGGCTTGGGAACCCAGAGACCAGGGTTTGAGTCCCACTAGCATTTAACCCTCCATTGCCTCAGAAAAATCCAAGTTATCAATGTCCCTGTTTAATGTACATTACCAAGTTTAAGTTTCAATGTAAACTGCTTTGATTGAAATGATAAAGCAGCATCTAAAACCTGTTAAATAATAAAACTACACCTAATATGTTTAATGAACTTTGTTTACCTGAAGCTTAATTAATCTCAGGTCCTTAATGTATGCCTGATGAGAACAAACAGCTGCACCTGAGAGTTAATATGGCACCTCCTTTCCTTGGAGAGGTTTATGTACCTATAAAGCTACAATTATCCCAGGGGTGGGTGGGTATTGGGAAGGGAGGGAGGGTAAAAGATGTATTAAAAGCTGGCTGCTACACCGTACCCTGTCCTGTGCTTCTAAGGTAATCTGTGACCAAATTCCAGGGGTAGTCCCCCAGCCCTTGCTTGGATAGAGGGAGTTTTGTGGTCTAAATTTAACCAGAAAGCTCTCTGCTGTGTTTTAAATTTAAACTGAATACTCTTTGCTGCTACTAGGCCCTGACTGATTTAACAAATAGGTGGGGTTCACAGATTAATCAGCTTTAATCTAAAGAACTCATTTTCCCCCAAGATTTAGAAAACTTTCCAGAGGTAAATACTCACAATTGCAGATCTCTCTCCAGAAGTAGCAGTCCCCTTTTGTAGTCCTTCAAGACCATTTGTTTACAACAATACTAAGCTTTTAACAATTGTTTGATGTTCTTAGCAGCCTTACCAAATGAGGATAAAAACCATGAAAAGGACCTATGTATGTAGTTTGGTGGAATGATGCAAGTGATAATATCTCAACCTCACAACACTTTTTTAATAATAAAAAAGGATGACGCTGATGCACAGTAAACTGATAAAGGTAATTTCACGATGTGAAGTGATGTGTCTACCTGCTGAACATGTAAAAGAAAAAATGAGCATTTTATTTGATTAGGCCATGTCCAGTACCTTCAATTTCAGGAAATCATCTAAGCTCTGACCCATACTCAACAATTGGAAATAGACACTTGGAGACAGGCTCGGTGCACCTTTTATCCTGATGGACTTTGGAAAACCAACATTGGCCATGTGGTACTTCCAGATGCGCTTTTGCCTCATTGTGTCCTGGCCAGACATGTAAAGGCAAAGGGAAATGATTTGATGCACAAATTCTCACAATATTGGTGCAATCCTAAACTTGCCAAAATTGCAGAAGATGTGTGTGCAACTTGTCTGATCTGTAAATGGTGCAAAGGGGGCTAAACATGTGAAGATCAGTCAAGGGCACAAGCCAAAGCCATTGCGATCCCTTATGAATTTATAAATGTATTATATGCAATTATTCAAATATCAAGGATTTGAATATGGCTGGGGGATTTGTTTTCTGGATGAGTAAAAACTTACCCTTGTAGAAGGCAGATATTGCTATTGTAACAAAGAAATTGATGGCGTATTTTCTACCAGCAAATGAATCTCCAGTGATAGAGAAATAAGGAGTTTATCAAACTGTGAGACAGGGTTGACACTATATGAGATAGTTACTGGTAGACCACTGAAAGTTTATAAAGCCATATTTGTTCTATAGGATATGATCTTAGTAAATATGGATGAAATTAAGTTTGTCTCATTGCAAAATGTAATCTAGAATATTTAGTCTTGTCATTTAAAATTTAAAACTGCTCTTCTGGATGAGGCCTGGAGCCATGTCACCAACTACAATCCAGAGATTCCAAGAGGGAATTGCCAGAATCCAGATGGAACAGACCATCCCAAGAACTCCTAACTTCACACCGCAGCAATGTGTGAAGGATTCCCTACCTGCATCCATGCGTCACATTGCAAAAGGGCCAAGATATCTGACAATAAGAATGGGAAGTTCAACTTTTGGGAGAAACCAAACTTAAATTTCAGAGAAAAGTGAAGCACACTATGAAGTCCTGAAGAATTGCTGAGAGCAGGACCAAATTATTTCAAAATAGGAAGAGGACTATTAGACTGATTGAGGGCTTTTGTGAATGATTTTTTGTCTTATGTATCGTTATCCTTTTATTATTTTTTCCTTGGTAAGAAACTGTAATTCTAGTATCTCAGAGTTTTACTGTTGGACATCATGTACCCAATTGGTTGTTTTACCTGTGCCCCAGATAACAGTTATTGCTTTGGCTTCTCTTTCTCATACTGGTTTTGGATCTACGGGTGGCCAGTGGTGCAGACGTTTGGGTAAAATATCCAAGATTTGTAGCTGGTGGAGGGAGAAGTAGTTACTGAAGGTAAAGATAATACAATTGAGATTGTTAGTCCATTACCACTTGTTCCACTACTCTCTACATGTACCAATAGATTGAATTCCATGGGACATATATACAGTAGAAAAAGTCCTGAATATGCAGGTGAAATGAGTCTCCACTGTATGGAATACTGATGAGAGTAATTAAGATCTACAAGCCTTTTGGCTTTAGCAATTACAATGCTGGTGGGAAAGGTATATTAGATACCTGGGAAAAATATCACCCAATTTACACAGTGACTTATTGTCCCCTCAAGCATTTACCTTAATGTTATCCACTATGTTTCATCCCATGCTAATAATAATAACTGTATTGATTGGCTTAACCTTACAAAAATATATTCTCACTTACTGTATTTACAAATGAGCTACAAGGGCAATTGGGCCAGTGCTTATGTACAATATCTTTGCTGACCCATGGGTGGAATTAATAAAAATTAAAGATTTCTTAGAATCAGCAAGGAATATTGAACTTTTGAACCATCCTGTATGTGAGGAATCATGCTGAGTCAGCTGTACCTGAATTGTTCACTAGCCTGGCGACCAAAAGTATAGGGAATGACTGACTAGAATTATTTATTAACTTGGAGAACAAAGTCTGGAGAAGAACTGGTCAGAAATGACTGTTTATCAAAGGTGTATTTAAAACAAGCCGTATGGTCTATGTATCAGAACGATCCCTCACTGGTACACTGCTACAATCCTATGCTCTGTCAAGAAAACGTAAATACAGGTTGAAAATCTCACTCGGGGTTATTTGCTTTACTCGGGTCTCAGACTTTACATTGGCAAATTGTTCCAGGTTTGTTTTATTCCCAGTACTATGCCAGTTAGCATCAACGACCCTTCTTTTTGCAAAATTTACCCCTTACTTCTCTTGTGTCCACAAAGACTAATATCGTGTTATAAACTTAGCTCTTGTTAATGAAATTCATTGATCATTTCTCTCTTGTGTCCACAAAAATAACGTGTGTTGTTGCTTTGACTTAGCTTATCCGTGATGCTTCTACACAAAATATTGGATCTCTGCTCTCATTCCACAAAGTTCCAATGAAGCTTCTATAAAAGGTATTTGATCATCGCTCTCACTGCGAAAGTCCCAACGCTGTTCTCAAAAGCGCTCTTGCGTTTCGCTGTTACGGTTCTTCAGGGGACCGTGGATCAAGCTTTCTTATCGATGCTGCCCGCGTGTCACAGATTCCTCACTATTCTCTTGAAAACGCCGCGGCGTTTCGAGACGGTTGGAACACCGATTTTCAAGAGAATAGTGAGGAATCTGTGACACGCAGGCAGCATCGATAAGAAAGTTTGATCCACGGTCCCCTGAAGAACAAGGCCCTACTTATAAGGCTTAGAGACATAGGCCTCTACAAAAACACTATAGATTTGTTCACCTCTTATCTCACAGACAGAAGGCTACAAGTAAAAGTTGGGACTCTCAAATCCAACCTCTTCCTCCTAAAGCAAGAGCTTGGCCTTATCAGCTCTGCTATTTAATATTTACATTCAGTGTATTTGCAATTTACTGAGAAAATTTAACATGAATTTCCATCTATACGCAGATGATACTATGGTCAACATGCCCTTCCACACTCTTACCTCAGACTTCTCTGTCATGTCAAATTGCTTTTCAGCCATTACAGACCTCCTTGCAGAACTTAGCCTAGTAGTGAACAATAGCAAGACTGAAGCACTACTAGTCACAAGGGACCCTTCCTTCAACCCACCTGAGAAACTCATTCTCAACATGCAGAAATCATGATAAAAAAGCAAAGTCAAATACCTTGGCATAACTTGACAACAACCTAACCATGCTCGCTCATATCAAGAAGTCAGCCAAAACTGCTTACCTGAAACTCAAATCACTCCAACATTTATGACCCATACTTCAATACAACGATTACAAATCAGTTTTTCAGTCCATCATAACCCCCTATCTTGACTATGGCAACATACTTTACCAAGGATTATCAAAACAAGCATTATACCCACTTCAATTAGTGCAAAACACCGCTGCTAGATTCTAAACAGGAACGTCAAGACGACAGCATATCACACCAACTCTCAAGAGCCTTCACTGGTTACCAATTACACAAAGCACGAAATACAAAGTTGCAACCACCATCTTACATCCCAACCACCATCTATAAAATCATAACTCTTCAGCTCCCTGCCTCGAAGACCTAATCATAAGACACCCTCAACAAGGCCTAGAAGATCAGCAAACCAGAACCTTCTAGTCATACCCCTCTCAAGACCAGAAGGACTCGGCCAACAAACAATACAGCCTTCACTCTTTTTTCCTCAACAGTTTGGAACACCCTACCAGAAACCATCAGATCTGCACAGTCTATATAAGACCTGAGGAAATTCTTTGGCCCACATAGCTGCACATACCATGTCTTTATTCACACACTGCTAAAATCAGTAAATCCCCATTTTGTTAACTCCAGGTTTGTATCCCCATGAGTTCTATGTAACTGCAACTCGCTTGAGTTTATTATTGTTGTTCTATGTAAACCACCTTGGTATAAAGGCAGTATAAAAAATCCTGTTAAATAAATTATTATAGCACTACAAGGCATATGCAGCACTGTACAGAGACATAAGAGACAGTCCCTGCTCATAAGCGCTTACAGTCAAGTCAAGACAGGCAATACAACAACTGGGGACAAGGATATATCTAGGGGAATGGTAAGAAACACATAGGAGGTGAAGGGATCAGGTTCCAAAAGCAGCCTCAAAGAGAATTTTTAGCCTGGATTTGAACAGGGCCATAGATGGAACATGACATACTGACTCAGGTAGTTTGTTCCAGGCATAAGGAGCAGCAAGGTAGAAAGATCAAAGTTTGGAGTTGCCAGTGGAAGAGAAGGGCACAGATAGAAGGGATCTGCCAGAAGAGTGGAGTTCCTGAAGGGGTGGGGGGTATGGAGAGATAAACGAGGAAAGGTAGTGAGGAGCAATTGAATGAAGGCCACTTACAGGTCAGTAGTAGAAGTTTTACATGTGCATTGTAACACTGGCAGAAGATTAACCGTGCAGCTGAGTTTTGAACAGATTGAAGGGGGGAGAGATAATTCAAAGGAAGACCAGCAAAGAGGAGGTTGCAATAGTCTAGTCTACATCTCTGACACACCCATCCTCCCCGAGACACACAAGCATGCGCATCCCTCCCCACCGATGCACTCTCATCCATGTCTCCCAACACACCTCCACATACACCTAATGCTCCTTCATCCATGTCTTCTGATACATGCTTATGCACACACAACAACCCCACCCCACCCTACCCTACCCTACGACATCCCACACACACATTCTCACAGATAAACAGCTAAAGTTTCCCCATGGAGATAAAAATATGTATCATACTACTAATGCAGACATGCAAACACTTCACATACACAACTGGTAGCCATTCATATCCTACCAACTCACATATCCCCTGCTATCCTACCGAGATACACTTTACCACTGCTCTTTCAACTAAGTCCCCTAAATAGAGATGCCTAAGTCTGTAAATAGAAGAAAGAGGAAACATGTCATTATGACACATTGTAAGGGAGTGGAAGAGTTGCCTAGTGGTTAGGGCAGCATTCTGGGGACCAGAAAGACCAGGGTTCAAATGCCACTGGTACTCCTGGTGGCCTTGTGCAAGACACTTAACCTTCCACTATCTGAAGTACTAACTTAGATTGTAAGCCCTCTGGGGATAGGAATATGCCAACTATACCTGAAGGTAACTCACCTTTATCTTCTCCTGGAAAGGCATGAGGCAAATAATAAAATAAGGATCTCTTTTATTAAAGCTGGTTAACGGGCATTTTAACGTGCAGCTACAGGTAGTCAGGAACACTAATGCATAATAGTGTCTGCCTTCACACACTAAATTGCATAATAATTGGTGATCGCAGGATAGGGTGTGGAGAGCGCATTACCACTTATGCCAGGGTAATTGCTGCGTACTCAGCGGCAATGCATCTTGTAATGTGGGTTTATCTATAAGAGTCTTTAAGTGAACCTGATGCAGTGGAGTGCACACTAGGAAAACCTATCATGCGTTAGCTGCTGGAGACATACTAAACACACCCCTGACAGCTAATTGTCTTTGTCATTAGTATGCGTGAGGGAAAATTATATGCTGGATTTAGTATTCGCTAATGGAGATAGCGTGTCAAATATCCATGTGAGCAGCAGCGATCACATGGTGTGGTTTGAGATAAAAGCAAAGGCAATCACAGCAAGCTTAAAGTCCTAGACTTCAAAAACGCTGACTTCAGAAAAATGGCGAAGTGCCTGAAGGAGGAGTTGGTAGCATGGGAGAAGATAAGGTTAGTGGAATTGCTGTGGGCTAAACTAAAAGGGGCAACAGAAACATAGGTAAGGAAAGTAAATAAAAACAAGAGGCAAAGGAAACCTATATGGCTCTCCATAGAAGTGGCTGCACAAATAAAGGCAAAAAACACAGCTTTCACAAAATTCAGAAAAGAATACAGGATAAAGCTAAAAGAAGCAAAAAGAGAAATAAGGATAGCAGAAGTAAAGGCAGAAGAAAAGATGGCTAAAGATCTGAAGTGTAGAGACAAAACATTTTTCAGGTATATTCAGAAGAGGAAGATCAGAGGTGAAATTGCAAGACTCAAAGTACCAGGAATAGATTTGTGGAAAGTGACATTGAAAAAGTGACAATGCTAAACAAATACTTCTGTTCTGTTTTTACTAAAGAGAATCCTGGAGAAGGACCACCTGTGACTGATAAATATACAAATGGGTATGAAGGAGCTAGCACACCATTCACAGAGGACGATGTGTTAGAGCAGCTTGCAAAACAAAGTGGACAAGGCCATGGAACCGGATGGAATACATCCCAAGATACTGAAAGAGCTCAGAGGAGTTCTTGCAGGGCTTTTAAAGAATGTTTTTAATAGATCTTTGGAGATGGGGGAAGTTCCACAGGACTGGAGAAGTGACAAACTACAGGCCTTACCTCGGTGGTGGGAAAAGTAACAGAGGCACTCCTGAAGAAGGGCATAGTGGTCTTTCTCAAAACCAATAGATTGCATGATCTGAGGAAACACAGTTTTACCAAAGGACCATCATGCCAAACAAATCAGATTGAGTTCTTTGACTGGGTGACCAGAGAACTATAACAAGGGCATGTAATGATTGTGATTTATCTAGATTTCAGCAAAGCCTTTCCAGTTCATACTGCTAGACCAGTCCAGACAAACGGGTTATGCACCCCTGCCAGCAGATCTTGGAGACAGATAATTCTACCAGAGCTCTGATAGGCTGGAGCCTGGTGATATAATCCTACCCCTAGGGGTCTCCCTCAGTTTTTCTCTGTCTCCAGCAGATCTGGATGCTTTTTTTTTTGCTCCTTCAAAAAAATTTAAGATGCTTTATTTCTTTGTGATTTCTCTTGGAGAGATTATGCCCTGAGTTGCCAGTGTACTTATCTGAGCACCAGGATGATTCCAGCTGAAGCTCCTGTGTCCTCTGTCACAGTAGAGATCGCTGATGTGCAGACTCCCCAGCACTAGTCATGAGGGCTATTTAGCTGGATGGTAAGCCTCCTAAAATCCAGTCCCTGGGGCTGATTTTAGTGGTGAGGCAGCTGCAGTGGTTTGAGCAGCGGTCCGTGGCTTCTCTGCACTTTCGGTACTGTAAGTACAGAAACTGTCTTTCTCCCACTGCTGTCTGCAACTCTGTGGTAACTCGATTTATTTTTCTTGATTTTTCAGCGATTTTAGGCATTTCTCTCATGCCTGCAACCCTCCCACCTTCTCCTTTGACTTTTTAAGTTAATTCCTTAGCTTTTGGGGGTTTTAATTCACTCTTTTGAGGTTTATTTTTGCCGGCGGCCATTTTGAATAGCTAATGAGCCCCGGTTTTTGGCGGGAAGCCAGATTCCTTCTCTGCTGGCTTCTAACAGCTATATTGCTGTTTAAGTTTTTTTTCCACAACACTTGCTAGCTGTGAGTTGTGAAGGGATTCCCTTTTTCTCTGCCTATGTATTAACATAATGAATAAAAAGTACGGAAGGCATGAATAGAGAACAGGATGCAATTCAGAGCCACAGTACAATGCTAAGTCACTGACGAATGGTGCAGGGCTCATGGGTTCCATCCCCCACTGTGCCCAACAAAGAAGGCTGGCTGAGGCATTACCTATTATGGGGAATATTGTTAAATGCCTGTTCCTGCGGGACGCAGTTATTTGTTTTTAGTTCTCACTATGCCTAATTCAGGTTTACGCTGCATAGGCTGTCAGAAGAAACACAGGGACTTCATGAATCAGCTCTGCTCTTCCCCCAGCATCTTGCTTCCCCAGATGAACTTGGGTACTCCTGAGCTTGGCTTCAGTGGAGCTCTCCATTGGCTTTACGCTGAGCTGAGTCTTTCCCACGAGAGTTTGGACGCCTCCAGGAAGTTCAGGTATCATTTTCTGAAAGAAAACTGTGAGTAGCCTGTTTTTTTCTTACTTGCCCCAGCTGCTCTGGGATGATTTCAACTGCATCCGGACCGGCTGCCTCTGAGTTTTGAAGTTCCTGCTTTAAATTTTTAATCCACAAACTGCATCCGGGTTACTTTGTACGTCTTACTGAATATTGTACCTGTCTTATTCAATATACCATTTGATGGGAATTTTAAGTCAGTGTTTTGGATCCTGACTGTTTTGGGCTCGGCCTAATTAAGCATACTCACTGTAATCTTCCTACAGCTGGATTTGAGCTTCTACATCCCTCCCCAGAAACACCTTTCAGCCCCTACTATGGAGGTCTGAATGGCTGCGGAGGGATCACACTCTAATTTCCCTACTTTCAGTCACTGTAATTGCCTTACCCTGACTTTGAAAGTTTCTCTGTGCCAGCACAGTGAATGACTGACAGTTCCCTTCTCAGCTCAGTGAATACCTGACAGTTTTTCTGTGCCAGCGGCCATTTTGTTTTTCTCTTCAGTGTTTCTTTTGGAGGAAACAGCTCTAGACAGCAGTTTCCACACTTTTCAACATGCTGTGGAGGCACGTGGAGTTTCAAGATCCTTTTCTTGAAGAGTCCTGGGTTTCCCTGAGCCTACCTTGCTTTTTGTTTTAAATGCTAAAAAAAAAAAAAAAAAAAAAACACAAGAAGAGGAAAGGTGGTTTAAGTCTCTACAATGCTTCTTTCTCTGGCTGTCTTATATGAGATATGTAATCAGCCGAAGGGGGCATTAATAGCTTGCTTGTGTTCCACCTGCACGCTGCATCCCGGAGACTTTCCCCATTCCCACTGCGCTGCTAGCTGGGTTCATCAGCACCTTATTTCCCCCCTCCTCAGAGCGCCTGCTGCAGGATCTTCCTGCAGGAGAAGATTCAGTCAGCTCCCATGTCGCTTCCACAGCCGCTGGAGGCCACAGCAGCCTTGACTGACAGTGCCTTCCTCACACTCTTCCATCTGGCATGACGCCTGTGACTTTTGGAGTCTTTTGGATTATCTCCTACACCTGCCCAGTAGCAGGCGAGCATATGGCGTGGTCTTGCAAGTGGTCCCATAAGTCCTCAGACCTTAGAGCAGTACGTCCTCCTTGGGGCATAGCATGTGCCTTGCGGGGTACTATGGATATTCAAGAAGACTTTAAATCTTCGGAGGTCAGCCCTGACTCGTTGGAGTACGGAGATAGGGAATATTCTCTGTCTGTTTTCTTCGCTGACGGTTCTCAGCCTTTTTCGGTAAGAGGAGTTGCCGGCTCTAATCACACAGGTGATGGAGTCGCTCCCCCTAGCCGACACGCCTGCTCCTCCGGATTCTCAACTCCGGTTGCAGCCGGATCCCATTTTCCAGAGCATTCGTACGGCACGCGGTATTGGTCGGTTATACCCTTGGTCTCCCTTTCACTTGGACCGTTGGCTGACATACCCGACAGTTGATGCATTCTGACCAGGGTCATCAGGCATACCACACTTCCGGTTGAGGGCGGAGAGGCGCTCCGCGACCAGCTAGACCTGAAGAGTTGGGAGACTGCTACAGTCCGGTTTTCCTTCGCCCGCTATTTCCTTCTTGCAGGTGTGCGGAGGTCTGGCAGCTCGGGCCTCCCTTCGATGGATTCCGCAGCTTCCAGGTGTTCCCGAGTTGGTTCATTTCGAATCCATCGCTGCATTCCGGGCAGAGGCATTCTGTGATCTCTTGCAGCTGTCAGCTCGCTTCCTAGCACCGGTGTCGGTAGCTCGGAGATGGCTCAGCCTGCGTCAATGGGCAGCGGATGTTGCTTCATTTAAAGGCTCCAGCGTTTAGATGCCATTCGTCCCGGTCCACCATTGGAAGGAGGACTGGGCCGTTACTCTGTCTATTTTGGAATGCTTCAGGTCCTGGATTTTCTCGGGGCTGGGTGCGACACTCGTAGGGGACGAGTGTTTCTACCTCAGGAACATTTTCAGAAGATCTCTCTTCAGCTCCGCCGCTGCTTGGATCAAGCGGCGCCTCGGCCTTGGGGCTACCTTCAACTCTTGAGGTCCATGGCAGCAACGATAGCCCTCGTTCCGTGGGCAAGAGTGCTCTTGCGCTGCTTGCCAATGGCGCTTCTATCTCATTGGTCGCCGGTATCGGAGAGTTATCGAATCCGGTTGCCTTTGCTTCTGCCGGTGCGCCGCATCCTCCGCTGGTGGCTTCAGGCACACAATCTTCTACGGGCGGTCCCTCTGGAATCTCTGCGCTGGATCTTGATGACGCCAATCGCCAACCTCTCCGGTTGGGGAGCGCCTTGCGGCTTAGCCTCGGCGCAGGGGAGTTGGTCACCTCGCGAAGCCCAAGGGTCTATCAATCCTCTCGAGACGCGGAAAGTGCGCTTCGCCCTTCTTCAGTTTCAGCCTCTAATGCGGCGGTGTGCGGTTCGGATCCTGTCCGACGCCACGACGGTTGCTTACCTAAGCCGCCTAGGCGGCACGCAATGTCCGGATGTCTCACAGGAGAGGCGTTTGCTCCTCCGGTGGGCGGAGGAACATCTTCATGCTGTCGGCACAGCACATCGCAGGCGTGAACAATGTGTAGGCCGATTTTCTCACCCGGCACTCTCTGGAGCCCGGGGGCTGGGCTCTGCAGCCGGATGCGTTCCGGTCCATTGTTCACCTGTGGGGACTACTGACCATGGATCTAATGGCTACGGCGCAGACTGCCACGGCTTCGCTGTACTTCGGCCATTGGAGGGACGAGGGAACGCACGGCATAGATGCTCTCTCTCAACTGTGGCCGATTCATCTTCTCCTGTGTGTTTTCCCTCCCTGATCCGTGATATGCATGGTTCTCCAGCGGCTCCGAGACTGTCGCGACCCTGTACTCCTGCTGGCTCCAAATTGGGCTCGCGGACCATGGTATGCGGATCTCTTACGTCTGTCTGGGGCGTCGATGCTCCGCCTCGAGGCGTTTCTCGGCCTTCTGATTCAGGGACCGGTGGAGATGGAAGACCCGGCTCCTTACTCGCTTACGGCCTGGCAATTCCACGCCGACGGTTTGCTCGCTACGGCTATTCGCCTAGCGTGGTCGTGACGCTTCTCATGGCGCGGCGGTCTACCACGACGCTGACTTACGCTCGGGTTTGGCGTCTCTTGATGGTTGGTGTTCGCGAAATAACCTCTCACACTGGCGTTGCGGTGTTCCGGATATCCTGTCCTTTTTACAGGCCGGAGTGGATAAGGGATTAGCGCTCGATTCCTTGCGAGTACAAGTGGTCGCCTCAACTTGTTTTCAGAGTCCTATAGCGGGGCGATCGATAGCTTCGCATTTGGACGTGTCTCGGTTCCTCCGCGGAGTTAGGCCTTCCGGCCTCCTCTGCGTTCGCCTGTACAGGCGTGAGCTCTCGTGCTTGTCCTCTGTGCCCTCGTTGCTCCTCCCTTTGAGCCTCTGAGGGCATGTTCTCTTCTAGATTTGACTCTGAAGGCAGTCTTCTTGGTGGCCATAACTTTGGCACGCCATCTTTCTGAGCTCCAGGCTCTCTCGTGTCAACATCCCTATCTCTCGTTTTCCTCCGAAGGCGTTTCTCTGAGAACTGTCCCTTCCTTTGTTGCCCAAAGTGCTGACGCCGTTCACTGTTGACCAGCCTCTTTTCTTTCCGTCTTTAACAAAGGCGCAGTGTGACAGTGGTCGGTCTCCGTTGCAGGCGGTGGACCTTAAGAAGGTTCTTTTTCCGTATCTGGGGGTCGCGGAACCCTTCCATATGACTGTTGCTCTTTTGTCTTGTTCGCGGGTTCTCGTTGGGGATCCGCAGCCTCCGAATCTACCATTTCTAGATGGGTTACGGAGGCCATTGAGGCGGCGTACCTTCTTCTGGGAGAGCCAGCTCCACCGGGACTCCGTGCTCACTCCTCTCGGGCGCAAGCAACTTTGTAGGCCGGGAGGTCTCATGTAGTTCCTCTCGATATTTGCCGGGCGGCGACTTGGTCGTCGCTGTCCACCTTTGTCGGTCATTATAGGTTGGACGTTCATGCCCGTCAGGAGGTCCGTTTTGGAGTTGCTGAGCTGTCGGCGGCCTTGCCCCCCCTTGAATGCAGGTAGCTTGGGTACTGCCCGTTTGTCTGGACTGGTCTAGCAGTATGAACTGGAAGGAGAAATTTCACTTACCGTTAATTTCCTTTCCTGGAATACTGCTAGACCAGTCCAAGACCCGCCCTGCTGCTGGTTGGAGTGCCGCTGGTGCGGTGCAGCCGCCGACCGCGGTTCTTCTCTTTGCCGGTATGCCTCGCCATGGGCAGTCCATGGGTTCGTAGGTGGATACTGTTTTCAGCTCTAGGGAGTTCTTCGGCTCCCTTGTATATAGTTCACTTGAGACCCTCTGGGGTGATGTTACAGTTCATGTTGCATTAGCTTGTGGACGTAACTGAGGGAGACCCCTAGGGGTAGGATTATATCACCAGGCTCCAGCCTATCAGAGCTCTGGTAGAATTCTCTGTCTCCAAGATCTGCTGGCAGGGGTGCATAACCCGTTTGTCTGGACTGGTCTAGCAGTATTCCAGGAAAGGAAATTAACGGTAAGTGAAATTTCTCCTTGATACTGTTTCTCACAGGAGGCTTAACAATAAACTGAATGACTTGGGGATGGATCCCAAGGTGGTGAACTGGATCAGAAATTGGTTGACTGACAGACGACAGAAGGTGATGGTAAACGGAATTCACTCGGATGAAAGGAAGGTGAGTAATGGCGTGCCCCAGGGATCTGTCCTGGGACTAGTACTGTTCATTATATTTATGAATGATATTGCTGAAGGACTGAATGGCAAAGTCTGCCTTTTGCAGATGACACGAAAATTTGCAAGAGTGGATTCCCCTGAGGGAGTGGATAACATGAGGAAAGATCTACAAAAGCTGGAAGAATGGTTTAATGTTTCATAGTTAAGATTTAATGTGAAGAAGTGTAGTGTCATGCACTTGGGATGCAGAAGTCCAAGGGAACTGTATGTGATAGGGGGTGAGAGGTTGGTGTGCACGGACCAGGAGAAGGACCTCAGAGTGATGGTTTCTGAGGATTTCAAGGTGGTGAAACAGTCTGACAAGGCAGTGGCAAAAGCCAGAAGGATGCTGGGTTGCATACAGAGAGGAATTACTAGCAGAAAAGAGGAGGTATTAATGCTACTGTACAAGTCACTGGTAAGGCCTCACTTGGAATACTGTGTTCAGTTTTGGAGACCATGTCTCACAAAGGATGTAAAAAGACTAGAAACGGTTCAGAGGAAGGTGACCAAAATGATTTGGAGCCTGTGCCAGAAGACATATGAGAAGAGACTTGAAGATCTAAATACATATACGCTAGAGGAAAGGAGGGACAGGGGAGATATGATACAGACCTTTAAATACTTAAAGGGTTATCAATAAAATAACCAACCTTTGTCAAAGATGGGGAAGCTGTAAAACTAGAGGGCATAACATGAAGCTGCAAGTGGGTAAATTGAAAGGCAATGTCAGGAAATGCTTCTTCACTGAAAGGGTGGTGGATGCTTGAAATGCCCTCCCGATGGAAGTGGTGGGGGCAAATACCGTAACAGACTTCAAAATGGCATGGGACAGACATAGTAGACCCCTTTATTGCAACATGATAAAATATAAATAAACGTTAACTATTTCTTATATATCACACATAGGGGTGACCTACACGGAGCAATGGGTACACTCCCTAAACAAAGGCATGGGGAGGGTGACCTGCACAGAGCTATCCTGATGGGCAGACTAGAGGGCCACACTGGTCTTTATGTGCAATCATACTGTGTTACCATGGCACTTTAATGCCAAATCCTTAACGGGCTTTAGTAAAAGGGGCCCTAAGTGTGCACATTACAATTTTTTTTGAAGTGCAGCTTATTTAATATTTACTTTGAGCAGAACCATACTGGTCTTTATCTGCCCTCATATACTATATGTCTATGTAAATGCTCTCTAGTTTTAATTGAAATGAAAGAAGGGGTATTGGTAGTGATCACATGTGGCAAAAGGAAGAAGTGGAAGCTAAACTGGGAGCAAAGGGGGTTGAGAATGTGGAGCGGTAGGGGAGCATGGTTTTGCAATAGAGACACTAATTTGATCTCAAATTATTTGCAGGTTTCAGCTGGTTGAGGCAATGCAAGAAATATTCCTTGTTCTGCCTGTACAGGCTTTCCAACAATCACCTAACGCAAAGCAAAAATGAGCAAAACGTAAGTTAACACAAACTCATTAAAAAGAGACCACCACCAATCCCTGCAACATGCCACCCTGCACCTACGCAGGGACATATCACCGCACTCTGGAGTCACCTACGTGGGAAAGACATTCAGCAAAAGGGGATCCTACTCAGGCTGCTTTTCTAATGTACTGTGTAGTATTCAATACAGAAAATGCAAAGTACAGTTTGGCTCATGCTCATTTAAAACAAATTTTGGGGAATTTTTGTTTGTTTTACATATTCGTTGTTTAGACATGCAGTGTATACGCACTAGAACAGGAAGTGGAATCGAAGAGGGGCAGAAACACAAATGGTGCCTCAGCGCCAGAGCTGATGGTACCTCCGGTGCTTCGGTGCCATTTCAAAGTATTATTGCTGCTGCAGAGAGGGGGAGGGGGCTAGAGCAGGGGGGACTCTTTGAATGAGGTTCGCCTAGGGTGTCTCATATCCTTGCACCGGCCCCAGGAAGGGGTTAGCTCCTGAAAACTAATGCAGTGGGTCCTGCAGTAAGATGTTAATGGTCAGGTTACTAAATTTTTTGCAGGCAAATCTAGGACATTTATTGGAAGGGGGGGGGGGGGGACACCTTAGTTCCAGATTTGAGCAACAATGCATAAAGGAGAGAAGAGTAGTCACTACTCTGCCCCTCCCATCTATCCCATGACCCTAGGCAGAAATCCCGGCCTCACTGCCCCCTCCCCAGCTGCCACCGATTTTCTCTCAGGAGGGGGAGGCAGGTAGCATCAGTATTTCCAAAAGCGGTGGCTTTTCGCTGTCGCTTTTGGAAATACTGCCGCTGCCCACCTCCCCCGTTCCAAATGGAATCGGTGCCACGGCCCATGGGTGCTGCTGTCACCGCCCACCTGCCCCCTAGCTTGCCTAGTGGATGGGCCTGCCCTGCCCATAACATCATTTCAAGCAGACAAAACAGAGAAATAGAAGCAGTGATGCATTTCTCCACATACTGTGCAAAATATAAGTTCTAAAACCTGACATATTTAAATCACTAAATTGAAAATAAAATATTTTTCCTACACTCTCTGCCCCCATGCTGGAATCAGGGACAGGAAGCTGCCAAACAGGTGGGAATTGCAGACACAGCTTTAAAACTGGTAACAATCCCCAAAAATTGGGGACATCTGGTAACCTTGTAGTGGTCTTAATGAATGCCCCCAAAATCTACTGTTAGTCCAGTAAAACAGTATCACCTTATAAGATATTTCTGCTTTTAATTGTTGTCTTTTATTTTTTTGCACCAAGTGAAGCAAGCCAACAGCAAACACAGCGCTTTATTCAGGCCAGTTGAGAATACTTTTCTAGCTTGTGGTTCCATTGTCACTGCTCCCCAGAGTCTGCAGAACTGAAACAGGATGTACCTGGTGCTGCTGGGAGTTGTAGTTTTGAGACTATGCAGGGCTTGGGGTGAAAATTCTATCCGGGAGGGACTTTAAATCCCAGCATGCCTTGCGCCCCTTATCCTGAGAGGCTGTAGCTGCAGCAGCCATGAGGAGAGGGAGAGGGCTCGAGCTCTGTCTTTAGGATTTCTGAAGTTGCAGCTCAGGATCCAGCCCCAGGAGCTCAGCTGCAAAATCCCGGGGAAAGCAGAGCCTGAAATGCCTGCAGGGGCTGCTGCTCAGGTAGGAGTTTGCAGGGAATATGCTAATGGACAAGGTATATACTGGAGAGTTAGTGACAATAGATTTATCTGGGGACTGAGGGAGCCCTTGTATTGTGGTATAGAGAGATTTCATCTAAGGGGATTTAATAAGAGTAACACACATTTTGCTTCTGTTGCTGTATTTCTATGTCCCCGATTTCCCTTATTTTATAATGGGATTGATTTTAAATACAAAATACTATACTTCACAGCACAGAATACTGGATGTGTCATCACCTTTTGTTGTTGAATGGTACAGGAGCAGCAAGACGTTGCAGCTGTTGGTGTAATTTGGCAGCTTAATGGAGGGGGGGGGGGGGACAAAGGGTAAGGAAATCATATTGGCAGTGGGACCAATTCAGCATTAGCACTGGCAATATTTGAGGGGCACCCCCTCCCTCATGCACAATGCAGCAGAATATAGGCAAAGGCTCAAGTGAAAGGCCTAGATCCTAAACCAAAGGACAGCTCTTCAAAACCTGCTGCACCTCAGTCCAGTCTCTCCCTCAAACCAATATTCTGGGCATCATATGGGCAGCGTGATCCAGCTTAAATCAGGGATCTCTTTATCTTCCACTTCTGCTTGTTGGGCTACATCTTCCTTGTTCTGTGTGAATTCAGTCGATCACTATCTTTCCTTTCTGGGTGAATTGAAACCAGAGGGTTAAATTGTTGGATCTACTACTTCTTGCGGGCTACAATTGACCTGACAAAGTCTGATTTTCCTGTACAAATTGGACAGGGGACAGCTGCACAGAAAAGAGAAGAAAGTGAGCATTTTGGATTTGGATGGAAGATTGTGGGTTTTTTGATGCAGGACTGTCGGTGGTAGAGAATCTGATTTCAGTGAGTCCCAGAGGTAATGGACTCACACCTCTGAGCCCATCTGTATATCCCGAGCGACCCCTCAGGACTTGCCACTGCTATTTGCTGGATAGTGTCAATGAGTAGGATACATTGGTGTAGATAAAAAGAAGAGGAGTTATATTAATAATAATAAAAAACAGTCCTAGACTGTCTGCCAATGAAGAATCCACAATAATAATAATAATAATAATAATACATCTGAAATCCACAAACGATTTGTGAAACAAATGTAGCATCTCTATTGCAGAAGCCAAATCTCCCCCGCCCACTCATTCCTCTCATCTTTCTGTCTTGTCTGTCACTCCACAAGCGTTCAACCCTTTCTCCTTCCTTTCTTCCACCAAACCTCTTTCTCCCCTCTCTCTCCACCCCGCCCCATACCTGATCCCAGAATCTTTCCCCTCCCTCTTTCCTCCCACCCCCTTGCCTCTTCCCCTTTCTATAACTTTCTTGGTCAGCGTAAGCTAATTTAACCACTGACGCGTCTTTCCTCCGGCCTATCCTGTCAATTCAGCCACCGTCGCCGCCTCCTAATGTGCCACATTGAAATTCCTTTTTTTTCTGACTTGTGTGAAACAGTTTGATTGCTGCCGCCTTTTACTTCTAGCTTACATGGCTGCAGCCGCCACCTCCTTCAGCTTAGGCCACACGGTGTCAGTGCTGCCTCAGTTGGGATTTGGGAATGACAAATTATGTCATGCTACTGGAGACGCTTGTTAGAGTGACAGTCCTGGGTATTGTTACATAGGATAATAATGTACTTGTTTATTTATTTATTTATTTATTTAGCACATATTTGTATACCGCTGCTTCCAGCGATCAGAAGCGGTTTGATTAAGAGAACAGAAAATGTCAGATCAATGACAGAAATTTCAAAGCATTACAGTGTGATTAACAAGGTTATGTGCTAGGTTTTCAAAACAAATCAAGCGTGTTTCATTACAGTATACAATAAATTTCCAAATTACAAGATTAACAAATTACAGGATTACAAGATTAAAACAAATAGGATTATAACAGGTTTCATTGAAGTATACAAGATTAATGACATGTTTCATTAAGTTTACAACAGGATACAGTTATGTGGGGGGGGATTACAATTATACTTTTCTACAGTATATAAACATTTGTGTTTTTACATATATATATTTTAACGCTGATTTATGATACACTGTAGGTCACTTGGTGTGTGCGTTGTTGATTTATGGTACGTTGTAGGCCTCTCGAAATAGGTGTGTCTTCAGGTCTTTTCTGAAACCCATCAGGTCAGTGATTGAGCGCAACTCAGGTGGGAGTTGGTTCCAAAGTGATGGGGCAGCGAAGGAGTATGCTCTGTTGCTTGTGGCTACATTAACTGATCTTATACTTATTGGTACTTGTAGGTTGTTTATGGTGGCAGTTCTCCTGTTTCTGTTAGCAGGTTGTAAGGTGATTAGGTTTGTGAGGAAGGTTGGTGCCAAATTGTGGATGGTTTTAAAAGTTGTCACCAGGATTTTGTATTTTATACGGGCTATGATGGGGAGCCAGTGTAATTCCATCAGCACGGGGTGATGTGTTCTGCCACACCTGTTTTAGTGATGATTCTGGCTGCGACGTTCTGTGCCATCTGGAGTATGTTTAGTGTTTTATTTGGAAGGCCCTGCAGGATTGCATTGCAGTAGTCGAAATGTGGTGTGATGAGGGCTTGGGCTACTGTCCTAAAATCAGTGGGTTCTATGATGCTCCTGAGAGGTTGTATAACCCTGAGCTTGTGGAAGATGGCCCTGTTTACTAGGCGGAGGTGCTTTGCCATCTTTAGTTCGCTATCCAGTGTTACTCCTAGGTACTTTATTTCATTTTTTGTGTGGTATGTGTTTTCACCTAGGGTAATTGAAGCTGGCGGGTTGAAATCCGATTTTCTTGAGATGTACATGACTTCGGTTTTTTTGTGGTTAATGGCCATGTTGTTTCGCTGGAGCCATGTTTGCATGTCTTTTATGCATTCTTCTAGCTGCGCGTAGTTTGGGTTGCTTGCATCGAGTTGGGTATAGAGCATAATATCATCGGCGTATATGTGATAATAGATTTTATGCTTTTTGAATATTTCGCAGATTGGTCTCATGTATACATTAAAGAGAAGCGCGGATAGAGCTGAGCCTTGAGGTATGCCTTGTGTTTGTGGGAAAGCCTGTGCTTTTTCGTTATTGAACTGTACCTGTTGCATTCTGTTGGAGATATATGATGAGAACCATTTTAGTGGTGTTCCTGTTATTCCTATATCCTTCATTCTGTTTAGTAGTGTTTGATGGTGAACAGTATCGAAAGCTGCGGAGATGTCAATGAATATTTACATCTCCGCAGTGGTTTATTATCCAGCTTATAGAAGGGATTTTTATATAGGAAGTCATTCAGCTAATTTGTTTGAGCCTGATCAGAGGGTAATTCAGAATCTTACCACCACGTCTACCCTATCTCCAGTGACTGCTGTTAAACTCATCTGTCATAAATTACAATGACAAATGGGATGAATGGCTTAAAATATGAATAACGGGATTCATATGAGGAAGGAATAAGTTTGGGAGTGCTATGAGATTGTTCTTCTTAGAAGGGGTGGTGGATGCATGCAACATTCCCTCAGCCCAGATGCTGGGGAATAAAAGGTTAACAAGGCTCACAAAAGTGTGGGAGGAGGCTAGAGCAATGACACACTTTTTGTCTCTCCTCCCAAAAAAAAAATCCCCAGAGGGGGAGCCTCTGTTTTTTGATCCCTGCCCTCTCAATCAAATATCAGCCTTCTCCTAAAACATCTTACGAACTCCAGAGGGAAACTCTCTCTTTGGCATGATGCAAGTCATATGCCGAGCATTAGCGGTAAATTTGAGAAACTAGGTCATACTCCACATACGCGGCTTAGAAGTGAGGTTCCCGACTGTCATGGTATGCGCAAAACTCAATATCTCTTAGTAACCACCAGAAAATACCTAAACTTCCATATAAACTCACTCAACTCACTTTAATCTATTTTTTATTATTCCGTAATATGGAATACAAAGACCTCAGGATAGCCTTACCCCTACATATGGTGAAACTTGTCACCCTAGGGAGATGGCAGACACTCACATCATAGGTCTAAAGCCTCCCAAACATTTTTTTTCTTCTTTAATCTTTAATACCAATTTTATCCAAATTCAATAATATCTAACTAATCCACAAAAGTATTTTTTAGGATCCTTACTTATTAATCAACATACAACACTATTAAAAAGAAAGTGTCTGCAGTTCTATATAGTATAGAGCACAATACTCCAAGCCGGAACTCGTAGAATGCAATCGATTTACCGAAGAGCAACTTGTTTCACCTACAACAAATCAAAGAAGAACTTTCAACAATCAGCATAACAGTGCTCTCAATGTGAGTATGCATTCACTTATCTGAAAATCTTCCAAGTCCAGCCGGTATCAATAACATGAAACTGCTTCACTCTGATACAGCTGGAAACGCACGGCCGAAGCTGATTATCTCAACTGAACCCTTGGGCAATTATATTTATTGATGTGCAAAACTCACCCATTTGGAGAAATTGCCCCCGAAAGGGACCTCAGTTTAACGTTTCATCCTGATGATACAAGCCTTAGTAACCTATATCATACTGGGAGACTGATTTGGTTCTGACTCAGTGGTAGAATACCCACGGCTGAGCTGTGAGCAAAAAGCTCCGTGGAGGTCTCTCATCCAAATGATGACCCTGTTTTAATCTGGGGTCGTGATAGGCTGTAGTAATCATTTAAGAACCAGCAAAAAAGAGGAAGAAGTGCATGGAAAATGCAGGACTGTACTTTGTTTATTAAGGGGCCAATGTATTAACCTCAAAGGGGTAATTTTATAACTGGATGCCTAGATTAAATGTGCAGGAAAGTGCCTAGTGTATAAAGGCACACGGGCTATGTATATTATAAAATACTGAACACCCTTAACTCTCGTACATGCTATGCCAGAAATTCAGAACCACATACAAACTGGCATATCGGTGAAAAAAAAAATGTTTTAGGACCATCAGAATGGGAGCTATTTAGAGCAGCTTTTTTCAATAAAGCTAAGCACAATTCCTCATCAGCCCAATTTTTTCGAAAATTTTTATATTGCTCAAAATCGCTAAAAGTCAGTTCATTTTTACTTAGCTTTCTGTGTTGTATATACTGAGGATATTTATTGCTTCTTTCACCTCACCACCTCTGGTAATTTGTAGCTTTGAATGTGTATCTCTCTGAAGCCCCGACAGATTGTCAGCATACTTTTGCTGACTCGGCACTACAGGGTGGTCATAAAGCAGCGATGTTGAGATGATATTGCCCTCTTGAGTCAATGTGGCATGTTCCTTACAGGCATCACACAGGTACAGATTTAATAGGGTTGGCCTATGCCATCTTTGGGCCCAGTTCACCTTCCAGACTCTCCAGGCTGGATGCCATCTAAGAGTATGGGTCAATGCCAATTCCTCTCGCTCAGTGGCAGCTGTGGGGTTCCTCAGGTATCATGTGCATCCAGAAGTTCAGGATCTGCTGACAAAGCCACTAGACCTGGAAAAAAATGTAGATATGAATAAGTTGTATTGTTGGAACACAAGCATCCCTTTTATTGCCATCAGAAAATTGAGGCTTCTCTATTTCAAGGCCCTTGCAATGCAACTTACCTCCATTCGGTCTGTATGTGTCTCACTAAGGGGGTTAGTTACTGAGGTGCACCAACATTAACACACATTAATTCTCCATAATGTGCATTATTTTAGATCAGGCACCATGTTATTCGATGAGAACTAATTAATTCGCCATTAGCGTGCATTATTACTAATGCACATCAATGTTAGCACACCTTAGAAACTAGCCCCCTAAATGCCCAACCTTACCGAAAATGTTCCAGATCCAGTTTGCCCCCCACCTCTTCCAAAAGGTTCTGTGTCCATTAAACTTCCAAGCCTGCCCAACCACTTTCTAGGCTGTAATCTTCAAGCTATGTAGACAGGTCAAAAGCTATAGAAATGAATGTTATTGGACTGTTTGGGTGGGTTCCTATTTTGTGTTCTTGCATAAAGATATCTCACTAACATACTATGATATACTATATTCATGGATCCCAAGGGGCAAACAAAATCTGTACCCATCATTTCATTGAGGCTTTGCTGTAGAAGCGTGAAATAAATTAGACAGGACTAGTCCTCTACTGTCTTCTTCTGATGGGTATGGATCTTAACTGCTTTTTCTTGGAGGCCTCATTTCATATTCTTTGAGTGATTTTTCACTAGGACTATTGTCCTGAGGACTCTGAGGCTGCTGGCTTTTTATGACATTTGTTTCCAAGTGAGATCCTTTGCTGCCAGGGATTTGTGGAGCCTTTGCCAAAGAGCTGAAGCTCTTGAGGTCCAGCTCGAGAATGCGTCTATTTCTTGAGTGGAGCAACACCTCGATTGGAGTGGTCATAAGCTGCTGTTGGTATTTGTGGTGCAGCCTGCTACTCTTTTAATGTTCTCTACCTCCTTGACAGATATAGGAGGCACATGGTGTGAGGATTCCATGCTTTTTAGCCATCTCCTTCCTTTCTTTCAACTATTTTGTCACCTGCTCTGCTGTCCAGCTTTCTTCCACCTGGTTTGTAATGAGCCTAACTTGAGCTATATGAGGTCCTTCTTGCACTCTGTGACCTGCCAATGTTTCATGCTCCCCGCCGCACCACTTGGACTCTCACCAGGTTAAATGGTACCCTTGGTGATCAATGGGGTGGTGAGGAGGGGTTCAGATTGTCAGTCAAACACCAGATTTCACATGCAACATAACTGTTTTATTGATAAGATTGTAACAATCACAACAATTATAACAAGAAGTGACTGGTTTCTTGAGGCTGCTTCCAGGACCCTGGGCCAAGGGTTTCTGCTGCCCCAGGCAGAAGCCCTGACTTTGTTGCCTCCCCCTCAGCTGCCAATTCCGACTTCGGGAGCAGCTTGGCTCAGCGACAGCAACAGTTTAAAAGCAGTGGTTTTATGCCACTGTCAATTCTGTTTTTCGGGGCGGGGGACTCAGCTCGTGGCAGTTTAAAAGCCCGAAGTAAGCCATGTGCTTCGACACACATGGCTTGCCGCTTCTGACCTCCCTCCGATGCAATTTCCTGTCGGAGGGGGGTCAGAGGTGGCAGGCAATGTGTGCCCAAGCACATGGCCTGCCACAGGCGCCATGCCATGCTGCCCACTGAGGTCTGCTGCCCTAGGCAACCGCTTAGCCTACCTAGTGGACGGGCCAGCCCTGGCTTCTTCCTTATGAGAAGATCCTTTAAACCCTTCCAGTGGCTAGAAGGTCCAGACTCAGCACATCTTTCTCTTTCAGAAATAGTCTACAATAAAACACTTGCTAACCCCTGCAACCTGCTTAACCATCTAATCTTGCACTGAACCTTTTCTGGTCTCAGTCTGCAATCTGCCAATAGTATGGTGCTTTGGGACAGGCCCATCAGCTACAGCTGTTGCAGTCACTGATGTGGGAGTTCTGGTTTCTGCAATAGCCGATGTCAGATGGATGACATCTTCTTTGTACTCCAGTGCTTGAGTTCCATCTGCTGATGTCGGTGAGCGTTCATCTGATGGTATATAGGAGGCACTTCCTGTTTTTTCTGAATCTATGGCTGGAATCAGTCTCTCAAGAACCTTTGCAGGTCCTTCCCAGGATGTAGGTCCTTAGATGAGAACCATTGAATTATCTTCTAGAGGTGGGAGGAATCTCTCGTGTTTAGTGTGAGTCTTGCTGCACTTGGCTCTTGTTTGCTGCTTTTGAGACATCATGGTTCAAGGGTAGGTGCTTATGTAACTATATTGTGGCCAAACAAAGGTTTTGCTAATGGTTTGCTACAGCTTTGGGGATCCATGTGGTAGCCAATTGGAGCCAAACAAGGGCCCTCTCCAGTTTCCTTTGCTTTGTTTCTGTATCATTTAAAGTATTTTAACTTCTGTTTCCTGATCGTCCCTCCAGTCTAGTCCCGAACCTCTGGGTTGTGCTGCTCCTCCAGCAGCTTGGAGACTGAGAAACATCATCCTTTTTCTGATGACACTGGTATATCCTCAAAGGCTCTGCCTCCTCACTCCAGTTACCTCAGTCTCCAAGCAGCTGGAGGATTGGTGAGCCTGGAGTTCTGGGCTCACTTTAGAGGAACAATTAAGGAAGGATAGAGATTAGGATCAGTTTATACTTTAAATGATAAGGGAAAAGAAAAAGAAAAGGTACAGGAAGAAAGAAAAGGAAAATCTTTAATTTGAGGGTATTTTGTGCCTTTAAGGCTAAGTTGAGGCCTCCCCTCCCTCTGCTTTCTCTTACCCGTGATAGGGGCTGTAAGTGGAAGAGAATCCATTCACTGATGCAGCAGGGCTCTGGTTCCCGAACCCATTTGAAAGGGTGAGGAACCAGAGCTAAGGCCAATCAGTTAGATAGCGCATGCAGAGGTGGTGCCTGCTAGCGCTGTGAAGCAAGCCAGGAGGTGTCTAGCCGTTGGAAGCGTTTTTTTCTCTGTGTCCCTGGCTTGAACTGGCTCCTGACGCTGCATTGAGACAGGTCGGTGGAGCGGAGGAAAAAGAAACACGGCCCATGACAAGCGGAGATCTTGGCTTACACAGTGCAGGTATAAGCACCGATTCGCTAAAGCGCAGGCGGGGGGAGCGAGTGAGAGTGAGTGAGTTGACTGAAGCGGGCCTACCGTGTGGCGGCAGCGTGGGAAGCGCCGCGGCTGCCTCGGGGCCTTCAGGACCTCATATCTTTGGCAGGAAGCTTCGGTTTCGAATTTAAATTTTAGTTTCAGGCTCGGGGCCCCAAGGAGAAAATTATACACTGTAAAAAAAAAAAAATATATATATATTTCTTGTCTTTGGGCCAGTGACTTTGTTGTTCAGCTTAGGCTCATTATTTGGTCAAGGCTGAGGCACGGTGACAGCACTTAAGCGGGATGCCTTCTAGACCGCAGTGCTTGGTCTGCGGAACTCGAAGAGGAGCGGTTTCGGAGACGGGAGTCTGTAGGGGGTGCGTCCAAGAGGCAGAGGCTATGGAGCACACCTTGGAGGGGAAAACTAACGCTCAAGGACCCCCAATAACTCGACAGGATCCAGTTTCCCTGGACTTGCCTCTGAGGGAGTCGGTGGCGGGTCCCTCTTCCGCTCCAAATCTTCCTTTAGCGCAGCTGCCCTTGCCGGGAGGCCTGGTGGCACTTTTTTCCCCAGAGTTTATGCTCATTCAGCATGCGTTCAGAGGATGGCAGGATGGGCTGGCAACAAGGTCTACGGATGGGGAGCACGGAGAGAAGAGACCTGGAACCCCTCTGAGTGTTGGGGCAGCAGGAAGCCTGGCAAAAAGAGCCAGGATGGAGAAGGAGCAGAAGGAACAGTCGGTGGCCTCAGAGGGGCTTCACTCCGATGAAGGGGATCCGGACGTGGACTTAGATGACCATTTGGAAGAAGGAGAGATCACTGACAGAGAGGACCAGGCTAGAGTGGTCCGCATGTTCCGGAGAGACGAGTTGCTGGCACTCATTTCAGAGACACTAAAGGCGCTGAAGATGTCTGCTCCTGGTCCAGCAGAGGATACGACTTTAGAAGATCCATTGCTGCAGGTGTTTTGGAAGAATCAGAGAGCTTTTCCGGTGCACAGAGTGGTGCGAGAGATGATCCAAGAAGAGTGGGACATGCCAGAGGCAACTTTAAAAGGGTCCAGAGTTATGGGACGTCTTTATCTGCTGGTGGACCAGGATCGAGAGTTGTTTAAGTCTCCTAAGGTGGATGATGCCGTCTCGGCAGTTACAAAGAAGACTACTATTCCGGTGGAAGGTAGTGCGGCACTCAAGGATACCCAATTCAGGCAGCTATTTGTGGAGCGTGGGTGGCGAGAGCCTGCCTTCGCTGGTCACAAAGAGTTCAAGGCGAACAGGGAGAAGACACGGCTGGGGGACCGGCAAGACTGGAGTCTGGTACAGCTTACCTGGCAGATATCCATTATTTTTATTTATTTATTTATTTATATTTCTTTATTTATTCTTTTCTTCTATACCGCCCCTTCCAGAGATCAAGGGCGGTTTACAGGGAACAGTTAAACAATTTTATATAGTTTTACATGGAACAGTAGTTGTAACTATATACAGGTAAACATTGTAAGCAACTGTGTCAAAAACTATTTACAAAGAACTATAAACATATATTACAATGAACAATAAACAAACCTATCTTACAATCGATCTTGTGTACGTTCTGGAAGTTATTTTCTTCTTCTTTTCTTACGTAATACATACTGGGGGGGTTAATAGCAGTGGTTCTGTCGGGGTTAGTCGTTTGCGGGTTCAGGAGGTTGGTGGGATTGTTTCTGTGACTGCTGGGGTGTGGCTCTTGGGAGGTAGGGGATTTCAAAATGCTCGGTGTAGAGGTGGGTTTTGAGTTCTTTTCTGAATAGCTGAAGGTCCTTCATCATGCGAAGGGTTATTGGGAGTTCGTTCCAGAGGGTGGGGGCAGCAAATGAGAAGGCTCTGGAGCTTGTAGTTTTCTTTGTTTTTCTGAAGGTTTTGTGCATGTTGAGAGAGTGGATTGCATTTTGTCTACGTGTTCTTGATTCTGATGGAAAGTGTAGGAGGGTGATCAGGTGTGAGGGGGAGATGTTGTTAGGAGTATTTTATATTTTATTCGGCTATTTATGGGGAGCCAATGTAGTTCAAGCAGTATCGGGGTCACGTTGTCAGTTAGACGCACTTTTGATATTACTTTAGCACAGATGTTCTGGCTCTTTGTAATAGATATGTATTCTTAAGTGGCAGGCCAATTAGGAGACTATTACAATAGTCGAAGTGGGGGGTGATGAGTGTGCCGACTACAGATCTAAAATCATGTGTGTCGAGGAGGGGTTTTAGGTGTTGTATGGTCTTGAGTTTATAGAATATAGTTTTTACTGTCTGTTTTATGTGAAGTAGCATGGTGAGTTTGTGGTCTAATATTACCCCTAGGTACTTTACTTCTTTTTTGACAGGTATAGTAGTATTGTTGATTGTGATGGTTGTTGGGTAGGTGGCATCAGCATCAGGTTTTCTTGTTACAAACATTGCTTCTGTTTTTTTAAGGTTAATGTTGTAATAGTTGTTTTCTAGCCAGGAGTTGGTCTCATTCATGCATTCGGACAGGTTGTTGTATGAGGGGCTGTTAGTGTTTATGGGGATAGCAAGCATGATGTCGTCCGGCATAGATAAAATGGTTAATTTTGTGTTTTTTAAATATGTTTGTAATAGGCTGTAGGTATAAATTGAAAAGGATTATGATCTCATTCAAGGGTTATCGAAAAGCGTGGCGTCGGTGGTAGCTGCTTAACGGTACCTTTTGGCTGCGCAATTGGGCAGTGGATGGTTCTTCTAAGGCCAGGTTAAGTAAGCTTCCCTTCAGGGGAAAGCTCCTATTTGGGGAAGATTTAGACAAGCTGGTAAAGGATCTGGGGGAGTCCAAGGGTGGTAGACTTCCTGAAGACAGACTGTAGCAGGGACGATCGACTCCCGCATCCAAGAGTCAGCAGAGGGAGTTTCGTTGATTCCGGTTCCCAAGGTTCAATCAAACGCAGAGAGGACGCTTTCCTAATAGAAACCAGGGGTTTTGTGGCTTTCGAGGAGCAGGCAGAGGTTTCGGTGCCTCTTCTTCCTCCGCAAGTCTGCGGAAATCCCAATGAAGTCAGGGGGACCCAGGGAGATATGGTATCCATAGGGGGTCAACTACGGGATTTTTACCCTGCCTGGGTCCAGATTACGTCAGACCGGTGGGTGCTGGAGATTATTCAAGAAGGTTATGCGTTGGAGTTCCAGAGGCCGCTGAAGGATTCTTTCATACGGTCTCCGTGCAAAGCGCCATTCAAGAGCGCCGCGGTGAGAGAGACGGTAGAAAGACTACTCGGCCTCAACGCAGTGGTACCTGTGCCTCCAGACCAATGCGGATTAGGTCAATACTCCATTTACTTTGTGGTCCCGAAAAAGGAAGGGACATTTCGGCCGATTCTAGACCTCAAAAGAGTAAATCGTTGTCTGCGTGTGTCGCATTTTCACATGGAAACTCTGAGGTCGGTGATCGTGGCAGTGAGGAAAGGGGAGTTCCTTACTTCCCTCGACCTGTCGGAAGCATATTTACACATTCCTATTCAACAGGACCATCAGAAATTTCTCAGATTTGCAGTTCCTCTCGGTCATTTTCAGTTCCGGGCATTGCCATTCGGTCTAGCTACAGAACCACGGACGTTCACCAAGGTGATGGTCGTTGTAGCAGCGGCGTTACGACAGGAAGGCATGCTAGTGCACCCTTATCTGGACGACTAGTTGGTCCGAGCGAAGTTCAGAGCCGAAAGCAAATCGGCTATTGCCCGAGTGGTAGCATTTCTACAGAGTCTCGGCTGGGTAGTCAATATGGCAAAGAGCAAGTTGGTTCCATCACAACGGTTAGAGTACTTAGGAGCTCAGTTCGATATGAACACGGGAAGAGTATTTCTGCTGCCGCAGTGAACGCAGGAATTGCGGAAGCTAATCGGACAATTTATGTGCAGAACAGCTCCCACAGCGTGGCATTATCTGCAGTTGCTCGGGACCATGGCGGCAACCCTAGAACTAGTTCCGTGGGTGAGAGCACACATGAGACCATTGTAGAGGGCGTTGCTCAGACGTTGGTCGCATCAACGCGATCCTCTGTCATGGAAACTGCCGTGTCCGCCAGAGGCCCAGACAGCTCTTCAATGGTGGCTAATGCCTGGGTGTCTGGAGAAGGGCATGCTGTTGGAAGCGCCTTGTTGGTCTCCTCTAATGATGGACGCCAGCCTCTTGGGCTGGGGAGCTCATTTTCAAGGAAGATTTGCACAGGGTCAGTGGACTGATCAGGAAAAGTCCTGGTCAATCAATAGGTTGGAGTTGAGGGCGGTGTCGCTAGCTTTTCAGGAATTTCAACTTTATCTTCACGGCAGCGCAATTCGGGTATTCTTCAACAACGCGACGGCGGTGGCCTATATCAATCACTAAGGAGGTACCAGCAGTATCCCGATGGAAGCCAAGGCTGAACAATTGTTTGCTTGGGCCGAGGTGCATCTACTTGCTTTGTCGGCAGTGCATGTAGCGGGAGTGGACAATGTAGAGACCGACTTCTTGAGTCAGGTGAAAGTGGACCCGGGAGAGTGGGTTCTTCATCAGGAGGTGTTTGAGATGTTGGTGTGCCGTTGGGGAACGCCAGTAATGGATCTCATGGCAACATTCCAGTCGGCGAAGGTAGAGCGTTTTTTCAGCAGGAGAAGAGAAAGGATGTCGGAAGGCTGGATGCTCTCATTCAGCGTTGGCCGGAAGAGCAGCTCTTGTACGTGTTTCCACCTTGGGTGCTAGTAAGAAGGGTGCTGCAGCGCATAGAGCGGCACAAAGGACAGGTGATGCTGATAGCGCTGGATTGGCCAAGGCACCCTTGGTACGCGGACCTGAGGAGACTTTTAGTAGAGAAGCCATGGTGTCTTCCTCTTCGGATAGATTTGTTGTCTCATGGTCCACTCCACATGCCTCACGTAGATCGGTTCTCACGGCCTGGCTATTGAGAGGGCTAGGTTGAAGAAGAAGGGCTACTCCGCATTGGTAATTGCCACCTTTGTTGAAGGCGAGGAAGAGATCTACCTAGCTAGCATATGTTCGCATCTGGCGGATATTTGAAGCATGGTGTGTGGAATGGCGGTCCGAGGCTTTAAGAGCGTCAGTTCCGCTCGTGCTGGCATTTTTACAAGATGGATTGGTTAAGGGCTTAGCTGCCGCTTCTTTGCAGGTACAGGTAGCAGCGTTGTCCTGTTATAGAGGAAAGATAGGAGGAGAAGGAATAGGTAGTCATCCAGATGTCAAGAGGTTTTTAAGGGCGGTATCTCTTGAGGCCACCACTTAGACAGGTAGTACCAAAGTGGAGTCTTCCTTTCGTGTTGGAGGCGTTGCGGCAAGAGCCGTTTGAGCCGTTGTCGAGAGCATCATTGAAGGACCTTACTCTTAAAGTAGTGTTCCTGGTAGCTATCTGTTCGGCTAGAAGACTCTCTGAATTTCTGGCTTTATCCTGTAAGAAACCTTTTTTGGCTTTTTATGATACAAAGGTGGTTTTGAGGCCCGTATCATCATTTTTGCCCAAGGTAGTGTCAGCTTTCCACATGAATCAAGTGGCGTCATTGCCGGTGTTCAGTGAGAAGCTGGAAGGTTCTTTCACTGGAAAGCTTCATCTCTTGGACGTTCATCAGGCATTAAAGAGGTATATCCGAAGGATGGCGGGTTTTTGCAAGTCTGATAGGCTATTCGTTCTGTTTGGAGGGCCGAAAAAAGGAGAAGCAGCGTCAAAGGCTTCCATTGCTAGGTGGATTAAAGAGGCCATAGCGTCCGTTTATGTTATGAAGGGAAAAGCGGTACCGGAAGAGCCAAGAGCTCATTCCACTAGAGCGCAAGCGGCATCTTGGGCTGAGTTCCGTTTGGTACCAGCCGTGGAAATTTGTAGGGCGGCTACCTGGTCTTCTTTGAATTCCTTTGTTAAGCATTACCATCTGGATGTTCAGGTGGAAAGGGATACCAGTTTTGGATCAGCAGTGCTTCAGGCTGGTCTAGTAGATCCCTCCCGTTGATTTATTTCACTGCTCTGTTACATCCCCAGAGGTTCGGGACTAGACTGGAGGGACGATCAGGAAGTTGAAATTAGACTTACCTGCTAATTGTTGTTCCTGGAGGAACTCCAGTCTAGTCCCATATCCCTCCCTGGTTGATCTGTGTACTAGTGCTTGAAGCGAATGAGGCATAACAGGTAAAAGTAAGAAGCTTCTAGGCTTGGGGATTATGCTTGGGTCACTATCCTCCATGAAGGGGGAGGGCAGGCCTAAAGGGTTTCTAATGAAGTTAGTATGGAATAGGGGGAAGGTTGTTAGTCATGGTATTTTCTCACTGAAAAGTTCTAGTTCAGTAGTTTGTTTGTAGTGCTTTTGCTACTTAATTGTTGCTCCAGTGAGTCTGCTTTGTCAATAGGTTACTGGAGTGAGGAGGCGGATCCTGTGAGGATATACCAGTGTCATCAGAAAAGGATGACGTTTCTCAGTCTCCAAGCTGCTGGAGGAGGAGTACAACCCAGAGGTTCGGTACTAGACTGGAGCTCCAGGAACAATAATTAAGTCTAATTTCACCTTCTGCTAATTCATGGATGTATGGTGCTTGAAGTCAGGATCAGATACTCATAAGTCAAAGCAACATTTTTAAAGATTTTATGGGCAAATTAAGATCCATTGTAAATATTGACAAGCCTAGGTATGCCACAATAGGCTAGAATAGGTAGGATTTGCTTTGCCACCTCTTCCGCCTGCAGATCCTCTAGTTTTGATAACACGGGATAATTTTGAGAAGTAATCTATGACTGCAAGAAAGGGCTTTCCTTGAAAAGTGAAAAATGTCCATCTTAATCTTCTGCCAAGGTGAAAGAAAGTAGTGTTTATCCAGGAACCTTTGCTTGTCTTGGGTGTACCTTCTGACATGCTTTGCCACAAGTCGTATAAATCGGTTATACCCTCATTTATTTTGAGCCGGTAAAGACAGTTCTGTGCTCTTTGCTTGGCTTTTTCTATTCCAGCATGTCATCCGTGTAATCGCGATGGAATCATTTTTGTCATCTGTGAGCATCTATTATAGAATCCTCTAAACTAGATTAAAAATACCTTATAGTAGTTGATGTTCTCCTGTGTGCTTTACTAATTTCACCTTCTCGAGTTGGCAAACCAACTATTGAATGGTTATGATTTGGAGCAACTTTTATGACCAATAGAAACGGCTGCCACCTATACTGCATCATTACACTGCACTGTCCCAGTGTTAGGATCTGTCTTCCTCCCTATGCTCTTAAGTGCATATCCGTTTTCTTTCAAACATGGCTTGTTGTTGAGTGTCATCGAGTCGGTGTTGACTCATGGCGACTCTCTGGATAGTTGTCCTAAACTGTGTTTGGTTTTCAGTCAGGCAGCTCATAGTTGATAGAGTGGCACCCATAGCTGCTGTTATTGTATAGATCCATCTCATTACTGACCTTCCTCTTTTGCGTTGACCTTCTACCTTGCCAAACATGATGTCTTTCTCTAATGATCTCTCTCTTTGCATGATGTGTTGTCATATGAGCTTCTAAAGAAAGGTTAGGTTTGATCTCCTCTAGAACTGACTGGGTTTTTTTTTCCTTCGGGCAGTCTTCAGTAACTATATCCACTTTGTAGCTTGTGCTTCTGCTGTTGGGCAGTATGATATGCCGCCCTGTTTTCTTAGTTTCCTTTGCAGCTATGTTGTCCATGACAAGATCTTCAGCACTGCCACGGGCTATAGGTGCCTGCATCGTGTGCACTTTGTCTGACTGGTACATTGTCTGGAAGGGGTCGGTCCTCCACGTTTGAGTCCATAAGCAGGGCATTGCTTGTAACTATCCGCAGCACTGAAATTATTTTTCTCTCCATACTGTGATGATCTGCTTGTGGCTTATTGGCTTTTTGCCCTCTTCATTGAAGGAGTCACTCTTGTGTGCAGTCTTCTTCCAGACACTGACTGGCTTTGTCCTCCTGCCACAGCCATTACAGAGCTCTTGCCTGCGGAGGGGTCAAGTTGCTTCACCTGAGCTTGTGCGAATTCGGAAGCCGCACGTATCTGTACTGCATATCGGTGGCACTATGTGTGATATTATCAAGAAGGTGTTTTATTAGTGAAGGCTTTTTAAATTATAGATATAATACATGTATGCTAAATAAATTGTTCTCATATTTATTATTGTAAACTGTTTTGCTACCATGTAGGAGGCGATAATTCAATATGATTTTACTTATGAACTTGATGTAATAGAAGGCCAGCAACTTCTCTCTACTGTTTTTGTCCATTGCTAGCTGGTCTTTCACTAGTGAATCAGTCAGGGCTCTAAAATCACAAGACTGACTCCTCGGTTTCAGCTCTGTAACATCCTCCTCAACAGTTTCATGTGTTTCTGCACCCAGGAAGCATAAACATGCCTCTCACGTGTGACGTCTTTTTTTTTTTTTTTTTTCTTTTATCTTGGAATGTACGACATCAAAATTTTCTCCATGTTGCTGGTTTACTGTCTTCAGCCAGATTCTTTTTCTTGTTTCCTCTTTATCATTGATATTCATAACCATCCAATGCCTCACCACTCATCTAATTATTGATAATTACTTCTGCCCCCCAACTTTCATATTGTCGGTCAAACATTGGACTTCTAATTCAGCGTTGGCTCTGTTTTTATTAAGGAGATTCTAATAATCAGAACAACTTTGAGGAGAAGTGACTTTGGACTTGCCAGAGTACAGTCAAACCTCGGTTTTCATGATTAATCCGTTCAAAAAAGTCTGACTAAAACCGAAACGGACTAAAACCGAAGCAAGATTTCCCATAAGAAATAATGTAAATTCAATTAATCCGTTCCAGACACCCAAAAATATTGACAAAAAATACATTTTATAGAGAATAACTATATTTTTACATACAGAAAACAATGAGAAATACATATAAATGACTAATGAAATGGATAAATGAGCATGTAACATCACTTTTACCTTTATTGAAGACTTTTGTTGGCATATGGGACGCACTCCAGCCAGCTCCAGCTGCTCTCCCCTCCGGGGATCGAGCAATCACCACCAGCAGCGGAGGTGGGAACAGCCATCTTGGCCGGCTGCCCAATTGGGGCTCCAGCCTGCCTTGTAAAAGAGAAGCGCCATCGGGCGCTGGGAGAGGGACACACTCCAGCCAGCTCCAGCTGCTCTCCCCTCCGGGGATCGAGCAATCACCACCAGAAGCGGAGGCGGGAACAGCCATCTTGGCCGGCTGCCCAATTGGGGCTCCAGCCTGCCTTGTAAAAGAGAAGCGCCATCGGGCGCTGGGAGAGGGACACACTCCAGACAGCTCCAGCTGCTCTCCCCTCCAGGGATCGAGCAATCACCACCAGAAGCGGAGGCGGGAACAGCCATCTTGGCCATCTGCACAATCGGGGCTCCAGCCTGCCTTGTAAAAGAGAAGCGCCAATAAATATGGAAGACAGTCAATCAGCAAGAAAATCAAAATAAAGAAAATCCCACTTCTGGCCACAAGATGGTGCTCCATTTTCAACTGTACGAAAACCGAGACAACGTACGAAAACCGGAACAAAATCTTGATGAAAAAAGTCAACGAAAACCGAATCGTACGAAAACCAGGGCATACGAAAACCGAGGTTTGACTGTATATTGTAACCCCTCTAGTGGCCAGAAAGACCAGATGCAGCATGGGGGGGGGGGCGGGGGTTGTCTAGCTACAGTGGCTGTGGGGAGACACTAGCGGAGGCTTGGGGGGTGGCCGACTGGCTTCCTGAGTGGTGATTCTATCTGTGGAGATGTAGCGCTGGGTACATGGGAAGTAGAGGCTTGACTGGCTGTATGGGATGGGGGGGGGGGGGGAGGTAGCAGAGGTTTGAGATTTGTGGCTGACTGGCTTCCTGGTGGTGAGCTGTGTTTGCTGGCCAATTGGAGGAGGAGGGAGTTGGTGGTTAGGGCAGAGAAACTAATAGTGGGTGACAACAGGATTGGGGGGGGAGACACAGAGACTGGGCAGGGAGGGGAGCTGCTGGCTGTGTATTTCTACCAGTGAGCTGCAGAGGTGCATTAAAGCCTAGATTTACTACACCCCCCCCCCCCAAACACGGAATGGGCAAACCGCTTTAGTAAATCAAGCACTAAAGGAGCTGTGGGAGATCTCAGAGGGGATAGTGTTCCCACCCTGCTCTTCAGCTTGGGGGTAAGCAGGAAGTCTCGGCCACTAGCGTTTAAATTCAAAGAAGATTTGTCGAGGTCTGGAGGTAATCTTGTGTGTACATGCTAAAATTTACTGCATAGAGAGCACATAATTTCACATACATGTTAGTCCATTATTTTAGCACAAACTTTGAATAAGCTCTTATATTTAATGGCTACGGCACAGATGATGGGAGGTTGCAGCTCATTCCGTGAGATCAGATGTGAAAACATTGAATGGAGTAGGAACCAAGACTGATACTTATGAGGGGGGAGGGGGGAGGAGGGCGGATCTGAAGAGTCCTGGAGGTGGCGTCCCGATGTTCTGACTAGGCTGCATTGTCCGGATCATCATCATAGCTTAAGTTTATTTTTCTTGATATTCTGCCTTTTCAGAAACACACACCAAAGTGGTTTGCAAGCAAGAGGAAAAAAGAGAGATGGTTTATTTCATTTTCTGTACTGCCTTTCACATTAAGAGCAAAGCCGTTTACAAAGATTATTAAAAGGAACTCCAAAAAAAACGTATGACAGGAAAGCAAAACAGATAGACGAAGGAGCCAGATCATAATTGAAGAGTGGGAAGGGAATTGCAATTGGAAAACGTAGAAATTACAGAGAAGAGAAAGGAAATTACAATTTGAAGAACTGGATAAAGTCCTAGTGGGGGTCAGAGCAAAGCAAAGAACCGTTGCCGAGAGAAATTGAGCAGTCTGCCTGCGCACTCCAAGCGATTCATTGAAGAACCCTTGTACATCCAGGAGGTGGGTGAAATTTGGGAAGGAGAAGTTTGTCTTTAGTCTAAGGTCATACACTGTAATGTAGAGCCAAACACCAGGATTTTAACCTTGATTTAAAAGTGGAGTAAGTACAATTGTTTAAGCCCAACCTGCAGCAGAAGCAGAGCAATCTTTCAGAAAGTCAGGATGGTGCTTGGGCCTACAGGTCCTGTGAGGCTGCCAAAGAATCTGTCGGCACAGACCCAGGCACTTATTCTCTTTAACACTGCTGCGGTTTCTGCAGTAGGCTCCTTGGGAAAACCTGAGATTACCTGGATTAGCAACGTAAGAGCTGGCAAGCACCGCAAAGGACACCATGGGAGAGGAAGAGCAGGAGGGAGAAAATATAAAGGAAAAAGCAGGAGAGGAAGGTTTGCTGAGTAGAAGGATGAGAGGGAATGGATGCTTTAGTGGAGAGAAGATTATGGGGAATGGATACTGCTAGGAAAAAGTGACAAGCTAATAGGGTAGGAGAGAGAGAGAGAAAGAGAGAGAAAGGGGGATGCAGGGCAGGGGATGGGAAGAGGGAGAGAGAGGGAGAGCTGCGTGGGAGCGGCTGCCACTATAGCGGAGAACATTGTATCGGAGCCACTGTTGGTAAGTTAGATAGGGAGCAGTGATTTGTAATGTTTGCCCTGAACACAGGAAAAGCTGGTCCCAGTACTGCCAGGAACGCTGGAGGCACTGTGGGACCAGGGGGGGGGGGGGGGGGGAGGCCATCGGAGGGCATTGTTCACAGTGCATGCCATGGCTGTGTATGTCCATTTGGGTATGGTGTGTGTTCTCCTCAGGGTTGGCATAACTATTAGGCAGACTGGGCACAGCTTTGGGGGTGGCAAAGAGCAGTTGCAGTCAAAGCAAAGCAATAGTTCCTAGTGGTCTCACTAAATGAAAGAACCATCCCTTTGTACATATTACTCACAGGAAGAGTGGGTAGTTTTCAAATAGACCATTTAGCCAGGTAAATGGCTTTCAGAAATTACCCTAAATTTTACATATAAATATATATATTTATGTTTGTATGTATGTATGTAACGTGTGTGTGTGTGACTATACTACCATAAGTTTTATATGTATCAGTAAAAGTTGAACATTGTGTTTCTACATATAGGTATAAGACCCTTTAATATTGCTGTTGTACTGTCTGTATATACAATATAATATTATATATATATATAATATATATACACACACAGTACAATATATATACTCTCTCTATATATATATCTATCTATATCTTTATCTATCTATCTATATATATCTATATATATATATAATATAGATAGAGAGATAGATATACATACATACGTTTGCCTTGGATGGTCCGAATTATACCTGATTTTCCCACATCCAAGTCAAACGTATAATCTATACGTCCTGGGAATTGAAAATCGACGCCTGTACATGTAATCTGTATGTATTCCTTACGCTGCTCCCATAATGCCCCAACCCCACCTTTCCATTCTACAAATAGTGCTATATAGTGTAATTTTATAGCGGGGTGTCCAGGTTTGGGATGAAAAAGGAACCTATTTTATAAAGTCATAGTGACTAGAAATTTTTCTCTTGTGCCTGATATCTTCAGTGCCCCCCCCCCCCCACCTAAAAAACTTGATTTTGTTACTGCCACAGCAATCCCACCTCCTTCTCCCCATCAGGGACTTCCTCTTTCCTGCACCTATGGTTACATGATGCAAGGTTCTGCATTAGGAACCACCACCCAGGAAAAAGATTTAAGCGTCATCGTGAATAACATGTTGAAACCCTCCGCCCAGTGTACAGTGGCGGCCAAGAGAGCAAATAGAATGCTAGGAATCATAAGGAAAGAAATGGAGAATAAAGCAAAGGATATTATAATGCCTCTGTATCGTTCCATGGTGCGACCGCATCTTGAATATTGTGTGCAATTTTGGTCGCCATTTCTTAAAAAGGATATAGGTACACAGAAGAGCCACCAAAATGGTAAAGGGATAGAAAGATACCTCTATGAAGAGAGGCTAAAAAGGTTAGGGCTCTTCAACCTGGAAAAGAGATGGCTGAGGGGAGATATGATAGAGGTCTATAAATTAATGAATGGAGTTGAATGGGTCAATGTAGATCGACTGTTTATGCCATGAAAATTATAGAAAGACTAGGGGTCATGCAATGAAGCTGCAAGGTAACCTGTTTAAGACTAATAAGAGAAAATATTTTTTCACTCAACATGTAATCAAACTCTGGGCTTAACAGAGACGCGTGGGAGACACTCTCCCTTCGCGCCTCTCAAAGCCGGCACGGAGGGCTCAGCCGGGCAGAGGGGGCCCCGCGATACAGTCTATGCTGCTGCGGCGGCAGCGGCCAGCGTTTTATTTTTTTTTTATTAAAGTTTACTTGAGCCGATGGGGGGGGACTGGGACTGGAAATGGGCTGGTGGGGTTAAGACTGGAGTTGGGCTGACACGAAGAAACCAGAAGAAAGTGGCTGGAGCAATTGCAGCTGAAAAAAAATGCACAAAAGGTAGAAAAATATCTCTTTATTTTGAATTTATTAATTGGAATATGTCAGCTCTGGTAAATGTTCATCATTAACGTCTGCACTTTGTTTAGTACAAGAGCAAATTAATGTATAGTTTTATTTCTACAGTGTTGTACATTCCAAGTTTGGCTTTTGGGATTCCCAGTTTAATTATGACGTCAGGGCCAACAGCGCGCAGCTGATCCGGCGTGCTCATTTTTATCTTTTCTGGGGGCCCACAATTTTTGTTGGCGTAGGGCCTCACTCAAGGTAAATCCGGACCTGCCCCCTATACTATATTGCTCCCTTGGATTGCTGCAGCCCAAATGCATGACCTTACATTTTTTAACATTAAATCCCAGCTGCCAAATTCTAGACCATTCTTCAAGCTTAGCTAGATCCCTCCTCATGTTATCTACCTCTTCCTGGGTGTCTACTCTATTGCAGATTTTGGTATCATCCGCAAAGAGGCAAACCTTACCTGAAAGCCCTTCCGCTATATCACTAACAAAGATGTTAAAAAGAATTGGACCAAGAACAGATCCCTGGGGCACACCACTGATAACATCCTTCTCCTCAGAGTGAGCTCCATTTACTTGTACTCTTTGTCGCCTCCCACCCAACCAATTTCTAACCCAAGCAGTAACTTTAGGGTCCATCCCTAGGATGCTCAATTTGTTTATAAGTCGCCTGTGAGGAACAGTTTCAAAGGCTTTAATGAAATCTAAATATACCACATCTAGGGCTCTCCCTCGGTTCAACTCCCTGGTCACCCAGTCAAAGAAATCAATCAGATTTGTCTGACAAGACCTGCCTCTGGTGAATCCATGCTGCCTTGGATCCTGTAATCCGCTGGACTCTAGAAACCTCACTATTTTCTCTTTCAGCAGCATTTCCAATAGTTTACTTACCACCGAAGTTAAACTAACCGGCCTGTAGTTTTCAACCACATCCTTACTTCCGCTTTGTGTAAAGGCACCACATGAGCCTCTCTCCAGTCCTTTGGCACCTCTCCCGACTCCAACAAGGCATTGAAAAGGTCAGTCAGTGGAGCTGCTAGAACGTCCCCAAGTTCCCTCAGTATTCTCGGGTGTATCCCATCTGGTCCCATCGCTTTGTCTACTTTAAGTTGAGATAGTTTCTCACGAACACAGTCTTTTGAAAATTGTTCAAGATGGTGGTAAGTAAACTATTGGAAATGCTGCTGAAAGAGAAAATAGTGAGGTTTCTAGAGTCCAGCGGATTACAGGATCCAAGGCAGCATGGATTCACCAGAAGCAGGTCTTGTCAGACAAATCTGATTGATTTCTTTGACTGGGTGACCAGGGAGTTGAACCGAGGGAGAGCCCTAGATGTGGTATATTTAGATTTCATTAAAGCCTTTGAAACTGTTCCTCACAGGCGACTTATAAACAAATTGAGCATCCTAGGGATGGACCCTAAAGTTACTGCTTGGGTTAGAAATTGGTTGGGTGGGAGGCGACAAAGAGTACAAGTAAATGGAGCTCACTCTGAGGAGAAGGATGTTATCAGTGGTGTGCCCCAGGGACCTATTTGTGGGTGTTTTCTGAGGTCCTGCTCCTGGTTCTTCATCTGTGAACACAGAACAAAAATATTTGTTAAGCAATTCCACTTTATCCTTATCAGCTTCTACATATTCCTCCCCTGCACCCTTGAGTCTGACAATACCACACTTGCCCTTCCACTTCTCACTAATATATCTGAAAAATGTCTTATCCCCCCCATTTTATTGCATTGGGAATTTCCTCCTCCTTTTGAATCTTTGCCTTCTTGACTACTTTGCTAGCTTCTCTAAGTTTTTCCAAATACAGATGCCTGTCTTCCTCTCTCTGTGATCTCTTGTATTTCATGAAGGCCTCCCTCTTTTTCTTCACTTTTTCAGCTACTTCTTTCGAAAACCATAGCGGTCTCCTTTTCCTTTTACCTTTTATTTACCATTTTAACAAAAAGGTTGGTTGCCCTTAAAATATCCCCTTTCAGTTTTTCCCACTGTTTTTCTACTTCCCTCAGCTGTTCCCATCCAACTAACGACTCCCTGAGGTATTGGCCCATCTTCGCAAAGTTAGTCTTCCTAAAGTCTAAGATCCTCACCTTTGAATGGATTCTAAAAGCTCTAGTCCTAATACTGAACCACACCATCTGGTGATCACTGGATGCAAAATGATCTCCCACTACAACATCAGAAATACTTTCACCATTGGTAAGCACCAAGTCCAGTATGGCCCCTTCACGTGTGGGGTCTGTTACCAATTGGTGGAATAGTTCTCCCTGTAGGGAATCCAGGATCTCCTTACTTCTAGATGATACTGCAGCAGGAATGTGCCAATCAACATCTGGCATATTGAAATCTCCTATCAGTAGCACTTCCCCTTTCCTAGCAATGCTGCGCATGTCTTCAATTAACTCTGTCCACCTCTTGTTAGGGAGGTCTGCATATCACACCAATGTAAATAGATGTCTCTTTCCCTCTTTCTAGTTTAACCCACAATGCCTCCCCTCTCCCTTTTAAGCTCTGTAATTCCAAAGCTTTAATAGTAGTTTTTACATATAGTGCCACTCCTCCTCCCCTACTTCCTACCCTGTCCTTTCTGTGAACCATGTTTCTGTAACTGCCACTAAATCCAAGTCAGCCACTCCCACCAAAGCTTCAACATCAGGGATCTTATTTCCCATGCTACGGGCATTTATACACACTACTTTCCATATGTTACCCCTGTTACCCATTTCCATAAAGTTATTTAATGTATCACTTACCTGGGGGCTTTCTTCACCCATCCCCAATGAATGTAGTTTAAAGCCCTCTTCAGTAGATTAGCCAGTCTACTACTGAAGACACGTTGACCTTTCTTGGACAGATGGATGCCATCTCTGCTCTGCAACCCTTGGAACAGCATCCCATGGTCTAGGAAACCAAAACGCTCTCAATGACACCATCCACGCAGCCATGCATTCATCTCCAGGATGCGAGCCTCTCTGCCTTGGCCTTTACCCTCAACAGGGAGGATTGAAGAGAACACCACCGGTGCACCTAACTGCTTCACCCTCTGTCCCAGAGCCATGAAATCACTTTTGATACGTTCCGAGGTATACCTGGCAGTATCATTTGTTCCAACATGGATTAGCAACATTGGGTAATATTCAGTTGGCTTGATGAGTCTCGGCAAACTCTCCGTAACATCTTGGATTTTGGCACCAGGCAGACAGCATACCTCTCTGGACATCAAGTCTGGTCGGCAGATGGATGCCTCAGTACCCCTCAGAAGAGAGTCTCCAACCACCACTACCCTTCGTTTCCTTGTAGTCACTGATTCTGCAACTTTGGGGTACTTGAGCTCTGGTTCTTCCCTTTCCAGGGATGCTTTCACCTCCTCCACTTCCAGGGCTGCATAATGGTTCTTCAGTTCAAGGGCTGGAGAAGTTGGATTGGTGATTTTGCAGGCCCTGGTGACTTGTGTCTAACCATCGACATTCTGTTGGCAGCCATCTTCTCCTCTGCTGGAGAGCTTGGTTGCTGCAGGAAGCATCTCATCAATGTACTTCTCACTGTCTTGAATGCTCCTCAGCCTTGCCACCTCCTTTCTGAGTTCCTCCACTTGTTTCCTCAGAGCTTCAGCAAGCAGGCACCCTGCACATGGAACCGGTCCTTCAACTGGCATTAGGACCTCTGTCTGGACCGAGCCAGAAGCTGTAACGGGGGCAGCAGCTTCAGCGATACGATTTTCCCAGCCATTGTTCTGTTCGTGGAGCTTAGGTATCTGTTAAAGCAAAATAGAGAGATATACAAAGTACCAGCCAGTTTCCCAGCTGTCCTTTCAGAGAAAAAGCAGTTAAATCTCTTTAATTATATTCAAAATGTTCTGGTCCAATTCTCTGTGCTTTGTCAAATGGGGAGGTGCCCTATAAAGCAAGACTACTCGCAAGGGGTGGGTGGGAGTCGGGGTGGGTAGGGAGGGAACTAACACCTGATTAGGTGTTAGCAGTTCCCAAAGCTGAAGAAGTTACTGGAGTTCAACCACCTACTGTGCTCAAGGAAAGTCCCACTAAAGCACCAAAAAGAAAGTAACCTTGCTTTAAAAATGTACAAAAACCCCTTTTAAGAGCTCCCAGTCAGAGAGCTAACAATTTAATATAAAAAAACAAACCCTTAAATCCTTACTGTTGGTTGATCTGGAGAGCTCCTGTAGGTCTTGAGAACTGAAAACCAATGTGAGAGGTCCTGCATTGTACAGCTCAGACTCACACAGTCATATGGTCCAGGAAAGAGGAAGCTCCTACTTCAGCAACCTAGACAGCAGGGTATCTGGCTCTGAGGGCTGGGGGGAGTCACTGACTGGTTTGTGGGGGTGGGGGTGGGGATAAGGGCTAAGTGGTGGCAGACTGGTGGGGAGGAATGGGCTAAAAGAGAGAGAGACTGGGTAATGATAGGGTGGGGTAAGAGAACAAGATTGGGGGATAAGAATGTGGGGAGAGAGAGCAAGAGTGCTTGATGGGGGTGGGTGAAAGAGAGAGTGAGAGTGATGATAGGGCAGGAGGGAGAAGAGAGATTGGGTGGGAATGGGGTGTTACTCACTGTGTATTTTTGCTAGTTGCCTGCAGGGGTGCTTTAAAGTCTTTTTTCCTTTGCATAAGAAAAGGGAAGAGAGTCTCAGCAAAATCAGGCCCTAAGAGTTGCCATAGACTCAACCCCCCCCCCCCCCCACCACAAAATCAGTGACAGCAATTCAGTGGAGACAACAAGGGGGAGGTCTCAGCTGCCGGCTTGTAAATCCAAAGAAACCTTTCAAGGCCTGTTATAAAGACATGCGAAGGAACCTTTTTAGAAAGGTCGTTTAGATGCAATCTGGTATGTCCAAGTTTATTTATTTAAAAGGTTTTATGTACCGCATTATCCTGAAATCAAAGCGGATTACACAGCAAATATATCAATTACACAGCAAACAAATCAAGTGGCTAGGTGCGTGGGTGTGGGCATGCATTGAAAAATCGAGGCGTGTGAGTGGTGTGAGGAGGTTGATCGCGTGGTGGTGAGCTATATACAGTATGAGCTATGTACAGGAACTATTTACATTTTTACATTTTGATTGGACAGTTCATGTGAGGTCATTGTAGTGTTCTGTGAAGAGTGTAATTTTTTAGCATCTTCCGGGCGTCTTTGAGGTCTTTTGTTGATCTCAGGTTGTCAGGGAGTGAGTTCCAGAGCACGTGAGTGGCCAGGGATAGTGCTCTTCTTGAAGTGTCTTTTCTTGTTTTAGCAAAGGCTTCTGGGTATGATGATAGTGTCTGATGTGCCTCGCCCTCTGGGTCTGATGTCTGGGTCCGGTCTAATGAGGAGTTTTAGTGATTAGGGTAATTGGTGTTATTCATTGAACAACTCAATGGTGAGGGTGGTTTTTAGCAGTTTCCTGAATTCTTTTATATCTGTTGTTGATTTTAGTTTATCTGGGAGGACATTCCAGATAGCAGGGGCAACAAGAGAGAAGGCTCTCATGGATGTGGATTTGTTGGTTCTTGTAAATAGACTGGGTGTTGGTATATTGTTTTTGGTGCTATTTCTGTCTGATCTTTTGCTTGTTTTGGTTCCTATAAGTTCATGTGGTATTTCTGCTGACATGTTTTTAATTTTGAAGATAGTGCTGCTTTATATTTTGCACCTTTTTGGTGACTGTATCTTGCAAAGGATGTAAAAAGAATGGAAGCTGTTCAGAGGAAGGCGATCAAAATGATTTGGAGCCTGCGTCAGAAGCCTTATGAGGAGAGACTTGAAGACCTAAATATGTACACTTTGGAGGAGAGGAGGGATAGGGGAGATATGATTCAGACATTTAAATACTTCAAGAGAAATAATGAACAAACAAACCTCTTCCAGAGACGGGGAAGCTGTAAAACTGGAGGGCATAACATGAAGCTGCAAGCGGGTAAACTGAAAGGCAATGTCAGGAAATACTTTTATACTGAAAGGGTGGTGGATGCTTGGAATGCCCTCCCGATGGAGGAGGTGGGGACAAACACAGTGATGGAGTTCAAAGTGGCATGGGACAGACAGTGGATCCCTTTACAGCAACAGGATAAAATCAAAATAAACTGAACCATCTAATTTCTCAACAAATAGGGGTGTCCTACATGGAGCGATGGGGGGAGGAGCGGTGGGTTCACCCCTAAACAAACAAAGATATGGGGAGGGGTGCACCTGCTCCTGGTGGGTGCACCACTAAGCAAAGACATGGGTAGGGGTGCTCCTACTCCCTAAAAGACATAGGAAGGGGTGCACCTACTCCTATCATATTGCTGGGCAGACTAGATGGACCATACTGGTCTTTATCTGCCGTCATTTACTATGTTGTTATGCTAAAAAAAACCAAATCTGAAATTCCGTGGGAGGGGGCAGCAGAGAATGTGGGCATGTGTAAGTGCTGTCTAAAACCCACCTGTCTCCAGTAAGAGAAAAAAACCTGGGACCTGCAGAATAATGGGTCAGACATGTGCAGGTTTTTGACTGATTTGAGAAACTTGCCTGTGGCAGATTTGGTTAGTGGCGGCTCCGGAAATATAGACATGTCTCCGATGCTGTTCTAGAACATGCATGTATTTTTCTATCTCTTTCGCTATATACATGTCCCAGCCTGCCATTTTGCAAGCAGAGACCTACAGTGCCATGGCAGCTAGGAAAAAGGACCCTCTGTTCACTGGCTAGCTTTTTTGAAGGAACAAACGTTTTGGGGAGAGGGTGAAGGCTTTCTCTTCTTCCCTGTACGGTTATTAGCTTGCTGAAACGAGCATTTCTCACATGGCTATTTATTCCTAGGAGCGGGTAGAGACCTGGGACATGTCCACTTGCAGGTTTAGATGTGTGGCATCCTTTGAAAATCGGGCACATTGTATCTTTTTGGGATACCTTAGACACGTCTCTGCCAGACCCCTGTTCGACACAAACATGATTACGCCAAAGACATGTAAATTTCGGGCTTTCTAAAATGGCTCTTGGGTCGTGGCTGGCATTGGCATGGCTGGATGGGTGTTTGCAGGCATGCAAATCACAAATACAGCTTCTAAAATGACCCTCATAGGCACCTGTGTGTCATTGGCAGGCAGATGCTTTATGGACATGTATTTTATAAAAGATGCAAATAAATCGTGATTGTGCCCATGCTACATCCAAACTCCTCCTCTGAGCATGCCTACTGTACAAGGATATGCCTACTTTTAAACATGTTAAGCAATATATAATAGCTTCTCAAGAATCTGTGTAAAACACAATCCTCAGCAAAAAAATAATAAGATCTGCTATATACAACAAGGCAACAGGTGCAGCCACAGTCACAAAAACCTGGAGGAAAAAAGACCTCAGGATGAACCCCAAAGCCAACGCAATGGCCCAAAAGCTTATAACAAGCTTATTTATACTCTGCTAGAGCCAACACAGGCTTCCTGCAGTATCACAACCTAACATCATAGACCTGGAGATTTTTTTTCTATAACCTTACTTTAAGGCAACTGACTCAATAGTTCATCACATAACTTCACACAGTAGCAAATGGCAATGGCAGTAACAAATAACAAAGCTTAGCGCCTAACAGCATACAAAAGTGCTCAACATAGGCCTTATTCCAACGACAGACATTTCGCCGACACTGCTTCAGGGAATAGGACCATTTGCTTTAAGCCCAGCTCCTGTGATCATACATGCTCAGCCAATGCTGCAGTCAAATCGTCACCAGCATAGCACTCAGCAAACCGCAAACTGCTTTTAGACATGACCTAAATTTATAAGAGGTCTTTTCCGTGCGTAGGTAAACATTTTTATCTCCCTTTTATGAATTTTATCTGATGTTCAAAGGATGGTATAGAAAGTCCTAATAAACCAATCTCCAGGAACAAGCAGGAATGAGTCTTCACATATGGGTATCTTCGGTACCGACGGAGCCTGCGTGGGAACGCTCCCCAGCGTCCAGAAAGAAAGCTTTTGGGAGCATCCCACAGCGCCTGCGCGCTGCCTTCCCGCCTTTCCCAACCGCCTCTCTCCACTTCTTCTTTTCCGCGGAGCCAGCAGGTCGTGTTCCTGTCACCGCTGAAGACGTTCTTTATTTTCTTTTATTTCTTTGGTCGCGCGTCTGCCTTCTTCGACGTCAGACCGGTACCGCCGGTCTTTTCTTCTTTCTTCTTAAAAAAAAAAAAAAAAAAAAAAAAGTACCGTTTCCCACTTCTGTGCATTTTTTCCTTTTGGGCCTTAGGCCTAGAAAAAAATGTTCCTCATGGAAAAGCCCGCTTCCGGGTTTAAAAAGTGCACAAAGTGCAGCGGTACTATTTCTATCACTGACACCCATGAGTGGTGTCTAAAATGTTTGGGTCCTGACCACTCCATCACCGATTGTGAGTCCTGTTCTATGATGTCTAAAAGAGGTCGACAGAATCGAGCGGCCAAGCTCAGAACCTTGTTTCCCTCTGATGCAGCTTCGGTGTCTTCGACATCTTCCAGGGCTTCTTCTTCCTCCCATGGATCTCAGGTAACCAAACATAAGTCCAGCCGGTCCTCGAAGGGTAGATCTCCCTCTAAGTATCGAGATGCCTCCGGGCTTGCTCTCGAGGATCCCGCACTGGCAAAATTACCCCGGCGGGAAGCTCCGGCTTCCAAAGCTTCATCTATGGGGTTACAGGTTGACATCGATGGCTCGGCCTCGACCGATCACCTGTTGCCATGTTCTGGGGTACTGGTGGTTTCCACTGGTACCGACATCCAGACATTGGTTGCGTCGATGGATCAGAATATTCTGACCATGCAGCGTGCCATCATGGCATTCATACAAGCTGCGACGCCTCCGGTACCGCAACAAACTCCGTTGTCGGTACCGGTTCTGGCACCGGCACCGATATCGGTTCTGGTGCCGGTACCGATTGCATCAACATCAGCTTCGGTGTCGACTGCAGCGGTACCCTGTTCTGTGATGCCCATCGGTACCGAATCGGTACCGATCACTCCCGATGTTGATACCACTCGGTACGCGTATCGGGCTCTGCAGGAGCATCCAGACAGGCGATACTTCGATTCCTCCGAAGACTCTGATGAATCAGAGGCTTCTGTCGAAGCATCGGTAATCCTTCCTCAGGAGCCCTCTTCTCCAAAAAGAAGAATGTCTCCTCCAGAAGACTTGTCTTTTCAAGACTTCATTAGGGAAGTGGCCAGGGGCCTCTCCATTTCAGTGGCCCCTGAATCAGAGCCTAGAGCCAAGAAATTGGATATTTTACAATATCCTAAGGCTCCTAAAGAGGCAGCTACTTTACCAATTCATGAGATCCTTTATGATCACATGTTGGGCATATGGGAGACACCTCTCACTATCTCCCCTCATTCTCGTAGGTTGGGCACCATGTACCGTGTTCCTCCTTGTCCTGGCTTTCATAAGACTCAGCTTCCTCACCACTCTATTGTGGTGGAGTCTGCTATGAAGAAGATAAAGAGTGCAAAAAGACACTCATCTAATCCTCCAGGAAGAGAATGCAGAACCTTGGATGCTTTTGGCCGGAGAATTTTCCAGCCAATATGCTTGTTGCCAGAATCAACTCCTATAGCCTCTATATGGGGATGTTTCTAAAGGAAGTTACAGATCATCTGCAAACTTTATCTCCTTTTATCTCAGAAGATAAAAGGGAAGAGTTTCTCACCTGGCTTAAACATGCCCAGGATGTTTCCAAATTTTACAACCGTGCAGCCTTTGACTCTTTTGAGTGTGCCAGCAGAGCCTCGGCTATTGCCATAGGTGCACGCAGAGTTGCTTGGTTACAAGCTTCTGATTTGGAACCCTGGGTCCAGGATGGATTAGGAAATCTTCCTTGTACAGGTGAAAACCTTTTTGGCAAGGATTGGCAAGCAAAGGCCACTCAGATGGATGCTGAGAATTCTGCCTTTGATAGACTTTCAAAGTCTACTTCTGCTCCTGTTAGAAAAAGGTTATTCAAAAAGGCTTTCTTTCCCAAAAAGGGGAAATATTATCCTGTTTATAGTCAGCAGGCATCTTCTGCAGGTTGTTTTGCTGCAAAGCGTCAGCAACAACCTAAACAAGCCAAGCCTAAGGCTGCAAGGACTGCTACGGCCCAACAGCCTCAGCCTCCTCAGGGCCTTTGACTTACATCTAGAGAACTTAGCCTTTCTGGCTCTAGAAGAACCAGAGCCTCTCACCATTCCAGGAAGGTTAGCCCACTTTGCTCCCAGATGGGAACAAGTCACGGCAGAGCAATGGACCCTCTCCATCATAAGGGATGGGTACAAGCTTCATTTCTTCAACCTTCCTCCTCAGACTATGGTAAGACAGTTCAATTCTTCAACATCTCTCCTCGACCTTCTGGGTCAGGAGATTGCTACCCTTCTTGCCCAAAGGGCAATAGAAGAAGTACCCCTTCTTCAACAGGGCTCAGGGTTCTACTCCCCCTATTTTCTTATCCCAAAGAAAACAGGGGGCTACAGACCCATATTAGATCTCAGAGAATTGAACAAGTTTTTATGCAAGGAGAAATTCAAGATGATTTCTCTCGGTGCTTTCCTTCCATACCTTCAGAGTCAGGATTGGCTTTGTTCTCTAGATCTCAAGGATGCGTACACCCATATCCTCATCCATCCAACACACAGAAGGTTCCTTCGGTTCCTTTATCAAGGAAAGCACTACCAATACAGAGTGCTTCCTTTCGGTCTGGCCTCTTCTCCAAGAGTGTTTACAAAATGCATGGCAGTAGTAGCTGCATTTCTACGCACTCTAGGAATATTTGTATTCCCATATCTGGACGACTGGCTCATCCGAGCTCCGTCCCAGTCAGAGGCCCAGACTTCCCTAGCCTGCACAAGGCGTGTTCTTCAGTATCTGGGACTTGTAATAAACATCCCAAAATCCCATCTCACCCCTACTCAGTCACTAGAGTTCATAGGGGCCTTGCTGGATACCACAACTGCAAGGGCCTATCTTCCCCAGGCCCGTTGCCTACGCTTGGTGCAGTTAGCCTCACAAATTCAGTTAAAGTCCCATTTAACTGCTCGAGAGATGTTACAACTGTTAGGCCACATGGCATCCACCGTGCATGTGGTTCCTTACGCTCGCCTTCACATGAGGGCAGCTCAGTGGACTCTGTCCACCCAATGGACCCAGGCATCAGGGTGCCTGTCAGACAAAATAGCAACCTCCAGTCGCCTCTTCTGGTCTCTCCAGTGGTGGAAGTCCACTCAAAATCTGTTGCTGGGGTCCCCCTTTCAACAGTCGCTACCCCAAGCAACCCTTACAACAGATGCCTCTCCAAGGGGTTGGGGAGCTCATCTACAAGATCTCTCCACCCAGGGCATCTGGTCTCCACAAGAGACATCTCTACATATCAACCTCTTGGAGCTCAGAGCAATTCTTCTAGCTCTCAGAGTCTTCCACACCCTGCTCAGCTACAAGACAGTCCTCATCCACACGGACAACCAAGTAGCCATGTTCTACGTGAACAAGCAGGGCGGGACTGGCTCTCTGTCGCTTTGCAACGAAGCTTTGAGATTGTGGGCCTTCGCCAGAGAGCATCAAATTCATCTCGTAGCAGTGTATCTTCCAGGGTTTCAAAACTCTTGGGCAGACAGACTCAATCGAGTTCTGCTTCCACACGAATGGTCCCTCCATGGGGACCAGATAGCCAGGATCTTCCGAATTTGGGGAACCCCGGACATAGACCTGTTTGCAAGTCCGTGGAATGCCAAACTTCCCCGGTTCTGTTCCAGGATTCCGTGTCAGGGAGTTCAGGCCAGGGATGCCTTCCTCCTTCATTGGGGGCAAGACTTCCTCTATGCCTTTCCACCCATTCCCCTAATTCCCAAGACACTGTTCAAACTTCAGAGAGACAAGGGGTCTATGATCCTCATAGCACCACATTGGCCACGCCAGGTGTGATACCCTCTACTTCTGCATCTCTCTCAAGCTCCCTCCCTGGACTTGGGATCTGCTCCAGACCTCCTGTCCCAGGAGGAGGGAATGTTGTGGCACCCAAATCCCCAGTCTCTTCATCTCAGAGCCTGGTTGCTGAAGGCCTAGACCTTCAAGATTTGCATCATAAACATCTTCAAAATGAAGCACAACAGTTCTGCAACCAGCCTCCATGCCCTCTTATCCCGTGATACCAGCAACAGACCTAGAAGATTATCCACCTCAAACGCACTCAATACCCCAAGAAACTTCGCTAAATCACGCAAATGTACATCACAACGAGCAATTTCTTTGGCTGCCCCTTTGATTTGGAACTCTCTCCCCCCTGATTTACGTGCAATTGATGTTTTAAGTGACTTTCGTAAGCAATTAAAAACTTTACTTTTTATTGAGCACTATGGATCAACAAATGACTAAGATATCATCTATTGTATATATTTTATAAATAATCCACTATTTTGTTAACCCTTGTTATTTTTCCTACATTACCATATGTTGTCATATCTATACTGTTTGTTTCCCTTGTTTATACCTTGTATTTCTTGTGACCGCTTTGATTGAAGGAAAAGGCGGTATAAAAAACTTGTTAAATAAATAAATAAATAAATCTTTCTCAGCAGGTGAAGGATATCCTTCATGCTTCCAGAAAGCCTTCCACTAGACGTTCCTATGCTTGTAATGGAAAAGGTTTACCATTTGGTGTGCACAGAAGGGTCTTAACCCCCTTGCAATACCTCTGAATTCTTTACTGGAGTATTTGTTGCATTTATCTCATGCAGGCCTTAAAAGAAATTGAATAAGAGTCCATTTGAGTGCTATTGCAGCATCCCTTAAGCCTCTCAATGGACACCCTATTTCCTCTCATCCTCTTATTGCAAGATTCATGAGAGGCCTTCTTTTAACTAAACCTCCCATTAGACCACCTCCAGTGGCATGGGACTTGAATTTGGTTCTTGGCCAGCTTATGAAGCCACCTTTGAACCCTTAGCCACTACCTCCTTGAAATTTCTTTCCTGGAAGGTTACTTTTCTCATTGCAGTCACCTCAGCTCGCCGCATCAGTGAGCTGCAAGCCTTGATGGTTAATCCTCCTTATACAAGGTTTCATCATGACAAGGTAGTCCTCAGGACTAATCCACACTTTATGCCTAAAGTGGTCTCACCTTTTCATCTGAACCAGGAGGTGTATTTACCTGTCTTTTTTTCCAGGACCTCATGCATCAAGTGCAGAGAGGAATCTCCATACCCTGGATTGTAAGAGAGCGCTTGCTTTTTACTTACAAAGGACACAGCAACATAGAAAGTCCTCTCAACTCTTTGTTGCTTTTGATCCCTCTCATTTGGGACTTCCAGTCTCTAAGAGAACTCTGTCCAATTGGATTGCTCAGTGTATTTCTTTCGCCTACCAGACTAAGAACCTTTCTCTGGAGGGCCATGTCACAGCTCACAATGTGAGGGCCATGGCAGCCTCTATGGCTCATCTGAACTCTGTGTCCATCGACCAAATCTGTCGAGCGGCCACCTGGGCCTCGGTTCATACCTTTACAGCCCATTACTGCTTGGACAAGGACTCCCGCCGGGATGCCTTGTTTGGTCAGGCTGTTCTCAAACACCTGTTCCATACCTAATCAACTCCTACCCCCCATCCCTGGTTGGATGCCCGAGATCCATGGGGGCAGGTAGAGCCCTTCTCAGGGACTCACAACCTTGGAGATCTCCCTGGCATCTCTAGCTGGGGAGTCCCCATATGTGAAGACTCATTCCTGCTTGTTCCTGGAGATAGCACAGTTACTTACCTGTAACAGGTGATCTCTGGGAACAGCAGGAATAAGTCTTCACAACCCACCCACCTCCCCTAGGAGTTGTATCTCTCTATCTATCTTTCATTTCCTCTCTCTCTCTTTGTCTCAGCTTAAAACTCGAACTGGAGAGAGGTGGTTGGGAAAGGCGGGAAGGCAGCGCGCAGGCGCTGTGGGATGCTCCCAAAAGCTTTCTTTCTGGACGCTGGGGAGCGTTCCCGCGCAGGCTCCGTCGGTACCGACGATACCCATATGTGAAGACTTATTCCTGCTGTTCCCAGAGATCACCTGTTACAGGTAAGTAACTGTGCTTTTTCTGCACAATAACAGTTTATAAAATTAGCTCATAGCAGACTATTCATATATGACCCGATTCCGTCCTAGAAATAGATCCCCTCTGTATGTCCAGCCTGAACCAGACGTACAGAGGGGATCACAATTCTGATCACGTGGGGCACGTCTAGCCCTGCAGGATCAGAATTGCAAACAGTCCTGCACGTGCAAGACTGTCCCCGGCTAACTCAGTCAAAGCTCTTCTGTGGAGCTGCGGTGCCATGGCATCGTGGCTCCATTGAAGAACCGCGATGTCGGCTGCTGGAGAACAAATGCTTATTCCCCACAGCCCTCCCCGATCTGGCCTCCTGCTCCCCTGCCCCATCCGTGCTCCGGCGTTTCAATAAAAGCACGTCCAGTTAAGTTATTCCACCTTGGGAATGGAATTAACTTCCCCACACATGTTGCTGGCCCTGGACATAGAGGACCGACATTAGAATCAGCCTTGTACGTTCAGGCCCAGCGACTGCCCAGACTCCGCCCCTTCCCCGCCCCGTCTAACTTTTCCACACAACCGGTGGGCCGTCCATCCCTGCTATTCGTGGCACAGAATAACCCCCATAGGGGTATGTTTACTAAGCGGCGCTAGCAGCTTCTGTGTGAAATTGGAGCCATGGCCCCATTGAATAAAACAGGGCTGTGGCTCCAGTTTTGCACGGAAGCCGCTAGCGCCGCTTAGTAAACAGACCCCTATATGTAGAATGCTTACAAAGTTTTTTAAAGCAGCTATACGTTTGGCATGATGGTGAATGTATGATTTTTTTCTGAATATTTAGCCTGATGTATGCAAAATTTTAATATCTAAAGCCTTGATGTACATTTTTGTTAGGATTGTTCTGGAAGAGGTAGTGCTGGGATGATCATGGCTAGTGAGTTTAACTTAACGGAGGAGGGAGCAGGACTGAATGTTCGCTTAGGGTGCCTAATGAGTTTGCACCAGTGCTCGTTCTTCTGGTCTGTGAATGTTTGTCAGGGTGTGGAGTGTGCATCTCTGTGTTTGGTGTGCTATAGCCGTCTCTCAAAGGCAGTGATCTGTGTCTGTGAGGTTTGCCTGTTTGTGTTAGTCCTGTAGGAAAGGGATCTACTTTTTTGGATCTTCTGGGAATTGTGGAGTGAAATAGATAGACATGAATTAATTGTTTATGCTTCAAATAGTAGAAAGACTAGTGGTCACACCATGAAATTACAAATAATTGGTTTAAAACAAATAGGAGACATTTATTTTTTAACTCTGTGCATAATTAGGTGCTGCCTACCTTCAGGGATAAGCAGTGCTGTGAAATCCTTCACTCCCAAATACCTGTAGACTCCCAAAAAAGTAGCATTCCCACACAGCTTTGTGGAAATGTTCTTAACTAGTTGGCCTGACTATGCATGCACACACAACATGTGTTCAGATGGACACATCTAGCCTGGACAGCAGGTGACGACATTTTTTGTGCAAAGCACACTCCGTAATTCGTCGTTGGAAAATGTGGTAAAAGCAGTTAGTGTAGCTGTATTCAAAATGTTTAGGCCAAGTTCCCCGAGAAAAAGTCCACAAATTGAGGTAGACTTGGGAAAAGCCACTGCTTATCCCAGCGAGTAAACAGCACGGAAATGTGCTATTTTTTTGGGAGTCTGCAGGTATTTGTGACCTGGATTGTCCTTTGTTGGAAACAAGATACTGGGCTTGATGGACCATTAGCCTGACCCAATATGGCTATTCTTATGTTCTCATGACCTAGACTGTCCACTGTCGAAGACAGGATGCTGGGCTGAATGGACCATGGTCTAACGCAGCATTGCTTTTCTTATGTTCAGATGTTCTATCTTTGTGTATGGTACTTGTCTTTCAGACTGAGGAATGCCTCTGGGTGTTGTTAAGTGCCGTCGAGTCAGTGTCAACTCATGGCGACTCTCTGGATAGTTGTCCTAAATTGTGTTCGGTCAGGTGGCTCATTTTTGACAGACTGGCACCCATAGCTGCTGTTATTGTATTGATCCATCTCATTCCTCTTTTACGTTGACCTTCTATCTTGCCAAGCATGATGTGTCCAAAGTATGAAAGTTGAAGTCTTCTCATCTGAGCTTCTAAAGAAAGCGTAGGTTTGGTCTCCTCTACTACTGATTGGTTTGTTCTTTGGGCAGTCCATGGTATACGCAGTATTCACTGCCAGCACCATAATTCAAAGACATCAATTTTCTTTTTGTCTATCTTTTTTACTGTCCAATTTTCGCATCCATATGATATTGAAAATACCATGGCTTGAACGAGTCGAATCTTTGTATGGAGAGAGACATCTCTGCTCTTGAGAATCTTAACTAGGGGGTATGTTTACTAAACCGCGCACACGTGCGCGGCGCACATTAGCATACGCTAATGATGCACTTAAGTGCTCTTAAGCGCCGCGCATGCGTGCGCGTCACATTAACGGGCTGGCGCACGTGTGCGGGGCGCTGATGTGCGATAGAGGCGGGGAAAGGCTTACGGAGGGCGGAGGAAGGCCCCCGAGGGGCGGAGGGACGGGGTCAATGGGTGGAGAGTGGGAGGGGAGAGGCTCCCCGCACAGGAGCGGGGCTGAATTTCGGCAGTAAAAATACCGCGAGTGAAACCCTCGCGTTAGAGCCGATTTAAAGGGAAGAGAAACCATTTCCGTCAGCAATGTACAGCAAAACCGGGGAAACCTGCAAAACGTGAGCAGTGTGATACATGTGCACAGAACAAAATAGCAAATATAAATTGAAAATGACCACAAAAAATTCCAAATAAATCATAATCCATCTGGGCAACAGTGATATTAATGGGCAACCATAAAAAACACTCCCAGGAAAGCTCCAAAAAAAGGAAATGATTTTTGGAAGGGTCTACGCTCCGTAGACTCGTCCAAAAATCACTGCATTTTAATGGAGCTGTCCTGGGAGTGTTTTTCATGTTGCCCATTGATATCACTGTTGCCCAGCTTGGTTTTGGTTTTTTTCCCCTTTTTTGGAGGTCATTTTTGAGGTTTAATTGCACCCCTGTCCCCATACAAGGTAAACGAGCCCACAGTAAAATTGTGCAGAGCAGGGTGTCTGACTAGTGCGGCCAGGTTTCCTATCTCCAGAGACTGCACTGTCTCTGTGGCCACAGTGTGGTGCAGCGGACACAGCCAGTGCCTGTAGGACCAGAGGGTCACAGGTTCAAATCCCAGCTGGGGCTCCTGCCAACCCAGTCCCCATAGTTTTACCCACCACTAAACAGTGATAGTACAGACACTCCTGTATGGCAGAGAACATAAGCGTGGTTCCAACACCTATATTTTACCCTACACCGCACACAAACCATAACAATGGGCATTACCTACAGCCGAGTCCCCCAAATTCAGTCCTGGAGTGCCACAACTCAATCAGGTCATATGCTTTTTCCAGATAGGGACATGTCTGCATGTTGGCGGAAGGGTACAGGTGGTGGAGGGGGCAGTGGCTGCAAACCACAGCAGACAGTGGCCTAGGCCTGTGCAGGCTGGCACCGTCCACCACAACAGACAGGCTCTGTCGGATGTACAGTCATGGACTCCCCAGGGAACACAGCATATCTGTGGCAACACGGTGGTGCAGTGCACACAGTGTGTACAGGAACAGAGGGTCACAGGTTCAAAGCCCAGCTGGGGCTACTGCCAATCCAATCCACATAATTTTCCTACAACTAAACCGTGATAGTACGGACAAACCTTTATTGCTGAGAACATACGCATGGTTCATACGCCGATATTTTACCACACCAAACACAGACACCATAAACAGCCGCATTACCTAGAGCAGAGTCTCCCAAATGCAGTCCTGGAGGGCCCCCACACCATTCAGGATCCATGCTGCCTCTAATAAAGATGCCTGTGCTGCATATTTATGAGGGACAGCATGAAAACCCGAACAGTGGTTCGAACACCAGGACTGGAGTTGGGACACTCTGCCGTAAAGCAGCAGCCAACAGGGCCAGACACACCCCCACACACCCCCACAGGCCCCATTGGCCAATGCCTCATGGAGAGGCAGGACATTGGGCCCTGCCTGTATCTCCCAATACTAGCATAACTGCCACCCTACACCTGGGTATATGGTACACAGCTATCAAACGTTGACCATGATAACTGGCAGATATCAATTCCTACGTTAAGCACATTTTGCTCATTGATCTCCACCATAACAATCATTGTGATGTCTGCGGTGTGTGCTGCAGGTCTGGTCTCTGACAGTGTTTACCACCCTGGGGAGTGACCCCCAACAGTAGTGCGTACCATATCCATGCCTGTACTGTGCCCAGGACTGGTGTGGTGGGTATGGCTGCTGAACTCCTCTATAGTAGCACAATGCTGGCATAGGTGTGGGGGTGGCTGTCTGTCTATCCAGTGTGTGGTGGCTGCAAACACCTTCCACAGCCCACACTGCCAGCAATGTTGCCAGTATTGGGCTGCCAATGTGCATAATGAGGAGCAAGGTACCATGGGTATAGGCCGGACAGGGTGGCCTGGCCAGGGTGCATCTGCACAGGGCATAGGGCAGTGACAGGCACATTTTAGTGCCCGGCCACCACCTACACAGACAGGGTGACCTCAGTATGTCCTGCTGAGAGATCACTCTCACCCTGACTGTGCAGTGACCACAGCATGGCTAGGCACCCTCATAGTGCTATATAGCATTTCTCTCATGTGATAGATATGGGTTTCCTTTTGGGGCCCAGTCACTGATTTATCTGCTTGCTGTGTATGCTAACATCCCAGTTCTGGGTGCATGCATCTCCACTCGGCACATGCTCTATTGACTAACTAGCAGACTGTTTGCAGCTGGTATGTGTCATGATGGAGTGGCTTGCAGGGTGCAGCGGCTGATGGCTTGCAGCAAGAGAATATCAGATAGTGGTGGGGTGCAGCTTACCATATCCAGGCCTGATGTTTGTCTGCATTGACTGCCCTGTGGTGTGTCTGTTCCTCAGCAGGACCGGGGTTGATGTTCCCCTCTACTGGCACCTTTGCAGGGAGGTAGAATGTGGATCTATTGTTGGGAGAGCCTGTTTGCCACCCTCGGCCCTGGGGGGGGGGGTACATGGGCCACCTAGGGGTCCATGGGGGCAACACCTGACTGAAACAGACAGAGATATCCAAGGTGTTTGTGCAGAAACTACCTATCTCACACATTAACACTGCTTTGGACCTGCACCATGGCCTCTTTCACTGGAGCTGAAAGGGAATGCCAGCATGCTTCTTCCAGTGATGCCAAGTTTTGATTGGTCCAGTCTCCAAGCTGCAGGAGGAGGTGCACTACCCAGAGGTGGAGGACTAAGCTGTCGTCACTCAAGGAACTACAATTACCAGGTAAGTGTAATTACTATTTAACAGAACACCTGGTCTTGGTCACACACTCAAAACGCAGACCCTCACCAGGTACAGAATAAGTGACGATAACCTAAAAATAAACATATGTAGATACAAATTAAACTGCAACCCCAAGAAGCAAAATTCTGCATACAGTGCAATAGCAGAGAAATAGAAAGACATTTCCCTGTACTGTATAAAATTATAAAGATAGCACCCAAGTCCGATCATTAAATTGAAAATAAAATTCTCTTCTAACTTTGTTGTCTGACCATTTTATTCTCTGATCATGTAGGTTCCAATCTGAAGTTTCTGCTTTCCTCTGTCTCCCAGTGCACCCTCCTGTCTACTTTCCCTCAGGAACGGCATGAAGGTGATGCAGGGCCATATGTAGAGACTCACTGCGGCATCATTTGCATACATTTAGTATACTTTATTTTAAAATGTATATGCCACCCATCTAAAATCCTAGGTGGCTTCTAAACATACACATGCAATTTATAAAAACAGATATTACAATAAAACAAACCTAATTACATGGCATTTGATTAATGAAAAGTCACTTACACAGCCCCCCCATCAAACCATTATTAGTATCTGCACATCAGATTTATTTTGCTATGACCAGATTATTGAGGAGGGAAGATATAAAGTGAGAAACTAATCCTGGTAGCCATGAATTCAAATGCTGGATTGGATTGTTAGAGCTGGAAAAGTCAGGAACTCGGCAGCGGTGAAGCTATCAGGCTACTAAACAAAATTAAATTGAGATGTTCCCTGAAAATTTGAAATTTCCTTGAATCTGAACTGACAAAATATTTTACATTTCAGTCTGGCAGCATAAAGAACGCAAAATTGCAAATCTCAAAGACAATGCATATTCCAGTTCCTCCCTCCCAACCAACACCCTATAGTTGACCTCACCAAGAACCCAGAGTACAGGATCTATAGAGCAAATCTACTATTACATAACAGCACTAACTTCCAAAACTCACACATCATGGAGTGTACCCAGAAAAGGGCAACACCATAAATATTGCAGTGGGCCCTAGAACATCCATACACCTGTTTGAAAAGCTGAACAAGCCAAATTACTATAGTACAGTATAGATCCCTATGTACAAACTCCATTTTAACAGAATGCCTGGCCTCAGTCACACACACTCAGAGCCCAGATTCTTACCAAGTACAGAATAAGTGACTACAACCTAAAATGAAAATATGTAGACAAAAATTAAACTGAAACCCCAAGAAGCCAGACTCCACATGCAGTGCAACGTCAGATAGAGATGCAGTTCCCATACTGTGTAAAATATAAAGATTAGACTTTGCACTATCACTAAAATGAAAATAAAATTATTTTTTCTTCCTTTCTTGTCTGACCATTTTATTCTCTGACCATGCTGGTACCGATCTGAGCTTCTGCTTTCCTGTCTTCTCTTGGCTCTCTTTCTATGGTCTATAGTCCATCTGCCATTTCTTATCTCTTCTTTTGGTTTTTTTCACTTCCTTCCATCAGCCCATTTCCAGTTCCAGTAACCCTTCCCAGTATCAGCACCTTTCCATTCCTCCCTCCCAGTACCTTTCAATGTCAACTTGCATTCCCATGACTGCCACTGGTGTCCATTCCCTTCCAGTCCCTCTCCTTCCCCACTGTCCAGCCCCTTCTAGTCCAAATACCATGGCAGCCCCTCTCAGATCCACTCCCTTCCAGTCCCATTCTTCCATCCCCCTGCATCAGCCCATTTGTAGCCCTAGCCCTCCGTTTTCTTCCAGGGCCAGCAGCTCTATCCTCCCCTCCCCCCAATCAGCCCATTTCCAATTGAAGCCCCCCCCCAGTCAGCTCACTTCCAGTGCTAGCCCCCCATCAATCCATTACCACTCCTAGCCTCCCCTAATCAGCTCATTACCAGTCCTAGCCCCCCCTCAATCTGCTCATTTCCAGTGCTAGTCCCCCCCCATCAGCCCATTAAAATCCTAACCCGCACCATCTCTCCCCTTTGTCCAGCATTTGTCCTCTGTTTCTCCCCTTTTATCCAGTATGTCCCCCTTGTCTCCCCCCTTTGTTCAGCACTTGCCCCCCTGTTTCTCCCCTTTGTCCAGTATTTGTCCCCTGTCTTTCCCCTTTGTCTCTCCTTGTCCTCCTGTCCCCACTTCCTCCACCTGCACTTCTCATCTGGCGGTGGCGGACCTCTGGCTGTTTTTATTTTAGATTTTGCCGCCTCTGGCCAGCCTCTGACTTCCCACCACTTTTTTTCCTTAAGAATGCTTGCAGCAAGAAAAGAAAAGTGGCAGGAAGGCAGCGGCAGGCCAGAGGCAGCAAAATCTAAAATAAAAACAGCCGGAGTGCTGCCGCCTCCGCATGAATCAGCCTGATCGCTTGTAGGGTTCCTACAAGTGATCAGGCTGATTTGTCCAATGCATAAAGCACTCCGGCTCTGTGTTAATTTTAGATTTTGCAGCCTTTGGCCTGCCTCTACCTTTCCACATGGGAAATCAGAGGCAGGCCAGAGACTGCAAAATCTAAAATTAAAACAGAGCCGGAGTGCCGCCCCCATTGGCATGCCGCCTGAGGCTGTGGCCACCTGCATCTCTCCCAGCTGCCACCGATTCCATCTTGGGAGGGGGAAGTGGGCGGCAGCAGCAGCAGCATTTCCAAAATGGAAATGCTGCCTGCCTCCCCCCAAATGGAAATGGTGGCAGCTAAGGGGGCAGAGCATAAGTGAAGGGGTGGGAATAGGGAGGAGAAGAGGATGAGAGGGGTGGAGAAAAAGAAAAGGGCAGGACTATGAGAAAAGAAAGGGGTGGGACATTAGGAAGTGCACAGTTAGGAGTTAAGAAAGGAGTGGGGCACAAGGGAAGGGAAGGGGCCGTGTTAGGACAGGAAGGGCCAGAGCTAGAGGAGGAAATGAGAAATGGTGGCGAATGCAGGAAGGGAGGGAGAGAATGAAAAGCCAGTGACAAGGAAAGAGGGAGCATTCGAGTGGGAGGTGCAGGGTGACAGGAGAATGCAAAGGAGAGAAGTCTGCATTGCCACAGCCGTTAACACACACAGCCCCCTGACACACATGCGCGCACACATAGCCCTGCAAAACTTGCAAGCACAAACGTGTATATGTAGACACAAAAAGTCCATGATTGATACACACATACAAATGCACAGACATAGAGCCCTGATATATGCACACACACAACACATAGAGGCCCCGACACACCCTGCAGACACACATACACACACCCAGCTCTCAGCACACAGTGGCAATTCATACTCATACACACTCGCATGCACCCTCTGACCACTCCCATCCTCACATGTATACAGGTAAACAGCTAAACCCTCTTCACCTCATACCACTGATTGACAGGTCCGCACACACCTCACATACACCATCAGTTACTACACCCAGACCCTCACCTACACATCCCCTGCTACCCTTCTGAGTTGCCCTTTACCGTGGCTGTTTCAGCCAAGTCCCCCACATAGCCATGCCTGAGTCTGCAAAGGGGAAATGCACCATTATATCACACTTTAAGCGTGCCATTTCCAATTTGTTTTGCTGTTACTCTGTAATGATCTCCTTTAGTTTTACTTTTTCCTACCTTAACTACTAAATGTGGTCCTTGGCAACACACGTAGAGATGTTTGTATGGGACTGTGAGATTATATAGGGTGTGTGTTAGTAACTGGATGCCTTGTGAGGGCTGGGAAGGGAGTATGAGTAGTGGGTGGGGTTAGGGTCGCCAACCAACCGGTTTTAGGCCGGCCTGGCCTGTTTTTACAGGCTGGCGACCGGTGGCCGGAAGAATGATAAAACCAGCAAATGAAGGGCCAGTTTTCTGCAGACTGCCGAGCCTCTTATCTGGTGTCTACCTGAAAAGATCCCATTTCCCACAATGGCAGCTGGGAGAGCTGGTTACTGCACTGTCTGCCAAAAAAAAAAAGTTACTAAATTTGCTGCACAGACAGCTGAATAAATTAAAGTAACAGTAATAGCCCCTTTAATTTATTCAGTTGTCTGTGCAGCAAACTTAGTAACTTTTTGTCTTTTTATTTTTTTGGCAGGCTGTGCATTCACCAGCTGCCTCAGCCCTTCTGTGAATGGAGAGCAGGGGTGAGGTTGAAGTGTGTGTGTGTGGGGGGGGGGGGGTAAGCAGGAATGGTGTTGCAGTGGGGAGGGAAGGGATGAATGCATGGGAAGTAAAGGGCACAATGTGTAGGTACAAAAAATGCACCCCTGTCCCGCCACACATGCAGGCACCTGCACCACCACCACATATACACATACAGGCACACACATGTAGCTTAAAGGGTCAGTGGGGATGGTGGGAGAGGGAGGAGGAAGAGTGGGGTCACTGCCTTTTGTTGGTACTGTTCAGTGGCCCATTAAGAGCTTGATTTATTAAGCTTTTTACCATGGAAAATGGGAAAACAGTAAATCAGGCCCTAAAACCTAAAAAAAAAATAACTGATACACCTTTTTGAGGGGGAAGCATGGGGGGGGGGGGCAGTTTCGGTGGATACAGAATATGTTTGGCTTTAATGCCATATGGGAGCGCATATGTTGAAAGGGGGACTGTGGCTGAATAGGTGCTGAAGAGTCCAACCTCTCGTACCTCCTCCCCCCTTGATATAGCCTGCAGACGCTAAAGCCTGCACCGTTGCTCTCTCTGCACTTAGAGTTATAGGAGCTGAGAGGTAGGTAGGAGCCTTCATTGTGAATGGCCTTATAGGTCAATGAGAATTTTGTAGGGAATACGAAAGAGGACAGGGAATCAATGGTGATGGATAAGGGGTGAAAGACATCATGCTTTGCAAGGTAGAAGGTCAGCACAAAAGAGGAAGGCCAGCAGTGAGATGGATCGATACAATAACAGCAGCTATGGGTGCCACTCTGTCAACAGTGAGCCACCTGACTGAACACAGTTTAGGACAACTATCCAGAGGGTCGCCATGAGTCAACACAGACTCAAAGGCACTTAACAACAACAATATTTCTTAGTTCACAAGAGGACCTCTATCGCTGTATTTTGGATTGATTTGAAGCCTCTTCAATTGATAGGCAGGAAGACTGGCATAGGTAACATTGCAATAGTCGAGATAGGCTATAATAGATGGATACCTGGGCAACAAGGTCCAGAAGGGAGCATAGTGCTCATTTGCCAAGGGCTGGTGACTACATAACTGTATATTTTTAAAAAAATGATACAGACAGTATTGGGCTATTTAAATTGCTAAATGACTATATATTTTCCGCATAATTATGGGTTGGGCAGTGTGTTAGGCTCGCTGGGGATCAAATAGAGGACCTCTACTACTACTAAAGAGGTGACCCTACTGAGGGAGGAACTGACTGCAATGAAGCGCACCTCTTCTAGGATACAAACTGAACAATGTCCACCACCACTCCCACAAAGAATCAAACACCCCAGGGACAAATGGATCACAGTGGGTTCTGATAGATTGCGACCTGTGACACAGAGGCATTCTATGCATCAGGAGATATCCCTTCATAATGCCTTCTCTGCCTTGGCGAATGAGGATGCCCAGTCCAAAGAAACTGAAGGGCCCTTAAATGAGACAGACATTGCCCAATCTCCTGCTAAAGGACCAAATATGAAGAAAACCTCACCAAACAGAAAACTACTACTACTTGGTGATTTCATCAACAGTGGCATCAACTTGGGAACATAGTTCAAAGGAGAGAAGATAGTCAAGTGCCTCCCAGGCTCTTCAGCCAGCAGGTATACAAACCACATTGTTGAAGTACTTAGCGCAGAAAGTGAACACTCCAAACTTGATGTTATCCACTAGGGCACAAATGACCTGGCTAGAAACAGTGTCTCCTTACAGTCCAAAAGGACTTCCAATCTCTGGGAGAGAAACTCAAGCCCATTGTTAACACTGTTGCATTCTCAGAGGTTCTACCTGTTGGTAAGGGGGCAAAAAGGCTGCATCACATTAACAGCTTTAATACATGGCTCCAGACCTGATGCAAACAAGAAGGATTCAGATTTATTGGTGACTGGGGTAACAGATGGAACAAGAGACTATACTGTACTGATGGACTACATCTCTCTATTGCAGGGAAAAGAATCCTAAGTGAAAAATTCAAGCAATATGTGGATATGCATTTAAACTAGAAAAAGGGGGTGATGGTTGTGGAAGGTCAAGCTCTGGACGCCACCCCCTGCAAAAGCAGAATAACATCAGAAACAGCCACACATTTAAACCACAAATCAAAAACAAGTGGGAAGAAGTGGGCAGAAAAAAATCAATGCAAAATACACGCAAGCCAGGTAAATGCTGGAAAGCAATGAGCACAAATGCTCGAAGCTTAGCCAACAAAGTTCTGGACCTGGAAGCCCTAATGGTGCAAATGGATTTGGACATTGTGGCCATTACAGAAACATGGCTAAATGAATCGCATGATTGGGATACAGCCATAGCTGGCTATAATCTATTCAGAAGAGACAGAGAAAATGGAAGAGGAGGAGGAGTAGCCTTGTATGTCAAAAGCAATATTAAAGCTACTGAAATGCAGGGAACATGGGGAAAAGAAGAAGCGCTCTGGATTGTGTTGGAAAGAGGAGATGGCACTGTCATCCATACTGCTGTAGTCTACAGACCTCCAATACAAATTGAAGAGATAGATAACGAACTGATTATAGATATTGCCAAGATAGCCACAAAGGGGGAAGCGATAGTATTGGGTGACTTTAATCTACCGGATGTGGATTGGATTACTCCTTCTGCAAATCTGGAAAGACGCAAAACAATTGTGGATGCTCTCCAAGATGCGTTACTTAGACAAATGGTGATGGAACCAACCAGAGAACACTCAATGCTGGATTTAGTGATAGCATGTCGAATGTCTGCATGAGTGCCCCTGTGAGCAGCAGCAATCACACAATGCGGTTTGAGATAAAAGCCATGGTACAGGCCAATCATAGCAAGTTCAAAGTCCTAAACTTCAAAAGCACAGACGTCAATAAAATGGCCGAGTACCTAAAGGAGGAGCTTACAGGGTGGAAGGAGATAAGGGAAGTGGAATTGCAATGGGCTAAACTAAAGGTGGCAATAAAAGGAGCAACAGATAAATATGTAAGAAAAGTAAACAAAAACAAGAGGAGAAGAAAACCTGTTTGGTTTTCCAAAGAAGTGGCTGCTCAAAGGCAAAAAAACATAGCTTTCGCAAAATTCAAAAGCTCACAAACAGAGGAACACAGAAGTGAATACAGGATCAAACTCAAACAGACAAAAAGAGAAATAAGGATAGCAAAATCAAAGGCAGAGGAAAAGATGGCTAAAGATGTTAAGTATGGCGACAAAACTTTCTTCAGGTATATTCGGGAAAGGAAGATCAGAGGTGGAATTGCAGGACTCAGAAGTGCTGCGAATGGACTCGTGGAAAGTGACATAAAAAATGCAAAATTGCTAAACGAATACTTCTGCTCTGTTTTTACTAAAGAAAGTCCTGGAGAAGGACCTCCTGTGACTCCCAAATATAAAAATGGGAATGAAGTAGATACCACACCATTCACAGAAGATGAAGTGTTAGAACAACTTGCAAAACTGAAAGTGGACAAGGCCATGGGACCGGATGGGATACATCTCGGGATACTGAAAGAGCTCAGAGGTTCTAGCGGGGCCGTTAAAGGATGTTTTCAACAGATCCTTGGAAACAGGAGAGGTTGCTTAGGACTGGAGAATGACTGATGTCGTACCTCTACACAAAAATGGTGACAGGGAAGAAGTGTCAAACTACAGGCCTGTGAGCCTTACCTCGGTGACGGGAAAAGTAATGGAGGCGCTCCTGAAAGAGTGAATAGTGAGCTCTCTCAAAACCAACAGGTTGCAAGATCCGAGGCAACATGGTTTTACCGAAGGTCAATCTTGCCAAACAAATCTGATTGAGTTCTTTAACTGGGTGACCAGGGAACTAGATCAGGGGCATGCGATGGATATCATCTACCTGGATTTCAGCAAAGCCTTTGATACTGTTCCTCATAGGAGGCTTATCAATAAACTCAGTAGCTTGAGGACGGATCACAAGATGGTAAATTGGATCAGAAATTTGTTGACTGACAGACGACAGAAGGTAATGGTAAATGGAGCTGACTCTGATGAAGGGGAAGGTGATTAGCAGGGTGCCCCAGGGGTCGGTCCTGGGCCCGGCACTGTTCAATGTATTTGTGAGTGATATTGCTGAAGGACTGAATGGAAAAGTCTGTCTTTTTCCAGATGACACAAAAATTTGCAACAGAGTGGACGCCCCCGAGGGAGTGGTTAACATGAGGAAAGATCTACAAAAGCTGGAAGAATGCTTGGCAATTAAGATTTAATGCAAAGAAGTGCAGAGTCATGCACTTGGGTAGCAGAAATCCAAGGGAATGTATGCGATAGGAGGCGAGAGGTTGGTGTGCACGGATCAGGAGAAAGACCTTGGTGTGATTATTTCTGAAGATCTCAAGGTGGCAAAACAGTGTGACAAGGCAGTGGCAAAAGCCAGGAGGATGTTGGGCTGCATACAAAGAGGAATTACCAGCAGAAAGGAAGAGGTACTTATGCCACTGTACAAGTCACTGGTGAGGCCTCACTTGGAATACTGTGTTCAGTTTTGGAGACCATATCTTACAAAGGATGTAAAAAGACTGGAAACTGTTCAGAGGAAGGCGACCAAAATGATTTGGAGCCTGCGTCAGAAGCCTTATGAGAAGAGACTTGAAGACCTAAACATGTACACTCTGGAGGAGAGGAGGGATAGGGGAGATATGGTTCAGACCTTTAAATACTTAAAGAGAAATAATGAACAAACAAACCTCTTCCAAAGACGGAGAAGCTGAAAAACTAGAGGGCATAACAAGAAGCTACAAGGTGGTAAATTGAAAGGCAATGTCAGGAAATACTTTTTCACTGAAAGGGTGGTGGATGCTTGGAACGCCCTCCCGATGGAAGTGTGGGGGCAAACAGTGACAGAATTCAAAATGGCATGGGACAGACACAGTGGATCCCTTTACAGCAACAGGATAAAATCCAAATAAACTAAACCATCTAATTTCTCAACAAATAGGGGTGTCCTACATGGAGTGGTGGGTTCACCCTTAAAGACATGGGGAGGGGTGGCCTGCACGGAGTAGCAGGTGCACCTACTCTTGCCATCACAATGGGCAGACTGGATGGACCATACTGGTCTTTATCTGCTGTCATTTACTATGTTACTATGTTACTACTAATCATTTGTACTAGCACTACTAGGAAACACAAGAGACAGTCCCTTCTCCATAGAACTTCCAATCTGCTAAGACAAAACAGGAGACTAGGGTAATTCTTTACGGGAAATGATTAAAATGCACATGGGTAAAGAAAAGAGATTATGATTAGGCAAAAGGCAATAACATGCATTTTAATAAATAATAAGTGATGGTGTTGAGATTAAGTTGGATAACTTCAGAGGTATGAGGGATGTTTTATCACACAATAGTCTGTTGCAGTACACGTAAAATTGCTATTCCATTATAATAAATTAAATATTTTAATTTATTCAATTTAAATAGACGCCTTAATCAAACATCACTAGGCATGGTACAATAAAGTAATAAAACCAACATATGCCAGAACCCTAACAAACTTAATTAAAACTCTCACCCACACAGTTCAAAATAGTTAAAGTGTGGCTTTTTTCCAGCATAAGCAGGGTATCATGCTGTCTTTGACAAGAACAATTTGAGTTTTTGCAAGTTGGTATCTCTAGCCACATGGAGAAAAAGTAGGAAATTCCACAGAGAAGGACCCAGGAATGCAAAGGCGCATGAGAAGGAATAGTCGGCAATGCTTCCATGTTTACATTAATTAATAATATTTTGTCACTTCCAGGTCACCTAATGGGGGGTGGGCACATTGAGCGGTAGTGGCTAGGCAAAATAGAACATTGCCGCTTTAACTGGGACCAGATATTCTGTGGCGGAACATATCCACATTCCACTGTTGAATATCCAGGTTGTCTAGCCACAGGAAATGCTATCCGGTTAGTTTAACTGAATAGCACTAAGCGGTTCAAGTTAGGATAACCATTCACCAATCCAGTTAGTGGTTGAATGTAGCCACTAACTGGATAGTGGCTGTTGCCACCCCTGCTGTACCCACGGACCACCCCAGTTTTAACCAGGTGCACTTTGGGCGATCTGTGGGCATATTCAGCAGCACTAACTGATTAGTGCTGCTCGGGGCTTTTTATTTCATGGGGTACTGAGTACTGCCACCTTTCTCATTGCCCACTAAAACTGACCCATGGTCCTCGTATATTAATGAAAGAGCCCTGCCTTTGAGTAGCGGTAGCTTTTTGTGCTAGGAAAAATGCACTGGTGCTGCTGGATATTGTATTGATCGCATTTTTAGTCACCTAGAAAGTCTAACCGGCTAAAACGTTTTCAATGTCCGCCAATATCTAATTGATGTATTAACATTTTGGATATTTATAGACAAAAGTTCTATCATCTGTTATTCTCTCTCCAATGTAGACCTCTCTCCTGGGCAGCTGCTGGATAAAATGGCTTCCTAGGCAAAGGATGCTTCCAGCAGCTTTTTGGATCTGCAGACTCAGTTGACTGAAAAGGAGAATATGGAATCCCTTCTGGCTTGGCGCCAAGGGCGATGGCCCTGCTCTTAGACTTTGATTATGTACTAAATGTTCCATTCCCAAAAATTTAGCAAATCTTCACTTTGCTTTGTCCAGCTCTCTTATGTTGCTCTTTAGTTAAAAGACCAAACCAGCAGTCCTGAGACCTTATAAAGTTCTGGAATTGCAGCTTGATCTTGTCCATTGCTCATTTTTGTAGCCTATATTTTGAAGAGAAGGATTATGAGATCAGTGTGTATCTGTTCCTATTTAATAATTTTTGTGTACATCTTATTCACACCAAAGTTTCAGATTATGCCAAGGGGTCCAAGGAGATTCTGGGCGGTACGCTCCCTTAGTTCTGCTCAGAACATGTCATGAAATGCAGTTGAAATGCTGTTATGTATCATTTTTATAGTGCTACTGGATATCTTAACAGGCTGTGAAGAGCGTGATGACACATTTTTGCATTTCATTTCCAGGTGGTGCTGTCATTTGATGACGCTGCGGGTTATTTCTCGGAGGAAGAAAGGAAAGTGTTAGACGACGGCCAAAAATCAACATATAAGGAAATGAAGGAGGACAATTATGAAGCTTCAGTCTTGCTGGGTAAAGATCTCTCTTCTCTCTAAAAGTGCTTTGCTTGACCTAAAGGTTTACGTGTAACTGCTGATGTAGCAGGTCCTCGTGCTCGTTTTCCATGTTTCATAAGGATCCTGTGTTTCTCAGCCTAAATTATAGGGAGTTCTGTAACCCATTTAGAAACTGTTCACTCTACCTCTGAGCTGACATATTTGGTACAAAATGGTCTAGGTACCACTATGTCAAAACCCTCAAATTACAACTACTACTCTCCCAGTGCTGAATTGTAAATGGAAGTCCTATAATTCAGTTAAAGGACAACCTTTCAGGGATAAGAACACAAAAAATGGCGTACTGTGTCAGACCAAAGGTCCATCAAGCACAGTAGCCTGTTTTCAACAGTGGCCGATACAGGTCACAAGTACCTGTCAGGTTCCCAGAAGATACACAGATTCTATGCTGCCTGTCCCGGGGGTAAGCAGTGGATTTCCCCAGTCCAGTTTCATTATGGTTTATGGACTTTTCCTCCAGGAACTTGCCCAATATCTTTTAAACCCAGCTACACTAGCAGCTTTTATTACATCCTCTGACAACAAATTCCAGAGTTTGATTACACGTTGAGTGAAAAAATACTTTCTCCAATTAGTCTTAAATGCGCTACATTGTAGCTTCCTTGTGTGTCCCCTTGTCTTTATGAAACACACGGAGTTATTGGTAGATGGAATTGTTCTCTGTTTTAATCTAACATTAGGTTTAGAAGGAATGGTCACATTGCTGAAGAAATATTCCTATTAAGCAGCAAGGGTTATTGAAACTGAGGAGTATGCCGTCTTTAACCATATCTGCCACTTGACCGGGTCAGCAGCATTAACTACATAAGGAGCAAAGGTTTGTGAACACTGCTCCAAATTGTGCTTATTTTTGATCCTTGTTTTGGCAAAACTCTGCAAACAAAATATACAAATTATGCCCGATACATGTATTGGGATGTGGTGGTTTCTAAGCAATAAGCACTAATAAGTGCCCATTATGGGGGAATAGTAGCCTGTGGGACTTTAGGAAAAGGTAATTTTTGTACCATCTAATTCGTTAGTCAGAAACTCACGTAAACTATAGAAATACACACCATTGGAATCAGTGGGGGAGTCCTGAAATGAATGATACCTTATGTGGTCAGCATATGTGCACATAACGTACAGGTTGTATTCACGCACTGTACAGGACATTATATGTGACTCTCATCATGCAGCATGCTTATGGTCAAAACAAACATTGCCAGCAAGCTCAATCACCCAAAACATGAATGCCGAAAAGCAAACTACTACTCCTATTGAGCATTTATATAGCGCTACCAGTCATATGCAGCGCTGTACAGACATGTAAGAGACGGTTCCTGCCCATCAGAGCTTACAATCTAGTCAAGACAAAACACGGAAGGTGTAAGCAGGGAAAGAACTAGGGGAAAGAAAAGGAGATCAGCTGAATCAAGATCCAAAAGCAGCAGTGAAGAGGTGAGTTTTCAGCCTGGATTTGAAGAGGGTTCGAGAAGGTGCCTGGCGTACAGACACACGTAGTTTGTTCCAGGCATAAGGTGCAGCAGTGTGAAAGGAGCGAAGTCTGGAGTTAGCAGTAGAAGAGAAGGGCATAGATAGAAGTAGTTTGCTAGCAGAGCGGAGTTCCCGAGGGGGGTTATAAGGAGAGATAAGAGAAGAAAGGTACTGAGGAGCTGCAGAGTGAATGCATTTATAGGTCAGGAGGAGAAGTTTGAACTGGATGTGGAAACAGATAGGGAGCCAATGAAGTGACTTGAGAAGAGGAGTAATATGGGCATGACGAGGCTGGTGGAAGATTAGTCGCGCAGCAGAGTGTTGAACAGGTTGAAGGGGAGAGAGATGACTCAGGGAGACCAGCAAGGAGTAGGTTACAGTAGTCAAGGCAGGAGGTGATTAAGGAATTGATAAATGAAGCTGGAGAAAGACTGATAGAATTCTGCAAGATCAACGATCTATTCATCTCAAACACCTTCTTCCAGCAATACAAGCGGCGACTGTACACATGGACTTCACCCAATGGATTGTATAAAAATCAAATTGACTACATCTGTGGAAGTCAACGATGGAAAAGCTCTATAACATCAAAGACAAAACCTGGAGCTGACTGTGGTACAGATCAAATATTAGAATGCAAACTCAAGCTAAAGTTGAAAAAGAGCAAACCACTCAGGAATGCAGCAAAATATGACCTTGTGAATATACCACTGGAATTTAAAGACTGCCTGCAAAAATCGACTTGCTGCTTTAGATACAAATGACAGAGCTCCAGAAGAGTTATGGAATGACATCAAGAAGGTTGTTTTGGAAGAAAGCAAGAAGTCTCTACAAAAGGTGAAAAAGCAAAACCGGCCAAAATGGATGACGGAAGAAACTCTGAAAATTGCCCAGAAACGCAGAGAAGCTAAAGCCAGTTTGTTGTTCAGAGGAGAAAGAAAGACAATAACAGAACTCTCAGAGATTTCCAACGTGCAGCAACACAGGACAAGGAAAAGTACTACAATGACGCATGCAAGGAAATAGAAGCAGAAACTATTAGAGGACGAACAAGATCGGCTTTCCTAAAGCTACGAGAGTTAAAGAAAAAGTTCCAGCCTCGAATTGGAATGTTACAAGATGCTCAAGGTTCTATGCTGAATGATGCTGAGAAGATCAAGAAAAGATGGAAGGAATATACAGAGTTTTTATATCATAAAGATCAAGTGGACCAACCGCCGTTTCAACCTGTACCTTATGATCGGGAACCATTGGTGATGAAAGAAGAAGTTGAAGCAGCATTGAAAGCCTTATCAAAGAACAAAGCACCAGGTATTGATAGCATTCCCATAGAAGTATTACAGCAATCTGATGCAGCTGTTACCGTACTTACAAGCCTCTGCCAAGAAATATGGAAGACAGCATCATGGCCAACTGACTGGAAAAGATCTGTGTTTATACCAATACTAAAGAAAGGTGATCCAACTGACTGTGGAAATTATCGCACAATCGCTCTGATCCCACATGCCAGCAAGATTCTACTGAAGATTATTCAAAAGAGACTACAACCATGTAAAAACTGATATATGTTTAAATATGTTTTAAATATGTAAATATGTATATATAAATGTAAAAACGTATGATTCGTCCCCGAAGACGCCAATCATGTGTGCTGTGACCTCAGATCTATGTATATACCCCCCCCCCCCCCAAGTCTTGATTGACTACCCCACAAAGATTAATCAAACCGCTGCTGATCGCTGGAAGTAGCGGTATATAAATGTGTAGTAAATAAATAAATAAATAAATAAACCATACCTGGAACAAGAACTACCTGAAGTGCCAGCAGGGTTCAGGAAAGGACGAGGAACGAGAGACATCATTGCGGATGTGAGATGGATCCTTGAAAAGACTAAAGAATACCAAAAGGATATCTATTTGTGCTTTATTGACTATAGCAAAGGTTTTGACTGTGTAAACCATGAGAAACTCTGGGCCACATTAAGAAACATGGGTATATCAGAACACCTGATCATACTCTTGCACAATCTGTACATTGATCAAGAAGCAACAGTTCGAACGGAACAAGCAGAAACAGAATGGTTTAAAATAAGCAAAGGTGTAAGACAAGGCTGCATACTTTCCCCCTACCTGTTTAATTTATATGCAGAACAAATCATCAGAGAAGCAGGATTGTATGAAAACAACAGAGGTGTGAAGATTGGTGGAAGACTCATCAACAACCTTCGCTATGCTGATGATACCACATTACTGGCTGAAAGTGAGGATGACCTGAAACATTTGCTTCTCACAATCAAAGAACATAGTCTCAAAATGGGCCTGCACCTTAATGTAAAGAAGACAAAGATCATGACAACTGGCATAATCAACAGGTTCATCGTTGAAGGAGAAATTGAAATCGTGAACAACTTTAACCTACTTGTATCAACTATCAATAAAGAAGCAATAAGCAGTCAAGAAATCAGACGACGCATTGCTCTTGGCAGAATGGCTATGAAAGACCTAGATAAGATTTATTTTATTTATTTAGCTGTATTTATATCCCGCTTTTCACCGGGTCAAAGCGGCGTTACATAGAGGGGTGGGGAAATTAAGTATAGATTCTCAAGAGCAGAGATGTCTCTCTCCATACAAAGATTTGACTTGTTCAAGCCATGGTATTTTCAATAACATCATAAGGATGTGAAAGCTGGACAGTGAAAAAGATAGACAGGAAGAAAATTGATGCCTTTGAATTATGGTGCTGGCGGCAAATACTGTGAATACCATGGACTGCCCGAAGAACAAACCAGTCGGTACTAGAGGAGATCAAACCTAAGCTTTCTTTAGAAGCTCAGATGACAAGACTTCGACTTTCATACTTTGGACACATCATGCGAAAAGAGAGATCATTAGAGAAAGACATCATGGTTAGCAAGATAGAAGGTCAACGCAAAAGAGGAAGGCCAGCAATGAGATGAATCAATACAATAACAGCAGCTACGGGTACCAGTCTGTCAACAATGAGCCGCCTGTCTGAAGACCGAACACAATTTAGGATAGCTATCCAGAGGGTCGCCATGAGTCGACTCCGACTCGACGGCACTTAACAACAACAAAAGTGTTTTAGTAGTGTGTTCAGAAAGGAAGTGGTGGATTTTGCTAATGTTGTAGAGAAAGAAACGTCAGGTCTTAGCTATGAGCTGGATATGTGTGGAGAAAGAGGGAGAGGAGTCAGACTACCCCCAGATTGTGGGCCGAGGAAACAGGAAGGAGTACAGAATTATCCACAGAGACTGAGAAAGGAGGAAGAGGAGGGGAGGTTTTAGGGGGAAAGATAAGAAGTTCAATCAAACCCTCATAGTTTTATTTATTTATTTACAGTCTCTTTTATACCGCGCTATTCAACATCAGTGCAGTTTACATGACAACAAAAACTTATACGGTGCAGGAATCTGCTCCGCATTACAATAAACAGGTGCTTAAACTTGGGTAAAACCGGGATAACTATTTACATATAGGCATCACATCAAGACGAGTCACAGAGTAATCCTAGTGTGTTAGTGTGGTGGTACTAGAGGGGGGGGGAGGTGTTAATGGTGCGCGGTCGTCCGGGTAGTGTTTGAGGAAGAGGTGGTGCTTCAGAGCCTTCCGAAATTATGTTAGGTCAGGGATTGCCTGGATGCTAGGTGGTAGGGCGTTCCAGCACCTGGGCACGCAGAACCTAAATGTCCTGCTTGCTGTTGCCTGGGTGCATTGTGTTACTGTTTTTGGGATTACTAGTGTGTTAATTGCTGCAGATCTTCTAGCTCTGTTGGGGGGAGTAGTGTGGATAAGCCCTGAGAGTGAGGCGGAGGAGAGCCCGTCAATGGCCTTGAAGGTCAGCAGTATGGTCTTGAAAGAAATTCTGCCGTGGATAGGGAGCCAGTGGAGCTGTTTCAGGATAGGTGTCACGTGTTCACGCCTGGAGGCACCATATAGAACTCTAGCCGCGGTGTTCATTGCGAGCTGGAGCGGACCCAGGGTGGATTGTGGGATCCCTTGTAGGATTGCATTGGCGTAATCGAAGTGTGGGATAATCAGCGCTTGAAAGATTGTCTGGAAGTCGTCTGGTTCTAGCAGGGAACATAAATGTCTGAGTGTCCGGATTTTATGGTAGACTGCTCTTACCGTGTTGCTTATGTGCGCCTTCATATCCAGGCGTTGGTCTAATGTGATTCCAAGATATTGGATTGTGAACTTAGTTGGCAGCTCTGCTTCCTTGACCTTTAGGTAGGATGGAGGGGAGAAGTTCTGGTTCCTCGTGATAAAGAGAACTTCTGTTTTCTTGTGCTGTATTCGGAGGTTTTGGGTCTGGAGCCAATCGAAGCAGTCTGTCAGTGGAGAGAGGTCAGGCTGGTCGGTTGAGAATGGCATATAGAGTAGCACGTCATCGGCATATATCAAGCAGTCCACATTGAATGAACGGATGAAGTTACAGATAGGCTGCATGTAAATGTTGAACATCAGGGCAGAGAGGGGGGAACCCTGCGGAACGCCCTGCTTCTGGTGGAACGGTTCCGATGTTGAGGTCCCAGATCATACGTGCTGCCATCTGTCGGATAGGTATGATTTGCACCAGTTTAGTGCTGTTCCACAAATACCCTTCTCTTCGAGTCGCCTCAGGAGAAGCTCATGGCTTACTGAGTCGAATGCAGCGGCTATATCCATGAAGACGAGGACAAATCCGCAGTGGGTGTTATCAATTCCAGCAATTATGCTGCTGAAGAGGGTGGTGAGGAGTGTTTCCACACCATAGGATTTCCTGAATCCATGTTGGCAGGGGTCCAGCGGGGCGGTGTCATTGATGTGTTGTATTTGGTGTTGGACTTCTTTTTCAATTATCTTGGCTAGTAGAGGTATGCTGGATATAAGTCTGTATGAGTCGACCTTCTGGGGATCCAGTTTGTTGTTCAGTCAAACCCCCAAGTTCAGTCAAACCTCCATAGAAAACTACATTTAGATTCCATGCAAGATGACGGCCCTAAGTCATGCCCCATTTTCTTGGAGCAGTAGTTTAAATATCACAGTAAACAATTAGGATAATGTACAAGCAATAGCAAGAGCTCCACCAGCGCACGTCCTTTAAATTCAACTACTCATGACCGCCCTCTGAATTTTTTTTTCAAGATAAAGACACAGAAGAGGCAAAGGTTCATTATTTTATGTAATAGTCTGACTTCGCCTTTAAACCATACTGGCAGTTTTTTGGCCTTCCTTCCACTTTTCTTAAAGCATGGAATTCATCCGGTCTGGACTTCCAAGATAGTATTTTTAAACAATGCCCATGCTTGATGTAAATTGTTAACCCCTGCAGCTGCTCCTTTTAGTTTTTTTCTTAACTATTTTCCTCATTTTATCATAGTCTCCCTTTTGAAAGTTAAAAGGTAGCACTGTAGATTTCCTTGCCGTTCTTGCTCCATTTATTAAATCAAATGCCATTTTGCTATAATCACTATTGCCAAGTGGCTTCAATACCCTTATCTCTTGCACCAGATTCTGTGTTCCACTAAGGACTAGGTCCAAAATAGCTTCCCCTTTTGTCAGTTCATGAACCAGCTGCTCCAAGAAGCAGTCATTTATTTCATTTAGAAACCTTGGTCTTGATATTCAGTGCCAGCAGCTAGCGTGATTACAGCAGCTGGCCGCTGGCACTGAATAGAGAACCTGGATATTCAATGCCAGGGTCATATGCAGCCCCAGTCTTGAATATCCAGGTTTGCTTCCCAGCTGCTGCAGACACTAACCGGGCAGTGGCGATATTGAGTCACTGCCCAGTTAGCTTACACAGGTAAAGATAGGCCAGCTTCCTTATCATTTCTCCAGTCCAGTCCCCACTAGTGGTTTTCACTCCTCACCAGCAGTTTGGAGACTGAGCATGTGAAAGTTGATAACACCACCTACTTAGGCAGCTGGCACTACCCACCAGCTTCAGTATTCTCAGTCTCCAAGCAGCTGGAGAGGGGTGAATCCCTTACTGTGGAATCGTTGCAGGAACAGCTAAGGCTAGTTTTGTTACTGTATTTTTGGGGGCTAGAGGGGGTGTGCTTTTTACTATCTGGCCCTTTAAATAGTAATTGAGGGTTTGAAACAAACAACAACGAAGCCTAGAACTAATAGCAGAAGTCAAAGGTAGGTGTAAACAGGGCAGATCCAGGAGGAAGAAATAACCTGCCCTCCCTGGACCAGCAAGAGTACCTCTAAGTAGGGGGATTTTCAACGGCTCCTGAACCTGCTGTGGCTGAGGTGCCCATGGGCCACGACAAGGCCGGAAACAGCTCCCCCATTCAAAGCTCCTGCTGAAGCCAGAAGTGAAGGGCTGAATGCGCACGCAGGGCGTATGATGCCAGAACTGCACAAGGTTTTTTTTTTTGCAGCTATGGGATGGTTTTGAGCCGGGCAGCAGGACCGCGCTTCAGTTTCAGGCCTCGAGAGGGCCATCCAGGAGCGCATGTGACAGAGGAGCTGTCCCGCTGAGAGTGGGAAACTGCACCATTTTAGGACACCAGCAATTCTCCTTTTCTCATTGTTTGAGGGCAGGAAAGGACATTGGGGCAGTTTCTCCTCATGTTTTATTATTTTTACTAGAGTCTTGTAAATGAAAAGAAGAAAAAAATAAAAACAAACAAAGAGTTTTGTTTTTGTGCAGAGTGATTGCTTAGCTTCTGGGGGTGCGAGGCACCAGGATGTCCTCCAAAGCTAATTTTTTGGCCTGTGGCTTGTGCAGAAGCTCTGTCTCCGTGGTAGGGGTTTGTCGCGGCTGCAAGATGGATGCCATGTCTGCAGAGGACAATTTGCTGCCAGGGAAATTGGAGAGAGCGGACAGGGAGCCCACTTTAGTGAGTTCCAAGACCCCTTCTCTTAGTCACGGTGAGCGGAGGTCCCCTGTAGGGATGGCAGGGTCAAGGGCCACACTGGAAGGGGAAGAGGATCCCTCGCCATCCTCCTGGAGGATAGTAGGTCTCTTCAGACCTCTAACTCAGGGAAAGCTACTGCGGGGGAGATACAGGGAGCTTTTTCCCTCAGAGTTCAGCCTCCTGCATAAAGCAGCATGGACAGGAGGGCACGTCAGGTGCCCACAACAGAGAGGCAAAGCGTAGTCTGCCTGAGAACAGTGGCAGGCAGGGAGAGAAACCCAGATCTATCCACCGGCACGTAGACGATGGTACATCTGACGAGACTGTGTCCATGCACTTGGAGGAGGTGGCTAGCTGTGACACAGAGATAGATTGGGATCAAAGCCCTCTGATCTCGAAGAGAGTGAGATTCCATAGGATGAGGCATAGAGTGTGCAGGTTTTCTGCAGAGAGGAGCTGGCGGCTCTTATCACACTTTCCCTGTGGGCTCTTAATATGCCAACAGATGTCCCACTGGAGGAAGAGCCTCTGGAGAATCCGTTGTTCCAGGTCATCCAGAAGCTGCAGATGTTTCTTCTTCACCGTGTGATCAATCAGATGATACAGGACGAGTGGGACATCCCAGAGACTGCCCTGAGGGGGACAAGGGTGATGGCGAGACTATCTGCTACCAGATCAGGAGAAAGAGCTCCTATGCTCACCCAAGGTGGAAGTGGCAGTGTTCACGGTCACAAAACAAGACCACTATTCTGGTGGAAGGCAATTTGACCTCAAAGATGTACAGGACCATAAGTTAGAAATGTTGCTGATGCAGGGCTTTGATGTTAATGTACTTTCTTTGCAGGCATCAGTCTGTGGGGCCTTTGTGGTTTGTGCATGTTTGCTCTGGGCACAAGCAATCTTGGAATCAATGGGGGAGTCGCAACCCCCACCACCAGAGGCCGCCAAGCTGGAGTCGGGGGCAGCCTACTTGGCGGATGCTTTTTATGATCTTATTTATTTCAAAGGGTTTTTTATACCGCCTTATCAGGCAATCAAAGCGGTTTACAAAGAACAAAACTTAAACATTTACATCTAACAGGGTTAACGTTGTACATTAAAAACAGTAATTAATTATGTACAGTGTAACTAGCTGGGTGTACAGTGCAACTAGTTATCCTTAACATAGTATGTTTTAGTGAGTAATTAACTATTTACAGTGTAACTAGTTGTGATTCATATTTATTAGAGGTTTGTCCAAGAGCATGGCTTCTGTGGTGGCTACACACCACTGCAGAATTGGTTGGTGGATGTCTCCTCCAAAGCCAAGTTAAATAAGCTTATGTTCAAGGGGAAGGTCTTGTTCGGGGATGCCTTGGATAAATTGGTGAAGGATTTGGGGGAGTCAGAGGGTGTTTGGCTTCCAGAAGATAGATCAAAGCTGGTTAGGACTTCGGGTCCTACGAGGGGTCAACCTTGTGATTTTTGAAGGTTCGTGCTATACCAAAGGTGGTGGTTTTCCTCTCAGGGCCAGCCTTTTCACGGATTTCGAGGAACCAATAGAGGTTTTTATACCTTGTCCATGAATACGGCAAAGAAGCAACAATGAGGTGAGGGGGGTCCCGGTGAGGGTGGTTCCCATAGGAAGGAGGTTATGGGATTTCTACCCCACCTAGGCCCAATTCACAACAGATCAGTGGGTATTGGAGGTCTTCTGGTAGCTCTAGACTGGCCACGGAGGCCATGGTATGCACTGGAGTTTACGTGTTCTCTGATGGAGACTTTTGTACGGTCAGCCCATATTGGATATCGAGCACGTCAATCATTGCCTCAAGGTACCCTGGCTCCATATGGAGACACTACGATCCATCAACGTGGCTGTCAGCGAAGGAGAGAGTTTCTGATGTCCTTCGATCTCATGGAAGCATATCTCCACATTCTTATTCACGCAGAGCATCAGCAGTTTCTCCGGTTCACGGAGCACCATGGGGCACTTCGTTTTGGGCTTTGCCCTTCGGTCTAGCGATCATCCCTGCACATTCACCAAGGTCATGGTAGTGGTCGCAGCAGCCCTATGGCAGGAGGGAATCCTGATGCATCCCTACTTGGATGACTGCTCATACAGGCCATATCCAAGGAGGAAAGCAAATGAGTCACAAAGAGTCATTGTTTATCTCCAGGCACAAACAGGAATGAGTCTTCATATATGGGTACGTCGGTACCGACGGAGCCTGCGCGGGAACGCTCCCCAGCATCCAATCAGAAAGCTTTTGGGAGCATCCCTCAGCGCCTGCGTGCTGCCTTCCCTCCTTTCCAACTGTCTCTCCTCAGTTTTCGTTTTTCCGCGGAGCCGGCAGGACGTCTTCCTGTCACTGCAGAAATTTTTTTCTTTAAATCTTTTACTTTTTGTTTTCTTGTGGTCGCGGCTGTTTCCCCGACTCCACCGGTACCGCCGGTGGTTTTTTCTTTTCTTTTTCCTAAAACTCGGGGAGGTTTTTTTCCCTCTGTTTCTGTCTTGAATTTTTGGGCCTGTAAGGCCTCTCCATTATGGAGCCTTCTTCTCCTAAGAAGTGCCTTAACTGTGGAAATGCAGTTTTCTTTTTAGACTCCAATAACTGGTGTCTAACCTGTTTGGGTCCTGACCCCTTTCCTCCAGAGCCATCAGGCTACAATTTTATGAGAAGAGATTCTCCATTTCGAGTTTCCCCTCGATACAGTTTTCCCTTCCAGTGTAAGGGCACCGACCATTTCTTCTCTACAGGATCAGGTAACCCACAAACAGTCTGTTAAGACTAGCCAATCCTTGGGTGGTAGGTCTCATGCCAAACATGATGACGGCTCCGGCTTTGCCCTCAAGACCTCATTGGCTTCAAAACCCCGGCGGGAGTCTTCGGTCTCCAAAGCCTCTCAGGGGTTTCAGGTTATTTCTGGGGCTCACCCCTCACAGAACATACCTGAGCCATGCTCGGGGGTGGCATCCGCTTCAAGCGGTACCGATACCCCGGCATCGGCACTGGTGTTGAGCGATCCACTCCTCACCAGGGATCGTCATCTGGCGTACTCGGTGCCTTCGGGACCGATCGATACCCAGATTGACTTTCCAGTATCGGCAGCTCCGTTGATACGACGCCTGACGTCGGTACCCTCTAGACATGCATCGATAGATTCGCTTCCTTCGATGCCGAGTCTAGAATCGATATCTAGTCTGGAAGACTGGGTACCGACGCGTCTCGGAACCGACATTCACCGATTCTGGATGCGCGGTACCGAGGATAATCACCGAGACTTTCGAGTTCCCTCGGTACCGTTTGAGCAGCCTCCAATGACTGTTTCGATGTCGGTATCGCCTTCGATTCCGGCTCAGCCACCGGTATCGGTGTCGATGCTGGTACCTACAGTAACATCGGGACCAGCTCCATCCATGCTTTTTTCACCAGGATTGCTCCTTTCTATACCTAGTTTGGAGTCGATACCTAGCATGGACGATACAGTACTGACTGTCTCAGGTCATAACCGCCAGTCCCAGTATCCATCCATTAGAGATCCTGTTTTGCACCGGACAAGTACATCCTCCGGTGCCCAGGCTAGTTCTTCGAGTTTAGCCTGTCCAGGGATTGTTCCCATTGGAGATCCTTCTTTTCAGAAATTTCTCCTTGACATGGCAACATTCCTGGCTATTCCTATCCCTGGCTATGATCCCACACAAGGCTCTTCTGGGGAAAAGGAAAATATAATGCTTCCTTTACATCATTCTTTACAGGATCTTCTTCTGAAAATATGGGAAACACCTTTAAGGGCTTCCTCACCTTCTACAGCAACTGCTCTTCTGTATCAGGTGCCCCCCTCTCCAGGGTTTCAAAAGACTCAACTTCCCCATCATTCCATTGTAGTGGAATCAGCAATGAGGAAGCTAAAAAGCAAGAAGAAGCATTCTTCTTTCCCGCCAGGTCGTGCATCTAGAACACTGGATGCCTTTGGACGTCAAACTTTCCAAACATCTATGCTGGCAACAAGGATTCTCTCATATATTTTTTATATGAGTCTATCCCTTCAGGAGGTCACAGAGAAATTATCTCTTTTGACTCCTTTTCTTTCAGAGCCCAAGGCTGCAGACTATTCCTTGCTTCTTAGTCATAGCCAGAATATCTCTAGGTTTCTTTCTCGTGCTTCCCTAGACTCCTTTGAGTCTGTTAGCAGAACCTCTGCTATAGCCATAGGAGCACGACGTAGAGCCTGGCTCCAAGCTTCAGACTTGAGCAGATGGGCACAACAAAGACTGGGTAACACTCCTTGTACTAGAGAAAATCTCTTCAATAAGGAGTCTTTGCGTCAGGTTGCTCATTGCTCCACTGACTTCCCTGTTTCTGAGGGCCATCCTAAACCTTCTCCTTCCCCAGCAGGTAAGAAATGCTCTACCAAACCTCCTTTTCCTAAAAGAAGAAGGTTTTATTCTTCTCCTGCCCATCATGCCGATGTTCCCAAACAAGGGAAACCTTGCCCTGGTCTGAAGAATCCAAACTCAAGCCAGGAAAATTAACCTCAATAGGGTTCCAATTAATATGTTATAACCTACAGTTCACTTCTTCTCATTAGAAGTTTTTTCACTGTTTTTTCATTTAAACCTCTACACTTGGATTCCTGTTTCCAGGACATCCACTTGCTCTTAAGTATGCTGAGCTGTCAGGATATTCATGTCTATGGGTCACAGGGTTTTCCTCCTCTTCCTACAAGGAAGAGAGGTTTGCCAACTATCTCATGATAGTTTTTCTGTACCACCATGAATTTTTCCTTCTACAGACTTACCATATGGCAAGTCTCCCCTCAGCTCCTATTTTTTCTTTACCTTCTTTCCAGGGTTCCCCTGTAAGAGTGGTACCATACCAATGGAAGGCTTTCTTAGCCTTTCCAGTCTTCCTTTCCATTCCAGTGTAGAGTTTTTTCTCTTGAGTAAACCCCCTTTTCCTCATCTGGGCAGCTCGTCAGACAGGGACAGAATATTCTCCTCTTGTTCTGTCTGTTCTCTCTGTTAAAAACAGAAAGATCTCTCTGCTGTGCCATTCAGCAGCTGCCCATGCAGGAGCTTCAGTGATTGGACTACTGGTACTTTTCTATAAGTTCCAGTATTGTCTTCCACTACTTTTTGTCTAGCCTTAGTAGTGCTTCCAAGATAGTGCTCATCTATCTTGGATAATCCTTATAACTTCTTTTCTGCCATCTCCAAATCCTTGGAGTTGGCAGCATAGTTGAGCTGGCAGCTGGTTGTCTCCAACAGCCAGTTTTATTTCCCAACTCTCCTGCATAATGCTCTCTGCAATCCTACAGAGAAGCTTTCCACTATGGGCCCTTGCTAGAGAGCATGAGGGTTTTTTCTCTAATGACTATCCTATATGGTTGAAAAAGGCTTCCTCAGTCACCTCCCATGACTGTGAACGTTCTTTACACCCTTCTGTTTCCTTTTCATAAAGGACATAAGCCTTTCCTACGTGACAGTCTAAAGAGTTACCAAATTCCTACAGGAAATGTGCTCTTTTTCCTTGCAGCTTGTCCTCATGGTATCCTAATCCTTCATGGACAGCACATATTTAACTAAATAACGATTGATACCCCACCCCTTGTCCCTCAAGTGGGTCTACCTGGTGTCTCTTCCTATGCGTATTCTGTCCCTTCACCATGTTAGAGTTCTACTGGACTCAGGACTTGCTGTTTACAGACTAATATTACCCTCTGTTTTCTCGCAACCATCCTGGTTATTTTACTGGGTAGCATTCTACTCCATCTTAACCAGAGGGAATAGATTCTCTATATCTTCTCAAGTAGGTTCCACCTTCTTGTTATGAGATGAATCATTCCTCTTCACATCTTCCATGTGAAGATTCCTGTAGACATATCTCTTTCTGCTTAATTGCAGACATTTCTCTTTAGACCTATATATATATTCATATATGTACATATGTCTGTATGCTTTCTTTAGATGCATATGTCTGTCAGCCATGTGTGCATATGCTATACCCCCTGGATCTCGCCATAAACATATATATATATATATCTATATATCTATATCTCTATATCTATATCTATATCTATATCTATATCTATATCTATATATATATATATGCCCCTATATCTATATATGCAATGTGTGCCTTCGAGTCAGTCTTGATTCCTGGCGACCCAGAAGCTCCTAGGTTTTCTTGGCAGTGTCACTGGAAGTAGATTGCCAGGCCTTTCTTCCGAGGCAATGGAGGGTTAAGTGACTTGCCCAAGGCCACAAGGAGTGCTAGTGGGAATCGAACCCTGGTTGCTTGGTTACCAAGCCAGTGTTCTAACCACTAGGCTACTCCTCCACTCATATCTATATCTATCTATATCTATATATCTATATCTATATATGTGTATCTGTCGAGATACTTCCTTTAGGTAGATATGTATTCACATACTTATCTCTCTAACTGTCTGTGCTCATAAAGGTGTTTTTCCTTCCTATCTGTTCCAGACAGTGGGTTTTCACATGTTCATACTATTTCACAGTATGTTTCGGCTCTTATGCACACAACCACTGCTGTGGTACTGACAGTTTTTACCATAACCTTAGGTTCAGGTATCCCTGAAGCTCCCTATTCCTTTATCTTCCTACCTCTCGTCAGTTAGGAGAGACATGGGGGATCTTCAGTAGATCTGATGTTTCCAACTCCTCAGACATCTGTCCTTCCTTGGGATTACGGGGTTTTCTCCATACCCCTTCTTCCCTCAAGGACTAAGCCAGTTTTGTCCAACTCGGTCAGTCTTCCTCTTTTGCTCCTAACTATAATTAACTCTAGCCAAAAGAGTTTTCAGCTTTTTCCATAAAGCTTTCTACTAAAGACCTACCGTTTTTGTACTTCCCCAGTTGAATCCTGGGGTCACCTGTCCGTTCCAGATTTTGACCTTCAACTCACTTCAGTGAGGTCATCTTGAAGATTCCTCTACTGGATCCCCAGTAGATTCCATCAGCCTCTCTACTTCCTGCAATCCAGTAGGTGAGGTCCATATGGTGATTGTTCATTTCAATATATTTCATGATGCTTCTCATATAAACAGGGACTCCTTGTCTGTAGTCCTATCTTAGGTCAGCTGTCTCCTACAGCTCCTCTCTTCTTCAACTCCTACCCTCCATCCTCGGGATGCCTGGGCATATGAGGTGGAGCATGTTTCAATCACCAACATGCTAGGGCTCCAGGCATCTTAGCTTGGGAGTCCCCATATGTGAAGACTCATTCCTGCTTGTTCCTGGAGATAGCACAGTTACTTACCTGTAACAGGTGATCTCTGGGAACAGCAGGAATAAGTCTTCACAACCCACCCACCTCCCCTAGGAGTTGTATCTCTCTTTCTCTCTTTTTGTCTCAGCTATAAAACTCAACTGAGGAGAGACAGTTGGAAAGGCGGGAAGGCAGCACGCAGGCGCTGAGGGATGCTCCCAAAAGCTTTCTGATTGGACGCTGGGGAGCGTTCCCGCGCAGGCTCCGTCGGTACCGACGTACCCATATGTGAAGACTTATTCCTGCTGTTCCCAGAGATCACCTGTTACAGGTAAGTAACTGTGCTGTTTGCAGGAGCTTGGTTGGGCCATCAATTTAGGAAAGAGTTGTCTCTAGCCATCACAGGACGTGGTGTACTTAGGGGCCCAGTTCTGCATGGACATGGGCCATGTGTTTTTGTCAGAAGACACAATGTGGGTTCTGCAAGAACAGGTCTGCCAGTTCCTCAAGAGGAAGGCTCCAACAGTGTGGAATTATCTTCAGTTGTTGGGGTCAATGGCTGGCTGCATTAGTCTAGTTGGTGTTGTGGGTTCAAGCACACATGAGACTGTTACAGAGGGTGCTGTTATGGAATTGGTTGGCATAGCACCAGTTGCTGACTGAGCCACTTCCTTGCCCTCCGGCAACTCAGCAGTCCCTGCAATGGTGGTTACGGTCGGGAAAACCTCTTGGCGAAAATGCTCCTGGAGATGCCTGCTCGGATTGCGTTGACGATGGGTGCCAGTCTCACCAGCTGGGGAGTGCATTGTGAGGGGCAGATAGCTCAGGGCCGCTGGTCAACAATGGAGTCTGCCTGGTTCATCAACTGATTGTAGATGCGAGTGGTGTTCTTAGCGTTGCAGAAGTTCCAGGATCACTTGCATGGAAAGGCAGTGTGAGTGTTTTCAGACAATGCCACCATGGTCACCTACATCAGTCAACAATGGGTACTGGTAGCATCCAGTTGGAGGACGAGAGAGAGCTCCACTGATGGACTGAGCGGAGCTCAACTTGCAGGCACATTACACGGCACACGTGGCTGGCAAAGAAAACTTGGTGGCTATATTACCACAGTTTGTTTCACATCGATTCAGGAGAATGAATGCTGCATCTGACAGTATTTGCTAAATTAGTTCGGCTCTGGGGGCAACCCATCATGGATCTGATGGCCACGTTCCACTTTGGGAAGGCGCCAAGGTTTTACTGCCAGAGAAGAGAACAGACATCTGAGGGGGTTCGATGCTCTGGTGCAATGGTGGCCTCGGGGGAGGGGGGCCTCCTTTATGTATTTTCACCATAGGCTCTCATCGGTCAGGTGGTCCAACGCATCGAAGCACATCAGGCAGGTCATTCTGGTAGCTCTAGACTGGCCAGAGGCCGTGGTATGCAGATCTAGCACAGCTAACAGTGGATAGCCTGTTGCGGCTCCTGCCTCGGACCAGCCTAGCCACACAGGAGCCCATGGTAATGCCTCAGGTGGATAGATTCTTGCTTATAGCTTGGCTTTTGAAAGGGTGAGATTGAGGAGTCGTGGATACTCTCGTCCCATAATCACTACATTGTTATAGGACAGAAAGCGTTACACCTCTCTGTTATACGTTCAAGTCTAGCGAGTCTTCGAAGACTGGTGTGCAGGGCATAGCTGCTGGCCATTGTCATCTTCCATGCCGGATATCTTGGCAGGCAGACTTGGACAAGGGTTTAGCTTGCAGCTCGCTCCATGTGCAAGTTGTGGCTTTAGCCTGCTACTGCGGTAGGGTCCAAGGAGTGTCCCTGGTGACTCATCTGGACGTAGTCCGTTTCCTTTGCATGCTGAAACAGGTTCAGCCTCCAGTGCACTCGCTGGCTCCCCCAGGGGACCTCAATTGCATGCTGTCCTTGCTGGCAGGGGAGCCACTTGAGCACATTGAAGGATCTTACGCTGAAAACTGTTTTTTTGGTAGCAAGCTGCTGAGCCAGGAGCATTTCGGAATTGCAGGCACCATCATTTATTTATTTTTATTTAGAACACATTTATATACCGCTGCTTCCAGCGATCAGCAGCGGTTTGATTCTTCTTTTGGGAGATGTCGATCAGGACAGGGTGGGGAGTATATACATATAGGACTGAGGGGGGGGTCACGGCACACATGGTTAATGTTTTTGGGTTAAACATATTTACATTTATACAATACATATTTACAGATTTAGGAAATCACATTTTACATGGCTATACATGGTTACACAGGCGAATTTAAAATGCATATATTTATCAGTTTACTTTGTTACGGTTTCCTGGAATTTGCGGCTTATGGCTGGTTGTAGTAGCATTTAAATAGGTGGGTTTTTAACTCTTTCCTGAATCTTGTAATGTCCTGGGTTAGACGTAGGTCAACAGGGAGCTGATTCCATATGTCATGAGCTGTTTCTCATTGTTGGCCCCTACACGTTTTGGCTCAAAAGCCTTCTTCAGGGGGTCTTTAGAGGGAGCAAACCTCAAAAGGAATAACATTAGATAAATATAAATAAAGACATTTAAAAAACCAGTGTGTTATAAAATCATAAACATGCAAAATACAATAATTTTAATAATGAAGATTAAAAATAAAAATAATTATAAAAATGCTCCTATATATGTATCATAGTACATAAAAAGTACCATATACATTGTAGTAACAAAACAATTTTCATAAAAAAGGGGAGTATTTTAAACACATAAAAACACAAATAGAAGTTACAAATAAAGCCTAGACCATTGCTTATTATACTCAAAGGCGAAACGTGTAGGGGCCAATAAAGGGTTTCACCTATATTGAACATTCGCCTGTCTCTTTTGTGCCTGCTTTTTGGTTCTCCTTGGTAGTGTGCAGGTACCTACTGCTCTTTTTGGTTACTTATGAGCTGTTTCTCTCCATTTCCAAGGAAAAGGTGGTGCTGTGTCCTATTCCCTCTTTTCTGCCTAAGGTGGTTTTGGCGTACCATCTCACACAACTGATCACTCTTCCCACATTCTCTAGAATAGAAGCAGCGGAAGACCAGTCACAGCTGCGTCTCCTGGATGTTCACAGAGTGCTTAAGATACTTGAAGTGGACGGAGTCATTTAAAAAGTTGGACCGCTTGTTTGTTTTGTTTGGGAGTCTGCACAAGTCAGAGGCGGAGTCCAAGGCATCCATTTCTCAGTGGGTGAAGGGCGCAATTGCCTCGGCCTGTTTGTTGAGGTGCAGAAGTTTGCCATTGGGGCTTTGGGCTCATTCGACCCAGGCACAAGCAACATCATGGGCTGAGGTTAGCCTGGATGTGCAGACAGTGGAGAATGCACACTTTGGTTCTGCAGTACTCCAGGCCGGGCTTGCTGGTCTTTCCCGAGGTTAGTACCGCTATGGTACATCCTGTCATTAGGACTGGACTGGAGGTATGATAAGGAAGGTGAAATTAGATCTTACTTGCTAATTGGCTTTCCTTGAATACCTCCAGTCCAGTTCCGAACCCTCCCTGTTTTTGTTTGCAGAGTAATACGTGGTAGCGATCCTGGGCCAGAAGAATTCTATCTCCTCGTGGGGTCCGGGAGTGGTAGTGGTGTCATTGGCGGAGCGGGACTCGTGTGTGGGAGTCTGTATTCTTTTCCTCGGGGGCTCAGGTATTCCTGGGTTCTTCAGCATAGAGAAGTTAATTTGCAAGAGCAGAAATTATGCGGAAGTGAATGTTTTATACAGTAGTGATGCTGGACAATCGGCCGTAGTACTTGAGTTTGTGATTGTGAAGGATAAGGTATCTCTACTTCTCCTGGATATTTGTTCTGTTTGTTTTGGGGAAGTAGTGGTTAAAGTGTAGGAAGTGGTTTTGCTATGCAATTGTACATGTATTCTTAATTGTTGTTCCTGTGAGTCTGCTTTGTCAATAGAATACTGAAGCTGGTGAGTGGTGCCAGCTGCCTAAGTAGGTGGTGTCATCAAATTCGACACGCTGTCTCCAAGCCGCTAGTGAGGAATGAAAAACGCTAGATGGGACTGGACTGGAGTTATTCAAGGAAAGCCAATTAGCAGGAAAGACCTAATTTCACCTTTTGCTGCGCTTATCTTTACCTGCGGATCGCTAACCGGGCAGAGGTGCAATATTGCTGCTGCCTTGTTAGTGACAGGTGCCACCTCTGGAATGCCCACGACACGCCCCAGTATTACACGGTTAGCATCGGGGCGTGTAGTGGTGTCGATCGTGGATATTCAGCAGCACTAATGGCGTTTACATGGTTTATAGTTCTGCCTTTGAATATTGGGCCCTTTATCTCCCTAGAAACTTTCTCTCTCTAGCATGTCCTGCTGTGACACTGACCCAGCCGATACCGGGGTAACTGAAATAACCCATTATTACTGTGTTGTAACGTTTCTTAGCTTCCCTGATTTCTGTTAGCATTTCATCATCCATGTGTTCATTCTGGCCATATGGCTAGTAGTACACCACCACTGCAATTCCCTTCCCCTTTTTACATGGAATTTCTAGCCATAGAGATTCCACAGTGTATTTTTTGTCCTGTGTGACTCAATGCCCTCTCTAACAGAGCGCAACCCCTCCACCAATTTGATCTATCCTATCATTGCGATATAGTTTTGTACTCAGGTATCAGTGTCCTGTTGGTTGTCCTCTTTCCACCATGTCTGAGATGCCAGGGAAAAGGGCCAGCGAGAGCAAGGCGCTCCCGAACCCGTTACTGGGTGAGGAGCCATGTGCCAAGCACAAGCCCCAGACAGCACTTCCGCCTCCTTCTTGACGCTGAAGCCGGGAAGCGCGGCTGTGCGTGGGAGAGGCGGAATGGCCGAAGAGCCTCCCGATGGAGGAAAAGAAAAGGAAATCTTCACCCAGAGGGCAGTGGAGCAGATAACAGAGGCTTGGAGAAGTTGCTTGGGCGCGCGGCTGAAGACCACGTGGTTTTGGCAGCCTAGTAGTTGCCAGGAGGACAGTTAATTGGAGGCAGCATAGCGCGAGAAAATCTTTTGCCTTGGCAGCCTCTGCTACCATCCGTTTGTCCAAAGGCTGTTTAATTTTTGTTTACTTCCTTTTGAAATTGTTCTCTTGAGAGTGCAAGCAAAAAAAAAACCAAAAGGAAAAGAGCATGGCCTAGGGGGGTTTCCTGTCCTTCAGCCTAAAACTAAGGCTGTTTAAATTTAAATTTAATTTTAAGTTCACTTTTGGTTTTAAGTTTGGCTTTCTGGCTAGGCTGGTAGTAGGGGATAGCCCACTGACCATGCCCGCCAGGCCACTGTGTTAAGTGTGCAGCTCTTGGAGAGGAACGGTCTCAGACACCGGCGTGTGCTGCAGGTACGAGACAGAGGCCCAGTCTGTGGAGCAGGTCCTACAGGAGGGCACAGAGCAGGAGCATACCTCAGAGACGCTGCTGGATGCAGCGGAGAGGGAGCCCTGGATAGTGGGCACCATTCTGCCACTGCTAGAGCTGGCGAACAGATCACAGCCTTCGCCCAGACCTTCCATATCTCAAGCCCTGGGAGATGGGGAAGCCCCAGGAGGGTTTTCACCGGAATTTGTCCTGCTATTGCATAGGGCTTTCTGTATGCGCCAGCAAAGAGTGGGCAGTCGCTCGGTGGTGCAGAAGAGCAGCCAAAAAAGGTCAATGGACATGAAGTAGTGCAAGCCTGCCGCGGAAGCGATGAAGAGGCTTAGACCATCTGAAGACTGGGGAGCGCAGTCGCCATTGTCGGAAGGACTTGAGGGAAAGGACCTGGACATGGAGTTAGATGTGGAAGAGCTGGAGGTCTGAGAGATCCTGCAGGAGGAACAGGCGCAGATTGTACGGATTTTCTGCCGGGAAGAGTTGCCAGCACTCATTGCGAAGTCTTTAAAGCAGCGGTGCTCAACCTGTGGGTCGCGACCCCCACGGGGGTCGCCTCACTCCGCCATTAAAAAACCCCCAAAAAACTTCACAAGTTGCTGCTGCTGTAAAACCGTTGCGGAGCCTTCCTGCCTTGCGCTCGACTGGCTCCGTGCAGCATTGTCCCGCCTCCAAAGGAAGTTGTTTACCACTTCCTTTGGAGTCGTGACAATGCTGCATGGAGCCTGTTTAGAGACAGACAGGCTTCACAACGGTTTTACAGGCAATGGCATAGCCGCGGTTCCCTAAGAGACAGGGAGCCGTGGCTGCAAAAGGAGGCAGACATGGGGAGAGGGGAGCAGGGAACCTGCAAATGGGGCTGACATGGACAGAGGGAGGGGGGCTGATATGGATGGATGGAGGGAGGGATGGAGGGGGGCTGACATGGACAGGGGGCTGACATGGATGGAGGGAGGGAGGGGAGGGCTGACGATGGATGGAGGGAGGGAGGGGGGCTGACATGGAGGGAAGGTGGGGAGGGCTGACGGAGGGAGGGAGGGGGCTGACATGCATAGAGGGGGCTGATATGGACGGATGGAGGGAGGGGGGCTGACATGAATGGAGGGGGGCTGACGAATGGAGGGGGGCTGACATGGACGGAGGGAGGGATGACATGGAGGGAGGGAGGGGTGCTGACATGGACAGATGGAGGGAGGGAGGGAGGGGGCTGACATGGAGGGAGGGAGGGGGCTGACATGAACAAAGGGAAAAGACAGGGGGACGTACTGGACAGACTGGGGATAAATGCTGGACAGAGGGGAGAGACAATGTGGGTTAGGATTATAATGGGCAGATGGGGGGGCTAGGACTGGTAATGGGTTGATTAGGGAAGGCTAGGGCTGGGAATGGACTGATCAAGGGGGGGTAGGACTGGTAATGTGCTGATGGGGGGCTAGCATTGGAAATGAGCTGATCGGGGAGGTTAGGACTGGAAATGGGCTGATTAGGGGAGCCTAGCACTGGTAATGGGGTTGAGGAGGGACTAGCACTGGAAATGAGCTGATTGGGGGGCTTCGACTGGGAATGGGCTGATTTTGGGGAGGGGAGGATAGAGCTGCTGGCCCTGGAAGAAAACTGGGGGCTAAGGCTACAAATGGGCTGATACGAGGGGATGGGAGAATGGAACTGGAAGGGATTGGATCTGAGAGGGGCTGCCATGGTATTTGTACTAGAAGGGACTGGACACCAGTGGCAGTCATGGGAATGCAAGTTGACATTGGAAGGTACTGAGAGTGAGGACTGGAAAGGGGCTGATACTGGGGAGGGTTACTGGGACTGGAAATAGGCTGATGGAAAGAAGTGAAGAAAATGAATGAAGAGAACGAAGAAATGGCAGATGGACCATAGACCACAGAAAGAGAGCTAAGAGAAGACAGGAAAGCAGAAGCCTCAGATCGGGACCAGCATGATCAGAGAATAAATTGGTCAGACAACAAAGGTAGAAAAAATAATTTTATTTCATATTAGTGATTTGACTACAAAATCATAATTTTGAAATCAAATATTGTTACTACTATTACTACTACTACTACTATTCAGCACTTATAAAGCGCCATGCACGCAGCGCTGCACAGCTAACCTATAGGAGGTAGACAAGAGACAGTCCCTGCCCGTCAGAGTCATGCTCATCGGAGCTTACAATCTAGTTAGAACAGTACATTAATTAGAACAGTACAGAGCATTAGTCAGTTTTGTCATAAACGTTGACGGGGGTTAGGGTAAGATGAGGAAGGAGTCGGGATCTGAATGCGACAGTGAAGAGGTGGGTCTTCAACTTGGATTTGAAGAGGGCCAGGGAGGATACTTGGCGCACAGACACAGTTAGGCTGTTCCAGGCGTAAGGTGCAGCAAGGTGAAAGGAGCGAAGTCGGGATTTTGCAGTGCGGGTGAAAGGCATTGATAGAAGTAGTTTGTTAGCGGAGCGCAAATTTCGAGAGGGGACGTAGGGAGAGATAAGAGGTATTGAGGGGCCATAGAGTGAATGCATTTATAGGTCAGCAGGAGAAGCTTGAATTGGATGCGGAGTTGGACAGGGAGCCATTGAAGCGACTTGAGAAGAGGAGTAATGTGGGCATGGCGAGGCTGGCAGAAGATTAGTCGAGCAGGGTGATTTTGTATAGATTGGAGAGGTAGGAGGTGGCTCACGGGAAGACCAGCGAGGAGTAGGTTGCAGTAATCAAGGCAAGAAGAGATTAAGGAGTGGATAAGCGTTTTGGTAGTGTGTTCAGAGAGGAGGGGGCGGATTTTGCTGATGATGTTGTAGAGAAAGAAGCGGCAGGTCTTAGCTACAAGCTGGATATGAGCGGAGAAGGAGAGAGATGTGTCAAAGATAACCCTTAGATTGCGGGCCGAGGGAACAGGAAGGATAGTAGATCCATCCACATGGTTTAAGAGAGGGGGAAGTGGGGGGAGGAGTTAGGTGGGAAGACAAGGAGTTCAGTTTTGGCCATGTTCAGTTTCAGTCGGCGATGAGACATCCAGGCAGCGATGTCCGAAAGACAGGCAGAGATCTTGGACTGGGTTGCTGGAGAGATATTAGGTGTGGAGAAGTAGTTTTGGGAGTCGTCGGCATAAAGATGGTACTGAAAGCCATGGGAGGAGATGAGTGCGCCAAGGCCTTGGGTATAGAGAGAAGAGGAGGGGGCCCAAGACGGATCCCTGGGGTACACCTACATGGAGCGGGGTAGGGGAGGAGGAGGAGCCACCAGAGCATACACTGAATGAGCGATGGGAGAGATAGGAGGAGAACCAGGATAGTAGGGAGTCCTTTTAGCCAAGCGAGGAGAGGGTGATGAGGAGGAGGTCATGGTCAACGGTGTCAAAGGCAGCAGAAAGGTGAAGAAGGATGAGGACAGAATAGAGGCCCTTGGATTTAGCCAGGAACAGGTAGTTTGTGACTTTTGTGAGCACCGTTTCAGTGGAGTGTAGGGGACGGAAGCCGGATTGAAGTGGGTTGAGGAGGGCCTGGGAGGTGAGAAAGTCGAGGCAGCTACGGCGGACTGCTCATTCTAATAGTTTGGATATGAAGGGAAGGAGGGAGATGGGTTGACAGTTAGAAGGGCATGTGGGATCAAATGAGGGTTTCTTGAGGAGAGGTGTGATAACAGCATGTTTGAAGTCAACGGGGACAGTTGCAGTGGAGAGTGAAAGGTTGAGGATATGAGTGATTGATGGGACAATGGTGAGGGGGATGGAACGTAGGAGATGGGTGGGGATAGGGTTTGATGAACAGGTGGTGAGTTTGGAGGAGGACAGAAGGAGTGTGGTTTCTTCCTCAGAGATTGGAGGGAAGGAGGAGAGGGTGGCAGAGGGAGTAGGGATGGGGGAGGAGAATCAGGGGGGAGGGGGAGGTAGATGGGGGGTAGGGAATTGGAGGGTAATTTGTGGATTTTGTCGTGGAAGTAGTCAGCTAGGGTTTGGGCAGAAAGGGAGGGCGGGATCTGGGGTGGGGGGACTTTGAGGAGAGAATTGAGGGTATTAAAGAGACGGCGAGGATCAGAGGCCAGGGAGTTGGTCAGATGGATGTAGTAATCTTGTTTGGCAAGTGCTAAGGCTGACTGAAAGGAGCCAAGCATGAATTGTAGAAGGTCTTCCAGGGAGCAGGATTTGGGCCAAGCTCGTTCGGCAGAACGAGCGCCGATGCGTAGGTGACGGATTATGGGAGAAAGCCAAGGCTGGGGAGTAGATCGTTTGACAAGATGTGGGGTGGGAGGGGCAAGAGTGTCAAGGGCTGAGGATAATTTAGCATTGCATGAAGATAATGCTTCGTCGACGGACTTTGAGGATAAAATGGAGGAAAAAGATGGATAGATGGTGGAGGAGAGAGTCAGGGGATCAATATTATGAAGGTTTCTAAATAGGTCGGAGGAGCCAGGACGAGGTTGGGACGGCGGAAGTTGAAGAGTAAATGTTAAGAGGTGATGGTCAGATGAGGGAAGGATTGATTTGCGGAGGTTTGAGGGAGAGGAATTGGAGAAGAGTATTAGGTCAAGGCAGTGACCGTGTAGATCATAGGTGTCAAACTCTGGCCCGCGGGCCAAATTTGGCCCGTAGTGTAATTATATTTGGCCCGCGAGGCTATACCAAATGACTACTAGAGCTAGCCCGCCGGTATTATACAGCGCATTCATTCATCGCTAATACTACAAATCCCATAATGCCTTGCTGTTGTTTTGGCGCGTCAATCAGGACAGGTCCCAGAAACGCCCTCTCCTGTGTGACAGAAGTCATAGCGATCTCAAGCTACAACTGTTACTGTGGAACCCCTTCCCAAAAATGGCAAAAAGAAAGGCAGACAACAGGAACTTTCTGGACAGGTGGGAGACAGAATATTTGTTTACATATGTAAAAGACAGACCTGTTTGTCTGATTTGTGGAGTCAACGTGGCTATAACTAAGGAGTATAACATTCGACGACACTATGAAACAAAACACCATGACAAGTACAAGGACCTGGACATGACTCAAAGGAGCCAGAAAGTGGAGGAGATGAAAAGAAGTTTGGTTTCACAACAGAATATGTTCAAAAAAGCCACATCACAAAGTGAGGCTGCTGTAAAGGCTAGTTATATTGTGGCAGCAGAGATCGCAAAATCAGCCCAGCCCTTTAATGAGGGAGAGTTTGTGAAAAAGTGCATGTTGAAAGTTTGTGACATCGTGTGCCCAGAGAAAAAGCAAGCCTTTTCAAAAGTTAGCCTGAGCAGAAACACAGTAGCTGATCGCACATGTGATCTTGCCACCAATCTGTATGACCAGCGTTTGGAAAAGGGAAAAGATTTCGTTGCATTCTCCCTTGCTGTGGATGAGAGCAGCGACGCATCTGATACTGCTCAGCTGTCAGTCTTCATCCGTGGAGTGGACTCAAATATGTGTGTTACGGAGGAGCTATTGGGATTCAAATCAATGCATGGCACAACCACAGGAAAGGAAATTTTTGAGGAGGTTTCCAAATGCGTAACTGAAATAAAGCTGCCGTGGGATTAACGACAGATGGTGCGCCAGCGATGTGCGGTAAAACAAGTGGACTGGTGGGCAGGGTCCGGGAGAAGATGCAGGAAGAGAACTGTGCAGGTGAACTAACTGTTTATCACTGCATCATACATCAGGAATCATTGTGTGGCAAAGCCCTAAAGATGGAACATGTTATGGCCACAGTAACACAAGTAGTTAACTTTATAAGAGCTAAAGGTCTGAATCACCGCCAGTTTAAGTCTTTTCTGGAGGAGTGTGGTTCGGAATACGCAGACGTGCCGTATCACACAGAGGTGAGATGGTTAAGCCGAGGAAAAGTACTGAATAGATGTTTTGAGCTGCATGAGGAAATATGTCAGTTTCTGGAAAGCAAAGGGAAGGACACAGCAGAGCTTCGGGAGAAAAAGTTTCGGTGTGAGCTGGCCTTTCTGTGTGACATCTCGAGCCATCTCGATGCGCTGAACTTGCAGCTTCAGGGGCGGGGGCGCATCATCACAGACATGTACGCTGCAGTGAGGGCTTTTAAAACGAAACTGTGCCTGTGGGAGAATCAGATGCTGCAAGGAAACCTTGGCCATTTTCCCTGCTGCCAAACCATGAAAATGCAGTTCTTTACCAACTTGTTCCCATGCGCACAGTTTGCTGAAAAACTCAGTGTACTCGGCGCTGAGTTTAGCCGGCGATTTGCCGACTTTGATGTCCAGAAATGTAGGTTTGAACTGCTCAGTAATCCCTTTGCAGTTAATGTGGAAAATGCACCAACCAACCTCCAAATGGAGCTAATTGAACTCCAGTGTAATGACACGCTGAAGTCAAAGTATGATGCTGTGGGCGCCGCCCACTTTCCACAGTTCATCCCTGACACAATGCCTCAGCTCCGCACCCAAGCTGCTCAGATGCTCTCCATGTTCGGCAGCACTTATCTATGTGAGCAACTTTTCTCCTCGATGAAGATGACCAAAACATCTCACAGGAGACGTCTGACTGATGAACACCTTCGCTCGATACAGAGGATTTCCTCAGCTCAAAGCCTGAGCCCAGACATTGATGAACTATCATCCAAGAAGAGATGCCAGGTATCTGGCTTGGGCACATCAGATTAGATCAGTGTGCAGCAAACTGAGCAATAATTAACGTTTTCTTTATGCACTTTTTCTTGCTACTCCAAGACATGGGCTTGAATGGTTGATTAATTTTATTATTGTTATTTTATTTTAAAAATTATTATTTATTATTATTTAAATCTTATTTAATAAATGAATGTCATTGATGTTTTTTTTTATTTGAAATTGGTTTTTGCATATCTGAACTATTAAGTTATAAATTGTATAGTAATAAGTGTTGCTTCATATTCAATGTTAAAGCAAATCTTGTTTGGGTCCATATTAAAAGGTTCATTTGTTCAATGCTGGCCCGCGACTTTGTTCAAGTTTTACATTTTGGCCCACTGTGTATTTGAGTTTGACACCCCTGGTGTAGATGTGTGGGGGCAGTGGAGCAAAGTTGGAGGTCGAATGAGGAGGTAAGAGCAAGGAACTTTGAGGCATGGGGGTCAGAGGGGTTGTCGATGTGAATGTTGAAATTGCCAAGAATAAGAGTGGGGAGGAGGGATCCATGAAGGCATTAAGCCAGGAGTCGAAGTCGGAGAGGAAGGTTGATTTGGATTTGTCCGGTGGGCGATAAATAACAGCTATTCCGAGGGAAAGTGGTGAGAGGAGGCGAATGGAGTGGACTTTGAAGGAGAAGGGGGGAGTGTGATTGGGGTGGCAGGAGGGGTTGGAATTGGCAGGAGGGGGAGAGTAGGAGGCCAATGCCATCACCGTGACCAGTAGATCGAGGTGTATGGGAGAACTGGTAGCCCCCATAGTAGAGAGAGGCAATGGAAGCAGTGTCGTCTGGGGGGAGCCAGGTCTCGGTCAAGGCAAGAAGGTGTGGGGCATTGGAGATAAAAAGGTCATGAATGAAAATGGTTTTTTTAATGACTGAGCATGCGTTCCATAGGGCGCATGAAAACGGGAGAGTGGGGGGGGGGAGGAGAAGGCTATGGATAAGGTTGGATAAGTTACGTGTAGATTTCTTATCAGAGTGGCGTGGGGGTCTATTTCTAGGGTAATGACAAGATTTAGGTTTAGAGGGAGCAGGGTGTGGGTGGGTGTGACTGGGTGAGTGTGTTCTCCAACAGGGACATGAGGGAGGGGAAATGAGGGGAAAAACGATGGTATCGGGTAGGTTATGTGAGGGATTATTTTTGGGGGTAGGGTTGGAGTTGATATCTATGGATAGGTGAAAGAGAGATGAATGAGGGAGGGCGGAAGGAGGGAGGAGCGGGATGTGGATGAGATTAGATGGGGTACGTGAGGAACTTTCTTTAGTGTGAGAAGGAAATTGGGGGGGGGCAGGATTGGGGTTTATATTACCTGATGAGAGAAGGAGCAGGAGTATTAGAGAGCGAGGTAGAGTGGTGATAGTACGGCGGAAGCAAGGGTGGGGTTGCCTTAAAGAGAGGGGGTTGGTTGAATGCAGGGGATGGTGTGAAGAAGCTCAAGACAGGTGCTAGGCTAGGGGACAGAATAGAGGGAGGCTGGTTGAATGCAGGGGATGGTGTGAGGAAGCTCAAGAGCAGGTGCTAGGCTAGGGGGCAGAGTGGAGGGAGAAGTGAGGAAGGTAGGGGGAGGGTAGGGGGACAAGGAGGGAGGGTGTTGGTAGGAGGGGAGGCAGTTGGGGAGGATAATGAAGAGGAGGACAATGAGATGTGGGGCCATGGTAGTGGGCAGCAAGGTCTGAGCAAGCAATGGGTAACAGGTTCTAAGCAAAACAACGGGTAGCAAGTGATAGGCAAACAAGCAGGCAGTAGTTAGCAGTTCAATGCAAGCAATGGGTAGCAGGCAGAGGATAAGCAGTGGGTAACAGTTCTATGCAACAATGGGGGCAACAGTATGCAAACAGTGGGTAGCAGTACTATGCAACAATGGGGGCAGCAGTATGCAAACAGTGGGTAGCAGTACTATGCGACAATGGGTGGCAGCATTATGCAAACAGTGGATAAGCAATGGGTAGCAGTTCTGTGCAGGCAATGGGAAGCAGTTCTAAGCAGGCGATGGATAGCAGTTCTAAGCAGGCGATGGGAAGCAGTTCTAAGCGGACAATGGGTGGAGGAGCGATCATGCTTACTCGGTTCCAGGGAGCTACGGTGATTTGGAGGAGCAGGGTAGAAGGATTACGCCAGAGCGCCTCCGGGCCCGCGCCTAAGGGCCATGCCAAAGGGCCCTCTGGCGAGGTCCTCTGGTGCGGGCCCGCCTGCTGGAGCACGCCGCTTTAAGGGCCAATCGCCCTTTGATATTGGCTGGCGGTGTGAGTGAGGGCTCCCGCTGGAGCATGCCGCTTTAAGGGCTGATCGCCCTTTGATGTTGGCTGGCGGCGTGAGCGAGGGCTCCCGCTGGAGCACGCCGCTTTAAGGGCCGATTGCCCTTTGATGTTGTGATTAATTATTGTGGTTTAAATAAGTAAATTTTATAAATAAAAACATATTGCAAAGGCCTATAATATATTAATAATTAAACAAATGATTACAACAACAATGCGTTAACAGTAAAGGAAGAGAGACGCATTTGATTTTATCATTGGGGGTCACCACAAGTTGACCAAAGGTAAAAGGGGTCACGGTACAAAAAAGGTTGAGAACCACTGCTTTAAAGGCTCTAAATATGCCCGCAGGACTGCTGGTGGAAGAAGAGGCATTAGAGGATCCACTACTCCAGGCGGTGCAGAAGCCACAGAAAGTGTTTCTAGTGCATAGAGTGGTCAGGCAGATGATACAAGATGAGTGGGACCTGCCGGAGGCCGGTCTCCGAGGGGTGTGAACGATGTCGTGCCTCTACCTGCTTCCGGAGCAGGAGCAAGAATTGCTCCGGTCTCCGAAGGTGGATGCAGCAGTGTTATTTATTTATTTATTTATTTATTTAACAGTATTTCTAAACCGCCTTATCTTAATAATCAAGGTGGTATCACAGCAAGCAATCAGGTAAAGTGTGTGTGTTGTACATGCAGTGAGGATAAAACTTAGTTGTGTGAGGGATGTGTTGGGTGCTTGATTTATTTGAGCTATATACAGGGTGGGCTATTTACAGTGGTGCTAGAATCATATTTTATATATATTCAGTTGTTTGGGAGGATTGGAGTGCTGTTATCCATTCTCTTAGGTTATGTGATGTGACCATAGTGCTCTATGAACAGCATGGTTTTCAGTTGTTTTCTGAAGTCTTTGAGGTCTGGAGTTGCCCTTAGATCGTCCGGTAGATTGTTCCATATTGTTGGAGCAGTGTTGGCAGTGACCAAGACGACTACATTTCCAGTAGAAGGTAGTACGGTGCTCAAGGATGTCCATGATAGGAAATTGGACACCTTGTTAAAGCAAGCCTTTGATATCAATGCGCTCTCATTACAGGCTTCCATTTGTGGGGCTTGGGTGGCTAGGGCCTGCCTCTGCTGGTCGCAACGGGTTCGGGATCCAGGTAATGCGAATAGGGACCCGGCAGGGAGGCGGCCAAGTTGGAATTGAGAGCAGCATACCTCGCTGATGCCTGCTACGATCTCATTAGAGGTCTCTCCAAGAGTATGGCCTCAGTGGTCACAGCACGCTGCTATCTCTAGCTGCGGAATTGGGCAGCGTATGGTTCCTCCAAGTCCCGGCTTAGCAAGCTGCCATTCAGAGGGATGCTCCTGTTTGGAGAGATGTTGGACTTGGGAGAGTCCAAGGGTGGACATCTACCTGAGGACAAGCAAAAGCAGAGTCTTGGCACCCCTCCAGAGCGGGGTCAGCTGCGGGACTTTAAGCATTTTCGTATGAACCATTCGGCCCCCTATCAGAGAGGGCACTTTCCCTCATGAGGCCAGGGGTTTCGACGGTTTCAAGGAGCTGGATGGGTTTTGGAGTCTCTCCATCTCAGGCCCAAAGAAAGCACAAAGAAGCGAAGGGGGCCCAGGCAGCAGTCCAGCCTGTGGGAGGTCGGCTGCGGGATTTTTACACTGCCCATATTCTAAGAGAGAACCACTGCTTATCCCTGGGAATAAGTAGCCCAACTCAGAATTTATTTGTGTTGTGGTTGATAGTTGCATATATAACGCACACAACGTATTAGGGAGTGGTTTCTGCAAAAATGTGTATAACACACATGTTATATGCATAAAAATACAGTAGATTGCCAGGGCTCTCCTCTGAGGCAATGGAGGGTTAGTGACTTGCCCAAGGCAACAAGGAATTCCAATGGGTATCAAACCCTTGTCTCTTGGTCATCAGGCCACTGCTGTAACCACCAGGCTACTCCTTTACTCTGCTTGATGTTTTTAAGTTTACTTTCTTTACAACTTCATTTCATGTCCTCTAGTTCCACAACTTCCCTATCTTTGAAAAAGGTTTGTTTGTTCATTAATACCCTTTAATACCTCTCCCCTAATCCAATTCTCCCGGTCAAAGAAATCGGACATATCCGATAAGATTTAGCATGTTGCCTTGGATCCTTTTCAGCTGGTGGGAAAGGAGTGTAAAATAGTCAGTACGAGTTGTAGGATTGCAGTTTTTAGGCAAAGTGATTAAATTGGCCTTCGTTATTTATTTTCTTGTTTCCGTATATTATGGATGAGAGAAGTGGGAAAACCATAGCCCTTGTGTCTTATGTCCAGGAGCTTGTAATCGAGCTTGCAGCAGTGAGATTAGGAGGTGTGTGGATGGAAGTCGCTGTTGCAGCAGGTTAGCAGTAGTGGGCGGATGGCTAAGGCTTGTGATCTTCAACCGTCCAGGAAGGACTTCCCACTCCTTACCTCTGCTTATCAGACCTTCAAGGGGACCTCTCCCTCCCTTGTAACAGATCTTCATAAGCTCTATTCAAACCAGACAGAGGGCCACATTGGGAGTCTAAGCCCATTCATGATCTATATGCTTTGATAAGAAACAAATGAAAAATTGTAGCAATAATATTAATCTTAGCATTATTTTGATTCTATTTAAGAAATCCTTTTGATGGTTTTGGCACATTAAGTAGCATTAAGGATCATCATTCAGATATTGAAATGAAAGAGCAGACTACATAGGCCATATGGTCTTTCTGCCGTCATGTTTATTTTTATTTAACATTTCTTATATACTGCCTTTCATGATATCAAGGTGGTTTACATTGAACAAACTGAAATTACATTGAACAGGGCATTATAACTTGGAGATAACTATTTTATTGGGAACATGGGCAATGGAGGGTTAAGTGGCTTGCCCAAGACCACAAGGAGCACCTGTGGGACTAGAAACCCCAGTCCTTCCGGTCCAAGGTTGCTGTCCTCTAGTGGGATTTGAACCCCCAACCTTCTAGCCTGAGGTAACTTGCCCCAACCACTAGGCCACTCCTCCCTTATTTCTATACATTTGGACCCTTCCTCTACCCTGCAAATAAAGCAGCTGGATTCCTTTGGATGTCTGATAGTTATGTGACATAACTGAAAGAAAGTAGAACTTATTGTATACGCTGCACATGTGGGTGCGCACAGAAGGATAACTGATCTTGTGTAAGGTTGAAACCAGTCAGCAATAACGGTGGGGCGGGGGGGGGGGGGGATATTCAGCGGCGATGACTAGTGCTGATAAAGTGGCTAGCGCCGCCACTGAACATTAAAATCGGATATTCAGTACTGGGGCATATCTGGCTGCCAGCATCTGAGTTGGTAGGATAGCACAGAAGTTAACCAGGCAGCAGTGATCAGCCGCTGTCCGGTTAGCTTCAGTCCTGAAAGTGAGGCCAGCTTTTCAGGTGCTAACCTTTTGTCGCTACTACTACTACTACTGAGCATTTGTACAAGTCATACGCAGTGCTGCACAGACATGTAAGAGACAATCCCTGCTCATCAGAGTTTACAATCTAGTCAAGACAAACAACACAGAAGGTGCAGCCAGAGATAAAACAAGGGGGAAAGGTAAAGCAATAAAGAGATCAGGTGAGCCAATTTATTTTATTTATTTATTTTATTTGTGCGTTTTTTTTATACCGCCCCTTCCAGAGATCAGGGGCGGTTTACAGAGAACGTGTCAAAACATTAACATTAAATTACATGGAACATTAAGTACATAGGTAACTAACATATAAGGAAAACATATTAACTATTTACATTGGTTGAGAGAAATTATTCATTATTTACAGATGATAGTATAGTATGGAAAAATTATAATAGACAAGAAAACTATTTAAAATAATCATTATAGGAGATACTGAAGTATGGAATTCTAAAACAGTCAGAGAGATTATTTACAACAGTCATTATAGGACTGACTAACATTCAGTATGAGTGAAGTATGGGAAAGTGGGTTTTGGGTTAGGTTAGGTAAACTTGTGTTAGTTGAGTTGTGTAATCTTGTGCATTTTGCTCGAGTGTAGGTTGTAAGTCGTGAAAGTGTTGGGTGAACAGGTATGTTTTAAGCTCCTTCCTGAAAGAACTAAGGTCTTTAATCTCTCTCAGACTGCATGGTAATTTGTTCCATTGACTGGGCGCATAATAAGGGAAGGCAGTATTGGTTGTTATCTGTTTCAGTTTTCTCAGAGTCGGGAATTAGCAGCATGTTGAGGTTTGCTCTTCTTCTTATTCTGGTTTCTGAGGGGGACTGGATTAATGTTGATGGATGTGAAGAGGCTATATCATTAATGAGCTTAAAAATGGTGACTAGTGTTTTATATTGTATCCTACTGGGAATAGGTAGCCAGTGGAGAGTGTATAGAATTGGAGAGATGTGGTCAGATAGTTTGGCTTTAAAAATAATCTGAGCAGTAACATTCTGGGCCCTTTATAGGATGTGTAGATTCTTCTTAGATGTACCTTGTAGTAATCCATTACAGAAATCTATGATCAAGATCCAAAAGCAATAGTGAATAGATGAGTTTTCAGCCTGGATTTGAAAAGGGTCAGAGAAGGTGCCTAGTGTACAGACACAGGTAGTTTGTTCCAGGTGTAAGGTGCAGCAAGGTGAAAGGAGAAAAGTCTGGAGTTAGCAATAGAAGAGAAGGGCACAGATAGAAGCAATTTGCCAGAAGAGCAGAATTCCTGAGGGGTTGAGGGGGGGGGATGTAGGGAAAGATAAGAGAGGAAAGGTAGTGAGGAGCCTGCAGAGTGAATAGACTTATAGGTCAGCAGGAGAGGTTTGAACTGGATGCGGAAACTGATAGGGAGCCAATGAAGTGACTTGAGAAGAGGGGTAATATGAGCATGATGAGGCTTGCGGAAGATTAGCCGTGCAGCAGAGTGTTGAACAGACTGAAGGGGAGAGAGATGATTCAAAGGGAGACCAGCAAGGAGTAGGTTACAATAGTCAAGATGGGAGGTGATTAAGGAGTGGATAAGTGTCTTAGTAGCGTGTTCAGAAAGGAATGGGTGAATTTTGTTGATGTTATAGAGAAAGAAATGGCAGGTCTACAGTAGCTAACAGATGGATGTGTGTAGAGAAGGAGAGAGAGGAGTCAAAGACAACCTCAAGGTTGCGAGCTGAGGAAACAAGAAGGAGTAGAGAGTTATCCACAGAGATTGAGAAAGGAGGAAGAGGAGAGGAGGTTTTAGGGGGAAAAGATAAGAATCTCAGTCTTGGCCATATTCAATTTCAAGCGGCGGTGAGACATCCAAGCAGCAATGTCAGAGAGGCAGGCAGAGATACGGGTCTGGATTGCCAGAGAGATTTCAGGCGTAAAGAGATAGATCTGGGAGTCATCGGCATAAAGATGGTACTGAAAGCCATGGGAAGAGATGAGCGCACCAAAGGACTGGGTATAGAGAGAGAAAAGGAGAGGACCCATAACAGGTCCTTGGAGTACACCGACTGAGAGCGGGATAGAAGAAGAGGAGGAGCCACCAGAGCTAAAACTGAAAGAGCGATGGGAGAGATAGGAGGAGAACCAGGATAGTACAGAGCCCTTAAAACCAAGCGAGGAGAGGGTATCGAGGAGAAGGTTATGGTCAACCGTGTCAAAAGCAGCAGAGAGATCAAGAAGGATGAGGACAGAGTAAAGGCTCTTGGATTATCTCCAGGAACAAGCAGGAATAAGTCATCACATATGGGTACGTCGGTACCGACGGAGCCCGCGCGGGAAAGCTCCCCAGCTTTTCAGATTAAAAGCTTTTGGGGCCTCCCACTGCACATGCGCGCTGCCTTCCCGCCTTCCTGACCAGCTCTCGTCAGTTTCTTTTTTTCCGCGGAGCCAGCAGGTCGTGTTCCTGTCACCGCTGAAGAAATTGTTAATTTTATTGTTTTCTTTAGACCGCGTACCTGCCTTCCCCATTCTGAAACCGGTACTGCCGGTCTCTCTTTCTTTCTTTTGAAAAAAAAAATATATATTTTTCTTTTCTTCATCACAGCTTGGTACTTTGTTAGGCCTTCAGGCCTACACAAATTCTCCTCATGGAGAAGCCAGTTCCTGGTTTTAAAAAGTGTACCAAGTGCAGTGCTGTCATTCCTCTTACAGACACCCATGAATGGTGTCTTAAATGTTTAGGACCTGACCATTCCATACCGGACTGCCCATCCTGCTCCCAGATGTCGAAACGTGGATTGCAGAACCGGGTCAACAAGTTCCATGTGCTGTTTCCTTCAGAAGCATCACAGTCATCCAGGTCTTCCTCTCCGGATGGATCTCAGGTAACCAAAACTCCAGTGGGCAAATCCTCTAAAAGCAAATCTCTTTCTAAAGATCGAGAGGCTCTCAATTCTGAGTTCGAGGATTCTGCCCAGGCCAAAAAACCCCGGCGGGAGGCTCCGGCCTCCAAAGCAATCATGGGGTCACAGGTTGACATCAATGGCGCGGCCTCGACAGATCACCTGTTGTACTGCTCTGGGGTACCGGCCCATACCGGTACCGACATCCAGGCAGCAGTGGCGTCTATGGGCAATACTGTCCAAGTCATGCAGCAGGCCATTCTGGCTTTTATTAATGCTGCTACGCCCTCGGTACCGCAGCCAGCGGTACCGGGTCCGGTTCCGGTAATGGCTTCCATACCGGAACCGAGGCCATCGTCTTCCAAACGCAGATCGGTTCCGCATGCCGGATCCGGGCTTTTGCCCGGTACCGATCCCATACCCGGTACGCCCGATGTCGATACCGAACGGTATGCGTATCGTGCGTTGGAAGCACATAGAGGATACTCTGCTTCTTCAGAGGATTTTAACTCCTCTGATGATTCTGATGAGTTCTCCCTTGATCTTCCTGAGGAGCCTTCTTCTCCTAAAAGGAGAATGTCTCCACCAGAGGATTTGTCCTTTCAGGACTTCATCATAGAAATGACTAAAGGTCTTTCTATTGCTTCATCCTCTGAAAAGGAACCCAGATCAAAGAAACTGGATATTTTAGGATACTCTAAGTCTCCTAAAGAGGCAGTTACCCTGCCTATCCATGAAATCCTTCAAGAACACTTGATGGACTTATGGGAGGCTCCTCTAACATTGTCTCCTTCTTCTCGCAGGTTGGACACCATGTACCGTGTCCCCCCTTCTCCTGGTTTCCAAAAAACTCAGTTGCCTCACCATTCTATTGTGGTGAAGTCTGCAATGAAGAAGATAAAGAGTACCAAAAGGCACTCTTCTACTCCTCCAGGGCGAGAATGTAAGACTCTAGACTCTTTTGGCAGGAAAATTTTCCAGGCTACTATGCTTATAGCCAGGATTAATTCCTATAGTCTTTACATGGGCATTTTTATCAGTTAAATCGCTCTAAAAGTTCGGCATTTTGCCCCCTTTATCCCTGAGGATAAGAGGGAGCAGTTCATTTCCTTAGTGAAACACCTTTTGGATATTTCAAAGTTCTCCAACAGGGCAGCTTTTGATTCCTTTGAGGGTGCTGGTAGGGCTTCGGGCATTGCTATAGCAGCCCGACGTCTTGCTTGGCTCCAGGCTTCTGATCTAGAACCTTGGGTCCTAGATGGCTTACGAAATCTGCCCTGTACAGGTGAGAACTTATTTGGTGAGGAGTGGCAAATTAAGGCCACTCAAATGGACGCAGAAAATGCCACCTTAGATAGACTTTCTAAGTCTACCTTCACTCCTGCCAAGAAGAAGTCTTTTAAGAGGCCTTATTACAAGAAGTCCAGATTTTCCACAAATACTGGCCAACAATCCTCTCAGCCTCGTTTTGCTGCTAAACGTCAGCAACCTAAACAGGCAAGGTCAAAGCCTGCGGCGTCTGCTACGCCTCAGCAGGCTCCACCCCCTCAGGGGTTTTGACTTGCCCCTAGAGAACTTAACTTTTCTGGCTCTAGAACAACCAGAGCCCCTCACCATACCCGGAAGGTTAGCTCACTTTGCTCCCAGATGGGAGCAAATTACATCAGAGCAATGGACCCTCTCTATCATCAGAGGGTTACAAACTCCATTTTTCCGACCTTCCTCCTTATACTATGGTGAGGCAGTTCAATTCTCCCCCATCTCTCCTGGCCCTCTTGGGTCAGGAAGTCTCCTCCCTCCTTGCCCAGGGGGCAATAGAGGAGGTCCCTCTTCTTCAACAGGGGACGGGATTCTACTCCCCTTATTTTCTAATACCAAAGAAGACAGAGGGCTTCAGACCAATTCTGGATCTGAGAGAATTGAACAAATTTCTTTTCAAGGAGAAATTCAAAATGCTTTCTCTGGGCATTCTCCTTCCATACCTTCAGAGTCAGGATTGGCTTTGTTCTCTAGACCTAAAGGATGCGTATACACACATACTCATCCACCCATCCCACAGAAAATACCTTCGATTTCTGTTTCAGGGAAAACATTTCCAGTACAGAGTACTCCCCTTCGGTCTAGCCTCTGCTCCAAGAGTGTTCACCAAATGCATGGCAGTCGTAGCTGCCTTTCTAAGAGGCCTGGGAATTTTCATATTCCCATACCTGGACGACTGGCTCATCCGAGCTCCCTCTCAGTCCCAGGCCCAAATTTCCCTGGACCGCACAAGGCGTCTTCTGCAGTATCTAGGACTGGTAGTAAACCTTCCCAAGTCTCAACTAATCCCTACTCAGTCTCTCGAGTTCATAGGGGCCCAGTTAGACACCATCACTGCAAGGGCCTACCTGCCTCAGGTCAGGGCCCAACGCCTGCTGAGTTTGGCCTCCCAAGCTCAGTCCAGCAGTCATTTGACAGCCCGGGAAATGCTGCGACTTCTGGGCCACATGGCCTCCACGGTACATGTGGTGCCCTACGCTCGTCTGCATATGAGAGCAGCTCAATGGACCTTGGCCACCCAGTGGACTCAAGCATCTGGAGCGCTCTCCGACCAAATACTCACCTCAAGCCGTCTATTTTGGTCCCTCCAATGGTGGACATCCACCAAGAATCTGTTGTTGGGGGCCCCCTTCCAACCTTTGTTGCCCCAAGCAACCCTCACAACAGATGCCTCCCAGACAGGGTGGGGAGCTCATCTTCAGAACCTCTCCACTCAGGGCACTTGGTCTCCACAGGAGGCCACCCTTCATATCAACCTCCTGGAACTGCGAGCAATTTACCTTGCCCTCAAGGTCTTCTATACCCTCCTTGTCAACCTGACTGTCCTAGTTCAGACAGACAATCAGGTAGCCATGTTCTATATAAACAAACAAGGAGGGACAGGCTCTGTGTCGCTTTGCAACGAAGCTCTCAGATTATGGGCCTTCGCCAGAGAGCATCAAATTCACCTTCTTGCAGTGTATCTTCCAGGAGTTCAAAACTCTCGTGCAGACAGACTCAGTCGAGTTCTGCTTCCACACGAATGGTCCCTACATATGGACCAGATACGCAGAATCTTTCAGGAATGGGGGACCCCGGACATAGACCTCTTTGCAAGTCCGTGGAATGCCAAACTTCCCCGGTTCTGTTCCAGAACTCAGTGTCAGGGAGCTCAGGCCCACGATGCCTTCCTCCTGCATTGGGGTCAGGAATTCCTCTATGCCTTTCCACCCATTCCTCTAATATCCAAGACTCTGTTCAAGCTCCACAGGGATCACGGGACTATGATCCTCATAGCTCCCCGCTGGCCACGCCAGGTGTGGTTCCCTCTACTTCTGCATCTCTCCCAGGGATCCTCCCTGGACCTGGGAGCTGCGCCAGACCTTCTGTCTCAGGAGGAGGGGACTTTGTGGCACCCAAACCCCAAATCCCTACATCTCAGAGCTTGGTTACTGAAGGCCTAAGTCTTCAAGACTTTAATCTTTCTCAACCTGTGACAGATATCCTTCATGCCTCTAGGAAACCTTCCACGAGGCATTCTTATGCTTTCAAATGGAAACGTTTTTCCATTTGGTGTGCTCAGCAGGGTCTTGACCCTCTAGCACTTCCTTTGAATTCCCTCTTGGACTATCTCCTGCATCTTTCCAATGCAGGCCTTAAGACGAATTCAGTAAGGGTCCATTTGAGTGCTATTGCAGCATCCTTAAAACCTATAAATGGACAACCTGTCTCCTCTCATCCTCTTGTTGCACGTTTCATGAGAGGCCTGACTCTAACTAAACCTCCCATCCGACCTCCTCCGGTAGCATGGGATTTGAACCTAGTTCTAGGTCAGCTTATGAAGCCACCTTTTGAGCCTTTGGACTCTACCTCCTTCAAATTTCTTTCCTGGAAGGTTGTTTTCCTTATTGCAGTCACTTCGGCTCGCCGCATCAGTGAACTGCAGGCTTTAGTGGCTCATCCACCTTATACTAGGTTTCATCATGATAAGGTGGTCCTTAGGACGAATCCCCACTTTATGCCCAAAGTGGTCTCGCCTTTTCATCTTAATCAAGAGGTATATCTACCTGTCTTTTTCCCGGCTCCTCATGCATCCAGTGCAGAGAGGAACCTTCATACTCTGGATTGTAAAAGAGCTCTTGCCTTTTACCTCAACAGGACTCAACCACATCGAAAGTCTTCCCAACTTTTCGTGGCTTTTGATCCTTCTCATTTGGGACTTCCAGTCACCAAGCGTACACTTTCCAATTGGATCGCTCAGTGTCTTTCTTTTGCTTACCAGAGTAAGAACATTTCTCTGGAGGGCCATGTCACAGCTCACAATGTGAGAGCCATGGCCACTTCTATGGCTCATCTTCACTCTGTGTCCATAGATCAGATCTGTCGAGCAGCCACTTGGGCCTCGGTTCATACCTTCACAGCCCATTACTGCTTGGACAAGGACTCCCGCCGGGATGCCTTGTTTGGTCAGGCTGTCCTCAAACACCTGTTCCATACTTAAACAACTCCTGCCCACCTTCCCTGGATGGATGCCTGAGATCCATGCGAAGATGGTTTACCCTTGGAGGGGGATCTCCCAGGCATCTTAGCTAGGGAGTCCCCATATGTGATGACTTATTCCTGCTTGTTCCTGGAGATAGCACAGTTACTTACCTGTAACAGGTGATCTCTGGGAACAGCAGGAATTAGTCATCACAACCCACCCACCTCCCCTAGGAGTTGTATCTCTATCTATCTATCTTCCTGTCCTCTCTCTCTATTGTCTCAGCTTTAAACTCGAACTGACGAGAGCTGGTCAGGAAGGCGGGAAGGCAGCGCGCATGTGCAGTGGGAGGCCCCAAAAGCTTTTAATCTGAAAAGCTGGGGAGCTTTCCCGCGCGGGCTCCGTCGGTACCGACGTACCCATATGTGATGACTAATTCCTGCTGTTCCCAGAGATCACCTGTTACAGGTAAGTAACTGTGCTTTACCAGGAACAAGTCACTGGAGACTTTGTCAAGAGCCGTCAGTATAGTGTAAAGGATGAAAGCCAGATTGTAAAGGATCCAGGAGGGCTTGAGAGGAGAGGAAGTCAAGGCAGCGGCAGTGAACTGTGTGTTCAAGTGGTTTAGAAATGAAGGGGGGAGGGAGATGGGCCGATAATTAGAAGGACGGATTGGATCAAGTGAGGGTTTCTTGAGGAGAGGTGTATCTACTGCATGCTTGAAGGCTGCAGGGACAGCCGCTGAGGGATAAGGAGCTAGTGGCTGAATATTCCCGGGTGCCGCCCACTGCTAGCCGGCTGGCATCAGGGCATTCAGTGATGGCACTAACTAATGCCGTTAGTTCCGCTAAATACTGTATCCCGTTGGCTGTGATTAACGAGGTTAGCAGCTCTAACTTTGTTAATCGCTTTAAAAATATCCCCCAGTATCTACTTGTAGTTGAGCATCAGTACAGATGGCGATGAGCCCTAGCCCAGACCCAGTCTCCCCCTATGAGCACTCTCAGCATCAATATAGTTTGCTAGCAGGTTCCTTTATTAAGATGGCAAGAGAGCCTATAATGCTTCAACTGATGGAAAGCATCGGTTCTACTTGTGGTCTGCAGATTTTGTAATCAACATTGCCGTACTCCTCGATCTAGCTAACCCAAAATTAGAATTGCCGTGCTGGATCCAGCAGCCGCCCCAGGATTGGCCCTGCCCTTGGCAGTAAGGTGGGTTCACTTTATCCCCCATTGTCCTTCTTGGCTGACTTTGCAATGGGTTTTTTTCTCTCCCTTCCAAAAAAGAGCTTGCTTCGGGAACAGTATATATTTCCTTGAGCCTGGAGAGATGACATCTGATAATGATCAGGTTGTCCCTCTTGAGGGTGGTCTTCTTATACATTGCTAAGAGGATGGTCTCCTGACCCTTGTTCCATATATGTGGGATGGTATCCATTTTCTGCATATGTTTTGCTGCTGACATTGGGGAGTGGAGGGTGGTTGTTTCTTTGCTTTGTTCTACATTGTCATCATATGTATGTTTGTCTGCCCTTTTACTTAGTTATATATCTTTTCCTAATCAAAGTGAGTCTGAACCCTTATCTTTATATGTACGTTTTCTTATCAGTACAGTGTCCGTAGACAGTTCTGTCATCTGCACAGTGTACATAGAGGGTTCTGTACATCAGTCGAAATATATGATATGCCCTTGCTCTTTGACTAGTTAATTATAAATCAGTTGTTGCATTAGGCCTGGTTTCTCGGCTACCAGAGGTTCACTGGATTCCATTTTCAATGTCTGGCCCTGCTGCTGTACATTGTGACCTTTTACCCACTTAATTCTTGTCTGTAGTAGCCTAGTGGTTAGAGCAACTGCCTAGTACATAGAAGATCAAGGGTTAGATTCCCACTGGCACTCCTTGTTACCTTGGGCAAGTCACTTTGCCAGCCTTTTCTTCCAAGGCAATGGAGAGTAATCTACTTCCTCTAATACATTGCCAAGAAAGCCCAGGGGCAGCTGAGTCCCCAGGAGTTTGCTCTGATTTGATAACCCCCCTCCCCCCCCCCAAAAAAAACCCCAGACAGAATTAAAGAACCAGATATTCAAAAGGATTAACATGGTTAGGAGGTCTGCAAACTGTGTTAATCCACTTTTCCGGGATATTTAGCAGCACGAACCCCTATGCCACTGAATATCTGCAGGTGCTGTCGCGGCACAGCCCAGTGGTAACCGGTTAGCATCACGGCATGCCAGGAGCAGAGCAGAGGCAACAATTTCTGAACCACTGCCTGGTTATCAGAAATTGGTGAAAGTTGGTTGCAGCAAAGACTGGCCTAACTTTCACTGGTCAAGCTCGCTGGGCAGTGAGAAGTGGCCCGACATTGAATATTGTAGCAATGCTGGCCGCTACCACTGAATATCCAGCCCAAAATGCCTATCAGTGGTACCATCCCAAATACTTATATTATATTTCACGCTTTGAATTTGAATGATAATTACATACGTGCCAGCCAGATTGCTTTGCTGGTTACAACAAAGACTTAGGTTGCAATGGCTCCTCTGGGGAAAACCTTTGGAATTCCAGGAACCACGTTTTCTGCTGGTATTTCTGGCTGTTTTTTCCAAAAGTAGACCTCCTAAGGATCCACCAACAAAAAGACTTCACCCTGTCTTACAAATAGAGGAATCACTGTTTTGGTTAGTTTTCCCACTCTTAGGTCTTTTTTTTGACTGACCTTGTCACTCAGGATGGGAACATGAAACCACATCCTGTTCAGTAGTTAGTCAGGAGCACGGGCCAATATACTTTAGGACTTAATGTGACTTCATAGGAACAGAGTTTCCCATACTCTCTACACTTCCAAGAGCTTTTCAGAATCATGTCCCATCATGCCCTGCTCCTTATGCAAATGCTAGGCAAAAGCTGGTCCTTCTTCACTAGCTTTTAACCTTAAAGGACTGTTCTTAGTGTTCAAGTTGGTAATTACAGGTATTAGGCATACCGCTGCCCTTCCCCCTTTAACAAAGCAAAACAGTATTTCCAGTGCACAGCTTCTAGCTGATTCTTGATAGCTCCTAAGACAATGCCTCAAATCCTTCCTGGCAGGGTTCCTGCTTAATGAGTTAGAGCCCAGAGGTCCTGGAGAGAGTAATTTACACATATGAACCATGCTGCTGCTCTTCCTCCATTTAGTAGAGCAAGACAGTACCTTTGGTGCACAGCTTCCAGTTGAGTCTTGCAGCTCTCACAAGTCCGTTTACATTCTGCCAGGGTTCATTCGTTTGACCTCTGCCTCATACTTCCCGAGGTTACAAGTCCCCTCCTCTTCCTGAGGACACTTCTGCAGCCTCCTCCATGGCAGCTCCCAGGACACACCCAGTTCCTTATGCTCAGGCAGGGTGAACCTTTCTCCTCCCTTCCCTCTATTCGGGGGGGAGGGGGAGAGGGGAGAAGCCACCATTTATAGCTCTTGGGAACTAGCCCTACCTCTGTTCCCACTCTGATTGGGCATTGGCAATTCCTGTGTGGAGTCTGAAACTCTGCTATCTAAATCACTAGACTGGCTTGAGAGTTCCCCTCCCAAAGCTTTAAAGGCCTCTGTGCACTCTGCCACGCACCCGCTCCCGCTCCCGGGACCTTGAGGGTTTCAGGAGGGAGTGGCCTTTGATGCCCTTCAGGGTTGAGAATTGTAGTTGTGTGTGCTCAAGTAGTAAGGCAGGCAAAGAAAATTTCTTTGAGGTTTATTTCCGCATTGCAGTTCAAGTGCAAACAGACGCAAATAAAGTATAATAGCACAAAACAAGAGTGAGAAACCAAAACAAGGTATTGCACTGCTAGGCTAAATGTCCATTATCTTCTGTGATCACATTCAGTTGTCATGTGACCCTTTTCACTAACGGAAGAAACAAACTTTGGCAAACAGCAATGCTCCTGGTATGCAGACAATTATGCTTTTGACTTATTCCCTTCTGATAAGCTCTTCAGCATAGGAATCAATACAGCAACTTCTGTTATATTGCTTCATATAACTTTGTACAGCATTTCAATTAAATGTCCTTCTCAATGACACAAGCTGAACAGTCCATTGGCATGTCTGGCTCTGTGAACGGTAGAGAAGAAACTAAAGGCATTTCCTCTTCACAGCTGTTTGGGGGCTGTGCTACATTAGAGGAAGAAACTGCCCTGCTTTCAAGGAACTCTCTGAAATCTTTAAGAAGCAATTCAGCCTGCGTTCTTCCTGGGCTAAGCTGATAATGTCTTCCTCCTTCAGGTAACTGTTTGTTTAAACTGCTTATCTCTTGATAATTAGCAATGCTGCTTTTACTAGGACAACAGTTCTGCGTGTTTGAATTACCCTTCTCCCACTTATCACTAAACGTAAGCGCTGGGTTTAAAACTTCAGCTGTGAGTGGAGAGTTTCTCATCAGTGTGTTAAAAGTAGAACGGTCAGGCTTCTCTTGGCACACATCTCTGTAATAAGACTCAGCTGTTCCCTTACTATAGGTTTCTGCTGGCTTGTGAGAATAGCCTAGGCTGCTTACATGCTTTTCAGACTGCAACCAATTGCTACCAGGTTGTCTGACTTTGTCTTGGCTTTTAACGTTAGCCTTTACTCTTTCTGGCTTCCCAATGTTAAACTTGCTAGCTGCTTCAAACCCACTGTGTACCTTGTGCTGTGGCTTTCTCCGGGGTAATTCACTGTCCCTCTGCCTTCGGTTCCAAGGTTCTGCTTGGTCCTCTCGAAGCCTGTGCTGTAGCCTTGGGTCTCTCAGTGCTCCTGAATCCTTCTGGTCACAGAAGATTCTCCCTGCCCCTGAGTCTCCCAGGTACTTGCTTCCTGAGTCCAGTCTTCTCCTTAGTGGATCACAGCTGCCTAATTGCTCTCTCTCCAACTCTTCCTCCTCGTCGTCTTCTTTCAAATCCGAATCAAAATCTGACTCTCTCTGTTTCTGAGTGCTTAACAAGCTGCCTGTGTACTGCACTGCCGCCTCCTGCTTGGGCGTGCCCAATCAGGGACTTGGCTTCTCTCCTTCCTTGAGGTGAGGTGTGGTTCCTGATTAGCTCTGTGTTTTTTTCTCTCTGAAGAGAAAATCCTGCATTCTCTTGCAGTACCGGTTCTCTCCACCGGATCACTATCTGTTTCCATAGCATCTTGAGAGGCTTCTACGTCACAACCCCCTAGCCCAGGGAACATGCGGTGATACGGCAAAAACCACCAAAGGGGGTGTTGAAAGTATCACAAGGTATACTAAATGGAGTGAAGGGAAATGTACTCATGCACAGGACTGCTTAGAACTGAAGTTGTGGAATTCTCTGACCCTGGAGTTTATGGCAGGAAAAGAACCCTCTAGCATTTCCGAACAAGAGCAAGATATGGTTCTTTGAGATGGCTTTCAGTTGAGTAGGAGAGCAGATTAGTTATGAGATACTTCTGAAAGTTGGTATGATGCAAAGTGAGTGAGATATTGGAAGGGGGCAGGGGCGAGTCTATCATTAGGCAGATTGAGGCAATCACTTCAGGCAGCAAAGTTTAAAGTTAAAGAGGGTGGAAGGGAGATGCAGGACACAGAAGGGGATGGGAGAGTGGGTGGAAGGGAGATGCAGGACACAGAAGGGGATGGGAGAGTGGGTGGAAGGGAGATGCAGGACAAGGGGATGGGAGAGTGGGTGGAAGAGAGATGCAGGACACAGAAGGGGATGGGAGAGTGGGTGGAAGAGAGATGCAGGACACAGAAGGGGATGGGAGAGTGGGTGGAAGAGAGATGGAGGACACAGAAGGGGACGGGGAGTGGGTGGAAGGGAGATGGAGGACACAGAAGGGGATGGGAGAGTGGGTGGAAGGGAGATGCAGGACACAGAAGGGGATGGAGGGGAGGCTGGAAGGGAGATGGAGGACAAAGAAGGGGATGGAGGGGAGGCTGGAAGGGAGATGCAGGACACAGAAGGGGATGGGAGAGTGGGTGGAAGGGAGATGCAGGACAAGGGGATGGGAGAGTGGGTGGAAGAGAGATGCAGGACACAGAAGGGGATGGGAGAGTGGGTGGAAGAGAGATGCAGGACACAGAAGGGGATGGGAGAGTGGGTGGAAGAGAGATGGAGGACACAGAAGGGGACGGGGGAGTGGGTGGAAGGGAGATGGAGGACACAGAAGGGGATGGGAGAGTGGGTGGAAGGGAGATGCAGGACACAGAAGGGGATGGAGGGGAGGCTGGAAGGGAGATGGAGGACAAAGAAGGGGATGGAGGGGAGGCTGGAAGGGAGATGCAGGACACAGAAGGGGATGGGGGAGTGGGTGGAAGGGAGATGCAGGACACAGAAGGGGATAGAGGGGAGGCTGGGAGATGCAGGACACAGAAGGGGACGGGGGAGTGGGTGGAAGGGAGATGCAGGACACAGAAGGGGATGGGAGAGTGGGTGGAAGGGAGATGCAGGACACAGAAGGGGATGGAGGGGAGGCTGGAAGGGAGATGGAGGACAAAGAAGGGGATGGAGCGGAGGCTGGAAGGGAGATGCAGGACACAGAAGGGGATGGGGGAGTGGGTGGAAGGGAGATGCAGGATACAGAAGGGGATGGGGGAGTGGGTGGAAGGGAGATGCAGGACACAGAAGGGGATGGGAGAGTGGGTGGAAGGGAGATGCAGGACACAGAAGGGGATGGGAGAGTGGGTGGAAGAGAGATGCAGGACACAGAAGGGGATGGGAGAGTGGGTGGAAGGGAGATGCAGGATACAGAAGGGGATGGGAGAGTGGGTGGAAGGGAGATGCAGGACACAGAAGGGGATGGGAGAGTGGGTGGAAGGGAGATGCAGGACACAGAAGGGGATGGAGGGGAGGCTGGAAGGGAGATGCAGGACACAGAAGGGGATGGAGCGGAGGCTGGAAGGGAGATGCAGGACACAGAAGGGGATGGGGGAGTGGGTGGAAGGGAGATGCAGGATACAGAAGGGGATGGGGGAGTGGGTGGAAGGGAGATGCAGGACACAGAAGGGGATGGGAGAGTGGGTGGAAGGGAGATGCAGGACACAGAAGGGGATGGGAGAGTGGGTGGAAGGGAGATGCAGGACACAGAAGGGGATGGGAGAGTGGGTGGAAGGGAGATGCAGGATACAGAAGGGGATGGGAGAGTGGGTGGAAGGGAGATGCAGGATACAGAAGGGGATGGGAGAGTGGGTGGAAGGGAGATGCAGGATACAGAAGGGGATGGGAGAGTGGGTGGAAGGGAGATGCAGGATACAGAAGGGGATGGGAGAGTGGGTGGAAGAGAGATGCAGGACACAGAAGGGGATGGGAGAGTGGGTGGAAGAGAGATGCAGGACACAGAAGGGGACGGGAGAGTGGGTGGAAGAGAGATGGAGGACACAGAAGGGGACAGGGGAGTGGGTGGAAGGGAGATGGAGGACACAGAAGGGGACTGGATAGTGGGTGGAAGGGAGATGCAGGACACAGAAGGGGATGGAGGGGAGGCTGGAAGGGAGATGGAGGACAAAGAAGGGGATGGAGGGGAGGCTGGAAGGGAGATGCAGGACACAGAAGGGGATGGGGGAGTGGGTGGAAGGGAGATGCAGGACACAGAAGGGGATGGGAGAGTGGGTGGAAGGGAGATGCAGGACACAGAAGGGGATAGAGGGGAGGCTGGGAGATGCAGGACACAGAAGGGGACGGGGGAGTGGGTGGAAGGGAGATGCAGGACACAGAAGGGGACGGGAGAGTGGGTGGAAGGGAGATGCAGGAAACAGAAGGGGATGGGAGAGTGGGTGGAAGAGAGATGCAGGACACAGAAGGGGATGGGAGAGTGGGTGGAAGAGAGATGCAGGACACAGAAGGGGATGGGAGAGTGGGTGGAAGGGAGATGCAGGACACAGAAGGGGATGGGAGAGTGGGTGGAAGGGAGATGCAGGACACAGAAGGGGATGGAGGGGAGGCTGGAAGGGAGATGGAGGACAAAGAAGGGGATGGAGGGGAGGCTGGAAGGGAGATGCAGGACACAGAAGGGGATGGGGGAGTGGGTGGAAGGGAGATGCAGGACACAGAAGGGGATGGGAGAGTGGGTGGAAGGGAGATGCAGGACACAGAAGGGGATAGAGGGGAGGCTGGGAGATGCAGGACACAGAAGGGGACGGGGGAGTGGGTGGAAGGGAGATGCAGGACACAGAAGGGGATGGGAGAGTGGGTGGAAGGGAGATGCAGGACACAGAAGGGGAAAGAGGGGAGGCTGGGAGATGCAGGACACAGAAGGGGACGGGGGAGTGGGTGGAAGGGAGATGCAGGACACAGAAGGGGATGGGAGAGTGGGTGGAAGGGAGATGCAGGACACAGAAGGGGATGGAGGGGAGGCTGGAAGGGAGATGGAGGACAAAGAAGGGGATGGAGGGGAGGCTGGAAGGGAGATGCAGGACACAGAAGGGGATGGGGGAGTGGGTGGAAGGGAGATGCAGGATACAGAAGGGGATGGGGGAGTGGGTGGAAGGGAGATGCAGGACACAGAAGGGGATGGGAGAGTGGGTGGAAGGGAGATGCAGGACACAGAAGGGGATGGGGGAGTGGGTGGGAGGGAGATGCAGGACACAGAAGGGGATGGGGGAGTGGGTGGGAGGGAGATGCAGGACACAGAAGGGGATGGGGGAGTGGGTGGAAGGGAGATGCAGGACACAGAAGGGGATGGGAGAGTGGGTGGAAGGGAGATGCAGGACACAGAAGGGGATGGGAGACTGGGTGGAAGGGAGATGCAGGACACAGAAGGGGATGGGGGAGTGGGTGGAAGGGAGATGCAGGACACAGAAGGGAATGGAGGGGAGGCTGGAAGTGAGATGGAGGATACAGAAGGGGATGGGAGAGTGGGTGGAAGAGAGATGCAGGATACAGAAGGGGATGGGGGAGTGGCTGGAAGGGAGATGGAGGACACAGAAGGGGATGGGAGAGAGGCTGGAAGGGAGATGGAGGACACAGAAAGGGATGGGAGAGTGGGTGGAAGGGAGATGCAGGACACAGAAGGGGATGGAGGGGAGGCTGGAAGTGAGATGCAGGACACAGAAGGGGATGGAGGGGAGGCTGGAAGTGAGATGCAGGACACAGAAGGGGATGGAGGGGAGGCTGGAAGGGAGATGCAGGACACAGAAGGGGATGGGAGAGTGGGTGGAAGGGAGATGCAGGACACAGAAGGGGATGGGAGAGTGGGTGGAAGGGAGATGCAGGACACAGAAGGGGATGGGAGAGTGGGTGGAAGGGAGATGCAGGACACAGAAGGGGATGGGAGAGTGGGTGGAAGAGAGATGCAGGACACAGAAGGGGATGGGAGAGTGGGTGGAAGGGAGATGCAGGATACAGAAGGGGATGGGAGAGTGGGTGGAAGAGAGATGCAGGATACAGAAGGGGATGGGAGAGTGGGTGGAAGAGAGATGCAGGATACAGAAGGGGATGGGAGAGTGGCTGGAAGGGAGATGCAGGACACAGAAGGGGATGGAGGGGAGGCTGGAAGTGAGATGGAGGACACAGAAGGGGATGGAGGGGAGGCTGGAAGGGAGATGGAGGATACAGAAGGGGATGGAGGGGAGGCTGGAAGGGAGATGGAGGATACAGAAGGGAGATGGAGGACACAGAAGGGGATGGAGGGGAGGCTGGTAGCGAGATGCAGGACACAGAAGGGGATGGAGGGGAGGCTGGAAGTGAGATGGAGGATACAGAAGGGGATGGTGGAGAGGCTGGAAGGGAGATGGAGGATACAGAAGGGGATGGAGGGGAGGCTGGAAGGGAGATGGAGGATACAGAAGGGGATGGAGGGGAGGCTGGAAGGGAGATGGAGGATACAGAAGGGGATGGAGGGGAGGCTGGAAGGGAGATGGAGGATACAGAAGGGGATGGAGGGGAGGCTGGAAGGGAGATGGAGGATACAGAAGGGGATGGAGGGGAGGCTGGAAGTGAGATGGAGGATACAGAAGGGGATGGAGGGGAGGCTGGAAGTGAGATGGAGGATACAGAAGGGGATGGAGGGGAGGCTGAAAGGGAGATGGAGGATACAGAAGGGGATGGTGGAGAGGCTGGAAGGGAGATGCAGAACACAGCAGCGCATGGGGTTAGAGGCTGGTAGGTAACTACAGGCTCTCTCCATCCCCTTTCGTGTCCTGCAAGGAAGATGCAGGACACGAAAGGAGATGGTGGGAGAGGCTGGAAGGGAGAAGCAGGACAACGATAGGGGGTGGAGGTTGATACTGGACATATAGTGGAGGGATAGGCAACAGACACAGGGTGAGGGACATAATAGGATAGAGGGCACATGGTGGATACAAGGTGGAGTAGAGGGATGGAGGGGGCAGATGTTGGCCATAGGGTTCAGAGCAGAGGCCTGACACGGGTGAGGGCAGATAGTGGATATAAGGTAGAGAAGTGGAGGAGCAGAGGGCAGATACTGGACATGGGCTGGTGGCATTGGGGGTAGTGAGCAGATGGACATGGGATGGAGGGGTGGATAGTAAAGACTGGACATAAGGTAGGGGCCATAGTGGGCACAAAGACAGATGCTAGTCATGGGATTGGGGCATAGGGGTTAGTGAGCAGAGGCTGGAAACAGGGTAGGGATGGAGGGCAGATGCTGGATATGGGGTGAGGGAGAGAGTAGTATGCTGGACATGGAGAGAATAGGATGAGAAAGAGGAGAGGCGCTAAATGCTGAGAGTGGGGGAGACAAGATGACAGGAGAGAAGGGGAGAGATGCTGGACAGAGGAAGAGCAGAAGAGAAAAAGAAAAGAGAGAGAGTTAGACCGGGAATAATTGGTTGGGGAAGGTAAGAGAGATGGGGTGTGAGAGAGCTGCTTTAAAGGCTGAAAAGTGATAGGAATACACAGTTAAAGATTGAGAACTGGATGGTAATAAGGAGAAATAAAATCTGAGTTGATGAAGAAAAACAGAAGAAAGTCAAAAGGAGAAGATCAGTGTCCGAGATGGAAGGAAGTCAAGAAGACAGGAGAGGACAGAAGTTGTAGATGGAGCAGAGATCCTAGAGGGTGAGTTAAGAGACAACAAGGAAAGCAGAAACCAGAGACTTGGATCAACACAATTAGAGAATAAAATAACAAGACAGCAAAAGGTAGAAAAGTTAATTTTCTTTCAGTTTAGTGATTGGAATAGGTCTGTCTTTGGACTTCAAGGCTTGGTACCTGTGACGTTTAGAGTTTTAAAAGTGTCTGACCGCCACAGGCAAGAGTGAAAGCAGATATATTCAGTGCTGGAATCTGGATTCCTCTGGCATTGACTATCCAGTTTCAGCCCTGACGGGCGCAGCTGTCCAGACAGCAGCAATATTCAGCAGCTATCCGGATAGCTGAAACCACATAAATTTAGGACAGTTATCGAGATGACCTGACTTTATATGGGACTGAAAATTGGTGTTAACCAGCTAAGTGCTGGGACTACCCTCATCCTACCCACCCTGAAACTCTCCAGACAGTGCCGCAGGGTTTAGAGGGTTATTCAGCAACACTGGCCGGTTAGTGCTGCTCAATATCCCTCTCGGTGGGATCTATCCAGTTAGTAAGTCCTGCTAACCAGATAAACCTATTTGAATATTGGGCCGTATGTACATATTTTATCTTTATACACTGCACAGAGCAGGGACATCTACAGCTCTTTCTGTCTCTCTGGTATATTGCATGCAGAGTCTGGATTTTTGGGATTTCAATTTAATTTTTGTCTAGATAATTTTATTTTAATTTATTATATGCTTGATGAGGGTCTATCTATATTCTGTGTATGGCCAAGACCAGGTATTCTGATAGCATGGACTTTCTATGCAAGAATCGATGGTAATCCGGCTTGCTTGGTTTTCTGACTAGGTGTATGGATATTTTAGGGCCCACTGCAATAAAATATTTAGGCGGATGTTTACTGTTAACTGTTAACACGCCCAAATGGCATGGTCTATCTGGTGTGTTAACAGAAAATGCAGGGAAATTGTAGATAATGCAGCAATTTTCTGCACTATTTGCAGAAACTGTTATCTGCAAGAGTGGGCAGGATATGGGTGGAGTGGGGTGTGTGCAATGCACGGTTATCGCAGGCATCAACAGCATGTGATAACCATCAAAGTTTCAGACAGCGTGGGTGCTCGCAGCCTCACCTCAGTGGGTGACGATATGTGCATCCATGGTGCTGCCGGGGCACGCTGTTTGCAATTTTGGTGCATTATCTGTTAGGGAGGTGCTGTGCACTCTCCCAGCAGGTAATGTACAGCTTTTGCAGCTATGGCCGGGCTATCTGAAACATAGAAACATGACGGCAGAAAATACCACATGGCCTATCTAGCCTGCCCTTCCATATCAACTACAGTAGTCCCCTTTTACCTTTAGAGATCCTCTGTGTTTGTCCCATGCTTTTTTGAATTCAGATACTGTCCTCGTGTCCATCACCTCCACTGGGAGACTATTCCACGCATGTTCCACTCTTTTTGTAAAGAAATATTTCCATATATTACTCCTGAGTCTATCTCCTTTCACTCTCATCCGATGTCCCCCTTGTAGCAGAGCTTGCCTTCTATTGAAAGAGACCCTCCTGTGCATTTATGCCACAGAGGTATTTATATGTCTCTATCATATCGCCCTATCCTGCCCTTTCCTTTAAAGTATACATATTAAGCTCTTTAAGTCTGTCCTCATAAGCTATATAAAGAAGACCACTAACCATTTTAGTAGCCACCCTCTGCACTGACTCCAACCTGCTTATATCCTTTTGAAGGTGCGGTCTCCAGAATTACACACAATACTCCAAAATGAGGTTGCACCAGAGACTTATACAGAGGCACTATCACCTTCTTTCTTCTGCTGGCCATTCCCCTCCCTATATACCCAAACATCCTTCTGGCTTTCTCAGTCACCTTTTCTACCCGTTTAGCTACTTTAAGATCATCAGACACAGTTACGCCTAGGTCCCTCTCTTCTTTTGTGGACAGAAGTACCTCGCCCCGTACACTGTACAGTTCCTATAGATTTTTGCAGCCTAAATTCATGACCCCGAATTTTTTAACATTAAATTTCAGCTGCCAAATTCTAGACCATTCTGCAAACTTAGCTAGATCCCTCCTCATGTTATCTACTTCTTCCTGGGTGGCTGGAAGGGAGATGGAGGACACTCTATTGCAGATTTTGGTATCATCCGCAAACAAACAAACCTTACCTGACAGTCCTTCCACAATATTACTAACAAAGATGTTAAAAAGAATTGGACCAAGGACAGATCCCTGTGGCACACCACTGGTAACCACCTTCTCCTCAGAGATTATATTCTGAGATTATATTACTATAATTTTACTTGGAGAGATTTACCAAGCTTCTCCTCCCAGAAAAATGAACTGCTTGCTCACTACAGGGAATAAGGGTCCCAGATTTGCCCACCAGAAATCCAGTAATCTTGCCCTTTCTGCTTTCCACTGGCAGGAAGAGAGCAGTGCTTCCTGTGTGTGCATTCTTGGCTGACTTCAGTCTTGTGTTTGAATGTCTGGAGTTCTGTAATCTCAAAGGACTTGCTGGCCCTGCTCGGTTAGACATCAGATAGCAGCTGGCAGAATGAGGCGCAGACAGATGAAAAGTTGGGGCGGAGGTGGTAGGGGGAAAATTGTGCAGAATCTGGTTTGATGTGCCATGGTGATTGAGCACTTTTTGAAAATTAAAAAAAGGTTGAGAAACATTTACTTTATACTAAAGATTTGCTCTCATTTTGTATTTATGGGGAAAATGCTTATTACATATGACTGTAAGAGACCTAGCCCAGAAACAGGGTTGTCCTGCAGATTCCAGATCACACTCTGGATCTTTTCCTAAATTCCTTAGGACCAAGACCACTCATGGCTTATAAAGTTTTTTTCGATGAGGAAGGAAAGCTCTGGTATGAGGGGTTATGGGGGTATACTGGAATCCACCAAGGAAGGGTCAGTGTTGGATCTGGTGCTCACTAATGGAGACAGTGTGTCTAATCAGGGGCGGCCAAGGGGGGTGCGGGGCCATGTGTGGAGACTCGGTGCGGGGCCTCATTTGCATAAGGGGCCTCATTTGCATAAATATTTGCATAATGTTACCATATACTAACTTTTAGTAAACGTGCCTCTTAATGAGTGTATGGATAAAGAAAGACTAAAAGATTTCTACATTACTATAATCCAGTGCCAACTGCCAGACACATTAGGAACTACTACAAACACTGCCCATTTAGAACCCATAGCAAACCCGCCGTATCCTAACAGCACTACCAGGACTCACAAAGCACCATACTCTACCAATCAAAAGGCAACACTGCAAATATTAAACCAATACATTTCAGAGAACAAGAATACATGACCTACTGGGGAAAGAGAACAAGTGGCAATGTCATTTAGGAATTATATAAACAGAACACCTCAGCTCAGTTACACATGCAGAACATAGACCATCACCAAACAAGTAATCACAATTTAGAAACAGGAAGACAATAATTAAACTGGGAATCCCAAAAGCCAAACTTGGAATGTACAACACTGTAGAAATAAAACTATACATTAATTTGCTCTTGTACTAAACAAAGCGCAGACGTTAATGATGCACATTTACCAGAGCTGACATATTCCAATTAATAAATTCAAAATAAAGAGATATTTTTCTACCTTTTGTGCATTTTTTTTCAGCTGCAATTGCTCCAGCCACTTTCTTCTGGTTTCTTCGTGTCTTCTGCTAACTCTCCATCGTCTGCTGTCCATTTGTCCTTTCTTCTCTCTTCTAGTTTTTTTCCATTCTCTCTCTACATCTGCTTTAACATACTAATCTTTCTCCTTTTGCTCTTTCCTCATTCCTATTTCATCCACTCAAATTTTACCCCTCCATCCTCAATCCCCACTTACTCTCCCAATACCCGGCCAATTGTAGATTTTTTATCCCTCCCACACAAAATATTTTTCCCTTCTCCATTTTACTCTTCCAGCCCCATCCCATTCTAATCCTCCCCCAACATCAGCTCCCTTCTAGTTCCAGCCTCACCCAGCATCCATTCCCTTCTAGTCCCTGCATCAGCCCATTTCCAGTCCTAGCCACCCATCAGCCCATTTCCAGTCCTAGCAACCCCCCAACCCAATACCAGTCCTAGCCCCCCCATCAACCCACTTCCAGTCCTAACCCCCTATCACCCCATTTTCAGTTTAAGCCCCCCCTATAACCCATTACCAGTCCTAACCCCCCATCAGCCCACTTCCAGTCCTAACCCCATCAACCCATTTCCAGTCAGCCCCCCATAGCCCATTGCCAGTCCTAACCTCCCTCCCCCATCAGCCCACAGCCTATTTCCAGTCCTAACCCCATCAGCCCACCTCAAGTCCTAACCCCTCCCCATCAGCCCATTTCCTGTCCTAGCCCCCCATAGCCCATTATCAGTCCTAACCCCCCCCATAGCCCATTACCAGACAGCCCCCATCAGCCCACAGCCCATTACCAGTCTTACCCCCCCATAGCCCATTACCAGTTCTAACCCCCCCCAACAGCCCACAGCCCATTACCAGTCCTAACCCCATCAGCCCACCTCAGGTCCTAACCCCTCCCCATCAACCCATTTCCTGTCCTAGCCCCCCCATAGCCCATTATCAGTCCTAACCCCCCCCCCCATAGCCCATTACCAGTACTAACCCCCATCAGCCCACAGCCCATTACCAGTCCTAACCCCATCAGCCCACCTCCAGTCTTAAGCCCCCCAGCCACTTTACAGTCCTAGCCCCCCCATAGCCCATTACCAGACAGCCCCCATCAGCCCACAGCCCATTACCAGTCTTAACCCCCCCATTGGCTCAAGTAAAATTAAATTTAAACAAAAAAAACGCTGGCTGCTACCGCTGCCGCCGCGGCAGCAGCAGAATGGACGGTTCCGCGGGGCCCCCTCTGCCCGGCTGAATACCTCCCTCCCTCCCTCCGCGACAGCTGAGCCTCTCCGTGCCGGCTTTGAGAGTCGCGAAGGGAGAGTGTCTCCCTCGCGTCTCTGTTAAGCCCACAGGGGCTGATGGGAAATTTCCCATCTGCCCCTGCAGGCTTAACAGAGACACGAGGGAGACACTCTCCCTTCGCGACTCTCAAAGCCGGCACGGAGAGGCTCAGCCGTCACGGAGGGAGGGAGGGAGGGATTCAGCCGGGCAGAGGGGGCTCCGCGGGACCATCCATTCTGCTGCGGCGGTGGCGGCAGCGGCAGCAGCCAGCGTTTTTTTTTTTAAATTTAATTTTGAAAAAAGCAGAATGTTCTTTGCGCGGGGCCCCCTGAAACGGGGGGGCCCTGTGCAAAAAACATTCTTGCTCAATGGACGGGCCGGCCCTGTGTCTAATGCCCCAGTGGGAGCCCCCTTGAGCAACAGTGATCACCGCATAGTGTGGTTTGAGGTAAAAGCCAAAGCAGAGCCCATTTGCAGCAAACTCAAAGTCCTCGATTTCATAAATGCTGACTTTAATAAATGGGAAAGTACCTGAAGGAGGAGTTGGCAGGGTGGGAGGAGATAAGGGAAGTGGAATTGAAGTGGGCTAAAATGAGAGGCCATAACAAGGGTAACAGATCTATATGTCAGAAAAGTACATAAAAACAAACTGATATGGTTTTCCAAAGAAGTGGCTGCAAAAATAAAGGCAAAAATGGCAGCGTTCACAATGTACAGAGAATCGCAAAAAGAGGAACATGGAAAAGAATATCAGATTAAGCTGAAAGAAGCAAAAAGAGGAATCAGGCTGGCAAAAGCATACACAAGTAAAAATGGCTACAGATGTGAAGAGAGGTGTCGATATGTTTTTCAGGTATATAGGGTTGTCTTAATTTAGATTGTGAGCTCATAAGAGCAGGGATTGTCTTGTTTGTTCATATGTAAACCACACTGATTTTAAATAGCACGGTATACAAAACCAAATAAATAATTATTGGGGAAAGGATGAAGGCAAGAGGTGGAATTGCAAGATGCCAAGGACAGATTTGTGGGAAGTGATGAGGGAAAAGCGGAATTGCTAAACATATACAGTACTTTTGTTCTGTGTTCACTAAAGAAAATCCTGGGGCAGGACCATGCGTGGCTGACAAAGGTAACAAGGAGAACAGAATAAATATATCAATAGATGGAGTGGAGGAGTAGCCTGATGTTTAGAGCACTGGCTTTAGAGCCAAGAGACCAGGGTTTGATTCCCACTAGCACTCCTTGTGGCCTTGGGCAAGTCACTTAATCCTCCATTGCCTCAGAAGAATCCAGGTTATCAATGTCCCTGTTTAATGTACATTACCAAGTTTAAGGTACAATGAAATGCGGTATATAAGAAATGTTAAATAAACTGCTTTGACTAAATTGATAAAACAGTAAAAAAAAACCCTGATAAATAAAAATGTATCACTGATGACAGAAGATGTTTGTGAACAGTTTGCAAAACTGAAAGTGGACAAGGCTATAGGACTGGATCAAATACATCTCAAGATACTGAAGGAGCTCAGGTTGGTTTTGGCAGGACCTTTAAAAGATGTGTTTAATAGATCCCTGGACATTGGAGAAGGGCTAATGTGCTCCCTTCAGGCCAGTAAGCTTTACCTCAGTAGCGGGGAAAAGTAATGGAGACGTTGCTGAAAGAAAGGATAGTGGTTTTTCTGGAAGCCAACAGGTTGCGAGATCCAAGGCAACATGGATTTAGCAGGAGAAGATTGTGCCAAACAAATCTGATTGATTTCTTTGACTGTGTCACCAGAGAACTAGATCAAGAGCCTGCAATTTATTTAATTTTATTTATTTATTTAGCTGTGTTTTTTTATACTGCTTTTCACCGTGTCAAAGCGGTTTACAAAAAACTCAGTTACAGTAAAACATGGGGTGAAAAACATTAACTATGTACAAATAACTAAACGATTTACAATGGTTTGTACTTGTTATGATGCATGGGCTAGTGAGGTTATGGGTTCTATGAACAGATGAGTCTTTAGATGCTTCCTGGATAAAGAAAGGTCTATGATGCATCTGATGGTGGCAGGGAGGGAATTCCATATGGTTGGTGCGTACAATTCAAATGCCCTTGAGCAGGCCTGCTGGGTGCTCTTAGTTTTTGAGTGGGAGACGATCAGGGCGTTGCCAGTGGATTGGCAGCTGGCTCTGTTTGGTTGGAATGGGTGGAAATGTTTGAGGAAGTGGGAGGAGAGGCCAGATAATGCTTTGTGCACTGTCATCAATGTTTTGTATTTGATGCGACTGTTGAGGGGAAGCCACTGGAATTGCTTGAGGATGGGGGTGATGTGTTCTTGTTTAGAGGCTGTCAGAAGGGTATGTGCAGCAGTATGGAGAGCTGTGTGTAATGGATATGGTCTACTTAGATTTCAGCAAAGCCTTTGTTACTGTTCCTCATAAGAGGCTTGTGAATAAACTGAGCAGCCTGAGGATGAATTCCAAGGTGGTGAACTGGTTGACTGACACACTGCAGAGGGTAGTGGTGAATGGAGCTCACTCTGAAGAAAGGAGGGTGAGCAGTGGAGTGCCTCAGGGATCGGTCCTGGGATGGCTACAGTTCATGTGTCTTTGTGAGTGATATTGCTGAAGGCTTCAAAGGTAAAGGTTTTTTTGCCTTTTTGCAATGATACGAAGATATGCAACAGAGTTACACTTTGGAGGGAGTAGACAACATGAGAAAAGATGTACAAAAATTAGAAGAATGGTCAAATGCTTGGCAGTTGAGATTTAATGCAAAAAAGTGCAGAGTGATGCATTTGGGATGCAGAAACCCAAAGGAACTATACATGAATGGGGACGAGAGGCTGGTGTATATGGACCAAGAGAGGAACCTTGGTGTTACAGTATCTGAGGATCTCAAGGTGGCGAAACAGCGCGACAAGATGGTAGCCAAAGTCAGAAGAATGTTAGGCTGTATACAGGGAGGAATAACCAGCAGGAAGAAGGAGGTATTAGTGCCCCTGTACAGGTCATTGGTGAGGCCTCACTGAGTATTTTGTTCAGTTTTGGAGGCCATACCTTACAAAGGATATAAAAAGACTTGAAATGGTTTAGAGGAAGGCGACCAAGATGATTTGGGATCTTCATCAGAAGAAATATGAGAGTCTTGGAGACCTAACTATGTATACCCTAGAAGAGGAGAGACAGGGAGGATATGATACAGATGTTTAAGTACATAAAGGGTATTAATGAACAAACAAACGTTTTTCAAAGACAAGGAAGATGTAGAACTAGAGGACATGAAATGAAGCTGCAAGGGGGTAAATTTAAAAGCAAAATCAGGAAATACTTTCTCACGGAAAGGGTAGTGGATGCCTGGAATGCCCTCCCGAAAAAGGTGGTGGGAGCAAAAACTATGATGAAATACAAAAAGGCATAGGACAGACGCAGAGGATGATTACATAGCAAGAGTATGGAATCAAAACAAATGTAAATAACTTCTAAATGGAGAGGGGTAACCTGCCTGGAGTGGCACGTACAACTCTACAATTCTGGCACTTTACTAGGCAGAGTAGATGGACCATGCTGGTCTTTATCTGCCGTCACTTACTATGACTCAGGAATAATCTAAGAAAAAAATTATTTACAAAAAGGGTGGTGGACACATGGAACGGCCTCCCAGTGAAATTGGTGGAGATGAAACCAACTGAATTCAAGAAAGCGAGAGCCAAGCACAGAGATTCTCAGAGAGAAGAAGGGATTGTTGATCTTAGTAGTCCATGTAGATGGGCAGACTGGATAGGCCATAAGATTTTTATCTGTCATCAGTTTTTCTGTTTTTGTCTTTCTGTTTTCCATATTCTGGTTTCTACTAAACCATAGGAGTCAACTTTTTCAAAATGATTGTAGGTACTAAAGTCGATGTTGAATACAATGAAGGGGTTTGCTAAATAGTGTGTGTGTGTGGGAGGGGGGGGGGGTTCAAGCACCTGCCAGACCCACAGAGCTGGCACTTATATGGTAGACTATATTCTTCTCGTAGCTCCTGAAAGGCCATAGATTCTTTCCCTTATGTATGTTTTCCATTGTCCATATGCCCTTCCTTTACCAGCCAGGTCAACTTCAACATAGGAATTATCCGTTTTTAAGTAATGAATTTTACACAGAATGCAACCTGAGCCTTATTGTTCTCCATGGACAAGCAGGAAGCGTCAGCCACACCAGGTGACGTCCTCTGAGCGGCGCCATCTACAGAAGTGCTCTCCAGAGCTCAGATTTCTGAGCAAGTAGGGCCCACCTCCCAGGCCCACCCCTAGCCAACCAGTCTAATTTCTTCCGCCTTGCCATCAAGACAGACTCTCTCCACTCTCCTACAGCAGCCTAAGAAATTGCTTCAGTCCTACCTGAAAGATGCCCAAACCTGGGTTTAAGAAGTGTCCTAGATGCGGGAAAAAGATGAACTCCACCGAAACCCATGACTGCTGCATACGCTGTTTGGGACTGGATCACCAAGTACAGGACTGTTCCCGATGTTCCAGGATGTCTCCCGGAGCACGTAAGTTGCGAGGGCACACTCTACGAGAGTTCCTTGTTTCCTCCCAGATGCCTGCTGCAGCCTCCGGTTCAGAGCTCCATCCGGCACAACAACGGAGCTCCCCCGGTCCAGGATGTGCCTTCCCTGGCCTCCATCCCTGACCGGCAGCCAGCCCTGCAGCCAGACTACTCTCCCCGAAGCTCGCAGAGCCTGACCGGATCTCCCATGAGGCATGCAGGGTATTTTCAAGATGGCTCCCGCGTTGTGCTGTTAAGCTCTGCCCACCATGCCCTCATTGGCCAAGCTGACATCCAGTCAGAAGGCTCCATCAGCGTCCAATCAGCAGGCTTGCCTCGTGCCGACGCCTCTCGACGCTGTGGGGCTTCCCCGGAGCTCAGGGAACGCCCCCTCAGCTCCTATCAGCGCCGTGCCAAAAAAGGAGCCTCCTACTGGTGGCGCGAAGGACACAGCAGCAGCGCCGCAGACACAGCTCCAGAAAGTCAGGCAGACAATGCAGCAGACAAGCCAGCAGGCACCGCAGGTCCAGGGGCAGACATCACGGCAGACATCACTCCAGCAGCCCCCGCAGCCCCAAACGCTTCAACAAACGCAAGCAGCATCGATCCAGCAGCTCCAGTGGGGACAGGATTCATTCCAAACAAAGAAGGAGCCTCAGCAGTTCCAGTGACTACAGCAGCTCCACCAACAGCTCCCCCCAAAGGCATAGCAAAGCACCTACCACGGACAATTCTGAGACTATCATCAGACTCCTCTCACGCCTGGTAGAACAAACTGCTCCGCAAAAAGCAAAGACTGCTCCGCAAGAAGCACAGGCAACCCCTCCAGCAGCAACCTGCACATCTCCCACAAACCCAATGGCTTCTCTAGCTGCGGCCACTAATGGGCACTGGTCTCCGTCCGGATCTCCCTCCCCCCACGGGGACTCCCCGTTGGAGGTGAGTGAGGGGGAGATTGACGACTCGGCACCCGTGGGATCCACCATGTCAAAAGAATCCCCCGACTCGGAGATGCCGGTTAACGACAAGGAGGACCCTTGTAATAAGAGTCCTCCAGAGGACCTCACCTACCCAAAATTCATAAAAAAGGTGATGACAGCCTTGAATCTCTCAACGGACAAACCGGAGGAGCAGGATCCGGACGTCATGAAATACCTCCACGGGCCCAAGCCCACCATGGCCTTGCCTATTCACCAGAAGCTGAGAGACAACCAGCTTTCGCTATGGCAGACTCCGGCCTCCGGCCATACTGCGTCCAGACGGCTGGACGCCAAATATCAGGTGCACCCCACTCCCGGATTCCACAAACAGCTCACACATCAGTCCATTGTCGTCTCATTGGCCCTGAGGAAAATCAAGTCCTCCAGAACCCAGGCAAACCACCCACCGGGACGGGACCCAAAAATCCTGGATGACGTGGGTAGGAAAGTTTACCAGGGCGCAATGCTAAACGCCAGAATTGCGGCGCACCAATCCCAGCACATCCTCTTCCAGGATAGAGTGCTGGCGGCCCTCAAAGGCAAACTCACTGCCCTGTCCAAGGACCTGCAAGCAGAGGCTACCTCATCCTTCCAGGACCTCACCGAATGCAGCAGACATCTAATGGCCACCGCCTTCGATTCCTTCGACACAGCCATCAGGACAGCGGGTACTGCTATCTCCGCCCGTAGGTGGGCTTGGATAAAGGCCTCCGGCCTCAGAGAGGACACCCATGACAGGATTGCCGACACCCCATGCACAGGCGAGTCCCTCTTCGGCGACAAGGTCATGGACGCAGTCAACGACCTCAAAGAACATTGCAACACCCTCCAGACCCTGGCGGCAGATGGTCTGGAGCGTCACTCTGCAACGCAGAAAATGAACTACTACCGAAAACCTTACTACCCCAACAAGAGGTACTCCTCCAATCACAAGTGGCAGGCCACTCAGAACTACAAACAGCCTTATCAGTCTTCCAGTAACCAAAGGCAGAACCAGAGGGAACACAAAACCAAGAAGCAGGCTGCCTCCCAGCCTGCTAAATCCTCCTTTTGACATAAAGCATCGGATGGCCACCGCCCCCAGTTCCCCCGTAGGGGGTCGACTATCGGGCTTCCTCCCAGTTTGGAAAGCCATCACAACAGACAACTGGGTGTTGCAGATCATAAGGGATGGATACCACTTACGCGTCCCATTCCTGCCCTTGCAGCGCTCGCAATCAATAAGCGAGCCACCAGCTCATCTCTGGCCCACCATGTCCGACCTGCTACAATGCCTCCTCGCATCTCAGTCCATCGAAGCAGTTCCTCACAACGAGATCGGCTCTGGCTTCTACTCCAGATACTTCCTCATCCCCAAGAAGTCCGGAGGAGTTTGCCCAATCCTAGACCTCCAGAAGCTCAACAGGTTCCTCGCAAAGGAACGCTTCAGGATGTACTCACTCAACTCCATCCTGCCCCTCATCAGGACAGGGGACTGGCTTGCCTCCTTGGACCTGCTCGAGGCGTACTCCCACATCCCCATCCACCCCTCCCACAGGAAGTTCCTCTGCTTCAAGGTGCGGGACCATCACTACCAGTACAAGGTGCTTCCCTTTGGCCTATCTCCAGCTCCTAGAGTCTTCACTAAGTGCATCATGGTAGCAGCGGCACACCTCCGCAAGCAAGATATTTCCGTATTCCTCTACCTCGACGACTGGCTCCTTGCGGCACAATCGGCAGCGGAGGCCCAAGTAGCGATGCAAAGAACGACCAGGCTCCTTTCCAAACTGGGGTTCCTCCTAAACCTGGGAAAGTCCCAACTCCAACCTCGTCAAAGAATGCAGTTCATAGACACTGTAATCGACACCCACGCCGCAAATGCATTGCTGTCCAAGCAGCATGCAGCGACCATTGTATCCCTAGCCGCAAAGATGTCAGCATCCAAACGAACCTCGGCTCGTTCCATCCTACGGCTCCTGGGGCACATGGCCGCAACCACCTCGGTCCTTCCCCTTGCAAGGCTGCACATGCGAGACCTCCAATGGCATCTGCGCAACACTGGAACCAACTCTCACAACCACTAGGCACGTGGGTGCCCATGACCATTCAGGCAAGAAAAGGCCTCCTGTGGTGGACATGCCATTCCAAACTCGCACAAGGCAGAAACCTTCAGCAACGCCCGCACCAGATTGTCCTCACAACAGACGCGTCCTCAACGGGCTGGGGAGCTCACTTTCTGCATCTCAGCACCCAAGGACAATGGACAATCAGGAAGCAGAGCCTCCATATCAATCTGCTCGAGCTCAGAACCATCAGATATGCCCTGCAGGCCTTCCACTCTCAGTTGAGAGGGAAAACCATCCTTATTCAAACAGACAACCAGGTAGCCATGTTCTACCTCAACAAGCAAGGGGGCACCGGCTCCCGGTCCCTCTGCAAGGAAGCGCTCGCTATCTGGTCCATGGCACTAGCCAACAGATCACACCTTCAAGCCTCGTACCTCCCCAGGGAGGAGAACTTCCTAGCAGACAAGCTGAGCAGACAGCTGGAACCACACAAATGGTCTCTGCACCCGGAGGTCACCAAATCCATCTTCCACCAGTGGGGAACACCACGCTTCGATCTCTTCACAGCAGAGAACAATGTGAAGTGCCCCCTCTTCTGTGCGAAGCGCCCATCCAGCAAGTGTCTGTTGCAGGATGCATTTGCCATGTCGTGGGGGGCATGGTCTCTAGTGTACGCCTATCCCCCCACTCCTCTAATCTCGGCGACACTGCAGCGGGTCATCTCAGACAAAGCGCAGATGATCCTGATCGTGCCCTACTGGCCCCACCAGATGTGGTTCCCTCTCCTCCTTCGCCTCTCGCTAGAACCTCAAGAGAGGCTGCCACTGCGTCCGGATCTTCTATCTCAGAACAGCGGGGCCACGCTGCATCCCAACCTGCGAGCCCTCGCCTTGACGGCCTGGAGATTGAGCGGCGACACTTAGCAGCGCTAGATCTGCCCACGGAGGTACAGCACGTGGTCCTGGCAGCCAAACGCCCATCCACCCGCAAGTCCTACGGGCTCAAGTGGAAACGCTTCACCATATGGTGTGCCACCCAAAGTCTCGACCTGGTATCCTGCCCCATACCGATGGTCCTCAAGTATCTCATGTCCCTCTTCCACTCCGGACTAAAGACACAATCCATCAGAGTGCACCTATCTGCGATTGCGTCCCTCCACGCCAGCAGAACACAGGGCAACCACTCCATAGCATCCCTGCCCATCGTGGCTCAATTCATGAAGGGTCTCATGAACCTCAGGCCCCCCTTACGACCATCGTTGCCAACCTGGGATCTCAGCACTGTCCTCCAGGAACTGATGCTGCCGCCCTTCGAACCTCTGCCATCGGCAGACATGAAGTTTGTCTCCTGGAAGGCGCTCTTCCTCATTGCAATAACCTCTGCCCAGCGGATTAGCGAGCTCCAGGCACTTGTGTCCCATCCACCGTACACACAGCTCCACCCGAACCGCGCATCCTTGCTCACCCACCCAAAGTTTCTGCCTAAAGTCGCCTCCTCCTTTCACATCAACCAAACCATCGACCTTCCCTCCTTCCTCCCAGCGCCACATGGGTCCGAGGAGGATCGTAAGCTCCACACCATAGACTATGTCAGAGTCTTGCGCATCTACTTGGATAGAACAGCAGGCGTACGTCAAGGGACTCAGCTCTTCGTGTCCTACGACCCCAACAGGCTGGGAAGGTCCGTCACCAAGAGAACACTGTCATTCTGGATATCGGCCTGCATCGCCTTCTGCCTAGGCAGGGCCAGAGCACAGGTGGGGGACCGCATAGGAGTGCATCAACTCAGAGCACTAGCGGCGTCCTTTGCCAACCTATGCTCGGTTCCCGTGGAGGACATTTGCAAAGCCGCCACCTGGTCCTCCATGCTCACCTTCCAAAAACACTGTTGCCTGGACCTCGAGGCGCAGTCCGACAGCGCCTTCGGTCGAGCTGTCCTCTCTGAGACTGTTGGCACGCCCCGCCCTCCGAGCAGGCTTGTTGCCTAACTGGACTACTACCATATGGCCTCTGTGGTTCTCTAGCCTGACAGGGTCACTTGAACTGTAGACTGTTTACATGCTGTGACTGTTACATGCTGTTATTACGCACTGTTATCTTTGCACTCTTACACTGTTACCGTGTTCCACGTTTACACCGTTTGCACTGTTTTGCACTATGCGATATAGACATAAAAGCGCATCCTTGAACATACATGCTGTCCTTGGATACATATGTTGTCTGCCTCCCTCATCCACCTCAGCGTGCTCCCGCGTAGCTAGGGAGTCACCTGGTGTGGCTGACGCTTCCTGCTTGTCCATGGAGAAAGCAAGGTTACTTACCTGTAACGGGGGTTCTCTGTCGACAGCAGGATAAGTCAGCCACACTTCCCACCCACCTCCCCTGGCTGAGGTCGACCGACAGGCCCGGCTCGCTCCCTAGCCTGAGAGTCAAGCTAATCAATCACTGGCTGGCTAGGGGCGGGCCTGGGATGTGGGCCCTACCTGCTCAGAAATCTGAGCTCTGGAGAGCACTTCCGTTAATGGCGCCGCCCGGAGGATGTCACCTGGTGTGGCTGACTTATCCTGCTGTCCACGGAGAACCTCTGTTACAGGTAAGTAACCTTGCTTAATCAGTTTTCATAATACTGTATCTTCTAAAGAGAAGTAGAAATGCATGTAGCCTTTAGCTATCTGAGGAAGAATCTTAGAATCGGTCTGAGGCTGACCCTTCAGAACAGGCTCTATCGGTATTTAGGTCAGTCCCAGTCATCTATTAATCTGTGCCACCATAAGATATAAGTTGCCTTTATGTTGTTTTCTGTCTTAAGTGTATTCGATGAACTGACAATTTTAATCCACACACTAGATTCTACAGTTGCTGATCCTGAGGTTTTATCAAAGATTAAAGAAGAGGACGGGCCATATTGTAGTAATGATTCTGCTTCTGAGGGAAATGAAAATAACCTCGGCGCCAGCGCAGAACTCCCACTTATCACATCTGTGTTTTCCGTTATCGTTAAAGAAGAGGAGGAAGAGCTGTACGCCATCGAACATCCTGACCCAGAGGGAAGAGGAACTCCCATAACGAGTGAGTAGAAAGAAATGACTACAGGTAAATTTTTGTGCTGTCAAAACAGAAAAAAACAGCTGTACAGTTGATGACAAAATGAAATAAAAAATAAGGGCAGGACAAGGTGAACCGTGTGCAGTCTATGAAACGAAAGCAGAGACCCGACATACTGTTCTCAACCAAGCCAGTGTTAAAGTGAAAACACAGGACTGTTCTTAGTTTGACACTACATACTTCATAGTTGTAAAACCTTACAATCAAAGAAAGATGATTCAGAAACCGTACAAAACAAATTAAACAAAGTAGCCCTGCCAGCCTGAGAAACAGACAATCTCTGTTTTGAGATCACACTAGTGGATTATTATTTTACGAAGATCTTTCAAAGCATCTTATTCAGTGAAGAGTGTGTGTTCTTGTTCTGTTGCCTCTATCCTTTTCTCCTTATCCTGGAAAGTGACTTCTGTCAACTGTTAAACAGACTTGGTAACACTGATGACATCTCTCTCTCTAAAGTCTTTCCTATAGATACAAAACTTGCACCAGGATCTAATAAAACCAGTTTATTTCTCTATGGAAGCAAAGGTTCTGTGGTCTGTACATCCAAGAATTTCTCCCAAAAAGGGAAAGAAATGATGATTTCTTACCATAATTGATCTCCAAGTGCAAAGATGATGCAAGAGCAAAATGTCGTGAGCCATTTATCAAAACAGGGCTCTGAGATACTGACTCCTACTAAATAGAGTATCATAAATTGTGCGGAGTGGTGAGCTCTGCAGATTGCTCCCACTCCTTTTGGGCTTTCAGCTCAATAAGAATCGGCCTCAGCTGGGTGTGGTGCTAAGGTCCTTCTTATTTATCTAGTCCAGGGGTTCTCAACCCAGTCCTCGGGACATGTCTAGCCAGTCGCGTTTTCAGGATAACCGCAATGAACGTGCATGAGAGAAATGTATATTCAATGGAGGCAAAGCATGCAAATCTCTCTTATGCATATTCATTGTAGTTATCCTGGCAACCTGACTGGCGAAGTGCGTTACGAGGACTGGGTTGAGAACCCCTGATCTAGCCCATCCATAACAGCAGCAGTTCTTTGCCTTTCGGGAGACTGGGATCAGACATGTTTGTTTTGTTGTTATTTGGTATCTTCATTCTTCAACCTAATCAGGACTGAGGAAGTACTGTATCAACAGCAAATGCATTTATATGTGCCTGTCTTGTACAGTTTTAATTGCACAAGTATTTCGGTATCCACACATAGCTTTCAGTCTTACGTTGGACAAAGGACTTGTAGAGTGTCAAGTTTATCATCGATAGATGCTGCACATGAAGAATGTTGCCTATTGTGAACAACGGTGCTACTTTTTGTAGGTTTATCATGTGCTTTAGATTATTGCAATGGGATTCTAATGGAGTTACCCACCTCTATACTGAAGGCTCTTCAACTCTTACAGAACTCTGCAGCCAGAATCACTTTGGTCAAATCCCAATTCGATCACATCATCTCCAGCTTGTAGTCTCTACAGTGGCTTTATGTTAAAAAGCACATTTGCTTTCAGCTTATTATATTAATTTTTAAGATAAAACTAGGCCTCTCCGCTTACGTCCTTGGTAAAATGATTAAATGATGTTCTACTACCCGCCCCACCGGAGCATGCCTATTTGGTGCACTTGCTCAATCATTTATTACAAGCTTGAAGTCAATTGTAATAGAGCACCTCTAGTCTGAGTTGATCTTTAGAACAATCTAAGAGCATTCTCTGACTTGAATACTTTCAGTTTAGCATGAAAATCTTTCTGCTATTCATTACTTCTGCTTGTTATATCTAAACAGTTAATGTATTAGCTTCCGGTGTGAAACTACTACTTTTATTCTCCTGTTAGACACATTTTTGACAAAAGACGCCTGAGCGCAATCTGGGACGTCCAAGCCAGAACGTCCAAAGGAAGCAAGGCACATCCAAATTTGGGCACAGTTTTACAAACATGGACATTCCCGATGTGGATGTTTGCGGGGACGTCCATAGATGCCCCCGCAGAAATCCATATATATTACGATCTACATATAGATGTCCCTAGCATACCCAAAACCAGGGATGCCTAAGAGATGTTCAGCGCTGCTGCAACTATAAAAAATAACACTGTGATTGTGCAGCATACGGAGGATAGTGGAGTGACATCTTCTCTATACCCTCCAGATGTTTTGGGCCCAAACAATCACTTTCCCAATGCTTATTCATGCCCGGAGCAGGTCGAAAGTTGGATGAGGTTGCAGAAGTTCCCCCGGACACACACCCTGCCTATTTGGATGGGGATGTCTCCAGACATGGTTTGTAAAATGGTTCCGCATGCACGTTTCCGGCTGTCCAAATTGCAAATGTTTCTTGTTGATGTCCTCTTGTCTTTTATGTAACTGACTGTTTCATGCTTCTTGTAAAACTGCCTTGAACCTTCAGAGAGTAGGTGGACTATAAATAAATAATATCCCCCCTCCCCCGATCTTTTTCTCTTCTGTCTCTTTGAATAGAGATATCATCCTCCTATCTTCCTATTCTTCTTAGTCCGTATTCCTTAGAATCTTATATGAATATTGTTGCATTTGCATAGAAAGATTATTTACGATTAATTCCCCCTGTCTGCATAAATAAGTGTTGATGGGAAACCCTCACCTAGTTCTTCTATATAAGCTAAATTCTTCTGATCTTTCGCCATTTAAGAAAATCACTGCCCTTGATTTAAGATGAAGAGCTTTAATCTACTTCTGAAAATTGTAACCGGCATTGTTTTTGTTCATTTCGTGATATGTTTACAAAATCATGCAGGGTTTGCTGTAACCTAAGCCTGCCACAGCAACCGTTACTGTGAACTAAAAATACAGCCACAGTAAACCTCCCATGCTAACCGCTTAGCACAAGTTGGAGCAAAGTGTGGGGTGTTGACTGCATGTTGCGATTAGCACTGGTGTCTTTAGTACCTGCTCACCGTCAGTGTTGCAGTTAGGTGGTAATCCATGACAAATGGCTTTGGGTAGGGGTGGCCATACATGGCCCATTGGTTAGTGCAGGTCCAGCACCACCCTTGCGCTAAGTTTTGAGGCAGAACCCAAGGTAAACGATCGCGTTTCAGTAAACGTATCCCTTAAAATTTGCTTGCACCTTTTCATTGGTAGCTCAAGGCAAGTTCCGTTCAGGCACTGCTGGGTCGGAGAGCAGACTAGAGGATCCCATGTAATGTTCCCGCTAATGCACAGTTACCTGTTCCTAGAGAGCTTACAGTCAATGGGTTAGATCTACTAAAGTGCATTAATGCATGTTATTAGTTTAAAAGCCCATTGTCAATAATGGGACCTGCATTAAATAGCACTCGTTAAGTCGGAGAAACGTGTGTTAATATGCGTTAACACATTGGGTTTCGAACCTTGGTTTCCCTGATTCTCAGACCGCTGCTTTCACCACCAGGCTACTCTTATCACTTGCTTTCTCCTTCTGCTTTAAGCTGACTTTGTAGGTCCCAAAGTTGAAGAGTTCTTTCCTCCTGTGTTGTGGCTGTGGTTTCTACTAACTTTGCGCAGACGGCTTTTTTCACTTGCCTCCCAGGGAATATCTGTGATGATGCTGGAAAAATATTCCTTCACGGAAAGAGTGGTGGATGCTTGGAGCGACCTCCCAGTGGAAGTGATGGATACCAAAACAGCAGCAGAACTCAAGAAGATCTGGGATAAGAACAGAGAATCCTAAGTTGTGAAGAACTGAAGAAAAGGCCAGAGATCAACTGAAATCTGCAGCATTGGAACTGGAAGCAGTTTAGGCAGACTGGAATAGGTCTTGTAGTTGCTCATCCCCCTCCATATTCTAAATTTCTAAATGTATATTTATAAGCTCGTCCCATATTTCCCTTCTCATCGCAGACTGCTTTTTGTTGCAAAAAGCTAAGGATTCATTCTACAGTCTTCTCCTCCTGTCCACTGAATCAGGGATTTGTTTTATTTGCATGACTGCCAAGGCATGGTCCATTATCATAACAGGACGGATTTCCACTCGGACTTCCAGATATTATAAGAACATAAGATATGCCATACTGTGTCAGACCAAGGCCCATCAAGCCCAGTATCCTGTTTCCAACAGTGGCCAATCTAGGTCACAAGTACCTAGCAGTTTCCCCAAAAGACACAGGTTCCACAATGCTTGTACTGGGTCAAGCATTGATATCCTGGGTCCCTTCTTAATAATGGTTTATGGACCTTTCCTCCAGGAACTTGTCCAAACCTTTTTTAAACCCAGCTACACTAACAGCCTTTACTACATCCTCCGGTAACAAATTCCAGAGTTTGATTACACGTTGGGTGAAAAAATATTTTCTTTTATTAGTCTTAAATAGTTTACCCTGTAGCTTCATTGCATGTCCCCTAGTCTTTCTATATTCTGATAAGGTAAACAATCGATCTGCGTTTACCCGTTCCACTCCATTCATTAATTTATAGACTTCTATCATATCTCTCCTCAGCCGTCTCTTTTCCAGGTTAAAGAGCCCTAACCTTTTTAGCCTTTCTTCATAGGAGTATCCTTCCATCCCCTTTACCATTTTGGTGGCTCTTCTCTGAACCTTTTCTAAAATCGCTATATCCTTTTTAAGATACGGCGACCAGAATTACACACAATATTCAAGGTGCGGTCTCACCATGGAACGATATAGAGGCATTATAATATCTTTTGTTTTATTTTCCATTCCTTTCCTTATCATACCTAGTATTCTATTTGCTCTCTTGGCCGCCACTGCACACTGGGCCGAGGGTTTTAACATGGTATCCACAATGATGCCTAAATCTTTTTCCTGGGTGGTGGTTCCTAATGTGGAACCTTGCATCGTGTAACCATAGTTTGGGTTGTTCTTCCCTAGGTGCATAACCTTGCACTTGTCCACATTAAATTTCATCTGCCATTTTGATGCCCAGTCTTCTAATTTATCAAGATCTTCTTGCAATTTTCCACAATCCTCTTGGGTTTTAACAACTTTAAATAGTTTTGTGTCATCTGCAAATTTGATAACCTCACTCGTTATTCCACTTTCCAGGTCATTTATGAATATGTCAAAAAGCAGCGGACCCAGCACAGATCCCTGGGGTACACCTGTATCCTGCCAGGCAGACTCAGTAGCTCGTCAATTCTACCTTTGTAGCCTGTCCCAGTCTAAGATAGGTTGGTATAATGCTGATGTTCACATAATGATAAACCTATTTTTTGAACAGTAACATCTGTTTGTTTGCTAACACCAGATTCTACAGCTGCTGATCCTGATGTTTTATCAAGGATTAAAGAGGAGGATGGGCTGCATCGCAGTAATCAGTTTTTCTCTGAAGGAAAGGAAAATGATCCAAGTGCAGACCTACCAGTTATCACATCTGTATTTTCATTCTGCATTAAACAAGAGGAAGAACCGTGTGCAATAGAGTGCCCTGACTTGGAGAAAAGCGAGATTCCGATAATGAGTGAGTATTATTTGGCAGTATACCAAATACTACACATAAATAAATGAAGTGATTAAATCTGAATGATTGTGTTATCATAATAGAGAAAACGGCTGTCTTATTGCTGAGATCATAATAAAAGCATCTACATTCACCATGCTATTTGCAAATCTACATCACTGATGACATCTTCAGCTTGTTCTTCTCTAGTAGACTGAGATTAATACCTGTTTTAAAATATAATTTATTTATCATCCTGCTAGACCAGCTCGGATGAATGGGTGTGCAGAATGGGTGTGCAGTTTTCGTCCCCAGCCAGCAGGTGGAGACAGACTAGAACAACTTTCAGTAACGTCATCACTCGTATATACTGTGGTGCAGCACTAAGAGAAACCAGTATTGTCTATCTCCAGCAGCTGGCAAGGTGCAGCAGGGCAGAAAGGCCTGTCTTCCTTGGCCCAGAACACTGTCTTCTGGACTGCATGATTGAGACATTGGCCCACCATTTGCTCAGAGCTTGTGTACTCCTGTTGTCTCCTTGAGCCAACATCTGCCCTGTGTCCAGTGCTGTTATCCATGGGTTCAAGCACTGGTGGGTCGGAGAGCAGACTAGAGGACCCCATGCAATGTTCCCGCTAAGCTGCGCTGAGTCCTCTGTTGACATTCCTGCTGGTGGGGGAGGTGCAAAGCGTTTGCGCAGCATCAGCAGACCTTTGGGACCTGCCCATGCCACACGATCCTAAGCGTCATCATTTGCATGATCACTTTGCACCTTCCCCCACCAGCAGGAATGACGGCATAGGACTCTGTGCAGCTTAGCGGGAACATGGCCCCCATAGCGCCCCTGAGGGGAGTTGGTAAATCTGGGCCCAGGCATCTCCTTACCTCTCACCGGCATGCTCTGTTCTTTTTTCCTATTTTTTTCATTTGGGTTCTGTTTCAATTGAACATAAGATATGCCATACTGGGTCAGATGAAGAGTCCATCAAGGCAAGTGTCCTGTTTCCAACAGTGGCCATTTCAGGTCTCAAGTACCTGTCTGGTTCCCAAAGGTATACACATTCCATGCTGCTTGTCCTGGGATAAGCAGTGGATTTTCCCAGTTCTCTTTAATAATGGTTTATGGACTTTTCCTCCAGGAACTTGTCCAAACCTGTTTTGAACCCAGCTACACTAAAAGCTTCTACATCATCTTCTGGTACCGAATTCCAGAGTTTGATTATATGCGGAGTGAAAAAAATATTTTCTCTTTCTCTGGGAACAAGCAGGAAGTATGACCTCTCATATGGGTGACGTCACCAATGGAGCCTGCACGGGAATGCTCCTCAGCTTCCATAGGAAGCCTTTGGGAGCTCTATCTCGCGGGTGTGCCTGCCTTCCTGCCCGCTGGAGCCATGTTTACTTCAGTTTTTTCTTTTCTGCAGAGACGGTGGACATATGTCCTGTTGCCTCGGAAAAGCATGATTCGTTTTGCCCCATTGTGGGCATTTTCCTTTGGATTTTCACATAGTTCTTTTCATGCCTTAAAGCCTGTCGTTGGAGGTATTGATTCATTCAACATTGCTTCATTATTCTTTCTTTTCTATTTTTTCAGTGCAGAGTCCTTTTTCCTGCTCGTTTCTTGGCAGACTGGGACATTGGAGCCCTTTGTGATGGCAGCGGCCGTCTTTCCCAATATGTCTAAGCCGGCCATTGAGTTAAAAAAAAAATGCACCTGGTGTGCTTACACCATTTTGGTGATGGACTGCCATAACTGGTGCTTTTGGTGCCTCGGGCCTGACCATGAGCCTTATTTATTTAACAGTTCTTCTATACCGCACTCTTTATTATCAGTGTGGTTTACAATTAACAAAAATGACTCTCGGACAGTAGGGTCTGTCCTGAGATTACATATAACAGGGATAGTAACTAGGACTAGAACTGGGGAAAACTATGTACAATTTATACAGGGTTGGTATACTATTTACAATGTGGGTATTCTATTCACAATAATATACATCAAGAAGTAGAACAATTGAAAACAGTTGTTCAATGGTCAGTATTACATGTTCTGTTGGTTACCTATTGTGCAGATCATGATGAGGGGTTGGGTTAAGGGGAGGAGGGGGGAGGCATTGTTGAGTTGTGACTAGTGCATAAGGAACAGGTGATGCTTGAGGGCCTTTCTGAATTGCATGAGGTCTCTAATCGATCTGATGCTGGGTGGGAGGCTGTTCCAGCATCTGGGGGTGAAGGACGCGAATGCTCGATTCTTAGTTGATTGTGCCCATTTAGTGGATTCTCTTGGAATAACTAGAGTGTTGGCAGCTAATGATCTCCTAGGTCTATTGTTGGGGGTGTGAGTGAGAAGAACTGAGATTGAGGAAGGAGCTATTTTAATAATGGACTTGAAGGTAATGAGGAGGGCTTTATATGAGATCCTGCAACTTATCGGGAGCCAGTGTAGGTCCCTTAGGATGGGGGTTATGTGGTCTCTCTTTGATGCTCCAGACAATACGCGGGCAGCGGCATTCATAACTAATTGTAGCAGGTTTAGTGTGTTCTTGGGGAGGCCGTGGAGTATAATATTTGCGTAGTCAAAATGGGGTGTGACTAGTGCTTGGAATATTGTATGGAAGTTATCAGGATCCAACATGGGTCTCAGGTGTCGAAGGGTCTTGATCTTGTAGTAGATGGCCTTTACAGTACGTCTTGTTGTTAAATGCCATCGAGTCAGAGTCGACTCATGGCGACCCTCTGGATAGCTATCCTAAATTGTGTTCGGTCTTCAGTCAGGCGGCTCATTGTTGACAGACTGGTACCCGTAGCTGTTGTTATTGTATCGATCCATCTCATTGCTGGCCTTCCTCTTTTGCGTTGACCTTCTATCTTGCCAAGCATGATGTCTTTCTCTAATGATCTCTCTCTTCGCATGATGTGTCCAAAGTATGAAAGTCGAAGTCTTGTCATCTGAGCTTCTAAAGAAAGCTTAGGTTTGATCTCCTCTAGTACCGACTGGTTTGTTCTTCGGGCAGTCCATGGTATACACAGTATTCGCCGCCAGCACCATAATTCAAAGGCATCAATTTTCTTCCTGTCAGTCTTTTTCACTGTCCAGCTTTCACATCCATATGATGTTATTGAAAATACCATCCAATATATGGTCATGTCATAGAGGGTGCTATCATGCATAAAGAATATATGTGTAAAACCCTCAAAACAAAATCTTTGGCTATGATCTACTTCATTTTAGTAACATGTAATGGATTTCATAATAAATTTTATAAAGGGAAAACAGGTCTCAGACTCTTATTTAGCACATTCCTGCAGACTGTGTCAATAAGGATGTGTGCTACAGTTGCATCAACGACCCATGTTTTCACTTAATCAAAACGTAATTAATGACAGGCAATTTGACATTTCAAGATGAAAGTTAATAGTTCTTCGCTTATCTTTATGGTTCCCCGACGCCGTCCTTCGGCTGCCGTTCCGCGTTTCACATAAACTGGTTGGTTTCCTCAGGGGGTGAAATTTGAAATGTCTAATGAATGTCAGCGATTCCAACTTGAAACTGCTGTGAGTGTCTCAAAAACTGGCACTCCGTAATGATATTATACGTCTTCGTGCTTAGCGTGTTAACATTGAGCCCGTTGGCTTCCCCAGAAAACGCCGCTCAATGTTAACACGCTCACGGTCACGGTGGTGTCTCTGGATCATTTTCCTGACACTGAGCTGACAAGCTCCGACAAAAACATATGGTTGAGCCATTTAGGGGAATTCTTGAGTGTATTGAATTTTCTTTTCTTTAGTAATGTAGTATCATCAGCATAGCGAAGGTTGTTGATGAGTCTTCCACCAATCTTCACACCTCTGTTGTCTTCATACAATCCTGCTTCTCTGATGATTTGTTCTGCATATAAATTAAACAGGTAGGGGGAAAGTATGCAGCCTTGTCTTACACCTTTGCTTATTTTAAACCATTCTGTTTCTCCTTGTTCCGTTCGAACTGTTGCTTCTTGATCAATGTACAAATTGCGCAAGAGATCGATCAGGTGTTCTGGTATACCCATGCTTCTTAATGTGGCTCAGAGTTTCTCATGGTTTACACAGTCAAAAGCCTTGCTGTAGTCGATAAAGCACAAATAGATATCCTTTTGGTATTCTTTAGTCTTTTCAAGGATCCATCTCACATCCGCAATGATGTCTCTCGTTCCTCGCCCTTTCCTGAACCCTGCTTGCACTTCAGGTAGTTCTTGTTCCAGGTATGGTTGTAGTCTCTTTTGAATAATCTTCAGTAGAATCTTGCTGGCATGTGGGATCAGAGCGATTGTTCGATAATTTCCACAGTCAGTTGGATCACCTTTCTTTAGTATTGGTATAAACACAGATCTTTTCCAGTCAGTTGGCCATGATGTTGTCTTCCATATTTCTTGGCAGAGCCTTGTAAGTATGGTAACAGCTGCATCAGATTGCTGCAATACTTCTATAGGAATGCCATCAATGCCTGGTGCTTTGTTCTTTGATAAGGCTTTCAATGCTGCTTCAACTTCTTCTTTCATCACCAATGGTTCCTGATCATAAGGTACAGGTTGAAACGGCTGTTGGTCCACTTGATCTTTATCATATAAAAACTCTGTATATTCCTTCCACCTTTTCTTGATCTTCTCAGCATCATTCAACATAGAACCTTGAGCATCTTGTAACATTCCAGTTCGAGGCTGGAACTTTTTCTTTAACTCTCGTAGCTTTAGGAAAGCCGATCTTGTTCTTCCTCTAATAGTTTCTGCTTCTATTTCCTTGCATGCGTCATTGTAGTACTTTTCCTTGTCCTGTTTTGCTGCCCGTTGGAAATCTCTGTTGAGTTCTGCGATTGTCTTTCTTTCTCCTCTGGCTTTAGCTTCTCTGCGTTTCTGGGCAATTTTCAGAGTTTCTTCCGTCATCCATTTTGGCCGTTTTTGTTTTTTCACCTTTTGTAGAGACTTCTCGCTTTCTTCCAACACAACCTTCTTGATGTCATTCCATAACTCTTCCGGAGCTCTGTCATTTGTATCTAAAGCAGCGAATCGATTTTGCAGGCAGTCTTTAAATTCCAGTGGTATATTCTCAAGGTCATATTTTGCTGCATTCATGAATGGTTTGCTCTTTTTCAACTTTAGCTTGAGTTTGCATACTAGTAGTTGATGATCTGTACCACAGTCAGCTCCAGGTTTTGTCTTGGTTGATATTATAGAGCTTTTCCATCGTTGACTTCCACAGATGTAGTCAATTTGATTTTTATACAATCCATTGGGTGAAGTCCATGTGTACAGTCGCCGCTTGTGTTGCTGGAAGAAGGTGTTTGAAATGAATAGATCATTGGTCTTGCAGAATTCTATCAGTCTTTCTCCAGCTTCATTTCTGTTGCTAAGTCCATATTTTCCAACTACTTTGCCTTCTTCTTTGTTGCCAACCTTTGCGTTCCAGTCACCCATGACTATCAGGATATCCTGTTTGCATGTTCTGTCAATTTCAGCTTGTACTTGTTCATAGAACTCTTCAATTTCATTCTCTTCTGCAGCTGTTGTTGGGGCATATACTTGAATTATAGTTGTGTTGATAGGCAATCCTTGTAGACGAATTAAGATTAAGCGTTCGCTGACTGCATTGTATTTCATTACAGTTCTTGCAAATTTCTTCTTTATTATAAATGCAACACCTGCGCCCCCTATTGGACTTTAATGACTACCGAACTATCTTCCAAGCCTTGTTGCTCCCACATCTAGACTTTGCAAATATTATCCTTCGTGGCCTCCCTCAGTCAACACTAGGACCTCTTCGCCTTGCAATGAATGCTGCAGCAAGGGTACTTGCAGGTACATCAAGAGCTAAACATATAACCCCAGTCATGATGGATCTCCACTGGCTTCCACTTCAGGCTAGAATCCAGTATAAGTCCCTAGTACTAACATTCAAAGCCCTAAGGAACCAGATCACCTCACCCATCAGCAAACTCATTCAAAGACGGCCGTTCAACAGGATCAGGAGATCTAATCAAGCAAACACTCTAGAGATCCCCAACATTCTAACTAAGTGCAAAAAGGCTACTGCCAATAGAACCTTCTCCCTATTTGCACCCATGACCTGGAATGCCCTCCCCACTGAGCTCCGTTCCACCCCAGACCTATTGTCATTTAGAAAAACCCTCAAACACCTTTTCCTCATCCATTACCCAGAATCCAATCCCAGAAACAACCACCCATCCTCACATCCTACACCCTACTCCACCCCACCCAAAATCCAACACCATAAAGAAAATGACTAGCTCTACCACCATATCCCCATTCTTATTTATTATTGGTACTGATCACACATCTTATTGATTAAACCTCTTATAAATATGTTGAAACCAAGCTATACTATATGTATAATTTCTCACCATACTATATGTATAATTTCTTCCCATACTCCATGAATAATTACTCTGTAATTAGTTACCCCTGTTACCTCCAGGTTATCTCGTCCATGTTTAATGTAAAAACTCAATTGTCGTGTGACATTGCAGTATGTTTTTTGTTCAATTGTAAACCGCACTGATTTTAATAGCGCGGTATATAAGAGAAGTAAATAAATAAAAAATAAATAAAAAACACCATTTCTTCTTTGTCTTACATTTCCAGCATAGTAGACCATGTGATCATCTGATGCAAAGTGCCCGATGCCAGTCCATTTCAGTTCGCTGACACCCAACAGATCAAGTTGTACACATTCCATTTCATTCTTGACCACCTCCAACTTCCCTTGGTTCATGCTTCGTACGTTCCATGTTCCAATGTGTAAGACATCTTTACAGCTTCTGACTCTCATTTCATGCACAGCTACATCAGCAGTAGGACTTCCCGAGGGCTTTGATCCAACCACATCATAAATGCTGGCTTTACTCTGAAAAGTCTTCAGCTCTTCCCCAGTAGCTAGTTGAGTGCCTTCTGACCTGGGGGTCTCATCTTCCAGCACCATAGCACAATATGTTTTGTTGTAACTATTCATTGGGTTTTCATGGCAAGATACAGAAGTAGATTGCCGGGCCTTTCTTCCGCGCAGTTTAAGTTTGGTGTTGTTGCCGTTGTCACAAAAATGTGATCCTCCGCCGTCAACACTATCCCATTCTGCTGCTGCCCAGATGGGTGGTTTGTCTCGGTCTTATGTGCTCCTTGAAGTCTAGCTGTTGATCCAATGTTACACCAAGGTAGCGTATGGTGGGCTTGACTGGAAGCTCCGTATCTCTTACTTTTAGGGTCACAGGGGGTGTAAAGCCTTTGTTTTTTGTGATGATCATGACCTCGGTTTTTTTGAAATTTATTCGCATGTTCTGGTTGAGGAACCAGTCTGTTATTGCGTTGAAGCAATTAACTAAGGCTGTGTAGTCTGGGAGAGTGACGTTGATGGGAGTAAACATCAGCACATCGTCTGCGTAGATGAGACATGATATGCTGAAGGAGCGGGTGATTTCGCAGATCGGCTGCATGTATATGATAAAGAGCAGCGCGGAAAGGGAGGAGCTTTGAGGTACTCCTTGTTTTTGCTGGAGAGGTTCTGATGTGTTGGAGCCGATCCAAACCTGCTGCCATCGGTCTTCTAGGTAGGATTTGCACCAATCCCATTCTAGACCCCGGATTCCCTTCTCATGGAGAGGATTTAGGAGTTGGTCGTGGTCAACTGACTCAAACACTGCAGCGATGTCGAGGAAGATTAGCGCGAAGCCCATTTTGATGTTGTCTATCCTACTGATGAGTGTGTTAGTTAGGGAGGTCAGGAGTGTTTCAACTCCATGAGCATCTCTAAATCCATGTTGGCAGGGGTCCAGGGGGGATGAGTTGTCTATATGTTGCTGGATCTGTCTCTGAGTTATGTTCTCGAGAATTTTAGCTAGTAAAGGGATAGTGGAGATCGGCCGGTAAGAGTCCTCCTTCTTTGGATCCAGATGGTTATTCTTTAGGAGTGGTCGAATGAATGTCTGTTTAAGTGCAGTTGGGAATATTTCTGTTGAAAAGGACCGATTTGCAATTTCTGCTATGATTGGACTAAGTTCAGATCGCATTGATTTAATCCAATGTGCTGGGCAGGGGTCATTTGGTGCAGTGGTGGTATTGATGTTGGCAATAATGTTTTCAATGCTTTTCGCAGATGGAGAAGAGAGCTTAATGAGTGGGATCTGATGCAGGGGAGGCAGTGAAGGTCCTGGTATGGTGGTTGTGATTGTTTTGATGGCTTTGGATTGGATAAAGTTGTCATATATTTGAGGCTGTATATGTTCATGTTGTGGTGGTGAAGGTTCCTTGGCTAAGGCTTTTACCAAATTGAAGAGGTCTCTTGGCTTGTTTAGTGAACGGCTGAGGATCTCGGAGTGGAATTCCTTTCTCTTGTCCCAAATTGCTTCGCGATGAGTTTTCAGGTGGGCTAGGTATATGGCTTGATCTGAGGTATTATGAGTGCACCGCCATCTTCTCTCAAGTTTTTTCAGATGAAGTAGGGACAGCCGTAACTCCGGGGAGAACCATGGAGCTGTCTGCCTCTTAGGAGCGCAGTTCATGGACGTTGATTGTTTATTAGAGGAAGGCTGTTGAGAGTACAGATTTAGGGTGTTATTCCAATTTGGCTGAACCAGTTTTGGGAGTTCATGTTTAGTGATCTCTTCCATGTCAAGTGGTTTGAAGCGTACTGGGTTTGCTGATGACCGTTTATTTGGTCGGCTGAGTGAGTCTTGTTGTGATGGCATCTTGAATGATATTAGGCTGTGATCTGACCAGGAGACAGGTGTGATAGAGAGATCGAGATGGCCCTTCATGCCTGTGACAGTGGGTGGGGCAAAGACTAGATCGAGCGAATTTCCACGTTGGTGGGTTGGGTTGTTTACAGTCTGCTTGTAGCTGAGGTTGGCCATTGCCTCGAGGAAGGTGTTAACTAAGTTGGGTTGAATGGATGCAAGATTAAAGTCGCCCAACAGCCAGTTTGGTTTGTTTGGGTTTTAAGGATTGCAGGCCAAGTCAATTATGTTGGATAGCTCCTCTGATGAAGAGCTTGGAGCCCTGTAAATGAGGTTGATAGTGTTATATTTATTGGCAATAGTAATTGTGTCTAGGTGCTGTGCGCTTCTGGCTAGGATCGTCCGGTATTGGAGTTCAGTTTTTGCTAGTATGAAGACAATTTGTAATTCTACAATGTTTACAGTTTTTGCTAGTATGAAGACAATTTGCCTTCTACTTGTAATCTGTGCTTACAGATGACAAGGAAGGGCTTGAAGAACTGTGAGAAACAGCATGAGTTTCTTTTCGGGCCGTCAGTCAGCGTCCTTGGCATCGACATCTGCAACAATACCCTTGAGGGGCTCCTCCAAGGCTTTGGCATTGTGTGGCATCTGAACTTTTTCCGACCCAAGGAGCTGTGGTGCCATAGACCGGAGGTTGTCCTTCGACCTTGGGGGAAGACCCTCAGAAGAACCGGTCTTCCACCCCGCCGATGCTGAGAGCCAGGGGAAACCCCATGAGCACTGGCATCAAAGTCCCTCTCGATGACTCAGAGGACAATGGCCGGGAGTGGCCTGTGAAGCTGCCTCAGTGGGAGGAGTCAACTCCCAACATCCCAGAGGGCTGCTGGCAGTCTCCTGATGCTCTGGTCATCGAGGATTCCCCAACACGGGTACTGGAGTCGGAGGCCTAGGCGGCTGCCCTGGCCCCAACAAGTTCAGAGATGGTGGTTCTGGCCGAGCATCTGCAGGCCCTCGAGTGGAGCATGGAGGCATTCCTGGCAGCTCAGACCATGGTGGCTCCAATGCAGGTTGTGGCCCTGCCACCCACAGTGGTACTGTCAGTTGTGGTCCAGTCATTCCTGGAGACCCACGCCCTTTTCAGCCTCTGAGAGCAATCGGGTCAATGATCAGACTCCACCTCTGTGCTGATTGCCATCTCTCCCACCAGCAACTCCAGTTCTGATGCTGCGCTGCATCAACAGTGGGTACCTTGAACCCTACCGCCCCCGCCTGAGCAGCAATAGGTGCTGGGAGGAGACTAGGCGCTACTTTAATTTCTTGTCAGACTTCGATTCTGATGGTTGGGAGATAGAAGAGTCGTCCCTGACCTTGGACCAGCATCGGGACATTCCCTCTAATCCGTCCCCTCCCTATGAGAGACACAAGTCTCCACCAGAGGACTTCTTTCCACGAGTTTGCCTGTGACATGGCAAAGGCCCTTCCTTTCACTCTGGAGGCCAAGGAATAACCGAGAGCCGAGGAACTTGAGATCCTTCAGTATCCCTCGCCACCCAAGGAGGCTGTCACAGGGCCGGTGCACCACATCCTTCAGCATCTCCTGTTCCGAATGTGGGAAAACCCACTGACGGTGCCTGCCATCAGCAGGAGGTTGTACTCCATGTAGAGGGTACAAAAAAGCCCTGGCTTTGAAAAGCCTCAATTGCTTCACATCTCCATGGTAGTGGAGTCTGCCATGTGCCGGATTAAGAGCTCTAAAACTCACTCCTCAGTTCCACCTGGGAGAGAGTGGCTAGTGGCTCATATCCTGTCTTATCAACTGTACATGGCCATGTTCCTCAAAGATGTCATGAGTAACATCAGCGAGTTCTCTGCTCTGATACCCCTGGAGCGCCTTGAGAACTTTCGGGGGAAAACCTGTTTAGAAAATCCATGGAAGATAAGGCCGGTGAAATTGAGAAAGAGCAGCTCACCATGAACCACCTCTCCAGGAAGACCACGAATCCTTCCAAAAAGAAGTCTATGGGTAAGAAGATCTTTTGCCTGCAGTTGCATAGGTAATACCCAGGATACTATAGCTACCAGGCGTACCATAGCTCTCAGCCGGCTCAACCAAAGGCTCAAGGCCCGCACCAGCAGCACCACCCAAAATCTCAGAAGACCTAGCCCGCCTTACTGCCACAACCAGGGGTGGGTTTTTGATTGTTTTCTAAAGAGCATGGCCAATTCCTCTTGTCCAGCGAGGTGCCCCAGCAGGTAGGGATTGGCTGGTCCATTTTGCTCACAAGTGGCCCATAGTGACAACAGACACCTGAGCTCTAAAGATCGTCCAGAATGGGTACCTGTTGCATTTCATCCAGCTACCTCCCCCGTTCTTTCCCGTGGAGTACCCCCTTGACCCGCTCCACCGCAGTCTTCTCCAGCAGGAAGTCGATGCCCTGCTGGCTGACCTGGCCATTGAACTGGTACCACCAGAGCAGGCATGAAAAGGGTTCTACTCGATATTTCCTGGTCCCCAAGAAGACTGGAGGTTTTAGGCCTGTCTTGGATGTCCAAAACCTTAGCCGCTTCTTAGTATGAGAGAAGTTCAAAATGGTCTCCCTGGGGATATTGTTCCCATAACTCCAAAGGACAATTGGCTCTGCTCCTTGGATGCCTACACACTCATACCAATCCATCTTCTCCACAGGCAGTACCTTCATTTCATGCTCAACTGAGAGCACTTACAATACCGAGTACTGCCCTTTGGGTTGGCGTCAGCCCCAGGGTCTTCACAAAGTGTCTGACGATGGTTGCGGCCTTCCTCCGGCACCTGGGGGTGTTCGTCTTCCTTTATTTAGATGACTGGCACATAAAGGGCACCACGCCAGACAAAGTCTGACGGTCGACTCATCTTACCATTCTGGTGGTCGAATATCTGGGCTTCGTCATCAACTACCCAAAGTTGCACCGTCAAACCTCTCAGTGGCTAGAATTCATTGGGGCTCTTCTTGATACCACTCAAGCTTGGGCCACCTTACCGGCGGACTACTTGCAGCGGCTCATCAAGGTAATCAATGACATCCACTGCAGTCGTTTCACCACGGCTTGGGGAATGCTACGGCTGTTGGGGCACATGGCTTCCAAGATGCACGTCACACCGTTGGTCCGTCTACAGATGCGCCAAGCACAATGGACCTTGTACACTCAATGGTGTCAGGTCACAGGCCATCTCGAAGACAGAGTGGAGGTCACCACGCCCCTTGTCAACTCTCTTCACTGGTGGCTCCAGCTACAGAACCTGCTCCATGGACTTCCCTTTCAGTCTCCTCCGCCTCACCAGATGCTGACTATTGACCTGTTCGCCACCCCACATAATGCTCAAGTGCCGCGCTTCTGCTCCAGGCTGGCATCCAGCAACTGGCTGGCCTCCAATGCCTTCCTCCTGGACTGGAGGGTAGGGTTACTGTTCACATACCCCTTCCCCCCTCCCCCCCCCCCCAGTTCTGCTAGTAGTGAAGACATTGTTCAAGCTCCAGGATGACTAATGCACCATGATACTCAATGCCTCGTACTGGCCCAGTAGCCATGGTTTTCCTACTGCTCTGGATCTCTCAGCAGGAGCCTCTCTGGTTGGGCTGCACCCTGGATCTCATCTCTCAGGATGACAGGACCCTGCTTCATCCTAGTGTGCGGTCTCTAGCCCTCACAGCATGGATGCTGAGTGGGTATCTTCGCAGACCTCAACCTTCCTGCGGAAGTGGAGAATATCCTCCTAGCTTCTCACAGAGATTCCACACAATGTTCCTAAGCCTTTAAATGGCGTAGGTTCTCTGGTGCACTGACAGGGCTCTAGACCCTTTCTCCTGTACTGTAGAGGTGCTGCTGATGTATCTCCTACACCTCTTTGACTTGGGCCTTGTCCGAGTGCACTTAAACGCGATTGGGGTGTACCATTGTGGGTTGGGTGGCAGGTCCACCTGCTTGTGGCCCGCTTCATGCAGGGTCGCCTCCTTTCTAAACTCCTCTCTGCCCCTTTTGAGCTGTTAGCCTCTTGTCCATTGAAATTTCTGACCTGGAAGGTGGTGTTCCTAATGGAGGTCACCTATGACCATTGGGTTAGTGAACTGCAAGCTTTGGTGGCACATGCACCCTACACCAGATTTCACCACAACAGAGTGGTCCTTCGGATGCATCTGCATTTCCTGCCCAAGGTGGTCTCTTCGTTCCACCTCAATCAGTCTGTGGTTCTGCCCACCTTCTTTCCCCGGTCTCATGCCGAGGCCACGCTGCACACATTGGACTGTAAACGGGCCTTAGCTTTTTATCTGGAGAGGACGAAATCCCATTAGTGCTCTACCCAGCTCTTCGTCTTCTTGGCAACTAACAGGTTAGGGGTGTGGTCCTCAGTCCACATCTTCACAACCCACTACTGTCTGGATAGGGATTCCCAGCGTGACAGTAACTTGGCCAAATTGTAGTTCCGGCATCCGTTTGGGACTTAGGTTCAATTTCTTCCCACTAACCCTTCTGTCCATCCAGTCTGCTGTAAAGAGTCATCCTGATGTTGTTGTCCGCTATGGACGCTGAATCCGTTCAGTCCCTTAGAGAGACTACTCATGCTGTTGCTCCCAGTTCTCCCGTTTGGTTGCTTCGTTGGGCTTATTTTATTTATTTATTTAGCAACGGTTTTATACCGCTGTATCTACAAGTCACAGCAGTATACAGGTAACATGGATTAGGAGAGTTTACATATAACTTAAATATGCTGGGGTTTTTTTGCTAGTTTTTCAGTAGCCTGTAGGTAGCGAGTCCTATATGCTTGTTCCTGGAGAAAGTGTAGTTACTCACCAGTAGCAGGTGTTCTCTGGGAACAGCAGGAATAAATCCTCACAATCTTCCCACCTCCCTGTGGAGTTGTTCTTTTTGAGTTTTGTCATCCTACTGAAGTAAAGATGGCTCCGGCGGGTAGGAAAGCAGGCGCACATGCGCAGTAGAGCTCTCTAAAGCTTCCTATGGAAGCTGCGAAGCGTTCCTGTGCGGGCTCCGTTGGTGACATCACTTATATGTGAGGACTTATTCCTGCTGTTCCGAAGAACACCTGCTACAAGTGAGTAACTATGTTTATTAGTCTTACATGTATTTATTTATTTATTTAGACAGTTTTCTATACCGCCTTATCCTTCAATCAAAGCAGTCACAACACAATTGGGGGATATATTTAACATGCAGGGATATGAGACACATACACTAATACTTACAGGGAACATGGGCAATGGAGGGTTAAGTGGCTTGCCCAAGACCACAAGGAGCATCTGTGGGACTAGAAACCCCAGTCCTTCCGGCCCAAGGTTGCTGTCCTCTAGTGGGATTTGAACCTCCGACCTTCCGGCCTGAAGTACCTTGCCCCAACCACTAGGCTACTCCTCCCTCCCTCTACATATGCTGCATTGTAACTTCATTGTGTGTCTGTAATCTTTCTACTTTCTAAAGGAGTAAACAACCGATTTAATTTATCCGTACACTCCATTCATTAATTTATAGACCTCTATCACATCTCCCCTCAGCCGTCTCTTTTCCAGGTTGAAGAGCCCCAACTTTTTAAAGTCTTTCTTCACAGGGATATCCTTCCATTCCTTTACTATTCTGGTGGCTCTTCTCTGTACGTTTTCCAATTCTGCTATATCCTTTTTTAAGATATGGTAACAAGAATTGCACACAGTATTCAAGTTATGATTGTACTATGGAGCGATACAGCGGCATTATAATATCCTGGTTTTATTCTCCATTTCTTTCTTTATGATTCCTAGCATTCTATTTGCTTTTTTGGCCACGGCTGCATACTGGGCAGAGGGTTTCAATGTATTATCCATGATGATGCCCAGATTTTTTCCTGAATGCTGAATCCTAATGTGGAATCTTGCGTCGTGTAACCATAGTTTGGGTTGTTCTTTCCTACATGCATAATGTTGCACTTGTCCACATTAAATTTCATCTGCCATTTGGATAGCCAGTCTCCCAATTTTTCAAGGTCCTCTTGCAATTTTTTCACAATCCTCTTGTGTTTTAACAACTTTGAATAATTTTGTGTCATCTGCAAATTTAATCACCTCATCTGTTGTTCCCATTTCCAGATCATTTATAAATATGCTAAAAGGCCGTGAGCCCAGTACAGATCCTTGGTGTAGTCCACTATTCACCTTTCTCCATTGAGAAAATTGTCCATTTAGCCCTAATCTTTTGTTTTCTATCTTTTAACCAGTTGCTAATCCACAATAGGCTCTCTATCTTGCTGCTTGAATAAAGCAGCTTTAAATTAAAAATTAAAAAACAACCCACTTCCAGGTAGCCAGGCTTTCCCAGACCTTTGTGAGTGGCTGGAGAGGCCTTAGTTTTTTCCAGCCAGCCTGATAGGTGAAGAGGATTCCCTTGCTCATCAGGGGGTTCCTTTTTTGCTGCAGTTTTCCTTTTTTTTGTCAGGATTTTTTTCTTTGTAGTTTTTTCTTTTAAACCAGATTTAAGCACTGCCATGATGCCCAGTTGCCGGATGTGTACTGGCTTGTGAATCCCACTAGGTGAGCTCATAGTCTGGCTCTCTTTATTTATTTATTTAAACAACTTGTATTCGCCCATCATGAACATTCTGAGTGGATTACAACTCAAATGTGAAATATGGCAATAAAATACAAATTTAAAAAAGCCCTAATCTTCACATCCAAACCCTAATCTCTCTAGCCATAAGCCTGAATAAATAAAAATCCCTTTAATTTCTTTCTAAAGTCTAATTGATCTGACATTAATCGAAAAAGGACAGGCAAATGGTTCCATAAAATGGGTGCAACGGAAAAACGTTTGCCCCGAGTGCGATGGAGAAGTTTCAGAGCACAGTTTTTTTGACAATGTCGGGCCCTCCCCCTCAGGGGGGGCCCAGGATGCAATGCCAATTTTGCTTCCTTTACTACGTCTCCGGTGATTTTTCTGCTGATGGGAATGACAGCCATCATGGATTGGCTGCATGATCCTGGCAGAAAGGGAGCATGGTGAGGCTGCTGCAGCCCCTTGATAGTTCTTCCAGGGCCCAGGGCCTGCTTTCTGCTGTGTTTGAACAGCAGCCCCTGAAACGCTCACAAGCTGTTTTCAGTCCTTGTAGGGATTCAATGCCCTGACTTCTACAAAGTGGGACTTAGGGCCCTCGGGGGGGTCTTCCCCCCCCAATGGTGATAAGGGGGTTAAGTGACACATCCCTTCATTTTTGCCTGCCCAGTCTTATTCCCCGGGTGAGTCAGTGAAGGAAGAGGAGCTTTCCTTGGTGAAGGGTGAAGATCTATCAGTAATCCATCTCTTTTTCATAGGGTGGATCTATCCTCCCTTATTCAGAATGCTAAGATGGCTTTGTGCATTTCAGAGCCCCCTTCAAGATTTCTCAAGTGGACCCTAACCTGGAGGGGTTGCATGGTTCCTCTGGCCTTTTTCTCCTCTCTGAGCCCTTGCAAAAGCTTGTGTAAGTGGGAAGCATCAGAGCTGGAACTGAGGGGCTCCAAGTGAAGGGGCAATAGCTCAAACTACCCAGACCTAGGGGGGAGCACTACAAAATGGAAGTTAGCCATACAAAATGGCTTCTTTGCTAGCTTGGCCTTACTGAGAGAAAGACAGAGATATGAGGATTCTGACAGCCTACATGTATTCAAGTGGAGGAATAGCCCAATGGTTAGAGCACGGGCTTAGGAACCAAGAGACAAGGGTTCATTTCCCACTAGCACTCATTGTGGTCTTGGGCAAGCCACTTAACCCTCCATTGCCTCAGAAGAATCTAAGTTATCCATGGGAAAGTTATCCTGATCCATGGGAAAGTGCGGTATATAAGTGTCTGTTAAAATAAATAAATAAATAAAGTTATCAACATCCCTGTTTAATGTACATTACTGAGTTTAGGTTACAATGTAAACTGCTTTGATTAAATGATAAAGTGGTATAAAAAACACCCTATTAAATAGTGTATGATGGCAGATAAAGACCAGTATGAGCCATCTAGTCTGCCTAGTAAGGTGTTAAAATAGTTGTACTCACTGCTCCATGCAGGACATCCCCCCATGCCTTTGTTTAGGGTTGTGCCCGTGCTCTTTGCAGGTCCCCCTTCTATTTATTGAAGTATAAAAGATATTTAAGTTTGTTTTGATTTCATCCTCTTGCTATAAAGGGATCCACTGTGTCTGTCCCATGACATTTTGAATTCTTTTACTGTATTTGCCCCCACCACCTCCATTGGGAGGGCATTCCAAGCATCCACCACCCTTTCAGTGAAAAATGTATTTCCTGATGTTGCTTTTAGGTTTACCGCCTTGCAGCTTCATCATATGCCTCTAGTTTTACAGTTTCCCTTTCTTTGAAAAAGTTTTTTTGTTCATTAATAACCTTTAAATATTTAAAGGTCTGTATCCTATCTACCCTGTCCCTCCTTTCCTTTAGGGTATACATATTTAGGTCTTCAAGTCTCTTCTCATATGTCTTCTGGCGCATGCTCCAAATCATTTTGGTTGCCTTCCTCTGAACCATATCAAGTCTTTTTATATCCTTCATGAGATATGGTCTCCAAATCTGAACACAATATTCCAAGTCAGGCTCACCAACGACTTGTACAGGGACATTAATACCTCTTCTCTGCTGGTTATTCCTCTCTGTATGCAGCCCAGCATCCTTCTGGCTTTGGCTACTGCCTTGTCTCATTGTTTCGCCACCACCTTGAGATCCTTAGACTCTGTCCCTGTGAGGTATCTTTCCTGGTCCATGCACACCAGCCTTTCGCCCCCTATTGCATACAATTCCTTTGGATTTCTTCATCCCAAATGCATGACTCTGTGCTTCTTTGCAATAAATCTTAACTGCCAATCATTAGACAATTCTTCCAGTTTTTGTAGATCTTTCTTCATGCTATCTACTCCCTCAGAAGCATCCACTCTGTTGCAATTTTTTGTGTATATTTTTGTGTTGTCTGCAAAACTGTAGACTTTTCCCTTCAATCCTTCTGCACTATCACTCACAGATACATTGAACACTATCGTCTCAGGACTGATCCCTGAGACATGCCACTATGCTCCTTCCTTTCTTCCGAGTGGGTTCCATTTATCACTACCTTCTGTCATCTATCAGTCAACCAATTTCTGATCTAGTTCACCTCCTTGGGACACATCCCCAGGCTGCTCAGTTTATTGATAAGCCTCCTATGAGGAACAGTATCAAAGGCTTTGCTGAAATCTAGGAAAATCATATCCTTTCCATGCTCTTGATCTAGTTCTTTGGCCACCTGATCAAAGAACTCCATCAAATTTGTTTGGCATGATCTTCCTTTGGTAAGACCATGTTGCCTTGGTTCATGCAATCCATTGGTTTCCAAAAAGTCCACTATTCTTTCTTTCAAGAGCTCCTCCATTACTTTTCCCACCACAGAGGTAAGACTTACCACCCTATAGTTTATTTATTTATTTAGACAGTTTTGTATACCACCTTATCCTTCAATCAAAGTGGTCACAACATATTTGGGGGATATATTTAACACAAGGGGATATGAGACACATACACTAATACTTACAGGGAACATGGGTAATGGAGGATTAAGTGGCTTGCCCAAGACCACAAGGAGCACCTTTGGGACTAGTCCATCCAGCCCAAGGTTGCTGTCCTCTAGTGGGATTTGAACCCACAACCTTTTGGCCTGCGGTAACTTGCCCCAACCACTAGGCCACTCCTCCCTCATCTCTTCCTTATTACCACTTTTGTTATGGTCACTGCTACTCACATGGGCACCCACCAGGACATTTGACATGCTATCTCCATTGGTGAGTACTAAATCCAGTATCAAACTTTCCCTGGTTGGTTCCATCACCATTTGTCTGAGCAATGCTTCTTGGAAGGCATCCACAATCTTTTTACTTCTTTCCAGATTTGCAGAAGGAATATTCTAATCCATGTCTGGTAGATTAAAGTCACCTAATATGATCACTTCTCCATTCATTGCTACCTTTGCAATATCAATAATCAAGTCTCTGTCCATTTCTTCAGTTTGAGTTGGAGGCCTGTAGACTACACCAGCATGGATGATAGTGTCTTCTCCTCTTTCCAACACAGTCCACAGCGTTTCTTCTTTTCCTCAAATCCCCTGCATTTTCAAGGCTTTAATATTGCTTTTGACATATAGGGCTACTCTCCTTTTCTGCCTTCTTTATCTCTTCTAAATAAATTATAGCCAGCTATGGCTGTATCCCATTCATGTGATCTGAGATAATGGAGCCATTGTCTTGAGCTGGAAAACATACATTACTGGTATTTTGGTGTTAGAAAGTGGACTATGGTTCTCTTTTTCTTTTTGAACATCTATTTTGCATCCAACGCAACCCCTCTTCCAACAGTAGGTACAGAGCAGAAGAGCAGAACTAAGACATCAAACCCAACATACAAGAAAAAATATTTGATTCCTTTCTGGCCCGGATGATGTACAAACTATTAATATCCTTCTCCAGTTCCAAGCAGATCGTGAATTAACACAAAACCCTACAAAAGTCACTAAAGATGTATAACCAGCTTCTAAAATTAATGCAGTAAACAGCCTACCCAGAAAAGAGCAGCACCATAAATACTGCAGTGGGTCTTAGAACATCCTTATGCCTATTTGGAAAACTGAACAAGCAAGATTACTACATGTCCTATGTAGAAACTCCATGCTAACGGAACACTTCTCTCAGTCACACAGACAGAACACAGTTAGACCCTCACCAAGTACAGAATAAATTATAACAAACTCAAAGCAGAAATATGTAGACAAAATTAAATTGAAACCCCAACAAGCCAGGCTCTGTAACAGGGGTTTTCAACCTAGTCCTCGGGAAACCCTAGGCCAGTCAGGTTTTCAGGATTTCCAGAATGAATATGCATGAGAAAGATTTGCATGTTCTGCCTTCATTGTATGCAAATCTATCTTATGCATATTCATTGTGGGAACCCTGAAAACCTGACTAGCCTAGGGTTCCCCGAGGACTGGGTTGAAAACCTATGCTGTATACAGTATAACACAAGAAATAGAGGATGCAGGTGACATTTTACCTCACCTTTGCTGAGCACTAGTATGAGACGCACAGGAATCTCTGATCGCACATGCAGGCCGTGCAGCCTCTCCCCATACTCTTCCCCCTCTGATCTTGCTGGTTAGGAGCAGTACTGGCTGTCCCCACAGTCCATCTCTGATCAAGGATTACTGAGATTGAGGGAGGGGGCAGACCATGGGGTGAAGTAGTGTGGGATCAGAGAGGACTGTGCCTCATGTTACTACTCAGCATACGTTAAAGCAGCAGCTAGCAGAGAGGTGCACATGGTGACGGACTTTATTTGTGCAGCTGTGCAGCCTGTAGCTGGCGCCAAAATACCAAACATGCTATGCCTCTATTGCAGGACTCAACAAATTTTGTGTGGATTTTGGAGCCAAGCCAGAATCTTAGGAGCCAGTGCTTGTGACCTCTTCGCAACCCCCCCCCCCCCATTATCTCTCTTGCAGATCTCATTTTCTCAAGTCTCACAAGACCAGCACCAGAGTTCCTATACTCTGTGCGTGTGCGTGTGTGTGTGGTGCGGAGGTAAGGTGCCCATGTGTGAGTGCAAATCTGTCTTGTAGAAGTTGGGTGTCTGTGTGTGTGGTTTGGGAGAGGGGGATAAAGCTTTGGGCAACACCTTGCACTTTTCTCCCCTCCTCCTCCTCAAACACCTCTCCTGCTGTCTCCTCTCCTCTGATACCCTTCCAGAATCCCCCACCATCACCAACCCCCCCCAGCATTCCTATCCCCTGCCCTAAAATCCCCCATCCTCCTTTTTAAAATAGGCCCCCTGCCCCTTTAAATAATCCCTGTATTCTCTACCTCACTTGAAGTCTTCCCTACTCCCACACACACAACCTATTTTCCTGCAGGCCACAAACAAGCTTCCCTCTTCTCTTCTGCCCACGGTGCTGTTTTGTGTGGGTACGGTTACCTGAGAGCTCTTGAGTTACATCAAGAAAAATATTGTTGGACAGGTCAGAGGTAGCTCTGGCTCCAGAATTGGTTTGCTGATACTATGTCCAAGCGGCAGCTGAGCAATTTCCCTTTGAAGAACAGATGAAGGACCTAGGAGAAACTCCTCCACAGGCTCCTGGAAGAAGGCCCAGAGATGCCAGGGTTTCCCCTCATAGGGCTCAGCGGGACGTATGAGGGGCTTTTCATACCAGAAAGAGTTCTGGCATGGCCTATTCTTCCTATGGGTCTAATCCCAAGAAGGATCAGTCCTTTCGCGGATCCCAGCACTCTCAGGACACAGCAGGCACCTCATTGGGAGCCAGTAAGTCCTTTCAATGAGATCCATCAAGTTCCTTCCAAGAGATAGGCAGTTGGAGGGCATCTGTGGCTGTTTTGCTCAAAATGGACTCATATCACGTCAGTCCAATAAGTCCTCAAAGTCCTCATACAGGGGTATGCATTTGAGTTAGCGGATCCTCTTTGGAACGTCTCTGTGGAGTCTCCCCGTGACTCCCTATCCAAGAGAGAGACAATCAAGGAAACTTTCAGTGCCTCCTACAATTACAGATTATCGTACATGTGCCCTTTGCAGAACAAGGACAGGGCGGTATTCCATCAGCATAAAGAGGATACTGAAAACCATGGTAGGAAATAAGTGCAGCAAGGGACTTTCTAGAGGGAGAAAAGTAGAGGTCCCAAGACAGAGCTCTGAGGTACACCAACGGAAAGTATGATGGCAGTAGAGGAGGATCCACCAGAACATATATTAAAAGTGTGATGGGAGAGTTAAGAAGAAAACCAGGACAGAACAGAGCCCCTAAATCTAAGTAAGGACGGGGTCTCGAAGAGAAGGTGGTCATCAGCAGTGTCAAAGACAGGAGAAAGGTCAAGAAGGATGAGGATCGAGTAAAGGCCCTGAGATTTTGCAAGAAACAAGTCGTTGGAGACTTTGGCAAGAGCCATTTCTGTGCCATAATTATCTTTTGTAGAAGAAAAAGTAATTTTGGTTGCTTTACTAAATGTTAATAATTCTCTAGGACAAGAATAAAGTCATTATCTCCAGGAACAAGCAGGAATGAGTCGTCACATAAGGGTATCGTTGGCACCGACGGAGCCTGCGTGGGAACGCTCCCCAGCGTCCAATTAGAACGCTTTTGGGAGCATCCCACAGCGCCTGCGTGCTGCCTTCCCGCCTTTCCAACTGCCTCTCTCCAGTTTTCCGCGGAGCCGGCAAGACGTATTCCTGTCACTGCAGAAAATTCTTCTTTTTATTTTTAGTTTTTTGTGGTCGCGTCTGCCTTCCCTCGAGGCTACCGGTACCGCCGGTGCTTTTCTTTCTTTTTCCTGAAGAATTTCTTCTTTTCTTAGAAATTTTTTTCCTGTTTAGTGCCTGACGGTTTCTAGGCCATTAGGCCTCTACCCTTCCATTATGGAAAAACCAGCCACTATCCTTAAGAAATGCTCAAAGTGTGGCGGTACAGATATTTTTTCAGACACTCACACTTGGTGTCTAAAATGTTTAGGTCCTGACCATTGCCCTCTGGAGTGTCTCTCCTGCTGGAGCTCAAACAGAAGAAGTCTTCAGAATCGAGCACAACTCGATACCCGGTTCACATCGCTCTAGATGTTACCAGCTAGCATATCTTCTTCTTCACAGGATCAGGTAACCAAACAAAAGTCTGTAAAGACTAGCCAGTCCTCGAGTGGTAGATCTCTTTCTCAGCATCGAGATGGCTTTGGCCTTGCCCTCGAGGACATTCTGGCAATAAAGCCCCGGCGGGAGTCTTCGGGCTCCAAAGCATTAACGGTTGTTCCCAGGGTTCTTAACTCGATGAACATACCTGGGCCATGCTCGGTGGTTGTGGCCGCTTCAAGCGGTACCGACACCCCGGCATCGGCTATGGTGATGGACGAAACGCTCCTCGCCGATGAACGTAGTCTAGCACTCTCGGCTACTTCGGTACCACTAGAGTTGCTGCAGACCGTTCCTCGAGTATCGGTATCGCCTCCGGTACTGGTACCGGTATCGGCATCGGTGTCGGTACCGTGCATGCTTGCTTCGACAGAATCGCTTCCCTCGATGCCGAGCCTGGAATCGATCTCTAGCATGGAGGATTCGGTACCGACCTCGGGTGGTACCAAAGACATCGCTTTAAAGAAAATCCGATGCTTCATCCTTTTCAGTCTTCCGATCCCGATGACTGGATCCATCGGTACCAAGGCTGATTTTTCTACAAGTCTAGCCTTTACCCCTCATTTTAGAGAGTCCTCCTCGGGGGAGATTTCTTTTCAGGCTTTTCTGCTTGATATGGCAAAGTTACTTGCCATTTCTATACCTGGTAAAAAATCCCTACCGGGGAATTCAGAGACACTGCAATTCCTCTGGATTCCAAAGGAGGTGATCATGCTTCCTTTGCATCAGACCTTACAAGATCTACTGTTAAGAATGTGGGAAACTCCTTTAACGGTGTCCCCACATTCTAAGACACTTGGCACTATGTACAAGGTGCCACCTTCTCCAGGTTTTCAAAAGACTCAACTTCCTCCTCATTCTATTGTTGTAGAATCAGCAATGAGGCATATTAAGAGTGCAAAGAAGCACTCTTCTTATCTGCCAGGTCGTGAGTCTAGGACTTTAGATGCCTTTGGACGTCGATGCTTCCAGGCATCCATGCTTTCAGCAAGAATTATCTCATATATTTTCTATATGGGATTATCTCTTGAAGAGGTCACAAACAACTTAAAGTTTTTGAACCCTTTCCTTCCAGAGCATAAAAGAGCAGACTATTCCTTATTAGTCAATCATGCTCATAATATCTCTAGGTTCCTTAATCGTGCTTCCCTAGACTGTTTTGAGTCTATTAGCAGAACTTCTGCTATAGCCATAGGAGCACGATGCATAGCCTGGCTCCAAGCTTCAGACTTGGACAGATGGGTTCAGGAAAGGCTGGGAAATACTCCTTGTACTGGTGAAAATCTCTTCAACAAGGAGGCTTTATTTCAAGCTAATCAGTTGAGCACTGATGCTGTTACTTTCAGAGGATTCTCAAAACACTCCTCTATCCCAGCTAATAAAAAATCTCATAAAAAGCTTTATTCCCCCAAGGGAAAAAGGTTTTATCCATCTTCTACCCATTCTGCAGATGTTTCCAAAGATGGGCAACACCACACCAGGCTAAGAAAATCAAGACCTCAATAGGCTGAGCAAACCCAGCAATCGCAGGGTTTCTGATATTTTATTCGTTTTTTCTGTGTGAGGTTTAGAACTTGAACCTACTTCTTTCAACAGAAGCATCTAAAATTCATCTCATCCATGCGGAGATATCAGTCATACATTGACTCAATCCTTGACTCGGGGCATGAATCTCTTGCTACAAGAGAAATCTATCCTTCTAGCTAAGAGCAATTAAGGACTATCATACCCCAGAGGTGGCAGGTTTCTCCTTTTAAAATAAAAGGAGAACTAACAACTAACAGGGTGAACTATACCCTTCACCTTGTCAGTTTCCTGTATGAGGATATCTCATACTTTTAACTGCAAGGGGACCCTATCTTTCCAAAGACTTACTAAATTGTAAGTCTTCTCAACTCTGTATTAATTTCTATCCCTCTTAGCCCAGACATTCAGTCTCTAAGAGTACTACTAATCAACTGGAGGGCTTGTTCTCTAAGCCATAGGATTTTCTTCAATTACCTACTCCAGTAAGTAGTTTCCATACAGAGTTTTCTCCCCTTTTGCAGTTCATCTCCTTCTCCAATATCTTTTAAGGCAGCTTTTTGGACAGAAATTGGGTATCACTACTCCAAATTATGTCTGTCGGTCCTCTTCAATCTATGGGACCTAACTTTTGTGCTGCCTTAATAACAGATAATTCCAAAAGAGATCCAGAACTCATTTGGACTGTTTATTGTTGCAGGCAGTAGGCCTGTCTACTATTCTTAGCCACCTTCAATTCTCTTTGGCTCCAACAGAATAGATTAGGTTGCACACTGGCAATTCAACAGCCAGATCTAAGCAACCTACAACATGCTCTCTGCAATTCTACAACAAAGCTCTGCAACTGTGGGCCTTTGCCAGAGAGCCTCAGAGCTACTCCTAATAGGGAGCTGCCAGATAATTAAGAAGGGCTTCAGCTGGTAGACTCTGCCAGTCATGTTCCTACATGACTGGTTTTTTCCTACTCTTACCATATTTCCTTAAAATTTCCTTTTAAGAAAAGGTAACCAGGGTTTAGACCACGTGAAAGCGTATAAAATTGCACAATTCCCTGGTTGTTCCACATCTCACTGGAACTTCTACAACAGGGATGCATTTTTTTTTCACTGCAGTTGGTCCTTATTCACTACTTTCCTTCAAATTTCCTATACTTCATGGTAGCTTATGTTGCACAGGAGAACGCATGATACTCATATTGCCCTCATAAAGAGGCAAACATGGTATCCCCTTATATTGCGTCTTTTTCTCCAGCTACTATTTGAAATTATAGAAGGATCCAGACTTGCTGTCTTAAGACTAAGGATCTCCTCTGCACTCATTCACGTACGTCTCGAGACCTGGTTATTCAGGGACTAGATCTTTTCAAGAAGTCTAATCTTATCCCTGTAAGTGAAGAACATATTACCAGTTTCCATGAAACTTTCTCTATAGTTCTTTTATTTATTTATTTATTTATTTAGCTGCATTTATATCCCGCTTTTCACCAGACAGAGATTCCCATCAATATTCTCAAGTAGGTCTTAATCCTTCTTGTTGCTGCCTCAATCTCTATACAACATCTGACTTTGAAAGATTTGTCTACTGTCTACTGTCCATATTAATGCTGCTCCAGCATACCATAAAACTCAATGGACAACCAATTACTATGGTAATTTACGAAATACCTTCTTTTACCGTTACCTTATAGGTTACGTCACATCTGAAACTCTACATGTAAGGTCATCTTCATAAGTGACATCACTTACAAAATACTTTTACTGATTTTCAAGAAATTGGAGGCTCAACGCCTAGTACAAATATCTTTCTCGTTCATTAGAATAAAGGGGATCTTAAAGACCTATCCCCTTTTTTCTGCAAAGGGTATTTCTGCCTTTTCATCCAAACCAGTCAGATTATCTCCACTCTTTCCTAGGACCTTATTCTGCTCCAAGGACAAGAGGTTCAATTTTTTGGACTTTACAGAAGCTTTAGCTATTCTCAAAAGTCCAACCTCATTGACCTCCCCCAGTACTTCTTCTGGGGTTAGTTCTAGCCATGAGGACTTCTCATCTCTTCCTGTATTGCAAAATTATTATTTTCCCTCTACTTCACATTGGAGGAATTTCTTTGAGGATAATGATCTGACTCTCAACCACAGACCCTTATTACCCACAACAAGTATTTTTGCAATATTTTTGAGTGAGATCCACATTAGAAAATTCAGACTCACCATTTTTCTAATATTTTTAATTTACACAAGGACTCCCCTCTGGATACCTTGTTTAGTTAAGCTGTTCCACAGCACCTCTTTTTTTTCTTTTCTAGTTCAACTCCTACCCTCCATCCATTGGATGCCTGAGGTTTTGAGGGATAAGCATGGCCCATCTTAGATTGCAACATGCTGGGGCCTCCTCCAGGCATCTTAGCTTGGGAATCCCCATATGTGAAGACTCATTCCTGCTTGTTCCTGGAGATAGCACAGTTACTTACCTGTAACAGTGATCTCTGAGAACAGCAGGAATAAGTCTTCACAACCCACCCATCTCCCCTAGGAGTTGTATCTCTCTATCTATCTCTTTCCTTTCCCTCACTCTCTCTCTCTTTGTCTCAGCTCTAAAACTCAACTGGAGAGAGGCAGTTGGGAAAGGCGGGAAGGCAGCACGCAGGAGCTGTGGGATGCTCCCAAAAGCATTCTAATTGGACGCTGGGGAGTGTTCCCGCGCAGGCTCCGTCGGTGCCGACGATACCCATATGTGAAGACTTATTCCTGCTGTTCCCAGAGATCACCTGTTACAGGTAAGTAACTGTGCTTTATCTTTCATCTTTTTAGATTTACGCCAATGATGCACAATTTGTCTCAACTTCCTTTTAGTGATCTAATCAGAACAATGTATCCTTGAAGGATACTATCGAAAGCATGAAGTTAGGGCATATCAGCAGAAAGGTTCCATTAAAGACAAAAGTAGCCCAAATGCCCTTGAGTAGGAGCAGACAGAGCTTAAAGATTCCAATAGCCAGATTAATATGAATAAAATACAGTCTCTAAAATGAGTGTATGCAAATGCTAGAAGTCTAAAAAATAAGAAGGGAGAGTTAGAATATATAGCACTAAATGAGAGGTTAGATATGATTGGTATCTCAGAGACTTGATGGAAGGAGGACAGCCAGTGGGGCACTGTGATACCTGGGTACAAACTATATTGTAATGATAGAGCTGATCAAATTGGTAGAGGGGTTGCGCTCTATGTTAGAGAGGGCATTGAGTCACAAAGGATTAAAGTTTTGCAGGAAACAAAATTTGCTGTAGAATCTCTATGGATTGAAATTCCATGTAAAAGGAGGAAGGTGATGGCAGTGGGGGTGTACTATCGACCGCCTGGCCAGAATGAACAAATGGATGATGAAATGCTCAAAGAAATCAGGGAAGCTAACAAAAGTTACAGCACAGTAATAATAATGGGTGATTTCTACCCTGGTATTGACTGGGCCACTGTCACGGGAGGACATGCTAGGGAGATAAAGTTTCTAAATGACTACTTCTTGGAGCAGTTGGTTCATGAACCCATCGGAGAGGAAGCCATTTTGGACCTAGTCCTTAGTGGAACACCAGATCTGGTGCAAGAGATAAGAGTGTTGGGGCTACTTGGCAATAGTGATCATAGCATGGTCACGTTTGATTTAATTAATGGAGGAGGGATGGTAAGGAAATCCACAGTACTACCTTTTAACTTTCGAAAGGGAGACTTTGATAAATGAGGAAAATAGTTAAGAAAAAACTAAAAAGAGCAGTTGCAAAGGTTAAAGACTTACATCAAGCTAGGGGGGGTGTTTAAAAATACTATCTTGGAAGCCCAGACCAGCTGTATTCCACGCTTTAAGAAAAGTGTTAGGAAGTCCAAAAAACTGCCAGCATGGTTTAAAGGTGAGGACAGATAGGCTGTTGTTGCCAAAAAAGCATCTTTCAGGAAATGGAAAAAAAGAGCCAAATGACGAAAACTAGAAACAGCACAAACACTGCCAAGTTAAATGCAAGGCATTGATAAGGCAGGCAAAGAGAGAATTTGAGAAGAAGCTTGCTGTGGAAACAAAAATGCGTAATAAAGACTTTTTCAAGTACATTTGTAGCAAAAACCTGTGGGAGAGTCAGTTGGACCATTAGATGATAGAGGGGTAAAAGGGGCACTAAGAGGGAACAAGGCCATAGCAGAGAGACTGAATGAATTCTTTGCTTTGGTCTTTACTAAGGAAGATGTAGAGATGTTACCCATGACTGAAGTGGTATTTAAAGGTGATACTGCGGAAGAATTGAAATAAATATTGATACACCGGGAAGATGTATTACTACTATTTGATAAACTGAAGAGGACTAGATGGTATACATCCAAGGGTGTTGAAAGAAATATGAGATTGCAGAACTGCCATTAGTAGTCTGTGAACTATCATTAAAATAATCTGTAATACTTGAAGATTGGAGAATGGCCAATGTAACGCCAATTTTTAAAAAGGTTTCCAGGGGTGATCCAGGAAACTACAGATCGGTGAGCCTGATGTCAGTACCGGGAAAAATGGCAGAAACCATCATAAAGAACAAAATTACTGAACATGTAGATAGTCATGGCTTAATGGGAGACGGCCAACATGGCTTTAGACAAGGAAGATCTTGTCTTACTAATCTATTATGTTTTTTTGAAGGTGTGAATAAACAGGTAGACAAAGGCGAGTCGGTTGATATAATGTATCTGTACTTTCAGAAAGCCTTTGACAAGGTCCCTCATCAGAGACTTTTGGCAAAACTAATAAGTCATGGGATAGGAGGCAATGTACTATTGTGGATCAGGAACTGGTTAAAAGATAGAAAGCAGAGGGTAGGGCTAGATGGCCAATTTTCCCAATGGAGAAAGGTGAATAGTGGAGTATCTCAGGGATCTGTGCTGTGTTTGCTGCTTTTTGACATATTCCCTTTTCCAAATCATTTATGAATAACGAGTGAGGTTATCAAATTGCAGATGACACAAAACTATTTAAGGTTGTTAAAACCCATGAGGCTTGTGGAAAACTGCAAGAGGATCTTGATAAATTGGAAGACTGGGCATCCAAATGGCAGATTAAATTTAATGTGGACAAGTGCAAAGTTATGCACCTAGGAAAGAACAACTCAAACTATGGTTACACCACCCAGGAAAAAGATTTAGGCTTCATCGTGGATAACGTTAAAACCCTACGCCCAGTGTGCACCGGCGGCCAAGAGAGCAAATAGAATGCTAGGTATCATAAGGAAAGGAATGGAGAATAAAACAAAGGATATTATAATGTGTCTGTATCGTTCCATGGTGCAACCACACCTTGAACTGTGTGCAATTCTGGTCACCGTATCTTGAAAAGGATATAGTGTTATTAGAAAAGGTACAGAGAAGAGCCACCAAAATGGTAGAGGATGGAAAGATACACCTATGAAGAGAGGCTAAAAAGGTTAGGGCTCTTCAACATGGAAAAGAGACGGCTGAGGGGAGATATATTAATGAATGGAGTGGAACGGGTAAACGTAGATCGATTGTTTACATCAGAATATAGAAAGACTAGGGGACATGCAATGAAGCTACAGGGCAACCTATTTAAGACTAATAAGAGAAAATATTTTTTCACTCAACGTGTAATCAAACTCTGGAATTTGTTACCGGAGGATGTAGTAAAAGCTGTTAGTGTAGCTGGGTCATATTACTCAATGGAGTACTATAATAAAGATTCCATTATTGTGGAATTGGACAAGTTCCTGGAGGAGAGGTCCATAAATCATTATTAAAAGAGACCCAGGATATCACTGTTTGACCCAGTACAAGCATTGAGGAACCTGTGTCTTTTGGGGAGACCGCAAGGTACTTATGACCTAGATTGGCCTCTGTTGGAAACAGGATACTGGGCTTGATAGACCTTGGTCTTGATCCAGTATGACATACCTTATGTTCTTAATCTAATTAGTACTCCATTGAGTAATATGACCAAATTTGGGAACCTGTGCACGCACAGGTTCAGTCTGATCCAAACTTTCAATGAACATATGGCTCAAGAAGAAAAATATGTCTATTCAAATCTACAGTATGTTAGAAAACCTCTGTGACTATTCCTACCAATGTTGAGAAAAGGCAATTTACATCAACATCTTGCCTTGCTTTCCTGAGTGCAAGATCAACCACCTTCTTTGAAGTATTACATGGGGGTTGCCAAGAAAATAATCTAATCAAGACCCATGGCAACATGCATAAATTAGGATGTATGGATATGACAGGCAGCTGATTATAGCATTCATGGTTTCTTAATAATTGAATCTTTATTTTCAATATTACCACATAGAGATTTTAACATGTACTAATGTATGATGTGAAGACCACATAGGTGGTGCACATTATTTACCGTGTGTGTGTGTGTGTGTGTATGTGTGTATGTTTATATATAAAACATGGTTTTGTGATTCTTGATTTAACTTTCTTCCCGATACAGTTGTCTGTCGTCTAACCTGATGCTGGTTGCTTAGGTTGATATAGCTGTCTTGTGCCCAGACGCTTGTCAGTCTTCAGCCCTTTTATTTTTAAAATGTCTTTTTCTGTATCAAATGCAGTAAATAAAAGGGCATGCTTACTAATATGCGCTACCTGGGTAGCGTGGGGTTAGCTCACGGTATGTGTGTCATGCTAAAATGTTGCATGGGGCCCCATGCTGAAAACTCCACGCTACCTTTGTAATATGCATCTAGGTGGTACCTGGGTGGGACAGGTGTGTTCCCTCGCCTGCATGATCTGGGCAGGTGGCAAACTAATGCCACCATCATGCATCATGCTCCTGCAGCTGTGCCTGCCTCCTTTCAGTTAATGCGAAGCCCCGCATTAGGAGCACTACCCATACCCCTATTAGCAGGGTGGAACATAGTAAACATGCCCCATAATGTAATAATTGTAGTTGTCATTCCAGCATTACACCACACCCCGAGATGCCTCCTTAGACGTCTAATTCAGGTTCTCGGGTGACCTTTCAACCATAACGTTTTAAGATATTTTTTTCTATGATCAAGATCTGATGTAATCTCTGGGCTATTTTATTTTTGTCATCGAACAGGTATTGGACCCCAAATTAAGAAACAGTATGAGGAAGGTGCTGTAAAAGAGGAACCACATAGGATGCTTCTTGACTTGGAAAGACTAACTTTTCCAAAGGATTTTCACAAATTATATGACAAAGGAAAGTACGGTGGTGAGCCGAAACCAACCAAAGACCGGGAAACCCCTCCAGAAGACAGAGGCGAGCAGTGTTTCATTTATGGTTACGGCAGAGAGACAGCTGGCTATCAGAAAGACCTAGTAAAACAAAAATCATACACACACACGGCCTTAAAGAACTGCACCAGTAAAGACCCCGTAATTACATGCCATGAGAACTATGCTGGAGAAAAATCATTTATATGTGCTGCCTGTAATAAAATATTCAGCCAGAAAACAAATTTGGTAACCCATGCAAGGATACACACGGGAGAGAAACCATTTAAGTGCCCTACATGTGATAAAGGGTTTGGTCAGAAATCACATCTGACAACACACGTGAGGACCCATGCAGTAGAGAAACCATTTGTATGCACTGAGTGTGATAAAAGGTTTAGTCTACCATCGTACCTGAGATTGCATACTAAGATTCACACAGGAGAAAAACCATTTAACTGTGGTGAGTGTAATAAAAGCTTCAGTATGATATCATACTTGCGATTACATGCAAAGATTCACACAGGAGAGAAACCAAATAAATGTACGGAATGTGATAAAAGCTTCAGGTTAAAATCAGATTTAAAAATACATAAACGAAAGCACACGGGTGAGAGACCCTTTAAATGTGCTGAATGTGATAAGCACTTTGGGCTAAAGTCATGTCTGAGGTTACATGAAAGGATCCACACAGGGGCAAAGCCATTTAAATGTACTAAGTGTGATAAAAGTTTCAGGCAGAAATCAACATTGAAAACGCATGAAAGGAACCACACAGGTGATAAACCATTTAAATGTACTGATTGTGGTAGAAATTTTGGTATGATATCACACCTCAAAAGGCATGAAATGATCCATACTGGGGAGAAACCTTTTAAATGTACTGAGTGTGATGGGCGTTTTAGAAGAATATCGCATCTAAGGCGGCATGAGATGACTCACACAGGTGAGAAACCCTTTAAATGTACTGAGTGTGATAAAAGTTTTACATTGGCATCCATACTGAGGCTGCATGAAAGAACTCACACTGGGGAAAAGCCATTTAACTGCTCTGTGTGTGATAAAAGCTTCAGTCAGAAATCAACTCTGAAAACTCATGAACTCATCCACACGGGGAAGAAACCTTATGAATGTACTGAGTGTGGTAAATGCTTCAGTCAGAAATCAACTCTGAAAACTCATGAGAGGAGTCACACGGGTGAGAAACCATTTCAGTGTAAAGAGTGTGATAAACGTTTCTGTACACTATCGCAAATAAGACGACATGAAATGATCCACACAAAAAATAAACCCTTTAAATGTAACAAGTGTGATAAAAGCTTTAGTTGGGTATCAAAATTGAAACTACATGAAAAAACTCACAAGTATGGGGATAGAGATGCAATCAGAGATCAAGAAAATGTTGCAGAAATATATAGGAACAGTCCGGATTGTCTTGGGCATCACCGACCTGATTAAAAGAACTTTTAGGAGTAAATTAAATAACAGGATTGTATCCTCGCTGCAGCAGCAGCATTAGAAATAAGCTTTTACAAGTTGGCCCTTTTTTATCTTTTTTTCCCTTCATTGTTGCTAATCTCCAGGAACAAGCAGGAATGTAGTCTTCACATATGGGTATCGTCGGTACCGACGGAGCCTGCGCAGGAACGCTCCTCAGCGTCCAATAGGAAAGCTTTTGGGAGCATCCCACAGCGCCTGCGTGTGCTGTCTTCCCACCTTTCCCAACTGTCCCTCTCCAGTTCCGCAGAGCCGACAGGTCGCACATCCTCTCACCACAGAAAATAAATCCCTTCTATTCTTCTTTTTTGTGGTCACATCTGTCTTCCCTCGACGCTACACCAGTACCGCCGGTGGTTCTTCTTTCTTTTCTTCAAAAAACCCCCCCAAAAACTTTCTTCTGGAGTCTTTCCAGTAATTTTCTCTTCAGGTGCCACGCACCATTTTGGGCACTAGGCCCAACTTTTCCTTCAGAATGGAAAAACCCGCTTCGGGTTTTAAAAGTGTTCTAAGTGCGGCAGTACCATCTCCTTCACCGACACCCATGAGTGGTGCCTCAAATGTTTAGGTCCTGACCACTCTATTTCAGAGTGTGTTACCTGCGGGATGATGTCAAAAAGGGGCTGGCAGAACCGAGCTGCTAAACTTAGCACCCTTTTTCCCTCCGATGCAGCCTCCGTGGCATCGACATCTTCCAGGGCTTTATCTTCCGCTCATGGATCTCAGGTAACTAAACATAAATCTAGCTGGTCCTCAAAGGGTAGATCTCCTTCTAGACAGCGAGATGCCTCTGGCGTTGCCCTTGAGGGACTTTCACTGGCAAAATTGCCCTGGCGGGAGGCTTCGGCTTCCAAAGCACTAATGGGGCTCCAGGATGTTCTCGAGGCTTCAACCTTGGCAGAACTACTGGTGCCATGCTCTGGGGTTCCGGCCGCTTCTTCTGGTACCGATACCCAAGCATCTGCAGCGTTGATAGACCAGAGATTCTTGGCTATTGAACGCAGTCTGGCGGCTCTTCTCACGGCCTCGATGCCCCTGAAACCGCTTCAGACAATTCAACCGGCACCGACTGCATCGACATTGGCAGGTATTCTACTCGGACCGACAGGTCGGTACTGGACCACTCCGATGCTGACTTCGATCGGTACCGGTACCGTGCCTTGCACGATCACCTGGATCGGAGATACTTCGAATCCTCGGATGAGTCTGAAGACTCTGAAAGCTCTGCCGATACCAGAGTACTTCTTCCCGAGGATTCCTCTTCTCCTCAGCGTAGGATGTCTCCTCCAGAGGATATGTCCTTTCAGAATTTTATCCGAGATGTGGCTCGAGGTCTTTCCATCACAGTGGCTCCTGAAAGAGAGCCTGGGGCAAAGGAATTAGAAATCCTACAATACCCTAAAGCTCCCAAGGAGGCAGCTACCTTACCTATTCATGAGATCTTGCATGATCTCATGTTAAGGATGTGGGAAACACCTCTAACCACATCTCCTCACTTTCAAAGACTCGACACCATGTATCGAGTTCCTTCTTGTCCTGGATTTCAGAAGACTCAATTACCACACCATTCCATGGTGGTGGAATCAGCAATGAGAAGGATAAAGAGTGCAAAAAGGCATGCATCTAATCCTCCAGGACGTGAGTGTAGGACTCTTGATGCCTTTGGATGTCGAACCTTCCAGGCTTCCATGCTTTCTGCTAGGATCAGTTCCTATATCTTATATATGGGAATGTTCCTTAAGGAGGTCACAGGAGATTTAGAGCTTATGAGCCCTCTCCTTCCTGATGATAAGAGGCAAGATTACCTCGCCCTTGTCAAACATGCTCAGGATGTTTCCAAGTTTGTGAATTGTGCAGCCTTTGACTGCTTTGAGTGCATAAGCAGAACCTCTGCCATTGCCATAGGTGCATGTAGGATTGCCAGGCTCCAGGCATCTGACTTGGAAATTTGGGTACAGGATAAACTAGGGAATATTCCTTGCACAGGAGAGAATCTCTTTGGCAAGAATTGGCAGGAAAAAGCTAATGAGATAGATGCTGACAATATCACTTTGGATAGATTGTCTAAATCTACAGCTGATCCTGCAAGGAAAAAAATCCTCTAAGAAACCATTCTTCAGTAAGAAGAAGTTTTATCCCTCCTATACCCAACAGGGCATCGTTTAGGTTAGTCTGCCCAAAACGGACAGCAGCAAAAATCTAGGCAAAGAAAGACAAAAGCTGCTAAGCCTCAACCGGCTCAGCAGACTCAGCCTCCACAGGGGCTTTGACTCCTATCTAGAGAACTTTGCCTTCCTGGCCCTGAACGGCCCAGAACCTTCCACCATCCCAGGAAGGTTATGTCATTTTGCCCCCAGATGGGGTCAGATAACAGCAGAAAATTGGACTCTGTCTATTGTAAGAGAGGGGTACAAGCTTCATTTCCTCAGCATGCCCCCTCCTACATGGTAAGACAGTTCAATTCTCAGACCTCTCTCAATGACCAGTTAGGTCAAGAGGTCACTGTGCTTCTTGCCCAAGGGGCAATAGAAGAGGTACCCATTCCCCAACGGGATACAGGGTTCTACTCCCCCTATTTCCTTATTCCAAAGAAAACAGGAGGACACGGACTCTTTTTAGACCTCAGAGAATTGAACAAATTCCTGTTCAAAGAGAAGTTCAAAATGATTTCTCTAGGAACTCTGCTGCGATACCTTCAGAGTCAGGATTGGCTTTGTTCTCTAGATCTCAAGGATGCGTACACTCATGTTCTCACCCATCCAACTCACCGAAGGTTCCTTCGCTTTCTATTTCAAGGGAAGCACTACCAATACAGGGTTCTTCCTTTTGGCCTCGCCTCTGCACCAAGGGTGTTCACAAAATGCATGGCTGTGGTGCCAGCATTTCTCCGCACCCTGGGAATATTCGTGTTCCCTTACTTAGACGACTGGCTCATTTGAGCCCCTTCAGAGCCGGAGGCCAGGGTTTCTCTCTCTCGCACAATGCGTATTCTTCTGTATTTGGGACTTGTCATAAACTTCCCAAAATCCAACCTTGCTCCCACTCAGTCCCTGGAGTTTATAGGAGCTCTGCTGGATACCAGACAGACAAGGGCCTACCTTCCACAGCCCCGCTGCCTTCGCATTGTGCAGTTAGCTTCACAAGCAGTGCTAAAACCTCACCTCACTGCTCGGGAAATGTTTCAGTTGCTAGGCCACATGGCATCCACCGTGCATGTGGTTCCTTATGCTCGCCTCCAGATGAGGGCAGCCCAGTGGACTTTATCCACTCAGTGGACTCAGGGGTCAGGTTGCCTGTCAGACAAAATAGCAAACTCAGATCACCTTATTTTGTCCCTCCAATGATGGCAGTCACCCCAAAAACCTTTTGGTGGGGTCTCCTTTTCAGCAACCCCCACCCCAAGCCTCTCTATCCAGGGTACCTGGACTCCACAGGACGCCTATCTACACATCAGTCTCCTGGAACTCAGAGCAATCTTCCTTGTTCTTTGAGTATTCCACACCCAGCTCAGCTACAAGACAGTCCTAGTTCAAACGGACAATCAAGTAGCCATGTTCTGTGTGAACAAGCAGGGCAGAACAGGCTCTCTTGTCGCTATGCAACGAAGCTTTGCGACTATGGGCCCTCGCCAGAAAGCATCAGATTCATCTCCTTGCGGTGTATCTTCCAGGCATTCAAAATTCTTGGGCAGACAGACTCAGTCGAGTTCTGCTTCCACACGAATGGTCTCTCCAGGCAGACCAGGTGGCCAAATTTTTCAAATTTGGGGAACCCCAGACATAGACCTCTTTGCAAGTCCGCTGAATGCCAAACTTCCCCGGTTCTGTTCCAGAATTCCGGCTCAGGGTTGTCAAGCCAGGGATGCTTTCCTTCTCCATTGGGGCTAGGACGTCCTGTATGCCTTTCCACCCATTCCCCTAATTCCCAAAACCCTGTTCAAGCTTCAGAGAGACAGAAGTCATATGATTCCCATAGCTCCACATTGGCCATGGCAAATGTGGTACCCTTTGCTCCTACATCTCTCTCAAGCTCCACCTCTGGAGTTAGAATCTGCTCCAAATCTCCTTTCTCAGGAGGACGGGATGCTGTGGCATCCCAATCCCCAGCCTCTGCATCTCAGGGCCTGGTTGCTGAAAGCCTAGAACTTCACGGTCTTAACCTTTCTCAGTAGGTAAAGGATATCTTTTATGCTTCCAGGAATCCTTCCACAATATGCTCTTATGCATTTAAGTGGAAAAGGTTTACCATATGGTGCTCGCAGAAGGGTCTTAACCCTCTTGGGATACCTCTGGAATCATTACTGGAGTATCTCCTTCATTTATCAAAGGCAGGGCTTAAGACCAATTCAGTGAGAGTTCATTTGAGTGCTATTGCAGCTTCTTTCAAGCCTCTAAATGGACAACCTATTTCCTCTCATCCTGTCATAGCGAGATTTATGAGAGGCCTTCTTTTAACTAAGCCTCCCATTAAGCCACCACCGGTGGTATGGGACTTAAATCTGGTTCTTGGGCAGCTCATGAAGCCGCCTTTTGAACCATTAGCTACTACCTCTTTGAAATTCCTTTCCTGGAAGGTCATCTTTCTTATTGCAATCACATCAGCACGTCGCATCAGTGAATTGCAAGCGTTGGTGGCTGATCCTCCTTATACAAGGTTCCATCATGATAAGGTAGTCCTTAGGACTCATCCACACTTTATGCCAAAGGTGGTATCACCTTTTCATTTAAACCAAGCGGTTTACCTTCCTGTATTCTTCCCAAGGCCTCACGCCTCAAATGCAAAAAAGGAATCTTCATACTTTGGACTGTAAAAGGGCTTTGGCTTTTTACTTGCAAAGGACACAGCAACATAGAAAGTCCTCTCAACTCTTTGTTGCTTTTGATCCTAGTCATTTGGGACTTCCAGTCTCCAAAAGAACACTGTCCAGCTGGATTGCACAGTGTATATTTTTTGCCCATGAGAGTAAGAACCTTCCTCTTGAAGGCCATGTCACAGCTCACAATGTGAGAGCCATGGCAGCCTTTATGGCTCATCTTCACTCTGTGTCTATTGACGACATCAGTCGAGCCCCTACTTGGGCTTCGGTTCATACCTTCACAGCCCATTATAGCTTAGACAAGGACTCCTGCTGGGATGCCTTGTTTGGTCAGGCTGTTCTTCAACACCTGTTCCATACTTAATCAACTCCTACCCACCATCCCTGGTAGGATGCCAGAGATCCATGGGGGGAAGTGGAGCCCTTTCACAGGGGCACACAACTTCTGGGGCCTTCTCCCTGGCATCTGCAGCTAGGGAGTCCCCATATGTGAAGACTACATTCCTGCTTGTTCCTGGAGATAGCATAGTTACTCACCTGTAACAGGTGATCTCCGGGTACAGCAGGAATTTAGTCTTCACATCCCACCCACCTCCCCTAGGAGTTGATCTCTCTCTCTTTCTCTCTCTCTTTGTCTCAGCTTTAAACTCAGCTGGAGAGGGACAGTTGGGAAAGGTGGGAAGGCAGCACGCAGGCGCTGTGGGATGCTCCCAAAAGCTTTCCTATTGGACGTTGGGGAGCGTTCCCGCGCAGGCTCAGTCGGTACCGACGATACCCATATGTGAAGACTACATTCCTGCTGTTCCCGGAGATCACCTGTTACAGGTGAGTAACTATGCTTTACCTTCTTAAAAATGGCTAAAAGAATGAGTTGAGGACTTGCCTGACCAAGCCTCCAATACCCACTCATGGTCTTGTGGGTGTCTTTGGGAACCTTGCTTCAGTCTTTTGGTCTACTAGTATAGCCATAGTGGGGACACTCTTCCAGTGCTTGGAGACCTCCCTGAGAACTTTTCCTATCCTTAATGGAAGGTTTCTTTCAACTTGTTTTGCCTGTGCTTACCATGGACCCATGCGGCTAAGTAGATGGAGGGCCGAGGTGTAAAAAACAAAATCCACCTTTGGAAGCCAGAAGAGGAAGATCTGGTGATGTGGTTTTGTACTGGAAATGGGTCTTGCATCGCAGTTAAAGTACCAGCATTTACATCATCTTTGGGTGTAGTGGAGACTGCATGGTTTGGAGTTCTGAAGGCAATAAAAGCCCAAATCTCCTTCCCCAGTGCCCTGACAGTAACCTTGCTGATTTCCAGAAAGAGGAATTCTGTTTTATGAAGGCCAGGCTAGAGAGGGGGTTCTGGCTGGCTAGGTTTCTTAATTGTGTAGATTTACAGTGGATGCAGAAGCTAAATTCTAAGCACAAGATAGTATGCGTTAAAGTGTGCCGGTTTAACTGCATGTGTATGTAGAATAGATTTTCAGTGTTCAGAAGGTCCATAATGCTCTGGATAAAGATAATTTAGTCCAGTGAGGTAAATCTGAAATTTTGGAGAACCTACTTAGGTATAGAAACCTGTGGGATTTTTAAAATGTTCCTTTTTATACACATAGGGCTCGATATTGAGTTAGGACAGGTAGGCGCAAGTACAGTACCTAGCTGCCGCCATCTCCTAATCTCAGATATTCAGTGCTGGGGTCATATGAGGCCCCGGCCTTGAATATCTGGGGTTGCTGCACATGCCCAGAAGCTGCAGAGGCTAACTGGGTAGTGGCGATATTGCACCGCTGTCTGGGTAGCCTCTACGGGTAAAGATAGGTGTTGCAAAAGCTGACCTATCTTTTACCTATAGAAGCTAACTGGGTAGTGGTGCAAAATCACTGCTGTCTGGTTAGCCTCTTTTACCACCCAGGACACATCAGAGCGTGTAGGGGAGAAGATTGGGAATATGAATATCTCGCTGAATGGCATTTACATGGTTTACAGGGCTGTAAACCAGGTAAATGCCTTTCGAATATTATGCCCATGATTTCTCCTCATGAGGTGCTTCACCAATACTGTGAACTTAACTTGAAGTTCTTGTTCCATTATTTAGAGTTCATTATATTCTCCCACTCTTATGGGTAACTAATTCAAAAAGTGGCAATACGGATTGCTTAATTTCCTCTAATAATTGTCACTTTGCTGCTATGCTAGAGATTTCCCAGAAGTGGGTGTGGACTTTTCTCGTGGCAGTCTTTTGCTTTTTGCATGGACAGGGGTCTCATCCAACAGCCTTTTCAGTGGCAATTTTATAAACCATTTTAAAAAAAATAGGGAATGCCTAAAGGCACATGCAATGCAAGTAGGCATGTACTTGTAGAGGAGGTGTGTTCAAGGGAGGAGTTTGGGCAGAATATGGGTGGAGTCAAAATGTACATGCATATTTTATAACACACGAGCTCTCAAACGGGCAGAATGTCCGCACTTTTAATCTAGGCATGATTTCTGCAGGATTTGTGCTAGTATTTTATAAAGACACCTAGGTGACTGGGGCCTTTTTACTAAATCCCATTGAGGTTTTGCATTTAACGCTTGTTTTTAATGCCTGTTAAGTTGAAAGCCTGTTGGGGGCGTGACCAGCATGTTCTCAGAAGTTGATGTGTGAATGTATATGCTGATGTGTAGCACAATTAACATGTGTGCCCCTTAGAGGTATCATTAGGTGCACTGCCGCTAATTGCCACATAGACGGTGAGCGTGCAGTAATGATGTCCATGCTAACTGCCATGTGCACTCCACACCAACACTCTTTTCCCCTAATCTGCCTACTCTCCGGCGTAGCGCGTGATTGCCAGTTAACATGCATCTTAGCACCTAGTAGCTGGCCTGCTCACGCATTAGCATTATAAAGGGCTGGCCTGTCCACTAGGCAAATTAGGCAGCCACCTAGAGTGACAGGCCCCAATGGATGGCACGGTACGGCAATCTCCAAATTTTTTCAAAGGAGAAGCAGTCTTTAAAGCACTTGAGCACCCTCGCAGCCTGCCCCCCTCCAACAGGAAGTTAGGCTGAAGGGGTCAGGAGGGTAGGCTGTGAGTGCACGCATGCATGCGGGTGCTTAAAGTCCTGCCATGGCCTTAAAGCATCTCAGTGGGATCTGTAAGATTTGGTCAGGTTATTGTGTTGCCCACCCCCCCCCCCCCCAGTGAGATGATGGATGCTGGGGGAGGGGGCGGCATGGTATGGCACAAGGGGTGGCAGGTGTGCCTACCTAGGGCTGGCCTTAAGTTCACCATGGTCAATTACTACACACTAAAATGCACAATAACCGGATAACAGCATTTAGTAAAAGGGTCCCTATGTGTCTTTATAAAATAGGTATCTTTCTGCCCAACTAGCCTAGGCATCCTGTTGCAATACTTCCCTTAACTTTTAACAAAATAAACAAGGAGTCCTTATAGAAGGATTTTTGTCAGGCGTTTCTAGGTCAACTCAAGTTTTAAGGAAGAAATTTTTTAATTGTTTTCAGGTTATTTTAACGGGAACGGAGTTATTCCTTAAATATCACTGTAAATGTCTAATAACATTTCAGGAGCATGAGTTTATTTTTTGATTGAGAACATTTCAACATTTTTTCTGACATCGCATTTGGTCCCTCAAATGAGTGCTTCAGTCTCAAATACTTCTGTAGCATGACGTGACATCATACTGCTGAGCTCTTAACTTTGTATTCTGTGTGAACATTTTATTATGTATTTTATTTATTTAATTTTTTATTTTTGTTGATGCATCTGTCAAATCATTAATATATTTTTAAAAACTTCCCAATATTCAGTTAATCTAAAAAACAAAAAAAGACATCTAAACTCAGCTTGATGTGCTACCTGTATATATATTGTATCTTACAAGTTTCAGAAGAAATTTTTCTTTGACACCATGCAAGTATTAAAAACAGCAATAACAGTAAATACATTTGCTTAAGAATAATGTTCATTTCTGTCTTGTGGAAACTAAATCCATTGCTGTACCCTGTAACTTAGGCAAGGATAGGTTACTAGCAAAATAAAACCAAGGGCTGAGTCATGGAATCATACCTTGCTCTATCTTAGAAAATGGTTTCAAAGACAGAGGTGAACATGGGCTCTTTGTTCAAAGACAGAGTAAGCCATTGCTGGGAAGCTGCCGTGTGACTTGTTAAAGCAAGGAAACTGAGCTCTTCAGGGTGAGGAACCACTTACATCTAGACTGGCCTGTTAGAAATGCTGTATGAAGTCATGAGTAGAATATTAAGCCAGATTTTAACCTGAAAGCAACATGTGAAGACTGGATTTGAAATTACAAATGTAAATAAAGGCTATAAACAGTGGCTGAGTGTCCTGCCTTGTCTCTGAGAGAGAGAGAGAGTTCCTATCCTGCAGAATTTACTAAGAGGGTCCACTCGGTTCTATCCCGTTGGAGATCCTGGCCAGAGGTTGAAACATTTTAAATGTACGGCATGTAATAAGTTCCATTAGAAATCAAACTGCGATTAAATTAAATGATGCACACGTGGAAAAAAATCATTAAGCTTCAGTCAGAATTTTGCCCTGCGATGGCATGCAGTGATCCACATGAGAGAGACTGAAACTCTTTTTAGCACAATGCAAATACTATGGCGAGCACCCTAGTGTTAGGAATGAGGTTCATTGCTGTGATGTTGTGCGCAAAACTAGCCCATTTGGAGACATTGCCTCCAAGAGATTCTGATCTGTAAGCTGTACCCTTTAAATCAAGAATGGGCAAACCCTTTTGGCTGAGGGCTGCAATAACAGCCATGACAGGGCTGGGGTGACATTGGGGGTCTGAGGAACGGAAGAGTTGCCCATCCCCAACGTTAGATCCCACCAGTTAATCCAAACAGCTAGTATAGATTGTTTGTCAAATACTGAAACAATCCCTGCTCTATTCTAAAGCAGAAAAAAACGAGTTGGTGGTAATAGCAAAAAATTGTAGCAACTGGCAAAGGATGTATTGCCAAACGAGAGAAAACCGCACCAACCACTTTCAGTTCAGTCACGCATTCTAATGATTATATTATATTATATAATTATGGAACTGTGGAAGAATAAAACAAGCAGAGGAGAAATACTGAGCATGCAGTCTGAATAATAGATTGCTGGTTTGCCTGGAAGTGATCAGTCCTTGTTGATGCCCCCGTTGCATCTACCACTACCACCACCAGTAAGAGAGAGAAGGCAGGGGTGCGCACCATTGCTCCTCCACAGCTGTATTGCTATTGTCATCCAGAACCCAGACTGTCCACCCTTAATTCATGAACTGTTTCACATAAACTTTACGCATATCTCAAAGTTTAGAAAACTGTTTCACTGCATTCAGTTAGGTATTTTATAAAATTCCTATTGAGAAAATGCACAGCCATCCTAGGTGCAGGTGACCTGGATTGGCCACTGTTTGAAACAGAATACTAGGCTTGACGGACCTTTGGTCTGACTCACTGTGGCAATTCTTATGTGCTTATGTTCAAGGGAGAAAGATGAACGTGACTGAGGAGAGGTGTGCACTCTGAACTCGGATACCTGCTGTGGCATATTTAGCCAAGGCAGCAGAAGTATGGTAAAAAGGAAAGCGAATGTATGGGTCTTTCTATTCAAATCTACTCTTTTTTCCCCTTTTAGCAGCCCAATGACAAGTTCATAACTTGAGGAACAGTAACTTTTAGTGTCTTCTAGGTGCTTGTGAGAGTTTGTTGACCAGAGTCATTTCTTAGTCCCAAGACCATCATCTATCCACAGCACCTGGCAGCCTTCCTGCAATAACACTAATAAATATCACTTCAGAGTGAAATTGATTACCCAAAGCCAGACAAGAATCACTCCACTGATGTCCAAATTTTCATAGTAGGCTCATCTATTTCTTCAATTTTCCAAAAAAGGAGAAAAAGGGCCTCAGAACTAATGAGGTTTAGAATATAAGCAGAAGGCAACATCCATATTCACCTTAGCTCATCCTCAACACATCAACGACCCAAACCCCCTCCCACCTTCTTTTGCATTTTTTCTTTCTTTTATATTTAATGTATTTTCAACTTCCTCAGCTCACCCCTAGAGCATAAGAACATAAGATATGCCATACTGGGTCAGACCAAGGTCCATCAAGCCCAGTATTCTGTTTCCAACAGTGGCCAATCTAGGTCATATGTACCTAGCAGTTTCCCCAAGAGACACAAGTTCCACAATGCTTGTACTGGGTCAAGCATTGATATCTTCGGTCACTTCTTAATAATGGTTTATGGACCTTTCCTCCAGGAACTTGTCCAAACCTTTTTTAAACCCAGCTACACTAACAGCCTTTACTACATCCTCCGGTAACAAATTCCAGAGTTTGATTACACGTTGAGTGAAAAAATATTTTCTTTTATTAGTCTTAAATAGTTTACCCTGTAGCTTCATTGCATGTCCCCTAGTCTTTCTATATTCTGATAAGAATCTACGTTTACCCGTTCCACTCTGTTCATTAATTTATAGACTTCTATCATATCTCCCCTCAGCCGTCTCTTTTCCAGGTTAAAGAGCCCTAACCTTTTTAGCCTTTCTTCATAGGAGTATCCTTCCATCCCCTTTACCATTTTGGTGGCTCTTCTCTGAACCTTTTCTAAAATCGCTATATCCTTTTTAAGATACGGTGACCAGAATTGCACACAATATTCAAGGTGCGGTCTCACCATGGAACGATATAGAGGCATTATAATATCTTTTGTTTTATTTTCCATTCCTTTCCTTATCATACCTAGCATTCTAATTGTACAGCATGCAGAAACTGTACACAAAAAGACATCCATAGAATATTTTACTTTGCTAAAATTCACAAAGCTTTACTTAGCTTTGCTCAGCGTTAAGAAGCTGCTGATTAGCCAATTGTTTTCCTTCAACTCATTGACGCCATTCATTGTACCAGCAGAGCATTTTGCCGCATGCTGCTTCAGAGCGGTACATTCTAAACTTTGAATGCTGTAGGGGAGAGCAGAGGATTCTCTGGGAACAAGCAGGAAGTTAGTCCTCACATATGGTTGATGTCAGCACCAACAGAGCCCTCATTGAAGCATCCCCCCAGCTTTCAAAGAAAGCCTTTGGGAGATGCCACCACGCATGCGTGGTCCCCTTCCCGCGCAAGGGTGCCATCTTGCTCAGTCTCTTTTTTTCCGTGGAGCCCTTCAAATGTTTGTCTAGCTTGTCCCCGGAAAAAGTTGATTTTTCTCTCTGAGTTTCATACTCATCTCAGGTATCGCACCGGTACTCTTCCTGCCTACCGACCTTGTTGCCTCGGCATCGAGTTCGGTCTATTTTTGTAGTTTTCATTCCTTTTCCTGGCGTCTTCGCGCCTTTTTTTCCCCACTGGCAGCCCGGAGTGTCTTCGACCTTGCAGGTGTACCTTTTTCCCCCATGGCTACCAGTGGCTTTAAGAAATGTGATCGGTGCTCCAAAATTATGTCTTTGACCGACACACACGACTGCTGTCTCCGCTGCCTCAGACCAGACCACAACCTGGCAGCCTGCGGTTTCTGCAAGAGGATGTCCAGTAAAGCCAGCAGCACAATAATGTTTTTCCCCAAGTCACCGGTGCATCCAAAAGCCTCTGACGCCCTGACATCTTGGGCGGAGCCTTCTGAACCCTTATCAAGGGTCCTGAGAAAGTTGGTCTCCCTTTTGGGGAAACTGCTAGGTACGTATGACCTAGATTGGCCACTGTTGGAAACAGGATACTGGGCTTGATGGACCTTGGTCTGACCCAGTATGGCATATCTTATGTTCTTATGTTCCCTTTGGGGGAGCCGGCGTCGGGCCCAAGTCCCTTGGTGCCCGCTCCGAAGGCTACAGACCCTTCTGGTCTGGAGTCCAGAATGGCGGCTATGGAGCGCAGTTTGTCTGCCTTCATGGACCAGCAGTGGGTGCTGTTGTCCGGCATGACCGGATCATCTGCCCTGACCACCAGGACCCTCGACGTCCAAGACGTCCCCGGAGGTCGAGCCGGTCCTCGAGGTCCTTAGGCCTTGAGTTGATCCTCGGCTGAGGTCACGATCCGAGTCACACTCAACGGGACCATGGTCATCCCTAGCAAGTTCGCCGGGCATTGGCCAGAGGGCATCAGGGACCCAAAAGCCTGTGGATTAGCCCTCTTACGAGCCCTCGATGGAGTACTCCGAGTGGGAGACGTCCCCCGATACCCGTCACCACCGCGATGTCCCATCTGACTCTCCCGTCTCGGAGCCTCGACGGTGGTCCCTGCCCAAGGATATGGGCTTCCTTGATTTTTGTCAAGGGACAATCTAAGGCCCTGACATTTCCGACCGAGTCGGAGGAGGACCCTCGGGCAGATGAGTTTGAAATCCTCCAATACAAGGCCCCTCCGCAGGAATCACTCACGGTGCCCATCCCTCCCATCCTGGAAGGGCTGATGCTCTAAATGTGGGAGACACCAGCTTTAGTGAGCAAATGGCTCGACTTGATGTATCAAGTCCACTGTAGCCTGGGCTTCCAAAAGTCACAGCTGCCGCAAAACTCCATGGTAGTGGAGTTGGCCATGCGTCAGCTGAAAAGCCAAAAGACACACTCCTTGGTGCCCCCTGGCAGGGAGGCCCGCACTCTGGACACTTTCGGCAGAAAGTGCTACCAGGGCTCAATGCTCATCGGCCGCAGCCAGGCCTACCAGCTGTACATGGGCATGTACCTGAGAGACCTGGTGAAGGAACTCGCTGGGTTCTTGGCTGGTCTCTCTGAGGAACCTTTGCAGCGGTTCAAGAACCTGGCCAAAGCAGTCCATGAATGCTCCAAATTCATTTCTCAAGAGGCCTATGATGGATTGAGTCGACGGCTCGAGTAGTGGTGGCTGGCATCGGTGCACCCCACCAAACTTGGCTACAGTCATCCGACCTCGAGCAGTGGGTTCAGGACAAATTGGTCGATGTTCCCTGCCAGGGAGAGAATCTCTTTGGCAAACCCATGACAACAAGGCTGCCGAGGTGCAGACAGAGCTCATGACGAGGACTAGGTTCTCTAAAAAGACCGCTGCCCCTCCCCGATGGAAGGGCTCGGGTAAAAAGTCCTTATACCTGAGGAAGGGGGCTGCTTACAGAAACTACCCACCTTATCAGGCCTCCCCAGCTCCCCAACAGAGTCAGCAGGCCAAGGGACATGGACATGGCCCATGTAAGTAGAAGGCTCCAAAACCCCAGGCACAGGCTCTGGCCTAGCCAGGGGGGAGTTTTTGACTCCTTGAGCATAGCCTCTGTACCCCAAGGAGATCAGCAGCCCACAGGTGGGTGACCATCACCACCGATTTCTGGGCACTAAGGGTAGTCAGGGAGGGTTACTTCCTCCACCTGACTCAGACACCGCCCCCTTATTTCCTGGGAGAGCCCCTCAGGTCTCCCCTCCACCGGGACCACCTTCTGAAGGAGTTGGCAGGTCTTCTGGAGGACAAAGCGGTGGAACCCAGTGCCCAACCACCTCCAGGGCAAGGGGTTCTACTCCAGGCATTTCCTCATGCCAAAAAGGACAGTGGCCTAAGGCTCATTCTCGACCTGTGCAACCTTAACAAATTCCTGGTAAGGGAGAAGTTCAAGATGCTCTTCTTTGGAACATTGCTGCCATACCTCCAGCAGGGAGACTGGCTACGCTCCTTAGACCTAAAGAATGCTTATACCCACATCCTTTATTCACCCCAACCACAGGCAGTACCTGCGGTTTCTAGTGGGGGGCTGGCACTTTCAATACAGGATTCTCCCCTTTGGCCTAGCCTCTGCCCCAAGAGTTTTCACAAAATGCCTGGTCGCCTTCCTACAGCTCCAGGGGGTCTTTGTCTTTCCCTACCTGGATGACTGGCTCACAAAGTTTGGCCTTAGTGCAGCAGGCCACTGCATGAACCATCATGGTTCTGCAATACCTGGGCTTTGTCATAAATTACCCCATCTCACTTCCTCCTGATGCAGTGTCTGGAGTTCATTGGGGCAAGGATTGACACTCTCCAGTCAAAGGCATTCTTGCCCAGGGACCGAACCAATTGCCTCAGGGCTCTGGCTTGGGACGTACAGTACTGTCTCTCTGTGCCCGCTCGGCTTCTCCTGAGCCTTCTTGGAACATGGCCTCCACGGTCCACGTCACCCCAGACTCTCACCTCCACATGAGCGCAGTGCAGTGGTGTCTCTGGGACCAGTGGTCTCAGGCCACAGCCACCTCTAAGACAGAGTTTCTGTGACCTGCCAATTGGCGGACTCCCTGGTCTGGTGGCAGTCGCCCCAGCTTCTCGAGGCGGGCATGTCTTTCCAGGCCCCAACCCCTTCAAGGGTCCTCACCATGAATGCCTCCCTGTTTGGCTGGGAAGCCCACTGCAGAAATCTCTGCACCCAGGGCAGCTGGTCACAAGATGAGAGCACCTAGCAGATCAACCTCCTGGAGCTCTGAGCCATACACCTAGCCCTGAGGGTCTTCTGTCACCACCTGCATCACCAGCCGGTACTAGTCCAGATGGACAACCAGGTGACAATGTTCTACGTGAACAAACAGGGAGGCATGGGGTCTCACACCCTTTCTCGGGAGGCACTGGTCCTCTACTCATATGCAATCCAATAAGGTATCCTCCTGTGGGTAGTGTACCTGCCAGGCCAGGATAACATGTTGGCCAACAGGCTCAGCAGAGTTCTCCAGCCACATGAGTAGCTAGTCCCAGGGTAGCTAGTCAGCTTTTCCGGCTCTGGGGGGAACCCGTGGTGGACCTGTTCGCCAGCCCGGACAACTTTAATTTGCCCCGCTTCTACTCCCTAGAGGCCCACCCCTCCAGGGTGGCAGCAGATACATTCCTGGTCTCATGCTCGGAAGGCCTTATATATGCCTTCCCTCCTACACCGCTGATTGCCAAGACCTTGTTCAGGACCCTCCGCGACAGGGCCTCACTTATCCTAATAGCCCCTCAGTAGCCCAGGCAACCTTGGTTCCCGCTGCTTCTACAGTTGACGATGGAGACCCCCATTCTTTTGGAGACCGCCCCGGGACTCCTATCTCAGGAAGAGGGCTCTCTCCTGCATCCCATCCTGGGGCCCCTGTCGCTGATAGCCTGACTGCTGAAAGGGTGACTCTGGTCCCTTTCAACCTTCCGGTTGAGGTGGAAGACATTTTGCTGGTCTCTCTCAAGGCCTCTACTAGGAAGGCTTACACCCTCAAATGGCACAGGTTCTCTGTTTGGTGCACTGAACACGAGGCTGACCCTTTCTCCTGCCCGGTGGCTCTGGTGTCACAGTACCTGTTCCACCTCTCCCAGTCCGAGCTCAAGTCTAACTCCGTCTGCGTGCACCTCAGTGCCCTGGCGCCGTACCTCCATCCGGTGGATAGTAAGCCCCTCTTGGCCCAATCATTGGTGACCTGCTTCCTTCGAGGCCTGCTCTTATCAAAGCCCCCGGTTTGCCCTCCGGCAACCAAATGGGACTTCAACGTGGTGTTGGGGCAGCTCACTCGCCTGCCCTTTAAACCTCTGGCTACCTGCCACCTCCGCTACCTCTCTTGGAAGGTGGCTTTCCTGGTCACGCTTACCTCCGCTCGCAGAGTTAGCGAGCTTCAGGCCCTTGTGGCGGAGGAGCCCTATACCAGGTTCTACAAGAACAGAGTTGTGCTTCGCACGCACCCCAAATTCCTGCTGAAGGTAGTGTCACCCTTCCATCTCAACCAGGAAATGGTGCTTCCTACCTTCTTTCCAAGACCTCACTCCAGTCGGGCGGAAACGGTCCTTCACACCTTGGACTGTAAGAGGGCTTTGTCCTTTTATATCCAACGCACTCAGAGCCACCACAAAGCTTCTCAGCTTTTCATCTCCTACGACCCCAGTAGGCTGGGGGAAGCAGTGAACAAGCATACGCTATCCACATGGGTGGCGGACCGTAGCACCCTTGCTTATGAGCAGGCAAGGCTCCCTCTGGAAGGCCGCATCACAGTGCACCATGTCAGGGCCATGGTGGCCTCCGTGGCAAACTTGTGCTCTGTCCTGATGGTGGACATCTGCTGGGCTGCCACCTGGTCTTCAGTCCATACCTTTGCAGCCCATTACTGCTTGGAAAGAGAGTCCTGATGGGGCAGTGCTTTTGGCCAGGCTGTGCTCCGTAACCTTTTTGGGTTTAGGCAACTCCTATCCTCTGACCCTTCTGTGTTCAGACTACTGGAGTGCTGGTTACAATGGACACAGGGGTCCTACTGTGGTCTGTGGGCACAAACTCAATTGCTGCCGCTTGCGGCTCCCTGTGAGGGAGCCCTGTTTTGCTATGGGCTTTCGGTAGCCTGTAGCTGGGGAGTCCCATATGTGAGGACTGATTTCCTGCTTGTTCCCGGAGAAAGCGTAGTTACTCACCTGTAACAGGTGTTCTCTGGGGACAGCAGGAATCAGTTCTCACAACCCTCCCTCCTCCCCTTGGAGTTGCTCCTTTACCATCTTTTATTTTTGCTGTCTTTTAACTATGTCATCTGACTGAGCAAGATGGCACCCTTGGGCAGGATGGGGACCACGCATGTGTGGTGGTCTCTCCCAAAGGCTTTCTTTGAAAGCTGGGGGGATGCTTCCACGAGGGCTCCCCATCAGTGCCGACGCCACCCATATGCGAGGACTGATTTCTGCTGTCCCCAGAGAACATCTGTTACAGGTGAGTAACTATGCTTTATCAGCTATAAAATTGCCTATCAGAAATAATCATGACAAACAACATCTCCCTCTGTCTCAAATATCCATAGCCCTGGCATCTCAACAAACACATACTACTTGAATCACACATCCATTTTTCAGCATACCCTGGAATTCAACGGTTATCATTCAGGAATGTCACGCATATGCACACTTAAATCCCTTTCCATATACCTTCTTCACCCCATAGAGTCCAGTAATAAACATTTCGAAACACCATACATGCACTTGCCTTCATCACTCTCTCAAGCCTCATTCCTAAAATCAAACGTCTATCCTAAACCTTCATACAACCTGACCAGACCAGCAAAGTCATTGCACTGAAGCATTCAATTGAATCACCGATTCAAACACCCTCCTTGCAACTCCATTATATTCAATGAATGCGGCAAATCCATCATACCATATCCCTTTGGAAAGGGATTTAAGTGTGCACATGTGTGATGTTTTTGAATGGTAATTAGTGAAGAGGATTTAAGTGTGCATGTGTGCGGTGTGCCTGAATGATAACCGTTGAACTCCAGGGCATGCTGAAAAAAGGGATGTGTGATTCAAGAAGGTATGTATTGTGAAGTAGTTCAGATGCTGGGGTTATATATATTTGAGAGAGAAGGAGGTGTTGTTTGCCATGATTATTTCTTGTAGGTGTTTTTATAGCTGATAATCCTCTGCTCTCCCCTATAGTATTGAAAGTTTTTAGAGCAGAGGTTCCCAACTCCAGTCCTGGAGGGCCAAACACCATTCAGGTTTTCAGGCTGTCCCTAATGAATATGCATGAGATACAAACTCCCTCCCAACAAGAGAGCAATTAAGGACATTAAACAGTTCAAAAAAGCCCTTAAACAGCACCTTTTCATCACACACTTTATACACCTAAACACCCCTTCCCCTCCTCCACCCTCTCAACCTCATACCTACCCTATCTAACTGCACAGATTATATATATTACCTACATGTATTTTGCTAGAAATGTATATGATTTCCCTGTTTACTTCCATGTTAATATTCCTGTTATTTGTAAAATAGGTCTGATATATCTGACCAGTGTTATATTGTTTCAATGTAAACTGCACTGATGACAAATAGCGTGGTATATAAGAAATTTTAAATAAATAAATAAATACATTTAAATATAATGGGGGCAGTACATGCTAATGCATCTCATGCATATTTATTAGGGACAGCCTGAAAACCTGAATGGTGTTTGGCTCTCCAGGACTGGAGTTGTGAAGGTAAAATTAGACTTACCTGCCAATTGTTGTTCCTGGAGTGGAACCAGTCTAGTCCCGGAACCTCTGGGTTGCCCATCTCATCCAGCAGCTTGGAGACTGAGAAACTCCTCCTTTTGTGACATCACCAGTATATCCCTCTGGAATCCGCCTCTTGCCACCAGTAACCTATCGACAAAGCAGACTCACCCGAGAAACAAGTAAGAACTTAACTCAACTTATTAACTGCCCAGCAAAAGGAACTATGCACAAAAGATAAAGTCCACCCACTCTGTGACTGAAAAACTTGGACAAGTCCCGCCTCTCAGCGGAAGAAAGAAAAGATAGGAAGACTAGAAAGCCCCAACAGAAGCAACGCTGGAACCTATCCCCCTTCGTATTTCTTAATTGTACTTTTTTTTTTTTTTTTTACTGTAACTAGCAAAATGACTTACCTGTGACCCACGTAAATACTTCAGACTTCCGTTTGCTGAAGCTCGCTGGGAGGGATACGGGACTAGACTGGTTCCACTCCAGGAACAACAATTAGCAGGTAAGTCTAATTTCACCTTCCTGATCGTGTCCCCTGTCTAGTCCTGGAACCTCTGGGTCAATACCAGAGCAGTAAAGAAATTCACATATGGGAGGGACCTGGCAAACCAGCCTGAAGAACTGCCCTTCCAAAGGAGGTCTCCTCCGCCATCTGCACATCCAGACGATAGTGCCTAACAAAAGAGTTTAAGGATGACCACGTTGCCGCCTTACAAATCTCTACGGGCGACACTAGACGAACTTCCGCCCATGAAGTAGCTTGAGCCCTAGTAGAATGCGCCCTTAACTCCTCGGGCACGATTCTACCTTTCAGCACATAAGCTGATGCAATGGCTTCCTTGATCCACTGAGCAATGGGTGCCTTTGATGCCGCCTCTCCTTTTCGCGGCCCTGCGAACAGAACAAAAAGTCTGTCTGACTTACGGAAGGCCGCCGTCCGACGCAGATATTTTTTCAACGCCCGTCGAACATCCAGCAGATGCAGCTGCCTAGACGAAGTGCTGGAAGAATCCTCTGTAAAGACCGGCAAGACAATTTCCTGGTTTACATGAAAAGCCAAGACCACCTTCGGAAGAAAAGCCGGCCCCGGCCTCAACACGACCTTAGCCACAAAGAAAGAAAGATAGGGCTCCCTACAGGATAAAGCCTGCAGCTCCGAAACTCGGCGCGCCGAACAGACCGCCACCAGGAATACCGTCTTCAAAGTGAGATCCTTGAGAAACGCACGTGCCAACGGCTCAAAAGGCTCCCGTTCCAACGCATCCAAAACGAAGGGAAGATGCCATTTAGGAAAAATACGCCTAGACGGGGGCCGCAGAAGAGCCACCACCCGCAAGAACCGTTTTACATCTCGCTGAGAAGCGAGTGGCTGGCCTGCAAGCCTGCCGCGGTAACATGACAAGGCCGCCACCTGAACACGCAACGAGGCCGCCGCTAGCCCTTTGTCAAAACCATTTTGTAAAAACTAAAATCTGAGGGACCGAGGCCTTTAAAGCTTCACATTTCCGTTCTGCACACCACGCCTCGAAAATTCTCCAGACCCGAATGTACGCCAGGGAAGTCAAACTTTTCCTGGATCTCAGCAATGTAGCAATGACCGCCGACGAGTACTCCGGGACTTCAATCGAGCCCTCTCAATAGCCAGGCCGTAAGCGAGAACCGAGCCACATGCGGCATGTACAGCGGACCCTGGGACAACAGATCCGCTCGGCAGGGAAGGCGCCAGGGTTTTGCCACCAACATCCTCACCAGGTCCCCGTACCAAGGACGACGTGGCCAATCTGGTGCAATCAGAATTATGTGACCGTTGAACTTCTGTACTTGTTGCAGGACCTTGCCTATCAAGGCCCACGGAGGAAAGACATAGAGCAGCTGCCCCTCTGGCCAGACCTACATGAGAGCGTCCAAGCCCTCTGACATCCTTTCCCTGCATCTGCTGAAGAAGCGGTTAACCTTTGCGGACTCGAAGGTCGCCATGAGGTCGATGACCGGCGACCCCCACCTTTGAACAATCTGCTCGAAGATCTCGGGATGCAGGACCCATTCCCCCGGGTCATAGAAACATAGAAACATGATGACAGAAAAAGACCACAAGGCCCATCTAGTCTGTCCTTCCATAACACAACTACAACAGTCCACTTTTTACCTTTAGAGATCCTCTGTGTTGGTCCCATGCTTTTTTGAATTCAGTTACTGTCCTCATCTCTACCACCTCCACTGGGAGACTATTCCACGGATCCACTACTCTTTCCGTAAAGAAATATTTCCGCATATCACTCCTGAATCTATCTCCCTTCACCCTCATCCCATGTCCCCTCATAGCAGAACTTGCTTTCAATTGAAAGAGGCTCTCTCCCTGAACATTTATGCCACGGAGGTATTTAAACATCTCAATCATATCACCTCTATCCCGCCTTTCCTCTAAGGTGTACATATTAAGATCCTTAAGTCTGTCCTCATATGCTTTATAATGAAGCCCATTAATCATTTTAGTAGCAACCCTCTGCACCGACTCCATCCTGTTCACATCCTTTTGAAGGTGCGGTCTCCAGAATTGCACACCATACTCCAAATGAGGTCGCACCAAAGACCTATACAGAGGCATTATCACCTCCTTTTTTCTGCTAGTCATTCCTCTCCGTATGCACCCAAGCATCCTTCTAGCTTTTGCCGTCGCCTTTTCTACCTGTTTAGCTACTTTAATATCATCAGACACAACCACGCCTAGGTCCCGCTCTTCTTTAGTGGACAAAAGTACTTCACCTCCTATACTGTATTGCTCCCTTGGATTGCTGCAGCCCAAATGCATGACCTTACATTTTTTAACATTAAATCCCAGCTGCCAAATTCTAGACCATTCGTCAAGCTTAGCTAGATCCCTCCTCATGTTATCTACACCTTCCTGGGTGTCTACTCTATTGCAGATTTTGGTATCATCCGCAAAGAGGCAAACCTTACCCGACAGCCCTTCCGCTATATCACTAACAAAGATGTTAAAAAGAATCGGACCAAGGACAGATCCCTGGGGCACACCACTGGTAACATCTTTCTCCTCAGAGTGAGCTCCATTTACTTGTACTCTTTGTCGCCTCCCACCCAACCAATTTCTAACCCAAGCAGTAACTTTAGGGTCCATCCCTAGGGTGCTCAGTTTGTTTATAAGTCGCCTGTGAGGAACAGTGTCAAAGGCTTTACTGAAATCTAAATACACCACATCTAGAGCTCTCCCTCGGTCCAACTCCCTGGTCACCCAGTCAAAGAAATCAATCAGATTTGTCTGACAAGACCTGCCTCTGGTGAATCCATGCTGCCTCGGATCCTGTAATCCGCTGGACTCCAGAAACCTCACTATTTTCTCTTTCAGTAGCGTTTCCAATAATTTACTCACCACCGAAGTTAAACTAACCGGCCTGTAGTTTTCAACCACATCCTTACTTCCGCTTTTGTGTAAAGGCACCACATGAGCCTCTCTCCAGTCGGGTCCACCCGCACCCAGCTGAGGAAATCGGCCTCCACATTGTCTACGCTCGCTACATGTGCTGCCGACAGCTCCAAGAGATTCACCTCAGCCCAGGCACACAGGATCGCGGCTTCGGCCTCCAGCGTCACGCTGCTGGTTCCCCCTTGCTTGTTGACGTAGGCCACCGCCGTCGCATTGTCGGACAATACGCGGACTGCCTTCCCTGCGAGCAACGATCGAAACCCCTGCACCACTAGGAACACTGCCCTTAACTCCAGCCGGTTGATCGCCCAGGCCCTCTCCTGAGGGCTCCACGTCCCTTGCACAAATCTGCCCTGACAATGAGCTCCCCAGCCCATCAAACTGGCGTCCGTCATCACCGCCATCCAGTCCGGCACTTCCAATGCTTTCCCCCGCTCCAAGGCCTCGGGAAGCAACCACCAACGCAGCGCTCGACGGGTCTCCTCCGGGCAGACCAGCCTCTGGGACAGTGGATCCCGCTGATGTGACCACCGACGAAGTAATGCACTTTGCAACGGTCTCATATGCGCTCTGGCCCACGGCACTGTCTCTATTGATGCCGCCATGGTGCCCAGCAACTGTAAGTAATGCCATGCTGAGGGCGCCCTGAGCTTCAAGAACCTCCTCATCATCTGCCGCAAGGCCTGTGCTCGCTGCGCTGTGAGAAACACTTTCCCGACTCGAGTGTCGAACCGAGCTCCCAGGTACTCCAGATCCTGGGAGGGCTGCAAGCGACTTTTCGCCACATTTACTATCCAGCCTAGACTCTCCAAGAATGACACCACTCTGGCTGTGACCCTCTCGCTCTCGGCGTGCGATTTCGCCCGAATCAGCCAATCGTCTAGGTAAGGGTGGACAAGGATGCCCTCCTTGCGCAGCACTGCTGCTACCACCACCATGACCTTGGTGAAAACCCTTGGCGCCATGGCGAGCCCGAAGGGCAATGCTCGGAACTGATAATGACCGAAAGGCCTTATGGGAATATGAAGATACGCTTCTGACAAGTCCAGAGACGTCAGGTACTCTCCTTGTTGCACGGCCACTATCACGGATCACAGCGTTTCCATGTGAAAATGGGACACCCGCAGACAGCGGTTGACTCTTTTGAGATCCAGGATTGGCCGTACTCCCCTGTCTTTTTTCGGGACGATGAAATAGATGGAGTAATGACCACATCTGGACTGGTCTGCGGGCACGGGAACTATGGCCTTGAGGTCCAGCAGCCTTTGCACCGTCCCCCGCAGCGCAGCGCACTTTGCGACTGATCTGCCGGGAGACTGCACAAAGGCGTCCCGCACTGGGCGCAAAAACTGCAGGGCATAGCCCTCCCGAATGACCTCCAGCACCCATTGATCTGATGTAATCTGGACCCAGGCAGGATAAAACTCCTGCAAATGCCCCCCTACGGGAATTAGAGGCGCCTGGGCCCCCCTCATCTCATTGTGACTTCTTGAAGGTACTGGAGGTGGCGGAAGGGACCGAAACCCTTTCCCGCCCCTCGAAACCCTCGGTTTCGATTGGGAAAGCGTCCCCTCTGCACAGAAGAGAACCTTTGAGCACGGAACCAGCGGAAATCATGCATCTGTCCCCTACCTACCAATGCTCCCCGGGCCACCTTAGGCTTATCCTCCGTAAGCGTCCCCCTTTGGACTCACCGAGGTCCTTTACCAGTTTATCTAAGTCCTCACCGAATAGGAGATGGCCCTTAAAAGAAAGCTTACTTAATCTCGACTTAGAGGAGCTATCTGCCGACCAATTGCGTAGCCATAAATACCGGCGCGCTGCTACGGCCGACGCCATACTTTTAGACAGACCCCTCATAAGGTCATAATGAATATCCGCCAAGTAGGCCGCCCCGGATTCCAATCGGGCAGCCTCTCCTGTCAATGGGCTCGGCTGCCCCTCATGCACCTGCTGTGTCCAACGAAGGCAGGCTCTGGCCACCCACGCTCCGCAAATAGCCGCCTGCAGCGAGATGGTATTGACATTGAAAACTTGCCTCAACAAGAGATCCAACTTACTGTCCTGACCATCCTTGAGGGCCGTACTACCCTCAACAGGAATCGTTATTTTCTTGGTCACAGCCGAGACGGCCGCATCCACCTTAGGCATTTTAAAAACCTCTTTGTCTTGATCCAACAACGGGTACAGCCTACCCATAACCCTGTAACCTTTCAACGGGGCTTCAGGAACATTCCACTCTTCCTGAATCATCTCCTGAAACACTCTGTGTACAGAGAACGCTCTTTGAGTCTTTCTAAACACCTGTAACAAAGGATCTTCAAGCGTTTCATCTTCTGTGGGACCCGGGACCGGCATATTAAGAGCCTTCAGCGTCTCCACAATGAGTACCGGCAGCTCATCTCTCCGGAAGACTCTCACCACTCTAGACTGATCTTCCCTTTCCGATTTCTCACCTTCCTCAAGCTCCTCATCTAACAACAAACTGTGTCCCTCTTTGTCCGAAAGCGGATCCTCGGAAGCTCCGGATTGGTCACGCAGCTCCCCATCTCCACGGTATATCTTGCCTCCACACATCGAGGTCTCGCCCCGAGGGGACGCAGGATGCTTCTTCGCTCCAGTGCCCTCCATTGACAGCTGCTGCTGCAGAGAATTACCAAAGACCGTCTGCTGCAGCAGAGCAACAAACTGCTGCGAGAAAATGGCTGACAGCTCCTTAGGGAAGCCTGTCTGAGAAGAGGGGGCGGCTAAACCAGAAGATCGACCTGCCACTGGCTCATCCTGCGCTAAGTCGGACACTAGCGGGGTCGAGGCATCTGGAACTAACCCCAGGACTCCGTCCTGCTGCACAGGGGCTTGATGCACCTCTGGGGGCTCTCCAGCACAGGATTTGCAGACCCCTGCAGTGGAGACCTTCCGAGTCCCACATACCACGCATAGTGGTTTGGAAGGCATTGCTGAAAAGGCACAGCCTGCTTATAAGGAGCTCAGCCCTTGCACCCCTCCCGGTAAAGCAAGACTACTGAAACCCCACTTAACTCAGGTAAAAGCCAAACCTACAAGAACCCAGCAAATCACACTAGCAAAAAACCAGTGAGCCTTCCCCCTTTTTTTTTTTTTTTTTTGTTTTTTTTTTTGTTTTTTTTTGTTTTAACTGCCCCCGTAAAGACCTAAACAAGGTGACAGAGCCCCAAAAAAGATAACCTCCTGGGCCTGCAAGCCGGCCATGCCAACGCCATGCGGCAAGGCCGACGACCTAAAGCGTGCCAAAAGAACCGCGCCGAGAAAAGGAACTGCCTCGCGATCTTCCGCTGCCCTTACGTGACCGCGAGGCTAGAAATGAGGCGCGCTTTTAAAATTTAGCCTGCCGCTGGCTCCGGGTGCACTCAAACACCTCGGGCCCGATTGCTCACACCGCTGTTCAAACTTACCTGGGCAGTCTGAGTAGCGGGAAGAGTCGCCAGACGTGCTAGCAGGCAGGAGCTTCTGTGCGGCGTCGGCTGCACACTGCTCTCCTCCCCTGACACTTGAAATACTCCGGCAGCAAACAGGTACTGCTGTGCCCCTCTGAAAGACTTCTGAGCTGGCCGGCCCCTCTTCCAAGCGTAGCCCCGAAGACTGTAGCTAACAGAAGGGGTGGGGGCAGAGGGAGAGCAAAGACCAAAAAGCAGGACTGGTACAAGATTTAAAGGCACAGCTCTTAACTAAAGAAACTCCTGTAATCACACTAGAACCCCCACAAAAATTCCACTAAACTGTTCTAACAATCCTCAATTGTTTCTCCAGTGAGCCCGGACCCCCGGGCTCCTATCTATCCAGCTGCTTGGAGACTGAGGTAACTGGTGGCAAGAGGCGGATTCCAGAGGGATATACTGGTGATGTCACAAAAGGAGGAGTTTCTCAGTCTCCAAGCTGCTGGATGAGATGGGCAACCCAGAGGTTCCGGGACTAGACTGGGGACACGATCAGGAACCTCTGGTTTAGAGTGTACCCCCCCTCCCCCGAAGAAGCGAGCGGTGAAATGCTCAACCAATACCGTGAATGGTGTCGGGGAGTTGAAGGAAAACAATTGGTTAATTAGCAGCATCTTAAAGCTGAGCAAAGCTAAGTAAAGCTTTGTGAATTTTAGAGAAGTAAAAGTATTTTATGAATGTTTTCTTGTGTACAGTTTCTGCATGCTCCAGGGGTGAGCTGAGAAAGATGATAATACATTAAATATAAAAGAAAGAAAAAATGCAAAAGAAGGAGGGTTTTTTTAGGGCCATTGATGTGTTGAGGATGAGCTAAGGTGAATATGGATGTTGCCTTCTGCCTTACAATCAAAGAACATAGTCTCAAAATGGGCTTGCATCTTAATGTAAAGAAGACAAAGATCATGACAACTCGCATAATCAACAGGTTCATCGTTGAAGGAGAAGAAATTGAAATTGTGAACAACTTTAACCTAGTTGGATCAACTATCAATAAAGAAGCAACAAGCAGTCAAGAAATCAAACGATGCATTGCTCTTGGCAGAATGGCTATGAAAGACCTAGATAAGATTCTCAAGAGCAGAGATGTCTCTCTCCATACATAGATTTGACTTGTTCAAGCCATGGTATTTTCAATAACATCATATGGATGTGAAAGCTGGACAATGAAAAAGACAGACAGGAAGAAAATTGATGCCTTTGAATTATGGTGCTGGTGGTGAATACTGTGTATACCATGGACTGCCCAAAGAACAAACCAGTCGGTACTAGAGGAGATCAAACCTAAGCTTTCTTTAGAAGCTCAGATGACAAGACTTCGACTTTCATACTTTGGACACATCATGCGAAGAGCGAGATCATTAGAGAAAGACATCATGCTTGGCAAGATAGAAGGTCAATGCAAAAGAGAAAGGCCAGCAATGAGATGGATCGATATAATAACAGCAGCTACGGGTACCAGTCTGTCAACAATGAGCCGCCTGACTGAAGACCGAACACAGTTTAGGATAGCTATCCAGAGGGTCGCCATGAGTCGACTCCGACTCGACGGCACTTAACTACAACTTCTGCCTATGCTCTAAACCTCATTCGTTCTAAGGTCCTTTTTATCCTTTTTGGAAAACTGAAGAAATAGATGAGCCTACTATGAAAGTCTGGAAATCAATGGAGTGATTTTTGTCTGGTTTGAGCCTTCCTGCAATGATTGTTAGAGGCAAGACAACCCATCACTAGTAGAGAAGGAATGCCGTACAGAGTGATGCTGAGTTAGGGCCAGCCCAAGTGTATCTGACTCCCTAGATGAACCTTCAGACATGTGCTCCACTGGGGGCAGTTCATTCCTACCCTCCTATAGTCCAACATATCCTCCCCCCCCCCTCCAAAGTGTCCAGCATCTCTCCGTTCTCTTTCCCGTCCCTTGGGATCCACTGAAGCTTCACAACACTCTGCCTGCTACAATTGCTCCCCAGAGCTCTAGTCCTTTGAATTTACTGGCTCAGGCAGCTAGTATATTGAGCCATGTCTGCTCTCCTGTGTTTTGTAACTCAGTACTGGGGCTTCAGTGCCCCACTGCCAGTGCCTCTACAGCACCATCACGCTTCCAACCATTCTGGAACACCTTCAAATCAAGGCTGAGTTCAATGCTTAAGTTTGTCTGGCCCCACAATAGCCTGGACCTCTCTTAGCTCTCCCTAGAAGCACTTAAAATCCCCGTGAGACCCCCCAATAACTGTGGTGCTTTCATTCTGAGAAGAATCATTTGTAACCTAAGAGCTTGCCCTATATGCCTCAAGTTAGCTGCTATGCATAAAGAACTGACTCTACTAAGGGAAGAATTAGCTGCAATTAAACACACCTCCTCTAGGGTACAAACTGAACAAAATCCACCACCCCTCCCACAAAGAATCAAACAGCCCAGGAACAAATGGATCACAGTGGGGCTCTGGTAGGTTGTGACCTGTAACATGGAGACACCCTATACATCAACTGATATCCTTGCATAATACCTTCTCTGCCTTGGATAACGAGGGTGCCCTTAAATGAATGAGTCAATGCCCAATGTACTGATATTGCACCAAATATGAAGAAAAAAAAATCACAAAACAGAAAACTATTACTATTTTGAGATTCCATCATCAGAGGCACCAACTGGGGAACACAGTTCAAAGGAGAAAAAATTGTCAAATGCCTCCCAGGTTCTTCAGCCAGCAGGAATACAAACCAAATTGTTGGTATAGTTAGTGCAGAAAGTGAGCACTCCAAAACTGATATTGCCATCCACTTGGGTACAAATGACCTGGCTAGAAATAGTGTCTCTGCAGTTCAAAGGGACTTCCAGACTCTGGGAGAGAAACTCAAGCCCATTGCTAACACTATAGCATTCTCAGACATTCTACCTGTTCTTGGTAAAAGAGCAGAAAGGCTGCATCACATAAACAACATTAATACATGGCTTCAAACCTAGTGCAAACAAGAAGGATTTAGATATATAGGCAACTGGGGAAACAGATGGATATACAAGAGACTATATTGTGCTGATGGACTACATCTCTTCTTCGCAGGGAAAAAGATCCTAAGTGAGAAATTCAGGCATTTAAACTAGGGAAAGGGGGTGACGGATGGAGAATAAAAGAAAATATTTTTTCACTCAACGTGTAATCAAACTCTGGAATCTGTTACCGGAGGATGTAGTAAAGGCTGTTAGTGTAGCTGGGTTTAAAAAAGGTTTGGACAAGTTCCTGGAGGAAAGGTCCATAAACCATTATTAAGAAGGGACCCAGGATATCAATGCTTGAACCAATACAAGCATTGTGGAACCTGTGTCCCTGGGGAAACTGCTAGGTACATATGACCTAGATTGGCCACTGTTGGAAACAGAATACTGGGCTTGATGGACCTTCGTCTGACCCAGTATGGCATATCTTATGTTTTTATGAGAAGGACAAGTTCAGGACGTCACTCCCAGCAAAAGCAAAATAACATTGGAAACAGCCACACTTAAAGCACACATCAATGGCAAGTGAGAAGAGGCATGTAGAACGAAATCCATGTAAAACACAGGCAAGCCAGTCAACGAATGCTGGAAAGTAATGAACACAAATGCTCAAAGCCTAGTCAACAAAGTTTCTGACCTGGAAGCCCTAATGGTGGAAATGGACTTGGACATTGTGGCCATTACAGAAACATGGTTTAATGAGTCACATGAATGGGATATAGCCATAGATGGCTATAATCTATTTAGAAGAGATAGAGAGGGTAGAAAAGGAGGAGTAGCCACCCTGTATGTCAAAAGCAATATTAAAGCTGCTGAAATGCAGGGGACGTGGAGAAATGAAGAAGCAATGTGGATTGTGTTGGAAAGAGGAGATGGTACTGTCACCCATACTGGTGTAGTCTACAGGCCTCCAACTCAAACCGAAGAAATGGATAGTAAATTGATGATTGATATTGCAAAGATAGCTATGAAGGGGGAAGTGATCATATTGGGTGACCTTAATCTATTCCTTTTGCAAATCTGTAAAGAAGTAAAAAAAAATTGTGGATGCCTTCCAAGATGCATTACTTAATGGTGATGGAACCAACCAGAGAGACTTGGTGCTGGATTTAGTGCTCACCAATGGAGACAGCATGTCAAATATCTGGGTGAGTGCCCATGTGAGCAGCAGCAGCGGTCATCACATGATGTTGTTTGATATAAAAGCCAAGGCGGACTCCAATCACAGCAAGCTCAAAGTCCTAGACTTCAAAAACACTGACTTCAGTAAAATGACCAAGTGCCTGAAGGAGGAGTTGGCAGGGGATAAGGGAAATGAAATTGCAGTGGGCTAAAATAAAGGAGGCAATAAAAGGGGAACAGATATATATGTAAGGAAAGTAAATAAAAACAAGAGGAAAAGAAAACCTATTTGGTTCTCTAAAAAGTGGTTGCACAAATAAAGGCAAAAAACGCAGCTTTCGCAAAATTCAGAAGTTCGCAAACAGAGGAAAACAGAAAAGAATACAGGATCAAACTAAAAGAGACAAAAAAAGAAATAAGGATAGCAAAATCAAAGGCAGAAGAAAAGATGTGAAGTGTGGCGACAAAACATTTTTTCAGGTATATTCGGGAGAGGAGGAAAATCAGAGGTGGAATTTCAGGACTTAAAAGTGCTGGGAATGGATTTGTGGAAAGTGACATTGAAAAAGCGAAAATGCTAAACAAATACTTCTGCTTTGTTTTTACTAGAGAAAATCCTGGAGAAGGATCACCAGTGATGATAAATATACAAATGGGAATGGAGTAGATACCACACCATTCACAGAAGATGATGTGTTAGAACAGCTTGCAAAACTGAAAGTGGACAAGGCCATGGGACTGGATGGGATACATCCCAGGATACTGAAAGAGCTCAGAGTGGTTCTTGCGGGGCCATTATAGGATGTTTTTAATAGATGCTTGGGGACAGGAGAGATTCCACAGGACTGGAGAAGGGCTGATGTGGTACCTCTACACAAAAGTGGTAGTAGGGAAGAAGTGACAAACTACAGGCCCGTAAGCGTTACTTCTGTGATGGGAAAGTAATGGAAGTGCTCCTGAAAGAGTGAATAGTGGACTTCCTCAAAACCAACAGGTTGCATGATCTGAGGCAACATGGTTTTACCAAAGGACAATCTTGCCAAACAAATCTGATTGAACTCTTTGACTGAGTGACCAGAGAACTAGATTAAGGGCATGCGATGGATGTGCTTTGATACTGTTCCTCATTGGAGGCTTATCAATAAACTCAACAGTTTGGTGATGGGTCCCAAGGTGGCGAACTTGATGAGAAATTGATTGACTGACAGATGACAGAAGGTGACGGTAAACGGAACTCACTCGGATGAAAGGAAGGTGATTAGCAGAGTGCCCCAGGGTTTGGTCCTGGGGCCGGTACTGTTCAATGTATTTGTGAGTGATATTGCTGAAGGACAGAATGGAAAAGTATCTTTTTGCAGATGACACAAAAATTTGCAACGGAGTGGACTCCCCTGAGGGAGTGGATAACATGAGGAAAGATCTACAAAAGCTGGAAGAATGGTCTAATGCTTGGCAGTTAAGATTTAATGTGAAGAAGTGCAGTGTCATGCACTTGGGAAGCAGAAATCCAAGGGAACTGTATGCAATAGGGAGTGAGAGGTTGGTGTGCACGGACCAGAAGGAGGATCTTGGAGTGATTGTTTTTGAGGATCTCAAGGTGGTGAAACAGTGTGTCAAGGCGGTGGCAAAAGCCAGAAGGATGCTGGGTTGCATACAGAGAGGAATTACCAGCAGAAAGGAAGAGGTACTAATGCCACTGTACATGTTGCTGGTGAGGCCACACTTAGAATACTGTGTTTAGTTTTGGAGACCGTATCTCGCAAATATATAAAAAGGCTGGAAACTGTTCAGAGGAAGAGAACCAAAATGATTTGGAACCTGCATTAGAAGACTTATGAGAAGAGACTTGAAGGCCTAAATATGTACACTCTGGAGGAGGAGGGACAGGGGAGATATGATTCAGACCTTCAAATACTTAAGAGTATTAATGAACAAAGAGGAGGAAGCTGTAAAACTAGAGGGCATAACATGAAGCTGCAAGGGGTAAACTGAAAGGCAATGTCAGGAAATACTTTTTCACTGAAAGGGTGGTGGATGCTTGGAATGCCCTTCTGATGGAAGTGGTGGGGGCAAATACAGTGACAGAATTCAAAATGGCATGGAATAGATACTGTGGATCCCTTTATAGCAAGAGGATAAAATCAAAATAAACATAACTATCTCTTATATCTCAACAAATAGGGGTGACCTACATGGAGCGGTGGGTACATCCCTAGACAAAGGCATGGGGAGGGGTGATCTGCACAGAGCATCAAGTGCACCTACCTTTGCCGCCTTGCTGGGCAGACTAGATGGACCATATTGGTCTTTATATGCCGTCATATACTATGTTAAAAGCAGGTTTGAACAGGTTCCTGGAGGAAAAGTCGATTAATCTTTATTAAAGTGGACTGCGGGAACCACTGCTTATCCCTGGGGATAAGTAGGATGGAATTGGCTAGTTTGGGAATTTACCAAGTATTGGCATTGGCCACTGTTGAAAACGGGACCGTGGACTTGATGGACCTTTGGTCTGGCCCAGTATGACATCTCTTAGGTATGTTCTTATGAGATGAAAGTCAAGAGGATAGGTCTATTCAAAGTAGTGGCTGACTTTAAGGATGACGTTAAAGTCATGAAAGAGCACACCATCTCCAGTTAAACCCCCCCCCCCCCCACACACACACACAAGAAAACAGGCAGATGCCACAAGTTCTTTCCTATTTTTTTAAAAAAAGGTCAGCATTATATGACAACTGACAATATTGGAGAGACAAAATCAAGACATTTTCTAACAAAGGTCAAATATTAGGTTTCTTGGAGTGCTGAGTAAGATGGAACAGAGAATGTGACTAACCTTGGCAAAGAGAGATGATAGCTGGTGCGACAAAACAAAGCATGATGAAGAGGTAGAGATGGAGAGCACCCATAAGCCTCAAACAGCCTACGGTCACTAGTACAAATTCTGCCCAAGTAGCCCCCACATTGGGGAGCCTGAGCAGAAAGGGGGGCCCACACAGTGGTGGCGGCAGCAGCACGACAAACTTACTTTGACATGTTTGCTGCGCAGCTCTACTCATCTAACTTCACTGTGGGGAATGTGGGCCTGGCGGCTGTTCCCTGCGGCAAACTTGCAAGACTGAAGTACCGTGGCAAACATGATAACGTAGATTTGTCACGCTGCTGCATGGGGGGGGGGGGGAGGGCGTGCCACCACCATGACAATGGGGAGCCCTCCGCAATAGTTTGCAAGGGGGCCCCTCAGTGTAATCTATGCCACAGCCTGCAGTTCTGGTCTTTGTTTACCAGAACAGCCAGCTAGAACATCCAGGGTCATCAGAACCAGAGACAGCAACATGGGAACACCAACTACAGCCTGTGAGTTGATGTTTTCTTTAGCTACGAAGCAAGGGAGGACTTGAAGATTTTGGTACTCTTTTCAATTAAAGCTCATGGATCCTTGCTGTCTTCTGATTAAACTCCAATTTGTAAAGGAAATATACAGAACAGGAGGGCGAACAACAGTCCTTTGATATACTGACACAGACAGAGAGCCTTTGATCTTTTGGGCTTAGCCCTAATCAGAGACTCTGACTTTCAGTTCATGCTGTGCCATCTGCAGAAAGTTGCTGATTAGCTCCTAACTTGTTCCCATACACCACCAAGACCGTGCCTTTGCCCTGTGGCCCAAGGACCTCCGAGATTTCAATGGTGTGAGAAAAGGGAACTACAGCTTCCCCAACCAGAGAGGACATAAGTGCATGAAACTAAACCTCTTTTTTTAATAGCACCCACATGATTATCTCCCAAGCTACCCCCATCACTTCTAGCTTATCTTTTTGGAACGATAGGCCTGGTGCATGCAAAACTGACTGCTAAGGAATTCCCAGTGATCCACGATGTCATCAATGAATGCCACCTAGACGTTTTTAGAGTGACAGAAATCTGGCTGGATGAAACCACAGGATTACCAATGTCTGAACTCTGCCCACCAGGATTCATCAACCAGCAACAAACAAGACAGGAAAATGGGGTGGCGGTGGAGCAGTCCTAATGCAAGGCACAGTCAAAATGTGCAGAGTTGCCAATCTCCAGCTAACTGAGTCAGAATCCCTTTTAATCCAGCAAAGAGGTAAGAAGTCAGTCTGGCGGTTCATGGTATACCAAGCACCTCACAACATCACGTCATCTGTGCAGGAACTTCTCTATCTGGTTACAGAAGTGACCCTTCATTATCCTAGATTAGTGCTCATGGATAACTTTAACCCATACAATGAAACGCCAAACCACTGTCTTTCTCGACATGATGATAGCACTAAGATTCACAGAGGAATCAATTCTACAACCCACAAAAAGGGCCACATGCTAACTTGGTGTACATTCCAGAATACTGGGCTAGTGGTGTTGAAATAATAACCTCTATCTTTGACATGAGTGGAGGAGTAGCCTAGTTGTTAAAGCAACTGCCTCATACCCAGAAGATAGAAGGTTTGATTCCCACTAGCACTCCTACTGACTTTGGGTAGATTACTTTACCCTACATTTCCTTGGAAGAAAAGGCCTGGCAATCTACTTCCAGTGATACATTTCCAAGAAAACCCAGAGATAGCTGGGTTGCCAGGAGTCAACACTAAAAAAAAAAATCTTTGACTAATCACATTTTCTCTAAATGATACATAAATCAGATGGGCTCTTCGAGAGTTTGGAAGGAAATCCGAGATGTGAAAAATCTAGCCTCTGAAAATTTCCTAGAGGCCTTAGAATATCCCCTTGTAGATGAAAAGCTGACTGTCAGAGCAGGTTGATATCTGGAATATATACTCTCTCGCCAGCCTGAACCTTCTTACGTACTTTCAGATCAAGTATCATCCATTATGACATATCTTTATGTATATAGTTTAATGTATTCTGCATCTATCCTGAAATATGTCAATATGTAAATAGTTACCCACGTTCTCCAAGTTCTATTCCCTGTTATAATGTAAACTCAATTAATCTTCTCTGATCTGAGTATTCTTTGTTAAATGTAAATTGCACTGATAACAAATAGTGCGGTATATAAGAATTGTTAAATAAATAAATAAATACTGTACTTAGATGATGCCCTAGAAAAAACTGCTCCACTAATAGTCTTATAGCCCCACTTAAATGCTCACCTTATTATCTCCAGAGCTACGGATACTTAAGTGCTAAGGGTAGAAACTAGAAAGGAGATGATGTAAATTGCACCTAGACAAGGGTAGGCTAAACTGTAGGAAATACATGGCTTTCTGGCCTCCTCAACATCTCTTTACACTGTGGACCACAATATCATAATAGCATGACTCGCAGAAAGAGGTATCGGAGGCAGAGTATTTGCCTGTTCAGATTCTATCAGATAGGCAATAATTCATACTGTTTAGCAGCACCTCATTCCCATCTTGGGCACTGGCCTGATGGATACCACCAAGATCCATATTTTCACCTATGTGATATGGCATTTTAGAAAGGGTGTCCAAGTGCAATCTGGGACATCCAGGGCAAAACATGCAGGAAAACACAAGGGACGTCTATGTTTCAGCCTGATTTTAGTAACATAGATGCCCCTGATATGGACACCCATGATGGCATCTTCATAGATGACCCCGCTATAAAATCTTGGGGCAGGAACATCTATCTCATGGTATTTTGCATACAGGGACATCTATCGGCATGGCAAGATGAAAACAAGAGCCCTCCTTCCCTGTCAGTGTTCATTCTCAACATGGAAAAGATATGGGATATGAATATACCACCTCCTCCACCTACCTCTGGATGTGTGGACGGCAAAACGAGCACTTTTACCTGAAGTATGTATAGCCTTTGATGAGGCTCAGGACGTGCAGGGTGTCTCTGAGATCTGACAAGCACGCATAAACCACACCCTTTTTCCGAATTGGACATCCTCGTGCCAAGAATGTCTTTGAAACCATTTTCTAAAATGGCTCCAGTGACATCTCCATGCTTTGGATGTCTGAATGCCTGTTTTTGGATGTCCAAAGCACGTATAGAGCTTCTAAAATAACCCTCTTTGTGTAATATCTATCTCAAGCCACTAATGGAGCTGATTTGGTTGATAGATACACAATTCCACATCTAAACAGATGACACACACCTACTCATACCTGAGTAAATTGACATTCTCTCTAACAATAATTCTACAATGGGCAAAAAACAAACTGTGTTTGAACCCAAGTAAAACAAGATGCCCCTGGGGTTCTAATACAAGCAGCCAGGTATCTGACATCAAAATCCCATTCAGGAGCTAAAATTATAAGTCATAAGCCTTGGGATCCATTGGATTTGCATTTACTTTGATTATCCAAATAGAAGCAACCTTCAAAAGATGCATCTATCACCTGTGGCAACTATTCTATCTCTCTCCGTAAACTGCAAAGGCAAGTTTGGTCATAGTGATCCACACTGTGATGACGACACAGCTGGACTACTGCAATGTGCTGTACATTGGTCTGACAGCAAAGGTCTGCACCACCTCCAATTCAGAATACCACAGAAGGCTGCAAACAGGCTGACCATATCACACCGTTCCTGCAACAATGTCACTGGCTAGCAGTACACTGGAGGGCCAAACTTAAAATGTTTTCTCTGATCTTCAAGGTCCTTAGAGGAAATTGGCCAGAAGACCTGAGGAACAGGATTTTCTTCTATCCATCTTTGAGGTCTCTCCCAAGGAGCATCCCTAAATTTACCCTTGCCAGGAGAAGTCACACAATATGGTAACTGCCAGTGAGCCTTCTTGGGAACAGCCCCACACTCTGGAATTCATTCCCACTACTACTACTATTAAGAAGGGTTTTGCCTAACACTGGAGGAAGCATCTGAAGGTCTGGCTCTTCTTCCAACCTTTAGCATGTGAGGCGACTGACTGGCCAGTCATACACAGCTTTTAATGGGCAAGGTGACTCTAGCCTATCACACCTACCCTGACTGATGTCAACTGCACATACTGTAGTCAATGTTCCCTCTAATTTTCTGTAGGCTGTGTGTGCATAAAATATCAGCTGTGCAGCTTTTGAAGGAAGGTTAAATTTTTGTGCGCCACATAACGACACTCAGAGTTATATACTTTAAAATTTGACTACACGTCAGAATACAGTATGTACACCACATTGATTGCACTAGAAAATATTGTAGAACTTGTGAAAACCATAAATGCACAACATTTAAATTTTAAGACGTCTGTGTTGTTTTCTATCAGAATCAGAACCGTAATTTTTGTGCGCTCTATTGTAAAGTATGTGCGCTCGCTCGGCGAGGTGTGCGCGTGCGCACACGCGCACAGCTTAGAGGGAACAGTGACTGTAGTAGGACAGGCTTGCATACACCTTATCAGACTGTACATGCAATTTTTTCTTCAGGTTAGTCAGTCACTTTGATCTATCCAAACTTCTTTGATAGACTCTATCTTGTCTGTTTATATGTTCCACCTCCACATATCCCCTTCTCTCTCTCTTAAAATATTTTCTGGTGTATTATGATAACAACATCGTATCATGTTTTAATGTCTATGCTGCTGACACCCTATCATATTATTACTAGGATTTAATTTGCCTATTTCCAAGTTTATCTTGCTGTTCTAAGTATATAATATGCTGATACTGGAGCATTTCTTTAAGGCCATGCTGTAATTCTAAATTGCCTATGTCCAGTTACACTTGATGTATAAAAGAAAGCTAATACATCTTAATAAATTAAATTTAAAAGTGATTCCTGCATATTTCCATGAATTTTCAGAAAAACAAAATTCATAGATAAAGTTTTACGGGGTTTTATGTTTTATGAATTGTTGTACGCTGCTGTGAATGCTTTGGCAAATGGCCCTATATAAATGTTTAGAAATAAATAATAAGTCTAAGATCTGTTTATTAAGTAGGAGGGGGAAGGAAATTAACTTAAGATTATACCAGGTAACCTATGTGAGAAGTCCAAAAAGATGCCTGTTTTATAAAGGCAATATAGGTGCCTGTGTACCTTAGAAATGTAGGCTCCCAGATCTGACACCAATCCCGATATTCATACTGCCATCACCTTACTTCCCTACCTAGCTCGTCCCTTAGATCATCCTCATGTAGATAATGGTTAACCAACTTTTTTCCCCCTATCTGCTTCTCTGACCCATGAACCCAGGCCTCTAGGTAAAGTTTTCTTGATTGTCGCTGTAAGAGTATCTATAATTTGTATATAATCTGTACATAGTTGCCCCCGGTTCTTTCTCCATGTTACTTTCCCTGTTCATTGTAAAAACTCGATGTAACTTGTTACATTCTTGTATGTTCTGTTCAAATGTAAACCACACTGATTATAATAGCGCGGTATATAAGAAATAAAAATAAATAAATAAATAAATCTAGCCCCAATAGCATGCCCATTAACACCTGTTCATGTGTAGTCTTGAAGGACTAGCAATAGAGACTGCTACTGCTGGGAAGGAATCTGCACTTGTAAGTATAGACATGCTGGAAGATTATCTAAACTTGAGAAAAAGGGAATTCTTTGGGTTAAAGCTGATAAAATATGTGTATTTTAAAATTCAGTGTATTATTAAGTCAGTTAGGGCTCAGTATTACAAGACAGCATTCAGTTAGATAGGGTGTAATTTAACAGAGAAAGTAGACTAGGATACATATTCTTTGCATATACAGAGATAAACTCTTTTCTAGAGACCTTTTACAAAGAATTAGAACTGTGAAATTGTTTTAAATGGGTTTTAAAGCCAAGTGACAGATCAAAGGGGCAACTTCAAAGGCTCTCTCTATCAAACCAAGAGCAGTGTGAATCACCCAGGAAATTAAGAGATTGCCTTGGAAGCACAGACATAAATAGGTCAACCATGTCCCCATGCCATCTCCCATCTACCTCAGGCATAATCCTTGATTTATAGTCTCCTAAACCAGTTAAGGGAAAAGGAGTGATCTTATTCACTTTCAGGTTTAATGGAGTATCTTCATTAGCTAGTTACTAGGCCTTAAGAGTAGATTTATTAAGTCCTTGCAATTCACCTTGAGGTGAATACTAAAAGTTCCTTATACTTATTAGGTATAATTGTATTAGTTTAAGTATCCCTATTCCCCTAGCAACTTTAAACAACTGAACAACTTCAAATATCTAAAAGAAATCTTTGAATCTAAGATGCAGACAGCAGTCCAACAGTGAGATGGGGGTTAACCAGTCTTTTTCACTGAGTGTTACACATATGATTTTCTCCCAGTTGGTGAGAGGAATTGTGTGCACTAGATACAAAGAGCTCTTTGCCCTCAAGGAATGAGTCCGATCTCTGCAGGCTACAGTAGCAGACCTGAAGATGCTGAGGCAGACAGAGAGATATCTACAGGGATATAGTAAAGAAGTCCCACTTCCAGTCTGGCAGCATTTCTGCTGCCATGGAGGGAGAGGCCATGTGGAAGGAGAGCATCACCTTGGTGTGGCAAAAATGATCCACAGCTAGGATCTATCTTCCATGTGATGTAATACCTTCCCACACTGAGGATGTGTCTCCAGGGCCATGTACCCATGAGGGAAGGGTTAGGATGACCATTCTAGTTGGTAATTCGATCATTAGGCATGTAGATAGCTGGGTGGCTGGTGGACGTAAGAATCACCTAGTTACCTGCCTGCCTGGTGCGAAGGTAGCGGATCCCACACACCACTTAGATAAAGTTTTAGATAGTGCTGGGGAGAAGCCTGTTATCTTGGTACATGTTGGTACCAATGACACAGGAATGACACCAGATCTTCAGGTATGCTAGCTTGGTAGACCTCCTCTGGGCTCCAAGAAGAGTAGAGACCACTGCTGGAGAGTAGCCCTTATCCGCTAGTCATCTCCTTCCAAGAGCCAAGCTATAAGCAAGAAGTGAACCGGATTCCCCAAGACGATTGGTCCCTGCCACGATAGGCCTTGAGATGGAGGCAACCAAAAAGGAGGCACCTGCAGGAGCCGTATCAGGTCTCTGAAACACACTCTCCTCAGCCAGTCTGGCACCACTAGAACAATCTTGCTTGGGTAGCATTCTATATGCCAAAAGACACGCCCCACCAGGGACCATGGAGGAAACACATACAGCAGGTGCTGATTCGACCAAGGCTGGGTCAGGGTGTGGTTGCCCTCGGACCCCATCTCTGTGCAGTGACTGAAGAAGCAACAAATTCTGGCATTGGCTGGTTGCCATCAGATCCATTTTGGGGCGACCCCAATAGTGCAGAATCAACTGAAATGCATCTTGACTCAACTCCCACTCTACAGGATCCAGAGAATGCCGGCTGAGGATGTCCACGTCCACATTGTCCACCCTGGCAATGTGATGAGTCGACAAGGCTAGGAGGTTTTTCTCAACCCAGAAAAACAGGAGAGCCATCTCCACAACTACCCTGGCACACCTTGTGCCGCCTTACTGATTGACATAAGCCACCACTGTGGCATTGTCTGAAAACAGTCGAACTGACTGTGCCTTGGTCAGGAGCCGGAAATGTAGAAGAGCAAACCTGATGGCCCTCACTTCAAGGCGGTTGATGGATCACACCGCTTCCCTGTGGTTCCAATGGCCCTGGGCATCCGTCATCAGGAGGTTCCAGGAGAAATCTTCCAGTGGCATACCCTTCCTCAGGTGACAGGGTTGCTTCTACCACCATAGGCTAGACTTCACTATCAAAAGGTGTGGAGGCCTGCGCGCAAACTCCTGAGAACTCGGGGACCACTTAGCCATCAAGGACCCATGGCACCATCTCTATGGTCGCTGCCATCAATCTGAGGAGCTAAAGATAATACCATACTCTGGGTGCTAAAAGAATTGAAATATGAGATTTCAGGCCTACTTTTAGTAATCTGTGAACTATCATTAAAATGTCTGTAGTACCTGAAGATTGGTGAATGGCCAATCTAACACCAATTTCTAAAACGGGTTCCAGAGGTGATCTGGGAAACACAAACTGGTGAACATGAAGTCAGTAATGGACAAAATGCTGAAACCATTATAAAGAACAAAATAACTGAACATGTAGATAGTCATGGTTTAATGGCAGAAAGCCAACATGGATTTAGCCAAGGAAAGTCCTGTCTTACTAATCTGTTATATTTTTTGAAGGTATAAATAAACAGGTAGATAAAGGTGAACCAGTTGATATAGTGTATCTGCATTTTCAGAAACCCTTTGACAAGGCCCCTTATGAGAGAGTCTTGGCAAAATGAAAAAGTCATAGGATAGGAGGCAATGTACTATTGTGGACTTGGTACTGGATAAAAGATAGAAAACAGAGAGTAGGGTTAAATGGCCAGTTTTCTCAATGGAGAAAGGTGAATAGTGGAATACCTGAGGGATTTGTGCTGGGCCCGCTGCTTTTTAGCATATTTATAAATGACCTGGAAATGGGAATAATGAATGAGGTGATCAAATTTGCAGATGACACAAAATTATTCAAAGTTGTCAAAACACAAGAGAATTGTGAAAAATTGCAAGAGGACATTGAAAAATTGGGAGACTGGACGTCCCAATGGCAGATGAAATTTAATGTGGATAATTGCAAAGTTATCCACATAGAGCCCCATTCAGAAAAGGGCATGTCCGGCCTTTCCGTACACCCAGAATCTGGACTGGCCAGATTTGCACCTGAATCTGATCCTGTGGAAGCTATATGTCCCCATGGGATCAGCATCAGGTGCAACCGGCCTGGACATGCAGGACCTGCCCTGATTCTGAGCCCTTGGATGCTGTGCACTCTGCCCGTCCAACCCAGCCATGGCTCCTGCATGGAGCCTGGTGCCGTGGTGTTCCGTCACTATGGGACCAGGATGCCATGCAGGGGCCATGCTCACCCCTGGATGCTGATTACACTTCTTTCCCTGGCACCCGACCCCAAACAGGCCTGCTGGGGCAGGCTGCGGAGAATCTCCTGTGCCCTTCCTATCTTTTGGGGTGGTCCACTGCTGCAGATTGCCGCACTCTGGGGGATTTATTCCAACTCTTAGGTGGAATAAGTCTCCCGTCTATCTCCCTGACCCTGGACGTACAGGACCATCACCGGAATCGGCCCTGTACTTCCGGGGTCATAGGACCACCTCTGCCTACTCTCCTCCCTGTCACCATCCCCTCCCCTCCCTCCAGAGCTCACTGCACAGCGGGCCTGAACATGCGGGGTGTTCTGGACCTAGAATCGAATCCCAGCGGCTACAGAGATTTGGACGTTCACCCCGGACATCTGACCCCTCTAGTCGCCACTCTCCATGCCACCCTTAGGGAAAAAACAATCCAAATTACTGTTACATGATGCAAGGTTCCACATTAGGAATCACCACTCAGGAAATGTATCTGGGCCTCATTGTTGATAATGCACTGAAACCCTCCGCCCAGTGTGCAGCGGCGCCAAGAAAGCAAATAGAATGCTAGGAATCATAAGGAAAAGAATGGAGAATTAAAAAAAGGCTATTATAATGCTTCTATATCACTTCATGATGCGACCGCACCTTGAATATTGTGTGCAATTGTGGTTGTCAAATCTTAAAAAGCATATAGCAGAATTAGAAAAGGTACAAAGAAGAGCGACCAAAATGGTAAAGGGGATGGAAGGATATCCTTACGAGTTAAGGCTTAAAAGGTTAGGGCTCTTCAACTTGGAAAAGAAATGGCTGAGGGGGAGATGTGATAGAGGTCTATAAAAAATGAATGGAGTGGAACGGGTAAATGTAGATTAGTTTTTAACTCCTTCAGAAAATAGAAAGATTAGGGGACACACAATGAAGCTACAATGTAGCACATTTAAGACTAATCATAGAAAATATATTTTCACTCAACGTGTAATCAAATTCTGGAATTCATTACCAGAGAACATAGTAAAAGCTGTTAGTGTAGCTGGATTTAAAAGAGGTTTGGATGAGTTTGTGGAGGAAAAGTTCATAAATCATTAAGAGGACCAGGGAAATCCACTGCTTACCCCGGGACAAGCAGCATGGAATCTATCTTTTGGGAACCTGACAGGTACTTGTCACCTGAACCGGCAACTGCTGGAAAGAGGATACTGGGCTTGATGGAGTCTTGGTCTGATCCAGTATGGCATATCATATGTTTGTATGTATTTTATAAAATATGAAGGTACATTGCAGCTCGGTCTCCAAACAACACCCCTGGGAACGTCTACACACAGTTCTAGTAAAAATAGGCATACAGGGCCCAATATTGTAAGGCATTTACATGGTTTACAGAGCTGTAAACTATGTAAATGCCCCTAAGTGAGATATTCAGCGGCATTAACATGGTTAGTGCTGCTGAATATCCCTGAGTAATGCTGCTATACGCCCTGATGCTAACTGCTTAGCATCGGGGTATGTTGGGGGCGGTACCTGGGGATATCTGGTCAGTGGCGATATTCAGTCACTGCCCGATTATCCCTCAGCATCGAAAGTTAGGCGCAGCAAAAGTTGTCCTAACCTTTGCCGCCGAAGCTCTGCTGCACGGTTAGCTTCTATGCCGTGTGCGGCTGTGTGGCAAACCCGGATATTCAGTGCCGGTGGCTGGATATGGTCCTGGCATTGAATATCTGGATTAAGTCTTCAGCAGTGACAGATATGTGCTGTACTCACGCTAGTCACTGCCGCTGAATATCAAGCCCATAGTTTCCATGTGCACACTTTTTATGTGGTTTTGCAATTTTATAAAAGCCTTTTTAACATGTGGAAAAGTTTTGTTTAATCACCCTCATAAGAGATAATTTCATAAAGGGCGCCTATATAAAATGCCCAAAAAGGCAGCTATTCTGTGTAGGCAATGTAAGCGCCTATGTACCTGAATAAGGTAGGCTCTCAAAGCTAGCTCTAAAAGTGGCATGTTTACTAAAGTCCGCACTGAGAATACGCATGTGGGCTGTGTTATCAGTGTGTGTGTGTGTGGGGGGGGGGGGCTCATGCTAACTTCAGGAGTCATATGTGACTGCCCCCTGTCATTAGCATAGCGCCAAGACACAGCTCCACACAAGTCACCATGCAGACACACTTAGGGGCTTGTTTACAAAGCTGCGGTAGCGGTTCGCGGTCGTTATCGGAGCCGCGGCCCCATTGAAATCAATGGGGTCGTGGCTCCGATAACGATCGCGAACCGCTACCGCAGCTTTGTAAACAAGCCCCTTAATGCCATCCACTGAAGTAGCAATAAGGGCAGCAAATGCAAGCTACTAACGCCTGCGCTATCCTTATAAGACACGGACATTCAATGCTAGGGGCATATCCGACATGGAAGCTAACTGGGCATCTGGTGTTCAGTGGCGGCATCCAGGGATATTCAGCAGCACTAATCGCATTAGTGCCGTTGAATATCCTGGTCTGCTAACCGTGTTGGATGTCGGGCCCTATCAGTATTCAAAAAGACGTATCCTATTCACAGGACCTGCTAACCAGATAAGTCCCAGTGAGAAGAATATCCAGCAGCAGTATCCAGATAGTGCCATTTTTTTCCTTTGGCTACCACAGCACTGCTTGGAGAATGTCAGGGCAGTCCATGGGTTAGACAAGGACGATCCCAAACGATAGCCAGTTAGCGGCAATTTTCAGTCTGCTAACCACATAGAAACATGATGACAGAAAAAGACCACACGGCCTATCTAGTCTGTCCTTCCATATCAACAACTACAATAGTCCACTTTTTACCTTTAGAGATCCTCTGTGTTGGTCCCATGCTTTTTTGAATTCAGTTACTGTCCACATAATCAACCTCATAAAGTTAGGCCACCAAAATGGCAGGCCTAACTTGAAGCAATTGACTATCCAGATAGCATATGGTGGTTACTGCTGAAATTAGATAGTCAATGGAAGCCACTATCCAGATCCTTCCACTGAATATCTAGTTTCACTTTACTCATGGCGGTTCATGTTTAAAAAACACTGACCTCCAAGGGCTCAAAACTGGCCCAAATATATATTTTTCATTGCGAAAATATTCCACTTAGGTTGCCTAAATATCATCTGGAGACTTCAAAGAGCTCATTGTAAGGTCTACTTCAAAGTAAGACATTTCTATTGGTAGCCTTTCTAAAAATAGATGATCCCGAGGTCTTATTCACAAGAGAAATATGTAAATCCAAAACGATCAATGGAAGTGGTACTACTTGTGCAAGTAAATTGTAGATTACAATTACACGAATTGAACCAAGTAAAGAAAATCATGAAGTTGTTCAATTGTACCTATGCAGATCAAGAAGACATCATCTATATATCGTTTCAATGGCATGTGAAGGTGGATTTTGAGTATCTGCAATTTCTGCATCCCTGAAGCAGGCAGGCATGCTGAAACACCGATGCTGGGTCCTTCGAGTCAGCGCAACCATATATTTTAAGCAATGTATTTGCCATTGAGGGTTTTTGTTGTTATTATATTCTTTGGTGTATGTTTACTTAACACGCTGTTATGCTGTAAATAACGTTGCATTAGCTCCAAACACAATATGCTCTCTGTTGAAGATGCGAACAGCATTTCCCCAGCAGAGAGTGCACTGAAATTGCAAAAAGCGTGGCCCGGCAACACTGTCAATGCAAATAACGCCACCCATTGAGGCGATGGTATCTGTTCCCCGCACGGTCTGCAACTTTGAAGGTGACCGTGAGCTGTTTGTGCTTGCAGTAACCACACGTGGCAGACACGCCCGTTCTCCACCCTTAGCCCGCCCACTCTTGCAGTTTCTGCAGATCTCGCAGAAAATTGCTGATTTATCTGCATTTTCCCTGCGCTGCTAACACGGGCTGATAGCACGTGCTATCGGCCGCGTTAACAGGTAGCGCAGCTCAGTAAGCATGCCCCTCTGAGCGAAGCATGCCCTTATTTTGCACATATTTGAAATTATAAGCTATATTTTGGAGACACATGATGAGCTGATATGAGCAGATTTGAAGTAGACCTTTTACAAATCTCAGCATGTCATATATGTTTGTATCATTAAAGGTGGTCATTTCAGTCTTTCAGTGATCACCTCATCAGGGCAATTGCAGAGCTAAGGCTCATCAATTTGCAACATTTTGGCAATTGGCAGCAACCCTGATTACTGCTAATTCACTCAGGTCAAAGCCCTGACCCGGCAACGGAACACTGATGTATCCTAAAATGTTTAACTTGGACACTAAAAAAATTTAAGATGGCCTTATCGGGAAAACCAGCATTTATTTTTGGAAGGAGATTAATTGGGTCTTTAAAGTTACAGTATTTCAACATAAAATGAGAGTTTCCTTTTTCTTGCTCACAAGAGTACAGCTTATCCAGATCTTACTTTGTAGCACGGGAGATGGGCGCAGAGTTAAGACGGGATGTCTTGAAGTAGGGCGTTTTGTTTATTTTGAAAATTCCCTCTAAGTGCTAGATGAAAGAACAACAAATCTGTTGCTCTGGCTTAAAAAAGATTTTAAATATAAATATATATATGTATATATAGTGTACATATATAAAATCTTTTTTTAATTCAGGGCAATGGAATAAGATTACTATTATTACTCTCTGGTTGCCACTACCACATAAAATAGTAAACCACTGCAAATTACGATGTTTGAAGCAAGGTGAACTTTAATTTATTGCATCTTGAATCATGTATTAAAGTAAATTATAGTTCATTGTAAATGAAGATGTTTGAAGCAAGGTGGTTTCCTGTCAATCCTGAGCAGAAAAAATGAAGCTGTGGAGGGACTTTTTGCTTCAACAAGCTTGGCAAAGTCACAGTGCTGATTACAAATAAGTTGAAAAGTGCACACCCCAAAGTGCTTACTTCAAGCATTCCACGCTGAGAGGGTCTTGCATCCTGTCTTTGTAGCAGTTCTCGCTCCTGCTGGTCTCTGTCTTAATATTTTCTCCAGCTTGTTCTCCTTTCTGTGATCTATCCATTTTTATCTTATCTAAGTTGTTAAGTGCCGTCAAGTCAATGTCAACCCTATGGATGTTGTCCATGTTGGGCCTGATTCTGATCTGCATGTCCTGGCCCTCTGTGCGCCCGGTCAGAATCGGATGCACAGAGGGAGTCGCGATTCTTATCCCACGGGGCACGTCTAGCCGGATGGGATCAGAATCGTGAACAGGCCTAAATGTGCAGGCCGGGACCCCAATTCCATCCAGCCTGCACGTACAGGCCTTCCCCAGCTAAGTCAGGCCAGTTCAATGGAGCCACGGCACCATGGCATCCGGTTGACATGGCACCAGGGCTCCACTGAAAAGCCGCGATGCCCGGCCACTGGTTGCAAAGGTGTTTTCCCTGCAGACCGACCCCTGATTTGGCCTCCTAAGACCAGGGCTGGGCTGCGGGAATGTCCTCTGCCTCCTCCCACCACTTTCCAGCCCCGGGCCTGCCCGATCCTCCTGACTAAGGGAACCTATTCCACCTCAGAGGATCCTAAAGTTACTGCTTGGGTTAGAAATTGGTTAAGTGGGAGCCGACAAAGGGTACAGGTAAATGGGGTTCACTCTGAGGAGAAGGAGGTTACCAATGGAGTGCCACAGGGATCTATCCTTGGTCCGATTCTATTTAACATCTCTTAGTGATATTGCGGAAGGGCTGTTGGGTAAGGTTTGCCTCTTTGCATCTGATACCAAAATCTGCAACAGAGTAGACACCCAGGAAGGTGTAGATAACATGAGAAGGGATCTAGCTAAGCTTGAAGAATGGTCTAGAATTTGGCAGCTGAGATTTAATGCTAAAAAATGTAGGGTCATGCATATGGGCTGCAACAATCCAAGGGAACGGTACAGTATAGGGGGTAACGTACTTCTGTCCACGAAAGAAGAACGGGACCTAGGTGTGATTGTGTCTGAGAATCTCAAAGTAGCTAAATAGGTAGAAAAGGTGACGGTGAAAGCTAGAAGGATGCTTGGGTGCATACGGAGAGGAATGGCTAGCAGAAGAAAAGAGGTGATAGTGCCTCTGTATAAGTCTTTGATGCGACCTAATTTGGAGTATTGTGTGCAATTCTGGAGACCGCACCTTCAAAAGGATATAAACGGGTTAAAGTCGGTGCAGAGGGTGGCTACTAAAATAGCTAATGGTCTTCGTTATAAAGCATATGAGAACAGACTTAAGGACCTTAATATGTACACCTTAGAGGAAAGGTGGGATAGTGGTGATATGACTGAGATGTTTAAATGCCTCTGTGGCATAAATACACAGGGGGAGAGCCTCTTTCAATTGAAAGCAATCTCTGCTACGAGAGGACATAGGATGAGTGCAAAAAGGGATAGACTCAGGAGTAATAAGCAAAGTATTTCTTTCCGGAAAGAGTGGCAAATGCGTGGAATAGTCTCCTAGTGGGGGTGGTAGAGATGAGGACCGTATCTAAATTAAAAAAGGCATGGGACAAACACAGAGGCTCTCTAAAGGAAAAAAGGGGAACGCTGTAGTGGTTGATATGGAAGGACAGACTAGATCAGGGGTCTCAAACATGCGGCCCGCGAGACAACTTTGTGCGGCCCGCGACGGAGGAAAACAAAAAAAACCCAAAACTCTGGCTTCTGCCGTTGCCGCCGTGGCAGCGGCAGAATCAATTGTCAAATTTTTAAAAAAACTGACTTCTGCTGCTCAAGCAGCAAAATCAGCTGTCCTGCGGCCCCTTCCCCTGTGCCCGGAGATCCGAGTCTGCTCTATCAGCGGCGTGCTTTTCAAGCCGCGAAGAGAGTATTCCCCTCTCGCGCGGTTTCAAGCCGCGCGAGAGGGGAATACTCTCCTCGCGGCTTGAAAAGCACGCCGCTGATAGAGCAGACTCGGATCTCCGGGCACAGGGGAAGGGGCCGCAGGACAGCTGATTTTGCTGCTTGAGCAGCAGAAGCCAGGTTTTTTTTAATTTACCGGGGGGGGGGGGTGTAGGACTGGAAATGGGCTATTAGGGGGGGGGGTATGACGGGAAATGGGCTATTGGCGGGGGGGGGGGGGGTATGACTGGAAATGGGCTATTGGCAGGGGGGGGGGTATGACTGGAAATGGGCTATTGGCGGGGGGGGGGGGGTATGACAGGAAATTGGCAAATGGCAGGGGGGGGTATGAAAGGAAATGGGCTATTGGCAGGGGGGGGGTATTACTGGAAATGGGCTATTGGCAGGGGGGGGTTATGACTGGAGATGGGCTATTGGCAGGGGGGGGTATGACTGGAAATGGGCTATTTGAATGGGGGGGGTATTACTGGATATGGGCTATTGGCAGGGGGGGTATGACTGGAAATGGGCTATTGGCAGGGGGGGGGGTTATGACTGGAGATGGGCTATTGGCAGGGGGGGTTATGACTGGAGATGGGCTATTGGCAGGGGGGGGTTATGACTGGAGATGGGCTATTGGCAGGGGGGTTATGACTGGTAATGGGCTATGGTGGGGGCTAGGACTGGAAATGGGCAGGTGGGGGTTAGGAAGGACTGGAGGTGGGCTGATGGGGGGAGTTAGGACTGGTAATGAGCTATGGAAGGGCTGACTGAAATGGGGTAATGGGGGTTAGGGCTGGAAGTGGGCTATTGGCAGGGGGGTTATGACTGGTAATGGGCTATGGGGGGGGGGTAAGACTGAAAATGGGGTGATGGGGGGTAAAACTGGAAGTGCGCTATGGGGAGGTTAGGACTGGTAATGGGCTATGGGGGGTCTAGGACTGGTAATGGGCTGGGGGGGGGGGGGTTGCTAGGACTGGAAATGGGCTGAGTGGAAGGGGGGCTTGAACTGCAAATGGCTGATGGGGAGGGGGGCTTGGAATGGAAATGGGCTGTGAGGGGAGGGAGCTAGGATTGGAAATGGGCTGATGGGGGGCTAGGATTGGAAATGGGCTGATGGTGAGGCTAGGATAGGACTGGAAATGGACTAATGGGGGGACTAGAAGGGAGCGGATGCTGGGTGGGGCTGGAACTAGAAGGGAGCTGATGTTGGGGGAGGATTAGAATGGGATGGAGCTGGGAAAGTGAAATGGAGAGGGGAAAAATATTTTGTCTGGGAGAGAAGACAAATCTACAATTGGCCAGGTATTGGGAGAGTAAGTGGGGATTGAGGATGGAGGGGTAAAATTTGAGTGGATGAAATAGGAATGAGGAAAGAGAAAAAGGAGAAAGATTAGTATGTTAAAGCAGATGTAGAGAGAGAATGGAAAAAAAAACTAGGAGAGAAGAAAGGGCAAATGGACAGCAGACGATGGAGAGTTAGCAGAAGACATGAAGAAACCAGAAGAAAGTGGCTGGAACAATTGCAACTGAAAAAAATGCACAAAAGGTAGAAAAATATCTCTTTATTTTGAATTTATTAACTGGAATATGTCAGCTCTGGGAAATGTGCATCATTAATGTTTGCGCTTTGTTTAGTACAAGAGGAAATTAATTTATAGTTTTATTTCTACAGTGTTGTTGTACATTCCAAGTTTGGCTTTTGGGGTTCCCAGTTTAATTATTGTCTTCTTGTTTCTAAATCTTTTAGTCTTTCTTTATCCATACTCATTAAAGAGGCATGTTTACTAAAAGTTAGTGTATGGTAACATTATGCAAATATTTATGCAAATGAGGCCCCTTATGCAAATGAGGCCCCGCGTCTTATGCGGCCCCCGGGTTACTTTACAAGTCCTCATTTGGCCCTCAAAGCAATTTGAGTTTGAGACCCCTGGACTAGATAGACCATGTGGTCTTTTTCTGTCGTCATGTTTCTATGCTTCTATGTTTTACCTACTGATTATATCTCTCTGTATGCAGCCCATCATCTGTTTGTCCTTGGCTGCCACCTTATCACATCATTGTACTACCTTGAGATTCTCAGACCAGTGGCATAAGTTACAATGAGTGGCCTCCAAGCAAAGTTTTGCTGAGGACCCCCCCCATTGTTGTGCTGGTGGCGCGCCCCCTTCACTGTGTCTGCTGCACTGGCTCTGCTTTTGTATGTTTGCTGCAAACTCAGCGTCTGTTCCCCACCAGGCCCACGGCAGAATTACAAGAGTGGGGCAGCGTGGTAAACATAATAAAATAAGTTTGCAGCGCTGCCGCCACTGCCGCTGTGTGAGCCTGCATTGTGGGGGGCTGCTTGGGCAGCATTTACACCACTGGCTCCCTCCCCACTGTTGCATCAAGCTCCTTTGGAATTCTGTATCCTCAATTCATCACTGTACATTTCTTCACCTTAATGAGTAACTGCTAAGCATTCAATCTATGTTCATATTTTGTGAAATATTTCTCATATTGTTGGTAGCTGAGAAGGGAATAAGGAAGGAAGGCAGAGCTCAGATCCTGGTAGTGGAAAAGGTCATTTTCAGCATTACAAAAGAAACAGATTGCAAGGGGAAGCTGCGGTGGGGGTATTGCAAAGGGGACAACATGGGAGGGCATCCTGCCTCCCCGTTCACCTGCAAACATTATCTGCACTATAGTAGTGCACACCCACACATACCTCAGAAAGAAATCAGGGGGAATATGGATGAGAGCCTGCATTTTTCACACATTGCTCTGCTCTGACTGGGAGTCCTGCCACTGCCTCAAAGACTCCAGTAAGGTAGCACATCCTATTCACTGGAAATTATGAGGGTTATTCTAGAACATGAATTAGGGATGTCCATGTGCTGTGGAAATGTGTAAGTGGCGGAAACATCCCCCGCCGTATTCTGAAACACCGCTGACATGCATGTCCTGGGCAGTAACATAGTAACATAGTAAATGACGGCAGATAAAGACCAGCATGGTCCATCCAGTCTGCCCAGCAATACGGCACCTGTCGCTCTGTGCAGGCCACCCCTCCCCATGTCTTTGTGCACCTGTCGCTCTGTGCAGGCCACCCCTCCCCATGTCTTTGTTTAGGGGTGGACCCACCACTCCATGTAGGACACCCCTAATTGTTGAGAAGTTAGTTGGTTCAGTTTATTTTGTTTTTATCCTATTGTAAAGGGATCTGCTGTGCTTGTCCCATGCTGTTTTGAATTCCGTAGCACGGGGAGTTAAGAACGCGGGTGGAAGAAGACGAAACAGAGGCCTGGTGAGCCACCGAGACATAGAAAGCCTATTCCCGAAAGGGCCGTGTATGTATGAAGTGTAATCTGGAAATGTCCATGTTAGATCTGCTGAACCAGGTATAAAGCTCTGACTTTGAAAAAAATCCAGCTCTGTCCTGCAATGCGTCCCTTACACGTGAATGGATGTGACAAACAGGTTCTGAAGTGGCACCACTGCAACCAGGACAAATACGAGATGCAGTCATAAGGTACTGGGAGCAGAACCGAGGGAATGTTGTAGGGCAAAGAAACATATCTAAACACACCTGCAGCAATATTAAGAGGAGCAACAGTGTCCAATCAGGTCATGCACCTATGCACTTTATGTGCCAAAGGAGACAATCTACGGGACCGCAACAAAACTATGCAAAATAAAGATGGGACTGCTGAAGCAGGGAGAATATGGATGTGAGCAGGGAAAGAATACCTTATGGGGTGCGAACGGGAGATCAGATATGTAGCTCTGGTACTCCATGTGTGTATGTTATGTCATAGTCAATATGTACAGGTGCAGGGCAGCCCTCTGGCAGAATCAAGTTGCTGTCGCAGAAAGTGAGAGTGTGTGTGTGTGTGTGTGTGTGTGGTCTGAGGGGTGCACGGAGGAGCTGGTGTGGGCAGCAGCAGTGCAGGGGAGAGATGAAAGTCTGGTCAGTACCTGAACCATATGAATAACAACAGTGTCACCAGGTGCCAGTGTGATGAGGCAGGCAAAGACAGAGAGGGCCCACTATAGCAAAATGTGCAAAGATATGGCCGTCAAAGATAGGGGACCCCCATAGTACGGGCACACAACAGTGCAAACAGCACTAATGCATGTCCATGATGCACAGTGTGCTGTTGAGCATGTAGTAGTGCTGTATGCACACCGGAATGGCTGTAAACTGAGGGACACTAGTAATGAAAGTGATATTTCTGTACAGGTAGCCACATGGGAACCTATGCTGGTACCATCTGGAGTATTATACACAGGGTACCCCATGTACGGCAGACAGTGTTGGCAGTGTGATAGGGCAGACACACATCTGCAGTGTCTGCCACTGGGAGACACGGCTGATGTAGTGACAACATTCCCCATACTATCCCATGCGGCGCACACCCCTACCCAGGCCAAGATGCATGACAGCTGAGAGAGTGATAACATATCTGGGGTCCAGATACCTGGTGTGATGGCACAAGGCTCACCCTCCTCATACCCACACAGCCCTGACTGGGGGAACAGTGCCACAAAGCTGGCTGTAGGAGGGCCAATCAGGCCACCTCACCATCCCTTTTAAACTTCAATCGGTACTGGCACCCGATCGACGTCGGGGAGTGGAGCAGGAGAAAAGGCTCCTCCACCCTTCACACGCCGAGGCCAATCAGGCCACCTCACCAGCACCTTAAAACACCCAGGAACCACTGCATCATCAAGAAGTAGAGCAGAAATGAGCACTCCTCCCCAACTGGACTCCTGAAGCCCAACCAGCATCCGCACGACGTAAGCACTCATCAATCTACTGCTACTCACAGCCTGGTAACTCCATTACTACCCCATCGCTTCCTCATCATTTTTGGCATCATTGCTACCTCACTGCCTGCAATTAACCTTGCTGTACAGACTCCATGTACAGACTCCTATAGACTCCATTGCTACCTCATTGCTCACAACTTAACCTTGCTGTACAGCCTATAGACTCCATTGCTACCTCATTGCTCGCAACTTAACATTTACTGCATAGCATGTATTGCACCAATCTTCTACCCATTGCTACATTGACCTTGCTACCCATTGCATGCACTGAACCTTGCTACCCATTGCTACATTGAACTTGCTACAAGCCTATAGACTCCATTGCTACCTCATTGCCCTATGAAAGCCACAGCAACCACCACTGATCACATCCAAAGCAACACAAGGTTTATGCAGCGCTGCACAAACACATTTATTTATTTATTTATTTAACAGTTTTTATATACCGTCTGTCTACTAGTCAAGACGGTTTACATGAAACATTGGTACAGTGTATTACAACTGTTTACAAGGAACAATTAACAATATAGGCTAATAGGGTTACAAGTGAACTGTATAATAAATTAAAAGTAACAAGCACAAGTTAACAATGTAATGGAGAGAGGTAAAGGAGAGCTAACTGGTTAGGATAACTATTTACATTGGCTAAATTTGAGAACTTGGTTGCATATAGTTTTGGGTAGAAATAAAGGAGTAGGGTAGAGGTGGATTACGAAAAGAAGAGTTAGGGTGGGGAGGAAAAATGTTCTATAAAGAGGTATGTTTTTAGTTTTTTGCGAAATTCAGTGTGGCTCTCACAGTTGCGTAGTTCGGGGGGGAGGGTGTTCCATAAAGATGGGGCGTAAAGGGAGAAGGTTCTATTACTTGTAGCTTGTTTGCAGTGCCTATTGATTGTAGGAATGGATAGCAAGTTTTTAGTGGAGGTACGGTGTGTTCTTGTGTTACTGGGGAAAGCGAGGAGTGAGGTGAGGCATGGTGCTGATTCGTTTAAGATTATTTTGTGGATTAGGGTGAGGACCTTAAATTTAACTCTGTGATGTATAGGTAGCCAGTGAAGGTCGTGTAGGACAGGTGTGATATGAGCTCGTCTGGGTTTGTTGGATATGAGCCTTGCTACCGTATTCTGGGCTATTTGGAGTGGTTGGATTGTATTTTTAGGGAGACCGTGGTAAATTAGATTGCAATAGTCAAGAGAAGGGGTTGTGAGGGACTGGCAAACAGTGCGAAAGGAATCTGGGTTTAAGAGAGGTTTAAGATTACGGAGTGTGCGTAGTTTTGCATATATTGTGTTAGTGGATCTTTTTATGTGTTCAGTAAAGGAGAGGTTCTGGTCAAGGATAATTCCAAGATATTTTACTTGATTATTTATAACAAGTGGGAGGTTGGCAATGGTGAGAGTTGGGGGAGGCGAGTATGTGGGGTTAGAGAATACTTGAAGTACCTCAGTTTTTGCTTGGTTGATTATAAGGTTATGTTGAGAAAGCCAGTGTTTGAGGGAAATTAGACATTCATTGATTTTAGAGAAGTCGGGGTTGGAGAGGTTAAAAGGGGTGAAGCACATCATGTCATCAGCATATATTTGGTACTTTATGTCATGATCTTGAAATATTTTGCAAGCAGGTTGAAGGAAGATGTTGAAAAGTAAGGCAGATAGGCTAGATCCTTGAGGTACACCCTGTTTTAGCGTAAATGGGAGGGAGGTGTCATTTCCTAGACGTACCTGTTGAGTTCTGGAGTTAAGATAGGATTGGAACCATTTAAGTGTGGTGCCATTGAGACCTATTTCTTGAAGTCTGGTTAGGAGTTGATTATGAGGTAGAGAGTCGAATGCAGCGGAAAGGTCAAGAAAGATGAGGAGACATCCTTGGGTAGGGTTTTGAGTATGTAAGTACAGTGAGTCTAGTAGAGAAGTAAGTAGTGTTTCTACTCCATGGTTTCTTTTGAAGCCATGTTGATATAGGTCAAGGGGGGAATGGTCGTCAATGTGATTCTGGAGTTGGGTTTGGACTATTTTTTCAGTAATCTTTGCTAGGTAGGGGATACTGGAGATAGGTCTGTATGATGAAGGGGAGGTAGGGTCAAGTTTTGAGTTTTTTAATAATCGGAGGGCGGATGGAGGCACATTTAAGAAGGGGTGGAACAAAGCCTGATTTAAGTGAAGTTTGAACTAAGTTTAGGATGTAGTGGCCAAGGGTGTTGCATGTTGTTTTGATCCAATGGGTTGGACAAGGATCCAAGGCTGAGGTTGATGTGTTCAATCCTTTTATGACATTTACTACGTTATCTAGTGTGATAGTATGAAATTCATTCCATGTATGTAGACAGGAAGAGTTGAGAGGTTGAGTAGGGGGGTCAAAGGTTGGTTGGGGGTTATAAGGTGTCGACGAGGGGAGGTATTTGGAAGATAAATGGTCAGCTATGGTTTGTGCTGTTATTTTCGGCAATTGGTCTTGGTGAAGGGGTTCGTTTATTAGGGATTTAGCAATGGAGAAAAGTTCTCTAGGTTTGTTAAGGGCACGTTTGATAATGTTTTCATTATATTGTCTCTTTTGTTTTAGTGTCTCAGAACAATATATTTGGAGTTTAGAAGTGTAGGCTAAATGTGAATCAGAGTCTTGGGTGTGTCTCCATTTTCGTTCTAGACGTCTAAGATCCCTTTTGAGGGTTTTGAGATTAGTGGAGAACCATGGGGTTCTTCTGTGGTGATTGTAGGAGTGGTTTGTTTGTGGGAGTAGGGAGGCAGTGGAAATGACTTCATTCCATTCAGAGATGAAATGATCGATGTTCAGGTTATTGTTATTTAATTGATCTAGAGATGGGATAGTTTCTTCCAAGAAGTTGGCTGCATTAAAAGGTTTGAATTTGCGTTTGTGGCAGGGATGGATAGGTTGTTGATGTCTGGTGGAGGAGTAGGGGAGGGAGAAAAAGATGATGGCATGGTCAGACCAAGGAATTGGAAGGATGGAGTGCTGAACTTGGTCATGTAGGTGAGCATGATGAGGTATAAATATTAGGTCAAGGATGTTTCCTTTAGTGTGGGTAGGTTGGTGTAGTATTTGGGTGAATTGCAGAGTGTTCATTGCTTGGAGGAAGGAGGAGGAATGAGTGAGGGGTGTGGAGGATAAGTTTAAGTCTCCAAGGATTATTAGTGGGCGTGAGGAGGATTGAGGGGAGCAGGCTGTGTCTAAAATAGTGGAGAGGTCAGAGGAGTCTGCCTGAGGAGCTCGATAGATAAGGTGCAGTGATAGAGTAGGGTTAGATACAGTGATGGATTCCATGCCTAGTGTGGAGGTGGATTCAGTTATGGTAAGTTTGAGGTTGGATCTAGCAATAACAGCTACTCCTCCTCCTCTTCCATGGGATCTATTACATACATTAATGGAATGAGTATCAGGACATATTTGATTTAAGAGGACAGAGTCAGTGTCCTGGAACCAAGTCTCAGTAAGGCAAAGTATGTCTAGGTTGTTGTCAGTGATAATGTCAGCAATTAGGGGGATTTTGTTCCTAGCAGAACGTGCATTGAGTAGGGCACATTTAAGGGGGGGATGAGTGATGTCGGTGGGATTTTGGGGTTTAAGGTGTGAGTTTAGTATGATAGGTTTAAGTTTGCAAGGGCGGTGGTGTGGGATATGGTGGAGATTGTGAGGATGTTGAGGGGTGAGAGGGCGCCTAGATGAGTGTATTATTGGTATGGGTGTGCCAGCTGTTAAAGTGAGGACATTAGGGAATGTAAACAGAAATAAGTAAATTAGGTTGAGAGTAAGACCTAGTGTGCATAAGTATGATTTTCGAGGGGTCATTTTGAAGCTGGAGCAGGAGAGAACGGACTAAAAAGAGTAGGCACAGGGGTAGAGTAATATGTCAGGATGTTCAGGGTACAGTACTTTGTAGAGTAGATGGGATTACAGCAGAGTATTCCAAATGTACAACACAGTACTTAGTTGAGTAGATGAGGTTACACCACAGTATATTAGCCACTTGTAGCCTAAAGGTTACTTTGTCAGATAGATAGAGTTACATTACAGTCTGTAGTTACTTTGAAGTAATATAATAAGTTTTAGACTAGGAGCTATAACACAGACGTTGTAAGGGTTAGTTATAAGGCAGTGCAAGGCTATGATTTTAGAATATAAGGGCAGACAACATATAATCCTTCCGGGTTTAGATAATGTAGTTTAAATAATACAATACGATTGAGAGGGCTTACGTTTGGCATAGAAGAGTTCAAACGTCAGATGAGGCTTGTGTTGCAGTGGTAGAGTGCTGCGTTAGCTTCAAGACTTGACTGGCAAGTCGGTTGTTGTTCTTTTCTTTTCCGTGGGTGCTTCCGGTGGGCCTCCGCCTAAGGGCCACGCCAAAGGGCCCTCAGGCGCGGGCCCGACAGGCGCGGGCGCCTGATCAGCGCTCGCTTAAGAAGAGCTCCAGCTGACCCGATTGGTCAGCACGTGCACCGGAGGTGTGCTGATGCTCCGGCTGGCTCGATCCTCCGATTGAGGAGAGCAGATGGCCTTCCGGAGTTGGAGAGGGCAAATGGAGAGATGCGCTCGATCAGCGCTCGCTTAAGAAGAGCTCCAGCTGACCCGATTGGTCAGCACGTGCACCGGAGGTGTGCTGATGCTCCGGCTGGCTCGATCCTCCGATTGAGGAGAGCAGATGGCCTTCCGGAGTTGGAGAGGGCAAATGGAGAGATGCGCTCGATCAGCGCTCGCTTAAGAAGAGCTCCAGCTGACCCGATTGGTCAGCACGTGCACCGGAGGTGTGCTGATGCTCCGGCTGGCTCGATCCTCCGATTGAGGAGAGCAGATGGCCTTCCGGAGTTGGAGAGGGCAAATGGAGAGATGCGCTCGATCAGCGCTCGCTTAAGAAGAGCTCCAGCTGACCCGATTGGTCAGCACGTGCACCGGAGGTGTGCTGATGCTCCGGCTGGCTCGATCCTCCGATTGAGGAGAGCAGATGGCCTTCCGGAGTTGGAGAGGGCAAATGGAGAGATGCGCTCGATCAGCGCTCGCTTAAGAAGAGCTCCAGCTGACCCGATTGGTCAGCACGTGCACCGGAGGTGTGCTGATGCTCCGGCTGGCTCGATCCTCCGATTGAGGAGAGCAGATGGCCTTCCGGAGTTGGAGAGGGCAAATGGAGAGATGCGCTCGATCAGCGCTCGCTTAAGAAGAGCTCCAGCTGACCCGATTGGTCAGCACGTGCACCGGAGGTGTGCTGATGCTCCGGCTGGCTCGATCCTCCGATTGAGGAGAGCAGATGGCCTTCCGGAGTTGGAGAGGGCAAATGGAGAGATGCGCTCGATCAGCGCTCGCTTAAGAAGAGCTCCAGCTGACCCGATTGGTCAGCACGTGCACCGGAGGTGTGCTGATGCTCCGGCTGGCTCGATCCTCCGATTGAGGAGAGCAGATGGCCTTCCGGAGTTGGAGAGGGCAAATGGACAGATGTAACAGATGGCTCCTGCCCAGTGGGCATACAGTCTATTTGGCACAGACAGCACAGTAGCTATGAGCAGGATATGTGCAGGGGGAATGGACTAAAAACATAAGGGAGCCTAGGCGGATCAGACCCCAAAGTGGCACTACTGCGGTGGGCACCCAGCTGGGACCTGAGAGGATCCAGAGAAAAAGCATGCCTGATAGACTCAGGCACTGTGTCCCAGAAATATGGAGCAACAGGGTAAGGCCAGTGATGTAGGGTTATGGCTGTAGAAGAGAAGGGCACAGATAGAGGCAAACTGGCAGAAGAGCAGTGTTCACATGAAGTGGTGTAGGGAGAGATATGATGGGTATGGGAGCTCAGAGCAGCAGAATGTTTGCACATGTAGGCCAGAGGCATGCTGGGGGCAGACAGGTGTTACCCATCAATAGTAGGCACTTGCAGTGGACCTGCATCCCTTGGAGTGTGTGGACCTGGTAAGGGCCCATCCTAAGCCATCTAAGGCGTGTCTGTAGAGATGACCAGGGTGGGAATCCCTGGGGCTGCCTCTGAATGCGACATACCATGTGATGCAGGGTATGTCCTGACATACATGTTGACATTTATATTCTTTAACGCCATAGAGGTGTGCACTGAACCTAGCTAGTGCCCCACAGGACATGAGGGGGACTGAGATATGGTCCAGGCTGCTGCAGCTGTAATATCACATAGATAGCAATGTCTACTGTGCATTAACACACTGCTGTCTGTGACGGGCAGCTTAGGAGAAGCACATTCTACACAAAGGCATGGCACAGCGAGTACATCATGGGGACGGGCAAATTCAGACACGTCTAATGTCCCAGAATACAGTGTGCATGGGGACATCCAAAACCGTTCCCTATGTCCAAAGCAGGGGGGCAGCTGAATAGCACCTGCATGAGCCCCGCAAAATACAGTTCCTGATTCCGCAGGCACATGCAGACCCATGGATGTGGAGCAGATGCAAACGGTGCCGGTGTCTGATATAGACATGTCTGCGGGCCAGACGTGCACATAATGCAATCATAGCATGATATGTGACCAGGGGAGCCCATATCTACACCGTGGTCCTGCCCAGGAATCTCACTCGGACTGCCCACATCATCCCTCTGGGGAATGTTAAAGTGGTATGCCCCCTGACAGCAACGAGACACCTAGGAGGGCATGTCCATGTGAAGGGCAGTTCACACATGTTACTGCTGCTGTCATGATGTGGGGAAACCTCTGAAACAACCCCCAAATCTATCAGTGAAGATGTGTGCTACCAACCATTTATGCCAATGTTACAAATACATGGATAAAGAGCATGCAAAGAGATTGAGGTGTGCCCCATAACCAAAAATGTTACCACTATAATCATGGTACCAAGTAAAATAGTCCATGGGGTAGGCCACTGAATATGTATGCCAATGGCAGAGACAGATATATGGGGGATAGGTCACCTGAAAGCCACAGTAGAATCATCTGCCCCAGACTGAAAGGGGACTTAATGTCTGTTGTTCCCCCAGATGGGATATGTTAATATCTAAAGCAAATGTGTTTCCCAGATATAAAATCATCCAGGTCACTGCAGGAAAAGCATGAAATATGTGTACATCAACTGGCAGAGGTGGAAGGATGCCCAATGTTTAACATTCCAGCCATGTAGAAAGAGAACGATGCAGTCCAGAATTGAGATATGGATAAGTGGAACCACTGGAGAGATGTCCAAGGTGTGACTGCAGCGAGCCAGATGTAGAGTGGCATTATCCGGCTGCCATATGTGGAGCCATGCAGTAGAGGTTAGTAGGAGTGAACTCCACCCATGTAATGTATGTGTCCTGAACACAACAATGGCCCCCTGTGTGTAACCCATGCAGGCCAGGATGAATGAGAACTGTGGATGCAAAGAGCTAGCACAGGGGCTGGCCTGACACAGGAAAAGCCAATGGTTAGAGGTATGGGACTGGAAGCCATACAAGGCACCACAACACCCACATACCTGTCCACGAGGGGTGATACCTGCCAACTATGAGTAAAGTGTGATGCTGGCAATGTGGGCTATAATTACTGGCAGCCATGCATATCACATAGTGGATATGTAGTGCACTGGAAACAGCACTACCTGGGAACCACACAATCAGGGGTTTGTGACCCACCACCACCCAGACCAAACGACCTACAACAACCTCCTAAAGCATCACCGCGAGTCAATATCTGAAAAGATGAGAGAATACCATACTGAGCTTCTTCTCTGCTCCATAAACAAACCACGTGACCTTTTTAGCATTGCTAAATCCTTGACCAAGGCACCCTCCTCCCCTCAGACAGAAGCAATTCAACCTCAGCTCTATGCGATATACCTCCAATCTAAAATCCTCAAAACAAATGTGGCACCGAGTCCCACACCCAGCTACATCCCTCACGCACAGCCTCCGCTAACAGAGTTCTACTCCCCAGCAGAGAAATACATCTCGGACCTGATTGCTTCTATCAACACCACTACAGCTCCAAATGATCAATGTCCAGCTTACTGGATCAGAACGATGCGTGCAGAACTCAGCCCAACTCTATCTTACATCATGAAGCTCTCCTTCTCATCTGGATCATTCCCATCAACTCTTAAACAAACGTCCATATGCCCTCTCCTGAAAAACAGCAGACTTGACCCGACAAGGACAGACTCATATCGCCCAATCTCAAGCATACCCCTTCTAGCCAAACTTATCGAGAAGGTGGTTCAAATGCAGATGCAACACATTGATACATCAGCCCCTCTCGATCCCTGCCAGCACGGTTTCCGAGAATCCCATGGCGTAGAGACTCTACTCACCATACTTACCAATGCCCTATCCAGAGGTATCGACAAAATAGAAAACGGGTTTGTACTCATCTTCCTCGATATAGCTGCTGCATTCGACTCTGTTAACCATGAGCTACTCCTTTCCCGACTCCAGGAAAAGGGAATCCAGGGCTTGGCTTGGGAATGGTGTAAATCCTTAGCTGACCGATGGCAACATGTTCAGATAGGATCCTCTACATCTGAGTCATTCCAGCAACAGCAGGGAGTACCCCAAGGCTCCTCCCTGTCGGCTTTACTCTTCAATATATATATGCAACCTATTTGTGATATCATCCGCTCATTCAATATTTCCAGCCTTATCTACGCAGACGATGTCTTGGTCTTCACCCCCATCAAAATTATGCATCCTGACCTCTCCCCACTAGTAGAGTGCTTCAACGCAATCACTGACTGGCTTCAAACTCAGAATTTGCGGATAAACTTTATGAAAACCGAGGTCTTATTCATCACTAGGAACAAGAGCTTCTCTCCCCCCACTACCTTGAAGGTGCGAGATGCAGAGCTACCATGCAAATCTGTGATACGTTACCTGGGTGTCACACTTGACCATCAACTCAATTTCAAAGAACACATAAAGAACACCACCAAGTCCATCTACAATAAAATCATGACATTAAGGCACCTAAGACCTTTACTAGCCCCAGATGACTTCAGAACTATATTCCAGACGCTTGTAACTCCACATTTTGATTACGCAAACATCATTCTGCACGGTTTCCCCAAGAGCACCTTCACTGCAAATGGCGATGAATGCAGCAGCTCGCACGCTCTGCGGCATATCCAGAAGAGATCACATCACGCCCATACTCTTGGAACTACATTGGCTACCGTTACACAGCAGACTTACCTACAAGACACTTCTCCTAACCTTTAAAGCAATTAACCGGTTATCTCCCTCATCCCTCACTGCACTCCTCATCTTCACCCCTAACAACAGGCTGAGAAGGTCAGCAGCTGCCAACACGCTAACTATACCACTTGAATCTACAAAATGCACTCAAACAACCAGGAATAGGTCCTTTGCATTTTATGCCCCGAGATGCTGGAATAACCTCCCACCACATATCCGAGCAATCAGAGACCTCTCGCAATTCAGAAAAACCCTTAAACATCACCTGTTCCTCCTTCACTTCACCCACCCTAACCTAACACAACCACCCCCCTAACACAACCCCCACGCCTCAACTCATTCACCCAAACCCTGTCACTCCCACAACCTGACTTATGATGAAGCACACATTACCGCCCATTAGGTACATTCACAACGCTCATAAACTAATGACTAATGACTAATGCATTCTGAATACCAGCTTGTAAGATATATTGTAAATAGGCCCACAATAACCACTGTTATTGTCATGTATATAGTTTTACCCTAGTTTTCAGTCCCAAGTTACCTATCCTGTTACAATGTAAGAAAAAGATCACTTGTTCTGATGCAAAGATTTTGTTATTTGTAAACCGCACTGATACTGAAAAGCGCGGTATATAAGAGCCTGTAAATAAATAAATAAATGTGGCAATGTAATATCCACAGCACCAGACCATGCAAAATATAAGGCACATGTGTCTACCCACAGGGACACAACAACCACATTATGCTTGTCAGAACAGGGCCATCAAAACATCAGCACAACAAGCAAATGTGGTCAGGACAGTTGCCACTGGCCAGCAAGCAAGATAGGAGGCCACAAATGGGTCACAGCCTGTGGGAGCCTCAGGGCACACACACTCTGAGCAAAGGCAACAGCTCCAGTACCCTGTGAAAGGTGCAGAAGTAGGGTAACTGGCACCCCCATCACCCTAGCAAGGTCAGTTGTGGACACAGCCCCAGGGCAAGCTCAAAAGCTTATGGCAGAGAATGTGGTTCCAAGCAGACCCACATGGGTGGAGGATGTGACAAATGTGTCCAGTGGTCACAGCATGGACATGTGCCCCATACATGCAGTGATGCTGGCAAATGCCTCCAGCAGTGACCTCCAGAGGTGGCACGGGGGCACTGGCCAACAGACCAATGCCACACACACCAGTAATCTGGGTTCGACAGTGTGTGGCTGGCACAGACAGCAGTGTGTGAGTTACTCAACAACACATGAGCACATGTGCCCATTCCCTGCAGAATGCTGTGCCCCTTGCACCCACCCAAGGCCAGACCTATGAGGCAGTGCTATCCTGTGGACCCACCCACACCCCAATCACCCATGCCCACCCACATGTCACAGTGCCAAACAGAAAGCCCTGGAATGTGACAGACACCCATCCCATCCCTGGCCACACCCCTGGCCACACCCACACCACCTGTGCATCCCCATGGGCCCCAACCCCACCCACCGGGCAGGCCTCTCTCCAGCCCTGGTGCTAGACAACCCCCCTGCAGCCCCTCCCTTGAGCTTGCCCCTTGCCCCTCCCCCTCCCTGAGGGCACATGCACCTGTGCCTCGGTCACAATGGGTACAGGTGTGCATGGTGGTGAGTCCTCGGACCCAGAGGTGTCACAGCTCATGCTGCTTGACTCCACAATACCCTCATGGAATGGGGAAAACACCATCCAAGGGTTGGTGCCCCATGGAACTGGCCTAAAGAGAGGGGATACCTGTGTTTTGGGGTGACCAACAGAACCTAAGAGCATAAGATATGCCATACTGGGTCAGACCAAGGTCCATCAAGCCCAGTATCCTGTTTCCAACAGTGGCCAATCTAGGTCATACGTACTGTGATAAGGAAGCTTATCATAGCTCAGGAAGGAGCTATAGAAAAGGTGAAGTGACTCTGAACAAGCAACCTGTCAGTTCTGGTAGAAATAAGAAAACAGAATTTTCCCATAAAAGACTACCAGTCCCAGAATGCACCAGGTTTCCAACAGCCATTAGAGGAGCTGAAGTGGGGAAACGTGTGTTCAATCAGGAGGGCTATGAGGTAATCCCTAAGCACTCATCTCAAAGGGCAGGGCCTGATTCAGCACAGCTGCGCTGTGTTAGGGAGGAGCACTCATCTAGGCAGAATAAGAGTAGAGTTTATTCTACAGATGACCATCTTCATGATCACCTTGGATATCCAGAGAATTGTCCTCAGTATCCTGAGAATCAGCTTGAGTTTGATCATCAGTTTCATCTGAAGGATCATCAGAAGCAGAAGCCAAACCGGACGGACAGAGAGGGAAAGAGACCCTTTGGAAGAAGGAAGAGAAAAGCCTTTGAGAGGTCTAGAAGAGTCCAAAGCAGTACGTATACTGGGAGGTATTCCAAGGGCCAGCATACACCATTGGACTGGGGAAAGCCAGAGGAATGGTGCTGCAGAGCTAGGAATCACCAGAGGCTACCTGTGAGGGAGACGGCTGCACGTGGAAGGGACCCTAAGACCTGTGCCAGAAGGTATGTGAAGAGAGATCCAGTGTCTAGGGATCTGGATTGGAAGGCTGGACATAAGAACTGGACTACATACTGGCCAGGCTATATAGAGAGGAACTCTAGCAGCAATGGAAGCTCAGGTATGAACACTGATCTATGCCCTAGCTATAACCTTGAAAGACAGCAGGGAAACAAGTATTCTCCTGAAAATGCTCCATTGAGAGATTCATCTGTGCCAATCCATGATATTGAACCCATGCTTGTTGAACAAGGGGGAATAATAGCAGATGAGGATCCTGTTTATATGGACTGCTCTCTATCTAAACTCCGTTGGTAACTTTCTGTTATAAAGTACAGCAACTATCACAAAGAAATACAAATTTGTTCTTTAATCTACTCAGAAAAGCTCCTGAAGCAGGATTTGACCCATACAGTGGAAGGCAAGCCAGCTAAGGGGTTTCAGCTGGTAATTGCTAGCAATTAAGCCTTACCTAATTGCTTGTGAGCTAGGAGAGAATCACTTCTGTATCTATGTGGGAAGTAATCAGAAGTTAACCTGAAAAGAACAGTTTGTTTCTTGCTTTGTGGCTTTTCATTTGTTGTTTTCCTGATTTTAACTTTGTTTTTCCAAGTTAACACTGAAAGCAAGTAACCTAATTTATGTGCTACCAAGCATATCTGTGTTGGGAGAAATAACCCCATAAATAAATATCTTATTGGCTTTACCCAAGAACACAACTAAATTATTCTCAGCAGCTGTGTCTGGTGTGAATGAACTACATTGCCCTCAATACCTTGCAAATCATATAGATATATGCACTTGACAAGACTGTGAAGATTCTCACCCAGGCAGCCGTCTGACAGTACCTAGCAATTTCCCCAAAAGACACAGGTTCCACAATGCTTGTACTGGGTCAAGCATTGATATCCTGGGTCCCTTCTTAATAATGGTTTATGGACCTTTCCTCCAGGAACTTGTCCAAACCTTTTTTTTGGAGGTGTGGGTAGGTGCAGAGGCCCATGTTGTCACACCACTAGGGCCTGGGTGTGGAGGTACAGGTGCACATACCACTGAGGAAGCTGCAGCTGTGGAAGCTGCCCCACCACGCCCCTGCAGAGACCACATGGGAGGCACACTGGAGCATGCATGGGGCTGTGGCCATGAGGTACTGCTTCTGCAATGCCATGGACTGACACAGCAGTTCCAGCTGTTGCTCGGACTGTGCCTGCTGAACACAGCTGTAAGCAAGTAGCCACTCAACACACTACTGCAGGTGTTGCTGTGCACCCCTGTGGGTGCACCCTCCCTGGTCGTCGCCTTTGTCAATAGGCTGCTGTGGCAGAGGTGATGGGGAGGGGACATGGAGCTCCAGATCATCCAGGCAAGGGCTATCAGATGGCTGCTGCAGGGGCGGGACCAGTGGAACATGGCAGTGGGGCAACAGGCGGGCCTGCCGGTCCTCCGTTATCCTCCATGGACACTATTGGCAGAGCAGGCACCGCTGTCTGTGGAGCTACAGCAGGGGCACCTGTGAAGACACAGACAACATCAAGGGGTCAGACCTGCAACTGCCAACACAGACAGCAATGGTGTAGCAGTGTTGCAGCCATGTGGATGAGCTAGTAGGCCACACAGGCACAGAGGAGTCGCTGCCACGGTTGGACACACACCCTGTCACCAAATGCAGAGCCAGATGGCCACTGAGACCTGTGCACTGAAACCCACCCCGGTGCCCTGTGCAGTCAGCCCCACCACCACCAGCTGGTGGCCATGCTGGCAATGCCCCCGACACACAGGCCAACATTGGAGCAGTCACATGCAATGCAACTATACCCAACAGTGGCAGCATGGATGTGACAACATGGCAGCCAGTGGTGGTGGCTGCATGCACGTGTGTGCATGCACACAGCAGGAGGTGATGTACATGGGGTAAAGGGCAGGGACACACACGGCACACATGTGCCTTGCTCCTGCGATGTCTGTGATGTGTTGAGGGGGACTATACCCCCTGAGGTGGCAGGATCAATTGTAGCAAGGATGCGCTGTTTGAGTTCAGTGACCTGCTCACCCTGCACACCCTCGGCCCCTTGCCATGACTTCTGGACAGTATGCTTTACATCCTCAATGTCACAGTTCCAGTGATAGATGGCATTTATATGGCGGCACACATTAAGCCACTGCCACTGCTTCTCATAGGCACCCAAATGCGTGGATGCATCACCCACCAATTGTGGCAGCCACTGGAGGATCTCCTCCAGCATGAGTGTCACCTCACCCTCGGAGAAACTTGTCTTCCTGGTCATGACCTTCGGCGCCATTACATGGACTGTTTGTGACACACAGGCAATGCCAGAGGCCTGGGACGGGCCTATCTTAGATGTGCACACCAGAATGTGCCAACGCGTACATCTCTGCGTCGACATGTATCTGCGCCCGCACACCCCCACCCCTCAGTAATCCAGCCTCATAGAGTAGTGCAGATGGCATGTGCATGAGAAACAGAAGGTCAGTGGTTTGCCTCCCATAGCCGGTGTAATGGAGGCAAATGCCAGTGGACAAGCAGCAGTCTGTAAAGAGGAAGTGGCCAAAGTACATATGAAGGGGATACAGGACATGGAGGTTACCGGGCATATGCATACAATCTTTATGCTGCGTTGACATGCGCGGCTGCACGGCACCATGCGTGCACATGTCTGTGTATGTGTGCCTCTGTGCATGTGCTGCGGACATGTCAATACACCTTCAGGTCTAAATGGTTTTCTGTCAGGATTGACACAGAGTGGGACAGTGACAGTACCACCTGCAGCTCACCGAGCAATGCAACAATGTGTGCAATGGGTGCCCAGCAGTGTGCAGCCAGCTGGCTATAATGGGACAACCTGCAGGACATGCATAGCTGTGACCGTGGTGGGCAGAATATGGAGCGGAAGTGCCCACATGCATGTGTCCCATGGCAGAGGGTTCAATGCATGGACATGAGCAATGTGGCATGTGTGGCAAGGTACTGGTTTGACAGGGCTGCCATACATGACCTCTGCCAGCAGCTGGAGCCATGGCTCAAAAGCCCCAGGCAGAAGGGCCATCCCATACCAATATAGCTGAATGTAATGACTGCGCTGGCATTCCTGGTGACAGGCTCATTCCAGACAGTGCTATCAGCTGTCAGGGGACTCAGCTAGCCTGCAGTATCCCAGTGCCTCATACAGCTCCTTGGTGTCTACCTGCAGTCCATGGCACAGACTATCTGCTTCCCGGCAACTCAGCAGGACCAGCACAGGACCATGCAAGACTTTTATGCTATAGCAGGGTTCCCATCAGTCCTGGATGTGGTGGATGGCACACACATCACCCTCCAGCCCCTGCGACAGAGTGAGGCTGCATACTGGAACCGCAAGGCCTTCCATTCTGTCAATGTGCAATGCATATGGGGCGATAACAGATATCTGCGCAAAATACCCAGGGCCCTGCCACAACATCTACATCCTGAGCCGGTCTGGGCTCCATGCCTGGTTTGAGGGTGGCCACATCACTGGTGTATGGCTGTTAGATGGGCATATGTACGGACACCTTGGGACTGGGAGGCATGGGGCACCGCATGAGAGTGTTTGTGCTGTGCAGGTGCTGGTTGGCTGCCCCCATGACCCTGAGGCCATGTTGATGTGTGCATTATGATGGGAGGGGGCCTTCTTTCTGGTTCCAGTCACACGTGGTCTGCCTACTTTCTGGTTCCAGTCACATGTGGTCTGCAAGACATGGAGTTGGGGATGTTTTCAGGGTTGCAGGTGCATGGGGCGGCTGGGACAATAAAGGCAGTGTGTGCATGGCCTATACATGTCCGAGGTTCAGGACAGTGCGATTGGCTACCAGTTAGGTGTGCTTCGCTGGGAACGGCCACATGCTGATTCTACATCCCCGGATGCGTATATACCCGGGGTTGTGGAATTAGTGCTCTGCATGCATGTTCTCTTTGGAGATGTGCACGGGTCCCAGACATGCCCCTTTCTGAATTGGGCTCCACGTGAACATTATATGAGAGTCAGCTCAAGGGTTTGTAGTGCCCTGAACCATCTTTTGCTTTTGCATCCCTATTTTGGCGGTGAGCCATGCAAACAGGAGTACATATTTAATCAGCATGTTCACAAGCTTAAGTTAAATGCCAATAGCAGCATTTAACTTAATCCATTTGTTGAGCACCACTATCTATATAGGTAGCAGCGATGAATATATAGATAGTACAGTGACTGTGCCAGCATTATCAGTGTAGTTTAGGCCTGCTATACAGCAAACAGGTGTAGAACAGAAGTTATGTTCCACTTTACAAGTCAACATATAAAAATGATTCCATTCAGATGCTGGTGTCACATCAGTGACAGCACACAAACTCCCTCCACTGACAGACACACACATACCATAAATCCTTGCAAACAGACACTCAAAAGCTTACCATACTACACCAGCACCAAGTCTAAGAACTCAAACTGCACCAGCCCTACATATGAAAAGACAGCACTTCAGGTTGACAGGACCAAGAGTCTCTTGCCAGCCTCTGCAGGCTGCAGCCCTGGATTTTCTCACTGGTGCTACCCGGGGAGTCTTGTCCACGGTCCCGCTCTTCAGGCTGGCGAGACCAGGACTCCCATGGGTCATCATCCTGCTGCTTTGGGTGAGGGACTAGCATGCGCATATTTGTTTGTGCATGATGTGTAAAGAGACAAACATGAGGACAGATGATTTTTGAAGAGTCTGCTGAATCCTCAACAATAAGTGCTACACTAAAGAGTATGTTTACAAAGTAGCGGTAGCGGCCTCTATGCGATATCGGCCTCTGCTACCGCTGCCACTGCTTTATAAACATACCCCTAAGTAAAAGATGCCTAACAAGCTGGACTGCTGTATATTCTTATACAGAACCTACATGTTAATGGCATCCCTCACTTCGATTACACATAGAAAACACAAACCATCATCCAGTAAAAATAATAAGATAATACAAATTAGAAACAAAGATACAAACATAATTAAAACAAAAAAACCCATAAACTAGATTCTGTGATCCCCGAAACACTGAAGAGAAACAGAAATGCATTTCCTTCTATATTGAACAAAATGCTAAGAAATGCACATTTTCAAAGCTGACATATTTCGTTCTCTAAATTGATCATTTTTTTCTGTACTTCTGTTGTATGGTCATTTTATTTTTCCAGCTGGATTGGTTCCTTTGTCTTTACCACTTCCTCTTACTGATTTTCTCCTAAGTCCTTTTCCAGGATCTCATTTCCATTTTCTGCTTCATCATTTATTTATTTAGTTAAAACACTTATTAACCACCTAGCAGCATTTCCTTTCCCTTCTTCTCCTACATCTCTGATGCTTATTCTACTGTATCTTTTTTGTCCATTTCTGCATCTGCCTTTTATTTACATATAGCGAGATTTCATTCCTTGTCTCCCGCCTCTAGTATTCAGCCTCCCTCTTTTCACCTTTCACCTATTTAATAGCTTTCTGTTTCCTACTGACAGTATCTGGTGAGGCAGATAAGCTCGTTTTAGTTCTCTTGTTTTATTTCCATTCTCTATTCTTTTTACCTAATTTGTTTTTTGTATTTTTTTAACCAAACAGAATTTGTAATTTCCTTTCTTAATGTTAACTGAATTGTAAACCATTCTGATACTTACCGTAATAAAGATAAACATATCCCTCACTTCCATTTCATTCCTTCCGCAGCCTTTTATTCCGTCCGTATTTTACTGCCTTTCTGGTCCCTCATTTCCATCCTTTAGATTCCTTTCCTTCCCAGCCTCATCTGTCTGCCATCTGCCTCTCATCCCCAGCTCCTAATGCCCACGCATGACACAGTGGTAGGTGCAGAGGAACAAGTTTCCATTGCTCCTCCATGATAAACGGGTGAGCCAATGAGGCAGGGCTTCGATGCCCTTCAGCCCTTCAATGCCCTTCGGTTCCCTGAGCCAGTGCATCACTGGTTCACCTCTCTAGTTGGCCATGAAACACCGTAATCACCTCTAGTCCCCTTTTTATGTCTTACCCCTTGTGCAAAATTATTAATTGACCCAGAGACAAATGGAGGAAGGAAAGAAAACAAATTGATAATGGACGAGACCCAGGAAAAGAACTTAGGAAAGGATCAACAAGAAGAAAGTGGAAAAAGAGACTAGGACCACTTTCAACAGAAAAATAAAAATAACAGATGACAAAGATTCCAAAACAGAATTTCATTTTAAGTTTTTAGTCACTGGAATATGCATTTCTTATGTCTTTGTATTCTCCTCAGTGCAGGACAACATGCATTTTCTTCTCTTTCTTCAGTGTTCCACTGTTAAATAATCTGGTTTCAGTTTTTGTATGTGTGCTTCTGTTTCTAATTTGTATTCCCTTGTTCTGTAAGTGGTGAAGGTCTGCCTGTGTTCTGCATTGGGGGTATTTTGTTAGTATATAGTTTCTGTGTGGGGACCCGTAAAGGTCCAGCTTGTTCTGTTTTTCCAATATGTGCTGTTTGAGTATTGGGGGTGGGTGTTCTTACCATATGGCAAAGTTTGAGTGTCTTATGTTTTGTTTTGTTGTGTGTTTTGCAGGGATCTGTGTAACTTCACAGAGTGTCTAGCAGTGGAAGGATGGAGCTTGTGTTGCTGTTACTGAGGTGACATCAGAAGTTGAATATAATATTTTCATATGTTGGGTGGTGCAGTTAGGTTCTACAACCCCTGGTCACAGTAGTTGCGGGGACTGTTCAGTCTGTTTCATGATGGAGACAGAGTTCTCTTAGAGACTGGAAGTCCTAAATGAGAAGGATCAAAAGCAACAAAAAGTTGAGAGGACTTTCTATGTTGCTGTATTTTTTCAATATAATCATCAGACATATTATTTACGCCATACTTGTAACAGTATGGGGGTGATATATTTGATCTTTTGTCCTTGTGGTTTGGGTTATGTTGGGAAGACCAAACGGGCGTTACAGACACCTCTTATGGAACACAGGAGTAGACTTCGCCATTTGGTTGAGGGTGCTCCTTTGGTTAAACATTGTCAACCTCTTCATCATCGTTTTGAAGATTTAAGGTGTTTGGTGATTACTCAATGTTTACCCTCACTGTATGGTGGTGATTGGATTAAGATTCTTACTCGCTTAGAACAGCGCTGGATTTTTCGTCTGAACAGTGACACCAGGAGGCTTGAATGATTCCACTGAATGGAGAACTTGTTTTTGATATTTGACATTTTTGTTGTTCGGGTGGGGCTGGGTGGTTATTTTTCTTGCATTTCTTCTTTTTCCTTTTCTTTGCCTAGATGTGCACATTGCTTCTTGATCAGTTTTTCTGAATGGCTGACATGTTGCCCATTCGTCGGATCGAGGGGGTTCCCTTGATTTTGATTGGGATGTCCTCCTGTAGCACGTGTGCTCGGTGCTTGAGTTTTGTCAGCTCCCGGCTTTTTGAATTTTATTTTGTTTTCTTTTCTCTGATTGGTTGTTTTTGCCTGTTTGCCTGCCAGGAGTTTTGGGAGTTCCCCTGACGTCACTGGAGAAGCCTTTTACAACGTGCATGCTTTGGCGTTTTTCTGCCTCTTGTACCAGCAGTTTTAGCAGCAGGTCTGGTATTGCTCCTTTTGTTTTCTTTTTTGCTTCGGGTGAGTTTGTTGACTTTCTTCTTCTTTTTCTTTTTTCTTATTTCTTTTTTGTTTATTCATTTTGAGTTGATTTTTTTAGTTTAATTTGTGAGAGTCCTTTCTTCATATATTTCAGCAACAGCAGCGTCATTTATTGAGCTCCCTAAAGAAGCCATCTGGCGAAACACACGGTGTCGGGGCTCCTGATTGTTGCCTTGATTGCTGCAGATTTCATGATCTTCATTACGCTTGCAGACTTCAAGCTAAGTTTCTTCAGTGTTTATTATTTTTCATTGCTGCTGATTTCATGATTTCTACCATGCTGCTGTCTTAGGCTGGTTGATTTATAGGCACCTGTGCTGATTTATGGCTGCTGGTGATATATGAATGTTGAGCTGAGCTGGTGATATATGAATGTTGCGTTGAGCAATTTGAGCTGTTTGGGGGTCCTTTTTTAAAATCTGTTAAATAAATAAATAAATAAAATAAATAAAGGATCACATGTTCAAAACCAGCCTGTAAAAAAGGAAATTATGTCCAGGTGTGTTAACTTTATCCTACGTTTCCAGAACTGTATCAGAATGTGCAACCTTCAACATTTCATCCAGCAAGAGTCCACACACTCAGCTGCCACACTGAGAATCTGCATCACCCACAGCTAGATGGCAGAGCACACTAAGAGCACCAGCACACCGAATGGGTGTTGATAGTGCTGAGCATTGCAAATCATGTTAATAGTGCCTGCACACTGAGCAGGTGTTGACAATGGGGGAGCATCAAAAGAGGCCTAAGGCACAGGTAAGAATGCCAACCTGCACTACTTTTGGACAGCGGGGTCATGTTTGTGTGTGTCTGTGGATTTCTCCAGATTAGTGTGAGCCTCAGCAATGCACTATGCATGCATGTGGTGCCCAGGCTTTATGGCTGTGATTACAACATGCTGCAGGTCAGCTATACATCAACCCCACATACTGTGTGAGACACCATTTACATGCAGAAGGTTAGTTTGCAGTAAGTAGTTGCAAGCTGTGGCTGTGATGGTGTAATGCATTCCTAGTTACACCATCGACAAGGCCCATGCCCATAGCATTCCCCTATACATACCTCCCAACATGACATTGTTGTACAGCTCCCAAATCGTCTGTTGGCTTGACTGGAGTGAGCAGGGGGGGACACATGCGTGCGTGTGGCAACTCTTTTCTCTGAGCTTCAGGACACACCTATTTGCACAGATGAGAGGCCAGATTAATGCCAACTGCCATAACAGCTGTATCCGTGGCAACAGTGTCAGTCCACCTGGTGCAGCTGCAACCTATAGAGAATAATGCTCAGGGGGAGGGCTGGCCTCTGTGAATGTCCAGTCCATTCACTTAGTTGATGACACTGGCAGTAATCTGAGTTCTACCTGCATGCATGTTGCTCTTGTCCCATGCTGCATTTGCAGAGTGCAAGCGAAGGGACTCCTTTATCCTTGCAGTGTATGCACAAACAGGAAGGTATGTAACAGGCAAATTTGCACACAAGAAACATCACCTCAACACTGTCTACTGATCATTGGCCAAAGCATCCAGCAGTACATTACCTATTACCCCAAATGAGAGTCCAAATGCATCTGGGTGCCTGATTGGGGCAGTGGGACACTGACTTCTGAATGGTGCGTGCACACTTCCAGCTGCTGAAATGTGGCATAGGATGTCATGTTGCTCTCTGCATCACCCACCACCATATGGGAAGGCAGTGCCTGGAGGTGAATGTTGGGGTGGGGGTAGAGGTGTGGAGAACAGTACCGTACATGTATGTGCCCTTCGTAGGTGGCATTGCTGGCCAAAGCCCAAGTTCACATGGTCAGAATCTATACGCACCTACTCAGTGTCTGTATGTGTTATATCAGAGGGCATGCATGATAACCTCACTGGCTCCCCATGGGCACCGAGTGTATTAGTCACAAGGATGGTGTTTGAGTACAAAGAGGCAGGGTATGGTGGCATATGGTGGCGTATGTGTTGCCAGCCATTGTTCCAACATCCAACCCCATATCCAACCTGCCATGATTCCATGCGCTCTTTGGGGAGGGCAATGCTCTGCAGCATGGGAGAGTGCATGTGCTGCACTGGCCAGATTTGCAGCATCCATGGCTAGGGATATGATATATGTGAATACAGGCATGGAACTAGGTTCAATGCTCACTGCCAAGAGCTATGTAGGGGGACACCATATTTGTGTATGTCATAGACGTAGTCTACTGTGGGCCAGCATACACTTGCAGCCTGTCTCTGGCCCACTTTCCACTGTTCTTTGCATTGCATGAGCTGTCCCCAAGTCTAAGATAAAAGGGTACAGAGCAGAGGATTCTGGATTTTTCCTAAAACAGAGCAGCTTGCACAGGATGTATATGTGTCAGAGGGTAGGTCAATGGCTGTGCCATCTTAGCGTGGATCTGCCATGGGCATGGCCTTGGTGCACACATCTGTTCATGCTGAGAGGTCACTCTCACTCTGACTGAGCTGTGACCATGTCACAGCTATGTATGCACATGGTGCCATATAGGGTCAAGATGTGGCGATATGTGGGCTGTTTCTTTTATTGCAGTCCAGTCGCCACACAGGTTGCTGGTTGTCCATGCTATGTACAAAGCCAATGTGTTCATGGAGGCTATGTGCACATATAGCGTATGGAGACTAGCAGACTGGGCACAGATAGAATGGAGTGGCTGACACAGGACAGTGTTGCCCAACATATGCAGGCTGCCTGGGCTTGATCTGAATGGAATTCCTAGAAAGTGAGGCTTACAGCTGTTCTTGGGCTGCTGGTAACTATGGTCTTGGCAAGCCCTTCTACTTGGTGTCAATATATCTCCCTCCCCCTCCCCTCCCCTTTCCCTTTCCTCCCTTCCCCCTTCCTTCCTCCCCCTCCTGAGATGGAATCAGTGGCAGCTGGGGGGGGGGGGGGGTGGTAGGGGTTGCCTGGAGGGGGTTTCTGTCTAGGGTGACAAAAACCCTTGGGCCAGCCCTAGCCATACCGCACTGTCATCTACCACCATCCATCCGTAAGCCCATCCCTTAGCATATACCCATTGTGTACAGTCATGTATTCTCCTGCCAGCTGCTACATCATGGCCCACACAGGAACATTTTAATCTTTAGGATGTATCACTCACACCACTCCTGCTCTGTCATCCTTTTGATGCCCATATCTTGGCAATGCTGGCTCCTTCAGGGGACACTTCTTCCCAATCCTATGCCACACACAGACATTACAACATATTGTGTGGGCACCTCTCACTGATACAGTATGCTGCCTCTCACATGTTCATCCCACTTACTGACTGACATGTAGGATACATATGGTTCTGACAGATCCATCAGCTCTTACCTTTCCTTCCATCCATCACCTAAAATGTGGCTTTCATTGGGGCTTCCTTATCCTACATTAAGGTGTCTGCCATTTTTGGGCGTTAAGGTGCATGCCTGATGTCCTGTTAGCACCCGATAAGTGGAGCCAAGTGCCCTTACCACCGGAATGTCTACAGCCTGCCCCAGCCTTTACCGCATGATGATACCCTTGCCACTGATGATACCGCTTGCTAACTGGTGTGCCCTTAATGCTCTTTAGTAAACATATCCCTTGGTTTTGAATTTATGTCCCACAGCACTGTGGTATTTATAGTCTCTGATACTACCCACTGAAATCAGTGCTGAGGGTCCCATAATGTACAACGATGGGGCTGTCACATATCTAAGACTAGCTTATAATCTCTCTGGGTAACTGGGTAACTTGGAAGCTCGGAGTTCAATGCTGCAAACTGTGCAATGCTGTAGCATAGCATTTTGCTAGAGAGTTTCCCATGCTAATCTTGCTCTCTAATACAGAAAGCAAGCTAGTGCGGGAAAATCACAAGCACAACGCTGTGCTAAAGCATAGCACAGTGGACATGCTAATTGCAGTCAGAAGAAGGAATTTCTATTTACTCCTGATATATGAAAACTGCGCTGAAACTTAGCAGTGGTTTTAGCTCTTCTTTTAACGCTGGATCTTTATGCCAGCTTCAGGTAGGTGTAAAGATATAGTGGGGATCACAAAGATCATCTGAGGGGAAATTTGACACGTCATCTCTGATGACCAGCTCCTCTCCCCCCTGCCAGTTGTAATCTTGCTCCCATTCCTACCAAATCTTCCCTGGTGGCCTAGTGGCCCCAACATACTTCCTCATCCCACCAAAGAAAATAATCATTGTTGGCCCAAGTGCGCCACTATTTCTCCCTCCTCAAACATAATAATCATTGGTGGCCATATTGGACTCTTATTTTCACCCCACTCCCCCGAACCGAACCTTACCCCATTTCTGGTACCTCCCAAGTCAGGAGGCAAGAGCATAGCCCACACACTGCCATCCCATGCCACCATATTGAAAAATGGCAGTTCCTGGCCTTAAGTAGTGCATCCTCAGATGCACTGGGTGGGGCTGGTCTGCCATATAAGTCAAAAGTTGCTTTATTTGGAAGTATGATGTCCCTCCCCCCCCCCTGGGTGCATCCTGGGATGTATATCCCAGGGTCAGGTGTTGCAGGATGCACCCTGGGGTGGATTACTCTGCCATATAAGGAAAATTTGCCTTTTGTGGCAGACTGACCCTACCCAGTCCATCTTAGGATGCACTGTGTGGGGGCAGAAGCATGTGGGCTACATTCCTGCCTTCTGACCCTCATGATACTTGGTGGGGAGGCCCAGCTTGATGGTTTGGTAGAATCAAGGCCTACTAGGGCCACCAATGCTTATTTTATTTCAGTGTGGGGGAGGGGGAGGAATTGGCCAGGAGATGACCCTGCTCACACACTGATAGGAAGGAAGATATTTGCAAGCATGCCAGCACATGTGCACAGGTGTCAAACATAATGCAGACCCCTGTGCACATGTGTCTGGCTTGCTTTCCCTGTTTAGCGCAGATATTTTATGCACAGCTCATTTACCGACTGTTTGCTTACCGCAAGCCTTGACAAATTTTCTTGGAATCTAGGAGCCAACTTAAACATTTAGGAGTCGGTAGCTGAGACCTCAGTTACAGTGCCCCCCTCCCCACCTGCTAAAAGGTGTATCACAGCTTTTTTTTTAAGGGCCTGATTTACTGTTTTCCCATTGTCTATGATAAAATAAAGCTTAATAAATCAGGCCCTTAACATGCCATTAGACAGTGCCAACAGAAGACAGCAACCCTTCTCCTCCCTCCCACCACCCCCAATGAGTAGGTTGTCAGCAGCATATTGGTGACCATTATAGCTGTACCTGAGGCAAGTTCCTTTTTTGTTTCATATACCACTATGACCTAGTAAATACATGAAGCAAAAAAAAAATTTCTCTTAGTTCCTGCACCCTGCCTTTGCACACTCTCTCTCTCTCTCATAGCCCCTCCAGCCATTGCCCAGTGTCTCTATCTTTCAATCCCCCCAGCCATCACCCAGTCTCTCTCTCTCATTGACCCCTTCAGCCATCTGATGTGTGTCTCTCTCTTATCCCCCTACCATTACCCCAATCTTTTTCACTCTCGCTGCTCCCCAGCCATCATCCATTGTCACTCTCTCTCTCTCTCTCATTCCCCCCCACTATCACCCCAATATCTTTCTCACAACCCCCCCACATCACCTGGTGTGTGTGTGTTTCTCTCTCTCATTGACCTCTCCCCTCCCCCATCCACCCAGCCATTACTCAGTCTCTCTCTCTCTCTATCTCTCTCTTATTATCCTCCCTCCAAGCCATCACCTGGTATCCATAGTTGCCAAGTTACCCAGTTCCAGGAATGACATTTTAAGCCAGTCCTGGATTTCTGGCAATCTCATTCTGATGCATTATGAGACCTGCAGCACTGATTTGAATCAGGACTATAAATACCATACTGCACTGCAATGCAAATCTAAAAACCAGCATTGGCAAAATATCTCACCCTGGAAATGGGTAACTTGTCTCTCTCATTCTGCCCTCTCCTCCCCAGCCATCACCTGGTGTCCCCCTCTCTCTCTCACATTGCCCTTCCACAACCATCACCTGGTATCTCCCCCTCTCAGTGCCCCTCTCCTCCAGTACACTCTCCTTGAGCTATTCCTGAAAAAAAGTTGCGAGTTAAATCCAATATCCCTTCCCTTTTTTGGGGGTACTCGGGACTTGGCCACTGTAGTCAGTCTTACAAACAGATAAACCCTCACTAAAAATAGAATTAAAAGCCACAAAGTAGAAACACAAATATGCAGACAGAAAATGAGATGGAAAAATCCCGAGAAGCTAGATTCTACATGCAGTGCAACACTGGAGAAAAAGAAACAGACATGCATGTCCTTTTGGAGCATGCAAAACATAAAGATAGCAGAGATGCACATTTCACAAAGCTGAAAGAGAAAATAAAAGAATTCCCACAAGAGACTAAGCAGGAAAGTGAGGTTATTTACCTGTACCAGGGGTTTTCCGTGGACAGAAGTATAAGTCAGCCACACCTGATGATGTCATCTGACAGCGCCATGAACGGAAGTGCTCTCTAGAGCTCAGAAAGGCTTATCCTACTAGCCTGCCCTTAGCCCGCCCAGTGTGTACCAAGCTATGCCTCTGCAGCTAGGTAGGTGGGTGCCTGGTCATGATGCCGACCTCCTCTTCGGAACAAACTTCAGATGGGTGCAAAGGGTAGCACGGTCATGGTGAAGCTGTGTGTAAGGCGGGTGGGCCATGAGGGCCTGCAGCTCGCTGATCCTTCTAGCAGATGTGATTGCAAATAGGAAGAGAATTTTCAAAGAGGCATATTTCAAGGCTGTGGACTGCTGTGTTTCAAAAGGTTCCTGTGTCAATTGGTGAAGGATGACATTGAGGTACCAGGGCGGGACAGGAAGCTGCACCATGGGCCTCAGGTTTGCCAGGCCTTTCATGAAGTGAGTGACCAGAGGCAGTATGGCGATGGAGCCCTGGACTGCTCGTTCATGGAAGGCGGCTATGGCTGAGAGGTGAACTCTCATTGACTGGGTCTTTAGGCCAAGCTCGAAGAGGGAGGTGAAGTATCAGAGGACACGTGACACCTGAAAGGAGATTGGGTCCATGTATTATGATGCACACCAGATGCTGAAGTGTTTCCATTTAAGCCCATAGGATTTTCTTGGGATGGCTGTCTTGCTGCACCTCTGTGGGCAGATCAAAGTATGTTAGCGCCATCCGTTCTATCTCCAGGCTGTCAATGCGAGGGCCTGTAGATTGGGGTGCCATGTGCTCCCATGGTTCTGAGTGAGGAGGTCCGGCTTGAGGTGGAGCCATACAGGTGGCTCCTGGGAGAGTCTGTGGAGGAAGGGAAATCACATCTGGTGGGGCCAGTGAGGTGTGATGAGGATGACCCGTGTTCTGTCTCTCATGAGCTTTTGTAGGGTCATGGATATCAGTGGTGTGGGGGGAAAAGCATAGGCAAGAGACCACTCCCCCCACAACACATCGAAGGCATCCGTGGCTATGCTCTTGGAGGATGGGTGCATTGAGCAGAAGATGTGGCATTTGGAGTTCTGCTCTGTGGCAAACAGATCGATCTGTGGTTGTCTCCAGAGGTGGAAAAGGGAGTCTGTCACTCTAGGGTTGAGTGTCCACTCATGGGGTTCCAGTTGGTGGCTCAGTTAATCTGCCAGGGCATTTTGTTTGCCTGGCAGATAGGAGGCTCGCAGCTGGCAATGGTTCGAGAGCACAAGGGACCATATCACTAGCACCTCCTTGCAGAGTGCGAGCGAGCCTGTTCCCCCCTGCTTGTTGTAAAACATAATGACCTGGTTGTCCGTCTGTATCAGGATTGACTTGCTGCTGAGATGTGGTAGGAAGGATCTCAGTGCGTACCGAATTGTCCGTAGTTCCAGCAGGTTGATGTAGTGTGTCTTCTCTCTCAGGGACCATGGCCCTTGGGTGCAGAGGTGTAGCAGATGGGCACCCCATTCAGCTGGGGATGCATCTGTAGTCATGACGACATGGTGCATGGCCTGCAAGAAGTCCCTGCCAGCCATCAGGTTCCCAGGAATGGTCTACCAGTGGAGACTCTCCTTGGCTCGAGTGTCCATCGGGATGCGCATGATTAGAGGCTGGGTGTGCAGCTCCTAGTGAGCACACAGGTGCCACTGGAGGTTGCCCATGTGCAACCGGGTGAGGGCTACGACCTGTGTTGCTGCCGCCATGTGGCCCAAGAAGTATAGGATGGTTCATGCAGAGGCATGGCTAGTTGTAGCGATGCCCAGCGCTAATGTGGTGATCTTGTTCACCCACTGAGTGGGGAGGAAGACCATTGAGGCCGCAATGTCAATGTCTACCACAATGAACTCCAGCTGTTGTGTGGAGCAATTTTGGGTAGTTCAGCAAGAATCTGAGGGAGGATAGCAGGTGAGTTGTCTTCTGAACTGCTGTTCTGGTTTCCCGGGCCAAGGGCACCAAGAGAAGCCAATTGTCGAGGTAAGGGAAGACATGGATGCCCTGCTTGTGGAGGTGGGCTGCTGCCACCGCCATGCACTTTGTGAACACTTGTGGGGCTGGGGACAGGCCAAAGGGAATTACCCTGTATTGGAAGTGATGGCCCAGCACCTGGAGGCAAAAGTATTGTCTGTGCATCTTGTGAATGGGCATGTGGGTATAGGCGTCTTGTAGATCCAAGGAGGCCAACCAGTTTCCAGGCTAAATTAGTGGAAGGATGCAGCCCAGGGAGTACATCTGCAATCTCTTCTTGAGAATGAATCTGTTCAGCTTCCTGAGGTCGAGGATGTGGCATATCCCACTGGAGCTCTTGGGAATAAAGAAGTTTCTGAAGTAGAATCCAGTGTTGATCTCTTCTGCTGGCACTTGCGCTATGGCCTGTGTTGAAAGTAGGAACATCAGCTTTGCTGTCATCTAGAGGATAAGGTGTGGTGGATTCTCACTGACAGGTTGGGAGCGTTGGCACATTGGGGAGGTGAAGCGGATGTGGTATCCCTCCCAGATGATTTGCAGGACCCACTTGATGGTGGTGTTGCATTCCCAAGTAGGCAAGAAGGTCGACAGGTGCCCCCCCCCCCACTCCACCTGGAGCATAGCCAGCTGCTTCCTGTCAAAAGAAGCATGTGCTCTTCCCAGAGGATGGAGCAGCCTGTTTCTTCTGCTTGTGGTCTTTCTGGTGCTGCTTTTGGTGTTAGGAGGCCTGGTATGAATGCTGTTTGTAGCGTGATGGCTGCCACTTGTGGTGGGTGGTGTACTTCCTGGAAGAGTAGTATGGCTTGTGGCTGTAGCTCCACTTCTGGGTGCTGCAGTGGCGTTCAAGACCATCCTCTGCAAGGGTCTGCAAGATGGTGCAGTGCTCCTTCATATCATTTACTGTATCGTTAACTTTGTCACCAAAGAGGGAGTCTCCTGAGCATGGGGCATCCGCTATCCAGTTGTGTGTGTCATCCTGTAGCCCCGATGCTCTGAGCCAGGCCCACTGTCTGGCCAATATGGCGGTTCTGACAGTCCTGATGGCAGTGTCGAAGGCATTGAAGGCCATGCTGACAAGATGCTTGCTGCATTCGGCCAGGTCTGCCAGAGAGCTGAGGCGGCCGCCTGTGACTCATGCTGAAGGGATAAGATGGTGCTCTTTAGAGTCCCCATCAGGACATCCTGGAACAGCACATGTTGAAATTGATGCACCACAATTCTGGCACTGAGCATGGCCCCTTGGAAGACTTTCTTACCCAGGTTGTCCAAGAGTTTTTGATCCCAGGCTGGAAGGTTGTTGGCATGGGTACAGTTGGATTTTACCTCTTAAAACTGATGACACAATAGACTGTTTCCAAACCATGACCCTGGCTGGACCTGGTACTTGGTCTCTAACTTGCAGGAGCAGGCCAGTCCCGAGATAGGTGTCTGCCATAATTTGCTCTGGTTGTCATGCAGCCTCTCGTGGATAGGTAGAGTCACTGTAGGCTTGGGAGCATCGAGGTACTTTAACACGTCAGGGCCCTTGGGATCCGCCATGTCCACGGGTATGAGGGCCAGGGCAGCCGTCACTATCCTCAAGAATTTGAGGAGGCAAGGTCTTTGGGGGGGGGGCAGTGGCTAGAGCGGGTTGTCTTCCACGCCTGTACCCATTGCTGGGGTTGCATCCCTGCGGTGACTAAGCCCAAGATTGCTGCCACCTCCTCCTCCCTGTTTTCCTCCGTGAGGAATCCAGTGGAATGTCTGAGGGCTGGAGGTGATGGAGGTGTCTTGTGGCGGTGGGCTGGATAGCACCGATGAGGAGGGTGGATTGGTTCCTGGCAGAGGTCCCTTGGGTCTGGAATCAAGAGGAGCTGGGGGGGGGGGGGGGCTGGGGTGCCCTGGTGTAGCAAGCTGGTGCATTGATGCAGCAAACTGGTGAGGAGCTGAAGGAATGCAGAGGGGCTGTTGGGACTGACCTTTCTTCGCCCGTGCCTCCTGCGATTCCAGCTGGGAGAGGGGGAGGGCGAAGAATTGGAGCAGCTGGAGATCTGATGCTTCCTCTTTTGGTGGTGCCTCTTCCTCCATCTGTCTCTTCTGCCCTCACTGCTGCCGGCAGAGGGAGTCCTTTTCCCGTCTCTCCCACGGCTCCCACAGTGCTTGGATGCACAGCACAGAGAGTGACGGTGTGCTTGTGCCGTAGAGGGTCTGGAACTGCAGCTGTCCTGCTGCCGGGACTCCCCTTGCTGCCGTGATGCTGGCCAATGAGATTGGTGTGATCGCCACCATGATGTCAGGGTTCAGGAATCTTCAGGCTTCAGCCTTCTGAGGCAGTGACAGAAGAAACAGCCTCAGTGTGGGGGGCGGTTGGAGAAGTGGTTCTTACTGTGGCATCAGTTTCAGCAGCAGGACGGCCGGGGATGGAGGCCCGAATAGGCGCATCCTGTGCCATGGGCCTGGTGGTGTGCAACTCATGGTCGGTAGCTGGGTCCTGTCCCGGGGCGTGTGGAGCAAGCGAGGAGGTGGCAACCAGATGTTCCTTGAGAGCATGGCTTCTGTATTTTCATGCCTTGAAAACATTCTGGAGCAATGGAGACAGTCCTCCATCGATGGCTGGCTCCCAGGCACTGAACGCACTGGTCATGTGTGTCGATGCTATTCATCTTTCTCCCACAGCATGGACACTTTTTGAAGCCCAGCTTGGTGATGTTCTTGGATCTTCTTGACTTCTGATGGTTGTAAATTGTTTTTTTGGGGTTTTTTTGTATGTGGAGAGCTGTGCAGTCTGTCTTGCTGGCAAGGCGGAAGAAGGAAGACTGGGAAGGCTAGGGGTGGGCTGGTGGGTAGGGCTACCTGCACATGCTCAGAAAGGAGAGCACTTTCGTCCATGGTGCTGTCGGATGACGTCACCAGGTGTGGCTGAAGCATCCTGCTTATCCATGGAAAAACACGCTTTATAATCCTAAGAGAAAGAAAAGAAACCGTTAACTATAGTAGGCAGCCAAAATGATTTGGAGTTTGTGCCAGAAGACATATGAGAAGAAACTTTAAGACTTAAATATGTATACCTTCGAGGAGAGGAGGGACAGGGGAGATAAGATACAGACCTTTAAATACTTACAGGGTATTAATGAACAAACAAGCCTCTTCCAAAGATGGGGAAGCTGTAAAACTAGAGGGCATAACATGAAGCTGCAAGGGGATAAACTGAAAGGCAATGTCAGGAAATACTTTTTCACTGAAAGGGTGGTGGATGCTTGGAATGCCCTCCAGATGGAAGTGGTGGGGGTAAGCACAGTGACAGAATTCAAAATGGCATGGGACAGACACCGTGGATCCCTTTACAGCAACAGGATAAAATCAAAGCAAAAGTAAGTATCTTTTATACTCAATAAATAGAAGGGGGCTGACCTGCACCGAGCAGCAGGTACAACCCTAAACGCAGTCATAGAGGGGGGGTGACCTGCATGAAGCTGCAGTTACAACCACTCTAGCCACCTTACTGGGCAGACTGACTGGACCATACAGGTCCTTATCTGCCGTCATATACTTTGTAAGTAGCAAAATAAATGTGACATCCTGCCACCATGTCAGAAACAGCATGGTTCAGAACCTGAGAAGTGGCCTTTCTGTATTCTGTAATTTTATCTTACAGTCATCTCTGAGATGGGAAAAAGGGGACAGCATATAAGAGAGTGGCGTGCAAGAAAATAGCTGGCAACATAAAAAACAGACATTAAACACTAGACAGGGGTAGCAGCACAAGAACACCGACAGTCTGGAACAGATAAAGCTCTATCTTTACATCAAGACTGAAAATGGAAAGGGAGGATGCTTTTGCTAAAGGTTTTGCACGTACACAAGCGAAGGAGTAGGTTAAGAACATAAGATATGCCATACTGGGTCAGACCAAGGTCCATCAAGCCCAGTATCCTGTTTCCAACAGTGGCCAATCTAGGTCATACGTACCTAGCAATATCCCCAAAAGACACAGGTTCCACAATGCTTGTACTGGGTCAAGCATTGATATCCTGGGTCCCTGAAGACAGAAGGGCTCTGCAAAAAGTGAGTAATTGGCCACACGCTTGCCAAGCTGAATGTAAAGATAATTCTCCTATCTATGAAACAATTGCCAAAGAGACTAGCAATTATTCTGATGCCTTTAACTTACAAGAAGAGAAGACAAACAGCCTTGAGCAGAAGGGAAGTTTTATAGCAGATAATAGTACCCTATCTCACAAGGAGCAGGCTGAATTGCTTCTACAAAGCTTTAAACAATTCTTAGAGTTACAAGCTAGACAACAGCTAATTTCACAAGAAGCTAGTAATGCCTTACAGGTTGAAGGAGTAACAGACTTACCAGGCTGTGAACAAATGGACTGTACGATTTGTTGTATAGATAAGTCAAGCTGAAGGAAATGCTTTTGCCGTCTGTGATCTGAGAGTTACAAAGCTGTTGTTTGCATTGCTGAAAGAAGCTCTGATTACGTGCACATGTTTTCCCAGGCACTGTGAGAGTAACAGTGACCGTAAGAGGCTGCAGTGAGCCCAACTGGCCTCTGGAGGCAAAAGAGAGCAATTGGCTGAAAAGTGAAAAGCAGCAATATACCTTTGAGTTGCATTTATTCTGAGTTTTCTGTTAGCCTTTTTGAAGCACCTTTGTTTTGCCATGTGATGGAACATTTATCCTTTGCTTTAATAAAATACTTATTATCAAGAAACCCCACAACTACAGTTTCTTTAATTTCGGAGTGAGAAGAACTGGAACTACAACTCCCAGCATTCCTGGGGTAAAGGTTTTACTCTTCCCTCACGGAGCACAGCGGCTGCTCCTGCCTTTAACCCCTTAAGCCGGGCAGGGTCGCCGCAGTACCAACATGTACCAAGACAGCAGACTCCTCCCCAGCACTATCTATGATCCTATCTAGGCGGTGCGTGAGGTCCGCTACCTTCGCACCAGGCAGGCATGTTACCAGGCGATCCTCATGTCCACCAGCCACCCAGCTATCTACATTCCTAATGATTGAATCACCAACTATAACAGCTGTCCTGACCCTCCCCTCATGGGGACATGGCCCTGGAGAAGAAACGTCCTCGGTGCGAGAGGGTTTTACATCACCTGGAGGACAGGTCCTAGTTATAGGATCACTTCCTGCCACACCAGGGTGATGCTCTCCTGTCACGTGACCTCTCTCCTCCATGGCAACAGGGATGCTGCCAGACTGGAGGTGGGACTTCAGGACTATATCCCTGTAGGTCTCGTCCATGTACTTCTCTGTCTTTCTTATGTCTTCCAGGTCTGCTACTCTAGCCTCTAGAGAACGGACTCGTTCCCTGAGAGCAAAGAGTTCTTTGCACTTAGTGCATACGTAAGACCTCTCACCAACTGGGAGAAAATCATACATGTGACACTCAATGCAAAAGACCGGAGAACCCCCATCTCATTGCTGGACTTCTGTCTGCATCTTAGTTTAAAGCTTGTGTTTAGGTCTTTTAAATTCTGTATATAATAAGGATTGGTGTGGATGCTTATACCAATAAAAGTGTATCTAATACTCCTAATACACCTTGTGTACCTGAAGCTTAAGTAATTAATCTCAGGTATCTAATACCCCTAATACACCTTGTGTACCTGAAGCTTAAGTAATTAATCTCAGGTCCTCTGTGTATGACTGATTTGGATAACGAGCTGCACCTGAGAGCAGCCCCTTTCCTCTAAGATGTGCAAGTACCTATAAAACTACAATTACCCCAGGGGTGGGTGGGAGCTGGGGAGGGAGGGAGGGAGATAAGTCCTATTAAAGAGGGCAGTTACAAGGTACCCTGTCCTGAACCCTCAGCAGGGGGGAAGGGGGTACCACACAAAGCCCAGTTAGTTGAGAGAGGCAAGGTAAGTTATAGCTGAGAAGGCTGAACTAGCACACCATTAAGACAAACAATAAATAATTAAATAAACAGACAAACAATAAATAATTAATAAACAGCTAGAACTCACAGCAAGGTGTCACAGGAGACTAATATCCACTTCTCTAGCAGAGCACTGTAAAAAGCACTGCTCTTCTCTGATCAAAGAAAAGCAGACTAAAACAGACTATGCACACGTGGAGGAAACAGGAAGATGGCTACACAATACCTCAGCGGGGGGGGGGGGGGGAGGATTCACTCAGGCAGGCTAGGACAGGAAAAAAAGTTTAACACACAGCAGGTTCTGGGGAGAGAGATTTAATTTAAAATAAACAGTCAACCTGGCTACCACACAAAGCCCAGTTAGTTGAGAGAGGCAAGGTAAGTTAAAGCTGAGAAGGCTGAACTAGCACACCACTAAGACAAACAATAAATAATTAAATAAACAGTTAGACAAACAATAAATAATTAATAAACAGCTAGAACTCACAGCAAGGTGTCACAGGAGACAAATATCCACTTCTCTAGCAGAGCACTGTAAAAAGACAGCTTAACCACAAACGTCCTATAAGCTGCTAGGAGAAAGAAGGTAGCCACCCCTGAAATGACCAATCAGAGACCTTTAACAGTCAGTTACTTTCCAGACATACAACTAGATATTTTTTTTAGAAAGAAGTCAACTGGCTCAAAATCCATCCAAAGCAGCTATATTGCTCTTACACCTGTATAATCACGTGGCAAACTGCCATGCTAAAACTGTATAAGAATATAACTGGAATCCTGCATCGGGGCTGGACTCCCTGCTTTGCTTGAAAGTGAGCCAGCCCTGCTATAATAGTGCAAATAAAAAAAGGTATTTGCCTGGAGCATTTTGTTTTTCTCTTGTCATGCTTTCTCTTGTTTCCTCCTCTCCTGGTGTCATCCAAGCTAGACCAGGATCCCGCTAGATGCTCGTCCCACAACAGAATGGCACCCCAGATGGGACCATCTAAGTCACCGAGAATCTCGCCCTCTACTGGATCGATGGAATGTTAAGCACGCAAGCACTAAGGTCAGTGTTACAGGGGAAAACCTTCCTGATCCCGAGGGGTGGAGAAAGGTGATAAGTGCGAGGTGCAGGGAATATTGATAGACGGGTGAGGAGACAGTAAGACACTTGACAAGTTTCCAGGTTGGGAAAATTGTTCACCAGTGGGGAATTGGTCACCTCCCTCATTTACAGGCTTGCTGATGAGTTTAAACACCTCCCTTAGAGGCTTGGTGGAAATCGGGAAATTCAAGGTCTAAGGGTCCCGGGTTGAAAAACCTTTAGCATGCATCCTAGAACTTGGGACCGTTTGCCAGGTACGGTCAACCTGTCCAAATCGGTCCTAACTAAGCTTTGCCAGGTAGCCTGGCCATCATATACAACTGGGACTAAGTTCCCATGGCCAAAGGGCAGGTCCTTTGAACCCTCAGTTCTTTCAAATCTTAGACGCATTCTAATGGACCAAAAGATACATCAACTTGATTATTATTTGTTTGAGAGTTCTATGAATTTTTTTGTCTTGACAAAAATTGTCAGAAATGTGTTTGTCCTGTAGTGAAGAAAAGGGATGAAGGGTTAACACCTAAGAGAGAACGTAGCATATCTCAACAGCCCCTCCCCCTATCAAGATTTAGATGATCCCCTTGAACCCCTACTTCAAAATCTGACCCCTACTGCCCCGAGATTACCTGACCCTCCTGCTCTGGACCTGATAATTCCGGAGGTCCAAGATACCCCTCCAACTAACCCTCCTGTCCCGAGATTAAAGCCCCCCTTCAGTAAGTTTAGCATCCCTGAGGTCACTCTCAGTTGACCAGTCACCCGTTCCCCTAAGTCAGAAAGTTCATCGCAGGCAGACAGTTCTTTCCCATCCAAACTAGTCCCAAGTTCCCTGGAAGAGGAAGAGAGCATTTCTCAGAGAATGTGCTTTCATCTCCCTGCACCAGTCTGTAAACTTGCAAGCACTGCTTGGGTGTTGTTGAAAAATACTATCTTGGAAGCCCAGACCAGCTGTATTCCACGCTTTAAGAAAAGTGGAAGGAAGTCCAAAAAACTGCTCGCATGGTTTAAAGGTGAGGTCAGAGAGGCTGCTGTTGCCAAAAAAGCATCTTTCAGGAAATGGAAAAAAAGAGCCAAACGACGAAACCTGGAAACAGCACAAGCACTGGCAAGTCAAATGCAAGGCATTGATAAGGCAGGCAAACGGAGAATTTGAGAAGAAGCTTGCTGCGGAAGCAAAAACGCGAAATAAACACTTTTTCAAGTACATTCGTAGCAAAAAACCTGTGAGAGAGTCAGTTGGTCCATTAGATGATAGAGAGGTTAAAGGGGCACTAAGAGGCGACAAGGCGATAGCAGAGAAATGGAATGAATTCTTTGCTTCGGTCTTTACTGAGGAAGATGTAGGGATGTTACCCATGACTGAAGTGGTATTTAAAGGTGTGGAAGAATTGAAGGAAATATTGATACATCGGGAAGATGTATTACAACTATTAGATAAACTGAAGAGTAGCAAATCACCTGGGCCGGATGGTATACATCCAAAGGTGTTGAAAGAACTGAAATATGAGATTGCAGACCTGCTATTAGTAATCTGTGAATTTTCATTAAAATCATCTGTAATACCTGAAGATTGGAGGATCGCCAATGTAACACCAATTTTTAAAAAGGGTTCCAGAGGTGATCCGAGAAACTACAGACCGGCGAGCCTGACGTCGGTACCGGGAAAAATGGTAGAATCCATCATAAAGAACAAAACTACTCAGCATGTAGATAGTCATGGCCTAATGGGAAACAGCTAACATGGCTTTAGACAAGGAAGATCTTGTCTTACTAATCTGTTATGTTTTTTTGAAGGTGTAAATAAACAGGTAGACAAAGGTGAGTCAGTTGATATAGTGTATTTGGACTTTCAGAAAGCCTTTGACAAGGTCCCTCATCAGAGACTTTGGCAAAACTAAAAAGTCATGGGATAGGAGGCAGTGTACTATTGTGGATCAGGAACTGGTTAAAAGATAGAAAGCAGAGGGTTGGGCTAAATGGCCAATTTTCCCAATGGAGAAAGGTGAATAGTGGTGTACCCCAGGGATCTGTGCTGGGTCCGCTGCTTTTTGACATATTCATAAATGACCTGGAAAGGGAAATAACGAGTGAGGTTATCAAATTTGCAGATGACACAAAACTAGTTAAATTTGTTAAAACCCAAGAGGATTGTGGAAAATTGCAAGAGGATCTTGATAAATTGGAAGACTGGGCATCAAAATGGCAGATGAAATTTAGGGGTATGTTTACTAAAGTTTCTTTCGTGCGCCGCATTAGTCTGCAGGATGCCATATAAGGAGTGGGCGGTCTGGTCAAAAATAGCAAAACGGGATTAGCGAGCGCGCTCTTGTGCGCCGTGCACAATAACTTGCGCGGGAAGCATAAGCGGGCGTGCTGATGTGCAAACAGAGGAACAGGGCTGCAGTACAATGGTGAAGACACTGACAGATGGTGCAGGGCTCATGGGTTCAATCCCCCACTGTGCCCAATGAATAAGGCTGGCTGAGGCACTACCATTTATGTGTAACATTGCATTATGAGGCATTTTAATTTTATTTTAATTACTGCTGCTAGCAAACACACTCTCTCAAAGCGCTGTAACATAAGGTACTGCATAAGGCACCCCAGAGGGCACATTTTAAAGTGCACTGTCCGACACGGCACCCTACAGCTGCTTAAAGGGTGGCCTATAGGGCGCTATATAGGGTGCCCTATGAGGCACAGCAAGGTCATAGCACTGTTTTTGATGGCAGCACTGTGCATTTAAACGCATGGAAATCTTAAGTAGGTGTGCTGACATGCAAGGAGGAACAGCAGTGTAGCACAATGGTTAAGGCACTAACTGATAATACAGGGGTCATGAGTTCAATCCCCAGTGTGCCTAATACGTAAGGCTGGCTGAGGCATCAGCTTCGACATGTAAGTATTGTTTCCTGCGGCACTTTATTTGTATTTTATTAATTGCTGCCATCAAACACACCCTCATGTGCCGTAACCTAAGGTGCCGCATAAGGCACCCTATAAGGCACTCCATAGGGCACATTATAAAGTGCACTATCCGCCACGGCACCCTATAATGTCCCCTATAGGGCACCCTATCAGTTGCTCCATAGGATACTGTATAGTGCACCTTATATGGATGGTAACCATAAGGTGCCCTATAGAGCGCCCTATAAAGCGCCCTCTGAGGCACCTTATGGGTACAGTACACTGAGGGTGTTTTTGCTGGCAGCACTAATGTACATTAAAAATAGATAATGCTTTGGACAGCCCTATCAAATAACCCCACTGTGGGTTTGAACCCATGACCTCTGGCTCCACTAGCAGTGAAGTAACCAGTGGGCTACAGCTCTATAGCTGCTAGCAAACCCCTGGCTGGCTGCAGAAGGACTGCAAGTCACCACACAAACAGTCTGCTGTGGTCACCAGGATAGGGTTAACCCACCCATACCCATGATGCACTGCACATGCAAATCAGCAGTCTACAGATGATCACAAGATGGGGTATGCACCCCCACAGCACCTCGGCCTGGTACGGGGAACTGACCGTGTGTGGTACTGGCACAGAGTAGCTACACACCGTCACATTGTGCAGGTACTGCACTCACCCTGAGGGTGAGGTTGGGTGCCCAGCACCAGGTCCACAGCAGAGATAGGCCATGCTGCAGGTCCCCAGCAGTGCTAATGTGTGAGATAGGTAGTTTCTGCAGACACACTTTGGATATATCTGTATGTCTCAGTCAGGTGTAGCCCCTATGGACTCCTAGGAGGATTATGTACCACCACTCTCCTCCTCCTCCAGGGCTGAGGGTGGTAAACAGGGTCTCCCACCAACAGATCCACATTCTACCTCCCTGCAATGGTGGCAGTAGAGGGGACCATCAACCCCAGTCCTGCTGGGGAACAGACACCCTACAGGGCAGTCAATGCAGCTCTGTACACATCCATAACACAACAGCAGACAGACATTAGGCCTGGATATGCTAAGCTGTACCCCACCACTATCTGATATTCTCCTGCAGCAAGCCTTCAGCCGCTGCACCCTGCAAGGTGCTCCATCAAGACACATACCAGCTGCAGACAGTCTGCTAGCTAGTCCATAGTGCATGTTCCTGGTGGAAATGCGTGCACCCAGAACTGGGATGTCAGCATACACAACAAGCAGATAAGTCAGTGACTGGGCCCCAAAAGGAAACCCATAAATATCACATGAGAGAAATACTATATAGCACTATGGGGGTGCCTAGCCATGCTGTCATGGTGAGAGTGATCTCCCAGCAGTCATGGTGAGAGTGATCTCCCAGCAGGACATGCTGTGGCCACCCTGTCTGTGCAGGTGGTGGCCGGGCACTACAATGTCCCAGCCAGTGCCCTATGCCCTGTGCAGATGCATCCTGGCCAGGCCACCCTGTCCGGGCTATACCCATGGTATCTTGCTCCTCATTATGCACATTGGCAGGCCAATACTGGCAACAGTGCTGGCAGTGTGGGCTGTGGAGGGTGTTTGCAGCCACCACACACTGGATAGACAGACACACACTCCCACACCTATGCCAGCATTGTGCTACTATAGAGGAGGTTAGCAGCCCTGGCCACCACACCAGTCCTGGGCACAGTGCAGGCATGGATATGGTACGCAATACTGTTGGGGGTCACTCCCCAGGGTGGTAAACACTGTCAGAGACCAGACCTGCAGCACACTCCACAGACATCAGAAAGGTTGCTATGATGGAGCTCAATCAGCAAACTGTGCTTAACGTAGGAATTGCTATCTGCCAGTAATCATAGCAAACATTTGATAGCTGTGTACCATATTCCCAGGTGTAGAGTGGCATTGCTAAGGTATGCAAGTGCTAGTATTGGGAGATGCACGCAGGGCCCAATGTCCTGCCTCTCCAGGAGGCATTGGCTAATGGAGCCTGTGGGTGTGGGTGTGGGTGTGTCTGCCCCTGTTGGCTGCTGCTTTATGGCAGAGGTTCCCAACTCCAGTCCTGGTGTGCCAAACACTGTTCGGGTTTTCATGCTGTCCCTCATGAATATGCATGAGATACATCTGCATACCATGGGGGGGGTGGTGCATAGATATGCAGCACAGGCATCTTTATTAGAGGCAGCATGGAACCTGAATGGTGTTTGGCCCTCCAGGACTGCATTTGGGAGACTCTGCTCTAGGTAATGCGCCTGTTTATGGTGTCTTTGCTCTGTAGGGTAAAATGTAGGTGTTTTGGGCATGTTTACGTCATCTGCAATAAACGTTCTGTCTGTAGTAGCACGTTTCAGCTGTGGGTAAAATATGGGGACTGGGTTGGCAGGCACCATAGCTGGGACTTGAACCTGTGACCTTCTGCCTCCAAACACACTGGTTGTGTGCACTGCACCACCGTGTTGCCACAGAGACAGTGCATTCCCTGGTGATACCATGACTGTTTGTCCGGCAGGGCCTGTCTGTTGCAGTGCATGGCACCCACCTACACAGGGCTAGGCCATAGTCTGCTCTGGGCAGCTGCCACTGCCCCCTCCACCACCAGTACCCCTCCGCCACCATGCGGACATGGCCTTATATTGGAGACAGCATAAAACCTGAATGATTTGTGGCCCTCCAGGACTGCATTTGGGGGACTCTGCTCTAGGTAATGCGCATGTTTCTGGTGTCTGTGCTCGGTGGGGTAAAATATAGGCGTTTGAACCATGCATATGTTCTCTGCAGTAAAGGTTTGTCCATATTATCACGGTTTAGTAGCGGGTAAAATATGGGGACTGGATTGGCAGTAGCCCCAGCTGGGACTTGAACTTGTGATCTTCTGCTCCTGAACACACTGGCTGTGTTCACAGCACCACACTGTGCTCACAGAGACAGTGCAGTCCCTGGAGATACCATGGTTGTTTGTCAGACAGAGCCTGTCTGTTGCAGTGCATGGCACCCACCTACACAGGGCTAGGCCATGGTCAGCTCTGGGCAGCTGCCACTGCCCCCCTCCACCACCAGTACCCCTCTGCCACGATGCTGACATGCCCTTCTGCTGGTGGTGCTGGTGGTGTGCAGTCGCAAGCCATCCAGTGTGCAGGTAGGCGGCTGCCTATGGTGCGTGTTCTGGGGTAGGGGTGCCTGCATAGGCGTCCACGCTTCCCCCCAACACCGCCTGCCAATGTTCTGTGCCCTTGGGGGTACCTGCTGGGTACTATCCCCTGTGATACTGTGATAAACACTCTCGTGCCCATGTTGGGCCCTCATCAGTTTCTGTCTGGCTGCTGTTCAGTTTCAGCATTCCTAAGTGCCATCTAGGCATCTGCCTAGTCCACACTGTGCCCAGCTGCACCACAGCATGTGCCGCCTGCAGCCCTCTGTATCCCCTTTCCCAGCATCTGTCCAGTTGCCCATTCCGACATGCCCGCCCTGCTGTTGTGGAACATGTGCATGCCATAGGTAACCTGTCCAATGGAGAGGGAAACCCTGATCAGTGCTATTTCACTGTGGGATCATTCACCTTGTATGGGGACGGAGCGCAGACCCTTCCAAAATTCATATTTATTTCTTGGGGCTTTCTTGGGAGTGTTTTTTGATGTTTCCCATTACTATCACTATTGCCCAGCTTGATTATGATTTTTTTTTATTTTGTTGGGGTCCTTTTCAATGTTTATTTGTACTTTTGTTCTGTGCACATGTATCACACTTATCACTTTTTTGTAGGTTTCCCTGGTTTTGCTGTACATTGCTGACAGAAATGGTTTCTCTTCGCTTTAAATTGGCTCTAACGCGAGGTTTTCACTCGCGTTATTTTTGGCCTCGAATTTCACCTCGTTAGTGTGCGGGGAGCCTCTCCCCTCCCACTCTCCACCCATTGACCCCTTCTCTCCGCCCCTGGGGAGCCTTCCTCCGCCCTCCGGGAGCTTTTCCCCACCTTCAGCGCTCGTGTGCCCTGCTGCACGCATGAGCGCGCACTAAAGCGCATTTTTGCCCCGTAAAGCATCATTAGCGTGCGCTAAGGTACCTTAGCGCGCACTAATTGCGTGGCGCGCACATTAAGAAAGTTTAGTAAACATACCCCTTAATGTGGACAAGTACAAAGTTATGCACCTAGGAAAGAACAACCCAAACTATGGTTACACGATGCAAGGTTCCGCATTAGGAACCACCACCCAGGAAAAAGATTTAGGCGTCATTGTGAATAACATGTTAAAACCCCTGGCCCAGTGTGCAGCGGCGGCCAAGAGAGCAAATAGAATGCTAGGTATCATAAGGAAAGGAATGGAAAATAAAACAAAAGATATTATAATGCCTCTATATCGTTCCATGGTGAGACCGCACCTTGAATATTGTGTGCAATTCTGGTCGCCGTATCTTAAAAAGGATATAGCGATTTTAGAAAAGGTTCAGAGAAGAGTCACCAAAATGGTAAAGGGGATGGAAGGATACTCCTATGAAGAAAGGCTAAAAAGGTTAGGGCTCTTTAACCTGGAAAAGAGACGGCTGAGGGGAGATATGATAGAAGTCTACAAATTAATGAACGGAGTAGAAAGGGTAAACGTAGATTGATTGTTTACATTATCAGAATATATAAAGACTAGGGGACATGCAATGAAGCTACAGGGTAAACTATTTAAGACTAATAAAAGAAAATATTTTTTCACTCAACGTGTAATCAAACTGTGGAATTTGTTACCGGAGGATGTAGTAAAGGCTGTTAGTGTAGCTGGGTTTGAAAAAGGTTTGGACAAGTTCCTGGAGGAAAGGTCCATAAACCATTATTAAGAAGGGACCCAGGATATCAATGCTTGACCCAGTACAAGCATTGTGGAACCTGTGTGTTTTGGGGAAACTGCTAGGTACGTATGACTTAGATTGGCCACTGTTTTAAACAGGATACTGGGCTTAATGGACCTTGGTCTGACCCAGTATGGAATATCTTATGTTCTTATCAGTATCCGAGATATGGCAAATATTACTCAAGCTGTAATACATTCTAACAATGTCCAAGATAATACTACCCTAATGCCTCTGAGAGTTGTCCTTACCAAAGGGCAGGTTACTGACCACAAGGTCTATGTCCCCTTATCCACTGCAGACCTCCTTAACTGGAAAACTACCACCCCCCAATGGAGGGATGATCCAGGAGGAGTAATTAAGGTTTTTGAAACTATTTTCCTTACCCATGAGGCAGACTGGAAAGACTGCCATGTACTTTTTAGGATTCTCCTCAAGGCTGGGGAGGGGCCAGAGGTTATTAGGGTTGCCAAGGAAGCCAGAACCACTATTGACTGAGATAATAATAGACCCGAGGGAATTAGACACCTTGCTGCTGATGATTTTGAACGTAATCCCAATTGGGACCATAATACCGAGGAGAGAAATTACCTTACCTCAATCTTCTGTCTTTGCATTTTGGAAGGTCTTCCTAGGATTGCCCATAAGACTGTTAATTGGCAGAAAGTACATGAAGTGAAGCAAGGACCAGATGAACACCCTTCAGATTTCTTTCAGCGCCTTCGAGAACTGTAAGGGTCTGGGGATGTATAGGAGATCCTGATGATGCTGCCCATGTCACCTTAATGTGAGGCTTGTTTAAAGGACAATGCGCCCCTGATATAAGGCGCAGGCTGGCATCAAGGGATAAGAACATAAGAACATAAGATATGCCATACTGGGTCAGACCAAGGTCCATCAAGCCCAGTATTCTGTTTCCAACAGTGGCCAATCTAGGTCATATGTACCTAGCAGTTTCCCCAAGAGACACAAGTTCCACAATGCTTGTACTGGGTCAAGCATTGATATCTTCAGTCACTTCTTAATAATGGTTTATGGACCTTTCCTCCAGGAACTTGTCCAAACCTTTTTTAAACCCAGCTACACTAACAGCCTTTACTACATCCTCCGGTAACAAATTCCAGAGTTTGATTACACGTTGAGTGAAAAAATATTTTCTTTTATTAGTCTTAAATAGTTTACCCTGTAGCTTCATTGCATGTCCCCTAGTCTTTCTATATTCTGATAACGTAAACAATCGATCTACGTTTACCCGTTCAACTCCGTTCATTAATTTATAGACTTCTATCATATCTCCCCTCAGCCGTCTCTTTTCCAGGTTAAAGAGCCCTAACCTTTTTAGCCTTTCCTCATAGGAGTATCCTTCCATCCCCTTTACCATTTTGGTGGCTCTTCTCTGAACCTTTTCTAAAATCGCTATATCCTTTTTAAGATACGGCGACCAGAATTGCACACAATATTCAAGGTGCGGTCTCACCATGGAACGATATAGAGGCATTATAATATCTTTTGTTTTATTTTCCATTCCTTTCCTTATCATACCTAGCATTCTATTTGCTCTCTTGGCTGCTGCTGCACACTGGGCCGAGGGTTTTAACATGGTATCCACAATGACGCCTAAATCTTTTTCCTGGGTGGTGGTTCCTAATGTGGAACCTTGCATCGTGTAACCATAGTTTGGGTTGTTCTTCCCTAGGTGCATAACTTTGCACTTGTCCACATTAAATTTCATCTGCCATTTTGATGCCCAGTCTTCCAATTTATCAAGATCCTCTTGCAATTTTTCACAATCCTCTTGGATGATTTTAATGGCATGAATTTAGATGTAGTATTATCTGCGGCCACTTCAGTTTTCAACAATAGAGACATTAAGGAAAAGTGCAGTGAGAAAAATGTAACTAAGCTATTGGCTGCTGTCATCACCCAAAATCAAAATACTGTTCCTAGGGGTCCTCGACCAAATAACAATCCTGGAATCGGTACTTGTTTCCAGTGTGGTCAAGTGGGTCACTTCAAACATGTGTGTCCCCATAAGGGACTATCTTCAGCCCGAGGGGGAAGAGGCAGATGCCCGTTTTCTCTATCTCACACTGTCCACACAGTACCCCAAAAACCTTCCCCTCAATGGGGCGATAGGGATTTCACTCAAGATGATTACTGACTAGATTATAGCCATCTGAATATGGTAAGTCTAGTCATTTCCCCTGACAACCCGCTAGTCCCGGTTCAAATAGGTGATCAATCATATGATCTTCTCCTTGATACCAGAGCTACAATCTCCACCCTTCACAGTCCTACTGGACTACTTCTTTCATCGAAATCTGAGAATGTAGTAGGGATTTCAGGGTGGCTCGAACGCCTCCCTCTTTCAAAACCAATGGAAGCTTGATTGGGTCCATTATCTACCCATCATGCCTTCCTCATAGGCCCACAGAGCCCAATAATATTTTGGCACAGGATCTTTTATGTAAATTAAGGGCCACAATTACCTGTAGCCTGGATGCCATCTATTTAGATTTCCCTGAGGATGTAATTCCCCAACTCCCTCTGATAATGATCGGAGTCCAAATTGAGGATGGATTTTCACCAGAACTTAAAGAAGTGATGGATGCAATTCCTCCATGGCTATGGGGTCACAAATCTTCAGATATAGGACTCCTTAAATCCATAGAACCAGTGAGAATTAAGGTTAGGCAGGACTTACCCTATCCCTCCATTCGCCAATATCCACTTCCCAGGGAAGCAGTCCTTGGTCTCACCCCTCTAGTTGAGTCATTTGTGGACCAAGGGATTCTTATTCCCTGCTCCTTGCCCTGCAATACGCCCATACTGCCCATTAAAAAGCCTAAACCAGACTCTGAAGGAAAACAGGTATATCGGTTTGTTACGGACCTTAGAACTGTGAATAATTTTGTAATACCCAGATACCCAGTAGTGCCCAATCCCCATACAATCCTTACTGCTGTTCCCCCGGACACTAAATATTACTCAGTCGTGGACCTCTGCTCCGCGTTTTTCTCTATCGCATTCCACAAAGATTCCCTATGGATTTTTGCATTCTCGTGGGGCTCCTCCCAACTCACCTGGACATGACTTCCACAGGGATATGTGGAGTCTCCCACCATATTTTCTGCCTGTCTCCTCTGAGACTTGAGGGATGTAGAATAGACTTGCAATTCTGCCCTCCTTCTCTATGTAGATGATATACTTGTATGTTCCCCTTCAAGGGAAGCAAATGTGCAGGATACTAAAGATCTTTTAATTAGTCTAGCCTACTACAAGGGCCACAAAGTCTCCCCGACAAAGATTCAGTTTGCCCAAAAGGAAGTACATTATTTGGGTCATGTACTATTAGAAGGTCAGAGGAAACTATCTGCAAGCAGAATTCAGGGTATAATAAATTGCCCTAAGCCACGCAACAGAAGACAGATGAGAGGATTCTTGGGAATGGCTAGGTTTTGCCGAGCCTGGATCCCATGGTTTGGGGAATTATCCAAACCTTTTACTGCCATGACACGTAAAGAGGAACCTGATGAACTGCACTGGACTAAAAAGGCCAGCAATTGCGTTGATCAGCTGAAACATGCCTTGTCCACAGCCCCAGCCCTGGGTCTTCCGGACTACTGTAAGTCCTTCACCCTCTTTGTCAATGAACAAAGGGGGGTGGCTTTGGGGATCCTTACTCAAGAGTTGGTACTACATAAGTGACTTATAGCTTACTTTTCCTGCCAGTTAGACCCGGTGGTCCGAGGATCTGTAAGTTGCCTGAGAGCAGTAGCTGCCACTGCTGTCATTGTGGGAAAAGCCAATGAGTTGGTACAGGGATATGCACTGACCATAGCCGTTCCCCATTCTGTCCACATGCTGCTAAATCAAAAGAGCACTCAACACTTTTCAATTGCTAGACTAAATAGGTACGAGACTGAGCTCCTGACTCCTAGTAATCTCACCTTTGTCAGAACTAATACTTTAAACCCAGTTATTCTGTTGCCTAACCCTGATGATGGGGAACCTCATCATGACTGCTGCCAGGTAGTGCAACTCAATGAGAAACCCCGTCTTGACCTATCCGATGTTCCCTTGAAAAATCCTGACTTGACTCTCTTTTGTGATGGAAGTTCTAAAATTGACCAGGGCATTCGCCGCACTGGCTATGCCATCATTGACCTGGACTCTTCTAACCCTATATTAGAGTCTGCTGCACTCCCATCAAATTACAGTACGAATTAGCCGCTAATGTGGCCGTTAATATTTTCACAGATAGCCAGTATGCATTCAGTGTTACTCAATCCACAGGTCCGTTGTGGAAACAACGAAGGTTTCTCACCTCAGCAGGAACCAAGATTGCCAATGCCCAATTAGTCAGTGCCCTATTAGAAGCTATTCAACTCCCTGAAGCTATCTCTGTCATGCACTGTAAAGGTCACTCCCGAGACTCTGAGCCTATTTCTATAGGCAACAGAATGGCTGATTATGCCGCTCAGAAGGCTGCCCTATTGCCCCCACCTACCTCTTTACACATGCAAGCCTCAGTCTGCCCAAGTACTGCCGAGCCCTCTGATCCTCTGTACTCTAATTTACCCCCTGAGATAGTAGAACAATGGACGTCCCGGGGTCTCATCCATCACCCAGATGGGCCATGGACTACACTAGATGGCAGAGTAGCTATCCACATTCCTCAGTTAATGCAACTTTTAAGATTGTTACATCAAAGAACTTATTGGTCAGCTATGAAACTGGGTGATTCAGTTAGCCACCAGTGGTTTGCCCCTGGAGTCTACTCCCTGGCTAAGTGAATTGTTAAGGACTGCTTGCTATGCGCAGCTAGTAATCCAAGGGGGGAACCCAAAGGACCTCCATGTGCAAAACCAAGGACTTTTGTTCTTTTTGAGTGACTGCAACTTGATTTCACTGATTTGAATCCTGCCAAAAGGTTTTTTTTTTTTGTTGTTGTTTTTTTTTTATTGAATTTTCAAATTATTACATCCAATGAATATAAACAATGAAGAAACAAATGGTATGAATAAGAATATTACACACACAAATCAAAAAGAAAATTTATATAAACATACCACTTCTCCACCCACAACAAGGAGAGAACAGCTGAAAAGGAGAACCGGGATATAGATCTATAAGGCTACGACCACCCAACCAACCACACTTCATAATCCATAAAATATACTATTACTCAAGCTTGTAGAGAAACCAAAAGAGATTCCAACAAAGAAGGATCAAAGTATTCATAACTAATTCCTTGAATAATCACAAAACATTTACATGGAAACCGTAAACGAAAAGTACCCCCTGCAGCCAAAACCTTAGCCTTCAGCTGCAGGAAGGACTTTCTACGAGCTTGTGTCTGTCTGGAGACATCCGGGAAAATAGAGATCTTTTGGCCATAAAAAAGAAAATCTTTCTTAGGAAAAAAGGCCTTCAAAATAGAAGACTTATCTGAATAATTTGCCAAAGTAACCACCAAGGTGGCACGGGTGGAGATGGGAGTCTGAGAGTGCTCCAAAAATTCAGTTAAATTCAAAGAAGGTCCCTCCTCTTGCCGCGGCTCACCAAGTTCCCCAGAAGTCGCTGGAACAGACAAATAAAAAGTCCTATCTAACGTAAAAGTATCAGCATTAGGTAGGGCCAGTATTTCCTTACAATATTGACGAAATAACAAAACAGATGTCAATAAACGAATCTTAGGAAAATTCAGGATACGCAGATTTTTTGCCCGAAAGGCATTATCCAAAACTTCTAACTGCTGATAAAACAATAAGGTATCCTTAGAGGTTAACATATTAGCAGACTGCAATGAAACCACCTGCGTATCCAACTGATCAGCACGCTGAGACAGCTGGTTAATAGTTGCCTCAACCTTTTGAAATTTACAGGAAACCTGTTGTGAAAACACAGCCGTTTGATTCATAAATTGAGATAACATTAAATTAGTTGCTGTAACCTGTTTCCAAATGTCCCCAAGAGTAACAGCTTCCGGATTTTCAATTTGAGGGACACTAATAGCCTCAAAGCCAGTAATCGTAGAGATAGGAGCTAATGAAAGTACCTCATGTGAAGAAGGAGAAAGAGAAACCGGAATCTCATCTTCCTCTCCAGAGGAGGAAGACGTCCCAGAAGAAGAAGATGTTTCACCAGACACTTGAGAAGATCCGGGGTTAGGTGGAGGAGTCCTCTCGATGGAACTTAGGGTTATGCCCGAACCAGGCGACGAAGAGCACTGAGCTAGGGAAGGAGCCTGTGAAAGAACTACCACATGATGATCCATAGGCCCTGTAACAACTAAAGGAGTAGACGTAGCAGTAGCAGTTTGTTGGCCAGTTTGACTTCCCTGAAGCTTTTTACTCTTCCTCTTCGCATGGCCTCGCGGCATACCAACTGCGACAAGGGCCCAAGGCCCTAAATTGGCACCAAGGCACCAATGTGGCATCGAAGGGGCACCAAAGGGGCGTTCCCCCTTTGGTCGCGCCCCCTTCGGGCGCGCGACCGCGGGCTGCGACCGCGGCCGCAAAGGCAGCCGACGCTGAAATATGCTGCCAGGAACAGCCAGGGCAGTCGGGAAGACTCTGCTGCAGCCAATCAGATGGAGGATACTGCCACACCGCACCGGTCTCGATACCCAGCTGACTCTCAACTCTCCAAGGCAGCCGACGCTGAAATATGCTGCCAGGAACAGCCGGGGCAGTCGGGAAGACTCTGCTGCAGCCAATCATATGGAGGATACTGCCACACCGCACCTGTCTCGATACCCAGCTGACTCTCAACTCTCCAAGGCAGCCGACGCTGAAATATGCTGCCAGGAACAGCTGGGGCAGTCGGGAAGACTCTGCTGCAGCCAATCAGATGGAGGATACTGCCACACCGCACCGGTCTTGATACCCAGCTGACTCTCAACTCTCCAAGGCAGCCGACGCTGAAATATGCTGCCAGGAACAGCCGGGGCAGTCGGGAAGACTCTGCTGCAGCCAATCAGATGGAGGATACTGCCACACCGCACCGGTCTCGATACCCAGCTGACTCTCCCCTGCCAAAGGTTTAAATATGTGTTAGTTATTGTTGATCAGTTAACCAGATGGGTTGAAGCATTTCCTACTACCAATAAAAAGGCTCAGCAAGTTGCTAAAATATTGGTGAAGGAAATTGTTCCAAGATATGGTCAACCCAGAGTCATTGATTCGGACCAGGGACCTGAATTTGCTTCAAATATTATTCAAACTCTGTCTGAATTTCTGGGTTTCACCTGGAAACTCCACTCTCCCTGGCATCCTCAGAATTCAGGACAAGGTGAGAGAATGAATCAGACTTTAAAACTGCAACTGCTAAAGCTGTGCAAAGAAACCAAATTGACATGGCTGGATGCTTTACCATTAGCTCTGTTTAACATCCGCAGAGCCCATACGAGTTGTTATATGGGAGACCACCCCTAGGGTGCGGACCTGAACCCCCGGAGCTTCCTACATATGTCTTGCAAGAATCTCACCTCACTTCTTATATTTTGCAGCAGCAGTTGTCCTCTCTCCACAGGTATGCACAACAGTTCCAGCCTCTCCCATTAGATGTGTCTGCACATTCATTCCAGCCCAGGGATTGGATTCTGATCAAGGCCTATCGCCACCAAACACTACAGTCACCATGGGAAGGGCCCTTCCAAGTGCTGCTAACCACCCTGACTGCAGTCAAGGTAGCCGGCAAAGGATCCTAGACTCACTACACACGCTGTAAGCACGGTCCACCCTCGCAAGCACCTGGACCAGGACATGAAGCAGCTGATGTCGGGGCAGCCAAAGCCCTAACAGCTGGTGAGGGAGAGGAGAAGACTCCCGAAGAAAAGTGGCTCTCAGAGGTCATACCGGACCTAGTCCTGAAGGTAAAGCTCAAGAGATTGAAATAATTTTACCCTCAGTGAAATTGTGACTCTCTATGCCTACCTGCTGTCCTTTCGGAAGGAGGCCTTTGCCAGAGGAAACTCAGACGCTTTATTGAAGAACTTTAAGGACTGAAAATAATGTATGTTTCTTTTTCTTTCTGCTGTTTACTGCATTATTGGTTGTTGTATGTCTTGTATGGTTGGTTAAGATATGGGTAGCCTCGACAGTTACAAGCCCCTTAGAGTGATGCTTGCTTATATTCTCTGCATTACTTATCTTCCCTTGATAAGCGCCGGACCCGTGTCATTACAGGGGAGCCTAGCTGGGGGAAGGGGTTGCTGTCTGTGTCGTGCATACAAAGACTACTCAGGCTGTCCCTCCAATCTGATAAAAATTGAATACTGGCCTTCTGTTTCTTTATGTACAAAACCAGAACTCATAGGTACCTTTAGACTTACTTCTCGTAATGCTTCTGTCTGTATAAAAACTGATTCTGCCTGTGGCAAGAGGATGATTCAGGCTCTAAAGGATAAACAACCTTTACTAAACAAAGGCTTGATAGGTCGCATAGTGCCTAAGAAACAAAGCACTGTTACTACCCAGACCCCTTACCCTGAAGCCCTTGATCACTGGGAATAGAATTTACATGTAAGATTGCTCAAAGATGTGGCTTTAAGGACAAGTCAGGATTGTTATATTGCTGCAGCGAAGTGCAATCAATGAATAAATCCAGGAGTCAATTTACAGGGTCCAAACCAATTTATTGTGCACAAGGCCCAGTTAGTCAGAGCTTCAAAATGGACTGAGCAAAGTTTTTACAGAAACATATTCATTTATACATTTTTCTTCAGTTTGATACATGCAAACTTTCTATTGGTTCCAACGTCCCCTGCATTTGTCCAATCAGAGATCCCTCCTGGGCCTAGCACCCAGCTCCCTCCCTTAGGACTGTTCTAACAATGGTTCAGTTTCTAGGTTTTGATACTTCTCTACAGCAAGGTCGTTTCTGGCTCTAGGAATGCAAGTATTGAAACATTTTCATCTTCAGAACACAAGAGAATAATGAAAGACTTATGAATTCATGTAAAACTTATTAAGCAGTTTAAAACAGTTTTCTCATTTTCCACAGATTTTTGGTTCTTTTCTAGCTATGATGGGGTTGGAATCAGGGCCTAGCTTACAGGCCTTTCACATTTGCAGACTATTATAGGCCATAGCCTACCACATTCCCCCCTTTGATTATTCTCACCTGCAAGTGAGAAAGGGTGAGAATTAAATCACATATTAAACTTGCGTAACAGTATCAGCTTGGGGTATAGGGTAATATTGCCACATAGCTAATATCTTTGTAGCTGCCTTCCGCTCTACAGTACTATCGATAACAGAGGTTACCATGCATAAGCAAAGGGGTAGGAGACATGGGAGCAATAAGCATATAGCTAATTTGAATAACACAATGAACACAAGGGTCTTCAAACCACCTAACCATGAAAACGTTGACCCAAACCACTTAGACTATGCCAAGTTTGAACAGGCACAAATGTTTGCTTTCTCATCTGGGTAGCTATATCTTCAACAACATGCCCATTATTATCAATCTGCAAACAACAATTGGTTAAATTCAATTTTCCACATACTCCACCTTCAGCTGCTAACAAATAATCTAGAGCTAAACGATTCTGATAAATAGCTGTACGCATTTGTGTACTCTGCTTAGCTAAAAGAGTTAGTGCTTTACTAGTTTCATTGGTTATTATTTCAACAACAGCTTGTAAGCGCATAATACGATTTATCATATACACAGGAGTACGATATCCCCATGTCCCATCTTGCTCCCAAGTAGCAGGTCCATAGTATGAAATGATTCTCTCAGGTGGCCACTCCTCCTCCTTCCACTTGTCCCATTGGCCTATTTTCAAGACCTCTCATTTCTGTTGACTCCTGTACACGGGATAACCCAGTTGCTCTCCATGGGATGTAGGCAGAAGGAAAAAGGAAGGTCGTATGGTTCCCAATGCACATGCTCCTCCCCAATGGTGAGGAAGCCTAGCATATGCTCGGGTTCCACAAATCCAGTACAGTCCAGGTGGTGCTTGCCAGGAATTATAAGATGCTAGATTAGTCCAGATGCTGGCAAGATTAGGGAAACGGACTAAAGGGTTGGAGGGCTATGAAGCGTTGATTCCTGACCACCAGGACGTCTTCCTCGTGGTACTGTTGTAGAACTTTTGATTGAGACAGACCAGCTGTCCAACCTCCATGTTAAACTGTGGTCCTGAGCGAGCAAAACACAAGTTACCAACAATGGTGTGGGCCAGTACCCCCTCACTAATAGTGTTATGTAAGTCAGTCTGGTTGTAAGGAATAGAATAGTTCACTTCTTGCGCCTCCCAGGGCCATTGGTCGCCCATCTTAGTTCCTCCACAGAAGAGGCAGTCTGAAATGTGGAGACTAGATGCTACTGCTCCAGCAAGTTCAAGGAACAAGTTTTGGGAGGCATGAAGAATCTCAAACTCTGCTTTCATGGCCTCATAAAAAGAGTGATGTATTCGATAGGGTGCGGATACATGAGCCTTAGTATTTAACCGTATATGTATGATGGTTCCGGGGTCTATGCCTCCTCCTGCTATACGCAATCCAAATCTATATCCTTGCTTCCACTGGCTAGGGTCGAGTATGAGGAGTTGTAGGGGATTGCAGGCACCCTTCTTGCATTTCTTGGGCTCAGGTAATCTGACCCTTGTCAGGCTGCCTCTGCGATTATCTCCATCCCGCCCCATAGGCGCATTAGTCCAAGTAGCAAAATATATGCATTCCCACTTTGGACAGAAGTAGGCATCTTTAGATGACGTGCTGTAGACGGTTGGGGAATTCTTTCCAGTGCACTGTCCCCATCCGTAGGCTCCCTCTGGACACATATATTTATCATCATGATAGTAGGCTTGTTCCCATGACCCACACTTGTGGTAGGTATTCCTGTTTATCACATCGCAGGCATCAAAGTCCAAGAGAACATATTTGTGGGGTCTGTGAGTTGGCACGTGGCATTTATGAGGGCTCCATCCTCATCATTCCAGCGTATCTCAAGTACATAATAGGAAGGATTCTGTCGGGGGTTATAACAAGTCTTACTTTTCCCCTTGGTACAGATATTTAGCTCTGTACCGTTGTACACACACCGGCTGATTATACCAGTACAAGTATAGTAAGAATGGTAAAGTAAAGTCTGAGTAACCTTCAGTCCAGTTCGGGCGGTAGTTATACAAGCTGCACAAGGGGGTAAGGCAAAAGTCTTTTCCAGGAATCGCAGGACCATCACTCCCACAAGGCAATAGTGGAAGAACATTGTGATTATAGTCTTTGGAGGTCAACTGGAATGTTGGGTACGATGAACTTGTAGGGTCTTCTTCTTCTTCTTCTTTTCTGCTTCGATGATCACCCTTGCGTGACAGGAGTAGGATTGTAGATTCTGAAGATTCTTACACTGCCGGTTGTCTCCGCAATGTGAGTCGCAATGGAGTCTCAGGGTCATTTACTGAAGTCCATTGTCCAGGTTCAGGAGCAGCTGCCAGCTTCACTCGACTGTGATGGATCCAGGGTTCGAATTCTGCAACTTTTACTGCAGTTGGGGTTGACAGGATGACAACATAGGGTCCCTTCCAATGCGGCGCCAGCGGGGTCTTTCTCCACTCTTTGATCCACATTGACGCTCCTGGCTTGAAGGGATGCAGCGGCTCTGTCAGGTTAATGGGCAATCGATCTTGCACCCAGGTATGAAGACTCTGCAAAACAGAACCTAAAGCCAATAGTTCTTGTCGAGTTATTTCAGATCCAATCTGTCTCATATCTCCTTTTATTCTCTGTACAATGGGTGGGGGTCACCCATACAAGATCTCAAAAGGGGAAACTCCTAAAGACTTGGTTGGAGCAGAACGTATCCTAAGAAGAGCTATAGGGAGAACCTGAAGCCACTTTAGGTGCGTTTCTTGACAAAGCTTGGATAACTGGGATTTCAGGGTTCTATTCATACGTTCTACTTTCCCTGAACTCTGGGGTCTGTAGGCAGTGTACAACTTCCATTGTATCTGTAGAGCTCTTGCTAACTGTTGAGTCACTTGGGATACAAATGAGGGTCCATTATCTGATCCTATAGTCAATGGTACTCCAAATCGAGGAATAATCTCATGGAGCAGCACTCTAGTGACTTCTCGAGCTTTCTCAGTTCGGGTGGGACAGGCTTCTACCCACCCAGAAAATGTGCAAACTAGAACTAACAGGTAGTGATATCCGTTTGCTCATGGCATTTCAGCAAAATCCACCTGAATATCACTCATCGGGGCCACCCCTACTGACTGAACTCTTGGGGGTGGAATGGGACCTTGCTTGGCACATGTCAAACATTGCTGTGCCACTGAAGCGGACAGGGGTCCTAATAGTGAGATACAGAAATGGGGCTTTAGGGCTCTCTCCATGGCCGTCTTCCCATAATGTGTGGCTTGATGAAAGGCCTGGACAAAGGCTGGCCCTAATGCTTCAGGAATGACTGTGGGACCTGGAGGTGAGCTACCTTCTGGAGGTGGCAGCACTATCCATCCTTTTTCTGTCAGGACCCCTCCCTTCTTTTCACAAAAATAATTTAACTCTTTTGTAGTGTATCGGGGTGCCCATGAGCTAAGGGGCACAGGGAATAAGGCTGCTTACAGTGGGGTATCTTGGGTCACAACTTGTCCAGTTCTGGCTGCTTTTCGGGCTGTGGCATCAGCAAACCTGTTCCCTCAGGTAACCTCTCCTGCTCCTGCCTGATGACCTCAACAGTGCATGACTGCAACTTGCTTGGGGGCCCACACAGCATCTAATAATGTCAATATTTCGGGCCCATACCTAATGGACTTGCCCCCTGAGGTAATCAACCCTCGTTCTTTATACAAGGCTCCATGTGCGTGCAAAGTTGTGAAGGCATACTTGGAATCTGTGTACACATTTAAGCGGAGTCCTTCTCCTAATATCAGTGCTCTAGTGAGAGCTATCAGTTCAGCTTTCTGTGCTGAAGTTCCTGATGCCAGAGCTGAGGACTCAACTACCAGATCAAGGGTCACCACCGCATATCCGGCACAACGGTGTCCATTGATGACAAGACTGCTTCCATCTACAAAGAAAGTCCGTTCAGGGTCCTCTAGAGGGACATCAATCAAATCAGGGCGACTTGAAAATACAGTGTCCATAGTTTCCAAAAAGTCATGATCAGGGGGCCCAGGACCAATTGGGAATAACGTAGCAGGATTCAGGGCTTGACTGACTTTTAACTGTATCTGAGGGTTTTCACACAGCATGCTTTGATATTTCAACATTCGTGAATTCGTTAGCCAGAAACTTCCTTTGTGTTCCATGAGGGTCAGGACAGAATGTGGTACAGTAACTTGAAGATTCTGTCCCAGAGTGAGCTTGTCTGCTTCGCTCACCAGGAGGGCTGTGGCTGCAACAGCTCTCAAACAAGGAGGCCAACCTCTTGCTACCACATCCAACTGTTTTGACAAGTAGGCTACTGGCCGTTGCCAAGATCCAAGAGATTGAGTTAGTACCCCCAACTCATTTCCTTGTGACTCATGGACATAGAGATGGAAAGGTTTCTGGACATCTGGGAGACCTAAGGCTGGTGATGACATCAGAGCACTTTTTAGAGATTGGAATGCTGCATCCTGTTCAGGTCCCCACTCCAGTGGAGACTTTTCCATTCCTTTGGTAGCTTGATACAATGGTTTTGCTAGCAGTACAAAATTGGGAATCCATATGCGACAGTATCCTGCGGCCCCCAGGAAAGCTCTTACTTGCCTCCTGGTGGTTGGAGTAGGAATACTGCATACAGCTTCTTTGCATTCAGGTCCCAAGCGTCGAATTCCACTAGACAACTGGAACCCTAGATATTTAACTTCAGTTTGACATAGTTGCGCCTTGGCTCTTGAGACTTTGTATCCAGCATCATTCAGAAAGTACAGGAGTTCACTGGTGGCTTGTAGACATTCACTTTCTGATTTGGTGGCTATGAGCAGATCATCTACATACTGAAGGAGAACCCTTTGTCCTGGGTTCACTGAGTAACATGAAAGATCTTGATTCAGGGCAGCACTGAAAAGAGTAGGTGAATTCTTGAATCCTTGAGGTAATCTAGTCCAGGTAAGTTGGCCCCGCCTTCCCGTTGTGGGGTCTTGCCATTCAAAAGCAAACAAAAGTTGACTGGTGGGGGCTAGGCATACGCAGAAAAAGGCATCTTTCAGGTCCAGGACGGTGAAATGAGTAGCCTCAGCGGGGATCAGTCCCAAGAGAGTATAAGGATTTGGCACCACTAGGTGTATAGTTTCAACTGCATCATTTACCCGCCTTAGATCTTGCACTGGGCAGTAATCCCCTGTCCCAGGTTTCTTGACTGGGAGAAGAGGGTGTTCCAAGGTGACTGGCACTCCTTGAGAAGTCCATACTTCAGCAGTTTCATTAAATGGCAGTGGATACCTTCAATGGCTGGTCGGGGAAGAGGATACTGCTTCACATGCACTGGTTCCGCTCCTGGCTTGAGGGTGACAATGACAGGGGCTATGTTCTTTGCTAGGCCAGGTGGATTATCTTCTGCCCATACTTCAGGTGGGGCTATAAGGTTGGTAGGTATACAGAAACTGATTGACTTGATTGGAGGTGCACTATAGAACCGCCACTCTTCTTCTCGGGTAACAGTTAGCACCATTAATCCTGCAGGCTTTGGGTTCACAGTCATTTTCATTTCTCCCCCTTCAGCAAAGGATATTTGTGCCTGAAGCTTGGCAAGCATATCTCGGCCCAGTAGTGGAATAGGGCACTCAGACATATACAAGAACTGGTGCGTTATTTTCTGTCCCCCTAGCTCACACATACGGTTCTGCAGGAATGGCTTCGTGGCCTTGTTCCCAGTGGCCCCAACAATGGTGACAGATCGAGAGGAAAGAGGAGCCACTGGCTTTGCCACCACTGAATGTTCTGCTCCTGTATCTACCATGAAGTCCATATATTGGTCCCCTATTTTCAAACTGACCATAGGCTCCTGGGGACCCAGGGTAAACTTGGAGTCCGGTCTGGCCTAGTCTTCATCCACTTCATTCATGTCATAGCCCGTTGCTACTGCCACTCCCTCAATGGCTTCTTCTCTCTCTTGCTGGAACTGTGCTCGGTTCATTCCTCCCCGACTCCGAAATCGGCCTCCTGTTCTCCAGGGACTCCCTCCTCCCCTCCTGGGGCGGAGTCAAGATGCGGGCATTCATTTCTCCAATGTCCTTCTTCTCTGCAGTGGGCACACTGATTTGCACCCAATGGAGGCCTGCTACTTCCGCGGCCTCTTCCACGTTCTCTGGTCCTTTGGTTAGGAAAACCTCCTCCAAGTCGTTCAACTAAAGCGGCAGCAAGAAGATCTGCTTTCCTCTTCATTTTACGTTCACTTTCTCTGTCACGTTCATTTTCACGATTCACAAATACTTTCTGAGCGACTTCCATTAACTGTGCTGTATTCATACCCGCAAATCCATCCAATTTCTGCAATTTTCTTTTTATGTCTCTCTGGGACTGACTGACAAAAGCTGCATTTACCATGCGCAAATTCTCCTGAGCGGCGGGATCGTATGGGGTATATAGTCTATAGGCTTCAGACAACCGCTCATAAAAGGCCGCTGGGCTCTCATCTGGACCCTGGATAACTTCAGATACCATCCCTATATTCATGGCCCTCTGGCCTCCCTTCCTCAGGCCCTGCAGCAAGGCCTGACGAAATCTCGTTAGGGTCGCCGCCCCCTTTCATCATTTGGGTCCCATCTAGGATCTTCATTTGGGAAAGCTGCAGCGGCAGCTTGTGGGAGATTCAGATCCCCTTCTTCTACGGGGTTCTCTTCTAACCAATGGAGGGCTGCTTGCACAATTCGCCCTCGCTCCTCAGTAGTAAAGAGGGTGGACAGGAGCTGGCGACAATCGGCCCAGGTGGGCTGATGGGTTTGCATAATGCTAGACATTAACTCTGTCAATTCCTGGGGCTTCGCTGTATAGGATGCATAATACGTTTTCCAGTTTAATAAATCAGTAGTGGAAAAAGGCACGTAGACTAGACTGGTTGGTCCTGGCACCATCTGGCCCTGTTCATTTAAGATAGGTATACCAGGCACTTGACGCAATGGCATTAGGCACCCTGCTTTCTCCTTCTTCTTCGGGGTTATACTTCTTAAATCATACGGCTCCCGGGTGTAGGCTTCCTTGGTGGGTGGCCCTGAACTGGCAGTAGAGCCTCCGCTTTCAGTATCGTCGGAGGACCCTGGTCCCCCCGACGTGCTTGGGCCTGACTCGGGGCTATCACTCAGGGAAGTGGGCTTCTTTGGCTGCTGCAGCGGTAATTGCTGGGGTTCCTCATCAGGCTCAGCTTCAGGTAGCGGAGCTGGGGGAACTAACCTATGTGGGTACTGGGGTAAACGGGCCAGGATTTCTGGGGACTCTGAGGCGGAATACACAGGCGACTCCTCCTCCTCAACCTTCCGGGTCCCCCTAGTGGTGGCTACTAATATTCTACATTGTTCCTCATAGCAGGGCTGCCTTTCACAAGCACTTAACCCAGGAATCTATGTAGAGAAACTGGTCAGGGTGTGCTTTTTGTACAAGCTGATGAACACGGAAAACTATGTCTACATCGAAGGTGCCCCCACGGGGCCATGAAGTAGCTAGCACAGGCCACTCCCTATCACATAGCATTCTTAACCTAGACGGAGACATTTTTATGCCATAGTCTCCTGAAAATCCTTTATGGAAATTCTTGATCATACATTCCAACGGACTTTGCGTGGACTCCGTCCCTCCCATAATCTAATCGTAACGACGTACACGTAATGACGTACAAGACAACGAACAGTAAGGGTAGGTAGTATGGCTGTAGGTAAGGGGTCTGTACAGCCCACAGAACACTGAGGGGAACAAACACCACACGCTTCCTCTTTTTTGCGACCTGGGCACGGTCGCCCGGCCAGGAACTGCGCTACTCAGGAGTCCGCTCTCACTCGGTCTGTGTTTCAAGACCTCTCAATCACACAAGCAATCATATCATCACAGGAAATCATTATTCAAATGCCCAAGGTTTTCTGACTAACTGACTATTCCCAACCAAAGGGTCGATGGCTTCGGCTTCCGCTAACCCTTATGCGAAGCGTACTAGGACCACCCTTATGAGAGGTGATCAAGCTCTCTTGTCTCGCGCACTCATGCGAGATTTTCTCAGTTAGTCTATACCAAATCAGTCTCACGCACTCATGCAAGACTCCTTTCCCCAGGCTTCACTGACTTTTAAACAAGAAAATGTCTACTCACCGGATCCGGTTCCCGATACCACACCCATTCCTGGGTTGGATCCTGGACTCCCCTCGGGTTCGGAGGTGTTGGCCGGCCGGACCCAGTGGCCCGCCGAGGCAAGGCAGAACCCTCTCCGATACAAAGGGATCGGCGGCGCCTGAGGTTTCCCCTGCGGTCGGACAGACACGGTTCCAACCGGGCCAAACCTGGAGGCGAATTGCGTGGATTATTCACTTGAATAACATTCACTACTCGCACTTCCCGGCCAACGCACCAAGAATATGCTGCAGCGAAGTGCAATCAATGAATAAATCCAGGAGTCAATTTACAGGGTCCAAACCAATTTATTGTGCACAAGGCCCAGTTAGTCAGAGCTTCAAAAAGGACTGAGCAAAGTTTTTACAGAAATATATTCATTTATACATTTTTCTTCAGTTTGATACATGCAAACTTTCTATTGGTTCCAACGCCCCCTGCAATATTTGTTCTCATGTTCCTTCACATTACCGAAGTGGTGTTCCCTTAATAAGCATAGAGGTTGCTTACACTAATTACAATGTCACTAGCTTCATCCTATCCAAAGCTTTTAATACTTCTTCTACCTTCATTTCATTAACACATTTAGGCTAAGGGACTGTCTGCTTTCAGAAGGATGGAAAAGGTCAAAACTTGGGTAACAGTGTCTGCCTATATAGGATCATATATAAAAATACTAACAACTTTGGTACCCCCCCCCCCCGTCACTCTTATAGCCTTTTAAACTCCGCCTCTTGTATTCTTACCTCTCCAAATTTAACTACTTTGTTATGCAACATCTCTTCTTGCTCCCTCTCTCTTCCTCTTATAAGTAGGCTAGCTTCCTGGAAACCTCTCCCAGGGATTTATTGGGTATGTGGATTCCATGCCTTCTCAGTTTTCCCAAAAGAAGGGCAGGGTCTTTGTTTTATTGGCCTTGTAGTCTCAGGTGTGTGAATCACCCCTACCCTCCCTGAGGGGTGTTTGAGAAACTGGAGATCTACTGAAGATGACTATAAGAAAGCCTTAGATAACATAGTGACCCAGTACGATGGTGACTCAGTGGGTCGGGAAATTCTTCCCAATGTTCTCTTCAGTGTAGGTGCCATGATGAATCATAGAGACATATGTACTCTTGCTTCTATTCTTTCTGCTTTCTTGAATGAAACTGCAGGTGCTTTTGAAAATGTTAAGGAAGAATTGAGTCAGTTGCTGAGCCTTGCACTGCAAAATCGTTGGGCCCTTGATTACCTCCTTGCTGCCCAAGGAGACGTGTGTAATTTGATCAGAAGTGAGTGTTATACCTACGTTTCTGACCAGACCCTAAATTTAACTTAACATATTAGTGCTATGCAAGATTTACAGAGACCCCTCCAAAATATTATTAGGGTTAAGACTGGCTTAGGAAACCTAGCTGAGTAGTTTGGAAGCTGGGGTTGGATACAAAAATGTGTGCATTATTTAATCATAGTTGTTGCTCTCCTAGTCTCTGTCTGTTGTTGCATTCAATGTCTCCCAGGTTTGGTGCAAACCTTCAAAGCCTGCCTTACTCCAGTTAGTTATGAATGCTAATCTCCTTGCATCTGAACTTCCCCGATCAAGTCTCAAGTATGCTCTGAACACCAGAGATGTAATCAGACATGCTCCCCACTCTAGCTCAAGGACCCCCCTGCCATCACAATGGCCAAGAAGAACCTGAGCAGAGAGAAGCAGGAGCAAAATGTGTGATTGCCTCCGGGGATAAGGAGGCAATCAAAGGGGGGAATGAGATGGGAAAAAGGGAATAGCATACAAGAAGAGAGTAGCATGCAAGAAAATAGCTGGCAACATAAAAAACAGACATTAAACATTAGACAAAGGTAGCAGCACAAGAACAACAGTCCGGAACAGATAAGAACATAAGATATGCAATACTGAGTCAGACCAAAGTCCATCAAGCCCAGTATCCTGTTTCCAACAGTGGCCAATCTAGGTCATAAATACCTAGCAGTTTCCCCAAAAGACACAGATTCCTCAATGCTTGTATCGGGTCGAGCAGTGATATCCTGGGTCCCTTTTAATAATGGTTTATGGACCTTTCCTCCAGGAATTTGTCCAAACCTTTTTTGAACCCAGCTACACTAACAGCTTTTATTAATCCTCCGGTAACAAATTCCAGAGTTTGATTACATGTTGAGTGAAAAAATATTTTCTTTTATTAGTTTTAAATATGTTACCCTGTAGCTTCATTGCATGTCCCCTAGTCTTTTTATATTTTGATGATGTAAACAATTGATCTACGTTTACCCGTTCCATTCCAGTCATTAATTTATAGACCTCTATCATATCTCCCCTCAGTCGTCTCTTTTCCAGGTTGAAGAGCCCTAACCTCTTTAGCCTCTCTTCATAGGAGTATCCTTCCATCCCCTTTACCATTTTGGTGGCTCTTCTCTGTACCTTTTCTAATAACGCTATAACCTTTTTAAGAAACGGCGACCAGAATTGCACACAATATTCAAGGTGCGGTCGCACCATGGAACAATACAGAGGCATTATAATATCCTTTGTTTTATTTTCCATTCCTTTCCTTATGATACCTAGCATTCTATTTGCTCTCTTGGCCACCGCTGCACACTGGGCAGAGGGTTTTAACATGTTATCCACAATGACACCTAAATCTTTTTCCTGGGTGGTGGTTCCCAATGTGGAACCTTGCATCGTGTAACCATAGTTTGGCTTGTTCTTCCATAGGTGCATAACTTTGCACTTGTCCACATTAAATTTCATCTGCCAATTGGATGCCCAGTCTTTGAATTTATCAAGATCCTCTTGCAATTTTCCACAATCCTCTTGGGTTTTAACAACTTTAAATAGTTTTGTGTCATCTGCAAATTTGATAACCTCACTAGTTATTCCCTTTTCCAGGTCATTTATGAATATATCAAAAAGCAGTGGACCCAGCACAGATCCCTGGGGTACACCACTATTCACCTTTTTCCATTGGGAAAATTGGCCATTTAGCCCTACCCTCTGCTTTCTATCTTTTAACCAGTTCCTGATCCACAATAGTACACTGCCTCCTATGCCATGACTTTTTAGTTTTGCCAAAAGTCTCTGTTGAGGGACCTTGTCAAAGGCTTTCTGAAAGTCCAGATACACTATATCAACTGACTCACCTTTGTCTACCTGTTTATTTACACCTTCAAAAAAACATAACAGATTAGTAAGACAAGATCTTCCTTGTCTAAAGCCATGTTAGCTGTCTCCCATTAAGCCATGATTATCTACATGTTGAGTAATTTTGTTCTTTATAATGGTTTCTACCATTTTTCCCGGCACTGATGTCAGGCTCACCGGTCTGTAGTTTCCTGGATCACCCCTGGAACCCTTTTTAAAAGTTGGTGTTACATTGGTGATCCTCCAATCTTCAGGTATTACAGATTATTTTAATGATAGTTTATTGATTATTTATTTATTTATATTCTCTTATATACCACGCTATATAGTTCACAGATTACTAATAGCAGGTCTGCAATCTCATTATTTTTTTTTGAAACTTTATTTATTAATCAGCATGAACATAACATCCAGTACAATGCAGACAATAAGCCTCCGCAGAGTGTACTCTTATCTCCGCGGGAGGCAAACACCAGATATAGTTATGTAACAACGGCATAAAGAAAACAATGCACACAAATACATAATTTTATAGAGAGGTCGAACCACCCCCCCCACCCCTCACCCACCCCTCCCGTCGTCGCAACCACCAAGCACCAGTCAAGAGATTTAATCGTAATCCATTCCCGAGTTCCCCGCACCCAGGCTCTGCATTGGTACCCTAGTATCCCACATTAACTATTTCATTCCGGCAGTGGGGGCCCAGACTCTGAATATATGGCTCCCAAAGCAGCATGAAGGTAGACCACCTCTTTACCTTACCCCTGGCTCTCCAGCGCTCCGCCAGCGTTAACTGATGAAACCTATTGCGCCACTCCAAGAACGTTGGCGGGTCCCGATTGCGCCAATGATGTAAGATAGGGCCTTTCCCCACCAGACATGCCTTACGCACCAATAACCGCTCCCACCTTCCCACCGGGAGAGTTCGATGCAGCAGATCGAGTATGACCAGAGCTCCGGTCCAAGGAAACCTCTGCTGTAATAACCCCATAAGGTATTCACTAATAGAGGACCAATAAGGGAGAATGCGCCTGCACTGCCACCACATATGAGTTAAAGTAGCCAATGGTGCGGAGCATCTGGGGCATGACCCATCCTGCGTAATGCAACTCCGCAGAGCTCGTCACGGGGAGAAATGCACCCGAGTCAAAGCTTTATATTGTACTTCCCGCCATCTGGCACCCTCCACCATCCCGCCTATCCGCCCCAATGCCTGCCGGATAGTGTCCGGTGGTACTGCTCGCCCCAGTTCTTCCGCCTAAGCCATCTCTATCCTCCCATAATCCGGCTTTGCCCTAAAACATTCCAACCGGGCTTTCAACCCCGCTATCGTCAGGGGGGTCTCCCCCCCAATCTCGAAAAATTCAAGAATCTGCGCCGATCTGTCCACGCCTAACTCCTCCCTGGGCAGTGTAGCCACATAATGAGCAAGTTGCATATACGCAAAAAACTGAGAGGAAGGTAGCGCGAACTCGGCACACAGCTCCGAAAACGATTTGCAGTGACCAGTAAGCCCCACCACATGACCCACATATTCGAGACCTTGGGCTTGCCATAACTGAAAGGCTCGGGAGTCCGACCCTGGGAGGAAATGCACATTACCGTGGATGGGCAACCAACTCGACACCTGCCAGTTCCGGTGCCAAAAGCTATTCAGCTGTCTCCATGTACGTCGCATAGAATTAAACATGCCGCTACGCGTTATTCGACGTGGGAGGTGTACGCCCTCCACGTGGAGAACCCCCATCAAAGAAACCGGGGCCACCACTGCTGCCTCTAAGTCCCTGGGAGTGTAGGTGTCTGTCCCCCCCAACCAATCCCCAAGATGCCGCGCTTGACATGCCAAGGCATAAGTCCCTAAGTCCGGGAGGCCCAGGCCGCCGTTCTTCCATTTGCCGACCATACGGGACAAAGGAATACGCGCCCTGGCCCCTTTCCACAGGAACCCTTGAATCTCCCGTTCCAAGCTATGCAGATCTCGGCGCAACAGCCACACTGGCAAGGTCTGCATCCAGTATAAAATGCGAGGCAGGACCACCATCTGAACCGCTGCCACTCTCCCCAGGAGCGACAATGGTAAAGGGTTCCAGGCTCTCAGCTGATTCCGCAACCCCGACAAAACTTTCTCAAAATTAGTCCGATATAGATCTTGGGGTAACCGGGTTAAAACAATACCCAGGTATTTAAACTTTTGGTCCGTCCATTTCAGAGGAAAATCCCCCCCCCCCCAACGTCCCTTCAGGTGCCCTGACACGTCTAGGGCCTCCGATTTGTCCTCGTTAATCCGAAGTCCTGCAAAACTACCAAACAGCCGGAATTCCGCCATCAATCGTGGGAGAGATTCCCTGGGAGCCAGCAAATGCACCAGCATGTCATCCGCGAAGGCTGACACTTTAAACCTCTGTTTACCCACCTCCACCCCACAGATCTGGCTATCTGCTTCTATGCTCCGTATCAACGGATCTAAGGATAATACAAACAATAGAGGGGACAGTGGACACCCCTGTCTCGTACCTCTATGCAAGGAAAAGGAATCCGACAAGACCCCATTACACAGCACCCTGGCGGTCGGAGAAACATACAGACTATGTATCATATCACAAAAGGATTGCCCCAGGCCGTATAAGGGAAGCAGATATTGCAAATACGCCCAATTTACCCTGTCGAACGCTTTTTCAGCGTCAAAACTCACCAAGAGGGATTGCAACTGTTGGGTATGCACCCATTCCAGAGACGCCAGGATTTTACGTAAATTACGCACCGCGTGGCGCCCCCTCACAAAGCCCACCTGAGATTCGTGCACTACCTCCCCTAAAACTCCCGCCAGGCGCTCAGCCAGGATTTTCGCCAACAGCTTCATATCGAAGTTTAATAAGGAAATCGGCCGATAGGAAGCCGCCTGTAGTGGGTCCTTACCCGGCTTGGGTATCAGCGTTACATAGGCCTGGTTATCCCCCCATCGCCAACCCCCTCTTTCGATTCTATAGCGATAGGTCTCTACAAGAAGAGGGCTCACCCAGTTAGATAAAAGCTTATAAAACTCAGCCCCATACCCGTCCGGTCCTGGGGTCTTATAACAGCTGGCTGCGGAGATGACACTCTGCATCTCTTGCAAAGTTACTGGTTGTCCCAGGCTGCCGCGCTGTTCCGCGGTCACCTTCGGTATAGTCAAACCTTGGAAATACTGTTCCATAGTAGAGGGAGACATCTCCCCCGTCGCATACAGTTTCTGAAAGAAGTCTTTGAATATCGCACTAATCGCCCCCCGATTTTGCTGGAGATTCCCATGTTCATCTCGGAGGGCCGCCACCAATCTAGCTCCTCTCTGACCCTTCAAACATCTCCCCAATAATTGCCCCGGTTTGTCCCCGAAACAATAGAGCCGGTACCTATAATACATTAAGGATTTCTTGGCTCGCTGGTGAAGCAGTTCATTTAAAGCAACCTGCAGCTCCCACAACCGCTTCCTATTAGTCGCCGTTGGAGCTCGGCCACTGAGCACTCGTGCCTGTGTCACCTGCTGTTCCAGTCTAATAATCTGCGCCGCCAGTAGTCTCCGCTTTCGAGCCACATACCCTATTATATCCCCGCGTAACACCACTTTGGCGGTTTCCCAAACCAGTTCCGGGTCATCCTTATGTATCCGATGATTCAGTTCAAAGTCCCGCCAGCGTTGACCGAGGAATTGCTGAAAGTGGCTATCTTTATACAGCTCAATGGGGAATCGCCAGATACGGGATTGTCCATCTCCTCCCCCCCACTGTAGCTCTACCCAAACCATTGCATGATCTGAGATCTCGGGGGGGCCTATCTGTGCCTCTCCCGTGTGTGCAAATAAGGGGGAGGAAAGTAAGAGATAATCAATTCTGGCACTTGTACCGTGAGCTCGTGAGACATGAGTGTAATCCCTCTCGGAGGGGTGTAGCAGTCGCCAGGGGTCTACCAAATCTAAACGCGCCTTAAATCTTTGCAGCATCTGAGATATAAGCGTCCTCTCTCGGGTTCCCCTACCACTCGAGGTATCAAGGCCTATCTCAAAGACCCCATTAAAATCCCCACCTAAGAGCAACGGCACATCTGGTAATTGCTCCACTTTGGCTGCAAAACGATTGAAAAAATCCTGATCTAGTAAGTTGGGCCCATACAAATCACCTAAGATGATCTCTCGGTCTTCCAGCGACCCATGTAACAGCAAAAATCGCCCAGTAGGATCCACCACCTGGCGGTGCATCGTAAAGCGCACCCTCTTATGAATGAGAATGGCCACTCCCCCTTTTTTCCCCAGTGCAGGCGCTCCCCATACCTGACCCACCCAGTCACGGCAGAGTTTGGCGTGTTCCTCGGCCGTCTGATGGGTTTCTTGTAATAGCGCAATATCACATCGCTGTCTAGCCAGCGCTTTCAATACTTTATATCTCTTTATCGGGCTACCTAGTCCACATATATTCCAAGAGATTACCCGCAGGGAAGTATCTGCCTCCTGGGCCCACACTGCCAGTACTGCGTGTCAGAGGAAACCCCCCCAGCCTGGGGCCCCCCCCTGTATTTCCTTGAATGGATTACTTGCTGCCTTTGCATGAATTTTGGGTTGCGACGACCTGTCCCCCGCAGTCCCTGCCTTCCCCTTACCCCACTACCCCCCACTCTCCCCCTTCCCATCCACCCCGTATCCCACCCCCTCTGCCCCGCCCCTCCCCCCTCCCCCTACCTTCCATTCCTCCCCCACACATATTCCACTTCCACCTCCCAACCCTGCTGGATGTGTCCGGGCTTCCTGTCCCATGGCAATTAGTACCCCCCTCCCGTCTATGCCCGCCTATGGGTTAAGCACTCCATCTTAGGCAGGGACAGGCTCATGTTCCCGGGGTAACTCTGATATTCAACACAAGCAGGCCCGGGAACCACGGGTGCATCGAGCTACCCTCCCCCTTATTACAGTAATATCTACTCCTTACATTGCAGTAAGTCAACATAACAGTAATCAACATAATACAGCAAAGGTAAATTACCCCAGCATGTCAAAATCTCACAGTAGGTGAAAAAGGAAAACTTTGACAGAAAAAAGGTCTGTAAACCATTGTTAAGAGGATACCCAGGGCAGCAAGTCCAAGACAAGCCCAGCACTGTGATATCTTTGTGCCCCGGGTGGGCCCCAAGGCCCCCCGGATTCCGGTAGGTCCTCTTTAAAAATAGAGCACCGGGCCTGAAAAACTGCGATCCAAGCCTACATGGCATAACTGTTATTCTCAGGCTCTCGAGGAAGGGAACCCCGCAGATCCAGTTACACAGCAAGGAGACCTTGTACCTGACACCCGGTCCATTGCTCACCGAGAATAAAAGCTCTCAGAGGTCCCTGCCGATTCAGGCCAGTCCCGCAGGCTCCGTAGTCAGTTCTCGTTCGGATTGCTCTAACTGCTGGACATACGCCGTCACAGCCTCCGGGGAATCAAAAACTTTGTGCTTGCCCTGATGTACCACGTGCAGGCATGCTGGGTATTGCATGGTAAACTTGATGTGGGCAGAAATCAGCTTTTGGCAGGCAGACGCGAAGGCCTTACGGCGCTGGCTGAGGGCTGCCGAGTAATCCTGCGCAATCCTGATTTTTACATTATCTGCCTCCACGGTGCCAACTTTCCTAGCCTCCTTCAGGACGGCTTCTTTCTGCTGAAATTGTAAAAATTTCGCCAATACAATCCGGGGTCGCATGTCCCGCGTGTTCTTGGGGCCTACTCTGTGCGCCCTCTCCAGGACAACCCGGGTCGTCTCTCCGGCTTCCCCCAGCAGCTTAGTACATAAGGCTTCCACATAAGACAGTAACGCTGTGTCTCCTACCGATTCCGGAATCCCCAGCAACCGGAGATTGCTCCGTCTGGATCGATTCTCCAGATCATCGATCTTCTCACCCTGGGCCTGAAGCATGGTCTTTGCCTGAGCCAGCTCCTGCTTCAATCCCGCCACTTCCTCTTCTGTCTGCACGATCCTCTCTTCCGCGTGCTGCATGCGGGCGCCGATAGTATCGACGGAAAGTTGCACTGCATCCAGCTTTCCCCGTAGCACCTCGAATTGTGCTGCCAGCGCCGTGGAAACTGCCGCCGAAATCTCTTCCGACAGTAACCCTGTGGTCGCCGAGGAGGGCAAACTGCTCTTTGGGGGCGAGTCAGCCATTTTATGCTGCCCCAGGCCTCGCTCCTTGTCTCGCCGATTTGCTTTAGCTGTTGCTGCCATACCGGCTCCTCCGAGGCTTGATTGCTGGGGATAACTGGTAAGGTAAGTTATTGTTAGGAGGGGACTATTCTGCCGGTTCAAGAAAACGGCTCAGTTGACCGGTATGGGATCGGAAGCCCGGAGCTCAAGCAGAGAGCGTCCACCCAAGCTCACCACATCACGTGGTCCTCTGCAATCTCATTATTAAAGTTCTATCTTTACATCCAGACTGAAAAGGGGAAGGGAGGGGGAGGTAAAGGGATGCTTTTGGTAAAGCTTTTGCACTACACAAGCGAAGGAGTAGCTTTTCAGACAGCTTAACCAGGTTTTCAGACAACTTAACCACAAACGTCCCTTAAAAGCTGCAAGGAAAGATAAGGAAGCCACCCCTGACTGACCAATCAGAGAGCTTTCTTTCCAGACATACAACTAGATATTTTTTTAGAAAGAGGAAGTCAACCAGCTGACCAGCCTCTTCGCCGCAGCTCCAGCCCCGATCGTCATCATTGAGGGAGAGCGGGAAGGTAAGCTCCGCCCCGCTCCCCTCTGACAAGGCCAGTCAGGGCCCTCTTACTCTTTACAAAGTTCGCAGTCTCTCCAGGCGTGCATGCGCCTGGTGTGCACGTGCCTGAGGGCCTCGCCAGAGGGCCCTTTGGCGTGGCCCTTAGGCGGGAGCCTGTGGTGAGAAAGCTCCAAACGCACCTTCATGACTGCCTCAACGGACTCACTGATCACCGTAGAAACTGCAAATCAGCCAAAGATGACTGACTCCTCTGTCACCACAACAACAACAGTGCTCTTTGACGGTCCACAACCGCAAGGATCTGTTAATCGCATTTAAAGAATATGCAAAGTCTCGCATTCAGATAAAGAGATGGAAATCTGACCTCTGAAAACAAACACAAATAGGAATGGAGAAGAAGACATCGAACCCCCAGGATCAAACAGTCTCTGCCTAACCCTCAAGTTTAACACAAGACCAGCTCCTGCATGAACCGTTAACGCAGCTCCAACAAATCTCCATAGTTCTGAAGAGCCGAGCAGGTATGATCGCTCCTCCACACCCCAACCATCTCATGATTACCACCCTAAACGTATCTCTGCTCTGGTCTTGCTTCCCACTGCTGGCTGCGATCCTATTTCCCATTGCCTGCATAGAACTTGCTACCCATTGCCAGCATAGAACTTGCTACCCATTGTTTGCATAGAACTTGCTACCCATTGCCTGCATAGAACTTGCTACCCATTGTATGCCCAGTACTTGCTACCCACTGCCTGCATAGAACTTGCTATCCATTGTATGCCTAGTACTTGCTACCCATTGTATGCCTAGAACTTGCTACCCATTGTTTGCCTAGTACTTGTTACCCATTGTTTGCCTAGTACTTGTTACCCATTGTGTGCCCAGAACTTGCTAACCTTTGTATGCCTAGAACTTGCTACCCATTGTTTGCTTAGTACTTGCTACCCATTGCCTGCATAGAACTTGCTACCCACTGTGTGCTTAGAACTTGCTACCCATTGATTGCTCTGACCTTGCTGCCCACTACCATGGCCCCACATCATCCTTCTTCATCCTCCCCAACTGCCTCCCCTCCTACCATCACCCTCCCTCCTCTTCCCCCTACCCTCCCCCTACCTTCCTCACTTCTCCCTCCATTCTGCCCCCTAGCCTAGCACCCGCTCTTGAGCTTCTTCACACCATCCCCCACATTCAACCAGCCCCCCTCTCTTTAAGGCAACCCCACCCTCGCTTCCACCGTACTATCTCCATTCTACCACGCTCTCTAATACTCATTCTCCTTCTCTCATCTGGTAATATCAACCCCAACCCTGCCCCCCCCCCCCCGATTTCTTTCTCACACTAAAAAAAGTTCCTCACATACACTATCTAATCTCATCCACATCCTGCTCCTCCCTCCTTCCGCCCTCCCTCATTCATCCCACAATCACTCATCCATAGATATCAACTCCAACCCTATCCCCAAAAATAAATCCTCACATAACCTACCTGATACCATCAATTTACCCCTCACTTCCCCTCCCTCATGTCCTTCTTGGAGAGCACACACACCCAGACATACCCACCCACACCCTGCTCCCTCTAAATCTCAGTATTACCCCAGAAATAGACCCCCACGCTACTCTGATAAGAAATCCACACGTAACTTATCCAACCTTATCCATATCCCTCTCCTCCCCCCCCCCTCCACTCTCCCGTTTTCATGCGCCCTATGGAACACATGCTCAGTCAGTAAAAAAAATCCTTTTTATTCACAATCTTTTTATCTCTAATGCTCTACACCTTCTTGCCTTGACCGAGAGCTGGCTCCCCCCAGATGACACCGCATCCATTGCCTCTCTCTGCTATGGGGGCTACCAGTTCTCCCATACACCTCGATCTACTGGTCGCGGTGGTGGCGTTGGCCTCCTACTCTCTCCCTCCTGCCAATTCCAACCCCTCCTGCCACCCCAATCACATTCCCCCCTCTCCTTTGAAGTCCACTCCATTCGCCTCCTCACACCACTTCCCCTCCGAGTAGCTGTTATTTATCGCCCACCCGACAAATCCAAATCAACTTTCCTCACCGACTTCGACTCCTGGCTTTCTGCCTTTATGGATCTCTCCTCCCCCACTCTTATTCTTGGCGATTTCAACATTCACATCGACAACCCCTCCGACCCCTATGCTTCAAAGTTCCTCGCTCTTACCTCCTCGTTCGAACTCCAACTTTGCTCCACTGCCCCCACACACCTACACGGCCACTGCCTTGACCTATTACTCTTCTCCAATTCCTCTCCCTCAAACCTCTGCAAATCAATCCTTCCCTCATCTGACCATTACCTCTTAACATTTACTCTTCAGCTTCCGCTGTCCCAACCTCGTCCTGTCTCCTCCGACCTATTTAGAAACCTTCATAATATTGATCCCCTGACTCTCTCCTCCACCATTTCTCCATCTCTTCTATTATATCCTTCAAGTCCGTCGACGAGGCATTATCTTCATACAATGCTACACTATCCTCAGCCCTTGACACTCTTGCACCTCCCATCCCTTGTCCTGTCAAACGATCTACTCCCCAACCCTGGCTTTCACCCACAATCCGTTACCTACGCATCTGCACCTGTTCTGCTGAATGAGCTTGGTCGAAATCCCGCTCCCCGGAATACCTTCTACACTTCAAATTCATGCTTGGTTCCTTCCAGTCAACCTTAGCACTTGCCAAACAAGATTACTACATCCATCTAACCAACTCCCTTGCCTCTGATCCTCACCGTCTCTTCAATACCCTCAATTCTCTCCTCAAGATCCCCCCATCCGATCCCGCCCTCCCTTTCCGCCCAACCCCTAGCCGACTACTTCCACGACAAAATCCACAAGATTACCCTCCAATTCCCTAACCCCTCATCTACCTCCCCTCCTCCCCAATTCTCCTCCCCCATCCATACTCCTCCTGCCACCCTCTCCTTCCCTACGATCTCTGAAGAAGAAACCACACTCCTTCTTTCCTCCTCCAAACCTACCACCTGTTCATCAAAACCTATTCCCACCCATCTCCTACATTCCATCTCCCTCACCATTGTCCCCTCCATCACTCATATACTCAACCTTTCACTCTCCACTGCAATTGCCCCTGCTGACTTCAAACATGCTGTTGTCACACCCCTCCTCAAGAAACCCTCACTTGATCCCACATGCCGTTCTAACTACCGACCCATCTCCCTCCTTCCCTTCTTATCCAAACTATTAGAACGAGCAGGCCACTGTCACTGCCTCGACTTCCTCACCTCCCAGGCCCTCCTGGACCCACTATAATCCGGCTTCCATCCCCTACACTCCACTGAAACAGCACTCACAAAAGTCACCAATGACCTGTTCCTGGCTAAATCCAAGGGCCTCTATTCTATCCTCATCCTTCTTGACCTTTCTGCTGCCTTTGACACCATTGACCACAACCTTCTCCTCACCACCCTCTCCTCGCTTGGCTTCAAGGACTCCGTACTATCCTGGTTCTCCTCCTACCTCTCCCATCGCTCATTCAGTGTATGCTCTGGTGGTTCCTCCTCCTCCCCTACCCTGCTCCATGTAGGTGTTCCCTAGGGATCCGTCTTGGGCCCCCTCCTTTTCTCTCTCTATACCCAAGGCCTTGGCATGCTTATCTCTTCCCATGGCTTTCAATACCATCTCTATGCCGATGACTCCCAAATCTACCTCTCTACACCTAATATCTCGCTGGCAACCCAGTCCAAGATCTCTGCCTGTCTTTCGGACATTGCTGCCTGGATGTCTCATCGCCGATTGAAACTGAACATGACCTAGACTGAACTCCTTGTCTTTCCACCCAACTCCTCCTCCCCACTTCCCCCTCTCTCATTCCATGTGGATGGATCTACTATCCTTCCTGTTCCCTCGGCCCGCAATCCAGGGGTCATCTTTGACACCTTTCTCTCCTTCTCCGCTCATATCCAGCTTGTAGCTAAGACCTGCCGCTTCTTTCATTACAAAAAATATATACCAAAAACTCCAAACAAGGCAGACAGAAAAAAACAACAAAACAAGAAAAAAGAAAAAAGAAAAAGAAAAAGAACGTGAGCCAGAAATCACCAGTTGGAGTAAGCAGCATAGAGGAAAAAAGACCTCAGTAACCCTCCATATTGACAATGGAGGAAATGAGTCTCACATCAGGGTATACAACCCAATACTCATGAGAAGACTCTATTTACATCAAAGGTCTAGCCAAAAAACCCTCTAAGATGCATAAACAAAACACCAACCGGTGTGTTTGAACACAGCAACGACAGTCACATGGCATAGCAGCAAAAGAACAGCAAAATAGCAGCAAATCAGCAAAAAAGTTAAATCCAAAAACTTAACTGAAGTCAGAGCAGGAAGAAAAAACCTGGAACAAGCCCCGACACCAGATGTTTCACCTTACGGCTTCCTCAGGGAGCTTCAAAGTGCGTGGAACTTGAACTCAAATGAAGAACGCTGATTTCAAAGTGCGTGGAACTTGAACTCAAAAGAAGAACGCTGATCTGCAAAAAACGTGAACAAACAATCTGTCTCATTTTAAACAAAGAAAACACAAAAAAGAAAGCACAAAAAAGACTTGCCCCACAGAAAGCAAGTTCAAAAAACGTACTGCAGATGCTATGTATAAAGCAAAAAGCTGTGCTGAAACACGGCGTCACTACAGCACACTTTCAAAAAGACGCCAAAAAAGGATTCAAGCGCATGCGCTTAAAAAAGTGAATCCCATGATGTCAGGGAAAATCCCAACCCACAAAAACAGCAAAACAGCCATGCTACAGAAATCATACCATAGCTACTGCAGACATCAAGGACAAAAAAACAAAAATGCAAAAAAGACCCACCAGCCCACCCAAAATCTTATACAAAAAATCCCATGGAGAATCAAAAACATCACAGACAGCGCTGCCATTCTATGGATTCATTCAGCCCATAAGGAGCCACCGTGTTCAAAGAAAAAATCCAGCGTTGTTCCAGTCGAAACAAAATCATATTCAGGTCACCACTACATGTGGAAGGGGTACATTGCTTAATCACCAGGCAACGAAGATCTTCAAACACGTGTCCCAAAGCTTGAAAATGCTGAACAAGAGGAGCCCCCTCCACAGCATGAGCTAAGCAACTACGATGTTCTACTAAACATGTCCGCAGGGTCCGATTAGTCTTCCCAACATACGCCAAATTGCAAGGGCAACGAAGCAAATATACTACCCCCGCACTACTACAGGATGTAGACTGAAACAAACGATAGGACTGTTGATTATGATGAAAAAATTGACAGTTCTCCATTATGGAACACACTGAACAATGTCCACAACTTCGATGCCCACCGGAGACAGGAGGAATTGAAGATGTTCCAATAAACGTGGAGGAACAAAGCAAATCCTTTAAACTAGAACTCTTAGTGTAGACTGAACATACATTTTGATGCCCCAAACCAGGAGTCAGATGAAAAACATGAGCATGTCGCTGGATAATCTTACAAAAAAATTATGATAGATCTCTTACCCAAGTGAATCAAAAAATATCAAAAAATCCACTAATTCACTCACTAGTAATTTCAAACACACTAATGATTATATAACAACTAGTCACCGGTCTCAGATAAACGGTATTAGCTTTGACACTTATATGTGGGTAATGAACTTATCCCATCGAGTGTCCGTTTACATCAATGACCATGGACTAGTGTGGCTCTACTTTTTCAATTTTCATTAAATGTTGTATTTTTCTAATTTTTCTTAAAAATAATAAATAAATGCCATTCAAACTTATCTCAATTTTGAATGGCGTTTGAACACAGCCCCTTTGCAATTGCATACAAGGAGACCCCCACGCCTCAATCTTCTAAGCGCTCCGGCGTTTCTCCTTCTGGGTTTATCAAGGGGAAGAATGCAATGCGTCATCCAGGGACCTTTAAATTTCTTATCTGGCAGTTTCTTCAAATGTTAACTAGAAATGTTTCTCAGGTATAAACTTCCTCTTCGATGCAACTGCCAAACTGATTCTCTCTTTCGGAAAAGCTAATACCGTTTATCAAAGCTAATACCGTTTATCAAAAGCTAATACCGTTTGTCAAAGCTAATACCGTTTATCTGAGACCGGTGACTAGTTGTTATATAATCATTAGTGTGTTTGAAATTACTAGTGGCTGGATAATCTTAGACAACTGGTAACTGAGAGGATTAAATCTAGTGACAAAATGTACAAAAGAGGAATCCATCGATGCAGAACGGTCACGAGGATGTAACAACCAGGCCCGGTCATTGTAGCGGGCTCGAATGCGAGCTTTGCGAACCAAAGAAAGCGGGTAACCCCGTTCCAAAAAAGAGTCTTCAAGCAGCTGAGATTGTATCTGATAATCAGGGACAAGAGAGCAGTTGCAACGATAACGAAGAAATTGTGCAAAAGGCACACTCTCTTTCAGCTGCTGCGGATGAGCACTGTGAAAATGAAGAAATGCCATATGATGTGTTGGCTTAGTATAAACTGAAGTAACAAGACGATCGTCATGCTGTGCTTCTTTCTCTACAACATCAGCAAAATCCACCCCTTCCTCTCTGAACACACTACCAAAACGCTTATCCACTCCTTAACCTCCTCTCACCTCGATTACTGCAACCTACTCCTCGCTGTCTCCCCGTGAGCCACCTCCTTCCCCTTCAATCTATACAAAATCACCCTGCTCATCTAATCTTCTGCCAGCCTCGCCATGCCCACATTACTCCTCTTCTCAAGACGCTTCACTGGCTCCCTGTCCAATTCCGCATCCAATTCAAGCTTCTCCTACTGACCTATAGATGCATTCACTCCATGGCCCCTCAGTACCTCTTATCTCTTATCTCTCCCTACGTCCCCTCTCGAAATCTGCGCTCCGCTAACAAATTACTTCTATCAATGCCTTTCACCCACACCGCGAACTCCCGACTGCGCTCCTTTCACCTTGCTGCACCACACGCCTGGAACAGCCTACCTGCGTCTGTGCGCCAGGCACCCTCCCTGGCCCTCTTCAAATCCAGGTTGAAGACACACCTCTTCACGGTTGCATTTAGATCCTGACTTCCATCCTCATCTTACTCTAACCCCCGTCAATGCTTATGACCAAACTATAGACCAAACTGTACCACACCGTACCTTGCGCAGAACTGACCAATGCTCTGTACTGTTCTGATTAGATTGTAAGCTCCGATGAGCATGACTCTGACGGGCAGGGACTGTCTTTTGTATGTTGGCTACCTCTTGTAGGTTAGCTGTGCAGTGCTGCGTGCGTGGTGCTTTATAAGTGCTGAATAGTAGTAGTAGTAGTAGTAACTGGCTCAAAATCCTTCCAAAGCGGCTATATTGCTCTTACACCTGTATAATCACGTGGCAAACTGCCATGCTAAAACTGTATAAGAATATAACTGGAATCCTGCATCAGGGCTGGACTCCCTGCTATGCTTGAAAGTGATACTAGATATATAAGAGAAATTACTCCAGATAAACAATGGCAATATCCAAGAGGGTTTATAACTCAACGTTTTCTGACTAGGCCCGGAAATGTCTCAGTATATTCGGCTAGTATCTGCTGGACAGAAAAGATCACTCATTTCACCAGCCTAGCCTATTAACATCAATGACTTATTCCGGCCTGTTTTAACACTTTTTAAACACCCTCTTTCCGTTGTGTTGCTTTTATCATTAACAGTCTTTAGTGAAATGGCACTTATCTTCACAAATCTTATCTTAGCAGATCATTATATTCCCGACGCCTCACTAGCAACGTTGTCGCGTTTCACTCATAAACATGAGGTTCTTCAGGGGAAAAGCGCCATCAGCCAAATGTTCACTAAAAGAAAAGCCACCATTAAAAACAGCAACCATTTGCTATATCAGTGCCTTAAAATTCCATAAAATACTGGCAGATAAGAATGAGATGACATACAACATACCCAATAAGGCCTCATCAATGCATAGTTTTTTGAGTTGGTCGTAAATTTCATAAGATCCTTCATTAATTGTTTGATACTTGCGTCTCCTATCTCAAAAACACTGCGTATGTGCAGACCTTAGTTTTCAGTCCCATTTATAGTCCCCGCAATCTACGTCATTCACATTAGAGCAAATCAGCAGCAACTTCCCCACTCAATTTCCACATTAAGACCATGAGGAATAAGTGTCTGAAGCCGAAAAATCCAACGTTGTTCTCGGAGCACTAGTGTTTGTGGAAATTGAGTGGGGAAGTTGCTGCTGATTTGCTCTAATGTGAATGACGTAGATTGCGGGGACTATAAATGGGACTGAAAACTAAGGTCTGCACATACACAGTGTTTTTGAGATAGGAGATGCAAGTATCAAACAATTAATGAAGGATCTTATGAAATTTACGACCAACTCAAAAAACTATGCATTGATGAGGCCTTATTGGGTATGTTGTATGTCATCTCATTCTTATCTGCCAGTATTTTATGGAATTTTAAGGCACTGATATAGCAAATGGTTGCTGTTTTTAATGGTGGCTTTTCTTTTAGTGAACATTTGGCTGATGGCGCTTTTCCCCTGAAGAACTTCATGTTTATGAGTGAAACGCAACAACGTTGCTAGTGAGGCGTCGGGAATATAATGATCTGCTAAGATAAGATTTGTGAAGATAAGTGCCATTTCACTAAAGACTGTTAATGATAAAAGCAACACAACGGAAAGAGGGTGTTTAAAAAGTGTTAAAACAGGCCGGAATAAGTCATTGATGTTAATAGGCTAGGCTGGTGAAATGAGTGATCTTTTCTGTCCAGCAGATACTAGCCGAATATACTGAGACATTTCCGGGCCTAGTCAGAAAACGTTGAGTTATAAACCCTCTTGGATATTGCCATTGTTTATCTGGAGTAATTTCTCTTATATATCTAGTATTCGTATTACTCTGAGAGCTAGACCTGTTTCATTCATGCTTGAAAGTGAGCCAGTCCTGCTATAGCAGTGCAAATAAAACAAAAGGTATCTGCCTGGAGCATTTTGTTTTTCTCTTGTCTTGCTTTCTCGTGTTCCCTCCTCACAAGGTGTCATCCAAGCTGGACCAGGACCCTGCTAGATGCTCGTCCCACGACAATCACCCTTATTTTATTTTATTTTATTTATTTATTTATTTAAACAAACTTTTATATACCGCGACCTTCCAGTGATCAGGTGCGGTTTACATATAACAGATTAGGGGAACAGAAAGACAGTTCTGTTTTTACAATGAACATAGCATGAACTATATACTTTAACAATTAGAACTTAAAACTTTTAACTTTGGAGAACTTTGTACATTTAACTATATACAAATAGTAGAGATGAGGTCAACAGTGTAGGTAGTTATATCAAAGACAGTGTCAAAGGTCATAATATCATAAGGCAGTTACGAAGTTGGTTTCTATGTGTATATAGGTTATCCCTTTTCATTTTGGTATTGAGAGCTTGCCAGTGGGCCGTAGTGAGAGATAAAGAGGTGGGTTTTTAAAGTTTTACGTAGGGTTTTAAGGTCAGTTGAGGCTCTGATTTCTTCTGGTAGCGAGTTCCAGAGTATAGGAGCAGCGTGGGAGAATGCTTTTTTATTGGTTGTTTTTTTGGTCTTAGTGAATTCTTTTGGAATCTTTAATTTATTAGTGTTTCATCTCTCTTTTTCCTTTTGTTTAAACCATTTTATCTACAACTTTTGTGACCCAGTTACAAATTGTCCTGTCAATAAAGATTCCTGGCTCTGAACAGGATGTTGCCAGTGCTGCTGGGAGTTGTAGTTTTGAGCTTGTGCGAAGCTTAGGAGGGAGGAAATTCTATCCTGGAAGGACTGCGAGTCCCAGCATGCCTCGTGCAGCCCAGCCTGAGAGGCAACAGCAGCCATGAGGAAAGGGGGAGAGCTGTGTCCTTAGGATTTCTGAAGTTGCAGCTCAGGATCCAGCCCCAGGAGTTTTGTCTGCGCTCATCTGCCAGATCCGGGGGAAAGCAGAGCAGGAAATGCCTGCAGGGGCTGCTGCTCAGGTAGGAGTTTGCAGGAAATGAGCCCGGGGACAGGAAATGGACTTGAGTCCCTCACAATAGATTTACCTGGGAATGGTGGAGCCCCCGTAGCCTGTGGCACTGAGAGGTTTTATATAAGGGAATTTAATAAGTTGCTTTTGTTGCTGTGTGGGCAGGTTCCTAATTTCTCTGTTAGTTTTACATTAGGGTTTATTTTTAATTCAGTGTACTGTACTTCACAGCATGGAAAACTAGAAGTCTCATGGTCGTATGATAACAGGGACAGAGCTGCAAGAGGCTTTAGCAAAATATAGACAAAAGCTGAAATGAAAGGCCTAAATCCTGCAGCCAAACAACAGCTCTTCTAGAAACCAGCTGCACCTCAGTCCAGTGCCCTTCAAATAGAGATGTGTTGTCATTTTAAAACAGCATAAACACATCAGCACCACTTGTTTCAATTTGGGTCTTTTCACTTTTGAAATAAAACAGACATCATTTTGGATTTTTTTTATATTTGATTTGCATTTAAACCGATGGGTAAAGCACTTCATGCTACATTTTTGCTTCCAATGTTTGGGGGAGGGATTGTGACAGTACATAAGGGGCTTCCCTGGGCATGTCTGAGAGCAGAAGAGGAGTACACACTTAGAAGTCAACTTTTCAGAATGGTTGTGGGTGCTAAATCAGATACAAATTATCCCTCCCTAGACATAGTGAAGGAGCTTGCTTAGTACTGAGATTTCTGAAGTGCACCCTGCGTCCACGGAGCTGGCTTCCACAGATGGACAGAGGCTCGTGCCTGAACTCTGTTAGACAAGGATTCGATTTGATTTTGATTTATTCCATTTTAGATACTACCTTTCGTAACCACAGCTCCACTAAAGTGGTTTACAATATAAAGTTTTAAAAAAGTAAAAGTAATAAAACATTAACTCATCGGACAATGCAGATAAAAATTCAAGCATTAAAAGAAAAAAAAAAAGAAAACAGGCAATCTTTACTCAGAGAAACTGATCACTACTAGTCAACCTCCTCACCATAACCATGACAAAATAGCCATGCCTTAAGCAATTTCCTAAAAAGGAGATAATATCTCTTCTCTCACATATGGAGTTAGCTCACGTCATAACATCAGGCCTGTATAAGTTTCTGGTTGTAAGTTGCACCCATAGATAAGGGGAAAGCCTTTTTCAGATGACAGTAATGTATGTGTATGTTCACAGGGGGCAATCCTTTTAGCTAAATAACTTCGAGAGCCCGTATGGATAATATTTATAGACTAGACCCAACATCTTAAACTTTAATCTGGTCTTCACTGGAAGCCAATGGAAGTGCCCCCCTCACCCCCCCCCCCAAGAGAACAACCACCTTCTTCCTGCTCCAGCCACTCCTAGCCCAGGAATGAAGTAGTAATGATAAAAGAATCATTGCTATAGTGCTACTGGATCTCATAAGTATACAGGTACAATATGTCCCTTTCCCAAAGAGCTTACAGTCTAAGCAGGTACCCAGTGCATTGAAAGATAATGCCTTAAGTCACAAGGGATGCCAAAGGTGAGACTGAAGGAACACAGTAAAGCAAAAAATAAATTAAGTTCTTCCCCTTCTGTCGAACAGGGTTAATATTGGAGGAAGTAAGGCTGGAGCAGACTCTGCAGATCAGAGCAGTAACTGAAAAGATAAGGAGAAAAGGATTAGTGTTGATAAAGTCGAGAGATCATAGAAAAAGGAAGGACAGACAACAAAATATCTGGAAAAAGCTAAAGAAGCTGGGAAAGCGATCAGAAAACAAACATGAAACGTAAAATAGGAAGACAAGACCTCCTTTTTAGATCTGTTAGTGACAGAAAGATCTACAAAAATAGGACTGTAAGACTTAAAGGTGAAAGGGAGAAGTATGTAGAGGCTGAATTAGAATTGCTTAAAAAATATTAATGTTCAGTGAATAGGATTACAGAAAACTTCTACAGGTACTAGTGGAAGCGAGGAAGACCTCAAATCATTTTCAGAAGACTGTGTTTGTGAGGAGCTAGCTAAACTAAAAGTAAACAAGTTGAAAAGTGTACACTAGCACGTTTCCCCCATTTCCAGAATCGGGCATGTGGGGGGTTCATCTATGTCTTTCACAGGATGTGTTGGGGGGTAGGTGCTTGTGTGCGCATGTGTTATTTAGCTGTATTTATATCCCGCTTTTCACCGTGTTGAGAGCTGCGTGCACGCTCGCGCGTGTGAGATGAGAGCTGCACGCATGAATGTGTGTGTGTCGAAGGCTGCGTGTGCGCATGCATATGCAGGTATGTCAAATGCTGCACCCGCATGTGTGTCAAGGTTTACGGGCATATGTATGTGTCAGTCATAGGGAGTGTTGAGGGCTGTGTGTTTCTCTCATCACCGCCCCCCCCTCCACCTTCCCCCTCAATCTCTCTCTTTCCTTTGTCTCGGTCTTTCTCATACCCCTCACCCCTTTCATCCAGCCTCTCTTTCACTCTCCCTTTCTTGTCCCTGGTTGCAGCATCTTAGAAATGTTGCAGTTCAAGTTCTCCCACCTCAATCGACTCTCTTGAATAGTGGAGCCCCTTGGTGGAGGAAGTTCAGGTTCAGGCTGATCTCCTGGTTTGAAGTCTCGTGAGACTTCAAACCACGAGATCAGTTGGACTTCACCGTGGGGCTCCACCATTCAAGACAGCCGATCATGGTGGGGGAAGTCTAAGCGATGGTGTTTCAGTGCTTATGCTTACGGACAGACAATTTCCCTGTCACCGGAACCCCTGACAATAGGTGCTACATTTAAGCAAAATGCACCTAACAAAATAGTGGGGCCGGATGGTGTGTGTCTGAGGGTGTTGAAGGAACTTAGGGAAGGTCTGGCAGTAACGTTGTCTGACTTTTTCATCGCTTCTTTAGAGTCAGAGGTGATTCTGAAGCACTGGAGATGGGCAGATGGTGGTTCGTCACACAAGTGAAAGTGAGGAGGAGTTTGGGACCTACAGGCTGGTTAGTCTGACCTCCGTGGTGAGTAAATGAATGGGAATGAATGCTAAAACAGAGGAAAGTGAAGTTTCTGGAGTGCAATGGATTACAGGTTGTGAAGCAGCATGATTTTACTAGAGACAGGTCTTGTTAGACAAATCTGATCAATTTCTTTGACTGGGTGACCAGAGAGTTGGATCGAGGGAGAGTGCTAGATGTGATGCACTTGGATTTCAACAAAGCCTTTGCACACTTCCGCATAGGTGACTTATAAATAAACTGAGTGCCATTGGTATGGGCTCTGAAGTGACCGGGTTAGAAATTGGTTGAGTGGGAGGTGACAAAGGGGCGTTGTAAATGGAATTCACTCGGAGGATGCAGGTAGAAGGAGTCGTGTGCTGCAGGAATTGGGCTTTTTCCATTTTTAGTAAGCAATATTGCTGTCAGGGAAAGGTTTGCCTCATTGCAGATGATATCAAAATTTGCAACAGGGTAGACGCCCTGGAAGGTGTAGCTAACATTAGGAAGGATCTAAAAAAGCTTAAGGAATGGTCATGCATTTGAGATGGAAAAACAAATTGCTCTTTTTAATAACAAATCTAAAATCAAGTTTTTGTTTCCTCCTTTTTATTACCTTAAGTATTTTTCTCTTTATTTTTGCTGTTGCACTTTCCCTGCTTCAACAGCCTTTCTAGATAGTTTCCCTATTTTCCTGACATCTTTTGTACCCTTTCAGTGCTAACCTTTTGCCCTTAGGGGCCTATTTACTAAAGTGTACTTAGGTCTTGCACTTAATGCTTCTTAAGCGCAAAGGTTAAGGCACAGTAGGTGCAAAATGTCTGTAGTAACTATTGGGAGTCATTCCCAACATTTTTGGGAGGGCTTCAGCTCCGTGGAGCAGGGACTGTCTCTTACGCCTATGTGTGTAGTGCTGCATATGTCTTGTAGTGCTATACAAATGATTAGTAGTGGTAGGCTGTGGCGAAATTAACGCTGAGTAAAGTTTGCTTTCACACATTCATGCCACAGCAGATAATGTGGAATTCGGTTAGATATTCCTCTTGAGATGTGGCTAATTGCAATGCGTTATCTGCTGCGTTAGTTGTTAATGCGTTAAGTGCAAGACGCAATCTCCCGCCCTTTCTAAGCTTTAGCTATTTAATGTGAGAATTAGCATGTTAACCATTAATGTGGGGCCACACTATTGGTGCATGTTAATTCCCATGTTATAAAGCTAACGGAGGCCTTGGCAAATTTTCTGTAGATTTTGGAGTCAGGACAAATACTCAGGAGCCAGGAGGGGCCGAGACCTCCCCGCCCTTTGTCTACAGCAAAGTTGAAAAGTAGGGGAAGGGAAGGCTCCTCTCCTTTAGGGCCCATTTGCCAAGGCTGTTTCCCATTCCGTGTCTAATGGAAAAGAAAGCTTAGTAAATAAGACCTTTTTAATACACTGCGGCAGGCCACTGGCAGAAATAGACAGCTGGCAGCCCGCTTCTCACCCACTTTCGCTCTGTCTCTTCCCCTCCCCTCCCACCCCGACCCTATCCTTTCTTCATCCAGTCTCGCTCACTCTCTTGCCTTCCCACCCCGCTGTCATCCAGTTTTGCTCTCTCTCCCCCAGCCCCGTGGTCTCCCAGTCTTGCTCTTATCCCACCCTCGCCATCCAGCATGCCAGTCAGTCCTCTCCACGCCAGCAAGACAAACAGCCACCCCTCCAGCCAGTATTCCCTCCCCCACCCCAAAAAGTTAGTCAGTCACCTCCAGCTGTCCCTCATCAACCAGGAAGCCAGTCAGCCCTCGCTAACTAGTGAGCCCTCTTCCAGCCATTACTCCCCCAGTGAGCCAGTCAGCCCTCGCTATCCCCTGCAAGCCAGTAGGTCATTCCACTTTCCCCTGACTGTATCTTCACTTTATTGCCTGGGATGGCTGTTCGCAGAGAAGCCTGCTTCTCTATGCACCTCGCGACCCTGATGAGCTTTATCAACACGGTGTAGGAAGCTTTGTGCTGGTCTCATGAGATTTGAGACGCCAAACCTAACATGAGATTTCCTGTACTGTGCAGCTGAAGCACACTCAGAGCCACAAAGTGCAGGGGAAGCGCTTACGCCAGCGGCGGCATTTCCAGCAGCAGTGGCAACGGTAATAGGGCAAATTTCTTGTCATCATGATGACCTGGTGCCCGGGATTTGTTGAGCTCTGTAGTAAGTAGTGGTTTAAGCCATCTCATTTGAGAAGCACACTGGGCTTCCTTATCCTCTTTAATTGTATTGACTTTCCTAATGTGAAAGTCAGTTCCCAAAGTAATTTATACATGTAAATAGCAATTTTCCTCTCTAAGTTGGTTATTTGAAATTTGCTTCCCCCCGTTCTTAAAAGCACACATGGATTTAGCCACGTTTGGGATAGGTGTTCACAGAAGCATACTGAAAAACAACATGTAGACCATTATTTTTTTAATTTTTATCTTCATTATTACAATCGCATCATTAAAGAGTGACAAAGGAACAGAAAAATAACAGAATACAAATACAAAAAATTTAAAAAATACAACAAATATTCATAATTTTAACCACAAAACAGAAGGAGCTGTGAGAAACTGAAATTAGGAAACGAGGAAACTTAGACCGGCTGTAGCTGTTACCATCGACAACTACAGCTCACAACTCTGGGTTAACTGCAACTTGGCTTTACTGCATTTCCCCTGCAGTAATATATTCAAGAAGTTGTTTGCAATCAAAAATAAAAAAATGTTCCCTTTAATATTAACAAAACAATTACAAGGGCATTTTCAAATTAAAAGTGACACCCAAGGGGAGAACCCTTGTTTATACCCCAAAAATTGACGTTTCTTCTGTGTTGTTTTGGATGAGTCAGGAAATATACAGACTACTGAATCCCAAAACAGTTCATATACATGATGGAAATATAAGTGTAAAACTGTGTTCCTATCAGGCTCAAGAGCAAAAGTCACAACTAGGTTGGTTCGCTGCGTAATTACAAACAACGATGACTCCAAAAATCCAGTCACATCCAAACTAACTTGAGTCCCATGTTGTTGACCAGTTGATTTACTCTACTTCCACCTGGTAGAGATAGATATTGATCCCTAACCACTGATGGTAGTGATTCACCAGGCATTCCAAAATCTCAATAAGATATTTACCTACCATTTCAGTTGGAGGAATCAAAAGAGATTTAGGAAAATTAATCATTTACAAATTATTCCTTCTCGGCTGGTTCGCAGTGTACTCCAGCTACCAATGTAAAAGTCCCTACCTCTTTGTGTATCACATTGAGCTCACTCACTTCTGCCACATGAGCCTCCAGATTTGCCAGCCTAGCTATTCATCCACTGTTTCAGTAACCTTACTTAAATCTTGTTTAAAGTTGGCAGCAAAAGAAGTAAAGGAAGACTGCAAACCTTGTATAGTGTACCAGAGTGGCCTCAAGTCATGACTGGATCTAGCCATCTTATACGACACCACAATGGAAGTGCTAGCCCTTTCCATTGAGGAGGACCAACTTATACTCAAGAAATATAGCAGAATTAGAAAAGGTTCAGAGAAAAGCGACAAAAATAGTAAAGGGGATGGAAGGAAACCCCTATGAGGGGAAGCTTAAAAGATTGGGGCTCTTCATCTTGGAAAAGAGATAGCTGAGAGGAAATATGATTGAGATCTATAAATTAATGAATGGAGTGGAACAGGTAAGCGTAGATCGATTGTTTACGCCATCAAAAAATGGAAAGACGGAGGTGTTCATTTACCTGTTTCCCTGCATTTTCCTATTGGTTTCTGGTGCCTGCGAGGGACTTGCCTGATTGGACAGAGTCATTACAAGGGCTATATTAACAGCAGCCCCACCGCGGGATGTGGTCGCGGGAGTGTGCGCCCGAAGGGGCGTGACCAAAGGGGCAGGTCCTGCCCCTTTGGCGCCCCTTCGGAGCACAGAGGCGCACAGAGAGTATATTTTGGTATGGGGAAAAGAAAGAAGAAAAATTTATCGACTGCCCAGACCAAGGCAGTCAAAGTCATTGGCCCAATGGATGCTCACGTTCGTTTGAGTGAATCTACGACTCCAGTTTTTACGCCATGTGGCGTATCCCCGGAGGCTTCAACTGTGAGTATGTCCTCATCCAATTACTCTCCATTTGTAAAGGGTTTAACTCCGCCCTGCGAAGAGATTTCATTGTCTTCCAGTTTGACCATCTCGCCTGGGAAGGCGGGGCAGGTGGAATCCGGATCAGTTTTGTTGCCGGCTTCTTTTCTAAAGATGGATTCTCCCTTGGAAAGGTTGCCTCCTTCTATTCCCTCTGTTATTTCTTTTGCATCGGTTGCCTCAGATCAGACTCCACCTCCCGATATAACCTTGCGGGATATTTGGGCAGTGGTTGCTCGGATTGAGTCGACTTTAACTTGTTCCCTCCAAAAAGTCTCTGATTTCTCCAAAGAAACTGGAATTAAGTTAGCGGATCATGAGGGATGATTGGTATCTCTGGAGGGAGTTACTGCAGTACAGGAATCTCAGAGGTGTGAGCAGCAGAGTCTTTTGGTTAAATTTTCTCAAGATTCCTGTTTACTTCATCGTTAGGACGAGATTCTGGAGAATGCACTTCGGTCAAGAAATTTACGAATGTTGAACTGCCCCCAGACTCATTACATATCCCCCTCTATTCTTTTCTATTAGTATTTGAAAGAAGTTTTGTTAATCACGGATGTAGAGTCAATTGGTTTGTCTAGGATTTATTATTTACCTTCGGGCAAATTAGCCCGTGATTTTGTGGGGGATAGAGAATCGGGCGTGCATTATGATCAGTTAACTTCCTCAACTTTAGATATCTCTGGTTTTTTGGAGTCTGCTATAGATGATATACCCTCATGTGCTACGCTATTAATTACTTTTCTTTCAGAGTTAGATAAAGAGAGGATTTTACGTGTTTACTTTAAGAAAAAGGCTGAGAAATTTTGTGGTCAGCCTATACAGATTTTCCCAGATGTTTCCAGAGCCACGCAAAAGTGTTGGAAGGCCTTTTTGGAGGTCCGCCCACGCATTCTGGCTCTGGGAGCTATATTTTATTTAAAATTTCAGTGTAAGTATCATATAGTGTTTCAGGGGAAACGATATATTTTCTTTGAGGTAGAACAACTGTTAGAATTTCTTAAGGGTAAGAATTAATGGGCAGGACTTAGGAATGTTGTGGTTACTATTTTTTGTCTCTTGACTTGTTAAATGGAGTTTAAGATGTATTTACCAGAAACCAATTCGGGATTCTTAGCTTTATGTATGTACACCTTTTTGATGTGGGCTTGTTATTATGATGAGACGATATGTTATGTATTGATAATAATAAGGTATCGTAATGTTATTTTCCTGTATGTAAGTTTAAAATTTTATAAATAGAAAAAAAAATAGAAAGACTAGAGGACACACAATGAAGCTACAATGTAACCTATTTAAGACTAATAAGAGAGAATATATTTTTACTCAACGCATAATCAAATTCTGGAATTCGTTACCGAAGGATGTAGTAAAAGTTGTTAGTGTAGCTAGGTTTAAAAAAAGGTTTGGACAAGTTATAAATGAGGATCTGAGAAATCTACTGCTTACCCCAGGACGAGCACTGTGGAACGTGCCAGGTACTTGTGACCTGGATTGGCCACTGTTGGAAACAGGATACTAGGCTTGATGGACCTTGGTCTGACCCAGTTTGGCATATCTTTTATATTCTTATGGATCTTCTGTGTCCTCATTCCCCGCTCCATAGGAGAGGATTCAGTCATCAGCAGCCCCTCTAGTGCCTGGGGATATACCTAGCTCACAACTCCTGGTTTTCTCTGATGCACCTCCAGGTTGCAACAGCACGCTCACTATCTCAGGTCCGAGCAATGCCCCCTCTAAGTTGCAATCTGTCAATCCAGTGGACTCCTGCATACAGTGTCTTCTGCACTAGCAAGGCAGTACAAGTCAGATTGCAGGAGACAGCTTGCTTCCCCTCTCCTCAGAGAGAGTGGAAATAGATAACAACCGGATCCCTTAGATCCTCCAAATCTAGGTAGTACTATCTTAAATCAGATCCACGGAGAATTCGGCTTTTACTTAACATCAGGGATTTAAATGAGCCCCGGCCTTTCTGTGCACCATTGGCTAGGTTTCTGTTCCAGCAGTGAACGACTCACATTAGATCTAGTGAATCTGGATCTGGACTCAGATCCAACTTGATTCTTTCACCGCTGAAATAGAAACCTGGCTGGCGCTGCATACTAGCATCACTGCAGATGCATTGAGTCTGTTTTCTTTCTTCCATTACATTAGCGAGTTCCAGGGGATCTGGCCTGGGTTCTGGATCAAACTTGAGTCTTTTACTGCTGAAATAGAAAGCTGGCAGGTAATGCACGCTATCATCAAACCACATTTAAATCCCTGTTGTTAAGTAGGTAACAGCTGGAGCTTCCACAACTGATTTAAGATAGTATTACCTAGATCCAGGGGTTCTGTTTTTTAAGCAAAGAGACGGGTCCCACAATGGTTAAAGAAACCAGATAAGGAATGGCGCTCTTACTAGCAACTCACTCCTCCGCCATCTTGATCCCTTCCACACTGTGGATTATTTTTTAAAATATTTGCATGTTGTTTTTCATGCACGATCTTCCCCCCCCCCCCATTAAAAACAAGCACAGAGTACATCGACACTTACCCTTGGTGAAAAAAATACCTGTAGATTTTGCAACAATGAGGCCAGTTTGAAAACTGTTTTAAGTGAAGTTGGATGATTTCAGAGGTGGGATAGATGCTTTTCATAACAGATTAGTAAGACAAGATCTTCCTTGTCTAAAGCCATGTTGGCTGTCTCCCATTAGGTCGTGACTATCTACATACTGAGTAATTTTATTCTTTATGATGGTTTCTACCATTTTTCCCGGTACTGACGTCAGGCTCACCGGTCTGTAGTTTCCCGGATCACCCAGCCCTACCACTAGATGAACTAGGTATCTGCCTAGGTTGACAGAATTTGGGCGGCAATGGCAGAATAGCAGCACTTAAAAGCTGCTGGTGGTGTGCCTTCTAGCAAGTCCTACCACGTCCCGCCCACTCCAGCAGGAAGTTTGTGTCAGAGGGGTGGGATGTAAGAGGTCTTAAGCGCAGGCCTGTGCTCAAGGTCCTGTGCAGCACTGGGTTTATTTTTGCTTCAGTCTTGGGCTCAGGTGGAGATAAGGCAACTCTTTATATAATGAAAACTGATGTGTTACGTCTTATGATTTGACATTAGATAAAGCGTTTCTAGACAGATGTCAACACTGACACCAGGATCCTTATCAAGATAACTAATGTTGATGTCCTTGCCATCCAGTTCCTACACATTTGTTACCATCGCCCAGCATTTACCTTATTGCCTCAGATGCAGCATCTATTGGATTTCATAGAATATGAATGACCATAGATAGGGGCCATAATGTTCATCCTGTCTGCCCAGTTTACTTCCTTTTACAATGCCATAGAACCCCAATGATCTCTTGACAGAATCTGCTAAAACCAAATCCGAGGTCTACCAAGCTAAAGAGCATGATGCATGGGGCTCTACATTTCTTTTGCAGGTGCTGGTGACATTTGATTGTGGCGCAGATTATTTCTTGGAGGCAGAGTAGAAGGGTTTAGATGAAGGCCAGACGACAACGTACAAGGAAGTGATGAAGGATAATTGTGAAACACCATTCTTGTTGGGTAAAACTTTCTGTTCTCTCTAGAAGAATTTTGGTTAACTTAAAGGGTCAGGAGTAATTGTTGATCCTCTTGCTCGTTCATTTTTCCTGAATTATAGGGAGCTTTGTGAGCCTTTTGGAAACAAGTCACTCTATTTCAAAACTGACATATTTGGTACCATACATGATAGGCCCAGATATAAAATTCTGTCTTGTATCTTTAAGGCCCTTAGAGGAAATGGGCCGTTGCAATTGGAAGAACAGCCTTTCCCTCAAGGCATATTTGAGGTATCTGAGGTTCTCCCTGAGGAGTTTCCCTAACGAATATCCTCGCCAGCAGAAATCCCAAAATGTGACACCAGCCAGCAAGCCTTCTCTGGAACTTGTTCCTACAGGACTTTGTGTAATAGTTCAGGAAGCAGGTGAAAGAAAGCCTGGCTCTTCTCCCAAGCCATTAATGGGTGAGGTGACCAACTAACAGTCACATACATCCCGACTGAGATCAGCTGCACACACTGCAGAAGGACTGGCTTACTGCACATACAAACTCAAATGAGATCATTTACATAGGGGTAGCCATGTTAGTCTGGAATAGTAAAAATGATAGAGGCAAGTGACACCTTATAGACTAACCAATTTGAGGCATGAGCTTTGGAGAACAAGAATCCAATTTGCATCTAGGTGGACTTTTGTCCTCGAAAGCTGATGTCCCAATAAAAGGTTAGTCTTTGAGGTATTTAACTGAGATCAGTTGTGCACACTTAATCCAATGGTATGTTCAATTTTCCTTCATTAGTAACCAACTTATCTTTCACAACCTGTTTGCCATATATATCTGCTCTGTTTGTATGTTCCACTTCCAACTGGTCCCGTAACTGTCTGTCAAGGTGTCATCATCTGTGTTGTGTTGACACTGTGAGTGTTACGCTTCTGTGGTATGAATGTTGTACTATGTTCTAATGTGTGCTGTACTAACGCTGTCATCATATTGTTACTGAGATTTAATTTGTTTATTTCCAGGTTTACCTTGCCGTTCTAATTTTTGTGCTATACTGATATTTGAACACTTTTTGTTATGGTCATAGTAACATAGACCATGACGACAGGGAAAGAACCATATTGCCAGTCCTGTCTGCCCATTCACACCAACTGCTCAGCTCTACAAGCCTTCTTCCTCGGAGATTCTCCGTGCTTGTTTCTTGAAATCTGATACCACATCCCTATGTCTGGTTACACTTGCTGTACACTACCTTGGGGAAATTTATATAAATCTTAATAAATAAGTATAGCCTAGGTACCACAGTGCCAAAATCCTCCAACCTCTTCCAGTGTTACGTAGGCAATGAAAGACCTATGATTGTGTTATATAGGACCAAATCTTAGGGACCATGTAATTATGCTATAAAGCACTCAGTTCATTCTTTATTTGACATTTCTTTTATACCGCTTTTCATGGTTATCAAAGCGGTTTACATTTAGCTCTAACATCACACGTGGAAAAGGATACATAATAACGATAATACTGGGGAAAGGAGGGGCTCTTCCGAAGGGATGGGCTGCACCTTAACCGGGATGGAACCAGGCTGCTGGCATTAACCTTTAAAAAGGAGATAGAGCAGCTTTTAAACTAGATATTAGGGGAAAGCCGACAGTCGCCCAAGAGCGGATGGTTCGGAAGAATGTATCCTTGAAGGATACTACCAAAAGCAGAGAGGTTCCACAAAAGAGTAAAGTAGCCCAAATGCCCTCAAGTATGGAGCAGACAGAGCTTAAAGATCCCAATTTACCCATGTCTAACAATAGCCAAATTAACATGAATAAAATACATTCTCTAAAATGCTTGTATGCAAATGCTAGAAGTCTAAAGAATAAGATGGGAGAGTTAGAATATATAGCACTAAATGAAAGGTTAGATATGATTGGAATATCAGAGACATGGTGGAAGGAGGACAACCAGTGGGACACTGTGATACCTGGGTACAAACTATATCGTAATGATAGAGCTGATCAAATTGGTGGAGGGGTTGCGCTCTATGTTAGAGAGGGCATTGACTCAGAAAGGATTAAAGTTTTGCAGGAAACAAAATCTGCCGTAGAATCTATATGGATTGAAATTCCATATAAAAGGGGGAAGGCAATGGCAGTGGGGGTGTACTATCGAGCGCCTGGCCAGAATGACCAAATGGATGATGAAATGCTCAAAGAAATCAAGGAAGTTAACAAAAGTTACAGCGCAGTAATAATAATGGGTGATTTCAATTACCCCAGTATTGACTGGGTCAGTGTCACGTCAGCACATGCTAGGGAGATAAAGTTCCTAAATGAAATAAATGACTGCTTCTTGGAGCAGCTGGTTAGACCTAGTCCTTAGTGGAACACCTGATCTAGTGCAAGAGATAAGGGTGTTGGGGCCACTTGGCAATAATGATCATAGCATGATCGCCTTTGATTTAATTAGTGGAGGAGGGATAGTAAGGAAATCCACAGTACTACCTTTTAACTTTCGAAAGGGAGACTATGATAAAATGAGGAAAACAGTTAAGAAAAAACTAAAAGGAGCAGTTGCAAAGGTTAAAGACGTACATAAAGCTTGGGTGTTGTTGAAAATACTATCTTGGAAGCCCAGACCAACTGTATTCCACACTTTAAGAAAAGTGGAAGGAAGTCCAAAAAACTGCCAGCATGGTTTAAAGGTGAGGTCAGAGAGGCTGTTGTTGCCAAAAAAGCATCTTTCAGGAAATGGAAAAAAGAGCCAAACGACGAAACCTGGAAACAGCACAAGCACTGGCAAGTCAAATGCAAGGCATTGATAAGGCACGCAAAGAGAGAATTTGAGAAGAAGCTTGCTGCGGAAGCAAAAACACGAAATAAAGACCTTTTCAAGTACATTCGTAGCAAAAAACCTGTGAGAGAGTCAGTTGGTCCATTAGATGATAAAGGAGCACTAAGAGGCGACAAGGCGATAGCGGAGAGACGGAATGAATTCTTTGCTTCGGTCTTTACTGAGGAAGATGTAGGGATGTTACCCATGACTGAAGTGATATTTAAAGGTGCGGAAGAATTGAAGGAAATGTCGATACATCGGGAAGATGTCTTACAACTATTAGATAAAATGAAGAGTAGCAAATCACCTGGGCCGGATGGTATACATCCAAGGGTGTTGAAAGAACTGAAATATGAGATTGCAGACCTGCTATCAGTAATCTGTGAACTATCATTAAAATCATCTCTAATACCTGAAGATTGGAGGATCGCCAATGTAACACCAATTTTTAAAAAGGGTTCCAGGGGTGATCCGGGAAACTACAGACCGGTGAGCCTGACGTCAGTACCGGGAAAAATGGTAGAAACCATCATAAAGAATAAAATTACTCAGTATGTAGATAGTCACGACCTAATGGGAGACAGCCAACATGGCTTTAGACAAGGAAGATCTTGTCTTACTAATCTGTTATGTTTTTTTGAAGGAGTGAATAAACAGGTGGACAAAGGTGAGTCAGTTGATATAGTGTATCTGGACTTTCAGAAAGCCTTTGACAAGGTCCCTCATCAGAGACTTTTGACAAAACTAAAGAGTCATGGGATAGGAGGCAGTATACTATTGTGGATCAGGAACTGGTTAAAAGATAGAAAGCAGAGGGTAGGGCTAAATGGCCAATTTTCCCAATGGAGAAAGGTGAATAGTGGTGTACCCCAGGGATCTGTGCTGGGTCCGCTGCTTTTTGACATATTCATAAATGACCTGGAAAGTGGAATAACGAGTGAGGTTATCAAATTTGCAGATGACACAAAACTATTTAAAGTTGTTAAAACCCAAGAGGATTGTGAAAAATTGCAAGAGGATCTTGATAAATTGGAAGACTGGGCATCAAAATGGCAGATGAAATTTAATGTGGACAAGTGCAAGGTTATGCACCTAGGGAAGAACAACCCAAACTATGGTTACACGATGCAAGGTTCCACATTAGGAACCACCACCCAGGAAAAATATTTAGGCGTCATTGTGGATACCATGTTAAAACCCTCGGCCCAGTGTGCAGCGGCGGCCAAGAGAGCAAATAGAATGCTAGGTATGATAAGGAAAGGAATGGAAAATAAAACAAAGGATATTATAATGCCTCTGTATCGTTCCATGGTGAGACCGCACCTTGAATATTGTGTGCAGTTCTGGTCGCCGTATCTTAAAAAGGATATAGCGATTTTAGAAAAGGTTCAGAGAAGAGCCACCAAAATGGTAAAGGGGATAGAAGGATACTCCTATGAAGAAAGGCTAAAAAGGTTAGGGCTCTTTAACCTGGAAAAGAGATGGCTGAGGAGAGATATGATAGAAGTCTATAAATTAATGAACGGAGTGGAACGGGTAAACGTAGATCAATTGTTTACGTTATCAGAATATAGAAAGACTAGGGGACATTCAATGAAGCTACAGGGTAAACTATTTAAGACTAATAAAAGGAAATATTTTTTCACTCAATGTGTAATCAAACTCTGGAATTTGTTACCGGAGGATGTAGTAAAGGCTGTTAGTGTAGCTGGGTTTTAAAAAGGTTTGGACAAGTTCCTGGAGGAAAGGTCCATAAACCACTATTAAGAAGTGACCGAAGATATCAATGCTTGACCCAGTACAAGCATTGTGGAACTTGTGTCTCTTGGGGAAACTGCTAGGTACATATGACCTAGATTGGCCACTGTTGGAAACAGAATACTGGGCTTGATGGACCTTGGTCTGACCCAGTATGGCATATCTTATGTTCTTATGAACCGTGGCAACTATTTAAAGAAGAGGTTGTAACCATTATTAGTGTGATCAGTACAGAATAACTGTAGTACATGAGCCAAGTTCACTATTTACATGTGAATACTATGAGGTTTATGTTGGAGATAATGGATTAATGGAATGGGATTGAGAGCGTTCAAATGATATCAGAGAGCGTTCAGCGATCAGCTGCCAGTGGTCTGGGATGCAGCAGGTGGTCAGTGGATGGGTTGGTGTTAGGTGGTTGTTCAATAAATAGGTGTTTTTTTAGCTTTTTCTTAAATTCTGAATTATCGTCCGTTGATCGTAGTTCAGACGGGAGTGTGTTCCAGTGTGTGGGCGTGTATATTTCGAAGGCTCTCTGGCAGGTCATTTGAAAGTTTCTTGTCTTGTATTTTGGTATAGCGAGGATGTTTTCGTGCAGATGTCTCCTTATTCTGGTGTCTGGAACCTTTATTTTAAACTTACAATAAACATTCAATCTGACTAAAGCTAGTCAGAGAAATACTACATGCTAAGCATAGATAAGGAAAGCCTGTATTCTCTTCCTGGCTTGACTTGGAGAGGTTTTAGGGGGTCCTTTGGTGATGGAGTATTTTCATAAGAAGTTGGTGGAGGGGGGAGGAGATTATGGATGAGGAGATGTTGCCCCCTTCTTGCTGTTCTTTCACAATTGGTGGGTGGAGGAGGAATCATTGGGAAGTATCCTCCTTTTCCTCCCAGAGTTACAAGAAAGTGGGATCTAGTCAGCCAGTAATTTAGGCCTGATATCAAGCGGTGGTTCCCAAACCTGTCCTGGGGGACCCCCAGCCAGTCGGGTTTTCAGGATAACCACAATGAATATGCATGAGTAATAATGAATAATCTCTCTAATTATTTGAGACAATAATAAGGAAAGTCCTGAAAGAACCGTTAGTGAAAATGGTCGTTGATGCAACATAGGCATATGTTTTCTGTAAAATTGTATATTCAGAAGCGTTGCCGTTATAGTCTGAGACCATGGGTTCTTACAAATGCTGAACACCGCTTAACTTAACAAAAAAAAAATATTAAAAAAAGGCATATAAAAAACGTTAAGGAAAGCACAGCACTAGAGAATTGGACTTCATTCCTTTTATTTATTGAAGGTGCTCACCGGTTGTATTCTTCATTTTGGGAAACCAAAACCCTCGTGAAACACGACCTATTTTACTGTGTAAGTTTTTGAGCAAGCCATTACAACCAGTGATAGAATAAGCACCTTCTTGGACTTTCAACATAGGCATCTTGTGAGAAGTCCACAACGGTGCATTATACAAAAGTGACGTAAGTGCCTATATGCCTTTATAAAATAGGCTCTCAGAACCACATACTAATTTACACCTGCTCTGAAGGTGTACATGCATATATTTTATAAAATACATGCATACACTCCACCTTCGCCCCGTCTACACTCTTCCTCCAGGAACACCTATGGTTGTGCAGTTTTCTAAAAGCCATTTTCTGTGTGTAAAACAGACTTTCCTTGCTGGAAAGACCTTTTATAAAATTACCTCCCAAATTTAAAAAATACAAATAAATTGCACACAGGATATAAAATAATTTAGTATTCACAAAGTCATATTCCACTGCCTAAACTGGACATAAAATTTATGTTTCTCTACCTTTTATCTTTTTAAAGAGTTATTTTCCCTTAGGTTTCTTCTTACATATCTTCTCTTTTCTAGTTCTCATTTTTCTTTCATGCTAGTCTCTAACTTTCTTCATCTCTCCCCAGTTTATCAAGGGTTTTTTTTTTTTTACTAAACGTTAATGCGTGCTAATTCCTAGGGCTTAATTTGTAGGCAAAAAGTAGAAGTGGAACTGTACAGAGTTGGGGGGGGGGGGCAAAAGTGGAAGTGGAACTGTGCACAGTTGGGGGAGGGGCACAAGGGCCCTGCTAATACTTGTTAGTATGCACCATATGCTGCTGCACCAATGTTATTTCCTATGAATGTGGCAACAGGTAGAGTATACTAATACCCATTAGCGGATACTTACATTTAGTAAACAGGGCCCCTAAATGAATAAATTATATGAAAAAAAGGGTTTCTTAAATTTTTAATCTTATTTCTCTCATCTTTCTTCAGTTGTTTCTCTCTCCTCTTTTCCATCCCTTTTGCTTTTTCCATCTCTCGCCCTTCATTTTTGATTCTCGACTTCCCATGCTACCAAGTTCCTGCTTGTTTTCTTTCACCTCTTTGATATGACTTTTTTTTTTACTGATTCTCAATCCTCCCATTCCCTATCTCTTGTTCGTCATCTCACTCTCCCTTACTCTTCTGCCCACCCCTATCTCAGTCCTCAATCTCCCTTTCTTTAAGCCTTTTCGCCCAACGTACCACTCAGCATTTTATAAGGCTTAATGAACGTCCCTGCCTTTGCTTCCTTATTGCTGTCTTTCCCGGTTTCCCCCACCTCTTGTTCTCTTTGCCTACTTGGCAGCCTCCTGGTTTGTTCATCCCATATCTCAGCCTCCATCTCTACAATTGTACTCTCTCCCATGGCATCAGGGGAGCAGAAACAAAGCAACCTTCACAAGCATGAGAGTAACGGGCTGTAGGAAGCAAGAAGCAGTGTGCATTATAGGGAACAAGCAAAGCACTGTGCCTCCAGTCCCAGCAGCTGCCTCCTCTTCCTCCTACCCCATGCAGACTTCATTTTTAACCAGGAAATTGTTGAGGGGGGGAAGGAAGAGCAAACTGTGGTACAGCGAATCATCACAGGCAACAAAGCTGGCGCTTTCTGCAACAGTAGAAGGTGCTTATCTCCTGCAGTTCACGCTCTCTCTCTTCTCCCAGGTGATCAAGCTGTTTACCCCCAGGGATACCTATACCCCTAGTTGAGAACCACTTGTTTGGATGACTGTCAGAAATTTATTGAAGTGAACATATCATTGTAATGGGAAAACATCTAAATCTATTTCAAATTCCACTAACAGCACATAGCAACTTACCTGTATGAATCTTCTCCTCCTTTCCTATATAATTGATTTTCGCAAATTTAAGTTTAACAACTGTTTAACTCATCTGTGTGTACATAAAGATCACAATCATTGCATCTTTAGTACATCATTAGAATTATCTGTAAACCACCAGATGGTTACATATATCCCGAAATTGTTTTCACCTTCTGTATTCTTCAGATTCTACCACACTGTACGTCTGGGGTAAAAACACACCAACTGGAGGTAGCATCTTTCCCGTTCTTGAGAATTGGTTCCAAACCTGGGATAGCAAAAGAGTAATTTCCCGATTTAAATACCATGTTGAACAATATCTCATCCTTAAAGTCTTGTGTAATCTTTGTCCAAAGATTATGCCAAAACTTTTGAAAAAAGGGATGAGAAAAGGAAAATGTTCCATGTCAGGTTTTGGTAATTTTATGGGAGCCCAGTCTACCATGGGTGCTATAAAGAGTAACCTTTGAGTAATAAGGGCTGGTAATCATACTCAAAAGGGCCCCTAGTGAAGGTTTTCTCCCATTCTGTATCTCTAGGGAAAATGTTTAGTATATATGTTCCTATGAGATCTGTCCCAGAAGCAAAACCATCCTGCAGGTTCCAGATCACACTCCAGTTTCTAAATCTCTAGAACCAAGACCATTCAAGTTTTGTGATGGTTCATAAAGGCTAGATTAGAGAGGCACATTATTTTAGTACACATTTGTATAAATTCCAGTTTCTTTTTTTTTGTTTAAATTCTTTATTAACAAAAAGGTACACATCGTCTAAATCAAGGCCAAGGCAGAGAAGCTCGCATCCTGGAGATAAATGCATGGCTGTGTGGATGGTGTTAGAGAGCATTTTGGTTTCCTGGACCGTGGGATGCTGTTCCAAGAGTTGCAGAGTAGAGATGGCATCCATCTGTCCAAGAAGGGTCGACATGTCTTCAGTAGCAGTCTGGCTAACCCACTGAAGAGGGCTTTAAACTAGATTTATTGGGGATCGGTGAAGAAAGCCCCCAGATGAAGAACCAGGAGCAGGACTTCAGAAAATACCCACAAACAGGAACAGAAGTGAGGGGCATCTTGAAAAATTTTCAGAAGACTGTGTTCGCGAGAAGCTAGCTAAACTTAAAGTAGACAAAGCGATGGGACCAGATGGGATACACCCGAGAATACTGAAGGAACTTGGGCACATTCTAACAACTCCACTGACTGGCTCTTTCAATGCCTCTTTGGAGTCGGGAGTGGTGCTAGAGGACTTCAGAGAGGCACATGTGGTCCCTTTACACAAAAGCGGAAGTAAGGATGTGGTTGAAAACTACAAGCCAGTTAGTTTAACCTCGGTGGTGAGTAAAATTATTGGAAGCGCAGCTGAAAGAGAAATAGTGAGGTTTCTGGAGTCCAAAGGATTACCGGATCCGAGGCAGCATGGATTTACCAGAGGCAGGTCTTGACAGACAAATCTGATTGATTTCTTTGACTGGGTGACCAGGGAGTTGGACTGAGGGAGGGCCTTCGACACCATTCCGCACAGGCGACTTATAAATACTCTAAGGATGGACCCTAAAGTTACTGCTTCGGTTAGAAATTGGTTGACTGGGAGGCGACAAAGGGTACAGGTAAATGGAGTTCACTCTGAGGAGAAGGATGTTACCAGTGGTGTACCCCAGGAATCTGTCCTTGGTCCAATTCTTTTTAACATCTTTGTTAGTGATATTGTGGAAGGGCTGTCGGGTAAGGTTTGCCTCTTTGCAGATGATACCAAAATCTGCAATAGACACCCTGGAAGGTGTAGATAACATGAGGAGGGATCTAGCTAAGCTTGAAGAATGGTTTAGAATTTGGCAGCTGAGATTTAATGTTAAAAAAATGCAAGGTCATGCATTTGGGCTGCAGCAATCCAAGGGAGTAATATAGTCTAAGGAGTAAAGTACTTCTCTGTCCACAAAAGAAGAGTGGGACCTAGGCATAATTGTGTCTAGTAACTAAACAGATAGAAAAGGCGACTGCAAAAGCTAGAAGGATGCTTGGGTGCATACGGAGAGGAATGACTAGCAGAAAAAAGGAGGTGATAGTGCCTCTGTATAAGTCTTTGATGCAACCTCATTTGGAGTATTGTGTGCAATTCTGGAGACCGCACCTTCAAAAGGATATAAACAGGTTGGAGTCGGTACAGAGGGTGGCTACTAAAATAGTTAGTGGTTTTCATTATAAAGCATATGAGGACAGACTTAAGGATCTTAATATGTACACCTTAGAGGAAAGGTGGGATAGAGGTGATATGATTGAGACGTTTATGTTTATTTAAATTTGATATACCGCCCTTTGTTACATCAGGGCGGTTTACATGTAAATACCTCAGTGGCATAAATGCATAGGAGGAGAGCCTCTTTCGATTGAAAGCAAGCTCTGCTATGAGGAGACATAGGATGAGAGTGAAAGGGGATAGATTCAGGAGTAATATGCGTAAATATTTTTTTGTGGAAAGAGTGTTAGATCCGTGGAATAGTCTCCCAGTGGAGATGGTAGAGATGAGGACAGTATCTGAATTCAAAGAAGCATGGGACAAACATAGAGGATCTCTAAAGGAAAAAAGGGGACTGTTGTAGTGGTTGATATGGAAGGGCAAACTAGATAGGCATGGGATCTTTTTCTGCTGTCGTGTTTTTATGTAATCTGACATGCAATATAAAACCAAACCTAACAACCACCAGGCCAGACAATGCACAATTACCAAAGCCTCCTATTACAGAATAAACACGCCCTTGATGGCAGTGATACCCACAGCATCTCCCACATTTGCAATGCTGTCCATTTCCTAGGGGCCTTTCACCCTGCCTGTAATCTTTCCATCAACATGAGCTTATACAATAAATTCTTCCACTATGTTTGTTTGAGTAAATCCTCACTTCTCCAGTGTATCAGAAGACACTTCTGCGCAAATTAAAAAAAAAAAGCCTTCCAAAGAAACAATTTTCCCCCTTTTGTTAGAGCCTCCAAGATACAAAATTGTCAAACAAAAGCAGTGCTGCTTTAACGGGTACTGCCATCCTTAAAACCCTTTCCAAATACTATACTCCACCCCCAGAAACCCTGAATAGATGCTCCAAAGCTGCTTCATCCATCTTCCACTTTAAACACCTGTCTTTGTGGCGGAGAGATGAAGATATGCAATAAAATGTAGACTGTTTTTCCTGAAGTAGAACATTCTGTCAATGAGGGGATTTTTCCCAGAGCCTTCACCAGTTGATCCGCGTTCAAGTGCACCCGCCTCCACATTCCACTTATTAACCATCCCTGACAGGTCCAAATATGCCCCCTCACCCCTACACATTTGGTAAAATAAAGCAGCACTACATGCTTGGATCCTCTCTAACAACAAACTCCCAATTCCTCCCGCACACTCTCTACTAAATTTGTCCGTTGATGCAATTGAACTAAATATCTGGCCTGCAAGTAGACAAAAAGCTCTCTGTTAGAGAATTTGAAGGTCTGTATCGAGGACCGAAATTGCACCACTCGCCCCCTCATTGTCCACAAAATCTGCCAAGGTATACATAGTCCCTGCTCCACCCATCCCCCTAAACACCTTATTTGTAAGGCCAACCGGAAAATCCCCAATCTCCTACAACAATCAGTAGTGGAGTATCTTGTGGTTACAACCCTTAAGCCTTGCCAGCCACCCCCAAGTCTGCTTAAGGGGCCACACAACACCACTTTTTCATAAGTCTAGGGATTAAACTTCCCTCTTTTGCATGTAAAACGAAAGCTGATCTATAAGGTTTGGCAAATCCCTTCTCCCAAAGAACAGGAGTAGGCTGAGTCAGCCTTCAGTCAGTCCTGCACATGTCGCAGATTACACGTGACATATTGCTTCAGATTTGGAACCACCAAACTTCCCTGACCTTTACTACACATTGGGAGTGACAGTCGTGGCCTTGCTTTTCTCCCTTGCTGTAAGAACCTATTCAGGGCCCTGCACCACATCTCTGCGTAATATAAAAAGGAGAAGATCCTGCCAGGCCAGACAGTGGCTATGTGGGCATGATGATTATCTTCTATAAAAAAAAAAATAACACCCCTCCGCTTCCCCCAGCGATACAGGCAAAGCCACCTAATTCTGCAGGGATGATTTAGTTTCTCACAGTAGCGGCCCCCAACACCAAACTGATGAAGAACCCTGGAGCCGAGAGGGGAGGGCAGTTCCCAAATAACAAATAGACCCTCCTTCCCCCTTTGGTGGGAGGTCCCCCCCCCCTCCCTCCTAGAAGATGCTCCACGCTAAGATTTAGGGGGATAGCCTCAAAATTTGCATAATATAATTGCAGCCCAGAAATCTGCCCCAAAATTGCAAACTGTTGCTCCAGTTTTTCATTTAAAGATGTAGTGACAATGCTGGCCAGGAAACGAGTCCTAAGTTGAATCCATTTAAAATTCCGCATCCATAGAAGAATATATTTTTCCTCTTTTTGGATGTGTATTTTGGAATTTTTGACTGACGTTTACAAACCCAAGCTTAAGACGCGTTATATTTTTGGTAGAGAAGGTTTTTCCTGCCCAGAGGTCTTAAAATCCAATGGGCTTATTTACTAATTTACTTATTTACTATGTTTTCGCATGTTTATTGCAAACTTTCACACATTATTTTCCGACCTCTTAAATCAGATGCAGCGTAGGCATGCTAATGAGCTGCATCATATATATAAATGCGTGCAGACAAGCTAATTGGCATGCCAGTTGTGCAACGTTTTCCATGCTATACCATTCTGAGAAATTTACCTGCACCTTGAGAATTGTAGCTGGAGCACTGTTGGCACAAGAGGTGGGGGCCTACCGTTGTAGGATGCTGGTTTAGTTTTTTTCTGTTTGTATACTGCCCTTTGAAATTATTTCTTGTATGCTTGTAAATTATTTTAAATGGCTCGGATAAGTTACATTTATGGGTGTTAAATAAAGAAACGGTAAACCTAATATTTTGGAGTATCAGTTGAGAGAAAGGAAGGGATTTTGGGATTTAGCTCCTGCCTTTTTTCAGTAGTAGTACAGTAGGTATTTTCATATCAGTAAATCCTATGGGAATTTTCTCATGATGAAAGAGCACAAAAATGCATTTTTTGCCACACATTAATATATTTTAGTTATTTTTATGTATTTAATTGTTTTTATATATCGCCCCTTCCATCGATCAGGGATGGTTTACATTGAGCAAAACACACAACTCAGTTACAGAGAACGTGTAAAACTATAAAACAATGACTTATTTACATGTCAGCTAGATACCTAAACAGAGGTGTCTAAACTATATAAGCCCCTAACTTTTTACTTAAGGCAATGGAGGGCAATGGGATGTGCCACGGTGGAAAAAGCAAGATATGAACCCTGGCCTCCTGTTTTTTATTTTTTTTATTTATTTAACAATTTTTCTTTACCACTTTTCTTAAATTCAAAGCGGTTTACATTCAACAATAAACAAGGAAACTTTACATAGAACAAGGATATTGAACTTGGATGAAACGGGGTATAGTCTACAAAGAGGTATAGATCAGTTCATAATTTATTGTAATGAGTATGTTCTGCCTGATGTTTCAGTCTCTGGACCATTGTTGTTGTTAAGTGCCGTCGAGTCGGAGTCGACTCATGGCAACCCTCTGGATAGTTGTCCTAAATTGTGTTCGGTCTTCAGTCAGGCGGCATATTGTTGACAGACTGGTACCCATGGCTGCTGTTATTGTATCGATCCATCTCATTGATGGCCTTCCTCTTTTGCGTTGACCTTCTATCTTGCCAAGCATGATGTCTTTCTCTAATGATCTCTCTCTTCGCATGATGTGTCCAAAGTATGAAAGTCAAAGTCTTGTCATCTGAGCGTAGTATTCCAAAAACAGGTGAGTTTTTAATGCTTTCAAAAAGTCCCATAAATCATTGATTGTTCTTATGCTTTCTGGGAGTGCGTTCCAGAGTGATGGAGCATATACTGAGAAGGCTATGCTGCAAGTTGTTTGTTTTGCTTTGGTTTTGTTTATTGGTATTATGAATTGGTTTTTATTGCTTTTCCCTTTTCTTCTGTTTTCAGAGTCTTTACTTATGAGAGCTTGTAGTATAGGTGGTGATAAATGGTGGAAGATTTTAAAGATAGTGAGTATAACTTTGTATTTAGTCCTGATAATTATGGGGAGCCAATGGAGTTGTTTTAGTGTTGGAGCTATGTGATTGGTTCTTGATTTCTCAGATATAATATCAGCCGTTATATTTTGTAGTACTTGTAAAGGGTAGGATAGGTAGACCCTGATAGATATTACAGTAGTCTAAGATGGGCAAAATCAATGCTTGACAGACTGCGTGGAAGTCATTAGAGTTTAGAAGAGATTTGAGCTTTTGTATTCTTAATTTGTGGTAAGCAGCTTTTATAACCTTGGTTATATGAGTTTGGAAGTTTAATTTCTGGTGAAGGTATATCCCAAGGTATTTAATTTCTGTTTTCACTTCAATGAAGTTATGTGATATTTGTAGATATTTTGGTGGGACATAGTAAGAATTCTTTGTTATAAAGATTGCCTCGGTTTATTTGTAGTTTATCAGCAGATTTTGTTCCATTAGCCAGGTTGTCATTTGTTTTATACATGCTATTATATTTGAGTAGTCAGGTTGGTCGATGTTGAATGATGTGTGAATTATGATATCATCTGCATAGATATTGTAGTTTACTTTGTATTTAGTTATTATGCTGCAGAGAGGCTGCAAATATACGTATATTAAACAGCAGAGCAGAAAGTGCTGAACCCTGAGGAACTCCCTGTAACTGGTCTATTAAGGCTGATCGGCGTGTTCCAGATTTTACCTGTATTTTTCTACAGGTAAGGTATGATGTAAACCGTTTTAGTGTTTGTCTTATTCCAAATTCATTCAGACGAGTAATAAGTATGTCGTGGTTTATTGAGTCAAATGCAGCCTTTATATCTAGGAATATCAGTATGCAGCATTGTTTAGCATCATCTAGTCTGAGAATTAGGCTATTCAAGAGTGAGGTAATGAGCGTTTCAACGCTGTGTTTGGGATTGAACCCACGTTGGTGAGGATCAAGAGGAGCATGCATGTCAAGGTGGTCTTGTAATTGCAGTTGGACTACTTTCTCAATTACCTTCGCTGTAAATGGTAGACCTGAGATGGGTCTGTGTGAACTGGGGTCATCAGAATCAAGGGTATTGCTCGTTATAATTGGTCTCACTATTGATTGTGTGACTATAGAGGGCATAATTCCTTGTGAGAGTGAAAGTTGCACTATTTTAAGTAAGATGGGGCTAGTTGTTCAGCTGTCATTTTGATCCAATATACTGGACAAGGATCAAGAAAGGAGGCTGTGATGTTGAGATTAGTTACGATTTGTTTTAATTCTTTTATGGGTGGTGTGTGAAATGTGGTCCACAAACAGGCTTGCTCAGTTATTGATTGGTTTTCTGTTTTTAATAGTTTTATTTGGTTTTGATTAGGATTGAGCTTTGATTAAAGGAAGTTTGCCATGATTTGAGGTTCAATTAGATTGTGCTCTTCAGATTTGATTTTTGTCAAGCTTCTTATTATATTGAATAGCTCTCGCGGTTTATTTTTAATGACCCCATGATTAGATTTGTGTGATATTCCCTCTTACAAGCATTTATTAGAGACTGGTAGTCCTGCATCCTGTTAGTATAGTTGATTTTATCTTGCACATCTTTCGTTTTTCTCCATTTTCATTCTGCTTTTCACAGGGCTTATTTCAAGGTGTTAATCTCACTGGAATACCATGGGGCAATGCTCTTTCTGATGGCATGTGCTTTTTTTTAGGAGGGGCAATGGCTGCCTTGTGAATTGCTGAGTTCCAGCTGAATATTATTTCTTCAGGGTTTGCTGAGTCAGTTTATTTGTGGTAAGATCTAGGCTGTACCACCTTCCTAAAAAGGCCATTGGCTCCTTTCCCTTCGATGTGTTTTCTGTTGTCCATATGTCCACTTGTTTTTAGCCAGGCCATTTTTATTCATTACCAGTTTTAAACAGGAAGGCATACCAATTTAATATGTAGTCGCTGCATCGTTGTAGGACATTTTTGCAGTACATTTTGAAGAGTTGAGGAAATATATGTAATCTGTACCTTAACAAGCTAAATTATTTGCCAGAATTAGTCAGTCTTTGGCTGGCCCTTAGGAACAGATGAATCAGTGGACCAGTCCCCTCTAGTGATCTTATCACTGTATTGCCCTTATGTTGATGTTTACATTAAGGGGTAATTCCGTAGAGCTTTTCTTATGGGTAAATCCTGTTTTACCCATGGAAGAGGGCTTTTAGAAATTTACCTCATGGTATAAACATGTAAAAGATTGTTGGTGACAAGAAAGTTCGTATTTTGTATGCAACCCACATGCAGGCATACAGCATTTGGGGTATAGTTTGGGTAGAGCGCAGATAAAGTTGTGAAGTATTTGCATGGAGGGGAATTCTAGAAGATCCATCCAACTGCAATCTGGGAAGTCTAAGCTAGAATGTCTGAAAAAAAATACAGGTATGTCCAGGTGCACATATGATTTCACAAACCTGAATGTGCCCAATATGGACGTCTGCGGGGGGAGTCTACCTAGACGTCCAAAGAATGATATTACAAAATCTGGATGTCTAGAATAGCCTAAAAGTTAAGAGTAGTTGGCTATGAAGGTAAGTTGGCAGCCAAGGTTGAAATTCCGCTGCTGCTGACATTGACATTGTGCCGAGTACTAAGGATGCGTGTGTGCGTTCTTCTCTACACCCTCTGGATGCCTCTCAGCTAAAACCAATGCTTGTTTGTTGCTGGTCCTGCCTCAGAGCAGGTCTAAAGTTAGAGATGACGCCAGACGTCCATGAAATTTCTATGATAAGGCAGGGAATCCTGGTTCCTGGGAACACCCTAACCACAACCTGGCCATTCCTCCTCCACACCCCCATTCAGATTTTTTTGTCCTTGCGGAACGGGCATCCCCAGAGCCGGCTTCTAAAATGGCTCTGGAGACGTCTCTGCTTTGGATGTCTCTGTGCCTGTTTTCAGACATCCAAAGCACAAATAAGGCTCCTAAAATGACCCCTATAGTTTATAAAATATGCATGTATGCATGCATTTTGTCCATGTCCATTTAGACTTGCTCCCAAACAGGTGCAAATGTACACAGGTGCATGTTAGCTGTGCTTTCTGCAAGCTTTTCAAGGCTCTTCTATAAAGACACATAGGCACCTATATGTCTTTATAAAGTAGCCCCAAAATAGGCGCGCGCTTGTACTTCCTGCATAGGTGACCTTTTTATAAAAATACCTTAGAAACATGGCCTATCTAGTCTGCCCTTCCATATCAACTGCAATTGTCCCTTTTTTGCCTTTAGAGATCCTCTGTGTGTGTCCCATGCTTTTTTGAATTCAGATACTGTCCTCATCTCTACCACCTCCACTGGGAGACTATTCCATGCATCTACCACTCTTTCCGTAAAGAAATATTTCCACATATTACCCCTGAGTCTATCCCTTTCACCCTCATCCGATGTCCCCCTTGTAGCAGAGCTTGCCTTCTGTTGAAAGAGACCCTCCTGTGCATTTATGCCACAGCGGTATTTAAATGCCTATATCATATCGCCCCATCCTGCCTTTCCTCTAAAGTATACATATTAAGATCTTTAAGTCTGTCCTCATACGCTACAAAACAAAGACCACTAACCATTTAGTAGCCACCCTCTGCACAGACTTTAACCTGCTTATAGCCTTTTGAAGGTGCGGTCTCCAGAATTGCAAACAGTACTCCAAATGAGGTCACACCAGAGACTTATACAGAGGCATTATCACCTCCTTTTTTGTGCTGGCCAGTCCACTCCCTATACACTCAAGCATCCTTCTGGCTTTCGCAATTGCCTTTTCTACCTGTTTAGCTACCTTAAGATCATCAGACACAATTACGCCCAGGTCCTGCTCTTCTTTTGTGGACAGAAGTACCTCACCTCCTATACTGTACTGCCCCTTTGGATTTTTGCAGCCCAAATGCATGACTCTGCTTTTTTTAGTATTACATTTCAGCTGCCAAATTCTAGACTATTCTTCAAGCTTAGCTAGATCCCTCCTCATGTTATCTACTCCTTCCTGGGTGTCTACTCTATTACAGATTTTGGTATCATCCGCAAACAGGCAAACCTTACCTGACAGCCCTTCCGGATTGTCCTACTAGACCAGTCCAGATGCGTGGGTTAAGTCCCACTGCTAGTGGATGATGGAGACAGAGAAACTCCTAGACACTTTCAGTGATGACATCACTGGTACAGCTAGGGCATCTTTCAGCATTTCTCTGTCTCCAGCCAATGGTGGTTGCCAGACTGGTGCAACTCTAGATCCTAGGCTAAAAGCTCCTGGGCAGCCATTCTGTGGGCACCTTCCCAGTTGAATTTGAAGGGCGGACATCTCAAGGACATTTCTGCTGGAGTTTCCCACTTATAGGGGGGTGGACAGTACTCTGCATCACTAGTGGATGGCCGGTTGAGCATCCTGGTTTAAGAGTGATGATCTCTTGGCTCTGTGTCGCAGCCTTCTTTGTCCCTATTTAATTTTAATTTGATTTAATTTAATTTCTATTTTTTTCTTTAACCCAGCTTCCTGTTTTGTCCCCCACTGGCCCTTTTTAAAGGCACCAAGTAAAAAAAAAAAGTTTACAAGAAAAACATACAGAAGTGCCACAGCCTGCTCCATTGTGGTTGGTCTCTGTGAGAGCTCTGGCCGCCTTTCCTTGCAGCTCGAGGAACTTTTAAGGTGCCAATTAGGGTTCTTTCAGGGATAAGTTCTCCAGTGGGAGTCGCTCCTCTGCGCCTGCCGGTACAGGGAGTTACAGCACTGAGCATCAGGGTTGAAAGCTTTGTGATTTGATGGGCTGAAGGAGAGAATTGCATCTGCGCTTTCCAGCACTTAACCTGGCAACTGGTAAGCTCTTGGCACCATGGTTTGTGCCATCCTTCTGCGTATCTATGCCTCATAGCTCTTAGGCTGTATGTTGGGGCAGAAGTATCACTACTTTGCCTGTGGCAAATGTTGCGCCATTGGCAACAAAGAAATGTGCAGCGATTGTGCTTTGGATCCAGGCAACCCATCAGGGGAGCCTTCTGTGGCCTTGATGTGTCTCCCTCTGTCAGCCCATGCTTTAACTCAGAAGCCTGTAGGGGGCTCAAAGGTGGGAATGGCTGCCATTTTGCTGTCCTGCGATTCCCCCAGCTTCTAGATGCCACCCTCTTATACTCGTGCCTCCTGTCTGAAGCAGTGATGGGTGGGGGAGAGGACTTCTGTTTTGGTGGGGGTCTCTGGCAAATCTTCTGTGCCAGTGTCCAAGGAATTTTTCAGCATTTTGTACCAGGTGAGTTGCTGGTAGCAGATGACCCCTGCTACTATACAAAGTACCTTCAAGGAACCTTTGGGGGCGGCAAGTCTGCTGTTGGAAAACCCTCTATCCACGGAGGACTTCTCTGGGGAAGAAGATCCATCCCTGCTGCAACGCTATTGCTTAGGGGAGGCATATGCTCCTTGGAATTTCTCGTGTGGCCCCCAAAGCATAAACTTCACTCCCCGCCGAGTGACTGGGAGGAGGATTCTGATCACAAAGATTCTGTGAGCAGTTCCAGCCTGGAAGTTGTTGTCCCCAGAGAAGGAAATGGAGGACTCCTGGTTGTGCATTTGTTTAAGCAGGATGAGCTGTCAGCTTTGATTGCACAAATTGCCTCTTTGCTTCAGCTTGAAGTAACCGTAGAGGGGATGGACAAATCAGAAGGAGAGATCATCCTGGAGGGCCTCCAAAAGCCCTCCAGAATATTTCTGTTTCCTTCAGTCTTGAGGTGGATGGTCCTGGTGGAGTGGGATTTTCTTGATGCTCCCCTAAAAGGGGGGGGGGGGGGATGGTCAAGGTTATGAGTAAGCTCCATTCCCTTCCACAAATGAAAATGGATAGTTGGCTGCGATTTGCAAAGGTAAACACACTGGTGGCAGTGGTCACTAAGTGCACTACTATCCTAATCGAAGGTGGTTCAGCCGTCAGGGATCAACAGGACCACAAGGTGGAGGCTCTGTTGAATAAAATGTTCTCAGCTCCCTTGCTTAGTCTTTAGGCGGCTGATTATGGTGGCAGCCAGAGAATTTGTCCTCTGACCCATCTGGAGTTGATTGTGACATTTTTGGCTGGCACTTTGTATGACCTGACCCATCTTTGTGCAAAGGACATTACAGTGGCTGGATGCTGACTTCAGCATTGGACTGCAGATGCAGCATCTAAGACTCAGTCAGCCAAACTTTCCTTCAATGGGAAGCTTTTATTTGGGGAGGACCTAGAAAAATTGGTAAAGGACTTGGGCAAGACTAAGCTGTAACAGCTTCCAGAGGATAAGCCATAGAATTCCTTTAAGCACTTGTCATCCTCTCGCGCTTTGCGTTCTTGCTTTAGGGAATCTCATTATCGGCCAGGCAGGCAGTCAGCTCCGTTTGCCAAACCTCAGGGGGAAATCTCAGCTCTTTTTTGGGGGCTTGTCCTGCCCAGTGATAGGCAGGGGGCCCATTCCGGGCTGCCTGCAGTGAACAGCCTGCTCCACCTGTTTTACCAGAAGTGGGCCTGGTTAGGGTCAGACCATTGACCATTGATCTTGACATCATTCAGCATGGCTATGTTCTTGAGTGTGTGGAGCCTATGGCAGACGTTTTTGTGGTCTCTCCATGTGGGTTTGCTGCCAAGAAGACTGCACCTCCAGGCCATTATACCGATGTCTTCCTCTCAATCTTTGTCATTCCTAAAAGTATGATTCCTTCAGGCCTGTTCTGGATCTGAAGGGGGTCAGTGCCTCTCTTCAGGTGGCTTGCCTTCACACAGAAACTCTAAGATCTTTCATCCAGGTGGTTTGTAAGGGTGAATTCCTCACTTCGCTGGACCTAGCAGAGGCCTACTTTCACATCCCCATTCAGGAAGATCAGTAGTGCTTCCTACAGTTTATGGTTTTGGGCGAACACTTTCACTTCTAAGCCCTGCCCTTTGGACTCCTGATGGAACCCAGAACCTTCTCCAAAGTTATGGAAGTCATTGTGACAATTCTGACGAGAAGGCATCTGCATCCACCCGTATCTAGACAATTGGCTCATTCAGGCTAAGTTTCCCGCTGTGGCTGTCCAGGTCATGACTCTGGTAGTACAGTTTCTGGAGTGCTTGGGCTGAGTAGTGGATCATGGCAAGAATCATCTCGTGCCCATGCACAAGCCGATAGTGAAGTATCTTGGGGCACTGTTTCTGATGGCCAAGAGGCAGACCAAGTTTTTTTTCTCAGCTAGCGATGTTTCAGCAATAGCAATCTCCCAGGGCTTGGGACTCTACCCAACTCCTGGACACAGTGGCAGCAATGATAGAACTGTTGCCCTGGGCTCAAGCTAATATGAGGCTGTTCAGAGACTGCTTCTGTCATGCTGGACTCCTCTGACACAAGACTACAACATCTGTCTTCCTCTCCAGCGTCGATGAAATAGAGCCTTCTCTTTTGGGCATGTTCCTCTAGTTTGTTGAAGAGCATGCCCCTTGAGAGTCTGCAGGGGCTGATCATGACATCCATTGCCAGCCTGTGAGGCTGGAATGCTCACTACTTAGGTTGGATGGTCAGGGTCATTGGTCCATGCATGAGACTGCCTGGCCGATCATTTGCGTCAAGGACTGGGCCATTTGGTTAGTCCTTCTACAGTTTCATTATCTGGCTCAGGGCCGGGGGGGGGGGGGGGATAGTTGCACAAGTATAATTTTTTTTCAGACAGTGCCACACTAGTGGCATATGTCAGTAGGCAGGAAGGGACCAAGAGTACGGGGGTAGCACTTATGATGTTCCTGTTACTCCCCTGGGCAGAGTGCTACTTGCTGGCACTCTTGGTGTAGTACATTGTGGGATTTGAAAACATTGAGATTTTCTCAGCTGGCGCAAATTTGATCCTGGAGAATGGGAGCTTGTAGCATCAGCCTGCCGACATATACTGGATCAGTGGAGGTGTCCATACTTCGATCTGATGGAGACCAGGGACAGCGCCATGGTGGAAATATTTTTTTCAGCCATCTGAAGGAGGCCAGCTCTTAAACCTCTTCTGTATGTTTTTCTACTGTGGCCTCTGATTGGACGTATGATTCACAGGATAGAGGACCATCCGGGCGGTATCCCCTTCCCACCCAGTAGCTTCATAGCTTTGGCATTTCCCACTCATCTGAACTAATCTAGCAGGACCAGGACCCGCCCTACTGCTGTGTCTGCATGTCTGGTATTTTGCAGAAGTCGTATCAGTGTTCGCAGAATCACTGTAAAATGGCCTCTTTGGCCTCGGCTTAGGGTGTCTCACCTTTTGATTTCTTATGGAGGTTGTGTTGGGTTCCAGGGTTTCCCTCCCCCCCCCATACTCCTTAATTCTATGTTACTATGTTCTTGGTTTGGCAAATACTGTAGGGTGCCCCTACTTGCAGCAGGGCTAGTACCATTGATGATCACACTGGATGTTTCTAGGTGTTTCTCTGATTCCATCATCTGCTGGCAGGGGAACTTAATCCACTTGTCTGGACTGGTCTAGCAGGACTCCAGGAAAGAGAATTATCAGGCAAGTTAAAGTTCCTTTCACATGCAGTTGATTAAACTGGGAGTTTGAATATTGTCTTTGTTTTTATATACACACCAGATTCTATGGCTGCTGATCCTGAGCTTTTATTGAGGATTAAAGAGGAGGATGAGCTACATCGCAGTAATCATTCTGCCTTTGACGGAAAGGAAAATATCCCCAGTACTAGCATGGTGCCACCAAATATCTCATCTGTGTTTTCAGTCATCATTAAAGAGGAAGAAGAACCGTACGCCATAGAACATCCTGAGAGAAGAGAGACTCCCATAACGAGTAAGTAGTAAGAAGTGATTACAGATAAACTCTTATAGGAGTGTGCTGTCATTTTTATCTTTATTAAAAATTTAATATACCACCTTTCCTATTATTAGCAAAGCGGTTTACAATAAAATCATAATAATCAAAAATGGGAAAGGAACACCATGTTATTTCAAAGCAGCAGAAAAGTCATATAGAGGCAGAAAATGGACTAAAGCAAATAGAAAGTACATATGAATACACACAAAAAATAGAAGATGCTTGTGTCCGGCTGAGTTGGGCACCATTCTAAAGTCCCCAGATGAAGAGGTGAAGAGAGAAGTTTTAAGAGCAGCCCTGAATCTTTTTATATCTTTTATATCTTTTTCTGTATGACGTGCAGAAGAAAGGGAATTCCATAAGGTAGGTGCAGGAAAATGACATGAAAATATTGGCAACACGTTGTGTTTGCCCATCTAGAAATTACTCAAACTAAATTGTTTGAGCTCCTTAACTCTGAGTTTTCAGAGCTATTTTTTTGACTGTTGCAACTGAGCCAGCCTTTGTTGGGGAAGGAGCCAAGACCAGTCATTAGCAAGCATAGCTTGAAGCTGCCAATCTTAACTTGCCTCTCTTTAATCTGAGACCCATACAGTTTACCGGGACTTTTCCTGGATTTTGCCTTTGTTGGGTAGGAGCTTTGGGGGAGTCCAGACTCAGAGTGAGAGAAATGTGTTATAATGTGGCTGCTATTTATCTTAGTGCTTGACTTTCCCAAAACAAAGTTGCGCAAGTATAATCGAGGCTCTCCGTCGACATGCAGGATGTATCAGCCATACAGGTGGGTGATGTTATCTGACATTACCAAGACAGAGCCCAGAAAGCTAGAACTCTTTCTAGATAAGTGCAGGAGTTTCCACCTCATCCCTTTCCTCGCTCTGATTCCTCAGTATTCCCATTTATGCTACCGCTTGGACGTATTCAGACTCTCTCCTTGTTGCGCAAGTGGTGAAAAAAGAAAGAGACCCAAAGAAGAATTAAAAACAAGAAGAAAACAGAAGAGAACACTATAACCATTGATTCAAAGAAAGGATTTCATCTTGTTGTTTTCATGTTGGCACAGCTTAAGCATTGCCCCTGTGCTAGCTGCAGCTAGTTATCACACCAAATGTTATCACTGCCTGAGCCCTCACATAGCATAAATAACTGTCTGCACTTTAGAAGAATATTACCAAGCACATGAAGATATAGGGTGTCGAAGACAGAGGAAGTTTGCTCTTCCACCTCTTTTTCACTGATACATCCCAGATACTGATAGGGTAAGGAGGGCTTGGTGTCCAAAAGTTCCGAATGTCCCAGATTCCATTCTTCTGTTTTTGGCTTCATGAGCAAGCCGAGACACTAAACAATGACCCTTCTCTGAGGGTTCTCGAACTAAATGAAGAAGGGTTGAAGATCACCATAAACTTCAGTAATCATTAACCCCTGCCAGGACATCCACTCTAATGCAGATACTCGGGAATGGCCCAGTGACTCAGTCCAAACGTAAGCACTTGAAAGACTGCACAAACCTGGTCCATGCAGAATAGGTGGTTAGGTCTCTCCACCTCTGCACAGATGACCTCCATGTCAGTTGTGGCAGCCGAAGCGTTGGTGCAGCCAGGGGATTCCTAGAAGATGAAGCCCTCTTGGTGTAGACCTCAGTACCCACCTCCATGCGTTATCATATGCCGTAAAAATTCTGAATGCTTTCTTCTGCACAGTCATCTGTGCCGATGCCGATATAGTAATTGCATATGTAGAAGACTCAACAGGATACATAGAAAAGGCAGGGAGGCACTGGTTCCTACCTCCTATACAGAGAGGCAGCGAACAATACAAATAGTGCTTTTCCAAGGGCAACTTCCCCTACTGAAAGAGAAATTCAAGATTGGCTCCCTAGTCACAGTGCTACATCACAAGGCCCGATTATATGCATTAGATCTCAAGCATGCTTATACTCATATTCTCATTTGATCATGTTGCAAGAGATTCTTCCATTTCACTCTCCTAGATTCACACTGCCAGTACAGAGTCCTTCCTTTTGCCCTTTCAGCAACGCCAAGGGTAGTAGTAGTAGTACACCTCCACAAGGAAGAAATTTTCATCTTCCATTATCTAGACAACTGACTAGTCAAAGGACCCTCGCTTATAATTACCAGCTCAATGCTTAAACCCATTGTAAACCTCTTCAAGTATTTGAGTTTATTAATTAATTATGACTAGGGCTTTTGATTTTAGGTTCTAACCAATAAATGCCAATAAAACACCTGATGCAAAAAATGTAAATAGGTATTACCTAATAAACACTGGAAAAATACCACTTCCTCAGTACTCTTTCACCCCTTCCCTAATTTGTCTTGTATCCTCCACTCAGTTCTTGTGTCTTTTCTGTTCTTATGACTCTTAAGTGACGCAAACATACATGCAGCAATTGTAACCATAGCGTAAAAACGCCAATAAATCCCGATTTGTTTTGTATCATAAAAAAAACCCTAATTGGCTAGAAACATAAACACATACATTTACATTTTATAAATGCCTAAGAATTGAAGCCTTAATTACGACAAATCACCCCTTCAGTCAACCTAGAGTATCCAGTACATAGCACTATTGATAGACACCAACGAGGGCTCTTCCCGAGGGCCAGGCTTGATGTGCTAAAAGTAATGCCTTCACCTACAGCCTGTTCTCTTATGAGCCTTCTTGGCCACATGTCACCATTACAATGGGCATCAAAACCCCAGTGGAATAAATTTAACCATCCTCTCACAAAATCTGCCTTTTTTTGACCCCTTAAGCTGGTGGGAGACAATTCACAACCTAACTCTTGACCTTCCACTTCATCTGCAGCCTCAAGCCACAAGCATTAACTATGGCTGCATCCAAGATAAGGTGGTGAGCTCATACTCTCTCCGTGGCCATCCGAAGATACTGGCACGGGCAGAAAAGAGAGCCCCAAGTTCAAGAAAGAAGATGTGCAGTTCTTTTCAATGGTTTAAAGACTTTCCAAAGAGATCTCGGAGACAAGTTCATTCTGAATCAGATCAACAACCAGGTAATCATATATGCTACAAAAAAGTAAGGGGGCACTGGATCTAGCCTTCTAGAGGCAATGAGGCTGTGAGAATTGGGAATTAGGTAGCACACTATCTTTTCTGAAGACAACTTATGTTCCTGGAAGGGACAGTATAGTGGCGAGCAAACTTAGTCATCATCGACAGATCACTTTTCTAGCACAGAAAATACAAAGTTACCTCTTTTCTGCTCAAGGGGGCCAAGTCAGAACAAGCTTGCATTGGATGTTCTCAGCATCAGCTTGGAGTCAAAGTTCCTGTATGCTTATTCCTCCATCCCATTGATAGCCAGGACATTACACTTACTGAGACAGGGTTCGAGGGGAAGTGCAGCATAAAATTCACTAGCTGTGGTTGGTGAATTGCTGTGCATCTCTTCGGGAGAGAGAATATAGTTCCCTGCCCAAGCTTTGCTGGGTACTTTCACGTGGTGACACCATTGTACAAAATCTATACTAAATCCCATCCAGACGACACTACAGTTGAAGTATGATAGGAAAGGGAAAAAAAATCCCCACATACCGGCCGCACATTGCTCAGGATAAAAAGGTGTCCACCTGTAGCTTCCGCACTAGGGCTAACGATGGTGGTAGCGATAGTGCAGACATTGCAGATGCAGGTAACATCCCTGCCACAGATATAGGCCATGGTGAGCGTGTTTGTGGACCCACTGTAGCAGGAGATAAACCACAGAAATTAATGAAAAAGTTAAGAGGATTAACTACAGTTAAGTGGCCTTCTGCAGATAAGGAGGAGATAACGTACTGCTACTTTTATGCTACAAACCCTATATTTAAATCAAGAAGGTATATAAAGAGAATCTGACAAAAACTGAAAGAAAGGAAAATTGCCACAAGAAAAACTGCAAAAAGCAACAGAAGAAAATTTAAGATCTTTAATCTCACAGATTAAAATAAAGAAGTATGTGAATGATAACATCTTGAATCAACTAAATGCTTCCGTGGAAAAAGAGAGACAGGGAGGAGGAGGAGACTTAGGTGAGAGTACCAGAAGAAAGAAATACATAGAAAAAGAAAGCACAGTTGAGGGGGAGATGGAGTTTAGAGTTTTGGAACTGCAGGAGAGTGAGTTGAATAAAGGACAGGCAACCAATCAACTGAAGAGGAGGAAGAAAGGGAGGAGAAAGACCCAGAGATGGAGGAATTCATGATCGAACTCCTAGTCCACATGGAAAAAGATGAATATGCTGGGTTCCAGGCAAGGGAAAGATTACCCAAGTTAAATTTAGCACCTAAGGTTAAAATTATGATAATTAAGATGAACAAGGCCATATCCTGTATAAAGGGATCATATATTGACATCACTGAAATATATCAAATACAATATTGTGTAGCTAAAATTATTACTGCAAGAATACTATCAACTAAAGTGCAGAGCCAGAAGAAAAAGAATAATAACAGTTCCTCCTTGGAAAAAGTGCATTGAAAGAAAAATACAATCATTACATGTGGAAATATCTCTGATTAACGGGCATCTAAAAGGATTAAGATCATCAAAGATATTGAGGTGATCCAAGACATCAAGCTGAAGCATGCTGCATTAATAGAAGTTAATGTATATGTTCCAACAATACATTGAAAGTTGCAGCAGAAGCACAAAAACTGCGAAGATAAGAAAACAGAAAAGAAATATATCAAAATAAACTATTTAGATAACCCAAAACAGTTCTACAGGGAATTGGGAAAGAGTATTAATATGGCAAAAACACCACCAACCAAAGCTGAAACAGAAACCTTCTGGAGAAGCCTATACGAGGACCTCATACAGCACAATCGAGAAGCAGAATGGTTACCCTGCATACAGGAACATTTAGAAAATCAAACATCTAAGCTATGGAATGGCCTGTAGTAACAACAAAAGAGCTGGAAAGCAGGTTAAATTGAGCTCCAAACTGGAAGAACCCTGACCCAGATGGAGTGACCAACCTTTGGCTCAAACAGTTATCACCAAGACCTGTCAAACTGCAAAAAACAATTTATCCAGCAGCCGAACGTCACACTGCAATGGCTTATAACAGGAAGAACATTTCTCCTCCCAAAGGGGGACCCAAGTAACATTCCCAAAAATTACAGACCAGTAACTTGTCTACTTACAATCTAGATGTTCACTGCAATAGATGTAGACAGAATATATGATCATATCGAATCCAATAACATCATGGCAATGGAGCAAAAGGGCAGTAAGAGGGAGCATATGGAACCGAAGACCACTTAAATAAGGCCATCATGGCCAGTTCTAAGAAAAACAGAAGTCTCAATATAGCATGGACTGATTGTAAGAAAGCTTTTGACAGCATCCCACACTCTTGGCTAATAAATTGCCTTGAGGTGCATAAGGTAAGTCCTGGTTACATTAAGTACACCAGGACAATATAGTAAACCACCCTATTTTTGAAATATGAAGATGGTCAGTCCATCATTCCTAACAAAGATCCAGTGAGGAATATTTCCGGAGATTCCCTGTTGCCACTTGTGTTTTGTATGGCACTTAATCCAATGAGTACTCTCATCAGCTCTTTGGGATATGGATTTACCCTGAATCCTAAAGAAGGTAACAACCTAGAGGTAACATCCCATTTACTATTTGTAGACGACCTGAAGCTCTACAGTTCCAGTGACCAACAATTAGCTGAGGAACTTCGTGTAGTGAAAAGCTTTTCTGATGACATCAGGAAAGACTTATGGCCTAGACAAATGTGCTGAGACGACATTTTTTTTAAGAGGAAAATTGAGCAAAACAGAAAACATCTCCTTGGGTGAGGCTGTGACATTAAGGAGCTTGAACAGGAAGGCGTAATTATCTTGGAGTAGAGAAGGAACGACATTCAAACAAAAATTACTGAGAGAAAAGATCAGTAAAAAATACTATAGAAGATTAAAATCATAATTGAAAAGTGCCTTAACATCACGGAATAAGATACAAGCTATCAATCAGCTGGCAATTCCTGTACTCTCATACAGCTTTGGGATTGTAGACTGGCCTCTTAAAGATCTTGAAAAACTGGATGTGCGAACAAGAAAACCCCTCCATGTTCATGAAGCAATTTACAAGAATCAGTATATGCCAAGACTATATTTCCCTAGAGCTGAAGGAGGGCTAGGCCTCAGAGATTGATTATACCTATAGAGCTGCCTCCAGACGTACCTAACTGCATCATCGGATCCAAATACGTAGAAAGTGCTGAAATATGAAAGTAAACGTCCAGAATCTGTCTTAATCATCAAACTTGGACAAGCGTTCCAACGACTAGAAGGACTGAATGAGAATCCACAAGCACATACAGGAAAGGAAGAAACAGAATTTGCAAAACAAGAAAAAAAGCTCTTCAAAAAATTAGATCAGTAAACGAGGCAAAACAAATGACAAATGCACATAGTGGGAAATACAAAGTGTTACTCCAGGAACCCTTTGTCAATCAAAAGCAGACATATGAATGGTTAAGGAGAAATAAACTGAAACCAAAGTATGAGAGACTGATAGTTGCAGTCCAGGGCAGCGGATTACAGACTAGATGGTATACAGCAAGCATTGAAAAAACTGGCAAATAGACACATGTCAGTTCTATAACAAAGACCTGGAAATAGTGACTCACCTCATAGCTGGCTGTGAAGTTCTGATGGTATAAAATTTCTATACAGAAAGGCACAAGAAAGTAGCATGTCTTATACATTGGAAGTTCTGTAAACACTATAACATCATTGTAACTGAAAAGCACTGGGATCTTGACCCTTGGATTTAGCCAAGAACAAGTCACTGGAGACTTTGACCATATCCAAGGGTCTTTACTCTATCCTCATCATTTTTTACTTTTCTGCTGCTTTTGACACTGTTGACCACCACCTTCTTCTTGACACATTGTCTTCACTTGGTTTTAGGGACTCTGTACTGTCCTGGTTCTCATCTTATCTTTCCTATCGCTCTTGTAGTGTTTCTTATGGTGGTTCCTCCTCTACTGCTATTCCTTTCTCAGTTGGGGTACCCCAGGGATCTGTTCTCAGCCCTCTCCTTTTCTCTCTTTACACAAGTCCCTTGGTGCTCTCATCTCCTTCCATGGATTTCGGTATCATTTTTATGTCAATGATTCTCAGACCTTTCTACACCTGGTATCTCTTTGACACTCCAGACCCGCATCTCTGCTTGCCTGTCTGACATCAACAGAACAAAAACGGGTGCACCAGAGGTGATGATAAAATGTTTTATTACAAAATCCCCAATGCGTTTCAGCTAGATGTCTTCTTCAGGGGGAATTCGCTATAAAGCCAATGGAAACAAAAAACAAAGAGATTTATCCTTATGTATCATGAACTGTTCTTGCATGGAAACGCTGAACTGGCAGGCCATTGGCTTTATAGCGAATTCCCCCTGAAGAAGGCATCCAGCCAAAATGTGTTGGGGTTTCTGTAATAAAACATTTTATCACAACCTCTGGTGCACCTGTTTTTGTTCTGTTTATGGCCTACACCCATGGGTGTTTGCGCTCTCCTTTTTGTTTTGCCTGTCTGACATCGCCACCTGGATGTCTCACCGCCGTTTGGAATTAAACAGGGCCAAAACCAAACTTCTTGGTTTTCCCCCTAAGCCTTCCTCCCCCCCATCCTCCGTTCTCTGTGCATGTACTCTTCTACTTCCTGTTTCCTTGGCCTGCAACCTTGGGGTCATCTTTGATGCCTCCCTTTCTTTCTCCTCAGATATCCAACAGATAGCTAAAACCTGTCATTTTTTTTCTTTTTAACATTAACAAAATTTCTGAACACACACTACTAAAACACTTGTCCACTCTCTAATTACTTCCCGTCTTGACTATTGCAACTTCCTTCTTGCTGGTCTCCCTCCGAGTCACCTCTCTCCCCTTCAGTCTATTCAGAACTCTGCTGCGCAATTAATCTTTCACCAGCCTTGATATACTCACATAACCTCTCTTCTCAAATCACTTCATTGCCTTCCTTTCTGTTTCCATATCCAATTCAAGCTGCTTCTTCTGGCCTATAAGTGCATTCACTCTTCTGCTTATCACTACTTTTCCTTTCTTCTCACTCCCTATACCACTCTTCTATTGGCTTACTTCTCTTTGCTTCCACTGCCAACTGCAGACTTCAGTCCTTTCACCTTGCTGCTCCTTATGCCTGGAACATGCTCCCTGAGTTTGTGTGTCAGGCTTCATCTCTGCCCCTTTTCAAGTCCATGCTGAAGGCTCACTTCTTTGAAGCTGCATTTGGATCCTGACCCCCTTATTTCCTATGTCTCCTCATCCTTTGCTTTCCCCCTTATTCGTATCTTTGGTCTGGGCTGTCTTAATTAGATTGTAAGCTCTAATGAGCAGGGTCTGTCTTTATATATGTCTGTACAGTGCTGTGTATGCCTTGTAGCGCTTTATAAATGTTTACTAGTAGTAGCAGAATTATAGAGAATGAAGAGGTTATGATCACCTGGGACATACATAGTGGTAAAGGAGAAAAACACCAGAACGGCATGGATAATAGAGGTGTTGGTTCCAAGTGATTATTCTGTGAATTACGTGGAGAGGCAGAAGATCCTGAAGTAGCAAGAAATGCAGTCGGAGACCAAGAAAACGTGGCAGAAAGATACAGAAAGATTTCCCATTGTATTGGGAGCCACAGGCTTGATAAAGAAGAATTTCCAAGTACATCTTGACAAACTACCCCCACCCATTACATCTTACGAACTTCAGAAGGAAGTTCTCTTTAGTACGATGCAAGCGCTTCGCCGAGCATTAGCAGTAAATTTGAGAGACAGAGATCATACGCCACATACCCAGGCTTAGAAGTGAGGTTCATGACTGTCATGGTATGTGCAAAACTAACTCATTTGGAGAAATGGCCCCCAGAGACAGGACCATACCACAGTGATCCTCATTGCACCAGCCTGATCCCAACGGCTTTGGTTCCCTCGGCTTCAGAATCTTTTGGTTGATATTCTAGTTTGACTAAAACATCTAACCTTCCTCATAACACAGGATCAGGGGATGGCGCTGCACTCCAATAACTCGGATATTGAACAGCTTCTAATGCAGCAGGGGTGCACAAGTTCAGTCCATGAGGGCCTTAAACAGGCCACGTTTTCAGAAAATCCCTAATGAGATAGATTTGCATACTAATAGCACTATACAAATAATAAATAGTAGTAGTAGCAGTAAATGGAGGTTGTATGTATGCAGATCTGTCTCATGCATTGATATCGTGAAAACGTGGCCTGTTTGAGACTCTCAGTGACTTTTATTTGGGCACCTCAGTAATGCAGCCACTTACGTCTCCCTCGGCATATCAAAGTTGTTATAATATTTGCCAGAAAAGAAATCACCAGTAAATGTTATGGCTTCAAATGGAAAAGGTTTGCAACATGGCATATCAAGCACACGTTCTCTTGCAAAGCTCCTCCATAGCTTATTTTATCTTCTGGCCTCAGTATGCCATCTGTGGATGCTACTGCAGCTTATCACCCACTAGCAGAAAACCAGCCATCCATTTATGTTCACATTAAGAACGGCCAGACCAAAGGGCCATCAAGCCCAATGTCTCATTCCAGCAGTGGCCAGTCTAGGTCACAAGTACCTGGATATAGCCACAAAGTAGCCAGTTCTGTGCTACTTATCCCTAGGGATAAATGGTTTTCTCTTGGACTACCTTAATAAATGTTTATGGACTTTTCCTTCAAACCTTTTTAAAACCCAGCTACACTATCTGCTTTTACAACATCCACCGGCAAGACTAATTATATGTTGCGAGAGAAAATATTTTCTCCTTATCCGTTTTAAATATACAACTTTGTAGCTTTATGGTGTGCCCTTTAGTCCTTCATATTGTTTTGAAAGGGTAAACAATCTATTTGTGTCGATTTCACTCCAAATAGGATCTTATAATTCTCAATCATATCTCCTTCAAGCTGAAGAGCCCTAACCTCTTTATCCTTTCCTTAAAAGGCCGCTTATGGCATATAAACCTATCAGTCAGCAAACCAGCTACTGCATCTGCTGGGACCTTGATATTAGTCCTAGGTCAGCTCATGAATCTGCTCTTGAAATCTTTAGGATCTGCAATCTTAAAAATAACTCTTTCAAACTGGCTAGTGTCATGCATATTTTGCAAGACAAGGTGAAGATTCACCAGATTCAGGCTCTGACCACCTCCATCTCCCTTTTGCGGTTGACTTCAATGAAAAGCATTTGTAGGGCCGCTGCATAGTCAGACATCCTACTAAATGGAAAATAAGCTTTCACTTGATTTTTCTCCTTCACTTTCTCAAATTGTTGGCGTTCCCCTATCACCACCAGCAATGTTAATGTGAGGTAAGCACTGGCTACATATAACAATATACCATCTGCAAACAGTGCAGTTGTGTGTTCCTGTTCTTCCACCTTTATCCTCTCACATCCCAATTGCTCCCTAAGACCTCCACCAGCAGCTCTACTAATATCGCAGATAATAAGAGACATCCCAGCCTTGTATCATGTCCTAAGCCAAATTCTTCAAAAGTAGTCTCCATTTACTCTTGCCATTGGTGCCTCCTACAACTTCCTAACCCAGTAGCTAAAATTATCCCCCAGCCTTAATTTTTTGATAACTCATTAAAAAGTCCCAGTTAACTCTGTTATACACCTTCTTGCCATCAATGACCAGTGGCATAGAAAGCTTCTTACCCCTCTGAGCTGACGATATCAATTTTAACATCCTCTTTGTTATCTGATGCTTGGCCTCCCAGTATGAACCCATTTTGATTTGCATTTACTAATGGTCCAATTTCCCAAGTTAACCTAGATGTTAGTACCTTCACCACATTTAATGAAAAATACTGAACAATAAGAGCAGGCTCCTTCTCATCTTTAAGTAAAACTGTTACTGCCATTAAAACTTCTAATAAAAATACATTTACAACCCCCCCCCTTGTTATTCCCACACCCTTCATTGATTATGGTAACAAACCCTCTTGTAGGAAGAAATTAAACAAATCTGTCTTATGTCTGTTGTTCTATCTTGGGTCTGGTCCAGTCTTGTCTGTCTCCAGGTCCAGCAGGCACGCAGGCATCTGATAATCCTTTCAAGCCCCTCTGGTAGTTTTCCTGGTTTACTTGGCTCTCAAAGAAAAGTCTTGTAACCACTCTTTATGGGCTCCTCCCTAGCAGGGAGGTCTGTCTCTGGGTTTCCCCTGTACGTTAGGGTGAGTGATCCAATAGTCCTAAAGTCCATGTTTGGTGGGATACCTTCCTATGCTGGGGTCTGCCCCCTCCCTTCTGGGCAACCATCCCCTCCCCAGGTCCAAAGTAGCCCTCACCAGCATCCTTTGTATCAACACAAATGTGAATGATATTCAAATTAGGTCAGGAATATGCAAATGACATCTTCCCAACGTCCTTCAGTTTAGACAAACATATATATCAAATATTACAATAAAGTCCCCCCCCTTTAAGTCTCAGATTCAGCCGGGGTATGTCCCAGGTGTGGAATTACCTGGATGCCCCACCACCCCCCACGTAGCTGCTTGTTGCTGTTACCACCCCAAGTCTAGTGGGTTATCCACCAACTGAATATCCATGGATGTCTCTTTAGGGATTAGCTGTTGCTTGTTTCCCAGCTCCAGAGATCCCCTCAATCCTCCCTAAGGGGGTCTACCTCCTTTTCATCCCAGGTGTTGTTAGGGAGCTAGGCCCTGGCTGGGGAAAAAGCAGGGGTTCCTTGGTCCCTGGGTGTCCTCACCTGCTGCTCTAGGGGGCCCCTCCTAGAGGGGTCTATATCTCCTGAGTGGGGGTCCCCCGGGAGTCCTGCAGTGACAGATGTACACCCTGTCACAAGTGCCACTATTTCTCCTTAAAATTTCTTATAAAATTCTTCTGTTAACCCATCTAAATCTGGGAACTTTTCATCAGGTAAATTTTTAAATAACCCCTTGGAGTTCCATTCCTGATTATACTAGCATTCAGTCATTGGCAAGTCGTCTCTGACAAAACCAGCAATATAAATTTTCCCAAATAATCATTCCATATCATCTCTCCGGGCCAGTCCAGGCAAGTGAGGGTTGTCAACCTTCTCTAGCAGCTGAGGATTGAAAAACTGAAGTTTTGCTGAAACAGTATCTGGCTCCCCCTACTGGCCAAACCTCAGTCTTTCAGTCCTCAGCAGCTGAAGACAACGTCTCTTGTCTGGCTCCCTGTAGATTATTCACGTTTTCAGCCTTAACTTTTTTGTCTTTGTTTTTCGTCTAATTTTGATTTCTTGGGCTGTTAGGGGGAAGGAGTTCTAGCAGGGCTCTCCCCTTCGGCCTCCATCAGTTCCGGCTGCTCGATTGGCTTCCTTGGGAGTGTTAGAGGCAGAGCCTGCCTCGACTCCAGCTCCAGGCACAACGGGAGAAGCAGTAAAGAGTTCTGGGAGCCCCAGACACCATCTTTCAGCCTCCGGAACCGCAGGCACGCCGCCACTAGCAGCAGGGGGTCTGCTGCCTTGCCCTACAGCTTCCGTAGACGGCGTCTCTCCCGAGCTCAGGTCAATCAGGTTTTCTTGGCCTGAGGTACATTTGGGCGCGCTTTGCGCGGTGCGCTTTTCGCCGGTGTCTGACTGCTTCGTTTTTTTCGCCGGTTTCTGCCTTGCTCGTTTCGCCGCGTTTTTGCACGGAACCGCGGGGTTTCTTTAGTCTTGATCTCCTTGTGCATGGATCCTAAGGGGGAGGCGCAGGAGCTCCGCGGCGCTTTTTCCTCGGTCTCCGATTTGGCGGGAACGGCGGCCATGTCTTCTGCATCTGTTTCATTACCTTCTGCTCCCAAAGGCTTCTCTAAGAAGAAGGCTAAAACTAAAAAGCCAGTAAATGTGGAGGAAGCTCCTTCACTATCTTTGCCTACTGAGCAGCAGCCTGCAGCTAATACTATGTCAAATTCTTTAGACAATACTTTTTCAGCAGCTTTTATTCTAGCTATGCATAAGGCCTATTGTATGAAATGGAATCAGACTCAGGCTAAGGGCTCGGCGCCCCTCCTCTCCCAGGGTCTGGATACAGCTCCTTCTGGTTTGGACCCAGGGAAGGGTCCTTCCGGTGCGGTGCAGGGCACCCCAGGGGCTCCCGATGGCTTCGGGTTACCCGACTCAGAACTTCCCAGTCTGGAGGAAGGAGAGCTTTGGATGGACCCTGGCCTAGATCAGTGGGCTGATCTGGAGGAAGGAGAGTTGGGGAGTGCCGATGATCCAAGTCTTTTCAGAGTCTTTCGCAAGGAGGAATTAGGGGCCCTTATTTCTCAGACGCTGTCCACTTTGAATATTGTGCTGCCTCCGGCTCAGGATCAGCCGTTGGAAGACCCGCTCCTTCAAGGGTTTAAAACGGAGCAGAAGTGTTTCCCGGTACACCGCGTTATGAAGCAAATGGTGGAATCCGAATGGGAATGCCCAGAAGCAACGCTGCGGGGGGCCCGGGCTATTGCCCGCTTGTATCCATTGCTGCAGGAGGAGCTCGAGTTGCTTCGCTTACCCAAGGTTGACGCCTTGGTATCAGCGGTTACCAAGAAAACCACCATTCCCGTGGAAGGCGATGCGGCCCTCAAAGATTTGCAGGATAGGAAGCTAGAGGCTCTGCTGAAGTAGACATTTGAATCTTGCGCCCTGTCCCTCAGAGCGGCCTTCTGTGGGGCTTACGTGTCCAGGGCTTCCATTAGATGGATTCAAGGGGCCCAGGGCAAGAGCGACGAAGAGGATGGCGCAAAGCTCGAATCGGCAGCGGCCTACCTCGCAGATACTTTCTATGACTTAATTCGCATTTCCGCAAAGTCTATGGCGTCGGTAATTGCAGCTCGGAGATTCCTTTGGTTACGCCATTGGTCAGCTGACGTTTCCTCAAAGACGCGTCTCAATAAGCTGCCCTACAAGGGCGCCTTACTTTTTGGTGCGGCATTAGATAAGATTGTGAAGGATTTGGGTGACTCCAAAGGGGGTCGCCTCCCAGAGGACAGGCCGAAGGGTCAACGACCGGCCGGGGGGCCACGATTTGCGGGGCGGGAGCCTCGCAAGTTTCGGGGTTCTCGTTTTGCCCCTTATCCAAGAGGACGCTCTGGGTCTCGGGGTCAGTCCTTTCGAGGGGCTCGAGGGTTCGGCAGAGGTTATTTCCAATCCCAGCAGAACCCCAGCAAAAAGCCCCAATGAAGTGAGGATGACCCAGATGGAAGTTCCGGTGGGAGGCCGTCTCCAGCGGTTCCTTTCTGTCTGGGTCACTATCACAACAGATCTCTGGGTGCTCGAAATTATACGCAATGGTTACGCCCTCGAGTTCGCGCGGCCGTTGCGGGACGCTTTCATGGTGTCTCCTTGTGGTTCTGCGGTAAAGGCAGAGGCGGTGTTCCAGACCCTTCAGCGCTTGTTGCGTCTAAGGGCCGTGGTGCCGGTTCCACCAGACCAGTTAGGGTCAGGTCGCTACTCCATTTATTTCGTGGTTCCCAAGAAGGAGGGGTCTTTTCGTCCTATCTTGGATCTCAAGCACGTGAATCGCTGCTTACGCATTCCGCATTTTCGCATGGAGACTCTCAGGTCCGTGATTTGCTCCGTACAACCCTCGGAGGTTCTCACCTCCATCGACCTCACAGAAGCCTACCTCCATATTCCTGTGCGGCCGGAGCACCAGCGGTTCCTGCGATTTGCAGTTCCCATGGGTCATTTTCAGTTCCAAGCGTTGCCCTTTGGTCTGGCCACGGCGCCGCGGACCTTCACAAAGGTGATGGTGGTGGTTGCGACGAGAGGGCATCCTAGTATACCCTTACCTCGACGATTGGTTGATCCGGGCGCCGTCGGTCGCGGAGTCCACGGTGGCCACAGCTCGAGTGGCAGCCCTGCTCGAGCGGTTGGGCTGGGTGATAAATCAGTCCAAGAGCCATTTACAACCAACTCAGCGGCTTCTGTACCTGGGGGCGCTGTTCGACACCAGCGTCGGAGCAGTCTTCTTGCCAGAGCCCCGGATAAAGAAACTTATGGGGCAAGTGCGGGCGTTTCTGCGCCTGAAGACGCCAACGGCCTGGCGTTACTTGCAACTGCTCGGGTCCATGGTGGCGACCCTGGAACTGGTGCCCTGGGCTCGGGCGCATATGAGACCGTTGCAGCATGCGTTGCTCTCGAGGTGGTCTCCTCAACTTCACCCTCTTTCCCGCAGATTGCCTCTCGCTCCGTCTATGAGCGACAGCCTGCTCTGGTGGTTGGATTCCGCTCATCTCCGGGCGGGCATGCCCTTGCGGCCCCCGGAGTGGGTTCTGCTCACAACCGATGCCAGCCTCACGGGCTGGGGGGCCCACTGTCAGTCTCACATAGCGCAAGGGCTATGGTCCCTGGAAGAGTCGACCTCCTCCATAAACCTGCTGGAGCTTCGCACGGTGCGGTTAGCGCTGCAAGAGTTTCGCTTCCTCGTCAGGGGCAAGGCGGTGAGAGTCTTCTCCGACAACTCCGTGGCGGTTTCTTACATCAACAAACAGGGAGGTACAGGCAGCGCGCCTCTCTTGGAAGAGAGTCAACGGTTGATGGGCTGGGTGGAAGCCCACCTGGTGGCGCTTTCAGCGGCTCATGTGGCGGGCCGCGACAGTGTCCAGGCGGATTACCTCAGCAGGCATGCCGTAGATCCAGGGGAGTGGGAGTTGAACGCAGCAGTGTTCCACGCCCTAGTTCTCCGGTGGGGGCAGCCGGTGATGGACTTAATGGCTACCTTCGACAATGCGAAAGCCAGTCGGTTCTTCAGCAGGAGGCGGGAGCGTATGTCCGAGGGTCTGGACGCCCTGGCGCAGCAGTGGCCGTCGGTAGGGCTGCTCTATGTGTTCCCTCCGTGGCCCTTAATAGGTCGTGTCCTACGGCGAATAGAGGGTCACGCGGGACATCTAGTCCTGGTGGCTCCAGATTGGCCGCGGCGCCCGTGGTACGCGGATCTAGTCCGCCTGCTGGTGGACCGGCCTTGGCGCCTTCCGGCGCGGACAAATCTCTTGTCTCAGGGTCCGCTTCTCATGCTGGACGTGGAACGCTTCTCGCTTACGGCTTGGCTCTTGAGCGGGAAAGGCTGATGCACAGAGGTTATGCACCGTCTGTCATCGACACTCTCCTTCGGGCGAGACGCTCGTCCACTTCTCTGGTGTACGCTCGCGTCTGGCGGCTGTTTGAACATTGGTGTGGGGAGCGCGATCTTCGGCCAGCTGGCTCTTTGGTGCCTGATATCTTGTCTTTTCTGCAAGGTGGTTTTGAGAAGGGTTTAGCGCCCGCTACGCTCAGGGTTCAAGTTGCTGCGCTGGCGTGTTTTCGGGGTAGAATTAAGGGGCAGCTCCTCTCTCATCATCCCGATGTCTTGCGCTTCCTCTGAGCCGTCCAGAACTTGCGTCCCATCGTTCCCGCTTGGGATCTTAATCTGGTGTTGGAGGCTCTCGCTCGTCCTCCCTTCGAGCCAGCTGGAGACGTGTCCTTTAAAGAACTTTCCTGGAAGACGGCCTTCTTGGTGGCTCTCTGTTCGGCTAGGCAGGTGTCTGATCTGCAGGCACTTTCTTGTAGGGAACCATTTTTGCACTTCACACGTGAGAAGGTGATGTTGCGTCCCGTGCCCTCCTTTCTTCCGAAGGTGATTTCTCGTTTCCATGTGAATCGGTCGATTTCCCTTCCGACTTTTCCGGATCGCGCAGGGGCGCCCATCGATTCGATTCTCCGGAAGTTGGATTTAGGTAGGGTGCTTAAACGGTATCTTTGCCGGACACGCCCTTTTCGCAAATCGGACAGGCTGTTCGTTTTGTTTGGGGGGCCCAGGAAGGGGGAAGCTGCCTCCAAGGCCTCCATTGCGCGTTGGGTTAAATGTGCTGTTTCGGCGGTGTACCGGGCTAGCGGCCAATCGCCTCCGGAGTTTTTCAGAGCTCATTCAACTCGTAGCCAGGCAACGTCCTGGGCTGAGCTGGCTCTTGTTCCACCCGTGGATATCTGTAGGGCGGCGACTTGGTCGTCGTTGCACACTTTCTCGAAACATTATCGGTTGGACGTGCAGGCCGCGGGTGACGCCGCGGTTGGGGCGTCTGCGGTCGTTGCGGGTCTCGCTGGTCCCTCCCAGGGATAGTTACTGCTTTGGTACTTCCCTCACTTGCCTGGACTGGCCCGGAGAGACGATATGGAAGAAGAAATTAGACCTTACCTGCTAATTGTCTTTCCTTGAGTTCTCTCCGGGCCAGTCCAGGCCCCACCCGGTGGTTTCAGAGAGGCTTTGTCGAGCTCCTCGGCCTTGTCCGGCGGCACGGAGGTTTTCGAAGAGTCAGTTTTGGCCTTCCGCATTTAGTCACGGCTTGCTATGGTCTGTGGGGCTCCCTCGTTTTGGAGGGATTTTTCCAGGAGTTCCTTTATTTCTGGATTCGGACAGTACGTGCTCTTTGGCGTATTCTCCATATACTATATAAAAAAGAAAAAAAAAAAAAAAACCACACCGCTCCAACCAACTTTGGATGTCGGTCACGGGGAGTGCCCTTGTTGGACTTTGGCTAGAGTTAGCATGGGGGGGCTCGTAGTTTACGAGAGTTCTTTTTGTTCTCGTTTCATTTTCCTTCTGCTGCTTTCTAAATTTAGACTGAGGTTTGGCCAGTAGGAGGAGCCAGATACTGTTTCAGCAAAACTTTAGTTTTTCAGTCCTCAGCTGCTAGAGAAGGTTGACAACCCTCACTTGCCTGGACTGGCCCGGAGAGAACTCAAGGAAAGACAATTAGCAGGTAAGGTCTAATTTCTTCTTTATCTCCCCTGGAGTTACCCCATGTTTCTTAGACCTATAATCTTTTATAATAAAATTGCACAAATTGTTCCCTTATCATCCCACCATCATACCATAATTTATTCCCTGCCCCTTAATTTTCTGCACATTTGCAGCCCTCAAACTCTTCTTCAGGTTTCTTGCTAGTGTACTTGATTTATTTCCATGCTCAAAAGATTTAACGTGTTCATTTGAAAGCCTGTGTCTTCCAGCTGTATTTCTTCGTGACCTTATCCATTTTTATTTTTAATTCCTTTGCTGATTTTTCTTTACGTGCTTTTTCCGACTTTGCCAATGCTTCATAATATTGCAACTTCTCTTGATCTCTAAAGTCCTTTTTTTTCCCTTGTCCCCCATTTTACAAAAATACCCCTACCACATTCCATAAAATTCCCTCCCCCCACTTTCACATTATTATTTGCTTCCCAATATTCCAAAATCCCCTTCCTTATTTCCTCCATCACCCTATTATCCCTCAATAACCACTTGTTTAGCCTCCAAAAGCCCTTACTTTTCTCCTCTCCCATTCTCTTCACTTCCATCCACATAGGGGAATGCTCCAAAAGAATAATATACCCCACTATTGAGGCTCCTTCCAACAAAAATAGAATGACTTGTGGTATCAATCTTGTAGACATGTGAGTAGAATGCAGTCTCTACACACTAATCAAATTAAGGGCTCTCTGTGTTGCAGGCTCCTATGTTTAATGCTATAATCTTCCCCCTGCCCCCAACTGGTTCAATTGTGCATTGACTGTCATATTAAATTCCCCACCTGTGGCACTATCCCCTCCACAAAGCCCAACAATTCCTTCTCAATATTTTGATAAAACTCCATTTCATTTGAGTTAGGTGCATTCACATTTATCAGCGTTTCCCCCTTTGTACCTGACATAATCCTTTCACACCCGATAACTGCCGAGTGAATCTTTATACACTCCTTCTAACATAAATTTGAAATCCTTTTTTATTAGGATAGTCATCCTTGCCACTCTATATCCTCCTCTGTTGGCATTGTAATAGCTAGATTATATTCCCTTATCATAATCAATTTCTCATCTTTCACCCGCATGTGGGTCTCTTGGAGCATTAAAATGGACCATTGCAATCTATTTTAATTCTTTAAAGAGTACACTTCTTTTCTTGGGGCTAATCAACCCATTCATGTTCCTTAAGCCAATGCTTATTTCCTCTCTCCCTTCCCCCTGTCCTTCCCCTGTTGAGACCTGGCATATTTCCTTCTCTGCCAGACTCCATCCTTGAGGAACTGACTCCTTCCCCCTCTCTTCCATGTTACACCAATACCTTTTCACCCACCCACCCCTACTTCACATCCTCCTCTACACCCTGCCCTGCTTAATACTGCACCCTCACACATACAGTCATCCCATTCACTCATAGGCCCCATTCACAGTCACATTAAGCAAATCCCTTTCTTTAGGCAATGTTCACCACCCTTGTATCTTTCTTTGCCATCTTCTTCTCCAGCCTTATTCTCAGTCCTGATCTTCATTTCTCTGAACTCTGCTGCCTTTTGCTGGGCCCTGCAAGTACCTCTTCAGCCTTTCAGCCTCCCCTCTGTCACCAGGGTTGGTCTTTCTGATGCTTGATCACTTTCCGGGCCTCTTGCAGGATTCCCTCTACTCCCCACACGTTCCATGCTTACCCTCTTCTTGATCCCCTTCACAATAAAGACGAGAGCAACTGGAGAAAGTCACCTATAACAAATGTACTATCTTCTCAAGAATCTCGTAACTTCCCTTAAGTCTCTTCTTGTTTTCGTAAAGTCCTAGGGGAGAGATCTTGAAACTTTTCCACCTTACAGCCTCTTCATGATAGTTTGCCTCCTTTCCTGGCCTTAAGTGTTTAGCTCCTCTTTCACTTTAAATTAGTACATGCGTGCCATAATATCCCGTGGCTAGTTTTCTCTGTGCATCTCCAGGCTTCTGGGGGCACAATCTAACTTGCTCTTTCTCTGTGACTCTCTCCTGGCCAGCTGCCAAGGATCATTTTGGCGATTCTCCTGCACCTCCCTTGGAACCATAAATTGCATTCACAAGACCAGTTCTCCAAGTCCTCCAGCTTTTCTAATACTTTCTTATGCGCTGACTCAGGATATGTGCGTTTCTTTCTCATTTCACCCACAGTGTCTTCGGATATCTCAATTTTCTCTTCCAGTTCCACTTGCCTGTGACCCAGCTTACTTACTGAAGAAACAGTGGATGCATTTAAATATAAATCTCACTTTTTGTGCCTCTCAACTTGCATTTCAATTCCACCATCCACTGCTTCATTTCATTTCTCATGAATGTGCTTTCTTCTTGATCTCTGCTCATACCGGACTCTGAATCGGAGCTCTCGGCGGCCATTGCCACCCCACTGCTCTCTCATCTCATCACAGTTTTTCGCCACACCCATTTAACAGCTTCAAGCTTCTTTTTCGTGGATATTTGATCTTTCTCCAGGACCAAGCAGGAAGTCAGTCCTCACTTATGGGTGACGTCGGCGCCGACGGAGCCCTCGCGGAGCAATTTTCCCCAGCTTTCAAAGAAAGCCTTTGGGAATTGCAGCGCGCATGCGCGGTCCTCTTCCCGCCCAAGGGTGCCATCTTAGCCAGTCTTCTTTTTTTCCGCGGAGCCCTACAGACGTCCCCGTCTTGTCCCCGCGAAAAAGTTGATATTTCTTCATAATTTTATTCTTTTTCCTTCGGTTCGACGCCGGTCTTTTTCCCGCCCGGACTCGCGACGCCGGTCACGAGTCCTCTTCTTCTTTTTGGTTTTTCTGACTTAGTCAGTTTTCGTTTTCGGTTTTTCCCTGGCAGCCCGGTCCTTTGACCTCGCCGGGACCCTTTTTCCCCCGATGGCTGCCAGTGGTTTCAAGCGGTGTGGTCAGTGTGACCGAAATATGTCACTAACTGACACACACGACTTTTGCCTCCGCTGCCTGGGCCCGGATCATGAAGAAATGATCTGTGGGCCCTGCGGCAAAATGTCCTCCAAAGCGTTGAGAAGTCGGCGGCATCAGCGGGATAGGATCTTCGCTGACCCCAGCCGTACCCGGACCTCGTCGGAGGCCTCCGCGTCCAAAGGTTCCAGCTCGGACCGTCGCCGGAGTTCCTCCGACAGGGGTTTCTCCCTCCGGGGACCATCGACGTAAGGTGAAACCCGCGAGGGCGTCGTCGGTGGACGCTCCTGGCTCCGCGAGGGCCAGGTCGCATAGCCCCGATAGCCGCCGCGGGTCCTTGGAGAAGGAGCACCTCCCGAAGCGACCTCGCCTGGAGTCGGAGCTGCCTGCTCGGGTAAGTCCTGTGGTCCTCCTGGACTCGCCTCCGCGACAGCCGCCGTCGGGGCCCGAGTCGGGGGCTGCTGGGTCACCTGAGCTCGGACTCAGGTTGACGGCCTTGGAGAGCAGACTGTCTGCCTTCATGGACCAGCAGCGGGCACTGCTCGCTGGCTTCGCTGGCGTCGCTGCCCCGACCGCCGGGACGTCGACGTCCAAGTCGACCCCGGAGACCGAGCCGATCCTCGAGTCGATGCGAACTCGAGTCGATCCTCGGTCGAGGTCACCCTCGGCCTCCCGTTCGGGACCGAGGTCACCGACGCCGACTCCCTCGGCGTCGGGGCGGCAGGCGCCGCGCCCTGCCCGGGCCGACCCCACTGAGTCCTCGTCGGAGTCGGTCTGGGAGTCTGAAGAGGAAGAGTCGCCTGATTCTTTCCGGACTCGGTGTGTCCCCTCGGACTCACCGGAGTCCGAACCTCGGAAGCAGTCCCCCCCGGAGGATGCCCGGTTCTCGGACTTCGTCAGGGATATGGCCAAGGCTTTGGCCTTCCCTGCGGACCCCGAGGAGGAGCCTCGAGCCGAAGAGCTCGACGCCCTCCAGTATGACTCTCCCGCAAGGGAACACTTTACTGTACCGGTTCCTCCTATGCTGGAACGACTACTCTTCCGCATGTGGGAGAGTCCGGCCACCTCGCCGGTCCTGAGCAAGCGGGTCGATTCTATCTATCGAGTCCGCAAGAGCCCTGGCTTCCAAAAAGCACAGCTACCACACCATTCCATGGTAGTGGAATCGGCCATGCATCGTCTTAAGAGCCAGAAGATGCACTCCTCGGTGCCTCCTGGCAGGGAGGCCCGTAACCTGGATGGCCTTGGTAAGAAGGGCTCTATGCTTGCGTGTTGTGTCCAGACCTACCAGCTATACATGGGCATGTATCTCCGAGACCTGGCTAAAGAGCTAGCCGGATTCTCCGCTGGTTTGTCCGAGGAACCCTTGCGGAGGTTCCTGGCCTTGTCCACTGGCATTCGGGAATGCTCAAAATTCATGTCCCGAGCAGCCTATGATGGCTTTGAAGCATCGGCTCGAGTGGCCGCAGCCGGCATCGGTGCCCGCCGACAGGCTTGGCTTCAGTCGTCTGACCTTGAGCCCTGGGTGCAGAACAAGTTGGTCGATGTCCCCTGCCGAGGCGAAAACCTCTTTGGCAAGCCCATGGCGGAAAAGGCTGCACAAATTGAGACGGAGACTCTCACCAGGACCAGGCTTTCTAGGAAGACCTCCGCCCCTTCCCAGAAAAAGAAGGGCTCGGGAAAAAAGTCCTTTTACCCGAGGAAGGCGGCTGCCTACAAACAATACCCCCATTATCAGGCCCCTGCAGCTCCCCAACAGGGCCAGCAGGCCAAGGGACGGGGTAACGGGTCCCGTAGGCAGCAAGCCCCCAAGCCTGCACCACCAGCCCCTGCTCAGCAGGGTGGGGGTTTTTGACTCCTTAAGCATAGCCTCTCCCCCCCCGCTGGTTCCTCCCAGCACCGGAGGCCGGCTGGTTCACTTCGCCCACAGGTGGTCCAGCATCACCTCAGATGCCTGGGTGCTTCAAGTCGTGCGAAAAGGCTATCTTCTCCACTTCCACCAGGTCCCTCCCTCCTATTTTCCGGGAGAACCTCCACGACCCCCTCTGCACAGGGAATTACTCCTTCAGGAGTTAGCAGGTCTTCTACAGGAACAGGCGGTGGAACCGGTGCCCCACCACCTAAAAGGTCAAGGCTTTTATTCCAGGTATTTTCTAATACCAAAGAGAACAGGAGGCCTCAGACCCATCCTGGACTTGCGCAACCTCAACAAGTTCCTTGTGCGAGAGAAGTTCAAAATGCTTACCCTTGGAATCCTTCTGCCCTACCTCCAGCAGGGAGATTGGCTATGCTCCTTGGATCTAAAGGATGCCTACACGCACATCCTCATCCACCCAAGCCACCGCCAATACCTAAGGTTTGTGGTGGCAGGAAATCATTACCAGTACAGAGTACTGCCCTTTGGCCTGTCCTCCGCACCGCAAGTCTTCACAAAATGTCTCGCGGTGGTGGCGGCCCATCTCCGGCTTCACGGCCTATATGTCTTTCCGTACCTCGACGACTGGCTCATCAGAGCAGCGTCCGCTCCGGAGGTCACCAACGCCACACGCCGCACGGTGACTCTTCTGCAGTACTTGGGCTTTGTTATAAACTTCGCAAAGTCCACTTTGCTCCCCTCACAGGATCTCGAGTTCATCGGCGCAAGGCTGCACACTCCTCAGGCACGAGCGTACCTACCGCTCGACAGGGCTCAACGGCTCATGGACCTAGCCGACCGTTTTCGCAGCCAGCCCCTGGTCTCCGCCAGGCGCTTCCTGAGACTACTCGGCCATATGGCTTCCACCGTCCATGTGACCCCCAATGCCCGCCTGAATATGCGGCCTGCTCAATGGTGTCTCCGCCAGCAGTGGCGACAAGCCACAGGCGGCCTAGCAGACCTAGTGCGCGTCTCCGAGCCGCTGATCTCGTCTCTCCGGTGGTGGCTTCAGCAGCCGAACCTGATATTCGGAATGCCTTTCCAGTCACCTCAGCCGGCCCGGGTGCTGACAACAGATGCATCCCTCCTGGGCTGGGGAGCGCATTGCCAAGGGGCACGTACTCAGGGCCTCTGGACCACGTGGGAGTCTGCTCAGCAGATCAACTTCCTGGAGCTCAGGGCGATCCGCCTGGCTCTCAAGGCCTTCTCCCACCTGACTTCTCACCAGTCCGTCCTTGTCCAGACGGACAATCAAGTTGCCATGTTCTACGTGAACAAGCAGGGGGGCACGGGCTCCTTCCTCCTCTGCCGGGAGGCACAGAAGCTCTGCTCTTGGGCCGTCTGTCACGGCATTCTCCTCAAGGCAGTTTATCTCCCAGGCCAAGAGAATTACCTGGCGGACAAACTCAGCAGGATCCTCCAGCCGCACGAGTGGCGTCTGGATCCCTTGGTAGTTCAGAAGCTCTTTCTAAAGTGGGGCCTCCCCACGGTGGATCTCTTTGCCAGTCCTCACAACCGGCAACTTCCTCGCTTCTGCTCTCGTCAGCCACACCCCCTTCGGGTTGCGGCGGACGCTTTTCTACTATCATGGTCGGGGAGCCTTCTGTACGCTTTCCCTCCCATCCCGCTAGTCTCTCGGACTCTTTTCAAGGTTCTCCGAGACAAAGCCTTCATGATCCTGGTGGCCCCTCGCTGGCCCAGACAGCCGTGGTTTCCGCTCCTGCTGCAATTAGCGGTGGAGGATCCATTGCCTCTGGGGTTACAACCGGATCTCCTCACTCAGGATCAGGGGTCTCTGCTACACCCCAACCTCAGGTCTCTCAACCTCATGGCCTGGCTGCTGAGAGGGTAGTCCTCGATCCCCTTCTCCTGCCGGCAGAGGTGGAGGAGGTCGTCCTAGCTTCGCGACGACCTTCTACCCGCAAATGCTACGCTCTTAAATGGCGTTGTTTTTCCGTTTGGTGTACCCGACAGTCTCAGGATCCCTTCTCCTGCCCGGTGTCGGTGGTCTTGCAGTACTTGCTTTACCTCTCTAATCTGGGACTTAAGTCCAACTCCGTCAAGGTTCACCTCAGTGCTCTTTCAGCACATCATGTGCCGGTGGACGGCAGACCTCTCTCCAACGACCCTCTCGTAGCGAGGTTTCTCAGAGGTCTCCTTCTACTTAAACCACCTCTGCGCCCGCCAGCGCCTGACTGGGACCTGAATGTGGTTTTACAGCGGATCACCTGTCCGCCTTTTGAACCTATGGCTACCTGTTCTCTCCGTTTTCTTTCTTGGAAAACACTGTTCTTGATAGCCCTCACTTCCGCTAGACGCGTAAGTGAATTGCAGGCCCTCGTGTCTGATCCCCCTTACACTCGGTTCTACAAAAATAGGGTAGTCCTACGGACTCACCCAAAATTTCTTCCAAAAGTGGTCTCCCCTTTTCATATCAATCAGGAGGTGGTACTTCCAACCTTCTTTCCCAGACCACACTCCAGCCGAGCTGAAACGGTCCTCCATACCCTGGACTGTAGAAGGGCTTTGAACTTCTACCTTGACCGTACGCGGGAGCACCGTAAAGCTGCTCAGCTTTTTGTATCTTTTGACCCCAATAAATTGGGGCTCCCGGTCTCCAAGCGTACACTGTCCATCTGGGTTGCGGACTGTATCACTTGGGCTTATGGGGCAGCCGGACTCTCCTTGGAAGGTCGAGTCACGGCTCATTGCGTTCGGGCAAAGGCCACGTCAGTGGCTTACCTCCGCTCTGTTCCGCTGGCAGACATCTGCCGGGCCGCTACTTGGTCTTCGAGCCAGACTTTTGCGGTCCATTACTGTCTCGAGAGGGAGTCCCGCAGGGACAGTGCTTTCGGACAGGCAGTCCTCCGTAATCTCTTTGAGGTCTGAGCAACTCCTACCCTCCATCCCGGATGTGGGCTACCGGTGGGTAATAATTCAGCGAAGATTCTTTCCTTCTGTGCTGCTGAGCTAGAGGGAGCTCATTTTTGTGCTTAGGGTCTCCGGTAGCCTTAAGCTTGGGCGTCCCATAAGTGAGGACTGACTTCCTGCTTGGTCCTGGAGAAAGCGTAGTTACTCACCTGTAACAGGTGTTCTCCAGGAGCAGCAGGAATCAGTCCTCACAACCCTCCCTCCTCCCCTTGGAGTTGCAATCGTCTGCTTTACTTTTTTTTGCAAATTTTTATGCTGTCTTTTTTAGCTATGTCATCTGACTGGCTAAGATGGCACCCTTGGGCGGGAAGAGGACCGCGCATGCGCGCTGCAATTCCCAAAGGCTTTCTTTGAAAGCTGGGGAAAATTGATCCGCGAGGGCTCCGTCGGCGCCGACGTCACCCATAAGTGAGGACTGATTCCTGCTGCTCCTGGAGAACACCTGTTACAGGTGAGTAACTACGCTTTCTTTTTTGCGCTCAGTACCCCCACAGATCTCTTGGGGAGCAGGCTTAAAGGTATTTGTCCTTTTTTCTTTCAGCCCCACGAGAGCACTCATTTTAGGCTCCCATTCCCAGTGATGGCATCACTTCCTTCCTCTACAACACATTTTTCAAATTAAATCACAATTTCCACCAACCTATACTTCAGAGTGTTTAAAAAAGAAAAATTTGAATGTTTTTTTAGGTAGAAGCACACCGTTTTAGGAGTCCCCTACCTGTGTGGCTGATTCATTCTGCTCATCGGTGGAGAAAGTGAAAGTTGCATAGCTGTAACAGGAGTTCTCCATGAACCGTTGAATTAAACAGCTACACAGAGTTGTCTGCAATTCTTGATACGAAACTAAAGAATCTGAGCAGAAATAAAAAGATGAAGCAGGAACTCCCCTGCAAGACTGGAAAAGGTTTTAGTCTTTCTGGACTCTGAGAGAACTGGTTTGCCTTGGCACCATCAGATGACATTACTCATCCGGATGGCTGATTTGTATCCTGCTTTCTTTGGAGAATTACTATTGCCCATTCCCCTGCTTTCACTTTAATTCTAAAAAAAAAGTTTGTAAAAGTTGCTTTTATTGAAAGAAGTTTATGTATGTATGACTTTGCTTAATCTCCATTCAATCCGTTCCATTTTCCCTTTGCTCTTCCCCATTTGGTTTAATCCTTTGATTGTAAAGGCTCTTCTTTGAAATACTTTGGTTTCTTACTTTTGCATACTTATTAACTTATCAACCCCAGCTATGCCAAAGGATTCCTCAGCGGCATCCATGGATCCACAGAGGGGCTCGAGAAAGAAATCATTGGTTTGGAGGCACTTCCGCGCCATGAAGGATCAGCGGTTTGCCGAGTGCCTACACTGCTGGAAGACTATCAGCCGAGGAAAGATAGTGGGACATCTTTCCAACACTGCAATGCAATACCATTTGAAAAAGCAACATCTGGAAGTGTTGCTTGCAGGGGAGGCTGGCTCTCTGGGGAAACCTTCCCCTATTACAAATAGCAATAAAAGCAAAGAAAAGGGGAAGTCAGCTTCCCAACCTGAGCCCCAAGCACCTTTCCCCAGTGATTACATTGGTGAGCATCTCCCACCCCCAGCACAGTGGCAAGCCACCATGGAGCAGATGGGGTGGTATCCCACAGAACTGTCCCAGGGCAAGAGGCAGACGCCAACCAAGGTGGTCACTAAGTACATTGCGGAAATGATTGCTCTGGATGACCATCCCCTGCAGTTGGTAGAGAATGTGGGTTTCAAGCGACTGCTCCTCCTGTTAGCTCCCACCTACAAAGTCCCAAGCCAGACTACATTCATTAGACATGTTATACCCACCCTATATGCACAGTGCCATGCCCAGATGCAAGTACAGTTGGCCAAGGCAGAAGGGAGTAGCGTACATTTCACAGCTGACATCTACACTACCCAGAATGCTACGCATGCCTATCTGTCCCTGACAGCACACTGGTGGCAGCTGGATGAGGCAGGGGCAGGCATCAGCTGTAGTGGGGGCACACCAGCAGGGTATAGGTGGGCTTTGCTACATACCCAAGTGATGGAACAGAGCCATACTTCAGCCCATATCCTAGAGGCAATCAGAGGGATAATGGAGGGCTGGCTAGTTGAAAGAGACATTAAAAAAGGATTTTTCATTACAGAAAGTAGCAATAATATGATTAGGGCAGTGGGTGATGGAGGCTACAAGGGGATCCAGTGTTTTGCACACTTGCTACACCTGGCAGTAAAGGATGCCATTGGACTGGGGGGCAAGGATGGCGGCAGTATCATCTTGAAAGATCTACTAGAGAGATGCAGGAAAATAGCCAGGCATTTCAACCGGAGCGTAAGAGGTGGTCAGCAGTTACGGCACAAACAGGCATTTGTTGGGGCACCTCTGAACAGCCTTATTCAGGATGTGGACACCAGCTGGAATTCTATCTACTTCATGCTGCAGAGATTAGTGGAGCAGCAGACGCCCCTTCATGAGTTGTCTATGGAGACAGAGATAGGGTTGGATCACCCCCTTGGATACCAGGATTGGTTGCACATGACACAGGTGGCATATGTTTTGAAACCCTTCAAGGATGCCACAGAAGCCCTGAGTTTGGGCACAGCCACGCTGGGTGAGGTCATTCCTATAGTCAACCTTCTGGAGCAGAAATTGGAGGGCTTCCACCAGGAGCAAGGATTGGCAGAGGAGGTGTTGGTGCTAGTCAAGTGTTTGCAGCTGCAACTTCAAAATCGTCTCAAACCCCTCACCCAGCTGGATTGTTACATGTTGGCTACCATGTGTGACCCGCGGGTGAAAGGGAGTATTGCCTTCCAATCCAACACTCTGTGCTACTGGAAGGAGAAGCTGGTGGCTAGAGTACAGGAGTGTAGGCAGAGAGGCAGCGTGGGGGAAAGAGTGGGCTCCCCTTGCAGCACTGGCAGCATCAGCAGCACCTCATCAGCTCCCGCCTACTCCCCTTCTTTCTACCACCTTGCCCCCATTGATACTGCAGGACGAGCTTTCTTGACACAAGCCATAGCTTCAGCTGTTGGCAGCAAAGGCCTCCAATACCCCCTAGAGGAGACCCCTGCAGAAACGTCAGTCAAGCGGTACCTTGCAGAGCCTATCGAAGTTATGTCTACAGATCCCTTGGCATACTGGGCACACAAGGCCGCAGTCTGGCCAGATCTTGCCAAGGTTGCCCAGCATTTCCTTTCCTGCCCGCCAACCAGTGTTCCTAGTAAACAGGTTTTATCAATGGCAGGAAACTTTATAAGTCCACACCATTCACAGCTGGCACCAGAGTTGATGGAACAATTAGTCTTCATTAAGATCAACCTTCCTCTGCTAGGTTTCCCTGAATTCCCATGTGAGTGGCAAGAGGACTGAGCATGCAGCACCATTTCGTATTGGGGGGGGGGGGGGGATTCCCACTCGCTGAAAACCAATGACCAAATCCTTCAGAGTTCATACCTAATGAACACCAGTGTCCATAATTTTTATTGCCTGTGCCTGGGGTGTTTGATACCTCTGCTGCTGCCACTCTTGGCGCTTTAGGGAGTTGATACCTCTGCCATTGCTTCTTGGCTCCATTGGTAGTTTATGCCAGCTTCCTCCATGCTGTCTGTTTGCTCTGCCCATCACTTAGTAACCAGCGTGATCTGTAAGGAGGGACTTTCAATTGCCCGCAAGTTTCATAAAAGTTGGATGGAAAACCACAACTTATAAGCATCAATAGCATGTTTGTTGCTTTCCCCCATTCGATTTAATGGAGACATCTCTCAAATGACAAAAATGAAACATGAAGACATGGACCCAAGTGAGTCAACAATATAAAACAAAAAGTCACATCAGACACATCCCTAAGCTTCCCTGCTGTCAAATGGAACAAAGAGATGCATTGTTGACATATAGAAAATAAAGATAGGGTGAACAGTCTGCACTCTATGAAATCACAATAGGGGGCCCTACAAACAAAGCAAATGTTAACGTGAAAGGATACAAGTCTATTTTTATTTTGAGATCACTCCGTTTTTAGTCAAATGGGGTAATTTTATAAAGTAATTTTCACATGGATATGACCTGTTTACAAAATTCCGACTGATGTAAAAGTATGTGCATTGGCACAGTGATGAAGACTTTGCCAGTGGGCATATACTGGGGTGGAATTCACGAGGACACGCGTAGATTACAAAATAAGATGATCTACGTGCATGCTTTTAAAAATCTAGGCATGGACATTTACACCTAGTATGTTATTAAGACACATAAGTGCCTCTGTGCCTTTATAAAAAAGCACCTAAGTAGACCCGCCCTTGCCCATTTGTCAACACTCTGCTTAGGGTCTTGCTTTTTTTTTTTAATATCAGTTGCCATGTCAGTCACTGCTGCCCCTCCTCCCTTAGGTGCCAACATAAAAAGCCCCTCCTCCTTTAGGTGCCTTCTTATCAAGTTACCCTCAATGACAGCCACTAGTTTTCAGGGCGGTTATATGGCGCATTTCATTGATCTGCACGTTTGCCTATTATGTAAATTACAAGCAGACACTCACAAAACATTTACAGTGGATACCCTTCCTTCTCTGTCTACTTCCCCTTACCTCCCGGCATGCTCTCTCTTTCTCTTTCTTTAAGAACATAAGATATGCCATACTGGGTCAGACCAAGGTCCATCAAGCCCAGTATTCTGTTTCCAACAGTGGCCAATCTAGGTCATATGTACCTAGCAGTTTCCCCAAGAGACACAAGTTCCACAATGCTTGTACTGGGTCAAGCATTGATATCTTCAGTCACTTCTTAATAATGGTTTATGGACCTTTCCTCCAGGAACTTGTCCAAACCTTTTTTAAACCCAGCTACACTAACAGCCTTTACTACATCCTCCGGTAACAAATTCCAGAGTTCGATTACACGTTGAGTGAAAAAATATTTTCTTTTATTAGTCTTAAATAGTTTACCCTGTAGCTTCATTGCATGTCCCCTAGTCTTTCTATATTCTGATAACGTAAACAATTGATCTACATTTACCCGTTCCACTCCGTTCATTAATTTATAGACTTCTATCATATCTCCCCTCAGCCGTCTCTTTTCCAGGTTAAAGAGCCCTAACCTTTTTAGCCTTTCTTCATAGGAGTATCCTTCCATCCCCTTTACCATTTTGGTGGCTCTTCTCTGAACCTTTTCTAAAATCGCTATATCCTTTTAAGATACGGCGACCAGAATTGCACACAATATTCAAGGTGCGGTCTCACCATGGAACGATACAGAGGCATTATAATATCTTTTGTTTTATTTTCCATTCCTTTCCTTATCATACCTAGCATTCTATTTGCTCTCTTGGCTGCCGCTGCACACTGGGCCGAGGGTTTTAACATGGTATCCACAATGACGCCTAAATCTTTTTCCTGGGTGGTGGTTCCTAATGTGGAACCTTGCATCGTGTAACCATAGTTTGGGTTGTTCTTCCCTAGGTGCATAACCTTGCACTTGTCCACATTAAATTTCATCTGCCATTTTGATGCCCAGTCTTCCAATTTATCAAGATCCTCTTGCAATTTTTCACAATCCTCTTGAGTTTTAACAACTTTAAATAGCTTGTGTCATCTGCAAATTTGATAACCTCACTCGTTATTCCACTTTCCAGGTCATTTATGAATATGTCAAAAAGCAGCGGACCCAGCACAGATCCCTGGGGTACACCACTATTCACCTTTCTCCATTGGGAAAATTGGCCATTTAGCCCTACCCTCTGCTTTCTATCTTTTAACCAGTTCCTGATCCACAATAGTACACTGCCTCCTATCCCATGACTCTTTAGTTTTGCCAAAAGTCTCTGATGAGGGACCTTGTCAAAGGCTTTCTGAAAGTCCAGATACACAATATCAACCGACTCACCTTTGTCCACCTGTTTATTCACTCCTTCAAAAAAACATAACAGATTAGTAAGACAAGATCTTCCTTGTCTAAAGCCATGTTGGCTGTCTCCCATTAGGTTGTGACTATCTACATGCTGAGTAATTTTATTCTTTATGATGGTTTCTACCATTTTTCCCGGTACTGACGTCAGGCTCACCGGTCTGTAGTTTCCCAGATCACCCCTGGAACCCTTTTTAAAAATTGGTGTTACATTGGCGATCCTCCAATCTTCAGGTATTAGAGATGATTTTAATGATAGTTCACAGATTACTGATAGCAGGTCTGCAATCTCATATTTCAGTTCTTTCAACACCCTTGGATGTATACCATCCGGCCCAGATGATTTGCTACTCTTCAGTTTATCTAATAGTTGTAAGACATCTTCCCGATGTATCGATATTTCCTTCAATTCTTCCGCACCTTTAAATACCACTTCAGTCATGGGTAACATCCCTACATCTTCCTCAGTAAAGACCGAAGCAAAGAATTCATTCAGTCTCTCCGCTATTGCCTTGTCGCCTCTTAGTGCTCCTTTAACCCCTTTATCATCTAATGGACCAACTGACTCTCTCACAGGTTTTTTGCTACGAATGTACTTGAAAAGGTCTTTATTTTGCGTTTTTGCTTCCGCAGCAAGCTTCTTCTCAAATTCTCTCTTTGCCTGCCTTATCAATGCCTTGCATTTGACTAGCCAGTGCTTGTGCTGTTTCCAGGTTTCATCATTTGGCTCTTTTTTCCATTTCCTGAAAGATGCTTTTTTGGCAACAACAGCCTCTATGATCTCACCTTTAAACCATGCTGGCAGTTTTTTGGACTTCCTTCCACTTTTCTTAAAGCGTGGAATACAGCTGGTCTGGGCTTCCAAGATAGTATTTTTCAACAACACCCAAGCATGATGTACGTCTTTAACCTTTGCAACTGCTCCTTTTAGTTTCTTCTTAACTGTTTTCCTCATTTTATCATAGTCTCCCTTTCGAAAGTTAAAAGGTAGTACTGTGGATTTCCTTACTATCCCTCCTCCACTAATTAAATCAAAGGCAATCATGCTATGATCACTATTTGCAAGTGGCCCCAACACCCTTATCTCTTGCACTAGATCTGGTGTTCCACTAAGGACTAGGTCTAATATGGCTTCCCCTCTGGTGGGTTCATGAACCAGCTGCTCCAAGAAGCAGTCATTTATTTCATCTAGGAACTTTATCTCCCTAGCATGTCCTGCCGTGACACTGACCCAGTCAATACCGGGGTAACTGAAATCACCCAGTATTATTACTGCGCTGTAACTTTTGTTAGCTTCCTTGATTTCTTTGAGCATTTCATCATCCATTTGTTCATTCTGGCCGGGCGGTCGATAGTACACCCCCACTGCCATCGCCTTCCCCTTTTTACATGGAATTTCAATCCAAAGAGATTCTACAGCAGATTTTGTTTCCTGCAAAACTTTAATCCTTTCTGAGTCAATGCCCTCTCTAACATAGAGCGCAACCCCTCCACCAATTTGATCAGCTCTATCATTACGATATAGTTTGTACCCAGGTATCACAGTGTCCCACTGGTTGTCCTCCTTCCACCATGTCTCTGATATTCCAATCATATCTAACCTTTCTTTCCCCCCACCACTGTCTCTCCTTCCTTTCCCCCCTCCCATCGTGGCATTCAATATTTTTTTCCTTTCAGCCAGCACACGCACTCGCTCACACTGTCGCTTCTTCCCAGGAACTCAAATTCTCTCTCGCACTTTCATGCTCCCCACAAGAGCACCCTTTCCTGGCCGCCAGCTCAGCTCTTCTGCTCTATAACTGGCCAGAAGTGTCATGTGTCTGCGCTAACAGGGTATGAAAGCACGCTAGCAATCACATGTGTGCCTCACCCCACGCTCCAGCAACAGACAGATGATGATATTATAGATAGATAGACGTTTGCCTTTTAAAAAATGCCATTCTCTGCTTTTTCTTGTGTTCCCAGTTAGTATATTTGGTCCTCTACTGGAGGGAGGGGGGGGGGAGAAGGAAAGGGATCTGAATGATTTGTGATGGGAAGGGCAGAGGGGGATGTGAACAGGGAAAGGGACCTGGGAGCTTCAGAGGAAGAGATCTCGGGCAGGATAGGCAGAGACAGGACATGGGAGGAGGGAGAGAGAGGGGAGAATAACAGGAAATATGGGATGGGGGAGAAAGATACACAGGATCCTGGATTGGGGAGGCAGATCAGGATAGGCAGAAACAACCCCCATAGACACCAGAGCCTCCCCTTCTGTCCTCTTATACACTAAAGCTCCTCTGATGCTCACCTGCCACCTCATTCACACCTCACAGCACCTCAGATCTCTCTGCTTACTGTACTCTCCCTGCCCCCACTCCACATACTCCCTCTAACCTCTCTCTTTAAGCCTGCAGCCCCCCCCCTCCCAACAAAACCCACATCCCCTCCACACATCATCTCACTCTTTCCTTCCTCCCACCCTTCAACGCTGATTGGTGGTAGGAGGAAAAGGAGAGTTGCCTTGTGTTGAGCCATGTCTTTCCTCCCTACTGGTCTCAGGCCTAATTGTTTTTAACTGTGCAATTGAAAATGGTCTGGCCAAGCAGAGGGGAAAGACATTCCTACCTCTGATCAGCACGGGCGCGGGGAAGGATTTTAGAAATGTACCGCCAGCTTCTGCTTGCCTGATCCAGTTGGTCCCTGGTCCCCTGTGGCACTTCTGCAGAAAGAGCCCGATTTTGAAGTCATTGCGAAGGGTCACAGAATCACGGGAGACTGTGGGCACAGCATATAATCAAAGAAAGGTGGTACAGAATATCTACAAACCCTTGAAAACAAACATGATGAGAAAGTTATCAACATCCAGGAAAACAAAAACAAAGAGGTAAATTATTAGAAATACAGCACATAGGATTTTGACTTCCCCCTATAGAGAAAGTGTTAAAAACTTATTAGATCCTGGCATATGTTTTGGTCATAGACCTGTATCAAGAAAAAACATCTAAGAATTAGATGTCATCAGTGTTACGAAGTCCATTGCGATACATTTTCTTCTTATCCTGGAATGTGACCTCTATCGAGTGTTAGAGACAACAGAAGACAAAAGCTTACCCACTGATGCAAAAGATTGGTAAGATGTCATCCTAATAGGGGATTGTACAGTATGGGGTAAATAAAACTGAACATCTAGATGTAAACTCTCTGCTTACATTTTAACTGCAGGGTTTGCACCATAATCAAAGAAAAATATATGGGCACTTTGATTATTGACCAGTGGAAACTTACTGACAGAAAATTTGCACCTGCTTCCTATGTCGATACGTTTTAGGCAAAAATTAAAAGCATGTAGATTTGAATAATCAAACTTGTCTGGATTTTACCTCTCAGTTCGTTCTCTCTACGTTAGGGGATGCCTGCAGTCTCTGTGGAGAAACGTACAGACAGGTTGAACAGTATTTGGAGCCCCTATTTCCATGGATGAAATGCTTCTGTACCCATGGAAATTATTTTAGATATTGCCCCCTATGGGGGTAATTTTATAAAGGATTTTTCACACATAGGCCTTTCATAAAATTACCCCAGAGGTTACATGCATATAAGTACATGTGGTGACAAAAAACGTGTGCACGTGTAAGCGTGCTCAGGGGTGGAGTCACAGTTTATATACATCATTTATAAAATATGCAACTATATTTAAGCCTAATCCTGCCTTTGATCTAGGCGTGATTACTGCCACACTTCCCCTAGTATTTGCACCTACGTGTCTTTATAAAATAGGCACCTACATGGCCTTCACACAAAGGCAGCCTGTTATAAAATTACCCTCTATATGACTACTGTGTGTTTAACTTCAAAATAAAGATATTTTCTGCTCCTTGGCCTGGCCCAGGCTGGGGAAATGCAGAGACTGTGTTCATAGTACCTGGTAGGAAGTCTCAGCCATCATCCAATAGCAGTGCCTACTGGCCAGGCTCAAGGTGCAAGTGGACTGGATTCTGAAGAAGAAAGTCCCTTGTGCAAGGACTCTTGCTGTGATAGGTGAGCTGGATGGAAATGGTGGGGATTCCAAAGCGGAGGGGGGGAATCCCTCGTAGGTGAAAATTAAGACTTCCGGAACTATAGTCTAGTAGACGCTGATTCTTATGACCTGGAGGATTCCCCTAGGCCCACAAAAATGAAGATAACAAAACGTAAAGCCGACAGCCTATGCTAAGTTAAGAGTAATATCTCAGAACCTTGCTTTGACAAATAGTTCATGACATCATTCTGCCTTTGTGTTATCTTTGTACATGCAAATTAGTTTTGTTTGGAAATCATCAGCTCTTTCTCTATTAGGAGACTGGGGTTTGGTGTTACTGTGTTATTTGACATCTTCATGTGTAATGATTCTAATTAATAGGATTATTGAAGAGGTAATATTAATAGTAAATACATTGATATATTTTTGTAACTGTCTTTACTGTAATTTTTGAAATGCACAAGCATTAGTATAGCACAGTCTGTTTTCAGTCTTATGTTTCATAAAGGCCTTGTACAGTGTAGACGTTATCACAGCTACATATGACATGAAGATTGACGCCTATTATGAATGACCGTGCTACCTTTTTGTAGTTTCATCCATTTATCAGTGAACTCCTGCTGAAACCCTTGTATTAAATCAGTCATTGATGGGATGTGTTGTAAACTTGTAACATATACAACAATAAATGCAATAAATTCTTTCTAAACATCCTATGGAGATTCCTCTTTTTTCCCCCGGCCAAGTATGTTACACCAGGGTTCTCTGTTTTGCTCCTGCCACGCATTATGCTGCAGGACTACAGAAATCTAAACTCTCATTCAACTTGTAACCTTTTGTTTGATTGGTTAACAAAGACAAATGCAATATTTAATACAACCAATGGGTGGCAACGCAACACACAAATACAAGAATTCTTCTGCATTCAGAACACTCCCTATCTGGTATCTGTAGATACCACCATTACTTACCATCCTTTAACTTCACGGAAATAAAGGTTAACAAATAATACAAGGTGATACCTTTTTTTTTACTAACCTTAATACATTTCTTGGCTAGTCTTCAGGCATTAACACACCCTTCCTCAGTCCAAATGGAAGCATACGGTGACACGAAACAACGTATTAATATGCAATGAGTCCATAGTGTTCACATATCCTCATGAGACATGAGAAGCACTATCTTGGTGTGCTAGGTCTGACAAAGGCTTTCACTGGCCCTTCTCTACTTATCTAAATTTTGGGGACTATTCCCACCTCTGTTGGGAATAGTCTTAGCAACAAGCCATTTCAACCATTTGTTCTATTAGATTTGCTTGTCTTTAAGCAGTTGTGGTTGCCTGAATGGTTGTCTGATCTACTGAACTCTCATCTGCAGGGTCAATCGATAACTCTATGTCTCCATTGCTGCCAGTAGCGTTTAATAAGGCTTTGTGCCGGTCTGCATTGAAGTTTGTAGAGGTCTTTAGTATCAGATTTATATTAGCTTTCTGCATGGGAAGTATAAGAAGAGTCAAGATCACTGGAGACTTTAGATCGGTAGACATAGGAACCAGGGATCTCACACTGATGATGGATGAAACTTCAGCAAGGGGAATATTCGGAACTTCATGGGTTAGCTGAGTCGGGACATAGTGCTACTATGCTGGCTTCCTAATGGGTTCAGATTTGTTGTTTATGTACCTGTAGAACCTGCCATAGAAAATGTCTTCCAAGACTTGGAAACTGATGGTAATCCAGACCATGTCTGAGCTGATTATAGGAGCTGAAGCTAGACACCTGCTGTACACGAAATCCCCAAAAAACTACAAAAGCATCCCAAAACAGAAAATGCTTCTGATGGAGGACACTGTTGTTTTAGACATTCATTTGGGGACACGCTTTGGAGGGGAAGGAAAAAGCTTAAAGACAGCTTTTAATCAATGCGCATGTGGGTGACCTACTGGTACTTTTTATCCTCACACTTTACAGCAGATTTGAAAGGGAAACATTTTTGCAGATTGATTTGGGGAAAAGTATGCACAAAAAACTGCTCATATTGTTTGCATGGGTACTTTTTCTGTGAAAATGTATGGCAATGTTTTTGGAAATGCAAAAGTATGTGTGCCACCCTCTCGCCCACAAGAACCCGCTCTCAGATAGGCGCATGTGTGTTCGGCAGTTTTCAAAATCCTCTCTGCTGTGCATGAAACCTTTGTTCTCTGTACAGAAATGCCTTTGAAAATTGCCCGGTAATTTCATAACAGGATGCCTATGTGAAATGTCTAGAAAGGTGCCTATTTTATGCCTATGTGCCTTTATAAAATAGGCTCCTACGGTGACACCCCCCCCCCCCCCCAGTGGTGCACAAATGCTCTTGCACAAAGTTCCGCCAGCTCCAAAAATGGTGCAAGTGTATGCATGCATTCTAGGTATGTACAGGCTTATTATATAAAATATATATTTACAGCACAGCTCCCCTTAAACTATGCGCAGATTGCGTAAAAGTGAGCACAATGTAGTCATTCTCTGAGGGTAAAACATGCTTTACACATTGAAAATACGTGATAAAATTACCCTTGCCCACCTACCGGGACCTTCTGCAAGTAAAGCATACGTGTCGGGTACACTCGCCGGAGGCAACTTCGCAGCCGGATTTTGAAACCAATTCTCAAGTCGGGATTCCGAGTGCAAGCAAGAAATAATTGGGCACTCTGCACGCCTGCCAGGATTACGAGACAGATAGATGTTGCAACATAGTAGAAGATGGCACATAAAGTCAGAAACAAACTTGCGTCCTTTTTTGGAAGTACAAAAGCTGAAGTACTGAATACTTGGCTTCCATCCTCTTAACACTTCATTCATCTGTATGTGGGCATGCATATGGATCAGTGCAGGATCATTGGTAGACCATGCACCAAGTTGTATTTATTTCATTAAGAAACTGCATTGTTCAGCTTTCTTCCTCGGATTTTGAGAGCAATTCGTTAGACCTGGCAGTATAGTGTAACAATGTAGACCCCTGTATGCTGGGCAAGATCATCTGTGACCACCCGACTAACTTTATTCTCCCCGCTTTCCTGCTCTACAGATGTTTCAAGGATCTCGACCTGGTGTCAGCTTCCATTTTCTGATATCTGTTAATATTCAGCAAGCTGCAAAGCAGCAAGACATCCATATAAATATAACTGGATAAAGAAAAGCACCACTTTTCAAAAGACGGGCTAGTTATCCGTATATATCTGAATATGAATGTCTGAGAAGTTAAAGCATACAAATTCACTTATGTGGCACAAGTAAATATTGTAGTTTACGGTTAGGAGATGCAGATATAGTTTGAAATTTCCACCAAGTAGCATAGGGTCGTCTTTATCTATATATCTCTCTGAATATACACCAATAACTCAGCCACCCATTTTTTTGTATATGTTTGGATGCAAGAAATGTATCTGTTTATGTGCAGACTTGAATATACATATTTCAGTATTCATGGATAATGTGGCCGTTTAGTTTTGAATTTCTATACGTATGACCGGTTTATTTAGTGATAGTTGCATATGCACGGTCAAAACCTGTTTTATCCGTACAAGCTTGAACATATACGGATAAATTGCTTTTCTCTGTGTATCTTTCAACATGTATGTCATTGGCCCCGCGGGTTAGAGCGCCATCTAAAGGGGGAGAAATCACTGGACATGGCAGTACGAACAAGGGAGGAGAATTTTTCCCTGGAAGAAAAAGTCCTGCTGGCCAGGCTTGTCCTGGCCAAGGAGTCCATTCTTTTCCCCCCAGGGAGAGGCCGGGGCAGCATCATGGCCAGGAGAAAGGCATGGTCGGACATCCGCTGCACCATATATAGGTAAGTATGCCGTTTGTTGTTCACTGTCACCAGGGCCTGTACAGTTGAAAAGTTATTGTGTGCTTACTGTCTTCTAAGTGCCCTTCCCTTGGATGTTTCTTAACAAAAATGGGTATGGGAAAAGTGGCCAGAGTTGCAGCATCACCTATACATATGCACTGCTCTTCAGACTCCATGATAACTTCAACTGATGCAGCTGGGCTTCCCAGAATACTACTGGGCTCAGCAAGGGGAGTGCTGATCCTGGGGTCTGGGAGGGAAGGGGGTGAGACAGCTATTAACCATTTTGCCAGTGGGAAATAACATTGCTCTGTCCTTCAGAACTGCCGCAGACCTTGGGGGGGGGGGGGCAAAGAAGACTTTTATGAGTGATAATGCCATGGGGAAGTTTGGATGTTAGTGGTATATCCTAAGAGGAGTCGGCTGTGGGCACAGAGCATCACTGGGACGTACATTTTGGAAGGGGGCTAGGGACTCTCTACTGTGGGCTAGTCCACTGATCTTACTGCCCTTTATGGTATTTTGTATCTGACAGAGAGATAGGAACGTGGAGAGAGATAGAGTCCATTAAAGCAAAGTACCGGGCCCTGCGCCGGCAGGAGGTGGCGCTCTTATCCCAGCTACGCCATGAAGGCCAGCCACTACTAGGTAAGCCTCAGTCTGCTACCATGGGCATGCTCCAAAATATCAATTGCTCTATTGTGGGGGAAGGGTGGTTAAGTCAAAGGGCTGTGTAAATGCCTGGGCCCACTGTCTGTTTTAGCCATATCCACTGGCCACCAAAGAAACAATGCAGATAATTTGCCTTAGTTGCCTATGGGTCTCAAATAAAGTAATGAACAGAAACATTACACGCCAAATAGATTTTGGCTTGCTATGTGCAGTAATAAAGTGCACAGGTTCACTAGAACTTAAGTATCACCACCAAACATCGAACGAGGAAACTATGCTTCATATAATACCTAGAGGCATTTTCATTGCCCTTGGGTAAACTATCATGGGTTGTATAGCCATTCAGCGTTTCTTTTCTGTTACTTTGCAAGCACCCTTGAATGTTTTGCGACCTAATGTCAAATCTTTTCTCTCTGTACATCAGTTCCTCTCTGGATGACAATATCCGTCTGTACTACTGGTAATGGGACCATAATGACAAATGGCAGCCATTGTTGGTATTTGCTGTTGTCCCTCATCTTGTGCCTTCTTCATATCACTTTATTAGCATGTGCACACTGGGACATAGCTATAATATTTCCTGATTCTTACCTCCCTCCAGACAGCTTACAGTGACAATTTTGTTTTTTTAAGTTTTACAGGGGAACTAAACTGTATGATGTACATGTGATAGATTTATGACTGTAGCAGACAGGTCCACTATGGTAGCATAGACAATCTCTCTCAAGTATGTAACAATTTCTTTGGCTGTTTTTATTCACAGTCGCCTTTATTGTCTGTTTAGCTCATTCAGCAAGAGGCTTCTATCCGGTCTTATCTGGCCAGCATCTGGAGAGGGGAGAGCCGGCGGTGGTGGTGAACAACGAGGAAGAGGTAGAGGCTCAAGAGGTGGGGGAGGAGATTGAGGAAGAGGAGGAAGAGGTAGAGACCCATGAGTTGGTGGAAGAGGAGCAGCTGAACCCAGCTGCTGACTCAGTGGGCTCAGCTGCTGACCCAGTTGGACTGCCATCCTCAGCTGACCCACCACCACCCATAGCTGGGTCAGCACCCCCAATTGAACTGCCAGACCAATCAGTATCTCAGGCACTATTAAGAGCTTTGCAGGGCTTAACGGACAGCAACATCGCCCTCATGAGGGAAGTCGCAATGCTTCGCTCCTGCATGGCTGGCCTCGTGAGAGTGGTTGAGGGCCAGAGGCCCTCCTCTTTATTTCAGGAGATTGAAGGGATGAGGGCAGAGCTACGGGCCCTCACGGAGGCCATCAGACAGCAGGGGGCCTATAGCTCTGCCCCCTTTGATCCACATGTTTAGGGGGATCATGGGGCTTTGTGTATATAATTCATATTTATTTCTTTGTAAATAGTTATTATATTCAGTAAATTGTACAAATTGACTTTATCTCGTGTGTCATGTGTTCATTTTCTATTCTGTACATGTTAGGGATATTATGTGCATTTTTACATATAATCTTGCACCTTTCCACAAGACGAGAAGTCTGCATACATTGCCATTGTGAAAGAATTTCTGAAAGAATGTCACAAGGAGAAGGTGATTATGATCTGAAGAGCATCATGGAGTTTTGAAGACCCGAGGGAAAGGTGGCCAATGTGCTATGCATGGAGAATCGTATTGTTGGGACATTTCCAAGAAGAACATGCCCGTTAACCTAGCTTAATTGCTTCATTTGCTGGCCATAGCCCAAGTGACACTTATTTGGAAGGGGGGTGCCCTTCTTGCATGGGAGATGAAATATCTGACCTGGCCTCTCCTCCTCAGTGAGGGAGTCTTGGAATGGTGATGTGTGCATGTCAGAGAAGGGCCCCGGGTATGACACACTGTCAACAACACTATAGGACTCAGGCTACAGATCTAGCACTCAGGTTCTTGGCAGGAGGACTCTGTTCGCATTGTATAGGGTAGGAGAGCAGGAACGGGAGGACACAAGATTTGTTATATGTCTTAAATGTGTAATGTGCTAAGAATTTGGGTTTGGCCTCTTAAATGGACGGAATAGAAGTTTTATGAAATAAAAATAAACAAACACACCTCAGCATACAAAGGCCAAATTCTGCCACCTAGCTTTACAACTTATTGACTTTAAAAGTAAACTGTATAAGGAGAAGCGGTCATGGTGTCTGGGACTTGAACGTACTAGAAGCTTGTCTGTTCAGTGAGAATAACCATTCTATGCATATCCAGTGTTTATTTCTATTGTGCATGGCCACTGTTCAATCTGTGAACTGGAGATGTTCGGTGAGACTGCTTCTCTAAACACCACACATAATCTGACACTAAGTAACACAGAGGAAGAAATGCAGTAAATACATTGATGCAAAATCCATTGTCCTCATCAAAACACCCATCTCACATGCTGTATGGTGTTACCCATTACTATACAGGTTGGAACTTTCCGTAACACTGTGGCAAGCAGCATCTAAGCCGGAAGCAGACCTCATTTAACTTGCAGGTTTTTCTGCCTGTATGTCACCTAATCAAAGTGCCTAAATAATGGACTAAGGTGCGCACACAATAGTTCATGTCCACAAAATGAAAATGCTCTCTATGCCTCACAAAGTCCATACCCTCCATGAACAATTTGTACTGTTAACATACATACACAGTGCTTAAGGATGCTGGAAGGACCTCCGAGTATAAGAAGCTCTGACTTACTTCAAATGAATGAACAAATTCTGCAGTTTGGCCACTTTGCATATCAATTGAGACCTAGACCCTAGCTCTCCCTAAGGAAAGGTGGACCCAGCATATGGAGTCCAATGTGAGGGAAACTGTTTCTGTAATGGAAGTTTCAGCTCCTATCCATGATCTCAAAGAAAAATTGAAGGGCAACAATACAGGCACAGCAAATGGCTGTAGGTCACTAGAAACAGGAGTAGGCCACAGGGGACGTGGGGAGGTCTAAGTCAGAATAGATGGCTTACCGCATACCTTTAGAAAATATAGGTACACAAATGTTAGCAAAGAAGGAAACAGTTAAAGCAGCATTCACAAGCTGTAGTCCTGTCCTTGTACCAAACACTGAGCAGCAGGAGCATATACGGGTTTTGTACCTTGGCTAAAATGGTTAGAATGCTTTGTGCAGGGAGAGGCCCCTGAGCCTATAGATTTCCAAAAACTGGGCGACCTAACAGCAAACAGCATATGTAGTACTTAATATCATTTCAAAAGCTTTTCATATAGTTTCCAATCCACACATAGCTGCATTCATCCACATGGTCTGACCAGAAATGTATAAAGGGTAAACTCAGCAAAGAAATGACCAATATTATATAACTGGCTGGAGGAACTATTGATTGCCTTCCTCAATGAGAATAGTGAAGAAATGCCCCAATCCCTCCCAAGTCCTATCATATCCAGGCCACTGCATTACTTAAGGGAACCAAGTATCTTCTCTAGAAACACACCGTGTCTATGCCTGACCTCTTTTCTAGCTGAAGAGAAACTGGTTTCAACTATCATTGCGCCTACTCTTTCTACTTGGTTAAGGCTTTCCTGCATCTGATCTTCAAGCAATTGCCTCCCAAGCAGCCACACCTGAAAACACTTAATCACAGCCAATGAGCAGTACTCAGAGCTCATTAATGCTGAGACATTTTCCTAAAATGGTTTCATTTTCATCTGAATGTGGGCAAAAACACAACTAATCTTCTAATGGTAAGCCTAATTATGATGGATGTCTGTATAGAAATATCAGAATTATATGTATTAATATGTATGTGGAGAAGAGCTTTTGAATATAAAGGCATGCAATGCCTTGCAAGAAAAGTCTACACCCGTGTACATTTTTCACATTCTGCTGCCTAGAAAATAACAGTATGCATTAAAATGGGAGTTTGTTTAATGGATTGACAACATATTCTCCACTTTCAATGTGAAAGAACCATTATGGAAATATTTGAAAAGTAGTTAAGCAGTGAAGACCTTTTGGCTTTATTCTTAAGTCTTCGCACCCTTTATCATAGCAAACTCTGGTTAGCTTGGTTTCCAAAAACTGCCTAAATAAAATCTAGAATATGTTAGCTAGAGGCCACCTTTGTCAAAGCACAGTAGTTGAGCTAATCTGAATACTCCAAGATGAAGACTTCAGCTATTTTTGTTGTATGAAGTGAATTGAAGCAAAGGTCTAAACGTGCCAAACATGGAACTTCCAAAAGAACTGTGGGATAAAGTTATTCAATAAGTACAGATTGGGGGTAGACTATTTGAAAGTTCTCCAGGAACAAGCAGGAAGTCAGTCCTCACATATGGGTGACTTCTGTGCCGACAGTTTTTCAAAGAAAGCCTTTGGGACATGCTATCATGCATGCATGGTCCCCTTCCCGCCCAAGGGTACCATCTTGCTCAGTCTCCTTTTTTCCGCAGAGCCCAATGGATGTCGGTCCAGTTTCCCCAGAAAAAATCCTTGCTATATCCTTAAAAATGAGTTGTTTTCGGTTTGCGTACCGGTTCCTCTTCCTGCCTTGAGCCGGCACCAGGCCCGGCGCTGTTCTATGCTCCTTTTTCCCTTTTTTGATCGAGGCTTTCCTCGACCAGCATTCATTTCCTTTTTTGCCCAGTGGTCGTCAATTCGGCCAGTGGGTTCAAAAAATGTGACCGCTGCAGTCAAACTATGTCTGTCACTGACACCCATGACTGCTGCCTATGTTGCCTGGGACCGGACCATGATAGCACCTCCTGTGACCTGTGCCAGGCCATGACACCTAAAACCAATAAAAAGAGGTCGAAGTTGCAGGAGGAACTGTTCCCTGGGTCCAACTCGGCAGCGGCCTTCCCGACACCGAGCTCCAAGCCCAGCACTTTTTGGGAGGGCTGAGCATCATTGGAGTCCTGGGGCTATGGCTTCTCCAAGAAGACCTTGGACCCTGAGAAAAATAAGAAAGAAATCCTCAAAGTCTCTCAAGGTTCTACCAGAGAAACCCGGTAAGACCACCCGGAGGGACTCTGGCGACTCTGCGAAGCATCACACCAAGGTCTTCAGGAAGGATTCTTGGCTGATGGAAAACATGCCAGGGTCCTTGAAGCCATAGTCATCGTGGAGGATGCACTCATGAGAGTTCTGGTGCCAGGCCTGAGATCCTCGGTGCTCGTGCCGAAAGCTGAAGAGCCTTCTGGCTTGGATTCCAGAATGGCAGCCATGGAGCAGAACATCAATGCTATCCTGGCCATGCACCAGGCAATGATGGCAGGTTCATCTACATCATCTGCTCTGACAACCGGGCCCCCTGACTGCGGGGGCGTCCCTGGTCATTGAACAGAGTTCCAAGCACCACTGACCTTGGGTAAGTCTTCTGCCCTGGTCGTGGTCCTGGGCCTATTCCTCAGGCATCGGGTCCTCCCCGGGCAGTTTCCAAGACTCAGACCCCAGGTCCTTGGGAGGACCCTGGCCCTTTGGCACAGGCCTCAAGCCAAGGAGTTGCAGAGCCTCGGACTCATTGCTCCCCCTTGACTCCAAGTGAGAGACAGATGATGAGGCCTCCCCGGAAACCAGACAGCACCAAGATGTCTCCTCGGACCCGTATCCCCCTGTGCCCCAGCGCCATTCTCCTCTGGAGGATGTGGCCTTCCACGACTTAGTCAGAGATATGACCAGAACCCTCTTGGTGCAAACTGAAGTGGAGGAGGACCCACGCACTGAGGAACTGGAGATCCTCCAGTTCAAGTCTCCACCCAAGGAAACTCTCACGGTGCCGGTGCAGCCGATTCTCAAGCAGCTACTGTTACGAATGTGGGAGACCCCAGCGTTGGTGCCAGTGGTCAGGTGATGCCTTGATGCCATATACTGCATCAGGAAGGGGCTGGGGTTCCACAAGCTCCAACTCCCACATAACTCCATGGCTGTCAATTCAACCATGCAAAAACTCAAAAGCCAGAAGACTTACTCTTCTGTCCCCCCTGGCAGGGATGCTAGAGCCCTCGATGTCCTTGGGCATAAGTGCTACCAGGGCTTGATGCTGGTGTGTTGAATCCAGGCCTATGAGCTATACATAGGCATGTATTTGAAGGCCTTGACCCAGGAGTTGTCTGGGTTCTCAGCAGGGCCAGCCGGGGAACCTCTCCATCTGTTCCAAGCTCTGACCTCTGGGATCAAGGACTGCTCAAAGTTCCTCTACCGGGCAGCCTACGTCAGATTCGAGTCAGCGGCTCGAGTAGCAGTGGCCGGCATTGGACTCTACACCAAGTCTGACTACAATCCTCTGACCTCAAGCAGTGGGTCCAGGACAAGCTGCTCAACGTCCCCTGCACCGGTGAGAACCTGTTCGGCAAACACATGGCCGACAAGGTGGCTGAGATAGAAACCAAAGTGGTGACCCGCCAGAGGCTCTCAAAGAAGACCTCTTCCTTTCTCCACAAAAAACAGTCAGGGAAAAGGCCCCTATTCCCGGGGAAAAAGGGTCACTTACAACAGAGTCATCGCTACCAGTCCTTCCTGGGCCAGCAACAGGATTCTCACCCTAAGAGGCAGGGCCAAGGAGCTCAGAAGCCCCAGCTCCAGCCCAGATGTACCCAAGCATCTGTGGGGAAAGGGTTTCTACTTGAGGTACTTCCTTGTCCCCAAAAGAACAGAGGGCCTCAGGCCCATACTAGACCTGTGAAACTTAAACAAGTTTCTTGTGAGGGAGAAGTTCAAAATGCTCTCCCTTGAAACACTGCTGTCTTACCTCCTCCAGGGAGATTGGCTGTGCTCCTTGGACCTAAAGGATGTGTCCACTCACATCCTGATCTACCCCTCCCACAGGCAGTACCTATGGTTTGGGGTGGGAGGAGGGCACTACCAGTACAGAGCGCTGTCCTTTGGCTTGGCTTGGCTTGGCCTCCTTGCCAAGGGTCTTTACCAAGAGCTTGGCAGTGGTAGCCGCTGACTTGCGCCTGCAAGGGGCTTTTGTCTTCCCCTACCTGGACAACTGGTTAATCAAGGGTGGTACAGCCTCAGAGGTCGGGCAGGCTGCAGAGCATACAACTCTCCTACTGCAGCACCTGGGGTTAGTCATAACTACCCCAAATCCCATCTCTCTCCAACCCAAAGTCTGGAGTTCATAGGGGCGTAGTTGGGCACGTTACAGGTCAAGGCCGTCCTCCCAAGAGGAAGGGCAGACTGCCTCATACAACTGGCAGGAGAGGTACAACATCGCTGGTCAGTACCGGCCACCTCCTTCTCTGCCTGTTGGGCCACATGGCCTCAACGGTCCACGTCACACCATTAGCCTGCCTACACATGCGGACAGCCCAATGGTGCCTCCCCTCACAGTGGACTCAAGCCACAGGCAGACTACGGGACAGGGTCAGAGTCACCCATCAACTGGAAAAACTTGCTCCACCTCTAGGCAGGAATGCCATTCCAGACACCCACACCGCAAAGGACCCTGACAACAGATACCTTCCTCTTGGGTTGGGGGGCGCATTGCGGAGACCACCTCATGCGAGGCAGCTGGTCCCAGGAGGAGTCACTCTTGCAGATCAATCTCCTAGAACTCAGGGCAATCTTCCTAGCCCTGAGAGCATTCTGCCACCACTTGTGGCACCGACCTGTGCTGATCCAGACGGACAACCAGGTGGCCATGTTTTATATCAACAAGCAGGGGGGTGCGGGCTCATATTCCCTCTGCCAGGAGGCGGTGGCCCTCCTCTCCTCTGCAGTGTGCAACAGCATGCTCCTGCAAGTGGTATACCTGCCAGGCCAGGACAACTGCTTAGCAGACAGGCTGAACAGAGTCCTTTGCCCACACGAGTGGCGCTTGAACCCCAGGGTAATGAAGCAGCTCTTTATCTTTTATCTTTATTGGCTCATTTAATATACCGCTTTTTACCGATGGCACCAGAGCAGTGTACAATAACAAAATATAAGGCTGCTGAAAAGGAAAGGAACGCCATAAAAAAATTAAGAGAAAGGATAGAGTGGAGAAATAGAATAAAGCAACAGAGTAACAGAGGGCTAAATACATCCTGATTCAGTGGGGTGGAAGGGAAAGAGGAGTGGAGGGAGGAGGAAGGTTAAAGGCAGTGCAGAAAAGGCGGGTCTAATCCACTCTTCCACTGCTGGGGCAGGCCCATGATGGACCTTTTTTCCTCCCTGGACAACACACAGCTACCTCACTTCTGCTTGCGCCTGCTGCACCTGGGGAGAGTGGTGGCAGATGCCTTCCTGATCTCGTGGTCAAAGGGCTTACTCTATGCATTCCCACCAACCTTCCTGGTCGCCAAGACCCTCTTCAAGGTCCAGAGCGAGGGGGCATCAGTTATACTGATCACACCCAGGTGGCCCAGGCAACCCCGTTTCCCTCTGTTGCTTTCCCTGAAGGTGGCACTCCCAGTCCCACTGGGCCGGGCCCTAGACTTCCTATCCCAGGAAGAGGGCTCCCTCCTGCACCCCAGCCTGGGGTCGCTAATGCTATTGGCATGGCTGCTGAAAGGGTAGCACTGGCCCTTTTCAAACTTCCAGAGGAAGTCTAGGAGATCCTGCTGGCCTCCCAAAAACCCTCCACCAGACGGGCTTATGCCTTTTAAGTGGAGAAGGTTCTCCACCTGGTGTGCGGAGAAGGAGAATCCCTTCTCCTGTCATGTGCAACTGGTTCTTCAGTACCTACTGCACCTGTTGCACACCGGGCTGAAATCCAACTCCGTGAGGGTGCATCTGAGTGCCATAGCTATGCACCACCACCCTATCAAGGAAAAACCTCTTTCAAACCAGCCCTGGTCTCCAGGTTCCTGCGGGGCCTCCTATTATCCAAGCCCCCCTCCACCCTCCGACGGCGGAGTGGGACCTCAACATGGTGCTCTGCCAACTCATTAAACTGACATTCAAGCCCCTAGCCACTTGCCACCTGAGATACCTTGGAAAGTGGCCTTTCTGGTGGCCCTCATGTCCACTCGATGGGTGAGCGAACTCCATGCCCTGTTGGTGGACCCACCATATACAAAGTTCTATAAGAACAGGTGATGCACCACACCCCCCCCAAATTCCTCCTGAAGGTGCTATCTCCTTTCCATCTCAACTAAGAGGTGGTCCTCCCCACCTTCTTTCCATAGCCCCATGCCAACAGGGAGGAACTAATACTTCATGCACTTGATTGCAAGCAGGCCCTGTCTTTCTACTTGCAGTAGACTCAGGCCCATCGGAAAGTTCCTCAGCTTTTTGTGTCTTATGACCCCAGTAGGCTGGGTCTCCCCGTGACTAAGCAAACTCTGTCCACTTGGGTGGCGGACTGTATTGCCCTCACCTATGAGTGAGATGGCCTCTTTCTTGAGCACCGGATCACATTGCATTGCGTGAGGGTGATGGCCATGTCAGTGGCCAACCTCCGCTCAGTGCTGGTGACAGAGATCTGCAAGACCGCCATATGGTCTTCAATTCATACGTTCGCAGCTCACTATTGCCTCAAAAGCGAGTTCCGCAGGAAGAGTGCCTTTGACCAGGCAGTACTCCGTAATATTCCCGGGGTGTAGGTAACTCCTGCCCTCTGACCCTTCTGTGTTCAGGCTACAGGAGTGATAGTGTCGCTGGACACTAGGGTCTGCAGAGTCTCTCAGTGGGGACTTATCTTCTGCAACTCACTGCTACCCGATTGATTGCTGTTGGTAATATCATGGTTTGGTCCTCAGCAGCCTGGAGCTAGGGAGTTCTGACTTCTTGCTTGTTCCCGGAGAGAGTGTAGTTATGCACTTGTAACAGGTGTTCTCTAGGGACAGCAGAAATCAGTTCTCACCACCCTCCCTCCTCCCCTAGGAGCTGCCTCCCTACCTTGTGTTAGTTTTTACTGCCATCCTAGCTATGTCATCTGACTGAGCAAGATGGCACCCTTGGGCGGGAAGGGGACCACACATGCATGGTTTAATGTCCCAGTGACTTTCTTTGAAAGCTGGGGAAATGCTTTGTGTGGGCTCAGTCAGCACCCATATGTGAGGACTGATTCCTGCTGTCCCTGGAGAACACCTTACAGGTGAGTAACTACGTTTTTTGATGTGTTTGAATATCCCTTGAGGCACAGTCAAGTCCATTATTATAAAGTTGAAATAGTTTGGTTACTACCAAAATATTTCCTCAGACAAACCATCTCTTCAAAGTCAGTAGCTCTGGATTAAGGAAACTGCTGAGGAAGGGCACTGTGAGATCTAAAATTGCTTTTAAAGAACTACAGAGGTCTCTGACTGAGATTGGGGAAAATGTTGACTGTTAAACAATTTCAGGGTGGCAAGAAACAGCCACTGCTAAAGAAAATTCATACGATGTGTCATATAGAATGTGCAAGAAAATACATAGGGGATGTTGCACACCCAGAGGAGAAAGATTTATGATCTGAAGAGGCCAAAGTAAAACAGCACCTCATCCTGCTTACACTATCCCTACAGTATAGCATTGTGGTGGCAATACTATGTTACGGGGTTACTTTGCAACAGTGGGAATAGGAAGGGAAAAGTGAATGAAGAAGAAGTACAGACACGTCCTGGAGAAAAATCTGTTTCAGTCTGCCACAGACTTGGAACTGGGAGAAGATTCACCTTTCAGCAGGACAGCGATACAAAGGAAAAGCAGCAATGGAGTGGCTCAGTGGGAAGAAAGTGAATGTATTTGAGAGGCCCAGACATGAATCCAATAGAAAATCTGTAGCAAGACTTGAACACAGAAGATCCACATCCAGTCAGAAAGAGCTTGAGATATTCTGCCAAGAAGAAAGGGCAAGAATCATTACATCCTGCTGTGCAAAATTAGTAGACATTTATCCTAACAGCTCATGGCCAGTGTTGCCTCTGAGGTGCGCGCGACTTCTTTACCCACTTTCCTGACATCTGGGTGCAGCAATATCGTGGTTGCTATTGTGAGAGGTGGGCAGGTTTCCTGGGAATCCTGCAGGGCTTTCCTGCGCCTCATGATGGAAACAGTGATATTGCTGCACCCAGCAATCAATGGCAGGAATGTGGAGAGTCTGAGAGCAGAAGCCATCTCTGCAGATAAGTGAACACAGGTTTGTTGGAAAATTGGAGACAAAGCTTGGGGCAAAAGAGATTGTGGACTTAGTTGGAAAATTCTATATTTTAAATTCTTTAAAAGCATAAATTATTGGTGTGGCTTAAAGGTTTCAAATTACTTTGCCTTAGTTTGTAGTTAAGCCTTTTAGCGATTTACATAAGAACATAAGATATGCCATACTGGGTCAGTCCAAGGTCATCAAGCCCAAGCCCAGTATCCTGTTTCCAGCAGTGGCCAATCTAGGTCATAGGTACCTAGCAGTTTTCCCTGTTTAAAACAAAACAGGTAGTTGATCTTTTTCCCCACCCACCCAGCTAAGGTACATTCCTTAATTAATAGTCAGTTTTCCCAATTAAGAACAAAAGTTTTCATTGAAGGATATTTTAATCAACAAATGATTAATCCTTAATAGATTAGGAGCAGTAAGAAGCAAATACAAAACATTAGCAGACTATATACCAAAAAAATCCAGAAGGCCTTCATTTTATTTATTTATTTGCAGGTTTTTATATACCGCCCCTTCCAAAGATCAAGGGCGGTTTACATATAACTCAACTGAATACATTGAACAGGTGTGGGGTAATTAGCAAATGGGAAGTAACAAAACTTGGGTGGGTTCATTCAATTTATTTATTTATTTTATTTATTAACAATTCTTATATACCGCACTATTAGACATCAGCGCGGTTTACATTGAACAGAAAACATCCGACAGTTTACACGTGTCTGGTCGTTACATTTAACAGGAAGTATAACTTGGCGAAGTAGGGGAAACTAAATACAATGCAGGGTTATCTGATAAAGGATATCCTGGTTAACTATATACAACAGTGGTACAATAGTATATGGAACAACTTGCTATTTACATTGTGAAGTTGGTCTGTTAACTATATACAAGGTTAACTATGTACAGTGCAGTATATTTTGATTATTAAAGATGAAAGGTTGGTCATTTAGTGGTGGGGTGGGGGAGGGGGAGTGATGAGCTAAGGGTTTCTGCATGATTGAGGTTGTAATGTCATTACCATAGTCTTCTACATGGTAGTGATGTGGGGGGAATGTTGAGATAAGGTTTTCTGCGTGGGTTGGGGGGTTATGATGTCATTCCCATAGTATTCTACAAACAGATGTGTCTTAATTTGTTTTTTAAATGATTGGAGGTCCTTAATGGCTCTTAGTGTGTGTGGGAGGGAGTTCCATATGGTAGGGGAGATGAAAGAAAATGCTCTGTTACTCATAGCTTGTTTAGTTTTTTTTTATTCTGCTGGTACTTTGATTGTGTTCAAGTGACATCTTCTTGTTTCTGGTATCTGGGTATTCCTACTCCCTTAGCAACTCTAAACAATTAATCAGTACAAAGAGGCAGAAAGAAGTCCAGTAGTGAGATAGGAGCTATCCATACTTTTGAATCGAGTGTCATGTGTATGATGATCTCCCAGTTGGTGAGAGGTTGTACGTGTGCACTTGGTGCAAAGGGCTCCTGGCTCTCAGATAACAATTCTATCCCTGGAGGCTAGAGTAGCAGGCTTGGAGGAGCTGAAGCAGACAGAGAATTATATAAAGCAAACCTACAGTGACATAGTAGAGAAGTCCTACCTCCTCTGTTCTGCCTTAGAGGAGAGAGGTCACTTGGAAGGACAGCATAACTGTGGTGTGGCAGGAAGTGATCCTGTAGCCAGGACCTGTCCTCTAGGAGATGCAATATTCTTTCACACCGAGGACATCTCCAGGGGCTTCTACCCAGGAGGGAAGGTTTAGAATGACCATTCTAGTTGGTGATTCAATCGGTAGGCTTGTAGATAGCTGTGTGGCTGGTAAGCATGAAGATTGCTGGGGCACTTGCCTACCTGATGAGAAGGTGGCAGACCTCATGCATCACCTAGATAGAATTTTAGATAATGGTGGGAAGGAGCTGGTTGTTCTGGTACATGATCATACCAATGACATAAGAAAATATAGGAGGGAGGTTCTGGAAGCCAACTTTAGGCTTTTAGGTAGAAAGTTGAAATTCAGGACCCAAGAGACAGGCAGAGCTCCAGATTCCTAATGTGTGAAGGAAGCAATGGTGCAAGGAGGAAGGTTTTAGATTTGTTAGGAACTAGACTACATTCTATGGATGGGGAAGCGTATCTACAAAGATGGGCTTTACTTTAACCAGAGCGGTACCAGGTATTCAAAAAGGAGATAGAGCAGCTTTTAAACTAGAACCTAGGGGAAAGCTGACAGCTGCACAGGAGCACATGGTTTGGATAAGATATCTTTGAAGAATATCATCAAACTATGGAAGTTAGAAAGGTTGCAATAAAAGCTAAAATAGCAAAGATATCTTTAAATAAAGAGTTGAAAGATTGCAAATTATCCCTGTCAACTGCTTTGAAGGTTGTAAATTCAAACAAACAAACCTTGAAATGTCTCTATACAAATGTCTAAAAAGTAAGATGGGAAAATTAGAATATATAGAACTAAATGAAGAGACAGATATAATAGGCATCGTGGAGACCTGCTGGAAGGAGAATATGTGAGAAGTATTGGTAAATAAAGAGATAAGGTATGTTATGATATGCTCTGTTATACCTAGGGGGAAAATCTTCTATTCGGTTGGACCTTCTGGTAATGAGTCAGGATAGAAACAGAGTTCTATGGTAATAAATAGTTGTGGTCAACATTATTGGCATCCTTGCATTTTAGATATGTTGTATACAATATCTTGAGAAATAATTGGAAATATTCTGATTGTATGTCATCATAATATTTTAATAGTATGTTCAAATATATACAACAAAAAAAGATGTCTGTGCATCTTAGATATAGTAATTTCTGAGAAAAAAATAAAATATAACCTGGACAGGATTAATGGCACCCTTCACTAATATTTGGTTGCACAACCCTTGGCAGTGATGACAGCCTCCAAACATTTCTTGTAGCTATCTATAAGTTTTGTATAACTGTCTGCTGGTAGTTTCTCTCACTCTTCAACTGTGATTTGTTCCAGCTTATGAATGTTTCCAGGATTCCTTTTACCAATGGCAGATTTCATCCCTTCCCAAAAGTTTTCGATTGGATTGAGATCATGATTCGTGGCTGGCCAAATTAAAACAGTCCATTTGTTCCATTTTAACCATTCTTTTGTACTTTTGGATGTATGTTTTGGGTCATTGTTCTGCTGGAGGACCCATGACCTTTGACCTAGGCCTAGCTCCAAAATGCCTTAGTAGTCTTCTGACTTCATGATTCCTTTAATATGTTCCAGGCCTCTAGTTCTTGAGGCAGTAAAACAGCCCCACAACATTATTGTACCTCCACCAGATTTAACTGTAGGAAGGGTGTTTGTTTTCCTTATAAGCTTCATTTCTTTGCCTGTAAATGTATCGCTGGTCTACATTGTCATAGAGCTGAAGTTTGGTTTCATCTGTCCACAGAACATTTTCCCAATGTGGGTTTGGGCAAAGATCAGGTGTGCCTTTTATGTCTGTCTTTGAGCAATGGGGTCCTCCTCGGCCTTCACCCATGAAGTCCTTTTTTATTTAGTGCACGACGAATGGTGCAGGTTGAAACCACCACTCCAGATTGCTCCAGGTCAGTCTTAAGCTCTTTGGATGTTGTACATGGTGTTTTTCCCCACAGTTCACACTAACCTTCGAAGACTTCTTGGATTCATTTTGCTTTTCCCACCATGTCCTGGGAGGTTCCTGACAGTTCCATGAGCAGAAAATGTCTTAATAACATTGCAAACTGTAGACACAGGAACCCCAAGGTCTTTGGAAATGGCCTTGTACCCCTTTGATGTTTGGTGATAATGGCTTTTCTGACAGTCTCAGTCAGGTCTCTTATCATCGCCAATGTGAAAATAGAACAGGGAGTGAATGTGGCCATTTTAAATATTAGAGCCATCATTCATTGGTTGATTCAAGTCATGTGAGTACTGACAGTTGATCACAGGTGCATCTAATTTTACTGCAATGGGAATGTGATTCTTCTATTCAAACTGATTTGAATTGTTTATAAGGCTGCCAATAATCATGTCCTGGCAATGTCCCAGTTTTTATACTATTTCCTTTTTCAATTTGTCTTGTTTTATTTGATTCTTTTATGTTTCAAATATGTGTGCATTGTGACACCGTACGTAGTGCAAGTCTCCTTGGACATCCTCCTGCACCCCCGAGCGCACCAAACAACACGACGGTCCAGGTGTTGATTCCGGTCCAGGTTTTATAGAAAACACAAAGAGTTGCCTTCCAAACGTTGGAGCAGTTCTGCTACCCTTGCTTCTCATTAGAGGTTAGCCCCAGAATACCGTGCCTCTGGCAGCAGCAGTGACAGGCGTGGCCTTCCCTTTTCCAGCACACAAACACAGCAAAGGTTCCAGAGAATCAGTACTAAACAGTCATAGGCAGTCCCATGAACACAATGATCCCAACCCCACAGTCTTTTCCTTTACAAGTAACAGTGTTGCTCCGCTACAGTTTAACCAGCTGCGCAGCCGCCTTTCCCATCCCCCTTCATGTTCTGTATCAGCTTGTTGAGCCTGCCCTAGGGCTAAAGCATTCACCGTTCCAGAAAAAGTACCTCCATGGGTTTAAGGGAAGTGTCTTCCTCATCTTCCTGTGCACCTTACATTTTAAACATTACAGAGCAGGCTTACATTGGCTCTGCCCCTGCCACCAGGATGAGAGATACATTTTCACTTTGGCCCCTGCCTGGAGGTTTCCCTGCTGCTCACCTTGTGGCTCTGCCTGTCCCAAACCTGACAGGACTTCCCAGCTCCCAGCTGCTTTCTCTTCCTGGGCCTCTCTCTTCCAGGGGTCTTCAGCCCTCCCTCTCTTTCCTGAGGGTCCTGCCCAGGCCCCCAACCTTGGGCTCCCTGTTGCCCACACCAGCAGGATCCTCTTTCTCCTATTAAGGTGGCCCTTGCTTAACAGGGGTTTTTCCCACCCGGCTTTCCTTGGCTTTTCTTCTCTAGTTGCTTATTGCTGGAGCCCTCCACCACTTGGGTGTGTTCTCTTAATTAGATCACCTGATCTTTTCTGAGGTAAGCCTTCTCCTAAGGGATTCTGGGATTTGTAGTATGCCTGACCCTGCCACAGCACATATAGTCCAAAGCCATTTCATTGGCCACTTTTTTAGACGATATTGGACATAAAGGGGTTGAACTTTGATGCCAATAATGTTGACCACAACTGTATATTAGGTTTATTATGGATAGAAAAATTGAGATCCTAAGACTAACATTAGAATGAGATAATAAGTTGTAGTAGCAATAAATCATTAATTAGCAATCAGAGGTCATAGGCTTGCTCTGCACTTAGATTAAGTACAGGAAAGAGCTATCTGACTAATCCCCCCGACCCCCCTGTGTGAAGACATAAGACCAATACCTTAGCTCTGCCAGATGGATGAATCCAGCTGGGGACCGAGGCAGTCTTCAGAACAGCACGAGGTCCAAGGAGGCAGCTAAGCAAGCTAAGCTTGATCAAGCTGTAGGAGGCGAGCCATATGAGAACATGGAACACTGCAGGTGCTTGTGGGAGTCTTAGACTGTCTCACAGGGTTAGTACAACAGTCTTGGGGTGACACAGAGTATCTTTGTGCTTATACAAGGAGAAAGAAAGGTAAAAGGCACAAAATGGCCCCCAGTTCTTCTGTGCATACAGTATTCTTCCTTGTGATGAGTCCTTATCACATTTTGGTGATTGGTTGGCATGGGATACTGTGAGACATCTCGGTGAACCAGGAGGCAGTCATCAAGTGATCATCTTGGGAACAATGAGAGACAAAATGCAGTAGAAGATGGTATGCAGTTTCATACATTGTTGCAAGTGTCCAAGCCAGTAGAATAGTCAGTGGATGAGAAATGCAGGTTCTCTTGCAAGTAAGCATGGCAGGGAGCAATCGTCTTCTGTATGCAGACACACAAACACTTAGCAGGCAGTTGCTTGGAGGTCAGTAGGACTGAGGCTTGGAACACAGCAGAAGTTTCTGTAGCAAGAATCCTTTTTGTTTGGTTCAGGCTTTTGGTTCAGAGTAGGCCACAGGGTACCAGTCCTAAAGATTACCAATGGGACACTAGGGTACAAATTATATTGCAATGATAGCATGGATCAAATTTGTGGAGAGAGGCGCTATATGATAAAGAGAGCACTGAGTCAAATAGAATAAAAATTCTGCAGAAAACAAAACGTGGCATTGAATCTGTATGAATAGAAATTCCATGAGTGAAGGGGAAGAAATAGTGTCAGGAGTTTACTACTATCCACCTAGACGGAATGAGCAGACAGATGATGAAATGTTATCAGAAATTAGGGAAACTAACAAAATCGGAAACACAATAACAGTGGATGATTTCAGTTACCCCAATATTGACTGGATAAACATCACGACAGGACATGCTAGGGAGATAAAGTTCCCAGATGAAATAAATGACTGCTTCATGGAACAGCTGGTTCGAGAACCGACTAGAGAAAGCTTTTTTAGACTTTGTCCTTTGTGGAATACAGGATTTGTAACAAGAGCTAATGGTGTTGGGACAACTTGGCACTAGCGATCATAATATGATCAGATTTGACTTAATCAATGGAGTGAGTATACAAAAGAAATCTACCCTACCAGCATCTAATTTGCAAAAGAGAGACTATGACAAAATGAGGACAACGGATAGAAAAATGACTAAAAGAAACTGCTTTAAAGGTCAAGAGTTTATATCAGGTATGGATCTTTAAGAATACAATCTCGGGAGCCCAGACCAGATGTATGCCACAAAGAGCTGGCCCAAGGGTTTCTGCTGCCCTTGGCAGAAGCCCCGGCTGTGCCACACCCTCACTGTGTGCCAAGTTCCACCCTCTGCTGTTGCCGATTCTGGTGGTGGGGTCAGGGGGACATGGCTCGGCAGCTGCCCATGTGCTTTGGCACTCATGGCCTGCCACTTCTGACCCTCCTCCAACATATCTTCAAGGCGTTAGAAGCGGCAGGCCATGTGTGCCAAAGCACATGGCCTGCTGCTGAGCCTAACCATACCCCCTGCCGCTGGAATCAGTGGCAGCATGGCGCGGCTCAGCACGGGAGGGGGGAGGAGATGAAGGGCAGTGAGGCTTGGCATGCGGGGGGGAAGGGGGCGGCAGGCCATGTGTGCCGAAACGCATGGCTTGCCATCTACAGAGGTCTGCTGCTCTAGGTGGCTGCCTAATGGATGGATTGGCCCTGATGCCACACATTAAGACAGGCGGAAGGAATGCAAAACAGCAGCCAACATGGTTAAAAGGTGAGGTGAAAGAGGCTAGTAGACTCAGAAAAACATCTTTAAAAAAATGGAAAAAGGAACCAAATGAAGAAAATAGGAAACAGCATAAACACTGGCAAGTTAAATGCAAGACATTGATAAGGAAAGCAAAAGGAGAACTTGAAAAGAAGTTTTCCTTGAAGACAAAAACTCACAAGAAAAACTTTTTCAGGTACATTCAAAACAGTTGGACCATTAGATGATCAAGGGGTAAAGGGGGCACTCCGGGAGGTCAAGGCCACAGTGAAAGACTAAGGGCCTGATATTCAGTGGCAGTGATTAGCATAATTACAGCGCTAGCCACCATTGCTGTACACTATACCCTGATATTCAATGCCGGGACCATATCCAACCACCAGCATTGAATATCTGGGTATGCCACCGAAACAGGAAGCTAACTGGGCAGCGGTGATATTCAGCCGTTGCCCAGTTAGCTTCGGCAGCGAAAGTTTCTGTGCGCAGCTTTCACCGCTGAGGGATAACTGGTCAGCAGCTGAATATTGCCATTGACCAGTAGGGTATATACATGATTTTCAGGTCTGCAAACCATGTAAATGCCTTTGAATGCTGAGCCCAAATTGAATTCTTTGCTTCAGTCTTTACTGAGGAAAATGTGAGGAAGCTACCCAGGCCAGAAAAGCTATCCGTAGCAGAATGAGTCAGAAGAGCGGAATGAAATCTCAGTGAACCTGAAAGATGTAGGCGAACAAATTGACAAACAAAAGAGCAGCAAATCACCCGGACCAATTAGTATATGCTCAAGAGTGCTGAAAGAACTCAAAGATGAAAATGCAGAGCTACTTTTAGTAGTTTTTAATATATCATTAAAATATTCTAGGGCACCAGAAAATTGGAGGGCAGTCAAACACCTATTTTTCAAAAGGTCTCCAGGAAACTACAGACCGGTGAGCCTAATGTCTGAGCTGGGCAAAATGGTGGAAACCATAATTAAGAATAAAATTACTGAACTAATGGACAGATGTGGTTTAATGGGACAAGTCAACATGGATTTAGCCAACGGAAGTCTTGCTTAACCAATATACTCCATTTCTTTGAAAACATGAATAAACGTGTGCTGATAAAGGGGAGCCAGCTGATATAGTAATTTAGGCTTTCAGAAAGAGTTTGATAAAGTCCCACAGCAGAGACTCCTGAGGAGATTAAAAGTCACGGCACAAGAGGCAATGTCTTATTGTGGATTAGGAGCTTGTTGACAGAAATAGAAAACAGAGAGAATAGGGATAAATGATCAATTTTCTCAGTGGAGGAAGGTGAATAGTGGAGTACCCCAGGGATCATTCCTGGGACTGGTGATTTTTAAACAATCTGGAACTGGGAACAACAAATGAGATGATTAAATTTGTAGATGTCATTTTTCTATGTTTCTATAGGGAAGAATAACTCAAAACATAGATCAGTGTTTCTCAACCTTTTTTATTTTGTGGCACACTTTATGACTTTGCTCAGTCCTTGTGACACACAAACCAAACTTTGCATGATCCTCAGTGCTCGGTCTCTTCCAAAGACAGAAGGAGAACAGCATGTTTTATCTGCGAGTGCCTGATTCAATCTAACATCTGAATATAGAGGCCAGCAGGTCATGTGAGATGGCAGGCCTCCATGCATTCAGACACCAGCTAAAAGCAAGCAAGTGGGGTTACTTACCTGTAACGTAGGTTCTCCTTGGACAGCAGGATAAGTCAGCCACACCTGGTGACGTCATCCGACAGCGCCGAGGACGGAGTGCTCTCCTATAGCTCAGAAAGGCGAAGCCTTTCTGAGCATGCTCCTGTATCCCCACCCCTGGGCCTGCCCCTATCTAGCTCAGTTTGTGCCAAGAGAGGAGTCCCGGCCGGTAGGTAGCGGGCCTAAGGTAGTCCTGGATAGCCGAGGGCCATCCGCAGGGGAGGTGGGTGGGAATGTGTGGCTGATTTATCCTGATGTCCAAGGAGAACCTACGTTACAGGTAAGTAACCCCACTTTCTCCCTGGACTAGCAGGATGCGTCAGCCACACCTGGTGACTCATTAGCGAGCTGTAGGCCACAGGCTGTGGGCAGATGAGCCTTTAGGCACAATGCGAGTAGTACAAAGTGGTCGGAGATCAGTGATTGTCAAACTGGATTAACATTTAATCAGTGGAATCACATTTAACAAGCATGATTATGTTAACATCAACAATCGTAACCATGAAGGAACAGAACATACTCATGGCAGCACACATGACAAAACAAATTCAGAGCAGCACACATGACATTATGCACAGCAGTGGCAGTCCTTGTGCTGAGCTGGGGGCTGGAGGCGCGCCTGTTAAGGGGCCGAGGCTGTCGATTGTCCCATATCAGTGCTTGTGCTCAGGACAGTCCTACCAAAGGAGGAGTCGGAGTGGGACAGCTGGTCCAGGCAGTAGTGTCGCTGGAAGGTGTGTGCTGAGGACCACGTGGCGGCCTTGCAGATATGCTGGATGGGAAAAGCGTGGAGATTGGCTATCGTGGTTGCCATGGCCCTAAGTTAGTGTACGTGGGCCATAGCAGGCATTTTAGCCCTGGCTTGAGAGTAGCAGAAGGAGATGCATGCCAAGATCCAGCGGGAGAGTGTCCTTTTCATGACGGGATGGCCCAGTCTGGCTGGATCGAAGGAGACAAAGAGCTGCGGGCCTGTGCGGTGTCCCTGCGTGTGGCTTAGGTAGGTACGCAGCACCCATATGCAGTCGAGGGTGTGTAGGCGGCGTTCTTCCATGTTGGCATGCGGCTCTGGGTAGAAATCCAGAAGCTTGATGCTTTGATTGACATGGAAGGTCGATATCACTTTGGGTACGAATTTCGGGTGGGTCAGTAGCGAGGCGTAATCCTTGTGAAGGATTGTGTATGGTTTGTGCGCTACGAGGGCTTGTAGTTCGTTGACTCGTCTGGCCGAGGTGACCGCAATCAGGAAGAGGATTTTCCAGGAGAGGAACTTCAGCGGTGCCTTGTCCAAAGGCTCAAAAGGATTCTCTGTGAGTGCGTGGAGGACGCTGGGTAGGTACCACTGTGGTACCAGCTTCTGTATCAGGGGGGGGGGTGTAGGTTGGTGAGTCCTTTCATGAACCTGATGGTTAAAGGATGGGTGGAGACTGGACCATCTTCCACAGGGTCGTGGAAGGTTGTGATGGCCGATAGGTGCACTTTTATGGATGACGCTTTGAGTCCCATGTGGACGAGGGTGGTCAGGTAGCGCAGGATTTCTGGGAGGGGGCAGGAGATTGGATGGAGGCCCTCCTCCACACACCAGGCATCAAAGCGCTTCCACTTTACGGTGTAGGATCGGCGTGTGCAGTCCCGACGTGCCACGAGGATGAATCGCTGAACCTCTACCGGCAGGTGCATGGAGGTCAACTGTGACCTTTCAAGTTCCAGGCAGTCAGTACGAGAGTGTGCAGGTTGGGATGGAGGGTGTTCCCATCGTCCTGGGTGATGAGGTCTGGTCTCGGGGGTAACCTGATGGGTGACCTGTCTGAGAGCTCGCGCAGAATGGGGAACCACATCTGCCTGGGCCAGAAGGGAGCGACAAGAATGACTGTGGCCCTGTCGTGTATGATCTTCTGCAGCACCTTGGAGATCAGTGGAGTGGAGGGGTAGGCATATAGGAGTTTGAACTCCCCCCAGTGTAGGTCAAAGGCGTCTGCCGCTGTCCTCCTTTGCAACAGGTGTCGGGAGCAGACCTCCTGGCACTTGGTGTTGGAGGGGTGAGTGAAGAGGTCCAAGTGTGGATGGCCCCATTGCCGGAATAAGGATTCTGCCACCTGTTCATTGAGGGACCAGTCGTGTGGTAGTAGCTGGCGGCTTAGCCTGTCTGCTAGCTGGTTGTCTGTACCAAGGAGGTAGACCGCTTGCAGCTGGCAGTCCAAGTGGAGTGAGAGTGTCCAAGTTTGGAGGGCCTCCCTGTACAGAGGTAGTGACCCCATGCCTCCTTGCTTGTTTATGTAGAACATTGCCACTTGGTTGTCGGTTTGAACCCGTAGGGTTCTTCCGCGTACCCTCTTTGAGAAGGCCTGGAGGCCATAGCGGATTGCACGGAGCTCGAGGAGGTTGATGTGTAGGTTGCGTTTGGTCTCTGTCCACCTCACTTGTGTGCGCAGGTGGTTGAGATGCGCTCCCCAGCCCATGTTGGATGCGTCCGTGGTCAGGACCATATCGTGGCGGGGCGATTGAAAGGGTTTTCCTTGGCCCAGATTTTCCTTGAGAAGCCACCAGGGGAGGGCACTTCGTGTCCTGTTGTCGATGCTGATCCTTGCGGACACAGTCTGTCTTTTTTGGTTCCAGCTCTTTCTCAGGTGCCACTGTACAGCTCTCATGCGGAGCCTGGCATGCGGTAGTACCTGTGTAGTTGCAGACATGTGGCCCAGGAGGCGAAGCATAGTTCTGGCTGATACACTGTTGGCCTTGGCAACGGCCATGGAGAGTGCAGTGATGGCCTCCGCTCTTGGTGCGGGCAGGAACGCCTTTGCCTGAGTCATGTGGAGGAAGGCTCTGATAAACTCCAGGGTCTGCGTGGGGTGGAGCTGGGACTTCTGGAAATTGATAAGGAATCCCAGCATCGACAACAGCGATATGGTGTCCCTCACTACTCTGCGAGCCCTGTCTCGCAAAGGTGCCGAGATGAGCCAGTCGTCGAGGTATGGGAAGATGCAAATTCCTGTTCTCCGTAGATGGGCCGCTGCCACGGCTACGCATTTTGTGAAAACCCTTGGCGCCGGGGAGAGGCCGAAAGGGAGTACACGGTACTGGTATTGTTGGTCCGCGAAGCAGTAACGCAGGAACTGTCTGTGCGAGCGGTGGATGGGAATGTGGGCATAGGCATCTTGGAGGTCCAGCGAAGCCAGCCAATGGTGAGGTTGTAGTAGTGGTAGGATGGATACCAGTGAGTACATCTGGAAACGCTCCTTTCGGATGAATTTGTTGAGGCCCCTGAGGTCGAGTATGGGGCGGAAGCCCCCAGATTTCTTGGGTATGAGAAAATACCTTGAGTAGAACCCATATCCCTGCTGAGTCGGAGGTACTGTCTCGATGGCCCGTGATGTCAGGAGGGTGCAGATCTCCGCTGCCATGGTGGGTATGAGTTTGTCCGGTGTGCGGTTGGAGGGGCGTGAGCGTTGGGATGGGGTCTTGGAGAAGCGCATCTTGTAGCCCGTACGGATGATCTGCAGGACCCATGAGTCGGTGGTGATATTCTCCCAGGCTCCTATGAACGAAGAGAGGCGCCCCTCCACCTGTGGGGTCCTGCTCGGTGGAGCATCGAAAGGAAGGTGTGCTCTTCCCTGAAGATGAAGAAGGTTGCTTATGTTGTCTGTGGTCCTTCTGTCGTGGTTTTTGTTGGTAGGGCTGATATTGGTACTGCTGTTGTTTGGAGCACTGTGGTTGCCACTTCTGGTAAGGCTGGTTGCGTTTGGACAATGCGTAGGGCTTGCACTGGTACGTGCCTTGCTTGTTTCGCGAGTTGCCTTCAGAGGCTAAGGTTTTGAGGGTGGAGCAGCGGTCCTTCATGTCATCCACAGTTTCTTTGACTTTTTCCCCGAAGAGGTTATCCCCAGCGCATGGCGCATCTGCAAGCCTCTCGTGCGTGTCTTCTAGAAGTCCCGAGGCTCGGAGTCATGCCCAGCATCTGGAAGTGATTCCGTTTGCGGCTGTCCTAGCCGCCGAGTCGAAGGAGTCGAAGGCAGCGCGGATGAGGCGTTTCCGCATTCTTTCAGGTCATTTAGGATAGGCTGGAAGGGGGCTTTGGTACCTGTGTTGAGCCTTTCGATTGCTTCCTTGAGGTTATCAAGTATCGTGTCCAGATATAGCACCCGTTGGAAGGAGTGCGAGGCAATTTTCGCGCTCAGCATGGCTGATTGGTAAGACTTTTTACCAGAGTCATCCAGGAGTTTATAGTCCTTGCTCGGGGGGGGGGGGGGAGGCGTTGGAGTGGGTACGTGTGCTTTTGCTGTGTTTCAATGCCGATTCCACCATGATGGATTGGTGGGGGAGTTGAGCCTTGTCGAAGCCTGGCACAGGAGTGACTTGGTATTTAGCTTCAAGTCTCCGCGAGGTGGTTGCACTGGAATCTGGGGTTTGCCAAAGTTTGGTGAGGATTTCCAGCAGCAAGTGATGCACCGGGATGGAGATGATGGACCTGGGAGTGTTGAGGAACGTGAGTAGGCTGAGGACCTCATTCCTAGGGTCTGGTGTGTCCGTGGGTGAAAGAGCCAGGCGAGTAGATATTTTTTGTAGAAACGTGGGATAGGTCAGGTCCTCCGGTGGAGAAGGTGGCAGAAGTGGCGGTGTTGGAGCAGGTGAGGGCGAGCGGGAGCGCCCCTTGCTGTAAGAGCGGTGGGAGCGGCTGGAGGGGGGCAGTCCTGCTGCGTGCTCTTTGTCACTGTCCGTCAGTGGTTCTGGGGAAAAGTCTGGAAGCACAGGTGATTCAGGTGGAGAAGGTGTCCGGGGTGGGGGGGGGTATGCCTGGGGAGGTAGATCTTGAAGACAGTGGTTGGGAGTGCCTGGTGGGGGTCCAGTAAATGTGAGGCAAGTCTGGGGGTCGCAGTGGATTCACGCTGTCCAATAAGTTTGGACAGAAGCTCGATGAGCTCAGTTTGGGTGTCCTTAGGTTGCTGCCTGTCTCTGGTACCGTACAGACGACACAAGGAGCAGGAGACGTTGGATGAACAGTTGAGTCTTTATTTGATAGGGACCCCAACGCGTTTCGGCAACGCCTTCCTCAGGGGGATTACAACTTGAACAAACATTAAAACAAAAATAAGAACAATTAAAAACAAATAAAAACAAATAAAAACAATAGGCATGATGTTAAATATATATGCAAAACTGCAAAATTAACAACCACATAAAATGCTCTGTATAATAAGACAGTTAAAGCAACACAGACAAACGTAGGGCTGAAGAACACAACAAATGAATAAAAATATAAATGAGTTAAAATATACTAATCATCACTATATTTGAACAATTGTAGCTTAAAAACGGAAAAAACAAGTGAGAAACAAAAATAATTATATATAAATATAATAGTAATAAATAAATAAATATATACTACCATGTCTAAAATATAGCAGATAACGTAGAAATAATACACCATATAAACTCATGACAGTTGAAGAGATTAATGTGTGACAAATAGAGGAATATTAATGTATGAAGTGGATAAAACAAAATGGTATACTATTGGATAATTAAATACACTAAAATACCCACTGATAGAATTTGACACATATTTGGCCACATATAAATAAGGTTAAAAAGGGGGGGGGGGAGAGGGGGAGAATTAGAAAATTGTTCTAAAGACCAGACTTTTTGAAAATAATATAGAGCACACAGAAGCATGAGCACTAGACTCTAGCACCGTTCATCATATTCATCTATTGAATGAGACCGGCAGATTGACAACGAACCCATCATGTTTTAAAATTATAAGGATAAGAAGATACTAATTATAAACGGTCCATAAGTGTTACCTCCCCTTTTGTGTGAGAACTTCATGATTATACATAAACAAATAAATGAATACGTTTAATTTTAAATACCGTTCAAACGCTCAACCACGGGAATGTGTATTATAGATGTCTATCTCTCGTTCTTGTTGTTCGAGTCGGTAGAAGCAAACACGTTTGTTCTACAACTATATTATAAAGACACAACACATGTGTGAAGATAATCGCTAGAGAAAAGAAGATTATGTGAAATAAATAGAGAACTTCATGGTACACTCACAAACCGGTCACTCAAAATAACGTGAAGTGCAAGTCACAGGAACTCTTCATGCGGATCGCAAAGCATTGAAAGGAAAACATTCAACCGGGCTGACTTAAGAACGCCACTTTTGGCGCCAAAATTAAGCTCACCTGAGTTTGGAAACAGAATGACAGAAACAAAAAAGTTCTAAATGTAATTGTGGAAGAGAACTTTGCACCAACCGGTGGATCGATTCTTGAACGATCTTTAAATGTGTTTCCCGAGTAAGAGTAGGGCTTTTGACAGAAATAATAAATAATAAATTAAATAGAACCATGTTATGAAGTACAAAGAATATTAAGTAATTAAATTTATATTTACAACCTTAAAAGGTGCTTTAAAGATACTTTACTAAGACTTATTCCATAGCACTACATCATGTGTAATAACATATGGAAAAGTAAATGTAAAAAATTATTAATAAATAAACATTAAATAATTAAAACCTTAGTAAAGTATCTTACACATGAAAAATAAAATGTTATAATGGGAATTCGATCTAATCTCAACATTATTGATTAGTAAATCTGACAACGTTGTAATTAAAATATGAATGAACAATAAATTAGATAAATAAATCAATCCATCTGCTCCTCTATTTTCTACTGAACCTGGCCAAGCTAAGGACAATACTCACGCAAAAAGACGGGATTTTCAAATGGACAAATTATGGGAAAAAGGCAAAAGAGATCTTTCCCCAAGGTCCCCACAACGTCGTCCGTACAGACCCAGAGAGTCACCGAACAGACAGTACCCACAACGAATGAGGACACACAGCCAGAGCCTAATGGCAAAAAGACATCTCGATTGGGATCTTTAAATGTGGTAATCAATCTTTCAAAACATCCTTTATCAGAAATGGAGTTGGAGGTTCTCAACAAAGGCCTCTCCTTTGTCCCGACTAAAACACATGATAGGTTTGCCGCACATGTAGAGTTGTACAAATTCTTTCGTAAGTTAAAAATTATTGACTACTTTGATCAACATCATACTGATACTGTTGATTTGTCTATAGTTAAAAGACCGTCTACATGGATTCCACCTTCAAAACCTAACGTTATGATCTCTGCATATGAGAATGTGGTTCTTCAAAAAATAGATAGTTTATATAAAACTAATAAGACGAACACTTTTTACAACTTTACTGCCCCTCAAAAATTGGCCCTTCGTGGTCTATTGTCTAATTCAAACATTATAATTAAGCCAGCTGATAAAGGTGGTTCTATAGTTGTGCAAGATAAGGATGCCTATGTGACAGAGGTCCTTAGACAATTAAATGACGTAGAATACTATCAAAAGATTTTTGATGATCCCACAGAGAATTTACGGAAGAAAGTTGACACTTTGCTTTTTATTGGCAAAGAAGCGGGTTACCTGACTCCCAAAGAGATTCAGTTCCTCACGGTTCCATTCCCTATTTTACCCACTATTATATGCTTCCAAAAGTTCACAAATCTTTACTCAATCCGCCTGGTCGACCTATCGTGTCTGCGATTGGATCATTATTTGAACCGTTGTCAAAATTTTTGGATATTTATTTAAGGCCCTTCGTCACCCAAGCACCCTCATATGTTAGAGATTCCACTCATATAATACAAATGTTACGTGATTTTCAGGGTCCTTATGATCAAGTTATTTTAGCCACTTTCGACATCAGGTCATTATATACTAATATTCCTCAATCTGCTGCATTAGATATAATAGCAGACACTCTTATACAAAGGCCTAGACCTATTAGGACTCCAACCTTTTTTCTTACTCAGCTAGCATCTCTGGCCATGAACGTAAATTATTTTTGTTTTAGAGGTATTTTCTACAAGCAGGTAAAAGGCGTCGCAATGGGGTCCCCCATGGCCCCAGATGTGGCGAATCTATACGTCACCAATTTTGAGACTAAGTTCTTAACCTTTCATCCATATAAATCTAATATCCTCCTTTGGAAGCGCTATATAGATGACGTTCTTGTACTTTGGAATGGAACATTACCACTATTACAATCCTTCCACACATGGCTGAACACACTTGACACACACTTGCAGTTTGAAGGAAATTATAGTTTGGATGAGATTTCTTATTTAGATATTTTAATCAAGAAATCAGCTACAGGTTTTTCCACCACGTTGTACCGCAAACCCACGGACCGCAATACGCTTCTTAAATATAATAGTTTCCATAATCCATCTCTAAAAAAGAATCTCCCTATCAGTCAGTTCCTAAGGATCAAAAGGTTATGTACAGATGACGCTGATTTTGAAACACAAGCTGAAGATATGAAGAATAGATTCTTGCAACGAGGGTACCCCTCATCATGTATAAGAAAGGCTTATTATAGGGCACGTACCACTGATCGCGTTACCCTTTTAAGTACAAAGACACGCGATCCTATGGATAAAATTGTTTGCGCCTTAACTTTTTCTTCACACTCTAAAGCCATTGTTAACATCCTTAAACAGGAATGGCATCTCCTCACTACTATTCCATCTTTCGCTACTAAGCGCTTGATGATAGCGTACAAACGGAGTTCCAATCTGAAGAATTCACTCGTTCCTTCTGCACTATCTATAGTGAAACCTCCCCTCACAGTTAAGGGCCACTATAGCTGTGGCAATTGTTCAGTGTGCACACATGTCATCACAGTCAAAAAAGATTTCATTCATGTTCCCTCAGGTATCAGACACTTTCTTAATCATTTTTCAAATTGTAAGACTACTCATGGTATCTATTAATTCAGTGTCCCTGTAATAAACTATACATTGGTAAAACTTTAAGACAAATTCGCACCCGTATAATTGAACACCGGAGTAATATACAAAGAAAGCAGTCAGATAAACCCTAGTGGCTCACTGGTTAGAGAATAACCATAGCATTAGTGATATCAAATTTGTAGTTCTAAAAACAGTAGTTCCCCATTGGAGAGGTGGCAATATAGACAATACTCTCCTGAAGTTTGAACAACGTTTTATCTATGAGTTTAAGTCCTTAGAACCATATGGTTTGAATCAAGAAACCGATCTTACAGTTTTTTTATAATTATTTTTTATAATTATTTATTTTCTATTATTTATCTAATTTATTGTTCATTCATATTTTAATTACAACGTTGTCAGATTTACTAATCAATAATGTTGAGATTAGATCGAATTCCCATTATAACATTTTATTTTTCATGTGTAAGATACTTTACTAAGGTTTTAATTATTTAATGTTTATTTTTTAATAATTTTTTACATTTACTTTTCCATATGTTATTACACATGATGTAGTGCTATGGAATAAGTCTTAGTAAAGTATCTTTAAAGCACCTTTTAAGGTTGTAAATATAAATTTAATTACTTAATATTCTTTGTACTTCATAACATGGTTCTATTTAATTTATTATTTATTATTTCTGTCAAAAGCCCTACTCTTACTCGGGAAACACATTTAAAGATCGTTCAAGAATCGATCCACCGGTTGGTGCAAAGTTCTCTTCCACAATTACATTTAGAACTTTTTTTGTTTCTGTCATTCTGTTTCCAAACTCAGGTGAGCTTAATTTTGGCGCCAAAAGTGGCGTTCTTAAGTCAGCCCGGTTGAATGTTTTCCTTTCAATGCTTTGCGATCCGCATGAAGAGTTCCTGTGACTTGCACTTCACGTTATTTTGAGTGACCGGTTTGTGAGTGTACCATGAAGTTCTCTATTTATTTCACATAATCTTCTTTTCTCTAGCGATTATCTTCACACATGTGTTGTGTTCTTATAATATAGTTGTAGAACAAACGTGTTTGCTTCTACCGACTCGAACAACAAGAACGAGAGATAGACATCTATAATACACATTCCCGTGGTTGAGCGTTTGAACGGTATTTAAAATTAAACGTATTCATTTATTTGTTTATGTATAATCATGAAGTTCTCACACAAAAGGGAAGGTAACACTTATGGACCGTTTATAATTAGTATCTTCTTATCCTTATAATTTTAAAACATGATGGGTTCGTTGTCAATCTGCCGGTCTCATTCAATAGATGAATATGATGAACGGTGCTAGAGTCTAGTGCTCATGCTTCTGTGTGCTCTATATTATTTTCAAAAAAGTCTGGTCTTTAGAACAATTTTCTAATTCCCCCCTCTCCCCCCCCCTTTTTAACCTTATTTATATGTGGCCAAATATGTGTCAATTCTATCAGTGGGTATTTTAGTGTATTTAATTATACAATAGTATACCATTTTGTTTTATCCACTTCATACATTAATATTCCTCTATTTGTCACACATTAATCTCTTCAACTGTCATGAGTTTATATGGTGTATTATTTCTACGTTATCTGCTATATTTTAGACATGGTAGTATATATTTATTATTTATTACTATTATAGTTATATATAATTATTTTTGTTTCTCACTTGTTTTTTCCGTTTTTAAGCTACAATTGTTCAAATATAGTGATGATTAGTATATTTTAACTCATTTATATTTTATTCATTTGTTGTGTTCTTCAGCCCTACGTTTGTCTGTGTTGCTTTAACTGTCTTATTATACAGAGCATTTTATGTGGTTGTTAATTTTGCAGTTTTGCATATATATATTAACATCATGCCTATTGTTTTTTATTTTGATTTTATTTGTTTTTAATTGTTCTTATTTTTGTTTTAATGTTTGTTCAAGTTGTAATCCCCCTGAGGAAGGCGTTGCCGAAACGCGTTGGGGTCCCTATCAAATAAAGACTCAACTGTTCATCCAACGTCTCCTGCTCCTTGTGTCGTCTTATATTGCTTGCAGGAGGCCTGCTCCTCCTTGTGTTTCTGGTACCGTACAGGGCATCCTTTGGCTTCTTGCTGGCGTTTCCTGAAGCCTGCAGTGCTGGGCTGATGTAGGTGGGGTGCTGGAGCGTGATCGTGAGGTGCGAGATCTGTTGTGTTTCCTGCTTCTGCGCTGGCTGTGGGATGAGTCTCTGCTGCTGGAGCTGTTCTGCTGTTTCCTCTTGTGCTTGCCGGGGCCGTCTTCAGCGTGGTGCTCTGTGGCGCGGAAGCTGTGGGAGCAGCGATCCTTGCCTTGTAGAGAGGGGCTGGAGCGGGGAGGAGTCCAGTGCGCCGGAGATGCGTCATCGACACGGAAGTCACGTTTTGTGATGTCAGAGCTAGGCGGAGCTTCTTTGCGGCTGTTCTTTCTGGCATGGGGAGGCTGCCGGGCAGGAGATAGAGGGCCGGAGGGGCTCCCGGTAGCGGCGGCAGTTGATCTTTTGCCAGGGGTAGGCTTGGGGAGGCGAGCAGCAACAGATGTATCCGGGGTGGGGGGGGGCGCTTGTGGGCCACCGAGGAAGTCACCGAGGAGGAGAGAGTCCCGGAGCCGGCCAAGATGGCGGCATCCACGTTGCTCACCTCTTTGCTGCAGGATGCTGCCTTCTTTCCGTTGTTTTCCTTCCCTGCTGGTTTGTCCTTTTTTGAAGATTATAGTTCCGTGCTTTTCGGGCTCTGGGACATGCGGGCACAGTAGGGGCAGTCCTCCACGTGGTGAGCTTCCCCCAGGCAGCGGATGAAGCGATCGTGGGTGTCCTCCGAGTTCATCTTTCTTCTGCATTTGGTGCATTTCTTAAATCCAGGTTTGTGGTTCTTCTTATCTTTGATTTTATCCATTGTAGTGAAATTAAGCAGGAGAGCTGTAGTTTCCATCCTGCAGGCAGGGCGGACGAAGAAAAAACGGAGTCAGGTAGGGGCGGGCCCAGAGGCGGGGATACAGGAGCATGCAGGAGCATGCTTAGAAAGGCTTTGCCTTTCTGAGCTATTGGAGAGCACTCCGTCCTTGGCGCTGTCGGATGACGTCATCCTGCTAGTCCAGGGAGAAAAGAAGGTTCACAGGTTAGAAGTGCTGCTGTCCTACCAAAGGGAGGGAGGAGGGGAGCTAAGGCTATCAGATGAGTCAGGGGACTCTTGTTCCCTGCAGTGCTAGTAATGAGCAATGAGTTCAGTTTGGGGGGAGGATAAGGGAAAATCCAGTGGATTCTCTCCATGTGAAATTGTAGCAATCCACGCTCAAGCACCTTCTTTAAGTTTTCTTACAACAAAATATTTTTAGGTTCACTACAAAAGCCCCAGGCCTATAAGTATGTCCTGCCTACAACAACATGAATTATGCAGCAGAGAAAAATCAGATTAGCTATGACAACTGAGCTATTCCCAACATGTAGATTCTTTGTAGGAGATAGGTTCAAGTCGGAGATTTTACACTGGGCTCCAGAGCATCCAGTTTACTCCAGGAGAATAGAACTACAAGATCACAAATTACGTTTGCTAACTTGACAATAAAACGTGTTTTGCTGTATCTGGGACAGAAGAGAAAGGGAATGGAGCACGGAGAGTAGGAGCTTTTCTTTGATCTAGAGTGTCTGCTCCAGTCAGTCATACTCCTCTTCTACTGTCCTGAAATGACATTTTCTCCAAGCTTACCCTGCTCTCTCCTGGTCTGTCTGTTCTGCATGGGAGGAGATGGCTATTCTCAGAGGGACTGTCCAATTAAGGTGGGACAAGTACATTATGAGCCCATGCCTAGCCACCAAGGACTTTCCCAAGGCACAGCAGTGTGCCCCGACACACTGGTTGAGAAACACTGCTATAGATAAACAACGCTAGGTTCCATATTGCTGTAGTTCATGTATAATTTAATGTATTGTACTGTAGTTTACTGTAATGTACTATCTTGTTGTCTCCCCCCCCCCCCTCGATGTAGTCCCTCTGTTGTCTTGTTGACCACTTTGATTGAAGGATAAGGTGGTATATAAAACTGATTAAATAAATAAATAAATAAATATTAGGAAAAGGATATGGGTGTGATTGTAGAAATGTTCTGTTCAGTGTGTGTTGGTGGCCAAAAAAGCAAACAGAATATTAGGAATATTCTGGAATCAAAATCTGGAATCTGTTACCGGAGGATGTAGTAAGGGCTGTTAGTATAGCTGGTTTTAAAAACGGTTTGGACAAGTTCCTGGAGGAAAGGTCCATAAACCATTATTAAGAAGGGACCCAGGATATCAATGCTTGAACCAATACAAGCATTGTGGAACCTGTGTCTCTTGGGGAAACTGCTAAGTACGTATGACCTAGATTGGCCACTTGGAAACAGAATACTGGGCTTGATGGACCTTGGTCTGACCCAGTATGGCATATCTTATGTTCTTATGTTCTTAAATAAGCATTCAAAATGTCCTCAGAACTCTTAGCAGGCTTTTCATATAAAAGCATTGTGAAACCTGTGTCTTTTGGGGATATTGCTAGGTACGTATGACCTAAATTGGCCACTGTTGGAAACAGGATACTGGGCTTGATGGACCTCGGTCTGACCCAGTATGGCATGTCTTATGTTCTTATGTTCTTATGAATCATTAGGAGAGGAATAGAGAAGGAAACAAAGAATATCATAAGGCCTCTGTATTGCTCTATGGTGCGACCGCACTTCAAGTAGAAACATAGAAATATGACGACAGAAAAAGACCACATGGCCTATCTAGTCTGTCCTTCCATATCAACAACTACAACAGTCCCCTTTTTTCCTTTAGGGATCCTCTGTGTTTGTCCCATGCTTTTGTGAATTCAGTTACTGTCCTCATCTCTACTACCTCCACTGGGAGACTATTCCACGGATCCACCACTCTTTCCGTAAAGAAATATTTCTGCATATCACTCCTGAATCTATCCTCCTTCACCCTCATCCCATGTCCCCTCATAGCAGAACTTGCTTTCAATTGAAAGAGGCTCTCCCCCTGTGCATTTATGCCACGGAGGTATTTAAACATCTCAATCATATCACCTCTATCCCGCCTTTCCTCTAAGGTGTACATATTAAGATCCTTAAGTCTGTCCTCATATGCTTTATAATGAAGACCACTAACCATTTTAGTAGCCACCCTCTGCACCAACTCCATCCTGTTCATATCCTTTTGAAGATGCGGTCTCCAGAATTGCACACTATACTCCAAATGAGGTCACACCAAAGCCTTATACAGAGGCACTATCACCTCCTTTTTTCTGCTAGCCATTCCTCTCCGTATGCACCCAAGCATCCTTTTAGCTTTTGCCGTCGCCTTTTCCACCTGTTTAGCTACTTTAAGATCATCAGACACAACCACGACCAGGTCCCGCTCTTCTTTAGTGGACAAAAGTACTTCACCCCCTATACTATATTGCTCCCTTGGATTGCTGCAGCACAAATGCATGACCTTACATTTTTTAACATTAAATCCCAGCTGCCAGATTCTAGACCATTCTTCAAGTTTAGCTACATCCCTCCTCATGTTATCTACACCTTCCTGGATGTCTACTCTATTGCAGATTTTGGTATCATCCGCAAAAAGGCAAACCTTACCCGACAGCCCTTCTGCTATATCACTAACAAAGATGTTAAAAAGAATCGGACCAAGGACAGATCCCTGGGGCACACCACTGGTAACATCCTTCTCCTCAAGAGTGCGCCCCATTTACCTGTACTCTTTGTCGCCTCCCACCCAACCAATTTCTAACCCAAGCAGTAACTTTAGGGTCCATTCCTAAGGTGCTCAGTTTGTTTATAAGTTGTCTGTGAGGAACAGTGTCAAAGGCTTTACTGAAATCTAAATACACCATATTTAGGGTACTCCCTTGGTCCAACTCCCTGGTCACCCAGTCAAAGAAATCAATCAGATTTGTCTGACAAGACCTGCCTCTGGTGAATCCATGCTGCCTCGGATTCTGTAATCCGCTGGACTCCAGAAACCTCACTACTTTATTTATTTATTTATTTTCTTTTTAAGCAGCGTTTCCAATAATTTACTCACCACGAAAGTTAAACTAACCGGCCTGTAGTTTTCAACCACATCCTTACTTCCGCTTTTGTGTAAAGGCACCACATGAGCCTCTCTCCAGTCCTTTGGCACCACTCCTGACTCCAGTGAGGCATTGAAAAGGTCAGTCAGTGGAGCTGCTAGAACGTCCCCAAGTTCCCTCAGTATTCTAGGGTGTACCCCATCCGGTCCCATCACTTTGTCTACTTTAAGTTGAGCTAGTTACTCACGAACACAGTCTTCTGAAAATTGTTCAAGATGTCCCTCACCTCTGTTCCTGTTTGTGGGTGTTTTCTGAGGTCCTGCTCCTGGTTCTTCATGTGTGAACACAGAACAGATATATTTGTTAAGCAATTCCGCTTTTTCCTCATCAGCTTCTACATATTCCTCCCCCTCCCCCTTGAGTCCGACAATACCACTTTTGCCCTTCCTCTTCTCACTAACATATCTGAAAAATGACTTATCCGCCCATTTTATTGCATTGGCTATTTCCTCTTCTTTTTGAATTTTTGCTTTCTTGACTACTTTGCTAGCTTCTCTAAGGGGGTATGTTTACTAAAGGGCGCTATTTGCGCTGCTGTCACGTTATCAGGTGATAAGGTACCTTATCGCCCGATAATGGCACTTTACCGGGTGATAAGGTACCTTATTGCGCGATAACGTGCAAAGCGGTGCAAACGAGCGCTGAAGGTGCAGAAAGGCTCCCCAGGGGCGGAGAGAGAGGGTCAATGGGTGGAGAGTGGGAGGGGAGAGGCTCCCTGCACACTAACGCTGTGGAATCCGGGGCTGAAAACTAATGCCAGTGAAACCCTGGCGTTAGAGCAGATTTAAAGGGAAAAGAAACGATTTCCGTCAGCAATGTACAGCAAAACCAGGGAAATCTACAAAAAGTGATAAGTGTGATACATGTGCATGGAACAAAAGGGCAAATAAACATTGAAAATGACCAGAAGAAAATGTAAAAAAAAAATAACCAAGCTGGCCAATAGTGATATTAATGGGAAACATAAAAAAACACTACCAAAAAAGCTCCAAAATAAAGATATTAATTTTGGAAGGGTCTATGCTCTGTCCCCATACAAGGTGAATGATCCCACAGTGAAATAGCGCTGATCAGGGTTTTCCCTTTCCATTGGACAGGTTTCCTATGGCATGCACATGTTCCGCAACAGCAGGGCGCGCATGTCGGAACGGGCAACTGGACAGATGCTGGATAAGGGGACACAGAGGGCTGCAGGCGGCACATGCTGTGGTGCAGCTGGGCCACAGTGCGGACTAGGGTGATGCCTAGGTGGCCCATAGGAATGCTGAAACAGTAGAGCATCCAGACAGCAACTGATGAGGCCCAACATGGGCACGAGTGTGTTTCCCACAGTGTCACAGGGGATAGTACCCAGCAGGTACCCCCAAGGGCACCGAACATTGGCAGGCGGTACTGGGGGGAAGCGTGGAAAGCTATGCAGGCACCCCTACCCCAGAACCCGCACCATAGGCAGCCGCCTACCCGCACACTGGATGGCCTGAGACTGCGCACCACCAGCAAAAGGGCATGTCAGCATGGTGGCGGAGGGGTACTGGTGGTGGAGGGGGCAGTGGCAGCTGCCCAGAGCAGACCATGGCCTAGCCCTGTGTAGGTGGGTGCCATGCACTGCAACAGACAGGCCCTGTCTAACGAACAGTCATGGTATCCCCAGGGAATGCACTGTCTCTGTGGCAACACAGTGATGCAGTACACACAGCCAGTGTGTTCAGGAGCAGAAAGTCACAGGTTCAAGTCCCAGCTGTGGTTCCTGCCAACCCAGCCCCCATATTTTACCCACTACTAAAATGTGGTAATACAGACAGAACCTTTATTGCAGATAACGTAAACATGCCCAAAACGCCTACATTTTACCCTACAGAGCACAGACACCATAAACATGCGCATTACCTAGAGCAGAGTCTCCCAAATGCAGTCTTGGAGGGCCAAACACCATTCAGGTTCCATGCTGCCTCTAATAAACATGGCTGTGCTGCATGTTTATGCGCCGCCCCCATGGTATGCAGATGTATCTCATGCATATTCATTAGGGACAGCATGAAAACCCGAACAGTGTTTGGCCCAGCAGGATTGGAGTTGGGCACCTCTACCCTAGAGCAGTGGCCAACAGGGGCAGACACACCCGCACCCACAGGCTCCATTATCCTAAGCCTCTTGGAGAGGCAGGATGTTGGGCCCTGCGTGCATCTCCCAATACTAGCAATGCCACCCTAAACCTGGGAATACGGTACACATCTATCAAAAGGTTGCTATGATTACTGGCAGATAGCAATTCCTAAGTTAAGCACAATGTGCTGATTGAGCTGCATCATAGCAACCTTTCTGATGTCTGTGGAGTGTGCTTCAGGTCTGGTGTCTGACAGTGGTTACCACCCTGGGGAGTGGCCCCAACAGTATTGCGTACCATAGCCATGCCTGCACTGTGCCCAGGACTGGTGCGGTGGCCAGGGCTGCTAAACACCTCTATAGATGCACAATGCTGGCATAGTTGTGGGGAGTGTGTGTCTGTCTATCCAGTGTGTGGTGGCTGCTAACACCTTCCTCAGCTCACACTGCTAGCACTGTTGCCAGTATTGGCCTGCCAATGTGCATAATGAGGAGCAAGGTACCATGGGTATAGAATGGACAGGGTGGCCTGGCCTGGATGCATCTGCACAGGGCATAGGACAATGGCTTGGACATTGTAGTGCCCAGCCACAACCTGCATGGACAGGGTGGCCACAGCATGTCCTGCTGGGAGGTCACTCTCACCCTGACTGAGCAGTGACCATGGCATGGCTAGGTTCCCCCATAGTGCTATATTGTATATTTCTCAAGTGATGTATATGGGTTCTCTTTTTTGGGGCCTAATCACTGAGTTATCTGCTTGGTGGGTGTGCTCACATCCCAGTTTTGGGTGCACACATTTTCTCCAGGAACTTGTACTTATGGACTAGCTAACAGACTATCTGCAGTTAGTATGTGTATGGCTGGAACACCTTGCAGGGTGCAGTGGCTGGAGACTATCAGATAGTGTGGGGGGTGTGTGTGGGGGGGGGGGGCAGCTGAGCATTTCCAGGCCTACTGTCTGTCTGCTATTGCTTTATGGATGCGTACAGATCTGCATTGACTGCCCTGTAGCGTGTCTGTTCCCCAGCAGGACTGGGGTTGATGGTCCCCTCTACTGCCACCATTTTAGGAATGTGGATCTGTTGGTGGGAGATCCTGTCCCCCACCCTGAGCACAGGTTGAGTGGTACTACATAATCCACCTATGGGTCCAAACACCACCCTGTCATTTAAATCATGTGACCATGGCACCCACACAGAACATGCACTATTCTGGCTACATCATAGTCCACAAGGGTTAGACATGACTGGGAAATGCAGATGGACACAGGTGTATCCTAGGTGTGTCTGCAAGGACTACCTATCACACACTGGCACTGATGGTGACCTGCAATATAGCCAGCTCAGCTAAGCCAGATGGTGTGGACATGGTGCTGGATGCCCCACCTACCCTCAGGGTGAGCACAGTACCCGCACAATGTGACGGTCTGTAGCTACTCTGTGCCAGTAACACACACGGTCAGTTCCCCCTACCAGGCCGAGGTGCTGTGGAGGTGCACACGGTCAGTTCCCCCTACCAGGCCGAGGTGCTGTGGGGGTGCATACCCCATCTTGTGATCATTTGTAGACTGCTGATCTGCATGTGCAGTGCATCATGGGTATGGGTGGGTTAACCCTATCCTGGTAACCACAGCAGACAGTTTGTGTGGTGGCCTGCAGTCCCTCTGTAGCCAGCCAGGGGTGTATTAGTAGCCCATTGGTTACTTCACTGCCTGTGGAGCCAGAGGTCATGGGTTTGATCCCACAGTGGGGTTATTTGATAGGGCTGTCCACAGCATTGTCTACTTTTAATGTAAAGTAGTGCTGCCAGCAAAAACACCCTCACAGTGCTGTAACCTTAAGGTGCCTCATAAGGCACCCCCTAAAGTGCCTTATAAGGCACCCTATAAAGCACCTTATACGGCACCCTATAAAGTGCCTTATAAGGCATCCTATAGGGACATTATAGGGTGCCTTGGCGGACAGTGCAGTTTATAATGTGCCCTCTGGAGTGCCTTATAGGGCGCCTTATGCGGCACCTTAGGTTACAGAACTGTGAAGGTGTGTTTTCTGGCAGCACTAATTAAAATAAAACTAACATGCCTCACAAAACACTGAATAGACATAAAGGGTAATGCCTCAGCCAGCCTTATTCATTAGGCACACTGGGGATCAAACCTATGACCCCTGTACCATCAGTCAGCGTATTAACCATTGTGCTACACCTCTGTTACTCTGTTTGCATGTCAGCGCGCCTACTTAAGATTAACGCGCGTTAATGCGCATAGCTCAATCTTTCGCCCGATAATGTGCGCAGCGCTCGTTATCGCCCGATAATCCCGGTTTGCTACATTTAGACCGGAACGCCCACTCCTTTTATGGCATCCTGGACATTATCGCCGGGCGCACGTTAGCGCCCTTTAGTAAACATACCCCTAAGTTTTCCTAAATACAGATACCTGTCTTCCTCTCTCTGTGATCTCTTATATTTCATGATGGCCTCCCTCTTTTTCTTCACTTTTTCAGCTACCTCTTTTGAAAGCCATAGCGGTCTCCTTTTCCTTTTACCTTTATTTACCATTTTAACAAAAAGGTTGGTTGCCCTTAACATATCTCCTTTCAGTTTTGCCCACTGTTTTTCTACATCCCCCAGCTGTTGCACATCTCAAAAAAGATGTAACAGCATTGAAAAAAATACAGAGATGCCAACCAAAATGAGAAAGGGGATGTAAGGAGTGGAATGGGTAAATGTAGATTGATTGTTTATGCCATCAAAAAGTAGAACAACTAGGGGACATGCAATGAAGCTACAGTGCAACCCATTTAAGACTAAAAAGAGAACATATTTTTTCACTCAATGTGTAATCAAACTCAGGAATTCATTACCAGAGGATGTAGTAAAAGTTGTTAGTGTAGCTGGGTTTAAAAAAAGGTTTGGACAAGTTTCTGGAGGAAAGGTCCACTGCTTGCCCCCTGTTTGTCTTTTTGGGAACCTGCCAGGCAATGTTCCCTCTAATTTTCTGTAGGCTGTGTGCGCATAAAATATCAGCTGTGTGCAGCTTTTGAAGGAAGGTTAAATTTTTGTGCGCCACATAACGACACTTGGAGTTATAGACTTTAAAATTTGACTACATGTCAGAATACAGTATGTACACCACATTGATTTTAATCAAATTAAATGAAAATAGACGATTACTAAATGAAGCGGGAAATTTCTAGTAATTACAATCATAACTTTTAAATTTTAAGATGTCTGTGGTGTTTTCTATCAGAATCAGAGCCGTAATTTTTGTGCGCTCTGTTGTAAAGTATGTGCGCTCGCTCGGCGAGGTGTGTGCGCGCGCACACGCGCACGGCTTAGAGGGAACAGTGCTGCCAGGTACTTGTGACCTAGATTGGCCACTGTTGGAAACAGAATATTGGGCATGATGGACTTTGGTCTGACCCAATATGGTATATCTAATGGGCCCAATTTTGCATTAGGCAGGGCTAAGCACCAACCCCTTTACCCCGGATATTCACTTCTGGGGTTTGCCATGCAGTCGGGAAACTGCCAAGCCTAACCAGGCAGCAGCGATTTTCCATGCTGCTTGGATAGTGCTCTGCGCTATAAAGATAGGTGAGGGTTTTCCAGGCAGAGCACTAACCAGGCAGCATGGAAAATCGCTGTTGCCCGATTAGCGCTGGTCTCTGGCCTGGAACGCCCCATGCTAACCAGATAGTATCGGGGCGCATAGTGGACTCTGGAGAGGATTTTGGAAGCCACTAACCAGGTAAGTGCCTTTTAAAATCCCTGTTTATGGCATTTACATGGTTTACTTATCTGTACACTGTGCAAATGCCTTTCAAAAATGCCACCCTATGTTCTTATGAGGAAAAGCTAAAGAAATTAAAGTTCTTCAGCTTGGAGAAAAGATGGCTGAAGGGAGATATGACAGAGGGCTAATTTTCCCAATGGAGAAAGGTGAATAGTGGTGTACCCCAGGGATCTGTACTGGGTCCGTTACTTTTTGACATATTCATAAATGACCTGGAAAAGGGAATAACTAGTGTGGTTATGAAATTTGCAGACGACACAAAACTGTTTAAAGTTGTTAAAACCCAAGAGGACTGTGGAAAATTGCAGGAGCATCTGGATAAATTGGAAGACTGGGCATCCAAATGGCAGATGAAATTTAATGTGGAGAAGTGCAAAGTTATGCACCTAGGAAAGAACAACCCACACTATGGTTACACAATGCAAGGTTCCACATTAGGAACCACCACCCAGGAAAAAGATTTAGGCGTCATTGTGGATAACATGTTAAAACCCTCGGCCCAGTGTGCAGCGGCGGCCAAGAGAGCAAATAGAATGCTAGGTATCATAAGGAAAGGAATGGAAAATAAAACAAAAGATATTATAATGCCTCTGTATCGTTCCATGGTGAGACCGCACCTTGAATTTTGTGTGCAATTCCGGTCGCCGTATCTTAAAAAGGATATAGCGTTATTAGAAAAGGTTCAGAGAAGAGCCACCAAAATGGTAAAGGGGATGGAAGGATACTCCTATGAAGAAAGGCTACAAAGGTTAGGATTCTTTAACCTGGAAAAGAGACGGCTGAGGGGAGATATGATAGAAGTCTATAAATTAATGAACGGAGTGGAACGGGTAAACGCAGATCGATTGTTTACGCTAACAGAATATAGAAAGACTAGGGGACATGCAATGAAGCTACAGGGTAAACTATTTAAGACAAATAAGAGAAAATATTTTTTCACTCAACGTGTAATCAAACTCTGGAATTTGTAAACCGGAGGATGTAGTAAGAGCTGTTAGTGTAGCTGGGTTTAAAAAAGGTTTGGACAAGTTCCTGGAGGAAAGGTCCATAAACCATTATTAAAAAGGGACCCAGGATATCAATGCTTGATCCAATATAAGCATTGTAGAACCTGTGTCTCTTGGGGAAACTGCTAGGTACGTATGACCTGGATTGGCCACTGTTGGAAACAGGATACTGGGCTTGATGGACATTGGTCTGACCCAGTATGGCGTATCTTATGTTCTTAGGGATATAAAATCCCGAGTTGAGTGGAACGGGCAAATATGACTCAATTGTTTAGTCTTTCAAAAAATACAAGGACTTAGGGACATGCCTTGAAGCTACAAAGTAGAATATTTAAAACAGATAACACGTAACGAAGGTTGGAACTCTTTGCCACAGGATGTGGTAAATGTAGGTAATGTAGCTGGGTTTAAAAATGTCAGTCACATCCTGGGGCAACAAGGCACCTTCTTTGCTTCTGCTAGTGCGTGGCAAGCCATCATCAGGTGAGTCTGCTTCAGCTCTATAGTCTTTACTCCCAGTCCTGCACTGGAGTAAAGATTCTGTACTAAGGGGGAAGTGGAAAACCATGCTAAAATACAATATGGGTTTTACATCAGGAGCAATGTTGGATTTGGCCGTTTTGCGCGCTGTCTATGCTACTGTTTAGCACAGTGGTTTAATTCCAATTTTCTTGCACTAATGTTACTCCCAATGCAATAAGTGTCTTAATGCTGATTTTTGGTCCTAATCCCTTGTTCTCCTTATGTCCCTTTTCCCTATTTAAACCCCTTGTTTCTCTTGTATTGTACTGTTTGTCAAGATTGTAAGCTCTAACGAGCAGCGACCATCTTCTATATGTACTTGTACAGCGCTGCATATGCCTTGTAGCACTATATAAATGATTAATAGTAGTAGTAGTAGTGCAAAAAAAATCTAGAGTAAAAGCACCACAATGAAGGGTAGCACAGCTCACTACTTCAATCCCTATGTTTCTATCTGAGGCAGAGGAGGGTTAAGTGACTTGCCCCAGATAACAAGGCGTGTCAGCAGAGATGCCAAGTTACCAACTACCAGGTCCAGGAGAGAGATACCGGACCAGTCCCGGATTTTTGATAACGCTATTCTGATGCATTTTGGAGTCTGCAGCACTGATTTTAACAGGTAGCATCCAGGAGTTATAAATACCACACTGCTTTGGAAAGTAAGTTGAGAAACAGTCTCCCTCCTGGAACTCCATAACTTGGAAGCTCTGTATCACAATGGAATTTGCACTTTAGCTTTCCTGGTTCTCAACCCACTAGGCTACTCTTCCACTTATCAGTTGTCATTCTTGAAGACAATCTGAAACATTAGCTTCTCAAGATCAAGGAACATGGTCTTAAAATGGGCCTGCACCTTAATGTAAAGAAGACAAAGATCCTGACAACTGGCAAAATCAATAAGTTCATCATTGATGGAGAAGAAATTGAAATTGTGGACAACTTTAACCTACTTGGATCAACTATGCTATTAATAAAGAAGCAACAAGCAGTCAAGAAATCAGACAACGCGTGGCTCTTGGCAGAATGGTTATGAAGGACCTAGACAAGATTCTCAAGAGCAGAGATGTCTCTCTCCATACAAAGATTCGACTTGTTAAAGCCATGGTATTTTTGATAACATCATATGGATGCAAAAGTTAAAGAGTGAAAAAGATAGACAGGAAGAATTTGAATTATGGTGCAGGCGACGAATACTGTGTATACCATGGACTGCCCGTAGAACAAATCAGTCAATACTAGAGGAGATCAAATCTAAGCTTTCTTTAAAAGCTCAGATGACAAGACTTTGACTTTCTTATTTTGGACACATCATGCGAAGAGAGAGATCATTAGAGAAAGACATCATGTTTGGCAAGGTAGAAGGTCAACGCAAAAGAAGAAGGCCAGCAATGAGATGGATCGATACAATAACAGCAGCTATGGGTGCCAGTCTGTCAACAATGAGTCACCTGACTGAAGACTGAGCACAGTTTAGAACTACCATCCAGAGGGTTGCCATGAGTCGACTCTGACTCGACGGCACTTAACAACAACAAAATAAAACCTGCACTTTGAGAATAATTGTCTCCCTGTAGAAAGGGTTCACCGTCACTGCTCACAATATTATTTGAGGAAGTGAAATAGGATGTTATTAGTAGTTGTAGATGTCATTGAGAGATGTAGTTTCAGAGTGTGTAGAGCTTAGGAGGGGAGATTATATCCAGGAAGGACTCCAAGACCCAGCATGCCTTATACTGGCTATTCTGAGAGGTAACAGCAACCATGAGGAGAGGGGGTGAGTTCTGTCCTTGGGATCTCTGAAGTTGCCGCTCAGGATCCAGCCCCAGGAGCTCAGTCTGCGATCAGATGCCAAATCCCAGGGAAAGCAGAGTAGGAAATGTCTTCAGGGGCTGCTGCTGAGGTAGGAGATTGCAGGAAATGAGCCTGGGAAGAGGACACAGGCTGGAGAATTCCTGACAGTAGGTTTACCTGGGAATGGAGGATCGTCTACATATTCTGTGCAGTTTTATAATATAGGCTGAAATAAAATTTATGTGCAGTTGTAATATAGAAAATACGCACTTTGCCAATTTGTGCAAGTTTACATTATTTCTCTGTTTGTGTTATGATGGAATGGGATTGCTTTTGAATATATTTAGTGTGCTGGTTGTCTATGATGGAAACTTTCATCAAGGCTGTAGGAAGGGGTGAGCAAGAGGGTCAGGGGCATAAGTATGCTATAATGCTATGCAGTGAGTTCCCGTGCATCCTCTTCCACAGCATCAAGGGAGGGAGGGGGTACCCCTAACTTTCCCCTCCCCCCACCATCACCATTTAGCTTAGCACAGGCCTTGCCTTCCCTTAATTACAATGCAGAGACTCAACCATGACTGAAAGTAGCCCAGAAATGGTTCGCAGTGTGGACCACCAGTGGAGGGGAGCAGGATGGGCAGCGGAGAGGATTGAATTTTCATTACATATTGGACCATTTACAAGAGGACTTCAAATCTATAAGAACCCCATAAATCAGAACAGGAGGGACTTGAGCATATATGCAGAACGGTATTTTACATACCTAAGTAGAAGCTTATAAAATTGTCCAGTGTATAACCACACAAATCTGGGAGCTAGGAAAACACTGCACCTACTTCCATGCATGTTCAGGCATAACACTGTGTGGCAGCTTTCTCATGGGCTTTTCTACAGAGGAACATAGGTACATATATTGCCCTTATATGGTCGGTGAAACATATGTGCTTCCGTGCGTTAGACACCTTTTTACAAAATTACCCTCCGCATGGCTAAAGTTATCTGTTTTTTTTAAATTGGGGCAGTACTCATATTTGGTGTAGTCCAGGAATAGGGCTGAAGTGGCAGTATTCAGTAGCGTTCCATCTAACTAATGTGATCACATGTGAATGCAGAAATAGCGGGACGAGAACCATAGAAAAAGATGGCGGATCAAGAACCTATCCAGTCTGCCCATCAGTACCAACTACTAAGCTCTAGAATCCCTTCCTCCCCGTTGTTCCGTGCTTTCCTGCATTCAGATGCAGTCCTTGCTCCCACCACCTCCGCTGAGAGGCCGTTCCACACATCTACCACCCTTTCTGTGAAAAAATACTGCCTTAGATTGCTCCTGAGCATAACCCCTTTCACTTTCATCCTATGATTCCTCATTCCAGAACCTCCTTTCACTGAAAGAGGCCTGCCTCTTGTGCGTTTATGTATTTAAATGTCTCTATCATATCTCCCCTCTTCTGTCTCTCTTACAAAGTGACATATATAGTAACATTGAAGATGACGGTAGATAAAAACCAGTATGATCTATCTAATCTGGCCAGAGTGGTTGTACCCGCCTCTCAGTGCAGCTCCCCCCTCTATGCTTTTGTTTAGGGTTTTGCCCACCGCTGCATGCAGGTCACTCCCTCAATTTATTGCAGTCTTAAAGATATTTAAGTTTGTTTTTATTCTATCCTCTTGCTATAAAGGAATCCTCTGTGTCTGTCCCATGCCATTTTGAATTCCGTCTCTGTATTTGCCCCAACTACCTCCATCGGAAGGGCACTCCAAGCATATACTACCCTTTCCGTGAAAAAGTATTTCCTGATGTTGATTTTAAGTTTACCTCCTTGCAACGTTATGTTATGTCCTCTAGCTTTACAGCTTCCCCTTCTTTAAAAAAGGTTTGTTAGTTCATTAATACTCTTTAAGTATTTAAACGTCCTTCCTCTAGGGTATACATATTTAGGTCTTCAAGTCTCTTCTCATACGTCTTATGGCGCAGCTTCCAAAGCATTTTGGTCACCTTCCTCTTTCAAGTCTTTTTATTTCTTTTGTGAGATATGGGGGTATGTTTACTAAACTGCGGTAATGTTATTTGCGGTAGGTTCCGCGGTAAAGGTAGAGATGCCCATATAAAGGCATGGGCGTTGCATCGTTACAGCAAGCTGACAGCTAACACACGTTACAAGGTGCCTTAGACTAACGAGCGTTACAAGGCGCCTTGTCAGGCGCATTATAAGGTGCCATGTAAGGTGCCTTATAAGGTGCCTAGTAAAGTGCCATGTAAGGTGCCTTGTAAAGTGCCATGTAAGGTGCCTTATAAGGTGCCTAGTAAGGTGCCCTGTAAGGTGCCTTATAAGGTGCCTAGTAAGGTGCCCTGTAAGGTGCCTCAGAAGGCGCCCTATAGGGCCTCCTAGGCTAAGTGCCATATTAGGCACCCTTGGAAAAGTCACCGCAGAAACGCACCCTGGGCTATGGAACCATAGGTTAAGGTGGCCTAACAAGGTTATGGTGTCCTAGGTTAGTGTGCCCTAGGGACTGCAAGGTGCCTCAGGATGACATGCATGATCTGTGCAGAACAGAGACAGATGTAGCCCTAACACTAGATAGAGCACTCAGGAAAGGCAATGAACAGGTGAGTGAAGGAGGGAGAAGTGGGAGCCGCTGGACCTGCCATATCTGCGGGCATCCCATGTGCCTGCCAGTACTGATGACAAACATGGTGGGGCAGCTCTACCACAGCACAGGGTGTTGGCAATGTAAAGTACCGGAAAACAGTTGGTGGCAGACGATGGGAATACGTGTCCCCCAGTGGAGGCGGAGGTGGCAGGATAGTTACAATGATGGGTGGACAGAGGAGTGGTGGTGCCATGCAGATCAGGCACAAGCGAGGCAAGCATGATGAGGCGCAATGCAGGAAAGGGTAGTAGTGCAGGACATGGGCTGGCAGCCTGCACAGTCAGACAGGACTCTACACAGCTGACAGACGCAGATAGACGGACCGAGGGAATGTTGGCAATTGTGGCGAGGGTATTATGGGCTGAAAGCGCAGATCTGCAAAAATATGACCTCTACAGGCATGCACACTATTTGAGTAGGACAGGCATGAGAGGAGGGAACAATGAGGAACTGAACCAATGAACACTGCCAAGAATGGCAATGTATTAACCAGTAGGCTATACCTCCATGGTGTATGTCACAGCAATGTCTGGGGACAGAAGTCCTGCAGGTCACCACACAAATTGTCTGCTCTGAGTACCAGGATAGGGTAACCCCACCATACCCATGATGCAATGCACATGCTGAATAGCAGTCTACAGCTGATCACCAAATGGGGTCTGCACCTCTCTGGTACCTCAGCTGGGAAAGACGAACTGACAGTGTGTGAACTGACAGTGTGCGATACAGGGTGACCACATGTACTGCACAGAGTAGCAAGAGACGAGTGATCAAGGATGACAAAGGGTGCTTTATTAAACCAAACCCCAACGCGTTTCGGCGTTGCCGCCTTCTTCAGGGGGTACAAAGTAACACCAGTATGTAAAAAAATCTGCAAGGTAGAATCAAGACCTCATAAATGTCTGGTGTTGTCTAGCTAATAAAGCTATAAACCTGACTCCCAAGAGGCAACTCGTAATGGCAACATGCATCAAAATCGGTGTAAAAAACACAGTTTATGGCTCCGAAGGAAACCGCAAGTATCAGTGTAATTCCAGGGGCAGAAAGGCTGACAAGAAGAACTAGTTCTTCACCCTGAGGGATAGGATTGGTGCCCAGCACTAGGTCCGCAGTACATGTGATGCTGGAGATAGGTCCTACTGGCCATCCCCATCACTACCAGTGTGTGACAGGTGTTCCGTGCAGTGCAGCTGAAGGTAATTTGGTGTCCATCTGTATCCTGCAGTCACCAGTGGCCCTGTGGGACCAGACACCAGCCAGATTAGTGTGTACCCCGTGTGAGGATCTGGCTGACATGGACAGCTGTTATCAGGGCAGAGGGGTTCCTAGAATTAAGCATGAGGTGTGTGTAGCAGTGGCTGTAGAGGTCACAGTGGTATACACTACATACCCCAAAGGGCCCACATCACCCTTTTGTAGGTAAAGAACCATGTCCCCGTCCCAGGGAAGCAACCTCCAGCCTGTTTGTATGAGGCAGCCCTCCAGGGTTGGTGGGCCAGAGCCATACCTATGACTGGAACAGTGGCAGACCAGCAGCAATGCTGGGGTTAGGTCTGGAAACCCCAAGTGCCTCCCACCACTGTCTGCCAGTCACCAGCAGACAGCACAGTCAGACTGTACCTTAAAGGTGTTCCGACCATGCACAGTCTAACTGCAGACAGTCCACCAAGAACTATGTGCAGCAAGCAGGCATCTCAGTGATTGCGACCCCAGCACAGGGGAACACAAATATATCACTAGAGACAAATAGTTTAGAGTGCTATGTGGGAACCTAGACCTGCCATGGTCACTGCCCGTTCAGAGTGAGTGCCCTCCCAGCATGCCATGCTGTGGCCACCCTGTCCATGCAGGTGGTGGTCAGGCACTACAGTGTCCTAGCCATTGCCCCACACCCTGTGAAGATGCATCCTGGCCAATCTGCCCTGTCCGGGCCATACCCAGAATACCTTGCTCCTCATTATGCATCTAATCAGGCTAACGCTGGAAACAGTGGGACATTTTGGGCCCAGTGAAGTGTGGGCAGCCACAGAACAATGGATAGACATACAAACACGCTCACTCCTTTTGCAGCATTATTCAAAGATAGGGGTGGTTGGCAGCCCTGCCCGCTACACTGGTCCTGATCACAGTGCCGACATTGCTAAACTGTGCAGGGGGTAGTAGTAGTGCTCTGGTGATAACATCATCCCAATGCTGGGGCCAACAGCCTGCCGCTCCATGCATCATTGGATTGTGGAGCCTGTGTGAGTGGATGTTTGCACCCCTGTTCGCCGCTGCTTTGGGCTTTGCACATGTTGCTGTTGTATCTGCATTGTAGGGTAAAATATAGGGACATGCTCTGCAGGAACCACAGTTGGGACTTGCACCTGTGACCCTCTGCTCCTGGACACACTGGCTGGGTGTACTGCACCACACTGTTGCTACAGATGCATGGTAGTCCCTGGGGCTACCTGCACTTTTCCTCAGCTAGACCTTTTATGTTGAACTGCACACCACGTACTGATGCAGAGCATGGCCTAGGTCCACTGCAGGTAGGTGGCACTGCCCCCTCCAGTACGGGCAAATGCCCCCCTGCCAAGCTGACATGGCCATTTGCTGTCGGTGCTGGTAGTGCGCAGTCCCAGGCCATCCACTGTGTAGGTAGGCGCCCACCTAGGGAGCGGGTTCCGGGGTGGGGGGACATACATGGAATCCTCACATCCCCCCATCACTGCCTACCACTATTATGTCCCCTCCACATGGTGGCGGGATCGCTGGGGGGATGTCAGGTCTGTGCCCTAGCGACTATTGGCTAGGGTGGACCAAGTAGATATTGGTGGATTGTGTTTGGCCTTGGTTAACTGCTGTCTTGCTGAACTCCGGTGTCTATGTTCCTATGTGCTACCTAGGCGCCCGCCTGGTCCACCCTGTGCCCCAGCTGCCCATGCTACATGTCCCGCCTGTGGCCCCCTATGCCCCATTTGCACCATCGCCATAGTGGCCATTCATACTTTGGCACTATGGTATTGCTGTACATGGAGTACTACTATCACAGATTTTGGGCTCCCTGCCTGGGCTGTACATTGCTGACACGTAAATGGTTTCTCTCTCCTGCATATGTGCATCTAACGGCAGGATTCAGCTCTTCAGATCAACGCGTTAGTGTGAATGGAGCCTCTCCCCGCCCGCACTCCGCCCATTGACCCCTTCTCTCTGCCCTCTCTCCACTTTCTGCGGTGTTTACCGCGCCGCGGAACGTCAACGATCGTTAACGTTACATAATGCGCGCTATGTAACGTTACCGCAGTTTAGTAAACATACCCCGTGGTCTCCAAAACTGAACACAATACTCCGAGTGAGGCCTCACCATCGACTTGTACAGGAGCAATAATAGCTCCTGCTTACTGCTGTTTATTCATTTCTTGCTGCTCCTTATGCCTGGAACAAACTACCTGATTTGGTACATAAGGCTCCATCTGTAGCCCTGTTGCAATCCAGGCTGAAAACGCACTTCTTTTCTCTTCAGTCTCCTGTTCACCTCTTGTGTGTTTTCTTACCATTCCCCTGGATATATCCTAGTCCCCACTTGTTGTGTTGTCTATCTTTATTAGACTGCAAGCTGTTAAGAGCAGGAACCGTCTCTTACATGTCTCTGTACACTTTGTAGCGCTATACAAATGCTAAGTAGTAATAGTAGTAGTAGTCTATGCAGCCTAGCATCCTTCTGGCTTAGGCCACCGCCTTGTCACATTGTTTCGCCACTTTGAGATTCTCAGATACTATCACTCTGAGGTCCCTTCCCTGGTCCATGCACCTCTTGCCCCCCCATCACATATAACTCCTTTGGATTTCTGCATGCCAAGTGCATGGTTTTTCACTTCTTCACATTAAATCGTAGCTGCCAAGCGTTAGACCATTCTAGTTTTTGTAGATCTTTCCTCATGTTGTCCATTCCTTCCGAGGAGCTAACTCTGTTGCAAATAGTGTTATCTGCAAAAAAGGCAAACTTTTCCCTTCAGTCCTTCAGCAATATCACTCACAAAGATATTGATCCGCCTCCATACCTCTTATTGCTTCCTCTGGCAGATGCATTCTAACCACCTCTTTCTCCCATCCGCTTCACATGCCCATCTTGAATCCACCCGTGCCTCTGCTTTCTTCTTCCTTGGCCCCCTTCTCTGGAACTTTCTCACTGACCTTCGCTTCGAACTTTCATTTCCCTGTTTCAAGACTATGTTAAAAACGCACCACTTCTCTCTCGCCTTTGACCTCCTCCCCTCTTCCGCATAGGTCTCTGCCCTTGAATTTATCCCATCTTCGCCTTCCTCCCTCCACCCTTGCCAGTCTAAAGCTTTCCTTCTTTTTCCTTTCCTATTGTGAAATTGGTGTTCTTTTTCCTTTCCAACATCTTCTCATAGCTCTTTTGCATTGTAAACTGCTCAGGTGCCCTGGTGTAGGGCAGTATATTAAATACCTCAATAAAGATAAGATAAAGATTGAATAGTACTGGCCCCAGAACCGATCCCTGAGGTACTCCACTATTCATCTTCCTTTCTTCTGAGTGTATTCCGTTTCCCAACATCTTATGTTATCTATCGGTCAATCAATTTTTGATCCAATTCACCACTTTGGGACGCAGCCCCAGACTACTCAGTTTATTGATAAGCCCCCTATTAGGAACAGTATCAAAGGCCTTGCTGAAATCTAGGTAGATCACATAGTCATATCTTCAAGTCTATCTCCATATTCTTTATGGTGTAGACCACTGACCATTTTAGCAGCATCCTCTGGACTGAGACTCTTTGAAGGTGCTGTCTCTAGAATTACATACAATACTCCAAATGAGGTTTCAGCAGAGATTTTATACAGAGGAACTATCACCTCCTTTTTCCTGCTGGCCATTATTCTATGCACGAACATCCTTCTGGCTTTTGCCGTTGCCGTTTGTACCTATTTGGCCACTTTTGGATAATCAGATAGGATCCCCTCCAGGTCCTACTCTTCTTACGTGTACAGCAGTACTTCACCCCACTAAACTATATGGCACCTTTGGATTTTTGCAGCCCAAATTGCTTGCATAATCCTGCATTTTTTTAGCCTTAAATCTTAACTGCCAAATTCTAGTCTATCTCCAAGCTTTGCAAGATCTCTCTTCATGTTATCCACATCTTTCAAAGTGTCTACCCTATTGCAGATTTTGGTGTTATCTGCAGATTTCGGTGTTGTCTGCAAGGAGGCATACTTTACCCAACTGCCCTTCTTCAATATCGCCTACAAAAATGTTAAAAGGAACCTGACCAAGGACCGATCTCTGTGGCACACTCCTGGTAGTGATCCTTATCCTCAGAATGAATTCAGTTTACAACTACACTTTGTCACCTCCCACTCAACCAGGTTTTAACCCAGTCAGTCACTTTAGGGCTCATCCCAAGGGCACTTTGTTTATTTATGTTGCCTATACAGCACTGTGTCAAAGGCTTTGAAATCTAAGTATACCACATCTAAGGCCTGTTTGTTGTGTTTCTCTCACCCAGATGGTAGCTCTGTTGAGCAGGGACTGTCTCTTGTGTGTATGTGAGGGAAGGAGAAGGAACAACAAGAGAGTGTGACCTCTGTACACAGCACAGGAAACCCAAGAAACATTGGTCAGAACACTGGTGCAAATTGGTATTTTATTCAAAAACGCCAACACGTTTCGGCGTAAACGCCTTCTTCAGGGGGAATGCATCTACACAATAAAAGTACAACAGACTCACAAAATATCAAACTATAATAAAAACATAATAACAAAAGAACACATTAAAAAAACTTATAGTGAAAAAGACTAAAAATGACATCAAACATTCATCATTAAAAACATATAGTTAAAAATATTACTTAAGAAGGGGGGGGGGTTAAAACATATAAAGCATCAAAACAGTAAAGATTAATTATAATCAATAGTGACAAGCAAACCATATAAAATAACCATATAAATAAATAAACATTTAGTTGTTGTTGTTAAGTGCCGTCGAGTCGGAGTCGACTCATGGCGACACTCTGGATAGCTATCCTAAATTGTGTTCGGTCTTCAGTCAGGCGGCTCATTGTTGACAGACTGTACCCGTAGCTGCTGTTATTGTATTGATCCATCTCATTGCTGGCCTTCCTCTTTTGCGTTGACCTTCTATCTTGCCAAGCATGATGTCTTTCTCTAATGATCTCTCTCTCCGCATGATGTGTCCAAAGTATGAAAGTCGAAGTCTTGTCATCTGAGCTTCTAAAGAAAGCTTAGGTTTGATCTCCTCTAGTACAGACTGGTTTGTTCTTCGGGCAGTCCATGGTATACACAGTATTCGCCGCCAGCACCATAATTCAAAGGCATCAATTTTCTTCCTGTCTATCTTTTTCACTGTCTAGCTTTCACATCCATATGATGTTATTGAAAATACCATGGCTTGAACAAGTCAAATCTTTGTATGGAGAGAGAGACATCTCTGCTCTTGAGAATCTTATCTAGGTCTTTCATAGCCATTCTGCCAAGAGCAATGCGTCGTCTGATTTCTTGACTGCTTGTTTCTTCTTTATTGATAGTTGATCCAAGTAGGTTAAAGTTATTCACGATTTCAATTTCTTCTCCTTCGACGATGAACCTGTTGATTATGCCAGTTGTCATGATCTTTGTCTTCTTTACATTAAGGTGCAGGCCCATTTTGAGACTATGTTCTTTGATTGTGAGAAGCAAATGTTTCAGATCATCTTCACTTTCCGCCAGTAATGTGGTATCATCAGCATAGCGAAGGTTGTTGATGAGTCTTCCACCAATCTTCACACCTCTGTTGTCTTCATACAATCCTGCTTCTCTGATGATTTGTTCTGCATATAAATTAAACAGGTAGGGGGAAAGTATGCAGCCTTGTCTTACACCTTTGCTTATTTTAAACCATTCTGTTTCTCCTTGTTCCGTTCGAACTGTTGCTTCTTGATCAATGTACAGATTGTGCAAGAGAACGATCAGGTGTTCTGGTATACCCATGCTTCTTAATGTGGCCCAGAGTTTCTCATGGTTTACACAGTCAAAAGCTTTGCTATAGTCGATAAAGTACAAATAGATATCCTTTTGGTATTCTTTAGTCTTTTCAAGGATCCATCTCACATCCGCAATGATGTCTCTCGTTCCTCGCCCTTTTCTGAACCCTGCTTGCACTTCAGGTAGTTCTTGTTCCAGGTATGATTGTAGTCTCTTTTGAATAATCTTCAGTAGAATCTTGCTGGCATGTGGGATCAGAGCGATTGTGCGATAATTTCCACAGTCAGTTGGATCACCTTTCTTTAGTATTGGTATAAACACAGATCTTTTCCAGTAAGTTGGTCATGATGTTGTCTTCCATATTTCTTGGCAGAGCCTTGTAAGTACCTTAACAGCTGCATCAGATTGCTGTAATACTTCTATGGGAATGCAATCAATGCCTGGTGCTTTGTTCTTTGATAAGGCTTTCAATGCTGCTTCAACATCTTCTTTCATCACCAATGGTCCCCGATCATAAGGTACAGGTTGAAACGGCTGTTGGTCCACTTGATCTTTATCATATAAAAACTCTGTATATTCCTTCCATCTTTTCTTGATCTTCTCAGCATCATTCAACATAGAACCTTGAGCATCTTGTAACATTCCAATTCGAGGCTGGAACTTTTTCTTTAACTCTCGTAGCTTTAGGAAAGCTGATCTTGTTCTTCCTCTAATAGTTTCTGCTTCTATTTCCTTGCATGCGCCATTGTAGTACTTTTCCTTGTCCTGTCTTGCTGGACATTGGAAATCTCTGTTGAGTCCTGTGATTGTTTTTCTTTCTCCTCTGGCTTTAGCTTCTCTGCGTTTCAGGGCAATTTTCAGTTTCTTCCATCATCCATTTTGGCCGTTTTTTCTTTTTTTACATTTAGACCAATACATAAATAATAAAATGAAATATTTTGCCCAATAAGAGACAGAAGGTATACTTACAATAGACACAAAAACTGCACACAAGTCTTGAAAAAGACTACAATGAACCAGTATTGTATATACTAGAATGTAAAGCATATAGAATATACTGCATTCAAAATTATTAATTTATTTTTTTATACCATGCTCTTTAGAATCAGTGCAGTTTACATGTATACTAACAGGTACTTTTTATTCCGTTGTCCCTGAATGGCTCACAATCTAAGTGTACCTGAGGCAATGGAGGGTTAAGTGGCTTGCCCAAGGCCACAAGGAGTGGCCATGGGACTAAAGACCCCAGTCCCTCTGGCCTGAGGTTGCTTGTCCCCATGTGGGAATTTAACCCCTGGCCTTAGGTAACCTGTCCCAACCACTGAGCTACTCCTCCTAGAGCCAGAGAGGTAACCATAAGGGGAGTAACTTGAACCTTGTATAAGAGACAGGTAAAATATCAAAATCAAGAAAGAAGAGAGCCGGAGGGAAGTGTATTACATAACATATCTGAGGAACTCGGTGCATATTTATAAATTAAAGCTTCACCAGTAACGCAAGAGAAATGAATACAACAACGTACAATGTATGTATATTAAATTAGTATAAACGACATAAAATATTTAAGGATTATAAAGAAAAAAATCATGTGCAAGTGTATTGAGAAAAGGACAATGGCACCCTTAGCTAGTATCAGTGTGAGAATAAACGGTGAGCTTGACATTAAAAGCAAACCTTAGAAGCAGTCAGGGAACCAGAAGGCAGCTTGAAGAAAACTTCTTAGGGCTACGATCGGAAATGAAAAAAGAATGAAAAAGAGATCCTGCAAATAAACGCAATCAAAGAAACCACACAATCTGTGTGTATGTGTACAGTACCTGTGTATGCCTTGTAACATTAAAGAAATGATAAGAAGTAGTAGAAGTAGAAATAGACTGATCTTTGCTGCTTAGTATTGTAGTTAAGGCTCAGGTAGCCAAAGATTTTCTCCTGTTGGGGCTCAAGGACAACTGGCATGGAAAGCTAGGGGGTGGGAGGGGCAGGGAGTGGTAGGTGATGGCAAGCAGTACTGGTATCATGAGTACCACACCAACATGTCTACTATTTCCCCTGTTGCCTCACCACTGCCAGTTCCCCCCTGTCTCTGGCATTCCCTTTCCACCACCTCAATCGCCAGCTTATCCTTCCAGTAAATCCAATGTTGCCAGATGAACTCAAAACTTTCCAGCCTAAAATAGGTTAAAAAAGCGCCCAAAATAGTGACCCATCCGTGGCTCCATCCTTCCCTTCCCCGATTGGCTGATCTGGCAGTCTATCAGGGATGGCCACACTTACCCTGGCCCCACCCTCACATACACATGGCCCCACCCTCTGATTGGCTGGAGTCTGACACTCAATTACTGCCACCCTGTCACATCTCATTGGTCAGGACCCAGAGCAACACATCTGTGAATTGTTCCTACAGTTTGGGTACAGAAGTCAACCAATTGGGTGGGAAAACAGTGGAAATGGCAGTACTGGCGGGGAGAAGGACAGATTCCACTGGTCTGGCACAGACAAATAGGAATTATATATAAGGTGTCTGTCTGGGAGAAAAATATTTCTCTGGAAAAAGTAATGGAAAAGAACCAAATTTGGCATGGGTGAAACAAACTGTGAAAAGATAGGTGGAGGCCAAATCCAATCAGGGCATGTCCGGGCCATCCGGACGTCCAAAATATGGATGGCCTGCATGTGTAACCAATTCTGCATCCGCAGGAGCTAGATGTTCCCATTGGTGCAGAATTGGGCACTTAGATGGGCCGGACGGGCCCCAATTCTACCACACTGAATGTCCATCAATCTTCCCGGCTAACCCCCCCCCCCCCCATATGCTCCTGCTAGAGCCCTGAAAGGCCAGACACCATCCTGCTCTTCTTTCCCCGTTGCCCAGCCCACAGCGGGGACTTACCTCTGGCTGCCCTGCATGCCCTCGGACTTCTGCAGGCCTGCTTGCCGTGATCCCTGCCACACATGGGGCTTATTCCACCTCAGAAGTGGAATAAGTCCCACATCCATCCTGTCAGTGCCGGACATACAGGACCATGACCTGAATAGGCCCTGTACATCTGGGCTGTGTGGCCTACCCCCACTCCGCTTACTCTGCCCTATCGCCACCCTGTCTGGAGCTCCCTGCACAAAGGCCCTCTGCGTGCGGGGAGCTAGATATACAGAATCGGGTTCCTACAAATAGTGGGGGTTATATGTCAAAACAGACATACATCCTCGCTCTTTGTGGTCCAGAATGACCCCCATAGAGTTTAAAAATGGGCCAGGTTGGACTTGGGATTCCAGAGAATCAAGCTCCCCAAAAGATGGAACTGTTTCTCCTATAGAAATGCTTTGTGCCATCTTCTGCAGCACAGAAACTTACCTAGAGTGAAACATAGAATTTCTCCTTTCAATCTGCATCCTCCCTGTTCTCTACTTTCCTGGTCACAAGGCTGGCCCACCTAGTAGGTGGCCGCCTAGGCCGGCAGACCCTGATGGGCGGCACTCTATGATTTTTTAAAGCAGCAAGTTTGTGCCACTGCTTTGGTGTCTGCAGCAGGCCTTGTGCTTTGGTGCGAAAACCATGGCCTGCCACTCCTTGCCCTGCTCTGATGCAACGTCCTGTCCGAGAGGGGCAGGAGTGACAGGCCATGTATGCATGCATGGGTGTCAAAGCAGCAGCACAAAGCCGCTGCTTTTGAAATGTAGTCATGCTGCCGCTGCCACCCCACCCTCAGCAAGATAAGAAGATGGGCGCAGTGGCAGTGACAATGACAGAGGGGGGGGGGTGCGCGGCATCTACCTTTGGCGGCAGAAACCCGTGGGCTGGCCCTGCCTGGTCACATCTCCAATATCCCTCTCACACAATTCTGATTGTCCTATTGAGTTTCATGAAAAAATCAGAACTAAAGGTCCGTGCAGGCAATAGGGTAAAACCAGAACAGGATTTATCTGTCCTGCGGACACAGTCAGGTAGAATCTTTATCTTAGATTCAGGGCAGGATTAAGGCATATATCTAGGGTCCAAATGTTTAGGAGGGGCCCTCTTAGATGTGCTAATTCAGTGACTCCCAATGCAGATTTTTGTCCCTCTTGTCAGCTGTTGCAAGAAATAAGAGTAGGGTGGGAGGAGGAAGGTCTCTTTCCCCCTAGTTAGCAGGAGTCATCATTGAGCAGTGCTCCTTACCTGCTGCTTCCTCATCTGTCAGATTTCCTCTGTGGTCAGAACAACACAGGGCCCCATTTGCAGGAGTTTTAAAATATATTTATGTTACGATGTGGCCTCAATGCCCTCACAAAAGGGTTAATCCTGCCTAGATTCCTCTGTACTTAAATCCAGTGGCTTGATGGAAAAGATTTTAGAAAAGTAGTCTCAGATGTATTAAGCTGATCCACTCTAACTCTTTTATTATTTGGGGCTCATCCCTGTAGAGCAGTAGTTCCCAACCCAGTCCTTGGGTACCGCCCCCCCCCCAGGCCAGTCAGGTTTTCAGGGTATCCACAATGAATATGCATGAGATAGATCTGCATACAATGGAAGCAATACATGCAGATCTATCTCATGCATATTCATTATGGATATCCTGAAACATGACTGGCCTGGAGATACCCGAGGACTGAGTTGGGAACCACTGCTTGTAGAGCTTAAGGGTTCACCTTCAGACGCTGCAACAAATGTGTTCACTGATTACAGTGTCTGACAAAAAGTTTTCTTGGGCTGGTATCCAGGACTGGGGCTACCATTAGGCAAACTAGGCGGTCGCCTAGAGCAGGGGTCTCCAATTCTGGTCCTGGAGGGCTGCAAACCAGTCAGATTTTCAGAATATCCCTAATAAATATGCATGAGATATATTTGCATGCACTGTCCCCATTGTATTCAAATATATCTCATGCATATTCATTAGGGACAGCCTGAAAACCTGACTGGTTTGCGGTCCTCCAGGACCGGAATTGGAAACCCCCGGTCTAGAGCGCTGGCCCTCCAGGGGCACCTATTATTGTCACTGTCGCCCCTCTCAGGACCTGCAGCAGCGGCCATGGTACTTATCTTACAATTTTGGCGCTGCGGGGCCATTTGCTTCTGCCCCCTTGAACCATCCAATGCAGACTTCTGTCTCTGGCGGTGGCGGCAATGGGGATTGGGGTTCAAGGGATAAGGTTTGCCTAGAGTGCCTCATTTCCTTGCACCAGCCCTGATGATACCAGCAGTAGCTGGAGGCCAGGGCCTGAGGAACCCCTCACTCTTTACACTCCACAGAAAGAGTCCCCACTCCATGAATTGGTTACAAAAACTAGAGCAAGTTGACTGCTAAAACCATAAATTAGCCCTCCTGCCAAACAGCCCTTTTGTTTGCAGGGGGCAAAGTAGAGCAGCTTTCTATTCCCTCTGGAAAAGCTGGAGTGCTTATCTGAAAGGGCCAAAGACATCTTCCTCTTCAAAGCCCTAGGCATGGACACACTGCCACACAAACTGACAAAGAGGCGATCATCAAAGATGTCCTCCCCAACATCATGACTACATCACCGAACCTTGAAGATGTGATGGCCTCATGGAGCAACAGCCTGAGCTCCTTTGCATGCATAATTTTTTATTATTTATTTCTTTTTTATACCGCTCTATTTAGAATCAGTGCGGTTTACATGTATACTAACAGGTACTTTTTATTCCCTTGTGCCCAAAGGAATCACAATCTAAGTGTACCTGAGGCAATGGAGGGTTAAGTGGCATATCTAACCAAACCAAGCCACAGACCTCATATAAGCAACCAAGAAGGAGAAAACCTGCACGCTGGTACACCACCGAGCTACGAATCTCACTACAAAGGCTGAGGAAACTCGAAAGAAAATGGCGACGTACCCGGTCCCCAACAGACCAGACAGCCTACAACTCCCACCTGCAGACACACCGGGGCTTAATATCAACAAAAATTAAAGAACATCACTCTGAGCTCCTAAGCCGATCTCTGAACAAACCCCACGAGTTGTTCAATATAGTGAAGACCCTAACAAAGGAACCCTCATCCTCGTAACCAGCCATGATACACCCCCAGGACTACGCAGACTACCTGCTGGCCAAAACCAAAAACGTTAGCAAAGCCACGCTGTCCAGCCCCACTAACAACCCAACCAAGCCACTCACCTCTCTCACAACACCATCGGCTACAAGTATTGAGGACATCATTGCTGTCATCAGCGCCACCACTGCTCCAAACGACCCTTGTCCAGCATTCTGGATAAGGTCACTACGTAAGGAAATCAGCCCTATAATAGCCAAGATCATTGACTTATCCTTCTCTACAGGACAATTCCCGCTATGCCTCAAGCAGATGTCTATTCGGCCCCTTCTGAAGAACACCAAACTAAACTCCCAGAAGGTGGAATCATACCGACCAATATCGAGCATCCCGCTGCTAGCAAAGATAATTGAGAAGGTCGTACAACATCAAATGCAGGATCGCATTGACTCTACAGCTCCCCTTGACCCATGCCAACATGGCTTTAGGGAATCGCACGGCGTTAAAACGCTCCTTGCCACACTCATCAACACGCTGATCATGGGGATTGACAACATCAAACAAGGATATGCTTTAATTTTCCTAGACATTGCTGCTGCGTTTGACTCCATAAACCATGAGCAACTCCTGATACGGCTTCAGGATAAGGGAATTAACGGCTCAGCATGGAGTTGGTGCAAATCCTATCTAACGGACAGATGGCAGCAGGAACGGACAGGATCCACAACCTCTGAGCCTTTCCAACAAAAACATGGTGTACCTCAGGGCTCCTCACTCTCCACCCTCTTATTCAACATATACATGCAACCCATATGTGAAATAATCCGCTCATTTAACATATCATGCCTGATCTACGCAGACGATGTTCTACTCTTCACCCCATTCACAATCGATCATCCGGACTTCTCCCCACTAGTAAAATACTTTGAGGCCGTAATCGACTGGCACCACTCACAGAGCCTCAAGATAAACTTCAGCAAGACGGATGTACTTTTCATTACTAGAAATCAATCTTTCTCACCACCGCCGACTTTAAAGACAAGGGACGCTGAACTCCCAAGTAGACCCAGCATCTGCTACCTGGGCGTTACGTTAGACCAGCAGCTTGAATTCAAAATGCACATCAGCAACACCATCAAACAAATTTACCACAAAATACGAACTTTGCGACATCTCCGACCCCTGCTGCAACCAGATTTTTATTTATTTTTATTTTAACAATCATTTATATCCCGCATCTTCCGGAGTTCAGGTGCGGTTCACAATTGAACAACAGTCAACAAAGCAAAAGCTTGTTTTTACATGGAACAATTTTTGACAATAAACAGTGTAATGCTTAAATACATAACAGAGCAATATAATGGTTGGATACATTATGGAACAAGAACAAATACATTATAGATACCTTATGGAACAAGAATGATTTCAGATGATTTCAGAACAGATGATTTCAGAACAGTTTTTCAGGCACTGGTGACCCCCCACTTTGACTACGCCAACGTGATCCTGCATGGCCTACCCAAAAACACACTAAACCCATTACAGCTGGCAATGAATGCAGCTGCACGCTTTCTACATGGAGCCGCTAGAAGAGATCACATCACCCCAATCCTTAAAGACCTACACTGGCTACCAATCTACTGCCGGCTCACCTATAAAGTAGTCCTGATGACCTTCAAGGCTATCAACAAAATATCCTCCACCTTCCTAACGGACCTTCTCCACCCCACTCCAGCGAACATTCGCCGCCAATACATTACAGACCCCCAATGAAATAACAAAATGCACCCAGGCAACAAAGAACCGAGCCTTCAAGTTCTATGCTCCCAGCTGCTGGAATGCACTCCCAACCTCCGTCCGGGCCATCACAGATCTTGCCCAATTCAGAAAAGCACTAAAGCACCACCTCTTTCTCCTGCACTACTCTCAACCCAGTAACTTAACTTCTCCCACCATACACCCTGTTAGGAAATTGTAAGCTACAGACAACTCATGTTAATATTGTAGATTTATTTATTTTATTTTTATTTATTTAACAGTTGCTTATATACCGCTACCTTCCACAGATCAGGTGCGGTTTACAGTGAACAAGGAATGAACAGATTAACAGGTCTGTTTTACATGAAACATTAATTAACTAGGTACAATTTTGCTAAATACATTAAACATGATTGGACTAAATATGGTAAATAATTTGTTAAATAACAATTGAACTAGTTACATATTTTGAACTATTTACATATATCTATTTACAGGATTTACAAATAGTTATTTAATCGACTTTAATTGTAGTTAGATAGAGTAATTGGAGTTGGTGTACCCTGAGGTCGCTATTAACCATTTCCTGTTAGTGGTAAGGTATTTTCTAGTTTGCCGAAATGGGAGATGAATAAATATGTTTTTAATTTCTTGCGGAGTTCCTTTGCATCATTTAGTGCTCTTATTTCTTCAGGGAGGGAGTTCCATAGGGTGGGAGCTGCATGAGAAAACGCTTTTTTATTAGTTGTTTTTTTGGTAGTTGTGAAATCTTTCGGGATCCTAATTTTATTCGTGTGGCCTTTCCGTAGCGCAGTTTGGGATGTGTCTTCCCTCTAGATAACTGTAGATAGCTGTAGATCATTCCCCCAGTTGAAACCCAAGTTGTATCTCCAGTTCATTGTAAGTGCTTAATAGTGCGCCTGTTCTTCACAAAAATGTTATCTGTAAACTGCACTGATTTTAAAGAGCGCGGTATATAAAAACAATAAAATAAATAAATAAAATAAATAAATTCTGTGCAGCTTCTAAACATTTTTATTCAATTATAGTTTGTTTTATTGACTTGATATCCCACCTTTAACAAGAAGTAGGAGGAGGAGTGGCCTAGTGGTCGGGGCAAGGTACTACAGGCTGGAAGGTCGGTGGTTCAAATCCCACTAGAGGACAGCAACCTTGGGCCGGAAGGACTGGGGTTTCTAGTCCCACAGGTGCTTCTTGTGGTCTTGGGCAAGCCACTTAACCCTCCATTGCCCATGTTCCCTGTAAGTATTAGTGTATGTGTCTCATATCCCCTCATGTTAAATGTATCCCCCAACCGCTTTGACCCGGTGAAAATCAGGATATAAATGCAGATAAATAAATAAATAAGTAGCAAGGCAGTTTACAATGTTAAGGGTTAGAAATCACCTAATACCACATCAATCACTATTAGGGTTGCCAACTGGCTCCAGATGCGCCCAACAGACTTGATCCAGTCCTGGGTTTACCCCACTGCATGCAGGGATTTGTAGTCTTGCTTTTCTTATGGAATTCAATGGAAAAATCAGAACTACATATCCTTGCATGCAATGGGATAAATCCAGGACTGGATTAAGCCTGTTGGGCGCATCTGGAGCCAGTTGGCAACCCTACTCATTATCCCTAATGTACCCTACCCCCTCTACCTAACCCATTATCCTACTTTTATCCACTTACCCACTACTTATATTACAGATACTAAGAACGTTACACTGTAGTTCATTATCTAATCTTATGTTAACTTCATTTATCTGCATACATATCACATTAAACTAGTTCTGCTATGTTATACTTTACCAAGTTATGTTATATCTCTTACATTGTTTAATGTAAACCCTAACGTATTGTTTCTATATTAGGTCCATGTTTCATGTTCCCCGTAACCCGCTTTGACTTTAAAATAAGGTGGGATATAGAAACAGTTAAATAAATAAATATACAGGACTCATGTACAAGACAGGACAATTACAATATTTAAAGAACAGCAGGAGGATAAGTTAATATACCAATTGACAACAGACACATAACAGTGCATGTAACGCTAAAGGAATCATCAGATTGGAAAAATGTTCTGGCCTGGATGTAATTATCATTCAAAAGCTTCAGAAAACAATCGGGCTTTAATTTTGGCCCGTAAAACAGGACAGGTTAGACAGTAGACCAGAGTGTATTTCCTTAGTATCCTATTCCATAGCACGGGTGCTTGGTAACTAAAGACGATTTTCTTAGTAAAATCAAGACATTTCCTTGCAAGAAACGGTACAGTCAAGAGATTAAGATCTGATTATCTCAATGCACATGATAGCTGGTATGAACTGATGTGGTTAAATAGATTGAAACAAGGAAGACACCCCACCCGCAGCGTCACCAGGCACAAAGAAAGGAGGACAGGAGCACATCACAAGGTCAGCTTGACCTTGTAGGTTTTCAATAAAGTGCCCTCAGCTCCAAGGTGTGCCTCCTGTCCTACTTTATTTGTGCATGGTTAAATAGATATATAGGCTGATTAGTCGGGACAATTTTAAAGACAATAGTTAAAATCTTAAACTGCATTCTATAGTTGATTGGCAGTCAGTGGTACTCTCTTAATAATGGAGTGATGTGATCATATTCATTTAATGACATTTATAGACAGCATTATTGAATTCCTGCCCTGTGCATTGTGCAGACCAATACATATACCATATTGTTCTGCTAAACCAGTCCAGACAAGTGGGTTGTGTTCCCCTACCAGCAGATGAGTGGAGAAAGAGCCAATGAAATGTTCAGGCTTCAATGACAGCACCCCCATGCTTCTATCAGCCTGAGCCACTAGGGGCAAAACCAGTATTTTTCTGTGTCTCGCAGATGGTGGTTGGTTTGGTTTCAGCTCTGATAGAATCTGAACAATTAAGGATCTGATTAAGAGGGAAAAGATTACTTTTTCTCGTGAACAACTACCTTTGGATGACTCTCACTTGAGGGCAATGTGGGAGGCTCCACTAGACTGTGGCCTTTTTAGTAGTCATAGGAGGAGGGAAAATTGGTTCATTTCCATGCTTTTACCCTTGTAAGAACCTGATGACCAACCAGAAATTTGGAAGGATTAGATTTAAGCTGCCTTACACAAATGGAGGAGTAGCCTAGTTGTTAGAACACTGGCTTGATAACCAAACAACCAGGGTTTGATTTCCACTGGCACCCCTTGTGGCCTTGGGCAAGTCACTCTTGCCTTGGAAGAAAGGCCTGGCAATCTACTTCTAGGCACACTGCCAAGAAAACCCAGGAGTCAGCATTGACTTGAAGGCACACATTTCATTTTACATAACCTCAATGCCCCCCTTTCTCCTCCTCTGTCCTCCCTCAAAGACTGAAGAAGGCTCTCAGGGGTATATGACTGCAAATCAGTTTAAAAGAAAAAACAAAGGAGAAAACAGCAATAGGAGAGTAGTGCTGGGCCCAGCGAGTGAGTACCAGGACTTGATCTTGTCATTGTCTTTGTCGGGGGCTCCTGACCTCGTCCGTTTTGGAACTTAAATCAGGATGGACTGTGGGTGACCATTGTCACGGCGTTGGGGATTCTTATCTTTTCCAATGCGCGTTATTAGCATTTTCTGTCTTTGAACCCCTTGCAGTCATGAATTCTAATGTGTTCATCCTGAACAGCTCCAATATGCGTTCCTGTCCAAGTGCCCGTAAACACACGTTCCTGTATGTGTTTCGTTAGAGCGTGCTCTCGTGCCTACATGGCCTTAGCGTGCGCAAGTGTTTGCCTTGCCTTAACTCTTTCTGTTGTCTTCTAGGAAGCATTCTTTGAACTGTGGCAAACGAATAGCCTTGTCACTGGATTCCGGAACCTGCTCTTCTGGTATGGCAGTCTCTGACTCATCATTGGTGGGCCTGTCTCCCTTTTCCCACCACTTCCCTTTTGGAGTTGGTAGCTGCCTTCCTATTGGATGCTATATATGATCTAGTCTGCATGGTGACTAGAGATATTGCCCTATTGACGGTGACACGGTGTGTCTGCCCTCCTTCTCTAAAGAGCAGTGTCGAGGGAGAGAGAAAGATTTTCATCCTGTGGATATCAAGAGGATGCTTCTCTGGTACTTGAAGATTATGAATTCCTTACGTAAGTCAGATCATCTTTTTTTTGTGCTGCTTGCTGGACTGCAGCTGCCAAGTCTACTTTGGAGCGCTGGCTCAAGGAGGCCATTGCATATCTGTTATAGAACCATCTGGTTCTGGAGGGGTTGAGCGCATATTCTACTTGAGCACAAGTGTTCTTGTGGGCAGAGCGGATCTCGCTAGCCCCTCAGACATTTGTCGGGTGGTAACTTGGGCATCACTTTCACCTTTGGTCAGGCCTTACCTCTTGGATGTCCACGCTTGGGCGGACATGGCCTTTGGCTCAAAGGCTTTACAAGCTGCTGTGTCTTCTTCCTGCCCACTGGAGGCATAGCTTCGGTACATCCCACTTGTCTGGACTGGTCTAGCAGGATGATATGAAAGGTGACATTTTACTTACCAAATAATGTCCTTTCTTTGAGTCCTGCTAGACCAGTCCAGAACCTGCCCTGGGAACTGTGTTGGTCTGCTATAATGTAGTAGTACCTGTTGGTCCTCTAATCTGAGTGTTTTGGCCCTACAGGCTCATAACCTTCTGGCAAGCTTTATGTTCAAACTAATCCTATACATGGTTTCTCTCCTGTTTGGTTGAACATTGTTTCTCTCATTGAGGTTGTGTGAGGTCCCACATTGCTTTCCATATGCTTTGGTATGAATACTGGTTTTGCCCTTAGTGACCAGGCTGATAGAGGCATGGGGATGATGTCATCAAAGTCTGAACATTTCATTGGCTTTCTGTCTCCACTCATCTGCTGGTAGGGGAACACAACCCACTTATTTGGATTGATCTAGCAGGACTCAAGGAAAGGACATTATCTGGTAAGTAAAATGCCACCTTAAATAACACAACCCCTAATCCCCCCCCACCTTGCCTAACAAGTATTATAACTCAGTCATCAATCCTATATCCCCCTCCCCCACAATGCCTTCTGAAACAGCAGAGTTTTTAATGCCTTCCTACACCCAGGAGCTGCTGGGTTGCCAGGAGTCAGTATTGACTCAAAGGAACACATTGCATTTTGCAAACAACTTGGAAATTGTCTTGAAGGTGCAATTTCCGCAGAAGCCCATTCTACAGCATAGGTGTTTGGACTGAAAAAGACCTATTCCGATGTGTCACCTGTCTCAAAATTTTATGCGATGGGACCACCAAACATTTTTCTGTCTGCAATTGCAAAGACTGATTTGGGACCTAAGGGACCAATCTAGCCAAAAGAAAAGCTGGCGCCATGCCATGCAATGCAAAATCTTAAATACAAATAGCAGAACTTTAAATTCTATCCAAAACCTAACTGGGAGCCAATATAGCTCCCTCAAAATAGGGGTCACATGATCATACCTCCAGAGTCCCTTTATCAACCTTACTGCAGTATTCTGAGCGAGGCCCAAGAAATCATTTTTATAGCAGTGTTGTGGACAAACTGTAATCGTTTTAATAAGTAAACTGTGATCCCTGTAATGCATTTCCATAGTCTAGGAGGGAAATGACCTTTATACAAGTTAAAGTAATTAAGTCTTTTTGAGTAAGCCTGATCTCATCAGATCTTAGAAGCTAAGCTGGGTCGAGCATTGCTAGTACTTCAATGGGAGACCACCTTGGATAAGGTTACCAGATTTTTTAGAGGCAAATCTGGGACACTTGTCTGATGTGAGTGTGTAGTGGGGAAGGGAGGGATGGACACCTTAGCTCTGTTTGAAAAACAAGGCATGGAGGAGGGAAGAGGAGTCATTACCCTGCCCCATCCCCAACCCATGACAGCAACAATATCACTTCCAAGCAGATAAATCGACAAGAGGTAGAAACAGTGATTAAATTCCCCTGTACTGTGCAACATATAAAGATAATATATGTAGATTTTAAAAACTGACATATTCAAATCACTAAAGTGAAAATAAATGTGTTTTCAATGCTCTCTGTCCCTATTGCTGGAATTGGGGAACGGAGGCTACCAAAGAGGTGGGAGTTAGGGACACAGCTCTAAAATCTGAGACATCTATTAACCTTAGCCTTGGGATACTAGGGGGTATGTTTACTAAGAAGAAATTAGACCTTACCTGCTAATTGTCTTTCCTTGAGTACTCTCCGGGCCAGTCCAGGACATTTGGGTGGTCAATCCGCTCCAGCAGCTGGGGACTGAATACTGAACGTTTTTTCCTGACAGCTTACCCAGCTCCCCCTGGTGTCAGAGAATCAGTCTTACGGTAACAAAGCAGAGAAACTCAAACTAGCACTGGAACCAAAAACAACAAACGCTAACTATTGGACTAGCAGTCTCTAGAACATACAGCATAAGGAGAAAAAAAACATTATATGCGTTCTCTGTCATTCTCTGTGCTTCCCTTCAATCCGATTTCTCCTTTCTTTTTTTTTTTTTCTGGGAAGAACCCCTGCTTTCAAAAGAATGAACTCCCTCCCCCCCCCCCAGGATCCATTTCCACTAAGGTACACCTTGCTGTAGCCCCGATACGAGGTCAACAATCTCTGCGAAATCAGCCAACACTCTCGCCGAGGCCGCACTCCGCTAAAAAGCTCGCAGATAACTCGGGAGGGCCCTGGACTGGCCCGGAGAGTACTCAAGGAAAGACAATTAGCAGGTAAGGTCTAATTTCTTCTTCCTAATCGTCTCTCCGCGCCAGTCCAGGACATTTGGGCAGTACCAAAGCAGTACCTAAATCCGGGAGGGTCCTGCAAGCCCCGCAACGATTGCCGAGGCCCCAACGCTAGCATCAGCCCTGGCCTGAACATCTAAGCGATAATGCTTCGCAAACGTATGTAACGAAGACCACGTCGCAGCTCAACAGATGTCCATTGGCGGCACCAATGCATATTCCGCCCAAGAAGCAGCTTGCCCCCTAGTTGAATGCGCTCCAAGTCCTACCGGAACAGGCCTGCCCTTAGCCTCATAGGCCGCTCGAATGGCATGCTTCACCCACCGAGCGGTAGAAACCTTAGTAGCAGCCTTGCCTCTAGCCGCCCCCCCATAGAGGTCAAACAACCGGTCCGATCGCCGAAAAGAGTCCGTTTTTCTGAGATAGGTACGTAACACTCTACCGAGATCCAGCCGCCGAAGCGCACGATCCACACTACCGGCGCCCGGTTCGTTAAAGGTGGGAAGCGAAACGACCTGGTTCACGTGAAAACTGGAAACCACCTTGGGAAGAAAGGACAGCACCGGCCGTAATACCACCTTTTCCTGCGAAAAATGAAGATAAGGCTCCTTGCACGAGAGAGCCTGCACATCTGAAATTCTCCTAGCCGAACACAACACCACCAGAAAAGCCGTCTTCCAGGACAACTCCCGAAGATGCCCCGACGACGCAGGCACAAAGGGAGGTTCTGTCAAGGCCTGTAAGACCAAATTCAAATCCCAAGGCGGTACCACAGGCCGCAGTGGAGGCCAAATGTTCTTGGCCGCCCGCAAAAAACGTAGCACATCGGGATGTGTAGAAAGAGTACACCCTTGCACTCTCCCTCTGTAGCAGGACAGGGCCGCCAGCTGCACCCTCAGCGTGCTAACTGCCAGGCCCTTCTCAAGCCCTGCCTGAAGAAAACCTAAGATGTCAAATAGCTGCGCCCCCCAGGGCGTAACCTGGCGATCACTACACCAGGCCTCAAAAACGCACCAGACCCTAATACAGGGGTCTCAAACACGCGGCCCGCGGGCCGCATGCGGCCCGCGAGACAACTTTGTGCGGCCCGCGACGGAGGAAAACAAAAAACCCCCAAAACCCTGGCTTCTGCCGTTGCCGCCGTGGCAGCGGCAGAATCAATTGTCAAATTTTAAAAAAACCTGGCTTCTGCTGCTCAAGCAGCAAAATCAGCTGTCCTGCGGCCCCTTCCTCTGTGCCCGGAGATCCGAGTCTGCTCTATCAGCGGCGTGCTTTTCAAGCCGCGAAGAGAGTATTCCCCTCTCGCGCGGTTTCAAGCCGCGCGAGAGGGGAATACTCTCCTCGCGGCTTGAAAAGCACGCCGCTGATAGAGCAGACTCGGATCTCCGGGCACAGGGGAAGGGGCCGCAGGACAGCTGATTTTGCTGCTTGAGCAGCAGAAGCCAGGTTTTTTTTTAATTTACCGGGGGGGGGGGGGGGGGGGTGTAGGACTGGAAATGGGCTATGGGCCGGGGGGGGGGGTAGGACTGGAAATGGGCTATTGGGGGGGGGGTGTAGGACTGGAAATGGGCTATTGGCAGGGGGGTGTAGGACTGGAAATGGGGTATTGGCAGGGGGGGTGTAGGACTGGAAATGGGCTATTGGCAGGGGGGGTGTAGGACTGGAAATGGGCTATTGGCAGGGGGGGTGTAGGACTGGAAATGGGCTATTGGCAGGGGGTGTAATACTGGAAATGGGATATTGGCGGGGGGGGGTATGAATGGAGATGGGCTATTGGCGGGGGGGGGGGGTATGACTGGAGATGGGCTATTGGCGGGGGGGTATGACGAGATGGGCTATTGGCAGGGGGGGGTATGACTGGAGATGGGCTATTGGCAGGGGGGGGTTATGACTGGAGATGGGCTATTGGCAGGGGGGGTTATGACTGGAGATGGGCTATTGGCAGGGGGGGTTATGACTGGAGATGGGCTATTGGCAGGGGGGTTATGACTGGTAATGGGCTATGGTGGGGGCTAGGACTGGAAATGGGCAGGTGGGGGTTAGTAAGGATTGGAGGTGGGCTGATGGGGGGAGTTAGGACTGGTAATGAGCTATGGAAGAGCTGACTGAAATGGGGTAATGGGGGTTAGGGCTGGAAGTGGGCTATTGGCAGGGGGGTTATGACTGGTAATGGGCTATGGGGGGGGGGTAAGACTGAAAATGGGGTGATGGGGGGTAAAACTGGAAGTGCGCTATGGGGAGGTTAGGACTGGTAATGGGCAATGGGGGTACAAGGACTGGTAATGGGCTGGGGGGGGTTGCTAGGACTGGAAATGGGCTGAGTGGAAGGGGGGCTTGAACTGCAAATGGCTGATGGGGAGGGGGGCTTGGAATGGAAATGGGCTGTGAGGGGAGGGAGCTAGGATTGGAAATGGGCTGATGGGGGGCTAGGATTGGAAATGGGCTGATGGTGAGGCTAGGATAGGACTGGAAATGGACTAATGGGGGGACTAGAAGGGAGCGGATGCTGGGTGGGGCTGGAACTAGAAGGGAGCTGATGTTGGGGGAGGATTAGAATGGGATGGAGCTGGGAAAGTGAAATGGAGAGGGGAAAAATATTTTGTCTGGGAGAGAAGACAAATCTACAATTGGCCAGGTATTGGGAGAGTAAGTGGGGATTGAGGATGGAGGGGTAAAATTTGAGTGGATGAAATAGGAATGAGGAAAGAGAAAAAGGAGAAAGATTAGTATGTTAAAGCAGATGTAGAGAGAGAATGGAAAAAAAACTAGGAGAGAAGAAAGGGCAAATGGACAGCAGACGATGGAGAGTTAGCAGAAGACATGAAGAAACCAGAAGAAAGTGGCTGGAACAATTGCAACTGAAAAAAATGCACAAAAGGTAGAAAAATATCTCTTTATTTTGAATTTATTAACTGGAATATGTCAGCTCTGGGAAATGTGCATCATTAATGTTTGCGCTTTGTTTAGTACAAGAGGAAATTAATTTATAGTTTTATTTCTACAGTGTTGTTGTACATTCCAAGTTTGGCTTTTGGGGTTCCCAGTTTAATTATTGTCTTCTTGTTTCTAAATCTTTTAGTCTTTCTTTATCCATACTCATTAAAGAGGCATGTTTACTAAAAGTTAGTGTATGGTAACATTATGCAAATATTTATGCAAATGAGGCCCCTTATGCAAATGAGGCCCCGTGTCTTATGCGGCCCCCGGGTTACTTTACAAGTCCTCATTTGGCCCTCAAAGCAATTTGAGTTTGAGACCCCTGCCCTAATATATGCTAACGAAGTGGATCGTCTCCTGGACTGCCACAAAGTAGCTATCACTGCCCTCGAGTAGCCCTTCTGGCGCAAGCATTCCCTTTCAAGAGCCAAGCCGTAAGCAAGAACCGATCTACCTGTGGCATGAGCACGGGGCCTTGCCTCAACAGATCGAACCGAACGGGTAGACGCCAGGGAGGGGCCGCGAGAAGCCTCATCAGGTCGGCATACCACGGACTTCTGGGCCAATCCGGAGCCACTAGGACTACAGATCCCCGGTGACTCGCAATCCGCTGCACCACTCGCCCCAGGAGCGGCCATGGAGGGAACACGTAGAGCAGCTGATCCTGCGGCCAAGGCTGCACCAGGCCGTCGAGACCTTCCGACATGTGTTCCCTGCGCCTGCTGTAAAACCGCACCGCTTTGGCATTGGACTGGGTAGCCATGAGGTCCATTACTGGCTAGCCCCAACGCTGAGAAATCTCCTGAAATATCATCCAATCCAATTCCCATTCCCCGGGGTCTAGGAGATGACGACTGAGATAATCGGCTTGAACATTGTCCTTGCCGGCCACTTGGGCTGCGGAAAGCGCTACAAGATGGAATTCTGCCCAGTGAAACAAAAATTGACTTTCTTCCAACAACGGAGCATTGCCGGTGCCTCCCTGTCTGTTTATGTAAGACACGGCCACCCGATTGTCGGAGAACACCCAAACGGCTTTCCCTTCGAGCACCGTGACAAAGGCTAAGAGCACCAAGCGCACCGCTCGCAGTTCCAGACGATTGATCGACCAAGTTCTCTCTTCCGCCGACCACGTCCCTTGAGTTATCCATGACAAACAATGAGCCCCCCAGCCGGAGAGACTCGCATCTGTCATGAGTAAGGTCCAATCCGGCAGATCTAGCGGAACTCCCGCCGTCAAATGGGCGGGCACCAACCACCACTGTAGACTGCCCCGCACTGCCTCCGGACAGGGCAATCTCCGGGAAAGAGGATGATCCTGTGGCGACCACCGAGACAGCAACGCCTGTTGAAGCGGCCGCATATGGGCCCTGACCCACGGAACCAGATCTAAAGCCGCCGCCATCGACCCTAACAACTATAGATACTTCCAGGCTGTCGGAGCCTTTAAACGCAGGAAAGACGACACCTGAGCAAAAATCTTTTTTCACTCTTTCCTACGGAAGAAACACTGAGCCTATCTCCGTGTCGAAGAGAGCTCTGAGATAAGTTAACCGCCTGGCCGGTTCCAAATGACTCTTCGCGCGGTTGATGACCCATCCTAACTGTTCGAGGAAGTCCACCACGCGAGCAGTGGCCGTGACCGACTCCGCGCGAGATGGCGCCCGAATGAGCCAGTCATCAAGATAGGGATGGACTTGAATTCCCTCCTTCCGCAGCGCCGCAGCCGCCACCACCATCACTTTGGTAAACGTCCGCGGCGCCGTCGCGAGGCCAAACGGCAACGCTTGGAACTGAAAATGGCCATGGGGACTGTAAAATGCAAGAACTTTTGATGCTCTTTCCTGATGGGAATGTGCAAATAGGCCTCCGTTAGATCTAAGGACGTAAGCACCTCGCTCTGCCTAACGGACCGGATAATTGATCGCAAAGTTTCCATATGGAAATGTGGCACATGCAAGGCCCGATTTATGTGTTTGAGATCCAGAATAGGCCGAAAAGAACCTTCCTTCTTGGGAACCACAAAATAAATCGAGTATCGACCTAAGCCGTACTGGTCGTGAGGTACTGGAACCACTGCTTGAAGCCGCAACAAGCGTAGCAACGTCTCGCCGACAGCCTCTCACTTCGTTTGTGGACCGCACGGCGAATGAACAAAGGCGTCCGGTAAAGGCTGCGCGAACTCCAGCGCATACCCGTCCCGGACAATTTCAAGAACCCACTGGTCCATAGTTATGCTGGTCCAGGCGGAGAGAAACTGGTGTAACCGTCCCTCTACTGGAATCTCCACCTGGACCGGCCTCCCTTCATTGCGGCTTCTTAACTGCGCTTTGTTGGGTGTTAAAGAAACCCCTATTGAATGATCTGGCTCCTCAAAAGGACTGCCCCCTAGCCACAAAACGACCCCGCTGATAAGGAGAGAAACGCGATCCACGGAACCTACGAAAATCCCTGCCGTGACCTCTCTGCACGGAAGACAACTTTGCCGCTCTTGGACGGTCTTCGGGAAGACGACCCCCTTTGGAGTCCCCCAAATCTTTAACTATCTTCTCTAACGCTTCCCCGAACAGCAACTTGCCTTTGTACGGGAGCTTACTGAGACGCGCCTTAGAAGACGCATCGGCCACCCAATTCCTTAGCCATAGGAAACGCCTGGCCGCAATTACCGATGCCATGGACTTCGCTGAGATCTGCACTAAATCATAGCAGAGATCCGCCAAATAAGCCGCCGCCGACTCCAACTTGGCGCCGTCTGAGGCATTCTCCACCTTATCTGGACTCTGCTCTCCCTGGAGCCAGCGGATAGAGGCCCGGGACACATAGGCGCCACAAACCGAAGCCTGCAAAGCCAAGGCACTGGAATCAAATGCCTGCTTTAGCAGCGCCTCCAACCTACGATCCTGCAAATCAATAAGAGCTGCCGCGCCTTCCACGGGAATGGTGGTCTTCTTAGTGACCGCTGAAACTAACGCATCCACCTTAGGCATACGCAATAAATCCCGCTCTTCTTGGGGCACGGGGTACAGGCGAGCAATAGCGCGACCACCCCTTAGGGACGCTTCCGGGCATTCCCATTCCGACTTTATCATTTGTTTAATAACCCTATGAATCGGAAAACATCTTTGCTCTGAACGAAAACCCTACTAAATGCGGTCTGCCTCTGAACGTGGATTGTTTATATTGAACGTATCCATTTTTATACTGAACGAAAACCCTGCAACAAGGGATCTTCAAGTGGCTCTTGCTGCACTGCCGGGAGCACTATATTTAGGGCCACAAGCGACTGAGATATCAACGCCCCTAGTTCTTCTTTACGAAAAACTCTAAAGACATTGGGATCCTCTCCTGGTCAATATATATATGTAATATAATATATATATATATATAGACAATTCTTCCCACCTATTAGATAACGGCTAATAAGGTAACCCCGTTCACACAACCAACAGGTTTATACCAGGACATTACAATTATGAAAATATAACCCCCTCTTAATCACTAACACCTATGAAACCTCAATTGTACATAGTTATTATTGTATATAGTTATCATACTGTTGTTGTTATTGCTATTGTTATCGTTACTATTATACAGTTATCATTTCATTACTTATATTGTTCCCTGTAATTCGATGTTCCATGTAAAACAGACCCGATCTGTACAGTTCTTGTTCTCTGTAAACCGCAACTGATCTATGGAAGGTGCGGTATATAAATGATTGTTTAAATAAAATAAATAAATTCACCTTCCTCCAGCTCTCCTGGCCAGGCATCAAACCCTGAGTCTGAGAGAATCTCGCCCTCCTCAGCTACCTGGGACAAGGCACTAGGCACCACTCCTGCCTCCAATGCAGGTGCCAAAACCTTTTCCCCTGAAGAGCAGCCTTCCCCAGGGTCTGCCCCCGTCTGTACCACTTTTTGGGACTCAAACAGGCTGTCTGAGGCAGAACTATGAGACAATTGTTCCCTCTTTAACAAATAGGCATGATGCAGCGATAAAATCAACTCGGGGGAGAAGGAACCCAAAGTCTGCTGCAAGGAGGAGGGAGCCTGCTGCTGCTTTGATTCCTCCGGAGAAGAAGCTCTACGCGACTTAGCTTTCTTTTTCTGAGGCTTCCCCTGCAGCGCGGGAGAGACGGCCGGCTCACACAAAATGGCCGCCATTCCCGCTCTTTCTGAAGAGCCGTGAGACAGTGCCCCACCGTTCTCTGCTACTTTGCCTTCCATTAGCCCCCGAACTAAAAGCAACCCCAACGAAAAACAAGCAAGAAGACGCTTTAAAAACACCGAAGGAGTTGCTGCCCGCTAAATCGCTGCAACCGGGACCCCAAGGCAACGCCGCTAGCTCAGCTCTCGACATAAAAACGAACCGCCAAGACAGAAACTGCGTCTCTACAACAGCTAACCCTGCGACGCCGAAAACTCCCCCGGAGTAACTAAGGGCTGCTCTTGCCCCCCTCGGAGGCTTACCTGCAGTGTCCTCTAGGAGCAGAAAACCCCCGGAAGTGCTGTGCCGCTGCTAGCGGTAAGCCGGGGAAAGGCTGTACTCGGGGATAAGGGAAAGGATCCTGGGGCTCCCAGGCCTCTTTCCACTACCGTGGGCTGCAATCCCCTAGGAGACAGGCTCTGCCTCCACCAGCCGGACAGTCCGCCGGCAGGAGAACCGGGGCTCTTGAACCGCTGAAGAACTGCCCTGCTAGGACAGAGGATTCAGCAAGGAGAAGTGCAAGCAGCGTTTTCTATTTTTTTTTTTTTTTTAATCAAGCCTGACTCATAGAATAGCCTTTCTCTTAGCTGATGTTCTGGCTCTCTTTTCTTTATTTATTCCTTTTCTCCTAGATCTAAAAATGTCCAAGTCTCTCTGGGGAGCTGGTGAATTCGACGTCCTATCCAGCTGCTGAGGACTGAAAGACTGATTCTCTGACACCAGCAGGAGCTGGGTAAGCTGTCAGGAAAAACCGTTCAGTATTCAGTCCCCAGCTGCTGGAGTGGATTGACCACCCAAATGTCCTGGACTGGCCCGGAGAGACGATTAGGAAACTGCAGTAATGTTCCCGTGTTAGGTTCCCTGGATGCCCATATAAGGGAATGGGTGGTGTAGCATTATGGTAAGCTGTGTCAGGTAATGCGTGTTACAAGGTGCCTTAGGCTAACGCGTGTTACAAGGCACCGTACAAAAAATACAATGTGTGCCTTTGAGTCAGTCCTGACTCCTGGTGACCCAGAAGCTCCTGGGTTTTCTTGGCAGTGTCACTGGAAGTAGATTGCCAGGCCTTTCTTCTGAGGCAATGGAGGGTTAAGTGACTTGCCCAAGGCCACAAGGAGTGCTAGTGGGAATTGGACCCTGGTTGTTTGGTTACCAAGCCAGTGTTCTAACCACTAGGCTACTCCTCCACTCAGGCATGTCATAAGGCACGTTATAAGGCATGTTATAAGGCACCTTACTAGGCACAGTACAAGGCACGTTACAAGGCACCTTACTAGGCACAGTACAAGGCATGTGCCTTGTAACGTACCTTATAATGTGCCTTATGACGTGCCTTGTACTGTGCCTAATAAGATGCCTTATAACGTTCCTTGTACTGTGCCTAATAAGGTGCCCTGTAACGTACCTTATAACGTGCCTTGTACTGTGCCTAATAAGGTGCCTTATAACGTGCCTTGTACTGTGCCTAATAATGTGCCTAATAAGGTGCCCTATAACGCCTTATAAGGAGTGATGGCAACTGTGGTTAGGATATTATTGGCTGGCAGCACGGATCTGCAAAGATATGACTATCACAGGCATGCAAAATATCTGACATGAACAGGAGAGAACAATGAGGAATCCAACCCATGACCACTGCCTAGAACATCAGTGTACTAACCAGTAGGCTATACCTCTATGGCTTGTTGAACAGCAATGGCTGGGTACAGAAGGACTGCAGGTCACCGCACAAACCGTCTGCTCTGTGTGCCAGGATAGGGTAACACCACCAGCACCCATGATGCAATGCACATGCAGAACAGCGGCCTACAGCTGACCACCAATTGGGGTCTGCACCTCTCCGATACTGCAGCATGGTAAGATGGGCTGACAGTGCGTGATACTGGCACAGAGTAGCTACAGACCATGCCATTGTGCAGGTTCCGTGTTCACCCTGAGGGACAGGATGGGCACCCAGCAGTAGGTCCACAGTATATGTGGTGCTAGAGATAGGTTCTGCTGCACTACTAGTGTGTGACAGGTGTTCCCAGCAGTGCAACCAACAGTACTTCTGTGTTCTGCAGTCACATGTGGCCCTGTGGGACTGGACACCACCCAGATTAGTGCATATGTGGTCATAAGGTCTGGCTGCCCTGGCTACCTGTTATCAGGGCAGTGGGGTGTCTAGGCTGGCATGAGGTTTAGATAGTACTGCCTCTATGGGTCTAGGTGGTATGCACTATATACCCCAAGGGGCCACAATCACACCTTTTGTAGATGAGGGTATGGTGGTATAGGTGTCTGCACCCTGCAGAATGGCTGTAGTATCAATTGCACAGTCCTGCTGGTGGATGGAAGCCCTCCAGGTTTGATGGGACAGAGCCATACCTGTGACCGTGGCAGACCAGCAGTGATGCTTGGGGTGGGCAGGGGAAAGGTTCAACTACCCCACAACACAGTCAGCCATCCACCAGCAGACAGCACAACCAGACTGCACCTGTGGCATCCTACAGGGTGATCCCATCATGCACAGACTAACTGCAGACAGCCCACTAGCCAGTCCCTAGTGCATGCTCACAGACAGCCATGTGTACCCAGAGGTGGAATACACAGCACAGACACCAAGCAGGTATCTCTGTGATTGGGCCCCAGAACTGAGAACACACAGGTATCACTAGAGACAAATAATGTGTGGCACTATTTTTATTTATTTTATTTACATTCTCTTATATACCGCGCTATTCTGGTTCAGTGCGGTTTACATTGAACAAACTGAAATTACATTGAACAGGGCATTATAACTTGGAGAACTATTTTACAGGTAACATGGGCTATGGAGGGTTAAGTGGCTTGCCCAAGACCACAAGGAGCACCTGTGGGACTTAGAAACCCCAGTCCTTCCGGCCCAAGGTTGCTGTCCTCTAATGGGATTTGAACCCCCGACCTTCCGGCCTGAAGTACCTCATCCCAACCACTAGGCCACTCCTCCACTCCACTCCACTATGTGGGAACATGGACATGCCATGGTCACTGCTCGGTCAGAGTGAGAGTGACCTCCCAGCGTGACATGCTGTGGCCACCCTGTCCATGCAGGTGGTGGTCAAGCACTACAGTGTCCCAGTCATTGCCCTCCACCCTGTGCAGATGCATCCTGGCCAATCTGCCCTGTCTGGGTCATACCCACAATACCTTGCTCCTTATTATGCACATTTGCAGGCTAACGCTGGAAACATTGTGAGCAATGTGGGCTCAGTGACGTGTTGGCAGACACAAAACAATGGATAGACATACGCACACTCCCACACCTATCTCAGCATTGTGCAGAGATAGAGATGGGTGACACCCCTGCCCACCACACTGGTCCTGATCACAGTGCCGACATTGCTAAACTGTGCAGGGAGTAGTAGTAGTGCTCTGGTGATAACCGCAGTTCCGTGCTAGGGCCACCAGCCTAACACTCCATGAGGCTGTGGATAGTGGAGCCAGTGTGAGTGGGTGTTTGTACCCTTGTGCACTGCTGCATTGGGGTTTGCAAATGTTGTTGTTGTGGCTGCATTGTGGGATACAACTATGGGGTGATGCTCTGCAGGATCCACAGATGGGACTTGAACCTTGGACCCTTTGCTTTTGGACACACTGGCTGAGTGTACTGCACCACATTGTTGCCACAGCAGCATAGTGGTCCCTGGGGCTACCCTTACTTTCCCCAGCCAGACCTCTTCTGTTGCACTGCACACCACGTACTGGTACAGGGCATGGCCTAGGTCTACTGCAGGTGGATGCCACTACTCCCTCCAACACAAACACCCCCCCTGCCATGGTGCCATGACTATATGCTGTCGGTGCCGGTGGTGTGCAGTCCCAGGCCATCCAGGGGGCAGGTAGGCAGCTGCCTAAGGTGTGGGTTCTGGGGTAGGGGTGCCTACATAGCTGTCCACGCTTCCCCCGGCACCGCCTGTCAATGTTATGTGCCCATTGGGGTACCTGCTGGGTAATGTCCCCTGGATGGAACACAGACTCATGGGCATGTTTGACCCTGGTCAGTTGCTGTCTTGCTGGTTTTCATTTTCCACGTTCCTATGTGCAACCTAGGCAACCGCCTAGTCCACCCCGTGCCCCAGTTGCCCCCACTGAATGTCCTGCCTGCAGCCCCCATGCCCCATTTGTGCCATCACCATAGTGGCCTTTCATAACTGGGCACTATGCTGGTGCTGCAAATTGAGCACTACTATCATCTTTCTTGGGCTCCCTGCCTATGCTGTACATTGCTGACACTGAAATGGTTTCCCTCTCCTGCAAATGTGCCTCTAACGCCGGGTTTTCACTTGTGTTAGTTTTCAGCCCTTCAGTTCCCCGCGTTGGTCTCACGGGAGCCTCTCCCTGCCCACTCCTCACCCATTGACCCCCTTCTCTCCACCCTTTTCTGAACGTACCGCAGCCAGGAATGCTAGCACGCATTAGTTACCGCTAACGCACGTTAATGTTATCTAACACGCGTTAACGTAACGTTGACGGGCATTAACGTTACCTAGCGCATGTTAACGTTACTGTGGTTACCTTAGCGCAGTTTAGTAAACATACCCCTAGGGGTTGTAGGATTGCTGCATGGAAGAGCCCAACAATCTACTTCGTACATCTTGCCAAGTAAACCTAGGTGCAGGGTCACTCAACGGCAGAAACAGAAATCTAAGAATGACCACTGAAATCTTATGCAAATGAATGAAGCAATGTTTGTGTTACTAAAGAAATGATATATCAAAGTCAAAAATCAAGCCTAGAATCTCTACAGTATTTTTCAAAGTGATGGGTGAACCATCAAACAAAAGGACCAAGGAAGGCATAATGCTTCTCTGAGCACCCACATTGTCTCATTCCCCTTTGAAGCTGAAGTAATATTTAAGCACATTTTCTCCTGTGTTAAATTGAAGAGCCATGAAATCCTCTTAAATTTAACACAGGAGTAGAGGAGGAAGGATCCTCTCAGCAAAATTTTGCCTTGTGGCCCTCAAATTTACTTACGCCATTGCAAATGCTGAAAATCTGCCTTAAAAATAGCCCTCTAGCCTCATTTCTGTTTTCTGACACACACGGGAACATCAGTGAGTATTATCCCTCTAAAACAGGTCTGTTCTTCTGGAACAAATTGTCACCACAAATCCATAGAGCAAATGGGCTAAAAGTATGGTTGACTGTCTCTCTCTCATTAGGCAGAGTTATTTGGGTATCTTCCAGGCTCACTGGTAGTACTCACAAGACTATTTCTGATTAATATTTACATTTCCCAAGCAAACGTCTTAAAAGTTTTAAGCCTGCATGTTCTAAGCAATTTCTGATCCAAACATAAGCTAAGTGAATGTGAGAGATACAGAGTTGCCACGTTATCCAGTTCCAGGAGAGAGATTTTCTGCCAGTTCAGACTAGATGGACCATACTAGTCTTTATCTGCCGTCATTTACTATGTTACTATGCTCTGATTTTACATTTTTAGTCACTGAATTCACTCACTGGAATCAGTGCTGCAGGTCCCATAATGCAAAACCATCAGTATGAGATAGTCAGAATTCAGAAATCCAGGACAGGCTGAAAATCTCATTCCTGGAACTGGGTAATTTGGCAATCTGGAGATACTCTCCACTTCAGACAGATTTTTATAAGATTATTCCGAACATATATGATAATTATAATAGATGCCAGAATAGACAGTAAGTAGCAAGACTGAAGCCGTGAATGAGTGCTGCTATGCTATTGACCACAAGCTTAAAACCCTTACTGTGTCTGAAACGCTGAACAGGATGTTCCTGCTGCTGGTGCTGGGAGTTGTAGTTTTGAGGCTGCGCAGAGCTTGGGAGAGGGAACTCTTTCTGTGGAAGGACTCCAAATCCCAGCATGCCTTGTGCCACCCATTCCTTCCTGAGAGAGGCTGTAGCTGTAGCTGCGGCAGCCATGAGGAGAGGGAGAGAGCTCTGACTTTAGGATTTCTGAAGTGGCAACTCAGGATCCAGCTCCAGGAGCTCAGCTGCCAAGTCCCGGGAAAAGTAGAACCGGAAATGCCTGCAGGGGCTGCTGACGGCAGGTAAGAGTTTGCAGGAAATGAGCTCAGGGAGAGGATGCAATAGATTTACTTGGGAATGGGAGGTCCTCTATATTCTGTGCAAAGAGAAGTTTTATATAAGGGGATTCAATAAGGCTAAAAGGTAAGGTGTATTTTGTCTCTGCAGTGGTATGTAGATATTTATTTCGGTGTTAGCTTGTGTTGTGATAGAGATTGGTTTGAACACAGTATCCGTCTTGGGGACCTCACAGCCAGTCAGGGTTTCAGAATATCCACAATAATTATGCATGGAATAAATCTGCATATGCTAGAAACCTAGTATATGCAACTTCATTGTGAATGTCCTGAAATTACATCTGTCTCTGGAGTCCCCACGACAGGTTTGGACCTTACATACTTGTCACCAAGTGAAGGCCAGTCCACGACTGAAAGTAGCCCAGAAATGACGTTTCCTGTTGACAAGCAAGATTGAGTTAGCTGCACAAACGTGGGACATCACTGCGACAGAATTGCTCTCCCAGAACTCTGAGCTTAGGAGGGAAGTTACTAATATCAGGTAAAATATCACATTTTGCTGCAGCTTAATTTGATACAGGGGTTGCTAACCTGTGGTAACTCAGTATGTCAAGTTACTAACTCCGACAGTAAATGAATAATTCAGCTTGGGCTCAACGTTGCACACTGTTATTTTTCTTCCCAGGAGCATAGAGCTGCTAATACACAGCTGGATGCTCCAGGAAGCCACCTTAAAAGAGTTAATGCAGAAAATATGATCCCCCTCCCTAAAGACACCTCCTAGGCCTATCTCTGCAACCCCCGGTGTATAGCAGTGGGGTGCAGAAGCGATCCCAAGTTGCTCTTGTCCCATGGAGTGCCACATTGTGCCCTAGGAGGCCGGCCCAATCATCAGGCAAACTAGGTGGTCATATAAGGCGGCAGCAGCAGCAGCATCTGGGGGATGGCAAAGAGCAGGGCATTCAAAGCTAAACAATACATTTTGACAGCCAGGGGGAGCTATAACACTTAAGGTCTGCCTAGGGCACCAACACCTTGAACCAACTCTGGGGCTGGTCCTGATCCCTAGCAGTAGTCTCACAGTACTACCACTAGGGGGCAAGCTGCTAAATAAGGGCTTGCATTCCACTTTCCTGTGGTAACAGGTATTGCCATGCTTCTTCACCATCAGGAGGCAGCACACATAACCAATAGCAAGCTACACAGTTCAGTAACTAGTTGTTGCCATACATAGCCACCATTAAGAAATCCAAACAGTCAAATCACAAGGTTTACACCAACGAAGATGAAATACACATTTGAATCACTAAGAGCCATCTCGTAGGGATAGGGGTATTGGCTGTGGTGGTAGAGGGGGCATGCTGAGGAAAGCTTGTAGAGCATGCCTCATAGAATATTAAAATCCCTTTGCATGTGTGTCTTTTTGTGTTTTGTTTCTGTATGTGTTTATATTTTGATTGTGTAAATGTGGGGTGGAGGTATGTGTGTTAACTCCATGTGTGTCTATGATCAGGACAAAAGAAGAGAGGCAGACACACACAGAAAGGAGAAAGAAGCAATGTTTTAGTGTATCAAAGGGGTATGTTTACTAAACTGCGGTAACGTTACAGACCGCGCGTTAGGTAACGTTAACGATCGTTAGGTAACGTTAACGCGCGGTATGTAACGTTAACGCGCGTTAACGTTGCCTAATGATCGTTAATGTTCCCGGCCACGGTAAACACCACAGAGGGTGGAGGGAGGGCAGAGAGAAGGGGTCAATGGGCGGGGAGAGGCTCCCTGCACACTAACGCGCTGAACTGAAGGGCTGAATCCGACAGCGAATGAAAACCTGCTGTTAGATGCACATTTGCAGGAGAGAGAAACCATTTCAGTGTCAGCAATGTACAGCATAGGCAGGGAGCCCAAGAAAAGTAATAGTAGTGCTCCATTTTCAGCAACAGCATAGTGCCCAAGTATGAAAGGCCACTATGGGGATGGTGCAAATGGGGCATAGGGGGCTGCAGGCGGGACATGTATTGGGGGCAGTTGGGGCACAGGGTGGACTAGGTGGCACATAGGAACATAGAAACCGGAAATCAGCAAGACAGCAGCTGACAAAGGCCAAACACAATCCACCTGGTCCACCCGAGCTAACAGTTGCCAGGGCACTGACCTAACATCCCCCCAGCCAACCCTCCCCCAAGCGGAAGGGACATACTATTGGTAGGCGGTGATGGGGGGATGTGAGGATGCTCATGTATGCCCCCTGCCCCAGATCCTGCTCCCTAGGCGACCACCTACCCACACAGTGGATGGCCTGGAACTGCGCACTACCAGCACCAACAGCATATGGTCATGTCAGCATAGCAGGGGAGTGTGTGCCAGTGCTGGAGTGGGCAGTGGCACTAGGCCATGCCCTGTACCAGTATGTGGTGTGCAGTGCAACATAAAAGGTCTAGCTGAGGAAAAGTACTGGTAGCCCCAGGGACTATTGTGCATCTGTGGCAACAGTGTGGTGCAGTACACACAGCCAGTTTGTCCAGAAGCAGAGGGTCACAGCTTCAAGCCCCAGCTGTGGTTCCTGCAGAGCATGTCCCTATGTTTTACCTGAAAATGCAGATACAACAGCAACATGTGCAAAGCCCAAAGCAGCGGCGAACAGGGGTACAAACGCCCACTCACACAGGCTCCACAATCCAAAGATGCATGGAGAGTCTGGCTGTTGGCCCCAGCATTGAGCTGCAGTTATCACCAGAGCACTACTACTACCTCCTGCACAGTTTAGCAATATCGGCACTGTGATTAGGACCAGTGTGGCGGGCAAGGTTGCCAACCACCCCTATCTTTGCACAATGCTGCAATAGGAGTGTGTGTGTGTGGATGTCTATCCATTGTTCTGTGGCTTCCCACCCCTCTCTGGGCCCACAATGTCCCACTGTTATCAGTGTTAGCCTGAATATGTGCATAATGAGGAGCAAGGTGTTGTGGGCATGGCCCGGACAGGGCAGATTGTCCAGGATGCATCTTCACAGGGTGTGGGGCAATGGCTGGGACACTGTAGTGCCCGACCACGGCCTGCATGGACAGGGTGGCCACAGCATGTCATGCTGGTAGGGCACTCACTCTAACTGAGCAGTGACCATGGCATGTCTGGGTTCCCACATAGCGCGCTACACTATCTGTTTCCAGTGATACTTTTGTGTTCCCAGTGCTGGGGCACCAATCACTGAGATACCTACTTGGTGTATGTAGTTCCTCTGTGAGCATGTACTATGGACTGTCTGCAGTTAGACTGTGCATGGTTAGAACACCTATAAGGTGCAGTCTGACTGTGCTGTCTGCTGGTGACTGGCAGACAGTGGTGGGAGGCACTTGGGGTTTACCAGACCTAACCCAAACATTGCTGCTGGTCTGCCACTGCCCCAGTCACAGGTATGGCTCTGGCCCACCAACCCTGGAGGGCTGTCTTATACCAGCAGGATGGAGGTTGCTACACCAGGGCTGGGGCACCTGTTCCTTACTTACAAAAAGGGTGGTGTGGGCCCTTTGGGGTATGTAGTATATACCAATTTGACCTTATAAAGACACTGCTACACAAACCTCATGCAGGTCTAGAACCCCCTCTGCCCTGAAAACAGGTGCCCTTGTCAGCCAGACCCTAACACGGGGTACACACTAATCTGGGTGGTGTCTGGTCCCAGAGGGTCACATGTGACTGCAGGATACAGATGGACACCGAATTACCTTCAGCTGCATTGCAAGGAACACTGGTCACACACTGGTAGTGATGGGGATGTACAGCAGGACCTATCTCTAGCACCACATGTACTGTGGACCTAGTGCTGGGCACCCATCCTATCCCTCAGGGTGAACACAGAACCTGCACAATGGCATGGTCTGTAGCTACTCTGTGCCAGTATCATGCACTGTCAGTTCGTCTTTCCAAGCTGAGGTACCAGAGAGGTGCAGACCCCATTTGGTGATCAGCTGTAGACAGCTATTCAGCATGTGCATTGCATCATGGGTACTGGCACTCAGAGCAGATGGTGTGCGCGGTGACCTGCAGTCCTTCTGTACCCAGCCATTGCTGTGACATACACCACAGAGGTATATCATACTGGTTAATACAATGCCATTCTCGGCAGTGTTCATGGGTTCCATTCCTCATTGTTCCCTCCTCTCATGCCTGTCTTACTCAAATAGTGCGCATGCCTGTAACAGTCATATTTTTGTAGATTTGTGCTGCCAGCCCATAATACCCTCGCCACAATTGCCAACATTCCCTCGGTCTGTCTATCTGCGTCTTTCAGCTGTGTAGAGTCCTGTCTACCTGTGCAGGCTGTCACCCCATGTCTTGCACTGCTACCCTTCCCTGCGTTGTGCCTCTTCGTGCTTGCCTCGCCTCGCCTGATCTGCATGGCACCACCACTCCTCTGTCCACCCATCACTGTAACTATCCTGCCACCTCCGCCTCCACTGGGGGACACGTATTCCTATCATCTGCCACCAACTGTCTTTCCAGTACTTTACATTGCCAACACCCTGTGCTGTGGTACAGTTGCCCCCACCATGTTTGTCATCAGTACTGGCAGCCACATGGGATGCCCGCAGATATGGCGGGTCCAGCGGCTCCCAGCTCTCCCTCCTTCACTCACCTGTTCATTGCCTTTCCTGAGTGCTCTATCTGGTGTTAGATAGTTAGTTTCAGGTCTACTCTATTTTTGTTTTGGGTATATTTGATGTAGAGTAATAGTTATTTTTGTAAGATTGGTTTACTATCTAGTGTTAGGGCTACATCTGTCTCTGTGCCTCACAGGTCATGCATGTCATCCTGCGGCACCTTGCAGCCCTTAGGGCACACTAACCTAGGACACTGTAACCTTGTTAGGCCACCTTAACCTATGGTTTCCTAGCCCAGGGTGCCTTCTACAATGCTTTGTCCAGGGATGCCTAATACCGCGCTTAGCCTAAGGAGCCCTATAGGGCGCCTTATGAGGCACCTTACAAGGTACCTTGTAAGGTGCCTTATAAGGCGCCTTGTAATGCTCGTTAGTCTAAGGCGCCTTGTAACATCCGTTAGCTGATGCGGCTTGCTGTAACGATGCACCGCCCATGCCTTTATATGGGCATCTGTACCTTTACCGCGGAACCTAACGCGAGTGACATTACTGCAGTTTAGTAAACATACCCCAAAGTCTCTATGCTGCATAAGCTGGAACTGCTTCTCACCCAGCAATGCATTGGGCCATTTTTTGGGGCTTTATTTCTCTTGTACTCTTGGTCCAATCTGGCCCATTTTTTAACTTAAAGTGTCTTTTCATTATTTTTCCTCATGCTGTTTGGCTCTGTTCCATTAGATTTCTGGAGTTACTTTGCCCCCAGATAGAAAGATGGATAGACATTCTCAACCCCTTATGTATTTTGTTATTGTTAAGCGCCGTTGAGTCAGTGTCGACTCATGGTGATGCTCTGAATAGTTGTTCTAAACTGTATTTGGTCTTCAGTTGGGTGGCTCATTGTTGACAGAGTGGCATCCATAGCTGCTGTTATTGTATTGATCCATCTCATTGCTGGCCTTCCTGTTTTGCGTTGACCATCTACCTTGCCAAGCATGATGTCTCTCTCCATGATCTCTCTCTTCGCATGATGTGTCCAAAGTATGAAAGTCGAAGTCTTGTCATCTGAGCTTCTAAAGAAAGCGTAGGTTTGATCTCTTCTAGTACTGACTGGTTTGTTCTTCGGGCAGTCCATGGTATACACCATATTCAGCACCATAGTTCAAAGGCATCAATTTTTTTCCTGTCTATCTTTTTCACTGTCCAGCTTTCGCATCCATATGACGTTATTAAAAAATACCATGGCTTGAATGAATTGAATCTTTGTATGGAGAGAGACATCTCTGCTCTTGAGAATCTTGTCTAGGTCCTTCATAGCTATTCTGCCAAGAGCAATGCATTGTCGGATTTATTTATTGTTGTTTCTTTATTGATAGTTGATCCAAGTAGGTTAAAATTGTCCACTATTTAGATTTCTTCTCCATCAACAATGAACTGATTTTGCCAGTTGTCAGGATCTTTGTCTTCTTTACATTAAGGTGCATACCCATTTTAAGACTGTCCCTTGGTCTTGAGAAGCAAATGTTTCAGATCATCTTTACTTTCAGCCAGTAAAGTGGTATCATCAGCATAGCAAAGGTTGTTGATGAGTCTTCTACCAATCTTCACACCTCGTTATCGTACACCTTTGCTGATTTTAAACCATTCTGTTTCTTCTTGTTCCGTTCAAACTGTTGCTCCTTGATCAATGTAAAGGTTGTGCAAGAGATCTTTCATGTGTTCTGGTATACCCATGCTTCTTAATGTGGCCCAGAGTTTCTCATGGTTTACATTGTCAAAAGCCGTGCTGTAGTCAATAAAACACATATGGATATCCTTTTGGTATTCTTTTGTCTTTTCAAGGAGCCATCTCACATCTGCTATGATGTCTCTCGTTCCTCGTCCTTTCCTGAATTCTGCTTGCACTTCAGGCAGTTCTCGTTCCAGGTATGGTTGTAGTCTCTACTGAATAATCTTCAGTAGAATCTTGCTGGCATGTGGGATCAGAGTGATTGTGCATTAATTTCCACAATCAGTTGGAAATTAGTATTGGTATAATTACAGATCTTTAGTATTGCTATAAACACAGATCTTTTCCAGTCAGTTGGCCATGATGTTGTCTTCCAAATTTCCTGACTAACCTTGTAAGTATGGTAACAGCTGCATCCGTTTGCTGTAATACTTCAGTGGAAATACCATCAATGCCAAGTGCTTTGTTCTTTTATAAGGCTTTCAATGCTGCTTCGACTTCTTTCATCACCAATGGTTCCTGATCATAAGGTACAGGTTGAAACGGCTGTTGGTCCACTTTATCTTTATTGTAATATGACACTGTCTATTCTTTCCACCTTTTCTTGATCTTCTCAGCATCGTTCAACATGGATCCTTGAGCATCTTGTAATATTCCAATTCGAGGCTGGAATTTTTTCTTTAACTCTCGTAGCTTTAGGAAAGCCTTGTTCTTCCTCTACTAGTTGTTTTGTCTTGGCTTGCTACACATTGGAAATTTCTGAGTTCTGCAATTGCCTCTCTCTCTCTCCTCAGGCTTTAACTTCTCTGTGTTTCTGGGTAATTTCATAGTTTCTTCGGTCATCCATTTTTGCCGTTTTTGCTTTTCAACTTTTTGTAGAGACTTCTCATTTTCTTCCAATTCAGTCCTCTTGATGTCATCCCATAACTCTTTGGGAGCTCTGTTATTTGTATCTAAAGCAGCAAATCGATTTTGCAGGCAGTCTTTAAGTTCCAGTGGTATATTCTCAAGGTAATATATTGCTACATTCATGAGTGGTTTGCTCTTTTTCAACTTTAGCTTGAGTTTGCATAATAGTAGTTAGTTATCTGTACCACAGTCAGCTCCAGATTTTGTTTTTGTTGATGTTATAGAGTTTTTCCATCGTTGACTTCCATAGATGTAGTCAGTTTGATTTTTGTACAGTCCATTGGGTGAAATTCATGTATACTGTTGTAGTTTGTGTAGCTGGAAGAAGGTGTTTGAGATGAATAGATCTTTGGGCTTGGAGAATTCTATTAGTGTTTCTCCAGCTTCATTTCTGTTGCCAAGTTCATATTTTCCAAGCACTTTGCCTTCTTCTTTGTTGCCAACTTTAGCGTTCCAGCACTCATGACTATCAGGATATATTGTATGCACGTTCTACCAATTTCAGCTTGTACTTGTTCATAGAACTCATCAACTTTATGCTCTTCTGCAGCTGTTGTTGGAGCATATACTTGAATTATAGTTGTGTTGATGGACATTCCTTGTAGACAAATAGAAATTAAGCATTAACATAAGAACATAAGATATGCCATACTGGGTCAGACCAAGGTCCATCAAGCCCAGTATCCTGCTTCCAGCAGTGGCCAATCTAGGTCATAAGTACCTAGCAGTTTCCCCAAAAGACACAGGTTCCACAATGCTTGTATTGGGGTAAACAGTGGATATTCTGGGTCCATTTTAAGAACTGTTTATGGACCTTTCCTGCAGGAACTTGTCCAAACCTTTTTTAAACCTGGCTATACTAAAAGCTTTTACTACATCATACGGTAGCAAATTCCAAAGTTTGATTACATGTTGAGTGAAAGAATATTTACTCTTATTAGTCTTAAATAGGTTACCCTGTAGCTTCATTGCATGCCCCTTAGGGGTATGTTTACTAAACTGCGGTAATGTCATTTGCGTTAGGTTCCGCGGTAAAGGTAAAAATACCATATAAAGGCATGGGCGTGCATCGTTACGCGGCTAACGCATGTTACAAGGCGCTGTAGACTAATGCGCGTTACAAGGCGCCGCGTAAGGCACCTTGCAAGGCGTTGTATAAGGCATCCTACAAAGTATAAAGTGCCATGTAAGGTGCCTAGTAAGGAGCCCTGTAAGGAGCCCTGTAAGTTGCCCAGTAAGGTACCTTGTAAGGCGCCCATAGGGCTGCCCAGGCTAAACGCCATAGTAGGCACCCTTGGACAAGGCACCGCAGAAGGCACCCTGGGCTATGGAACCATAGGTTAAGGTGGCCTAACAGGGTTACGGTGCCTGAGGGTAGTGTGCCCTAAGGGCTGTAAGGTGCCTCAGGATGACATGCATGACCTATGAGGCACAGAGACAGATGTAGTCCTGATAGAGCACAGAGGAAAGGCAATGAACAGGTGAGTGAAGGAGGGAGAGCTGGGAGCTGCTGGACCTGCCATATTTGCGGGCATCCCATGTGGCTGCCAGTACTGTTGACAAACATGGTGGGGGCAACTGTACCACAGCACAGGGTGTTGGCAATGTAAAGTACTGGAAAGACAGTGGGTGACAGACAATGGGAATATGTGTCCCCCAGTGGAGGCGGAGGTGGCAGGATAGTTACAATGATGGGTGGACAGAGGAGCGGTGGTGCCATACAGATCAGGCACAGGCGAGGCAAGCACGAAGAGGCGCAATGCAGGAAAGGGTAGCAGTGCAGGACATGGGGTGGCAGCCTGCACTGGCAGACAGGACTCTATACAGCTGACAGACGCAGATAGATGGATCGAGGGAATGTTGGCAATTGTGGCAAGGGTATTATGGGCTGGCAGCACAGATCTGCAAAAATATGACTGTTAAAGGCATGCACACTACTTTGAGAAGGACAGGCATGAGAGGAGGGAACAATGAGGAACTGAACCCATGAACGCTGCCAAGAATGGCACTGTACTAACCAGTAGGCTATAGCTCCATGGTGTATGTCACAGCAATGGCTGGATACAGAAGGACTGCAGGTCACCGCACAAACTGTCTGCTCTGAGTGCCAGGATAGGTTAACCCCACCAGTACCCATGATGCAATGCACATGCTGAATATCAGTCTACAGCTGATCATCAGATGGGGTCTGCACCTCTCCGGTACCTCAGCTGGGAAAGACAAACTGACAGTGCGTGATACTGGCACAGAGTAGCTACAGACCATGCCCATTGTGCAGGTTCTGTGTTCACCCTGAGGGATAAGATGGGTGCCCAGCACTAGGTCCGCAGTACATGTGGTGCTAGAGATAGGTCTTGCTGTACATCCCCATCACCACCAGTGTGTGACAGGTGTTCCTTGCAGTGCAGCTGAAGGTACTTTGGTGTCCATCTGTATCCTGCAGTCACATGTGGCCCTGTGGGACCAGATACCAGCCAGATTAGTATGTACCCTGTCTTAGGATCTGGCTGACATGGGCAGCTGTTATCAGGGCAGAGGGGTTCCTAGAATTGCATGAGGTGTGTGTAGCAGTGCCTTCATAGATCACATTGGTATATACTACATACCCCAAAGAGCCCACATCACCCTTTTTGCAGGTAAAGAACAGGTGCCCCCACCTCGGGAAGCAACCTCCATCCTGTTTGTACGAGACAGCCCTCCAGGGTTGGTGGGCCAGAGCCATATCTATGACTGGGGCATTGGCAGACCAACAGCAATACTGGGGTTAGGTCTGGAAAACCCCAACTGCCTCCCACCACTGTCTGCCAGTCAGCAGCAGACAGCACAGTCAGATTGTACCTTATAGGTGCTCTGACCATGCACAGTCTAACTGCAGACAGTCCACCGGCCAGTCCATAGTGCATGCTCACAGAGGAACGATGTGCAGTAAGCAGGCATCTCAGTGATTGGGACCCCAACACTGGAAAACACAAATATATCACTGGAGGTAGATAGCGTAGGGCGCTATGTGGGAACCTAGACCTGCCATGGTCACTGCTCGAGCAGGGTGAATGCCCTCCCAGCATGCTATGCTGTGGCCACCCTGTCCATGCAGGTGGTGGCCAGGCACTACAGTGTCCCAGCCATTGCCCCCACACCCTGTGAAGATGCATCCTGGCCAATCTGCCCTGTCCGGGCCATACCCAGAATACCTTGCTCCTCATTATGCACCTAATCAGGTTAACGCTGGTAACAGTGGGAAATTTTGGGCGCAGTGAAGGGTGGGCAGCCACAGAACAATGGATAGACATACAAACACGCTCACTCCTATTGCAGCATTGTACAAAGATAGGGGTGGTTGGCAACCCTGCCCGCTACACTGGTCCTGATCACAGTGCCGACATTGCTAAACTGTGCAGGGTATAGTGGTAGTGCTCTGGTGATAACATCATCTCAATGCTGGGGCCAACAGCCTGACTCTCCATGCATCTTTGGATTGTGGAGCCTGTGTGAGTGGGTGTTTGTACCCCTGTTCGCCGCTGCTTTGATGCTGTTGTATCTGCATTATAGGGTATAATATAGGGACATGCTCTGCAGGAACCACAGCTGGAACTTGTACCTGTGACCCTCTGCTCCTGGATACACTGGCTGGGCGTACTGCACCACACTGTTGCCACATATGCATGGTAGTCCATGGGGCTACCTGTACTTTTCCTCAGCCAGACTTTGTATGTTGCACTGCACACCACATACTGATGCAGGGCATGGCCTGGGTCCACTGCAGGGAGGTGGCACTGCCCCCTTCAGCACAGGCACACACCCTTCTGCCAAGCTGACATGGCCATTTGCTGTCGGTGCTGGTAGTGCGCAGTCCTAGGCCACCTACTGTGTAGGTAGGCGCCCGCCTAGGGAGCGGGTTCCGGGGTGGGGGGGGCATACATGGACATCCTCACATCCCCCCCATCACTGCCTACCAATATTATGTCCCCTCCACATGGGGGCGGGATGGCTGGGGGGATGTCAGGTCGGTGCCCTAGCAACTATTGGCTAGGGTGATCCAGGTAGATATATGTGGATTGTGTTTGGCCTTGGTCAGCTGCTGTCTTGCTGATATCCGGTTTCTACGTTCCTAGGCGCCCGCCTGGTCCACCCTGTGCCCCAGCTGCCCATGCTACATGTCCTGCCTGTGGCCCCCTATGCCCCATTTGGACCATCGCCATAGTGGCCATTCATACTTTGGCACTATGGTATTGCTGTACATGGAGCACTACTATCACAGTTCTTGGGCTCCCTGCCTAGGCTGTACATAGCTGACACGTAAATTGTTTCTCTCACCTGCAAATGCGCATCTAACGGTAGGTTTTCAATCGCGTTATGATTCAGCCCTTCAGATCAGCGCGTTAGTGTGAATGAAGCCTCTCCCCGCCCACACTCTGCCCATTGACCCCTTCTCTCCGCCCTCTCTCCACCTTCTGCGGTGTTTACCGCGCCACGGGACGTCAACAATCGTTAAGTACCGATAACGCGCGTTAACGTCACATAACGCACGTTTTATTTATTAATATTATTTAGACAGTTTTGTATACCGCCTTATCCTTCAATCAAAGCAGTCACAACACAATTGGGGGATACATTTAACATGTGGGGATATGAGACACATACACTAATACTTACAGGGAACATGAGCAATGGAGGGTTAAGTGGCTTGCCCAAGACCACAAGGAGCATCTGTGGGACTAGAAACCCCAGTCCTTCCGGCCCAAGGTTGCTGTCCTCTAGTGGGATTTGAACCCCCGACCTTCCGGCCTGAAGTACCAACCACTAGGCTACTCCTCCCTCCCCATTTTGTAACGTTACCGCAGTTTAGTAAACATGCCCCTTAGTCTTTCTATATTATGATGGAGTAAACAGTCAGTCTACGTTTACCCGTTCCACTCCATTCATTAATTTATAGATCTCTATCGTATCTCCCCCTCTGCTGTCTCTTTTCCAGTTTGGAGAGCCCTAACCTTTTTAGCCACTCTTCATAGGGGTATCCTTCCATCCCCTTTACCATTTTGGTGGCTCTTTCTGTACCTTTTCTAATAACGCTATATCCTTTTTAAAATAGGAGGACCAGAAATGTACACAATATTCAAGGTGCGGTCACACTATGGAACAATACAGAGGCATTATAATATCCTTTGCTTTATTCGCCATTCCTTTCCTTATGATACCTAGCTTTCTATTTGCTCTCTTGGCCACCGCTGCACACTGGGCGGAGAGCTTTAACATGTTATTCACAATGACGCCTAAATCGTTTTCTTGGGTGGTGGTTCCTAATGTGGAACCTTGCATCGTGTAACCATAGTTTCGGTTTTTCTTTCCTAGGTGCATAATTTTGCAATTGTCCACATTAAATTTCATCTGCCATTTGGATGCCCAGTCTTCCAATTTATCAAGACCTCTTGCAATTTTCCACAATCCTCATGGGTTTTTAACAATTTTGAATAGTTTTGTGTCATCTGCAAATTTGATTACCTCACTCGTTATTCCCATTTCCAGGTCATTTATGAATAAAAAAGCAGCAGACCCAGCACATATCCCTGCGGTACTCCACTATTCACCTTTCTCCATTGGGAAAATTAGCCATTTAGCCCTACCCTCTGCTTTCTATCTTTTAACCAATTTCTGATCCACAATAGTACACTGCCTCCTATCCCATGACTTTTTAATTTGCCAAAAGTCTCTGATGAGGGACCTTGTCAAAGGCTTTCTGAAAGTCCAAATACACTATATCAACCGAATCACCTTTGTCTATCTGTTTATTCACACCTTCAAAAAACATAACAGATTAGTAAGACAAGACCTTTCTTGTTTAAAGCCATGTTGACTGTCTCCCATTTAAGCCAAGACTATCTACATGTTCAGTAATTTTGTTCTTTATGATGGTTACCACTATTTTTCCCGGTATTGATGTCAGGCTCACCGGTCTGTAGTTTCCCGTATCACCCCTGGAATCCTTTTGAAAAACTGGCGTTACATTGGCCATCTCCCAATCTTCAGGTATTACAGATGATTTTAATGATAGCTCACAAATTACTAATAGTAGGTCTGCAATCTCATATTTCAGTTCTTTCAACACCCTTGGATATATACCATCTGGTCCAGGTTATTTGCTACTCTTCAGTTTTTCATATAGTTGTAATACATCTTCCTGGTGTATCGATATTTCTTTCAATTCTTCTGGAGTATCTCCATTAAATACCATTTCAGTCATGGGTGACATTCCTACATCTTCCTCAGTAACGACAGAAGCAAAGAATTCATTCACGTTCTCTGCTATGGTCTTGTCCCCTCTTAGTGCCCCTTTTACCCCTCTATTATCTTATGGTCCAACTGAAATATAACCTTTACACAATAACAGACTTCTCAGTGATGCAGTTAGTTTAATTAATCACTTTCTTGTAAGGAAGGGTGGAATGCTTCAGTGAGCATTTCAAAAAGATCCTATGTTTCACAGTTCTTTTATAGTAGATTATGTACTCGCCCTCTTTTCAGCATGTCCATAATTCAATGGATAATATTATACACCTGTATCAGGCTACGTGTTATTAGCCATGTAGTCTCTCTTCCCAGAATTCAGACATACAGTAAAGGAAGTCAGAAAATCATTACATATACACCTGTATCAGGCTACGTGTTATTGGCCACGTAGTCTTTCTTCTCAGAATGCAGACATACAGTAAAGTTGAATCAGCTTTGTACCGCTGCACCTGTGACAGGCTACATATTATTAACCATTAGCCATTTCTTTCCAGGATGCAGACATACAAAATTATATTACAGAATGGTGAATGAATGGAATACAAGAATTATATTACATTGTAAAAATAACATATCACATTTGTTTATATCACTCTCTCAAAGGTATTTTGCTACAAATGTACTTGAAAATGTCTTTATTATGTGTTTTTGCTTCCTCAGCAAGCTTATTCTCAAACTCTCTCTTTGCCTGCCTTATCAATGCCTTGCATCTAACTTTCCAGTGCTTGTGTTTCCAGTTTTCATCATATGGCTCCTTTTTCCATTTCCTGAAAGATGCTTTTTTGGCAACAGCCTCTCTGACTTCACCTATAAACCATGCCAGCAGTTTTTTGGACTTCCTTCCACTTTTTTTAAAGCATGGAATACAGCTGGTCTTGGCTTCCAAGATAGTATTTTTAAACAACACCCATGCTCAATGTAAATCATTAACCTTTGCAACTGCTCCTTTTAGTTTTTTCTTAACTATTTCCTCATTTTATCATAATCTCCCTTTTGAAAGTTAAAAGGTAGTACTGTGGATTTCCTTACCATCCTTCCTTCATTTATTAAATCAAATGTGATCATGCTATGATCACTATTGCCAAGTGGCCCCAACACCCTTATCTCTTGCACCAGATCTTGTGTTCCATTAAGGACTAGGTCCAAAATGGCTTCCCCTCTGGTCGGTTCAAGAACCAGCTGCTCCAAGAAGCAGTCATTTATTTCATCTAGAAACTTTATCTCCCTGGCATGTCCTGCGATGACACCGATCCTGCCATGACACTGAGTTGATACTGGGGTAATTGAAATCACCCTTTATTATTACTGTGTTATAACTTTTGTTAGCTTCCCTGATTTCTTTGAGCATTTCATCATCCATTTGTTCATTCTGGCCAGGCAGTCGATAGTACATCCCCACTGCCATCACCTTCCCCTTCCCCTTTTTACATGGAATGTCAATCCATAGAGATTCTACAGTGAATTTTGTTTCCTGTATAACTTTAATCATTTGTGACTCGATGCCCTCTCTAACATAGAACGCAATCCCTACACCAATTTGATCTTCTCTATCATTACAATATAGTTTGTACCCAGATATCAGTGTCCCACTGGTTGTCCTCCTTCCACCATGTCTCTGAAATACCAATCATATGTAACGTCTCATTTACTGCTATATATTCTAACTCTCCCATCTTATTTTTTAGGCTTCTAACATTTGCATACAAGCATTTTAGAGGCTGTATTTTATTCATATTAATCTGGCTATCGGTAGGCAGGGGTAATTTGGAATCTTTAAACTTTGTCTGCTCTGTACTCGGCATTTGGGCTACTTTTGTCTTTATTGGAGCCTCTCTACTCATATGCCCTAAATTCAATCTTTTGCTAGTATCCTTCAAGGATACATTGTTCCAAACCATGCTCTCTTGGGTGACTGTTGGCTTTCCCCTACTATCTAGTTTAAAAGCTGCTCTATCTCCTTATTTAAAGGTTAATGCCAGCAGCCTGGTTCCACTGATTGCATTGTATTTCATTACAGTTCTTGCAAGTTTCTTCCTAATTATAAATGCAATACCATTTCTTCTTTGTCTTTCATTTCCAGCATAGTAGACCATGTGATACCAAGTGCCTAATGCCAATCTATTTCAGTTCGCTGACACCCAGCAGATTGAGTTGTACATGTTCCATTTCATTCTTGACCACTTCCAACTTCGCGTGGTTCATGCTTCGTACATTCCATGTCCCAGTGTGTAAGACATCTTTGCAGCTTCTGACTCTCTCATTTAATGCACAACTACATCAGCAGTCAGATATTCCGAGGGCTTTGATCTACTCACATCATAAATGCTGGCTTTACTCTGAAAAGTCTTCAGCTTCTCCCCAGTAGCCAGTTGAGTGTCTTCCAAACTGGGGGTCTCATCTTCCAGCACTATAGTTCAATTTGTTTTGTTATGACTATCCATTGGGTTTTCGTGTCAAGATATGGAAGTAGATTACCAGGCCTTTCCTCCGCGCAGTTTAATTCTAGTGTTGTTGTCGTTGTCACAGAAATGTGATCCTCCGCCGCCAACACCATCCCATTCTGCTGCTGCCCAGATGGGTGATTTGTCTTGGTCTGGCATATCAGCTGAGATCTGTACATCTTAGAAGACCCTGCCAGTAGTTAAGCTACCGATAGCTTAGCCCTCAGCATCACTAAAGCACACACGCCTTCACAGCACGACAATTTTCAAACCAAGTGAAGGCCCTTATGTATAATGTATTTCAAATAATCTTTGGGTCGACAAGAATAGGCAACAAAGAGTACAAGTAAATGGAGCTCACTCTGAGGAGAAAGATGTTACCAGTGGTGTGCCCCAGGGATCTGTCCTTGGTTAGATTCTTTTTAACATCTTTGTTAGTGATATAGCGGAAGGGCTTTTGGGTAAGGTTTGCCTCTTTGCAGATGATACCAAAATCTGCAATAGAGTAGACACCCAGGAAGGTGTAGATAACATGAGGAGGGATCTAGCTAAGCTTGAAGAATGGTCTAGAACAGGGGTGTCAAACTCAAATACACAGTGGGCCAAAATGTAAAACTTGAACAAAGTCGCGGGCCAGCATTGAACAAATGAACCTTTTAATATGGACCCAAACAAGATTTGCTTTAACATTGAATATGAAGCAACACTTATTACTATACAATTTATAACTTAATAGTTCAGATATGCAAAAACCAATTTCAAATAAAAAAAACATCAATGACATTCATTTATTAAATAAGATTTAAATAATAATAAATAATAATTTTTAAAATAAAATAACAATAATAAAATTAATCAACCATTCAAGCCCATGTCTTGGAGTAGCAAGAAAAAGTGCATAAAGAAAATGTTAATTATTGCTCAGTTTGCTGCACACTGATCTAATCTGATGTGCCCAAGCCAGATACCTGGCATCTCTTCTTGGATGATAGTTCATCAATGTCTGGGCTCAGGCTTTGAGCTGAGGAAATCCTCAGTATCGAGCGAAGGTGTTCATCAGTCAGACGTCTCCTGTGAGATGTTTTGGTCATCTTCATCGAGGAGAAAAGTTGCTCACATAGATAAGTGCTGCCGAACATGGAGAGCATCTGAGCAGCTTGGGTGCAGAGCTGAGGCATTGTGTCAGGGATGAACTGTGGAAACTGGGCGGCGCCCACAGCATCATACTTTGACTTCAGCGTGTCATTACACTGGAGTTCAATTAGCTCCATTTGGAGGTTGGTTGGTGCGTTTTCCACATTAACTGCAAAGGGATTACTGAGCAGTTCAAACCTACATTTCTGGACATCAAAGTCGGCAAATCGCCGGCTAAACTCAGCGCCGAGTACACTGAGTTTTTCAGCAAACTGTGTGCATGGGAACAAGTTGGTAAAGAACTGCGTTTTCATGGTTTGGCAGCAGGGAAAATGGCCAAGGTTTCCTTGCAGCATCTGATTCTCCCACAGGCACAGTTTAGTTTTAAAAGCCCTCACTGCAGCGTACATGTCTGTGATGATGCGCCCCCGCCCCTGAAGCTGCAGGTTCAGCGCATCGAGATGGCTCGAGATGTCACACAGAAAGGCCAGCTCACACAGAAACTTTTTCTCCCGAAGCTCTGCTGTGTCCTTCCCTTTGCTTTCCAGAAACTGACATATTTCCTCATGCAGCTCAAAACATCTATTCAGTACTTTTCCTCGGCTTAACCATCTCACCTCTGTGTGATACGGCACGTCTGCGTATTCCGAACCACACTCCTCCAGAAAAGACTTAAACTGGCGGTGATTCAGACCTTTGGCTCTTATAAAGTTAACTACTTGTGTTACTGTGGTCATAACATGTTCCATCTTTAGGGCTTTGCCACACAATGATTCCTGATGTATGATGCAGTGATAAACAGTTAGTTCACCTGCACAGTTCTCTTCCTGCATCTTCTCCCGGACCCTGCCCACCAGTCCACTTGTTTTACCGCACATCGCTGGCGCACCATCTGTCGTTAATCCCACGAGTTTATCCCACGGCAGCTTTATTTCAGTTACGCATTTGGAAACCTCCTCAAAAATTTCCTTTCCTGTGGTTGTGCCATGCATTGATTTGAATCCCAATAGCTCCTCCGTAACACACATATTTGAGTCCACTCCACGGATGAAGACTGACAGCTGAGCAGTATCAGATGCGTCGCTGCTCTCATCCACAGCAAGGGAGAATGCAACGAAATCTTTTCCCTTTTCCAAAAGCTGGTCATACAGATTGGTGGCAAGATCACATGTGTGATCAGCTACTGTGTTTCTGCTCAGGCTCACGTTTGAAAAGGCTTGCTTTTTCTCTGGGCACACGATGTCACAAACTTTCAACATGCACTTTTTCACAAACTCTCCCTCATTAAAGGGCCGGGCTGATTTTGCGATCTCTGCTGCCACAATATAACTAGCCTTTACAGCAGCCTCACTTTGTGATGTGGCTTTTTTGAACATATTCTGTTGTGAAACCAAACTTCTTTTCATCTCCTCCACTTTCTGGCTCCTTTGAGTCATGTCCAGGTCCTTGTACTTGTCATGGTGTTTTGTTTCATAGTGTCGTCGAATGTTATACTCCTTAGTTATAGCCACGTTGACTCCACAAATCAGACAAACAGGTCTGTCTTTTACATATGTAAACAAATATTCTGTCTCCCACCTGTCCAGAAAATTCCTGTTGTCTGCCTTTCTTTTTGCCATTTTTGGGAAGGGGTTCCACAGTGACAGTTGTAGCTTGAGATCGCTATGACTTCTGTCACACAGGAGAGGGCGTTTCTGGGACCTGTCCTGATTGACGCGCCAAAACAACAGCAAGGCATTATGGGATTTGTAGTATTAGCGATGAATGAATGCGCTGTATAATACCGGCGGGCTAGCTCTAGTAGTCATTTGGTATAGCCTCGCGGGCCAAATATAATTACACTACGGGCCAAATTTGGCCCGCGGGCCAGAGTTTGACACCTATGGTCTAGAATTTGGCAGCTGGGATTTAATGTTAAAAAATGTAAGGTCATGCATTTGGGCTGCAGCAATCCAAGGGAGCAATACAGTGTAGGAGGTGAAGTACTTTTGTCCACTAAAGAAGAGCGGGACCTAGGCGTGGTTGTGTTTGATGATCTTAAAGTAGCTAAACAGGTAGAAAAGGCGACGGCAAAAGCTAGAAGGATGCTTGGGTGCATACGGAGAGGAATGGCTAGCAGAAAAAAGGAGGTGATAATGCCTCTGTATAAGTCTTTGGTACGACCTCATTTGAAGTATAGTGTGCAATTCTGGAGACCGCACCTTCAAAAGGATGTGAACAGGATGGAGTCAGTGCAGAGGGTGGCTACTAAAATGATTAGTGGGCTTCATTATAAAGCATATGAGGACAGACGTAAAGATCTTAATATTGTCGTGACCTCCTGCCTAGGCCAATGGCCGGTAGGCAAAAGCTCTGCCTTATTTGCCCTTTGAGTACTGTCCCAAGACTTTGGCTGCCAGCACTGAATGCTAGTTTGTCAGGCAAAACAAAGAAATTTATTCCGGGGTTTCTCCCTCACATCAAAATTCATAGCGCAAAAACAAGGCAAGGATAAGTTCTCCAAATTAAATGATGAAGAGGAACAAAACAGGCTTAACATCAAAGTCAGGAATATTCTTTCCACAGCAGCGGCACTCAGCTTCCTTCAGACAAATACCTTTCCCTGCTATGGCTGCTAATCACATCAGGCAGACTTTAAAACTTCTTAGTCAGAGTTTTCTTTCTCACTCAGCTTGACAAAACCAGGATAAATACACTTCTTCTCCTGGCCTAAGCCTAGCACATGTTTAGTTTGTTTGATTTACAGAATGAGCATTCCATTTCTACTGCGTCATTATCACAAGGAGTTTCATACATTTCTATCTGCATATCTTCCACAGCTTCATTTGAATCATCTTCTGGGGAGCTTATATCAGAAGGCTTAAACTTTACACTCTGCAGAAACTCTTTCAGTTTCCCTAAAAAGTGTTCTTTCTGCTCTGTACCAGCATAGCTTAAAGAAGGAGTTTTTCTTTCATAGAATAGCTTTTCAACAGCCTCTAGAGCTGACTTACGGCACTTACTTGAACTGTTCCTGTTCCTGTCTGGAGCTGCTCTCCTTGTCTTTTGGCTAGCACAGCGTTCAGAGCTTTTCCTCAGCTCTCTGACCGCTTCTTCAGAAACGCCTCTGTTAGGAACTGTAGCAAACTTGTCTGCCCCACCTCTCTTACTTGGCTGGCTCTCTGAGCTGTTTCCCCATGTGGAAACAAACCTTTCCAGCTTCTCTTATCTGGGGTGTTTTAGGACAGGTTCCAACCTTGGTTCCACTGCTTTCTGAGAGTAGGAATCAGTTGTCTTTCCTCCTCCTCTCCTTTGCTCCTTGAGCTCCCTTTTCTAGTGGCCTCTTTCCTCCTGGTTCCTTTCCTCCTGACTCCTTTCCTCCCGACTACTTTTACCAAACTCTGAAGCAGTTTTAAAATGGTGCTTCTTTTCAGTCACACCCTCCTCTCTGCACATGTGAGAGCTGTTAGGGCCCAACCTAGCTCTTACGTCACTGCTTGGGCAGGGCTTAGCTCTAGCTACTGCATGCTTCGGTGGCTTGTGGTTTCTATGGGAACCCTGTTTACATCTGTCTTTAAAGGTACATTCCTCACTTCTCTCCCATTCCATCTCATCTTCACAGCTCACCTTATCACAATATGTACACCTTAGAGGAAAGGCGGGATAGAGGTGATATGATTGAGATGTTTAAATACCTCTGTGGCATAAATGTTCAGGGAGAGAGCCTCTTTCAATTGAAAGCAAGTTCTGCTACGAGGGGACATGGGATGAGGGTGAAGGGAGATAGATTCAGGAGTGATATGCGGAAATATTTATTTACGGAAAGAGTAGTGGATCCATGGAATAGTCTCCCAGTGGAGGTGGTAGAGATGAGGACAGTAACTGAATTCAAAAAAGCATGGGACCAACACAGAGGATCTCTAAAGGTAAAAAGTAGATTGTTGTAGTTGTTGATATGGAAGGACAGACTAGATAGGCCATGTGGTCTTTTTCTGTCATCATGTTTCTATGTTTCTAATAGCAAGTGGGGAAAGTATGCAGACTATGACTTATGGAATTCTTTCTAACTCCTCTGTCTCAGGGCAGTTTCTCCAAATGAGTTATTTTTGTGCATACCATGACAATCATGAACCTCACTTCTAAGCCAGGGCATATGGAGTATGATCTTAGACTCTCAAATTTACCGCTAATGCTCAGTGTGGTACTTGCATCATGACAAAGAGAGCCTTCTCCTGGAGTTCATAACATGTAACATATGTGTTAAGATGTGCTTGGAAATTCTTCTTTATCAAACCTGTGGCTCCCAATACGATGGGAAATATTTCTGTATCTTTCTGCCACATTTTCTTGGTCTCCTACTGCATTTCTTGGTACTTCAAGATCTTCTGCCAGTCCATGTGATTCACAGAATAATCACTTAGAAACGACATCCCTAGTGCCGTTCTGGTGTTTTTCTCCTTTACCACTATGTCAGGTTTCCTCGCATCCAGTTTCTTATCCGTCGGAATGGGAATGTCCGAGGTGATCATAACCTCTTCATTCTCTGTAATTCTCTGTCTGTGTGTGTATATCTATGTTGTCTCTGACCTACAGCCAAAAGGGGAGGAGCAGTATGAGTTGAGTGCTATCCAAACATTCTGTAGGTTTGGAATAATTAAATAAAATGAAACTAGGTTTGATATATATCAAACCAGTGACATCTAATGGTTTGATATATTATCACACTTCATTTCATTTAATTATTCTTTCCATAGCCCAGAATGTTTGGGTACCATGCTATTCTAAGCACCCCACCCCGCCCCCTCCTCTCCGGGCCAGTTACGCGCATAGATACACACACCCACAAAGTGGTTGAAAGAATGCCTTTTGTGAAGATTTGTGCCTCCTCTTCCTGTTTTGCTTTTTAACAGGAAGGTGGATAGTTTCAATGACAAATGTTGTATACGTGAATAATGAATAATCCATTATCTTTCATCTAGAGAAAATAGTTCTCTCTTAATAACAAATAAATTAACATTTTGTTACTTTTTAGTTCCAGATTTAATATGCTATTTAACTGACCTCCATATCAGCTGTTCACGTATTTATAAATAGAAGTCATGGTCTTTATCTGCCGTCATTTACTATGTTACTATGTCATCTTTTAATTACTTCCTCTTCAAGATAGCTGTTTCTCCTGATCTTAGACTTTTCTTATATATTCCCTGATTAATAGGGGGAGAAGAAGTTGGGGATGGGCTGCAGGCAGAACTCACAATCGTATCTGCATACCTGTATAAACCCTGACTAAGTAGAATGATGGGCCATTTTAGTCGTCATCTGCCATCATTTATTAAGCTACTACATCAGAAAATTTAGCAGCTTTTCATTTCCCCTCTGGCTTCTTTAGAGAAGAGGCCAAAACTTCAAATTCCAGGTGCAGTACTAGGTCCTTATTCAGTTGTGGAATAATGGTTTGATCCCCGTACATAACTTCTCTTTTTTATATAATAAAATACATGATATTATAGTAACTTAGGAGATGATAGCAGAAGATGACTAACCAACCCATCTATTCCTGTCTGGTTTGCTAGTTGTATTCCAGCTGTCAGTGACAGTATGTGACAACCTGCAAGATCTACCTTTATCCAACACCATTCATTTTATCTTCTAAGAGCATGGTACACAGGTCCTGCATTTCTTTTTCAGGGGTTGGTGATATTTAATGATGCTATAGATTATTTCTCAGAAGGGACTAAGTGAAGATCAAAGAAAAATGTCCAAAGAAATGATGGAGGGTGATTATGAAGCTCTGATCTCACTGGAAAAAGGTATGTTTTCAAGGTTTTGCTATATCTAATGTACTCAGAATTGATCGGATTTGAGTTAGGAATATAAGAACATAAGAATTGCCAGACTGGGTCTGACCAAAGGTCCATCAAGCCCAGTATCCTGTTTCCAACAGTAGTCTATCTAGGTCACTCCCAATTAACTTCAGGATTCAATGCAAGGTCTGTGTGATTTATTCGTAAAGTTTTGCACACTAACAATCCACTGTATTTCTTTGATCTTATTTATTCCACATAAGTCTGCATAACCTGCCTCCTCAAACTGTATTAATTAATTTTACCTACATCATACAATATCTCTGTGGTGGTCTAAGAAGCAATATCTCTGTGGTGGTCTAAGAAGCAAGTCTTCTCCTGTTTTGGTCCCATTCTGTGGAACTCTCTCCCTCTTGAGAGAAGAACCAATCCATACCCAATTCAACTCAGAATTGAGGACTCGCTTTTCTCCCTAACTTTTGGTAGTGGGCCAGATACGTCTCAGAGAGACGCTTCCTCCATCCTTCTCCCCTCTCTCTTTTAGGATTTATGTTTTTCTAAAAATGGCACTGTAACATTTTCCTTAATGCTTTGATTTCTTTGTTATAATGCATTGTAATTTTTATTTTTCCTTTTATGATTTTTGTTTTCAATGAGGCATGGTAACTTTTTTATTCTTTCTGATTTTTAAATGTCTTTATTGTAAACTGCTTTGAAAATCCTTGAACTCTTAAGTGGTGTATCAACTGAGCAAATGGCTCGATCAGGCAAACCAGGTGTTTTTTTTTATTTATTAAAGCTTATTTATTATGCTTGATAGAGATCGTGAGGTTCTCTGTCAGTGAATAGTAAGGGCCTCTGTGAAGCATTTGGAAACTGGTCACCCTACCCCAGAGGTTACATGTTTGTTTCAGTATAACCTAAGAACCACTGTGTAAAGACCATTGATTATGAGAACTGCTTTCCTTGTGCTGAACAGAAAATATAATCCCTATAATTCTGTTATACACCCTGTGCAAACACATTTTAAAACTATGGGACCCTTTTACTATAGGGCACTAGGGTATTGCACTTAATGGGTCATAGTTTTGGCACTTTTGGTGCATTAGGTGCAATACCACCACGGTCACTATCGGGGATGTGAAAAGCATTTTCCTGGCAGTGAACACTGAGCATTTTTCCCTAACGCAGGCCGCATTAGCATAGGTGCACTTAACTCTACCTATTTAGGTGGCACTAGGGGAATCCTTGCTAATGCAGTTAGTGCATAGTGTGAAACCAGCATTAACTGCTCTGAGCTCATCACACCCGCTTTCTGCTCCTATCCTGCTCACTCACAGTCCTGACATGGATTGTACAGTTAGTGCAGAAATCAGCCCTTGCTGTTTTGTGCACAGCAGGCTTCCAGAGTCTGGGATTATCTTCAGCTCCTTGAATTGATGGTGGCAACCATGGGCACATGTTCATATGTAACTGCTGCAGCAGTCCTTGCTGGCTCAGTAGTCCCTGAGTTCTCAGGAGTTTGAGCGCAGGCTTACGCTCCCATTGATAGTAAGGTCCAGCCTGCAGTGGTGGCAGCAGCCCTGACATCTAAGGAACGATGTGCTGCTGGACGATTTCTCCTGGATCCTCCTGACAACAGATGCCAGTGTCTCGGGCTGGGCAGCCCATTGCCAAGACTGTACGATCCAGGACTGTTGGAACCGCAGGCAAGCAGTGTGGTCCGTTAACTGCCTCAAGGCAAGGGCCATCAGATTGGCTCTTCTGCGTTTCTGGCCCCTGGTCGAGGGCTGGGCTATTCGAGTATTTTCATACTACGTCTCGGTGGTAGCTTATGTCAATTCACAAGGCAGCACAAGGAATGCTGGAGTAGCTCTGAAGATGGCTCTGCTGTTTGGCTGGATGGAGAAGAACCTCCCAGCCTTGTCGGCTCAGCACATTGCCGAGGTGGACAGTGTGGAAGTGGACTTCCTCAGCCGTGACTGGATTCTGGAGAGTGGCATTTGAGTCAAGAGGTGTTTCAGTTGATTCTGCGCCACACGGGTCGTCCTGCAATGGATCTGATGGCGACCCATGCCAATGCCAAAGTTTGCCGTTTCCTCAGTTGCCTCACAGAGATGGGGTCTAATAGCATCATTGCCTTGTCCCAGCCTTGTCCAGGCCAGCAGCTGCTGTATGTGTTTTCTCCATGGCTCCTGGTGGGGTGTGTGTTTCTGCGTATAGAATACCATCTGGGGGGAGGTTACATGATGCCAGGCATGGTGGAGGATGTGATCTAATAGAGCTCCCGATTTGGGCCCAAAAATTCAGCAAAAAAATCTGCCTGTTCTAGCCCCGGACCCCCATCTAGCACGATAACCCATATCGGAGGCAGTGGTGCACCAGTCGAGGCAGCCGGATGGTGGTAGTTTGTCAAAGTACACCCAAGAAATGCTCAGTGGCCTGCACAGTGAAAACAGTCAACCCCAAGCCGAAAATGGCATTTGAAAATGTGCATTCCAGTCTGCCGACCACAGGAGTACGCACAGTGGAGATCTCGCACCGTGTGGGGCACCAGTGGAACAACAAGTCATGGCCGAAGAATCCACAATGGAGAGACTAGCTACTCAGGTTGCACAAGTGTCGGAAGAGCAACGACAGCTCCTTGACTGGTTGGAGGAGCAGGAGAACCGGTCAAGATGCAACAACCTTGGAGTGGTAGGCCTCAGCGAATCGCTCTCGGATGTGCAGCTCTATGATTTCTTTGAGCGTTGACTCCCACAAGCCTTGGGCCTGACGATGCAGAGGGCATCGTGGAGGTGCGAGCATGTGCACCGTGTGGGGCACCGGTGCGACGACACTTCAAAGTCACGCACTGCTATAGTTAGGTATCTGGTATGGAAGGAAAAGTAGGTTATTCTGCGTGAGTTCAGGCAATGTATGTCGCTAGAGTATGATAATCGGAGGATCTTGCTCTTTAATGACTATCTGACATGTGTGGCTTTGAAAAGGAGGGAGTTTGCTCCAGTGTGTACTGCGTTGCATCAGCAGGGCATACGCTTTGCCTTCTTATTCCCTTAGAAGTTGAAGGTAGCCCACGGCAGCGCAACACTTTATATGAACAGTTTGGTAGAGGGCAAGAAATTCCTTAAGCACTGTGGTGGTGCGGAGTGGAACGAATACTGCATGGTGAAAGCCTAGGTGGAGACGAGGCCTTTGTTGTTTTTTCGTTCTGCCTTGAAGAGTTGGCAAGTTCTGGTTGGTGATGAGTTATTGTTTGTTATGCTAGGGGATACTGACCATCAGGGATTGAGTCTTGTGCTTGGAAGGCTTTACTGATGGGCAATGCCTGCCAAACCAGTAGGGCCATGGGGTGCCCTGGCATTAGCAGCGATGACATTGGTTATAGTGCACCACCCACCAGAAGGAAACACCGGTTGCCTGGGACTGTGACTGTGCTCGTGACACGTCTACCACGGGAAACCTGGATGAACTAGCAGGCATCTGTCGGTGGAGCTCAGTTACGCGCGAAGGCCCATCTGGGCATCAGCTGACGAGTGCAGCCCCTTGCTGGCTTGAACATTCTGTGAAAGCTGTGTGGACTGTATTGTTGTTGGGAATCTGTGCAGTTACTGGTTAAGACATGCTCTGCCTTGTTGCTGATTTCACTGTTGCTTGGGGGGGTGGGGGGGGGGGGTTGGAAAGGGCTAGTGTGGGGAGATGCAATGTGCATCATCTTATGCTAAGGGGGCCAAACATGGAGAGGCCTGGTATGGGGAGGAGGGGCATGTGGAAGCTGAGGATACAGGATTGTGGTTAGGAGTGTGTATGGTGTTTTATGGGATGGTATGTTTGTGAGGGGAGGGTATGGAGAGCAAAGGGGAGTGGGAGGTTGAGGGTTGCCCATGAATGGAAACCAGGGATGGGGAGGGGGAAGCATTGGAGGATTCTGAACCGCAGAGGTAAGGAGTGACTTTTGACCTGCTCATGGATACACATAGGCATTTTCAGGGCTCAGCTGGGAGGCTCCAAGGGGCATGCAAGGTAGTATTTATTTACGTTCTCTTTTATATACCATGCTATTCTGCATCAGTGCGGTTTACATTGAACAAACTGAAATTACATTGAACAGGGCATTATAACTTGGAGATAACTATTTTACAAGGAACATGGGCTATGGAAAGTGGCTTGCCCAAGACCACAAGGAGCACCTGTGGGACTAGAAACCCCAGTCCTTCCAGCCCAAGGTTGCTGTCCTCTAGTGGGATTTGAACCCCCAACCTTCTGGCCTGAAGTACCTTGCCCCAACCACTAGGCCACTCCTCCACTCCAGTATCCTCTAATGAATACTCAGCCAAGGTATTTGCCCAGTGAATGCACTTACCACTTTGAATGTGGGTGACTTCTCCAGTTAAGAAAGAAAAAACACTTGCATACCTCCTTAAGTTGGGTACTGATATGGCCTTGCTGCAAGAAACCCACCTTGTGGAAAAAGAACATGTAAAACTTAAGAGGATATGTTCGGAGATTTATTTATTGGCTTTCAGCTCACGCCAGTGGGGTGTAGCCATACCGATTGGGAAGCGGGTTACCTTCAGTATGCATAGGGTGCTGCAGGATGCTGAGGGGCATTACTTTTTTTTGTATGGGGAATCCTCCAGGGCAAGTGGATGGTTCTGGCTAGTATCTACGCCCCAAATCTGTATCACCACTCCTTTTTGTGGAAGTGGTAGCAAGGCTGGTGGACCAAATGAATTAATCCCTTATTTTGGGAGATCCTACCATCGATTGTCAGCTGCCTCAGAGGGGGGGGGGGGGGGGAGAGATGGGCAGCAACCAGAGGAATTAATTTTCTCTGTAAAGAGTTTGAACTTATTGACAGCTGAAGGACCTTGCACCCTACTGACGCAAATTATACACACTATTCAGGACCTCATAAGTTTCATTCCCGTATTGACTATCTTCTGATTGTGGAGCACCTTTTCTGGAAACTGGCAGGGGGGGATGGGGGAATCCATCCTCAGGGGGTCTCAGACCATTTGGCAATGCAAGTGGATATTGTGATGTCCCTTGAGCAAGGGGATCGGATCTGGAGGCTAAATCCAGTGTGGAGTCAGGATGAGGACTTTTGCCAATTCCTTCATCACTGTTGGCAGGAGTATACTGAGGAGAATATAGCGATGTATGTAGGACTGGTAGTGTACTGGGAGGTGGCCAAGACAGTTCTCTGTCGGCGTATATCAGTTTTTATGCGGCACAAGAAGAAGCAACAGAATCAGCGACTATTGATAGAGATTCAAGAACACCGGAGGTGCCGGGAGTACTACGGAGTGGCGCAGCATAATAAAGTCAATGTACTCTTGCAGCAGAGGGTGCTGTGCAATATTTGCACATATAAATTACACCAATTGGGGGGGGGGGGGAGGTAAGACGGGCAAGCTGTTAGCCAATTTAATGAAACTCTCCCGGGCTGAGTGCATGATCATGTGGATCCGCAATGCAAATGGTACCCTGGCCCGGATGACCAGGAAAATTGCAGCCAAATTTTGTCTCTTTCTTTCAGACCCTTTTCCAGGCAGACACCACAGGGGAGTGGGAATGGGAAATTTTTTTTTCAAAACATAGCTTTAACGAGCCCCACTGAGGAGGAGCGTGCCTTCTTGAATAGGCCACTCACTACAGAGGAAATACTTGCGGGGATAAAATACCTCCAACTGGCAAAGACTCTGGGCCCTGATGGTTTGGGGCCAGAATTTTACAAAATCCTTGGGGTGGCGGTGCCCCGGATCTGCACGATATGGGGGAGGCAGCGGGGTAGTTTTGACCCACAGGGGAACCAGGCACTGGTGGTGTTGCTTCCCAAGCCTGACAAAGACCCGGAGATGGTGGAGGCTTATAGGCCTATTTTCCTACTTAACAAAGATCTTAAAATTTTGGCCAGGGTTTTGGTCAGGCGGCTTGGTGCGGTGATGCCCAAGTTGATCCATTCCAATCAAATGGGATTCATAAAGGGTAGGAGTACCATAACTCACATTATATGAGCTCTCATGATGTTCTGTCAGCAGAGGTCCCAGGGCCAGGAAGCGGTAGTAGTGAGCTTCGATGCCAAAAAGGCCTTTGATCACGTGGCCTGGGACTATTTGTTCTGGGTCCTGCCGTGCTTCAGAATAGATGGCCCCTTTCTTGAGTGGGTAAAGGCAGGCACAAATTTTAGTGAATGGATGCTTTGGCTTTTGAGCTGCACCGGGGAACCCTCCAGAGATGCGCCTATCTCCACTATTGTTTATCTTGTCTCTGGAACCTTTTGCGATATGGTTGCGAATGATGCTTGAGGTGCCAGGAGTGCAGGTGGGTGATTAAGTGTGCAAAATCAGCTTGTCTGCGGATGATATGCTCATCAGTATGCCTTACTTGTGTGCGGGTCTGGCGGAGTTGGTGGCTTTTCTTGCAGAGGTTTGGTGGTCTCTCTGGGTTGCAGATTAACGAGGCGAGGTTCTTTGGCAACGGTGGTCTGGAGATGTTGCTGAGAGGGAACTGAGGTTCCGCTGGTCTACTGAACCGCTCAAATATCTGAGCACAGAGAGCTGAAGGTGGTTTACCAACAGACTATTAAGGAGAAGGTTCAGCAGCTAAAACAGCTCTGTGAGCAGTGGAGGGTTCTCCGTTTTGTCTTTATATGATGGGGTGGCGTTGATTCATATAGTGATCTTTCCTAAATTACTCTACCAGCTCCAGATGCTGCTGGTGTGGGTATGGCAGGTGGAAGAAAACCAGCTCAAGAGCGTGTTTCATACATTCCTGTGGCGGGGACATTATGAATGAGCTATGCTAAGCTGATACTTGTGCTGCACAAGGGGTGGGGGGAGTAGGTCTGCCAGATTTGAGGGGGCACAATGTTGCTTTGTTGATGTGGTCGGTGCATGAAGTGTATACTGCCATGGCTAAATGTGTCCCTAGTGAGCTGTAGGGGTACTGGAGGCAGCCTTATCAGTTTTTAAATGTTCTGTACTGCCCCTGGGCTCTGCTTCATAGGGCTTGGCGGTGGTGGGCAGAGTGGGGGCATGCTAGCTGGAGGGTCACCCCATTCCTGAAACTGCAGGGTAACCCGGATTTTGAGCCCATCATAGGCTGTACTCAAATTGCTGAGCGGGAGCTTTCCTCACCTGTGGATGTGGGGCAGCTTTTGGAGTGGGGAATGGGAGACATTCCCCACTTCTGAGCGCTTGCGGGAGGTGATTGTGAACAAGTGCAAAGTTATGCACCTAGGAAAGAATAACCCAAATTATGGTCACACAATACAAGGTACCACATTGGGAACCACCATCCAGGAAAAAGATTTAGGCATCATTGCGGATAAGTTGTTGAAATCCTCCGCCCAGTGTGCAGTGGCTTCCAAGAGAGCAAATAGAATGCTAGGTATCATAAGGAAAGGAATGGAAAATAAAACAAAGGATATTATAATGCCTCTGTATCGTTCCATGGTGCAACCACACCTTGAATATTGTGTGCAATTCTGGTCACCATATCTTAAAAAGAATATAGCGGAATTAGAAAAGGTACAGAGGAGAGCTACCAAAATGGTAAAGGGAATGGAAGAATACCCTAATGAGGAAAGGCTTAAAAAGTTAGGGCTTTTCAACGTAGAAAAGAGATGGCTGAGGGAAGATATGATAGAGGTCTTTAAATTAATCAATCAAATGAACGAGTAAACGTTGATTGATTTGCTTTACACCATCAAAAGTAGAAAGACTAGGAGAAACACAATAAAGCTACAACATAACCCATTTAAGACTAATAAGAGAAAATATTTTTTTCACTCAACATGCAGTCAAACTCTGGAATTTGTAGTAAAAGCTGTTAGTGTAATTGGGTTTAAAAAAGGTTTGGACAAGTTCCTGGAGGAAAGGTCCATAAACCATTATTAAAGAGGACCTGGGAAATCCAATGCTTGCCCTGGGACAAGCATTGTGGAACCTCTGTGCCTTTTGGGAACCTGCCAGGTACCTATGACCTGGATTTGCCACTTTTGGAAAAAGGATACTCCCTTCTAACTTAGAACTTGGCTCTTAAAAGAAGATGGGTAGCATGTAAGAGCTACTTTCCTGCGGCGGTCTCTACTCTGCTCGGAGTCTGGAAGAAGTCTACCAAGCTGGCATATGTGCAGATCTGGTGCCTCTTTGAGCGATAGTGCAGTGCTCAGCAGTTGGCTCTTGAGGTGGCCATGGTACCATCTTTGTTGGCAGTTCTACAGGATGGCCTGGAGCAGGGCCTTTCTCTCAGCTCCCTGAACGTTCAAGTGGCAGCTTTATCCTGTTTCCAAGGTCCAGTGGCTGGTAAGTTTCTAGACTTGCACCCAGACGTCACACGCTTTCTCCAAAGCGTTTGGCGTCTGCATCCTCCCCTTTGATCTGTGATCCCTTCCTGGGATCTGTGTCTGGTGCTCAGGCCCTGATGGTGGCACCCTTTGAGCCTTTGAAGCACGCTACCTTAAAATATTTGATGCTCAAGACAGTCTTCTTGATCGCTATTTGTTACGCAAGGCGGATTTCCAAGCTGCAGGCTCTGTCTTGCTGAAATCCTTATTTGTCTTTTTCAAGGGAGGCCGTTTCCATTCGGCCTGTACCTTCCTTCATACTTAAGGTACTGTCTCCGTTTCACATGAACCAGATGGTTTGTCTGCCCTCCTTCTCGAAGGAGCAGTATGGGGGAAGGAAAGGACCTTTGCCTTGTGGATGTCCGGAGGGTGCTTCTCTGGTACTTGGAGGTTACGACTTCCTTTCATAAGTCTGACCATCTTTTTATGTTTGCTGGCCTGTGCAAGGGTGGCGCAGTGGCCAAGTCAGCAGTACCTTAAACATGTATGGGAGCATTGTCCCATACCCTCCTGTCCCTGAGCCACCATCTTGCAAAATAGCGACACCTGGTCTCATGTTGTGCATTCTTGGATGCATCGGGCAGGGTCAGACTATCATATAAGGCAAAAAATGCCTTATATGGCAGAGTGACCTCTCCATGTTGCATCGTGGGACAGCTGACCCCACGTTATGCATCCCATGATGCATTATGGGGGAGGTCAATCTATTTAGGGCATTTTTTGCTTTATATGGCATTCTGACCCTGCTTGACATGGCCTCAGGTGCCACCATTTTGCAAGATGGGGGGTTAGGGTCCACTGGATCACCAGGTGGGGGTTTTTTTTGTTTCGAAGGGTTAGGGCCACTTGGCTACCAGGTGCATTTTTGTTTTTGGGTGGGGGGCCACTGTCAGATTTCACCTCAGATGATCTTTTTGCTCCCGACTAGATCTTTACTCCTGCCCGAAGCCCTTATTTGACCCTGTAAGAAGAATCTGGCTTGTCAGTGAACTCCATCTTAGACTTTAAACCCAAGAAATACAGCTAACTCTGGAATAATGTTATAGCTACTTTCATAAATTTTGGTAATGACTTCTAAAGCTTTGTGGAAATCTTATGATCTGCAGTTCTCTTGAGGGACAAAATTCTTAGGCAGAAACTGTCAGGTTACAGCTGACTCTTCAAATCGGGTCAAAATCAGATGCATGTCAGTCATATAGGAGATAGTTCGCCCATCCCCTTCCAGTGACCTTCATGGCTAAGATCTGCTGTTGTTTGGTTGATTGCCACATTATTAAACGCAAATGTTAAACTTGTATGACCTTGTATGTTTGCTTACACACAGCAGATTCTAGAGCTGCTGCAGACCCTGAAAGTTTATCAGGGATTAAAAGAGAAGATGAGCCACAGAACTGTAGGGATCAATCTGTCTCTGAAGCCAAGGAGAATGTCCAACCCAGCCCACACCTTCCAGTTATCACATCTGTATTTTCAATCGGCATTAAACAAGAAGATGAGCCACAAAGCTGCAGGGGTCCATCTTTCTCTGGAGCAAGGGAAAATAACACCAGTCCGAACATGTACCTGCCAGTTATCACATCTGTATTTTCATTCTACATTAAACAAGAGGAGGATGCAACAGGACATTTTGATTTGGAGAGAAGAGAAACTCCCATAATGAGTGAGTAAAAAGTATTACAACTTAAATCTTCATCGGTCAGTTATTTATTTTTATTTATTTAGCAACGCTTATATAACACTTTTCACTGGGTCAAAGCGGTGTACATTGTATGGGGCGAAGGGTCAGCTGGACTTTGGGCCAGACAGTTCCCAAGCATGCTATGTCCAAAAGGGGAACCACTCAGGGAGGGACATATCACTTCCCAATAAAAGAAACATCACAGAGAGGACCTACACTTCCCAATAAAATCTCACCTTATGCAGGACAACATGCTCATACATGGTAATAACTGTCTCACAGATTTTTCTTCCAAAAGGATCCTTTTTATTATTCCCTATCTTACAGAAACAGAAAATTAAGAACAAAGGAAAAAAAGGCAGTCCAGTAGAATTACAGATCTTGCCACCTCCCACAGCAAGCAAACAGGGTCATTCTGTCTTATCTCAGATGCAGATCTCTAAACAACCATAAGTCAGAATGTCTGGTCCTGCCTGCATGATTCTGTCTTACTTCCTGACTCAACAGCGAGTGAGAGAATGTACGACAGAATTTCCTGGACACAAGAGATCAATGTAACAGACCACAAGAGATCAACATAACAGACATACACAAGAGAAACTAGCATGCACACAAAACTCTCAGACACGACAACAGGGATACTGGGGCCATAGGGATCCCAGGGAATCCATACACCACACACCACACAGCCTTCACTGCGCAGGAGACAAACTCATTGTGTATCTAATCCTGTCACGTTATATATCCTTGCTCAAGACCATACTTTCTATTCAAGCATTCTTCTCTAATTAGCTAATTCTTTTTCCAGCTGTATAGGGCCCCCACTTGTGTAATTTGCCATGTTATTCTATTCATATCTGCATCCCACTCCGCTGGCTTTCTTCTGAGGCCCTGGGCCTTGTCAGATTGATATTGTTATCTGACCTCTTCTCCCCTCACTCATTTCTTCACCTGGTTCTCTTGCTTGCTTCTCTCCTACCCCTCAGTTCCCAAGAAATATATCTCTTCAACTCTTCATGTTCTGACAACTATACTGAGGGGTCATATGTTCTTCTTCATGCTAAGCTGGCATGTTTATCTCTCATGATTGCCTTTCTACCCTCTCTCTGTCCACTATTTACTGATAAGTGTGTGTTCGCATTTTTTCCATATGATGTCACATACCTTTAAAAGCTTCACGTACGCTCCTCAGTACAATTCCAGCATTCAGTCTTTTTTTTTTGTTATTTAAAGTTTTATTAGCGCACCATATTCACAATATACAATATCCACAATACAATAGCCATACAAATCCATCAACTTAAACCATAATAGTACTAACCATAACAAACTCATCAACTCCCCCGTATATTTCCATATCCATTAGTGTTACATACAACAGTGTAACATTATATATTAACCCCAATTTACCTCCAGTTTACCTCCGCCTACCTCCATTTGGCCAAGTACAAATACGGATACATCCCTCTTTAATTACCCTTCCCTACATAAGACGTATGTGCTAACATACTTACTTATAAATGCTTGTTGTCACTCCTTAATAATATTATTTTCCCCATCCTATACCCCCTCCCCCCACCCCCTTCCCCCATCTCTATGTACCTTCCAACCACTTCAGCAGCCCTCCCTCCCTCCCTCCATGTCTCATACCAGTGCCAAATTGTTTGATATTTCAACTTCTGGCCATGTCTGTATGTCCCTATCAGACACATATTCCTCACTTGCTCTATATACATAATAACCTCCCGAATATGTGGCGCCTCACTAGCCTTCCACCCCTTCAACAAACTCACCCAGGTCGCCACCACCCAGTATCTCAGAAAAGCATTTAATTGTTCGTTCCCACCCTCCTCCCATCTCTAGGAGAGACACCATTTCAGCGGTCACTAAAATCTGCACTTGTGTGATCTCCTTGTATACTTTAATCACCTCCTTCCACAGCCCCTGCACCTTGGGGCATCCCCAAACCATATGCAGCAGATCTCCCCTACCTCCACACCCCCTCCTCCAACACTCATCCAACTTATTCTGACATATAGCCTGTATTTTAGCCGGAGTCCATACCATTCTCAGATGCATTTTCAAACAATTCTCCAAAAGAGAGGTACCCCCCACCCCAATATTCCTCTCTTGCTCATAGATATTTCCCCACCTCCCCTCATCCCAATACCCACCCAATTCTTTCCCCCATCTCCCCTGCCACCTCAATTTCTCCTCCTGCTTCCCGCTTAACAACCGGTAAAGGCTTGACAACACCCCCTTGAGGGTATTTCGCTTTTCCATTAATTCTTGAAAAGGAGTACCTCTGGCCCTTAATCCCTTTCTCACTACTCCCTGCTGTAAATACCATATTTGCACATACCCATATCCATCTCCCTCCGTCAACCCATAAGCGTCTTTAAGTACGGCAAACTCTCTAAGTTCCGCCCAGGTGTTACTATTTGCCCTATCTTGTACATCCCCTTACTCGCCCAATCCCTGAAAACTCCTCCCTCCCAGGCAAGAACCTCCCCATTCGCCTAATATGGGTCATTTTTGAAACCTGCTTACCACCTAAGAGGTAAGGCTTCCATTTCCACCAAATGCTCACCGTCAACGCTCTCATAGGGTTGTCTCCCCTCCCCAAGCTCCCCTCCCCCCTCCTCCCAAATCACTGCCTCCAAACTGTCCTCCTGCCCCTTTTCTATAGCCACTCACTGAGTTTCACCTCTTTCACGCCAAGCAAATAAGGCCTGCAATTGTGCCACGTCATAATACTTCACTATATACGGCTCCCCAAGGCCCCCCTCCTCTCTGATTCTATACATAGTTCTCTGCGCCACCCTAGGGACTTTCCCATCCCATATGAAACACATAATCATCCCCTGTATTTTACGTATCAGGCCTTTCGACACACTACATGGCAACGCCATGAACAGAAAGAGGATCCGTGGTAATACATTCATCTTAATAGTAGCTATTTTGCCCAGCCACGTCAGATGCAAGCCCCCCCCCATCTAGAAAGATCCTTCCTCAGATTCTCTAACAGCGGCGCATTATTCCACTCCTGTAAATTCTCCCAAGTGTTGCTTAGCAGTATTCCCAAATACCTAAAGGTCGTCTTCACCCACTTAAACACAAACCCTGCCTGTAACCTCCCCTCTAAATCCATAGAGAGGTTAAAGCCTAATATTTCCGTCTTACCCATGTTCATTTTATAACCCGCCACTTTACTATACCTCCTTACTGCCTTCATTAAATTTGGTAGGCTAGTTAGCGGCCTCCCCAAATTAAAAATCACATCATCTGCGAACAGCGCGATCTTTGACTGTTGCCCCCCCCCACTTCAATCCCCCTAATATCCTGCTGCCTATGCACATACTCCGTCAGCCACTCGATTACCAGAGCAAAGAGCAAGGGTGACAATGGACACCCCTGTCTTGTCCCCCTTCCCAATACAAAACTCTCCGAATACCCTCCATTCACTTTTATCCTCACCGTCGGCCTCTCATATAGAGCTCTAATCCAACTTACAAATCTTTCTCCTAACCCCATTTTGCACAGTACCTGAACCATAAACTGTCACTCCACTCTGTCGAATGCCTTCTCGGCGTCTACCGTCACAAACACTGCTTCCTGCCCCCCTCTTTGCAATCTCCATATTGTATTCAAAATTTTCCTTATATTATCCTTCCTTGCCTACCCCTTATGAACCCGGTTTGGTCCGGATGCACTAACTTTTGGGTTACTTTCTGTAATCGCGTGGCCAGTATCTTTGCTGATACCTTCGCATCCAAGTTGATCAGGGAGATCGGCCTATAAGATGCACAGGTAGTACTATCCTTCCCCGGTTTCAGCAATATCGTAATCCCCGCTTCCTCCATGGTTCTTGGCAGCGCTTCTCCATACAAACACACATTAAATACCTCTAACTTGCTGGTGTAACAATCTACAAAACGTAGCTGAGAATCCATCTAACCCTGGCGCCTTTCCAATTTTCAATGTTTTTATGGCCATCTCCACCTCCTCCTCACTGATCTCCCGTCCCAACTCTTCCTGCTCCGCCTCCGTTACCTTCGATAGCTGACACTCATTGAGAAATAACTCCCCCTCCCTCTCCCCCTTCCTTACCTCACTGGTATACAACCTCTCATAATGCTCCTTAAACACATCTCTTATCTCCGACGATTTATGGACCAACTTTCCTTCTTGATTCCTTATCCCCCCTACCCATGCCTGCTGTTGGCTAGCCTTCAGCCTACTAGCCAATACCTTCCCCATATGATTTCCCCCTTCAAAGTGAACCTGCCTTAACAGAGCCAATTCATTTGCTATTTCCGCTGCTCTCAACTGGCTGAGCTCCTCCCTCAACTTCAGCAATTCTGCTATCACTTGCGGGTTATGATCACTCTGGTGGCTCCTTTCCAAACTCTCTATCCGCCGCAACAACTGCCCCTCCTCCATCCCCTTTTTCTTTTTCTCCTGCACCGCCATGCTTATCAAATGTCCCCTTGTTACCGCCTTCAGACCATCCCAGACCGTTCCCACTGCTACTTCCTCATTCATATTAAACTCCAAATGTTCTGTCACTACTCCCTTTATACGTGCCACATACTCTGTTTCCTCCAACAATGCATCATTTAGCCGCCAAAACCTAACGCCTTCATCTGTCTCCCCTACTGCAAAACCAACACTAACTGGTGCGTGATCGGACCATGTTATGCTCCCCTGTTCCACCTCCCTAGCTCTACCTGCCCACTTTCCATTGGCCCATATCATGTCCAACCTACAAGTATGTACAGTGCACATGTGAGTAGAATGTGTATCTCCTCGCTCCTGGTTTCTACACCTTCATACATCCACCAATCCCAGGCGCTCCTTAAGCCTTAAAAGGCACGCCCTTTCTTTCCCCCCCTCCTCCTTGCGCTCTCCCACTGTTATCTAACCTTGGATTCAGGGTCAAATTAAAATTCCCTCCTAGAACAATTGGAGTCGCTCCCCAACCCTCCAACTCCGTTGTCAAACCTGCAAAAAACTCCTCTCTCCTTGCATTCGGACCATACACACTTCTTATCCACACATCCTCTCCTTCAATCTTCATCCTCACCGCCACCCACCTACCCTTTTTATCTCTGCGCTCCTCCACCACTGCATCCTGATACATTCCACTAACAAGTATTCCCACTCCCCCTTTCCGAGGATGCGCCCTCTGTCCCACCAATACAGCCCTAGGGTATCTCTTGGAGCACGCCAATCTCTCCTGGCCCACCCGCAAATCTGTCTCCTGTATACACAGCACATCTGCTTTCATTCTCACCTCCTCCCATTCCATACACTGCCTCTTTCGCCACGTTCGTAGCCCTTTAGCTTTCACTGTGGCTACTACCAGTTGCTGGTTCCCCACCTTCCCCCTACTACCCTCCCCCCTCCTAGCCTCTGAATCCCAGGGCTATACATGGAGTAGTGCCACACCCACTATCCCCTCATTCCCCCCTCTTCCCCTCACTATTTTTTTATTTATTTTATTTTATTTATTTATTTAACATTTTTATATACCGCACTATTTATTATCAGCGCGGTTTACATAGAACTACAAAACATCAGATAAGATACATATATCTGTTTTTACATGGAACAGGAAGAGAAACTTGGAAAACCCCTCCTTTCACCCTAACCCCCATATCTAATACTCTCTCCTCTCTCTCCACCCCCACCTCTACCATTACCACCTTCCTCCAATACCGCAACACATCAGAACAGCAAAACAATCCCACACTCCCCATCTCTCTCCCCCATCTCATGCTCAAACCCCTCCCCCAATACCTCTATGGAAAATTTTATGGCTATCCCCATTACATTCCCTTAACCCCATACCCCCACACCCCCCTTTAACCCCTTTTCTTTAAGAGTCATAAATGCATTTAGGAGACTCCCCTCCTCCTCTTCACATCTGCTCTCTCCACAGATCTGCACACAGTCAACTCTTTGCACTTTTGCGCTGCATTTTCCTGCTATAACTCTCTCCTTCTCCGACTGTTGCTGTTGACCTTGCCGCCTTCGCTCCACAGGTTTCGTTTGCTGGCCTCCCTGCGCTCTCCGCTCACATTCCTGCCGGGCCTCCACCTCCTGCGACTCCAAGCCTGTCTCCTTCAACGCTGCCAACGCTGCCTTCACCATCTGCACTCACCAAGTCTTCTCTCCTTTTGTGATGGTTAATCCAAAAGGATGCAGCCAGCGATAGCGCACCCCCTCCCTCACAGAGCTTTAGTTACTGGGCCCAACTCTCTCCTTCTTTGTAGAGTTCCCAATGATAAGGAGAAATTTCACTTACCGTTAATTTCCTTTCCTGGAATACTGCTAGACCAGTCCAGACAAGCGGGTTATACACCCCTGCCAGCAGATAGGAAGACAGAGAAAAAAACTCCTGAGCTGTGATTGGTCAGGCTCTGGGTGACATAGACATACCCCTAGGGGTCCTATTCAGTAACAATGTAACAAGCCAAAAAGGCAACATCTCAGGGACAAAACGCAACTATGAACCCTTAAAAAAGGAACCAACTCAACCCCTCAACGCGAACGAAAAAAAACAGAAGAGGAGGATCAAATATCATTTCCAAGGGAAGAAGCCTGAAATGACTGCTTTGACACATTCCCTGGAAACAAACTCCAGATGTGCTCGCGGAGCGTATGACTGTCGGTTGCTCTGCACAAGTACCAGTGCCTCTGACAAGCTGTGAGGGTTCTGGACTGGTCTAGCAGTATTCCAGGAAAGGAAATTAACGGTAAGTGAAATTTCTCCTTCCAGATCATACTGCTAGACCAGTCCAGACAAGCGGGAAGTACCCAAGCTAATTACCCTCGGTGGGCAGATAGAGCCGCTGACAGCACCTCAACTCCGAAACGACTGTCCTCTCGGGCCTGTATATCCAACCGAGTGCTGAACAAAAGAGGACAAGGACGACCAGGTGGCCGCTCGACAAATATCGAGAGGAAGGACGTGGGACCTCTCGGCCCATAATGTGGATTGGGCTCAAGTGGAATGAGCTCAAAGCCTTTTTGGAACCGGCTGGCCTTGGAGAATGTAAGCCGATTCAATGGCACGACGCAGCCACCTAGCGATAGAAGGCTTGGAAGCAGCCAAACCCTTGCGCTGCTCCGAAAGGAGAACAAAAAGATGGTCAGTCTTGCGAAAGAAATTGGTAACTTTCAAATAGCGAAGGAGAACTCGCTTGAGGTCGAGGAAGCGAAGACTTTGCGCCTACCCGCACACTGTTCGTTAGATAAGGCAGGCAATAGCAGGGGCTGATTGACATGAAAAGGAGTAAACACTTTGGGGAGGAAGGAAGGAACTGTGTGAAGAGTTACCCCCTCAGGAGAGAAAGAAAGATACAGATCCCTGCATGAGAGAGCTTGAAGCTCCGAGATTCTTTGAGCCAACGTGATTGCTACCAAAAACACCGTTTTGAGCGTCAAATCTAGAAGAGACACTTCCTTCAAAGGCTCAAAGGGCGGATTTCCGAGCGGCCTGAGAACTAGTGCTAGATCCCAAGGAGGAACTACCGGATGGGTCGGAGGATGAAGCAGTTTGACCCTTTCAGAAACCGAGACACATCAGCGTGGGAAGCAAGGGATCTACCGTACACCGGATGCCGATAACATGTCATGGCAGAAATGTGCACTCGAAGCGAACCGAGCGCCAACCCTTTATCAAGACCATCCTGTAAAAAGGCAAGAATATCAGGAATTGAGGTACGCCACGGGGACAAGTGATGACGTGAACACCAAGCCTCGAAGACGTGCCACACTCTCGCATAAGCAGCGGATGTTGAAGACCGTCGTGCACTAAGGAGGGTAGCCACCACCTTAGGCGAATATCCCTTACGGGTCACATGGCGGTGTTCAAGAGCCAAGCCGTAAGCAAGTAGGGAGCTGGATTTTCCATGAAGATCGGTTCCTGTCTGAGGAGTCCGGAGGGAGCTGCCAGCCGCATTGGCGACCCCCGTGAAAGCCTTATGAGATCGGCATACCATGGTCTTCTTGGCCAATCCGAGGCCACGAGGACTACCGGCCCCCTGTGCGACCGAATTTGCTGCAGGATCCTGCCGATCATGGACCAGGGTGGAAAAACATAAAGAAGCTGGTTTTCTGGCCAAGTCTGAGTCAACGCATCTATGCCGAGAGTCCTGCGTTCTCTCCAACGGCTGAAGAAACTCGGAACATTGGCATTCGCTGCCAATGCCATGAGATCTATTGCCAGCGACACCCATTTTTGAACTATCCTCTGGAAGGCTAGCGGGGCCAGTTCCCACTCGCCGGGATTGAGGTTATTGCGACTCAGAAAGTACGCCTTCACATTGCTGGTTCCTGCAATGTGTTGGGCGGAGAGGGCTTGGAGATTTCTCTCTGCCCAAGGAAGAAGAAGAGCCATCTCGTTCGACACTCCAGTGCACTTGGTCCCTCCTTGACGGTTGATGTAGGAAACTGGTCACGTTGTCGGATAGTATCTGAACCGCTTTCCCGTGCAGAAGAGTGGGAAATCTCAGTAGAGCCAGACGTACTGCTCGTGCCTCTAGTCGATTGATCGTCCAGCGGGATTCGCATGCTGTCCAAGTGCCCTGCGCAGTGTGAGATCGACAGTGCGCGCCCCAACCGGACAGACAGGCATCCGTTGTTAGAACGATCCAACATGGAGTCTCTAAGGGTACCCCCTTCAGGAGGTTGCTGGAGGAGAGCCATCACCATAGGTTTAGTCTGACCCTGGAGTGAAGTGGAAGGCGAATTTGGTAGTCTTCCGAAACTGGCGACCATCGTGTCAGGAGAGCTTTCTGTAGACAGCGCATGTGCGCTCTGGCCCAAGGCATGAGATCTATGGTCGCCGCCCTGGATCCCAGGACTTGAAGGTAATCCCATGCTCGAGGCGAGACCTGTGCTAGGAGACTGTGAACTTGAGAAGTTAACTTGAGGAATCGAGGCATTGACAAAAAGACCCGACCTAAGGCTGTTTCGAATCGAGCCCCCAAAAATGCGATCTCCTGGGACGGCTGAAGACAACTCTTGTCGCGGTTGATTACCCAGCCGAAGTTCGAGAAAGGCAACAACCACCGAGACTGTGCTGCAAGCCTTGGGGAGAGAGTCTGCGCGAATGAGCCAGTTATCCAGATAAGGATGAACTCTGATGCCGCGGCTGCGTAAGGCCACAGCTACTACCACCATTACCTTGGAGAAGGTTTGAGGCGCCGAAGCTAGACCGAAGGGCATCGCACGAAATTGGAAATGTTGACCGAGTACCACGAATTGAAGGAATCGCTGATTCACCTCTCGCGAATCGAAGGAATTGCTGATGCCCCTCTCGAATGGGAAAGTGAAAGTATGCTTCCGCGAGATCGAGGGAAGCTAGAAATTCCCCCTTGCGTACCCCTTGAATAACGGATCGCAGAGTCTCCATTTGAAATTGTGGTACCCGCAGACTGCGATTGACACCTTTGAGATCCAAGATAGGACGAAAGGAGCCGTCCTTTTTTTGGCACCACGAAATAGATAGAGTAACGGCCTAGTCTTCTTCCCAACGGTGGAACTGGACGAATGGCATCTAAACGCTGGAGTCTTTGAATGAAGCAACATCCGCTGCCCATTGACGCAGCCAGAGCCATCTCCGAGCTACTGTCACCGCTGCTACGGAGCGAGCTGACAGCCGCAAGAGATCATAGAAGGCATCTGCCAGGAATGCAGCGATGGATTCTAAACGAGCCAACTCGGGATCACCTGGGAGCTGCTGAATCCATCGAAGGGAGGCCCGTGCTGCTAGACCTCCACACACCACTGCTTGAAGGGAAAGAGCGGACGACGAAAAACCCGTCTTTAGCAGACTCTCAACTTTTTCAGTCTTGCTGGTCGCGGAGTGCCGCTCTGCCCTCAACTGGAATTGTGGTATGCTTGGTGACCCCCGGTCACTAACGCATCAACTTTCGGGTATGTCAGCCAATGGTCCAAGTCAGAGGGAGACCAAGGGTATAACTGACAAATACAGCGTGCCGTATGTAGAGAGGACTCTGGAGAGTCCTACTCTCGAGATACCATTTGCTGTAACTCGGCTGGAAAGGAAAAAGCTTTGGAAGGCTTACGAATGCCCTGTAAAATGGGATACGGCTGCGAAAGGGTTTGAGAACTCTGAGGATCAGGCATGTCGGCTAGGCGTAGCGACTATCACCTGTGTGATTAGGACCGGCAACTCCTCTTTCTGAAAAAGTCTGATATCTTGAGAGTCCTCTTGAACTGTCAGCGAAGAATCAGACAGAGAATATTCCCCATCTTCTTTCTCCAACGAATCAGGGCTCACCTCCGAAGATTTAAAGTGTTCTTGAATATGCGTATTGTCCCGCAAGCCACATGCAACATTCCTGGGAGGACGTACTACTTTAAGATCTGAGGACTTTTGGGACGGCTCGCGAGACCCTGCCATATCCTTGTCTGCTACCGGGCGGGTGCTGGAGGTATACCAAAAGACTCCGAACGCCACAGGTGCCATGCCTGGCGGAAGAGTGTCATGAACTCACTGTCAGCCAAAGCTGCTGTGGCTTCCAGCGACTGTGGAAGCAAAATGTGAGCTGACTGAGTCCTTTCTGCAGGTAGACCCTGCTGCAGTGGCTCTGAGGGAGGGAGGAGTTAAGGCGCTGATGTCCCCAGCTGGCAGCGCAGTGGGAATGGAGGAAGAAGATTCTCCTGGATGCAGCATGCAGGTGGAACACAAGCAATCTATTAACTCCTTCTTCTTATTATTACATATAATACAGCTGTGCAGAGAAACAGGCATTGCAGAGGCTTAAACCTTTTTTTCTTTTTTTTTTAAACAAAAATCAAGGTAGGCTTAGGGAAACAGAAGACTCTTCAAAGAAAAGGGATTTTGAAACTCCCTGTGCCTTCACAGCATGTTTAAATGTTTTGAAATGGCTGCCCAGAGCCGTTCCCTCCAAAAAAAACACTGAAGAGAATCATCTCTCCCAATTTTCAAAATGGTCGCCGGCACAGAAAATCTGCAAAATAAAAAAGTTTCCTAAGCTCTAAAAACCTTAAAAATGCAGCGAAATTGCTGGGGGAGAGGCAAGGAGTGCTGCTAGCAACTTTAAAAATTCAAATCCTGATGAACCCTGAATCACCAAAAACGGAGGTGAGACGGAAACTGTCAGTTATTCACTGTGCTGGTACAGAGGAGCTGAGTTCCCATGAAGGAGAAGGGAAACTTTCAAAGTCAGTGTAAGGTAATTACAGTGATAGAAAGGTAGGGAAATTAGAGTTTGATCCCTCTGCAGCCACTTAGTCCCTCATGGCAGGGGCTGGAAGGTGTTTCTGAGGAGGGATGGAGAGAAGGGGAGCTGCACTGACAGTGAAATCAGGAGCTCAAACCCTGCTGTAGTGCTGATTACAGAAAATACAGCTATTAAGGAGGGAAGCCTGGGAAACCCAGCGAAACACCTCGTGTGCTCTGGGTGCATCCAGGAAATAAAAATGAAGAAAATAGGAACTTAAAAACCCAGTTTAACAGACCCCGATGAAACCGGAAGTGAAGGAATCAGGTCCCAATGCAGAGCAGTTGAAATAAACCCGGGGCAGCTGAGGCAAGTAAGAAAACAGTTTACTTACAGTTTCTCTCAGAAATTGATACCTGATCCTCCTGCTAATGTCTAAGCCCTCGTGGCAAAGACTCAGCGCTGCTTAAAGAAAATCAGGAGCTCTACTGAAGCCAGGCTCAGCAGCTCCACAAGTTTATCTGGGGAATCAAGTTGCTGGGAAACTCAGAGTAACACCTCTTGTGTACTCTGGGTGCATCCAGGAGCCTCAAGATACAGTGAAAAAGGAAAACAAATTGTAGAACAAGCTTGAAGAACACCCTCATCTGCTGAGACAGAGAAAATACTGAATAGGACCCCTAGGGGTATGCCTATGTCACCCAGAGCCTGACCAATCACAGCTCTGGAGTTTTTTTCTCTGCTTCCCTATCTGCTGGCAGGGGTGCATAACCCGCTTGTCTGGACTGGTCTAGCAGTATGATCTGGAAATCTGCATATATAGCCACTGGATAACCCTGCCACTGAAAAGTGCTCAGTCCTCTCATTTTAGCTGTGATACGTTCCTTTATTTTGTACTCCTTTAGGCATATATTAATGTCCCGGGGTCTATTAGCCCTAACCGGGCCCAATGCGTGAAGTGCCCGATCTATCTCCATAGGTTTAGCCAAGTCCTCTTTTCCCCCCTGACGCAGGGCCTCCAGGCATATTGACACAGCTACCTTTTCACAGTCTTTGAACTGCGCCTCCTCAGGGACCCCTCGTATTCGCAGGTTGTTTCTTTTCGACCTGTTCTCTAAATCCTCCAATTTTAGCTGCACTTGCTCTCTCCAATCTCTCTCCTTACTTGCCTTCTGTTCCAGATCCTCTTGCTGCAGTTTGTAAAAGGGGGTGCTTGTTATGAAGGTACCACCATCTTGGCAAGTATGCAAATTAACTGTCTTGCAAAGGATTATGGTTATTGAAGTCCATTCACACAAAGCTTGCCTTTTTAAAATAATGAAAACTCTTGTAGTTGGTCGAGTGTAGACAAAATTAGAGTTTATTTATGGGGTGATTATCCCACACACAGATATGCTTGGTAACACCTTCCAGATAACTTCTCCAGGGTTTTATTCAACACAAAATAAGGCAACTGAAATATCTTATGCAAATTAAGAATCAAAGTCCTTTATAGAACAGAAAGGCTTCTTTCAGCCACTGCTAATAAACTCCTTAGCAGTGCTGGGGAAGAACAAATCAAAGAGGAAAACTTCTTTATACTAAAGCAATGCTCACTTTCTCCATACAGAAAATAACTTTTTAAACCTACGTGTGCACGGCTTGTGCTGGGCTCTCCTCTACCAGCAGGTGACTAACTGCAATCAGTAGCTTGGTTTCAGCACACGTACAAAACTTTCCCAAAAGCTTTTTCTTTTGAACAAAACTTTATGGGATGCCAATATTCAGAATGTTTCCTTTTGATGTTTGCTCTGATATTTAGGATTTTCCTAAAATAACAACCTACTCAAAGAACAGTCCATATAATTATCTTCTGTATCAGATATTGACCCTTGCTCTTGAAATTGCATAGATTCTGTTTCTCCGTCTGACTCAGAGGGCTTTAGGAACTGACCTCTACACAGAGAGAAACTGTTTCCCTGCTGTTTGCACTGCTCAAAGCTAGAAAAAACGTTCACAGTTCCTACCTGAATCCAGGCAAGCGTCAGGCTGCTTCTTCTGGTATTCTGGCCAGTATGCAATAGAGCTTCTGTGTCCTGTCCTCCAGTTGGTATCTCTGGACCTCAGGATCTTTTCTCCAGACGTCCTCCAAGAGGTAATTGGGCTCCTTTCTTCCTTAGCTGCAACAGTCCTCTTCCTAGGCGTTGCTTGAGGGTCCCTGGCTGTGGATCTACAGACCTCTGGCTTTCTCCAGGCATAGGTACCCCTCTGAGCTCCTCTCTTGGACCGTCTGCTTCCTTGTACTTGTTCCTTCAGGTTCCGGTTGTTCTTCCTTCTGTTCTCGGACTTGGCTTAGATTGCAACTCCACCCTTGCATTCTTCAGGTGTTGTGGATTAAGCATTCTTCTAGGGGCTGTTTGATTAGGGATGACATAATGCTTTCTCTGATTAGACACATGCTTTTCCACTCTAGCTCCCCTAGGGACTTTCTGCATACAAGTGCATTCTGGATCATGTAGTCTTTTAGGGAAACAAGCTGTCTTAGTTCTATAACCTGCCAGCACAGGTCCCTTGATCAGAGTAAATTCTCCTCTTTTGTCATTACTCCCTGAGCTTTGATAAGCTTCTTTATCACAATTTCCAGCATCTCCAGCCGGTTCTCATGATCCCCCATCCTGTAGGTCAGCTCCTCGACCTCCTCCTTCATACCAGCCAGCTTCTCCCCCAGCTCATTCTTTGCCGTTTGCACCTCAGTCTTCATCTCCTCAAACCACTCCCAGAGTTCTGCCCGTGACACCATGGTGCTTTGTCCAGCGTTTCTCTCCGCCTTTGATCCTCCGCACACTTTCCGGCCCTCTCCACAAGCTTAGCCTGCGATCCGTCCGTCAGCGCCATCCTCTTGTCCCCTGCTCCTGCATTCGGGCCCGCACACGTGAAATCACGGATGTCCGCCACTTTTTTCCACGTCACCATACTCCGGCTCCTCGCCTCTATTTCTCCTGCGATCAGGGAAGCAGCAGTCCACCTCTCAGGGGAATTTTACTGTGATTTGCTTTGGGATGGCCCCGGAGCTCTCTGCTGAAGCAGCCATCATGGTGGGTGATGTCACTTCCTCCACACATTCAGTCATTTTGATGATTTTTTTGTGTTACTGTGTTAGCCCCTTCTCCTCTGGCTCTCACAACATTTATGTACGGTATATATTTTCCTTGTCCTTGAAGAGCTCACAATCTGTGTTTATACCCGAGGCAAAGGAGGGTGAAGTGGCTTGCCCAGGGCCACGAGGAGCACCTGTGGGACTAGAAACTCCAGTCCCTCCAGCCTGATGTTGCTGTCTTCCAGCAGGATTCGAACCCCCGGCCCTCTGGCCTGAGGCAACTTGCTCAAACCACTTGGCCACTCCCCCATCAGTTGTCAGGCAAATAATGTTTCCCGAAATGATTGGCTCTTTTGTTTTTCGAGCTGTGGATACATATATGACTACTAATAACATGCTCTATCTAAATTGATATACAATGTCCCAACAAAACCAGTGTCCAAAAACTATAAACCGTAAGATAAAAGACCCTGTCAAAGACAGTTACCAGAATGTTTGTCGGAGCTTCAAACCAAAAGAGGGCAGAGAAAACTACCCACCCCCTTGCTGTAGCAGCTCCCTTTTAATTTTAATTTTATATTTTTAAAGTAAAAAAGATTTAAAAACAGTCCAAAAGACCACTTAGCTCCAAGATTGTGCTTTTTCGCCGCCCAACAGCAACAACGTGCCACATTTCAGGACAGTAACCTTGGCTCTGCTTCAGGTTGAAGCGAAGATTAAACTTGACAGTCTTGCAAGCACAGACTTGAGATCCACATTACTGGTAATCCGATATGCTTAAAAAATGGCTTCTGACATCCATACCGGTTATAAAAACAGACCGGCCAATAAAGCAATACCTTCAATGATATGAAACCAATAGGAAAGGAAAATCCCCTATCAAAAAGGGAATCGCCACAGTGGCTATGGAGATGCAGAAAGTAGTCCTGATGGAACGTTTGACGGCGCTTTGGCGGAACAAGGGAGGGCATTTTGAGAACGTATGGAAACCCCTGCTCGACTATTTATTGATGAACTAATCTGGGAGGGAGAGGGTCTGACTGTATTGTTATGTTTCTCTCCCAAAAGGCGGAGTTCTGTTTGGTTTGTTTGGATTGGAAACTGTTTGGTTATAAAATACAATAAAAAATCAAAATTTACAAAAAAAAGGTAAAAAGACTAGGGGACACTCAATGAAGCTACAGTGTAGCACATTTAAGACTAATCTGAGAAAATATTTTTTCACTGAATGTGTAATCAAATTCTGGAATTTGCTACAGGAGGATGTAGTAAAAACTGTTAGTGTAACTGGATTTAAAAGAGGTATGAATGAGTTCCTAGAGGAGAAGTCCTTAAACCTTTATTAAAGAAGACTGGGTAAATCAACTGCTTACATCTGGGACAAGCAACATGGAATCGGTTACCTTTTGGGAATCTGACAGATACTTTACACCTGGATTGGCCGCTGTTGCAAACAGGATACTGAGCTTAATGGACCCTTGGAAACAAAAAACAGCCCTTGGAAAATCACCCCATGGTCCAGAAAACCAAAATGCTTTTGATGAGACCATCCATGCAACCATGCATTCATCTGTAGGATGCAAACTTCTGTGCCTCAGCCTTTACACTTCACAGATAGGATTGAGGAGAGCACCTCCTGTGTACCTCTCTGCTTCACCCTCTCTCCCAGAGCCATGAAGTCACTCTTGCTATGCTCAGAGGGATACCTAATAGTATCAATTGTGCCAACATGGATGAGCAACATTGGATAATAGTCAGTAGCTTGATGAGTCTCGGCAAACTCTCTGTAGCATCTTGGATTTTGGTACTAGCAGACAGCCTACCTCCTCGGACATTGAGTCTGGCTGACAGATGGACGCCTCAGTACCTCTCAAGCGAGTTATCAATCACCACTACCCTTCTCTTCCTTGTTGTCACTGATTCTGCAACTTTGGGGTGTTTGAGCTCTGGTTCTTCCTGTGTCTGGGATATTTTCGCCTCCTCCACTTCCTGGGCTGTATACCGTTTCTTCAATTCGAGGGATGATGGCATTGGAGTTGGATTGTCGATTCTGTAGGCTTTGGTGACCCATGTCCAATGCTCTTCTTTCTGTAGCACACTATCTTCACCTCCGCCAATGAGTTTGGATGCCTCAAGAAGCATCTCATCTATGTACTTCTCACTGTCATAGATGCTTCTCAGCCTTGCCACCTCTTTTCTGAGCTCCTGCACTTATTTCATGAGGGCTTCAGCTTGCAGGCATCATACACATGGAACCAGTCCCTTGCTTGGGATCAGGCTGTCCATTTGGATAGAGGCAGAAGCTGTAATGGGAGCAACAGCTTTGGCAACACGATTTTTCCCAGCTATAGTTCAGTTGTTGGAGCTTTGGTACCTGTTGAATGAAATGAGAGAGACCTACCAAAGTCCATAAATTTTCCTCGCTGTTCTTTAAGTGATTGCTCCACCACATAGACGTGTTTCTCACATCATCTATGTTGTTCCCTGACCCTTGACGAAGGCTTCGGCCGATACTTGTTAAGTTGGGTCCTCAATAAAGAATTTCATTTATCACCTGGTAGGCCGTGGTCATTTATTCGAAACCCAGCTAAACTAAGAGCTTTTACTAAATCCTCTGGTAACAAATTCCAGAATTTGATTACACATTGAGTGAAAAAATATTTTCTCTTATTTGTCTTGAATAGTTTACCCTGTAGCTTCATTGCATGTCCCCTAATCTTTCTATAGTCTGATGACTTAAACAGTCAATCTATGTTTATCCGTTCCACTCCATTCATTAATTTATAGACTTCTATCATATCTCCCCTCAGCCGTCTCTTTTCCAGGTTAAATTGCCCTAACCGTTTTAGCCTTTCTTCATAAGGATATCCTTCCATCCCCTTTACCATTTTGGTGGCTCTTCTCTGAATCTTTTCTAATAACGCTATATTCTTTTTAAGATACGGCAACCAGAATTGCACACAATATTCAAGGTGCGGTCCCACCATGGAACGATACAGAGGCATTATAATATCCTTTTGTTTTATTTCCCATTCCTTTCCTTATGATACCTAGCATTCTATTTGCTCTCTTGGCCGCCGCTGCACACTGGGCAGAGGGTTTTAACATGTTATCCACAATGACGCCTAAATCTTTTTCCTGGGTGGTGGTTCCTAATGTGGAACCTTGCATCATGTAACCATAGTTTAGGTTTCTCTTCCCTAGGTGCATAACTTTGCACTTGTCCATATTAAATTTCATCTGCCATTTTGATGCCCAGTTTTCCAATTTATCAAGATCCTCTTGCAATTTTCCACAATCCTTATGGGTTTTAACAACTTTGAATAGTGTTGTATCATCTGCAAATTTGATAACCTCACTCGTTATTCCCTTTTCCAGGTCATTTATGAATATGTCAAAAAGCAGCGGACCCAGCACAGATCCCTGGGGTACACCACTATTCACCTTTCTCCATTGGGAAAATTGGCCATTTAGCCCTACCCTCTGCTTTCTTTTAACCAGTTCCTGATCCACAATAGTACACTGCCTCCTATCCCATGACTCTTTAGTTTTGCCAAACGTCTCTGATGAGGGACCTTGTCAAAGGCTTTCTGAAAGTCCAAATACACTATATCAACCTACTCACCTTTGTCTACCTGTTTATTCACACCTTGAAAAAAACACAACAGATTAGTAAGAAAAGATCTTCTTTGTCTAAAGCCATGTTGGCTGTCTCCCATTAAGTCATGATTATCTACATCTTCAGCAATTTTGTTCTTTATTATGGTTTCTACCATTTTTCCCGGTACTGACGTCAGGCTCACCGGTCTGTAGTTTCTCGAATCATCCCTGGAGCCCTTTTTAAAAAATTGCCGTTACGTTGGCCATCCTCCAGTCTTCAGGTATTACAGATGATTTTAATGATATTTCACAGATTACTAATAACAGGTCTGCAGTCCCATATTTCAGTTCAACACCCTTGAATGTATACCATGTGGTCCAGGTGATTTGCTACTCTTCAGTTTATCAAATAGTTGTAATACATCTTCCCGATGTATCGATATTTCCTTCAATTCTTCCGCACCTTTAAATATCACTTCAGTCATGGGCAGCATCCCTACATCTTCCTCAGTAAAGACCGAAGGAAAGAATTCATTCAGTCTCTCTGCTATCGCCTTGTCGTCTCTTAGTGCCCCTTTAACCCCTCTATCATCTAATGGACCAACTGACTTTCTCACAGGTTTTTTTGCTACAAATGTACTTGAAAAAGTCTTTATTATGCGTTTTTGCTTCCACAGCAAGCTTCTTCTCAAATTCTCCCTTTGCTTGCCTTATCAATGCCTTGCATTTAACTTGCCAGTGCTTGTGCTGTTTCCAGTTTTCATCATTTGGTTCTTTTTACCATTTCCTGAAAGATGCTTTTTTGGTAACAGCCTCTCTGACCTCACCTTTAAACCATGCTGGCAGTTTTTTGGACTTCCTTTCACTTTTCTTAAAGCGTGGAATACAGCTGGTCTGGGCTTCCAAGATAGTATTTTTAAACAACACCCAAGCTTGACCTTTGCAACTGCTCCTTTTAGTTTTTTCTTAACTATTTTCCTCCATTTTATCATAGTCTCCCTTTCGAAAGTTAAAAGGTAGTACTGTGGATTTCCTTACCATCCCTCCTCCACTAATTAAATAAAATGCGATCATGCTATGATCACAGTTGTCAAGTGACCCCAACACCCTTATCTCTTGCACCAGATCTGGTGTTCCACTAAGAACTAGGTCCAATATGGCTTCCCCTCTGGTCGGTTCATGAACCAGCTGCTCCAAGAAGGAGTAATTTATTTCATCTAGGAACTGTATCTCCCTAGCATGTCCTTCTATGGAACAGTTTCTTATCACTTTAAGCTACTAAATTCTGATATATATGTGTTTGGGGTATATAGTCTAATGTGCTTCCTTGGTAAAATTACCTAATCAAAGCTCCTTCAAATATATCAAATTTGTTTACTTTCGGCAGATACCCAAATTTGGAATTATTTACTTTCTAGATTTTTCCTTCCAACCAATAACAAAATCCTTTATCTTTATCGACTACTTAAATGGTGAGTTGCCCTCTATGGCAAGATTTCTCACATGAGGTGGGAAGGGAAGGATCTAACACCTCAGCAGTGCAGTGACTTTAAAAGTTTGACTTCCTCTTTGAACCTGAAGGTTAGAGGAGAAAAATAACAGCAGCCAAAAGCTTTGCTTAAGAACACAAAAAAATCCCTTTCTGCGATACAGCTACAAAAAGAAATCAGTAGGCAAAGCAGCAGAAAAATGTATCTAATAAAAATAGCGCCCTTTAAGAACCATCAGGCAGAGAATTTGTATCAAGAGCCACAGAAAAACAACTGGCGGCAGTGAGGAAGGAGTTAAATGAACTTATCCCAGTTAAGGCGACACAAAATATTTGCTATCAAAGTACCAGCTTCATGCTTGGGGGGAATAAGGTAGGAAAATTGTTGGATAACTTGTCTATATGCAAATGAAATACAAGCAAGGTAGGAGTTACACTGAAGGAGAAGAAATAGCGGAGCATGTTTTTTGTTACTGTATGGGTTGAATGCTTTACAAAACACTGTTATCACTATAGGAAGGTCAGCCCTGGAGAGGATCCAGTTGTGAGTGAGAGGGATGAATGTCAGATAGAGGGGGAAGGGGAGTGATTGAGATTTGAATGAGGAGATGGGGCAGAAAGGGAGCTGTTGGTGGGTGGGGAGAAAGGAGGATAAAATCAAAAAAGAGTAGAAGAAGGACCAGCCAGAAGATTTGATGTGCAATCAATGTAATGTTGAAACTGGATGATGATAGTTACAGTATGTCCAGTGTTCTTATGATTATTTATTTAGCAATGCTTATATACTGCTTTTCACTGGGTCAAAGCGCTGTACATTCAGGTACAGTATAGATTTCCCTTGTTGCTGAAGGGCTCACAATCTGCGTTATGTACCTGAGGCAACGGAGAGTTAAGTGGCTTGCCCAAGGCCACAAGGAGCACCTGTGGGACTAGAAACCCCAGTCCCTCCAGCCTGAGGTTGCTGTCCTCCAGCAGAATTTGAACCCCTGGACCTCCGGCCCGTGGCAACTTGCCCCAACCGCTAGGCTACTCCTCCCTCTTTTGATTATGATTATGTTCTGTAAGTACTAAAACCATTGTGCATCTCGGCAGGAGGATAGTATAGTTCTCAAGCTGTAACCCTTGATGCCTGAATAAATATATATATATATATAAAAGACTCTAAAAATTGGCAAGTCACTAAGGATGAGCCCCGTACTGTTTGCTAAGTGGAAAGAAGCTCACCAGTAAAGCTTTAGTGTAATAGAGCTTCTTATTAGCAAAGACTAAAATAGGACAGGCTGTTTGTCCTTCCATAGTGAGTATGCTGGAAATCTTTAAGAGACCCTTGACGATGATGATATTCTTTACAGAGGGGATTAAGGTGTCTGTCATGGGGGGTGGGGGTGGAATCAGGGTCAGACATTTATTCTGTCAATGTGCATATAGTATTATTGAATTCGGAGTCTTATCAAAGATTGAAAATGCTTTCAAAATAAAAAGGTAAAAGGAAAGCAAGCAAACCAGGAGTTGCAAAGTCGTGTCAATGTCATACTAAACGGACAAGGCCGAGCCCAGCCATTCACCGTATTGTAGTGATACTTTCTTGTTTAATATGTGAATTTTTTCTAATACACACCAGATCCTACAGCTGTTGATCCTGATGTCTTATTGAAGATTAAAGAGGAGGAGGAGGAGGAGGAGGATGGGCCGCACTGTGGTGATCACTTTGCCTCTGAGGAAGAAGAAGATAGCAGTGGTCTCGGCATAGGCCTCTCAGTTATCACATCTGTATCTTCAGCCGGCCTTAAAGAAGCAGACGAGTCATGTGCCACAGAGTATTCTGGTGCAGAGAGAAAAGCGACTCCCATAATGAGTGAGTAATAAGTGGTGGGACACAAACCTGCCGGTGTTAAAACAGAACAAACTCTTGCAAAGCTGATGATGTCAGAGTTATAATTTCTGCATTGGACTTTGTTTATTAACCATCCTAGCCTCCATTATTAAATTGTCTGAGTGCGCTCCTACAATTATCTGCTTGGATTAAGAAGTCAATTTTCTTCTATAGAAAGGCATGCATTAATGATAGCTATCTTATTTGTGAGATGTTGTGCTAGAGGTGCCAGTGACATCGTCCATTGAGGACACATTGATATTGTTAATAATCTCCGAGTTACTTTGCTAGAAATGTAGGGAAAGCCCATGGGAATCTTTTGTCCACCTGGGAAAACAGGCACTTTTTCATCCACAGTGAGAAATCTGTCCAGGACAAATGGCTGATTTGGGGAATTAGTGTATCTCAGTGACATCGTTCTGTAAGGACAAACGAGTCAAAACTGTAGCCTGAGAGTTACATTGCAAAATGCACAATGAGGTTGTGAAATTCTCCATGGCATTCAATGCAGTTTCCGTCTGTGGATTTATAGTACACTTTTAAAACGTCATATAGAAAAAATTTCTGTAGGCACATACGTTTACCCAAATGAGCAGAGGCATACCTGGGTAATGGGTTGGCATCTGCATGCCTTTTTAGTGCTGTCCCAGCTGCCTCTGGGTTTTCTTGGCAGTATATAACTAGAGGTAGATTTCCAGGGCCTTTCTTCTGAGGCAGTGGAGGGTAAAGTGACTTGCCCAAGGTCACAAGGAGTCCGGTGGGAATCAAACCCCTGATCTTCTGGGTACTAGGCAGATACTCTAACCACTAGGCTACTCCTCCTCTCCTACCTAAGAAAACATGTGTATAAACTAAGTCCAGAAATCTGTTCATACTGAATGGCAGATGAAAATGTGAGCCTGTATTTTCCATAGGGTAATTTTCCAAGAGAAAGTTTGTGCCTAATTTCCCTTAGAAAATTGCTGTAAACTTGTGCACATACCTGCCGCACAAGTTAGGCGGCCAATTTCACAGCCTTTTTATTTCTCAGCGCCGCCTATGTGAGAGAAAGGTGAGGAGACATGTCGTAGAGGTATGAAAAGGAGTTGCAAGAGACTTCCAATTCTTTCTATATCCCTACCTTCAAAAAAGGAACCATTCTCAAGTGTTAAAATTGTTCCTTTTGAAGAGAATGAGAGTTCTCCATGGACTAGCAGGATGCGTCAGCCACACCTGGTGATGTCATCCAGCGCCGAGGACGGAGTGCTCTCCTATAGCTCAGAAAGGCAAAGCCTTTCTGAGCATGCTCCTGTATCCCCACCCCTGGGCCCGCCCCTACCTGGCTCAGTTTTTTCTTCGTCTGCCCTGCCTGCAGGACAGAAACTACAGCTCTCCTACCTACTCTTCACAACAATGGATAAAATCAAAGAAAAGAAAAGCCACAAACCTGAATCCAAGAAATGCACCAAATACGGAAGAAAGATGAACTCTGAGGACACCCACGATAGCTGCATCCGCTGCCTGGAGGAAGCTCACCACGTGGAGGACTGTCCCCACTGTGCCCGCATGTCCCCCAGAGCCCGCAAAGCACGTAATTGTAATCTTCAGGAATTCCTCTCCTCCTCCAAGAGCGCAGCAACCAAGGTCCCGAAAGCAAGAAAGGGCAAACCGGCGGCAAAAGACAAAACCGGAAAGAATGCAGCTTCCAGCAGCAAGGAGGTGAGCAACGTGGATGCCGCCATCTTGGCCGCCTCCAGGATGCCCTCCTCCACGGTAGCTTCCTCGGCGGCCCAGAAGCGCCCCCCTGATGCATCCTCTGCTGCTTGCTCCTCCGAATCTGACTGCTGCCACTGCCGTGGGCTCCTCCGACCCTCTGTCTCCTGCCCAGCAAACTCCCCGTGCCAAAAAGAACAGCCGCAGGGAAGCTCCACCCACCGCCGACATCACAAAGCATCATTTACGCGCCGACGATGGATCTCCGGTGCGCAGGACTCCTCCCTGCTCCAGCCCCTCATTACAATGCAGGGATCGCAGCTCCCACAGTCTCTGCGCCACAGAATCTCGTGCCAAGGACGGCCATGGAAAGCACAGGAGGACGCAGCAGAACAGCTCCAGCAGCAGAGATTAATCCCGCAGCCGGCGCAGAAGCAGAAAATGTGACAGAACTCGCACCATATGCATATCGTGCTCCAGCACACCATCCACAACAGATCGACACCACAGGACATCAGGAAACGCCAGCAAGAAGTCAAAAGATGCCCTGCATGGTACCAGAGAAGACAACAAACCAAGGACACTCAAACAGCACTGATTGAGCTCCTGCCCAAACTCATTACGCAGCTTGACTCCAACGGGACCTCCAGATGGACCTCACATTCCCTGGATCCTCCCAGGCGCTCCTGACCACCATCATCAAGGTCTACCTCTCCGGGCATACCCCCCCCCCCCCGGACACCTGTACTACCATACTCCGCCCGGATCGCCTGTACTACCAGACTTTTCCCCAGAACCTCTGACGGACAGCGACGAGGAGCACGCAGCGGGCCTGTCTCCCTCCAGCCACTCCCACTGCTCTTACAGCAAGGGGCGCTCCCGCTCGCCCTCACCAGCTCCAACGCTGCCACCTCTGCCACCTTCTCCACTGGAGGACCTGACCTATCCAAAGTTTCTACAAAAAATATCTACTCGCCTGGCTCATTTGCCAATGGACACACCAGACCCTAGGAATGAGGACCTTGGCCTGCTCAAGTTCCTCAACACACCCATGTCCATCATCTCCATCCCGGTACATCATTTGCTGCTGGAAAGCCTCACCAAACTTTGGCAAACCCCATCTTCCAGTAAAACTATCTTGCGGAGACTTGAGGCTAAATACCAAGTCATCCCTGTGCCAGACTTCGACAAGGCTCAGCTTCCCCCACCAATCCATTGTGGTGGAATCAGCATTGAAACACAGCAAAAGCACATGTACCCACTCCAACATCCCCCCCCCCCCCGGACAAAGACTATAAACTCCTAGACGACTCTGGTAAAAAGACTTACCAATCAGCCATCCTGAGCGCGAAGATTGTCTCGCACTCCTTCCAACAGGTACTATACCTGGACACGATACTTGATAAACCTCAAGGAAGCAATCGAAGGGCTCAACACAGAGGCAAAAGCCTTCTTCCAGCTTATCCTAAATGACCTGAAAGAGTGCGGGAAACACCTCATCCGCACTGCCTTTGACTCCTTCGACTCGGTGGCCAGGACAGCCGCCAGTGGAATCGTCTCCAGACACTGGCCATGGCGCAGAGCTTCGGAACTTCAAGAGGACACATGCGAGATGCTTGCAGACGCGCCATGCGCAGGGGACAACCTCTTCGGGGTAAAAGTCAAAGAAACTGTAGATGACATGAAGGACAGTTGCTCCACCCTCAAGACCCTAGCCTCCGAAGGCATGGAGCGCAACCCCAACACGCGAAACAAGCAAGGTGCGTACCAACGCATGCCCTACACATCGTCCAAGCACTACCAGCCTTACCAGAAGTGGCAGCCACAGCGCCCCAAGCAACAGCATTACCAATATCAGCCCTGCCATCAGAAACCATGACAGAAGGACCGCAGACAGCAAAAGCAACCTTCTTCATCTTCAGGGAAGAGCACACCTTCCTTCTGACGCTTCGCCGAGCAGGACCCCCACAGGTGGGGAGGGGGGGGCGCCTTTCTGCGTTCATAGGAGCCTGGGAGAACATCACCACCGACTCCTGGGTCCTGCAGATCATCCGTACAGGCTACAGTATGCGCTTCTCCATGACCCCAACCCAACACTCACGCCCCTCCAACCGCTCACCAGACAAGCTCCTAGCCACCATGGCAGCGGAGATCTGCTCCCTCCTGACAGCATGGGCCATCAAGCCAGTACCCCCAGCTCAGTGGGGATATGGGTTCTACTCGATGTATTTTCTAATACCCAAGAGGTCTGGGGGCCTCCGCCCCATCCTCGACCTCAGGGGCCTCAACAAATTCATCCGAAAGGAGCGTTTCCGGATGTACTCTCTGGGATCCATCCTACCGCTGCTGCAACCTCACCATTGACTGGCCTCGCTGGACCTCCAAGATGCTTACGCCCACATTCCCATCCACCGCTTGCACAGACAGTTCCTGCATTTCCGCTTCACGGAACAACACTACCAGTACCGGGTACTCCCTTTCGGCCTCTCTCCAGGGCCAAGGGTCTTCATAAAATGCGTGGCCGTGGCGGTGGCCCATCTACGGAAAACTGGAATTTGCATTTTCCCCTACCTCGACGACTGGCTCATCTCTGCTCCTTCAAGAGTCAGGCGTGCAGAGCAGTGGGGGACACTATATCGCTGTTGTCGACACTGGGATTCCTCATCAATTTCCAGAAGTCCCAGCTACACCCCACGTAGACCCTGGAATTCATCGGAGCCTCCCTCCATACGGCTCAGGCAAAGGCATTCCTCCCCGCACCAAGTGCGGATGCCATCATTTCACTCTCCATGGCCGTAGCCAAGGCCAACAGTGCATCAGCCAGAACTATGCTTCGCCTTCTGGGCCACATGTCAGCAACTACACAGGTACTCCTGCATGCCAGACTCCACATGAGGGCCATACAGAATCGGAACCAAAAAAAGCAGCCTATGTCCGCGAGGATCAACATCGAGAACAAGACACAAAGCACCCTCTGCTGGTGGCTTCTCAAGGCAAATCTGGGCCAAGGAAAACCCTTTCAAATGCCCCGCCACGATATGATCCTGACCCACGGATGCATCCAACATGGGATGGGAACGCATCTCAGCCACCTGCGCACACAAGCGAGGTGGACAGAGACTGAATGCAACCTGCACATCAGCCTCCTCGAGCTCCGCGCAATCCGTTATGCCCTCCGGGCCTTCTCAAAGTGGGTAAGCGGAAGAACCCTACGAGTTCAAACCAACAACCTAGTGGCGATGTTCTACATAAACAAGCAAGGGGGCATGGGGGGTCACTACCCCTCTGCAGGGAGGCCCTCCAAACTTGGACCCTGGCACTCTGCTTGGACTGCCAGCTGCAAGCTAGCTACCTCCCTAGCACAGACAACCAGCTAACGGACAGACTAAGCCGTCAGCTACTCCCACACGCATGGTCCCTCAGCAAGGAGGTGGCAGAAATTTTATTCCGACACTGGGGCCGTCCACACTTGGACCTCTTTGCTCACCCCTCCAAAACCAAGTGCCAGGAGTTCTGCTCCCATCACAACAGAGGACGGCGGCAGACGCCTTTGACCTACATTGGAGGGAGTTCCAACTCCTGTACGCCTACCCCCCCACACCACTGATCTCCAAGGTGCTGCAGAAGATCATACACGACAAGGCCAGTGTCATTCTGGTCACTCCCTTCTGGCCCAGGCAGATGTGGTTTCCCATTCTACGCGAGCTCTTGGACAGGGCACCCATCAGGCTACCTCCGAGACCAGACCTCATCACCCAGGACGATGGGAATACCCTCCATTCCAACCTGGCCACCCTTGCACTGACTGCCTAGAACTTGAAAGGTAACAGCTTTCCTCAATGCACCTGATGGTAGAGGTCCAGAAATTCATCCTCACGGCATGTCGGGACTCCACAGGCTGCTGCTACGCGATGAAGTGGAAGCACTTCGACGCCTGGTGTGCGGAAGAGGGCCTCCATCCAGTCTCCTGCCCCCTCCCGCAAATCCTTTGCTACCTGACCACCCTCGTCCACACGGGACTCAAAGCGTCATCAATAAAAGTGTACCTATCAGTTATTGCAGCCTTCCACGACCACATGGAGGATGGTCCTGTCTCCACCCATCCTTTAACTACCAGGTTCATTAAGGGACTCGCCAACCTACATCCCCCAGTACAGAAACCAGTGCCGCAGTAGGACCTACCCAGCATCCTCAACGCACTCACTGAGAGTCCTTTCGAGCCCTTGGCCAAGGCACCACTGAAGTTCCTCTCCTGGAAAGCCGTCTTCCTGATTGCGATCACCTCGGCCAGACGAATCAGCGAGCTACAAGCCCTTGTAGAGCACCAACCGTACACAATCATTCACAAGGATCACGCCTCACTACGGACACACCCAAAATTCGTACCCATAGTGGTATCTACCTTCCATGTCAATCAAAGCATCGATCTTCCCGATTTCTACCCAGAGCCGCATGCCAACGCGGAAGAGTGCCGCCTACACACCCTTGACTACGTGCGGGCGCTGCGTACCTACCTAAGCCACACACAAGGACACCGCAGAGGCCCGCAACTCTTTGTCTCCTTTGACCCAGGCAAACCGGGTCATCCCGTCACAAAGAGGACCCTGTCCCACTGGATCTTGGCATGCATCACCTTCTGCTACTCCCAAGATGGGACTCAGCCACCTGCTACAGCACAAGCACACCAACTCAGGGCTCTGGCGACCACAATGGCCAATCTCCACGCCGTGCCCATCCAGCATATCTGTAAGGCCGCCACGTGGTCCTCAGTACACACCTTTCAGCGGCATTACTGCCTGGACCAGCTGTCCCACTCCGACTCCTCTTTTGGTCGAACCGTCCTGAGCGCAAGCACCCAATTGGGACAAGTGACAGACTCTGCCCCTTAAGAGGCATGCCTCCAGCCCTGCTGCTCAGCACAAGGACTGCTACTGCTACTCTGCATAATGTCTGAAAAAAAATTTGCTGCCCTTAATATGTTCTGTTGTATCACGGTTACGATTGTTGAAGTTCTACCGCAGTCATTGTTGTTACATGTGATTCCACTGATTGAATGATTAAATCCAGTTTGACACATACTGGTCTCTGACCCCTTTGTACTTGCTTACTCCCTGCCTGGATGGCTCAAGGGCCCATCCGCCCGCAGCCTGTGGGCCTCCGGCGTGCTAGGGAGTCACTAGGTGTGACTGACGCATCCTGCTAGTCCAGGAAGAAAGTGGGGTTACTTACCTGTAACATAGGTTCTCCTTGGACAGCAGGATAATTCAGACACCCATTCCCTCCCACCCACCTCCTCTGCAGATGGCCCCCCGGCTATCCCGGCTACTCAGGCCTTTCTGAGCTATAGGAGAGCACTCCATCCTCGGCGCTGTCGGATGACGTCACCAGGTGTGGCTGACTTATCCTGCTGTCCAAGGAGAACCTACGTTACAGGTAAGTACCACATTTTCTTTGCTCCAGAACATTACTTGGGAAACCCAAATATCTGCCGATATATTGTATGCCCACTAGAGGCCAGGATTGAGTTAGGTGAACTGTTATATAAAGGCATGTTTTAGAAAGGCCGTTTAGGTATCCCCTGGGACGTACAAATCAAAACATCCGAAATTTCATAGGAGGGGCAATAGAGAAGGTGGACATGTGTAAATGCATTCTAAAATCAGCCTGTTCCCGCCCCAAAAGATAAGTCTTAGGAAACGGAGACCTGCATATTATAGGACCGGACACATGCAGGGAGATGATTGTTATCTGCTATCCATGTTTTAGGGGAAGTAAATTACTGTGAGATTGAGAGGACATGCCCCTGTTCTCCCTACTGGGGAGAGCTGGCGGTAATGAGCACCTCCTATGCGTCCCTCCAGTCCAGTCCAAGCGCATGGGTTATGCTCATCCACCAGCAGATGGAGACTGAGAACAACAAAGCAAAATCCTCTCTCTTAAGTAGCTTGTGCTCCCCTGCAGAGTCAGTATTTGTCTCCAGTAGCTGGATGAGCATAGCCTCTGCTGGCTGGTTTGTTGTTTTTCGGTGCTGGGCCGCAGTTCTTAGGGTGCAGAACCCGGTAGCACTGGGTTCCTCCCCTAGTCGCTCCTCAGGACCTTTGGGCAGGAGGTGGCTACTCCCTCTTCTCCTCCCACCAACTTCTGGGAGGAGGCCAGGGGTTGAGCTTGCTGAGTGCTGCTGCATCAAGTTGTTTGGGGAACTCCCCCTCTGACTGAGAGAAAGCAAGGCAGTATCGGGGAGAGGCAGCAGCAGCACAGCAGGACCCCTGAGATTGGCGACGGGTGAGTTGGTGCAGGGGGAGTTTCTGCACGGCACGCACATGGCCAAATCTGAGCAGGGCCATTGTGGGCCTGCAGCAGCCCCTCCAGTGCCTGCTCTCTGTGGCTGCATTAAAGAGAGCGTGTCTGCTGCGGATAGCTTGGCCGGCGGGTTCTGCTTTGGAGGCAGTCGTGGGAGGACAGGCCAGCCACGGTTGCATGGCAGAGGAGGCCGGTGCACCCGTGATTTTGGCAGGAACAGCTGTCATTTTTAGGTACTGTCTCCTTGGCTGTTCTGGAGAGAGGAGATCCTCTGGTTTTGCAGCCCATATCCTTGGACCCCCCTGGGGCCTTTGTGAAGGTTGTTGGACAGTGAGGGTAGATCCCCCTTTTCAATGGAATTTGTCCTTCTGTTGAAACAGGCCTTTAAGTTGCAACAGGGCCTTTGAGAGGGGACTTCCTTGTTGGGGTGGTGAGTGGTCGTGCCGGCAGGGAAGCATCCGTGCCAGGAGAAGTCCCCTGACTTTGAGGACATAGCTTCAGTGGGATCATTGGGTTCCTTGGGAGCTCTGGAGGGTCCTTCGGATCTTTTGGCAGATCCTGATCCTGAGGAGATGGCGGAGGGGGAGCTTCCAGCCAGGGAGGACGCTTCGGCAGTCCAGAATTTTCATCAGGGTAAGCCCTCCTCCCTTCTCTTCTACTGCCAACTCCAGACTTCACTCCTTTCACCTTGCTGCTTCTTATGCCTGGAACAAACTACCTGAGTCTATGCATCAGGCTTCATCTCTCAGCCTTTTCAAATCCAGGCTGAATACTCACCTTTTCAAGGCCACTTTTGGATCCCGATGCGCCTAGTCTCTTAAGTATTTCCTTACCTCTCCCCTAGATGTATTCCTGTCCTCAGCTGTTGTGTTGTCTGTCTTGACTAGATTGTAAGCTGTGATGAGCAGGGATCATCTTTTACATGTGCCTGTACAGCGCTGTGTATGCCTTGTAGCACTATACAAATGATCAGTAGTAGTAGTAGTAGTGATTGTGCAAACCTTGGTGGCTTTGCAGATTTTGGAGGAGCCACAGCCAGATCCCTCAGAGCAGGCAGAGGATCCACTCCTTGAGGGTATTCGTAAGCCGCCTCAGTCCTTTCCCATCCACCAGGCAGTGAAGATGATGGTTGACAAAGAATGGAAATTCCCTGATGCGGGTTTGCGGGTTGGTAGGAGTATGGTCAATCTTTATCCTATAACTCTGGAAGAGAGGGAGTGCTTGCATCTTCCCTGGGCGAATGCGCTGGTAACTGCGGTCACCAGGAAGACTACCATCCCAGTGGAAGGGGGGATGACATTGAAGAACCCGCAGGATCGGTGGATGGAGGTGCTGCTTAAGCAAGCCATTGAGGTTTCTGCCTTGGCCCTGCAAGGTACCTTCTGTGGCTCCTATTTGGCCCGGGGCTGTTTTGCGTTGGTCGCAAAAGATCTCAGAGGCAACTTTGGCTGAGGTTGCAGCCCGCGAGGAGGTGACCCAGTTGGAATCTGGCACTGCCTTTCTGGCTGATCTTCTTTATGATTTGATTAGAGCATCCACTAAGTCAATGGCAATTGTGGTGGTGGCGGCTCGTCGTTTCTTGTGGCTGCGGTATTGGTCTGTGGATCTTGCCTCCAAGATCAAGTTGATCAAGCTTTCCTTTTCAGGGAGGCTACTGTTTGGTGAGGATCTGGAGAAGTTGGTGAAGGACCTGGGGGACACTAAGGTCTCTTAGCTTCCAGAGGATAAGCCCAAGACTTCTGGCTATTGGTCCTCCTCTAGGAGCTGAGGGTGTGAAGCTCAACAGTTTTGTCCAGCATGAGGGGCGAATTCACAGAGGTCCTGTTTTCTCCTGAAAGGCCCCTCCTTTCGGGGCCATGGGAGCCCCTGTTGCTGCCAAGTCCTCCTGATGAAGTTTTGGGGGCTCTGGCAGCAATGTAGTAGTCAATAGGTAGCTGCCTAAGTCACCTTTATCCCACCTGGGCCCGCATCATGACTGACGCTTGGGTCTTGGAGGTGATACGTGAGAGGTGTGTTCTTGAGTTTGCAAGATGACTTGTGGATGCCTTCATGGTGTCTCTTTGTCAAGCCCCCGCCAAAGCTATAGCTGTTTGGATGAGGCTTGATCATCTTCTGCAGCTCGAGGCTGTGATTCCTATGCCTCCAGAAGAATGGGGGGTGGGACATTATTTGAATTACTTCATAGTGGAGGAGTGGCCTAGTGGTTGGGGCAAGGTACTTCAGGCCAGAAGGTCAGGGGTTCAAATCCCACTAGAGGACAGCAACCTTGTCCCAGAAGGACTGGGGTTTCTAGTCCCACAGGTGCTCCTTGTGGTCTTGGGCAAGCCACTTAACCCTCCATAGCCCATGTTCCCTGTAAAATAGTTATCTCCAAGTTGTAATGCCCTGTTCAATGTAATTTCAGTTTGTTCAATGTAAACCGCACTGATGCAGAATAGTGCGGTATATAAGAGAATATAAATTAAATAAATAAATAAATAGTGCCCAAAAAAAGAGGACTCCTGGCAGCCCTTCTTAGATCTGACAGGGGTGAACAAGACTTTTTGAGTGCCATGCTTTTATATGGAGACTCTGTGATCTGTCATAGTTGCTGTTGGACACGGGGAGTTTTTAACGTCCCTGAACCTGCACATCCCTATCCGCCTGGAGCAATAGCGGTTTCTGTGGTTTGCAGTTCCACAGGGGCATTTTCATTTTCAGGCTCTTCCTTTCAGTCTCGCCACCACACCCTGAGTCTTCACCAAGGAGGTGGTAGTGGCGGCTTTATGGAAGCAGGGTGTTCTGGTGCTCCTGTATTTGGATGACTGGTTGATCCAGATGACGTCCTTGCAGGAGAGTCAGGAGATGACAGCCTGTGTGGTTCGCCAACTTCAGGAGCTGGGTTGGGTCATCAATTTTGCCAAGAACAGCTTGTCGCCGTCTCAGTCTTTGGAGTACCTGAGAGCCCACTTCGATACTCAGTGGGGTATGGTGTTTCTGCCAGAGGGCAGGATAGTGAAGCCACAAGGTCAGATGCGAAGGCTGTGGGTGCTTGCTCGCCAGAGAGTTTGGGATTATCTGCAGGTCCCCAGTTTGATGTTTATGTTTATTTCATTTGATAAAAACCGCCTTTCTATAACAAGCAAAGCGGTGTACAATTAAAAACCATGTTTAAGAGAAGGCCAAACCCAGCGAAGTGGAAAAGGAATTACAATTTCTTGATAGGAAAGCAGTAGAGACAAGAGAGACATGACCAAACATAAGTAAGGAAAGTACACAAAGGTAAATAGAGGATAGGGGGAGTGGAATTTACACGAAAGGGGAGGGGACATCAAACGCCAGGGAAAAAAGGTGGGTTTTCAGGTTTTGTTTGAATGTGGGGTGATGAGGTTCCAGACGAAGTGAAGAGGGAAGGGAGTTCCAAAGGGCGGGGCCAGCAAAAAAGAAGGCAGAAGAGCGAGTAGATTGTAAGTGAGCGTGGGAGGGGGAGGGAAGGGTGAGGCGGTTGAGGTGGAAGGAGCGAGGAGTGTACCTGGGAGAGTGAAAAGAAAGAAGGTCTGTTAAGTATTGAGGGGTGCCAGTGTAGAGAGCTTTATGGACCAGGGTAAGAAGCTTGAATTGAGAGCGATAGGGAAAGGGTAGCCAATGAAGGCAGAATAGCAGAGGTGTTATGTGGTCTCGGGGGGAGGAATGGATGACAAGGCGGGCAGCAGTGTTTTGGATCCGTTGTAACCGGGACAGTTGAAGTTTAGGGAGACCAATGAAAACTGAGTTAGCGAAATCCACACGTGACATCACCAGAGATAGCAACAAAGTGGTGAGGGCTGATGGAGATAGAAAGGGACAGACTGCACGAATTTGACGGAGGAAGAAAAAGGATTTTTTAGTGACATGTGAAATATGGGCATGGAATGATAGGTCAGAATCAAAGTGAACACCAAGATAACGGAAGGTGGAGACTAGAGGGACAGGGGAACTAGAGAAAGAAGGGGCCAGAGTGGGAGGTGGACTGTTATGAGAGAACCAGATAGCGATAGTCTTAGCAAGATTAAGGTGAAGACAGTTAAGTGTCAACCAATTAGCCACATCAGAAAGACAGGAGTTTAGCGCGGAGAGGTCAGGGCAAGAGGGGGAGGTGTGATGAAGCAGAACAATGTCATCTGCATAGAGAAAGGCAGATATTCCAGACTGTTGGATTAAGAGGGCTAGGGGGGCCAAGAAGAGGTTGAAAAGAAGGGGAGCCAAGACAGAACCCTGAGGAACCCCACAGGGAAGAGGGAAAGAGTCCGAAGGAGGGGCAGAGGAGGAAGAGGAGAGGACTGCACAGGATCGAGAGGAGAGGAAAGAGTGAAACCAGCAGTGAACAGTACTACAAAGACCCGCCTCCCGTAAGCGAAGAAGAAGGAGGGAGTGATCAACTAAGTCGAATGCGGCAGAAAGATAAAGTGCAACCGCCACCGAGATGTCACCACGATCTTGAGCTACATGCAGTGCATTAGTAAAAGCAAGAAGGATAGTTTCGACACTGTGACCCTGGCGGAACCCCGATTGACGAGGGTGAAGAAAATTAGTAGAGTCAAGGTGATGTGAAAGTTGTGCAAAGACAAATTTCTCTAAGAGTTTAGAGAGAAAAGGAAGGTTAGAGACAGGGCGGTAGTGAGTGGAAACCGAGGGATCGAGTGAGGAATTTTTGAGGATGGGGCGAATTAAAGCATGTTTCCAAGAGCGGGGAAAGGACCCTGTAGAAAGTCTAGAATTGAACATAGTAAGGATGTGGGGAAGGAGAGCTAAAGAGGGTTCCAGGAGCCAGGAGGAAGGAATGGGGTCTAGGAGACAGGAGGTCTTCTTTGAGGAAGAAATGAGATGGTGAAGTTCAGGGGGAGTGATCAAGGAGAAAGACGCCCAGAAGTGGGAGGTTTGAGAGATGGGCGGGGGGGAGGCAACAGGGGGAGGAGAAAGAATCGGAGCGGGGCAGGAAGGTAAAGATGCTCTCAAGGAAGAAATCTTATTGCTAAAGCAGGAGGCTAGAAGAGAAGGCTGGGGGGAGGGAGGGACCGGTTGAGCTGAGGCTGAGGAGTGAAGGGAAGTAAGAGACTGGAGGGTAGAGTAGAGGTGTCTGGTTTGATTTGGGGCATTCAAAATGGCATTAGAGAAATAAGTGCGTTTAGCGAGATGGACAGAAGAGCGATAGTGAGACGGGAGTTAGTGAGACGGGAGTTAGTGAGACGGGAGTTAGTGATGGCAGCCTCTCTAGAGTTGGTGCCTTGGGCTCAGCTTCACAAGCAGCCTCTCCAGATGGCACTCTTGGCATGTTGTCCCCGCTAGTACACTCAATGGATGTCTGACTCGCTCTTTGAGGCAAGGCCCAGGCAAGCCTAACTTGGTGGCTGGACTCCACGAAGCTTGTCCTTCCCACAGAATTTCAGATGATTTGACTTGTACATTCCAAGGCACCTAAATGGCCTTCATGTCTGTAAAGTATGCATGTTCATTTACACTTGTGAGCAGGTGTGTTTGCGCCTATATTCAGGGCATGTTCTCTGCCATCTATGCTAGTACAGGGCTCGACATATCTTGGGTGCTAGGTCACCATGGTGACTATAAATTGCACCATAGCGCCTGGGACTTGATTGCCGCCGCCTCCCAGCCATCACCTGATGTCTCACTGTGATCAGTACTGCATGTAGTTCAAGCCACGCAATGAAGGAAGCTTCGCTGTTTGCTGATCTCACGAGACTTGAAACAGCGAGATTAGCAAGCTTCCTTCACTGCACAGCTGAAACTACTTGCAGAGCTGATTGTAGTGCAAGAGTGACAAAAAATGGTAAAATATCAGGCAATAGCTGGGTGTGGTCAAGAGACAGACAGACAGACAGACATTGGCTGATGGCTTGGGAGGAGGACAGGAGAGAGTGAGAGACAGACATTGGGTGATGGCTGGGGGGGCAGGAGAGAGAGGCAGACATTGGATGATGATTGGAGGGGCAGGGAAAGAGAGGCAGAAATCGGGTGATGGCTGGGGGGTGGCAAGAGAAAGGGACACATACTGGTCAATGGTTGGGGAGAGCAAGAGAGAGACTCTGGGTGATGGCTTGGGGTGTGGGGCTATGAGAGAGAGGGAGAGAGAACATAAGATGTTGGTGAGAGATTTTGTTTTTATTTTTGCTTCATGTATTTACCAGATCATGGTGCTATGTGAAGTGAAAAAGGAAGTTGTCTCAGGTGCAGCTATAAAGGGTGACCATTATGCTGCTGAGAACCTACTCATTGCAGGTGGTGAGAGGGGAGGAGCCACTGCCTTCTGTTAGTATTGTGTAATGGCACGTTAAGGGCCTGATTTATTAAGCTCTTTTGTCCCATAGAAAATGGGAAAACAGTAAATCAGGCCTAAATAAACTGAGCTGTGATACACCTTTTGGGGGTTGGGGGAGGGGCACTGTGACAAAGGTCTCGGTGGCCGGCTCCTAAATATTTAAGCTGGCTCCTAGATTCCAAGAAAATTTGTCAAAGCCTGTGTTAGTATTTTATAAAGACAAGTAGATGTCTATATAGTGCCCACATTGATAATTCTGTAGATGTCTATCCATGGTACCCTGTTATAAATCTCCATTTGTCCCGGAGCCTCTTTACATATGCACTGGATATTCAGTAATAAGGCCTTAATAACTGAGCATCAGGATTTTTCCCTTATTGAAAATACAAGAACTAATTCCTGTTTTTTTTTCTTACCCAACAGAAAATGAGCTGAAAAATAAAACTCAGCATCATAAGAGAGGACCTAAGAAAGTTGTACCCAACAGCATGCTACCCAATGAAGACAAATCAATCTTTTCCCAGGCTTGTCCTGAATTGGATGGTGACAGAAACTGTAGAAGGAAGTCTGTAACAAACAGGCAAAGGAAAAGTCCTGCAGAGAAGAGACAAGGCAAATGGACTGTCAAAAATCTGAAAAGAGGCACAGCTGGATGCCAGACAAATTTACCAAAAGAGAAATTACACAAGCGTGCTGAGTTGGTCAAAAACATTATAAGGAAAAATTCTCTTATATCTGACTATGAAAGATGCCATAATGAAAAAACATTTACATGTGCTGGGTGCGATAAAAGTTTTGGTAGCCCATATCACCTGAGACGACATCAAATGATTCATTCAGGAGAGAAACCATTTAGATGTCCTGAATGCAGTAAAAGCTTCCAACAAAAACATGCTCTTAGACGGCATGAAAGGATTCATTTGCAGACGCTGCCTCAAGAAAAGCCATTCAAATGTTTTGCGTGCACTAAAAGTTTCAATAGGCTGTGTAACCTAAGATGTCATGAGATGAATCACACAGGAATGAAACCATTTAAATGTTCAGAGTGTGGTCAAAGATTTAATCGGAAATGTAGTCTGAGTCGACATGAAATGATACACACGGGAGAGAAACCATACAGATGTCCTGAATGTAATAAATGTTTTCGTCTGATAGGTAATTTGCGAAGACATGAAAAAATCCATAGTGGAGAAAGACCATTTAAATGTTCTAAATGTGATAAATGTTTCTGCGATGTAGGCAACATGCGAAGCCATGAAAAGTTACATGGAGAAGATAAGCCATTTAAATGTTCAGAATGTGATAAATGTTTCACTGAGAGAGGCCGCCTGCGAAGGCATGAAAAGACCCATATGGAACATAAACCATTTCAGTGTTCTCAATGTGGTAAATGTTTTGTTGAGAGAGGCCTCTTGCAACGCCATGAAAAGACCCACATGGCAGTTAAACCATTTAGGTGCTCTAAATGTGATAAATGTTTTAGTCTTAAAGATTATCTGCGACAACATCAAATGACCCATATTGTCATTTAGCAGAATAATTTTTGATGATTTTTGTCTTGGGTAAATGTGCTAAGATCACATTTCTTAAAGAAAAAATGAGTAAAGCTTAAAAACATCTCAATGACTAGAGACCATGACATAAAGGAACTTGAACTGAATGCATATATAAGTATCTAGGAGTAGAGAAAGGAGTAACAATTATGCATAAACTGCTGGGAGAAAAGATCAGCAAAAACTATTACTGGAGACTGAAACAGATACTGAAAAGTATTTGAACAGCACAGAATAAGATACTAGCCATCAATTGGCTGCAATTATCTTACTGTCATATAGCTTTGGAATTGTACATGACCCCATAAATATCTAAAAAACACTGGATGTATGAACAATAAAACTCTTCCATGTATGTTTAGAGTCAAAGAAGGAAAAGGTCTTATGAAAACTGATCATACAAAGAGAGTTGCTATCTTAGGCTTCATATGCAAAGAGTGCTGAAATGTTCACATTTAAGCTCTAATGCCAATAGAAGGACTGAGTGATAATCCACCAGCACACTGTTTTAAGAAGCAACAGAATCTGTAAAATATTAATTAACTCTTAAAAAAATAACAATCTGATCAGTAAACAATGAAACACAAGTAGTAAATGCACAACAGAAAATACAGGATGTTAATTCAAGAATCTGAAACAGATCAAAACCTGACACACAAATGGTTAAAGAGAGGTGATCTTAAACCTTCTGATGAGAGACTGATAATTGTAGCATGGGATAGTAAATTAAGGAGAATATGGTCCACAGTAAGCACCAGTCTTATGTAATATCTTCCTTATATTTTTTGAAGGTGTGAATAAACAGGTAGACAAAGGTGATCCGGTTGATATAGTGTATCTGGATTTTCAGAATGCCCTTGACAAGGTCCCTCATGAGAGACTCTTGGTGAAATTAAAAAGTCATGGGATAGGAGGCAGTGTACGATTGTGGATCAGAAACTGGTTAAAAGATAGAAAGCAGGGAGTAAGGCTAAAGACCAATTTTCTCAATGGAGAAAGGTGAACAATGGAGTACCCCAGGGATCTGTGCTGGGTCCGCTGCTTTTTAACATATTCGTAAATGTCCTGGAAATGGGAAGGCACAAAACCCCAAAAAGGTCAATTCCAGAGGGGAAATCATTCAATAAATAAAAAAAACCCCTCTATTACCTATCAAAAATACATCAGGCAAACATTACAAAATGGGAAGGAGAAAAGAGCCTCAGAAACAAGCAAGGTACGGGCAACACAGGAATATAAGAACCATGCCCAATCCTCATAAACATCAATGGCTCTAAAAAAAAAAACTCCACTCATGTTTTATAACCAATTTATACAGTAATTGTTCAAATATTCAAATCATCCAGTTGTTCAGCATATTCAATAAATTGTTCAAATATTCAAATTGTTCAATAGCTCAAGATTCTGTTTATTTATTTAGCTGTATTTATATCCTGCTTTTCACCAGGTCAAAGTGGTCAATTGGGGGATACATTTAACACAAGGGGATATGAGACACACACACTAATACATACAGGGAACATGGGCAATGGAGGGTTAAGTGGCTTGCCCAAGACCACAAGGAGTGCCTATAGGACTAGAAATCCCAGTCCCTCTGGCTTGAGATTGCTGTCCCCAGGTGGGACTTGAACCCCTGGCCCTCTGTCCTGAAGTACCTTGTCTTAACCACTAGACCACTCCTCCCTCTTTTTTAAGATTAAGCAATTGTATTTAATACCCTGCTGTCTCTCAGAGCACTGTCACCCAAAACATCAAAAAATGGTGTATTCAAAGAAAAACACATATCTTAGGCAATTGCCGCTAGACACACGCTGGAACCCAAAGCCAGCTCAAATGTGATTGCAATCCGCTGAAGATCCAGCGCCTCCCAGAAATACCGGTTGAGCGTTTCGCCACATGCTTCATCAGGGACTATGCTGACAAGCTCAGATTCTATTTAACCACGACAAACATTGCTATGAGAGAAAGCAGGAAAAAATAATGTTTTCTATTTAAACAACATGCCCTCAGTAACACAAGCAGGACCATGTACATCTAATTACTCCAATGAGAAACAGCCAACCAAACACACCCAGACATCTGAAAACGTACCATACTCCTCCAAATAAACAGCTTACACAATCCGGTGGATGGTAAGCCCCTCTCTGTCCAACCATTGGGGACACTTTTTTTCGGGGCCTGCTCTTATTGAAGCCCTCCAGCAACCGAATGAGACCTCACTTGCCTGCCCTTCGAACCTCTGGCTATCTGCCACCTTCGCTACCTCTCTTGGAAAGTGGCTTTCCTGGTCACGCTTACCTCCGCTCACAGAGTTAGCGAGCTTCAGGCCTTAGTGGCGAAGGCGCTCTATGCCAGGTTCTACAAGAACAGAGCGGTGCTTCGCACACACCCCAAATTCCTGTCGAAAGTAGCGTCGCCCTTCCATCTCAACCAGGAAGTGGTGCTCCCTACCTTCTTTCCAAGACCTCACTCCATTCGGGCGGAGACGGTCCTCCACACCTTGGACTGTAAGAGGGCTTTGTACTTCTTTATCCAACACACTCAGGGTCACCGCAAAGCCTCTCAGCTTTTCATCTCTTACGACCCAGTAGGCTGGGGGAAACAGTGACCAAGCATATACTGTCCACATGGGTGGTGGACTGTATTGCCCTTGCTTATGAGCAAGCGAGGCTCCCGCTGGAAGGCTGCATCATGGTGCATCATCTCAAAGCCATGGTGGCTTCAGTAGCAAACTTGCACTCCATCCCAATGGTGGACATCTGCCGGGCCGCCATCTGGTCTTCACTCCATACCTTCGCAGCCCATTACTGCCTGAAAAGAGAGTCCCAACAGGACAGTGCCTTCGGCCAGGCTGTGCTCCATAACCTTTTTGGGGTTTAGGCAACTCCTACCCTCTGACCCTTCTGTGTTCCGGAGTGCTGGTTCATTGGACACAGGGGTCCTACTGTGGTCTGTGTACACGGACTAAATTGCTGATGCTTGCTGCTCCCCGTGAGGGAGCCCTTATTTTTGCTATGGGCTCTCGGTAGCCTGTAGCTGGGGAGTCCCATATGTGAGGACTGACTTCCTGCTTGTTCCTGGAGAAAGCATAGTTACTCACCTGTAACAGGTGTTCTCCAGGGGTAGCAGGAATCAGTCCTCACAACCCTCCCTCCTCCTCTTGGAGTTTCTCCTTTACCATATTTTATTTTGCTGTCTTTTAGCTATGTCAACGGACTGAGCAAGATGGCACCCTTGGGCGGGAAGAGGACCATGCATGTGTGGTGGCATCTCCCAAAGGCTTTCTTTGAAAGCTGGGGGGATGCTTCCGCGAGGGCTCCGTCGGTGCCAACTTCACCCATATGTGAGGACTGATTCCTGCTGTCCCCAGAGAACACCTGTTACAGGTGAGTAACTGCGCTCTCTCCACAGACAGGCAAAAATGAAGTCCTCACATATGGGTGACAACACCAACTAAGCCTCACATGGGAACACTCTCCAGCTTCTGTTGGAAGCTTTTGGGAGGCTCCAGCACACATGTGCACCTGTCTTCCCACCTGCTACAGCGCCATCTTCCCCAGTCCTCATTTTCCGCGGAGCCCTTAAGATGTGTTTACACTACTCCGGTAAACATAAATGTCTCTCTTTTCTCCCCTTCAGGGTTTTTTTTTGCTTGATCCCATTCTCCTGCCTTCAATAGCGTTGGTCCCACCATCAGTTTTGTCCAGTTCCGATCCTTCCTTTCGATTTTGGTACTACCACTTCTGTTTTCTTGTTCCTGCAGCTAGCACCATTGAGCCTTTCAACCTCGCTATGGACATTTTTCCGGTCATGTCCCAAAAGCCGGCCAGTGGGTTTAAGCACCAGATGTGCACAGACCATTTCAGTCATGGTCAAGCACAACTGATGTCTTCAGTGTTTGGGCCCCGAACATCAGCCCTCCTTTTGTAATCTGTGCTTGCAGATGACAAGAAGGGGCCTGAAGGGTTGGGAAAAGCAGAAAGAGTCCCTCTTTGTGTAGCTATCTGAGTCCACATCATCGGCTCTGGCATTGTTCCTGATGGCCCCGCTAGGACATGCAAGGCATTGACATCGAGGGATGCTTGAGCTCACTCGGAGCTGAGAGGCCACGGGAACCTGTAGCAGCAGCTATCCATCAACCTGCGCAACAAACTGAGGAAGACGCTGATCCCATCAACATTGAAGGGGGACCCATCCGAGTACAGGGCTAAAGCCCATGCATATTGGCATTGAAGCCCTTCCTGATGTAATGTTGAGAGCGATGGCCAGGAATGGCCCACTAAGGTGCCCCGGCAGGAACAGTTGGCTCTCACAGTTTCGGAGGAGCACCGCATATCTGTCATCACGAGGGGATGCTGGTGATGATGGCCAAAGCTGTTCCAGCCCCGAAGCCTTCAGAAACGGCAGTCCTTGAGGAATGCCTCTGGACCCTTAAGAACATAAGATATGCCATATCGGGTCAGACCAAGAGTCCATCAAGCCCAGTATCCTGTTTCCATCACTGGCCATTGCAGGTCGGAAATACCTGTTGGGTTCCCAAAGGTATACACATTCCAACATTCCATGCTGCTTGTTCCAGGGATAAACATAGGATTTCCCTAGTCCTCTTTAATAATGGTTTATGGACCAGCTACACTAATGGCTTTTACTACATTCTCCGGTAATGAATTCCAGTGTTTGATTACACGCTGAGTGAAAAAAAACATTGTAGCTTCATTGTGTGTCCCTTAGTCTTTCTACCTTTTGAAGGAGTAAACAACCAATCTACTTTTACCCGCTGCACTCTCTTCATTAATTTATAGACCTCTATCATATCTCCCCTCAACCATCTCCTCCAAGTTGAAGAGCTCTAACCTTGTAAGCCTTTCCTCATAAGGATATCCTTTCATCCTCTTTATCATTTTGGTGGCTCTTCTCTGCACCTTTTCCAGTTCTGCTATATCCTTTTTAAGATGTGGCAACCAGAATTGCATGCAATACTCAAGGAGCAGTCGCACCATGGAGTGATATAGAGGCATTATAATATCCTTGGTTTTATTTTCTACTCCTTTCCTTATGATTCCTAGCATTCTATTTGTTTTCTTGGTTGTGGCAGCACATTGGACAGAGTGTTTCAACATATTATCCAAGATGACATTGAGGCCCACATGGCAGTGGTGCTGGCTCAGCAACAGGTTGGACCCTCGGTGCTGATGGCATTGTCATCACACACCCTGCAACCAATACTTGAGACCCATGCATTGCCTGCGATTGCAGCAACGTTGGAGTTGATGCCGGTTCGCATGGCTACTTTACTCTCGAGTGTGTCAGAGTCTGATGTCCTGGTGAAACCCAGTAAACATGCGATGCTGCATTGATCCCGTTGATGCTCCCCCTCACCATACAGTCAGAGGAAGCGCTGGGAAGAGTCCCAACAATACTTTGACTTTCTCTTGGAATTGGACTCAGATGGCTAGGTGACCAACGTGAAATTGGAGGTCCTGTTGGGCAGCAGGTCTCCTGAACTTCTGTTGGATCTGTCTCTTCCACATGAACGCTGGAAGTCTCCTCCAAAAGACATGGCCTTCCAGGACTTTGTCAGGGACATGGCCAAGGCCATTCCCTTTTTCCTGGAGGTGGAGGATGAACTGAAGATCCTGCAGTATCCTTTGGACCCTAAAGAGACATTGACAGTGCACCGGATCTTGCAGAGGCTGCAGATGAGGATGTGGGACCCCCCCCCGATACCCGTTGTCAGCAGGAGGCTGGATTTGATGTATTGGGTCCAGAAGGCACTGGTGGTGGAGTCTGCCCTGAAAAGAATCAAGATCAATAAGACTCACTTGTTGGCACCCCCGGGTAGGGAAGCACAGATGCTGAATTCCTTTGGCTGGCTATGTTTCCAGAACTCCATGCTGGTGGCCAGGGTCCTGTCATACCAACTGTACATGAGCATGTTTTTAAAGGACATCATGCTGGACTGTGCTGAGTTGGGCTCGTTCACGCCCCCAGAGTAGCTGGACACACTCATGCTCTCCATCTTCTTGCTCTGAGACCTGGCTCCTCCCAGAGGATTCAGCTTCAATTGCTGCTCTGTGTCATGGTGGCTATCAGTTCTCCCACACACCTCATCCCACTGGACATGGTGGTGGTATTGGGCTTCTACTCTCTCTTCCCTGTCAATTTTAACCCCTCCTGCCTCAGTCTCACTCCTTTCCCTCCTTTGAAGTCCACTGCATTCGGCTTTTTACTCTACTACCTCTTTGATTAGCTGTTATTTATCAACCCTCTAACAAGTCCACTTCTATCTTTCTCTCTGTCTTTGATTCATGGCTTTCCTTCTTTCTGGATTCATCTCCCCCCTCTCTTATTCTTGGGGATTTTACTATCCATGTTGATAACCCCTCAGATTCTTATGCTTTAAAGCTCCTCTCCCTTAGCTCATCATTCAACCTCCAGCTTTTCTCTACTGCCCCTACTCGCCAGCAAGGCCACTGCCTCGACCATGTATTCTTCTCTAATTGCTTACCCTCAAACCTCTGTACCTCACTTCTTCCCTTATCAGACCATCAACTGCTAAGCTTCACTCTTCAACACTCACCATCTCAACCTCACCCTGTCTCCTCCGATCTCTTTAGAAATCTTCATGCTACTGACCCTTTGACACTCTTCTCCACTGTCTCATCATCTCTTTCCTCCACTATGTCATCTGAGTCTGTTGATGAGGCAGTAGTTTCCTTTAACACTGCACTCTGCTCTGGATGCTCTTGCTCCACCCATGCCATGTCCTGTGAGGCATACTGTTCCTCAACCCTGTGGTCTTCCACTACCCGCTATCTACGTTCCTCTGCCCGCGTGCTTGGCTTAAATCCTGCATCCTTGCGGACTATCTACACTTCAAATTTATACTTGTTCCTTTCCAGTCAGCCATAGCACTCACCAAACAAGACTATTATGTCCGTCTAACTCTCTTGCCTCTGACCCTTGCTTACTCTCAACTCCCTTTCCAAGGTGCCTCTGCCTCTGACCCCTCCCTTCAATTCTGCCCAAACCCTGGCTGACTACTTCCATGACAGAATCCACACGATCACACTCCAATTCCCCACAAGGTCAGCTATTCCCCCTCTTCCTCCTCTTCACTCCTGACTGCCCCCCCCCCCCCCCGCTATCCTTTTTTCCTTTTCTATGATCTCTGAGGAGGAAAACACTCATCTTCTTTTCTCATCCAAACTCACTACCTGTTCCTGTGATCCTATTCCTACCCATTTACTTAGCTCCATCTCCTCCACTGTTGTCCCTTCTATCTCTCTTATTCTCAACCTATCACTCTCCACTGCAACTTTCCCTTCAGTTTTCAAGCATTTTGTGGTCACTCCTCTCTTCAAGAAACTCTCACTAAACCCTACCTGTCCTTATCACTGTTGACCCATCTCCCTCCTCCCCTTTGTTACTAAATGACTTGAATGTTCAGTTCACTGTCGTTGCTTTGACTTTCTCTCCTCTCAAGCCCTTCTGCATCCTCTACAATCTGGCTTTCATCCTTTACATTCTACTGAAAGTCTCCAGTGTCTTATTCCTGGCAAAATCCAAGGGCCTTTACACAATCCTCATCCTTCTTGACCTTTCTGCTGCTTTTGACCCTGTTGACCACAACCTTCTCCTTGATATCATGTCCTCGTTTGGTTTTAAGGGCTCTCTGTTATCCTGGTTCTCTCCCTATCTCTCCCATCACTTTTTCAGTGTTTGTTCTGGTGGATCCTTCTCTACTGCTATCCTGCTCTTGGTTGGTGTACCCCAAGGATCTGTCTTGGGTCTACTCCTTTTCTCTCTATATACCCAGTCCCTTGGTGCACTCATCTTTTCCCATGACTTTCAGTACCATTTTTATGCTGATGACTCCCAGATCTACCTCTCTACACCTGAAATCTCTCTGGCAATCCAGGCCAGGATCTCTGCCTGCCTTTCTGACATTGCTTCTTGGATGTCTCACTACCATTTGAATTTGAACATGACCAAAACTGAGCTTCTTATTTTTCCACCTAAACCCTCTTCTCCCTTCTCAGTCTCTGTGAATAACTCTCCACTCCTCCCTGTCTCCTCAGCTTGCAACCTTGAGGTCATCTTTGACTCCTCTCTCTCCTTCTCAACACACATCCAACTTATAACTAAAACCTGCCATTTCTTTCTCTACAACATCAACAAAATTTTGCCATTCCTTTCTGAACACACTACTAATACACTTATCCACTCCTTAGTCACTTCCCGTCTAGACTATTGTAGCCTACTCCTTGCTGGTCTCCCTCTGAATCATCTCTCTCCCCTTCAATTTGTACAACACTCTGTTGCACGGCTAATCTTTCGCCAGCCTTGTCATGCTCATATTACCCCTCTTCTCAAGCCACTTAATTGGCTCCCTATCCATTTCCGCATCCAGTTCAAACTTCTTCTGCTGACCTATAAGTGCTTTCACTCTGCAGCTCCTCACTACCTTTCCTCTCTTATCTCTCCCTACACCCCTCCTCGGGAGCTCTGCTCTTCTGGCAGATTGCTTCTATCTGTGCCCTTCTCTTCTGTTACTAACTCCAGACTTTGCTCTTTTCACCTTGCTGCTCCTTATGCCTGTGCCTGTATGTCAGACACCTTCTCGGACCCTTTTGAAATCCAGACTGAAAACTCACCTCTTTGCTGCTGCTTTCAAATCTTGACTCACCTGACCTCCTCTGTGTTTCCTTACCATTCCCCCTAGCTGTATCCCATGTCTACAGCTACTGTGTTGTCTGTCTTGACTAGATTGTAAACTCTGATGAGCAGGAATTGTCTTTTACATATGTTTGTGCAGCACTGAGTACCTCTTGTAACGCTATACAAATGTTCAGTCATAGCAGTATGTCACAAGCACAACGCCAAAACCACTAGTCTCTAGTTGTTGAGGGTGTGGTGGTTGATGTATCCTTCCTCTATCAGCTATATTTATGCTTCAAGTAACAAGGATTGTAGTTGAGGCAAACCGAGGGTAAGGCCAACAGATCAGGTTCAAGTTTCCATTAACAGGATAAATTATAGACTTTTGCTTAAGGTTCAGCAAACTGGGGGCAAAAACAAACAGAACTCATCAATGGCTTTTCAAAGTCCTCTTAAATGTAGAAGCTTAGCCTTTTCACAAGAACAGTGTGCCACTTTTCTTATAGTCCTTTATTAATCATAGCACAAAGAAAACAAGGTTAATTCTCCTATGGCAGTTTATCTTCACTCAGCCTTAATTCTGTGGGCTGCACTTCCAGCCGTTATAGTTGGTGATTCGATCATTAGGCATGTAGGTAGCTGGGTGGCTGGTGGACGTGAGGATCGCCTGGTAACATGCCTGCCTGGTGCGAAGGTAGCGGACCTCACGCGCCACCTAGATAAGGTCTTAGATAGTGCTGGGGAGGAGTCTGCTGTCTTGGTACATGTCGGTACCAATGACACAGGAAAATGTGGTAGGGAGGTTCTGGAGGCTAAATTTAGGCTTTTAGGTAGGAAGTTGAAATCCAGATCTTCCAGGGTAGCGTTCTCTGAAATGCTTCCTGTTCCACATGCAGGACCCAAAAGACAGGCAGAGCTCCGGAGTCTCAATGCGTGGATGAGACAATGGTGCAGAGATGAGGGTTTTGGATTTGTTAGGAACTGGGGAATATTCTGGGGAAAAGAGGGGCTCTCCCGAAGGGATGGGCTTCACCTTAACCGGGATGGAACCAGGCTGCTGGCATTAACCTTTAAAAAGGAGATAGAGCAGCTTTTAAACTAGATATTAGGGGAAAGCCGACAGTCGCCCAAGAGCAGATGGTTCAGAAGAATGTAACTTTGAAGGATACTACCAAAAGCCGAAAGGTTCCACAAAAGAGTAAAGTAGCCCAAATGACCTCAAGTATGGAGCAGACTGAGCCAAATTAATATGAATAAAATACATTCTCTAAAATGCTTGTATACAAATGCTAGAAGTCTAAAAAATAAGATGGGAGAGTTAGAATATATAGCGCTAAATGAAAGGTTAGATATGATTGGAATATCAGAGACATAGTGGAAGGAGGACAACCAGTGGGATACTGTGATACCTGGGTACAAACTATATCGTAATGATAGAGCTGATCAAATTGGTGGAGGGGTTCTCTCTATGTTAGAGAGGGCATTGAGTCAGAAAGGATTAAAGTTTTGCAGGAAACAAAATCTGCTGTAGAATCTATATGGATTGAAATTCCATGTAAAAGGGGGAAGGCAATGGCAGTGGGGGTGTACTATCGAGCGCCTTGCCAGAATGACCAAATGGATGATGAAATGCTCAAAGAAATCAAGGAAGCTAATAAAAGTTACAGTGCAGTAATAATAATGGGTGATTTCTACTACTCTGGTATCGACTGGGTCAGTGTCACGTCAGGACATGCTAGGGAGATAAAGTTCCTAGATGAAATAAATGACTGCTTCTTGGAGCAGCTGGTTCATGAACCGACCAGAGGGGAAGCCATATTAGACCTAGTCCTTAGTGGAACACCAGATCTAGTGCAAGAGATAAGGTTGTTGGGGCCACTTGGCAATAGTGATCATAGCATGATCGCCTTTGATTTAATTAGTGGAGGAGGGATAGTAAGGAACTCCACCGTACTACCTTTTAACTTTCGAAAGGGAGACTATGATAAAATGAGGAAAACAGTTAAGAAAAAACTAAAAGGAGCAGTTGCAAAGGTTAAAGACGTACATCAGGCTTGGCTGTTGTTGAAAAATACTATCTTGGAAGCCCAGACCAGCTGTATTCCACGCTTTAAGAAAAGTGGAAGGAAGTCCAAAAAACTGCCAGCATGATTTAAAGGTGAGGTCAGAGAGGCTGTTGTTGCCAAAAAGCATCTTTCAGGAAATGGAAAAAAGAGCCAAACGACGAAACCTGGAAACAGCACAAGCACTGGCAAGTCAAATGCAAGGCATTGATAAGGCAGGCAAAGGGAGAATTTGAGAAGAAGCTTGCTGCGGAAGCAAAAACGCGAAGTAAAGACCTTTTCAGGTACATTCGTAGCAAAAAGCCTGTGAGAGAGTCAGTTGGTCCATTAGATGATAAAGGGGTTAAAGGAGCACTAAGAGGTGACAAGGCGATAGTGGAGAGATTGAATGAATTCTTTGCTTCAGTCTTTACTGAGGAAGATGTAGGTATGTTACCCATAACTGAAGTGGTATTTAAAGGTGCGGAAGAATTGAAGGAAATATCGATACATCGGGAAGATGTATTACAACTATTAGATAAACTGAAGAGTAACAAATCACCTGGGCCGGATGGTATACATCCAAGGGTGTTGAAAGAACTGAAATATGAGATTGCAGACCTGCTATTAGTAATCTGTGAACTATCATTAAAATCATCTCTAATACCTGAAGATTGGAGGATCGCCAATGTAACACCAATTTTTAAAAAGGGTTCCAGGGGTGATCCGGGAAACTACAGACTGGTGAGCCTGACATCAGTACCGGGAAAAATGGTAGAAACCATCATAAAGAATAAAATTACTCAGCATGTAAATAGTCATGACCTAATAGGAGACAGTCAACATGGCTTTAGACAAGGAAGATCTTGTCTTACTAATCTGTTATGTTTTTTTTAAGGAGTGAATAATCAGGTGGACAAAGGTGAGTCGGTTGATATTGTGTATCTGGACTTTCAGAAAGCCTTTGACAAGGTCCCTCATCAGAGACTTTTGGCAAAACTAAAGAGTCATGGGATAGGAGGCAGTGTACTATTGTGGATCAGGAACTGGTTAAAAGATAGAAAGCAGAGGGTAGGGCTAAATGGCCAATTTTCCCAATGGAGAAAGGTGAATAGTGGTGTACCCCAGGGATCTGTGCTGGGTCCGCTGCTTTTTGACATATTCATAAATGACCTGGAAAGTGGAATAACGAGTGAGGTTATCAAATTTGCAGATGACACAAAACTATTTAAAGTTGTTAAAACCCAAGAGGATTGTAGAAAATTGCAAGAGGATCTTGATAAATTGGAAGACTGGGCATCAAAATGGCAGATGAAATTTAATGTGGACAAGTGCAAGGTTATGCACCTAGGGAAGAACAACCCAAACTATGGTTACACGATGCAAGGTTCCACATTAGGAACCACCAGCCAGGAAAAAGATTTAGGCGTCATTGTGGATAACATGTTAAAACCCTTGGCCCAGTGTGCAGCGGCGGCCAAGAGAGCAAATAGAATGCTAGGTATCATAAGGAAAGGAATGGAAAATAAAACAAAAGATATTATAATGCCTCTATATCGTTCCATGGTGAAACCGCACCTTGAATATTGTGTGCAATTCTGGTCGCCGTATCTTAAAAAGGATATAGCGATTTTAAAAAAGGTTCAGAGAAGAGCCACCAAAATGGTAAAGGGATGGAAGGATACTCCTATGAAGAAAGGCTAAAAAGGTTAGGGCTCTTTAACCTGGAAAAGAGACGGCTGAGAGGTGATATGGTAGAAGTCTATAAATTAATGAACGGAGTGGAACGGGTAAACGTAGATCGATTGTTTACCTTATCAGAATATAGAAAGACTAGGGGACATGCAATGAAGCTACAGGGTAAACTACTTAAGACTAATAAAAGAAAATATTTTTTCACTCAAAGTGTAATCAAACTCTGGAATTTGTTACCGGAGGATGTAGTAAAGGCTGTTAGTGTAGCTGGGTTTAAAAAAGGTTTGGAGAAGTTCCTGGAGGAAAGGTCCATAAACCATTATTAAGAAGGGACCCAGGATATCAATGCTTGAACCAATACAAGCATTGTGGAACCTGTGTCTCTTTGGGAAACTGCTAAGTACGTATGACCTAGATTGGCCACTTGGAAACAGAATACTGGGCTTGATGGACCTTGGTCTGACCCAGTATGGCATATCTTATGTTCTTAAATAAGCATTCAAAATGTCCTCAGAACTCTTAGCAGGCTTTTCATATAAAACAGAAGCAACAGCCTCAATTCTCTGGGCTGCACTTCCAAGTGAATATGAAATAAGCATTCAAAATGTCCTCAGAACTCTTAGCAGGCTTTTCATATAAAACAGGAGCAAAACACAAACTCTTAAAGCAGCCAATTCGCTTTTTTGCTGTTGCAGAGTTCTAACACAGCTGATAATCAGGCATGAAACACAGCTTCCTCTACAAGCTTATGTGGCAGTAAATCCCTTTCCAAAACACACAGGAATTTATCTCCTTACTGCTTATGCTTTAAGATTACCTTTGCAAGAGGAACAATTCTTTCAAGGCTGGCTTTTCTTCAACACTTCAACTGTAGAGCTTGACATAAAGAATAATCCATACACATATCTTCTTCCCCCACCTCTGGCTCTGGTTCTCCCAATTGCATGGGCTCTGACTCATTCACTTGATCAGACTGCTCAGCTGACAATCTCTGTGGGGGTCTGAATGCTTCTCCAATTCCTGGCTTCCACCCCTATTGCCAACCTGATTCAGGGAAAACAGCTCTCTGAGCTTTGGGTAGCTCAGCCCTTCTCCAGGAGTTAGCACCTGCTCTGGCTTCTCCAGCATTCCATCGTCCTTGCTGCTCTGGACTCTGTTCCTCTCCCCTTTCTGCTTCCTCTCCTTCCTCTCCTGCTCCCCTCTCCATAATCTAACCAGGGTTTATACTTACTGGGATCCAACCCCACCTCTTTCTCTCTCAGGTGTTTGTAATCTCCCTGCCTTCTGAACTCAGAATCATCAATGCACTTGTTAGAGTAAGTGCTTTGGCCTCGTGCTTGCAATCTCTTCCTCTTACTCTATCAAGCATTTCTTGAAACCTATTCCAGCTGGGGTTTTTCTGCTTTTGAAACGTGGCTCTGGCCTTCTGACCCTGCACACCTAACAGAGGCCCCTTGATTAAGGTGAATTCCTTATGCTTTTCACCTCCCCCATGCTCTGGATGGCTGACCTTGCCACAAGTAGTAATAGTAGTAAAAAAGCACAGGCCCCTTGCCAACAGTGATGAGAGAAGCCTCAGAAGGCCTAGCTTGCCCTGCAGTCCAAGCCAGTGGCAGAGTTTTGACTACTTCCTATGGAGTGTAGCCAATCTACCCATTGCATCATAAGGAAACCTCCCAGTTGGGGTACAGCTCACCCACTTTGCCCACATGTGGCCTCTCAACACCTCGGATTCATGGGTGTTGCAGATAGCGTGTGGCTGCATGCTGCACCTCGCCGACCTCAGACCCCTTCATCTCTCAGTGAGTATCCCATGGACCGTCTGCACCTCAGCCTGCTGCAAGGAGAGATCTCCGCCCTTCTGGCCAATCTTGCCATAGAGCTTGTGCCTTTAGTTTTAGGTTGGGTAGGGGTTCTACTCCAGTTACTTCCTGGTCCCCAAGAAGATGCGGAGGGGGGGGGGGGGGGGTTGGCCTATCTTAGACTCCAAAACCTCAACACCTTCCTGGTGCAAGAAAAGTTCAAGATGGTCTTGCTGGGCACTTTGCTCCCTTCAGAGAAATGATTGGCTCCCTGGATCTCAAAGATACATACACATTCCTATCCATCCCACCCACAGGAAATATTTCCGATTCGTACTGAGGGGCAAGCACATCCAGTACCGTGTGCTTCCTTTTGGTCTGGCCTCACCTCGGGTCTTCACAAAGTGCCTTGCGGTAGTGGCCACTTATCTCCTTACCCTGGAGGTGTTCATCTACCCTTACTTGGACGACTGGCTCATACAGAGCTCCACTCTGAATGGAGTCTGGCAGTCAACTCAACTGACCACCCCAGGTGCTGAAGCTGTTGGGCTTGTGATCAACTACCCCAAGTCCCACCTCCAGCCCTCCCAGCAACTGGAGTTCGAGGCCCTCTTTGACACCATTCGGGCTCGAGCCTTCCATCCACTGGACCATCTGCAGAGGCTGACGGCCTTGGTCTGCGATATCCAACAGAGGTGCTAGTTAATGGCTCATGGGATGTTGAAGGTGTGCGGTCATACGGCCGCGAAAGTGCATGTCACTCCCCTGTCTCGTCTGTCAATGAAGAGGTGTATACACCACACAAAAACAACAACACAAAAAAATAGTGGTGATAAAACAGATAAAAGATACAGACAAATTTAGTATGGTCAAACACAATGTGAGCATCAAAAAGCTGTAGACCCCTATAAGGTAAAATACAAACAGAAAACCAAGAAAAAGGTTAGTAATATAAAATAAAAGAACATTACAAGAATAGCCACGATTGAGGTGGATCAACCCATCGGAGGCAGGTGTAAGGAATCAAAACAAATACAGAATACAGCCAAATAAATAAACCTTCTGGGAGCTAAAAGCAGTCACAGGAAGAACCCTTCCTAAAGACATAAATGTAAAATCAAAACTTGAGAATTACAAATTAAAAAGCAGCAGCCACCCTTGAAAGATAAAAACATACTTCAAAAAGTGCCCACATAGAAAAAAGGAAACCCACCTGAAAAATTGTAATACAAAAGCATACAAGTGTGCAAAAATTGCTTGACTGTTACTGCAGCACATCTTAGGGGGAACACCACAAGCCTTCAAATGTACAGCAGATACTACAAAACAACACATAGGAGAAATCCAAAGGATAAGCTTGTAGAGCACTAGAGCCATAAAGAGTAGTACCAAACTATACTTACATAAAACATCACCCATATTTTTAACTGCCAGTCCAACAAGATCTTAAAAAAACAAACCTAAATCCTTAACCTAAAAGCTTTTACAATTTAATAAAATAAATCTGAAAAAAGATATACTGGCTGGCTCATAACTAGATAAGTCATATTCAAGCATACCCTCGCACTGGGAACCCCACTACTGAGGCAATCACACCGGGGAGATACCTCTACTTTAGCCCAGTTGCAACTACTGGCCAAAAAAAACGTAACATTCAAAATTAAAGCTCCTTTATAACAAAGCAGCAATAGAATACATAGAAGACTTACCTTTACTCTGAATTTGGAACCAGCATAATGCTAAAAACAATGGAGAAGGGCTACGGGCTGCCCTTTAAATCAGCATTCCCGCTGAATCTGCTAAACCCAGCAGCATGGCCAGAATGAGGTTGATGTTAAAATAAAATTAAAACTTAAATAAAAACACAAAAAATGCTTTCCTTTTTTTATTTTTAAAAGACCCTTTTTAAAAAAAATGGCAGATGGCAAAATAAATAAATTAAAAACAGAAATCTAAAAATGCTCACCAAAGACTCACACCCACCCAAAAAATCAACCATTGTTCTTTTTTCAAGAAGAGTTGATTGACATCACCCCCTCTCCACGAGAGGAACACTACCTTCAAAACGCAGAATTTCAAACTTTCTGTACACAATGTTCAAACAAAGGAGCAGTAAAAATCTTCCTTCGGATGCAGCTTTCGTGTTCAGCTAGTCTTAGTTTTCTCTTTCTTTTACTAATATACATCTTATCACAGGGGCATTGCATCTCATATATGACTGCAAAGTACACACAGGATGACTGGGCTGCACCCGTTGTATCTTATCCAATAATGCTTTCCTGTCGGACCATTGGGCTGTGTGATAACCAATGTTCCCTCTAATTTTCTGTAGGCTGTGTGCGCATAAAATATCAGCTGTGCAACTTTTGAAGGAAGGTTAAATTTTTGTGCGCCACATAACGACACTCGGAGTTATATACTTTAAAATTTGACTACACATCAGAATACAGTATGTACACCACATTGATTGCACTAGAAAACATTGTAGAACTTGTGAAAACCATAAATACATAACAACTTTTAAATTTTAAGACATCTGTTTTGTTTTCTATCAGAATCAGAACCGTAATTTGTGTGCGCTCTGTTGTAAAGTATGTGCGCTCGCTCGGTGAGGTGTGTGCGCGCGCACACGCGCACAGCTTAGAGGGAACAGTGGTGATAACCCGTCGCACACAACTATTGTAGAAGGGTAACCTCTATCTAAAAGCCGCCTCTGCACATCTACTGCCTGTATGTCAAAATCAGCCTTAGAAGAGCACAACTGCCTTAAGCTTAAAAATTCACTCACCAGCAGGTTGTCTTTTAAACTCCTAACGTGGCAACTTTCATAATGTAAGAGTTTATTCTTATCTGTTGGTTTGTGATAAATAGTCAAAAAACCATACCCATTTTCTTAATTAAACTGTCTAAAAATGGAATAGCAACCACACTCATTTCCATTTTAAATTTCAAATTACTATTGCAAGATTTTAACCAATCATAAAAAACACAATTCTGATACAGTGCCTTCCACAACATAAAACATCATTGATATATCTCTTCCATAAAACCACAGAGTCTTTAAAAGCATGATTTGCTGTCAGGGACCATTGTAGCCCCCACTACTCTACCCTTCACCTGCTTGTAAAATGTCCCCTGGAAATAGAAATACGGTAGTTACTTTTGAGTGCCAACTGAGCTAACTTGCATATAAAAATCTGTAGAGATAGAGTAGTTACTCACCTGTAACAGGTGTTCTCCAGGAGCAGCAGGAATCAGTCCTCACATATGGGTGTCGGCGCTGATGAAGCCCCAGCGGAGCATTTCCCCAGCTTTCTATGAAAGCCTTTGGGAATGCAGGCACGCATGCGCGGTTCTCTTCCCGCCTAAAGGTGCCATCTTACCTCAGTCAAATGACATAGCTAAGAACAGCACACAAAAATGAAAAATAAACTATGTACAACTGCAACTCCAAGGGGAGGAGGGAGGGTTGTGAGGACTGATTCCTGCTGCTCCTGGAGAACGCCTGTTACAGGTGAGTAACTACTCTTTCTCCAGGACCAAGCAGGAAGTCAGTCCTCACATATGGGTGACTCCCTAGCTCTGGGCTACCAAGGAACCCAGGCTGAACAAGAGAACTCCCTCTAGTTTCAGCAGCAAAGAAAGGCTTTTCAAGGACACTACCTCCACCGGTAGCCCAACAGAGGGCAGGAGGGCAGGAGTTGCCTAAACCTCAAAGAGATTCCGGAGTACTGCTTGGCCAAAAGCACTGTCCCTACGGGACTCCCTCTCCAGGCAGTAATGGGCTGCAAAAGTCTGGCTTGAAGACCAAGTTGCAGCCCTGCAGATGTCTACCAAGGGCACAGAGCGGAGATGAGCCACTGAGGCAGCCATTGCCCTGACACGATGGGCCGTGACCCTACCCTGCAAAGGAAGGTCTGCCGCCTTATAAGCCCAGGTGATACAGTCAGCTACCCAGATGGACAAGGTACGCATGGACACAGCCAGCCCCAACTTATTGGGGTCAAAGGATACGAAGAGCTGAGTAGCCCTTCTATGCCCCTGCGTACGGTCAAGGTAGAAGGATAAGGCCCTCCTACAGTCCAGGGTATGTAGAACTTCTTCAGCCTGGCTCGCATGAGGCCTAGGGAAGAATGTTGGAAGAACCACCTCCTGGTTGAGGTGGAAAGAGGAGACAACCTTAGGGAGGAACTTTGGATGAGTCCTAAGGACTACCCTGTTCCTGTAAATCCTGGTGTAAGGCCTATCACAGACTAGGGCCTGAAGCTCACTCACTCGCCTAGCCGAGGTAAGGGCTATCAGAAAAAGTGTCTTCCAGGAGAGGAATCGTAGTGGGCAAGTAGCCATGAGCTCAAAAGGTGGGCGAGTCAGTTGCTGCAAGACCACATTCAGCTCCCACTCAGAGGCAGGAGGACGGATGGGAGGCTTGAGCAAAAGCAGGCCCTTAAGAAAGCGGGACACCAAGGGGTGACCAGATAGAGAATGTCCCTCCACCAAAGAGTGGTGAGCTGCTAGAGCTGAGAGGTGGACCCGAACAGAATTGGACTTAAGGCCTTGATTTGACAAGTGCAGTAAGAACTGAAGGACTACTGGCACAGTACAGGAGAAAGGATCAACTGTACGGAGCTGACACCACACAGAAAACCTTTTCCATTTGAGAGCATAGGTTTTCCTAGTGGACTGTTTCCTAGAGGCTAGGACAACCTCCTTAACATCCTGAGGCAAGCCCCAGGGAGCCAAGACTACCCTTGCAGCCTCCAGGCCATCAGATTGAGAGCTCTGAGATTGTGGTGCAGAAGGGAACCCTGCTCCTGTGAGAGAAGGTCGGGTTGCAACCCCAGAGGTAGTGGAGGATCCACCGCCAGTTGAAGCAGAAGAGGAAACCAAGGCTGTCTCGGCCACCGGGGAGCCACCAGCAGGACCGAGGCCTTGTCCTGAAGAATCTTGAAGAGAGTTCGGGCCACCAAGGGCATGGGAGGAAACGCATACAGGAGACCCTGAGACCAGGATATCAGAAAAGCATCCACTGCTATCCGCAGAGGATGCGGTTGCCTGGAACAGAAGTTTGGCAGCTGTTTGTTCAGAGGACTGGCAAAGAGGTCTATGGATGGAAGACCCCATTTTAGGAAAATCTTTTGAACTACCAAAGGATGGAGCTGCCACTCGTGGTGCTGCAATATTCTGCTTAATCTGTCTGCCAGGTAGTTGTCCTGGCCTGGAAGGTACACAGCCTTGAGGAGTATCTTGTGCTTGAGGGCAAAAGAACAAAGGTCCTGGGCCTCCCGACAAAGGATCCTGGACCCGGTTTCGCCCTGTTTGTTCACATAAAACATGGCAACTTGGTTGTCTGTCTGGATCAGGACAGACTGGTGAGTCAGGGTAGGAGTGAAAGCTTTGAGTGCTAATCGAATAGCTCTGAGTTTGAGGAGATTGATCTGCTGTGCAGCTTCCCAGGGAGACCAGAGGCCCTGGGTGCACTTGCCCAGACAATGAGCTCCCCAGCCTTGCAGGGAGGCATCTGTTGTTAGCACTACTGTATACCCTGGAATCTGAAAAGGTACCCCTTTCAGCAGATTGGGTGGGTGTAGCCACCAGTTGAGGGAGTGCAGAAATGGTCTGGACACCCTTATCCTGTCTGTGAGGCTGCCTGTGACCACTGAGCCCGAAGACACCACTGTGCAGGCCGCATATGGAGCCTGGCATTGGGGGGTCACATGCACTATCGAAGTTTCTCAGGCAGAGTCTGGCAGAGACCAGGGACCTGCTGAGAAACTGATTTACCAAGGCCATCAACCTTTGGGCTCTGTCTTCTGGCAAGAATGCCTTTGCCAGGAGGGAGTCCAATCTTGCCCCTATGAACTCCAAGTTCTGGGAGGGGAGCAAAGTGGACTTTGCGAAGTTTATGACAAACCCCAGGCTTTGTAGGAGAGCAATAGTCCTGAGGGTGGCCTGATTGGCCTCCTGACACGTCTGACCCCTGATGAGCCAGTCGTCTAGATAGGGGAAGGCAAAGATTCCCTGATTTCTCAGGTAGGCCGCCACCACTGCTAAGCACTTTGTAAAGACTCTGGGGGCGGAGGTGAGGCCGATAGGCAGCACTCTGTACTGATAATGGTTTCCTCCCACAATGAACCTGAGGTACTTTCTGTGGTCTGGATGAATGAGGATGTGAGTGTACGCATCCTTTAGATCTAAGGAGCATAGCCAATCTCCCTGCTGGAGGTAGGGCAGAAGAGTCCAAGAGTAAGCATCTTGAACTTTTCTTTCTGTAGGAACGTGTTGAGGTTCCTGAGGTCCAGAATGGGTCAAAGGCCACCGGTTCTTTTGGGCACCAGGAAATACCTGGAGTAGAATCCGTGAACTTGGAAGTGGGGAGGCACAGGCTCCACTGCCCTGTCCACCAACAGACCTTGTAGCTCTTGCAGAAGAAGGTCTGTGTGCAGGGGAGGCCTTGGAGGCTTCCCTGGAAAATATGGTGGAGGCAGTTGGTGAAAATGGAGGGCATAGCCCTTGTGGACTATCTCCAGCACCCAACTGTCCCTGGTGACAAGGGGCCACTTGTGGGCAAAGAGGGCGAGGCGACCTCCTGTGCAGGGTTGGGAGAGCAGTGGAGGAGAGGCTACGCTCAAGGAGTCAAAACCCCCCACCCTGCTGAGTGATAGCAGGGGCCTGAGGCTTGGGGGTCCTCTGCCTACGGGGCCCATTACCCTGACCCTTGGCTTGCTGACCCTGGGGGGCAGCTTGGGCAGCCTGATATTGCGGGTACTGTTTGTAGGCAGTGCCCTTCCTTGGGTAAAAGGCTTTTTACCCGAGCCCTTCTTTTTATGAGAAGGGGCAGAGATCTTCCTCGACAGCCTTGTCTGTGTGAGGTGCTCAGTTTCGAGCTGAGCGGCCTTCTCGGTCATGGGCTTGCCAAAAAGGTTTTCACCTCGGCAAGGGACATCGACCAACTTGTCCTGAACCCATGGCTCGAGGTCCGATGACTGCAGCCATGCCTGGCGTCGAGCCGCGATGCCGGCTGCCGCAACTCGGGCCGAAGCCTCGAAGCCATTGTAGGTGGCGCGGGACATGAACTTCGAGCAGTCCCGAATCCCCGAGGACAAGGACTTAAATCTCTGCAAGGGTTCCCCGGAGAGACCAGCAGAGAACCCGGCCAACTCCTTGGCCAGATCCCGCAAGTACATGCCCATGTACAGCTGGTAGGACTGGACACGGCAAGCAAGCATCAAGCCCTGAAAGCACTTTCTACCAACACCATCGAGGTTTCGGGCCTCCCTGTCAGGAGGCACCGCGGAGTGCATCTTCTGGCTCTTCAGACGATGCATGGCCGATTCCACAACCATAGAATGGTGTGGTAGCTGTGCCTTCTGAAAACCAGGGCTCTTCCGGAGTCGATAGATCGAATCGACTCGCTTGCTTAGAACCGGCGCCGAGGCTGGTGCCTCCCACATACGGAAGAGGAGCCGTTCCAGCATCGGAGGAACCGGGACAGTAAAGGCCTCCTTCAGAGGAGAGTCATACTGCAGCGCCTCGAGCTCTTCAGCTCGAGGCTCTTCCTCGGGATTCGCCGGAATAGCCAAGGCAGTGGCCATATCCCGGACGAACTCCGAGAACCGAGTGTCCTCCGGGGGGGACCTACTCCGGGGCTCAGACTGTGGTGAGTCCGAAGGGACGCACCGAGTCTTGAAGGTATCAGGAGACTCCTCGTCCTCCGTCTCCCAAGCTGACTCGTCCGAGGAAGAGTTAGGGTCCGCACCCGCCCCAGTGCCGGAAGCACCGGCGTCGACGCCCTCGGTCCCGAACGGGAGGTCAAGGGAGACCGCGACCGAGGACGACTCCGAGCCAAGATGGACTCGAGTATCGGCTCAGCCTCCGGGGTCGACTTCGACGTCGATGTCCCGGTGGTCGGGGCAGAGGCGCCAGACAGGCTGGCCATCAGTGCCCGCTGCTGCTCCATGAAGGCAGACAATCTGCTCTCCAAGGCTGTCATCCTGAGACTCAGCTCGGGAGACGCAGCAGCCACCGACTCGGGCCCCGGCAGCGCCGGGCCCGACGTTGGCTCCCTGGGAGGAGAGTCCTCGAGGACTACGGGGCTTATGTGTCCAGCAGACTCCAGCTCCACGCGAGGAACTTTGGCAGGTTTCTCTTGTTCCACGGGCCTGGGGCGACGGTCGGGGGTCTTAGACCTGGCCCTTGAGGAGCCAGGGACCTCCTCCTCCGACGCCCTCGCAAGCCGCTTCTTCCTCTTGCGTTCCCGGTTGGGGGACCCCCTGTCTGAGGAGCTTTGATGGCGCTCTGGATCGGAATCCCGAGATGTCGAGGCCTCAGACGAGGTCCGGGCCCGGCCGGAGGCTGAGTCCGAGAAAAGCCTTTCCTTTTGTTGCTGGCGACTTCAGAGTGCCTTGGAAGACATCTTCCTACATGCCCCACACGACTTAGGATCGTGGTCGGGGCCGAGGCCCCGAAGGCAGCAGTCGTGTGTGTCGGTGAGAGACATTAGTTTCTTACACCGATCACACTTCTTAAAACCGCTGGAAGCCATCGGGGAAAAAAGAGCCCCCGCGAGGTCAAAGGACCGGCCTTCCAGGGAAAAATAGAAAAAAGGACGCGAACGCCAGCCACGAAGGGCAAAAACCGAAAAAGAAGAATCGGGCTCGATACCGGTGTACCGAACCCGGCGGGAGGGGAACCGGCGTCGAACCGGGAGAAAAAATAGCGAAATCGCCTAAAAAATCTAATTTTAACCGGGAAAACAGGACACACGTCCGGTGGGCTTCATGGAAAAAAAGAGACTGGGTTAAGATGGCACCTTTAGGCGGGAAGGGAACCGCGCATGCGTGCCTGCATTCCGAAAGGCTTTCATAGAAAGCTGGGGAAATGCTCCGCTGGGGCTTCATCGGCGCTGATGACACCCATATGTGAGGACTGACTTCCTGCTTGGTCCTGGAGAATACATATATCCTCTCTAGTACTTAAAACTGACCTAATTGCTTCTAAAACTGCATCTTGTGGGATGTTCATAGATAATGAATCTATGTCAAAAGTTACAATTAGTATAGCTTGTGTATCCAAATGTAACTCCTGTAAAACTAAAAATATGCATGGAATCACGAATAAACGGTTGTTAAAAATAGCCTATGAATTGCAATAAAGGCTCTAAAACAAAGCCTATGGCCAACACTATGGCCTACCTGGGGAAGACGTCAGGGACTTATGGATCTTGGGCAAAATGTATATAGTAGGTATCACCGGATTAGGGGTCTGAAGAAACTGACCCTCTTTTGGGGTAAAAAAACCCCAGCATCAAGTCCAAATCAACCAACTGACTAACTTCATGCATCAATTCAGTGGTGGGATCTCTGTCCAAAGGGACATAATATATGTAATCAGTAAGCTGTCACTGAATCTCTTTATATAATCCTCTTTATTAAGTATTACAACAGCCCCACCTTTGTCAGCTGGGTGAATGATAATCTGGTCATTATCCTTTACGTTCCTAAAGGAGGCAGCCTCATCTCTGGATAAATTTTTAAAAAAAAAGGTTTATTCCTATGTCCCTCGATAATCTCTACATCTTTTAAAACCATCTCTTGGAAAATATAAATGAGAGGGTTGATCGGACCAGGAGGAACCCACCGTAAATCATTTTTAATAACTGACGTGTCACTTTATCCTGTTGGATTCTTAGAAAAAAACCTCTGTGATACATAATTTCTAAACAAATAACCAGCTCCTATGGATGAGACAAGCTCAATGGACTCTCAGTACTTGGTGGAAACAAGCCACTGGCCGTTTCTGGGACCGAGTGGCGGTCACCACTTCCCTGGTCCAGTTCCTGCACTGATGGCTGGATTCTCAGAATCTGCTCAGAGATCTTCCCTTTCAAATGTCGCCTCCCTAGAGGTTGATGACAACAGACACATCCAAGCTGGGTTGGAGAGCACATCTGGATGGCTTTCACACCAAGAAGTGTAGTCTGAGTAAGAGAGCCTCCACTAGATCAACTTTCTGGTGCTTCGTAACATATCAAATGCTCAGATAGGATCACCTTGCCAACAAGATTGTCTTGATCCAGACTGACAATCAGATGGCAATGTACTTCATTAACAAGCAGGAAGGCACAGGGTCGTACTTCCTGTGCTGGGAGGCGGTCCACTTGTGGAAGTTTGCCATCGCTCACAGTATAGAGTTGAGAGCAACTTACCTGCCAGGGGAACTCAACTCACTGGCAGATCAGCTGAGCTGAGTTCTCCAGTTGCATGAATGGATTCTCAACAGGGAGGTCGTGGCCTGGATCTTTCAGTCATGGTATAGCCCCTTGATAGACCTATTTGCCACTCCGAACAATGCCCAAGTGGATCAGTTCTACTCCAGGGTCGCTTTGAGTGACCGGCTCATGCTGGATGCCTTCCTTTTGCACTGGAGAGTTGGCCTGCTCTGAGTATCCCTCCATTCCTCTCATAGGGAGCACCCTGTTGAAACTTCAGGCCAACAATGGCTCGATGATTCTCATCTCAACATTTTGGCCCAGACAATCATCGTTTCCCCTGCTGCTATAGCTCTCTCATTGGGAGCCTCTGCGATTGGGCTCTGCTCCAGATCTTATCTCTCGGGAGGATGGGAGTTTTCTCCACCCCCAACATCCAGTCATTGGCCCTTACAGCATGGATGTTGAGTGGATAGTTCTGTCAGAGTTCAATCTGCCCAAGGGAGTCATGGAGGTCCTGCTGGCTTTGAGGAGATCTTATGCCTTCAGGTGGGAAAGGTTCACCACCTGGTGCACTGACAGGCTCTGGATCTCCTTTCTTGCTGCATCAACAGGTTGCTCGAGTACCTCCTGTACCTCTTAGAGTCCAGTCTCAAATCCTATTCTGTCTGGGTTCACCTGAGCGCAATCGGGGCCTACCATAGTGGCTCGGAGGGAAAGTCCATCTCAGCTCACCCTCTGGTGGTTCGCTTTATGTGAGGCCTGCTCCTCTCTAAGCCTCCTTTCAGTCCCCAGTGGTGGCGTGGGACCTCAATGTGGTTTTGGCGTAGCTCATGTCAGCACCTTTTGAATTGCTTGTTTCCTGTCCTCAGACGTTTCTGACCTGGAAGGTCTTGTTTCTGGTGTTGGTTACCTTGGCATGCCATGTCAGTGAGCTCCAGACTCTGGTAGTTACCCGCCGTATACCAGGTTCTATCATAATAGAGTGGTCTTACACACTCACCCGTCTTTCTTCCCAAAGGTGGTTTCCACTTTCCATCTTAACCAATGGGTTGTATTGCTCACCTTCTATACCAGGCCTCATGCCCACAGGGGGGAGGCAGCACTACACGCGCTGGACTGCAAGTGAGCCTTGGCCGTCTATCTTTAGCAGACGAGGACCCACCGAAGGTCCGCCCAGCTGTTTGTCTCTGTTGACCACAGCAAGCTTGGGGCTGACATTTCCAAACGCATCTCTTTTGCTTATGCCCAGGCCAGCCTGAGCCTTGATGGTCATGTCATGGCTCACAATGTCACAGCCATGCCTGCGTCGGTGGCCAACTTACTCTCCATGGAGGAGACTTGTAGGATTGCAACGTGGTCTTTGATGCACAGATTCACATCATATTATTGTTTGGAAGGGAATTCCCAACATGACAGCAACTTTGGTCAATCCGTACTCCGACATCTCTTTGGGGACTTTGTTCAACTTCTTCCCACCAAGGCCTTTCTGTCTGTCCAGGCTACTAAAAAGAGACTTATAGAGCAAGAGCACTAATGTGTGGAGCCGTATGATGTGGATTTTGACACAGTTGAGTTCACCCTGGAGATTACCTCTGCTACTACTCGTTGATTCTCTAGTTCTTGTTTCATTGACCCTGTTCGGCTTTTTCTCTCCTCAGTTTTCAGTAGCTTGGGAGTCCCATACGTGAGGACCTCATTCCTGATTGTTCACGGAGAAAGCGTAGTTACTCACCTGTAGCAGGTGTTCTCCGTGGAGAAGCAGGAATAAGTCCTCACAATCCTCCCAGCTCTCCAAGGAGTTGTCTTCTGCTACAGCTTTGATATACTGGGGAAGATGGCACTACGGCAGCTGGGAAGACAGGTGCGCATGTGCGGTGGAGCCTCCCAAAAGCTTCCAATAGAAGCTGGGGAGCATTCCCACATGGGGCTCTGTTGGTGACGTCACCCATACATGAGGACTTATTCCTGCTGTTCATGGAGAACACCTGCTGCAGATGAGTAACTGCGCTTACTCCTGCGGGAGTACGCACTACATGTAATCCTTATGCTTCCCAAACTGTTCCTTTCACTTATAATTCTGTGTGTGTGTGTCATGGAAGGTTGCACAAGTGAGTCCTGTTGTGTTTAGTCAGTTTCTTTTGGATGATGAGTAATTTAACTCACTGTCATCATTTTCTTTTTTCCTGGTTCTTTCATTATTGCCTAATTAATCTTTCTTATCTTGGAGGCCGGATCAGCCCAAAAAGCAAATAGAGTATTTTGATCACGACAGTTAATGTGCTAATTGAGAGTGGCATGTGTGCATTTGAAATTAAAATTCCAAGCAAATTGGGTTGAGATGGAAATAGCCTGAAACGACAAGGGCTATAAAGTCAGTCGCTCGAAATGTTGAAGATCTTAGTGCAGAATATCAAAAGCAGAAGACAGCAGCTGTGGCAAACTGATTTTATTAGAAGGCCCAACTTGACCAAGTTTTGTCTAACTAGCCTTCATCAGGGGCCTGGTATTAATGAACTCAGCGAACTGAATAGCACTCTGCTGCTATTCAGTTCACTGAGTTCATTAATACCAGGCCCCTGATGAAGGCTAGTTAGACAAAACTTGGCCAGGTTGGGCCTTCTAACAAAATCAGTTAGTCACATCTGCTGCCTTCTACTTTTGGTGATCTACTTTGGTAATTTTATGAAAGTTACCTCCTTTCCTTTGTTTGGAAGATCTTAATGCACCTGGAGTTCATAAGATGTAATTTGTATAGACTACCTGTCAAGATGTGATTGGAAATTCCTTTTAATCAGGCCTGTGGCTCCCAATACAATGAAAAATATTTCTGTATCTTTCTGTACATTTTCTTGGTCTCTGACTACATTTCTTGGTGCTTAAGGATTCTTTCCCTCTCCACACAATTCACAGAATATTGCTTGAATCTGCCATTCTCGTGCTTGTCTCCTTTAAATGCTCTCTAAAAGGAGGTACTGCATTTGAATTCTGAAATTGTTTTCATGATACATTGCTAACCAAATTAAAAGGATGAGTAGTGACTTAAGACCATGGTTCCCAGTTTTCTGAGTCTGATTTTTTTAAAGATTTAGCATAAAATTCAACATCTGTCATCAGGTAAAACGTCCACTGTTGTTGAAAAAAAAAATAAAAGATGAAATGGAATGATAAAATGCTCCACTAAAATAACATACAAGGCCTTAGCGCACATAGCCCATAGGCATAAAAGGACTGTGCTGCAGCTAATATGTGCTTAGTGTTAGGAAAAGGGGGCTCTTAATTTTGTATTTAATTTATTTAAATTTCTAGCTTTCTCTGACACATAAAGGGTAATTTTATTAAGGTTCTGCTGCATGTAAAGCCATTTTTACATGTGTATAAAGCTGTTTATAAAATTGCATGGCAGTATAACAGAAGCATGTGACACTAAAACAACATCAGTGTGCACTAGTATGCTGACAATATTCTTCTTGTGTCCTGTGTCAATCCTCAGTCTCCAGATCTTTTCTTTTTTTAAGTTCCATGAAGTTAATGCTCAGTCCTGGTGACCCACCAGCCCCTGGGTTTATCTGGCAAGGTATCACTGGAAGTAGATTGCCAGGTCTTTTCTTCTGAGGCAATGGAGTGCCACTGGGAACCAAACTCATTGTTTCTCTGTGCAGTGTCTGTTGCGGTAAGAAGTCTATAGAATCTCTGACTCCCAGGATAATGTTACAGATTGGACTAGAGTCTATCTAAGGCTCTTCCTTAGTATCAGTGTCCGAGTTCCCTTACGTTTCAGGTGATTCTGTCTAGAATCAGAGGGGGGACTGAAAGGAAGCCTATTTGAACAGTGCTGTGTACACCTCGAAGCAAAACCACCTCTCCCAACTCTTGCACAGCCGCCTGCCGGCTCTTATAGGCAGTAGTCGTGCTCAACAGTGTATTTGCCTCGGCGTTATTGGAGCGATTGGGACTGCGCTGGTGTGTTTGCTCCGCCTACACTGAATTGTCATCAAAGTATGGCATCTATTCTGTAGTTAGGATTGTCAGGATTAGTGAACAGAGCTGTCGAAGCAAGGAGTTCTATGTTCCTCTTGAGTACAATAAAGACAATGTGAAAACAATGTCTCTCAATTTCCCTAAGAATTTTTCTTCATTCTAGGAATCTATAGAAAAAACAATCAGAAAACAGTAGACAACATATAGAGAAAATGTCTCTGCATCTTTAACATAGTAACATAGGGAGTCTTTTTTTATAAGGTTTTTCACAATACAGATCCAAAAAGACATTAAAAAAATGCCAGTTTTACAAACAAAACACAACGAGCAAAAATTTATACAAAGAAATACAGCAAACAGCCCCCATCAAGAAAAGAGAAAGCAAATCAGAAGCAATTGTTTATCCAAAACAACATAATGGAAGGTCAAAGGGAAGCATGGACCCCCCCCCCCCCCCAAGAAACCCAAATGGGCTCAATCATTACCATCTCCAGCAGAACCCACAACTTGCTTATCAGCTAAAATTTTTCCAAATGTGACAATTCACAAAAGAAAAAAAAGTATTACCCTGCATAGTGACTATGCACTTACAGGGAAAGCGCAAGAAGAAAATTGCACCCATACCCAACACCCTGGACTTCCAAGGCAAGAGGTTGCTTCCTACGAAGCTGAGTGTTCCTGCAAACATCAGAAAATACACTCAACTTATGCTCACATAAGACCAAGATTCTGAAGTTGTTTTTTATCAGCCTCTAGCTAAAAGGTTACCAATAAGGTGGCCCTTTGAGATATATTATCTGTAGAGTCCTCAAGAAATTGAATTAAATTCACTTCAGGTGATAATATATCGATCCTCCCCTCTCCTGGTTCCTCTTTCGTAATCCTACTAGACAAATAATAACATTTCTGAAGCTGTATAGCATCAGTTAACAACAACACCTCCTTAAAATACTTTTCCAACAATATTTGTGCAGAGAGCAGATGGGTAACATAGTATATGATGGCAGATAAAGACCGGCATGGTCCATCTAGTCCTCCCAGCAAGGTGGAAAGAGTAGGTGTGCCTGTCACTCTGTGCAGGTCACCCCTTCCCATGCCTTTGTTTAGGGGTGTACCCACCACACCATGCAGGTCACCTCTACTGGTTGAGATATCAGAGACAGTTAAACTTATTTTGATTTTATCCTGTTTCTATAAAGGGATCCACTGTGTCTGTCTCATGCCATTTTGAATTCTGTCACTGTATTTATTTATTTAACTGTATTTATATCCCGCTTTTCACCGGGTCAAAGCGGTGGGACATATAACCAAGGGGGGGGGGGCATCACCGGGGGTTCAACATTGATGATTTTTGGGGTGAACATAGAGACTGACAAGATAGCATAGTTACTGGTTTGGAGATCTTGGAGAGAAATAGGTGGTGGGGGGGGGGGGGGTTCCTATTCAGAGATGTTCTTGGAATAGGATGGTTTTTAGCTGCTTTTTGAATGATGGGAGATCACCGTTGTTCCTGATGTGGTTTGGTAGAGAGTTCCAGAGGGATGGGGCATAGAGTTCAAAGGCTCTGTTGCAGGTCCGTTGAGTTGCTTTGGTTCTTTTGTGGGGGATGGCAACGGAGCTGTTGGAGGATTGTCTGGTTGTTCTGCTGTGGGTTGGGCGAGGCAGTAGGGTGCGGAGTGGGGTGCCCTGTGTTTGGTGGATGGTTTTGTGGGTGAGTAGAAGAGTTTTGTACTTGATTCTTTCTTTCTTTATTTATTTATTACAGGCTCTTATATACTGCGCTATTCAGCATCAGCGCGGTTCACAATATAACAACAGACCAGAACAACAAACTGTTTGGTTTTACAGAGAACAGGTCAGAGAACTTGGATAAAACACGGGGAAGTAATTACTGCAACTATTTACATGAGTATTTACATGTATATACATAACAGGATTTATTCTTAGTTTGGGTGGTGATCGAGATTGGTTGGCTGGTCTAGTAATATTGAGGGAAAAGGTGGGATTTAAGTGCCTTTCTGAAAAGAGATAGATCGGTGATAGCCCGAATCTCTGGAGGTAGGGCGTTCCAGCACTTAGGGGCATAGAAGCTGAAAGGCCCTGTTAGATTCTTGCTTCGATGGGGAGAATATGAAGGTCCCTCAGTATTGGGGTGATGTGGTCTCGTTTCCTTGCATTGTGAATTATTCTCGCCGTGGTGTTTAGGGCAGTTCGGAGGGGAATTGGTCTGTGTGGCAGGTAGGCCATGGTAGATTATGTTGCAGTAGTCCAGATGAGGGAGTGTTAGAGCTTGCATTACTGTCCTGAAGTCTTGTGGTTCGAGGAGGGGTCGGAAGCGTTGTACCGTTTTCGCCTTGTGGAATACAGTTCTTGTGGTCTTGTTGATTTGTTGCTTAAGAGTTAGGGCTTGGTCAATGATAATGCCGAGATATCTTATGTGTGGTTGTACTTGAATTTGCGTGGTTCCCATGGTGAGGTGAGTGGGTGGTTTGAAGTCTGGGTCTTTTGTCACTATTTGCCCCCACCACGTCCATCAGAAGGGCATTCCAAGCATCCACCACCCTTTCAGTGAAAAAATATTTCCTGACATTGCCTTTCAGTTTACCCGCTTGCAGCTTCATGTTACACCCTCTAGTATTATAGCTTCCCGGTCTTTGAAAACGATTTGTTTGTTCATTAATATTTCTTACGTATTTAAAGGTCTGTATCATATCACCCCATCCTCTCCTCTAGAGTATACATATTTAGGTCTTGGAGTCTCTTTTCAAATGGCTTCTGGCGCAGGCCAAATCATTTTGGTCGCCTTCCTCTGAACCGTTTCCAGTCTTTGTGAGATACAGTCTCCAAAATTGAACACACTATTCCAAATGAAGCCTCACCGGTAATTTGTACAGTGGCATTAGTTTCTCTTCCTTTCTGCTGGTAATTCCTCTCAGTATGCAACTCGGCATCCTTCTGGTTTTGTCCACCGCCTTGTCACACTGTTTGGAAAATTCAAAAATATTAAATTATTAGCTCTAGAAATATTTTCCAGAGCCTCCAATTTATAATAAATAGACAAAGAATCGCATATAAAGGAAACATGGGTCTGCTGCAGAAACTGCAGCTGACCTTCTACTTTAGTAATAGATTGAACCAAAGTCAATGACCCATTGTCTGCTTCCTGCAAACATTTGTACTGTCTCCTGAGAAAAGAGAGAGAATGAAGAAATAGAGGAAAGATTTTTTTTGCTTGTTTTTTAATCTATATGTGATATTGCACACCATAAATCTTTCATAGAAATTTCATTTGGAGGAGCAGCAACTGTATGCTCAACATCAGACAGAACAACCAGTTTTGGAAAAGGACCAAGTAAAGGAGAAGGAACCTCCAATGCTACAACATTATCAGAAACAACAGTAGATGATAATTGAGGGTGGGAACATAGGGGAGACGACCTTTCTAATGAACCTTTCTAATGTTCCCTGTAAAATAGTTATCTCTAAGTTATAATGCCCTGTTCAATGTAATTTCAGTTTGTTCAATGTAAACCGCACTGATGCAGAATAGCGCGGTATATAAGAGAATGTAAATAAATAAATAAAATAAACTGAAGGACGCACCCTCGGGGAAGGCTGGGCAACAGCACCAACAACAAAATGTTTATCAAGTGGTCCAATCACTGCCAACTGATTGAACAGTAGGCTGAGATTTGAGCACAGTCTTAACCTTTATCTTCCTATCCCCATTAAAAAGGGGAAACAGGCTAAGAAATACCACACGTGACGCAGTACCTGACCTTCACACCCACCACTCAAGGGTGATGCATCTGTCTGTCTTCCGTTGGTGCTCCAAAGGGGCATAACCTGCCCCTTTGGGGACACCTCTTTGGGTCTTTTCAGTGCCTTCGGGGGGTATCCCTTGTAACATCAAGAAAGTGGCCATGTAGATGCCTGCAGTGGTTAAGATGGACTGAGTAGCACTCCGGTTCTTCCCTACACGGACCACAATGACAAGGTCTGTGGTATAGTGCAGCTCACACAAACACCTTCACTCTTCCAAAGAAGAAACCTCCCTGCTGGCTTTTTCAGTGCCGGCGGGAGGGTGTCCCTCGTAACGTCAAGAAGGTGGCTGCGTAGATGCCTGCAGCGGCTAAAATGGACTGAGTAGCATTCCGGTTCTTCCTTACCCGAACCGCGAAGACAAGGTCCGTGGTATAGTGCAGCTCACACAAATGCCTCACTCTTCCCTAGGAATCATTTTAAGAGTCTTAGGGCCCAATATTCAAAAGGCATTTACACGGTTTACAGCCCTGTAAACCATATAAATGCCTCTAACTGGGATATTCCCAATCTTCTCCCCTGCAATGCAATGTGCGCCTTCGAGTCAGTCCTGACTCCTGGCGACCCAGAAGCTCCTGGGTTTTCTTCTACATGCCTGAATGCTAACCGCTTAGCATCAAAGCATGTCGTGGGCATTCCAGGGAGAAGCGGAGGCAGCGATATTACATTCTGCCCAGTTAGTGACTTATGGCTAAAAAATAGATGAAGCAAAGGCCACAGGGACTAATCAGGCAGCATGCAATATCACCGCTGCTCAGTTAGCTACTGTGGCTGGAAGGCTGTGTGGCAAACCCGGATATTGAATGCTAGGGCCGCATATGACCCCGGCATTGAATATCTGGGTTGAGGGTCAGCACAGACAGTTATGCACTGCAGTGGCGCATAGCAGGCCTAGATGAATATCGGGCCCTAAGTCCTGATTTGGAGGTCCGAAGATATGCATGGAGATGTCCCCGGACTCATTTAACAAATAGCTTTTAAAGACATCTTCATTACGGGGTTCAAAGGAAAGGGACCAAAATGATTTGGAGCCTGCACCAGAAGACATATGAGAAGACCTAAATATGTATACCCTAGAGGAGAAGAAAGACATGGGGAGATTGTCAGCATACATCAACATGACATTATGCTTAGCATAGGTGTCATGGCTGTTCCCAGACCTTGGATTTCAAGCAGCTTTGTTACTCTGGTGATATCAGTCTCCAAACTTAATGAGGGTAGTTTACAAGATGAGATTAACTCTGAACCCCCTGGTGATGTCAGTCTCCGGGCCTGATGAGATTGGTCTGCAGCCCCTCCTTGCTAAATCAAGAATAGCAGACCTCAAAGGGAGGTGACTGGAAACAATAGCAGACCTCAAAGGGAGGTGCTAGAGAAAATTCACTATAAAGGACAGAAATACTTCCTCTTTCTCTCTCTCTTCCTATTTTCATCGGACACACCTTGCCATGAGGCTCTGACACCCAATCTCTCCCCTCCCCCTTGTTCTCTCTTTCTCTCCCTATTCTTACTATGAGGAGCTGACCCACATTTTCTTACCTCTCTCTCTCTCACACACACACAGATTCATTGAAGTAAACTGAAGCAGCTTTCTAACAACCTCCTACCTCTGTTCTGTAACTTTGTAATAAGCCTATTTCCACATAAAGACCTGTTTCCAAGCCACACCTGTTTGGTTGTCTTATTTGTGCTGCTTACCCTACTGTCTCTGTGAAATGAACCCAGGACCAAACGGAGAGTAGACAAGAAGATTACATATTCAGAAGATTACATTTTATGGGGGCTCGTCTCAGACTTAACAGCAGATCTCCAGTTGGGTAAGTAATAATTTTGTTTGATACATTAAAGTGGATTTCATAGAAACATAGAAACATGATGACAGAAAAAGACCACATGGCCTATCTAGTCTGTCCTTCCATATCAACAACTACAACAGTCCACTTTTTACCTTTAGAGTTCCTCTGTGTTGGTCCCATGCTTTTAATCAGTTACTGTCCTCATCTCTACCACCTCCTCTGGGAGACTATTCCACGGATCCACTACTCTTTCCGTAAAGAAATATTTCCACATATCACTCCTGAATCTATCCCCCTTCACCCTCATCCCATGTCCCCTTGTAGCAGAACTTGCTTTCAATTGAAAGAGGCTCTCTACCTGAACATTTATGCCACGGAGGTATTTAAACATCTCAATCATATCATCTCTATCCTTCCTTTCCTCTAAGGTGTACATATTAAGATCCTTAAGTCTGTCCTCATATGCTTTATAATGAAGCCCACTAATCATTTTAGTAGCCACCCTCTGCACTGACTCCATCCTGTTCACATCCTTTTGAAGGTGCGGTCTCCAGAATTGCACACTATACTCCAAATGAGGTCGCACCAAAGACTTATACAGAGGCATTATCACCTCCTTTTTTCTGCTAGCCAGTCCTCTCCATATGCACCCAAGCATCCTTCTAGCTTTTGCCGTCGCCTTTTCTACCTGTTTAGCTACTTTAAGATCATCAGACACAACCACGCCTAGGTCCCGCTCTTCTTTAGTGGACAAAAGTACTTCACCTCCTATACTGTATTGCTCCCTTGGATTGCTGCCCAATGCATGACGTTACATTTTTTAACATTAAATCCCAGCTGCCAAATTCTAGACCATTCTTCAAGCTTAGCTAGATCTCTCCTCATGTTATCTACACCTTCCTGGGTGTCTACTCTATTGCAGATTTTGGTATCATCTGCAAAGAGGCAAACCTTACCCGACAGCCCTTCCGCTATATCACTAACAAAGATGTTAAAAAGAATCGGACCAAGGACAGTTCCCTGGGGCACACCACTGGTAACATCCTTCTCCTCAGAGTGAGCTCCATTTACTTGTACTCTTTGTCGCATCCCACCCAACCAATTTCTAACCCAAGCAGTAACTTTAGGGTCCATCCCTAGGGTGCTCAGTTTGTTTATAAGTCGCCTGTGAGGAACAGTGTCAAAGGCTTTACTGAAATCTAAATACACCACATCTAGAGCTCTCCCTCGTTCCAACTCCCTGGTCACCCAGTCAAAGAAATCAATCAGATTTGTCTGACAAGACCTGCCTCTGGTGAATCCATGCTGCCTCGGATCCTGTAATCCGCTGGACTCCAGAAACCTCACTATTTTCTCTTTCAGCAGCATTTCCAATAATTTACTCACCACCGAAGTTAAACTAACTGGCCTGTAGTTTTCAACCACATCCTTACTTCCGCTTTTGTGTAAAGGCACCACATGAGCCTCTCTCCAGTCCTTTGGCACCACTCCCGACTCCAACGAGGCATTGAAAAGGTCAGTTAGTGGAGTTGCTAGAACGTCCCCAAGTTCCCTCAGTATTCTAGGGTGTATCCCATCCGGTCCCATCGCTTTGTCTACTTTAAGTTGAACTAGTTTCTCACGAACACAGTCTTCTGAAAATTGTTCAAGATGTCCCTCGCTTCTGTTCCTATTTGTGGGTGTTTTCTGAGGTCCTGCTCCTGGTTCTTCATCTGTGAACACAGAACAAAAATATTTGTTAAGCAATTCTGCTTTATCCTTATCAGCTTCTACATATTCTCCCCCTATACCCTTGAGTCTGACAATACCACTTTTGCCCTTCCTCTTCTCACTAATATATCTGAAAAATGTCTTATCCCCCCATTTTATTGCATTGGCTATTTCCTCCTCCTTTAGAATCTTTGCCTTCTTGACTACTTTGCTAGCTTCTCTAAGTTTTTCCAAATACAGATGCCTGTCTTCCTCTCTCTGTGATCTTTTGTATTTCATGAAGGCCTCCCTCTTTTTCTTGACTTTTTCAGCTACTTCCTTAGAAAACCATAGCGGTCTCCTTTTCCTTTTGCCTTTATTTACCATTTTAACAAAAAGGTTGGTTGCCCTTAAAATATCCCCTTTCAGTTTTGTCCACTGTTTTTCTACATCCCCCAGCTGTTCCCATCCCACTAACGGCTCCCTGAGGTATTGGCCCATCTTCGCAAAGTTAGTCTTCCTAAGGTCTAAGATCCTCACCTTGGAATGGATTCTAACAGCCCTAGTCCTACAACTGAACCACACCATCTGGTGATCACTGGATGCAAAATGATCTCCCACTACAACATCAGAAACACTTTCACCATTGGTAAGCACCAAGTCCAGTATGGTCCCTTCACGTGTGGGGTCTGTTACCAATTGCCTGAATAGTTCTCCCTGTAGAGAATCCAGGATCTCCTTACTTCTAGATGATACTGCAGCAGGAATGTGCCAATCAACATCTGGCATATTGAAATCTCCTATCAGTAGCACTTCCCCTTTTCTAGCAATGCTGCGTATGTCTTCAATTAACTCTCTGTCCACCTCTTCCTCTTGTGAGGGAGGTCTGTATATCACACCAATGCAAATAGATTTCTCTTTCCCTCTTTCTAGTTTAACCCACAATGCCTCCTCTCTCCCTTTTAAGCTCTGTAATTCCAAAGCTTTAATAGTAGTTTTTACATATAGTGCCACTCCTCCTCCCCTTCTTCCTACCCTGTCCTTTCTGAATAAAGTATAGCCAGGTATAGTTACATCCCAGTCATGGTTTTCTGTGAACCATGTTTCTGTAACTGCCACTAAATCCAAGTCAGCCACTCCCACCAAAGCTTCAACATCAGGGATCTTATTTCCCATGCTACGGGCATTTATACACACTGCTTTCCATATGTTACCCCTGTTACCCATTTCCATAAAGGTATTTAATGTATCACCTACCTGGGGGCTTTCACTTACCTGGGGGCTTTCTTCACCTATCCCCAACGAATCTAGTTTAAAGCCCTTTCAGACAGGGTGCGACAGAAAAATCAAAAGCCCTTGTGACCATGTACAATTGACAATTTTGGTTACAGGCTGGATTTAGTGAAAAGTTCCAGTGATACCTTTGTTTTGTGGGTTAGACAAGGTGAGATATTTTTATTGTCAAAAGGCTCTGTAATAATCCAGAATTGTAATATTACCTACACCTAGGGACATTACATAGAGTGGCTTGCAATTTTCTTATTTGTAGGTAGAGGCTTGTTAGGGTTTGTTACAAGGCACAGATTTTTCTCTAGTACTTGAGCTGCTAAGAAAAGACAGAGAGATAGTCCAGCTTTAGTTTGGAAGTGGTACACAGGTAAACATTCCCTCATTGAATACAATATACATCTTTCCTGGTAATATCCTGAACTTCCACCCTGTTAAAAGGTGGTAACCACTTTTTATTCAGGTATAATTTTAAGGTGTGGTCTTTATGCCAGTACTCTTTACTGAACACCCATAAAATTTATGCCATTCCAACTATAATTCTACGTCTCACTTCATAAAAGTGAGCATTCCTCCTTCCAAAGTTGCACATTTGAGATAGTCCAACTACAGCCTTTCTGCAGTCTCAAATATGGAAGCCTTTGATTTTAAAGAACTGAAACAAATAGTACTGAATACTGTAAGAGGAAAGGTGGTCCCTTTGAAGGTGAATTCCCTGAGTCATCATGGTATAATATTCAAAGACAAATGTTAAACCATTATCAAGAATTCAAAAAGAAAACAAATAAAAGAAAATGCCTTTTTATCCAAGGCATGTGCAGGGGGCTCATTAGCATGAAACAGGACAATACTGAACTGACTTCTCATTGTACCCAATTGACCAAAGACCTTGAGGAGGCACAAAGTTGCATTGCCATACAAAGGACGGACTCAGGTGATACAAGCCACAAATTCTTTTATAACTGTTAGTGAGACATTAGAAGCACTTAAACTTGAATTGAGGCATGTTAAGGATCAATTGGCCTCTGAAAGACAAAAGAAATATACGCCCTGGCCAACACCCATTTCTCCCTCAGCCCCCTATGCCTATGACACACCCTATAAGCCATGCATCCAAGCTATTGAGAAACAAAAGAATAGAAAAGTATGCATAGCTGGACTTAGGAATGGAAAAAATAAAGATGAATCACAGGAAGAAAATTCTAATAGTTTATCTCAGCCAGAACAGAGCAATAATCAGGATCTGTGTCAGGAGGATAATTCAGATGACTCAGACATGGCACCCAGTACTGAACTCAGAGCACCAGTTAAAGTGATGCTGCAGGACAATTTAAAAGATAGAGACATGGAAAGAATAGTTGAGAAAATTGGCCCTATGCCTTTTAATGTAAATGATTGGTGCAAATGGGCCACTGATATTCTGATTCACTGGGGTCTAGGGAAATACAGAAGAAAACAATCAGACTTTGATAGACTTATGCATCTGGCTCTGGGGCCACACTATTATAAAGTTGGCTCTCTCACTCACCCATACCAGATGGTTAAAAGGGGCATTGAGAAACTATTTCACTGTTCCCCAATGCAAGTATTTAAAATTATTTCACTTCTACCAAATGATACACTGGAAGAGTTTGCATATAGAGCCTGGATTTTAAAAGCAGTTCTTAATGAGCAGGAGTCCTGGCCCAATGCAGAAGATTATGGGGAGAGCACGCATAAAACATTTTTTATTAAAATTGCTATCCACTGAGATTACAAAACACCTTCTGTTATTTTCTGAAGACCCTAAAGCAACCCCTTTTGATACGTTAATGCTCAGAATTGGGTCTGTTTGGAAGACCCAGCCCTCACAGTTCATAACATTGTCAGAAGCACGGAAGTGGCAAGCTGAGGGATCCTCCCAATACACAAAAAACACAGACAAAGGATACAGAGGACAGACACCTTGGAGAGGACAAAGCAGAGGTACTTTTAGAAACTCCTCAGGTTATATTCCCTTTCAGGAGCTCAAAGCACAGAGAGATGGATTAGAAAAGGAGAAAATTAAAGGGGAACAGGACAAATACATACTGCAGATAGAAATAGATAAATTAAAACAGGACTTACAAGCAGCACAGGACAAACACAAGGCTAGTGCATAGGGGTGTCCTGACCTCTTGGGTTCAGATATCAAAATGTCTCAAGCCTTCATAGCCCAGCCTGCCTCCGTTCTCTCAGCAGAGGACTCAATTCCAGAGCCTCTGGATGATGAAACAGACACAGGCCCAGAATACAGTTTAAGGCTTGTAACATCCTTGATACTGGACTCTTGTGGACGCCCCAATGTTATCAGTAGAGTAGGGGGTCAGGATAAACTAGCTTTGATTGACACAGGGGCTGGAATTAGTTTTACAAACAGAGCTTCTCCCACTGCAGATCAGAAAAATATGGAAATTTATGAAATTCAAGGAATTAATGACACAGCTTCCAAATGTGTGGCTATCCCAGTTAAATGGGGTATCCCTGTGCTCAGTGAACAAAACAAGGAAATGTCAGAAACCACTGCCTCCACTATAGTGAACACACCAAAAGAAATAATTGGAATTGACGTTCTCAACCAGTTAAATTTGGTGGTGGATATGGCTAATCTTAAATTGTGGCAGTATTCAGGAACTTCAAGTGCTTCTAAAACTTTAGTGCATGAAGTCATTCCCATGCAGTTAGCAACTCAGTGCACCAAGGCAGCTCAGCAGTATGATCTGTGTGTAATTCCCTCAGAGGTGGCTGATATTCCAGTCTGGGCTCAAGACAAATTAGATTGTGGGAAAATGCACACAGCAATACTGTTGGAAGGCGAGGATCCTCCACCACAGAAACAATACCCAGTACCTCCTCAGGCTATAGAACCAGTGACTAAAATTGTGAAGATACTGGAGGAGAGGGGTCTGATTAGACCTATTTCTTCCACATGCAATTCACCAGCCTGGCGGATAGTTAAACCGGGGGGTTCCTTCAGGCTCACTATGGACTTCCGTGCCCTGAATCAAGTTTCAAAATCTTTAGTGCCCGTGGTAGCCTCATACCCTGAAATGATCTCTAAACTGAACCCTAAATGTAAATTTTTCTCTGTTTTAGACATATCCAATGGGTTTTGGAGTCTGCCCCTGGCCCTTGAATGCCAGTACAAAACAGCCTTTCAGTGGCTGAATAAACAATATGCATGGACTGTGCTTCCACAGGGATATAAGGACTCCCCCTCAATATTTCATAAATACATGCAGGAAGCCCTGTCACTATTGTCTTGCAGAGATAATATAATTCAGTATGTAGATGACATTCTGATTCAGTCTGAGAATGAAGCTGTACACTGGAATAATGTAAGAGAAGTTTTAAAATCCCTCTTACAAGCTGGTCTTAAAGTTAATCCTGCCAAGGCTCAACTGTGCAAATCACAGGTTTCCTTTTTAGGGGTTACTATTGGCCAGGATGGTAAATCCGTAGATTCTCAGAGGATAGAGCTGATACAGAAACTTCCACTTCCTACAGATCAGAATTCACTCCAGTCATTTCTAGGACTCACTGGATTCTGCCGTGACTTCATGCACAATTATGCTGAAGTGGCAGCTCCACTTTACTCCCTGCTAAAAAGTAAAAGTTATATTTGGGAGGAAGAACATACAGAAGCTGTAACTAAATTAAAGCACATTCTGACTTCTGCTCTGGTTCTTGCACACCCAGATCACACACAACATTTTTTCCTGTACCCTGTAGTTGGAGAGAACAGTATAGGTGCAGCTCTAACACAATGCCTAGGAGGAGTAGATCGCCCTATTGCCTTCTGTTCCAGAGTTCTGACTTCTCCTGAACTCAAAATGGGAAACTGTGAAAAACATGTACTAGCTTCCTATGCTGCTATGCAGAAATTTACATACATCATTGGTGCTCAAACCACATACATATGCAGCCATCACACACCCCTCAAATTCATTATAGAGGGAAAGTTAGCATGTAGCAAGATTAGGACTGAGAGAATAGTCCAGTGGACTCTCATGTTGCAAGCACAGAATGTAAAGTTTGAATTGTTGAAAGAACCTAACGTGCAAGTGGCTGGAATCTTGCTGAAGGGGCAACCTCATGACTGTCAGTCCTCACCCAGTGCCCCCAGTCACATGATCTTTAGGGAACTGGGACTAGACAAAATTTCACCTTTTCTTCCTACAGTATATATTGATGGTAGTAGCCAATGTGAAGGAGGTAGGCGACTAGCAGGTTTTGCAATTGTACAATTGGACCCAAATAACCAAGTGGTACTGCAGAGACAGTATTCCTGTGGGTCAGTGTCAGCACAGTACTGTGAGCTGGCTGCTTTTGTAGCTTGTATGCAACAATATCAGGATTCACACCCAGAGATACAAATCATTTTAGATTCTGATTATGTCTTTAAAAGTGCCATTGCCTTGTTACCCTGGTGGCTGGCAAATAAATTTAAATCTACGGATGGGTCCACAGTGAAAAATTCATCACTGTGGACTATGGAACAAGAACTGAGTGAGAAGTTTCAGACAGTACATTTAGTTAAAGTAAAGGCACATAGGAAGAAAGACCCTTTAGTGAAAGGAAACACATTAGCAGACTCACTAGCCAAGGAAGCATGCCATGTAGGCCTCATATGGCCCTGGTATGAGCAGACACGCATGGTTGCTATTGCTACACGTTCCACAGATTATGATCAGATAATACCACCAGATTACTTCGTAGCACTGCAGACAAAGGACCCTGAGCTTTCCAATTTGAGGAAGTTGGTGTAGGCCGCCCCAGATTCCATCTTGCCAGCTTCTGAGGATATTCATGGGGACTCCCCATCAGCTTCCAAAATCTCTTGCACCCATCTCAAACAGGCCCTAGCCACATAGTCCCCACAGATGGATGCCTGTAATGACATCAAACTAATATCAAACGTCTGCTTAAGCAAGGTCTCCAGCTTCTGGTACTGTGCATTCTTGAGGGCTGCCCCACCCTCTACCAGGGTTGTGATTTCTTCGCCACCACTGACACCAGGGCGTCCACCTTAGGCTCCCAAAGCTCATCCTTCTCTTGCTCTGACAATGGGTACAACCGTGCTATGGTCCGCGCACCCTCCGGACCCACTTCTGGATCATCTGCTTAATTTTTCTGTGAACGGGGAAAACCATCTGTGGTTTCTGGATCGCTTGAAATAGCAGATCCTCCAGCACCTCCTTATCAGTCGCCACCCCCCTGAGGGACATTGAGCGCCGTCAGGGAATGGGCAATCAGCGCTGCCAATTCCTCCCAGATGAGCCCCCATAAAATGTAATCTTCTGAATATGTAATCTTCTGGTCTACTCTCCGTTTGGTCCTGGGTTCATTTCACAGAGACAGTAGGGTAAGCAGCACAAATAAGACAACCAAACAGGTGTGGCTTGGAAACAGGTCATTATGTGGAAATAGGCTTATTACAAAGTTATAGAACAGAGGTAGGAGGTTGTTAGAAAGCTGCTTCAGTTTACTTCAATGAATCTGTGTGTGTGTGTGTGTGTGAGAGAGAGAGAGGTAAGAAAATGTGGGTCAGAGCCTCATAGTCAGAAGAATAGGGAGAGAAAGAGAGAACAAGGAGGAGTGGAGAGAATTGGGTGTCAGAGCCTCATGGCAAGGTGTGTCCGATGAAAATAGGAAGAGAGAGAGAAAGAGGAAGTATTTCTGTCCTTTATAGTGAATTTCCTCTAGCACCTCCCTTTGAGATCTGCTATTGTTTTCAGTCACCTCCCTTTGAGGTCTGCTATTCTTGATTTAGCAAGGAGGGGCTGCAGACCAATCTCATCAGGCCCGGAGACTGACATCACCAGGGGGTCAGAGTTAATCTCATCTTGTAAACTACCCTCATTAAGTTTGGAGACTGATATCACCAGAGTAACAAAGCTGCTTGAAATCCAAGGTCTGGGAACAGCCATGACACCTATGCTAAGCATAATGTCATGTTGATGTATGCTGACAGAGATATGATACAGGGTATTAATGAACAAACAAACATTTTTTTCAAAGAAAGGGAAGCTGTAAAACTAGAGGGCATATGATGAAGCTGGAAGGGGGTAAACTGAAAGGCAAGGTCAGGAAATACTTTTTCACTGAAAGGATGGTGGATGCTTGGAATGCCCTCCCGATGGAAATGATGGGGGCAAATACAGTGACAGAATTCAAAATGGCATGGGACAGCCAGAGTGGATCCCTTTATAGCAAGAGGATGAAATCAAAGCAAACGTAAATATCTTTTAGTAGAGGGGGGCTGACCTGCATGGAGCAGCAGTTACAACCACTCTAGCCACCTTACTGGGCAGACTAAACAGGCCGTACTGGTCTTTATCTGCCTTCATGTACTATGTTACTATGTTGGTTTTGCAGCTTCCCCTTCTTTGAAAAAGTTTCTTTGACTTTCAGTCTTGTCAAGTATGATGTCTTTCTTTAATGATCTCTCCCTTCATACGATGTGTCCAAAGCATGATAGCCAAAGTTTTGTCGTCTGAGCTTCTATAGCAAGCTTAGGTTTGATCTCTAGTACCGACTGGTTTGTTCTTCGGGCAGTCCATGGTATACACAGCATTCAAAGCCAGCACTGTAATTTGAAGGCATCAATTTTCTTCCTGTCTATCTTTTTAACTGTCCAACTTTTGCACCAACACGATGTTATTGAAACTACCATGGCTTGGACTAGTTGAAGCTTTGAGTGGAAAGAGACATTTCTGACATCATTAATGTGATATAGTTAGTTGCAGTCCATAATGTACTGCCATTCTTATGTTTTTGGAGGGTTAAAAACTGTTTTTATATTATGATGGAGGTCCAGCATGCTTATTGCCTATGGCCTACCAAAGGTAAATCCAGCTGTGGACGAACTCTATTAGAATTCATGGGGGGGGGGCAGCAAAAAAGGTAGCACCAGCCTTGATGACTCCCTGTTCACTTGTTGGTACCTGCAATTCTGGGTGCAGACCAATAGTAAGGGACGCACTCTTCCAGTGAGCACAGAATCTTACTCTTGCTGGAATTCTGCACACAGTCATTCGAAATGTTGCACTTTTCTGTGGTATTTTATTTATATTTTATATTTTATATTAAGTATCAGTCAAAAACAATGAGCCTGATATTTAGTGGTGGTAGCAAGCATGATTACAGAGCCTAGCCATCACTGCTGAATACGAAACTGGATATTTAACTAGGCTAATATACTGCTTTTTCTACAGGTTAAAGCAGTGTACGTTCAAGAACTGTATATATATTTCCCTTGTCTCCAAAGGGCTCACAATCTATTTGTTTTTGTACCTGAGGTAATGGAGGGTTAAGTGACTTGCCCAAGGCACAACTGTGGGACAGGAAACCCCAGTCTTTCCGGCCCAAGGTTGCTTTCCTCTAGCAGGATTTGAACCCTTAGCTCTCTAGCCTGAGGTAACTTGCTCCAAACACCAGGCCACTCCTCCCTCACCATATCTAGCCACCAGCATTGGATATCTAGGTCAGCCATGGAAGCCAGAAGCTAACCTGGCAGCGTTGCGGCTGAATATCGCTGTTGACCAGTTATCCCTGGGTATCGCCCTGGAACGCCCCAATGCTAGCTGTGTAGCATTGGGGTGTATAGCAGCGGTAACTGTGCTAGTGCCGCTGAATATACCGCTTGGGGCCTTTACACGGTTTACAGGTCTGTAAGCCATGTAAACGCCTTTGAATATCGGGCCCAATATGTTCTGTTACTTTGACAAAGCATGCAGAATTTTGCATAATTCCAACCTTTTGACAGAATTCTGAATTGTGTCTTTGGAATTCCAGCAGGAATAACAGATGAGCTCTTGCTTTGCTCCTGAAGCAAAGTGGCCTACGGACAGCCCTCCCCTTGGCTCCAGTAAGAATCCTGGTGCTCTCTCCCACCCGATGAGGAATATGGGGCTAAGCTCCTTCTTCACTCAAGACCACCTTCGTATCTTTCTCTCACCTCGGAAGCCCTCCTAAACAAGAAGTCTGCATTGGAGGAGGGCAGAAGCGGCTGATAGCAAAAGGCAGGAACCGTGCACAGCACCAGAGAGTGTAGGTAAGTGCTGCGTCGTGGTTTCAATGCCATTGCCGCCACTGTAGGCCTCTGGAGACGGGCAGCAGTGGTGGCAATTGGGGGTGGGGGGGGGACAGCAGGATGGAGGGCCCACCTAGGGACCACCATCCTGAGTAAATATTTATGGTTTATTTAAAAACTTGATATACCGGCCTTCATTACACCAAGGCGGTGTACGATAAAATTAAAAACTGAGGTTGAAAAGGAAGGCGAATGCCAAAAAAATCAAAGGACAGTAAAGAGGACAAAAAAAAAACACATGGGAAGGAGGGAAGGGGGAGGTAGGCAGAACCCTGGAGGCCAGAATAAGAATTCAGTGTGAGCTATCAAGAAGAGAGAATATCCTCTTTACGGAATTGATGGAGGAATACGGGCTTAGACGACAGGACTTTTATGGTTACCTCCAAGTTAGACATTGGCTGCAGAAGGCCCCATGGAAAGATGAAATACAAAAAGGGCTATCTGACTTTGAGAAGCTATGTTGGGCTAAGGGAAACAAAAAGAAATCCCTGTCACATATTTATGGGCTGTTAGTGGAACATCACACAACTGGGAAAGAAAGTTTCATATCCAGGTACATTGGGAAGAAGATATTGGAATGAAATTAGACATACAGACTTGGGAAGAAATACCTAAATGTTTGAAGGAAGGCATGGGAGCAGCCAAACATATTGAAAAAAAAGTGGTACTACATTGGTATCTCACGCCGGACTGCCTGCACCAAGTGATGAGAAAAAGAAAGAAGACATGGAGAGGGTGTAAGGAACAGGGGATTATAAACACATGTGGTGGACATGCTCCAATGTTGCAAAATACTGGGAGACATTATGAGGAGAGGTGGAGGATTTAGTGGGGCATTCAGTTGAGTGGGATGTCCTCAATGTTTTACTGGGAGTGAAGGGACGGGGGTAGGAGGAGACGAAGGGTAGATTGGTAAGAATATGTACAATAGCGGCCACAACTGAGATTGCCAGGGGTTGGAAAGAGGCAAGAATGCCTACCATAGATGCATGGCGTGAAAGAATGTGATTGATTTATGTGATGGAGAGTATAACTGCAAGTCAAAAAGAAAGGGATAACCAGTGTCAGGAAAACGTGGGCCCTTTTTGTAACCAAATATATAACGTGAGTGCCACTAGATAACTAATGAGAAGACCCAAACACATTATAGTTAATGAACAATGCGCCAAGGGGAGGGGGAGGGGGATTTTACATTTACATCTATATGGACACCATGTATTAAAGTTATTAATTGAAAAGATTAGTAAGGAGAACATGAAGGTGTGTAATCTAGGTAAAGCACAGAGGTTGAATTGGGAATCTTAATAAAGAGTTAAACATAAAGTATTATAAAAACACCAAGAGACGGACGGGATATGTTAATGGAACTTACTAGTTTGTTATAAGGGGTTAAAAGATAGAGGAAACGGTCATGAATCAGGAAATTCTAGATAGATATCTCTGCAAAGTAAGACAAGAAAATGTTCTGTACATATATTGCTGTTGAATGTCAGATGTTTGTTTTCATATTTACAAATGTATAACAGATGCTTGATGTCGGTACACGATGTTAAATAAAAAATTTAAATAATAAGATAGAGAGAGTCGGGACTTAAGATATGTGAGTATATGTATTAGAAACGCTCTTGTGGGTGTGTATATATATATATATATATATGTATTGTGAGACTATACCCGCCTTAGGCGCCCGCCTAGATATGGGGTATAGTCTGGGTTGTTAAAGGGAATACTCTGTAGTCGTGTCCAAGTACAATTAAAGCTGGGCTAAATTCCCCTTCCCTTGAGGATTGCCTTCTGGATACATCAAACAATGGTAACACAAATAAACTGTTGCTTCACAGATAAATAAAAGTTTTCCAAATGATAATAATGCTTCTTCTTGCTTCTTAACAAAGAGATTCTATCTCGTCAGAAATACATAGAGCACAATCCATCGGTTCTGGAATGACCTCTGGGTTTGAACTTTCCCACTGCATAACCTCAGGACCTGGTCCTGTATATGGGCACCATGTTTCTGTATTACTGTTTTCAGAACCTTGCCCTTGGGAGACCTCAGTTTCTAGGAGAGGAGACTGCTCTGTGCAGTCAGAGACATAAGGAGCTGTGCTTGGGGTTTCTTCCCAACACCTATTCCAATAGGGGTTTTCTAGGACCCTGTAAGCTTGGCTCTTTACAAAAGGACCCACTTCTTTCCCTCTGTAGAAAACAGGGTACTTATCTTTCTTCTGGGTGAAGATAGTTTCCAGCCCTTCCTCTGTTAGCCAAGGCTTCTTCTCTGGGGTGCAAACTGCCTTTCTCCGGGAGTACCAGACACTAGGCTTAGCTGAGCTGAAATCACTTCCTGGCTTCAGTGAGCTTTCCTGGGTGTGACGTTTGCTCTCTACCTGCTTGATTGCTTTCCCTGGCACGAGGACCCCTCTGGCTTGGAAGTCCTTTGCACTGTTTTTCCCAGCACTCTCTGGTTCAACAGCCTGCTTCCACTCAGCCCTCTTCCTCCAGGACAGCGTGTCTCTCTGTGTTTGCTCCTGAGTCTCAATTCCCTTCTGGATCTGACTGCTCGGCTGGATCTCTCTCTCTCTCAGCTGGCTCACTTGGTCTCCCTTCTCTCCCCGATCTCCCCTCTGTGGGATTACCCACCTGGTTTTATTTCCCTGCTTGTTGGACGTAGTACGTGACTCTTCCCTCAGGTGAGCCTGATTAGGACTCTGAATTTCTACTGCGTCACTAGTGCCATGAGGAAAGTTTGTATCTCCATTCCTTGCTTCCCTGCAACCTGAATGTCTCCACTGCACATGTGGCTGTGAGGTAAGCTCTTCTTTTTCATTTCCCTTTATTATCCCAGGCTCAGTGCTGTCTACCTCATGACATATCCCCCCCCTTAAGCTATTTCGGGCTGAGGGACATATGTCCTTACAGCACGGAATACGTGATAATGCGTCTGCATTGAGGTGGAGCTTGCCTGCCCTGTGTTTTACAGTAAAATTGAATGTCTGCAAAGCTAAGTGCCAGCGGGTGAGCCGCGAATTATGATTCTGCATGGTACCAAGCCACTTCAGAGGTGCATGATCAGTTACCAGTATAAAGTGGCGACCCATGAGATAAAACCTAAGGGCTTCTACTGCCCACTTAATCGCCAGGCATTCCTTTTCCACGGTTGAGTAATTAATCTCTGCCCTTGACAGTTTTCTGCTCAAATACAGGATGGGGTGTTCTGCTCCCTCAAATTCTTGCGATAGGACTGCCCCTAGACCAGATTCCGAGGCATCCGTTTGGAGGATAAATGGCCTATGGAAGTCTACCCCATGCAGAACCGGGGCTTGACATAACTTCCCTTTTAATAGGAGGAATGCTCTCTCCGCCTCAGCTGTCCATACTAGGTTATTTGGGGCATTTTTCCTCAACATATTAGTTAAGACCTGTCAGACGGCTGCCTAGGGTGAGAACTTACACAATCTTGACGATGCATATATTCATATGATTCTTGCAAGGTATTGTGGGTAATGTAGTTCTTTCACTCCCAAACACAGCTGAAGACAATAATTGAGTTGTGATACCAGTGGTAAGGCCAATAAAATACTTCTTTTATTGATGGGGTTTAATTCACCCAGCACAAATATGCTTGGTAGCAATATAAATGAGGTTACTTGCTTGCAGTGTTTAAATGGATAACAGAAAGTCACAAAGCAAATCAGAAAACAACTTTCAGCTTGTCAGGCAATTAGCTAATGTTTTCTTAGCAAATAATTACCAAATAAAAAGGCACAAAGAAATGAATAAACTTTGCTTGTTAGGTTAACTTCTGCTTATTTTCCACGCAGATCCCAGCAGTGATTCTCCCTTGCTCACACACACAATCAGGTGCAGCTTTAATTACTATCAATTGACCAGCTGAAAGCCTTTAGCTGGCTGGCTGCTACTGTGTGAACCCAAATCCTGCTTTAAGAGCTGTTTGCAGTGGAAATAAAGAACAAAGTTAGGTTTCTTTGTGATGGCTGAGGTGTTTGCTCACAGAAAGCTAGCAATAGCATTTAGATAGAGAACAGTCCATGTAATGAATAGTTTCATCTGCTGTATCTCCCCCTTCATCAATCAGCATAGGGTCACTATCATACATTGGCACAGATGAGTCTTTCCATAAGGCACTATCATGAGAATGCTTATTCCCTTGCTGCCATTCACTATTATAGATAGGGTCTGGATCAGTGTTCATACCTGAGCCTCTCCTGCTATCATAATTCCTCTCTGTATAGCCTGGCCAGTATGTAATCCAGTTCTGATGTCCAGCCTTCCAATCTTGATCCCTGGACACTGGATCTCCTCTCACATATCTTCTGGCCTTGGTCTGAAAGTCCCTTCCACGTGCAGTCTTCTCTCTTCCAGGTAGCCACTGGTGATTCCTATCTCTGCCATTCCATTCCTCTGGCTGACTCCAGTCCAATGGACTCTGCTGGCATTTGGAATACCTCCCAGACGTTCCAATGGCGTTTCTTCTCTTCCTTCCAGAGAGTTTCCTTCTTTCTCTATCCGCTTGGCTTGGCTTCTGTTTCTCCAGGTGATGCTTAAACCTGTAGCTGGGCTGGAGCTTGTAGCCGTTGCTGAAGCTCTCCCTGAAGCTCTTTCTGTAGCTCTTTCTGTAGCTGTTATCTGAAGAATAAGCTCTATTCTTATTCTGTCCTAATGTGTGCTCCTCCCTAACACAGCGCAGCTGTGTTGAATCAGGCCCTGCCCTTTGAGATGAGTGCTTAGGGATTACCTCATAGCTCTCTTGATTGCACACCCATTTTCTCACTTCAGCCCCTCTCATGGCTGCTGGAAACCTGGTGCATTCTGGGACTGGTAGTCTTTTAGGTGAAAACTCTGTTTTCTTACTTCTACCAGAACTGACAGGTTGCTTGTTCAGAGTCACATCATCTTTTCTATAGCTCCTACCTGAGCTATGATAAGCTTCCTTATCACAGACCGCACTTTCATCCGCAAACCGAGGTATGAACCTGCGGTAATAACCAATTAGACCGAGGAAACTCCGAAGGTGCTTCTTGGTTATCGGCTGTGGGAACTTTTGCACACGCTCCACCTTACTGGCTAATGGTCGAACCATACCTTTCCCGACCATGTGCCCTAAATATTTCACCTCTGCCCCAGCGAATAAACATTTGCCGGATTTAGGGTTAGACCGGCCTGTCGTAGGGCTTTTAATACGGCCTCTACCCTAGGCAGATGCTGTGCCCAATTTTCACTGTGTATAACAATGTCGTCCATATACGCCACCGCATAGTGTTGATGGGGACGTAAAACTTGGTCAACTAAGCGTTGACATGTCGCCGCTGCCCCATGTAAACCGAACGGCATTCGCCTGAATTGGAATAGACCAAGAGGAGTACTGAAGGCTGTTTTTGGTCTAGAGGCACGAGTAAGTGGAATCTGCCAATAACCTTTTGTAAGGTCAAGAGTGGTCAGATACCGTGCCTGCCCTAGCTGGTCCAGCAACTCCTCAATCCTCAGCATGGGGTATGCGTCAAAAAGGGAGATGGCGTTGACTCGACGAAAATCAATACAGAAGCGCAGGCTTCCATCCGGTTTTGGTACCAAAACCACCGGGCTGCACCACGGACTTTTAGATTCCTCAATGACTCCCATTTTTAGCATATCCCGTACTTGCTCTATTACCTCCCTCTTACGGGCCTCCGGCAGGCGATAAGGCCTTTGCCGCACTATTTCCCCGGGAGGGGTATGAATCTCATGGGCTACCAACCCTGTTTCTCCTGGCAATGGAGTGAGGACGTCTCTAAAACCCGCTAGCAATTGTGTTAACTGGTTTCGCTGCTGCTGTGATAATTCCTCTCCCATTTTTGGAGCTGGGTTTTCCTTACAATCCCTGACCTGGGGTCCTATATCCTCCTCTACCTTCTCTTCCGCTAGGGCGGTCATACCTTTAACCTCTTTTTGCCCCGTGGAACCAAAACTGCCCCCTCCACGGCTGGTGGTAGTCAAGTATGGCATCTCTTTTAACTCGGGGAACCCAACCCACTCACATATGAGTTGGGCCACTCTGTCCCCTATCTTAACCCTAAAATCTTGCTCACCAAAATTAAAGAGTAAGATTTGAACGACCCCCCTGTAATCGGGGTCAATAACCCCCGCCCCAACATCAATAAAATGTTTGGCCGCGAGCCCAGACCGGGGTGCTATCCTACCATAGCAGCCTGCTGGCAACTGGATTTGTAACCCGGTGCTTACTAATGTTTTTCCCTTTTTGGGAACTACCTCCTCTACCGCACTGAAAAGGTCGTATCCCGCAGCAGCGGCACTGGCTCTTTGTGGGCCCTGGGCGTTTGGGACAGTTTTACAGTATTTTAAAACAAAACCCTCTTTTTTGGCTACTCCAATATTCTCTGGGACTTCCTTACCAGACTCCTTCCTTTTGGGTTTAGCAAATAAAGGTTCAGGAATTAAGGTCACCAAGGCTTCCCCGTCCCCCTTGTCCTTCAGTTGCTTTTGGGGATCCCACCCGGTCAGTTTATTTTCCTTCGGGGGTTCAACCTGGCTCCTCACCTGTTGGTCGTAGGGCTCGCTAGGTATCCTCTCTTCCTCACAGTGTAAGCCTTCGCCTAGCCCTTCATCAAATAGTGGCCAATCTCTGCCTAACACTATGTCAAAGGGAAGACGTGGAACTAAGGCGACTAGAACCTTTTCCCAGGTTCCCAACCCTTTTATTGTTAAATTGTAAAGAGGGTAAGCGGTAGTCGCTCCATGTATACATTTTATTTTGGCCATGCCTTCCGGTTGATTAGGGGTGGATTGGTTGCTGGCCTGTAAGCGACGCCAGAACTTTTCCGACACCATAGTCTGGTCCGCCCCTGAATCAAATAGGGCCTTGGCCAGCACGCCCTGTACCTCTACCTCAAGGCGAAAGCCTTCCTGCCTATATTTTTCCTTTTCACCCATCAGTGCTGTGCGTGACATGCATTCATCCCTCTTGTGACCCGTCCTCCCACATTTAAAACATTTCATGCGAGAGTCATTCCCCATACCTCTATCCATACATTTCTTTGTATCTGGTATACATGACATTGGGTCTTTCATTACTCTGCTGAAATTTGCCACCCCATACGAGTCGCTAGCTCCTCCCTGCGGTTTATGGGCTATCCGAGCCTCCATGAACCTTTCGGTTAAGAGAGCAGCCTCGTCTGAAGTCTGGCAATTCTGGAGAGTGAGGAATGCACTGACTTCACCTGGCACAGCCTCAGAGAACTGCTCCAACACGAGCATATCAAGAATACTCTCTATTATTCTCCCTTCTGGCGTAAGCTACTTCCACACCAGGCTACGTATCCGTTGGCCTAGTGCCTTAGGAGTTTCACCCGGCTGGATTTTTGTCGCCCTTAACATCCGGCGATACACCATAGGCGACAGGCCTAGCCTGTCCCGTATGGCTGCTTTTACATCTTTGTAATCAGTTGCCTGGGCGGCGGGCATAGCTTTATAAGCCGCCAAGGCTTCTCCCGTCAGGGAGGTGGCTAACCGGACCGCCCACTGCTTCTCGGGCCACCCTGCACTTCGAGCTACCCGCTCAAAGGCCTCGAGAAAGTCATCAATATTGTCTTTGCCTGACCATTGTCCAAAAGATAAGACCCCACAAGTTTGTGGGCCTACCCCACAGTGTCCTTCAGGCATCTTGTCTGTCAGCCGCTCCTGTAGCAAAGCTTGCACCAAGTCTGTCAGCGGCTTCTGCTGCGCCTGCATGGCTGCTAACGCTTGCTCCTGACACCGCTGGGCCAGCTCCCGTTGTTTTTCGAATTGGAGCCCAATCCAACGCAGCGTCTCCTGTGGAGTCTCCATGATGGCAGCCTGCAACAGTAAGGAAGGAAAAAAAAACCCACCAAGTGCGGCACCTTTTTTTTTCCTAAATGCAGTTAAGTTAGGGTTTTTCAGTCCCCCTTATTTCTCCTTACAGAATCCCACCCTGGCTGTACCCAGATACCTTTACCTGAGTCAGGTGGTGTTTCTGGCTTTGAGAAAGTTCTTTTTCCATTTCCAGACTCTGGAGTCCTCTGGGCGTGGTCCACCGCAGTCCCGGTCCTGTTCTCTGGCGCTGGTGACTCCCCTGTGCTCCCACGGTATCCTTCTTTTCAGGAATCCAAAGAACTACGCCATTTGTGAGACTATACCCGCCTTAGGCGCCCGCCTAGATATGGGGTATAGCCTGGGTTGTTAAAGGAATACTCTGTAGTCGTGTCCAAGTACAATTAAAGCTGGGCTTTATTCCCCTTCCCTTGAGGATTGCCTTCTGGATAAATCAAACAATGGTAACACAAATAAACTGTTGCTTCACAGATAAATAAGTTTTCCAAATGATAATAATGCTTCTTCTTGCTTCTTAACAAAGAGATTCTATCTCGTCAGAAATACATAGAGCACAATCCATCGGTTCTGGAATGACCTCTGGGTTTGAACTTTCCCACTGCATAACCTCAGGACCTGGTCCTGTATATGGGCACCATGTTTCTGTATTACTGTTTTCAGAACCTTGCCCTTGGGAGACCTCAGTTTCTAGGAGAGGAGACTGCTCTGTGCAGTCAGAGACATAAGGAGCTGTGCTTGGGGTTTCTTCCCAACACCTATTCCAATAGGGGTTTTCTAGGACCCTGTAAGCTTGGCTCTTTACAAAAGGACCCACTTCTTTCCCTCTGTAGAAAACAGGGTACTTATCTTTCTTCTGGGTGAGGATAGTTTCCAGCCCTTCCTCTGTTAGCCAAGGCTTCTTCTCTGGGTTGCAAACTGCCTTTCTCCGGGAGTACCAGACACTAGGCTTAGCTGAGCTGAAATCACTTCCTGGCTTCAGTGAGCTTTCCTGGGTGTGATGTTTGCTCTCTACCTGCTTGGTTGCTTTCCCCGGCACGAGGACCCCTCTGGCTTGGAAGTCCTTTGCACTGTTTTTCCCAGCACTCTCTGGTTCAACAGCCTGCTTCCACTCAGCCCTCTTCCTCCAGGACAGCGTGTCTCTCTGTGTTTGCTCCTGAGTCTCAATTCCCTTCTGGGTCTGACTCCTCGGCTGGATCTCTCTCTCTCAGCTGGCTTACTTGGTCTCCCTTCTCTCCCCGATCTCCCCTCTGTGGGATTACCCACCTGGTTTTATTTCCCTGCTTGTTGGACGTAGTACGTGACTCTTCCCTCAGGTGAGCCTGATTAGGACTCTGAATTTCTACTGCATCACTAATGCCATGAGGAAAGTTTGTTTCTCCATTCCCTGCTTCCCTGCAACCTGAATGTCTCCACTGCACATGTGGCTGTGAGGTAAGCTCTTCTTTTTCATTTCCCTTTATTATCCCAGGCTCAGTGCTGTCTACCTCATGACAATATATGTATATATATATATATATATGTGTGTATATATATATATATATATATATATATATATATATATATATATATATATATATATATATATATATATATATATATATATATATATATATATATTGTCATGAGGTAGACAGCACTGAGCCTGGGATAATAAAGGGAAATGTGTATATATGTATATATTGTGACACTGAAGATCTGCCCTGTGCCTTAAAAACACAGAAATCTGCTGTGTATAGCTCAGATTCTGACAGGCAGGTAGATCAGAAGCTTCCTAGTTACTATAGGCAACCAAAACAAGCTGAGACACGAGGTCTGCAGTCACGCCCAGTTAGCAAACACTCCCCAGTTGATCAGGAAAACAGTTTTCACATGGGCAAGAAAACGCCTCTAAAGCTGTATAAAAAATGTCCAAAGCAGAGTTAGACCAAGAGCAAGACGGAGACAGAGACCAGGAAGCTGCAGGAGCTTGGCAAGTGGGAGGAAACTTGCAGGTCTCAGACGGAGGCTCAGAATACTCTTATACTGACTCTGAACTGCCTGAACCTTGGAGCAGAAAGCCACGGAGGAATGATCAAAAGGAAACAAAGTTACCTTCACCAAGAGAGGTTAGTTACAGAAACACTCACCTCTGAAGCAGTGTGATTTTCCCAGGCACCGAGCTCAGTGGAAGGAACGTGAGGCAGTTGGTAACAGGCCATATGTATTTGAGAAGCAGAGCTGCTTAAAATACTTACAACCCTGTGAGAGGGAAAGTAATCCTGTTGAGGATATCTGTATGCTTGATGAGGATGAATGTATGCTCCTAAAACCCTGCAGGAGACTTCCAAAAGAAAAGTCTTCTATTACCAGAACAGGACAGTGCTATGAGCTGCCATCAAGTACAAGAGGCAGGAGGTTTAAAAGTTACAAAGAAAAAGCTTGTTTAGACAGAGCTGTTTCTCCGTCCTGCTTTTACAAGCTGTGTGATAAGTATCTGCCTTATTGTGAAGAGGGCTGTCCTGAGAGCTCAGAGAGAGAGACTGAATTGAGGAAGTTTCAGACTTTCTGTCCTAGAGAAAATACTGTGTTTGATGAACCGATGATTACAGAACCAAGTAGTTTAACTCCATGTGTTGAAGAAATGGATTGCTCTTTATTGATGGCTGATATCAGTTCTTCTCTGCGTTAGCTAAAGACAAGAGTGCCTTGTAGAGAGCTGGAAAGCATAGAAGAGACTGCCAGCATATCAGCTGATTCTGTTTAATGTAATTCATGATTTTTGGTTAAAGCAAGAAGCTGTATTTGGTTTTCTTCTTCAGTTTGCCAGAGGCATGGCTGTATTTTAAGTTCTTGTGTTTTGTACTACTTTTGAAAATCCAACCCCGGGAGGGGAATAAAAATCCTTGTTGAAAACCTGACTACTCGGACTCGCAACTACTACTTTTCATAAAGATAGGTCAGGCCCAGCAGTGTGACTGGCTGCCTACGCCACAGTTCAGCCACTGCTGGTGACAATATATATATATATATATGTATATATATATATATATTAGGTTGTTTTGGGCATGCATGTGTGTAAGGAGACTAAGTATATGTAATAGGGAGACTGTCTATGTGTTTATATGTATTAGGGAGGCTGTTTGAGGGTGGGTGTATATACAGTATGTATTAGAGAGATTGTATGTGGGTGTATATGTCTTAGAGGTTATTTCCAAATAGGTTTTTAGTATGTACAAGTATTAGAAAGATGCAGACATGCCAAGTCAAACGCATTCAGCCCTGTTCTCATGCTCACACGCTAAGGCCCCTTTCTCTCATGCATTTTTGGGCATGCTGCAAGTCTGAAAACAGAGATGAATGTTGCTTCACAGGCAAAGCCACCTCTGTGAGCAGAAGCCCACCTATGGGATTGGTTGACAGCTTTGGAAAGGCCGCTGGACTCCTCTCCCAGTTGTTACTGCAGCAGTTCCCAAAATGTTGGCCTGTTCCTACCTTCTTCCAGTGGGAGGAGCTTCATCTCTTAGTCTCTGCCCACCACCGGTCTCAGCTGTGGAGGAGGTGAGGGGCAGGGTCTGCAGCCCAGTAGAAACAGTTAGTGGATCAGTGGCATATCAAGGGGGGCAATGGGTGCGGCCTGCCCTGGGTGCCGGCTGGGAGGGGGGTGCACCCACTGCTGGGCCCACAGGACAGCACAGCAAACTAACTTACCTTAAAGTTGGCTTGCCACTCGGTCTTTGCTCCGTGGTCCTGCTGCTCTCCTCTCTTAGCCGAAGTCTCGCGATTCAGAAAACCTTGGCTGGGAGATGAGAGCAGCGGGCCCACAGAGCAGAGACAGCACGGCAAGCCATCATTAAGGTAAGATAGTTGTGCTGTCTCTGGAGGGGGGGGAGAGTGCATGCCAAGGATCTGGCACTATCTACTTAACTACACGTTATTCTTGCAGCAAGAATTAAAATCTGAATGTGAGTAGACAATCAATACATAACATTATTTATCCAACTGAACCGGAGTGAGGTCTTATACTGTTTTAAAATGCATCTTCATAGTTCTTATACCCTAGTTTATACTTTAATCACACTAACCTTAGCACAACATTCTAAAGGCATATATATATAAGGCCTTATACATCACTCATCCCATGATCATTATTCTGCCACTACCATCCGTTGCTAACTTACGTTACCAGTACTCAACACGCCTAGCAAAAAAATATCATAATGTAGCTCAATCAACACATTCACATTCCAAGCACAATAAATGCATAAACCCTATCACTGAGTCTCCAATAAATTGTGTGCTAATTAATGCAAGATCTGTTAGAAATAAACCAAACACCATCTTAGATTACTTACAAGACAACAAGTTAGATATTGTTTGCATCACTGAAACATGACTCACAGATACAGATCAGGTTCTACTTAATCAAATTACACCTTCTGGATATACAGCTTTTAACTGTACAAGAACACATAAAAAAGGCGATGTACTAATTCTAACTAGAAATTATTACAAATTTAAAATCACAGCAATTGTTCAGACAATAAAATTCAACACCATTACCATCTCCAACAATTACCTAACCATTTGTCTCACATATAGACCTCCAGATGCTAAGTCTACGGATTTCTCATTAATACTAGAGACAATTTGTGCACACATTTCTCAGCATAAGCCACTCATTGCCTTAGGAGACTACAATCTTTGCTCCTCTTCTATCAAGGAATCCAGAGCATTTCTTTCAGCTATGCAATCTCTCCATTTCACACAAATTGTGAACTCTCCTACACATCAGCATGGAACAAGTCCCGACCTTATTTTCTTATCAGATCAGATGATGATAAATGTTTGATCCACTGATTTGACAATCACTCCAATCCCTTGGTCTGATCACTATGTGATAACCTTCTCAATGGTGATTAAAAACTCAGCCAGTTGGGACTTCTGGTGATGTCAGCAGACTAGATGGTGGCAAGCTAGAGGAGCTCGGCCACCATAGCCTGCCAAATAGGGCAAAAACAAAGCGGGAAAACGCGTAAAAGAAGAAAATAAAGCAGGGGGCAGTGCGGCGGTAACACCCCAAGCCCAGAAGAGACGGGATTGAGCAGCACACTCAGCCTAACACCGGGGGTAGCGGCGGAGAGAGGAGTCGGGCCGGCCAGGTGCGTGGAGCAGCAGGCAAGGGGCGAGGAGGCAGTGAAGATCGCGGCAGAGCCAGAGAGGCCGCAGAGTGAAGGAGGAGAGGAGTCGGGGTGAGAGCGAGAGGAGCCTGTGCAAGGCTGAGAAGCGGCGGTGAGCTGAGGTGTATCCCGAAGGATACTGTAGCGGCGAGAGAGCTGCCTGGGAGGCACGTGGAGAGGACTGCCTGCACCAAGAAGGTGGCTGGGAGGGGGCCCAAGTCCGCACGAGGAGTCTGGAAGCAGCTGAGGAAGGAGTGGGAGCGATCGGAGGTGAGCATCAGTTGAGCCCGGGAGGAACAGCAGTGCAGGAGACGGGCTGTGGCAGAGGGGAGCAGCTGGGCCTGCAAGGAAAGGTGGTGAAGAGGCTGATCTGCTTTGGAAAAGGCAGGGGGCACGGTGAACGGCCCAGCTAGTAGCAGGAGGAAGAGGAGGGGAGACAGAGCATCTGGACTGACTGCAGAGAGACAGGGCTGAAGTAGCCTTGGAGCGGGAGCAGCATGGAGCAGACCAAGACGGCAAGAAGGAAAGAGGAACTGAGACGGGGGTGAAAACAACAGATCCACAGTGTGAGAGAACAAACAGGAGGAACAGCAGAACTGTAACAGAGGAAAGAGGCAGAGAACATCTCTGCAGTCTGTATAGCACCCAACGGAGCGGGGGAGGAGAGTAGTAGCGGACGTGGAACCAGCTACCTGCAGGGAGATACTAAATAAACACCAAATGGAGAAAGCAAAGAGAGAAGGGGCAGTGAAGAAGAAGTTGGCAGAGTTTTGTTCCCCGTATGTGCCTCCTAGAGGTGGAAAGGAGGGGGAGAAGACGTGCAAGCAGAGGGGGGGGGGGGGGCCTATCGCCAGAGCACGAGCAGGAGACAGAAGGAGAGGAGTGCTCGGGAATGGCAGAGCAAATCATGCAGTGGCTGATGGATTTGAAGGAGGCTTTAAAGGAAGAGATTGGAGGAGTCAAGAATGAGCTGAAAGAGGCTTTGCAGTCAATCAAGCATGATCTTACGGAACTAGGAGAGCGAGCAGAAGATGTAGAGAACCACCTGGAAAATCATGGGGCAGAGGTGGAGCAAATCCAGAAAGGCTGGAAAGAGCTGAAGGAAGCACAAGAGGAGCTGAAAGCAAAAACGGAAGACCTGGAAGATCGCTCGAGAAGGTGTAACATTAGAGTGCGGGGAGGCCCGGAGGGACCCAGATATAGGAACAGCGAAGTGGTTTCACAGAAAATATTTGGAGAAATCTTGAAAGAGGCGGAGTGCACAGAGGAGGAGGAAGATAGTCAGGTGAAAATAGAACGGGCCCATAGAGGGCTGGGGCCAGTGCAGGATAACCGACAGAGACATTATAGTTTGCTTGGCTTCATATAAGATGAAAGAACGAATAATGGGAGCAGCGAGAAAGCAACAAGTCCAGTGGGAAGGAAACAAACTGGAGCTGTTCCAGGATCTGTCGCAAGGGACGCTGCAGCGTAGACGAGAAATAAAAGAAGTCACGACCTACTTGAGAAGGACTAATCTGAGATATAAGTGGCTGTACCCGTTTGGACTGTTGATCACGGTACAAGGGAGGTCGAGGAAAGTGAAGACAAGTGCAGAAGCATGGAGGGCTTTGAGAGAAGTGGGAGCTGAGAATCTACCAGAGGGTGCCAACAGTCCGGTAAAACCAAGGGACAACACGGCGGAAAGCTTGAAATGGCACAGAGCAGCAGAAGGGGGTCGGAGACTGGCGAGACTGGCCAAGGAGCGGCAGAGTGAGCGGGAGCACGAAGGAGCAGCAGGAGGAAGTGGCTGATAATGCATGGTCTTGAGCTGGATAATCTATAATATGGGAAAAGTTTAGGGGGAGAGTATTGAATAATGTAGCAAGAGGGGGGAGAGGATAGAAGGGATGGGGAGGAGGGGTGGAGAAGAGGAATAAATGGGGTGGGGGTGGCGGGGGAGATAGAAGGGAGGGAGGGGGAAGAGAGGGAGAGGCAGGCAAGGGTCCGATCCGAGGTCACTGTAATGGAAGTCAGATCTCCGGGTTGGAGAAGTAAGAAGGGAGAAGAGGGGAGTCAAGGTGAGGCGCGGGGGGGGGGGGGGGGGAAGGGAGCAAGGGGAAGGGGAAGGGGGTGGAGGGTTGGGGGGGAAGCTGGAGGGAAGGGGGAGTTAGGTCGGAGGAAGTCTTGAAAATTGTTACGTTAAATGTGAAGGGGCTGAATTCACCATGGAAGAGACAACAATTGTATAAGGAACTGGAAAGGCATAGGGCAGCGATTGTACTGTTGCAGGAGACACATTTACTTAAAAAGCATGAAGCGCTAGTGCACCCGAAGGGGTATAGAGAATGCCTTTTTGCTTCAAACTTACGGGAAAGGAAGAAAGGAGGGGTGGCGATTCTCATTGCAGGGGACTATAAAACGGAAGTGCAGACGGTGATGAGTGATAAGGGGGGGGGCGGTATCTGTTGGTGCGTGTGAAAGTTGGAAAGGAGTGGTATTGCGTGGTGAACGTGTATGCTCCCACGGGTTCCCAGAAAGAATTCTGGGAGGAGTTGGGGAAGCAGGTGTCGGTAGTGGGGGAAGGAGTATTAATATGTGGAGGGGATTTCAACATGCCATGGGAGGTGGAGAGAGACACTACGGGGAAAAGGGAAGGGCGGAGGGCAGATAGACAGAGATACCATAGGTTTGTGGATGAGAATGATTTGATAGACGCATGGAGATTTATGAATCCGGGTAGGAGGCAGTTTTCATTTTTCTCGGCTGTGCATGGGACATACTCTAGATTAGATGTTATTTGGGTAGGAAAGGAATTGGCAGGCAGGATAAAGGAAGGAGAAATAGAGCCGATTACATGGTCGGATCACGCGCTAATGGTGATACAGGTGAGGGTGAGGGACGAGTGCAAGGGGGGGGGGCAATATTGGAAGCTTAATGAAGGATTGCTGGAAGATGCGAGGGTGGTGAGAGAGGTGGAAAAGCTAATACTGGACTATTTTGAAGAGAATGGGAAGGGAGAGGTCAAGGAGGGAGTGGTCTGGGATGCCTTTAAAGCAGTAGTGAGAGGGGTATTGGTTAAGTGGGGAGGGCGGATCAAAAGGGAACGAGAGGAGCAGGAATTGCAACTGAGGCATCAACTTATGGAATTGGAAGAGAAGGATGCACTGGGAGGGGGGACAACTAGGGGAGAGGTATTAGAAGTGAGGGCTAAATTAAATGCTCTGGAGGCGGGGCAAATAAAGCATATATTGCAGATGTTGTGACAGAACTTTTTCGAAGGGGGCAACAAAACTGGGAAGTACTTGGCTAGGCAATTAAAGAAGAGACAGGAAAGGAATCATATACTCCAGATTAGAGGAAAGAGGGGGATAGTGAGGGATGACCACCAGATTAGAGAGGAATTTGTGACGTTTTATAAGAAATTATATGCAGCCCAGGCAGAGGGAACGGAGAACATAAGAACATAAGATATGCCATACTGGGTCAGACCAAGGTCCATCAAGCCCAGTATTCTGTTTCCAACAGTGGCCAATCTAGGTCATATGTACTGTCAGACGGCTGCCTAGGGTGAGAACTTACACAATCTTGACGATGCATATATTCATATGATTCTTGCAAGGTATTGTGGGTATTGTAGTTCATTCACTCCCAAACACAGCTGATGACAATAATTTGAGTTGTGAAACCAAGTGGTAAGATCAATAAAATACTTCTTTTATTGATGGGGTTTAATTCACCCAGCACATGTATGCTTGATAGCACTATAAATGAGGTTACTTGCTTGCAGTGTTTAAAATGGATAACAAAAAAAAATCACAAAGTAAACCAGAAAACAACCTTCAGCTTGTCAGGCAATTAGCTAATGTTTTCTTAGCAAATAATTACCAAATACAAAGGCACAAAGTAAAGAATAAACTTTGCTGGTTAGGTTAACTTCTGCTTATTTTCCACGCCGATCTCAGCAGTGATTCTCCCTTGCTCACACACACAATCAGGTGCAGCCCTAATTACTATCAATGGACCAGCTGAAAGCCTTTAGCTGGCTGGCTGCTACTGTGTGAGCCCAAATCCTGCTTTAAGAGCTGTTTGCAGTGGAAATAAAGAACAAAGTTAGGTTTCTTTGTGATGGCTGATGTGTTTGCTCACGGAAAACTAGCAATAGCATTTAGATAGAGAACAGTCCATATAAATAGTTTCATTTGCTGTATCTCCCTCTTCATCAATCAGCATATGGTCACTATCATACATTGGCACAGACGAGTCTTTCATTAAGGCACTATCATGAGAATGCTTATTCCCTGGCTGCCATTCTCTGTTATAGATAGGGTCTGGATCAGTGTTCATACCTGAGCCTCTCCTGCTATCATTATTCCTCTCTGTATAGCCTGGCCAATATGTAACCCAATTCTGATGTCCAGCCTTCCAATCTTGATCCCTGGACACTGGGTCTTCTCTCACATACCTTCTGGCCTTGGTCTGAAAGTCCCTTCCACATGCAGTCTTCTCTCTTCCAGGTAGCCACTGGTGATTCCTATCTCTGCCACTCCATTCCTCTGGCTGAATCCAGTCCAATGGACTCTGCTGGCTTTTGGAATACCTCCCAGTATGAGTACTGCCTTGGAATCTCCCAGACCTTCCAATGGCCTTTCTTCTCTTCCTTCCAGAGAGTTTCCTTCTCTCTCTATCTGCTTGGCTTTTTCTGAAGCTGTTCTTCAAACTCTCCTTGAAGCCGTTATCTGAAGAATAAGCTCTATTCTTATTCTTTCCTAATGTGTGCTGCTCCCTAACACAGCGCAGCTGTCTTGAATCAGGCCCTGCCCTTTGAGATGAGTGCTTAGGGATTACCTCATAGCTCTCTTGATTGCACACACATTTTCTCACTTCAGCCCCTCTCATGGCTGCTGGAAACCTGGTGCATTCTGGGACTGGTAGTCTTTTATGTGAAAACTCTGTTTTCTTGCTTCTACCAGAACTGACAGGTTGCTTGTTCAGAGTCACATCATCTTTTCTATAGCTCCTACCTGAGCTATGATAAGCTTCCTTATCACAGTACCTAGCAGTTTCCCCAAGAGACACAAGTTCCACAATGCTTGTACTGGGTCAAGCATTGATATCTTCGATCACTTCTTAATAATGGTTTATGGACCTTTCCTCCAGGAACTTGTCCAAACCTTTTTTAAACCCAGCTACACTAACAGCCTTTACTACATCCTCCGGTAACAAATTCCAGAGTTTGATTACACGTTGAGTGAAAAAATATTTTCTTTTATTAGTCTTAAATAGTTTACCCTGTAGCTTCATTGCATGTCCCCTAGTCTTTCTATATTCTGATAACGTAAACAATCGATTTACGTTTACCCGTTCCACTCCGTTCATTAATTTATAGACTTCTATCATATCTCCCCTCAGCCGTCTCTTTTCCAGGTTAAAGAGCCCTAACCTTTTTAGCCTTTCCTCATAGGAGTATCCTTCCATCCCCTTTACCATTTTGGTGGCTCTTCTCTGAACCTTTTTTAAAATCGCTATATCCTTTTTAAGATACGGCGACCAGAATTGCACACAATATTCAAGGTGCGGTCTCACCATGGAACGATATAGAGGCATTATAATATCTTTTGTTTTATTTTCCATTCCTTTCCTTATCATACCTAGCATTCTATTTGCTCTCTTGGCTGCCGCTGCAAACTGGGCCGAGGGTTTTAACATGGTATCCACAATGACGCCTAAATCTTTTTCCTGGGTGGTGGTTCCTAATGTGGAACCTTGCATCGTGTAACCATAGTTTGGGTTGTTCTTCCCTAGGTGCATAACCTTGCACTTCTCCACATTAAATTTCATCTGCCATTTTGATGCCCAGTCTTCCAATTTATCAAGATCCTCTTGCAATTTTTCACAATCCTCTTGGGTTTTAACAACTTTAAATAGTTTTGTGTCATCTGCAAATTTGATAACCTCACTCGTTATTCCACTTTCCAGGTCATTTATGAATATGTCAAAAAGCAGCGGACCCAGCACAGATCCCTGGGGTACACCACTATTCACCTTTCTCCATTGGGAAAATTGGCCATTTAGCCCTACCCTCTGCTTTCTATCTTTTAACCAGTTCCTGATCCACAATAGTACACTGCCTCCTATCCCATGACTCTTTAGTTTTGCCAAAAGTCTCTGATGAGGGACCTTGTCAAAGGCTTTCTGAAAGTCCAGATACACAATATCAACCGACTCACCTTTGTCCACCTGTTTATTCACTCCTTCAAAAAAACATAACAGATTAGTAAGACAAGATCTTCCTTGTCTAAAGCCATGTTGGCTGTCTCCCATTAGGTCGTGACTATCTACATGCTGAGTAATTTTATTCTTTATGATGGTTTCTACCATTTTTCCCGGTACTGACGTCAGGCTCACCGGTCTGTAGTTTCCTGGATCACCCCTGGAACCCTTTTTAAAAATTGGTGTTACATTGGCGATCCTCCAATCTTCATGTATTAGAGATGATTTTAATGATAGTTCACAGATTACTAATAGCAGGTCTGCAATCTCATATTTCAGTTCTTTCAACACCCTTGGATGTATACCATCCGGCCCAGGTGATTTGCTACTCTTCAGTTTATCTAATAGTTGTAAGACATCTTCCCGATGTATCGATATTTCCTTCAATTCTTCCGCACCTTTAAATACCACTTCAGTCATGGGTAACATCCCTACATCTTCCTCAGTAAAGACTGAAGCAAAGAATTCATTCAGTCTCTCCGCTATCGCCTTGTCGCCTCTTAGTGCTCCTTTAACCCCTTTATCATTTAATGGACCAACTGACTCTCTCACAGGTTTTTTGCTACGAATGTACTTGAAAAGGTCTTTATTTCGTGTTTTTGCTTCCGCAGCAAGCTTCTTCTCAAATTCTCTCTTTGCCTGCCTTATCAATGCCTTGCATTTGACTTGCCAGTGCTTGTGCTGTTTCCAGGTTTCGTCATTTGGCTCTTTTTTCCATTTCCTGAAAGATGCTTTTTTGGCAACAACAGCCTCTCTGACCTCACCTTTAAACCATGCTGGCAGTTTTTTGGACTTCCTTCCACTTTTCTTAAAGCGTGGAATACAGCTGGTCTGGGCTTCCAAGATAGTATTTTTCAACAACATCCAAGCTTGATGTACGTTTTTAACCTTTGCAACTGCTCCTTTTAGTTTTTTCTTAACTGTTTTCCTCATTTTATCATAGTCTCCCTTTCGAATGTTAAAGGGTAGTACTGTGGATTTCCTTACTATTGCCAAGTGGCCCCAACACCCTTATCTCTTGCACTAGATCTGGTGTTCCACTAAGGACTAGGTCTAATATGGCTTCCCCTCTGGTCGGTTCATGAACCAGCTGCTCCAAGATGCAGTCATTTATTTCATCTAGGAACTTTATCTCCCTAGCATGTCCTGCTGTGACACTGACCCAGTCGATGCCGGGGTAATTGAAATCACCCATTATTATTACTGTACTGTAACTTTTGCTAGCTTCCTTGATTTCTTTGAGCATTTCATCATCCATTTGTTCATTCTGGCCAGGCGGACGATAGTACACCCCCACTGCCATCGCCTTCCCCTTTTTACATGGAATTTCAATCCATAGAGATTCTACAGCAAATTTTGTTTCTTGCAAAACTTTAATCCTTTCTGACTCAATGCCCTCTCTAACATAGAGCGCAACCCCTCCACCAATTTGATCAGCTCTATCATTACGATATAGTTTGTACCCAGGTATCACAGTGTCCCACTGGTTGTCCTCCTTCCACCATGTCTCTGATATTCCAATCATATCTAACCTCTCGTTTAGTGCTATATATTCTAACTCTCCCATCTTGGTTTTTAGACTTCTAGCATTTGCATACAAGCATTTTAGAGACTGTATTTTATTCATATTAATTTGGCTATTGGTAGACATGGGTAATTTGGGATCTTTAAGCTCTGTCTGCTCCATACTCGAGGGCATTTGGGCTACTTTACTCTTTTTTGGAACCTCTCTGCTTTTTGTAGTATCCTTCAAGGATACATTCTTCCGAACCATGCGCTCTTGGGCTACTGTCGGCTTTCCCCTATTATCTAGTTTAAAAGCTGCTCTATCTCCTTATATATACTTGGGAGAAGTGAGGTTGCCACGGTTGGAGGACAGGGAGCAGGAGGATCTAGATAGGGAAATTGGGGCAGAGGAGGTGCGAGGGGCGATTAAAGGGATGAAGCTAGGGAAAGCCCCGGGCTTAGATGGGTTGACAGTGATTTTCTATAAGAAATTTGGGAGTTTGTTAACCCAGCCATTATTATCAGTTTTCAACGGGACACGGCGTGGGGAAAAGTTGGCAGATACGATGGGTTGGGCAGGCATCACCGTGATACACAAGGAGGGGAAAGACCCACTGGAATGTGCGTCCTACAGGCCAATATCACTGTTAAATCATGATGCGAAATTGTTGGCAAAAACTTTAGCAACAAGGCTCAGTAGGTTTCTAGGGAAGCTGGTCCATGAGGACCAAGCAGGGTTTATACCGGGGAGGCAGGTGGCGGATAAAATATTCGAAAGGTATTCAATGTGATTTGGGCAGCAAAACGAGCGGGAGATCCAACAATGCTGGTATTGTTAGATGCTGAAAAGGCATTTGACCAGGTGTCCTGGAAATTTCTGTTCTCGGTTTTAGGGGTTATGGGGTTTGGAGCAGAATTTATGAAGTGGATAAAGGCTTTATATGACAGTCCCAAAGCATGTGTGAGGGTAAATGGAGGGTATTCAAGCTTGTTTCCGTTGGGGAGGGGAATGAGGCAGGGCTGCCCGCTATTGCCCTTGTTATTTGCGCTCTCTTTGGAGCCGTTGGCAGCGAGGATAAGGGCGAGCACCGAGATTAGAGGGGTGAGAGTAGGGCAACTGGAGTATCGAATGTCGCTCTTTGCGGATGACATTTTATTAACAATCACACAACTAGGGGGGACTTTACCAGCTTTAATGGGGGAGATACAGAAATATGGGGATGTGGCGAGGTTTCAAATTAATTGGGGGAAATCAGAAATATTAAATGTGGTAGGGAAAGAGGACCAGCAGAGGGAGCTCCAGAGGAGCTACCCATTTCGGTGGGCAAAGAGGTCGATTAAATACCTGGGGGTTCAGGTGGGGAGGTCACTGGAGGAATTATTTGATCTAAATTACAAAAAGCTCTTAGGGCAACTAGAGACGCAGTTGGAGGGCTGGAAAAGGGGGTATTACTCTTGGTTTGGATGGAGAGTGATCATCAAGATGATGCTGCTCCCTCAATTTTAGTTTTTTTTCCAAGTGCTACCCATAGCAGTACCGAGAGGAGTATTAAAGAAGGTGCAAAAGCAAGTAGAGGGGTTTATTTGGGGGGTAAAAGGCCACAGGTGGCGGCGAGGACTCTACAAGTACAAGGGTTGGAAGGTGGGATGGGGGTGCCTAACTTTGCAGTGTACTATGGAGCAGCGCAGCTCAGGGCGGTAGCTGCATGGATAAGAGAGCAGAATAAGCAATGGGTAGTGATGGAGGCATCAGAATTCAGTCCCAGAGAGTTAGAGCGTATAGTCTGGGAGGGGCAGGGGGAGAGGGGGGCTAACCCAATGGTAGTGCACACGTTAAACATATGGCAACAGAATAGGCAGAGGATGGTGGGTGACAAGAAGTGGTCGCCTACCATGTCCCTCCAGGCGTGTTGTGCAAAGGGGGTGGGAGCGAGGAGAGCAATATTGAAGAAGTGGGGGGAACGGGGGTTGAACTAGGTGTCACAGTTATTAGTGGGGAAGGAGATAAAGGGTTTTGAGGAGATCAGGGACTTGTACCAGCTGCAGGAAACAGATAGATATGCGTATGTTCAAATGGGGTCGCTGATCAGTAAATGACAGAAGGGGCAGAGTAGTGGAGGGGGAGCGGAATGGTTTGAAGGGGCTTGCTTGGGGTCCATGGGGCAAAGGGGCATGATATCTAGAATTTATAAAGGGTTAATAGCGAGAGGAGACAGGAAATTGAGCTATATGGATGCTTGGGAAAGAGATCTAGGGGTGAAGTGGGGGGTAGAGGAGTGGGAGGAGGTGGCGAGGAGCATAGCTACATTCACAATCGCTACGGCGCTGCGAGAGAATGGCTTCAAGGTGTTGAGTAGATGGTATCTGACGCTGGAGAGGCTGCATAAAGCGGGGATATTGAAGACAAAAGAGTGTTGGAGAAAGTGTGGGGGAGAGGGTACATGGATGCACATGTGGTGGACTTGTCCAGTGGTTCAAAGGTATTGGGGGAGAGTTGGGGAGAATATTAATAGCATTGTGGGAGCCCGAATAGAACTGACTCCTGAAATGTGTCTCCTGCAGAAGAAGGATGGAAAGTGGGAAGGAGAGTGGAAAATCATTTGGTTTTGTGTCACGGTGGCTAGATGTGAAATAGCCTGGCACTGGAATAGAATGAATGGAATAGAATGGTTAATCGATGATTCCCTAAACTGTATTGCTCACTCTAAATTATAATCTCATACATCCTTAGCCTATAGAGTCCAAAACACATGCTAATTTTCTGTACATAGTTGTTAATATTTGTTACCCCAGTTATCCCTGTTTTATTCCCTGTTATCTGTAAACTTGACATATGTTATATGTTTTAAGTATAAAGTTGTTAAATTGTAAACCACGCTGATGATGAATAGCGCGGTATATAAAAGCTTTTAAATAAATAAATAAAATAAATAAATGATTTTACCATCTATGAACAGCTATGCTAAAAGATTCTCGGATGTATATCTTATGTATAAAATTACGGGGGAGAAGAAGGGTAGGGGGGGACAAACGGAGAAAGTGGGAAGGGGTATGGAGGTGGCTAAGAGAGCTCAGGTGGAAGGATGGAGAAGGAGCGGAAGGGGAGGGGGGGTTAGAACTGGTGTAGGCGAAGGGTTGGAAGGAATGTGGATGGAAGTAATAGGATGTATCTTGACTGATGTAATTGACGTGTTGGAAAAATTAATAAAAATTCTAGAGTAAAAAAAAAAAAAGTGAATAGTGGGGAGGGAAGGGGGGAGGGTCTCAATGTGCCTTATTATGTAAGTTGGAATTTTTATTGCATTGTTGGATAGTATTGATTTGAAAATGTTAATAAACTTCTAAATGGAAAAAAAAACCCTCAGCCAGTTACAAGAAAGAGGAGCACTTCAAAAGAAGATTCAAAACCTTTCCTACAAGAAATAATACCTAAGCATGAACATCATAACTCAAATTTAGACAATATAATTGATTGGAACATAGTCCCTAAAACAGCTTCTTCTGAGACAGTAAAACTCCATCTTCACACCCACAAGAGAACAAGTGCTCCCTGGTATTCTGATATTATCAGACAATCAAAGAGAGCACTAAGGAAACTTGAAAGGAAATGGAGGAGATATAAAACAAATGATAACTTATAGCAATAGAGTTAAACAGCAAGAATATAATGATTTCATCTCCAAATCCAAGCAACAATACCACACTAACACCATTATGAAGGCTGTAAACAAACCTAGAGAGCTCTTCAACATAGTACAAAGGCTCACTAGGGACACAACACAACATGACAATAAACACAAACCCACAAATGTTTGCTGATTTCATAATTAACAAATTCAAACACCTCTCCATAGACCTCACTACTAGCCGGATTAACACAACAATCACAGAAATCCAAAAAACTTGGGAGAACTTTTCTACTCCTTCAATGCTTTTCTACTCCTTTAATGCTGGAGTGGAGGAGTGGCCTAGTGGTTGGGGCACGGTACTTCAGGCCGTGAAGGTTGGGGGTTCAAATCCCACTAGAGGACAGCAACCTTGGGCCGGAAGGACTGGGGTTTCTAGTCCCACAGGTGCTCCTTGTGGTCTTGGGCAAGCCACTTAACCCTCCATAGCCCATGTTCCCTGTAAAAATAGTTATCTCCAAGTTATAATGCCCTGTTCAATGTAAACCGCACTGATGCAGAATAGCACGGTATATAAGAGAATGTAAATAAATAAAATAAAATAAATGCTTCAAATTAAGCAAATAATTGACTCCTTGAACACAACTACTTCTGCTACTGACCCCTGCCCAATGGCTTGGATCAAAAATACCAAGGATCAACTAAGCCAATACATCCAGAAAATAGTAGAACTTTCCCTTCATCAGGGATATATGTCAATTTACCTTAAACAGTCTATCATTCGCCCAGTTCTTAAGAATGCTACATTAGATCAGATAGATCCCAAATCCTTCCATCCAATCTCCAGTCTCCCATTACTTGCAAAGATAATTGAAAAAATTGTTCTAAAGCAATTACAAGATCATATTGATTTGAATGCACCATTGGATATACATCAGCATGGGTTCAAACCTCACCACAATGTTGAAACTCTTCTGACTTCACTAATAGATAGACTTATAAGGGGTATAGATAATATTAAAAAAGGATTTCTCCTAATCTTTATGGACATTTCCACTGCCTTTGACACAGTCTCACACATAGGAATGATACAACGGCTTTATGAAATTGGTCTTCGTAACAACACATTAAAATGGTTCCAATCCTATCTCACCAACCGAACTCAACGGGTAAAATGTGGTGATTTAAAATCGTCATGCTTCAACATGACGCAAGGAGTACCTCAGGGTTCCTTTTTGTCCTCTATTCTTTTCAATCTGTATATTCAACCCATCTGCAACATTCTTAAAAAACATAGGATGTTCTATCACATTTATGCAGATGATATGGTTTATACTCCAATAAATATACAAGCACCAGACCTCATCCCCATAACTAACTGCTTGGTTGAGATGATTGCATGGCTTAATGATAACAACATGTCGATTAACTATAATAAGACAAAGGCCATGTTTATAACTAGAGGGTACAACTTCAATTTTCCATCTACGATCTGCATCCGGAACAAACATATTAAAGTGAAAAATGAGGTAAAATATCTCGGAATCATGTTAGATACAAAGTTAAACCTCCATTCTCATATTAATAAAACTGCGGCAAAAGCTTATTATAAATTAAAACTCATAAGGATGCTCAAATCGATTTTAAGCTAAGACCATTTCAGAACTGTATGTCAGGCAATCGTCACGCCTATAATAGATTATGGAAATTTGCTTTATCATGGACTCCCTAATCAATCTATACACCCTCTCCAATTGGTGCAGAACACGGCAGCTAGAATCATCACAAATACTGCAAAAAACGATCATATCACTCCAGTGCTTCAGAATCTCCATTGGCTGCCCATCCAAGCTCATGTAAAATTTAAGGCTACATTAAATATTTTTAAAATTATCAATAATATCTCAGCTAATGCCCTTAATAATCAGGCATACTAGTATGAGACTGCTTAGAACCAGTATGAACAACAGAATAGCCACTCAACCTGATTTCCATAAAACCAATCAGGCAACATCCAGAAGGGCTCCGTCTCTGTATCTGCCTGAACTAAGCACAGAACAGTTTTCTGACTGTGCACCCTTGTTGTATGTAAACCGCACTGATAACAAATAGCGCGGTATATAAAAGCTGTTAAATAAATAAATAAATGAGAGACTTAAAGGACTTTAGACAAATGCTTAAGACTATTTTATGGACCTTCTTAAGGTCTAATATAAGCTGTACATTTACAAATTGTAATTCTGTTTTATGTATATTCTTCCCTATACCTCCCCGCTACCTTTCCTTGCTTCTACCTATAATTGTATACCCTGTGTTGTAAACCACTTTGATTGAAGGAAAAGGTGGTGTATAAAACTGGTTAAATAAAGGACTGCCTTAGAGATGACTTTATTTCAGACCTGGACCACTCTGCAGGTAATCCTGAACAGTGAAGAGTGTTCCCCAGGCCACGTAAAGTTTCGAGGATGGGAAGGGCTGAGAGAGTAGAGCTTCAGCTGACAAATGTGAGGCATTTGTGAGATGGGAAGCTTTGTGTGACCAAGCCGCTCCCCAAGCTGCTGTTGCTGCTCCTCTTTCTCACTGCTCATGTAGGTCAGATGTAATGAAGAGTTATGCTCAGTTTGGCCCTGATTCATTCAGCTTTGGCCCCACTAGGCACAGAGCGGGAGAGAAGCCCCAGCTAATTGGGCCCTAGGTCTCCCTAGGGAGGGCCGGCGGCGCTATCTGGTAAGCCAGATAAGTGCAGCAGGGGGACATCAATGTTTAAGGGCACTATGTCAAAATTGCAACTGCGATTGTGCAATGGTGTTCAGTGCCCATGGGAACAGCTTGTCCCGCGGGCTGAAGAAGAGAAGAAAATCACAGCCAGCAGTGCAGTGGTGCTCTGCTCTATGGCCCACGGGACAGGTTGTTCCCCTGGGCACTGAACACCATCGTACTGTACTCTGCAATCACAGTATTCTTTTCTTCTTCTGTCCACTGGACAGACTGTTTCCACGGGCATTGAAAAAGGCTGAGGTCATGTCCAGCAGCACAGTGATGATCAGTGCTCACGGAATAAGTTGTCCCGCATGCTGAAGAAAAGAAGGCTGCAATTGCAGCCAAGAGAACTGATGGAAGAGGAGCTGGGGCCAAAGAAACACAAGGGGTGGGAGGGATAAATTTAAAGGCGTGGAGGCCAATTCCGAGTGGGGCATGTCCGGCCCATCCATACGTCCAAAATATGGAGGGGCCAGATTTGCACCTGCTTCTGCACCCACGGGAGCTAGATCTTCCCATGGGAGCAGTATCGGGGCACTTGGACGGGCCAGATGTGCCCCAATTCTGACAGTCGAGATGTGCAGCACTCTCCCCAGCTAAACATTCCTCCACTTCTGCATGGAGCCCCACTGCCGTGGCATCTCGTCGCCATGGCACCGGGATGCCATGCAGGAGCACCGAATGGCCTGACACCCCCTACTACAACAGCATACACACACAAAGGAACTTGACCCACACAGTACACAGGCACCCCAGCCACATACCACACACCCACTATCTGAATAGAGAGACATGTGTATTGACAACACAGGTTATAAAGATTTCTCATACAGGCCCTACTACCATAATGAGACACACGTTATCATCTCCCTTTGAACTCTCCCTCCACACACTCACAAACCCAGATATGTATGAATGAGCAAATGAAGGAAGGGGATATATGTCACTTTGTCAAACAGTAGGTATGTTGTTTCACATGCACACATAGTCCCCGACAGATATTAACATACACAGACCTACCCCAACACTCTTCATAATAAACAGACGCACACACATGCAGCCCCCAACACTCTCCATGATACAGACACACATGTTGCTCTCAACAGGCCCCATGACACACTCATGCACACATACATAAACACACAGACATTCATACATGCGTTTATGTAGCACCCGATAGTCCCCATGGCGCACTCACACACACATATGTGTGTATGTAGCTTCCAGCAGTCTCCATGACACAGAAAGATACAAACACATGTCCTCACTGACACTCGCAAATGCATGGACCCCTCTGTCACTTTATGACACCCACAAATGAAGTCCCCAAATGTGTGAGTGAAACACACCATTGTGTCACACTGTAAAGTGTGAACTCTTTGACTTGTTTCAACTTCACTGCAGGGCACCAAAGAAGCCAGACCTCCCTTCTTCCCTCTCGTGGCACACTGCTAGGGTGATATTTACCTTTATGTCTCAGCCAGGCAGCTAGGCACAGAGAATAGAGGGAGTATGGGGATCTCCGGTGCAGCAAATTGGTCGGTCGGAATCAGACACACATGCATTGCAGCGCAGAGCAGAGCATGAAGCTTATGGTTAGCATAACTGCCAATCCACTACAAGGAGCACACCGCTGGCTCTCATGGGAGGCTAAAGAGTGATTCCCCTGTCTACCTACCAACATACCACACACAATAACTCAGCCACACATGCTGTCAACCACCTGCCCCGTCCATCCACACAGATCCCAACTACACACTTGTAAACATCCCTCCCACTCCCTCAAACATACTGTGCCCATTTGCTCCCCACAAAGTCACACACCCCTCACCTAAATCCACTTGGTCACACACACTTGCACACAGAAGCCTCTGACTGTCATGATATGCACACAATTAACCCATTTGGAGAAATTACCCTGAAAAAAACCTCAATTATAAACTTATAGATATCCTCTTGCTTCCCCTCCCCCATTCCTTATTTTCTACCTTAAACTCAGTGGCTGTGCTGCAGAAATAGTTTGAGAAGCTAAATATGTGTGTGTTTGCAAGTCTGTGCGCCTCAAACATGATGAGTACATCAGATATTTATTTATTTAACAGGATTTTTTTTATATTGCATTATCATTTCAGTCCAAGCGGTTTACATTGCAACTTAAACTTGGTAATGTACATTAAACAGGGACATTGATAACTTGGATTTTTCTGAGGCAATGGAGGGTTAAGCGACTTGCCCAGGGCCACAAGGAGTGCAAGTGGGAATTAAACACTGGTCTCTTGGTTCCCAAGTCAGTGCTGGATATTTAAAAGACACAGTGATCGTCCTGCTTATGATGTTGTTGAGTAATAATTTGCTTTGTTTACCATTTGGGGGTCACATGAATTTTTAACACCTAAAATGGGGTCACATTGGGAAGCACTGGTGTAGCATGAGTGACTGAGGCCAGGTATCTGGAGCATTAAGTGTCTGTGTAGGGATTTGTAGTAATCCACCTTGTTCAATGTTGCCATAGGTGGCATTGATGTTACAGGACCCATTGCAATATTTACAGTGCTGCCTTTTTCCCTAGGGGCACCTTGTTGGCGTGGCTATGGAATGCCAGATTTGCTCCATCCTGAGCAACTGTTGTAAGGTTTTTGTATTACTCCACAATATATCTGGTACTAAAGAGGGTTTGTGGTGCTTTTACTGAGATAAAATGAGAATTGGACTTTTTTATGTATCTTGAGTTCTACAGAAAAATACCCTAGCTCTGTTCTGGAGTGAAGGATTGAACAATTAGATGTAAAAATTAAACCGAAGATAGCTAGATATTATTTTGGGGTGCTCTTTCATTTGCAAAGCAATACAACATGCAGATCTTCCCAGTTTATACCGTGAATGTGCCGTAAACAAAACCTCACTCAGCCTTCAATCACACTCATTGGAGTAGTAAGTTTCACTGATTGGGATGGTATCTCTGAAGATGGTGAGTGAGTGAATATGTGTGTGTACGAGGCGTGATCAAAAAGTATTGAGACTTGTACAATAACACAAGAAGTATAACAATGATAGTTATTGCCCTCAGTCTCCTTCAAAGTAGTCCCCTTTTGATAAAACACACTTCCTCTAGAGTTCCTGCCACTGTTGGAAACCATTTTGAAATGCCTCTTTCGTTATGCTGTGAAGCTACTGTGTTGAATTTTGCTTAATGATCGCCAAGTCATTGAATCTCCTTCCTTTCAGTAGTAATTTTGGTTTTGGAAATGAGAAAAAGTCATAGGGTGTGAGGTCAGCTGAGTTCGGAGACTGACAGACTTGCTCGATTTAGTCTTTGGCCAAGAACTGCTGGACAAGATGTGATGCATGAGCTGGGGCGTTATCCTGTGAAACTCTGGCCTCTTATGACAAATTGCATCTCTCAAATGAGTCAGAACTTGGATATTGATGGTTTGGCATTTTGGAGTATACTCATGATGAACAATACCCTAGTAATCAAAGAAAACTGTTAGCATGACCTTAACATTGCTCCTTACCTGACTGGCTTTCTTGGATCTGGGAGAGTCTGGAGTCTTCCTTTGTGAGGATTGAGCCTTAGTTTCCAGGTCATAATCATAAACCCATGATTCATCACCAGTAATAATCTTTTTGATAAAATCTGAGCCATTTTCAATGCATTCCAACAACTCCCTGGCTGCAGACAGTCAGTCTTCTCTTTGGTCAGGGGACAGGAGTTTTGGCACGAATTTTGCAGACACACATCTCATCCCCAAATCGACAGTAAGAATGGACTGTACCGACCCGAAATTGATGTCCATGTCCTTAGCAAATTCCCTGATAGTTTAATTAACAATTTGAGTGTATTGCGGCATGCACTGCTTCAAGTTTGTCTTCCGTCCTGCTCGTGGACGACCTTCCAGAACATTTGTAACTGTCAACACTTTGGCGGCCCTCTTGGAAACGTTTGTACCAGACATAAACTTGAGCACAACTCATTCATTCATCGCCATGCACTTTCTGTAACTTGTCATAAGTCTCTCTTGCATGAATCTCCAAGTTTCTGGCAGAATTGAATGCAAATTTGCTGTTCAATTTTTTCAACTCATTGTAAATCTGACAAACTGCTTTTACATCACGTGATTAAAAAAAGTACAGGTGTGCTGCAGCCACGCTACACTGTACACATAACTAGGTCACTGCATGCTTAATAGCATCGTGGTGCGACGTATTGTTATATAGCTACACAACAAGTCTCAAAACCTTTTGATCACACTTTGTATGTATGTATTAGAAACTCTGTATGTGGGTAATGTGAGTGCATGAAAGAGCTTGTTTGTGGGCGTAAATGTGTATATATGTATTTGGATTTTGGTGGGTAGGTATGCGTATATGTGTTAGGCATTTTGATTTTTAGCTCACGTCTTTTTCAATTGTAGCTGTAGGCAAGTTATATTCAAGTACAGTAGGGAGACAATTGGGAGAGTGTGTATGTATGAAAGAGGCTGTTTGTATGTATTAGAGGGTATGGGCCCGATATTCAAAGGCGGTTAGTGCAGTTGAATATCCCTGATTATCTACACTACATGCCCTGAAGCTAATCACTTAGCATCGGGGTGTGTCATGGGCGGCCCCAGTTGCTAACTGGGCAGTGGCGATATTGCACCGCTGCCCGGTTAGCACCCACAGGTTGCTAAAGCTGTTTGTTTGTTTGTTTTATTATATTACATTGCTAGCTCTCTGACTGGGAGCTCTTAAAAGGGTTTTTTGTATATTTTTTTAAAGCAAGGTTACTTTCTTTTTGCTGTTTTAGGGGAACTTTCCTTGAGCACATTAGGTTGCTGAACTCCAGTAACCTCCTCAGGTTTAGAAACTGCTAACACCTAATCAGGAGTTAGTGGGCCTGTTTCCTGAGTGCAGTTGAAGCCTGCATAAAAGGCTCCAGTGCCCTGCCCTTTTGAGGCTTTTCTAACCAGGGCTCCACAGATCAAACAAACAGTAAGGATTTGCGGGTTTGTTTGTTTGTTTTATTATATTACATTGCTAGCTCTCTGACTGGGAGCTCTTAAAAGGGTTTTTTGTATATTTTTTAAAGCAAGGTTACTTTCTTTTTGCTGTTTTAGGGGAACTTTCCTTGAGCACAGTAGGTTGCTGAACTCCAGTAACCTCCTCAGGTTTAGAAACTGCTAACACCTAATCAGGTGTTAGTTCCCTCCCTACCCACCCTGACTCCCACCCATCCCTAGTGAGCAGTCTTGCTTTATAGGGCACCTCCCCCTTTAACAAATCACAGTGAATTGGACCAGCACATTTTGAATATAATTAAAGAGATTTAACTGCTTTTTTTCTGAAAGGACAGCTGCGAAACCAGCTGGTACTTGGTAGATCTCTCTCTTTTGCTTTAACAGATACCTAAGCTCCACGAACAGAACAATGGCTGGGAAAAATCGTATTGCTAAAGCTGTTGCCCCTGTTACAGCTTCTGCCTCGGTCCAGACAGAAGTCCTAATGCCAGTTGAAGGACCGGTTCCATGTGCAGGGTGCCTGCATGCTGAAGCTCTGAGGAAACAAGTGGAGGAACTCAGAGAGGAGGTGGCGAGGCTGAGGAGCATTCAAGACAGTGAGAAGTACATTGATGAGATACTTCTTGCAGCAACCAGGATCTCCAGCACAGGAGAAGATGGGTGCCAACAGAATGTCGATGGTTGGACACAAGTCACCAGGGCCTGCAAAATCACCAATCCAACTTCTCCAGCCCTTGAATTGAAGAACCATTATGCAGCCCTGGAAGTTGAGGAGGTGAAAGCATCCCTGGAAAGGGAAGAACCAGAGTTCAAGTACCCCAAAGTTGCGGAATCAGTGACCAGAAGGAAACGAAGGGTAGTGGTGGTTGGAGACTCTCTTCTGAGGGGTACTGAGGTGTCCCTCTGCCGACCAGACTTGATGTCCAGAGAGGTATGCTGTCTGCCTGGTGCCAAAATCCAAGAGGTTACGGAGAGTTTGCCGAGACTCATCAAGCCCACTGACTATTACCCAATGTTGCTAATCCATGTTGGAACAAATGATACTGCCAGGTATACCTTGGAACGTATCAAAAGTGACTTCATGGCTCTGGGACAGAGGGTGAAGCAGTTAGGTGCACAGGTGGTGTTCTCTTCAATCCTCCCTGTTGAGGGTAAAGGCCAAGGCAGAGAGGCTCGCATCCTGGAGATGAATGCATGGCTGTGTGGATGGTGTCATCGAGAGCGTTTTGGTTTCCTGGACCATGGGATGCTGCTCCAAGGGTTGCAGAGCAGAGATGGCATCCATCTGTCCAAGAAAGGTCAACGCATCTTTGGTAGTAGACTGGCTAATCTACTGAAGAGGTGTGATACCGAAAGCATTCCTGAGCAGATGTAATGGCAGAATAGTGAGCACTGCTCCTTTAAAAGTCAGAGCAAGCCAGGTTTCCATGGCAGCAGGAAGCTTTCAGACAGAATGCAGCTCAAGCATAGTTATGACGTAATAGCTGAAAGCAGCTCTAATGAGGTGCGCCTGACTAACCAGAAGGGCGTGCCTGCACAAGGAAGCCGTTTTAAACCAGCTTCAGAGCTGGTCTTTCAGAACAGCCAAGGGGAGATCAGTGAGAACAGCCGAGGTGAGAGCAGCGAGAACAGCCGAAAGGAGAACAGACAAGAGAAACTGGACAGACAAGAAGACAGAGAGGAGCCTCTGCAAGGGTCTAAGCCACTTCAGCAACGAAGGCAAACAGGAAGGCAGCAGACAGGAAAGTCTTGGAATCCAGCTCCAGCCAAGGGAAATTCTGGTGGGTCCTTTCCTTGTTACCTTAAAGCTAAGCCAAAACCGTTGTGGGAGCTTCCTGAAGACAGGGTCAAGCCATTTGCCTGTAGAAGGGAAGAAAGCTCCAAGCACAGACAGGGCAGTGCCAGCAGAGAAGGTACGTCGGATTTACTTCCTAGCCAGGGTCTTGTAAAGGACATTGTGAAGCAATTGAAAGCAAGTGCTAACAAATGTCATGATCAAGCCACAATATAACCCCAGACGGTAATCAAAATGGATGCCACATAAGTAAGATACCGTAAATGATCCCACAAAAGATTTTTTATTCCACTTTTGTTGGACATAGATCACAAGGAGGAGGCACTATGAGCCAACCCCCAAATGTAATACATGTCCCTTTTATTCAACCACATAGGTTTAAACAACGAAACTTTAATTATTCAATGATTCCCAGCATATAAAAAGAAAAATGTACTTATCTTTTATGCGTAAAAGATAAGTACATTTTTCTTTTTATATGCTGGGAAGCATTGAATAATTAAAGTTTCGTTGTTTAAACCTTTGTGGTTGAATAAAAGGGACATGTATTACATTTGGGGGTTGGCTCATAGTGCCTCCTCCTTGTGATCTATGTCCAACAAAAGTGGAATAAAAAATCTTTTGTGGGATCATTTATGGTATCTTACTTATGTGGCAACAAATGTCATTATAGCACGGCTGTAAAATCTCCTAGCAGAAGCACTTGGGATAAATGGTTTAATGCTGATATAAGGAATATTAAGAAGAGCTTACGTGATAACCATTCCCCTGAATTAGAAGCTGTCACGGCTATAGAGAGAGGAAAATTGCTAGAATAGCTGCAGGAAGTTATTCCAAGATTGCAGTGCAGAAGTTCTCCTCAGCAGAGCCGTGAGGATGAATGTGAAGATATGATTATTGATGTAGCTGATGTTCCTGAATCACCTGATTCCTATGAGAAGGATTGTTCTCTGTGTAATATAGAAGAATTGGATTTACGTTAAACAAGCTTTGTGTGAGAAGAAGTACAAAGTTGTTTAAGCTGTTTTAAGTTACTGTGAAGAAACAGTTTTTCCACTTTATTTATGCTTTTTATTTGCTCATATTTTCCTGTTAATTTGGAGAAGAATTCTATGCTTTGTCTTATGCCTAAGAACCCATGTGAAAGGGAAAACCCACAAAAATAAATTTATCTGTTTCCAAAGACCCTTGTGCCACAACACATTTTGTGAAAGAGTGTGCCTGAAACTACATGTCCCAGCAACCCTTGCTGCTAGCTAGTAATAAGGACACTTGAAAGCAAAACTGTGGTCACCCCTGCTATAAAGCCATCGGCCCTAGGCAGGGGAAGCGTGACAGATTGGCGTAGTTGCTACGGATCAAGGCAAAGGCGCATGCGCAGAAGAATTCAAAGAGCAAGAAGGAAAAGTGTTGAAAAATAAAGTTTTGGAAAAAAATTTTTTTTGAAAAAAGAATCTTCAAGCAAGACTGCTACTACAGAGGAAGTGTCTGATACTGGAGAGACCACCCTATACACAAAGGCTTGACACACCACAAGTATCAGGTAATTTGTACATAGCAGAGTTACCAGTGGATACTTGGTTGGGTATAAGCGCAGCAAGTGGGGTAAAGGTAGAAGTACCTCCTGTCTTTGATACCGCACTTGGTGGTTGTGTCTTGTGTTCTTGTCTTTTCAGCATGACAATGGAAGTAAAGGAAGTCTTAACTTGGATGGCAGCCCAGTTTGAGCGCCAACGCGAGCTGGCCATGGAGGCTCTAGAAAAAGCTACAGCACAGATGGAAGCACAGCAGCGGCCGCTCATGCAGATGCTGGAGGCCTGGATCCAATCCACGAAGAAGGAGTCTGATTCATCTACACAAGGTTCTGGAAATTTGAGCCAAGCTCATGCTTTGGGACTTTGGTCCAAAGAGGCATGGAACTTTGGAAAGTTGTCTCAGTCAGATAATCTGGACGATTATTTGGAAACTTTTGAGCGAGTTGCTTACCTTATGCATTGGCCTAAGGACCAATGGGCAGTTAGGCTAGCTATGTCACTCACTGGAGAGGCATTAACTGCTTATCAAACTGTACCACCTAATTTGGAAAATAACTACGACGAAGTTAAGAAAGCTATTAAAGATAGAGTGGGTCTTACGTCTTCTGCCTACCACCATTTGTTTAGAGACGCTAAACTTATGCCAGGTGAGACGCCCAGAGCCCTACACTGTAGGTTAAAAGCTTTGCTTAACAAGTGGTTAGAGCCTGAGGGTAAAAGCATTGAAACAATATTGGACACCATATTGTTGGAACAGTACATGAACGCTGTCCCTGATAATGTACGTACTTTTCTAACCTTGCAAGGTTGTAAAAACTCACAGGAGGCGATCATGCTTGCTGAGCGGTTCCTGGAAGCAGGGGGGAATACTCAGGGTACAAGCATGACTTCTGTGAGACCAACTGTGGCAAGCTCAGAAAAGAAGGATAATCCTCTGAAAGTAACTGCATTGTGTTTACCGGAATGTAAAGCCAGACATGCAAAAAGAGTATGCTTTAAATGTGGCAGTAGTGACCATTTGCAGCGTAACTGCAGAGCGAAGGTAGCGCTGGTGACCACTAGCCCAGGACAGGTTAAGGAGGGTTTCCTCATAGACGTGACAGTCCAAGGGGTAAGTGCCAATGCCCTACTAGACTCTGGTTCCGATCAGAGTATGCTTTCACGCGGCCTCTGGAAAAGGATAGGAGCCCAGGGGAAAGCCATACCTGATCTGCCCAGTGGCTCTGTAAAAATTCGCTGTGTGCATGGCGCGTCATCCTCCTACCCTATATACAAACTCCTTGTGAAAGGATTTGGAATAGGAAGGGAGATTCCGCTGGCCGTTATTCCCCATCTGCCACAGGAATTAGTACTAGGCCGGGATTGGCCGCAGTTTCAGAGAGGCATTCAGCAGGCTCTGCAGAAAAAGAAAAGCCTGGTAGCTGCAAGCAGTCCGCCAGAAGTACTAAGAACACACGACAAATGATGGCAGTTCTGAATCCTCTATTTGGGAAGATGCAAAAGCCTTCGCAACCATTGCCAGAGGAAAAGGAAGCCAAAAAGCCTGTGTTTGTTTTGAAGTATTGCCGCATGAGTCCAGACGCGCACCCACCCAAGAGAGCGTCGCCCCAGGCCGCTGGATTCGATTTATACAGCGCGGAAGAGGCGACTGTGCCAAAACATGGCAAGGCTTTGATAAACACGGCCCTGCAGTTGGAGTTGCCGCCTGGGTGTTATGGGCGCATCGCCCCGCATTCCGGACTGGCCGTAAAATACGCTATTGATGTGGGAGCCGGCGTCGTGGACCCAGACTACCGAGGTGCCGTGAAGGTACTACTTTTCAACTTCGGGTCTGAAGACTTCAAAGTCCACACGGGTGATCGTATAGCACAACTAATATGTGAGAGGGTCGGGTTTCCACTTCTTGAGGAAGTACATGTGGTTTCCAGTACAGCCAGAGGAGCCCAAGGATTCGGGTCCACAGGTAGAGCTGACCTCCAGGGATTGGCGGCCGTAGTAGAGGAGCCGTCAGAAGAGGACTTGGGCCCCTAATTAAGTGACTGCCAGAAGACCCCGGAGCTGAGGATGGGAGAAGGGCTATCCTGGACCCAAAGGAAACAGCTGGAACAGTTGGTGCAGAGTTTTCCTGATGTCCTAACGCCTCTTCCTGGGTACACTCAACTCGTCGCCCACGAGATCGTGATTCCCCCAGGAGAGGTAGTGCGTCAGCGCCCATACCGGTTGCCGGAGGCTCGGCGGCAGGAGGACATCAACCAAGTGCGGGAAATGTTGGACCTCGACATAATTGAGGAGTCTAAGAGCCCGTGGAGCAGCCCGATAGTCCTAGTCCCTAAGCCTGACAGGATGCTTCGATTCTGCATCGACTTTCGGAAAGTCAATGCCATATCAAAATTCGATGTGTACCTGATGCCACGCATCGAAGAGCTCCTGGACCACTTGGGAAGAGCCACGTACTTGACAACGTTGGACATGACCAAAGATTATTGGCAGGTGCCATTAACCAGAGACTCCCGACCAAAGACGGCATTCAGCACTCCGGTAGGCCTCTACCAGTTTAAACGTATGCCTTTCGGCCTACACGGAGCAGCGGCTACATGCCAGAGACTGGTGGATTTGGTGCTCAGACCACATCAGGCATATGCAACAGCCTATATGGATGACGTGATAGTCCACAGTACGAGTTGGGAAGACCATCTGTCAAGGCTAGGAGCGGTGTTGCAGGCTATGCGAAAGGCAGGCCTGACGTTAAACCCCAGCAAGTGCATGTTCGCAAGCCCAGAAGTAAAATACTTGGGACATCGTGTTGGGCATGGCACCGTTAAACCCTTGATAGACAAGGTGGAAAGTGTGAGGTTGTTCCCACGGCCCACCAATAAGAAGCAACTTAGAAGCTTCTTGGGGTTAGTGGGCTACAATAGGCGCTTTCTATCTAGATTTGTGGAGAAAAGCGCTTCATTGTCTGACATGTTAAAAAAGAGTCAGCCCAATCAACTTCGTTGGATGCCAGAGGCACTCAAGGCGATGGAATGTCTAAAGGCCGAACTCTGCGCTGCCCCAGTCCTGAAAGGGGTCGAGTTTGACCTTACATTTATATTGCAGACTGATGCCTCAGACACCGGACTAGGGGCTGTACTATCCCAAAAGCACAATGGCATAGAGCACCCAGTGCTATTCTTGAGTAGGAAGCTATCGCCCGCCGAGAGGAACTATTCTACAATAGAGCGAGAGTGCCTCGCTATCAAGTGGGCCATTGAGTCATTAAAATTCTACCTAGCAGGTAGGAGGTTTCTCCTCATGACAGATCACGCCCCGTTAAAGTGGCTGGGGCAAATGAAGGACATTAACCCCAGGCTAACACGCTGGTATATGGCGCTGCAAGCGTTCGATTTTAATTTTGAGCACAGAGCAGGACGTTTACACCAGAACGCGGAAGCGTTATCTCAGATTCCATGCTGTGATGATAAGATCGACCCAGCCTGGAATATCTTAAGGGGGGGAATATGTGATACCGAAAGCATTCCTGAGCAGATGGAATGGCAGAATAGTGAGCACTGCACCTTTAAAAGTCAGAGCAAGCCAGGTTTCCATGGCAGCAGGAAGCTTTCAGACAGAATGCAGCTCAAGCATAGTCATGACGTAAGAGATGAAAGCAGCTCTAACGAGGTGCACCTGACTAACCAGAAGGGCGTGCCTGCACAAGGAAGCCGTTTTAAACCAGCTTCAGAGCTAGTCTTTCAGAACAGCCGAGGGGAGATCAGTGAGAACAACCGAGGTGAGAGCAGCGAGAACAGCCGAAAGGAGAACAGACAAGAAAAACTGGACAGACAAGAAGGCAGAGAGGAGCCTCTGCAAGGGTCTAAGCCACTTCAGCAACGAAGGCAAACAGGAAGGCAGCAGACAGGAAAATCTTGGAATCCAGCTCCAGCCAAGGGAGATTCTGGTGGGTCCTTTCCTTGTTACCTTAAAGCTAAGCCAAAGCCGTTGTGGGAGCTTCCTGAAGACAGGGTCAAGCCATTTGCCTGTAGAAGGGAAGAAAGCTCCAAGCACAGACAGGGCAGTGCCAGCAGAGAAGGTACATTGGATTTACTTCCTAGCCAGGGTCTTGTAAAGGACATTGTGAAGCAATTGAAAGCAAGTGCTAACAAATGTCATGATAGCACGGCTGTAAAATCTCCTAGTAGAAGCACTTGGGATAAATGGTTTAATGCTGATATAAGGAATATTAAGAAGAGCTTACGTGATAACCATTCCCCTGAATTAGAAGCTGTCACGGCTATAGAGAGAGAAAACTTGCTAGAACAGCTGCAGGAAGTTATTCCAAGATTGCAGTGCAGAAGTTCTCCTCAGCAGAGCCGTGAGGATGAATGTGAAGATATGATTATTGATGTAGCTGATGTTCCTGAATCACCTGATTCCTATGAGATGGGTTGTTCTCTGTGTAATATAGAAGAATTGGATTTACGTTAAACAAGCTTTGTGTGAGAAGAAGTACAAAGTTGTTTAAGCTGTTTTAAGTTACTGTGAAGAAACAGTTTTTCCACTTTATTTATGCTTTTTATTTGCTCATATTTTCCTGTTAATTTGGAGAAGAATTCTATGCTTTGTCTTATGCCTAAAGAACCCATGTGAAAGGGAAAACCCACAAAAATAAATGTATCTGTTTCCAAAGACCCTTGTGCCACAACACATTTTGTGAAAGAGTGTGCCTGAAACTACATGTCCCAGCAACCCTTGCTGCTAGCTAGTAATAAGGACACTTGAAAGCAAAACTGCGGTCACCCCTGCTATAAAGCCATCGGCCCTAGGCAGGGGAAGCGTGACAGAGGGCTTTAAACTAGATTCGTTGGGGATGGGTGAAGAAAGCCCCCAGGTAAGTGAAAGCTCCCAGGTAGGTGATACATTAAATACCTTTATGGAAATGGGTAACAGGGGTAACATATGGAAAGCAGTGTGTATTAATGCCCGTAGCATGGGAAATAAGATCCCTGAAGTTGAAGCTTTGGTGGGAGTGGCTGACTTGGATTTAGTGGCAGTTACAGAAACATGGTTCACAGAAAACCATGACTGTGATGTAACTATACCTGGCTATACTTTATTCAGAAAGGACAGGGTAGGAAGAAGGGGAGGAGGAGTGGCACTATATGTAAAAACTACTATTAAAGCTTTGGAATTACAGAGCTTAAAAGGGAGAGAAGAGGCATTGTGGGTTAAACTAGAAAGAGGGAAAGAGGGAAAGAGAAATCTATTTGCATTGGTGTGATATACTGACCTCCCTCACAAGAGGAAGAGGTGGACAGAGAGTTAATTGAAGACATACGCAGCATTGCTAGGAAAGGGGAAGTGCTACTGATAGGAGATTTCAATATGCCAGATGTTGTTTGGCACATTCCTGCTGCAGTATCATCTAGAAGTAAGGAGATCCTGGATTCTCTACAGGGAGAACTATTCAGGCAATTGGTAACAGACCCCACACGTGAAGGGGCCATACTGGACTTGGTGTTTACCAATGGTGAAAGTGTTTCTGATGTTGTAGTGGGAGATCATTTTGCATCCAGTGATCACCAGATGGTGTGGTTCAGTATTAGGACTAGGGCTGTTAGAATCCATTCTAAGGTGAGGATCTTAGACTTTAGGAAGACTAACTTTGCGAAGATGGGCCAATACCTCAGGGAGTCATTAGTGGGATGGGAACAGCTGGGGGATGTAGAAAAACAGTGGGCAAAACTGAAAGGGGGTATTTTAAAGGCAACCAACCTTTTTGTTAAAATGATAAATAAAGGCAAAAGGAACAGGAGACCGCTATGGTTTTCGAAGGAAGTAGCTGAAAAAGTGAAGAAAAAGAGGGAGGCCTTCATGAAATACAAGAGATCACAGAGAGAGGAAGACAGGCATCTGTATTTGGAAAAACTTAGAGAAGCTAGCAAAGTAGTCAAGAAGGCAAAGATTCAAAAGGAGGAGGAAATAGCCAATGCAATAAAATGGGGGGATAAGACATTTTTCAGATATATTAGTGAGAAGAGGAAGGGCAAAAGTGGTATTGTCAGACTCAAGGGTGCAGGGGGGGAATATGTAGAAGCTGATAAGGATAAAGCGGAATTGCTTAACAAATATTTTTGTTCTGTGTTCACAGATGAAGAACCAGGAGCAGGACCTCAGAAAACACCCACAAATAAGAACAGAAACGAGGGACATCTTGAACAATTTTCAGAAGACTGTATTCGTGAGAAACTAGCTCAACATAAAGTAGACAAAGCGATGGGACCGGATGGGATACACCCTAGAATACTGAGGGAACTTGGGGACGTTCTAGCAACTCCACTGACTGACCATTTTAATGCCTCGTTGGAGTCGGGAGTGGTGCCAAAGGACTGGAGAGAGGCTCATGTGGTGCCTTTACACAAAAGCGGAAGTAAGGATGTGGTTGAAAACTACAGGCCGGTTAGTTTAACTTTGGTGGTGAGTAAATTATTGGAAACGCTGCTGAAAGAGAAAATAGTGAGGTTTCTGGAGTCCAGCGGATTACAGGATCCGAGGCAGCATGGATTCACCAGAGGCAGGTCTTGTCAGACAAATCTGATTGATTTCTTTGACTGGGTGACCAGGGAGTTGGACCGAGGGAGAGCTTTAGATGTGGTGTATTTAGATTTCAGTAAAGCCTTTGACACTGTTCCTCACAGGCGACTTATAAACAAACTGAGCACCCTAGGGATGGACCCTAAAGTTACTGCTTGGGTTAGAAATTGGTTGGGTGGGAGGCGACAAAGAGTACAAGTAAATGGAGCTCACTCTGAGGAGAAGGATGTTACCAGTGGTGTGCCCCAGGGATCTGTCCTTGGTCCGATTCTTTTTAACATCTTTGTTAGTGATATAGCGGAAGGGCTGTTGGGTAAGGTTTGCCTCTTTGCAGATGATACCAAAATCTGCAATAGAGTAGACACCCAGGAAGGTGTAGATAACATGAGGAGGGATCTAGCTAAGCTTGAAGAATGGTCTAGATTTTGGCAGCTGGGATTTAATGTTAAAAAATGTAACGTCATGCATTTGGGCTGCAGCAATCCAAGGAAGCAATACAGTATAGGAGGTGAAGTACTTTTGTCCACTAAAGAAGAGCAGGACCTAGGCGTGGTTGTGACTGATGATCTTAAAGTAGCTAAACAGGTAGAAAAGGCGACGGCAAAAGCTAGAAGGATGCTTGGGTGCATACGGAGAGGAATGGCTAGCAGAAAAAAGGAGGTGATAATGCCTCTGTATAAGTCTTTGGTGCGACCTCATTTGGAGTATGGTGTGCAATTCTGGAGACCGCACCTTCAAAAGGATGTGAACAGGATGGAGTCGGTGCAGAGGGTTGCTACTAAAATGATTAATGGGCTTCATTATAAAGCATATGAGGACAGACTTAAGGATCTTAATATGTACACCTTAGAGGAAAGGCGGGATAGAGGTGATATGATTGAGATGTTTAAATACCTCCGTGGCATAAATGTTCAGGGAGAGAGCCTCTTTCAATTGAAAGCAAGTTCTGCTACGAGGGGACATGGGATGAGGGTGAAGGGAGATAGATTCAGGAGTGATATGCGGAAATATTTCTTTACAGAAAGAGTAGTGGATCCATGGAATAGTCTCCCAGTGGAGGTAGTAGAGATGAGGACAGTAACTGTATTCAAAAAAGCATGGGACCAACACAGAGGATCTCTAAAGGTAAAAAGTGGACTGTTGTAGTTGTTGTTATGGAAGGACAGACTAGATAGGCCATGTGGTCTTTTTCTCTCATCCTGTTTCTATTTTTATCTACCCATGGCAGCTAACCGGGCAGCAGCTCAATATCAACACTGCCCGTTTAGCTTCTGTGGGCTTGTGGGCTGTGCAGCAACACCAGATATTCAATGCTGGGGCTGCATATGACCCTGACATTGAATATCCGGGGTTAAAGGTCATCAACAATGGCTCTCCAGGGCTTGGGGTTCCTCGGTTTCCTGAAAGCAGGCGTAATTGAGGTGGTTACTGATTGGGCGTGTCCTTTGCCGTGGTGGTGGATGGGGTGTGCTGCGGTGTGCCTCCAGAACTCTCTCCATGTTAAGATCATGGGTAGCTCAGGCAGTGCGGTGGATAACACTCCACCCTCCCTGTTTCCTTGGCTTGCGACCTTGGGGTCATCTTTGACTCCTCCGTCTCCTTCTCCACACACATCCAACAGATAGCTAAAACCTGTTGCTTCTTTCTCTATAACACTGGCAAAATTTGTCCCTGCCTTTCTGAACAAACTACCAAGACCCTTATCCATTCTCTTGTCATCTCCCATCTAGATTATTGCAACCTCCTCTTTGCTGATCTTCTGACTCATCTCTCCCCATTCCAATCTGTTCAAGATTCAGCTGCACAGCTAATCTTCCACCAGTGCTGCTATGCTCATTTCACCCCTCTTCTCAAGTCACTTTGTAGCGGCAGAGCGCAAACAATCCAATAATACCAGGAGTCTGTTCAGAAGGTCCAAATCATTTATTGTGCCCAAGACTCAAGCAGAATCACATTCAAAATGGCTGAACAATGGCTGTTAGTAAAACAACAACTTTTATACTGTTCTTTTCCATTCTAGACATAGGCAAACTCTCCATTGGTCCCGGTAACCCTTCATGCTCCATCTATTGGTCCCGGTACCGTTACGTAGTTGTCCAATGAGGACCTTGGTCTGGGCTCTGCACCTGTTCCCCCCTTACAGCCCTCATTACAATGGTCAGTTCTTAGACTCTTGATACAATTCTCCTCCAAGGTCACTGGCTAACCAAAACATATGGGAAAGCAGGGCACTGTAACTTTTCTTTCAACAAAGTTAATTAATTCCATAGAAGCTTCACACATCTTATCAGTACCAATTAAAGTTGTCTTTCTAACTCTTCTAAGTTTCGATTCTGCTTAGCTAGGCTTGGTTATGCTTAGTTAAGTTTCAATTCTATGGAAGCAGCATTGGGGGGGGGTGGGGTTCATTCCTCCGGGCCTAACCACAGGCTTCATTTACAGGTCAAGCTGCTTAGGCCTGCCTGCTTAGTTCAAGCAGCATGGATCATAGGCCTTCGCCTACCACATTCCCCCCTTTGATTAATCTCACCCTATGACTAATAAGGTGTGAGATTTAAATCACTTAATTACACTGGGGTCTGATTACGACCAAGCGTTCCAGGAATAGGGTGCCATAAGGCCAAAATCTTAGTAGCAGTCTTTCGTTCTACTGTATTTTCTATAACACTATTAATAGAGAGCATACAACATGGGATTATACAGGGTAACAGCAAAAACAAAGCAACAAATATCAATATTATCATAACAAAAGTAGTAAGCCCCCCCAAGCCAGAGAAGATAGATTCGAACCAATTAGGTATCTTAAGACCATGCCAGGTCTGTACTGGCACATAAGTTTGCTTGCGCATGTTCTCAGCAATATCTTCAACTACTTGACCTTTGTCATCTATCTTCAAACAACAATTGGTTAAATTCAACTTACCACATACTCCTCCTTCAGCTGCTAATAAGTAATCTAGTGCCAAGCGATTCTGATATATTGCAGTACGCATTTGTGTGCTTTGTCTAGCTAAAAGTGTGAGTGCTTGGCTAGTCTCGTTAGTTATTAATTCAACAACTGCTTGCAAGCGTATAATACGATTTATCATATACACAGGGGTTCGGTATCCCCAGGTGCCATCTTGCTCCCAAGTGGCAGGTCCATAATAGGCAATAATTCTCTCAGGTGGCCAATCATCCCCCTCCCATCTCTCCCATTTGCCTATCTGCAAAGCTGCTCTTTTCTGTCTCTTTGTGTAGACTGGGTAACCTAATTGTTCTCCATGTTCTGTGGGTAACAGAAAGAAGGAAGGTCGGATGGTTCCTAAGACACATGCCCCTCCCCAGTGAATAGGGAGTCGAGCATATGCTCGGGTTCCACAGATCCAATACAAGTCAGGTGGGGCTTGCCAGGCATGAGGCTGGGCAAGATTAGTCCATAAATCAGCAAGCTCAGGGAATTTTGATAATGGGTTAGTAGGTTCAGATGCATTAACTCCTGACCACCATGATGTCTGTTTTGTGGTGTCGTTATAAAACTTCTGGCTAAGACAGACAAGCTGTCCTACATTCAAATTGAACTGGGGTCCAGTCCGAGCATAACATAGACGTCCAACTATTGGGTGTGCTAATACCCATTCACTGGTGGTCTTGTGCAGCTCAGTATGATTATAAGCTACTGAGTAATTCAATTCTTTGGCCTCCCAGGGCCACTGATCACCCATTTTAGTTCCACCACAGAAATAACAATCAGAAATGTGGAGACTGGATACTACTGCTCCAGCTAATTCTAAGAACAGATTCTGAGAAGGATGTGGGATATCAAACTTATTTACATGCATAGTTTCATAGAAGGTATTATGTATATGGTATCGTGATGAACGATGGGCCTGGGTGTTCAATCTTATATATACGATGGTTCCGGGATCTGACCCAGAGCCTGCAATGCGTAGTCCAAATTTGTACCCTTGTGTCCATGCACTAGGATTCATTATATGTAACTCTAATGGATTGCAAGCATCCTTCTTACAGTTCTCTGGATTTTTTACATATGGCTTACGTAAGGCAGCCATTCGATTATCTCTAGTGTTTTCTATCATGCCTGTCTTCCATGTGGCATAAAACACACATTCGCACTTTGGGCAATAGTAATCTTTAACCGGTGCTGTGCTTTATTCATTTGCTAAAACTCGTTTACCTGTACAGGCTCCCCATCCGGTGGTTCCTTCCGGACACATATACTTGTGATCATGATAATATGCTTTTTCCCAGTTAGCACAATGAGACCGACTATCTCTATTTATAGCATCACAAGCATCAAAATACAAAACAGCACCCTTTGTAGGGTCAGTGAGTTGGGGGTGTGGCATTAAGTAAAGCTCCATCTGCATCATCCCATCGTACTTCTAGAGTATAATAGGATGGGTTCTGATGTGGGTTGAAACAAACTTTAGTATGTCCCTTAGTACAAACGTTCAGTTCAGTGGTGTTGTATATACACCGGCTTACTGTACCAGTGCAGGTATAGTAAGAATGATAAAGCAAAGTCTGAGTTACTTTCATTCCAGTCCGAGTGGAAGTAATGCAGGCAGTACATGGGGGTAAAGCAAGACTAAGTTCAAATCCCCCCAGGCAGGCAACCAGAACAAAATAGAAACAAAGATGCATGTTGATTGTAGTCGTCTGAGTCTCCGCTGGAAAATCTTGACCTCGCCGTCCACTGCCTTTTGGCACAATGCTGACCCGTTTGCTAATGAAGCAATTCAACGGGTGTCAATGTTGATTGAAGAGCGTCAATGTTGATTGAAGATCCTCAAGTTTCTGCTGTATGCCAACTTACCAACCGTAGTTGGCCTGAAGAAAGTCTGCGAGTGCAGAGTTATTCAATGAAGAAAACAAGTGTTTTTGCTGTATTGGAAACAGCAATCCTCTTCGAAAGACTTGTCTGTTGTGCAATACCGTAGTTCTTAGGTGGCCCAGAGGAACTCTAGGCCGCTGGTTGCCGCCTTAGGGTGAGTCGCAAAGGAATATCAGGATGCTGCACTGCTGTCCACTGATCTGGCTCTGGAACTGCTGCTGGCTTGACTCTGCTATGATAGATCCAAGATTTGATTTCTGCGACCTTGACAGCTGTTGGTGTAGACAGGATAACGGTGTATGGTCCCTTCCAATGAGGTTCCAGCGGTGTCTTCTTCCAATCTTTGATCCACACCGAGGTACCAGGCTTGTAGGGATGCAAGGATTCCGTCAAGTTGATGGGTAACTGGTCCTGTATCCACGCATGGAGAGTCTGTAGAACAGAACTAAGAGCTAGGAGTTCTTGTCTGGTTATTTCTGAACCAATTTGTGTCAAACTCCCTTTGACCCCCTGCACTATTGGTGGGGGTCTACCATACATGACTTCAAAGGGAGAAAATCCTGATGATTTCACAGGGGCTGAGCGTATTCTAAGTAAAGCTATTGGGAGAACTTGGGGCCACTTCAGGTGGGTCTCCTGACATAGCTTAGGCAACTGAGATTTTAGAGTGCGATTCATTCGCTCAACTTTCCCTGAACTCTGGGGTCTGTATGCAGTGTGTAACTTCCATTGTATCAGTAGGGCACTCGCTAACTGTTGGGTAATCTGAGATACAAATGAGGGCCCATTGTCTGACCCTATTACTGCAGGAATTCCATATCGGGGGATAATTTCTCTCAGCAATACCTTGGTGACTTCTCTGGCCTTTTCAGTCCTGGTGGGAAAAGCTTCCACCCACCCAGAGAAGGTGCAAACTAAAACTAACAAGTAGTGATATCCACTGACTTTTGGCATTTCAGTAAAGTCTATTTGTAGGTTGTGCATAGGGATTACACCACCTGACTGGGCTCGGGGTGGTGGTGTAGGACCCTGTTTGGCATTATTCTTCGCACAAGTTACGCACTGGCGAGCTACTGAGGCTGACAAGGCTCCCAACAGTGAAATGCAAAAATGGGGTCTGAGTGCTTTTTCCATTGCATTTTTCCCATAATGTGTGGCTTGATGAAAGGCCTTTACAAAGGCCGGTCCCAATGATTCAGGGATCACTATTCGTCCTGAAGGTTGGTTGCCCTCTGCTGGTGGCAGCTCAATCCATCCATCTTTCAGTACCCCCTTTTCTGTAGTGCAATAATAATCCAACTCCCTTGTGGTATATCGTGGCGTCCACAAGTTGAGGGGTACTGGAAACAATGCTGCTTGTACTGGTGTTGCTTGTGGTGAAATTTGGCCTGTCATGGCTGCTTTGCGCGCTGAAGCATCAGCAAATCTGTTTCCTTGGGCAACTTCTCCTTTTCCTGTTTGGTGTCCTCGGCAGTGCATAACAGCAACTTGTGCTGGGGCCCATACTGCATCTAGTAACATTAATATTTCTGGGCCATACTTAATTGATTTGCCTCCAGAGGTGATGAGTCCTCATTCTTTATACAGAGCTCCATGAGCATGTAAAGTTGTGAAAGCGTACTTTGAGTCTGTATATACGTTCAACTGAAGTCCGGCACCTAATACTAGTGCCCTTGTTAGCGCTATCAATTCTGCTTTCTGCGCTGATGTTCTTGAGGCAAGAGCTGATGATTCAATGACTTTCTCCCGGGTGACTACTGCATACCCGGCAAAGCGTCGTCCATTGATGATGAGGCTGCTTCCATCCACGAAGTAAGTCTGGTCAGGGTTCTCTATAGGTACATCAGTTAGATCAGGTCGACTTGAAAACACAGTGTCCATGACTTCCATACAGTCATGTTCTGGTGGGTCCTTGCTGATTGGTATCAAGGTGGCTGGGTTGAGAGCATGGCTCACTTCCAATTGTACTCGGGGATTTTCACATAGCATACTCTGATATTTCAGCATTCGAGAATTGGTAAACCAATGATTTCCTTTCTGTTCCATAAGGGCAAGCACTGCGTGTGGTACTGTGACGCGCAGATTCTGTCCTAAGGTGAGTTTGTCTGCTTCACTTACTAACAATGCTGTGGCTGCTACAGCTCTCAAACATGGCGGCCATCCTTTGGCTACAGTATCTAGCTGTTTTGATAGGTATGCTACTGGTCGCTGCCAATGTCCCAATGTCTAGGTTAACATTCCCAGAGCGTTCCCTTGCATTTCATGTACAAACAAATGGAAAGGTTTCTGGACGTCTGGAAGTCCAAGTGCTGGCGATGACATTAATGCTTCTTTCAAGGTTTTGAAAGCTTCATCTTGATCAGGTCCCCACTCTAGTGGCGACTTCTCTTCTCCTTTGATGGCTTCATATAGTGGTTTAGCAATCTGAGCAAAGTTGGCTATCCATATTCGGCAGTATCCTGCTGCTCCCAGAAAGGCTCTGACTTGCCTCCTGGTGGTTGGGGTTTGGATACTACACACGGCTTCTTTTCTTTCTGGTCCTAATTGTCGGCTTCCTTTGGTCAGCCGGAAACCCAAATACTTTACTTCCGTTTGGCATAGCTGCGCTTTGGCTCTGGAAACTTTATAACCAGCTTCATCTAGTAATTGTAAAAGGTCATTTGTGGCTTGTACACATTCACTTTCTGAGGTGGTAGCTATCAACAAGTCATCCACATACTGAAGAAGCACTCTTTTCCCAGGAGTTACAGGATAACTTGAAAGATCTTGGTTCAGTGCTGCACTGAAAATAGTGGGTGAGTTCTTGAATCCTTGAGGCAATCGTGTCCAGGTGAGTTGGCCCCGTCTTCCTGAGACAGGGTCCTGCCATTCAAAGGCAAACAACAGTTGGCTAATCGGGGCTAATCGTATGCAGAAAAAGGCATCTTTCAAATCCAGGACAGTAAAGTGGGTAGCTTCAGCAGGTATCAGTCCTAAGAGTGTATAGGGATTTGGCACAACTGGATGTATGGTTTCAACTGCTTCGTTCACTCTCCTCAAATCTTGTACTGGGCGGTAATCACCTGTCCCAGGCTTCTTGACTGGCAGGAGAGGTGTATTCCATGGTGATTGACATACTTTGAGAAGGCCATACTCTAGTAATCTTAATAATCCCCTGTTCTATGTAAGCACATTGTGATGTTAATGCATTGTTGCGATGTTCAGTTCTAATGTAAACCGCGCTGATTTTAATAGTGCGGTATATAAGAAATAAAAATAAATAAAAAATAAAAATAAATAAATAAATGGCGATGAATGCCCTCAATGGCTGGTCTTGGGAGTGGGTATTGTTTAACATGTACTGGTTCTGCTCCAGGCTTAAGGTTCACAATTACTGGGGCTATGTGCTTGGCTAGACCTGGTGGGTTACCTTCTGCCCATACTCCAGGAGGAGCCGTAATGCTTGCTGGCATACTGAAATTGGTATCAGGAACTGGCTTAGTACTGTAATATCTCCACTCTTCTTCTCGGGGAACAGTAAGCACCATTAATTCTGCAGGCTTTGAATTTACAGTCATTTGCATTTCTCCTTTCTCAGTGAAGGATATTTGGGCCTGCAGTTTGGCTAGCATATCTCGTCCCAGTAGTGGCACTGGGCACTCAGGCATGTAAAGGAATTGGTGTGCTATTTGCTGTCCTCCTAATTCACATACGCGGTTTTTCAGAAAAGACTTGGTGGCTTTGGCACCAGTTGCTCCCATAATAGTGACTGCTCTTGTGGACAAAGGAGCTATTTGCTTATCTACTACAGAATGTTCTGCTCCAGTATCAACCATAAAGTCCATGAATTGGTCCCCTATCTTTAAGCACACCATAGGCTCCTGGGGACCTAAAGCAAATTCGGAGCCCGGTCTGTCCTAATCTGTTTCATCTAGATCATAGTCCGTTGCGGTTGCAACTCCCTCTATGGCCTCCTCTCTTTCCCGTTGGAAATGTACTCGAGTTGTTCCTCTGCGATTCTGCGATCGGCCTTTCTCCCTCTCTCACCGAGGGGCGTTCTCATCTTCTTCGTGTGAGGCATCTTCGAGTTGCGGGCATGCATTCCTCCAATGTCCTTCTTCCTTGCAATAAGCGCACTGATTCACGCCTAGCAGGGGCCGGCTATCTCCTCGGCCTCGCCCTCTACCTCTGCTCCTTCGGTTAGGGAAACCTCCCCGTTTCTGTTCAACTAAAGCGGCAGCCAAAAAATCCGCTTTCTTCTTCATTTTACGCTCACTTTCTCTCTGTCTTTCATTATCACGGTTCACAAACACTTTCTGGGCGACTTCCATTAGCTGTGACGTATTCATGCCCGCAAACCCTTCTAACTTCTGTAATTTGCGTCTAATGTCTGGTTGGGACTGGCTGACAAAAGCGGCATTCACCATGCATAGACTCCCTGGTGCTGTCGGGTCATAAGGCGTGTACATTCTATATGCTTCAGCTAATCTCTCATAGAATACTGCTGGGCTTTCATCTGGGCCTTGGATGACTTCCGCTGTCTTGGAGAGGTTCATGGCTTTCTGACCCCCCTTTCGCAGACCTTGTAGAAGGCCTTGGCGAAACCGAGCTAGGGCTTTGGATCCTACTTCGGTGTTTGGATCCCACCGAGGATCTTCATTAGGAAATTCTTTCTTCGCTGCTTCACGGCTATCTATTCCTTCTGCTCCCTCTACTAGGGGATTTTCTGCTAACCAACTGACAGCTGCTTGCATAATTCTTGTCCGCTCCTCAGTAGTAAATAAAGTAGACAGGAGTTGACGGCAGTCTGCCCAAGTAGGCTGATGGGTTTGCATGATTGTATTCATTACCTCTGTTAATTCTTGGGGCTTGTCAGTGTAAGAGGCATAATGCATTTTCCAATTCAATAAATCAGTAGTGGAGAATGGCACATAAACTAAACTTGTGGGTCCCGCTACTATCTGGTTCTCTTCGTCCCTCACGGGCATTCCCGGGACCTGCCGTAGTGGCATTACTTTCTTGATAGGGCCCTTCTTTCTCAATTTAAGCTTTATCTGGGATTTCTTACTTGCAACGGATGAGCTGGTACTAACAGCTGATTTTACACTTTCAGTCTCATACCGGGAAGATGTTCCTTCTTCTTCTTCTTCCTGCTCTGACTCAGAATTCTCCTCAGTCTCAGGCTGATCAATCTCTTCAGGGGGTGGATCATCTAGCTGCTGAGGGTCAGGGGATGGAATTCGCCGGTCCCGGGAGCCTGCCGCGGGACGCGGTGGTACTTTTACTGGGTGCTGAGCTTGGGGCTGTCTAATAACCACTTCCGGGGACTCGGGATCAACGTAAACAGACTTCTTTTCTTTCCCTGTACTCTGTGTCTGTTCTGTTAGCGCTACCATTATTCTGCACTGTTCTTCATAGCAGCGCCGGGCCCAAGGGGGCTGGCTTTCACAAATACTTAACCAGGAATCTATATAGGGAAACTGATCAGGGTGCGCTACTCGCACCTTTTGATGAACTGACTTAATAATTCCTATGGCAAATGTTCCCTCTCGGGGCCACATGGGGTCTAATTCGGGCCACTCCCTAGTACACAAAATCTGTAATCGTGTTGCAGTCATTTTCACCCCATAATCTCCTGAATATCCTTTATTAAAGTACTTAATCATACATTCTAACGGAGTGTGCCTTGTAGACCCCGCCCCTCCCATATCGATGTGTGCGCGCAACAACAAATAGAAGGGAAAAGGAGAGCGGACCGTGGGTGAGGGGTCCTCACGGTCCTAGAAACATTTAAGGGAAACAAAAAAACAAGACAAGACGACGGTCGCTTCCTCCTTTTTACGACCTGGACGCGGTCGCCCGGCCAGGAACTGCGTGACTCAGGAGTCCGCCTTCACTTGGTCTGTGTCACCAGACCTCTCAACCACACTTCATTCACACAATCATGCTAGCAACGTACTCCCAAACAGCCCAATCCTGTCTGTTCTGACTAGGCTTATACAAAAGTTATTCCAAGTTATGCCGGCTATTCCAAGTTATTCCAAGAAGACGGTGGGTTCACCCCGCGAATACACTATGCAAGGTTAATTGGACCGCCTTTTGAGAGGTGATCATGCTCTCTTACCAAAATTTCCAAGTTACAAGTTCCAAGTTACAAGCTGCAGTTCTGACTCATCTGTCTAGACATATCAAAAACTATACTCACCGGATCCGGTCCCCGTTCCCGAGCAAGCACATGAGTTGGACCTCGGACTCCCCTCACGGGTTCAAGGTGTTGGCTCCGTCCGGGTCCGGCACCCGCCGAGGCCTGGCCCAGCCCCCTCCGATGCAACGGGACCGGTGGCGCCTGGGAGCCGAGCCCACGTCGGAAGGGCACGAGCCCGGCAGGACCAAACCTATAGAGGCGGAAAGTCGTGGTATATCAGCTTGTATACCCTCTACGAACCACACTTCCCGGCCAACGCACCAAGAATATGTAGCGGCAGAGCGCAAACAATCCAATAATACCAGGAGTCTGTTCAGAAGGTCCAAATCATTTATTGTGCACAAGACTCAAGCAGAATCACATTCAAAATGGCTGAGCAATGGCTGTTAGTAAAACAACAACTTTTATACTGTTCTTTTCCATTCTAGACATAGGCAAACTCTCCATTGGTCCCGGTAACCCCTCTCGCTCCATCTATTGGTCCCGGTACCGTTACGTAGTTGTCCAATGAGGACCTTGGTCTGGGCTCTGCACCTGTTCCCCCCTTACAGCCCTCATTACAATGGTCAGTTCTTAGACTCTTGATACAATTCTCCTCCAAGGTCACTGGCTAACCAAAACATATGGGAAAGCAGGGCACTGTAACTTTTCTTTCAACAAAGTTAATTAATTCCATAGAAGCTTCACACATCTTATCAGTACCAATTAAAGTTGTCTTTCTAACTCTTCTAAGTTTCGATTCTGCTTAGCCAGGCTTGGTTATGCTTAGTTAAGTTTCAATTCTATGGAAGCAGCATTGGGGGGGGGGGTTCATTCCTCCGGGCCTAACCACAGGCTTCATTTACAGGTCAAGCTGCTTAGGCCTGCCTGCTTAGTTCAAGCAGCATGGATCATAGGCCTTCGCCTACCACAACTTCATTAGCTCCCTATTCATTTCCACATCCAGTTCAAACTTCTACTGCTGACCCAAAAGTGCTTTCATTCCGCTCTTCACTACTTTCCTCTCTTATCTCTCCCTCCACCCTTCCTCGGGAACTCCGCTCTTCTGGCAGATCCCTTCTATCTGTGCCCTTCTCTGCCACTGCCAACTCCAGACTTCTTTCTACCTTGCTGTTCCTTATATCTGGAACAAATTATTTGAGTAGATCTGCCAGGCTCCATGTGTGGCCCTGTTCAAATCCAGTCTAAAAACTCAGTTCTCTGAGACTGCTTTTAGATCCTGATCCTGCTAGTCTTCTGTTCCGCTCCTATGTGTTTCCTTATCATTCTCCAGATAGATCATAGTCCCCACTTGTGCTATCTGTCTTAACTAGACTGTAAGCTCTTAGGAGCAAGGACTGTCTCTTATATGTCTCTGTACAGTGCTGCATAGCCTTGTAGCGCTATACAAATGATAAATGGTAGTAGTAGTATATAAGTATTCGATTTTGGTTGGAAACTGCATTACAGCAGGTCTGTGAGAAGAGAACATGCATATGTGAGAAAAACGGCTATGGCTGAAAACATCTATTAACTTTTCTAAGCCAAAGCATGCGATAGTGCTGAGGTTGGCTCTCGAGGTAAGAACGAACTACAGATCAGCTGGGGTATGGGGTTTGGTTATGGTTTCTTAAGAGGCTGCCACCCTGGAAGCACTGCTATAGGTTAGCATCTGAGGGTTAAACTCAAAAGAGGGTTTGTGAAACTGAAACAGGATGTTCCCGGTGCTGCTGGGAAGTGTAGTTTTCAGCCCGTGCAGAGCTTGGGGAGGGAGGAGATTCTGTCCGGGAAGGACTGCGAGTCCCAGCATGCTATGCGCAGCCCTTCTCTTGCGGAGCAGCGGCGTAGCCATGAGGAAAGGGGGAGAGCTGTGTCTTTAGGATTTCTGAAGTTGCAGCTCAGGATCCAGCCCCAGGAGTTTTGTCTGCGGTCAGCTGCCAGATCCGGGGGAAAGCAGAGCAGGAAATGCCTGCAGGGGCTGCTGCTCAGGTAGGAGTTTGCAGGAAATGAGCCCGGGGAGACTTGTAAGGGGACAGAAGCTGAAGTTGGCTCCTTATTCCCACTTCCTGATTAGCTAGTCTGTTTCTCTAGCCTGCTTTACGGTTCCGTGTACAAAGATTGCGGCTTCTTGCTATCAAAGTCCATTGTGGGCCGCTGTAGAACACACTTGTATTGTCCTGAACCAGACTGGCCCATCGGCACCTGCAGAAAAGTGATTTTATCTGTGTGTACAGATCACAGCGGTTTGTTTGTTGTTGTTTTTTAGTTTCTAGCCTGACTCTTCATTATAGTTTCTTATTACCCCTTTGAAGATTTTGTATGCATATATCCCTCTCCTCAGATAAAATTCTGCCCAGGATCTTAGTTAGTTCTTCAGTGAGATCTTTGTGGTCAGGACAGCCAGAGTGTTTCCGGAAGACCAAAGGCAAGAGGTAGCTGAAAGTGAGATGATTTTCTGTTACTGTGCAGATGAGTAGAATCAGCTACTGTGCTTAGAATTAAAGGGGTTTGCTGCCCCTGAGTGAAATCTGCATAAATCACCTTCTAAACATAAGACTATAGACTGTGCCATGCAGGGTTGAACCCCTGCATTCTGTCTCCAGCAATGGCTAATACAGGTCATAAGTACATAGTAGGACACCAAAGAGCAGATCCGCACTCCTTGTTGCTGACTTCCAGGGATAAGTGGTGGCTGTCCCAAGTCTACATGGGAATTATGTTTAAAAAAATCATAATTTATGTACCAAAAAATCAAAATCATGCAAAATTACACCACGATAATTCCTTGCATTTTATACAATATGTTGCATAGAATAGTATAATCAACGTGAGAAATACATGTAAGTACTTCAGCACGTTATAGCAATAATCATGCTAATATCATTCCAGTGAGCAAAGAATACTGCAGGGACCAAATGCCTCGCGTTCCTTGCTCCCTGTACATGTCTTACACATGCATGCAAAAACAAGCCAGTATGACTACTGTGAAAATTCTGCAATCAGCATGGTGATGTGATGCTCTTTCTAGCACAGCATCACAAGAATACAGCACTTGTGTCATTTATGTTCCAAATTATATTGAAGCAGCATGGAGAACATGTTTTGTTGTTTAACTTCTGGTGGTTTCCTCTATTTCTTTGCGGGAACCTCTCTGTCTCTAGTAGCCTCCTTCAAACACCTTGCTCACCCTATGTTTTGCTGATTGAACGGGGTGTGAAAATAAAGGCTAACACACTTCTGAATAAAGACAAGTCATTTATTTATAAAATAAAGAAAAGGTAACTTGAAAGCAAGCAATTCACTTATCTACAAACAGCAAGATACAGGAAAATGATACATCACCGACAGAGCCATGAACTTCATCTCATGCCACTCTTTGACTAAATGGATCCTGGATTCAGCCAGGCGAGAGAGACTTCTCAGTCGGGAGACTTCCAGGCAGTGCACATGTTCACTCCATGGATGGGACCCCTTTTTCTCTTCACTGTGGCAGAAAAAGGCACCCAGTTTATCTTGTTGCAAGAGCAACCAGTAGTTTTCCATCAGGTGACATACACACGGAATAGGATCAGCTGTCCATTAAACATAATCAAGACGCTGGCCAGACGCCTGAGAATGCTCAAGGGAGGGGCATCTCCCATCCCGTGGTTCGGAAGTTCAGAACTCTGGTAGATGACCTTCACTTTATGAGAAAAAGCACAAACAGTTGCTATGGGAAGAAGCTTTTCCTTATCTACATCCTTGTATCAGGACTCCCTCTCATATGTTTCACATGATGTAGTTATGCAAGAAGATGTTTTCACCAATTTGTACAGGACTCTCTCTCTCCCATAAAACTGAGGTTTAATTAACCCCTAACTCACTGCTGATGCATAATCAATAGTCAACTTTAATTCATTTTCACTACACCCTGCCATGTAGAAAGCCTCTCGCCACTCCCTGATGAACCTACCCGATTCACTTCCACCTGCTAAAACCCCCTGAAGCCCCTTCCACAAGAGAAATTCTGAAAACCCTCCAACTCCTGGTATTTACAGACTTGGAGCTTATTTAGTTGTGTGTGTGTTTTTGAGATTGGAGTCGGGAGGGTGGGGGGGGGGGGGCATCGGTGGTGTATGTAAGGCCAGTGTTAGGTGTCACAGTCAGGGTAGTTGTCTTGGGCCTCATGCAACGGGGGAGCCCAAGCCTGACCAAAGCTGAAGGAGGCCCAGGCTGCTGAGGGGTTTGGGGTCCCTGCCTCGGCATCAGCATGTCTGACACGGACCCTGTATGTGTGTGAGGTGAAGTACGTTTGGATGAGGGCGGGGTGGGTGGGGTTTTGATAGAGTTGGGGGCAAGTGTGTGAGCAGCTGATTGGGGTTTGTAGTTGCAAGTGAGCATGTGTGGGGTGCATAAGCGAGTAAGTGGATAAGGTCTCTTTGACTGCAAGGTAGAGTTTGCATGTAGCTTGAGGGATTGCGACCCGCTCTTTCTCCCTTGCAGACTTCACTTAGCGATGGTATCTTCCTCCCACTTCTTTCTGTCTTCCCTCTAGTCTCTTCCATCACAGCTTTCCCTCCCGTCCACTCCCTGACCTTTCCCTCCCTGCCCAGTTCCTGCCTGTGACCTTTTAATACCCCTCTCTTCCGCCTCCCTCTACATTACCATTCAGTCCGGTGGCTGCTTCTTCTGTGTCTTGGCTGTCGGTCCTGGCTTCCCCACCAGTCATGCTCTGCGCCTGCTGGCTTCTTGTAAGTCTTATAGCTCGGTGTCACCTTTTTATAGCTCTAGGGGCCTTTTACTAAAGGCACTGCGATGTTGCATCTACCGCACCCGTAATGTGCAAATCCATCACGTGTTACCACGGCGTTAACTGCTGGGAACATGGAAAGCATATTCTTTGCAGTTACAGCAGTGGATGTGGCCCTGCTGTGGCACTGCAAGAGCGTGGGCGCACTCAACAGCATAGATGGAGGTAGCGGTGAGTGCCTGTATGGTGCTCGCCCCGCCTCCTCTCCACACCAAACCCATTTGCCATAGACTGTTAGTGCCAAAATCCAGCAGTGCTCACTGTCATGGCTCCACACTAGCTGTCAGTGTGGGTTCAATGAGCACCTTTAGCACGTGCCAGACTCGCGCTGACATCTAGCGCCCTTTACTAAAAGACCCCGCTAGAGTTCTTAAATTGAATGTGGTATCTCCCAAGTTGAACATGACGCCCCATTAAGGATTCTTGTGCCTTCAGCAGCAGCCTCGCTGGTTGCAAAGCCGTGAGCCTGTGTTGCTTTTAAGAGATGGGAGAGAGTAATCATTGGCTCAGCTGAACCCAGTTTTGTTTTGTTTAATTTTTTCACTGGTTTCCAGGCATCCATTTTTAGGGCCATATGGAGAGGCAGAGCTGAACTGGAAAGTGGCCATGCAAGGGGCGGGGGCAGGAGGAAGGAGAGTGGGCAACTGCAACCGTGAGACCTGGAGCTGGAGTCGGCGGCACCTCTCTCCTCTTCCTCTCAGCCCTGGCTACCTGTGCTGTACTTCAGCCAGGCCCTGCCTTCACTCAAATGGCACAATGATGCGCACACTCACTTACTATTCACAGAACTATGTATATGCATAATCGTGTTTGTAGCTAATGACGATTTATGGACTTTTCCTCTAGGGACATGTTACAATACCTTTAATCCCAGCTACATTAACTGCTTATCACGTTCTCGGGCAACAAATTCCATATCTTGATTAGAAAAAATATTGTTTTCCTGATTTGTTTTTGATCTGTTGCCTGTTAGTTTCATGGAGTGTCCTCCATAGTCTTGGCAGTATCCAAAAATGTAAACAACCATTCTATCTGTGCCCTTCTCTTCTACTGCTAACTCCAGACTTCGCTCCTTTCATCTTGCTGCACCTTCTGCCTGGAACAAACTACCTGTGTCTGTACGTCAGGCACCTTCTCTGGCCCTTTTCAAATCCAGGCTGAAAACTCATCTCTTCGCTGCTGCTTTCGATCTTGACTCACCCGATCTCCTTGTTTCTTTATCTTTCCCCCTAGTTTATTCCCTGTCTACACCTTCTGTGTTGTCTGTCTTGACTAGATTGTAAGCTCTGATGAGCAGGGACTGTCTCTTGTACAAACTGCTGAGGGTAGGAGAAGGAAGGGTGTAGCAACCTTTATTGTAGTTCCTTATTTCTAAATTACAGCTTGAGGATGACAAAATCCTTGTTGCCTGGCTCCCAAAACTGTTGTATCATCAGACAATTGTAAGCAAGATGTGAACAAACTCGTATCTATGAAAATGATCATTTCCTTCTTCCTTCCCCTTTGCTCTTATACCATGTGTTATAACTCACAAATTGCAACATACGGTGACACGATCGCCTCCCCAGAACCTCACCTCTGAGTAATCCATAGATGGTTCTTAACTTTTCTGCAGGGGGCACTGTGCTCAAACGAGTGTCTATGGGTTTATAATCCTTAGATCTCTTGTTCCACCTCTCCTTATGGTCAGGTAGAGGTTGAAAAATACTTAAACATCTTTGATACCAGCCATAATTTAAAGAGGAATTTTCCTGGTTAATTTTTGTTTTGTTGGGGTTTTTGGTAGGGTTTTTTTTTTGTTTGTTTTATCTATTTTTCATGCTTCTTGTAGTTTTAATATTTGTCTCTCTCTTTTTTGTTTTTTTGCTTTCTGCTTTTTGTTTGCTGTTTTTAGTTTTGCCTGATCTCCAGTTTTGTTCTTTTATGCTTGCCATTTCCTTCCTCTAAAGTTTCTCATCTGTGTGGGTGCGAGTTGCACCAGCCTGCAGCAACACTGGCTTCTGGGCCAGTATTTACGCACATGGATTCTCTGATGCCCAGGAATTTTCCATCCTGTTATTAGGATACTCTTGCTGATTGGTTACAAAATTCCAGTTTGCTCTTCCCAAAATGGTTTGTGAAAAGAAAGTTGGGGCATGCGGGATGCAGAGCCAGCGTAGGTTCTACGCTAACATCCTGTATCCTACCCCTTGGTCTGGCTCACCAGGGATTCATTCCCCCATACTCGTATATTGCTTTTATTCACTTCTCAGAGCTCTCCATTCCTGAATGTGTTTGCTGCAGTTCATAGCAAATTTAACTGTTTGTGCCTTCCATTTGCATACAGCTCCTCTTATCTTATATGAGATGGCATTTCTTATAATTATTTTCTATTTCTCTCATGCCAAATTATGGGAGCCAGGCCGCGCTGTCTTCTTTCTTTCTTTCTTTTATTCTTTTAGATGATGATGAAATAGGATCTATGACGATCTTTATCCTGATACTTAGTCCTGGGGAAGATCTATATCACTGCCAGTGTGCTGCAGGTATTGTCTGCAGTGTGTGATGCTAGTCACTTGGTTGTCTGCACAATTGAAGCATATTGGAGTGGCCTGTCATATCTGGGCCTTGTGTTCTGCTCCTTTTGACAAGAGACTCTCCTATAACATCTCATATCAGTCCCCACGGTTGCAGCAGCTGTTTCCAAGGAACCAGAATGCAGTGACTTTTGTCTAGGCAGGAGGGGCGGGGGCACCAAAATGATGGGCCTGTGAAGTCCATAGTTATCAGCCCAGGAACAGCTGCTAGCCTCACCTTCTGTGACTTCCAGTCGTCTACAGCAAGCATAGTCAGTTGGCATGTCTTCTTCTTTAATCCCTAGCTGGCATTAGGAGAGAAGGCTGTCCTCTCAGCCAATACGCTGCTGTAAGTGCTGCTGGATTCCATGTGTTGCTCACAATACGCTTCCAACTTTGGCGATCAGTGGCAACATTTCTGGCCTCATTGATGGTCAGTCGTTGGTTCCTTAGATCTTCCTCAATGTGTTTGAGCCACGTTTTCTTTGGTGATGCTCATTGAACTCTCCAGTGGACAGATAGCTCTCGCCAGAGAAATTTGTATGGCAGCTGACTAGTGTTCATTCTACAAACATAGCCAAACCAGTGCAGTCTGTGTTTTTGGATTTTTTTCTTCGACTGAGGATTGGTGGTTGGACCTTGTCTGAATTGTTTCATTTAGATGGCAATCAAACACAAAATCTGTCTCGGGCTTCGCATTTGAACGACTTTGAGTTTGTTCAAGTCAGGTTTGAGCAGAGTCAATGTTTTTGATCTCTACAGGAGAATTTGCAGGATCAGTGTTCAGAAGAGGTGAATTTTGGTCTTGGTGGAGATATTGGCCTTCTTCCAGAGGCACCATTTGAGTGAGGCGAATGCTACTGTTGCCTGGCCAATCCTGCTGAGGACTTCAGTGGTTGATGCCACCTTCATCTCCTGTACTAGCGATCCTAGGTATTTGAATTCTTGGACCTGCTCAGTTTGAATTCCATTGAGGTGAACAATGGCCTGTGATTCATTCATGGTCATAACTTTTGGTCTTGTCCATATTGATTGATAGGCCATAAGATTGAGCAATGTGAGCTATATGGAAAAGGATGTTAGTGGCCTCTGCATCCATGTCAGCAAATATAACACTGTCGTCTGCGAACATCAAGTTGGTCAGGAAGTTGTTCACACCGTACTGGACCCCGCATCTGTCCTTTGAATGTTTTCCTCATTATTGTGTCATTCACAATATTGAAAAGCAGAGGTGAGGTGTCATCTCCCTGGCGGACTCCAGTTTGGATAGGAAAGTCCTTGGATAGCTCATTTCAGATCTGCATGCTGCTGGTTGAGCCATTGTATGATGCTTGGAGAAGTTGGATGATCTTCATTGGCACATGTTCATTCTCTAGTGCCCTCCAGAGGGCGGGCCAGTGAACACAGTCAAATGCTGATTTGAAGTCAATGAAGACGATAATGGTTTGCTTTCCACACCTGATCCTTTCCTCCACCAGTTGACGAATGGTGAATATTTGATTGGTGCAGCCCAGATATGGCCTAAATCCTGCTTGCTCTTCTCGGCTGTTCTTTTTACAATGTTCCTGCAGTCTTGATTGTATGATCTTCATGAACACCTTGCCATCGATTGAAAGGGGGCTGATGCCATGGTAGTTCTTACATTCGCAACTGTCACCTTTCTTTAGGATTGGCACAATGATGTCTTTCTTCCATGCTGATGGAACTTGTTCCATGCGTCAGATGAGTGTTAGAAAGACATGAAGCCATTGCAGCAGGATGTCTCCCCCAGTTTTGATCATTTCGGCAGTGACTTGGTCCACTCTGGATGTCTTTCCATTCTTCAATGATGTTATTGTAGACTTCACTTCATCAACTGTTGGCTCACCATCGAGGAATGAATTCTCTGGCAGGTCAATGGGTGGTGGCTCTGGTGGTGGTCCCTGGGGAGGCTCGTGGATGTATAGCGTTTGGAAGAATTCTTTTCACTGTTCCGGGCATTCATCAGGGGAACTTGCAAAGTGCTGTCTGCTTTCTTGATGTTGTCATTGGTCGACTTGGCTTTGCCACTCAGTCTCCTAAGTGTCTGATACAGAGTCTGATACTCGGGCCTGGATTCTGCTTCTTCCAGTTTGGCTGTGACACCATTGCAGTAGGCTTCTCATTCCACTTTCATCTTCTGTCTGACCTTTTTGTTCAGTCACCGATACTGCTTGAAGTCAACATGTTTGATTCGTTTCTGTTTATCCACTAGATCCAGGCACTCGTCCGAAATCCATGGCTGTTTCTGACGACGGATGGGTAGGCACAGAGGGGTGGTGCATTTCAGGATGGACGCCAATATCTGCTTTTCTTCTGCATTGACATCATCTGATGGTTTGAGTGCTACAAATTTGTTGGCTAGGGCGGTTTGGAATTCTTGTCTGGATCCCTCAGACAAGCCCAGTTCAGTTTGGTTGGTGGAGGCACCTTGCGCTTTGCCCATTGTAATCGCAGCTGTACCTTGGCATGGATGAGGTAGTGTTTGGATTCACAGTCGGTCCCCCTCATTGCATGTACATCTTTGAGTGGTGATTGGAATTGAGAGCTGATCAGGATGTAGACCAGGATGGCCGAGTCTTCACCAGAGGGGTTGCGCCATGTAAGCAGATGTTTTGCGAAGGTGTTGAAAGTGACTGACTGTTTCTCACTACTAGGTTGTTTGACGAAGTGAAGGACAGCAGGCGCAGTCCATTGTCATCGATTATACCATTGCCAAAATTACTCAGTGTTTCTTTCCATCTAGTCCTGTCTGCACCAGTATGAGCATTGAAATCTCTTGCCAGAATGATCAACTCTGTCTGCAGGATTGAATCCAGCATGTGTTGAAACTGGTTGTAGAAGTCATTCTTGGCTGCATCCGGGCTGGTCTCGGTTGGAGCATAGATGGACAGAATATGGGTTTTAACTGTGCCGTTGATGGTAAGAACTGCCAGACGATCTGATATTGGTTGGAAGGCAATTACACTTCTGCCAGCCCATCTATCCACCATAAAGCTAATGCCAGCTTCTCGTTTTTCGCCAACAGAGTAGAATGGCATCATTGTTTCATCGATCTTTGGCGGTTGGATGGTCAGTGTTCCAGATCCAATGAGACGTAGTTCGGCACAGGGCTGTGTCAGCCATTCACATACCAACTGTGCCCAGTCTGTTAGTCATCACACATAGCATGTGCACAGAGCGACCATGTACACCCTGGCTTGGTATGGACAGCCAGCAGCCGGTGCAGTGATTGACTGCCAAAAGAAAGGAACAGCACTCACATCACTGCAGCTTGGCACTATATAGCACAATGTGGATACATAGCTGTGACATGGTCATAGCTGTGCTCACTGTCAACGTGTGCCCAGTGTGCAGGCGCTGTTAGTACACTTTTGCAATGCTCGGGCGCTGTGAACGCCCATTCAGTGTGCCTGTGCTATCATCCTGCCCTGCCATCCAGCCGTGACTGGTGGAGCTTGTCAGTGTGGCTGATGAGTTGTAGGTTGCACATGCTGATGCCGTCCCTGCAACATAGGATAAAGTTAACACACCAGGACATGCAAGTCCTGATCCACAGCTGGGGCTTGAACCCGTGACTCTCCTCTCATATACACAGTGGCCTTGTGTGTGGAGCCACAAAGCAGCCTTAAGGGTTCTGCAGTTCATGGGTGTAGATGTGGTCATTGTCAGGGTGCATGTGGGCATGAATAGGCGACTGGATATGGGCTATGTCTGCTTAGATCTCTGCAGGCTCTATGCCATACCTGTCCAACAAGGTGTGTTTGTCGGGTGTGGGAGAGGGACATGTTGTTAGGTTTTTATGCTGAAATGGCTTGCTATACTGATGGTACAACTGACATTCTTGTCTTACACATGGGCCGCCCCTTTCAATGGACATATACCATGATACAGGCACATACACATTGCATACCATGGTGGTACTAGCAGAATGGTCAGGGATCCCAGTAACTAGTGTGTGCTTATGGGGCAGTCATGCATGACCTCATATCTCACAGACCAACATAGCTGATATGGATTCACATGTAGCTCAGATGGTTGTTACCGACTGGGTTCTTACTTATGGAGGCATCCCTGGTTCAAACACAGCTTTTGGTCATCATCTGGCAGGTAAAAGGCTGGGTGGGCATTTTTTCCTCTGACATGGCCTGTTATCCTATTGCATTGTATTCCTTCCTCAGTTGCATTTCTTTCCCCCCACATGCACAAATCCACTCAATATGTGTGGGTGGGGGGCATCCTGATCCCAGTCCTAACCCATCCACTCTGATAACTAGCTGGGTGCCATGGTCCAACATGCATGGTGGGCAGTATGCCAGCTGATTTCCCCCCCCCCCGCCATTGTGCCACACTCGCAACTTCAGTGCTGCAGGCAGCCTCCTTGCTGTTGCACACGTGCAGCTGTGCACACCTTGCTGCTCCTGTCCCCCGCTACTGGGGGATGTGGCCATGTGTGCTGCTACGTTACACCTCTGTGGAGAGGGTTCACTGTCCCTGCGGCTGACATGCTCGCCATCTCAATGACAGTGGCAAATATGGCATTGCACAGGACACACAGGGCTAGGACAACGCTTTTGTGTGCAGCAGGCCGCAGCCATTGTGACTGCCACCACCACCCTCATACCATGCTGACATGGCAGCATGGTGGCAGTAGAGGTTGCATGTTGTCTTTTTGCCAGTGACAGCATATCTATGTGCTGCCGCTGCCACTGTCACTGTAGGGTCTTGATGGACATCACAGATGTGCACCCTGGGCAGCGGTCCGGTCAGTCTTGTGGACCAGCCAGCCCCACTGCATCACCAACGTGACACTTCCTTTGCCAAATTTGCACCATCAACATGGTGCCTTGTTATAATAGGGCACTATACTGTTAAGAACATAAGATATGCCTACTGGGTCAGACCAAGGTCCATCAAGCCCAACCAAAAGGGTAAAGGGGTTGGAAGGATACCCCTATGAAGAGAAGCTAAAAAGGTTAGGGCTCTTCAACCTGGAAAAGATACGGCTGAGGGGAGATATGATAGAGGTCTATAAATTACTGAATGGAGTGGAACGGGTAAATATAGATCGATTGTTTACGTCATCAAAATATAGAAAGACTAGGGGACATGCAATAAAGCTACAATATAACCTATTTAAGACTAATAAGAGAAGAGAAAATATTTTTTTCACTCAATGTGTAATCAAACTCTGGAATTTGTTACCGGAGGATGTAGTAAAAGCTGTTAGTGTAGCTGGGTTTAAAAAAGGTTTGGACAAGTTCCTGGAGGAAAGGTCCATAAACAATTATTAAAAAGGGACCCAGGATATCACTGCTTGACCCAATACAAGCATTGTGGAACCTGTGTCTTTTGGGGAAACTGCTAGGTACTTATGACCTAGATTGGCTACTGTTGGAAACAGGATACTGGGCTCGATGGACCTTGGTCTGACCCAGTATGGCATATTTTATATTCTTATGTAGTTCTCTAGACACACCTGACTAGTCAGGATTTCAGGATAACCACAGTGAATATGTATTCAATGGAGGCAGTGCATTCAAATCTCTCTTGTGCATATTCATTGTCGTATCCTGAAAACCTGACTGGCTAGGTGTTTCCTGAGAACTGGGTTGAGAAGCCCTGAACTAGAGGATTAAATTCAAAAATCTCAGGTATTCAAAGGGTCTAAAAGAATTGGTCCAGATTAAGCACCAAGCTTATCCTGGTACTAGGCCACTCATGCATTAAGATGGAGCTAAGCAAGGAGTTTGGTTATTCTCTTGACAAAAACCTACCGTTATGTTAGTGTGGCTGAGAGAACTTTTTTCGGGGATAACTTAGAAACTCCTCCCCTGATTTTGGAGGGTGTCGAGGCAGAGAGACTATTTAAACTTCCTGCTGTGCTTTGACTTTTAGAGTTCAGAATAATTAAGCCCTGGAAATCTGGGGGATGAATCACTGTGGGGTGTTACTTTCAGTGGGGGGAGGGAGAAGATGGTAAATATCAGTGTGGGTTTTTTGGGACCGTGGTGTGGAGGTTTGAGAGATGTTGACTTTTATTATGTGATGTAATGAAATATTCTTTATTACTTGTAAACTCCTGGCATAATGCCCATGGTAGTAAACTGTGTGTTTAAATGTTTTAATGTGATCTACCTTCATCTGATCTGCTGTCAAATATAGATAGGGAATTTAAATTACAATCAATCCTCTTGTGAAGGCAGAGATATTAGATAGGGCGTGAAGAGGGAGAATTCCCATGTCTAGTTCAGGACGTGGAAAATTCCCATAGCATTTTACAATGTGTGGGAGCAGCTTTTAAAAATTGCTGCACCCACGGTGCATGAACACCGTGAGCCGGCGGCAGCATGTCTCCTTTCCCCCCTGGTCAGCCGCTGAGCTCAGTTTCTCTCTCTCCTCTCCCATGATCCCCAATCCATCCAATTCTTCCGTTCCCTCCCATCCCTATTCCCAGCATTACTGGGGTCCCTATTACCTAATGGGAGCAGAAGTGATCCCCAGTCTCTCCTTTTCTTATAGTGCCAGGTTCCAAAATGGCGGTCATCTCAGGGTTTTATGGTGTTGTAGCGATGGAACTGAATCAGAAGCTGGGTAGAGACCCTAATAGAAATTCAGATGCTCGTGTAGCCTGGTCTGTCTGGCAGGCCCAACTTGCCTGTGATCTCGGCAGCAGTCCTGCCATTTGGAAGATCCTGTTTGTTTGCAAAAACCAGAAGAACAGTGTCTCTTAAATCCTGATGCGCAGAGCTGCCACTTGGCCACTGGTTGCCCTGCCATCCAGTTCCTGCACGGAATATTTGTTACCATTGCCAGGGTTTGATCTTATTACTATACATCTCACCGCTAGGATCCGCTAAAGCTCAATCAAGACTCTAAGCTGAAGAGCAGGGTGTGTTATTTCTCCCTAATCACTCCTTTTTAATTTTTTTTCAGGTGCTGCCGACATTGGAAGATGAGTGGAAAGGGTTAGAAGAAGGACAGAGGAATCTGAACAATGAAGTGATGAGGGATAATTATGAAGCCTTGATCTCGCTGGGTAAAGTTCCTTTTTGCCCTTTTTAAAGCGGATAATTTTATAAATCATATTTGTGCCTGTAAATCATATGGAAATGGTTCTTAGACAATTAGGTAGGTGTGTTCAGGGGTCAGGTTTGGGTGGAGCATGGGTAGAGTTTATGATTTACATCCGTATTTTATAAAATAGGTGCAGATGCATGTAAAGTACATGCTAACATTTTACGCCTGGTCTTGACCTGGCATAGCGTCCTTGCTTTTGATCTAGATGCAATTGCTTCAGGAATTGTTGTTGCTAAGTGCCGTCGAGTCGGTGTCGACTCCTGGCAACCCTCTAGGGACATGGAACGTACGAAGCAGGGTTTGTACTAGTATTTTATAAAACACGCATAGGCACCCAAGAGTCTTAATAAAATAGGCACCTTCCTGCTCAGTTACACAGGTGCCCTTTTATAAAATTACCTCAACGAGGATCTCTGTTCTCTTGAAAAGTTTTATTGGTGTGATTTGGAAGCTTCATAGAAGGATTATAGCCAAAAATAGGTTAGCCCTTGTGTTACCTAATTCTATTCATGCATTTTTTTTTGGCCAGGTTGTTCATTCATTCTCTTTTGTGTTAAACTCACAATCTAATGCCTGTTTTCTTCCTTAGTGTTGCGGTGAAGGGTTGATTTTTCCCACACTAATCTTACTCCCCAAAGCAGGAAGAAAGATTAGCTCAGGAAAATCGGCATCAAACCACTGCGGTAAAGAGTAGCACAGTGGAATTGCAAATTGCATGCAAATCATTGCATGCTAAATTGCTCCTGATGTTTAAAAAACATTGCTCTAAGATCTAGCACAATTTTGTTTTGTAGTGCTAAGCTGGCAGAAAGGTCTAACCAGGAGCAAAGCAGTTATCTGAGTTAAAGTTTCACACTCCACCTCAGAAGACCCACAATCCCAGAAGGTCCAAGAGGGCTGAGAACAACCTCCCCGCACCCCCCCATAGAAACAAAAGTCATTAGTAGGCCCCAATATCCCCCAAAATGGAAGGGGCCGGGTCTCCTCTCCCCCCCCCCCAGCTACCGCCAACATTGGGAGGCAGGAGCCTAGCCCACACGCTTCTTCCTTCACACTGTTTGTGCAAATGGCAGCACTTGACCCCACACTGTGCATCTTGGGGTACACAGGGCAGGGTCCGTCTGCCAGATAAGGCCATTCGGGGTCAGGTGCTCATGTGGCTTGCTGTGTCCTTATTTAACACAGTCTTTTCGTGCACAGCAACTTTGCAAGATGTTGGCTTACAACATTGCTGAGAAAAAATTGTGTTAGGAAACCCTGAGCCAGGGCTTTCGTATTGGGCTATCAGCTGGAATCAGAACTGGGATATTGGCATCATGAGCCTTCATTCATAACTTTTCACAAAACGTTTCCCGCTATTTTATTAAATCTTCACTCGCTAATTTGGTCACGGCAGCAACTGTCCTGAGACTGAGATCCAAGCACCAAGGACAACCCCTGTATCATGGTGACAGACTACTAAACAGCGGAATTAAGGAGCCTGGCATTCCACAGGGAATACCAGTTAATTCCCATTTGACCTGGCTTTGCAGGATCGAAGGAACCTTTTTCACTCCTTGTAGGATTGCCAGGCAGTGGAGAAAGCCAGAAGCTCGTTTTTCCTGCTTTCTTACAAAGACCCTGGCCTTTCATGGGAAGCAGGTTACAGGTTGATTGGAAGGGTCAGTTATCCATTTTAGCTTATTTTATTTTATTGTTTTTGTTTGGTTTATATGGAAGTGCAGAATATTGTTTGAAGATAATCTGTATCCAGGCCTAAGTCTTAAAATATAAGGGCCATCTTTGTGCTTTTATTGGTGGGATTCATAAAATGGATTGGTAGCTTAATCCCTGTAAGATGAGTAGGGAGCCGTTGGTATAAAGGCTTGGGAGGGGGAGGGGGTGAAATTCCGAGTTTCATGAGCTTTGCCTTTGGAAGTGGACTTGAGATGGTTTACACATTCTTCCTGTGGACATGAGGGAAACCTTTGTCAGTCCTTATCATCCTGATTCATTTCTAGGGCTGAAGAATCTGCAAGTCTTTGATACACTTACTGCCCAGTCAAGCTCTGGGACATTCCATGTTGGGGAGTAGCCTGGTCGTTAGAGTAATAGCCTAAGAACCAAGGAAACCAGGGTTTATAACAGTCTGATGCTCCTTGTGACCTTGGACGTGGCACTTAACCCTCCATTGGCTCAGCTACAAGCTTCCCATGGGCTACATTTCAGGTCTCTGTGCTGAGGAACCTGGCTCTTTTGTTATTGGGGTAGAGATCCCCCAACACTCACTTTTTGCCCTGGAATAATGATAGCATTTGTTGCTGTTAAATGATATAATTTCTAAAGAACTCTAAATCTATATTTTCTGGGGAAAAATTGGTTTTAGTTTTTCATCCTACCCATGTTGAATCTGATTTAAGGCTGCTGCTGACCTTGCAAACTGGATAAAATTTAGATTCTCCAGGAACAAGCATGAAGTCAGCCCTCACATATGGGTGACATCGGCGCCAAAGGAGCCCGCGTGGACCATTTCCTCAGCTTTCACAGAAAGCCTTTGGGAATGCTACCACGCATGCACGGGACCCCTTCCTGCTCCGGGAGACCCTCCCCAGCCCACAGGGGGCCACCTGGCATTCTTCGCCCACAGGTGGGCTGGGGTCACCACAGACCAGTGGGTCCTACAAGTGATGAAGGAGGGCTATCTGCTCAGGTTCCAGCAAACACCCCCAGGGCTCTTCCCAGGAGAGCCAGTGCAGCCTCTTCTTCAGACCTTGCTCGCCTGAGCTCGCAGGCTTGCTCAAGGACAGGGGCGGCAGGCATCTGTGGGGAAAGGGTTTCTACTCCAGGTATTTCCTTGTCCCCAAAAGAATTGGGGACCTCAGGCCCATACTAGACCTGTGAAACCTGAACAAGTTTCTGAGGGAGAAGTTCAAGATGCTCTCCCTTGGAACTCTGCTGCCCTACCTTCATCAGTGAGATTGGCTATATTCCTTAGATCTAAATGATGCATATACCCACATCCTGATCCACCCCTCCCACAGACAGTACCTAAGGTTCGTGGTGGGAGGAGAACACTACCAGTATAGGGTACTTCCATTCGGTCTGACCTCCTTACCAAGAGTCTTTATAAAGTGCCTAGCGGTCATGGTCCCCTATGTGCGCCTACAAGGGGCCTTCATCTTCCCCTGTCTGGACAACTGGCTCATCAGAGAAAGCACAGCCCCCGAGGCCAGCCAGGCCACAGGGCAAACAATCTGCCTCCTGCAGCACCTAGAGTTAGTCATCAACTACCCCAAATCCCACCTCTCTCCAGCCCAAAACCTGGAGTTCATAGGTGCCCAGCTAGACACATTGCAGGTCAAGGCCTATCTCCCAAAGGAAAGGGCACTTTGCCTCATACAGCTGGTGGGAGAGGTGCATAGGTGCACCAGTCAGTACCAGCTCGCTGTCGCCTCCGTTTCATCGGCCCATGTCACACCCCTAGCTCGCTTGCACATGCGGGCAGCCCAATGGTGCCTGCCCTCCCAGTGGATTCAGGCCACAGGCAGGTTGCGGGACAGGGTCAGGGTCACCTGCTAATTGGTGGACTTCCTCAACTGGTGGCAGTCCCTATGCCACCTCCGAGCAGGGATGCCATTCCAGGCGCCTGCACAACAGAGGGTCCTGATCACGGACGCCTCCCTCCTGGGTTGGGGGACATATTGTGGAGTCCTCAGCACTCAAGGTAGCTGGTCGCAGGAGGAGTTGCTCTTACAGCTCAACCTTCTGGAACTCGGGGCCATCTTCCTGGCCTTGCGGGCATTCTGCCACCTCCTGTAGAACCATCCTGTGCTGATCCATACTTACAACCAGATCGCCATGTTTTATATAAACAGGAGGGCCTGGGTTCGTACTCTTTCTGCCAGGAGGTGGTGGCTCTCCTTTCCTTTGCAGTGTGCCATGGAATGCTCCTATGGGCAGTATACCTTCCAGGTCAGGACAATTGCTTAGTGGACAAACTCAGCAGAGTCCTACGCCCACATGAATGGCGTCTGAACCCCAGGGTTGTGCAAAAACTCTTCTGCCATTTGCGGCAGGCCCATGATGGACCTGTTCACCTCCCCGGACAACATGCAGCTGCCTCGCTTCTTTCATGCCAGCCACACCCAGGGAGGGTGGCAGCTAATGCCTTCCTGATCCATGGTCCGAGGGCTTCCTCGCATGACTCCTCTAGTGGCCAAAACCCTCTTCAAGGTCCAGAGCAAGCAGGCATCAGAGATTCTCATTGTCCCCAGATGGGCCTGGCAACCCTGGTTCTCTCCTTGTTGGTGGTACTCCCAGTCCCACTGGGTCGGGATCTGGACCTCCTGTTCCAGGAGGAGGGCTCCCTCCTGCACCCCAACCTGGGGTGGCTAGCATTGATGCTGTGGCTTCTGAAAGGGTAGCATTGGCTCCTTTCAGTCTCCTGGGGGAAGTTGAGGAGATTTTGCTGGCCTTTCGAAAATCCTCTACCAGATGAGTGTACACCTTAAAATGGAGAAGATTCTCCGTCTGGTGTGCAGAAAGAGAGGAGAACCCTTTCTCCTGCCCGTGCAAATAGTGTTGCAGTACTTACTGCACCTCTCGCATGCTGGCCTGAAGTCTAACTCGGTGAAGGTACATCTGAGTGCTATAGCCACCCACCATCGCCCTATAGAGGGGAAACCCCTCTCAAACCAGCCCCTGGTCTCCAGGTTCCTCTGGGGCCTTTTGCTATCAAAGCCCCCCTCTCTGTCCTCCTATGGCAGAATGGGACCTTAATGTGGTGTTCTCCCAACTCACCAGACCGCCGTTCGAGCCCCTGACCACCTGCCATTTGCGATATCTATCCTGGAAAGTGTTTTTTTTTTTTTTTGGCAGCCATCACGTCTGCTCGGGGAGTCAGCAAGCTCCAGGCCTTGGTGGCGGATCTGACATATACAAGGTTCTACAAGAACAGGGTGGTGCTCCGCACACACCCCAAAGTTTTGGGGTGTAGGCAACTCTTGCTCTCCGTCCCTTCTGTGTTCAGGCTACCAGATCGATAGTGTCACTGGGTGCTAGGATCTTGCAGAATCTCTCAGTGGGGACTCATCTTTGCTATCTGACTTGGCCGCTGTTGTGGTTCGGTCCTCGGCAACCTGGAGCTAGGGAGTCCCATAGGTGAGGACTGACTTCCTGCTTGTCCCTGGAGAAAGTGTAGGTTACTCACCTGTAACGGATGTTTTCCAGGGACAGCAGGAATCAGTCCTCACAATCCCTCCCTCTTCCCCTTGGAGTTGCCTCCCTACATTGTTTTAAGTCATTTTTTTGCTATGTCATCTGACTGAGTAAGATGGTACCCTTGGGCAGGAAGGGGACCATGCATGCTTGGTAGCATTCCCAAAGACTTTCCTTGAAAGCTGGAGAAATGCTCCGCGCGGGCTCCATTGGCGCAGATGTTGAGGAATGATTCCTGCTGTCCCTGGAGAACACCTATTGCAGGTGAGTAACTATGCTTACAGGTTAGTCATCTAGTAGCCAGAATATCCAACCCTCATTTGGGATGGACTGCTTTAATGCTGTTTTTCTACATAATGCATTGCTAATAATAAACTTGCATTTTGAGACGTTCATATGTCTGTATTTTCATATCCCAGACTGCACAGCTGCGACTCCTGATGTTTCATTGAGGACTGAAGCAGAGGAGGAGCCACAAAGCTGCAGCGATCAATTTGTCCCTGAGGCAAGAGAAAACCACGCCAGCCCTAGCACAAACTTTCCAGTTATCACATCTGTATTTTCAATCCACAGTCAAGAGGTTGAGCTGCAAACATGCAGCGATCAATCTGTTTCCGAGGCAAGAGAAAATAGCCCCAGTCCCGGCATAGACCTTCCCATTATCACATCTGTATATTCAATCCACAAAGAGGAAGACAAACTGCGGTGCAGTGATCCATCTATCTCGGAGGCAAGGAAAAATAGCCCCAGTCCTAACTTGGACCTTCCAGTTATCACATCTGTCTATTCAATCCACAGTAAAGAAAAGGACGAGCCGCACATCTGCAGTGATCCATCGGTCTCTGAGGTACTGGAAAGCAGCCCCAGCCCCACCCCCAGCCTCAGCCTCAGCCTCGCAGACCTTCCCGTGATCACATCCGTATTCTCGTTCCTTAACCAAGAGGAAAGTGAACTGCACTGTAGTGAGCAGTTCGCCTCGGAAACACAGGAAAATAACCCCGGCCCAAGCACAGACCTTCCAGTGATCACATCCGTGTTTTCATTCCTCAGTAAAGAGGAAGATGAACTGCAAAGCTGCGGTGATCGGTTTGTCTCTGAAGCGCCGGAACGTAACCCCAGTCCGACCGCAGATCTTCCAGTGATCACATCCGTGTTTTCATTCGGCCTTGAATCAGAGGAAGAGCTCTATGTTGTGGGACATCCTGACTGGGAAAGAAGAGAGAGCCCCACAGTGGGTAAGTGGCGAGGTGCAATTACCGATAGTATCTTGTGGGAGTAGAACTGATGAAGGGATACTGCAGGGGCACTGAGCATTTTAAATAAGAGTCTGTTCGTTTATTAAGCTGTGCCAAGCAATGAATTTGGGAATTAACATAGTCTATTAATGAGTGTGTGTAATTCCCTCATTTTGACCACTTAATGCGGAATGGAATGGGTAATGAGCAGGGGCTACATCTTACAGTTACCATGTTAAACTATTAGTGTTGCAGAAAACAAGGAACCACTAACGCCACCTCAATAGGTGCATCTAACTTAAGGTGCTATGAGTATATTGCCTATGTGTTAAATTGATGGGAAGATGCTGGGAACATCCCCAGAAGTTAACGTAGAGGTTCTGCAGTTACTGCGTGGTTATTTTTAGGTGTGTTTTTGCTAAGGAATAGAAGCAATTGTCGAGGTTCAGCGGCGGGGAAACTGTCTGTATGCATGTTTATACATACATAAATAAGCCTAGTCAAAAGGCTGTGTTCATATTTCTCCCACCGCAATTGGCTCCCTGCATGGTGGAGCCATATGTACAGTGTAAGAAGCTCGGGCTGATCTCCTAGTTTTAAGTCTTGTGAGACCTCAAAAATCGTGAGATCAGCTTGAACACTGGGCAGTTCCGCCATGCAGAGAGCCGATCATGGTGGGGGAAGTGTGAACCGCCGGGTCTTTGAAGAGCTGTAGCTAGGGACAAGAATGGATGAGAGAGAGAAGAACTGAATGAAGCGGGTTGAAGGGGGGGTTATGAGAGAGATTGGGTGAAGGCTAGGGGGGGGGTTATGAGAGAGATTGGGTGAAGGCTAGAGGGGGCTTATGAGGAAGAGACGGAGAGAGTAGGTGAGGCTTGGGTTGGGGTATGAGAGAGGGATAGACTGGAGAAGCCTGGGAGGGGGTCATGAGAGAGAGACACACACGCATGTGCGCACATACCGCCCCCAAGTGCCCTTTGTGACACATGCACACACGCATGCAAATAGCCACCAACGCTCATGACACATGCACGCGCAAACACACACACGCAGCTCCCATGACACGTACACACATGCAGCTCCCAATGCTCCCATGACACATGCAGCGTCCAACACTCCCTATGATGTACTCATGCTGCCCCGGGCACTCCCCATGATGTGGAAGCAGCAGACACGACCAGTCAGGAGTGAGGTATAAACCAAAACCGCTTAGAGCCTCCGAACCAGACACAGCTGTGTTTTGGCACCACCTTCGTCAGGGGTATAGGCCTCTATAAATATAAAGAATAAATATAACAGACAACAATAATTAGTAATTGCTAGTAACAATAAAAAACAGTGAAGTATATAAAAAATATACAACATAAATTATACAGGAAGAACATCCTAAACAATTACAATTATAATGTCCTAATTGATAAGTTTTAAGTACCATAAAAATCATATTAACCTAAAACATGAAGTTAAAAACAATGAATTATATAATCGGAAACATACATATCAATTGATTTAAAAACTATGGAAGCATAAAAGTAATACAAAAAGCAAACTAGACATCCTAAAAACAGGGGGATGTTAAAAATAAAGAAAATATATCACTATTATGAAATGCTGTTGCACAGAATTAAAAAAACAGTAGAAGGATAAAAAATGATAATGGATAAAACGTATGTCATTATGTATCACATTTCAAGCAAATTCATAAGGGCTCACATTCAGTATTATTTAAAGAAAAGAGAATCGTGAAGCTATATAGCATGAAAACCTATATGAGAGAGACGGGATAAAGGAAGCACATGTGAACAAGGAATAATTACCAGGAGCTCATGTCTCTATGTGTCATCAGGCGCAAGTATAACTCACAAGATCCAGTGCTACGTTCCACTGAACTGTGAATGAGGAAAAAAAGAGGAAAGGGGGTGAGAACATTTGTAATTGTGGAGCGAGAGAATAGGAGAGAATTGTACATACAGGACAATTTCATAAGAGACAGACCCTGCTGTGAGAAGTATCCATCGCATATACTCTGAAAATAACCGATCTGTGTAAAACTTGATAGAATTGTAAAATAGTAGAAATACGACATGTATAACAAAGTGGGTGACCTAATTGTGGTTATTACTGGAATTAATGCGGAGTGAAGGAACAGAGCACCAGAACTGGTGCAGGCACAATTGTGATGCTGTTGCCATACTTAATTTAATTTAAGAGCCGATCACAAGAAGCTGTCGCAAATGAGAACCGATGCACCAGAATAAAAATTCCAAAACTCCTCTCTTCTCTGAGTTTGGTGAAAAAAACTTATCATCCGATTCAGGAAGGACAGGAAAGCTATACTACCGGCATTTTAAAGAGAGGTTTGGTGGGAATCGGCTAGGGTTGCCTTGGTACTGAAATAAACAAAAATGGAAACGAGGGTGTGCGCACCAGAGATAAAAAAATAAATCATATTAGAGAATAGAACTATTTAAGGCTAGCTATAGATATCATTAAATTTTCAAAACAAAATGTTTTGGATATGATAAAAAAAAAAAAGAAAAAAAAAGTGTGCCTTCAAGTCAAGCAGCTCCTGGGTTTTCTTGGCAGTGTGACCGGAAGTAGATTGCCAGGCCTTTCTTCTGAGGCAGTGGAGGATTAAGTGACTTACCCAAAGCTGCAAGGAGTACCAGTCTCTTGGTTACCAAGTCAGTGCTCTAACCATTAGGTTACTCTTCACTACCTCATGGTTTATAATGGCAGTACATAAACAACTCATACTAAAGGAGGAGCCGCCCAGGATATCAATCTATTTTTTAAAAGTATTGGAAGTGATTATAGAAATTAATTATATGAATTTCTTTTAAACAAAATTCCGCTCTTCATATTTAATGAAAAGGCATGAAGTCGAAAATAAATACAGTACATCATAAAACATAAGCATTAAAAACATTAAAACCACTTTAAAAAACGTAAAAGCAATTCTGCACTAAAAATTAAAATGAGAACTGTTTAAAAATATAAAAGGAAGACACAGGGACTGAGGGATCCAAATAAAAATTTGGCTTTTGGTTTACACCTTGCTCCTGACTGTTTTGTCTACTCCCTATGACGCAGACGTGCATGCATGTAACCATGAAACACCCATACGCACTCAATGTACACTCACAGACACAGCCCCCCTGAAATTTCCTATGAAACACATATGAACCCCCCACATGTCTGATTCTGGAAATGGGGAAAATGCACCATTGTGTCACACGATTAGTATACACTTTTCAACTTAGTTTCCTCATTCCTGTGTGATTGGGAATATGGGCTTCCTTGTTGTACTGCCATTGAATAAAAATATATAGGGCAAAAACTAATAAATGGACCAATCAGTTGACAAGAATCAAATACAAAAAATAAATCTGTAAATAGATACTACTAAAACTAAATTATGGTGACACCAAACAGTTGAAGGAAAAAGTGAGAAAGGCAGCTTTATCCAAACAAATTACTGATTAATGCAAGATATTCATGGAACTACACAGTTCCCATTTTCATTATTTCCTATCAAAAAATACTTCAAATCTATTGCTCTACCATGATGTTTTTCCACTTCCACAGTGTATTTTGTATTTCAATAATTTCTAAAGTGCAGTAAGATTTTGTATTTAGTGCATCTTAAGATGGTAATTTTATAAGGCACGACTAGATGAATGCAAATTTTTCTGTATGTATTTCATCCCCATTTTATAAAGTAAGGTACACACGTATTTGTAAAATAGGGCTGTAAGTTGTCTCAAACGCATGTTAATTTAAGCTGTGAGCACATATGCCAGCCTGATGGCTGTTTTATAAATGCCTGCACCTAGATTTTTCAGGAACCTGCGTTCATTTTAGTTTTTTATAATATTACATGTGTAACTTTGCACTCTTACCAATGCTCTGCCCAAACTCCGCCCCTATACATCCCCACACTGAAAGTATGCATAATTGTTATATTGAATATTTGCGTAAATGCCTAATATGCCTATTTACACGCAACTTCTAAGATTACCTCCAAAGTGCGATGAGTGCAAAGCCTGTGCAGGGGGTGTGCCAGCATCTACCCTGCATGTATCACACAAATCTGCATTACATGCCTCCATAATCTGCCATGGCATATAGCACGGAACCTGGCAGCTGTTGTGGCAATGCTGCCCTTATTACCTCGTGCTCCGATTCATCCACCCTTACACAGGATCCTCCTTCCTGATTGGATTTTCCCCTCCCCCCAACACCATACATTGACTCTCCCAAGGCTTACCCAGGGGTCTCTGTGGTAGTCTAATGGTCCCCCTCCATGGTCTTCCATTTTGAACTTTGGAGCCAGATAGCTCCTGCCCTGGACGACTAGACTACCCATGAAGGTCATTGGTAGAATCCCGGGAGGATCAGGTATGATATTGGGGGTGGGGATGGGGATTCTAATCTGGGGGTGCTTAATTGAGAGAAGGGGGTGGGAGGATGCTGTGCTGAGGGGATCGAATCAGGAGGGGATATTTTCCCATTGGGGGGGTTCATGGTATTTTGTTTTTAAGAGCCATGGCTGCGCTTCCTGACTGATGGTAGTATGGCTGCATTTAATGCCACCTCTTGAGGTCTTGGATAGAATTGCTAAGCTATTCTGGTATGCTAAATAGTTGGTTAACATCCTGACGGCTAAACTTAACGAAAGTATGCTCTCTGCTGATAGCTTTGCTGTGTTTGTTCAAGGGCAGTTTACTTTGCTGTGTTTTGTTCAAGGGGTTCTCTTACAGTTTTGGAGAGCTAAGTAATGAAGAAATCAGTAATGAAGGGATAGAACTAAGTAATGTTGATCAGTTGTCTTGGGACGAGTTTGAATTAACTAATGTGGATGAGATATGTCATAAGTTAAGAGATGACTCATTTGATGTGTTGGTTAGACAAGTTGTTGATGGTAAATCTGCAGTTAATGTGGGAGGATTACTGCACGATCTTTATGCAGTTTTAGTGAACATCTCCTTTTGGAAGGAGGTGACTCCTGTTTGACTAAAAAAGGTTGCAATTAGATTTATTTTGGAAAAAGCACACCTGTCCCCTGATGACTGCACACATTTCTGGGAAAACTAATGGAACAGGTTGGAAGGATGCAAGTGAGTGATTTTTTTTTTTGCAGTAAGAGAAGATTTTAAGTAGGAACAAGCAATGTTGAAGAAATTGTAGGACGGAAACTTTTAGATCTTTAGTAGATGATCTAAGGGTTAGAGATGCAGTCAAATATTTTTCTACTGTTGTTCATAGATTTATCTGCAGCATTTGATTGTGTGAATCATCAGATTTTATCTAAATGGCTTTCCCAAATTGGGATTGGTGGAATGGGACCTAGTTGGTTTAAGTCTTACTATAAGGAATGAGAATGTGAAATGTACACAAGCTATAGTTCATCACATTGGTTTCATTTACCATCTGGAGTACCTTAGGGATTGGCTTTAGCTGCTGCTTTGTTTAATTTGCCAACTGTGGATAAATTACATATTAGTTACAAAATATATGCAGATGACATTTTGCTGTACGTCCCTCCTGGATGACATTCTTTTCCAGAGATTAAGTGCTGGTTAGCTAAAATGATTTAAATATTAATTTTGATAGATTAGATGCTGACTCTCATGCCTTAAAGCTCCTTTCCCTTCTCACCTCATTCAATCTCCAACTATGTTCTACTGCCCCTACTCACTAGCTAGGAGACAGCTTTGATCATTTCTTCTTCTCTGTTTGCCCTCAACTCTCTGTTCTTTCCTTATCTGACAGTCACCTGCTAAGTTTCACCCTTCATCACCCTCCACCTCACTCTCGCCCAGTCTCCTCCAACTCTTTAGGAATCTTTCGCTATCGATCCATCAGCTCTCTCCACTGCTGTATCACCACCTCTTTCCTTCACTTATGTCATCTGTTGATGAGGCTGTATCTTCCTATAACACTGTACTCTCCTCTACTCTGGATGCTCTTGCTCCTCCCACTTCACATCCTGTGAGGCGTACCGTACCTCAGCCCTGACTGTCCTCTAAAACCCGCTAAAAAAACCTGAAGTGCTGTTTATCACCAGAAACTTGAACTTCTCTCCACCAACCCACCTAAAAGTCGGCGAAGTAGAGCTTCAGACCAAGCCCAGAATCCGTTACCTGGGTGTTACCCTAGAACAGAGCCTTAACATGAAGACACACATTGGCAACATGGTCAAATCAACATATCACAAAATTAGGACGCTCAAACATTTACGTCCCCTTTTACAACCTGACGACTTCAGAACCATCTTCCAGGCTCTAACCATCCCACATCTGGACTATGGCAACGCGATCCTCCAAGGGCTCCCAAAATCTACGCTGATCCCGCTCCAGCTTGTCATGAACACCGCAGCCAGAGTTCTGAATGGGGCCTCGAGGCGAGACCATATAACACCCATCCTCAAAAGTCTCCATTGGCTCCCTATCCACTGTAGGATTGTCTTCAAAACAATACTAATAACATTCAAGGCCATAAATGGGCTCTCCCCCACGTCCCTCGCTGGTCTCGCACACAAAACCCCCCCCAATAGAGCCAGAAGAACCACAGCAATAAACACCTTGGCAATTCCCAAAACACTGACCCAGTGTACTCAGGCTACAGCAAGCAGGGCCTTTAGTATCAGTGCTCCCAGACTCTGGAATGCCCTGCCTCCCAACATACGAGCAATCCCAGAACTAACCAATTTTAGAAGGGCATTGAAATACCACCTTTTCTGCGAATGTTACCCAAATGAAGATGCACCATCCCGACCTTCCCAAAAATAAGCTCCATGTCCAATGTAATTTTCTCTCTCACGATGTATATTATGTAAATACTACTATGTTTAAATATGTGTAAATAGTTAATTTTTGACTATCCAAGTTGAGCTACCTGTTATCTGTATTTTTACGGTTAACCCACCGTAAAACATAAATGTTCCATGTAAACCGCACTGATGTTGAAGAGCGCGGTATATAAGAGAGATAAATAAATAAATAAATAAATACCTATGTTACTATACCCTCAGCTGAGCGCCTTTAGCTCAAGTCCCGCACCTGTGGACTTCCTATATTTCAGATTCATGCTAGCCTTTTTTCCTTGTCGGCCATAGCACTCGCCAAGTAAGAGTATTATGTGCATCTGACTAACTCTCTTGCCTCTGACCTTCATCATTTCTTTACAACTTTCAACTCTCTTCTCAAAGTGCATCCACCTCTGACCCCTCCTTCCCTTTGTGCTTAGACTTTGGCTGACTACTTCCATGACCAAGCCCACAAGATTACTCTTGAGTTTCCGCTGGAGTCATCTCTATCCCCCTTCCCCCTTCATTCCTTAATCCTTCCCTCAGCCTCTGTCACCCTTTCCTCCTATTCCTTTACTACAATCATTGAGGAAGAAATCACATATCTTCTCTCCTCCTTTAAACTTATTACCTGCTCCTCTGAGCTCATCCCTGCTCATCTACTAAACTCCATCTCCACCATTGTTGTCCCTTCCATCTATCATATCCTCAACCTGTCGCTTTCTACCACAACTGTTCTGCAGCCTTCAAGCATGCTGTGGTACACCTCTTCTAAAGAAACCATTCCTTGATCCAGTCTGTCCTTCTAATTATCAACCCATCTTTTTCCTCCCCTTTATTTCTAAACCTCTTGAATGTGTGGTTCACTGCCACGGTCTTGACTTTCTCTTCTCTCAGTCCTTTCTGGATTCACTGCAATCTGGCTTTCGCCCTCTTCGTTCTACTGAGATGGCTTTTGCTAAAGTCTCCAATGACATACTCCTCAACAAATCCAAGAGTCTTTCCATATCGTCCTGCTAGACCAGCCTAGACAAGTGGGTTGTGTTCCCCTACCAGCAGATTGGTGGAGACAACCAATGAAAAGCCCAGGTTTCAATGACATCACTCCCATGTCTCTATATGCCTCAGCCACCAGAGGCCTCTTCATTATTTCTTTGTCTCCAGCAGATGGTGGATGGATTTTCTCCTCTCTGAAGAAAATTCTGAAGATTTGAGAGGAAAAGATTGATTAAATGCTAGTGAACAACCTCCTTGAGGGTGACTCTCTCATTTGAGCCTGACTCTGTCACTTGAGCGTGATGTGGGAGGCTCCATTAGACTGCGGTCTTTTCAGTAGCCATAGGAAAAGGGACAATTGGTTCAACTCCATGCGCTTATCATGATAAGAGTGTGTTGAGCAGCCAGAAATTGTAAGAATTTGGAAGAGTGTAGCAGCCTCACACAACCTCAATGTCCCATCCCTCCTCATCTGTTCCCCCCCCTGCTCTCTCCCAAAGATTGCAGAAGGTTCTCAGAGGGATCTGCCTGCCAGCCACTTTAGATGCAGTGCTGCAAAAGCCAGTGAAAGAGTACTAGGGGGGAGCAGAGTTGAGCCTGGCATGGATCCTCTGCCTCGGGTTGGGGGGGGGGGGGGGAGGGTGAGTACCAATGCTTGACCTCATTATTGTCGTTGTTGGGGGCTCACGATTCTGTCACTGTGGGACGCAATTCTGGGTAGACCGCTGACGACCTTTGTGTGCAATTCCGGTCACGTATCTTAAGAAGGATATAGCGTTACTAGAAAACGTACAGAGAAGAGCCACCAAAATGGTAAAGGGGATGGAAGGATACCCCCTATAAGGAGAAGCTAAGAAAGTTAGGGCCCTTCATCCTGGAAAAGAGATGGCTGAGGGGAGGTATGACAGAGGTTTATAAATTAATGAATGGAGTGGAACGGGTAAAGGTAGATCGATTGTTTATGCCATCAAATTTTAGAAAGACTAGGGGACATGCAATGAATCTACAGGGTAACCTATTTAAGACTAATAAGAGAAAATATTTTTTCACTCAATGCATAATCAAACTCTGGAATTTGTTACCAGAGGATGTGGTAAAAGCTGTTAGTGTAGCTGGCTTTAAAAAAGATTTGGACAAGACCCTGGTAGAAAGGTCCATAACCATTATTAAAGGGGACCCGGGAAATCCACTGCTTTCCCCAATACAAGCATTGTGGAACCTGTGTCCTTTGAGGAAACTGCTAGGTACTTGTGACCTGGATTGGCCACTGTTGGAAACGGGATACTGGGCTTGATGGACCTTTTCGGAGGCTCCCCGGTCGGGGTAGAGCACAGGGCGAGAGGCAGTTTCCCGCTCCTGCACTCCAGCCCAATCGGGGTTGTGGGAGGACGCAGCGGATCACTAAAAAAGCGCTGCCGGCAGGAGACAGCCCCCTTTAACTTCTGCAGCCATTTTCGGAGGCTCCCCGGTCGGGGTAGAGCACAGGGCGAGAGGCAGTTTCCTGCTCCTGCACTCCAGCCCAATCGGGGTTGTGGGAGGACGCAGCGGATCACTAAAAAAGCGCTGCCGGCAGGAGACAGCCCCCTTTAACTTCTGCAGCCATTTTCGGAGGCTCCCCGGTCGGGGTAGAGCACAGGGCGAGAGGCAGTTTCCCGCTCCTGCACTCCAGCCCAATCGGGGTTGTGGGAGGACGCAGCGGATCACTAAAAAAGCGCTGCCGGCAGGCGCACCCACGCCTTGCTTGCCCGCGCCTGAGGGCCTCGCAAGAGGGCCCTTTGGCGTGTCCCTTAGGCGGGGCACGACAGGCGGGAAGCAAACTGTAAGCTAGCGAATAAGCAGCAAACAAAGTACCAGAATCTACAAACAATTCAAAACAGCAGTTATTGCCAAGACCAGCTTTCTACTAAACAGTCTGTGAGTTATATTACCAATAGCTATAGTATGAAAAGTGCACATGAAATAAGAAACTTGAGCACATAACACTGTCATAATTTTGCCCAAATCACTATTTACCTTAGATATAGTGAATATATCTGGATTTACTGTTGCTAACACACTATCATAATTGTGCTAATAATCACTGATAAGCATATTGCCAGTATTCTCTAATACATCTCCAATGTTGTTAATATTGTAAATATTGCTGATATATTCTCTTTGTTGATAACACATTGCCATTTATTCCTGCTAGCATCCTCTCAAGCAACATTTTGTCTCCACTATTGCTAGTACCTCTCTCATATGTTCACACTGTTGCTCATCTATATACACTGTTGCCAGTACTTCTCCCATTTGGTTACATTGTTGCAAACACTTCTACCAACATTGCTAACATCTTCCTCCTACTATTACTAGTACTCTCCCATCTGTTTCCTACTGTTGTTCATATACTATCAAACTATATCAGTATTTCTCATAATCTACAGCATGGCAAAAATGAAATTTGCACAGTTCCTTATACATCTGTTATATGTCATAAGTATTGCTATAAGCCTACTTACCTCTCCTGGAATATGCTACCAACCACAATACCTACCTTATCACCACAATAGAATAGCCTATCTAATTACTGCCCCACAACATATCAATCAAATACACATTAATAGCTACAAACCATACTCACACACACATAACCCACCATCAGCTAGGTACACAGATGCACGCATAAGAAGATTAATTAACATACAAACAAAAACAGATAACGAAATAAAGAAGCTGAACCCACCCAATCAAGACCTCAAAATAATTCTCATAAATGTAAGATCTGTTAGGAACAAAATCCCAATCATCATAGATCTCATCACTGATGAGAACCCAGACTACCTTTGCCTAACAGAGACTTGGCTAAGCAACTCTGATACAGTCTTAGCTAACCAATTAAAAATAAAAGGATATACCCTATTCATCTGTAACCACAATCAAAGAAAAGGTGGTGGAGTCCTAATACTGGCAAAATCAAGTTTGAATTGTTCCAACTCCATTAGTGAAACTAACGAAAATACAGATATACTAATAATAGAAAACAGGAACTTAGCAATCTGCCTCTTTTATAGACCACCTGCATCAGATACCCAAAATATAACATCTATACTAGAAACAGCATGCAAAGCATCCACAAACAAACCTCACATCATCCTGGGTGATTTTAATTTAGCTACCTGCAATAATAACCAATCCTCAATTGTTCTAGAATCTATGGAAGATATGGGCTTTCAGCAAATTATTAATCAACCTACTCATAATAAAGGAAATACACTGGATTTAGTATTTCTCCCTTTGACCTTTACTATAACACATGAATATACTCCTCCTACAATATCACAAATCCCATGGTCTGACCACTTTATAATAAATTTCTCCATTAATATACCATCTACTACCTCTACTCATCAACCTAAAAATCACAACGGACCCAAATTTAGACCTTTTTCACCTGAAGAATTTCTCAACTCAATCATTCCACAATTACCTACAGACATAAATAACCTTGATGAAGCTACAACCACTTGGAATACAATCATAAAAGCAGCATCTAAACCGTTACACAATACACCAAAAAAATACCAGGTTAGATCTTCAGAAAAATGGTACACAACCGAACTAGCACTCATAAAAAAAAACCTTCGCAAAATTGAAAAAGAATGGCGAAAAACAAAAACACCTGAACTACGAGACTTATACTTTACAAATCTCAACACCTACAGGTCAGCAACAAACAATGCCAAAAAACAATACCATGCAAAGATCCTAAATAAAGCCATTAATCGGCCTAGAGAACTGTTCGAAATAATAAAAACTTTATCTAAAGCCCCCATAGATAATCACCAATCAGCCTTAATTAACATACAAGATTTGGCAGACTATTTTGCTAGCAAACTTAAATCATCTATGATACCTACACCCTTCAATACCACCCCATCCTCTAATAACCACACCTGGAATACTTTCCAACCAATAGATAAGAAACAGCTACTCAATATAATATCAAAAATCAATACAACCACATCCATACTTGATCCCTGTCCAGTTCTCTGGATCAAACAAACTAAACAGGAACTAGCACCCTTTATCCTAAATATAGTGAATCAATCTCTTCTGCAAGGGGTATTACCTAAAGAACTAAAACTATCCGCAATCCGCCCTATATTAAAAAACAAAACACTAGATATAAATGACCCATCATCCTATCGTCCAATTGCTAGCATCCCTTTCCTAACAAAAATCATAGAAAAAGCTGTACAATTACAGCTACAAGACCATTTAGATACTTTTGCCCCTCTTGATGAACACCAATACGGTTTTCGCCCTTTTCATGGTGTCGAAACCCTGCTCATCGCTCTTCTTGACACTCTTAACAAAGGTTTGGACAATTCAAAACAAGCATTAATTTTAGTTTTCCTAGACATATCAGCTGCATTTGACAGCATTAATCACAACATACTTATTTCAAGACTTAAACAAATAGGATTAATGAAAACTACTTTAGACTGGTTTAAATCATACATATCCGATCGTTCACAATATGTTCAACTTAACCAATCATCGTCGTCCCCTTTCCCACAAGAACAAAGTATACCCCAAGGCTCTGCACTATCTGCTTTACTATTTAACATATACCTCCAGCCAATATGTACCATATTCAAAAAATACAAGATAAACTATCATATATATGCGGACGACATTATGCTATTCTCTGAGTTTAGCATAATTAACCCAAATCATAACAAGCTAATAAACTGTCTTATAGAAGCTGAAGAATGGCTTCGATCAAACAACTTATCTATTAATCTCAGAAAAACAGAGGTACTAATAGCAACAAAAAACACAAAATACACTCCCCCATCTGACATTAAAATCCTGAATGTGACTCTTCCAATCAAAGAAGAAATTAAATATTTAGGTGTTATCATTGACAAAACTCTTAGTTTTACAACACACATCAGAAAACTAACAAAAACAATCTACTACAAACTGCGCTCTATACAACAATTAAGACCACTATTACAAGACGAAGACTTTAGAACCGTTACACAAGCATTGGTCATACCACATTTTGATTTTTGTAATAGCATACTTCATGGTATAACTAAGAAGAACATCAAAATCCTGCAAATGGCCCAAAATGTAACAGCAAGAGTTATATTCAAAGCCAAACTATCTGATCATATTATTCCTATTCTATACACACTACACTGGTTACCCATTTTCAGTAGGATACAATACAAAATAATATTAACCACTTTTAAATTAATTAATAATATTGCCCCATCATACTTAACTACTCTTCTTAACAGCCCAATCGAAAATAGGATAAGACGGAGAAAAAACCTTAACACACTAGCAGTCCCAGAACTAATAAGGAAAACAAAACATTCAACTAGTAACCGTGCCTTTTCGATTGTTGCTCCAGTATTGTGGAACAACCTTCCAAACCAACTAAGAGAAACTAAAGATCTGCTAACATTCAGAAAAGATCTAAAAACCCATCTATTCAGCCAACACTACAACAATGGAGAAACATTTGTAGTTTCCCAACCACCATAATCAATTTTATTTACCCAATCCAAATGTATATCTACAACATGAACAACGTCATCCTCAAACAATAATTAACTTAATACTGTTTCTTCCCACCTATAAATAAAATCAAAGTAACCTTTGATATCTGTTATACAGTTTAAATGTATTATACAGTTTAAATGTACTATAGTTCAATAATTGTTGCTGTTATATTGTAATACATTAATGTTACACAATTTTAATGTAATATAGTTTAATAGTTTAATAATTATTAAACTATTAATACAGGTACACTAAAAAAAAATTTTTTAAACTGCCTCTAATGTTTCGATTGATTTTTACGTTTTTTGGTGCGCTGAATCCAAATCTGGTAACCAATTTGCTCCATCACGTACAGATTTTTTGCTACATTGGGTTAGCAGTTTGAGGTGAACGTTTCAGATTGAGTGCGATCGAGATAAAAGTTTCTTGGATGAATTCTTTATACTAATTGTTTAGTAGTTATTCAAATAAGAATAAAGAAAATTGTAACAAGGCAGCACATAAGAATACAGTAATGTCAACAAAACACACTGTGATGGTAGCAAAATTGTCTGCACTTAAAACAGCCACATACATGTGCACAAACATTGAGCATATAAGAGCGAGGTTAGACACAAAGCAAAGCAAAGAAATGTGCAAAAAATGTTGTACAGGTATGTATGTAAGAATAGAAAACGCAAACCGCACCATTGCAATACATGAAGACAAACACCCGATGGTGTGAAAATAAAATTCTAATAAATGAGATCCGAAACTGTGGTAATAACTAGCAAATTTTTATTTCAAAGTTTAGTAAAAACACGATATTTGTCAACACAGTTTAGATTTTAAAGTCATTCTTGGGTCAATCAATCTCCTGGTGGGCCCGTTTCTTCTTCCCCCGAATGCTTCTCTTGGTGCGCTGCTTGGCGTATTTTTCATCTGGGGTTTCCCGCAGCAGCAACCAGCAGAAATCAGCCATCATAGTGGTGTTCCATCTTCCTTGGTACCTTCTCTCTGCGTCCTTGATGTCCTGGTGAAACCTTTCACCTTGTTCTTCACTGTACGCCCCCAAGTTTTCGGGAAAGTAGTTCACATGGGAGTGCAAGAAATGGACTTTCAGGCTCATGTTACAGCCTTGTTCTTTGAAGGCATTGAGCATCCTGGCAACAATATCCTTATAGTTCTCATCCCGCCTGTTCCCCAAGAATTTGAGAACAACATCCTTGAAGGAATCCCAGGCTTCTTTTTCCTTCTCAGACATCGTTTCAGCGAATGCTCCATCTGAAATGAGTTTCCTTATATCAGGGCCAACAAACACTCCTTCCTTTAGCTTTGCTTCAGAAAGTCGGGGGAACTTTGAGCAAAGGTACCGAAAGCACTCACCACCTTTTGGAAGGGACTTGATGAATTGCTTAATGAGACCCAACTTAATGTGGAGAGGTGGTAATAGAATTTTATCACGAGGTACCAAGCTCTCATGAAGAACATTTTTCTCACCGGGTCTCAAATACTCCCGAATTGGCCAGTCTTTTTTCCCCCAGTGTAGGTCGCGGGCCCGGCTATCCCACAAGCAAAGGAAGCAGGGATATTTGGTGAAACCGGATTGCTGCCCTAATAGCATGGATATAATTTTAAAGTCTCCACAAATCATCCACTTATGCTCATCATAACGAATCTTCTGAAGAATCAGGGCCAAATTCTCGTATTTTTCTTGGAGAATAACAGAGTGAGCAATAGGAACTGAAGCGAATGTGTTGCCATTATGAAGAAGAACACCTTTTATGCTGTCTTTTGACGAATCAATGAACAGCCGCCATTCAGCAGGATCATACTTGAGTTTAAACTTTTCCATCACTCCGTATATATCGTTGCAAAATACCAAATCTTCCTCTTTGCTGAAATACTTCAAAAATTGTGTCTCGCGGTTGCGGTACCAATAAAAAGTTGTTCCTGGTGACAATAGATTTTTCTGTTTAAGCCGAGAACCTAGCAGTTGGGCAGCATCTTTTGGGAGTCCTAAATCCCGGACTAAATCATTCAATTCAGCTTGAGAGAAAAGTTCAGGTTTCGGATCTGGTTCAGTTTCAAACTCGGAAGTACTGGACTCATCGGGAAAAGCCATCTGATGAGTCTCATCATGATCAGAACCGTCCACACAAATATGATAGAAAGATTTTGGTGGTTCAGGCACAGGTACTTTGTTGCTATGAGGCATAGGCCTAATTGCTGAGGGAAGGTTGGGGTAACTTATTACGTTCTTATTTTTTAAGTTGTATCCCTTCACAATGCAAGAGCAAAAATAGCAGTCACTGCTGTGGTCTCTTTGTTCACGCCACATCATAGGTATTCCGAAACGAAATGCTTGTTTTTTACCTTTCATCCATAAGCGTAGATCTTCCTCACATGTCTTGCACACTTTGTGAGGAGCCCACGGTTTGTCTTGATCGCCTAACTTCAAACCGAAATAGGCAAAATATACTTTTTTAATAAATGCAGAAATGTTCCTCTGCCGCTTTTTCACGGTATATTCCCCACAAATAAAACAAAAACTGTCCGGAGAGTTGACGCAACCTCTGGCTCTGTGAGCCATCACAAATACACAGCACTGCAAACTACAACTGTAGTGAACCACTTCGGAATAAAGCTGGATTACGACTGAGCAAACAAAAGGTAATAATGAACTTGCAAGAAACTGAAATTTGACTGGAACGTTCATGTCGCAACCACTGTGTTTGAGCGAGCGAACGAGGCGAGGCGAACAGGAAAGAACATGCGCCAGCGCGAGTACTGGATTTAGCCCCCCGCCTCCCAATTGTCCTGTTAATGTATAAAATGAATAGAAAACACTCTAAAATATCATGAGGGAGTGTTTCTAGTTAGTTAACCATTACAACCTCTATTTTGGGCCAAGAAAATAAACTGCAGTCGGCTAAAAAGAAATTATGTGAACATTCCTTATATGGGTAAGAAATCTAATTTTGCAAGAAAACGTGACGTGATGGAACATTTTGGCTATTTTTCCTGGATTCAGCACCCCAAAATCTATAGGAATCAGTTGCAAAACTGGAGGCAGTTTTTTGGTAGTGTACCAATGTTTCTGTTATATTGTAATACATTAATCTGTTCCATTCAATTCATGTTATAATGTAATATAGTTTATAATGTTCTATGTATCTGTTTTGACTTTTGTTGTAATGTAAACCGCTGCTGATCCTTGGAAGCAGCGGTATATAAAAGCTGTTCAAATAAATAAAATAAATATCTTATGACTGTTAGTGCAGTGTAGGGGTTTCCCACCGTTTTTCTGCACATTTTAGTAGTGCTTTTTTCCTTTGTGTGCCTGGTGGTTCTGCCCAAGTGGCTCCAACGCACATTCCTACCCTAATGCCTGTAACGCATGCCTTTGGGCCACCGTGGCCTTAGCGTACACTGTTGTGATACTTGCCTGAACTCTCTGTCTTCTTCCAGAAATTGTTGTTTGGCATGTGGCAAGTGAGGTGCCTCATCTCCGGTTTCTGGAACTTGCTCCTTTTTATCTTGGCAGCTCCTAAGTTGTCCCTGGAGGGCTTGCTCCCCTCTCTGCGCCAGGGAATGCAGTTAGTTCAGCCTTGCCTTCTTAAGGTCAGAAGGTGGCAGATAGTGCTGCGGGTAAGGATAACCAGCTGGCCGAAGGTTCCAGCAACCGTCTTCTAGGGGATTTACAGCGACTGTGTCCCCTGGTGTAGGGGGGTCATATTCGTGAGGAGAGCTTCCAGAGTCAGGATTGCCCCCCCCCCCCCAAATTCTTTTCTTTTTTACAACAGGCCTTATTATTCTGGCTTGGAAATTCAGACTCTGTGGACTCTGGGTTTCCCGAAGCACAGTCTCGTGAGGGGCCAGCTGAGAGTGGAAGCCTTGTTCGATTGCCTATGGCTGAGCGTCCTAGACAAAGGGGCCCCCCTAGAGATGAGAATCGGCTAGCATTTGTCTGAAATCTGGACTGTGGCTTGGAATCAGATGTTTGATGTGGATGAAGACGTATTCTCATCTTCAGAGGATTGTAAGGAGGCCAATGTTATCCACCTGTTCTGGAAGGAGAAACTGTAGGCATTGATTTCAAGGGTTTCATCCACCTTGACTTTGGCAGTTGCTCCAGGCACGGAGCAGAAATTGAGGATGTAAAGTGGGCAGGAATCCACTACTGTCTTCCTTTTCCTGGAGGTGCTCAAGGGCTTATTCTGGTCAGAGTGGGATTCCCCCAACTCCCCGCCTTAGGTGGTAAGGGTGTATAAGAGGATGCACTCTCTCCCTGAGGAGTGCATTGTGTCGTTTGATGTTTTCAAGGTGGATATGCAGGTCACGGCGGTTACCAGATGGACCACCATTCCTGTGGAAGGCAGATCGACCTTAAAGGAAACTCTGGACTGAAAGGTGGATTCGTGTTGAAGATCAGTTTTCTGCGGCAGCTGCTGTTCTTCAATTGGTGGTATGTGCAGGGCTGACTTCTCAAGCCCCCCTCCAGTGGATTCAGTCTCTTCTGCCAAGTGATTCTACCCCTCTTTTGGAGTCTGCTGCAGCCTTCCTTTCTGATGTCATGTATGACCTGGTACATCGAGAGGCCAGGGATTGTGCCCTGTTGACGGTGACAAATATCTGTGCTTTGCCATGCTTGGCTCTCATCTTCAGTTCGCCGCCCTTCCATTCGGATCTCTATTGCCCAGAGGATGTTCTCCAAGGTCTTGGTGGTGGTGTCTGCAGTGCTATGGCACGAAGGGATTTGTGTGCACCCATATTTGGGCTACTGGCTCATTCAAGCCTATTCTTCTTCGGAGGTGTTTCAGGTAGCTCACAGAGTGGTGTCCTTTCTGATGAGCCCTGGCTGGGGGATCATTTTGGGAAGAGCCAGTTGTTGTTGTTTTCCCCTTCCCTGGAGTTCATGGGAGCACGTTTTCGATACTTGAGTATATAGTGTCTTTCTACCAGTGAAGAAAGTCAAGGCTGTTGGATCGCCTAGCACTATTCTGTTTACAACAGGCTCCCAGAGTCGGGGTTGATCTTTATCAGCAGTTTGAGCTCAGGCTGCCACTCCCAATGATGGTTAATGCTAGTCTGTGGTGGTGGCAGCAGCCCCATCTTCTGAGAAAGAGTGTGCCACTGGATGATTGCTCATGGATCCTTCTGGCCATGAATGCCAGTCTCTCAGGCTGGGGAGTCCATTGCTAAGGCCATATGGTCCAGGACTGTTGGAACCACATGGAGGCAGTGTGGTCCATCAGCTGCCCTGAAGCGAGGGCCATCAGGTTGGCTGTTCTGCGTCTATGGCCCCTGGCATTGTCTGAGCAGATCACATGTTCTCAGACAATGCCACAGTGGTGGCTTATGTCAATCGGCAAGGCGGCATGAGAAGTGTTGGGGTAGCCCTGGAGATGGCTCTCCTGTTTGCAAGGGGGGTGAAGAGCCTCCTAGTTTGTCAGCTCTGCACATTGCTGGTATGGATACTGTGGAAACAGGTTTTCTTAGCTGGCACTCTCTGGTGTCAGGAGTGTTTTCCGTTGTTTCTGCGCCACTGGGATCGCCTGAGAAGGATCTGATAGCAACTTTCTCCAAAGCCAAAGTGTGCCACTTTTTCAGTCGTTGCATGGAGATGGGTTCGAAGATGTTGGTGCCCTGGCTCAATCTTGATCAGGTCAGCACCTGCTGTAGGTGTTTCCTCCAATGGCCCCTGGTGGGGCATGTGATTTGGCATATGGAGCGCTGTCTAAGAAGGATTATTCTGGTAGCGCTGGATTGGCTGAAGAGATCTGATGAGCGCCATCTCTTCGCTTGCCTCCGTCTTGAGGCTTATTGTGTCAGAGGGCTGCTTGTCCTGGTGAGCCTGGCCCCCTTCTTGCTTACGGCTTGGTTCCTATAAGGAGACTGTTAGCATGTATGGGCTACTCTCTGGCAACAGTATTCCACTCTAAGAGCCTGGAGGACGTCTCCAACCTGGCATAGGTGCGGGTCTGGTGCCATGAGTGCTGATGTGGCGCACGGCGGTTGGCTCCTAGGGACGACTAAGATGTCGTCTCTGTGGCCTTTTCTGCAGGACGGTCTGGAGAAGGGCATTTTTTTTCTTAACTTCCTGAAGGTTCAGGTGGCAGCTTTGGCCTGTTTCAGAAGGCTATTGGTTGGTAAGTCTCTAACCATACACCCAGATGTTTCACACCTTTTTCAAGGTGGTTCGGCATCTGCGACCTCTCCTATGGTCTGTGGTCCCTTCCTGGGATCTGTGTCTGGTGCTTGGGGCCCTGATGTCTCGAGTTCTTTGAACCATTGAAGCGTGTTATTCTGCAGGACTTGATGTTCAAGACTGTCTTCTTAGTTGCGATTGTTCCGCAAGGCGGTTTTCTGAGCTGCAGGCTATATCTTGCCAAGATCCTTACCTATCTTTTTCTGAAGAGGCCATTTCCATTCAGTCTGTGCCTTCCTTCTTCCCTGAAGTGGTTTCTCCCTTCATGTGAACCAGGCAGTTTGCCTGCCCTCCTCCTCTAAGGAGCAGTGTCGGGAATAGTAGGACCTTCGCCTTGTGGATGTCCGAAAGTTGCTTCTCTGGTTCTTGGAGGTTACAAATTCTTTTCATAAGTCAGATTTGTGCTGTTTGTTGGCCCGTGCAAGGTGACGTGGCGGCTCAGTCTGCATAGGGGCACTGGAAAAAGGAGGCCATGCCTCGGCATATCTGTTGCGGAACTGGTCTGTTCTGGAGGGTTTGCGTGCCCGTTCTACCTGAGCACAAACATCCTCATGGGTGGAGTGGAGCTTGGTAGCCCCCTACAGACATTTGTGTGCATCATCCCCACTTCTGTCCAGCATTTCCGCTTGGATGTTCATGCTCGGTTGCACATGGCCTTTGGATCTAAGGTCTGCGAGTTGCTGTGTCTTCTTCGTGCCCTGTGGAGGCTTAATTTTGGTGTGTCCCACTTATCTGGACTGGTCAAGCAGGATGATATGGATGGTGATATTTTACTTATCAGATACTGTCCTTTCCTTGAATCCTGCTAAACCAGTCCAGGGCCTGCTCCTGGAACTGTTTGCTCTGTTCTTCCAGGCAGTAGCCTTGGGTCCACTATGATTCCTATATTTGGCTCTGCAGGTTCATCTTCTATGAACAACCTTCTCTTCCTGCTTTTCTGTACATAGTTCTCTACTTTTTGATTGCTCATTGTTGCCCACATTGAGGTTGTGTGAGGCCTGCCATGTTCTCCCTTATGCTTTGGGACGGATACTGAAGAGGCCTCTGATAGAGGCATGGGAGTGATGTCATTGAAACCTGGGCTTTTCATTGTTTTTTTTTTCTCCACCAGTCTGTTAGTAGGGGAATACAACCCACTTGTCTGGACTGGTCTAGCAGGATTCAAGGAAAGGACCTTATCTGGTAAGTAAAACGTCACCTTACTCGATCCTCATCCTTCTTGACCTTTCTGCTGCTTTTGATCACCACCTTCTCGATATCCTATCCTTGCTTGGATTTAAGGGTTCTGTCCAGTCCTGATTTTTTCCTATCTCTCCCACTGCACTTTTAGTGTATGTTCTGGCAGGTCATCCTCTGCTGCTATTCTGCTTTCAGTCTGTATACCTCAGGGCTTTGCCTTGGAACCTCTCATTTCTTTCTCTACACTCAGTTCTTTGGTGCACTCATCTCCTCCCATGGTTTTCAGTAAACGTTTCTATGCTGATGACTCTCAGATCTACCTCTCTGCACCTGAAATCTCTCCAGGACTGTAGGCCCGGATCACTGCCTGTTTATCTGACTAGTGCCTGTATGTCCTACTGCCATCTGAAATTGAACATGGCCAAAACTGAGCTCCTTATCTTTCTCCCTAAGCTCACCTACCCCCTTCCTCCTTTCTTTATTTCTGTGGATAATGCTATATTCCTCGCTATCTCCTCGGCTCGCAGCCTTGGGGGTCATCTTTGACTCTTCCCTCTCCTCCTCCATACACATCCAACAGATAGCTAAAACCTACCACTTCTTTTTCTATAACATTGACAAAATTCATCTCTTCCTTTCTGAACATACTACTAAAACCCTTATCTATTCTCTAGTCACCTCCCGTCTAGACTATTGCAACCTCCTCTTCACTGATGTTCCTCTGAATCATCTCTTCCCACTTCATTCTGTTCAAAACTCAGCTGCATGGTTAATCTTCCACCAGTGTCGCTATGCTCATGTCACCCTTCTTCTCAAGTCACTTCATTGGCTCCCTATCTGTTACCGCATCCAGTTCAAACTTCTACTACTGACCTATAAATGCCTTCATTTGGCTGTTCCTCACTACCTTTCCTCTCTTATCTCTCCCTACACCCTCCTCACGAACTCCGTTCTTCTGGCAGATCCCTTCTATCTGTGCCCTTCTCTTCCACTGTGAACTCTAGATGTCGATTTTTCTATTGCTGCCTCTTATGCTTGGAACAGACTACCTAAGAGGTATGCCAGGCTTCAATTGTGACCCTGTTCAAATCCAGGCTAAAAACTCACTTCTTTGAGACTGCTTTTGGATCCTGATCATCTTTGTCTCCTGTTCACCTCCTGTGTGTTTCTTTACCACACTAGATATATCCTAGTCCCCAGTCGTTGTGTAGTCTGTCTTCACTTTTGTGTTGTCTGTAAGCTCCTGAGAGCAGGGACTGTCTCTTACTTGATTCTGTACAGCGCTGCGTATGCCCTGTAGTGCAAAACAAATGGTTAATAGTAGTAGAAGCAATGGCTATTTCTAGAGACAAAGCAACAAAGTATTGAGACATTGGAATTAAGAAGCATGATCCTTGGCAGCTGTATTGGATGCTACCTTGTCCTTCCAGGCTCAGATCAATATGGTTGTTCAAAAGGAATTTTTTTGAGATTCGCAGTATTAATGAGCTGCGAGAATTTTTACAGCAAGAATTGTTTAGACCAGGGGTCTCAAACTCAAATTGCTTTGAGGGCCAAATGAGGACTTGTAAAGTAACCCAGGGGCCGCACAATACACGGGCCTCATTTGCATAAGGGGCATCATTTGCATAAATATTTGCATAATGTTACCATACACTAACTTCTAGTAAACATGCCTTTTAATGAGTGTATGGATAAAGAAAGACTAAAAGATTTCTACATTACTATAATCCAGTGCCAACCGCCAGGCACATTAGGAACTACTACAAACACTGCCCATTTAGAACCCATAGCAAACCCGCCATATCCTAACAGCACTACCAGGACTCACAAAGCACCATACGCTACCTATCAAAAGGCAACACTGCAGATATAAAATCAATACATTTCAGGGAATAACAATACATGACCTACTGGGGAAAGAGAACAAGTGGCAATGTCAAATAGGAATTACATAAACAGAATACCTCAGCTCAGTTACACATGCAGAACATACACCATCACCAAACCAGGAATCACAATTTAGAAACAGGAAGACAGTAATTAAACTGGGAATGTACAACACTGTAGAAATAAAACTATAAATTAATTTCCTCTTGTATTAAACAAAGCGCAGACATTAATGATGCACATTTCCAAGAGCTGACATATTCCAGTTAATAAATTCAAAATAAAGAGAGATATTTTTCTACCTTTTGGGTTTTTTTTCAGTTGCAATTGTTCCAGCCACTTTCTTCTGGTTTCTTCGTGTCTTCTGCTAACTCTCCATTGTCTGCTGTCCATTTGTCCTTTCTTCTCTCTTCTAGTTTTTTTTCCATTCTCTCTCTACATCTGCTTTAACATACTACAGTCAAACCTCGGTTTTCATTTGCCCCGGTTTTCATACGCTTCGGTTTTCAACGTCTTTTCTGACTGAGATTTTGTCCCGGTTTTCATGCATTGCTTCGGTTTTCAACATCTTTTGACTGAGATTTTGTCCCGGTAGCAGGGAAGAAAAGCTGTCAACGTAAGCAGGAGATGTTGCATGAATGTGTGAGGCAGTTCTTTCTCTTGCAGGGTATGTCTGAAGCTATATCATTAAGATTTTCTGCCATTCTGAAGCATTGAGCAGATAATGTAAAGGTATTTTAATGGACTGAATTCAATGTGATTCCGAAGAGAGCTGGGCACAGCAGCTTGTCAGGGGTGGCTAAGGCCAGATGTTAACATACTGTACTGTACAGTACTGTACTTAGCTTGCTTTCAGTGATGTTAAATGTTCATTTATCCATTTCATTAGTCATTTATATTTATTTCTCATTGTTTTCTGTATGTAAAAATATAGTTATTCTCTATAAAATGTATTTTTTGTGAATATTTTTGGGTGTCTGGAACGGATTAATTGGATTTACATTATTTCTTATGGGAAATATTGCTTCAGTTTTCATACGTTTCGGTTTTAGTCAGACTTTTTCGAACGGATTAATCATGAAAACCGAGGTTTGACTGTACTAATCTTTCTCCTTTTGCTCTTTCCTCATTCCTATTTCATCCACTCAAATTTTACCCCTCCATCCTCAATCCACACTTACTCTCCCAATACCCAGCCAATTGTAGATTTTTTTCCCTCCCACACAAAATATTTTTCCCCTTTCCATTTCAGTCTCCCAGCCCTATCCCATTCTAATCCTCCCCCAACATCAGCTCCCTTCTAGTTCCAGCCCCACCCAGCATCCACTCCCTTCTAGTTCCAGCCCCACCCAGCATCCACTCCCTTCTAGTCCCCGCATCATCAGCCCATTTCCAGTCCTATCCTAGCCCCACCATCAGCCCATTTCCATTCCAAAACCCCGTCCCCATTAGCTATTTGCAGTTCAAGTCCCCCCTTCTACTCAGCCCATTTCCAGTCCTAGCAACCCCCCCAGTCCATTACCAGTTCTAGCCCCCCATAGCCCATTACCAGTCCTAAGCCCCCCAACAACCCACTTCCAGTCCTAACCCTTCCATCACCCCATTTTCATTCTTAGCCCCCCATAACCCCATTTTCAGTCTTAGCCCCCAATCAGACCACCTCCAGTCCTATCCCCCATCTGCCCATTACCAGTCCTAGCTCCCACCATAGCCCATTACCAGTCCTAACCCCCCACCATAGCCCATTACCAGTCCTAACCCCCCACCATAGCCCATTTCCATTCTTAGCCCCCCCCCCCTTACCAGTCCTAACCCCTCTCCCCCCCCATCAGCCCAAGTAAATTTAAAAATTAAAAACAAAACAAACCCCTGGCTTCTGCTGCCGCTGCCGTGGCAGCAGCAGAATCAACTATCCCGCGGCCCTTCCCGTCTGCCCGGCAGAGCCCTCAGCTGTCAGCTCCATCAGCGGCGGGCTTTTCAAGCTGTGAAGAGAAGAGTGATCTCCCTCTCGCGGCTCTTCCCATCGCAAGAGGGAAATCACTCTTCTCTTCGTAGCTTGAAAAGCCCGCCACTGATGGAGCTGACAGCTGAGGGCTCTGCCGGGCAGACGGGAAGGGGCCGCGGGACAGTTGATTCTGCTGCTGCCACTGCGGCAGCAGCAGAAACCAGGGGTTTGTTTTGGTTTTTTTTGGTTTCCTCTCCGTCGCGGGCCGCACAAAGTTCTCTCGCGGGCCGCGTGTTTCAGACCCCGGGTTTAGACAGTGCAATCAGTTATCTTGACTATTGTTAATTTCATATATGTTACTAGTCAAATACTTTCATGCACTCCAAATAATATAGAATGCAGCAATGTGTTTAATATCTAGGTTATGGAAATTTGATCATATATCCATCTGTCTTCAGAAATTCCACTGGCTGACTGTTCAGCAACGGAGCAAATTCGAGTGCTTGTATTTGGTGCATAAATTGTTTCGGCAGGGTCTATAAAACGAGTTGGTTGATATGGTAAGGAGATATTTCCCTCTGTTTAGTAATCGGGACTTATTTGCATGTCATCTTTACAAGAAGCTTGTTTTGGCCTGTACTTGAAATAGAGCCTTCTCAATTTGTGCTCCCAGATTATGGAAGTCTTTGCCTACACTGCTGTGGCAAGATCAGAACCTTTTTATTTTTTTGAAAGATACTAAAAACTTTTCTTTTTACTACAGTGTAGCCAGCTTAATCAAAACTGTTGTTTTAACAGTTTAGTTAGGGGGATTCTTCTCTGAAATGGTAATTTTTGAGTTTTTTTAAAATTAATTTATGATAGAGATTGTCCTTAACAAAACTAGTGGAAAAATCAGTGTTTTGACATCTTAATACCTTTCTTGAAGCAAATAGTTCCTTCTAAAACTATTAGGATTTTGGAAATCACACAGTACAGAAACCCTATTGGTCTCCCTTCATGATGAAATTCTGGCTCGCTTTGGTGAAGGTAAAAAGGTCCTTTTATTACAGTTAGACATTAAACCTATTAGCCGCCTTTGATTTAATAGGCCATAAATTGGAAAGCTGTGGAATTAAGGATTCTGCCCTTGACTGGTTGGTAAAAGTTGTTTCTTCAGGAACAAGCAGGAAGTTAGTCCTCACATATGGGTGACGTCGACGGAGCCCCCATGCGGAGCAAATCCCCCAGCTTTCGAAGAAAGCCTTTGGGACTGCATCACGCATGCATGGTCCCTTTCCCGCCCAAGGGTGCCATCTTGCTCAGTCTCCTTTTTTCCGCGGAGCCCAAGGGCGGCGTCCTAGTTCCCCCGTGGAAAAAGTGTTAAAAGTTGAAAAAATGTGTTTTTCTGCTTGTCGGTTTGACGCCGGTTCCCCTTCCCGCCTCGGGCTCGGTACACCAGTATCGAGTCCAGTCTGTTTTTTTCATTTTTGTCTTTAGTGACTAGCATTCGCGCTCCTTTTTTTTTTTTTTTTTTAAATTGTATTTGTTAGATTTATTCAAATTAACCAAAGAGCAAACAAAATGATAATAACATTCAAACAATGAAGATAAATATTACAATTTTACATTTGAGAACTAAATCATAAACCCACCCCTACCACCCACAAAATACTAAGACATAAAGTAAAAAAACCAATCAATTTGAAGATGAAAGAATTTGGAAATCATTTGATGTAGATTTAACCTTGTCAAAACAATTTAAGAAGACAGAAGAGGCACCTTCAAATTTACGAAGCTGACCAAAAGGTTGCATTAAGGTATCTTTCCAGCTACGCATAATTTGCTGAATCGCAACGGAGATCAGAATATCAAGTAATACTTTATTGTACTTATTTAACTTTACTTGTAACCAAGCAGATCTTAAAAAAATAATTTGGATTGATAAAGGGGATTCATACTGAAGTATTTTACAAATAAATTCCCATACTTCAATCCAAAACTTTTTAACAAGAGGACAGTCAAAAAGCATATAAATTAGCGTTCCCACACCAGTGGTACATCGCCAACAGAGGCTTGACTGAGAAAGCCCTGCTCAATGCATAAGAAGAGGGGTCCAAACTGCACGATGGGCAATAAAAAAAAAAAAAAAGAAAGAGATTGTGCTGGGCTACTTGACCTTGTTGGTCTGATCGTGTGACCCCAAAACTTCTCCCAATCAATCACATCTGTTGTTAAAGCAAGATCAGATTCCCAAGGGCATCGGAGTCCCAGAAGGGATGAGCCACCTTTTTCTTTAAATAATTTATATAAAAAGGAGGTTGGATTATTAACTTGCACAGCTTTATAGCAAATTTCAACCAAATCTGATATTGGAAAATTAGTAATCCAGTTATGCGTTGACGTCAAGCAAGGAATAGGAAGATTAATCTTATATGCTTGTGAAGGTGATAAATTATAAATTTCCTTCAACCGCTCTGCTGAAATCAGATTTCCGCCATCAACTAATTGACCAAGGTTAAACAAACCCTTATTAATCCAACCCTTTCAACAAATTGTTTTACCTTTTTACCCGAATTGAAGGGTTATACCAAAGAGAAGCTGCAACAGAGATAAAATATGGAATCACACAACAAGCATTGAACCTATTAAAGGCAGCAATGGTACTAGTGATTAGAGAAGAGTTAAGTCTTCTGTAGGGAAATTTCATAGAAGGCAATTCTTTAAACCTAAAAGATTTCATGAGGAGATCCTCCATTTCCAGCCATGGGTAAGAAACCTCATTTTGCAACCAAAAAGCTCCATAATGAAGAAGTGAAGCAGCGTGGTATGACAAAAAATCTGGGAAATTAATACCACCCTTCTTTGGTGGAAGTTTCAATTTTGACAAAGCAATGCGCGGCCTCTTCCCTTTCCTTAGAAACAAAGTCGGGCACTTATCCAAATTACTATAAACTTGCATATTACAAAAACCAGGAAGCATTCCTAACTTATAATTTACTTTGGGGAGGACCATCATTTTGATGGTGTCCAGTCTGCCCCACCAAGACAGATGCAAGGGAGTCCATTTCTTCAATAGACTACTTACATCTGAGGAGATTTGATGACAATTCACCCTAATTGTTTCAGTGGGGGATCTACAAAAGTGCATGCCTAGATATTTAATACCTGATGCCGAGTATTTAAAAGGGAATTTAGAAAAATCACAGCCTGTCGCCAAATCAGAGTGGCAGCAGTTCAGATTTATTCCAATTAATCTTATATCCAGAAAATACTGAAAGTCATTAACTAAATTAAAAAGATATTTTAGCGAGGATGTAGGATTGGATAAAAAGAGTAACAAGTCATCTGCATAAGCTGCAGTCTTCCACTGATGGGTATCATAAAGAATACCATGTATCCCTTCAACTTCATTAATTTTTAATATAAGAGGTTCTAGAGCAAAGTTAAAAAGCAAGGGCAACAGTGGACAACCTTGTCTAGTACCGCGACCTAAACTTAATGATCTAGACAATGTATCATTTACAAGTAATCTAGAATGTGGAGCAGCATATAACACCTTCACCCAGTTGATGAACTCGGTACCACAATTAAACCTCTCCAAGGATTTATAAAGGAAAGACCATTCAATACGATCGAAAGTCTTCTCTGCATCAAGGGAGAGAGCTACAACCGGATAATCAACTCTATTTGCTATTTCAACCAAATTGTGGAAAGTGCGGGATTATCAGTAATATGTCTACCCTTAATAAAGCCAGTTTGGGTTTTGTTAATTAAAACATCTATAAAATTATTCAACCGTATGGCCAAAATTTTAGCTCTTTTTTCTTTTTAGCTGGCAGCCCGGTCCTTTGACCTTGCAGGGGCCCTTTTTCCCCCAATGGCTGCCAGCGGGTTTAAAAAGTGTGATCGGTGCATGAAACTAATTTCTCTCACCAACACACATGACTGCTGTCTCCGATGCCTTGGGCCCGACCATGACCCCATGGTCTGTGGCCCGTGCAAAAAGATGTCTTCCAAAGCATTGAGGAGCAGGCAGCAGCAACATGACAGGATTTTTCCCGAGTCTGCACCCGCCCGGGCCCGGACATGGACATGGACCTCGTCAGAGGCCTTGACCTCTCAGGAGCTGTCTGATCCCAAGCAGCATCGGGTGTCCTCTGAAAGAGGGTCTCCCTCGCGGGAACACCGGAGGAAGAAAAAATCTGTGAGGGCGGTGTCATCTGAGAGCTCCGAACGGCCTGGTCCTTTGCAGGATCGGTCATGGAGCCCGGCTCACTGCCCCCGATCCTCGGAGTCGGAGAGGCCTGCCAGACTCCCTCGAAAGGACCCGGAGATGCCGAGGAAGGTAAGCACTGTTCTTGTTGCTGATTCTCCTCTGGGAGAGCCGGTGTCAGGACCTGAGCCGGGGGCTGCAGAGCCTCCTGAGCTTGGCCTCAGGTTGGCGGCCTTGGAGCACAGCGTGTCTGCCTTCATGGACCAGCAGCGGGCACTGATGGCCGGTTTCACACGTCCGTCTGCCCCGACCACCGGGACTTCGATGTCCAAGTCGACCCCGGAGGCCGAGCCGATCCTCGAGACAATGAGATCTCCAGTCGATCCTCGGCTGAGGTCCCCATCGACCTCCCATTCGGGACTGAGGTCATCGACACCGATTCCTTCAGTGTCGGAGCAGTCGAGACTGAGGCCCTCAAGGCCGGAGCTGATTGACTCCTCGGAGTCCGGTTGGGAGATGGAGTACGAGGAGTCCCTGGGCACCCACCGTACCAAGTACATCCCGTCAGACTCCCCAGGATCTGAACCTCGGAAACGATCACCCCTGGAGGACACCCAGTTCTTGGACTTCGTCCGGGACATGGCAAAGGCTTTGTCATTCCTGGTGGATCCCGAGGAGGAGCCTCGAGCCGAGGAGGAGCCTCGAGCTTGAGGTCCTCCAGTATGACTTTCCTCCAAAGGAAGCCCTTACTGTACTGGTGCCCCCCATTCTGGAACGGCTGATGCTCCAAATGTGGGAGACACCGGCCTCGATGCCGGTTCTCAGCAGGCAAATCGATTCCATCTATCGAGTTCGCAAGAGCCCTGGGTTCCAAAAGGCACAGCTGTCGCACAACTCCATGGTTGTGGAATCGGCCATGCGGCGGCTCAAGAGCCAGAAGATGCACTCCTCGATGCCTCCTGGCCGGGAGGCCTGCAACATGGATGCTCTTGGCAGAAAGTGCTACCAGGGTTCGATGCTGTCATGCCGAATCCAGACGTACCAGCTGTACATGGGCATGTACCTGCGAGACCTGGCAAAGGAGATTGCCGGGTTCTCCACTGGTCTCTCAGAGGGACCTTTGCAGCACTTCCAGGATTTGTCCACTGGGATCCGAGAGTGCTCGAAGTTTATGACTCGAGCAGCCTACGACGGCTTCGAGGCTTCGGCCCGGGTAGCGGGGGCCAGCATTGGTGCACGATGCTAGACGTGGCTACAGTTGTCAGACCTGGAGCCATGGGTTCAGGACAAGTTGGTCGATGTCCCTTGCCAAGGTGAGAACCTCTTTTGGCAAGCCCATGACTGAGAAGGCTGCCGAGATCGAGTCCGAGTACCTGACCCGGACAAGACTCAAGAAGAAGACTTCTGCCCCTTCTAAGAAGAAGGGCTCGGGTAAGAAGCACTTTTTCTCGAGGAAAGGATCAGCTTACCGAAACTACCCCACGTATCAGGCCTCCCCAGCTCCCCAGCAGGGGTAGCAGGCCAAGGGACGGGGCATGGCCCGTGTAAGCAAAAGGCCCCCAAGCCCCATGCACCAGCTCCGGCCCAGCCTGGAGGGGGCTTTTGACTCCCAGAGTGTAGTCTCTCTCCCAAAGGAAGCAAGGCCATGCACAGGAGGAAGGCTGACCCTGTATGCCCACAGGTGACCAGCCATTACAACAGACACCTGGGTCCTCCAGATAGTCCAAATGGGCTATGGGTTGCATCTCACCCAGGTGCCTCCTCTTACTTTCTAGGGGAGCCTCTCAGACCCCCTCTTCACAGGGATCTCCTCATGAAGGAGTTAGCAGGTCTTCTCGAGGATCAGGCGGTAGAACAGGTGCCCCACCCACTACCTGCAGGGCACAGGTTTCTACTCCAGGTACTTTCTGATACCAAAGAAAACTGGAGGTCTAAGACCTATTCTCGACCTGCAAAACTTTAAACAAGTTCCTGGTGAGGGAAAAGTTCAAAATGCTTTCCCTTGGAATATTGCTGCCTTACCTCCGCCAGGGAGACTGGCTATGCTCCTTAGATCTCAAAGATGCGTATACGCGCATCTTGATTCATCCAGACCACAGACAATATCTGAGATTTGTAGTGGGAGGAAACCATTTTCAGTACAAAGTACTTCCATTTGGCCTAGCCTCGCACCCAGGGTATTCACAAAGTGCCTTACGGTGGTGGCGGCCTTTCTAAGAGCTCAGGGGGTATTTGCCTTCCCCTATTTAGTTGACTGGCTCATCAGAGCCCAGTTAGCTCTAGAGGCCCAACAGGCCACGTCCCGCACTATCCAGTTGCTTCAGCACCTGGGCTTTGTGATCCAACTACACAAAGTCCACTCTAGTTCCTTCTCAAGGACTGGAGTTCATAGGGGCAAGGTCAGACATCCTTCAAGCAAGAGCTTATCTACCAGAGGACAGGGCTGAAAGACTGGTAGCCCTAGTGCAGCAAGTGAGTCGCAGATCCCGCATCTCGGCAAGACACTTTCTGCGCCTTCTTGGTCACATGGCCTCCACAGTGCATGTGACACCCAATGCTCGGCTTCACATGAGAACAGCTCAGTGGTGCCTCAGGGATCAGTGGACACAAGGCAAAGGCAGACTCAGGGACAACATCAAGGTGTCCCATTGCTTGATACAGTCTTTGAAATGGTGGCTTCATCCTCACAACCTTCTGGAGGGAGTGCCCTTTCAGCCTCCCACGCACTCGAGAGTGCTGACTATGGATACATCCCTACTGGGATGGGGTGCGCATTGCCAACAAGTCTGCACTCAAGGTGTGTGGTCTCGGTGGGAGAGCACACAAATCAATTTCCTAGAGCTTCTAGTGATCTGCCTGGCTCTTCGGACCTTCTGCCAAACCCTGGCTCATCAATCTGTCTTGATTCAGACATACAACCAACTAGCAATGTTCTATGTGAACAAACAAGGGGGCACAGGCTCTCGCATCCTGTGTCAGGAAACCCTGGACCTATGCTCCTTTGCAGTCAGCCAGGGTATGGTCCTCAAGGCGGTTTACTTGCCAAGTCAGGAAAACTTCCTAGCAGACAAGCTCAGCAGAATTCTCCAGCTGCACGAGTGGCAACTGGATCCCAATGTAGCCCAGCAACTCTTCCAGTGCTGGGGGCGACTATCCATAGATTTGTTTGTGAGCCCTCAAAATCACCAGTTGCCCCGGTTCTGTTCCAGGCAGCCACACCCCACACAGGGTAGCTGCAGATGCTTTCCTAATATCCTGGTCAGTGGGCCTCCTATTTGCGTTTCCTCCCACACCTCTGGAGGCTCGGACCTTATTCAAGATCCTTCAGGACAATGCCTCGGTCATCCTGGTGGCCTCCAGGTGGCTGAGACAGCCTTGGTTTCCACTCCTCCTGCAACTGGTGAAGGAGACTCCAATTCCTCTGGGATTTTCACCCAATCTCCTGTCGCAGGACAGGGGCTCACTTCTGCATCCCAACCTCGGGTCCCTCACCCTGATGGCATGGCTGCTGAAAGGGTAGTCCTTGCACCACTTCTCCTCCCAAAAAAGATAAGAGGATGTGCTGCTAGCCTCTAGGAGGCAATCAACTAGAAAAACCTATGTATTTAAGTGGCGCAGGTTTAAGGTATGGTGTACTCAGCAGGGTGAGAACCCCTTCTCCTGCCAGGTGGCTGTGGTGCTGCAGTACCTGCTTCACCTTTACGATTTAGGCCTTAAGTCAAACTCGGTCTGAGTTCACCTTAGTGCTTTATCAGCTCAGCACTCTCCAGTAGAGGGGCAACCTCTCTCTGTCCACCCTTTGGTGTCCAGATTCCTGAGAAGTCAGCTTCTGCTGAAACCCACGTTCGTCCTCCGGCGACCAGTGGGATCTGAATGTCGTCTTGCAGCAGCTTACTCGCTCACCCTTCGAACCGCTGGCTACCTGCCATCTTCGCTTCCTTTCTTGGAAGACACTTTTCTTGGTGCCACTCATGTCGGCTAGACGAATGAGTGAGCTGAAAACTCTGGTGTCCGATAGATCGTTCACACGATTCTATAGGAACAGGGTGATGCTTCGCACGCACCCCAAGTTCCTGCCGAAAGTGGTCTCCTCTTTCCACCTCAACCAGGAGGTGGTGCTTCCGACCTTCTTTCCCAGGCCCCATGCCAGCCGGGCAGAAGCAGTTCTGCATACCCTGGACTGTAAGAGGGCGTTGGCCTTCTACTTGGAGCGTACGCTCCTCAGCTCTTCGTCTCTTATTACCCCAGTAAGCTGGGGATGCCTGTCTCTAAGCATATGCTGTCCACCTGGGTGGCGGATTGCATCGCCTGGGCATACAGGACGGCTGATCTCCCATTGCAGGGTCGAGTCACAGCCCACTGGGTCAGGGCTAAGGCCGCATCAGTGGCTCACTTCCGCTCTGTGCCACTGGCAGACATCTGCCGGACCGCAACCTGGTCTTCAAGCCAGACTTTTGCAGCCCATTACTGCCTGGATAGGGAGTCCCAACGGGACAGTGCTTTCGGCCAGGCTGTAATTTGTGTTATGTTCTCGTTTGAACTCCTATCATGGCTGCTGCGGCTCTTCTAGAGGGAGCCTATTTTGCAGTTATGGGTTCTCGGTAGCCTATAGCTAGGGAGTCCCATATGTGAGGACTGACTTCCTGCTTGTTCCTGGAGAAAGTGTAGTTACTCACCTGTAACAGGTGTTCTCCAGGGACAGCAGGAATCAGTCCTCACGACCATCCCTCCTCCCCTGGAGTTGCAGTCCTTTGATTAATTTTTATCCTTTTGCCATCTTTTTAGCTATGTCATTTGACTGAGCAAGATGGCACCCTCGGGCGGGAAGGGGACCACGCATGCGTGATGCTGTCCCAAAGGCTTTCTTTGAAAGCTGGGGATTTGCTCCGCATGGGGGCTACGTCGATGTCGACGTCGACGTCACCCATATGTGAGGACTGATTTCTGCTGTCCCTGGGGAACGCTTGCTTCAGGTGAGTAACTATGCTTTCTTTCCTCTTGATCTTTTTAGAATCAAGTTAAATAACTGGTATTCCAAAGATTATGTCTTTATGGAGTTCTGCAGGCATCAGTTCTTTCCCCTACATTATTTAACCATTTCATATTTCCTCAGGCCACTTTAATTCAGTCTCAACACTCACTTTTACGCAGATGACATTCAAATTCTGATTTTTCATAATACTTTTCAACTTGATATTTCTCAGCATTTGAACTGGATTGCAGATTGGCTATCAGTTCATAAATTGGTCCGTAATGTGAAGAAATCTCTATGCTGTTTGTTTTTCTTCCTTATCGTCCCTCCAGTCCAGTTCAGTACATGTGGTTTATCAGCCTCTATCAGCATCTGGGAAGTGAGCATGTCAGATTTCTGATGTCATAGTATAAGAGCTCCCTTGGTTCTGAGTACTGCCATTTGGCCTGGCCATGGTGCCATGGACCTTCACTAAGATCATGGTGGTCATGGCGGCCGCTCTGAGACATGAGGGTATGTTGGTTCATTTGTATCTCGACAATTGGTTGATCAGAGAAAAATCCAAGAGCGAAAACGCCTCCACTACCCAGCAGTTGATGGAATTCCTCTGGAGCCTCAGCTGGGTGGCCAATTTGACAAAGAGCAAACTCGATCTGGTGCAGGATCTAGTCTATCTTGGAGCACACTTCAACACCATGTTTTCCTCCCTTAAGAGCGGGCAGAGAAGATTAAAGCTCAGATTTGGGCTTTCCTTGGCATGATAGTACTACGCCAATGGCATTGTCTTCAGCTCCTGGGCTCCATGATGGTGGCCTTGGAGCTGTAGCCCTGGGTATGGCTCACATGCCTCCTCTTCAGCAGGCTCTACTCTCTCACTGGTCCCCACAGACACACCCACTCTCAAAGAAGCTGGTCTGCCTGATGATTGCTAGACAGGGTCTTTGATGGCTGCGGCTGGAGCACCTTGCAGCGGGAATACTGCTGGAACCCCAGATTTTGATGACAACTGATACCAGTCTCACAGGGTGGGGAATGCATTGCGAGTCATAGGTGGAACAGGGAGGAGGAGAGCTCATGGTCTATTAATCGCCAGAAATGAGGGCAGTCTTTCTAGCTCTACAATCTTTCCTCCCTCTAATTCTTCAGAGTCTGTCCGCTCACTCCACCAGAGTTGTCATTGTTGAAAAACTCTGGTGGAGTGAGCAGAGAGACTTGGTAGCATTGAGCAGGAGCCGCATGTTTACATCAAATTGGATTCCCCCGAAGAAACCGCTTAGTCGGTGAAACGCATAAGCGCTAAGGATTCACGTTGGGACCCAAGCTCTGACTCCAACCATTTTTCCAGATAAGCATCTTTTGCTATTATCTAAGCTGTTAATAGAGTCATGAATATATAAACCATTGAAAGAAACAAGGCGAGTGAGAGTCATGAATATATAAACCATTGAAAGAAACAAGGAGAGTGATTTATTATAAAGGGAAATTTCAGGTCCTTGATGCAATGAAGTGGATTGGTGTTTAGAGGTTTTTACCTCATATGATTCCTCCCCGATTTAGTCTGAGACCTGTTCCCTAATCAACATAGTGTTTTTTGAATACGTGAGTGAGTGGAGCAATCTTTTGTATTGGGACTGTTATAAAATACTATAACACACGTGTGTTCTTTACACATCTAGGTGCAGGTATTTACGCCATTCTCTGTGGTCAAGCAGGAAGTAAGTTCTCACATATAGGTGACATCACCGACTGAGCTCTGCGAGAGAATGCTCCCCAGCTTCTATTGGAAGCTTTTGGGAGGCTCCACTGCACCTGTTTTCCTGCCTGCCATGGTGCCATGGTTTTCCTCCACTGCTTGTTTTCCTGCCTGCCATGGTGCCATCTTTCTCAGTCTTCATTTTTCACGGAGTCCGATGGGCATGTTTCCATATCCGTTGGCAAACGTGCCTTCTTTATTTCCCCTTTGGGGTTGTCTTGATTGCTTTTTTTTTCCGCCTGCCAGCGGCGGCATTGGCCCCAGCTCCTGCGATCAGCATAGGTGCTAACACTACTTTTTGTTTTTGTTTTTTTTTTCTATTTTTTGGTTCTCGTGACTGGCATCATTGAGCTGTTTCATCTCGCTATGGTCGTTTTCCCAGACATGTCTCAAAAGTTGGCCAGCGGGTTCAAAAAGTGCACCAAGTGTGTCCAGACCATCTCTATCACGGATAAATGGAATTGGTGCCTTAATGTCTGGGCCTCGATCACCAGCCCTCTTCTTGTTACTTGTGTCTACAGATGATGAGGAGATGCCTGAAGGGTTTGGGAAAAGTAAAGAGAGTCCCTCTTCAGTCAGCACTCTGATTCAGCATCTTTATCACCAGCATCTGTTCCCATGGCCCCTCTAGGACCCGTTGAGTCATCGACATCGAAAGGTTCATGGACTTATTTGGACTCTCTATCGACCTCCGGCCAGATTCCAAGAAGGACTTGACATCAACATTGACCCCATCATTGTCAAAGGGACCCATCCGAGCACCAGGCTAAACCCCATGTGCATAGGCAACAGAGCCCTTCCCAATGCAATATTGAGAGCAATGGATGTGCACAGCCTGCCAAGGTGCCCCGGTGAGAGGAATCTTCCCCCAGGGTGTCAGAAGTGCACCGACTATCTCCTGATCACTGAGGTCAGGTTGCCCCTGCAGGGATGCCGGAGACGGTGGCCGGTGACTCCAGCCCTGAGGCCTTTGGAAATGGCAGCCATGGAAGAACACTTCTGGGCCCTTGAGACCGATATGGCCACTGTGCTGGTGAAACAGCAGGCTGGTGCTTCGGTGCCCATGGCATCGTCACCGTATATTGTCAACCAATCCTTGAAGCCCATGCGTTGCCTACAGAGGCATTGAAATCAGGGTGAAGGTCAGAATCAATGCCGGTCCCCACGGGGCCCATATCTCTCTTGAGTGTGTTGGGGTCCGATGCCCCGACAAGACTTCGGAAGCACTTGATGCTGCATCGCTCCTGTCAAGCTCCCTCTTCCTGCGTGACTGGAGGGAGCATCGTGCAGAGTCTCAATGATCCTTCAACTTCCTTTCAGAGTCAGATTGATGGCTGGGTGACTGATGTGGAAAGCAGGTGTCCTGAGCTCCCATTGGACCCCTCTCCCCTGCATGGATGGTGGAAGTCCCCTTCGGAGGACGTGTCCTTCCAGGACTTCACAAACAATATGGCCAAGGCCATCCCATTTTCATTGGAGGCAGAGGATAAATCCAGGGCAGAGGAACAGGAGATCCTCCAGTACCCCTTGGCCCCAAAGGAGGCAGTGACTGTGCCAGTGCACTGGATCCTGCAGAGGCTGCAGATGAGGGAGAACCTTCTTACGGCGCCCGCTGTCAGCAGGCAGCTGGACTCGATGTACCGGGTCCAAAAGGCCCCAGAGTTTGAAAAGCCTCTGCTCCCGCACCACTCCTTAGTGGTGGAGTCTGCCCTGAAGATAATCAAGAGCATGCCACCCATCAAGGTATGACTGAAACCATTTTAAGGTGGTGTCTTGGAGGCCAATTCCATTAGGCGCTTCAGAAGGATGTGATGTGAAACTGTATTGAATGTGGATGATATGTCGATAAAGATAAGTAGGAAGCTTTTCTTTATCTTGTCTATTCCTTTTAGTATGTTATCAAATAGATGAATGAGAAGTGTCTCAATGTTGTGGTTTGGACGGAATCCGTGCTGGTGAGGGTCCAGTGGGGTGTATTGATCAATATGTTCTTGAAGCTGTCTCTGAACGATTTTTTCGGTTATTTTTGCTAGGAATGGAAGGCTTGATATTGGGCGGTAGTTTGCTGGGTCAGTATTGCTAGTTGATGTGGTCTTATGAATAGGGTGTATAGTAGATTGTTTGAGTGCTTTGGGCATGTAGCCCTGTTTGAGAAAGGTGTTTACTATTTTTTGTATGTATGTGCTTAGATCTTCTTTAGTGGATTTAATCCATGTCACTGGGCAGGGGTCCAATGGAGAAGTGGTGGTGTTTAGAGCGGTGATGGTTTGAGTTATTTGTTTTGATGATGGAATGCTGAAGTTCTTCCATTGATTGGTGTTATTACAGTGATCATCAGTAGTTGGTGTGCCCATAGGAGGGATGTTGGTAAGTGGTGTGCTGTGATTGGGATTATTCTTAGCTATTAGAAAATCAGCAAAGGTTTGAGGATGGCTCTTGCTTTCATCCTTCGTGGTTGGGTCATTTGTAAGGTTGCGTACAATGTTGAAGAGCTCTTTAGATTTGTTACAGGCTTTTAGAACAAGGTTTGTGTGGTATTCTTGTTTGTTTGTTAATTAGATTAATATATTATTTTTGCATCTCCTGATATTGTCTCAATGTAGTTCTGATTTATTACGTCTCCAGCGGCGTTCCAGTTGTCGTAATTTTCTTTTGGATTCTCTTATGGTATTTGAATACCAAGGTGTTGATCTATAGAAGAAGCATATAAAGAAGAAGCATATTACCCTCACTATGCTCTCAAGGGAAAACAACCGATCCCTCTTGCAAGAGGTACCCAGGGGGTCACCTACTACCAGCGCAAGTGCCGGTACTTCCCTAGCCCTCAAAGCTCTTAGCAAAAGGCATAGGCTCCTCAATAGCAGTGACAGGAGAAGCTTCTGAAGGCTCAGTCTAACCCGTAGCCTAAGCTGGGGGCAGAGTTTGACTGGTTCCTTTGGAGTGTAGCTAATCTACTGGTGTCTGCAGAGGAAAACTCCCCCGGTGGGAGTTTTTGCCCACAGGTGACCTCTCATAACCTTGGACTCATGGGTGCTACAAGTAATCCAAAGTGACTATAGGCTGCACTGCCGAACTGCCACCCCCTTTCCCACCGAGAAGGTACCCCCTCGATCCTCTACATCTCAGATTGCTCGAAGGAGAAATCTCCGTCCTTCTGGCCAATTTCACAATAGAATTTGTGCTTCCAGCCCAGGTCAGGCAGGGGTTTTACTCCAGGTACTTCCTGGTCCCCAAGAAGACGAGGAGAGGGGTGTTCAGTCCATCCTGGGCCAACCTCAACACCTTCTTGGTGTGGGAAAAATTTAAGATGGTCTCTCTGGGGACCCTGCTCCCTTATTTTCGGAGAGAAGACTGGCTATGCTTTCTGGATCTCAGAGATGCATACATGCACATATCGCTCCACACCGCGCACAGGAAATATCTCCACTTTGTCCTGGGGGATCAGCACTTCTAGTACCTTGTGCTACCCTTTGGTCTGGCTTCGGCACCCCATGTCTTCACGAAGTGCCTAGAAGTGGTGGCTGCCTATCTCAGGACACTGGGAGTGTTTGTCTTCCCTTATCTGGATGACTAGCTCATAAAGTGTGCCATTCCATAGGGAGTATTTGATCATCTCTATATTGACCATCAATGTTCTTGAACTGTTGGGATTTGTGGTCAACTATGCCATCCCGCCTTCAGCTTACCCAGCGACAGGAGTTCATAGAGTCTGTCTTTGACATGATTCAGGCTTGGGCCTTTCTCCTGCTCAGCTACCTGCTGCGGCTGACATCCTTGGTCTGCAGTACCTAGCAGAGAAGTCAGGTGACGGCTCATGGCATGCTGACTGACCTCTGTCATATGGCCTTGACTGTGCATGTCACTCCCCTGGCTCGTCTGTCGATGAGACAAGCTCAGTGGACTTTATGTACTCAGTGGAGGCAAGCCACTGGCTGCCTCTGGGATCGGGTGGCAGTTGCCATGCCTCTGGGATCGGGTGGCAGTTGCCATGCCTCTGGGATCGGGTGGCAGTTGCCATGCCTCTGGGATCGGGTGGCAGTTGCCATGCCTCTGACATAGTCACTGCAATGGTGATTAGACTTTCAGAACCTCCTCAAGGGCCTTCCCTTTCAGACAATGGCCCCTCAGCAGACTCTGATGAGAGACACATCCAAGCTGGGTTAGGGAGCACATCTGTATGTTCTTCACATACAAGGCATTTGGTCCACACAGGAGAGCCTCCACTAAATTAGTTTCTTGGAGCTAAGGGCCATAACAAATGTCCTCAGGGCAGTTCAGAACTATGTAGCCAACCAGGTGGTTCTGATTCAGATTGATGAGGTGGCAGTGTACTACGTAAACAAGCAGGGAGGCACAGGGTCCTATCTCCTGTGCTGGGAAGCAGTCTGCCTATGGAAGTTCATCACCACTCATGGTTTGGAGTTGGGTCACCTGTCTACCTGGGGAAACAGACAGACAGAAAAAGACCATATGGCCTATCTAGTCTGCCATTCCATATTAATTACTACAATAGTCCCCTTTTTTCCTTTAGAGCTGAACTCCCTAACAGAGTAGATGAGCCATGTCCTCCAACCGCATGAGTGGACCCTACACAGGGATGTCACGGCCCGGATTTTTTGGGAGTGGGGTCCCCCTTGATTGATCTGTTTGCTTCTCCATGTAGTGCCCAGGTAGATCCGTTCTGCTCTAGGGTCACTCTGAGCAGCAGGCTGGCGCTGGATGCTTTCCTCCTGCACTGGGAAATGGGCCTACTATGCACGTATCCTCCCATTCCCCTCATAGTGAAGACCCTGTTGAAACTTGTCGCCCCCACCTGGCCGGGTAAATAACCTGGTACCAGGAGAGGTCGCCTTTCTACCTTTAAATAAGTTTTCCCTCAAAATGGCCGCCAGGAGGGCTGCTGGGAGTTGTAGTCTTATCTTAAGGCAAAGGAGTTGTGAACAAGTAGTCAGGCGCAAAACAGAGAAAATTTATTTGTTTGTAATCAGGGATTCCTTCATACACAGGATATAAGTGGAAACAAAAATACAGGATTTTTACTCCAACGCAAAAGCTTTAACTTTTCAAAAGAAAGTAGACACAACGTTGCCTGTGTTCAATAAATGCAGCTTATTCAAAAACTTAAGCTTCACCAAAAACTTCTCTTTACAGGAACAATATTTCTTGAAGCAAAACAGCTCTTAGAATGTCCACTGATTATTACCTTCAGCTTTCAGCCTTATAATCAGTTGAGCCTAGCACTTAGCTGTTTTTCTTCTGCCGTGCCTTTCACACAAATCAGGTTGCTCTTATAGCATTCATACTTTAAATAGCTCTATAGTTTAGCACTCTTCCAAGTCAGAGGCTTGACAATACGCACACTGCATTTCATATGAGTTATCTTCAATATCTCCTATTTCCATTTCTTCAACACTGTCCCTTTCACACTTATCCAAGGGTATCTGTAGGGAGAGCTGACTATTCTCTTTCTGGATCAAATCATTCAGCTTTTTGAGAAGGACTTGCTTCTGCCCTAGCTCTTCTGCAATGTGAGCCAATTGATAGTCAGTTAAATGGTCCCTCTTTATTCTGGGGTTTAGCTTACAGCTAGAATTAGCTTTTAACTCTGGAGCTAATTCTCCTAAGCTTTTCCTGGACAAGAACTGAAGAGGACACACTTGCCTTGAGTCAGGAGTATTCAGCAATTCTCTCTGCCCTGTATGCAAGTCATGCTGTCTTCCGTCTGCAGAGACTTCCTTTGATTGCAACAGCTTTCCTTTCAGCTGGGACTGCCTTGGAACCTTTCCAATCAGTTCCCCCTGTGCACTTGGAAGCTTTAAGTCAGCAGCCCTTATATCTCTCCTGCTGCCTTCTTTCAAAGGTTCAACAATACCTTCTTCAGCTCCACCTTTCCTTGCACTCTCAGCTGTTCTCTGCAATCTCCCGAGTGTTCTAGGCACACTCTCCGTTGTTCTCTCTGTTGCTCTTTCGCTGGCTCTCTCCCTTGCTCTCTCGCTGGCTCTAAAAGTCAGCTTTTTAAACTGTTCTTCTTCCTGTGCCACGCCTTGCTCCCAGCACATGTGATGAGAGTCAGGCTTCTCTCTAACCCTGACGTGCTACTGTGGGCGGGGCTTAGGGGTGACTAAGTTGTGAGTCAGAGACTCCTGGTTACCGGGGAAACCCTGAATGCTTTCAGTATTAAAGGTGCAGGGCTCATTTCCCTGTGTATCCATAGGCTCAGCAGTGCTTTCCTCACCACAAACTCCAATTTGACAGGGGCATGATGAATCTCATCATGCCATATTGGCCCACACAGCCCTGGTTTTCCCTTCTGCTTCAGCTCTCCGAGAGGGAATCCCTGCAGTTGGGCTCAGCTCTAGACCTTATCTCCCAGGAGGATGGGAGCCTGCTTCACCCCAACGTCCGATCCCTGGCCCTCACTGTGTGGAAGTTGAGCATTTAGTGCTGTCGGAGCTTAACATGCCCAAGGGGGTGACGGAAGTTTTGTTAGCCTCTAGGAGGGCTTCAACATGAAGGTCTGTGCCTTCAAATGGAGGAGGTTCACCTCCTGGTGCATTGATCAGGCCCTGGATCCCTTTTCTTGCTCCATTGTCAGGCTAAGTACCTGCTGCATCTCTTGGTCTCAAGTCCAACTCTGTCTGGGTCCACCTGAGCAACATTGGGGACTACCATCGTGGCTCAGAGGCGAAGTCCGTATCAGCTCAGCCTCTGGTGGTTCAATTCATGCGGGGCTTGCTCCTCTCCAAGCCTCTGGTGGTGGCTTGGGACCTTAATGTGCTTTTGGCACAGCTCATGTTAGCTCCCTTAGAGCCACTTGTTTCCTTCCCTCTGAAGTTATTGACCTGGAAGGTTTTGTTTCTGGTGGAGGTCAGCGAGCTCCAGGCCCTAGTGGCTCACCCACCATATACTCATTTCCACCACAATAGAGTGGTCTTATGCACTCACCCATGTTTCTTTCCAAAGGTGGTGTCTGCTTTCCATCTTAATCAGTCAGTTGTGCTGCCTGCTTTCTTTCCCTGCCCTCCCGCCCATAGGAGGTGGCGCTGCACATGCTCGACTGCAAGTGAGCCTTGGCCTTCTGCTTTGAGCAGACAAAGGCCCACCGAAGGTCAAACCAGCTATCTGTCTCTTTTGACCCTAGAAAGCTAGGAGCCACCGTTTGCAAATGCACCTTCTCAATTTGGCTAGCAGGCTGCATCTTTCACTTATTCCCAGGCTGGCCTGAGTCTTGATAGTCTGGTCATGTCATGGCTCACAATGTCGGAGCCATGGCTGCTGCATCAGTGGCCAACTTGCACTTGGTCTCTATGGAAGAGAGCTGCAGGGCTGTGACGTGATCTTCGGTCCACACATTCACATTGCATTATTGTCTGGATGGGGATTACTGATGCAATGGCAACTTCGGCCAATCTGTGCTCCGGCATCTCTTTGGGGACTAGTTTCTAACTCCTTCCCACCAAGGGCCCTTCTGTCCATCCAGGCTACCCAAAAAGAAACTTTACATAGAGCATGTGTGATATGGGATGTTACTGTGTGAGAAGATACTGAATCAGATGAGTTCGCCCTCCCCTGGGGACTATCATTGCTGTATATATTGGATTCTCCAGTTCTTGTTTGCCTCTGTTGGGCTTTTTTGGCCTCCTCAGATTTCAGTAGCCTGTAGCTTGGGAGTCCTATACGTGAGGACTTACTTCCTGCTTGTCCATGGAAAAAGCATAGATACTCGCCTGTAGCAGGTGTTCTCCATGGACAGCAGGAACAAGTCTTCACAACCCTCCCTCTTCTCCGAGGAGTTGTCTTCTGCTACACCTTTGTTATCATACTGGAGAAGATGGTACCACAGCAAGCGGGAAGAGAGGCGCAGGCGCGGTGGAGCTTCCCAAAAGCTTTCAGTAGAAGCTGGGGAGCGTTTCCGCGCGGGGCTCCGTCGGTGATGCCACCCATACGTGAGAACGTATTCCTGCTGTCCAAAAAGAACACCTGTTGCAGGTGAGTAACTACTGTGTCCTAGAGCTGGTGTAAGTGCTTGTGCCAAGATTTAACGCACGTTTTTGGACACTTGGTCCTCTATTTTATAAAGAAAAGTAGGTGTTCACTTTTCTTTATAAAATAGGCTTTAGATAAGCACAATCCAGGTGCCTAAAACGAGGCACCCAATTATAAAATTACCCTTGTGGTGCCAGGGTGGAGCCGTGGTGCGAGAGTTATCCAGAGAGTGGCGATATTCAGTCTGTTATCTGGATAGACTATTTGTATAAAAGCAAAAAGATTGTACCAGATATTGCCACCACCCAGATAATTCCAGCACAGACTGTACTGTCTGTATGTTCAGCACCAGCTGCTGTTTGGATAGTTTATTTATTTTGTTTATTGTTATCATTTAGCTCATGCCTTTCCATGAGAAGATCAAGGCAGGTTATGTTCAGCTACAGTATGCATTTCTCTGTCCCCATGACTCACAATCTAAGTTTGTATCTGAGGCAGTGGGGGTTAAGTGGCTTGCCCAAGACCACAAGGACTGCCAGTGAGATTTGAACCCTGATCTTTCTGACGCTAGGCTACTGCCCTAACCACTAGGCCACGCCTCCATTTAACTGCAATGGCTGGTGTTTAGAAGCACACCCACTGCAGTGGATGAATTTGATCCGATAGTTGTCTTATGCTTCATCAAGAGAGGGAGTGTTTTGTTACCACTTAGATACCAGGAAAAACATGCTATTTACAAGTGGAGAAATCCATCACCATACAGCTTGACATAAGAAATTGAATGGCAGGCTTTTTCTTGGTTAGGTAATCAATGGCCATGGAGCATTGTGTTTGGGGGAAGGTTAGAGATGGGATGTCAGTGTTACATGAGTAAACTCCTCATTTTTTATATACAGTAGGTCCAAGGCGGGCCTTTCAAAGGGAGTCCTAGTTGGTTCGAGTAGTAAATTTAATAAAGAAAGCAAGTTTATTGACCTGTTGTGTTGATGTTTTTGAGGGTATAAGCTCTCTGTATAACATTTGTTTATTTCAGGGCTTTTTCCAGGTGGTTCTCTGGTGCTTGCGGGAGCCAGTACTTTATTGCCTGCTAAAATTGGCTCATGGCCCCAAGCTCTGCACACCCCAAACATACAAATAGAGTGTGCCCCGCATCGGAGAAATCGATCCCCACAGGCCCATGGGGAAATGTGGAGGCATATGCCGCAGCCAGCACATGTTAGCTCAGCCCCTGAAAAACGTGGGAGACCCTGGCTATGAAGTCTGAGCTGTCTAGACAGTAAAGCTAGGAAACACATGTTCAGTTTTGGTTTAGTGATTTGAATATGCAAGCTTCGGAAATCTGAATGTGCAGGCATCTTGGTATTTTGCCCAGTACAGGAGGAAATGCAGGCAGAGTCCAGCTTCTGAGGGATACCAGTTCATTTCCTGTCTGCATGTTTTTAGTTCTTAACCTAGGGGCATTTATTCTGTATTTGGTGAAGTTCTGTCCATGTTTTGCATATGTGATTAAGGTGATTCTGTGAGCATGTAATTTCTGTGTAGGGATTTTGTAGCAGTCTAGCTTATTCTCTTTTTCTTATCGAGAGCTGGTTCTACGGACTAGTGTAATATTTGCAGTGCTGCGTTTTCGTAGACTCTGGCCGGCTGTTGTGGTGATGGGCCTCTCAGTGTTCACACCTCCCCTTAAGGACAGCTCTGCATGTGAGCACGGGCACCTCTTTTGCTAGAAAAAAGCACTGGTCTATTTTAAGAAGGATAGCTCAACACTTAGTGAGGCAATCTATGGGTATTTAGCATTGAGTGTAGGACTGTTTTAATAATCGGATGTAGTTTTCTTGTGAGTGCACTTTAAGCAAGCGGATTGGCTTTACAGAGATTCAAGGCATGGCTACGTAAGGGCCTCTTGAGCACTTACTGGGAAATGGAAAAAAGGACATTGACCCATTATGTTGGTGTAGAAGTAATAGGCCCTATTCATGTTTTTCGACTGTACTATAGAAAATATTTTAAGAAGGTTGATAATGGGTAACTTTTTAAATAAAGAGAATTATGTTTTAATGCATAGGTAAAAGATGCTGTTCAGCTCCCAAAGATTTCCTCCATTTGCAGTATGGACTAGGTCAAAAGCAAAGATAAAATTGGTAGGGTTAGAAACTCAGTAGCATTATGTTCAATGTCTTCCTATTTAGTAAGTATGCCCCGATCATAAAAAAAACTTCTTAAAGTGTGCAAATGGTTAGCATGTGTTTTTAGCATGCGATAACCGTTACTGTGTGCTAAAAGCAGTCAGTGTAGTAAAACTCCTGTGTTAACTGTTTAGCGTGCACTGGGGCGGAGAGTGGGTTTGATAGTGGTGCTAAGTACAGTTGTGGCAGCTAACAGGCCCATAGTGACTGTCAAAAAAAGAAGTGTGGCACAAGGTGACTCTCTCCTTACCCCCAGCTACTCACAAAAATGCTCTCCCTGGTGTCTAGTGGTGGGAGCAGGAGTGATCCCTCTTCACTCCTGCTCTGTTGCCACCTGGGTTCAAAATGGTGGATCTGAACAGTAGGACTGCTACTCTATGGGCCTGCTCTGTGAACCAAAAGCCTGAACCAAGCAAAATGGATTCCTGCTACAAATTGCTGCTGTGTACTAGGCCTCAGACCTGCTGACCAAGCAACTGCCTGCCAAGTGTTTGTATGTGTGCATACAGAAGTCTATAGTTCCTGGTCATGTCTTCATGCAAGAGAACCTTCTTCTCAGGCCTCTCTCATCCATAAGCTGTTCTACTGGCCTTAGACATTTGCAACAGTGTATGAGACTGCATACCATCGACTTCTGCATTTCGTTTCTCACCATGGACCCTTTGCAAGATGACCACCTGATGACTACCTCCTGATTTGCCAAGAAGCCTCGTAGTATCTCATGCCAACCAATCGCCAAAATGTGACAAGGACTCATTACAAAGAATAATACAGTATGCATAGAAGAACTGGGCCATTTTGCCATTGGCTACTTTGTCTTTTCTTTCCTTGCTGCTTATATAAGCAAAAAGACAAACTGTGTCATTCCAGGGCTGTTCCACTAAGCCAGAGACATATAGACTCTCACAGACACCTTCAAGGTTCTGTGCCTCACGCAGCTCGCCTCTGATCGGCTGGAGCCAGTGTTATCTAGCTTAGTTGCCTCTTTTGGACTCATGTTGTTCTGGAGGCTGCCTCAAACGCGAGCTGTATTCGTCCATCTGGCAGAGCTAAGGCACTGGTTTTATGTCTTCATCGGGGGTGGTTATTAGTCAGGTAACTCTTTTCTGTACTTTTTGTGATCTCTCTTTGCTAATCAGCGAGTTATTGCTACTAGGTAATGTAAGAACGGGTAAATGTAGATCGATTGTTTACATTATCAGAATATAGAAAGACTAGGGGACATGCAATGGAGCTACAGGGTAAACTATTCAAGACAAATAAGGGAAAATATTTTTTCACTCAATGTGTAATCAAATTCTGGAATTTGTTACTGGAGGATGTAGTAAAGGCTGTTAGTGTAGCTGGGTTTAAAAAAGGTTTGGACAAGTTCCTGGAGGAAAGGTCCATAAACCATTATTAAAAAGGGATCCAGGATATCAAGACTTGACCCAATACAAGCATTGTGGAACTTGTGTCTTTTGGGGAAACTGCTAGGTACGTATGACCTAGATTGGCCACTGTTGGAAACAGGATACTGGGCTTGATGAACCTTGGTCTGATCCAGTCTGGCATATCTTATATTCTTATGTCCTTAGGTAATCATAGTGCTGCTACAACATATGACCTCATTTTTCTATTGCTAGTTTGTATATCTTCTATTTTTCTATCCAAAATAAACCTAGTATATCATCACAGAACTCTATCTCTTTCTTCTGGCTCATTCCCAGAGGGTCCCACCAAACCTGAGGGCGAGGGACCAATAGCAGACTTTCCCTTAGATGTAATGGAGCATAACTCATCTGTTTGTCTGCCAATACTCCCCACAGAACCCTAGCGATAATCTTACAATACTGCCTCTAAGGGAGACTGGACAACAAAGACTTTGCTTCCTGAACACTTTTGGGTGTATCTTATGGATTTTGGGTTGCTGATCATGAAAATCACCTTGCAGTTTTGTTATCATGCATCATTTTTTTTGCAATCACCTGTTTTTGTGATTTCCTCATATTTTAAGTCTACTCATATGTTGCCTAGAAAGTAAGCTGTTTTGTTTAGTCCAGGCATGCCTGGGCATGCATTCCGTGCAGGCTCACAACGTACAATGGAAATGCTACTGTTCAGGAATGCGTGGGCATGATTAGGATGGATGCTGGCAGTATGGGCTATAAAAGCAGCTTTTATACACAAATGCTGTGCATAACGTTGATATCAGTTTGTTTACTTACCAATAGCATTTACATGTAAGCTTTTTGTCTAAACGATGTTTCATTACAGCAGAAATCTCGTCGATGTTGCAACAACCACAATACATTGTTACGTTTGTGGCGAGTATGCGCTTAAGCCTCAAAGACACAGCATTACTGCACTTATTAAGAAATTGTATGAGCTAGAAACAGTGCCTCTGCAGTTCAAAGGGACTTCCAGATTCTGGGAGAGAAACTCAAGCCCATTGCTAACACTATAGCATTCTCAGAAGTCCTACCTGTTCATGGTAAGGGGGCAGAAAGGCTGCATTGCATAAACTATCTTAATACATGACTCCAAACCTGGTGCAAACGAGAAGGATTTTGATATATAGGCGACTGGGGAAACATATGGATCAACAAGGGACTATATTGTACTAATGGGCTACATCTCGCCACCGCAGGGAAAAGGATCTTAAGTGAAAAATTCAGGGATTATGTGGACAGGCATTTAAACTAGGGAAAGGGGGTGATGGATGGAGAAGGACAAGTTCAGTATGTCACTCCCAGCAAAAGAAAAACAACATTGGAAACAGCAACACACTTGAACAACACATCAATGGCAAACGGGAAGGGGCATGTAGAACAAAACCCATGCAAAAGGCAGGCAAGCCATTCAACAAATGCTAGAAAGCAATGAGTACAAATGCACGAAGCCTAGCCAACAAAGTTCTTGATCTGGAAGCCCTAATAGTGGAAATGGACTTGGACATTGTGGCCATTACAGAAACATGGTTTTACGAGTCACATGAATGGGATATAGCCATAGCTGGCTATAATCTATTTAGAAGAGATAGAGAGGGTAGAAAAGGAGGAGAAGTAGCCTTGTATGTCAAAAGCAATATTAACCCTAAACTAAAGAAGAGTGACTAACAGCAAATTAATGAACTAACGCAAAAAAATTATTAACAAACATAATTTTTGTCGGAAGGTCGGCCATGAGGTTAAAAGCCATAAGGTTAGAAGCCTCTTGAAGCCGTACTTCCATTTTAATCAGTTTTATTATAGTCCAATAAAATAAGCCCACACAAGAGCCAAAATAAGGTGGTAAAAAAACCACAACTTGGTGCCACCTTTAAAACATCAATGTACATAGAGAAAGCAATTATTTGGAGACACTTTGACTTATCTGAACCGCCATTGATTGTTGATTAAAGTCCATTTAAAGCAACGCACAGTTCCAGACGTTCCAACAGCTTTCTCAAACTCCGAAAAAAGACGAAGTGGGAATGATGACTTCCAAAAAGATGAAAATTGCAAAAGCAGTTATCCAAAAGTACACAGCACTGCGTTTCGGGCAAATTTACATTCCATTCCCTGTATCAACGCTTAGTTGAACTGCCAAAAAAGAAAGCAACCAAACAGCACCTCCACCACTCCGAGACGCCGGCGCATGCTCATTACAGCAAAACAATATTAAAGCTGCTGAAATTCATGGGACGTGGGGAAAAGAAGAAGCACTCTGGATTGTGTTGGAGAAAGGAGATGGCACTGTCATCCATACTGGTGTGATCTACAGGCCTCCAACTCAAACCAAAGAAATGGATAGTGAATTGATTGTTGATATTACAAAGATAGCCATGAAGGGGGAAGTGATCAAATTGGGTGACTTTAATCTACGCAATGTGGAGTTCCTTCTGCAAATCTGGAAAGAAGTAAAAAAATTGTGGATGCCTTCCAAGATGCGTTACTTAAACAAATGGTAATGGAACTGACCAGGGAGAGCTCCGTGCTGGATTTAGTTCTCACCAACGGAGAGATATCCAGGTGGATGCCCATATGAGCAGCAGCGATCATCACACGGTGTGTTTTGAGATAAAAGCCAAGGTGGAATCCAATCACAGCAAACTCAGTCTTAGACTTCAAAAATGCTGACTTCAGTAAATTGTCCAAGTACTTGAAGGAGGAGTTAGTAGGGTGGGAAGGGATTAAGGGAAGCGGAATTGCAATGAGCTAAACTAAAGAAAGCAATAAAAACAAGAGGAAAAGCAAACCTATTTGGTTCTCCAAAGAAGTGGCTGTACAAATAAAGGCAAAAAACACAGCTTTCACAAAATTCAGAAGCTCGCAAACAGAGGAACACATTAAAGAACACAAGATCATACTAAAAGAAACAAAACGAGAAATAAGGATAGCAAAATCAAAGGCAGAAGAAAAGATGGCTAGAGATTGGAAGTATGGCGACAAGACTTTTTTCAGGTATATTTTGGAGAGAAGGAAACTCAGGTGGAATTGCAGGACTCAAAAGTGCTGGGAACAGATTCTTGGAAAGTGACATTGCAAAAGCGACAATGCTAAACAAATACTTCTGCTGCTTGTTTTCACTAGAGAAAATCCTGGAGAAGGGCCACCTGTGATTTGACGAATATACAAATGGGAATGGAGTAGATACCACATCATTCAGAAAAGATGATGTGTTAGAACAGCTTGCAAAACTGAAAGTGGACAAGTCTATGGGACCAGATGGGATAAGAACATAAGATATGCCATACTGGGTCAGACCAAGGTCCATCAAGCCCAGTATTCTGTTTCCAACAGTGGCCAATCTAGGTCATACGTACCTAGCAGTTTCCCCAAGGGACACAGGTTCCACAATGCTTGTATTGGTTCAAGCATTGATATCCTGGGTCCCTTCTTAATAATAGTTTATGGACCTTTCCTCCAGGAACTTGTCCAAACCTTTTTTAAACCCAGCTACACTAACAGCCTTTACTACATCCTCCGGTAACAAATTCCAGAGTTTGATTACACGTTGAGTGAAAAAATATTTTCTTTTATTAGTCTTAAATAGTTTACCCTGTAGCTTCATTGCATGTCCCCTAGTCTTTCTATATTCTGATAAGGTAAACAATCGATCTACGTTTACCCGTTCCACTCCGTTCATTAATTTATAGACTTCTATCATATCTCCCCTCTGCCGTCTCTTTTCCAGGTTAAAGAGCACTAACCTTTTTAGCCTTTCTTCATAGGAGTATCCTTCCATCCCCTTTACCATTTTGGTGGCTCTTCTCTGAACCTTTTCTAAAATCGCTATATCCTATTTAAGATACGGCGACCAGAATTGCACACAATATTCAAGGTGCGGTCTCACCATGGAACGATATAAAGGCATTATAATATCTTTTGTTTTATTTTTCATTCCTTTCCTTATCATACCTAGCATTCTATTTGCTCTCTTGGCCGCCGCTGCGCACTGGGCCGAGGGTTTTAACATGGTATCCACAATGACGCCTAAATCTTTTCCCTGGGTGGTGGTTCCTAATGTGGAACCTTGCATCGTGTAACCATAGTTTGGGTTGTTCTTCCCTAGGTGCATAACCTTGCACGTGTCCACATTAAATTTCATCTGCCATTTTGATGCCCAGTCTTCCAATTTATCAAGATCCTCCTGCAATTTTCCACAATCCTCTTGGGTTTTAACAACTTTAAATAGTTTTGTGTCATCTGCAAATTTGATAACCTCACTCGTTATTCCACTTTCCAGGTCATTTATGAATATGTCAAAAAGCAGCGGACCCAGCACAGATCCCTGGGGTACACCACTATTCACCTTTCTCCATTGGGAAAATTGGCCATTTAGCCCTACCCTCTGCTTTCTATCTTTTAACCAGTTCCTGATCCACAATAGTACACTGCCTCCTATCCTATGACTCTTTAGTTTTGCAAACGTCTCTGATGAGGGACCTTGTCAAAGGCTTTCTGAAACTCCAGATACACAATATCAACCGACTCACCTTTGTCCACCTGATTATTCACTCCTTCAAAAAAACATAACAGATTAGTAAGACAAGATCTTCCTTGTCTAAAGCCATGTTGGCTGTCTCCCATTAGGTCATGACTATCTACATGCTGAGTAATTTTATTCTTTATGATGGTTTCTACCATTTTTCCCAGTACTGATGTCAGGCTCACCGGTCTGTAGTTTCCAGGATCACCCCTGGAACCCTTTTTAAAAATTGGTGTTACATTGGCGATTCTCCAATCTTCAGGTATTACAGATGATTTTAATGATAGTTCACAGATTACTAATAGCAGATCTGCAATCTCATATTTCAGTTCTTTCAACACCCTTGGATGTATACCATCCGGCCCAGGTGATTTGCTACTCTTCAGTTTATCTAATAGTTGTAATACATCTTCCCGATGTATCGATATTTCCTTCAATTCTTCCGCACCTTTAAATACCACTTCAGTCATGGGTACCATCCCTACATCTTCCTCAGTAAAGACCGAAGCAAAGAATTCATTCAATCTCTCCGCTATTGCCTTGTCGCCTCTTAGTGCTCCTTTAACCCCTTTATCATCTAATGGACCAACTGACTCTCTCACAGGTTTTTTGCTACGAATGTACTTGAAAAGGTCTTTACTTCGCGTTTTTGCTTCCGCATCAAGCGTCTTCTTAAAATCTCCCTTTGCCTGCCTTATCAATGCCTTGCATTTGACTTGCCAGTACTTGTGCTGTTTCCAGGTTTCGTCGTTTGGCTCTTTTTTCCATTTCCTGAAAGATGCTTTTTTGGCAACAACAGCCTTTCTGACCTCACCTTTAAACCATGCTGGCAGTTTTTTGGACTTCCTTCCACTTTTCTTAAAGCGTGGAATACAGCTGGTCTGGGCTTCCAAGATAGTATTTTTCAACAACAGCCAAGCCTGATGTATGTCTTTAACCTTTGCAACTGCTCCTTTTAGTTTTTTCTTAACTGTTTTCCTCATTTTATCATAGTCTCCCTTTCGAAAGTTAAAAGGTAGTACTGTGGATTTCTTTACTATCCCTCCTCCACTAATTAAATCAAAGGCAATCATGCTATGATCACTGTTGCCAAGTGGCCCCAACAACCTTATCTCTTGCACTAGATCTGGTGTTCCACTAAGGACTAGGTCTAATATGGCTTCCCCTCTGGTTGGTTCATGAACCAGCTGCTCCAAGAAGCAGTCATTTATTTCATGTAGGAACTTTATCTCCCTAGCATGTCCTGACGTGACACTGACCCAGTTGATACCGGGGTAGTTGAAATCACCCATTATTATTACTGCACTGTAACTTTTGTTAGCTTCCTTGATTTCTTTGAGCATTTCATCATCCATTTGGTCATTCTGGCAAGGCGCTCGATAGTACACCCCCACTGCCATTGCCTTCCCCCTTTTACTTGGAATTTCAATCCATATAGATTCTACAGCAGATTTTGTTTCCTGCAAAACTTTAAACCTTTCTGACTCAATGCCCCCTCTAACATAAAGAGCAATCCCTCCACCAATTTGATCAGCTCTATCATTACGATATAGTTTGTACCCAGGTATCACAGTGTCCCATTGGTTGTCCTCCTTCCACCATGTCTCTGATATTCCAATCATATCTAACCTTTCATTTAGTGCTATATATTCTAACTCTCCCATCTTATTTTTTAGACTTCTAGCATTTGCATAGAAGCATTTTAGAGAATGTATTTTATTCATATTAATTTGGCTATTGTTAGACATGGGTAATTTGGGATCTTTAAGCTCAGTCTGCTCCATACTTGAGGGCATTTGGGCTACTTTACTCTTTTGTGGCACCTCTCTGCTTTTGGTAGTATCTTTCAAAGATACATTCTTCCGAACCATCTGCTCTTTGGCGACTGTCGACTTTCCCCTAATATCTAGTTTAAAAGCTGCTCTATCTCCTTTTTAAAGGTTAATGCCAGCAGCCTGGTTCCATCCCAGTTAAGGTGAAGCCCATCCCTTCGGAAGAGCCTCTCCTTTCCCCAGAATGTTCCCCAGTTCCTAAGAAATCCAAAACCCTCATCTCTGCACCATTGTCTCATCCACGCATTGAGACTCCGGAGCTCTACCTGCCCTTTGGGTCCTGCGCGTGGAACAGGAAGCATTTCGGAGAACGCTACCCTGGAAGTTCTGGATTTCAACTTCCTACATAAAAGCCTAAATTTAGCCTCCAGAACCTCCCTACCACATTTTCCTATGTCATTGGTACCGACATGTACCAAGACAGCAGACTCTTCCCCAGCATTATCTAAGACCTTATCTAGGTGGCGCGTGAGGTCCGCTACCTTCGCACCAGGCAGGCATGTTACCAGGCGATCCTCACGTCCACCAGCCACCCAGCTATCTACATGCCTAATGATTGATTCACCAACTATAACGGCTGTCCTAACCCTTCCCTCATACATCCCAGGATATTGAAAGAGCTCAGAGAAGTTCTTGTAGGGCCTTTAAAGGATATTTTTAATAGATCCTTGGAGTCGGGAGAAGTTTCACAGGACTTGACAAGGGCTGATATGGTACCTCTCCACAGAAGTGTTAATAGGGAAGAAGTGACAAACTACAGGCCAGTAAGCCTTACTTCTGTGGCGGGAAAAGTAATGGAGGTGTTCCTGAAAGAGCGAATAGTGGACTTCCTCGAAACCAACAGGTTGCATGATCCGAGGTAACATGATTTTACCAAAGGACGATCTTGCCAAACAAATCTGATTTGATTTCTTTGACTGGGTGACCAGAGAACTAGCTCAAGGGCATGCGATGGATGTGATCTACGTAGATTTCAGCAAAGCCTTTGATACTGTTCCTCATCCGAGGCTTATCAATAAACTCAACAGCTTGGAGATGGGTCCCAAGATGATGAACTGGATCAGAAATTGGTTGACTGACAGACAACAGAGGGTGACGGTAAACGGAACTCACTCGGATGAAAGGAAGGTGATTAGCGGTGTGCCCCAGGGTTCGGTCTTGGTCCGGTACTGTTCAATATATTCATGAGTGATATTGCCAAAGGGCTGAATGGGAAAGTCTATCTTTTTGCAGATGACACCAAAATTTTCAACAGAGTGGACTCACCTCAGGGAGTGGGGAACATGAGGAAAGATTTACAAAAGCTGGAAGAATGGTCTAATGCTTGGCAGTTAAGATTTAATGTGAAGAGGTGCAGTGTAATGCACTTGGGAAGCAGAAATCCAAGGGAATTGTATGTGATAGGGGGCGAGAGATTGATGTGCATGGACCAGGAGAAAGACCTCGATGTGATTGTTTGTTTCTGATGATCTCAAGGTGGTAAAACAGTGTGACAAGGCAGTTGCAAAAGCCAGAAGGATGCTGGACTGCATACAGAGAGGAATTGCCAGCAGAAAAGAAGAAGTACTAATGCCACTGTACAAGTCACTGGTGAGGCCTCACTTGGAATATTGTGTTCAGTTTTGGAGACCGTATCTCGCAAAGGATATAAAAAAGCTGGAAGCGGTTCAGAGGAAGGCGACCAAAATGATTTGGAGCCTGCGTCAGAAGACTTATGAGAAGAGACTTGAAGACCTAAATATATACACTCTGGAGGAGAGGAGGGACAGGGGAGATATGATTCAGACCTTTAAATACTTAAGAGTATTGTCACGAGGTCAGCCCTCCGCCTAGGGCTAAGAGGGCTGGTCTGCCATGATGTCCTTTAATCAGAAAGTGAGACCACACCTTTCTGCTTTCGCAATGCCTCTTGGGAGTTGTAGTCCCTTTTTAGACCTCTGATAAAGGAATAGTTATGAGTCGAGTGTTTAAGGCAAAATGACAAGAAATTGATTCCCCTCACATTAGGACTTAGTGTAGAACAAAATAGGAGAGTGTCCAGGTGTTTGCTTGAGGATTATTTACAACAAAATAAGGTAGCTGCTCTTCACACTCTGGCTCCAAAACGTGCTGTGCCTTTGCTAAGTAACAAAGATGGGAAAACCAAACAGCTTCTTCTGGCAAAGTAAAATAACTTCTTTTCCTCTGCTGTTTCACAGCTCTTTAACTCAAAGACTTAACACAGTGACTCGATATCATCGGCTAAGCAAAGCGTGCAATCCATTGGAACTTCAGCTATGTCATTAATATTACAGTCCGTTTGCATATCTTCCAGCTCAGGATTTACTGAGCTTGGCTGCCAGCTGTTACTACTGTGTTTAAAGCAACCACCCTCTGCAAACCTGGGTGTTTCCCCTGTATACAATTCTAGACTGCAAGGGTTTGAAATACCTGTGGCTTTGGAGCTTCTTCTCTGGCTCTCATCTAGTTCCTTCCAGTTATAAGGAAATGCTCTGTGACTCTCTGTTTGTAATTCCTGACTAGAGCCACCCCCTGGCTCTCTGTTCCAGGTAGAGCTTCTTAACCTCCCTGCTTTGGTGCTGGGTCTCCACTTTGTGCAAACTCTGAAGCCTTTCCTCAGGCAGTAAGGACTGAAGGACTCCCTGTTCTCTCTGCCCAGGCTGGTTCCTGGCAACAGGCTGTGCCTTCCCACCTTCTAGTCTGCCGGCTTCTCTCCCAGAACTGCAGGTAGGTTCTTTGCCAAGTCTCCAATTCTCTAGGGTTCCTGAGCCTCTCCAACCACGTCTCTCAGGAGCTCTTTCCTCTTGCTCCCTCTCTGGCTTCCTTTCTTACTTCTCTTGTTGTCCTCGCTGCTCCCCCTTTGCTCCCAACCAGCGTTTATATTTCTGTTCCCTGAGGCTTGGCCCTGCCTTTCTGAACAGGTGTGAGTGATCAAGCTCCAGGCTTGCTGCTACGTCAGAGCTCCTATCTCCCACTGTTTGTCTTTCTCTTGTAAACCGTGAGCTACGTGTGCTAGCTGACTGTAAGTTTTAAAGGTAATCTTTTCCTTTCTTTCTGTTTCCATGGGCTCTATAGGGGCTTCTACATCACAGTATTAATGAACAAACAAACCTCTTACAAAGACGGGGAAGCTGTAAAACTAGAGGGCATAACATGAAGCTGCAAGGCAGTAAACTGAAAGGCAACGTCAGCAAATACTTTTTCACTGAAATGGTGGTGGATGCTTGGAATGCCCTCCCGATTGAAGTGGCGGGGGCAAACACAGTGTCAGAATTCAAAATGGCATGGGACAAACACAGTGGATCCCTTTATAGCAACAGAATAAAATCAAAATAAGCATAACTATCTCTTATATCTGAACAAATAGGGGTGACCTACATGGAGCGGTGGGTACACCTCTAAACAAAGGCATGGGGAGGGGTGACCTGCACGGAGTGGCAAGTGCACCTACTCTTGCCGCCTTGCTGGACAGACTAGATGGACCATACTGGTCTTTATTTTATTTATTTATTTATTTTATTTTATTTATTTAGAACACATTTATATACCGCTCTTTCCCAGGTATCAAGTGCGGTTTACATTGAACAGAAAAGTTGTTAAGGTACATGGAAGTACATGTCCTAGACGTTTTACATGGAACAGAGGTTAACTTTTTACATTTAACAGTATAATTAAGAATTCTAACAGTGATGTCATCCATCTTGATTAGGTGGATGTATCAGAGCTTTATACAAATGCATCAACTTTATACAAATTTACAAATTTTTTTTTTTTTTTTTTTTTTTTTTTTTTGTTTTTTTTTTTTTTTTACTTATGGATTGAATCACATGAGAATCACCTTATGATATCATATTATGTGCTTATATGATCGAGCAGGTGTATATCTTACAAGTTTTTATCCTGCCGTCATATACTTTGTTACTATGTTACTATGAGCTCTACTTCATTTGTAAAGTTGGTGATCAAGACAAATCCTGGGCTCCGCAAGTTTGCTGTGCAACATGTGCTGTCCATTTCAGAGCTTGGCTCAGAGGTACTCTGAAGTCGATGCCATTTGCAGTTCCATGATATGGCGATAACAAGAGGATCACATGACAGACTGTTACTTCTGTCTGACCAATGTATCCAGCTTCTCTGCTAAAAATAAGAAATCTATTCATTACCCCAGTCTGCCTTCAGCCATGAGACCAGTGCCGCATGACGACAGTATGCCAGTATCGAAGCCACCAGAGACATGGAGCCTAGATGAGGCAGATGAAGATTCCACAATACACAGGCCAGATGTGGAAAATGACATGGATCCAGATTTTGAACCGTTAATGTCCAGTGTTCCTCATCTGATAACACAGTCAACACTGAATGACCTAGTGAGGGACTGTCAAAAACAAAAGCTGAACTATTTGGTTCAAGATTGCAAAAATGGGGTTTGCTGTCGCCAGATATGAAAATTTCTGTCTTTCGGATCCGCCAAGAAGATATGAAACCTTTCTTTGCGCAGGTTGATAACCTCTGTTTCTGCACTGACATTGATGGGTTGTTCACAGCTTTGGGTTGTTGTGAGCATGACCTACAAGAATGGTGCCTTTTTATTGATTTGTCATTAAGCCTGAAAGCTGTCTTGTTACACAATTGCAATGTCCACCCTTCAAAACCTATTGCCTATGCAGCGCACATGAAAGAAACCTACGAAAACATGGAACTGTTATTGAAACATATACGGTAGAACAACTACAACTGGAGCATCTGTGGTATTCTAAAAGTAGTGGCACTGCTAATAGGACTGCAGCTTGTGTATACGAAGTACGGTTGTTTCATTTGCGACTGGGACTTCTGTGCTAGAGAGTCTCATTGTATTAAAAGCAACTGGCTGCTGCATAAGCGTTTGGTTCCAGGACAGAAAAATGGGGTGGATAAGAACATAAGATATGCCATACTGGGTCAGACCAAGGTCCATCAAGCCCAGTATCCTGTTTCCAACAGTGGCCAGTCTAGGTAATATGTACCTAGCAGTTTCCCCAAAAGACACAGGATCCACAGTGCTTGTATTGGGTCAAGCATTGATATCCCGGGTCCCTTTTAATAATGGTTTATGGACCTTTCCTCCAGGAACTTGTCCAAACCTTTTTTTAAACCCAGCTATACTAACAGCCTTTACTACAACCTCCGGTAACAAATTCCGGAGTTTGATTACACATTGAGTGAAAAAATATGTTCTCTTATTAGTCTTACATGGTTTACCCTGTAGCTTCATTGCATGTCCCCTAGTTTTTCTATATTCTGATGGCGAAAACAATCGATCTACGTTTACCCGTTCCACTCCATTCATTAATTTATAGACCTCTATCATATCTCCCCTCAGCCGTCTCTTTTCCAGGTTGAAGAGCCCTAACCTTTTCAGCCTCCTTCCATCCCCTGTACCATTTTGGTGGCTCTTCTCTGTACCTTTTTTAATAACACTATATCCTTTTTAAGATACGGCAACCAGAATTGCACACACTATTCAAGGTGCGATCATACCCTGGAACAATACAGAGGCATTATAACATCCTTTGTTTTATTTTCCATTCCTTTCCTTATGATACCTAGCATTCTATTTGCTCTCTTGGCCGCCGCTGCACACTGGGCGGGGGGTTTTAACATGTTATCCACGATGACGCCTAAATCTTTTTCGTGGATGGTGGTTCCAAATGTGGAACCTTCCATAGTGTTGCATAGTTTGGGTTTTTCCTACCTAGGTGCATAACTTTGCACTTGTCCACATTAAATTTCATCTGCCATTTGGATGCCCAGTCTTCCAATTTATCAAGATCCTCTTGCAATGTTCCACAATCCTCATGGGTTTTAACAAGTTTAAATAGTTTTGTGTCATCTGCAGATTTGATAATCTCACTCGTTATTCCCTTTTCCAGGTCATTTATGTATATGTCAAAAAGCAGCGGATCCAGCACAGATCTCTGGGGTACACCACTATTCACCTTTCTCCACTGGAAAAATTGGCCATTTAGCTGTACCCTCTGCTTTCTGTCTTTTAACAGAGGGTAGGGCTAAATGCCTCCTCTTCATATAAAACTCAGACTGATAAAAAAAACTTTGTGAAAGCAATGAATAAATGAAGGTGAAGGATTTCGATATTTGAGACACATGTTTCGAAGAATAACTGATGCGAAGAGTAAGGAAGGCATTTTTGTGGGTCCACAAGTCAGACATGTCATGAATTTGAAGATCTGCTAGTGGGGCCTGAGAAAATCGTATGGAAGGCATTCAGGGATGTTGCTGAGAATGTTCTTGTCAATTAAAGGGCAACAAACTGTGTCCATCTGGTTGACAATATGCTTCAAGCATATAAAAGCATGACGTGCAACATGTCACTGAAGATTCATTTTCTATATTCACACTTGGACTTCTTCCCTGCTAATCTTGATGCAGTCAGCGACAAAACATGGTGAAAGGTTTCACCAGGACATTGCGATGATGGAAAAGACGTATCAGGGCAACTGGAACCCATCAATGCTGGCCGCTATTGTTGAACACTGAGATAAGAAACATCAGATGCTGAGTACAAATGAAAATCAGGAGCAAAACATTTTTAGCTCAGGTGAACTAGTGCAATATGTCAGCATCATTGGGCGATTAAACATGCTAAATTCATTCGAAATTTAATTTCATATTTCTCCAAATTCCTCCATGATACAGTCGTTCTGAAATGATATTTGTGTTCAGCTTGAAGCCGTCTATCATAATCACCAAGACCTTTTCAGGAAGCAAAACCTTTGAACAAATTTTGTTGTGAGATTGACCCATGGAGAATAACTTTGTAACCCCCCTGCATAGGCAATGCACGCTACCATGTGCACGTAGCCACTCTGTTTAATTGAGTGAGGCACATGCTATATTCTTTTTTTACATTGGTCCCGCTCTCTGGAACTCCCTCCCCACTGACCTCCGTCTAGAACAGTCCATTCCTAATTTCCGCTCCCGTCTCAAAACACATTTTTTCTCCACTGCTTTTAATCTTTTCCAGTGATTTCTGCTTCTCCTTTGATTTGCTTCTATTTGCAATCTATCTTCTCTATCCTGACCTTCTTTTTCTTCTATCCTTTTTAAGAAAAAAGTATTTTTAAAGTATTGTTATTTTCCTTTTCTTTTTAATCATTTTATATATTTTATAGTTTTATTGTAAACCGCCTCGATGTAATGGGGGGCGGTATATCAAGTGATTTATAAACAATAAACAATTCTAGATCGTCACAGGAATGCACGTAGGCCATACTATTCTATAATATAGGTGCATTCTTCAAGGGCCACACCAATGCTCTGATCATGCCTCACCCCTGTGCACCCCCTATCAGAGAGAAGTACCATGGACAATTCCGCATTGGCTGGTACCTGCAGAAGTCCTGGAAAATATGTTCTCGGATGAATGGGAAGTACAGATCTTCCCCTTAGTGAATATCTTATGATGTGCAGGAACTCGTTTTGATAAGGTGCCTCTTTACTTTTTCTCCTCAATTATTTGGTGTCGCTATAATGTTTTAAAATAAATTATGTAGCTTTAGTAATATATAATCTTTATATAGACCAATTTTTCATATTTGATATTTGCGCAGATATATAGGTAGATATCTCTCAGAAGCAGAAGGGGAGGGGGGTCAGCCTACTAGTACGCCTGAAGCATACCTATATGTTTTCCACTGCATACCCTGTCCTGTATTATTCCCTATTTATTAATAGTGGAAAAATGCAAATCATTATCCTACTGCTCAATATTATGAGCTTTACTGATTTTCATGCAATTAATTATCTGTGGGGTCAGTTTGCCTCTGGCTGTTTTTAGCTTCATGGAACACATATTGGTGAATACTGCGTTTTCCTGAGGATCCACTGTTGTACAATGAGACATTAGGCTCATATTTGGTGTGTTTTCAAACTCCCGAAAATGGTGCAAGTGCCTGAAAAAGGAATAGCTGCAGATCAGAGTTCTGCTGCACCCACTATATAGTTCTACAAGGATAAGTACAGCTGCTACTACTACTACTACTGAACATTTGTATAGCGCTACAAGACGTTCGCAGCACCGCACAGACACATACTGTATAAAAGATGGTCCACCACAGTAGCTGTAGACATGGGATACATCTAGGGGGAATGGGAAAGAAACACAAAAGAGATTAGGTGAATCAAGATCCGAAAGTGGCAGCGAAGAGGTGAGTTTTCAGCCTGGATTTGAAAAGGGCCAGAGATGAAGCCTGACATACAGATTCAGGTAGTTTGTTCCAGACGTAAGGAGCAGCAAGGTGAAAGGAGTGAAGTCTGGAGTTAGCAATAGAAGAGAAGGGCACAGATAGATAGCAATTTGCCAGAAGAGCGGAGTTCCCAAGGAGGGGTGTAGGGAGAGATAAGCGAGGAAAGCTAATGAGGAGCTGCAGAGTGAATGCACTTATAGGTCAGGAGAAGTTTGAACTGGATGCAGAAATGGAAGGGGAGCCAGTGAAGTGACCTGAGAAGATGGGTACTATGAGCATGATGAGGCTGGCGGAAGATTAGCTGCGCAGCAGAGTCTTGAACAGATTGAAGGGGACAGAGATGATTCAGAGGGAGACCAGCAAGGAGTAGGTTACAATAGTCAAGATGGGAGGTGACTAAAGAGCGGATAAGTGTCTTAGTAGTGTGTTCAGAAAGGAATGGGTGAAGTTTGGTGGTGGTGTAGAGAAAGAAACGGCAGGTTTTTAGTTATCAATTGGATGTGTGTGGAGGATGAGAGAGAGGAGTTGAAGATGACCCCAAGGTTGTGAGCTGAGGAAACAAGGAGGCGTAGAGAGTTATCCACAGAGACTGAGGAAGGGGGAGAGGAGGGTTTAGGGGGAAAATAAGAAGCTCTCTTGACGCTTAATATTCTGCACTCAAGCTATGATTGGTTCCTTCATTGAGAGCTATTAATGAAGGTATCAACCTTACCCTTTTCAATATTCTGTCCTGAATGAGGACTGGCTATTTCCCTGTCAGTGAAGGAGCCAATCCCCTTTCAGTGCACAATACTGAAAGGGGGGGGGGGGATTGACCCCTTCATTAATGGCTGTCACTGAAACGGCCAATTGCTGCTTAGTTCCAGTGAATGAATGTATAATTAAGTGCCTGAATAGCTGAAGCTTTACTTGTACTTGGTATTCAGGAAAGAGACGTTTCTGCTGGGCTTTATGGATGGTTTGGGGCTTGGAGAAGGGGGGGGGGGCACTTGACCACTTCATTTTTTTTTCTTTTTTACATTACAATGGGAAGGAGCTACTTGCCCAATAACTTTTTTTTTTAATATTTGCACTGGGGATTGGGGGAGAAGTTATACTTTTGTAAAACATTTTGTGACGGAAGGAAGGCAACTTGGTCATAACCACTACTTTTAAATATATCGGGCTAGTAGGGAGGGGGAGATCTGCTAGCTTTGTGACTAGACTTGAATGATTAAGATATACAGAGGATGGCTAAATATTATTGTTCTCCGTATAACTTGAAACCGAGCCCCCAGAATGAGCCCAATACCACTCCATATTGGCTACATATCTTTTGGCCATATTGCGACTTATATGCTATAAATTTGTATAGCATGTTGTGTATGTAGGAAAATAAGCCATTTTCAAAGGAAAATGTTCAAAATCTCTCTCTTGTCTCTGACCTGAAGTGGAGGGAAGTAAGGAAGGAAGGGTGGTATGAATGGAGGGGTACCGGACCATTTTGTATGTTTGGAAAGAATAATAAAATGAACCCGTTGTGATAATATGTCAGACCATTAAATAAGACCTTGACAGATTTTCTTGGAATCTAGGAGCCAGGGCTGTCGAAACCTAGATCACAGTGCACTCCCCCGCTCGCCCAAAACGAGGTATGATAGTTACATTTTTAGGTTTTGGGGCCTGACTTACTAAGACAGTTTTCCCATTTTCTATGGGAAAAGGTTTAACAAATCAGGCTCTAGTGGGCCACTGCACAGTGCCAACAGAAGGCAGTGGCCTTACTCCTCTTCCTCACTCTCCCACCATCCCCACTGACCCTTTAAGCTACACCTGTGTGTAGCCAAGTGGGGTGCCTATGTGTGTGTTGTGTCTTTACATCCCAGGCATTATTTCTTTACCCTCCAATCCCTTGTGTTCTTGACTCCTCCTCCCACCCCACTCCAATCCCTCTCTTGCTGTCCTCCTTCCAACCCCCCAACTCTGTTTCCCTTCCCATTCTCCCTCCCCCTTACACTCATCCCCTGCCTCTGTTCACCCCACCAAGTGCTGCAGGACCGGCGCTGGCTGCTTGCGGGGATCCCATTTTCTACAGGCAGGAGAACTGCAAATGGCTGCCCATGTGGATCCCATCCCAAAATAATCTGCAAGCAGGAGCAGAAAGGGAGGAGACTATTTCTTTCTGTGGTCACTGCCATTCACTAGGGCTTGATTAAGGGGCAAGCCAGTGAGGCACTGGCTCTGGGCGCCCAAGCTTAAGGGCTCTGTAAGCCTGCCTCACTGGCTTGCCCTTTCACAGCAGTGGGAGCATGTTTCTTCCTTCCCATCACAGTGCTGTTCCTCTGCTGCGGGCTCTGTAACTGGTTTCAAATGTAAAATGAGGCTCTCTCCTGAGACACAGGAAGTGCCACCTCTTGCATTTTGAAACTGGCCATGTGGCTCACGGCAGAAGAACAGCACAGTAGTGAGAGGGAAGAAATATGCTCCTGTCACTCTGCTCACAGTTGAGATGCTGGGACAAGTAGGATCTGGAGCTGGAATTGGAGGGGTGAGCCTGTAGCTGGGGTTAGGGAGGCTGAAGCCTGGGGACTGGGAGAAGGGGGCTGGAGGCTAATGATTGGTCTGGGGACTGGTAGAATGTCGCTGGAGCTGAGGTCAGGGAGAACGGTGACTTGGAGGTTCATGGGTGGGTGTGGGGGCATGGAGAAGGAGGGCTTGGGCTAGGAGAAAGGAGAAGGGGCCTGCAGGCTGATGCTGGGGCTGAGGACTGGGAGAATGGGGGCTGGTGTCTTGGGCTAGGAGTGCAAGAAGGGGGCTGGAGGATGGGGCTAGAGTCTAGAAGAAGAAAGACTGGGAGTTGTGTGAAGGAGTTTGAGGTTAAGAACATAAGAAATGCCATACTGGATCAGACCGAGGTACATCAAGCCCAATATCCTTTTCCAACAGTGGCCAATCCAGGTCACAAGTACCTGGCAGGTTCCCAAAAAGGTACACAGGTTCCACAGTGCTTGTCCTGGGGTAAGCAGTGGATTTCCTGGGTCCTCTTTAATAATGGTTTATGGATTGTTCCTCTGGGAACTTGTCCAAACGTATTTTAAACCCAGCTACACTAATAGCTTTTACTACATCTTCTGGTAACAAATTCCAGAGTTTGATTACAAGTTGAGTGAAAAAATATTTCTCTTATTAGTCTTAAATGGCTTGCATTATAACTTCCTTGCCTTTCTACTTTTTGATGGCGTAAACGACTGATCTACATTTACCCGTTCCACTCCATTCATTAATTTATAGACTTCTGTCATATCTCCCCTCAGCCGTCTCTCTTCCAGGTTGAAGAGCCCTAACCTTTTAAGCTATTCCTCATAGGGGCATCCTTCCATCCCCTTTACCATTTTGGTGGCTGTTGTCTGTACCTTTTTTAATTCCACTATATCCTTTTTAAGATATGGTGAGCAGAATTGCACACAGTATTTAAGGTACAATTGGGGGCTGGGGGCCACGAGAAGGGGAGCTGGAGACTGATGCTGGGGCTTGGGGGAAGGAAGAGGAAGACAGATACTGTAAGGGAAGAGAAGCAGGGACATATGCAGGGGAAGACGCTGGGGAAAGACAGAAATAGATAAGGGGGAAAAGAAAGGACAGTGGATGGTTTAGAAAGGGGAGAAATAGGATGGCAGATACTAAGGACATGGGGATACAGAAGAGCAGAAATTCAGACTTAGGAAGGACACTAGAACTGTGTGGGTGACCAGAAGAGAGACTTTTTTAAAAATATTTTATTTTATATTTATTGAATTTTAACAATAAACCAAGGAAAACCTTGGAACAAGAAACCAACATTCCATCACATCACCAAAATAACAAAGAAAGACAAAAAGAACAATAAAGTAATATCAATACATTAACAGAATGAATTGTGGTCCACAACAAGAGAGTACAATCCAAGAGTTACAAAGAACCGTGGGAAGACGGTATAAAAGGAAAATTATCACAAGGATTTGAGTAGTATACATAAGCAAAGCACAAACTATTAGCCCGGATACCATGGATTAGCCTTACAGTTGTTTAGCATCCAAAAAGAAACAAAGCTGAGAGGGCTCAAAAGTGATATTTCTTATTCTAATAGGAGAGCACACATTTACAAGGAAATCCTAATTGGAAGCCCGCGCCCAAGGTCAAAGCCTCAGCACAGAGTTCCAAAAACGTCTTCCTCCTAATCTGGGTCCACTTGGACATATCTGGGAAAATCTATACCCTATCACCCATAAAATAAACATCAGGCTTCTTCAAGTAAAAACACAATAGTGCTCTTTTGTTCTGAAGAAATACAAAAGTGTAGCTATAGCCTCGACCACCTCAATAGATTGCTTCAACAACTCAGACAGGTTCCCCAAGTCCAAGGAGTCAAACAACACATCCGCCATTGAGGCATCTGCTTTCTGTGAAGTGTCCTTAGAAATCACGGGTGTAAGGTAATAGATTTTCTGAAGAGCAGGAAACCTGGATTCCGGATAGTTGAAAATCTCTTTCATGAACCTGTTAAACAGGTCCCTGGGTGGAACCACAGATACTTGTGGAAAATTCAAAACCCGAAGGTTTGTTATTTATTTATTTACATTCTCTTATATACTGCGCTATTCTGCATCAGTGCGGTTTACATTGAACAAACTGAAATTACATTGAACAGGGCATTATAACTTGGAGATAACTATTTTACAGGGAACATGGGCTATGGAGGGTTAAGTGGCTTGCCCAAGACCACAAGGAGCACCTGTGGGACTAGAAACCCCAGTCCTTCCAGCCCAAGGTTGCTGTCCTCTAGTGGGATTTGAACCCCTGACCTTCCGGCCTGAAGTACCTTGCCCCATCCACTAGGCCACTCCTCCACTCCAACTTGTTCCTCTGCTTGTTCTCCAACTTTTCAATTTTACGTTGGTAGACTAGTCTATCCTGGGTCAATACACCATACTGCTCCTGAAGCTGCTGAAACATAACCTCGAGCCCAAAAATAACAGAAGACAAGACTTTAAGATTTGGCTGGGTATTGGGAGTGTAAGTGGGCAAGCAGGTCTTGGTTGGGAATGTGATTGAGGAATCAGTGATTGGTAGGATGGGAGAATGGGGACTTGGGGATTAGGTGGGAGGATAGTGGGGACATAAGAAATTTAGCAGGGATTTGTAAGAACTGTGGGGACTAAAGCAATTGGATGAAGGATATGAGTAGGGCTGTGAGACTGAGTGCAGGAAAGTGGGGAGGGGAAATGGTTTGAAGGGCCCTGGAGGATTTGAGAAGCAGTTGTAAAGGACAGAGGTCTACAGAGAAGAGGAGAGACAAAGCAAGGGGGGCAGGTCTTTGAAGGAAATAAGAGAGGGTAGAAATGGGGAAGGAAAAATGGGGAGAGATAGTCTGGACGGGCAGGGAGGTAAAATAGGGACTGGAAGTGAAGAGGGGATGAATGGCAGGGAAGGAGTTGGGGCTGGTGAAGAGATGAGAGAGAGAGAGAGGAAGGTAGATTAGGCTAGGAGTGGAAATACAGAACTAGAAAGTGGGTAAAGGCAGAGGGGACTTGGAGGTTGGGGAAGGAATGAGGCAGAGATGGGGAATGGGAGGGCTAAGGATGTAAGAGTAGGAAATAGCATGCTATTAAGTGGGTGCAGAGGGAAAAGAGGGAGACTGAAACCTGAAGGGGAATCTATTTATAGGTAGAAGGCAGATGCAAGAAATCGTGAAAAAAAGATGAAACTAAAGGATCAACTTTAGAAAGGTAGATGTATGTATGTATTTATTTATTTTTTTAACAGTTTTTGTTTTTTAATACCGTTTTATCCTTCAGTCAAAGCCGTTTACAATGAAACAGAACATTTACAGTAAATAGGGTAGTCAACTTGGGGAACTTTGATACATGTGAGTGGGGGTAACTATTTACATTTGTCTATTGTAGGGGCTGGGGTAGAGGGATTTAGGGAATTTAAGGGGGGGGGTTGGGGGAGGAGTTGCTGGGGAGCTATGTTAATGGGGTAGCATTCTTTGAATATGTGGATTTTGAGAGCTTTCCTGAAGGAAGCTATGTCAGTTGTAGTCTTTAGCTTTTCTGGGATAGAGTTCCAAAGTAGTGGTGCATAGAGAGAGAAGGCCCTCTTAGCTGTGGTGGTGGTAGTTTTTGTGATCATCGATGGTGTCTGTAGCGTGTTCCTTGTGTTTGTCCGTCATCCTCTGTCAGGTGTGATCTGGATCAGGGTTTGAAGGTGTGCTGGAGCATAATCATTTAGGATTTTGAAAGTTGTGAGTATGGATTTGAACGTTATACGCTCAGTTCTATGGGGAGCCAATGTAGTTGCATGAGGAGAGATGGTCTGATTTGTTTTAAATTGAAGAGAATTCATGCAGCTGTATTAAGTACAAGTTGGAGTGGGAGGATGGTTGAGTTTGGTAAGCCTTGGAAGATGATGTTACAGTAATCGAAGTAGGGAAATATTGTTGCTTGAAGGACAGAACAGAAGTCATGGTCTGTTAGGACTGGTTTAAGGTTCTTGATTGTTTTAGCTTGAAAATATATAGTCTATGTTGTGTTCCGTATGTGTGTGTTGAAGGCAAGGTGCTGATCTGTGGTGACTCCAAGGTTTTGTATGCATTGTTTCACTTGGATAAGTGTTCCATCAATAGGTATGGTGGCAGGTGGTGTGAAGTTAGTGTCTTTGGTGATGAACATGGCTTCCGTCTTTTTTAAGTTTATGTTCAGGTTCTGACTTTTTAGCCAGTTGCAGAGTGTGGAGAAGCAGCTTGTTATGGGTGTTATATTGAGGCTTGTTGTGTTGATAGGTGTGTATATCATCACATCATCCACGTAGATGTGGTACAGGATTCTGCAAGACTTAATTATGGTACATAGTGGTTGTAGAAAGAAGTTGAACAGTAAGGCTGAGAGGGTTGAGCCTTGAGGGACTCCTTGGGTTTGTTTGTATGGGGTTGAGTGTTTCTGATTTATTCTGACTTGCAGCTTGCGGTCTGTTAGGTAAGATTTGAACCACGAGAGGAGGGTATTTGATAAGCCAATTGATTGTAGTCGTCATATTATGAGGTTATGAGGGTAGAGTTGAATACTGCTTTGATGTCCTGGAAAGTGAGGGTGAACCCGGATTTGGGCTTATCAGTGCCTTTGATAAAGTTGTCAAATAAGGCGGTCATGAGTGACTCTACTACGTGAAGTGGTCTGAAACCATATTGTTGGTGATGTAGTGGGTAATTTATGTCTGTGTAGTCCTGGAGCTGTCTGCATATGAGTTTTTCCAATATCTTGTTCAAGAAATGGGAGGCTGGCTATGGGTCTATAGGAGGATAGTTGGTTGATGTCATTGGCTGACTTAAGTTCAGGTGGTACATATCCATGAAACAGCAATGGTTGGATGAATTTTAACGTTGATGGAATGAGCTCTTTCTTGGCTGCTTTGATTCAGCTGACTGGATGGGGTCGAGCAGAGAGGTAGTTGTGTTTATATCTGAAATGACCACCTCTAGATATTCTGGTGTGATTTTTGGAATGAGGTCCATGTGCTTAGGTGTGTGGTTTTGTTTGCTGTAGTTATGTGTTGGTTTGGATTGTCGGGGTGTGTTAAAGTTTGGGCTTGGAAGTAGTTAGCAATTGCTTGTAATGTGAGGTTGGATTTATTTGTTCAGTTTGTATGGTCTTTGCATAGTGTTTTGACTATGTCAAAGAGTTCTCTGGGACAATTTAAGGAGCCCTTAAGTATCTTGGTGTAATAGTCTTTTTTAGCTTGAGAGGGGGCAGCCTGGTAAGATTGTAGCTTGTGTTTGTACATGTTGAGGGTTTCCACTGATTTAGTTATCCTCCATTTTCTTTCTCTCTTCAGGTCCTTTAGTAGGGGTGTGTACCAATTTGTTGTGTTTTCTCTGGAGCGCTAGTTCTGAGTGGGTGGTTTCATTGCAGTCTCAGCTATTGCTTTATTCCAGTTGCTTATTAGGGCGTCTATGACTTCTGTGTCATCAGGGCAGTTTAGTAGCTTAGGGAGTGTGTCTTCTAGGAATTTTTCTTTGTCCCAGTTGTAGAACCTGTGTGTGCAGTGTTCTGGGTTATGTTGCTTGTATTCCTTTATTTCTGGAGGTATATTTATAGTTATCATTTTGTGGTCTGACCAGGGGACATCCATGATGGTGGGTGTTGGGATCTTTTGATGCTTGAGAATATTGTGTAGTAGGAAGATCGTATCAAGAGTATTGCCTTTGGTGTGAGTGGATTGGTTGACTGTTTGGATGTAGTTTAGAGATTCCATTGCTTCCAGAAAATTACTTGCTTTGTTTGGTACAGAGGCGAGGTTGAGGTCATCTAGAATCATGAGATAATTATTGTTTGAGTTGTTGTTACAGATGGTCTCTAGGATAATCTCCAAGTCTGTACTGGCACTCAGTGATCTGTAAGCAAGGAGTATGGTGATTTTGTTTGTGATTGTTCATGTTTCTAGACTATTGATAGAAGTTCGTGAGAGGGTGCGGAAATTTAGGCATTTTCTTGTTAGAATGGAAATGCTGCCACCTCTTTGGTTTGTGCTTGGAGAGCTGAATAGATGGTAGTCTTGTGGTGTAAGCTGGTTTAGTAGGACTGTGTCGGTTTCCGTGAACCATATTTCAATTATGTTTAGGATGTTGAGTCGTGCAGTAGGTCAGATAAGATTTGTGTTTTGTTCTTTGCAGATCATGCTTTTAAGAGGGAACATTTTATTTGGTGGGTCTGTACTATAGAGTTAAGGGAGGGGAGTTTAGTTGTTCGTGCTTTGATGTTGATTTGGATGAGGCATTTTGTGTGTCTGGGCATGTGCCTGTAGAGATTATATGTAGTGGGTATGTGTGGATGATAGGAATGAGTGATGGCATGTCTGTGGAGAGGAATAGTGGGTTAGTAGGGGAGATTGTAAGCATGATTAGAATGCTGAGGCATAAGGTGGTAGCTAACCGGTTGTTCATTGTGGCAGTGTTGGAGGTAATTAAGAGGCTACCTTAAATATTGGATCGTGGCATTGAGCTTGACTGGCAGATTCTGCTGAGTTGTATCTCTCCTGCTTTTGTGATATGTCGTGTCCAATCTTCTTTTGTCCTTTGTTCTATTTAGGGGGTAGGTTTTAGAGCTTATAGCTTTTTGCTTGTTGGTGTGGAAGGGAAGAAGACGGGGAATGGGAAGAAACTTCTAGTACTGCCACACTAACACTCGACTTGATATGATGCCTGTATGTAAATAGTTACCTCGGTTTTACCCAAGTTTAAGCACCAGTTTATTGTAATGCGGAGCAGATTCCAGCACCATATAAGTTTTTGTTGTCATGTAAACCGCACTGATGTTGAATAGCGTGGTATAAAAGAGACTGTAAAATAAATAAATAAATAAAATAAATAGAAAATGAAAATGAGATCCTGGAAAGGCTTTAGGAAAAAACTGATGAGTGGAAGTGGTAAATATGATTTATAGTGTATTAAAATTTGATATACTGCCATTTAATTATATCAAAGTGGTTTATAAATACAAATGACATCAGAGACTAGAAAAGAATTCCATTAAAAATAAGTCTAAAGTGATAGATAACACAAATAGAATAGATAGCTGAGAATTAGCTGATGCGTGGGATTAGTGCAAAGGGAGGTCAGAAGCCTTACGAAACAAGTGGGTTTTGAGAGCAGATTTAAATTTCTGGTAGGAAGGTTCTAAACAGAGGTCTGTTGGTAAATCATTCCAAAGAAAAAGGGGTTCAGAAGTAAAAAGCCGAGAGTCTGGTTGAATCTTATCTAGCTTGAGTAACGGGAGGAAGAAAAAGATGATTAGCATGAATGGAGCAGAGAACGCAGTGGGGTTTTTGAGGAGCAACAAATGAACAGGCCAATGCAGAAAGCCAGTGCTAGACCCGCATTGAAGCGATTTTTTTTTTATGTACCTGACAATGCATACGCATTTTAGTGTGCACTGCAGGAAGGATAGGGTATGCAAATGTACGCTGCGTTAACTGTACGCATGCAAATGAGCCAATACAATGTTAAACTGGGAGAGCAAGCCAAACACCTGCGCACAAGAAGCCTGCGTCAGTTTGGCTTGCCCCTGATGCCATCAAAACACTGTCGGGGGCCGGTACTTTGAAAGAAAGAAAGTACCTGGTGGTTTAATGGCCCCTGTACTCCCCACCCCCAACTAAAAGAAAATAGAACCTGGTCTAGTGGCCTCTGTACCCCCACCCCAACCCAACCTGACTCAAAATAAAAGAAATTAAGATAAAAATTACCTGGTGGTCTAGGGCCCCTAAATCCAACCCCCTACCCTGTACCTTAAACTAGTCAGGAGCGCTGCCTATATGCTCCCACTCTGGACTGCTATCTTGTTAAATGGTGATGCCTGGCCGCACGCAATGCATCCTGGGATGCACCAGGTGGGGTTAGACTGCCATATACGATATAAGATGGTGGACCAGAGCGGGAGCATGTAGGCAGCACTCCCGCCTATTTTAAGGTACGTGGAGGGGGGTTAGCTTTAGGGGCTGCTAGACCACCAGGTGATTTTTGTCTTAATTTCTTTTATTTTGGGTTGAAGTGGAGGGGACCAGGGGCCACTAGACCACCAGGTTCTGTTTTCTTTTAGTGGGGGGGGGGGGGGGGTTGGATTGAGGGGCCACTAGACCACCAGGTGATTTTTATTTTAATTTATTTTTTTTGGGTTGGTTTGGGTTGGGGTGGGGGGTACAGTGACCACTAGACCACCAGGTACTTACTTTCTGTCGGGACACTGGCCCTAACAGCATGTTGATGTCATCGGGGGCATTTCCCAATGCTGTGATCATTCCCGATGCCATCAAAACACTGTCGGCGGAGGGATGGGGCCGCTGGGCCATCAGGGATTCTTTTTTGTCAGGCATGGCCCCCAACAGTATTTTGATGACATCAGGGGTGTTTCCTGATGCCTGATTATCTGAGGAGATGATGATCTAGGCATCAGGGAAAGTATCGGATGCCATCAAAATAGTGTCAGAGGCGTGCGTTGGAGGTTTGTCACCTCAGACCGTGCAGTAAAACTTTTGGCGCTATGTCTGGTTGCAAAATCCTCTTTGCCTGTCTGTGTATCAGGCGTAACCATGATTTGCATACCAGATCATTATGTGCAGCTGATTTAAATAGTTTTAAATACTCATGGCGTTAATTGGCACTGGTGTTTCTGTCAGCGTTTACTTCTGTTTTCTGCATTTTAAAGGATCGTAAAGTGTGCTTAAACGTGGCATTATGGGGTCGTAAAGGCCGTGCTAGCTTTCTGCACGGCCCGGAAGAGAGATATGAAGGATACTAGTGTGACAACTTTATGGACAAGAATAAGAATTTTATACTGGATGTGATTCTCCGGGAACAAGCAGGAAGTCATTCCTCACATAATGAGTGATGTCAGCACCGATGGAGCCCTCGCAGAAGCATCCCCCCAGCTTTCAAAGACAACCTTTGGGAGATGCCACCACGCATGCCACCTTCCTGCCCAAGGGTACCATTTTGCTCAGTCTCCTTTTTTCCATGGTGCCCTTCAGACATCCGTCTTGCTTGTCCCAGAAAAAGTTGATTTTTCTGCCCGGGTTTCATACTCTCCTCTGGTATCGCACCGGTACTCTTCCTGCCACTCGACCTCGCTGTCTCGGAATCGAGTTCGGTCTTCCTTTTGTAGTTTTTCATTTTTGGTGTCTTGGCGCCTTTTTTCCCACTGGCACCCCAGCAGGTCTTTGACCTTGCGAGGGGTACTTTTTCCTCCCCATGGTTACCAATGGCGTCAAGAAGTGTGATCGGTGCACTAAAATTATGTCCAACTGACACACACGACTGCTGCCTTCGCTGCCTCAGGCCTGACCATGACCCTGCAGCATACGGTCTCCGCAAAAAGATGGCCAGCAAGGCCCTTGAGAGCCTCCAGCAACAGCACGATGTGTTTCCTTGAGTCCCCGGTACCGTCAAAGGCCAGGGCCACGACTGAAACCTTGACAATCCTGGGCAGGCCCCTCCGAACCTGAGCCCTGCCATGGTTCTTCAGAGAGGGAGTCTCCTTGAGAGAACCCAGGAAGAAGAAGAAAACCTCGAAGGTGGCGTCCCTGGATGGATCCGATAGGCCGGATGTGCTCTGAACCAGGTCCTGCAGTCCAAGACGCTTGTCCGAGGGATTGGAGAGGGAGCATCCTGCAAAGGTCCTCCGAAAGAACCTGACTTCGGACCAGCCTCGTTCGCCAGAAACCATCCTCGTCGAGGACTCCCCTTCGGGGAACCAGCGTCAGGCCCAAGTCCCTTGGTGCCTGTGATGATGGCTGAGGAGCCTTCTGGCCTAGAGTCCAGAATGACTGCCCTGGAGCGCAGTTTGTCTGCCTTCATGGACCAGCAGCGGGCGCTATTGTCCGGTACGACCAGTTCATTTGCCCTGGGCCCCGGAAGCCGAGCCGATCTTTGGCTGAGGTCTCGATCCGCTTCCCACTCGATGGGACCGTGATCATCTCCAGCCAGTGCACTCGGCACCAGTCGAGGGGCCTCAGAAGGCCAAGGGCTAAGGTCGACCCCGGGGCCTGCAGACCATCCTTCCTTCGAGTCCTCGACGGAGCACTCTGAGTGGGAGGTGGAGGATGAGGAATTGCCCGATACCCGTCACCACTGTGACGTCCCCTAGGCTCTTCCATTTCGGAGCCCTGGCGGCAGTCTCCGTTGGAGGATCTGGGGTTCCTTGACTTCATCAGGGACATGTCTAAGGCCCTGGCATTCCCAGTGGAATCGGAGGAGGACCCTCGGGCAGATGAGTTAGAAATCCTCCAGTACGAGGCCCCTCCGAGGGAATCGCTCATGGTGCCCATCCCTCCCATCCTGGAGTGGCTGATGCTCTGTATGTGGGAAACACCGGCGTCGGTGCCGGTGGTGAGCAAGTGGCTCAACTCTATTGAATCCACCAGAGCCCAGGCTTCCAGAAGTCACAGCTGCTGCACAACTCCATAGTGGTGGAGTCGGCCATTCGTCGACTGAAAATTCAGAAGACTCACTCCTCGGTGCCCCCTGGCAGGGAGTCATGCACCTTGGATGCCAATCGGCAGAAAATGTTACCAGGCTCGATGCACATCGGCCGCATCCAGGCTTACCAGCTGTACATGAGAATCTACTTGAGAGACCTGGCAAAGGAATTCACTGGGTTCTCAGCTGGTCTATCCGAGGAACTCCTGCAGCGGTTCAAGAACTGGCCAAGGCCGTCCGTGAGTGCTCCGAGTTTGTGTCTTGGGCAGCCTATGATGGATTTGAGTCGGCGGCTTGAGTAGCAATGGCGGGCATCAGTGGCACTGATTCAGTGCCCAACGCCAGGCTTGGCTACAGTCATCCAACCTCAAACAATGGATTCAGGACAAATTGGTCAATGTCTCATGCCAAGGAGAGAACCTCTTTGGCAAACCCATGACCAACAAAGCTGCCGAGCTGGAGACTGAGTTCATGACAAGGACCAGGCTCTCTAAAAAGACCGCTGCCCCTCCCTGGTGGGAAGGGCTAGGGTAAAAAGCCCTTATACCCAAGGAAAGGAGCTGCTTAGAGAAACTACCCACCTTTTCAGGCCTCTCCGGCTCCCCAACAGGGTCAGCAAGCCAAGGGACATGAGCATGGCTCTTGTAAGCAGAAGGCTTCAAAACCCCAGGCACTGGCCCCGGCCCCGGCCCAGCCAGGGGGGAGCTTTTGACTCCTTGGGCATAGCCTCTCTATCCCAAGGAGGTCAGGAGCCCACAGGGGGACGTCTGACCCACTATGCCCAAAGGTGGCTGACCATCACCTGGGCACTTCGAGTGGTCAAGGAGGGTTATCTCCTCCATCTGACTCGGACACCTCCCCCTTATTTTCCGGGAGAACCCCTCAGGTCTCACCTTCACCAGGACCTTCTACTGAAGGTGCTGGCAGGTCTTCTCGAGGACAAAGCGGTGGAACCATTGCTCCACCATCTCAAGAGCAAGGGGTTCTACTCCAGGTACTTCATCGTGCCTAAAAGGACAGGGGGTCTAAGGCCTATCCTCGACCTGTGCAACCTCAAGAAGTTCCTGGTGAGGGAGAAGTTCAAGATGCTTTCCCTTGGAACATTGCTGCCTTACCTCCAGCAGGGAGATTGACTATGCTCCTTGGATCTGAAGGATGCCCATACCCACATCCTCATTCACCCCAACCACAGGCAGTACCTGCAATTCATGGTGGGGGGTGGACACTATCAGTATAGGGTGCTGCCTTTCGGCTTGGCCTCTGCCGCAAGGGTCTTCACAAAATGCTGGCAGTCACAGCCGCCTTCCTCCGCCTCCATGGGGTTTTTGTCTTCTCCTACCTGGACGACTGGCTTATAGAGGGAGGCACGGCCTCGGATGTGCAGCAGGCGACTGAACATAAGAACATAAGATATGCCATACTGGGTCAGACCAAGGTCCATCAAGCCCAGTATCCTGTTTCCAACAGTGGCCAATCTAGGTCATACATACCTAGCAGTATCCCCAAAAGACACAGGTTCCACAGTGCTTGTATTGGGTCAAGCATTGATATCCTGGGTCCCTTTTTAATAATGATTTATGGACCTTTCCTCCAGGAACTTGTCCAAACCTTTTTTAAACCCAGCTACACTAACAGCTCTTACTACATCCTCCGGTAACAAATTCCAGAGTTTGATTACACGTTGAGTGAAAAAATATTTTCTCTTATTTGTCTTAAATAGTTTACCCTGTAGCTTCATTACATGTCCCCTAGTCTTTCTATATTCTGATAGCGTAAACAATCGATCTACGTTTACCCGTTCCACTCCATTCATTAATTTATAGACCTCTATCATATCTCCCGTCAGCCGTCTCTTTTCCAAGTTGAAGAGCCCTAACCTTTGTAGCCTCTCTTCATAGGAGTAGCCTTCCATCCCCTTTACCATTTTGGTGGCTCTTCTCTGTACCTTTTCTAATAACACTATATCCTTTTTAAGATACGGCGACCAGAATTGCACACAATATTCAAGGTGCGGTCGTACCATGGAACGATACAGAGGCATTATAATATCCTTTCTTTTATTTTCCATTCCTTTCCTTATGATACCTAGCATTCTTTTTGCTTTCTTGGCCGCCGCTGCACACTGGGTGGAGGGTTTTAACATGTTATCCACGATGACTCCTAAATCTTTTTCCTGGGCGGTGGTTCCCAATGTGGAACCTTGCATCGTGTAACCATAGTGTGGGTTATTCTTTCCTAGGTGCATAACTTTGCACTTGTCCACATTAAATTTCATCTGCCATTTGGATGCCCAGTCTTCCAATTTATCCAGATCCTCCTGCAGTTTTCTAAAGTCCTCTTGGGTTTTAACAACTTTAAACAGTTTTGTGTCATCTGCAAATTTGATAACCTCACTAGTTATTCCCTTTTCCAGGTCATTTATGAATATGTCAAAAAGTAGCGGACCCAGTACAGATCCCTGGGGTACTCCACAATTCACCTTTTTCCATTGGGAAAATTGGCCATTTAGCCCTACCCTCTACTTTCTATCTTTTAACCAGTTCCTGATCCACAATAGTATATTGCCTCCTATCCCAGGACTTTTTAGTTTTGCCAAAAGTCTCTGATGGGGGACCTTGTCAAAGGCTTTCTGAAAGTCCAGATACACATATCAACCGACTCACCTTTGTCTACCTGTTTATTCACACCTTCAAAAAAACATATCAGATTAGTAAGACAAGATCTTCCTTGTCTAAAGCCATGTTGGCTGTCTCCCATTAGGCCATGACTATCTACATGCTGTGTAATTTTGTTCTTTATGATGGTTTCTACCATCTTCCCCGGTACTGACGTCAGGCTCATCGGTCTGCAATTTCCCGGATCACCCCTGGAACCCTTTTTAAAAATTGGCGTTACATTGGCGACCCTCCAATCTTCAGGTATTACAGATGATTTTAATGAAAGTTCACAGATTACTAATAGCAGGTCTGCAATCTCATATTTCAGTTCTTTCAACACTCTTGGATGTATACCATCCGGTCCAGGTGAATTGCTACTATTCAGTTTATCAAATAGTTGTAATACATCTTCCCGGTGTAGCGATATTTCTCTCAATTCCTCTGCAGTATCACCTTTAAATACCACTTCAGTCTTGGGTAACATCCCTACATCTTCCTCAGTAAAGACCGAAGCAAAGAATTCATTCAGTCTTTCCGCTATCGCCTTGTCTCCTCTTACTGCCCCTTTTACCCCTCTATCATCTAATGGTCCAATTGACTGTCTCACAGGCCTTTTGCTACGAATGTACTTGAAAAAGTCTTTATTTCGTGTTTTTGCTTCCGTAGCAAGTTCCTTCTCAAATTCTCGCTTTGCCTGCCTTATCAATGCTTTGCATTTAACTTGCCAGTGCTTGTGCTGTTTCCAGTTTTCGTCATTTGGCTCTTTTTTCCATTTCCTGAAAGATGCTTTTTTGGCAGCAACAGCCTCTCTGACCTCACCTTTAAACCATGCTGGCAGTTTTTTGGACTTCCTTCCACTTTTCTTAAGGTGTGGAATACAGCTGGTCTGGGCTTCCAGGATAGTATTTTTAAACAACACCCAAACTTGATATAAGTCTTTAACCTTTGCAACCGCTCCTTTTAGTTTTTTCTTAACTATATTCCTCATTTTATCATAAGTTAATCTATCGAAAGTTAAAAGGTAGTACTGTGGATTTCTTTACTATCCCTCCTCCACTAATTAAATCAAACACGATCATGCTATGATCACTATTGCCAAGTGGTCCCAACACCCTTATCTCTTGCACCAGATCTGGTGTTCCACTAAGGACTAGGTCCAGTATGGCTTCCCCTCTGGTCGGTTCATGAACCAGCTGCTCCAGGAAGCAGTCATTTATTTCATCTAGAAACTTTATCTCCCTAGCATGTCCTGCTGTGACACTGACCCAGTCGATACCGGGGTAATTGAAATCGCCCATTATTATTACCGCGCTGTAACTTTTGTTAGCTTCCTTGATTTCTTTGAGCATTTCATCATCCATTTGTTCATTCTGGCCAGGCGGTCGATAGTACACCCCCACTGCCATCACCTTCCCCTTCGTACATGGAATTTCAATCCATAGAGATTCTACAGCAAATTTTTTTCCTGCAAATCTTTAATCCTTTCTGACTCAATGCCCTCTCTAACATAGAGCGCAACCCTTCCACCAATTTGATCAGTTCTATTATTACGATATAGTTTGTACCCAGGTATCAGTGTCCCACTGGCTATCCTCCTTCCACCATGTCTCTGAGATTGCAATCATATTAACCTCTCATTTAGTGCTATATATTCTAACTCTCCCATCTTATTGTTTAGACTTCTAGCATTTGCATATAAGCATTTTAGAGACTGTATTTTATTAATATTAATATGGCTATTGGTAGGCATGGGTAATTTGGAATCTTTACGCTCTGTCTGCACCATATTCAAGGGCATTTGAGGTACTTTACTCTTTTTTGGAACCTCACTGCTTTTGGTAGTATCCTTCAAGGATACCATCTTCCGAACCATGCGCTCTTGGGCGACTGTCGGCTTTCCCCTATTTTCTAGTTTAAAAGCTTCTCTATCTCCTTTTTAAAGGTTAATGCCAGCAGTCTGGTTCCATCCCGGTTAAGGTGAATCCCATCCTTTCCCCAGAATGTTCGTCAGTTCCTAACAAATCCAAAACCCTCATCCTTGCACCATTGTCTCATCCACGCATTGAGACTCTGGAGCTCTGCCTGCCTTTTGGGTCCTGCATGTGGAACAGGAAGCATTTCGGAGAACGCTACCCTGGAAGTTCTGGATTTCAACTTCCTACCTAAAAGCTTAAATTTAGCCTCCAGGACTTCCCTACCACATTTTCCTATGTCATTGGTACCGACATGTACCTACAGCAGACTCCTCCCCAGCACTATCTAAGATCCTATCTAGGCGGTGCATGAGGTCCGCTACCTTCGCACCAGGCAGGCATGTTACCAGGCGATCCTCACGTCCACCAGCCACCCAGCTATCTACATGCCTAATGATTGAATCACCAACTATAACAGCTATCCTAACCCTCCCCTCATGGACACATGGCCCTGGAGAAACATCCTCGGTGCGAGAGGGTTTTACATCACCTGGAGGACAGGTCCTAGTTACAGGATCATGTCCTGCCACACCAGGGTGATGTTCTCCTGTCATGTGACCTCTCTTCTCCATGGCAACAGGTATGCTGCCAGACTGGAGGTGGGACTTCAGGACTATATCCCTGTAGGTCTCATCTATGTACTTCTCTGTCTTTCTTATGTCTTCCAGGTCTGCTACTCTAGCCTCTAGAGAATGGACTTGTTCCCTGAGAGCAAAGAGCTCCTTGCACTTAGCGCATACGTAAGACCTCTCACCAACTGGGAGAAAATCATACATGTGACACTCAATGCAAAAGACTGGAAAGCCCCCATCCCGCTGCTGGACTGTTGTCTGCATCTTAGATTAAAGCTTGTGTTTAGGTCTTTAAATTCTGTATTTACTAAGGGTTGATGTAGATGCTTATACTAATAGAAGTGTATCTAATACCTCTAATATACCTTGTTCACCTGAAGCTTAATTAATCTCAGGTCCTCAATGTATGACTGATTTGGATAAAGAGCTGCACCTGAGAGCAGCCTCTTTCCTCTAAGACGTGTAAGTACCTATAAAGCTACAATTACCCCAGGGGCGGGTGGTTGTTGGGGATGGAGGGGGGGAGATAACACTTATTAAAAGAGGGCTGTTACAAGGTACCCTGTCCTGTACACTCAGCAGGGGAGGAGGGGGGTAGTCCCTCAGGTAGGCTAGAGCAGGAAAAAAAGTTTAAAACGCAGCAGGTTCTGGGGACAGAGCAGGGAGAGATGTTTAATTTAAAGTAACAGTTAACCTGGCTACCACACAAAGGCCAGTTAGTTGAGAGAGGCAAGGTAAGTTATACAGCTGAGAAAGCTGAAGTGCAGAACTAAAGGGAACAGGAGGTGAAGTAGCACACCAATAAAGACCACAAATAAATAGTTAAAAAGACAGCTAGAACTCACAGCAAAGTTGTCACAGGAGTTAAATATCCACCTCTCTAGCAGAGCACTGTGAGGGCACTGCTCTTCCCAGAGCAGAGAGAGGCAAACAGCATGCCTGCACCATCTAGGTCCTATAGTACTTGGGCTTTGTGATAAGCTACCCCGAGTCTCATCTCCTTCCGACAAAATGTCTGGAGTTCATTGGGGCAAGACTAGACCCTTCAAGCAAAAACCTTCCTGCCTGGGGACCGAGCCAACCGCCTCAGGACCCTGGCATGGGGCACCGTCCCTCTGTGCCCACTTGGCTCCTCTTGCAGCTCCTTGGACACATGACCTCCATGGTCCACATTTTTTATTTTATTTATTTATTTTTATTACAAATTCTTATATACCGCGCTATTTAGAATCAGAGCGGTTTACATCACTCCAGATGCCCGCCTCCACATGAAGGCCATGCAGTGGTGTCTCCGGGACCAGTGGACTCAAGCCACGAGGCACCTCTGAGACAAAGTCTCTGTGACCCGCCAGTTGGTAGACTCTTGGACATGGTGGCAGACTCCCCAATATTTTGATGTGGGGATGCCTTTTCAGATCCCAAACCCCTTAAAGCTCCTCACCACAGATGCCTCCCTGCTTGGTGCTCGGCTGGGGAGCCCACTGCGAGGAACTCCGCACCCAGGGCAGCTGGTCGCTGGATGAGATCAACCAGCAGATCATCCTCCTGTAACTGCGGGCAATATACTTAGCCCTTCGAGCTTTTTGCCAGCGCCTAAGTCACCAGCTGGTGCTGGTCCAGACGGACAACCAGGTGGCGATGTTTCTGTGTGAACAAATGGGGGCACGGGGTCTCACCCTCTGCCAGGAGGCAGTGCTCCTCTGCTCCTGTGTAGTCTACCAGGGTATCCTCCTGAGGGCAATATACCTGCCAGGCCAGAAAACCTACTGGCCGACAGATTGAGCAGGGTCCTCCAGCCACACGAGTGGCAGCTGGATCGCAGTGTGACTGACTCTTCCAGATCTGGGGGGAACCCATGATGGACTTGTTCGCCAGTCCAGATAACTTCCAGTTACCTCGTTTTTGCTCCCGGCAGGCCCACCCCTCCAGGGTGGCAGTGGACGGGTTCCTCATCTCCTGGTCGGAGTGCCTCATGTACACCTTCCCTCCCATGCCACTGATTGCCAAAACCTTGATCAGGATTCTTCATGACAAGGCCTCGCTCATCCTGATAGCCCCTCAGTGGCCCAGGCAACCATGGTTCTCGCTACTCCTCTGACTGTTGATGGAGACCCCCATCCCATTGGGGAACTCTATGGGACTCCTGTCTCAAGAAGTGGGCTCTCTTCTGCACCACAACTTGGGGTCCCTATCACTGATGGTGTGGCTGTTGAAAGGGTGATCCTAGCCCCTTTCAACCTCTCGGGTGAGGTAGAGGAGATCCTGCTGGCCTCTCTTAAGGCTTCCACTAGGAAAGCTTAGGTTCTCAAATGGCACAGGTTTTCAGTTTGGTGTGCTGAGCACGGGACTGACCCATTCTCCTGCCCAGTGGGACTGGTGTTACAGTACCTTCTCCACCTCTCACAATCCGGGCTTAAGTCTAACTCCATCAGGATACACCTCAGTGCCCTGGCGGTGCATCACCATCTGGTGGATGGCAAACCCCTCTCGATCCAGCTGCTGGTGACCCGCTTCCTAAGGTGTCTGCGCTTATCGAAGCCCCCGGTTCACCCTTCGGCAACTGAGTGGGACCTTAATGTTGTATTGGGGCAGCTAACTCGCCCGCCCTTTAAACCACTGGCTACCTGCCACTTACGATACCTCTCGTGGAAGGTGGCGTTCCTGGTCACACTCACCTCCGCTCGCAGAGTTAGTGAGCTTCAGGCCTTAGTGGCAGAGGCGCCTTATACCAGATTCTACAAGAACAGGGTGGTCTTCTGAAGATGGTATCGCCCTTCCATCTCAACCAGGAAGTGGTACTTCCCACCTTCTTTCCGAGACTTCATACCAGTAAGGGTGAGATGATCCTTCACACTCTGGATTGTAAGAGAGCCTTGTCCTTCTACATTCAACGCACTTGGGGTCACCGCAATGCTGCTCCGCTCTTCGTCTCCTACGACCCCAGTAGTCTGAGGGAGGTGGTGGCCAAACGTACACTGTTCACCTGGGTGTTGGACTGTATCATCCTTGCCTGTGAGTAGGCGGGACTCCCGCTGGAAGGCTGAGTCACGGCGCACCGTGTCAGGGCCATGGCGGCCTTGGTGGCAAACCTGCGCTCCATCCCATTGGTGGATATCGGCCGGGCCGCCACCTGGTCTTCAGTCCATATCTTTGCAGCCCATTAATGCCTGGAAAGGGAGTACCGATGGGACAGTGCCTTCGGCCAGGATGTGCTCCATAATCTTTTCAGGGTTTAGGCAGCTCCTACCCTCTGATCTTTCTGTGTTCAGGCTACCGGAGTGCTGATCTTTGTCAGACACAGGGGTCCTACTGTAGTCTGCAGCTACAGACTCAATTGCTGCAGCTCATGGCTCCACTTGAGGGTAACCGTGTTTTTTGCTATGGACTTTCGGTAGCCTGTAGCTAGGGAGTCCCATATGTGAGGACTGACTTCCTGCTTGTTCCCGGAGAAAGCGTAGTTACTCATCTGTAATGGGTGTTCTCCGGGAGCAGCAGGAATCGGTCCTCAAAACACTCCCTGCTCCCCTTGAAGTTGCTCCTTTATCATCTTTTATTTTTGCTGTCTTTTAGCTATGTCATCTGACTGAGCAAGAGAGCACCCTTGGGTGGGAAGGGGAACACACATGCTTGGTGGCATCTCCCAAAGGCTTTCTTTGAAAGTTGGAGGGATGCTTCCACGAGGGATCCGTTGGTGCTGACATCACCCATATGAGGACTGATTCCTGCTTACTCTGGAGAACACCTGTTATAGGTGAGTAACTACCCTTAATGGGCCAGAAGCCAGTGGTACTGAATCGAGAGAGAAGTAATATGATCAAATTTGGTAGCACGGAAGACCCACGAAAACAACGTTGTTGTTGTTGTTGTTAAGTGCCGTCGAGTCGACTCATGGCGACCCTCTGGATAGCTATCCTAAATTGTGTTTGGTCTTCAGTCAGGCGGCTCATTGTTGACAGACTGGTACCCGTAGCTGCTGTTATTGTATCGATCCAGCTCATTGCTGGCCTTCCTCTTTTGCGTTGACCTTCTATCTTGCCAAGCATGATGTCTTTCTCCAATGATCTCTCTCTTTGCATGATGTGTCCAAAGTATGAAAGTCGAAGACTTGTCATTTGAGCTTCTAAAGAAAGCTTAGGTTTGATCTCCTCTCGTACCGACTGGTTTGTTCTTCAGGCAGTCCATGGTATGTACAGTATTCGCCGCCAGCACCATAATTCAAAGGCATCAATTTTCTTCCTGTCTATCTTTTTCACTGTCCAGCTTTCACATCCATATGATGTTATTGAAAATACCATGGCTTGAACAAGTCGAATCTTTGTATGGAGAGAGACATCTCTGCTCTTGAGAATCTTATCTAGGTCTTTCATAGCCATTCTGCCAAGAGCAATGCGTCGTCTGATGTCTTGACTGCTTGTTGCTTCTTTATTGATAGTTGATCCAAGTAGTTTAAAGTTGTTCACGATTTCAATTTCTTCTCCTTCAACGATGAACCTGTTGATTATGCCAGTTGTCATGATCTATGTCTTCTTTATATTATATATTATATAGATTTCAGCAGAAGTAAAACATGTCTATGTTCACCCATAATCATTAATTGTTGACCCTGGCGATGGCCCCACCCTAAAAGAAATTACCCCTCCCTATGTTACATGTTACACCGCTTTGACCCGGTGAAAAGCGGGATATAAATGCAGTTAAATAAATAAATAAATAAATAAATTAAAGTGCAGGCCCATTTTGAGACTATGTTCTTTGATTGTGAGAAGCAAATGTTTCAGATCATCTTCACTTTCAGCCAGTAATGTGGTATCATCAGCATAGCGAAGGTTGTTGATGAGTTTTCCACCAATCTTCACACCTCTGTTGTCTTCATACAATCCTGCTTCTCTGATGATTTGTTCTGCATATAAATTAAACAGGTAAGGGGAAAGTATGCAGCCTTGTCTTATACCTTTGATTATTTTAAATCTTCTGTTTCTCCTTGTTCCGTTTGAACTGTTTCTTCTTGATCAATGTACAGATTGTGCAAAAGAACGATCAGGTGTTCTGGTATACCCATGCTTCTTAATGTGGCCCAGAGTTTCTCATGGTTTACACAGTCAAAAGCCTTGCTATAGTCGATAAAGCACAAATAGATATCCTTTTGGTATTCTTTAGTCTTTTCAAGGATCCATCTCACATCTGCAGTGATGTCTCTCGTTCCTCGCCCTTTCCTGAACCCTGCTTGCACTTCAAGTAGTTCTTGTTCCAGGTATGGTTGTAGTCTCTTTTGAATAATCTTCAGTAGAATCTTGCTGGCATGTGGGATCAGAGCGATTGTGCGATAATTTCCACAGTCAGTTGGATCACCTTTCTTTAGTATTGGTATAAACACAGATCTTTTCCAGTCAGTTGGCCATGATGTTGTCTTCCATATTTCTTGGCAGAGCCTTGTAAGTACGGTAACAGCTGCATCAGATTGCTGTAATACTGCTATGGGAATGCTATCAATGCCTGGTGCTTTGTTCTTTGATAAGGCTTTCAATGCTGCTTCAACTTCTTTCATCACCAATGGTTCCTGATCGTAAGGTACAGGTTGAAACGGCTGTTGGTCCACTTGATTTTTATCATATAAAAACTCTGTATAGTCCTTCCACCTTTTCTTGATCTTCTCAGCATCATTCAACATAGAACCTTGAGCATCTTGTAACATTCCATTTCGAGGCTGGAACTTTTTCTTTAACTCTCGTAGCTTTAGGAAAGCCGATCTTGTTCTTCCTCTAATAGTTTCTGCTTCTATTTCCTTGCATGCGTCATTGTAGTACTTTTCCTTGTCCTGTCTTGCTGCACGTTGGAAATCTCTGAGTTCTGCGATTGTCTTTCTTTCTCCTCTGGCTTTAGCTTCTCCGCATTTCTGGGCAATTTTCAGAGTTTCTTCCGTCATCCATTTTGGCCGTTTTTGCTTTTTCACCTTTTGTAGAGACTTCTCGCTTTTTTCCAACACAACCTTCTTGATGTCCTTCCATAACTCTTCTGGAGCTCTGTCATTTGTATCTAAAGCAGCAAATCGATTTTGCAGGCAGTCTTTAAATTCCAGTGGTATATTCTCAAGGTCATATTTTGCTGCATTCATGAGTGGTTTGCTGTTTTTCATCTTCAGCTTGAGTTTGCATACTAGTAGTTGATGATCTGTACCACAGTCAGCTCCAGGTTTTGTCTTTGCTTTTCCATCGTTGACTTCCACAGATGTAGTCAATTTGATTTTTATACAATCCATTGTGTGAAGTCCATGTGTACAGTCGCCGCTTGTGTTGCTGGAAGAAGGTGTTTGAGATGAATAGATCATTGGTCTTGCAGAATTCTATCAGTCTTTCTCCAGCTTCATTTCTGTTGCCAAGTCCATATTTTCGAACTACTTTGCCTTCTTTGTTGCCAACCTTTGCTTTCCAGTCACCCATGACTATCAGGATATCCTGTTTGCATGTTTTGTCGATTTCAGCTTGTACTTGTTCACAGAACTCTTCAATTTCATTCTCTTCTGCAGCTGTTGTTGGGGCATATACTTGAATTATAGTTGTGTTGATAGGCATTCCTCGTAGACGAATAGAAACTAAGCGTTCGCTGATTGCATTGTATTTCATTACAGTTCTTGCAAGTTTCTTCTTGATTATAAATGCAACACCATTTCTCCAGGACCAAGCAGGAAGTCAGTCCTCACATATGGGTGTCATCGGCGCAGATGAAGCCCCAGCGGAGCATTTCCCCAGCTTTCTATTAAAGCCTTTGGGAATGCAGGCACGCATGCGCGGTTCCCTTCCCACCTAAAGGTGCCATCTTATCTCAGTCTCTTTTTTCCGAGAAGCCCACCGGACGTGTGTCCTGTCATCCCGGATAAAAGTTGATTTTTTTCGGCGATCCTCGCTGTTTTTTCTCCCGATTCGACGCCGGTTCCCCTCCCGCCGGGTTCGGTACACCGGTATCAAGCCCGATTCTTCTTTTTCGGTTTTTGCCCTTCATGGCTGGCGTTCGCGCCCTTTTTTGCTTTTTCCCTGGAAGGCCGGTCCTTTGACCTTGCGGGCACTGTTCCCTCTAAGCTGTGCGCGTGTGCGCGCGCACACACCTCGCCGAGCGATCGCACATACTTTACAACAGAGCGCACAAAAATTACAGCTCTGATTCTGATAGAAAACAACACAGACGTCTTAAAATTTAAAAGTTATGATTGTAATTACTAGAAATTACCCGCTTCATTTAATAATCATCTATTTTCATTTAATTTGATTAAAATCAATGTGGTGTACATACTGTATTCTGACGTGTAGTCAAATTTTAAAGTATATAACTACGAGTGTCATGTGGCGCACAAAAATTTAACCTTCCTTCAAAAGCTGCACACAGCTGATATTTTATGTGCACACAGCCTACAGAAAATTAGAGGGAACATTGCTTGCGGGGACTCTTTTTTCCCCGATGGCTTCCAGCGGTTTCAAGAAGTGTGATCGGTGTAAGAAATTAATGTCTCTCACTGACACACACGACTGCTGCCTTCGGTGCCTCGGTCCTGATCACGACCCTAAGTCGTGTGGACCATGTGGGAAGATGTCTTCCAAGGCACTCTGAAGTCGCCAGCAGCAGAAAGAAAGGCTTTTCTCGGACTTAGCTTCCGGCCGGCCCCGGACCTCATCTGAGGCCTCGACATCTCGGGATTCGGAACCCGAGCGCCGTCGGAGCTCCTCGGACAGGGGGTCCCCCGACCGGGAACGCAAGAGGAAGAAGCGGCTCGCGAGGGCGTTATCGTCGGAGGTCCCTGGCTCCTCGAGGGCCAGGTCTAAGATCCCCGACCGTTGCCCCGGGCCCGTGGAACAAGAGAAGCCTGCCAAAGTTCCTCGCGTGGAGCCGGAGTCTGCTGGACACGTAAGCCCCATCGTCCTCGAGGACTCTCCTCCCAGAGAGCTGACGTCGGGCCCGGCGCCGCCGGGGCCTGAGTCGGTGGCTGCTGCGTCTCCCGAGCTGAGTCTCAGGATGACAGCCTTGGAGAGCAGATTGTCTGCCTTCATGGAGCAGCAGCGGGCACTGATGGCCAGCCTGTCTGGCGCATCTGCCCCGACCACCGGGACATCGACTTCGAAGTCGACCCCGGAGACCGAGCCGATACTCGAGTCCATCATGGCTCGAAGTCGACCTCGGTCGCGGTCTCCCTCGACCTCCCACTTGGGACTGAGGGTGTCGATGCCGGTGCCTCCGGCATTGGGGTGGGTGCTCCAGGGCCCCGCGGAGTCGGACCCTGACTCCTCGTCGGACGAGCCCGCCTGGGAGACGGAGGATGAAGAGTCCCCCGATACGTTCAAGATTCGATGCGTCCCGTTGGACTCATCGCAGTCTGAGCCCCGGAGTAGATCCCCTCCAGAGGATACTCGGTTCTCGGAGTTCGTCCGGGATATGGCCACTGCCTTGGCTATTCCGGCGGACCCTTAGGAAGAGCCTTGAGCTGTATGACTTTCCTCCGAAGGAGGCCTTTACTGTCCCGGTTCCTCCGATGCTGGAACGGCTCCTCTTCAGGATGTGGGAGGCACCGGCTTCGGCGCCAGTTTTAAGCAAGCGAGTTGACTCGATCTATCGACTCAGGAAGAGCCCTGGCTTTCAGAAGGCACAGCTACCACACCATTCCATGGTTGTGGAATTGGCCATGCATCGTCTGAAGAGCCAGAAGATGCACTCCGCGGTGCCCCCTGGCAGGGAGGCCCGGAACCTCGATGGCGTCGGTAGAAAGTGCTTCCAGAGCTCGATGCTTGCTTGCTGTGTCCAGTCTTACCAGCTGTACATGGGCATGTACTTCCGGGACCTGGCCAAAGAGTTGGCCGGGTTCTCTGCTGGACTCTCCGGGGAACCCTTGCAGAGATTCAAGTCCTTGTCCTCGGGGATTCGGGACTGCTCGAAGTTCATGTCCCGTGCCGTCTACGATGGCTTCGAGGCTTCGGCCCGAGTTGCGGCAGCTGGCATCGCGGCTCGACGCCAGGCATGGCTGCAGTCATCGGACCTCGAGCCATGGGTTCAGGACAAGATGGTCAATGTCCCTTGCCGAGGTGAAAACCTTTTTGGCAAGCCCATGACCGAGAAGGCCACCCAGCTCGAAACAGAGCACCTTACACGGACAAGGCTGTCTAGGAAGACCTCTGCCCCTTCTCATAAGAAGGGCTCGGTTAAAAAGCCCTTTTACCCAAGGAAGGGCGCTTCCTACAAACAGTACCCTCAATATCAGGCTACCCAAGCTGCACCCCAGGGTCAGCAGGCCAAGGGGCAGGGTAATGGGCCCATAGGCAGAGGACCCCCAAGCCTCCGGCCCCTGCTCCCACTCAGCAGGGTGGGGGTTTTTGACTCCTTGAGCGTAGCCTCTCCATCCCTGCTCTCCCAACCCTGCACAGGAGGTCGCCTCGCCCTCTTTGCCCACCAGTGGCCCCTCATCACCGTGGACAGTTGGGTGTTGGACATAGTCCACAAGGGCTATGCACTACATTTTCACCAACTGCCTCCACCATACTTTCCAGGGGAGCCTCTAAGGCCTTCCCTGCACACAGACCTTCTCCTTCAGGAACTTCAAGGTCTGTTGGTGGACAGGGCAGTGGAGCCTGTGCCTCCCCACTTACAAGGTCACGGATTCTCCTCCAGGTATTTCCTGGTGCCCAAAAGAACCGGTGGCCTTCGACCCATTCTGGACCTCAGGAACCTCAACAAGTTCCTACAGAAAGAAAAGTTCAAGATGCTTACGCTTGAAACACTTCTGCCCTACCTCCAGCAGGGAGATTGGCTATGCTCCTTAGATCTAAAGGATGCGTACACTCACATCCTCATTCATCCAGACCACAGAAAGTACCTCAGGTTCATTGTGGGAGGAAACCATTATCAGTACAGAGTACTGCCTTTTGGCCTGACCTCCGCTCCCAGGGTCTTTACCAAATGCCTGGCAGTGGTGGCGGCCTACCTGAGGAATCAGGGAAGCTTTGTCTTCCCCTATCTGGACGACTGGCTCATCAGGGGTCAGACGTGCCAGGAGGCCAGCCAAGCCACCCTCAGAACTATTGCTCTTCTTCAAAGCCTAGGGTTTGTCATAAACTTCGCAAAGTCCAGTTTGCTCCCCTCCCAGAATTTGGAGTTCATAGGAGCAAGGCTGGACTCTCTCCTGGCAAAGGCTTTCTTGCCAGAAGACAGAGCACAACGATTGATAGCCTTGGCAAACCAGTTTCTCAACAGGTTGCTGGTCTCCACCAGAGTCTGCCTGAGGCTTCTAGGCTACATGGCTTTGACAGTACATGTGACTCCCAATGCCAGGCTCCATATGAGGCCTGCACAGTGGTGCCTTCGGACTCAGTGGTCACAGGCCACAGGCAGCCTCAGGGACAGAATAAGGGTGTCCAGACACTTTCTGAACTCCCTCAGCTGGTGGCTGCACCCACCCAATCTGCTAAAAGGGGTGCCCTTTCAGATTCCTGGATACATGGTGGTACTGACCACCGACGCCTCCCTGCAGGGCTGGGGGGCTCATTGTCTAGACAAGTGCACCCAGGGCCTGTGGTCTCCTTGGGAGGCGGCACAGCAGATCAATCTCCTGGAACTCAGGGCTATTCGCCTAGCTCTCAAAGCTTTCTCTCCTGCCCTGGCTCATCAATCTGTCCTCGTTCAGACAGACAACCAGGTGGCCATGTTTTATGTGAACAAACAGGGCGGGACTGGGTCCAGGCTCCTTTGTCGAGAAGCTCAAGACCTTTGCTCATTTGCCCTAAAGCACAGCATGCTCCTCAGGGCTGTGTATCTTCCAGGCCAGGAGAACTACTTGTCCGACAAGTTGAGCAGGATTCTGTAGCCCCACGAGTGGCAACTGCATCCCTTGGTAGTTCATAGGATCTTTCTGAAATGGGGTCTCCTTTGGATAGATCTGTTTGCCAGTCCACTGAACAAAGAACTGCCAAAGTTCTGTTCCAGGCAACCACATCCTTTGAGAATAGCACCGGATGCTTTTCTGATTCCCTGGTCTCAGGGCCTCCTGTATGCGTTTCCTCCCACGCCCTTGGTGGCCCGAACTCTTTTCAAGATTCTTCAGGACAAGGCCTCGGTCCTGCTGGTGGCTCCCAGTTGGCCGAGACAACCTTGGTTTCCACTTCTGCTTCAGCTGGCAATGGATCCCCCACTGCCTCTGGGGTTGCAACCCGACCTTCTCTCTCAGGATCAGGGTTCCCTTCTGCATCCCAATCTCAAAGCTCTCAATTTGATGGCCTGGAGGCTGCAAGGGTAGTTTTGGCTCCCTGGGGCCTTCCTCAGGAAGTTGAAGAGGTTGTCCTAGCCTCTCGGAAACAGTCCACTAGGAAAACCTATGCTCTCAAATGGAAAAGGTTTTCTGTGTGGTGTCAGCTACGTACAGAGGATCCTTTCTCCTGTACTGTACCAGTAGTGCTTCAGTACTTACTGCACTTGTCCAATCTGGGACTCAAGTCCAATTCTGTTCGGGTCCACCTCTCAGCTCTAGCAGCTCACCACTCACTGGTGGAGGGACATTCTCTGTCTGTTCACCCCTTTGTGTCCCGCTTTCTCAGGGGCTTGCTTTTACTCAAGCCTCCAATCCGTCCTCCTTCCCCTGAGTGGGAGTTGAATGTGGTCTTGCAGCAACTGACTCGCCCACCTTTTGAGCCGATGGCTACTTGCCCACTATGCTTCCTCTCCTGGAAGACACTCTTCCTGATAGCCCTTACTTCGGCTAGGCGAGTGAGTGAGCTTCAGGCCCTGGTCTGTGATAGGCCTTACACTAGGATTTATAGGAACAGGGTAGTCCTCAGGACTCATCCAAAGTTCCTCCCAAAGGTTGTCTCCTCTTTCCACCTCAATCAGGAGGTGGTCCTTCCAACATTCTTCCCTAGGCCTCATGCAAGCCAGGCTGAAGCAGTTCTGCATACCCTGGACTGTAGGAGGGCCTTATCCTTCTACCTTGACCGTAAGCAGGGGCATAGAAGGGCTACTCAGCTCTTTGTTTCTTTTGACCCTAATAAGTTGGGGTTGGCTTTGTCCAAGCGTACCTTGTCCATCTGGGTGGCTGACTGTATCACCTGGGCTTACAAGGCGTCTGACCTTCCTTTGCAGGGTTGAGTTACTGCCCACCGTGTCAGTGCAATGGCTGCCTCAGTGGCTCATCTCCGCTCTGTGCCCTTGGTAGACATCTGCAGGGCTGCAACTTGGTCTTCAAGCCAGACTTTTGCGGCCCATTACTGTCTGGAGAGGGAGTCCCGTAGGGACAGTGCTTTTGGCTAGGCAGTACTCCGGAATCTCTTTGAGGTTTAGGCAACTCCTGCCCTCCTGCCCTCTGTTGGGCTACCGGTGGAGGGTTGTGTCCTTGAAAAGCCTTTCTTTGCTGCTGAGACTAGAGGGAGTACTCTTGTTCAGCCTGGGTTCCTCGGTAGCCCAGAGCTTGGGAGTCACCCATATGTGAGGACTGATTTCCTGCTTGGTCCTGGAGAAAGAGTAGTTACTCACCTGTAACAGGTGTTCTCCAGGAGCAGCAGGAATCAGTCCTCACAACCCTCCCTCCTCCCCTTGGAGTTGCAGTTGTACATAGTTCATTTTTCATTTTTGTGTGCTGTTCTTAGCTATGTCATTTGACTGAGGTAAGATGGCACCTTTAGGTGGGAAGGGAACCACGCATGCGTGCCTGCATTCCCAAAGGCTTTCATAGAAAGCTGGGGAAATGCTCCGCTGGGGCTTCATCGGCGCCGATGACACCCATATGTGAGGACTGATTCCTGCTGCTCCTGGAGAACACCTGTTACAGGTGAGTAACTACTCTTTCTTCTTTGTCTTTCATTTCCAGCATAGTAGAGCATGTGATCATCTGATGCAAAGTGCCCGATGCCAGTCCATTTCAGTTTGCTGACACCCAACAGATCAAGGGTGAAGGGAGATAGATTCAGCAGTGATATGCAGAAATATTTCTTTACAGAAAGAGTAGTGGATCCATGGAATAGTCTCCCAGTGGAGGTGGTAGTGATGAGGACAGTAACTGAATTCAAAAAAGCATGGGACCAACACAGAGGATCTCTAAAGGTTAAAAGTGGACTGTTGTAGTTGTTGTTATGGAAGGACAGACTAGATAGGCCATGTGATCTTTTTCTGTCATCATGTTTCTATGTTTCTAAGTTGTACACGTTCCATTTCATTCTTGACCACCTCCAACTTCCCTTGGTTCATGCTTCGTTCGTTCCATGTTCCAATGTGTAAGACATCTTTACAGCTTCTGACTCTCATTTCATGCGCAGTAATCAATACGGGATATAACTAGAATAAAAACCAAAGCAGTAAGAGCCAGTAGGGCAGGGGTCTCCAACTCCAGTCCTGGAAGGCCATAAACCAGTCAGGTTTTCAGGATGTCCCTAATGAATATGCATGAGATAAGTTTGAATACAATGGGGGCAGTGCATGCAAGTTTATCTCGTGCATATTCATTAGGGACATCTTGAAAACCAGAGTGGTTTGCAGCCCTCCAGGACTGGAGTTGGAGATCCCTGCAGTAGGGTAAGAAAAGAACAGTTAGATTAGAACAAATCTGACGTAGAGCATAGAATGAATTTTTACCATGGAACTAATGTGATCATGGAAGGAAAGGTGAGAATCTAGAACAGTGGTTCTCAACCCAGTCCTCTGGGACCCCTAATCCAGTTGGGTTTTCAGGATATCCACAATGAGTATGCATGAGAGAGATCTGCATGCACTGCTTCCATTGTATGCAGATCTATCTCATGCATATTCACTGTGGATATCCGAAAAACTGACTGGACTAGGGGTCCCAGAGGACTGGTTTGAGAACCACTGTTCTGGAATAAGGCCAAGGTATTTAAAACTAGTTGTTAATGTGTGGGAATATTGTCCAATGTTGGGTCAATATCAGGGTATGAGGAAGAGCCAAAGCAGCCAGGTGGATAGAGGCTTTTAGGATAATAAAATTAAGAAAGTTAGATTGTAGCCAAGAGGAAATAGAGACTAGGACCAACACAGTTGGAAAACTAAAATGGTTAGAAAACACTAGTACTAACCTCTTCAGTCTTTCCTCATAGAGGAGTCATTCCAATCCCTTTACCGTTTTGGCCACCCTTCTCTAATTTTGCTGTTTTTTTGAGATGCAGAGACCAGAATTGTACATGATACTCAAGGTGAGTTGGTGGATATTTGGCTTTTCGAAACGCCTTTGGCTAAGTCCTTCATGAGAGAGACTTGAAGAAATTTAAAAAGTCACATATAGGAGGCAGTGTCTTATGGATTGGGAACTGGATGGATTATCCCAGTGGATAAAAGTAAATAGTGGAGTATCCCAGTGATTTGTGCAAGACCGACTGCTTTTCAATATATTTATAAATGACCTGGAAATGGGAATAACGAGTGAGGTGATTGTATTTGCAGATGAGACAAAATTCTTCCAAAGTTTTTAAAGCACAAGAGGATGGAAAAATTGACAGAGGACCTTTAGAAACTGGGGGACTTGGCATCCAAGTGGTAGATTCAGTTTAATGTGGGCAAGTGCAAAGTTATGCACGTGGAGAAAACAGCCCAAATTATAATTACACAACGCAGGGTTTCACATTACGAATCATCACCTAGGTAAAGGATCTAGGCATCACCATGGGTAATACGATGAAATCCTCTGCTCATTATGCAACGGCAGCCAAGAAAGCTAATAGAATGCTAGGAATTATAAGGAAAGGAATAGAGAATAAAGCAAAGGATATCATAATGTCTCTGTCTTGCTCCATGGTGTGATTGTACCTTGAGTATCGTATGCAGTTCTGTTATTGCATCCCAAAAATGGCATTGTGGAATAGGAAAAGGTACAGAAAAGGATGACCAAATTGATAAAGGGAATGGGAGGATACCCCTATGAGGAAAGGCTTAAAAGGACAGGGCTCTTCAGTTTGGAGAAGAGAGAACTGAGGGGAGGGGATAGAGGTCTGTAAAATAATGAGCAGAGTGGAATGAGTAAACACAAATAAATTGTTTTTTCCTTCAAAATACTAGAGGACATGAAACAAAGCTATAGAGTAGTACATTTAAGAGTAATTGGAGAAATATGTTTTCGCTCAACATGTAATTTAAGCTGTGGAATTCATTGCCAGAGGTTGTAGTAAAAGCTGTTAGTGTAGCTGGGTTTAAAAATGATTTGGACAAGTTCCTGGAGGAAAAGTCCATACACCATTATTAAAATGGACTGGGGGGAAATTAACTGCTTACCCCTGATATGCAGCATGTATTCTGTCTACCTTTTGGGATCCTGACAAAAACTTGTGAGCTGGATTGGCCACTGATTGAAGCAGGATACTGAGCTTGATGGACCATTTGGTCTGACCAAGTTTGGCAAATCGTCTTATGTTCTTATGAGAGTGCATTCAATGAACTATCTGTACCTGGACCTATTTCTTCAGGAACTGTCCATCTTTCAGACTGCAGATACGATTGAGCCCCTCCCACCAGGGTAGGAAGGGCTGGGATTCTACTTGAGGTATTAACTAGTACCAAAAAAAACATCTTGGACCTGTGGAATCTGAACATGTATCTGGTTTGCAAAAAGATCAGAATAGTTTCCTGCAACATCCTGCTCCCTTTTCTTCAAAGAGGGTATTAGCTATGCTTTCTGGGTCTGAATGATGCCTATACCCACTTACAGATACATCCCAGTCACAGGAAGTAACTACGATTTGTCATGTGGGAATATCAATTCCATTACTGTGTACTGCCTTTTGGTCTTGCATCTGCTCCTTTATTCACAAAAAGGGCCTTATTCAGCGGCAGCGGCTAGCGCGATTGCAGCACCTAGCCATTGCCACTGAACGTTAAACCTCAATATTCAGTGTTGAGGCCATATCCAGCCACCGTCATTGAATATCCGGGTTAGCCATACAGCCCGGAAGCTAACTGGGCAGTGGCGATATTGAGCCACTGCCCTGTAAGCTTCCCGATGTAAAAATAAGCCAGCTTTTACTACGCCTATCTTTACTTGTGGATCGCTAACTGGGTAGCAGCTCAATATTGCCCCTGACTGTTTAGTGATGGGTACTGCCCCCGGAACACCCCAGTGCTAAGCGGTTAGCATCAGGGTGTATAGTGGCGGTACCCGGGGATATTCAGCGGCACTATCCATGTCAGTGCCACTGAATTTCTCGCGTAGAGGCATTTACACAGTTTACAGGCTTGTAAACCGTGTAAATACCTTTGAATACTGGGCGCAAAGTGTCTCATGTTAGTCACAGTATTTCTACACAGACTGGACACGCATGTATTTCCCTACTTGGATGAATGATTGGTGAAGAACACTACTCAAGAAGAGGTTTTGGAATCCGTATGTATCCCCATCAGGTGCTGGAGCTGCTAGGGTTCGTCATCAATTATCCCAAGTCAAACTTGAGCTCGTGATTGGAGATCTGCTAGACATGACTGAAGCAAAAACCGTTCTCCCATAAGATAGGCTTACCCCGATTGGTGGCTATCATGGAAGAAATACGACATGGTCAGATGTCAGTGAGAAACATGTTGAGAATGTTTGGTCTTGGCATGTCCCCAAGTGAGAAAGGCTCAGGTGAACCCTGAACATGTAGTGGACATAGGACACTTAGAGGCTCAGAGATGTTATTTTAACCACTCCTCCTTCTGGGACTCTCTGTTCTTGGTGAACGGATCAATATAATCTGGCCAAAGGTCTGTCATTTCAGATTTCCTGGAACTGAGAGCAATCTCAAATGCTCTAAAGGCTTTCAAGGCTTGGTTGGCCAAATTGTCTGCCTGGATCATAATAATCAAGTGACCATGTACTACATCAACAAGTAAGGAGGAACAGGGTCATGTCTCCCATGTTGGGAGACAGTCAGTCAGGATGTAGAATTCTGCAGTCTGTTGGGATGACTCTCAGAGCCACATATCTGCCTTGGGAGGACAGCAGCCTGACAGGCAGATTGAGCCGCCTCCTCCACAAATGGACCCTGAACGGGAAAGCGAGGCACCCCTCAATAGATTCGTTTGCTACTCCTTAAAATAGGAAAATGCCTCAATTCTGTTCCAGGGTGGGGATGCGGAGCAAACCAGACCCAGATGCCTTCCTCCTCCATTGGGGGGAGGGTTTTCTGTATACATAACCTATATCTCTAATGAAGACTCTCCTGAAACTCTTAGACAAAAGGGGCTTGATTATTTTAATAGCTCCTCACTGGCCCAGACATCTGTGGTTCCCTCTTCTCAACCTTTCCATCAGGGAACTGTTTCATCTTGGCAGTTCACCAACTCTGATTACCCAGGGTGAGGGGACGCTGTTGCATCCCAACATCAAGTCCTTGGTACTCACAGCTTGGATGTTGAGGGTTTAACTCTTTCCTCTCTGAATTTGCCAGTTGTTGTAACCAATGTTCTCTTGTCTTCTAAGAGAGACTCCATTCAGAGTTGATTTTAAATGGAAGAGGTTGCCATTTGGTGTGGGGCAAAGGCCATAGATCCTTATTTTTGTCCCCCACAAAAACTGCTTGAATACGTTCTAGATCTGTCAGAGTCTGGCCTAAAGATCAACTCCATAAGGGTCTACCTCAATGGAATTGGCTCTTACCATCATCATGAAGAAGAAGAACCCATCTCTGCATAGCCTTTCCTTCTTTACTTCATGCAGGGCTTGCTTCTTGCAATGCTTCCCCACGTCTTGAGCTCTCAATGACCTTTTAACTCGGCTGATGAAAGCTCCCTTTGAGCTGCTGGATACCTGTGCTCTGAGGTTCTTGATCTGGAAGGTTTTGGTTTTTGATGGAGGTGACTTCAGGCTCTGGTAGCGGATCCGTCCTTTGCCAAATTCTTTACGAATAAGGTGATGTGGTGTAGTCATCCCAAATTTCTTTATGAAATGATGTTGGACTGCTACCTTAATCAGTTAATAGTCCTTCTAGCGTTTTTCGCAAGACTTCAGACTCACAAAGGGTAAAGCGCATTGCACATGTTGGACTGCAAGAAATCCTTGCCCTTTTATTTGGAGCAGACTAAAGCACATAGAAATTCCAGACAGATTTTTGTTTCTTTTGACCCCAGTAGGTTGGGGGCTGCCATCAACATACTCTCTTGATTTGGCCAGCAGACTGCATCTCTTTCACTTAAGACCAGGCAGGTCTGATGCTTGAGTGTGATGTCACAGCTCACAATATCCAAGCCATGGTTGTGCCAGTGGCCCACTTGCGCAGAGCCCCTATGGGAGGAGATTAGAGAGCTGCCATTTGGATTTCTGTCAACACATTCACAAGGGATTCCAAAAGTGACAGTAGATTCAGCCAATCTGTTCTTCAGAATCTGTTTGAGAATTAGAATCCAACTCCATATCCCTCCTAGGCCCTGTTCTTTTCTGGTCTGTGCTGCCTTGATATACTTTACCTGTCAGAAATGCCTCTTGCCAAAATAAAGGTGTGATCTCCAGGAACAAGCAGGAATAAGTCCTCACATATGGGTACGTCGGTACCGACGGAGCCCGTGCGGGAAAGCTCCCCAGCTTCTTAGAATAGAAGCTTTTGGGACCTCCCACTGCACATGCGCACTGCCTTCCCGCCTTCCTGAACAGCTCTCCTCAGTTTCTCTTTTTCCGCGGAGCCAGCAGGTCGTGTTCCTGTCACCGCTGAAGAAATTGTTATTTTATTTGTTTCTTTAGACCGCGTACCTGCCTTCCCCATACCGATACCGGTATCGCCGGTCTTTTCTTTCTTTCTTTAAAAAAATTATAATTCTTTTTTCTTATTTTTTAGCTTTTTGGTCACTTCAGAGAGGCCTCTCGGCCTACTCAATTTCTCCTCATGGAGAAGCCAGCCCCTGGATTTAAGAAGTGTACCAAATGTAATGCTGTTATTTCAGTCACAGACACCCATGACTGGTGTCTGAAATGTTTGGGGCCTGACCATTCCATACCGGACTGCCCATCTTGCTCCCACATGTCTAAACGTGGGCTGCAGAACCGGGCCAACAAATTCCATGTGCTGTTTGCTTCAGAGAATACAGCAATCACAGTCATCCAGGTCTTCTTCTCCGGATGGATCTCAGGTAACCAAACCTTCTGTGGGCAAGTCCTCAAAGAGCAAATCTCCTTCAAAGCATCGAGAGGCTCTTAGCTTAGAACTTGAGGACCCTGCCCCAGCCAAACAACCCCGGCGGGAAGTCCAACTTCCAAAAACGCCAATTCAGGGGTCTCAGGTTGATATCGATGCTACGGCCTCGACAGATCACCTGTTAGCCTGCTCTGGGGTACCGGGTCACTCCCGGTACCGACATCCAGGCAGCTATGGCGTCCATGGGCGATACTGTACAGTCCATGCAGCAGGCCGTCATGGCTTTCATTAAAGCTGCAACGCCATCGGTTCCGCTTTCAGCGGTTCCGGGCCCGATACCGGTATCGTCCGCCATGCCGGTATCGAGGCCGTCCACCTCTAAACGCAAGTCGGTACCGTATGGGCTTTCGCTCCATACCGGTTCCATACCCGATACGCCCGATATCGATACCGATCGGTACGCGTATCGTGCGTTAGAGGAAAGCACCGATTCCTCTGAGGATTTTCACTCCTCTGATGATTCTGCTGAGTTTTCACTCAACTTACCTGAGGAGCCCTCTTCTCCTAAAAGGAGAATGTCCCCTCCAGAGGATTTGTCCTTCCAGGACTTTGTTTTAGATATGGCTACAGCCCTTTCTATTACCACATCCTCTGAAAAGGAACCCAGATCCAAAAAACTGGATATTTTGGGATACTCAAAGGCCCCTAAGGAGGCAGTTACCCTGCCTATCCATGAAATCCTTCAAGAACAACTGATGGATTTCTGGGAAAATCCTTTGACTTTGTCTCCTTATTCCCGTAGGTTGGACACCATGTATAGGGTCCCTCCTTCTCCTGGTTTCCAAAAGACTCAATTGCCCCACCACTCTATTGTGGTGAAGTCTGCAATGAAGAAGATTAGGAGTACCAAAAGGCACTCTTCCACCCCTCCAGGACGGGAATGTAAGACTTTGGACTCTTTTGGTAGGAAAATTTTCCAGGCTAGTATGCTTATAGCCAGGATTAATTCCTACAGTCTCTATATGGGCATGTTCCTGGAGGAACTTGCCAAAAAGGTGCGGCATTTTGCCCCCTTTATCCCTGAGGATAAAAAGCAGGGATTCCTTTCCCTAGTGAAACAACTCTTAGAGGTTTCTAAGTTCTCTAATAGGGCAGCATATGATTCCTTTGAGGGAGCCAGTAGGGCTTCGGGCATTGCTATTGCAGCCCGACGTCTTGCTTGGCTCCAGGCCTCTGATCTGGAACCTTGGGTTCTAGATGGCTTACGGAATCTGCCCTGTACAGGTGAGAACTTATTTGGGGAAGAGTGGCAAATCAAAGCCACCCAGATGGATGCTGAAAATGCCACCTTGGAAAGACTTTCAAAGTCCACTTCAATTCCTACTAAGAAAAAGTCTTTTAAAAGGCCTTACTATAAGAAGGCCAGAGTTGCTTCAAATACTGGCCAGCAGTCTTCTCAACCTCGCTATACTGCTAAGCGTCAGCAATCCAAACAAGCACGAGCTAAGCCTGCAGCAGCTACTGTAGCTCAGCAGGCTCCAACCCCTCAGGGGTTTTGACTTGCTCCTAGGGAACTTGCCACTTCTGGTTCTAACACAACCAGAACCTCTCACCATACCCGGAAGGTTGGTTCACTTTGCTCCCAGATGGGAACAAATCACAACAGAACAATGGACCCTCTCTATCATTCGAGAGGGTTACAAACTTCATTTCTCCAGCCTTCCTCCCCATCATATGGTGAGACCATTCAATTCTCCCCCATCTCTCCTAACCCTGTTGGGTCAAGAGGTTTCCTCTCTTCTTGCCCAAGGGGCCATAGAAGAGGTTCCTCTTCCTCAACAAGGGTCCGGTTTCTACTCCCCTTATTTTCTCATTCCAAAGAAGACAGGGGGATTCAGACCAATCCTAGATCTGAGAGAATTGAACAAATTTCTCTTCAAGGAGAAATTCAAAATGCTGTCTCTCGGCATTCTCCTTCCTTACCTCCAGGGTCAGGACTGGCTTTGTTCTCTAGACCTACAGGATGCGTATACACATATACTCATCCATCCATCCCACAGGAAGTATCTTCGCTTTCTGTTTCAGGGAAAACATTTCCAATACAGAGTACTCCCCTTCGGTCTAGCCTCTGCTCCAAGAGTATTCACAAAATGCATGGCAGTCGTAGCCGCATTTCTAAGAGGCATGGGAATCTTTGTCTTCCCATATCTGGACGACTGGCTCATCCGAGCTCCAACTCAGTCACAGGCCCAGATTTCCCTGGACCACACAAGGAGCCTTTTGCAGTATCTGGGACTGGTAGTAAACCTTCCCAAGTCCCAACTCATCCCTACTCAATCTCTAGAATTCATAGGGGCCCAGTTGGACACCATCACTGCAAGGGCCTACCTTCCACATGTTCGAGGCCAGCGCCTCCTGAGTTTGGCCTCCCAAGCTCAGTCCAGCACTCACTTGACAGCCAGGGAAATGCTACGCCTACTGGGTCATATGGCCTCCACAGTGCATGTGGTGCCCTATGCTCGTCTTCATATGAGAGCAGCTCAATGGACCCTGGCCACTCAGTGGACTCAGGCGTCAGGAGCGCTCTCAGACCAAATACAAACCTCCGATCGTCTGTTTTGGTCCCTCCACTGGTGGACTTCCACCAAGAATCTGTTGTTGGGGGCTCCATTTCAACCATTGCTACCCCAAGCAACCCTCACAACAGATGCCTCCCAAACAGGGTGGGGAGCCCATCTGCAAACTCTCTCCACTCAGGGCACTTGGTCTCTACAGGAGACCACCCTTCATATCAATCTTCTGGAACTGCGAGCAATTTACCTTGCCCTCAAGGTCTTCCACTCCCTCCTAGCCAACCTCACTGTCCTAGTTCAGACGGACAATCAGGTGGCCATGTTTTACATAAACAAACAAGGAGGGACGGGCTCTCTGTCGCTTTGCAACGAAGCTCTAAGACTATGGGCCTTCGCCAGAGAGCATCAGATTCACCTGCTAGCAGTGTATCTCCCAGGAGTTCAAAACTCTCGGGCAGACAGGCTCAGTCGAGTTCTGCTGCCACACGAATGGTCCCTACATTTGGACCAAATAAACCGAATCTTTCAGGAATGGGGGACCCCGGACATAGACCTCTTTGCAAGTCCGTGGAATGCCAAACTTCCCCGGTTCTGTTCCAGAACTCCGTGTCAGGGAGCTCAGGCTACGGACGCCTTTCTCCTGAATTGGAATCAGGCATTCCTATATGCCTTTCCACCCATTCCTTTGATTCCCAAGACTCTGTTCAAACTCCAGAGGGATCATGGAACTATGATCCTCATAGCTCCACGCTGGCCACGCCAAGTGTGGTTCCCTCTACTTCTACAGCTCTCCCAGGGATCCTACTTGGATCTGGGAGCTGCGCCAGACCTCCTGTCTCAGGAGGAGGGGACTTTGTGGCACCCAAACCCCAAATCCCTTCACCTCAGTGCTTGGTTACTGAAGGCTTAAGCCTTCAAGACTTTCATCTTTCCCAACCAGTGAAAGATATCCTTTCTGCCTCTAGGAAACCCTCTACCAGGCGTTCCTATGCTTTCAAATGGAAACGTTTTTCCATTTGGTGTGCTCAGCAGGGTCTTGACCCTCTAGCACTTCCTTTGAATTCTCTTCTTGATTATCTCCTGCATCTATCCAATGCAGGCCTCAAGACGAATTCGGTAAGAGTCCATTTAAGTGCTATTGCAGCATCCTTGAAACATATAAATGGACAACCTATCTCCTCTCATCCTCTTGTTGCAAGATTCATGAGAGGCCTGACTCTCACTAAACCTCCCATCAGACCACCCCCGGTCGCATGGGATTTGAATCTAGTGCTCGGTCAACTTATGAAGCCACCTTTTGAGCCAATGTTTTCCACCTCCTTGAAATTTCTTTCCTGGAAGGTCATCTTCCTCATTGCAGTCACTTCGGCTCGCCGCATCAGTGAGCTGCAGGCTTTAGTGGCTAATCCACCTTACACAAGATTTCATCATGATAAGGTGGTCCTTAGGACGAATCCCCACTTTATGCCTAAAGTGGTCTCGCCTTTTCATCTTAATCAAGAGGTATATCTACCTGTCTTTTTTCCAGCTCCTCATGCATCCAATGCAGAGAGGAACCTTCATACTCTGGATTGTAAAAGAGCTCTCGCTTTTTACCTTAATAGGACTCAGCCACATCGAAAGTCTTCTCAACTTTTTGTGGCCTTTGATCCTTCCCATTTGGGACTTCCAGTCTCCAAGCGTACACTTTCCAATTGGATTGCTCAGTGTATTTCTTTTGCTTACCAGAGCAAAAACATTTCTCTGGAAGGCCATGTCACTGCTCATAATGTGAGGGCCATGGCAACTTCTATGGCTCATCTGCACTCTGTTTCCATAGATCAGATCTGTCGAGCCGCTACCTGGGCCTCGGTTCATACCTTCACAGCCCATTACTGTTTGGACAAGGACTCCCGCCGGGATGCCTTGTTTGGCCAGGCTGTCCTCAAGCACCTGTTCCATTCCTAAACAACTCCTGCCCACCTTCCCAGAATGGATGCCTGAGATCCATACGAAGATGGCGAACCTTTACAGGGGATCCCATGCATCTAAGCTAGGGAGTCCCCATATGTGAGGACTTATTCCTGCTTGTTCCTGGAGATAGCACAGTTACTTACCTGTAACAGGTGATCTCTGGGAACAGCAGGAATTAGTCCTCACAACCCACCCACCTCCCCTAGGAGTTGTATCTTTTATCTATCTATCTTCCTGTCCTCTCTCTGTTGACTCAGCTATAAACTCGAAACTGAGGAGAGCTGTTCAGGAAGGCGGGAAGGCAGTGCGCATGTGCAGTGGGAGGTCCCAAAAGCTTCTATTCTAAGAAGCTGGGGAGCTTTCCCGCACGGGCTCCGTCGGTACCGACGTACCCATATGTGAGGACTAATTCCTGCTGTTCCCAGAGATCACCTGTTACAGGTAAGTAACTGTGCTTTCTCTAGTGTCTGCTTGTTGAAATACCTATTTACCCTTTTCATTTCTGAGGCAGGAGCTAGAGAATCCCATATGAGAGCCCTTATCCTGCTTGTCCATTGAGAAAACAAAGTTACTCACCTGTAGCAAATGTTCGCCTTAGAGTTGTTTTCTGGCATTAACTAGTTATGCATCTGAGTAGAAGAGGCATGGCGGTAGCAGACTGGAATTCATGTGCAGGCATGGTAGAACCACTCCAAAAATTTCTAGAAGGAGCTGGGAGAAGTTTCCGCACAGGGCTCCATCGGTATGTCACCCATATATGCGGATTTATCCCGCTGTCCACAGAGAACACCTGCTACAGGTGAGTAACTTATTTTTTTCTCTGGGCACACAAAATATATCATAAAACAACTTTATTTCTTTAAGGTAATATACAAATTTACAATTATGAGTTGTTAATTATGCTGTAGAATTTTCTAACCCTTTTGCTGCAGAATCTATCCTTGGGGGATGGAGTGTATAAACATTGCATGAAATATCCTTATGTATCAGGGAGTATATTTTAAGTATTCCTTGCATACTTAAGAATGAGGTTTTGGCTGTTTTTAACTTTATGGCTTTTTCCTTTTTTACAAAATATGTACTAATGCCTGGATTTTCTTTTCTCCAGCAGATAATGGACATGAAAGTAAAAATATGGATCTAGATGAAGGGACTAGGGAAGAGGAACCCAATGAGATGCTTCGGTACAAAGCTAAAGGAACCTTTTCCCCTGGATTAAATGGTAGAGAAGAATGTGAAGTTGATCCTGAACCACATAAAGAAGGGAAAAGCTCTGATGAAAACTTAACTTACATAAACAAGACAAACGACAGCAAACCCCAGGCAAACCTAGCAAACCAAAAATTGTGCGTTGAACGTGGCAAAAATGTTTTTAAGAAAGACTCTCCTAAATACAATGGGGAAAGAACCTTTAAATGCACTAAGTGCAATAAAAGCTTCAATAAGAAAGCACAGCTCGTTATGCATCAAAAGATGTATGTTGGGAAGAAACAATTTCCTTCTACTGAGTGTAATAAAAACTTTGTTTGTGCATCAAGGTTGCAAAGACATAAAGAAATCTCACACTGTAAAAAAGATACAGAATGTCTCCCAGAAGAGAAGTCTATCTTGCCTCTTGAGTGTAGTAAAAGTCTCACTCTGCAAACGAGTCTTAAAGAACAGGAAGAAAACGCATGTTTGAACGTGGAAAGCCAAGGGGGTGAGAAACAACTTTCGTGTACTGAGTGTGATAAAAACTTCAGTGACATATTATCTCTAAGACGGCACCAGGCGATCCACAGAGAAGGAAAATGTGACCCATATATAGGTTCATTCCTGTTGTGGTATGAGCAAAACAAGACCCGCTGGCGATACTAATAGGAACAATTACATGCACTGAATATAACAGCATCATTTTAATCCTCAGAGTTGAGACTATACCAAAGGATCTTCCAGGAGAGAAACAATTTACATTTACTCAGTGTAGTAGCAGTTGCTGTCAGAAATCGTAGTTGAGGATGGCGTGGGAGATGCAAAAAATTAGTTAAACAACCTTATGGAGATCAGAACCTGGTCTGCTAATAGCTAAGGAGAGATGAATTTAAACTTAAAGATGAGAGAGTGATAATTATAGAACAGGACAGTAGACTATAGAGAAGATGGTTCACAACAAGTGTAGACAGACAGGCTGAACAGATGAATGCAGATTCTGTAACACAAGACCGTATATTATTGAGCATTTTGTTACTGGGTGCAATGTGCTGTTGTCAGAAGGCCTGTTTACAGAAAGGCACAGTAAGATACCTTGACTCTTCCACTGTAAACACTATGAGTTTGGCTTTATAAAGGATCTTTTGCGTATAAATGTCCTCTCATAAACGTACCCCATGGATAATATATGAGAAGGTGCACACTTTTACGCGACCAGCATGTGTAGCGTTCAGAGGTGGAGTTTGGGTAGAGTGAGGTGGAGTCATGAAGTGCATATGTAGGCTATTCAATACACACTGATGTACGTACGTCATTTGCATACATTTATGCCTTTCCCAAACAGATGAGGAGTAAATGTCCATGACTGCATTTTAGCTATGATTGTGCAGGCACTTTGTGCCTTTATAAAATAACCTCAAAATAGGAACTGCTTAGACTTCCAATGTAGGCAACTTGTTGTAAAAATAACTCTCCACAACGTCACAGTATCAGAAGAGTACTGGGATCATATGAAGGACATGTGCAGAATGAAAAAGTTGTGAACAGCTAGACCATTCTCATTCCAACCAATAGAAAGCAAGAAAACTGGATGTTGTCATGAAAGAGAAAAGTGCAAGAATGGATAATAGAAGCATCAGTACAAGATGACTGTTCTGTACAATGTATGGAAAGAGAGAAGATCCTGATCTATCAAAAGATGTAAGCAAAGCCCAAGAAAATAAATGCGGCAGAAAGATCCAGAAATAGTCCCAATTATATTGGGTGTCATTGGGTCAGTTACAAAAGAACTTCTAAATTTCTTAATATGCTGTTTGTACCTTTTAACAGGGGTGGGTCTATGATTAGTCAAGGGGAGGTTGTCGCCTCAATTAGCAGTTTTTACGGGTGGGAGCAGGGATGAAGGAACCAGCAGGAGTCAGAAAAAAGAACCACCTTTTGTGACCAGAGATGGAGCAAGCAGCTGCCTTGCGGTGAGTGAAAGGAGGGGCCTGCTGCTGCTCTTTGAGAGTGGGATTCTCTGCCCTGCCCTGTTTTGCTTTCTGGGTAGATGGAATGAACTGCAGGTAGTAGGGAGGCCGGGCCCCACCACCCAAACAGTGAATTTTGTAGCAGTGGTGGTGGTTCACTGGGGAGGACACAGCAGCCATTGTACTTAGCAATAAGAGTATTTCCATATTGTCCTGCTAGACCAGTCCAGACCAGTGGGTTGTGTTCCCCTATCAGCAGATTGGTGGAGACAGACAGCCAATGAAATGCCCAAGTTTCAGTGACATCACTCCCATGCCTCTATTGGCCTCAGCCATCAGTATTCTTCTGTCTCCAGCAGATGGTGGATGGATTTTTTTTCCCCTCTGAAGAAACTCTGAACAGTTGAGAGGAAAAGTTTGATTTAGCTTGTGAACGACTACCTTGAGGGTGACTCTTTCACTTGAGTGCGATATGGGAGGCTCCACTGGACTGCGGTCTTTTCAGTAGCCATAAGAGGAGGGAAAATTGGTTCAACTCCGTGCTCTTGCCATAATGGAGTGGAGGAGTGGCCTAGTGGTTGGGGCAAGGTACTTCAGGCCAGAAGGTCAGGGGTTCAAATCCCACTAGAGGACAGCAACCTTGGGCCGGAAGGACTGGGGTTTCTAGTCCCACAGGTGCTCCTTGTGGTCTTGGGCAAGCCACTTAACCCTCCATAGTCCATGTTCCCTGTAAAAATAGTTATCTCCAAGTTATAATGCCCTGTTCAATGTAATTTCAGTTTGTTCAATGTAAACCACACTGATGCAGAATAGCACAGTATATAAGAGAATGTAAATAAATAATAAGAGCCTGTTGAGCATCCAGAAAATTGGCAGCATTTGGAAGAGTTCAGCAGCCTAACACAACCTCAATACCCTCTCCCTCCTTCTCTGTTCCCCCTGCTCTCTCTTGAAGACTGCAGAAGGATCTCAGAAGAATGTGCCTGCCAGTCACCTTAAACAAAGTTTCTGAAAAGTCAGAGGAGCAGAGCTGAACCCAGCATGAGTTTCTGCCTGGGACTCTCAGGGGATGAATATCAAAGCATGACCTCATCATTTTCCTTGTTGGGAGCTCCCGATTCTGTCTGTCTGGGGCGCAATTTGAGGTGGGACCATTGGCGATTGTTGGCGTTGTATAGTGGCTTCCTATCCTTTTCTACACACAGTAGTAGTGCTTTTTACCATTGTGTGTCTGATGGTCACCGTGTCCTAGCACGATTTCTGTCTGTGCAGCTCCAAAGTGTGTTCCTACCCAAGCACCTGTTTCACACATTGCTATGCAATTGCTGTTAACACACGCCTTTCAGGCCGCCACAGTGTGTGCTGCTATTATACTTGCCTTAATTCTTTCAGGAAACATTGACATTGTTGGGCCTGTGGCAAGTGAGGTACCTCATCTCCGACTTCTGGACTCTGCTCTTCTGGCATGGCAGCTTCTGAGCTGTCATTTCTCCTCTCTCAGTAGGGGGATGCAGTTGGTCCGGCCTTGTCTGCCTCAGGGCAGGAGGTGGTGGATGAGGCTGTGGGTAAGGATGGCCAGTTGGCCGGAGGTTCTGACGACCATGCTGTTGGCTGTTCCCCTTCCTCTAAGGGTTCGGCAATGGCTATGTTCCCTGTTGTTGGGGTTCATTTCTGAGAGGAGAACTTCCGGAATTCTGTTCCTTTCTACAACAAGCCTGGTCATTTTGGTGTGGAAATTCAGACCCTGTAGCCTCAGGCTTCCCCCAAGGGCAGTCTTGTGAGGGGCAAGCTGAGAGCAGAAGCCCTGTTTTGTTTCCTCTGACTAAGGACCTCTGGCGAAGGTAGCTTCCTGGAGATGTGGAACAGCAGGGTCTGTCCAAGATCTGATCTCAGATGTCTTGATTTTGGGCTCTGCTGTGGTTGTCTAAGTGCTCTCACCTTCAGAGGATTATGAAGAGGCTGGTGTTATTCGCCTGTTCCAGAAGAGGGAACTGGTGGTGTTGATTGCCAGGGTCTCATCCACCTTGGACTTGGCAGATGCTTCAGGCACAGAGCAGGAGCCAAACGTTCATCCACTTCTCCAAGGAGTTCAAAAATCCACTACATTCTTCCCATTTCTGGATGTGTCCAAGGACATGATCTGGTCGGAGTGGGATTTTCCCAACTCCCTGCCTAAGGAGCTAAAAGTGCATAAGAAGATGTACGCTGTCCTGGAGAATAAGTGCATTTTGTGGTTTGACATTTCCAAGGTGGATGCACAGGTTATGGCAGTTACTAGATGGACCAACAGTCCTGTGGAAGGCAGATCAGCCTTGAAGGATACTCTGGATTGCAAAGTGGATTTGTTGTTAAAGAATCAGTTTGCCGCGGCGGCTGCTGTTTGTTAGTTGGCAGTATGTGCAGGCTTGACATCTTGACCCTGCTTTAGTGGATTCAGTCATCCCCGCAGGATGATACTACTCCTCTTTTGGAGTCAGCTATGGCTTTCCTTTTTGATGCCATATACAACCTCATCCGCCTAGCAGACAGGGATAGTGCCCTGTCGACAATGAAATGGTGTTGGATTGGACTTTTCCACTGGGCAGCAAACACATCCTCCAAAGCCCAGTTGACTCAACTGGCCTTTAAAGAGAAGTTTTCTTTTGGAGCCAATTTGGAGACTCTGGTGGAGGATCTGGGCAAGACAAACCTTACCGCCTTTTGGAGTTCAGTTCTGAGGGGCGTAGGAAGCGGACAGGAGCCCCATTTTCCATTGGCCTCTGCCTACCCCTCGTGGACATGCTGGTCAGACTCCCGAGGGTATCATGATGCCCATCACCCTGAAAAGCCTTTCTTCTCCTCTGTTTACGGATTTCAGGCTCATTCTTAGTCCTTTTGAGGAGTTTGTGGGCCCAGGGACTTGGTTCCCTCCAGAGAAGGGCCCTCCTGGGCTGAACAATGAAATGTTTGGGGGGCCCATTCCCTGGTTTCTCTGGTTGGAGGCAGGCTTTGTCTTCTCTTTCAGGAAGAGGCCCAAGTCGCCAAAGATCACAAGATGCTTGACTTCCTTCTGTACAGCTATGTGCTTGAATGCAAAGAGCCAATCCCAGATGCTTTTGTCTTCTCCTGTGGTCAGCGAACAAAGGACAGCTGTTCAAATTGCAATGGGACAAGTTGCTGCTCCTTAAGGCAGTGGTGCCTGCTCCCCCAGATGATCGGGGCAGGGTGAATCATGCCAACCCATTCTCGGCCTCACTTCTGGATGGAAATTTTGAGATCAGTGGTTCACATGGTGCCCCATGGGGCAATCCTTTGCATACCTGGATTGGCCGAAGCATCTTTTCATATCCCGATCTGGGAGGATCAGCAGAAATATCTGCATTTTGCCATGCTTGGCTCTCACTTTCAGTTTGTCGCCTTTCCATTCGGGCTCTCCACTTCTCCAAGATCATGGCAATGGTGGCTGCAGCACTATGACACCAAGGGACTTGTACGCACTCATAGCTGGATAACTAGCTCATCTGAGCCCAATCTCTGTTGGAGGCGTCTCGGGTGTCATCCCTCGTGGTGACCTGCTTGGAAAGCCTTGGCTGGGTGTTCAAGCGGGGAGTAGAGCTAGTTGGTTCCTTCCCCATCCCTGGAGTTCCTGGGGGCATGGTTCAGTACTCGAGTGGGCAGTCTTCCTGCCAGAGGAGAAAGTCAGAAGGTTGTTGGATTGCCTGGCGCTGCTCTGTTTTCAGCAGACTCCCAGGGTCTAGGATTATTTACAGCTCCTCTGATTGATGGCGGTGACAGTCGAGATTCTGTCTAGAGACGAGGGCCATCAGGTTAGCTCTTCTGCGTTTTCTGGTCTCTGGTCAAGGGCCTGGCGGTTCGAGTGTTTTTGGACAATACCACAGTGGTGGCTTATGTCATTTGGCAAGGCGGCACGAGGAATGCCAGAGTGGCCCTGGAGATGGCTCTCTTGTTTGCCTGGGTGGAGGAGAACCTCCTAACTCTGTCAGCCCAGCACATTGCTGAGGTGGAAAATGTGGAGATGGACTATCTAAGCCGGCATTTTCTGGATCCTGCTTGGGCAGACACAGACTTTGGCTCAAAGCTTTATGAGCTGCTCTGTCTTCTTCCCGCCCAATGGAGGCTTTATGAGCTGCTCTGTCTTCTTCCACCCAATGGAGGCGTTGCTTTGGTTTTTGAGAAGCTAGCAAAATAGTCAAGAAGGCAAAGATTCAAAAGGAGGAGGAAATAGCCAATGCAATAAAATGGGGGATAAGACATTTTTCAGATTTATTAGTGAAAAGGGGAAGGGCAAAAGTGGTATTGTCAGACTCAAGGGTGCAGGGGGAGGAATATGTAGAAGCTGATAAGGATAAAGCGGAATTGCTTAACAAATATTTTTGTTCTGTGTTCACAGATGAAGAACCAGGAGCAGGACCTCAGAAAACACCCACAAATAGGAACAGAAGCGAGGGACATCTTGAACAATTTTCAGAAGACTGTGTTCGTGAGAAACTAGCTCAACTTAAAGTAGACAAAGTGATGGGACCGGATGGGATACACCCTAGAATACTGAGGGAACTTGGGGACGTTCTAGCAACTCCACTGACTGACCTTTTCAATGCCTCATTGGAGTCGGGAGTGGGCCGAAGGACTGGAGAGAGGCTCATGTGGTGCCTTTACACAAAAGCGGAAGTAAGGATGTGGTTGAAAACTACAGGCCGGTTAGTTTAACCTCGGTGGTGAGTAAATTATTGGAAACGCTGCTGAAAGAGAAAATAGTGAGGTTTCTGGAGTCCAGCGGATTACAGGATCCGAGGCAGCATGGATTCACCAGAGGCAGGTCTTGTCAGACAAATCTGATTGATTTCTTTGACTGGGTGACCAGGGAGTTGGAGCGAGGGAGAGCTCTAGATATGGTGTATTTAGATTTCAGTAAAGCCTTTGACACTGTTCCTCACAGGCAACTTATAAACAAACTGAGCACCCTAAAGTTACTGCTTGGGTTAGAACTTGGTTGGGTGGGAGGCGACAAAGAGTACAAGTAAATGGAGCTCACTCTGAGGAGAAGGATGTTACCAGTGGTGTGTCCCAGGGATCTGTCCTTGGTCCGATTCTTTTTAACATCTTTGTTAGTGATATAGCGGAAGGGCTGTCGGGTAAGGTTTGCCTCATTGCGGATGATACCAAAATCTGCAATAGAGTAGACAACATGAGGAAGGTTCTAGCTAAGCTTGAAGAATGGTCTAGAATTTGGCAGCTGGGATTTAATGTTAAAAATTGTAAGGTCATACATTTGGACTGCAGCAATCCAAGGGAGCAATATAGTATAGGGGGTGAAGTACTTTTGTCCACTAAAGAAGAGCGGGACCTAGGCGTGGTTGTGTCTGATGATCTTAAAGTAGCTAAACAGGTAAAAAAGGCGACGGCAAAAGCTAGAAGGATGCTTGGGTGCATACGGAGAGGAATGGCTAGCAGAAAAAAGGAGGTGATAATGCCTCTGTATAAGTCTTTGGTACGACCTCATTTGGAGTATAGTGTGCAATTCTGGAGACCGCACCTTCAAAAGGATGTGAACAGGATGGAGTAGGTGCAGAGGGTGGCTACTAAAATGATTAGTGGTCTTTATTATAAAGCATATGAGGACAGACTGAAGGATCTTAATATGTACACCTTAGAGGAAAGGCGGGATAGAGGTGATATGATTGAGATATTTAAATACCTCCATGCCATAAATGTTCAGGGAGAGAGCCTCTTTCAATTGAAAGCAAGTTCTGCTACGAGGGGACATGGGATGAGGGTGTAGGGAGATAGATTCAGGAGTGATATGCGGAAATATTTCTTTACGGAAAGAGTAGTGGATCCATGGAATAGTCTCCCAGTGGAGGTGGTAGAGACGAGGACAGTAACTGAATTCAAAAAAGCATGGGACAAACACAGAGGATCTCTAAAGGTAAAAAGGGGACTGTTGTAGTTGTTGATATGGAAGGACAGACTAGATAGGCCATGTGGTCTTTTTCTGTCATCATGTTTCTATGTTTCTATATCCCACTTGTCTAGACTGGTCTAGCAAGACGATATGGAAGGTGACATTTTACTTACCAGTTAATGTCCTGTCCTTGAGTCCTGCTAGACCAGTCCAGTACCTGCCTCTGGAACAGCACTGGCTCTGTTATTCTGCAGTGACACCTTTTGGTCCTTTATGATTTCTATGCTTGACTCTGCAGGACCATATTCTACTGATGGCTTTCTATGTATTCTTTCCTCTGCAAAGTTCTCTACTATTTGATCATTCATCATTGCCCATGTTGAGGTTGTGTGAGGTTTGCCATATTCCCCATATGCTTTGGGATGGATACTGAAGGGCCCTCTGGTGGCTGAGGCGAATAGAGGCATGGGAGTGATATTGAAACCTGGGCATTTTATTGGCTGTCTTCACCAATCTGCTGGTAGAGGAACACAACCCACTTGTCTGGACTGGTCTAGCAAGACTCAAGGAAAGGACATTATCTAGTAAGCAAAATATCACCTTTATTTATTTAACATTTCTTATGTATGCCTTCGTGGTTAAAAAAAAAAAAATTGTCCAGAGTGGTTTACAACTTACAAAGGCATCAATCCACACTGATTCATGATCCTCCTTTTTAAAATGCTCCAGCAAGACAGCAGCAGGAGAAGTGCTGAAGATACTTCTCTTGCTGCCGTGGGCCAGGTCTTATGATAAGAGATACAAAATCTCATGGCACATAGCATGAGATATGCATCACCACAGTAGGGAGAGGATGTCTTCAGCATTTCTTCTCCTCCTGGGGTGCTTGAAGAGGAAGACTGGGAAGTAGCAGGGTAACAGAACTGGAGGGAAGCTCATTGCATGCCATGCTTACCACCTCCCATTGTTTCAGCCTGAATAGGTTTTGTGCAGGCATAGAAGAAGGGGGCTAGGAAGCGTGTGAGAACATAGGAAATAGTTTCCCCGTGACCACCTCTCTGAGCACCTACCCCACGCATCTCCCCCCCCATCTTTGTACCTGCCTCAGATACCACTTTATCCACACCAGATCTTTCCTGTGGGTCTCTAACATATCTATCTACCCTGCCTCATACGCCCCTTGCTACACTAGTGCTACAGCCATCCATGATACCCCTACACACCACTGCACACACAGCCATTGCTCCCCTACCCTTGACATCCCACCCATGGCAGACACTGTCCTCCACAAACTCCTGTCCCAGATACCCCCTCCCTCCCCATACATCCTCTGCACACACCTCTACCCCACACATCATACCTAACTAAATGTTCGGGCAGTGGTCTAGAACCAGAGAAGCGAGTGATTAAATTGCACTGCTTCCCTGGGCAGGTTATTTAACCCTTCATTGCCTCAGATACAAGGTTAGATTGTAAGTCTTCTGGGGCCAGGAAAATACCTTGCCTTGAGCTTCTACTGCAAAAGACAATAGCTAAATCCCATCCCCAATCCCATCCCATACATATATATGCACACACCCTGCCCCAGACACTCCTCAATCCCACAACTGTTTATTCAGTAGTATTTAGCTCACGCCTTTCCAGTAGTAGATTGAGGTGAGTTACAATTGGGTACTGTGGGTATTTCACTATCCCAGGGGGCTCACAATCTAAGGTGGTCCCTGAGGCAATTGAGGGTTAAGTGACTTGCCCAAGGCCACAAGGAGAGTCGGTGAGATTTGAACCCTGGTCTTTCTGATCCCAGGTTGCTGCCCTAACCATTAGGCTACTCCCCCAACACTTAACAAACCAACTTCTTACCAGAGCTCCTATCCCCTTGGCCTTGATGAAGTGGGGAGAAAGGACATGATCTCATCCCTTACCGCTGGTAACGAATTGCACTGAGCAGCCCCTGCATACCTCATGTCATCTAGAAGGAAGCTCTCAAGTACAGTAGAAATATAGGGGATGGCACTGGCAGTAAGAGGGTGGTTTATAAGAGGTGCATATTTTATAAAGATGCCTATATATCTTTATAAAATACTTGAATGAATCCTGCAGGAATAGTGCCTAGAGCGAAGGCGTAAATGTTAGCGTATATTTGATGTGTGTATATGTGTGTAAATCATGACTCCACCTAGACGCCTCCCCTGAGCGTGCCTGCTCTACACATACACAGCTTGACTGTATAGACTTCAGGCATGATCTGATTTTGTCAAAGCTCTTTTATGCACCTAAAAGCTATATTTTAGGAACAAAAATGGTTTATAAAATGCCCTCTAAATGGGAGAGATCATATGCAACATATACCCTGTGTTATGCGTTAGATTTGGCCTTGTCATGGAATGCTCAAAACAAATCCATTTGGAGACGTGAAGGCACATTTTACAAAGTGCCATCTGGGGCATCCAAGCCGGAACGTCCGGGAAAAATAGCAAGCATGTCCCAGTTTGGGCATGGTTTCCCAAATATGGAAGCGCCTGATATGAACGTTGACAGCGCTATCCTACATAAATGTCCTCGGAATAGTATTTAATACGAGGGACGTCTAAAAGACATGTAGTGGTGATGCAAACACAAAACACTTAACAATTGCATAAAACATAACACTGCAATTGTGGAACATAATGAGGTTAGTTTAGTGCCATCTTCTCTACACCAGCCACATGTTTTAGAGCCCAAATGAGCACTTTTGCCAATGCGTATTCGTGCTTGGAGCAGGTTTAAAGTTTTGTAAGGTCACAGAGGCCCCAAGATTTCTGAAATTGATCAGCGATGTCTGCATCCACCGCCCAGCCCCGGACATGTCTCTGCTACGCCCCCTGCCTACTTGGATGCCCCTGCAGTGGCGACGTTTTAAAATCCCATTCATGAAGTGGCTCGGTGATTTGGGTGTCTTCATGCACATTTTCAGATATCCAAATTATGTCTAAACCTTTTAAAATGATCACCATTACCCCAGGGGAAGTGTGCCTGTTGTACACTGGATTAAGAATGAGATTAAGTCCTGTCATAGAATAGAACAAGACAGAATGGAAATGTAAAGCAGTGTCTAATGTGAACACTTGCACACAAATCAAATAGTGCAAAAACAGTAGAACCTATTCCAGTGTAAACCGATTGTATTAGCAGATATATATTTCTGATGCTACACAGACAGATAAAGGAAGAAAGCAGAAAATAAGGCAAGGTCAGAACTGTAAACAATTTATTAGTACTGTTAGGGCCAGGCCATCAGATGTCACCATTTCTCAACTTTGCTATTGTATCAGAATAAGCAAATCACCACAGAATTTTCTGTCTAGCAAATGTTTGAACTTTTTAAGATGCTTCTGACTTCTACTCATTCTGGAAAGAAATCCACCCTGATGGAGCCTCAGGCAAAACGTAGTCGGAACCAAGAGATTTGAAGACTCAGTAACCGGCTGTGGTTCTTTACCAGTAGTTTTCCAAGAAGAAATGACTAGTGAGACAGAACAACAGTAAGGAGGAAACAAGAATTGCTTCGCAGTCTTGGCATCCATGTGTGATCCGTTGTTCCAGTAAATGCATTTTCACGTCTACATTTGTTTTAAATGGCTGGGATATATGCCTATAGGACTCTGCTTGGCTTGTGAAAGAAATCGAGTTGGTTTTGGACATTATTGTTCAAAAATGATTTGCAAGACAAAAGTATGTTTAAAGGTTTGCATATTGCAAGAGAGAATTGTCTGGTGCTTTTTTTATTTGGAGACAGCAGCAAGGTTGAGAGATGACAGTATCTGACTGTTTGACCCTTTCACAGGCTTGATTGACTGGATGCAGGCCTTGATTTCACCTTGTTTTCTTTCTTTTTCCATATAGAGTTAGAAGTTTTGTATTTATGAATGTAATCAGTTTACCGAAGAATAGGTTCTAGTGAATTTTAAAAATGTGCATGACGAACGCAACAGTGTTACAAAGAGCATTAGTATTATCAAGAATTGGATTACTGTAACGCCTTAGATGTTGGCCTGCCTGAGATCATTTATGGCAGAGGTTCCCAACTCCAGTCCTGGAGGGTCAAACACCATTCAGGTTTTCAGGCTGACCCTAATAAATATGCATGAGATGCATTTGCATGCACTGCCCTCATGGTATTCAAATATATCTCATGCATATTCGTTAGGGACAGCCTGAAAACCTGAATGGTGTTTGGCCCTCCAGGAGTGGAGTTGGGAACCTCTGATTTATGGGCATCGCAGGTATTCAAGAATTCAGCAGCCCAGGGTGTTGTCTAAGTTAATTATAAGAGCCATGTATCTTTTGTCCTACAGCAGCTATCCTGGCTCCCTAATACATTGCTTTTCCAATCCAAACTAAAAGCTGGATTTACTAAAAGGCATGAAAGCACATTGCATTATTTAGCACAAGTCCCATTTTATGGAATGGGGCCTCTTTACTAATGGTTTTTTACCCAAGTGGTTTCCCAGAACTCAGCGAGCTTTCTCCAGATGAACTGTGTATAGATCCTGGGACACAGAAAGCGTAGAGGTGTTGCAAAATCCATATTCATTTGAGTCCAGAGGCTCTGTTACCCAGAGTCAGGGCTGGAACTACCATTAGGCGAATTAGGCAGGGCTGGCAGCGGCAGCAATGGCCCTGAAACCGCAACGCAACACAGCACTTACCCCACCGTCTCTGGGGCTGTGTCGCAGATTCGGCAAAAGAGAAACCGCGACCTACCCTCAGAGACAGTGGGTTAAGTGCTGCATTGTGGTTTTGGGGCCATTGCTGTTGCTGCTGGCCCTGGCGAGGGTGGGCAGCGGTGGCAGTGGGTGTGCAGAGGGCATGAGGGGGTGGAAGGATGGAGGGCTCGCCTGGGCGCCTCCAGTCCCTGCTCTGGCCCTGCTCTGAGTATGCATATATTGCACACTCTCTATTTTTCAGCCCATTTTGCCACTCTCTTGCCTTTTTGTCAGAGTGTGAAGTGATTCAGCCTTGTAGAAAAGAACTATAGATTCTGTTTGTTCCCAATATGGCACTTGCTTTGAGTAATTTTGTGTCCAATGCCTTCAATTCTGACTTAACTTTTCCTACTACTTTTAGAGAAATCAACTCTGAGCAACTTAATTTTGTGGAGTAGCTTTGGCAAGGTTTGATTTTGGTGACTGGCGAGGCATCACCCTCTTCTCTTTCCCTTTGGGTATGGTGTTTTGTGGATCAGCTGAATTGAACCAGAAAAGAGGAAGAGCCATAACATAGGATTATTCACTAGAGCTAGAGAGAGTTCTCTCTAGGCTTATTTATTCCTTAATTCTACAAAGGGAGGTGGTGGATAGCTCTGTTTTTTGGTGGTTACATGTGGGTTTTAAGGGAGTTGCTGTTTCAGGGAGTGATCCTGATGAATTGACAGCATGAATCATATTAATGCAAGGCTGCAAATTATAACCCCAGAATGGGCACAAAGGAAATACATCACCATTGCTCGAGCTGTGACCCAGTGAAGGGGGCCTCCCCACAGAACCTAAACCCGTGAACATTTACTAAAGAGCGCATGTCTGGCGGGTACTAAAAGCACACTTTGGACACATGTTGCCAGGTATGCCGATTCTTATGCTAACTATGCTTCCCGCGATAGGAATGTGATTGGACAGGTTAGGGGAGGAGAGTGGGCATGATGAGCTTGGCGCAGTTGGCATGGGGTCCTGCACAATCAGAGGGGATTCCTCTAATACTAAGGTAATGCACATTAGGGGACAGGACTCCGCGTTAACTACTGGGACGATGTTGTCCCACCCCCGTCTGTTAACGCGATGGGTGTTGCAGTTAACATGCCATGGCTTTTAAGTGTTGGCTTGTTGGGAAGTCTTTTACTAAAGGGTGCTAAGATATTGCACCTAAATGTCTTCCCTCTCTGTCCCTGATGTCTGGCCAGCTATCTCACTGAGTTGGTGCTGTGTTGCCACTCCCAATTCAGTTGTTGGCAAGGCTTAATTTGTGCTGGAACGGGGTGGAATGGAGTTAAGGCACGTCTCCGGCTTAGGAAGTGACATCACTCAGATTACATCCCCAGAGGTGGGGTCAGCTGCTGATTTACCTCCCTGCCCCCCACCAAAATGCTGCCTGGAGCATAGGTTGATGTGAGCCGCTTGACTGTTTCGTTTCATTTCATTATCATTCATTTTTAGTCTGATATAGCATGAAAAATCTGAAATTCTGAGGGTTCTCCAGTCATGGCCTGCCCCCACAGGTCACTTCTGGCCCTGGCCCTGGCCCTGCCCACACTTCCACTTCCTTTTTGTATACAAATTAAGCCCGGGATGTCTGTGCTAATATAGTAAACAGTGTTGGCTCGGTAAGGGCATGGCAGCTGTGCCTCATTCATATTCCTCTTCACATACTGTCATGCTCATCTGGACTGGTGGTACGCCCTACCCACCAGCCCAGCACCTCTAACCGTGGCTCTGTCTGCACTCCTCTGGCCTGATTTCTACACTGGGACAAGAAGAAGATAATCAGTGAATCCAAAACGTAAATTCGAACTCGGGAAGGTGACCTCTGATATTATATGACCATCTTGTGGTCTTGCTAGCACTGACCCCCTACAATACATGCTAAAGGCATTAGTGTGCAGTAATGCCTTTTAGTAAAGGAGTCCTAAGCATGAAACATTTAAGATACCCTATCCCAGTTTATTGAACAGAACTTGTTTCCTGATGCAAGCCAACAATGAACATCGTTTGTCAGTTCTGCCACTCTGTCATGAAGTTAAAGAAAGCTAGTCAAAGGGCCTTCTCCAATATTGCCCTGAAAGTGTGAAATGCACTTCCCAAAAACATTTGTCCTTTAGCAGGGTATTGCCATTTCCAAGCAGCCATTGATTTACAACCCACAGGCTTAATTATAGGCCGACTCCCAGCCTCTGACCCATTTGAATTCTGGAAAGTACATTAGCCTCTGTCAGACCATCGTCTTGACTCTTTAGTGTTCGAGAAGTGCTGTGGAAAATATCAATATCAAATGCTCTTCGTCATGTAGGTACGTGATATCTCAAGGCCCATTTCACCTAGATGCGATCAGGACAGTATTTTACAAACCATGCTGCCATACCCAGAGCCTTTTGTAAAATATATCTTAAGGATGTACGGGAGGGAGTGAATGTATCTGCTGGCACGCCCGGTGGGAGCAGCCATTTTACAAATAGACACGTGGAAAAAAATCAATGGCATGCACTCAGCAGCTTCTATGTGGCAGTGGTTTCCACGCATATCCGGTCCACTTTACAGACCTCTGTGTTTAAGTGCTGCCAGTTGTGTACTGAACTGCAATTCATATTTATTTGTTGCTTTGGTGGCGGAAACAAACAATGGATTATTATGAAAAATTATTCCCTTAGTCCCCTGTGAAAAGACCTCCTTGAAATTAGCACTTCTTAAAAATCTGCATGTGCCTCTTAGCTGGTCCAAATCTCTGAAGAGAAATCCCTTCCCATGATGTTCCATGGATTGGATTTCCAAGTGAAAAATAGTGACTTTCTGAAATCAGTATTCACACGTGTGCTTGATGTCAACATGTAAATGCCGCTACTTACACATGGAGTTTGTTGGTTAGTTCTTTTTCTTTTTCTTTTGTTTTTCATTGGATTATGCATTAATTCTGTAGGGAAGCACCCAAAAGGTTTCCCTGTAGCTGCTTGTTTATCTATGTTGCTTATTTTATGAAGTGTATTTTATCTTCATTTGTTTTATTAATTTGTTGTATAGCATTGCAAGTTGCAGAACAATGTTATGGAAATGATAAATAAATATGAATAATTTGGAGAGACAACAAAGACGGAAATATTTTAACTCTATTGCGTGGTGAAAAGCTTCCATCAGAAAAATCATTTGATGTTATTTCAAAGGATTCAACTGGGAAGAGCTCTGAGTCCGATCCAGTGCCCAACCTTTGAATTAAATGTTTTAAACCCCTGCACCGATTGATTGGACAACCGAAATGATCGCAGTGCTGGTTAATAAAAGGAAAACAGCTGTCATCCTAAAAGGTACCAACTTATAGTCTGATGACCTACAAGATGTGTACCTGCCAGAAAAGATATAGAAAGAATATACTATTGTATTGATTCCATCGGCATCCGTAACAGACGATAAGGGGCCAAAGGTCAGTGCTGATTAAAGGCATCCTGCAGAGCTGTAAGAAAAGCCAAAATTTTAGTAAAGCATGGATAGACTATAAGGAAACATGGGATGGTATCCTGTACTCTTGCATCATAAATGGAGGCACGTTCATAATAGGTCATAGGGCCTACATCTGCCATCATGTCTGATCTAGTTAGCTCCTACACAGCAACTACTCACCTTTACCATCCCTTCTTCCCCATTTCAAGTTCGAAGAGCTTTTCCCATGCATTTTTTGGTGACCTAGTTAGATTGGTATACTATCTTTTCTCGAAGCAGCGAGATGAGTCACAAAATTCAAATATTCTCCAGGAACAAGCAGGAAGTCAGTCCTCACATATGGGTGACATCGGCGCCGACGGAGCCCTTGTGCGGAGCAATTCCCCAGCTTTTAAAGAAAGCCTTTGGGATTGCATCACGCATGCACGGTCCCCTTCCCGCCCAAGGGTGCCATCTTGCTCAGTCTCCCTTTTTCCGCAGAGCCCAACGGACGTTGTCCCTAATTCCTCGTGGAAAAAGTGCATCATAACTTTAGAAGAATTTCTCTCTTTGACTGGTTCGACGCCAGTTCCCCTTCCCGCCTATGGCTCGGTACACCGGTATCGAGTCCGGCCAATTTTTTACATTTTTGTCCTTAGTGGCTAGCATTCGCGCTCTTTTTTTTATTTTCACTGGCAGCCTGGTCCTTCGACCTTGCAGGGGCCCTTTTTCCCCCAATGGCTGCCAGTGGGTTTAAAAAGTGTGATCAATGTAAGAAGTTAATGTCCCTCACCGACACACATGACTGCTGTCTCTGATGCCTCGGGCTTGACCATGACCCGAAGGTCTGTGGCCCGTGTGGGAAAATGTCCTCTAAGGCACTCCGAAGTAGGCAGCAGCAGCGTGAAAGGATTTTCTCGGAGCGCATCCCCCCCCCCCCCCCGGATCCGGACCCCATCAGAAGCCTCGACGTCTCGGGAGCTGTCTGAACCCAAGCACTGTCGGGGGTCTTCTGAACGGGGGTCTCCCTCCCGGGAACACCGGAGGAAGAAGAAACCCATGAGGACGACGTTGTTGGATGACTCTGATTGCCCTGGGCCCTTGAAGGCCAGGTCGCAGAGTCCTGACCGCTGCCCCGGGTCCTCGGAGTCGGAGCAGCCTGTGAAGATACCTCGCACGAAGCCAGAGACGCCGAGGAGGGTAAGTGCTGTTGTCCTTGTGGATTCCCCTCCAGGGGAGCTGGCGTCAGGCCAGAGCTGGAGGCTGTGGAGTTTTCTGAGCTCAGTCTCAAGATGACGGCCCTGGAGCGCAGCATGTTTGCCTTCATGGAGCAGCAGCGGGTGCTGATGGCCGGTTTCACTGGTCCATCTGCCCCGACCACTGGGACCTCAACGTCCAAGTCGACCTCGGAGGCCGAGCCGATCCTCGAGACTCTTTGGACTCAAGTTGATCCTCGGCCAAGGTCTCCCTCGACCTCCCGCTTGGGACCAAGGTTGTCGACGCCGGTGCTCTTGGCGGTCGGGGCCGGAGCCACTTGATTCCTCCTCGGAGGGATCGGCATGGGAGACGGAAGATGAGGAGTCTCCGGACACCCATCGGATCCGGTATGTCCCATCGGACTCACCGGGTTCAGCGCCTCGGAGAAGGTCCCCTCCAGAGGATACCCGATTCTCGGACTTCATCAGGGACATGGCCAAGGCTTTGGCATTCCTGGCGGATACTGAGGAGGAGCCTCGAGCTCGAGGCCCTCCAGTATGACTTTCCCCCGAGGGAAGCCCTTACTGTGCTGGTTCCTCTGATGCTGGAATGGCTGATGCTACACATGTGGGAGTCGCCGGCCTCAATGCCGGTGCTCAGCAAGCGGGTCGATTGCATCTATTGAGTCCGCAAGAGCCCTGGGTTGCAAAAGGCACAGCTGCCGCACAACTCCATGGTTGTGGAATCGGCCATGCACAGACTTAAGAGCCAAAAAACACACTCCTCGGTGCCTCCTGGCCGGGAGGCCCAGAACCTGGACGCCCTCGGCAGAAAATGCTTCCAGGGCTCGATGCTGTCATGCCATGTCCAAACCTACCAGCTGTACATGGGCATGTATTTGAGGGACCTGGCAAAGGAGATTGCTGGGTTCTCAGCTGGCCTCTCCGAGGCACCCTTGCAACGCTTCAATGCCTTGTCCACCGGGATCGGGAGTGCTCGAAGTTCATATCTCGAGCGGCCTATGATGGCTTTGAGGCTTCGGCCCGAGTAGCCGTGGCCGGCATCGGTGCATGCCGCCAGGCCTGGCTAATGTCATCGGATCTGGAGCCATGGGTTCAGGACAAGTTGGTCAATGTCCCTTGCTGAGGTGACAACCTCTTTGGCAAACCCATGACTGAGAAGGCTGCTGAGCTTGAGTCTGAGTACTTGACCCGGACAAGACTCTCAAAGAAGACTTCTGCCCCTTCTAAGAAGAAGGGCTCGGGTAAAAGCCCTTTTTCCCGAGGAAGGGTACTGCTTACTGCAACTAACCCACTTACCAGGCCACCCCAGTTCCCAACAGGGGCAGCAGGCCAAGGGACAGGGGCATGGCTCACGTAAGCAGAAGACCCCCAAGCCCCAGGCCTCGGCTCCTACCGAGCTGGGAGGGGGGTTTTGACTCCCAAGGCATAGTCTCTCTTCCGCCAGTGGTAAGGTCTTGCACAGGAGGCAGGCTAACCCTGTACGCCCACAGGTGGTCAGCCATCACCTCGGATATCTAGGTCCTGCAAATAGTCCAAAGGGGCTATTTGCTTCACTTCAGCCAGATACCACCCTCCTTCTTTCCAGGAGAGCCTCTCAGACCCCCTCTTCACAAGGACCTCCTCTTGCAGAAGTTGGCAGGTCTTCTGGAAGATGAGGTGGTGGAACCGGTGCCCCATCATCTGTAGGGCAAGGGCTTCTACTCCAGGTATTTTCTCATACCAAAGAGAACAGGAAGCCTCAGACCCATCCTTGACCTAAGAAACTTTAAACAAGTTCATGGTGAGGGAAAAGTTCAAGATGCTTTCCCTTGGAATGTTGCTGCCTTACCTCCACCAGGGAAATTGGCTATGCTCCTTAGACCTGAAGGATGCCTATACACACATCCTCATACACCCAGACCACAGACAATATCTGAGATTTGTAGTGGGAGGAAAACATTTCCAATACAGAGTTCTACCCTTTGGCCTGGCCTCTGCTTCCAGGGTGTTTACAAAATGCCTGGCTTTAGTGGCGGCCTTCCTCAGAAGTCAAGGAATTTTTGTCTTCCTTTACCTGGACGACTGGCTCATCAGGGGCCATTCTCCTCAGGAGGCCCAACAGGCCACTTCTTGCACTATCAACATGTTGCAACGTCTGGGCTTTGTCATAAACCATGCAAAGTCTACTTTGCTCCCCACTCAAAACTTAGAGTTCATAGGAGCAAGACTGGACACCCTTCAGGCGAAGGCTTACCTGCCGGAGGACAGGGCACAGAGGCTGCTAGCACTGGCACAACAGTTCAAGCGCAGGTCTCGGGTCTCAGCGAGACGCGCCTCCTCGGCCACATGGCCTCCACGGTGCATGTGACCCCAAATGCCCATCTCCACATGAGAACAGCTCAGTGGTGCCTCAGAGATCAGTGGACTCAGGCCACTGGCAGCCTCAGAGACAGGATAAGAGTATCCAAACGACTGGTGAAATTGTTGCAGTGGTGGTGTCAGCCACCCAACCTGCTCGAGGGAGTGCTTTTTCAAACTCTCTCGCACAGAAGAGTGCTAACGACAGATGCCTCCTTGCTGGGCTGGGGAGCCCATTGCCAAGGATCATGCACTCAGGGGTTGTGGTCTCCTCAGGAGCCGGCACACCAAATCAACCTCTTAGAGCTGCTGGCGATTCGCCTAGCTCTTCAAGCCTTTTGTCATGTCCTCTCACATCAGTCTGTATTGATACAGACGGACAACCAGGTAGCAATGTTCTACATGAACAAGCAGAGAGGTACGGGGGTCTTGTATCCTATGTCAGGAGACACTGGACCTCTGCTCCTTTGCCATCAAGCAGGGTATGTCTCTCAAAGCAGTGTACCTGCCTGGTCAGGAGAACTGCCTCACGGACAAACTAAGCAGGATTCTCCAACCTTACAAATGGCAACGGGATCCGGTGGTGGCACAGCGGATTTTCCACCACTGGGGACATCCGTCCATAGATTTATTTGCCAGTCTGCAAAATCACCAGCTGGCCAGATTTTGCTCCAGACAGCCACATCCTCTGAGGGTGGCTGCAAATGCTTTCCTTATCTCCTGGCCTCATGTATGCGTTTCCTCCCATGCCTTTGGTGGCCCGGACTCTGTTCAAAATCCTTTGGGACAAGGCATCTGTCATTCTGGTAGCCCCCAGATGGCCAAGACAGCCTTGGTTTCCGCTTCTTCAGCTGGCAGTGGAGACCCTACTTCCACTGGGGACGCAACCTGACCTTTCGCAGGAGCAGGGCTCTCTCTTGCAACCCAACCTCAGGTCCCTCAACCTGATGGCATGGCTGCTGAAAGGGTAGTGCTGGCTCCTCTCCTCCTACCTCAGAATGTAGAAGAAGTGTTACTGGCCTCCAGGAGGCAGTCCACTAGGAACTCCTATGCTTTCAAGTGGCATAGATTTGAGGTGTGGTGTAACCAGCAAAATGAAAACCCTTTTTCTTGCCTTGTACCAGTGGTGTTGCAGTACCTGCTTCACCTCTCAGAATTAGGTCTCAAGTCTAACTCTGTCAGGGCCCACCTGAGTGCTTTGTCAGCAAACCACTCGCCAGTGGAGGGGCAATCTCTTTCGGCTCACCCCCTGGTGTCCAGATTCCTCAGAGGTCTGCTTCTGCTGAAACCCCCAGTTCGTCCTCCGACAACTGAGTGGGATTTGAATGTGGTCTTACAACAGCTTACTCGCCCACCTTTTGAGCAGATGTCCTCTTGCCATCTGCGCTTCCTCTCCTGGAAGGTGCTCTTCCTGGTGGCACTCACATCAGCCAGACGAGTGAGTGAGCTGCAAGCTCTCATAACTGATAAACCATACACAAGATTTTATAGGCTCCGCACTCACCTGAAGTTCCTTACAAAGGTGGTCTCTTCTATTCACCTCAACCAAGAGGTGATCCTTCCAAACTTCTTTCCCAGACCGCATTCCAGCTGGACAGAGGCAGTCTTGCATACCCTGGAATGTAAGAGGGCGTTGTCCTTCTACCTGGAGAGTATGAAGGGATATCGAAGGCCTACTCAGCTCTTTGTCTCGTATGACCTCAGTAAGCTGGGGTTACCTGTCTCCAAGCGTACGCTGTTCACCTGGGTGGCAGACTGCACTGCCTGGGCATACAGGGTGGCTGACCTCCCGTTGCAGGGTCGAGTCATGGCCCACCGTGTCAGGGCTAAGGCCGCATCAGTGGCTCACTTCTGCTCTGTTCCGCTGGCAGACATCTGCCGGGCCGCAACTTGGTCTTCAAGCCAGACTTTTACGGCCCATTACTGCCTGGATAGGGAGTCCCGATGAGACAGTGCTTTCGGCCAGGCGGTACTCTGTAACCTATTTGAGGTTTAGGCAACTCTAACCCTCTGGTGTCAGGCTACCGGGGGGTGTTGCTTTCTCGGCTGAATTCCTATTGCAGCTGCTGCGGCTCTTCTAGAGGGAGCCATTTTTCAGCTATGGGTTCTCGGTAGCCTATAGCTAGGGAGTCCCATATGTGAGGACTGACTTCCTGCTTGTTACTGGAGAAAGCGTAGTTACTCACCTGTAACAGGTGTTCTCCAGGGACAGCAGGAATCAATCCTCACGACCCTCCCTCCTTCCCTGGAGTTGCAGTCCTATTATTCATTTCTATGCCTTTTGCCGTCTTTTTAGCTATGTCATTTGACTGAGCAAGATGGGCACCCTTGGGTGGGAAGGGGACCGCGCATGCGCGATGCAATCCCAAAGGCTTTCTTTGAAAGCTGGGGAATTGCTCTGCACGAGGGCTCCGTCGGCGCCGACGTCACCCATATGTGAGGACTGATTCCTGCTGTCCCTGGAGAACACCTGTTACAGGTGAGTAACTATGCTTTATCAACTAGATGACAATAGGCAGACTAAAGGTAGATAAAGCTACACTATAAACATTAGCAATTGGAGAACTAATGAGGGAGTATATTAAAGAAAACAGGAAACGGCTAAGACCAGGGTGCAATAGGTCAGGTATCGCCACAAAGAATATAAGTGTGTGTGTTATGACCAGGTTATTAATTGGTGAAAGAGAAGGCTAATGATGTGTTACTGACTGAAGGCTTGGGTAGAGAGCCAGATCTTTTTTTTTTTTATTGAAATTTTAACAAAACTTACAAAAGCAAGCGTAAAGAAACTTTTGATGAAATAATGGAAATTAATTAATACATACAACATAAAATATAAACAGACCATCAAACCTAGCCCACAATTTGGGGAGATATTTAAGGAAACATACTACAGGCAATCCGAGTATAACTCTACATACAGACAGCTATTTAAACTAACCACCAACCCCAATCAACTAGTTAGTGCCAGGCCCTTCTTTATCAGTAAGAAACACCTCCAACTGAGAAGGATCAAGAAATATAAATTTTGATCCCTGAAAGGTTATCAGACACTTGCAGGGATATCTAAGAAAAAACGTTGCTGATAGGGCAACCACCCTAGGTTTAAGGGCCAAAAAACCCTTCCTCCTAGCCTGGGTTGCCCTACAAACATCAGGAAAAATTTGTACTCGAAGTCCACAGAACGGAACAGACATATTTTTAAAATAACTACGAAAAACAAGAGCCCTCTCTAATTCAGACAGAAAGGATACCAACAAAGTAGCTCTAGAGGAAATATTGTCATGCGAGTCCTCCAGGAATTTGGTGAGCCCTAGGCTATCTTGGCCCCGGACTACATCAAACCCTCCCGGAGAACCCGGAGAAAGGCCCTTGCCTGTCAAATAATAAATATTAGAGAGAGCAATGGAGTCAGCCGAAGCCAAACCCAAGATCTCTCTAAAATATTTCCTCAAAAGAATTTCAGCAGATAATAAACGACAAATAGGGAAATTCAATATACGAATATTTTTTGCACGTAACAAATTATCATATTGTTCCATTCTGTGATGTAACATCAAACTATCCTTAATATAAGAAGAATTAACCGCCTTAAGAGCCTGACATTGAGATTCACAACCAGAAACCAACTTTGAAATATTCCCCATCTTTGTGTCCACTTCTGACAACCGTGTAGTAACTTCAGAAGAGAAACTACAAAGTTGTGCCACAGTAGGAATCACAGAACTTTCAATACGGGTTACCACGCGCCAGATATCCGCGAGAGTCACCTGGTCATCAGGTATAACCCTCGTTTCTCCTGGCACGGGCACCCATACCACCGGCTTCAGTTTTTCCCCCACATCTATTGGGGTACTCTGCAGAAACCGCACCTCATCAGAAGCAGAGACAGGAGGGGATGTATAGACTGGGGGAGAAGGTGGTGTACGGTCCGGGGAACTCAGGGAAACCAGAGAGGGCTGGAGTGTCAGAAAATCTGAATCGGGCAAGGTAGTAGCACCAGTCAGTACCTTGACATGTCTGTCCATTGGACCTACCGCAGGTTCAGCCGATGCCGCCGATTCTATCTTTTTCTTCCTTTTGCCCATCAGGTCACCCACTACTAGAGTCAGGTCCAGGTACGATGCTCCTTCGATGCTCCAAGGGGCTCCCAAGGGGCTTGTTATGCCCCTTGTATCTAGCCCCTTCTATCGCTGCCCCGGCTAGCGCCTCCGGCTGCGCCAAGGCTGTAGCCTTTTAAACAGATCCCCTAAGGCACTGCTCTCCCGGTTCCGGTTTTAAAGGCAAGGCCCCCGATGACGTCGGGGCCAGCGGAAGACAAGCCTGCACTCCGGACCTCTCACGCTGCCTCTCTGCTCTCCCAAGGCACTGCTCTCCCGGTTCCGGTTTTAAAGGCAAGGCCCCCGATGACATCGGGGCCGGCGGAAGACAAGCCTGCACTCCGGACCTCTCACGCTGCCTCTCTGCTCTCCCAAGGCACTGCTCTCCCGGTTCTGGTTTTAAAGGCAAGGCCCCCGATGACGTCGGGGCCGGCGGAAGACAAGCCTGCACTCCGGACCTCTCACGCTGCCTCTCTGCTCTCCCAAGGCACTGCTCTCCCGGTTCCGGTTTTAAAGGCAAGGCCCCCGATGACGTCGGGGCCGGCGGAAGACAAGCCTGCACTCCGGACCTCTCACGTTGCCTCTCTGCTCTCCCGATTCCGGTTTTAAAGGCAAGGCCCCCGATGACGTCGGGGCCGGCGGAAGACAAGCCTGCACTCCGGACCTCTCACGCTGCCTCTCTGCTCTCCCAAGGCACTGCTCTCCCGGTTCCGGTTTTAAAGGCAAGGCCCCCGATGACGTCGGGGCCGGCGGAAGACAAGCCTGCACTCCGGACCTCTCACGCTGCCTCTCTGCTCTCCACCGAGAGCCAGATCTTAAAGCCTTGCTAAAAAGTGGAATAAATAAAGCCATGTGTTAAGTGGTGGGAGACAGTAGGCGAAGCAAAAAAGTGCAGGAGGATTTGCACAGGGTTTAGCTCAGCTTCTGCACACAATTTTCTGCGTTACTGCCACTGCAAAAACATGTTTTATGCATGAGCTATGCACAAGCACTTGCGTCATGGGCAAGGTTTTTAAATGCCAGTTTGGAGAAGGAAAAGATTAGCTCGTTCTTCTGCAGTGAGCATCGGTGAGGATTTCATGTCTGGTTTTTCTCCTTATCGTGAGCATGAAGTACCTGCAATGTTTTTCTGGTTTTGGTGAAGGGGAAGATAAAAAAAAAGAAAAAAAAGAAAAAAAAAAAGAAATGGCAGGGAGAGAAAGAGCAGAGGGAGGAGTTACACTGGACAAATGTTATGTGCATATGCTGTGACATGCACATAATATTCTGTGCAGACATATTGCATTCTGTTATGCCAGCAGTCTGAAGTGCTGGACTGCTGACATAACACGATACAGTGCTATTAGCTGTGCAGAGTAGTATTGATTATGTGTGAAATAGCATTCCAGCATATGCCACCTTAAAACCCTCTGACAAGCTGCAGTTTTCCCGATAATGTTATGATGTGCTGAATAGCATCCTCGCACATGAGCACAAATTCTGATACAATTTCTTTTCTGTGCAAGATATACCTGCTGCTAGCACAGATCCATGTATGCATGCTTCTGGCGTGCTGTCCAATGTTATGCAAATTTTTGGCATACAACTCATTTGCACATTATTTGGTTACTGCAATGGGAAGCAAAAGTTTTTCTTTATACTTGCGTTAGGAAACGATGCACCGAGCTTTAACGCAAGGCTACTGTATCTGCTTCAGAGTGAGGGAGCCACCTAACTCAATGCAAGATGAAACACTGATTCTCCATGGACTATCAGGATTGCGTCAGCCACACTTGGTGACGTCCCCGGATGGCGCCATAGGTGCGGAAGTGCTCTCCAGAACTCAGAAAGGTGGGCCTTTCTGAGCACGCCCAGGTAGTCACCTCACCGGCCCGCCCCCTAGCCAGCCAGTCTTCTTCTTTCCGCCTTGCCATCAAGACGGAATCTGCTCTCTTCTAACACCATCATAGACTACAATCAAGATTTTCAATGCTGAAACCAGGTTTCAAGAAATGTACATGCTGCAAGCACAAGATGAGCATCATGGACATGCACGACATTTGCCTGCGCTGCTTGGGACCCGATCACAGAACGGAGAACTGTTCTCAATGCTCTCGCATGTCCCCAAGAGCTCGGAAGGCAAGGGGACATGCTTTGAAGGAGTACCTGGCGTCCATGTCCAAATCGTCTGCTGCGGCGACCTTTAAGGCAAGTTCCTCAGTGACTGCAGTTACCCCGGCTCAGGATGTGCCCTTCGGGGCCCCCATCCCCAGCCGTGCGGTCGAGGCCTCCTGCGCTCCTGCCTCCGATGCCTCCGACCTCCCCAGAAGCACGGCGGACACCGCTTCCAACTCTGGAGCACTTGCAAGAGGTTCTGCTGCTCGCATCCAGCCCTCTTCCTCTTCTCCCGGCTGCCACGCGGCCCCCGATAATGGCGCTGCCCTGCAAGCCTCCGGCTCCTCCCACTTCTGGCAAGGACAGATTCTCTTCCGGCGCAGCCGCAGCTTCAGCCCTCGGCCCCGCCTCTATTCCACCCAGTCTCCGCCTCCTCATGTCTCCACACCAAGGACTCTGATCGGCGCCGAAGAAAGAGGCCAGCCCCGGCGCCATGCACACCAGCACGGACACCGCGATTTGCACAGCACAAGGAGGCATGATGGCAGTAACAGTGGATCAAGGAGGCACAGCGCCGACCACGGGAGACCCAGGAAATGCAGAAGCAGCAGCAGCACTAACAGTTACCGATCAAGGAGCAGGGAGCGCCGTTCCAAGCACTGCAAACACTACAGCAAAGGCAGAGACCCCAGAAGCAGTCACCTTAGCTTCTCCAGCTCCCTCAGCCCAGACGTCCGGAGACACACCAGATCCTGCAGCCACGCTGAGTCCAGCAATTCCTCAGCTATTTTAAAACTGCTGACACAGCTTGTGCAGCAAACAGCTCAACCACCCTCAGTGAGGCTGACTGACCCACCGGAACATCCTCTTCCAGCCTCACCTGTTTTGCGGTCACCCGAACGAACCACGCGGACCCTACCATCACCGGGCCGCCCGTCCCCGGACAGCACCGCAGAGGAACAGGACATTGAAATGGCTGTGATGGGCTCTGCGAGCACCAAGCGCATAACTTCTGAAAACAGACCCTCACCGGAGCCAGAAGGACAACCACCCCCGCCAGAAGACCTCACGTACCCCAAGTTCCTGGGTAACATAGCCACTGCCCTAGTCCTCAAGACCGCCGAAGAGGCAGGGGAGCCCATACCGGAGGTCCTAAAATACCTCGCTACACCAAAGCCATCCTTCGCACTGCCTGTACACCAGACTTTACGGGACTCCCACTTGAGACGCTGGCAAACCCCAGCTTCTGGCTGCCCTTTCTCCTGGAAGTTGGATTCAAAATACCTAGTGCAACCTATACCCGGATTCGCGAAGCCACAACTGCCTCACCAATCCATCGTGGTGTCCTCAGCCCTCAAACGGGTCAAATCCTCGTGCACACACGCCAATAACCCTCCGGGTCGTGACCTCAAACTCCTTGACGATATTGGCAAAAAGGTCTTCCAAGGAGCCATGCTCGGCGCAAGGATCGCGGCTCATCAGTTTCAGCACGTCCTCTTCCAGGATGCCTGCATGGCAAACATCAAGGCCGCCATCTCATCATAAGAACATAAGAACATAAGATATGCCATACTGGGTCAGACCAAGGTCCATCAAGCCCAGTATTCTGTTTCCAACAGTGGCCAATCTAGGTCATATGTACCTAGCAGTTTCCCCAAGAGACACAAGTTCCACAATGCTTGTACTGGGTCAAGCATTGATATCTTCGGTCACTTCTTAATAATGGTTTATGGACCTTTCCTCCAGGAACTTGTCCAAATCTTTTTTAAACCCAGCTACGCTAACAGCCTTTACTACATCCTCCGGTAACAAATTCCAGAGTTTGATTACACGTTGAGTGAAAAAATATTTTCTTTTATTAGTCTTCAATAGTTTACCCTGTAGCTTCATTGCATGTCCCCTAGTCTTTCTATATTCTGATAAGGTAAACAATCGATCTACGTTTACCCGTTCCACTCCGTTCATTAATTTATAGACTTCTATCATATCTCCCCTCAGCCGTCTCTTTTACAGGTTAAAGAGCCCTAACCTTTTTAGCCTTTCTTCATAGGAGTATCCTTCCATCCCCTTTACCATTTTGGTGGCTCTTCTCTGTACCTTTTCTAAAATCGCTATATCCTTTTTAAGATACGGCGACCAGAATTGCACACAATATTCAAGGTGCGGTCTCACCATGGAACGATATAGAGGCATTATAATATCTTTTGTTTTATTTTCCATTCCTTTCCTTATCATACCTAGCATTCTATTTGCTCTCTTGGCCGCCGCCGCTGCACACTGGGCCGAGGGTTTTAACATGGTATCCACAATGACGCCTAAATCGTTTTCCTGGGTGGTGGTTCCTAATGTGGAACCTTGCATCGTGTAACCATAGTTTGGGTTTTTCTTCCCTAGGTGCATAACCTTGCACTTGTCCACATGAAATTTCATCTGCCATTTTGATGCCCAGTCTTCCAATTTATCAAGATCCTCTTGCAATTTTTCACAATCCTCTTGGGTTTTAACAACTTTAAATAGTTTTGTGTCATCTGCAAATTTGATAACCTCACTCGTTATTCCACTTTCCAGGTCATTTATGAATATGTCAAAAAGCAGCGGACCCAGCACAGATCCCTGGGGTACACCACTATTCACCTTTCTCCATTGGGAAAATTGGCCATTTAGCCCTACTCTCTGCTTTCTGTCTTTTAACCAGTTCCTGATCCACAATAGTACACTGCCTCCTATCCCATGACTCTTTAGTTTTGCCAAAAGTCTCTCATGAGGGACCTTGTCAAAGGCTTTCTGAAAGTCCAGATACACAATATCAACCGACTCACCTTTGTCCACCTGTTTATTCACTCTTTCAAAAAAACATAACAGATTAGTAAGACAAGATCTTCCTTGTCTAAAGCCATGTTGGCTGTCTCCCATTAGGTTGTGACTATCTACATGCTGAGTAATTTTATTCTTTATGATGGTTTCTACCATTTTTCCCGATACTGACATCAGGCTCACCGGTCTGTAGTTTCCCGGATCACCCCTGGAACCCTTTTTAAAAATTGGTGTTACATTGGCGATCCTCCAATCTTCAGGTATTAGAGATGATTTTAATGATAGTTCACAGATTACTGATAGCAGGTCTGCAATCTCATATTTCAGTTCTTTCAACACCCTTGGGTGTATACCATCCGGCCCAGGTGATTTGCTACTCTTCAGTTTATCTAATAGTTGTAAGACATCTTCCCGATGTATCAATATTTCCTTCAATTCTTCCGCACCTTTAAATACCACTTCAGTCATGGGTAACATCCCTACATCTTCCTCAGTAAATACCGAAGCAAAGAATTCATTCAGTCTCTCCGCTATCGCCTTGTCGCCTCTTAGTGCTCCTTTAACCCCTTTATCATCTAATGGACCAACTGACTCTCTCACAGGTTTTTTGCTACGAATGTACTTGAAAAGGTCTTTATTTTGCGTTTTTGCTTCCGCAGCAAGCTTCTTCTCAAATTCTCTCTTTGCCTGCCTTATCAATGCCTTGCATTTGACTTGCCAGTGCTTGTGCTGTTTCCAGGTTTCGTCGTTTGGCTCTTTTTTCCATTTCCTGAAAGATGCTTTTTTGGCAACAACAGCCTCTCTGACCTCACCTTTAAACCATGCTGGCAGTTTTTTGGACTTCCTTCCACTTTTCTTAAAGCGTGGAATACAGCTGGTCTGGGCTTCCAAGATAGTATTTTTCAACAACACCCAAGCTTGATGTATGTCTTTAACCTTCGCAACTGCTCCTTTTAGTTTTTTCTTAACTGTTTTCCTCATTTTATCACAGTTTCCCTTTCGAAAGTTAAAAGGTAGTGCTATGGATTTCCTTACTATCCCTCCTCCACTAACTAAATCAAAGGCGATCATGCTATGATCACTATTGCCAAGTGGCCCCAACACCCTTATCTCTTGCACTAGATCTGGTGTTCTACTAAGGACTAGGTCTAATAGGGCTTCCCCTCTGGTCGGTTCATGAACCAGCTGCTCCAAGAAGCAGTCATTTATTTCATCTAGGAACTTTATCTCCCTAGCATGTCCTGACGTGACACTGACCCAGTCGATACTGGGGTAATTGAAATCACCCATTATTATTACTGTGCTGTAACTTTTGTTAGCTTCCTTGATTTCTTTGAGCATTTCATCATCCATTTGGCTATTCTGGCCAGGTGCTCGATAGTACACCCCCACTGCCATCGCCTTCCAAAGGAGTCCCAGGTGCTGTTCTCCAGCACCCTTGTGGATATGTCTGAAGGCAATAAGCATCTCACCAGCATGGCATTTGATGCATTCGATACATCAGTTAGAACCGTGGGCACAGCCATATCTGCCAGGCGATGGGCGTGGCTGAGAGCATCCGGCCTGCGCGATGACACCCATGGCAAAATTGCCGACACACGCTGCTCGGGCGAATCTCTCTTTGGAGAGAAAGTGACCGATACAGTGAATGTCATGAAGGAACATTGCACCACACTCCAAACCTTGGAGGAGGATGGTTTTGAGCGTCATACCAGCGCCCAAAAGACCAGATTTCCAAGAAAACCTTATTATTCATCCAACAAGAGATACTCCTCTACCAGCCAAAAATGGCAGAACACCAGGTACAAAGCAAACTCCTATCATGGATCCTCCCGGCAACGCAACTCCCAGAGGGACTGTAAGCAAAAGAAGGTCAGCAACACGCCTGCTAATAAAAGTGGCCCTTCCTTTTGACAACAATTCACAGTTGCCAACCCATATCGGGGGTCGCCTGACATATTTTCTGGAAGAGTGGAAGTGGATCTCCTCAGACTCCTGCGTGCTACAAATAATCCGGAGAGGATACCGCTTGCGTTTTGCAGCTTCTCCTTACCAGCGCAACCGTCCGATCAGCAACACCCCCCCCCCTTATCTGCACCGCGCTATGGCTACATAACTTCTACACCTGCTAGCCTCGCAAGCGATAGAGGAAGTACCCCCGGCAGAGGAAAACGCGGGTTTCTACTCCAGATACTTCATCATTCGCAAAAAGACGGGCAGGATTCGTCCCATCTTGGATCTGCGCGAACTGAACAAGTTCATCATCAGGGAAAAGTTCAGGATGTACTCACTCAGCTTCATCCTTTCCCTGATTCAGAACGGCGATGGGCTGGCATCCCTGGACCTTCAAGAAGCCTACACACAGATCCGCATTCACAGAACGCACAGACAATACCTCCGCTTCCAAGTACTGTGGCGGCACTACCAATACAGAGTCCTCCCCTTCGGACTATTGCCTGCCCCGAGAGTCTTCACAAAGTGCATAGCCATTGCTGCAGCGCACCTCCACAAACAAAACGTCTCCATTTTTCCCTACCTGGACGACTGGCTCCTCACAGCCCCCTCATCGAGGGAACTGCAGGAATCCCTCCAGAAAACCACAAGCCTGATCTCCTCCTTGGGCTTCGTCATCAACCTCGCCAAGTCACACCTCACACCATCACGGAGGCTTGAGTTCATGGGAGCAGTGATCGACACTCGGACCTCGAAAGCCTATCTTCCAGTACGCAGACAGCTAGCTATCATCTCCCTGGCATCCAGTTCTGCCAAAGCAGTAACCTGCTCAGCCAGATCTATTCTTCACCTTCTAGGCCACATGGCTGCCACAACATCCGTCCTTCCCACGGTCAGGTTGAAAATGCGCTCGCTCCAATGGCATCTGCGCACCCACTGGAACTAGCACTCTCAGCCCCTCTCCACCCGCATCCCAATGACCTCGCAAGTCAAATCGCATCTCCGCTGGTGGACTGTGCCTATGAACCTCTCTGTGGGCAAGGAAATTCACACCCAAGAGCACCAAGTGACCCTCACCACGGATGCATCCAACATGGGTTGGGGCGTGCACATATCTCAACTCAGCACCCAAGGAGCTTGGTCCCCTCAAGAGGGCCTATGTCACATCAACCTCCTCGAGCTGAGGGCCATCAAATATGCCCTCAAGGTTTTTCTGCCACACCTGAGGGGCAAGTCAATCCTCATCCAGACAGACAGCCAGGTAGCCAGGTGCAAAGAGGCATTGGAGATATGGTCCCTGGCTTTGGAGAACGGGTGCAGGCTGCGTGCCTCCTATCTCCCAGGAGATCTGAACACGCTGGCAGACAAGCTGAGCAGACAGTTGCAGCCACACGAATGGACTCTCCTCCCGGAGGTCTCCAACCAACTATTCAACCACTGGGAACTCCAAGCATCGATCTCTTTGCCACCGAGCAGAATGCCAAGTGCCACCTGTTCTGCTCCAGACACCCATCCGCCAAGCGGGTGGCAGTGGATGCATTCGACGTGTGCTGGGGGGAGTGGTCACTAGTGTATGCCTTCCCACCCACCCCCCTCATCCCGAAGACACTGCGACGGATAGTGCTGGACAAGGCTCATGCCATCCTAGTAGTTCCCCACTGGCCACGCCAGATGTGGTTTGCCCTCCTGCTACGCCTGGCGCAAGGGCCCCCCATTCGCCTGCCCCTCAGGTCGGACCTACTAACACAGAACGAGGGCACCACGTATCACCCCAACCTCTAAGCCCTCACTCTCACTGCCTGGAAATTGAGCGGTTGAACTTCGCCGCCCTCCAACTACCAGCAGAGGTACAAGATGTGGTCCTGGCAGCAAGAAAACCCTCCACCAGAAAGTCCTATAGCCTCAAATGGAAGAGGTTCAGCATCTGGTGTGCAGTGCGAGGCCTTGAGCCGACCACATGCCTGGTCGCCATCGTCCTACAGTACCTCAATTCCTTATCCAGCCTGGGACTTAAGACCCAATCTATACGTGTCCACCTGTTAGCGATAGCGGTGTTCCACGCACCACCGGGCGGGGCCAACACCATTGTGGCGCTACCCCTCACCGCCCACTTCATGAAGGGCTTAATGAACCTAAAGCCCCCGGTTCGGCCCCCGATTCCACCTTGGGACCTCAACACTGTCCTTCGACGCTTAACGCAGGAGCCCTTCGAGCCTCTCCAGTCTACCGACATGAAGTATGCTTCCTGGAAGACACTATTCCTAATCACTATCACCTCCGCCAGGAGGATTAGCGAGCCACCTCCCATATACGCAACTGCACCCAGATCACGCATCCCTGAGGACCAATCCTAAGTTTGTTCCGAAAGTGCCATCGGCCTTCCACATCAACCAATCCATAGAGCTCCCCTCTTTCTTCCCGGAGCCGCATGGATCAGACGAGGAACGGCGTCTGCACACCCTGGACTGCCTAAGAGCCCTCCGGATCTACCTGTATAGAACACAGCCCATCCGGAATGGCGAGCAGCTGTCCGTGTCCTACAATCCCAATAGGCCGGGCAGGCCCGTCTCAAAAAGAACTCTGTCCCATTGGGTATCCGCCTGTGTCGCATACTGTCTGGGCCCATCAGACAACGGACCCCAACCCACAGTTGGCCCGCATCGCCTCAGAGCACTGGCCACCTCAATTGCCAACCTACGCTCTGTCCCTCTGGCCGACATCTGCAGAGCGGCCACATGGTTGTCCCCACACACATTCCAGAAGCACTACTGCCTAGACCTCAAGTCCCAGAAGGGAGGTGCCCTTGCCGCAGCCATCCTCTCCACTGCAATGGAAGGCGCCATGGCGTTACCAGCACCTGTGGTCCCAGTGTGATGCAATCTGCTACAGGACCTGCACGTACTGGACCGGCACGTACCGTACCGAGTTATGTTATTGCACTGCTGCACCTTACTTAACCTGCACCGTATTCTACACTGTGAAAATGTTGCATTGTTACTGCACTGTTGCACCTTGCGTGAAATGACAATGTTGCACTGTTAATACCACTGTTGTGCTGCACTTGCATGTATTTTGTTTGCTTCTTCTATGCCATTAAATTGCTACCCGTCCAAGGTATCTACGGTCTTGTTTGCACGCTTCCCTCCTCCAACTCATCGCTTCAATAGCTCGGGAGACACCAAGTGTGGCTGACGCAATCCTGATAGTCCATGGAGAAAGCGGGGTTACTTACCTGTAACCGGGGTTCTCCGTGGACAGCAGGATGTTAGCCACACAATCCCGCCTGCCTCCCCTGGAGGAGGTCAGCCCAGGTGAACCCACGCCTTAGCCGGAAAGGCTAGCTAGGAACATTCTGGCTGGCTAGGGGGCAGGCTGATGAGGTGACTACCTGGACGTGCTCAGAAAGGCCCACCTTTCTGAGCTCTGGAGAGCACTTCTGCACCTATGGCGCCGTCGGGGGACGTCACCAAGTGTGGCTGACTTATCCTGCCATCCACGGAGAACCCTGGTTACAGGTAAGTAACCCTGCTTTCTTGGAACAGCTAATAGGTTCAGTTAGGTGGATCTCCAACCACAGGAATGCAAGAAAAGAAGGAGCAGGTTGGGTGATCTTGTAAAAGCAGCTTAAAGAGGAAGGATAAGATTTTGAATTTGACTCTGAATGCAACAATGACCATTGATAGGAAAGGCATAAGAACATAATATTTGGGGTCTGACCAAGGGTCCATCAAGACCAGTATCCTGTTTCCAACAGCAGCCACACCAAGTCACAAGTACCTGTCAGGTTTCCAAAAGGTACACCGATTCCATGCTGCTTATCCCAGGGGTAAGCAGTGGATTTCCCGGGTCCTTTTCAATAATGGTTTATGGACACTTCCTCCAGGAACTTGTCCAAACATTTTTTAAACCCAGCTACACTAACAACTGGGTTTGCTTACACATTGAGTGAAAAAATATTTTCACTTTGTCTAATTTTTATTTATGCAATTTCAAGTTTTACACAAGGTGCACACTTGTTACAGAAAATAATTAATGTAAAGGAAAAAAGCACATAAAGAATAGAGGACAAAGGTCCCCATTCTTATGCTCTACATAAAAAACTAACATTCACTAGCCCACAAAATAAAGAGAGGGCAAGACATAATCAAAAGAACAAATTCAAGAATAAGACACAAGGCTGATGCAGACTTTTACTAATTCCCGGACCCAATACACCCACCCAATAGAGGGGGCAGATGGAGTCGCCCAAACTGCTAAGATGGCACAACACCTTTATCAGCAATGAACTGAGTTAGGTGTGAGGGCTCAAAAAAGGTGTAACTAACACCCTGATATTTAATTAAACATCTACATGGAGACCGCAGAAAGAAAAGTCCACCCAACTGCAAAACCTGAGGACGAAGCAAAAGAAATTGTTGCCCACGTTTCTGAGTAGATTTAGAAACATCCTGATTGTGTCCGTCCCCCCCCCCCCCCCAAGGGCTCATTCCTAGTCTTGAAGTATAATTTCAAGAGTGAATTTTGATCAGGCTCAAGGGCTAGAGTCAGCAGCAAAGGAGCCCTCGGGACAAAACCCGGATCTGTAGACTCCAGGAACCCAGTCAAATCCAAAGAGTCTATTGGTGGAGAATGTGCAGGTGAGGAAACTCCATGGTCTTTGCGCTTGGCTGTTGGCAAATAAAAGATCCTAGCCAAAGGAAGAACAGATTCCAGAGGAATTTTCAAAATAGAAGTAGCATAAGAGTTGAACATATCCTTCGGCGAAACTGCTGGAACACAGGGAAAATTCAGCAAGCTCAAGTTTCTCTTCCTAACCGAGTTCTCTAACATTTCAATCTTCCCATGGATAGCAATCAAATCTTTCGAAACAATACCTGAAAAAGTTACAGCGTCCTCCACTTTATCTTCCAACTGGGCCACCTTTGAAGAAATACAAGCCACCTCCTGCTTCTGCTGATCTATAGACTGAACCATAGAAGGTAGGGGTACTGTGGAAGGTAGCAAACTGGGATAAAAAGGAAAGTTCCAAAGCCTGTAGTCCTTCCCAAAGGGAATCCAGGGTAACAGCAACAGGACAAACAAGTACAGATTTGGCAGGCTTCACCTCCTGAGTACCAGCAGAAATCAATGAGCAAGCACCCAGCCCAAGCTCCGATTCCACAGCTGACAAAGGCTCTCCAGTTGCAGCTGAGCTCACCACTGAACCAGCTGGCTCCGCAGCCATAAGAACCTCCACCGCGGAGCTCCCTGCCAACACTGGCGTGCCGGTCACGAATCTCTCCATACCACGAGACTCTGCCTTTGTTGCTCCTATGCTGAGCTAGAGGGGTCCGAACATCCGGGCTGAGCATGACCTGAAGCTCAGAGGGGCATAGTAAGCCTCCTTCCGCTTCTAACGCCCCCAACGAGCTGTGCTCCGGAGAAGAAACTGCACCAGTAGGCCTCACGAAAACATCGAGAGGGCCCTTAACCGCTGTCATGCTCTTAGGTAAGGCATTATGAAAGAAGATAAAAAAGAAAGAGAGGATGTAGCGCGGAGACTGCCAGGCAGCGGCTAATGCCTGTCTGCCACCTTTCCCCCCTTCACTTTTAGTCTTAAACGGGTTACATTGTAGCTTTATTGTGCGTACCCTAGTCTTTCTACTTGTTGAAGAAATAAACAATTGATCTACATTTACCCGTTCTGCTCCATTCATTATTTATTGACCATTATTATATCTCCCCTCAGCCATCTTTTTTCCAAGTTGAATAGCCCTAGCCTTTTAAACCTTTCCTCATAGGGGTATCCTTCCATCTCCTTTACCATTTTGGTGGCTCTTCTTTGTACCTTTTCTAATTCTGCTATATTCTTTTTTTAAGATACGGCGACCAGAATTGCACACAATATTCAAGGTGCGGTCGCACCATGGAACGATACAGAGGCATTATAATATCCTTTGTTTTATTCTCCATTCCTTTCCTTATGATTCCTAGCTTTTAATTTGCTTTCTTGGCAGTGACTGCACACTGGGCGGAGGTTTTCAATGTATTATCCATGATGATGCCTAAATCCTTTTCCTGGGTAGTGATTCCTAATGTCTAACCTTGCATCATGTAACTGTAGTTTGGGTTGTTCTTCCCTAAGTGCATAACTTTGCACTTGTCTACATTAAATTTCATCTGCCTCTTGGAGGCCCAATCTCCCAATTTTTCAAGGTCCTTTTGCAATTTTTCACAATCCTCTTGCGTTGTAACAACTTTGAATAATTTTGTGTCATCTGCAAATTTAATCACCTCACTTGTTATTATCATTTATACATGTGTTCAAAAGCAATGGGCCCAGCACAGATCCCTGGGGTACTCCACTATTCACCTTTCTCCATTGGGAAAATTGGCCATTTAGCCCTACCCTCTGCTTTCTGTCTTTTAACCAGTTCCTAATCCACAATAGTACACTGCCTGCTATCCTATGACTTTTTAATTTCCCTAAGAGTCTCTCATAAGGGACCTTGTCAAAGGCTTTCTGAAAATCCAAATACACTATATCAACCAGCTTACCTATATCTACCTGTTTATTCACACCTTCAAAAAATATAAGAGATTAGTGAGACGATCTTCCTTAGCTAAAGCCATGTTGGCTTTCTGCCATCAAATTATTATTATCTACATGTTCAGTAATTTTCTTCTTTATAATGGTTTCTACCATTTTGCCCAGTAGTGATGCCAGGCTCACTGGTCTGTAATATCCCGGATCACCCCTGGAACCTTTTTAAAAAATTTGTTACATTGGCCATTCTCCAATCTTCAGGTCTACAGATGATTTTAATGATAATTCACAGATTACTAACAGTAGGTCTGCAATCTCATATTTCAGTTCTTTCAGCACCCTGCGATGTTTGCCATCTGGTCTAGGTGATTTGCTGCTCTTCAGTTTATCAGATAACTGTATTACATCTTGATTTATGGAGATTGTTTCAGTTCCTCTGATACATCACCTTTAAATATCATTTCTGGCATGGGTAAGTTTCTCATATCTTCTTTAGTAAAGACTGAAGCAAAGAATTCATTGATCAAAGCATCATGCATTGCAGAGGAACTTAATAGTAGTGTTGTGTTGAGTTTATCAGGCTTGATACACTGCCTTCTGAGCCTTATAACAAGGCAGTTTACATGACAGAATTACAAGGGAAGATATCTGGAGAGGGACATAAGTTAAAATGTGAAGAATAAAAGAGGCAAAGGAAAGCTTAAAATGGGAGGCAAGAATACTTAGCCATAGTAGGAGAGTGAAGAGAGGAGAGACAGGTTTGTAGATGCAGTCGAGTACTATTGAGTTGGAGATTAGAAATTGCTTCTTTTGTCCCATGGTGGAAAGCCCAAACTGTTCGGGACAACTATTGGTCAGGCATGTTTTTCCCCACTGGTACCCACCTCGTGCTGCTTGAGAGTGTTGGCTGTGTTGGGCATGCCTTCCTGCACATCAGTCTTGTGTGTCTTGGATCTGCAGCTTATTAATGTGTTCTCAGGCTGTGAAGCTGTGATGGGCATGCCTTCTTTTAAGACACACTGCCTGGTTTATGGCAAGCAGTTACTTTATTTGACTCACACTTCTGTAATTCTTGCATGAATGCTTCAGATGTGCCCTCAGAGGGCCTGTTCCCCCCCTCTCAGCAGGGGAGCACAGGCATCCTGCCCTTGTTCTCAGTGCAGAAGGCAGCAGGCTTATTTGTGGAGGATGATTCCCAAGCCATGGATTCAGGTTCTCACTCTGTTGGCCGTTTCCCTTTTCTTAGGGGTCTGGCAGCAATCTAGCTGGTAACATAGTAAATGACGGCAGATAAAGACCAGCATGGTCCATCCAGTCTGCCCAGCAATACAGCAAGAGTAGGTGCACCTGACGCTCTGTGCAGGTCACCCCTCCCCATGTCTTTGTTTAGGGGTGGACCCACCACTCCATGTAGGACACCCCTATTTGTTGAGAAGTTAGATGGTTCATTTTATTTTGTTTTTATCCTGTTGCTGTAAAGGGATTTGCTGTGCTTCTCCCATGCTGTTTTGAATTCCATAATATGGTGGTAGGGCTAATTGCTACAGGGAGCTCCCAGTCTCAGCGTTGTCCTCCTTCAAATTCTTTTCATTTCTTCAGCAAGCTTGGTCCTTCTGGCAAAGCAATTCAGACCCTGGAGTTTCCGGGTCCTCTTGGTTGCTCTCCGCTCAGTTGGAGGAAGACCCTGTGACACAGGATAGCCAAGGCCTAGCCAGGCTCTGCCGCTTAAGCAGTCTTGGCAGAGATTGGGATCCAAAGGTTCAGATCATCTCTCCTTTGCCTGGGGTTCAGAGTCTGTTCCGATGTCTCTGATGAGGACACCAGTTTTGAGGACAAGGTGGTTGCTTCTTCAAAGGACTAAGATGATTCCATTTTCATCTGCCTGTTCAGGGAGTAATAACTGGAGGTGCTGATTGCTCGGGTATCTTCCACTCTGTGATTCACTTATCTTCAGGTGGTGTAACAGGCACCACAGTGCAGCCCCTCCTGCAGGGAATTTGGAAATCTAGGGCTTTTCCATTGCCGGAGGTTATCAGAAGCATGGTCCGCTTGGAGTGGGACCTGTTTCACTCCCCATTGAAAAGGGTCAGGGTAATTCAGAAGTTCTATGCCTTGCCACAGGAGGTTTGCCCTGTGTGGTTCAGCATGCCTCAGGTGAATGCGCATGTCACTGTGGTCACAAAGCGAACTATCATTCTGGTGGAAAATCATATGGCTCTTAAAAAAACACTTGGATCGCAAGATGGAAACTCTCCTTAAAAGTCAGTTTTCGACTTCCTTTATTATTCTATAGTTAGTGGTTTGTGCAGGTTGGACTATTCAAGCTTTCCTCCAGTAGATTCAGTCGCTCTCTCCAGATGATATCTCCATCCTGGAAATGGCAGCTGCCTTTTTGTCAGATGTTATGTATGATCTAGTCTGCTTGGTAGCCAAGGATATTACCTTCTTGACGGTGGGGTGTGGTTTGCTACTGGGCAGCGGACTCGGCCTCCAAGTCCTGATTATCCCAGCTTGCCTTTAAAGGGAAGCTGTTATTTGGGGAAGATTTGAATGAGTCCAAACTTCATCATCTCCCAGAAGATAGGCCTAAGGGGCCTAGGAAGCAAGTGGGAATGTTCTCCTCCTCCATGTCTGCCCAGTATCCTTGTTCCTGATTCTAGGATCTGAGATCTAGGGACAAGAAAGTAATGCATGAACCAAAATCCAGAAATGTTTTCTAGAATTCTGTTAGGAGCTATATAGGGAAGAGGAGTCTGGAAGGGGTTTTGGGGATGATGAGGAGGAAGAGTATTTATGCTCGGCTGTTCATCTGATATTAGCACTTGAGGAGGTTTCCTTTTAGATCTCTAGATTACTCCCGAAGAGGTGGAGGTGAGTATACATCATTTGAAAGTTTGTAAGGCCACAGGAGTCGGTGATTTTTCAGCAGCCTTCTATAAGATGTGTAACAGGAAGTGAGCCACCCTCTGGTGAGATTTTCTAATTCCATACATGAAAGGGAGATACAGTATTGCCCCAAATTGTGCAACAGACTAGCATTACTACTATAGTAAAGAAGGAGCTCATCAGCTGTGGTTTCCATTGACTTAATTCATTAGTAAATGTTGGTTAAAATTCTGGCGACTTTTATTTTATTTATTTTTATTAAACATTTCTTATATACCGCTTTTCATTATATCAAGGCAGTTTACATTGAACAAACTGAAATTACATTGAACAGGGCATTATAACTTGGAGATAACTATTTTACAGGGAACATGGGCTATGGAGGGTTAAGTGGCTTGCCCAAGACCACAAGGAGCACCTGTGGGACTAGAAACCCCAGTCCTTCCGGCCCAAGGTTGCTGTCCTCTAGTGGGATTTGAACCCCTGACCCTCTGGCCTGAAGTACCTTGCCTCAACCACTAGGCCACTCCTCCACTGGTAGCTTTAATGCTGCTCAAGTGGATTTTGTGCTGCGAAAGGAGAGCCTGGACAGTGCACTCAAAATTTTGAATTTGGTCTGGGGGGGCACGTCACTGTTACTGTTGAGCCTTGACACCGAGAAGGTTTGATATAATGAGGTAACATTTTCTTTTCAAGCCTTTATGCTGGAGAGGATTTGGGAAGAAATTCTTGAGATGGCTGCGAGCTATGTACGACAATCTGCAGTAAAGCTCAATGGGGATTCTCTGATTTCTTCACCTTATAAGGGGAATATAAAATTTGTTTGCAGATGATGTGATGCTCCCAGTGACCAAACCTAGGCTGTCGCAAAGACATTGAGGAGTATGGCCAGGTGGTGGGGTTCAAAGTAAATTATGCAAAAGTGGGGGCCAACAATGTATCCATTGATGAGAGGGAGATGGCCACCCTGGTGCCTGACTAAAAACTGATGCAGTTTAAACCAAACCTGTGGCCAGGTTGTGAAGCAGCATATTCATATGGTTATTGATAATACAGCCGGCAGAGGAGTGGAGCAGCTGGTAATCCCAATGTTTAGATAAATGGTGTTTATCATTGTCTGAGTAGTCGTAACCAGTGTGGCGCAAAAGGATCTTTAAACACATATATGTGACGGCAGTGAATGCTGAAAGGAGATAATTGTGACTAGTGAACTGATATGAAGGTACTGACAGTGTTTTAAACGTTTTTTAACCGAAAAAAGAAGTAAATTAATGTTATAGACTATTAAAGAAGTAATGAATGGGTGATGAACCGTTGGGAAGATAAAAAGAAACTTGGTAACTGCTGATTTGTATTGGGAGCAAATAGTGTGCAGCGATTACAGGCACCGTTGTGGCTCCTTTCAAATAGCTTTGATGGTATAAGAGTTCCTTTACGGTGGGTTAGTGGTGAAGGAGCTTTTTTTGACAAGGACAGAAATCTATGAAGCCAAGCTGCTGATCTAAGCTGTGGAGCACAGGCACAGGCGAGGCACTGTGGATTAGAGAAGGGGCTGGTCCGACATGCAGCCATCTTGCTCTCCTGATGGCAGCTGGGACTGGGTGGGCTCTGGGGGAGAGGGGGAGGGGCTAATACAAACATTGACTGCTGAGCGCTAGAGAACCTTGCTATGCCGCCTTGTTGAATGAGTTCTGTCCAGTGCTCGAAACCCCTCATACATGTTACTAGGTCAGACCTTCTTCAGTTGTAACCAAGGCTCCAGTTACAGTTCCATGCAGGCCTTTATGCGTATTAGATACAGCTGCCCTTTTGAAAGGAATAATTTGGCTAAAACAAAGGGAGAAAACTTATGAAATCACCTGAAGAAGGAATCTGTCTGATCTTGTGACTTTGTGTATTACTAAATGTCTTTTATTGATCCTTTGTGAGGTATCACAACCTATTAAGATTCCAGTTTTCTCCAGGACCAAAACAGCTACAAGAGCTTTATTACCTAAGGAGTGAAATACAATCCAGTTTATAATATTATTGTCATCTAGGACTTTTGCCTTTGTTTTTAGGTTTCTTTCCAATCCAGATAACCTGGAGTATCACTCTAGAGACACATAGAAACACGATGGCATAAAAAGACCACATGGCCTATCTAGTCTGTCCTTCCGTATCACTTACTACAACAGTCCCCTTTTTTCTTTTAGAGATCTTCTGTGCTTGTTCCATGCTTTTTTGAATACAGATACTGTCCTAATCTCTACCACCTCCACTGAGAGACTATTCCACGCATCTACCACTCTTACTGTAAAGAAATATTTCTGCATATTACTCCTGAGTCTATCCCCTTTCACCCTTCTCCTATGTTCCCTCATAGCAGAGCTTGCTTTCAATCGAAAGAGGCTCTCTCCCTGTGCATTTATGTCACATATTTATTTATTTTATTTATTTCTTGACTCTTTTATACCACGCTATTTAAAATCAGTGCGGTTTACATACAACAATAGCTTATATGGTGCGGCCCAGGCTGCACTGTATTTACAATGAACAGGTGCTGTAACTTGGACATCGTTGGGGTAACTATTTACAGGTTGAAACTCAATCAAGGTCCGTGCAGGACTATCGTTGGGTAGAGTAGCTTTTTACAAAGGTGAGGGCTATATACAAGCTGCTATTTACAAGGTATTCATGGTCGATAATGGCGCCCCTGGGTGTGGTTGCCTCAACACGTGCTGAGTGTGCTAGTGGGGCAGACCTGGTGGAGGGGGTGGTGGTTTGTGGGCTGTCATCAGAATAGTGCTTGAGGAAAAGGTGGTGCTTCAGTGCCTTCCTAAATTGGGCAAGGTCAGGGATTGCCCGGATGTTGGGCAGCAGGGCGTTCCAGCATCTGGGTGCATAGACCCTAAATGCCCTGTTTATCGTTGCCTGGGTGCATTTTGTTATTGCCTTTGGAATTACCAGTGTGTTGACGGCTGCGGATCTTCTGGATCTGTTAGGGGGCATGGGGTGGATTAACTCTGTGAGGGAGGTGGATGAGAACTTGTTGATGGCCTTGAAGGTCATTAATAGAATTTTAAATGCGTCTGCAGTGGATGGGGAGCCAGTGGAGGTTTTTCAGGATTGGTGTTACATGATCATTCCTGGAAGCTCCGTGTAGAATTCTGGCCGCGGAATTCATTGCGAGTTGGAGTGGATTCAGGGTGGTATGTGGGAGTCCTTGTAGAACTGCATTGGCGTATTGATGTATTTAAATGTCTCAATCATATCACCTCTATCCCGCCTTTCCTCTAAAGTATACATATTAAGGTCCTTAAGCTTGTCCTCATATGCTTTATAATGAAGACCATTTTAGTAGCCACCCTCTGTACTGACTCCAACCTCTTAAATCCTTTTGAAGGTGCGGTCTTCAGAATTGCACACAATACTCCAAATGAGGTCGCACCAAAAACTTATACAGAGGCACTATTATCTCCTTCCTTCTGCTGGGCATTCCTCTCCCAATGCACACAAGCATCCTTCTGGCTTTCGCCGTTGCTTTTTCTACCTGTTTAGCTACTTTGAGATCATCAGACACAATCACGCCTAGGTACCGTTCTTCTTTCGTGGACAGAAGGACATCACCCCCTATACTGTACCACTCCTTTGGATTGTTGCAGCCCAAATGCATGACCCTGCATTTTTTAGCATTAAATCTCAGCTTCCAAATTCTAGACCGTTCTTTAAGCTTAGCTAGATCCCTCCTCATGTTATCTAGAGCTTCCTGGGTGTTTACTCTGTTGCAGATTTTGGTATTATTCGCAAAGAGGCAAACCTTACCCAACAGCCCTTCTGCAATATCACTAACAAAGATGTTAAAAAGGATCAGACCAAGGATAGATCCTTGGAGCACACCACTGGTAACTTCCTTCTCCATTTACCTGTATCCTTTGTTGCCTCCCACTCAACCAATTTCTAACCCAAGCAGTAACTTTGGGGTCCATCCCTAGGGTGCTTAGTTTATTTATAAGTTGCCTGTGCAGAACAGTGTCCTTAGACTTTTGACCAAGAACCAGTGGCGGTACGAAGTTTTCTGCTGCCCTAGGCAGACCCTCTGTGCCACCACCTCCCCCAAAAGACTGCACCCCCCCCCCTTGCACTGAAGCAGTGGTAGCTGAACTGCCGCTTCAGCATTGCATCGGGCTTTAAAGTGCCCATGCATATGCATGTTCATGGCCTGCTACTCCTGTCTCCTGCCCCTTCAATTCTTGGAGGGCAGGCAGGAGCGACAGGCCGGAACTGTGTGCAAGTGTGTGGACATTTTAAAGCCTGCCATGGTGCTGAAGTAGCAGTTCAGCAGCCGCTTCCTGGGGGGTGGGGTAGTGATGCTGCTCACCAGGGTCTGCTGCTCTTTGGCAACCACCTAGTTCACCTAGTGGATGGGCCCTGCTGAGAACCCATACGGGAAGGAGGGTTAACATCTTGTCACCCACTCCCATTGGGATATGATGAGATAACCACCCTAACTAAAGAAAGAGAATTAAACCTTCTGCAGAAAGACCCCCCCCCCCTTTCATTTCCTGAACGTCTACCAATGTAACGTGAAAGGAAACCAATATTTCTAGAAGAAGCAGTATCCACACAATGACTGTAACCAAAAAAATATTTAGGTCTTGCCAAGTGGCAGTGTTGCACACAGCCATATGTGGCAGCTCTGCTTTCAGTTCTTGTGCCCAATTTCTACTGCCTAGGCCAAGGTACCATCCTGAGGCTGCAGCAGTGGAAATGTTCCTATCTTCTGCGAGAAAGGACTTTCCAATATTGCACAACCGCTCCACCTAGTGGTCAGTTTCAGGGCTCCGGATTCCAGAGGCAGTCGTACTCTATGGTCCTGGTCAAGCACTGTCATGGGGGAGGGGGAAAAAGATTTCATAAAATAGGGGGAAAGACTAGGTAGCTACAAATAAAGGCTCATCGTGCAGTAGTCCAGTAAAGGTTATAGAGGGCATAACATGAAGCTGCAAGGGGGTAAACTGAAAGGCAATGTCAGGAAATACTTTTTCGCTGAAAGGGTGGTGGATGCTTGGAATTCCCTCCCGATGGAAGTGGTGGGGACAAATACAGTGACAGAATTCAAAATGGCATGGGACAGACACAGTGGATCCCTTTATAGCAACAGGATAAAATCAAAATAAGCATAACTATCTCTTATATCTGAACAAATAGGGGTGACCTACATAGAGCGGTGGGTACACTCCTAAACAAAAGCATGGGGAGAGGTGACCTGCACGGAGCGGCAAGTGCACCTACTCTTGTTGCCATGCTGGGCAGACTGGATGGACCATGCTGGTCTTTATCTGCCGTCATATGCTATGTTACTATGTCAATTATAACTCAGCTGGAAGCCTAAAATAAAATGAGGATAATTCTGGGTCTCTCTTCAACCGTTTATAAAATACTTTCAAATGCAATGTGTGCCTTCAAATCAATGCTCACTCCTGGCAATCCAGCAGTTCCTGGGTTTTCTTGGCAGTGTGATCAGGAGTAGATTGCCAAGCCTTTTTTCCGAGGCAATGGAGGGTACTACTATTACTGATCATTTGTATAGTGCTACAAGGCATACGCAGTGCTGTGCAGGCCCATGTAAAAGATGATCTCTGCTCATCACAGCTTACATTCTAATTAAGACAGATAACACAACAGCTGAGAACAAGGTTACATCTAGGGGTATGGTAACACATAGCAGACTAAGCGGATCGGGATCCAAAAGCGACCTTGAAGAGGTGAGTTTTTAGCCTGGATTTGAAAAGGGCCATGAAGTACAGCCTGACATACAGACTCCAGTAGTGTGTTCTGGGCATACAGAGCAGCAAGATGAAAGGATCGAAGTTTGGAGATGGCATTGAAAGAGAAGGGCACAGAGAGAAGCGATCCACCAGAAGAGTGGAGTTCCCAAGGAGGGGTGTAGGGAGAGAAAAGAGAGGAAAAGTAGTGAGGAACAGCAGAATGAATGCACTTTATAAGTCAGTAGGAGAAGCTTGAACTGAATACAGAAATTGATAGGGAGCCAATGAAGCGACTTGAGAAGAGGGGTTATATGAGCATAGCCAGGCTGATGGAAGATTAGCCGTGCAGCTGAGTTTTGAACAGACTGAAGGGGAGAGAGATGATTCAGAGGGAGACCAACAAAAAGGAGGTTGCCATAGTCTAGAAAGGAGGTGACTAAAGAGTGGATAAGTGGATAAGTAGTGTGTTCAGAAAGGAAGGGGCAAATTTTGCTGATGTTATAGAGAAAGAAACGACATGTTTTAGTGATCAGTTGGATGTGTGTGGAGAAGGAGAGGGAGGAGTCAAAGCTTGTGAGCCGAGGAAACGGGAAGTAGTAGAGCATTATCCACAGAGATTGAGAAAAGGGGAGGCAGGTTTAGGGGGAAAGATAAGAAGCTCGGTTTTGGCCATATTCAATTTCAAATGGCGGTGAGACATCCAGGCAGCAATGTCAGATAGGCAGGCAGAGATCCGGGCCTGGATTGCCAGAGAGATATCGGGTGTAGAGAGGTAGATCCGAGAGTCACCAGCATAAAAATGGTATTGAAAACAATGGGAGGAGATGAGTGCACCAAGGGACAGAGTATAGAGAGAGAAAAGGAGTGGGTTACACAAAACAAAATAAACGGTACCATCTAACTTCTGAACCATATAACATCTCAACAAATATATAACGTCTCAACAAATAGGCGTGTCCTACCTGGAGTGGTGGGTTTACCCCTAAACAAAGACATGGGGAGGGGTGGCCTGCACAGAGCGACAGGTGCACCTACTCTTGCCATCTTGCTGGGCAGACTAGATGGACCATGCTGGTCTTTATCTGCCGTCATTTACTATGTTACTATGTTACCAACTGAGAGTGGGATAGCAGTAGAGGAGGATCCACTAGAACAAACACTTAAAGTATGATGGGAGAGATAAGAAGAGAACCAGGGTAGAACAGAGCCCTTAAAACTAAGCGAGGACAAGGTGTTGAGGAGAAGGTATGGACAAGTTCCTGGAGGAAAGGTCCATAATCTATTTTTAGTTCAAATGTATTTTATTAATTTTTCGCCAACAACACACAACCATACAGGCATGAAACGCAGTAAGGTACATACAGAGGCAGACATATGTAAAACCTCCTGGGTAAGCTATCTGACTGAGAGGGGCACAGAATAAATAGCCACCCACCTCAAACAGTCGAGGTACGAAGGCAAGCTCCCCAGAGCGTTCCTAGGGACAGGAGGGCCAACCAGGACCAACAACCCCCCCAGCCTGTGCCACCCACTATCACTCCCCAACAACCCAGCACGTCAGAGCAAGCTGCAGGATCTGGGCCGGCCCAGGGTGTGCTCTTCTCCCAGGCCCGACCCTAAACCAATCACTAAGACGTACCCCCTGCCCTTGCCAGGACATCATTCATCCCTGCACCCCAACAACATCCACACACCCCACCTCCCCCTCCCCCCTCCATGGCAGACACACCTCACAGTCAACCAATCAGATAGACAGCAACCCCAATCATCAACGCCACCTATCCATCATAATCCACCTAGGACCCTACTACGCACTCGGATCGGTAAGAGAGAAAGATGAGGCCCCCAGCCATCCAAGAACCTCTGCCAGCGCCCCGGGTGCCCGGCAGCAAACAGCCGATCCAAAAGCAAGTGTTCATGGAGCATCACTCGCCAAATACCATACACAGGTCCCGAAGCATCCAGCCACTTCTGGAGTATTGTCAGTCGAGCCAGCAGCAACACCAAGCGCACCCAATGCAGCGTCCCGGGACGAAGGCCAAGCCCCCCCGCGTCCTCCCACACATCCAGGACCGCGTTTCCCGCACTCAGAGAGAGGGGTCGCTGCAGGCAGCAGGTCAAATGACGAACCACCCGTTCCCAAAACATCTGTACCCGCGGGCATGTCCAAAACATATGCCCCAACGTGGCTCGGGCCTCATCACACCGGGGGCATCCAGGAATGCTAGCGAGCCCGGCCCGCCATGCCCTGTGCGGAGCAAAATAAAGTCGACGCAATATTTTGAACTGGGCATCACGGTGAAGTACTTGCACGCTCAACTTGGGAAGGCCGGCCAAAGCATGCAACATCCCTTCTGCGGAGACCACTTCCCCCAGTTCCGCGGACCAAGCCCTGGCTAGCTCATCCACCGGTATCGGCTCAGCAGCCTCCCAGAGCATCTGATGTAGGTAGGAGACCCTCACACCCACGTCCGCTCCCCTGAGCGCCGCCTCAAGAGAGGAACTAACCTCCCCCCGCAAAGCCTCCCGAGGAACTCCCCGAAGGTAAACTACGGACCTGTAAATATGGGAAGAGATCTCGCGGCTCCAACGGGTATTGCCGACAAAGCTGTGAAAAATCCTCCACCACCCCATCCAGTGTGACCAGCTGTTCCAAATTTTCAATCCCCAGTCGAGCCCACCTAGCAAACAAGGATCCCCCCCAACCGGGTAAAAAGTCTGCATTCCCCCGTAATGGGAGGTAGGGAGAATAATGGACTGACAAGCCTCGTGTCAGACAGAGAAGGCACCAGGCCTGCCGAACAGGGTCCACCAACACCTCCCGAAGGGTCCGATGAAGACCCCGCGTCTTCCGGGCGTGGAGAAGAAACCTTGGGTGCGACGGCCCCACCGCCTCCCGAAACAGTTCCAAAGGCGAGCAATCCTCGAGATCCCAGAGCCAGTCCCGTGCAATACGCAACAGACAAGCTACATTATATTTACGAAGGTCAGGGAGACCTAGACCCCCCAAAGGACGCGGCTGTTGGAGTACCTCCAGACGAAGCCTTGGCCGTCGCCCCCGCCACAGCAGACGATTAAGCAGCATTTGTATCTTCCGCAGATCCTTACTTTTAAGAAACAACGGGAGTATCTGAAGCATATAAAGAATCTTGGGAAACAAGGCCATTTTATACAACGCAATCCGGCCTCCCAGGGATAAGGGCAAATCCCGCCACTTGTCCACCGCCACCGAGACAGCATCGACCAACTTAGATACATTAAGAGAATATAGGTCTTGCAACCGAGCCGGCAAATAGATGCCAAGATACTTGAAGTGACCGGTAGCCCACCGCAGCGGAAAATCGCCAGACCACCCCTGCTGAGCAGCAGGACCTACCAGCATCGCCTCAGATTTATCCAGGTTCAAACGAAACCCCGATGGCACCCCGTACTCCTGAATAAGCCATAATAGAGGAGGTAGTCCCTCTCGAGGACTACCCAGATGCACCAAGAGATCGTCGGCAAACGCCGCGACGCGGACCTCAGCCCGTCCCACAGAGACACCCTTAAACCCCGTGGCAGCCCGGATCCGCTGTAGCAAAGGCTCCAATGTCAAGACAAATAAAAGCGGGGAAAGCGGGCAGCCCTGACGGGTGCCCTTCTGGATGTCGAACATCTCGGCCATGGCGCCATTCACCAAGAGCGCCCCTTTGGGCTCTGCATAAAGTAGGCGAACAACATCCACAAAGAACCCCGAGAAGCCCATCGCATCCAGGGTTTGATACATGAAATCCCAGCTCACCCTATCGAACGCTTTCTCAGCGTCGAAGCTAATCAGCATGGATCCGTGGGTCACCACTTGCTCCGCGCACATGGAGAGCAAAATACGCTGTACGCTAAAGGCGGCATGACGGCCCCTCACAAAGCCCACCTGGTCCTTATGAATCAGATCTGGCAGGAACTGTGCTAACCGATCCGCTATGATCTTAGCGAATAATTTAATATCTACGTTAAGCAGCGAGATAGGGCGATACGAACTAGGCAGAAGTGGGTCGCGTCCAGGTTTTGGGAGGATAGTGATCAATGCCTTATTGGCTTCATAGGGAAACCGTCCCCTACGTACTAAATCCTCAAAGTAGCCCACAGAGGGGACCACCACATCACCCCCCAACGCCTTGTAGAACTCGCTGCGAAAACCATCAACCCCGGGTGCCCGGCCCAACTTTAAATGCCTAATCCCCTCCTGAACCTCCCGACCCGATAGTGGCTGACTCAAAGCCTGCCTGCCCTCCTCGCTAAGCCGGGGCAGACGACAGTCGCTAAGAAAGTCCTGACCGGCCGCCGCCGGAGCCCCCTCCCCCTCATAAAGATGCCTAAAAAAATCAGTAAAGACCGCCTCTATATCGGCACCATCGCGCCGGAGAGTCCCATCAGCATGTCGCACAGCACCGATGGTGCGAGGACCTCCAGCAGGCCGCACCAGGGAAGACAACAATCTGCCAGCTCTGTTACCGTGTTGATGCAACCGGAATCTGTAATATAACAGGGACTTTTGCGCTCTCCTATGAAGGAGCATCTCCAGCTCGGTCTGGAGCTCCCTCAGCTTGCGGTGGTTTTCCACGGTCCGACTGCCCGCCAGCACTCTCCGCGCCTGCCCCAAGTCCCGCTCCAGCCGCACAATCTGCTGATTCAGCCTCCGACGCCGCTGACTGGTATAATTAATAATGTCGCCATGAAGGACGGCCTTACCCGCCTCCCAGAGAAGAGCGGGAGAAGTCCCGGGCTGTTCATTGAGGGTAACGTAGTCTTTCCAACGGTCACGAAGAAACGCTTCAAAATGCCGGTCCCCACAGAGTTCCAGGGGATAACGCCATAGCCGGCCCCGACCCGGATTTCCATTGCTAAGCTCTAGAATCACCATCGCGTGATCGGACAGGACAGAGGGACCCACCTCTGCATCTCGAACCCGACTAAATAGGGAAGCCGAAACCAAAAAATAATCTATGCGGGACCACGTACCGTGTGCCCGAGATTGATGAGTATACTCCCGGTCTCCCGGGTGAAGAGTCCGCCAGATGTCTAAGAGCTGATGACCATCACACAATCCCCAGAGACGCCGCCGTGTCCTCTGGTTCCGACCGCCAACCGGCCCGGAACGATCTAATTCAGCATGCAGCACTTCATTGAAATCTCCCCCAAGTACAACCTGATATCCGACAGTGACCGCCAAAATCCGGGTGAGAGCCCGAAAAAAACTGGCGTCGTATACATTTGGGGCATAAACCGAGCACAGCGCCACTTTCATCCCCGCCATTGTCCCCCACACACACACATACCGGCCCTCAGGATCAGTCTCCACACGCTCCTCCAGCCAATCCACAGATCGGGCAAACAGAATGGCTACCCCCCCTCTTTTTCCCCACTGCAGGGGAGCCATACATTTTAGCAATATGGCCCTTACATAGCTTCCCATGTTCCTCCATAGACTGGTGGGTCTCTTGTAGCATGACCACCCCTATCTGTTTACGTTTCAAAAGCTGAAGCACCTTATAGCGCTTGATCGGGGATCCGAGGCCACAAACATTCCAGGATGCTATCCTAACACCCGTAGTCATGACACCTATGTCCGAAGGGTCCCCAAAGAGCCATCAACCAAGCTTCTGTAAAGTGAAGACCCCCCCCAGCCTAGGGTCTCACCCATCACCCACAACCAAAACTCACACAACAGCCGCAACCACTCACCAACATACGAAGAGTCACCGTCACTCCCACACGCATCTGCCTTACCCACTACTAACCAATCATTCCACCCAGACCCCCCTCCCCCCCCAGCCCCCCACCTTCCCCCCCCCAACCCACCCCGCCACCCTCCCCTCTCCCCCTTCCCCTTTCCCTAACGCAATCACCTCTACCTCCCAGCCCACCTCCACCGCTGGCCGCACCGAGACCTCCAGTGCTTGCAGAACCCCCCCCTCCCCCAGGCAGGTCATATCCCCCCACTATCCCCGTTGGCCAGACCCCCATCCTATCCCTGGGTTCCCCCCACCCCCAGTAGACAGCCTGCCCTCCCGCCCACAGAAGTCTACAATGACAAAACCCAGCCCCACAGAATATCTCCAAGATCCTCAGATGCAGCAGATATCATGATAAGCTGCATGGAGAACACAGTCCCCCCACTGCAGGGGACAGAGACAGCCCCAGCTTGTGCAGGGCCGGGGTCACATTACAGGAGGGAATCACCCACAATGTCCCAAACAGTCGCCGCACGAGAGGCAGCTCCCACAGCCCCACAAGCCGCTCCCCCCAGACCATGGCGGGCGTCCCCCCCCCCACGCTTCCCCCTTGTGTAACCCATACCCCAGCCTATCCAGCCAGGTCAGAGCAATACCAGAGGGAGAGCAATAACAATATGAACATTTGGTAGTTGAGTGAAACAGACAAAGGAGATTAAGAGAAACTACACAAGTCCAATAAAAGGAAATTAGGCACATAAGTTAAGTACAGAAGTACTAGCAATCTCAGGGTAAGGAAGGAAGAAGAGAAAAAAAAAACACTCATGTCCCTAGGCATGTAAGTGCCATAATGCCAATTAAACAAATATACATGAACTAAGGCCAACACGGCCCCGGGGCTAACCGCAAGCCACTTAACCAGGCATCGGTAAAGATCCCCTCCTGCAGAACATGCCAAAACTAGCCACAGGAGCCGTGGTTAGGCAACGGAGCCTCCAGTCAACCTCCCCCCAAGAGCTGGAAAAAAAGGGGGAGGAGAGGCCTAGGGGGAAGGAGGAAAGGAGCAGTACCTCCCCACGGCCATGCAGGCCCGTAAACCCCCCACCAATCTCAACAAGACCCGGAACTAACATCCATCAGTCCCCGCAGGAAAAGAAAGGGACCAGGGGAGCTCTCCGCCGCCAACTTCACTGGGGATAGACCTTTCCCTCAGCTCAGGCCATTACAGAAGTCCAAGGCTGCCTCCGGTGTAGCAAAGGTTCGCCGACCCCCTTCATAATCGACCCGGAGAGTCGCTGGATAGACCATCACGAAACGGAGGCCACGTGCTATCAGCCGGCTGCAGACATCTTTGTACGCGCGGCGCCTCTGAGACACTCCAGCTGAGTAGTCTTGGAAGATCAGGATCCTGCCCGGCTCACCTCCTGGACGGCGCTGCAGTCTTGACGCGCGCAGGACCCCCTCCTTCTGAGCAGCGTTCAGGAAGCGGGCGATCACCGCTCGGGGTCTGTTGTCGCCGGTCCGTAGAGGCCCCAGCCGGTGCACCCTCTCCAACACTATGGCCCCCATCGACTCCTCCAGGGGCAGATTAGCAGGCAGCCACCTCTCCAGGTAACCACGCAGATCCTTCTCTTGTACCGCCTCCTCGATACCGATAAAGCGCAGGTTGTTCCGTCGGCTCCTGTTCTCGAGGTCCTCAAGCTTCTCCGCATGTTGGGTCAGGGCCTCCTCCAGCTTTTTGATACGAGCTCCATCTTGTCCACATGTGTCCTCAAGAGCGCCAAGACGCTGCTCTACCTGCTCCACATGGCGGTTAAAATCGCCAACCGCCTGTGCCACCTCAGTGATCTGGGAAGCCAGACCCCCCAAGCGACCCTCCAGGGCTTCCACCACAGCCCTCGAAACCTCCGCTACCAGGGACGGCGCGGCCGCCGGCTGCGTCCCGTCAGGGGCGCCCTCCGCCATCTTGCTGTCACCACCTCGGATCCGCTCCCGGCGGGGGGTTTTTGTGGCCATGCGGGTTCTTCCTGCCAGAGGCTTCGGCAAATAGGCGCCCCCTGCCAAAGTAAGTGTGCGGCCCCCCGGCCTGCGACAAGGAGTGCTCAATAAAAGGATAAATAGCCGGGGGAGAGGAGACGGGTTCCGGAGCTAAGTAGGAAACGTCCTGCTTAGCCCACCATGCCACCGGAAGTCTGATAATCTATTTTTAAAGAGGACCCAGATAATCTACTGCATGCCCCAATACAAGCATTATGGAACCTGTGTGTCTTTTTGGGAAACTGCTAGGTCCTTGTGACCTGGATTGGTCACTGTTGGAAACAGGATATTGGGCTTAATGGATCTTGTTCTGACCCAGTATGATATTTCTTATGATGTTATGCAAATTTTTTTTTTTTTTTTTTAGTGCCGTCGAGCCAGTGCTGACTCCTGGCGACTCAGCTGCTTCTGGGTTTCCTTAGCAATGTATCACTGGAAGTAGATTGCCAGGCCTTTTCTTCTGAGGCAGTGGAGGGTAAAGTGTCGTGCCCAAGGTCACAAGGAGTAAAAATGCAGTGTGTCTTCGAGTCAGTCCTGACTCCTGGTGACTCAGTGTGTTTTATGAAATGTGCACATACATCACAACTCTGTCCAAACGATGCTCCCGGAAACACTTGTGCATGGGCTGCATGGAGGTATGCATGATCTTTTGGCATGCATACTGTCTACATGCTTATACAACCACAAGATGTCATTACAGCCCTTTTCCACATGTTAAACGGGGTTTACAAGCAGAGAAAGCTTTATCAAATGTCGTTCTCAATGTGTTGGAAGCCAAGCAGAGTTGGCTTCACCCATTCCCTTTTGGATAGTTTGGTTTTGCTGGCTGGTGACTCTCATATATTTTTATTTATTTATTTATTTTATTTATTTACATTCTCTTATATACTGCGCTATTCTGCATCAGTGCGGTTTACATTGAACAAACTGAAATTACATTGAACAGGGCATTATAACTTGGAGATAACTATTTTACAGGGAACATGGGCTATGGAGGGTTAAGTGGCTTGCCCAAGACCACAAGGAGCACCTGTGGGACTAGAAACCCCAGTCCTTCAGGACCAAGGTTGCTGTCCTCTATTGAGATATAGAGGTTTATTGATGAGAGAAGATTTTCAGGGTGGTCAAAAAGTATTTGGAACAGCTTGAAAAAAAGAGAACACCCCCCCCCCCCATCTCCATCTATGGACTGTCCCTTCCTTTTCAGCATGACTTGCAGGGGTATAAGGTGCATTGCTAAACACATTGGACTGCAGGGGCCTCTAGTTGGTGGGGTCAAGCCACAGCAGCTGATTTTATTCTTCATAACACACAATGCTAACTACAAAATAATAATAAGTGTTATTATTAAATAATAAGTGTAAGTGCCCTGAGCCCTCTCCTCCTGTGCCCACACCTCCCACTGACAGGCTCTCTACTCCTGTGCCCATACTTCCCCCCACATATGCCGCTTCCTGTGCCCACACCTCCACCACACATACCCTCTCCTCCTGTGCCCACACCTTTAGTTTAGTTTACTTGTGTTTGATATACTGCCCTTTATGACATCAGGGTGGTTTACAATCACATTAACAATCAAATAACGGCACGAGGTCAGAAAAAGGAAAGGGAACTACAATTTCAACAGAAAAGAGGAAATAAGAGCATAATGACAAGACAGAAGGAGGAGAGTGTAGACAAATATAAACAACAAAACAAACAAACTCAGGTCAATTTTTTGAAACTGGGAGATTGTAAGCAGTGGTGAATAGGTGCGTTTTAAGTTGAGACTTGAAAATATTGTAATTTGTTTCTAATCGGAGTGGTGTGGGCAAAGAATTCCAGAGGGCAGGGCCGAGAAAGAAAAAAGCAGAGTGGAGAGTGGATTGGAGATGCGCACGTGAGGGAGGAGGAAGATGAAGACGATTAACATGAATGGAGCAGAGACTGCGCATGGGAACGTGGAACTGGAGGAGGTCAGTGAGGTACTGTGGTGTGCGAGCATAGATAGCTCGGTGCACCAAAATAAGAATCTTGAAATGAAAATGGAATTCGATAGGAAGCCAGTGTAAACGAAACAATAGTTGTGTAACATGATCCATACGAGAAGAGTGAGTGATGATCCTGGCTGCAGTATTTTGTAACAGTTGTAAGCGACGTGACTGAGTGCGAGTGATATCTGTGAAAACAGAATTACAGTAGTCAATCTGAGAAATAACCGTGGCTAGGGTAAGGGTAGTTAGGGCAGAGAGAGAAAGAAAAGGGCGGATAGAACGTATTTGGCGTAGGAAGAAATATGATCTCTTAGTTAGGTGAGAGATATGATCCGTGAAGGTAAGATTAGAATCGAGCAGAATCCCAAGATAGCGAAAAGAAGAAACCAGGGGAATTGTGGAATTATCAATGGAGGGTGCAAGTGAGGGACAGGGGCCTCCAAAAGTGAACCATGTAGAGGATGTTTTAGACAGGTTAAGGTGAAGACAGTTTGAAGATAACCAGTTTGCTACAAGGGTGAGGCGGGAATTTAGGGGAGAAAGGTCTGGAAGGAGGGGGTTAGTGTGATGCAGGATGATGTTGTCATCAGCATAAAAAAAAACCTGAGACACATGATTGTTGAATACAGAGGGCTAGAGGTGCAAGAAAAAGGTTAAACAAAAGAGGGGCCAGAACTGATCCCTGAGGAACACCGCAAGGGAGGGGGGTAGGAACAGAAGAGTGATGTGGATTAGATGGTGAGGCCACAGAGAAGGAGCGGAAGGATAACAAAGAGTGGAACCAGTGATAGACATTTCCTCTGAGACCAGCATCTCAAAGGTGTGAGAGAAGAAGAGAATGATCAACTAGATCAAAGGCAGCAGAAAGATCAAGAGAAACCACCACCGAAATATCACCTCTGTCATGTGTAGAGTGAAGATCGTTGAGAAGTGCTACTAAGACCGTCTCAGTGCTATGACCCTGACGGAAACCCGATTGACGTAGATGCAAAAGGTTTATAGAATGAAGGTGTTGAGAGAGTTGAGAGAAAACAGTTTTTCGACGATCTTAGCAAGAAAAGAAAGATTGGAAATGGGGTGATAGTTTGCTGGAGTGAGAGGATCAAGGGTAGGTTTTTTCAGAATGGGACAAACTAGTGCATGTTTCCAGAGGGAAGGGAAGGAACCAGAAGAGAGACAGGAGTTGATCATAGTGAGGACAGATGGTATGAGAGAAAGGGAAGGTTCAACAAGCCAGGCGGAGGGGATGGGGTCAAGAGGGCAAGTGGTCTTACGTGCTGAAGAGATGAGGACCAGAAGCTCTGAGGTGGTAATAGAGTGAAAGGCTGACCAATGGTGAAAGAGGGAGGAAAGGGGAGAGAGAGAGAGGGAGAAGGAGGGGGGGAGGACAGAGGGGGAGGATGAGATGGAAGGGCAGCACGCAAATCCAGAATCTTGTTTGCAAAGTGTGATGCCAAGCTGGAAGGAGAGGGCATGGGACGGGGAGGGGCAGGAGAAAAGTCAGAATGAAGCGAGGTGAGGAATCTGAGCACGGAGAATAGCTGTTTAGAGGGATTAGGAGCTGTGGTGATGCAATCAGAGAAAAAGGCAGATTTAGCCTGGTGGACAGAAGAACGGTAGAGTCGGTGCTGTTCATGAAACTTTGCCAAGGTATGAGTGGTGCGGCACTTGCGCCAGATGTGTTTGGCTCGACTAAGGTGACGACGCAAGAGGCGCAGGCCAGCGTGAAACCAGGGCTCTCTGGCAGAGGGACATTTGGACTGAGCTGGGCAAAGGGGTGCAAGTTGATCAAGGGCGGAAGATAGAGAAGAAGTCCAAACTGAAGCCTACGCATTAGGAGAGAGAGTAGAGAAAGTGTCTGGAAGAAGCTGTTGTGCAGGAGGGAAGCGCTGAAAGGTACGGTGAGTAATATGGCGACGTAGAGGGGCAAGGGAAATGATGGGGCGGGGGAGGGTCAAGATTGGTGGCAGGTTGGAGGGAGGAAAGGTCAAGAGGAATGTAAGGCAGTGATGATCAGTCCAGGGAAGAGGTTGCATCGAAAGCTGAGAGATGGAGAAAGGGGGGGATAAAGGGATAATTAAGGGGTCAAGGATATAACCAGCTACATGGGTTGGGCACAGGACAAGCTGTTGAAGGGAGAGGTCGTGAAGGAGAGCAGTGAAAGACAGGTCTTTAGCAGATGTGGGGCAGTCAAAGTGGTTATTGAGATCTCCAACCACCACCAGATGAGGGTAGCTTAGGGAAACGTCAGTAATGGTGTGAAGAAGAGTATCCCAAAGGTAGGCTGGAAGAGAGGGAGGTACGTAAAGGACTAGAAAGTAGAAAGAGGGGGAGGATTGGAGAAAGAAGAGAAGAGATTCAGGATATTGCAGGAGGGGTGAAGTAACCTGAGATATGGGAAGAGAAGAACGGTAGAGGACAGCAACGCTACCTCTGGTCCGGCCCACACAAGGGACAGAGAGAGCAGAGAAACAAGGGGGTAGACATCGGGCAAGAAGGGGCTGCTCGCCATCTTTTATCCAAGTCTCAGAGAGACACAGTATGTCCAGAGACTCTTGGAGGATAAGGTCTTGTAGTAAGAGAGACTTAGTTCGTAGTGAACGGCAATTCACTGTGCCAAGCTTAAGGGAAGAGGGAAATAAAGGAGGAGGGGTAAAGCATATGGAAGCGGTGTTGGGCAAACAAGGTTGCAGATATGTCAAAGTTCGAAAAAGACCACCATTAGTTGCTGGATAGAAGTGAGAGGGGGAGGGTCGGTGACCCCATACTACAGGGATGGCAGACATAGGGCACAAGGATCGGCCAGCAAATTTCAAGGACTTAAAGGCACAGCTGAACAAGAATGCAGACCTACTTGGAGTGGAGAGGAAGAAGCAAGTGTAGTAGAGAGGCAGAGCAAGATGAGGAAGTCCTGCAGGAAGGAAGCTGAGGGACGACAATGGAGTGTGACACCCTCAGAGCGACCCTAAGGAGCACGTGCTCCTTAGATGCGCTCCTTCGGTGCACGCCACGACGGTGACAAGCGCCGCTGGAGGCGTTCTTAAATAGCTTGCAGAGCTCTGGAGAGTACCTGGGGGGTCCACGCGGCCGCGTCACTTCTTGGGTAGGCGGGATAAGCAGTTGGAAGGCAATCAATAACCTGGGAGAGACAAACAGCAACACTGTAAGCAGCAGAAGCACACAGCAAAGGCACAGGCAAGGTAACATCAAGAAGTGCCCACACCTCCCCCTACATGCTCTCTCCTCCTGTGCCCACACCTCTCCCCCACCTGCTCTCTCGTCCTGTGCCCACACCTCCCCCTACATGCTGTCTCCTCCTGTGCCCACACCTCTCCCCACACATGCCCTCTCCTCCTGTGCCCACACCTCTCCCCACACATGCCCTCTCCTCCTGTGCCCACACCTCTCCCCACACATGCCCTCTCCTCCTGTGCCCACACCTCTCCCCACACATGTTCTCTCCTCCTGTGCCCACACTTTCCCCCACCTGCTCTCTCGTCCTGTGTCCACACCTCCCCCTACATGCTCTCTCCTCCTGTGCCCACACCTCTCCCCACACATGCTCTCTCCTCCTGTGCCAACACCTCCCCCACACATGCTCCCTCCTCCTGTGCCTACACTTACCCTCACATGCCCTCTCCTCCCCCACACATGCTCCCTCCTCCTGTGCCCACACCTCCCCCACACCTGCTCCCTCCTCCTGTGTTAACACTTTCCCTCACATGCCCCCTCCTCCTGTGCCCACACCTCCCCCACACATGCTCCCTCCTCCTGTGCCCACACCTCCCCCACACAAGCTCCCTCCTCCTGTGCCTACACTTTCCCTCACATGCCCTCTCCTCCTGTGCCCACACCTCCCCCCACACATGCTCCCTCCTCCTGTGCCCACACCTCCCCCACACATGCTCTCTCCTCCTGTGCCCACACCACTCCCCAAACATGCTCTCTCCTCCTGTGCCCACACCTCTCCCCAAACATGCCCTCTCCTCCTGTGCCCACACCTCTCCCCACACATGCTCCCTCCTGTGCCCACACCTCCCCACACATGCTCTCTCCTCCTGTGCCCACACCTCCCCCACACATGCTCTCTCCTCCTGTGCCCACACCTCTCCCCACACATGCTCTGTCCTCCTGTTGCCACACCTCTCCCCACACATGCTCCCTCCTGTGCCCACACCTCCCTCACACATGCTCCCTCCTGTGCCCACACCTCCCCACACATGCTCCCTCCTCCTGTGCCCACACCTCCCCCACACATGCTCTCTCCTCCTGTGCCCACACCTCCCCCACACATGCCCTCTCCTCCTGTGCCCACGCCTCTCCCCACCCATGCTCTGTCCTCCTGTGCCCACACCTCTCCCCACACATGCTCTCTCCTCGTGTGCCCACGCCTCTCCCCACCCATGCTCTGTCCTCCTGTGCCCACACCTCTCCCCACACCTCTCCCCACACATGCCCTCTCCTCCTGTGCCCACACTTCCCCTACTTGCTCTCTCGTCCTGTGCCCACACCTCTCCCCACACATGCCCTCTCCTCCTGTGCCCACACTTCCCCCACCTGCTCTCTCGTCCTGTGCCAACACCTCTCCCCACACATTCTCTCTCCTCCTGTGCCCACACGTCTCCCCACACATGCTCCCTCCTGTGCCCACACCTCCCCCACACATGCCCTCTCCTCCTGTGCCCACACATACCCCACACATGCTCTGTCCTCCTGTGCCCACACCTCTCCCCACACATGCCCTCTCCTCCTGTGCCCACACCTCTCCCCACACATGCCCTCTCCTCCTGTGCCCACACCTCTCCCCACACATGCTCCCTCCTCCTGTGCCCACACCTCCCCCACACATGCTCTCTCTTCCTGTGACCACACCTCCCCCACCCATGCTACCGACTCCTGTGCCCACACCTCTCCCCACACATGCTCTCTCTTCCTGTGCCCACACCTCCCCCACACATGCTCTCTCTTCCTGTGCCCACACCTCCCCCACACATGCTCCCTCCTCCTGTGCCCACACCTCTCCCCACACATGCTCTCTCTTCCTGTGCCCACACCTCCCCCACACATGCTCCCTACTCCTGTGCCTACACTTTCCCTCACATGCCCTCTCCTCCTGTGCCCACACCTCCCCCACACATGCTCCCTCCTCCTGTGCCCACACCTCTCCCACACATGCTCTCTCCTCCTGTGCCTACACTTTCCCTCACATGCCCTCTCCTCCTGTGCCCACACCTCCCCCACACATGCTCTCTCCTCCTGTGCCCACACCTCCCCCACACATGCTCCCTCCTCCTGTGCCTACACTTTCCCTCACATGCCCTCTCCTCCTGTGCCCACACTTCCCCCACCTGCTCTCTCGTCCTGTGCCCACACCTCCCCCAAACAAGCGCCCACCACCGGTGCCCACACCTCCCCCTACATGCTCTCTCCTCCTGTGCCCAAACCTCTCCCCACACATGCTCTCTCTGCCTGTGCCCACACCTCCCCCACACATGCTCCCTCCTCCTGTGCCCACACCTCCCCCACACATGCTCTCTCCTCCTGTGCCCACACCTCTCCCCACACATGCCCTCTCCTCCTGTGCCCACACCTCTCCCAACACATGCTCCCTCCTGTGCCTACACCTCTCCCCACACATGCCCTCTCCTCCTTTTCCCTCACTTACCCCACCTGCTCTCTCGTCATGTGCCCACACCTCCCCCACACATGCTCCCTCCTCCTGTGCCTACACTTTCCCTCACATGCCCTCTCCTCCTGTGCCCACACCTCTCCCCACACATGCTCTCTCCTTCTGTGCCCACACCTCCCTCACACATGCCCGCTCCTCCTGTGCCCACACCTCCCCCACACATGCTATCTCCTCCTGTGCCCACACCTCCCCCACACATGCTACCTCCTCGTGTGCCCACACCTCTCCCCACACATGCCCTCTCCTTCTGTGCCCACACCTCCCCCACACATGCCCTCTCCTCCTGTGCCCACACCTCCCCCACACATGCTCTCTCCTTCTGTGCCCACACCTCCCCCACACATGCCCTCTCCTCCTGTGCCCACACCTCCCCCACACATGCTCTCTCCTCCTGTGCCCACACCTCCCCCACACATGCTCTCTCCTCCTGTGCCCACACCTCCCCCACACATGCTACCTCCTCGTGTGCCCACACCTCTCCCCACACATGCCCTCTCCTCCTGTGCCCACACCTCCCCCACACATGCCCTCTCCTCCTGTGCCCTCACCTCCCCCACACATGCTCCCCCCTCCTGTGCCCACACCTCTCCCCACACATGCCCTCTCCTCCTGTGCCCTCACCTCCCCCACACATGCTCCCTCCTCCTGTGCCCACACCTCTCCCCACACATGCTCTCTCCTCCTGTGCCCACACCTCCCCCACACATGCTCTATCCTCCTGTGCCCACACCACTCCCCAAACATGCTCTCTCCTCCTGTGCCCACACCTCTCCCCACACATGCCCTCTCCTCCTGTGCCCACACCTCTCCCCACACATGCTCCCTCCTCCTGTGCCCACACCTCCCCCACACATGCTCTCTCCTCCTGTGCCCACACCTCCCCCACACATGCTCCCTCCTCCTGTGCCCACACCTCTCCCCACACATGCTCTCTCCTCCTGTGCCCACACCTCCCCACACATGCTCCCTCCTCCTGTGCCCACACCTCTCCCCAAACATGCGCTCTCTTCCTGTGCCCACACCTCCCCCACACATGCTCCCTACTCCTGTGCCTACACTTTCCCTCACATGCCCTCTCCCTCTGTGCCCACACCTCTCCCCACACATGCTCTCTCGTCCTGTGCCCACACCTCCCCCACACATGCTCCCTACTCCTGTGCCTACACTTTCCCTCACATGCCCTCTCCTCCTGTGCCCACACCTCCCCCACACATGCTCTCTCCTCCTGTGCCCACACCTCCCCCACACATGCTCCCTCCTCCTGTGCCTACTCTTTCCATAACATGCCCTCTCCTCCTGGGCCCACACTTCCCCCACCTGCTCTCTCCTCCTGTGCCCACACCTCTCCCCACACATGCTCTCCTCCTGTGCCCACACCTCCCCCACACATGCCCTCTCCTCCTGTGCCCTCTCCTCCCCCACACATGCTCCCTCCTCCTGTGCCCACACCTCCCCCACACATGCTCTCTCTGCCTGTGCCCACACCTCCCCCACACATGCCCTCTCCTCCTGTGCCCACACCTCCCCCACACATGCTCCCTCCTGTGCCCGCACCTCTCCCCACACATGCCCTCTCCTCCTGTGCCCACATCTCCCTCACACATGCTCCCCTCCTGTGCCCAAACCTGCCCCACACATGCTCTCTCCTCCTGTGCCCACACCTCCCCACACATGCTCCCTCCTCCTGTGCCTACACTTTCCCTCACATGCCCTCTCCTCCTGTGCCCACACTTCCCCCACCTGCTCCCTCCTCCTGTGCCCACATCCCTCCCCACACATGCCCTCTTGTGCCCACACCTCTCCCCACACATGCCCTCTCCTCCTGTGCCCACACCTCCCCCACACATGCTCCCTCCTGTGCCCGCACCTCTCCCCACACATGCCCTCTCCTCCTGTGCCCACATCTCCCTCACACATGCTCCCCCTCCTGTGCCCACACCTCCCCCACACATGCTCTCTCCTCCTGTGCCCACACCTCCCCCACACATGCTCCCTCCTCCTGTGCCTACACTTTCCCTCACATGCCCTCTCCTCCTGTGCCCACACTTCCCCCACCTGCTCCCTCCTCCTGTGCCCACATCCCTCCCCACACATGCCCTCTTGTGCCCACACCTCCCCCACACATGCTCCCTCCTCCTGTGCCCACACCTCCCCACACATGCTCCTCCTGTGCCCGCACCTCTCCCCACACATGCCCTCTCCTCCTGTGCCCACATCTCCCTCACACATGCTCCCCCCTCCTGTGCCCACACCTCCCCCACACATGCTCTCTCCTCCTGTGCCCACACTTCCCCCACCTGCTCTCTCGTCCTGTGCCCACACCTCTCCCCACACATGCCCTCTCCTCCTGTGCCCACACTTCCCCCTCCTGTTCTCTTGTCCTGTGCCCACACCTCTCCCCACACTTGCCCTCTCCTCCTGTGCCCACACTTCCCCCACCTGCTCTCTCATCCTGTGCCCACACCTCTCCCACCTGCTCTCTTCTCCTGTGCCCACACCTACGTCTGAAATGCTATCTCCCCCTGTGCCAAGACCCTCCCACACATGCTCTCTCCTGTTGTGCTACTAGTACTGCTAATCATTTTTTTTAAATTTAATTAAATTTCCAAAAACTTACAAAAGCAAGCATATAGAAACCATAGTGTTACAAAGAAATAAACACAAAGAAATAAACACAAAAACATACTAATCATTTTTATAGTGCTACAAGTTGGTTTGATCCAAGGGTTTCTGCTATCCTAGACAACAACCCCGGCCTCGCCACCCTCCCCCCCGCCCCCGCTGCTTTCTGCTGTTGCTGCCGCCCCCCCCCCCCCCATCTGCTGCTGATTCCATCTCGAAAGGGGAGGTGGGCATTGGAAATTATTTCTGAAGGAGGTGGCATTTTGCTGCTGTTTTTGCAAATACTGCCACTGTTGCTTCCCCCCCTAAATAGAAATTTCAGCACCTTGGTGGTGGGATGGCATGGTCACCCATGTGTTCTGCTTACAATTAAGGGAAGAGGCGGCCACTTAGCTCACCTAGTGGACAGACCAGCCCTGGCTACAAGCCATATGCAGTATTGTTCATATAGATGTAAGACAGAATCCCTGCTCATCAGAGCTTACAATCTAATCAAGAAGGAAAAGCATCACACAGCTGGGGACTAGGGTATCCACATAAAATATGGTCTTCTCTCGAGCTCTCGACACTGTACTTAAATTATTAAAGCATTCAATGATATCAACAAAGAACTATTCTCTCTTTTCAATCTTCAACATAATTAGCAAAGGATATGTATTTATATATCCACTGAAGGTCTCAGACTTTCATGACACTCATTTCTTGAGCTTTTTTTCTTGCCCAGTGAAAGTGTATAAAAGCATCAATAACCAACTGTGTTTGCATAGAAATAGTATAAAAATTATTACTGCCCTCCTGTTGTTCTGTGATCCCAACGCCTTCCTCGGGCACCACTACTGTGTTTCACATAAATCGTTTCTTCAGGGGATGTGACTCCGTGATCGTTATCTAAAAAATACAACCCTTAAATTTAAACCCAATCTTCCAATACCACTATAAATTTCCTATCACTAAAACTATATATATTAAAAACCCTCCACATACCAGAAGTTGAAATAATTGCTGCCCACGTCCTTTTCTTTTCCAGGCACAACTACGATTTTTCAAGTTGAATCTTTTCACTGCCACAGAAACACTGCTCATGTGAAACCGAAACACTATTCCATTTTTTATTTATTTATTTACATTCTCTTATATACCGCGCTATTCTGCATCAGTGCGGTTTACATTGAACAAACTGAAATTACATTGAACAGGGCATTGTAACTTGGAGATAACTATTTTACAGGGAACATGGGCTATGGAGGGTTAAGTGGCTTGCCCAAGACCACAAGGAGCACCTGTGGGACTAGAAACCCTACTTTTAAATCGTACTTGCTCGAATGCTATTGGCTGGAGACGTCACCACTTCAACCAAACAACGTTGTAAACTCCTTTGTTACAATGTAGTTTGGGCTAGCAAGACCCCCGGTAGGTGTAGTCTCTCTCACCTGTTCCATAAGGAAAAGTTTTTTATGTTCTTATTCATCTCCCCTCCTATATAGAATGGATCAATTTAAGGAAAAACTCCTGCACTATCCTAATACTGAAATTGGATCTTTTTTAAACACACCCTGCCCAATCTATATTTGCGTTGAGTCCCATACGTACTATGGTGTTCAGTCTATGTATCCATCGCTGTTCTCGGATCAGTAAAGTTTGATCTCAAGACTTTCCACTCATTCCCACTCCAATCTTATCTATACAGAAACAGCGCAATTGTTCAAAACTAGTGGAGCCTCTTTAACCCGACTCCTATGTTCCTGCATGCGAATCTTATACATGCGGAGTGGTTTTCCCACATAAAGGAGCTCACATGGGCAACTAATGACATATACCACTCCTATGGAATCACAAGTTGTAGAGGTTCGCAAAGAATAGGTGTGTCCCTGATGTAAAAAAACATCAAGTTCCACAGAGATATCACAAATATCACAGCAACCACATTTTCTGTGTCCTGGCTCTATGAACTTATTCTCCCGATCTACTGGCACTTTTATATAGCCGGACTAAGCCATTCCTTTAAATTTCGATGGCATTGCCAAACACAACATATCTTCTTTCCGGCCAATCCGGGTACTACGGCTATTACATTAGTATGCTTCTTTAAAATTTTTTGAATCCCTACACTTAATGGAGAATATTTTGTAATTAAATTAACATTATCTGAATTAAGATTTTCTTTTCTATTGGAGCTCTTTTCTCCCAATAGTAAAGTTATATTATTATAAAGGGCTCTACAATATGCCCGTTTCACCGTTCTTCCCGGATAACCTCTATTTCGAAATGTATTAGACAATTGTTTAGATAACCGCTTAAATGCATTCTTATCTAAACAATTTCTTCTATACCTCAAGAATTGCGAAAAAGGAAAACTTTCCTTCAATGTGAACAGATGTGCACTTTTAAAATGTAAAAATGTGTTTCTATCTGTATTTGTGTACCTCTACAACTTGTGATTCCATAGGAGTGGTATATGTCATTAGTTGCCCATGTGAGCTCCTTTATGTGGGAAAAACACTCCGCATGTTTAAGATTCGCATGCGAGAACATAGGAGTCGGTTGAGGTGTCGGGTTAAAGAGGCTCCACTAGTTCACATTGTTTATTAAAAGGTCACATTTTTGAACAATTGCGCTGTTTCTGTACAGATAAGATTGGAGTGGGAATGAGTGGAAAGTCTTGGGATCAAACTTTACTGATCCGAGAACAGCGATGGATACATAGACTGAACACCATAGTACCTATGGGACTCAACGCAAATATAGATTGGGCAGGGTGTGTTTAAAAAAGATCCAATTTCAGTATTAGGATAGTGCAGGAGTTTTTCCTTAAATTGATCCATTCTATATAATTATGTTGAAGATTGAAAAGAGAGCATAGTTCTTTGTTGATATCATTGAGCGCTTTAATAATTTAAGTACAGGGGACTAGAGTTTTTGGACAAGAGAATTAGGAACTTCAGGATTCAAATGCAGCCTTAAAGAGGTGGATCTTCAATCTGGACTTGAAAAGGGCCAGAGAAGGAGCCTGACGCACTGACACAGGTAGTTTGTTCCAGGCCTACGGAGCAGCAGCGTGGAATGGATGTGGTCTGGAGTTGGCTGTGGCAGGGAAGAGCACAGATAAAAGAGATCTGCCAGAGGAGTGGAGTCCCCAAGGCGGAATGTAGAGTGAGATAAGATGGGAAAGGTGGTGAGGAACCACAGAATGAATGCACTTGTAGGTAAGCAGGAGAAGTCTGAATTGAATGAGGAGGTGGATAGAGAGCCATTGAAGTGACTTGAGAAGAGAGGTCACATGAGCATAGTAACACTGGCGGGAGATAAGCCGTGCAGCTGAGTTTTGAACAGATTGAAGGGGAGAGAGATGATTCAGAGGGAGACCAGTGAGGAGCAACTTACAATAGTCAAGACGGGAGGTGACTAGTGAGTGGATGAGGGTTTTAGTAGTGTGTGTAGAAAGGAAGGGGCGGATTTTGCCATTGTTATAGAGAAAGAAGCAACAGGTTTCAGCTGTCTGTTGGATGTGCACAGAGAAAGAGAGAGTAGAGTCAAAGATGATCCCAGGGTTGTGAGCTGATGAAAGAGGAAGAAGTGTAGTGTTATCCATAGAAATAGAGAAGGGAGGAAGGGGGAGGTGGGTTTAGGGGGAAAGATAAGGAGCTCAGTTTTCGCCTTGTTCAGTTTCAGACAGCAGTGAGATATCCAGGCAGCAATGTCAGATAAGCAGGCAGAGATTCGGGCCTGGGTTCCTTGAGAGATTTCAGGTGCAGGAAGGTAGATGTGCGAGTTGTGAGCATAAAGATGGTACCAAAAACCATGGGAGGAAATAAATGCACTAAGGGATTGACTGTAGAGAGAGAAAAGGAGAGGTCCCAAGACAGAGCCCTGAGGTACACCAACTGAAAGCAGGATGGCGGTAGAGGGGGATCTACCAGAACATACACTAAAGGTGCAATGGGAGAGATAAGAAGAAAACCAGGATAGAACAGAGCTCCTAAATCCAAGCGAGGGCAGCGTATCGAGGAGAAGGTGGAGATCAACAGTGTGAAAGGCAGCAGAAAGGTCAAGAAGGATGAGAATCGCGTAGAGGGCTTTGGATTTGGTGAGGAATAAGTTGCTGGAGACTTTAGCAAGAGCTGTTTCTTTGGAATGTAGAAAACAAAACCAAATTGCAGTGGATCAAGAGGGACTTGAGAGGAAAGAAAGTCAAGGCAGTGGCGGTGAACCACTCGTTCAAGTGCCCAGACCTTCCTGCCACAGGTTCTCTCATCCTGTGTCCGCGCCTCCCGCCTCATATGCTGTCTCCTCCTGGGCCTACTCTTCCCTCCCCACACAGGATCTTTCCTCCTGTGCCCATACCCCCCCCCCCAAATACGTGCTCTCTCATCCTGTGCCCACATCTCCCCCCACAAATGCTCTTTCCTCCTGCGCCCACACCTCCCCCACACACATGTTCTCTCCTCCTATGCCCACATCTCCCCCACACACATGCCTTCTCCAACTGTGCCCACACCTCCCCCACACTCATGCCCTTTCCTCCTTTGCCCACAACTCCACCCCCCACATGCTTTCTTCTCCTATGCCCACTCTCCCCCCCACACATGCTCTCTCCTCTTGTAATTCTACTATTACTAATCATTTGTATAGTGCTACAAGCAGGGCCGGCCCAAGGGGTTTTGCTGTCCTAGACAGAAACCCTGGCCTCGTCCTGGGTTGGAAGCCAATGTAGAGCAGCAGCAGTGGGCAGGGCTGGTTAAAGACTTTGGTAGGGCCATGGCTGCTGTGCCCCCCCCCCCCTTTCCAGTGTTTATGCTGGACTGATAATGTAAAGTTGTTTTTAACAAGTGAACTTGTGTGACACAGTGGCATGTTTCCCCATTCCTCCATTTGTAGACTTGCATGTCTGTGTGGGGGACTTGGCTGAAACAGCCATGGTGAAAGGTAGCTCAGTAGAGTAGCAGGGAGGTGTGAGTGGGTGTGGGTAGTAATAATGGTGTATGTGAGGTGCTCCTGTTCTCTGTCCACCATCTTGAAAAATGGCAGCAACTGGCCCTGCGTGGTGCATTCTGGGATGTATTAGGTGGGGTCATATAAGGCATATTCTACCTTATATGGCCATCTGACCCCGTCCAGTGCATCTCAGGATGCACCATGCGGGGTCAGGCACTGCCATTTTTCAATATGGTGGACCGAGAGTGGGAGCGCATAGGCAGCGCTCCCGCTTTGAAAGGTACCAAGTGGGGGTGGGGATTCAGGGGCCACAAGACCACCAGGTTAATTTTTTTAAAGTTGGGTGGAGGGTGGGGGGTTCAGGGGCTGCTAGACCACCAGGTTAAATTTTTTTAAAGTGGCGTGGGGGTTTCAGGGGCCGCTAGGCCTCTGAGGCACCACTTTCTGTCTGGGCACTGTCCCCTAAATGTTTTGATGACATCGGGGGCTTTTCCCGATGCCACGATCGTCCCTGATGCCATCAAAATACTGTTTGGGGGGGGGGGGAAATCAGGCTGCTAGGCCACCAGGGAGTCACTTTCTGTTGGGGCACCGGCCCCCAACAGTATTTTGATGGCATCAGGGGCTTTTCCCGATGCCCTGATTTCCCCCAATGCCACTGAAATACTGCTGGTACATTTGCATATGATTTACATAGACTGAGGGATCTATGAACATTTCCTAGGGTTTCCTCCCAGACAGTGGGTGAGATTCCCCCAAGAACCCCCTGTTGGCGGGGCAATTAGTAGTTTAATGCTGCCATTTTGTGCCCCGTTTAAGGAGTGGCTCATTTGCCTTCACACGGTTTAACGTGTGGTTAATTTGCATGCTTGCCCCTTTCTGCATGGTTGCGCTGAAGTCATGCGCTATCGATGCACTGCAAACAGGCATTAAAAGCTGGTAGAATGCGTCTTCAGCGCCATCTTTCTGCATTGGCCTGTTCGTTTCTTAATTAAACAATTAGGACTTATCTTGACGTGGCTAAGACGACACAAACAATCAGAATCAGTTCCTGTTATTCAGACTTCGAGTCCTGCAGCTGGGGAGTGTGTTTTGGCTAAATATCCCCTGTAAGTGTGTTGTTAAAGATTCACCTGTTAAATATAGTTTTATGAGTCTTTACAGTATGTGCTTTCCTGAATAATATGTCCTTTATATTTTTATTTCTTTGTCTTTATTGGTTGCTATATATGAGAAGCTATTTCTTGGTTATTTTTGGACAGTTCAATAAAAATTAAACTAAAAAAAGGAAAAAAACTTAAAGGGAGAAATGAAAGAAAGAACAAAAGTGAGTATCCAGGCATGCAATCGAAAAGTTTGAGAACCGTTTATTTTGAGTTTACGTTGCAGAATTTGCACATTTTCATTTTATTATTAGAAAGTATGGCTTTGGTGTGCCTATGTTAATCTAAAATGAATGCAAACGTGTTAGAATTCTGATCTTTGCAGTTTGTCGAATTCCTACAGATCTTTAGTAACTGTATTACAGCTCTGACTAATTCTGGCTGCAGACTCTACGCCTCATCTGCTTGTTCACAGTAGATGTTGCTCTATTGTCTAAAGTGTCCTTGGAACATGGATGGAATCTCCAAGGTCGTTGGAGAGAGGCCAGAGGGAAAGTTGTGCTTTCAGAAGCATCTGCAGTACCTGAAGCTGAAGGCAGAGGGATCTGCTTGTAACATACGGTACATTAGAGCAGTGTTTTTCAACCTTTTTTGTGCAAAGGCACACTTTTTTCATGAAAAAAATCACGAGGCACACCACCATTAGAAAATGTTAAAAAAATTTACCTCTGTGCCTATATTGACTATATATAAAGTAATTCTCTTGAATAGGAATCAAACACTCACACCAACCCCCCTCCCCTGCTGGTTCACTCACACCCCCCCCCCCCTCCACTGCTGGTTCACTCACACTCCCCCCCCCCCTTGCTGGTTCACTCACACACACACACCCCCCCTCTGCCCAAGCCGCTGCTTCTGCTTTGTACAGAGCAGCGGCTGCACTACACTTACATTGAAAAGTAAAGAGAAACTGTGTCAGGAGCCCTCCGGTCATCGCAGAGCCCGAGGAAGTGATGTCATGGGGGCGGGCTCCTCACAGGCTGTCTTTCCTTTTCAAATTAACTTTATTGCAGCTAAAGTTAATTTGAAAAGGAAAGACAGCCTGTGAGGAGCCCACCCCCATGACATCACTTCCTCGGGCTCTGCATGATCGGAGGGCTCCTGACACAGTTTCTCTTTACTTTTCAATGTCAGTGTAGTGCAGCCGCTGCTCTGTACAAAGCAGAACCAGCGGCTGCACTGCTATAGGGAATCGTGATCGCGTTCGCGCCGCGGACTTCGGCACAAAAGCCGGTTTTTTGCTCTGGCCGCTCCCGATCTTGCGGCCAGAGCAAAAAACCGACTTTTCAATGGCCGGTTTTACAACTGTGATGGCAGCCGGCCTGGCCATGGAAAAACCGGCCAGGCCGGCTGAAAACCGGCCGGTTGGCAACCCTAATTTGTGAGCCGAGGCCACATGTTACGGATGAAATTGGAATTTTTCCCATGGCACACTAGTGTGCCGCGGCACAGTGGTTGAAAAACGCTGCATTAGAGTACCCCTCTCCCCCTCAACTATATCACTTCCTTTCCTAGATTCCGAATGCACTTGTTTTTAGTTAGTTTGTTTTTTTTTAAAGTGCTCTCAAGTCAATGTTGACTCCTGGTGAGCCAGCAAGCCCCTGGGTTTTCTTGGCAAGGTGTCACCAGAAGTAGTAATATGCAACAAAGAAACCTCTGGACACATACAGCACTCCAGTAAATATTATCTGATAGCATCTCCTTACATGGGAGTAAGGTCAAGGACCTCTCATTTACCCCAAACTATATAGGATGGAGCAAAACCTCAGTAGAAACTCAAGGTATAGAGTTTTGCAAATAGTGTTCCATCTACTATTACTACTTATCTTTTCTATAGTGCTACTAGGCATATGCAGTGCTGTATATATACACAATAAGAGAGTCTCTGCTCTACAGAGTTTACAGTCTGCTAAGACAGAGCAACAGGGGACTAGGGTAATTCTTAAGGGAAATGATTAAAATGTACATGAATGTAGACAGAATAAAGGGTCAAGATCCAGACCCCCAATAACAGCAATAAAGCAAATGAGGATGCTTTTGCATTAACTATGCATATAAAAAAGAATATACCACATGATGCTGTTATCAGCAGTCTCCAAGGACCATTCAAATGATACTTCTGTACGTCTCAATATATTATCCCCAAATGTTTCAAGAATACCGATCACATCATCTCATTCATGCCAATTTATACATTTTGCTCATGATTCAAAGTTTATTGTGTAAAATTCATTATATAACAGGGGGTGCAGCAGTAATAATCAAAAATCCCACAATGTCTTAAGAGGTGTTCAACAAATTCCACCTACCCAAAATCTTTTGATATATCGGGGAAAAGTGCTCAATCATTCATGTTCTCAGTCTTAGAAACTGAGTTTAGTGCTAGCATTTCATCATTGCTCAAAACCCCCTTTTTAAATAAAAGTACTTGCATTTAAAAATACTTGTACTGAATAAGCACTTATCTTAAAACTGAATTCTTTGATCAATCCATTGATTGACGCCTTCAATGAAACATGCAACGTCAGAATATATCAATTCCACATCACATCGGTTCCTCAATATTGATGTATGGAATCCATCACAGTTTCCTCCTATCACCATATCTAATACCTGGTATAGTGTTAACCACTTCTTATAATTCCCAGTCCTCTTACCGTGGTTTCATCCAAATAGGTTTCTTCAGGGAGATCTGGAAGAATGAACACATTGTTACCCGCTGCACTCCTCCAGCAAAATCCCATCTACAACGAAATTCCAAAGAAGAGAGATCACTATGCAGATTCACCACTCTGTCGCACATCCCAACCGACATCGTAGAAACGCTACACATGCACTCCTGCTTCTCCTATATATACATATCGATGCACGTGCTCGCTATGATCATGAGTAAAACCAGTGCCACTCAATGCTATTATTGAGGCCCTTCGGTTCCTCCGTGTGCTATTTAAAAATGAATTCCTGCGCCCTTTTACATAGCCAAGTCGAATAAGAATGTTCATATTTTGGTCATCACCACAACAGTGACACCAACTCTTTCCACAAGAAGGCGCTCTAAGAAGTAACACATAATTCTAGAAAGAACGCACTGAACATATATATATAACAATCCTGCTCTACCAAAACAGTACTAACGAGCATAACCCAAACAACCACAACCTGGTCCATGAAAAACAGGGATAGTAAACTCTACCATATGCCTTGGAACACTAATACACCTCCTATTGAGAGGCACAGGTCTGAAAGCAGAACAAGTTGGCCTACTACAGAACAATGGTGTAGCCAGGACTGATTTTTTGCTGGGACCTGGGATTGACATGGGTGGGCACAAAGCAGTGCAAACGTTGAAACTGCCTTCAGTTATCCTCTCATTCGACTGGCCCATTTCTGTTGACTGGGTGGGCCTGACACCAAAGGGGAGGGGCCATGGCTCACCCAGGCTCCTCCTTGGCTACGCCTCTGCTATAGATTCTTGCACAGAAACTACACACTAGCAGAATGCCTGACCTCAGTCCTACATGCAAAACTACCATGACTACTATTACTATTTATGTAGCACTGCAAGGCATATGCAGCGTTGTACATATACATGTACGAGACAGCCCCTGCTCTGTTGAGCTTACAATCTAAGAAAGATGAACACAACAAACTAGAGACTAGGGGACTGGTAAAGATACATATAAGTACTGAACAGGTAAATAAGGGGATCAGGGCCCAAAAGCAGCCTCAAACAGGTGAATTTTTAGCCTGGATTTGATTAGGGCCATAGATGGAGTCTGACGTACTGATTGAGGCGGTTTATTCCAGACATATGGAACTGCAAGATGGAAAGAATAAATTCTGAAGTTGGCAGTGACAGAGAAGAACACAGATAAAAGGTATCTGCCAGAGGAGTGGAGTTCCTGAGGAGAGGTGTAGGCACAAACTGGATATAGCGAAATTAGAAAAGGTACAGAGAAGAGTCACCAAAATGGTAAAGAGGATGGAAGGATATTCCTATGAAGAGAGGCTTAAAAGGTTAGGGCTCTTCAACCTGGAAAAGAGACAGCTGAGAGGAGATATGATAGATGTCTATAAATTAATGAATAGAGTGGAATGGGTTAATGCACATTGGTTGTTTACGCCATCAAAAAGTAGAAAGACTAGAGGACACTCAATGAATGTGCATACCACAAGTTGGCCATCATAAGAAGGCTCAAATGCCTCCTTAACCAAGACCACTTCCAGACAGTCTGCCAAGCCATCATCATGCCCATACTGGACCACTGCAACACGCTATATCATAGTCTACCCAAACAAACAATTCGACCCTTAAAGATGGCACAAAACACTGTTACTCGCATCATCACTGGTTCAGCAAAACACGAACATGTCACTCCACTTCTGAGTCAACTGCACTGGCTCCCAATTGCCTCCCACATTAGATTCAAAATGGCTCTTAACATATTCAAGATCCAGCACAACTTATCCCCGGACATACTCAAGAGCCTAATCAACACCAACACGAGCACTAGACCCAGAAGACATAACAGAATGGACAGTATCCTAACTCCACCCAGTCCACATCTGCGATTGCAGCACCTGCCCTCTGGAACTCCCTCCCGGATGACTTGAGAGCCATCACTGATGCCAAAGGTTTCAGGAAGAAGCTGAAAACCTTCCTTTTCAGAGATTACTTTGTGGCCATCACCTAATGCATAGCATCCCCCTTCACTAACTCCACAATGAATCCCCCTCCCCTCCAACACTTTCTCCCCCCATCTCATGACACTCTCTTGTACATACTGTATGTACTCCTCAATGTAATAAGATACCACTAAGCACCTCCCACATGTCTCCCCCTCTCGTCTTACTATGTAATGAGTTTGAATTGCCATGTAATATATTGTTTTGCTATGTAAACCACTTTGATTATAGGAGAAGGTGGTATAGAAAACCTGTTAAATAAATAAACAAACAAAATACATAATAGTAAATGAAGCTACAATATAAGCCATTTAAGACTAATTAAGAGAAATATTTTTTCACTCAACGTGTAATCAAAATGGAATTTGCTACCGGAGGATGTAGTAAAAGCTGTTAGTGTAACTGGGTTTAAAAAAGGTTTGGACAAGTTCCTGGAGAAAAGGTCCATAAACCATTATTAAAGAAGACCCAGGAAATCCACTGCTTATCCCAGTACAAGCATTGTGGAACCTGTGTTTCTCTTTAGGAACCTGCCAGGTACTTGTGACATGGATTGGCCACTGTTGGAAACAGGATACTGAGCTTGATGGACCTTGGTCTGACCCAGTATGGCATTTCTTATGTTCTCATCAAATACAGAATAAGTGACCACAGATTAGAAACAGAAATATATAAACAAAAACTGAACTGGAAACCACAAGAAACCAGATTATTTCTGCAATTTAATACTAGAGAAATAGAAATGCATTTCCTCCTGCACTGTGCAAACACAAAGACATCAGAGATAACGAGGTTACTTACCTGTAACAGAAGTTCTCCGTGGACAGCAGGATAAGTCAGCCACAATAGGTGGCGTCATCTGACGGCGCCGAGACGGAAGTACTCTCAATAGCTCAGCCAAGCCACTCCTCCGGGTCTGCCCCTAGCTAGCCACTGAGTCACTAGCTGAGCCCACTGCTAGGTGCGCGTACCCGGGGTGGACCGAGACTTGCAGGGGAGGAGGGTGGGAATGTGTGTCTGACTTATCCTGCTGTCCACGGAGAACTGTACAGGTAAGTAACCTCGTTTTCTCCTAGGACAAGCAGAATGAGTCAGCCACAATAGGCACCTCCCAAGCTAAGGAGAGCTGGGGTGCAAGGTTCGGTCTAGTGAAGGAGACAATGCCAGGAATTGTGAGTTGACTGTTTATTGTACAACAGTGCTACGGCAGTAGTAACAAGTAACAGTGCAATTGTGCAATCGTGCAAATATAACAACTGTGCAATTGTGCAAACAACAATGATAACAGTGCAAGTTGTGCAGAGACAGCAGTGCAAATTGTGCAGAAATAGCAACAACACATATTATGCAGATACAGTAACAAAACACGGCATTGGCTACACCGTGCCGAGAGGTATGTCGTTTAGAGGCATACAGTTCAGTTCAGAGGCATATGGTTTTAAAGGTATGCCAGTCAGTTCTTGGGCACATCACAGATGAAGTGGGTCTGCAGTGGCCAGGACTGTACGGCCAAAAGCGAGAATCTTGTCAGAAAGGTTGCGGCAATAGTGTCTTTGGAATGTGTGACGGGGCGACCATGTGGCCGCTTTGCAGATGTCTGCCACCAGGACTAACTTCAAGTTGGCGATGGAGAAGGCCATCGCCCATAGCTGGTGCGCATCGACTGGAGGTGCTGGGTCTGTGCCTGCTCGCTCCAAGCAGAAGGCGACGCAAGCTGAGATCCAGAGACATGGTTCGTTTGGAGACAGGGTGCCCAGGTCTGTTCGGGTCATAAGAGACGAACAGTTGTGTCCCAGAGACGCAGTCCTGTGGATGTAGACGTGGAGAGCCCTGACGCAGTCCAAGGTGTGTAGTCTTTGCTCCTCTGGGGAGGAGTGTGGCTCAGGGTGGAAGCTAGGTAGTTCGATGGACTGATTGATATGAAAGGTGGAGGCCACCTTAGGCATAAACTTTGGGTGTGTCCGGAGGGAGGCTCTGTCGCTGGTGAGCTGGGTGTAGGGTGCTTGTGCCACCAGGGCCTGCAGCTCGCTGATCCGTCTGGCAGAAGTGATGGCGACTAGGAAGAGGGCCTCTCCACGACATGTGTCTGATGTCAGCTGTGTCGAGGGGTTCGAAGGGGGCAGGGTGAGTTGTCCGAGTACGGTGTTGATGTCCCAGTGAGGGATCGGGTCCCTGCGAGGGGGGTGTAGGTTGGTGAGGCCTTTCATGAAGCGGGAGACGATAGGCTGTGCTGCGAGGGAAGTGTCCCCGCAGTGGTCGTGGAAGGCTGCGATAGCGGCCAGGTGGACTCTGACAGATTGGGGCTGTAGTCCCTGCTGGGAGAGCTCTGCGAGGTATTGCAGTGCCTGCGGAGTGGGGTAGGAGAAGGGGTTGAGTTGCAGAGCTGAGCATCAGGAGGTGAAGCGTTTCCATTTCAGACCATAGAACTTTCTGGTTAACGGGTGCCTGGCCACTAGCACCACTTGCGTGACCTCAGGCGTGAGGTGTAGGTGTGTCAGGGTGAATCGCTCAGCCTCCATGCTGCTAAGGACAGGGTCTGTAGATTGGGGTGCAGGGTGTTGCCGTCATCCTGGGAGATGAGGTCAAGTCTCAGGAGAAGGTGAAGGGGGGCTTCCCGTGATAGGCAGTTGAGGAATGGGAACCACCCCTGGCGAGGCCAAAAGGGTGCGATGAGGATTGCTTGCACCCTGTCCGAGATGATGCGCTGCAGGGTCAGCGGGATCAGCAGGAAGGGCGGGAATGCGTACACTAGAGACCACTCCCCCCAGAACACATCCGCAGCGATGCTGAGGCGGAAGGGGTGCTTTGAGCAGAAGAGGCTGCATTTTGAATTCTCCTCCGAGGCAAACAGGTCTATCTGTGGGTGCCCCCATCGCCAGAAGATTGTAAGGGCCACCTGACAGTTGAGCTTCCACTCATGGGGGTTGAGCTGTCAGCTGAGGCAATCCACTAGGTCGTTTTGGAGCCCTGGGAGGTAGGAGGCCTGGATGCAGCAGTGGTTGTGCAGAGCGAAGGTCCATATCTGCAAAGCCTCCTTGCAGAGGGCACGGGATCCTGTCCCGCCCTGTTTGTTGATGTAGAACATGGCTACCTGATTGTCAGTTTAAAGCAGGATGCGCCTCCCGTGGGTGAGATGCTGGAAGGTTTTGAGGACATACTGCATCGCCCAGAGTTCCAGAAGGTTGATGTGGGAGGCCCGTTCCTGTGACGTCCACGCTTCCTGTGTGCGGAGGTGGAGGCAATGTACTCCCCAGCCCAATGGAGAGGCATCCGTGGTTATGGTTAACTGATGGACAGGTTGTCTTAGGGGTCGGCCAATGCTTGAGGTTCTTTCTGCGGGTCCACCACAGGAGGGAGGCTTTGGTGAAGCGTTCAAGCAAATGCGGTTGCTGAGAGGCTGGGAGCGCTGGTTCCAGTGCGATCTCAAGTGCCACTGCAGATGGCGCATATGCAGCTTTGCCATAGACACAACCTGGGATGAGGCTGCCATGTGGCCCAGGAGACGGAAGAGTGTCCTGGCGGATGAGTAGTTTGCCTCCGAGACGCGTTGCACTAGCTGAAGGATGGCTGCTCTCTGAGGGGGCGGCAAGAATGCTCTGGAGACTGTTGTGTCTATTATCGCTCCAATGAACTTGAGGCATTGCGTGGGTTGCAGGCGCGACTTCTGGTAGTTGACCAGGAAGCCTAAGGCTGACAAGAGGGTGATGGTCTGTTGTGTTGCCGCTGTGGCTTCTCATAGGGAGGGGGCTGAGATCAGCCAATTGTCCAGGTATGGAAAAATGCATACACCCTTCTTGCGGAGATGGGCGGCAGCAACGACCACACATTTGATAAACACTCGTGTTGCAGGAGACAGTCCAAAGGGGAGCACCTTGTATTGGAAGTGTTTCCCTAGGATCTGGATGCAGAGGAACTTGCGGTGGTCCCTGTGGATGCTGACGTGTGTATAGGCATCCATCAAGTCCAAAGAAGAGAGCCACTCCTGGTGCTGGATGAGGGGAAGGATGGATCCGAGGGAGTGCATTCTGAATTTCTCCTTGACAATAAATTTGTTGAGATTGCGGAGGTCTAGGATGGGGCGAAAGCCCCCCGACTTCTTGGGGACCATGAAGTACCTGGAGTAGAAACCGGTGTGAACTTCCTCCGGAGGCACCGGTTCTATTGCTTTGGAGGTCAGGAGAGCAGAGATTTCCTTTGAGAGGTCCGCGAGAGAGGAAGGGTGTAGTCTGTCCCGAGGAGGCTTGTGCTGCCATGGCATTGAGTGGAAGCGGATGCGGTACCCATTCTTGATTATTTGCAGAACCCATTTGTCTGATGTGATGGATTCCCAGAGCGGCAGAAAGGAGGTGAGCAGTCTCCTGGTGGGGGGGTGGGCTTTGTTGTGATTGTCAAAAGGACTGGCTCTGTTTAGCGGGGCCGGATTGATGGGCCTTTGGTTGTTTCCTGTCGCGCTGTCGAGGTTTATTGCGGTAAGAGGTATTTTGAGGTTGCGGTTTGTAACACGGTTGTTGCCACTTCCGGTATGAGTTGTATTGGCGCTTGGGAGCGTTGTACAGCTTCTGCTGGTAGGAGCTCTTGTGATTAGTGCGTTCTAGGCCCTTGTCGGCGAGGGTTTGCAGCGTGGCACAGTGGTCTTTTATTGTGGAGATGGTGTCGTTGACTCTGTCGCTAAAGAGGGAGTCGCCGGTGCAGGGGGCGTCTGCGATGCATTTATGGGTATCCTACCTGAGTCCGGAGGCCCGCAGCCAAGCCAGGCGGCCAGCAGAATTGGCAGTTCCCGCTGTGCGTGCGGCTGCGTCGAAGGCTGCCTGCACCTGATGCTTTGTGCATTCCTGAAGATCCGTCAGGGTGGTGGTGGCAGAAGCTAGGTTGTCCTGGGGGAGTGCGGAGATGGCATTTTTCAATTGGCCCAGTAGGACGTCCTGGTAAAGGGCATTCTGGAGCTGGTGTGCAGATACCCTGGCACTGAGCATGGCGCCTTGGAATGCTCTCCTGCCGATATCGTCGCTTAGTTTGAGGTCCCTACCTGGAGGATTGTTGGAGTGTGTCCGTGTTGACTTTGAACGTTTAAGGGCTGACTCCACAACGATAGACTGGTGCGGAAGCTGCACTTTGTCAAATCCGGGTAGGGATTGGACCTGGTATTTCAAGTCCAGCTTCTTGGAAGTGAGGGGTCCAGAATTGGGGTTTTGCCATAGTTTGAGGAGGTTTTTGTGCAGTAGCGGGTGCACGGGCATCAGAACAGGGGCCTTCAGAGTCTGCAGAAACTTTAGTGCTGCTTGCGTTTCTGCGAGCTGGTCCGAGGGGGCGTAGGTGGGAGGTCCATTGTTGCTAGCTTGCAGAGGAATTTTGGATACGTAAGGTCCTCTGGGTTGTTAGGAGCGGGTTCCGCTGTGGAGGGCACATGGTTTTGCTCCGAGGGATCAGCCGTGGCGGGCTCCCCAGCTGTGGTGGCTGTGACGCAGGTCGGCGCAGGTGCTGCGACCGCTGGTGTGACAGGGGACCCCGAGTCCAGGAGGTTCGCCAGAGTGGCTGCGTGGGTCTGGACCTACTGTTTGAAAAGGCTGGACAGGAGGGTGGAGAACTGCGCAGCGTCTGAGGCTCCTTGTTGGGGAGCATGTTCTTGTTGAGCATCCTGGGAGGGAGCCAGGGAGATAGGGTCCATAGGTGTCTGTGGCCTGTGGTCCTCCTGGAGATCAGGATCAGAGCTGGAGGGGAGAAGGTAGCTGCTTCTAATCGCAGGGCTGACAGATGAAGAGCTGCAGGAGGGAGTTCTTCTGCTTCTGTAAGCAATTTTTGTTCTCCTGTGCTGATGTCTGTGCCTCTTGGGTGCAGTCTGGCTGTGGGAGCTGCGGCTGCTGATGCTGGAGTGCCTTCTGCTTCTTCTGCATTTGCCGTGCCTTCTAGGGTCTCTACTCCATCGGCGCCGGCTGGAGCGGTGCCTCCGCGCCGACGGAGGGGTTCCCCGATGGGAAGGGGAGCATCGGGACCTCTGCAGGCAGTTAGCATTGTTGCCGTGGCGCTGGCCAATGGCGCCATGGTGGGCGGAGCTGGGGGAAGGCTCGTTGCCATGGCACCGGCCACTGGCGCCATGGTGGGCGGAGTGAGCAGCGGAGGTGGAGAGCAAGATGGCCGACGGCATGGAGGAAGGCTCCCCCGAAGTCTGCAAAAGCTCCCCCGAGGCCTGTGGAAGCACCGAAGGCAAGGAAGCCTCAGTTGGCTTCAGGACACAAATAAGAACAGAAGCGAGGGACATCTTGAACAATTTTCAGGAGACTGTGTTCGTGAGAAACTAGCTCAACTTAAAGTAGACAAAGTGATGGGACCGGATGGGATACACCCTAGAATACTGAGGGAACTTGGGGACGTTCTAGCAACTCCACTGACTGACCTTTTCAATGCCTCGTTGGAGTCGGGAGTGGTGCCAAAGGACTGGAGTGAGGCTCATGTGGTGCCTTTACACAAAAGCGGAAGTAAGGATGTGGTTGAAAACTACAGGCCGGTTAGTTTAACTTCGGTGGTGAGTAAATTATTGGAAATGCTGCTGAAAGAGAAAATAGTGAGGTTTCTGGAGTCCAGCGGATTACAGGATCCGAGGCAGCATGGATTCACCAGAGGCAGGTCTTGTCAGACAAATCTGATTGATTTCTTTGACTGGGTGACCAGGGAGTTGGACCGAGGGAGAGTTCTAGATGTGGTGTATTTAGATTTCAGTAAAGCCTTTGACACTGTTCCTCACAGGCGACTTATAAACAAACTGAGCACCCTAGGGATGGACCCTAAAGTTACTGTTTGGGTTAGAAATTGGTTGGGTGGGAGGCGACAAAGAGTACAAGTAAATGGAGCTCACTCTGAGGAGAAGGATGTTACCAGTGGTGTGCCCCAGGGATCTGTCCTTGGTCCGATTCTTTTTAACATCTTTGTTAGTGATATAGCGGAAGGGCTGTCGGGTAAGGTTTGCCTCTTTGCAGATGATACCAAAATCTGCAATAGAGTAGACACCCAGGAAGGTGTAGATAACATGAGGAGGGATCTAGCTAAGCTTGAAGAATGGTCTAGAATTTGGCAGCTGGGATTTAATGTTAAAAAATGTAAGGTCATGCATTTGGGCTGCAGCAATCCAAGGGAGCAATACAGTATAGGAGGTGAAGTACTTTTGTCCACTAAAGAAGAGCGGGACCTAGGCGTGGTTGTGTCTGATGATCTTAAAGTAGCTAAACAGGTAGAAAAGGCGACGGCAAAAGCTAGAAGGATGCTTGGGTGCATACGGAGAGGAATGGCTAGCAGAAAAAAGTCTTTGGTGCGACCTCATTTGGAGTATGGTGTGCAATTCTGGAGACCGCACCTTCAAAAGGATGTGAACAGGATGGAGTCGGTGCAGAGGGTGGCTACTAAAATGATTAGTGGGCTTCATTATAAAGCATATGAGGACAGACTTAAGGATCTTCATATGTACACCTTAGAGGAAAGGCGGGATAGAGGTGATATGATTGAGATGTTTAAATACCTCCGTGGCATAAATGTTCAGGGAGAGAGCCTCTTTCAATTGAAAGCAAGTTCTGCTACGAGGGGACATGGGATGAGGGTGAAAGGAGATAGATTCAGGAGTGATATGCGGAAATATTTCTTTACAGAAAGAGTAGTGGATCCATGGAATAGTCTCCCAGTGGAGGTGGTAGAGATGAGGACAGTGACTGAATTCAAAAAAGCATGGGACCAACACAGAGGATCTCTAAAGGTAAAAAGTGGACTGTTGTAGTTGTTGTTATGGAAGGACAGACTAGATAGGCCATGTGGTCTTTTTCTGTCATCATGTTTCTATGTTTCTAGGACGTCTGTGGGTATGTCGGCAGCATCGCGGCTGTGGATGGAGGCCAGCAAGGGCACATCCGGAGCTGCGGGGAAGGCAGGCTGCAGTAAGGAGAATCCTAAGGCAGCATGGGCAGCCACGTGGGCCGCCGGGGAAGGAATCTCCAGGCTTCTCACCTGGAAGAGGTCCTGCAGTGCATGCTTTCTCGATTTCCTGGCCCGGGGAGACATCCTTGCACAGTGAGTGCAGTCTTCAACCCGGTGTTAGACTCCAAGGAACCTCAAGCAGAGATCATGTGAGTCCGTTGAATTCATTTTTCTTGAGCAGCTGGGACACTTTTTAAACCCCGGTTTTGGTGGTTTCGGCAGTTTTGCTTGTAGATTTTTCTTGTAAGGTCCTTGGTTAGTAGATGCTTTCTTATAATGTTCTTAGGATAGTTTGTAGGTTGGAGAGTAAGAGGTTCCGTCTTGCTGGCAAGGCAGAAGGACGAAAAGTGGCTAGCTAGGGGCGGACCCGGAGGAGTGGCTTGGTAGTCCATGCTCAGAAGGGCTAAGCTCTTCTGAGCTATTGAGAGTACTACCGTCTCGGTGCCGTCGGATGACGTCACCTATTGTGGCTGACTCATCCTGCTTGTCCTAGGAGAAACACAGTTTCCAACACTAGCATAGAAAATCTCTGTATAAGCCTGAGTGAAAGAGGACAAATACCAGCTATAGCAGCAAAACATGTTTTATTGTGCCACCAGGCACCATCCAGATCAGAACCAGAACCTGGACCTGTCCTTGTTTATGTTCTCGCCATACACTGTAATTTTATTTTGCTGTTATTTCTGCTATTTTGTTTATTACTTCCCTTCACTTTTCAGCTTAACAACATGAAGGGTAATTTCATAATAGGCTGCCTATGTAAAATGTCCATAAGAGTCTTTATTTTATGTCTATCCTATAAAGGCAACCTAAGTACCTATGCATTTTTAATAATCCCCAGTACGTTGCAAACTCTGCTCTAAAGAAGGTGTGCCCGCATGCATGTAGATTTTATAAAATAGGTGCATATACTGCCCTCCATCCTAGCTCCGCCCACAGTCATGCCTGGGTGCTGATTGCATAGATGTAGGCGATCTCTTGCAGAGCGTCTACCTTCTATGTGTGAATTACCTGCACTCGGTTCAATATAACAGGCATTCTCTATGTGCACAGTATGCTTTACACTCCGAAAATACTCCATAAAATTATCCCCTTAAAGTAGTACTTTGGCAAGACCTGTAAAATTGTCATATCAATAAAGTTATCTGAATCGGATAATAGTTAACAGGCTCTATAGCAGTGCTGTGTGGGTGGGATGAGATAGTGAGGTTGCTGAATCAACATAGTCCATGCTGGCCTCTCTCCTACCCCGAGTGACTCTGCAAGGTTTGGAACAGATCTCCAGCTGTTGTGTAACTCTCCCCACTTTGAGGCTGGCGATCTCACAGCATGAAGCTCTCACTGCTGACCTTTTTTGTTGTTTTTCTTGTCTTGGTGGTTTTATCTTTCTCAAGCTCCAGAGAACCCAGAAACAAACAGGTTTGTGACAAACAGAAGGTCAGCTTGAAAGTCTGAACAGAGGGATAAAACTAAATCTTAGAAGCTTAAAATCTCTGACTTGCATTCCTAATCTCATTACAACCTGAGGCGTTCTATGGACTGTTGCCCAAACACTACCAAATGCTTCATGAGACTGTAGATTTGGGGTAGATATCTTCAAATCTATGTTTACTAAATGACATTATGGTACTAACAGGGATATATTACATGACAGTAACTAATGTGTGAGGATGCAGACATCATGGTGAATTTCCACAATACTTTGTGCAGGTAGCTACAATTACAATCACATAATAATTACTAAGGTTTGCCAGGTTCACAGAGATAATTCTTACTAACGTAGTAGGAGCTGTATTTGCAAGGCTATCACCCTACTATCCCTGTGTTTTTTCTGCAAGATCTGGTCCTAAAGAAAGGGTGTCGATCGTTGATCTAAATAAGGCTCCCTGTGTAGAAAGCCCAGTATGGTTGGGATGAGTTCTTGGTTCCCCAAGGACAGTCCTCGTTTCGGTCAGACTCCTGTTACCCTCCAAAACTGCAAATCAATCTGTTTTTTAGAATGACCAGAATATGTAAATTGATCTCTTTATTGCCCCAAAATATATGCAAATAGATCATGAATATTCATCATGGATATGCTGAGAACTAGACAAGTTTGTGGCCTTTGAAGATTGGATTTGTCAACACCTGTGTTAGTGATTCTAAATGAAATTACAAACCTTTATCACTCGTACAGTGCTTTCTTTGAGTTGAACATAAATAGGTCCTTGGTTTTAATTTATGGTTGCCAATGGTTCCCAAGTCTGCCTTGTGACCCCACAACCTGGGTCTCCAGTGTATGGAAATCTACCTCAAGCATATTCATTGTAGATATCCTGGCTGGCTGTGGAGGTTACAATAACTCATTTGGAAACCAATGATCTGTGTTCTCTAGTCCTATCAGTTGAATGTATCTGAAATATTCCTGTACCCCAATGTTTCTCAAGTCAATCCTACAATACGCCTCTAGCCGGTCAGGTTTTCAGGATGTTTGTGATGACTATGCATGCAACGGAGGCAATGCCCGCAAATCTATCTCATGCGTATTCATTGTGCTGTGCACTACAAGGATTCCTTAATCCTATTTCTTCTCCTTGGATGCGTCATTCACAATCCCTGAAGGGGAGGGGCTTTGAGTCCTAGTGGTCATGTGCCAGCGATTCCTATTTGCCAGCACAGGGTTCTGAAGGTAGCTGCATTCTATAGCCTCATTTCCAGGGTTCTAGCTGCAAAGACTGGGCCGGATTGGGATGCAGATGGGAAGAGGCAGTTAAACCTTAAGAGAAAACCCAAGGTTGCTGGGAATGAAGAGGCTGGTTCCACCTGAGCTGGAAACCAATAGGAGTTTCTTTCTTTGAAGGATCCTGTAAGTCCATTTTCAAATCAGCTTCAATGTAGGGCTCAATTTTAAGATGCCATTTTTGTACTTTCAAGCTTTAAGTGACACTGGCCCTACTTAGTAATCTACTGGGCTGCAGCTTTATGTAACTGTTCAAGCTCTGAGGTTAAGTTTAGCAGATTTTTTGCAGGCAAATCAGGGCCACTTATCTGAAGTGTGTGTGTGTGTGTAGGTGTGGGTTAGGGAGAGGGGCAGGGGACATCTTAGTTCCAGGTTTGAGCAACAAAGCTAAAGGAGGGAAGAGGAATCATTATCTTGCTTCTCCCCATCTATCCCATGATAGCAACAATATTCCTTCCGAGCAGATCGCCATTGAAATAGAAACAGTGATGCATTTCCCCCATACTGTGCAAAATATAAAGATAATGGATGTCAATTCCAAAAACTGACATATTCCAATCACTAAACTGGAAATAATTTTATTTTTAGCCCCTCTGTCCCCATTGTTAGAATAAAGGACAGAAGGCTGTCAACCAGGTAGGAATCGGGAACACAGCTCTAAAATCAGGGACAGTCCCCGAAACTCGGGGACATCTGGTAACCTTATCTGAGGTCAGCGAGGGCTACCCCTTCTTTTGGTACCATCACTGCAAGAGTTAAAGATGCTCAACACCTTGTCCCATGCTTTTACTTTGAAAAAACTCTTCCAAAGGCCGTGTATTTGTTTATATAGTTATTAGTTCTTATATACCATCTTTCCCCGTTACAGGCTTCAAAATGGTTCATACAACTTGGCATTTATTTATTTAACTGGTTTTGTTATACCATTTTCTACCAGTCAAAACAGTGTACAATCAACAAGGAGCAACAGTAGGGGTGTAGGCGATTTTACATCACAACATCAACATTCTAATAGCAAGGGTGCAAACAGGTGAGAACAAACAGCGAGATTGAGAACATTACATCAGGCATCGATAGAATGAGTATTTGTACCTGGCCGGACAGTAAATGCGATTTCCTAGGAGGGGAAGGGCTAGTAGGGGGAGGGGCTGTTCTTGAATGGGCGCCTACAGGAGTGGGGTAGGAGGGATGTTGCGTGCTAGGTGGGTCCTGCTATGGGTCCATTGGCTGATCTGTGCCAAAGTGTTCCGGAAAGAAGTAAGTTTTCAGGTTCTATCTGAACGCTTGCTGTGCTTGGATACTCCATAGTGTGGGGAATAAGGCATTCCAGAGGGTAGGGGCATAGCCAATAATAAATACAATAAACAAAACATAAATCGATTAAAAACCTCAAATAACACTGCTTTACGTTTCTTTAAAAAAACTAAAAAATTATCAGTAGATTTCTGCTCCTCAGGAAGATAATTTCGTCTGAGGGGCCCACACAAAAAAAAGCCCCCATCATGGTCTCTCTTTCAACTGAATTTCAGACGGTATCTGAGATGAATGACGGCAACCTAGGTAACGTTCTGGGAGTAGTGCAGTGTGTACAGCTTTTTCATAATCTGTGCTATGGGTTGTATGACTAGGAACTGTTCTGCATGCATTTGCATGGAAAATTGCTCATTACTCAGCCTACGCAGCACCTAATTTGTAGATCAGGAAATAACAAGTTACCACAAACTAGTATATAGGCTGTGTAGGTGCTTAAATGTAGAAAAACAAATTGTAGGCCTCAGTTTATTTATTTATTTTATTTAGCTGCGTTTATATTCACAGGGTCAAAGCGGTTTACATTGAAACAAAGGTATTAACGATCTTTTTTTTTTTTACTGTGTAACTGGAACTATATACAGAACGCATTAGGTATAAAGTGTTATTCAACTATGTACAAGGGTTTATGTTTCAGGAGTTTAGTTACCTTCGGGGGGCTCTATAGACAGTATGCTTCAGTCATAGCAGTCCAGGGGGATTATGTGGTGGGGTTAAAATGTTTGGAGAAGAGGTGCGTCTTTAGGTGCTTTATGAAGGAGCTGAGGTCGGTAATGTTTCTCAGTTGGATTGGTAATGAGTTCCTTATTGCAGGTGCATAGAGTTCAAATGCACGGGTACAGGCCTTTGGGCTGAATTTGGTTCTGGCGTGTGGAATGACAAGGGTGTTACTTGTAGAAACACATCTTGAGCTGGCATGGTGTTCCTAGCACGGAGTGGATGATTGGGGGGGGGGGGGGGCGAGTCAGTGTGTATGGCCTTGTGAGTCAGGAGGAGGGTTTTGTATTTCATCCAGCTGGGGAGAGGAACCAGTAGAACTGTTTTAGGATGGGTATAATGTGGTCCTGTCTTCTTGCCCTTGTAGGATGTGAGAAGTTGTATGGAGCGCTGTCCATAGTGGGTGTAGTGTTGCTTGTGGAAGACCCTGGTAGACTGAGTTGCAGTACTCGAGTTACATTAGGATCATAGCCTGGAGTGCAGAGCAGAAGTGTGGTGGTTCAAGGAATGGTCAGAGATGTTGCAGGTTTTTTGTTTTGAAATATATTGCTGTGGTGGTTTTGTTTATGTGGGCTTTGAAGGAGAGTTATCAATCTAGAGTGATGCCAAGGTGCCTGAGCTCATCCTGGACTCTCACTTGTGTATTGTTCAGTGTCACCATGGTTAGAGGGGTGAATGTGTTGTCCTTTGTTATGAAGAGGTCTTCTGTTTTTTTGTAGTTTATTTCTAGGTTGTTGTCCTTCAGCCAGTTGGAGACATCAGTGAAGCAGCTTTGGTGGGCAGAACAGGATGGATTTTTTGTGTCGAAGGTCCCGTAGAGCATGATGTCATCCGTGTACATGTGGAAGTTGAGTACATGAGCCTTGATAATTGAGCAGAGGGGTCAAAGGTAGATGTTAAAGAGTAATAAATAAATAAATAATGCTGAGAGGGTAGATCCCTGGGATTCTCCTTGTGTTTGGCAGTAAGGAGCAGAGGTGTTTGGTCCAATTTTTATTTGTTGATGTCTGTCAGTTAGGTAGGATGTAAACCATTTGAGGGCTGTGTTCTGGAGGCCATTGGCTCATAGGCGTTGAAGGAGAATACTGTGGCTGACTGTATCAAAGGCTGCAGAGATATCCAGGAAGATCAGTAGGAAGCTCTGCTTAGTGTTTTGTAGGCCTTTCATAAGGATGTTATTAGTGTGATTAGGAGTGTTTCTACCCCATACAAAGGGCAGAAGCCATGTTTTATTTAGTCAAGTAGATTGTTGCTGTCAGTGTGGTGTTGCAGTTGGTACTGAACGGCTTTTTCTATGAGCTTGGCAGTGAAAGGAGGCTGGCTATAGGTCTATATGATGTTGGGTCAGATGGGTTCAGATCTGGTTTCTTTAGGGTGGGGCGGATGGAGGAGATTTTCAGGCAGTTGGGCATCTTTTCTTGTAGCACCGACTGGGTGAATTTGGTTTGTAAGGGACAGAGGGCGGCATTTTCAAAGGCATTTACACAGGTAACTGCCCTAGTTACCCATGTAAATGCTTTATCCGGGATTTTCCAAAGGCAGCTACACAGGTAGTACCTTTGGAAAATCCTGGATAAGTCCCTAACGCGCCCAGATGCTATGCTGTTAGCATTGGGGCATGTTGGGGGTGTTCCGGGGTGGAGCGGGGGTGAAGGAAAGGGCTAAGTGGTAGCAGCGATTTTTGATGCTACCCACTTAGCTCTCTGCATCTTAAAGAGAGGTGAGGTTTTTCCTCACCTATCTTTCAGGCACAGAGACTAAGTGGGTAGCATCGAAAATTGCTGCTACCCGCTTAGCCTTGGCGGCTGCCAGTGTATCCAGCCAAACCTGGATTTTCACTTCCGTCACCGTGGACGTGAAAATCTGGGTTAAAGGGGTTGGCGGGCAGGCTGTGTGCCGATGCTGCGCATAACCTGCCTAAATGAAAATCGGGCCCAGAATTCCTTCTTGGCTGCCGTAATCCAGATGACTGGGCATGGGTTGAGGGGTGATGTAGTTGTGTTGAGTATTGATATGATATTTTTAATGTAGTCTTCGTTGATGTTGCCAAAGGTGGACCAGGGGTGCAGGTAGTTTATTTTGTCTACAACTGTGGAGGGCACTGGTTGTGGGTAGGGGTGGAGTTGTATGTAATACATTGGGTGTAACTGCAATTTCTGGGGTGTTAATGGGTGGTGGCTTTGTCAGTAACTTTACAAAGTCAAAGAGTTTTCTTGGACGATTAATTGAGGAGTTGATAACTTTTGAGTGGTAGTCACGGTTTGCTTTGTCTGTTGCAGTGTGGTATTCATTCATAAGCCTTAGTTTTGTTTGTCATCATTATCCATCATCTTCATTTATTGCCGGTTGAGTTTTCGGAGTTGAGTTTTGAATGTGCGTAGAGTTGGGGTGTACCATGGGGTCTGGGTGTTTCCTGTGCGTGGGATGTGTAGTTCCTGTTGTGATGGCTGCATTTACAATGATGCGGTTCCAGTGTTCCATCATTATGTTAGGATTGCTGGAGTCAGTTTGTAGTTGTGGAAGGACGTCCTTTATGAAGTACTCCTTGTTGAATTGTTTAAATTGTCTCCTGTATGGGTATTGGGCGGTGGGTGTGTTGAGGATGGGGTGAGGGACGGCAAAGGTGATCAGCTTGTGGTCTGACCAGGGTACTGCGTAGGTATGAATGGAGTGTGGAGGGTCTGTGTGTGCCATGAGTTGGTTGAAGAAGATCAGATTGAGGGTGTTTCCTTTTTCGTGGGTCGGGGTTTGTACATATTGGTTGAGGTCCATTGTTACCATAGCTTCCAGGAATGAGGAAGCTTGTGTAGGTTGTAGAGATAGGAGGTTAAAGTCTCCCAGGGTTAGGAGGTCTTTGTTCAGTTTGGTGGTCAGGAGTACTCTGTCCAGGATGTTGGAAGGTTGGTTGGTGTGGTGGTTGGTGTCCTGTACATGAGGTTGATGGTCAGTTGTTTGTTTGTGATGGTGAGAGAGACAGTTTCTTGTGTACTCTGTCATTTGGTAACAAAATTTTAGGTGTGATTTTGCTATGATCATTACTCCTCCTTTTCTTTGTTGGGATTGAGGGCAGTGGAAGACTGCAAAACCATCAGGTGTAAGTTGATTCAGGAGTACGTTGTCTGTGTCGATGATCCATGCCTTAGTTATGCATAGTATGTCCAGTTGCTGAGATGCAAGTAGGTTTCTGATGGTGGATATTTTGTTTGTAATTGAGTGGGTGTTGATGAGTATGCATTGGAGTGTGTTCATGGTGGGTGCGGTGGGTGGGGTCATGGGAGTGTGGTTGCATGGGTTGCGAGTGTGTATGTGTATGAGTCATTGCTGATTTCTATAGGGTGGGTGCTGATAAGTGGGGTGTGATAGATGGTGGTAGTGGGGTCCTCGCCATATGTGTGGGGTGTTGTGTGTATGCTGGCTGTGAGTTGATGTAAGTAGAATGATTGCTAGCAAAGCATATAGCACAATGTATATAGGTTGCATCCTAGTTGGGGTCTGAGTCTCTGTGGGTTTAGTTTTGTCTTGTTGACTCTGTCTGTGGGTGCAGGGTGATAACAATTGGTGCACTAATTCTGCTGTGGTTGTGGGTTGTTCAGGTTCGCGTTGATTGTGTGGTCTTGTTTTGGTCCTGTCTTGGTCCACGCCTAAGAGCCACGCCAAAGGACCCTCTAGTGAGGCCCTCAGGTGTGGGCCTTCCAGACATGGATGCACCTTGGATGAGCCGGTAGTTAACGGACAATGTGGGCGCAGGCTGATGAGGTGCAATGCAATGGGAAGGGGCTTACCTTCCCACTGTTTGCTGAATCCTTTAGTCCAATGTCACTGCTGTGGTGGGAACTCTGGATGGCGGCAAACTGTCTGTGGAATGAGTGGTTATCTGACTGAGAGTCCTTGGCTGTGTCTGTGTGCGTGTGTGTGTGTGTCTTTTCGCCAAAACATAGGGGGGCATATTCAAAATGTTTTAGTCTGTTAGCAACCCTGAGCTCACCTCACCACATGCATTGACTTGTAGTCTTGCCTTTCTTAGGCAATAGAGCAGTGGTTCTCAACCCAGTCCTTGGGATCAGTACCGTACCTAGCCCTATGCGAGCGGTGCAGCCGCACAGGATGCAAAGGCTTAGGGGGCACATTTTGGCTGCCTGCTGTTGTCCTGCCACTGCCACTTTTTGTTCTCTGAGCGGTGGCAGGGCAACAGCAGGCAGCCGAAATGCATCCCCTAAGCCTTTGCTTGGGTCTTTCTGCAGGTCTGGTCCCTCCCTCCTCTGATGCAATCTCAGAGCAGGGAGGGATCAGATCTGCTTAGTTAGGTCTGCTCTGCTCTGCTGCTGCCACCAGCGACTTGCACATTGGGTGCGTGCCCCCCTCCTCCCCATACCTCCGTTCAGTTGCTACCCGCTGCTGGTACCGCCGTGAAGAAAACAGAGGGCGGCAGCAGCAGGGCAAGATCAGGCAGTAGCTGGATGGAGGTATGAGGAGGAGGGAGGCATGTGCCCAATGTGCAAGTAGCACAGGGCGCGATTCTGGCTCAGTATGGCCCTGCTTAGGACACACCCAGCTGTTCAGGTTTTCAGGAGAAGCACAGTTAATATGCATGAGATAGATTTGCATGCACTGCCTTCATTGTACGCAGATCTCTCTCATGAAAATCTGACTGGCTAGGTGTGTCACAAAGAATGGGTTGAGAACCCCTGCAATAGAGAAATCAGAACCAAAGTGAGGCAAAACCAGGACTAGATCAAACTGTTCTGAAAATCTCAAGCCAGTCAGCAGCCCTGTTTGATGAGGGTTCGGCTATGTTCTGCGGTTTACGGAAACTTCGCCCCCCACATTTCACCCTTCACATTTTGCCCTCCACATTTCTCCCCTGAGGAAACATCGCCCCTCACATTTCGCCCCTGCACATCTCGCCTCCGGGAAAATTCGTCCCCACACATTTCGCCCCCGGGAAATTTCACCCCCGAAGTAGACAAACTTATTCAGAATATTACCATAGTTCATGTTTTAGCACCACCTTCATTTGCAAAGGCGCTAACTGAAGGACGTTGGCACCCAACACAATCCAATTTGCACACATGCCTAATTGGCTAATTTTTCATGTTTTTCAATTTTTGCACAAACTTTATGTTTGTACGTTGCGCAAATACTGAATTTTATTGTTGCACAGCATTATCCTGGATCCACCACTGAAAGAAATTACCGTTTAAAATTCAAAATTATACAAAATGCTTCGTAAGTAAACAATCAAGTTCCTGTTGTCAAAATCTTGAACAATACGTCGATCTCTAACAGAAATTGACAGTTATTTTTTGTTTCTCGTATTGTTTGGGTTTCCTGCAACCAGTTGAGCAATTTCGTAGTCATGCAAACCTTTCTGCCTTTTCAAGCACTGGATAAAATGGTATATATTGGGGTAGAGCATGCCACAGGTTTCTTGGAAGCTACGATGCCACCCTTCGATATCATTGTTTGTTCTGTGCCGACCGTCCAGAGTTCTTTGGTATACGTTCCAGAAATGTGTAGGAAATGGAGGCATTTGACGACCATGACGCTGCCTTCTTCCGATGTACGTATCTTCAAAATAATTGGCAATAGGCATCGCCTCAGCAGGAAAATCGGGGCTTTCTGTTAATTCTTCAAAGGCATCAACCACGTTTTTTGGAGGGACAAATGCCAAGGCAGGGATCATTCGTACCAAGCATGCAAATTCGTGATCGTTCTGGTATTGGCCCGAAAAAATGTTTAAGTCGGGTTATATAGTACAGCACAAATGCAGGAATGCTTATGTGCTACATGTCATTGAAATTAAGGAAACAAGTAATTTTTGGTCATTAATGAGGAAGGTTCAGAACTTTCCCCGCCATCATTTATGATTGGCTGATCATCGGCACAAGAGATAAACAATAATAACTGCACAATGTCAAATGTATTAGAACTTCAGGGGCGAAATTTCCCGGGGGTGAAATGTGCAGGGGCAAAATTTCCCGGGGGCGAAGTTTCCTCGGGGGTGAAATGTGGGGGGCGAAATGTGGGGGGCGAAGTTTCCGTATCCCATGTTCTGCATGTGTGACAGACATGAAGTATTTTGCTAGAACTTAGGGGACCTTTTAATCAAGAGCACTATGGTGTTGTACCTAAGATGGCAAAAGTGCTGAAACAGTGGTGCATTAGGTGCCACATCGCCGCGTTAACTGTCAGGGGTATGGAAAGCTTTCCCATGACAGTCAGCGCAGAGTCCTGTCCCATAGTATGCATGGTGTTAGCGCAGGTGCACCTAACGCCACATATTGAAGTGGCGTTAGGTGATCCCGCACTAACGCAATTAGTGCACGATGTGAACATTGCGGTAACTGTGCAGAGCACACCACACCCACTCTCCATCTCTACCCCACCCACGCGCGATCTTAACATGAGCTAGACAGTTTATACAGAATACATCCTGTACTAACTAATCATGGCCCCACACTAGTGGCAACGAGAGTCCCAACGCATATTCAGCACACACCAGAGCACACGTTGCTAGCTAACGCTCTTTAGTAAAAGAGCCCCTTAGTTTTTGTCGGAGGATCTTTTGCAGTCTGATTTGTTCTGTTTTCCCAGTAGGAGGTATATAGATATTTTAGGGTCTAGTGCAGGCGTTCTAAACCCAGTCCTCAGGACACACCTAGCCATTCAGATGTTAAGGATCACCACAATGAACATGCATGAGAGAGATATGCATGCACTTTATAACATTTTTGTAAGTGTTATTGCAGAAGGGCTATTGGGTAAAGTTTGCCTGTTTGTGGATGATACCAAAATCTGCAATAGGGTAAACAAGAGGAGGGATCATAACATGAGGAGGGATCTAGTGAAACTTGAAGAATGGTTGAGAATTTGACAGCTGAGAAATGCCAAAAAATGCAGGATCATACATTTGGTCTGCAAAACACCAAGCAAATGGTACAGTATGGGGATGAAGTGCTGGACCATAAGAACATAAGAAATATTATACTGGCCAAGTCCATCAAGCCCAGTATCTTGTTTCCAATATTGGCCAAGCCAGGTCACAAGTACCTAGTAGTTTCCTCAAAAGGCACACAGGTTTCATAATGCTTGTATTGGGGCAAGCAGTGGATTACCAGGGTCCTCTTTAATAATGTTTTTTGGACTTTTCCTCCAGGAACTTGTCCAACCCTTTTTTAAACCCAGCTACGCTAATAGCTTTTACTATATCCTCTGGTAACGAATTCCATTGAATGAAAAAATATTTTCTCTTATTAGTCTTAAAGGGGTTACACTGTAGCTTCATTTTATGTCCCCTAATCTTTCTACTTTTTGATGGTGTAAACAATCGATCTACATTTACCCGTTCCACTCCATTCATTAATTTATAGACCTCTAACATATCTCATCTCAGCCATCTCTTTTCCATGTCGAAGAGCCCTAACTTTTTAAGCCTCTCCTTGTATGGGTATCCTTCCATCCCCGTTACCATTTTGGTGGCTCTTTTTTGTACCTTTTCTAATTACGCTATATCCTTTTAAAGATACGACAAACAGAATTGCACACAATATTCAAGGTGCGGTCGCACCATGGAACGATACAGAGGTATTATAGTATCCTTTGTTTTATTCTCCATTCCTTTCCTTATGATTCCCAGCATCCTATTTGCCTTCTTGGCCCCTGCTGCACACTGGGCAGAGGGTTTCAATGTGTTATCAACGATGACGCCTAAATCATTTTTCTGCTGGTGGTTCCTAATATGAAACCTTGCATCATGTAACCATAGTTTGGGTTGTTCTTTCCTAGGTGCATAAGTTTGCACTTGTCCACATTAAATTTTATCTGCCATTTGAACATCCAGTCTTCCAATTTATTGGGTCCTCTTGCAATTTTTCACAATCCTCTTGGGTTTTAATAATTTTGAATAATTTTGTATCATTTTCAAATTTGATTACCTCACTTTTTATTCCCATTTCCAGGTCATTTACTAATATGTTAAAAAGCAGTGGACCCAGCACAGATCCCTGGGGTACTCCACTATTCACCTTTCTCCATTGGGAAATTTGGCCATTTAGCCCTACCCTCTGCTTTCTATCTTTTCATCAGTTACTGATCCACAATAGTACACTGCCTCCTATCCCATGACTTTTTAACTTTGTTAAGTCTCTGATGAGGACCTTGTCAAAGGCTTCCTGAAAATCCAAATACACTATACTGACTGGCTCACCTTTGTCTACCTGTTTATTCACACCTTAAAAAAAACACAGATTAGTAAGACAAGATCTTCCTTGGCTAAAGCCATGTTGGCTTTCTCCCATTAAACCATGACTATAGGATCAGTAATTTTGTTCTTTATAATGGTCTCTACCATTTTGCCTGGTACTGATGTCAGGCTCACCAGCCTGTGGTTTCCCGGATTACTCCTGGAACCCTTTTTAAAAATTGGCGTTACAATGGCCATTCGCCAGTCTTCAGGTACTACAGATGATTTTAATGATAGTTCACAGGTTACTAATAGGTCTGCAATCTCATGTTTCAGCTCTTTCTGATGATTTTAAAGTGGCTAAACAGAAAAGGCGACAGTGAAAGCCAGAAGGCCACTTGGGTGCACAGGGACAGGAATGGCCGGCAGAAAGAAGGAGCTGATAGTGCCTCTTTATAAGTCTTTTTGGTGGGACCTAATTTAGAGTATTGTGTGCAATTCTGGAGACCACACCATCAGAAGGATATACAGGGTGGCCCAAAAAATGTGAGAACATCTCATAAATTAAAAGCTTAAATAGTTTACTTATTTACCTTTTTTAGCTATATAACGTCTTTATTTCGACATTTTCCGGTCGCCATCTTTTTTTTTAAATTTGTCAATCTTTTACATCTGTCTTTTTGAATATTTAAATAACTTATATGCTACGAGATGTTCTCACTTTTTTTGGGCCACCCTGTAAACAGGAGGGAGTCAGTTCAGAGGGTGGCTACCAAAATGGTTAGAGGGTTTCATCATAAGGCATCTGGGGACAGACATAAAGATCTCAGTATGTATATTTTGGAAGAAAGATGGGAGGGGGATGATATGATAGAGATGTTTAAATACCTCCATGGCATAAATGTACAAGAGGAGCTTAGAAATTGGTATGGAAGGGCAGACTGAATAGGCTGTACAGTATGGTCTTTATCTGTTATTATGTTTCTATGTTTCTGCTTCCATTGTTTGCAAATCTCCAACTTGCATATTCATTGTGGTTATCCTGAAAACCTAGGTGTGTCCCGAGGACTGGGTTATCCTAAAAACCCAGTGTGTCCCGAGGTTATCCTGAAAACCTGGCTAGGTGTGTCCCGAGGACTGGGTTGAGGATTTTTTGGTATTTGTGTTAGCGCTGTTTCGTTGTTGCAGGATTGCTGTACAGGTCTGGAATGTATTTTTATTGGTTTATTTTGTTATGACTAAAGTGCCTGGTAGTGGAGAGTTTGTGCTGCTATTACTGAAGTGCCTTCAGAATTTGCATATTATGCACATTGCACTTCACCTGTGAAGATATAATTGGTAGATGTTTGGGGAAGTGCAAGGACTCGATGACTGGGATGGGAATGGGGAGTAGCGCTTGGTGGTTGGGGGAGGGAAGAGTGAGGATTCAGAGCTGTGCTGTCTAATTAGCACAGATCCTAGTGAGGTTGACCTCATTACCCACTGTTGTGTTTTCAGGACATGTTGTTATTGGTGTCCATCACCACCAGGGGACCATTCAGTTCTAGCTGAGCCACTGTTAGTGGGCCTCCTCTGGTATGTTGCTGGACTTTGGCAGTTTTTGCTGTCATTTTCTGGAGGCTGTCGCTGAAGCAGTGCTGCACTTACTGTTGCACACACCAAGCCTGCCAATATCTATCTGGATGCTCTCCCGCATTTTGGCCTTCTGCACCAAGGGTGTTCTTCCCATACAGTTCGTGGTCCTTCCACAGATGTGGTGCATCAGCTACATGGAAACACATGTCCAGGATACATTTCTTCTATCCACGGTTTGGTCCTAGCTGCTGCCTATTACCTGCCCTAACTGATTACTGTGGGTCCCTCCTGCCCTCTCTCTGTCCTTTTATCTCCAACCACCTTCTCTTTCCCTCCCAACTTTCACCTTCTCCTGTCCCTGCACTGGCCACGTACCTGGGCCTCCTCACTCATATGTACCGCTCTTCTCACACCGTTGCTGTCTTCTACTGACATGTGTTCCCCTTTGGCTCACTCTCGTCTAGTCTTTTCCCTCTTATATACTACACTCCTCTTCTTCTATTGCTCCTTGCTTTCCCACCTTCCATGACCATAATGGATGTAAATTCTAAAAATGAACGTATTCAAATCACTAAATTGAAAATAATATATATTTTTTTTCTGTCCCCCTGCCCCCATTGCTGGAATCAGGGACAGGAGGCTGTCAAATAGGTGGAGTCTTATACCATATTCCCTATATGCCATTGAGGGCACTAAGATCTTCAGAAGCCAATCTTACTGTATAATAAAATTTGAATGGTTTCAAACTTCGATGTCTGTCTTCTGAGCTTCTACCCTGTGGAATTCTTTTCCACCAGATATCCGCAACAAGTGACTGAAAACCTGACTTTTGCCGTAATGTTGCAACGATTACATAGATTCATGACGAGTCGTCTTGGCTCGGCTCTAACCCCCACTCCCCCCGCTTAGCCTTTTTTGACTCACTCTGGTTATTTCATGTGTTTGATAGTTGATGTTGTTGTTCTGTCATCTCTCTCCCTTGCTGCTATCCATGTTATAATTTTATTTTCTTTATTTTGGGGCATGTTTACTAAACAGTGTTATCCATTAGTATGGGGTTTATCATGCTCTAAGTGTGTTGCACGATTAGCATGGGGCATCTGCACTAACTCATGGGGTTGAAGGGTAAAGGCCAAGGCAGAGAGGCTCGCATCCTGGAGATTAATGCATGGCTGCGTGGATGGTGTCTTCGAGAGCGTTTTGGTTTCCTAGACCATGGGATGCTGTTCCAAGGGTTGCAGAGCAGAGATGGCATCCATCTGTCCAAGAAAGGTCAACACATCTTTGGTAGTAGACTGGCTAATCTACTGAAGAGGGCTTTAAACTAGATTCGTTGGGGATGGGTGAAGAAAGCCCCCAGGTAAGTGATACATAAAATACCCCTGTTACCCATTTCCATAAAGGTAACATATGGAAAGCAGTGTGTATTAATGCCCGTAGCATGGGAAATAAGATCTCTGAAGTTGAAGCTTTGGTGGGAGTGGCTGACTTAGATTTAGTGGCAGTTACAGAAACATGGTTCACAGAAAACCATGACTGGGATGTAACTATACCTGGCTATACTTTATTCAGAAAGGACAGGGTAGGAAGAAGGGGAGGAGGAGTAGCACTATATGTAAAAACTACTATTAAAGCTTTGGAATTACAGAGCTTAAAAGGGAGAGAGGAGGCATTGTGGGTTAAACTAGAAAAAGGGAAAGAGAAATCTATTTGCATTGGTGTGATATACAGACCTCCCTCACAAGAGGAAGAGGTGGACAGAGAGTTAATTGAAGACATACGCAGCATTGCTAGGAAAGGGGAAGTGCTACTGCTAGGAGATTTCAATATGCCAGATGTTGATTGGCACTTTCCTGCTGCAGTATCATCTAGGAGTAAGGAGATCCTGGATTCTCTACAGGGAGAACTATTCAGGCAATTGGTAACAGACCCCACACGTGAAGGGGCCATACTGGACTTGGTGCTTACCAATGGTGAAAGTGTTTCTGATGTTGTAGTGGGAGATCATTTTGCATCCAGTGATCACCAGATGGTGTGGTTCAGTATTAGGACTAGGGCTGTTAGAATCCATTCCAAGGTGAGGATCTTAGACTTTAGGAAGACTAACTTTGCGAAGATGGGCCAATACCTCAGGGAGTCATTAGTGGGATGGGAACAGCTGGGGGATGTAGAACAACAGTGGGCAAAACTGAAAGGGGGTATTTTAAAGGCAACCAACCTTTTTGTTAAAATGGTAAATAAAGGCAAAAGGAACAGGAGACCGCTATGGTTTTCGAAGGAAGTAGCTGAAAAAGTGAAAAAAAAGAGGGAGGCCTTCATGAAATACAAGAGATCACAGAGAAAGGAAGACAGGCATCTGTATTTGGAAAAACTTAGAGAAGCTAGCAAAGTAGTCAAGAAGGCAAAGATTCAAAAGGAGGAGGAAATAGCCAATGCAATAAAATGGGGAGATAAGACATTTTTCAGATATATTAGTGAGAAGAGGAAGGGCAAAAGTGGTATTGTCAGACTCAAGGGTACAGGGGGGGAATATGTAGAAGCTGATAAGGATAAAGCGGAATTGCTTAACAAATATTTTTGTTCTGTGTTCACAGATGAAGAACCAGGAGCAGGACCTCAGAAAACACCCACAAATAAGAACAGAAGCGAGGGACATCTTGAACAATTTTCAGAAGACTGTGTTCGTGAGAAACTAGCTCAACTTAAAGTAGACAAAGCGATGGGACCGGATGGGATACACCCTAGAATACTGAGGGAACTTGGGGACGTTCTAGCAACTCCACTGACTGACCTTTTCAATGCCTCGTTGGAGTCGGGAGTGGTGCCAAAGGACTGGAGAGAGGCTCATGTGGTGCCTTTACACAAAAGCGGAAGTAAGGATGTGGTTGAAAACTACAGGCCGGTTAGTTTAACTTCAGTGGTGAGTAAATTAATGGAAACGCTGTTGAAAGAGAAAATAGTGAGGTTTCTGGAGTCCAGCGGATTACAGGATCCGAGGCAGCATGGATTCACCAGAGGCAGGTCTTGTCAGACAAATCTGATTGATTTCTTTGACTGGGTGACCAGGGAGTTGGACCGAGGGAGAGCTCTAGATGTGGTGTATTTAGATTTCAGTAAAGCCTTTGACACTGTTCCTCACAGGCGACTTATAAACAAACTGAGCACCCTAGGGATGGACCCTAAAGTTACTGCTTGGGTTAGAAATTGGTTGGGTGGGAGGCGACAGAGTACAAGTAAATGGAGCTCACTCTGAGGAGAAGGATGTTACCAGTGGTGTGCCCCAGGGATCTGTCCTTGGTCCGATTCTTTTTAACATCTTTGTTAGTGATATAGCGGAAGGGCTGTCGGGTAAGGTTTGCCTCTTTGCGGATGATACCAAAATCTGCAATAAAGTAGACACCCAGGAAGGTGTAGATAACATGAGGAGGGATCTAGCTAAGCTTGAAGAATGGTCTAGAATTTGGCAGCTGGGATTTAATGTTAAAAAATGTAAGGTCATGCATTTGGGCTGCAGCAATCCAAGGGAGCAATACAGCATAGGAGGTGAAGTACTTTTGTCCACTAAAGAAGAGCGGGACCTAGGCGTAGTTGTGTCCGATGATCTTAAAGTAGCTAAACAGGTAGAAAAGGCGACAGCAAAAGCTAGAAGGATGCTTGGGTGCATACAGAGAGGAATGGCTAGCAGAAAAAAGGAGGTGATCATGCCTCTGTATAAGTCTTTGGTGCGACCTCATTTGGAGTATGGTGTGCAATTCTGGAGACCGCACCTTCAAAAGGATGTGAACAGGATGGAGTCGGTGCAGAGGGTTGCTACTAAGATGATTAGTAGTCTTCATTATAAAGCATATGAGGACAGACTTAAGGATCTTAATATGTACACCTTAGAGGAAAGGCGGGATAGAGGTGATATGATTGAGATGTTTAAATACCTCCGTGGCATAAATGTTCAGGGAGAGAGCCTCTTTCAATTGAAAGCAAGTTCTGCAACGAGGGGACATGGGATGAGGGTGAAGGGAGATAGATTCAGGAGTGATATGCGGAAATATTTCTTTACAGAAAGAGTAGTGGATCCGTGGAATAGTCTCCCAGTGGAGGTGGTAGAGATGAGGACAGTAACTGAATTCAAAAAAGCATGGGACCAACACAGAGGATCTCTAAAGGTAAAAAGTGGACTGTTGTAGTTGTTGTTATGGAAGGACAGACTAGATGGGCCTTGTGGTCTTTTTCTGTCATCATGTTTCTATGTTTCTAAGACGCGCAAACGTCATGTATTTTAGTATACATATCCCTTTATGTTTTATGTCTGCTATTTTTAATTGAAATTGTCTTTTATGTACTGCCTCCTTGTTAGCATTTTATTTTATTACAAAGTGCCATAGGGTTAGGCCAATGCTAGAATGGCGGTGTAACAAATTGTTATACTAAATAAATAAACAAACATACAGTATATAAAATAAACAGAGACCAAGACAAAAATTGATTCATTAACATTCTTTAAAAGCCTGAGAAAAATAATGAGTTTTTACTTATTTCTAAATTCTAAGCCTCAGTTTGTAATGTGATCAAAGGCAAGTGATTGTAGAGAATAGGCCTTGTTACAGATAGCATCCTGTTTCAGACTCTTACTCCACAAGGAGACTCCCTTGGTTCCAAGACATCGGTGACAGTGCCGGGCAGTACCATGATAAAGGGACAAGCAACCGCAAGGGTCTTTCTACTCCTTAGAGAGTAATTTTCTAACTTGACTATGTGAAATACTAGTGTAAGCAAGAAAGAGCATGTCTACATGTAGGTGCTAGCACTTAGACCAGCTCAAGGGCTGCTGAAAATGTTGGTGTGTACTTTCCGCAAAACATATGACCTCTCATGCCTCATTCAGAAAATCTTGAAAAACAGATCTTTCAGAAATTCTTTAAACTCAACGGTTAAACAATCTCCAGTTGTACTCTAGCGCCTCACCCAGGGTCGGTGCTACCATTAAGCGAACTAGGTGGTTGCTAAGAGCGCCAGTGATGCGAGGCTGCCCATTGCCATTGCTGTTTCCCATCTCCGGAACTAGCAACAGCAGCAATGACTTGAAACAGTACCGCAGCGCTTACCAAAGCCTCCGGCGCTGTGGTGCTTTTTCAGGTTCCGCCCCTTCCTATTGCAGATCTCCTGCTGGTTCTGGAGAGAGGCGGCAGCAGTTGCAGTGGGGCCAGGGGCCGGAGCAAAGGGACACCTGGAATGAGGTTCACCTAGGATGCCTTATATCCTTGCGCTGGACCTGGGGAAAAAGACCTCAGAGCGCATTCTTCACTCTCCTTTTAGTTGTGCATTGCCCGTCTCGGTCAAGAAAAAACCTCTTCCATTGCATCGCTAAAGAGAGTGAAGTACGTGCTCTGAACTCTTTTTTTCCCCACACAGAACAGTGAGCTTATCCGGTTATGTAAAGGATACAATGTGAAGAAAAATGGAGCAGTGAGTTTGTATTTGTAGATAAGGAGCAATGCAGTTAGCCTCATGTTGGCATTAATTGATCTGTGCTATTGGCTACATTATCAGTGAACGTCTGGTAATGACCTCTGCACAGTACCTGCCCCAAAATGGCTGTTTTTGCATTAGTTGTTTAACATGTGATTTCGCATGTGGTGACTTCTGCATCAAACAGCTAACACATGTTGCAAATAGGGGTCTTAATATCTAAAAACCAGGGGTGCAATTGTTACGTTACTTGCACAAAATATAATGTAATCAAGATTTTTTTGTCACGAACATTCAGGTCAATTTCATAATTCACCCTTTGTTTTCTGTGTTGGACCCGATTAGCAGCTGGTATTTCTTAACCAGACATTCAGAATGTTTCCTGCAACAGGGTTGTGAGGGTTCATGCCTCTAGGGTCACCCCGTTAATGTTTAAACTCAAAGCCAACAGGCTTCTAGCATGAAACGTGCAGAAAAGAAAATAGCCTTGAACAACAGGAGGAAATGTAAAAAAAAACAGAGAGAAAAAGTGCTATGGGTCAGTTTCCAGGATTGAGGTGTCAAAGTACAACATTAAATTATGCTGTCGAAAGGGGCGTAGGTGGTCAGATTTAAGTTCTAGAAAAAAAAGATTTGCAACTCCCCTTCCCCTCCTAAATGACCTTGCTAGGACACTTGAAAAAGCACATTTTTTGGGCAAAGATTTAACTTCTTTCAGCTTCTGTAAAGAAAATAATGAACACAGAACAAAAGTATGCAAACGAATATATCTGCAATAGAAAGAACTTCAGACTTTTTGCCTGATTCCTACATTGCACAGATTTAAGGTTTATTTCAGTTTGGTAAACTACCTTCTGTCGGAGACATCAAAGCAGTGTACATACAATAAAATTCAAAACTGGAGAGGGTAGTGCCAATGAAAAGCACACAAAAATGGAAAATAAAATGAAGGAATCATACATAACGAAAGCGTAACCAACCCGGTATAAAATCTACCGAGCACAGAAGTTTTTAAATTAATATTTACAAAATTTGAAACACAGAAAGAACACACAATGAGAGGTGGGAGGGAGAAAGAAAACTGACCTATCCAAAAAGGAGAAACTCCAAGCTAGCCATATCGGGACATCAAAAGGTACCCAAAATTTGAAGGAAAGGCGGCTGTGGTGAATTAGAACCTTGGACAAAAGCTGCACTATTTCAAAATTGTGCCAGTACATGAATATGGAAGTGTGTTTTTACATTTTGTCCTACTTTTAGCTCAGTCCTAAATCTGATGTGTGAAACTCCATTTTACATTGGATGTTGACATTGGAATTGGAATTGGAATGGCCGTGTAAGGATGTTCACAATTCCCCTAGTTTTTCACAAAAGGCACTACTGAACATGGAATGTTTTGTGAAATATGTAGAAGGATGCTGACAAATATTAAAACACGCTTATTTACCACTCATCTATTAAAACCATTCTGTGGGGAAGTGGCCAAGATGGCGGCATAGCGGAGGTACTCTGTGCTTTATCTATCTCGTATGGGGAGCAGAAAGGGAAGTCTGGGAGAAACCCCTCGATTGCTTGGCAACCTCAACTCCAAGGTCCAATGGATTGTTTTGCAGTTCATGGAGCTATACAAACTAAAGATCCTGAGATGTATCCAACTGCTTTGAACCTGAGGTTAGTGGACCTTGTGTCATCTTCGGAGTGTGAGACATCTCTAGGTTCCATATTCTAGCAGATATCTGTCATGTACCCTGGGACTGGGCCACATTGCTGAGGATGGTCCACAGCAGAGCTTTCACACACCAGACTAGTCCTACCCAAATGGGTGGGCATGGATGAAGATCATGTATGTTCTGAGGTGATGAATAATATAACAAGCTGTGGTTTATTTATTTATTTATTTATTTATCTATCTGCATTTATATACCGCTTTTCACCGTGTCAAAGCGGTGTAACATATAACATGGGGGGGATAGTATTTTATAGGGTGGGGCCATCACCAGGGACAACAATTAGTGATTTTGGGTGGACATAGACATGTCTATGATGTATCTCAATGTAACATTATGTATGTGAGTCTGGCTGTATGAGAATAGATGCAGTGTTCCAGCATGTATTGATCGTGGAACATTCAGGTGCTATGCATGGTGAGCAGATTCCTGAACTTCCTAGGATTGTGACACATGGCAATAGTAGACACGATGCTTGTGTCAGCACATCTGGCACAAGCACTAAAGGTCTCCACTGTATACCAAGCCACTCAAGGGATCAGGTCACATGGTAAACATGCAACTGACTTGTACTACAAGACAACTCTCTGTGTATGACCCATCAGAAATTACACATATTGGCCTTATGTCTAGAAGTGACAGATGTAGCTCAGTCAAAAGAGAATCTGCCTATGTGCTTGGATGATGGGGGCCCCAAGCATAACCACTGTCAATACTGTGTGACATGTATTGACAGTGCAACTGCTGGCCAAGGACTGTGCTGTGTCATGTCCTAGGGTAGCCGCAGCTGTTTCCAAGAACCTGCATACAGTGAGTGTTGAGTGGCCAGAAAGTGTCAGTGCTGACACCGACCTGCAGGCCTTGCATAATCCATATGCAGACTCAGGTTCCTAGACACACAGGACAAGAGGATTGCATCGCTTTCATTTCTCATCCACAAGATCAATCACACTCTGCCACCATATATTAGGCAACAGTGCACAGTAACGGCTGTTCACATGACATCTGTGCCTGGTCTGCTAGTCATCACCCACTGCATGTACACATAGCAACCATGAAAACATGGGCTTTGTACAAACAACATAGACATCCAGCAGCCTGGCTAGTAACTAAACTGCAATAAAGGCACAGTACCCATATCACTACAGCTTGATCCTATGTAGCACTATGTGTATACATAGCCCTGACATGGTCACAGTTTGGTCAGAGTGAGAGTGGCCTCTCTGCATGAACTGATGTGTGCATCCTGGCCATGCTTGTGCAGACCCACGTTAGGATAGCTCAGCCATATACCTAACCTCTGACTCATATACATCCTGTGCAGACTGCTCTGATTTAGACAATACCCAGAATCCTCCTCTTTTCATTTGTGCACCCTTTTACTTTGAACTTGTGGAACGCTAATGCAATGCAGGGTGCACTGGAAATTGGGCTGCAGACAGGCTGTGAGTGAATGTTGGCCCTCAGTCGCCTACATCTGACACATCCCCAAATACTGTGTCCTCCTACACAGCTTGTGGTAGTGAGCATTGCATATAGTGCCATGCTTGTACTCCCATATAACGTCATGTCCTTAGCCATTGACCCTGCATAACTGGCCAGTGCAGCACATGCACTCTCCCACACTAAAGCCTCAGTGACCCCCCCCCACAAGAGCGCGTGGAAACATGGCAGGCTGGACATGGGGTTAGATGTTGGTACAGTTGCTGGCTACACATACACCACCATTCCATGACTCTTTGTACTCTAAGAACATCCTTGTAATTGTCACACTCAGTGCCCATGGGGAGCGGGTGAGGCTGTCATGCAGGCCCTCTGATGTAACACATGCTGACACTGAGTAGGCCCGCATAGCTTCTGGGAACGTGAATATAGGCTTTGTCCAGCAATGCCAACTATGAAGGGCACATTCTAAACATGTATGGTACTGTTCCCCCCACCCCAGCATTTGCCTCCAGGCACTGCCTTCCCATATGGTGGCAGGCAATGCAAAGACCACCATGACATCCTGTGGCACATTTCCACAGCTGGAATTGTGCACGCACCATTCAGAGGTCAGTGTTCCACAGTCACAATCAGGCAAAGAAGTGCATTTTGACTGTCTGTTTGGAGTAATAGGTAATGTACTTCTGATTGCTTTGGTCAGTGATCAGTAGACAGTGTTGAGATGGTGCATATTGTGTGCACATTAGCATGGTACCGATCTGCATGAATGTGCATATTCTGCAAGTGTAGCATAGGACAAGAGCAAGGTGCATGCAGGTAAAGCATAGTTATTCACCTGTAACAGGTGTTCTTCAGGGATAGCAGGAATCAGTCCTCACATATGAGTGACTTCGGCACCGATGGAATCCGCATCGAAGCATCTCCCCAGCTTTCAAAGAAAGCCTTTGGGAGATGCCATCATGCATGCGTGGTCCCCTTCCCACCCGAGGGTGCCATCTTGCTCAATCAGATGACATAGCGAGGATGGTAGTAAAAAATAAAACAAGGTAGGGAGGCAACTCCCAGGGGAGGACTGATTCCTGCTGTCCCTGGAGAACACCTGTTACAGGTAAGTAACTACGCTTTCTCCAAGAACAAGCAGGGAGTCAGTCTTCACATATGGGACTCCCTAGCTCCAGGCTGCCAAGGACCGAACCATGACAGTACCAACGGCGGCCAAATCAGTTAGCCATGAGTTGCAGAAGATGAGTCCCCAACTGCAAGACCCTAGCATCCAGTGGCACTATCACTCCAGTAGCCTGAACACAGAAGGGTCGGAGGGCAGAAGTTGCCTAAACCCCAAAAAGATTATGGAGCACTGCCTGGCCGAAGGCACTGTCCCAACAGGACTTGCTCTCCAGACAATAGTGAGCTGCAAACATATGAATTGAAGATCATGTGGCGACCTTGCAGATCTCCATCAATGGCACAGAGCGCAGATTTGCCACCAGTGTGGCCATTGCTCTCACGTGATGCGCTGTGATCTGGTGTGTTCCAGAGAGAGCCCAGCTCACTCTTAGGTGAGGGCAATACAGTCCGCCACCCAAGTGAACAGAATTTGCTTACTCACAGGAAGTTCCAGCCTACTGGGGTCATAGAAAATAAAAAGCTGAGGAGCTTTGCGATGGCCCCGAGTCCGCTGTAGGTAGAAGGACAGGGCCTGTTTGCAATCCAGTGTATGGAGTATAGTTTCTTCCCGACCGGCGTGAGGCTGTGGGAAATAGGTGAGGAGGACCACCTCCTCGTTGAGGTAGAAAGGAAATACCACCTTGGGGAGGAATTTGGGGTGAGTGCAGAGCACTACCCTGTTCTTGTAGAATCTTGTGGTTCCACTACCAGGGCCTGCAGTTCGCTTATTCTGCAAGCAGACATGAGGCCACCAGGAAGGCAACCTTCCATGAAAGATACTGCAGCTGGCAAGTGGCTAGAGGCTCGAATGGTGGCCTGGTGAGCTGTGAGAACACCACGTTGAGGTCCCATTCTGCTACCAGGGGATGGATGGGGGGCTTAGACAACAAGAAGCCCTGGAGGAACCGAGAGACTAGGGGCTGACCTGAGAGGGACTTCCCCTCGATAGGGTGGTGGTGTGCAGTGATCACACTCAGGTGCACTCTCACTGAGTTTGACTTTAGCCCAGTGTGTGAGAGATGCAGTAGATACTAGAACACTAGTTGTGCCTGGCAGGAAAATGGGTTCTTCCGCTGCTCTGCTCACCAAACTGAGAATCTCCGCCACTTAAAGGTGTAAGCTCGCCTGGTGGAGGGTTTATGAGAGCCAACAGGACCTCCTCGACTTTTCTTGTGAGGTTGAAAGGGGCCAAAGCTAGCCTTTCAGTAGCCACGCTGTTAGCGTTAGTGATCCCAGGCTGGGGTGCAGGAGGGAGCCCTCCTCTTGAGACAGGAGGTCTGGGGCATGGCCCAGCGTGTCACCGACAGAGAGTAGCAGTGGAAACCAAGGCTGGCTGGGCCACCTGGGGGCAATTAGTATCAGTGATGCCCTTTCGTGCTGGACCTTGAAGATGATCTTGGCAACTTCAATCTTGGTACCTTCAATCAAGGTACAAGCTAACTGCCATCTGCTTCTTGCTCTGATTAGTGTTAAGCAGCCTGCAGCCTTCCATCTATCCTGCTTATCCTGAGAGGGGGAGGAGCCTGCTCCATTTAAAAAGCAGCTGCCTTCAGGCAGGCCCACGCCTGGTGGGCCCGCGCCTGAGGGCCTCGCCAGAGGGCCCTTTGGCGTGGCCCTTAGGCGGAGGCCACCGATGGAGGTCACTCTGCAGCAGGCTGACATCGATCTCGAAAACGCAAGTAAATATTTACTCTCGCAAACAAAGCTGTAATCACCACAACAGTTAACCTGCTCTCACTGAAATACTGTTAAGTGGTGTTATAGCTTCTCATCCATCCTGTAAGCCCCAGTTAACCTGCTCTCACTGAAATACTGTTAAGTGGTGTTATAGCTTCTCATCCATCCTGTAAGCCCCAGTTAACCTGCTCTCACTGAAATACTGTTAAGTGGTGTTATAGCTTCTCATCCATCCTGTAAGCTCCAGTTAACCTGCTCTCACTGAAATACTGTTAAGAGTGTTATAGCTTCTCATCCATCCGTAAGCTCCAGTTTACCTGTTATTATTATTATTAAATTATAATACACTCTTATTCATCCACACATACATTATGGCCTTACCCTACATTATAACATTTACGTTCTACCTTATCACTATAGGAATATGTAATGTTACCAGCCTACACACTAGCCACAATAGAATACCAACAATCCACAATTACAGAAGAAAATGGACAGATACACCCTTCTTCAAATCTAGAGATTCTACCCAAACTTCCCACCATCATCTTCTACTCATCTCATTACAAAACAACACAAAAAGAAACAAGAAGGAATTCCAATTCCCCAACATCTGAAATGTGCATTGATAAATGCCCGATCTGTGCGCAAGAAATGGCCTATCATCTCTGACTTAATATCACTACACAACCTTGACTTACTCCTAATCACTGAGACTTGGCTTTCTTGTGATGACAATGTATTAATCAACCAATTCCTGCCTTCCAATTTCTCCTTACATACATGTCATAGAAATGGCAAGAGAGGAGGTGGTGTTCTAGCCATCTTCAAATCTGACCTCCATTTCAACCTTAAGGAAGCAACAAGTTCAACACTCCTAGATACTATCTCAATAGTAAATAATTGTTGTTCCTTCACTCTACTGTACCGCGCTCCTTCATCCAATTCAGATTCACTATCAATGATAATTGACTTAGCCTCCAACTCACAGAACCCCCATATAACAAGTTGGGTTCTAGGAGACTTCAATCTACCATCTCTCCAAGACTCCCATGTAACAGCTATTCTTGAAGCTTTACAGGTTTTAGGGTTTAACCAATTAATTAAAGATCCAACCCATGTTAAAGGTGGCATATTAGACCTAATATTTACAACTGAAACAACTGTCAACTTACCATCCATCTTGGATCTATCAATCAACCCAGTTCCATGGTCAGATCACAAACTAATTATATTCAAGGTTCCCCTTCCCAGATGTAACCAAAAGGAAGAAAATGGAGTGAATGGCATTACCAGTCCCACCCTGAGAAGATTTAAGCCATTTGACAAAGACTTAATCCTAAAAACAACACTTCCACTAACCAACTTACCAGAGTGCAGCCTTGATGATTTAGTTTCTAATTGGAATAATACGCTCAGTTCAATTGCCACATGTCCATCGACTAACAGATCTCAAAGCAAATGACACTCTGCTATCTGGTATTCATCTGAGCTGAAAGCCTCTCGCACAACCCTAAGGAAACTTGAGAGACAATGGCGACGCTCACACTCAGAAGTAGACAGAACTGCATATATCCTACATCTCACATCTCATCGCACAGCGGTTACTGACTCAATGAGACATTACCATGCGGTCACGTTAAAAAGATCTCTAAACAAGCCTCATGACCTGTTTGCCATAGTTAAGCGTTTGACAAATGAACCCGCTTTGCAACTCAAATACGAAATCCACCCTCAATTATTTGCTAACTATCTACAATCCAAAATTTGCCAAACTGACAATATCTCAGCTCCTAACATAGTTCTACATCCAGTAGATCAAGCTCTACTTACTATCTTCTCAATACCACCTAAACGACAAATCGAGGACACCATTGCTAGCTTAAACATGACCACTGCTCATACTGATCCATGCCCTGCGTTCTGGATCAAAGATTTACGAGCTGACCTCAGTCCCATCATATCCAGACTCATGATTCAATCATTTACAACAGGAACTTTCCCGTATCCTTAAGCAAACATCCATAAGGCCATTACTAAAAAACAAGCTCGACCCTCTTAAACCAGAATCATATAGACCAATAGCAAGCATTCCTTTACTAGCAAAAATATTGGAAAAAGAAGTACAAAACCAAATTCAGGATCATATTGAAAATTAACGCTCCACTAGACCCATGCCAGCATGGCTTCAGAGAATCCCACGGTGTGGAAACGCTTCTAACTACACTGTTCAGCAGCTTATTATCAGGTATTGATAACATCCGCCAAGGGTTTGTCCTTGTCTTCCTAGATATCGCAGCCGCTTTCGATTCTGTGAGCCATGAACGCCTCCTAGAACGTCTCAAAGGGAAGGGAATTACCGATAAAGCACTCGAGTGGTGTAAATCCTACCTTTCGGACAGATGGCAACAGGTACGATCCAACGATACTTCATCAGATCAGTTTCATCAAAAACAAGGTGTCCCTCAAGGCTCCTCCCTCTCCGCCCTTATGTTCAATATATACATGCAGCCTATATGCAACCTGATACGATCCTTTAGAGTCAACTGCATGATATACGCGGATGATGTACTATTATATTTTCCTTTTACAACAGAGAACCCCGACCTCACTCCTTTAACAAACTGCATAAATGAAGTATCCAACTGGCTACAATCTCAAAATCTAAGGATCCAACACAAAAAAACAGAGGTGATATTCATTACACGGAACCGAAATTTCACGGCTCCGTCCTTTTTGAAAGTAAAGGATGCTAACCTCCAGACCAAGACCACCATCAGATACCTTGGTGTCACTTTAGACCAGAACTTGGATATGAAAGCACACATAGGAAATATTGTAAGAGCAGTATACCACAAAATACGTTCCCTTAGACATCTACGATCCTTGCTAGAGCCAGACGATTTTAGAACCATCTATCAGGCGCTAATCATACCTCATTTTGATTATGCGAACTCAATATTACAAGGTCTCCCTCAAGCCACATTACATCCACTTCAATTGGCAATGAATGCTGCAGCAAGAGTCCTTCATGGAGCATCCCGGAAAGAACATATTTCACCTATTCTAAAACATCTTCATTGGCTCCCGATACGAAATAGACTCACTTTCAAAACTTTACTAATTACATTCAAAGCCATCAAAGAGCTCTCATCTGCATCATTATCAGATATGATCCAAACACCCCTCAATAGGGATAGAAGGTCAGTATCACTCAATTCTCTGTTAGTCCCTAAATCAATAACACAATACACCAAAACTACTACTGACAGGGCTTTCTTTTTCTGTGCACCAAGGTGTTGGAACAGCCTTCCTCAAAACATTCGATCAATACCAGACCTTTTGCAGTTTTGAAAAGCTTTGAAACACTACCTCTTCCTCTTGTCTTATCCATTAAACAATCCAGATAACACAACCTACCCACAGACCTTCCAAACATACAAATTCAATACAGACACCCCACAGACCTCCCATACACAATACTGAAGCCAGGATGAGATCATGTCTGTTATATTAATTAATTACCCTGTTATCCGAGTTGTATTTCCTGTTTTTTCTGTAAACACAAAGTACCGTTGAATTGTGTAACTCCTTGTTTATTGTAAACCGCGCTGATGCTGAATAGTGCGGTATATAAGAGACTATAAATAAATAAAATAAATAACTAGAGGGGTTGGTGGAAAGGCATAGAGGAGGCTTCTGTTCACGGGATCAGAAAGGCATCCACCGCCACCCTTGCCGGGTGCGGTTGCCACAAGTAGAAGCGGGGCAGCTGTGCATTGTTCAGGGTGGCAAAGAGGTCCACATGGGTGTGCCCCAGAGGCAGAAGAGCCGTGAGGCTACTCTGGGGTTCAGACACCACTCATGCGTTTGGATCACCTTGCTCAATCTGTCTGCCAGGAGGTTGCCCTGGCCTGGGAGGTAGACCACCTGCAGGAGCATGCTGTTGTGAGCTGCAAAGGAAAGAAGGGCCACTGTCTCCTCGCAGAGGGAGTATGACCCCTTGGCCCCATGCTTGATGATGTAAAACATGGCGACTTGGTTGTCCGTCTGTCTCAGCACTTGTTGGTGTCAGTCGGTTGCGGAATGCCTATAGGGTCAGAAAGATTGTCCTGCGTTCCAGAAGGTTGATCTGTTTTGCAAGGATTCAGCCTTGGACCAGCTGCCTTGTGTGTGATGGTCCTCGCAATGCGCCCTCCAACCTGGGAGGGAGGTGTTCGTGGTCAGGACCCTCTGGGGTGGGGTGTCTGGAAGGACATCCCAGCCCTAAGGTGGCAGAGAAGCTGCCACCAGTCGAGGGACTCTGCCAGCTGGTGGGTTACCCTGATCCTGACTTGCAGTCTGCCCATGGCTTGCATCCACTGCAAGCGTAGGCACCACTGATCTGTCCGCATGTGTAGGCAGGCTAGTGGGGTCATGTGGACCATGGAGGCCATGTGGCCCAGGAAGTAGAGGAGGAGGCGGGGTGGCACCGAGTGACGATGCTGCACCTCCACAGCTAACCCCCTGATGTGGTCTGCTCTTTCTCTAGGAAGGAAGGTCTGCAAGGAGTCCAGCTGAGCGCCTATGAATTCCATGCTCTGGGCTGGAGTGAGATGAGATTTGGGGTAATTGATGATAAACCCTAGGTGCTGTAGCACTATGGTTGTGGCCCTGTGGCCTGATGGGCCTCTGTGGCTGTGCTGCCCCTGATAAATTGTTCAGATAGGAATGATTATAAATATAAATCAAAACAACTTTTTAATAGTTTCCTAGCTAGAGTTTACCCTAGGAAAATAGTTAAACAAGCGTACTCCAGGGCATTGTACAGCCATAGGAGTTCATTATTAATAATGAAGTCCACCAGTAAAAATGAAGACACTGATTCCGGCAATGTCAACTTGATAACTAGATATTCGCCATTGAACTTAGATATTCAACGGGTGATTAAAAAACACGGGAATGTCTTAACAGCAGTCCTTGGCCTGGCAGACAAAAGAATACGCTGCGTGTGGCAAAGAGATCGCAACCTGAAAGAATGGCTGAGCCCAGCAGTGTTCCCTCTAGCTGAACCGGCACAGACTATACAGGAGAAAGGACATAGAAGCTGTGGAGTTTGTGATATATGTGACATCACTATAGCGGCCTCTGAGTTTGAGTAATGAGGATCAACTTTCTTTTTAAGTTTTAGCACCACATGCGATTCAAGCTATGTGGTTTATGTCATTGTATGCCCTTGCGGGTTAGCGTATGTGTGTAACACAACACGCCCCTTTAGAACACGTATGAGAGAGCATAGGAGCCGGTTAAAGTGTAAGATAAAGGAAGCTCCGATTGTTCATCATTGTGTATCGAAGGGGCATGTGTTTGAACAGCTTCGCTGTCTATGTATAGATAAGGTAGAGGAAGGCAGGGCAGGTAGATCGTTAGACCATACACTGATAGTAAAGGAACAAAGATGGATCCACTGATTACAATCAGTAGCACCCTTAGGTTTGAATGCGAGCATTGAATGGACAGCGTGTTTATAAATAGACCATATACTAAGGAAATTACAACTTAGTTTAGGGAGGAGAGTAATGATCTTAAAGCATTTGAGAGCTGGATCAGCTGATTAATGCGCTTCAACCACTAGGTGAGTCATTAATCAGAGTATTGGAATTGGAGAGAGAAGGTAGACGATTGGGGATGTCCGATCCCCTAAGAAGGAGGAGAGATTGGACATAAACGTGCTAAGTAGGGTCAAATGATTGGTGGAGTAAAGGTAGATAGAGAGTTTTATAGGATAATGGTAACTATGGGGGGAGAGGTTGGGAGTAACCCAATCAGAGAAGACAGGGCCGGATTTAGCTAGAGTGAGGCCCTACGCCAAGAAAAATTGTGGGCCCCCCCCCCATGTCCCCGTGCAGTCCTGGGCCCCCCCCGTGCAGTCCTGGGCCCCCCCCGTGCCCCCGTGCAGTCCTGGGCCCGCCACCGTGCAGTCCTGGGCCCCCCCGTGCAGTCCTGGGCCCCCCCCGTGCCCCCGTGCAGTCCTGGCCCCCCGGACAGCATCGCGGCTGTCTGAGGGGCTTCAGAGGGAGCCGGGGAAGCCCGCGCGAGGCCCCGGCTCCCTCTGTACAGCCGCCAGCGTGAAGAGCCTTTTCCTTCACGCTGGTGGCTGTTTGTGAAGCCGGGAATGCTGGGAATGCCGGGAATGCTGGGAAAGGCAGCATTCGCGGCTTCACAGAAACAGCCGCCAGCGTGAAGGAAAAGGCTCTTCACGCTGGCGGCTGTACAGAGGGAGCCGGGGCCTCGCGCGGGCTTCCCCGGCTCCCTCTAAAGCCCTCCGGTGGGCCCAGGGGCAGCCCAAGGGGGGTGCGGGGCCATGTGCGGAGACTCGGTGCGGGGCCTCATTTGCATAAGGTGTCTCATTTGCATAAATATTTGCATAATGTTACCATACACCAGAGCTACTCAATTCCAGTCCTGGTGGTCCACAATCCTGCAGGTTTTCGGGATATCCCTAATAAATATGCATGAGATATATATGCATTGGAGGTATCCTGCCAACCTGACTGGTTTGTGGCCCTCCAGGGCTGGATTTGGAGACCCCTGCTTTACATCTCTGTCATTTAAGATTGTGAGTGAACAAGGTACAGATATCCTAGACATCAAAAGGGTAGATAGAATGTGTCACATTCCTCCTCGATTCTCACCACCACCAAAAAGTTGTCTAATAGATAATATTTTGGTGGTGGTGAGAAGCAAGGAGGAATGTGACAAATGCTATCTAACTTTTTTGATGTCTTGGACATCTGCACCTTGCCCACTCACAATCGTAAATGACAGAGATGTAAGGCAGGGGTCTCCAAATCCAGCCCTGGAGGGCCACAAACCAGTCAGGTTGGCAGGATATCTCCAATGCATATTTATTTATTTATTTATTTATTACAGGCTCTTATATACCGCTCTATTCAGAATCAGCGCGGTTCACAATATAACAACATACCATAACAACAAACTGTTAGGTTCTACAGAGAACAAGGTCAGAGAACTTGGATAAAACATGGGACGTCATTACTGCAACTATTTACAAGAGTATTTACAAGAGTATTTACAAGTATACATAACAGGATTTGTTCTTAGTTTGGGTAGTGATTAAGATTGCATATTTATTAGGGATATCCTGAAAACCTGCAGGATTGTGGACCACCAGGACTGGAATTGAGTAGCTCTGCCATACACTAACTTTTAGTAAACATGCCTCTTAATGAGTATATGGATAAAGAAAGACTAAAAGGTTTCTACATTACTATAATCCAGTACCAACCGCCAGGCACATTAGGAACTACTACAAACACTGCCCATTTAGAACCCATAGCAAACCCGCCATATCCTAACAGCACTACCAGGACTCACAAAGCACCATACCCTAACTATCAAAAGGCAACACTGCAAATATTAAACCAATACATTTCAGAGAACAACAATACATGACCTACTGGGGAAAGAACAAGTGGCAATGTCAAATAGGAATTATATAAACAGAATACCTCAGCTCAGTTACACATGCACAACATAGACCATCACCAAACAAGGAATCACAATTTAGAAACAGGAAGACAATAATTAAACTGGGAACCCCAAAAGCCAAACTTGGAATATACAACAACACTGTAGAAATAAAACTATAAATTAATTTCCTCTTGTACTAAACAAAGCGCAAAAATTAATGATGCACATTTCCCAGAGCTGACATATTCCAGTTAATAAATTCAAAATAAAGAGATATTTTTCTACCTTTTGTGCATTTTTTTTCAGTTGCAATTGTTCCAGCCACTTTCTTCTGGTTTCTTCGTGTCTTCTGCTAACTCTCCATCTGCTGTCCATTTGTCCTTTCTTCTGTCTTCTTGTTTTTTTTTTTCCATTCTCTCTCTACATCTGCTTTAACATACTAATCTTTCTCCTTTTGCTCTTTCCTCATTCCTATTTCATCTACTCAAAATTTACCCCTCCATCCTCAATCCCCACTTACTCTCCCAATACCCGGCCAATTGTAGATTTTTTATCCCTCCCACACAAAATATTTTTCCCCTCTCCATTTTACTCTCCCAGCCCCATCCCATTCTAATCCTCCCCCAACACCAGCTCCCTTCTAGTTCCAGCCTCACCCAGCATCCATTCCCTTCTAGTCCCTGCATCAGCCCATTTCCAGTCCTAGCCCCCCATTAGCCCATTTCCAGTCCTAGCCCCCCCATCAACCCAATACCAGTCCTAGCCCCCCCATCAACCCACTTCCAGTCCTAACCCCCCATCACCCCATTTTCAGTTTAAGCCCCCCCTATAACCCATTACCAGTCCTAACCCCCCATCAGCCCACTTCCAGTCCTAACCCCCCATCAGTCCACTTCCAGTCCTAACCCCATCAACCCATTTCCAGTCAGCCCCCCATAGCCCATTGCCAGTCCTAACCCCCCCCCATCAGCCCACAGTCCATTATCAGTCCTAACCCCATTAGCCCACCTGAAGTCCTAACCCCTCCCCATCAGCCCATTTCCTGTCCTAGCCCCCCCCCCATAGTCCATTATCAGTCCTAACCCCCCATAGCCCATTACCAGACAGCCCCCATCAGCCAACAGCCCATTACCAGTATTAACCCCCCCATAGCCCATTGCCAGTCCTAACCCCCCCTTCAGCCCACAGTCCATTACCAGTCCTAACCCCATCAGCCCACCTCAAGTCCTAACCCCTTCCCATCAGCCCATTTCCTGTCCTAGCCCCCCATAGCCCATTACCAGTCCTAACCCCCCCCCCCAACAGCCCACAGCCCATTACCAGTCCTAACCCCCCCAGCCCATCACCAGTCCTAACCCCCCCAGCCCACCCCAGCCCAGCGAATGTTTTTTTACAAAACAAGCTGTCGCTGTCTCTGCCGGGGCCGGGGCCGCCGCGGCAGAATCGAGTGTGCCGCGGGGCCCCCCCTGCCCAGCAGAGCCTGCCCTCCCCGGTATCACCTCTCTCAGCTGCCTCCCTCCAGTCACACGCGCCAGCTTTCAGAGCGCGAGGGAAGAGTTTTTCCCTCGCTGCTCTGTTTAAGCCCGCGGGGGCTGATGGGACTTCCCATCAGCCCCCGCGGGCTTAAACAGAGCAGCGAGGGAGAAACTCACCTCGCGCTCTGAAAGCCGGTGCGTGTGACTGGAGGGAGGCAGCTGAGAGAGGTGATACCGGGGAGGGCAGGCCAGGCTCTGCTGGGCAGGGGGCCCCGCGGCACACTCGATTCTGCCGCGGCGGCCCCGGCCCCGGCAGAGGGCAGCGACAGCTTTTTTTTTTTTTTAATTTTAATGATGGATCAGAATGTTTTTTGCGCGGGGCCCCCTGAAACGCGGGGCCCTGTGCAAAAAACATTCCCGGTGGGCCCTTGCCAGCTGTGGGCCCTACGCCACGGCGTACGTGGCGTATAGGCAAATCCGGCCCTGAGAGAAGAGCTGGCAGGCCATTTAAATGTGGAGTTTGGTTCAGAACCTCGCATGTGCGGCGTCTGTTACCCTAACGAAGAGAGAAGTTGGCTACGGAATTGTAGTATGTTTGGGGTTTTACAAGTATCGAACGTGGGCAGCATCGAAGGTAGGAGATAAAGATGTTTTTATTCTCATTTTAATTTTAGTATTCACTAGTTTTTTAGGGAGTAACTATTTAGAATTTGGAGTGGGGTTTAATATTACATTTTATTTTTATGCAGCACAATAAAAAAAGAAAAAGCAAGATCCCCTGAGGAAACTGATATCGTGAAACGTACGAACGGTACCTGGGGCAGGCGTCGGGATCAACGTAGTATTTATATAACAGAGGAGCTAAGAGATCAGCAGTTGAAATCTGAAAGCTAAGTGTACAGCTTACAATTTGTCCTCATTAAGGCCGTTAATGCTTTAATGCCAGTTTGCACACTAGCCCTCCACAAATTAGCTCCACTGGTGAAAATAAAGGTCGTTGATGCAATAAGGCACAGTACTGATTTAAGACGGCAGTCTGAGACCTTCTTAAATATAGCAAGTGCTTCTGATCTAATCAAAAGGAAGGAATTTGGATCTACTCCATTTTTCATAGTGTTAATATTGAACGACTTATCATTGAGGTGTACACTGTTGATCGTTCAGAACAAGACCAAGACATAGTGTGGCCCACTGATAAGCCAGTCATCAGGTATGGGAAGACAAAAGCCCCTTGCAGCCGTAAGTGGGCAGCGACCACTGCTAGGCACTTTGTGCTGGAGAATCTCCAACTCTTCGGTGCGCGGGTCCTCCTCCGCTTCGGTTCGCACCGAGAGGGCCCTGGCCATATCCTTGATGAAGTCATGGAAGGCTACATCCTCGGGAGGAGAATGGCAACGAGGCGCTGAGGGAGATGAATCTGAGGGAATGTCTCGGTGCATTCTGGTGTCTGGGGATGCCTCGTCCTCCGTCTCCCACTCAGAGTTGAGTGGTGATGAGGAATCCGATGCCCTGCGACTCCTTGTATCGAGGCCAGTGCTGAAGGGCTGATGGCCTGTGGAGGACCTGGGTCCGAGTCGTGGACACTGGCCGACAAGGGCCGGATACCCGACAAGTGGGACCGGGACATCAACTGGCGCCGAGGACTGTTTCGAGGCTGGGGGCACTTGATGCTTGGCTTGACGACCGGGGACTCCCTCGCAGTTGAGGGTCCGATTGTCGGGGCAGATGAGGCAGGGAAACTGGCCATCATTGCCTGCTGCAGGGCCAGGATAGCAGTGATGTTCTGTTCCAGGGCAGCCATTCTGGTTTTCAAGCCAGTAGGCTCCGCAGCTCTCGGCACGGGCACCGAGGATTTTGGGCCTGGCACCAACACTCTAGGGAGTGCATCCTTGATGAGGACTACGGCCTCGAGGAACCTCGCACGGTCTCCTCCAGCCAAGAAATCCTTCTTGAGGACCTTGGTGGGGCACTTTTTAGAGTCGGCCAAGTCCCTCCGTGGGGTTTAACCGGGTTTCTCTGGTGCAACCTCGGTGGACTTCGATGACCTCTTCTTTTCTGGCTCCGGGGTCTTCTCGGAGGCACCATGGGGGTGGGATGTGCCAGGCTTGGAGCTCAGTGCCAGGGAGGAGGGTGCTGAGTCTGACCTAGGGAACAACTTTTCCTGCAACTCCGACCTTTCTTTTGTTGGTTTTGCCTGACATGGCCTGGCAGAGGTCACAGGAGGTGCTGTCATGATCCGGGCCCAGGCAGCATAAGCAGCAGTCATGGGTGTCAGTGATGGACATGGTCTAACTACAGCAGTCACACCTTTTGAACTCACCGGGGGACATGGTGGGAAAAAACACCTGGACAGGGTTGACGACCCCCAGGCGAAAAAAGGCACAAATGCCGGATGAGTAAGACCTCGAGAAAAAGGAAGCCAAGAACGATGCAAGGAGGAGCCATTTTGAGGCGGGAAGAGGAATCGGTAAGCCTACTGGAAATTTTACTTTTAGGAAGTTTTTTTAAAGATTTTTCCAGGGGAACAGGACCTACGTCCATTGGGATTTGTGGAAAAAAGGAGACTGGCTGAGCAAGATGGCACCCTTGGGTGGGAAGGGGACCACGCATGCATGGTGGCATCTCCTAGAGGCTTTCTTTGAAAGCTGAGGAGATGCTTCCGCATGGGCTCCATCGGTGCTGATGTCACCCATATGTGAGGACTGACTTCCTTCTTGTTCCTGGAGAAATCGCAGAATCTTTTCAGGGTCACCAACTAAGTAACTAAATTGGTCATTCACAGAGGCGAGGCCTCCACTTGAGCCTAGTTCCCTATAGGTTGCAGCTGCACCCGGTGGGCTGACAGTGTTGCCATGGATACAGCTATTATGGCATTAATCATGCCTCTCACCTGTGCAAATTGGTGTGTCCTGAGGCCTGGAGGCTCAGTCAGAGGTGAGGGGTGCAACACATACACGTGTCCCCCCTGCTCACTCCAGTCAAACCAGCAGGCGATATGGGAGTTGCACAGCAAGTGTCATATTGGGAGGTTAGTGTAGGGGAATGCTGCGGGGATGGACCTTGACGATGGTGTAATTGGGAATGCACTACAGCATCACAGCCACAGGTTGCAACTACTTACTGAAAACTAACCTTCTGCTTGTAACTGGGGTCTCACACAGTATGTAGAGTTGCTAAATAACTGACCTGTAGCATGTTGTATGCACAGACATAAAGCCTGGGCATCACATGCATGTACAGTGCATTGCTGCAGCTCACAATCCTCTGGAGAAACATACACACACACACATGACCCCGCTGTCCAAAAGTGGTGCAAGTTGGCATTCTTACCTGCCTCTTAGGCCTCCTTTGATGCTCCACTGTTGCCAACACCTGCTCAGTGTGCAGGCACTATTAGCGCACTGTGCAATGCTCAGGCACTGTCAACGCCTTCTCAGTGTGCTGGTGCTATTGACATTGCAGCTTCTCAGAGTGGCAGCTGAGTATGAGGACCCATGCTGGATGAAATGTTGAGGATTGCACATGTTGATATAGGTCTGGGAAGGTATGATAAAATTAACACACCTGGACATACTATTCCTGAGCCACAGACTGGTCTTGAACACATCACCCTTCTCTCATACACACACAGGACACTTGTTTGTAGCCACAGAGCAGCTGTGTGGGTTCATCAATGCATGCATATATAGAAACATGACGACAGAAAAAGACCACATGGCCTATCTAGTCTGTCCTTCCATAACAACAACTACAACAGTCCACTTTTTACCTTTAGAGATCCTCTGTGTTGGTCCCATGCTTTTTTGAATTCAGTTACTGTCCTCATCTCTACCACCTCCACTGGGAGACTATTCCATGGATCCACTACTCTTTCTGTAAAGAAATATTTCCGCATATCACTCCTGAATCTATCTCCCTTCACCCTCATCCCATGTCCCCTCGTAGCAGAACTTGCTTTCAATTGAAAGAGGCTCTACCCCTGAACATTTATGCCATGGAGGTATTTAAACATCTCAATCATATCACCTCTATCCCGCCTTTCCTCTAAGGTGTACATATTAAGATCCTTAAGTCTGTCCTCATATGCTTTATAATGAAGCCCACTAATCATTTTAGTAGCCACCCTCTGCACCGACTCCATCCTGTTCACATCCTTTTGAAGGTGCGGTCTCCAGAATTGCACACCATACTCCAAATGAGGTCGCACCAAAGACTTTTATACAGAGGCATTATCACCTCCTTTTTTCTGCTAGCCATTCCTCTCCGTATGCACCCAAGCATCCTTCTAGCTTTTGCCGTCGCCTTTTCTACCTGTTTAGCTACTTTAAGATCATCAGACACAACCACGCCTAGGTCCCGCTCTTCTTTAGTGGACAAAAGTACTTCACCTCCTATACTGTATTGCTCCCTTGGATTGCTGCAGCCCAAATGCATGACCTTACATTTTTTAACATTAAATCCCAGCTGCCAAATTTTAGACCATTCTTCAAACTTAACTAGATCCCTCCTCATGTTATCTACACCTTCCTGGGTGTCTACTCTATTGCAGATTTTGGTATCATCCGCAAAGATGCAAACCTTACCCGACAGCCCTTCCGCTATATCACTAACAAAGATGTTAAAAAGAATCGGACCAAGGACAGATCCCTGGGGCACACCACTGGTAACATCCTTCTCCTCAGAGTGAGCTCCATTTACTTGTACTCTTTGTCGCCTCCCACCCAACCAATTTCTAACCCAAACAGTAACTTTAGGGTCCATCCCTAGGGTGCTCAGTTTGTTTATAAATCGCCTGTGAGGAACAGTGTCAAAGGCTTTACTGAAATCTAAATACACCACATCTAGAGCTCTCCCTCGGTCCAACTCCCTGCTCACCCAGTCAAAGAAATCAATCAGATTTGTCTGACAAGACCTGACTCTGGTGAATCCATGCTGCCTCAGATCCTGTAATCCGCTGGACTCCAGAAACCTCACTATTTTCTCTTTCAGCAGCGTTTCCAATAATTTACTCACCACCGAAGTTAAACTAACTGGCCTGTAGTTTTCAACCACATCCTTACTTCCGCTTTTGTGTAAAGGCACCACATGAGCCTCTCTCCAGTCCTTTGGCACCACTCCCGACTCCAACGAGGCATTGAAAAGGTCAGTCAGTGGAGTTGCTAGAACGTCCCCAAGTTCCCTCAGTATTCTAGAGTGTATCCCATCCGGTCCCATCGCCTTGTCTGCTTTAAGTTGAGCTAGTTTCTCACGAACACAGTCTTCTGAAAATTGTTCAAGATGTCCCTCGCTTCTGTTCTTATTTGTGGGTGTTTTCTGAGGTCCTGCTCCTGGTTCTTCATCTGTGAACACAGAACAAAAATATATTTGTTAAGCAATTCCGCTTTATCCTTATCAGCTTCTACATATTCCCCCCCCTGCACTCTTGAGTCTGACAATACCACTTTTGCCCTTCCTCTTCTCACTAATATATCTGAAAAATGTCTTATCCCCCCATTTTATTGCATTGGCTATTTCCTCCTCCTTTTGAATCTTTGCCTTCTTGACTACTTTGCTAGCTTCTCTAAGTTTTTCCAAATACAGATGCCTGTCTTCCTCTCTCTGTGATCTCTTGTATTTCATGAAGGCCTCCCTCTTTTTCTTCACTTTTTCAGCTACTTCCTTCAAAAACCATAGTGGTCTCCTTTTCCTTTTGCCTTTATTTACCATTTTAACAAAAAGGTTGGTTGCCCTTAAAATACCCCCTTTCAGTTTTGCCCACTGTTTTTCTACATCCCCCAGCTGTTCCCATCCCACTAACGACTCCCTGAGGTATTGGCCCATCTTCGCAAAGTTAGTCTTCCTAAAGTCTAAGATCCTCACCTTGGAATGGATTCTAACAGCCCTAGTCCTAATACTGAACCACACCATCTGGTGATCACTGGATGCAAAATGATCTCCCACTACAACATCAGAAACACTTTCACCATTGGTAAGCACCAAGTCCAGTATGGCCCCTTCACATGTGGGGTCTGTTACCAATTGCCTGAATAGTTCTCCCTGTAGAGAATCCAGGATCTCCTTACTTCTAGATGATACTGCAGCAGGAATGTGCCATTCAACATCTGGCATATTGAAATCTCCTATCAGTAGCACTTCCCCTTTCCTAGCAATGCTGCGTATGTCTTCAATTAACTCTGTCCACCTCTTCCTCTTGTGAGGGAGGTCTGTATATCACACCAATGCAAATAGATTTCTCTTTCTCTCTTTCTAGTTTAACCCACAATGCCTTCTCTCTCCCTTTTAAGCTCTGTAATTCCAAAGCTTTAATAGTAGTTTTTACATATAGTGTCACTCCTCCTCCCCTTCTTCCTACCCTGTCCTTTCTGAATAAAGTATAGCCAGGTATAGTTACATCCCATTCATGGTTTTCTGTGAACCATGTTTCTGTAACTGCCACTAAATCCAAGTCAGCCACTCCCACCAAAGCTTCAACTTCAGGGATCTTATTTCCCATGCTACGGGCATTAATACACACTGCTTTCCATATGTTACCCATTTCCATAAAGGTATTTAATGTATCACCTACCTGGGGGCTCTCTTCACCCATCCCCAACGAATCTAGTTTAAAGCCCTCTTCAGTAGATTAGCCAGTCTACTACCGAAGATGCGTTGACCTTTCTTGGACAGATGGATGCCATCTCTGCTCTGCAACCCTTGGAACAGCATCCCATGGTCTATATATGTGGTCATTGTCAGAATGCATGAGGGCATGAGTTGGACTATGTCTATGTCTGTTTAGATCTCTGTGCCGTATTTGTCTATATAAGTATGTTAGGCAGAGGTGAGAGAGGGACATCTTATTAAGTCTGTAAGTTGCACTGCATTGATATGCGATTGGGTAGGCCAAGATACATGAACACACACAAATTCCAGACCGTGTGTGACCTAGTAGAATGAGCAATGTATCCATTTCCTGGTATGTACTCATAGGTCAGTCATGGAATCATATTATATTTTGCAGATCTAGCTACTTTAGATTCTCATGTTTATGGTTTTAGGCACTTGATATACCACCCTGAGGCAATGGAGGGTTAAGTGACTTGCCCAAGGCCACAAGGAGTGGCCATGGGACTAGAGACCCCAGTCCCTCCAGTCTGAGGTTACTTGTCCCTATGTGGGAATTGAACCCCCTGGCCCGCCAGCCTGAGATAACCTGTCCCAACCACTGATGTGGCTCTAATGGTTGTAACTGACTACATACTTACTTATGGAGGGGTCACTGGTTCACACCCAGATTTTGGTTATCATTTGGCAGCTGAGAGAGCAGGGTGGTCATTTTTCCTCTGACTTGGGCTGTAATCATATTGCATAGTATTCCTGCTTCAGTGGCATATTTTTCACCCCACTTCCACATAGCCACTCAGTATGTGCAAGTGGGGGGCATACTGACCCCAGGGCCAGTCCATCCACTTGGCAAACTAGCCGGGTGCCAGAGTCCACTGAGCATGCTAAACAGCATGCTGGCCAATCCCTGCAAGTGTGGCACAGCTGCTGCTTATGTGCTGCAGATAGCTTTAAAGTTGCACACATGCTGCTCCTTCCCCCCATTCATGCTGCTTCTGCCCCCCACCATGTCACTCATGCCCCCCCCCTCCACCGGGGGATGTGGCATGCGTGCTGCTGCCTAAGACCTCGGAAGGGAGGGATCACCATGTGCTCTGCTGTACCTGTTGCTGACATGCTTGGCATCTCATTGACTATGGCAACTGCAGCATTGCAACTGACACGCAGGGCCGGGACACAGATTTCTTCTGCGGCAGGCTGCAGCCACTGCACCCACCACCCCCATCCTCACACAATGCTGACATGGTAGCATGGTGGCAGTAGGGGTGGCACAACTCCTTTTTGACTGCGGCAGCATGTATGTGTGCTGCCACTGTCACAGCAGAGTCATACCAGACATCACAGATGTACACCCTTGTTAGCCCAGTGGACCAGTCAGCCCCACTGAAACACTCACGTGACACCTCCTTTGCCAATTTGGCACCAACAACATAGTGCCCTTTATTAATGTGGGATACACATTTATTAATACTGTGCCAATGGAGCACTACCATCACTAATTTGAGAACGACAGTGGGTTGAGCACATTGCATATATTTAAATAGGCTCTCTCGAGCATAAAGTGGCCTTATTTTCAGATGACATTTTGTTGTTTGTTACCCAGCCGCTATTGGCGTTGCCTATATATATGGCTGAATTGAAGCGGTTTGGCAGGATGTCAGGATTCAAAATTAATTGGGACAAGACGGAGGCCCTAAGTGTGTCTTTATCAGGAGGCTCACAGCAACATCTTCAGAAGAATTTTAATTTTTGGTGGGCCCAGAGGTCGATTAAATATCTGGGAGTTCAACTCACCCGAGAATATACAGGAGTGTATGGGGCAAACTATCCTCCGTTGATTGCCCAGATAGAAAAAGATCTGGAGAAATGGCACAGGGAGGAATTTTCCTGGCTCGGGCGGATAGCGGTATTGAAAATGGTAACCCTTCCACGTCTGTTGTATTGTTTCCAAGTTCTGCCAGTGACGGTGCCGAGACTGATATTGCAGAGATTGCAAAGAAAGCTGTTCTTATTTGTGTGGCGGCATAGGCCACCTAAGATAGCACGAAAAGTGCTGTATAGTACCACGAAAGAAGGAGTGTTGGGAATGCCCGCGATTGGGGAGTATTACCTAGCGGCACAAATGAGGCAAGCAATGGATTGGAGGGAGTTGGGGGAAACTAAACGATTTTGGTCCGTCGAACAGCTCTGGGCAGGGGAGTATAGCTTGAGGTTTATTCCATGGTTGGTGAAAGGAACTTTAGGAAGGGATTGGATGGAGAATCCATACCTTCGACATCTGTGGGAAGAATGGCAGAGAGGGTGGCGGAGAGTGAATTCCCGGCCATACATTCGATCTCTGTGTTGGCACCCATAGCCCATACCCCGACCTTTGGACCAGGGAGGGAAGGGGTATTCAGGCATTGGACCAAGAAGGGGCTGGAAAGTTTTATGAATTTGCTCGATTCGGGGGAAATTAAACAATTTACTCGGTTACAAGAGGAATATCAGCTGGGAACTAGGGATCTGTTTGCATATTTACAAGTAGTGCATTTTCTGCAACAAAAACATAATAAAGACACGATTAAGGAAGGGCTTAATGATATTGAGGGGTTATGGTGGCGGCATCACCAATCTGGGGGCCTGATACGGGCCTTATATGCCAATCTGTGCCTCCCGAGTGGCGAAGGGGAGAAATTTCGCTATATGGCAGACTATGAAAGAGATCTAGGGCTGAGATGGGCAGAGGAGGACTGGATTAACATAATTAAAGGGGCCAGGAGGTCTTCCATCTGTACGTTACTTAAAGAGAATGCTTATAAGATTTTGATGCGATGGTATTATACCCCCTCTAGATATAGTAAGATGTTTCCAGGAGCATCTGACTGATGTTGGCGGGGATGCGGGGGTCAAGGGACGTATATACATATGTGGTGGGACTGTAACACAGTCCAAGGATATTGGGAGCGTATTAGAGACCAGATACAAGCTATTTGCGGCTTGAGAGTCGAAATGTGCCCCAAGCTATTCCTTTTGGGAGTATGGCCAGACAGAACCTCGACCCGCTGGTGTAAGCTGGTGCGGGCATGTCTTATTGCAGCCAGATGTGAAATAACTTGGAGATGGAAGCAGAACCAACCACCGGGGATAGACTCCTGGTTGGATAGGCTCTGCAAGATTGTAACTATGGAACGCTTGACAGCGTTGTGTAGGGACAAGGACGTTAATTTTGATAAACATTGGAAACCCTTATTAGAGTATCTTAAAAGCAAAGGGTAGGGAAGGGAAAAGGGGGGGGGGGTGGAGGGGAGGGGGATAGGAAGGGGGGCTCTTGGTGGGGAGATTAAACATGGCTAGATAACACATAATAGATAATAAATGAGGTGGGTTTGTTTTTTTTTTTTGTAAAGAGTAAGTAGAGAGGGAATGAAAAAGGAAAGTTTTTATAAGTTTCGGAGTGTGTTGTAATGGCCCTATATGTGGCTGAGTTATAGTTTGATGTATAATGTTATTGAACCAGCGGTTAAAAATTTAATAAAGATAAAGTTACAAAAAAAAAAAATAGGCTCTCTGCCTTCAGAAATAGCCCTTACCGTGAGCTTTCTGATGACGTTAGGGGTCCCAGCACCAGGAGCTCTAATGCATGGTGACACAAACCAGCATTAAAGGGGCACATGCTATCCCAACCCAGTCTCCACCTCCTTTTACCTTAATGCTATAGGCCCAGCTTCCACATGTTAATCCAGCATTATCAGCACTTTCTGTGGTGTTAGCCGCTCATGGATGCCATTAACACCTGTTAATGACACCTTTGCTATCTTAACACTCCTTAGTAAACCTACCCCTAAGAGAGTTAGGAAGACGGTAAGTCAAAAACTTTCTGAAAGAGGAAGGTTTTGGGCTGTGATTTGAATTTGGACATAGGATGGTTCTAGTCTGAGGTCAGACGGTAGGGCATTCCAGAGGCTTGCACCAAGAAAGTAAAAGGCTGTGTGATGAATGACTTCAAGTCTGACTTGAGGGGTGGACGGGAGGTGGAGGCGATTGGTGTGAATGGAGTGAATGGAGTGAAGCACCCAGTGTGATATAATAAGGTTCAAGAGGTACTGGGGAATGTCAGTGTGAAGTGTCTTGTGAATCAAGGTGAGAAGTTTTATATTGAATACGGTAAGATACTGGGAGAAAGTGGGATTGCATTAGGAGCGGAGTGGTCAAAGCGAGAAGCATGAGCAAGTATTTTCATGGCTGTATTTTGAATGAACTGTAAACGCTGTAATTTGTAGCTTGGAAGGCCAGAGAAGGCGATATGACAATAATTTAAACGTGTCATGATCAGTGATAGAAGTAAAGTGGTCAGTGAGGAAGAAGAAAGAAATGGCCGAACAGCTCAGATTTGGTGAAGCAAAAAGGAAGAGTGGCGGACAATGGCACTAATGTGGTCATGGAAGTTTAAGGAGAAATCGAGAATAGCACCAAGGTAGCGGAGAGAAGAGACCAAGGAAATAGGAGTAATCAAAAGCGTTGGGGAGAGTGAGGGATAGGGACCTGAGCCAGTAAACCAAATTGCGGAGGTCTTGTCAGGGTTAAGAAGATGATGGCTAGATGTCATCCATTTGACAATTTGAGCGAGATAGGCATTGAGAGGGGTAAGGTTGAGCAGTACAGGATCAGTGTGAAGGAGCAATAATATGTCGTCAGCATAGTAATATGCTGAGATCCCACATTGTTGTATAAGAAGGGTAAGAGGGACGAGAAAAATATCGAACAATAATGGGGCCAACACAGAGCCCTATGGCACACTGCAGTGCAATGGAAGGAAGGGTGAAGATGCTGAGCCAGATATGACAGAGAAGGAGTGATCTGAGAGAAATGAGTGAAGCCAGTAGATAACAGTACCAAACTTGTGCAAGCCAAACTCATGCAGATGGGAGAGAAGAATATTGTGGTCCAGCAGATCAAGAGCAGATTAAGATCAAGAGATAACAGATGAAGATATACTGTGAGAGAAATATTGCTCTTGTCCTGGGACTCATGAACTTCATTGAGAAAGAAGAGCAAAATTGTCTCGGTACTATTGCCAGGGCAAAAGCCGAATTGATGAGGATGAAGGGTGTTAGTAGAGTCCAAATGCATGATGAGCTGGGCAAATACAGTCTTTTCAATAATTTTGGACAGAAAGGGTAGGTTGGAGACTGGTATATAATGGGCTGGAGAGATTCGGTCTAAGGAGGGGTTTTTCAGGATGAGACAGTCAAAGCTTTCTTCCAAACATAATGAAAAACACCTGAAACAAGACTATTGTTCATAATTAAGAGGATAGCAAGTAGGAGAGCGAGTGAAGTGTCAGTGAGCCAAGCGGACGGAATGGGATCAGAATGGCATGTAGTTTTGTGAGATGAGGACATAGGGCCCGATATTCATCTACGGTGCATAGCTTTCTGCGCTGACCCTGGATATTCAATGTCTGGGTTATATGCGGCCCTGGCATTGACTATCCAGGTTTGCTGCACAGCCTCCCAGCTGCAGTAGCTAACCGGGCAGCGGTAATATTGTATGCTGCCTGGTTAGCTCCTCCGACTAAAAGATAAGCGAGGTTTTGCTTCACCTATCTTTTAGCCACAGGTTGCTAACTGGGCAGCATGCAATATCACCGCTGCCCGATTATTGGCTATTGCCACCTCTGCTCCTCCCCGGAATGCCCATGACACGCCCCGATGCTAAGCAGTTAGCATTGTGGCGTGTAGGGGAGAAGATCAGGGGTATTCAGCGTCACTCACTGTGTTAGTGCTGTTGAATATCCTGGTTAGAGGCATTTACACAGTTTACAGGGCTGTAAGCCATGTAAATGCCTTCCGAATATCGACCCAGAAGCTTTAGTAGTTCTGCTGAAGATATGGTATTAAAAGAACACCAGGTATGAGTCAAAGATTGTGTTGGAGGAGAGACCTGACCTAAGGGGCTGAGAGGAGTGGCAGGTAAGCAGTTGGGAAAAACTGATCGGAGTTTAGTCATTTTATTGTGGAAGAACTGGGTGAAATGGTCTAGTGAGGGTGGGTGCTCAAAATGGTCTTCTGTGGGCCTTGAGGTGAATGTGGAATTAGAGAGCGTGGAAAGAACAGAGTAGAGTTTGCTTGAACAATTAGAGGCGGAGGTAATCATTGATCGATAGCAGTGATAGGATTGTTTAAAATGCCGTAAGGAGTCTAGTGTCTGGTGCTTCCTCCCGAGTATCTCAGCCCGATAAAGATGGGTCCGCTGGAGGTACAGTATAGTCCCAGATGGTACCATGTATTGTCGTACCCCCTTGCCTAGGCCAGAGGCTTAGGGCAAAAAGGGCTGCCTTATTTGTCCTTAAATAAAGAGTCACTGATTTTCTCTACCAGGGAATTCTGGGAGTTGTAGTTCTTAAAGACAAAGTAGTATGACCACTCGGGTTTGTTCAGGCAAAACAAGAAAATTTTGGGTTCCCCTTTCGCATCAAATTCAAACACAAGGCAAAATAGGATTATTCTCCAAAGATAACAGGAACAAAAATTGAATCGGGAACCTCAGAACTGAAAGCACCTTTTCACATCACAGCTGTTCCCAGCTAATTCTTCAGCTTGTTAATTCACAGCTACCTCCTGTCATTCAAACCAGGTAAATTCATTCCATTTATATCCAATGTAGCTTTAGTTAATAAACTCAGGGTTCAGTGAATGTTCTTTACTTTAACAGAAGGTCTTAGCTTTCTCCTAGCTAAGTACAATATTGCTCTTCAAAGACTTCCTGTCTCAGTCCTTTTCTTAGCAATAATTAAACCTCCCTTCTACATACAGAACAATCCATCGGTGCTTCATTACACCCAGAATCTTCCTCACAAGGATCAATCTGCATGTCCTCTTGCACCATACATTGCTTATCTTCACCTGGGTTTTCAACAACACGTTCAAACTTACTGTTTTCTAGAAACATCTGGAGTTCCTCTAAAAGCTGCTCTCCTGGATAAGAACTGGTTGTATCTTGAGAGTAGGCTTTTCTGTCTTGGAACAGTTTCTTTAATACTTTAATTGTATTCAGGTCTATCTCTCTGCTCGAGGCCGGGTTCTGGATATCTCTGTCTATAACTGCTTGCACCCACCTTCTCTCAGCTTGGGTTCCTGGAACCGGGTTTTGCACACTCTGCTCTGCAGTCTGGCTCAGCTCATTAGTAACGTCCCCAGCTATCCATCTGCTGGACTCTGAAGCAGGCGTACCTTTCACCTTAGAACTGCTTCTTTGGCTGCTAAAACCTTTTTCCCACGTGGAGTAAAGCTTTCCACGTCTGCCTTCTCTTGGCTTCCTTGAACCAGGCTTCACTGCTCCTGAACCCTCGGGCTTCACAGCTGCTGGACTCTCAGCTGCTCCTTTTCCTTCTCCTTCTCCTCCCTCTGCTCTCACTGAGGCCGGCTTAAAAAGCTGCTTTCCTGCTACCACTCCCTGCTCCCTGCACATGTGCCTGTGATTAGAGCTCAAACCTGCACCTACGTTAGGGCTTGGGCATGGCTCAGCCTCAGCTAGTATGTGTTTCTTTAGTTTATCTGAAGCTTGAACCCTGTGGAAATCTTGCCTGTCTCTTGTCTTAAAGGCGTATTCCTTATTTTCCTCTGTTTCCATCTGTTCAACACCACTCTCATCGTCACACATTCCTCCCCTTAAGATATTACGGGCTGGCATGATCCCTTCTGCACAGCTCGTAATTCTCGCTGGGACGTCGGTGTAGCTCTTCCTTTTCCATGTTCTAGGGTCTATTGTGGCAAGATGCGCTAGCGCTACCCTCTCATGCCAAGGCCTTAGTACATTTACGTGGTAAATTTGTTGGCGGCCTCTCCTGTTTTCCACTATGTATGACACAGGGCCTACCTGTTTGACCACTCTATAGGGCCCTTTCCATTGGCTCTCGAACTTTGGAGCGGCCCCTGCCACAATTATAATCACTTTCTCGCCTATAACCAGCTGGCGAGGCTTTGTATTTCGATCATAATAACTTTTCTGCCTTTTGCTGACTGGCCCTTAAATTCTCCTCTGCTACTTGGGAGGTTCGGGTCAATCTCCCTCTTAAGTCCCTCAAAAACTGGGGTACCTCTATTTCTTCTGCTCCGGGTTCCACCTACTGTTCTCTCAGTATATCCAAAATACCGTGTGGGGGTCGCCCGTACATTAGTTCATACGGTGAGGTCCCTAAGGATGCTTGCTTCCGTTCTCTACAGGCGTATAAAACAAAGGGAAGCATGGTGTCCCACTCCGTCATCTTACCTTCTAACCCGCGTCTCAGCATTTTCTTCAAGGTCTGATTCTGCCTCTCCACCAGTCCATTCGACTGCGGATGATAGGCGGCGGTCTTTATATGTCTGATTGCAAACGCGTCCCAGACCTGGGCTAGATATTTAGACATAAAATTGCTGCCCCTATCAGTCAACACTTCCTGTGGGAATCCTACCTCGCAGAACAGCTTTACTAGTTCTGCTGCCACTGTCTTGGCAGATATACTGCGTAGGGGAATGGCCCATGGAAATCTTGTGGCTTGGTCTTCTACGACCAACATATACTGGAACACACGGGGCATCCTTACCAGGGGGCCCACCATGTCCATGGCTACCCTACGAACGGGCTCTGAAATTACAGGTATAAGTATCATTGGTACCTCTGTCGGCCGAATCAAGGTAACCCTTTGGCAAGAGGAACAAGACTCACAAAACCTAGCAGTCTCCCTAAAAACACCTGGCCAATAAAAACGAGCTAATATCTGGTCTAGAGTTCCCTTTATCGCTTTGTGCCCCCCTATGGGGTGGTCATGCATCAGCCTTAATACTAGGGTTTTAAACGTCATAGGGACTACCAGCTGTTTACGTTTATTCCCCGTACTGGGATCCAAACTTTCCCTGTACAAAATTCCCTCATCTAAAAGAAACCTTGGCAGGGTATCCCTTCCCTCTTGGGCATACTTAAGGGCCTGTATAAGAGCGGGATCTGCCTGCTGCTCCTTGGGAAAGGATGGGAATTTGTTTACTAGTTCAGCAGGGACCCAAGGCAACTCCTGCCTGGCCTGTACCTCGGTTCTACTCTGGGACCGGGTTTTCCTCTCCTGGCATTTCTCTCCTTTACCCTTCTTTTCCTTGATTACCGGGGTAGTTATAAGATCTTCATGGGACAGAAGATCCTCTAGCGCCCTCTCTGGAGATTCTTCCTCGCCCCTCTCTAGAGACTTCGACTGGGCTCTTGTGGATATCATTCCTTCCTTAGGCTGTAAACCCTGTTCTAAACCTTTTTGGAATTGTGGCCAATCCCTCCCCAATACCAATTCTTGTGGCAATCTGGGCACTACCGCTACGGGAACCTCCCTTTCCACTCCTAATCCTTTTATTAGGACTTTATACACTGGATAACAGGATGCTGCCCCGTGAATGCACCTAATTTTTACCGTTCCATTGGGTTGGCTTGGGACGGCCCTACCCTGGGATTCGATTTGTTGCCAAAGCTTCCTAGACATCATGCTTTGGTCTGATCCGGAGTCTAGTAAAGCGTTTGCAACAACACCCTGCACTATTACTGAAAGAAGAAACCCTTCTCTGATCTCTTTTGTGTTTGCAGTCAGTGCTGTTTTCACCCTACACTCTTTCTGCAAGTGACTCTCGCTTCCACACTTAAAGCATTTTCTTTACACACTTGTTTCTGAACATAGGCATGCATACTTTTGTATCATCATCCCTTGGCCTTTCCTTCCTTTCTGATAAAGTGGAAATTACCTTGCCGGAAGCACTGCCTTTTCTCCCGTGCAGCTAATTCCACTTCCATGAAACGCTCTGTAAGCAAGGTTGCTTCCTGGGTGTTTTGGCAGTTCTGCAATATCAGGAAGGTGCGCACATCTTGTGGAACTGCGGCCATAAACTGTTCTAATATGATACTATCAAGTATAGACTCTACCGTCTTTCCCTCTGGTGCTAGCCATTTTATCAGACTTCTAACCTGCTGGCATAAAGCTCTTGGTGTTTCACTGGGTCTCAACCTCGTGCTCCTTAATAAGTGGTGATACACTAAGGGAGTCAAACCTAACCGATCCCTAATGGCTTTTTTTAGCTCCTCATAATTGTTAGCGAGGGCCGCAGGCATGGCCCTGTACGCTGCCAATGCCTCACCCATGAGGGATGTGGCCAAGCGTACAGCCCATTGGTCTTTCGGCCACCCAATTATGTGGGCTACACGGTCAAAGGCCTCCAAGAAATCATCTATATCGTCCTTATCAGTTAATTGACCAAAATTAAAATGTCCCACTGGACCACAGTCCAGGTGTACCAGCATGAAACAGTCCTGCAGAACCAGGTGGAATCGTGGCTGGATCAGGCTCCTTCTTCTGGCTCTTCATCCATGCCTCCATCAGCTCTAACAGTGGCTTCTGCTGGGCCTGCATGTTTGCCGCTGATCGCTCCTGGGCTTCCAAAGACAGCTCTCTGCCTTTTGAACTGGCCTGCCATCCAGTGAAGGATCTCGTTGGCCTCCATGGTCATCCTGCTCTGACACCGGTGTAGCTTCAGGCTTCTCACACCACAGAAGAACTCTGCCGTCTTCCTGTGACTCAGACTCAGTCCTGACATGCTCCTCTGCACTGTTCTGCAGCGGACTTGATTCCCAAGCAACTCCTGTAGTCTTGAAAATCCTTTGCACATGTGCACAGCGAAGAAATCCGTACAACTACGCCACCTGTCGTACCCCCTTGCCTAGGCCAGAGGCTTAGGGCAAAAAGGGCTGCCTTATTTGTCCTTAAATAAAGAGTCACTGATTTTCTCCACCAGGGAATTCTGGGAGTTGTAGTTCTTACTTAAAGAGAAAGTAGTATGACCACTCGGGTTTGTTCAGGCAAAATAAGAAAATTTATTTTGGGTTCCCCTTTAGCATCAAATTCAAACACAAGGCAAAATAGGATTATTCTCCAAAGATAACAGGAACAAAAATTGAATCGGGAACCTCAGAACTGAAAACACCTTTTCACATCACAGCTGTTCCCAGCTAATTCTTCAGCTTGTTAATTCACAGCTACCTGTTGTCATTCAAACCAGGTAAATTCATTTCATTTATATCCAATGTAGCTTTAGTTAATAAACTCAGGGTTCAGTGAATGTTCTTTAGTTTAACAGAAGGTCTTAGCTTTCTCCTAGCTAAGTACAATATTGCTCTTCAAAGACTTCCTGTCTCAATCCTTTTCTTAGCAATAATTAAACCTCCCTTCTACATAGAGAACAATCCATCGGTGCTTCATTACACCCAGAATCTTCCTCACAAGGATCAATCTGCATGTCCTCTTGCACCATACATTGCTTATCTTCCCCTGGGATTTCAACAACATGTTCAAACTTACTGTTTTCTAGAAACTTCTGGAGTTCCTCTAAAAGCTGCTCTCCTGGATAAGAACTGGTTGTACCTTGAGAGTAGGCTTTTCTGTCTTGGAACAGTTTCTTTAATACTTTAATTGTATTCAGGTCTATCTCTCTGCTTGAGGCTGGGTTCTGGTTATCTCTGTCTATAACTGCTTGCACCCACCTTCTCTCAGCTTGGGTTCCTGGAACCAGGTTTTGCACACTCTGCTCTGAAGTCTGGCTCAGCTCATTAGCAACGTCCCCAGCTATCCATCTGCTGGACTCTGAAGCAGGCGTACCTTTTACCTTAGAACTGCTTCTTTGGTTGCTAAAACCTTTTTCCCACGTGGAGTAAAGCTTTCCACGTCTGCCTTCTCTTGACTTCCTTGAACCAGGCTTCACTGCTCCTGAACCCTCTGGCTTCACAGCTGCTGGACTCTCAGCTGCTCCTGCTCCTTCTCCTTCTCCTCCCTCTGCTCTCACTGAGGCCAGCTTAAAAAGCTGCTTTCCTGCTACCACTCCCTGCACATGTGCCTGTGATTAGAGCTCAAACCTGCACCTACGTTAGGGCTTGGGCGTGGCTCAGCCTCAGCTAGTATGTGTTTCTTTAGTTTATCTGAAGCTTGAACCCTGTGGAAACCTTGCCTGTCTCTTGTCTTAAAGGCGTATTCCTTATTTTCCTCTGTTTCCATCTGTTCAACACCACTCTCATCATCACAGTATGTTGGTGCTTTGACTGGGAGTGTCTGGGGTGAAGAGGGGGTACTCGGTTTAAGGGTGTACTTAGACCGAGTACATGATTGGACTTGATCGTCGACAGGGAGAGAGATAAAAATAACTAGGGATGATCATAAATGGAGGATGGAAACTGAGTCAATGTATGGGGGATAATTCTGCAAACCAGGGCACATGAGGCTGGGGCTAAACACTCTATTGGTTACAGTGGAGGTGGCATCAGAATGGAGTGAGAAGAAAATGCAGAAGTGATCAATCCAAGGAAGTGCTTGTACCGCTAGTGAGGCTGGAAGAAACTGGGAGTTAGAGGAGGCGAGAATTAAGAGTGTGACCAGCAACATGGATTGGGAGGTATACGTGCTGGGTAAACGCAAGGTTGTCAAGGTGAGAAAGAAAGGACTTGTCACAAGCTTTAGTTGGGTGCTCAAAATGGACATTAAAATCCCTCAGGATAAGAAGGTAGGGGTAGTGGATAGTCACCTCGGAGATAATAAGAAGCAGGGAATCCTACTGGGGGGGGGGAAGCAGGATGAGAGTAGATCAAGAGGAGATGAAGAAGTGGGGAAGAACGGAGTTGCACAAGTAGTGATTCTGGGTAGTGGAGGGCAGAAGAGGAGATTTCCGAGATGGCCAAGGATGATCTAAAGATGACAGTGGCCTTACCTCCGCTATGACCAATGGGAGAGGTTGATAAGTCCATGGGGAGGCAGCGGTTTAAGACAGTGTCCTCCCCTTCCCTGAGCCAGGTTTCGATAATAGAAAGGCAGTCCAGTCCAGAGAGTGTAGAACTATTAAATTATGAATCAAGGCAGTTTTTGCTCAGATACCTGCAATTAGGCAGAGCTAGTTGACACAAGGATGGGAGAGCACTGTGCTGCTGCAGAAGGTGTGTGCCTGCTCTCCCTTAAAGTAAAAGAATGTGTTGATGACTCTTTGTTTGGCTGTCAGGATTTGTTGTTTTGCTTTGACTGCTGCTGCTCTTTGCTGTCCCTCAGAAGCTGATGCCTTAGGTCAGGGGTGGCCAACTCCAGTCATAGTGCACCACAATCCAGTCTGGTTTTCAGGACACCCCTAATGAATATTCATGAGATATATTTGCATACAATGGAGTGGATCATGGTGCACCAGGACTGGAGTTGGCTACCCCTGCCTTAGGCGATCATCCAGTAGGGCTGGCCCAAGGGTTTCTGCTACCCCAGACCAGGCTGCGCTATCCCCACCCCCAGACGAGCTATGCTGCTGCCCCCTGTTGCCGCTGATTCTGTCTTGTGGGGAGAGGCGGGCGATGGTGTCAGTATTTTAAAAACAGCGGCTTTGTGCCACCGCTTTGTTGCCCGTGGCAGGCCATGTGCTTCAGCACACATGGCCTGCCACTTCTGACCCTCCAACAATTAAGTTGCATCAGAAGGGGATCAGAAGCGGCAGATCATGTGTGCTGAAGCACATGACCAGCCACAGGCAACAAAGTGGTAGCACAAAGCCGCGCACTCAGGTCTGCTGCTTTAGGCAGCCTCCTAGCTCACCTAGTGGATGAGGACAGCCCTGTCATCTAGTTTTGTCGAATGGTTGAACCTGTTCTGCTGAGGTAGACATTAATAAACTAGATGTACAATCACATTCTTATTACCTAAAGCTGATTCTTCACAGGACTTGTGTCGGAAGCTGTGGGATACATGCCGAAATTCCCTGTGCAAGATTTGACTTGTTCTCTTCTTGTCCAGGATGAAGATCTTGCCAAGAAAGTGACAAAGAGAGAGGATGACGACTATGAAGAAGAGTATGAAGATGGGACATTTAGTCCTTGGGATATTGGTGGCATATCACATATAACACGGGTAAGCGATAAAAAAAAAAAAGCAGAAAGTGAATAAAATCAAATATCACAAGTGTTGATGCAATGAAGAGCACAGACGCTGCTTAGATATAATTTTGTTAAATAGGATTGATTAAAGTAAAAGGAACTCATTAGGGAGAAGGCCATAGAAGATTATCATGCTATTGAGCCATTACAATATGGAGATCTAACAAAACAATTATGTTTAATAAGAGATTGTATAAGTATAAAAGAATGAGATGTTGATAAATCAGTTTGAATAAATAATTTTCCTTGGGGCAAGGACTGTTTTTTAATAATTTTTACCATCGTGAAATGTAGGTACTGCCACCCACCCACTCCCTGGACCTTGAGGGTTAAGGGAGGGGCTGGCCTTGAATGCCCTTGAGGGTTAAGGTTGTAGTTGTGTAGGTGCTCAAGTAGTAAGGCAAGGCAAAGAAAATTTCTTTTGTGAGGTTTATTTCTCCCGCTCCGGAGTTCAAATGCAGCAGACGTAAATGAAATATAGCACAAAACAAGGCTGAGAAACTTAACTAAACAAGGCTTTTTACTGCTTGGCTAAATGTCCATTACTGATCACATTCGGTTGTCATGTGACCTCCTTTCAGTAACGTAACAGAAAACTCTGGTAACAGCAATGCTCCTGAATTGCACAGAATATGCTTTCACTTATTCTCTTCACATAAGCTTCTTTTGCATAGCAATCAGTGAGGTAACTTTGTTATATTATTTCATAAAACATTGGCAAGCATATCACTTAAATGTCCTTTTGAATCACACATGTAGAGCAGTCCATCGGGACTTCCTGCTCTGTAGACGGCAGAGAAATTAGAGGCATTTCTTCCTCACAGCTGCTCCTAGGCTTTGCTATGTCATGAGGCGAAACTGCTCTACTTTTAAGGAACTCCCTGAATTCAGTGAGAAGTAATTCAGCCTGTGTATTTTCTGAGCTAGGCTGAGACTATCCTCCTTCAGGTAAATGCTTGTTTAATGTTCTTATCTCTTGGCAATTATCAGTGCTTTTACTTGGACAACAGTTCAGCGTGTAAGCATTTCCCTTCCCCCACCTATCTCCAAATGAAAGTGCAGGGTAAAACGCTTCAGCTGTGCTTGGAGAGTCTCTCAGAGTGTTAAAAGGAAAACAGTCAGGCTTCTCTTGGCTTAACCAATTACTATCAAACTTTCTGCCTTTGTTCTGTCTTTCACAATTAAAGTTCACTCTTTCTGGCTTCCCACTGTTAAGCTTGCTAGCCGTTCCAAACCCACCAGATACCTTGTGCTGGGGCTTCTTCCAGGGTAATTCTTTCTCCCTCTGCCTCTTGTTCCAAGGTTCTGCTTGGTCCTTTAAACTCGTGAGCTGTAGCCTTGGGTCTCTCAGTGCCTTTGAATTCTTCTGGTAACAGAAGTCTTTCTCTGCCCCTGAGTCTCCCAGCTCCCGTCTGCTCCTTCGTGGATCCCAGTTGCTTAGTGGTTCTCTCTCCAACGGTTCCTGTTCCTGGTCATCTGACCCATCCTCGTCCAGGTGCTTGTGTCCTGACTCCTCCTCTCCGTCTTGCTCCTGGTGCTCGTGCTCCTCTGTTTCTGTTTCTGCATTCTTAACAAGCTATCTGAGTACTGCACTGCCCGCCTCCTGCTTGGGCGTGCCCAATCAGGGACTTGGCTTCTCTCCTGCCTTGAAGTGAGGTGTGGTTCCTGATTAGCTCTGTGTTTTTTTCTCTCAGAAGAGAAAATCCTGCATTCCCTTGCAGTACCGGTTCTCTCCACCGGACCACTATCAGTTTCCATTGCTTCATAAGAGTCTCCTACGTCACAGTACTTACACATGTAAGTTGCCGGGTAACTTCTGTTGATTTTGCCCATATGTACATTTGTAAAATTGCATCACCCATTGCCTGTAGATGTCCATCTCTGTACACTCCTGCATTCCTTTCATGTCTTAAAAACCACATCCATTTTGAGGGGTGGAAATATGTGGATTTTACATCTGCCTCTGATATGCACACACTCTATTCCAAAACTGACGGAGATTTGTAGATGTTTTCACTTCTATGGCATTCTAAAATGTGCCTTTTAATGTATTTGATTACCTACTGTTTACGTATATTGCTTATTGGCTTAATGTTTTGTAGTTCATAGATTTATTATGTTTGTTCATTGTAATCTATTTGCTTATGCTTGTGTCAAAAAGGCGGAATATAAATGCTGAAATTAAATGAAATTAAATAGTTGAAAATGTTATGCTTGTTTAATGCAAGTTGTCTCATAAGGCAGCATCACTGGTCTATGAACCAAATTTATCTCCAGTTCCTCTGTTGAATTAATGCCTCTAAACACCTTAAGTGGAATCGCTGCTATTGCACAAAGCATTTTATTGGCTATTTTGTACTGTGAAAGCCGGGGGTATGGTAAGCTCCACCCCTGTTTATCATCAAGTCACTCCCCAAGTTCCCTTATAAGGTGGCATCACTGTGGTGCCTCACTGCAACCGAGCTGCCAAAGGAATGTGACCAAGAGGCATGTTCATTTGTATGCAACTTTGTACACTATGTAAAACAAAAAATGGGAGGAAGTGATGTCATCCTAGTGAATGGCAGCCTAATTTGACAGCGGTGGTGAAAACCTCCTTTAATAGCATACCTCTCTCACTGAATTGGTGCTGTTCTGGCGTTCAGGTGTATTGGAAAGTGTGGTAGTCGAGATCATGGCAGTGAAATTCTGAACCAATGATATAAAAACCTTATTTCAGGTGAGCAGCAAGGCTTTCATGCACCGAGTCGGAGAGTCTGCTGCATGCAGGAGATACTGGGAGTGAATCTGAGCAGAGCATATAGAAGAACTGATGTACTCCGTGATAGCAAAACTGCTGGCCTGGGTTTGCCAAAAGCAAACTTGCTGCAAGACATTTTGATCTGCCTGCATGAAGACAAAGATCATGACAACTGGCATAATCAACAGGTTCATCGTTGAAGGAGAAGAAATTGAAATTGTGAACAACTTTAACCTACTTGGATCAGCTATCAATAAAGAAGCAACAAGCAGTCAAGAAATCAAACGACGCATTGCTCTTGGCAGAATGGCTATGAAAGACCTAGATAAGATTCTCAAGAGCAGAGATGTCTCTCTCCATACAAAGATTCGACTTGTTCAAGCCATGGTATTTTCAATAACATCATATGGATGTTGAAAGCTGGACAGTGAAAAAGACAGACAGGAAGAAAATTGATGCCTTTGAATTATGGTGCTGGCGGCGAATACTGTTTATACCATGGACTGCCCGAAGAACAAACCAGTCGGTACTAGAGGAGATCAAACCTAAGCTTTCTTTAGAAGCTCAGATGACAAGACTTTGACTTTCATACTTTGGACACATCATGCGAAGATAGAGATCATTAGAGAAAGACATCATGCTTGGCAAGATAGATGGTCAACGCAAAAGAGGAAGGCCAGCAATGAGATGGATCGATACAATAACAGCAGCTACGGGTACCAGTCAGTCAACAATGAGCCACCTGACTGAAGACTGAACACAATTTAGGATAGCTATCCAGAGGGTCGCCATGAGTCGACTCCGACTCGACGGCACTTAACAACAACAACAACAACAACAACAGCACAGATGCCCTCTGAAGGAATAGATACTAGCTTTGGCGTGGTGGAGAGAGGACTTACTCTTGGATGGTCACAAATTAGAAATATATGATGATCTCTGATGAAGCGCTGAGAGTTCTGCGATGTTTATGTTGATTGGGTTGCTTGATATACTGCTCCTTCATTACACCAGGGTGGCGTACAATTAACAAATGGCCAGCAGTTTTGCTATCACCGAGTACATCAGTTCTTCTATATGCTCTGCTCAGATTCACTCCTTGAGGTATTGTCCCATCTTGTTCCATCAACACCTCCTTGAGGTATTGTCCCATCTTTGCAAAGTTAGTTTTTCTTAAGACCCTCGATTTTGAATGGATTTTATCAGCCCTAGTCCTAATACTGAACCACACCATCTGGTAATCACTGGATGTAAGATGATTTCCCACTCTGACATTAGAAACACTTTCCCCTTTGGTAAGCATCAAGTCCAATATGGCCCCTTTTGGTCCCATCTTGGACCTCAAACATGTCAATTGTTGCCTGAAGGTTCCACGTTTTCACATGGTTGACCCTCTGGTCAGTCATTGTGGCCGTCAGGGAATAAGAGTTCCTTACCTCACTCGATCTCATGGAGGCCAACTTACACATTCCCATTCGACCCAAGCATCAGTGGGTTTCTATGGTTTGCGCTACCCATGGGGCCATTCATTTCTGAGCATTACCCTTCGGCCTTGCCACTACTCCCCGTGCCTTCACCAAAGTCATGGTGCTGGTTACGACTGCCCTTCGTCAAGAGGGAATTCTGGTGCATCCTTACCTTGACAATTGGCTCATACGGGCCACATCCAAAGAAGAAAGCGAGCGAGTCACGGCAAGAACAAGTGTCTGCAGAGCTTCGACTGGGTCATAAACTTTGTCAAGAGTCATCTACAGCCATCTCAAAGATTTGGTGTACCTGGGAGCTCGGTTCCAAATGGCCAAGAGTCCAGATTTCCTTGCCAATTGACTGGATGCACACCTTACAGTTGCAGGTCCGTCATTTTCTCCAGCTGAAGGTGCTGATAGCATGGCATTATCTTCAGGCCTGGGTTCCATGGCGGCATCGTTCAAGTTGGTGCCTGGGCTCGGGCACACATGCAGCCATTACAGAGAGCCCTGTTGCACAGGTGGTCAGCTCAACACCACCCTCTCACACAGCCGTTACCGTGTTTGGTGACCGCTAGGTGAGCTCTCCGTTGGTGGCTGCAGCCAGACAAGCTTTTTGCAGAGATGCCCCTGGAGACTCCTTGGTGGATCCCGTTGATGATGTATGCCAGTCTTTTGGGATGGGGGCGCAGTGCGAGGCTCGGATAGCGTAGAGATGCTGGACACAGGAGGAGAGTGCCTGGTCCATCAATCAATTGGAAATGAGGTGGTATATTTGGCACTGCAGGAGTTTCGCCCATTCCTTCAGGGAAAGGCGGTGAGAGTTTTCTCAAATAATATCATGATCGTGGCTTATATCAGTTGTCAAGGGGGTACACCCAGTGCACAACTGGAAAGGGAGGTAGGTCCATTGTTGGACTGGGCAGAGATCAACTTACAGGTGCTCTCGGCGACTCATATGACCGGCAAGGACAATATCACGGCCGACTACCTCAGTCGAGTTTGCCTGGATCCCAGAGAATGGACACTCAATGAGATGGTGTTTGCTTAGTTTGTGTGGCGCTAGGGTCAGCCGATCATGGACCTAATGGCAACCTTTGAGTCCGTGAAAGCAACTCATTTCTACAGCAAGAGAAGAAAGAGGATGTTGGAGGGGCTGGATGCGTTGGTGAAGCAGTGGCCCACAGACTGGTTGCTCTATGTGTTTCCCCCTTGGGCGCTCATAGGGTGCATAGTACAGCTGATCGAGGTGCACCGTGGAATGGTCATCCTAATTACTCCCGAGTGGTTACTGTGGTATGAGGATCTGATCCGTCTGGTGGTGGCCAGTCCTTGGCGCCTTCCGACATGGGCCGATCTACTGTTGCAGGGGCCAGTCCTGATACCTCAGGTGGATCGATTCTTGCTTACAGCCTGGCACCTGATAGGTCGAGAATGAGGAAGTGGGGATATTTGGCCTCTGTTATTGCGACTTGATTGAAGGCCCTTAAGCACTCCACTTCCCTGGGTGCTGTGGTGTTATTTGAAAAGGATGGAGTCCTTTCGGAAGTCTGTTTGTTCTGTTTGGGAACCACGTAAAGAGGAGGTGGCTTCCAAGGCCTCCATCGCCAAGTAGGTAAAGGAAGCAATCGCCTCAGCCTATTTGTTGCGGTGGAGAATGGTGCTTGTTTGGTTGAGAGCTCATTCAACCCAGGTACAAGTGGCGTCATGGGCGGAGTCTTGCCTGATTCCACTGGTGGACATCCACTGGGCAGCAACTTTGTCATCCCTACATACCTTTGTGAAGCATTATCTCCTGGATGTGCAGGCGATGGGGGACGCACAGTTTGGTTTGGCTGTGCTTCAGGCCGGGCTCGTGGGTCCCTCCTGAGGTTAGTACTGCAATGGTACATCCCACAGGTCAGGACAGGACTGGACTGGAGGGACGATAAGGATGGTGAAATTAGGCTTTACCTGCTAATTGATTTTCCTTGTTGTTCCTCCAATCCAGTCCCTCACTCTTGGGTAGTGCACCTCTTCCAGCAGCTTGAAGACTGAACATGCCATTTTTTTGATGATCCTGGTATACATACACCTCTGGTATCTCACACTAGCTCCAGTTAGCTCAGTCTCCAAGCAGTTGGAGGAGGTGGTGAGCCAGGGTGCGGACTCACTGAAGGAACAATTAAGGAGGGTAGTTTAGGTTTTAATTTTCTTTACTTCCTTCTTTACTGGTGAATTAGTAGCTTTTTTTCTTTCTAGCAGAAAGAAAAAGAAAAAAAAAGAAACAACACGATGACATTTTTTTTGTGGAGATGGAAGTCTAGGCCTTGATCGAATGTGATTCCTAAATACTTTACTTGAATCTTGAGTTGAAGTGTTGCTCCCGCTAGGGTTTATGTTGCTGGTGGGGAGAATGTTTGGTTTCTTTTGATGTGTAGGGTTTCCGTTCTGTTGTAGTAGATGCATAGATCATGTTGAGTGAGTCATTGTGATATTTCTTGGAAGCATTGTCCTATCATTTTGTACTCCGGGTTATTTACAGAGACTGTTATATATATAAGAATGTCATCAGCATAGAAATGTTATCGGATCTTGTATTCTTGGATTATATTGCATAGTGGTTGTATTTAAAAAGGAGTGAGGATAGGGCTGAACCTTGTGGTAGGCCCTGGTTTAACTGGAATGAAAAGGAGCTGTGTGGTCTTAGTTTTACTTGCTGTGGATGATCCTGTAGATAGGATTGGAACCAATCACATGGAACTGTGAGAGAAGTTTATGGTGGCCTGTTAAATTGAATGCAGCAGAAATGTCCAAGAATATGAGTATAAATCCTTGTGTTAATTTCTCTGTTTCTTTGATTAGGTTGTCTAACAGTTATGCACCTAGGAAAGAACAACCCACACTATGGTTACACGATGCAAGGTTCCACATTGGGAACCACCACCCAGGAAAAAGATTTAGGAGTCATCGTGGATAACATGTTAAAACCCTTCGCCCAGTGTGCGGCGGCGGCCAAGAAAGCAAATAGAATGCTAGGTATCATAAGGAAAGGAATGGAAAATAAAACAAAGGATATTATAATGCCTCTGTATCATTCCATGGTACGACCGCACCTTGAATATTGTGTGCAACTCTGGTCGCCGTATCTTGAAAAGGATATGGCGTTATTAGAAAAGGTACAGAGAAGAGCCACCAAAATGGTAAAGGTAATGGAAGGCTACTCCTATGAAGAGAGGCTACAAAGATTAGGGCTCTTCAACCTGGAAAAGAGACAGCTGAGGGGAGATATGATAGAGGGCTATAAATTAATGAATGGAGTGGAACGGGTAAACGTAGATCGATTGTTTACGCTATCAGAATATAGAAAGGACTAGGGGACATGTAATGAAGCTACAGGGTAAACTATTTAAGAAAAATAAGAGAAAATATTTTTTCACTCAACGTGTAATCAAACTCTGGAATTTGTTACCGGAGGATGTGGTAAAGGCTGTTAGTGTTGCTGGGTTTAAAAAAGATTTGGACAAGTTCCTGGAGGAAAGGTCCATAAACCATTATTAAAAAGGGACACAGGATATCATTGCTTGACCCAATACAAGCATTGTGGAGCCTGTGTCTTTTGGGGATACTGCTAGGTACGTATGACCTAGATTGGCCACTGTTGGAAACAGGATACTGGGCTTGATGGACCTTGGTCTGACCCAGTATGGCATATCTTATGTTCTTATGTACTGCCGGAAAGGAACTACAATATTGGATAGGACAGAAACAGCTCAATCACACAGAGAGGAAGAGGAGCCGGTCATCGGGGGAAGGGAAGTCAAATGCAGAGTAAAAAAGATGAGTTTTTGAGAGTCTCAAATTTCGGGAAGGGTGATTCCAAATGGAGGGTAGTAGGGAGTGAATTCCATAGGGAGCGACCCAGGAAGAAGAAAACAGAGTGCTGAGTTGCCTGTAGATGAGCGCGTGACGGGGAAGGGAGGTGTAAACGATTAATATGCATTGAATGGAGACTGCGGTGGGGAGTGTGAAACGCAAGAGAATCTGTGAGATACTGCAGTGTGTGTGTGTATATTGCCTGGTGTACCAGTATAAGGATCTTATAATGGATGCGAAAATCAACGGGAAGTCATGCTAACTCTGCAGAAGGCGGCAATGCGCTATTGTTGGCCGGACCCATTTGGGTTATTATTTTCTGTTAAAAACACTGCACATCGTGTTCACACCTTAGAGGAGGCCTGACATGCATTGCAAACAGCAGGCCTGATGAAAGAAGAGGCTCCATTTCTATCTTTGTCGCCTCAGACCAATGCCTCCTGACCTAAGTGCCAGAGAGTCCCAGGAACAGGCCCATGTCTGAAAACACTCTTCTGGCATACTGACAGCATTATCTCAAGAAAAGGGACGGGTGGACTGAGTGCTGCTGAAATCTTTGACCATGTTATTTCCTGTTACAAGAACATGTCAATGATGATCATCTGTTGACTGGGCTGGATTGCTCTGTTTGTTTTTTTTAAATTGGCTCTAGAGCTCAGTAGGAATTTTTCCTTGAGCCCTGGATTTATGATTGGGGCCAGTCTGTTTAGCTCTGCCAGCTGTAAATGTTTTTCCTTTTATCCTGTATGCAGAGATTAGCCTTTGGTTTGTTTTCATTGCTCTGCCAAGGCAAAGGATTGAGTGGTTGTTTGCTCCAGGACTATGACTCTGTTATAGGACATGGTGTCCTTTTATGGGTTTTTTTTCTCCCTTTTCTGGAAGTTCCTAGACTCTGGTAATGTGTTTTTATTAGCTTAATGGTGGACTGTGTCTCTGGCCTCGGAGGCATTTTCAAGTGACTCAATGGTAGAAAAGGAGAATGGGTTGTGAGTTGGTTTGCTCGTAAGGGTTGTGGAGGTAAGGTAATAATTAATGATTGTTTAGGGAGCTCTCTCTCTGGGCTATTTCCTCTCTTCTTTTCTTATTAGTCATGTGGCCCTTGGAGGTTTCTTTGGGGAGGGCTTTGGGGTTTAGTAGGTGGGCATTAGGAGTTGATGGGGCAGAGAGAGGGAAGTGGGTGTTTAGAGGTTAATGGAGGGTACTTGGTGGTGAGTGTTTGTGGGGTTTGTGTGTTTGGATTAGACAGTATCTTTTGGGATGTACATTGGGGGTTTGGTTGAGTGGATGTGATGTGGCATGGACAGGTAGGGATATGAGAGTTTGGTTGGCTTGTAATGGCTGAGAGAGTGCTGGTGACCTGGCATGTGGGGGGGGGGGGGGTGTGGGCTCACCTGTTAACCGAAAAAAAGATTTTAATGGCACTTCACCAACAGCATAAAATGTTGATTCCTTTACAGGAAACCCACCTTGGTATGAATGAGCATGAGAAACTTAAGCTAGACTGGGTGGGCCACTTATTGTGCCTCAGCCCCTGTGCCTTGCAGAGCAGGAATGGTGGTTTTTATTAACTGTGGTGTTCTGTTTGAGGAAAAGAGGGTGGTCTGTGACCCTGAGAGGTGGTACTATATGAGAATACTGGGGGAAGCTTTTGGGGGAAGCTGCTTTGGGTGATTTCGGTATTCTTTCCTACTGGAAAGAGTGGTCCCTAATTTTCCTACATTTTGGAATTTTGTTGCTAATCATTATGGGTGATTTTAACTGGGTGACAGATCCTCTGGTGGATAGATTTCACACTGGGGTGGCGAGAGGGGAGGCACATAGGTTTAAAGTGATTTTGCTTTGGTGGGGGGGGGGGGTTGGGTTTGGATACATGGCACATTCTCCATCAAGGGGAGAAGGAGTTTACACATATCTAGGGTTCATTCCCATGCAGTGTAGGCTTGATTATTTTTTGCTATCAGAATCCTTGTTCTTGCAGGTAGTAATGTGGACATCAGACAGTTGGTGCTCTCAGATCATGGTTCAGTGGAGATGGGCTTTAGCTTTCAGAAAGTGGGCAGGGGAGGGTTGTGGCATATGCTCCTTGGTTTGGAGAATGATCTGGAGTTTGTACAGTATTTGCAATGCCATTGGAGGGAATATAAGTTCTTTAATGGAACGCACAGAGAAAATCCCCATCTATACTGGGAGGCTAGTAAGGCAATGACGAAGGGCGGTGTAAAAGGTTGAATGAGCAGTTGAATGAGCTTTTGGATCCTGATCCCCTTAGTCTCCTGTTCACCTTACCATTCCCCTAGATACAGGGGCGGCCCAAGGGGGGTGCGGAGCCATGTGCGGAGACTCGGTGCGGGGCCTAATTTGCATAAGGGCCTCATTTGCATAAATATTTGCATAATGTTACCATACAGTAACTTTTAATAAACATGCCTCTTAATGAGTGTATGGATAAAGAAAGACTAAAAGATTTCTACATTACTATAATCCAGTGCCAACTGCCAGGCACATTAGGAACTACTACAAACACTGCCCATTTAGAACCCATAGCAAACCCGCCGTATCGTAACAGCACTACCAGGACTCACAAAGCACAAGACCCTACCTATCAAAAGGCAACACTACAAATATTAAACCAATACATTTCAGAGAACAACAATACATGACCTACTGGGGAAAGAGAACAAGTGGCAATGTCAAATAGGAATTACATAAACAGAATACCTCAGCTCAGTTACACGTGCAGAACATAGACCGTCACCAAACAAGAAATCACAATGTAGAAACAGGAAGACAATAATTAAACTGGGAACCCCAAAATCCCAACAACACTATAGAAATAAAACTATAAATTAATTTCCTCTTGTACTAAACAAAGCGCAGATGTTAATGATGCACATTTCCCAGAGCTGGCATATTTCAGTTAATAAATTCAATAAAGTGATATTTTTCTACCTTTTGTGCATTTTTTTTCAGTTGCAGTTGCTCCAGCAACTTTCTTCTGGTTTCTTCGTGTCTTCTGCTAACTCTCCATCGTCTGCTGTCCGTTTGTCCTTTCTTCACTCTTCTAGTTTTTTTCCATTCTCTCTCTACATCTGCTTTAACATACTAATCTCTCTCCTTTTGCTCTTTCCTCATTCCTATTTCATCCACTCAAATTTTATCCCGCCATCCTCAATCCCCACTTACTCTCCCAATATCCGGCCAATTGTAGATTTGTCTTCCCTCCCACACAAAATATTTTTTCCCTCTCCATTTCACTCTCCCAACTCTATCCCATTCTAATCCTCCCCCAACATCAGCTCCCTTCTAGTTCCAGCCCCACCCAGCATCCGCTCCCTTCTAGTCCCCGCATCAACCCATTTCCAGTCCTAGCTCCCCCATAGCCCATGACCAGTCCTAAGCCCCCACTGATAACAAAGAGCGCGGTATATAAGAACTGTTAAATAAATAAATAAAATAAATAAATCCGAGTCCCTCCATCAGCTCATTTCCAATCCCAGCCCCCCATAAGCCCATTTCTAGTCCTATCCTAGCTCCACCATCAGCCCATTTCCAGTCCTAGCTCCCCCATCCGAGTCCCTCCATCAGCTCATTTCCAATCCCAGCCCCCCCAACAGCCCATTTCCAGTCCTATCCTAGCCCTCCATCAGCCCTTCCTGTCCTAGCCCCCCTCACTCAGCCCATTTCCAGTCCTAGATCCCTCCCCTCACAGCCCATTTCCATTCCAAGCCCCCCTCCCCATCAGCTATTTGTAGTTCAAGCCTTCCTTCCTTCCACTCAGCCCATTTCCATTCCAAGCCCCCGTCCCCATCAGCTATTTGCAGTTCAAGCCCTCCTTCCACTCAGCCCATTTCCAGTCCTAGCCACCCCCCAGCCCATTACCAGTCCTAGCCCCCCCATAGCCCATTACCAGTCCTAAGCCCCCCATAACCCATTACCAGTTCTAAGCCCCACATCAGCCCACTTCCAGTCCTAAGCCCCCCCTCACCCCATTTTCAGTCTTAGCCCCCCATAGCCCATTACCAGTCCTAACCCCCATCAGCCCATTTCAAGTCCTAGCTCACCCATCCGAGTCCCTCCATCAGCTCATTTCTAATCCCATCACCCCATCAGCCCATTTCTAATCCCAGCCCCCCATCAGCCCATTTCTAGTCCTCTCCTAGCCCCACCATCATCAGCCCATGTCAAATCCTAGCTTCCCTCCACTCAGCCCATTTCCAATCCAAGCCCCCCATGAGCCTACTTTCAGTTCTAGCCCCCCCATGAGTCCATTTCAATCCAAACCCCCCCAACAGCCCATTTCCAGTCCTATCCTAGCCCTCCATCAGCCCATTTCCTGTCCTAGCCCCCCCTCACTCAGCCCATTTCCAGTCCTAGCTCCCTCCCCTTACAGCCCATTTCCATTCCAAGCCCCCCTCCCCATCAGCTATTTGTAGTTCAAGCCCTTCTTCCACACAGCCCATTTCCATTCCAAGCCCTCGTCCCCATCAGCTATTTGCAGTTCAAGCCCTCCTTCCACTCAGCCCATTTCCACTCCTAGCCACCCCCCAGCCCATTACCAGTCCTAGCCCCCCCCATAGCCCATTACCAGTCCTAACCCCCATCAGCCCATTTCCAGTCCTAGCCCCCCATAGCCCATTTCCAGGCCTAGCCCCCCCATAGCCCATTACTAGTCCTAACCCCCCATCAGCCCATTTCCAGTCTTAGCACCCCCATAGCCCATTACCAGTCCTAACCCCCGCATCAGCACATTTCCAGTCCTAGCCCCCCCTATAGCCCATTACCATTCCTACCCCCCATCAGCCCATTTCCAGTCCTAACCCCCCCATCAGCCCACTTCCAGTCTTAGGCCCCCCACATAGCCCATTAGTAGTCCTAACCCCCCCATAGCCCATTACCAGTCCTAACCCCCCTCCCCCATCAACCCACTTCCAGTCTTAGCCCCCCCCATAGCCCATTACCAGTCCTAACCCCCCCTCCCCCATCAGCCATGACAGATTTAAAAAAAAAACCGGCTGCTGCTGCCGCCGTGGCAGCGGCAGAATCAAATGTCCGGCCACAGGGCCCCGCCTGCCCGGCAGAGCCTCCCTTCACCATCAGCTCTGGAGTCCCTCCTAATGCGCGGGCTTTCAGAGCTGCGAGAGCTTTTCTGACCTCTTGCGGCTCTGTTTATCCCGCCGGGGCTGATGGGAAATTCCATCAGCCCCGACGAGATTAACAGAGCCGCGAGAAGAAAGGGAAACTCTCGCGGCTCTGAAAGCCCGTGCATTGGGAGGGACTCCGGAGCTGATGGTGAAGGGAGGCTCTGCTGGGCAGGCGGGGCCCTGTGGCCGGACATTTGATTCTACCGCTGCCACGGCGGCAGCGGCAGCAGCAGCCGATTTTTTTTTTTTTTTAAATCTGCTTTTGCTAATGTAGAATGTTTTTTTGCGCGGGGCCCTGTGCAAAAAACATTCTTGCTCAATGGGCGGGCCGGCCCTGCCTAGATATATCCTATCTCCAATTGTGTTGTCTGTCTTGACAACACTGTAAGCTCTTATGAAAAGAGACTGTCTCTTACGTGTCTCTGTAGGGTACTGTGTATGCCTTGTAGTGCTATATAAATGATAAGTAATAGCAGTTCGTACAGTTAGGTGCTAAGTTGTGGTGGGTTCAGTGAGAGTTGGTGTGGCAGCCTTCAATGGACTAATGGAGTATTTCTTCTAAATTTAGACTGCTTTACAGACTATCATACATCGCCATATAGAGCGAGCTGTTAGTTTATCAGCATATGCTCTTCCAATATGGGAACAGGATGGGTCGCTGCTTGGCTTGTTTGATTGCTTCCTTCGATGGGCCTCGAGATTAAAATGGTACATCGTATTCAGCTAGGAAAGACATTGGTGCTATATTTTCCAAGTTTTATGAACAGCTGAATGGAGGTGAGGGAATAGATGAAGTCAAGTTTGAAGGTTTTCTAAATGGTTTGGTATTACCCTGGCTTACAACTGAGCAGCAAGAACTGCTTCAAACCCCAATTGAGGATGCAGAAGTTCTTCATGCAGTATGACAGTTGAAAGGATGTAAAGTCCTAGGTCATGATGGACTAAGGACAGAATATTATCACTTGTTGGATGAGTTGGAGGTCCCTTCTCTTAATGCTATGTTCTCTTATGCATTATGTACCAGAGCATTTCCGGGATTGGTTAATAGGACACTTATTAACTGGCTGTAGCATTCATCAGCATAGTACACCATGGGGTAGATTCTAATCCCCAAATAGCGGTGATGTATGTCCGGCTTGTATTTTAATTTTGTTTTATTTCTGAGGCTCGCACCCCCTGAGGAAGGCCGGGATGGCCGAAATGTGTTGGGGGTTTCTAATAAAGTTTGCTGACCGTCATCCATTGCACCTGCTCCTTTGTTTTCTCGACTTTCTTTGCAAGTGCACTTTGCTCCCTGTTGGATTGCCAAATCGGCACCGTACATTTTCTGCACATCTGGAAGGCCCGAACCTGCAGACATTTGAATCGGCCTCCATCTATTTATTCACTACAGTGGTTGCCTTTAGAATGGATGTCACTGCTTTGTTTGGATGTCACTGTACTATGTTACCATGTTACGTTAGGGGAAGTTATCAGTTCACCTCCATTGTCCCTAGTAAATTACTACAATATTACCTGGAAATGAACTGATAACTTCCCCTAACATAACATAGTAACATAGTACAGTATATGATGGCAGATAAAGACCAGTATGGTCCATCTAGTCTACCCAGTAAGGTGGCTACAGTAGGTGTACCCACTGCTCTGTTCAGGTCACCACTCACTATGCTTTTGTTTAGGGTTGTACCCACCGCTCCGTGCAGGTCACCCCTCTATTTGTTGAGGTATAGGAAATAGTTAAGCTTATTTTGATTTTATCCTGCACAAGAACATAAGAAATGCCATACTGGGTCAGACCAAGGTCCATCAAGTCCAGTACCATGTTTCTAACAGTGGCCAATCCAGGTCACAAGTACCTGGCAGGCTCCCCAAAAGGCATACAGGTTCCATAATGGTCGTCTTGGGATAAGCAGTGGATTTCCTGGGTCCTCTTTAATAATGATTTATGGACCTTTCCTCCAGGAACTTGCCCAAACCCTTTTTAAACCCAGCTACATTAACAGCTTTGACTACATCTTCTCGTAATGAATTCCAGATTTGATTATGCATTGAGTAAAAAAAATATTTTCTTGTATTAGTCTTAAATGGGTTACATTGTAGCTTCATTGCATGTCCTCTAGTCCTTCTACTTTTTGATGGCGTAAACAACCAATCTACGTTTACCCATTCCACTTCATTCATTAATTTATAGACCTCTATCATATCCCCCTTCAGCCGTCTCTTTTCCAAGTTGAAGAACCCCAACCTTTTAAGCCTCTCCTCATAGGAGTATCCTTTACTATTTTTGTCGCTCTTCTCTGTACCTTTTCTAATTCTGCTATAAAGGAATCCACTGTGTCTGTCCCATGTCATTTTGAATTTCATCACTGTATTTGCCCCCACCACTTCCATCGGGAGGGCATTCCAAGCATCCACCACCCTCGCTTTTAAGTTTGCTTCCTTGCAGCTTCTTTTTATGTCCTCTAGTTTCACAGCTTCCCATTCTTTGAAAAAGGTTTGTTTGTTCATTAATACCCTTTAAGTACTTAAACATCTGTATCATATCTCCCTTATCCTTTCCTTCCTCTAGGGTGTATATATTTAGGTCTTTAAGTCTCTTCTCATACGTCTGACGCAGGTCCAAATCACTTTGATTGCCTTCCTCTGAACTGTTTCAAGTCTTTTTATGCCCTTCATGAGATATGGTCTCCAAAACTGAACACAGTACTCCAAGTGAGGCCTCACCAATTACTTGTACAGGGGCATTAATACTTCTTCCTTTCTGCTGGTTAATCCTCTCTGTATGTAACCCAGCATCCTTCTGTCTTTGGCCACCGCCTTGTCACATTGCTTCACCACATTGAACAGTACCGGTCCCAGGACCAATCCTTGGGGCACACCCCTACTCACCTTTCCTTCTTCTGAGTGAGTTCAGTTTACCACCACCTTCTGTTGTTTGTCAGTCAACCAATTTCTGATCCAGTTCACAACCTTGGGACCCATCCCCTTTTCTGGAAAATTATCTTCTACCCAGTCACATCATCTTGGGAAAAGACTCCTCTGGTTGGGAAAATCCAACTTCATCTATAAACCACTCCCAAAGTCAGAGCTCTGTCTCTGGCAGTCAGCCACTGCGTCATGGAGATGTAGAGGGGGTCTGCCCTTAGGGGAAGGGGCCTTTGGGAGTCAGCCATTTCACCATGAGGGAGTAAAGGTATCTGCCCTTAAGGGACAAATAGCTTGGCTATCCCTAACTCCTCAGATCATCTAGAAGGAGCCACATAGCTAAAGCTGTGAGCCGTAGAGAGCAGAGGGGTCAGATGGTGCCTTGGGCTCAAGCCTGCACAAAGAGGTTCTTGTGTGTGCAAACCCCGTTGGCGCCCTCATCTTGCTCAGGAAGAGAGCAGCTCTGTCTGTGAAAGGAAGGAGCAGAAAAGAAGAAGAGAGTCACCCACTCCAAGAGAAGGAGAAAGGAGTACAGCAACATTTCAGAAACCCAGTGACCCAAGAGCCAGGAGCACCTGCAGTGCAGTTTTGGAGAGCTGCCTCTACAAAAGCCATCAGTACACTGTATATTTATTTTATTTATTTAACATTTCTTTTATACCGCGCTATTGTAGAATATTGTATCTATATTGTAGAAACAGAGAAAGTGATGAAAGTAAACACTATACAGCGTATCCATTCTGCCCTTCCATATCAACTACTAAGCTTTCCTGTTCCTTTTTTTCCTTTAGAGATCTTCTGTATCTGTCCCATGCTTTCTTGAATTCAGATATAATCCTTGTCTCCAGTACCCCCACTGTGAAACTATTCCATGCATCTATCGCTCTTTCCATAAAGAAATATTTCTGCAAAATACTCCTGAGTCTATCATCTTTCACCTTCATCTTATGCCCCCTCGTTGCAGAGCTTTCTTTAAAATGAAAGAGGCTCTCCTCCTGTACATTTATGCCATGGAGGTATTTAAATGTACTTATCTTATCTCAACTCGCTTGTCTTTCTTCCAAAGTATGACGAAGACTACTGACCATTTGATAGCCACCCTCTGCACTGGCTCTAGCCTGTTTATTCGTATATCCTTTTGAAGGTGCTGTTTCCAGAATTGCACAGAATACTCCAAAGGAGGTCGCGCCAGAGACTTATACAGAGGCACTATCACGTCTTTTCTTCTGCTGGCCATTCCTCTTTCGATGTACCCAAGCATCCTTCTGGCTTTTGCCATTGCCTTTTCTACCAGTTTAGCAACCTTAGGATCATCAGAAACAGTCCTTCTTTCGAAGACTGAAATATTTCACCACTAATACTGTACCGCTCCCTTGGATTTTTTCAGACCTTGCATTTTTTAGCAAATTCTTCAAGCTTCGCTAGATCCCTGCTCATGTTATTTACACTTTCCTGAGTGTCTACCCTCTTGCAGATTTTGGTATCATCTACAAAGAGGCAAACCTTACCTGACAGCTCTTCTGCAATATCACAAAAATGTTAAAAAGAATTGGACTAAGACGAAATCCTTTGGCACACCACTGGTAATGTCCTTCTCCTCAAAGTGAGCTGCATTTACCTGTACACTTTGTTGCCTCCCATTCAATCAATTTCTAACCCAGTTGGCCAATTTGGGATCCATCCATAAGGCGTTCAATTTATTTATAAGTTGCCTGTGTGGACCAGTGTCAAAGGCTTTCATGAAATCAAAGGGAAGAAGGAGATCTTCAGAACAATGACTGTGGTCAGTAAATCTACTAACCAGGTTAATTGTGGCCACCGGGATATTCATCAGCACTGACACGGTTAGTGCTGCTGAAGTATCCCCGGGTGCCACCTCTGAATGCACCAACATTAGCTGGCGAGCATCGAGGGATTCCGGGGCGGAGCAAAGGTGGCATCCAGGGATAACTGGGCAGCAGCGATATTCAGCCACAGCCCGGTTCTTCCTAAGCAATAAAAGTGAGGCCAGCAATGAAAGTTAGGCACCTTAAAGTGTGGCCTACTTTTCAATGCAGAAGCTAACCATGGAGCGGCTGAATATCACTGCTGCCCAGTTAGCTTCTCTGCTATCCATCTGACCCGGATATTCAAAGCCAGTGGCTAGATAGGGCCCTGGCATTCAAAATCCAGGTCTTTAATTCAGCGGCGGCGAGTAGTCACTTTAGCAGCAGTAGCCACTGGCGCTGGGCACTAACTACACCTAGCGCTCTCCCTCGGTCCAACTCTCTGGTCACCCAGTCAAAGAAATTAATTTGATTTGTCTGACGAGATCTACCTTTAGCAAAACTATGGTGCTTCAAATCCTGCAATCCGTTGTATTTCAGAAACCTCACTATCTTATCTTTTAGTAGCATTTCCATTAATTTACTCTTCATAGAGGTCAGATTAACCGGTCTCATTTTTACTTCCACTTTTGCACAGAGGGACCACATGCACCCTTTTCAAGTCCTCTCCTGACTCGAAAGAAACATTGAAAAGTTCAGAAAGTGGAGCCATTAGAACTTCTGTAAGTTCCTTCAATACTCTCGGATGTATCCTATCTGGCCCATCTCTGTCTACTTTTAGTTTAGCTAGCTCCTCTCAGGAAATCATTCAAGATCCACCTTACTTCTTTTCCTATTTGTGACTGTTTTCTGACATTCTGCTCCTAGGCCTTCATCCTTATGATTTCAATAAAGAAGAATTCTTTGTTTTTTGTGGTCACACTGCCTTTTTGCTGGGCAGTGCTGGGCAGTGGTGCCTTTTTGTATGTGTATACCTTCATCTGAGAACACAGAACAGAAATATTTGTTAAGCGATTCTGCTTTATCTTCATTTTTTTACATTTATTTATTTAAAACATTTATATACCGCACTAATTACCTAGGCGGTTTACAAAAAAAACATACAGAATAATAAAAATACAGACTAATATACATAATAAAACATCACTACAAACAAATTCCATAAAAAAACAGGCATAACATCAGATTTTGCATATGCCCTCCCTTCACCCTTGAGTCTGACAATACCACTTTTGCACTTCTTCTATCACTAACATATCTGAAAAAAGATTTGTTCCCCTATTTTACTGCATTAGCTATTTCTTCCATTTGTATCTTTGCTTTCCTGACTACTTTCCTAGCTTCTCTTAGCTTTTCCAAATATTGATGCTTGTCTTCTTCTTTCTGTGCTCTTTCATGAAGGCCAAACTCTTTTTCTTCACATTTTAAGTTACTGTACTTATTTCCAGAATATAGAAGTCTCCTTCTCCTTTTACATTTATTTACTTTATTAACAGGAGCAAAGGTTTCCCTGAAGGTAACCAAGAAAGAGTGAAGAGAGAAAGAGGAGTAAAGAAGTGAAGCTACCTGGAACAAGTTCCAGAACTACGTAGATGAGCATTTAAATAATGTTGCTTTGCTGGCTGAGTGAAAAAAGAAGGAGATACAATGCTTGTAATATAGTTAAAATTGTATCTTTGCTTTACTAGTGATTGTTGAAACATTTTTCCCTCTACCTTCATTGTTTATTTATTTATTTAACATTTCTTATATACTGCCTTTCATGATATCAAGGTGGTTTACATTGAACAAACTGAAATTACATTGAACAGGGCATTATAACTTGGAGATAACTACTTTACAGGGAACATGGGCAATGGAGGGTTAAGTGGCTTGCCCAAGACCACAAGCAGTACCTGTGGGACTAGAAACCCCAGTCCTTCCGGCACAAGGTTGCTGTCCTTTAGTGGTGGGATTTGAACCCCCGACCTTCCAGCCTGAAATACCTTGCCCCAACCACTAGGCCACTCCTCCACTCCTTGTTGTTGATATCTCGGTGACCCTATAGTTCTTTAAATAAACTCTTGGTTCAGAACACACATTCTGGCCTGGACTCCATTATTTTGAGAAGGGAAAAGGAGTTTTAAGTGCCATAAACTTCCCAATTAGGGATGTGCTTTTGTTTTGAAACAAAAGTGGCAATAGTGCACGCACCACTGCTCAAAAGAGCGCACCATTGAAAAAAAAATGAAAGCCCCCATGAAACAAAACACATTTTTTCCCTGAACACCCCTGCTCACCATGTATACTGGTCCCATTCAAAGAACTCACTACATTTTCCCAAGAGTAGAAACTGAAAGATCTTCATTGGTTTTGGATGATTGTGGCCACTGTCTGCTAAGGCTACACATAGGCAGGCGGTTTACAAGTGAATTAAATTTAAAATCTGCTGGCTCAACTTAAGGGTGCTTCATCTGGTCTATCTAAAGGATCTTTATATTGGCATACCCCTGCTTGCAGCTTACACTTTGAGAATGTTGTCAGTCTGAAGGTTTCCTCACTGGGAGTCATGAAGCCATGCTTGGCTTTTTCCGTAGCTGACCCTTGCTTGTAGAATGAATCGTCTTTTGAGCTTAGGATGTCGTGGGATAGGAAATGTTTTAGAGAAAAGTTTAAAGCCCTCTTTTTAATGTGGCTTTTGCTGTTTTGAGATGATAATCTTTTAGGGGGTTATTCCAAGACACAAAAAGCAGGGATGGACGTCCTGTTGGGGTGTGCATCCTCGTTATTTGTGCCCTTTCCCGATCCCATCTAACTTCCCTGCACATTTTATGGGGAAGTTAGAAGGAGGTGGGAAAGGGGCGGATCGGGGCTGGCATTAGGGCGGGCAGTGGGCGCACATCGGCCCTGGACGTACAGGACCGATTCTAATGTTGGCCCTGTAGTCCGGGACCGGCGACTTGCATGGGGAACTTATTCCACCTCCAAGGTGGAATAAGTTCCCCTAGTCACCAGGAATTGGCAGGCCTGGGGCGCGGATGGGGCGGGGGGGGGGGGGGGCTGAGGACATTCCCTACAGCCCAACCCTGGCTTTAGGAGGCCAGATCAGGGGTTGGGCTGCGGGGAAATCACTGCTGGAGCTGGGGATCGCAGCTCTCCAATGGAGCCATGGTACCATGGCAACCAGATGCCATGGCGCCGTAGCTCCATTGAAGAGCCCTGACTGATTTAGCTGGGGAAGACCTGTACATGCAGGCCGGATAGAATCAGAGTCCCGGCCTATATGTACAGGCCTGTTCGTGATTCTGATCCCACGGGGCTAGACTTGCCCTGCGGGATCAGAATCGCAACTCCCTCTTTGTGTCCGGTTCTGGACAGATGCACAGAGGGCCTAAATGTGCAGATCAGAATCGGACCCTTAGTGTCTTTTAAATGTCTGCTTGTTGTATTGACTGTTTTCCACATAGGATGGATTTTTAACCAGTCTTGTGGTTGGATTGGCCACTGTTGGAAACAGGATACTGGGCTTGATGGACCTTGGTCTGACCCAGTATGACATATCTTATGTTCTTAAATAAATGTTTTTTTAAATAAATAAATAGATTAATGAAGGGATATAGTCATGTAATATAGATGGCAGGATCTTGTAGGTAGCCAAACATTCAGAGTGCACATAAATAGATGTGGGGAAAAATGTCGCTTGCCTGTTGACAAGCTCCAGCAACCACGGAGAGCAAAAATAATACTCCTAAAGTTATCCATCACACTCTTTTGTTAAGGATTTGACATGAAATAAATTCTAAACAGCTGTCTCTTTCTTTCCTGCTGCAGCTGGTAATCTCTGATGAAATTTTGAAGGCCCTTGCTGAGAACATTACTGAAAATCTCTGCCTCGGCTGTTGTGACACCAATGTGACTTTTAACCCAGAACCAAGAAATGGAGAAAGGGCTGGCGTGCAATCTGCCAATAAGGTGAGGAACCATTCACTAGCACTAATGTGCAACCGTTACCCGGCAGACTGGGTAGAAGGGACGATCAAAAGTCTATTTTAAAACAGTTGCATGCATTTCACATGTGTAAATAGAGCATATAGAGGATCATTTTATGAACTCCCACGTAATTAACACGTTTTTACGTGCATGTTTAATGCCTCTTTTATAAAGGCAAGTGTATGCGTACTTAACTTTATAAAACAGGGGTGTGCGTGGCAGAGAACGTGGGTCAAACTGAAGTGTGAGCACACACTGTACACTGACCCTATGGCTGCTGTAAGTCTTCACAGATACACCTGTATTTTATTAAATATGCACATACTAGTGCATTCCGCACAGCTCTGTCCAAATGCACGCCCACAGCGAAAGTATGCACCCCTGGGCCTACGCACGTACTTATAAAATAGTGCCTGACTCATATATGCGTGTAAAGGCAGACTAGATGGAACATACTGGTCTTTATCTGCCATCATTTACTATATTACTATGTTACTATGTATGCTTGTAAGGCTCGGTGACCACAGAGACCAGGGTTCAAATCCCACTTGCACTCCTTCTGTGTTTTAAATTTAAATTAAAAGTACTTTGCTGATACTAGGCCCTGAGTGACTATTAAATTTAAACTGCAAGCTCTCTGCTGGGTTCCAAATTTAACCAGAAAGCTCTCTTCTGTGTTTTGAATTTAAACTAAAAGTACTTTGCTGATGCTAGGCCCTGAGTGACTATTAAATTTAAACTACAAGCTCTCTGCTGGGTATGAAATGTAACCAGAAAGTTCTCTTCTGTGTTTTAAATTTAAACTTAAACTGCTGCTACTAGGCCCTGACCGATTTTACAAAAAACAGTGGGTTCACAGATTAATTAGCTTTAATACAAAGAATTCCTTTCAGAAAATTCCCAGAAGTATATACTCACAATTGCAGATCTCTCTCCAGAAGTAACAGTCCCCTTTTCTAGTCCTTCAAGATATCGCCCGGTATATAACACACTTCTAAGGGGTGTTGGGGTGGGGGCAGGAATGGGTGATTCTGAGAGGCAGGAGACCAGGTATGATGCCCGGCCTGTGGCGGCTCGTCTCGGGGTGCGGGCAGCTGCCCCCTGGGGTACCCACAAACTATTGGCAAGAAAACAACAAGCACCTCCAATATACCCGCAGGCAAGATTCCCGCAGGCAGGGAAAAAAGATAGGCAAAGGATCAGCAGCGGCGGTAAGCCCTCGGCAGACGACCTGCCGGCACGAGTTCTCTCCTAGCGACGGGGCGAGCTGCTGGAGAAATGGAGCCAAGTTGGGCTGACGATCTACCTCTGACCCCTCCGCGATCTACAGGTAGATTGCGATCTACCTGTTGGACATGCCCGGTATAGGGGATATATTAGGGATTAAGATGGTCATGACCGCTCGTGCAGCGGTATTAGGCTTGGCCTCAGGCCTGGAGCTGGTGGGTGGGGAGCAGAAGAAATGGGTAGGGAAGGTCTTAATGATGGCACGATGCTTAGTACTTAAACATTGGACAATACCACAATGCTTGGGGGTTAAACAATGGGAAAAGGCTGTTTGGCACTTGTTGACAATAGAACATGTAGGTGCGCGAATGAATGGGAATCTGCAGCCAGTACTTTTGGCAGAATGGGGACCATATATTGATAGGTTATCTCCCAGGGATAGGGGTCGGATCCTCAACATCTTATAACATTGGGAATGGACTTTAGGCGAATGGTTAATTGAGCAGTGAAGCTATGGACTAATAATAATAATCATTAACGCTTGATAGATTGGAGAGGGGGGAGAGGGGCATTGGGTGGGGGGAGGGGGGTGGGGTATTGACAAAAGAATGAAGACAAAGAGATGGAGGATGGAGAGGGAAGTAAAAGGAAATCTGCGATATTCAGAATTGGTACTGTTTTACAATGTGTTCATCTGAGGATTTGTTATGTATGCGTGTTTAATACAGTGCAAATAATGTGTTTTTGACTGTGAATGCAAATAAAAATGATTTACACTAAAATATGCATCTTAAGAAAATGTGGTTCCCACTGCATATTTGGGGAAATATAGTACTCGTGTCTGCTACCCTCTACATATTTTGCAAAAGACTTTACCTTAAGTGGGTATTTTGTAAAATAGGCTAGAATTTGTGAATATCCTGGCTTGGAAGTACCATTTCTGACCTAGGTGCCCTATGCAAAATGAGGCTTATAATCTACTGAAACTATTCAGTTCCTTTATATCTTAAAAGTACATTCTTGAAGTTTTTCTTACTGTAACACATTTGGGACCCAATCCAAAACAAATCTTTAGGCTGGCAGGTATCTCCCACACAGATGAGAGTTAATTATGCACCGAAAAGGCCAAATCAGCTGATAAAGTGCAGCTGTTCTCAACAAGTTAACACTATGTGGGACATATTTTCATGTTCTGAAACTTTCAACTGGTTCCCGAGACATTTTGCACTGATGAATTACTATTTCTTAGTGAGTAGTATAAATATCCAATCTTTGAGGTCTCCAGCTTGATTTTATAGTGAAGCGTTTCTCTCGTTCTGTGGTCTCATCTCTGTTACTTTTGTCTGTCTCTCTCTCTCGTGTCCTCCTTTTCTTCTTTACTGTTTCAGCTCTGTCTCTTTCCTTCATCAGTGGATATTTTAATCCTTTTCCCCTTTTTATATCTTTCTACCATTTTCTCCTGATTCTCTTTTTCTTTTTTTTTTAATTTTTATTGGCATTTCAAAAAAAAAAAATTATGTTAAGTAAATATTCAAGAAAATAAGGAAATACAAACACAATAAGTTTACAAACCCAAAAAGGAACAGATAGCCCACGTCAAGGGAGAGGTAAATACAAGATATTCATAACAGCTGAATCCTATGTCATAATTATAATTGCTAGATTAAATCCCTTCCCCCATTGTAATAATCATTACTCTAGCCTAAGAGCAATGGCACAAAAGGACGAAAAGGTCTAAATTAACCCCTAATTAACTGATTGCAATTCTTACCTATCAACCTATTGACTTTCGGCAGCCACCTTATCCCTAAGAAAATCTTCCAGTTGTAACGAATCAAAGAAAAGAAACTGATTCCCCTGAAACCCAACAAGATATTTCATGAAAATCAAAGAAAGAAACTTGCTCTTATAGCAAGAACTTTTTGTTTCAAAAGTAAAAAAGACCACCTCCGCGTCTGTGTTGCACAAGACACATCAGGAAAAATCATTAGCTGCTGACCACAAAAAAGATCCTGCTTCCTTTTAAAGTATAATTGCAATATAGATATTCTGTCTCCTTCAGTGGCAGAGGTCGCCAGGAGGATAGTCCTAGTTAAAATATCTTCAGTAGAAGATTCAAGGAAATTAGTTAATTCCAATGAATTCACAGATTCCATTAATTGTACTTTCCCCTGCAGAAATCTGAGACAACTGTTTCTTAGGTACATAATATAGCGCTGCCAGCTGGCTCCAGATGTGCCCGACAGCCTTCATCCAGTCCTGGGTTTATCCCACTGTATGCAGGGACATGTAGTTCTGATTTCTCCATTGCACTCCATAAGACAAACAAGACTACATGTCCCTGCATGCAGTGGGGTAAACCCAGAACTGGATCAAGCCTGTCGGGTGCATCTGGAGCCAGTTGGCAACCCTAACATCATAACATCCAGAAATAGTAACCTATTACTGTTGCAAGCTGCAAACAGTGTAAATGCCGCTGAGTGGGATCAGTGGCACTAACAGAGTGCCGCTTCTACACACCGCAATGCTAAGCGATTAGTACCAGGGCATGTTGTGGGCACTCTGGGGCAGAGTTGAGGCCCGGTTAGTGACGAGCGGGTAAAGTTAGGCATGGCAAAGGCTGGCCTAACTTTACCTGCAGAAGCTAACTGGATAGCGGCGATATTGAGCCGCAACCTGGTTAGCGTCAAGCTTCTGTGGCAACTCGGATATTCACTGCTGGGGGCTGGATTTGGCTCCGGCATGGAATATTAGGGGTTAGAATTCAGCTGAGACAGTTAGGTACTTTGGAAAATACTGAAACTTGCTCCATAGTCCCTCTAAAGATTTATTCTGAGCAACCACATTCCAAACCTCAAAGAGTGAAACATCCCCAGGAGATTTAGGAGAAGGCAATGAAGCAGACTAAACAGGAAATGTAATTACCTTCAGTAAAGCAACCTTTATCTCAGCAGGTGCCAATAAACAGGTAGACCAAGGTGAGCCGATGATATTGTATCTAAATTTTTAGAAAGCCTTTGACAATGTCCCTCATGAGAGACTCTTGGTGAAATTAGAAAGTCATGGGATAAGAGGCAATGTACTATTGTGGATCAGGAACTGGTTAAAAGATAGAAAATAGAGGATAAGGCTAAATGGCCAATTTTTTCAATGGAGAAAGGTGAATAGTGGAGTACCATTTAATGAGTACAAGTGCAAAGTTATGCACCTAGGAAAGAACAACCCAAACTATGGTTACATGATGCAAGGTTCCATATTAGGAACCACCACCCAGGAAAAAGATTTAGGCGTCATCATGAATAACACCTTGAAACCCTCCAGTGTGCAGTGGCAGCCAAGAAAGCAAATAGAATGCTGGGAATCATAAGGAAAGGAATGGAGAATAAAACAAAGGATATTATAATGCTTTTGTATCATTCCATGGTGTGACTGCACCTTGAATATTGTGCACAATTCTGGTCGCCATATCTTAAATATTCACCCTATTATGACGGTTAACACTCAACTTTTCCCTTGCAATGCAAACATACCTTTCGCTAAAGCTTTTTCAAGGGAAGGGACAGACGGATTTAAGTGGCCAACTGTTGGATGCAATTATAACTATTTTTTTAAAGAATGCTAACATAAACTAATCTAACAACTTGAATTCTGTGATGGTAATCTTCCACTTCCTCTGATCGGAAGCTGTTTTTAGATGCCATTTGTGTAAAGACAAATTCTTGTTTCTTCCCAGAGTAGATCTCACTGTCCTACTCTCGCTTTCTTTTTGCAGAACATTGCGGAGACGAGAGTAAATCTTCCAGAGGTCCTTGGAACAGTATCAAACTCTACCAGTGAACGTTGTTGGGGCTGCTGCAGTGTTAATTCAACGCACATCTCGGAACTCTCAGAGCCAGTGATGGAAGCAGGGAAAGAAAAGATAAAAAAATGGCCCGTTCAGAATGTAAGATAAGATCTATCACAAGCAGTAAAAGAGCAGAATGTAGACTGCGCACTGCTGAAGTGGCTTTTGGTTTTAAATCTGGACCCGTTGGACAGAGGATTATTCGTCCAAAATGGGAACGGGCTTTGGGCCTTTTGGGGAGAGTGATATGTAGGGTCCCTTTTACTAAATCCCATTAGGGGTCTGCACTTACTGTGTGTTTTAATGCACGGTAAGGGCATGAACTCCGTTGTAACTGTCGGGGGCGTGACAAGTATATTCCCAGAAGTTACTGCGTGAATATGTACACTAACGTATGGGGCAATTAACACAGATGCACCTAATGATACGCATAGAGCAATGGTTCCCAAACCTGTCCTGGGGGGGCTCCCCAGTAATGTTCCCTCTAATTTTCTGTAGGCTGTGTGCGCATAAAATATCAGCTGTGCAGCTTTTGAAGGAAGGTTAAATTTTTGTGCGCCACATAAAGACACTCAGAGTTATATACTTTAAAATTTGACTACACATCAGAATACAGTATGTACACCACATTGATTGCACTAGAAAACATTGTAGAACTTATGAAAACCATAAATACTTAACAACTTTTTTCCATCCCTCTGGCCCTCCTCAAGCGCTCTCCCTGAAGGGATCGAGCGGGCCGGAGTCATCGCACTCAAGGACCACCCCTCCTGCTCCTGTGCCCAATCGGGGCAGTTTCGGCTGCTTTTAAGCCAGCGCCGATCGGGCGTGCGGCCTTTCCATCCCTCCGGCCCTCCTCAAGCGCTCTCCCTGAAGGGATCGAGCGGGCCGGAGTCATCGCACTCAAGGACCACCCCTCCTGCTCTTGTGCCCAATCGGGGCAGTTTCGGCTGCTTTTAAGCCGGCGCCGATCGGGCATGCGGCCTTTCCATCCCTCCGGCCCTCTTCAAGCGCTCTCCCTGAAGGGATCGAGCGGGCCGGAGTCATCGCACTCAAGGACCACCCCTCCTGCTCCTGTGCCCAATCGGGGCAGTTTCGGCTGCTTTTCAAGCCGGCGCCAATCGGGCGTGCGGCCTTTCCATCCCTCCGGCCCTCTTCAAGCGCTCTCCCTGAAGGGATCGAGCGGGCCGGAGTCATCGCACTCAAGGACCACCCCTCCTGCTCCTGTGCCCAATCGGGGCAGTTTTGGCTGCTTTTCAAGCCGGCGCCGATCGGGCGTGCGGCCTTTCCATCCCTCCGGCCCTCCTCAAGCGCTCTCCCTGAAGGGATCGAGTGGGCCGTAGTCATCGCACTCAAGGACCACCCCTCCTGCTCCTGTGCCCAATCGGGGCAGTTTCAGCTGCTTTTAAGCCGGCGCCAATCGGGCATGCGGCCTTTCCATCCCTCTGGCCCTCCTCAAGCGCTCTCCCTGAAGGGATCGAGTGGGCTGGAGCATCGCACTCAAAGACCACCCCTCCTGCTCCTGTGCCCAATCGGGGCAGTTTCGGCTGCTTCTTAAGCTGGCGCCGATCGGGCGCGCCCGTGCCTGGCGGGCCCACGCCTGAGGGCCTCGCCAGAGGGCCCTTTGGCGTGGCCCTTAGGCGTGGACCATCTATACCGGACTAATTTCTAGCTAACATACTTGATGATCAGCTCAATCACCCGATCAACCCAGCTGAGACCAAATCTTGTAACTGAAAAAGCAGCAAAGGACCCTAGAGCAGAATATTATAACTGTAAGTTAACCTGTTAACCTCTATCTTGTAACTAGGATTGCTATAAAGTATTCTCCTTTGTAACCACCATATTGTAACTTTGATTATATTTCAAAGTATCTCGTAACTAGGATTGCTGTGTAAAGAATCACTTTCAACTACCTTTATGTAGCTTTGATTATCTCAAAAGTACCTGTACTGTCCGCACTGCACTACTATTATTATACAAAGTATCTGCACTCTAACCACCACCCTAGGATTACATCATGGCCACCATTACGTTTGCCCTCCTGCTCCTCTCCACCCTCTCTAGCATCTTACACACTTCCTTTGCCCTAACATCTGATGCCAACCCTATCCCTATACACCAATCCAGGAATAGGAAACCCCACCAAAATCAACAGCAATACCCACAAAGTACATATTACAACAGACACACCTACCTTCTTTATGTACCTCTTGAAACAACAAACAACAAAAGATCTAATCTAAGAACTACCTCACAGGATCTCAAGTGCGCTCTCATTAACGCACGCTCAGCCCGCAACAAATGGCCTGCCATCATTGACCTTATATCAAACCTTACACTAGACATCCTTCTGGTCACAGAAACATGGCTTTCTAATACTGATAACGTCCTAATGAACCAACTTACCCCACCTAACTACTCCATTTACACCTGTAACAGAGAGAACAGAAAAGGAGGAGGAGTCTGCATAATAGCAAGAACTGATTTGAAATACCATGTCACCTCTACCATTGCCACAAACCATACAAATACTCTATCCATCTCCAATAATACCAATACCATAAACCTCATCTACAGAGCCCCAAATGCTCCAGCTGATGATCTCTCAAGCATAATTGATCTTGCCATCAACCCGATTGATATCAACAAACCTAACTGGCTCCTTGGAGACTTCAATCTTGCATCCACACTGCCTTCAGTATCCAACTCCTTCCTTGATGCCATGACCAACCTACACTACAGACAAATTGTAAAAAAAAACACCCATAAACAAGGAAATCTCCTTGATCTCATCTTTGCCCCACCATCATCCTTGGAACTGCTAAATCAACTCGAGCCTTTATCAACCCCCGTCCCCTGGTCCGATCATAACCTTATAACATTCGTCATACATAGAAACATGATGACAGAAAAAGACCACAAGGCCCATCTAGTCTGTCCTTCCATAACAACAACTACAACAGTCCACTTTTTACCTTTAGAGATCCTCTGTGTTGGTCCCATGCTTTTTTGAATTCAGTTACTGTCCTCATCTCTACCACCTCCACTGGGAGACTATTCCACGGATCCACTACTCTTTCCGTAAAGAAATATTTCCGCATATCACTCCTGAATCTATCTCCCTTCACCCTCATCCCATGTCCCCTCGTCGCAGAACTTGCTTTCAATTGAAAGAGGCTCTCTCCCTGAACATTTATGCCACGGAGATATTTAAACATCTCAATCATATCACCTCTATCCCGCCTTTCCTCTAAGGTGTACATATTAATATCCTTAAGTCTGTCCTCATATGCTTTATAATGAAGACTACTAATCATCTTAGTAGCAACCCTCTGCACCGACTCCATCCTGTTCACATCCTTTTGAAGGTGCGGTCTCCAGAATTGCACACCATACTCCAAATGAGGTCGCACCAAAGACTTATACAGAGGCATTATCACCTCCTTTTTTCTGCTAGCCATTCCTCTCCGTATGCACCCAAGCATCCTTCTAGCTTTTACCGTCGCCTTTTCTACCTGTTTAGCTACTTTAAGATCATCGGACACAACTACGCCTAGGTCCCGCTCTTCTTTAGTGGACAAAAGTACTTCACCTCCTATGCTGTATTGCTCCCTTGGATTGCTGCAGCCCAAATGCATGACCTTACATTTTTTAACATTAAATCCCAGCTGCCAAATTCTAGACCATTCTTCAAGCTTAGCTAGATCCCTCCTCATGTTATCTACACCTTCCTGGGTGTCTACTTTATTGCAGATTTTGGTATCATCCGCAAAGAGGCAAACCTTACCCGACAGCCCTTCCGCTATATCACTAACAAAGATGTTAAAAAGAATCGGACCAAGTGCAGATCCCTGGGGCACACCACTGGTAACATCCTTCTCCTCAGAGTGAGCTCCATTTACTTGTACTCTTTGTCGCCTCCCACCCAACCAACTTCTAACCCAAGCAGTAACTTTAGGGTCCATCCCTAGGGTGCTCAGTTTGTTTATAAGTCGCCTGTGAGGAACAGTGTCAAAGGCTTTACTGAAATCTAAATACACCACATCTAGAGCTCTCCCTCGGTCCAACTCCCTGCTCACCCAGTCAAAGAAATCAATCAGATTTGTCTGACAAGACCTGCCTCTGGTGAATCCATGCTGCCTCGGATCCTGTAATCCGCTGGACTCCAGAAACCTCACTATTTTCTCTTTCAACAGCGTTTCCATTAATTTACTCACCACTGAAGTTAAACTAACCGGCCTGTAGTTTTCAACCACATCCTTACTTCCGCTTTTGTGTAAAGGCACCACATGAGCCTCTCTCCAGTCCTTTGGCACCACTCCCGACTCCAACGAGGCATTGAAAAGGTCAGTCAGTGGAGTTGCTAGAACGTCCCCAAGTTCCCTCAGTATTCTAGGGTGTATCCCATCCGGTCCCATCGCTTTGTCTACTTTAAGTTGAGCTAGTTTCTCACGAACACAGTCTTCTGAAAATTGTTCAAGATGTCCCTCGCTTCTGTTCTTATTTGTGGGTGTTTTCTGAGGTCCTGCTCCTGGTTCTTCATCTGTGAACACAGAACAAAAATATTTGTTAAGTAATTCCGCTTTATCCTTATCAGCTTCTACATATTCCCCCCCTGTACCCTTGAGTCTGACAATACCACTTTTGCCCTTCCTCTTCTCACTAATATATCTGAAAAATGTCTTATCCCCCCATTTTATTGCATTGGCTATTTCCTCCTCCTTTTGAATCTTTGCCTTCTTGACTACTTTGCTAGCTTCTCTAAGTTTTTCCAAATACAGATGCCTGTCTTCCTCTCTCTGTGATCTCTTGTTTTTCATGAAGGCCTCCCTCTTTTTCTTCACTTTTTCAGCTACTTCCTTCGAAAACCATAGCGATCTCCTGTTCCTTTTGCCTTTATTTACCATTTTAACCAAAGGTTGGTTGCCTTTAAAATACCCCCTTTCAGTTTTGCCCACTGTTGTTCTACATCCCCCAGCTGTTCCCATCCCACTAACGACTCCCTGAGGTATTGGCCCATCTTCGCAAAGTTAGTCTTCCTAAAGTCTAAGATCTTCACCTTGGAATGGATTCTAACAGCCCTAGTCCTAATACTGAACCACACCATCTGGTGATCACTGGATGCAAAATGATCTCCCACTACAACATCAGAGGGAGGAGTAGCCTAGTGGTTGGGGCAAGGTACTTCAGGCCGGAAGGTCGGGGGTTCAAATCCCACTAGAGGACAGCAACCTTGGGCCGGAAGGACTGGGGTTTCTAGTCCCACGGATGCTCCTTGTGGTCTTGGGCAAGCCACTTAACTCTCCATTGCCCATGTTCCCTGTAAGTATTAGTGTATGTGTCTCATGTCCCCGCATGTTAAATGTATCCCCCAATTGTGTTGTGACCGCTTTGATTGAAGGATAAGGCGGTATACAAAACTGTCTAAATAAATCAGAAACACTTTCACCATTGGTAAGCACCAAGTCCAGTATGGCCCCTTCACGTGTGGGGTCTGTTACCAATTGCCTGAATAGTTCTCCCTGTAGAGAATCCAGGATCTCCTTACCCCTAGATGATACTGCAGCAGGAATGTGCCAATCAACATCTGGCATATTGAAATCTCCTAGCAGTAGCACTTCCCCTTTCCTAGCAATGCTGCGTATGTCTTCAATTAACTCTGTCCACCTCTTCCTCTTGTGAGGGAGGTCTGTATATCACACCAATGCAAATAGATTTCTCTTTCCCTCTTTCTAGTTTAACCCACAATGCCTCCTCTCTCCCTTTTAAGCTCTGTAATTCCAAAGCTTTAATAGTAGTTTTTTACATATAGTGCCACTCCTCCTCCCCTTCTTCCTACCCTGTCCTTTCTGAATAAAGTATAGCCAGGTATAGTTACATCCCAGTCATGGTTTTCTGTGAACCATGTTTCTGTAACTGCCACTAAATCTAAGTCAGCCACTCCCACCAAAGCTTCAACTTCAGAGATCTTATTTCCCATGCTACGGGCATTAATACACACTGCTTTCCATATGTTACCCCTGTTACCCATTTCCATAAAGGTATTTAATGTATCACTTACCTGGGGGCTTTCACTTACCTGGGGGCTTTCTTCACCCATCCCCAACGAATCTAGTTTAAAGCCCTCTTCAGTAGATTAGCCAGTCTACTACCAAAGATGTGTTGACCTTTCTTGGACAGATGGATGCCATCTCTGCTCTGCAACCCTTGGAACAGCATCCCATGGTCTAGGAAACCAAAACGCTCTCGAAGACACCATCCACGCAGCCATGCATTAATCTCCAGGATGCGAGCCTCTCTGCCTTGGCCTTTACCCTCAACAGGGATGATTGAAGAGAACACCACCTGTGCACCTACCTGCTTCACCCTCTGTCCCAGAGCCATGAAGTCACTTTTGATACGTTCCGAGGTATACCTGGCAGTATCATTTGTTCCAACATGGATTAGCAACATTGGGTAATAGTCAGTGGGCTTGATGAGTCTCGGCAAACTCTCCGTAACATTTTGGATCTTGGCACCAGGCAGACAGCATACCTCTCTGGACATCAAGTCTGGTCGGCAGATGGACGCCTCAGTACCCCTCAGAAGAGAGTCTCCAACCACCACTACCCTTCGTTTCCTTCTGGTCACTGATTCTGCAACTATGGGGTACTTGAACTCTGGTTCTTCCCTTTCCAGGGATGCTTTCACCTCCTCCACTTCCAGGGCTGCATAATGGTTCTTCAATTCAAGGGCTGGAGAAGTTGGATTGGTGATTTTGCAGGCTCTGGTGACTTTTGTCCAACCATCGACATTCTGTTGGCACCCATCTTCTCCTGTGCTGGAGAGCCTGGTTGCTGCAAGCAGCATCTCATCAATGTACTTCTCACTGTCTTGAATGCTCCTCAGCCTCGCCACCTCCTCTCTGAGTTCCTCCACTTGTTTCCTCAGGGCTTCAGCATGCAGGCACCCTGCACATGGAACCGGTTCTTCAACTGGCAATAGGACCTCTGTCTGGACCGAGGCAGAAGCTGTAATGGGGGCAACATCTTTAGCAATACGATTTTTCCCAGCCATTGTTCTGTTTGTGGAGCTTAGGTATCTGTTAAAGCAAAAGAGAGAGATCTACGAAGTACCAGCTGGATTTGCAGCTGTCCTTTCAGAGAAAAAGAAGTTAAATCTCTTTAATTATATTCAAAATGTGCTGGTCCAATTCACTGTGATTTGTTAAAGGGGGAGGTGCCCTATAAAGCAAGACTGCTCACTAGGGGTGGGTGGGAGTCGGGGTGGGTAGGGAGGGAACTAACCCCTGATTAGGTGTTAGCAGTTCCTGAACCTGAGGGGGTTACAGAGTTCAGCAATACTACTGTGCTCAAGTACAGTTCCCCTAAAACAGCAAAACTGAAATTAACCTTGCTTTAAAAAATATACACAAAACCCTTTTAAGAGCTCCCAGTCAGAGAGCTAGCAATGTAACAAAAAAAACCAAACAAAGAAACCCTCAAATCCTTACTTACTGTTTGATGTGTGGAGCCCTGGTTAAGAAAGCCTCAAAAGGGCAGGGCAAAGCAGCCTTTTTATGCAGGCTTCAATTGCACTCAGGAAACAGGCCCACTAACCCCTGATTAGGTGTTAGCAGTTCCTGAACCTGAGGGGTTACAGAGTTCAGCAATACTACTGTGCTCAAGTACAGTTCCCCTAAAACAGCAAAAATGAAATTAACCTTGCTTTAAAAAAATATACACAAAACCCTTTTAAGAGCTCCCAGTCAGAGAGCTAGCAATGTAACAAAAAAAACCAAACAAAGAAACCCTCAAATCCTTACTTACTGTTTGATGTGTGGAGCCCTGGTTAAGAAAGCCTCAAAAGGGCAGGGCAAAGCAGCCTTTTTATGCAGGCTTCAATTGCACTCAGGAAACAGGCCCACTAACCCCTGATTAGGTGTTAGCAGTTCCTGAACCTGAGGGGGTTACAGAGTTCAGCAATACTACTGTGCTCAAGTACAGTTCCCCTAAAACAGCAAAAATGAAATTAACCTTGCTTTAAAAAATATACACAAAACCCTTTTAAGAGCTCCCAGTCAGAGAGCTAGCAATGTAACAAAAAAAACCAAACAAAGAAACCCTCAAATCCTTACTTACTGTTTGATGTGTGGAGCCCTGGTTAAGAAAGCCTCAAAAGGGCAGGGCAAAGCAGCCTTTTTATGCAGGCTTCAATTGCACTCAGGAAACAGGCCCACTAACCCCTGATTAGGTGTTAGCAGTTCCTGAACCTGAGGGGTTACAGAGTTCAGCAATACTACTGTGCTCAAGTACAGTTCCCCTAAAACAGCAAAAATGAAATTAACCTTGCTTTAAAAAATATACACAAAACCCTTTTAAGAGCTCCCAGTCAGAGAGCTAGCAATGTAACAAAAAAAACCAAACAAAGAAACCCTGAAATCCTTACTTACTGTTTGATGTGTGGAGCCCTGGTTAAGAAAGCCTCAAAAGGGCAGGGCAAAGCAGCCTTTTTATGCAGGCTTCAATTGCACTCAGGAAACAGGCCCACTAACCCCTGATTAGGTGTTAGCAGTTCCTGAACCTGAGGGGGTTACAGAGTTCATCAATACTACTGTGCTCAAGTACAGTTCCCCTAAAACAGCAAAAATGAAATTAACCTTGCTTTAAAAAATATACACAAAACCCTTTTAAGAGCTCCCAGTCAGAGAGCTAGCAATGTAACAAAAAAAAACCAAACAAAGAAACCCTCAAATCCTTACTTACTGTTTGATGTGTGGAGCCCTGGTTAAGAAAGCCTCAAAAGGGCAGGGCAAAGCAGCCTTTTTATGCAGGCTTCAATTGCACTCAGGAAACAGGCCCACTAACCCCTGATTAGGTGTTAGCAGTTCCTGAACCTGAGGGGGTTACAGAGTTCAGCAATACTACTGTGCTCAAGTACAGTTCCCCTAAAACAGCAAAAATGAAATTAACCTTGCTTTAAAAAATATACACAAAACCCTTTTAAGAGCTCCCAGTCAGAGAGCTAGCAATGTAACAAAAAAAACCAAACAAAGAAACCCTCAAATCCTTACTTACTGTTTGATGTGTGGAGCCCATCTGAGGAATCCCCAAACAAACCACCAGATGTTTATCCACCATCAAAACCAGCACGATTCAAACCATTCAACACAGACACAATCACTTCCCAAACCATCCCAAAACTCTCTATAATACCAGACAACATCGACGAGATTGTATCAAAATGGAACAGCGTCCTTGGACTATCAGCCCAGCCTACCATCACAGATAATCAAACCTTTACCAACTCTTCTATTTCCAAGAAAAAGAACGCACCATGGTTCTCCTCCAAGTTACGAACTTCCTTACAGCAACTGAGGAGACTAGAGAAGAAATGGAGACACTCCCTAAATCCTCATGACCAATCCATTTACTTATCTCACTTGAAATCCCATCGTCAGCTATCCTGGGATAAGAGAAAAGAATATCATGCAAGGCTCCTTAGCCGTTCTGTTAACAAACCGAGAGATCTCTTCCAATTAGTGAGATCCCTAACCAACGAGCCTTCTTCACCACAACAGGAACATATACATCCACAACTATATGCTGACTATATCCAATCCAAGGCAATCAAGATCACAACATTAACCACAAGTGAAAACACACAACCTCCCAACGTCCAATTCATACTCAATAATTTCTCATCTCCAACCCCAAAGACAATCGAAGAAATTATAACTTCCATCAACGCCACCACCGCCCCCAACGATCCATGTCCAGCCCACTGGATCAAATCACTGAGAACAGAGCTCAGCCCATACATATCAGCCTTAGCTGACCAGTCACTTAGCACCGGGATATTTCCAACAGCCCTCAAACAGACCTCCATCCGTCCTTTACTGAAAAACAATAAACTCGATCCGAAAAAGGAAGACTCCTACCGCCCAATTTCATGTATTCCTTTATTAGCCAAGATCCTAGAAAAAGTAGTACTGAGACAAATTCAACAACACATTGATTCCGAAGCCCCACTAGATCCAAACCAGCATGGTTTCAGAGAAGCTCACGGAGTTGAAACTCTCCTAGCTTCCCTAATGAACACGCTCATTAATACAACAGACAACATCAGAAATGGAGTCGCAATGATCTTCCTAGACATAGCAGCAGCTTTTGACTCTGTTGACCTTGACCAACTGCTTGCCCGTCTCCATCAAAAAGGGATTCAAGGAATGGCATGGAATTGGTGCAAATCTTACTTGGAAAAACGCTGGCAACAGGTCCGGATTGGTAATACCACATCTCAGCCTTTCCATCAGAAGCAAGGAGTACCGCAGGGTTCCTCCCTCTCAGCTCTGCTATTCAACATCTACATGCAGCCCATCTGCAACATCTCCCGTTCATTCGGAATATCATGCCTCATCTACGCGGATGATGTGCTCCTATTCACACCAATCAACGTGTTAAAACCTGACTACACTACATTAATCACCTGCTTCAATTCAATCTCAGACTGGCTGCTCACACAAAATCTCCGAATTAATTTTAAAAAAACTGAAGTCTTGATCGTCACAAGGAACAAAGACTTCTCTCCTCCACCAACTCTAAGAACAAGAGATGCCGATCTACCACTCAAAACCACAATACATTACCTAGGTGTTATACTTGACCAGCGGCTTTAGTTCAAAGAACATATAAAAAATACAGTAAAAGCCATCTACCACAAGATCAGGACCCTCCGACATCTCAGACCTATGCTCAAACCATATGACTTCCGCACAACCTTCCAGGCATTAGTCACTCCACATTTCGACTACGCAAATATTATACTACAAGGCCTACCCAAGAAAATGCTGAATCCACTACAATTAGCCATGAATACAGCTGCCAGGGTTCTATATGGAGCCTCAAGGAGTCAACATATTACTCCTATCCTATTCGAACTTCACTGGTTCCCGATATCATGCAGGATTTTATACAAAGCCCTCATTTTGACCTTCAAAGCATTCCACCAAATCTCACCATCCTCGTTATCTGACCTCCTTCATCACACACAGAACACCAGATCCAGACGATCTGTAACAGAGAACACGCTAATGGTCCCAAAAGGCCTGACAAAACTCACCCAGACAACTACCACAAGAGCATTCTCATCCTTCGCTCCCAGATGCTGGAACATGCTGCCACCTAACATCAGATCACAAAAAGACCTGTCCCAGTTCAGAAAATCTCTAAAAACACACCTCTTCCTACAACACTTCTCACAAGGCACTGGCTCCCCACCCCCTCCCCCTCCAACACAAACCAATGATCATGGTTAGTCAAGTAAGTTCCCGAAACTTCATTACCCGCCCAGATCAAAACCTCATATATCCCCTTCTTTAGAGCTCAATACATTTGAGAATTTATTGTAAATAGTTGTGAATATCTGTTATTTATTTTAACCCCAGTTATCCATGTTTCATTCCCTGTTACCTGTAAACTTGACATATGTTATATGCTTAAGTACAAAGTTGTTAAAATGTAAACCACGCTGGTGATGAATAGTGTGGTATATAAAAGCTGTTAAATAAATAAATATAAATAATAAACTTTTAAATTTTAAGACGTCTGTGTTTTCTATCAGAATCAGAACCGTAATTTTTGTGCGCTCTGTTGTAAAATATGTGCGCTTGTTCGGTGAGGTATGTGCGCACGCACACGCGCTCAGCTTAGAGGGAACAGTGCTCCCCAGCCAGTCGGGTTTTCGGGAGGTAGATGTGGTTGCAGTAAAGGCAGTGTAGGCAAATCTCTCTCATGAATATTCATAGCAGACATCCTGAAAACCCAATCTCTCTCATGAATATTCATAGCGGACATCCTGAAAACCCAATTGGCTTGGGAGCACCCAGGACAGGTTTGGGAACCACCGCCATAAAGATATCATTAGATGGTTAATGGTTTATGTTAGATGCACCCACGCTAATTGCTACACTGATGGTGAGTGCTTGCTAATGACATCCACGCTAACCACTCTATGCTGTCCACACCCACACGCCACCGCTAACTGCCCGCTCTCCGCAACAGCACAGGATGGTCAGTGGCTGGCATACCCACATGCTAGTTTTCACTGTGGCCAGTTACCGCATGCTGAACACATTACTTCGTTAGCGGCGTTTAGTAAAAGGGCCCCTTAACCATTTAACTTGTATGTCTAAGTGGTGATATTCAGCCACTAAACATAAGCAGACCCAGCTCTGCTGCTTAAAAAAATACATATATCCTGCAGCACTATACACATCGATGGCAGCGCTAAATATACATATAGCAGTGATATTTAGCACCTATAGATATAGCTATGCAGTTCAATATAAACCAGCTTTTTAATGTCCTAAATAAAGCCACATAGCTATAGGATAGCCTCTGAAGATCGCCTTTGTTCCACCCTAACTCCAACCCAGCACTATCCACGTGAAGCGGGATTTTGGAAAGGACGTCTAGGAAGAATCTGGTAAGTCCAGAGCACAACGTCCAAAATTACAGGGAAGCTGCAGCAATGAAAGGAGGCATGTATAAGTGCCCTCGGAAATCACTCTGTCTCTGCTCCGAAAGATGAACATCCCAGTAGCCGGTTCTGGCGACGACAGATGGGGATGGTCCTGAATTGCACGGCCTCAGAAAAGAGCACTTGGATGTGAAAGGCTGGGGCATTTCAGAATGGAGCAGATTGTGTGATGAGAGTTGCGCATCCTGGCCAGCCATTTCCAAAAATCCGACATGTGGCAGTGGGTCAGAAATATGTTTGGTGTATATATTTACATGCAGCTTTCTTTAGCCAGGAAATATTAACTGTACCGATGAAAACACATTTTGCTCTTCCCACTGGATGCATTGCAGTCATGAAAAGTGCACGTTTTTGCATCTTATTCGTAGTCAGGAGCAGGTATATGCATGGACGCCTCAATACCCAGGGCTTGACGTGCTTCTGGCAATCGAAAATCGCACTGCAACATACAGAGAAGAGCCACCAAAATGGTAAAGGGGATACCCCTATGAGGAGAGGTTTAAAAGGTTAGGGCACTTCAACCTGGAAAAGAGATGGCTGAGGGAAGATGATCAAGGTCTATAAATTAACAGATAAATGTAGATCGGTTTTCACTCCTCCTTTTTAAAGTAGAAAGACTAGAGGATACTCAATGAAGCTACAACGTAACCCATTTAGGACTAATAAGAGAAAATATTTTTTTACTCAGAGTAATCAAACTCTGGAATTCATTATCAGAACATATAGCAAAAGCTGTTAGTATAAATGAGTTTAAAAATGGTTTGGACAAATTCCTGGAGGAAAAGTTCTTAAATTATTATTAAAGGGGACCTGGGAAATCCACTGCTTACCGTGGGACAAGCATTGTGGAACCTGTGTACGTTTCTGGGAACCTGTCAGGTACTTGTGACCTGGATTGGCCACTGTTGGAAACAGGATACTACTACTACTATTACTACTGAGCATTTGTATAGCGCTATAAGTCGTACACAGCGCTGCACAGACATGTAAGAGACAGTCCCTGCTCATCAGAGCTTACAATCTAGTCAAGACAGACAACACTGAAGGTGTAGACAGGGATAAAACAAGGGGGAAAGGTAAAGAAACAAGGAGATCAGGTGAGTCAAGATCCAAAAGCAGCACCGAAGAGGTGAGTTTTCAGCCTGGATTTGAAAAGGGTCAGAGAAGGTGCCTGGTGTACAGACACAGGTAGTTTGTTCCAGGCAGAAGGTGCAGCAAGGTGAAAGGAGTGAAGTCTGGAGTTAGCAATAGAAGAGAAGGGCACAGATAGAAGCAATTTGCCAGAAGAGCGGAGTTCCTGAGGAGGGGTTGTCAGACGGCTGCCTAGGGTGAGAACTTACACAATCTTGACGATGCATATATTCATATGATTCTTGCAAGGTATTGTGGGTAATGTAGTTCATTCACTCCCAAACACAGCTGAAGACAATAATTGAGTTGTGAAACCAAGTGGTAAAGCCAATAAAAATTCTTCTTTTATTGATGGGGTTTAATTCACCCAGCACAAATATGCTTGATAGCAATATAAATGAGGTTACTTGCTTGCAGTGTTTAAATGGATAACAAAAAGTCACAAAGCAAATCAGAAAACAACCTTCAGCTTGTCAGGTAATTAGCTAATGTTTTCTTAGCAAATAATTACCAAATAAAAAGGCACAAAGAAATGAATAAACTTTGCTTGTTAGGTTAACTTCTGCTTATTTTCCACGCAGATCCCAGCAGTGATTCTCCCTTGCTCACACACACAATCAGGTGCAGCTTTAATTACTATCAATTGACCAGCTGAAACCCTTTAGCTGGCTGGCTGCTACTGTGTGAACCCAAATCCTGCTTTAAGAGCTGTTTGCAGTGGAAATAAAGAACAAAGTTAGGTTTCTTTGTGATGGCTGAGGTGTTTGCTCACAGAAAGCTAGCAATAGCATTTAGATAGAGAACAGTCCATGTAATGAATAGTTTCATCTGCCGTATCTCCCCCTTCATCAATCAGCATAGGGTCACTATCATACATTGGCACAGACGAGTCTTTCATTAAGGCACTATCATGAGAATGCTTATTCCCTTGCTGCCATTCACTATTATGGATAGGGTCTGGATCAGTGTTCATACCTGAGCCTCTCCTGCTATCATAATTCCTCTCTGTATAGCCTGGCCAGTATGTAATCCAATTCTGATGTCCAGCCTTCCAATCTTGATCCCTGGACACTGGATCTTTCCTCACATACCTTCTGGCATAGGTCTGAAAGTCCTTTCCACGTGCAGTCTTCTCTCTTCCAGGTAGCCACTGGTGATTCCTATCTCTGCCAATCCATTCCTCTGGCTGACTCCAGTCCAATGGACTCTGCTGGCACTTGGAATACCTCCCAGTATAGGTACTGCCTTGGAATCTCCCAGACCTTCCAATAGCCTTCCTTCTTTTCCTTCCAGAGAGTTTCCTTCTCTCTCTATCCGCTTGGCTTGGCTTCTGTTTCTCCAAGTGATGTTGGTGCTTGTAGCCGTTGCTGTATCTTTTCCTGAAGCTGTTATCTGAAGAATAAGCTCTATTCTTATTCTGTCCTAATGTGTGCTCCTCCCTAACACAGCGCAGCTGTGTTGAATCAGGCCCTGCCCTTTGAGATGAGTGCTAAGGGATTACCTCATAGCTCTCTTGATTGCACACACGTTTTCTCACTTCAGCCCCTCTCATGGCTGCTGGAAACCTGGTGCATTCTGGGACTGGTAGTCTTTTATATGAAAACTCTGTTTTCCTACTTCTACCAGAACTGACAGGTCACAACATCTTTTCTGTAGCTCCTACCTGAGCTATGATAAGCTTCCTTATCACAGGGTGTAAGGAGAGATAAGAGAAGAAAGGTAGTGAGGAGCTGCAGGGTTAATACACTTATAGGTCAACAGGAGAAACATAGAAACATGACAACAGAAAAAGACCACATGGCCTATCTAGTCTGTCCTTCCGTAGAAGTTTGAACTGGATGCGGAAACGGATAGGGAGCCAATGAAATGACTTGAGAAGAGGGGTAACATGGGCATGACGAGGATGGCGGAAGATTAGCCGCGCAGCACAGTGCTAAACAGATTGAAGGAGAGAAAGATGATTCAAAGGGAGACCAGCAAGGAGTAGGTTACAGTAGTCAAGACGTGAGGTGATTAAGGAGTGGATAAGCGTTTTAGTAGTGTGTTCATAAAGGAATGGGCGGATTTTGTTGATGTTATAGAGAAAGAAACAGCAGGTCTTAGCTATCAGATGGATGTGTGTGGAGAAGGAGAGAGAGGAGTCAAAGACAACCCCAAGGTTGCAAGCCGAGGTAACAGGAAAGAGTAGAGAGTTATCCACAGAGACTGAGAACGGAGGAAGAGGAGAGGAGGTTTTAGGGGGAAAGATAAGAAGCTCAGTCTTGGCCATGTTCATTTTCAAGTGGCGGTGAGACATCCAAGCAGCAATGTCAGAAAGGCAGGCAGAGGTCCGGGTCTGGATTGCCAGAGACATTTCAGGTGTAGAGAGGTAGATCTGGGAGTCATCGGCATAAAGATGGTACTGAAAGCCATGGGAAGAGATGAGCTCACTAAGGGACTGGGTACAGAGAGAAAAAAGGAGTGGACCCAAGACAGATCCTTGGGGTACACCAACTGAGAGCGGGATAGCAGCAGAGGAGGAGCCACCAGATCTAACACTGAAAGAGTGATGGGAGAGATAGGAGGAGAACCAGGATAGTACAGAGCCCTTAAAACCAAGTGAGGACAAGGTATTGAGGAGAAGGTTGTGGTCAACAGTGTCAAAAGCAGCAGAGAGGTCAAGAAGGATGAGGACAGAGTAAAGGCCCTTGGATTTTGCCAGGAACAAGTCACTGGAGACTAGGCATTTCTCATGTTCTTATCTCGCTTGCTCTGCTCAGGCCATGCCTCCATTACACCCCCATGCTACAGGGATGGGCTTGTGTCAGGGACATCCATATACCTGGCTTTCTAAAATGTGTTTGGGGACACCTCTGTGATTTTCTGGAGTGGTTAGTGATTAGAGCAGTAGGTTGGCAACCAAGGGACTAGGGTTCAAGTCCTACTGGCACTCCTTGTGGCCTTGGGCAAGTCACTTAACCCTCTGCTGCCTCTTAAAAAAGGCCTGGCAATCTATTCCTGTTATACCCTTCCCGTGAGTTAGCACTGACTCGACAGCACACATTGCATTGCTGTCATTTCCATGTCTGAATGCCTGTTTTCAGTTGTGCAACTCATGAACAGAGCTTCTTATATGACCCCATAATGCCCTGGCATTTAGAGAGGTTTTCAGCAGCCCTATCCGGATGATGCAGCCGAAAATCCACATAGGAAGTTAACCTTTTAGAGGTGGTCCTTAAATGTTTAAGCCCCTTTGAATATTGATCCAATAAGTTATGGGCCCAATATTCAAAGGCATTTACACAGTTTAGAGACCTGTAAACTGTGAAAATGCCCCTAAGCGGGATACTCAGCAGCCCTAACACTGAATATCTCAGGCTATCGCAGCTATATGCCCCGGTGCTAACCGCTTAGCATCAGAGCGTTTCAGGGGGCATTCCGTAGGCGATTCCCAAGGATAACCTGTGTTGTGATTTGACTAGTTTATAATTGCTGTTTGTGTTTGTGCTTTTTTCCCTATCTTGATTGATCCCTAAATATTTGTATACTCTGTCTTGCTAATTGTATTTTGTAATTTGTCTCGATTAGATTGTGAGCTCCGTTGAGCAGGGACTGTCTCTCCTACATGTCTGTACAGCACTTTGTACATATGCAGCGCTATATAAATGCTAAATAGATAGATAGATAGAGATAGATAACCAGTCAGCGGCGATATTCAGCTGCTGCCAGTTATCCCTCGGTGGCAAACATTAGGCGCAGTAAAATCTGTCCTGGTTAGCTTCCGGCTTCTGTAGCTGACCCAGATATTGTGTGTCAGTGGCCGGATAAGGCCCCGGCATTGAATATCCGGGTTTAATGTTCAGCGGCGATGGCTAGGTGCTGTAATCATGCTAGCCGCTGCCGCTGAATATCGGCACCTAAATGACTAGGTGGCACCGAGCTTTAAACTCAGATATTCACTTCTGGGGCCATATCCAGGGTCTAGCATTGAATATCCAGGTTAACTGGATTGCCGCAAAGCTAACCAGGCAGCCGTAATATGCAGCCGCTCCCCGATTAGCTTCTACAGCAACAGTTAGGCCAGCGTTTACCGCACCTGACTTTCATTGCGTGTTGCTAACTGGACAGCGGCTCAGTATCACCACTGTCCGGTCAGCGTCAAGTGCCTCTCAGGAATACCCCTGGCATGCCTGATGCTAACCAGCTAGCATTGGGGTGTTCAGCGGCGGCACCCACAAATATTCAGCGCTGAATATCCCACTGAGAAGCATTGACCCGGTTTGCAGGTCTGCAAACCGTCTACGTGCAGCTGAATATCGGGCTCTGTATCTTTGAATTGTGCTTTGATATTGTATTCTTATGATGTATCATTACTGCTTGTATTATGTTTTGTGAACCGTTTAGGGTTGGACTATGTCTAAGGAAGGCGGTGTACAACTACAACATCACATCACTTGACGTTGAAACTTGGGGTAGAAATTGGTTGAGTGGGAGACGACAAAGGGTACAGGTAAATGGAGCTCACTCTGAGAAGAAGGAGGTTACCAGTGGTGTGCCCCAGGGTTCTGTCCTTGGTCTGATTCTTTTTAACATCTTTGTTAGTGATATAGCGGAAGGGCTGTCGGGTAAGGTTTGCCTCTTTGCGGATGATACTAAAATCTGCAATAGAGTAGACACCCAGGAAGGGGTAGATAACATGAGGAGGGAACTAGCTAAGCTTGAAGAATGGTCTTGAATTTGGCAGCTGGGATTTAATGTTAAAAAATGTAAGGTCATGCATTTGGGCTGCAGCAATCCAAGGGAGCAATATAGTATAGGGGGTGAAGTACCTTTGTCCACTAAAGAAGAGCGGGACCTAGGCGTAGTTGTGTCTGATGATCTCAAAGTAGCTAAACGGGTAGAAAAGGCAACAGCAAAAGCTAGAAGGATGCTTGGGTGCATACGGAGAGGAATGGCCAGCAGAAGAAAGGAGGTGATAATGCCTCTTTATAAGTCTTTGGTGCGACCTCATTTGGAGTATTGTGTGCAATTCTGGAGACCGCACCTTCAAGAGGATATAAACAGACTGGAGTCCAGTACAGAAGGTGGCTACTAAAATGGTTAGTGGTCTTCATTATAAAGCATATGAGGACAGACTTAAGGATCTTAATATGTACACCTTAGAGGAAAGGCGGGATAGAGGTGATATGATTGAGATGTTTAAATACCTCTGTGGCATAAATGTACAGAAGGAGAGCCTCTTTCAATTGAAAGCAAGCTCTGCTACAAGGGGATATGGGATGAGGGTGAAGGGGGATAGATTCAGGAGTAATATGCAGAAATATTTCTTTACGGAAAGAGTGGTGGATCCATGGAATAGTCTCCCAGTGGAGGTGGTAGAGATGAGGACAATATCTGAATTCAAAGAAGCATGGGACAAACACAGAGGATCTCTAAAGGAAAAAAGGGGACTGTTGTAGTTGTTGATATGGAAGGACAGACTAGATAGGCCATGTGGTCTTTATCTGTCTACATTTTTCTATGTTCAGTGGCACCATCTATACAGATAGCACAACTGAATACAGGAATGATATGAAACCATCTAAGTTAGATGTTTCAAATTACACATCCTCCTGTGGCTGAATGTCAGCCTCACTTTATATAAGATATTTTTAATATTGTCTAAATATTTTTAATGAAAATCTGGGGGGAAATATTCAAAGATTTTTACGTGGGTAAATGAATGGGTATCTGCATAGAAACATACATTCAAAATTACACCTCCACCCCCCCTAAAAAAAATTAAGGGTAAAGCTATGTGTGTTCTTTAAAAGGGGTGGGGTTAGGTGGGTGGGGTAAGTAAGCATGGAGATTTTGAGCCACCGTTGAACTTTAGAACCAAATATTCAATGCCGGGGCCATATCCGTGCCCCGGCATTGAATATCCCGGTTGCCCTGATTGCGATGAAGCTACCGGGCCGCAGCGATTTTCTGTCGCTGCCCAGTTAGCTTCTGTGGCTAATGTTGGGCCAGTCTTTAGGGTGCCTAATTTTCACCGCGTTGCAATAGCCATTGTACTATTGAGCCGCGGCCTGATTATTGCCGGGTGCCACCTCCGCTTCACCCCTGGGATGCCAGCTAGCCTCAGGGCATGCAGCGGCCACACCCGCGGATAGTCAGCAGCACTCACCGTATTAGTGCTGCTGAATTCCCAGTCAAGGGGATTAACGGGGTTAGTAGGTCTGCTGACTGTGTTAATCCTTTTAAATATCGGGCCCTTTATTTTCAAATCTCTGCATACCTTCATGCATCGACTAGGCACTTGACTCTCTGCACATTAAAATTATGTGGGTACGAATATACCTGATTTGTGTGCATCTACCAAATTTTCAAAGGAAAACTCACCAAGGAATTTCCCTGTGAAAATAGGCTTGGGCTTGCAGTCCCTTGGGTACCCACAGGACTGCAAACTCATTAGAGAGGCGCAAAAATGTTACTCCCTATTTGTATGGGGTGGTTTTGTTTCATTTTAGTTAATTCTTTGCATTTGTGTGAAAGAAAGCTTTCACCATTATCCTGTGCTGGTGTTAACAATAGTTAATCCTTTTAGTGGTTGTTCAATCTACCCCTTTAGCGCCATACATCCTGCTTCTAGAAGGATCTGGAAGTGAAAACTAGTGCCGTTTATGAATCCTAGTAATAATTGGTTATGTAGTAGTGACCTTCATTCAAACTAGATCACAATGGGCACATTTCCGACATCGATGAGTAGGCCCTCTGTGCACCCAGTCGGAACTGGATACACAGAGGGAGCTGCGATTCTGATCCCGCGGGGCATGTCTAGCCCCGTGGGATCAGAATCATGACCAGGCCTGTACATACACACCGGGGCCCCAATTCAGTCCAGCCTGCATGTACAGGCCTTGCCAGGATAGCTCAGTCAGGGCTTTTCAATGGAGCCACAACACCATGGTGTCTGGTTGCCATGGCACCGCGGCGCCATTGAAAAGCTGCAATTCCCAGTCGCTGGCTGCAAAATTGCTTTCCCCGCAGCCCGACCCCCGATCTGGTCTTTTGAGGCCAGGGTCAGGTTGCGGGGAATGTCCTCTGCCCCCACCCGCCCCTTCCGCGCCCCAGGCCCACCATCCCCCGCTGACTAGGGGAACTTATTCCACCTCCAAGGTGGAATAAGTTCCCCATTCAGGCTGCCATCCCCGGATGTGACGGGCTGACATTGGAATCGGCCCTGTACGCCCGGGGTCGACAACCACCACTGCCCACCCTAATGCCTCCCCCAATCCGCCCCTTTCCCACCCCCGTCTACCTTCCCCGTACAATGCGGGGGAAGGTAGACAGGATCAGGAAGGGCCCGAATAACAGGGATGGACGTCCCCTAATGTGCTTTCTCTTTAATATTCCAGAAGTATTCATACTGCTACTTGCGAAGGAAAGCTCTGGAAGGGCATTTCTGGAGTCTGAACTACATGAAAGCTATCAGAGAGAAAAGGGAAGATGGACAAATTATTATTAGCTAAATGCAATAGTATAAAGTGCTGCAAATGTTTCAAGTCACCGGCAGAGGGAATTTAAGCTCACATCAAACCCCCAAATTTCTTCTTTTAGCTCAGGACTCCTACTGCCAAGCTTCCGCTCTCAAGAGAAGTTGTTTATCACTGTTCTAAACGTTTTCTGTTGGGCAGGAATGACCTCTGACCTATTTCCATCTCATTCCACAGCAACGGGGCAGTAAGAAGCTCAGAAGGAAGTGGCGTTTTATTCAAAAGACATTTCAACAAAGAGAAGGAAAATAGTCATGTCTTGATTTCGGTTACTTATCTTCCATGGGATATGCGCACAGAGATCCCAAGTCGACCAGTGGAATAGACTAACTCACCAGTCTACACAGGAAAGCAGATGTAAAGAGGACAGACTTCTTTCCTGGTTGTTCCAGACATGCATTGCCGTTACCACACCCAAGGGAGATTCCTTTTATTCTTTCCAGAAAGTCTGTGGGTTGTCTTCTATTGCCATATGATATCGAAGCATGTCTATGCGTGCTTGTGCCATCTTCCTCTCTCATGCTGCCCGATCAAACATGCTTCTCTTGTTTGAACTGTGCCTAACTATCCTGATGAATGGTCCACATCCTTTTTTTGTTGGTCCTCCTCTGCATCTGGGGGTTAGAGCAGTAGACTCAGAACCAGGGAAATTAGGTTCAGTTCCCACTGCCCTTCCTTATGACCTTGGGAGAATCACTTAACCCTCCACTGGCTCAAGTACAAACAGAGATTGTAAGCCCTCTGGGGACAGGGAAATACCTAGCGTACCTGAATTCAATTCATCTTAGGCTACTAGTAAAAAGGTAAGAACTAAATTCAGCAAATAAATTCTTCTCTGATTTTCATGCTTTCCATCTCATCACTTTCATCACTGACTTTTGCCCCCATGTGCTCTGTCTTCATTCTGCTGATCTTCAGTCGTGCGCATCTTATACCGGCATCATCAAATGTCACAAGTTCAAAAGGTGCTTGAGGTGCTGAGTGCATCCAGTTCTCGACAAGGACCACAATGTCCTGGGGAAGGACACTTTAGCGTGTCTTAGTGACACTATGACACTGTTGTTTAACTTTGGGATTTTGTTTGATTTAAAAGATTTGAAGGCACCTAGATCCAGAGAACTTTGATCAAATGATACGGACTCTTGCTATCAGACAAGAGTTGCATTTTATGAAGCCAATATTCAAAAAAGCTGAACTCCTAATCTTAGGAACCTAAGGGTCTCTTTTGCTAACAGTTAGCACATGCTATCTGCAGGACTGATGGTATCATTAGGCAAGCTAGGCATTGCCTAGCAGTGACCCTCTGGGGGGGAGGCACCCATTGCTACCACTGTCGCCCCCCTTGTGACAGGCAGCAGCAACAACCCCGTGGCGCTTACCTTTAAACTTTGGCGTCGCGGGGCTAGGGTTGTCAACTGACTCCAGATGCGCCTGACAGGCTTGATCCAGTCCTGGGTTTACCCCATTGCATGCAGGGACTTGTAGTTTTCCATTTCCTATGGAGTGCAATGGAGAAAGTAGAACTAAATGTCCCTGCATGCAATGGGGTAAATCCAGGACTGGATCAAACCTGTCGGGCGCATCTGGAGCCAGATGGCAACCCTACGCGGGGCTGTTTGCGAAGGCTCCTCAGACACCAGGGTGTCGGAGAGGGTGTGGAAGCAAACAGCCCTGTGGCACTGAAGTTTAAAGGTAAGCGCCGTGGGGCCGCTTGTGCCCATTACTACTGCACGTCCCGGAGAGAGGTGGCTGCGGTGGCAATGGGCGCCGGAGGAGGCGCAAGCAATGAGGTTTGCCTAGGGTGCCTCATCTCCTTGAGCTTGCCCTGCTCTGTCTGCCTCAAAACCCATAGGAATAAAATGGGCAACAGATAGTCCACGCTAATTGTTAGTAAAAGGGGCTCTAAGTTAGGTGCCTACATTTATCCCCTATTTTCAGCCAAACTTAGAGCCTACGGACCCAATATTTGTGTACATGTAAACCATGTAACTGCCGCTGAATATCCACGATTATCTCCCTTACACGCCCAAATGTTAACTGCTTAGCATCGGGGCGTGTTGGGGCCATTCTGGGAAGGAGCGGGGGTGGTGACCAGCGATAACCAGGCAGCAGAGATATTGAATGCTGCCTGGATAGCGACCTGCAGTGAAAAGATAGGCGAGGAAAACCCTCACTGTCTTTAAGAATGCTAGGTATGATAAGGAAAGGAATGGAGAATAAAACAAAGGATATTATAATGCCTCTATATCGTTCCATGGTGAGACCGCACCTTGAATATTGTGTGCAATTCTGGTCGCCATATCTTAAAAAGGATATAGCGTTATTAGAAAAGGTTCAGAGAAGAGCCACCAAAATGGTAAAGGGGATGGAAGGATACTCCTATGAAGAAAGGCTAAAAAGGTTAGGGCTCTTTAACCTGGAAAAGAGACGGCTGAGGGGAGATATGATAGAAGTCTATAAATTAATGAACGGAGTGGAACGGGTAAACGTAGATCGATTGTTTACTCTATCAGAAAATAGAAAGACTAGGGGACATGCAATGAAGCTACAGGGTAAACTATTTAAGACTAATAAGAGAAAATATTTTTTAACTCAATGTGTAATCAAACTCTGGAATTTGTTACCGGAGGCTGTAGTAAAGGCTGTTAGTGTAGCTGGGTTTAAAAAAGGTTTGGACAAGTTCCTGGAGGAAGGGTCCATAAACCATTATTAAAAAGGGACCCAGGATATCAATGCTTGACCCAGTACAAGCATTGCGGAACCTGTGTCTTTTGAGGAAACTGCTAGGTACATATGACCTAGATTGGCCACTGTTGGAAACAGGATACTGGGCTTGATGGACCTTGGTCTGACCCAGTATGGCATATCTTATGTTCTTAAGGCGTAGGAGCTAACCGGGAAGCATGCAATATCTCTGCTGCCTGGTTATCTAATGCATCAAAAAGAGAAAACTCCCAAACGAATGACTTACAATATCACATGAAAAAACAAAACAAAGTCATTACCATATGAACCATGAGTTCTAATTCACCATTTCAAAATTATATAAAATATTTTATTGTCGGGAATTACCGGCATGAGAGAGGGAGAAGAAAAAGCTCCCCCCTCCGTGCCGGTCAAGCCCTTTTATTGAAGTGATCAAAATTCATAAAATGTCAAGTGATTCAAATGAGTGTGAACACACTTATCTGTAAACAGGCAATGTCCATAATTCAAAAGCAAGGGGACTAATATCCAAAACACGACATGCATGTTGGATATTAGTCCCCTTGCTTTTGAATTATGGACATCGCCTGTTTACAGATAAGTGTGTTCACACTCATTTGAATCACTTGACATTTTATGAATTTTTATCACTTCAATAAAAGGGCTTGACTGGCACGGAGGGGGGAGCTTTTTCTTCTCCCTCTCTCATGCCGGTAATTCCCGACAATAAAATATTTTATATAATTTTGAAATGGTGAATTAGAACTCATGGTTCATATGGTAATGACTTTGTTTTGTTTTTTCATGGTTATCTAATGCGGCTTCTGGTGTGTGCAGCAATCCCCAGATATTCAATGCTGTGGCCGCATATGACCCTGGCATTGAATATCCAGAATTAGCGGTCGGCGGGCACGGCTATGTGCCATAGTGGCACATAGCCTGCCTAATTAAATATCAGGCCCTACATTTTCAGCTGAAAATTCACCTAACTTTAGGAGCCTGAAAGTTATGCTTATAGATTTAGGCCTATCATTCATTTGCCTAGATTTATGAGCCAAATACTGAAAATTAGTGCTAGGGCCTAACATTTTTCCCCACCCTAAATCCATTTCTGTTGCTATCCACTTTTTAGGCTGCTCAGTTTAGGAGTTTAGTGAAATTTTGAGTATAAATTTAGGTACTCAGCCCTAGTAAATTTTGAAAGAGGTAGGGTTGCCAACCGGCCGGTTTTCAGCCGGCCTGGCCGGTTTTTCTATGGCCAGGCCGGCTGCCGGCACAGACGTAAAACCGGCCATTGAAAAGCCAGTTTTTTGCTCTGGCCGCAAGATCGGGAGCGGCCAGAGCAAAAAACCGGCTTTTGTGCCGAAGTCCGCGGCGCGAACGCGATTCCCCATAGCAGTGCAGCCGCTGCTTCTGCTTTGTACAGAGCAGCGGCTGCAATACACTTACATTGAAAACTAAAGATAAACTGTGTAAGGAGCCCTCCGGTCATCGCAGAGCCCGAGGAAGTGATGTCATGGGGGCGGGCTCCTCACAGGTTGTCTTTCCTTTTCAAATTAACTTTAGCTGCAATAAAGTTAATTTGAAAAGGAAAGACAACCTGTGAGGAGCCCGCCCCCATGACATCACTTCCTCGGGCTCTGCGATGACTGGAGGGCTCCTTACACAGTTTGTCTTTACTTTTCAAAGTAAGTGTATTGCAGCCGCTGCTCTGTACAAAGCAGAAGCAGCGGCTTGAGCAGAGGGGGGAGGGAGGGGGGGGTGATGGTGTGAGTGAACCAGCAAGGGGGGGGGGGGGTGGGTGTGAACCAGCAAGGGGGGGGGGGGTGTGAGTGAATCAGCAGGGGAGGGGGGGTGATGGTGTGAGTAAACCAGCAGGGGAGGGGGGGTGAGTGAGTGACCCAGCAGGAGGGGTGAGTATGTGACAGGGGGGTGGGTGAATGAACCAGCAGGGGAGGGGGGTTGGTGTTAACCACCAGGGGAGGGGGGTTTGAGTGAGTGAACCAGCAGGGGAGGGGGTGAGTGAGTGACAGGGGGGTGGGTGAGTGAACCAGCAGGGAGGGGAGGGGAGGGGTGGTGTGAGTGAACCAGCAGGGGAGGGGGGGTGAGTGAGTGAACCAGCAGGGGAGAGGGTGAGTGAGTCAGCGGGGGGGGGGGGGGTGAGTGAGTGAACCAGCACTGAGGGGGGGGGGTGTGAACCAGCACTGAGGGGGGGTGTGACTGAATCCTTGGTAATTTTTGTGGGTGGGGCTGGGGGCAGGGCAGGGGTGGGACTGGGGGCGGGGCAGGGGTGGAGCATGGTGTCGGGTTTTTCTCAGTGAAAAAGTTGGCAACCCTAGAAAGAGGCCAATTAATGAGCCTAACTCTCAAAGTTGGGATCCTATACTCTTTGGGTCTGATATTCAAAAAAGAGCTGAGCTCCTAAATTTTTGCTCACAAGTTAAGCTCTTAAATTAATTGCACACTATTTTCAACCAAATTTAGGAGCCTAACGGGGGCATATTCAAAAACATTTATACGGTTTGCAGACCTACAGATGGCATAAATGCCACTCACCACGAAACATCCCCTACTAATCGGGTAAAAGATCCTGGTGCTATCCAGATAACACCCGGGTATTCTGTGGGTGGATTGGGCTGGTACCGGCAGCTATTTGGCTAGCACCAATATTCAGCTGCTGACTGCACAACTAAACCGCATAAAGTTAGGGCAGGTAAAAGACTGAAAATCTCTGCTAACTAGATTGCAAAACAACAATCCGGCCAAATCAGATATTCAGTGCCAGTTGCTGGATATACACCAGCGCTGAATATCCGGGATTCATTTAAAGTGGCAGCGGCAGCCGGCTGTTTTGACGGCGCTGACCGCCACCGCTGAAAATTGTTATGCTTATAAACTTAGGCCTGCCATTCATTTGCCTAGATTTATGAGCCTAGTGCTGAAAAGCAGTGCTAAGCTCCAAACGTTCCCCCCCCCCCACCTCGCCCTAAATCCATCCCTTTTGCCATCCACTTTTATGCTCCTAATTTTGAGTAACAGGTTAGGCACTCAGCCCCAGTAAATTTTTTTAGAGGCCAATAAAAACATAAAATATGCCATACTGGGTCAGACCAAGGTCCATCAAGCCCAGTATCCTGTTTCCAACAGTGGCCAATCTAGGTCATACGTACCTAGCAGTATCCCCAAGAGACACAGGTTCCGCAATGCTTGTATTGGGTCAAGCATTGATATCCTGGATCCCTTTTTAATGATGGTTTATGGACCTTTCCTCCAGGAATTTGTTCAAACCTTTTACCTTTACTACATCCTCCGGTAACAAATTCCAGAGTTTGATTACACGTTGAGTGAAAAAAATATTTTCTCTTATTTGTCTAAAATAGTTTACCCTGTAGCTTCATTACATGTCCCCTAGCATAACTCTCAAGGTTAGGAGCATAAATCCTTTGAATATCAAGTCCTTTGGAAATTGATCCCGATGCTTTTTTAATTTTATTTTTTGGATTTGATTACTTGCCTTGCCAAACCTGAACTCAGATGATGAATTTCATTTCCGAACAGTAGGTTTTGATAGCCTACATTCTATTCACTTGGGGCCCGATTCTGTTCCAGACATAGATCCCCTCTGTGCGTCCGGTCTGAACTGGACGCACAGAGGGGATCGCGATTCTGATCCTGGGGGACACGTCTGGCCCCATGGGATCAGAATCGTGAACAGTCCTGCACATGCAGGCCAAGATAGTGATTCTGTCCAGACTGCACCTGGCTAACTCAGTCAAGGCTCTTCAACGGAGCCGCGGCGCCATGGTATCATGTTGCCATGGCACCGCGGCTCTGTTAAAGAGCTGTGATACCGGCCGCCGGAGAATAAAGTTAATTCTTCGCAGCCTGACCCCCGATCTGGCTTCCTAAGGCTAGGGCAGGCTGTGGGGAATGTCCTCCAGCCCCCCCCTGCCCTATCCACACCCTGTCAGAAAAAAAAACATGTACAGGGAAGTTATTCACCTCAGAAGTGGAATAACTCCCCCAGATATTTCGCCGACCCTGGACGTACAGGGCCGACATTAGAATCGGCCCTGTATATCGAGGGCCGACGACCGCCCACGGCCCTCCAGACTCCGCCCCTGGGCCGCCCATTCCCCACCCCGTCTAACTTCCCCACACAACCAGCAGGGAAGTTATTTGTGGCTCAGAATAACCCCCTTGCTGTGCTATTTTTTTTCTCTTTCCTTCTTTTAGGAAATAGGAATTTTCTCTCCTTTTCCCGGCCATGCCTTGTTACTTTTTACTTTTTGCCCCCCTCTCTTTCATATTTAAGTACCGATGCTTTTTTAGGACTCCTTTTACTAAAGTGTGCTAAGCAGTTAACACATGTTTTGTGCTAGACCCAGGTCAAGTGCAAAAAGCTAATGCACTTTAGAAAAAGGGTCTCTTAATTTTGCTGCTCCTTCAAGACCATATTTTTAAAACAGTTGCTGAAATGTCACACATTCTTGTAACATTTATTTACTGCACCACTTACCAGTGTTTGACAACATGTGTGTGAATGAATTGAAATGTTTCCCGTTGGTGCTTCATAGGGAATGACCGGGCTGCTCTGAAAAGAATCAAATAAAGAAACAGAAAGTGAAAAGAAAATTTGCGATGCCAAATTTGCGCTATTCCCTAACCCACTACAGCCTACATTTGGTGTCACAAAGTAGCCTTGACGGCTAATCCTACTGCTACTTTCGTCTGTCAGCATTTAAAGGGTAATTTCACAAGGTGCCTTGTTAAAGTACCTTTTAATACGCTTAAATTAAGTGTATGTTATAAAGACATGCAGATGCCCACTTGTCTTTATAAAATACCAGCGCAAGTGACAGAGAGCTTGCCTTAAACTGTGATCACTTAGGGGGGGTCTTTTACTAGAGAGTGCTAAGGAGTTGCACCTAGTGTGTCAATAGCTCCAAAACATCGCACTTTAGGTGCAACAACACTGCCTTACCTGTTGGGATGTGGACTGCATATTCCCGGCAGTTAACACGGAGGCCTGTCCCCTAACGCAAGCCACATTAGTGTGGGTGCATGTAACCCCGCCTATTGAGGTGGTGTTAGGTGAACCTGCACTGATTGTACAGGATGCACTTAGCACCCGGTGTGTACCCTGCGCTAACTGTGCAGAACCCACCATGCCCACTCGTGGCCCTAACACTGGATGCACATTTAGGATGGGAATGAGCCCTCGCTGTTACGGCCTCACGCTAGCTTGCAATGCATGGTCCAAGGCGTGCACCAGTGCCTTTCAATAAAAGACCACCTTAGAGCTGGTGTAAATGAAGGCAAATACATTTCACAAATATGCACATAAATTATATTTCATAATTAGCATCTATATGTGCTTGCTCTGCCCATGCTCTGCACTAACCCTGCTCCATGTAAACATATGCACCATGCAATTAATGGGAGAGCTTTTACGCTGGCCATTCACATATATATATGGTTACTTACACATGTAAATGACTAAAATACCGGCACCTAAAACTAGGCACCTCCTTATATAATCATCCTCTTAAGATGAGGCATTTATGGTCAATGTTTTTGCCATTTGCTGATTTCTGCCGAACCGTGATGCTCGATGGCTGAAATCTTGCCCTGGCTTAATCATCTTAATGCACTTCATGTTCGAATTTAAGAGTGGGTGAGGAACCCCCCAGTCCTCAAGGACTTCCTTAAATGTATGCAAATCTATCTCATGCATATTCATTAGGGAAAGCCAGAAAACCCAAACAGCTTGCGTGCCGAGGATGAAAAATTCTTTACCCCCAGTTCCAAATACAAGTGTGAAACTTCCAAACTGCCACAAGGTTTTATACAAGAAACAATGGAGCCCATTTGGAGCCAGTAGAATCACACCACGAGTGGTGTTATTGGAGCAGAACTCGAAGGAGAGGCTGTTTTTGCTTTGAAAACTCCTATTGCTGGGTTTGTTTACATTTCAATGGTGGATGTACAATGAGGGAGGGGTAAGATGACTCTCCTTACTAAGTTACACAAAAGTTGTCCTTGACAGTAGGTTTGCTAGCTCACCAAGGTCAACCCATAGAGACGGATCCGGTCCCAGCTTCTCCCTAAGTGCATGAATGGACTATATCCCATGCTTTCAAAGGGGCACAACTTGGCTTGAATCAGTCTTTTTAGCTTTATCCGGGTCATCTGGCAACCATATATAGGGGTCAATAGCATGTTGCCCCATGACACATCAGATAACGGATCTGCAAGCATAAAAAGTATCTGTGCAACTTGCCAAGACAGAATTATATCTACAGAGTTTTCCAGGCAACTGCCACAGGATGGTAGCACTGCGTCTAGATTGTGCATTCATCATGGGCATTCATCGGCAAGAGCTGGGATCCTCTCAGTCCTCTGAAGGATGAAGGCAGCTATTTCTTTCTTTCATATATCAAAAATCCCCGTATCTCCAAAATGGACAGTCGTTCATGAGTGTTTTGGAAAAGTGGAACATACCTCTTGGTTTCAAAATACCTCCATGCTCTAGATTTAAACACCTTACACTCAGGGCCGACCTAAGGGCTTTTGCTGCCTTAGGCAGTCTCACCATACTACCCCTGCCCCCTCAAATCTCACGCAGGAGAGAAGGGCATCATGGCAATCCCTCAATGTTGTTTTGGAAAGTGGCTTTCTGCCACTGCTTCAGCGCCATACTGTATCTTAAAGCATGTGTGCGTGTATATACCCACACAGCCTGCTGCTCCTCCCCCTTCTGATGCAACTTCCTGCCCTCTCCAACAGGAAGTTATGCAGGAAGGGGCAAGAGTGACAGGTCATAAGTGCAAGCGCACTTTAAGGCCTACCATGGCACTAAAGCAGTGGAAGAAAGCCTCAATTTTAAAAACTGTGGAGACCCCGGGGATTGCCATGCTGTCCACTGGGACCTGACACCCTAGGCGGTTGCCTTGTTCACCTAGTGGACGGGCCAGCCTTGCCTACCCTTTCTTTCTGTTAAGACAGTGAATAAAAGCATTCTATGGATATAGTATATCATTTATGTAAGAAAGTACATAAGAATATAAGAATTGCCATACTGGGTGATGAATCAGAGGAACTGAAACAAATCTCAGTGAACCTGGAAGATGTAATAGGATAATTTGACAAATTAAAGAGAAGCAAATCATCTGAATTGAATGGTATACATCCCTGAGTGCTGGAAGAACTAAAAAACGAAAATTCAGACCTACTCATCGTAACTTGCAAACTATCATTAAAGTATGTGAAGATTCGAGAGTGACCAACGTAACACCAATTTTTAAAAAGGGTTCCAGGGGTGATCTGGGAAATGACAGACTAGTTAACCATTATAAGGAACAAAGGGACTCTTACTAAAACCCGGTATGATTGTGCATTAAGGTTAAGCGCAAAGCCTCCGTGTTAGCTGTTGAAGGCTTGGCCAGCTTGTCTACTTATTATTTATTTATTTATTTATGTATTTAACTAGGCTTATATACTGTTTTTCACTGGGTCAAAGTGGTTTGTTGTTGTTAAGTGCCGTCGAGTCGGAGTCGACTCATGGCGACCCTCTGGATAGCTATCCTAAATTGTGTTCGGTCTTCAGTCAGGCGGCTCATTGACGACAGACTGGTACCCGTAGCTGCTGTTATTGTAGCAATCCATCTCATTGCTGGCCTTCCTCTTTTGCGTTGACCTTCTATCTTGCCAAGCATGATGTCTTTCTCTAATGATCTCTCTCTCTTCGCATGATGTGTCCGAAGTATGAAAGTCGAAGTCTTGTCATCTGAGCTTCTAAAGAAAGCTTAGGTTTGATCTCCTCTAGTACCGACTTGTTTGTTCTTCGGGCAGTCCATGGTATACACAGTATTCGCCGACAGCACCATAATTCAAAGGCATCAATTTTCTTCCTGTCTGTCTTTTTCACTGTCCAGCTTTCACATCCATATGATGTTATTGAAAATACCATGGCTTGAACAAGTCGAATCTTTGTATGGAGAGACACATCTCTGCTCTTGAGAATCTTATCTAGGTCTTTCATAGCCATTCTGCCAAGAGCAATGCGTCGTCTGATTTCTTGACTGCTTGTTGCTTCTTTATTGATAGTTGATCCAAGTAGGTTAAAGTTGTTCACAATTTCAATTTCTTCTCCTTCAACGATGAACCTGTTGATTATGCCAGTTGTCATGATCTTTGTCTTCTTTACATTAAGGTGCAGGCCCATTTTGAGACTATGTTCTTTGATTGTGAGAAGCAAATGTTTCAGATCATCTTCGCTTTCAGCCAGTAATGTGGTATCATCAGCATAGCGAAGGTTGTTGATGAGTCTTCCACCAATCTTCACACCTCTGTTGTCTTCATACAGTCCTGCTTCTCTGATGATTTGTTCTGCATATAAATTAAACAGGTAGGGGGAAAGTATGCAGCCTTGTCTTACACCTTTGCTTATTTTAAACCATTCTGTTTCTCCTTGTTCCGTTCGAACTGTTGCTTCTTGATCAATGTACAGATTACGCAAGAGAACGATCAGGTGTTCTGGTATACCCATGCTTCTTAATGTGGCCCAGAGTTTCTCATGGTTTACACAGTCAAAAGCCTTGCTATAGTCGATAAAGCACAAATAGATATCCTTTTGGTATTCTTTAGTCTTTTCAAGGATCCATCTCACATCCGCAATGATGTCTCTCGTTCCTCGCCCTTTCCTGAACCCTGCTTGCACTTCAGGTAGTTCTTGTTCTAGGTATGGCTGTAGTCTCTTTTGAATAATCTTCAGTAGAATCTTGCTGGCATGTGGGATCAGAGCGATTGTGCGATAATTTCCACAGTCAGTTGGATCACCTTTCTTTAGTATTGGTATAAACACAGATCTTTTCCAGTCAGTTGGCCATGATGTTGTCTTCCATATTTCTTGGCAGAGCCTTGTAAGTACGGTAACAGCTGCATCAGATTGCTGCAATACTTCTATGGGAATGCTATCAATGCCTGGTGCTTTGTTCTTTGATAAGGCTTTCAATGCTGCTTCAACTTCTTCTTTCATCACCAATGGTTCCTGATCATAAGGTATAGGTTGAAACGGCTGTTGGTCCACTTGATCTTTATCATATAAAAACTCTGTATATTCCTTCCACCTTTTCTTGATCTTCTCAGCATCATTCAACATAGAACCTTGAGCATCTTGTAACATTCCAATTCGAGGCTGGAACTTTTTCTTTAACTCTCGCAGCTTTAGGAAAGCCGATCTTGTTCTTCCTCTAATAGTTTCTGCTTCTATTTCCTTGCAAGTGTCATTGTAGTACTTTTCCTTGTCCTGTCTTGCTGCACGTTGGAAATCTCTGTTGAGTTCTGCGATTGTCTTTCTTTCTCCTTTGGCTTTAGCTTCTCTGCGTTTCTGGGCAATTTTCAGAGTTTCTTCCGTCATCCATTTTGGCCGTTTTTGCTTTTTCACCTTTTGTAGAGACTTCTCGCTTTCTTCCAGCACAACCTTCTTGATGTCATTCCATAACTCTTCCGGAGCTCTGTCATTTGTATCTAAAGCAGCAAATCGATTTTGCAGGCAGTCTTTAAATTCCAGTGGTATATTCTCAAGGTCATATTTTGGTGCATTCATGAGTGGTTTGCTCTTTTTCAACTTTAGCTTGAGGTTGAAGGAGAAGAAATTGAAATCGTGAACAACTTTAACCTACTTGGATCAACTATCAATAAAGAAGCAACAAGCAGTCAAGAAATCAGACGACGCATTGCTCTTGGCAGAATGGCTATGAAAGACCTAGATAAGATTCTCAAGAGCAGAGATGTCTCTCTCCATACAAAGATTCAACTTGTTCAAGCCATGGTATTTTCAATAACATCATATGGATGTGAAAGCTGGACAGTGAAAAAGACAGACAGGAAGAAAATTGATGCCTTTGAATTATGGTGCTGGCGGCGAATACTGTGTATACCATGGACTGCCCGAAGAACAAACCAGTCGGTACTAGAGGAGATCAAACCTAAGCTTTCTTTAGAAGCTCAGATGACAAGACTTCGACTTTCATACTTCGGACACATCATGTGAAGAGAGAGATCATTAGAGAAAGACATCATGCTTGGCAAGATAGAAGGTCAACGCAAAAGAGGAAGGCCAGCAATGAGATGGATCGCTACAATAACAGCAGCTACGGGTACCAGTCTGTCAACAATGAGCCGCCTGACTGAAGACCGAACACAATTTAGGATAGCTATCCAGAGGGTCGCCATGAGTCGACTCCGACTCGCCGGCACTTAACAACAACAACAGTTGATGATCTGTACCACAGTCAGCTCCAGGTTTTGTCTTTGTTGATGTTACAGAGCTTTTCCATCGTTGACTTCCACAGATGTAGTCAATTTGATTTTTATACAATCCATTGGGTGAAGTCCATGTGTACAGTCGTCGCTTGTGTTGCTGGAAGAAGGTGTTTGAGATGAATAGATCATTGGTCTTGCAGAATTCTATCAATCTTTCTCCAGCTTCATTTCTGTTGCCAAGTCCATATTTTCCAACTACTTTGCCTTCTTCTTTGTTGCCAACTTTTGCGTTCCAGTCACCCATGACTATCAGGATATCCTGTTTGCATGTTCTGTCAATTTCAGCTTGTACTTGTTCATAGAACTCTTCAATTTTATTCTCTTCTGCAGCTGTTGTTGGGGCATATACTTGAATTATAGTTGTGTTGATAGGCAATCCTCGTAGACGAATAGAGATTAAGCGTTCGCTGACTACATTGTATTTCATTACAGTTCTTGCAAGTTTCTTCTTTATTATAAATGCAACACCATTTCTTCTTTGTCTTTCATTTCCAGCATAGTAGACCATGTGATCATCTGATGCAAAGTGCCCGATGCCAGTCCATTTCAGTTCGCTGACACCCAACAGATCAAGTTGTACACGTTCCATTTCATTCTTGACCACCTCCAACTTCCCTTGGTTCACCACCTCAGCTGAGACCTGTCCATCTTGGGAGACCCTGCCAGTAGTTAAACTACCGATAGTTTAGCTCTCAGCATCACTGATGCACGCAAGCCCTCACAGCACGACAAGCTGCAAACCAAGTGAGAGAAAAGTGGTTTACATCGAACAAAACATTTGTTACATGGAACGGATAAATATCTTTGTTAACAGATAACAGGTTTCCATAACAATTAACTCATTAATTGCATAATGTGTGTAATAGCTAGTTATTTTCATCAATGAACTAAATACAATTAGGATAGCTACACCTTGTGGTATCTATTTTAACTATATACAGGTTTAGGTTCTGCTATATGCGTGATTATCTCATTGAAGTCATGTCAGAGGGTGGGTTACATAGTAACATAGTAAATTGAGATTGCAGACCTGCTATTGGTAATCTGTGAACTTTCATTAAAATCATCTGTAATACCTGAAGATTGGAGGGTCGCCAACGTAACACCAATTTTTAAAAAGGGTTCCAGGGGTGACCCAGGAAATTACAGACCGGTGAGCCTGACGTCAGTACCAGGGAAAATGGTAGAAACCATCATAAAGAACAAAATTACACAGCATGTAGATAGTCTTGGCCTAATGGGAGACAGCCAACATGGCTTTAGACAAGGAAGATGTTGTCTTACTAATCTGATATGTTTCTTTGAAGGTGTGCATAAACAGGTAGACAAAGGTGAGTCGGTTGATATAGTGTATCTGGACTTCCAGAAAGCTTTTGACAAGGTCCCCCATCAGAGACTTTTGGCAAAGCTAAAAAGTCATGGGATAGGAGGCAGTGTACTATTGTGGATCGGGAACTGGTTAAAAGATAGAAAGCAGAGGGTAGGGCTAAATGGCCAATATTCCCAATGGAAAAAAGTGAATAGTGGAGTACCCCAGGGATCTGTACTGGGTCCGCTACTTTTTGACATATTCATAAATGACCTGGAAAAGGGAATAACTAGTGAGGTTATCAAATTTGCAGATGACACAAAACTGTTTAAAGTTGTTAAAACCCAAGAGGATTGTGGAAAACTGCAGGAGGATCTGGATAAATTGGAAGACTGGGCATCCAAATGGCAGATGAAATTTAATGTGGACAAATGCAAAGTTATGCACCTAGGAAAGAACAACCCACACTATTGTTACACGATGCAAGGCTCCACATTAGAAACCACCACCCAGGAAAAGGATTTAGGAGTCATCGTGGATAACATGTTGAAACCCTCCGCCCAGTGTGCAGCGGCGGCCAAGAAAGCAAATAGAATGCTAGGTATCATAAGGAAAGGGATGGAGAATAAAACAAAGGATATTATAATGCCTCTGTATCGCTCCATGGTACGACCGCACCTTGAATATTGTGTGCAATTCTGGTCACCGTATCTTAAAAAGGACATAGCGTTATTAGAAAAAGTACAGAGAAGAGCCACCAAATTGGTGAAGGGGATGGAAGGCTACTCCTATGAAGAGAGGCTAAAAAGGTTAGGGCTTTTTAGCCTGGAAAAGAGACGGCTGAGGGGAGATATGATAGAGGTCTATAAATTAATGAATGGAGTGGAACGGATAAACGTGGATCAATTGTTTACGCTATCAGAATATAGAAAGACTAGGGGACATGTAATGAAGCTACAGGGTAAACTATTTAAGACAAATAAGAGAAAATATTTTTTCACTCAACGTGTAATCAAACTCTGGAATCTGTTACCGGAGGATGTAGTAAGGGCTGTTAGTATAGCTGGGTTTAAAAAAGGTTTGGACAAGTTCCTGGAGGAAAGGTCCATAAACCACTATTAAAAAGGGACCCAGGATATCAATGCTTGACCCAGTACAAGCATTGTGGAACCTGTGTCTTTTGGGGATATTGCTAGGTACGTATGACCTAGATTGGCCACTGTTGGAAACAGGATACTGGGCTTGATGGACCTCGGTCTGACCCAGTATGGCATATCTTATGTACTTATGTTCTTAAATGACGGCAGATAAAGACCAGCATGGTCCATCTAGTCTGCCCAGTAAGATGGCAAGAGTAGGTGCATCTGCCGCTCCATGCAGGCCACCCCTCCCCATGTCTTTGTTTTAGGGGTGAACCCACTGCTCCGTGTAGGACACCCCTGTATGTTGAGAAATTAGTTAAGTTTATTTTGATTTTATCCTGTTGTTGTAAAGGGATCCACTGTGTCTGTCCCATGCCATTCTGAATTCCGTCACTGTGTTTGCCCCCACCACTTCCATCGGGAGGGCACTCGAAGCATCCAACACCCTTTCAGTATAAAAGTATTTCCTGACATTGCCTTTCAATTTACCCCCTCGCAGCTTCGTGTTATGCCCTCTAGTTTTACAGCTTCCCCCTCTTTGGAAGAGGTTGGTTTGTTCATTATTTCTCTCTTTTATTTTTTTTTTATTTTAAATTTTATTAAGCACCATCAAAAATATACAGCACAGTACCCTTGAACCCCATACAAACTTTAACTCCATGCCCAGAAACCGTCATTACCCCCCTTCTAACAATAATTCCCCCAATTTTAAGACAATATCGTCACTCCTTACATTCCACCTATCATGATGCAGCTCTACTTCATCTACTAATGCAGGAACATAAACAGCCAGTCCTTTTCTTCACATTATACCAGTTCCCCCCCCCCATGAACGCCCCCCCCTCTGTGTATTGACAAGGCCTTCTCAGCGCCTTCATTAATGCTTATCATGCCATGGTGCTTTTATCCCCTCTCAATAATACCAAATACCACTCTCCCACCTTACCCCATATATATTTGTTTTTTTTAAATTTTACCCCCTCAATCCCCCCTCCTCCCCTCTCTCCCAGCCCCCCTCCCTCCATTCCTCGTATAATTGCCAAACTTCCCTGTGTCTCCTCCCCTGATTCCTACTTAAAGCCCCCACTAGACTCATATGCCAAAAATATTCAACTCTGCCCAAAATTTCTCCCAGCGTGGGACTCTCCGCTCCCTTCCATCTTTGCAATGCTGCCAACTGGCCCGCTATTACACAATAATGCCAAAACCTAGTGTAACCCGCATTCCCCCCCCTCCCGCCCATCTAATAACCCCACCATCCCCCACTCCAGCTTCAGCCGCACCCCTGTCACCTCCTGATAAAACCGCTCCACCTCCTTCCACACCCTCTGCATCCTCGGGCACCCCCATATCATATGCTCCAAATCACCCCAATACCCACACCCCCTCCAACATTCCCCCTCCTCCTCCTTCCCCGCTGCCCTAAGGTGTGCTGGCGTCCACACTATTCTCAGGCGGAGCTTGATACAATTCTCCACCAAGGTTGTCCCCCAACTTAATCTCCTCTCTCGTTCATATATCTCCCTCCATCTCTCTTCCCCCCAGGGCCCCCCTGTTTCCGCCTCCCATTTCTCCTGCCATCCCACTTTCCCCCCCTCTTTACTGTTTAAGATTTGATACACCCTAGAAACCAGACCTCTAAGGTCCACCTTCTTTTCCATCAGCTCCTCAAAGGCCGTACTCTTCCTAGCCAGATCCCTTTTCGCCTCCCCCCTCTGTAGATAATACCACAGCTGCACGTAGGCAAAGAACCTCTATCGGTTACCCCGAACTTCTCCTTGAGCACCGCATAGGGGACCAGCCTGCCCTCTCCATCCACCACCTGCCCAACCCTAACCAATCCCTTCCCCGCCCACTCTTGATATGTCCCCCCACTTACCCCGGCCTCCCATCCTGGCATACAGCTCAAATGCATCTCTCGCGACCATTGATTTTCCTGCAGCAATTTCCGCTTCCGCTTTCCCCATATCTCCCAGGTTAACTCCGTTAAGGGATTGTCCCATCTCCTCCTCACCCCCCCAGACTTCCCCAGACCTTCGCCTCCAAACTCTCCCCCCGGTCCTTCTCCATAAGCACCCACTGCGGGGTCTCCCCCCTTTCCCTCCAGGCAAACAAGGCCCGCAACTGCGACGCTTCGTAATAATTCGCTACATTAGGGACCCCCAACCTCCCATCCTCCCTTGCCTTAAACATCATCTCCCGACTTACTCTAGGGGCCTTCCCCCCCATATAAATCGCATGATCATATCCTGAAGCTCTTTCAGGATCCTTCTTGGAACCCGACTCGGCAGTGCCATGAAGATAAACAAAATCCTCGGGAGGACATTCATCTTTATCGGGGCTATCCTTCCCAACCACAACAGGTGTATCCCCTGCCACCTAGCCAGATCATGTCTGAGGCTTTTTATAAGAGGCCTATAATTCCATTCATTAACCCTGCTCCATGTCCTTCCTAGCTGTATACTCAAATATCTAAAACTCCCTTGGACCCATTTAAAAGGGAAGGCCGCCTTTAACCGCTGCTCCAACCCCGCCTCCAAGTTAAACCCCAGTACCTCCATTTTGCTAGCATTCATCTTATACCCCGCCACCTCACTATATCTCTCAATCGCTTTCACCAGATTAGGCAGGCTCCAAAATGGCCTACTCACTGTGAAGATCACGTCGTCCACAAACAACGCCACTTTACTAAGTTAGCCTCCAACACAGACCCCCTCAATATCCACCTGCTGCCTAATATACACCGCCAGGGGCTCAAGAACCAGCACAAACAACAGGGGCGACATTGGGCACCCCTGCCTCGTACCCCTACCGAGATCAAAACTATCTGAGTACCCCCCATTTATCCGTATTCGAGCAGTCGGTCTCCTATATAATGCTTGCACCCATCTTATGAACCCCTCCCCCAATCCCAGTTTCTCCAGTACCTGCCACATGAAACCCCACTCCACCCTATCAAATGCCTTTTCGGCATCCACCGTAAGGAACACCGCTTCCTGCCCCTTATTCTGCAGCTCCCAGATTATATTGAACAACTTTCTAATATTGTCCCCCCCTGCCTTCCCTTAATGAACCCCGTCTGATCCTTATGCACCAATTTCTGCATATATTTCTGTAGCCTCTCTGCCAATATCTTAGCTAGCAGCTTCGTATCCTCATTGATGAGAGATATCGGCCTATAGGCCCCACAGGTCGTGGCGTCCTTCCCCGGCTTAGGAAGAACCGTAATGCCTGCCTCGGCCATGGACCGGGGCAGCTCCTCACCCCCTAGCACCCCATTAAACACACCCTCTGTAGAAATTCCTGAAGCTCACCCTGCATTGCTTTATAAAATTTCGCCGTTAGGCCATCCAAGCCTGGTGACTTCCCTTCCCGGAGGGACTTAATAGCCTTACCTACCTCTGCTATCCCCACCGGACGCCCCAACTCCTCCGCCTCCTCCTCCGCTAACCGCGGCAACTGACAGTCTGCTAAAAACTCCCCCCCCCTTTACCTCACTGCTGTATAGCCTCTCTTAAAAATCTACAAAAACTGCACAAATCTCCCGTGGTTGGTACACCATTCCCCCCTTTTTATTTCTTATTCCTGCTATGTGAGCTTTCGCCTGCCTCACCTTCAACCGCCTAGCTAATCTCCTCCCTATCTTATTCCCTCCTTCGAACCACCCACATTTTAACCATGCTAGATTATGAGCCACTTCCGCTGCCCCTAACTGGCATAGATCCCCCCTCAATTTACGCAACTGCACCAATAGCCTAGGGTCTGCCCTTTCCTGGTGTTGCCTCTCCAGAGCCCCTATTTGCCGCACTAACACTGCTTCCGCCCGTTCCCTCTTCCTTTTAGCCCGTGCTCCCAATCCTATGAGGTGTCCCCTCACCACCGCTTTCATACCATCCCATGCTACCCCCAGCGGTACCTCACCCCCTAAATTGTGTCTCATATAGTCCTGAATAACCCCCCTCATGCTCGCCACATTCTCCCCCTCCGCCAAAAGCCCCTCATTCAACCTCCAGAACTTAATACTGGCGTCCCTTTCCCCCAAATGGAACACTATATGCACCGGGGCATGGTCCGACCAAGTACAGACCCCAATTTGCACCCCCTTTGTCCGCCCTTGCCACTCCCTAGTTACCCACACCATATCTAATCTGCTATAAGTCCCATGCGGTGCCGAATAAAAAGTATATCCCCTTTCCCCTTGATGTCTATTTCTCCACATATCCACCAGGCCCAGTTCATCCCTCATACGAAGTAGACTCCTTCTATCTGGCCCCCCCTTCCCCACTACCTCCCGTATTATACATTTTGGGGATCACAGTTATATTAAAATCGCCCCCCATAATCAGAGGCACTGCCCCCATCCCGCCACCTCGTCTCGGAGCCTATCAAAAAACTCGCTCCGTTGCACATTAGGCGCGTACAGACTGAGCACCCAGACCTGTTCCCCCTGAAGCTGGATCCGTACCGCTACCCACCGCCCCTGCTTGTCCCTCCTCTCCTCCACCACTGCGTCCTTATACCCCTTCCCAATCATAATCCCCACCCCTCCCTTCCTGGGCTGTGCCCTTTCCCCCCCAACACCACCCTAGGATACTGCTCCGAACACAGCAGCCCCTCTTGGCCCACCTTCAGATGCGTTTTCTGAACACTCATGAAGTCCGCCTTCATCCTTCTCCCTTCCCGCTCAAGCAGGTGCTGCTTGCGCCACGTTTGCAACCCCTTAACATTCATTGTCCCCACCACCAACTCTTCTCTAGCCCCCCTCCCCTCCCCCCTCCCCTCCCTTCCCCCGCCCCTCACTCCTCCTCGAGGACATCGTGGAGTCGTGCCACACCCGCCGCTCCCAGACCCCCCTCTCATACTTCCCCCTTCACCCTTTCCCCATTATGCCTCTTCATTCCTTCATTCCCCCCTCCCCCTCCCACTCCTCGCCCCTGGTGCCCCCCCTTTTCCTCCCATCTCCGTCAGCCCCCCCAACCCCCTTGCCCTTGCCCTTTTCCTCCTTCCCCCCTTCTTTCTCCCCTCTACCTTTAATTCTCCCCTCCTCCTCCCCCCTCTACAGTCCTAATGACCCCCACTAAAACCCATTATCATATTGCCATCACCCTCTGTCCATCATTATGCAACAGGTTTCACTCCTCGTCCAGCTGATCAGCGCTTGGCTCCTCTCCGCTGCGGCTTCCGCTGCTCTCGCTCCCCCTCCTCTGGCCGCTCTCCTCTCTCCTTTCCACGCCGCTTCTGCAGGTCCTCCCCTGATTCCTGTTGGCCATCTTCCCTGGACTCCACCGCCACTGGGATCACCACCCCTGCCGCCTTCAGCGCCACATACGCCGTCTCCAGGGAGTGCACTTTCCAGGTCCTTTTCCCCTTTGTAAATGCCAACCCAAAGGGGTACAGCCACCGATATCTCAGCTCCTGTTTCCTCAACTGACTTGTTATAGGGGCCAGAGCCCGTCTCCTCTGCAGGGTCCCAAGGGACAATTCAGCATAAATAGCCACGGAGTACCCCTGCCAAATAAAGGTACTCAAGCCCCTCATCGTCCCCGCAGTCTTCTCCTTCAACTTGTAATCCTTCAGGCAAATTACAATGTCCCAGGCCCGGTTGTTTTGTAGAGGCCCCAGTGCCCGATGAGCCCTGTCCACTTGAATATCAGACCTTTCCATTATCCCCCCTCCTTGCTTCAGGGCCTCCAGGCAAACAGACACTGCTACCTTAGCACAGTCACGAAATTCAGGATCCTCTGGCACCCCCTTAATCCTCAGATTGTTTCTCCTGGAACGATTTTCCAAATCTTCCAACTTCGGCAGTATTTGCTCCTTCCATTCCTCCTCCTCCCTTCGATGCGCTTCCCTTTCCTCCAGCTCCAATTCCAGCATTTGCAGTCTATTTTCATGGTCTTCCATGCGGGCTGAGACCACTCCCACCTCCTCTCTCAAATTACTCATCAACTCTCCCAAAGCCTTCTTTGCAGATTGGACCTCTCCCTTCACCTCTGCAAACCACTCTTTCAGCTCTTCTCTCGACACCGCAGGACTCACCAACTCGCCGCTGCCACCCTGACCCCATTCCGGGTCCGCTCCCTGCTTGTTGGCCTGCGCGCTCCGCGCTCGATCTTCTCCTGCCATTTTTCCTTCCGCTGACGTCCCACTCACACTCGCTGCTCCAAACGTGTAATCGCGCAGATCTGCCACTTTTTTGCGAGTTTCCATGGCCCCACTCTCCACCCTGGGCACCTCGATCGTTTCCACCGCTTTCCGCTTCCAATTTAGGGCAAAAAAATCACACTTTGCTCGGGGAAGGGTCTGGAGCTCTCCACTTACACAGCCATGTCGGCGGGTGACGTCACTTCCTCAGTCCTTTCATTATTTCTCTTTAAGTATTTAAAGGTCTGAATCATATCTCCCCTGTCCCTCGTCTCCTCCAGAGTGTACATATTTGGGTCTTCAAGTCTCTTCTCATAAGACTTCTGACGCAGGCTCCAAATCATTTTGGTCGCCTTCCTCTGAACAGTTTCCAGTCTTTTTATATCCTTTGTAAGATATGGTCTCCAAAACTGAACACAGTATTCCAAGTGAGGCCTCACCAGTGACTTATACAGTGGCATTAGTACCTCTTCCTTTCTGCTGGTAATTCCTCTTTGTATGCAACCCATCATCCTCCTGGCCTTTGCCACTGCCTTGTCACACTGTTTTGCCACCTTGAGATCCGCAGAAATAATCACACCAAGGTCCTTCTCCTGGTGCGTGCACACCAATCTCTCTCCCTCTATCGCGTACATTTCACCTGGATTTCTGCTTCCCAAGTGTATGACACTGCACTTCTTCGCATTAAATCTTAACTGCCAAGCATTAGACCATTCTTCCAGCTTTTGTAGATCTTTCCTCATGTTATCCACCCCCTCAGGGGGAGTCCACTCTGTTGCAAATTTTTGTGTCATCTGCAAAAAGACAGACTTTTCCATGCAGTCCTTCAGCAATATAACTCACAAATACATTGAACAGTGCCGAGCCCAGGACCGAACCCTGGGGCACCCCATTAATCACCCTCCTTTCATCCGAGTGAGCTCCATTTACCATCACCTTCTTTTGTCTGTCAGTCAACCAATTTCTGATCCAGTTCACCACCTTGGGACCCATCCCCAAACTACTGAGTTTATTGATAAACCTCCTACGAGGAACAGTATCAAAGGCTTTGCTGAAATCCAGGTAGGTGACATCCATCACATGCCCCTGATCTAGTTCTCTGGTCACCCAGTCAAAGAACTCAATCAGATTTGTTTGGCAAGATCGTCCTTTGGTAAAACCATGTTGCCTCGGATCATGCAACCTGTTGGTTGTGAGAAAGTCCACTATTCGCTCTTTCAGAAGCGCCTCCATTACTTTTCCCGCCACTGAGTTAAGGCTCACGGGCCTGTAGTTTGTCACTTCTTCCCTGTCACCACTTTTGTGAAGAGGTACCACATCCGCCCTCCTCAGAAGCGGATGTGCAACAGGTTGCATGATCTGAGGCAACATGGTTTTACCAAAGGACGATCTTGCCAAATAAATCTGATTGAGTTCTTTGACTAGGTGACCAGAGAACTAGATCAGGGGCATGCGATGGATGTCATCTACCTGGATTTCAGCAAGGCGGTGGGTCCACAGTGGTTGGAGAATAAGTGGATTTTCAAGTGTTTGCGAAAGGAGGGAAGGTTGGTGATGTTCCTTATTGTGTCAAGCAAGGAGTTCCAAAGGGATGGCGTGGAGAGTTCAAATGCTCTGCGGCAAGTTTGTTGATTAAACTTTGTTTCGGAATGTGGTATTTTGAGCTTGCTGGTTGTAGCAGGTCTTCTTGGTCTATTTGGAGTGAACTTCTGAAGGAGGGATTGGAGGAGAGTGGCTGGGTGTAAGTGAAGTGCTTTGTGTATTAGGAGTAATGTCTTTTATTTAATTCTGCTAGGGAGGGCAGCCAGTGGAGCTTTTTTAGCATGACTGTAATATGTTCATGTTTAGCGGCACTCTGGATTGTATGTGCAGCTGTGTGGACTGCAGATTGCAGGGGGAGGAGGGTGGTCTTTGGTAGGCCCTGGTAGATATTGTTGCAATAGTCAGCATGAGGGAGAGTGAGGGCTTGGAGTGCTGAGTGGAAGTCATCTTGTTTGAGGAGGGAACATTTAATGCGTGACTGAGTAGTCAACATACAGCACACTTAGCCTAAGTGCACCTAACGATACCATTGAGGTATTGTTAAGTGCACCTGGGCTAACTGCCACCTTAACAGTGCTTGCGAGGAAATGTGCTCTTTACGACCATGGTCTGCCCCTATCCCGCCGACTCTCCACATTAGCACGTGAGTGGCAATTAAATCCATTTTAGTGGTTGGTAGCTGCATGCCTTTGCATTAGCACTTGCCATGGCCAGTTACCACACACAATATAGGGCCAGCCCAAGGGTTTCTGACACCCCAGGCAGAAGCCCCCATTGTGCCGCACTGCCCCCCTCCTGTCGTGCCATCGCCTTTTGCTGAACTGCCCCCCTCCTGCCACGCCCCCCCTCCTTTCGCCGCCACCTCCCGAATCTATCTTCTCATCTTGCGGGGGGAAGGGGGGGGGGCGGCAACAGCATGACTCCATTTTGAAAGCATGTGCACATATGGCCTGTCACTCCTGCCCCTCTCCAACAGGAAGTTGGGTCAGAAGAGGGCAGGAGTGGCAGGCCATGGTTTTTGTGCCAAAATGCATGGCCTGCCACAGGCACCAAAGCAGCAGCTCAAAGCCGGTGCTTTAAAAAAATCATGGTGTGCTGCCCACCAGGGTCTGCTGCCCTAGGTGGCCACCTAGTCCGCCTAGTGGAAGGGCTGCTCCTGGCGCAATATAATGCACATTAACTGGTTAGCGGCACTTAGTAAAAGGACTCCAAAATTACTGAACATGTGAAGGCACATTTTACAAAGGACATCTAAGTGCAATCTGGGATGTCCAAGCAACAACATCTGAAAAAAAAAGGCAGGCACAACCAAGTTTAGGCTTGATTGCACAAACATGGATGTGCCTGATATAGATATCTGCAGGGCTGTCGACATAGATGTCCCTGGAATAGTATTCAATACAGGGGACATCTAAGAGACATGCAGAGGTGGTTCAAACAAAAGACAAGTTTCCCAATCACACAAAAAATATTATTGTGATTGTGGAGAGTACCGAGGGTAGTGAAGCGCAATCTTCTCTACACTCTCCATATGTTTTAGGGCCCAGACAAGCACTTTCCGAATTACTATTCATGGCTAGAGTAGGCCTAAACTTGGACACAGTCATAGACATCCCTGAGAGTTCTGAAATTGATCGGGAACGTTTACGTCCATTGACCCATCCCAGACAAACCTCCACCACACCCCCCTGCTTACTTGGACGTCCCTGCTCTGGCAATGTCTTCGGACACCATTTGTAAAATGGCTTCTGGGACATTTTCGCAATTTGAACATCTGCTGGCACGTTTTCAGCCATCGAAACTGGGAATAAGGCTTCTAAAATGACCACTATAGTTAGTCATGGTTTAATGCAAGCCTTGACAAAGTTTCTTGGAATCTAGGAGCCAGCTTAAAAATATAGGGGCAGGCTGCTGAGGCCTCAGTCACAGTTCCCATAGAGATGGCCCAAGGGTTTCTGCCGCCCCAGGCAGAAGCCCCTGCCGTGCTGCTCCCCCATCTGCTGCCACTATCCTCCCCCTGCTACTGCTGCCATCCCACCCCCCACCCAAAATCTTTCTTCTCATCTTACGGCGGCGACCTGACTCTATTTTGAGCCGCTGCTGCTGCAAGATGAGAGAGATGGATCTGGGGACAGCAGCAGTGAGCCGAATCCATTTTGAAAGCAGTGGCACAAAGCCACCACTGCTTTCAAAATGGAGTCGAGCCACCCACCAGGGTCTGATGCCATAGGCAGCTGCCTAGTCTGCCTACTGGATGGGCCGGCCCTACCCGAAAAAAGGTATATCGCAGCTCTTTTAAGGGCCTGATTTACTATTTTCTCATTTTCTGTGGGAAAAGAAAGCTTACAGTGAAACAGGTATAATAACTTGGGTATACATTAAACAGGAAAATTAAACTTGGGTATGTATTAAGCAGGTATAACAGGTAAAATAGGGTATAAATAACCAGTCCCTTAACAAGGAGACATGATGAATAAATACAGTCTACTTTATGCAACAATATAATGAGTTATGCGGCACTGCATAAGTTTCTCATGGTGGTTGGAGGGGAAGGTGTGATTGCGAGTGATCAGTCTGGGAATGTGACGTGCATGAGTTTGAGGTGCTGCATTGAGATGTGAGAGTGGGTGGGTGTGGGGGGAAGACTGCAATATCGTAGTGATGAAGAAAGAGGTGCCGTTTCAGTGTCTTCCTAAATTGGGAGAGTTCACTGATGGTTCTGATAGTTGCTGGTAGTGCGTTCCAGCAGGATGGAGCAAAGAAGGAGAAGGCTCTGGATCTAGTGAATTGAGAACACTTCGTGCTTGCCTTAGGTAATATGAGAGTATTTGCGGCATTCGATCTCCTTGCTCGATTGGGAGGTGTGATTGAAATTAGGTCAGTAATGGCAGTAGCAGGGTATTTCTTGATGGCTTTATGGGTCATAATTAGGATCTTGAATGAGATCCTGGCTTGTATGGGTAGCCAGTGCAATTGTTTTAGTAGTGGGGTAATATGAGAACTTCTTGAGGCTCCATGAAGGATTCTAGTTAAGTTTATTTTTATTTTATTCTGTTTCTATAAAGGGATTCAAGTGTGTCTGTCCCCATTTTGAATTCTGTCACTGTATTTGCCCTCATCACTTCCATCGGGATTGCATTCCAAGCATCCACCACCCTTTCAGTGAAAAAGTATTTCCTGACGTTGCCTTTCAGTTTACCCCCTTGCAGCTTCGTGTTATGTCCTCTAGTTTTACAGCTTCCCCATCTTTGAAAAAGGTTTGTTTGTTCATTAATACTTTTAAAGTAGTATTTAAAGGTCTGTAGTCTTTCCACTTTTTGATGGCATAAACAACCAATCTACATTTACCCGTTCCACTCCATTCATTAATTTATAGACCTCTATCATATCCCCCTCAGCTGTCTTTTTTCCAGGTTGAAGAGCCCTAACCTTTTGAGCCTCTCCTCATAGGGGTATCCTTCCATTCACTTTACCATTTTTGTTGCTGTTCTTTCTACCTTTTCTAATTCAGCTATATCCTTTTTAAGATATGGTGACCAGAATTGCACACAATATTCAAGGTGTGGTCACACCATGGAACAATACAAAGGCATTATAATATTTTTTGTTTTATTTTCCATTCCTTTCCTTATGATTCTTAGCATTCTATTTGCCGCTGCACACTGGGCAGGGGGTTTCAACATATTATCCACGATGATGCCTATATTTTTCTTGAGTGGTGGTTTTTAAGGTGGTACCTTGCATCGTGTAACAATAGTTTTTGTTGTTCTTTTCTAGGTGCATAACTTTGTACTTTTCCACATTAAATTTCATCTGCCATTTGGATGCCCAGTCTTCCAGTTTTTCAAGGTCTTCTTGCATCTTGACAACTTTGAATAATTTTGTATCATCTGCAAATTTGATAACCTCGCTCGTTATTCCCATTTCCAGGTCATTTATGAATATGTTAAAAAACAGTGGGCTCAGCACAGATCCCCCTGGGGTACTCCATTATTCACCTTTCACCATTGGGAAAATTGGCCATTTAGCCCTACTGTCTGCTTTCTATCTTTTAACCAGTTCCTGATTCACAATAATACACTGCCTCCTATACCATGACTTTTTAATTTCGCCAAGAGTATCTCATAAGGGACCTTGTCAAAGGTTTTCTGAAAATCCAGATACACTATTTATCAACCGGCTCACCTTTGTCTAACTGTTTTATTCACACCTTCAAAAAATATAACAGATTAGTAAGCTAAGACTTTCCGTGGCTAAATCCATGTTGTCTTTCTCCCATTAAACCATGGCTATCTACATGTTCAATAATTTTATTCTTTATCATAATCTCTACCATTTTGCCTGGTACTGACATCAGGCTTACCAGTCTGTAGCTTCCCACATCACCCCTGGAATCCTTTTTAAAAATTGGAATTATATTAGCCACTCTCCAATCCTTAGGTACTACAGATTATTTTAATTACACAGATTACTAATGGCAGGTCTGAAATCTCATATTTCAGTTCTTTCAACACCCTTAGATGTATACCATCCGGTCCGGGTAATTTGCTACTCTTCAGTTTATCAAACAGTTGTAATACATCCTCCTGGTTTATCAATATTTCTTTCAATTCTTCCACTACATCACCTTTATATACCATTTCATGCATAGGTAACTTCACTACATCTTCTTCAGTAAAGACCAAAGCAAAGAATTCATTCAGTTTCTCTGCTATGGCTGTGTCCTCCCTTAGTGCTCCTTTTACCCCTCTATTATCCAATGGTCCCACTGACTCACAGGTTTTTTTGCTATGAATGTACTTGAAAAAGTTTTTATTTTATGTTTTTGCTTCCATGGCAAGCTTTTTTTTCGAATTCTCTCTTTGCCTGCCCTATCAATGCCTTGTATCTAACTTGCTAATGCTTATGTTGTTTCTGGCGTTCATCATTAGGCTCCTTTTCCATTTCCTGAAGGATGCTTTTTTGGTAACAGCCTCTCTGACCTTGCCTTTAAACAATGTTGTCATTTTTTTGGCCTTTATTCCACTTTTCTTAAAGCATGGAATACATCTGGTCTGGGCTTCCAAGATTGTATTTTTAAACAACATCCATGCTTGATGTAAATCTTTAACCTTTGAAGCTCCTCCTTTTAGTTTTTTCTTAAATATTTTCCTCATTTTATCATAGTCTCCCTTTTGAAAGTTCAAAGGTAGTACTGTGGATTTCCTTGCCGTCTTTCTTCCATTTATTAAATCAAATGTGATCATGCTATGAGCACTATTGCCAAGTGGCCCCAACATCCTTCTCTCTTGCACCAGATCCTATGTTCTACTAAGGACTAGGTCCAAAATAGCTTCCCCTTTTGTTGGTTCATGGACCAGCTGCTCCCTAGCATGTACTGCTGTGACATTGACCCAGTTGATACCGGGGTAACTGAAATCACCCATTATTACTGTGTTATAACTTTTGTTAGCTTCCACTTAGCATTCATCATCCATCTGTTTATTCTGGCCAGACGGTCAGTAGTACACCCCCACTGCCACCACCTTCCGCTTTTTACATGGAATTTCTATCCATAGAGATTCTACAACATATTTTGTTTCCTGCAAAATTTTAATCCTATGTGACTCAATGCTCTTTCTAACATAGAGCACAAGCCCTCCACCACTTTGATCTACCCTCTCATTGCAATATTGTTTGTATCCAGGTATCACAGTGTCCCATTGCTTGTCCTCCTTCCACCAGGTCTCTGAGATGCCAATTATATCTAATCTTTCATTTAGTGCTATATAGTCTAGCTCTCCCATCTTATTTCTTAGACTTCTATCACTTGCATACAAGCATTTTAGAGGCTGTATTTTATTCATATTAATCTGGCTATCAGTTGATAGGTGTAATTTGGAATCTTTAGATTCTATACCAAAAGACACATGGACTACCACTCCCCCTCCCCTTGCTACGTCGCCGCCCCGTGCTGCTACTAATTCCGGGAGGTGGCTAAGCTCGGCGGCAGGTGCCCATGGCAGATGATGTGCTTTGGCACACATAGCCTGCTGCTTCTGACCCCCTGAAGTTGTGTCCCCCATCGGAATCAGTGGCAGCAGGGGACGATGGCACAGCTGAGCATTTGGGGGGGGGGGAAGGGCAGCTCAGCACATCGAGGGGGGGGGGGCAGCACAGCCAGAGCTTCTGCCTAGAGTGGCAGAAATCCTTAGACTGACCCTGCTGACAGGTACTTGTGACCTGGGCTGGCCACTATTGGACACAGGATACGGCTGGATGGACCTGTTGTTTGACCCAGTATGGCATATCTTATGTTCTTATAAGATTGGTCCTCCTAAAATGGGGCTAAGGGGGCACCCTTATAGCTGTTTAAGAAGAGACATTCATGTGGGCATGATTAGGTTGGGGAACGAAGGCAAAAAACTGTATGCAGAATTTGATTTTCAAATGTATGCACACTATTTTGTCACTCCACGGCCAAAATAGTGGATGTAAAATCTGTGTACTTGATTGTGCTTTCCCTATTTCCTCCCTGATCCCATTCTTTTTGGCAAGAGTGAAAATATACAAGCTATTATGATGTGTGCACTGATATCCACATGAGGGCTATTTTTAAGCTGCATTTTTACTATGCTAAAGTTTTGTTGCCCATATGCAGCATCATCAGACAACACAACATATGATATCACCTGTACGCAGACGATATAATAGTATGCACCCCAATCGACCTGAGCACCCCTGACATAACCTCAACGACCAAATGCCTCAAACATGTGAACACCTAGCTCGCCGACAATAACTTCCAAATAAACTTTGATAAGACTGAAGGAATGTTTATTTCCAGAAGCACAACATTCAACCCACCCCAAGAAATCAACATACTACACCGGACAGTCGCAACAAAGGACGAAGTAAAGTATCTCGGTGTCATCAAAGACAGGAACCTGAATCTCCACTCCCACATTAACGAGACTGCAGCAAAAGTGTACCACCGTTTAAAGATCATCAGACGACTCAAGCCAGTCCTCAGCCAAGAACATTTCCATACGGTATGCCAGGCAGTCATTATCCCCATACTGGACTACGGAAATTCACTATATCAGGGGTTACCCGAACACTCTACACACCCACTTCAACTGGTTCAAAACACTGCAGCGCGCATAATCACAGGCACATCCAAATGCGAACACATAGCTCCAGTACTCCGACAGCTGCATTGGCTACCCATAATGGCACGGGCAAAATTCAAGGCAAGACTAAATATCTTCAAGATCATCCACCACTGCTCAGCAGAAATTCTACAGACCACAATAACCAAAGACACAACAGTAGATCACGCGAACCCAAGGCAGCAACAGACTCCTCACCCCGGCCGGATACCACAAAACAAAGCAATCAACTTCCAGAAGAGCCTTCTCACTCTCGGCACCGGACCTATGGAACTCGCTTCCTGAGGGACTAAGTGCAGAAAAGGACCTCAAGGACTTCCGCGAATCCCTCAAAACCCACCTGTTCATGGCCTCATATGAACAAGCACCTTAACTTCTAATCCATGCAGCCTTGCCGATACAGCCACCATACACCAAGATTACAGACCTGGGACTCAACCCCCAGGAATATATGTATGTCTTGTCACCTATGTTGAATATAGACCCCTCGTTATTTTCCTAACCACTTTGATTGAAGGATAAGGTGGTATACAAAACTGGCAAAATAAATAAATAAATAAAATCCACGTAAAAATTTCTGAAAATTGCCATCTCAGACCGTACTTTCAGAACAGAGAGCCATACTATATATGTGTATAAAGTGATGCTCCCAAGGGTGGAATTGGGTGGAATTTGGGATTTGCATGTGTACTTTGTAGCCCCATTTAACAGTGAGTTGAGGGCTCCCTGGGAAGTTACAGGGAAGAGGGGGTGGGGGTGGGGGACAAATTCCCCAAGAACCTAACAGACCAACTCCCAGAGATATCCAAAATGATCTTCATGCACTCCAAAAACCTCAAATCCATTTTGGATAAGCACCTTTTTTGGACCTATGCACAAAATCAAACATTTAAGACAACAAAAGCAAAAATACAATTTGGCAGAAATCAAATAGATACATTTCAGGAGCAGAACTTATCAAAATGGCACACGTCTATGTTAATCCTCTGGGAACTCCTTTTTCTTCTCTAACCAAATGGCCAGAGTTTGATTCCCACTAGCACTCCTTGTGACCTTGGGCAAGTCACAACCCTCCATTGCCTCAGAAGAAAGGCCTGGCAATCTATTTCTGGTCACACTGCCAAGAAAACCCAGGAACTACTAGGTTGTCAAGAGTCAGCACTGACTCAAGGACACACATTACATTTTGCAAGTTGACAACTACAGATCTCTAACCAGAATCGGGCATGTAGGGGTTCATATATGTTTCTCAAAGGAAGTATCAGGAAGTACACACACGTGTGTGTCAGGGGGCGTGTCAGGGCACCTGGGAGGGTGGGTCATGGGACGTGTCAAGGGCTGTACGTGTGTGTGTACAGAGGACTGCATATGCATGTGTATTTGGAAATGTTGGGGTGCATGTGTGTATCATGGAGAGTGTTGGGAATGTTGGGACCTGCATACACGTGTGTGTGTGTGTGTATGTGACGGGGAGTGTCAGAGCTTCATACGTGTGCGTGTGCATGACCCACCTTCCAGCCTTCAACCAGGGTCTCACTCTCTCTCATAACCCCCACCACCAGCCTTTCCCTAGTCTCTCACTCTCTCTCATGACCCCCCATGTTTCACTGAGTCTCTCTCTCTCTCATAACCCCCAGACTTCACCCAGTCTCTCTCTCATACCTGCGCCCCCCCCCATTAATCCAGACTCTCTTGCACTCACTGATTCCCTGGCTGCATTTCCTTAAACGTGGTTCATACTTCCCCCACTGCAAATGTCTCTTTGAATGGTGGAGTCGGGTAGTACAGAAAGTTTGGGCTGATCTCCAGGTCTGAAGTCTTGTGAGACTTCAAACCGCAAGACACTGGGATCCAAAGAGTGTAGTGGGAGGGAGAGGGTGGGGGAAGGGGCACCTTAGTTCCAGTTTAAGCAACAAGGCATAGAGCAGTCATTATCCCGTCTCCTCCCCGCATCCGTCCCATGACAGCAACAGTATCACTTCCAAGCAAACAAATTGACAGAGAAACAGATACAGCGATGCATTTCCCCGTACTGTGCAAAATATAAAGATAAGATGTAAATTCTAAAAGCTGACATGAAAGTCACTAAATTGAAAATAAAACATTTTTGTACCCCTCTATCCCATTGCTGAAATCAGGGACAGAAGGCTGCCAAACAGGTGAGAGTCAGGAACACGGCTTTATAATTGGGGACAGCCCCCCCCCCCCCCACAAATTTGAGAACATCTGATAACCTTAACTAAAGGGTCAGAAAATAGTGCTTCTGCTGTCTGGGAGAGGCTAAGTTATGATGGACCCTAGTTACGTAGGTCTGGGGTAAAACAGCATGCATTTATTAAAAAGAAAAACAGCATTAAGGAAGACTCTCTTTTGTCAAGTCCGGGTCTGTCTTTTCTAAAGAAATCTTTTGCTAAGGTCAGCTCTGAGTCGGTGCTGGGGTGGGTGGGGGAGGAGGTGGGCAGGAGAGAGGAGGGAAGAAAGCAGGGGAGTGATGATGACTACATAATTAGTTAATGGACGACTAGGGTCTGTATTAAACTTTAGCCTCTGGAAAGGACCAGGAGAGTTTCAGTCGGTACAGCAGGAGAATGGGGTCCAACAAACCCCCGAAGGGAACGCTCATTGCCTTTTATTTTGGCTTTGCTGTCGCTGTCACGTCCCTTGCCAGAGCCGAGGATGGAGCACTCACTGATATGCAGAGGAAAGCGCTGGACCTCTCCCTGCAGGAATACCACAAAAAGGATCATGTGGTGAATGCATTTGCGCTCTCCTCCATGCTAGAGGCCACAGAAACGGTGAGTGAATAGCAGGGATCTGCTTTCATTTGAAATGAAATAGGACATTTCTTGTTTTGCTTCGTATGGGGGATAAAAACCTCAGTCTGGCAGTCACAGTAAGCCCCAGAGCTTTCGTCTCTTGCGTAAAACGCTCCCCAGAAAGCTCTCCCTGCCCTCTTCAGATTTCAGATCAGTGCTCTGCTTCTCCAAGACCCCCCTCCCCCTGCACATCTTACTCCATCCACGGGTTAACAGGACGAAGTAAGGAGAAGCAGTGGGAGAGAGGGAAAGGGGTGGATGAGGTCAGAGTTGCCAAGTTACCCAGTTCCAGCAGTGAGATTTTTTTAAAATCTGGTTCTGGTTTTAAATTTGCACTGCAATGCAATATGGTATTTGTAGTCCCTGATTTTACTCATTGGAATCAGTGCTGCAAGTCGCATAATGCATCAGGATGAGATGGTCAGAAATCCAGGACTGGCTTAAAATCTCACTCCTGGAACTGGGTAACTTGGCAATTCTGTGAGGGAGACTTCAGAATAGGGTTGGTGAAATGTGTAACCAAAAAAAGAATTTGAACGTGTGACCTTAAGAGGTCATTTTAAAAGCCTTTTTGTGTGCAGAAAACAGATGTTTAAGCACAGAAATGGATTCTTTGGCAGGCAAAACTCTAGCCACCTTGCTCCGCCATTTATTATGTTACTCTGTAAAATTGCCTGGACTAAAACGTGCGTATCACATGGATGGACCTAAAGGTACCCAAACTGAGTGGAGGCATTCCCGGGGGCAGGGCTGAAGAGGGGTTAGCGTTCATGCACATACTTTGTAAATTCTTTGTGTAAAATGAGTAATGAAATTTGCGTGTAGTAAATTGCAGGTGTATGTAAACGTGTGCATGTACTTTCTATGGGGTCATTTTCAAAGGGAACATATGCTTAAGACAGGGCCTTAGCCACAGGTGGGCCTGGAGGGGCTCACGCCTCTCAACCTTCACCTCAGGCCCCTCCAGCGGCTTTCCCCAATTTGCAGCTGCGGCATGCATGTCTCATTCCTGATCTCCCCAGGCTTTAACATGGGAGCCTCGGCTGCAAATTGAGGAAGGAAGGCCTGATGGCTGCTGCTGTGGAATGGGCAAGTACCATGTGTGTGTGTGGTTTGCCTGTCCCTAGGGTTGCCTACTGGCTCCAGATGCGCCCGACAGGCTTGATCCAGTCCTGGGTTTACTCCATTGCATGCAGGGACATGTAGTTCTGATTTCTCCATTGCATTCCATAAGAAAAGCAAGACTACAAGTCCCTGTATGCAATAGGGTAAACTCAGTACTGGATCAAGCCTGTCGGACGCATCTGGAGCCAGTTGGCAACCCTACCTGTCCCTCACCTCAAGATTACCCTGGTCCCCTCCCAAAAATTGCCTTCTGGCTGTTCCCCTGGTATGCTCATACTTTCTCTCTGAAAATTGTTGTAACATATTTGTATACTTTCTACACAAGTTAGGGGGCCTATTATAAAATTGCCCAGCCTATGTGGAAAATGGCACATTTCTCCTTTTTTCCTGTGGTCACCTAACAACTGGCAAACCCCTACTCCCTTGCTATTCACTTCCCCGTGGAGACATGTTGTTTATTAATGCCGTGACTGGTGCAAGGCCTGATGGTGGTAGGGTTGCCAACTGGCTCCAGAATCGCCCAAGAGGTTTGATCCAGTCCTGGGTTTACTCCACCGCATGCAGGAACTTGTAATCTTGCTTTTCTTTTGAAATACAATAAACATATCAGAAAGACAAGTCCCTGCATGCGGTGGGTAAAACCAGGACTGGATCAAGTCTGTCAGGTGAATCTGGAGCCAGCTGGCCACAGTTGGAAGATGGCTGCTGCAAGTCTACTGTCTTCTTCAGGTGAAAGGCCTGGGCCCTCTGACACTCATGTGGCTCCTAGCTCGGTGTGTTTGTCCGCCCAGGACTGGCTCTGGGGGTGGATGGTAACAGTGAGAGAGGATGTGTCAGTGGCATATCCCCAAAGATAGTGGTCACCTTGATGGTGTCCTCCTGGAGAGGGGGGTAGGTTTGGGGAGGCCTCACCAAAGGGTGGTGCTTCTGGTTTACATTGCCTCAAGGCAGGTTGGGTCATGGGAAACTGCACAGTGCTCCTGGTTTGTTTGGGACCCCCGGCGGTGCTTCATGTTGTACAGTACCCAAGGCAATTGCCCTGCTTACCTTGCTCTAAAGCTGTTCCTATGTCCAGCCACACATATGCAACCATATATATATAACACCACAAACAGGGCATTCAGTTTTTATGTACCAAAATGCTGGAACACCCTACCCCCCGACATTAGAGCCATTACCAATCTATATCAGTTCAGAAAGGCTCTCAAAACATACCTTTTCCGCCAATATTTCCCAGACAGCAACTAAACCAGATATCCCCTCCAAGAAATAACCCAATCTAGAAATGCCCGCACACTGCAGTGTAGATAGATTATGTATATAGTTAACCCAGTTATCCAAGTTTGTACTCCTGTTCAATGTAAAACCTGACAGTTTGTCGTAATGGTCGTTTTGTTATGATGTAAACCGCGCTGATTCTAAATAGCGCGGTATATAAGAAACTGTAATAAATAAAATAAATAAACCATATTCCTGTGTAGGGATGGATGGATAGAAAGACAAACTCTTGACTACAGGCACTATCGCTTTTGTGGAATGTGCCTAGAAAAGTCCCATATGTTTCCTACAGTCATGTTTTGCAAAACCCAATGATTTTGCATTAACTATTAAGACTTATGGCAATATATTTTGTGAAAAAAGTGAATTCTTTTTTACTGACTCATATTTTTGCCCATGTAGGTTTTACTTGCTCCTTTGGTCTTCTAGCTCACTTGGAAGGGATCTCTACTGTGCTCCTTAATTCACACATACCCAATATTTTTCTCTCTTACATAAATTCCCAGTAAGACCATGCGACTTTAGTACTCAGCAAGAGAACACTGGCTGCAGCCCCTGTCTGTATTCCTTCTTGAATCCAGTACAGGTGTACTCTGAATCTGGCCACTAGATGTCACTATTTTGCAATGGATGAAAATCCCTACTCCAGAGATAGTGAATGTGAACTCCATAATCACACTTGGGTGTCCAGCATGGCGGTATACGGCATTACTGCTGAACTCTTGGGCTGGCCCTATTTATTGCATCTTTTTGATGGAGTTTCTTATGTACTTAGATTTGATGGCATTTCTTTATCTCATCACATCAAAAGGCACCAGCAGACAGTGCTGATTATCTGCGATGTCGTGCCAAGTTGCCTACCTAGAACCTTTTTGAGCTGTGGTGTAAGCCAGTGTTTATCAAGCTTAGGGTTGCGATCCAGTACTGGGCTGCAGCATGTCAGTAACTGGGTCACAGTGTCCTTCTTCCCCTTGACCACTGTGCATATCACTCTTGAATCTATTCCCCTTCACCCTCATCCAATGTCCCCTCGTAGCAGAACTTGCTTTCAATTGAAAGAGGCTCTTCCCCTGAACATTTATGCCATGGAGGTATTTAAACATCTCAATCATATCACCTCTATCCCGCCTTTCCTCTAAAGTGTACATATTAAGATCCCTAAGTCTGTCCTCATATGCTTTATAATGAAGACCACTAACCATTTTAGTAGCCGACTCCTCCTCTGCACCGACTCCATCCTGTTCACATCCTTTTGAAGGTGCGGTCTCCAGAATTGCACACTATACTCCAAATGAGGTCGCACCAAAGACTTATACAGAGGCACTATCATCTCCTTTTTTCTGCTAGCCATTCCTCTCCGTATGCACCCAAGCATTCTTCTAGCTTTTGCTGTCACCTTTTCTACCTGTTTAGCTACTTTAAGATCATCAGACACAACCATGCCTTGGTCCCGCTCTTCTTTAGTGGACAAAAGTACTTCACTCCCTATACTATATTGCTCCCTTGGATTGCTGCAGCCCAAATGCATGACCTTACATTTTTTAACATTAAATCACAGCTGCCAAATTCTAGACCATTCTTCAAGCTTAGCTAGATCTCTCCTCATGTTATCTGCACCTTCCTGGGTGTCTACTCTATTGCAGATTTTGGTATCATCCGCAAAGAGGCAAACCTTACCCGACAACCCTTCCGCTATATCACTAACAAAGATGTTAAAAAGAATCGGACCAAGGATAGATCCCTGGGGCACACCACTGGTAACATCCTTCTCCTCAGAGTGAGCTCCATTTACCTGTACTCTTTGTCGCCTCCCACCCAACCAATTTCTAACCCAAGCAGTAACTTTAGGGTCCATCCCTAGGGTGCTCAGTTTGTTTATAAGTTGCCTGTGAGGAACAGTGTCAAAAGCTTTACTGAAATCTAAATGCACCACATATAGGGCTCTCCCTCGGTCCAACTCCCTGATCACCCAGTCAAAGAAATCAATCAGATTTGTCTGACAAGACCTGCCTCTGGTGAATCCATGCTTGTGTTACTTGAAGAAGGTATTTGAGATGAATAGATCATTGGTCTTTGTAGAATTCTATCAGTCTTTCTCCAGCTTCATTTCTGTTGCCATGTCCATATTTTCCAAGCACTTTGCCTTCTTCTTTGTTGCCAACCTTTGTGTTCCAGTCACCCATGTCTATCAGGATATCCTATTTGTATGTTCTATCAATTTCAGCTTGTACTTGTTCACAGAACTCATCAACTTCATCCTCTTCTGCAACTGTTGGGGCATATACCTAAATTATAGTTGTGTTGATGGGCATTCCTCGTAGATGAATAGAAATTAGGTGTTCATTGATTGCATTGTATTTCATGACAGTTCTTGCATGTTTCTTCTTGATTATAAATGCAACACCATTTCTTCTTTGTCTTTCATTTCCAGCATAGTAGACTATGTGATTATCAGATGCCCGATACCAGTCCATTTCAGTTTGCTGACACCCAACCGATCGAGTTGTACACATTCCATTTCATTCTTGATCATCTCCAACTTCCCTTGGTTCATGCTTCGTACGTTCCATGTCACAATATGTAAGACATCTTTGCAGCTTCTGATTCATTTCATGTGCAGCTACATTAGCAGTCAGACATCCCGAGGCCTTTGATCCAACCGCATCATAAATGCTGGTCTTCAACTCCTCCCCAGTAGCCAGTTGAATACCTTCTGACCTGGGGTGCAATTTGTTTTGTTGTGACAATCCATTGGGTTTTCATGGCAAGATAGATTGCCAGGCCTTTCTTCCATGCAGGTAATTCTAGTGTTGTTGCCGTTGTCACAGAAATGTGATCCTCCACTGCCAACACCATCCCATTCTACTGCTGCCCAGATAGGTGATCGGACACCTCAGCTGAGACCTGTCCATCTTGGAAGACCTTGCCAGTAGTTAAGCTATTGATAGCTTAGCTTAGCTCTCAGCATCACTGATGCACACAAGCCCTCACAGCATGACAAGCTATAAACCAAGTGAGGGAACTTGGGTAGAAGGACGTTTTCCCTGAAGCCCTCCATCGGAAGGATCAATGGTCTTCCAAGAGAGCATTGTTCTAGTCATGAGCTCTGTCTCCAACTTGGTGGCCTTGTCCATCATGGGCTTGTCAAATAGATTATTTCCCAGCAGGGTACATCAACCAATTTGTCCTGAACTCATTGCTCCAGGTCTGAGGAATGTAGCCATGCCAGGTGGCGGGCACCAATGCCCACCACAGCCACTGTAGCCACAGACTTGATGCTGTCATAGACCTCTCGAGTTACATACTTGGAGCACTCCTTGACTGTGGACACCAGGCACCTGAAGCACTGGAGGTGTTCATTGGACCACCCAGTTGAGAACCCGGTGATCTCCTTCACCAGGTCTCTCAGGTATGTGCCCATGTACTGCTGGTAAGCCTGGATATGAGCCATGAGCATCGAGCCCTGGAAACACTTCCTACCAAACCCATTCATGTTGCGGGCCTCCAGACCATGGGGCACCAAGGAGTGCATCTTCTGGCTTTTGATCTGACGCATGGCTGACTCCACCACCATAGAGCTGTGTGGTAGCTGAGTTTTTTCAATGCCTGGGTTCTTGCAGACCTGATACATAGAATTGAGCTGTGTGCTCTACAATGGGAATCTTAATTAGGGTTTCCCACATCCTGAAAAGGGGGTGCTCAAAGATGGGAAGCACTGGTGCCGTTATGGCCTACTTGGGAATAGAGTCCAACAAGAAAGCACTTATCCACGTGCAAAACCAGAACCCAACCAAACCGTGGATTGCAATGGAAGAAACTTGTTTATTCAATAAATTAAATAAAACCAGCCAAGGCCCGACACAGGCCGTGTTTCGCAACACCTTCTTCAGGGGCTAGATTGGCTAAACATAAAAAATAATAAATAAATAAAATACATTAACATATTAATAATAATAAACCAATTATAAAATAGGACTGAGAACAATCCCTAATACATATAAACTGAAAATAATATAAATTGTAAAATATGCGAATGAATGAATAAATAAATTAGCACGCTACAAAAACAACTCGGAACTACACATAAAAAGTGTATGAAACTAAAAACATACTGTGGTGGCGAGACTGTAGTGGAGCCCAGGGAAATGGATAGAAAACACACATTTACCCCTAAGCAGAAGAATAGTTCAGGGAGTTTTGACTTTGAAGCTCCAGCCAAGGAAAAAAACCACACACATAGAGTTGCTGAGTGCAAGCCACGCTCTAGCTCCAAGGCAACCAGGGTAGATAATGGGGAAAACCCGGGGGCGGAGTTGGAAGCCATAGGGCAGCCCCAGTCATTTAAGCCTGAGGAAACAGGAAGAGAGGAGACAACCGGGGGACCTGGAAGAGAAGGGGCAACCGAGGAACCTGGGAGAGAGGAAACAACCGAGGAACCAGGAAGTAAAGGGAAAGGTCCTTGCAAGAAAGCTGAGAGAGAGAGGTGTTCTAGAAACAGCCTCAGGAAAGGTTCTTGTTGCAGCCGGCACACAGGAAACTACAGCTCTGAAGGAAGCCCATGTTGTAGGAGCATTACAGCAGGCCCTGAGGACAGGAGAGTTTATCCTGAGGAAAGTGCTGTCTTTGAGCAGAGCACGGGCGTGGTCCTGCCAGAACCTGGGGGAAGAGTTTCACCTCGAGGAAGGTCTGTAAAGAGCTCTGTTACTAGAAGTAAGGTGAGCCCATTTGAAACCTTGCATAGTTTATTGAAGGATAAGAATCCCCTCAGCCCTTCCAACATTCCTCAGCATAGAAAGAGGTCTCATTGGGAGAAGGTTTTAAAGTTATTAGAAGAAATAAAACCTGAAATCCCAGAAGCTGATTCCAGCCAGATGCTAACTGACCCCGAGTATGAGGGCATGCAGGTAGATAACTATGATTCTGATAATAGTTCTGCCGTCTCTCAAATGGACTGTTCTTTGTGTGTGTAAGCAAAGGTGAAGAAGCTGTAAGGTTTAAAACTGAGAAAAACCCAGAAGCTTTGTATTTGCCTGTTCTGCTAGAAATGTTTGGAATGAAGTGCTAACATTTTAAAGCTGGCAGAGAATGTTCAGAAGTGCTGATTTGAATGCTTAAGAAGTCCTTACCTAAACGTATAAACAGCCAGAAGTAAAGTGGGATGTGCTTTGCATAGTGCTCAGTTTGGAAGAGCAGTTATTTGGGCGGAACTGAGCAAGGAACCCTTAAGCTGTATTCTTGCACTGTGGAAAAAGATATACTACTGGTATGATAAGCTGACTGAAGCAAGTGCTACCGGTGTTACTGTGAAAGTTCCTTTTTCTTTATTTGGAGAAGTATCCTACTTTTGTTGCTGTATGTTTGAAAGGACAAAAGAAGAAAAGAATAAATTTTTCCTGTATTTGCCTTCAACCCTCGGCTACTCATTTTTTTTCACAACTACAATCCCCAGAAGCCCTTGGCTCTGGGAACCCATAATACCAAGGGACAATAGGAGGTACACCCACTGCCTATAGGCAACCGCCTAGCCAGCAGTGGGCGCGACAATACTTACTAAGTAATCTCATAATCAAAATATATAAGTAAGGGATATATACATACATATTTAATGTAAATAATAACGTGAATAAAAGTTATGATAAACCTAAGACCTACTGGAGGGTGACAACAAACTAGCAAGCAAAAGGGCTTTCAAACAAAAGGATGGGACCAAACAAATAAACGGACAATACTCATATATAAATAAATAAATTAATGTGAAGTACCTAAATGTAAAAAATGTCTAAATATAAAAAAAAAGAACCCCAAAGGAGAATGTGTGTACTTAAAAAAGAGACTAAAAAAGATAACGTTACGTGCCTGTCTTGTGATCCTCTCACTGGTATCTTGATAGATGTTTGAGAAGATCTAATCCAATTAGTGTAAAATTGATGCCAAACCACGATGTCAGATAATTAAAATAATGACACCCTGAAGGATACCATTCAAAAAATAAGGCGACTGAACAGCAATCCCACTTATAATAAACAGTAGCAAGACAATAATATATGAATAATAATAATAATAAACTGATAAAAGAATGCATATGAATTTGTACTCGTTAAGAACAGCTGGAGCCGGGACCTGCTCCATCTGAAAAGGGGGTGCTCAAAGATGGGAGGCACTGGCACCGTTATGGCCTACTTGGGAATAGAGTCATACTGGAGTATGTCCAGGTTCCTCCTCAGCTTTGATTGTGAAGGTGAGGGCTTTGCCCACGTCCTGGACAAAGTCCAGGAAAGACAGGTCCTCAAGAGGGGACCTCCAACCTTCTTGAGGAGGGGTCTGATGGAATGTCCCGATACTGAATGGTATCGGGAGACTCATTGTCCATTTCCCATTCCGAATCAGAATCGGAGGGTAGCTCAAAGGGCCAGTGAGAATTGTGCCAGTGTGCAGTCAGGTGTGAGGACAGTAGCAGGGATTCCCGGCACTCAGTGGAGAAGCCTGAGGCTTGGACCGAGGCAGGGATCGGTCAACGAAATTGGACCATGGGGCGTGCCACTCCAGAATAGGCTGGATCTCCTCCGGCAAGGCCCTTGCGGTGAAGGGGCCCATCACCGGTCCCAAGAAAGTGGAGGAAACCAGAACTGGGGGCTGCTGGCTCACCAGAAAGGCAGCAAGACTGTGCTCCAAGGATGCCATCCTTACCTTGAGGCCCGAAGGCTCTGCAGCCACCAGCGTGGGCACCAAGGGCATCGGGCCTGATGCCGATTCCCTTGGTGGGGAGTCATGGATGGTGATCGCTTCAACCATCCGAGGGCGATCCTCTGAGGGCGTGGCAACCATTTCCCACCGGGCAGCTTTGGGGGCGGCTTCTGGCCCTCACCCTAGGAGTCCCATCGAGGGCTGCAGTGCCAGTGCCTCAGGTCTTACCCACGGCACCGACATAACCCCCCAATGAGGACTTGGTCGAAGTTCGTTTCTTCTGGGGATGGTCCTCCACAGACGTTCGACGGTCTGATGCTGCACGACCTTGGGGCTCTGAGTGAGCTCAGCGGCCACTCAGGGCATGAATTCCTAAGCCGATGATGGAGCTGAAGCCAAGGACTTGAAGCCAAACAGTGACTCCTTCTGCCTTTTATGATTCTTACACCCCTTGCTCGTCATCTGAAAACAGAGTGGCAAATGGAGGTATCGTGATCAGCCCTGAGGCAGTGAAGGCAGAAATTGTGGCGGTTCGTGATGGACATGGTCCTGTCACATTTGGTGCACTTCTTGAAACCACTAATCGAGGACATAGTGGGAAAGACGGCCCCTGCAAGATCATTCTCCAATGTCCTGGTTAGTTGGGTGCAAGAAAAAAATCCCACACACCGAGAGAGACAAGATAAAGTACCCAAAAAACCATGACACCAGGGTTATGACAATTCAGGGGCTGCGAGAAGGTGACAGTACGCAACTGAGAATGACAAACATTCACCAAAATGAATGCCAACTTTTTTATGGGGTGCAGATGGTACGTCTGGTGGGCTCTATGGAAAAACAAAGACTGAGGGAATATGGCTCCCTTGGGTGGGAAGGTGACCACGCATGCGTGGTTGATCTCCCAAAGGCTGTCTTTGAAAGCTGGGGAGAGATTACCACACGGGCTCCATCGGTGCCAACATCACCCATATGTGAGGACTGACTTCTTGCTTGTTCCCAGAGAAAGGGGGTATTTCCTGATGCTGGGTTTGGGAACCACCTATTCTGGGTTAGAACCCCCTTTGTGTAGACTAGCATCACTTTACTGATCTAGCATGCCATGTGTACCTGCTATTGAAGTGTAGTCGGAGGTTATTGTGGCATCTAAGGCAGGATGACATTGTCTTACTTTAGTTCTGTGTTCAGAACTAAAGTAACCCAGTCTAACCCAGTTCAGAAAAGCTGTGAAACATTACTTCTTCCTCTTACATTACCCGGATGACAGCACCACTGATCACTCACCATCCAGCTAGGCAAATCTACGCAAATGTCCAATCAATTTGCATTGTACAGATGTAAATAGTTACCCCTGTTTCTTTCCAAGTTCCTATTCCTGTTATTTGTAAACACAAATCAAGTCATTTGAAATGTGTATGTAAAATGTTCCATGTAAACCGCATTGATGGAAAATAGCGCAGTATATAAGAAAATGTAAATAAATTAATAAATTAATTAATAACCCTGAGACTGATGGACCCAGGTGCTGGTTATAAAATAACTACTGTATTCCCTCAGCACTGGGCCTCAGAGCAGGGCGAGAGTAATGACCTCTGGAAGAATTGCCCTACAGTGTAAAATATTGATTTGATCATGACCTACTGTACTGAGCAAAAAGAGGCAGAAGGCAGAATCATGCATGTTGCTCATATCGGATAAACTGGGCAGACTGACTAGGTCCTTATCTGCTCACATTTTACTATGTTAGCATGTTACAGTATATTGTCTCCCTTTGGCTTAGCGGTAAGGTTACCAGATTTTTGGAGAGCAAGTCTGGGACACCTGGCTGGGGCAGGGGTCCTCCCCTCCTCGGGCATTTCATGAGTTATAAGGTGCACATGCATACATGCTTAAACTTGATTTTATTCATAGAAATAAATATTCTATGTATCTCTAAAATTCTCCCCTTTTTTCAGAAAAGAAGTTAATTTTTCATCTACTCCTATCATCCTGCTTCCTCACTAGTTTCGTTGCCCCTTGTTCCCTCCCTCTAGCCTGTTCCCTTTCATAATTCTAGTGCCTTACACTCTTTGATGCTGCTTTTGGATCATGATCCCTTGCTTTCCTTGTGTCTCCTCACCCTTTCTTATTCTACCCTTATTCTCATCTTTATCTTGTCTGTCTTAATTAGTTTGTAAGCTCTAAAGAGCAGGGACTGTCTTTATATGCGTATGCCTTGTAGAGCTATATAAATGATTAATAGTAGTAGTAGTAACAAATCAAAAACATAAGTTGGGTGTGTATGTTGTTTTACATAATAAAACATGGAGGTGATAATGCTTTCCTGTAAGTTTCTAGTGCGCCCTCATTTGGAGTACCGTGTCAGTTCTGAAGACCGCACCTTTAAAAGCGTACATACATGATGGAGTTGATGTAGAGGGCAGCTACTAAAATGGTTGATGATCTTCGCCATAAAGCATTTGGGAACAAATTTAAAGATCTCCATACATACTCTGGAGGAGAAGCAGCATAGGAGAGATGTGAATGTGATAGAGACATTGAAATACCTCTGAAGCATAAATGCAAAACAGATGGAAAGGAAGTTCCAGAATGAGGGATTAAAGGATGAGGATGAAAGGAGGTAGACTCACCTTAAGGATATGTTAAATTCTGCCCAAGCAGCCCCCGCAATGCCCAATAAACCTTCACTGCCGTCAGTGGCAAACTTGCCTTACTTGAAGTAACTTTGCCGCGTCCCTCTCGCCATGAAAGGAATTGTGCCTGGCAGCCAGAGAAGCAGCTCCCACTGCCAGGTGACGTCTCACGATAACAGTGATTTCACAGATGTTATTGCAACACTTCGATCCCGGGAGTGAGCTGCTTTTCCATTTCCCAGACACAACGGGGGTTATTTTGGAAGCCCTATTTGTGCTTCGGACATCTGAAAACAGATTTAGAGACATCCAGGGCACAGGGATGTCTCCAGCTTGAGGACGTCCAAGTCTGAATGGGGGCATGCCCAGGATCCTGGACGTCCCTACCTGATCTCAAAAACATCATAGTAACATAGTATATGATGGCAGATAAAGACCAGTATGGTCCATCTAGTCTGCCCAGTAAGGTGGATAGAGTACGTGCACCTGCTGCTCTGTGCAGGTCATCCCCCTCTGTGCCTTTGTTTAGGGTTGTACCCACCACTCCGTGCAGGTCATCCCTCTCTATTTGTTGAGATATAAGAAATAGTTAAGTTTATTTTTATTTTATCCCCTTGCTGTAAAGGGATCCACTGTGTCTGTCCCATGTCATTTTGAATTCTATCACTGTATTTGCTTCCACCACCGACGCGTTTCGGCAAAGATGCCTTCATCAGGGGGTAACAGCTATAATGTAAATAAAAATAATGATATACATCTACCGTAAAAGAAATAAATAAAATAAAATAAAATAAACGAATACTTGAAATGTTATAATCTGGATAAAAACTGGGACTGGTGGAGCTAACATCAATAAAATAAAACAAAGACAAATGTATGAAAATGTATAAAAACGCAGGACATAGAAATGTGATAATCAAAAGTAATAATGGTAAACATAAACACTTATAAACAATTATGAATAAAAGTATGTCTGAGAAAAGTAAATGAAAAACAACATAAGTCTCATAACATCAAGAGAAAAAGAAAATGATTCAAAAAATTCTGGTACTTACATACAATCATGTGCATGGACTAAAAGTATAATCCTAGGTTCAAGGCTGTGTACGTTCTGTCTCACTATATTTGAGAGACTGAATGTCGCCTAAGTTGGACTACAAATATAATAAGTAGCAAGGTAAGACATCAGTTGAACTCAAAATGTTAAGAAAATCATAAATAGTTAAATTAGTGAAAAGGTAACAACAATAAAGTAAATATATCATATAATGCATTGTTATATTGTTTTATCAATAAATGTTAATAAGCATATTGATTATCGGACCATATGGCTGTTTTTAAAAAAAGAGACTAATAAACAGAGAGTCAAAGGTTGAGAATCTATATCATGGCAAAAAAGTAAAACCAGGAAAGACATAACAACTATTCCAATGAGGTAAAAATTGTACAAATCGAGGTTGTAAACATATAAAATAACATTAAATAGTCTGAGTAGTAAGTCTTTTATACGTATGAAGATAACCACAAATAATTTAAATAATAATAAATTGATGATTATGTGTGTTTGTACCTATATCTTTGTATTGAGAGGGAAGACCAATGATAGTAAAAAGATTAGCTCTAGTAAAATTACTATAAAGGATATATATGTAATAAGATGTGCGTACCCACTAATGATATGTTTAATAAAACACACGCTTATCTAAATCTTAAAAAACTGTATGTATGCATAATTAATTAATTAGATAAATGAATAAATATGGTTTATCTTAAAAATTTAATGAATTAAAAAACAATGATCTTAATTAATCCTGTGTCAGGAAATACAACAAGAGTATTATGATCAAGACTCTGATATTGGGACAATGACATTAATTGAGAACAGTATATAATTGATTTAAAGGACATGTGTAGATTTCTTGATGACGTTATATCATTCTCTAGATGCAGTAAGTTAACGATATAGAACTTATGTAGTGGAAAAATTCATGATATAATATCGCGTACTGTTGTTGTGAGCTAGAGAAAATCACATGTGATCATTAAATAGCAGACTTAGGAAGGAATGGGCCAAAGTATATTTAAAACTAACCGGCATGGTGGTTTGATTCGAGGAAAAGAGATGTAATGCCTCAGATACAATTGTGGTGACTCATAGTGTAAATTACCTTAAAAAGGTCTTGTTCCTTCCAAGATCGTTGCCTAAATGTAAAAATACGTTCAATTACTGTATGAAAACAGGTTGTTACTTGGAAAGGTTTTATAAAAGAGAAAACTGAGTATTTAACATGTGCATTGTGAATAAAACAAGTATTGAATCAATGTAAAACTACACTTGAAACTATTTTGTTTGCATGTGTCAAACTAAACGCAGTGGGGATGATGCCGTGAGACACGGAGGAGAATGAAAGTGACAATAAAGGTCCCAAAGCGGACTGTTTCCATAATATAGCATTATGTATTGCTTAAACTCACACTACTGCTATTGTATCCAGCCTTGAACCTAGGATTATACTTTTAGTCCATGCACATGATTGTATGTAAGTACCAGAATTTTTTGAATCATTTTCTTTTTCTCTTGATGTTATGAGACTTATGTTGTTTTTCATTTACTTTTCTCAGACATACTTTTATTCATAATTGTTTATAAGTGTTTATGTTTACCATTATTACTTTTGATTATCACATTTCTATGTCCTGCGTTTTTATACATTTTCATACATTTGTCTTTGTTTTATTTTATTGATGTTAGCTCCACCAGTCCCAGTTTTTATCCAGATTATAACATTTCAAGTATTCGTTTATTTTATTTTATTTTATTTATTTCTTTTACGGTAGATGTATATCATTATTTTTATTTACATTATAGCTGTTACCCCCTGATGAAGGCATCTTTGCCGAAACGCGTCGGGGTCTGTCATCAATAAATTGGTTTTGAATAGTCCTGACTTCTGGTTCTTGCTTTTTGTGGTTCCTGCTGGATTTTTGCAAGCACAAGTGCTCCTTGTTTTTTCTCCTTTTGCTTCCACCACCTCCATTGGGAGGTCATTCTAAGCATCCACCACCCTTTCAGTGAAAAAGTATTTCCGGACGTAGTCTTTGAGTTTATCCCCTTGCAGCTTCATGTTATCCCCTCTAGTTTTACAGCTTCCCCTTCTTTGAAAAAAGGCTTGCTTGTTCATTAATATTCTTTAAGCATTTAAAGGTCTTATCATATCTCCCCTGTCCCTCCTCTCCTCTAGCATATACATATTTAGGTCTTCAAGTATCTTCTCATATGTTTTCTGGTGCAGGCTTCAAATCATTTTGGTCGCCTTCCTCTGAAGCGTTTCAAGTCCTTTTATATCCTTTGTGAGATAAGGTCTCTAAAACTGAACATAAGACTTCAAGTGAGACCTCACCAGTGACTTGTACAGGGCCATTATTACCTCCTGACCTTTCTGCTGGTTATTCTTCTCTATATGCAGCCCAGCTTCTTTCTGGCTTTGGCCACTGCCTGGCTGCATTGTTTGGCCACCTTGAGATCCTCAGAAACAGTTACTCCGAGGTCCTTCTCCTGGTCCATGCACACCAAACGTACACCCCCTATCGCATACAACTCCCTTGGATTTCTGCATCCCAAGTGCATGACTCATGGATGTCCATTATTGCATCCTACATTAGACCTGTTCCAGGCACGAACAAGTATCCGAAAAGTATTGGTTTTAGCTGAAAAACATCCAGAGGGTGTAGAGAAGAAAGCACTCAATCATCCCCAATACTCAACACAATGTCAAAGACAGCAACAGTTGGATTTGAACCCTGGCTACCCTATTCCTAACCTACTACTCTAATCAATTCTGGGGATGTCTAAGTAGACACCCCTGCAGACATCCCTATCGGGCACGTCCACATTTGTAGAATCATGTCTGCACCTGGACGTGCCTGTTTTCTTTTTCCAGACATTCTGGCTTAGACGTCCGAACTGCACTTGGACGTCATTTCTAAAATTCTACCAATACCTTCAATGGGGAGAGGTGGTGCGACAAAGTTACTTCAAATAAGTGAAATTTTCCAGCTTCCAAGCTTTTCAGAAGGTGGGTGAGTGTTTATCTCTCCCCCACCGCCATCGCTGCAGCTGCCATGGTGGAGGGGAACAGGTGTCCCCTTCTCCTTACTGCCACTATCGGGGACTTTGGTAGAATATTGCTTGGGGACCCCTCATCTGGTGCTAGATGTGTGGAACAGCCTCCCATGAGGATGTTATCAGATCTGAAGAAAGCACGGGGCAAACCCAGAGGATCTCTGAGGGAGAGGAAGGGATAGCAGAACTTAGTAGTTGGTGTGGGTGAGCAGATGGAATAGGTCGTATGGTCTTTGCATGCTGTCATTTTTCTATGTTTCTATCTGATACAGCATACTATATATATCATGAGAAATTCTCACATCTCATACTAGGAGGGCAAAGGAAAATGAAGCCGAGTGGCCAATGCATATAGGAAATGACAGTATCCCAAGACTATATTATTTCTGTTTTTAAATATTTATCTAAAAAACCTCCACTTATAACCACAATTTTAAGTGAATTCTTTAGTCTAGTCTTATGCTATGAAGAGAGGAGCCATAAGGAGCAGATTTTTTTTTGTCTTTGTGCATGTCTTCTTCCATTCTCTCTATAACTCGTCTTCTCTCTTTGTCTCCCCCCCCTTCCTCTAACTCTCTGCTTGCTCCATGTCTCTCCCCCTGTTGCACTGGAAAGGGTGGGGGTTGGGTGCAGACTTCCAGCAGCTATATTGGCCCTGGAGAAAACTGTGGGCCTGATATTCGAAAGGCATTTACATGGTTTGCAGTCCTGTAAACCGTGTAAATGCCGCTATCTGGGACATTCAACGGCACTAACATGGCTAGTACCGCTGAATATCCCCTCTCTTCTTCCTTATGCGCCCCGATGCTAACTGCTTAGCTTCGAGGCATATCGGAGGTATTCTGGGAAAGAGCGGAGGCGGCAGCAATCGATAACTGGGCAGCAACGATATTGCATGCTGCCCAGTTAGCTCCTGTGCTTAAAGACAGGCAAGCTCTTGCCTCACCTATCTTTAAGCACATGAGCGAACTGGGCAGTATGCAATATCGCTGCTGACTGGTTATCGACTGTGGCTGAGAGGCAGTGCGACGATACTGGATATTCAATGCTGTCGCCATATATGACCCTGGCATTGAATATCTGGGGTTAGAGGTTGGCAGAGAGGGCTATGCGCCAAAGGGACACATAGCCCTCCTAACTCAATATCGGGCCCTGCGTTCTTTGCAGGTGGTGACAGCTTTTATTGAAGTTACATAAGAATAATCCAGAGATGTTCCGTAGGTTTACCTCAGGAATCTGTCTTTGGACCTCTTCTCTTCTTGCTCTATGCCAGTGGCGTAAGTTACAATGTGGGGCCCCAAGCAAAATTCTGCTGAGGGCCTCCCATTGTGGTGGTGGTGACGTGGCCCTCTGTGGAGGCCCCCCTTTGTGTGGCGGCAAACTTACTTCATTGTGTTGCTGTACTGTCTCCGTTCTTGTAAGTTCACCAGGGGTCTGGTGGCTGTTCCCTGCCAGGTCAAAATCTCACAGTGTGACTGTTATCATGAGACTTCGACCCAGTAAGGAACAGCTCATCGGGCCCACAGCAGACTTACAAGAACAAAGGCAGTGCGGCAAACATGATAAAGTAAGTCTGCCATGCTGCCGCCACCACTGTATTGGCCCCCTTTTTGCCTGGGCCCACCCCCATTATGGGGACTGCTTGGGTGGAATTTACTCCACTGCTCTAAGCTCATTCCCTTGGTGCTGTAATTTCCTCTCATGATTTTCAGTGCCATCTTTATGCTGATGACTCTCAGATTTATCTCTCTGCATCTGAAATCTCTTCAGGAATACAGACCCATATCTCAGCTTGCTTGTTTGATGTTGCTATCTGGAGGTCCCTCCACTATCTAAATTGAGCATGGCTAAGGGATCTTTTCCCCTAAACCCTCCTCCCCCCTTCCTCGTGTCTCCATTTCGATGGATGACACTACCATTTTCCCTATTTCCTCGGCTCACAACCTTGGGGTCATCTTTGACTCTTCTCTCTCTTTCTCTGCACACATCTAACAGATAGCTAAAATGTGTCGCTCCTTTCTCTACAACATCAGCAAAATTCTTCCCTTCCTTTCTGAACATACTACCAAGACCCTTATCCCCTTTGTAGTCACCTCCCGTCTAGACTATTGCAACTTAATCTTCACTGGTTTCCACCTGAATCATCTCTCTCCTCTTCAATCCATTCAGAACTCAACTCCAAGGCTAATCCACTGCCAGAGTTGCTATAGTCATATAACCCCTCTCCCTATCCATTTACACATCCAGTTCAAACTACTTCATTCAGTCTGCTGCTCCTCATTATTCTCCTCTCTTATTTCTCCCTCTTTGGAAACACTGCTCATCGTGTAATCCCTTCTGTCTAGGCCCTTTCTCTTCCACTGCTAACTCCAACTGTGTTCTTTCCACCTTGCTGCGCCCTATGCCTGGAACAGACTAGCTGAGTCCAGGGCCAGTGCAAGGATTGGAAGTGCCCTAGGCTGGCCCCTCCATCCTGTCGCCCTCTGCCCCCATTGCCACTGCTGCCATCACTCCCTGGGGCTAGCAGCAGTGGCAGTGACAAAGGAACCATGACGCAGCACTTACCAAAGACACTAGTGCTGCGTCGCGGTTCCTGCCTGCTGTCTTCGGATGCTCTACTCCTCCTCAGAGGCAGACTTCTGGTTTGGCATAAACTGGAAGTGCCTGAAGATTGCGCAACGCTGTGTTGGAGCCTTTGGTAAGTACTGCGTCATGGTTCCTGCCTGCTGTCTTCGGATGCTCTACTCCTCCTCAGAGGCAGACTTCTGGTTTGGCATAAACTGGAAGTGCCTGAAGATTGCGCAACGCTGTGTTGGAGCCTTTGGTAAGTACTGCGTCATGGTTCCTGCCTGCTGTCTTCGGATGCTCTACTCCTCCTCAGAGGCAGACTTATGGTTTGGCATAAACTGGAAGTACCTGAAGATTGCGCAACGCTGTATTGGAGCCTTTGGTAAGTACTGCGTCATGGTTCCTGCCTGCTGTCTTCGGATGCTCTACTCCTCCTCAGAGGCAGACTTCTGGTTTGGCATAAACTGGAAGTGCCTGAAGATTGCGCAACGCTGTGTTGGAACCTTTGGTAAGTACTGCATCATGGTTCCTTTGCCATTGCTGCCCCTGCTGGACCTGGCAATGGGCACCTCTGAAGGGCCAGCGCTCTAGGTGGCTGATTAATTCACCTAATGATAGCACTGGCCCCGCTTGAATCAGTGCATCAGGCTCCGTCTCTGGTCCAATAAAAAGCCAGGCTGATAACTCAACTCTTTGAGGCTGCTTTTGAATCCTGACTCCTTTATCGCCCATGTTTATCAGGAGCATCTTTAGTCCCCCCGCTCTGTTTCTGTCTTGCGCAGATTGTAAGCTCTGATGAGCAGGGGCTGTCTCCCATGTATTTTTGTACAGCACTGCATACTCTCTGTAGCATTATACAAATGATTAGTAGTAGCAATAGTTTAGGTGCCCCTGATGTGACCTAGTAGGAAGCAAATGGCCACTTTAGAAGAAGGGACTTATGTGATATCGAAAGCTCATGGATCACATTGTCACTGTCGTACAATTCTTACATCAGTCTAAATTAGATCTTTTAATCTAGTACTCTCTTCTATCCCATATCTTTAAACGGCTCCCTCCTTGAGGTAGGGGAATGGTGTGAAGAAACAATAAGGATAAATGATGTGTCATCTGCGAAGCACGTCCATCTGATTTAAACGATACCAGCTTGGACTGAGGGAGAAGTGGTGGGCAGTAGACATGTGCATCGGTCAGCGTGCACTGTTTGTTCAGTGCTCACAAAATCTATTTCATGTATGCTAATCTAGGAATTAGTGCACCTAAAGCCCATTTCCGTGCTTTAGATATGCACTTAAAATTGTTTTTTAAGAAAAAAGCTTGAAACAAACTGAAAGAATGTCCTAACGTCGGAAAAAATCCAAAATCAAATCAAAACTAAACCAGTCTTTTTTTTTTTTCTCCGAATATCCCTAGAGGCAGGGCCATACCATGGGCTGTGCTGGGCTCTATGAGACGTTTGAATACCTCTGTGGCATAAATACACAGGAGGAGAGCCTCTTTTGATGAAAAGCAAGCTCTGCAATGAGGGGACATGGGATGAGGGTGAAGGGAGATAGATTCAGGAGTGATATGCGGAAATATTTCTTTACGGAAAGAGTAGTGGATCCGTGGAATAGTCTCCCAGTGGAGGTGGTAAAGATGAGGATAGTATCTGAATTCAAAGAAGCATGGGACAAACACAGAGGATCTCTAAAGAAAAAAAAAAGGGGACTGTTGTAGTGGTTGATATGGAAGGGCAGACTAGATAGGCCATGTGGTCTTTTTCTGTCGTCATGTTTCTATGTTTCTAAATATGGTGGAGACCTGATGCTAAGCTCTAAGAATAGCAGCTGCATTTTCACTGACTCCCTCTTTCTTTGCTTCCGTAATAAAGGGATTCTCCAAGGGGACTTTCGTCCGACTTCAGTTTGTGCTCAAGCAAACAGTCTGTCAGAAGCAGCAGTGGCAACGGAAAGACTGCAAGACCCTAAGAAGACCAGTAAGTAGGGGCAAGAAGCCTTGCATCACCCATTCCTTCCCCCTCTTTCTTGGCCTCGTCTTCATCCTTCTCCCCATCTACTTCGCCTCTACTGTCAGATAAAAAGAGTTCCAACCAAGCAGGACCCGTCTAACCTATGTCCAATGGCAGGGAGTCCTATCACACCTCCATGACTGTGCTTCTTAGGCTAAGCAGAGGGAACGCCAAAGTCGTCTCAGTCCCTCAAATGGATGGTGAAGGGCAATGAAGAAATCCCTTTCTGTAGGTAAATTAGTATATTCTTCTGGAAAATCGAGACTGTCATTATTGCCTAATCAGCCCTCGGGCAAACGTTCCACAATATGTTTACTTTTACCCACAGACAGAAGAGGCAGATCCAGAGGAGAGGGGTGGGCAGGCCAATGAACAGCACGCGCAGTTTTGAAGAATCAAAATGAGATGCATTGTTTCTGATAGAAAAATGACGTATGGAGAAAACAGGCGCAATCTCTGCAAGTAATTTTCCTGGAGGCAATAGTCAAAGCAAAAAAGCCTGTGCGAATGTTTGCTTTGATTACTGCTGCACCCCCTGCGGGTAAAAGAACCCAGGAAGCTTGCAGTCATGTGGGAAGACATGATTATGTTCCCCATAGATGCCATGGAAGCACGCATCTGCGCCGCTCTGTCTGCGGTGCTAGCTGACAGTGGAAAAACTGCAGGGCCGGCCCAACCATTAGGCAAACTGGGTGGTTGCCTGGGGCGGCAGCTTCTGGAGAGCAGCAAATAGTAGGGCATGCAATGATAAACAGATTGTGACAGCCAGAGGAGGCTCAAGGCTTAAGGCTAGCCTAGGGCACCAGCACCAATATGATAGAGGTCTATAAAATAATGAATGGTGTGGAACGGGTAAATGTAGATCGGTTGTTTACTCCTTCAAAAGGTAGAAAGACTAGGGGACACGCATGAAGCTAATCGGAGAAAATATTTTTTGATTCTTCATGGAATTCATTACCAGAGGATGAAGTAAACACTGTTAGTGTAGCTGGGAGGAAAAAGTCCATAAACTAATATTAAAGAGGACCAGGGAAATCCACTGCTTACTTATGGGATGAGCATTGTGGAATCTGTGTACCTTTTGGGAACCTGACTGCCAACCCCATGCTCCCACCCCTAAACATACCTCCACCCACCTCAATGTCACATAAAGTTACCAGATGTCCTCGATTTTCAGGGATTGACCTCAATTTTAGAGCAGTGTCCCGGATGCCCACCTTTTTGGCAACCTCCTGTCCCTGATTCCAGCAATGGGGACATGGGATATAAAAAATGTTTATTTTCAATACAGTAATTTGAATATGTCAGTTTTTAGAATTTACACCCATTTTCCTTTGCGGAATACTGGGGGGGGGGGTGGAATGCATCACTGTTTCTATTTGTTGATTTGTCTGCTTGGAAGTGAAATTGTTGCTGTTATGTGTGTGTGTGGAGGGGGGGGGAGGGGTCGCAGGGTAATGACGACTCTTCCCTCCTCCATGCCTTGTTGCTCAAACCTGGATCTATGTTTGAGCATTGCCTTTTACCTTTCCCAGCAATCGCGGCTTCACATAAACATCCACCAGCGTGAAGGAAAAAGATCTTCATGCTGGCGGTTGTACAGAGGGAGCCGTCGGGGCCTCGCGTGGCTGCCCCGGCTCCCTCCCCCACGGACTTCGGGAATCGGGATAAAAAGCCGTTTTTTTGCTCTGGCCGCTCCCGATCTTGTGGCCAGAGCAAAAAAAATGGCTTTTCAAGGGCTGGTTTTACATCTTTGCTGGTAGCCGGCCTGGCCATGGAAAAACCGGCCAGGCCGGCTGAAAACCGGCCGGTTGGCAACCCTACTTACGGGTCACTTTAGTTGAAGAATTTCTGAGGAGAGATGCTTCATTACTCTGATTGCCCCCTGCCTTTATTATTCTCACCAGAAGAGACTTAACTGTGTTACCTGCTACAAGATTGAGCCGGAGAAGCTAGAAGTCGTGTCTCATTATTTGGACTGCATTCCCGAACTGTTGCTGCAGCCGGTAAGAACGGCAACGCTTCTAATGTGGGTTCTAGTTCAGGCAGCCATTTGGTCATCCCCTAGGGTCTTTAACATATCAATATAAATAAAGGTAGGGTATGTGAACAAAAAGCATCCTAGAAAAAAGCCTAGATGTTTGCTTCTGTGGAAAATTTTGAGAAATAAAAATTTCATTTCTGCTTTTATTTATTTTTCTGTCAATGTTAAGTGGAAAGGTTTTGAATGAAACGGCAACAGATCCATGAAAAGAAAATCACTTTTTCCCCACAATCTATTGCTTTTCCAAAAATCATCAAACAGTCAAAAAGGAAATTTCGGTGTGCTTGCCTTGCTGTGTAAAAGTTTTTCCATTAAAATTTAAGACAACTATCTTTTTCGATATGCAAGATTTAGCAACACAAGGATGCCCTTTTACTAAAGCGTGCTGTGGTTTTGCACCTAAAACACCAATAGCGCAAACATTCATGCGCGTTAAGTGCAAAGCCACCATATTAACTTTCAAGGGTGTGCCCAACTCACCCATTTGCCACCTCAAAGCATGAGTTGTGGTTAGCGTGGAAATCAGTCCATACTGCCATATCCCCGCCCCAAGAGTTACTGCGGGCCCCAGCGCACAATTTCAGGGCACTTAAACCTGTACCCTCAAAGTATTTGAAACATGAAAAATTCCCTTGCTCATGAATTTTTTTATGAAAGTGGCTTAAAGCACCTGATGGAAAGCTGTACAGCGAGGTGAGATACCCTAGACAAGCCTCATCCCTTGCGCCCCCCCCCCATATGCTCCTTATTGCCACCGCTGTCACCCCTCACTGGGATCTACAGTGGCACCATGAGGCTGTTGGCTTATGTCCTTCTCGATGCTGACTTCCTTTTGTATGGGGAAGGAAGCCGCTTCTGCTCCATGCCAACAGGCAACAGGGGTTCCAGGCAAGGGAAAGATTACCCATGTTAAATTTAACACCTACAGTTAAAAGTATGATAATTAAGATGAACAAGGGCATATCCTGTGAAAAGGGATCATTTATTGACATCACCAAATAAATTGAAAACAATATTGTGCAGCAAAAATTATTACTGCAAGAATACTATCAACTAAAGTGCAGGGCCAGAAGAAAAAGAGAACAATAACAGTTCCTCCTTGGAAAAAGCGCATCAAAGAAAAAATACAATTATTGCATGTAGAGGTGTCCCTGATAGACGGGCATCTAAAAGGATTAAGATCATCAAATATAATGAGGACGATCCAAGACATCAAGCTGAAGCATGCTGCATTAACAGAAGAAGACCTGAAATTTATATGTTTATATGTTGCAACAAACAGGAACCCAAAACCGTTCTATAGGGAATTGGGAAAGAGCATTAATATGGCAAAAATACCACCAACCAAAGTTGAAACTGAAATCTTCTGGAGAAGCCTATACGAGGACCCCATTCAGCACAATCAAGAAGCAGAATGGTTACTCTGCATACAGGAACATTTAGAAAAATCAAACATCAAAACTATGGAATGGCCTGTAGTAACAACAAAAGAGCTGGAAAACAGGTTAAAATGAGCCCCAAACTGGAGGAGCCCTGGCCCAGATGGTTTGAGCAACCTTTGGCTCAAACAATTAACATCACTCCACTAAGACCTGGCAAACTGCAAAAACCAGTTGATCAAGCAGCCAAACTTGACGCTGCAATGGCTTATAAAAGGAAGAACATTTCTCCTTCCCAAGGGGGACCCAAGTAACATTCCCAAAAATTACAGACCAATAACGTGTCTACCTGCAGTCTATAAGATGTTTATTGCAATAGATGTAGACAGAATATGTGATCATATCGACTCCAATAACATAATGGCAATAGAGCAAAGGGGCAATAAGAGGGGAGCATATAGAATCAAAGATCCTTTAATATTAAATAAGGCCATCATGGCCAGCGCCAAGAAAAGCAGAAATCTCAGTATAGCATGAATTAATTATAAGAAATCTTTTGACAGTGTCCCACACTCTTGAATAATAAATTGCCTTGAGATGTATAAGATAAATCCTGGTTTGACAGAGTACATTAAGTTCACCATGACAATGTGACAAACCACCCTATTTTTGAAATACGAAGATGGTCAGTACATCATTCCTAACAAGAACCAGTGAGGAATATTTCAGGAGATTCCCTATTGCCACTTCTGTTTTGTATGGCACATAATCCAATGAGTACTCTCATCAGCTCTTGAGATTCAGGCTAAATCTGTACCCCAAAATAAGGTAACAACCCAGAGGTAACATCCCATTTACTATTTGTAGACAACCTGGAGCTGTACAGTTCTAGTGATCAACAATTAGCAGAGGAACTCCATATACTGAAAAGCTTTTATGATGACATCAGGATGACCTTTGGCCTAGACAAATGTGGTAAGGCAACTTTTTTTTAGAGGAAAATTGAGCAAAATGGAAAGAATCTCCCTGGGTGAGGGCTGTGACATCAAGGAACTTGAATGGAGTGGAGGAGTAGCCTAATGGTTAAGAACACTGACTTGGGACCCCAGAGGACCAGGGCTTGATTCCCACTAGTACTCCTTGTGGCCTTGGGCAAGTCATTTAGTCCTACATTGCCTCAGAATAATCTAAGTTATCAATGTCCCTGTTTAATGTACATTACTAAGTTTCAATGTAAACCGCTTTGATTGAAATGATAAAGTAGTATTTTGTCGCGGGGCTGCCCCGTCTACGCCTTATTACTGTTGGGGTGACCCCGGGCAAAGATTATGCTAGGCAGTCAAGGGAATGTAAGTTCACTCGGCGTAGTTGAGAGAAGTGACCTCACAGATTCCAACTACCTAGGAGCACTCATTAATGAGACCAGGTGGAGGGAAATAAGGCTTTTATTCCCTGGTTAATGCAAAGGTTCAACATAAGAGATAATCCAAGAAACAGAAAGTCCTTTGTGTCAAAAGGTACCAGTATTTACAATGGTTGCTTAATTGTTGCTTCACAACTAAGGCAGGTTTCATTACCGGAATTTCAGTACAAGAAACAGCACTTACATTTCATTCATTCTTCTTCACTATACAGAGCATACAGACTCTGGAGCTGAGGCCGTGCACCAGTCACATTCCATGAGCTCTGGCAGAGATAAGGGAACAGTATTTGGGTATTCAATCTCCATGGACTCCCCTTCGCTATACTCAGTAGAGGAATATTCACTGTCCCTGTCTGACCCAACCTTGTAGGTTAGGACTCTGGAGTCTGGCTTCCCATAGCCAGGGGTTCTTAAGGCTGGAGGAATTTTACTGAACCAATCTGGTTTCTTTCCCCTCTCATAAGGAGCACGGGTTTTAGCAGAGCCTTTAGGAGCACAATATTCACAGTCATTGGTTAATGTTTCATACCTGAATTTAGATGAGTTGAAATTACCAGTGTTTTCTCTTCCAGCTACTTTCCTTTGGTAGCTGAGCCTCTGCCTGCCAGCATTGGATACAGCTGCGCTTCTAGGCAGTTGAGTAAAACTTGTCCTGGATTCTCCTCTCTCCCTGGGTAAAAACTCCAGCTGACCATAAGAGGGCTTTCCTCTCTGACCGGGTAAAACTTGGTAATAATCCTTCAGAGATTGTAAGCCCTTCTCAGAACCCTTCTCCCTGGTTCCTGGCTTCCGTCTCTCTGTTCTGGATTCAGGCAGACTGTAAGAACAGGGCGTGGCAGACACTCTCACCTTAGAGCTGGCTCTAGCAAACTTCCCTTGTGCAGCAGGGTCAGTTTGGGCCTTCTGGCTCCCAACCTTGTGAAGTCTGTTCCCACTCAGGTTCTTCTCAGTCCTCTCTTGATGGCTCTCAGCCTTCCCTCTGTGGCTCTCAGCCTTCTCTTGCTCCTTCTCTAGGTGCCTCCCAGCTCTCTCTCGGTGGCTCTCCTTCTTCTCCTCTTCCTTCTCCTTTTCTTTCTTCTCTACTCCAGAAGCATTCTGTTCTGATTTATAAAGCAAACTGCTTGGGATGACTTCCGGGTTCCTTTCCAGGTGCAAGTCATCAGAGTTCCTAGGCTCATTAACTCCCGAATGTCTGTTCCTGCTCCCTCTAGCTGTGCCTGGGGGTAATTGCACACCTAGTTCCTTAAAAGAAACAGGATTTCTTTTCAACCACTCATCTTTATTGACACACGCCTCATGACAATATAAAACCTGTTAAATAAATAAAATAAAAATATCTTGGAGTAGAGGAAGGAATAGCACACAGGCAGAAATTACTGAGAGAAAAAGTCAGTAAAGAATAATACTATAGAAGATTAAAATCATTATTGAAAAGTGCCTTAACATCATGGAATAAGATACAAACCATCAATCAGCTGGCAATTCCTGTACTGTCATACAGCTTTGGGATTGTAGACTGGCTTCTTAAAGATTTTGAAAAACTGGATGTGTGAACAAGAAAACTCCTCCATGCCCATGAAGTAATTGATTACACCTACAGAGCTACTGTCATAGGCCTCCAGGCCTACCTAACAGCATCATCAGATACAAATACGCAAAAAGTGCTGAAATATGAAGGCATCCAGGGCTGACGTTCCTTTCTTAATTCAGAGGTCTGACCTGAAGCAGGGGGTGGATGTGTGTACCCCCGAAACGTGGCACGTCGTAGCGACATGACCTACTGAACTGGCATCGAATTTTCGCTGCTTACAACGTCTACACAGCCTGTTCGTCTGTTTATAAAGCTAAGTACCAGCCATCATTGAATGGGAGCTGTTTTAAATTTACTCTACAAATTGATTAAAAAGGACGGGCCACTGTGGTAACAGGCATTGATCCTGTTTACTGTGCTGGCCAATCCAACAAAAAAAGTTAATTGTGGTTTGACATTTAGCTGGGTTTTTTATGGATTTTTGAGTGTGTTTTGACCCAGTCTCGAAGTATTTAGGTGTTCACTTTGGTGTTTGAAATATGAAAGCAAACATCCAAAATATGTCTCCATCGTCAAACTTGGACAAGCGTTCTGATGACTAGAAGGACTGAGTGAGAATCCACAAACACACACAGGAAAGAAAGCAGCAGGATTTGCAAAACAAGAGAAAAAAAAAACTCTTCAAAGAATTAGATCAGCAAACGAGGAAAACCAAGTGGCTAATGCACAAATACAGTGAAAATACAAAATGTTACTCCAGGAACCCTTTGTCAATCAAAAACGGACAGATGAATGATTAAGGAGAGGTGAACTAAAACCGAAGGATGAGAGATCTATAGTTGCAGACCAGGACTGTGGATTACGGACGAAATGGTTTACAGCGAGCACTGAAAAAACTGACAAAACAGACATATGTCAATTCGGTAAGAAAGACCTGGAAACAGTGACTCACCTCAAAGCTGACTGTGAAGTTCTAATGGCAGAAAATTTCTATAGAGAAAGGCACAACAAAGTAGCACACCTCATACATTGGAAACTCTGTAAACACTGCAACATCACAGTGCCTGAAAAGCACTGGGATCATAACCCTAAGAGAATTACAGAGAATGAAGAGGTTATGATCTCTAATTGAAGAATTGATAGTGTGCATTGCTCAATTGAAGGTGCTGATGATGCACTCAGTATTACTCGTAATTCACTTAATGTGGCTGCATTTCGCAACAGGGCTGCTTCAGGAGTGTAGCCAGATAACTAAAGAATGAAAGCATATGAAAATCACCATGTTTATAGTAAATGTAAAGAGGAGAAAAATCTTAAACTGTACAAGGAATCCATTATTTCAAAAACTGAAAACCAAATATAAACCCCAAATGAACCACCATTGCACTCACTTTCATCTTGTGTCACCACCAATCTACTGAAATTGCATCATGAATATATCATGGCTCCCGATACATGCTAGACTCACATACAAAACCTTATTGCTGACTTTCAAAGACACCAACGGGCTCTCCTCCACAACACTAGAAGAGCTTATCCAGACCGCGCCCCCTAACAGGTCCAGAAGATTGGTGGCAGTCAATACACTGGTAGTCCCGAAATCAATAACCCAGTGCACCCAGGCAACAGCAAACAGGGCGTTCAAATTCTGTGCGCCCAGATGCTGGAACACCCTACCTCCCAGCATCTGGGCAATCCCTGACCTAGCCCAGTTTAGGAAGGCCTTGAAGCACCATCTCTTCCTCCTGTACTACCCGGCAGACAGTGCTGCAATAGCCCCTCCCACTACCTAGCCTATGCAGTACAATTGAACCTTATCACACAAAACACTCATGACTACGACTAGTGAAATACGACTTGTCATGTCGCCTAAATGTAAATAGTTACCTAGTTATCCAAATTTTAGTGCCTATTCCTTGTAAACACAGATCAACCAATGAAATGTGTAAGTTTCTATGTTCCATGTAAACCGCACTGATGTTGAATAGCGCGGTATAAAAGAGACTGTAAATAAAAAATAAATAGAAATAATAAATAAAATCATAACCTATTCTTTCAGCATTGACTATGGTCCATTCTACTAATAAACGGCTATTGGACTCTATAATTAGCAACTCTTAATAGAAGGCACAATCCAGGTTTTGCTTCCAACACCTTCAATTAAGCTATACTCACTATCAATACTTCAATTAGACAAAGATACGTTTTAAAATTTTTGATGTGATCGTTTCAAAGGAAAGGAAAAATAATGAAATTCGAAGGGGTTTTTCTCACTGAGGACTTGTGCCTTTGATCTATGAGACAGATCTAGTGTAGGATCTAAGGGACAAACTGAGGTCTTTTCCCCTTCGTATTTAATTATAGCCATCACTATTGCAATATAGAAGATTATAAGTTACAAACTGATTTTAGGAGACCATTAGCAGGGGATTGGTATGGTTACAATATTGGTTTACACCTGTTGCAGCCTGTTTGGATATGCTCAAAACTAACCCATTTGGAGAAACTGCCCCGAGGGTGGGATCAGAAGTAATAAAACCCGTTAAATAAAATAAATAAATGGTCTATCTCCGCTCCTTCTGTGTGTCACTGTTTTTTGTGGAGTTCACATCTTCTTTTGATGTTTGTGTACTGAAACGGAAGGCAATTGGACAGACTAGATGGGTCTTACAGTCCTTTCCGGCAGTCACATTCTCTGTTTCTGTGAACTCTGTGTCTCTGTCTGCAGGAACGAGAAGAAGGAAGAAGGGAGAGGTGCAGCGAGGTGCAACGAGTCGAAGAAACTGGCCTGGGCTTTCCTGGTTCCTTCAGTTTCTCAAGAGCTAAACCTCGCTAGGATAAAGGTAGGTGCTTAGAAAGATACAGAAGGGAAAAAAGTGGAAATAGAAACACCTGAATTTAAGTCAGTGTCCCCAAAGTGTAGGGCAGGAGTGGATCTACTAGTAGTCATCTTACATGATTATCATCAGGCTTTTTTTAAAATTTATATTCATTCAGTCAAACTCTTTCCAGAGCCCAAAACAGATTACAGCAATAACACATATGGCTTCTAAATTGATCCTCCTAAGTTACGATCCTAAATTTGGGTCCTAGTTTCAGCCAGACATAGGAGCCTATGTTTTCTGCTGAAAAGTCACCAGAATTTAGATGCTTACAAGTTATGCTCCTAAATTTGGGACTGCAATTCAATGACCTAGGTTTATGCACGTACGGGGGTGTAGTTACTAATATGCATTAAGGGAATAATGCATGATATTTGCCACTTAAAGTGCGTTAAATGGCAAAATTGTGCATTGTTTTACCATCATGCACATTAAAGTCCACGTGCAATCTCCAGGAACAAGCAGGAATGTAGTCATCACATATGGGTATCGTCGGTACCGACGGAGCCTGCGCGGGAACGCTCCCCAGCGTCCAATTAGGAAGCTTTTGGGAGCATCCCACAGCGCCTGCGTGCTGCCTTCCCACCTTTCCCAACTGCCTCTCTCCAGTTCTTCGTTTTCCGTGGAGCCAGCAGGTCGTGTTCCTGTCACCGCAGAAAATGTTTCTTCTTTTTTGTGGTCGTGTCTGCCTTCCTCGACGCTTTACCGGTACCGCCGTTTTTTCTTTATTTCATTCTTTAAAAAAAAAATAAATTCTTAGTACTTTTTCCTTTTCTTTTCAGGTGCACGTGCCATTTTGGGCCTTAGGCCCAGGATTTTTTCCATAATGGAGAAACCCTCCTCGGGTTTTAAAAAGTGCACCAAATGTGGCGGTACCATCTCCGTCACCGACATCCATGAGTGGTGTCTGAAATGTTTAGATCCTGACCATTGCCATGATGTCCCAGAGAAGTTGATAGAACCGAGCTGCCAAGCTCAGTACCCTGTTTCCCTCTGATGCAGCTTCGGTGGCATCGACGTCTTCCAGGGCTTCGTCTTCCTCCCGTGGATCTCAGGTAACTAAACATAAGTCTAGCCGGTCCTCAAAGGGTAGATCTCCTTCTAAGCATCGAGATGCCTCTGGCGTTGCCCTTGAGGATTCTGCACCGGCAAAATTGCCCCGGCGGGAGGCTTCGGCTTCCAAAGCATTATCGGGACTCCAGGATGTTCTCGAGGCCTCGACCTCGGCAGAACTACTGGTGCCATGCTCTGGGGTACCGGCGATCTTCTCCGGTACCGACATCCAGGCATTGGCAGCGTCGATAGACCAGAGAGTCCTGGCTATTTCGCGTAGTCTGGCGGCTCTCCTTGCGGCATCGATGCCCTCGGAACCGCGACAGACAATCCAACTGGTACCGGCACCGGTATTGGTACTGGTACCGATAGCATCGACATCGGTGTCTGCATTGCCGGTACCCAGTCATCCGATGCCTTCCGGTACCGATACTCCGGTACCGATTACCCCCGGTACCTACTTCGGTCGGTACGGGTATCGGGCTCTTCAAGAGCATCCGGACCGACGGTACTTCGAGTCCTCAGAAGAATCTGAGGATTCTGACAGTTCTGTGGATGCAGGAATGCTTCTCCCAGAGGAGCCCTCCTCCCCTAAACGTAGGATGTCTCCTCCAGAGGATATTTCCTTTCAGGATTTTATCAGGGAGGTGGCTCGGGGTTTGTCCATCACTGTTGCCCCTGAAACAGAGCCCAGAGCAAAGGAGTTGGAAATTTTACAATATCCCAAAACTCCTAAGGAGGCAGCTACCTTGCCCATTCATGAGATTTTGCATGATCTCATGTTAAGAATGTGGGAGGCACCTCTTACCACCTCTCCTCATTCGCGTAGACTGGATACTCTGTATCGAGTCCCTCCTTGTCCTGGTTTCCAAAACACTCAGCTCCCCCACCACTCTATTGTAGTGGAATCAGCTATGAGAAGGATCAAGAGTGCAAAGAGGCATGCCTCTAAACCTCCAGGACGTGAGTGTAGAACTCTGGATGCTTTTGGACGTCGTGTCTTCCAAGCCTCCATGCTTTCTGCCAGGATCAGTTCCTATAGTCTATACATGGGAATGTTCCTGAAGGAGGTCACAGGTGATTTAGAGGCTTTGAGTCCTATTCTTCCTGAGGATAGAAGACAGGATTTTCTCACATTGGTCAAACATGCCCAAGATGTTTCTAAATTTGTCAACTGTGCAGCTTTTGGCTGTTTTGAGTGCATAAGCAGAACCTCTGCCATTGCCATAGGTGCACGTAGAATTGCTTGGCTCCAGGCATCTGATCTGGAGCTCTGAGTACAAGACAAATTGGGAAATATCCCTTGTACTGGTGAGAACCTGTTTGGTAGAGATTGGCAGGAAAAAGCCAATGAGTTGGATGCTGACAACTCCACCTTGGATAGATTATCCAAGTCCACAGCTGATCCTGCTAGAAAGAAATCTTTCAAGAAACCATTCTTTTCTAAGAAGAAAAGATATTATCCTGCTAATGCTCAGCAGGGACATTCTGCAGGTCAGCTTGTCAGGAAAGGTCAGCAACCACCCAAACAGAAGAAAGCAAAGACTGCTAAGCCTCAGCCATCCCAGCAGTCTCAGCCTCCACAAGGCCTTTGACTTTCAGCTAGAGAACTTAGCCTTCCTGGCTCTCGTGGGACCAGAGCCTTCCACCATTCCAGGAAGGTTATGTCACTTTGCCCCCAGATGGGGGCAGATAACAGCAGAGCATTGGACACTCTCCATCATAAAGGAGGGGTACAAGCTTCATTTTTCAAGCATGCCCCCTCCCACAATAATAAAGCAGTTCAATTCTCTGACCTCTCTCATCAACCTGTTAGGTCAGGAGGTCACTATGCTTCTTGCCCAAGGGGCAATAGAAGAAGTACCCATCCATCAGCAGGGTACAGGGTTTTACTCCCCCTATTTCCTTATCCCAAAGAAAACAGGGGGATACAGACCTATCTTGGACCTCAGAGAATTGAACAAATTCCTTGTCAAAGAGAAATTCAAAATGATTTCTCTCGGAACTCTGCTGCCATACCTTCAGAGTCAGGATTGGCTTTGTTCTCTAGATCTCAAGGATGCGTACACCCATGTTCTCATCCATCCAACTCACAGAAGGTTCCTTCTGTTCCTTTTTCAAGGAAAGCACTACCAATACAGGGTGCTTCCTTTTGGCCTGGCCTCAGCTCCAAGGGTGTTCACGAAATGCATGGCTGTAGAAGCAGCATTTCTCTGCACTCTAGGGATATTCGTCTTTCCCTACTTAGACGACTGGCTCATTCGAGCCCCAACATAGTCAGAGGCCAGGACTTCTCTATCCTGCACAATGCGTATCCTTCAGTATTTGAGTCTGGTAATAAACATCCCAAAATCCAGTCTAACTCCAACTCAGTCTTTAGAGTTCATAGGAGCTTTGCTGGATACCAGAAAGGCAAGGGCCTATCTCCCCCAGGCCCGCTGCCTTCGCATTGTGCAGTTAGCTTCTCAAGCAGTGCTAAAGCCTCATCTCACTGCCCAAGAAATGCTACAACTACTAGGCCACATGGTATCTACTGTGCATGTGGTTCCCTATGCTTGCCTTCATATGAGGGCAGCCCAGTGGACTTTATCCACCCAATGGACCCAGGCATCAAGATGCCTGTCAGACAAAATAGCAAACACAAGTCACCTTATTTTGTCCCTCCAGTGGTGGGAATCCACTCAAAACTGTTGCTGGGGTCCCCTTTTCAACAATCCTTACCCTAAGCAACTCTCACAACAGATGCTTCTCCGATGGGTTGGGGAGCTCATCTGCAAGACCTCTCCACCCAAGGCACCTGGTCTCCACAGGAGACTCATCTACATATCAATCTCTTGGAGCTCAGAGCAATCTTCCTTGCTCTTCGAGTGTTCCACAACCTGCTCAGCTACAAGACAGTCCTCATTCATACGGACAATCAAGTAGCCATGTTCTACGTGAACAAGCAGGGGGGAACAGGCTCTCTGTCGCTTTGCAATGAAGCTTTGCGACTATGGGCCCTCGCCAGAAAGCATCAGATTCATCTCCTGGCAGTGTATCTTCCAGGCATACAAAACTCTTGGGCAGACAGACTCCGTCGAGTTCTGCTTCCACACGAGTGGTCTCTGCATGCAGACCAAGTGGCCAAGATTTTTCAAATTTGGGGAACCCCGGACATAGACCTCTTTGCAAATCCATGGAATGCCAAACTTCCCTGGTTCTGTTCCAGAATTCCGGCTCAGGGGGCTCTGGCCAGGGATGCTTTCCTCCTTTACTGGGGTCAAGACTTCCTTTATGCCTTTCCACCCATTCCCCTAATTCCTAAAACCCTGTTCAAGCTTCAGAGAGACAGAGGCCGTATGATTTTCATAGCTCCACATTGACCAAGGCAAGTGTGGTACTCTCTGCTTCTACATCTCTCTCAAGCTCCCTCCCTGGAGTTAGGGTCTGCTCCATATCTCCTATCTCAGGAGGACAGAATGTTATGGCATCCCAATCCCCAGTCTCTGCATCTCAGGGCTTGGTTGCTGAAGGCCTAGATCTCCATGATCCTAATCTCCCTCAGCAAGTAAAAGATATTCTTTTTGCTTCCAGGAAACCTTCCACGAGACGCTCTTATGCTTTCAAGTGGAAAAGGTTTACCATATGGTGTTCGCAGAAGGGTCTTAACCCCCTTGCGATACCTCTGGAATCATTGCTGGAGTATCTCCTTCATTTGTCCAATGCAGGTCTTAAGACTAACTCAGTAAGAGTCCATTTGAGTGCTATTGCAGCTTCCTTTAAGCCTCTAAATGGACAGCCTATTTCCTCTCATCCCCTTATAGCAAGATTTATGAGAGGCCTTCTTCTAACTAAGCCTCCCATTAGGCCACCACCGGTGGCATGGGACTTAAACCTGGTTCTTGGGCAGCTCATGAAGCCACCTTTTGAACCCTTAGCTACTACCTCCTTGAAATTCCTTTCTTGGAAGGTTATCTTTCTCATTGCAATCACATCAACACATCACATTAGTGAGTTGCAAGTGCTAGTAGCTGATCCACCTTATACAAGGTTCCATCATGACAAGGTAGTCCTTAGGACTCATCCACACTTTATGCCAAAGGTGGTCTCGCCTTTTCATCTAAACCAAGCGGTCTACCTACCTGTGTTTTTTTCCAAGGCCTCATGCATCAAATGCAGAGAGGAATCTTCATACCTTGGACTGTAAAAGAGCTTTAGCCTTTTACTTACAAAGAACACAGCAACATAGAAAGTTCTCTCAACTCTTTGTTGCTTTTGATCCTTCTCATTTGGGACTTCCAGTCTCCAAGAGAACACTATCCAACTGGATTGCTCAGTGTATATCCTTTGCTTATCAGAGTAAGAATCTTCCTCTGGAGGGCCATGTCACAGCTCACAATGTCAGAGACATGGTAGCTTCAATGGCTCATCTGCACTCTGTGTCTATCGACGACATCTGTTGAGCAGCCACCTGGGCCTCGGTTCATACCTTCACAGCCCATTACTGCTTGGATAAGGACTACCGCTGGGTAGCCTTGTTTGTTCAGGCTGTTCTCGAACACCTGTTCCATGCCTAATCAACTCCTACCCACCATCCCTGGTAGGATGCCAGAGATCCATGGGGGGAAGTGGAGCCCTTCTCAGGGGCACACAACTTCTGGGGTCTCTCACTGGCATCTAAAGCTAGGGAGTCCCCATATGTGATGACTACATTCCTGCTTGTTCCTAGAGATAGCATAGTTACTCACCTGTAACAGGTGATCTCCGGGAACAGCAGGAATTTAGTCCTCACAACCCACCCACCTCCTCTAGGAGTTGTATCTCTCTATCTATCTCTTTCCCTTTCCCTCTCTCTCTCTTTGTCTCAGCTTTATTTATTTATTTACATTCTCTTATATACCGTGCTATTCTGCATCAGTGCGGTTTACATTGAACAAACTGAAATTACATTGAACAGGGCATTATAACTTGGAGATAACTATTTTACAGGGAACATGGGCTATGGAGGGTTAAGTGGCTTGCCCAAGACCACAAGGAGTACCTGTGGGACTAGAAACCCCAGTCTTTCCGGCCCAAGGTTGCTGTCATCTAGTGGGATTTGAACCCCCGACCTTCCGGCCTGAAGTACCTTGCCCCAACCACTAGGCCACTCCTCCACTCAACTGGAGAGAGGCAGTTGGGAAAGGCAGGAAGGTAGCACGCAGGTGCTGTGGGATGCTCCCAAAAGCTTCCTAATTGGACGCTGGGGAGCGTTCCCGCGCAGGCTCCGTCGGTACCGACGATACCCATATCTGAGGACTAAATTACTGCTGTTCCCGGAGATCACCTGTTACAGGTGAGTAACTATGCTTTACATAATAATGAAATGCATAACTCCTCATGATTATACAAATTGAATGCAACTTGTGTTGAGTTTTGCAAGCTGTGTTGTTTTTCTTGCCCAGGAGCACTGGCCAAGAAGGTTTGCCAGCTCTTCCTTCTTTGGAAGGGGTGTGGTTATCTAAGACACGGAAATCTGCTTTCAGCTAGGTGGCTCCAACAATTTGGGATAATCATTCTTTCGACCTCTGCTCCCAGGCCTTCTCTCTTCTTTTTTAGAAAAAAAATTGAAAGTATGTCTGCTTAGCCAGGTCTTTGGGGAAATGGTTTTACTAGGGTTCGGGTTTTTCTTTTAGTTGCTTTAATTTGAGTTAGTTGTTTTGTTTTTTATTCACCCTTCTTATTTTCATCGGTATAAGTTTTTGCATTCTACTCTGCCTAGTTGCCATTATTGGTTTTGAATAAACATTAACAAAGTCATTAGGCCCGCCTCTATCTTACTCCATTAAAAACCTCGCCTTTTTACTTTGAAATTGATTTAGGGGGTCATTACTAAGCTCAGACGCTTATGTGGGTGTAATTGGCCCCTTGTGCCCATGTTTCAGTCCAACCTTTACACCACCTCAGAACCTCATGCTGTAGAGAGAAGGGCCCTAAAATTAGGGGTGGGTTAGCATTACTACTACTACTGAGCATTTGTATAGCACTACCAGTCATACGCAACGCTGTACAGACATGTAAAAGACAATCCCTGCTCATCAGAGCTTACAATCTAGTCAAGACAAAACACAGAAGGTGTAAGCAGGCGTAAAACAAGGGAAGAAAAAGAGGTCAGGTGAGTCAAGATCCAAAAGCAGCAGCGAAGAGGTGAGCTTTGTTGGGGTTTTTCTGGGCTTCCCTTAAGATTAATTGGGGATTTTCTATTTTTTGTTTGGCTGCTTGTGTTCAACCCCAATGTACATACAGGACCTTAAACACAAAGTACTATTGGAAATGTGTATGTTCACTGTTTATTGTAAACCGCGCTGATGCTGAATAGCGCGGTATAAAAGAGACTTTAAATAAATAAAAATAAATAAAATAAATAAACAAATCGCTCGTGCCACCATAAAAGCATGTAAAAAGTTTTATTTATCTGATCAGGTCTGCAACATCACAAGCTCTACTTTTGATTTATAAGGTACAAATTTCAATATCAATCCATAGCATCAATACAGTAGTAGTGTGTTCAGAAAGGAAAGGGCAGATTAGCATGGGAAGGAAGCATGGGAAGGAAGGGCATGTGATAACTTTCTTGCTTCTCTTTTACCCCTGACACCCACTTGCACACACTTACACAAATTTTCTCTTTCTATCTTCTCCCTCTTCCCCCTCCCTCCCCCCCCCCCAAATCTGGCCCCAGCATTCTCCTCTATGTTACTAAGCCAGACCTCAGCACTTCTCCACTTCTCCCATGACTAGCCCCAGAACTCTTCCCAGAGCAATCGCTGGTCAACATAGCTTCCCAAGCAAAGTTGGTATTCTGTACCTCTCTTCCCTTTACGCCATACTGGGTCAGATCAAGGGTCCATCTAGCCCAGTATCCTGTTTCCAAGAGCGGCCAATCCAGGTCACAACTACCTGTCAGGTTCTCAGAAAGGTACATAGATTCCATGCTGCTTATCCCAGGGGTAAGTAGTGGATTTCCCCAGTCCTCTTTAATAACGGTCTATGGACCTTTCAGTCATGTGTTCATAGATCGAGTCAAAAGGCCGGCATGGCATCCCCTCAGTTTGACACTTTGGGGGCCAATGCAGAAAACATGAATGCAGCATTTTTCTAGCGCTTTTCCCATGCTAGACTTGCTCTCTGATGCAGAAAGCAATTTAGCGTGGGGAAAAATGCCAGAAAAACTACTGTGCTAAACTGCAGCGCATTGAGCATGCAAATCGTATGCAAAGTGCTGTATATTTTATTGCACCCAATATAAAAAACTACCCTGAAGCTTACCACAGTTTTTAACATTATTTTTAACACTGGATCGTTCTTCCAGCTTCGGGCAGGCATAAAGATCCAACCGGGAGCAAAAGGATCATCTCAGGTGAAGTTTGACATATCATCTCAGATGATCCAGGCATTGGGGAAGGCCCCCCGATGTCATCAGCACACCAAATTCATATAGGTTATGGCCCTCATTCTGACCCACGTTTAGTGGGTCTGGACGTCCATTCTGGATGTCCAGACCCGCTAAATGCCTGGACTGCACTGGCAGGAATGGAGCTTCCCATACGTAGATGCGAGTTGTGCTGGGAGCTCTGTTCGTGGACGGGAGTTGGCAGGCTGAGGGAGGAGTGAGGGTGGGCAGTGGGCGGCATCATGACCCCGGACATACAGGGCCAATTCCGAGGTTGCTATGTAAGCTAGGGACTTATTCCACCTGAGAGGTGGAATATGTCCCCCTGGACATCGGGGGATGCCAGAGCTGGGGTGTCAAAGGCAGGTGAGGGGGTGCAGGGGGATCCCCATGGCCTGACCCCCCTGCAAAAGCAGAATAACATCAGAAACAGCCACACTTTTAAACCACACATCAAAAACAAGTGGGAAGATGTGGGCAGAACAAAATCAATGCAAAATACACACAAGCCAGGTAAATGCTGGAAAGCAATGAGCACAAATACTAGAAGCTTAGCCAACAAAGTTCCAGACCTGGAAGCCCTAATGGAGGAAATGGATTTGGACATTGTGGCCATTACAGAAACATGGTTTAATGAATCGTTTGATTGGGATATAGCCATAGCTGGCTATAATCTATTCAGAAGAGACAGAGAAAATGGAAAAGGAGGAGGCGTAGCCTTGTATGTCAAAAGCAATATTAAAGCTACTGAAATGCAGGGGACATGGGGAAAAGAAGAAGCGCTCTGGATTGCGTTGGAAAGAGGAGATGGCACTGTCATCCCTACTGGTGTAGTCTACAGACTGACTCAAATTGAAGAGTTGATAACAATTTGATTATAGATATTGCCAAGATAGCCACAAAGGGGGAAGCAATCATTTTGGGTGACTTTAATCTACCTGATGTGGATTGGATTACTCCTTCTGCACATCTGGAAAGAAGCTAAAAAATTGTAGATGCTCTCCAAGATGCATCACTTAGACAAATGGTCATGGAGCCAACCAGGGAAAGCTCAATGCTGGATTTAGTGCTCACCAACGGTGACAGTGTGTCAAATGTTTGCGTGAGTGCCCCTGTGAGCAACAGCGATCATCACACAGTGTGGTTTGAGATAAAAGCCAAGGTAGAGGCCAAACATAGCAAGCTCAAAGTCCTAAACTTCTAAAACACTGACTTCAATAAAATGGCCGAGTACCTAAAGGAGGAGATGATAGGGTGGAAGGAGATAAGGGAAGTGGAATTGAAATGGGTTGAACTAAAGGTGGCAATAAAAGGGGAAACAGACAAATATGTAAAAAAGGTAAACAAAAACAAGAGGAAAAGGAAACTTATTTGGTTTTCTAAAAAGTGGTTGCTCAAATAAAGGCAAAAACCACAACTTTCGCAAAATTCAAAAGCTTGCAAACAGAAGAACACAGAAATGAATACAGAATCAAACTCAAAGAGTCAAAAAGAGAAATAAGGATAGCAAAATCAAAGGCAGAGGAAAAGATGGCTAAAGATGTTAAGGGTGGCGACAAAACTTTCTTCAGGTATATTCAGGAAAGGAAGAAGATCAGAGTTGGAATTGCAGGACTCAGAAGTGCTGGGAAAGGACTCATGGAAAGTGACATAGAAAAAGCGAAATTGCTAAACAAATATTTCTGCTCTGTTTTTACTAAAGAAAATCCTGGAGATGGACCAGCTGTGACTCCCAAATATAAAAATGGGAATGAAGTAGATACCACGCCATTCACAGAAGATGAGGTGTTGGAACAACTTGCTAAACTGAAAGTGGACAAAGCCATGGGACCGGATGGGATACATCCCAGGATACTGAAAGAGCTCAGAGAGGTTCTTTCAAGGCCATTAAAGGATGTATTCAACAGATCCTTGGAAACAGGAGAGGTTCCTCAGGACTGGAGAATGGCTGATGTCGTACCTCTACACAAAAGTGGTGACAGGGAAGAAGTGTCAAACTACAGACCCGTGAGCCTTACCTCCGTGGCAGGAAAAGTAATGGAGACGCTCCTGAAAGAGCGAATAGTGAACTTTCTCAAGACCAACAGGTTGCAAGATCCGAGGCAACATGGTTTTACTGAAGGACGGTCTTGCCAAACAAATCTGATTGAGTTCTTTGACTGGGTGACCAAGGAACTAGATCAGGGGCATGCGATGAATGTCATCTACCTGGATTTCAGCAAACCTTTGATACTGTTCCTCATAGGAGGCTTGTCAATAAACTCAGTAGCTTGGGGATGGGTCCCAAGATGGTAAACTTGATTAGAAATTGGTTGACTGACAGACGACAGAAGGTGATGGTACATGGAGCTCACTCGGATGAAAGGAAGGTGATTAGCGGGGTGCCCCAGGGTTCGGTCCTGGGCCCGGCACTGTTCAATGTATTTGTGAGTGATATTGCTGAAGGACTGAATGGAAAAGTCTGTCTTTTTGAAGATGACACAAAAATTTGCAACAGAGTGGACTCCCCCGAGGGAGTGGATAATATGAGGAAAGATCTACAAAAGCTGGAAGAATGGTCTAATGCTTGGCAATTACGATTGGCCTAGTGGTTGGGGCAAGGTACTTCAGGCTGGAAGGTCGGGGGTTCAAATCCCACTAGAGGACAGCAACCTTGGGCCGGAAGGACTGGGGTTTCTAGTCCCACAGGTGCTCCTTGTGGTCTTGGGCAAGCCACTTAACCCTCCATAGCCCATGTTCCCTGTAAAATAGTTATCTACAAGTTATAATGCCCTGTTCAGTGTAATTTCAGTTTGTTCAATGTAAACCACACTGATGCAGAATAGCGTGGTATATAAGAGAATGTAAATAAATAAATAAATGCACTTAGGTAGCAGAAATCCAAGGGAAATATATGCGATAGGGGGTGAGAGGTTGGTGTGCATGGTTCAGGAGAAAGACCTTGGTGTGATTATCTCTGATGATCTCAAGGTGGCAAAACAGTGTGACAAGGCGGTGGCAAAAGCCAGGAGGATGTTGGGCTGCATACAAAGAGGGATTACCAGCAGAAAGGAGGAGGTACTTATGCCACTGTACAGGTCGCTGGTGAGGCCTCACTTGGAATACTGTGTTCAGTTTTGGAGACCATATCTTGCAAAAGATGTAAAAAGACTGGAAACTGTTCAGAGGAAGGCGACCAAAATGATTTGGAGCCTGCGTAAGAAACCTTATGAGAAGAGACTTGAAGACCTAAATATGTACACTTTGGAGCAGAGGAGGGATAGGGGAGATATGATTCAGACCTTTAAATACTTAAAGAGGAACGATGAACAAACAAACCTCTTCCAAAGACGGGGAAGCTGCAAAACTAGAGGGCATAACTTGAAGCTGCAAGGTGGAAAATTGAAAGGCAATGTCAGGAAATATTTTTTCACTGAAAGGGTGGTGGATGCTTGGAATGCTCTCCTGATGAAAGTGTTGGGGGCAAACACGGTGACGGAATTCAAAACAGCATGGGACAAGCACAGCGGATCCCTTTACCGAAACAGGATAAAACAAAATAAACGGAACCATCTAACTTCTCAATAAATAGGGGTGTCCTACATGGAGTGGTGGGTCCACCCCTAGACAGAGACATGGGGAGGGGTGGCCTGCACAGAGCGACAGGTGCACCTACTCTTGCCGTATTGCTGGGCAGACTGGATGGACCATGCTGGTCTTTATCTGCCGTCATTTACTATGTTACTATATTACTATGATCCTGGCCATGGAAGGCCCGATTGGGGGGTCAGACTGCAGGGAGAGGAGATTTCGGGGTTTGGCCGGTGAGTGCGGCTCTTGAATGGAGCTGTGGTGGCATGACAACAGGACACCATGCCATCGCCGCTCCATGCAGGAGCCAGGCTGGGCTAGCCGGGTAAATGCCAGGACATCCAGGGTGCCTGAATCAGGGCACGTCCTGGACGTCCTCGCCTTATGTTGTGATTCTGCTATCGCAGGGACGTCTAGCCCTTGTGGGAGCAGAATCGGGTGCATCCTCGGGCCATCTGGATGTCTGGAATTCCGGACAGCCCTGGAACACACGTCTCAAAAGGCCTCCACATAAAGTCGAAGCTGACATATTGAAGAAACTTGATGCCCTAAAACTAATGTGTAGTCCTTTCAGATTCCAATATTACAAGATCTTGATTCCATTTAACCATTCATCTTGACTTATTTGGGACCTGTACCATTAATCCACATTGCTTCTATTCCAAATACCCTTCTCAACCCCATCCAAATAACTTAGCTGTTTTCCAAAACACCATAATTAGAGACCTAATACCCTTGTCTCTGACTCTTGATGTTTGGGAAAACCAGATATTTGTCCACTAATCTTCTGGCAGAGGCAAATTTATCCCTTATTTTGTTTCAGTTCTCACAGTCATAAAGATATTCTCTGAAATAATCAAGTACCACTGCAAATAATAATATTTGTAGAGTCTAAAAATCACACTATGGAGTGTAGGTGAATGTCAGCATTGTCATATTCTTGATGTTTTTGCAGTTTACAAGCTCTTCCTCTTGTTCTTCATAAAACATTGCCTCTCTCATTTGATGGTATCACTTCGGAGGGGGGGGGGGGCTTCCACTGAAGAAGACTTCTCATTGATCTGACAACTGAAGGTTGTACAAATAATAGGTTTTAATTCTCACAGTGAGGGGAACCCTAACAGAGTTAATCTTCAGACCAGACTCTCAATAATTTGGAAGATATTTCAGCATTTTTTTCTGTGGGGACAGTACAAAGGAGCTACTATAATGCAAGGTGACATTTGACTTACCAGTTAATGAGTCCTGTTAGACCTGTCCAGACAGGTGGGTTGTGTTCCACTACCAGCATATTGGTAAAGACAAATGAAAAGCCCAGGTTTCAATATCATCACTCCCATGTCTCTATTTGCCTCAGCTACCACAGGTCCCTTCAGTATGCATCCCAAATCATATGGAAGAAACATGGCAAGCCTCACACAACCTCAAGCATGAGAAACAATGAATGATCAACAGTAGAGAATAATGTACACGAAAGCATAAACATAAGACTGTCAGTAGGCGATGAACCTGCAGAGCCAAGTATAAAAATCATAGAAACATAGAAATATGATGACAGAAAAAGATCACATGGCCTATCTAGTCTGTCCTTCCATATCAACAACTACAACAGTCCCCTTTTTACCTTTAGAGATCCTCTGTGTTTGTCCCATGCTTTTTTGAATTCAGTTACTGTCCTCATCTCTACCACCTCCACTGGGAGACTATTCCCGGGGTCCACTACTCTTGCCATAAAGAAATATTTCCGCATATCACTCCTGAATCTATTTCCCTTCACCCTCATCCCATGTCCCCTCGTAGCAGAACTTGCTTTCAATTGAAAGAGGCTCTCTCCCTGAACATTTATGCCACGGAGGTATTTAAACATCTCAATCATATCACCTCTATCCCGCCTTTCCTCTAAGGTGTACATCTTAAGATCCTTCAGTCTGTCCTCATATGCTTTATAATGAAGACCGCTAATCATTTTACTAGCCACCCTCTGCACCGACTCCATCCTGTTCACATCCTTTTGAAGGTGCGGTCTCCAGAATTGCACACTATACTCCAAATGAGGTCGCACCAAAGACTTATACAGAGGCATTATCACCTCCTTTTTTCTGCTAGCCATTCCCCTCCGTATGCACCCAAGCATCCCTCTAGCTTTTGCCGTCTCCTTTTCTACCTGTTTAGCTTCTTTAAGATCATCAGACACAACCACGCCTAGGTCCCGCTCTTCTTTAGTGGACAAAAGTACTTCACCCCTTATACTATATTGCTCCCTTGGATTGCTGCAGCCCAAATGCATGACCTTACATTTTTTAACATTAAATCTAAGCTGCCAAATTCTAGACCATTCTTCAAGCTTAGCTAGATCCCTCCTCATGTTATCCACACCTTCCTGAGTGTCTACTCTATTGCAGATTTTGGTATCATCCGCAAAGAGGCAAACCTTACCCGACAGCCCTTCCGCTATATCACTAACAAAGTTGTTAAAAAGAATTGGACCAAGGACAGATCCCTGGGGCACACCACTGGTAACATCCCTCTCCTCAGAGTGAGCTCCATTTACCTGTACTCTTTGTCGCCTCCCACCTAACCAATTTCTAACCCAAGCAGTAACTTTAGGGTCCATCCCTAGGGTGCTCAGTTTGTTTATAAGTCGCCTGTGAGGAACAGTGTCAAAGGCTTTACTGAAATCTAAATACACCACATCTAGAGCTCTCCCTCGGTCCAACTCCCTGGTCACCCAGTCAAAGAAATCAATCAGATTTGTCTGACAAGATCTGCCTCTGGTGAATCCATGCTGCCTCGGATCCTGTAATCCGCTGGACTCTAGAAACCTCACTATTTTCTCTTTCAGCAGCGTTTCCAATAATTTACGCACCACCGAAGTTAAACTGACCGGCCTGTAGTTTTCAACCACATCCTTACTTCCGCTTTTGTGTAAAGGCATCACATGAGCCTCTCTCCAGTACTTTGGCACCACTCCCGATTCCAACAAGGCATTGAAAAGGTCAGTCAGTGGAGCTGCTAGAATGTCCCCAAGTTCCCTCAGTATTCTCAGGTGTATCCCATCCGGTCCCATCGCTTTGTCTACTTTAAGTTGAGCTAGTTTCTCACGAACACAGTCTTCTGAAAATTGTTCAAGATGTCCCTCGCTTCTGTTCCTATTTGTGGGTGTTTTCTGAGGTCCTGCTCCTGGTTCTTCATCTGTGAACACAGAACAAAAATGTTTGTTAAGCAATTCCGCTTTATCCTTATCAGCTTCTACATATTCCTCCCCTGCACCCTTGAGTCTGACAATACCACTTTTGCCCTTCCTCTTCTCACTAATATATCTGAAAAATGTCTTATCCCCCATTTTATTGCATTGGCTATTTCCTCCTCCTTTTGAATCTTTGCCTTCTTGACTACTTTGCTAGCTTCTCTAAGTTTTTCCAAATACAGATGCCTGTCTTCCTCTCTCTGTGATCTCTTGTATTTCATGAAGGCCTCCCTCTTTTTCTTCACTTTTTCAGCTACTTCTTTTGAAAACCATAGCGTTCTCCTTTTCCTTTTACCTTTATTTACCATTTTAACAAAAAGGTTGGTTGCCCTTAAAATATCCCCTTTCAGTTTTGCCCACTGTTTTTCTACATCCCCCATCTGTTCCCATCCCGCTAATTGGTAAGCACCAAATCCAGTATGGCCCCTTCACATGTGGGGTCTGTTACCAATTGCCTGAATAGTTCTCCCTGTAGAGAATCCAGGATCTCCTTACTTCTAGATGATACTGCAGCAGGAATGTGCCAATCAACATCTGGCATATTGAAATCTCCTATTAGTAGCACTTCCCCTTTCCTAGCAATGCTGTGTATGTCTTCAATTAACTCCCTGTCCACCTCTTCCTCTTGTGAGGGAGGTCTGTATATCACACCAATGCAAATAGATTTCTCTTTGCCTCTTTCTAGTTTAACCCACAATGCCTCCTCTCTCTCCCTTTTAAGCTGTGTAATTCCAAAGCTTTAATAGTAGTTTTTACATATAGTGCCACTCCTCCTCCCCTTCTTCCTACCCTGTCCTTTCTGAATAAAGTATAGCCAGGTATAGTTACATCCCAATCATGGTTTTCTGTGAACCATGTTTCTGTAACTGCCACTAAATTCGAGTCAGCCACTCCCACCAAAGCTTCAACATCAGGGATCTTATTTCCCATGCTACGGGCATTTATACACACTGCTTTCCATATGTTACCCCTGTTACCCATTTCCATAAAGATATTTAATGTATCACCTACCTGGGGGCTTTCACCTACCTGGGGGCTTTCTTCACCCATCCCCGATGAATCTAGTTTAAAGCCCTCTTCAGTAGATTAGCCCGCTAACTACCGAAGACGCGTTGACCTTTCTTGGACAGATGGATGCCATCTCTGCTCTGCAACCCTTGGAACAACATCCCATGGTCTTGGAAACCAAAACGGTCTCGATGACACCATCCACGCAGCCATGCATTCATCTCCAGATGAATGCATGGCTGCGTGGATGGTGTCATTGACCCAAGGGTACCGCAGCAGAAGAACAGAGCAATACAGCTCCAGGGGTGGGACCTGAACCAGTTTATGTTTATTTGTGTATTTATTATACTGTCTTTCCTATGACCAAAGCAGTTTATAATAAAACAATATTAAAAGGAGAGAAAGGAACTCCTTCATTAAGTCACAGAGATAGAAGAGAGAAAACACATAAAATAGGCGAAATAGAAAATGTTGATGACTGTGCAAATTATTACCCGATATCGAATTTGCCTATATTGAGCAAATTGGGTGAAAGTGTGGTGTATACGCAGTTTCAGGAATATCTATATATTAATATGGTGATTAATCCCCTACAACATGGATTCCATCCCGGACGTGGTAATTACTTTGTTATTTGATTCAATCTTGCCCGCAAAGAAAAAAGGGGATCTGTGTACTTGCTATTGTTTAATGATGTCTTGACAGCTTTGATACTGTTTTGCCAGAGCTGTTTTTAAACTAGATTAGCTACTATAAGGATAGGAGGTATGGTCCTATAAAGGGTTTTATCATATTTAAGTAATTGCCAACAGCAAATTTATCTTAAGGGTGATACTCCTATTTGGTACGCTTTATCAGGTAAAGTTTAACAAGGTTCATCACTTTCATTCATTCTTTTCAGTGTACACTTGACTCCACTTTCTAAAACATTATGACAGTTAAAGCTAAATTTTAGGATCTACACAGATGATATTTTACATTTCAATTAGAGGAACATGTAAGCAAGTCTAGCAGGACTAAAGGAAAGGACATTACCTGGTAAATAAAATGTCACCTTCCATATAATCCTGCTAGACCAAGCCAGACAAGTGGGATGTACCAAGGTTACAACTCCACTGGGCAGGAACAAGACACAGCAGCTTACAGAACCCTTGAGCCAAAGGCCATGTCCGCCCTCACATGGACATCCAAGAGGTAATGCTTGGCAAAAGTGGAAAATGATGCCCATGTTGCTGCCCGACAAATGTCTGCAGGGGCTACCAAGCTCTGCTCCGCCTACGAGGATACCTGAGCTCAAGCAGAATGGGCACGAAAACCCTCCAGAACCAGCTGGTTCTGTAACAAATATGCAGAGGCAAAGGCCTCCTCAATCCAGTGCCCCAAAGTCAACTTAGCCACCATATCACCCTTGCGCGGGACAGCAAACAGCACAAAAAGATGGTTGAACTTACAAAAGAAATTTGTAACCTCCAAGTACCGGAGGAGAAGTACCGTAGAAGAACTCTGTGGACATCCCGGACATCTACAAGGTGAAGATCCTTATCCTTCCCCCGACACTGCTTCTTAGAGAAGGAGGACAGACAGACCACCTGGTTCACGTGAAAGGGAGAAGCACCTTAGGCAAGAAGGAATGCAGAGGCCAAATGGAAATGGCCTCCTTTGAAAACAATAGATAAGGATCTCGGCAAGACAGAGCCTTCAGTTCAGAAATCCACCTTGCAGAACAAATTGCGACCAAGAAGACTGTAGCGAACAATGTTCCCTCTAAGCTGCGCTGGGTCCTCCGCCGGCATTCCTGCCAGGGGGATGCAGCGCGATCGACGCTCTGCCCCTCCCCCCACTGGCGGGAATGCTGGCGGAGGACCCGGCGCGGCTTAAAGAGAACAGTGGCTGCGGTGTGTGTTAGACCCAACAACTCTACTGTTGGGTCTAACACACGCCGCAGCCAATGTTCTCTTTAAGCCGCGCTGGGTCCTCTGCCAGCATTCCCGCCAGGGGGGGAGGGGCAGAGTGTCGATCGTGCTGCATCCCCCTCCCCCCGGCAGGAATGCCGGCGGAGGACCCAGCGCAGCTTAGAGGGAACATTGGTAGCGAGTGTCAAATCCTTCAAAGTAGCGCACTTCAATCGCTCAAAGGACACTGCTATCAGGGCCCTGAGCACTAGACAGAAATCCCAGGAAGGGATCACAGACTGGAGTGGGGGACACAAATGCCGAACACCCAGGAGAAAGCATGAGACAGCCAGCTGTAAAGCTAGAGACTTACCAGCCACCAGACCTCAGAAACAGGCCAGAGCTGTCACCTGGACTTTTATGGAACTAAGGGAAAAGGCTCTTCTCCAGTCCATCTTATAGAAGGCCAACAGAGATGGCACCTTAGTCGCCTTAGGAGCCAACTAAAGAGCGCCACAACGTTGCTCAAAAAGCACCAGATCAGCAAGTAAGCTAGCTTGGTAGATCTCTCTGGGTTCTGAGCAGAATGGAAATCATCGCTGGAAAGTAGCCCTTACATGCTAGCTGTCTCCTTTCAAGAGCCAAACTGTAAGAGAGAAGGGAACCAGATCTTCCAAAATGATTGGTGCCTGCTGCAATAGGCCCCGGGATGGAGGCAACCAAAGAGGAGGTGCCTGTGAGAGCCACATCAGGTCTCCAAACCACGCTCTCCTCGGCCAATCCGGTGCTACCAGAACAATCCTACCTGGGTGGCGTTCTATATGCTGAATTACATGCCCCACCAGGGGCCACAGAGGAAACATGTACAGCAGGTGCTGACTTGGCCAAGATTGGGTCAGGGCATCATTGCCCTCTGACCCTGTTGCCATGTGGTGATTGAAGAAGCAGCAAACTTTGGTATTGGAGTAGGTTGCCATCAGATCTATTGTGGAGTGACCCCAGTGGTGCAGAATCAACTGAAATGCCTCCTGTCTTAACTCACACTCTCCAGGATCCAGAGAAAGATGGCTGAGGAAGTCCACTTCCACATTGTCCATCCTGGCAAGGTGCTGAGCCGACAAGGCTAGGAGGATCTTCTCTGCCTAGGCAAATTGGAGAGCCATCTCCAGAGGTACCCCAGCACCCCTTGTGCTGCCTTGCTGATTGACATAAGCCACCATCATGTCATTGTCTAAAAACACTTGAACTGCCCAGCCCTCAACCAGGGACCAGAAATGCAGAACAGCCAACCTGATGGTCCTCACTTCAAGGTGGCTGATAGACCATACCACTTCCCTGTGGTTCCAACAGCCCTGGGCCATACAATCTTGCCAATGGGCTCCTCAGTCTGAGAAACTAGCATCCTCCATCAGCAGGATCCAGGAAAAATCATCCGGTGGCACACCATTCCTCAGATAACAGGGCTGCTGCTACCACTGCAGGCTGGTTTTTACCATCATTGGGAGCGGGAGCCTGTGCTTGAACTCCTGAGAGCTCAAGGACCACCGAGTCCACAAGGACTGCTGGAGAGGCCACATGTGAGCATGCATCCATGGCACCATCTCTATGGTCACTGCCATCAATCCAAGGAGCTGAAAATAATCCCAGACTCTAGGAGCCTGCTGCGCACAGAACAGTGTCGGGCAATTCAACAGTCTTTCGATTTTCTCCTCTAGCATGAAAAACTCTGCCCACTCGAGAATCCAAACATGTTCCCAGGAACTCCAGGGACTAGGAAGGCAACAGTTGGCTCTTTCCCTGATTGATCACCCAGCCAAGGCTTCCCAAAAAGGACACCACTTGGGACGCCACCCGAGTTCTCTGAAAAGGGACCGTGCCCAGAAGAGCCAGTCATCCAGATATGGATGGACGCAGATCCCTCGGCACCACAGTGCCATAGCCACCATCACAATGTCCTTGGAGAACGTCCTAGGGGTGGTAGACAGCCCTAAAGGGAGGGCGGTGAACTGATAATGAGAGCCAAGCACAGCAAAATGCAGCTACTTTTGCTGATCCACCCGGATCGAGATACTGTATGAAAATATGCCTTGGCCAGATCCAGAGAAATCAAGAATTCCCCTTGGCGTACTGCTTGAATCACGGAGTGCAAGGTTTCGATCCTGAAGCGCAGGACGCACAGGTACTTGTTGACCCCTTTGAGGTCCAGAATGGGCCGGAAGGAACTGTTCTTTTTTTTTTTTTTGTACACTACGAAATAGATGGGGTATCTGCCCTTTCCTCACTTGTCCGGGGTGATGGGCACAACCACCTTTAGGTGCAGCAACTTATCCAAGGTGGTCTGCACAGCAGCACTTTTGATCGCAGACCTACAAGGATCCAGAATCAGCCCTTTGCATTCTAGGACATAGCCAAACTGGAAGGTGTCTAGCACCCAGCAATCCTTGGTAACACTGATCCATTCCTGAAAGAAAAGGCAAAGCCTGCTTCCAACCAGAGGAACCAGGGAATGGACCCTCAAACCATTATTGTGCAGCCCGGGAGGGACCGAGTCCCTGAGTCCACACATTCCATGAAAGGGGTGACAATGAGCCTGAAATCCATAAGGGGAAGAAGGGCCCTCCAGACAGGTAGCAATGGAATTCCCAAGACCAGGGAGTCTGACCAGGGCTCCTGTGAGGAGGGGGTGGAGACTGATGGAAAAGGAGCTCATGCTCTCTACACAGGCCCCTTGGACCTGTCATCCAGAAGGCGCAAGATTTTGTCTTGCCCAGGTTCTTTACCTGCTTCTCCCAGTCAGACCCAATAGAAGCACCCCTCTAAGGCCATATGGGCAATCTGGCTTTGAAAGAGGATTCTATTGCCCCATGTCAAAGCCAAGCCAACGCCATTTTACCGTCAACAGGGAACAATTCCTGGCCGCTAGACGTACCAGGTCATACATGCCATCAGAAAGGAAGGCCGTACCTAACTCCAAATGAGGTGTAGAATCATCCAGTGGAAGAGACTGAATCCACTGGGACAGGGCCCGAAACATTAGGTCTGCACATAGCGCCAACTGAAGAATAGCAGCAGCCGCAGTGAATTGGTTCTTCAACACAAATCCACCTATCAGTCCAGAGTATCTTTCAAGGCCAATCTGCCTTCCACAAGAATGGTGGTCCATTTGATAACCACCATGACCTGCGTATCCACATTGGAAATATCAAGCCACACAATGCACTCCCTCTCTGGGAAAGTGTGCATATTCTTATACACCCTTGGCAGCTTAGGCAGGGAGTTGGGTGAACTCCCACCCCGACAGTAACAGTCCCATGAGCACCTCCAGGAACGGGAGACAGTAGTGGATTTCTGCATCCCTTGCAGGAGTGGATGCCTCTTTGGCTCCTGCTCTGTGTCGGAAGCATCTCCAAACTCAAGGTGGTTAAGACCTTGGGATCAACGCTTCCAGTTCCGATTCCCAGAAAAGGCGGATAACATCGGCCTCCTCACAAGCCTCTGAAGGCAAGAGTAATTCTTCCACATCAAACATCTCAATCCAAATCAGTCCAACTCTCAGACATATCCCAGCTGATCCCCATCTCCAGGGGCCACCCTTTGCTGAAGGTGCTTAGCCATCAATCAAACAGAACGTCTATGCTGAGCCTGCCCCTCATGAGACTTTGCTTGGGAGAAACCAGAGATCACAGGGCCTGAATTTCCACGACAGAATGACCAGGCCTGCTATAAAAGGAAAAGATTCCCAGGGAGGACAATCCGGACTCTGGACGCTCTCCTCATGGAAATGACCCCCAAACAATGGTGCATAGTTGCTGTCGATCCCCTAGAGGGCAGGGAGAGGCCCAGAACATGGTTGCCGGAATCTCGAGCTGGCTGACCCCTAGCACCCTCCGCCTCCTCCTGCCCTGAGGCAGGCCATGTCAGACTAACAGCATCCCACGGCTGAAAAAGGGGGAGTAGGCCCTCCAAGGATGACGTAAAAGCAGCCTTGCAAGAAGGGCAGAGTCCAGAAGCTGTAGATGAGGCATCTCACTTGCCACAGGCCAAGCAACGTTTCCTGGAAGAAGACATAGAGTTAAGACAAGTATCACAACAGTGGGTGCTACGGCCATGGCAGCCCAAAGGAACGTATTAACTGCGCTTTTATTACAATGTGCATTATAGGCGTTAGGGTAGAAACAGATATTGGTGTCGCTCGGGCTTAATATGCACAAGGACCTCTTGACTGCCATGCACACAATATTAAAAACGCTTTTAATGTGTGCAGAAAATGGCGGGAAACTCTATACAGCGCCAACAGTCACCAATAGTCCACCCCGAATTGCATCCTGCACAGATGGAGTTGGGCGCCCCCAACAAGGACAATGACGAGGTCAAGCCTTGACATTTACCGCCTGAGTGCCTAGGCAGAGGAGCCATGCCAGCCTCAGCTCTACTTCATTGAAACCGTTTCTCTGGCATGGCAGCACCCGTTTTGGACCAGCGTATGTTTTACATAATAAGGTTTCCATACTTACTACTCAACTGTTTACTAATTAATGGTTATAAATTCAGTGGAACTATGTTTAGCTATTATCGTTATGTCAAAAAGCGTTATATACAGATTTTTTATCTGTTAATTTAATAGGTATTCGAAGTTTGCTGATTTTGACAGTACTGGCAGCTCAACATAAAAAGATCACAAAAAATAGTAAATAGCTTATAATGCTGTAATAGCTACTATTTTGCAAATAAAAGTATTTGTAGACTTTAGAAAATAGGTTTAGATAACTGTAAGTTACTTAGGGGTATGTTTACTAAACCGGGCTAACGGCTAACCCGGGCTATCTGCAACTAGGTCCCATTGAATAATACGGGACGTAGTGGCAGATAGCCCGGGTTAACCGTTAGCCCGGTTTAGTAAACATACCCCTTAGTGTCAGAGTTATTAGTGCGTATATCGGCCTTGTATGTTTTTCATACGCTGGGCTAATATGTTGTCGAAACTAATTGTTGTGAAGCATTCTGTTCTAGGTGTTTCAATGGTGCAATATCGACACACTGCATCAGAAGTGTTTTCACGTGTATCATATTCCGCCATCAGATTGGACTGTTGACAAACTATATTATATCATAATAAAGTGTTTTAAATGAAAACTGCAGTTTCAATAGTATCATACAGTATGTTTATGTCAATGAATATTGGAACTGAATCCTGTCTTTTCTGAAGACAGACAATATACTATATTGGACCAGTAAATGAAAAACATACACTATGTGAAACTTCTATTTTCTGCAAAGTTTTAATATTTTTTATTATTGCCGGTATTTCATAGTTGTTTGAGTGTAACAAATCTAATAAATCATCCAGAACAGAGAAAGAATATGCGAGCTGTCCAAAACGGGTGGCTGGTGGGCAGATTCCTCTGAGAGCCTTCTGCAATCTTTGGGAGAGAGGGGGGGGGGGGTGTTGGACAAAGGAAGAGGGAGGGGGTGTTTGAGGTTGTGGGAGGCTGCTGAATTCTTCCATCCTTCCAGTTCCTTCCAATTTTCTGGCTGCTCAACAGGCTCTTATCCAGGGTAAGAGCCTGAAGCTGAACCAATTTTCAACTTCAGACTCTTACCCTGGTAAGAGATGAGGACAGTATCTGAATTCAAAGAAGCATGGGACAAACACAGAGGATCTCTAAAGGGAAAAAGGGGGATTGTGGTAGTGGTTGATATGGAAGGGCAGACTAGATAGGCCATGTGGTCTTTTTCTGTCGTCATGTTTCTATGTTTCATCTATATAGGTGCCTATATAAGCACTCTGTTATAAAAGTGCCCTCATTATCTGACAGATTCAAGACACCAATAACTACACTATCAATATCTTGTGATTGAGAGCTAGGGACTAATATTACGATAAAACAGTGTTCCCTGATTTTTTTGTGCGGAGAGTTGGAGAATTTCACTGCTAAAATAGTTTCATAATGAATGGCTCCCATAGAAGCAGAAACCAAATATGTCTTGGTCGTTCTGAGATAATTAGAAGCATAGTTTTCCAGTTTCTTGAAGGATAGGAGGATACATATACAGAAGAACCTCGTCATACATCATAGTTTAGGAAGAAGGCATCCAAGGTTTGTTTGTCTTGTGAGCCTCTCCTTGAATAGAACTATGGAGCTTTCTTGTTCAGAAGAGGCTCAAGTAGATCTATCACAGGTGTTCCTCACTTGTGGAATATCCAGTTTGCTATCAAGGAACTGCCTGAGTTTGTCTACAGGTAAATTCACTTTCACTGGACAGGAGGAAATAGAGGATGCTCTATCCCTATGGCCGATAGCAGTGCTCGACTTTGAGTAAGAGCAATACTTCTATGATATCAATTCATCATCAGCATCCATTGCAACCTATTATCTTCAATGCCAATGCAAGTGGATCAGAACAGATGAGCTTGTGCCATATCTAGGGATATCATGGATAATTTTCTAACTGTCCTCACTGGTGAAAAGTATACATATACTTTTCACGCCACAAACTTTGCAGGATTTTTCACATAAAAGTATACATGCATTTTCACTTTGAAAAATGTCCCAGGAAAAATGTATTTATCAACGTAAATGTTTGAGGTGAGTTACAACTACCGCTTCACAATTCTAAATTTATTCTAGCTCTTCATTTGCTAAAAACTAAAACAGAAAAAAGATCTTAAAATCTACCCTCTTCAATGCAAAACTAAACACAGAACAAAACTATCACGTTATACCAAGTAAGGGAGACTAGGTTGAACAACCAAGGCTTAGTTTTTTAAAATAAAAAAAGATAAATTTTGTTCCTGCTTCAGGTCCAAAGGGCAGTTTTCCAGATATGAGGGCTATAATAAGCAAAGGCCTCAGATATAGTACACTGCAATCTCATAAAGTCGCCAACTTTGTGAAAGACAAAAACCCGCCACATGTCCCACCCCTGCCCCTTTGTCTCACCCCTGCCCCGCCCGCCCCTTGTCCCAACCTTCAAAATAACTGCAGTCATGGCAGCAGCGCAAGCTTCAGCGCCTGCAGGCCACATCATGAATTCTAATGGATCCCTTCACAAGTTTCGCTTTTGTCCCAACAATAACTTACGTGTCTGAGTACCACTTACACATGCATTGGGGTTAGAGAAAGGGCACCAGATTGCTGCAGAACTTCCCTCCAATGCCAAATGCCAGGTACCCGATGAAGTGCTCCAAAATCCTGCAAAAAGCTCGGAGCCTATGGCAAACGACAAGTTATCAGAATACCGCACCTCAGTCGCATAAGCAAAACACGGAAGCAGATACAGGACAAGGGGCCACAAGTTAGAAACAGAAATAGGCAGGCAAAACGTTTAGAAGTCAGACTCCAGTGAAACAGTGGAAGAATAGAAACAAATGCATTTCCTCTTGTATTGTGCAAAATGTAAAGATATAAGAGATGCACATTTCTCAAAGATGGTAAATTCCAATTAATAAATTCAAAATTTAAATAGTTTTACTACCTTTTTTGCCTGGGCATTTTATTTTTCCAATTGCATTGGTCCAAGTCTCTCTCTTCTGCTTTCCTTTGTTTTCTCCTAACATACTAGTATCTGAGGCCCATTTGCGATTTGTTCTCTCTCCTCCTGTCTTCGTTCATTCCTCCCTTACATTTTCTTTCTCTAGGTGTTTTTTTTATACCGCCCCTTCCATCGATCAAGGGTGGTTTACAAAGAACAGAACAATTACATTACATTTTTTAAAAGCATTAGTGGAACATGTTTACAATCAACATATTTACAAGGAACTATTTTACATTAATTACATACCTAAATTAAATGTATTATTGGGTGGGAGAAAAGAAGGCTATTCTTTATGCGTCTGAGATCAAGTATGGGTAGCTATAGTTATAGGAGGAGTAAGGGGTTAGGACTAGGAAGTGTGGATCAGAAACTATGTTGGGTAGACCTGTTCATGGTTGTGATTATCTCCAAAATGTTCAATGAATAACAAAGTCTTAATTTCTTTATGAAACAGCTGGAGGTCATTAATGGCTCTCAGTTTATCCGGGAGAGCATTCCATAAGATTGGGGCGAAGTATGAAAATGCTCTATTGCTCGTGGATCGGTTTGTGTACTCTCTCTGTATTGGGTGGGGACTGCAATATTATTTTGAGTACATATTCTTCTTGTTCGCTCAACAGGGGAGATATTTATGAGGGTATTAAGATGTGTTGGTGAAATGTTCTTCAGAGTTTTAAAAGTGGTTATTAGTATTTTATATTTTATTTGGCTTATAATAGGAAGCCAATGTAGCTCATATAGTATAGGTGTGATATTTCCTGCCCTATTTGTCTTGTTTATCAAGCAGGCAGCAACATTTTGAGCTAACTGCAAGGGTTTCAGTGTCTGTTTGGGGAAGCCTTGTAAGAAAAAGAAAACTTCTTAAAACAGCTCTATTTACAGAGCACTTCAAGGACATCACCTGAACTGACTCCTATTTGCAGCACAACCAAGGCAATATAGATCATGACCCTAGCTCACCATTTTTACATGGCTCTGTTCTTGTATATATGTATATTTATTTTATTTATTTATTTAGCTGTATTTGTATCCCGCTTTTCACCGGGTCAAAGCGGCGTCACATAAAAGGGGGGGGGGGGATTAAGTAAAGGGGGGGCCATCACCGGGGAGGCAACATTGATGATTTTGACATAGAATAGACTTTGGACATGGGACAGACATCAGACCTGGACAGGTTAGTATGGCTTTGAGTCAGAGGTCCATGGTGGGCGAGATCAGGGGTTAGTGCGCTTTTTTGTTGGGGTCATGTTGAGGTATTCTTGAAAAAGGATTATTTTTAGCTGCTTTCTGAAAGATAGTAGATCGGCATTGTTCCTGAGACAGCTCGGTAGAGAGTTCCATAAGGATGGAGCGTAAAGTTCAAAGGCTCGATTGCATGTCCGTTGCGAGCATTTGGTTCTTTTGTGAGGGACGGTGAGGGAATTGCTGGAGGCTTGTCTGGTGGTTCTGCCGTGGGCTGGACGAGATAGTAGGGTGTGAAGTTGGGTGTTCTGGGTTTGATGGATGGCTTTGTGGGTGAGTAGGATGGCTTTGTATTTATTTATTTAACATTGTTTATATACTGCACTATTTAACATCAGCGCGGTTCACAAGTAACGTCCAGTGTGGGGTATACACTGGACTTACAGTAAAACAAGGAATTTAAACTTGGAGAAAACAGGAAAACTATGTACATAACTCTTCAGTATATTTAGTCCTTGCTTCGAGTGGACTGATAGATGGGTGTTTGTTGGGTTTGTGGTTGTAATGGGGGCGTAGAGCATGATATCGTCAGCATATATGTGGAAGCTGACGTTGTGAGTGCGTATGATTGAGCAGAGTGGTTGAAGGTATATTGTTCACTATGTATATAGCTCACCGATAAATCTAGCACACTGCACCACACATCACTCTTCTTAAACCTCCCACTGCATGCTACAGACCACACAATAATATTGATTGTTTGATGTGCTAAACCGCTTTGATTTAATGATAAAGCGGTATACTAAATCCGTCTAAATAAATAAATAAATAAGATGCTAGTAGAGAAATCGAAATGTGGGAGAATCATGGCTTGTAATACTGAATGAAAGTCAAAGTTGGATAGTAGTGGTCTAAGGTGTTGTAGGAGTCTTAGTTTATAGTAGACTGATTTGGTGATGTTCTTTATATGGGTGAGCATACTGAGGGTCTGATCAAGGGTCACTCCAAGGTATCTCACTTCCTGCTTCACTGTTAAGTCGATCTGTTGTAATGTAATTTTTGGGGGAGGTATGAAGGTTTGGTTCCTTGATATGAATAAGACCTCAGTTTTGTTATAATTAATCTTCAGGTTGTGTAATGTAAGCCATTTTGTTATTTCAGTCAGGTATGCATCTAATTGATGATAATCTGGGTTGATAATGTCTATGGGCAGAAAAATCATAATATCGTCCGCGTAGATGTGATAGTGTATGGAAGGAGATGGAAGGGGATGGAAGGATACTCCTATGAAGAAAGGCTAAAAAGGTTAGGGCTCTTTAACCTGGAAAAGAGACGGCTGAGGGGAAATATGATAGAAGTCTATAAATTAATGAACGGAGTGGAACGGGTAAACGTAGCTCGATTGTTTACGTTATCAGAATATAGAAAGACTAGGGGACATGCAATGAAGCTACAGGGTAAACTATTTAAGACTAATAAAAGAAAATATTTTTCACTCAATGTGTAATCAAACTCTGGAATTTGTTACCGGAGGATGTAGTAAAGGCTGTTAGTGTAGCTGGGTTTAAAAAAGGTTTGGACAAGTTCCTGGAGGAAAGGTCCATAAACCATTATTAAGAAGGGACCCAGGATGTCAATGCTTGACCCAGTACAAGGACTGCGGAACCTGTGTCTTTTGGGGAAACTGCTAGGTACATATGACCTGGATTGGCCACTGTTGGAAGCAGGATGCTGGGCTTGATGGACCTTGGTCTGACCCAGTATGGCATATCTTATGTTCTTATGTTCTTAGTGTAGATGAAATTTCTTGAGGATGGAGCAAATCAGTAGAAGATAAATGTTAAAAAGTAAAGCAGAAAGGGAGGAACCCTGGGGCAGGGGTTTTCAACCCAGTCCTCGCGGAACCCTAGGCCAGTCAGGTTTTCAGGAATTCCCAGAATGAATATGCATGAGAGAGATTTGCATGTTCTGCCTTCATTGTTTGCAAATCTATCTTATGCATATTCATTGTGGGAATCCTGAAAACCTGACTGGCCTAGGGTTCCCTGATGACTGGGTTGAAAACCTATGCCCTGGGGTATACCCTGTTCTTGTTTGTAAGAATTAGACGTTTGTTGACCTATCCTAACTTGTTGAGTACGGTCCGTAAGATATTACTCAAACCATCATAGGACATTACTGTACAGACCAATTTGTTGAGCCTTGACAGGAGGATCTTGTAGCTAATATTATCAAAAGCAGAACTATATCCAAAAATAGTAGTACAAAGGCTTGTTTTGTGTTGTTGATCCCTCAAATCAAATTATCAAAAAGTGCAAGCAATAACGTCTCAGCACTGTGGAATGGTCTGAAACCATATTGTTCATCTAAAGGGGAATTAAGGTCAACAAAGTCTTGCAATTGAATCTGGACAATTTTTTCAATTACTTTAGCAAGAAATTGAAGACTGGATATAGGTCTATATGAATTGGGGTTATCTATCTCTAGGAATTTATGCTTTAGAATTGGTCTGATAAGAGCGTGCTTGAGGGCATTGGGCATGATTCCTTGAGTGAGTGATTGGTTTACCATTGTGAGTATATAAGGTGCTAATTCTACTTTAGTTGCCTTTAACCAACTGACGGGGCAGGGATCTAATCTAGATGTTGTAGTGTTAATTTTAGTTATAGTGTTCTTAAGGTGTTTTAGGTCAACTAAATGGAATTCGGCCCATTTTTTGTTGGGGAATGAATGGGTACTGTTGAGCTGTAGGTTAGACTCTATGTCTGAGATTCTTAACTTGTTCATATAGTGCAGGGCAAGTGTCTGTGGTTTTATTGAGCTATTTATTTCTTCTGTCTGTTGAAGTGTGAGAGATTTGACAATTTCAAATAGCTCTCTTGGTCTGTTTAGGGATTTAGTTAGGATATTTGTGTGGTGTTCTCTTTTACTATGGTTTATGGCTTCCTTGTATTGTTGTAAGGAAGTCATGTATTTCGTTTTGTCATGTGGAGATTTAGAAAGTCTCCATTTATGTTCCAACCTTCTTAGTTTTTGTTTTATTTTTAGTAATTCAGGGGTATATAATTTTTGGAACTCTTTTGCTTTTTTGTGTTATGTGGTTTTAGTTCAGTAGCAGCTGTATAGCTTTGTTCCAACAAGCTAGATTGTCTTCTAAGACTGCATGAGGATTGTCTAACTGTGGGAGAATTTCGTTAAGGAAGATGTCTTTGTCAATTTTTTAAAATCTTTTGAACCAGGGATTTTTAATGTTAGGTAATGTTGAGGGTAGTGTGCGTGGCATTGTAAATTGAACTATATAGTGGTCAGTACTTACAAGGTACTTGAGATGTACAATGTGTGTGGGGGGGTGTAAAGGGAGTGGCGAGTGATCTCACTGGGAATGAATATAAGGTCAAGTGTGTTAACTTTTGTGTGTGTTGGAGAGTTTACAATCTGTTGAAGACCCATATTGTTCAAGGTGTTAATGAAATTCACAGAGTGTGATTGATGTAATGAAGGGAGATTGAAGTCACTTAATAGTAATATGGGTTTCTTGGATGGAGCATACTGTTTCAAGGATTGGGACAAGGCTGTCTGGGTTAGAAGTACTTCCGGTGACACTGCCAAGAAAACCCAAGAGCTTCTGGGTCGCCAGGAGTCAGGACTGACTCGAAGGCACACATTGATTGATTGAGAGTTTTCTATCTTCTGGAGATCTAATCCATCTATGCTTTTTGCTAGGTGTGATGTTTTAAGATGCTGCTTTGTTAATATGAGAACATCTCCACCATGACTGGTGGTTTGGGAACAGTGAATTAGTTCATATCGAGGAACTTTCAGCTGATTACTTAGGACTGTGTCAGATTCTGAAAGCCAAGATTCTGTGATGCAGCATATATCTGGCTGGTTGTCATTCACCATGTCGCTGGATTTGGGAGTGGTGCCAAAGGACTGGAGAGAGGCTCATGTGGTGCCTTTACACAAAAATGGAAGTAAGGATGTGGTTGAAAACTACAGGCCGGTTAGTTTAACTCTGGTGGTGAGTAAATTATTGGCAACGCTGCTGAAAGAGAAAATAGTGAGGTTTCTGGAGTCCAGCGGATTACGGGATCCGAGGCAGCATGGATTCACCAGAGGCGGGTCTTGTCAGACAAATCTGATTGATTTCTTTGACTGGGTGACCAGGGAGTTGGACCGAGGGAGAGTCCTAGATGTGGTGTATTTAGATTTCAGTAAAGCCTTTGACACTGTTCCTCACAGGCGACTTATAAACAAACTGAGCATCCTAGGGATAGACCCTAAAGTTACTGCTTGGGTTAGAAATTGGTTGGGTGAGAGGCGACAAAGAGTACAGGTAAATGGAGCTCACTCTGAGGAGAATGGTCTAGAATTTGGCAGCTGGGATTTAATGTTATAAAATGTAAGGTCATGCATTTGGGCTGCAGCAATCCAAGAGAGCAATATAGTATAGGGGGTGAAGTACTTTTGTCCACTGAAGAAGAGCGGGACCTAGGCATGGTTGTGTCTGATGATCTTAAAGTAGCTAATCAGATAGAAAAGGCGACGGCAAAAGCTAGAGAGATGCTTGGGTGCATACAGAGAGGAATGGCTAGCAGAAAAAAGGAGGTGATAGTGCCTCTGTTTAGGTCTTTGGTGCAACCTCATTTGGAGTATAGCGTGCAATTCTGGAGATCGCACCTTCAAAAGGATATAAACAGGATGGAGTCAGTACAGTAAAATGGTTAGTGGTCTTCATTATAAAGCATATGAGGACAGACTTAAGGATCTTAATATGTGCACCTTAGAGGAAAGGCGGGATAGAGGTGATATGATTGAGATGTTTAAATACCTCCATGGCATAAATGTACAGGGGGAGAGCCTCTTTCAATTGAAAGCAAGTTCTGTTACGAGGGGACATGGGATGAGGGTGAAGGGGGATAGATTCAGGAGTGATATGCGGAAATATTTCTTTATGGAAAGAGTGGTGGATCCATGGAATAGTCTCCCAGTGGAGGTGGTAGAGATGAGGACAGTATCTGAATTCAAAAAAGCATGGGACAAACACAGAGGATCTCTAAAGGAAAAAAGGGGACTGTTATAGTTGTTGGTATGGAAGGACAGACTAGATAGGCCATGTGGTCTTTTTCTGTCGTCATATTTCTCTGTTTCTATGTTTCTAACTATGACTGGAATTTTATTTCGCACAGATCTTGCATTGGTAAGAAGTAATTTAATAGGTTTGGCATTTATTTTTTCCTGTCAGCTCTTTTCTCCATTTCTTTCTTTTCTGTCTATCTATTCAAATTACACACTCCTTCTCACCCTCCATTACTTAATCTCTCTCTACCTTTCACCTATCAAGTTTCCATTTCCTTCTCTCTTCTCTTTCCCAACTCATCTTCCCCTCTTCCTAGCTTTCCCGTTCCCACTCTCACATATTCACTCCTTCTCAAGCCTTTGATTTCTTTCTATCTTTTACCAATTTCCTCTCCTCCTTCCACTTACACCCTCCGTACTCACTTCCTTCCCAGCCCTCACCTACTTTTTTCTGTTTCCAACCCCCTCACCAGCCCCATCTCCTTCCCTAGCTGTCAATCCCTTCAGTTTCATTCTTTTGTCTCTCATTTCACACAGTCTTTGACTTCTCCCTTTAACTACCTCTCCAGCTTTCCATCCGCATCTCAATTATCTCTTTGCTAATCTCCCCATGCTAACTTCTCCCATATGGTTCTACCAGGCCCAGATTCTCCCTTCTGTCTCTCCTCTCCCACTTACAATCCAGCATCTTCCCTCTCTCATTCACCACAGTTAAGCATCCCCCCTCTTCCTTTTCCCCTTCCCATGCCCCTGACATTCAACATCATCGCCCGCCCCCTTAGCCCAGATATCTCCATTCTCCAGTTTCCCCTCCCTCCTCCACAGCCCAGCATATCCCCACCTAGCTTTCCTTCCCCCTTCCCCAATAACCTGCATATCTCCCTTTCCTTTTGAATTCCTGCCCCCTCTAATAGTCTAGCATCATCTCCCCTGCCCCTTTTCACAGTCCACAGTCCTGCCCCTTTTCTCCTTTTTCGTCTCCTCCCTCACAGCCTTATATCTTCCACCCCCTTCAGGCAGTCCAGCATCTCTCCTCTCCCTCTGGCCCTGTTTCAGCCCCTTCTCTCACTCTGCGGAGTCCTCGCTTACCGCCACTATCACTTTTCCTTTTGTCACCGTTAACAGCGGCAGTGTCTCAGAAAATGAGACTTCTAAAGAAAAAAAAAGCACGGGCCTGTGCATCATTCCACTCCTGTGCACGGCTTGGCCGGTCTCACCCCCTAATGTGACATCAGAGGGGGCAGGACCGGCTGGGCTTTGCACAGGAGTAGAATGATGCATAGGCCTGCACTTTCTTTCTTTTGAAGTCTCATTTTTGGAAGCGTTACTGCTGCTGCTCCTGATGGCAACAAAGGAAAAGCAACAGCGAGGACTCTGGAGAGTGGGAGAAGGGGCTGAAACAGGGCCGGAGGGGTGGGGGGAGGAGAGATGTTGGACTGCAGAGCTAGTGCTGCCTAATCGCTGATCTTCTGGGGGGGGGGGGGGGGGGGAGGAGGTTTTATAGGCAGCGAGAGCTGCCCCTGAGCTGTCCCTGCAAAAACTCACAGCCAATTTTACAGCTCTGCCAGCAGCCGGCTTGGCCAGGCAACCCTACAATCTCACCTTATTAGGAAGTGCTGAAAGAGAATGATTAGAAGATAAGTAACAGCCAAGAACATACAGACTCACCACCAAGGTCAGACTAATTGGCTTATGATTCCCAGCTGCCTGCTTACTTCAGCTATACACCACGGTAGAACCTTTGTGATCAGACACCAAGTTTTCTGCTGAATTCTGGAAGCCAATAAAGGAAAAAAAAAAGTAATGGTGAAACATAGTCTGATCCCTTTTTACCCAGCACAAAACATACAACTGTGTTTTGTATTAATTGAAGTCTCCTTATTGACAATAATCAGGTCTGTTAGTAATAAATGTCTGAAGCAATGTAAGCAGATCCTCAGCTTTCAGAAAGTTATGATGCAACAGGTGAAAACTGACAAAGGACGCTTAAATCTCAGAAGAAATTTTGGGTCATGCTAATTTATGCAGATACATTTTCTGATAAAAAAAAGCACAAATATGTTTAAAAATTCAAAAGTATGCGCAGTGCACATAGTTACAAACTATACGACAACCTTGGCCACAGGAATGTCTCCTGCAGTAGGGAACTGTTACTGTTAACTGCCGTCGAGTCTGTGTCGACTCATGGCGACCCTCTGGATAGTTGTCCTAAACTGTGTTTGGCCTTCAGTCAGGTGGCTCATTGTTGACAAAGTGGCACCCACAGCTGCTATTATTGTACCGATCTATCTCATTGCCAGTAGGGAAACATAGGCCCAAAATGGAAGTCGCATATAAGGTGGGCAATTCTGTAAAGTCCATTGCCATGGCTATAGCATTATTTAACTCAAGGAAATGGCTTTAAAAATTACCTTCTCATTGCTACTTGATGCATGGGTACCAGTGCATATACACAGCCATGGGAAAAGTAAGAAAACTGAAAACTTTGCTGACAAATATTAATCGACAAAGGGGAGATAAAATAGGTTGAACTGAGGCAGGCCCCTGGACATTGTGATGAGTCATGGAACCAAATGTTCACAACCATTGGGAACCATGGAAGGAGAACTGCGGTGTGCTTCAGGTGATCACCGAGATGTCGGCTTTTCTCATTATGTTCACTCAACATATCAGAAAGCTCTGGAAACATTTCAGACACTTTTCTGACCATAGCTTCTTCTAATGATGTCACTCATGTGCAAGGGCCGTTATCCTGCTCGCTCTCAAGGAAAACCTGCTAATCTTTCTGGTTTTTATTTTTTTGTTTCTCCTCTACAGCTTCTTTAGCAAGACAATGTTTCGCTTCTTCAGATTTGCCAGTATGGGGATGGACTTCCTTCACTCCTCCTTCCATGTGCACAGGGAACAGAGCAGTCGCAGAATACAAGAGCCTCATTTTTTCTTGAGCTTTTTGAGCTGCCAATGACTAACAAGTGCCTCTTTATTAACGCAATGTTCGGTAACTTTGAGTATTAATAATAATATGATACTGAAATGAATGTGGGAAAAGCCACTGCATGTTGGGGAAAGGGTGGGGGTGTTTAGAAGGTCGCTGCCTTCTAAAGAGGGGAGTGTGTATTGCAAGGTCTGTATTATTATGAGAAAGTCAGGCTGCTCCCAGACATCTGGACTAATTTGACTTTGGTTGACCATGAAATTGTAGAAAAGATTAAAGTATCTCTCTCTGTTCTTCTTGCTTATCTTGTTACCTTGATAAAAGCAATAACTTCAGTTTTGAAGATTTTAAAATGTTTAGAAATCTTTTAGAACTTTTTATTTTTTGCTGTACCTACATTAAATGAGGGAAGACCAGTTTTCCTATTGCTTTGCTCTAGCTGAAGCTCTGTGGAAAATAGATTGAAAAAAGTAATTACGTATATGATTAACCAGGAGGTCATGTGCTTTTTTTTTTTTTGCAATGATACTGGATCACTGATTTGAGCAACCAGGGACTTTAATTACTGAGTTATAAGAGTTTTGCAAAACTGGAAGCTCCTCTGTATTCTTTTAGCCCTAGTTTTAAAATAAAATGTTGGTGACTCCTTGATATTTATTTCCAGCGTCTGCTAATATGTGATGATCCCTGCAATAAAATGTTCAGGATACCTTTCAAACGAATCTAGAAACATAGCGGAGGATATTCAGCACATAGCCATCGCTGCTGAATACTAACCCTGGATATTCAATGCTGGGGCCATATCCAGCCACTGGCATTGAATATTCAGGTCGCCAAATAGCCTGGATGCTAACCGGGCAGCGGGGATATTGAGCTGCTGCCTGGTTAGCTCCCGCGGGTAAAGTTAGGCCCGTCTTTCCTGCGCCTAACTTTACCAATGGGTCACTAATATCGCTGCTGTCAGGTTAGCGACAAATGCCACCTCCGCTCCACCATGGAACGCCCCAATGTTAACCTTGAAGTATCGGGGCGTGCAGCGCCAGTACCCACAGATACCATGTTAGTGCCATTGAATATCCTGCTAACCAGCATTTACATGGTTTGCAGGTAACATATTTGTAAATAACCTGGAAATGGGAATAATGAGTGAGATAATAAAATCTGCAGATGACACAAAATTATTCAAAGTTGTTCAAACCCATGAGGGTTGTGAAAAATTGCAAGAGGATCTTGATACATTGGAAGACTGGATGTTCAAATGGCAGATGAAATTTAATGTGGACAAGTGCAAAGTTATGCACCTAGGAAAGAAAATCCCAAACAATGGTCACACGATGCAAGGCTCCACATTAGGAACCACCACCCAGGAAAAATATTTAGGTGTCATCGTGGATAACACGTTGAAACCCTCCACCCAGTGTGCAGCGGCAGCCAAGAGAGCAAATAGAATGCTAGGTATCATAAGGAAAGGAATGGAGAATAAAACAAAGGATATTATAATGCCTCTGTATCAATCCATGGTGCGACTGCACCTTGAATATTGTGTGCAATTCTGGTCGCCGTATCTTAAAAAGGATGTAGCGTTATTAGACAGAGGATATAGTAAAATCTGTTAGTGTAGCCAGGTTTAAAAAATGTTTGGACAAGTTCCTGGAGGAAAAGTCTATAAACCATTATTAAAGGAGACCCAGGATATCCATTGCTTGCCCCATTACAAGTATTGTGGAACCTGTGTCTTTTGGGGAAACTGCTAGGTACTTGTGACCTAGATTAGCCACTGTTGGATACGGGATACTGGGCTTGATGGACCTTGGTCTGACCCAGTATAGCATATCTTATGTTCTTATGCAGGTCACTAAAATATCTAAAACAAAAAGTCCTTGCCCCCCATTTTACTCTATTTTTCATGTTTCATAGAGCACACTAATTAATGCATTGGTCCACAACTAGTTAAACAAGTTTAACATTTAAGGAGAAGACCTACTCTTGTAATTTTCAACTGTTTATTAAAATAAGTAAATATACACTTCAGAGGTTGAATGGATAGAGCACATTTCCTGGTTAAACATGCAGATGGGTCTATCTGTGGTCACTGCTTCAGCTCACAGCCTCCTTCAGGAGAGGCTTGCAGAATAATCTGAATGACAGTAGGATGGATAAAAAATTTGTAAAAAGACAGTGATTTTTCAGGGGAGGAGAGGGAGTGAGAGGTAGGTGTACTGCTTGCTGCAAACCAAGATGGAGAATTCTAACCAAAGAGAAAGAAAGGAAGAATACCCAAAAAGCTAGGGACTCTGCCATTGACCAGTAGTGTCAGATGTAGCACGTTGAGCTTAGGTAAGACCTCATCAGGAGGCAATAGCTATCAGCTGTATTTATTTATTTTATTTATTTGTGCGCTTTTCTATACCGCCCCTTCCAGAGATCAGGGGCGGTTTACAGAGAACGTGGTAAACATTAAATTACATAGAACATTTTGAGCACATAATAACTATATTTCAAAGAACATATTAAACTATTTTACATAGATTGTATGTAATAAAAAGATTAATGACTATGCATGCACACAACTGTGGGGCAGGACACTCCCTGCCTGGTATTGGTAGATACCACTATTATTAAATCTACTAAATTATCGAACATATTAAAGGCATACAAATTCTATGATAAAAGTTCAGAGTCCAAGATATTCTCTTCATTTTGTAGGCTCTGCAATAAAGCACAAAGACAGACAATGGTTAACATAAAGAAAAAATAATCTTTGAGTCCTTAAAAGTCTGGATATAGACAGTAGTTCACAAAGTTCACATTTCTTCAATGGTGACTCTGGATCAGTGGATATTGACACCAAAGGTCTTGCACTGATAATGGCTGACACCTCTGCAGAGAGAGTAATGAGGACTTCATGAGTAAGCTGCATAGTCTCAGTCTCTGAAATCATATGTGAACGTACTACCTTTCTTTGGTGGAGGCTTCCTGTGAAAGATCCCAATGTCTCTGAGATTTAGCTATAGGCCAACAAGCATTGCTGTCCATCTTATATCTTCATCAGACAGGGTGCTAGAATGACCCTTGTAACATGGTCTGCTGGGTTCTGGTTGGTGGGCACATAATGTCATTTGTTTTGGTTGGATTGATTAGAAAAGGTTCAGAGAAGAGCCACCAAAATGGTAAAGGGGATGGAAGGAAACCCTATGAAGAAAGGCTAAAAAGGTTAGGGCTCTTTAACAGGGAAAAGAGACGGCTGAGGGGAGATATGATAGAAGTCTATAAATTAATGGACGGAGTGGAACGGGTAAACGTAGATCGATTGTTTATGTTATCAGAATATAGAAAGACTAGGGGACATGCAATGAAGCTACAGGGTAAACTATTTAAGACTAATAAAAGAAAATATTTTTCACTCAACGTGTAATCAAACTCTGGAATTTGTTACCTGAGGATGTAGTAAAGGCTGTTACTGTAGTGTAGCTGGGTTTAAAAAAGGTTTGGACAAGTTCCTGGAGGAAAGGTCCATAAACCATTATTAAGAAGGGACCCAGGATATCAATGCTTGACCCAGTGCAAGCATTGTGGAACCTGTGTCTTTTGGGGAAACCGCTAGGTACATATGACCTAGATTGGCCACTGTTGGAAACAGGATACTGGGCTTGATGGACCTTGGTCTGACCCAGTATGGCATATCTTATGTTCTTATGTTTTTATTTGCTGATGTGTTTGACTCTATTGCTGACATCTACGTAGAATTTCCTGGTTTGATTGTATATGTAGCTCAGCATTACCTTGCTGTCAGTGTAGAATTTAACCACTTCTAGTATCAGCTCTGCTATTTCCTCTGCCAATACTGCTCCACATAACACCAGTTGTGATATGGTATTGTTAGGCTGTGGAGCTAACTTGGCTTTGCCAAAGATGAATCACACATGAGGGGTGTTCTCTGTGTGTATTACCTTCAGGTAAGCCACTGCAACTATTGCCTTTTTGAAAGCATCTGAGAAGAGACAAATTTCTCTCTGACAGGAAGCCTGGAGGGATGTAGGAGTGCATGCACGTGGGATGTGGAGCTGTTCAAGCATTTGTAAGGAATTTTTCCATGCTTCCCACTCTTGCCACTTTTCTTGAGGGAATGGAGTGTCCCATTTATTTATTCTCACGGAAAGTTCTCTTAACAAGGAAAGTTCTCTTAACCCTTGCATGGTTATTGGCACCACAAACTCTAATGGGTCATACTGTTGACTGAAAACCATGATAAGTATATGGTTTCTCTTGGGATGAGACCTGGAAAGTGAAGGTGTCTCTCTTCAGGTCCCAGCTTAAACTGAGAGTGCACTATAGGGGAGGCATATCTACTGTCAGGTCCAAGTTCTTCAGGTTCTTGGCATGATCTTTTGAGGAGAATGCTCTCATCACCTTGGCGCTGTTGGAGACTGTGTTGTATAGTGTGATACAGTAGCCGGTGTAGAGCCCATGATAATAGGTGAAAAAGAGGAATTTACCTTGGAGTCTGATAGGCAGCAAACACACTCAGCTCACAGGAGGCAAAAGAGCAATAGAATAGGTTTACCACACACTAGTCCTGACGTAGCAGGAAGGTTAAAAGCTAATCAGGATCACCTGTCCATGAAAGCACAGGCAGCGTGCAAAGAACATGAGGATAAAAGCTGCTGGGTAAATCCAGGAAGGGCCAGAGGGGGCAGCGACCTGGGAGGAGTGAGCAACCAGGCTGAGAGCAGACGTCACACAGAAGGACGCCTGCTCAATCAAGGAAGCAGTAGGTGTGGTCCGGTAGCAGGAAGCAGCCGGGGAAAAACTTCTCAGGAATGTGGCCATAACACTGCTCAGACTGCTGGTAGCTGGAGGTCTGGGGAAGGAGCTGTCTCTAGCCCAGAGAGAGAAACCAGGACAACAGAGAGAAGGTGGTAACCTAGCTTTAAGAGAGAAAAAGCTAAGAACTCTGTTTTGTCTGGAGGTCCAGGGCATAGCATAAGAAGTAAAGTAAATGCTGGGAGTTATGATGTAATTCCACATTACTGGAGAGAAAAGGAAAGCCAGAGTGAAACTGTCACAGTACCAGATATTCAAAACCCTGCTTGCATAGAACAGTTTCCTGATAAGCTAACCAGTGCCTCACAGAGAGGGTTTTACAGTGAAAACAGCTATGAGGATTTTAACCCACCTGCAACCCCGGAGGATTGTGAACTAATGCAGTGGGAAAATAACAGCTGTAACCTTGAACCCACACCAATGGACTGTACGTTATGTTTCTCTGATGATATTGAATCATTATGCTGAGCAAGTGGGCAGAAGCTCTGTAAAAAAGTACCAAAGGAAAAGAACATATTTTTCTTTGAAGAAGCTGTTTTTGTTCCTGGTTTTTGTTGTATAAAAGGAGATCCTTAGGGGAGGGGAAATAAAGCCCTATTCTTATTTTGCCTTAATTACTCGACTACAGACTGTTATTGTGCTAGAAGGCAACTTGATCCTCAAGGCCCTAGGCGGATGTCTAATAGGGATTGGGAGAGGAGTCACAAATGGCGTAGTTTTTCGGATTATTCCTGGAGATTATACAGCAGGAACCCAGCAGAGTGACATTGCTGAAGAACAGGATGAGTATCACGGCTGGACACGCCCAGAAGGTTCCAGGACCGGTGGAAAAGAAAAATACCTTCTCAGAGCGCGAATCTCCACCTGGCTCAGGTAATGAGTATTTGGGCACAGGCAGTGGGGGATTCCAGTGAGAAGGAGTGGTAAAAAGGAAGAGAGACTAGGCACGAAAAATGGTAGTAGTGCCACACTTGGTGTTTGTTGTCTGTTTGTTTGTTGTAGTGTGCAAGCATGGAGATGGATTCCCAAGAAGTGCTTCGGTGGATGAGTCTACAATTCGAGAAACAGAGGGAGCTGGCGCAGCTGAGCCAAGAACAAGCCACGACAGCCTTACAGGCCCAGCAGAAGCCCCTGACAGAATTGTTACAAGCTTTGCTGGCAGACCGGACAACGGAGAAAACACCAAAAGAACATTACTGTGGGGTAGGCCCACAGAACTGTGGGATATTGTCTTTTGGACAGTTATCTGAAGCCGATAACATAGATAACTTTGTGGAGGCTTTTGAAAGGGTAGCCCACAATGCAGGTTGGCCGAGCGAGCAATGGGCAGTTAGGCTGGCCACCTCCCTAACGGGAGAAGCCTTAGCAGCTTACAAGGCCATGCCCGCTGCTCTGGCAACCGACTGTGAAGAAGTTAAAAAAGCCATACGGGATAGGCTAGGCTTGACGCCTATGGTTTACAGACGTATGCTGAGAGCCACCAAGCTCCAACCAGGTGAAACACCTAAGGCACTGTGCCAGAGGGTGCATAGCCTGGTATGGAAATGGCTTGCTCCAGAAGGGAAGACCCTTGAGAGTATCATTGATACAATTGTGTTGGAACAATTTGCAGAGGCAGTTCCTGCCGAAGTGAGGTCCTTCTTAACTTTGCAAAACTGCCAAACCTCAACCGAAGCAGCTCACCTCACGGAACGGTTTATGGAGGCTGAGTTGGCCAGTTAACCACAGGGAGGCGCTGGTAGCACATTTGGTGTGGCAAAGTTTGGTAAAGTAATTAAGGAGCCTAGGCTGTATGTTCCAAATGTAACTGAGTGTTTGCCTAAGAAAGAGGTTAAAGACGCACTGATAAAATGTTTTAAGTGCGGTAAACGGGGTCATAGAAAAAAGGATTGTGTCTGGCGAACAGCACTGATAATCGGTGACAGAAAGTGTATGCAAGAAGGATTCCGTATAAATGTTGAAGTGCAAGGTGTGGTAGCTCAAGCATTGCTTGACTCGGGCACAGACCAAAGCATGGTCTCGAGAAAGTTCTGGCGAATCCTACAAGCCAGCAATGGGTCCACACCGAGCCAACCAGAGGGTAGGACCAAGATACAATGTGTACATGGTTCATCCACTTATTACCCTCTCTATAGAGTGATAGTGAAAGGATTGGGAACCCGGAGGGAGGTCCTAGTGGCTGTAATACCCAAGTTACCTTATGATATTGTATTAGGTAGGGACTGGCCACCATTCTATAGAGGAGTAAGGGAAGGTATACATGTAAAGGGAGGCATGGTTTCTACTAGGTCGCAGGCCCAAAGCTCAGGGGTACGAGCTGATCCCCCAGAGGAGGATTCTGACCCTCTAGAGGAGGGGAAAGAACCCCCGGAGGAGGAGGGTGGACCTGTAGATGAAACCCTGGGAGAGCTTCCCCACCATGAAGATTTAGTCTATGTACCTTCTAAAAGCAATAAGAAAGGCAAGGGGGAGAAATGCCAGGAGAGACACCATAGGGTCCAGCTGAGGGCAGGAGTAGAGGATGGGCTAGGCTTGCCCTGGGTGCCTGCCGATCTCGTTAGGAAATTCCCATCCTTTCCGAAGGAGCAGAAGGCGGATCCAGCGTTAAAGCATGCCTTTGAGTATGCCCAGACAGATAGTGACGTACTTCCCAGATTCCTAATAGAGGGCGAAATATTGTATAGGGAAAGTAACGATCCCCAAACGGGTGCTGTCAGAAAACAACTAGTTGTTCCCACTACCTTTAAGGCAGTGGTCATGAGACTAGCCCACGATCACCCTGTTGGTGGGCATAAGGGAGTTCAGGGTACCCTGGACCAAATTCTGGCCCGGTTTTATTGGCCAGGGGTATTTAAGGAAACCAAACGTTTTTGCGAGGCCTGTCCCTCTTGTCAGTGGGTTACCGCCGCAAAACCCATGGGGGTACCCATGATACCTACCCCTAAGATATCAGAACCAGTGCGCCGGATGGCGATGGATATCGTAGGATCACTAGTAAAGAGCCCAAGGGGATTCCAATACATCCTAGTGATAATGGATCAGGCCACCAGGTTCCCCTGGGCAATACCTTTAAGAAACATCTCAGCCAGAACCATAGCACTAGAATTAATTAAGCTATTTTGCGAGGTCGGATTTCCGAAGGAAATGCTGACTGACAGGGGAAGCAATTTCATGTCGAAATACCTAGCCCAGGTCTGGGACGCCTTCGGAATCCATCACATAAAGACCGCCGCATACCATCCACAATCCAATGGACTTGTGGAACGGTTTAACCAGACCCTCAAACTGATGTTAAGACGAGGGCTGGATGGAAAGATGGCCGACTGGGACATTATGCTTCCATTTGTTTTGTACGCCAGTAGGGAGCGTACACAAGCCTCATTAGGAGCTTCCCCTTATGAACTGATGTTTGGCCATGCGCCAAGGGGAGTCCTCGATATTTTAAGGGAACAATGGGTGGAACCTGAAGGGGAAGAAATGGGGTACCTCAGTTCCTTCGCGAGTTAAGGACTCATTTGCAGAGGGCTTCTCAAGCCTCTGAACATCATGTGCAAGATAGTCAGGTGCACCAGAAGCGGTATTATGACCGGGGGAAGAAATCACATCAACTGGCCATAGGCGAAAGGGTCGTGGTAATGGTAGCAGACCATGGGCCGAAGTTCGAGGCTCAATGGAAGGGTCCCTATACCGTAGTGGAGCGTAAAGGACCTGTGTCATATGCAGTGGAAAATGACAGGGGACGTTGTCAGGTATATCATATTAATGTCCTTAAACCTTGGCAGGAGAGAACAGCCACAGCGAGCCGGTCTAAAGTGAATGTCAGAGGCCGCTCAGTAATTACGGGCTGTGAGAACGGCTGTTCCCCAGCCCGTAATATCTTAAGGGGGGGGGGGATATGTGATACAGTAGCCGGTGTAGAGCCCATGATAATAGGTGAAAAAGAGGAATTTACCTTGGAGTCTGATAGGCAGCAAACACACTCAGCTCACAGGAGGCAAAAGAGCAATAGAATAAGTTTACCACACACTAGTCCTGACGTAGCAGGAAGATTAAAAGCTAATCAGGATCACCTGTCTATGAAAGCACAGGCAGCGTACAAAGGACATGAGGATAAAAGCTGCTGGGTAAATCCAGGAAGGGCCAGAGGGGGCAGCGACCTGGGAGGAGTGAGCAACCAGGCTGAGAGCAGACGTCACACAGAAGGAAGCCTGCTCAATCAAGGAAGCAGTAGGTGTGGTCCGGTAGCTGGAAGCAGCCGGGGAAAAACTTCTCAGGAACGTGGCCATAGCACTGCTCAGACTGCTGTAGCTGGAGGTCCCGGGAAGGAGCTGTCTCTAGCCCAGAGAGAGGAACCAGGACAAAAGAGAGAAGGTGGTAACCTAGCTTTAAGAGAGAAAAAGCTAAGAACTCTGTTTTGTCTGGAGGTCCAGGGCATGGCATAAGAAGTAAAGTAAATGCTGGGAGTTATGAAGTAATTCCACATTACTGGAGAGAAAAGGAAAGCCAGAGTGAAACTGTCACAGTACCAGATATTCAAAACCCTGCTTGCATAGAACAGTTTCCTGATAAGCTAACCAGTGCCTCACAGAGAGGGTTTTACAGTGAAAACAGCTATGAGGATTTTAACCCACCTGCAACCCTGGAGGATTGTGAACTAATGCAGTGGGAAAATAATAGCTGTAACCTTGAACCCACACCAATGGACTGTACGTTAAGTTTCTCTGATGATATTTAATCATTATGCTGAGCAAGTGGGCAGAAGCTCTGTAAAAAAGTACCAAAGGAAAAGAACATATTTTTCTTTGAAGAAGCTGTTTTTGTTCCTGGTTTTTGTTGTATAAAAGGAGATCCTTAGGGGAGGGGAAATAAAGCCCTATTCTTATTTTGCCTTAATTACTCGACTACAGACTGTTATTGTGCTAGAAGGCAACTTGATCCTCAAGGCCCTAGGCGGCTGCCTAATAGGGATTGGGAGAGGAGTCACAATAGTTTCAACTTGGCTTCCACTAACATGACCTGCATTCCTTTCAGCAGGTCAATGACTTCTTTGGTGGGTAAAGACTTTAACCCATCGTCTACATAGAATTCTCTTTCCACTAAATGTCTTGTGTTTATGTCCTACTTGTTTTTCTACTTACGCTGTTCTCCTGAGACCACAGGGTGCTACTACAGGTTTTGACTGTTGCCAAAAATGTGGACTTGCATTCTGTATTCAAGGATCTCGCCATTGATGTAATTGTTGTGGTAGCACAGAAATCTTAGGTAGTTCCTGTAGTCCTTATGGATGTTGGATGTCAGTTATAATGGTGATAAGCTCTTTTCTGAAGCATATCAGAACCCTTAGTAGGTTTTTGATCAGTCAGGCCCAGTGAGAGGTGTGTTGTTTAATGAAGCTCCCTAGAACTGAGTGCTAGAATCAAACACGATTCAGATGTGACTTGGTTTCTGTGAATGGCCATTGGTGAGAACGTCTTTCATGAAAGTTACAAAGTGCTATCTTGTCTTTGGCTTCCTTCTCAAAGTTCTTTGCAATGAAGCGTGTCGTGAGAGGGCATAGCTTATATTGTTAGGAAGTCGAGACCTGGGCATGCAGAATGGAAGAAGAACTACTCAGCTGTTTGACGCATCCTTGAAGAACTCCCTTTCTATAATCCTAAGGAATTGTGTCTTTTCACTTGGAATACTGAGATCCCCAAATGCTCTCCTACATGGTGAGAGAAAGTTCAAAAGGTCTGCAGATTGCAGTCTGATGGCTTTCTGCAGTCGAGAACCTCTTTGGGGCATGGCTTGAGTAAAGATATGCACACATATTCCAGCAGACTAGTCGCAAGGATGCTTGTGCATCCAGAGGAGGCTCTATCATTAGGCCAGTTGAGGCAATCGCCTCAGGCGGCAGTTTCAAGAGGGGCAGCACTCTGGCAGCCACGGCTGTGTCTATTTCTGATATTTGCCATCTCTGACCTACCACTGCCTTCCTGCTGCTTTTTTTCTTGCTCGGATGAGGTTGAGCGGGAAAAGAAGCGGCGGAAGGCAGTGGCAGGCCAGAGGCGGCAAAATTGGAAATAAACAGTCTCCCGTAGCAGTGGCCGTGGTGACAGGATCATCTGAAAAAAGTTAAATATCATAGACTCCCACCCCAGCTGCAGCAGTTAAGTTCTCCGGCAGAGACTATAGAAGTGTTCCTACGTTTCTCTTCTCCTGGGGCTGTTGAAGTCCTCCTACAATTCTCTTCTGCATACAGACCTGCTCCATTGCATCTATTCTGCTGTAATGAAGGGGACTTTCCCCACCTCACAGCTGCTGTATTCTTTAGCTCAAGGCTTGCAGGGTCAGTATGCACAACTAACCGGGACCATGCGCAGGGCTCCCTGCATCACGGATGCCCCCTGCAAGCAGCCCTCCTTGCTAGCAGAAACCATAACTCAAGCATTGGGCTGGAGCCTGCCCATTCTCAGTTCTTGGAAGGATGGATGCCGAACCATGGTATACACAACCCAGTACAGGTACAAATTCTTTCAGAAAGATGAGGCGACGTCCCATTGAGTGGGCATTCTCCATGTTGGCATGTTTTGTATAATGTTGATCCTGGGGTGTTCGGATTCTCCATACGTCTCACATCTCTCTCTGTCTCCGGGGTCCCCAAACATTCCTTTGTCCCCATTGTGGGCCAAACATTGCTGCTTTCTGCTCTAGGGGTCAGGGCCTTGCACAACCCCACCATGCTCTCTAGCTTCTAAAGTTGCATTTGCTTACCCACTCCATCCTTGTGTCATGGGCTCACATGGCCTATTGATCAGCTCGGTGCAAACACTTCATCCCATTCTGAAGAAAGGCTTCTCTTTAAAAATAAAGAAGGGAGGAAAGAATACCAAAAGCAGGGGAAACACTCAGTCACCTGGCAACTGTCTCGGTTCGCTTGAACCAAGGCATAGACTTTCAGGAAATGGAAAAAAGAGCCAAACGATGAAACCCGGAAACAGCACAAGCACTGGCAGGTCAAATGCAAGGCATTGATAAAGAAGGAAAGAGAGAATTTGAGAAGAAGCTTGCTGCGGAAGCAAAAACGCGAAATAAAGATTTTTTCAAGTACATTCGTAGCAAAAAGCCTGTGAGAGAGTCAGTTGGACCATTAGATGATAGAGGAGTTAAAGGGGCACTAAGAGGCGACAAGGCGATAGCGGAGAGACTGAATGAATTCTTTGCTTCGGTCTTTATTGAGGAAGATGTAAGGATCTTACCCATGACTGAAGTGGTATTTAAAGGTGCGGAAGAATTGAAGGAAATATCGATACATCGGGAAGATGTATTACAACTATTAGATAAACTGAAGAGTAGCAAATCACCTGGGCCGGATGCTATACATCCAAGGGTGTTGAAAGATCTGAAATATGAGATTGCAGACCTGCTATTAGTAATCTGTGAACTATCATTAAAATCATCTCTAATACCTGAAGATTGGCGGATCGCCAATGTAACACCAATTTTTAAAAAGGATTCGAGGGGTGATCCGGGAAACTACAGACCGGTGAGCCTCACGTCAGTACCGGGAAAAATGGTAGAAACCATCATAAAGAATATAATTACTTGGCATGTAGATAGTCATGGCCTAATGGGAGATAGCCAACATGACTTTAGACAAGGAAGATCTTGTCTTACTAATCTGTTATGTTTTTTTGAAAGTGTGAATAAACAGGTGGCAAAGGTGAGTCGGTTGATATATAGTGTATCTGGACTTTCAGAAAGCCTTGACAAGGTCCCTCATCAGAGACTTTTGGCAAAACTAAAGGGTCATGGGATAGGAGGCAGTGTACTACTGTGGATCGGGAACTGGTTAAAAGATAGAAAGCAGAGGGTTGGGCTAAATGGCCAATTTTCCCAATGGAGAAAGGTGAATAGTGGTGTACCCCAGGGATCTGTGCTGGGTCCGCTGCTTTTTGACATATTCATAAATGACCTGGAAAGTGGAATAACGAGTGAGGTTATCAAATTTGCAGATGACACAAAACTATTTAAAGTTTGTGATAAGGTAGCTTATCATAGCTCAGGAAGGAGCTATAGAAGAGGTGAAGTGACTCTGAACAAGCAACCTGTCAGTTCTGGTAGAAATAAGAAAACAGAATTTTCCCATAGAAGACTACCAGTCCCAGAATGCACCAGGTTTCCAACAGCCATTGGAGGAGCTGAAGTGGGGAAACGTGTGTTCAATCAGGAGGGCTATGAGGTAATCCCTAAGCACTCATCTCAAAGGGCAGGGCCTGATTCAGCACAGCTGCGCTGTATTAGGGGGGAGCACTCATCTAAGCAGAATAAAGGTAGAGTTTATTCTACAGAGAATCAGCTTGAGCTTGATCATCTTCATAATCAGGAGGATCATCAGAAGCAGAAGCCAAACCGGACGGACAGAGAGGGAAATAAACCCTTTGGAAGAAAGAGGAGAAAAGCCTTTGAGAGGTCTAGAAGAGTCCAGAGCAGTACGTATACTGGGAGGCATTCCAAGGGCCAGCATACACCATTGGACTGGGGAAAGCCAGAGGAATGGTGCTGCAGAGCTAGGAATCTCCAGACGGTACCTGTGAGGGAGACGGCTGCACGTGGAAGGGACCCTAAGACCCGTGACAGAAGGTATGTGAAGAGAGATCCAGTGTCCAGGGATCTGGATTGGAAGGCTGGACATAAGAACTGGACTACATACTGGCCAGGCTATATAGAGAGGAACTCTAACAGCAATGGAGCTCAGGTATGAACACTGATCTATGCCCTAGCTATAACCTTGAAAGACAGCAGGGAAACAAGTATTCTCCTGAAAGTGCTCCATTGGGAGATTCATCTGTGCCAATCCATGATATTGAACCCATGCTTGTTGAAGAAGAGGGGGTGATAGCAGATGAAGAATCTGTTTACATGGACTGCTCTCTGTCTGAACTCCTTTGGTGATTTTCTGTTATAAAGTACAGCAACCATCACAAAGAAATACAAACTTGTTCTTTAATCTACTCAGAAAAGCTCCTGTGTAGGATTTCTAGCCACGCAGTAGAAAGCAAGCCAGCTAAGGGGTTTCAGCTGGATAACTGCTAGCAATTGAGCCTTACCTAATTGCTTGTGGGCTCTGAGAGAATCACTTCTGAATCTATGTGGGAAGATACAAGAAGTTAACCTGAGAAGAACAGTTTTTTTTTCCTTTCTTTGTGGCTTTTGTTTGTTGTTTGATATATTGCTAAGAGAATATTAGCTAAAGCCTACAGAAAAGACCAGTTTGTTGCCAACCAGGTCTTATTTCTTTTGCTTTGATTGCCTGACAAGTTCAAATGTTGTTTTCTTGATTTTGTTTTTCCAAGTTTAACACTGAAAGCAAGTAACCTGATTTATGTGCTACCAAGCATATCTGTGTTGGGAGAAATAACCCCATAAATAAATATCTTATTGGCCTTACCCAAAAGCACAACTAATTATTGTGAGCAGCTGTGTCTAGTGTGAATGAACTGCATTGCCCACAATCCCTTGCAAATCATATAGATATATGCACTTGCCAAGACTGTGAAGATTCTCACCCAGGCAGCCGTCTGACAAGTTGTTAAAACCCAAGAGGATTGTGGAAAATTGCAAGAGGATCTTGATAAATTGGAAGACTGGGCATCAAAATGGCAGATGAAATTTAATGTGCACAAGTGCAAAGTTATGCACCTAGGGAAGAACAACCCAAACTATGGTTACACGATGCAAGGTTCCACATTAGGAACCACCACCCAGGAAAAAGATTTAGGCGTCATTGTGGATAACATGTTAAAACCCTCGGCCCAGTGTGCAGCGGCAGCCAAGAGAGCAAATAGAATGCTAGGTATCATAAGGAAAGGAATGGAAAATAAAACAAAAGATATTATAATGCCTCTATACTGTTCCATGGTGAGACCGCACCTTGAATATTGTGTGCAATTCTGGTCTCCGTATCTTAAAAAGGATATAGTGTTATTAGAAAAGGTTCAGAGAAGAGCCACCAAAATGGTAAAGGGGATGGAAGGATACTCCTATGAAGAAAGGCTAAAAAGGTTAGGGCTCTTTAACCTGGAAAAGAGACGGCTGAGGGGAGATATGATAGAAGTCTATAAATTAATGAACGGAGTGGAATGGGTAAACGTAGATCGACTGTTTACGTTATCAGAATATAGTAAGATTAGGGGACATGCAATGAAGCTACAGGGTAAACTATTTAAGACTAATAAAAGAAAATATTTTTTCACTCAACGTGTAATCAAACTTTGGGATTTGTTACCGGAGGATGTAGTAAAGGCTGTTAGTGTAGCTGGGTTTAAAAAAGGTTTGGACAAGTTCCTGGAGGAAAGGTCCATAAACCATTATTAAGAAGGGACCCAGGATGTCAATGCTTGACCTAGTACAAGCATAGCAGAACCTGTGTCTTTTGGGGAAACTGTTAGGTACGTATGACCTAGATTGGCCACTGTTGGAAACAGGATACTGGGCTTGATGGACCTTGGTCTGACCCAGTATGGCATATCTTATCTTCTTATATGTTCTTATTGCTTAAGCAAGCCAGGATCTAAAACATATTGGTCCAGAAAAATTCCAACCAGAAAATTAAAAAAGCATGGAAGGGGAAGGGGAACTGTGGGGAAAAACATCCTCCATTTTCTTATCCTGGACAGTTTTTCTAGCTTTTTAATACAGTGCTAGTATCAATGTTCTCCCATTGCATTTTTGTATGGAGTCCCACCATTTTCCCACATTGATCTCCATCTCAATGCAAGGGGAGTTATCAACAATCATGACAGCATCCCTGCCTGCTTCCTTACTTTCCATTGTCTGTTGAAAAGCATAGAACCATGATGGCAGAAAAAGAACACATGGCCTATCTAGTCTGCCCTTCCATATCAACCACTACAACAGTCCCCTTTTTTCCATTAGAAATCCTCTGTTTGTCTCATGCTTTTTTGAATTCAAATACTATCCTCATCTCTGTCACTTCCACTGGGAAACTATTCCACACATCTACCACTCTTTCCATAAAGAAGTATTTCCACATATTACTCCTGAGTCTGTCCCCTTTCACCCTCATCCTATGTCCCCTTTATATTTTAGAATGTACAGGGAAATGCATCGCTTTCTATTTCTCTGGTGTTGCATTGTATGCAGAATCTGTCAGTTTAATTTTTATTTATATGTTTATTTTTACATTATGGTCACTTATTCTGTACTTGGTAAGGGTCTGTGTTCCAAGTGTGTGACCAAGGCCAGGTGTTCTGTTAACATGGAGTTTGTACATAGGGATCTGTACTGTAGCAATTTGAATTGTTCAGCTTATTGGATGTTTCAGGGCCCATTTATAATATTTACAGTGATGCTTTTTTTGGGTAGGCTCCTTATGTGAGTTTTCAAAGTTGTTGCTGGTATAGTATGGTAGATTTGCTCTACAGATCCTCAGTGACTTTGACTTTGACTTTGTATTAGTTCACAATATGCCTATTACTGGAGAATGTTAGTGAGATGATCAGAATCAGAATTTTTTTTTAAGATGCTGAGTTCTATGGGTCAATGTCCTGGCTCTGCTCTGCACTCATTGTTGATGGAGGGGGTTCTGTGGATGCAAAATATATGTTCAAAAAGAAAAAGCAAGAACCATAACACAGTTTATAACAAAATAAAAATGAATTATATTTGGTGTTATAAACTGTGCTGTGGTTCTCGCTCTATCTTTTAGTTACTTGGTGTGTGAACATCCTGCATTTCCTCCACATTATCTAATCGACTTTTTGGTTTGGTTCAGTCCCTGACTGGAGTTTTGAGAAAGATCCCCTCCCCGCTCCAGGGAAGGGGGGGGGGGCACCATTTCATCTCTTGCCTGAGGCAGCAGATTGCCTTGAGCCGCCCCTGTGTATATCCTGTCAAGGCAGACCATCCTCTGTCACCCATCCCAAGTCAGGTTGATGAGCATAAGGAGCTCCTTGAAGTCTGTTACACAGTTGATGGACCCTGTGCAGTACTAGTATGTCTCTGCTCACTAGGAACAGAATTTGAAAGTTTGGGTCAAAAGACAGGAATAGGTTGGCTATTGCTCTCAAGTGAGGATATAACTGAGTGGCTTCAGGTTTGGGAATTTCATTCCTGTTGTCTGGTATATGGTCGCATTCTGTGAGGGTAGGCAGACAGAACTTGATGCTGCCATCTATAGCTTCTATCATATACCCATTCACCTTCTTCCTATTGACCTTGAGACTCCTGCACAAGTAGTGGGCATGTGAGCAGCATATTCTTTATGTATGCCAAACAGGTCAAAAAGCTCTGAGCTAGCTAGTAACTTTCTACTCTGCTTGTCCATGATGGCTTATATCTTCACTGCCATTTGGGTTACCCTTTGCAATACACTTTGGCTAGGCATATCTTGGCACAGACTTTCTGCTGCAGTCCCCTCCACACACTTTTGTACATTTGGCAGTGATTTTGGGTGTTGATGACCTTGCATCATCATTCTCCCAACCGTGACTTGACACATGGGTCAAGGTTTTAGAAGAATTTGTTTTTGCTTAATCTGGGTGCTGAGTATTGGCATGTTGGTCACTGTCACACTCTGTATACTTGATTGTTGCTCTACAGTCCTTTTCAAGGTGGTTTGTAGAAGACCAGCTTATGTAGATTTTGTATCTTTTAAGCAATTCTTTTCGTTCTTCCAGAGGTGTCTCTCTAAACCCCTGGAGACGTGATTGAACGAAAAGATAAGTGGAGGAGTAGCCTAGTGGTTGGGGCAAGGTACTTCAGGCCGGAAGGTCGGGGGTTCAAATCCCACTAGAGGACAGCAACCTTGGGCCGGAAGGACTGGGGTTTCTAGTCCCACAGGTGCTCCTTGTGGTCTTGGGCAAGCCACTTAACCCTCCATAGCCCATGTTCCCTGTAAATTAGTTATCTCCAAGTTATAATACCCTGTTCAATGTAATTTCAGTTTGTTCAATGTAAACCGCACTGATGCAGAATAGCGCGGTATATAAGAGAATGTAAATAAATAAATAAAAAAAAATAAATAAATACCCATGCGACTCTTTGAAAGATTTTTAATGCAATGTAAAAAAGTGAAATGGGGAAACTGATGATGAAATAGAGGCGCTAAGATGAGATCATTATAAGAAAATTGTGATCCACGTCCCTGTTGATGGTCTCCCTGTTTCTTAAAAAAAATGGTGAAAATTTTTAAAAATTGGGTTAAAGAAATATATATTGCCTAGTTTGCTTGAGAACTGTTTGTTAGTTTTATTATGAATAGATGTTCTTGAACCAGGAGCTCCTTATTGTTGATTCTTTAAACCCATGACATTTCTTAAGAGGATGAGGTTTTTGTGCAAAGGCACTGTTTATCAGGACCTTATGCCTCATTTGTGGGCGGTGAGTCGGAAGATATAGCGGCTGTAGACATTTCTGTCTTTTATTTATTTAACCAGTTTTATATACCACCTTTTCCTTCAATCAAAGTGGTTTACATGTTGCTAAGTATGGATATAGTTGAGTGGCTTTAGGTTTGGGAATTGGCATTCCTTGCAGTGCCATGCTTCTTGGTTGACCTTTCATTTCGGCAATACTCAGTCTTTGGACCCTGAGGCATGTTGAGTGAGAAGCTAGAGTAATTTCTCTCTGCCGCCTTGTGGATAAATCTCGAAAAGATTACAAATGAGGGAAATCTCTCGCCTTTGTATTCTCCACCACATGAGGTCCACTTGTTCTGCAGGTCATGTGATAGCTTCTCTACGACTGACTTTATGCCACTAGGAGTGTCCAACCACAGGAGCCCTGAGAAGTGAGGGTCCACTTTGGCTGCCTCCAACTCCAAGAGGAGGTCTCCCAGTTCTTGTAGCTTGTGGTTGTCTTTGGCTGCTATCTTTGGGAAGTTCTCAATCCTTTCTAGCAGGGCATTCTCGATTGCCTCTGTGCTGCCATAACACTGTTCAAGTCTTCCACATCTCAGCCAATCCTGCAGCAGAGTTGTTCACATATGCTGATTTCAGTTTTCTAATGCATTCTGAGGATCTGCTCCCCAGCCATTTCACCATCGGGTTGATCTTGTCCTTTGGGTTAATGTTCAGATCAACGATGGCATCTTTGAAATCAGTCTTCTATGCTATGTAGTTTTCAGGATTGCTGTCAAACTTGGTGGTCCCTGTATTTATGAGCTCTCAGTTGAGAGGCTTTTGCAAGATGCTGTTGTGATACATGATTCAGCTTTCATCTCTTGTTCTGTTATTCTTAAATGCTGACATGAAGGGCAGATGCTCTGGTGCACTTGGTCTGAGCAAGAGGTGTATTGCTGATGGTTTTACTGATGGCAGCTTCCCGGGGGGAACTGGCAGCCTTGTGTAGGAAGGTGTATCATAGTTTTTGCTGCCAGATTGCCTGGGCCAGGAATCTGCAAGTAGTCCTACTAATTTTAGGCCAGCAGCACACCTGGCGATAGTTAACCAATTAGCATAAAAAATCAGCATTAGTTGGCTGTAGTTTTTTTCATACCCCAAAAGACCAATGATGAATCAAAATTTAAAAACTGAAAAATATTTATTCAAATAAACATGAGCAGTGTAGTGGTGAGTGTTTGCTGCACCAAACCTAATGATGCTTTTGTTCTTAAAATAGGGTTTCTTATATGACATATGATCACATCTATGTTTGTTTAAGCTGTTCATATTTTATTTCAATACATTTTTTTCAGTTTTTACATTTTTGCTTTTTGTGTTCTTCAGTGCAAACATTTTTTCCATTGTTTTGCATGTGTTACATCTACCCCTCTCTTTTTTCCTTAAATTTAGGAACCCGCTGAATATGCGAATTTAGGAACCCACCGAATGTAAGTGGCATTTTAGAAAGGATGTCCAAGTCAAATTGGGGACTTCCAGGGCAGAATGTGCCAAGAAACCACAGAGACTTCTATGTCTCCACCCGATTTTAGTAACATAGACAACCCCTACATGGATGTCTGCATTGGTGGCCACATAGACATCCCCATTAGCAAAGCATGGGCCATAGACATTGATCTCATGAAAGCTAGTATAAAGGGATGTCCAGTGGTGTAGCGAAATGAAAACATGAGCCCTCATTTCCCATCAGTCTTCATTATTGGCATGGAAAATATAGAGGTCACGAGCATATTTCCTTCTCCACCTCTACCAGATGCCTTTCTGTCAAAATGAGCACTTTTCTGATGTCTGTTCATGCCTGGATGTGGCTTGGGATGTCCAGGGCATTTCTGAAATCGGGCTAGGACGTCCAAGTTCTGGGAATGCCTCGGACATATCTATTCCATGCCCCCATTCAGCCTTGTACATCCTCACCCAGGGACACTCACAGAGTCAGATTCGAAAATGTCTCTGAGGATGTCGCCATGCTTTGGATGTCTCTTTGCCCATTTTCAGATGTCTAAAGTATGAATAAAGCTTCTAAAATATCCCATATATGTGAAACCCAATTTTACATGGGTCATGTAAATCAAAGAGACATCCATGTTGGGATGTTCAGTTGGTGCAGCCTTTTTAATAGAAAGCTTGCTGAATGTGGAGCTTTTTGCAAAATATATAGATGGCTGTGGTAAAGATACATATATTATGGTAGCATGTACAGTGGGAACTGCCATTTTATAAAAAACATGTTTAAGAAAAAGAGAAGAATCACTGAGGGCTTTGTATGTGTAAATGTTGGTATTTACATATGTAATTGCTAGATTTAACCACCCATACATGTAAGCAGGGCTAGGCGTACTAGACAGTCACCTAGGGTGACAGACCCTAGTGGGTGGCATTGCTAACCCAATCCCCCGGGAAGCGGCAGCTGAACTGCTGCTTCAGCGCCGTGAGGGGCTTTAAAATGCTTACACACGTGCGCGGAGTTCTGGCCTGCTACTCCTGCCTGCCCTCCAAGAAAGTTGCATGGGGGGGGGGGGCAGGAGCAGCAGGCCGTGAACGTGCATGGGCACTTTAAGGCCCGATGTAGCGCTGAAGAAGCAATTCAGCCACTGCTGTTTCAGTGCAAGGTGGAGACAGCATGGTTGGCTGGACAGAGGTGCAATCTTGGGGGAAGCAGTGGCACGGAGGGTCTACTAGGGCAGCAGAAACCCTGGTGCAATCACTACATGTAAGTGCCAGCACCCCCTTGCCCTAGAGCAGTGATGGCTAACCTTTTTGAGCCCGAGTGCCCAAACTGCCGCACAAAACCAAAGAATTTCCTCAAAGTGCCAGCACGTCATTTGCATAAGTGGTCTTATTTGCATAAATATTTGCATAATGTTACCATACACTAACTTTTAGTAAACATGTCTCTTAATGAGTGTATGGATAAAGAAAGACTAAAAGATTTCTACATTACTATAATCCAGTGCCAACCGCCAGGCACATTAGGAACTACTACAAACTCTGCCCATTTAGAACCCATAGCAAACCCGCCGTATCCTGACAGCATTACCAGGACTCACAAAGCACCATACCCTACCTATCAAAAGGCAACACTGCAAATATTAAACCAATACATTTCAGAGAATACTGGGGAAAGAGAACAAGTGGCAACGTCAAATAGGAATTTCCTCTTGTACCAAACAAAGCACAGATGTTAATGATGCACATTTCCCAGAGCTGACATATTCCAGTTAATAAATTCAAAATAAAGAGATATCTTTCTACCTTTTGTGCATTTTCTTTTTCAGTTGCAATTGGTCCAGCCACTTTCTTCTGGTTTCTTCATGTTTTCTGCTAACTCTTCATCGTCTGCTGTCCATTTGTCCTTTTCTTCTCTCTTCTAGTTTTTTTTTCCATTCTCTCTCTCTCTACATCTGCTTTAACATACTAATCTTTCTCCTTTTGCTCTTTCCTCATTCCTATTTCATCCACACAAATTTTACCCCTCCATCCTCAATCCCTAATTACTCTCCCAATACCTGGCCAATTGTAGATTTTTCATCCCTCCTACACAAATTTATTTTTCCCCTCTCCATTTTACTCTCCCAGCCCCATCCCATTCTAATCCTCCCCCAACATCAGCTCCCTTCTAGTTCCAGTCTCACCCAGCATCCATTCCCTTCTAGTCCCTGCATCAGCCCATTTCCAGTCCTAGCCCCCCATCAGCCCATTTCCAGTCCTTGCTCCCCCATCCATTTCCAGTCCAAGTCCCTTCATCAGCTCATTTTCAATCCTAGCCCCCCCATCAGCCCATTTCTAGTCATTTCCTAGCCCCACCATCAGCCCATGTCAAATCATAGCTCCCCTCCACTCAGCCCAATTCCAGTCCAAGCCCCCCCATGAGCCTACTTCCAGTTCTAGCCCCTCCATGAGTCCATTTCAATTCAAGCCCCCACCACAGCCCATTTCCAATCTTAGCTCCCCCAACAGCCCATTTCCAGTCCTATCCTAGCTGTTCCATCAGCCCATTTTCAGTCCTAGCTCCCTTCCCTCACAGCCCATTTCCATTCCAAGCCCCCTCCCCATCAGCTATTTGCAGTTCAAGCCTCCCCTTCCACTCAGCCCATTTCCAGTCCTAGCAACACCCCAACCCATTACCAGTCCTAGCCCCCCGTCAATCAACTTCCAGTCCTAACCCCCATCACCCCATTTTCAGTTTAAGCCCCCCCCTATAACCCATTACCAGTCCTAACCCCCCCCATCAGCCCATTTCCAGTCAGCCCCCCATAGCCCATTGCCAGTCCTAACCCCCCCCATCAGCCCACAGCCCATTACCAGTCCTAACCACATCAGCCCACCTCAAGTCCTAACCCCTCCCCATCAGCCCATTTCCTGTCCTAGCCCCCCCATAACCCATTATCAGTCCTACCCCCCCATCAGCCCACTACCAGTCTTAACCCCCCCATAGCCCATTACCAGTCCTAACCCCCCCATCAGCCCACTAGCAGTCTTAACCCCCCCATAGCCCATTACCAGTCCTAACCCCCCCATCACCCCATTTCCAGACAGCCCTCATCAGCCCACAGCCCATTGCCAGTCTTAACCCCCCCCATAGCCCATTGCCAGTCTTAACCCCCCCATAGCCCATTGCCAGCCCTCATCAGCCCACAGCCCATTGCTAGTCTTAACCCCCCCATAGCCCACTTCAAGTATTAACCCCCCCAGCCCACTTCCAGTCTTAACCACCCCTCCCTAGCCCATTGCCAGTCTCAACCCCCCTCCCTCCCTCCCTAGCCCATTGCCAGTCTCAACCCCCCTCCCTCCCTCCCTACCCCATTGCCAGTCTCAACCCCCTCCCTCCCTCCCTTCCTAGCCCATTGCCAGTCTCAACCCCCCTCCATCCCTCCCTCCCTAGCCCATTGCCAGTCTCAACCCCCCTCCCTCCCTCCCTCCCTAGCCCATTGCCAGTCTCAACCTCCCTCCCTCCCTAGCCCATTGCCATTCTCAAACCCCCTCCCTACCTAGCCCATTGCCAGTCTCAACCCCCCTCCCTCCCTCCCTCCCTCCCTCCCTAGCCCATTGCCAGTCTCAACCTCCCTCCCTCCCTAGCCCATTGCCAGTCTCAACCTCCCTCCCTCCCTCCCTACCCCATTGCCAGTCTCAACCTCCCTCCCTAGCCCATTGCCAGTCTAAACCTCCCTCCCTCCCTCCCTCCCCCATTGCCAGTCTCAACCTCCCTCCCTCCCTCCCTAGCCCATTGCCAGTCTCAACCCCCCTCCCTCCCTCCCTCCCTAGCCCATTGCCAGTCTTAACCACCCTCCCCAGCCCACTGCCAGTCTTAACCTCCCTCCCTCCCTAGCCCATTGCCAGTCTTAACCTCCCTCCCTCCCTCCCTAGCCCATTGCCAGTCTTAACCTCCCTCCCTCCCTCCCTAGCCCATTGCCAGTCTTAACCCCCTCCCTCCCTCCCTCGCCCATTGCCAGTCTTAACCCCCCCCCCCCTAGCCCTTTGCCAGTCCTACCCACCCCCCTCGGCTCATGGCAATTAAAAAAAAAAAAAAAGCTGGCCGCCGCGGCGGCATGGAGTGTCCCGCGGGGCTTCCTCTGCCCGGCGGGACTCTCCCGGCGCAGCTCAGCCCCTCTCTGCCGGCTTGCAGATACGCGAAGGGAGAGAGAGTCTCCCTCGCGTCTCTGTTAAGCCCGCAGGGGCAGATGGGAAATTTCTCATCAGCCCCTGCGGGCTTAACAGAGACGCGAGGGAGACTTTCCCTTCGCGTATCTGCAAGCCGGCAGAGAGGGGCTGAGCTGCGCCGGGAGAGTCCCGCCGGGCAGAGGAAGCCCCGCGGGACACTCCATGCCGCCGCGGCGGCCAGCTTTTTTTTTTTTTTAATTGCCATGAGCCGGCATATATTAATTTGCGACCTTCCCACGTGCCAGCTGCAAGGCCTTCGCGTGCCACAGCTGGCACGCGTGCCATAGGTTCGCCATCGCTGCCCTAGAGCAACAGGCTGGTCGTGCATGGGCCAGATCACAGAACGGTTTTATCCCGGGTTCTCTCCCACTCCTTCACTCAGCCAGCACACACTCTTATTGACAGGGAGCAGATTCTCTGTGGGAGGGGAGGAAACCCCTATAAGGCCCTGATTCATAAATTAAAGAGTCTCTTGACTCTGAATTGGGTGCTCTGATTCTCTTTACTGCAATAAAATGTTAATTCAACTAGTAATGTTTTGTATCACTAAATACACAGGGCCTGAAATTCAATGTGATTAGTGTGGTGAGCAGGCCTGATAACAACGTTAATCATGGACCAGGATATTCAGCGGCACACAGGTTCCGCAGTCTTTGTCCCAGGATAAGCAGTGGATTTCCCATGTCCTCTTTAATAATGGTTTATGGACTTTTCTTCCAGAAACTTGTCCAAACCTTTTTTAAACCCAACTACACTAACAGCTTTTAGTACATTTTCTGGTAATGGGTTACATTGTAGCTTCATTGCATGTCAAAGTGTTTTTTGGTTTCTGATTGGTTGGCCCAGTCCTTCAGTTATGACGTCAGACGCCATTTTTTAGTGTTACATTGGCAGCTTTGCTCTTTTTCTAGGATGTGTTGATGAGAACGCACATATGCGCTTTGCTCTGGATGAGAATGTAAGTGAATCAGTATATACTTCACCTGAAGCAGGGTTTGAATTGCTCGACCCGAAACATGACACGTTGTGATATTTTCAGATAAGTAATTTGGTATTTCTCACTTTCAACACTTTATTAATGTGAGTAAAAGGAGCGATCCCAGCGAGGTGGTGGCTGTTTTTCTATCTCCTTTTGTGTTTTTTGCTCCGACAAAAAAAGATTATTTTGATTGCTGTCATTTTCCGGGACTTATCTATTGAATAATCATGTCCTGTCAATGTTCCAGTTTTTATGCTCTTTCCTTTTTAAATTGGTTTTTATACTATTTCCTTTTTTAATTTGTGAAATATGAGTGCACATATAGTCCAAAGCCATTTCACTAGCCACTTTTATTTTTAGGAGATATTGGATATTAAGGGGTTGAAATGAAAGGATGCCAATAATGTTGACCACAACTGTATGTGGTAAAATACCCACTAATAATATTCACGCCCTCTGGAAGTTATTTTTTGGTGTGCTTGCCTTGTTCAATTTCCACTAATTCTTCTTTTATTGCTATGTAGTGTTATTTTTATTTTGCCACTTTCATTTTTATCTCTTTGATTCAATTGTTATTTTTATTTCCTAATTGTATTATTTACATTTCTATTTGTTACTGTTATGTTGACTGTTTCACTGTTGTAATTTATTGTTAAGCACTCTGATAAACCGTGGTTGGAAGGCTAGTCATAAAAATATTATAAATAACTAAATAAAGTGATATTTAAGCATTCACATGTGGAGGGCCATTTTGCATTGTCCCATACAGGCAGTGCGCAGTTAAGGCCTATTGTATAAGATAAAGCATGTGCCTGCTTTACATTATAAAAGGGGGATGTATGGATGCGCTGGAACCTAGGCGTAACCACTTACGCCTACTCTAGTGCAGGGGTAACTTGCTGTGCCTAGATCAGGGTACTGACATGTTGTTCTATACTTTACACACATCAGCTGTGGCTGTACTATGCTCCACCCAAGCACCACCTAAAGATACACACAATGAACCCTTATGTGTGTGCTTATAGAAACATAGAAAACGATGGCAGAAAAAGACGATATGGCCTATCTAGTCTGCTCTTCCATATCCACTACAATAGTCCCTATTGTTCCTTTAGAGATCTTCTGTGCTTGTCCCATGCTTTTTTGAATTTAGATACTGTCTTCATCTCCAATACCTCTACTGGGAGACCATTCCACGCATCTACCACTCTTTCCATAAAGAAATATTTCCGCATATTACTCCTGAGTTTATCCCCTTTCACTCTCATCCTATGTTACCTCATAGAAGAGCTTGCTTTCAACTGAAAGAGGCTCTCCTCCTGTGCATTTATGCCATGGAGGTATTTAAACGTCTCAGTCATATCTTCTCTATCCCACCTTTCCTCTAACATATACATATTAAGATCTTTAAATCTGTCCCCATATGCTTTATAGCAAAGACCTCTAACCATTTTAATAGCCACCCTCTGCATCGACTCCAACCTGCTTATATGGAGTCGGTGTAGAGCGTGGCTGCTAAGATGGTTACTAGAGAATAGCGCTTGGGCGAAACACGCACAAGTGTCCAATCACGTCCTTGAAACTAGGGATTTGTTTATAAAGGATTTTTCACATGCAGGAGCCTTTAGAAAGGATTTTTCATATGCAGGAGTCTTTTTATGTGCATAAAATGGATTTAAAAAAAGAATTTCCCCAGGAGGCATGTGACCAAGATGTAGATATATTGTGGGGCAGAATGCGGGTAGAGCTGTGAGTTATGCGTGTATTTTAGGAAATACCGATTCCTGTGCCTTGTGTGCTAACCTTTGCACCTCTCCCAAGCACACACAGTGTCCGCAGCTGCAACCTAGTCATGATTTTCGCCACTTTGCACCTAGGATGTTACAAAGCCACGTGGACACCTATACTGTATATCTTTATAAAGCAAGTGCCTGCTTGGCCTTCAAAGATAGGCAGCTTGTTATAAAATGACCCTCCCTAGGGGCAAACGTGAAAATTGTGGCTAGATTGCAACCACGGACATTTACGCCTGCTCAGGAGCGGATGTCAGTGTTAGTGAGTAAAGGCTGTGCATACGCGAGCATTTTATATAAAAAGTGCACAAAATGTGACCCTTCCTGTGCTCCGTCCAAACTCCTCCCTGGAACACGGCTACACCCAGGTCGTGTAAAAGCATGTGCCTTCTTGTTACTGAACATCCTTTTACATATGTTAACACCTGGGGTTGCTCACACAAACAGGCCTTGACATGCAAAAACATATTTATAAAATTCCCTCCGCTATTTTATAGACACATAGGTGTCTATCCATCTTTATAAAACAGGCTTCAATTAGGCAGCTACTTGGTCTTCACGCACAGGCAGCCTGTTCTAAAAACATCCTTTTACCTTTTTGAGCACAAGCATGCTAAATCTCTTTAGTATGTGGTTTAGTGCAGAGGGCACAGAGGGAATAGAGTCCTGTGACAGGACTAGAACAATAAAGAATGGAGCCCGGGGTACGGTAAGTAGGCAGGAGGACAGCATGGTCACCTCAAACACTGAAGCCTCTCATGAAAAGATACAATGTAGTGAAGGGGATTACAGGCACCTGCTCAGTGCTCAGCATCAAAGCAATATCAAGCTACTCGATAAACAATGTCAAGGATTCGGAGGCATGGATGTCACAGAATGATGAAAACAGAGAACAGATGATGTCACAGTTGCCTTCTATAAATATATTGGAGCTTTGGAACAAAGAAAGGAGAGCTCTGTACAGAAAGCACATAAGAATACTGGAGCTCTGAGAATCCGGTATAAATGAAGATGTCGCTATTGCCTGTTTCTACCTCCCGGAAGCATTGAAAGGTGGGGAACATATTTTTCTAGGCAATAAGTTGAGATTTGTTGACATTCATTCTGTATGGTTAGCTTGTTGACAAAGGATTTCATCTTAATTCCTGCAGGGGATCCATCTGCATTATAAGAGGTGTGCTGACATGGGGGAGAGCTGGGAGAAGAACTATCGGGATGATGCAGAAAGCCGCTTTGAAGTTGTGTGCTATTAACTCTGTACACCTCTCTGCAGTGCACTGATAGTGTATGGGCAATACTCCTGATCCATCATAAAGGTACTAGGTGGGGGATGGGCGCCACTGGACCACCACAATCATTTTTAATTGGGTGGGGGAATCGGGGCCACTAAGCCACCAGGGTTATTTTTAATTGGGTGGGTGGAGGGTTCGGGGCTACTGGGTCACCAGGGATTTGGCTTCTGTCAGGGGCACCGGCCCCCCAACAGTATTTTGATGGCATCAGGGGCTTACCCTGATGCCTGGATCATCGGAAGGTAAGTTTGACACTTCACCTCAGATGATCCAGGCATCGGGGAAAGCTTCCAATGCGATCAAAATACTGTCAAGGGCACACACAAGATGTTTAAGCCACCTCAGACCCAGGCGTCAAGATAGTGGCGCTTTGGCTGGTTATGTAATCCTCAATGCATTTCTCTGCATCGGGCGCAGACAATATTACTCTTGACCCCTCCCCCTTCACCCCCTCTAATATTCACTCTACTCCCGTCCCTTGGTCTGATCATTTCTGTCTCCTCTTCTCTTTCCCTCTTCCTTCCCCTGGACCGATCGGTCTGCCTCCTTCAGCTCCCCCTGCCCTGTCCCTCAGACGGTGCCTCACTCCACATACTCTGCGCTCTTTCCCTCCGGCTAGCTCTCTTTTTCCCCCGGAATTTTCATCCTTCTCTGTCGACCAACAGGTCGACATCTGGTCCTCTACCCTTTCCGCTACTCTTGACTCTATAGCACCCCTTCGCCCAATGGTTCCTCGCCCTCCCTCTCACCACCCCTGGTACCACTCCAGTCTCCTCCTCCACCGTGCTCAACTTCGCCATGCGGAGCGTCTCTGGAGGAAACTCCGTACCCCCCTGCCTCCCACTCAGACTTCCAGCAAGCTCACCTTTCCTATCGTGCTGCAATTACCTCAGCCAAGCACTCGTATTATTCTCGTCTTATTACGTCCTCCTCAAACTCTGCTAGGCGCCTCTTCCTTGTTCTCAAATCTCTCTCCTCTACCTCCGCTCTTCCTTCCGCCCCCTCTGACCCCCCTCCCAGCCCTTCCACTCTTGCCTCCTTTTTTCCCAACAAAATTCTCTCTCTTCGTTCTTTCTTTTCCTCCTGCCCTCCTCCCTTCTCTCCCCCCCCAGATCCCCCCCTTCCCCCCGGATGTCCTTTCCCCATCTCCCTCCCACACGTTTCCCCACATCTGGTCCTCCTTCTCTCCTATCTCTTCTCCCGAACTCATTAAGGCCATCTCTACGGTCATATCACATAACCGTACCAACGGGAATCACCAACCTCCCTCTACAAACCCTGATAAGAAACGGAACAACGGAACAATGGAACAATGTACTATAGCTCACACTGTACCATAGCTCACAATGTACATAGCTCAACCTAATCTAATACACTATCCCCTTACACGCAACGCATGACACATCCTCACTGCATGATATACCCTTCCAAACCCTTTTGATTGTTTTGCTGTGACACCGCCTTGATTGTTAGGATAAGGCGGTATAGAAATACTGTTAAATAAATAAATAAAATAAATCTCATCTGCTCATCAAACTACCTGCCCCCTCGATCCTATCCCCTCTTCTTGGCTGCTCAACCCCGACATTTCTCTTGTGCCTCTTATCCTCTTTATTTTCAATTCTAGCCTCTCCTCCGATCTCTTCCCCTCCAGCTGGAAGCACGCTATCATCCGTCCCCTCTTGAAAAAACCCACTCTTGATTCCTCCTCCCCCGCAAACTGGCGGCCTGTCTCTAACCTCCCCTTCCTGTCTAAAGTCCTTGAGAAACTCATTTTTCCCAACTAACCTCACACCTCAACTCCACCTGTGCCCTCCACCCCCGCCAATCCGGTTTCTGCAGTGGCCACAGCACCGAAACTGTTCTTACTGCACTACTCTCGGAACTCCATCGCTCTCACGACCATGGTGACATCTCTTTAGTGGTTTCTTTGGATCTGTCCTCTGCGTTTGATGTGGTTGACCACCGCACTCTCCTATCCCATCTGTCTGACTTTGGTGTTCATGGCACCGTTCTTTGGTGGTTTCGCTCTTTCCTGTCTTGTCATACCTCTTCGGTACACTCTGGCACCTCGGTCTCTCCCCCATTCCCCTCCATCTGTGGCGTCCCTCAGGGCTCTATTCTCGCTCCTTTGCTTTTCAATGTTTTTCTTGCTCCCTTAGCCCTCCTTATTCAGCAGTCCGCTGTCTCATTCTACATTTATGCCGACGACATCCTTCTTGTTCATCACACCTCCTCTTCCTCCCCGGATCTTGGCCCACTCAACCACTGTCTTTCCTCCATTGCCTCCTGGTTTGAGTCCAACTTTTTACATGCCAATCCTGCCAAGTCCTCAGCAATCTGGATTTCACTCGGGCTTCCCCAACCTAGGCTATCACCCACCATGGGCTCTCATTCTATCCCTCTTGTACCAACCCTTCGCTACCTGGGCGTTACCCTAGACCAGTGATGGCTAACCTTTTTGAGCCCGAGTGCCCAAACTGCCGCACAAAACCAAAGAATTTCCTCAAAGTGCCAGCACGTCATTTGCATAAGTGGTCTTATTTGCATAAATATTTGCATAATGTTACCATACACTAACTTTTAGTAAACATGTCTCTTAATGAGTGTATGGATAAAGAAAGACTAAAAGATTTCTACATTACTATAATCCAGTGCCAACCGCCAGGCACATTAGGAACTACTACAAACGCTGCCCATTTAGAACCCATAGCAAACCCGCCGTATCCTGACAGCATTACCAGGACTCACAAAGCACCATACCCTACCTATCAAAAGGCAACACTGCAAATATTAAACCAATACATTTCAGAGAATACTGGGGAAAGAGAACAAGTGGCAACGTCAAATAGGAATTTCCTCTTGTACCAAACAAAGCGCAGATGTTAATGATGCACATTTCCCAGAGCTGACATATTCCAGTTAATAAATTCAAAATAAAGAGATATCTTTCTACCTTTTGTGCATTTTTTTTTCAGTTGCAATTGGTCCAGCCACCTTCTTCTGGTTTCTTCATGTTTTCTGCTAACTCTCCATCGTCTGCTGTCCATTTGTCCTTTCTTCTCTCTTCTAGTTTTTTTTCCATTCTCTCTCTCTCTCTACATCTGCTTTAACATACTAATCTTTCTCCTTTTGCTCTTTCCTCATTCCTATTTCATCCACACAAATTTTACCCCTCCATCCTCAATCCCCAATTACTCTCCCAATACCTGGCCAATTGTAGATTTTTCATCCCTCCTACACAAAATATTTTTCCCCTCTCCATTTTACTCTCCCAGCCCCATCCCATTCTAATCCTCCCCCAACATCAGCTCCCTTCTAGTTCCAGTCTCACCCAGCATCCATTCCCTTCTAGTCCCTGCATCAGCCCATTTCCAGTCCAAGTCCCTTCATCAGCTCATTTTCAATCCTAGCCCCCCCATCAGCCCATTTCTACTCATTTCCTAGCCCCACCATCAGCCCATGTCAAATCATAGCTCCCCTCCACTCAGCCCAATTCCAGTCCAAGCCCCCCCATGAGCCTACTTCCAGTTCTAGCCCCTCCATGAGTCCATTTCAATTCAAGCCCCCACCACAGCCCATTTCCAATCTTAGCTCCCCCCAACAGCCCATATCCAGTCCTATCCTAGCTTTTCCATCAGCCCATTTTCAGTCCTAGCTCCCTTCCCTCACAGCCCATTTCCATTCCAAGCCCCTCCCCATCAGCTATTTGCAGTTCAAGCCTCCCCTTCCACTCAGCCCATTTCCAGTCCTAGCAACACCCCAACCCATTACCAGTCCTAGCCCCCCGTCAATCAACTTCCAGTCCTAACCCCCATCACCCCATTTTCAGTTTAAGCCCCCCCCTATAACCCTTTACCAGTCCTAACCCCCCATCAGCCCATTTCCAGTCAGCCCCCCATAGCCCATTGCCAGTCCTAAACCCCCCCATCAGCCCACAGCCCATTACCAGTCCTAACCACATCAGCCCACCTCAAGTCCTAACCCCTCCCCATCAGCCCATTTCCTGTCCTAGCCCCCCCCATAACCCATTATCAGTCCTACACCCCCATCAGCCCACTACCAGTCTTAACCCCCCCATAGCCCATTACCAGTCCTAACCCCCCCCCCCATCAGCCCACTACCAGTCTTAACCCCCCATAGCCCATTACCAGTCCTAACCCCCCCATCACCCCATTTCCAGACAGCCCTCATCAGCTCATAGCCCATTGCCAGCCCTCATCAGCCCACAGCCCATTGCTAGTCTTAACTCCCCCCCATAGCCCACTGCGTCTTAACCCCCCTCCCCAGCCCACTGCCAGTCTTAACCCCCCCTCCCTAGCCCATTGCCAGTCTCAACCCCCCTCCCTCCCTCCCTAGCCCATTGCCAGTCTCAACCCCCCTCCCTCCCTAGCCCATTGCCAGTCTCAACCCCCCTCCCCCCCTCCCTAGCCCATTGCCAGTCTTAACCTCCCTCCCTCCCTAGCCCATTGCCAGTCTTAACCTCCCTCCCTCCCTCCCTAGCCCATTGCCAGTCTCAACCCCCTCCCTCCCTCCCAAGCCCATTGCCAGTCTCAACCCCCCTCCCTCCCTAGCCCATTGCCAGTCTCAACCCCCTCCCTCCCTCCCTCCCTAGCCCATTGCCAGTCTCAACCCCCCTCCCTCCCTAGCCCATTGCCAGTCTTAACCTCCCTCCCTCCCTAGCCCATTGCCAGTCTTAACCCCCCTCCCTCCCTCCCTAGCCCATTGCCAGTCTTAACCCCCCTCTCTCCCTCCCTAGCCCATTGCCAGTCTTAACCCCCCTCTCTCCCTCCCTAGCCCATTGCCAGTCTTAACCCCCCTCCCTCGGCTCATGGCAATAAAAAAAAAAAAAGCTGCCCGCTGCCGCCGCGGCGGCATGGAGTGTCCCGCGGGGCTCCCTCTGCCCGGCGGGACTCTCCCGGCGCTGCTCAGCCCCTCTCTGCCGGCTTGCAGAGACGCGAAGGGAGAGAGAGTCTCCCTCGCGTCTCTCTTAAGCCCGCAGGGGCAGATGGGAAAGTTCCCATCAGCTCCTGCGGGCTTAACAGAGACGCGAGGGAGACTCTCCCTTCGCGTCTCTGCAAGCCGGCAGAGAGGGGCTGAGCAGCGCCGGGAGAGTCCCGCCGGGCAGAGGGAGCCCCGCGGGACAATCCATGCCGCCGCGGCGGCAGCGGGCAGCTTTTTTTTTTTTTTTAATGTGCGACCTTCCCGCGTGCCAGCTGCAAGGCCTTCGCGTGCCACAGCTGGCACGCGTGCCATAGGTTCGCCATCGCTGCCCTAGACCCTTCTCTTTCTTTCCACGAGCATATCTCCTCTGTTATTCGTACTTCCTTTTTCCATCTTCGTCGTATTAAAGCCGTTCGTTCAATTCTTCCCCCCCCTTCTGTTGCTACTCTTGTTTTGTCTTTAGTAACCTCTTGTTTGGACTACTGTAATGTTGTCTATGCAGGTCTCCCGTCCTCCCAGCTCCGCCGTCTTCAACTTGTTCAGAACGTCGCCGCTCGTCTTGTCACCTCATTCCCTGCTCGCTCTCATGTGTCCCCATGTCTCTTCACTCTGCATTGGCTCCCGATCAAGTTCAGGTTTGTCTACAAATTGCTCATCACCGCCCACCGGGTTCTTTACACCGATACCCCCCAGTACTTGGCTAACATTATTCACCTCCAGCCCTCCCCCCACCTTCTTTGCTCCTCTCATGTAATCGTCTCTTCCTCCCTTCTCCTAATCAGGCCCGTCTGGAATCTACCTGCCGTTCTGCTTTTTTCTTCCTAGGACCTGCCCTCTGGAACTCCCTTCCCTTTCTCCTCCATACTGAGCTGTCCTACCCCCACTTCAAAGCCCTCCTCAAAGCTCATCTGTTCTGTCAGGCCTTTGACCTCCCTCCCACTGCCGATGGCGCTCCATCCCCCAGTCGCGCCCTCCAGTCCCCGTGACTCTTTCCTCTTCCCCTCTCCCCTTCTCCTCCCCTCTCCTCTCTCTCCCTTCCCCTCCTACTACCCCTCTTTGGAGCTTTCCTGTCCTCTACCTTTGTTACTGTCTCTTGCTGTCCTATCATTTATTGGCGTTCCTTTCTATCTTTCGTTTCCAGCAGCTGACATTTTACCTGTTATTGTACACCGCCCTGATGCTCCGGCCTGGGTGGTCTATCAAGTGCTCGAATAAAGATAAAGATAAAGAAAGATTAGCATTCATTTGAATATGTGCAGGATATTTGCATGTAATTTAAATACACTTGGTATTATGTGTGTGCTTGCTTTTCCTTTGCTGTTTATGCGCGCGTCCATCTCTTTTCTGCATTAGGCATGGTGGTAATTGTGCGTATAAGTTGTGTTATCTGCATGTAAAGTTCGTGCTAGTTTTCTGCATCAGCCCCTATGTTAAGAGTTAAAACACTGATGCAATTAGCATAGGGTCCTTTTGGTCTGAAAATTCTGTGCAGCCCAATGGGTAAAGTTTGGCCAGGCAACTTGATACATAAGTATAAGAGGTACTGGCGGGGCGGGGCGGGGCGGGGCGGGGCGGGGGGGAGCTAAGAGTGATATTGAGAGCAGCTATATTCAGTTATCCTCAGGGGCGGCTCTATAATGAGGCCGAGTGAGGCGGTTGCCTCAAGCGGCAACTTTTTGGTGGCGGCAAAAATTGCCCCCAAAAAGCTCGTCTCACTCAGCCTTAAAAAAAAAAAAGAGAAGAGGAGCCGCTGCCACCGTGGCAGCAGCAGAATGATATATCCCGAGGCCGCCCCGGCAGAGCCCTCCTCTCTCGGTGGCTTTTCAGAGCCACGAATGGAGAGTTTCCCTTTCTCACGGCTCTGTTAAGCCTGCTGGCACTGATGGGAAACAGGCATTTCCTGTTTCCCATCAGCGCTGGCAGGCTTAACAGTGCCGCGAGAAAGGGAAACTCTCCCTTCGTGGCTCTGAAAAGCCACACTGAGGCAGAGAAGAGGGCTCTGCTAGGGAGGCCGCGGGGCACTTTATTCTGCTGCTGCTGTGGCGGCAGTGGCAGCGGCTTCAGCAGCCAGATTTTTTTTTTTTAATTTCCCTGGGGTGGGGGGGGGGGGGGTTAGGACTGGTAATGGGCTATGGGGGGGGGCTAGAACTGGAAATGGGTTGATGGGGAGTTAGGACTGGAAGTGGGCTAATGGGGGGATAGGACAGGAAATGGGCTGATAAGGGGGATAGGACTGGAAATGGGCTGGGACTGGAAATGGGCTAATGGGGGGTGGAAGGATAGTGCTGCTGGCCCTTAAAGAAAACTAGGGGCTAGGGCTACAAATGGGCTGATGCGAGAGGATGGTAGAATATGACTGGAAGGGAGCGGATAATGAGATGGTCTGCCAGGGGAAGCAGGGGGCACGAAGGGAGCTGACACGGGGGAAGGAGGAGGCTGGAAAGGAGCTAACACCTGGGATTTACTGAAGGGGGACTAGAAGGGAGCTGACACTTGGGGATGGGAGTGGTAGGTGGTTGGGTAATAGGGAGGAGGCTGGAAGGGAGCTGACATGCAAATGGCACTGGAAGGGGGTTGGACAGAGGGTAGGGTGACTGGAAGGGAGCTGACTGAGGGGGGGGGGGTGGCACTGAGAGTGGACGTAAGCTGATATCTGGGATGGTATTTGGACTAGAAGGGGCTGGACAGTGGGGAAGGAGGGGGACTGGAAGGGAATGGATACCAGTTGCAGTCATGGGAATGCAAGGCGGTTGACATTGGAAGGTACTGGGAGGGAAGGACTGGAAAGGGGGCCAATACTGGGGAGAGTTACTGGAACTGGGCTGATAGAAGGAAGTCAAGAAAACAAAAGAAGAGATAAAAAAATGGCAGATGGACCATGGACTATAGACCACAGAAAGAGCTAAGAGAAGACAGGAAAGCAGAAGCCTCAGAGCGGGACCAGCATGATCAGAGAATAAAATGGTCAGACAACAAAGGTAGAAAAATAATTGTATTTAATTTTAGTGATTGGACTTTGTGCTAATTTTATATTTTACACAGTATTGGGGAATTGCATCTCTTATTTATCTGATGTTGCACTGCATGTGGTCTCTGGCTTCTTGGGGTTTCAATTTAAATTTTGTCTACATATTTTTATTTTTACTTTAGATTGTGGTTACTTATTCTGTACTTGGGGAGGGTCGATGTTGCAAGTATGTGACTGGGGTCAGGTGTTCTGTTAACATGGAGTTTGTACATAAAGATCTATATTGTACTGTAGTAATTTGACTTGTTCAGCTTTTCAAATAGGAGTATGGATGTTCCAGGGCCCACTGTAGTATATACAGTGATGCTTTTTTTGGATGGGCTCCTTATGTGAGTTTTGGAAGTTTGTGCTGATATGATATGGTATGGTAGGTTTGCTCTTTGTTGTAGGGTTTTGTATTAGTTCACAATATGCCTGATACTGGAGAATAGTGGTTGTTGTTGTTGTTATTAGTGAGATGATCAGAATCAGAATTTTTAAAAAAAATTGAGTTCTGTGGGTGAATGTCCTGGTTCTGCTCCGCACCTACTGTGGATGCAAAATTTATATTGAAAAAGAAAAAGCAAGAACCATAATGCAGTTTATAACAACAAAATAAAAATGAGTTATAATTTAGTTTTATAAACTGTGCTGTTGGTTCTTGCTGTCTTTTATTTCCTTGGTGTGCAAACGGGACCGTACCTAGCCCTGTGCATGTGCTGCAGCTGCACAGGGCGGAAAGGCTTGGGGGACGCATTTCTGCTGTCTGCTGTTGCCCTGCCGCCGCTGGCAGGACAATAGCAGGCAGCCGAAATGTGCTCCCCAAGCCTTTTCGCAGCATTTTAAGCAGGTCTGGACCCTCCCTCCTCTGACGCGATGTCAGAGTAGGGAGGGACAGATCTGCCTAAAGTGCCAGCGCCTTTCAGATCGGGCGCATGCCCCCCTTCTCCTCCCCATACCTCCGTCCAGCACTACCTGCTCTTTCCCTGCTGCCGGCGCCACCGTGAGAAAAACAGAGGGCGGCAGCAGTAGGGAAAGAGCAGGCAGTGCTGGACGGAGGAATGGGGGAAGAGGGGGGTGTGCGCCCGAGCTGCAAGTCGCACAAGGTGCGATTGGAGCTCAATATGGCCTTGTGTGCAAACGTCTTGCATTTCCTCCATATAATCTAATCGGCTTTTTGGTTTGGTTCAGTCTCTGATTGGATTTCTGAAAAAGCCCCACCCCCCTCTAAGTTGTGTGTGTGTGGGGGGGCGCCTTTTCATACTTTGCCTCAGGCAGCAGATTACCTTGAGCCACCCCTGGCTATCCTGATAATCTTATTGTTTCATGGGACTACATAAATAGCAGTCCTAAATTAAATGGATTAGTTCATAATCAGCAGTCCTGCCTAAATGGATAACACCTCTACACATCAGGCATAAAGACCAACAACAGCTAAGTCGTCCTTTTATCTTTATGAAGTGGCCAGCTATTTGAATATTGGATTAAATGCCTGTGATGACCAATACCTTGATGGCATTTCTTTGCTTATTCTTACCTTAATGCGAAGAACCTTTATTCTCTAGGAGTAAAAAAGAACCATAACACAAGGCCTGGGATAAGCACAGAGGATGCCTAGTTGTTGGGAAATGAAGGGGAAGACAGGTCAAGTAAGGTCTATGTGGCTCTAACTGAGGTAAGGGCCACTTGGGCCACCACCGAGATTTTATGGGGGTTTGCGGATGGGGGATGTCAAGAGCTTTGAAGAGGAGTGGGATTGGGAAGTGCAATGTGTTGGGGGTGGGGGGAGGATCGGGACTTTGAGCCTGCTTGGATCTTCTGAGGTGAGGTGTGAAGCAGCATAGAGAGATGCCAGCCATGTGACCCACCGGGGTCTGCTGCCCTAGGTGGCCACCTAGTTTGCCTGGTGGATCGGCCAGCTCTGGATATGATACTTAAGAAAAGCACTGTAGTTTGGAAGCTAAGTTTATAAAAAAAGGTCTAGGTAACAGTTTTCTTCCTCTTCGTCTCTCCGGGCCAGTTCAGGAACATTAGGGTTATCAACCTTCTCCAGCAGCTGAGGACTGAATTCTGAAGTTTTGCTGACATCCTATCCGGCTCCCCCTGGTGTCAGAAGCTCAGTCTTTCAGTCCTCAGCAGCTGGAAGGGACGTGAAGCTGACAGGCTCCCGGAGAAACTAAAGGAAAGTTTAGCAAAGGAGAGGGTTTTTTTGTTTTAATTTCTCAATTGGAAGAAAAGAGGTCTGGAGGTGGGGGACCCTAGCAGGGAACTCCACCGGAGGGACTGGTTTTACTTCAGATTGCATAAAAAAAAAACCAGCTCGGCTGCCGAGGCTTGCACAGCGGTGAGCAGTGGAGGCAGAGCCTGCCTCAGTTAGCAGCTCCATATACCGGGCTTGAGCAGAGATAGGATCTGGGAGCCCCAGAGGCCAGTCGGCCGCCTCCAGAATCGAGTACACTCTCCTGCTAGCAGCGGGAGTGAGTGACTCGAGTAATTGGCAGTGTGGTGTTTCAGGTACATCTGCCGCGTTAGTTTTCAGGTCCGGGAACGGCGTGTTCAGCGGTGTGCGAACTGGGTCGAGGTTTTCTTTCTTTGGCTCGAGTTTTTTTCGGCATTGCTGGTGTGACGCGCATGCTGCCGGGGCCGGCAGTGTGCGCACAGTGTAGCTGTCGACGGGGGCTCTCCGAAGAGGGGCTTTGCCAGCTTTGCATCAGAACACATAGTATTCTGCACCGTTGGTTTGGCGGCAGCATGGAAAGAAAGCCGGAGACCTTAGATCCGTTAGGGGGTCTGCAGAGCATGACAGAAAAGGCGGCCATTTTAGACAGAGCTCCCGTTCCTGCAACAAGTCAGGAAAAGCCCGGGAAGAGAAAATCGAAGTCTAAAAAGCCTGTTCAGGTGGAGGATGCTCCTTCACAGCCATTGTCCTCAGTGCAGGGGGGCTTAGGGGCTCTTTTTTATACTGTCCCTACATAAAGCCTATTGCCTGAAGTTGCAGCACGTTCAGAGCAATGGCTCTGTCCCTATTCTGTCAGGAGCACAGAAAGGAGAGGTCTCCCCTCTGGACCCAGGGGAGGGATCCTCCAAATCAGCCTTGGGGGCTGAGGTGGGCACCGATAGCATCGGTCAGCACGTCTCAGCTCTCCATGGTGCTGAGGAGGGAGAAATTCTCTCAGACTCAGGCCTGGATCAGTGGACCACGGATCTGGAGAACGGTGAGCTTGGGCCAGGTGAAGATCCTAATGTTTTCAGGGTTTTTAGAAAGGAAGAATTGGGAGCACTTATTGCCCAGTCGCTGGCAGCCCTAAATATTGCCCTGCCAGCGGCTCAGGAAGAGCCCTTGGAGGATCCTCTGCTCCAGGGTTTTAAAGAGGAGCAAAGGTGTTTTCCGGTTCACAGGGTTATCAAGCAGATGGTGGAGTCAGAATGGGAATGTCCGGAGGCTACCCTGCGGGGGGCGCGGGCCATCGGACGGCTGTACCTGATGCCACAGGAGGAACAGGACTTTATCTTTTATCTTTATCTTTATTGAACATTTTATATACCGCCCATTGTCGAAACATGAGGGCGGTTTACAATAAAATATAAATGCTGGCGTTAAAAGAAAGGAACTCCATTGAAATAAAGAGAAAGAAGGGCCAAAGGGGCCACCAGACAAAACAGTGAATTCAAACAATAACCAAACAAATCCAATGTCAAAGAGACAAATGAGAACTAACAAAGTCAAACAATACTCAAACTAGGTGGTAAGACAACAGACATACAGACAAACGAAGGACTATACAGGACACCGAGGGGGGAGGTCAAACGCCTGTTGGAATAGGTGAGTTTTTAATAGTGTCTTGAAGTTCTGGTAGGAGGGTTCTAGCCGGAGGGAGGGAGGAAGTGAGTTCCATAGGGACTTACTAAAGATGCCCAAGGTGGATGCCTTGGTATCAGCGGTAACGAAGAAAATGACAATTCCAGTGGAGGGCAGTGCGTCCCTTAAGGATTTGCAGGATAGGAAATTGGAGACCCTACTTAAGCAGGCGTTTGACGCTAGTGCTCTGTCACTACGAGCGGCAATCTGTGGAGCGTATGTCTCCAGGGCCTCCATTCGTTGGATCCAAGTTCATTCGGAAGGTGAGGATGGCTCTACCTCGGAGGGCGCAAAGCTGGAATCGGCAGCAGCTTATCTAGCTGATACATTCTATGATTTGGTAAGGATTTCAGCTAAGTCCATGGCATCTGTGATTGCTGCTAGGAGATTTCTCTGGCTACGGAATTGGGCGGCGGACTCGTCGTCTAAGGCTCACCTTAGTAAGCTTCCGTACAAGGGCACGCTGCTCTTTGGAGCAGCCCTGGAGAAGATTGTGAAAGATCTCGGAGACTTCAAAAGGGGCCGGCTTCCGGAGGACCGCCCAAAAGGTCAGAAACCTAGCAATATGCACAGGGGACAATCCCGAGAGTTTCGCAGATTCAGAGGATCTCGCTTTACCCCGTATCAGAGAGGGCGCTTTATTTCCAGAGGTCAGTCCTTTCGGGGAGCTTGGGGGTTCGGCAGGGGATATTTCGGTGCCCAGCAGAACTCCAATAGGAAGCCCCAATGAAAGGAGGTTGGTCCAGACAGAGGTATCTGTGGGAGGACGACTGCAGAACTTCCTCTCCGTCTGGACAACCATAACGATGGATCAATGGGTACTGGAAATTATTTGCGATGGTTATGCATTCAAGTTTGCTCGGCCGTTAGCGGAGGCTTTCGTGGTGTCTCCATGTGGGTCTGTGGAAAAGAAAGCAGCGGTATCTGTGACACTTCAGCGGTTACTGCGGTTTCAAGCGGTGGTTCCGGTCCCTCATGACCAGTTAGGGTTAGGTCGATACTCGATTTATTTTGTGGTTCCCAAAAAGGAGGGGTCTTTTTGATCCATTTTGGATCTCAAACACGTGAACCGCTGTTTAAGAATTACGCATTTCCAGATGGAGACCCTGTGGTCAGTTATTCGGTCAGTGCAGCCGGGAGAGGTGCTCTCGTCCATAGATCTGACAGAGGCCTACCTTCACATTCCCGTCAGGCGAGAGCATCAAAAGCTTTTGTGTTTTGCGGTACCCATGGGTCATTTTCAGTTCCAAGCATTGCCGTTTGGTCTGGCTATGGCGCCTCGCACGTTCACAAAAGTGATGGTAGTGGTGGCAGCGGCGTTGAGAAAAGAGGGCATTTTTGTGCACCCTTACCTTGACAATTAGTTGATTCGAGCACTGTCGGTGTCGGAGCCGATTGGGGCAACGGCGCAGGTGGTGAGTCTTCTGGAGCAGCTCGGCTGGGCGGTGAACCAAGCCAAGAGTCAGTTGCAGCCGGTGCAACGTCTCCTTTACCTCGGAGCGGTGTTCGGCACGGCGGCAGGAGCAGTTTTTCTGCTGGAAGACAGAGTACAAAACATTTTGAGACAAGTAACAGCATTTTTATGCCTGAAAGCTCCAACGGCCTGGTGCTACTTACAACTTATGGGATCCATGGCGGCAGCCTTGGATCTGGTATCCTGGGCAAGGGCGCATATGCGTCCGCTGCAGCAGGCATTGCTGGCGAGGTGGTCACCTCAGGATCATCCCCAGGATCGAAAGTTGGAATACTCGCAGACTGTCATCGACAGTTTGCAGTGGTGGTTGGATCCCAGCCATCTTCGAGCAGGAGTTCCACTAGAACAGCCGGTTTGGGTGCTCATCAACACAGATGCCAGCCTCTTCAGCTGGGGAGCGCATTGTCTGTCACACATGGCTCAGGGGTGCTGGCCACCAGAGGTGAAGGGTTGGTCCATCAATCACCTGGAGCTGAGCGGTGCACCTCACACTTCAGGAGTTTCTCCATCTCGTGAAAGGAAAAGCGGTACGAGTGTTCTCCGACAATGCGGTGACCGTGTCCTATATCAATCGGCAAGGTGGAACAGGCAGTACAGCATTGCGAGAGGAGAGTCAGCGGTTGATGAGCTGGGCAGAGTCTCATTTGTTAGCTCTTTCGGCGGCTCATGTAGCAGGATGGGACAATGTGCAGGCCAATTATCTCAGCCGACATGTGATAGATCCAGGGAAGTGGGAGTTGAACGCAGTAGTTTTTCACGATCTTACACTGCGATGGGGGCAGCCAGTAATGGACCTGATGGCTACCCTCGACAATGCAAAGGCCGGTTGGTTTTTCAGCAGGCGCAGGGAATGCATGTCGGAAGGTCTCGACAGCTTGGCTCAGCCGTGGCCGTCGGGAGTGTTGCTTTATGTCTTTCCCCCATGGCCGATGATCAGGCGGGTCATCCAGAGGATAGAGCGTCACAATGGTCAGGTGATCCTTATTGCCCCAGACTGGCCCAGGAGAGCATGGTATGCGGACCTAGTGCGTCTCCTAGTGGACAGTCCCTGGAAGCTACCCACTCGGGCAAACCTCTTGTACCAGGGCCCTCTGCTCATGCCGAACGTGGATCGCTTCTTGCTTACGGCTTGGCTCTTGAAAGGGAGAGGTTAAGTCATAGAGGTTATTCGACAGCGGTGGTAGCCACAATGTTGAAGGCCAGGAGGCAATCTACTTCCATGGCTTATATTCGTATTTGGCATATCTTTGAGTGCTGGTGTGAAGAGCGTGGCCTTGGACCGTGCAACGGTTTGGTACCTGAGGTGTTGTCTTTTCTACAGGGGGATCTGGATAAGGGGTTAGCCCTAAGTACTCTCAAGGTTCAATTAGCTGCTCTAGCGTGTTTTCAGGGCAAGGTATGAGGGGTTTTCTTGTCCGGCCATCCTGATATTCTACGATTCTTGAAAGCGGTGAAGAACATGCGTCCCCTGGTTAGACCGGTGGTTCCGGCCTGGGATCTGAACTTAGTCCTGGAAGCGTTGACGAGGCCTCTCTTTGAACCGGCAAGGGGGTTATCGCTCAGAGATTTGTCATGGAAGACCGCTTTCTTAGTAGCATTGTGTTCGGCGAGAAGAATCTCTGATCTCCAAGTGCTTTCGTGTAGAGAGCCGTATATCCAGTTTTCCAAGGAGAAGGTAATGTTGCGGCCGGTTCCCTCTTTTCTCCCGAAGGTAGTGTTGAGGTTTCATGTGAATCAGCCTATTTCTCTACCGACCTTTAGGGGCCAGGGGTGACAACCCATAGATGGTGCCCTGAAAAAGTTGGATTTAGGGAGAGTGCTCCAGAGATACCTTAGGAGAACGAAACCTTTTCGACGGACAGACAGGTTCTTCGCACTATTTGGGGGACCTCGGAAATGTGAAGCAGCCTCCAAAGCCTTGTTTGCTCGATGGGTAAAACACGCCCAGCAGCGTATCAAGCGAGCGGAAAAGCGCCCCGGAAGGGCTCCGTGCTCATTCTACTCAAAGCCAGGCTATGTCCTGGGCCGAGTTCGCTTTGGTTCCACCAGTGGACATATGCCGGGCGGCTACTTGGTCATCCCTTCACACTTTTGCAAAGCATTATAGATTGGATGTGCAAGCCAGAGGGGACACAAATGTGGGGGCCTTGGCCATCATAGCGGGCCTAGCAGGTCCCTCCCGGGATTAGGTACTGCTTTGGTACTTCCCTGTTACTGGACTGGCTCGGAGAGACGAAGAGGAAGAAGAAATTAGACCTTACCTGCTAACTGTCCTTCCTTGAGTTCTCCGGGCCAGTCCAGGACTCACCCAGATCATTTGTGGATTGAAAGAATTGTGATGGTAGAGTCTAGTACGTCTGCTGGCCATGTTTTACAGGGCATGGGGGCATTGGCGTTACTGGGGGGGGGGACTCAGCAGAGTTTATTATTGGTCTTCAGCCCAGAAAGTTCGGAGTGGTTTGGACTATGGGGCTCCCTGGTAGTAGCGGGGGGTTAGCTATAAAATAAAATAAAATGATATAAAGTAAAATAGAAAAAAAAAGGAGCTGGCTACAGGTTAGGTAGGCTCTGGATGTTGGGTTTTTTTTTTTGTTAGTGTTTGTTACAGTGGTTTTGGATCATGGAAGGAGATGTTTGCACAGACTGCTTTGACAGTGGTAGACTGAGCTTCTGACACTAGTGGGAGCCGGATAGGATGTCAGCAAAACTTCAGAATTCAGTCCTCAGCTGCTGGAGAAGGTTGACAACCTAATGTTCCTGGACTGGCCCGGAGAGATCTTAAGGAAAGACAATTAGCAGGTAAGGTCTAATTTCTTCTTATCTTGTTTTTCTGCTTTTACAGCCATACATCACTAAGCTGAGCCTCCATCAGGAGAGCCAGTGGAAGATGGCTCCCTCTCACCTCCATCCCCAACTCCGACAGAAGTGGAAAAAAAGAAACACTTATGAATGTATGGTTAATTATTCGTATTATAGCGCTTTGAAGCAAGTGGTCAAAGTAGTTTTAAAGCGAGGTGACATTCCCCCACCTGGCCAGGAAGTAGTTGACAGCATAATTTTGTTTTTGTTATTTTGGGTTTTTTTTGGAAATAAACTTTTTGTATAGTTGATGCATCCATTCAACCCTGGCATTTTTTTTCCCCAAAAAAGCAGTTACGCGACTGCGACTGCCTGAATGCATTTGAATACTGTCCTCCTGGAGTTTATTGCACCATATTTCTAATACATGTAGCAGGTCATTTTTGAATAGTTGCATAGCATCCACACATGCAAATGGCTTACAGTATATGTAGAAATATGGATATTACACTGCCGGTATGTAGTTGCGTAGATGCTTGCTACAGGATGCAGAGATTTTAAGGGGGTGTAGTTTGGCAGGTCCAAAAAACTATTCATGTATTCAGGGCATCTTTAGCAGTGGTGGCTAGGCACAATGAAGCATCTGACTGCCATTGCTTTAATTTAAACTGCGGCGGAACATATCTGATGCTGAATTTCCAAGCTGGCCAACCACCGGTTAGTGGAGATATTGATCAGCTAACAAGAAAGCGCAAAGCCATTAAAGGTAGAGCAGTCATTTACCTATCCTAACTTTAACCACTGATGTTATTGGGTAATAGGTGGAATAGCACCGCTAACCCGATAGTGGCTGTCACTGCCCTGCTCTGCCCATAGACCGCACTGGGTATTTTTGGTGGTCTGTGGGGAAATTCAGCTATATTAGCGGTTAGTGTTGCTGAATATCACGGTGACTGTCTTTTAGCAGGTCTACTAAAACATTTATAAAAATGCCCCGCATATATTTTTTAAAAGTTCCCTGGTGACATTTCCGAGGCATGTGTGTCAGCTACTTGCTCATTTGGACTTGGCACCTCCACCAGCGACTGAGAAGTAATTGCACTTACCTTTGTGGAATCTAAAAAAGTTATTTCACTCACCCCCTTAATAGGCTCCTTTTGTACGTGCAATTTTGCAAGATATTCAGTGCCGTTATTTCTTCTGTCTCTTATCCCCCACTTAGCTTCCCATGTCCCCCCTTTGACCTCCTCGTCAATTCCTGTATTTCCACCTGTTTCACCCCTTTCCTCTCTCTTAACCTTTCCCCAAAACCTCCATGTCCTCAGTTTCACACCATCTCCCCACCCCACCTTTCTACGTATGCCTTATCTCAAATTCCCCAAACCATCCAACATACCCCTAACTCAGTTGCCTTGCTCTCACTGCTGCACAGCCCTAATAATCTCTCACTTTCCACTCCCGCCACCCCCAATTCCCCACCTAGCCACAAAGTCCCCCCCCAATCACTTGAGTTCCTATCTAATCCATGAGCCTCTATTCTCCTTCATCCCCACCTAATCTCAATCCTGAAAGCCTTTGGGGGGGGGGGGTGAGTGGGACACTAGCCACGTCTAGGGTTCCTAATGAGATCACTGCACTAGGCTCATACCTTCCGTCTTATGTTCTCCCAGCTCACACCAGCTTTCTCAACACCCCTTCTGCTCATCACTCATATGCATATCCTCCCTCTCTTTCCCTTTCCAAAACCTCATTCCCACTGACTCCCCCTTTAAAACTCACCCTCTCCCTTCAATGACCAGAGTTGACAGAAGAAGAAAGAGTGCTGGGGGTTTTAACTCAGGTCACCTCGTATTCTTCTGCAGCCAATGGCAGTGAACATGCCACCGGGAGGGAGACGTACTCCCCCCCCCTCTTTCTGATCCCGACTGGCAGCAGTGACTGTAATCACAGGGAATGAGCAGGAATGCATCATTTCCAGCCCAGGCTGGTGACAGCAGTAAGCGCAGTAGAAGCACGGGTCATTTCACGATACAGTGGGTGCAGATTGCCCGGGGAGGGAGAGGGGAAGACAAAGTGATGCAGACCTGTTACAATTCCAGCTTGAACTGGTCGCAACCGTGAGCCTAGGAGTGGGAGAAAGCAGACTTAGGGAACAGTTATGGAGAATTCGAAAACCTGGCTCCCTACTTTGCACTGTCTCCAGAATCCAGGCACACATGATTCTTAAAGACAGCATGGGCTTGCCGTCTATGTCAAATTTTTGGTTACTCGCCTCCCAGCTTTTGGCGACACAGCAGTGTCTTGACACATTAACTGAGAACCGTTGGTCTATAACATTATAAGCAGAAACAGCCGGCCTAACAAAGAGCGGCCAAATTCAAAGCAAAACAACAGATTCTGAAAACCACCCAAATTCAACGAATCATCAGCATATTCTTTTGCTTGCAGGAAGAGCAAGCGCACACATTCATACAAAGCAAAGTGTAATATCTAAAAGCATATGGCCCAATATTAAGAGGAGGTGGCTAGCCGATCTAATGCAGCGAGCTGCTGTTGCTGAATTATAAACCCTACTATTCAATGCCTGAGTCATATCAGACCCCAGCCTTGAATATCCAACTTGCCCGGATTAGCTGGAAGCTAATCAGGCAGTGGTGATATTCAGTCGCTGCCCGGTTAGCTGCCGTGGTGAAAGGTCAGACTTTGCTGCGCCTGATTTTTGTCGCAATACCATAACCGGGCAGTGGCTCAATATTACCACTGCCAGGTTATGGCCAGGTGCCGCCCTGGGTATGAGAACCAAACTAGCAGGCACAAAAGGCTGGCGACAAATAAGTTCAAGGATGAATTCTTTAATAAACCCCAACACGTTTCGGCTACAAAGCCTTCTTCAGGGGGTGGTTAGGAAGAAGAACACACTTCAAAAAACTTATTTTTGTCGTATGGTGTAGATACAAATGAATGCGTGAGATGCTCGATGCACTAATTTCTCTTTCAAAATGAAAAACGAGAAAGTAGTTGGGGTTTATTAAAGAATTCATCCTTGAACTTATTTGTCGCCAGTCTTTTGTGCCTGCTAGTTTGGTTCTCATACACAGTGTGCATACATATTGCTCTCTTTTGTACCAGGTGCCACCCTGGACCATGCTAACTGCTTGGATATGCAGTGGACCATGCACCTGTGGATATGCAGTGGTAGTAACTGTGCTAGCACCACTGAATGTTCCATGGAGAGTCATTTACATGGTTTCAGGCCTTTGAATATCAGGCCTGTGATGTCCAGTTAGGCATTTTCTCAGGACTGTTTTTGGAAGGGTGATGTTCAGATAGTCATGATTATTGCATTTAATTATCAAAATATAGGAGGGGGGAGGAGGAGGGGCATAGGAGAGAAAGTTTACCTAAGGTGGCCACTACCTTGCACGAACCCTGCCGCCAGCCCTGAATATAAGGGCTTTATTTACTAATGTTCATTACTACTGCTACTACTACTACTAACACTTAGCATTTGTATAGCGCTACAAGGCACACAAAGTGCTGTACATATAGATATACAGCATAAGACAAGGTCCCTGGTCATCAGAGCTTACAATCTAATTAAGACAAAGAACAACACAAAACAGGGGTTAGAGTATAATAGGATACACAAATGGCGAACAAGAGAGTGAGGGGCATCAGGATCCAAAAGCAGTCTCAAAGTGGGTTTTAGCCTAGATTTGAATAGGGCTAGAGAAGGAACCCGATGTACTTACTCAGGTAGTTTGTTCCAGACATAGGGAGCAGCAAGATGGCATGAACAAAGTCTGGAGTTGGTAGTTGCAGAGAAGGGCACAGATAAATGGGATCTGCCAGAGGAGGGATGTAGAGTGAGATAAAAAGGCAAGGTATCGAGGAGTCGAGTTGCAGAATGAATACACTTGTAGTTAAGTAGGAGAAGTTTGAACTGATAGGGAGCCAGTGAAGTGACTTGAGAAGAGGTGTTACATGAGCATAATAACACTGGTGGAAGATAAGCTAAGTTTTGAACAGATTGAAGGGAAGATAAAGGATTCAGAGGGAGACCAGTGAGGAGCAGGTTACAATAGTCAAGACAGAAGGTGACTAGAGAGTGGATAAGGATCTTAGTAGTGTGTTCAGAAAGGAAGGGATACATTTTGCTGATGTTATAGAAAAAGAAGGGACAGGTTTTAGCTATCTGTTGGTTGTGTTCAGAGAGTAGAGTCAAAAACGACCCCAAGGCTTCGAGCTGAGGAAACAGGGAGGAGTATAGTGTTATCCACAGAAATAGAGAAGGGAGGAAGGGGGGATGTGAGTTTAGAGGGGAAGAAGCTCAGTTTGACCATGTTCAGATGGCGGTGAGGCATCCAGGCAGGACCGGCCCATCCATTGTGTGGGAATGTTGTTTGCACAGGACCTTGTGCTTCATGGGGCCCTGCACCAACTTCATCCTGCACATGCTGTTCGGTTCCCGGCTGTCTGGCTCCCGGCAGGGCCAGCTTCAGATGAAACCGGGGAGGCCCAAGGCCCTGGCTCACCATTGCACAGCCACCAGTGAAGCGCGACGTTTTCCTTCACTCCGGCAGCTGTGTTCTTGTGCAGCCCGCTGGTGCACCGGAGGTTAAAGGGCATTTCCTGTTTCCCAGTACTGAGCGCGCCAGCGAGCTACATGAGAACACAGCTGCCGGTGTGAAGGAAAATGCCCCTCTTCACTCCAGCGGTTATATAGAGCTTAGCTGGGGCCTCCCTGGCTCACTCTGAAGCTGGTCAGATAGGTGCGGGGCTCTTTGGAGGGGGGGTTAAGACTGGAAATGGGCTGAAAGGGGGGCTAGGATAGGACTGGAAAGAGTTGATGATGGGGCTAGGACTGCAAATGGACTGATTGGGGAGGGCTTGGACTGGAAATGGGCTGATGGGGGGGGGCTAGGATGAAATGGAGTGATGGGGGGGGGGGGCTAGGATAGGACTGAAGAAGGCTGATGGGAGGCTAGGACTGGAAATGGGTGATTGGGAGGGCTTGGACTGGAAATGGGCTTCTGGGGGGTAGAAATGGGCTGATGGAGGGGCTAGGACTGCAAATGGGCTGTGGAAGAACTAGAAAAAGACTGCAAATGACTGATGGGGGGCTAGGATTGGAAATGGCTGATAGGGGGACTAGGATAGCACTGGAAATGGCTGATGGGGAGGCTAGGATTGGAAATGGGCTGATGGGGAAGCTGTGACTGGAAATGGGCTGATGGGGGGCTAGGATAGGAACGCAAATGGGCTGGTGGAGGGGCTAGGATAGGGCTGATGGGAAGTTAGGACTTGAAATGGACTGATGGGGGGGCTAGGATAGGACTGAAAAGGGGGCTGATGGGGGACTAGGATTGGAAATGGGCTGATGGGGGGGGGCTAGCCAGTCCTATCCTAGTCTCCCACCATCAGGCCATTTCCAGTCCTAGTCCCCCCCCCTCCCCATGTCCCTCTAAAGAGCTCCGTGCCTGTCTGACTGGTTTGAGACATAGCCAAAAAGACCCAAAACCCCGGCTCACCTATGCACAGTGGAGGAGTGAAGAGCAGTGTGTTCCTTTACTCCAGCAACTGTGTTCTCCTGAAGCGTACTGGCATTTCCTGTTTCATGGCACTCAGCGTGCTTCAGGAGAACACATCTGCTGGACGCCCGGCACTGATTGATGGAAGGGAGATGACAGCAGAAGAGATAAGAGCTTAGTAAAGAGGTGGGAATTAGATCAGTGGAGGCGGGAAGATCTGCAATTTCTCCTCAGTGATTTTAGAAAAAGAAGAAAGGGGGACAGAAGTTGAGGGAAGGATTTGGGACTGAAGAGGGGAAAAATGGGGTGGAGGTGACCCTGTAGAGAATTCAAGGCTAATCTTCTGGACTTTGTCGTGTAAATAGTCAGCCAAAGTCTGCACAGAAAATGAAGGAGGGATTGGGGCCGAGGCTACTTGTGGAGAGAGAGAGTTGAGCATGTGAAGAGACAGTGAGGGTCAGAGGCAAGAGATGTACAGGGCCGATTCTGAGGTCAGCCCTTAATGTCCGGGGTTGGCAGACTGGACAGGGGATTTATTCTACCTCAGAGGTGGAATAAGTCCCCCTGGACATTGGGTGATGGTAGGCCAGGGCAGCAGCAGAAAGGTGAAGGGGGGCAGGGGGTTTCCCGCAGCCCAACCCTGGTCATGGAAGGCCAGATCAAGGGTTGGGCTGCAGGGAAAGCGTAGTTACTCACCTGTAACAGGTGCTCTCCAGGGACAGCAGGAATCAGTCCTCACTTATTGGTGACGGCACCGACAGAGCCCATGCGGAGCAATTCCCCAGCTTTCAAAGATAGCCTTTGGGATTGCTGCCATGCATACGTGATCCTCTTCCCACCCAAAAGTGCTATGTTGCTCAGTCAGGTCCTACAGCTACAGCCCTACACTAAGCAGATGGCAAGGAAAGGATAAAAAAAATTGCAACTCTTCAGGGGAGGTGGGAGGGTAGTGAGGACTGATTCCTGCTGTCCCTGGAGAACACCTGTTACAGGTGAGTAACTATGCTTTCTCCAGGAACAAGCAGGAAGTCAGTCCTCACTTATGGGACTCCCCAGCTATAGGCTACCTAACCTGTAAGCCAAAAAATGCCTCCACGAGGCTGTGAGCAGAAGCCGATGTCCGAAGGAAGCCCGAGTCCTCGGGCCCTCAGGGTAAGCTCTCGGTAGCCACAGAAGGGTCGGAGGGCAGGAGCTGCTTATATCCCAAACAGACTACGGAGTACAGCCTGGCCGAAGGCACTGTCCTGGCGGGACTCCCTCTCCAGGCAATAGTGCGAAGCAAAGGTATTCACTGAAGACCAGGTCGCAGTCCAACAGATGTCCGTCATAGGCATTGAGCACAGCGAAGCCACTGATGCTGCCTTGGCGCGAACGCTGTGCGCGGTGACCCAACGATCCAGCAGGGCGTCCACCTTCACCTGGACAAAGGCGATGCAGTCCGCCACCCAGATGGACAGTGTGCGCTTGGTGACTGCCAGCTCCAGACGGTTGGGATCGTAGGCGATGAAGAGCCAGTTGGACTTGTGATGACCCTGGGTGTGCTGCAGGTAGAAGGCGAGAGCCCTCTTGCAGTCAAGTGTATGCAAGACCTCCGATGCCTAGTCGATGTGAGGTCTCGGGAAAATAGTCAGCAAGACCACCTCCTGATTGAGGTGGAAATCCGAGACAACCTTCGGTAGGAACTTGGGGTGGGTACAAAGGACCACCCTGTTCCTGTCAAACCTGGTGTAGGGGGCCTTGGCCATGAGGGCTTGAAGTTCACTGACTCGCCGCACCGAGGTCAGTGCCACCAGGAAGACCACCTTCCAGGAGAGGTGCCGAAGCGAGCACATCTCCATCGGCTTGACCGGCGGTCGCGTCAGCTGCATGAGCACGATGTTCAGTTCCCATTTTGCCGGTGGAGGCCGGATGGGGGTTTGGACAGCAGGAGGCCCCACTTGAAGCGAGAGACCAGGGGATGTCCCGAGAGGGATTTGTCCTCGAAGGGCAAGTGGATGGCTGAAATGACGCTCAGGTGAACCCGGACTGAGTTGGACTTCAGATCCACCTGGGAGAGGTGGAGAAGGTACTGGAGGACTCAATGGGTGGAGCAAGAGAAGGGGGTCAATCTGAAGCTCAGAGCACAAGATCGAGAACCGCCACCACTTCAGGGCATAAGCCCACCTCGTCAAATCCTTCCTCGCTCTCCGCTGGGAGGTACAGCGAGGCTAGAGAGACCTGTTCAGCTGCCAGGCTGTCAGGGACAGCGAGACCAAGTTCGGGTGAAGCACCTGTCCTTCCTCCTGTGTCAGCAGACTGGGGGGCACTGCCCAGGGAAACCAAAGGCTCTGACGAGAGCCGGAGCAGAAGCGGGAACCAAAGCTGTCGAGGCCATGAAGGTGTCACGAGAATCCCCAAGGCCCAGTCGCACTGGATCTTGAGGAGGGTCCTCATAATGAGAGGAGTGGGGGGGGAACGCATACAGAAGCCCGGAGGTCCAGTTCAGGAGGAATGTATCCGGGGCCACCCTACTTGGGTGTGGAATTGGCGTGGGAGCTGCGCGTTTGTCGGGCTGGTGAATAGGTCCACGGACGGCATCCCTCAGAAGTGGAACAGGTGGAGAGCCACCTTTGGACTCAAACGCCACTCGTGTGGGTGGAGAAGCCTGCTGAGCCTGTCCGCGAGGACATTGTCTTTGCTCGGGAGGTAGACAGCCCGCAGGGTCATGTCCCGATGCACCGCGAAGAAGCAGAGGACCGCCTCCTGACAGAGGACAGGGGAGCTCATGCCCCCCTCCTTGTTTATGTAGAACATTGTGACTCAATTGTTGGTCTGCACAAGCACCGACCTGCACTTCAGGTGGTACTCGAAGACCTTCAAGGCCAACTGGACCACTTGAAGCTCGAGCAGGTTGATCTGCTGTCGAGACTCCTCGGGAGACCACCATTCCTGTGTGCAAAGGTGGTCGCAGTGGGCTCCCCAGCCCAACAGCGAGGCATCCGTCGTCAAGATGAGTTCGTGCGGACGAACCTGGAAGGACATGCCCTGAAGAAGGCTCTGGGGGTCCTGCCACCAGACTAGGGACTCGACTAGGCTGCGAGACACCCGAATGGGGTCCCGGAGGTGGCCCAAGGCTTGGGCCAATTGCGCTGTGAGGCACCACTGGGCTGCATGCATGTACATGCAAGTGTGAGGGGACAGTTGAGGCCATGTGCCCCAGCAGGCGCAACATGGTCTGCGCCAAGACCCTGCGCCGGCCTTGGACCTCGGCAGCCAGAGCGCGGAGCCGATCCATGTGAGCTCGAGGCAGGAAGCTAGTCACACTTTCTGTGTCGAGAAGAGCGCCAATGAACTCAAGGGTCCGCACTGGTGTGAGGTGAGATTTGGAGTAGTTAGAAACATAGAAATATGATTACAGAAAAAGACCACATGGCCTGTCTAGTCTGTCCTTCCATATCAACAACTACAACAGTCCCCTTTTTACCTTTAGAGATCCTCTGTGTTTGTCCCATGCTTTTTTGAATTCAGCTACTGTCCTCATCTCTACCACCTCCACTGGGAGACTATTCCATGGATCCACTACTCTTTCCGTAAAGAAATATTTCCGCATATCATTCCTGAATCTATCTCCTTTCAACCCCATTCCATGTCCCCTCGTAGCAGAACTTGCTTTCAATTGAAAGAGGCTCTCTCCCTGAACATTTATGCCACGGAGGTATTTAAACATCTCAATCATATCACCTCTATCTCACCTTTCCTCTAAGGTGTACATATTAAGATCCTTCAGTCTGCCCTCATATGCTTTATAATGAAGACCACTAATCATTTTAGTAGCCACCCTCTGCACCGACTCCATCCTGTTCACATCCTTTTGAAGGTGCGGTCTCCAGAATTGCACACTATACTCCAAATGAGGTCGCACCAAAGACTTATACAGAGGCATTTTATCACCTCCTTTTTTCTGCTAGCCATTCCTCTCCGTATGCACCCAAGCATCCTTCTAGCTTTTGCCGTCGCCTTTTCTACCTGTTTAGCTACTTTAAGATCATCAGACACAACCATGCCTAGGTCCCGCTCTTCTTTAGTGGACAAAAGTACTTCACCCCCTATACTATATTGCTCCCTTGGATTGCTGCAGCCCAAATGCATGACGTTACATTTTTTAACATTAAATCCCAGCTGCCAAATTCTAGACCATTCTTCAAACTTAGCTAGATCCCTCCTCATGTTATCTACACCTTCCTGGGTGTCTACTCTATTGCAGATTTTGGTATCATTCGCAAAGAGGCAAACTTTACCCGAAAACCCTTCCGCTATATCACTAACAAAGATGTTAAAAAGAATCGGACCAAGGACAGATCCCTGGGGCACACCACTCGTAACATCCTTCTCCTCAGAATGAGCTCCATTTACTTGTACTCTTTGTCGCCTCCCACCCAACCAATTTCTAACCCAAGCAGTAAAGCGTAGTTACTCACCTGTAACAGGTGTTCTCCAGGAGCAGCAGGAATCAGTCCTCACTTATGGGTGACGTCGGCACCGACGGAGCCCTCGCGGAGCAATTTTCCCCAGCTTTCAAAGAAAGCCTTTGGGAATTGCAGCGCGCATGCGCGGTCGTCTTCCCACCCGAGGGTGCCATCTTAGCCAGTCAGATGACATAGCTAAAAAAGACAGCATAAAAATTTGCAAAAAAGAACATAAGCAGACGATTGCAACTCCAAGGGGAGGAGGGAGGGTAGTGAGGACTGATTCCTGCTGCTCCTGGAGAACACCTGTTACAGGTGAGTAACTACGCTTTCTCCAGGACCAAGCAGGAAGTCAGTCCTCACTTATGGGACTCCCAAGCTCAAGGCTACCGGAGACCCTAAGCACAAAAATGAGCTCCCTCTAGCTCAGCAGCACAGAAGGATAGAATCTTCGCTGAATTATCACCCACCGGTAGCCCACATCCGGGATGGAGGGTAGGAGTTGCTCAGACCTCAAAGAGATTACGGAGGACTGCCTGTCCGAAAGCACTGTCCCTACGGGACTCCCTCTCGAGACAGTAATGGACCGCAAAAGTCTGGCTCGAAGACCAAGTAGCGGCCCGGCAGATGTCTGCCAGCGGAACAGAGCGGAGGTAAGCCACTGACGTAGCCTTTGCCCGAACGCAATGAGCCGTGACTCGACTTTCTAAGGAGAGTCCGGCTGCCCCATAAGCCCAAGAGATACAGTCCGCAACCCAGATGGACAGAGTACGCTTGGAGACCGGGAGTCCCAATTTATTGGGGTCAAAAGACACAAAAAGCTGAGCAGCTTTACGGTGCTCCCGCGTACGGTCAAGGTAGAAGTTCAATGCCCTTCTACAGTCCAGGGTATGGAGGACCGTCTCAGCTCGGCTGGAGTGTGGTCTGGGAAAGAAGGTTGGAAGTACCACCTCCTGATTGATGTGAAAAGGGGAGACCACTTTAGGCAGAAATTTTGGGTGAGTCCGTAGGACTACCCTATTCTTGTAGAACCTAGTGTAAGGGGGATCAGACACGAGGGCCTGCAATTCACTTACGCGTCTAGCGGAAGTGAGGGCTATCAAGAACAGTGTTTTCCAAGACAGAAAACGGAGAGAACAGGTAGCCATAGGTTCAAAAGGCGGACAGGTGATCCGCTGCAAAACCACATTCAGGTCCCAGTCAGGCGCTGGCGGGCGCAGAGGTGGTTTAAGTAGAAGGAGACCTCGGAGAAACCTCGCTACGAGAGGGTCGCTTGAGAGAGGTCTACCGTCCACCGGCACATGATGTGCCGAAAGAGCACTGAGGTGAACTTTGACGGAGTTGGACTTAAGTCCCAGATTAGAGAGGTGTAGCAAGTACTGCAAGATCACCGACACCGGGCAGGAGAAGGGATCCTGAGACTGTTGGGTACACCAGACTGCAAAGCGACGCCATTTAAGGGCGTAGCATTTGCGGGTAGAAGGCCGTCGCGAAGCCAAGACGACATCCTCCACCTCCGCCGGCAGGAGAAGGGGAGCAAGGACTACCCTCTCAGCAGCCAGGCCATGAGGTTGAGAGACCTGAGGTTGGGGTGCAGTAGGGACCCCTGATCCTGAGTGAGGAGATCCGGTTGTACCCCCAGAGGGATTGGATCCTCCACCGCCAGTTGCAGTAGGAGCGGAAACCACGGCTGCCTGGGCCAGCGAGGGGCCACCAGGATCATGAAGGCTTTGTCTCGGAGAACCTTGAAAAGAGTCCGAGAGACTAGCGGGATGGGAGGGAAAGCGTACAGAAGGCTCCCCGACCATGAGATCAGAAAAGCGTCCGCCGCAGCCCGAAGGGGGTGTGGCTGACGAGAGCAGAAGCGAGGAAGTTGCCGGTTGTGAGGACTGGCAAAGAGATCCACCGTGGGGAGGCCCCACTTGAGGAAGAGCTTCTGAACTACCAAGGGATCCAGACGCCACTCGTGCGGCTGGAGGACCCTGCTGAGTTTGTCCGCAAGGCAATTTTCTTGGCCCGGGAGATAAACTGCCTTGAGGAGAATGCCGTGACTGACGGCCCAAGAGCAGAGCTTCTGTGCCTCCCGGCAGAGGAGGAAGGAGCCCGTGCCCCCCTGCTTGTTCACGTAGAACATGGCAACTTGATTGTCCGTCTGGACAAGGACGGACTGGTGGGAAGTCAGGTGGGAGAAGGCCTTGAGAGCTAGGCGGATCGCCCTGAGCTCCAGGAAGTTGATCTGCTGAGCAGACTCCCACGTGGTCCAGAGGCCCTGAGTACGTGCCTCTTGGCAATGTGCTCCCCAGCCCAGGAGGGATGCATCGGTGGTCAGCACCCGGGTCGGCTGAGGTGACTGGAAAGGCATTCCGATATGAGGTTCGGCTGCCGGAGCCACCACCGGAGAGACGAGATCAGCGGCTCGGAGACGCGCACTAGGTCTGCTAGGCCGCCTGTGGCTTGACGCCACTGCTGGCGGAGACACCATTGAGCAGACCGCATATTCAGGCGGGCATTGGGGGTCACATGGACGGTGGAAGCCATATGGCCGAGTAGTCTCAGGAAGCGCCTGGCGGAGACCAGGGGCTGGCTGCGAAAGCGGTCGGCTAGGTCCATGAGCCGTTGAGCCCTGTCGAGCGGTAGGTATGCTCGCGCCTGAGGAGTGTGCAGCCTTGCGCCGATGAACTCGAGATCCTGTGAGGGGAGCAAAGTGGACTTTGCGAAGTTTATAACAAAGCCCAAGTGCTGCAGAAGAGTCACCGTGCGGCGCGTGGCGTTGGTGACCTCCCGAGCGGACGCTGCTCTGATGAGCCAGTCGTCGAGGTACGGAAAGACATAGAGGCCGTGAAGCCGGAGATGGGCCGCCACGACCGCGAGACATTTTGTGAAGACTCGCGGTGCGGAGGACAGGCCAAAGGGCAGTACTCTGTACTGGTAATGATTTCCTGCCACCACAAACCTTAGGTATTGGCGGTGGCTTGGGTGGATGAGGATGTGCGTGTAGGCATCCTTTAGATCCAAGGAGCATAGCCAATCTCCCTGCTGGAGGTAGGGCAGAAGGATTCCAAGGGTAAGCATTTTGAACTTCTCCCGCACAAGGAACTTGTTGAGGTTGCGCAAGTCCAGGATGGGTCTGAGGCCCCCTGTTCTCTTTGGTATCAGAAAATACCTGGAATAAAAGCCTTGACCTCTCAGGTGGTGTGGCACCGGTTCCACCGCCTGTTCCTGCAGAAGACCTGCTAACTCCTGAAGGAGTAATTCCCTGTGCAGAGGGGGTCGCGGAGGTTCTCCCGGAAAATAGGAGGGAGGGACCTGGTGGAAGTGGAGAAGATAGCCTTCTCGCACGACTTGAAGCACCCAGGCATCTGCGGTGATGCTGGACCACCTGTGGGCGAAGTGAACCAGCCGGCCTCCGGTGCTGGGAGGAACCAGCGGGGGGGGAGAGGCTATGCTTTGCGAGTCAAAAACCCCCACCCTGCTGAGCAGGGGCTGGTGGTGCAGGCTTGGGGGCATGCTGCCTACGGGACCCGTTACCCCGTCCCTTGGCCTGCTGGCCCTGTTGGGGAGCTGCAGGGGCCTGATAATGGGGGTATTGTTTGTAGGCAGCCGCCTTCCTCGGGTAAAAGGACTTTTTCCCCGAGCCCTTCTTTTTCTGGGAAGGGGCGGAGGTCTTCCTAGAAAGCCTGGTCCTGGTGAGAGTCTCAGTCTCAATTTGTGCAGCCTTTTCCGCCATGGGCTTGCCAAAGAGGTTCTCGCCTCGGCAGGGGACATCGACCAACTTGTCCTGCACCCAGGGCTCAAGGTCTGACGACTGAAGCCAAGCCTGTCGGCGGGCACCGATGCCGGCTGCGGCCACTCGAGCCGACGCTTCAAAGCCATCATAGGCTGCCCGGGACATGAACTTTGAGCATTCCCGAATGCCAGTGGAGAAGGCCAGGAACCTCCGCAAGGGTTCCTCGGACAGACCAGCGGAGAATCTGGCCAGCTCCTTAGCCAGATCCCGGAGATACATGCCCATGTACAGCTGGTAAGTCTGGACACGACATGCGAGCATAGAGCCCTGGAAACACTTCTTACCAAGGCCATCCAGGTTACGGGCCTCCCTGCCAGGGGGCACCGAGGAGTGCATCTTCTGGCTCTTAAGACGATGCATGGCCGATTCCACTACCATGGAATGGTGTGGTAGCTGTGCCTTTTGGAAGCCAGGGCTCTTGCGGACCCGATAGATAGAATCGACCCGCTTGCTCAGGACCGGCGAGGAGGCCGGACTCTCCCACATGCGGAAGAGTAGTCGTTCCAGCATAGGAGGAACCGGTACAGTAAAGTGTTCCCTCGCGGGAGAGTCATACTGGAGGGCGTCGAGCTCTTCGGCTCGAGGCTCCTCCTCGGGATCCGCAGGGAAGGCCAAAGCCTTGGCCATATCCCTGACGAAGTCCGAGAACCGGGCATCCTCCGGGGGGGACTGCTTCCGAGGTTCGGACTCAGGTGAGTCCGAGGGGACACACCGAGTCTGAAAAGAATCAGGTGACTCTTCCTCTTCAGACTCCCAGACCGACTCCGACGAGGAATCGGTGGGGTCGGCCCAGGCAGGGCGCGGCACCTGCCGCCCCGACGCCGAGGGAGTCGGCGTCGGCGACCTCGGTCCCGAACGGGAGGCCGAGGGTGACCTCGACCGAGGATCGACTCGAGTTCTCATCGACTCGAGGATCGGCTCGGTCTCCGGGGTCGACTTGGACGTCGACGTCCCGGCGGTCGGGGCAGCGGCGCCAGCGAGGCCAGCGAGCAATGCCCGCTGCTGGTCCATGAAGGCAGACAGTCTGCTCTCCAAGGCCGTCAACCTGAGTCCGAGCTCAGGTGACCCAGCAGCCCCCGACTCGGGCCCCGACGGCGTCGGGCCCGACGTCGGCTGTCGCGGAGGCGAGTCCAGAAGGACCACAGGACTTACCCGAGCAGGCATCTCCGACTCCAGGCGAGGTCGCTTCGGGAGGTGTTCCTTCTCCAAGGACCCGGGGCGGCTATCGGGGCTATGCGACCTGGCCCTCGCGGAACCAGGAGCGTCCACCGACGCCGCCCTCGCGGGTTTCACCGTCCGACGATGGTCCCCGGAGGGAGAACCCCGGTCGGAGGAACTCCGGCGACGGTCCGAGCTGGAGCCTTTTGACGCGGAGGCCTCCGACGAGGTCCGGGTACGGCTGGGGTCAGCGAAGATTCGATCACGCTGATGCCGCCGACTTCTCAACGCTTTTGAGGACATTTTGCCGCAGGGCCCACAGATCAGTTCCTCATGATCCGGGCCCAGGCAGCGGAGGCAAAAGTCGTGTGTGTCAGTGAGTGACATATTTCGGTCACACTGACCACACCGCTTAAAGCCACTGGCAGCCATCGGGGGGAAAAAGGGCCCCTGCGAGGTCAAAGGACCGGGCTGCCAGGGAAAATCGAAAACAAAAGCTGACAAAGTCAGAAAAACCGAAAAAAAGTGAGAGGACTCGTGACCGGCGTCGCGAGTCCGGGCGGAAAAAGATCGGCGTCGAACAGAAGGAAAAAGGATAAAATAATGAAGAAAAATCGACTTTTTCGCGTGTACAAGACGGGGACGTCTGTAGTGCTCCGCGGAAAAAGAAGACTGGCTAAGATGGCACCCTCGGGCGGGAAGACGACCGCGCATGCGCGCTGCAATTCCCAAAGGCTTTCTTTGAAAGCTGGGGAAAATTGCTCCGCGAGGGCTCCGTCGGCGCCGACGTCACCCATAAGTGAGGACTGACTTCCTGCTTGGTCCTGGAGAACTTTAGGGTCCATCCCTAGGGTGCTCAGTTTGTTTATAAGTCACCTGTGAGGAACAGTGTCAAAGGTTTTACTGAAATCTAAATACACCACATCTAGAGCTCTCCCTCGGTCCAACTCCCTGGTCACCCAGTCAAAGAAATCAATCAGATTTGTCTGACAAGACCTGCCTCTTGTGAATCCATGCTGCCTCGGATCCTGTAATCCGCTGGACTCCAGAGACCTCACTATTTTCTCTTTCAGCAGCGTTTCCAATAATTTACTCACCGCCGAAGTTAAACTAACCGGCCTGTAGTTTTCAACCACATCCTTACTTCCGCTTTTGTGTAAAGGCACCACATGAGCCTCTCTCCAGTCCTTTGGCACCACTCCCGACTCCAACGAGGCATTGAAAAAGTCAGCCAGTGGAGTTGCTAGAACGTCCCCAAGTTCCCTCAGTATTCTAGGGTGTATCCCATCCGGTCCCATCGCTTTGTCCACTTTAAGTTGAGCTAGTTTCTCACGAACACAGTCTTCTGAAAATTGTTCAAGATGTCCCTCGTTTCTGTTCCTGTTTGTGGGTTTTTTCTGAGGTCCTGCTCCTGGTTCTTCATCTGTGAACACAGAACAAAAATATTTGTTAAGCAATTCCGCTTTATCCGTATCAGCTTCTACATATTCCTCCCCTGCACCCTTGAGTCTGATAATACTACTTTTGCCCTTCCTCTTCTCACTAATATATCTGAAAAATGTCTTATCCCCCCATTTTATTGCATCGGCTATTTCCATCTGAGCTCGAGGCAGGAAGCTAGTCGCACGTTCTGTGTCGAGAAGAGTGCCAATGAACTCCAGGGTCTGCACCGGTGTGAGGTGAGATTTGGAGTAGTTGATCAGGAAACTGAGGCGCTCGAGGAGGAGGAGGACCGTGCGCGATGCCGAGAGGTGAGCCTGCTCTGCCAAGGCGCCTGAGATGAGTCAATCATCTAAGTAAGGGTAGACAGATATGCGCCGCGGCCACTGACAGGCATTTGGTAAAGACTCACGGAGCAGACGCAAGGCCGAAGCAAAGTACTTTGTATTGGAAATGCTCTCCCTGCATCCTGAAATGCAGGTACTTCCTGTGCATGGGGTGGATCAGGATGTGGGCGTAAGCATCCCCGAGATCCAAGGAGCATAGTCAATCGCCCTGCCAGAGGTAGGGCAGCAGGATGCCAAGGGGCAGCATTTTGAACTTCTCCCACACCAGAAACTTGTTCAGATTCCGGAGGTCGAGGATGGGGCACAGGCCCCCCATCCTCTTTGGAACAAGGAAGTACTGGGAATAAAATCCTTGACCCCAGAGGTGCGGCGGAACTCTTTCTACCGCTTGCTGGCCAAGGAGATTGTTCAGCTTTTGCTATAAGCAAGCCTAGTGTGAGGAAAACCAGGTGGGTTCCGCTGGGGATAAGGGAGGAGGGAGTCTGTCTAGATGAAGACAATACCCGTCCTGGATCACCTGCAGGACCCAGGTGTCTGATGTCATAGCTGCCCATTCGGGGGCGAAGAGGGACAGGCATCCTCCCATGGGTGGAAGTGTCCCCGGGGGGGTGAGAGGCTTTGCTTTCGGTGTCAAAACCCCAGGGCTGGCTGGAGTGGCGCCAGGGGCTGGGTCTTGGGCCCCTTGGGTTTCCGGTGACCCTGGGCACCTCCCTTTCACTGAGCATTGGTTGTCGACAAAGGGGTAGTCAGGTATGGTGGGTATCCCTGGTAGGGGAGCCCTTTCCTTTGGAAGAAAGGCTTTTTGGTGTGCTGCTTCTTCCGATGGAGCAAGGAAGTTTTGCGAGAGAGATGGGTGCGAGTCACAAATTCCGTCTCAATCTTGGCTGCCTTGTCCTCCACCATGCTATTTATTCACGTAGTCCCCAGTATTTAGCTGATTTATTGGTTTTCCATACTCCCTCCCGTAGCCTCCATTCGTTGCATGTTAACCGCCTTCATCTATCCTCTGCAACCCAGGCTCATCTACAATCGACCAGACAAACTGCCCTTTTCTACCTTGGCCCATCCCTTTGGAATTCCCTTCTGACAGCCCTGCGTCTAGAGAAGTCTTACCCTAAATTCCGCTCCCTCCTGAAAACTCACCTCTTTGCCTCTACTTTTAACTTTCCCCCCTGATTCTCTGACCAGCCCCCAGACCTCCTCCCCTTAGTAGGTGTATCGGAATGATTGTTGCTTTTCTCCCCCTATCCCATTTATTAATTGTAGTTCTTTTTCTTTTCTGTTTCCTTTTTGCTTTTTGTCACATTGTAAACTGCCTCAATGTAATGGGGGGCGGTATATCAAATGCTGAAATAAACAAACATAAACCTGGGCTAGCCGAACAATTGTTCACCGAGGCAGGGGACATCTAAGAGTTTTTCCTGTACTCACTGCTCCGGGTCCAAAGACTGCAGCCACGCCTGCCATCGGGCTCCGATGCCAGCCACCGCTACATGGGCGGAAGACTCAAATCATATGCAGTGCGGGAAAGGTATTTCGAGCAGTCTGCGACCAACCTCAGGAGAGTCTGGAACCCGAGAAGCTGCTCCCCACCAAGGCTTGCGGAGAATCCGCCAAGCTCTTTAGCGAGGTCGTGAAGGAACATACCCATATATAGTTGGTATGCCTGAATGCAGCACGCCAGCATGGATCCCTGGTAAGCCTTGTGCCCGAGGGCGTTGAGGGCAAGGGACTCCCTACTGGGTGGGATCAAAAAGTGCGACTTCGGGCTCTTCTGTTTCCGCATCGCAGACTCGACTACCATGGAAGTGTGAGGAAGTTGGGTCTTCCGAAACCCCGGGCCACGCTGGACCCTGTACATGGCATTGAGTCTTTTACTGACAATAGGGACTGAAGCGGGTGCTTTCCACATGCGGAGAAGCAGCCAGGAAATAATGGACGGTACTGGAACCGTAAGACTCCCTGGGTGGAGACTCGTACTGCAAAATGTCAAGTTCCTCTGCCCTCGGCTCCTCCTAGGTCTGCATAGGTAGGTTGAAGGCCCGAGCTATATCCCGCACAAACGCCAGGAAAGAGGTGTCTTTGGGAGGTGACCGCCTTTGTGAGACGAGTGGGGACGGGTCAGCGGGGAAATCCCTGTGGGCATGGGTCTCTGGGGAAGTGTCCCCATCCGATTCCTAGCCCGAGAGGTCTGAGAGGGACTCAAAGCCAAGCTGATCCCCGCGCCCCCTGGCTGAGGCCCACTTGGAGCCGGAGGCATTGGCTCTGGAAGACCTCGCCCCCAAGGAATGGGGCGGCGAGTTCGACTTGTGCTGAGGACCCTCACGAGGCCCACGGCTCTCGGGGTTTCCAAGGCAGTTTTCGGGATCCCGGCCGGGTGACCCTCGGTCTCGAGGCGCAAGACAGCCGTGCTGGGCAAAAGCGCCTGCTGGGCAGCAAGGAAGGCAGAAATGCTGCGCTCCAGTGCCAGCATACGGAACTCCCACTCAGGACTGGGTCCCTGTGACACCGACACCGGGGTTACCGGGCCTGGCATAGAGGAGGAGAGGGGATCCTCACCGGGACGACCCTCAGGAGACCAGGCGTTATCGCCAGAGGTCTCCATGTCAGTATGAGGTACCTTTCGAGGCCGCTTCTTGTCCGACTCTCGGGAACGCCGAGGGGGGCTAAGGGAGCGAGCGCGAGACCGCTCGCCCTTGTCTGGAGCCCGCAACATCGATTTCGAGGTCATCTTCTTCTTTTTCCATTCCACCTCGGGCGAATCCTGATCGGAGTGATGCCTGGGGAGCGGGGACTCTGGATCGGCAGAGCGAGGTGCCACCGGGGATCCCAGGACTGCCTTGGGAAAATGTCATCGGATTTCTGCTTGCGGCTGAGCAGGGCCTTAGCAGACATTTTCTTACAAAGCAAGCAGGGCTCTGGGTTGTGGTCTGCCCCCAGACACCGTAGACAGCAGTCGGGGGTGTCCGTGAGTGACATATTTTTGGAACATCTGTCACATTTCTTAAAGCCGGTGGCCATGGGGGCAAAAAGGGCCCCTGCGAGGTCAAAAACCCTCGAGGCCAGTGGGTAGGGAAAAAAGGGTGCAAAAAGGACCCGAAAGAAAAAACACTAAAGAAAGAGAAAAAAGGGGGTCCTCTAGCCCACAGCCGGAGCAGGGGTGAAGGGGAGGACGGAAGAGGACTGGTGCTACTGGAAAAAAGGCCAAAAGGCTGAAGTCACGAAAACGTTTTCCAAGGGACGAGGATGTGTGTCCGAAGGGCTCTGCCGAAAAAGGGAGACTGAGCAAGATGGCACCTTTGGGCGGGAAGAGGACCGCGCATGTGTGGCAGCAATGCCAAAGGCCTTCTTTGAAAGCTGGGGAATTGCTCTGCGCAGGCTCCGTCAGTGCCAACGTCACCCATAAGTGAGGACTGACTTCCTGCTTGTTCCTGGAGAAAGGAGATAATAGTCAGTGGCTGGGGATCGCTGTTCCTGAATGGAGCTGCGGTGCCATGGCACCGCGGAACCATTCAGGAGTCTGATTGAGTTAGCCAGGCAGAGGTCTATATGTGTAGGCTGATCAGAATTGAGTCCCAGCCTGCAGGTACTGGCCCAGACCCAATTCCTATCCTGCAGGTCATGTCTAGCCCCCGCGGAATCAGAATCAGGTCTGCCTTGGTGCGTCCCAATTCCGATCGGGCACACAGGGGGTCTGGACACACATATTAGAATGTGCCTCCACAGGTCTGCGGCTACACATGCGCACACAGAAATGTGCAAGGACAGCCTGAAAGTTAGTTGCTTGTGCTGCAGTGAAACATATCTAAAAATGTTATATTCTTACCTTAATGAGGCATTAAGGTAAGAACAGATCGGAAACATGGACTCTGCTCAAACCTGACCTGAACAAGCTTGAGGTCTTTCAAATGCAATGCCTGAGACAGATTTTGGGTGTCTCTTTTCGTGATCGCCATCGAAATGAGACAATTCGGACAAGGTGCAACCATCAGCCTTCAGTCGAAGAACAAATCCAAAAACGCAGACTGCGATGGTTTGGTCACGTTTTCAGAATGAACACTACTCACAGGTCTGTGACTAAAAAGCTGTTTGATTATTTTCATCTAATTTCCATGTATTTTGGTGTGCTGAAAACGAATAAAATATTGAAAAAACTCCTAGATGTCATGATTTGCCACAACATGCAAAATTGTCTTCAAATTTATCAATTTTTTTCAAATTACTATTAATTAATTAAAATTACTATTAATTAATTCACATAAGTGCATTTAAGATATAAAATGCCAAAAAAACCTTAAAGGGGTTGTCCGAGTTATGTAAAAAAAAATATAGCACTGTATAAATCTGATGGTCAGCAACATAAGCTAAGCAAGTTTTAAGTCTGTGCTTCTAATGGTTGAAGGGGTTAATCTTTCCTGAAGAATTCAGTGGGAGGGAGACACAGGGCAGATAGCAGCAGCTCCAGTCAGTGCAGGGGGGCGTGGCCAGCACTGTGACATCTCATGTACAGACACAGAGCTGCTCTCTCCTGCATGCCACACTTGTGCATGAATCATCATCAGGTTCTTGGTTCTAGGCTGTTCACACTTTTTCATCGCAATTCGTGTTAGCTCGTTATTCTTCAACCGTTATGTTATGGCTCCACGAAAGTGTATTAATTCGCCAGACAGTTTCTGTTTCATCTGTGGTGAATATATAGTGTTGAAGCAACAGCAGAATATTACAGACTTTGTGAAAAAGTATACTTTGCATACTTTGGACTAAAAATTGGAGATCAAGATAAAGTCTGGGCGCCTCATAAAGCGTGCAAACAGTGTGATGAGGACCTCCGAAACTGGTTCAAGGGTAAGAAAAAATCTTTCCGTTCTGGGCAGGGCCGGATTTACCTTGAGTGAGGCCCTATGCCAACAAAAATTGTGGGCCCCCAGCAGGGGCGGCCCAAGGGGGGTGTGGGCCTCATTTGCATAAGGGGCCTCATTTGCATAAATATTTGCATAATGTTACCATATACTAACTTTTAGTAAACGTGCCTCTTAATGAGTGTATGGATAAAGAAAGACTAAAAGATTTCTACATTACTATAATCCAGTGCCAACTGCCAGACACATTAGGAACTACTACAAACACTGCCCATTTAGAACCCATAGCAAACCCGCCGTATCCTAACAGCACTACCAGGACTCACAAAGCACCATACTCTACCAATCAAAAGGCAACACTGCAAATATTAAACCAATACATTTCAGAGAACAACAATACATGACCTACTGGGGAAAGAGAACAAGTGGCAATGTCAAATAGGAATTATATAAACAGAACACCTCAGCTCAGTTACACATGCAGAACATAGACCATCACCAAACAAGTAATCACATTTTAGAAACAGGAAGACAATAATTAAACTGGGAATCCCAAAAGCCAAACTTGGAATGTACAACACTGTAGAAATAAAACTATACATTAATTTGCTCTTGTACTAAACAAAGCGCAGACGTTAATGATGCACATTTACCAGAGCTGACATATTCCAATTAATAAATTCAAAATAAAGAGATATTTTTCTACCTTTTGTGCATTTTTTTCAGCTGCAATTGCTCCAGCCACTTTCTTCTGGTTTCTTCATGTCTTCTGCTAACTCTCCATCGTCTGCTGTCCATTTGTCCTTTCTTCTCTCTTCTAGTTTTTTTCCATTCTCTCTACATCTGCTTTAACATACTAATCTTTCTCCTTTTGCTCTTTCCTCATTCCTATTTCATCCAGTCAAATTTTACCCCTCCATCCTCAATCCCCACTTACTCTCCCAATACCCGGCCAATTGTAGATTTTTTTATCCCTCCCACACAAAATATTTTTCCCTTCTCCATTTTACTCTTCCAGCCCCATCCCATTCTAATCCTCCCCCAACATCAGCTCCCTTCTAGTTCCAGCCTCACCCAGCATCCATTCCCTTCTAGTCCCTGCATCAGCCCATTTCCAGTCCTAGCCACCCATCAGCCCATTTCCAGTCCTAGCAACCCCCCAACCCAATACCAGTCCTAACCCCCCATCACCCCATTTTCAGTTTAAGCCCCCCCTATAACCCATTACCAGTCCTAACCCCCCATCAGCCCACTTCCAGTCCTAACCCCATCAACCCATTTCCAGTCAGCCCCCCATAGCCCATTGCCAGTCCTAACCCCCCCATCAGCCCATCAGCCCACAGCCCATTACCAGTCCTAACCCCATCAGCCCACCTCCAGTCTTAACCCCCCCCCAGCCCATTTCCAGTCCTAACCCCCCCCATAGCCCATTACCAGACAGCCCCCATCAGCCCACAGCCCATTACCAGTCTTAACCCCCCCAAAAGCCCATTACCAGTTCTAAACCCCCCCAACAGCCCATTATCAGTCCTAACCCCATCAGCCCACCTCCAGTCTTAACCCCCCCGCCCATCTCCAGTCCTATCCCCCCCATAGCCCATTACCAGACAGCCCCAATCAGCCCACAGCCCATTACCAGTCTAAACCCCCAAAACCCATTACCAGTTCTAAACCCCCCCCCAACAGCCCATTACCAGTCCTAACCCCATCAGCCCACCTCCAGTCTTAACCCCCCAGCCCATTTCCAGTCCTAGCCCCCCCCCATAGCCCATTACCAGACAGCCCCCATCAGCCCACAGCCCATTACCAGTCTTAACCCCCCCCAATAGCCCATTACCAGTCAGTCCTAACCCTATCAGCCCACCTCCAGTCTTAACCCCCCCCCAGCCCATTTCCAGTCCTAGCCCCCCCCATAGCCCATTACCAGACAGCCCCCATCAGCCCACCCATTACCAGTCTTAACCCCCCCAAAGCCCATTACCAGTTCTAACCCCCCCCAACAGCCCACAGCCCATTACCAGTCCTCCTCATCAGCCCACCTCCAGCCTTAATCCCCCCACCCATTTCCAGTACCCGTCCCAGCCCATTTCCATTCCCAGTCCCAACCCATTTCCAGCCCCAGTCCCAGCCCCCCCCAATTACCAGTCCTACCCCCTCCCCCCCCCCCCCCCCTCCCTAAAGTAAAATTTATTTTAAAAAAAAAAACCTGCTGGCTGCCGCCGCGGGGCCCCCTCTGCTGCCGCGGCAGCATGGACTGACCCGCGGGGGCCCCCTCTGTAAGCTCGGTCCCTCCCTCCGTGCCTCCGTGTCTCCCTCCGTGCAGGCTGTTAGAGACGCGAAGGCAGACTGTCTCCTTCGCGTCTCTGTTAAGCCCGCAGGGGCTGATGGGAAATTTCCCATCAGCCCTGCGGGCTTAACAGAGACGGGAAGGCAGAAGGAGACAGTCTGCCTTCGCGTCTCTAACAGCCTGCACGGAGGGAGACACGGAGGCAGGGAGGGACCGAGCTTACAGAGGGGGCCCCCGCGGGTCAGTCCATGCTGCCGCGGCAGCAGAGGGGGGCCCCGCGGCGGCAGCCAGCAGGTTTTTTTTAATTTTATTAAAAAAAAAGCCTAACTACTTCAATTTTTGTGGGCCCTTTGCAGCTGTGGGCCCTACGCCATGGCGTACATGGCGTATAGCTAAATCCGGCCCTGGTTCTGGGATTCCTATGGTATGGCGAAAGCAAAAGAACCATAGTGACGACTGTTACTTTTGTTCCTGCGATGTGAAAGCGTTTAATTCCAAATGGAAGCATTCCATTTCATACCCCAATCTTCACTCGGCAATTCGTCACATCCCCCATGGCACAGATATACCAGTACCCAAGCCCCCTGCTACCTTGGAAGAGATACCTAGCTCCGATGAAGGTGACGCCATACCTGAACCAGATGACGTATCAAGTTCTGACTTTGAAGATGATACAAGATCAAAATTGTTTTCTCAGGAGGAGATGAATGATTTGGTAAGAGACTTGAATCTTCACAAAGATGCCGCTGAGTTACTCGGATCAAGGCTGAAAAGCAGGAATTTATTGCTGCCAGGAGTGTCATCTTCATGGTTCAGACATCGTGAAAAGGAGTTCATTCCTTACTTCGCTCAGGAAGACAAATTGGTTTATTGCATCGATGTCGAAGGTCTGATGGGTCAATTTAAAATCCAATATGATTCAGAGCAATGGCGTCTTTTTATAGATTCTTCAAAAAGAAGTCTCAAAGCAGTTTTACTCCACAACGGTTTTTACGCTTCCATACCCCAAATTTATTTATTTATTTTATTATTTATTTATTTATTACATTTTCTTTTATACCGCGCTATTTAAGATCAGTGCGGTTTACAATAAACATTGAAACTACACATCTCAGTTTAGTGATTTGTGCTTACAATAAACATTTAAAATAACTCGGGTATACAATGAACAAATGACCTACACATACAAATGACCTACACATACAAATCCCAAATGACCTACACATACAATTCTTCATAGCTGATACTGTACTTTGAATAACGCTTAAGCCCCACATAATGTGTATTTGTACATAATGTATATAGTTTGCACTGTTCTATACTGTTCTGTATTAACACTAGTTGTTTATCTTATTGTTATTTGGTCATATGATGTTTTATGTAAAACAAACACCGATTTGTTAACTGTTGTTTATTGTGAACCGCAACTGAACTATGGAAGATGCGGTATATAAATCATTGTTAAATAAATAAATAAATAAATACCTGTAGGTCATTCCGTACACTTGAAGGAAGCCTACGAGAATTTGGAATTAGTTCTTCGTAAACTTAAATATGAAGCCCATGGTTGGCAAGTGTGTGGGGACTTGAAGGTCTTGTGCATGCTGCTCGGGCAACAAGCTGGGTATACCAAATATCCTTGTTTTCTGTGTCTATGGGACAGTCGAGACCGACAAAATCACTGGACCAAGAAGAGTTGGCAGCCGAGGGTGCTAACAGTCGGTGAAAAAAATGTCCTCCGAGAAACTTTGGTACCTTCCCATAAAGTTCTTCTACCACCTCTCCACATAAAATTGGGATTGATGAAGCAATTCATAAAATCACTTCCAAGAGATGGAGAATGCGTCAAATACTTGGTCACCAAGTTTCCAGGCCTGTCGGAGGCAAAATTGAAGGAAGGTGTGTTCGTCGGACCAGACATTAGAAGGCCTATAGTTGATCAAGAGTTTGCCAATACCATGACGGATCCTCAAAAAGAAGGGTGGATTGCATTTAAAGAAGTCGTACAGAAATTTTTAGATAATAACAAAGATCCTCACTACAAAAAGATCGTCGGACGAATGCTGAAAGCATTTCAAGCTTTAGGTTGCCTGATGAGTTTGAAAGTGCATTTCCTCCAGTCCCACCTTGACTACTTTCCTGAAAGTTTGGGAGCTGTGAGTGAGGAACAAGGTGAACGATTCCACCAAGACATTAAAGAGATGGAAAGGAGATACCAGGGAAAATGGAGCATTACAATGATGGCACACTACTGTTGGATGCTTCAGAGAGACATTCCAAATGCTACTCACAAGCGTAAATGCACCAAGAGGAGCCTCACAAGGAAGACGAATCGAGTTTAGCGTGTGTAGGAGAGCTCATTTCAGTTCAAAAAAGGATTTTCATGAAAATATTGTAATAAAACTTTAATTTTATAAGTCTATTTCCATTTATTTTGAGGTATTGCCTTATTTAACATAGTTACCTAAATTGTCAGGAAACGTGATGTCCTATGACAAAAGTTTCAGATTCAGCGCACCAAAAAACATAAAGATTACGTGGAATAACCAAAACATCTCTCGAAAAAATTTTTTTTGCAGACCTGTGAATCGACTGTCATACAAACTCCTCTAGTGAGAGCGACCTGTCCACTGGAGGGTTCAACGAGCAGCACTGAAGAAAATGTGGCTCAAACACATCAAGGAAGACCTAAGGAACCAGCAACTGACCATCGACGAGGCCAGAAATATCGCTGGAGGCGTAATGTGAACAACACATGGAATCTAGTGGCACCTACAGCAGTGTTTTCTTTGAGAGGACGACGTGCTCCCCAAACGCCAGCTAAGGATTAAAGAAGAAGAAGAATGGGGCATTCTTGGAGGAGACCCCTAGCCCAGAAAAAGAATAAGGAGGTCATTCTATTCCACAAATAGCAGGGATGTATGTCCTGCCTGGATGTACATCTCCGCTATTTGTCCTCCTGCTGCTCCCAGTGCAAAGGCTCCCCATATGAACAGCGCTGTTGTACAGGGAGCCTTTGATGGGGGTGAGAGGGGGCTGTCTGGAGGCAGAGCGAAGGTGGGGCATGGGCGGGCCATGACTCTGGACATACTGGGCCAATTTTGAGGTCAGTCTTGTACATCCGGGGTTGACCACATAGACGGGGGACTTATTCCACTTCCAAGGTGGAATAAGTCCTCCTGGACATTGGGGGATGCGAGAGCTGAGGGGGGCACAGGGGGATCCCCACAGCCCAACCCTAGCCATGGGAGGCTGGATCGGGGGTTGGGCTATGAGGAAAGGATATTGGGTCTTGCGGTCGGCGATTGTGGCTCCTGAATGGTGCCATAGCAATGGGATGCCATGGCACTGCGGCTCCATTCAGGAGCCTGGCTGAGTTAGCCGGGGATCTGCTGGGTGTGTGGCCCATCAGAATCAGGGCCTGGTCTGCAAGTCCAGGCCAGTAGACCTGATTCTGATCCAGCGGGCATGTCTAGCCCCTGCGAGATCAGAATCGGGTGCTTCTGCTGTATGCCCCGATTCGGAGGGGCCGCAGAGGAACCGGACGGCTAGAATAGAATTGGCCCCTTAGTGTATACACTTGTATATAACTGTCTGCACTAATTGCACAGGCATCTGGAAACTCATTGCATGGCAAGACTTGATGGAATGGATGGGCCCATAATAACACTGCGCCATCATCGCCACATGGAGTGGAGGAGTGGCCTAATGGGAGTGGAGGAGTGGCCTAGTGGTTGGGGCAAGGTACTTCAGGCCAGAAGGTCGGGGGTTCAAATCCCACTAGAGGACAGCAAACTTGGGCTGGAAGGACTGGGGTTTCTAGTCCCACAGGTGCTCCTTGTGGTCTTGGGCAAGCCACTTAACCCTCCATAGCCCATGTTCCCTGTAAAATAGTTATCTCCAAGTTATAATGCCCTGTTCAATGTAATTTCAGTTTGTTCAATGTAAACCGCACTGATGCAGAATAGCACGGTATATAAGAGAATATAAATAAATAAATAAAATAAAAATAAAGCATTTGTAGCAGACCTTGATGCAAAATATTTTCTGGCTCCTGCTGATGGCCCTCTTGGAATGTGACTACAGAATTCTTTGCATATTTTCTGTAATTATTCTGCTCTTCCCTGCACTACATATGAGTTGGAAAGTTCGTTTGGTGTAGCAGCTGCGGCCAGTTAACTGTTTTTCATGTAGTGTGAAAACAGAAAATAGTTAAATCATATACTAATAAAAACAAGCAAAACACAATATAAAGGTAGTTACATTTATTAAATAGACTTAGAAAGAAACCAAGGAACCCAGCAATCTATTGGCACAGTTTCCATTTTCAGTATGTCCAAGTGAGGCAGAGCTGGAGGGCATGCAGCTAAACACTTAACAACTTTTATGACAAATAAGAACTGCATTTCTCAGCAATAACAATGACCCTTCCCTCCCACAAACACAAATGATGATACCAAAGGTTTATTCACTGCAGATGCTTTAAGTTAAAGGACACTGCCCATATTTAGTGGACGAGATCTTTTACAGGAACTTCCCCCTAATGGTCCATATTTCTGAAGGCTTTCCACTACAGAAATGTGTATATGTTGCACATATGAACTTCAATAGGGGTTGGCTAGCATCACAAGTGCCAAAGGTTTTAAAACACAAATGAATCAGGGTCATTTCTGATGTTGAGTGCTTGTTCGGCTTGAGCAATGGTATCATCGGCCCTCTTGCTTAGTTCCTTGCACTCCTTAAGCACGTCGTTGAATTGCTTGTATGCTTCATCAATGATGGAGCTTTCAGCTGGTTTCACATCCCAGTAACTCTCTTCCACCCAAGGCTTAGCTGCTCCAGATTTTGCTCCGGGTATCTCTGCTGTCATTGGACCATTGCTCAGAAACTTTTTCAAAGAATTATCGATGTCTTTACAGAGTTGGTAGAGCTCGCTGCCCTGGCCGGAGACCCTTTCCCCATCTATCACTTTGATGCTAGGAATCATATCCAATACAGAACTTCGGTAAGTGCTACTGTTACATAAAGGATTGCTCAAGTTACAGATAGGATCACTCAGGCGAATGCTCTCCAGTTTCCTCAGCCCCATGAGGCTTTGCAGATTCTCCAGACAACTGATGTGATTACCAGCTACATTCAAGCTCTGTAAGCTATCGCAGGAACCTAGAGGTTCCAATGTAATAATCCTGTTGGCAGACAAATTGAGGACCACCAAAAATTTCAGAGAAGCCAGGGGCCCCAGGTAAGTGATATTATTGTTGGAAAGATCCAAGCGCTCCAGGCTCAGGCATTCTCCGATGCAACCTAACTCACAAATGCCCAATCCCTTGAGTTTCAGGAAGAGGATCGACTCCAAGTCAAACTCGCCAGTCTGGGACTTAAGTAACTGGGAAGTAATCTTCTTGCATTCACTCTCTCTTTCTCTGCCTGTTCTGTTATCCATTGCTTACTTGTTTAAAATCTGTGCTTATAATGAAAGCAAAACCAGAGTGTCTGCAGAAAAATAAATCTCGTCTAGATTGCCTCACGCTTATGTGGTCAGCGCATATTCTTGGGCATTATTAAGCAAGACTGAAATGGCTACTGCTATACCAAACTTCTTCAAGACAAACTACTTCTCTAATCTCTTGTAATAAGTAAGGTCCTGGGTTTGTCAACAGACTGTGGGAAAAAGGAGGGCAAACATGAAGTGTTTTACTTTCAAATATGATACATCTTCTTGTCAATTTTTCCAGTCATATCTGATAATTTATAGCATAAAGGTGAGAGGTAAATAGGAATAATATAAATGAATATATAGTTCAAAAATGTATAAAGAAAACAGAAAAAGTCCACATAAAGTAATTGACTGCTTTAAGAAGACTGTAGCTTATCTGGTCATGGTAAGAGGAGAAGATCTCAAAGAGAAGATTAGTTTAATGGCAGTCTCAAAGAACTTCTGATTTCCAATATATTTTATAGGTAACATATATGGAAAGACTGACAGTGCTAAGGGGAAGAAATAAGTCAGGAAGTAAAATGTGGTCTACTTTATTGTACTGATGGATGCTCTACTCTGGAGTATTCTGACTCGTTCTAAAGCTCGTTTGAAGTTCTTGGTCTGAGAATATATATCCAAATTCTTTTCAGGGACGGGACCTGCTGAGGTTGAGCTGGTAAATCCACAAGTTTCTGAAATAGCAAGAAAGATTAGAGAATTTGTCATTTTTGAATATTATCTGTAATATATTGTCCCCTTCTATTTCCACTGTTGATAAGGATGAAACAAGCACAATCATCAGCTACATAAATGTTTTAGAAGGTAACGCAACACTTGTAGAACGTTGCTAGTCATCTTTCAGGACATATAACCTTGTATAAAAAGTCCTCATTGTTTCATGGTACATTATCAATTATGTGGATGAGTGGATATTCAAAATATACAGAGTGGAGGAGTAGCCTAATGGTTGGAACAGTGGGTTGAGAACAAGGGAAGCCGGGTTGAAATCCCACTGCTTCTCCCTGTGACCTTGGATAAGTCACTTAACCCTCTGTTGCTTCAGGTACAAATCTGTAAGCCCTCTGGGGACAGAAAAATACCTGTCGCCCCTGAACGTAACTTATCGTAAACCTCTGAGAATAGGTATGAGCTATAGAATTTTGCAAATTTGAAGTTGGCCCTCTCAAGATATAGTCCTACTGGAATCCTACCTGGATAAATTCCACATGGCTTTCCCCACCACGTCCATCACACAGACATGCCTAACTCTGTAAACACAGAAAGGGGAAACGTGCCATGGTGTCACATTGGAAGTATGCACTTTCTAACTTGTTAATTCCTAAATTCCTTAAGCTGCTCCCCTGCAATTTCCCTGGATCCCAAGGGCCCTTTTTCTAAGGTTAACGCATGTTAAGTGCCACTGTGCCCATAGAAATAAAAGGGCTGTGGGCACTTAATGTGTTTCAGCATTCATTTATGCGCGTTAAAACCTTTAGTAAAAAGCCCCAAAGTATTTATGTTTGTTTATTTATTAAGGGCCCTATAATGAATTGGGCAGGCTATGCACCACTACAGCACATAGCCCTGCCTGCCAAGCCTTAACCCCCTGACATTCAATGCCATGGCGACGGCACTGAATATCCGGGGTCGCTGCACATGCTCCAGAGCCGCCGAAGCTAACCGGGTAGAGACGATATTGCACCACTACCCAATTAGCTCCTGCAGGTAAAACTAGGCCTGCTTTTGCCACTAACCAGGTAGCAGTGCAATATCGTCTCTACCCGGTTAGCTACAGTCTCTGCCTCCACTCCACCCTGGAAAGCCCCCAACACGCCCAGCTGCTAACCCCATAGCTTCATGGCACGTAGCGAGGTATGAAGGGGCTATTCAATGGCACTAACTGTTAAGTGCCATTGAATATCCAGATTTAAGGCATTTACACAGTTTACTGGGCTGTAAACCATGTAACTGCCTTTCAAATATCGGGCCCTAAGAGTTTTATAAACCCCCTTCTCTGCCCCAAAGAGTGACCTAAAGCAAGGTACAAAACTTGTCAATAGAAAGCCTTACCATCAATAGACAAATCATGCATAGAACCCACTAGACATACCATGCAAGAAACAAATTATACAGTGCTGAGGAAAAGTTTGTGAACCCCAAATATAATAATGAAATTATGCATTCTTATACCCTTCTTTAATTGAAAACCCCCTTTTCTTCTACATGAAAAAGGATCTAAATTAAACAATTCCGTGATTGAGAAAATAATGTACAAAGCAGGAGCAATATGACTAATCCAGAATCAATATATGAGATAAATGAACCCCTATTTTTCTTAGCATAATTAATTAGCTAAATAGAAACAAGTCCTTAAATAATTGGCTAAGTAGTAAAACTCATTGCAGGGTAAATTTGTATAACTGAATTTGGGCATCTTATCCTATATAAAGGTTCAAAAGGGTTTGGTCTTCACTATAAAGATTAGTGGGAACTCATCTGGTCATGATTAGAGGTAATTTCAGAAGGCCTATGAAAAAGAGTAGTTGACGCTTATCTATTTGGGCATGGTTACAAGGCCATTTCCAAACATTTGGGCTCTATTTATCCACTGCCAGAGTGTCTACAAATGAAACAAGCTGAAGACTACAGCAATTCTACCCAAGAGTGATCAGCAGTAGACATTACCCCAGCAAACCAGCAAATCATCCAGAACACCACAAATAACCCACATACTAACATTTAACCATCTGCAGGCCTCTTTCCCACTGTGACCGAGGTGAGGGCTCATGCACCGACCCCTTCAGGGGAGAAAATGAATAGAGAGAGTGTCGTGGAAGAAGTGAGAAACCACTGCTTTCCAAAACAAATACTGCTGCCCATCTCAAGATTTCTGGAATAATGCTCTCTGGATAGATGAGTCAAAGATTGAACTTTTCAGTCTTAACAACAGATGTCTTCTTTGGCAAAATCCAAACATTGTCTTCCAAATTAAAAACCTTATCCTGACTAGCAAGCAGGCTGGTAGAAGTTTCATGGCATGGGGTTGTTTTGCTGCATGAAATTTCCTATGAAAATATGTCAGTATGAATATAAATTTGGGTTAGAATGAATTTAGCATGATCTCTCTGTTAAGCTTCTACTTCCTGCTGTCCCAGAATGAATGCTGTGATTAGCGGCACAGCAATAACTCAGCCCCAACATTGATGGAACCATGAAGTCTGCTTTATACCAGAAAATTATAGAGGAGAATGTCAGGCTGTCTATCTGTTAGCTGGCGTTGATCCGAAATTGGATCATGCAGCAAGATAATGACCCTCATAATTCAAGTAAATCCGCTACAGAAAGACTAAATATAAAATTATGCTAAAATACTAAATACGTCCTAGGGGGTTCACAAACTTTCTCAGTACTGTATATTTATTTATTTATTTGTGCTTATTTACCGCCTTTCGTGAATCAAAGCCGTTTACAATGAACTCAAAGAATTGAAAAGTACATTTAACAAAATAAAACATGTAACATTGTGAACAAGGGGTGAAGGGGATTAAGGGAAGAAACAACTTAACATAGCAATCTGCCATTTTAAGCAGTAACTATATACAGGGTTAACTAAGCATGTTGATTAAATACACTGATCTTGAAAGCATCTTGAAACCGTGAGCAGGCCTGTTGCTTTAATTGGAGAGTTTCTGAACTAGGTGATAAGTTCGCCGAAGTGTTCCTTGAAGAAAAATGCTTTTAGAAGTTTACAGAAAGATTTAGGCTCCTTAGTGTCTCTTATGATGACAGGAAGTGAATCCCATAGAAGAGGGGCATAAAGGGAGAAGGCTCTCTTGGACATTGTTGAGTTGCAGCTTCTGAATTCAGTGTGTACCTCATGAGAATTTTTATTGCTGGTTCTTCGTGGTCTGTTTTCCGGGGTGACTCATATAAGCGCTTTCAGGCCAGTGGATGATTCTGTTTGGAGGGATTTGAATATAGTGTGAATAACTTTGAATTTTATTCTACTCTCAAATGGTAGTCAGTGCAGGTATTTCAATATTGGGGCAATGTGATCTTTGATTGGGACTTGCGAGATTACTCTAGCCCCTGTATTTTGGGCCAGCTAAAGGCGGCGGATGCTTTGCTTTGAGAGGCCCATTAGTATGGCATTACAGAAATTGAAATGCGGGAAGATTATTGCCTGGACTGCTGTTCTGAAGTCACTTGTGGAGAGGAAAGGTCTTAAATGTTGAAGCATCTTTAGCTTAGTGTAGATGGCTTTTGTTAGGTTGCTCACATGCTTGGCGATATTAAGCTGATGGTCTAGCGTGACGCCCAAGTATCTCACCTCTTTCTTAACTTGGATGATTGCTTCTTTTATCTTATTAGATTCTGGTGGAGTGAAGGAGTTGTCTTTTGTAATGAACATAATTTCTGTTTGTTTCAAATTTATTTGAAGGCTGTGTTCTGCCAACCATGTAATAATGTTATTGAAACATTCCTCTATCTTTTTTAAGTTAAGCTGTTTGGTGTTGATTTGGGTGTATAACACAATAGTCTGCGTACAGGTTGTAATAAATGCCATGATTCTTGATTATGCTGCAAATAGGTTGAATGTATAGGTTAAAAAGAAGCGCTGATAATGCAGAACCTTGGGGAATGCCTTTCTTTTGGTAGAATGGGTTTGACGTGTTATTGCCCATTTTTACTTGGATGGTTCGGTTTGAAACATAGGACTTAAACCATAACAGTACCTTGTCTTTGAGGCTGATTTCTTGCAATTTAAGTATGAGATATTCATGTATTATGGAGTCATATGCCACTGTTATGTAAAGGAAAATTAGAATGAATCCAGTATTAGGCTTTTCAATTCCTTTTAGAAGTTTATCTGTTAATGTCATGAGGAGGGTTTCCACGCCATGACCAATTCTAAACCCGTGTTGTTACGGATCGAGCTGGGCAAAGCAGTCTACGTGATTTTGTAGCTGGAGCTGAGCTGCCTTTTCTAGAATTTTTGCCATAAATGGCAAACTTGAAATAGGCCTTGGTTTTAATTTGTCCAGATCCTTGCCTTTAAAGAGGGGATGGATAGAGGTTCTTTTAAAATCTTCTGGAATATAGCCTTGTTCTAAGGAGGACTTGATTAGATTTAGCATGGGAGGAGCAAGATGGTCGCAAAACAATCATATCCATGTGGCTGGGCAGGGGTTAAGAGCTGAGGTTGATGTGTTTAGAGATTTGATTATATCGTCTGTCTTTCGGAGATGAGAGTAAAACTTTTCCAAGTCTGATTTATGGGCACGGCGCTTGTTTGAATTGGTGATCTGATAATGCTATCGTGTCCACCATTTCTTTGTAGTATTTGGCCATGGCATATGCATCTGGTGCGAGTGTGGAGTTGTTAGAGACGTAACTATATCAAACATTTCCCTTGGCTTGTTCAGTGCTGACATTATTAGCTTGGGGTGGTAATCTCGCTTGTTGTTGTTTATTAATGACTTGTATTCTTCCAGTTTGCTGAAGAAGGTTACTTTGTTTTATTTATTTATTTATTTAAAGTTTCTTTTATACCGCGCTATTCGACATCAGCGCGGTTTACAGTGAACAGAAATTACACTTCACAAAATTGATCAGTGCTTACAATGAACAGGGCAATACATTAAACAGGTTTACATTAAACAGGTTTCTTAAACAGAGAACATAATAAACTATGTACAGAAGGCAACTATATACAAAGCCGCTAAGTGCAGCTATATGATTCCTGGTTTCACTTTTTTATTTTCTCCATATCCTTTCTAACTTTCTTAGCTGCTTTTTTTTTTAATGATCTAACATCTTTAGTGTACCATACTGCACTTTTCCTTGTTTGAGGTTTGGGAGTTGTGCGGCTGTTAGGGAAGGCAGCTGCTTGGATGATCGTTGAGTTCCATCTGCTTATGAGTAAATTGGTATTCTTAGTGTCCATTTGAAGCTGTGGTAAGACTTCTTTTAAGAATTGATCCTTGTCAAATTGACGGAACTTTCTACGCTGATAGAAGATTGGATTAGTATTTGCTTTGCTGGGAAGGGATGGGATACTGAATTGAATAGTGTGGTGGTCAGACCAAGGAATTTGTTGGATCTGTACCTTCGGGACCAAGGTAGCGCTTGACCACTCTTGCTGGATAAAAATTAGGTCCAAGGTATTTCCTTTAATGAGTGGGGTCTTGAACTATTTGCTTGAAGCCAAGAGCATCCATAGTCTCCATAAATCCTTGTGCTATATGTGTTGAGGCTGAGGGCAGGTTTAGGTCGCCTAAAACAATTGTGAATCTATTAGAAGTGATTTTGCTGCAGAGGTAGTCCATGATGTTAGCCAGATCCTCACTTTTTGATGATGGGGGACTGTAAATTAAGCATAAGAACATGCTCGTGTTTTCTACTAGGAGAACGTCCATGTTTTGAGCGATTTCACTTGTGCCTTTTGTTAGATGCAAATCTTTCCTTGCTAATATGGTTACTCCTCCTCCTCTTTTATTTACTCTTTGGTGATTGAATATATCGTACCCTATTGGTTTTAGTTGATTGATCAATAGTGTGTCGTTTGTCATTAGCCATGATTCAGTTATGAATAAAATGTCCAAGTTATTATCAGTTATGTGGTCAATTATCAGAGGTATTTTATTCCTGATAGAGCGTGGGTTGATAAGAGAGCATCTTAAACTGGGAGAAGTATTGTTGGGATTAGCATTAGTGTGACCCACTTCATTTAGTTTGATCTGGACTAGACGATGCTTGCGCTCAGCTCTTTTAAAGAATGGATTAAAGCTTTTCACTTCAGCGGTAGGTCGGTGGAATGTGTGAATGACAGGTATTGGTTAGCCGGATGGGGAAAGGGCCTGAGATGTAGTAGATAGTGTTAGAGAGACAAGAAGGCCAATGGTTATTAATGAAAATAAAGGATGCATATCTGCTGAAATTGGCAGTTCTTTGTAATGAAACACTGTTGGACTTGTAAGATTGACCTTTTGATTTTTAGAGGGAGAGGGACCCTGGTAGTTATGTACAGCAAACGATAAGTAGTTAGAAGTTAAGAGGCATACCTATCCGACAGCAGAGGTTGCTTGCTCGTTGTTGCAGAACAGTTCTTGTAGCTCGAGAGTGGGGGGAGCTGGTGTGATTCAGATCTTCTGCTGCTTCGCCTGATCCGGACTCCATGGCTGTGAGGAATCGGAGGAATTAAAATGCTTATGAATTACTTGACATGTTGGCTGCTGTGGTCCTTTATGCGCTGGTATTGAGGTCAGTTGCTGGTGAGGTGTAGACAGGGCCTAGAGATTCCTTGTTCTACTGCGTAGTGGGTTTGGTAGGTGTGGTGATCGTTGTTTCTATTATTTCTTTTAGACTAAGTGCCTTGCCAAAGGGCCCTCTGGCGAAGCCCTCAGGTGTGGGCGCACTGGGAGACGCTCCTCTTTAAAGCTGTTGGCTGGTGCTGCAAGACCCTGATTGGCCTTCTGGTGGAGAGTGGGAAGGTTTGGCGCCTCCCACTCTCGATCGGGACGCCGATCAGGGCTCAGAAGGGAGCTGGAGGCAAGGTTCGTTGTGCGCCGGGAGGCTCTCCTCTTTAAAGCTGCTGGCTGGTGCTGCAAGGCCCTGACTCGCCTTCTGGTGGAGAGCGGGAAGATCTTAGCAGAAAGTGTCCTTAGGAAAAATTATGGCTTGCGAGAACTTCGTAATCAACCCCTCTCTTGCGTTTTAATAAAAAAAGTCATGTAATTAATTTCTTTTTTTTTTTTTTTTTCTTTTTTTTATAACTTTTATTTTCATTTTGCAACAAACAAAAGAAAACAACACACCAAAGGAGACAAAACAAGTATACAATAAGAAAAGTAAACCCAACTACCCCCCACCCCGATGCTTCTTCTCTACCCGATTATATCAGCATGTGAGCGCTTCCAATTAACAGTGATTATACATCAAACGATCAAAAGAGTATCTACGATACAGCATGATCATGGGACAGAGATATATACAAAGTTAGACAGTCAGGTGAGAGCATTTAGCAAAATGTACATAGTCATTGAGCAGCTTCCATTGAGACCAATGAGAAGGAGTCTGAACGGGGGAAGCGAACAGACGAGGTATTTGTTCATATTTACTGTAAAGACAGGCCTGATTCCACCATTCATTGGGGCTCAGATGGGAGCTAATTTTCAATATTACTTGATTAGGGAAATAGCAATGCCAAGCATAAAGTTCGAAAGGGGATAAGCCATTTTTGGGAGAGAGGGGATCCCCGCAACTGGGCGAAGTCCCACTATCCTCCAAGAAAGGGGCTCTTGAGAGCACGAAATAGACTAAATACGACCCCAGACCCGACGCCAGTAATACTGTAGTGCGGGATATTCATACATAACATGAGGCAGTGAACCAATGGCCGCAGGACATGTCCAGCAACCATTGCCCTGAGTAGTGTTCCATTGGTCTAATCTGTGAGGAGTGGAAAAACACCGGTGGGCTAGAGAGAAGAGGGTCTGAGTGAGTGAGGCGGATCGGGAACCCGTGTCCCTCTACTCTAGATAAGGCTCCATTGCTCCGAGGTCAAAGTCACATGCAATTCTCTCTCCCATACTTTCTGCGCTATAGGGGTATCTCTAGGTATAGCATTACATAAGGGTTAAGTAAAAAAAAATTGGATGCTACACCCGGTGAACTACCGACAGATCAGAAAATCTCCAATCAACCTTATGCAGAGAATGCCGATAGCGGGAGTACCCTAGTACTCCGAAGGCAATGCTGAAGTTGTACTGACCAGAGTCGGGAGTCTAAAGATTGCATAAGCGTGCTAAAGGCATCTAAAGTGTCTAAAAGCATTGGTGGATAGTGGGAGTCTGATGGGAGAGTCATACCAGGGAGAAAGGTAAGAGGAATCGGTTTGCAAAGGCCCGCTTCTATATCTAGCCACACAGGTCTACTCGGTACTGAATCTTCCAGCCAACGAGCGCCTTGTTTGAGAAGAAAAGATTGAGGGAACACTTGAGTAAAATCGCCACCAGGTATTAATGGAGCATTGGCAGAGGCCGAAGCCAACTGCGCAATACTTGCATAGTAAGCTGGGTTGTCCACATTCGGGGCATAATGCAAATACACGTGAATTCACTATCTCCAACCTCAAGGTGTACACGGGCCCATCTACCCTCCTTGTCAACGCTAGTATCAAGTACAGTAGCGTGCAAAGACTTCTTAACCAGAATGGCTACCCCGTACCATTTGGATACGGTGGGAGAATAGGCAGTTACCATGTCAGGCTTAGCATTGAATTTCAGTATTTCAGCAGAATTTAAATGCGTTTCCTGAAGAAACACTAAATCAGCATGCTCATGGCTAAGATAGCTAAGGATTGTCTTTCCTTTGAGTGGACCATTAATGCCTTTTACAGTGAGTGATAAGATTTTACATACGGCCATTCAGAAAAGTTAAAAATTCTGAGCATGATAGCACACATAATTTCACTATGCCCCTCAGACTGACTGTATCTGGCTGTACACATGACATAAGAAAATAAGCTAATATAATACAATGAAGCGCCCCATATTAACAAAAAAAAAACAGACCGCAGTACGGTAGAGGAGAAGCAAAACCCCAAAATTACTGGCGACCATGTGTCTGCGGGGAGAAGCCCCAGAGAAGGCCGAAATTGAAAAACACATAACCTGTAGGACTGTGCGTGCTCCGAGTCCGACCGAGGCACACATCATGAAGGGATAGGAGACCAAAAAACAAAAGTCATATAGAGAAAGAGAGAAAGTCCAGGCAGTCTCTGTACGTGGCTATGACCGCCACATCGGGCCCTTCAAAATGGCGGACAGAGCCGGCAGATAAGAGTCCAAGATTTGGGATTAGCGCAGCTGCTCTGCTTCTTTGGAGTCCAAAAATGTTGATAGTAGATCAGGATCTTCGAACGTCCTGGTTTGGTTGTGGAGAGTCACTCGGAGCTTCGCTGGATACAACAGGCCAAAGCGAGCCTGTAGCTGTTGAAGTCGAGGGCGAAATGCAAGGAGTTTCTTCCGACGGTCAACGGTAGGCTTTGCCAAATCAGGAAAGAAGGAGACTTTACGACCTTCAAATTCCAAATGATGATTCGCTCGGGCAACATTTAGAATTTGTTCCACTTGTTGATATCGTAGCAAGCTAAAGATAATAGGCCGGGGGGTCGTGCGGTTGAGCGCCATATGGGCAGGAACACGGTGTGCTCGATCGATTTCCAGTTCTCTATGAAAAGTGATCTTCAGCAAGGAGGGAAGAGTTTTGAGCAAGAATTCTCTTATATCTCCTGCTTCCACCCCCTCCGGCATTCCGAGGAGCCTCACATTGTTGCGACGGGCTCGATTATTGCTATCTTCTAACTCCTTTTGAAGATTCTGTATCTGGCGCTCAGCCTTGTCCAGTTTGCCCAAGCGCACCGCGTGCGAGTCGAGGACCCCCGCCATGTTGTCCTGCCGTAATGAAAGACTTTCAAGTCGGTCCTGGAGCACTCCAAAGTCTTCTCGCATGGCTCGAAGCGCTTCTCCATTGGACTGCACCAATTCCTTCACGCCGCGTATTTCCTCCAAAATCTCCAGGTGCATTACGGGGTTTTCACGAAATGGAACCATCTTCTGTGGGGAGGACACCTCTGTTTTGGAGCGTTTTCCATGAGAAGAAGAAGGAGACCCGAAGTCCAAGCGCACTGGTTTATGGGCCGCCATCCCCCCCGAGGTACCCCGGTCAGCTCGGAGCGAAATAGTAAGTTTATATAGGTATTAAGTCAGGATTCTAAGTAGGCCTCTCGGGAGCTTCAACGCAAAGCGTCCTACCCGCTGGACATCAGGCTCCGCCCCCCCATGTAATTAATTTCTAAGCATGATCTTCCACTTTCCTCCCTGGATACTCTAACTCCTACCATCTTCCCCCATGGCCTCTTTGAAGCTCTTTTTCCTCCTAATCCTCTCTCCACGGCCCTACCTGGGGGCTTGCTCTCCTACCTTTCCCCATGGTCATGTCTTAGATCTTCATTCCCTACCTTCAGCCTTCTCCTAGCCTCATTTGACTGGTTACAGATCCAGTAGAGACCTTCAAGCAGTGGCAGCAATAGAAGGTGATACTGGCACCCTGCCCATGAGCTAGAATGGGCTTACAGTCTCTGCCGCATCGGCTTGTTTGGATAATGGCAATACCTAGAGTTGATAATATTGGGTAAGTATCTACGAAATCAAATGATTTCTTCAAAATGTAATTTAAATTTTACAAAGTGGGGCTACAGTAAAATGTTCCGTGGTTGGGGCTATGGCCGTGGTACTATTACAGCAGGAAGCAGAGGCTTGGCAGAAGGACCATGCTAATTCACTATCTTCCAAATTTACACATTCACGCAAACATATTTGCATAGGAAATTTGGGGGAAGGAAAAGGGATGCAACTTTGTCTTCCACTGACATGAATTAAAATGATCTTTAGCAAGGAGTAGAGGGAGGTTGGAGGAATCATTTTCATTCTTTCCAAACCAATGGGAGTTGGAAAGAACTACACAAAAAGGGATCAAGAATGTCTGTCTATCTGTCTGGGAGCAAAATAACTCTCTGAAAAGTTAAAGGAATGGGATGAAGCTTGGTATATGGGAAAAACTGATGAAAAGACTCAATGAGTTTGAAAGTGGGCCAGATTGTACTGTTCCAGAGAAATAAACTCCCCAAAAAATGGCCCAATACATTTCTATCGGAGAAGAAGTTCCAACTTCAGTAACATAGAAGCTTACATACAGTGAAACAAAGCAGTTATAGAATTCCTCCTTTCAAATTTCTTCTCGCTGTTCTCTATTCTCCCAACCCTCCAAACTGTCCACAGTGCCAAAAAATGCCCCACCCTAAATATACTCTCCTGCAACTACCCTACCAATCCCACTCCAAAAGAAATACCCCCACCCAACAGTCTCACCATCCTACAAGCTTCCCCACCCCAAAAACTACACTCCCACAATTGCCCCATCACACCACCAACTGTTTCGCTCTATAAAACAATTTCTTGCAACTAATTCACCACCCTGCAAACTGCTCCACCCCAAAATCTACATCCTCACAAATGACCCACCATCTCGAAAATTGACTAACCCTACAACCTAACCCCCATACAAATGCCCCAGCAATCTGCTAGCTACCCCCAACAACTGCCCTGCTCCTGAAAACTGTCCCACCCCTAAAAACTACCTCGCTCCAAAACCCCAAAAGGTTCTCCCTCTCAACTGCCCTATTACCCCACAAACTTCCCTATCCCTAAAAATTACCCCCCACAACTGCCCCAACATTCTGAAAACTGTACCACCCTTAAAAATTATCCCATGTAATCTGCCCCTTGCATTTCCTCCACTATGCCACAAAATGTCCCTCCCAAAAAATCTACCACCCTGCAATAGCCATACCCCCTGGCAACTGCCCCACCCCCAAAAACTAAACCCCCAGCAGCTACTTCACCACCCTGCAAACTGTCCCTCCCCGAAAACCTATGCCCCCACCCTTTAAAACTCTCTCATGCAACTTGTTCCATTCCTAAAGACTCCCTACAACAACTGCCCCACTCCAAAATTACCTCTTCTCATATGCCCCATCCCCGAAAACTACTTCAAATATTTCCCTAGATGTGATGTACTGCATTTTAAATTACTAAAATATATATTTCATTTTCTTTACTGCTACTTCTTCTGTGAAAGCTAATTAATGAATTATTCTGTTTTTTATTGGTTGATATATGTACATGCAACCAATATCTTTTGCCATGGGCAGGGCTAGATTAAGATACTGACAAGCTAGGAACATACCTAGGGTTCAGCGTTTAGTGGGGCGCTGTCAGATGTGCTCTGGACTCAGGAGGTTAGGACTGACAATGAACTGTTTTTTTTCACATTAATGTTTGCAAGCTAGATGAATGTGTCTGGATATTTTTCTGAGTTAAAAACCTCTATCTGCAGTTCTCTGATCTTCCCCAAGAGCCTGCTTCCAATTTAACTAGCAGCAGAGACTGGGGGTAGGATCCAGCCAATGGGAAGGCTGTGGGGGCGGAGCACTGGAATGTTGCTCTAGTTACAGCAGAGGTACTCAAATCCAGTCCTGGAGGGCCGCAAACCAGTCAGGTTTTTGGGATATCCCTAATGAATATGCATGAGATATATTTGCATGCACTGCCTCCATTGTATTTGAATCTATCTCATGCATATTCATTAGGGATATCCCAAAAACCTGACTGGTTTGCGGCCCTTCAGGACTGGATTTGAGTACCTCTGAGTTACAGGAAGGAAGGAGCTGAGCTGAGGGAAGGTTCTATGGCCTACAAGTTAACCCTTTCCAGGCTGAGCCCAAAACTCTCGGGATCCAAAATTCTGACTAAATATTCCTATCAAATGGTATATAATACATGACCATAGCAGAAGGAAAATTGTGGTAGGCTCAGGCCTATGATCCATGCTGCTCGAACTAAACAGACAGGCTGACGCTGCTTGACCTGTAAATGAAGCCTGTGGTTAGGCCCAGAGGAAGGAACCCCCCCCCCCACCCAATGTTGCCTCTATAGAATTGAAACTTAACTCAGCTTAACTGAACATAGCTAAGCAGAAACGAAACTTAGAAAAGACAGTAAACAGCTTTAATTGGAACTGATAAGATGTGTGAAGCTTCTATGGAATTAATTAACTCTGTTGAGAGAAAGGTTACAGTGCCCTGCTTTCCCACATATTCCAGCTAGTTAGCAACCTTGGAGGAGAAAAGTATCAAAGTTGAAGAACTGACCATTGTAATTGGGACTGTAAGGGCGGAAAAGCAGGTGCTGAGCCCAGTCAAGGGCCCTCATTGGATAGCTACGTAACGGTACCGGGACCAATAGATGGTGCAAGAAGGGGTACCGGGACCAATGAAAAGTTTGCCTATGTCCAGAATGAGAAAGAACAGTATAAAAGTTGTTGTTTTACTAACAGCCATTGCTCAGCCATTTTGAATGTGATTCTGCTTGAGTCTTGTGCACAAATAAATGATTTGGACCTTCTGAACAGACTCCTGGTATTATTGGATTGTTTGCGCTCTGCTGCTACAAAATCACTATTAGAAAATATTGAATAAGATGGGCACAATTTTCCTGAAATATGCAAAAATTAACCTGGCTGCAGAATGTGGATTAAAAATTTTAAGTAGGCCTTCAAAGGTAAGTTTCTGCTGGTGGCAGGAGATGGAAGAGAAATGAAATCTCCAACCCCCAAAAATGCCTACCCCCCAATAAGATATTCCAGTAGCTGTGGCATACAAACACTAATTCACAGTAACATAATGCTTACTGAATTGCACCTGGCAAAAGCCTTCCCCTCTCATCTCTTCTCCTGATCCCAGACACACAGAGAAACAACACAGATTTAAATATGCAAATACACACACACACACACACACAATAATGTGTCCATGCATGCACAGACACATTCAAGCAAGCAGTCATGTCCACACATGCATGTACAGACACCCACAGGCAACGCAGATACAAACAGATGGATGCGTGCACGCACACAAACACACAGAAGAGTTGCAAAGAATTTCATATACCAAATATAAGAGAGATTTGGTACTGCTATGTCCCCCTGTTAGATGACTACACCTAATCCTGCCTTCTTCTGTGTCAGTTTAGAGGGGCAAATCCTATCCAAAGAGATCAAAAGGTCCTCCCTCCTCGTCCCCGCCCCTGGAGGACCAGCCACACAGCAGACAGATAGATACCGAGAAACAGACAGAAGCAGAGGTAACGCTTGGGGCAGGGAAGATGAGGACTACTGTTTCCCATAGCAACCGTCAGCCTCACACAGAGAGGAGACACAATCTCAATGCCAGCCCTGGCAAACAGACAATTATTGCGGTCCTCTCCTCGCTCTTCCACTTAATACTTCCTGAAATAAGAGAGGGTCTCTGCTTTCAGACCTAGACAATCTTGCTTTTGACAACAGCTCTGGCAGTGCACTCGCTAAGGGCTCTGACAGTGAGCAGTGTCTGGTCAGTAGCTACCCCGCTGGATGTGATTTGGAGAGGCTAAAATAGTGGGGCAAGATAAATAGCTTTAGGGTGGTCTCTGTCTCTTGAAAGCTCTTCCCTTCCTCTTCAACTAGGATGTGCAAAATGCAGTCCCAGGGTTTTTTGAGGTAACGGTAAGGTAAACAGCGTGTCCTGAGTTCTGGCCATTACAGGGATGGGTCCTCTCCAACGAGAAGCTAGAGGGAGGAAGGCAGGGAACATGTAAGAGCAGAGAGAAACACCTGCATATATTAGACAGGCTCCTTTAAACTGCAGACACAACAAACACCTACTGTCTAACATAGAACGAAACACAGACAGAACATCAGGTACCCTATATATATCCAGGCATTTCAGCATCCTGACGCACCATATAACAAGGATAAACCCCCCAGAGGCGTGAATCAATACGCCTGTACCCCCTTTGGAATTGCAGCATGCAGCTCCGGCAGTTGGTGCTTGCTGCGTTTTCCATTGTTTACTTGCCTCTCTTTTCTTGGATGCCCAGCACTGGGCAGATCTGGCAGCAGCGAGCTGGCTACGGCACAGGAAGAGGACCTCTCTTCTGCTCCTCTTCTGTCTTTGTCACTCTGGCTGCGGCTCCCTGGTTTGAGGTCTTGCTCGGGTTCTGTGAACGGAGCACCCTCGCTCTACCTTCTCTCTTTTGCTCTATCACAGGTGTCAGCAATGATGCATTGACTTCCCTCACTGATCCCCTTTGGTACAGGGAGCCTCAGTCACTGCCAGCACAGACTGAAGCTGCAGTGTGAAGGTTAACCCCTTCCGAGCCATGTTGCACAGAAGCAATTAATGCTGACAGTTTGCGCTTTTTCCTCAAATAGCAGCCACCTCCCAGATTAGCCCAGAGCTACTCCCTCTAAAACAAATATTGCAATATATCATAAGAACATAAGAAATGCCATACTGGGTCAGACCAAGATCCATCAAGCCCAGTATCCTGTTTCCAACAGAGGCCAATCCAGGTCACAAGAACCTGGCAGGTTCCAAAAAGGTATACAGGTTCCACAATGCTTTTCCGTGGTAAGCAGTGAAGTTCCCGGGTTGTCTTTAATAATGGTTTATGGACCTTTCCTCCAGGAACTTGTCCAAACCTTTTTTTAACCCAGTTCCGCTAACAACCTTTACTATATCTTCTGGTAACGAATTCCAGAGTTTGATTACACATTGAGTGAAAAAATATTTTCTCCGATTATTCTTAAATGGCTTACATTGTAGCTTCATTGCGTGTCCCCTACTCTTTCTACTTTTTGATGGAGTCAACATCCGATCTACATTTACCTGTTCTACTCCATTCATTAATTTATAGACGTCTATCATATCTCCCCTAGGGCCAGATTTAAGATGTTGACACTCAAAGGCATGACCAGAGAAATCATAGAACATGGTCCTAAAGCAAGTGAAATCAGGCTCCTGTTTGCTCCAGATATTTTGTGCCTTCAAAATTGGACACCCTAGGCTGTTGCCTGTGTTGCCTATGCCTAAATCGGGGCATATATCCTAGTGAACTAGTCAGAGATGATATTAGTCTGTAAGGTCACAGACTAAGTAATGATTGCTTAAGGAAATGAGTGATACAGAAAGAGGGGAAAAACAAAGTATAATTTCTCAGCTTCAACACGTATTTTCTAAAGACAGCAGGATTGAACAGGCAAAAAATGGGTGGTGTCAATCCACATCGCCAGCATGGAACACCTCGCCAAGCATTTAGAAGTCCGTGGGCTAGTTCTATAGCTCAAGAGGAAATACAGCTCTCAGGAAGGCGAGAGGGATTTACATGTGATCAATTCTGCTGTTCATAGAAAACAATGTTTTTCTGTCAAAAAGCAGAATTTAATCGGGCAACCAAGTGGGTGACACTGAGTTGAAGGTCACTCATTTATGTATGAATTGTCCATTGCCCAGGCATAGCCTGGTTATAAAGAAAAATTAGAGTGCTACGAGTTACAAAGACAGGCCGACCCGGTTAGTGATTCAATATCGCTGCTACCCAGGTTAGGCTCTGCAGCGGTTTTCTCAGGGCACCTAAACCAGATATTCAATGCCGTCACCGCATGTTTAAATATTAAACTTTCCTTTGTATGTATTTGCTTTCCTGCTCTCCCTGAAAGTAAAAGAATAGGCTGATGGTTCTTGAGATTGTGTAGCTGGCAGGATCTATTGTTGTGCTTAACTGCTGTTGCCATTTGCCAAGCATCAGAAGCTTCTGGCCTAGGTAGCTGCCTAGTTTTGCCTAATGGTTGAACCGGCCTTAGCTGCAGTGGCCCTGATTTGATGGGGTTTCATTTTACTGGATAAAAAGCATACCAGTTTGTAACAGAAATGGATAAAGGATGCTAGCCAATTTGTCAAAGTTCTGCTGAGGTCGAAGGTGACAAACAGCCTCATTCTTTTAAGATAAGCGAGAGCATGTTTGCAGTTTAGATGCTAGAAGTCTAAAAAATAATAGCATTAAATGAAAGATTAGATATAATTGGCATCTCAGAGACCTGGGGGAAGAAGGACAACCAATTGGACACTGCGATACCTGGGTACAAGTTATATCGCAATGATAAGGTAGATCAAATTGGTGGAAGAATTGCATTCTATGTTAGAGAGAGCATTGAGCTGAAAAGGATAAAAGTTTTGCAGGAAACAAAATACACTGTAGAATCTCTATGGATTGAAATTCCATATAAAAAGGAAAAGGCAATGGCAGTGGGGGTGTAATACCGTCTGCCTTGCCAGAATGAACAGATGGATGATGAAATGCTGAAAGAAATCAGGGAAGCTATCAAAAGTTATAATACAGTAATAATGGGTGATTTCAATTACCATGGCATTAACTGGGTCAATGTCACATCAGGACATGCTAGGGAAATAAAGTTTCTAGATGAAATAAATGACTGCTTTATGGAGCAGCTGGTTCATGAAGCAACACAAGGGGAAGCTATTTGGACCTAGTGCGAGAGATAACAGTGTTGGGACCACTTGGCAATAGTGAACATAACATGATCAGATTTATTTTATTTATTTAAAATATTTATATATCACCATATGCTCATCATATTCAAGGATGGCAGGGAAATCTACGACACTAGCATTTAGCTTTAAAAAAGAAAAATATGATAAAATGAGGAAAATGGTTAAGAATAAGGAGAAGCCACAAAGGTTAAAGAATTACATCAAGCATGGGCGTTCTTTAAAAATACTATTTTGGAAGCCCAGACCAGATATATTTCATGCTTTAAGAAAGGTGGAAGGAAGGCCAAATGACTGCTGGCATGGTTTAAAAGTGAGATCAGAGAAGCTGTTGTAGCCAAGAAAGCATCTTTCAGAAAATGGAAAAAGAAACCAAATGATGAAAACAGGAAACAACATAAGCACTGGTAAGTTAGACACAAGGCACTGAGAAGGCAGACAAAGAGAGAATTTGAAAAGAAGCTTGCTATGGAAGCAAAAACGCATACTAAAACCTTTTCCAAATACATTTGTAGCAAAAAGCCTAAGAGAGAGTCAGTTGAACCATTAGATGATAGAGGGGTAAAAGTGGAGCTAAGAGTGGACAAGGTCATAGCGTAGAGACTGAATGAATTCTTACTGTATTATAACTTTTATTATGAATTATTACTGTATTATAACTTTTATTTATTCACGGAATACTTTCAGCCACCGTAATGTAGATCACCTGCAATAAATACCTCCAGTTCTTAACAAAAACCCAAATGTACTAGAATTAAGCAATGTAGTTGTATATACATTTATAAATACAGATGTCTTTGTTGATTTTATGTAAATAGTTAATGGAATGTTATTATTAATAGTTTCTCTGTTATCCAAGTTCTTAAACTGTTATCTGTAAACTCATACTTGTTTAATGTACTGAGATGTTTTTGTTCCATGTAAACCGCGCTGATGCTGAATAGTGCGGTATAGAAGAAACTTTAAATAAATAAATAAATAAATTCTTTGTTTCGGTCTATACTGAAAAAGGTATAGGGAAATTACCCATGCCTGAAATGGTATTTAAAGGTGATGTATAGGAGGAACTGAAACAAAATCTCGATAATCCGGAATGATGTAATACACCTATTTGATAAACTAAAGAGTAGCCAACCACCTGGACAGAATGGTATATAACCCAGGGCGCTAAAAGAATTGAAATATGAGATTGGATATCTACTATTAGTAATCTGTATCATTAAAATCAGCTGTATTACTTGAAGATTGGAGAGTGTCCAGTGTAATGCCACTTTTTAAAAAGAGTTCCAGGGGTGATCCAGGAAACTACAGACCAGTGAGCCTGACGTCAGTACCGGGCAAAATGGTAGAAACCATTATAAAGAATAAAATTACTGAACATGTACACAGACATGGTTTAATGGCAGAAAGCAAACCTGGATTTAGCCAACGAAAGTCTTTTCTCACTAATCTGGTATATTTTTTGAAGGTGTGAATAAACAGGTAGGTAAAGCTGAGCCAGTTGACATGAAGGCCAATTCTGAACTGGACTGTCCAAATGTTCAAAATCTGGACAGCCTGATCTGGCCCCGATTCTGAAGATTGGAGGATCGCCAATGTAATGCCAGTTTTTAAAAAGGGTTCCAGGGGTGATCCGGGAAACTACAGACTGGAGTGCCTGACGTCAGTACCAGGAAAAATAGTAGAAACCATCATAAAGAACAAAATTACTCATCATGTAGATAGTCATGGCTTAATAGGAGACAGCCAATATGGCTTTAGACAAGGAAGATCTTGTCTTAATAATCTGTTATGTTTTTTTTGAAGGTGTGAATAAACAGGTAGACAAAGGTGAGTCGGTTGATATAGTGTATCTGGACTTTCATAAAGCCTTTGACAAGGTCCCTTCATCAGAGACTTTTGGCAAAACTAAAAAGTCATGGGATAGGAAGCAGTGTACTACTGTGGATCAGGAACTGGTTAAAAGATAGAGCAGAGGGTAGAGCAGATGGTAGGGCTAAATGGCCAATTTTCCCAATGGAAAAAGGTGAATAGTGGAGTACCTCAGGGATCTGTGCTGGGTCCGCTGCTTTTTGACATATTCATAAATGACCTGGAAAAGGGAATAACGAGTGAGGTTATCAAATTTGCAGATGACACAAAACTATTTAAAGTGGTTAAAACACAAGACGATTGTGGAAAATTGCAAGAGGATCTTGATAAACTGGAAGACTGGGCATCCAAATGGCTGATGAAATTTAATGTGGACAAGTGCAAAGTCATGCACCTAGGAAAGAACAACCCAAACTATTGTTACACAATGCAAGCTTCCACATTGGGAATCACTACCCAGGAGAAAGATTTAGGCGTCATCGTGGATAACATGTTAAAACTCTCCGCCCAGTGTGCAGCGGCAGCAAAGAGAGCAAATAGAATGCTAGGTATCATAAGGAAAGGAATGGAAAATAAAACAAAGGATATTATAATGCCTCTGTATCGTTCCATGGTACGTCCGCACCTTGAATATTGTGTGCAATTCTGGTCGCCGTATCTTAAAAAGGATATAGCGTTATTAGAAAAGGTACAGAGAAGAGCCACTAAAATGGTAAAGAGGATGGAAAGATACTCCTATGAAGAGAGGCTAAAAAGGTTAGGGATCTTCAACCTGGAAAAGAGACGGCTGAGGGGAGATATGATAGAGGTCTATAAATTAATGAATGAGATGGCGGCATGTGGCATCTAGGCTCCTGACCTCTGTTTCAGATGGGTCGTAAGAGGAAGGCGAAGCACGGTCTGTTGCCCCAGGCACCTGCGCTGACCTCGACTCTGGTTTCTGGACCACTAGATTCCTTTTTTCGTTGTCAGGAGCCACAGTCTGGATCGGGGGACGGAAGCTCGATTGGAGGACATTTGGGGCAGGGTAGCTCATCGTCTCCCTCAAGCAGCGACCTCACGCGCCCGAAAGCACACCGTTCCTTGAAGCAGCTGTGCCCAGATCTTGCTCGTGGTAGTGCGGAGGTCTTCGTCTCTCCGAAGTTGGGGGTTCCTTGGTCCTCTCTGGGGTCGTCTGTACCAAGCATGGCAGAGGTTGATGTCTCTCTGCAGGAGCAGCAGTCCGGGTGAGGTCTTGAGAGTGGGAGCTCTGCAGCGCTGATTGGTAATGATGCCGGAAACTCCCCTATGGACCTGCGGCCAAGTGGAGGTTTGCCGAGTGTGTAGCATGGGGCTGGTGTTTCTTTTTCTCTATAGCGCCCTGAACACTTCACTCTGGAAACTATTTGGACAGCTATAAATCATCTTGGAGAATCTTTCATGTCTCAGATTATGGGAATTCAAGGTCAGGTTGTATTAAATATTACAAATTTGGCACAATCGGTGCAGGATTTGAGTTCGATGAAAGCTAAGGTGGAAGATGTTTCTGAAAGGACTTTACAATTGGAGGCTTTGTCTGACATGTTTATTAAAGACTCTAACCAGTTGAAGGCTAGGTTGGAGTAGTTGGACAATTATACTAAACTTGCTAATCTCCGTTTGGTTAATTTTCCTTGCTCCCCTGCTCTTTCAGCTAGGGAAATGTTTAAACAATGCTTGTTAGAAATTTTGGGAGTTCCGGTGGATTCTTGTCCCCCTATTGTAAAGATTTATTACCTCCCCACGGGCCGGAAGGCCTCAGTTAACTACTGAGGCAGCTGTACCTGGCCAATTTGATGAGTTAAATGTTTCAGAGTTGTTACAAACTTCAGACACAGCTATAGTGAAACCTGCAACCTGTTTAGTTACCTTTGCCTTAGTTTCTGATCGAGAATGGTTGTTAAGGCTGTTTTTAGGAAAAGGAATTTGTTGTTTAAGGGATGTCTTGTTCAGATTTTTCTGGACCTAGCTAGGGAAACCCGCCGTCGCAGGAAGGAGTTTTTAGTCCTGCGCCCGCAGGTCCTTCAGCTCGGGGGTTTATATTTCCTAAAGTATCCATGTAAATGCTTGGTAAAGCTGCAAGGTAATTCCTTTATTTTTCTATATCCTTCTCAATTGATTTCCTTTTTGAATTCTAAGGGTTCCGTGTGGGGCGAGTGAGCAGGTCTCCCTGGTTGTGCATTGTCTGGCTGTTTGATGTCTGCAGTTTTTCCTTCATAGTTCTGGCTTAGTGTTTCTCTTCTTGGATCCCCCATATATATGGAGTGGAGGAGTGGCCTAGTGGTTGGGGCAAGGTACTTCAGACCGGAAGGTCAGGGGTTCAAATCCCAGTAGAGGACAGCAACTTTGGGCCGGAAGGACTGGGGTTTCTAGTCCCACAGGTGCTCCTTGTGGTCTTGGGCAAGCCACTTAACCCTCCATAGCCCATGTTCCCTGTAAAATAGTTATCTCCAAGTTATAATGCCCTGTTCAATGTAATTTCAGTTTGTTCAATGTAAACCGCACTGATGCAGAATAGCGCGGTATATAAGAGAATGTAAATATAGTGGGCTAGTGGAGGGGGTTACTTTTTGATTCATATTTGTTTGTTACTTTTTCTGTATTGTATTTTCTGAAGTGTCCCCCTTTTCCGTTGCAAGTGTGTTAACGTGTGATATTTTGAAAAATGAATAAAATATAAATATTATAAATTAATGAATGGCGTGGAACGGGTAAACGTAGATCGATTGTTTACATCATCAGAATATAAAAAGACTAGGGGACATGCAATGAAGCTACAGGGTAACCTAAGACTAATAAGAGAAAATATTTTTTCACTCAATGTGTAATCAAACTCTGGAATTTATTACCGGAGGATGTAGTAAAAGCTGTTAGTGTAGCTGGGTTTAAAAAAGGTTTGGACAGGCATAAAATGTGGTGGGCTTCCAAGATGGCGGACTGAGGGGATCGTTGTGCGGCAGCGTCTTTTTCCTTATGGGCAAAAGAAAGGCAAAAGAGGCTAAGAAACCCTCGCTTGCCCCTGTAGCCTCATCTCCCTTACCTTATCAAGTGGTCGGTCCGCTTGATCAATTTTTGGCGCCGCAGCAGCAGTCGGGAGAGACGGCGGTTCAGAGCCCTTCGGACCTTTTGGCAGAGTTTGGTAGCTTGGCGGGAGGCTCCGGGCCAGACATCTCACCGCCGGAGCAGTGGTGTCCTCCTAAGGAACCTTTACTGGCGGCGAGCTCGACGCAGCTGGCTGAAGCGTCCCCCCCTGGTGTGGAGGGGGTGTTGAGAGCAGAGGGCCGGCTGCACTGGGAAGTGGTGGACACGCTGCTTCATCTCCCCCCAGTGTTTTCCGGGTTCCTACAACAGCTAGGAGGTCTTCTGGCAGGCTGGCTGACGCCCTGCCTGCTTCTGGTGCGTCGGTAGTGGAGCGGCGACTCATGGAGGATGGCATGAAAGAAGTTCAGAATCAGCTAATTTTCTTCTTTGAAAGACCTGCTGAGGTTACTTTGGAGTCCATATGGTCCACGACTGTGAAACTTGGGAAACTTTTTGTGCCTCAGGTAGCTGCTTTATCCACTCAGCTTCAGTCTCATACTGTCCTTCTACAGCAACACACTTTGGAAATTTCTTCTGTTCAAACGACTGTCTCTGATCTCCAGCAGAAAGTCTCTCGGGTTGAGAATGCTAGTTCCTCATATCAGAAGGATGTTTTGGCTATGCACGCAAGGATTGAAATGTTGGAGAATTCATCAAGATATTTGAATCTTCGTCTTGTAAATTTTCCTAAGTCTCAATGTATTAGTGCAAAGAAATGGTTAAAAAATATTTGGTTGAAGTGTTAGGAGTTCCAAATGAATCCCATCCCCCTATGGTGAAACACTATTATCTCCCAATAATGAAAAAGGTGGTGGGCGGTGGGATTATTTCGGGTGTGGAACAAGTTGATTCTTTAGATGTTTCTGCTATTCTAGAAGGTTCTTTAATTGATTCTGTTTTTCCTTCCACCTTAATTGTAATATTTGCTCTCTCTTCGGATAGAGATTGGTTTCTCCGAATGTTCTTTCGGAAACGCAATGTAGCATTTCAAGGGTTAACTGTTCGTGTTTTCCCAGATCTATCTATGGAGACTCAGAAACGTAGGAAAGAATTTTTGCTTCTTCGTCCAGGTGTTCTTTTGTTGGGGGGTCAATTTTTCTTGAAGTTTCCTTGTAAATGTATGATTAAGCTGAATTCTGTTTCATATATTTTTTTGATCCATCTCAGTTGCTAGCTTTTATTAGTGCTCACCGCTCCTCCGAGGCTACTTAGGTTCCACTGCAGTAGGTCTTTGGCCTGACTGTTTTCCCTCAGTTGTTTTCCTTCAGGTTTCAATATAATGTGTGTTTGGAAGTCTCCCTCTAATTGTGGGCTTTAGTAGGGTCAGTAAATGTAAATTTTATGCTAAATTGTTTCTTTTTGTAAATTATAGTTGTATTTCAACTTGTTTTCCTTTCTGTACCCTAATTTCCATTTCAAGTATTGTTGCTTGGAATTATTGTAAAATGATAAATACAAATAATAAAAAAAAAAACAGGTTTGGACAAGTTCCTGGAGGAAACGTCCATAAACCATTATTAAAAGGGAACCGGGATATCATTGCTTGACCCAATACAAGCATTGAGGAATCTGTGTCTTTTGGGGAGACTGCTAGATACTTATGACCTAGATTGGCCACTGTTGGAAACAGGATACTGGGCTTGATGGACCTTGGTTTGACCCGGTATGGCATATCTTATGTTCTTAACAGAATTGGGACACTTGGAGAGCCTGCACATGCCCTGATTCAGGCCCGCTGCACGTTTGATTCCCTCCCCATCTAAGCCTCCCAAGGACCCTACATGGAGCCCGGTGCCATGGTGTCTCATCGCCATGGCACTAGGATGCTATGCAGGAGCTCCAATTCCCCACAAGTTTTTTAAAATTCCTTTTCCCTGCTGCCTGACTCCCGATTTGGCCTGCCAAGGCTAGGATCAGGCTGTGGGGAAACTCCTTGTGCATCTCACCTCATTGAGGGGGCATTACTCCCATGCCTCTATTTGCCTTAGCCACCAGAGGTCCCGTCAGTATTTGTCCCAAAGCACATGGGAGAAACATGGCAAGCCTCACACAACTTCAACTGTGGGCAACAATGAATGATCAACAGTAGAGAACTATGTACAGGATAGCATAAACATAAGGCTGTCAGTAGAAGATGAAACTTCAGAACCAAGTATAGAAATCATAGCGGACCCAAAGGACACACAGCAGAAGAACAGAGAAATACAGTTTCAGGGGTGGTCCTTGGATTGGGCTAGGAGGACTCAAGGAAAAGATATTAACTAGTAAGTAAAATGTCACCTTCCATATCATCCTGCTAGATCTGTCCAGACAAGTGGGAAGTACCAAAGCTACAACTTCACTGAGCAGGAAGAAGACACAGCAGCTCACAAAATCCTTGAGCCAAAGACCATGTCTGCTCTCGCGTGAACATCCAAATGGTAATGCTTGGCAAAAGTGGAAAGTGATGCCCACGTTGTTGCATGACAAATGTCTGCAGGGGCTACCGAGCTCCGCTCCACCCATGAGGATGACTGCACTTGGGTAGAATGGGCGCACAAACCCTCCGGAACCTGCCAGTTCTGTAACAGATACACCGAGGCAAAGGCCTCCTTAATCTAGTGCTCCAAAATTAACTTAGCCACCGCGTTGCCCTTGAATAGGCCAGCAAACAGCACAAAAAGATGGTCGAACCTACAAAAGGAATTTGTAACCTCCAAGTACCGGAGAAGCACCCTCTAGACATCCACAACGCGAAGATCCTTATCCTTCCCCCAGCACTACTCCTTAGAGGAGGAGGACAGGCTAATCACCTGGTTCATGTGAAAGGGAGAAAGCACCTTAGGCAAGAAGGAAAGCACAGGCCATATGGAAATGGCCTCCTATGAAAATGACAGATAAGGATCTTAGCAAGACGGAGCCTGCAGCTCAGAAATTCGCCTTGCGGAACAAATCATGACCAAAAAGATCATCTCGAACTTCAAATCCTTCAAAGTAGCGCGCTTCAATGTCTTAAAGGGCACCACGATCAAGGCCCTGATCACTAGACACAGATTCCTGGAAGTGATCACAGACCAGAGGGGAGGACACAGATACCGAACTGCCTGCAGAAAACACAAGATGTCCAAGTGCAAGGCTAGAGACTTACCAGTCACTGGACCTTGGAAATAGGCCAATGCTGCCACCTGGACTTTCAGGGAGCTAAGGGAAAAGGCCCTTCTCCAGTCCATCTTGAAGAAAGCCAACAGAGATGGCACTTTGGCCACTTCAAGATTCAACTGCTGAGTGCCACACCATTGCTCAAAGAAGCACTAGATATGCAAGTATGCTAGCTTGGAAGACCATTCCCAGGCTCCAAGAAGAATGGAGACCATTGCTGGAGAGTAGCCCTTATGCGCCAGTCGCCTCCTTTCAAGAGCCAAGCCGTAAGTGAGAAGGGAACCGGGTCCTCCAGGATGATTAGTCCCTGCCACAATAGGCCCCGAGACAGAGGCAACTGAAGAGGAGGTGCCTACGGGTGCTGCAATAGGTCTCCGAACCACGTGCTCCTCAGCCAATCCGATGCTACCAGAACAATCCTGCCTGGGTGGCGTTCTATACGTCGAATCACATGTCCCACAGAGAAAATACGTACAGCAGGAGTTAACTTGGCCAAGGCTGGGTCAGGGCATTGTTGCCCTCAGACCCCACCTCTGTGTGGCGACTAAAGAAGCAGAAAACTTTGGCATTGGAGCGGGTTACCATCAGATCCTTTTTGAGTCGACTCCAGTGGTGCAGAATCAACTGAAACACCTCCTGACTCAACCCACTCTCCAGGATCCAGAGATTGACAGCTGAGGAAGTCCACTTCCACATTGTCCACCCCAGCAAGGTGCTGAGCCAACAAGGCTAGGAGGTTCCTCTCCACCCAGGCAAATTGAAGAGCCATCTTCAGAGCTAACCCAGCACTCTTTGTGCTGCCTTGCTGACTGACATAAACCACTGCCATGGCATTGTTCGAAAACACTCAAACTGCCCGGTCCTCAACCAGGGGCTGGAAACGCAGAACAGGCAACCTGATGGCCCTCGCCTCGAGGTGGCTGATGGATCATACTGCTTCCTTGCAGCTCCAATGGCCTTGGGCCGTATGGTCTTGGCAATTGGCTCCCCAGCCTGAGAGACTGGCATCCATCGTCTGCTGGATCCAAGAGAAATCATCCAGTGGAACGTCTTCCTCAAATCACAGGGTGGCTGCCACTACCGCAGGCTGGTCTTCACTATCATCGGGAGCCAGCACTCGAACACCTGAGAACTCGGGGACCACTGAGTCAACAAGGACCGCTGGAGAGACTGCATGTGAACACACGCTCACAACACCACCTTTATGATCACTGCCATCAATCCGAGGAGCTGAAGATAATCCCAGACTTTAGGAGCCTTCTGCGCACAGACCAGCACCAGGCAATCTAACAGTCTTTTGACTTTCTCCTCTGGCAGGAAAAACTCTGCTCACTCAAGTGTCAAAATGTGCATCCAGGAACTCTAGGGACAGGGAAGGCAATAGATGGCTCTTTCCCCGATCGATCAGCCAGACAAGACTTTTCAAAAAGGATACCACTAGGGACGCCACCCGAGATGCCTCTGAAAGGAAAAGGGCCAGGAGGAGCCAGTCATTGAAATACAGATGTACACAGAACCCTCAGTGCCGCAGCTGCCACCACCATGACCTTGGAGAATGTCCTTAGGGCAGTGGATAGCCCGAAAGGGAGGGTGGCGAACTGACAGTGAGAGCCAAGCACAGATACTTTTGCTGATCTACCCAGATCAGGATATGAAAATATGCCTCAGCCAGATCCAAAGAAGCCAAGAATTCCCCTCGGCACCCTGCATGAATCACGGAGCGCAAGGTTTCCACCCAGAAGCATAGGATGCGCAACTGCTCGTTGACCTGCTTGAGGTCCAGAATGGGCTGGAAGGAAACATCCTCTTTTAATTTTTTTTGGACACCACAAAGTATATGGAGTATCTGCCCTTGCCTCATTCATCCAGGTGGACAGGCATTTGTCCAAGGTGGTCAGCACAGCGGCATTTTCGATCTCAGACTGACAAAAGCATCCAGAATCAGCTCTTTGCATTCCAGGACATAGCCAAACTGAAAGGTGTCTAGCACCCAGCAATCCTTGGTAACCGAAACCCATACCTGAAAGAAAAGAGGAACTCTGCTTCCAATGGAAGAATCAGGGAATGGGCCCCAAATCTTCACTGTGCTACCTGGGAGAGGCCTCCTCTGGAGGAGACTGAGTCCCTGGGCTCATGCGCTCCACAAAAGGACTGAGTATGAGCCTGATGTCCATAAGAGGAAGAAGGACTCTCCAGGCCAGTAGTGATAGAATTTCCAAGACCCCCGGGAGTCCGACCAGAGCTCCCACCAAAGGTGGGTGGAGGCTGACTAAAAAGGAGCTCCTGAACGCTACACAGGCCCCTTGGATCTGTCCTCCAAAAGATGGAAGATTTTGTCTTGCCCAGGTCCTTTACCTGCTTCTCCAAATCGGACCCAACAGAAGCACCCCTCTAAGGCCAGATGGGCAACCAGGCTTTGGAAGAGGAATCTGCTGCCCTATGTCAAAACCAAACCAACGCCATGTCACCGTCAACAAGGCACAATCCCTGGCTGCTAGAGGTACCAGGTTGTAGATGGCATCAGAAAGGAAGGCCATAGCTGACTCCAAAAGAGGGGTAGAATCATCCAATGGAAGAGACTGAATCCACTGGGGCAAGGCCCAAAATGTCAGCTCTACACATCCCACCAACTGAAGAATACCAGCCACTGAAGCGAACTGGTTCTTGAACACAAATCCACCTTTCAGTCCAGAGTATCTTTCATGGCCAATCCGTCTTCCACGGGAATGGTGGTCCATCTGGTAACTGCCATGACCTGCGCATCCACCTTGGAAATATCAAACCACACAGCACACTCTCTCCTGGAGAGCATGCATCTTCTTATACACACTTAGTCGCTTAGGCGGGGAGCTGGGGGAATCCCACTCTGACTGGAATAGGTCCTTGAGCACCTCTGGGAACGAGAGACAATAGTGGATTTCTGCATCCCTTGCAGGAGTGGATGCCTCTTCGGTTCCTGCTGTCTAGAGCATCCGCCAAGCTCAAGGTGGGTAAGATCCTAAGATCAATACTTCCAGTTCCTACTACAAGAACAGGTGAATAATGTCGACCTCCTCAGAAGCCTCTGAAGGCAAGAGTACTTTTTCATTGACAAACATTTCAATCTAAGTCACAGTTCAAATCTCAGATCCCAGCTGATCCCCATCTCCAGGGAATGCACTTTGCTGGAGACACTTAGCTATCAATCGAACAGGCCTTCCACTCTCAGCTTGCCCCTCATGAGACTGTGCTCGGGGGAAACCATGTGCCACAGGGTCTGAATTTCTATGCCAGAATGACCAAGTCTGCTGTAAAAGAAAAGATTCCCGGTGAGGGCAATACAGACTCCGAAAGCTCCCCTTGCGGAAATGACCCCCCACACTAGGGGGTATAAACGCCATTGAACCTCTAGAGGATGGGGAGAAGCCCATAGCATGGTCACCGGATCCTTCAACCGGCTGAATATCCTTACCCATAGCACCATCCGCCATCTCCTGCCCTGAGGAAGGCAAAGTCAGACTAAGAGCCTCCAGGGACGACTCAGAGGCAGCCATGCAAGAAGGGCAGAGTCTAGAAGCTGGAGATGAGGCGCTTCACTTGCCACAGGCCAAACAACATTTCCTGGAAGAAGACATAGAGAGCTAAGGCAAGTATTACAACAGCGTGCACTAAAGCTGCAGTGACAAGTGCTAGGGAAGTAGTGTGCATTGGAGCCCCTTCGGCGGAACGCATGCTAGGATCCCGTGACTGCCAGGTGCACAACAGGTAAAACACTACTAACATGTGCAGAAAATGGTGGGAAACCCTCATACAGCACCAGTGGTCGCCAGTACTCCACCCCGAATTGCATCCCACACAAACAGAATCAGGAGCCCCCAACAAGGACAATGACGAGGTCAAGCCTTGATACTCAACCCCTGAGAGCCCCAAGCAGAGGATCCATGCTGGGCTCAGCTTTACTCCCCCAAAACTGTTTCTCTGGCTTGGCAGCACTGCATTTAAGGTGGCTGGCAGACAGATTCCTATGAAAGCCTTCTGCATTCTTCAGGTGAGAGCAGGGGGAGGGGAGAGGAGGGAGGGCATGTTAAGGTTGTGTAAGGCTGCTGAATTCTTCCATCCTTCCAATTTTCTGGTTGCTCAACAGGCTGTTATTCAGGGTAAGAGCATGGAGCTGAACCAATTTTCCTTCCTCCTATGGCTACCGAAAAGACCGCAGTCTAGTGGAGCCTCCCACGTCACGTCCAAGTGAGAGACTCACCCTCAAAGTGTCAGTCACAAGTGTCTTTTCCTCTCAGTTCTTCCGATTTTCTTCAGAAAGGACAAAATCCACCCGCACCATCTGCTGAAGGCAATCTTTATCTTTATCTTTATTCACCGCTTGATATACCACCCAAGCGTGTGCATCAGGGCGGTGTACAATATAAGCAATAAAAACAGGAAAAAGAAAAGAACGCCATCAATTAGACAGACAGAAAGAGATAGAAAAAGACATTTGAGCAGAAAGGAGATAAGTCAGGAAAGGTAGTGGTAGAGAAAACCAGTCTCAAGGGTCTGGAAGGTCAAAGGCCTGCTGAAAGAGATGAGTTTTGAGGGAGCACTTGAATCGTTGGAAGGACAGCTCAGTGCGGAGGGCAGACGGGAGTGAATTCCAAAGGGTTGGGGCCAAAAAGAAAAAGGCGGAGTGATGTGTTGCTTCCAGGTGAGCTGCGGACGGGGTGGGGAGGTAGAGACGGTAACCATGCGCTGAGCGGAGAAGACGGGGGGAAGGCTGTAGATGGATGGAATCGGCTAGATATTGAGGGGAGCCAGTGTGCAATGCTTTATGAGTAAGTATGAGAAGCTTGTAACGGAAACGAAAGTTAAGTGGGAGCCAGTGTAAATGAAGAAGGAGAGGAGTGATGTGATCACGGGGGGAGGAGTAGGTGAGCAAATGTGCAGCCGTATTCTGAACCAATTGGAGACGCCGAAGCTGGCATTGAGGAAAACCTGCTAAAATTGTGTTACAGTAATCCAACTTTGAGAGTACTAGGGAGATGACTAAGGAGGTGAGAGAGAAGGAAGGGAGAAAAGGGTGGACAGCTTGGATCTGACGCAGAAAAAAGAAGGCACGACGGATGAGTGAGGAAATATGATGGTGAAATGAGAGAGAGAAGAATCAAGAGTGACCCCAAGGTAACAGAGGGAAGAGACTAAAGGAATAGGAGTAGAGAGAAAGAGAGGAGAACAGGTGGGTGGGGATGTGTTATAGGAGAACAAAGTGTGGCTGATTTAGAAGGGTTAACGTGGAGAAAGTTATTGCTAATCCATGAAGCGACACGGGTGAGACAGAGATTAAGGGCAGAAAGGTCTGGTGATAGGGAGCTAGTGTGGTGAACAAGAAGAATGTCATCAGCGTAGAAGTAACCGGAAATCCCTGACTGTTGAACAATAAGTGTTAAAGGGGCAAGAAAAATGTTGAAAAGAAGAGGAGCGTGAACTGAACCCTGAGTAACCCCGCATAGAAGGGGTAGAGAAGAGAAGGTGGTTGAGCTAGTCTTTACTGAAAAAGTGCGGGAGGAGAGAAAAGACCAAAACAAAGCAAAGACAGACCCACGGATTCCAATGTCAGCCAGCCGAGTTAGAAAGGTACGATGATCTACAATATCAAAGGCATAGGGGAGATCTAAAGTCACCACAAGGGAAAGACCACCTCGGTCGTGGGCTTGATGGACTTCACTCAGAAGGGAGGTGAGAATAGTTTCAGTGCTGTGACCCGTACGAAACCCGGAATGATGTGGGTGGAGAGAGAGAGTAGAGTCCAGATGTGCAGAGAGCTGAGAAAACACTAGTTTTTCCAGGATTTTAGACAGGAAGGGAAGGGAAGGCAAAGAAATACTGAAGGGACTTCTGGTGGCTGATGCAAATATAGGCATGGGAGTGATGTCGCCGAAACCTCAACTTTTTATTGGTTCTTTCTCTCCACCAATCTGCTGGACTGGTCTAGCAGATTAAATGGAATGGCCAATTTCCTCAATGGAGAAAGGTGAATAGTGGAGTACCCCAGGGATCTATACTGGACCCACTGTTTTTAACATATTCATAAATGACCTGGAGATGGGTATATCGAGAAAGGTGATCAAATTTGCAGATCACACAAAAATATTCCAAGTTGTTAAAACACAAGAGGATTCTGAAAAACAGTAGGAGGACCTTCATAAGCTGAGAGACCTGGGTGTCCAAATGGCAAATGAAATGTAATGTGGAGAAGTGCAAAATTATGCACTTATGGAAGAAAAACTCAAACTACGGTTAAACAATGAAAGGTTCCACATTAGGAACCACCACCCAAGAAAAGGATCTAGGCATCATTGTAGATAATATGTTCAAAGCCTCTACCCAATGGGCAATGGCAGCCAAGATAGCAAATAGAATGTTGGGAATCAGAAAGAAAGGAATGAAGAATAAAACCAAGGATGTTATAATGCCTCTGTATCGCTCCATGGTGCAACTGCACCTGGAACATTATGTGCAATTGTGGTCACCATATCTTAAAAAGGATATAGAGGAATTAGAAAAGGTACAGAGAAAAGCTACATAAGTACATAAGAACATAAGATATGCCATACTGGGTCAGACAAAGATCAAGTCCAGTATCCTGCTTCCAACAGTGGCCAATCTAGGTCATATGTACCTAGCAGTTTCCCCAAAAGACACAGGTTCCACAATGCTTGTACTTGGTCAAGCATTGATATCCTGGGTCCCTTCTTAATAATGGTTTATGGACCTTTCCTCCAGGAACTTGTCCAAACCTTTTTTAAACGCAGCTACGCTAACAGCCTTTACTACATCCTCCGGTAACAAATTCCAGAGTTTGATTACACGTTGAGTGAAAAAATATTTTCTTTTATTAGTCTTAAATAGTTTACCCTGTAGCTTCATTGCATGTACAAAATGGTGACAAAACAAAACACCCCAAACAGCACCCTCCTAAAATGAAGCCCCCATGGACAAGGCACCTCTCGCAAACAGCACCCCCATCCCCTGGATCAGCATCCCCTCCATGGGCTGCAACCCCACCCCCAATCAAGACTTCCCACCCTCCCAAGAGAAGTCACCCTAATGACATATACCAATTCTCTTCCCACCACACTGAGCCTCTGGGACTCACCACCTACCAGGGCAGGAGCAGTCCCACTCCATGCCTGTTCCAGAATCACGGGGGTCAAAATAGCAGCTATGACGCATAGTCGTATTTATTAGTTATTTATTTAACAATTTTTTATATCGCTTTATATAAGAGTCAAAGTAGTCATAGTGGTAGTCTTTGTGGTACTACTGGTAGGGTTTACAGTTACCATTTTGAATCCCAGGACTTCAGGGCTGGATTTATTATTTATTTATTTATTTAAATGGATTTCTATACTGCCTTTTCCTACAATCAAGGCGGTCTACACGGCAAACAATCAACCAATTACTGTGTCTAGTGTGTGCATGCAGTGAGCATTGAGTGCATGTGTGTGTATATGGTTGTTGATTCTTGGTGAGCTATTTACAGTGTGTGCTATTTACAATATTATGTACATCAGGACTTTAATTCAGTACCATAATCGAGTCGTGAGGGGAGGGTGGTTGATCTGCGGGATCGTCGGTTGCACAATTTAAGTGATGTCACCATACTGCTCTATGAAGAGGGTTGTTTTTAGCAGCTTCCTAAAGTCCTTAATGTCCATTGTTGAACGTAGTTCATCGGGGAGGGCTTTCCAAATTGTTGGAGCTGCCTTTGATAAAGCTCATTTTTTGGTGTCCTTGCGTACATTGGTGAGGTCTCTTGGAGTGTTGACACGGTTGGATGTGCCTCTTCTCCTCGGTCTTGTGCTGCTGTCGGGTTGTATGAGTTGGTGTAGGCTGAAAGCTGATGATTGTTGTTTGATTTTGAATATGTGTATGACTGTCTTGTATTTGATGCAGGATCCGATTGGTAGCCAGTGTAGCTCTTTTAGAGTGGGTGTGATGTGTGCTTGTCTTGTGGTGCCAGATATTATGCGTGCTGCTGTGTTTTGCGCCAATTGCAGTGGCCGGATTGTCTGTTTTGTTAGTCCAAGGTAGATTGAACATAAGAACATAAAATATGCCTCTGTATCGCTCCATGGTGCAACCGCACCTGGAACATTATGTGCAATTGTGGTCACCATATCTTAAAAAGGATATAGAGGAATTAGAAAAGGTACAGAGAAAAGCTACATAAGTACATAAGAACATAAGATATGCCATACTTGGTCAGACCAAGGTCCATCAAGCCCAGTATCCTGTTTCCAACAGTGGCCAATCTAGGTCATACGTACCTAGCAGTATCCCCAAAAGACACAGGTTCCACAATGCTTGTATTGGGTCAAGCATTGATATCCTGGGTCCCTTTTTAATAATGGTTTATGGACCTTTCCTCCAGGAACTTGTCCAAACCTTTTTTAAACCCAGCTACACTAACAGCTCTTACTACATCCGCCGGTAACAAATTCCAGAGTTTGATTACACGTTGAGTGAGAAAATATTTTCTCTTATTTGTCTTAAATAGTTTACCCTGTAGCTTCATTACATGTCCCCTAGTCTTTCTATATTCTGATAGCGTAAACAATTGATCTACGTTTACCACTCCATTCATTAATTTATAGACCTCTATCATATCTCCCCTCAGCTGTCTCTTTTCCAGGTTGAAGAGCCCTAACTTTTGTAGCCTCTCTTCATAGGAGTAGCCTTCCATCCCCTTTACCATTTTGGTGGCTCTTCTCTGTACCTTTTCTAATAACGCTATATCTTTTTTAAGATACGGCGACCAAAATTGCACACAATATTCAAGGTGCGGTCGTACCATGGAACGATACAGAGGCATTATAATATCCTTTGTTTTATTTTCCATTCCTTTCCTTATGATACCTAGCATTCTATTTGCTTTCTTGGCCGCCGCTGCACACTGGGCGGAGGGTTTTAACATGTTATCCATGATGACTCCTAGGTTGATGTCCTGTCCTAGCTCAGTTTGGTCCTGCTACCCCCTTTGTCTGCCTCTGTTGGTTGTGCTGTTTGTCTTTTGTCTGTGTTTGGTTGTTGACTATTGTTTATCGTTTATAAGGTTATTGTGCTATTCTTTTTCTTTCTTTCCTATTATTTTTGGCGTTCTTTTTCCGTAGTTTGCAGTGCTGCCTTTTATTTTGTTTGTACACCGCTTTAATGTCCCGACAAAAGCGGTTTATCAAGTGTGAAATAAAGATAAAGATAAAAGATAAAGATAAATCTTTTTCCTGGGTGGTGGTTCCCAATGTGGAACCTTGCATTGTGTAACCATAGTGTGGGTTGTTCTTTCCTAGGTGCATAACTTTGCACTTGTCCACATTAAATTTCATCTGCCATTTGGATGCCCAGTCTTCCAATTTATCCAGGTCCTCCTGCAGTTTCCCACAGTCCTCTTGGGTTTTAACAACTTTAAACAGTTTTGTGTTGTCTGCAAATTTGATAACCTCACTAGTTATTCCCTTTTCCAGGTCATTTATGAATATGTCAAAAAGTAGCGGGCCAAGTACAGATCCCTGGGGTACTCCACTATTCACCTTTTTCCATTGGGAAAATTGGCCATTTAGCCCTACCCTCTGCTTTCTATCTTTTAACCAGTTCCCGATCCACAATGGTATACTGCCTCCTATCCCATGACTTTTTAGTTTTGCCAAAAGTCTCTGATGAGGGACCTTGTCAAAGGCTTTCTGAAAGTCCAGATACACTATATCAACTGACTCACCTTTGTCTACCTGTTTATTCACACCTTCAAAAAAACGTATCAGTTTAGTAAGACAAGATCTTCCTTGTCTAAAGCCATGTTGGCTGTCTCCCATTAGGCCATGACTATCTACATGCTGTGTAATTTTGTTCTTTATGATGGTTTCTACCATTTTCCCCGGTACTGATGTCAGGCTCACCGGTCTGTAATTTCCCGGATCACCCCTGGAACCCTTTTTAAAAATTGGCGTTACATTGGCGATCCTCCAATCCTCAGGTATTACAGATGATTGTAATGAAAGTTCACAGATTACTAATAGCAGGTCTGCAATCTCATATTTCAGTTCTTTCAACACTCTTGGATGTATACCATCCGGACAGGTGATTTGCTACTATTCAGTTTATCAAATAGTTGTAATATATCTTCCCGGTGTAGTGATATTTCTCTGAATTCCTCTGCAGTATCATCTTTAAATACCACTTCAGTCTTGGGTAACATCCCTACATCTTCCTCAGTAAAGACTGAAGCAAAGAATTCATTCAGTCTCTCCACTATAGCCTTGTCTCCTTTTACTGCGCCTTTTACCCCTCTATCATCTAATGGTTCAATTGACTCTCTCACAGGCCTTTTGCTACGAATGTACTTGAAAAAGTCTTTATTTCGTGTTTTTGCTTCCGTAGCAAGTTCCTTCTCAAATTCTTACTTTGCCTGGCTTATCAATGCTTTGCATTTAACTTGCCAGTGCTTGTGCTGTTTCCAGTTTTTGTCGTTTGGCTCTTTTTTCCATTTCCTGAAAGATGCTTTTTTGGCAGCAACAGCCTCTCTGACCTCACTTTTAAACCATGCTGGCAGTTTTTTGGACTTTCTTCCACTTTTCATAATGCGTGGAATACAGCTGGTCTGGGCTTCCAGGATAGTATTTTTAAACAACACCCAAGCTTGATTTATTTATTTATTTATTGAACGGTTTTATATACCGCCTTTCAGAAAAATCAAAGTGGTTTACATAGAACAAAACTTGAACATTACATTGAAACTTATCCAAACAATTGAAATTACAGTGAACATTAAATTGTATATAATAAAAATGGTAATTTGAGGGTTACAATGCTGAGTAAATGCTGATTAGGTATATAGATAGTTTAAACATATATACAGATTTAAATATTTACAAATTTCAAAAATCTTATCTTATCTGAGCAAGGAAAAATGTATTGTAGTTCACTAGAATTATTAGTGTAAAGAGTAAATGTGATAGTGTGGAGAACTGGGTATTGTAAGATAGAGTAAGAAAAAGGAAAAAATAAGTTGTGAAGTAATGAATATGAGTATACATGAGTTTAAGTGGGAAATATTTCATCTATTGGGGATGAGTCTCCAAAGTACTCTATAAATAGGTGAGTTTTAAGATGTAAGATCTTTGATGTAAGTCTTTAACCTTTGCAACCGCTCCTTTTAGTTTTTTCTTAACTATATTCCTCATTTTATCATAGTCTCCCTTTCGAAAGTTAAAAGGTAGTACTGTGGATTTCTTTACTATCCCTCCTCCGCTAATTAAATCAAACGCGATCATGCTATGATCACTATTGCCAAGTGGTCCCAACACCCTTATTTCTTGCACCAGATCTGGTGTTCCACTAAGGACTAGGTCCAGTATGGCTTCACCTCTGGTCGGTTCATGAACCAGCTGCTCCAAGAGGCAGTCATTTATTTCATCTAGAAACTTTATCTCCCTAGCATGTCCTGCCGTGACACTGACCCAGTCGATACCGGGATAATTGAAATCACCCATTATTACTACTCTGCTGTAACTTTTGTTAGCTTCCTTGATCTGTTTAAGCATTTCATCATCTATTTGTTCATTCTGGCCAGGCGGCCGATAGTACACCCCCACTGCCATCACCTTCCCTTTCATACATGGAATTTCAATCCATAGAGATTCTACAGCAAATTTTGTTTCCTGCAAAACTTTAATCCTTTCTGACTCAATGCCCTCTCTAACAGAGTGTAACCCCTCCTCCAATTTGATCAGTTCTATCATTACGATATAGTTTGTATCCAGGTATCACAGTGTCCCACTGGTTATCCTCCTTCCACCATGTCTCTGAGATTCCAATCATATCTAACCTCTCATTTAGTGCTATATATTCTAACTCTCCCATCTTATAGTATAGACTTCTAGCATTTGCATACAAGCATTTCAGAGACTGTATTTTATTAATATTAATCTGGCTATTGGTATGCATGGGTAATTTGGAATCTTTACGCTCTGTCTGCACCATACTCAAGGGCATTTGGGCTACTTTACTCTTTTTTGGAACCTCACTGCTTTCGGCAGTATCCTTCAAGGATACCTTCTTCCGAACCATGCGCTCTTGGGCGACTGTCGGCTTTCCCCTATTTTCTAGTTTAAAAGCTTCTCTATCTCCTTTTTAAAGGTTAATGCCAGCAGTCTGGTTCCATCCTGGTTAAGGTGAAGCCCATCCCTTCGGAAGAGCCCCTCCTTTCCCCAGAATTGGGTTGCAGAAGTCTAGGATTGGGATTATTAGTGCCTGACAGACTGTGTGGAAGTGATCTTGAGAGAGGAGGGGTTTGAGGCGACGGACTAGTCTCATCCTGTGGTATGCATTTTTGGTGGTTCTGCTGATGTGGGACTGAAGGTTCAGTTCTTTGTCCAGTGTCACTCCGAGGTATTTCACTTCTAGTTGTATGGGTATGGTTGTGTTGTCTATCTTGATGTTGCGAGGAGGGATAAAGACAGAGTTTCGTGTGATGATTAGTGCCTCGGTCTTGCTGTAGTTTATGGTCAGGTTGTTGTCTTGAAACCAGCTGTTCATGTGCCTGAGACATTCTGTTATCTTAGTCTGGGGGGGATTGGAGGAGGACCACTCTTACCCCAGTACACTAGACATCAGGGAAACTCCTAAGTGACTCCCACTCAGTGGTGATGAAGGTTGGGCTATGTCCTCAAGGGATCTTCTCTTTGAGGGGGGGGAGGCTTGATCAGGAGGATCAAGTTGCACTGCTGCGGCTGTAGCTTTTAAAAAAAAGTTTTACATTTTCAATCAGGGTCCATATTCCATGCCTTTGCAGGTAGCACAGGTACACCTACGTTATCTGTAAGGCATATAAAACAGACCTATACGGCAAGTGTCTGCCCAGTGTGGTAATGCAGGGCAGATGCTGGGCATACCCGCTATATTTACTACACAGGCTTTGCACTTAGCACATCTTAATGTTTGTACTTAACGTGCAGTAAGTGCAAAAACTTACCATGCTTTAGTAAACAGGCCCCTATATCAATTAGCTCATCATTATCCACTTGTTTGTTTCTGCCTTTAAAAAAATCTAATAAATTTATAAGGCAAAAGTTGTCTTTGCAGAACCCATGCTGACTCATTCTCATTAACCTTAGTCTATATGATCAGTAATTTTGTTTTTTTAGTATAGTTTCAACCATTTTGCCCAGCATCAACATCAGGCTCACAGGTCTATAGGTTCCCAGATCACTTCTGGAAATCTTATTCAAAATTGGCACTAGGTTGGCCACTCTTCAGTCTGCAGGTATCATGGTCATTTTGAATGACAGGCTACTAATAAGAGGTTGGCAACTTCATGTTTGAACTCTTAGGGGTATGTCTACTAAGCTGAGCTAACAGTTAATCTGGGCTATCTGCATCTAGGTCCCAATGAATAACATACTCCCAGTCATCACCATCAAAGATTTTTGGTGTGGATATTATCCTTACATCCTCCTAGGTTAAGACTGCTGCAAAGAAATTGTTTGGTTACTCTACTATTACCTTATGGTCTCTGAGCACTCAGTTTACCCTTAGGTTGTCTAGTATTCTAATTGACTCCCTCACAGATGTTTTGCTTCAGATGTACTTCAAAAATGATTTTATTTTTAGTATTAGTTCTTACCTCTACAGTAAACGTCTTTTCAAAGTCTCTTTTGGCCTGCCTTACTACTTGTTTACATCTAACCTGCTAGATTGTGATTGTACTTATCTCAATTTTCTCCATTAGAATCTGCTTTCCATTTACTGAAAGATGCCCTTTTGGCTTTCATCACCTTACCATTAGACCACACTGGACACAGTCAGGCCTTCTTTTGACCTTTTTTAATCTGCTGAATATATTTTATTCTGGGTTTATCTGGGTTTCCAAAATGGCCTTTTTAAATAATGTCCATGGCTCTTGGAAGCTTGATCTGCCAACCACTCCGTTTGGTTCTTTTTTTCTAATTTCCTTATTTTATCACAGTCTCCCTTTATAAAATTAAGTGCTACATCAGTAGTTTTTTAGCATCTTCCTTCCACCCTGTCATTTTGAATAATTAGCACCCTAGTATCACAATGGCCCATTGGTTGTCTTCCTTCTACCAAGTCTCTGAGATGCTCTTTCAGCTCTGTTAAACTTTAATGCAGCAGTGAAGAGAGGAGAGGAGGTAGCTGTTGGAACTCATGCTAAGGGCTGATACTGGGAGGAGGGGGAGGACTAGATGTGGGCTGATGTTGGAGGGACTGGAAAGAGCTGGGGGCTGGGAATGAAAATGAGCTGATAGTGGCGACGAGACTGGAACTAGAAGAGGGCTAATTCTAGGAGGCTGAAAAATTGGATAATAGAGGGGTGGGGAGTCTGGGACTAGAAATGGTCTGATATTGGGTCTGCAAGGGGGCTGGGATGATAAATGGATGGATGCTGGGGTTGGGACTAGAAATGGGCTGGAACTAAATAGGGTTGATGCTAGCAGTAGGAGGTTGGGGCTGGGGCTGGGGCTGGGACCGGAACTAGAAGGGACTGATTCTGGGGCTGTGGGGGCTGAACTGAAAGGGGGCTGATGCTGGCAAATGCTGGTGTCAGAGATAGAAAAAGAGGCAGGTGAATGGGGGGAGTGAAAAGGGAGAGGAGGACTGATATTGAAGAGGGTGGGGAAGAAGCAAGATCATAATCAGGGGAAGGTTGAGTGGGAGATATAAGAATGAATGCTGGGGTAAGGAGGAGGAAAAGTAGAGTTAATGATTAATGGAGAAACAAGTAGATAGGCTGGTTCTGGTTAAAAGGAGTAGGAGGCAGGAGGGCAGGTCCTAGGGACAGGGGCAGCAGTTTCAAGGGGGAGGCACTCTGGGCAGCTGTGCTTATTTTTGATTTTGCCACTTCTGACCTTCCACTCCCTTCCCATTGCTATTTTTCCTGTTCAAGCTCGTCCGAGCGAGAAATAAAGCAACGGGAAGGCAGTGGCAGGCCAGGGGCAGCAAAATCAAAAATAAACAGTCTGATGACGAAAGAAAAAGCGCCAAATCTCTTCAGGACTCCGGCGTACTAGTCAGACCCTGCTGGCTCTGCCCTCACTCTCTGATGTGAAAAGCAATCTCCAGGAACAAGCAGGAATGAGTCTTCACATATGGGTATCGCCGGTACCGACGGAGCCTGCGCGGGAACGCTCCCCAGCGTCCAAAAGGAAAGCTTTTGGGAGCATCCCACAGCGCCTGCGCGCTGCCTTCCCGCCTTTCCCAACCGTCTCTCTCCAGTTCTTCTTTTCCGCGGAGCCAGCAGGTCGTGTTTCCTGTCACCGCTGAAAAATTTCTTATTTTCTTATTCTTGTTTTCTTTAGTCGCGTGTCTGCCTTCTCGAGGACCGGTACCACCGGTCTCTTTTCTTTCTTTACAAACAATTTTTTCTTTCTGCTTCAGTGCATTTTTTCTGTGGCCCTAGGCCTACAGTCTTTTTCCTCATGGAAAAGCCCGCCTCCGAGTTTAAAAAGTGCACAAAGTGCAGTGGCACTATTTCTGTCACAGACACCCATGACTGGTGTCTAAAATGTTTAGGTCCTGATCATTCCATCGCGGATTGTGAGTCCTGCTCCATGATGTCTAAAAGAGGGTTACAGAATCGGGCAGCCAAGCTCAGTACCCTGTTTCCCTCCGATGCAGCTTCTGTGGCATTGATGTCTTCCAGGGCTTCTTCTTCATCCCATGTATCTCAGGTAACAAAACTTAAGTCCGGTCGGTCCTCAAAGGGTACATTTTATTTTATTTTTCATTTATTTATTTATAGTCTCTTCTATACCGCACTATTCAGCATCAGCGCGGTTTACAATGAACAAAGAATTTACACATTTCCGATGGTACTTTGTGTTTACAGTTGAACAGGCAAAAGTAACTTGGATAACAGGGGTAACTATTTACAAATTATAACATAATCATGAACTCTTCTTGGTTTCAGCCTTAGGGGTTTTGGGAGGTCTGTGAGGTGGTTGAAATATCTGCATTGGTTACTGGGTAATACAAGAGGAAGAGGTGGTGTTTCAAGGCTTTTCTGAACTGCAATAGATCCGGGATTGCTCGGATGTCTTGAGGGAGGATGTTCCAGCACCTTGGTGCACAGAACTTGAAGGCCCTGTCTGCTGTTACTTTGGTGCATTGTGTTATTGATTTTGGGACTACTAGTGTGTTGAGTGTTACTGACCGTCTGTCCCTATTTTGAGGTGTCATCTGGATCAGATCTGTTAGTGACGCAGATGAGAGCCCTTTGATGGCCTTGAATGTAAGTAGTAATGACTTGTAAGTGAGTCTACTTCGTATCGGAAGCCAATGGAGTTGTTTTAGGATGGGTGAGACATGGTCTTTCCTGGATGCTCCATGTAGGACTCTTGCTGCGACGTTCATTGCCAGTTGCAGTGGCTGCAAGGTGGCTTGAGGGAGCCCTTGTAAGATTGAGTTCGCGTAATCAAAATGTGGTATGATTAGGGCCTGATAGATGGTTCTGAAATCATCCGGCTCTAGCAGGGATCGTAGGTGTCTAAGGGAACGGATTTTATGGTATACCGCTTTTACAATGTTTCCTATGTGCTCCTTCATATCACAGTGCTGGTCTAAAGTGACGCCGAGGTATCTGATAGTGGGTTTGGTCTGGAGGCCTGCTTCCTTCACCTTCAAGAAAGACGGAGCAATGAAGTTTCGGTCTTTTGTGATGAACAACACCTCTGTTTTCTTGTGTTGGATCTTGAGGTTTTGGGATTGCAGCCAGTTGGATACTTCATTTATGCAGTTTGTTAATGGAGTGAGGTCGGGGTTCTCTGTTGTAAAAAGCATGTATAACAGCACATCATCCGCGTATATCATGCAGTTGATACTGAAGGACCGTATCAGGTTGCAGATAGGCTGCATGTATATATTGAACATGAGGGTGGAGAGGGAGGAGCCTTGTGGGACCCCCTGCTTTTGATGGAACAGATCTGATGCAGTATTGTTGGATCGTACCTGCTGCCACCTGTCAGAAAGGTAGGACCTGCACCACTCGAGTGCTTTATCGGTAATTCCCTTACCCTCGAGTCGTTCCAAGAGGCGTTCGTGGCTCACGGAGTTGAATGCCGCTGCTATGTCTAGGAAGACCAGGACGAACCCTTGGCGGATATTGTTGATGCCTGTTAATATGTTGCTGAAGAGAGTAGTGAGCAGTGTTTCCACACCGTGGGCTTCTCTAAAGCCGTGTTGACAAGGGTCCAGTGGTGCGTTAGTTTGTATATGCTCTTCGATTTGTCTTTGTACTTCCTTTTCCATTATTTTTGCCAGCAACGGTATGCTTGATATTGGCCTATAGGATTCTGGCTTCAGAGGGTCGAGCTTGTTGTTTTTTAGTAATGGCCTTATGGATGTGCGTTTGAGGGTACGTGGGAAAGTTCCTGTTGTGAATGAAAGTTCCATGAGTCTGGATATGAATGGGCTCAGGTGGTTTCGTAGTTCTTTGATCCAGAACGCAGGGCATGGATTGGTTTGGGCGGTGGTCATGTTGATGCCAGCAATGGTGTCCTCAATGCGCAGTTTGGGTGGTATTGCAAAAGTAGAGAGTAGAGTCTGATCGTATGGTTCAAGGATCTTGCAAGGTGTTGGGATGTTGTCAATCTGGCAGAGTTTGGATTGTAAATAGTCAGCGAAAGTTTGAGGGTGGATTTCGCGAATATGTTCAGAGGAGGGTTCATTTGTCAAACGCTTGACGATAGCAAACAAGTCATGAGGTTTGTTCAGAGATCTTTTCAGCGTGTCTGTGTGGTAGCATCTCATTGATTCCGTCACCGCGGTGCGATGAGCTACTAGTTGTGATATATATGCAGTTCTGTCTTCCTCTGAGTGTGAGCGTCTCCATCGTCTCTCAAGTTTCCTTAGGGTTGTGCGTGATGCCTTCAGCTCTGTTGAATACCAGGTTGCAGAGTGTCGCTTTCCATGGAGTTTGTTATTTGATGGACAAATGGCGATCGAACTGAGTTCATTATTCCAGTCGTAGACTAACTCATCTGGGTTGTGTGCCAGTGGGATAGTTAGTGGAAGCATCGTTTTCAGTATTAGGTCTTTGTCGAAAGGCTGGAACCGTCTCAGGGGGACATTGGGATGGCCACTCACTCCTCTTTCTTCCTTTTGGTTACATCTGAGAAGGGGAACTTTGAATAGGATTAACTTGTGATCTGACCATGGAACTGGGTTGATTGATACATCTCCCTCTAAGTATCGAGATGTACCCGAACTTATTATTGAGGAATCCACACCGGCAAAATTACCCCGGTGGGAGGCTCCGGCTTCCAAAGCATTATCTATGGGGTCACAGGTTGACATCGATGGCACGGCCTCGACTGATCATCTGTTACAATGTTCTGGGGTACCGGCGGTTCCCGGTACCGACATCCAGACATTGGTGGCGTCGATGGATCAGAATATTCTGACCATGCAGCGGGCTATTACGGCCTTCATACAAGCTGCGATGCCCTCGGTACAACAACAACCTCCGTTGTCGATACCGATTCCGGTTCCGGATCCAGCTCCTGTTCCGATACCAGTACCGCTTGCATCGGCATCAGCATCGAAAGCAGCGATACGGTATCCAGTGATGCCTGTTAGTACCGATTCGGTACCAATGACTCCCGATGTCGATACCTCTCGGTACTCGTATCGGGCTCTCGAGAGCATCCAGACAGTCGATACTTCGATTCCTCTGAAGAATCTGATGCAGCAGAGGTTTCCATCAAAGCATCGGAGATCTGTCCTCAGGAACCCTCTTCTCCAAAAAGGAGAATGTCTCCTCCTGAGGACTTGTCTTTCCAGGACTTCATCAGGGAGGTGGCCAGAAGCCTGTCCATTGCAGTAGCCTCTGAAACTGAGCCCAGAGCCAAAAAATTGGATATTCTTCAATATCCTAAGGCTCCTAAAGAGGCAGCCATTTTACCAATACATGAGATTCTTTATGACCACATGTTAGGTATATGGGAAACTCCTCTTACCACCTCTCCTTTTTCTCGCAGGTTGGACACTATGTATCGTGTTCCTCCTTGTCCTGGATTTCATAAGACTCAGCTTCCTCACCACTCTATTGTGGTAGAGTCTGCTATGAAAAAAATCAAGAGTACAAAAAGACACTCCTCTGCTCCTCCAGGAAGAGAATGCAGAACCTTAGATGCTTTTGGCAGGAAAATCTTCCAGGCCAGTATGCTTGTAGCCAGAATCAACTCCTATAGTCTCTATATGGGGATGTTTCTAAAAGAGGTTACAGATCATCTACACACCTTATCTCCTTTTATGTCAGAAGATAAGAGAGAAGAATATATTACCTGGCTTAAACATGCACAGGATGTATCCAAGTTTTCCAACCGTGCAGCCTTTGACTCCTTTGAGGGTGCCAGTAGAGCTTCGGCTATTGCCATAGGCGCACGCAGAGTAGCTTGGTTACAAGCCTCTGATTTAGAATCCTGGGTACAGGATGGTCTGGGCAACCTTCCCTGTACAGGGGAAATCCTGTTTGGCAAAGATTGGCAAGCAAAAGCCACCCAGATGGATGCTGAAAATTCTGCTTTAGATAGACTCTCAAAGTCTACTACTACTCCTTTCAAAAAGAGGTTATTCAAGAAAGGATCTTTCCCAAAAAAAGGGAAATTTTCTTCTGGTTATGGTCAGGCCTCTTTTCAGAGTCGTTTTGCTACAAAGAGGCAGCAACAACCTAAACAGGCCAAGCCTCAGGCTGTGAGGACTGCTACGGTCCAACAGCCTCAGCCTCCTCAGGGCCTTTGACTTTCCACTAGAGAACTTAGCTTTTCTGGCTCTAGAACATCCAGAGCCTCTCACCATCCCAGGAAGGTTAGCTCACTTTGCTCCCAGATGGGAACAAATCACAGCAGAGCACTGGACCCTCTCCATTATAAGGGAGGGATACAAACTACATTTCTTAAACCTTCCTCCTCACACCATGGTGAAACAGTTCAGCTCTCCAACTTCTCTTCTCGACCTTCTAGGTCAAGAGATTGCTACCCTTCTTGCCCAAGGGGCAACAGAAGAAGTACCCCTTCTTTAACAGGGCTCGGGGTTCTACTCCCCCTATTTTCTCATCCCAAAGAAAACAGGAGGCTACAGACCCATCCTAGATCTCAGAGAGTTGAACAAGTTTCTGTACAAGGAGAAATTCAAGATGATTTCTCTTGGTACTCTCCTTCCATACCTCCAGAGTCAGGACTGGCTTTGTTCTCTAGACCTCAAGGATGCGTACACCCATGTCCTCATCCATCCAACACACAGAAGGTTCCTTTGGTTCCTTTACCAAGGAAAGCACTACCAATACAGAGTGCTTCCTTTCGGTCTGGCCTCTGCTCCAAGAGTGTTCACAAAATGCATGGCAGTGGTAGCTGCATTTTTACGCACTCTGGGGATATTCGTATTTATTTATTTATTTATTTATTTATTTAACAGTTATTTATATACCGCTCTTTCCCTAGTATCAAGTGCGGTTTACATGGAACAGTAGGTTAATTGGTATGTAATATACCAAGTCAGTTTACATAGAACAGATAATTATAATTTACAAGGAATGTTGTAACATTAAAGGTATAACATATTAGAACATATATACATTGTTAGTTTAAATCTATAATCATCATGTGAATGAGAGTGTGGTATGGTTAATAGTGTATTAGTGATATTTATTTTGAAAATAGAGTATGTAATAATAATGTATAAATGTTAGCCTGTATCTATTTGAGTATTCTGTTCTGAGGGTGTATTGTAGTGTAATATGAATAAGTGAGTTTTTAATTTTTTTCTAAATTCCTTTATATCAGATAGCAGGCGAATGTTGTCAGGTAGATTGTTCCAAAGAATTGGAGCAGAGTGTGAGAAAGCTCTCTTATTTGTTTGTTTTCTGGCTTTTGTGAAATCTTTTGGTATTGTTAAGGTATTTAAGTTTCTGCTTCTTTGGGATCGTTTATCGATGTCTATATTAATCAGTGTATTGAGTGCCGATGGTGCAAGATTATTTATAAGTTTAAATGTAGTGACAAGAATTTTATATTTGATTCGGGAGTAAATAGGTAGCCAATGAAGTTCAGCCAAAATTGGTGTAACATGTTCAAGTGGGCTTATATTCATAATCATCCTGGCAGCTATGTTCTGAATTATTTGTATCTTTTTAATATTTTGTTTTGAAATGCCATTAAGTATTGTGTTTGCATAATCAAAATGTGGGGTGATGATAGCATGAATTATATTAATAAAGTCTTGTAGATGAATCAATGGTCTTAATTGTTTTAGTGTTTTGAGTTTGTAATGTATTTTTTTAGTTAGATATTTTATATGTGAATCCATATTTAGATTATTGTCAAGTATTACACCTAAATATTTTATTTCTTTTTTTGTATTTATTTCATGAGTATCTAGTGTGATCGTGTTTGGGGGTATGTATGTTTGATTTTTAGTGATGAATAATATATCAGTTTTAGTAAAGTTGATAAGTAGATTTTGTTCTTTGAGCCATTCAGTTAGTTCATTGAAACATTCTGTTATTTTTTGAAGAGGTGGGTGTGGGATTTCAAATGGGAGGTAGAACATTATATCATCAGCGTAGATATGATAATAAACATTGTGACATTTAAAGATGTTACAAACTGGTTGTAAGTAAATATTAAATAATAGCGCAGATAATGCAGAACCCTGCGGGAGACCCTGAGTTTGTTTGAAGGTGTTAGAAATTTGGGTGTGGATTCTTACTGTTTGAGTTCTGTTTGATAGATATGATTTGAACCAATTATAAACAGTAGATGTAATTCCAATTTGTTGAAGTCTGTTTAACATTGTTAAGTGATTAACACTGTCAAATGCAGCTGATATGTCAAGGAAAACAAGAATAAAGGCTTGTTTAGGATTATCAATACCTCTTAATATTGTGTCATAAAGGATCGTTAGCAAGGTTTCTACTCCATGGAAGGGTCTAAAGCCATATTGATGTTCATCAAGGAGGTTTAATGTGTCAATAAAGTCTTGTAGTTGAATTTGTACAATTTTTTCAATAAGTTTGGCCATAAAAGGAATACTTGATATGGGTCTGTATGATTTTGGGGATAATTTATCTAATGTGTTATTTTTAAGTATAGGTCGTATTTGAACGTGTTTGAGAGATGGTGGTAAGTAGCCTTTTTGTAAGGATAGGTTCACTAAGGGTAGAATGAAAGAAGAGAGTATTGAGAAAGTCTTCTTTATCCAATCAACTGGGCATGGATCAAGGTATGAGGTTGTTGTATTAATGTTAGTTATTGTAGTTTTGAGAGTAGATTTTGATATTAAGTTGAAGTTGGTCCAGTTATCAAATGTAGCTTGCTTTGTTTGTGTTTGAATTTGTGGTTGAGTAATATGTAGAGGTGTTATTTGTAGCTTTGTTTTATTGATATAGTATTGAGCTAATTCTTGTGGGGAGATATCAATTGATATTTCATCAGAATTTAGTGTTTTGTTTGTTAGTTTTTGTACTATACAGAATAGTTCTCTTGGGCGATTAGTGGCTCTTGAGATTATATTAGAATAATAATTTTGTTTGGAGTTGTTTATTGTTTGTTTATAAATTTGTAGTGTATTAGTGTAGTTCTCATGATTTATTAATGATTTTGATTGTCTCCATTTCCTTTCCTCTTTTCTTAGTTGTCTTTTTAATGTTATATTCCCATATTCCCATATCTGGACGACTGGCTCATCCGAGCTCCATCCCAGTCAGAGGCCCAGACCTCCCTGGCCTGCACAAAGCATCTTCTTCAGTATCTGGGACTGGTGATCAATATTCCCAAATCCCATCTCACCCCTACTCAGTCTCTAGAGTTCATAGGGGCCTTACTGGATATTACAACTGCAAGAGCCTATCTTCCCCAGGCCCGTTGCCTACGCTTGGTGCAGTTAGCCTCCCAGATTCAGTTAAAATCCCATTTAACTGCTCGAGAGATGCTACAACTCTTAGGCCACATGGCATCCACAGTGCATGTGGTTCCTTATGCTCGCCTTCACATGAGGGCAGCTCAGTGGACTCTATCCACCCAATGGACCCAGGCATCAGGTTGCCTGTCAGACAAAATAGCAACCTCCAGTCGCCTCTTTTGGTCCCTCCACTGGTGGAAATCCACTCAAAATCTGTTGTTGGGGTCCCCCTTTCAACAGGTGCTACCCCAAGTAACCCTTACAACAGATGCCTCTCCAAAGGGTTGGGGAGCTCACCTTCAAGATATCTCCACTCAGGGCATCTGGTCTCCACAGGAGACATATCTCCATATCAACCTCTTAGAGCTCAGAGCAATCTTCTTGGCTCTCAGAGTATTTCACACCCTGCTCAGCTACAAGACAGTCCTCATCCATACGGACAATCAGGTAGCCATGTTCTGTGTGAACAAGCAGGGGGGGACGGGCTCTCTGTCGCTTTGCAACGAAGCTCTGAGATTGTGGGCCTTCGCCAGAGAGCATCAAATCCATCTCATGGCAGTGTATCTTCCAGGGGTTCAAAACTCTTGGGCAGAAAGACTCAGTCGAGTTCTGCTTCCACACGAATGGACCCTCCATGGGGACCAGATAGCCAGGATTTTCCGGATTTGGGGTACCCCAGACATAGACCTATTTGCAAGTCCGTGGAATGCCAAACTTCCCCGGTTTTGTTCCAGGATTCCGTATCAGGGAGTTCAGGCCAGGGATGCCTTCCTCCTTCACTGGGGGCAAGACTTCCTCTATGCCTTTCCATCTATTCCCCTCATCCCCAAGACTCTGTTCAAGCTTCAGAGAGACAAGGGGTCTATGATCCTCATAGCACCACATTGGCCACGCCAAGTGTGGTACCCTCTACTTCAGCATCTCTCTCAAGCTCCCTCCCTGGACCTGGGGTCTGCTCCAGATCTCCTCTCCCAAGAGGAGGGAACCCTGTGGCATCCAAATCCTCAGTCTCTTCATCTCAAAGCCTGGTTGCTGAAGGCCTAGACCTTCAAGATTTACACCTTTCTCAGCAAGTGAAGGATATCCTTCATGCTTCCAGAAAGCCTTCCACCAGACGCTCTTATGCTTTTAAATGGAAAAGGTTTTCCATTTGGTGTGCAGAAAATGGTCTTAACCCTTCTGCAATACCTTTGAATTCGTTACTGGATTATTTGCTGCATTTATCCCATGCAGGCCTTAAGACAAATTCAATCAGGGTCCATTTGAGTGCTATTGCAGCATCCCTGAAGCCTCTTAATGGACAACCTATTTCCTCTCATCCTCTTATAGCAAGATTCATGAGAGGCCTTCTTTTAACTAAACCTCCCATTAGACCACCTCCAGTGGCATGGGACTTAAATCTGGTTCTTGGCCAGCTTATGAAGCCACCCTTTGAACCCTTAGCCACTACCTCCTTGAAATTCCTTTCCTGGAAGGTTATTTTTCTCATTGCACTCACCTCAGCTCGCCGTATCAGTGAGTTACAAGCTCTAGTGGCTAATCCTCCTTATACAAGGTTCCATCATGACAAGGTAGTTCTCAGAACTAATCCACACTTTATGCCTAAAGTGGTCTCACCTTTTCATCTGAACCAAGAGGTATATTTACCTGTCTTCTTTCCAGGACCTCATGCATCAAGTGCAGAGAGGAGTCTTCATACCCTGGATTGCAAAACAGCACTTGCTTTCTATTTAACAAAGAACACAGCAACATAGAAAGTCCTCTCAACTTTTTGTTGCTTTTGATCCTTCCCATTTAGGACTTCCAGTCTCTAAGAGAACTCTGTCCAATTGGATTGCTCAGTGTATTTCCTTCGCCTACCAGAGTAAGAACCTTTCTCTGGAAGGTCATGTCACAGCTCACAATGTGAGGGCCATGGCAGCCTCTATGGCTCATCTAAACTCTGTGTCCATCGACCAAATCTGTCGAGCAGCCACCTGGGCCTCGGTTCATACCTTCACAGCTCATTACTGCTTGGACAAGGATTCCTTCCGGGATGCCTTGTTTGGTCAGGCTGTTCTCAAACACCTGTTCCATACCTAATCAACTCCTGCCCTCTATCCCTGACTGGATGCCTGAGATTCATAGGTGGAGATGGAGCCCTTCCAGGGACTCACAATCTGGGTGATCTCCCAGGCATCTCTAGCTGGGGAGTCCCCATATGTGAAGACTCATTCCTGCTTGTTCCTGGAGATAGCACAGTTACTTACCTGTAATAGGTGATCTCTGGGAACAGCAGGAATTAGTCTTCACAACCCTCCCACCTCCCCTAGGAGTTGTATCTCTCTATCTATCTTTCCTTTCCTCTCTCTCTCTCTTTGTCTCAGCTTTAAAACTCGAACTGGAGAGAGACGGTTGGGAAAGGCGGGAAGTCAGCGCGCAGACGCTGTGGGATGCTCCCAAAAGCGTTCCCGCGCAGGCTCCGTCGGTACCGACGATACCCATATGTGAAGACTAATTCCTGCTGTTCCCAGAGATCACCTGTTACAGGTAAGTAACTGTGCTTTATCAGAGGGGTCAGGATCCATCAGGCTCCAGGCCGGCACTTCTGCTTTCCATCTTTTTTCAACATTGATAGTTAGTTCACTGCCGCTTATATGTGCAGCGATCAACTTTGAAAAAAACTGGAAAGAAAAAGCACCATCTCTTGTGACTCTAGCATACTTGTAAGACCCTGATGGATCCTGTCCCCTCTGAATATGCTTTTTGCGTCAGAGGGGAGCGGAACCAGCAGGGGCTTACAAGCACGTGGGAGTCTTGAAACCCCACGTCTTTCCTTACTTGCCACAGGTGCTGGACAACGGGGAGGGGGGGAAGGAGGAGGGACAAATGCTAGACAACGGAGGGCAGGATGCACAAATGCTGGACAACGGGGGAGGGGACAAATGCTGGACAGTAGAGGGGGCAGGAGGACAAATGTTGGACAATAGGGGAGGGGGTAGGAAGACAAATGCTGTACAGCGGGGGGGGGGGGGGGAACAAATGCTGGACAGCAGGGGGGAGGAGGAACAAATGCCTGACAATGGGGGGAGGAGGGATAAATGCTGGACAGCGGGGTGGGCAGGAGGACAAATGCTGGACATCAGGGGAGGAGTCAAGAAGACATCCTGGACAAGTGGGGGGGGGGGGGGGGACAGGAAGACAAATACTAGACAAAGGGAAAGAAGCAGGAAGACAAATGCAGGACCGGGTCGGCGCTACCCTGTAAGCTGGGTAAGCGTGGCAGGGGGACACAAACATCAGGAGGGTGCCATCGCTAGCCACTCGCCCCCCACTCCCCATTCAGGATGGCCTGCAGAGCTCTGGTGGCCTAGTGGAGAGCCTACCTGCAGGACTCACTGCTCCCGCAATCGCTACTCGCAGTCTTCTGCCTAAGGGGCCTAAGGGCAGGCTCTCCCTTAGACTGCCAGGGCCCAGTAGATAATCCTGGATGGGAAGAGGGGATGGGCAGCCAGTGACAGCGCCCTCTGACGTTGGCTCCTGTGGGCAGTCTCTGTTTTTCTGGGCCATAGTCTTGGCAACGATCGTGGCCCAGAGAAGCAGAGCCTGCCCACGGGAGCAGCATGTCCTGTAGCAGGTGCTGTGCAAGGCCAATTGTGCCCTGCCTAGCTGAGCTGGGATCATGGCTTGCACAGCCCCTGCCTGTGGGACTTGCTGCTCTGTACATACAGGGGTGACATGGGGAGGCATTGGGAGTTGGAGGTGGATGTGGATGGGCACAGGGAGTCAGACGGGAGATGCTGGATGCGAGGAGGGGGGTGGGGGGGGGGCGATTGGGACCACTTGGCAATGGTGATCATAGCATGATCACGTCTGATTTAAAAAATGGAGAAAGGACAGCAAGGAAATCCACAGTACTACATTTTAACTTTCGAAATGGAGACTATGATAAAATTAGGAAAACAGTTTGAAGGTCACAGGACTACCAAAAGGGATTACTACAGCTGGAAATAGATCTGCACTTGTAAGTATTTATCTTCTGGAATATACTCTAAATCTTGGGGAAAAAGGGTAACCCTGGGTTAAAGCTGATAAATCTATGTATATTAGGATATAATGTTTTTGCTGAGTCAGTCAGGTCTTAGTACCACCAGAGAGCTTTTCATTTAAATCAGATCAGAGTATAGCTTAGCATAGAAAATAAAATAAATAGTCTCTGAAATAAATTGTTTCTAGAGAGCTTTTTTATTTAAATCAAATCAGAGTATGGCTTAGCATATAAGTAGAATAGTCTGAGAAGAAAGAAATAGACTAGTTTCTAGAGATCTTTACAAAGAGCCTACCAGTTAGGAGGCAAAAGATCTGTGAAGTTGTCTTAAATAGGTGTTAAAGGCAAGTGACAAATTAAAGGGGCAATTTAAAAAGCCCCTCTATCAAACCAAGGGCTGTGTGACTCACACAGGAAATTGGTAAGACTTTACCTTAGAAGCCCAGGTTAGGGAAATGTGTAGGAAGTCTTCTTTCCCTCCCACCCACACCGACTCCCACACACCCTAGGGATAATCTTAGATTTATAGGCTCTTAATCCTATTAATAGGAAGGAGGTACCCATATTTATTTATTTATTTATTTATTTATTTAACAGTTCTTCTATACCGCTCTATTTTAGATCAGAGCAGTTTACATTTAACATCAACTATACAACACAAGGAACTTTGAGTTGTATTTACAATAAACAGGGAGATCAACTTGGAAGTAACTGGGGGAAACTATGTACATTCTTATTCACTTCCCAGTATGGCTGGTTATTCTCATCAGGAATTCATTAATTAAGGACCTGAGATTAATTAATCTTGAGGTGAAGAAAGTCCATTAAACATATTAGGTATAGTTGTATTAGTATAAGTATCCCCAGCAAACCTAAGTAAGTAAACAACTTAAATATCTAAACAAAACCATAAAACTACAATGCAGACAGCAGTTCAGCAACAAGATGGGGGCTTTTCAGTCTTTTGCATTGAGTGTCACATGTATGATTTTCTCCCAGTTGAGGTGGAGTCTTACATGTGCACTAGGTGCAAGGAGCTCTTTGCCCTCAGGAAACATGTCCAACCTCTGGAGGCTAGAGTAGGAGACTTGGACATAACGAAGATAGAGAGATATATAGACGAGACCTACAGGGACATAGTACTGAAGTCCCACCTCTAGTCTGACAGCCTCCCTGTAGCCATGGAGGAGAGAGGTCACATGACAGGAGATCACCATTCTGGTGAACAGGAAATGATCCTGTAGTTAGGACTTGTCCTCCAGGTAGTGTAAACCCCTCTTGCACCGAGGAGGTTTCTCGACTGCCATGTGCCCAGGCAGGAAGGGTTAGGACAGCCATTATAGTTGGTAATTCAATCATTAGACATGTAGATAGCTGGGTGGCTGGTGGATGTGAAAATTGCCTGTTAACATGCCTGCCTAGTGCCAAGGTAGCGGACCTCACGTGCCACCTTGCAAGTTTTAAATAGTGCTGGGGAGAAGTCTGCTGTCTTGGTACGTGTTGGTACCAACATAGTAACATAGTAAATTTACCCCCTTGCAGCTTCATGTTATGCCCTCTAGTTTTACAGCTTCCCCGTCTTTGGAAGAGGTTTGTTTGTTCATCATTTCTCTCCAAGTATCCAAAGGTCTGAATCAGTACAGATGTGCTGCAGTCATGCTACACTCTGCACATGCAGAGCACATAATTTGGTCACTGCATGCTTAATAGCATCATAGCGCAACATATTGTGTTATAGCTACACAAGTCTCGATACTTTTGGATCTTACCTTGTATATCTGGAAGAGGCTCAAAGAGAAGCCCAGTAAGCACTGACAATACGGTGGGACCAGAGGTTGCAAATGCTTAACCCCTCTCAAAAAACACACTACATCAGGATGAGACAAGAGGGATATGCCCTATATCTTACCTTGGGAACAAGCGAATGCTGCCACCTACACCCACAGGGAATTTAGGGCAAGTTCTTTTTTTAACAATGCCTGCAAAAAGCTAACATATCAGGCAGCAAAGAACCCAAGGGACGAAGATCCCTCTCCATGTACTAATGCTCAAAGAACCTCCAGACATGGGCATAAGCCAGAGAGGTAGACTTTTTGCACGCTTGAAGAAGTGTTGTAATAACGTGAGTGAAATAATATTTTTTTCCTCATTTTAACCCTCTCAAGAGCCAAACTATAAGCGAGAACGGAGCCACCTCTGGCATGTGAATTCCAATTCTAGAGACAGGAGACCATCCACAACAGGCTTAGGGAATGGATCCTCTACAGCCAGGTGCACCAGATCCATATATTATGGCCTCCATGACAAATCCAGAGCCACTAAACCACCAGCCCCAGATGGGCCTCCACCTTCTGAACCACATGTCCTATCTGAATTCTGCCATAAGCTAAAAACCTTCCTCTTCTTGGAACACTTTCGATCAGATCCTTAATTGTCCACCCACCAAAACATAGCTTTATGACGTTCAACACCAACTCAGCACTATGTAAATAGTTATCCAACCTGTTAAGTTCTATTTATTGTTACCTAAGTTCTATGATATGTTTATTGTTTTACCTGTTCCATGTACACCGCTGTGACTGGTAGATACAGCGGTGTAGAAAAGTTGATAAATAAATAAATCAGGGGCCATGGTGGAAACACAGAGTAGATTGCCCCAAGGCCACCTCTGAATCAACACAAACAGGTCTTCCAACAGTGTTTCATTTTTGCAGTTGAAGAACCTGCTCACCTTGGCATTGGTTGTGGGAGAATGCATCCCAATAGATATTGAATCTGGGCCTGCAACTTCTGGATCCTCTCTGATGACAGCAAAACCAGACCTGCCCTAATGTTGAAATGTGCCCTCAGGTAGTTCAAGGACTGAGATAGTTCCAACCTGTTCTTGGCAAAATTGAGGGACCTAACCCAGCTACTGGAGAAAGGACACCACTCGCCTCATTGCCAGCAGCCTTTCCTGGGGAGACCTTGCTCTGATCGGTCAATCATCGAGATATGGGTTAATTAGCACTCTACTCTTGCGCAATGCAGCCACCACCACCACATTACCTTGGTCCTGGGAGCCATGGTCAACCCAAAAGGTAGAGCTCGAAAATGAAAATGATGGGCACTGCAAAGCACAGGTAGCGCTGATGCTCCAGATAAATGGGAATAAGAATATATGCCTCAGGAATATCTTTTTGGGCATGTACCAAGTGATCCTATCCCCTGCCCCCCCTACCTAGCCCATAATTTCTTCTTCCACTTTGCCAGCAAGATGGACCTAAGTACAAAAAAAAAATGAGTAGAAAAGTAAAGAAGAGACTTTCAAGCAAAAAGAGCTTCAAGCAAGGTACGATTGGCAAGCCGGGTTTTAAACAATGCCTCTGCTGCAACAAGAAGATGAACAATAGTGATGCCCACAAACGTTGCCTGTGGTGCCTGGGGGCCAGCTGCAAGGTTCAGGACTACCCCCATTGTGCACGCATGTCCCCCAGGCTTGGAAATTGCGTCTGCATGTGTTACAGGAATTCCTAGAGAAGACCCCGCTCACCTCAGCAGCCAACCAGGAGAATGCAGTTAGCCACAGACCAGACCGGCATAGCATCAGGTCAGTCCAGCTCGCCTCTCACATCAGCCTCCCCAGAAACTCAGGCCACGGAAAGTGTGGTAGGGAGGTTCTGGAGGCCAAATTTAGGCTTTTAGGTAGGAAGCTGAAATCCAGATCTTCCAGGGTAGCATTCTCAGAAATGCTTCCTCTTTCCTGCACAGGACCCAGAAAGCAGGCAGAGCTCTGGAGTCTCAAAGTGTGGATGAGACAATGGTACAAGGAAGAGGTTTTTAGATTTATTCTCTGATGTCCTGCCTTAGCCCTCCTGTGAATACTAAAGAATCCAATATGTTTTGTACATAGTTACAGTTTTTACCCTGTTGTTCCAAGTTTAAGTTTCCTGTTATAATATAAGCACACCAGTGTCCTCTGAATGTGCAGCCTATGTTATTTGTAAACCGCACTGAAAACAAATAGCGCGATATATAAAAGATGTTAAATAAATAAATAAATAAATAAATTAGGAACTGGGCAGCATTCTGGGAAAAGGAGGGGCTTTTCCGAAGGGATGAGCTCCACCTTAACTGGGATGGAACCAGGCTCCTGGAATTAACTTTTTTTTTTTTTTTTTAATTTTTGTTTTTATTGAAATTATACGATAGAAATACAAACCATTTGAAAGAAAAAAAAAAACAGCGTGCACACATTAGAATCTAAAAGCAAACCTCAACCTGGGTATTATGCCTAAAAAACTTGTAGTAGAATGCAAATATACTACACTAAAGTTCCCCCCCTCCCCCCCAGCAATCCCCCACTACCCCCCCCCATATGATAACCTATCCCTCCCCCGCCTTTCTCCCCCCCCAGCTCCCCTTCTGCACCCCCTATAGTCTACATGCCACTGCACACTCACCAAGCATCTCAGTCGTAACTCTACACGCGGTGTCCTCCTCCGCCTTCCAACCCCCCCTCCCCCACCCCCTCTCTCCATGCCTCCAACCATCTCCAAACCCCCTGCCAATATATCGCACTTTGCCCTCCTTTCCCCCGTCTCAACTCTGTTAATTTATACATCAGGCTCACCTCAGCCACTCTTCGCACAAATCCCGCCAATTGTGGCATACTCTGTCCCCCCCAGTGCTGTGCGATCTCGCAACGGGCTACAGCAATGCAATGATGCAGTACCCCCTCCTCCCGTCTCGAAAGATCATCATCCAGTCGATGCAACAGGCATGCCTCCGGTCTTCCATGCAAACTATGCCCGGTCATGCCATGTATCACCGCAATTACCTGCTCCCAGTACCCCTGTAACTTATCACACTTCCACCACATGTGCATCCAGTCCCCTCTTTCCGCACACCCCCGCCAGCATAGGGCATCCCTTCCCCTCCCCGCTCGATATTGACGTACTGGCGTCCAATACCATCTGTATAATACTTTATATGCATTTTCTTTAATTTGCGTGGCTATGGACACAGTAGCAATCGTCTGGAGTATCTTCTCCCAAGCCTCTACTGTCCAACATACCCCCAAATCCTCCTCCCATTGCAGCATATAGCGTAACTTGCATACACCAGTCCCTATTAGGCCTCGATAAATTCTGGACAAAACCCCCTTTTGACCCATCTGGCCCGAGCACAGAGCCTCAAACCAGCCTCTATTTTCCCAGAGATCTTTCCATATCTTCGGTTGCCTTACAAAGTAACTTAATTGTATATAGGCAAAATGATCACTCTCTTTCAGCTTATAGAGATCCTTAATGCCCTCAAACGGATGCATTCCCTGAGGGTGTATAACTTGGTGAATGTACTCCAGCCCATTTTGTGCCCATCTACGTAAAAGTAGCTCATCTGGGCCCTGTCCCCTCTCGAAACAGGCCGCGATAGGCATCCCCTGCATGTAGCCTTTATCGGGAACAAGCTGAGGCTTATTGCGTTTCCAGATTTTCAAACTAGTCGCCACCATGGGGTTTAGTGCCTGTGTGTCAAGACCCTTAGCCCCCCTCCAAATCACCCGGTCAAGTTCCACCCCCCCCCCCACCAACTCGTGCTCCATTTGAACCCAAGATTTCAATGTTCCTCTTTGCCAGTCATAAATCGTTTTTAGTTGCGCTGCCTCGTAATATTTGCAGATATTAGGTACCCCCAGCCCCCCCTCTTCTTTTGTCCGTTGCAATACTCGCAGTGCTACCCTCGGGCGCTTCTGCACCCATATGAACCTGTTAACTAACCGTTGTATCCTTTTCAAAGTTGTCGGCGGAACCCATATCGGGAGCGTCTGGAACAAAAACAACAGTCTGGGCACAAGCATCATTTTAACCGTTGCAATGCGCCCGAACCACGATAGGTATCCCCTTCCCCACCCATCCAACCAGCCCTCTATCTTCCCCAGAACCCTCCGATAGTTCAAGTTATATAGCTCATCAATGTTATTGCTAATCCATATGCCAAGGTACCTGATACTATCTCGCGCCCATTTGAAAGGGTATTTCTTTGCCAGTACAGTAACTACCTCGCTGGGGACTGCCAAATTCAGGATTTCCGATTTGTTCCAGTTGATGGTAAACCCTGACACTTTACCATATTCTTCCAGTTCCCACATAGCTATGGGGAGGCCGACCTGTGGTCTTGCCATACTTAGAATTATATCGTCCGCGAACAGGGAAATTTTATAGTCACTCTGCCCCACTCTTATGCCAGATATATCCGCCCGTTCTCTAATCCTCTGCGCCAAGGGCTCTACTGCTATCGCAAACAGTAGCGGAGATAATGGGCATCCCTGCCTTGTTCCCCTCCCTTGATCAAAAAACTGCGAGTGGGCCCCATTCACCCTCACACATGCTTTTGGATGCGCATATAGCGCCTTCACCCAAGCAAGAAACTCGCCCCCCAGCCCCACCTTCTCCAGCACCTGGAATAGAAAAGGCCAAGACACCTGATCGAAGGCCTTCTCCGCATCCAACGATAGCAGGAGCGCCGCGTCCTTTCTCCGCTCGCTTGCCCAGATAATGTTTAAAATCTTTCGGATATTATCCGCAACCTGTCTACCAGGAATAAAGCCCGCCTGATCGTGGTGTATCAATGTTCCAATCACTTTATTGAGGCGCGTGGTGAGAATCTTAGCTAAAAGCTTGGCATCCAGGTTAAGTAAGGAGATAGGCCTATAAGAGGCACACTCCTTCGGATCCTTTCCCTCCTTGTGAATTACTGTTATACCCGCCCACCCCATTGTGTCCGCTAAGTTCCCACCCACCCGTGGTTGGTTAAATACGTTCACTAGAGGCCCAATTAACAGGTCTCCGAACTTCCTGTAGAATCTGGCAGACAGACCATCCAACCCTGGGGCTTTCTCTAATTTCAACTGCTGGATTGCCCTCCCTACTTCGTCTGCCCGAATGGGTTTGTTAATTTCCTCTCTCAACGTAGGCAAGTCTATGGAGTCAAGGTAGATTCCCACCCTCCCCACCTGTGGCAAGTCCCTTGCTTTATACAGCTCCTGATAGTATTCCTTAAAAACATCCCTAATCTCCCCATCTTTAGTAACCAATTCCCCGCCCTTCCTTCGAACCCCTAATATATGAGAGCGAAGCTTCTGCTGCTTCAGCTTCTGCGCTAGATACCTCCCAGCCTTATTCCCCCCTTCAAATACCTCCTGCCTCAGAAGCTGCATCCGATGACGTATCTTTTCCGCCTGCAATTCATTGAGTTGCGCTCTCGCTAGCAACACCCGTCCCCTATATGTATCTCCCCTCTCTTTCCCATCCAATTCTTCCAGCTCCAACAGCCGTTCCCTCAAGAGCCGTTCTCTATCCTCCCTCTCCCTCTTTTTCCGCGCCCCCCATTTGAGCAATACGCCTCGTATCACCGCCTTGTACCCATCCCATATACCTCCCCATGCAACCTCTCCATTAGCGTTAAGCCTGAAATATTCCCGGGTCCCCCTCTCCACATCCTCTTGGACCCTCACATCCTCCAGCAGTGACTCATTGAGTCTCCAGAACCTCACCCCCGTCCCTTCCTCTACCACTTGCAAGCTCACCACTACCGGGGCGTGATCTGACCAGGTAATGGACTCCATTTCCGCCCCTGTAATCGTTCCCCCCACCTCCTTCGAGACCCAAATGGCATCGATACGTGAGTAGGACCCATGTACTGGCGAATAGTAAGAAAACTGTCTCCTCCCAGGATGCTGCAGTCGCCACGCGTCCACTAGGCAGTGCTGCATCACGAAGCTACGATATCTCTTTCTATCCCCCCTCTTTCCCTCCCGTTTCCCTGTAGCATCCCGGGTGGGGTTCCATGTAAGGTTAAAATCCCCCCCACATATAAGGATATCATCCCCCTGCTTCCCCACCTCCTCGTTCAGTTTTGTCCAGAATTCTCGTTGTGCTCCAGTCGGTGCATACACATTCACTACACAGTACCATACACTCCCCACCTTCACTCGCACCAACACATACCTCCCCTCCGCATCCCTTACCACCGTCTGCACCTGCAGCTTTAATCGAGATGCAAAGAGTATAGCAACCCCTCCCTTCTTCTTTTCCACAGTATTTGAAGCCTGAATACACACCCCATAGCCTTTGGGCTTGACCAGATGCTCTGTTGCCCGTGTCAAGTGCGTTTCTTGAAGCATGACTATTTCCGCCTTCTGGCGGGCTAACTCTGTGTACAATTTGCGTCGCTTAAGCGGTGAGTTAAGCCCCTTCACATTTAATGTGACTAATTTAAGCTCACCCATTCTCCCACACCCCCCTCTTCCCTCCCTCTAGCCTATAACCCCCAGCCCCCCCCTCCCCACTCCCTCCCCCCCAACCTCTCCCCTCTCCTTAAGAGAGGATAGTCTTCCATAGAGGTGACCAGTAATCGGGCCTTGCCTGACTCTGTCTGCCCTTCCCCCTCCCCCCTATACCAACTCAACACCCAAAGCCCCTTCATCTCCCCTTCCGAACCTCTACCTCCGTCCTCCCCCCCCCGCCCTCCTTCCCTCCTCCTCCCTATAGTCGAACCCCTCCCTCCCCCCTCCAGCAGATAATAACTTCATCTCCCCCCCCCTTCTGTAACCCAGTGCTACTATTACTAAGAAAACATACTGATACATCTTTGGTAACTCAGAGTCCATTCATTCAGCCATCGCCTTTCTCCTCTGCTGGTATTCCGGGGCTCTCTCTATTCAAGCGCGCCGCTCTACTCCCTGACATTGGAACTCGGTGCCATCTCTGTGCTTTCCTCTGTGGACTGAAGGACTTCACAGCATCCGCTGGTGCTCTTGTCTGTGGGCTTCCCCCTTCCGGTATGTTGGGTAGGCCAAAGTCTCTAAGTACAGTCCAGGCCTCCTCCCTGTTCTGCACCCGCCTTGACTTCCCCTTGCAGGTGATCAACAGCCCAAATGGAAACAGCCACTTGTATCGTACATCCTCTTTGCGCAAAGTCGCGGTCACCTCCTTGAGGTGCCGTCGGCGTTGTAGGGTTCCTGCAGACAGATCTTGGAAGAGCTCCAGATGGTGTTCCTCCCAAACTATCTGGCGCGCTTTCCTTGCCGCTCGAAGCAGTCCTTCCTTGATCTTGAAAGAGCTAAAGCACACAACAATGTCCCTGGGTTTATTATTGCGTATCGGGCCCAGGCCTCGGTGGGCTCGCTCAATGTGCGATGGATCGATCAGCAGTTCTCCCTGCGGATCTGCAGCTAACAGCAGGGATTTGAAAATTTTTAGCAAGACTTCTTCGCAGTTGCGGTACTGAGGTTCCTCTGGGAGTCCCCGGATCCGTAGGTTACATCTCCTTGACCGGTCCTCCAGGTCCTCCAGCTTCATCTGCTGTTCCTCCTGGGCTTGCTGGAGTGCACCCCCGCGCTTTTGTAAATCCGCCAGTTCCTCCCCTTGTTGCTCCAGCTGAGTCTCCATCTCCTCGACTCTATTTCCAATGTCCACAATATCTCGTCTCAGGGATTGTATGGACTCTTTGAGTTCGTGCTTCAACCCGCTTATTTCCGTTTTAATCTCTTCCTTCATCTCCATAAGCCAGGTTTTCAGGTGAGAGATATCCCCTGGGCTAGCTCCGCAATCCAGCCCCTCTCCCCGGTCTGTGGGCTCTCCCTCCTGTGTTCGGCTCTCCTTCTCCCCCTCTTTTCCGCCTTTGACTGCCGCGTAAGGGGAGCGAAAGTCAGCCAGTTTCTTGCGTACCGCCAGGGAGCCTTTATTTTTTTCCATGCTGATATCGTACAATGCTGGGTCCCCAAGCTTAGGGAGCTGCGTCCCCTAGGGGCCTCTCCCTCTGCCTCTCAGCCGTTTATCGAAGCTGCAGGTGGGGGCCCCACTATCTGCTGTAGGGCTGTTCTGTGCTCCACTCTCTACCCCCCTCACCAGGGCTTCTCAACTCTCTTAGCTGGGCTGGATGGTGTCAAATCCACCCGGGGGGGGGGGGGGGCCACCGACACTTTCTCCCCTGCTTGGTGCTCAGATCCCAGCCGCAGTGCCTTCCCGCCGCCTCACCGGCTTCTCTGTCCTCTGGCCTCTCTCCAGCTCTGCAGCCACCGCTGCCTGCCCCCTTCTCCACCGCTCAGGTTTCAGCCTCCCGGTCCGCCGCCTCTCAGATCTGCCGGCTCACCTCGGCCCGCTGCACGCGGTCTTGCAGGGGACGTCGCTGCTCACCCGAGCACCGATTTTCCAGCTCTGCACACTCCTTCCGCCCCCTCAGCTCAGGGTAGGCCTCAGCTTCGCTGTTCCAGCGGCCGTCCCACCAGCCTGCCACGCGATCTCCTCTTCCGCGCTCTCCGACAGGGGCTCGCTGCTTCGCCGCTATTGTAACTCGGCCTGGGGCTCTTCTCCTACTGCTCTCCCACGTTCGCCATCCTACTCCATGCGGGCAGGGGTGCAAATTCCCCTTTTTGTCAGGCTTAGGCGGCAGAGCCGAGTCTTATGCCGCCATTCGCCCCGATGCCGTCACCGGAAGTCCTGGAATTAACTTTTAAAAAGGAGATAGAGCAGCTTTTAAATTAGAAAATAGAGGAAAGCTGACAGTTGCCCAAAAACACGTGGTTTGGAAGGATGTATCCTTGAAGGATACTAGCAAAAGATTTAAGTTAGGGCATATTGACAGAGGGGTTCCAATAAAGACAAAAGTAACCTAAATGCCCTTAAGTACAGAACAGACAGAGCTTAAAGATTCCAAATTACCCTTGCCTACCGATAACCAGATAAACATGAATAAAATACAACTCTAAAATGCTTGTATGCAAATACTAGAAGTCTAAAAAAAAAAAAAAAAAAAAAAAAATCAGTTTATATAGCATTAAATAAAAGGTTAGATATGATTGGTATCTCAGAGACCTAGTGGAAGGAGGACAATCAGTGGGACACTGTGATAGAGTAGTTACTCACCTGTAACAGGTGTTCTCCAGGGACTGCAGGAATCAGTCCTCACATATGAGTTATGTTGGCACCGATGGAGCCCCCGTGGAAGCATCTCCCCAGCTTTCAAAGAAAGCCTTTGGGCGATGCCACCACGCATGCGTGGTCCCCTTCCTGCCCAAGGGTGCCATCTTACTCAGTCAGATGACATAACTAGAACCGACAAAAGAAGATGGCAAAAATTCTACAGCAACTCCAAGAGGAGGAGGAGGGAGGGTTGTGAGGACTGATTCCTGCTGTCTCTGCAGAACACTTGTTACAGGTGAGTAACTTTGTGTTCTCCAGGAACAAGCAGGAAGTCATTCCTCACATATGGAACTACCTAGCTACAGACTACTGAGAACCTGTAAAAAAACCACGGCCAGCCGTGAGCAACCGCAAGTGAATCTGAGGAAAGATTCTGAGGACCCTAGTGTCCTGGGAGAACCATGGCTCCAGTAGCCTGAACAAGAAGGGTCAGAGGGAAGGAGTTGCCTAAACCCCGAACAGATTACGGAGTACGGCCTTGCCAAAGGCACTGTCCCATCGGGACTCCCTCTCCAGGGAGTAGTGAGCTGCAAAGGTGTGGACTGAGGACCAGGTGGTGGCCTGGCAGATGTATGCCATAGGGACAGAGCGTAGGCTTGCAACAGAAGTTGCCATAGCCCTGACATTGTATGTCATGACCCGGTGCTCCAACGAGAGCCCAGTCTGATCGTGGGCAAAGACGATGCAGTCTGCCACCCAGGTGGACAGGGTCCATTTGGTCACCACCTCCCCCAGTCGACTGGTGCTGTATGACATGAAAAGCTGTGAGGCTTTGCGGTGGCCCTGGGTATGCTGCAGGTAGAAGGTAGAAGGACAGGGGCCCTTTTGCAGTCCAGAGTGGGGCCATGGAAAGAAGGTAGGGAGCACCATCTCCTGGTTGAGGTGGAAGGCAGATACCCACCTTCAGAAGGACTTTTGGGTGAGTGCGAAGCACGACCCTGTTCTTGTAGAACCTAGTGAACAGTGACTCGGCCACCAAGGCCTGAACCTCAATGACTCTGCGGGCAGAGGTGAGTGCCACCAGGAAGACAACCTTTCAAGACAGATAATGCAAATGGAAGGTAGCCAAAGGTTCAAAAGGTGGCTTGGTAAGCTGTATTAGAACCACGTTGAGGTCCCATTCCGCTGGAGGCAGCCGGATTGGAGGCTTAGAGAGCAGCAAGCCCTGCATGAATCGGGTAATGAGGAGATGCACAGAAAAAGGTTTGCCCCGGAGGGCCAGGGGTTCAATTCCCACCTGGGGACAGCAATCTCAGGCCAGAGGGACTGGGGTTTCTAGTCCTATAGGCACTCCTTGTGGCCTTGGGCAAGCCACTTAACCCTCCATTGCCTCAGGTACACATAGACTGTGAGCCCTTTGGGGACGAGGGAATGTATCCAGTACCTGCTTGTAGTAATTGTAAACTGCTCTGATGCCCTTCAGCCTGGGTGGTATATCAAGAAATTGCTTAAACATATGGAGTGATGGTACGTGGAGAGTGCGTTCAGGTATTCCCTGACGGAGTTGGACTTGACTCCGTTTTGCAAGAAGTGGAACAAATACTGTAGCACCGTATGCACCTGGCAGGAGAATGGGTCAACCTGTTGTTCTTTATACCGTATGGAGAATCTGCGCCACTTGAAGGCATAGGCTCGTCTTGTGGAGTTCTTATGAGGGGCCAGGAGGACTTCTTCCACCTCCCTGGGGAGGTTGAAGGATGCTAGGGTGAACCGTACAGCAGCCATGCTGTTAGCGACGGGGGCCCCAGGTCGGGGTGGAGAAGTGAGCCCTCTTTCTGGGTCAATAGTCCTTGAACTGGGACTGGGATTTCCATCAAGAGATGGAGCAACAGGGGAAACCACGGCTGTCTGGGCCACTGCAGGGCCACCAGGATCATGGAAGACTTGTCCTGCAGGACCTTGAAAAGGGTCTGGGAGATTAGTGGTGTGGGAGGGAAGGCATACAGCAGGCCTTCCGACCACGGGATGAGGAAGGCGTCTGCTACTATCCGGGATGGGTGCGGTTGGGGACAGCAGAAGTGAGGTAGCTGAGCATTGGCTGGGCTGGCAAAGAGGTCCAAACTTGGGGATCCCCATAGTCTGAATAGCCGCTGCGCCAACGTGGGGTCTAGGTGCCACTCGTGCAGCTGGAGGACTCGGTTCAGTCTGTCCACTGGGGCATTGTCCTGGCCCAGAAGGTATACTGCCCTGAGAAGTATTCCCTGACTGATCACAAATGAGCAGAGGGCTACTGCCTCCTGGCAGAGGTGGTAAGACCCTGTGCCCCCTTGTTTGTTTGAACATCGCAACATGGTTGTCCGATTGGTGCTGCAGGCAGCGTTGAAAGGCCTTGATCACCAGAAAAATGGTTCCGAGCTCCAGCAGGTTGATCTGCTGCTGGCTCTCCTCGAGAGACCAATTGCTCTGTGTGCGCAGTTCCCCACAGTGGGCACCCCGGCCCATTAGGGAGGCATCTGTAGTAAGGACCCGCTGGGGGTTTGAGTGTTGAAATTGAATGCCCTTCTGCAGATGCTGTGCGTCCTGCCACCAACTGAGTGACTCTGCTAGTAGACGGGACACCGAGACCCTGTCCTGGAGCCTGCCTGTGGCTTGAGTCCACTGTGAGCGGAGGCACCACTGAACTGCCTGCATATGGAGGCTGACGTTGAGGACCACATTGACTGTGGAAGTCATGTGGCCTAGCAGATGGAGTATGGACCGCGCTGACATGGCATGTTGGCGCTGCACCTTGTTTGCCAGGGCCCAGAAGCGATCCGCCCTATCCAGGGGGAGGAAGGCCCTAGCTTGGAGGGTGTCCAGATGAGCCCCTATGAACTCCAGGTCCTGTGTTGGAGTGAGGTGGGATTTGGGGTGGTTTATCATGAAACCTAGGTGCTGTAGGATCTTAATGGAGCGGGCTGTGGCCTGTTGCACCTCTGAGGTCATGTCCCCTTTTACTAGCCAGTCATCCAGATATGGGAAGATGAAGGTTCCTTGGAGACGGAGGTAGGTGGCCACCACTACCAGACATTTGGTGAAGACTTTTGGTGCTGAGGCTAGGTTGAAGGGTAGATCGGAAACATTTGCTTCTCGAGATCAAAGTCACCTGTTGCAAGAACCCCTTAGGCCTATCCTATGGAAGGCGATGAGGTTTGGACTATCCAAAGTCCTTAACCAGCTTCTCTAGGTCCTTTCCAACCAAGAGATTCCATCTAAAAGTGAGCTTGGCTAACTGGGATTTAGAAGTTCCATCTGCAGCCTGATGACATAATCCAAGCCAGTGCCACACTGCTGTTGTCACTGCAATATCCTTGGTTGCAAGCTGGACCAGATTGTACATCACATCTGCTAAGAAAGTCGCTGCAGACTCCTGAAGAGCCGAAGAGTTGTCCTCTGGGGGCAACTGTATCTATTGAATAAGGGTATGGGCTGTCAGAACCCTGCAAATGGCTGCCTGAAGAATCAGGGAAAAGGTAGCAAAACCTATCTTAAACAATGTTTCCGCCTTGTGATCTAAATGGTCCATGAGGACGGCTCTGCCCTCTACTGGTATGCTAGTCCGCCAGGCAACGACCACTGCAACAAGAGTGTCAATCTTGGAAAAGCGTAACCACTGATCCAGATCCACCTGTGGTAGAGTGAAAAACTTGCTCATAACCTTAACACCCTTTAAGGGGGAGTCTGGCACATCCCACTCTGCAAGGATCATGCTCTTAAGGACCTGTGGAAAGGGAAAGGCCCTAGTAGACTTACGAACCCCATGCAAAAGAGGGAGCACCTTTTGGCTTCTCTTTATCTGGTTTATCCAACAGCTCTAGGGAGGAGGACACCCAAGTAATTAAGGCCACTAAATCATCCTTCCAAAACATGAGGGGAGATTTTGCCCTTTTCCAGACAGATGGAACAGTCTGTATCAGAGTTGTCAGAATCACCAGATCCCTCCCATTGTCACAGTCATTTCTGCAGTGAAGCCATGGCCAAGCTCCGACCCTTCTTCAGAAGGGCCAGTTCAAGGACTGGAGGCATCCTAAGTGGGCCCTCCAGCCTGCTGCCCCCCTTCACGCCCATTGCCACTGCTGCTGCCCCTCTCCGGACCTGGCAGCAGCGGCAATGGCTCTGAAACCATGATGCAGCACTTACCATCTCCAGGGCTGCGTCACAGTTTCTCTCTGACACAATCTACTTACTGCTTCTGTCCCCTTCTGATGCTGACTTCTGGTTTTGCATAAACCGGAAGTCAGCATTGGAGGTGGGGCAGAAGTAGTAGATTGCACAAAAGAGAAACTGCGACGTAGCCCCAGAGACAGTGGGTAGTGGCTGCATCACAGTTTTGGAGCCACTGGCACTGCTGCCAGCCCTGGAAAGGGGCAGCAGAGAGCACTCCTAGAGCTCTGGTGCTCTAGGTGATCACCTGGTTTGCCTAATGATAATGCCATCCCTGCTCTTCGGTATGGATCTCTCAGCTGGCTGCATAGGGGAAGTCCAAAGACTCAGGAGCTACCCCTGACCAGACAGACAGTCTCTACAGAACGACCAAGCTTGCTGGAGAAAGGAAAAGAGTGGCAGTGGGGGTGTACTACCGACCGCCTGGCCAGAATGAACAGATGGATAATGAAATGTTGAAAGAAATCAGGGAAGCTAACAAAAGTTACAACACAGTATAATGGGCGATTTCAATTACCCTGGTATCAACTGGGTCAGTGTCACGGCAGGACATGCTAGGGAGATAAAGTTTCTAGATGAAATAAATGACTGCTTCTTGGAGCAGCTGGTTCATGAACCAACAAGAGGGAAAGCTATTTTGGATCTAGTCCTTAGTGGCATGCATGATCTGGTACAAGAGCTAAGGATGTTGGGGCCACTTGGCAATAGTGATCATAGCATGATTGCATTTGATTTAATAAATGAAAGGGGGACGGCAAGGAAATCCACAGTACTTCCATTAAACTTTCAAAAGGAAGACTATGATAAAATGAAGAAAAAAAAATAAATAAAATATATATATATATATATATATATATATATATAGTCAAAAGACTAAAAGGAGCAGCTGCAAAGGCTAAAGATTTACATAAATACTATCTTGGAAGCCCAGACTAGCTGTATTCCATGCTTTAAGAAAAGTGAAAGGAAGGCCAAAAAACTGCCAGCATGGTTTAAAGGTGAGGTCAGAGAGGCAGCTGCAGCCAAAAAAGCATCTTTCAGGAAATCAAAAAAAGAGACAAATGATGAAAACGGGAAACAACATAAGCATTGCCAAGTTAGATGCAAGACACTGATAAGGCAGGCAAAGAGAGAATTTGAAAAAAAGCTTGCAAGAAGAATTTGAAAAAAAGCTTGGAAGCAAAAATGTATAATAAAACCTTTTTCAAGTATATTCGTAGCAAAAAAACCATGAAGCAGTCAGTTGGACCAATGGATGATAGAGGAGTAAAAGGGGTGCTAAGTGAAGACAAGGCCATAATGGAGAAATATTGAAACATAGAAATATGACAACAGAAAAAGACCACATGGCCTATCTAGTCTGTCCTTCCATATCAACAACTACAACAGTCCCCTTTTTTCCTTTAGAGATCCTGTGTTTGTCCCATGCTTTTTTGAATTCAGTAACTGTCCTCATCTCTACCACCTCCACTGGGAGACTATTCCACAGATCCACCACTCTTTCCGTAAAGAAATATTTCCGCAAATCACTCCTGAATCTATCCTCCTTCACCCTCATCCCATGTCCGCTCATAGCAGAACTTGCTTTCAATTGAAAGAGGCTCTCCCCCTGAACATTTATGCCACGGAGGTATTTAAACATCTCAATCATATCACCTCTATCCCGCCTTTCCTCTAAGGTGTACATATTAAGATCCCTAAGACTAAATTAATTCTTTGTTTCGGACTTTACTGAAGAAGATGTAGGGAATTTATCCGTGCTTGAAATGGTATATAAAGAGAAATTAGGCTTAACTCCAGTCCAGTCCCCACCTCTGGGTAGTGTACCTCTTCCAGCAGCTTGGAGACTGAGCATGTCATCTTTTTGATGGCACTAGTGTACTTAAGCAGCTGGCACTGCCTACCAGCCCCAGTACCTATTGACAAAGAAGACTCAGAAGAGCAACAAATAAGTACTTAAACATGCAACAAAACACTTCTATGCTTAAATAAACTAGTACCCCCTCCATCCCCCGGGAAGGATACCCTGCCTCCCCCTCCAGGATGAGGAGGCCAACCTGTTGAGCGCCCGAGCAACTCCAACCAGCGGGGAGCAAGCGACTGACAGCTTTTCCGATCTGCCCCCCCCAACGCCGATTACACCCCACTCCCCAGCTCCTCCTGGCCACTTCCTCTATCAAGGGAACCAGGAGTCTGCACAGCTTATCACAGAAAACACTGAGGGAGGGTTCTGGGACTGGAGTTCCTCAAAGAACAACAATTAGCAGGTAAGTCTAATTTCTCTTTCCTTATCGTCCCTCCAGTCGAGTCCCGCACCTCTGGGATGTATCTGAGCAGTTAAACTAACGGGAGGGACCCACACAAGTGGCCTGAAGCACTGCCGATCTGAAACAAACATCCTTCACTGCCTGAACATCCTAGCGATAATGCTTAGAGAAAGTATGCAGCGACAACTACGTTGCCACCCTACAGATCTCCACTGATGGAACTAAACTATACTCTGCCCACAAAGCTGCCTGAGCCTTCGTGGAATGCACCCGCAACCCCGCCAGCACTGTTTTACCCTTTAAGATGTACACCAATGCGATTGCCTCCCTGATCCATCTGGAAATGGAGGCCTTAGCTGCCGTTTCACCTTTGCGCGGTCCGCAAACAGAACCAACAGATGGTCCAATCTCTGAAAGGATGATGCCCTTTTCACATACCTTCACGGGGCTCTTTTAACATCCAGGCAACACAGCTGTGGAGTGGCAGGGCCCAAATCCACACTAGCCAGAGCCGGTAAGGAAACAGCCTGATTTACATGAAATGCTGACACCACCTTGGGCAAAAATGAAGGTATCGGGCGCAAGACCACTTTCTCCTTGGAGAAGGAAAGGAATGGCTCTTGGCACAACAGGGCCTGAAGCTCTGAAAACCTGTGTACCATGGAAATTGCCACCAGGAATACCGTTTTCAGAGTCAAATCCTTCAGGGAAGTTCAACTCAACTGCTCAGAGGGCTCCCCAGACAGCGCCGTCAGCACCAGATTGAGATCCCAAGGTGGTACCACAGCCCTCCTCGGCAGATGGAGATGGGTTCACCACCCTTAGAAATCTTAGCACATCTGGGCACCCAATGGCACCCCATGGACTTTCCCGCGATAACAGAAAATTGCTGCCCATTGCACCCTCAAGGAACTGGTGACTAGACTCTTATCAAAACCAGATTGCAAGAATGCCAAGATATCTGGGACGGAGGCAGTGGAAGGGTGCACCTGCCTCTCTCCACGCTGCAATTCAAAGATGCATCCTACGCCGATGCACCACAGGTTCGTAGACCTCCTCTGGGCCTGTAGCAAGGTCGCTATCACTGAGCCCGAATATCCTCTCTTCTTCAACCTCTGCCCTTTCAAGAGTCATGCTGTAAGCAAGAATCAATCCACCTGCGGCATGCAAAGCAGCCCCTGCGTCAAGAGGTCCTTCTGACCCAGAAGCCACCACAATCGATCTGCCAGTATCCGAATCAGGTCAGCCTACCATGGGCACCTTGGCCAGTTTGGTACCACCAGACATACTAATCCCCAGTATGCTTCTATCCGTTGAACTACCTGGCCTATGAGTGCCCTTGGGGGAAAAACATAGGAGGGACCCTCTTCGGGCCACCACTGAATTAGAGAATCCACACCTTCGGACATCCTTCTTCCGCTGAAAAACCGGCAGGCCTTGGACAACTCGAACATTGCCATTAGGTCTATGACCGGTGTGCCCCATCAGTGGACCACCTGCCCAAACACCCCCTGTTTGAGCTGCCACTCTCTGGGGTCCACGTGCCCTCGGCTGAAGTAGCCTGCCGTCACATTATCGACTCCCGCTACGTGTGCTGCCGCTAACACCTAGAGACGAATTTCTGCCCCTCCGAACAGCCTTTCAGCCTCCTCATCCAGGTCTGCACTGCCCATGCCTCCTTGCCGGTTGATGTAAGCCATCGCGGTCGCATTGTTTGAGCAGGTTCGGACAGCCTTCCCCTGCAATCATGACTCAAAACCTTTTAGCGCCAAGGTCACCGCTCGCATCTCGAGCCTGTTGATCGACCACAAGGCCTCCTGTGGTCTCCACTGTCCCTGAACAAAGCATCCTCCACAATGGGCTCCCCAACCTGACAGACTGCCATCGGTCATCAGTGGAACACACACCAGGGACTTGAGTGGCATGCCACCTTCCAGGCTCTCTGGATGCAGCCACCACCTGAGGACTCTCCTGGTTCTCCGCGGGCAGCGGAGTACTTGGCACAGGTGTTGACTCTGATGGGACTACCGATGGAACAGAGCCTTCTGCAGCCGCTGCATATGCGCCCTTGCCCATGGGACTAGCTTGAGAGTGGCCACCATGGTCCCCAGAACCTGCAGACGCTGATGATCTTGCCATCTTCAGGACTGCAGTATTAAATGTTATAGCTCCTGCGCCTGGTGATCCGGCAGAAAAGCCCTGCCCACACAGGTATCAAAGCATGCTCCCAAGTACTCTAGCTACTGGGCTGGCTGTAACTAACTCTTCACCACTTGCACTGTTGTTCTTTCACTGTTGTCCCTAGACTTCGCCCAGATCAGCCAATTGTCTAGGTACAGGTGGACGAGAACTCCTTCCTTGCGGAGAGCTACCGCCACCACCACTATGACCTTGGTGAAGGTATGGGGGACAGTCGCCAGACCAAAGGGCAATGCTCAAAACTGGAAATGGCTCCTTGGCACCACAAAGCACAGAAACTGCTGATGTTCTGGATGGATGGGAATATGCAAATACTCCTCCGTGAGATCGAGGGACGTCAAGAACGCTCCACTTCCTACTGCCACTATTACCGATCCCAACATTTCCATGTGGAAATGCGGTACCCGGAGACAACGGTTCATGCCCTTAAGGTCGAGAATCGGGCCAAAGGAATCTTCCTTTTTGGGCACCATGAAATACATGGAGTATCACCTGCAGCCGTACTGGTCTTGCGGAACCGGTTCCACAGCTCTTAGCTGCAGGAGACGAGTCAAGGTCTTTTCTACTGCCACCAACACCGCTGTGTTCACTTGGGGCGATCAAAGGGGCTCTTGTTCTTGCTCCGGCAGCAGTTACAGGCGTGTCATGGATCGCACCCCTTTAAGACTGGCTCCCGGAAGATCCCACTCATCCTGTTTCATCTGTCATTCTACTCCATGTACTGGGAAGATGTTCTGCGATTTCCGCACTGCCTGGAGCAGCGGATCCTCCAGTGCCTCTTCCTCTGCCAGGAGGTTAGCAGGCATATTCAGGGCCTTGAGGGACTCTAAGATGAGCACCATCAGCTCCTCCCGGTGGAATACCCAAACAAATCCGGGTCTGATCCTCCTGTTCTGGGATCTGTCCTTCTTCCAACTCCTCCTGCAGATCTAGCTCCGTGTCGAGGTCTTCCCATCCAACCCCTCTGACAATGGCGATTGCTGCCACTCCTCTGAGCTTCTAGCCTGCTTAGATGTCACAGCCCGACTCGTGCTCTTTTGCGTCCGACACCCTCTTAGCCCCATGTTCTGGGACTGAGGAGCCACTTGCCAAGCCCTGTTGACATAGGCAAAACACCTTATGCAAAAGTAAGACAAACTCTAGTGAGAACTCCCCCGGGAGCCCTATTGCTCCCTGGGCTTGAGGGGTGGGTGGCCCAGGCATCATGCAGGGACCAGGAGCCGGATCCGTTGAAAGTAATACGGCACCCCCCGCATCCAGGGTCTCTTGCGACTGGGAAGGACTCTTGTCCTGCAGGCCCTGCTCCAACGACTTAGCCTCTTGCGTGTAGTCTAGGCAGACACCTGCCTCCGAGACCGCTCTCCGTTGGGTCCCGCATATCTTGAGGATTTTTAGATTGTGTTGCCATGTTGTACCTCACAGATATGACACTTTCTCCAAGTAAAAGTTTATATCATTCTTTGAAAATGGAATAGCTAGTATATTCCAAAATATTAAAGTAATTTATTTACAGAGTATGTCATTTAGCTTTTTTGCTGAACAGCTTTTAAGATATTAAAAGTGAGTTCTATTTTATAATTTATTTATTTTTATTTATTTGTTATCTTTTATATACCGCTAGTTCCAGAGATCAGTGGTGGTTTACAATGAACATTTAACACAGCAAGAGCTTTACATAGAACATCAACTGAACATATTTACAAGGTAAATCTGGCAACAGGAACGGTGTTACCATAACTAAATACAGATTACAGTACTTAATTTACAGTTTAAGAGCATTTTGGCGCAGGAGGGTTATGAATGTCGTGAGCCAGGGTGAACAGAGGAGTTGTATTGTTTGTGAATGCTGGTGGTTGATGGTGTCAGCAGAAGATTTGGTGTGAGCGGAAGAGTTACATTGTAACTCTTCTGCTCACACCAATGTAATTATGTTACATTCATTGTAAACCGCCCTTGATCTCTGGAAGGGATGGTATATACAAGCAAACAAAGAAATAAAATAAAATCTGGGCTAAGAGACAAGGGATGATCATGTCAGGTTACTCACTGACAATAGGCAGATGGAAGGATTTCATTTATCTACTATCCACTGACTCTATCTTTCTAGTTATATACATTTCTTATATGCAGGTACTTTCTATTTTTCACAGAACAAAACTGTAGCTACTACAAACCTCTATGCAGCACTTTTTCCTGCTTATCTTTCCCTTATTTCTGTCTCTAACGTTTTGCCTGACCCTTCCCAGGAGAAAGTCACAATGTCTCAACAAACTGTCACTTATATCACCTGACCAGGCATAACAGCTGTCTGAAATTTGCCCAGCAACAAAATAAGGCGAAATTAGATTTACCTGCTAATTGTTGTTCCTTAAGGAACTCCAGTCTAATCCCAGACCTCTGGGTTTAAGCATCTCCTCTCGCAGCTTGGAGACTGAGCATGTCACCCTTTTTGGTGTCACCAGCATAAGTAGTCCAGGGACCGCCCTTCTGCTCCAGTAACCTATTGACAAAGTAGACTCACCAGAGCAATAAGTAAGTAGAAACATCAGCATACAATGCATCTAACTACATAACTATATAACTGAAAAAAACCTTACTTAACATTATTACCTGGCAATTTACCAGGTAGCTTGTAAGAATATTCCTGCTAAGGCTTACTTCGCCCTCTCCCCAGAATCGCCCAGCAGTCATTGCTGACATTGCCTAGACATTGCTTAGACCTTCAATGCCCCCTCCTCCCTACAGGGACCGCAACCAACCCAGCCGTGACAGCCGCCAAGTGTTAACTGTTATCTTACTTCAGGCTACTGACCCCATGCTATATCTGAGAGGGATATGGGACTAGACTGGAGTTCCTTAAGGAACAACAATTAGCAGGTAAGTCTAATTTCACCTTCCTTATCGTCCCTCCAGTCTAGTCCCAGACCTCTAGGGATGTAACAGAGCAGTGAACACTTTAACGGGGGGAACCTGCCAGACCAGCCTGAAGCACCGCTGATCCAAATCCAGCATCCCCCTGTGCTTGCACATCAATCCTGTAATGTTTAACAAAGGAAGACAATGATGACCACGTAGCTGCCTTGCAAATCTCTATCGCTGGTACTAAACTGAACTTCGCCCAGGAAGCTGCCTGAGCCCTAGTCGAATGAGCTCTTAAGCCCTTCGGAATGGCATTGCCCTTCAAGATATACGCCGACGCAATAGCCTCCTTGAGCCATCTCGTAATTGAAGACTTAGACGCCGACTCACCTTGCTTTGGCCCTCCAAACAAAACAAACAACCTGTCAGTTTTGTGGAAGGAAGCTGTTCTCTGCAAATAAACTCTTAACCCTCGACTTACATCCAACTGATGCAATCGACCTTTGTCCTCATCCTTGCCACCTCTCTCGAATACTGGCAAGGATACGACCTGATTCACATGAAATATGGACACCACCTTTGGCAAGAAAGAAGGAACTGTCCTCAAAACCATCTTCTTTTCATAGAAGCTCAAAAAAGGCTCCCTACACGATAAGGCCTGTAATTCCAAAATTCTTCCTGCCGAAGAAATAGCCACCAAAAGCACCACTTTAAGCGTAAGATCCTTCAAAGTTGCTTTAGCCAATGGCTCAAACGGCACCCCTATCAACGCGTCCAACACCAAGTTGAGATCCCAGGTCGGTACCGGTACTCTACACGGTGGTCTCCAAAGCGCCGTTGCTCTTAAGAATCTTCTAACATTGGGATGTGTCCCAAGCATCATCCCCTGCACTTTACCACGATAACAAGAAAGCGTTGCTAAGTGAACACGTAGCGTAGCTGCTGCCAGACCTTTATCAAAACCATCCTGAAGGAAGGAAAGAATCTGCGGAATAGAAGCCCTTAATGCCAACACCTGCTTCTCCGCGCACCATGACTCAAAGATACGCCAAACTCGAATATACGCCATTGAGGTTGATCTATGCCGGGACAGAAATGACTGCCGAAGAGTAACCCTTGGCCGTCAACCTTGCTCTTTCAAGAGCCAAGCCGTAAGCGAAAACTGATCCACTTGAGGCATATTCAATGGGCCCTGTAGCAGCAGATCGTTTCTGACCGGCAATTTCCACGAAGGCTCCACCAGGAGATGCACTAGGTCGGCATACCACGGCCTTCTTGGCCAATCTGGTGCAATTAGGATCATGAGACCCTTGTGCCTCTCTATGCATTGCAGCACTCGACCAATCAACACCCACGGTGGAAACACGTACAGGAGCTGATCCTCTGGCCATCTCTGAATCAGGGCGTCCAACCCCTCCGACATCCTCTCTCTCCTGCTGTAAAATCTTTCTGCCTTTGCCGACTCGAACGTCGCCATGAGGTCCATGACCGGAGGCCCCCAGCGATGTACCAATAACTTACCTCCTGGTGCAGCACCCACTCTCCTGGATCCACCTTGACCTTGCTTAAAAAATAGGCTGTCACATTGTCCACTCCTGCTACGTGAGCTGCCGATAATGCTTCCAGGTGCAACTCGGCCCAACCAAGAAGCTCTTCTGCCTCTTCTTCGAGAGCCACGCTGGTTGTGCCCCCTTGTCGATTGATGTAGGCCACTGCTGTGGTGTTGTTGGACATCACACAAATTGCTTTGCCTTGTACTAACTGCTGAAACTCTCGTAGGGCTAGAGTGACCGTCCGCAATTCTAACCTGTTGATTGACCATTTCTTCTCCAGTTCGGTCCACTGACCTTGGGCAAACTGCCTTTCGAAGTGCGCCCCCCAGCTGAACAGACTTGTATCAGCTGTCAGCGGTCTCCAATCCGGCGACTCCAATGGCATCCCCTTTTCTAAATATCCCGAAGCCAGCCAAGGACTGCCTTGTCTGCAACGGACAGATCAGTTGCTGGGACAACTGATCTGACTGATGCAACCATCTCCTGAGGAGAGCTCTCTGCAATGGTCGCATGTGCGCTCTCGCCCATGGCACCAACTCTAGTGTGGCTGCCATTGTTCCCAACAGTTGTAAATAATGCCATGCTGATGGAGCCCTTTTCCCCAAGAAATCTTGCACCAGCTGTCTTAGTCGTAGGGCCCTGGAGTGTGGGAGAAACACCCTGCCCCTCTTTGTGTCGAAGCGGGCCCCCAAGTACTCCAACTCCTGTGAAGACTCGAACTTGCTCTTCTCCACATTCACTATCTATCCTAAACTCTGCAGAAACTGTACCACTCGGAGGGTAGCTCTCTCGCTTTCACTCTTTGACTTTGCTCGGATCAACCAATCGTCCAGATAAGGGTGTACCAGTACCCCTTCTCTGTGCAATGCCGCCGCCACCACCACCACCATCACCTTGGTGAAGGTGTGCGGTGCAGTTGCCAAACCGAACGGTAAGGCCTGGAACTGAAAATGTCCCATGGGGACTACAAAACGCAGGTACTGTTGGTGTTCAAATCAGATCGGTATATGCAGATATGCCTCCGAGAGATCTAGTGAGGTGAGAAATTCTCCCTGTCTGACCGCTACTTTGACAGATCTCAGCGTTTCCATACGAAAGTGCGATACTCTGAGACACCGGTTTACACTCTTGAGGTCTAGAATTGGTCTTAAATAGCCCTCCTTTTTTGGCACCACAAAGTATATTGAGTATCGACCGGATCTGCACTGGTCTACCGGAACTGGTACTACTGCCTGAAGAGCTAGCAACTTTTCCAAAGTCTCTCGAACTGCCTGCAGCCTTGACTTTGTCCGGCATGGAGATAGAACAAACGCTTCTCGCACTGGTCGTTGGAATTCTAGGGCGTAACCTCTTTGAATGACCTCCAACACCCATTGATCTGATGTGATTTGGGCCCAGGCAGGATAAAAATCCCTTAGTCGACCCCCCACGGGCACTAATCCTGCCTGGACCCCCTTTGCTTCATTGCGACTTCTTGAAGTTCGAGGAAGAGGAGGTTCCAAAACCTCTACCCGCTCCTCTGAACCCTCGAAACCCCTAGGACCTATAATTAAAACACCCTCTCTGAAACTGACCGAACCTCGCCGGTCGAAATCTCTGAAATTCTCTTTGCTGGCTTCCAGGAGGCGCTAGAGGACGACCCTGCTTCTGTTTATCCTCCGGCAGCCTACCTCCTTTAGACTCTCCGAGGTCCCTAACCAAATTTTCCAAATCCTCCCCAAAAAGGAGTTTACCTCGAAAAGGGAGCTTAGCTAGCCTTGCCTTGGAAGCTCCATCTACTGCCCAGTTACGCAGCCACAGATATCTGCGCACCACTACCACTGACGCCATACTCTTCGCAAGACCGCGAATGAGGTCATATTGTATATCTGCCAAATAAGCTGTCCACGACTCCATTTGGGCCGCTCCTTCAACTGCCTCAGCTTCTTGATCCCCCTTCATCTTTTGGGACCAACGCAGACAAGCCCTTGCCACCCATGCCCCACAAACAGAAGCATGCATGGAAATCGCATTGATCTCAAAGACTTGTTTCAACAAGCTATCTAAACGCCTATCTTGCGCATCCTTAAGGGCGGAACTGCCCTCCACGGGAATCGTCGTCTTCTTAGTAACTGCTGAAACCGCCGCATCTACCTTAAGAGATTTGAAAAAGTCCTTATCTGGTTCCTTCAGTGGGTATAGGCACGACATCACTCTGGAGCCTTTCATCCCCGCTTCTGGCGTGTCCCATTCTTCCTGAATCATTTCCCTAAACATTCTATGGACTGGGAAGGCTCTCTGGGACTTCCAAACTGCCTGTAACAGCAGATCCTCCAAAGAGGAATCCGCTGCTGGCATGTTCAGCGCTTTCAGTGTCTCCGAGATCAGAGCTGACAACTCCTCACGCCTGAAGACCCTAATAACCCGTGCTTGATCCTCTGGCTCTGCTATCTCGCTTTCCTCCAGGTCCATCTCCAACGGGATAGCGTCAGCCTGCAGCACTGCCCAAACAGTTCTGACAGAGAGGTAACCTGCTTTTCCAAAATGTTTTAAAAAGGATATAAGCCATTTTTTTTAAGCCAATTAATTTTAACTAAGCTCCACTAACTAACTAATCCTACATTTCCTTAATCATTCCTCCAGTGAGTCCCGGACCTCTAGGCTCATGACTCTTCCAGCTGCTTGGAGACTGAGATTACTGGAGCAGGAGGGCAGTCCCTGGACTACTTAAACTGGTGACACCAAAAAGGGTGACATGCTCAGTCTCCAAGCTGCGAGAGGAGGTGCTTAAACCCAGAGGTCTGGGACTAGACTGGAGGAACGATAAGGAAGGAGAAATTAGGCCTTACCTGCTAATTGTCTTTCCTTGAGTTCTCTGGGCCAGTCCAGGTACAGTTGGGTAGTCAACCTCCTCCAGAAGCTGAGGACTGAATGCTGAAACTTTTGCTGACAGCTCCTATAGCTACACCTGGTGTCAGAAAGCCAGTCTCCTATTGCCAAAGCAGCGGATGAAAAAAAAACCAAAACGATCTACTTATGAAACCAAATTCACAATACCAACTATTGACGGAGTCTAGAAATACGCTCCATACTGCTAAAAAGCGTTCCCTTATGAACTTTACGAGAGCCTACTGCTCTGTTTACTCAAAACCCCTTTTTCTTTTTTCTCGAAGAGCCCCCCTAAGTCCAGCGGGAACTCTCCAACATCTCTTCCATCAAGCTTGTTTGTCATCTGTATCCCCGGCTGCCAGCGACGCAACCGACCAGATTCCTCTACTAATTACGGAGCCCTTAAGCTGAGCTGTTGCTTGCAGACAACTTGGGTGGGACCTGGACTGGCCCGGAGAGAACTCAAGGAAAGACAATTAGCAGGTAAGGCCTAATTTCTCCTTCCTATTCGTCTCTCCGGGCCAGTCCAGGTACAGTTGGGCAGTACCAAAGCAGTACCTAAACTGGGGAGGGTCCTGCGAGCCCTGCTACAATGGCCGAGGCTCCAACACTGGCGTCCCCTCTTGCCTGCACATCTAACCTATAATGCTTTGCGAAAGTATGCAGCAAAGACCACGTCGCCACCCGACAGATATCTCCTGGCGGAATCAAGGCAAACTCAGCCCAAGATGTCGCCTGAGCCCTCATAGAATGCGCTCTGAGCCCAACCGGAGGCGTCTTGCCTCTTGCCTCATAAGCCACCCCTATCGCTCGCTTCACCGGCAGCGAGCGATAGAAGCCTTGGTAGCCGCCTGACCTTTACGAGGCCCTCCAAACAGAACAAACAACCGATCGGACTTCCGAAACGGCTCCGTCTTTCTCAGATACTTCTGCAACACGCGTCCTAAATCCAACTTCCTAAGTGCCCGGTCCATCTTACCTCCCTCCTGCATCTGAAAGGTGGGAAGTGAAACGGACCGATTCATGTGAAAACAAGACACCACCTTAGGCAAATATGACGGTACGGGCCTCAAAACCACCTTTTCCTCTGAAAAGTGTAGATACGTCTCTCTACAGGAGAGCACTTGTAGATCCGAAACTCTCCTAGCCGAACACAACGCTACTAGGAAGGCTATTTTCCAAGAAAACTCCCGCAGGCTGTCGGGTGCACTAGACTCAAAGGGCGGCCCCGTTAAGGCCTCCAGCACCAAATTCAAATCCCACAGAGGAACTACTTGCCAAACTGGCGGTCGAATATTCCTGGCCGCCCTGAGGAATCTCTGAACATCCGGGTGCGACGAGAGAGAGCTCCCTTGCACCCTTCCCCTAAAACAAGCAAGAGCTGCTAGGTGTACCTTGAGAGTATTGAGGGCTAGACCCTTTTCTAGTCCTCCTTGAAGAAACGCCAGGATGTCTGGTAACCTTGCAGAGCACGGCTGCACGCTCCATTCTCCACACCATGCTTCAAAAATGCGCCACACGCGAACATACACCAACGACGTCGACCTCCTTCTGGACTTCAACATAGTAGCGATTATGGACCCTGAGTACCCCCTCCGCCGCAATCGCTCCCTTTCAAGAGCCAAGCCGTAAGCAAGAACCAATCCACCTGCGGCATCAATACCGGACCTTGACTCAAGAGATTGATCTGCGAGGGTAATCTCCAAGGAGGAGCTACCAGAAGTCGCACCAGATCCGCATACCAGGGATGTCTGGGCCAATCCGGAGCAATGAGAATCACCTTGCCGTTGTAAACCCATATTCTCCGAATGACCCGCCCCAGCAGGGGCCACGGAGGGAAAATGTAAAGCAGTTTTCCTGCCAGCCAGGGTTGCACCAGACCATCGAGGCCTTCTGACATGTGCTCCCTGTGCCTGCTGAAAAAACGGGACGCTTTGGCATTGGTCAGGGTAGCCATGAGGTCCATGACCGGCTGGCCCCACTGTAACGTGATTTCGTGGAATACCGCCCTGTTCAGCTCCCACTCTCCGGGATCCAGACGATTGCGACTTAGATAATCGGCCTGAACATTGTCCTTTCCTGCTACATGAGCAGCCGAGCATGCTACGAGATGCAACTCCGTCCACTGCAACAAGGCTTGACTCTCCTCCAGCAATGGCACACTGCCTGTGCCTCCCTGCTTGTTGATGTAGGCAACGGTCACCAGATTGTCGGAAAATACCCGCACCGCTCGACCTTCGATTAGATCTAGAAATGCCAGAAGAGCCAAACGCACCGCTAGCAGTTCCAAGCGATTGATCAACCAACTGCTCTCCTCCGCAATCCATGTCCCCTGCGCCATCTGAGACAGACAATGAGCTCCCCAACCGGAAAGACTGGCATCCATTGTGACCAAAATCCACTCCGGATTCTCCAGAGGAACTCCTGCCTGAAGATGCGCTGGAACCCACCACCACTGCAGACTGACGTGGATGTCGTCCGGACACCGCAGCCTTTGAGACAGTGGATGAACCTGCGGAGACCATCTGGAAAGTAAGGCTTGCTGCAGTGGGCGCATGTGAGCTCTGGCCCAGGGCACCAGATCCAAGGCCACAGCCATCGAACCCAACAATTGTAAATACCTCCAAGCCGTTGGAGCTGCGATACGTACGAATGCCGCTACCTGTGCCACAATTTTTAGCACTCTGTCCGGCAGAAGAAAACCCGCCCCCTTCTTTGTGTCGAACAAGGCCCCGAGATAAGTCAACCACTGCAGCGGTAGTAGCTGACTCTTTGCCTGATTGATGACCCAACCTAGCAGTTCTAGGAACTGCACCACCCGAGCAGTCGCAGCGACAGGCTCCTCCTGAGATCCTGCTCGGATCAGCCAGTCGTCCAGGTAGGGATGCACCTGAATCCCTTCCTTTCGAAGAGCCGCCACCACTACCACCATCACCTTGGTGAAGGTCCGAGGCGCTGTAGCCAGCCCGAACGGCAATGCTCGAAACTGAAAATGTCCCATGGGAACTGCGAACCGCAGAAACTGCTGATGCTCCGGTCTGATCGGAATGTGCAGGTAAGCCTCTGTTAGATCTATGGAGGAAAGCCACTCTCCCGACTTCACCGCCCGAATAACCGACCTCAGGGTCTCCATCCGAAAATGCGGAACCCTCAAGCAACGGTTTACGTGCTTGAGATCTAGAATAGGCCGAAAAGACCCTTCTTTCTTGGGCACTACAAAGTAAATCGAGTATCGACCTAAACCATACTGGTCTAGAGGCATTGGAACCACCGCTTGTAGCCTTAACAAGCACCGCAGCGTGTCCCAGACTGCCGTCCTTTTTGATTGAGGACCGCAGGGGGATAACACAAAAGCGTCCGCCAGAGGAGAAGCGAACTCTAGTGCATATCCCCCGCGGATGATCTCTAGCACCCAGAGATCCGTAGTTATGGCGGTCCAGGCGGAGAGAAACCCCTGCAAACGTCCTCCTACTGGTATCTCCGCCTGGACCAGCCTCCCTTCATTGTGGCTTCTTAGAAGAGTTCTGCTGGGCGTTAAAAAAAACCCTGCCAAACCCCCTGGCTCCTCGAAAGGACTGTCCTCTGGAAACAAAGCGACCCCTTTGGTAAGGCGCAAACCGAGACCCACGGAACCTGCGAAAATCTCTTCCTTGACCTCTCTGCATCGCCCCTGTCTTTGCTGCTCTGGGACGGTCCTCCAGAAGATGACCCCCTTTGGAATTGCCTAAATCCTTCACAATCTTTTCCAACGCTTCCCCAAAAAGCAGCTTGCCATTGTATGGAAGCTTACTGAGGCGAGACTTAGAAGACACGTCTGCCGCCCAATTCCATAGCCAAAGAAATCGTCTAGCAGCAACAACTGAGGCCAACTGGATTTCGCTGATATTCTGACCAAATCATAGAAGACGTCCGCGAGGTAAGCCGCTGCCGACTCCAGCTTCGCTCCTTCCGAGGAAGAATCTTCCTGTTTCTCAGAGCACTGCTCTCCCTGGAGCCAACGGATAGAGGCCCTGGTCATATACGCTCCACAAACCGAAGCCTGTAAGTCTAGAGCACTAGCATCAAAGGCTTGCTTCAGAAGCACCTCCAACCTACGATCTTGAAGATCCTTAAGGGCTGCACCCCCTTCTACCGGAATCGTGGTCTTAGGCATCCGCAACAATTCCTTCTCCTCCTGAGGCGCAGGGTAAAGGCGTGCAATGGTGCGCCCCCCCCCCCCCTCAGGCTAGCCTCCGGGCATTCCCATTCCGACTCTATCATCTGCTTAATTACCCTGTGTATTGGGAAACACCGCTGTTCCGGCTTAAATCCCTGCAACTTCCGGCAGTGCAGCAAGAGCCCATCTTCCAGGGGCTCTTGCTGCACTGCCGGAAGCACTATATTTAACGCTGCGAGGGACTGAACAATCAGAGCCCCCAGCTCCTCCTTACGAAAAACCCAGAAGACATTTGGATCCTCTCCTGGCCCAATCTCCCCTTCCTCCAACTCCATTGGCCAAGAATCCAGACCTGCCTCAGACAGAATCTCCCCTTCCTCAGCTATGAGAGGACTAGAGAGCTGCGGCCCTAACATCTCTGAGCCCAGCTCCAAAATCGGCCCTTTAGCCGAGACCCTTTCTCTAGGATCGGATACCTTGGGCTCCTCCAACTGTAAATCCCCCTGTCCAGCAGCAGCCTGGCTCTCAAACGGCTGAGCCATTTTTAACAGATACGCTTTATGTAATGCCAGAATAAAATCAGGGGAAAGAAAGAGAATCCAACGTCCCCTGTGCTCCAGGGGATGACTTATGGCCTGACTCCTCCACTGGAGGCGTTTTATGAGACTTAGGGGTATGTTTACTAAAGTGCGTTAGTGCAATTCGCGTTAGGAGCCGCGGTAGAGACAGAAACCCCAAATAAGGACATGGGCGGTACATCGTTACCACTAACGCGCGTTCCAAAAACTAACGAGCGTTACAGGGCGCCGTGGCGCGTTACCACGCGTTAATCTTAAGAAGGCGTACAGACACACATCACTGAAACAGAGCTGTAGCACAATGGTTACTTCACTGACCGCTGTTACAAGCAGCATGGGTTTGAGTCCCCAGTGTGCCTAACGCAGAAGGTTGGCCCAGGCATCACCCTGTACATTACATAGGGAATGAGGAGGCATGTTTTTCTTTACGTTCAGTAGTGTTGCCAGAAACACACCCTCACAGTGTGCGTAGCCACGTGTGTTGGTGCGGGCGTGGCTATGTGCGTTGGTGCGGGCGTAGCCACGTGTGTTGGTGCGTGTGTAAAATCGTGCGTGGGTACGTGTGTTGTTACCAGCGTGGGCACTTTATATTACAGACTCTTTAGGGTGTCTTGCACCTATGAATTATGCTAACAGATGTAAGTGTGATGGCCTATGGTTTATCAGAGCCTGTGAGCAGGTGCTGGATTCTCACAGGGTTGGATTGGGCCAGTCACACTCATGATGCACTGCACATGCAAATCAGCTGTCCACAGATACACACCATGGGGAATGCACCCCCACAGCACCTCGGACTGGTAGGGGGAACTGACCATGTGCACCCCCACAGCACCTAGGCCTGGTAGGGGGTACTGACCGTGTGTTTTACTGGCACAGAGTAGCTACACACCGTCACATTGTGCGGGTACTGTGCTCACCGTGAGGGTGCAGTGAGGCGCACAGCACCAGGTCCACAGCACCATCCACAGCAGTGTTAATGTGTGGGATAGGTAGTTTCTGCACAAACACCTTGGATATATCTGTCTGTCTCAGTCAGGTGTAGTCCCTATGGACTCCTAGGGGGATTATGGTAGTAAACAGGGTCTCCCATCAACCAATCCACATTCTACCTCCCTGCAATGGTGGCAGTAGAAGGGACCATCAACCCCGGTTCTGCTGTGGGAGAGACACCCCTCAGGGCAGTCAATGCAGCTCTCTGCATATCCATAGCACAACAGCAGACAGAAATTAGGCCTGTATATGCTAAGCTGCACCCCACCACTATCTGATATTCTCCTGCAGCAGGCCTTCAGCCGCTGCACCCTGCAAGGCTCTCCAGCGAGACACAAACCAGCTGCAAACAGTCTGCTAGATGGTCCATAATGCATGTTCTTGTTGGAAATGCATGCACCCAGAACTGGACTGGGATGGCAGCATACACAACAAGCAGATAAGTCAGTGACCAGCCCCCAAAGGGAAACACATAAATATCACATGACAGAAATACTATGTAGCACTATGGGGATGCCTAGCCATGCTGTGGTCACTGCACAGTCAGGGTGAGATTGATCTCCCTGCAGGACATACAGCGGTCACCCTGTCTGTGTAGGTGGTGGCCGGGCACTAATATGCCGCAGTCAGTGCCCTATGTGCTGTGCAGATGCAGCCTGCCCAGGCCACCCTGTCTGGGCTATACCCATGGTACCTTGCTCCTCATTATGCACATTGGCAGGCCAATACTGGCAACAGTGCTGGCAGTGTGGGCTGTGGAAGGTGTTTGCAGCCACCACACACTGTAACGACAGACACACACTCCGACACCTATGCCAGCATTGTGCTACTGTAGAGGAGTTCAGCAGCCCTGCCCACCACACCAGTCCTGGGCACAGTCCAGGCATGGATATGGTCCGCAATACTGTTGGGCGTCACTCCCCAGGGTGGTAAACACTGTCAGAGACCTGACCTGTAGCACACACCGCTGACATCAGAAAGAGTGTTATGATGGAGCTCAATGAGCAAACTGTGCTTAACGTAGGACTTGCTATCTGCCAGTACTCATAGGAAACGTTTGATAGGTGTGTACCGTATACCCAGGTGTAGGGTGGCATTGCTAGGGTATGCATGTGGTAGTATTGGGAGATGCACGCAGGGCCCAATGTCCTGCCTCTCCAGGAGGCATTAGCCAATGGGGCCTGTGGGTGTGGGTGTGTCTGGCCCTGTTGGCTGCTGCTTTACGGCAGAGGTTCCCAACTCCAGTCCTGGTGTGCCAAACACTGTTCGGGTTTTCATGCTGTCTCTGATTAATATGCATGAGCTACATCTGCATACCATGGGGGTGGTGCATAGATATGCAGCACAGACATCTTTATTCGCGGCAGCATGGAACCTGAATGGTGTGTGGCCCTCCAGGACTCCATTTGGGAGACTCTGCTCTAGGTAATGCGCCTGTTTATGGTGTCTGTTCTCGGTGGGGTAAAATATAGGTGTATTAACCATGCGTATGTTCTCAGCAATAAAGGGGTGTCTTTACTATCTCTGTTTAGTGGTGGGTAAAATATGGGGACTGGGTTGGCAGGGGCCCCAGCTGGGATTTGAACCTGTGACCCTCTGGTCCTACAGGTACTGGCTGTGTGTGGCTGTGGCCACAAAGACAGTGCAGTCCCTGGAGATAGGACACCTGGCCGAAAGAGTCAGAAACCCTGCTCTGCACATTTTTACTGTGGGCTCATTCACCTTGTATGGAGACATAGGTGCACATAAACCCCGAATATGACCTCAGAATAAGGGGATAGAAACATACCCAAGCTGTCCAATAGTGATATTAATGGGCAACCATAGAAAACACTCCCAGGAACGCTCATAATTAAAATTAGGGAATGATTTTTGGAAGGGTCTACGCTCCGTGGACCCTTCCAAAACTCATTTCTTTTTTTTGGAGCTTTCCTGGGAGTGTTTTTTATGGTTGCCCATTAATATCAATGTTGACCAGCTGGATTATAGTTTTTTAGGATTTTGTTGTGGTCTTTTTCCATTTCTATTTGCTATTTTGTTCAGTGCACATGTATCACACTGCTCACGTTTTGTAGGTTTCCCCGGTTTTGCTGTACATTGCTGACGGCAATGGTTTCTCTTCCCTTTAATATGCCTTTAACGGCAGGTTTTCATTCGCGTTGGAATTGAGCTCTGAAATTCAGCGCGTTAGTGTGAGGGGAGCTTCTCCCCGCCCACTCTCCGCCCATTGACCCCTTCTCTCCGCCCACTCTCCACCTTCTGCGCTGTTTTAACGCGCCGCGGGGGTTTACGATCGTTAACTGCGGTTAACGCGCGTAACGTACAGTTAACGATCGTTCGCACGTCAGAACGCGCGTTATGACGTGCGAACGATCGTTAACCGTACATTACGCGCATTATTCACGATTACCGCAGTTTAGTAAACATACCCCTTAAATTTCCTTTTTCCTGAACGCTGCAAAAGCGCGGGAGAACCAGCAGTCTCTGAGGACACAATGGCTGTCGTTCCCGCCTTAACCAATGGCCCCTGAGGCCTCTCTCCAGTCAGCTCCGCAGACACTGTGTTCTCCATCAAGGGTCTACACATTAAATTAACCTGACAGGAAGCCAAGAATCCCCACAATCGAACGAAGCCTGTCGCTTAAACGCGCGGCGATTCCTGACCGGCGCGCACGCTTCTCCCGCCAGCCTAATTTCCACACTACCTGAAACTGACCCGGAGGTCTCCACAAACACAGCAGCACCAACCTAACAAGTTTTAACCAGCTCAAACTGCTACTAAAGTCTGCGAAGCTGACCCCGCTCCTACCTGCAGCCACGATGACGGAGCTCTCTTCCCCGATTTCCCGCTGCTAGCGGGCTATGGAGAAGCAGCGATCGGCGGTGGGAAGAGGATACTGGGGCTCCCAGCTCCTATCTTCACCCCTTCTAAACAACGGATCCTCCGGAAGGCAGGCTCTATCCCCGATGCTGCTCAAAATCACTCTATTAGCCGAGGACCGTTGTCTTTTTTTTTTTTTTATATACGCATAAGGGAGCACTTCTCTGCTGTATTGCCCTGCTAGGGCCAGTGAGCAAGGTCCTCTCCCTGTATTCCTTTACTTTTCTTTTTTGACTGTCCTACTGCCTAATTCCAATCCGTCTCTCCTGGGAGCCTGCCAGAGATACGTCCTACACAGCTAGCTGCTGAGGACCGAAGACTGGCTTTCTGACACCAGGGGGAGCTATAGGAGCTGTCAGCAAAAGTTTCAGCATTCAGTCCTCAGCTGCTGGAGGAGGTTGACTACCCAACTGTACCTGGACTGGCCCGGAGAGACGAATAGGAAGTTGGGCTTTTTCCACAGGTCTGCATCAAGTCACTGTGCACTGAATAAGCATTCCTTGTATTATATTGCTCAAAACTTAACGAAGTGGCATGAAGTGGGGTTCACCCCCTTGATACCATCCCATACCAGGCACTGCAGTCCGGCTGGCATAATAGGAAGGGCTGCGGGCACTCCCCAGTATGCCCTCAATCTGCACCCGGGTAGGTAAAAGGATTCCTAGCACAGTGCACCTCCACAGGCTCATGTACGGAGCACTAGAGTACCTGAACTAAAATAAAATAAAATAAAACCACTTTATCAAAATCTAATTAACTGAAACTGAAATTGAAAGGAAACTGCAAATGGCCCCCTAGGAAGAAGCTGCTCTGTCCTGCTTTATTCTCTGGTGGCTGCTTCTCCAAGGCACCCAAAACACAACGGGGGTTAAAATAAATGTAGGCCTGAAGAAGAAATCGCACCTAAACACAGTGGGGGGAGTTTCCCACTTCACCTTAACAGGGGAAATAAAAAGGAAACACTACCTAAACGTATTTCCTTAGTTGTCCCTTCAGTGAGTCCAGTACTCTGGCTCACTACCTCCTCCAGCTGCTTGGAGACTGAGCATACTCGGACTGGTAGGCGATGACAGCTGCTTAAGTACACTAGTGTCATCAAAAAGATGACATGCTCAGTCTCCAAGCTGCTGGAAGAGGTACACTACTCAGAGGTGCGGGACTGGACGGAGGGACGATAAGGAAAGATGAAGTATCGGAAGAACTGAAAGAAATATCGATAAACTGGGAAGATGTATTACAACTATTTGATAAACTGAAGAGTACCAAATCACTTGGTCCAGATGGTATACATCCAAGGGTATTGAAAGAACTGAAATATGAGATTGCAGACCTACTATTAGTAATCTGTGAACTATCATTAAAATCAACAGTAGTACCTGAAGAGTGGAGAATGGCCAATGTAGCACCAATATTTAAAAAGGATTCCAGGGGTGATCTGGGAAACTACAGACCTGTGAGTCTGACATCAGTATTAGGCAAAATGGTAGAAACTATTATAAAGAATAAAATTACTGATCATGGTTTAATGGGAGAAAGCCAACATAGATTTAGTCAAGGAAAGCCTTGTCTTACTAATCTGTTATATTTTTTTGAAGGTGCAAATAAACGGACAAAGGTGAGCAGGTTGATATAGTGTATCTAGATTTTCAGAAAGCCTTTGACAAGGTCCCTCATGAGAGACTCTTGGAGAAATTAAAAAGTTATGGGATTGGAGGCAGTGTAGTTTGGTGGATCAGAATCTGGTTAAAAGATAGAAGGCAGAGAGCAGGGCTAAATGGCCAATTTTCTCAATAAATAGTAGAGTACCCCAGAATTCTGTGCTGGGCCCACTGCTTTTTAACATAGTCCCATTTCCAGGTCATTTGCGAATAACGAATGAGTTAATCAAATTTGCAGATGACACAAAATTATTCAAAGTTGTTAAAATCCAAAAGGATTGTGAAAAATTGCAAGAGGACCTTAATAAATTGGAAGACTGGGCATCCAAATGGCAGATGAAATTTAATGTGGACAAATGCAAAGTTATGCACCTAGGAAAGAACAATCCAAACTTTGGTTACATGATGCAAGGCATCATCGAGAATAATACATTGAAACCCTCCGCCCAGTGTGCCGTGGAGACCAAGAAAGTTAACAGAATGTGAGGAATCATAAGGAAAGGAACAGTGAATTAAACCAAGGATGCTCCTGTATCACTCCATGGTTCGACCACACCTTGAATATTGGGTGAAATTCCGGTTGCTATATCTTAAAATGATATAGCGGAATTAGAAAAGTTACAGAGAAGAGCCACCAAAATGGTAATGGGGATGGGGATGGAAGGATACGCCTAGGAAAGGCTTAAAAGGTAAGGGTTCTTCAACTTGGAAAAGAGAAAGCTGAGGGGAGATATGATATAAGTCTATAAATTAATGAATGGAGTGGAACGGATTAACATAGATCAGTTGTTTACGTCATCAAAAAGTAGAAAGATTAGAGGACATTCAATGAAGCTACACTGTAACCCATTTAAGACTAATAAGAGAACTTTTTTCACTCAATGCGTAATCAAACTCTGGAATTAGTTACCGGAGGATGTAGTAAAAGCTGTTAGTGTAGTTGGGTTTAAAAAAGGTTTGGACAAGTTCCTGGAGGAAAGGTCCATAAACCTTTATTACAGTGGACCCAGGAAATCCACTGCTTACCCCAGGACGAGCATTGTGGAAACTGTGGACTTTGGGTACCTGCCAGGTACTTGTGACCTGGATTGGCAGGAAACCGGGCTTGGTGGACCTTGGTCTGACCCAGCATGGCATTTTTTATGTTCTTATGCAAGAATTCTGCCGAACACAGACCAGAATCCAAGGATCTTTTGTCACATCTTGTTGCTCAATCCATGGAGAGCGTTCTCAGAACCATTGTGCCTGTCTGTGACAGTAGGAGAGGCTGGGGAGGGATTCCTGGACTGTGAGCCAATAGATCCGATGCCATCATGGAGAACTCCTTCTGAGCATCTGACTCTGTACCACTGGAGAACCCTTGGAAACAGGGCCTGAGGACTCCACCGCCAAAGGGCCTTCTGAATCCTTTTGACTAATGCTCCCACAAGGATTCCTTCAGGCTAACTCAATGCTTGCTATAGGCCAAGCAGAATTCATAGGGGTTGACATGCATGCTCCAATGAAGTAAGTAGGTGAAGAGCATGTCCCAACTAGATCCTTGTCCTGCGCGGCATATTGTGGCCAACTGTGCCTTGCACACATATGGCTGCAGCTCACCCACGCAGCTAACTTGCTTAGCCTGTGTGCAAAAATAAACTTCGCAGCACACTGCTCTAAAAACCTCCATGCTGCATTGGTGCACTGTGCGTATGTATGTGTGACAAACACGTAAACAACTGCCATATGTAGCATGTGCACCCCGCCAATGCGCAAATGCATAATTAATGCGCACACATGAAGATAGGAAGAAGTAATGGTCGAAGAACAGAGTGCCTGCTGGACCAGACACTCAACCCAAAATGTCGGGTTGCCCCCACAGTTGAACTGAAGTAATAGAAGCAGTACTCACCAGCAAAGACCAAGACAAACTTAGAAGTCCAGGCTTCAGGCCACCTCTTACGATGAAATCTTCTGGCAAAAACTTCTCTCTGCTGTCTAGCTGTCCTGGGGGCCCAGGGGAGGAAGGAGAGCCAAAGCACTTGAGGCTGTGTGAAGAGAAGGAACCATGATATGATGGAATCCAGACTGCTCAACTGGTCTACAATACTGACTAGGAGTGGATCCTTGTTCATCCCCATGCGCGTGGGAAACACCTATGGGGTATCTAAAGTACGCACTGGTGACGTCTGCCATCAAGCTCTACTGGGGAGACCCTTTTATAAACAGCTGCCCAGGAGCTAACACAATTTGAAACTGAACTCTATCAGAAACAGCATTCATCATCTGCTGGAGACAGAGAAATACTGAAGTGTACATGCAACAAACACATAAACTGCAGCAAAATAAACATGCAGCACTGGTGTGCCTCTAGTTACATTAGCATTTGTAGTAGAGATGTCACTGAAAGTCTCTGGTTCTTTCTGTCTCCAGGTAGGGGAACACAACCCACTTGTCTGGATTGGTCTAGCAGGACATTCTGGAAACACAGGGCTGGCCCAACCATCAGGCAAACTAGGTAGTCACCTAGGGCAGCAGCTTCTGGTGGGGGGGGGGGGGGGGGAGAGCAGGGCATTCAAAGCTAAACTGTAGTTTTGGATAACCAGGGGAGCAGGGCTAGCACTACCATTAGGTTTACAAGGCAATCATCTAGAGCATGAGCCCTTTGGGGCTGCCCATTACTATCACTGTGGCCCCTCTTTGGGGCCAACAACGGCAGCAATGGAAAAGGAACTGAGACATAGTGATTACCAAAAGCTTCAGCGCTGTGTCGCGGTTCCTGCCTGCTATCTTCGGGTGCTTCTGTCCCCCCTCCGATGTAGACTTCTGGTTTTGCATAAATTGGAAGTTGACGTCAGAGTGGGGAAGAAGCACCCAAAGATAGCAGGCAGGAACCATGATGCAGTGTTGAAGCTTTTGGTAAGAGCCGTGTTGTGGTTCCTTTTCCATTTCCGCTGCTGCTGCTATTAACAGGATGGAGAGGCCTGCCTAGGGTACCTCCAATCCTTGCATCGGCCCTGAAGGAAAAAAGAGACAAACGACGAAACCTGGAAACAGCACAAGCACTGGCAAGTCAAATGCAAGGCATTGATAAGGCAGGCAAAGAGAGAATTTGAGAAGAAGCTTGCTGCAGAAGCAAAAACGCGAAGTAAAGACCTTTTCAAGTACATTCGTAGCAAAAAACCTGTGAGAGAGTCAGTTGGTCCATTAGATGATAAAGGGGTTAAAGGAGCACTAAGAGGCGACAAGGCAATAGCGGAGAGACTGAATGAATTCTTTGCTTCGGTCTTTACTGAGGAATGTAGGGATGTTACCCATGACTGAAGTGGTATTTAAAGGTGCGGAAGAATTGAAGGAAATATCGATACATCGGGAAGATGTATTATAACTATTAGATAAACTGAAGAGTAGCAAATCACCTGAGCCGGATGGTATACATCCAAGGGTGTTGAAAGAACTGAAATATGAGATTGCAGACCTGCTATCAGTAATCTGCGAACTATCATTAAAATCATCTCTAATACCTGAAGATTGGAGGATCGCCAATGTAACACCAATTTTTAAAAAGGGTTCCAGGGGTGATCCGGGAAACTACAGACCGGTGAGCCTGACGTCAGTACCGGGAAAAATGGTAGAAACCATCATAAAGAATAAAATTACTCAGCATGTAGATAGTCATGACCTAATGGGAGACAGCCAACATGGCTTTAGACAAGGAAGATCTTGTCTTACTAATCTGTTATGTTTTTTTTAAGGAGTGAATAATCAGGTGGACAAAGGTGAGTCGGTTGATATTGTGTATCTGGACTTTCAGAAAGCCTTTGACAAGGTCCCTCATGAGAGACTTTTGGCAAAACTAAAGAGTCATGGGATAGGAGGCAGTGTACTAATGTGGATCAGGAACTGGTTAAAAGATAGAAAGCAGAGGGTAGGGCTAAACGGCTAATTTTCCCAATGGAGAAAGGTGAATAGTGGTGTACCCCAGGGATCTGTGCTGGGTCCGCTGTTTTTTGACATATTCATAAATGACCTGGAAAGTGGAATAACGAGTGAGGTTATCAAATTTGCAGATGACACAAAACTATTTAAAGTTGTTAAAACCCAAGAGGAATGTGGAAAATTGCAAGAGGATCTTGATAAATTGGAAGACTGGGCATCAAAATGGCAGATGAAATTTAATGTGGACAAGTGCAAGGTTATGCACCTAGGGAAGAACAACCCAAACTATGGTTACACGATGCAAGGTTCCACATTAGGAACTACCACCCAGGAAAAAGATTTAGGCGTCATCGTGGATACCATGTTAAAACCCTCGACCCAGTGTGCAGCAGCGGCCAAGAGAGCAAATAGAATGCTAGGTATGATAAGGAAAGGAATGGAAAATAAAACAAAAGATATTATAATGCCTCTATATCATTCCATGGTGAGACCGCACCTTGAATATTGTGTGCAATTCTGGTCGCCGTATCTTAAAAAGGATATAGCGATTTTAGAAAAGGTTCAGAGAAGAGCCACCAAAATGGTAAAGGGGATGGAAGGATACTCCTATGAAGAAAGGCTAAAAAGGTTAGGGCTCTTTAACCTGGAAAAGAGACAGCTGAGGGGAGATATGATAGAAGTCTATAAATTAATGAACGGAGTGGAACGGGTAAACGTAGATCGATTGTTTACATTATCAGAATATAGAAAGACTAGGGACATGCAATGAAGCTACAGGGTAAACTATTTAAGACTAATAAAAGAAAATATTTTTTCACTCAACGTGTAATCAAACTCTGGAATTTGTTACCGGAGGATGTAGTAAAGGCTGTTAGTGTAGCTGGGTTTAAAAAAGGTTTGGACAAGTTCCTGGAGGAAAGGTCCATAAACCATTATTAAGAAGGGACCCAGGATAGCAATGCTTGAACCAATACAAGCATTGTGGAACCTGTGTCCCTTGGGGAAACTGCTAGGTACATATGACCTAGATTGACCACTGTTGGAAACAGAATACTGGGCTTGATGGACCTTGGTCTGACCCAGTATGGCATATCTTATGTTCTTATGCTGTTTATTTTATTTTTATTTATTTAACAGTATTTCTAAACCGCCTTATCATAATAATCAAGGTGGTATCACAGCAAACAATCTGGTAGTGTGAGTGTGTTATACATGCAGTGAGAGTGAAAATTTAGTTGAGTGCGTGTTGAATTGTGTGCTAGATTTGTTTGAGCTATGTACAATGTGGGCTATATACAGTGGTGCTAAAATCTTTTATATACATACAGTGTTAGGCGGTAACATGTGCTGCTATACAGTCACTTAGGTTATGTGATGTGTCCATAGTGTTCTATGAACAGCATGGTTTTCAGCTGTTTTCTAAAGTCTTTGAGGTCTGTAGTTGCCCTCAAATCGTCCGGTAGTTTGTTTCATATTGTTGGAGCAGCCATGGAGAGTGCTCTGTCTGTTGTGTCCTTGCGTGTGTGTTTGTATTCACTTGGGGTGCTGACTCGGTTGTGTGTTTGTTTTCTTCTAGGACGTGTGCTGGTGTCTGGTTGTATGAGGGTGTGCAGGCTGTTGGCTGATGTGCGCTGTTTTATCTTAAATAGGTTTATGATAGTTTTGTATCTGATGCGTGCACCGATTGGAAGCCAGTGTAAGTCCTTTAAGGTAGGTGTGATGTGCTCCTGTCTTGCAGTTCCGGATATAATTCGTGCTGCGGTGTTTTGTGCCAGTTGGAGTGGTTTGATGGCTTGTTTCGGTAGTCCAAGGTATATCGGATTGCAGAAGTCCAGTAGTGGGGTTATCAGTGCTTGACAGACGGTACGGAAGTGTTCTGGGGCGAGGAGTGGTTTCAGTCTCCTGATGATTCGCATTTTGAAGTAGGCTTTTTGGATTGTTTTGTCTATGTGTGGCTTGAGATTGAGTTTATTGTCCAGAGTAACCCCGAGGTATCTCACTTCTGACCTTATTGGTATGGTAGTGTTTAGTATCTGTATATTTGGTGGGTGTATGAAGCTTTGGTTCCGAGTGATGATTAAAGCTTCAGTCTTGTTGTAGTTTATTGCGAGGTTGTTGTTTTGACACCAACTGGTCATTTGGGTAAGGCAGTCTGTTAGAAAGATGAGCTTTGGTGGCAATTGACGTCCATCCCTCCCCCCCACCCAACTTTTTTTTTAATATCTGTGACAACATCATTGTCTCCATCCCCTCTAACAGCAAGCTTTTCTGAGGGCCAAAGCTAAGAGATTTAGGGAGAAGGAATGAGGAGAATACTGCATCTTGAAAAAAGTAACCTCTCTGCACATCCTGTACCTGTATACTTAACCTTTTTACTTGGATAAATTTTCTATGTCGCTCATGCCATTTTGGCCCATAAACTAGCATGTTATTCACATCGGAATGGGAAAATGCGAATGTACCGCGAGACAGCTGAATGGAAAGGGTTAAGATTCCCCCATAACTACAACCCGACAAACGTCTGCAAATAAAACTATCCCAACCTCATAATATACAACCCTTGTGATTGGGGGAGGGGCTGAGAAAACATCCCCCTATCCCTGACCTGGCTGTCACTGCCGACAGCCGACCACAGACTGTCATCATGATCTAGCTCTAGTAAGTATTCATAGTATGAAAAAAATCCGCCCGGATCGGAACAGAACAGCGTGGGGGAAGGGAAGGAGGGGAACCGATTGGTCACGCTCACCTCTCAGGATCCGGCCTTCAGCCAACCCCCGGGCACCTGCATCGGAGCAACAATCAGCCGTTTCCATAGCACAGACGGAGCCGGGTCACCGCTGCCATGGCAACACACGACTCGTGCCGTTGAAAGACCCCTTCCGTATTCCAGCTGGGCTCCGACCGTCCGCCTCGCGCCTGTTTTCTTTCCAATTGTCTGTTTGGTGCAGGCTGCGCCGCCCAAGGCTTTGCACCTTAGGAACCGTGCATACCCAATTACAATATTAATGACTGCGATCGGGGTTTAAAGTATCTAATTGGTGGATCTGACTTTTTACGAGCATCGTACACTCCCTCCTTGCCTTTGAATACTATGCGGACTTTCTGCAGAGCCTATCAATTGGTTCCTCAGTCAAAGTCATTGAGAAATCAGCTATACAAACAAAAGGCTGTGCAGTGAAAACAAAAAGGAGATCGGGCGTTTTATCCCCCCCTGCAAACATGCTTCCACAGTCTACAGAGCGACAACAAAACGTTGTTGTGGGCTCGGCGGCAGTCAGAAAAAAAAAGCTGCTGTGAAATGGCAGAGCACTGAACGGCTGCAATGAATTCATAATTGGGAGCAGTTCGAAACAAAAATGAGCAGTTGTAGATGAAGATGGTTAGGAGGAGATCTACCCTTATCCTTCTGCTCCCTCTTTCCCGTTCACTTTGACAGCGACAGCTTTCTTATTAGCAGGACCCCCAGTGTAAATAAGATGTAGATAATAGTTCCCCCCAGTTACTTCCAAGTTGATCTCCTGTTTATTGTAAATACAACTCAGGGTCCCTGTGTTGTATGGTTGTGTAGCAGCAGATAAGCATGCAATAAATAAATCCAGGAGTCTTTTCAAGGATCCAAGCCAGTTTAATGTGCACATGGCTCAAGCCATAAGCAATTTCAAAATGGCTGAGCAATGGCTTCTAGTAAAACAACAACTTTTATAGCTTTCTTGTCCATTCTAAGCATAGGCAAACTTTTCATTGGTCCCAGTACCCCTCTCACCCATCTATTGGTCCCGGTACTGATATGGCTACCCAATCGGGACTCTGGTCTGGGCCCAGCACCTGGTTGCCCCCCTTCTAGTCCCAATTACAATGGTCAGTGTCTCCAACTTGTTACTTCTCTCTCATCCAAGGTCGCTGAGCTTGTTAAAACATATGGGAAGCAGAGGCACTGTGACCTTGCTCTCTGCAGAGTTAATTAATTCCATAGAAGCATAGCACACCTTATCAGTACCAATTAAACTTGTTTTTCTTCTATTTTCCAAGTTTCATTTCTGCTTAGCTATGTTCAGTTAAACTGAGTTAAGTTTCGATTCTTATAGCTACAGTATTCACAAGTGGGGGTTGGGACTCAGGCCTCACTTATAGGCCTTTCACAATAGTAAACCATACTAGGCCATAGCCTACCACAGTTGATGTTGAATGTAAACCGCTCTGATCTAAAATAGAGCGGTATAGAAGAACTGTTAAATAAATAAAAATAAATAAATAAATAAAATAAATAAAGCCAAATCTGGAAGGCTAGAACTCCAAAATGAACTACCTCTAACGGATTGCCCGATTCTCTTCCCGTGACCAACTCCTATTCAATGATTTATTCAACGCCACATGTGGAAACAATTGGCCACATCTTTATTAGCATAACCCCACAGCTTTATTAGCATAACCCAAATGGTACAATCGGGGGCGGCCAAAGGGGGGTGCGGGGCCATGTGCAGAGACTCGGTTCGGGGCCTCATTTGCATAAATATTTGCATAATGTTACCATACGCTAACTTTTAATGTTACTGTAGCAGCAGAGCGCAGACAAACCAATAATACCAGGAGTCTGTTCAGAAGGTCCAAATCATTTATTTGTGCACAAGTCTCAAGCAGAATCAAATTCAAAATGGCTGAGCAAAGTTTTCTGGCAATACAACAACTTTTATAGACTTTTGTTCTATTCTAGGTATAGAAAAACATTTCATTGGTCCCGGTAACCTCCCGTACCTCCCATACCCCTTCTATTGGTCCCGGTACTGATAAGATTATCCAATTATGTTCCTTCAGTGGGCTCAGCACCTGCTTACCCCCCTTCTAGTCCCAATTACAATGGCCAGTTTATCAACTTGTTACTTTCATACTTTCAAGGCCATAGAGCCAATTTGTGCATGTAGGGGAGCAGGGCTCTGCAACTCATCTGTCAGCAGTCCCAATTAAATCCCTTGCAGATGTACTTTCTTATCAGTAACTTTTAAACATATTTTTCTGTATTTTTCCATCTTCCAGTTCTGCTTATCTAAGCTAGTTCAATATTCTTGCTATGTCCTTGCTGTGTTCCAGCTCTACAGGAGCAGGAGCAGATTGGGGGATGTGCAATTCCCATAGGCCTCTCCACTAGCTCCATTTACAGGTCAAGCTAGCTAGGCTCGCTTGCTTATATCAGACAAAGTGGATCACAGGCCTACACCTGCCACATTCCCCCCTTTGATTAATCTCACCCTATTACTTAATAAGGTGTGAGAATTAAATCACCTTGAAATAGTTATACCATGGTTGAAGGATTTCGACTAGGACTAGCTTTATATAGGGCCATTATTTTAGTTGCAGTCTTCCGCTCTACTGTACTATCAATAGCATTATGGATAGAACGCATACAACATGGGATTAAACATGGTAATAAGAAAATAACAGCAACAAGGATTAGTACTAAGATAATGAAAGTCTTAAATCCTCCCAGCCATGAGAACAGGTTAGCAAACCAGTTAGGGAATTTCAATGAGTGCCAAGTTTGCACTGGCACATAAGCATGTCTTTGCATATCTTTAGCAATCTCTTCAACTACTTGACCCTTATCATCTATTTTTAAACAGCAATTAGTTAAATTCAGTTTACCACATACTCCTCCTTCAGCTGCTAACAAATAATCAAGTGCTAAGCGATTCTGATATATAGCAGTGCGCATTTGAGTACTTTGTCTAGCTAAAAGTGTAAGAGCTTGGCTAGTTTCATTGGTTATTATTTCAACTACTGCTTGTAAGCGGATAATACGATTAATCATATAAACTGGGGTTCGATATCCATACATTCCATCATCATTCCAAGTGGCAGGCCCATAATACTCAATGATTCTTTCTGGCGGCCAATCATCACCCTGCCACTTCTCCCACTTGCCTACCTGGAGAGGGGATCTCTTCTGTCTCAGTGCTCTCTTGTGTCGGTGGGTAGTGTATACTGGATATCCTAATTGTTCTCCATGTTCAGTGTTTAAAAGAAAGAAAGAAGGTCTGATGGTTCCTAAGACACATGCCCCTCCCCATTGTGGCGGGAGTTGTGCATACGCTCGGTTTCCACAGATCCAATATAGGCCAGGTGGGGCTTGCCAGACATGGGTTTTGGCAAGATTAGTCCATAAATCAGCAAGTTCAGGAAATCTGGCTAATGGGTTAGGAGGTTCAGGGTGTTTGATTCCTGACCACCATGACGTCTTTTTGGTCGTGGCATTATAGAATTTCTGGCTAAGACAGACCAGCTGTCCTACCTGTTGGGTGAACTGGGGTCCAGTTCTGGCATAGCAAAGACGTCCAACGATTGAGTGCGCTAACACCCATTCGCTAGTAGCCTTGTGTAATTCAGTCTGATTGTAAGTCAGAGAATAATTTAATTCTTGGGCTTCCCATGGCCACTGGTCTCCTATCTGGGTTCCGCCACAGAAATAACAATCTGAGATTTTAAGACTAGATACTACTGCTCCGGCTAATTCTAAAAATAAATTCTGAGAAGGATGAGGGATTTCAAACTTATTTACATGCATGGCCTCATAGAAGGTATTATGGATATGATATTTAGATGACTTGTGGGCTTGGGTATTCAATCTGATATACACAATGGTTCCTGGATCTATTGCTCCACCAGCAATACGTAAACCAAACTTGTATCCTTGCTTCCATGCATTGGGATTGTGTATGCGTAAGTGTAAGGGGTTACAAGCATCTTTCTGACATCATTTGTTGTTGACTTGGTTAGAGTGGCCATTCGTTTATCTATCTTTTCGTCAACTATACCATTATTCCATGTAGCATAAAAAACACATTCCCAATCCGGGCAATAGTAATCTGCTTCAGGGGCAGTACTATAGCCTGGTTCTTTTTTACCTGTACACTTTCTCCATCCTATGGCACCTTCTGGGCACATATACTTATGGTCATTTCGATACGCTTTTTCCCAGGTACCACAGGTGGAGCGACTATCTCTGTTTATAACATTACATGCATCAAAATTCAAAACAGCAGGTCTAGTAATGTTCTTAAGTGGTGGCGTAGCAGCTATTATAGGTCCATCTGCATCCTTCCATCGTATTTCCAACGTGTAATAGGATGGATTCTGATGCGGATTATAGCATACTCTAGATTTGCCATTGGTGCAAACATTTAGTTCAGTGGTATTATAAATACACCGAGTCACTTTTCCAGTGCAGGTATAATAAGAATGGTAAATCAAAGTCTGAGTTACTTTTAGTCCAGTTCGAGTAGAAGTAATGCAAGCAGTGCATGGAGGTAAGGCATGAGTCAGTTCAAAACCTCCAAAGCAGGCAACCAGGGCAAAGCAAAGGTAAAGATACATGTTGATTGGAGTTCTTCTGAATCCTCAACTTGCAGATCTTGACCACGACGTTCTTTTCTTCGTCCCGTTCGCTAATGAAGCAATTCAACGGGTGTTGAGTGTTGATTGAAGATTCTCAAGTTGTCCATCACACATCAACCAACTTAGCAATTTCAGTTGGTTTTTGAAGTATGGTTCAATATAGTATCAAAGTAGTGTGCAAAATCGCACGCAAATTGGGTTAGTTGAAACAAAACTGTTGCTGCATGGAAAAACAGCAATCCTCTTCGAAAGACTTGGCTACTGCAAGGCACTGTGATGAAGTGTCTAAGTTGCTGGTTGCCGTCTCAGAGTAACTCGCAAAGGTGCACCAAGATGCTGTTCTGCTGTCCACTGCTCAGGTTCAGGATCAGCGGTGGGCTTGACTCTGCTGTGGTGGATCCAGGCGTCGATCTCTGCTACCTTTACTGCAGTTGGGGTAGACAGGATGACGATGTATGGTCCCTTCCAATGGGGCTCCAACGGTGTCTTCTTCCAATCTTTGATCCACACCGAGGTACCAGGCTGGTAGGGATGCAGAGGTTCCGTCAAGTTGATAGGCAACTGGTCTTGGATCCACGCATGGAGAGTCTGCAGAACAAAACTAAGAGCTAGGAGTTCTTGCCTGGTTATTTCTGAACCAATTTGGGCTAGACTTCCTTTGATTCCCTGCACTATCGGTGGGGGTTTACCATACAGAACTTCAAAAGGGGAAAAACCTGTTGACTTTACAGGAGCTGAGCGTATTCTGAGTAAAGCTATTGGGAGCACTTGGGGCCACTTTAAATGTGTCTCCTGGCAGAGTTTAGACATTTGGGCTTTTAGGGTACGATTCATTCGCTCAACTTTCCCTGAACTCTGGGGTCTATATGCAGTGTGGAGCTTCCATTGTATCTGTAAAGCTTTTGCTAACTGTTGAGTAATCTGAGAAACAAATGAGGGTCCATTGTCTGACCCTATTACTGCTGGAATTCCAAACCTAGGGACAATCTCTCTCATTAAAACTTTGGTAACTTCTCGGGCTTTCTCAGTTCTGGTTGGGAAGGCTTCTACCCACCCAGAGAAAGTACAGACTAACACTAGTAGGTAGTGATATCCATTGGCTCTTGGCATTTCGGTAAAATCAATTTGGAGGTTGTGCATGGGGGTTACTCCTCCTGACTGAACTTGGGGTGCCGTTATAAGGCCTTGCTTGGCATTATTTTTGGCACAAGTTAGACATTGACGTGCTACTGAAGCTGATATGGTCGTCAATAAAGTAATGTAAAAATGTGGTCTGAGTGCTTTTTCCATAGCACTTTTCCCATAGTGGGTGGCTTCGTGAAAAGCTTTGACAAAAGATGGTCCTAACAGTTCAGGAATTACTATTCGTCCAGGGGGTTGACTGCCCTCTGCTGGTGGCAGCTCAATCCATCCATCTTTCAGTACTCCATCTTCTTTGTTACAATAGTAATCTAATTCTTGGGTGGTATATCGTGGTGTCCATAAATTCAGAGGTACTGGAAACAATGCTGCTTGCATTGGCATAGCTTGTGGTGTAATCTGTCCCGTCATAGCTGCTTGTCGTGCTGAGGCAACTGCAAACCTATTTCCTCGGGCAACTTCTCCTTTTCCTGCTTGATGTCCTCTGCAATGCATGACAGCTACACGTGTTGGGGCCCAAACTGTATCAAGTAACATCAGTATCTCGGGGCCATACTTGACTGATTTTCCTCCGGATGTGATGAGCCCTCGTTCTTTATAGAGAGCTCCATGGGCATGTAGAGTAGTAAAGGCATATTTGGAATCTGTATATACATTTAGCACAAGTTTCGCTCCTAATAATAATGCTCTGGTGAGTGCTATCAATTCGGCTTTCTGAGCTGATGTGCCTGAGGCTAAAGCTGATGACTCAACTACTTCATGTTGAGTGACAACTGCATATCCGGCACAGCGTCATCCATCGAGGATGAGACTGCTCCCATCAACATAATAGACTTGGTCAGGGTTGTCTATGGGCACATCTGTCAGGTCAGGTCGACTGGAGAACACAGTGTCCATGACTTCGATACAGTCATGTTCTGGGAGTTCTTCACTAATGGGTATCAAGGTGGCTGGATTCAAGGCATGACTCACTTCTAGTTGTATCTGTGGGTTTTCACATAACATGCTCTGGTATTTCAACATTCGGAAATTGGTGAGCCAGTAGTTTGCTTTTTGTTCCATGAGGGCAAGGACTGCATGTGGCACAGTGACTCGTATGTTCTGTCCTAATGTGAGCTTGTCTGCTTCACTCACTAATAATACTGTAGCTGCAACTGCTCTCAGGCAAGGTGGCCATTCCTTGGCCACAGTGTCCAACTGTTTCGATAGATATGCTACAGGTTGCTCCCAATTTCCCAATTTCTGAGTCAACATGCCTAAGGCATTTCCCTGTGCTTCATGTACAAACAAGTGGAAAGGCTTGTGAACATCTGGTAGTCCAAGTGCTGGTGATGACATCAATTCTTCCTTTAACTTCTTGAAGGCTGTATCCTGCTCAAGTCCCCACTCCAGTGGCGACTTCTCTTCTCCTTTTGTGGCTTCATATAATGGTTTGGCAATTTGGGCGAAGTTGGGTATCCAGATTCGGCAATATCCTGCCGCTCCCAGAAAGGCTCTGACTTGCTTTCTGGTTGTTGGGGTTGGAATTCTGCATACTGCTTCTTTTCTTTCTCTGCCTAATCTTCGGCTTCCTTGGGTTATACGAAAACCCAAGTATTTCACTTCTTTTTGGCATAGCTGTGCTTTTGCTCTGGAAACTTTATATCCAGCTTCATTTAGTAACTGCAAGAGGTCTTTGGTGGCTTGTATACATTCATGTTCTGATACTGCAGCTATCAGCAGATCGTCCACGTATTGGAGAAGCACTCTCTTCCCCGGGGCCACTGGATAACTTGAAAGGTCTTGATTTAGTGCAGCACTAAAAATGGTAGGTGAATTCTTGAATCCTTGGGGTAATCGTGTCCATGTGAGTTGGCCCCCTCTTCCAGAGATGGGGTCCTGCCATTCAAATGCAAACAAAATTTGACATACAGGGGCTAATCTTATGCAAAAGAATGCATCTTTTAGATCTAGTACAGTGAAATGGGTAGCTTCAGCAGGTATCAGTCCTAGAAGAGTATAAGGATTGGGTACAACTGGATGTATAGTTTCGACTGCATCATTCACTCTCCTTAGGTCCTGCACTGGGCGGTAATCATCCGTCCCAGGTTTCTTTACTGGCAAAAGTGGAGTGTTCCCTGGGGATTGACATACTTTTAGTAGGCCATATTCGAGCAATCTTTGTAAGTGGCGATGAATGCCTTCAATTGCAGTTCTTGGGAGAGGGTACTGTTTGACGTGTACTGGTGTAGCACTAGGCTTAAGGGTTACAATTACTGGAGCTATATGTTTGGCTAGGCCTGGAGGACTGCCTTCTGCCCATACTCCAGGTGGTGCATGAATGTTCTTTAAAGTTTGTTCGAAATAAGTGTCCTGGATAGAATCATCAATGTAATATCTCCATTCTTCTTCTCGGGGTACCGTCAGCAGCATTATTCCTGCTGGTTTGGCTTGGGGGTTTACTGTCATTTGCATTTCTCCTCTTTCAGAGAAAGATATTTGTGCTTGAAGCTTGGCTAACATATCTCGTCCCAGTAGTGGCACTGGACATTCGGGCATGTAAAGGAATTGATGAGTTATTTGCTGTCCTCCCAGACTGCATATACGATTCTGAAGAAAAGATTTTGTAGCTTTGGCACCAGTTGCTCCTATGATGGTGACTGCTTTTGTAGAAAATGGGGCTATCTTTTTGTCTATTACTGAATGTTCTGCTCCAGTATCAACCATAAAGTTCATAACTTGGTCTCCTATTTGTATTCCGACCATAGGCTCCTGGAGACCTAAAGCAAACTCGGAGCCCGGTCTGTCCTAGTCCACGTCATTTTCATCATGGATTGTCGTAGTCACTGCTTGGATAGCTCCTCCTCTTTCTCGCTGGAATTGTTCTCGATTGGCTCCTCCCCGGTTCTGGGGACGGCCTCGTCTTTCTTCTCGCCACTGATGATTGTTTTCATCATCTTGCTGGGCGTCTTCGGGTTGCGGGCATGCATCTTTCCAATGTCCTTCTTCCCAGCAATAGGCGCATTGGTTTACGCCTATTTGGGGCCGGCTTCCTCCTCGGCCCCGCCCCCTTCCTCGGCTCCTTCGACTAGGGACACCTCCCCTTTTCTGTTCAACTAAGGCCGCAGCCAAAAAAATCAGCTTTCTTCTTCATCTTTCGATCACATTCTTTCTGCCTTTCATTATCACGATTCACATACACCTTATGAGCGACTTCCAGTAACTGAGTTGCATTCATGCCCGCAAACCCTTCTAATTTCTGTAATTTACGTCTAATGTCTGGTTGAGATTGGTTTACAAAAGCAGAATTCACCATGTATAAACTTCCTGGTGCATCGGGATCGTAGGGAGTATACATTCTATATGCTTCAGTTAATCTTTCATGAAATTCTGCAGGGCTCTCTTCTATACCTTGGATAACTCCTGCAACTTTGGAAAGGTTCATAGCTTTCTGGCCCCACCTTTTCAGGCCTTGTAACAAGCCTTGGCGAAAACGGGCTAGGGACCTGGATCCTCTATCTGTATTTGGATCCCAACGGGGGTCTTCATTCGGGAATTCTCTCTGAGCTGCTTCACGATTGTCTATTTTGTCTACCACTCCTGGTTCTGGGGCTACAGGGTTCTCTGCCATCCAATCTATAGCTGCTTTCTTAATTCGTGTCCGCTCCTCCGTCGTGAATACAGTGGTCAGGAGCTGGCGGCAATCTGCCCAAGTGGGTTGGTGGGTTTCCATAACAGTATTTATTAATTCTGTAAGTTCCTGAGGCTTATCAGTATAGGAGGCATAATGCGACCTCCAATTTAACAAATCAGTTGTAGAGAAAGGGACATACACATAACTTAGGGGTCCCGCTACCACCTCATCATTATCATTCTTTACGGGCACTCCCGGGACTTGCCGTAAGGGCATCATCTTGGCAATAGATACCTTTTGGGATCTAAGGGATATTTTCGTAACTGTCTTATCAGGGGTCACTTTCTTCTTTTCTACAAGTTTCACCTTGGATGTGCCTTTCACTGGCAAACTAGTGCTGGCTACCATTTTTACACTGTCAGTATCACTTATGGAAGTTTCAGTGTCTAATTGCTCTATTTCGGTATCTGACTCTCCTTTTTCTGTCTCAGACGATTCACCTTCATGTAAAGAGGTTTCATCTTCCTGCTCTTCGGGTAATAGCTCTGGGGTTGGGTCCCGCCTCGGCTGTCTCGGGGTTTCTGGGGCGGGACGCCGGGCAGCCCTTACTGGACCTGGGGTTCGAAGCTGTCGGGGAATCATTTCTGGGGAGTCAGGATCTACCAGGACAGGCTTCTTCCTGGACTTCTTATCCTGCCCTTCCATTCTAGGCTGTTCTGTTTTCTGACTAGAATTTGTCTTAGCTAACATTATTCTGCACTGTTCTTCATAACAGCGCTGCGCCCAAGGGGGCTGATCTTCACAAATACTTAACCAGGAATCTATATAGGGGTACTGATCGGGGTGCGCTATCCGCACTCTACGGTGTACTAACTGGATAATTTCTACATTAAAGGTTCCCTCTCGGGGCCAGGTGGGGTCTAGATCGGGCCACTCCCTAGTACACAAAATCTGTAAACGGGCTGCTGTCATTTTAATACCATAATCTCCAGAATATCCCTCTTTAAAATGTGCGATCATACATTCTAATGGAGTGTTCCTAGTAGACCCCGCCCCTCCCATTTCGATGTGTGCGCGCTACAAGAGACAAAAGGGAAAAGGAGGGCGGACCGTGGGTAAGGGGTCCTCACGGCCCTGGAAACGTATAAGGAGAACAAATAAGACAAGACGACAATCGCTTCCCCCTTTTCGCGACCTGAACGCGGTCGCCCGGTCAGGAAATGCGCTACTCAGGGGTCCGCCTTCACTTGGTCCGTGCTGCCAGACCTCTCATCCACACTTCTTTCACACAATCATGCTAGCAACGTATCCCAAAATGCATTTCGTTCTATCTATTCTGACTAGTCTTATCCAATTTCCAATTACAAAAAGACGGGGTTTCGCCCTGCGAATACTCATGCGGGGGTACTCGGTCCGTCTTTGAGAGGTGATCAAGCTCTCTTACCAATTTCGAATTTTCTCGAGATTACAAATTCCAAGTTCCAATGGCAGCACTGCTCTTTCTATATCTGTCTAGACAACAAATCAAAACTATACTCACCGGATCCGGTCCTCAAACTTCCCAAGCAGGCGCATGAGTTGGACCTCGGACTCCCCTCACTCGGGTTCGAGGCGTTGGCTCCAGCCGGGCTCGGCACCCGCCGAGGTCCGACCAGCTCCCTCCGATGCAAGGGACCGGCAGCGCCAGGGAGCAGCCCTCGTCGGAAGGGCACGATCCCGGCAGGACCAAGCCTATAGAGGCGGAAAGTCGTGGTATATTGCCCTATATACACTCTGATTCCACAACTTCCCGGCCAATCCACCAAGAATATGTAGCAGCAGAGCGCAGACAAACCAATAATACCAGGAGTCTGTTCAGAAGGTCCAAATCATTTATTTGTGCACAAGTCTCAAGCAGAATCAAATTCAAAATGGCTGAGCAAAGTTTTCTGGCAATACAACAACTTTTATAGACTTTTGTTCCATTCTAGGTATAGAAAAACATTTCATTGGTCCCGGTAACCTCCCGTACCTCCCGTACCCCTTCTATTGGTCCCGGTACTGATAAGATTATCCAATTATGTTCCTTCAGTGGGCTCAGCACCTGCTTACCCCCCTTCTAGTCCCAATTACAATGGCCAGTTCATCAACTTGTTACTTTCATACTTTCAAGGCCATAGAGCCAATTTGTGCATGTAGGGGAGCAGGGCTCTGCAACTCATCTGTCAGCAGTCCCAATTAAATCCCTTGCAGATGTACTTTCTTATCAGTAACTTTTAAACATATTTTTCTGTATTTTTCCATCTTCCAGTTCTGCTTATCTAAGCTAGTTCAATATTCTTGCTATGTCCTTGCTGTGTTCCAGCTCTACAGGAGCAGGAGCAGATTGGGGGATGTGCAATTCCCATAGGCCTCTCCACTAGCTCCATTTACAGGTCAAGCTAGCTAGGCTCGCTTGCTTATATCAGACAAAGTGGATCACAGGCCTACACCTGCCACATTACCATACGCTAACCAATACATTTCAGAGAATAACAATACATGACCTACTGGGGAAAGAGAACAAGTAGCAATGTCAAATAGGAATTACATAAACAGAATACCTCAGCTCAGTTACACATGCAGAACATAGATAGACCATCACCAAACAAGGAATCACAATTTAGAAACAGGAAGACAATTGAACTGGGAACCCGAAAAGCCCAACTTGGAATGTACAACAACACTGTAGAAATAAAACAGTAAATTATTTTATTTGCAAATCTTTTATATACCGCCAATTCCGAAGATCAGTGGCGGTTTACATCCAAACAACATTGCATTACATGGAACAATTGTAGCGATATATAAACAGGTACATTGAACTGTAATTAAACTATATACAGGTGGTATGACAATGTTTTGAAACTATTTACAAGTTATTACATAGTTTTTACATATATACATATTGGTGGTTCATCTTGAGTTCAGCTATAGGATTTGTAGAGAGAGTATTGTAGCTAGTATATTCATTAGTGAGTTATGGTGGATAGGAGGTCTTATCCAAGTCATTATCTATGATAGAGTAGTATTGTGAGAACAGGTATGTTTTTAAGTCTTTTCGGTATTTTTGTAAGTCTTTTGTTTCCCTTAATTGATCTGGAAAGTTATTCCATAATGAAGGTGCTACGAATGAGAAGGCACTGGTACTTGTTATTTGTTTTGTTTTTCGTATAGAGTCGGGTACTAGGATGGTATTAAGGTTTTTTCTTCGTCTTAATCTATTTTCTGTAGGACTATGAATCAGTGTGGATAGATATGAAGGGGCAATCTGATTAATTAATTTAAAGGTAGTCAATAAGATTTTATATTGAATTCTACTGGATATAGGCAACCAATGTAGAGAATAGAGTATCGGGGTAATGTGGTCAGATAGCTTGGCTTTGGAAATTATTCTCGCAGTAACATTTTGGGCCATTTGTAGAATTTTTATGTTCTTTTTCGCTATTCCTAGTAATATTCCGTTACAAAAGTCAAAGTGGGGGGTTATTAGTGCTTGTGTGATAGTTCTAAAGTCATGATTTTCTAAAAGTGGCCTCAATTGTTGAATGGAGCGAAGCTTGAAGTAAATTGTTTTGGTTATTTTCTTAATGTGGTTAGTGAAACTAAGGGTCTTGTCAAGGGTGACTCCTAAATATTTAATCTCTTCCTTGACGGGTAGGGTAAAGTTCAGAATTTTGATATCGGTTGGTGGTGTGTAATTTGCGTTTCTGGATGTGATTAATACCTCAGTTTTTTTTAAATTAATTTTCAGATTGATTGAACGTAGCCATTTTTCAGCTTCCGTGAGGCAGGTTGCTATTTTTTCATAGCTGGGATCATGTATGTTGAATGCGGAGTACAACATAATGTCATCCGCATATATATGGTAATTCATCTTATATTTTTGGAAAATGGTGCAAATTGGTTGAAGGTAAAGGTTGAATAGAAGAGCAGATAATGCAGAGCCCTGAGGTATTCCTTGTTCCTGGGGAAAAGGGGACGATGAGGTCTGGTTAACTTGTACAAATTGTGAGCGGTCAGATATGTATGATTTAAACCAATCTAGGGTAGTTTTCCTTAATCCTATCTGTCTGAGTCTTGATATGAGAATATTGTGGTTTACGCTGTCAAAAGCAGCGGATATATCAAGGAATACCAGAATGAGTGCTTGTTTTGTGTTATCTAGACCCTTAATGAGGGTATCAAGTAGGGCAAGAAGGAGGGTTTTTACACCGTGAAAAGGTCGGAATCCGTATTGGTGATCATCAAGGGGTGCAGACGTGTCTATGTAATCTTGGAGTTGTAGTTGAACAACTTTTTCAATGATTTTGGTCAGGAACAGGATACTGGCAATCGAGCGATATGATGATGGGTCATTTTCATTTAGTGTTTTATTCTTTAAAATCGGGCAAGTTGTGGAGTTTTTGAGTTCTTTAGGTAATACCCCAAGCTGAAGAGATTTGTTAACTATATTTAGAATAAAGGGGGCCAGTTCTTGTTTTGTTGTCTTAATCCACATAACTGGGCAGGGATCAAGGATGGATGTTGTGGTGTTAATATTCAATATTATACTTAGTAATTGTTTTTTATCAGTCAGCTGAAAGGAATTCCATGTATTTTTGTTGTTTATTGATATTACGGATTCGGGTATTGGTATTGAGGATAATTTAAGTTTACTAGCAAAATAATTTGCTAGATCTGGTAACTTGATAGGGACCGGTTGATGATTAGTACTGGGGGCTTTTGATAAGGATTTTACAATTTCAAACAGTTCCCTCGGACGATTAATAGCTTTAGATAGAATTGAGGTATGATGTTTTTTAGCGTTATTAGTTGCTGCTCTATATTTGTTAAGAGTTGTGAAGTATAGCTCCCGGAACTCGGGTGTTTTTTTTGTTCGCCATTTATTTTCTATTTTTCGAAGATTTTTTTTGATAGATGCTAATTCGTGTGTGTACCATTTTTCTGAGGTTCTTTTATAGCGCTTGTTAGTTTTGGTAGGTAATGGTTTGGAAGCTTCTTTTATAACCGTGTTCCAATTAGCAATGTCTTTGTCAATGTTTTTTGAGTTTGTATCTAACTGTGGTATAATTGTACCCAGAAATTCTTCTGATACAAATGGACAGAATCTTGGCCCTTGATGAGTTGTGGTTTGATGGGGAGAGGATGTGACTTGTGTTATGGTGGGAGGAAATTAATTTCCTCTTGTACTAAACAAAGCGCAGACGTTAATGATGCACATTTCCCAGAGCTGACATATTCCAGTTCATAAATTCAAAATAAAGAGATATTTTTCTACCTTTTGTGCATTTTTTTTCAGTTGCAATTGCTTCAGCCACTTTCTTCTGATTTCTTCAGTGTCTTCTGCTAACTCTCCATCATCTGCTGTCCATTTGTCCTTTCTTCTCTCTTCTAGTTTGTTTTCCATTCTCTCTCTACATCTGCTTTAACATACTAATCTTTCTCCTTTTGCTCTTTCCTCATTCCTACTTCATCCACTCAAATTTTACCCCTCCATCCTCAATCCCCACTTACTCTCCCAATACCTGACCAATTGTAGATTTGTCTTCCCTCCCACACAAAATATGTTTCCCCTCTTCATTTCACTCTCCCAGCTCCATCCCATTCTAATCCTCCCCCAACATCAGCTCCCTTCTAGTTCCAGACCCACCCAGCATCCGCTCCCTTCTAGTCCCCGCCTCAGCCCATTTCCAGTCCTAGCCCCCCATCAGCCCATTTCCAATCCTATCCTAGTCACACCATCAGCCCATTTCCAGTCCTAGGTCCCCCATCCATTTCCAGTCCTATCCGAGTCCCTCCATCAGCTCATTTACAATCCCAGCCCCCCATCAGCCATTTCTAGTCCTTTCCTAGCCCCACCATCAGCCCATATCAAATCCTAGCTCCCCTCCACTCAGCCCATTTCCATTCCAAGCCCCCATCCCCATCAGCTATTTGCAGTTCAAGCCCCCCTTCCACTCAGCCCATTTCCAGTCCTAGCAACCCCCCAGCCCATTACCAGTCCTAGCCCCCCATAGCCTATTACCAGTCCTAAGTCCCCCATCAGCCCACTTCCAGTCCTAAGCCCCCCATCACCCCATTTTCAGTCTTATTCCCCCCATAGCCCATTACCAGTCCTAACCCCCCATCAGCCCACCTCCAGTCCTAACCCCCCCATCAGCCCATTTCCAGTTCTAGCCTCCCCATAGCCCATTACTAGTCCTAACCCCCCAATCAGCCCACTTCCAGTCTTAGCCCCCCCCATAGCCCATTACCAGTCCTAGCCTCTCTCCCCTCCCCCCCATCAGCCCTGGTAGATTAAAAAAACAAACAAACCGGCTGCTGCTGGCACTGCCACCGTGGCAGCGGCAGAATCAAGCGTCCTGTGGGCCCCCCCCCCGCCCTGTAGAGTCCTCCCTGCAGCATCAGCTCCCTCAGCGCGGGCTTAACAGAGCCGCTAGAGAGAAACTCTCCCTTCGCGGCTCTGAAAGCCGACTCTGAGGGAGCTGATGCTGCAGGGAGGACTCTGCCAGGCAGGGGGGGGGGGGGAGAGGGCCCATGGGACACTTGATTCTGCTGCTGCCATGGTGGCAGCAGCTGCCGTTTTTTAAAAATCTACTGGGCTGATGCAGAATGTATTTTGCGCGGGGCCCCCTGAAACGCGGGGCCCTGTGCAAAAAAAACATTCTTGCTCAATGGACGGGCCGGCCCTGGGCACAATTAAAAATGCTTTATATGGAGGTGGGCTGTCCCCTAGTTCCCTGAGCTGACTTAGTGTGGTGGTTTCAGGCCATTATGCCTATTCAGAGTTCCACACCAAGCTAGGCCCTCACTGGTGTTGGAAACACCTTTACCTGTGGCCAATTTACCTATGGCCAATATGACCAATGAGACTCAGAGCAGAATATTGTGAAGAGGTTTATTTTTCAATACGTTGCCTGCAGACAGCAGGTAACCAGCACAACATAACAGCATAAGTGTAGGCACGCCCCTTTCTGGGGTTACCTTGCTTTTATCCCTTTTCTCTGAACATACACTTTTCCTCTTTATTCACCTGGCTTTCCCCTTATTTGGGTTATCTTTCTTTTCTTTATAACTGTAAGCCCTGCCCCCCCCCCCCTTCTCGAGGGCAGTCTAGGTGTAGAGAAAGAGGAAGTAAGAGAGGCTCTTACAATCTCCTTTTAATATAGTTTTCAGATTTTCTAACAATTTTTAATTTTACACATATATATCTATCTTGGATTCTTGTGCTTTACTTATATTTTTCTATATTTTTCTACCTTATACTTTCAAGCTATTCCTATGCACTGTTAGCTTTGCAGGCTTTCTCTGCAGATATGGGGTGGGTCAGAAAAAGGGGAGGGGGGAAAGATTCTTCAGAATTTCTTCACAAATTGGGTGGGGATGTGTAGCCTTGCACAGCAAGTATTTTGTCTTTTGCCTTAAAGCTTGCATATTTCAGGGGGTTTGAGGATCAGTAAAAGTATAGCTTTTAAAGAGGGGGACATATATAGCTGTCAATTTTAAAGAGAAAGAGAAGGATATATAGATGTTTTCTGTCTGTTTTAAAGAGAGGAATTTACTCAGCCTGCCATGGCTAGAGGGGAGAAATTAGGGAAGTGGTCAAACAACCTCAGTTGCACAACCTGCACTATCTCTCGGTTGCATAAGGTTTTCAACACAGTCCTCGGGGAACCTTAGGCCAGTCAGGTTTTTAGGATTCCCAGAATGAATAGGCATGAGAAAGATTTGCATGTTCTGTCTTCATTGTATGCAAATCTATCTTATGCATATTCATTTGGGAATTCTGAAAACCCGACTGGCCTAGGGTTCCCCGAGGACTGGGTTGAAAACCGAGGAGCTCTGTGCTTTTTGATAGCAACTTGGTATTTTCTATTCTACTGGCAGAAAGGAGATAGAAAAGAGGGGAGTGGGGGGTTACCTGCTAAGAAGGAAGTGAGGAAGCTGGTCAGGGACTGATAAGCCATATCATATTATACAGGCGTCTCTTGTTTAACCCTTTTTGTAAAAACAACAGTTTCATTTTTCCATCAACCGGTTTCTGTGCTCTCACTTCTGCAGTCTCATGGCTGCCTATGCTTGGCTGGCCACTGTCTTTGAGGAGACTCACTGGGGCACTTCACCTTGCCATCAGCTAAGGTGCACTGCCCCTCACTCTGGATTTCTATTTGGCAGCTATTTGGATCAGGTAACTGCTGCTAAGCTGTGACAAGGAAAATGCAGTATACAGTGTTGTTGTTAAGTGCCGTTGAATCGGTGTCAGCTCATGGCCCTCTGGATAGTTGACCTAAAACTGTGTTCAGTCTTCAGTCAGGCAGCTCATTGTTGATAGAGTGGCACTCATGTTGTTGTTAAGTGCCGTCGAGTTGGTGTCGACTCATGGCGACCCTGTGGATAGTTGTCCTAAATTGTGTTCGGTCTTCAGTCAGTCGGCTCATTGTTGACAGACTGATACCTGTAGCTGCTGTTATTGTATCAATCCACCTCACTGCCAGCCTTTCTTTTTTGTGCTGACTTTTTACCTTGCCAAGCATGATGTCTTTCTCCAAAGATCTCTCTCTTCTCATGATGTGTCCAAAGTATGAAAAACGAAGTCTTGTCATCTGAGCTTCTAACAAAAGTTTAGGTTTGATCTCCTCTAGTACTGAGTGATTTGTTCTTCGGGCAGTCCATGATATACACAGTATTCGTTGCCAGCACCATAATTCAAAGGCATCAATTTCCTTCCTGCCTATCTTTTTCACTGTCAAATTTGGAAGACAAATTCATGGCCAACTGACTGGAAAAGATCTGTGTTTATACAAATACTGAAGAAAGGTAACCCGACTGACTGTGGAAATTATCACACAATCGCTTTGATCCCACATGCCAGCAAGATTCTACTCAAGATCATTCAGCAGAGACTACAGCCGTACCTGGAACAAGAACTGCCTGAAGTGTAAGCAGGGTTCAGGAAAGGGCGAGAAACGTGACACATCATTGCAGATGTGAGATGGATCCTTGAAAATACAAAAGAATACCAAAAAGATATCCATATGTGTTTTATTGACTACAGCAAGGCTTTTGACTGTGTAAACTAGGAGAAACTGGGCACATTAAGAAGCACCTGACAGTTCTCTTGCACAACCTTTACACTGATCAAGAAGCAACAGTTCAAATGGAACAAGGAGATACAGAATGGTTTAAAATCAGCAAAGGTGTACGACAAGGCTGCCTACTTTCCCCCTACCTCTTTAATTTATATGCAGAACAAATCATCAGAGAAGCAGGAATGTATGAAGACAGCTGAGGTGTGAAGACTGGTGAAAGACTCATCAACAACCTCCATTATGCTGATAATACCACATTACTGGCTGAAAGTGAAGATGATCTGAAACATTTGCTTCTCAAGATCAAGGAACATAATCTTAAAATGGGCCTGCACCCTAATTTAAAGAAGACAAAGATATAATGTATCCATAGCCATTTAGTCAGGTGTTGATTGAAAAATATGCACCAACTGCAGGAGTCCATATTTGTGAGCTTGAACTGGATGAGTAGAATGGGATGGGTTGCAATCAAGCTCAAAGAGGAAGACCCTCTGGCCCGCCCAGCTTTTATGCCCGGCTGGCTTGGCCATGTTTTTTATTTATTTTATTTATTTATTTAACATCTCTTATATACCGCGCTATTAAAATCAGCGCGGTGTACATCGAACAAAATATACTGCAATGTGTACAGGTAACATCGAGTTTACAGAGAACAAGGGAATATAAAACATGGAATAACAGGGATAACTATGTACAATAAACAATATACTATTTATATGCTTTAATTATGTACCATATTTAAACTCGAGTGAATATTGAACATGTATTCATGGGTAGGATGAGTCTATAGTAGTAAGGTAGATTTTCGTGGGGACTAACCGTTTTCTGGTTGGATTAAAGTGCTAGGGTGTTTGGTGTGAGTGGGAGGCCTGTTGGCTGTGTGCGTGTCCATGGACACTTCTGGGTAGTATTTTGTGAATAATTGATGCTTTACGGCTTTGCGGAATTGTAATAGACTTTTGATGCCGCGGATTTCGTGGGGAAGTTTATTCCAATTCCTGGGTGCAAACAATGAAAAAGCTCTGTTTGATGTGGCTTTAGTACATGAAGTCATCATCTTAGGAACTATTAAAGTGTTCATAGTTGTAGTCCTTCTGTTTCTATTTTCAGGGGTGTTGTGGATTAGTTTTCTGATTGGTGTTGGTGGGTAGATATTCATGGCTTTGAAGGTCAAAACTAGTGACTTGTATGAGAGTCTGGCTTGTAGTGGTAGCCAGTGTAGGTCTTTCATGATAGGCGTTATATGAGCAGACCTTGGTGACCCAGAGAGGACTCTAGCAGCTGTATTCATAGCCAGACGTAGTGGGTTTAAGGTTGATTGAGGGAGCCCGTGGAGGATGATGTTTGCAAAATCTAGATGTGGCAGGACTAGTGCCTGGAAGGTTGACCGGTAATCAGTATAGTCTAGTAGTGGACGGAGGTGGCGCAGTGTTCTGATCTTATGGTATATGTTCTTTGTCACATTCTTCACGTGCATTGTCATGTCCAGGTGTTGATCTAATGTTATGCCGAGGTATCTGATCGTGGGTTTGGACGTCAGTTCTGTGTTGTTGACCAGCAGTGACGGCGGAGGTACAAACTTAAGATTCCTTGTAACAAATAGGACATCAGTTTTGCTATGATTTATTCTTAGGTTTTGAGTCAGCAACCATTCAGCTACTGCTCCGAAACAGTTGGTTATTGGAGTAAACACTGGTTGGTCAGTTTTGAACGGCATGTATATGAGGATGTCATCAGCGTATGCCAAGCATTGCACGTTGAAGGATCTGATCAATTCACAAATCGGCTGCATATAAATATTGAACATTAACGCCGATAGTGAAGATCCTTGTGGTACGCCTTGAGACTGTAGGAACGGCTCTGAGGATTTCTGGCCTGTTTTAACTTGTTGCCACCTGTTGGAAAGGTAGGATCTACACCATTCCAGTGCTGTGCTTCGAATCCCCTTCTCTCTCAGACGTTGAATTAGTATATCGTGGTTTACAGAATCGAAGGCAGCAGAAATGTCTAAAAAGATGAGAACAAATCCTTGTTTGATGTTGTTTATTCCTGTGATCAGATCGTTGAATAGGGTTGTAAGGATTGTGTCGACTCCATGTGCTTCTCTGAATCCATGTTGTGATTTGTCTAGGGGTGCTTCTGTGTCAATGTGATGCTGGAGTTGTTGTTGGGCAGCTTTCTCAATGATTTTTGCAAGCTGGGGGATGCTTGAGATTGGCCTAAATGATTCAACTTTGGATGGATCAAGCTTACTGTTTTTTAGTAGGGGCTTGATAGAGGTGTGTTTAAGACTCTGGGGGAATGAGCCTGTTAGGAAGGATTGGTTCAGAATTTTGCATAGGATTTGGCTTAGATCATGTCGCAGATCTTTGATCCAGTTAGCTGGGCATGGGTCGTTAGGTGCCGTGCTAGGATTGATGGAGGCAATAATTCTCTCAATTTCACTAGATGATATAGTATTGAAGTTGCAAAATGGAGTTATATGAGATTCCTTAGGTGATATAATGGGATTGATGGTATTTATGCATGTGCTGGACTTAATCATTTTTGATTGCAGGTAGTTTGCGTAGTCCTGTGGCCGAGGTGTTGCAGGTTGGTCTGAAACTGGCTCTCTTGTTATGGATCTTACTAAGTTGAATAGAGCATGAGGTTTATTGATGGAGCGCTTCAGTAGGTTTGTGTGGTATAGTTTCCTGCTCAATGTTACCTTTTCACGGTGGGTAGCTAGGTGTGAGTTATATGTTTCAAGGGCTTCTGGTGAGTGGGTTTGGCGCCACTGTCTTTCAAGTTTGCGTAGATGAATGAGGGATGTACGAAGGTCAGCAGAGAACCATGGTGCGTGATCTCGTTTTCTTATTTTCTTATCCATGTGCACTGGACATGAGGCGGCTCTGAGGTTCTCGTCCCATTTGGATACCAGGTCATCTAAGTTGAGGGTAGTGTTGGTCAAGAGTGGATGGAGGTTATCTAGGACTTTGTCGCGGTTGAGAGGTTTGAAAACGGACTGCATGGGTTCCGGGTGAGTTAGATGGTATTTGACTCACATGTGAGGTAAAGGTGGGTATATTGAATTGAATAAGATTGTGATCAGACCAAGGTACTGGTATAACCGATAGTTGAAGGGCTTGGTGTGTTAAGGTTTTGGAATGAGGTGCGAAGATGAGGTCTAGTTTGCCTCCTTTAGTGTGGGTGGGAGAGTCGACATATTGTTTGTAACCTAGATCCTCTAGTGCGTCTAGAAATGCTTCTGAATGGCTGTCATGAAGAGAAGGGAGGTTGAAGTCGCCAACTACCCAATTTGGAGAGCGTGATGTGGATGTTGCGCATGCAAGCTCAATTATTGTTGGAAGGTCATCCGGTAATGGGGATGGTGCTCGATAAAGCAGGTTGATTGAGCAGAGATCATTGGATATAGTGAGGGAGTCAAGGTGGGTTGAGCTGGAGGAGTTGCATAGCTTGAAGTTAAGATCTGTTTTAGCAAGGATGAGCGTTCCGCCTCCTTTTTGAGTGGATCTGTGGCATGTGTAGAGGTTGAATCCAGGAGGCAGCATCTGGTTTAGGAGGATGTTGTCGCTGTCAGATAGCCATGATTCTGTAACCATCAGGATGTCGAGCTTGTATTGAGGAATCAAGTCCATGACTACGGGCCATTTTGATCGTATGGATCTGGCATTTATCAATGCACATTTTAGGAGGCGTTGTCGATGGAGTTTCTCAGATTGGGCTTTGTTGATGACTTGAAGGGGAATGCTAAGAAGATGGGAGTGGGATGTGTGGTTGCGTTTTGCATTTGTGTGGTGGGAGAATTCAAACCATCTCCTTCCATATGTACGCAGTATTGGTATGTAGCTAGTATCGTGGTTGAGGGCGTTTGTGATGCAGGGGAGCCCAAAGGTAAGGAGGGTAGTGATCAATAACAGGACCTTGTACATTTTTAGGTTAGATATAAATAATGCAATGCCTATAATAGTGCAATAACTAGCAGCAGTGCAGTGATCCGCAATTGCTATCAACAATGCAATGACTAATTGATATTGGCAACAGTTAAAGGACTATAGGCAGTGGTGGAACAATGTGCTAATTTAGTATTGGCAATAGTATTAAGATTATTGATTTGCAGATAACAGTATAATAGCTTGTGAGATGCTAGTTTGTACTGATAACAGTATTGTAATGGCAGTAATAAGTAATAAGTTATTACTGACAACAGTAATGTAATAGCTGTAATAAGTTCTTACTGACAACAGTATTATAATAAGTTCCTACTGACAACAGTATTATAATGGCTGTAATAAGTTCCTACTGACTACAGTATTGTAATGGCTGTAATAAGTTCTTACTGACAACAGTATTATAATGGCTATGATAAGTTCTTGCAGTATGCTGGATATTAGCAGTAGAGTGTACAGGAGCAGGTTATTGATAACAATACAGTTATACTTGCTGTGTCCTTGGTCTTTTGACGTGTTGATGCTCTCAGTTCTCGAGGAGCTTAGGCTGATAGGTGTTTGAGCGTCGCTGTTATAGCTTCAATGTTTGCGTCTATTGCGAGTTCAACCAGAGTGAACTTCACGTAAGCTAGCGTTGTATCCGTCGGATGTTGAACAGGCGTTTTCGGTAAGGCCTCTGCCTAAGGGCCGTGCCAAAGGGCCCTCTGGCGAGGCCCTCAGGCGCGGGCCCGCAAGGCGCGGGCACGCCTTGGCGTGCAGCCGCTTTTAAGGCTCTGAGAAGGCCCCGATTGGGTATGGGAGGTGCGGGAGGAGCACACGTGCTCTGCCCTCTGTTTCGCTGCTCCGATGAGGTGAGGAGATTGTGGGACGTTGCAGAGGGACTCCCGGTGGCGTGCAGCCGCTTTTAAGGCTCTGAGAAGGCCCCGATTGGGTATGGGAGGTGCGGGAGGAGCACACGTGCTCTGCCCTCTGTTTCGCTGCTCCGATGAGGTGAGGAGATTGTGGGACGTTGCAGAGGGACTCCCGGTGGCGTGCAGCCGCTTTTAAGGCTCTGAGAAGGCCCCGATTGGGTATGGGAGGTGCGGGAGGAGCACACGTGCTCTGCCCTCTGTTTCGCTGCTCCGATGAGGTGAGGAGATTGTGGGACGTTGCAGAGGGACTCCCGGTGGCGTGCAGCTGCTTTTAAGGCTCTGAGAAGGCCCCGATTGGGTATGGGAGGTGCGGGAGGAGCACACGTGCTCTGCCCTCTGTTTCGCTGCTCCGATGAGGTGAGGAGATTGTGGGACGTTGCAGCACTTCACCACACCATGTCAGGTATCACAATAGTTGCTAGTGGTGGGAAAATTTTCCCATCTTCTCATTGAGGCGGGAGTGTGGCTGGTAAATAGGGCCTCCTCTGAGTCCACCATCATGTTAAAACCTGGACCCATTGCATAGGGCTTTGGCCCTTTCAATAACATTATTAGCAGGTGGGACTTCCCAACAGGTCAAACTGTTCCCGCTCCATGACCAAACCCCATTAAATAACTCAGTCAACTTCATACATGTGGAAACAATTGGCTACAGCTTTGTTAACGTAATTCAACTGACAGAGATAAAAATTATATATATGGGAGTAGGCTATCTCTCTAGTCACTGAGCTGACTTGATGTGAAGGCCATTAGGTTCAAACTAGGCCCTCACCAGTGTCCATCCTCTCGTCTCTGCTCATGGCTGCCTATGCATGGCTGGCCACCATCTTTGAGGAGATTCATCGGGGCCAGGGCTGATGTTTCCATTAGGCAAACTAGGCAGCCAACTAGAACGCTGGCCTTCCGGAGCTCCTTTTGCTACTGCTGCCGCCCTTCTCCGGGCCTTGCAATTGTGGCAATAGTTCAAAAACCACGAGGTAGCACTTTAAGTTGCTGGCACTGTCTCATGGTTTCTGCCATCAATCCTTGGCCTTTTCTGCCCCCTCAGATGCACACTTCAAACCGGATGTGTGCGGTGGAGGGGGGCAAACAGGCTGAGGATTGACAAAGAAAACTGCGAGGCAGCACCGGTGACTTAAAGTAAATGCTGTCTTTAAGTTTCTGAATCATTACCACCATTGCAAACCCCAGACAGGGACAACAGTGGCAGCAATAAGGATGGGGTCCCATGGGGAGGGGTGACAGGATGGAGGGGCCTGGCTAGGGTGCCTCCAGTCCTTGCACTGGGCCTGATTGGGGCACCCCTCCCTGTTTTCAGCTAGGGTGCTCTGCCCTCACTCCAAATTTGGATCTGGAAGGTATTTAGTTTGAGTGACCGCCACAGACATGGGGAAGCGCTGCTAATCCTGGGTCCCCCATTTTGGGATGCCTATCCCTATATTAAAACTAGAAACCACTGACTTGTTAAATCCTAAGGGGTCTATTCTGAGGCACGTCCCAACGGGCTGTCCATCCCCGCTATTCGTTCCCCTTTCCCATCCCCAATTGAGCACCCCGTACGAACAGGGAGTTTGTACCGGGAAGCTAGATGGGGGCAGGAAAGGGGTGGTGCGGAGGCAGAGATGGGGTGAGCAGTGGGCGGTCTGCGGCCCCAGACATACAGGGTTGATTCTGATGTCAGCCCTGTATGTCCCGGACCGGCAGAGTAGATGAGGAACTTATTCCACCTCTGAGGTGGAATACATTCCCCTAGATGGCAGGGTAAGGCAGGCCTGGGATACATCAAAGGGTGGAGGGGGCGCAGGAGATTCCCCACAGCCCATCCCTGTCCTTGGGAGGCCTGATCGGGGGTCAGGCTGCAGGGAATGAATTAAGTTGGCGTTGGCCGGGGATTGCGGCTCCTGAATGGAGCTGTCTGCAATGGCAACCGGATGTCATGGCGCCGCGGCTCCATTCAGGAACCTTGACTGAGTTAGCCGGGCAGGTGCCTGAACGTGCAGGCAGGCCGGAATCAGGTTTGGGCCTGCACGTACAGGCTTAGATGGGATTCTGATCCTGCAGGTGCTAGATGTGCCCTGCAGGATCAGAATCCCATCTACCTCTGTGCGTCCGATTCCGACCAAACGCACAGCGGCCGGGGTGTCCAACTTAGAATAGGTCTCTATGTGTTGATCGCAAGAATTGCTTTGATGATTTCTTGGATGTTGTTGAGGAAAAGGTGAATCTGGTCACTTCTGAAGTACAATCTTTATGTAATCTTGGTTATATGTATACTCAGTGTTAAAATGTTCTCTGCATAACTTCACGTTACTGCACATGCACATGTTCTCTGTTCCTTGTAACTTGTTCCTAGTTCCCTGTAAACCACTTTGATTTTTGATAAAGCGGTATAAAAGAACACATAAATAAAATATCCTGATAGTGGGGGTGGAGGGTGTGTGTGTGTGCCCGTGCCCACAATCATGCTGGATCTGCCACTGACCAGCATTGATTATTCACTGGCTGATCTTTTTGTTGATTTTCTTTAACTCCTTGCTCCAAAGTCCTGTGCCCACCCACTTAAAAGTGGGGTCTCAATTCTGACCATACAATTAGCATGTTGGGCAAGCAAATGACCACCTGCTGAAGACTGTCTCGAATCATGTCGATCAGTTGCTTGCCTGAGACGGATTCTAAATTGTTGCCTCCCAGGTGCAGGATGATGGCATCTGAGCATGCTCAAGTATTGAGCTGCTTCTCTAGTACAGAACACAAGTATGACCGCTTCATGCCAGATCTTCCAAGCCAGTGAAGGTATAAATCCAGGGGCGGCTCAAGACAAACTGCTGTCTGAGGTGACGAACTGATGACCTCCTCCACCACCTCCCTGGCAGAATTAATGTTACTAGACTCTCATAATACAAACTGTTCCATTACCCAAAAATCTGTTCTTACTCTTTTACTTCAAGATGCCAATGTTGTCTTTACATCCTTTTCACTTGCAGGCAGGACAGGTGTTAAGTGTACAGGGGCCCAGGGCAAACACTGTGGAGGGGGCCCCAAAGCCGACCTTGAAGTTATTCCTCCTTCAAAGGAGTGGAACGGGTAAACGTAGATCGATTGTTTACCTTATCAGAATATAGAAAGACTAGGGGACATGCAATGAAGCTACAGGGTAAACTATTTAAGACTAATAAAAGAAAATATTTTTTCACTCAACGTGTAATCAAACTCTGGAATTTGTTACCGGAGGATGTAGTAAAGGCTGTTAGTGTAGCTGGGTTTAAAAAAGGTTTGGACAAGTTCCTGGAGGAAAGGTCCATAAACCATTATTAAGAAGTGACCGAAGATATCAATGCTTGACCCAGTACAAGCATTGTGGAACTTGTGTCTCTTGGGGAAACTGCTAGGTACATATGACCTAGATTGGCCACTGTTGGAAACAGAATACTGGGCTTGATGGACCTTGGTCTGACCCAGTATGGCATATCTTATGTTCTTATGTTCTTATGTTATGTTAAAGTGAGGCAGTCTTGGGGCACCCTGTGGCATGGGGGCCCAGGTAATTGCAAGACCACTAAGAGCCTAAAGCAAACCTGCCATACCATATCAGCACTACCAGGACTCACACAGCACCAACCCTACTTAGTGTATGAAAAGGTAGCACTACAAATATTAAACCAATGCATCTTATAGAACACCAATACTTCTCTTACTGGAAAAACAGACCGAGTGGGACTGCTACATAGAAATTACATGCTAATAGAATACCAAAGCTTAGTCACACACATGTAAAACACAGACCATCACCAAATACAGAACAAGGGACTACAAATAGAAGTACGAAGAGAACACGAGAACTAGGAACCCCCAAAAAGCCAAACTTGGAATGTGTTACAGTACTGGGTAAACCAAACTAGAAATGCATTTCCTCTTGTACTGAACAAAATACAAAGACATCAGCAATGCACATTTCCCAAGCTAACATATTCCAGTTAATAAATGCTTTGTTGTCTGGGCATTTTATTTTTCAGTCAAGACGGTCCCAATCTCTCTCTTTTGCTTTCCTCATCTGTCTTTTGCTCCAGTGTCTGCTATCCATGCGCCCTTTCTCTTCTCGCCTCCTGTCTTTGTCCATTCCCGTTCTACATCTGTCTCTGACATATTGATTTTTCCCCTTTTGATATTTCTTCTATTTCTTTCTTTATTCGCTTTCTATCCACTCAAATATCGCTTACCTTCTAGTCTTCAATCTCCTCTTAAGTTTTCATGTACCTATCGACTTTATCTCCCCCTCTTAGTTCTATCCCAGCCAATGCCCCCTAGCTCTCCAGTTTCCCTTGTCTTGCTCCTTCCCAGGCCACTTGTTCCCTTTTTTCATCCACACACCATTACTACATTTCAGCCCTCTGTACTCACCATCCTCCTCTCACTCATCTTCTTGCCAACCTCCCAGGGCCTCTCTCACATAGTTCCACAATGCCCCCTCCCCCCCCCGCCACTCCCAGAGTCCAATATCTGCCCTCTCTCTTTCACGCTCCATCCTTTCTCTCCCTTAACATAGCCCAGCAACTTCCTGTCACATCCCCCTTCTTCACCCCCGAATAGTCCAGCATTGCCCCTCTCTCTCTCTCTCCCCCCTCCTTTCTCTCTGTATCCCCGCCTATTTTTGCATCTCCCACCCGCTCTCTTTGTCCACTCTCTAATAGTCCAGAATCCAACACCCCCCTCCATTAGCCCAGCATCTCTTCTCTCTCTGTCACCTCTGTAATAGCCCAGCATTCCACCCCCAGCAAAAAGATTCTATCTCTCTCTGTCCCTCCTCCCCCTAGCCCAGCATCTCCTCTGTCTCTCCCTATCTCCCCCTTCCCTTCTGTAATAGTTCCCTTCTTATTCAGTTACAAAAAGATTCCCTCTCCCCCCCCTCGCCAATCCAGCATCTATCTACCTTCCTCTCTCCCTTCCTCCCTTTCTTTCTCTTTCTCTACCCCCCCCCCCCCTACAAAAAACATTGCAGCACCATCCTGGGATGAAATTACCCTTCTGCAATTGTCAGCAGTAGCTAGTGCTGCTTATATCATTTATTAGCGCTGGCTGTTGTGACTGACCGGGAGGAGGAGTAATTAGGCTGGGGTTGGGCCACAGCTGCATGTCTTACTGATGCAGGGGCCGTGCATACTTGCCGCTGCTGAGATCGTGCGATCTTGCCGGTGCCACTGCTGAGGCCATGCAAACTTGCTGTTGCCTTGCTGAGTCTTGGTGATCTTGCAGCTGCCACTGCCAGGGCTGGGCGATGCTGCTGTTGCTAAGGCCAGGGCTGCACAATCTTCTCTACCTGCCTTAGCACTCTTAGCCCTTGCCACCCCCTCAGAGCCGCCACCCTGTGCAAGCACACTGCTTGCACAGTAGTTCACGCCAGCTCTGACAATATTGTGGGCCATTTACTTTCCACAGTCATTGTGGTTTAATGGTGTGGTTGTAGAGGCTGACAAACTGTTAGTGGTGCCCTATCTTACAGTCATGCGGACAGCAATCACTGTAGCAAGGCCTTTTCAGTACATGCACCCAGGCCCGTACCTAGCCCTGTGCGAGCGGTGCGGCCGCACAGGGTGCAAAGGCTTAAGGGGCGCATTTTAGCTGTCTGTCGTTGCCTGCCGCCGCCCCTTTTTCTTCTCTCAGCAGCGGCAGGCACCGACAGAGAGCTAAAAAGCGCCCCTTAAGCCTTCTTGTCGGCATGCTAAGCAGATTTATCTGCTTAGCATGCCGGCGACTTGCACATCGGGTGCGCCTCTTCTCTCCCGCCGTGGAGGGGGGCGCCCTCCGCAGCGGGGGCACGCACCCGATGTGTAAGTCACACAGGGCGTGATTTACACTCAGTACGGCCCTGCATGCACCCATATTATGGAACTCTATTCTGAGAGACTTGGGATTCCTTGTTGATCTCAAGTTGCTCTGAAAAGCACTGCAACTTTCCTGTTTTGGAAGACATTTTGGGGTGGGGTGGAAGAGTGAGATATCCGTGGAATGCGGGTTAGGTTTGTACAGTGATTCTTTTTACTCTGTTATGCACCGCACTGAGCGGAATTTGATGATAAATGTAAATATATAAAATACAATAAAATAAAATAAATAAAAACTCAATTGCAGCAACTTTGGTTGTTCTGCCTGATGCTCTCCATATATCTTTATGGCATCATCAAAGACCCCCCTCACTATCACTAACAACGTGTCACTTTTTATTACTTTTTAATTGTTTGACCTGATGTTACACACCTCTTCTTAACCTCAGTGGAGACCAAGCTCTTCCACTGTTGTCACTGACAATATATCAATTGTAAAATTGCATCTTCTGTGATGTATTTATTTCTCATTCCATTTGATTTTAACAATGTAACAATTCTATTTTGACAGTATATCAGTACTGAAATTGCAGCCTCTTCCAGGATGTATTTATTTCTCAGTACTCTCCGTCTGATTTTAACACTACCAAAGGCTGAACACTCACATCACTGTCACTGGAAATCCACATTGCAGTTCGTCTTTATATATTTGATTTTGCAACAATATCATAAGCCTTTATTCACTAGTATTTTCAACACTGTCACTACGGAACTGTCAGAACCCAATTGTAGCTCTCATACATTCATTATTGTTCTTCCCTACTGTTATGATTCCAGACATGACAATACTCCATTTATCCCCAAGATATGAGTGAAAATGTCTCTCCCTATTTAGAAGAAAAAAGTCATTTATTATATCCTCCCTTCTTCACATATGAATCTCTGGCTGCACAAATAAAGGCAAATACTTCAATTTCTGCAGTGATTTACCAGACCTGTAAATAGTTGGCCGTTATACTTCACCCCGAAGGCCTTAGTATGTTGTAACAAATTAATTGTTCATTGTACTATCTAATCTGTTCCTTGTTCATTCTAAACCGCCCAGTGCAGTATGAGTTGGGTTCTCGGTAAACTGCCTTGATTATGTGATAAAGCGGTATATAAAAGACATAAATAAATAAATAAATAAATAAGCAGCTTTCACAAAATTCAGAAGATCGCAAACAGAGGAACACAGAAAAGAATACAGGATAAAGTTAAAAGAGTCAAAGAGAGAAATAAGGATAGTAAAAGCAAAGGTGGAAGAAATGATGACTAAAGATGTGAGGCGTGAAGACAAAACCTTTTTCAGGTATATTCGGGAGAAAAGGAAGATCAGAGGTGGAATTTCAAGACTCAAAAATGCCGAGGACAGATTCTTGGAAAATGACATTGAAAAAGTGTAAATGCTAAACAAATACTTCTGTTCTCTAGTCACTAAAGAAAATCCGGGAGAAAGACCACATATCATTGACAAATATACAAATGGGAAGGGAGGAGATACTACACCATTCATAGAAGATGATGTTTTTGAACAGTTTGAAAAACTGAAAGTGGACAAGGCCAGGGGACCAGATGGGCTACATCACAGGATACTTAAAGAGCTCAGAGAGGTTCTGGCAGGGTCTTTAAAGGATATTTTTAATAGATCCTTGGATACGGGAGAGGTTCTGCAGGATTGGAGAAGGGGGACTGTCTTTTATGTGTGTTTGTATAGTGCTGAGTACAACTTGCTGCGCTAATGATTAATAATAGTAGTAGTAGTACCTCTTAACCGATGTGGTAATAGGGAAGATGTGACATACTATAGGTGGTCAGTGGCAGGAAAAGTACTGGAGATGCTCCTGAAAGAAAGAACAGTGAACTTTCTAGAAACCAATGGATTGCGTGATCCAAGGCAACATGGTTTTACCAAAGGACAATAATGCAAACCATTTGATTGAGGTCTTTAACTGGGTGACAAGAGAACTAGATCAAGTGCATGCGATGGATGTGATCTATTTAGATTTCAGCAAAGCTTTTGATACTGTTCCTCATAAGAACGTATAACACAAGAACATAAGATATGCCCAGTATCCTGCTTCCAACAGTAGCCAATCCAAGTCACAAGTACGGAGCAAGTTCCCCAAAAGGCACACAGGTTTTACAATGCTTGTCCTGGGGCAAGTAGTGGATTTCTGGGGTCCTTTTTAATAATGGCTTATGGACCTTTCTTCCAGGAACTTGTACAAACCTTTTTTAAATCCAGCTATACTATCAGCTTTTACTACATCCCCCAGTAACAAATTCTAGAGTTTGATTACACGCTGAGTGAAAAAATATTTCCTCTTATTAGTCTTAAATGGGTTACATTGTAGCTTCATTACGTGTCCCTTAGTCTACTTTTTTATGGCATAAACAAGTGATCTACTATTAAGTTTACCCGTTCAACTCCATTCATTAATTTATAGACCTCTATCGTATGACCCCTCAGCCGTATCTTTTCCAACCTTTTAAGCCTCTCCTCATAGGGGTATCCTTCCGTCCCCTTTACCTTTTTTGTTGTTCTTCTCTGTACCTTTTCTAATTCTGCTATATCCTTTTTAAGATATGGTGATCAGAATTGCACACAATATTCAAGGTGCGGTTGCACCATGGAACGATACAGAGGCATTATAATATCCTTGATTTTATTCTCCATTCCTTTCCTTATGATTCCCAGCATTCCATTTGCTTTCTTAGCTGCTGCTGCACACTAGGCAGAGGGTTTCAACGTATTAGCCACGATGACACCTAAATCTTTTTCCTGGGTGGTGATTTCTAAGGTGTTACTTGCATCGTGTAACCTTAGTTTGGATTGTTCTTTCCTAGGTGCATAACCTTGCACTAGTCCACATTAAATTTCATCTGCCATTTGGACGTCCAGTCTTCCAATTTATCAAGGTCCTCTTGTAATTTTTCACAATCCTCTTATGCTTTAACAACTTTGAAATTTTTGTGTCATCTGCAAATTTGATCATGTCACTTGTTATTCCCATTTCCAGGTCATTTGTGAATCTACTAAAAAGCAACAGGCTCAGCACAGATCCCTGGAGTACTCCACTATTCACCTCTCTCCATTGAGAAAATTGGCCATTTAGCCCTACTCTCTGCTTTCTATGTTTTAACAAATTCCTGATCCACAATAGTAATTTCGCCAAGAGTCTTTCATAAGGGACCTTGTCAAAGGCTTTCTGAAAATCCAGATACACTATATCAACCGGTTCACCTTTGTCAGAGGATGCACACTGTCTCCAAGAAGGATGAGACTGGGGTGTGTAGGCTTTTGCCACTCTACCCAGACTGGGGGTCCCTTGGATGGAGCAGAGGCATCTGGACATGTGATGGCAAGGATGAATATCCTTCTTGAGATGGTGTACTGCAGCAGCATTCAAATGCAGTTTTGGTGAGACACTTAACCCAGGCTTGCCGCAAAGGAATGTTTACAGCCATAGTTGGCAGGATTTGAACTGCCACTGGAAGCTTCCAGTATCTGGGGAAGGGGGCAACCATGGATATCATGCAGTTAGCAACATCACATTGCATCCGGGTATTCACAATTGCTGTACTCAGATGGCTCCATGAATATGTGCTTCCCAGCTACATCGGAAGCCAGACATTGGATCATGCAGGCCTTCCGCCAGATTGTATCCTTCCCATCAGCCCTAGGTGTAACTGACTGCACCCATGTGGCCCTTAGGCCTCCTGGCCATGAAGAGAAGGCATACTGGAAGAGGCACCTACGCCACTCAATGAACATGCAGGTCCTGGTTGATGCCCACATGCGCATCACAGACCTGTGTGCATACTTCCCTGGATCCTGCTATGATGTGTTTGTCCTATCACAGTCTGCTCTGGTCTTAGTGACTGTCACTGGACACCTGGGTGATGCCCAGCTACTAGGTGAGGGATGCATGACAGAAGCTGTGGTTGCATTCTGGTATGTGGGTGCATGGTTACCAGTATCTATGGCAAGGGCTGTTAGGGGCATGGGTAAGTCCCAGTCTGTGTGAGAGAGGCACAAGTGGGGGAGGGAAATCCTGGGCACTTGTATGGGTAGGCAATGGATGTGCTACGATGCTGGATGGCCCCAGAATGGGTTGAAGGTAGTAATTCCATAGACATATAGGTGCCCCACTTGAACCCTGGCAGTGAAGATGTGTGAACAAGTGCTGGCAGCATATGTCTTGGATGCCAATGGGGGAGGGGCAGCATGTATCGGGCACTGTTGCAGAACTGCTGATGATTGTGTCGAAAGGGTAAGCAAATGGTGGGAGATTGCACCGTGGACAGGGCAGCATCAGCACACAGCTACTCCGGAGTAGTAGCAGGGCACTGGGATGCTGGAATTGCACAGTATGGCTGTGGAGGATAACATAAGAGCATAAGATATGCCATACCGGGTCAGACCTAAGCCCGTCAAACCCAGTATCCTGTTTCCAACAGTGGCCAATCTAGGTCATAAGCATCTAGCAGTATCCCCAAAGGACACAGGTTCCACAATGCTTGTATTGTGGCAAGCAGTAGATTTCCTGGGTCCCCTTTAATAATGGTTTGTGGACCTTTCCTCCAGGAACTTGTCTAAACCTTTTTTAAACTCGGCTATACTAAAAGCTTTTATTACATCCTCCGGTAGAGAATTCCAGAGTTTGATTACACGTTGAGTGAAAAAATATTTTCTCTTATTAGTCTTAAATAGGTTACCCTGTAGCTTCATTGCATGCCCCCTAATCTTTCTGTATTTTGATGGCATAAACAATCAATCTACATTTACCCGTTCCACTCCATTCATTAATTTATAAACCTCAAACCTCAGCCGTCTCTTTTCCAGGTTTAAGAGCCCTAACCTTTTTAGTCTTTCCTCATAGGGGTATTCTTCCATCCCCTTTACCATTTTGGTGGCTCTTCTCTGTACCTTTTCTAACTCCACTGTATCCTTTTTAAGATACTGCGACCAGACTTCTACACAATATTCAAGGTGCGGTCACACCATGGAACGATACAGAGGCATTATATCCTTTGTTTTATTCTCCGTTCCTTTCCTTTTTATTCCTAGCATTCTATTAGCTTTCTTGGCTGCCACTGCACACTGGGCGGAGGGTTTCAATGTGCTATCCACGATGACGCCTACATCATTTTCCTAGGTGGTGGTTCCTAATATGTATCTGATGTGCTTGAGTTGTTACGATGGCTGTAGCAGAGACCACAATCCCATACCAATAGTTCTAAATGCATCTTTGTCCTCCCTCCCCCCCTCCGTTTGATTCAGCAGGTGATAGGGGATGCCCACTGTAGACCTGGCTCATGACACCATTGCACAACCCACAAACATTTCAGGAGAAGAACTACAACTGAACATTGGCACATAGAAGGGCAGTAGTGGAGCGAGCATTTGGCCTACTGAAAAGCCGATTCTGAGGTCTTGACAGGAGTGGGGGAATGCTGCTGTAGAGCCCTGAACACATCTTTATGGCATGCTACATTCTGCACAACACAGCAATCCAGCGGGGGATTGAGCTGCCACAAAAGGAGATGTGTGGAGATGCAGAACGCTGTAGTGATGGGCTGGAGAAGGATTACCATGTTGCGGGACAGCATGAGACAGCAGAGGCACAAGCAGCAAGGGATAGGCTGATCTGGGAGAACTTCTAGTATGACTATATCCCTTTATTCACATAACACAGTACACATCACCATCACCATTTCTGCTCCGCCCTCTTCCCATCCTGACTCTCCTCCTGTGACCCCCAACGCTCTTTTCCCAATGCTTGCACTGCACCCCAATGGTAGTGTCTCAGAGGCATTGCTGGCAGTCTCATCCTCTTCCCCGAGGTTGGAGACCTCATCAGTCTGTAACCTCAAGGTCCCTGATGCCATGCTGGTGCTCCCCAGGATGGCAGCTGCCTCAGGTGCTCGCCTAGCAGCTGCTAGGTCATGCAGGGAGCATGAGATGGAAGCCATGTATGCAGCTGTCTCCTGGACAGTGGCTGAATAATGCCGTTCAGTGGGATATTCGGCAGTACTGACATGGTTAGTGCTGTTGAATATCTGCGGGGGCCACTGCTGCACACCCCATTGCTAATCAGTTACCAGCAGGGCATGCTGGCGGTGTTTCATGGTGGCACCCATCAATAACAATATTGAGCCGCTCCCCGGTTACTAACACGTGGCAAAAGTCAGGTGCGGTAAAGGCTGCCCTAACTTTCACCGCAGGAACTAACCAGACTGTGGCTGAATATCACTGCTGCCCAGTTAGTTTCCCAGCAATCCGGTCAACCCAGATATTCAATGCTGGAACCAGGATACAGCCCCGGCATTGGATATCCGGGTTCAGAGTTCAGCAGCGACAGCTAGCTGCCACTGCTGAATATCGAGCCCTGTAGGTCTACCAGGAGGTTGGGTCAGTGACTTGTATATCTTAGGCACTGTGGGGCCGATATTCAGTGATGGCGGCTAGCGCTGCTATCGTGGCTACCCATCGCCGCTGAAGACTAACCCCAGATATTCAAGGCTGAATATCCGGGGTAGCTGCAGGCCCCAGAAGCTAAGCGTCACTGGCAGTATTGAGCCGCTGCCCCTTTAGCTTCCACAGGTAAAGATGGGCCAGCATCTGCCGTGCCTGATTTTACCCACAGGTTGCTAACCGAGCGGTGGGTCTATATCACTGCTCCCCAGTTAGCAACAGATGCTGCCTCCGCCCCGTAGCATCGAGGCGTGTAGCAGCCACACCTGTGGATATTCAGCGACACTAACCTTGTTCGTTCTACTGAATATATCGCTAACCGGCATCTACACGATTTGCAGGTCAAAACCCCTCCATCTAATGCCTCTTATGTAATTTCTCTGATACATTGTTGTAACCTCCCAGTTGGATCCTCTTCTAATTTCCAATGACATTTTTCATTTGATAAATGTTCCAATTCACTTACCTGTACTGTATATAGTCATTAACATTCTGAAAAACTGTAGCTCCTCCTTTGTCAGCGTTTCTAATGACAATATCACTCCATCTGAGTTTCTGATTGTTGTTTTTCCCTTTGACTGATACTGTGACAATAAGAAATCCTTTGTGGTTTGAATTTTTTTTACTTTGCTTAAAAGTTCCTTAAAAGCGAATAAAACAGAATTTGAAGGAATCGGTGGTATCCATGTTGAATTATTTCATACCACAGATTGGCCCCATGGAATGCCATCGCTCGTCTAGGAAAAAAGCTATTTAATTCGCCGTTTTCTCATGAATTTTTCAAAATCCACTCTAAATTAAAATGAATCATGCTGACTCAGTGGAACAAAGTATAAATCCTTGTTGCTCACGGAGATTTCCCCTCTCATTTAATTGATAACTGGACAAATTAACTATTTCTGAACCTTTACCGTTGATTTTCTCACTGATGCACAAATTCAAAGCTGATGATGTTGTGCTTGCTGTACTTATCGATATCTTCTTCTGGGATCGGGTTACGGGTCCTGTGGAACTGCCTGTTCCTTGGCCTTTCATCTGCCAGAATCCTTTCTTCCATCTTACTGTTTTCCCTAAAGAAGAAGCACTGGAATCAGATTATAGTTTATGGTTATGTTATATTGGTTTTTAATATACCGCTTCTTGGGTAGGCAGCGAAGCAGTTTACAATCAAAGTAAAATCAGGAAAAAAAGAAAGGAAGTAACATATAGTAACATAGTAAATGACGGCAGATAAAGACCAGTATGATCCATATAGTGTGCTCAGTAAGATGGCAAGAGTACAATAGGATTAATGTCAGTATACCTGCTTACCTGCTTTGCTGCCAGTTTGGGCACACTTACCTGCCAGCTTGGAGTCCTGTGTATCCACTGATATATTTCATTTATCATTGTTAGTGTGCTGTTTATTTATCTGTACCATTGCTAATGTGCTATTTATTTATCTGTAAGCTTGTTCAGTTTTCTCCATTCCTACCTGTCTGCTACATATCCTCATAACTTTATGCAACTTTCTAGTCTCTGTCTGTTGAGGCCAAGCTAACATTTAATCCATTCCCTATTTCTTCTCTGTCCTGGTGTTTTATCCACCAGGAAGCAAACAGCACACTGCCTCGCAGATAAGCGCAGAAAGCAGTACAAAGACGTGGGCAGTATTTGGAACACACAACTTTTATTGGTCCTTATGTAATAAAAGGGGGGCCAAACCCAACACAGGCCGTGTTTCGTTTGATACTTCTTCAGGGGTGAGGCACACCATAAACTATAAAAACATCATAATAATACATCAAAAATTACATATAAATGAATAAAAATTGAAGCAATATTAAAAACATAAATAAAAGAATGAATAAGATATGTGAACTGCAAATTAAACACAAAATGAATAACATGAAACTAATAAAAAACGAATAAAAAACTTTTAAGAAAACTTTATATATTAACCAAATGATAAAAGAATAATAATAAATAATGATAAATGTATGAATACAAACAATGAAACAACACGATAAAAAGTATTCAAAAATGACCGACAGAAAGTCATATTGAATCATGAACGCTGTATGACACAATTGTGTGTGTGATCAAAGAACATGTAGACTATGAACAACATAAAATTATAAAAACTGAAACAGTCGTAAAAATGAATGAATAATAAATATAATAAACCATATATGAATAATATCCTAATATATCCTTAAATACCAAAAAGGGAGAAATCCAAAGGATGGAAATTAAAATAAATAATTAAAAGTGAAACGATAAAAAATATAAAAATAACTTATAACACAAGAGAGCAGGAGTGAATAAGAAACAGTTACCTGAGGACCGTAGAGATAACTGCCAACTGATAAATGAGGTCACTAAGACCTCAAGTTATATTCCATTCCTGTAAAATCCAATTTTACTTAATTAGGATTAGATCATGAAGAGGTCCAATAGGACATACCTGATTTGAAAAACAAACATTGAGTTCAGCTATCTGTTTATAATATGGATTATAATGCAACAAATCTAACTGCTGATTCATAAAGCTTGATTCAACAATTACTCTACCAGGGTAATTCTAAACCATACTCAAAGGGATATGTGTGTTGTACATGCTGCATATGTGTTAAATGAAATGTTATATATCCAGGGGCGGCCCAAGGGGGGTGCAGGGCCATGTGCGGAGACTCGGTGCGGGGCCTCATTTGCATAAGGGGCCTCATTTGCATAAATATTTGCATAATGTTACCATACACTAACTTTTAGTAAACATGCCTCTTAATGAGTGTATGAATAAAGAAAGACTAAAAGACTTCTACATTACTATAATCCAGTGCCAACCGCCAGACACATTAGGAACTACTACAAACACTGCCCATTTAGAACCCATAGCAAACCCGCCATATCCTAACAGCACTACCAGGACTCACAAAGCACCATACCCTACCTATCAAAAGGCAACACTGCAAATATTAAACCAATACATTTCAGAGAACAACAATACATGACCTACTGGGGAAAGAGAACAAGTGGCAATGTCAAATAGGAATTACATAAACAGAATACCTCAGCTCAGTTACACATGCAGAACATAGACCATCACCAAACAAGGAATCACAATTTAGAAACAGGAAGACAATAATTAAACTGGGAATCCCAAAAGCCAAACTTGGAATGTACAACACTGTAGAAATAAAACTATACATTAATTTGCTCTTGTACTAAACAAAGCGCAGACGTTAATGATGCACATTTCCCAGAGCTGACATATTCCAATTAATAAATTCAAAATAAAGAGATTATTTTTCTACCTTTTGTGCATTTTTTTTCAGCTGCAATTGCTCCAGTCACTTTCTTCTGGTTTCTTTGTGTCTTCCGCTAACTCTCCATCGTCTGCTGTCCATTTGTCTTTTCTTCTCTCTTCTAGTTTTTTTCCATTCTCTCTCTACATCTGCTTTAACATACTAATCTTTCTCCTTTTGCTCTTTCCTCATTCCTATTTCATCTACTCAAATTTTACCCCTCCATTCTCAATCCCCACTTACTCTCCCAATATCCGGCCAATTGTAGATTTGTCTTCCCTCCCACACAAAATATTTTTTCCCTCTCCATTTCACTCTCCCAGCTCCATCCCATTCTAATCCTCCCCCAACATCAGCTCCATTCTAGTTCCAGTCCCACCCAGCATCCGCTCCCTTCTAGTCCCCGCATCAGCCCATTTCCAGTCCTAGCCCCCCATAAGCCCATTTCCAGTCCTATCCTAGACCCACCAGCAGCCTAGTTCCAGTCCTAGCTACCCATCTATTTCCAGTCCCATCCGAGTCCCTCCATCAGCTCATTTCCAATCCCAGCCCCCCATGAGCCCATCAGCCCATGTCAAATCCTAGCTCCCCTCCACTCAGCCCATTTCCAATCCAAGCCCCCCATGAGCCTACTTCCAATTCTAACCCCTTCATGAGTCCATTTCAATCCAAACCCCCACCACGTCCCATTTCCAATCTTAGCACCCCCCAACAGCCAATTTCCAGTCCTATTCTAGCCCCTCCACTCAGCCCATTAACAGTCTTAGCCCCCCCAGCCCATTACCAGTCCTAACCCCCCATCAGCCCATTTCCATTCCTAGCCCCCCCATAGCCCATTGCTAGTCCTAACCCCCCCATCAGCCCATTACGTCCTAACCCCCATCACCCTATTTCCAGGCCTAGCCCCCCATCAGCCTATTTCCAGTCTTAGCCCCCCATAGCCCATTACCAGTCCTAATCCCCATCAGCCCATTACCAGTCCTAACCCCTCCCATAGCCCATTATCAGTCCTAACCCCCATCAGCCCATTTCCAGTCTTAGCTCCCCCCATAACCCATTACCAGTCCTAAACCTCCCCATCAGCCCATTTCCAGTCTTAGCCCCCCCCCATAGCCAATTACCAGTCCTAACCCCCCCATCAGCCCATTTCCAGTCTTAGCCCCCCCCATAACCCATTACCAGTCCTAAACCTCCCCATCAGCCCACTTCCAGGCTTAGCACCCCCCCATGGCCCATTACTAGTCCTGACCCTCCCCCATCAGCCCACTTCCAGTCTTAGCCCCCCCATAACCCATTACCAGTCCTAAACCTCCCCATCAGCCCATTTCCAGTCTTAGCCCCCCCATTGCCAGTGCCAACTGCCAGACACATTAGGAACTACTACAAACACTGCCCATTTAGAACCCATAGCAAACCCGCCGTATCCTAACTGCACTACCAGGACTCACAAAGCACCATACCCTACCTATCAAAAGGCAACACTGCAAATATTAAACCAATACATTTCAGAGAACAATACATGACCTACTGGGGAAAGAGAACAAGTGGCAATGTCTAATAGGAATTACATAAACAGAATACCTCAGCTCAGTTACACATGCAGAACATAGACCATCACCAAACAAGGAATCACAATTTAGAAACAGGAAGGCAATAATTAAACTGGGAACCCCAAAAGCCAAACTTGGAATGTACAACAACACTGTAGAAATAAAACTATAAATTAATTTCCTCTTGTACCAAACAAAGCGCAGACGTTAATGATGCACATTTCCCAGAGCTTTCATATTCCAGGTAATAAATTCAAAATAAAGAGATATCTTTCTACCTTTTGTGCATTTTTTTTCAGTTGCAATTGCTCCAGCCACTTTCTTCTGGTTTCTTCATGTTTTCTGCTAACTCTCCATCATCTGCTGCCCATTTCTCCTTTCTTCTCTTTTCTAGTTTTTTTTCCATTCTCTCTCTTTACATCTGCTTTAACATACTAATCTTTCTCCTTTTGCTCTTTCCTCATTCCTATTTCATCCACTCAAATTTTACCCCTCCATCCTCAATCCCCACTTACTCTCCCAATACCCGGCCAATTGTAGATTTTTTATCCCTCCCACACAAAATATTTTTCCCCACTCCATTTTACTCTCCCAGCCCCATCCCATTCTAATCCTCCCCCAACATCAGCTCCCTTCTAGTTCCAGCCTCACCCAGTATCCATTCCCTTCTAGTCCCTGCATCAGCCCATTTCCAGTCCTAGCCCCCCATCAGCCCATTTCCAGTCCTAGCAACCCCCCAAACCAATACCAGTCCTAGCCCCCCCATCAGCCCACTTCCAGTCCTAACCCCCCATCAGCCCACTTCCAGTCAGCCCCCCATAGCCCATTGCCAGTCCTAACCCCCCCCATCAGCCCACAGCCCATTACCAGTCCTAACCCCATCAGCCCACCTCAAGTCCTAACCCCTCCCCATCAGCCCATTACCAGTCCTAACCCCCCCATAGCCCATTACCAGTCCTAACCCGCCCATCAGCCCACCTCCAGTCTTAGCACCCCCCATGGCCCATTACCAGTCCTAACCCCCCCCCATAAGACAACTTCCAGTCTTAGCACCCCCCATGGCCCATTACTAGTCCTAACCCTCCCCTATCAGCCCACTTCCAGTCTTAACTCCCCCCCCCCCATGGCCCATTACTAGTCCTAACCCTCCCCTATCAGCCCACTTCCAGTCTTAGCCTCCCCCCCCCAGCCCATTACCAGTCCTAAATCCCCTTCCCCCCTATCTTCCCAAATTAAAAAATAAAAAAACCCAGCTGCTTCTGCCACAGCAGCATCAAGAGTGCCGCCGCGGGCTGAAGGGAAATCCCCGGCGGGATTAACAGAGCCGCGAGAAAGGAAACTCTCGCGGCTCTGAAAGAAGCCCGCGTTCGGGGATTCAACGCTAGCCTACGATGCAGGGAGGCTCTGCCGGGCAGGGGGAGCCCTGCGGTGGCACTCTTGATGCTGCCGCGGAAGAAGCAGCTGGTTTTTTTTTAAACTTGGGATGAAGAAAAATGTTTTTTGCTCGGGGCCCCCTGAAACGCGGGGCCCTGTGCAAAAAAACATTCTTGCTCAATGGACGGGCCGGCCCTGTATATATCAACCCTATAGTCAATGCCTCACCCCTGAAGAAGTATCAAACGAAACACGGCCTGTGTTGGGTTCGGCCCCCTTTTATTACATAAGGACCAATAAAGGTTGTATGTTCCAAATACTGCCCACGTCTTTGTACTGTTTTCTGGTGTTTTATCCAGCATTTTCCATTTTCCTCCCCCTGCTTTAATTTCCCTGAGTGACTAACCCCTCCCCATCTCCTCTTGAGTTTTGCTTAACCCCCCTCTTCCTGTTTTTGTTTCCCACCTGTGCTGATTTCTCTCAGCCAGAGTATGGAGAAGCTGGTTATCTGCTTTGCTGCCAGCTTGTGAGTCCTGTGTGTCCATTGATACATTTCTTTCATCATTGTTTATTTATTTGTACCATTGTTAGTGTGCTATTTATTTATCTGTAAGCTTGTTCAGTTTTCTCCATTCCTACCTGTTTCCTACATAGCCTCATAACTTTTATCCCTCCCTCCCACCTCTGTACCCACCCACCCCATGGCATTCAGTCTCTTATAGCCATCTTCTGCTCATTACCACAGTTATTCACAGGTGCACCTAATCCCCTGTGATCTCTCTCTCCCACCTATCCTTATTTCTTCTGACCTCTGCTCGCCTCTCCACCTCTCTCTTCTATGGTTCCTCATCACTTTCTCTTCCTATTCCTCATACTCCCTAATTGTCTCCCCTCCTACCAACACCTTCAATCCTCCCCTCCTTATCTCCCATTTACCATCCTCCCTTCCTCCACCATCCTGTCATCAGCTCTTGAGCTTCACCACTGTATCCCTCTCATTCAGCCATCTCCTCTCTCTAAAACAACCTCACCCTTGTTACCACCATGTTGTCTCCTCTCTGCCCCATACTCTTCTACTCCTTCTCCTTATCTCATCCGAAGACGTCAACCCTAGCTCTAGCCCCCCTAGACTTTTGTCACACCCCCAGAACAGATCTTCATGCAACACCTCAAATCTTATTCACATCCGTCTCCTTTCCCGTTCCTCTCTCCCTTTCTCATGTGCCTTATGGAACATACACTCCATCTCAAATAACTTGCCTTCACTCATGATCTCTTTATCTTTAATGATCTCCATTTTCTTGCTCTAACTGAGACCTGGTTCCTCCCAGAAGACTCCACGCCAGTCGCTGCTCTCTGTCATGGCGGATATCAGGTTTCCCACATGCCTCATCCCACTGGCTGTGGTGGTGGTGTTGGGCTTCTACTCTCTCCTTCCTACCAATTTCAACCCTTCCTGCTGCCTCAGTCGCACTCCTTTCCCTTCTTTGAAGTCCACTCCATCCATCTTTTTACTCTACTACCTCTCTGTTTAGCTGTTATTTATTGACCTCACTGACTTTGACTTGTGGCTTTCCTTCTTTCTGGATCCCTCTTCTCCCTCTTATTCTCAGGGATTTTAACATCCATGTTGACAACCCATCTGACCCTTATGCTTTAAAGCTCCTTTCTTTTACCTCTTCATTCGACCTCCAGCTTTGTTCTATGCCTCCACTGATCAGGATGGCTATTGCCTTGAACCTGTAATTGCTTACCCTCAAACTTCTGTACCTCAGTTCTTCCCTTATCAGACCATCACCTGCTAAGCTTCACTCTTCATCACCAACTGCCTCAATCTCGCCCTGTCTCCTCCATCTTCTTTAGAAATCTTCATGCTATTGACCCTTTGACTCTCTCCTCCACTGTCTCATCACCTCTTTCCTCCACTATATTAATTAAGTCTGTTGATGAGGCAGTAGCTTCCTATAATGCTGCACTCTCCTCTGCTCTGGATGCTCTTGCTCTGCCCATGCCATGTCCTGTGAGGCGTACTATACCTCAACCTAGGCTGTCTTCCACTATCCACTATCTACGTTCCTGTGCCCATTCAGCTGAGAGCACTTGGCTCAAATCCCGCACCCTTGTGGACTTTCTACACTTCAAATTCAGCCTTGTCTCTTTCCAATCTGCCATAGCACTTGCCAAACAAGACTATTATGCACATCTGACTAACTCTCTTTCCTCTGACCCTCGCCATCTCTTTACAACTCTCAATTCTCTCCTCAAGGTGCCTCCGCCTCCGGCCCCTCCTTCCCTTTCTTCCCGAACCCTGGCTGACTATTTCGAGACACATCTCCTTCACTGTTGTCCCTTCCATCTCTCATATTCTCAACCTATCGCTCTCTACTGCAACTGTCCCTGCAGCCTTCAAGCATGCTGTGGTTACATCTCTCCTCAAGAAACCATCACTAGGACCTATCTGCCCTTCTAACTATCGACCCATCTCCCTCCTCCCCTTCATTTCTAAACTACTTGAATGTGTGGTTCACCACTGTTGCATCAACTTTCTCTCCTCTCAAGCCCTCCTCGATCCTTTACAATCTGGCTTTCATCCTTTATATTCTTCTGAAATGGCTCTTGCCAAAGTCTCCAGTGACTTGTTCCTAGCAAACTCCAAAGGCCTGTAAGGGTACATTATTCCTTTCCCAGCACCTTTTATCACTAACCCTTGGGACGTCTGTCTGGGTCGAGGAATCATCTTACCTTCTTTGTCTGGAATCCAGGGGAACAAACACACACACACTTGCACATAAGTGGTATGCAGTTTATTCCATAGGGTGGAGGGATTGTCCGTATTTTATACATTATCAGAAACATATTCATACGTCATCCACCCATCTCCTGGGGCCCACTATAGCTTATCAGTAACTATGCAAATACGAGTCATCTCTGAGTAGAACAATCAATTTAGCTTAGCACAGCACATTCCTTTTCCATATATAGACATATACAGGATTGCCATCTTCCCTCTTCCGGGCCCCTCTTACAGGCCTCGAATCCTTCTGTATGTACACTTAAACTAAACCTTATTATCCCCTATCAAGGCCTGTACTCAATTCTCATCCTTCTTGACCTTTCTGTTGCTTTTGACACTGTTAACCACAACCTTCTCCTCAATACATTGTCCTTGCTTGGTTTTAAGGGCTCTGTGCTATCCTGGTTCTCTTCTTTAGTGTTTGTTCTGGTGGATCATCCTCTATTGCTATCCCACTCTCAGTTGGTGCACTGATCTCTTCCTGTGGCTTTCAGTACCATCTTTATGCTGATGACTCCCAGATCTACCTCTCTACACCTGAAATCTCTCCAGCAATCCAGGCCCGGATCTCTGCCTGCCTTTCTGATATTGCTGCTTGGATGTCTCATCACCTCTTGAAATTGAATATGATCAAAACTGAGCTTCTTATTTTCCCCCTAAACCCTCCTCTCCCCTTCCTTCTTTCTCATTCTCTGTGGATAACTCTCTACTCCTCCCTATTTCCTCGGCTCTCAACCTTGGGTCATCTTTGACTTCTCTCTCTCTCCTCCACACACATCCATCTGATTGCTAAAACTTGCCATTTCTTTCTCTATAACATCAACAAAATCCACCCATTCCTTTTTGAACAGACTACTAAGACACTTATCCACTCTTTAGTCACCTCCCATTTAGACTATTGTAACCTACTCCTTGCTGGTTTCCCTCTGAATCGTCTATCTCCCCTTCAATCTGTTCAGCACTCTGCTGCACGGCTAATCTTCTGTCAGCCTCATCATGCTCATATTACCCCTCTTTTCAAGTCACTTCATTGACTCCCTAGCCGTTTCCGCATCCAGTTCTCCTGCTGACCTATAAGTGCATTCACTCTGCAGCTCTTCACTACCTTTCATCTCTTATCTCTCCCTACACCCCTCCTCGGGTACTTTGCTTTTCTGGCAAATCACTTCTATTTGTGCCCTTCTCTTCTATTGCTAATTCCAGACTTTGCTCCTTTCACTTTGCTGCTCTTTATGCCTGAAACAAACTACCTGTGTCTGTATGTTAGGCATCTTCTCTGGCCCTTTTCAAATCCAGGCTGACAACTCACCTCTTCGCTGCCGCTTTCGGATCTTGACTCACCTGGTGTCCTTTGTGTTTCCTTACCATTCCCCCTAGATATACCCTGTGTCTACAGCTACTGTGTTGTCCGTCTTGACTAGATTGTAAGCTCTGATGAGCAGGGACTGTCTTTTACATGTGTCTGTGCAGTGCGGCGTACGCCTTGTAGCGCTATACAAATGCTGAGTGGTAGTAGTAGTAGTTGTTGTAGTAGTAGCTACAGATACTTATGTACACTCTGTTCATAGACATAAATATACACAACATACCATACTCCTCCCCTACAGCCTCATTTATTCAACCACCCACATATCCCCAGCCACCCTTGATAGACTGTTTACTATGTTTCTTTTCACCAAGCTCCCTTCATAGTCATGCCTGAGTCTGAGCTGAGGAAGGGGAAATGTGCCATTGTGTCACACTTTACAAAGGGATCCACAAAAGTTTGTTTGAAGGACCACATAGAGCATTTCAAATTATAGAGTATATCGGAAGGTGGTGGGGTCACCCCTGGAGAAGAGTTTGCTGAGGGAAAAGAGAAGGTGGATCATATATTGCCTTTTGAGTAATTTCAGAATCGGGCTCAAGGATCGCCTGGCATGCCCCGTCTGCCTCTGGGAATGTCCTCCCTGCAGGCGCCCCATAGAATTGCAGTTACAGCCCTAAAGATTCCTGCTACTCAACCCGTGGCTGGCCTCTTGCAGCCTGGATCGGGTGGCAGGGACTCCCTGCACCTGGTCCCGACCCCGATGGTGACTCCCCGGGCTCAATCGGGCAAAAAGTGCTATTTAAACCACCTCTGAGGTGGTTTAAACTGCACATCCCAGCAGGCCCGGCAACACCTACAGGGCCATGACCAAAATTGGTCCTGTACATGCTGCTGGGCAGCCCGCCCCTGATCCTGTCCCTTCCCGGCTCTCCCCATCCTGAAGAACAGGATGTATAGGGAGAGCTGGTGCTGGAATAGGGTTAGCGCGGATTGTGGGGTTGCACGTCCAGGTGGAACGTACAGCCCTTCAACCCACATTTGAGAATTAGGGCCTTAGTCTCTCTGCTATGGCCTTGTTCTCCCTTAGCGCCCCTATTATCCCTCTGTCATCCAGTGGTCCAACTGACTCTCTCACAGTTTTTTGCTACAAATGTACTTGAAAAAGGTTTTATTATGTGTTTTTGCTTCCACGGTAAGCTTTTTTTTTCAAATTCTCTTTTTGCCTGCCTTATTAATGCCTTGCATCCAATGTTCCCTCTAATTTTCTGTAGGCTGTGTGCACATAAATTATCAACTGTATGCAGCTTTTGAAGGAAGGTTAAAGTTTTGTGCGCCACATAACGACACTCGGAGTTATATACTTTAAAATTTGAATACACGTCAGAATACAGTATGTACACCACATTGATTTTTAATAAAATTAAATGAAAATAGACAATTACTAAATGAAGCGGGAAATTTCTAGTAATTACAATCATAACTTTTTAAATTTTAAAACGTTTGTGTTGTTTTCTATCAGAATCAGAGCCGTAATTTTTGTGCGCTCTGTTGTAAAGTATGTGCGCTCGCTTGGCGAGGTGTGTGCGCGCGCACACGCGCACAGCTTAGAGGGAACAGTGCTTGCATCTAACTTCCAGTGCTTATGTTATTTCCAGTTTTCGTCATTTAGCTCCTTTTTCCATTTCTTAAAAGATGCTTTTTTGGCTACAGCAGCCTCTCTAACCTCACCTTTAAACCATGCTGGCAGTTTTTTGGACTTCCTTCCACTTTTCTTAAAGCGTGGAATACATCTGGTCTGGGCTTTTAAGATTGTATTTTTAAACAACACCCATGCTTGATGTAAATCTTTAACCTTTGCAGCTGCTCCTTTTAGTTTTTGTTAACTATTTTCCTCACTTTATCATAGTCTCCCTTTTGAAAGTTAAAAGGTAGTACTGTGGATTTCCTTGCCGTCCTTCCTCCATTTATTAAATCAAACATGATCATGCTATGATCATTATTACCAACTGGCCCCAAAACCCTTATCTCTTGCACCAGATCCTGTGTTCTACTAAGGACTAAGTCCAACATAGCTTCCCCTCTTTTTGCTTCATCAACTAGCTGCTCCAAAAAAACAGTCATTTATTTCATCTAGAAACTTTATCTCTCTAGCATGTCCTGCTATGACATTGATCGAGTTGATACCGGGGTAATTGAAATCACCCATTTTTACTGTGTTGTAACTTTTGTTAGCTTCCCTTATTTCTTTCAGCATTTCATCATCATCAGAAAGAAAAAGGTGCCTAAACACCTTAAGAAAAGTAGGGGGTAAAAAAGGGGTGAGGTCATACCTTCCCCCCCTCCCCCAGATCCTATGTAGGTAGAAAGTCACCCGTTCTGCTTCAGTGTCACTACTCCTATAAAGAGAACCTGCCTCAGGGCCACTTACCCTCAGAATAGGTGCCTACCCCATAGACTCAGCATCTCCCCAGACTACTGCTGGTCTAGAACGTACTCATTTTCTGACTCCCCTCAGAAACAGAGACAGGAATTAGTCAAATGTAAACCTCCCTCTTCAACCTGAAGGATCGTTAAGTATATAACATAGAATGGGGGGGGGGACAGCTAATTTGGAACAGAATTAACATATCCAATAAAAAACATTATCAAGGAGAGGCAGCAGTGTCCATAGATTTATGTTGGGCATCATCAGTATCATCTTCTGATTGCCTCCTTGACCTGGGAATGTTTTGTCACTTTGGTGTTGATACTTCCCAGTCTGGTACAGCACTCCTTAGACATGAGCTCTGGCTTCCCTCATTTTGAACAGAGTCCAGGAAATTCATCTAAGCTGAGAGTTTGGAAATTCTATGCTCTGTGTTGTTCCACTCAAAGATAAGGCCAAATGGAAACCCCCATCTGCACCTAATGGATTTACTTTGTAAGAACTGCTTGAGGGGTTTAAAGCTTCGTCTCCTCTCCAAGATGTATTGGGATAAATCCTGGTATATTTGAATCTCTTGATCATGAAGCAAATCGCTTGCTTGCTGTGCAGACTCTTCATGAGAGCAACTTTATCCTCAAAGTCAAAGAAACATGCAATTATTGGATGAGGTCTAGTATCCCCTCCAGCGTGGGATCCACCGCCCCAATGTGCCTGCTCCAGTTTAACTGGGTTAGCCCTCTCTGGGATGCAAAAGGAGAAGAGGTCTTCTACCAACTGTGTGGTGTTCTCCTGCCCACCACAGGCCAGTGATACAAATGTTGTTTCTGCGCTATTTTCAAGGTCGTCATGACACTCTTTAAGATTATGGGCTAGATGATCCAGCTTCTGGATTTGAGATTGGAAGAGCGCGGTAGCGTCGATTTGTTCTCCAATATTTATTTCATTCTGCGTCATCCGGTCCTCCAACCCTTTCATCTCAGAGCAGAGATCAGATATTGCCTTGGAGAAACCTAAGCGGAATGACTGGAGCTCTTGAAGAATTTCTAGAAGGTCTGCTTTAGTGGCAGGTAGTGTTGTCGACATATCCGAATTAGAGATCTGACTGGGAGGAGACGCTATGTCTTTAGCAGGGACTTTGACCTCATGCCTCATGACGTTCAGCTTTTTGTGAGAACTTGGAAAGGGCATTAGTATATGTATTCTTGGAAACCATATTCATCTGGTTATCCCCCCTACTGCAGTGAAGTGGCACATATATTATAAAGGATGAAGTGTGTCACTGTCCCTGAAGTAAAATCAGAGTCCTGAGAGAGTAGATTGTGAGATGCACTTCCAGTTGTGATCAGCAGATAGAGCTCCAACTTTAAGCTTGTATGTAATCCCTGTCTGTTAGTGCGATGTGTGATCCTACAGGCAGAGAGAGGAGAGCTTCTATTCTTAACCACCTGCAATGGGATGTCTGGCGGTGGAAATGGCACATTACCCCACAGAAGACAAAGCGAAAGGCTCCAAAGCTGTCTCAGTTTGCTGTTGCTAGCGGTGGCTTAAAATTGGCTTGGCCCGCGGTCCTGGAAGTATTCAATTTCCTGCTCAGAGAAAGTCTCTTCTGAGTTTCACTGTGCGCTCTTGTTTGTCAGCTTGCGTTCCAGCATCAGGGCCGGTCCATCCATTGTGCAAGAATGTTGCTCGCACAGGGCCCCGCGCCAGCAACATCTTGCACATGCTGTTCGGCTCCCGGCACACCCCGGCTCACCTCCCTACATTACAACACAGCTGCCGAAGTGAAGAAAAACAGCGCTATTCACTTCGGTGGCTGTAGGGTGGTATTTCTGAGCCTGCCAAGAGCCACTGTAGGAAGGTGAGCCGGGGCCTCTAAAGCCAGTCGTGGGGCTCTTCGAGGGGGGGGGGGGGCTAGGGCTCAAAATGGGCTAAGATTGGATATGGTCTAAGTGTGTGGGGGGGGGGGGCCCTAAGATTGGAAATAGGGCTAAGTGACTTGCCCAAGGCATGCTAGTGGGAATTGAACCCTGATTGTTCAGTTACCAAGGCAGTGCTCTAACCACTAAGCTACTCCTCCACAGTTTGTGCATATAGTCATGCAAATTTAATTGTGTATCCAACCATACTCCCAGATCTCTCACTACATAACTCAGCTCCAAGGAAAAAGATCCAGTTAGAGGGTTTGAAATATTTGAAGACAAATACAACATTTCTGTCTTCATGTTTAATTTTAATCTATTCTGAGACATCCACAATTTAACAAAATTCCACATACTTTAAGGAATCATCCAATGACATAGAGACAGAAACAATGAAATGTATGTCATCCGCATACACTCGAAAGTTAACATCAAGACTTTCAAAAATTCTTTGAATAGGAGCAATGTAAAGATTAACAATATAGCCAAGAGCACAGAGCCTTGCGGCAGCCCTGCCTCAATACTTGATGGATGATACTTGACCCAGTGATCGAAGTTGAATAAATCTATCCTGTAATAAAAGATGTGAACCAAGAAAGTACTTTACCTTGTATCTCCATCTCACCGAGCCTAGTTAAAAGTAAGGAATGGTCCAAGGTGTCAAACGCGGCAGATACATCAAGCAACACTAATAAAAATGATCTACCCTGATCAAAGCCAGCAAGAAACTCTTCAGTGAGGGTCGGTAATAGTGTTTCAGTCCCATGATTGGGGCAAAATCCAAACTGTGACTCCAATAACAAATTATGCTTATCAATAAAGCTCTGCAATTGTGAAAGCGCCGATTTCTTTAAAATCTTAGCTAAACATGAACGAGAAGAAATAGGACGATAACTCAAAGGGTCTGATGTAGCCATAGACGATCCTTTAAGCAAAGTTAAAACTGAAGTCTTCTTTAGCACACGAGGAACCATTCCCTGAAAAAAGGAACCATTAGCTATAGCAGTAATGGAATGCCCAATCGATTCTTTCAACTTCTTAAACAACTGAATCACACAACCATCAATTATTATTTCTCAAGATATTGTACACAGCATGCCTAGAATGCAAGGGTGCCAATAATGTTGACCACAATTGTATCTGTACTTCTGTCTAAAGATGCTGTGTCGTATAAGAACGCTGGCGCTGGTCTTGAGAGACTTGAGAACATGAGACCAGCACAAGGAAAAAAATAGGGGAGGGGCGGCACAAGGAGGTAACAGGCTCCTAAGGTTTTGGGCTAGCTCTTAAAGCCACAGAAAATGTTTCAAGGCCTGTCTTATGGCATCATGGTAAATTTAAATTGTGACTCCATACGATCCCTCACTGTGTGCTTACTAATTTTTACCACTTACACCCATCAAGGCTAAGCTCAATTCTTTTCTTCCCCAGAAGAAGCTCCTTCAAGGAATAACAAGGGGAGAAAAGAGGTGGGAGTAAGAGACAGTATTAATTTCTTTCTGTGTGGAAAGAGTTTTAATATTTGTTAGGGGGTGTTTATCCATGTTACTACTAACTATTACTACTTATCATTTGTATAGCGCTACAAGGCTACATAGTGCTGTACAGAGACATGTAAGAGACAATCTCTTCTCCTAAGAGCTTACAGTCTAGTCAAGACAGACAACACAAGTGGGGTCTAAGATATATCTTGGAGAATGGTAAGGAAACACATACAGTAGGAGGTGAACAGGAGACTAGGGGGATCAGGATCTAAAAGCAGTCTCAATAGAAGTGAGTTTTTAGCCTGGATTTGGACAGAGCCAGAGATAGAGCCTGACGTACTGACTCGGGTAGTTTGTTCCAGGCATAAGGGGCAGCAAGGTAGAAAGACTGAAGTCTGGAGTTGGCAGTGGAAGAGAAGGGCACAGATAGAAGGGGTCTGCCAGAAGACTGGAGTGCCCAAGGAAGGGTGTAGGGAGAGCTAAGAGAGGAAAGATAGTGAGCAGCAGCCGAATGAAGGCACATAGGTCAGTAGTAGAAGTTTGAACTGGATGCAGAAATGGATAGGGAACCAATGAAGTGACTTGAGAACAAGGTGACATAAGCATAGTGACACTGGCGGAAGATTAGCCGCGCAGCTGAGTTTTGAACAGATTGAACTGGGGAGAGATATTTCAGAGGAAGACCAGCGAAGAGGAGGCTGCAATAGTCTAGGCAGGAGGTGACTAGAGAATGGATAAGTGACTTAGTAGTGTGCTCAGAAAGGAAGGGGCGAATTTTGCCAGTGTTATGAAGAAGCGACAGGTTTAAGCTATCTGTTGGATGTGTGTAGAGAAGGAGAGGGAAGAGTCAAAAATGACCCAAGGTTGTGAGCCGGGGAAACAGGAAGGAGTAGAGTGTTATCCACAGAAATAGAGAAAGGAGGAAGGGGGAGGTGGGCTTAGAGGGAAAGATAAGGAGCTCAGTTTTGGCCATGTTCAGTTTCAGATGGCGATGAGACATCCAGGCACTAATGTCAGACAAGCAGGCAGAGATCCGGGCCTGGATTCCTGGAGAGATTTAAGGTGCAGAGAGGGAGATCTGGGACTCATCAGCAGAGAGTTGGTTCTGAAAACCATGGGAGGAGATGAGTTCCTCAAGGGACTGAGTGTAGAGAGAGAAAAGGAGAAGTCCCAAGACAGAGCCCTGGGCTACACTGACTGAAAGCGGGATAGCAGTAGAGGATGATCCAACAGAACATACACTATTACCAACAAGGTATTTGACAAGAGGATGGAGAGAGTGTTCAAGAACATATTAGGAAGATAGGATACTGTTATACTTGGTTTCCAAGAAAGATAAGGTATTTCTTAAGAATGGCTTGTAAACCTTGCTATGGTTGCTATTAAAAGTAATATATGTATCCAATTAGATATCATTGAATTTATTTCTAAGTGGTTGTAACCTTTTGTAAAACCTCCTTTTTTTTTATTAAATAAATAGATTTTGTTTGCTGATCACATTAAACCTTACTACTGCTACTGTTTACAAACCTTAGACTATCACAGCCTGTTCATATTTACTACACAGTAAATACTTAGTTTTATTCCAGCTATGCATTTGCCCCTCCACTGCAACTTTTTACAACATTCAATTTGAGAAGAGTTCACAAAGAAGTTTTGGAAAAAAGGGTGGTGAAGAGTAGCTATCATTAATAGTAATGAGGGAGGGGGTGACAATCTATAGGTTGCAGTGGGCGGGGATGCCAGAAACCCTAGCACCGGCTCTGCTCTTTCTCTCCCTTCCCTCAGGGCCGGCCCAAGGAGTTTTGCTGCCCTAGGCAGAAGCCCTGTCTGTGCCACCCCCCCCCTCCCGTGTGCCGTGCTGCCCTCCCCCCCCCCCCATGCTGAGCTGCACAACTCTCAACCCTCCCCTGCTGAGCTGCCCACTGTCCCTTGCTGCCACAGATTCTATGGCAGGTTGGCTCGGCGGCAGCGACAGGCCATCTGCTACGGCACACATGGCCTGCCATTTCTGACTCCCTTCCGACAAACTTCAGGGGATCAGAAGCGGCAGACCATATATGCTGAGGTACATGGCTTGCCACGGAACCTAGTCACCCTTGACACTGGAATCAGCGACAGCAGGGAGCGGTGGCACAGCTCGCACACGGGGGGAGGGGGGACGACGACAGCAGGCTACATGGCTGCCATGCCGCCCATTGAGGTCCGCCACCATAGGTGGTTGCGTAGCCTATCTAGTGGACAGGGCTGGCCTGCTTTCCCTCCTTCTCATTCCACTTTCTTGCCCTGTGTCTTTTCTTGCCCTCCTTAAAGAACTTGTAGACATTGTTAGTGCAGCATTCTTGAAGCAGGGAGTCGCCGCATTCCCTCAGTCCTGCATCATCAAGAGCAGGGAGCATGACCTTTCACTGTGTCTTTTGCTACTTTCCTATTAGAGGGAAGGAGGAGAAGGATCTCAACAGCAGGAAATCTAAGCAGAGAGTGATCAAGCGGGAAGGATCACTAACACTGAGGTTGGGCTGTTCACAATCTGCCGACTGGAATCATCAAACTGCAGCAGGGAGGGAGGGAGAGAAAGAGGATGAATGGAGTACATGGGTAGAGATCCCCCCTCAAAAAACTTGTCCTGGGGCCAGATTTGATCTGGGGACAAGAAAATGATGGCAAGTCAGAAAAACATGTTCAAGAGCCGCATCCATAGTTTGGGACCTCTGCTTTAACGTGAACATTTCAGTTTGTGTTATAGACTTTTATAGTAGTTAATCCGTCTTTATTATTAAGGAAAGATGAATAATCAAGTGAATAAATGGAAATGCGCAACCACATACAGAAGCCCATCCAGCCTGCCCAGTTTGCTTCCTGGTGCAATGTGACTGACCCCACTTCGGCTTTCCCTTCACTTTTTTGTAGTTAGGAATCCTCTATGCTTATTCAGTGCTCTCTGAATTGCTACTATTTCTCTTTCCATCACCTCCACCTGGAGGCCATGGCCCTCATCCCCCACCCTTTCACAAACCTTTGAAAATTTAGCCCACAGTGACCTGCACAAAGTGCCACAGAATCAGTAGGAGAGACAGGGCTAGAATAAGGCGATGCAGTGACTTACCCAATGCAACCAAATTAGTGGGAGTGAGAGGGACAGAGCTGGGGGGGAGGGGGGCAGGGGGCATACAGTGATTTGCTGAAGACTATGTCGAAAGCTGGCAGTAGACGAGATTTAAAATATCATCGTAGTTGACCTCCTGACTCAGTAAGTCAATGTTTCAACCACAGCAGTAAGCTTTGGCCTCCTAAACATCGATCATTTCTAATCTTTCCCTTTGCCTGATAAAACTGCACATCGCAGCCTTCAGGGGACCTGTGACAGCCTGGAAAACAAAGTTAATCCTTCACTAGGATAAAGAAGAAGTCATATTTAGGAAAGACATCAGAAGCATTGCGATAGTTTCAGCTTTGTTGAGGAAGTGAGATGATGAAGGTGGTGTTCCTTGCTGCGTGCCTTACCTGGGCCGTAAGCTGTGCTACAGACCCAAGCACAGGTGCACGAATCGAACTCGACCAGGTCTATGAACTGAAGGACAAGACGGTGGCCCTTGCTGTCGCTGATTATAACAAGAAAATAAAACACTTTGCTTACAAAGAATGGGTCATCCTGAATACAACTGGAACTGTATGTATAGGGGCAGAGGCCTCGATTTTCATCTGTTTCTTTCACGCTATAAGAAAACATAAAGACTTGTAAGGAAAGGTCTCAGTGAGTGCTCTAACCCAGAATGTTCTATCTATTTTATTTAGCTTTTTAGTAGTAGTTCAAGGTGAGCTACAATCAGTTTTATTTTTCAAAGTGCTCTCAAGTCAATGCTGACTCCTTGCTACCCAATAGTCTCTGGGTTTTCCTGGTAAGGTATGATCAGAAGTAGATTTCCAGGCCTTTTCTTCAGAGGCAATTTATTTATTTATATAGCTAGGCTTATATGCTGCTTTTCTACAAGTCAAAGTGGTGCACATTCAAGTACTGTATATTTATATATTTCCCTTAAGGGCTCATAATCTATGTTTTTGTACCTGAGGGAGGTGACTTGCCCAATGCCACAAGGAGCAGTCTAAGGTTGCTGTCATCTAGCAACACTCAAACTCCTGGCCTTCTGATGTGAGGTAATTTGCCCCAACCACTAGGCCACCCCTAGTGACTCACTCAAGCTCACAAGGGATGTTAGTGGGAATTGAACACAGATCTCTTTGCTACTAGGCTGTTGCTCTGACCACTAGGCTATTCCTCCACTCCGAGTACAGTAGGCAGTCCCACAACCAGCCATAAAACTATTCTTCTATGGATTAAGCTGTGGTAGCTTTATCATCTTTCCTCAGCTGTAATTATTTCTCAGCCTGTCGCATTTTTTTTCTCTACCCCAGCCCCATGTTGCAGCCTCTGTTGGCCAATGACAAACACTGAGCGGGCACCTGGTAGAAAGCATCTTTCCAGCCCTCAGGTGGGCAAGAGCCCTCTGAACTATCTAGGCATGCTCTTTGAGGAGAAGGCCACGACAAACATCTTGGAGGGGGAGAAAATAGTGCCAGAGATGGAGCTAGGGGCCTAGGCCCTCTCTGAGTTTACTAGACCCGTCCAAACTCTCCCAACTCTAGGTCTGTGGAAATGGAAAAACAAAGAATAGCTCAGGCCGCTGGCCTCCCCTCTTCTCACTTGCAGCACACTCTCTAAGTGGAAAAGTGCAGAAAGAAAAGGGGAGAATGAGGTTCAGAAGCTTATTCTCACTCCATTTGTTTGGGTGACGCCTGCCCACTTCTGCTGTGGGCCTGAGCAGGGCAGAAAAGATAGTAGAGAAGGAGAGGGAGACAGACTAGGAGGAAAGAGACAGATCAAGGGGGAGCTAGGGAGAGGCAGGCAAAGAAGTTCAGGCAGGAAGTTACAGAGGGGAACAGGGGGTGGAAGTCTATGAAGAAGTAAACTGGCTGATTTGAAGTGTGCAGTAAGTCAATGATAGGCATGTCGTGACTGTGGTAAATTTTATGCTAACGTTGATATTCAAAGGCACTTATCAAGATATTGGCAGCTGAAAATTATTACAGACCATCCTAGCACTGTCCGGATAGTGTTGGGGTGGAGCGAGGGCAGAGTGCCTGTGCTCCACATTGCTCTACAGAGAGTGACAATATTCAGCTCGCTATCCGGATATTTAGCCAGGTAAATTGAGGGCAGCAAAACATCTATTCAGTCTGGATAGCTGTCCAGATAGTGGCCTCAATGTCGCTGCTATCTCAGTAGAGGCGGTGCTGACTACTCTATACATATATTCAGTGCCGCTGCTTCTATGGGCTGAATATCGCTGCTAACTGGATAGCACCATGGTTGGCAGCAAAACTAGATTCAGTGCTAGATGCTGGATAGGCTTTGGCACTGAATATCTGTTTTCATTTTTCTCTGCAGCATTCAGGCGTTTGAGTGACACTGACTGCCGTGGGCTGAATATCGATCCCATAGAAACATAGAAAACGATGGCAAATAAAGACTCTATGGCCCATCCAGTATGCTCTGTTCAGGCATTTTCCTACGCCTGTTTAGAATCTAGCTTGTTATTTATTGTTCTGTCTTTATATTTTTTTCTTAGTGTGTGTGTTCTATCTTCTGTCTGTCCTTTACCCAACTCTCCTATTCTCTCCAGTGTGGTGTCTCCCTTCTCAACACTTTAACTAGTGCTATCTGACTGCACATTTAGGAGTGCTTTTTCTTTCCTTTTTTCCTTCTCCTATTCCTCTTCAAGGCCTGTCTTGTAGATATTTACAGTCTTAAATTTTTTTTATCTTGCCTGAGTTTTACTAGGGCACTTCCTGTAGAATCTGCCTGCTTCCACTTACTTGCCTTCAGCACTTGCCCCACCCCTCCCCCTGCTTGGGCTTTATTCAGAAGCTTTCCTCTCTGAACACATGAGCTGCTGATCCTCCATTTTTGGTGGCTCCTGCTTAGGAGAGCACCCTCATTGCAAGCTACTGCTGACTTTGAATGCTGTGTTCAGGCATTTTCCTCTGCCTGTTTAGAATCTAGCTGGTTATTTATTGTTCTGTCTATATTTCTGTTTTGTCAGCGTGTGCCCTATCTTCTATCTGTCCTTTACCAAGCTCTCCTGTTCTCTGCAGTGCTCTGTCTCCCTTCTTGACACTTTATTACCCATATAGCCTTCCTCTGCTCATTGACACAATTACTCAGATGCACCTGAAGCCACCAGAACATCCTCCTCCCTCTCCACCTGTATCTCCTCTGTTTCGCATTCTCTCCTCTTCTCCCTTTCCTATGGCTCCACATCACTTTGTGTTCTTGATGTTAACTCTCCCTAATCTTTTCTCCTCATTCCCACAATTCCATGGCCCTACATCTGATTATTTATTATTATTATTATTTATTTAGTATACATTTGTATACCACTACTTCCAGCAATCAGTAGCAGTTTGATTACAGATTGGAAATTGTCAAATCATGACAGGAAATTTTTGAGGTATAAACACATTGATTAGACAGGAAAGCACAGCACACAGAGAACTATTTTACAGGGAACATGGGCTATGGAGGGTTAAGTGGCTTGCCCAAGACCACAAGGAGCAACTGTGGGACTAGAAACCCCAGTCCTTCCGGCCCAAGGTTGCTGTCCTCTAGTGGGATTTGAACCCCCGACCTTCCGGCCTGAAGTACCTTGCCCCAACCACTAGGCCACTCCTCCACTCATTACCCATCCTGATTACCCATCCTTAAGGTCCCTACCTCCTCTACTATTTTGTCTTCCATCTTGTCATCTGTCCTTGAGCTTCACCATTTTCTTCCTCTCATTCAGCCATCTCCTCTCTCACTAAGGGAACTTCATTCTCGCTTCCATCGTGCTGCCTCCTCTCCTACTCCTTCTCCTATCTGGAGATGCCAACCCCAATCCTGGCCTCCCCAGACTTTTCTCACACTCCCAGGACAGGTTAATGTGTAACTTTTTAAATCTTGTTCATATCCCTCTCTTTCCTTTTTCTCTTTTTCATGCGCATTGTGGAATGCACATTATGTCTCCAATAAACTTGCCTTAATTCATGATCTTTTTTTTTTCTCTTATACTCTACATCTCCTGGCTCTTATTGAAACTTGGCTTCTCCTTGAAGATTCTTCTTCAGTCGCTGCCCTCTGTCATGAAGGCTACCTATTTTCCCATACATCTCGGTCCATTGGCTGTGGTGGCAGTGTTGGTTTCCTACTCTCTCATTCCTGCCAATTCCAGCCCCTCCTTCTGCCTCAATCTAATTCTTTTGCTTCCTTTGAAGTCCATGCCATCCGCCTATTTTCTCCACTATCTCTCCGGGTAGCTGCCATTTACTGACCTTCCCCCCCAACAAGTCCACCTCTACCTTTCTCGCCGACTTTGACTCCTGGCTCTCCTCCTTTCTGGATGCATCTTCCCCTTCCCTTAAATTCTTGGGAATTTTAACATTGATGACCCTTCTGACCCTTATGCCATAAAGCTCCTTTCCCTAACCTCCTCATTCAACCTCCAGTTGTGTTCTACCATGCCTACTCACAAGCATGGCCACTGCCTTGACCTCATCTTCTCCTCTAACTTCTCACCCTCCAACGTCTCTACCTCAGTTCTGCCCTTAGCTGACCATTACCTGCTAACTTTCACCCTTAACACTCCCCCATCTTGGTCTCGCCCTATCTCCACCAACATGTTTAGGAATCTTCACGCTATCAACTTTTCAGATCTCTCCACTGCTATCTTATCACCTCTTTCCTCCACTATGTCATCTGAGTCCATTGATAGAGCAGTATCCTCCTTTAACACTACTCTGGATGCACTTGCTCCTCCTATTTCACGCCCTGTGAGGTGTACCATACCTCAACCTTGGCTGTCCTCGACAACCCACTACCTATGTTTCTGTGCCCACTCAGCTGAGTGCCTTTGGCTTAAATTATGTACTACCTACATTTCAAATTCATGCTAACCTCTTTCCAGTCAGCCATAGCACTCGCCGAGCAAGAGTACTATGTCCATCTAACTTTCTTGCCTCTGACTTCGCCACCTGCTATGCTCAACTCTCTCCTCAAGGTCGCTCCTCCCCCAATCCCTCCTTCACTATCTGCCCAGACCTTGGTTGACTACTTCCATGACAAAGTCTAGAAGATTAGCCTTGAATTTTCTGCAGGGTCATCCCCGTACCTCACCTTCCCCCTCTTCCGTCCCAAATCCTTCCCTCACCTTTGGTCACCCTTTCTTCCTTTTCTGAAATCGCTGAGGAGGAAACTGCAAATCTTCTCTCCTTCTCCAAACTGACTACCTGCTCCTCTGATCCTATTCCCACCCATCTATTAAGCTCTATTTCTTTCGCCAACATTCCTGCCATCTGTCATATCCTTAATCTATCGCTTTCCGCGGCAACTGTTCCTGTAGCCTTCAAACATGCTGTGGTTACATCTCTCCTCACAAAACCTTAACTAGATCCTACATGTCCTTCCAGTTATTGGCCTTTCTCTCTCCTTCCCTTTGAAGGGATAGAGAGAAATGGCGGAAAGGCTGGGGAAGAAGAGAGAAATTGAGAATGTGAAGACTGTGTTCAGGGTTGAAAAGTGGTAGGTAGATACAGTAAAAAAGAGGGAAACTGAGGACTTGATAGTAAGAAGGAGGAATGACATTGAGTTGATAGAGACAAAAGTACATGGAAGAAAGCTGAAAGGAAAAAATCCATCAGAGATGGAAGGAAGTAAAGAAGGCAGAAGGGGAGAAAAGTAGCAGATGGACTGAAGACCCTAGAAAGCAAAAGCGAGTTATCAGAAGACAGAAGAAAGCCAAAACTAGAAACTGGGACCAGACAACCAAAGTAGAAAAAATAATTTCATTTTTAATTTAGTGCTTGGAATGTGTCAGGCTTTGGAATTTACTGTACATGCTCAGTTTTTATATTTTGCACAGTACAGGGGCATCTGCATGCACAGTCTGGTTTCTTCGGGTGTCAGTTTAATTTTTGTTTCCATATTTCTATTTTTAGCTTATGTTAAGTTGTATTTGATAAGGATCAGTCTGAGTTTCCATGTGTGATGGAGGCCACATGTTCAGTTAACTTGTAGTGTTCATGTAGTAATTTGGCTAGTTTCTATGGATGTTCTAGGGCTTTCAGGTAGGCCCCTTGTGTGAGTTTTGGAGGCTAATGCAGTTGTAGTATGGTAGATTTTTTTTCTGTAGTTTCTGAGTGATTTTTGTAGGGTTTTGTATTACTTAACTATTTGCCCAGTACTGGTAAGGGTCTATATTGCTGCTATTGAGATGACACCAGAATCTGAAATTATTTACGGTATGGTGAGTTCTGTGGGGAAATGTTCTATTTCTGCTCAGAGTCTATTGGTGGGACAGGGATTTCTTTGGTTGCAAACTGCAGCGCAGTTCATAACACCAAAATAAAATTAGTTAGAAAAATGTTATTTTGGAGTTATATAAACCATGATGTGGTTCTCATTTTTTTCTTTTTGTTCATTGGTGTATACGTACTTTGCATCTCCTATGTTTTTTACAGAATATTTATTTACATTTCATGTCAGTCCAGTGTACAGTGTCAGGAGCCGGTATGTTTTATATCAGACTCCCAGGCTACTTAATTAAACTTCTCTGATTTTTTGTTGCGTACAAACAGCATTGCAAAGTTGTTGTTTTTTAAAATTATATAACTTTAGATTATGATTACTTTCTTTTTTCTTAGAACAACCACCTCAGTGTTCTGAGTGAGGGGAGCTTGTTGCTCTCTGACCTTTTTGCAGGAACAACCAAGACTGTTGCTGCTACACTCGGTGAGAGAGACTGGGGAAAGCAGGGCAGTGAGGGCATGAGAGAGGGGGAAGCAGAGGGCTCATGCTGATGAGAGAGACTAGGGGAAGCAGGGGGTCTTTGTGATATGAGAGAGAGAGAGATTGGGAGAAGGAGGGGGATGGTCATTATGATATGAGAGAGAGAGAGAGAGAGAGAGAGAGAGTCTTGAAAGGCTACTAAAAGGGATTGCTACTGCTGGAAAGAAATCTGCACTTGTAAGTATTTACCTCCTGGGAAATTTTCTAAATCTTGGGGAAAAGGGAATTCTTTCGGTTCAAGCTGATAAATCTGTGTATTTTAGAATTCAGTGTTTTTGTTAAGTCAGTCATAGAGCTTTCATTTAAATTTAAAGTCAGTCAGGGCTTAGTACCACCAGAGACCTTTTCATTTAAATCAAAATCAGAGTATAGTTCAGCATAGATAGAAACATAGAAACATAGAAATATGATGACAGAAAAAGACCACATGGCCTATCTAGTCTGTCCTTCCATATCAACAACTACAACAGTCCCCTTTTTACCTTTAGAGATCCTCTGTGTTTGTCCCATGCTTTTTTGAATTCAGTTACTGTCCTCATCTCTACCACCTCCACTGGGAGACTATTCCATGGATCCACTACTCTTTTCGTAAAGAAATATTTCCGCATATCACTCCTGAATCTATCTCCCTTCACTCTCATCCCATGTCCCCTCGTAGCAGAACTTGCTTTCAATTGAAAGAGGCTCTCTCCCTGAACATTTATGCCACGGAGGTATTTAAACAGCTCAATCATAACACCTCTATCCCACCTTTCCTCTAAGGTGTACATATTAGGATCCTTCAGTCTGTCCTCATATGCTTTATAATGAAGACCACTAATCATTTTAGTAGCCACCCTCTGCACCGACTCCATCCTGTTCACATCCTTTTGAAGGTGTGGTCTCCAGAATTACACACTATACTCCAAATGACATTGCACCAAAGACTTCTACAGAGGCATTATCACCTCCTTTTATCTGCTAGCCATTCCTCTCCGTATGCACCCAAGCATCCTTTTAGCTTTTGCTGTTGCCTTTTCTACCTGTTTAGCTACTTTAAGATCATCAGACACAACCACGCCTAGGTCCCGCTCTTCTTTAGTGGACAAAAGTACTTCACCCCCTATACTATATTGTTCCCTTAGATTGCTGCAGCCCAAATGCATGACCTTACATTTTTTAACATTAAATCCCAGCTGCCAAATTCTAGACCATTCTTCAAGCTTAGCTAGATCCCTCCTCATGTTATCTACACCTTCCTGGGTGTCTACTCTATTGCAGATTTTGGTATCATCCGCAAACAGCCCTTCCGCTATATCACTAACAAAGATGTTAAAAAGAATCGGACCAAGGACAGATCCCTGGGGTACACCACTGGTAACATCCTTCTCCTCAGAGTGAGCTCCATTTACTTGTACTCTTTGTCGCCTCCCACCCAACCAATTTCTAACCCAAGCAGTAACTTTAGGGTCCATCCCTAGTGTGCTCAGTTTGTTTATAAGTCGCCTGTGAGGAACAGTGTCAAAGGCTTTAGTGAAATCTAAATACACCACATCTAGGACTCTCCCTCGGTCCAACTCCCTGGTCACCCAGTCAAAGAAATCAATCAGATTTGTCTGACAAGACCTGCCTCTGGTGAATCCATGCTGCCTCGGATCCTGTAATCCGCTGGACTCCAAAAACCTCACTATTTTCTCTTTCAGCAGCGTTTCCAATAATTTACTCACCACTGAAGTTGAACTAACCGGCCTGTAGTTTTCAACCACATCCTTACTTCCGCTTTTGTGTAAAGGCACCACATGAGCCTCTCTCCAGTCCTTTGGCACCACTCCCAACTCCAACGAGGCATTGAAAAGGTTAGTCAGTGGAGCTGCTAGAACATCCCCAAGTTCCCTCAGTATTCTAGGGTGTATCCCATCCGGTCCCATCGCTTTGTCTACTTTAAGTTGAGCTAGGTTTTCACGAACACAGTCTTCTGAAAATTATTCAAGATGTCCCTCGCTTCTGTTCCTATTTGTGGGTGTTTTCTGAGGTCCTGCTCCTGGTTCTTCAACTGTGAACACAGAACAAAAATATTTGTTAAGCAATTCCGCTTTATCCTTATGAGCTTCTACATATTCCCCCCTACACCCTTGAGTCTGACAATACCACTTTTGCCCTTCCTCTTCTCACTAATATATCTGAAAAATGTCTTATCCCCCCATTTTATTGCACTGGCTATTTCCTCTTCATTTTGAATCTTTGCCTTCTTGACTACTTTGCTAGCTTCTGTAAGTTTTTCCAAATATAGATGCCTGTCTTCCTCTCTCTGTGATCTCTTGTAGTTCATGAAGGCCTCCCTCTTTTTCTTTACTTTTTCAGCTACTTCTTTCGAAAACCATAGCAGTCTCCTTTTCCTTTTACCTTTATTTACCATTTTAACAAAAAGGTTGGTTGCCCTTAAAATATCCCCTTTCAGTTTTGCCCACTGTTTTTCTACATCCCCCAGCTGTTCCCATCCCACTAACGACTCCCTGAGGTATTGGCCTATCTTCGCAAAGTTAGTCTTTCTAAAGTCTAAGATCCTCATCTTTGAATGGATTCTAATAGCCCTAGTCCTAATACTGCACCACACCATCTGGTGATCACTGGATACAAAATGATCTCCCACTATAACAGCAGAAACACTTTCACCATTGGTAAGCACCAAGTCCAGTATGGCCCCTTCACATGTGGGGTCTGTTACCAATTGCCTGAATAGTTCTCCCTGTAGAGAATAGGTTTGAATGGTTGAATAGGGTAAATATTCTTTGAGTAGAAAGGAATAAATTGTTTCTAGAGAACTTAGTACAGAGAAGAGCCACCAAAATGGTAAAGGGGATGGAAGGATAGCCTTATCAGGAGAGGCTTTAAAGGTTAGGGCTCTTCAACATGGAAAAGAGAGAGCTTAGGGAAGCTATGATAGAGGTCTATAAATTAAAGGATGGAATAAAACAAATAAACATAGATAGGTTGTTTTTTCCATCAAAAAGTAGAGAGACTAGGGGACACAGAATGTAAGTCATTTAAGACTAATAAGAGAAAATATTTTTTCACTCAACACATAATCAAACTCTGGAATTCATTACCGGAGAATGTAATAAAAGGTGTTAGTGTAGGTGGGTTTAAAAAAGATTTGGACATGTTTCTGGAGGAAAGGTCCAAACGCCATTATTAAAGAGGACCCGGGAAATTCCATACTTCTGCAGGGCAAGCATTGTGGAACTTGTGTGCCTTTTTGGGAACCTGCCAGGTATTTGTTACCTGGATTGGCCACTGCTGGAAACAGGATACTGGGCTTGATGGACCCTGGTCTGACTCAGTATGGCATTTCTTATATTCTTATGTTAGAGATTAGGGGAAAGAGTGGGGTCATTATAATATGAGAGAGACAGAGGAACTGGGAGAAGCAAGGGGTTCATGATGATGAAAGACTTTTTTTTTTTTTTTGCTTCCCATATCACCCGACCAAGGTGATGTGGGAAGCAAAAAGAGAAATTGCCTTGGGTGCTGCTCCCAAAGGTCATTGGTGGTGATGGGAGCGGGGGGCAGGAGTGTGGCCACCGCCTTCTGTTGGTACTGTGCCGTGGCACGTTAAGGGCCTGACTTTATTAAGCTTTCTTTTCCCATTGAAAACTTTGAATCAGACCAGACAGGAGTCAATAAGGACAATAGTTTCCTATCACATTATAAACTTTAAAAATTTTATAGCCTGATCACCAATGGGTCTCAATAAATACATAAACTTTCTGTCACATTAGAAAGTCTTAACATTTACAGCCTGGTCACCTTCTGATCAACCATCCATCCCTGACCCATCCCCTCCTGTCTACGTAATGTTGTATATATAGATTAATGGCCTATCTAGTCTGTCCTTCCATATCAACCACTACAACAGTCCCCTTTTTTCCTTTAGAGATCTTCTGTGTTTGTCCCATGCTTCTTTGAATTCAGATACTGTCCTCCTCCCTACCACCTCCACTGGGAGACTATTCCATGGATCCACCACTCTTTCCGTAAAGAAATATTTCCTCATATCGCTCCTGAGTCTATCCCCTTTCACCCTCATCCCATGTCCCTTCGTAGCAGAGCTTGCTTTCAATCGAAAGAGGCTCTCCCCCGTGCATCTGTTGCTCATACTGTTCTGACCTGAGGAAGATTTTGCCTGCGGAAACTGGTCTACGAATGTATTAAGTTAGTCCAATAAAAAGGTATCACCTTATTTTCCTTATTTCACCACCATTAGAGTGGACTAACATGCCTTCCACACTTCCGCACAGTGGTAGACAGCATGCGGTACGATATGTATTTATATGTTCAGCAATTGATTTCACATTGCAGACTGTTTATTTATTTATTTTATTTAGTTTACCTGAAAATCTGTCAGCAGGTGCACTCTAAGGCATTAGAGTATAACTAGCGCAGCTCAGACTCGTGTATGCTTAGGGCCCACCCATGTTACCTCTGGGCCCTCTCAAAACCTCAGGTCCGGTTATGCCACTGGGCAGTACAGCTAGCAAGCTGGGGAGGGAGGAGTGGTCTAGTGGTTAGGACAAGGTACTTCAGGCCGGAGGGCCAGGGGTTCAAGTCCCACCTGGGGACAGCAATCTCAGGCCAGAGGGACTGGGATTTCTAGTCCTGTAGGCACTCCTTGTGGTCTTGGGCAAGCCACTTAACCCTCCATTGCCCATGTTCCCTGTAAGTATTAGCGTATGTGTCTCATATCCCCTCATGTTAAATGTATCTCCCAATTGACCGCTTTGACCCAGTGAAAAGCAGGATATAAATACAGCTAAATAAATAAGAAAGCAATGCATTTCAGTCAGCAGCTTTCATAGTAGAAATAACAGCAAGGAAAAGGAAATATATACTGAATGTAAATTATTTCAAATGCAGTACATCAGAGCTAGGGAACTGTTAGCAAGCCCTGTGTGTGTGTGTCTCTCTCTGTTGTGTGTTCTAAGCATGCTGTGTGCTTGGGGGTGGAATAGCTGGAGATGATGGGGAGTTTCTTGAATTTGCGGTCAGATGCAGAGAGGTAGTTTTGGGGGAGGGGTAGTTTGCAGGGTGGTGGAGGGTATTTTTTATGAGCGAGCCAGTTTTCATGGCGGTTAGTGCAGTTGCGAGTGAGTATATTTAATGGTAGGACAGTGTGTGTGGGGTTAGTTTTCGGGGTGGGGCAGTTGACAGGGTTGTGGAGCAGTTGCAGAACAGGTTGTTTTGGTGGGGCAGTTGTGGGGATATTTTTTGGGGGTGAGGCAGTTTGCGGAGTGGTGGGGCAGTTGCTAGGCTTTGAGGATGAAGCAGTTTTCAGAGTTTTGAGGCAGTTGCAAGATGTTTTTTGGGAGATGATAGGGCAGTTTGCAGGGTGGTGGGGCTGTTGTGGGGGTGTAGTTATTGGGGGTAAGGCAGTTTGCAGGGTGCTTTTGACACCAACAATCATTTGTGATTACAGAGGCTATTTTCAGTTGGATTATGGGGAGCAGTTTATTTGTGGTCATCTTCTTTTCCGAAAGCTAGAACTCATTTTGTATTTTGGGAGGGTTTGGGGTCAGAATCAAAGCCTCTATCTTGTGGTTTCTCACAAGTCTGTGTTACCTCCCCTATTATTTAATCTCTATCTGAGTCCTTTAGTATCTCTAATGTAGCATTTTGGGGTATTTAGTTACCTATTTGCAGATGATGTACAGAGGTGGGCAGGGGCATGAAGGCACATTCTAATGTTTGCATCCGGGCCTCTGTGCGTCCGATTGGAATCGGAATACCCAGGGGTAGACCTGATTCTGATCTCGCGGGGGCTAGATGTGTCCCATGGGATCAGAATCGGGTCTAGGGCCTGTACGTGCAGGCCGGGACCCAATTCCAATCGGTCTCAGTGAGGCTCTTGAATGGAGCTGTGGTGTCATGGCATCCCGTTGCCATGACACCGCAGCTCCATTCAGGAGCTACGATCCCCGGCCGCCGACCACAATCATCTTTATCAGCAGTCCAATCCCCGATCTGGCCTTCTATGGCCAGGGCGGGGCTGGGGAATCTCCTGCACCCCCTCACCTTTCTGACGCTGCCCAGGCCTGCCGTCCCCCAACGTTTATGGGTATTTATTCCACCTTGGAAGTGAAATAAGTCCCTCATCCAGTTTGCCAACCTTGGACATACAAGGCCGATCTCAGAATCGGCCCTGTACATCCGGGATCATGGACCACCCTTGCCCCGCCCTCGCTCCACCTCCGGAACGCTCCCTCCTACCCCCGTCTAAGCACCTCATACAAACGCTTTGTTCGTATGGGGAGACTTTTGATGGGGATGGCAGGGGGGCGAATCACGGGACGGAATAGACCCCATAGTGTTAATAGTGCATGCTGATGTACATGCACCACAAACTTGATAAGGAAGTGTGCTGTGTGCCACCAATCAGGGTCTGATTCTGCATGCCCTCTCTGGCTCCACTAAAATTGCCCTGTCAGCGTCAGCCCCCTTATTCCATCTGTCCAGTACCTTAAATTGCTTGCAGACCAACATTCCACCAATAAGAAACTTTGGAGGGGGATATTCAGCGACAGCAGCTAGCTGTTCTAACACGGTTAGCTGCTGCCGCTGAAGCTAAGACCCAGATATCTGGCCACCGGCAATGAATATCCGGATCAGCTGGATAACAGTGAAGCTAACTGGGCAGTGGCAATATTCAGTTGCTGACTGGGTTAGCTTTGGTGGTGAAAATTAGGCCACTCTTTCAGGTGCTTAACCTTCGCACTTTGTGATAACCGGGCAGCGGCTCAATATCGTCTCTGCCCTGTTATCGCTGGGTGCCGCCCCGGAGTGCTTCTATGCCACTGGCTAGCACGGAACATGCGGTGACAACACCTGCAGTGCGATTAATGCATTAATCTGACCCAGTATGACATATCTTATGTTCTTATCCATAAGAACATAAGATATGTCATACTGGGTCAGACCAAGGTCCATCAAGCCCAGTATCCTGTTTCCAACAATGGCAAATCTAAGTCATACGTACCTAGCAGTTTCCCCAAAAGACACAGGTTCCACAATGCTTGTACAGGGTCAAGCATTGATATCCTGGGTCTCTTCTTAATAATGGTTTATGGACCTTTCCTCCAGAAACTTGTCCAAACCTTTTTTAAACCCAGCTACACTAACAGCCTTTACTACATCCTCCGATAACAAATTCCAGAGTTTGATTAACAAATTCCAGAGCTTGATTCCTAAGCGGTGAAAGTCAGGCACAGTAAAGACTGGCCTAACTTTCACTGCAGAAGCTAAATGGGCAGCGGCTGAATCTTGCTAGTTCCTGGCAATCTGGCCGACCCGGATATTCAGTGTGGGGCCTGGATGTGGCCCTAGCATTGAATATCTGAGTTTAGAGTTCAGTGATGGCAGCTAGCCATGTTAGATCAGAGCCTGAATATCGGGCCCTTTATTTTTAGAAAGTATCTATATTGTTAGAAATGCAGGATTTAATTGTAGAAAATTGTGTAATATTAGAAGAATAATATACAATACTGGGGCCATTTACCTTTTTTGAGCCTTCCTCTTTCTCTTGCAGGCCACAACCACTGGGAATTTCGTCAAAATTACCTTTTCCATAAAACAGACAAATTGCCTTAGCAAAGATTACCGGCCAGATACATGTCGGCATAAAAGAAATGGGGTAAGTGACTTGGAAAAATTAAATGTTGCGCTAGTGAAGTGATCTGGTTAGTCAGTAAGTTCCTTGAGCTTGGGATTCCCTCTTACACACCGGGAGCAGTGAATGCCAACTCTGCAGCGTCCCCAGAAGTCTGATTCAGGATGCAGGACTGGTCCAAAGCATGTAATTCGAAGAACGATAGACAGCTGATTCTGCGGTATTTTGGATGTATACAAAAAGTTATTGCTTGGAATAAAACTCCATGGGACAGTGTCATACATATCCCAAGCTAATCCGTATACGATTTTTGGCAGCCTGAGAAAAAAATTGAAGCTGAATATCCTCAGGGGCTGAGGTGATTTGCATAATCCAACCCATGATCCACAGCCTTAAAAAAGGGAAATCAGGTTTATTGCCACCCTCAAAAAGTACTCACAACATTTTGTGCTGCGTTTTTGCGCAGGTATGTCAAAACAACATGCATAGTTTTCAGCATATAAAACGACGTGTGTAGCTGCCTCCCCTGCTCTTACCTACAAAAGTATGCGTTAAGGTATATGCATTGCTGAATTACGCAGCCACTTCTACCAGCGTAGAGGATGGGCAAAACCCCAAAAGCCCATTTCCCCTGGTAAAGCAGCACGGTGAGGCTGATTCTATAATGCATGTACAAAGGCTATGTGCTAGAAACGCATGTAAGCCCATAGTCTAAAGGATTTATGTGCGCGAATGGGCACTTATTGCGTGCTTAAGAAGTCATGATTCAATAAGTGCGTGCGTACGTCCCATCACTTGCACATTCAGTTTGGGTGGTCAAAGGGGCGGCACTTGGGTGGAGCATGGGGGGGGGGCCTAAATTTACCTGCGTAAGTTATCAAATATTATAACTTGTGCATGTTTTCTGAACAGTCTTTGTGTGGCATTTACACCTGCTGCCGTGATTAGGTTAAGATGCGACTTTACGCCCCTATGCTATAAAGTGAAGTACGTGGATACTTTACTTTATAGCATAGGTACCAAATACGTGCATGGCAACATACGTTAAACTAGGCAAACCTTTTAGAATTACCCTCAACATGTGCAATGTGAATTGCCTGATTATTGCCCTCCGCCGATGTTTAGAATGGGTAATATATTCTTTGGAGTATTCTATATACCCATTGTTGAGTTCAGTCTTTGTATATCGCCCCCTGTAGCTGATACTGTAATTATCATTCAGCAACATGTCACTCTTTGTAAATGCTTCTGTGGAAGAAGGGCCAATTCGATTTAGCCTAACTGCTAGATTATTCCGGTCTTACTGCCTGGACTTAAAAAAAAAACGTTTCCATTGATTGCGAAGTCTGTACTGTGATTGTCCTAGTTCTTAAATGCTCCCTTTTAGTAGGGCCCAGGCAGAAAGGAAGCCCAAACAGCGGGCTTGAAATGGTTTGCCGTGTTGCCCTGTACTCCTCTTCTCCATGCATTGACGTTTTCAGGCCTAGCAGCCCTCACCCCCCACTGCCAGGATGAAGTCTCACAATGCAAGCTGCAGCTGCTATCTTGAGTTGCATTCAGGCATCGTAGGGATTTCCTAACCCCAGAATGCTTACAATCTATCGGGCTGATGCAGAAATGTTTAGTGTGGCATTTTTCTGATGTTTTCCCCACGCTAGGATTCCTCTCTAAAGCAGAAAGCAAGCTAGTGGCAGAAAAACGCCACAAAAACAACCACACTAAATTGCAGCGTACTTGGCATGCAAATCTCTGCATAATTAATTGCACCTGATGTAAAAAATTGCGCTGTTTTTTACACTGTATTTTAACGTTGGATTTTCATGCCAGTTTTGGTCAGGCATAAAGATCCAGGCAGGAGCAAAAGTATCATCTGAGGTGATCTGACACTTCACCTCAGATGATCTGAGTACCATGGAAAGCTCTAATGCCATTGACAATCTGTTGGGGAGCTTGTGCCGCCCTGGACCCCAACCCCTGACAGAAACAAAATCCCCGGTGGCCCGCATTTCCCCCAATCACAAAAATCCCTGTTGACCCTGTGGTCTCCTAACCCCTCCATCCCTCTCCCAGTACCTTTAAGTGTGGGGTGGGAGCGTCACCCATGCACTCCTATTCCTGCACCACCATCTTGAAAAATGGCGGTGCCTGGCCTCACGCAGTGCATCCACACCTGGCCCCTCGCAGGCAAAAAGATACTTTATATGGCAGAGTGACTCCCCTGTTGCATCCTGTGACAGATATGTGAAGTCGCTATTCCATGTTTCCTGGGAAAACTGCTTTATTTTATTGGGCCCTAGATGCTCTGCGTTATACTTAAATGATTTCAATGACCTGGAAACTATTGATTAGCAGCTGAAAGTTTTTTATTTATATGTATGCTAATTCCTGTGACTGGAAGGACACCTCAAGTAACATTCTGCAATTTGCTTACTATTTATTGTACCATCTTTTCTCTATTTTTTTAGCGGGTGCTCCATTGTGTCGCGTGTTTTGCATATGAAAAATCAGAAGCGGAGCCGGCAGCCAAGTTTGTTGACTGCATTTCAAGTGTTTCACCTAGCAAGGTAATTTCCGCTATTCTTTAAACTCTTCTGCAAAATTTGCACACCAATAATTAACCAGACAGACCCTTTGGATTTGAGATGTAATTATTTGTCTTTTCAAATCTGAGTTCAAGGCAAATATTGACCTCACTGCTCATATAGATGATGGGATACCGGGCATAGAACTCCATTAAAAGTTATACATATTTTCAGAGGCTTAAAGCATTTAAGTGCCAGTCTGAGAATTCACATATAACTTTAAATGGATTTATTATCTGTTAAAAGTAATATGTGCTAATTACATGTCATCACTTGAGTGTATAATTTATGCATTCATTGCCTGAAGTTTGCTGCTAACAAATACTTTTTTTGTTCATCCTCACTCTGCCTAAAATCATTCCCCTTTTAGAAGTGTATAACATTAACTATTTTTGAGTAAGATAGACAAAGTTGTATGTAAAAGAGTCCTGGGCATGTAGAAATGCTGCCAACAACCACATAAGTGTTTCTGAACATCAACCTCAGCATATGTGGACTTTTCTCACAAATATTCTTGTTTCTTCATTGCAAGTCCTCTTAAAAACATGCAAATGACACTATATGGTGATGGAGGGATGTTTTTGACTTCTTGACTTTAATATGCTGACATTATGGCTGGTTATATTTGTATACTGCTTCCCTAAAATAACAGTTTGATCAAAAATGGTCCACAGTGAAAATAATACAATAACCAAATACATCATCATAATAATACAATGCAACAAAAAGAGCCTGTCATAAATAACAATCTAAAATACATGTGAGTAGTATGGAATTTTCCATGCTAGATCTCCTTCATATTTAGTTCTTTCTTAGAATTTAGAAGTTGGAACCACAAACGGCTGTGTCTCTTTCCTACCTACTTGCCATTTGCTGAGAGCTGGGAAGTTGATTTTCAAAGGCGTTTTTCCTGTTCGCAGCACCAATAACCAGATAAGTGCCGGTAAGAGGAATATTCAGCAGTACTATATGGATATGTCGCTGAATAATTTCTCTGACTGCTTTGGCACTATCTGGAGAATGGTGGGGCGATCTAGGGGCAAAGCTAGGGCAAAGACAGGTTATCCGTATAGCGTGATTTTTAGCACCACTATCACTGCTGTACAGATAGTGACCCGGTCTAATGGCAACAGCTGGATATTCCGTGTGGGCTGCTATCCAGATACCTGTGCTGAATATCTGTTTTTTATTTAAATGCAGCAGCCAGCATTTAAAAAATACGCTGACTCGGTGCAGCTGAATATTGAGCGTAGAATCTTTGCAACGAACCCTGCTGGATCTCTCCATTTACATGTGCCCCTTAGTAGTTCAGAGATAAAGGTTAAGAAATAAAGACAGAAAAAGATAATTCTTTTTTATTGCTGCGAGCTGAGAACTTTGTTTATGAAACCTCTGGCCTTCTCTACTTGTTTGTTGCTGTTGGCTGAGGAATATATACTCTTCCTCACCTTACTAACCTTGGTTGCTGGAAAAATGCAGATGGACATGTCAGACCACTGGTTCTTTCTTATTAGAAACATAGAAATAAGCAACAAAAAAAGACCATACAGCCTATCTAGTCTGTCCTTACATACCAACTAAAATAGTCCCTTTTTTTCCTTCAGAGATCTTCTGTGTTTGTCACATGCTTTCTTGAATGTAGATACCGTCCTCATCTCTACTGCCTCTACTGGGAGACTATTCCACACATTTACCACTCTTTCCATTAAGAAATATTTCAGCATATTACTCCTGAGTCTATCCCCTTTCACCCTCATCCTATGTCCCCAATGCAGAGCTTTCTTTCAATAAAGAGAAACTCTTCTTTTGTGCATTTATGTCACTGAGGTATTTAACACCTCTATCATATCTCCTCTCTCCTGCCTTTCCTCCAAAGTATACATATTGAAATCTTTAATTTGTTGCCATATGCCTTATGATGAAGCCACTGACCATTTTGGTAGCCACCCTCTGCACCAACTCCAACCTGTTTATATCCTTTTGAATGTGTAGTCTCCAGAATTGCACACAATACTCCAAATGAGGTCACATCAGAGATTTACACAGAGGCACTCATATCACCTCCTCTTCCCTTAGTTAATGGGAGTTCAAATATGAGCTCTTTGGGCTACTAGAAGTTATTTTCCTGCCTAAAACTGCGGGATTCTTAGAGTAGTCATATGAATCCTATTTAATTGAAAGCAGTGGTTCTCAACCCAGTCCTCTGGACAAACCCAGCCAAGTAAGGGTTTCAATACATATTTGTATACAGTGGAGTGAGTGCATATAAATCTATTTCATGCATTTTCACTATTGGACATCCTGCCTAGGTGTTCCTTGAAGACTAGATTGAGAACCACTGGTTTCAAGAGAGTCTTTGCAGACTGTATTACCTTCTATTGGATGAACACAAAAATTATCCAGTGATGATATTGTACATGAGTTTTCAAGATCACTTAGGTTCTTTTGTATGTTGGTGTAATAAAAAAAATCCAGTTCTTTCCAGTCAGTAAATAGACTAGTTCATTGCATAGTTTAATATTGTGCAAACAGGTACATTTTGTCAACGTGACTCCTATTATTATTCGGGGCACGATTGCAGGGCCAGTGCTACCATTAGGTGAATGAGGCAGTCAGCCAGAGCACTGATCCTCTGGGGGCACCTATTGCCACTGCTACCGGCCCCTCTTTGGGGACAGCAGCAGTGGAGATTGCTCCCATACCGCAACACAGCGCTTACCAGCACACACCAGCACGGCATCATGGTTTCTTGGGCCTTCTATCTCCTGCATAAACTGGAAATCAGCACCAGAGGGCGTGGAAGCGGCAGATAGAAGGCCCAAGAAGCTGCAAGATAGCACCGGCGTGTGAAGGTAAGCGTTGTATCGCAGTTTGGGGCCATTGCCACCACAACTGGCTCTGGAGAGGGGCCAGCAGTGGCAGCAATGGGTGTGGCCATGGGGGTTTGCAGGATGGAGGGCCTGCCTAAGGCACCTCCATTTCTTGCACCATCCCTGCATGATTGAGGTTCCTTGACAATGTACTCACTTTTTGGGAAACATAGAGACGTGCTGTGCACGAGTATATTGGTGGTTTAGCATAAGAAAATATACATTTACCGTAGGGTCTGGGGGTGAAGTGCAGTGTCTTTGAAAGAGAGTGAGATTCAAAAAGAAATGGAGCGCTAGTTGAAGAACTGCTGCAGCAAGGGTACGGTTACCATAATCAAGGAAGGACATCACGAAAGCACAGCTGAGGGGTTTGGCATTATTGTGAAAGATACAGCAGTAGAGATGTTGACATTAATGTAGAGGCGAAAATCAGAAGGCTTTACTCATGGCCTTAGCATGGGAAGATAAAGGAGAGGGAAAAGCTGCAGAACTCAGCTGCACAGCTAATCTTCTGCCAGCCCCGATATACTCATAAAAACCCATTTCTCAAGTCATTTCATTGGCTCCCCTTCCGTTCCCATATCCGATTCAAGCTTCTCCTTCTGATGTATAAATGCATTCACTCTACTGCCCCTCACTACCTTTCCTCTCTTCTCTCTCCCTACACCCCTCCTTGTGAACTCCGCTCTTCCTCTAGCTTACTTCTCTCTGTACCCTTTTCTTCCACTGCCAACTCCAGACTTTGATCCTTTCACCTTGCTGCTCCTTATGCCCGGAACAAACTACCCGAATCTGTACGTCAGATTTCATCTCTCCCCCTTTTCAAATCCATGCTAAAGGCTCACCTCTTTCAGGCTGCTTTTGGATCTTAACCCTTTGTTCTCCTTCGGTCTCCTTACCCTTCCCTACTGTACCCTTGTTCTCATCTATTGTACTGTCTGTCTTCATTAGACTGTAAGCTCTGACGCCCAGGGACTGTCTTTCATATGTATCTGTACAGTGCTGAGTATGCCTTGTAGAGCTGTAGAAATGATTAATACGTAGTAGTAATAGTGACGCCAAAGTAACAGGTTAGATCTTTACAGAGTGACTATCCATGCTTTGCCTTTAACAATGTTGGCCACCGATTCAGTGTTTCATAACTACAGAAATGATACTATTTTTTAAAATTTTATTTAACAGGTTTTTTATATGCTTTATCATTTCAGTCAAAGCGGTTTACAATGTAACTTAAACTTGGTAATGTACATTAAACAGGGACATTGATAACTTGGATGCTTCTGAGGCAGTGGAGGGTTAAGTGACTTACCTGAAGGTCACAAGGAGTGCTAGTGGGAATCGAACCCTGGTCTGTTAGCTGCCCAAGCCAGTGCTCTAACTATTAGGCTACTCCTCCACTCTAGACTAGACTAAATGTCACACAGTGTCATCATTTATATTCTTTCCTAATCGCTATGACTACATGTTTATTACAGACGAGAGCTAACCAACAACTGCAGCAATGCGAAACCGTGCAGAAGAAAATCTTTGAAAGCTATGAACCCGGTGCGAGAACTTTCCTGGCTCGTCAACCTCCTCCAGACGAATATATCAGTTTAAAACAAAATGCCATGTCTGTTTTCAAGAATAACTCTTAAGGAGTATGTTTACTAAAGTACGCTAAGGGTTTGCACTTAATGGGCATTTGGAGCCAAAAATAATGCACGGTAAGAGCAACGGCCCTGCGTTAACCTTTTGGGGTGTGCCCATAACATTCCTAGCAGTTACTGTACGGAAAAGGCTATGCAATTCGCAATTAATGTGGGTGCACTTAAAACCACCCATTGAGGTAGCATGAAATGCACCTGTGCTAACTGCAACAGTGACAATTAGCACTTGCTAATTAGCCCTGCCACTAACTGCGATGTGCAGTCTACACTCACTCTCCACTTCTAACCTGCCTATTACCAGCCCCGACATGCGCTAAACAGTTAGTGTGGAATTTTTATTGCACGGCTGCTATTACTGTGGTCCTGCACTAACCATTTAGCACACACTGAAGAGAGCGTTAACCATTAGTGCACTTTAGTAAACATGACCTAAGACTTCAAACAAATGAAAATGTATTGCTGTCTGTCATATCAGTGGGAGGATAAAGCCATTCCAGTCTACCTTCTGGTGAACATAACGTTTGGTCTTTATCAGTTTTGAGGCGATCGACATTCAAACGTCCTACAATATTGTTTTAATATTAGTTTGATTCCTCAAAGCAGAAAACACAAAACGGGCTAAGAAATCATTATACACAAAGAAGTTCATTACTGTCTATTAAATTAAAGCAATTGTCAGAAGCACTGGGTGCGGCAGGGCAGATGGCAACGATCCAGAGCTGCCAAGTTACTCAATCCTAAAAGGGAGACTTTTTTTGCCAGGCCTGGTTTTCAACTTTTATTTATATATTCATTTACAACTATTTCTATTCTGTGGATCACTACCACTTCTCAGAGGCAACAGCATAGCAAGGGCTATGCACAGGGCTGGTGTTACCATTAGGTGAAATAGGCAGCCGCCTAGAGCACCATCCATTGGGGGTGCCCGCGGCCCCCCTCTCCAGGACCTGCAGCAGCAGCAATGGCCCCTAAACTGCAGTACTTTCCTGCACATGTCGTAGTTTCTTTGGGCTTTCTATCTCCCATTTTCTCCCCTCCTGCGCTGAAGGAGGGCGAAAGTGGGAGACAGAAGCCAATGAAATCACAATGCAATGCCAGTCTGTGCAGGTAAGTGCTGCATTGCGGTTCAGGGGTCATTGCTGTTCCTGCAGGCCACGGAGACAAATGGGAGCAGTGGCCATGAGGGCAGCAGGAGCCACAGGGGGGTGACAGGATGGAGGGCCACACAGAACGCAGGAACAGAAGAGGTGCTGACATCATCACTAGGGCACCCAAGAAGCCCAGTAACAGCAGTTTCCGGTGCATGGCTGCTTGGGAAGAGTACCAGCTTTGGGAGTCGCAAAGAGCACATTCCTAGTTCGCTATGGCCCTATGCTGCAGGCTCCATTGCAACACATATCAGAAATCAAATGAAAACATGTAAGATCACATAAATCAACATACAATACAGTAGTTACATAAAATATGAATTATATAAAATTAAGTCAATCAACAACAGCAGAATTGAATTTAGCCCCGTGTGCGTGGTGCAGCCACACGGCGCAAAATAATAGGGGCACATTTAGGGCTGACCGCTGGCCTCTGCTCCCCCTCACGCTGCCTGCTCTTGCCCTGCCCCCACTTTTCCCGTTCCCTTGCCATGGACAGTGGCAACGGCAGTGGAGCGGACTTCCAAATAAAAAAAAAACACGTGGGTTTTTCCGACTCCATGCTTTCCAATCCGCGTATTATTTTTAAATGGAGGTCCATTCCGCTGTCACTACAAAGGGAACAGGAAAAGCGGCTACGGGGCAAGGGCAGGCTGGGCAGACAGCGTGGGGGAGGGGGTGCTACCTAGAGATGAAGAGGTGTGGAGTAAGATGGAGAGATGACAAATGTGTGATGTGGGCGGGGGGGGGGGGGAGGGCGTGCCATGTTGGACGTCGCACAGGGCGCATTTATGGCTTGGTACGGCCCTGCACAATAGTAATCCTTCAGAACTCTCTCTTCATATAAAAACATATTAACATATCCATATCAAATGCATAATCAAACTGAAATTACTTCACTTTATAAACATTCCAAAGATCAGTCTCTTGACCAGTGGTTCTCAACCCAGGCCAGTCGGGTTTTCAGGATATCCACAAGGAATATGCATGAGATAGATCTGCATGCACTGCTTCCATTGTATGCGGATCTATCTCATGCATATTCACTGTGGATATCCTGAAAACCTGACTGGACTGGGGGTCCCAGAGGACTCGGTAGAGAACTACTGTGCTACAAATCGAAGATAATTTTCTAAGGAACCTCCTAGATGTGGGAAGCAAGACTGCTCCTAAATCTTGGTATTAGTCATTTGCGCTCATAAGTGGCACATGTGTGTGTAAATGGCCTCTTTTTTACTGGGCACTCTTTTATAAAGACATAAGTAGATCTGATGGCATGTACTTCCCCTGTGGGCATGAACATGGGCAGAGTTTGCCACACTCTTTAGAAATGTAGGAGTGAGCATTTATACAGGCTCTAAGGTTGGTGTAAGGGATCATGACTTAAATTAAGGTGCATTTCAGCCACTTACACTAGCATTGTACAAAGAAAACTAGGTGCCTAGTTTTCTTTATAAAACAGGTGCATTTTGGCTGCCTTAAACCAAGCGTACAGTAAGAAACTTACCCTCCACTTGTCTGGAAAAGCAATTCACAACCTAGATCCTGCAAATAAAAAGGCATACGAGTGTTTTCTTTATGCACCAATTTTCTCAAAGCAATCTACAGCAGGCGTATTCTTGTGTGTGAAGGCTGATAAAAAGGCAAAGGAGATGCCAACTGCAGAGGGGCCAGTGATGCAATGTTTTAAAAACCATTGTAATATCACCGAATTTCACCTACCATTCAACTGGCAGCCAATGTAATTACTATAGTACTGGTGAAATATAATCATGTTGTTTACTTCCAGATACAAAACTAAAGCAGTTGCATTTGAATAAACTGTGATGCTCTGATCAATGAAGCTGGAAGCCCCAAACATACCAAATTCCAGTAATAATCTGGGGCAATCACCATTTCTTGTATGACTGTGCAAACCTGTAGGACTGAAAGCCAAAAAAAAAAAAAAGTTTAAGCCTACATAACATGCATAGCTTATGAAAGTCCCCCAACTTTTTAATTTGAGTTTTAAACAACAAGGAAGCATCTAGCAATACATCTAAGTGATGACCCTCTCAGCCTGAATGGGGATTGTTTGATGAGTATCAATTGCACATGGAATCTCTAGGGACACATTGCATAAGATTACTCTTCAATTCCCCACTAAATCTTCTTCACCCCATCTTCCCCTTCTCCATTACCAACTTTTCCCCTCAACCTCTATCCCTCTTTCATCCTTTTCTAAAATCTCTGTTGAGAAAGTTTCTCTTTTTCTTTCCTCCTCTAAACTCACTACCTGTTCTTCTGATCATAAGAACATAAGATATGCCATACTGGGTCAGACCAAGGTCCATCAAGCCCAGTATTCTGTTTCCAACAGTGGCCAATCTAGGTCATATGTACCTAGCAGTATCCCCAAGAGACACAAGTTCCACAATGCTTGTACTGGGTCAAGCATTGATATCTTAATAATGGTTTATGGACCTTTCCTCCAGGAACTTGTCCAAACCTTTTTTAAACCCAGCTACACTAACAGCCTTTACTACATCCTCCGGTAACAAATTCCAGGGTTTGATTACACGTTGAGTGAAAAAATATTTTCTTTTATTAGTCTTAAATAGTTTACCCTGTAGCTTCATTGCATGTCCCCTAGTCTTTCTATATTCTGATAACGTAAACAATCGATCTACGTTTATCCATTCCACTCCGTTCATTAATTTATAGACTTCTATCATATCTCCCCTCAACCGTCTTTTTCCCAGGTTAAAGAGCCCTAACCTTTTTAGCCTATCCCAACCCATCAGCTCAACTATCCTATCCCAACCCATCAGCTCAACTCCATCTCTTCCTTACTTGTCCTTCTAATTATCGACCCATCTCCCTTCTCCCATTCTTTTCAAAAATCTTGAACCTGCAGTTCTCTGCCGCTGTCTCAAATTTCTCTCCTCTCAAGTTCTCCTTGATCCACTTCAATCTGTTTTTTGTCTATTTCATTCTACTGAAACGGCTCTTGCCAAAGTCTCCAGTAATCTGTTCCTCACTAAGTCCAAAGGCCTTTGCTAAGTTCTCATTCTTCTCGATCTTTCTGCTGCTTTTGATACTGTTGAGCACCTCCTCCTCCTTGAGACTTTATCCTCACTTGGTTTTAGAGGCCCTGTACTGTCTTGGTTCTCTTATTATCTCTCCAGTCACTCTTTCAGTGTTTCTTCAGAAGGCTCCTCCTCTACTGCCATCTCTCTCTCAGTTAGTGCACCTCAAGTGTCTGTTCTAGGCCCTTTCCATTTCTCTTTCCATGGGAGAATTTGAGAAGAAGCTTGCTGCGGAAGCAAAAACACGAAATAAAGTCAGTTTTCTTCCAGTTTAAACATAGACTGTTCGCACTAAACCAATTAGAAACAGCATGATTAGGTTCGGTGGTGATCAATAATGTTATATTTAGGTCTGTCATTAAATAGAAGAAACAACATAATACTATCAGCATAGATATGATAAGACCAAGTGAGGTCCTCAAATCATCACAAAGGAGAGTAAACAGAATCAGCAAGGCTGCTGAAAGGGCAGACCCCTGCAGATTCTCTCTTGGCATTTTGTAACACCCCATCGCCACTTCAAGATGTACCTGCTGCATTTTGTCCAACAGATATGACCTAAATCACTTGATTACCAAGGAGCCGATCCCATAGTTCTCAAGGCAATGAATCAAGATAGAATGCTCCACAGTATCAAATATGGCTGACAGTTCTAGAAGATTACTATAATAGCTTCCATTTTTTTCATATCACATAATCAATTATCCAGGGTAAATACTGTACTAACAAGAACTAGGTGCTGTAAATTGATACACATCTAAAATATTGTTATCCTTTATGTAGCCTGTGGCTAAGAAATTATATAAGGTTACATTTACTTACACCCCGGAGGGTGTTTGTGAACTGCAGGAAAGCATTGGCATTTGCTTGGCTGGAAACCATGACTTCAAATAGAGCCATGGGGGGAGGGCGCGGAGGGATTGGCAGCCAGGACTGTGGCAGGAGAAAGCAGAGTCAGCAGTTGTAACAGATGAATAAATAAATAATAAGACCATGGCCACGATCAGGGCCTGGAGAAACGCTGTGGAGATGGTGCAAGCCCTGCTGAGGTGAGAGGGAAGAGCACAGAAGGGGTGACTGTGTGCGCCTGCTAACCGTGAGAGCCACAGGGAACCAGGGCGAAGAGACTCCAACTGAGAAGGTGCTTATTTATTTTATTTATTTAACAGGTTTTTATACTGCAATATCCTTATGTCAAAGAGGTTTACATTGCCACTTACATTTCTTACAGTGAAACAAGGAATAAGTTAAATGGGGGGGGGGGGGGGGCATGCAGGCTAATAACAATGAGAATTATAACTATGACCTGAGAACTATATACAGTGTAGCTGCGAAGCTGCTTATGGAAGTTGTAGTGGGAGACGCCATTCAAGGCTGCAGCAGAGGAGAAGACTGCCTACCGAACCTCAGGGAGCCTGAGATGTAGCTGAGAACAGAGCAGTTGGACATAAGAGACATCATTGAAAGAGCGTCCCGACCAGACCAGAGGAGTTGGAGGCCTGAGTGAGTACTTTAAAAAACTTGTGGCCTTGATGCAGATCCTCTGTGCTAGAGGCCGGTGCTAAAGTTCTAGTGCAGGGTTCCCTAACACGCGTATAATGCAGACGTTTTGCTCACCCATGCTGTAATCAAACAACATTAAACAAGGAGAGCAAGCCAAGTGCTGTTGTTGTTGCTGCTAAGTGCCATCGCATCAAAAGAATCAGTGGTGGTTCCAATGTGACCCCCACTCTCCAATTCCAATTAAAAATTGATAGCTTAGTGACCCCCTTACACTCCAATTTGCAATCACACTTTGGTGGCTCAGTGATCCCTACCCCTCACCCCCTTAATCCCTCCCAAAACACAACTGGTGGTTGCTGTGGTCCCCCTCCCACACCCTCCAAGTACCTTTAAGGTGATGGGAGGCTGGAGCACTGCCCATACACTCTTGCTTCTGTGCCATCCTCTTTCAAAATGGCAGTGCCTGACACCACGCAGTGCATCCCGGTCTGCACCGTGCAGGCTCACTGACCACCCCCCACCCCTCAGTGCATTCTGGGACAGTCAGTCTGCTGATCCCAAGCTGTGCATCCCAGGAGTGGAGTGTGGGGGTTAGCCTCCTAAGAGATAAGGCAATTTCTGCCTTATTTGGCAGATTGATCTCCTGTGGTACATGTGCCACCATTTTTAAAGATGGTAGCGTGGAGGTTAGTGCTCCTACCTCCCATCACCTTAAAGATACTTGGAGAGGTTTGGGAGGAGTTGGTGGTGGGGGGGGGGGGGGCATGGCAATCATCAGTTATGTTTTGGGAATGGATCAAGGGGTGAACCACTGGACCACCAATATGCCATTGCAAATCAGATTTTGGAGGGTGACACTTGGGCCACCAATGATTTTTTGAGAGGGTGGGGGAGGGGGGTTTCAAAGCAGGTCAGCTGGCAATTGGGGGTCTGGGCCTGACTGGGTCATTTGAGGTGAAGTGTCAGACTTCTCAGACTATCCTTTTGCTCCCAGCTGCATCTTTATGTCTGCCCGAAGCTGGCATAAAGATCTATCATTAAGAGAAGAATAAAAAAACGCATTAGGTTGATGCTATTATTTACATCAGAACCGATTTGTTATTCCATTGTTTGCATGGGGTTTTGCTCGGAATTCTCCTGCACTAGCTTGCTTTCTGCATCGGGAGCAAGACTAGCGCTGGAAAATCTCAAGTCAAACTATGCTAGAGCACGGCACAGCTTATTGCATTGAGGCCTGTGGGAGCACCACTACTTAGCGACTGTCGATGGAGGCTGAAGAATGGAACAGGAAACTGGAGAGAGACTGACTGCTTATGCTGAGTGCAGAAGGTGAGACGCTGCAAGAGCTGGGAGCACAGTAGAGAGTGCAGCCTGAAGAGCAGAGCTAGAGAGAAGCCAGCCAAGCTTGAAGGAGCATGATCTGTGCGTGTGAATTGTATTTGCGAGCTACCCTTGTTCCTTGAGGTTAGATAGGCATCCTGAAACCAAGACTGCAAGAAAGTCAGCCAGAGCAAAGTGATACCTCTTTAGAATTGAATACTTTTTGTGATAGAGAGGTTATTTCCCTTATATTTGATTAAAATGAGTTAATAGGCATCCAGCATGAGTCAAGAGACCTGTGGGATATGGCTGCAATATGGGAGCCACATTTACATGGCTGGCCCAACGCTACCTACAGACCGGAGGGTATTTCTGCAGCCAGAGGAAAACATAAGCTCACCTACTTACGTTGCGCCACCAACAGTGGCGCGATGTAAGTTACTCAGAACTCTGAGTACTTCTGAGTAACTTCAAAAGCTGAGATCCTAGTAATTTGAGCTATAGTTTTACACTTAAACTTTCTTTCCCGGGAGGGTCTGAAACAACACACCCTTCCTCTTTTTTCCACCAGTCTTATAATTCCATCTGTGTCCTTTCTTCTTTGACTAACATACCAGAAAACGTTTTGTCACCTCGCTTTATCGCTTTCCTTATTTTTATTTTCTAATTTTGCTTTCATATCCTAACTACCATCTCCACTTGTTACCTCATTACCAGATAATCTTTTTTTAGAGCTCTGACGACTTTTTCACAGATCATAACTGGACCACCTCTCCCTGAACTTGAGTTTCGTCGGTGGGTGGTTGGGAGCAATGTCCCTCCTCTGATTGTGAATACTGGTGGGAACAGGGAGATGGGGGTCCTGCTGTAAAGATACATCTTTGATTTTAGGAAAGGAAGAGAGATCACTGGAGCCCCTTGTATAGCCCAGCTTGGGCTAAATAACCTTCACCTCCTTCCACTGCGTACAAATGGAGTCTGATGCAGGCAGGAGAAAATGGGTTACTGCCTCACCTCAGATCAACTGAACCAGATGATCCTATATTGTTTTTGCCCCATTGCATGCCTGGCTTTGTAGTTCTGTCCCTTCTAAGGAAGATCAGTGAGCAATGGGACCACACCAGGACTGGATTAGTTTGTTCAGTTGACCTGGGATGTGTCAGCTTGCTGGTGCTAGAGAGAAAACATTGGTCTGGCCCAGACAAACAGTCTAGTATAAGGGACTGGATCCAAGTGTGAGTAATCTGGGGCAGAATTATCATATGGTTCTATGTATTTGATCAGAGGCTGATACACACTAAGGGCCTGATAGTCAGACCTACCAATATTCAAACCATAGGGCTTAAATATCAACAGGATATTCAGTGACAGTATTCAGATTGGAGCTGCTGCTGAATCTCTGCTGAGCAGTGCAAACTGACTGACTCTCAGAACATATCCAGTTTGTAATCCAGTTAAATCGGACAATTTAGGATAGATTTTGTGCGGCCCAAATAATCTTATTAAATCCAGGCTGTAAATTGGGCAAAGCAGATAAGTATCATCACCCCCCCCCCCCTCCGTTCCGCTCATGGACTGCTTGTGCACCAACAGATCAGTGAAGGGACAGTTTGTGGAGATATTCAGTGATCAGTGCCTTTAGCTAGCCAGCCTCCCTTTGGCCAGCTAGCTAAGGCTTTAAATATCAACCTGCTGGTTTTTACCCCCTTACATGCAGAGGCTCCTAGTTCCAGCCTTTTAAGAAAAGGAAATTAAATGCTCATGTATAGAATAGGTAGAAAACCAGGACTGTCATGAAGCTGTATGGAGAGTGAAACCCTATCCCCCGGGCTCAGCTACAAGAAGGATATAGAAAAGAGAACTATGACCCTCTAAAAGACAGCGGAAGATTTACTCAGTGTTAGTCCCCTTATGTTTCCAAGAGGCCACCAGTTCTTCTCCAAACAAAGAAACTTAAGGGCCAATATTCAGTGGCAAGCAGATTAACTTACACGCCGGTCAGAAATTTAAATTAAGAAATAAATTCAGTGTCATTATACAATAGTTAACGGTGCTGACTATGCAGAGACTGCGGTTACCGCTGCCACCTCAATCCGTTTAGTTATCTGGATATTATTTAAATATTTTCTCTGCACTACTTGCTCTCTGCCCCTTCACTATATCCTTTTCAGGGATAGTTTCAGGATAGTCAGAGGAATTTTTGGCCTGACACCAGGAACGGACTGACAGTGATCTGGGCCCCTAGGCAATAATGATCATTGGCCCCTAACTATCTATAGATTACTGGTTCTGCATTTGTTGCAATATGTCTAAAGCTCACTTTAGACAAAAAACTATTGTAGAATTAAACAAAGTCATTAAATCTTGCTAGGCTTGAATATATATTTTGCTATGAATAGAAAACATTTTACAGTTATCATTATATAAACAAATTTTATATATTTTGCAACCATAAGCTTATATGCATGTGATACATTAATGGTTTCATTACTACTAATGCTCCATTCTCCAGGCCTCGCTGTCACAATCTAACCTCCCTTCCCCCCCTTTTCTAAAGCAAACCTCAGTTAGACCCCTCCTAAAGAAACCCCAGCTGGACTCAACCTTGGCCACATCCTACAGACTCAAAGCCAGTGTACCGTTTTTCGCGAAAATCATAGAAAAGGCAGTCCATATCCAACTTCAGGAACACATCAATTAATATTCACCCCTCGACAAACACTAACACGGGTTTTGCCCAGAATATAGTGCTGAAACTCTGCTGACCTCCTTCCTGTCACCTCTCATCATCAGAACCAAAAAAACCTCTAGCAGCTTTCTACTGCTATTTCTGGATATCTCAGCCGTGTTTGACATGATATCCCATCAAACACTGCTCAACCAACTCCACCCCATCAGGGTTCAAGGTCAGCCTCTCAAGTGGATCCACTCATACCTATCCCAGCGCGCCCTACAGATAAAAATGGGACACTGCACCTCAGCGCCCTTCACCCTATCCCAAGGAGTGCTCCAAGGATCTGCACTCTCATCCCTACTCTTCAACATTTACCTACGGCCCCTATGCTGAACCATCCAGAAGTTCAACATCTGCTATGAAATCTATGCCGACAATAAAATGATCTATACTCCATTCTCCACAGCTGCTCCCGACTACTCAGAACGTACAGCCTGCTTCAGAGAAATAGTCCATTAGCTACAATTCCACAACCTGGCAGTCAACTTCAGCAAAACTAAAATCCTCCTTGTCACAAAGGACCCCACCTTCTTGCCCCCCACCTCTATCAAATTCAACAACACAGATCTGCAAGTCAAATACTTGGCATCACGCTGGATCAGCAACTGACCTTCCAGCCCCATATTTGAAACACCACCAGGACAGTTTACTTCAAACTCAAATCGCTATGGAACCTACACTCTCTCCTGACCACCGAACACTTCCGTGCAGTATGCCAGGCCTCCATTACTCCAGTTCTGGACTACTGTAACTCCATATACCAGGGTCTCTCCAAATCCACCATCCTCCCCCTGCAGCTAGCCCAGAACACCGCCGCACGCACCATCTTCGGAGTCTCCAGATGCAACCACATCATGCCTATACTAAAATTGCTCCACTGGCTGCCATTCGCTTCAAGAGTCAAGCACAAAGTCCTCACCATCAGTCACAAAGCCTGCCAAAATGCCACGTCAGAAAAACTCTAAGCACACATCAGCACTTCCTGCACCAATAGGCCATGACGACAGAGCACTCAAAACCTGCCTTCACAAATCTGCAAGAGCACCCAATATGCTTGTTTGAGGGCCTTCATGCTTTATGCTTCCACAGTCTGGAATGCATTATCCCCAACACTTCGGAGCATTCAGTCACCTCACATTTATTTATTTAACAATTTTTCTGTACCGCTTTTTTTACATTCAAAGCGGTTTACATTGAACGTTAAACAAAATGAACTTTACATAGAACAAGGAATTAAAAGCTTGTATATAACAGGGGTATTAAGAATATTGGATACATGGTTTCTTGATGTTGGTTATGATGGTTGCTGCTATTGCATGGAAGGTAGAATGACTGGATGCGTTCATATTTCATTGAAGTGGGTGCATTTCGCACAGCGTTTCAGGTTCTGGTCCATAGTATTCCAAAAAAATGTGTGTTTTTAAGACTTTCCGAAAGTCGCACAGGTCATTGGTGGTTCTTATGTTTTCTGGGAGGGCGTTCCAGAGTGATGGAGCATATATTGAAAAAGCTCTATGACAGGTTGTTTGTTTAGCTTTGGTTTTGGTCTTTGGTATTATTAGTAGGTTTCTGTTGAGTTTCCTTTTTGTTCTGTTTTCAGGGTCCTTGCTGATGAGGGTTTGTAGTGTTGGTGGTGATAGTTGGTGTAGGATTTTGAAAATGGTGAGTATTGCTTTGTATTTGGTCCTGGCGATTCTTTAAGAAGCACCTAAAGATACATCTTTTCCAGGAGCATTACGGCATAGATCAGCAAATTGGACCACCACATGGATTCTCCCATCAAACCCATAACATTCCTCCTTCCTCTCCCCCTTAGGCATATGCCCAGTAGATGCCCCTCAGCCTCCCCCACCCTGTCATGTGCTCACTCAGATGAGGAAGATTTACCTGATTGATTTCTCAACTAAAACCTCTTGCCCCACTGACATTTGATGTGACCCGATCTCTCTATTCCCTATACCCTGTTTGATGTATACTATCCACCCTTGTTTTTTGTGCACCATTTTGACTGGTAGAAAAACGGTATATCAAATCCAATTAAATAAATAAATACTATTACTTATCATTTGTATAGTGCTACAAGTGTACACAGATATAAGATACAGTCCCTGCTCATCAGAGCTTACAATTTAATCAAGATGAAGAACAACACAAAACTGGGTACTAGAGTATGGTAAGATACATATAAGTAGGGAACAAGAGAGTGAGGGGCATCAGGATCCAAAAGCAGCTTCAACGAGGTGGGTTTTTAGCCTGGATTTGAATAGAGCTAGAGAAGGAGCCCGACGCTCAGACTCAGGTAGTTTTTTCCAGGCATATGGAGCAGCAAGGTGGAATGAATGAAAACTGGAGATGGCAGTGGCAGAGAAAGGCACAGATAAAAGGGATCAGAGCAGCGGAGTTCCCGAGGAGGGGTGTAGAGTGAGATAAGAGAGGAAAGGTAGTGAGGAGCCGCAGAATGAATGCACATGTAGGTCAGTAGGAGAAGCTTGAACTGGATGTGGAAATGGATAGGGAGCCAGTGAAGTGACTTGAGAAGAGGGGTCATGGGCATAGTGACACTGGCAGAAGATAAGTCGTGCAGCTGAGTTATGAACAGATTGAAAGGGAGAGAGATGATTCAGAGGGAGCCAGTGAGGAGCAGATTACAATAATCAAAACGAGAGGTAGATAAGGGTCTTAGTATCTGTTGGATGCATGCAGAGAAAGAAAGGGTAGAGTTAAAGAGGACCCCACGGTTGCGAACCGAGGAGACAGGGAGGAGTAAAATGTTATCCACAGAAATAGAGAAAGGAGGACTGGGGGAGGTGGGTTTAGGGGGAAAGATAAGAAGTTCAGTTCTGTCCATGTTCAATTTCAGACGGCGGTGAGATAAGGTACTTCAGGCCGTAAGGTCGGGGGTTCAAATTCCACTAGAGGACAGCAACCTTGGGCCGGAAGGACTGGGGTTTCTTGTCCCACAGGTGCTCCTTGTGGTCTTGGGCAAGCCACTTAACCCTCCATAACCCATGTTCCCTGTAAAATAGTTATGTCCAAGTTATAATGCCCTGTTCAATGTAATTTCAGTTTGTTCAATGTAAACCGCACTGATGCAGAATAGGGCGGTATATAAGAGAATGTAAATAAATAAATAAATATCCAGGCAGCAAGTCAAGTAAGCAGGTAGATCTGAGAGTTGTCAGCGTAAAGGTGCTACTGAAAACCCAGGGAGGAGATAAGTGCACCAAGAGACTGAATGTAGAGGGAGAAAAGGAGAAGTCCCAAGACAGAGCCCTGAGGCACAGCAACTGAAAGCAGGAAGGGAGTAGAGGGGGATCCACCAGAACATACAGTAAAAGTGCAGTGGGTGAGATAAGAAAAATCCAGGACAGAACAGAGCCCCTAATCCAAGCGAGGACAGAGTATCGAGGAGAAGGTGGTGATCAACAGTGTCAAAAGCAGAGGAAAGGTCAAGAAGGATGATAATCGAATAAAGGCCCTTGGATTTGGTGAGGAACAAATCACTGGAGACTTTGGCAAGATCCACTTCTGTAGAATGTGGTGGACGAAAAAGAAAAAGCCTCAGTAAACCAAGTCCACAGTTACTCCATACAGAATAGCACAGTAAATATATTATGTAGAGTTACTTGTCCTAAGCAAGCAGGAAAGAGAAATAGATTGGCCACTTTAAAGTCTTATCTGCCATTCGATAGTCTACATATTATATATATTATATACAGTGCTGCTATAGTAGGAGAGAAAGCTGTTGCTGAGCACAAACTAGAACTGCTGGTAGCCTTTAATGTAGTTGGTCCATTTGAAGAGCCAGCCCTCCTGGCCGAGCTGGAACTGGAGCCGATGAGGGAGCTTCCAGAAGGACCAGTACTGGAACTGCTCTTCTAGGCAGACGGACCGGAGCTGCTTGGGCTGTGTCCACTTCCTCCGCCTGCAGCTGGAACTGAAACATCCCCAGCTTCCGCTTTCTGCTCCAGCAGGTCCTTTTGACCTGCTGTCCACAACCCAAGCACTAGTGCAATATACAGGAAGAGGGAGCACATTGCCGAGTTGCCCCCTGCTTCTAGCCACATCCAATGGCCACAGAGAGCTACTCTGTGGAGTGATGGCATCATCCGTGATGTATCTTCTGGGTTGAGTCTGCATCTTAGTGTTCTCAAGGCAGTGTCTGAGCTGATAGCTCAATGCTAAGATAGCTGGAGAGATGTCCAAAAGCTGAGAAATGTTACTGTGTCTGTACAATTCGCAGTCAGTTTAATGTAGAACGATGCCAGGTTCCAGCATAATTAGGTTGGTTCCAGCAGGCTATGACAGCCCAGACAACAACGTACAGATGCCAAAGGTCTTGAGAGTGACATTGAAGGTCAGAGTGAAAAACTGTGTTATAAAACTAGAAAGATTTAAGTGTCCTATTACTTTGATAATTGGGGAGAGCATGCAGAGAATGGTTTATGAAATTCTATCCAAGCCCTGTTGTGTGTGCATACACACACCGTCTGTAGCTGCATTGCCTCTGTATGTTTTGTGTGTGTTTGTGTTTGCATGTATTTGTGTGCATACTTGCATGCTACATGGAGGCTAGGGGAAGTGGGCCTCCTACTGCTGTGGGCCCTTGTTGCTGTTAAGTGCCGTCGAGTCGGAGTCGACTCATGGCGACCCTCTGGATAGCTATCCTAAATTGTGTTCGGTCTTCAGTCAGAGCTCCCTGCATGTAGAGCACAGCTGTGTGGGGAGGTCTGTTTGTGGGCGGGAGGGGGCGGGCTACAGGCAAAGCGAGGGCAGGCTCTGGGTGGCGCCATGACCCTGGACGTAGAGGGCTGATTCCGAGGTTGGCCCTGTATGTCTGGGATCGGTCAGTTGTACGGGGGACTTATTCTATCTTGGAGGTGGAATAAGTTACCCTAGACGGAGGATGATGGATGACCTGGGCCAGGACAAAAGTTGAGGGGGGGGGGGCAGGGGAATCCCCGTGGCCCAACCCTGGCCACCGTAGGCCCAATCAGTGGTCAGACTGTGGGGAAAGAAGAATCTGACGGTCGGCCAGGGATCGCAGCTCCTGCATGGAGCTGCGGTGTCATAGGAACATGACGCCATAGTACTGTGGCTCCATGCAGGAGCCAGGCTAAGCTAGTCAGGAATGTGGCTGAATGTCCGGGTGACCAGAATCAGGCCACGGCCTGCACATCCGGGCCGGCGGACCTGATTCTGATTCTGCGGTCATGTCCAGCCCCTGTGGGTTCAGGATCAGGTGTACCAGAGCATGTCCCATTTCTGACCGCCCGGATAAACGGGGGATGCCAGAATTGCCTTCCACATGTATAGCAGCCAAAAATCCACAGATAGCAGAATTATACATGCACTGGCTGCTGGCGAACATATTACTGTCTGTTTATTGGCTCCATAGTAAGCAACTCTCCAGACAGCAGTGGTGGCACGAACAGGCAGTGAGACGTGCAGGAGCGACGGTACTGGGTGGTATGAGCTGTAGGAAGAATGAGGCAATGGCCATGCAGGGCCCTGGAGGCATGGGTTGGGGAACCAGGAAGAAGCAGTGGTGGTGACTCACATAGTAGCCTTGGCAGAAGTGAAGACTACAGGAGGAAAGAGAAGTGGGCAAATGATCTGGAGATCCTGGAGAGAATTAAAAGAAAATAGAGGAAAGCAGAGACCAGAGACTGGGGCCATCATGATTAGAAAAATGAATTGGCCAGACAGCAAAAATAGAATAATAATTTATTTTTCATTTAGTGAGTGGAATATGTCAGTTTTTGGAATTTATATCTGCTGTCTTAATATTTGGCACAGTACTGGGGGAAATGCATCGCTGTGTCTATTTCTCTGGTGTTGCACTGCATGCACAGTCTGGCTTCTTGAAGTTTCAGTTCAATTTTTGTCTGCATATTTCTGTTGTCAATTTGTTGTAATTTGTTCTGCATTGTGTGAGGGTCTGTTTATGTTTAGTCTGGGCCCGGAGTGAGAGTGGAAGATGAAAAGCACATAGGTGGGTGAGAAGTGGAAAGAGGGAGACTGAGAGCTAGAGGGTAAGAGAAAGGGATAATGAGGGGTAAATCTATCTATGAGTGGAGATGCAGAGAAGGGGGAGCGGGGGGGGGGGGGATGAAAGGGAACCATCAAACAGGGCCGTACCGAGACTGAAATGCGCCCTGTGCAACTTGCACATCGGGCGCGCGCCTCCCCCCCTTCCCACACCTCCATTTAGACACTTTATAGGGGTGCGGAAGGGGGGGCGCGCACCCAATCTGCAAGTCGACAGAACGCTAAGCAGGTGTTGTCCCTCCCGGAGAGACCAGACCTGCTTAGTGTGCCGGCGCGAAGACTTAAGGGGCGCATTTCGTCTCTCTGCTGCTGCCTGCTGCCGAAAAAGTGGCGGCAGCAGGCAACGGCAGAGAGCCGAAATGCGCCCTTTAAGTCTTTGCGCCCTGTGCGGCCGCACCGCTTGCACAGGGCTCGGTACGGTCCTGCCATCAAATGCCACAACAGATGTATAGAGGAAAGTAAGACAGGAGAAAGAAGAAAATGAAAATGAGATCCTAGAAAAGAACTTAGCTAAAGACTGACATAAAGAAAGTGAAAAGGAGAGACTGGGACAAACCTGATTAATAAGTTAAAATGCCCAGACTACAAAGGTAGAGCACATTTAATTTCCAGTTTGATGGATGAAATATGCCAGCTGTTGAAATGGGCAACCGGATGACTAGTCTGGAACTACTGAGGGAGGAGTGGCCTAGTGGTTGGGGCAAGGTAACACAGGCTGGAAGGTTGGTGGTACAAATCCCACTGGAGGACAGCCACCTTGGGCCAGAAGGACTGGGGTTTCTAGTCCCACTGGTGCTCCTTGTGGTCTTGGGCAAGCCACTTAACCCTCCATTGCCCATGTTCCCTGTAAGTATTAGTGTATGTGTCTCATATCCCCTTGTCTTAAATGTATCCCCCAACTGCTTTGACCTGGTGAAAAGTGGGATATAAATGCAGCTAAATACATATAATGCATGGTACAGAAGGGAATGCATTTCTGTTTCTCTAATGTAGTATTGCATACAGAGTTTGACTTCTAATTTGTGGTCACTCATTCTGAGTGTTTCTGGTTGCCTGCGTCCTGGTCTTCCCTACATGCTGTCTTCCTTGCTTCATGTGGGCCCTGTTGTGTGTAGCCAGGTTCCAGCATAACTAGGTTGGTTCCAACAGGTATGACAGCCCAGACAACAACCTAGAGATGCCATAGTGCATGCACCTTGTAGGTCCAGCACACCCTCACTCACATAGCTTTGGGGCCGCTTGCCTGGCTCTGTGCACTGTTCATCTCCCTGCACAGGCATTATTCCCCCCTGTTCCTGCAATCTGTACTTACTGCGCTAGGGTGGTTCTGATGTGCTCCCAACCCCTGCATGGACTGGCCTTCTGCATCCCATGGGGAACAGGGTTGCCTCCTCCTCCAAATCTAGCCTGCAGAGCAGGTGTGTCTCTGCCTCGAAGACATTTGGCAGCCATGTGGCCATTTTCACACTCTGCTCTGTGCTTGCCTGCTGGGCGGGGGAGGGGTGTCATTGCTCCACCCTGTTTCCTGTTGCAGGTGGACCACAGTGCAGGTTTGAACTTTTTCATGTGGCATAGTTTCGTGAACATGGATTTGGCATCGGACCTACACGTCCCCCCTGATACCAGGGCGTGTGGGTACGTGGTGGGGGGAGGTATGCACGCACAGCACCTTTGCACATCTTATGTGTTTGTATGTGTAGGCCGCGCAGGTGGCCCCATGCGGGCAGGATATTTATGTGCTTGTACGTTTTCGCCTATATTCTGTGTACTGGGTGGACGTCAATTTGCGTGCACATGGTATCACATCTACATGTGGGACGTCCATATCTTGCACGTTTTCGGCAGACCTGGACGTCTTCATCTGAATTGACCTCCATCTGGATAGTGTTGGCACGGTTTGTGGGTGAGGCAAGGGCAGTGCATAGTCTTATCCAATTAGCAGCAATTTTCTGACGGTCTAACTTAGGAGCATGTTTACTAAACCATGCTAAGAGCTAGCGTGGGGTTCAGCATGCTATGAGCACAGCAAGCTGAAATTTAGCTTGAGGCTCTATGCAAAATATCCCGTGCTAAATGGTTAGCATGCCAATGGATGGAGACAGGGTGGTTTAAAGGGCTGAACATGGATATTGATGGGATGTCACGGATTAACGTGAGTGCACAACGCTACTTCAAAGGATAGCATTAAGTACACCTGTGTGTTGATTAACACTGAGCTGCACACTTGCACTGTGCTAATGGTAGGGTGGGTGAGAAGTGGAAAGAGGGAGACTGGAAAATTGCAAGAGGATCTTGATAAATTGGAAGATTGGGCATCAAAATGGCAGATGAAATTTAATGTGGACAAATGCAAAGTTATGCACCTAGGGAAGAACAACACAAACTATGATTAGAAGATGCAAGGTTCCACATTAGGAAACACCACCCAGGAAAAAGATTTAGGCGTCATTGTGGATAACATGTTAAAACCCTCGGCCCAGTGTGCAGCGGCGGCCAAGAGAGCAAATAGAATGCTAGGTATCATAAGGAAAGGAATGGAAAATAAAACAAAAGATATTATAATGCCTCTATATCGTTCCATGGTGAGACCGCACCTTGAATATTGTGTGCAATTCTGGTTGCCGTATCTTAAAAAGGATATAGCGTTATTAGAAAAGGTTCAGAGAAGAGCCACCAAAATGGTAAAGGGGATGGAAGGATACTCCTATGAAGAAAGGCTAAAAAGGTTGTGGCTCTTTAACCTGGAAAAGAGACGGCTGAGGGGAGATATGATAGAAGTCTATAGATTAATGAACGGAGTGGAACGGGTAAATGTAGATCAATTGTTTACATCATCAGAATATAGAAAGACTACGGGACATGCAATGAAGCTACAGGTAACCTATTTAAGACTAATAAAAGAAAATATTCTTTTCACTTAACGTGTAATCAAACTCTGGATTTTGTTATCGGAGGATGTAGTAAAGGCTGTTAGTGTAGCTGGGTTTAAAAAAGGTTTGGACAAGTTCCTGGAGGAAAGGTCCATAAACCATTATTAAGAAAGGACTCAGGATGTCAATGTTTGAACCAATACAAGCATTGTGGAACCTTTGTCTTTTGGGGAAACTCCTAGGTACGCATGACCTAGATTGGCCACTTTTGGAAACAGGATACTGGGCTTGATGGTCCTTGGTCTGACCCAGTATGGCATATCTTATGTTCTTATGTTATGTTCTTATGAGAGCTAGAGGGTGAGAGAAAGGGATAATGAGGGGTAAATCTATCTGTGAGTGGAGATGCACATGTCCCTTGACGTTAGTGCAGGCCTCCTTACTGATTTTGTGGCTCCACCATGTGCTATTGACAATGCACTTTAGTTAACATGTCCCTTTTCGTGCTTTGGTTATCCAGATAGCATCAGAATATCAAAGTTGTCTGGATACCCAGCAATGGTAGTAGTGGAGACTGTTACTTAGGCACGTCCGCTGAATATTCGATTTCAATTTAGCCTGCAGTGGCCGGCGTTTAAAGAACACTGACTGCTGTAGGCTGAATATCGGGCCAAATATGTTTTGATATAACAGTTTAAACTTTTTTTTTGTTTGGTAAAATTATTTTGTGAGGATTTTGGTGCGCATTTGTTAATTTTTTATTTCATTTTGGGGAATATTTACTAAACTGCGCTAACTGCTAGCATGGGGTTCCATGTGTGGTAAGCACACCATGCTAAAATTTAGCATGGCGCCCCATGCAAAAAATCCCACCCTAAATAGTTAGCTCGTGAATGGATGGAGACCGTGCAGGATGGGGGCGTAACATAGGCATTGACAGTGTGTCACAGCATGAGCTTTTTGGCTGAGTGCTAACTGCAATTGTTGATGTTAGTGCGGGCGCGCTTAAGGCCACCTCAATGGATGGCATTAGGTGCACTCACATGCCAGGTTTATGTGGTGCTGCATGTTAGCCATGTGCCAACGGCAGGGGGAAGAACGCATATACTTCTGACATTGGCGAAGGCTTCAGGTGCACTTTTTTATAAACATCCCCCTTTATGATATAATTTAGGGGTTAGTAGTTAGTTATCTGTGACTTGATTTTCTAAGCTTTGCCAACACGTGTCCCATGGTCTGTCTCAGGCATATTTTTTTTATTGACTTTTCTCTTTATTTCAATCCATGTTTGTTTGGCTTACACGTTCCACGAGTTCAAGAGGTGGGCACTGCATCAAGGTCCAAAAAAATAAATAATGGCTAAAGTACAAATTCAGTAAACACTGATTTGGAACACTGATATCTGATCATATCTCACTGGAAAGATAAAGTTACAGTCATTAAATAGGTGGCTAACTGTAAACCTATTACTGAGGTAGCAAAAAAGAAAGCTCACATAAATAGATAATTTTATGTTGGTCCAATGAGCAAAAAAATATCAACCAAAGTCATTTTAAAAAATTAAAAAAAAAACATAAACAAAAAATCAAAGAAGTAAGGAAAATGTTAACAACAGATGCAAAATATAAGAAGATAATATAATTATAATATTGATTAACTCTGGATATTCAGTCATATTTAACAAAATGTGTGTGGTTGAATTTTGGACAGGCATTTGCCCAGGCAAAGTTGTCTAAACAAACTTAGCTGGTTAGCACTGAATATCAGGATAACCAGCTTTCTTTAGAAGCTCAGATGACAAAATTTCAACTTTCATACTTTGGACACAGATCAATAGAGAAAGACAACATGCTTGGCAAGGTAGAAGGCCAACGCAAAAGAGGAAGGCCAGCAATGAGATAGATCGATACAATAACAGCAGCTACGGGTACCAGTCTGTCAACAATGAGTCGCCTGACTGAAGACCGAACACAATTTAGGACAACTATCCAGAGAGTCGCCATGAGTTGACACCGACTTGACGGCACTTAACAACAACAACAGCTAAATCTAAAATACAATCTGGGCATAACCTGACCTGGCCCCTTATTCATCTGATTAAATTTCTGTGCATTGCAGTTTTACAAATGTGAAGTGGCATTTTAGAAAGGGCAAGCAAAACACTGGGGACGTCTATATTTTGGCCCAATTTTAGAATCATCGACATCCCGATGTGGACGCCCATGTCAATGTCCATATAGATGTCCCCGCTAAGAAAGCATCGGGCGGGGACATACATCTGAAGCAAAATTGTATTTATGGATGTCCAGCAGCAGAATGAAAATATGAGCCCCCATTCCCCCTAAGTGGTCGCTGGCAAATTGTAAACTAAAGGGGATATCAGTGTACCTCCTTTTCTACACCTCCAGATGTTTGCCTGACAAAATGAGCCTTTTTCAGATGTTTGTTCATGCCTGGATGTGGCTTGGGATATCCCGGACATTTCTGAATTTGGGTAGGGACATCCAAGTTCTTGGGAATGCCCTGGCCATGGCTTCATCATGTCCCCGTACAGACGTGTACGTCCTTGCTTTGGGGACATCCACAGATCTGACTTCTAAAATGACTCCAGGGACATTTCTGTGCTTTGAGCATCTCTAAGCCCATTTTCAAATGTCTAAGGCACGGACAGGGCTTCTAAAATAACTCCCTTAATATTTAACTAAACAGTGAGGGGAGAGATATTAAACTGGCTAGATTTATGCAGTTAAAACCCAATTTTAACTGCCTAAGGCCTCTATTCACTAAGCTATGTTAACGTGTCTGTAAACCTTATTTACCCTACAGTAAAATGCCTTAACTCATATTTTGAAATAACGTGCAAAACTGTGATTATCACAAGTTTTCACATGTTATTTTTACACCCCTAAAAAATTATGGAAACATAGAAAAAAGATGGCATATCTTTAAAAATCTAGTCTGTCCATCCGCATCAACTACTGAGCTCTACAGTTCCTTCCTCTCCCCCGCAGATCCTCTGTGCTTGTCCTCTGTCACCTCGAATTCAGATATTGTCCTTGTCTCTAGTAAGGAAATATTTCAGGTGAAATGTGGTTATTGTAATTGCTGCGTAAGTATCTAATTTGCATGACAATGAGTAGTGCAACTTGCAGGAAATCTTTGCAGATTCATGAACAGTTAGCTACAGCTCAAGACATGTTGCTAACGTTTCCCTGGGAGCATTGGAAGGCTAATAGTGACTAGTGATGCTCCAAGGAGGCTGAGTTAAAGGGATTTGAAGGCTCTATAAAATACCCTCTGTCTCACTGCCAAAACTCCCTGAATGTAATTCGCCTTGAGTTATTGCAGCCCCCCTACCTGGAGGAAGCGGTATTACCGTCAGACTCCTACAATAATACTGGTGTAGTTCTGTTCAAGTGTAGTCAGATTGGCCCAGAGAGTATCTCAGAATCTGTTTCTCTCTCTCAGGTGAGGACTGACAGAAAGACACTAACCTCATCTTATTTTTCTCTACAAGTATGTAGTAGGAAGCATAAGAGGAAAAATAAATTCTAACAAGGATTGGACATAGGACCCAATGTCAATGTGATGTTGCACAAGTTGACTGAGTGGTGAATATTTGAATATAATTAGATAATCAATTTCACAATCCAAAGTGTAGTTATAAATTAACTTTATTATGGCTAAACAAGTTATTAACTATTGATTAACAGGGTCCAAATAGTTACATCTAACCAAAATAGATTGAAAATCCTAGGGCTTTTTCACTGGTGCCCTCCAAAACTATTGTAACTAACATTCATGAAAAATACTTCTCTATTATTGTTTCAGAAGTCTTTTCACACAGAATTTCTTCCAAACTAGATTTTTCTTTTAAAGGGAAATGTTTCCTTTACAATTCAGGTAAGTAAATCGGTTTAAACACTTTTTCTTTCTTTCTCTAATTCTTCAAATTTATTTCTCATAGTAGTTTTATTTTCCTTTCACAGAGACCACCTTTTAACAGGTAAGTATTCCGTTAAATCAGAGTACTCTGTATTTTTAAAATGAAGTTAAATGTAATGACCGCATTCTTTTTTTTTTATGTCTCTTTCCAGGTGTTGGTGCACATATGACTCATGATTTCTCGTTGCTCTCTTGCGTCGGGGGCCAATGTATTCAGTGGTTCCAGAATCTTCAAGATCCGATTCAGTTCTTCAGCTCACCAGATTCAGTGAAGCACTCTTCAGTGTTTCAGTACCTACTCCCTATCTTTACAGAAATCAATACAGCAAACCTCTATAGGCCCGACTCCGTCCCGGATGTAGAAGCTCTCTGTACGTCCATTCTGAACCGGACTTGCCCTGCGGGATCAGAATTGCCAACAGTCCTGTACGTGCAGGCCGGGACTGCGATTCAGCCTGGCCTGCACATACAGGACATGCCCGACTAACTCATTCAGGGCTTTACAATGGAGCAGTGGTGTTATGGCATCCAGTTGCCATGGCACTGAGGCTCCATTGTAAAGTCGCAATCCCGGCCGCCGGCTCCGTCAAAGCATTCCCCGCAGCCCGACCCCTGATCTGGCCACTTATGGCCAGGGTCGGGCTGCAAGGAAAGTCCTCGGCCCCCCCCCCCCCCCATCCACGCCCCAGGCCTCCGATCTACACGCCTGGAGAAGTTATTCCACCTCGGAGGAGGAATAACTTCCCTGTACAAGTCGCCAGCCCTGGACGTGCAGGGTCGACATTAGAATCAGCCTTGTACGTCCAGTGCTGGCGACCGCCCACGGCCCGCCCTAACTCTGCCCCCGATCCACCCCCTCCCCACCCCATCTAACTTCCCTGTATAACTGGCAGAGAAGTTAGATGCCGGCAGGGAGGGCCATGAATAGCGGGGATGGACGTCCTGTATCAGTGTTGGAGCTTAACAGCCTGGATATTATTTAAATTCAGACTGTTTAGATCAAGGTACTGTCCCTATCTAGATAAAAAAATAATAACTTAAATTCCCTATCTATTGCCACTTACACTTACACTCACCGATATTCATACTCTTCTGAGCATTCTAACAATTCAGCATTTCTGAGGGAAACTATTACTTAGTAAGTGCAGTCAGACAAGAGCACCAGCTTTTACATCCAAAGCTTCGGTGTGTCAAACAGCAGCTCCAGCCTATCAGCTCATCAACATTCCATTTACTTCAGGCTTCCACCTAGTTAGAGCACTGACAAGATTTTAAACTTATTTTGTTTTATCCAGAAGATATATGAGCTTTGTTTACCTTCTTATTACAATAAGTTCAATGCTCAATATCTCAACTAAATTCCAATAAGTATTGAGGATTTCTTTTATTTCCCACAAACTTTGTTATTCAGGTTTTCAAACCAATTTTCTACTTTGGACACTAGGATAAAGTGTCAGGATTTGTCACCAAAGAATATAAATAAATTTTCTTTTGTCAAAGATGGAGAAATTAGGCCTTGCCTGCTAATTGTCTTTCCTTGAGTTCTCTCCGGGCCAGTCCAGGGAACGTTAGGGTTGTCAATCTCCTTCAGCAGCTGAGGACTGAAAACTGAAAGTTTTGCTGACAGCCTATGCCACTCCCCCTGGTGTCAGTGCTTCAGTCTCCTATTGTCAAAGCAGCTTAACTCTAACACTAACTTAGGAACAGAATAACAAAACAAGAAACCTAAGCCCTTACACTATGTGAACTTTCGTTACCCTTGCCTACCTTTCGCATTACCTCCTTCTCTCTATCGCACTGATGGCTACGTATACTTCCCTTGCAAAGTCTTCACATGCATTAACAAATGTCCTTTTTACTTTTCCTTTTTTTTTTACAGAGCCCTGCTGTTATCCCTGAGGAAGCCCCAAAATCCACGCCAACCAGAAAACCCCCTTTGTAACCGCTTTTGCGCTAAGGTAAGCGTAACTCCTCTGAGAACACTTTCCGACAAAATTGGGTGGGCCCTGCACTGGCCCGGAGAGAACTCAAGGAAAGACAATTAGCAGGTAAGGCCTAATTTCTCCTTCCTTCTCGTTTCTCCGGGCCAGTCCAGGGAACGTTAGGGCAGTACCAAAGCAGTACCTAAACTCGGGAGGGACCCGCGAGCCCTGCCACAATGGCAGAGGCCCCCACTTTCGCATCTTCCCTGGCATGAAATTCAACCTATAGTGCCTCGTGAAAGTATGCAGCGACGACCATGTTGCGGCTCTACAGATATCCACCGGAGGAACCAAAGCATACTCCGCCCAAGACGCCACTTGACCCCGTGTAGAATGAGCCTTGAGTCCGTCGGGCGGCGACCTTCCCCTGGCATCATACGCCGTCACTATTGCGTGCTTCACCCACCGGGCAATCGATGCCTTAGAAGCCGCCTTTCCTTTACGTGGACCCCCGAAAAGCACGAACAACCTATCTGACCTTCAAAAGGCCTTTGTGGTTTTGAGGTACCTCTTCAACACTTGCCCCAGGTCCAATTTCCTTAGCAACCCATCTATCCAGGACCCTTTTAAATCCGAGAAAATTGTTAACGCAACCGACTGATTTACGTGAAACGATGACACCACTTTAGGCAGAAACGAGGGCACCGGCCGCAACACCACTTTCTCTGCCAAAAATTGAAGGTACGGCTCCCTACAAGAAAGCGCTTGCAGATCTGAAATCCTTCGTGCCGAACACAACGCCACGAGGAACGTGGTCTTCCACGATAGTTCTTTCAAACTCTCTGATGATGCTGACTCAAAAGGTGGCTGCGTTAAGGCTTCCAGCACCACGTTCAAATCCCATGCTGGCACTACTTGTCTTATCGGTAGCCTGATAATCTTGGCCGCCCGAAGAAAATGCTGCACATCTACATGCGCTGTCAATCTCCGGCTCTGCACTGTTCCTCTATAGCAAGCCAAGGCCGCCAGATGAACCTTGAGAGTGCTGAGCTCTAACCCCTTCTCCAGTCCTTCCTGAAGAAACGACAAAATCTCTGGTAACGCCTCTGAAAAAGGCCTAATGTTACGCTCCGCACACCAAGCCTCAAAAACACGCCACATGCGAACATACGCTAAAGTAGTCGATTTTCTCTTGGACTGCAACATCGTGGCCACCACCGATGCAGAATATCCTCTGCATCTCAACCGTTCCCTTTCAAGAGCCAAGCCTTAAGCAAGAAGCGATCCACCTGTGGCATTAGAATGGGTCCCTGACTCAACAGATTGAGCTGGTCCGGCAGCTTCCAAGGGGAATCCACTAAAAGCCGTATCAGATCTGCAAACCAAAGCCTTCTGGGCCAATCCAGAGCAATGAGAATCACCTTCCCCTTGTGTCCTGCTATGCGCTGAATGACCCGACTGATCATGGGCCAAGGAGGAAACACGTACAGAAGCTTGCCCAATGGCCAGGGTTGCACCAGCCCATCCAGTCCTTCTGACATGTGTTCCCTGCGTCTGCTGTAAAAATGAGATGCTTTGGCATTGTTGAGAGTAGCCATCAGATCCATCACCGGCTGCCCCCAGCGCCTCGTAATGTCGTGAAAGACCGCCGCGTTCAGCTCCCACTCCCCAGGATCGAGAACATTCCGACTGAGATAGTCAGCCTGCACATTGTCCTTTCCCGCTACATGTGCCGCCGACAAAGACACGAGATGAACCTCCACCCAGAGCATCAACTCCTGGCTCTCCTCCAGCAAGGGCGCACTGCCCGTACCCCCTTGCCGATTGATATATGATACCATCACCACATTGTCGGAGAAGACTTGTACCGCTCTCCCTTCGAGCAGACTTCCTAATTGCTGAAGCGCGAGACGCACCGCTCTGAGCTCTAACCGATTGATCGACCAAGTGCTCTCCTCCACGGACCAGACCCCCTGAGTCACGCGAGTCTGACAATGAGCCCCCCAGCCCGATAAGCTGGTGTCCGTGGTAACCAACACTCAATCTGGGTGTTCCAAGGGGACTCCTGCCCGAAGATGACTTGTGTCCAACCACCAAGGCAGACTGTTGTGCACTATCTCTGGACAGACCAACCTTTGCGAGAGCGGATGATGCTGCAGAGACCACCAGGATAGCAACGCCCGTTGCAGAGGATGCATATGTGTCCTGGCCCACGGAACCAGATCCAAGGCTGCCACCATGGATCCCAAGAGCTGCAAGTATCTCCACGCCAATGGAGCCTGCAGTCGCAAGAACGCTTGCACCTGATCCAAGATCTTTAGCACTCTGTTTTCGGGCAGGAATACTGATCCCACTTCCGTGTCAAACAAGGCCTGAGGTAAGTAAGCCGCCTCACCGTTTGCAATTGACTCTTTGCTTGGTTGATGACCCAACCAAGCTGTTCCAGGACTTGTACCACTCGAGAGATTGCTGCGACTGAGTCCGGCAGAGATTCTGCCCTGATCAACCAATCGTCCAGATAAGGATGCACCTGAACTCCTTCCTTCCGCAACGCTGCCGCAACCACCACCATTACCTTCGTGAAAGTCCGAGGAGCCATCGCCAGGCCGAACGGCAACGCCTGAAACTGAAAATTTCCCATGGGAACGGCAAACCTCAAAAACCGTTGATGATCTGCCCTGATCGGAATGTGCAGATAAGCCTCCGTGAGATCTATGGACGAGAGCAGTTCTCCCGGTCTCACTGCCCGAATAACTGATCTCAGCGTCTCCATCTGAAAATGCGGTACCCTCAACGACCGATTCACGTGCTTGAGATCCAGAATCGGACGAAAAGACCCTTCTTTTTTGGGGACCACAAAATAAATCGAGTATCGACCTAATCCGTACTGGTCTTGGGGTAAAGGTACCACCGCCTGCAGCCACAACAAACGCTGAAGCGTGTTGTCTATCGCTTGTCTCTTTGTTCCCAGACCACACGGAGACACCACGAAGGCTTCCACCAACAGGTGAGCGAACTCCAGCGCATACCCGTCTCAGATGATTTCCAGCACCCATCTGTCTGTAGTTATCGCGGTCCAGGCAGAGAGAAACCCCTGTAAGCGACCTCCTACAGGGATCTCCACCTGGACCAGCCAACCTTCATTGTGCTTTTTTAGCTGAGCTCTGCTGGGCGTTGAAATAGTCCCTGCTGAACCCTCTAGCTCCTTGAAAGGGCTGACCCCTGAGGCACGAAGCGGCCCCTTGGATAGGGAGTAAACCGAGCTCCTCGGAATCTGCGAAAATCTCTACCGTGCCCTCGTTGCACCGTTCCCGGTCTGGGTGCCTTAGGCCGATCCTCCGGTAAGCGACCCCCCTTGGAGTCACCCAGATCTTTTACAATCTTCTCCAAGGCCTCCCCAAAGAGCAGCTTGCCCTTATAGGGGAGTTTACTGAGTCTTGATTTTGAAGACGCGTCAGCTGCCCAATTCCGTAGCCAAAGGAATCGTCTGGCCGCGTTTACCAATGCCATGGACTTTGCGGAAATCCTAACCAAATCATAGAAGGCGTCCGCCAGGTAAGCTGCCGCTGACTCCAACTTAGCTCCCTCCGCAGAAGAGCCTTCTCCTCCATCCGCACTGGCCTCCCCTTGGAGCCAACGGATCAAAGCCCTAGACACATACGCTCCACAAATGGACGCCTGCAGGGAAAGCGCACTAGAATCAAAGGCCTGCTTTAGGAGCACCTCCAGCTTGCGATCCTGCAGATCTTTAAGCGCCACTCCCCCTTCCACTGGAATTGTTGTCTTCTTCGTCACCGCTGAAACAAATGCATCCACCTTAGGCATTCTCAACGATTCTCTTTCTTCCTGTGGAACAGGGTAGAGGCAACCCAGGGCGCGGCTACCCCTTAGAGTAGCCTCCGGGAACTCCCACTCAGACTCAATCATCTGCTTTATAACTCGGTGTACCGGAAAACAGCGTTGCTCCGCTTTAAATCCTTGTAACAAAGGGTCCTCCAGCGGCTCCTGTGACACTGTGGGCATGAGAATATTTAGAGCAGCTAAGGATTGTGCGATAAGCGCCCCCAGCTCCTCCTTGCGAAAAACCCGAAACACATTCTCCTTCTTCCAGCTCCCCAGGCCAAGGATCCATGCCCGCCTCAGAGAGGATCTCCCTGTCCTCCACCACCTGAGGCGCTGGGATCTGCAGCTCAATGCTCTCGAAGCCTGCCCCCGTGCCTGCACTCCTCTGGGAAAAGCCCTCTCCAGGGTCCATCCCGCTCAAGTCAGGTTTCACCCCCTCAAAGAGATTGGAACCCGAGGAGCTACTGCCTGCCTGAGACACCTTCAACGTATAGGCCTTATGAGCGCTAAAATGAAATCTGGAGAAAACAAGGCAGAAAAACCCTCCTGAGCCTCAGGCAACTTCTGCTGTGCCCTAATTTCAGAAGAAGACTCTTTACTTGACTTAGCCTTCCTTTTCCCCTGCTTGTGCTGCCCCGTGGGAGAAACGACCGCCTCCATCAAAATGGCTGCCGTTCCCGCCTTTTCTGAGGAGATTTACGGCCTTTCCAACTCTCCCGAAACAGACTTGCCTTCCATTCCGCGCCTTTAAACTAAGCACGAAACAAACACTGCCTGCCGAACGGCTCCCCGCCGGACTCTCCGAATCCGTGGCAAATGTCTGCCAAACCACCGCAGCCCCTCCGGCCCTACCAACTGCCTCCGATGCGACGCGCATGGCCGTCTGAATGCTACAAGGCCTCTGAAATGAAGAACAACACCCACCTGAGTGTAGCGCCTCATCGTCGCATCCCCGCTTCCCTGCTGCTAGTGGGAGATGGAGATCGTGACTCTTTAGAGAGGTGGGTGGATACTGGGGCTCCCAGGACCTATCCCACTCAAACTGGACGGGTTCTCCGAAATAAGGCAGGTTCTGCCCTTTCACGCTGCTGTCAAAATCCGCAGCTAAGGACCGTCTCCCTTTAAATAGCCTTTCTTTTTTTTTTTTTTTTACTTTATTTCACACAAGGGAAATATAGCGGAGTTACAGTCCAGCTAGAGCCAATACTCCTTGCAACTTCGCCTAAGAAATCCTTTTCTCTCTCTCCAGGGAGCCTGTCATCCCCCACGTCCTGTTCAGCTGCTGAGGACTGAAAGACTGAAGCACTGACACCAGGGGGAGTGGCATAGGCTGTCAGCAAAACTTTCAGTTTTCAGTCCTCAGCTGCTGAAGGAGATTGACAACCCTAACATTCCCTGGACTGGCCAGGAGAAACGAGAAGGAACAGCCATTTTAAAGCACACCATTTTTTTTTTCTAATGTCACAGACTCTTATTTAAGAACAGCTAGAATTTCAGTTTTTCCAACAATAAATCAAGTCAAAATATTACCACAGATTCTCTCTAGGCTAAACCCAATACTCACCTCCAAGGCTTAATTAAATCAGGATGAATTGGATTTCTTTAACAGGCAGTTTTAACCACTGCTTTCATCACAAAACTCAATCTAAAGACAGCAATGTCTTCCCAACTAGTTCCTCTCTAAATCAGTACTTTACTTTAAAACCTCAAATCAAGCCCTCACATACACATCCCTACAATTACACTTCTATTATTCTTCACAGCACAGCCCGAACTGATTCTCTTCAGTCACAGTCACTCATATTCTAAAGAGCAGAACTAGTGCTCTCCCACTGACAACCACCAAAAGAGGTCTCTAGCAACTATTTCCGATTACTTCAAACCCTCAGAATCCCAATTTATAACTATTTTTTTCCTAATAAACTAATCCATTTTGAATTTTTCTATAGTGCTTCTTTAAGTTTTACCTGCAGTTTTATTCCCCATCACTTCACTGCATCAGGAACGAGTAGATTCCTGGCTGAGATTATAGCTTTAAAATGGATCCTGAAGCTCTACAATGTAAGTCTATGGAGCTGGAACCTTTTTCTTTAAACAAACTAATATTTTACCACTCAAATAAGCTCATTATAACTTCAAAACACAGATTTAAGTATTTTCATTTAAAAGTAAAGCTCCTATTTTATACTTAAACTTTGGAGCTCAACCCTCCCCCCTCCCTCCCCAGGGAAAATGGGTAAATTTCTAGCCACAATAAACATTTTCAATAGAAACAAAATACATTTCTGAAAAGAACACATCTTCACACCTGAATTCTATTATCAAAACTTTTAAATTTGCTGATTTTTTAGTAGTAAAACCAGGGCTGCACTATCCTTTTAAGACAGGCTCACCTCTTTAAAGCGATACTAGTCTCCCATTGGCCAGCCTTACCCATCTATCTCAATTCTGGCCGCTCACTGACCATTTACCCCCTCTGCCTCGATTCTGGTCTCTATTTGGCCAATCTAGCCTCTACATCACCTCTGATCTCCTACTGGCCAGCTTCAACCTATCCTAGGGTTGCCAACTTTTTCACCGAGAAAAACCCGACACCAGTGGCTCGCCATGCCCCACCCATTCTCCGCTCCTAGCCCCACCCCTGCCCTGCCCCCAGTCCCACCTATGCTGCACCCCAGCCCCACCCATAAAAATTACCGAGGATAAGTGTAGGCTAACTCCCTTGGTCAGATAATAATTAAACTGGGAACCCCAAAAGCCAAACATGAAATGTACAACACTGGAGAAATAAAACTATAATAGGGTTGCCAACCGGAGGGTATACAGCCGGCCTGACCGGTTTTTCCATGGCCAAGCCGTCTGCCGGCAGAGATGGGAAACCGTCCCTTGAAAAGCCGTTTTTTTGCTCTGGCCGTAAGATCGGGAGCGGCAGAGCAAAAAAATGGCTTTTCTCCCAAAGTCCGCGGGGGAGGGAGCCAGGGAAGCCCGCGCGAGGCCCCGGCTCCCTCTGTACAACCGCCAGCGTGAAGATCTTTTTCCTTCACGCTGGCGGCTGTTTATGTGAAGCCGCGATTGCTGGGAAAGGTTAAAGGCACCTTCATCCTATTCCCCCTCATTGCAGAGCTTTCTTTCAACTGAAAGAGGCTTTCCTCCTGTGCATTTATGCCATGGAGATATTTAAATGCCTCTATCATACTGTGGAGGAGTAGCCTAGTGGTTAGAACACTGGCTTGGTAACCAAGCAACCAGGGTTCAATTCCCACTATTTTATTTTATTTTATTTATTTAGTATACATTTGTATACCGCTACTTCCAGCGATCAGCAGCGGTTTGATTACAGATTGGAAATTGTCAAATCATGACAGGAAATTTTTGAGGTATAAACACATTGATTAGACAGGAAAGCACAGCACACAGAGAACATGGGCTATGGAGGGTTAAGTGGCTTGCCCAAGACCACAAGGAGCACCTGTGGGACTAGAAACCCCAGTTCTTCCGGCCCAAGGTTGCTGTCCTCTAGTGGGATTTGAACCCCCGACCTTCCGGCCCGAAGTACCTTGCCCCAACCACTAGGCCACTCCTCCACTCCTTGTGGCCTTGGGCAAGTCACTTAACCCTCCACTGCCTCGGAAGAAAGGCCTGGCAATCTACTTCCGGTGATACTGCCAAGAAAACCCAGGAGCTTCTGGGTCGCCAGGAGTCAGAACTGACTCGAAGGCACACATTGCATTTGCATCATACTGTATATCCCCTCTCCCGTCTTTCTTCCAAAGTATACATATTGAGATCTTTAGTGGAACTTTCCTTGAGCACAGTAGGTTCCTGAACTCTAGTAACTTCCTCAGGTTTGGAAACTGCTAACACCTAATCAGGAGTTAGTGGGCCTTATTATCTGAGAGCAGCTGAGGCCTGCATAAAAGGCTCCAGTGCCCTGCCCTGTTGAGGCTTTCCTAACAAGGGCTCTACAGATCAACCAACAGTAAGGATTTGAGGGTTTATTTTATTATATTAAATTGCTAGCTCTGACTGGGAGCTCTTAAAAGGGTTTTTTGTATATTTTTAAAGGAAGGTTACTTTCTTTTTGGTGCTTTAGTGGAACTTTCCTTGAGCACAGTAGGTTGCTGAACTCTAGTAACCTCCTCAGGTTTGGAAACTGCTAACACCTAATCAGGAGTTAGTGGGCCTGATTACCTGAGAGCAGCTGAGGCCTGCATAAAAGGCTCCAGTGCCCTGCCCTGCTGAGGCTTTCCTAAAAAGGGCTCTACAGATAAACCAACAGTAAGGATTTGAGGGTTTATTTTATTATATTAAATTGCTAGCTCTGACTGGGAGCTCTTAAAAGGGTTTTTTGTATATTTTTAAAGCAAGGTTACTTTCTTTTTGGTGCTTTAGTGGAACTTTCCTTGAGCACAGTAGGTTGCTGAACTCTAGTAACCTCCTCAGGTTTGGAAACTGCTAACACCTAATCAGGAGTTAGTGGGCTTGATTACCTGAGAGCAGCTGAGGCCTGCATAAAAGGCTCCAGTGCCCTGCCCTGCTGAGGCTTTCCTAACAAGGGCTCTACAGATAAACCAACAGTAAGGATTTGAGGGTTTATTTTATTATATTAAATTGCTAGCTCTGACTAGGAGCTCTTAAAAGGATTTTTTGTATATTTTTAAAGCAAGGTTACTTTCTTTTTGGTGCTTTAGTGGAACTTTCCTTGAGCACAGTAGGTTGCTGAACTCTAGTAACCTCCTCAGGTTTGGAAACTGCTAACACCTAATCAGGTGTTAGTTCCCTCCCTACCCACCCCAACTCCCACCCACCCCTAATGAGCAGTCTTGCTTTATAGGGCACCTCCCCATTTAACAAATCACAGAGAATTGGACCAGCACATTTTGAATATAATTAAAGAGATTTCACTGCTTTTTCTCTGAAAGGACAGCTGGGAAACCGGCTGGTACTTGGTAGATCTCTCTCTTTTGCTTTAACAGATACCTAAGCTCCACGAACAGAACAATGGCTGGGAAAAATTGTATTGCTAAAGCTGTTGCCCCCATTACAGCTTCTGCCTCGGTCCAGACAGAGGTCTTAATGCCAGTTGAAGGACCGGTTCCATGTGCAGGGTGCCTGCATGCTGAAGCTCTGAGGAAACAAGTGGAGGAACTCAGAGAGGAGATGGTGAGGCTGAGGAGCATTCAAGACAGTGAGAAGTACATTGATGAGATGCTTCTTGCAGCAACCAAGCTCTCCAGCACAGGAGAAGATGGGTGCCAACAGAATGTCGATGGTTGGACACAAGTCACCAGGGCCTGCAAAATCACCAATCCAACTTCTCCAGCCCTTGAATTGAAGAACCATTATGCAGCCCTGGAAGTGGAGGAGGTGAAAGCATCCCTGGAAAGGGAAGAACCAGAGCTCAAGTACCCCAAAGTTGCAGAATCAGTGACCAGAAGGAAATGAAGGGTAGTGGTGGTTGGAGACTCTCTTCTGAGGGGTACTGAGGCGTCCATCTGCCGACCAGACTTGATGTCCAGAGAGGTATGCTGTCTGCCTGGTGCCAAAATCCAAGATGTTATGGAGAGTTTGCCGAGACTATTCAAGCCCACTGACTATTACTCAATGTTGCTAATCCATGTTGGAACAAATGTTACTGCCAGGTGTACCTCGGAACGTATCAGAAGTGACTTCATTGCTCTGGGACAGAGGGTGAAGCAGTTAAGTGCACAGGTGGTGTTCTCTTCAATCCTCCCTGTTGAGGGTAAAGGCCAAGGCAGAGAGGCTCGCATCCTGGAGATGAATGCATGGCTGCGTGGATGGTGTCATCGAGAGCGCTTTGGTTTCCTAGACCATGGGATGCTGTTCCAAGGTTTGCAGAGCAGAGATGGCATCCATCTGTCTAAGAAAGGTCAACGCATCTTCAGTAGTAGACTGGCTAATCTACTGAAGAGGGCTTTAAACTAGATTCGTTGGGGATGGGTGAAGAAAGCCCCCAGGTAAGTGAAAGCCCCCAGGTAGGTGATACATTAAATACCTTTATGGAAATGGGTAACAGGGGTAACATATGGAAAGCAGTGTGTATAAATGCCTGTAGCATGGGAAATAAGATCCCTGATGTTGAAGCTTTGTGGGGAGTGGCTGACTTGGATTTAGTGGCAGTTACAGAAACATGGTTCACAGAAAACCATGATTGGGATGTAACTATACCTGGCTATACTTTATTCAGAAAGGACAGGGTAGGAAGAAGGGGAGGAGGAGTGGCACTATATGTAAAAACTACTATTAAAGCTTTGGAATTACAGAGCTTAAAAGGGAGAGAGGAGGCATTGTGGGTTAAACTAGAAAGAGGGAAAGAGAAATCTATTTGCATTGGTGTGATATACAGACCTCCCTCACAAGAGGAAGAGGTGGACAGAGAATTAATTGAAGACATATGCAGCATTGCTAGGAAAGGGGAAGTGCTACTGATAGGAGATTTCAATATGCCAGATGTTGATTGGCACATTCCTACTGCAGTATCTTGTAGAAGTAAGGAGATCCTGGATTCTCTACAGGGAGAACTATTCAGGCAATTGGTAACAGACCCCACACGTGAAGGGGCCATACTGGACTTGGTGCTTACCAATGGTGAAAGTGTTTCTGATGTTGTAGTGGGAGATCATTTTGCATCCAGTGATCACCAGATGGTGTGGTTCAGTATTAGGACTAGGGCTGTTAGAATCCATTCAAAGGTGAGGATCTTAGACTTTAGGAAGACTAACTTTGCGAAGATGGGCCAATACCTCAGGGAGTCGTTAGTGGGATGGGAACAGCTGGGGGATGTAGAAAAACAGTGGGCAAAACTGAAAGGGGATATTTTAAGGGCAACCAACCTTTTTGTTAAAATGGTAAATAAAGGTAAAAGGAAAAGGAGACCGCTATGGTTTTTGAAAGAAGTAGCTGAAAAAGTGAAGAAAAAGAGGGAGGCCTTCATGAAATACAAGAGATCACAGAGAGAGGAAGACAGGCATCTGTATTTGGAAAAACTTAGAGAAGCTAGCAAAGTAGTCAAGAAGGCAAAGATTCAGAAGGAGGAGGAAATAGCCAATGCAATAAAATGGGAGGATAAGACATTTTTCAGATATATTAGTGAGAAGAGGAAGGGCAAAAGTGGTATTGCCAAACTCAAGGGTGCAAGGGAGGAATATGTAGAAGCTGATAAGGATAAAGCGGAATTGCTTAACAAATATTTTTGTTCTGTGTTCACAGATGAAGAACCAGGAGCAGGACCTCAGAAAACACCCACAAATAGGAACAGAAGCGAGGGACACCTTGAACAATTTTCAGAAGACTGTGTTCGTGAGAAACGAGCTCAACTTAAAGTAGACAAAGCGATGGGACCTGATGGGATACACCCTAGAATACTGAGGGAACTTGGGGACGTCCTAGCAACTCCACTGACTGACCTTTTCAATGCCTCGTTGGAGTCGGGAGTGGTGCCAAAGGACTGGAGAGAGGCTCATGTGGTGCCTTTACACAAAAACGGAAGTAAGGATGTGGTTGAAAACTACAGGCCGGTTAGTTTAACTTCTGTGGTGAATAAATTATTGGAAACGCTGCTGAAAGAGAAAATAGTGAGGTTTCTGGAGTCCAGCATATTACAGGATCTGAGGCAGCATGGATTCACCAGAGGCAGGTCTTGTCAGACAAATCTGATTGATTTCTTTGACTGGGTGACCAGGGAGTTGGAGCGAGTGAGAGCTCTAGATGTGGTGTATTTAGATTTCAGTAAAGCCTTTGACACTGTTCCTCACAGGCGACATAAACAAACTGAGCACCCTAGGGATGGACCCTAAAGTTACTGCTTGGGTTAGAAATTGGCTGGGTGGGAGGCGACAATGAGTACAAGTAAATGGAGCTCACTCTGAGGAGAAGGATGTTACCAGTGGTGTGCCCGAGGGATCTGTCCTTGGTCCGATTCCTTTTAACATCTTTGTTAGAGATATAGCGGAAGGGCTGTCGGGTAAGGTTTGCCTCTTTGCGGATGATACCAAAATCTGCAATAGAGTAGACACCCAGGAAGGTGTAGATAACATGAAGAGGGATCTAGCTAAGCTTGAAGAATGGTCTAGAATTTGGCAGCTGAGATTTAATGTTAAAAAATGTAAGGTCATGCATTTGGGCTGCAGCAATCCAAGGGAGCAATATAGTATAGGAGGTGAAGTACTTTTGTCCACTAAAGAAGAGCGGGACCTAGGCGTGGTTGTGTCTGATGATCTTAAAGTAGCTAAATAGGTAGAAAAGGCGACAGCAAAAGCTAAAAGGATGCTTGGGTGCATACGGAGAGGAATGGCTAGCAGAAAAAAGGAGGTGATAATGCCTCTGTATAAGTCTTTGGTGTGTCCTCATTTGGAGTATAGTGTGCAATTCTAGAGACCGCACCTTCAAAAGGATGTGAACAGGATGGAATCGGTGCAGAGGGTGGCTACTAAAATGATTAATGGTCTTCATTATAAAGCATATGAGGACAGACTGAAGGATCTTAATATGTACACTTTAGAGGAAAGGCGGGATAGAGGTGATATGATTGAGATGTTAAAATACCTCCGTTGCATAAATGTTCAGGGAGAGAGCCTCTTTCAATTGAAAGCAAGTTCTGCTACGAGGGGACATGGGATGAGGGTGAAGGGAGATAGATTCAGGAGTGATATGCGGAAATATTTCTTTATGGAAAGAGTAGTGGATCCGTGGAATAGTCTTCCAGTGGAGGTGGTAGAGATGAGGACAGTAACTGAATTCAAAAAAGCATGGGACAAACACAGAGGATCTCTAAAGGAAAAAAGGGGACTGTTGTAGTTGTTGATATGGAAGGACAGACTAGATAGGCCATCTAGTCTTTTTCTGTCATCATATTTCTATGTTTCTATGTTTCTATGTTAAGTCTGTCCCCATACGCTTTATGATAAAGCCCACTGGCCATTTTGGTAGCTACTCTCTGCACCAACTCCATTCTTTTATATCGTTTTGCAGGTGTGGTTGCCCGTCAGAATTGTACACAATATTCTATATTAGATCTCACCATAGACTAATACAGAGCTGTTATTTTATTTATTTATTTATTTATTTTATTTTATTTACGCATATTTTTATACCACCCCTTCCAGAGATCAGGGGCGGTTTACATCATAAGAGGTTAAACTAAAATGGTTACATGGAACAGTGTTTAAGAACTTTATACATAGAACAAGGTAATTGAGGTGCTGTCTCAAACTATTTCCATAAAGTGGTACTGGATGTTACCACTTTTAACTATTTAGAGAGCAAGGAGTGTGGGATTGGTATACTTCTTAAGGATATCACCTCTATTTCTTATTTATTTATTGCTTTTATATACCGCACTATTTAAAATTAGTGTGGTTTGCATTACAACAGATTTGTGCTTAACCGACGCTCTGTTATGCACTTACATTGAAACGGGAAAGTAAAACTTGGACTCAACTGGGGTAACTATCTACAGTTATGTACAGCTATCTACAATATTTACATTGGGCTGTTTGCGGATTACTGTTTCCTGGTAAGGTAATTGGTGGATGGGGTTGAAGAGCTGGGTTGAGAGTAGTGTAGAAGAAAGAGATGATGTTTTAGTGCCTTTCTGAATTGGGCAAGGTCAGTGACTGCCCGGATGGAGGGTGGGAGTGCATTCCAGCAACTGGGAGCATAGAATCTGAAAGCTCAGTTCGTTGTTGCCTGAATGCATTTAATCATTTCCTTGGGGATCTGTAGGGTATTGATGGCGAATGCTCTCCTTGCCCTGTTTGTTGGAGTGGGGTGGCTGTTCCCCTCCCTGTGCACCCAAGCATCCTTCTGACTTTCGCTGTCTCCTTTTATACCTGTTTAGCCACTTTAAGATCAGAAACAATCACCCCCAGGTCTCGCTCTTCTTTCGTGGACAAAAGTACTTCACCTCCTATACTGTATCGCTCTCTTCTAAAAATGTCAGAGAACAGTCAAGTAGACAAGCCTAAAAAGCAATGGAGTCATAAAAAAGAAACCATATCAAGCAAAATATGTGACAACCATCACTCACACAAAAGGGGTGCTTTAGGGGTGTATGTGTGATGCGGAGGTGTGGTACCATCTGATTAACTGTCTTGCCTCTGACCCTCGCAGTCTCTTTTCAACTCTCAGCTCTCTCCTCAAGGCGCCTCCGCCTCCAACCCCTCCTTTCCTTTCTTCTCAAACCCTAGCCAACTAATTCCATGACAGAGTCCACATGATTACACTCCAATTCCCCACAAGATCAGCTTCACCCCCTCTTCGCCTTCTTCAACGTCAGCTCTTCCCCTCAATCTCCACTACCCTTTCATCCTTTTATAAGATCTACGATGAGGAAACCACTCATCTACTTTCCTTCTCTAAACTCACTACCTGTTCCTCTGATTCTAACCCCGCCCATCTCCTTAACTCCATCTCCAGCTCTGTCATCCCTTCCATCTCTCCCAGCCAAGGATCTCCCCTCATTCAGGAAACATCTAAAGACCCATTTGTTCAGAGAGCGCCTGGGAATGGAATAGAGCTTCACTCAGTAAACTCATACTCACGCTGATCATTGATCAAACTGAAATTCTGAATCAGATTATACCTACGGATAAGTCACAATGACCTCATGCATACAACTTGCAGGAATGTAAATATGTTTGAATTCCCCTGGTGTTGGATCTCCCCCCCCATGTAAAATACCATCCCTTGTTTAATGTATCTCCTTCATTTTGTGTATTGTAAAATGCTTTGACCCAGTGAAAAGCGGTATATAAGTAGCTAAATAAATAAATTCTCAACCTATTGCTTTCCACCGCAACTGTCCCAGTAGCCTTCAAGCATGCTGTGGCCACACCTCTCCTCAAGAAACCTTCACTTGATCCTACTTGTCCTTCTAATTATCGACCCATCTCCCTTCTTTCCTTCATTTCCATACTTATTGAACGTGCAGTTCTCCACTGTTGCCTTGAATTTCTCTCCTCTCATGGCCTTCTAGATCCACTACAATCTGGCTTTTGTCCCTTACATTCTACTGAGGAGGCTTTTGCCAAACTTTCCATTGACTTCTTCCTGGCTAAATCCAAAGGCCCTTACTCATTCTTCACCTCTCTGCTGCTTTTGACACTGTTAACCACCACCTTCTCCTCAACACATTGTCCTCACTTGGTTTTAGGGGCTCTGTGCTGTCCTGGTGATCTTCTTATCTCTCTCATCACTCAATGTTTGTTCTGGTGGTTCCTCCTCTACTGCTATCCCACTCTCAGTTGGTGTACCCCAAGGGTCTGTTCTGGGCCCTCTTCTTTTCTCTCTTTATATCCAGTCCCTTGGTGGTCTCATCTCCCATGACTTTCAGTACCATTTTTATGCTGATGACACTCAGATCTATCTCTCTACACTTGATATTTCTCTGACATTCTGCCTGCCTACCTGACATCACTGCCTGGATGGCTCACCACTGTTTGAAATTGAACATGGCCAAAACCGAACTTCTTATTTTTCCTCCTAAGCTCACTTCCTCCATTCTCTGTCTCTGTGGATAACACCCTTCTACTTCCTGTTTCCTCAGCCCGCAATCTTGGGGTCATCTCCTTCTCCACACACATCCAACTGCTTGCTAAAACTTGTCGTTTCTTTCTCTATATCATTAGCAAAATTTGTCCCTTCCTTTCTGAAAACACTACTAGGACACTTACCCACTCTTTAGTCACCTCCCATCTCGACTATTGCAACCTCCTCCTTGCTGGGCTCCCTCTGAGTCATCTCTCTCTCTTTCAATCTGTTCAGAACTCAGCTATGTGGCTTATCTTCCTGCAGTCCTGTTATACTCATAAAACCCCTCTTCTCAAGTCACTCCATCGGCTCCCCTTCCATTTCCGTATCCAATTCAGACTTCTCCTTTTGACCTATAAATGCATTCATTCTACTGCTCCTCTCTACTTTTCTTCTCTCCTCTCTCCCTACGTCCCTCCTCATGAAATCCGCTCTTCTACTGGCTTGCTCCTCTCTATGCCCTTTGCTTCCACTGCCAATTCCAGACTTCAGTCCTTTCACCTTGCTGCTCCCTATGCCTGGAACAAACTACCTGAGTATGTACATCAGGCTTCATCTTTGCCCCTTTTCAAATCCATTCTAAAAGCTCACCTCTTCGAGACTGCTTTCGGATCCTCATCCCTTGTTCTCCTTTGTGTCTCCTTACCTTTCCTAATTGTACCCTTATTCTCAGCTTTTCTATTGTCTGTCTTGACTAGATTGTAAGCTCTGATGAGCAGGGACCGTCTTTTGCATGTATCTGTGCAGCTGCGTACGCCTCGTGGCGCTTTATAAATGATTAATAGTAGTACTGTAGTAGTAGTAGTGTGTGCGTGATGTGGAGGTGGAGTGCCTGTGTTTGGGTGGTGTGTTCTGGGGGAAGGGGAATGCACCTTTTGGCAACATCTTGCACTCTTCCCTCCCCTAAAGTTACCAGATTATTTTGCAGGCAAATCTGGGACACCTATCCGAAGTGTTGGGGGATGGGGGAGGGGCGGGGAAGGGGAAGGGACACCTTAGTTCCAGGTTTGAGCAACAAGACGTGAAGGAGGGAAGAGGAGTCATTACTTTGCCTCCCGCCATTCATCCCATGGCATCAATAATATCACTTTCCAGCAGACAAATCAGCAGAGAAATAGAAACAGTGATGCATTTCACCCCCAAAATGTGCAAAATATAAAGATACTCGTAATGGATGCAAATTGTAAAACCTGACAAATTGCAGCACTAAGTTGAAAATTAATTTTTTCCTATGCCCTTTGTCATTGCGGGAATCGAGGACAGGAGGCTGCAAAACAGGTGGAAGCCAGGGACAGCTTGAAAATCAGGGACAAGCTCCAAAAATTGGGGACATCTGATAACCTCATCCTCTCCCTCCAACTCCTCTCCTGCTGATTCCCCTATTCTGTTCCCCTTCCAGTCTCCCCCCCCCCTTCACCATACTCCCTAGCACTCCCATCCCCTGCCCTAGAATCCTCCATACTCCCTTTTTCTAAGTCCACCGCCCCTTTAAATTTTCCCTGTCTTCTCTAACTCAGTTCCTCACCCTCCCTCGCACAAAACCTTTTTGTTGCTGCATGCCATGGCTGGCCTTCACCTTCCTTCTGCCGTGCGAATCTGATGCTGCAGGCAATCCCTGGCCGACCTCTTCATTTTGCCCATGGGAATCCGATCTCCCGTGGGCAGACGAGACAGGAGAGATCTTAGCCATGAGTGTGGCAATGCTCCTCTCTTCTGGCCATGGGAAATGGGTTCCCTGCAGCAGACAGTGTGCATTGAGGCCGCAATCGTGGCGGGTTTCTCTCTTCTGCCTGTGGTGCGATGGAAGGAGAAAATGCTGACCGCATGTTCCCACTGGAGTTCCGCCATCCCCAAAAATACAGCTGACAGCCAGCCTGGCCATATAAAAACCAGCGAGGCTGGTTGAAAACCGACCAGCTGGCAACTCTAGCTAAGAGACAGGAATGTGATGAAGTTGTTTTGATAGAAATGTTAGGTCCTAAATCGGAATACCTGGGAGGGGTATGTTTACTAAGCCAGGCTAACGATTATCCCGTGCTATTTGTAACTAGGTCCATACAGTAACTAGCTTGATTGTCCTTTTTATTTTAGTTTTGCACCTGTTACAGACTTGCCCTCCTTATGCCACTGTTTCTTGTTTATTTTCACAACACTGAGTCTTATAGCTTGTATATTTGGGCCTCTTCTCTTGGGGATTTCCATTGCCTATTTTAGGTCTGAATTTGACTTCTTTTGCATTCTTTGTTTTAGGGGTGAAAGGGTGTTCTATGTCCTCCTTGTTGATTTATTTATCTGTATTTAGCTCTTGCTTTTCCAGTCATAGTTCAAGATGAGTTACATTCAGGTACAATATGTATTTCTCTTTCCCTAAGAGTTTAAAATCTAAGTTTGTACCTGAGTGTCACCTACTTATCCCTAGGATGCCTTCCTTGCATAGAAAGTGAGCTGTGACCTCTTCCTGCCTTTTATGCTGCTCATATGGAGCGGATTGAATTTCTTGACATGCTAATTATTAAAGATCAGGGCAGTTTCCGCACCACGCTGTATCGTAAAAATGTGCAGCGGAACAGTTTATTGATGTACCAAAGTTGCCATCCTGGTCCTATGCGACGGAATTTACCCTATGGACAGTTTCTCCGACTTAGGCGGATTTGTTCTACATTAGCGGATTTTAAACATCAAGCAGTGGATTTGATTCATCGGTTAACTCAGAGAGGATATTCATACAAGATAATAAAAATTGCATATCGTCGGGCTCTCCATACCCATCGAGAATGGCTATTGGATGAGTCCTATCATCCGCGACGACCCTCTCCTGATGAGAGTACCCCTTTAGTAGGGGTATTACCCTATACTACTTTGAGTCCAGCTATTTCTGCTATTCTCCGACGGCATTGGGCCATTTTAGAATTACATCCATGTTTTCAAAAGCCGCTTCGGATCGCCTATACTAGAGGGCCTAACTTACAGGATAAATTAATGCATACGGCCACCATGATTGATCGTCCTTTGCCCCCTGATGACAATGTACGGGGACATTCTATCTGTTCTGCCTGCACATTTTGTGAATCTTCGATTACGGGAGTGGAACACTGGTCAATCTTTTATGAGACGATGGACAACCACTTGTGATTCCACTTATGTGGTGTATGTATTACAATGCACTTGCCCGTTTATTTATATTGGCAGGACGTCGAGGAAAATTAAAATCAGATTAAGTTTGCTTTTCTCTGATCAGAGAAGGGCTGAACTTTTACAGAGCTCTGCTAGTGAGTGGAGATTTGCCTCCTGGGACATCTTACTGTGAGTTCTAGCTGTTTATTTAATTATTTACTGTTTGTCTAACTGTTTGTTTGTTTAATTATTTATTGTTTGTCTTAGTGGTGTGCTAGTTCAGCCTTCTCAGCTGTACTTACCTTGCCTCTCTCAACTAACTGGGCTTTGTGTGGTAGCCATTTTGAATTAAATCTCTCTCCCCAGAACCTGCTGTTTGTTAAGCTTTTTTCCTGTCCTTGCATGCCTGAGTGAATCCTCCCCCTCCCCCCTCCCCCTGAGGTATTGTGTAGCCTTCTTCCTGTTTTCTCCACGTGTGCATAGGCTGTTTTAGTTTGCTTTTCTCTGATCAGAGAAGGGCTGAACTTTTACAGAGCTCTGCTAGTGAGTGGATATTTGCCTCCTGGGACATCTTACTGTGAGTTCTAGCTGTTTATTTAATTATTTACTGTTTGTCTAACTGTTTGTTTGTTTAATTATTTATTGTTTGTCTTAGTGGTGTGCTAGTTCAACCTTCTCAGCTGTACTTACCTTGCCTCTCTCAACTAACTGGGCTTTGTGTGGTACCCCCATCCCCCTGCTGAGGGTTCAGGACAGGGTACCTTGTAACTGCCCTCTTTAATAGGACTTATCTCCCTCCCTCCCTCCCCAGCACCCACCCACCCCTGGGGTAATTGTAGTTTTATAGGTACTTGCACATCTTAGAGGAAAGGGGCTGCTCTCAGGTGCAGCTCTTAATCCAAATCAGTCATACACAGAGGACCTGAGATTAATTAAGCTTCAGGTACACAGGGTGTATTAGGGGTATTAGATACACTTTTATTAGTATAAGCATCTACACCAATCCTTATTATATACCGAAATTAAAAGACCTAAACACAAGCTTTAAACTAAGATGCAGACAGAGGTCCAGCAACGAGATGGGGGTTCTCCAGTCTTTTGCATTGAGTGTCACATGTATGATTTTCTCCCAGTTGGTGAGAGGTCCTACATATGCACTAAGTGCAGGGAGCTCTTTGCTCTCAGGGAACGAGTCCGTTCTCTAGAGGCTAGAGTAGCAGACCTGGAAGACATAAGAAAGACAGAGAAGTACATGGACGAGACCTACAGGGATATAGTCCTGAAGTCCCACCTCCAGTCTGGCAGCATCCCTGTTGCCATGGAGGAGAGAGGTCACGTGACAGGAGAGCATCACCCTGGTGTGGCAGGAAGTGATCCTGTAACTAGGACCTGTCCTCCAGGTGATGTAAAACCCTCTCGCACCGAGGACGTTTCTCCAGGGCCATGTCCCCATGAGGGGAGGGTCAGGACAGCTGTTATAGTTGGTGATTCAATCATTAGGAATGTAGATAGCTGGGTGGCTGGTGGACGTGAGGATCGCCTGGTAACATGCCTGCCTGGTGCGAAGGTAGCAGATCTCACGCACCGCCTAGATAGGATCATAGATAGTGCTGGGGGGGAGTCTGCTGTCTTGGTACATGTTGGTACCAATGACATAGGAAAATGTGGTAGGGAAGTTCTGGAGGCTAAATTTAAGCTTTTAGGTAGGAAGTTGAAATCCAGAACTTCCAGGATAGCGTTCTCCGAAATGCTTCCTGTTCCACGTGCAGGACCCAAAAGACAGGCAGAGCTCCGGAGTCTCAATGCGTGGATGAGACAATGGTGCAAGGATGAGGGTTTTGGATTTGTTAGGAACTGGGGAACATTCTGGGGAAAGGGGGGGCTCTTCCGAAGGGATGGGCTTCACCTTAATCAGGATGGGACCAGACTGCTGGCATTAACCTTTAAAAAAGAGATAGAGAAGCTTTTAAACTAGAAAATAGGGGAAAGCCGACAGTCACCCAGGAGCGCATGGTTCGGACAAAGGTATCATTGAAGGATACTACCAAAAGCAGTGAGGTTCCAAAAGGGAGTATAGTAGCCCAAATGCCCTTGAGTAAGGAGCAGACAGAGCATAAAGATTCCCAATTACCCATGCCTACCAATAGCCAGATTAATATTAATAAAATACAGTCTCTAAAATGCTTGTATGCCAATGCTAGAAGTCTAAACAATAAGATGGGAGAATTAGAATATATAGCACTAAATGAGAGGTTAGATATGATTGCACTCTCAGAGACATGGTGGAAGGAGGATAACCAGTGGGACACTGTGATACCTGGATACAAACTATATCGTAATGATAGAGCTGAACAAATTGGTGGAGGGGTTGCGCTCTATGTTAGAGAGGGCATTGAGTCAGAAAGGATTAAAGTTTTGCAGGGAACAAAATTTGCTGTAGAATCTCTATGGATTGAAATTCCATTTATGAAGGGGAAGGTGATGGCAGTGGGAGTATACTATCGACCACCTGGCCAGAATGAACAAATGGATGATGAAATGCTCAAAGAAATCAAGGAAGCTAACAAAAGCCACAACAGAGTAGTAATAATGGGTGATTTCAATTACCCCGGTATCGACTGGGACAGTGTCACAGCAGGACAAGCTAAAGAGATAAAGTTTCTAGATGAAATGAATGACTGCTTCTTGGAGCAGCTGATTCATGAACCGACCAGAGGGGAAGCCATACTGGACCTAGTCCTTAGTGGAACGCCAGATCTGGTGCAAGAAATAAGGGTGTTGGGACCACTTGGCAATAGTGATCATAGTATGATCATGTTTGATTTAATCAGTGGAGGACAGATAGTAAAGGAATCCACAGTACTACCTTTTAACTTTCAAAAGGGAGACTATGATAGAATGAGGAATATAGTTCGGAAAAAACTAAAAGGAGCGGTTCCAAAGGTTAAAGACTTACAGCAAGCTTGGGTGTTATTTAAAAATACTATCCTCGAAGCCCAGACCAGCTGTATTCCACGCATTAAGAAAAGTGGAAGAAAGTCCAAAAAACTGCCAGCATGGTTTAAAGGTGAGGTCAGAGAGGCTGTTGCTGCCAAAAGAGCAACCTTCAGGAAATGGAAAAAAGAGCCAAATGATGAAAACTGGAAACAGCACAAGCACTGGCAAGTTAAATGCAAAGCATTGATAAGGCAGGCAAAGCGGGAATTTGAGAAGAAACTTGCTACGGAAGCAAAAACACGAAATAAAGACTTTTTCAAGTACATTCGTAGCAAAAGGCCTGTGAGAGAGTCAATTGGACCATTAGATGATAGAGGGGTAAAAGGGGCAGTAAGAGGAGACAAGGCTATAGCAGAGAGACTGAATGAATTCTTGGCTTCGGTCTTTACTGAGGAAGATGTAGGGATGTTACCCAAGACTGAAGTGGTATTTAAAGGTGATACTGCAGAGGAATTGAGAGAAATATCGCTACACCGGGAAGATATATTACAACTATTTGATAAACTGAATAGTAGCAAATCACCTGGACCGGATGGTATACATCCCAGAGTGTTGAAAGAACTGAAATATGAGATTGCAGACCTGTTATTGGTAATCTGTGAACTTTCATTAAAATCATCTGTAATACCTGAAGATTGGAGGGTCGCCAACGTAACACCAATTTTTAAAAAGGGTTCCAGGGGTGACCCGGGAAATTACAGACCGGTGAGCCTGACGTCAGTACCAGGGAAAATGGTAGAAACCATCATAAAGAACAAAATTACACAGCATGTAGATAGTCATGGCCTAATGGGAGACAGCCAACATGGCTTTAGACAAGGAAGATCTTGTCTTACTAATCTGATCTGTTTTTTTGAAGGTGTGCATAAACAGGTAGACAAAGGTGAGTCGGTTGATATAGTGTATCTGGACTTTCAGAAAGCTTTTGACAAGGTCCCCCATCAGAGACTTTTGGCGAAGCTAAAAAGTCATGGGATAGGAGGCAGTGTACTATTGTGGATCAGGAACTGGTTAAAAGATAGAAAGCAGAGGGTAGGGCTAAATGGCCAATATTCCCAATGGAAAAAAGGTGAATAGTGGAGTACCCCAGGGATCTGTACTGGGTCCGCTACTTTTTGACATATTCATCAATGACCTGGAAAAGGGAATAACTAGTGAGGTTATCAAATTTGCAGATGACACAAAACTGTTTAAAGTTGTTAAAACCCAAGAGGATTGTGGAAAACTGCAGGAGGATCTGGATAAATTGGAAGACTGGGCATCCAAATGGCAGATGAAATTTAATGTGGACAAGTGCAAAGTTATGCACCTAGGAAAGAACAACCCACACTATAGTTACACGATGCAAGGCTCCACATTAGAAACCACCACCCAGGAAAAAGATTTAGGAGTCATCGTGGATAACATGTTAAAACCCTCCGCCCAGTGTGCAGCGGCGGCCAAGAAAGCAAATAGAATGCTAGGTATCATAAGGAAAGGGATGGAGAATAAAACAAAGGATATTATAATGCCTCTGTATCGCTCCATGGTACGACCGCACCTTGAATATTGTGTGCAATTCTGGTCACCGTATCTTAAAAAGGACATAGAGTTATTAGAAAAAGTACAGAGAAGAGCCACCAAATTGGTGAAGGGGATGGAAGGCTACTCCTATGAAGAGAGGCTAAAAAGGTTAGGGCTCTTTAACCTAGAAAAGAGACGGCTGAGGGGAGATATGATAGAGGTGTATAAATTAATGAATGGAGTGGAACGGATAAACGTGGATCAATTGTTTACGCTATCAGAATATAGAAGGACTAGGGGACATGTAAAGAAGCTACAGGGTAAACTATTTAAGACAAATAGGAGAAAATATTTCTTCACTCAACGTGTAATCAAACTCTGGAATCTGTTACCGGAGGATGTAGTAAGGGCTGTTAGTATAGCTGGGTTTAAAAGAGGTTTGGACAAGTTCCTGGAGGAAAGGTCCATAAACCACTATTAAAAAGGGACCCAGGATATCAGTGCTTGGCCTAGTACAAGCACTGCAGAACCTGTGTCTTTTGGGGAAACTGCTAGGTACGTATGACCTAGATTGGCCACTGTTGGAAACAGGATACTGGGCTTGATGGACCTCGGTCTGACCCAGTATGGCATTTCTTATGTTCTTATGTTCTTATGTTCTTAACATGCGTCGAGGATACGCCAACAAGTGTTGACAGCTCCGATTGTAGAACATTGCATTGAGAAACACCATCATTTTGGTAAGGATATCTCTTCAACGTCGTGAGCAACAATTGATTTTTACTATGGATGCGGTACACCCTAAAGGCTTAAACAAAGAGATTGATTGGCCAAGCTTGTTCGGAGGTCACCTCTACTCACCAAGGGATTCCACGGTGTCAATGGGGTCTCCCATTTGGTGATTGGTGCTCCTAAATGATTGACGTTTTCAATAGCCATTCTACAAGATTGGTTCCCTATATCCGGTGATGTAGATTGTATGAATGGTAAGCGGGAATACTACATGTTTTTGACCACTTGACACAGGGCTGGACAGCCCGAAACGTGCGCGTCGTGGATATATCAGCTGTTTAACACCGCGAGATACTTTTTGATGACATGAAAGAGACTTGGTTTCTACGGATTGCTACAAAACTTCACTAGACAAAACTTCACTGGGACATAATTTGATAAGTATTACTTTAGCTTGGTTTGATTAAAACGGAACTGGCTGTCTGGAGCGACTGTGTTGCTCTTTCAGCCGCCTCCAGCCAGTTCCAACAAAAAGATATTATAACTGAGGGAATGTTATAGTGTGGTTTGGTAATATTTTTGTATATGCTCGTAGACATGTGGCTTGCTCTCATTGGTTCTCTGAGGATGCCTGCTTGGTTAATTGGTTCTCAAGGAATGCATCTTCTCTGATTGACCCTTTGTGCTAGTTCAGACCCAAGAGTTCCCATTCTACCTCACTCTCGAATAGGTTTCAGGTGCAAATTCTGATTATAACATGTTCCGCCTGCTCTGACTTATGGCTGTTTCTTGACCTGCCTGCTGTTTTGGTATTGTTCCTCTTCTGCAGGGCTGCCCTGCTGAGTCTGATCACACTATCCATGGGCTCTGGCTCTTCTTTTGCCTCCTTCTACAAGGAAGCAACCTGAGTCTACTCTGCCTCTGTGAGGAAGACCTTGGGCTCGTGCTTGAAGTCTTGGCAGCCTCTGAGTACTGGAGTGCTCAACCTGAAGGGAAAGAAGGCTGTTATGGGTAACTACACATGTTCTATGCTCAGGCTTCCTGGTATTCCTTGTGGTGCATGACCTAGACGGGACACTGAGGCATTAGAGAGTTAAGTGCAGTGGTGAGATTGGGATGGTTCGGCCCGGTTCGTGTGAACTGGTTCCTGCTGCGGCCCACATTCGCCGAACCGGGCCGAACATGGCATGGAAACGTCAGCACTACAGTGATGGGAATCTCCCCACCTGACATTGTGTGATGGCATCAGGGGATTGTGACATCAGGAGAGGCCCCCAATGCCATCAAAACATATTCAGGTGGGGGATCAGGCTGCAGGGTAACAGTAGGGTTGTTGCACCTTGGTGGAGGGCAGTGGCCCAAACGCACGGCCGCTGCAATGCCTCCACGCAAGATGCAGCAACCCAGCCATCACGCACGTGGGAGGGCTGGGATTGAACCGGTTTCTAGTTGGTTCGGATCCTACCACTGGTTAAGTGTCTTGTTTAAGGCCATGAGGAGTGTCAGTGGGATTTGAATTCTGGCTTCCCTGGTTCCCAGCCTGCTGCTCTAACTGTTAACACTATTCCTCCGCTTCAGTTTCACCTGCTTCTCCAGGATGATGACCTTCCATAGCAATCATTTCAGTCTTGGTTACCTGCTTCCATGCGTACCACGGCAGGCACAGGAAGAACACTCTGGAACTCCGGGACAGGAAGAGCTCTGACATCTAATCTATGCCTGTAAAAAATCTGAATGCTGAAAGGACATGCACAGAAAGTTTTGGTACTTGTGTAGAATTTTAGATGGACAAAGGTGGGTTTTAAAAATTATAGAGCTTGCACAGCATAGCTTTGACCATCTGCTCCTTGATAGGCAGGTACTATCATGTTAAGATGACGCAGAAGCACCTACAGGTAGGATCAGCGCAAGGAGATGAGGCACCCTAGGCAAACATCCCTTGTGCCATCCCTGCCGTGGCACGTGCCCCTCCACCTGCCTTCATTGCTGCCACTGCCACCCCTCTCTGGTACCTGCAGTGGCAGCAATGATAGCAAACAGCCCTGTGGTGTCTTACCTGAATCTTCGGCACTGCAGGGCTGTTTGCTTTTGCCCCTCTCTGACTCCTGATGCTGACTTCCAGTCGAAGATTAAGGTAAGCACTGCAGGGCTGTTTGTGGTGATTGTCGCCACTGTAGGCCCTGAGAGAGGCGACAGTGGTGGCAGTTGGCGTGCCTGCAGGACCGGTGCTCTAGGCGACCACCTAGTTTGCCTAATGGATAGCACCAGCCCTGCCTACAGGATTTTATTTTTTTCATTATTTAGCTTTTGGTGTATGCCATTCTTTTTTTTACAATAGCACCTACCGCTTTGTTTTAGTGCATGGCACTGGCAAAATAACATGCGTCAAAAAGAACAAACAAACAAAATGGACAAAACAGATGAAAAAGCAAAATGAAAATAAAATATATATAAATCAAAATGAAAAAATTGACAAACCTATTATTTTTTACCATGCACTCCCCTATTGCTTAGTTTACCCACCCACACAACTATGCATGAAACGCCTTGGATATTAAGAAGTGCCTCACAAGGGCCAACTTTTATACCTATACAGGGTATCTCTGATTAGTGGCTGCCTAGAACAGCAGTCGGCAGGGGTGGTGGTAACCAAAATGGTGACAGAAGGAACTCTGCAAGAGGCAGTAACAGTGGGTGGTGGTAAAGGAAAGGCAAGGAAAGGATGGACTTATCAGTTGGTTAAAACCCAGTGGGCAGAATGGGAGAGCCAAGAGGTCTTTACCTCCTGTTAATTAATTCATTAGGGGCCCGATTTCATAAGGCAGATAGCAGGGCAGCACGTCCCACTGCGACGTGTTACCCCGCTAGCCGCCTTGTTGGTATTCCGCCTCTGTCCCTTGTTGCACGCACAGAGCTATTGTGCATGCTGCAGTGGATGGAGGCATGATGGGGGCGGAGAGTGGTTGGAATGTGGGTGGGGCCGACCCCGGACATATAGGGCCAATTCCAGGATGACCCTGGATGTCCGGGTTCACGGGGGGGGGGGGAGGGAGGAGTATGCCCTGCTTATACCACCTCTGAGGTGGAATAAGAGCGGGGCGCTCCCCCACAAATGTGGCCGGCAGTCCAACCAGGATCCCCCCACAGGAGCAGTGGAACACGGAGAGTGAGTCCCTGCCACCCAATCCGGGCCCCAGTGGCCCCCATTGAGGTCAGGCGGCAGGGATTCAGGGGTCCGGGGCTGCGGGCAGATGGTGCTATAGGGAGGATATCCCTGCGGCTGCAGGAGGGACACATCGGGCCGTCCTCAGGCCAGATTCTGACAGCTGCTGGAATGTTTTGCTCCCATGTTCCAGAATTGGCTCCAAATGGACCTGTCCTGCATGGGGCCGTCCGGCGGCCCGGACGTGCCCCTTCTGGAATCGGGCTTCACATTAACATCTTACTCTGATTATACGGAGGACTGTTAGGGTTAATATTCAGGACCAGAAAACAAAATTCCAACACCAATGAAAACAATTTCTCAAGAAAAAATCTGGAAAAACGATTTATTTATCTTTTTCCTCATTATGCAGCCACTGTCTTCTGTTTCTGTCCTTCTTTTCTTCACTGTAGCCAGAGGATAGGATGGGTGCATCTACAGGAGGGCTTGGGTTTGTGATTCACTGCTTGCTTCATTGTCTCCGCGACAGCTTGTTCTGTGTAAGGAGAAAGTTACAGGTTACATTTCCATTCATCAGGACTATCTGTGCATTCTGGTCTAGTAGGAGCGGTAATGATTGGGAGAAGCACGACAGGGAACATCTTAATGTTCCAAGGCAGCCTACTTATTGTCACCTCTGAAAATATAAGAGGCATAGCCAGGGCCGGATTTACCTTGAGTGAGGCCCTACACCAACAAAAATTGTGGGCCCCCAGCAGGGGCGGCCCAAGGGGGGTGCGGACCTCATTTGCATAAGGGGCCTCATTTGCATAAATATTTGCATAATGTTACCATATACTAACTTTAGTAAACGTGCCTCTTAATGAGTGTATGGATAAAGAAAGACTAAAAGATTTCTACATTACTATAATCCAGTGCCAACTGCCAGACACATTAGGAACTACTACAAACACTGCCCATAGTAAACCCGCCGTATCCTAACAGCACTACCAGGACTCACAAAGCACCATACTCTACCAATCAAAAGGCAACACTGCAAATATTAAACCAATACATTTCAGAGAACAACAATACATGACCTACTGGGGAAAGAGAACAAGTGGCAATGTCAAATAGGAATTATATAAACAGAACACCTCAGCTCAGTTACACATGCAGAACATAGACCATCACCAAACAAGTAATCACAATTTAGAAATAGGAAGACAATAATTAAACTGGGAATCCCAAAAGCCAAACTTGGAATGTACAACACTGTAGAAATAAAACAATACATTAATTTGCTCTTGTACTAAACAAAGCACAGATGTTAATGATGCACATTTACCAGAGCTGACATATTCCAATTAATAAATTCAAAATAAAGAGATATTTTTCTACCTTTTGTGCATTTTTTTCAGCTGCAATTGCTCCAGCCACTTTCCTTCTCTGGTTTCTTCGTGTCTTCTGCTAACTCTCCATCGTCTGCTGTCCATTTGTCCTTTCTTCTCTCTTCTAGATTTTTTTCCATTCTCTCTCTACATCTGCTTTAACATACTAATCTTTCTCCTTTTGCTCTTTCCTCATTCCTATTTCATCCACTCAAATATTACCCCTCCATCCTCAATCCCCACTTACTCTCCCAATACCCGGCCAATTGTAGATTTTTTATCCCTCCCACACAAAATATTTTTCCCTTCTCCATTTTACTCTTCCAGCCCCATCCCATTCTAATCCTCCCCCAACATCAGCTCCCTTCTAGTTCCAGCCTCACCCAGCATCCATTCCCTTCTAGTCCCTGCATCAGCCCATTTCCAGCCCTAGCCATCCATCAGCCCATTTCCAGTCCTAGCCCCCCCATCACCCCACTTACAGTCCTTAACCCATCACCCCATTTTCAGTCCTTAACCCCCCATCACCCCATTTTCAGTTTAAGCCCCCCCTATAACCCATTACCAGTCCTAACCCCCCATCAGCCCACTTCCAGTCCTAACCCCATCAACCCATTTCCAGTCAGCCCCCCATAGCCCATTGCCAGTCCTACCCCCCACATCAGCCCACAGCCCATTACCAGTCCTAACCCCATCATCCCACCTCCAGTTTTAACCCCCCAGCCCATTTCCAGTCCTAGCCCCCTATAGCCCATTACCAGACAACCCCCATCAGCCCACAGCCCATTACCAGTCTTAACCCCCCCAAAGCCCATTACCAGCTCTAATCCCCCGCCCTAAAGCCCATTACCAGTCCTAACCCCATCAGCCCACCTCCAGTGTTAACCCCCCAGCCCATTTCCAGTCCTAGCCCCCCCCATAGCCCATTACCAGACAGCCCCCATCAGCCCACAGCCCATTACCAGTCTTAACCCCCCCAAAGCCCATTGCCAGTTCTAAGCCCCCCCCCAACAGCCCACAGTCCATTACCAGTCCTAACCCCATCAGCTCACCTCTAGCCTTAACCCCCCCCAGCCCAGCCCATTTCCAGCCCCAGCCCCCCCAATAGCCCATTACCAGCCCTACCCCCCCAGTCCATTTCCAGCCCCGCCCCCCCAATACCCCATTTCCAGTCCTACCCCACCTTAGTCCATTACCAGTCCTACCCCCCCCATAGCCCATTACCAGTCCTACCCCCCCCATAGCCCATTACCAGTCCTACCCCCCCCACATAGCCCATTACCAGTCCTACCCCCCCCCCCCACATAGCCCATTTCCAATCCTACCCCCCCCCATAGCCCATTACCAGTCCTACCCCCCCCGGCCTAAAGTAAAATTTAATTTAAAAAAAAAAACCTGGTGGCTGCCGCGGGGGCCCCGTCTACAAGCTGGTCGGGTCCGGTCGGGTCTCTCTCCCTCCCTCGCTGCAGGCTGCAGGCTGCGAGAGACGCATCTTCGCGTCTCTCGCAGCCTGCAGCGAGGGAGGGAGGGAGAGAGACCCGACCCGACCGGACCCGACCCGACCAGCTTGTAGACGGGGCCCCCGGGGCAGCAGCGGGGGCCCCGCGGGGGCCTCCACCAGTTTTTTTTTTTAAATTAAATTTTACTTTAGGCCGGGGGGGATAGGACTCCTACCCCCCCCCCCGGCCTAAAGTAAAATTTAATTAAAAAAAAAACCTGGTGGCTGCCGCCGCGGGGCCCCCTCTGCTGCCGCGGGGGCCCCGTCTACAAGCTGGTCGGGTCGGGTCCGGTCCGGTCGGGTCGGGTCGGGTCTCTCTCCCTCCCTCGCTGCAGGCTGCGAGAGACGCGAAGGGAGAGCGTCTCCTCGCGTCTGTGTTAAGCCCGCAGGGGCTGATGGGAAATCCCATCAGCCCCTGCGGGCTTAACACAGACGCGAGGAGACGCTCTATCTTCGCGTCTCTCGCAGCCGGGAGGGAGACGAGACCCGACCCGACCCGACCCGACCAGACCATACCATCTTGTAGACGGGGCCCCCGCGGCAGCAGAGGGGGCCCCGCGGCGGCAGCCACCAGGTTTTTTTTTTAATCGAATTGAAAAAAAAAAAACCTGGTTCTATTTTTGGTGGGCCCCTGCCGGTTGTGGGCCCTACGCCATGGCGTACATGGCGTATACGTAAATCCGGCCCTGGGCATAGCTTAATGGTTAGAGTAGTGAGCTGAGGCAGGGTTTCAAATCCCACCACCACCCCTCGTAGCAGACAAAATAAAAGAGGAGGAGGGGTACTTTTCCTCGCCAAGACAGAACTCCAGTTCAAAATGGACGACTCTACTAGCAACAACCACCTGGAAACCGTCTCTATCTCTAATAACCTCTGTTCTATAAACTTAATATACAGAGCGCCATCATCCTCCCCAGACGAAGTCAACTATTATAAACCTCGCCTCCAACTCACTGAACCCAAATAGACCCAACTGGATCTTAGGAGACTTTAACTTACCATCCCTACAAGACAATCAATCTGATGCCTTTATAGATGCACTAGAAACCCTAGGATACAAGCAAGTAGTACAACAATCTACGCACATAAAAGGCAACATCCTTGACCTCTTATTTGTCCCACAATCAGCACACAATCAACCTCATAACACTCTATTATCAATCACAGCAGTCCCATGGTCAGACCATAAGCTCATTATGTTCCAGATTCCCATTCAAAATAAACAATATTCAAATGACAAGGACCTAAACAAATACTCAAATACCACTTCCAGATGCTTCCAACCTTTCAACAGGGAACGGATCCTGGATGTAACTGATGCACTTTTCAAAGACTCTACCCTAAACCTGGAAGAGATTATCACTTCTTGGAACAACAGACTCAACCTCATCTCATCACGTCCACCTAGAAACAAATCCTCAAGGAAAAAAGCTACGGCACCATGGTTTACATCAGAACTTAAAGAATCCCTAAAATTACTACGAAAGCTTGAGAAGAGATGGAGGAGGTCACACACCAACAGCAATCAGACTGCATACATGCAACATCTTGACGCTCACCGTAAAGCCATCTCAGAAAAAATGAAACTATATCACACTGACACCCTGAGACGTGCTCTAAACAAACCCCATGACCTATTTACTCTTGTCAAAAAACTAGCCAAGGAACCATCACCTGAGCACCAGTGTGAAATCAACCCGCAAGAATATGCTTTTTACATACAATCTAAGATGTGCTGCACAAATAAAATTACATTACCCTCCACCCCAACTATTCAGGGGCACCCATCTCCGTTAGTATCATTCACCACTCCTTCTTTGAAGCTGATCTCTCAACCTATCCACAGCACACACTGATCCTTGCCCAGCCTTCTGGATAAAGGATCTGCGTAAAGAGCTTGCTCCAATTATATCCAAGATCATAAGGCTATCATTTGACACCGGCTCATTCCCTGTTGCCCTCAAACAGACATCTATAAGACCTTTATTGAAAAACCTCAAGTTAGATCCACAAAAAACAGACTCATACAGACCCATTTCCAGTATACCCACGCTTGCAAAAATAATTGAAAAAATAGCCTACAGACAACTACAAGACCATATTGACACTGAAGCGCCTTTGGATTCTTGTCAACATGGATTTAGAGAATCGCACGGAGTCGAGACGCTCCTTACTTCTCTCCTCAACAGCCTAAACTCTGGTATCGATAACATCAGACAGGGTTTTGTTCTCATCTTTTTAGATATTGCGGCTGCTTTTGATTCGGTCTGTCACGATCTGCTTACCATCCGTCTAAGAGAGAAGGGCCTTTGTGGAAATGCCCTCGAATGGTGTAACTCATAACTCTCAGATAGATGGCAGCATGTTTGATCAAATGGAGAATCATCAGACCCATTTCATCAAGGACAAGGAGTCCCGCAAGGATCCTCTTTATCATCATTACTATTTAACATTTATATGCAACCTATATGTAACATCATCAGATCCTTCAACGTCAACTGTATGATCTATGCTGATGACGTGTTATTATATATGCCGTTCTGCATAGATAAGATGAACCTCACCCCCATAACCAACTGTTTTAATGCCATATCAAATTGGCTACTGACTCAAAATCTCAGAATTCAACATAAAAAAACAGAAGTTCTCTTTATTTCAAGGAATACTAAGTTCATACCACCTACATTCCTTGAGGTTCAAGATGCTAAGCTGCAAGTTAAATCCCACATCCGATACCTTGGAGTGACTCTGGATCAAAAACTGGACATGAAGTCCCACATAGCCAACACAGTAAGGGCAGTTTATTTCAAGATTCGTTCCCTCAGACATCTCCGACAATTGATCGATCCGGATGATTTCCGTACTGTCTACCAGGCTTTAATTATTCCCCATTTTGACTACGCGAACTCCATTTTACAAGGACTCCCCCAATCTACCCTAAACCCGCTTCAACTAGCCTTGAACAGTGCAGCAAGAGTGCTTTTTGGGGTACCTAAAAGAGAACATGTAACACCTCTTCTGAAACAACTACATTGGCTTCCTATTCAAGCGAGAATCACCTTCAAGACTCTGCTCCTGGCCTTTAAAGCTCACAAAGGACTCACTCCCGCCTCATTATCAGAGATGATCCAACCAATCACCCCCAACAGACTAAGAAGAACCACGGAATTAAATATGCTAATGGTACCAAAAGAGTCTCTAAGATACAACTCTACAACAGTAAGCCGATCCTTCAGTTTATGCGCTCCAAAACTTTGGAATACCCTTCCATCACACATTAGGGCCATCTCTGATCTCAGCCAGTTTAAGAAGGCCTTGAAACATCACCTTTTCATCAATTACTTCCCAGAGGACATAGAAACACAGGCACACGCAAATAGCAACATTCCCTTTCTGACCACGTAATCTCTGCTGACCCAACAACACATTACACCACTTTCCCATATTACAAGGCTTTTTTCAGACATTATGTCTTCCTAATGTAAATAATTACTCTGACTGCTTTTGTTGTAAATAATTGCCCCGGTTATCCAAGTTATTGTTCCTGTTATATGTAAAACCAGATAAATGTAACTTGTCTGAAGTTTTCTTGTTCTCTGTAAACCGCGCTGATAATGAATAGTGCGGTATATAAAAGATGTTAATAAATAAATAAATAAAATAATCTTGGGATTGCTTCAGATACAAAGTTAGGGGCTGGTATTCAAAAACAGTTATCCAGTTTGCAGCACCTGCCCACCAGATAAGAGTTGTCCAGTGAACATTTCCTATGATCACCTCAACACCATCCAGGTGGAGGCACATTCCAAATGGGACATCCAAGTGCAATCTGGGATGTGAAAGAACATAAGAACATAAGATATGCCATACTGGGTCAGACCAAGGTCCATCAAGCCCAGCATCCTGTTTCCAACAGTGGCCAATCTAGGTCATACGTACCTAGCAGTTTCCCCAAATGACACAGGTTCCGCAGTGCTGGGTCAAACATTGATATCCTGGGTCCCTTCTTAATAATGGTTTATGGACCTTTCCTCCAGGAACTTGTCCAAACCTTTTTTAAACCCAGCTACACTAACAGCCTTTACTACATCCTCCGGTAACAAATTCCAGAGTTTGATTACACGTTGAGTGAAAAAATATTTTCTCTTGTTTGTCTTAAATAGTTTACCCTGTAGCTTCATTGCATGAAAGCCAGAATGTCTGAAAAGAAAGGCAGGCACATATAAGTTGGCTTGCCCGATATGCATGTGTATCAAGGCTGGCCTGCAAAGTCCAGAATAGCAGGGGGTGAACCACCTCTATTTGCCAGGACCCAATTCCTGGTCCAAAGCTCCCCGCACATACAGGGCCGCTGTGCGGTGAGCTCTGGATGGAGGTGAGAGGGGGTGGCAACAGGGAGGAGAGTGGACGGGGTGGAGGCGGCACCCTGACCCCGGACATACAAGGCTGATTCTGTTCACAGCCCTGTATGTCCAGGGCGGCAGGAATGGAAGGGGGACTTATTCCAGCTCAGAGGTGGAATAAGTCCCCCCGAAGATGGGAATCAGCACCAGTGAATCCCCCAGAACTGGTGAGGAACACGTGGGGCTTCCATGCAGCCCGAACCCGGCCTTGGCAGGCCCTTTTGGGGGTCAGGCAGTGGAGAAAAAAGAACTTGCAAAAGCTTGTGGGCAGGCGAACATGCAGCAAGTCTGAATCGGAGCATGTCCTGCCCGCCCAGGCCCGTTGCACCAGATTTTGCTCCCACACGAATGTCTAGCTCCCCGTGGGTACAGAATTGGGTGCACATCTGGCCTGTCCAGGTTTTGGATGTCCGGAAGGGCTGGACATGTGCCATTCTGCATCAGGCTCCAAATGTCTATATAGACATTCCCAGGAGCACACTTTAGAACCAAATAATCTAATAGAATAATGGCTAGGATAGTATTTTAACTGCTGAGTAGCCAGGGTCCCATTGTGGGACTTTATAATTGAAAGCCAGTCACTTAATTCTTTATCTTCTCTACACTCTCTGGATGTTTTAAGGTGAAAACAAACACTTTCCTGATACCTATTTGTGTCTGGATCAGGAATAAACATGCATCAGACGGACCTGCTGCTTCTAGGATCGAACGGGAACGTGTAAGTCCATTGCCCTCCCCAGCCACACCTCATGCCTACTTGAACGTCCCCATACTGGAGATGTCTGCACACGACAATTTATGGAATGGTTATGGAGATCTGTCTGTGATCTCAACATCCACGCGTTCAAACAGGCCATGTGCAGAGACTCATTGCGAGGCCTCATTTGCATAAATATTTGCATAATATTAATGTGCACTGACTTTTAGTAAACATGCCTCTTAATGAGTGTCTGGATAAATAAAGATTACCAGATTTCTACATTACTATACTCAAATGTCAACCGCAGGAAGTATTATACACCCTGTTCATTTAGAACCCTTTGCAAATCCGCCGAATCATAACAGCACTACCAGGACTCACAAAGCACCAAACCCTACCTATCAAAAGGCAACACTGCAAATATTGAACTAATACATTTCAGAAAATACCAATACATCTTCTACTGGGGAAAGAGAACAAGTGTCACTGTCAAATAGAAACTACATGAACAGAATACCTCAGTTCGATTACACATGTAGATCATAGACGGTCACTAAACAAAGAACAAGGGATCACAATTTAGAAATAGGAAGACAATAATTAAACTGGGAACCCCAAAAGCCAAACTTGGAATGTACAACAACACTGGAGAAATAAAACTATAAATTAATTTCCTCTTGCACTAAACAAAACGCAAAGATGTTAGCGATGCACATTTCCCAGAGCTGACATATTCCAGTTAATAAATTCAAATTGAAAAAGTATTTTTCTACATTTTGCTGTTTGGGCATTTTATTTTTCAGTTGCAATTGCTCCAGTCACTTTCTTCTGGTTTCTTTGTATCTTCTGCTAGCTCTCCATTGTCTGCTGTCCATTTGTCCTTTCTTCTCTCCTGTAATTTTTTTCCAGTCTCTCTCTACATCTGCTTTAACATACTGATCTTTCCCCTTTTGCTCTTTCCTCAATTTCTTTCTTTTTCCCATTTTCATCCACTCAAATTTCACCCTTCCATCCTCAATTCCCACTTACTCTCCCAATACCCGGCCAATCATAGATTTTTCTTCTCTCTCACACAAAATATCTTTTCTCCTCTCCTCCCTCACTCCCCCAGCCATATTCCCTTCTAATCCTTTCCCAACATCAGCTCTCTTCTAGTTCCAGCCCCACCCAGCATCTGCTCCTTTCGTCCCATTCTCCCATCCCCCTGCATCAGCCCATTTCCAGTCCTGGCCCCCCATCAACCCATTTCTAATCCTAGCCCCCCCCCCCATCAGCCATTTCCAGTCCTATCCTAGCCTCCCATCAGCCCATTTTCAGTTCAAACCCCCCATCAGCCTATTTCCAATCCTACCCTCCCCATCAGCCATGTCCAGTCCTATCCTAGCCCCCCCATCTGCCAAATTCCAGTTCAACCCCCCCCATAAGCCCATTTCCAATCCTAGCCCCCCATCAGCCCTTTTCCAGTCCAAGCCCCCTCCCCAGTCAGTCCATTTCCAGTTCTAGTCCCTCCCCCCCCCCACTGAAGAGTCCCACGCCTGTCTGACTGGCTTTACAGGGAGCCGGAGAGGCCCCGACTAACCTCGGTACAGCCGCCGTCCAGATAGTATTTTTAATATTACTGTTACCTGGATAGGACTGGTGGTCAGCACTGAATCCTGCATACTGAGGCTGAATATCTGAGTTTTATTTAACTGTGGCAGCCAGCATTAAAAAAAATGCACAGTAATCTCTTTATAACAATGGCCAATCCACATCGCAAATACCCAGCATGATCCTAGGCAGCAAATTCATTCCTCATTACTTACACTCAGAGATACACACTACCTTTCCAGGTCTACCTGGCTGATAATGCTTTATTAACTTTTCCTCCAGGAACTTATCCAAACCCTTTTCAAACCCAGCTGATTTTACTACATCTGCCAGCAACAAATCTGGCAGTTTAACTATGCATCGTGTGAAAAAATACTCCTCCAGTTAATTCTGAAAGCGGTGCCCTGTCAGCCTGGAGTTTCAGCAGGGTTTTCACTACGAGCAGGATTGGGGGAAAAGGATAGAGTATAACCACACTCCAGTGGAGGAGAAAAGCATCCGATGCAGTGGCGGGATTCAGTCTGAACAGGAACCAGTTTGGATTGATCCTGCCATTTAACTGGACCAGGTAGGTGGCAGCATGGCATGCGTTTGCATTGCCGGGGCCGCACGGCCAGGCTGTTGGAAGTCATCACAGGGCAGCAGCTTCCTGGTGGCCCAGCGGCCTGATTCCCCCCCCCCCCCCATCCGCACATGGTTTGACAGCATCAGAGGTCCCCCGATGGTGTCAAACCACCGGTGGGCGGGGGAGTCCAGCCATTGCAGCACCGGCATTGAGATACCGTTTTTGGCCTGTTCACCGAGCATGGCCTATGGCAGGAACCGATTTGTGCAAACCGGGCTGAACCAGCCGGATCCCACCACAGATTCAAGGCCAGCCTGTTGCTGGATGGCCTTGTGGAGCAGAACCAGTTTACCTTATCATTCTGCAATGTGGCAAAGAGGTTGATCATGGAGATACCCAATTCCCTAAAGATCCAATCCACCACCCCTCTGTGGAGGATCCACTTGTGCGACTGGAGGACTCTGCTCAGCTGATCTGCTAGGATGTTGAGCTCACCAGGAAGGTAGGTCGCATTGAGCTCCATCCTGTAAGCCAGGGCAAACAGCCACAGCCAAACCACTTCCCAACAGAGGAGGTACGAGCCTGTGCCACCCTGTTTCTTCACATGGATCATCACCACCTGGTTGTCCACCAGATCAGGACCACCTGATTCTCCAGGTGCGTCTTGGAAGGCATTTGCTATGGCCCTCTGATTCAGGCTCTCCTGTTCTGACCACAGGCCTTATGTCTGCAGGCCATCCAGATGAGCTCTACACCCGAGCTTAGATGTGTCAGTTGTCACAGACTGGAGGGGGCTCAGTTGGAATGGGAGGTCCTGAAGCAGGTTCAGCAGTTCCAACCACCAGCCAAGAGACTGCACTAGGGGAGTGGTAACCACCACCCTGTCCCAGAGGTGGCCTGCTTCTATTGTGTGCAGAGAATCCATTGTGCTTGCTGCATGGATAGGTAGACCAAAGTACACTGTGAAGGCTATGTGGCTGAGCACCTTTAGCATCCCTCAGGCTGTGGTATGGCCCCCAATGCCAGACACCACCGGCCACATTCATCAGCCACTGCATGTGGCCCAGCAGTAGAAACCCCTGGGCTCGAGTGTTATCAAAGAGGGCACCGATGAACTCCAGCTGCTAAGTGAGCTGAAGGTGGAACTTTGGGCAGTCGATGTTGAACCCCAGCTGCTCGAGGACCCGAATAGTGAAATGAGCCGGCTGCTGGACAGCATCTGGAATGGAACCTTTGATGAGCTATTCATCCAGATAGGGAAAGACGACACCCATGGTTCGAGGGTAGACGGCCACTACCACAAGGCACTTGGTAAAGACCCAAGGTATTGAAGTGAGCCCGAAGGGGAGCACCCGGTACTGGTAGTGCTGGTCTCCCAGCACAAACCTGAGGTATTTTCTGTGACTTGGGTGGATTGGGATGTGTATGTACACATCATTGAGATACAAGGACCATAGCCAGTCGTCCTTTAAAAGGTAAAGGAACAGTGTCCTCAGCGAGACCATACTGAACCGCTCATGCACAAGAAACTGGTTGAGCTTCCAGATGTCCAAAATGGGTCGGAACCCTCCTGTCTTTATGGAGACCAGGAAGTATCTGGAGTAAAATCCCTTTCCGAACTAAGCTGGTGGGACAGGCTCGATGGCAAGGTTGGTCAAGAGAGGAGTCCTTCTCTCGCAACTGGCTTCTGTGCAGCAGGTCCATGGTGTACTCCCCTTGGATGAAGGGAGGCGGTATCTAGGAAAAGTGCAACTGGTAGCCCTGCTGAACGAGATGCAGCACCCAGGCATCTGAGGTGATAAGGAGTCACCTGTGGATGAACTGGACGAGCTACCCCCCCTCCTGAGGGGGAACTCTGGCAGGTATGGGATGGTTGGCTATGCTCCTGAGGACCCAGTCAAAAGTCTGCCCCCCGGCTTGGGCTGCAGGATTGGCTGGGCCTTCTGAGGCTTTTCCCACCTCTACAGATGAGGGGTGGGGTAGTACTGGCGTGGGCACGGGTAGAAGGCCTTCTTTGATGCTTTTTTACATGAAGGGTCTGCAGTTTTCCTCGAGAGCCCAGAGAGCGTCACATGCTCCTACTCGAGCTTGCCTGCTTTCTCCACAACCGACTTCCTGAAAAGGTTGTCCCAGCTACAGGGAACGTTGGCCAGCTTATCCTGAATCAATTTGTTGCAGGTCAGAGGACTAGAGCCAGGCCAGCTGCTGGGCACCAATGCCCACCGCTGCCACCCTGCAGGTGGTCTAGAAGGCATCATATGTGGCTCACATGGCATACTTTGAGCAATCCTTGCTGTGGCCTATAAGGTACAGAAGGAGTCGAGGTGGTCAGGAGGGATTTAGGCGGCAAACTCTGTCAGATCCAACATGATGTCCTTGAACATACCTATATGCAGCTGGTAGGAAAGAAGCTGAGCCACCAGCTTGGAGCCCTGGTAACACCTCCTTCTAAAGGAGTCCAGGGTTCTGGACTCCTGCCTTGGGGGCACTGAGGAGTGAGTCTTGGTGTTCTTCATGCGCTTCAAGGCTGACTCCACTACGATGGAGTTATGTGGTAGCTGGAGCTTCTCAAAGCCCAGTGCATTCTGAACCCAATACATCGCATCCTGCCACTGGCTGAAGGCAGGAACCGTGAGGGATTTTCCTACAATCACAGCAGCAGCCTCTACAGGATGTGGCGCACTGGCACCATCATCTTTGCTTGTAACCATCTTACCCCCACCCAGTGGTGGGAACTGGTTGCTGCCACAGGCCGGGTTCACTGAACTGGGCTGAAAACAGTATCCAAAGCTGGTGCTGCACTGGCGACCATCCCCCCACCCGCCAGTGCTTTGATGGCATCAGGGGGCTGCAGCAGTGGGGGAAGCCCTTGATGCTGTCAAACCGCTGGCAGGTAGGGAGATCAGGCCTCTGGGTCACCAGGGAGCTTCTGCCATGCGGTGGCTACCAGCGGGCTGAGCGTGTGGCGCCAGCAATGCAAACACGTGCCATACTGCCACCCTCTCGACTCTTTCAGTGGTGGGATCGATCTGAACTGGTTCCTGGTCAAATCGAATCCTGCCACTCCCCCCACCCCATGCCCTAAACCCCCCTCCCCATCCCACCACAAATCCTGCTTTTACTGCTTATTTGCTATTGCCAGCTGGACACCAAACATATGTTCAACCTTTCGTAGCCTTAACCAAGATGCAAAAAATGGAGATCCTTGTACACTCACCTAGTCCATGCACAAGCCTTTCATAACCACTGCATCCATTCACACATGAACAGTCACATCCTACTGTCAGCCAGGGTGATCACCACCACAAAGAATCCCAGGACTCCAGGATCACCTCTCCAAAAACCTCCCAGGACTCCAGGAACCATTAGGATTGCAACAAGAACCAGTACAAAGTCCTATTCAGTTTCATGAAGGCCATGGTGCATTGCAATCTGCAGGTATAAAAGCTGCTATTTACAAGTGGCGGTACTTCTAAAATAACCCCTTTACACGGAACATTGTCCCTGAAATGTTTCCATTTTTGTGAAGAATTTCTGTTGACAAGAAGGCAGGGATGGCTGAAGGGTTGCCCTGAGTCGACATTTACTTTTGCGTCCCCCCTCTTGGGGCCAATCTTGCGGTATGAACTGCACAAGTAGGGGTAAACTCTCAGTCAGTAAACACTGGCTCTGCCCTTGAACTTAATCTGTATATTCAGTAACACTATCCATATGGGGAGTGTGTCGGGCTTCATCTCTGGCTCTTTTCAAATCCAGGCTGAAAACTCCTCCTCGAGGCCACTTTTGGATCCTGATCCACGTAGTTTCCTGCTCTTCAACTATGTGTTTCCTTACCATTTCCCTAAACATATCCTTGTCCCGAGCTGTTGTGTTGTCTGTCTTGACAAAATTGTAAGCTCTGATGAGCTGGGACCATCTTTTACATGTGTCTGTGCAGCGCTGCGTGCTTCTTATAGCGCTGTACAAATGATCAGTAGTAGTAGTGGCATTGAATACCGGATAGTACGATGACTGGGCCAGCATTGTCTGTGCTGTTTAGGACTATTATTTGGTCTAAACTGTATAACTTATTAGAATAGTGGTTGAATATTGCCACTGTTTGGATAATTTTCTGGCTTGCTCTTGTTCCTCCCTAACATGACCTAACAATATCTGGCAATTTATTAGTTTAAATGACCTGAAATTATCTATATTTTTTGAAGATACACAGATCGGCTAATTATGTGTTTGTCGGTGAAAGCATAATTATCTTTGAAAAAAAAGTCTGATAGAGCATAATTATTCATTCATATGGAATATTCCCAGACTTGCCAATAACTCTCCCAACAACAGATGCACAGCAGCAATAGGATGTTTCATTTTACAACTCAAAATGCAAAAATGATTTTATTCAAATTCTGGTGTCATATCAGTGATAACACTACAAACTCCCTCCATGGGCAGACATTGTGATAACACAAAACCCTGACAATGGACACTCAGAAACTTAGCATACCAGCACCAAGTCCAAGAACTCAAACTGCACCTACCCTACCTATGGAAAGTGCTACTTATCCACCTCAAAGCTGGGATAAGCAGCACTTTTGGCATGATCAGGGCCAGGGATCCCTCCCAGGGCCGGGTGCGGGACAGTCCCCGCTGCCCAATCCAAGCCCCCGGCTGGCCAGCCATGGGTCGGGCGGCAGGGAAGAGGGGGGCTGAGCCATAGCAGCCAGGGGAACCTGCAGGGAAGATGTTCCTGCGGTCATGCAGGGACACGCTGGGCTGTCCTCGGGCCCGATTCCGGTTACCACGGGAACATTTTGTTCCCACAGTCCAGAGTCGGGTCCAAACGGACCCGCTAGCGTGGTCGCAGCCTGCCTCTGACCAGGCACTAGCTGCATTCACCATGCTCATGTGCTCTGAATGCACGGTTCAGATATGTGTTGCGGACATGACTGTTAGGAAATATAATGGCAGAAGCAGGGCAAGCAGATAAGAATACAGTAAGGCAAATGGGAGATGTGAGCTGTTAACCAAGGTGTATGCCTTGTCCACCTGTTTGTAGGGGCAGCATGGTGCAGCTGACATGGCAGTGGGCCACAACAGCCAGACAACCGCAAAACCAGAGCCTGTAGGTCAGAGGTGCCCCAGCTGGGACAGTGGGCAAACATCCATAGACAGATCAACAGATGCTGGTGTTGTGTGCTGTGGAGATTCTAGACATGGAGTCCATGCTCTTTGCTGTAGTCAGTAGTGGCCTCATAGCCAGAGTTGGAGCCAGCAGAGTATAGTGAGAGGTGGGGCATGCAAATTAGATGATGCACTTACTGGCAACTTGAGCAGCTATGTAATATTTCTCTCACCAAACTTGGGCATTTGCCATTGGAGCTTACTGATTAGTGTCCTTATGGGGCTCTTTGTGCATAGATGGCTGTGACCCCCAATGCTATAGATACTGGATCACAGGGAGACTACTTCCTGATTCTATGGCCCCCATATGCAGGCTGCCCTAATCAAGTGTGCTGATTGTGCTTGGTCTCCAGATACCTTACATCACTCTTTCCCCCAGCACAAGATGCAAACTTCACAATGGCAATGGTGCTGTCCAAGGGTTAATCAGAGGAGAGAATGAGCTGTGGAGCCCATCATCCCCTCCCCCCCATGCCAAAGGCCTTGTACTGTGTTCCCTGCAGTCTAAGTGAACAGGCACACTGGGCGCCTCAGGGTGAGATTTCATATCTCTGTTCCCCATGATGTACATCAGTGTTTCCCAACCCAGTCCTACGGGGCACACCGGCCAGTCAGGTTTTCAGGATATCCCTAATGACTATGCATGAGATATATATGCATTAGAGATATCCTGCCAACCTGACTGGTTTGTGGCCCTCCAGGGCTGGATTTGGAGACCCCTGCCTTACACCTCTGTCATTTAAGATTGTGAGTGGGCAAGGTGCAGATGTCCTAGACATCGAAAGGGTATATAGAATGTGACACATTCCTCCTCGATTCTCACCACCACCAAAATATTGTCTATTAGACAACTTTTTGGTGGTGGTGAGAATCGAGGAGGAATGTGACACATTCTATATATACCCTTTCGATGTCTAGGACATCTGCACCTTGCCCACTCACAATCTTAAATGACAGAGGTGTAAGGCAGGGGTCTCCAAATCCAGCCCTGGAGGGCCACAAACCAGTCAGGTTGGCAGGATATCTCTAATGCATATATATCTCATGCATGTTCATTAGGGATATCCCGAAAACCTGACTGGTCTGCGGCCCTCCAGGACTGGAGGTGCCCACCCCTGCTCTAGGATCTGAGCTGTGCAGGCAGTTAAGCCCATTCCTGGTCATCCCTCTGTATTCTGAACTAGCTGGTTGCTACCTTCCTGTATGAGTGCTTGGGGCACTGTTCCTATTGTCCACAGTGGTTCCTTAGCTCACAACTGCCCTAATATTTCTTCTGTAACTTTCACAATCCCAATGTGCATTGCGACGGCAAGCACTTTATGTATCTTCTATGGCCGTGCATTTGCTACTATTATATTAGTGATGCAACTAGCGTGGCAGTAGTAGCGTACTGAAGCCACGCCCCTTGTGTCTGTTGCGGCTGCTGGGCTCCAGCGTGAGAGGAACATGTGATTTCTGTGTGTTAACCCCATGTCCCCTACTGCACTCTGGTAAACATGCCCCTTAAATTATACCCCCACATATAATGGGCCATTAGTGCAGATCCATCATAAGTGTTGAAATATGTTTATCGTCCTTTTATCTCATAACCAAGAAGAAATGGCATCAAAGCGGGCGCACAACTTCAATTCAGATGAGCCTTTTTCTATGGAGAAATGCTGAAAGATCAAAATACAGTTGACATACAGATGAAAAAAGAGGTTTCACTTCCATAGACGTTTCCAGAATGGCGTCAAATAAATATTAAACAGCATGGATGAAAGGGCAGACCTCTGAGGGACCTCCGCTCTAATGCATATCATGTGGGGACACCATCCTGAAACAACGCTGCTCGCGGTTACTCAAGAAGGAAGAAGACCACATGCAGTACCATACCACCAATCCCCATGTCAAAGGCTGCCTTTAGATCAAATATGCGCCATTTTGCCCCTCCAAACTACTCAATATTTTATACACGAATGACACTAATAAGGAGTCTGGACTACAGCCATATCCTTTACAGTGGAGAAAACGCAATGGACTCAGCTTCCAAATAGTTCCATATGGTTTTAGGCATGTGCATTCATTTGTACGCTATTCATCTACACACGCACCATTGGGCAATAGTGCGTACTATCAAACGACAGTGTGCGCTACTGACGACATTGCCCCCCAAAACAAAAATTAAGACAAAACAAATTGAAAAATCCTGCAAACGATATGGAAAACTAAACAAAATGAAAGGTTTTGACTTGTACACTCTTATGTGGTTATAGAATTAGTCTCGCAAGTTAGGAACAGATCCACATAAGGCCACCTTTCAAGATTTGTCTGAACAGCTGGGTTCCTCAAGTAAATGTATTTCTATGCATTTGAGAATTTGGCAAAAATAAATTGCAAAGAGTGAAGAAAATGCTATATTGTGGGAAATATGCATGCGCAATTAACCTTGGATTTGCTCCAGCTATAAGGTTCACACAAAAAGGCATGCAATTTTTAACAGTCTGCAAAAAAAATGTTTACAAAAAAAGTTTCCAGCAAAATGGACATAAATCGTGTCCTTATGCAAATTTGTTCTTAAAAGAGAGCAAGTTTTGCCCATGTTGGCAGTTTGGTGCTAGGCAAACACCTGCATAAACACCTGCTAAAATACGAGAACACTGGACTTTTACTCAGTCCTTAAAACTGGTTGGTTATTTTTTTAAGTCAATTGAAAAGTCTGTTCTTTCCTAGAATGAGATGGTCCAAATTTAGGAATAGGCAACACAGGCAACTGCCTGGGTCCATCAAATTTTGAAGGCGTCAAATACCCAGGCCAAAAAGGAGCCTGCAATTGCGAGTTTTAAGGTCAGGTTCAGAGGGGCTCCACTGTGGCTTTCCTCTGCTCCTCTTCAGGCTCTCCAATCTTTGGAATTTCTGATACACTCCCACCTCACTCTATGGGATCTACTGTGTGGTCCTGCCTATCGGCGCCAAAATATTAAAGCCAGCCCTGGTTAGGTGTTGTTGGCTTTTTGTGGTTCATTACCTTTCTGCTGAACCGCATGGCAGCAAAAGTTTCTTCGCTTGAGCTGCTAACAGAGGAATGCAGATGGGTTCTCTTTCTTCCCTGTGGGGGCTTTTTTTTGGTGTACTTCATTAATTTCTGTATTCCTGTCCCATCAGCAGCTGTGTCCTAAAAAATGAAAGAGCAAATGGTTGGAGTTTATTTTCCAAGCAGAGGTTGCATACAAAGGAAATCATAGGCACATTGAATTGAACTTTTCAATGACTTTCGGCCGGTGCAACCGATAGGCAAGACTAGGTGATCACCTAGGGCTGCAACTTCTAAGGGGTGGCAAAGAGTAGTGTTAGTCAAAACGAAAGAATAGATCCTGACAGCCACAGAAATTCAAAGGTCCATCCGCATATTCTTTTACCAGCAGGAAGAGCAGGCACACACATACATACAAAGTAAATTTAATATTTAAAAGTATGTTATCCAATTATGAATTTTTTATAGGATTGTTGTGGGAGGGGTGGTATTGGCATGATCATAACTGTTGAGTTTTATTATCCAAATCTTGGGGGGGAGGGAGGTGTAAGACAGATGGTTCGCCCGGGCTACCCAGTATCCTCGCACTGGACCTAAGTATGTGCAAAGGAAGTGTAGGCCTACTTTTATGTGAGCTGTGGGTAGGCATGTCTGGAGGTGTCCTTTGGGAGGAGCAGAGGTAGAATTGGAATGGACAAGCATATTTTATATAAAAGGAATATGTACAGGTATAGGAGGTAATTTTATAAAAGGTTGCCTACCTTTGGAGGGCAATTAGGCACCGATTTCTAGCCTATGTTATAAAGACATATCAGCGCCTAAGTGTTTTTATAAAATAACACCAGAAATTCCACAGAATCATGACTAAAATGCAGCCGTGTCAATTTATACCTGCTCGGGAGCAGGGACAGATGTGCCCAGGTGGCATACATGCCTAGATGTGTAATTTATAAGCTACCAGGTCGATATTCAAAGCCCTTAGAGTTGCTGAATATCTCCAAAGACCACCCCAGCACTGTCCTGGGCAGTCAGGGTTGGTACTGGTGCTAACTGCAGAAATATTTCTTTACGGAAAGAGTGGTGGATCCGTGGAATAGTCTCCCAGTGGAAGTGGTAGAGATAAGGACAGCATCTGAATTCAAAGAAGCATGGGACAAACACAAAGGATCTCTAAGGGAAAAAAGGAGACTGTTGTAGTTGTTGATATGGAAGGACAGACTAGATAGGCCATGTGGTCTTTTTCTGTCGTCATATTTCTATGTTTCTATGTTGACACTTGTCCGATTAGTGCAATTTTCAGCAGCCTCAGTCCAGACAACTGGCTTAACTTGCCACTTGCCCTATTAGCCCTTCTGGTCCCAGATATTCAGCGGCAGCTCCAATTTGACTGCTGCCGTTGAATATCCCACTGATATTTAAGAACCATGGCATTTATATAAGCCTTGACAAGAAAGAGAATGCTCATAAAAGTATGGTAACTAAAAGCTCCCTGTATCTCAAACTTTTAATGTCTAAACAGAAAAACATTTTTTGTTGACTTACTATAAGTGAGGTGCATAAATACGTTTTCAATGCATCCCCTCTCTAGTTGTCATTTTACTATTTAGCACAAATAAACCCTGTGAAAGTCTTATCAAAACTCATTAGTAATAAGTAAAGGAAACTTGCAAACTTGCATGTTCCCAAACCAGCTCCAGTGTATCAACCTAGTCCACAGCATGCCACTACATTTTGATGGCTATCCCGTCCTATCTGCATCAGGGAAAATCTGCATAAAAATTGTTGTTTCATTCATTCTAATAAGCTTTCATCAACTCTATTGATGCCAACAGTTTTATTCAGTATCTTCTAAACCAGGATTCTCAGAACACTTCCTTTATGGCATCCTCTAATGGTGGTTACTTTAGAAACATGTGGTCACGTCAAACTGCCCCAGGATAAGGGGGGCAGAACTTCCCCTCAATTCAGATTAGTTAACCAAAATCCAATTAAGGGTTCAGATTTCAGTCACAGTAAAGTCATTCAATCAGTCTCCATGTTCAGTCCTCTCGGGGCAATACTATCTAGGTGGTATAGCCAGGCTTGCTTCTTATAGTTTAACAAATCATAAGATCACCCCTATGCCAAGTTGTTCCAGTTCTTTCAATGACCCTCCAGTATAGATGTTCCACAGTATGATTAGCTGCAACCCAGAGCTCTACCAATAGAGCAGACATAGTATTAGTCGATATCCCACTCTAATGTTCATTGAGTTGTAACTGTGTTTCGTTCTACCAACATAAATTAGTTGACACGGGCATACAACGAGATAGATGAGATATAAGGAGTCACAGTCCGAAGGCGTTTTGGCTTTCAAAGTGAAATCTCTAGTGAGGTGTTTCCATTGTATGGACAGATGGCACCAATAGCAATGGCTGCAAGTAAAGTGGCCTTTCTCTTCCAAAACTTCTTCCTGCTGAGAAAATCTGGAAATGTTCTCACCAACATTTCTCCCCCATAAAAAAGCAATAGAGGGGGTTCGGGTGACATCACACCCATGATGGATGCCTAAAGTAAGTGCTTCCGAATGAGCTTCAGCAAATCCAGCTCAATATAGTACATACTCATCTCGAACCCCAGTACTTGATAGAGCCTCCATTGCTGCAGAACGGGATATGGCCAGGACTGCAAAAAAGAATCCAGTAGACCTCAAAGCCTATGCTTTTAAGAGCGGGGAGACACTGCCGAGTGGAGGTCAAAAAATGGCAGGCGTAGCACAAACTACTGCTTCTGCTTCTACAGTTGCAGCTAGTAAAGGGGGCTCTAGTGAAGGATCAAATGCAGAGCTATCGACTCTGCAGAGTGAAATGCACCAGTGGTTCTCTGATCTAAAACGTGATGTAAACTCGATCCAGCAAGATGTTCAAACTTGGATGGCAGATGTTAGGGGGGACATACATGAGTTGGGGCAAAGGAATGAAGATACAGAATCCCACTTGGAGGATCATGAGAAGACCCTGTCTGGTGTGTCCCAAAGGTTGGTGGTGGCACTAGAGTCTCAGGAAGATATCTTGTCAAAACTGGAGGACCTTGAGAATCGATCCAGGCGATGCAATATTCAGATTCGGGGCCTCCCGGAAGTGTCTGGACCTGTGGATAGTGGATTATACAGATCTTGTGCAGCGTTTATGCAAAGGTGTGGTACAGACAGCCCAGGTGGATCAGGGGCCACTATGCTTTAAAGTAGAAAGATAACATCGTACCTTGGGCCAGCCACTGAGTGGGAAACCGCATGATCTCATGGCCTGCATGCCTAAATTTGCATCTAAGAAGGCGATTTTACAGGCAGCCCGAAAACTGGGTAACTTTTCTTGGGACAATGCCAGCTTTGAATTCTACAGTATCTTGTCTGCAATAACAATGAAGAAAAGGCATGAGTTTCAACCAGTAACCCAGCGTCTCCGAGATGAAAAGGTGAAATACTGGTGGACTTTTCTGTTTGGCCTTCAATTTACTGTAATTCCCATACAGCTTGAGTCAGGATCCCAGAGGAGACCTTCAATGTGCTGAAAGATGTTGGATGGACAAACTTACCAACAGGGACCCAGCCACAACTAGAGGCCAAGAAAATGGGGGCCGCAGAGCTCCAATGGGAAAGAGCCTGTGGTAAATGCCACTGGCACCTTGTTGAATCACTGGGACCTGAGCGCAAACCGGACCCCAAGACTTGAACCAAGGACAAGATTGCAAGAATGCTTGGCTAGATGTCAACGCTATATACAGTAGTATTGTGTGAGCCACTTCCCACCCCAGATTTCAATTCTTATGACTTGTGGATATGGGGCTTCCTGAGTGTCTTGCTAATTGGGGGAAACGAAGGGGTGTGTGACTGTGGTTTTGATTGCTTATTGGGCTGGGGTATTAGATGTGAGTGCATGTGTGGGGCGATTACAACCATAATGGTTGCACGTTGAACTCAGGTTGAGTGGTTAGTTGTGGAGATGGATGGGGAGGGAGGGGAGGGGAAGGGTTTGGGAGGGGATAATAGGCTATATGGATGGTGAGCGTCATATAAATAGGACAAGATGGGAGATATGAAGATAGGGACCCTTAATGTTAGAGGGCTCAACTCCCCATTCAAGCATCAACTACTATTGAAAGAGCTCTCCCAACTCCAGCTACAGGTAGCTTGTCTGCAGGAAACCCACCTTGTACAACGGGATGACTTTAGGCTAAGACATAAGCACTATAAATATAATTGTTTTGCATCTAATCGTATTAAAAAAAAGATGGGTGGAGTTGCAATTTTGTTGGTCTCTGATGTTCAATTTAATGTGCTTGACATTTGCAGAAATAAAGAAGGCTGTTCCTTGTTTGTCAAGGGGGAACTGGGGGGTCAAAATCTTACAATAGGCAGCCTTTATGCCCTGAATATAAATCAGGGTCCCTTCTTTGACCAGGTCAGTACGGTGATGGGCACTTTTGAGAGTGGTCTTAGTAGGGAGCGATTTCAACCTAGCCTGCAACCCAAAAATAAATATCTCGAGGGGGGTGAGTGCGTACCACTCACAGGGCCATCAGGGTCTCAGAGCGTGGGGGTACCTATTTGATTTGGTGGATTTGTGGCACGTGAAACATTTAGGGGAACGGGATTACACTTTTTATTCCACTGTACATGACTCATACACGTGTATAGATTATATATGGGCAAGCAAGGCAGTAATGAGAACCATTGGTGAGTGCCATGTCTTCGAAAGAACATGGTCAGACCATGCCCTAGTGTGGGCATGAGTGAAGTTGGGTTCTCCTTTTAGATCACGGGGGGTGTGGTGTCTCAACGACACGCTCTTGGAGGACTCTAAGGTGTGTGATCGGCTTAGGGCGGTCATTCAAAACTATATGTACTGTATACTAATGATATTGGTATGTGTGGTCTGGGGACCATTTGGGATTGTTTGAAGGCGGTATTGAGAGGCCACCTCATCAGCATAGGGTCCCATAAGAAACGAGAGTGAGAAATTAGTGTATTACATGAGGGGATTGAATAAATAGAAAAGCAGCTGAAACTAGGCAGTCGGTACCAACTACAGAGGGCATTAGTGGATAAAAGGAAAGCTTTGAATGCCCTTCAACTAGTTGAATTTCGACATGTCCTTGACCAATTGGGCAAATGTATTTTGAATATGGGGACCCTCTTGGCCTCTTTCTTCTTAAGAAAAATACAGTCCTTGCATTCAACCTTTCCATCCTGCCCTCTTCCCCTCTCCCCTTATTCTCCCCTGTCTTCCATTCCCCTCTCCCCCACTTCCACCTCCCCCGCTCTTTCACACTCCTAGCATTCCTTCCAGCCAATTACAGCTACTGCACTCTCTAAGGTCCTTACATCATCTCACAAAACAACCTGTCCACTCGATCCCATTCCCTCCTCCTGGCTTCTGGAGCCTTCACTTACCCTTTTGCCATTCTTCCTTCATATAGGTAATTCAAGTCTTACCTCTGGTCTTTTCCCCACCACCTGGAAACACGCAATTGTTCGACCCATCATGAAGAAACCATCTCTGAACTCCGCTACTCTTGCAAATTGGCATCCAGTCTCCAACCTCCCTTTCCTGTCAAAGATTCTGGAAAAACTGGTCTTCTCCCAACTCTCCACTCACCTTGATTCCATGTCTGCTCTTCACCCCCCATCAGTCAGGATTTAGAACAGGGCACAGTACCGAAACTATCCTCCTTTCTTTCCTCAATAGATTTCATCAGTCACACGATAGGGGCAATCTCTCTCTCGCAGACTCTCTGGATCTATCTTCCTCCTTTGATTTAGTCGATCACCCCACACTTCTCACTTGCCTGCACAATATTGGGATTCATGGCACTGTCCATTGTTGGTTTCGTTCTTTTCTCTCCTCCTGCACCTTTTCTGTCCAGATAGGCTCCACTTCCTCCCCTATAACCCCTCTCCCCTGCGGTGTCCCTCAGGGCTCTGTCTTAGCCCCACTCCTCTTTAACATTTTTCTTGCCCACTTGCCTTTATTGTCCAGCAATTTGGGATCTTTAGCTACTATTATGCAGACATTATCCTTTTGTTCCACACCAGCCCTCTTGCTCCCGACTTTGGATTCCTGCCTTTCTCGTGTCTCCTCCTGGCTTAAGGATAATTTTCTACACATTAATTCATGCAAGTCCGCCACTATTTGGTTTAACTACAGTGCTCCCTGCCCTTTCTCTGCCCCTATGCTATGTGATACCAGGTCATGGGTGTCATAGCAGAATGTCCAACATACAAATTGTATGGTGTGTGCTTGTGTGCAATTCCTGTACTACTCTCACATGTGGCAGACCACAATGAGCAATGTGGATTCACATGTGGCTCAGATGGTGCTGTCCAACTGCGCACTGAGTTCTGGAGGGGTCACCAGAGCACTCACAGATTCTGGTCATCCTTTGGCAGGTGAGAGAGCAGGGTGCTCATGTTTTCCTGTCATGTATAATGTTTTTTGGCATAGAAACCCTTTCATAGTGAACTCTTTATGCACCACAGCCACAGTTCCACTTGACATGTGCAGGTATGGGCATCCTGGTCCAAGGCCCAGCACATCCAGTAGTCATACTAGCCATGTCCCAGGGTGCACAGCTGGTAGTTGTCAGCATGCCAGTCAATCCCCTCACTGCGGGCATGCCCCAGCTGCAGATGCAGTGCTGTGGGTGATCTTCTTTCGGTACCACACATGCAGCTAATCACACCATGATGCTCCTGCCCCCCTCCATTGGACACAGGTGCCACTGCTGTAGACCTTGGAAGGGAGGGAACAGGATGTGCTCTGCTGTGTCTGCTGCTGACATGCTTGGTATCCCACTGACAGTGGCAACTGCTGTGTTGCAGCTGCCACACAGCGCCTGATCACAGATCTCTCCAGCTACAGGCTGCAGCTGCTGCATCGCCACCCCACCCTTGCACACTGCTGACATTGCAGCATGGTGGCAATGAAAGTGACAGACCTCCCTTCTGAGTGCAGCAGCATGTATGTGTGCTGCTGCTGCCACAACAGAGTCATGCCAGCAATTACAAATGTTCTCCCTAGGCAGCTGCCTTGTCTGCCTAGTGGACCTGCCTGCCCCACATGATCACCTACATGACACCTCTTTTGACACATTGGCACCATCAACATAGTGCACTGTCATCATAGTGCACTCTGCTGCAATGGAGCGCCTCTATCACTTTCTTGTGATTCCCCTGTGTATGCATCACATTGCAGACATTTAAATAGACTTTCTCACCTTTAAGGGAATCCTTTCCGCGAGGTTTTACTTGGTGTCAGGGTTTCCTGCGCTGAAGGCTCTATCATGCAATTGCACAAGCAGACGGTAAGGGAGCACATGTTATCAATGCCCACTCTCTGCCCCATTAACTCCCACTCTCCACTTCCTTTTCCTTTAACACTGCGACTACCTCTAACGCTCATTAATGCGGCGTTATCAGCTATTTCCACAGCGTTAAGGGTGCAAGGGTGCAGATTACAGGCATTAACAGCACACTTGCTCCCTTAACCCTCTATAGTAAACAGACCCCATAGTTGCTCAAAGTAGGGCTGGCCTTGTGCTTACTCTGTCGCTTAATCCCCTTGGAAAGTCCCTAAAATGTTCTTTTGCTCAACCCCCTTAACTGGCTGATTCTGCCTATTCAGTTTCATAAAATCCAGAACTTATACATATAAGTGATTCCATTTTCATTTGTAGATTGCTTTCCTTGATGATGAAAATTTCAGAGGGGTAGCTGGGTTAGTCTGGAGTTGCAAACTGGGCAGAGGCAGCCGGTACCTTTTACACTAACCATTTTACAGAAATATTCTGCTATTATGAGTCTTCTCCCACACCATGTCTTGCACTGTTCAATGCCTCTCTATACTTTGTGACCCTCGCCACCTCGCCCATATCCATTTTCATGTATTATTACCCACCTCCTAAATTCTTTGACAAGGAGTTCATGTATCTTGAAAGCTCATGCCTCAATAAAGTTGTTAGTCTATAATGGGCACTAACAGGCTAAGGGGAGTGTTTATGAAAGGTAATAACGTGCATGCATTAATTAACTTCACGGGCGTTAGGTACCCCCAGGCCTTTAATTTTATGGGTGCAGTGACATGTAATGACAGTTAACCTTTCGTAAACATGCCCCTAACTGTCAGCACTTACATGGACAAAATCCTGAGAGACGCATGCCACTCATTTTTCTCTTAATGGCTGTTCCAGCTAGATATTCCGGCATTTGCATTTGTGTTTTCTATCTTCCGAAATGTTCTATTTCCCATCAAGATGCCCAATGTAAAATTAAGTTTCACAAGCTGTTTTATACACAGAAATACCTTATAAAATTAACCTTATATGATCATATATCCAAACTGGTAGAAAACTAGAGAGAAAGACAGCTGGGAAGACTGGTCTTTTGGTCTTTATCTTCTGTCTAGATTATTTTTATCCTTCTTGAAGTTACAGAATGTTAATGGGTTAATATTTGAACACCATGGTCAGTGGATTTTTTAACCCCAGCTGCAGTATTTAATTAAAGTCTTGATATTTTGCGTTGGTACCTGGATAGTGGCTGACATTGAATATTGGGATACCACTATCAGTACCAGTGGTATCCATATACTGGCAATACCGAGTGCCACTATATGGATCCTTCTTGACCTATCTGCTGCTTTTTGACACTGTTGATCACTATCTTCTTCTCAATACCTTGTTTTCACTTGGATTTCTGGGCTCTGCTCTATCTTGGCTTTCTTCTTATCTCTCACATCACGCTTTCAGTGTATGCCCTTGGGCCGGAAGGACTGGGGTTTCTAGTCCCACAGGTGCTCCTTGTGGTCTTGGGCAAGCCACTTAACACTCTATAGCCCATGTTCCCTGTAAAATAGTTATCTCCAAGTTATAATGCCCTGTTCAATGTAATTTCAGTTTGTTCAATGTAAACCACACTGATGCAGAATAGCACAGTATATAAGAGAATGTAAGTAAATAAATAAATAAATGCCCTGGTGGATCCTCCTCCATTGCTTCATGCTTTCAGTTGGTGTACCTCAGGGCTCTGACTTGGGACCTCTTCTCTCTCTACACTCATTACATTGATGCCCTGATCTCCTCCTCAGATGTACCTCTCTACCCCTGAAATCTCTCCAGAAATCCAGGCACAAATTTTAGCCTGCTTGTCTGACATCATTGCCTGGATGTCCCAAGGCCATCTGAAACTGAACATAGCCAAGATGGAGCTTTTTATCTTTTCCTCTAAACCCACCTCCCCCATGTCCACTTCTCTTTCTGTGGATAATACTATCAATCTTGAGGTCATCTTTGACTCTTTGTTCTGTTTTTCTGCACATATCCAATAGGTAGGTTAAACCTGTCGGTTCTTTCTCTATAACATCAGCAGACGTCATCCCTTCTTTTCAGAACGCACTGCCAAGATCCTTATCCACTCTCTAGTCACCTCTCATCTAGACTATTGCAACTTGCTCCTCTCTGGTCTCCCACTAAATCATCTATCTCCCCTTCAATCTGTTCAAAACTCAGCCGCACAGCTAATCTTCTGCCAACAACACTATACTCACATAACCCATCTTCCCAAGTCACTTCATTGGCTCCCTACTCATTTCTGCATACAATTCAAACTACTTCTTCTGACCTACAAATGCATTCACTATGTGGCTCCTCACTACCTTCCCTAAACTCCTCCCTGGCAGCTCCCCTCATCAAGAAAATCACATCTATGTTCTTCTCTTCTATTGCCAACTCTAGACTCTCTTCCTTCCATCTTGCTGTACCTTATGCCTGGAATAGACTACCTGAGTCAGAACTTCAGGTTCCTTCTCTGTTACTATTCAGATCCAGGCTACAAACTTACCTCTGCGATTGTTTTTGGATCACAATCCCCTTATTCTTCTGCTTTTACCCATATGCATTTTTGATCATTTCCCTAATAATTCCCTAGTCCCCTGTTGCTCTGTTTGTGTTTCTTAGCAGATTGTAAGCTCTGTGGGGCAGGGACCAATGTTCCCTCTAATTTTCTGTAGGCTGTGTGCGCATAAAATATCAGCTGTGTGCAGCTTTTGAAGGAAGGTTAAATTTATGTGCGCCACATAATGACACTCGGAGTTATATACTTTAAAATTTGACTACACCACATTGATTTTAATCAAATTAAATGAAAATAGACGATTACTAAATGAAGCGGGAAATTTCTAGTAATTACAATTATAACTTAAATTTTAAGACATCTGTGTTGTTTTCTATCAGAATCAGAGCCGTAATTTTTGTGCGCTCTGTTGTAAAGTATGTGCGCTTGCTTGGCGAGGTGTGTGCGCGCGCACACGCGCACAGCTTAGAGGGAACAGTGGCAGGGACTGTCTTTTATTTGTATTTATACAGCACTGCATATGCCTAGTAGTGCTATATACAGTAAATGATAAGTAATAGTAGTAGTAATAGTATCCAAGTAGACCTTATTTATTTATTTTATTTAGACAGTTTTGTATACTGCCTTATCCTTCAATCAAAGCGGTCACAACACAATTGGGGGATACATTTAACACGCAGGGATATGAGACACATACACTAACACTTACAGGGAACATGGGCAATGGAGGGTTAAGTGGCTTGCCCAAGACCACAAGGAGCATCTGTGGGACTAGAAACCCCAGTCCTTCCGGCCCAAGGTTGCTGTCCTCTAGTGGGATTTGAACCCCCAACCTTCCGGCCTGAAGTACCTTGCCCCAACCACTAGGCTACTCCTCCCTATACCTCATGTCAGCTTTTTTGCTGTCCTAAGTTATCCATATAATTATCCATATATCAATACTGAATATTCCTCTGACCTAAACTAGTCCTTGATATTTAGCAGGACTTCTCCAGGGATAGGGATGTGGCATAACAGTACAGGACAATGTGGAAAAAGTCACCGTCCATGATCTGTAGCAAAATGGAAGACTACGGTTTCTGATAATAGCCATTAGTCACTTTTAACTGGCTGAAATTCTCTAAGGGAAAAAAGGGACGGTGGTTCATTTTGTTTTTAACATTGCCTGATAATTCTGAATGCTTGTTCTCTTTACTCCATCAATACTTTTTCCTTTTATGTGGAAATCTTCACCATGTCATCTCAAAGGCAAACACTGGATGCAGTTGCAAGAAGACAAAATCTATTAACTGCAACAATCTTCAAATGAGTGCCATTTGTGATGCTCTAGGGCAGGCATGTCCAACTTCGAACAGGTCGTGATCTACTTTTTCCGGCCAAAAGTGCCAGTTATCTACCACCATGAAAATTACGTTTCAAATTAGTTTCAAATTAAATTTTAACCCAATAAAGTTGGAGGATTCTCCCCCCCCCATTTTTAATGAACCTTCTGTCATTTACTTGGATGTGATCAGTTTTTAAGCAAATGAAGCAAAAACAAAACAGAGAGACGAAGATCCAGTAAGAACTGTGAGGGGAAATGGAAAGTACATTTTTTCTTAAAGGTTTATTGAGTAATAAACTTTCTTTAGCTGTCTTAATAACTTTCTTTAACTTTTATTGAGTAATTTGTGTTAAATTTAGGTCGAGTATTGATCCAGGCTGATCTTGCACAATCTTTAATATTTCGCTCTTGTTCATTAGTGAGGCGTCTGAGCTTGCATTTCATCCACCAGCTTTTTGAAGTTGGGTGAATATTGTGTGAGGGCCAGTCTCAGGGAATCCTGGAGATGTTTATCTGTCATGTTGGAACGTTGTGTTCTCTTTGTCATTTTCAGATGGGAAAACGCAGATTCACACAACCGAAACAGGAGTGTACAGCTTCACTGCATCTTCTCAAGTTGGGAAATTTGTCTCTAGGCACTAGCTGTGGTGAAGGAGAGCAGAAGCTAAGGACCACGGCCAAACACAGAGGGGTAGTATAAAAAACGCTTTATTATCGGACCCAACTCAACGGTTTCGGCCAGAGGCCTTCTTCAGGGGTGACAGAAGGAAAAAGGGGGGGGGGCAAAATACTTAAAAATAACTTATGTAATAGACAAAAGCCATTAAAGAAATACATTCCATAATGCCATCAAACTGGAGAACACCAGTACTAATTAAAAACTAAGGTATTTAAAAACAGAAGAAAAAATGAATAAAACGTGCATAAAAAATCATGAATAGTAACTGGAAAACCGTGAAATAAAAAGACATCAGAGCAGATAGAAGTAAGCTAAGATAATAGCATTGGAATATAAGCAAGCTTCAATGTATCCAGGCTGATCTTGCACAATTTTCTGTCACCCACGTGATAGTCACTTTAATATAAAGTTTTATGTTTTTATTACCCTTGGGTTAGGTCATATATATATATATTTTTTTTTGATGTGTATTTAATCTCTTATATGCATTTTATTGTTCTTAATGTCTTATATTTGTTTGTATAATCTTCTTCTCTAGCTCTGCCGCACAGATTATCCCTCAGTATGTTTATGCAGTTGTACACTTAATGATACTTGTATGTTTTTACCTATTCCCCTGTAGATTGGGAAGAGTGGTTCGTTCCACCATTTTCATGTTATTTGTTTGTCTCTTCATGGTAATGTATTTTAATTTTTATGGTAAAAATTGAGGATGTTTTTATTGCTACTGTTATTTTACCTTTGTGCATTTTAACCTTTCAATTTATTTTTAATATTGATGTTTGTGTTTGTCTGTTTTTAGACCCCTGAAGAAAGCCTCTGGCCGAAACCGTTGAGTTGGGTCTGATAATAAAGAGTTTTTTATACTACCACTCTGTGTTTGGCTGTGGTCCTTAGCTTCCGCTCTCCTTCACTGTTTCTCCTGCGGAAGACTTTCTTCTCCTTCCTTTTACCTCTAGGCACTAGCTTCCAAAACAATTCTTGCTCAGCATGGGTCTTGAGAAAAATGTCATTTTTAAGGGTTACTATTTCATTTTCAAGAGATGGCTTGTTCAATGAGTCATTTTTACTGATAGCAGCTGCAGTTTCTTTAATGTCCACATCTAATTTGAATGGGTATGACAAGTACTCCACAACTGTTCCAATTTTTTGGAAGTCACAGAATCTATTTTCGAATTCCTGGATAACAGAACAGATTTCTGTCACATACTTCTCGTTCTGAAAAACAAAATTTGGATATTGTCCCAGATGGTCCTGCGTATTAGGAAAATGATCAAAAGTGTTGCTTGCAAGGTCAGTCATTATTAGCTCAAATTTGCTCTTGTAGGATGAAACTGTACTCATCATCTCGCCAATGCATTTGTTTTTACCTTGTAGTTCAAGGTTCATATCACTTAGTTTGCCTGTAAAGTCAGCGAGAAATGCCAGATCACATAACCACTCCTCATCTTCCAACTCTGCTTGGTCATCTCCCTTCTCCTTCAAAAAAACTTCTTATTTCATTCAGCAAATCACGAAATCTTTGCAGAAATTTGTGCCTGCTTAGCCACCTTACATCTGTGTGCAAAATGATTTCCGCTGCTCCTTCATCAAGAGTAAGATTGAAAAGCCATCTTTGAAGTGATCTTCCACGAACTGAATTTACAATTTTGAAAGTGATGTCCATGACAGTCTTTGTATTGAGTCTCTTGCTTGCCAAAACTTGCTGGTGAATGATGAAGTGGTAAGAAAGGAAATCTGGGAAGTCGTCATGTTGTCTACAGAGGGCTATGAAACCGTTAACCTCACCTGTCATTGCTCTTTCTCCATCAGTAGTGATGGAAACAAGTCTATGCAATGGAAGATTACACTTTGTCACAAAGAATGGAAAGAACTGAATATTTCCTGACCGGTAGTTCTCCCTTTTAAAGAAATCATTCCAAGTAGTTCTTCTTTAACACTGAAGTCTTCAAAAACCATCCGGATAAAGACTAGTAACTGGGCTATGTCTCTTATGTCTGTAGATTCATCCAGTTGGAGTGAGAAAGCAACACAATTTGAAACATCCTCCAACAATTGTTCAGTTGTGTCTCCACACATCTTTTCTTCGCCGCACGACGGTGTTTCTTGACAATTGTACATCTTGAATAGCAGCTATGATCTCTTTCTTATTTTTAAATCCTTCAAAAAGATTGTCAGCTGCTTCAAGAGAACAATCTTTTACAAATTCCCCTTCAGTGAAAGGTTTGCATTTCTTTGTGATCAGGTTGCTGACCTTGAAGGATGCTATGGTTGCATTGACCGAATGTGACCTTGGCTTCGACATCAACTGTTGCTGAGTAGCCAATTTCGATTTAAGTTCTTTGAGCTTCAGTTTCCAAATTTCACTTTTGAGTGGAAAATCAGCATCAAACTTATTGCTATGCAAAGCCTTATAATGACGTTCTAGATTACCCTTTTTGGGCAAGGATACTGGGGCGTTACAAATTAGACAACAACACTTGTCTTTCACCATGATGAAGAAGTAGTCCATTTCCCATTCATCATGAAAGTGGTAGGTTTTGCTCTTCTTTGGAACACTCATCTTTGTTATACTGGGGTGGCTGGAGATAAGAAGGCCAAACCTGCTAAGTTAGTGTAAACACTGGCTGAATCTGGGCCAAAACTGTCACTGTCCCAAAGTATTAAAGATGAACAGGAACTGAAGGCCTCTGGATGATGTGCAATACAAGGACTGGAGATGCAAAAACCACACATGCAGTTCTAAAAGTAAAAACAAGAATTCATCCTACTGGCACCAGTAATCAAATACCACCAAACAATCATCAAAAAACCCTCAAAAACTTGTTCAGCAAACCAGATAAAATCAAATACCGCCAAACAAGTTCAAATACCACCACACGCGATTTAATAAATTCTGCACACAGTTTAGAATCAACGCAAAGGCAAGGCGAAATAAAATTGCAGTGTAGAATCAACACAAAGGCTAGGCAAAATAAAATTGCAGAGGCAAGCAAAGTCACAGTGGTATGAACCAATTCGAAGGCAAGGCATAGGCAAGTTAGAACAAAATTGGAATAGCCCGCCAAATCACCAAATTCTTGACACTTTGTTGTGTCTGCTCGAAAATGTTTAATGAAAGCAAACTATAAAGCGACCAACGACCAGCACATGACACAACTAATACGGTAAGTGTATTCACGTAAAGCCTGGGCGAATGGATATCGCCTGGTATATAACACACTTCTAAGGGGTGTTGGGGCGGGGGCAGGAATGGGTGATTCTGAGAGGCAAGAGACCAGGTATGACGCCGGGCCTGTGGCGTCTCATCACGGGGCGCGGGCGGCGGCCCCCCTGGTGTACCCACAAACTATTGGCACGAAAACAACAAGTGCTCCCAATACACCCGCAGGCAAGATTCCCGCAGGCAGAGAAAAAAGACAGGCAAAGGATCAGCAGCGGCGGCAAGCCCTCGGCAGATGACCTGCCGGCACGAGCTCTCTCCTAGCGACGGGGCGAGCTGCTGGAGAGATGGAGCCAAGTGGGGCTGGCAAGCTACCTCTGACCCCTCCGCGATCTACAGGTAGATTGCGATCTACCTGTTGGACATGCCTGCTCTAGGGGAAGGCACTGAGAAAAGTCTTGACCCTCCGCAAGTCTTCTATTATATTTTGAATTTGAATTTTAGTTTTCATTACTTGCTTTTCCAAATCCAGGGTCGAGGCCAGTTAAATTCAGGTAGAGTAGCTATTTTTGACTGTTGCATTTCACTGGAAGGATAATGTTATACTGCCATTAATAGCCAAGAAGATAATACAGCAGTTATTTTGATTTTGGTTTTATATTGTTGATTAAAATAAATAAGTTTTGCATTACCCTTGCATGAGTCAGTAGCGCAGTTCTGATCTCTTCACTTGAACTCTGTGAAGAGATCCCCCCAGAAGGCTGATAGTCAAGATGAAAACGGGAAGGATTTCGTCTTCTTTCTTGTTGGGTTGGTTGGTTTAAGGTGCATTTTTTCTTCTTAGGTGCCTCAGATGGGAGTAGAGCCTGAGCAGGAAGACAGCAGAAGGTCAATGTTGATTTCATGGTGGCTTCCTACTGTGCTACTCCAATGCAGAAACAATATATGGTTTGCTTTAAATACTGAGACATTTGACCTTTGTCCCAACACCATCTCTTGTAGCATCATGCTGCCAAGAGCACTAGGCACCTATCTTCTACCATTATTTAACAATGCTATATTCTAATTTGCTGCAGTTGACGGAGCCACTGTCATAGGCATGTGTGCTTTTTGGCTGCCCTGATAGTTCTCCTTTGAGAAGAATCCTGAAGAGAAAGCCCTTAGGGATCCATTCTTCAGAACTGAAGTGTCTTCCTATTGAATTTGTTGCCACAATGGTGAGTTTAGACTTCAGACACACAGACTTGGTTTCATTTTGCAATACCTTATTTTCTGAAGGCACAGAATGGAAGAAAGAAAATATTGATTTCATAGATGAAGCGTGTTCTTGTAGGCTGCATATGGACCAGCTGACATGATCAATGCGATCACAGCATGCTCTTACCAGCTGTTTTATGCATTTCACAAATTGCACATTTGGAAGCCCTATTTTTTCATATAGAGTCAAGGTCAGAAATGGACTGTACAAGTCAGGACGTCCACAATTTCTAGCCTATTTTACAATCTGCCATGGAAAATACACATGTATTTCCCTAAACATATAGAGAGAGCAACCATTCTATAAAACTACATGTTTACAAAAGCAGCAACATCACTCGGCAGCCTCTACGTGCAATTGCTGGTGTTTACACATATAAGTGCCAATGTTTACTACTTACGCATAGAAATGTGGTGGCGGCCATACATATAAGAGCAGTATTCCCGAAAATGACATGAGAAAGATTTGCATACAACGAAGGCAGTGCATGCAAATTTCTTTCATGCATATTCATTATGGCTATCCTGAAACCCTGACTGGCTAGGTGTGTCCCGAGAACTGGGTTGAGAACCCCTGGCCCAAACCATACCCAGAACACACCCCATTTGAATCTTCTTTTTTTTTTTCATTGTTTATTATATACTCAAACATCTGATCTGATCTGATCTCTGATCTCCTTGTTTCTTTACCATTCCCCCTAGTTTTATCCTTGTCTACACCTTCTGTGTTGTCTGTCTTGACTAGATTGTAAGCTCTGATGAGCAGGGACTTTCTCTTACATGTCTGTGTGCAGCGCTACGTATGTCTTGTAGCGCTATACAAATGCTCAGTAGTAGTAGTAGTAATCATGTGAACAACAACAATGAAAAGAAAGGGGAATTTTACATAACAACTGCAATTATAAACAAACTTCAGACATCTGGTCTCAATTTACCCCTTTAGTAAACAACACCATCAGTGTGTAACCCAACTTCTGGACTGCTCCCCCTCCCAGCACATTAAACCCACACTTACATCCCGCAGTTTACCTCCTCCATCCTTCTATCCCTTCCCCCCACCCCCTCATCCGCTTCCGCTGCCACAGGCCAAGGATGATGATTTCAAAACTGACGCCGTAGCCATATATAACGGAGCCGTTGAGACTTGGTGTATGCGCCGTTCGCTTGCTGCTCTTCTCGGGGAATATCATGCATAATATTGACCCAGTGTTGAAAAACAGGAGCTTGATGCCCCACCCAAGTATTTACAATTGCTTTTTCTACTCCCCATATGCCGATCATAATGAGGTTATTTTCTGCCTTTTTGAGTTGCTTGTCCTGCAATAGACTGCCTTCCCCCAGCGTCAAGAAGGCATAAGTCCACTCTATCTGCCTGTTGACCATCCCTACTAGGCTCTGCAGGACCTTCCCCCAGAGTTCAGAGGGTGGGACACTCCAGAAAGGCATGGCAGAAGGTCTCTATCCCAATTTTACATTTTTCATACTTCCCTGATGCCCACAACCCAAGCTGGTCACCCCTCTCTTGTGTTAAATATCCCCTATGAAGGATGTGGAATTGTATCTGCATTGCAGAGGATCTTAGGCATTTGGTCAAAGTATCTCTCTAAATGAGCATCCTCCACTACTTCTGCTATATCCTCTGTCCATGTACTGGCCAACCTCTGGAGATGCTGTGTACTCAGCATATCTCTAAGCAATTTGTACCACATGGACAAGCTGTTTCACGGAGAGGCCAGGTTTCGAAAATCTGTAGAAAGGGTAATACTTCCCCGCTACAGTTTCCCTTACTTGCCCACCACTGCACGGCCTTTCGGAGAGGCTCAATAGAAGCCCTATATTGCAGTTTCTGTAAGTCCACCCGTGGATGATGCAACATACTCAGCCCGACATAATATGCATCACAGAGACATGGCTCAACCCTACCGACAATGTACTACTCAATCAACTAGTACCGGACAACTACTCAGCGTACAATTGCCCACGCACCCACAAGCGTGGAGGAGGAGTCCTAATAATAGCAAAGACAAACCTAAAGTTCAAGACACAGAGCTTCACCAATACACAGCAATGTAACACAATCAGCATCAAGAACAAAAACATTGCAATCTGCCTAACCTACAGAGCACCCAGAGCTCCACCCGACGAATTAGCCTTCACACTTGAAGAAGCCTGTGCCATAACAACAAACAACAAACCAGCGCTACTGATTGGAGATTTCAACCTCAAGTCCACCAATGCCAAAGACGCAGAGGCCTTCCTTCAAGCAATGTCATCACTTCAATTCACACAGATAATCAATGCACCAACGCACAGGCATGGATCATCCCCAGACCTCATCTTCGCATCCAATTACCTAACATCAAGAGACCTAATTTCTCCACCCACCATTACCCCAGTGCCATGGTCTGACCATTACTTAATCGAGACAAAGCTGCGATCACAAGAGGACCAGACAAGCGAAAGAGCAAACATCTCACACACACAAAGACGATTCAAGCATTTCGACAGAGACGAATTCATACAGGACACAATACAACACTTGAACATTACTACAGATGACCTGGAGGAACAAGTTTCCAGCTGGAACAGCATCTTAGCTAACGCCGCCAAACCATCAGGTGGCAGGCACGAGAAACACCACCACAACAGGAGACAAAACAAACCATGGTACTCAGCAAAAATACGACGGGAAAAGAGGGAGCTCAGGAAGATTGAACGGAGATGGAGAAAAAACAAAACAACAGCCGACCAACATCTTTACCTAACAAAACATAAACAATACAACGAACTCATCAACCAATCAAAGAGGGAATTCCACACAAACATGATAAATACTTCCATCAACAAACCCAGAGAACTTTTCGAAATAGTCAAGATACTAACAAAAGAGCAAACAACAGAAGGGGAAGTACAAATTGATCCACAGGAATTTTCCGACCACATCAAAGACAAATTTCACTCCACAGAGCGCACAACACCCAGTGGGACCACCAGGACAGACGCATACACCAAAACCTGGGGCACCTTCTACTCACCCTCAACAGAGCAGATATCCCACATCATCTCTACAATCAACACAAGCACTGCTCCTACAGACCCATGCCCAGTGTCATGGGTAAAAGCCACCAAATCAAACTTCATCCACACCATACATAAAATAGTACACAACTCACTCACTCAAGGACTCATGCCATAGCAACTAAAGCTTGCCTCAGTAAGACCAATCACAAAAAAAACAACTCTCGACAAAAAAGATCCAGCAGCATACCGGCCAATCTCCAGCATACCCTTCCTGGCAAAAATCATCGAAAAAACGGTTCAACTACAACTCCAGGAACACATCGACAAATATGAAACACTCAACGACAACCAACACGGCTTTCGTCCCAACCATGGAGTCGAAACGCTACTGATCTACCTCTTCGACAGCATCCTAAGAATAATTGACAACACCAGGAATGGAATCATAATGATCTTCATCGACATCTCCTCAGCCTTCGACACAGTGGACCACAACACGCTCCTGGAAAGACTAAAAAACACTGGTATTCACGGTATCACATTGGAATGGTTCCACTCATACCTAACCGAAAGACAGCTACAGGTCAAGGTGGGACACAACACCTCCCGACCCATAAATGTCCGTCAAGGAGTACCTCAAGGATCCGCACTCTCAGCACTCCTATTTAACATCTACATCCAACCAATCTGCAACATCATGAAAGAACAACATTCAATACACAATATATGCAGACAACATCATGATATACACCCCGATATCAATCGACAACCCGGACTTCTCTAAGATAACAGACTGCCTTACCCAAATGACGAGTTGGTGTCAAAACAACAACCTCGCAATAAACTACAACAAGACCGAAGCTTTAATCATCACTCGGAACCAAAGCTTCATACACCCGCCAAATATCAAGATACAAAACACTACTATACCAATAAAATCAGAAGTGAGATACCTCGGAGTTACTCTGGACAATAAACTAAACCTCAAGCCACACATCAACAAAACAATCCAAAAAGTCTACTACAGGATGCGAATCATCAGGAGACTGAAACCACTCCTCGCCCTAGAACACTTTCGTACCATCTGTCAAGCACTGATAACCCCACTACTGGACTTCTGCAATCCGATATACCTTGGACTCCCGAAACAAGCCCTCAAACCACTCCAGCTAGCACAAAACACTGCAGCACGAATAATATCCGGTACTGCAAGACAGGAGCACATCACACCTACCTTAAAGGACTTACACTGGCTCCCAATCGGTGCATGCATCAGATACAAAACTATCATAAACCTATTCAAGATAAATCAGCACACATCAGCCAACAGCCTGCACACCCTTATACAACCAGACACCAGCACACGTCCTAGAAGAAAACAAACACACAACCGAGTCAGCACCCCAAGTGAATTCAAACACACACGCAAGGACACAACAGACAGAGCACTCTCCATGGCTGCTCCAACAATATGGAACAAACTACCGGACGAGTTGAGGGCAACTACAGACCTCAAAGACTATAGAAAACAGCTAAAAACCATGCTGTTCATAGAACACTATGGACACATCACATAACCTCAGAGAATGTATAACAGCACATGATATCGCCTAAACACTGTATGTATAGAAAATGTTTTTTGCATCACTGTATATAGCCCATATTGTACATAGCTCAAACCACTCTAGCACACAATACAACACACATTGTACATAGCTCAAACCAATCTAGCACACAATACAACACACACTCAACTAAATATCACCCTCACTGCATGTTTAACACTCTCACTTTACCCGATTGTTTGCTGTGATACCACCTTGATTAATAAGATAAGGCGGTTTAGAAATACTGTTAAATAAATAAATAAATAAAAATACTCAACAGCCGAAATGTCTGACTTCACTCACCTAACAGCTCTGCCTCCATAGATGCATATTTAGTTGCTCCTGTAAAGGCTTAATGCACCCATCATAGAAGTGTCACCATATTGTACAATCTTAGGTCTGCAAGCCTGTCTCGCCTCCTCCCCTCCCCGTTACAAAATCAGCTTTGCATAACGGATACAGGCTCGTCTGCCCTTCCAGATACTGTAAGCCTCCTGAAGGTGCTTTTAATATGGTTTTCATCCTCTTGTTTAACTCATATGGGCAACATTTGAAGTTAAAATAACATTTTTTGAATTATCGCCATTTTAATTAGGGCCACTCTCCCATAAAATAACAGTGGCAGATCGGCCCATTTCACACACAGATTTTTAAAATCTAATTTAGCTTCTCTTGGACATTTTTTTGATAGACTAACTTCATATGACTATGCAGGTATATACCCAAATACTTTAAGGGTCCTTCAGACCATCAAAAAGGACTATCAGCTGAGCTCCTCAGTGAGCTCTTCCCAAGCGTCACCATCTCTGACTTCTCAGCATTGATATGTAAACCAGAATATTGCCCATATCAGTCGAGTAGGTGCAGCAACTCACACAGGTTTCCCTCCATATACTCCATACTGATGAGCATGTAATCGGAAAACATATTAATTTTGCTCTCGTGGTTACCTACCTGCATTCCACAGATCTTTTCAGATGCTCTCAACTTGATAGCCAACAGTTCCAATGATAAAATGAAAAGCAATGGGGACAAGGGGCACCCCTGCATCATTCCCCTATGGAGGTCAAAAGGTTCAGAGAGCAAACCATTTAATAAGATCTGTGCCTGAGGCCCATTGTAAAAGGTTTGCACCCATCCCAGGATCCTCTCCCTCACTCCAAATTTGTACAGGACCCAAAAAAGATAATCCCAAGCCACCTTGTTGAAGACTTTCTCTGCATCTAAGCTGACTGCTACCCTCATTCTACCTGGTGCTTCAGGTTGCTGAAACATCGTTAAGGCACTTAATAGGCATCCAGTAGCACATGGGAGCCAACATACGTTCCGACTTCCCGTTCCATCCTCCTGGACTAATGGATGACTTCTTCCCCTTCTCATTGTCTGCTTCAGTCACCGGCTGGGCTTCATAGTACTCCTCCGCTATTTCCAATGCACTTTCCAGTGTAAGCTTGGGGTGCTGACAAACCCACTGTTTGATTGGGGCAGTCAAGCCCTCCAAAATATGCTCCAACAGCACAATCTTGGCTATCTTGAGCCCAGTCTTTATTTATTTATTTATTTTATTTAACAGTATTTCTAAACCGCCTTATCTTAATAATCAAGGTGGTATCACAGCAAACAATTGAGTAAAGTGAGTGTGTTCTACATGCAGTGAGGGTGAAGTTGAGTGTGTGTTGTATTGTGTGCTGGATTGGTATGAGCTATGTACAGAGTGGGCTATATACAGTGGTGCAAAAAACATATTCCATACATACATTGTTTAGGCAGTATCATGTGCTGTTATACATTTTCTGAGGTTATGTGATGTGTCCATAGTGTTCTATGAACAGCATGGTTTTCAGCTGTTTTCTAAAGTCCTTGAGGTCTGTAGTAGCCCTCAGATCGTCCGGTAGTTTGTTCCATATTGTTGGAGCAGCCATGGAGAGTGCTCTGTCTGTTGTGTCCTTGCGTGTGTGTTTGTATTCACTTGGGGTGCTGACTCGGTTGTGTGTATGTTTTCTTCTGGGACGTGTGCTGGTGTCTGGTTGTATGAGGGTGTGCAGGCTGTTGGCTGATGTGTGCTGTTTTATCTTAAATAGGTTTATGATTGTTTTGTATCTGATGCGTGCACGGATTGGAAGCCAGTGTAAGTCCTTTAAGGTGGGTGTGATGTGCTCCTGTCGTGCGGTTCCTGATATGATTCGTGCTGCAGTGTTTTGTGCCAGTTGGAGTGGTTTGAGGGCTTGTTTCGGTAGTCCAAGGTATATCGGATTGCAGAAGTCCAGTAGTGGGGTTATCAGTGCTTGACAGACGGTACGGAAGTGTTCTGGGGCGAGGAGCGGTTTCAGTCTCCTGATGATTCGCATCTTGTAGTAGGCTTTTTGGATTGTTTTGTTTATGTGAGGCTTGAGATTGAGTTTATTGTCCAGAGTAACTCCGAGGTATCTCACTTCTGATCTTATTGGTATAGTAGTGCTTTGCATCTTTATATTTGGTGGGTGTATGAAGTTTTGGTTCCGAGTGATGATTAAAGCTTCGGTCTTGTTGTAGTTTATTGCGAGGTTGTTGTTTTGACACCAACTCGCCATTTGGGTGAGGCAGTCTGTTATCTTGGAGAAGTCCGGGTTGTCGATTGATATCGGGGTGTATATCATGATGTCGTCTGTATATATTGTGTATTGAATGTTGTTCTCTTTCATGATGTTGCATATTGGTTGGATGTAGATGTAGATGCACTTCCATGCAAGCTCCTTCAATTGTCAGAGGAACCTCCAAGGGCTCTCTTTTATCTGGAGCCCCCTTTTTCTGAATCACTGGCAGTAGGCCTCTGGTGTACAGCCAGCCTGTTTCAATATGGTGACCTTGACAGTTGAATATGTAGCTCACCCATCAGGGTTGGCATCCTGGAATGCAGCTTGACTGCTACCTGTCAGCAAAATGATTAATGGTCTTCATTATAAAGCATATTTATTTATTTATTATACATTTGTATATCGCTACTTCCAGCAAACAGCAGTGGTTTTGATTACAGATTGGAAATTGTCAAATCATGACAGGAAATTTTTGAGGTATAAACACATTGATTAGACAGGAAAGCACAGCACACAGAGAACTATTTTACAGGGAACATGGGCTATGGAGGGTTAAGTGGCTTGCCCAAGACCACAAGGAGCACCTGTGGGACTAGAAACCCCAGTCCTTCCAGCCCAAGGTTGCTGTCCTCTAGTGGGATTTGAACCCCTGACCTTCTGGCCCAAAGTACCTTGCCCCAACCACTAGGCCACTCCTCCACTCCATATGAGGACAGACTTAAGGATCTTAATATGTACACCTTAGAGGAAAGGCGGTATAGAGGTGATATGATTGAGATGTTTAAATACCTCCGTGGCATAAATGTTCAGGGAGAGAGCCTCTTTCAATTGAAAGCAAGTTCTGCTACGAGGGGACATGGGATGAGGGTGAAGGGAGATAGATTCAGGAGTGATATGCGGAAATATTTCTTTACGGAAAGAGTAGTGGATCCATGGAATAGTCTCCCAGTGGAGGTGGTAGAGATGAGGACAGTATCTGAATTCAAAAAAGCATGGGACAAACACAGAGGATCTCTAAAGGTAAAAAGGGGACTGTTGTAGTTGTTGATATGGAAGGACAGACTAGATAGGCCATGTGGTCTTTTTCTGTCACCATATTTCTATTCCCAAGTAAGTAGTCCATGTTGCCTCTGGCCACCTAGCCATGTGGGCTGTTTGTTCAAAGTTCACCAAAAATTGATCAGGTTCCTCTTCTACCATCATTTTCAGTAGTGTGCACTGGAGAGTAGAGTGGCGGTCTCTGTAGGGCTTGAGTCAACTGTACCACAGGGAACTCCTCTGTAATTCCCCTTGTGCCTAAATAAGATTTTGTAGCTACTGCTGACGTTGTTGTTGCTGTTGCTGCTGGCCTTCTGCCAGAATCTGTAGGAGCTGCACCGTCCTAGCTTGTCACTGCTCTCTTGCAACACCACCATAGCTTCCTCTTCTGCAGCTGAGTTAGCACTGCAGTATTCCAGCTCCAACAAATTTTTAGAGGCTTCTAGTAGTTAAAACAAATCCTGCCTCTCTGGCGCAAATTAAACCTTCTCAAACTCCCTAACTAGGGTGAGGCTTACCCTCAGTCCACACCAACAAAAAAAACCCCTGGCCTTCTTTAGAGGCCCAATCCTAAAGGAATGTGGATTTGCCCTCCATCACATGGTAAAGAAAATCCCAAAGCTGCCACCATATGTGATAGTGTGACATGAGGTGGGAAGGGGTTTTCTCTTAAAACACCAAACAGACAGCAGTTCAGAGAAAACAAATTGTGTTTTTATTCAGACCCAGTTTGTTGAACCTTGACAAAATTGGTCTCCTGGCCCTTCCTCCAGTTCAGTTAAAGTTTCTTCCTTGCCCAGTTAAAGCGCCTACCTTTGTACGGCTTGCCTTGAAAGAACTCCTGGCTCGGGCTTCTCTCTCCCTCCTGCATTCTGCTGGATTTTTAACCTCTTCCTATGAGCTGCGCCCTCCCAGCCCTGAACTCTGGGCTGCAGGCTCTCTTAAAGGGGCCTGCTGATAATCCCTCTGGAGAGCGATGGGCAACATTCTATAGACCCCATAACATGGACCATTAGATGATGAAGAGTTAAAGGTTGCACTGAAAAAGGGCAAGACCATAGTGGACAGTCTGAATAAATTTTTTGGTTCAGTCTTTACTGAAGAAGATGTAGGAAAATTACCCATAACCAAAAAAGCCCAGTTCTGTTCAAAAAGAAAAAAACACCATTAAGTGTCAAAAATAAATTTTTGTTGGAAAGGCCATCAAAGTGTAAAGGACTTCCCCTCACACCACTGCGGTCCATCCATTTTATTAGAAAACCATAAAAAACAGTTTGAAAATATATATGGCAAAATATACTTGTCAGAATCACTTAACTGAATAGAGCTGCTGTAAACTTTTCAACAAACTGTTCGTCATACGACCGTCAAAGATGACGTGTCACGTTTCGGGGAACCTCTCGTCCTCCCCTGCCTCAGGTCCAGTCGCTAACTTTCAGGTTGTCCAGCTCCAGTCTTGACAAAAAAACGCCAAGGAAAGCGGTTTTTATGCAGGCATCAACCGCTACAACATTAATTCACTGAAACGCCCCAATCCTAGGGGTTCGTAGAAACAGAAGAAGCCAATCAAATCATTGGTGGGAGGAGCCACCAATCAGGCCCCGCCTACTGATTTGACAATAGTCGGCTACAAAGAACTTCACCGGATGGTGTACCAGTCTAATTGAGAGTTGAGCCCATTGGGATGGACGGAATTCAACAGAAAAATCCACTTTTGTTCCAAATTTTGGAGCTGTTGAACTCTGTCACCACCCTGCGGATTAGGTGGAATGAAGTCCAATACCCGCCATCGGAGATCTCCAAAAGTGTGAGAATGAGTGAGACAATGATCGACAAGGGGGGCTGTCATTGTCTTAGTCCGAAGTCTCGAAGCATGTTCCCCTAGTCGGACCCTGAAAGGTCGTGAAGTATGTCCCACATAATTCAAGCCTCATGGACATACTATCAAATAGACCACAAAATCTGAAATACAAGATGTGTGCCAACGAGTCGTATAGGATCTATTAGTGTGAGGATCTGTCCATCCCAAGCCAAGCAAAGTATTAGAACAGTAAGAGCAGGAACCACAGGGGAAATGCCCAGGGTGTGCATGACACAATACAGGGCGATCTTCTTCTATTGTGTTCTTCACTAAAAGGTCGCGAAGATTGGCTTTACGAGGAAAAGCAATTCGCAGAGGCTTTCTAAAACATGTATGTAAACCAAGAATTGGCCATATTTTACGAAGGATACCAATAACTGCGGAAGACCCCCGCATGTACGGTAAGATTGCGGTAACCTTGTCATCAGAGGAATCCAAATTCTTAGGCTCAAAAAGCCAATCACGGTGTGTATGACGTGCTCTCAAATAGGCAGATCGTATTACTCTATCAGGGTATCCCCTAGCTGATAGCCTAGAGCTCAAGTCCCGTGCATGAATTTTGAATGTTGGTAACAAAGTACAATTGCGACGTAAACGTAAAAATTGACCAAAGGGCAATCCATTCTTGAGGGCAGGAGGATGAAAACTGTCATACCGCAGTAAGGTATTCCTTTGGACAGGTTTGTGGAAAAGTGATGTCAAAAAGCCAGACAGAGCCAACTCCACAGTAATATCCAAAAATTGGATTGTATGGGTTTCCACTTGCGATGTAAACTGGATGTTGTCATTAAATGTGTTCAAGGCTGTCAAAAAGGATTGAAGCTCTACCCCAGTTCCAGTCCAGAGAAAAAAAATGTCATCAAGAAATCTCTTCCAGAAGGGGATCTTCGAAAACAACGGGTGAGAATAAACATAAGACTCTTCAAACCATGACATATATAAGGTGGCTATGGATGGAGCAACTGTCGCCCCCATGGCAATACCAAAAACCTGCAAATAATGTTGTTGTTGATATAAAAAATAATTTTTGGTCAACACCAAACGCAACAATTCCAGCACAAAATCTTTGGGAATGCGTTCCGGTAAAGCCAAAGGAAATTGCTGCTATCCCGATAGGACCTCCCCCTGGTCTATATTCGTATATAGAGACTGGACGTCCAACGATACCATATAGGTGTAGGTAGAACATGCCGTACAAGAGGTGAGTTGTCTCAAAAAATCCCCAGTGTCCTTAATGTAGGAAGGAACCCGTGCTGCTGCCGGTTGTAAAAACAAATCACAGAACCTTGATAGGGGCTCAAGAATCAAATCTCTACAAGATACTATGGGACGGCCCGGGGGGTTAGTGAGGGATTTGTGTATCTTTGGTACTAAATAAAAAACTGGAGTTTTAGGATGCTTATGAATAAGGAATTCAGCCTCATGTTTAGTAAGCCAATTATTCAAAAAAGCCTGTGAAATCCGCTCACATATTGTATGCTGAAGTTCTGAAGTAGGATCCTCAATCGGAATATAATATTTACGATTATTCAAATGTTTGTGTATTTCATTGTCATATTGGGCCCTAGATAGTACCACAGTGGCACCCCCCTTATCGGCTTGCCGAATAATTAAATCAGATTTGGATAATTGCATCAAGGCCAAATGTTGAGACCTTGTAAGATTACGCACAGAGTAGGTCTTAGTCTTCTCCCATTGTGTAAGTGCCGCAAAAATCAGATCCTGAAAGGTCAAAAGAGCTGCATCAATCTGGCCCAGGGGCAGCCATGACGAAGAATTTCTAATTAAAGAAACATCAGAAAGATGTGCAGAATTGGAAAAATAATGTAAAACCCTCAATTTTCGCAAAAATTTGTATAAAGCCACCCGCATATCAAAGCCATTATATGCAGGAGAGGGAATAAAGGAAAGGCCACATTCTAAGACCTGCTTTTGCTCCTCTGAATTTGGCTTTGGAAAATTACCCATGCCAGAAATGATATTTAAAGGTGATGTATCAGAGGAATTGAAACAAATCTTGATAAATCAGGAAGATGTAATTTATCTAATTGATGAACTAAAGAACAGCAAATCACCTGGATCGGATGGCATACATCCCAAGGTACTGAAAGAACTGAAATATGAGATTGTAGAATTACTATTAGTAATCTATGATCTATCATTAAAATCATCTGTAGTACCCGAAGATTGGAGAGTGGTCATGTAATGCCAATTTTTAAAAAGGGTTCCAGGTGTGATCCGGGAAACTACAGACCAGTGAGCCTGACATCAGTACTGGGCAAAATGGTAGAAATCATTATAAAAAACAAAATTGCTGAACATGTAGATAGTCATGGCTTAATGGCAGAAAGCCAACATGGATTTAGCTAAGGAAAGTCTTATCTCACCAATCTTTTATATTTTTTTGAAGGAGTGAATAAACAGGTAGATAATGGTGAGCCGGTTGATGTGGAGCCCAATTGCCAAAGGCTTATGTCCAAGCCGTCCGGATGTCCCCGATGAAGGTGGGCCTGTTAGGACCCGATTCTGACGAATGTTGGGGGTTACCGTCAGCCACTTGTGGATTAACAAAGGATTGCAGCATCCAATATATGAAGTTCTTTGGAGATTTTCCTTTAACAGTTGGCGGTCTTGGACTCCCTTATATTCAGCTAAGTGTTCTCACTTCCTTCTATTGACTGTTCTGCTGGTTGCAGATTTGTTTGAAAAAATATATTTCAGTCTACTATAAGTAGGTCCTAATTTGTGCAGGGGCTGGTCCTTTTGGGCTTGTTATAGCCTCAGGCATTTACAGGTCATACAGACCTTTTAAATAAATGTTGAATAAAAAGGAGGGCCTGCCATTCGAGTGTGTGTTGCACCCTCTCGGCAGGTGATCCGACAAAAATATTAGTCTGTTAGTTCTTTAGTTGAACACATAGCATGATAACAATAATGGGAAATAGTAAGTGACCTTCACTTTATTTGTATTCAGCTTGGTTTGCTTACAGGGGTTTTGATTTTGAGGACCTGATTCTGGACAACGGGAACAAAATGTTCACATGGTACACAGAATCGGGCCCGAGGATGGCCCAGAATGCCCCTGCCTGCCTGCGGGGATGTCTTCCCCTCAGGCTTCCCTGGCTGCCACGAATTTGTCCCCCCTCTTCACCGCAACCTGACCCAAGGCTGACCAGCCAGGGCCTGGATTGGGTGGTGGGAACTCCCCGACCCCAGAGAGGGATCCCTTGCCACGATCGAAGGGTTGGTGCTGCTTATTCCACCTTCGGGGTGGAATAAGCAGCACATCTCCTTTGACTCGGCAAGACATACGGGATCTGAATCAGCCCTATACGTCCTGCTGGGCTGGCCTGCCCCTGCTCCGCCCAGAACCCGCTCCCCACCAGCTTTCCCCTTCCTGCTATTCTGGATGTGCGGTAAGAGCCAGGGGTGGGGGAAGGGGGAATCAGGCCTGGACAGCTTGTGGAGCTGCAACCCACATCTCTGCATCAGGTTCATAGTGTATCTAGATTTTCAGAAAGCCTTTGGCAAAGTCCCTTGGGGAAATTAAAAATCCATGGGATAGGAGGCAATGTACTATTGTGGATTAGGAACTGGTTCAAAGATAGGAAACAGAGAATAAGGCTAAATGGCCAATTTTCTCAATGGAGGAAAGTGAATCGTGGGGTACCCCAGGGATCTGTGCTGGGCCCGCTTCTTTTTAACATATTTATAAATGACCTGGAAATGGGAATAATGAGTGAGATGATCAAATTTACAGATGACAACAAATTATTCAAAGTTGTTAAAACACAAGTGTGTTGTAAAAATTGCAAGAGGACCTTGATAAATTTGGAGACTGGGCGTCCAAATGGCAGTTGACATTTAATGAGGACAAGTGCAAAGTTATACACTTAGGGCTTGATTCTGTGCAATGTGCCCTCCCGGTTGTGCGGGGAAGTTAGACAGGGGCAGGAAAGGGGCAGCTCAGGGGTGGAGTCTGGGTGGGCAGTGGGCGGTCGCCAGCCCGGGACGTATAGGACCAATTCTAATGTCGGCTCTGTACGTCTAGGGCCGGCGACATGTGTGGGGAAGTTATTCCACTTCGAACGTGGAATAACTTCCCTGGACATGTTATTTAGTCAATGCCAGGCGTGGATGGGGCGGGGGGGGGGCCAGAGGACATTCTCTGCAGTCCGACCCTGTCCTTAGAAGGTCAGATTGGGGGTCGGGCTGTGGGGAATAAGCTTTTGCTTCTGGCAGCCGGCATCATGGCTCTTCAATGGAGCTGTGGTGCCATGGCAACATGACACCATGGTTCCGCGACTCCATTGAAGAGCCTTGACTGAGTTAGCCGGGAAGATCCTGTATGTGCAGACCGGACTGAATCGCAGTCCTGGCCTGCACATACAGGACTGTTCATGATTCTGATCCCGTGGGGCTAGATGTGCCCCATTGGATCAGAATTGTGATCCCCTCTGTACATCCGACTCAGACTGGACATACAGAGGGGATCTATGTCCGGAACGGAATGAGCCCTTTAGGGAAGAAGAACCCAAACTACAGTTACATGATGCAAGGTTCAACATTAGGAACCACCACTCTGGAAAAGGATTTGAGCGCCATCATAGATAATATGTTGAAACCAGTGGTGGGATTCAGCCAGTTCGCACCGCTCCGCACGAACCTGTTACTAGAATTTCCCAAATTTGCTGAATCGGTCTCTATAAGCCAGCATTTCCCAAATTGTGGGTCATGCAACTCCAAATGGGGTCACAAAATCTTCATTTGGGGTCACGGCTTCATGTTGGGTTCAGGACAGGGTAAATCACGCTTTTGGGAGGCCACCTCCTGTCTAATTCAGCCCGTTTTCTGCTGCTGGTAACAAAAGAAAATACAGGCATGGGACCTTTATGATACAAGCACGCCTGCCTCTACTGGCCAGCTCTCCCTGTCCTTCCTCTCTGGTGTGCGTCAGAAAAGGCGGGACAAGGAAGACCGACAAGATCTTAGAAGCACCACGCATATGCCTATAAGACCCTGCCAGCCCTCTCTGTCCTGCCCTCTCTGACACATAATTGTTGGTCAGAGGAGGCGGGACAAGGAGGGCCAGCAGGGGCTTAGAGGCAAGCACGCGCTTGTATCAGAAAGGCCCCCTGAGAAAAAATGTTGCTACCAGGAGTGGCTAATTCCAAGATGGTGACAGTGGGTGTTTGAGTCACTATGCCTAAGCATAAGGGCAAGCCCAGGACTTTTCCCGCAGAGTCAGAGCTTGCGATTGAGGGCCTAATGGATTGGTTTGTTCGACTCACCGGTGACCAGAGATGGGAGATTTGAGCGGGCTTGGTAGCATCAGCAGAGGAGGCTTTGGCGTCTTCCGCCCTAGAGCTGTCTCTCTCTCCTGAAGAGAGGATTCCTCTGGTTCTATCGGGTACATCGATGACCCCCCTGATGCCCGATCCAGCAGTTTCACCCGAGAAGGTGGAGACTGCAGATCCTATGCGGGGAGAGTTGGATGTTGGTCTCGAAAGTCGGCTGCCGGTGTTGGCGGCTATACCCCCAGGAGGAGAAGACCTGGTGGAGGCTAGGAATGTTGGTATGGTGAAGGATTTGACTGAAGCAGCTAAGTCTGAATCGCCCTCTTCCCTGTCTATTACTCGTCCTTCTGTTGTGACTCTCGAGAGCATTTGGGAAGCGATCAACCAACTGTCGTCGGCAGTTAATCAGCAGCTGGCTCTTTTTTCTGTGAAGATTACTAAACTTGAGGATAAAGTTATTTCTTTATCTAATGACATTGTGGAAACAAGAGGCAGAGCTGAGATATCTGATCAGAAACTACTACAAGTTTCAGATTTGACTTTCTCCTTCATGAAAGATAATATTGTATTGAAAACGAAGTTGGAGGCTTTAAAAAATGCTACCAGGGCAGCAAATGTACATTTACTTAATTTTCCTGTGATTCCAATGGTGGCTCCCTTGAATTTATTCAAGAAGTATCTCAGGATTCCCTGTTAGAACCCTCAGAGTTAATTCCTCCAATAGTGAAAGCTTACTATATCCCTGCAGGGAAAAAAGAGGGGAAAACGGTTATTGGACAGTTAAGAGTTGGACTCTTTAGATGTCTTTGCGTTATTCCAGTCTCCCAAGGAGGATGAGATTTCAGTTTCTACACTGTTAGTTTCTTTTGCTCTGTTGTCTGACAGAGATTGGCTCCTTAAATTGTTTTATAAAATAGGCTAGTCTGTTTTTTGAAAAAAAAAATATCAGTCTTTCCCGATTTTCGAGAGAAACGCAGAAAAGGCATAAATCTTTTTTGTTATTGTGATCTGGGGTGATTCAGCTGGGGGCTTTCTTTTGTGTTAAGGTTCCCATGTAAATGCATTGTTGTTTATCATTCACAGAAATTTGTTTTCTTTCAACCTAGTGAATTGTCTTCCTTTATCACTACCCACGCTGTAACATCTTTGCCTTCCTAGGTCCGTCCTCATGTATTAAATGGGTTATTGGATCCCCTGTCGCTGTCTTACGTTTGTTTAAATTTTTCCTTATGACATTCTGGGTTCTCCTTCCCTCAATGGCTTTTGGATAGTTATTCCCCCTTTTGTGGACTAATGATGCTATTGATTGTATTGTGATTCTTGTATTTCTTTTTGCAATGTTTCACAAGGAGCATCTTTACTGTACAAGCGTTTTCTTGCTTAGTATAAAAAAAAAAAAAAAGCCCCCGTCTGTACTATTTTTGTTACTGGCGGTGGACAATGGGTTGGATTTGACAGAAGGTAGCCTCCCGAGAATACAATTTGCCCCATCCTGAACCCAACATGTGGCTGCAATAAGTATGATTCAAAAAGGGTGGGACAGGGCGTGCCGGCAGGGAGGCACACAGGTGCTTTTGTCAGAAAGGGCTGAAGGAGGGGGGGGCATAAGGAAACAAAGGGGTGATGCTGAACATGGGGGGTAGAGACATAGGAAGACAGAGGTCAAGCTGGACATAGGGGGGCATAAGGAGTTAAAGGGTGATGATACAGAACCGGTTCCTAAGATTTTTGAATCCCACCACTGGTTGAAACCCTCTGCCCAGTGGCGGCCAAGAAAGCAAATAGAATGTTAGGAATCATAAAGAAAGGAATGGAGAAAAAAACAAGGATATTATAATGCCTCTGTATCGCTCCATGGTGCAGCCACACCTTGAATATTCTGTGCAATTCTGGTCACCATATCTTAAAAATGATGCTGTATAGCAGAACTAGAAAAGGTACAGAGAAGAGCAACAAAAATGATAAAGGGGATTGAAGGATATCTCTACAAGGAAAGGTTTAAAAGGTTACGGCTCTTCAACTTGGAAAAGAGACAGCTGAGAGAGATATGATGGAGGGCTATAAAATAATGAATGGAGTAGGAAGACTACAGAACATGCAAAGAAGCTACAATGTAACCCATTTAAGATTAATAAAAGAAAATATCTTTTCACTCAATGTGTAATCAAAATCTGGAATTCATTACCGGAGGATGTGGTAAAAGCTGTTAGTGTAGCTAAGTTTAAAAGGGTTTGGACAAGTTCCTGGAGGAAAAGTCCATAAACCATTTTTAAGAAGGACCAGGGAAATCCACTGTTTACCCCAGACTAAGCATCGTGGAAACTGTATACCTTTTTGTGAACCTGACAGGTACTTGTGACCTGGATTGGCCACTGTTGAAAATAGAATACTGGGCTTGTTTGTTCGTTGGTCTGACCCAATATGGCATTTCTTATGTTCACCGGTTCGTTCAGCGCATTCTGAGACTTTGCTACCTCTGGCCTGCTTTTCTCCACTGTGGTCCCCTGCTACTGTTCAAATAATCACTAATGTGCAGCCTTTCATCCTGGCCACTCATTTCTCCCTTCTGACTATGCACCTGTGTTGGGGCATATCAGATATCATGTGCCCACTCTACTGTGTCCCATTCTGGGGTGCCTCCCCACATAGTTGCATGACTCACATTTCTATCACATTTGCTCACAACTGTGTCTACTTACCAAGCAACCATGCAACCATGCATCTCCAAGGTGTCCTGTGGCTGGTGCATGTCCCAGGCCAGACTGCGACAGGATGAAGGCATCATAGCAAGAACCCAGGAAACAGGCACACACATCAGTGATGACCATGTGAGCATTGACTACCAATTGTATATTCATGGAGTTGTAATTGTGGTAGTTTCGGAATGCCCTCTGGTCCTGACCCGGTGCCTTCAGTGCAATGTTTGTGCAGTCAATGATACCAATGACAGATGGGAAGCCAGCTATGTCATTCAATGTCTTTGCTCAGGCATGGTGGGGAAGGTGATATAGGTTTGCATTCTTCTCCCCAGAGCAGTGGTGAAGACATTAATAAAGTGGCATGTGGCAGACTGGCTGATGCCTGTGCTGGCACCCACCACATGCTGGAAACTTCCTAGAGCCAGGAACCCAAGTGCAGTGGTCACCTTCAGAGCCACCGGCAGTGTGTGGCTTCAGTCGGTGGCTGGCTTCAACTCCCGGCACAGCATCCCACACAGCTCTGTTATGGTGTCACTGTCCAGCCGGTAGCATTGGCACACCTCCTCCTCCAACTGTGTAGGTCTGTATATCTGTGGAATACGGTATGTGTGCCTCTCACGCTGGGTCAATGGCTGCTGCTGCTGCTGCACATTGTGCTGCTGTCTCTGTCTCCTGGTGCATTGGTGGCGTCTCCACCTCCATTAAAGTATGTACAGGACCCACATTGCACAGGCATTTCCTGTCCATGAGTACAGCTAATATCCGTTTTTGCTGATGCTCCACATGACGTGTACTGCCATATCACCAGGCCAAATGTGCCCAAAAACCCTGGCCTAAAGATATGCGATTTATGGCATTCAGCTTAGTGCCCTGCGCCACTGAATATCTTTGCTAACCGGGTATGCTGTGGCCACACCCGTTGTGCCTCGTTACACCCCTATGGACATCTGATTAACGCCATGCGCACTGCATGAATATTCATCAGCAGATGACTGAAGATGCCCGGATATGCACCACTTGCATGAGTAACACTGCTTTTTTGCCACCTCATCGCTGCCTAAGGGTTGGAATATCAAGCCCGAGGTGTTCTGCATGGAACACATGTTGCTTAAAACTAACCTGTGCAACGGTAAAATAATGCACAATTTTGCTATTTAATGCATGCTAAATTTTAGTAACCCCCCTTTAGTCTCTCCTCTAAGACCTTGCTCTCCCTTTTACCCCTTCAACAGCTAATATAATGTAAATCCATGAAAGAGCAGGTAATTTTAATGAGCAGTTACTGAGCACATAAATAAGACAATTTTGAATGGTCTGCATTGCAGCAAAGTACTTGAGTACTTTTATATCCACAAAGAGGATATTTGCCTTTATGTCAAGGGCAATAGGCTCCTATATGTCTCTTATAAAATACTAGCACAAATCTTGCAGAAATAGCAGGTTAAGTGAATCCGCATACATTTACCCCAGCATGTATGTCCCTTGGAATATTGAGTCAAATGTGCTTTGCCCTTTTTTCCTCTAGAAGATAAATAAAAGGAGGGCATGGGAAGAGCAGGTACTAATATCTGTGTGTGCAAGATGTGCGATCAGACATGTTTTACAAAGCATTGTGCATGCTTACTAAAGTGCACTGAAGGTCTACCCTTTAGCGCATGTTAAATGCCAAAAATTATTGTGGGAGGTGTGGCATACCCGCATTAAGGGGCATGTTTACTAAAGAATACACTAGTAGTGCACATTTGGGCCACAAAACCTGTGTGGATGCCCACACCAACTTAAGGGAATGTGTGTGTCCATCCCCCTGCCATTGGCACATTGTGAATGTGCGGCACTGTGGAAAGCCAGCATGCGGGTTCAATTAATGCCACCCGTTGAGTTGGCATTAAGTACAGCCATGCTAACAGCAGCAATTGCGGTTACCATGCACCCATTATGCCTTCACGAACCATGATGCACCATCAATGCCCACGTTCTGCTTCTAACCCTCTCTGTCTCTGCCCAATCATGCGCTAACCTACTAGCGCAGATTTTCAGCGCGTGGGCCCATGCTAGCTTTTAGCATGCTATGCTTTCTGTGTGCTGAACTCTGCACTAGCGTTAGCAGGGTTTAGTAAACATGCCCTTAATTCTTGGGGGCATTCTCGGCATGCTCCCATGCAATTTATGCAGGGAGCAGCACCTCACCACACTAACAATGCAGTTACCATCCATTTGAGCTATCAGTAAGTGCACCTGCGCTAACTGCAACCTTCATGATTAGCGCAAAGTAATGATCCCTATGCTAACTACAATGTGCAGTCAACACTGTCTCTCTGCTTCAAACCCAGTCAGTCCCTGCCTCAATCCCAGCTAAGTCGTTTTTTTACCATGGTGGCTTTTTTTAACACGCACTAAGGGTTATTGTAGTCCTGAGCTAATTCCTTAGCGTGAGATTTAGTGCATGGTAACCATTACTATACTTTAGTAATCATGTCCCTATTTGTGGTAAGTGTGACTCTGCCCTTCTCCACCCAAACTCTGTCTTAGAATACGCTTATACCAAAGCTATGAGCAACATGAACTAAGCAGAGGATACCAGAAACTAGAAGGGGCAAGCCAAAACACAATTACAAACAGTTCTTGAAAAAAAATGGCAGTGATAGAAGGCATCCAGTCAAGTGTTTTGGAATAAAGGGTTGGGGATTGCTCCTACTAGTTTCTGGTATTCTCTGCTTTCTTCTCTCAATATCGTACTAGTGCAGTTGCATTTGCCTCTTTTGTGCTTTTGCTCATAATAGGGCGATATGGTGTAAGAGATATATGAAATAAAGTATTCCTTCCTTTATACCACGTTTTTTGGATTGGGTTCCAAGGGTGTCTGCTGTCATAGATGAACCCTCAGTTGTGCACCCCTCCCTGACTTTGCCCAGGTCCTGCCCTCCTCCCATATTCTAGCAGCTCCCCTTCCCTACCCCCCCCCCCCATAGTCCAACATTTCCTTCAACCCCAAAGTGTCCACCATCTCCTCTTCTCTTCCTTCTCACCCACATGTGCAATCGACTCTTCCCTTCCCTTCCCTCCCTTCTACCCCAGGCAGGCCCGTACCTAGCCCTGTGCGAGTGGTACGGCCGCACAGGGCACAAAGGCTTAAGGGGCGCATTTTAGCTGTCTGCCATTGCCTGCCACCGCCACTTTTTCTTCTCTCAGCGGCGGCAGGCAACGAAAGACAGCTAAAATGCACCCCTTAAGCCTTCTCACCGGCGACTTGCACATCAGGCGCGCCTTTTCTCTCCCGCCGCAGGGGGGTGGGGGGGGATGGGGAGTGCGCGCCCGATGTGCAAGTCGCACAGGGCACGAGTTACACTCGGTACGGCCCTGACCCCAGGTATCCATCATCTCCCCTTTCCTTCTCTTCTCCCTCACTCACAGAGGGGGCAGCGCCGTGATCCCTCCACAACATCAAAGCAGTGGGAGAGCAAGCTGCTTCAGTGCTGTGGCTGACCTTGAAGCATTTGTACCCAAGTTTGCATTGGAGGGGGCAGGAAAGACAAGTGATGAGTGCGTGTAAACTTGCAAGTGCTTCAAAGCCTGCTGTGGCATCGACAATGGCTTGCTCTGCCGCCGCTTTGAAATTTTCTGGAGGGGCTGCGGTGCTGTTCTTGGGATCTGCTGCCCTGTCTGCTATAAAAGTATGCATCAGTTTGCTACATGCACACTTTTATGCCTTACCTGGTATTTCTGCTGATTTTGTCTGTAAAGCTCCTATTTTATGAAATAATCTTCCCCCTGCTTTACACAGTGAATCTTCGTACAGAAAAATGCCATGCAGCTTTAAAAACACATCTTTTTGCTTCAGCATTTGAGAGTGGGTTGTAGTTATAAGCTGCAGTGCTTGGTTGTGTAATATAATTTTTTTTAACTGATTGCTTTTTTTTTTTTTCATTTTTCTTTCCTGTGACATGATGGTGTTCCTTTCTTCTTTTTTCAATTTTTATTTCATTTTTATTGTGAACTGCTTTCATTTCGTAAAGGGATATATTAAATTTTATAATAAACATAGACATAAACATAACCAAATCTAAGTATGTGGTTTCTCTTCCTGAACTATCTGCGCCCCAGGAACACCTTTTTTGGATACAACTAAAGGTAATCATACTATGAACAACCACAAATTTTAGCCACTTTGAGGGCACAGTTTTCATCCAGGGCAATCTAGCTGTTTTGTTATTCAGCTATTCCTCTTCAAAAACTGCCCCAGCAGTGGCTTCTAAACTAGTTAACTAAGCAAAGATGACCTCAAACATTTATGAATACAGCACAACTTGAAGGTCTATTGCAAAGCAATTTTTTTTGTTTTGCTTCGAAATGCATGATGATCTTTCCAATTTGCAGAATGTCCAAGGCCTGTTATTTCACTGGTCAGGAAATGACATCGGCCAACCAGACTGTAGACATCCTATTCTAGAATTATGTGATTCTCCTGGGAGGTGTACAACTGTGCATTTGTTTTTTGCAATTTACTTACATTCACAGTAGGCAGCCCCGGAGTCCCTCCGCCTCTCTCGGGTTCTGGGCTGGGAGTCACATTAATAATGACACAACAGTCCAGGCACTGATCATCGATGAAGAAGGGTTCCTCTCCCACAAGGTCTGGAACATTTGCTCCTGTTATAAATGTTACATTTTTGTTCTATATAAAGAAAGAGAAAGAGAGGAAGACTGAAGCTCGGTCTGTACATTGATATTTCATGTGTAGGAAGTGTTAAGAAGTAAAAACATGGTAAGCTTCTCTTGGAGTATGCGCTAAAGCTATTGGGCCTAATATTCAAAGGCATTTACTGTACACAGTTGACAAGACCTGTAAAGCGTGTAAATGCCCCTAAGTGGGATATTCAGCAGTATTAACCTTGTACCTTTGCTACACGCCCCGATGATAACTGCTTAGCATTGGGGCATGTCGGGGGCAGAGTAGAGACGAAGCCGATCGCAAACTGGTCAGTGGCAATATTGAGCTGCTACCTGTTTAGCGAAATGCAGTGAAAGCCAGGCACAGGAAACCCTGGCTCAATATCGCTGCTGACCGGTTTGCAATCGGCTGGGGCAGCTGACCCGGATTTTCAATGCCAGTGGCCTGATACTGCCCCAGCATTGAATATCTACATTTAGTGTTCAGTGGCAATGACTAGCTGCTGTGGTGGAGCTTGCCGCCGCCACTGAATATCGGGCCCATTGGGTATTTCTCTTTGCAACTTATATGGTCTACCTCCGTGGGAATATTGTCGCTACCCAGTAAGCTTCCTGCAAATGCAGGCAACTCGGATATTCAATGCCAGGGCTGGATATGACCCTGGTATTGCATGTCTGGGGTTAAAGTTTGGTGGCAGTGTCTAGCTGCATGAGATTGGCTAACTGCTGCTGCCGCTGATAATCGAGCCCCATGTATAGAACTTAAAAATTAGAAAATAGGTGGGTAATTTACTCTCCTAACACAAGCATGACCTTCTAGGGGGTCATTTTCTAAGAAGGTGCCAATTATTTATTTATTTAAACTTTTCTTATGTACCACTTTTCAAGCTATCAAAGCGGTTTACAGAGAACAACAACTTGGTTGAGTGCCTGCGGTGACTAACAAGGATTTGCTAAAACGGTGGCGTAATTGAATGTACTGAAAGGCAAAAATTGAGGTACCCAGCAATTGTTCTACATGTGTTTAGTAAGAAAAGATGACTGATCATAAAGGGATGATAGGCGTACCTGTCCTCCTAAAGCATGAAAGTGATCACCGAAATCTTGAAAAAAGGGGAAGGTGGTAAGCGCCATATAAGGGGAAAGTGGCGGTGCAAGTTGGGATCTCTTACAGAGAAGCTGCCAAGCACGTCAGACCGGACCTACAAAAATATGGAGGAGAGCTAACTTTTTATCATGCACTACCTGAGCAAAAGAGGTAGCAACCAATGGAATTGGCGCAACCCATGCTGCTTCTATAGCTAACCATAGGGAAGCGATATTGGCTGCCCAAAATTAGAGGATGCATAGGCAGGCACATCCATAATAAAGTTCGAAGTCTGGGAGCCCAATACCTCCTAGGAATTTTGGCTGGATCAGAGTAAGCCAGCGGACTCAGTGGCGACGGCCCTGCCATATAAATGTAGTCATTACTCATTAGAGCATCACAAAGAAGGACCTAGGGACAAAAATGGGACGCTGAAGAAACAAGAAAAGTAATTTAGGTAATATTAACATCCTGATCGTTTGTACCCATCCTAACCATAAGACTGAGAGAGAATGCCACAGTTTTAGATCTCTACTGATAGTCTGCAAGATAGATTTGTAATTAAGCATATATAGATCTCACAGTTTTTGCGGAATGGTAATGCCAAGGTATCGAAACTGCAATACTTTCATAAAGCCATGCATCTCCGATAAATTTGCGCTACTGGAAGCAGAGATACAAGGGAGGAGAGCCAATTTCTGGTGTTGACAGTAAACCCCGAGACCTTAGAGAACATTTGCAGGATATCGACAATGATGGGCAAAGTAGAGGATGGATTCTGCAAGAAAATCAAGGTGTCATCTGCATAGAAAGACACCATATTATATTGACCCCCTAGAAAAATCCCAGTAGAAGCTAGTTGACACAAATGTACAGCCAACGGCTTAATGGGCAGAGCAAAAAGAAGTGGGGAAAGAGAGCAGTCTTGACACATTCCCCGTTCCAACTCAAATGAAGGAGACAAAAAATCATTTAACTGGACCGAAGCCATAGGAGCTTTATAAAGGGCTACAATCCAGCTTTGGTAAGAGGGTCTGAATCCAAAATGCTCCATGACCACCAAAAGGTAACAACATTTATCTTATTGAAGGCTTTTCAGCATATAAAGAGAGGACAGTAAAGTTCCCCTTTACTTGTGGCAGGCAGAATAGAACATTCAGCAGTCTATGAACATTTTCAAAGCCAAATCACCCTTTAATAAAACCTGTTTGATCCAGATGTACAATTTCTTGAATCCACGAATCCAAATGTGCTGACAGAATCTTTGTGAAGATCTTATAATCTAAGTTAAGTAAGGAGTTCGGTCTATAGCTTCTGCAAACCAGCGGGTCCTTCCCTTCCTTCAGGTTTACTGTGGTTGAGGTCTGGTACATGGAATTAAGGAGATACTGTTGGGGTAGGATATCATTAAAGACCCTTACTAATAGTGGAGCCACCTGAGCCGACATAGCCTTGTACATTTCAGCCGGGAATAGATCAGGTCGCGCAGCCTTGGCATTTTCTAATTGCTGAATGGCTAAATGTACCTCCGCGAGCGTGATGGGGTGGTCTAATGCTTCTTGCGTTTTGGCAGATAGTTGAGGTAATTTTGCCTAAGCCAACCAGCCCTTGATAATCTCAAGAAGAAAGTCAAGAGGCATATAGATCACGATAAAACTAAGCAAAGAACCCTGCGATAGCAGGCAACTTCCTGGCCATTGATCCTTGTGATGTAGATACTGCAGCAATCTTACAGATTTGACGCCGCCTTTTCAACTGCCAGAGGAGTAAATGGCTTGCTTTATTCCCGTGCTCGTAGAAATCACATCATGTGTGCAAAAGTTGTGAAGCAGTCTCCTCCATTTCCAGGGCAGCCAGTTCTCCTCTCAAGGAGGTAAGTTGGCGCCACACCTTGAAGGCATGCCCTCTCCAATGACTCAGTTCTAATTGCACTATCTTTTCCGCAATTTGTCTTGCCTCGTCAGTTTCTGTTGTTTGAATGCTGCCGAGAAGGGAGATCAGCTGCCCCTGCAGTACAGCCTTTCCCACCTCCCAGAGAAGAAAATTTGGCATTCCCTCAAAATCAATGAAATTGAGGTAGCCCTGCCAGCCTTTCTGCATGTCTGCTAAGAAACCCTCAGTCTTCAATAGGTATCGAGGAAAAGCTCATGAACAAGGAGGAGTTTTGAGCTCCTTTATGTGCCAGTCCAAGGTCAGAGAGCCTCATGGTCCCGATATTGACACTCGGAAACAATGAAAGCAATGAACTGGAAACTAACCACATGTCGATGCATGAAAAGGACTGATGCACAGGGGAAAAGAAGGTGTAATCCCTTTCCCCAGGGTGTAGCAGTCTCCCAGATTGAGCTCGGAGACCAAAGACGTCATAAGTCTGGAGTTCATAGGCAAGGTCAGACTACTACCCGTTCTGTCCAGATCTGAGAAAATACAATTGAAATCCCCCCACTTAGGTTTTCCCCCTGGGTATGAGTTTTGAGTGCAACGAGCAACTCCTGCAATGAGCTATCAATCTCCATGGTTTGAATGTAGATATTCAGCAGGGTAATGGAAGCATCATATAATGAACCCGATAAAATAAAAAAACGGTCTTGAGAATCACTGTATTTGGTTGAGAGTAAGAAGAAGCATTGTGGGGAGAACAAAATAGTTACTCCTTGCCTATGAGATGACAGGCTTGAAGCAAACTCTTGGGGAAACTTACGGGAAATCAACCGGGATTGGGTCCCCGGGGCTAGATGTATCTCTTGGAGAAAGACCACATCTGCCCGTTCCCTGTGAATCTGAACAAACACTCTTCTCCTTTTAAATGGAATGTGGAGGCCTTTGACATTCCAAGAAAGGAGTTTAATCATGGGTCCATTGGTACCAATCCGAAGTAATATCCTCTCTGCAACAATGGATGCAGCTGTAAATTGCCCTGAACAAAAGTAACATCTCCCTCCTGATCTTGTAAAACTGGTCACGCTAATGGATCTCATGCCCTTTTCCTCCCAAGTACAGCCCACACACCCCTAGCCCCTCTCTCCCCCTTTCCCTTTCCCTTCCCTTCCATGCCCCCCCATTCTTGAACCCCGAGTCCTTGATTTACAGGATCAAAACTTCCTAAACCATTTGAAGCCAGAGAGATGAGGCACAGCTGCCTCTAGTATGGGGACTGATGAGATACCCAAAGATCTTCTGTCTGACCTATCCCCTTGCCCCAATACCTAACCCAAGCCCCTCAACTAACTGGTTCCCTGCCTTTCTATCCAAAGTGCCTCCTCAACTATCCCCATGAGCTGCCAATGCAACTTCTAATGCACCCACCCCATCCCAAACCCTACATGAACCAAAAATACCCCCGCTATCCACAGACCCCTCTCCCAGGTAAGTTTCAGGTAGATAACATAACATTAATTAATTAATTAATTAATTTATTTAAAGTCTCTTTTATACCGCGCTATTGACATCAGCGCGGTTTACAGTGAACATTAAACTACACATCTCAGCTTGGTGATTTGTGCTTACAATAAACAGGTATCATAACTTGGATATACATTAAAACAATTTTAGCCTCAGATTGATTGCGTGAGTGAGAGACTTTACAGCATTTGGGGGTAGACACATCCCATTCGGGTTGCATAGTATTTTGTCGGGGCATGAAGTGATCCTTATTCTGGAGTTGATCTACAAAGTCCATGCAGGCAGTGAACTCCAAGATCTTGTGTGAGACATTGTTCCATTCCAACACCAGCGCAAAAAGGAAGCTCCATCAGTATTTGACAGATCTGCCCTGTAGATCTTGGGTAAGTGGTTTAAAGCTCCATTTTCTTTCCAATGTAAGTTGGGATAAATCCTGTAATATCTGAAGCTCCCAGTCATGAAATGAGACAAAGCGTTTCCCTCGAAGACTCCACATGAGAGCCACCTTATCTTCATAGAAACAATGCAAGCCACAATTGGGCAAGGGCATGTATCTCTGCCCTGCTGGAAGCTGCCACCTCTATGAGCCCTCTCCAATTTTATGGACCCAATATTCTAGCTACACAGAAGGCATAAACGTTCTGCACAATTTCCATTATGGCTTCCTTTCCTCCAGCAGATTCAGGCACTCCAAAAATGTGAATATTATTATGCCTTTGTCTGTTCTCCAACTCATCATTCGTTTCCTTCAAATCCTTTGTGAATTGTTCTAATTTGTGAAGTTTGGACTGGAACTGCGCAGTGGCATCAATCTGTTCTCCTATATTTATCTCATTCTGAGTTACAGGGTCATCTAAGGACTTCATGTCTGTGCGGAGATCAGATATTGCTTTGGAGAAATCCATCTGAAAGGAGTGCAGTTCCTGTAACACCTCCATCAGATCTGCTTTTGTGGCTGGTTGTGATGCAGTTGCCTCATCACTTTGTATCAAGGCAGGACTGGGCAGTGGCACCTGAGCCTGGGGAGGATTTCCCGTTCCAGCACTATGCAACTTCCGGGAATATTTAGAAAGCGCCACTGCATAAGTATTTTTGGATGCCATGGTCCACTAGAGAAGAAGATAAGGTTGTCAATCACAGTGCTGTTGTAGGAGAACACTTCCTCAGAAGAAAACCAGATGGTCCAATGGCACACCTCGCAAACCTCATAATAGCACCGACTTCAGAACTGTGACCCAAACACTAATAACACCTCATCTAGATTATTGCAATGGTATTCTTCAAGGAACTTCTAAGAAAAACCTACACACTTTACAATTAGCCCAAAATGTCACAGCAAGGATCATTTACAAAGCAAAAGTAACAGACCACATATCTCCTATTCTCTACGCCCTGCACTGGCTTCCGGTCTCATGTAGAATTACCTATAAATCACTAGTTACTACGTTCAAGATCTTTAATAATATAGCACCGTCCTTCCTGGCTACGCTTGTCAATACCCCACAAGAAAGCAGATCAAGAAGAAGAGTGAACCTACCCATGTTGCTAGTTCTGGATACCATTTGAAAGACGAGGCAGAAGACAAGCAACACTGCTTTCTCATTCTACGCACCCACATTGTGGAACAGCCTCCCAGTTGAACTAAGAGAAATTAAAGACCTTCAATCATTTAGAAAGGAACTAAAAACATATTTATTTACTCAACTATTACAACCTTCAACATGATGATGTTCAGAATTCACAGACCAGCACGGACCAACAACCATATTCTGATCCTACCTAGACAAAGCACACACCCACACCTCTTACACAGCTATTTTGCCATCCAGATCTCCCAGATTACGGATATATTTGATGCCACATCTGTAAATATTTATCTGATGTAATTGAATGTAATTTGAATATAATTAGTTATAGGATGCGGCATCGCTTGCCACTAGTCCCATCTGTTCCATGCTAAGAGTTAAATAGTTAAGATGTCCTTCAATTGTTCTTTGTAAAAATAATAATAGCTTGCTATTATAAACGTTTTGTTATTTGTTAACTGCCTCTGATCTCTGGAAGCTTGGTATAGAAAAATGTATAAATAAATAAATAAATAAATAAATAAGGGCTATGCTGCTCTCAAATTTTTTTTCGGTGTTGGACTTATCCCACCATCCACCACTAGATGGAGCTTGCCACACACATTTCAGAAAGACTCCACTGCAGTCGACAGTAGATCCAGACACACGGAGATCAGCACACAAAGGCTCACTTGCAGATGAAAAGAACCAGATTTCCCAGAGAAGGTACCAGGGAACGGAAGACTGAAGGCAGCTGTAGCTCCCAAAAAGAATTCGCCAGATATGGATTCTAGTAGACACTCTGATGCCTCTGAAAGTGAAGCTCTTCCCGCCACCAGACACTGTGCTTGCATGTCAGCTATGCATGTCACCGTCTCGTGGTGATGGCCACAGCCCAGGATGACCAGCAAGAGAATAGGAGGAGCCCTACAGCGGTAACACAAGCTTCGATAGCAGGCAGAGAACAGCTCTTTAATCGCAGCTCTCACCCAGCTCCGACGTCTATCCTGGTAACAAACCGCATGCACAGACCCGATGGCCCGAAACTCCCGGGGAGCGGAGAGAGCCTGTTAGACAAGCTATTTGTACATAACCCCTCTTCTCATGCCCGACAGGTTAGTGGGGTGAGTGGGGGATACCAGTATATGGCTAGGCAGATGGGAGCGGTTCATGGAGCGGCCAGACTCATTACGCCAGAAGGCTTACCGGGACCCTCTGTGATGCAGCATAGCTGCTGAAAAAGCTCTAATTCTCTCACTCACCCACAGAAGGAAAACACACAGACAGGCTGGTATGCAAACAGAAACTTTTAATGTGCGCACAGGCCCAGACAGAGAAACCAGCAATCTCCACAAAAAATCTGAGCCACGAGGGACGTCCTACAATACCTTATATACTGTACATTTTCAAACTCATTCTACAATCCCATTTGTCTCAGATATTTCCTGTCCACCAATCAGCAGCCCCTGGGGAAGGTACCTGGGTGACCTGTCCAAACCGGTGTGCTCTGGTCTGCTGATTTCTGGGCAAAGGGATATTGTGCTCAGACCTGGAGTGGGGGAAGGGTGCCTACTGAAATCTTAATGTCTTCTCTTAGCAGGCTGATCACTTATGTAAGAGTCTCATGGCTTGGGGGAAGGGTCAGGCTGATCACTTATGTAAAAGCCTCATGGCTTGGGGGAAGGGTCAGGCTGATCACTTATGTAAGAGCCTCATGGCTGCCTCACTCCCCCCTTTTTAAGTGAGACCTCAACCGCTAGGGGCGGTAGAGGGCAGTATTACTAGAGGCAAGCCGCAGAGGGGTGTATTGGGTCAGGGCCATGACAGTGGTAGCCGCCTTGAGTTCTACCAGGGTATCAAGGGTGGTGGTAATGAAACGGTAAAGAATGGGGATACAACATGGCAGAATGGCACATAGCAGTAAAATAAAAAGAACCCCTACCACTGGGATTTTTAGTCCCCCTAGCCAACTGAACCACTTCATAAACCACCCAGGACCCATGGACGGGTCAGTAATATGATTAACTAGATCACGTAGGTCTTGGATAGAGTGTTCAATGGAAACACTTGCGTCAGTGAGTTTAAAACAACACATACCCTATACCCTCTGTAGCAACTCCTGCACAAAAGTTTTGTTCCGTGTGCAAAAGTTGTTGTACTGTCTGTAAAAGGTTGCAGGGCCTGCAGAGGCCTCTTTCCTTTGGGACAAAGGCTCTTTCCCTGGGATCCACCCTTATCAGCATATTAATGGCTTTTATTCTTGCTAGTGTTGAGTCATTCTGGCTGCACCCTGCCATTCCCTTTGCTTCATTAATCACTGGCACTGTAGTCTTCAGGGCATATGAGTACTTTGTATCACCAGCTTTGTTTGGCCTGTTTAACTTGTCCAGGCTTGCCCAGCTTGCTCAGGCCTGTTTAACCTGTTCAGGCCTGGCATGTCTTTTCTTGTGCTCGGTCCATTTTCTGTGCACTTTCAGGCCTGACCTGTTTCTTAGCTGGGTCCATTCTCTGTGCACTTCTGTTCAGAGTATGGTTCCCCCTGGCTTTACTCTTGTTGTGCTGGGCTCTGGGTACTCATTTTCTTAGCCCACATGTTTTTTTTTTTTTTTTGTGCCATCATAATGTATTACAGCCTCAGGCAAGGATGCAGCCATACTGGACATACCTATCAGCCAATTTCCCTTCATTCCCAATTTTTCTTTTTCTTTTCTTGTGAATGGGGCAAAGGTAATCCCACTAAGGGCAATGGACAAGCAACCATTTGAGACAGATAGGGGTCATCAGAAAAGCAGCTTCTGGTACTGTTCCCTAGAGACAACATACATTGTAACATCATTTTCTTGCAGCTGGTCAATAATATTGAAAACACATAACATGAAAGTATGTCAAAAGCAGCAGTGCTTAATAATGTGATAAAGAAAGCTCTGATAATAGTACAGCAAAAAACTTGAGCTGGTGTGGGTATTGCAGTTGCTGAAGCCGAAATGGCTTGTAGATTTCAGTTACTTTCTAAGAAAACAATATTAAAAGGATAACAATACAATCATTCACAGAAGCCCCCCAAACCCCCCAGTCAGTCCAATAGTTCTTTTTCCTGCCTCTCAGCAGTTCCCCAGGACCTCGCAGTGTGCTTCACCTTTCTCTGAAGTTTAAGTTCTGTTTCTCTCAAAATTTGAACCTCTCATTCTCATAGGCAGATATCTTGGCCCGTTTTCAATGTGACACACTGATCCAGATAGGGACTCCTTCACACATTTCAGCAGTGGGTAGTTCTGAGTTCTTGGGATGGTCTGTTCCATCCGGACTCTGGCCATTTCCCTCTGCTGGACTCTCTGGATTGCAATTTGGTGACATGGCTCCAGGCCTTATTCAGGAATAAAATGCTCATCTCTTTTTTTCTTTACATATTCATTAGCCAGATACATCACTTCAAATTACCTTCATCAGTTTAATGTCCATCAAAGTCCTTCTTCTTAATATCCCACTTCATCCCTCACAACACTTCCCCATCACCTGCATCATTCCACCAATCACATACATAGGTACTAATGTATCCTTATTTGGCAAGGCTGCTAAGAATATCTTTCTCTCATTCTTTTTCTCAAACCTCTCCTGGACCATTGCTGACGAGCAAGATTTGGTTTTGTCCAATCAACTCAAGTTAATGTTATCGTTATATTTGTAAATAATTTTACAAATATTTCCATATTTTCTGGGAACTCAGTTCCATCTTTCCACTAAATGTGCTCTATATACTTGGGAATAAAGCAATTTCAGATCAGCCTCTTTCCAAAATTTTGGCAAAAAAAAATAATAATAATAATATTTACTCATCTTATTATTGCTGTGTATACTGGACCTCTACATAATGTACTGCTACCAGTATATTTGGTAACAAAGTGCAAGTGTATGAACTAAAAAGATTTGTTTCTCACAGTGCTATAATATACTGTACTCCTGAAACTGAAAACCCTCAAAACAAGGTACACTTTTTCTCTGGACCCCAATGTGTAAAATTCAAATACAGAAAAACAGGTGAATTTATTCCAAAATCCAATAGTATAGCATCTATGATGTTACTGTTCTGTTCATCATTTTTCAGCACAGTGCTTAACAAGGCAAAGTAATTACCTTGAATCCTACAGTTCAAAACAAGCATGAAACTGATACTTTTCCATAAAAAAGGTTGGTGGATACCTGGAATGCAATATCATTGTAGTATCAGAAGAATGAATACAGTTGATCAAGGCAGTTTAATGTACCAAGCAGGAAAGAATGCAATCATCAAAACAGCATTTACTGTCTGCAGAATAAAATGTCAAAGATGGCATATCATGCAGAAGTATTACTTGTTTAATTTTGTATGTGCAGTCAAAACCAAATATATGTACCAGAGATAAAATTCAGGCTTTAAAAAGACAAGTAAAAAAAATCTTCATTTCTTCATAATCTTATAAGGATTTTTTCTCCCTTTTTATAAGCTGTAACAAATGTGTTGCAGCTAATTTTCACACATCAGCTTTGCCCTACAGATATTGCTAACAGTAATTTGGCAGTCGTTCTTCAGCCTTTGTTTGCTTCCAGCCTTACACAATCAAGATGCTGGTCAGACATTTGAGGATGCTCAAAGGAGGCACCCCCAATGGTTCTAGAAGCTTAAAACTCCACAAATAAAATTGATGACAAGAGGATTGTTTGGAGGCTAGGTGTGGCTAGGTGAATTGGGGTCTTTGTTTGCTAGGAGAAAGACTCCTAGGTGATTTTTTTCTTTTGTCTTCTCTAATGGGCCTCCATTTATCTGTTAGAAGAAGGAACTCCTCCCAGTATTTTTCTATAGCTATGCAAACTATCTCAGCAGTTTCAACCACCCCTTACTCACTGCTGAAAGGTGTGATCAAAAATTTGGCTCTTTGACTATTGACTATGCATGAAACATAGTAATGAAACTGGATATGCATTAAATAAAGCAATTGTCTTCCTTCACTCTCTAATGGGCCTCCATTCATCTGCTAGAAGAAGGAACTCCTCCCAGTATCTTTCTATAGCTATGCAAACTATCTCAGCAGTTTCAACCACCCCTTACTCACTGCTGAGAGGTGTGACCAAAACACTTTCTAAACTGTCCCTTTCCCTGCAATCAGTAGATCGGGTGTTTTTCACTGTTTGGGGACACAGGGGCGATTTGTTAATAACTTCACCTTTTACTGATAGAGTATCAAAATCAATCCTGAAATATAAAGACCTAATGTCTGGACAAAACCTTTCTTTCCCTAATCTTTCCCTAATGTCACAACTAAACACAGAGACACTCTAACATTTACAGAGACACTCTAACAGTTTCTACATAACAGCACATTAACTATATGGACCAGCCATGAATCTATATAGGGAAACTGGTCCGGATGCTGCTCCGCTACAATTTAGCCTCCGGACCCCATGCTCTAATCATAATTTACAAATCACAAGTTACAGTGTAAATCTTCTAATCTCAATTCAAGGAATGCAATGTTCAGTGTAAATTTTCTAATCTCACTTCTGGGAATACAATATACAATATAATCCAGATAACAGGCAGAGTTTTGGTTGCGCAAAACACACAGGGCCACAAAGGGAAAAAGAAAGAGGGAAAACAGAAAACAGAGACGTCTCAGCAGCGAATACTTATACACTCTCTTTCCTCAGTAGCAGCTGTTACAAATACACATTACACACACACTCTCTGGCTGTACCATAGGATTTAACTTTTACCATGTGGATAATAGTAATATGAGAAATATAGCTAGCTATTTTTCTAATGTCCACTAGATGGAGCTCCAGGATCACTAGCACAAAAGAAACCCCCAACACTAAAAGCACATGGCAACACAAAAGAAACCCCCAGCAACACAAAAAAAGCCCCCAACACTATAGGAGCACATGGCAACACAAAAGAAACCCCCAGCAACACAAAAAAGCCCCCAACACTATAGGAGCACATGGCAACACAAAAGAAACCCCTAGCAACACAAAAAAGCCCCAAACACTATAGGAGCACATGGCAACACAAAATAAACCCCCAGCAACACAAAAAAGCCCCTAACACTATAGGAGCACATGGCAACACAAAAGAAACCCCCAGCAACACAAAAAAGCCCCCAACACTATAGGAGCACATGGCAACACAAAAGAAACCCCCAGCAACACAAAAAAGCCCCCAACACTATAGGAGCACATGGCAACACAAAAGAAACCCTCAGCAACACAAAAAAGCCCCCAACACTATAGGAGCACATGGCAACACAAAAGAAACCCCCAGCAACACAAAAAAAGCCCCCCAACACTAGGAGCACATGGGGCAAAGGCTCTAAATAAATCGCCCCGATCATCGGAGAATTGCGATCAGCGCAATTATTCTTGAAAGGCACACTTAAGGGGGTTAAGTACTAATATTTTAGGCAATTTTTAATAGCTTTGGCAGCGCTGCACTTTAAATACCTTTAAGGGGCCCAAGGTGGCAAAGTTAAATTTATACTGCAGTTATTTACCGGTACTCGCAAGCACCCCCCCCCCATTCCTACCAGATTTACCAGATACCAGATACAGACAGGACGAGCAATGGTTTCAGAGCCTCTAGGACCCTTATTCGGACTGCTCATTGTGGGTGATCATGCCGCTACAGGTTCACAGAAATTACCAGATACCAGAATTACCAGGATTTATACCAGAATTACCAGGATTTCCAGATACAGAATACAGAACTAGCCAAAACAGTAAAACAGTAAGGTAGCAGTACTCACCAGAACTCTGATCAGACAGAGAGTTTGGATGCCAGTCTATCCAGCCGGTTTTCAATCGGGGGGATCAGCCGCAGGGACTGACCGACCAGATGAGTCAAGGTGTCCTTCCGGAGCACAAAAGGGGGCCCGGGGCGCCAAGGACCGTTAATCACCTGGAGGGGCCCGGTCCCTGACTGGCAGAGGCCCGAACCTGCAAAAAGCAGTAGTCTTCCCACCGTGGGTGTGATGAGAGAGGCTTTCCTTTTAATTTAATTTAATTTCGTCCCACCTGGGGTGCCAGAAATGATGCAGCATAGCTGCTGAAAAAGCTGTAATTCTCTCACTCACCCACAGAAGGAAAACACACAGACAGGCTGGTATGCAAACAGGAACTTTTAATGTACGCACAGGCCCAGACAGAGAAACCAGCAATCTCCACAAAAAATCTGAGCCACGAGGGACGTCCTACAATACCTTATATACTATACATTTTCAAACTCATTCTACAATCCCATTTGTCTCAGATATTTCCTGTCCACCAATCAGCAGCCCCTGGGGAAGGTACCTGGGTGACCTGTCCAAACCGGTGTGCTCTGGTCTGCTGATTTCTGGGCAAGGGGATATTGTGCTCAGACCTGGAGTGGGGGAAGGGTGCCTACTGAAATCTTAGGGGTATGTTTACTAAACCGCGATAATCGTGAATAATGCGCGTAATGTAAGGTTAACGATTGTTCGCACGTCCGAACACGCGTTCTAACGTGCGAACAATCGTTAACCGTACATTACGCGCGTAAACCGCAGTTAATGATTGTAAACCCCCGCGGCGCGTTAAAACAGCGCGGAAGGTGGAGAGTGGGCGGAGAGAAGGGGTCAATGGGCGGAGAGTGGGCGGGGAGAGGCTCCCCCACACCAACGCGCTGATTATCTGAGCAGAATCCCAACGCGAATGAAAACCTGCCGTTAAAGGCATATTAAAGGGAAGAGAAACCATTTACGTCAGTAATGTACAGCAAACCCGTGGAAACCCAAAAAACGTGAGCAGTGTGATACATGTGCACAGAACAAAATAGCAAATAGAAATGTAAAAAGACCATAACAAAAGCTAAAAGAAAGTATAAACCAGCTGTGCAACAGAGATATTAATGGGCAACCATAAAAAACAATTCCTGGAAAGCCCCCCAAAAAACAAAAATGATGTTTGGAAGGGTCTACGGAGCGTAGACCCGTCCACAAATCATTCCCTAGTCAGTTATACCCTGAGCTCTCCTGGGAGTGTCTGCTATGGTTGCTCATTAATAACACCATTGGCCAGTTTGGTTAGGGTCTATCCCCTTTTTCCGAGGTAAATTTCGGGGTTTATGTGCACGTTTGTCTCCATACAAGGTGAATGAGCCGACATTAAAAATGTGCAGAGCAGGGTTTCTGACTCACTCTGCCAGGTTTTCTATCTCCAGGGACTGTGCTGTCCCTGTGGCTACAGTGTGATGAAGCGGACACAGTCAGTACCTGTAGGACCAGAGGGTCACAGGTTCAAATCCCAGCTGGGGCACCCACCAACCCAGTCCCCATATTTTACCCACCACTAAACATAGATAGTAAAGACACCCCTTTATCGCAGAGAACATGGGACAAACACCTATATTTTACCCTACATCCCCCCCCTAACAATGGGCAGTACCCACAGCCGAGTCCCACAAATGCAGTCCTGGAGTGCCACACCTTAATCAGCTCATAGGCATTTTCCAAGATAATGACATGTCAGCATGTTGGCGGAAGGGTACAGGTGGTGGAGGGGGCAGTGGCTTTTAGCCACAGCAGACAGTGGCCCAGCCATGTGCAGGCTGGCACGTCCACCGCAACAGACAGGCCCTGTCGGATGTACAGTCATGGACTCCCTAGGGAATGCAGCCTATCTGTGGCAACACAGTGGTGCAGTGCACACAGACAGTGTGTGCAAGAACAGAAGGTCACAGGTTTCAAGCCCATCTGGGGCTACTGGCAATACAGTCCACATATTTTTCCCACAACTAAACCGTGATTTTACTGTCAAAACGTCATTGCTGAGAACATATGCTTGGTTAATACGCCTATATCTTACCCCACCGAGCACACACAACATAAACAGGCGCATAACCTAGAGCAGAGTCTCCAAAATGCAGTCCTGGAGGGCCACACAACGGTCAGGTTCAATGCTGCCTCAAATAAAGATGCCTGTGCTGCATATCTATGCGCACCCCCATGGCATGCAGATGTAGCTCATGCATATTAATGAGCGACAGCATGCAAATCCGAACAGTGTCTGGCACACCAGGACTGGTTTTGGGAACCTCTGCCGTAAAGCAGCAGCCAACAGGGGGCAGACACACCCACACCCACACACCCAGGCCCCATTGGCAAATGGCTCCTGGAGAGGCAGGACATTGGGCCCTGTGTGCATCTCCCAATACTAGCATGTGCATGCCGTAGCAATGCCACCCCACACCTGGGTATGTGGTACACACCTATCAAACGTGTCCCATGATAACTGGCAGATAGCAAGTCCTACGTTAAGCATAGTTTGACCATTGGGCCCCATCATAACAATATTTCTGATGTCTGCATTGTGTGCCACAGATCTGGTCTCTGACAGTGTTTACCACCCTGGGGAGTGACCTCCCAACAGTATCGCATACCATATCCATGCCTTAACTGTGCCCAGGACTGGTGTGGTGGGCAGGGCTGCTGAACCCCTCTATAGTTGCACAATTCTTGCATAGGTGTCGGAGTGTGTGTCTGTCTATACAGTGTGCGGAGGCTGCAAACACCTTCCACAGCCCACATTGCCAGCACCGTTGCCAGTATGGGCCTGCCAATGTGCATAATGAGGAGCAAGGTACCATGGGTATAGCCCAGACAGGGCGGCCTGGCCAGGCTGCATCTGCACAGCGCATAGGGCACTGACTGTGACATATTAGTGCCTGGCCACCACCTACACAGACAGGGCGACCGCTGTATGTCCTGCAGGGAGATCAATCTCACCCTGACTGTGCAGTGACCACGGCATGGCTAGGCATCCCCATAGTGCCATATAGTACTTCTGTTATGTGATATTTATGTGTCCCCTTTTGGGGGCCAGTCACTGACTGAGCTGCTTGTTGTGTTTGCTGCCATCCCAGGTCTGGGTGCACGCATGTCCAACAGGAACATACATTAATGGACCAACTAGCAGACTGTTTGCAGCTGGTATGTGTCTCGATGGAGTGCATCGCAGGGAGCAGTGGCTGAAGGCCTGCTGCAGGAAAATATCAGATAGTGTCTGGGTGCAGCCTAGCATATACATGCCTACTGTTTGTCTGCCCCTGTGCTATGGATATGTAGAGCGCTGCAGTGACTGCCCTGTAGGGTGTGATATCCACAGCAGAACTGAGGTTGATGGTCCCCCCTACTGCCCCCATTGCAGGGAGGTAGAATGTGGATCTGTTGATGGGAGACCCGGTTTAGCACCATAATCCTCCTAGGGGTCCATAGGGACTACACCTGACTGAGACAGGCAAATATATCCAAGGTGTTTGTGCAGAAACTACCTATCTCACACATTATCACTGCTGTGGACCTCCACCATGGCCTATGTCTGCCATGGATGGTTCTGTGGACCTGGTGCTGGGCACCTCACTGCACCCTCAGGGTGAGCACAGTAACCGCACAATGTGACGGTGTGTAGCCACTGTGTGCCAGTAAAACACACGGTCAGTACCCCCTACCAGGCCGAGGTGCTGTGGGGGTGCACATGGTCAGTTCCCCCTACCAGGCCGAGGTGCTGTAGGGTTGCATTCCCCATCTTGTGTCAATCAGTGGACAGCTGATTTGCATGTGTAGTGCATCATGGTTGTGACTGCTCCAATCAAACCCTGTGAACCACAGCAGATGGACTGTGTGGTGAACTGAAGTCGCTCTGTAGCCAGCTAGGCATGTAGAAGGAGCTACAGAGGCTTACTCCACTGGCAAATGCACTGACTGTGCAGCCAGAACCTATGGGTATGAGCCCACTGTGGTGATACATGGCAGGGCTGCCAGGTGCATCTGCATCTGGAGTAGTGGTATCTGTAACCCAATAATAGTGGAGGTAAAGTACAGACTGCAAGCCTATGTTTGTCATCAAAGAGCAAGAGAGGACCGAGAGAAAGGGTGTAAGAGCACGCATGAGAAGGCTACAACTAATGCTATACATATCAAAATAGACAGATACACAGAAGCTCTACATTGGTCCGGATGCCACCTCCACAGTATGCCAATCAGGGACACTCTCTGTGCCCTGGTCTCCATCCACCCCCTCAATCCATGTAAACAAAAGGGACATTACAAATGTAAGAGACATCTCAACATCAAGGACATTCCTCGACAAAGCAATGTGAAATATCCCTAATGTGAGATGTCAGAAGCAGAAGGTGTTAGAACACATGCTGCAGACCCTGCAATATACAGCAGTAGGACAAAAATGTGGGGGATTCAAAATCCAGCTCATGCCCACAGGCTAGGATAAGCCATAGGCCATCACATGTATAGATGGTAGCGTTAATGTGAGTTGCAGTACACCATGAGGATCTGCAATCAAACATGCCAACGCACGAGCCAACGCACCAGCCAACGCCCTTCCGCCGACAGCAACGCACATAAGCACGCGCTGTGTCATGGCCCCAACACGATGTCTTTGTGCGCGTGGCCACGCCCTCGCCAATGCACGTAGCTACGTCCTCATGAACACACGTGGCTACGCCCTCATAAACGCACGTGGCTATGCAGCTGAGATACACTCAGATCAGATGGCAGCCATGTCACGAAAGCCTGCCTTCACACACAGAGACCTTTACCTGCTGACAGAGCTCTTCTGTCTCTGCCAGCAACGCCTCTTCCCTGGCTCGTCCAGGAGGCAGAACCTGACAAGGGTGAGGAGGGCCTGGGACCACCTCACCAATAGATATAACAGGAGCTCTGATTACCCACGTGAGGTAAGTGTCTGGGGACAGGCACCCCAAATGAGGATGTGGTGAAGAACAGCCTGTAACCAAAGCACCAATAAAATATGCACTGCTGGAGAATGTCTGGTGTTGTCGCGGCCAGCTTGTAGCTAGGTCATCCACACACCCAATATCAGAACCCCCAAGCCCACAGGGGGTAGCTGCAACCATGGCAGAGGTGAACTAATGACCACATTGGTATGCTACGGGGCGCAGTTGCATCCTCAGTGATGTGCCCAATCAACAGAAAACCACAGGCCCAACACCAAGGCCAAGAGACACACAGGGGTCTATCACATGCCCCTGTCAGCTAGCACAAAGCACAAAGACATCCCAGGATGCTGCAGGCCCCTAAAGGGGGTCCATCTCCTGTCCTGGTGCTATGGATATAGGCCTTGTTTGTGCTCACAAGAATCAGGCCATAGCCCCAGGATGCTGAGGATCCCAAATGAGGAGCCCATCCCCTGTCCTGGTGCTATGGATACAGGCCTTGTTTGTGCTCACAAGAATCAGCCCATAGCCCCAGGATGCTGAGGATCCCAAATGAGGAGCCCAACCCCTGTCCTGGTGCTATGGATACAGGCCTTGTTTGTGACTACAGTAACAACACACATCCCCAGGATGCAGTAGGCCTCACTACAGGTCCCCATAACCCATCCTGGTGGTGTGGGGAATGCCCCTGTCAGTGCACACAGGGGCAAACCAGATTCCCAGGATGCAGTAGGCCTCACCTCAGAGCCCTACCCTTCATCCTGGTGGTGTGGGGAATGCCCTTGTCAGTGCACACAGGGGCAAACCAGATCTCCAGGATGTAGTAGGCCTCACCTCAGAGCCCTACCCCTCATCCTGGTGCTGTGGGGAATGCCCCTGTCAGTGCACACAGGGGCAAACCAGATCCCCAGGATGCAGTAGGCCTCACTACAGGTCCCCATAACCCATCCTGGTGGTGTGGGGAATGCCCCTGTCAGTGCACACAGGGGCAAACCAGATCCCCAGGATGCAGTAGGCCTCACCTCAGAGCCCTACCCCTCATCCTGGTGCTGTGGGGAATGCCCCAGTTTGTGACTCATTGGGACGAACCATATTGCACACTGATAAATATATCTGTGTTGCGGCAGAGGCCACCAAAGGGTGTCTGTCCCCTAATGTCAATATGTGTTGTCACTCCAATAGGTCGAGGATCTCCACAAGAAGGCGCGGGAGCTGAGGGCACGGTATCCCCGTTTTGTGCGCCGAGTGCAGAGGGAGCGGCAGGCCCAACAGGATGGTGAGTGATGTGACATGGCCCTGTGGGGCACTGGCTGTCATGACCACAGGATGTATGTAACTGCTGTGGCTGATGTGTGAACATGGAGATGACACGTGTTCCCCTCTCCCACAGCGGATGCACATGCTGCGGAGGAACCCGTAGTGCAGGATGCGGGGTCCGGGGAGCCGTGAAGAGCTGACGTCATGGAGGTGTTGCCCGACCCAGTCGACATGGTGGAGGAGCGCGATACACCACCTCATGGGGCCGAAGCAGCATCTAACGCAGAGGGGGAGGAGGAGGATGTGGGGGAGGGGGGGGCCGGGTGTGGAGGACATGCAGCTGCCTCGTGTGGCTACGGCGGGGGAGGAGGTGAGGGAGGGGGAGAGGGCAGAGGTTCTGGGAGGGCAGGGGGAGGAGGGGCGGGTGCAGGTGGCTTGGGAGGGTAGGGGCCCTGCTGTGGTGGGACAGGGGCCGGAGGGAGGTGACCTGTCCAACGTAGGGCTGGAGGGGGATGGGGTGGGGGGGTTGGGGGGGCATGTGTGCCGGGTGCCCATCTTCATGAGCTGTCACAGGGCTACAGGGGCACCAGCGACCTGCACCATGGTGATAGACGTGGGCATGGCACACATAGCCGAGGACATGCGCACCGTGGATGCAGCCACACAGATACGGGGAGACCTGTGTCTGTGTGGCTGCTTGTGCGGGCTGCGCATGGCCGCGGCTGTGCGTGCACATGCACACGCCCAGAGGCAGCACGCCCTCATCATGGGGCAGGTCCTGGCGACCCTGACCATGGTGGCTGACCGGCTGCGCTTGCTGGAGGAGCACGTAGCTGGGGGTGCGCTGGATCAGCCACCATGTGACAGGGGTCCCCGGGGTGTGTAGCGTGTGGATACGCATTACACACCCGCCCTGTGACAGCCCATGCAATGGCCTACCCCACACACGGAGGGCAGCAGGGCTGGATGACAGCGATGTTGGCATGATGGCCAATGCCAAATCCTCCCAACAATGTTTTTGGTAAATAAAGTTTTACATTGTTACCAGTTAACTGTGCTGTCCAGATATCCCTCTTTGCTATGGGTCAGTGTTGTGTGTGCGAAACATGAGGCCACACACATGTGTGTCAGTGTGAGATACAAAGGGTGGGTGCAGGGTACTGTACACGTGTCATGCGTCTAGCGATATTACGGCCATTACATGGGCTAGTGCCACACATGTCCCAAAGCACACACATGTAACAGTGTCCAGGGGTCAGCTGTGGTGGAACAGGCAAGGCTATGTGTAGCATCTGTGATGGGCGCAGACCAGGGTGGATGATGGCATGGACACAGCAAGTGGGCTAATGGACACTGAGCCTGGAAGTGCACAGGGCTAGGGGTGGACAGAGTGGACATGGCCGCAAGGGGACATGGGCTGGGCCACAAATTGGGTCCATTCGTCGTGTATGTCATGGTGTCGTGGGGCTTTTTACAAATGATGCACATGGGGGTTCCACTGCATTAAGGGTGACTGTTGTCATTCGTCTATATATAATACATGGGATGGAACAGAACACAGGACAGCAGCTCGGACATTGACCCCTGCAACCACATGGACTGTCCCTCCACACATGTGCATGTGGGGCATCTCCGGAGGGTCTGGATAGTATGCAAAGTGCAAGATGTTAGTGGCAAGGGAGGAGACGGACATGTAGTTGGTATGTGGGGAAACCTAACCATGTGCTGTCATGTGTGCTACACTGAGGGTTGAGCAGAAGCCACAGGGACAGGTATCGGACACAGTACGATATGTAACAGAGGAGACTGGCAGATAGACTGTCATCCCAAATGTGCCTGTGCTACAGTCTATGGTCATCGGAGGACAGCTTGTAGACTCAGTAGTGCCTGTCTATGACTGAGGGTATGCAGTACATACCCAAAGCTGTGCTCGCAGTCTGGGTAAGTGTATCTGCTGTGCTGTGATCCCGTTGGTGTTTCCCGAGACCTGGATACGTGGAGTCCTATCCTGTTCACATAGGAGATGGCAAAGCATGGTGAGTGGGGCATAGACACCCCATCTATGTACTGGTGCCCTCAGCAGCTCATGTCCTCCTCCGAGGACCCTTTGATGCCAGAACTATTCATTTTGTGGAAGCAAACTGGGCACATGCCATAACCTAGCTCCACCCACCCACCCACCAAGATATCTGTCTAACTCCCCCCCCCATGAGCTCATGTAATGGCCATGCACCATCATGGGTGCACTGTATGTCAAACACCACCACCACGCATCTCCAATCAGAGCCAATGCAAACCGCCCAGATTCGGTAACAGCCCCATAAGGACATTTCCAGGAAGCCACGAATAGGCCATTGGCAGACCTCTCCCCCCCCCCCAATCATCCCACTGCACATTACCAGTCCAACCCCCCCATCACCCACCGCCCACCTAATGTCATGCCCTTTCCCCCTCCAAAGCCCATGACCGGTTTCCCCCCCCCCCCCGGCTCACGGGGAAAGGATGCGGAGAACAGATGTTGGCTGCAGCTGCTGGGTAGTGTGTGCCTGCTGGTGTGCGCCCAAGAGCAGGTGGGGCATCCCATGCTGGCCACAGCAGTGTCGGTGGCTACACTGTCTGGCAGAATAGTTTGCATCAGGCAGGCCCCAGGGTCATGCATGGGTGGGCTGTGCGTAATACTGACCCCCACAAGCAACACAGGAGACATGACGTGCTACAGCCGCATGTTCAGCGTTTTATTTTCCCCTCCCCCTGCCCCTGCCACGCCTTGCGCGTCCCCTCCCACCCTGTGATGATGGTGGCTCTGCTGCCGCCATTGCTGCCGCTGCTGCTGCTTCCATTGGTGCTGGTGGAGGTGGTGGTGGTGGTGGTGGCGTCACCCCCATTTGTGCTGCTATGCTTTGCAGGTTCGCAGCCATGCTTTCTGCAGCTGTGATAAGCCTCGGGACCCCCATAAGGACCCTGGACATCATGCGCTGGTGTCGTCTAAGTGCATGCCTTTGCCGGCGCTGCTCTCTCAGACACGCACGCAGTAAATGCCGTATACCTGTGGAGACAGCAGGTAGTGCATTGTCGTAATGAAAATAAAAGACTACCTATGCAGACGCATTGGCAACAGAACACAGTTTGAGACTCACCCTCTGCATCCCTGTGTGCCTCTGCGGTGTGCGCCTGCATCTGCTGGATTACATCTGCCACCGCGGACAGCGCCGCATCCCTGTTTCGCAGTCCTGCCTCAGCAAACACGTTCCCGGTGGCGCCATTGGTGTTTGTTTCCCCTCCACAGGCAGGCTGAGTGATGATCCCACTGTCCTCCCCGGGGGGGGGGGGGGTTGGGGGAGCTCCTGCCTCTACATGGAATACCTCCAGCACAGGGTCCATGGGGTGCACGCCAAGGGCTGGCTGTCCTCTTGCGCCTCCTCGGCTGCATGTATAGTGCCTATGTCACCTGTGGGACACAATATCATATAGGTCAGATGCGGCATGACTGCCCGTCTGCACCCGTCCCACTCCCCTAAGAGCACATGTGTGTGGGTGAGCCACATGGGTCCTGGTGGGGGCCCCTCCCTCCCACCCCCCCTTACCTAGCTACCAATGCCGAGGGCACCGTTGCCCTGCGAGTTCCACTGACCCCTTCCCCCTTGCATGCTACCACACATCCAATGCATCCCCGTTACCGCTATCAGCCCTGCAAACACAGTCCTTGTTCGACACAGGTGCATTGTGCTGTCCCGTCAGCCATGTTAACACCTGTGTGGCCGTGCTGCCTCCACCAGCCCTGCACCTTCCCCCCTGCAACACATTGGCAGCCTCTGCTGGTACTGTGGGACCTTTCTGTTTGTCCCTGCACCCATCCGCTTTGCTATGCCACACCCTGCCCACCATGGACATGTCTCCCCCAATGGGTCATGGCCCTGAGGCTGGTTGTATGCCTGTGCTGGCCCCTGTGTCCCCATTTTGTGGAACCATGCCACCTACACCACCCTCCACCCTTGGCCACCCCCACACATATGCGCTTGCAGGCTCCCACTGCTGCAGATCTCTCTCACACTTACCAGCACCTGGGTGTGCTGTGTCCAACTCAGGGGGAAGGCCATGGATGTACATTGTTCCGAGTCTCTGTGCCAGGCGCTGTTCGAGTGGCGTCAGGTTGGCGACCTGTGCTGGGCCCCCTCCTGTGCTCTGTGCCCCTCTCCTCTCTCTCGCAAGCTCAGTTCGTATATTACGCTTGATATCGCAATATCGTTTTCTTAAGCTTTCCACATCCCTGTGTGGCCCATCTGCGGTTGCCACCTCTGCCCATGCTCGGGCACGTGTGGCACTGGTTGTTGTGGAGCTCTGCTGGCCAAACAGTATGTCATAGCGCTCCAGGATTCCAGCCAGGAGGAGATCATTCTCCTCCTGGCTGAACCGAACTGCCCTCTTGCGTAGCTCCTCAGGGAGGGTGGGCCGGCGCTGCTTTTGCCCCATTGTGACATTGCCCTGCAGACATGGGGTTTGCTGTAGTCCAGATGGGCCTGGCCTCTCCCCATCATCATCATGTGTCTCCATCGCTGGGACTTGCTGTGGTGCAGCATTCGCAGACGTTTGGTCAGTGTTGTCCATCCTGACTGTGTGCTGAGATGCGTGCCATTTTGTTCATCCTAGCTATATATAGATTTTGTTTGGGTGTGGCTCTGGGCACGTTGCGTGCGCGCGTTGCGTATGTGCATACAACTGCGCTGTCCTCCTGCGCATGCGTGGATGTGACGTGATTATGTGCCCTAGGTGACCTACTGTGCATGGTTTTCAGCTTTTTTGTATTCTCACAATTCAGCCCTGGGTGTACACACTACACGTGCCCTCCTCCTACAATGTTCTGATGGTAGGTACGACATATGTTTTCTGTCGTAGCAACCATGTATCTTTGTTCAGCGCGTTACCACGCACATTGGGTGATGGTCCTGTTTGTGTGATGCACATTACGTGGGACGTGCGTTGCGTGTATGCGCGTGTGAACGCGGTTTACGCCTCTGTAACATCTTGGCGTTTTCCATAATTGGGAAGGTGTATACCTTGCAGTAGCTTTACACCATGCTGCGTCACAGGGGGACACGTCGTTAGCTATTATCGAAATGGCTGTTGTCGGGTGCAATGCGGGGGTACGCGCGGTCCTTCGTGTGCTACGTTGCCGACTATCAAACATTGCTGACTAGAGGGTGTTGCCTGTGATGGATGTTCCTGGTTGAACAGGTGTGTATTGTTTGTGTGATTTGTATGCCCGCCCTGTACCCTATTTCCCAGCCACCTGTCCCCCATCCTGTGTCTATCATGGCTCAGACTGTGAATGCAGGTGGTGCAGTCATTGCATTGCTGGAGCTAGCTGGGCTGCGCGTTCCGGCAGAGGGAGATGATGGTCCTGGGGCTGAGGCACTGGGCATGGGTCCTAACCCGCTGCAACACAGGCCTGCAGCTGTGGAGGATCCACAGGCGAGTGTGGTGGGACAACAGCACCGTAGGCTTCCTGAGGGGCGGCCACGCCTGCAACACCTCTACAGGCCCAGGGCCATACTCCAGAACATCAGGGAGGACCAGGTGATCTCCCTCTACCGGCTGGACACAGGGGCTATTAGGGAACTCTATGAGGATCTATGACCTGACCTCAAGCCCCTGACTGCTCAGTCACATGCTATACCGGGATTGGCCAAGCTCCTTGCTGCCCTACATTTCTTTGCCTCTGGCTGTTTCCAATCCTCAGTGGCCGCAGTGGGTGGGATGAGTCAGCCAACGTTCTCTCACTGCCTCCACCAGGTACTGCGGGCCATGGTCAGCCGGGTTGGGAATTACATTGCCATTCCCCACAGTAGGCAACATTGGGTGGCCCTGGGACATGCATTCCAGCAGATTGCAGGGATACCACACGTGATGGGCGCAATAGATTGCACACATGTTGCCCTCGTCCCGCCACGCAACAGGGAGGTTGTGTTTTGCAACCGCAAACACTTCCATTCCCTCAATGTGCATGTTGTCTGTGATGCAGGTATGCGTATCCTGAATGTGGTCCCGCGGTTCCTGGGGTCAGCCTATGACTCCTATATCCCGCAGAACTCAGCACTGTTCGGCCTGTTTGAGGCCGGGCAATATGAGGACTGTGTCCTGCTCGGTAGGTATTCCCCACATCCTGTGTGTACCTACCATATGTGTTTCACGGGGGCACCATTGTCACTTGTGTCCCCTGCATGCATGGCATTGTGCTGTTGTGTCCTGGTGCAGCCTATTCTGGACCTGTGACTACAGCACACCCTGTCACCTGGGATGTGGTCACATACCTATGTGCGGCACCACACATCCCCCTGCCTACCATGTGCCTGTTCTTGCTCATCTGGGTCACCACGCACCCATGTGGTGATGGCTGTACCCTGCCTTTGCTGTTCACTTCGCAGACATCCGTGTACAGAGGCATTCTGGACACGCATGGTGTGTCCCCACCATGGATGTGCCTCCTACACCTTTGGAGGTATGACATATGTCTGCCTGTGTGTTGTGTCCATCTCCCGCCCCATGTGCCACGGGATTGTGCATGTGCCATCCGGGGGGGGGGGGGCATTGGAGAATTAGGGGCACAGGACCAGAGACCTGCTGTACAGTGTGTATGGGGCCTCCTCATTCGCCATGTAGGGGGTAGAACGTGTCATGGGCTATGTGCGAACCTGCTATCACACATGTCTGCTGCATGACTGTTTGCTTTGGCCTGTCTGAACTGACACTCCCACCTGGCCTCCCCGGGTTGTGGTCCACTGACATATCCCCTGTGTGCCATATAGCAGGATTTCCTGCAACTTGCACAACTGAGCATCTTTGTGCCAGCCAGTGTGGGTTTGGGCTCCCGGATGCAGACTCTGGTGCACCCCCATCGTGTGCAAAGCTGTGCCGTCAGATGTGTGTGACCATGCTTCTCTGCTGTCCATTTGTGCATTGCTACATCATGGGTTCCATAGGTTCATCTTCTCACGTGTACCGTACTGCCATTTCTGTTTGCAGGTGATGCAGGGTATGGGTGTCGTGCCTGGCTGCTGACCCCTGTGCGTCTCCCTCGGACAGGTGCAGAGATGCGGTACAATGAGGCCCATGCCTCCAGCCGCTCAGTCATTGAGCGCACCTTTGGCGTTCTCAAAAGTCGCTTCAGGTGTCTGGATAGGACTGGCGGGGCCTTACAGTACGGGTCCTTGACTGTGGCAGAGATCATACTAGCCTGTTGCATCCTCCACAACATTGCTCTCAGGCATAATGTTCCAGTCGATATTAATGAGGATCTTGGGGTGGATCCTGTGTGCCCTCCTGCACCTGGCCATGTTGAAACCCGTGCTGGGATGGCGGCCAGGCAACATCTGATCGAGGAGCTCTTCTCCTGTAAGTTCTACTTGTGCTGGGGACGTTTATCTGGGTTGACCATGTGTGAGCAGGTGTGTGGATTGTGCAGCACTACCGTGACATTTCTCGATATGTCTGATGTGTTCTTACCTCCCCAGGATGAGCTTCTGCTTTCCGGGCCCCCAGGGATTGGCTGGCCATACTGCCCGATGCTGTGCTGCATGTGGGGAGTGTGTGTACATCACTGCAACAGGCAGGTGACTCTGGTGAGTTGGCATACAGTGCAGTTTGCATTGCTGTCGTCATGTTCTGACACATATATGTTGATTTCTCTCCACTGCTCCTATGGTGCTGCACATGTCTATGGCCCAATACCCCTTCACCCTTAGCTTCCGTTTGTCACACATGTGGCCATTACCTGTCCACATCTTGAGAGTGTTAATGTCGTTTCTGATGCACATAATGACAGGCTGTGTGCGTCCACCGAGACAGGGCATTGTATTGTTTGGGAGCATGTGGATCACTCACTGCCTTTGTGGCATTGGCAGGATGCTTGGCACTCATGCATGTACTGTGATGGGGGTCACCACTTCTCGGTGATTGTCGGGGGTCCTGCCATCTGCACCTTCTGGCATGCATACCTTGCATCACAGTGTATGTCTCTGTGTCTGCTTAACCTGTCTACATGACCGATCATTCTGCGCCTCCTTGCCTATGTGTGTTTCACGGATGTGTCTGGCCCCCGTTCCTGTGATGTTCCCTCATCCCTCTTTTCCCTTCTGCCTGTGGGCTACTATACATTGTGGGCATTTGTTATATATTCTTTTATGACGTGTCTCAGGTTTGCTGGTGGACCGATGTACGTCAACATTTTGGTTCCACACAACACAACACACCTTGGACATGCTGCACTCACAGCTACCCATGCACACATGGTAATGGCCACACTCCATTGATGTCTGCAGCCTCTATTGGAGCTCTTTGTGCTTTTGCGTGACACGGACATTCCCAGTCAGGTCACAGCTCTAACCTTCACGTAGGCCTCATCTTCCAGACTATGGGGCATACACCACGTGCTGGCGCTGCATTTGGCCTGTTGCTATCATCATGTCTTTGGTTGTTGTCTGTGTGCGGCACCACTGCTGGACATGCTCTGGTGCCCAGTGTTGCCTGTGTGTCATGTGCATTTACAAGAACATATTGGGATGGGGTTCTGGTCTTCAGAGACCTCTCCTGCAGTGGTCCATGTGCACTGTGCCCAGTGTTGTGGCCATGTCATGTGGTGGTATGTATGCATTCTTGGGTGACCTCTTTCTATCTGACTGTCTCCTTTCAGACCTACAGGGGCCGTGGTTTGGTGTGGCATTCCATTTCCTGATATCTACATATCTTCACACAGGACACAGACAACACACATGACACATCTGCTACACTGCATCTGGAGATCCCGTCATCCATATGTGCATGGACACAGCACCCCTGTGAGACTGTCCCTGGTTGTTGTTGCCACAGGGATAGGGGCCTCTGCAATTTGGACACAGGCCTTCTCCTCAAACTCATTGCTGGCATATTTTGAATGTCACTGGGGGGACTGGGCCCCCGTTGCTGCCATGGACTGTCTGTGTATTTTGTTTCTTGCAGTAAAGGGGGGGGGGGTGAGTTGTACATGACTATGTGGCCATGATACATAACTGTTGACATGGCATGTTGCCTTGTCACTCTGCATGCTTTCTCCATGTTCTTTTGGTGGCTGGGGATGGTGACTGCTGTGCATACGGTGGGTGCGGACACTGTGGGGACATGTCATTTTGGAGCCCTTCACATCACATAGAACTGTATGTTAGCGACTGCGGATGAGATGCGGCATAGGATTTGGGTTTGCACCAGTGGGGGGTGCTCAGGGTGTGTAGGCTCAACAGGCAGCAACAGTTGGGTGCACTGGCAAAATGGATTGGGTGTGTGCTGGCAACGGGGGCAGCGACACAGGACCCATGTCTTTCTACAGGTCATATGGTGCACCAGGATGCAGGATACATTCGCTGCTTGGGTATGGTGACTGCCCTTTGTGGACGACTGTTTGCACTTTTGATGTTTTGGATAAGTGGGGTGTTGGTCACCCAGTTTCATTGCCACTCGGGGGTTGCTAGTTTGGGGGACACCTGGCATTGATCGTTTCCTTCCTTGTTAGATGCTTATTTGGCCATATGCAGTGTGCAACCCCATCACATCTATGCCCACCCTTCCATGGTTGAGCTGTGCATGTCAGTGTGGCCTTTTTGCGGCCTGTGTGCCACATTGTCTTGACTCTTCCTAGTTTCCCTCCTGTGCTGGGGCATGTGACTGGGCTGGCTGTTTACTGGGACCGCTGCTGCCGGTTGGTCCGTGCGACATCACTGACCTGGTTGGTCATGCACATGCTCCTCTTACGGTCGATTGTCCATGGACACAGCCCATCCACATGGCTTTCCATTGGCCTGGACCCTTCCAGCCCTCATGTGTTGCTCCCCTGATATATTGCATTTGGTTTACACTGATTATATTTCCTGGGGCGTGTGTGGACCTGTTCATATGTGCCTCCCATCCCACCTGTGGACTGTGATGTTGGCTGTGGACCCCTGCTCAGAATGTGTACTGCATCTTGGTTAGTCTTTGGGGTGCCCTCACCTGTCACACAGCTGTGGTTTTGTATGGTGACATGCTGTGGTCCTGTCTGCATCCATTTCTGTATGCCTACTGGTGTTACTGTAGTTATTCTCTTTCTGCAGCGCTTTCCATCCTAGTGTTCATGGCTTTTCACTCTCTCTGTTCCCCTGTTTTGCTGCCTTTCCTGCACTGGTACCTGTGGTCGCTGTAACAGTCATCTCTTGGCTTTTAGGTCCTGGCCGCTCTTATCATCCTCATCACAGTTGGGGACCATCCTTTGGTCCATCTATCTGCATCAGTGTGATGTGACATGTCCTGTATGTTGCTGTGCACTGTCACCCCGTATCCTACACTGCTACCCTTGTCTGCATTGCATCTCTGTGTTCTTGGTGGGCCTGTGCCTGTTCTGCATGGCAGACCCACTCCTCTGGCCACCTCCACCTCCACTGGGTGACACATTTTCTCCTCAGCTGTCATACAATTTTTTTCTAGTACTCTAGGGTGCCAACAACCTTTGGTGGGTTGCTGTTGCCAGCACCATGTTTGTCCGCGCTGCTTCCAGACACATGGGATGTCCACAGGGGTGAGGGTCCAGTGACTCCCTACTCTCTCTCAGTCAATCACCTGTTCATTTTCTTTACTGTGGGTTCTGTGTGGTGTTACTACTACATCTGTCTCTGTTCCACGCAGGTCCTGCAGGTCCTGCAGACACCACTTGCAGTCCCTAGGGCACACTGACCTTGGCCCACATACCCTTTTTGGGGCACCGTGCCATATGGTTCTATGGGCCAGGGTTCCATCTGAACTCTCTTATCCCTGTGTACCTCATATTGCACTTAGCATGGGGCACCCTTCTCGGGACCATACTGGTCGCCTTTTTCGCACTTCTTCTTGGGCACACTGTTGGGCTACTGTCTTTTGCTGTTCTATGGCAGTGACGCACAAATTCATTTCTCCCTTCAAGGGCAGGCACTGTGGTGGTGCCTACCCACTCCTATGTTCATCTCGGGACTGCTGATGTACATGTGCAGTGCACCATAAGTGTTGTTGCTTTCACCCATATCCTTACCCCCCAGCAGGCACTTCGGGTGGTGACATGGCACCCTTTCTTTGCCCAGTTAGGGGGTTATTGGTTCTGGTGGTACAGCCATCTGCATATTCTTTCTCCACATATGCATAGTATGTTCGTGTTTGCTTTTGCTTTTGACAGTGCCTTTCGGTTTATGAAACAGGTCTGTGATGTTATTGGGCCTTTTATATTTGGTAATGATCTTGGCCTTGGTCTTGATTGTGTTTGCCATATGCCCTTGTTTGCTGAGACCTTGGTTTGTTTCATTGACAGGCATTCTTTGTATGTGCATAGTGAAATTGCTGTGGATATGGTGTGGGGGTTTGTAGCATTTCACAGTTCAGATCCATGGGCTGGCCGCCTCATTCTTGGGACTGTGTAATTTGCACTGACAATATGGGCTACTAGCTACTTAATTACCTGTGGGGGCCCCTATGTCATGGGTTTCAGCCCACAGATGGATTGTTTGGTGGCCCTTTGGGGGGCATCTTGTAGTTTTACTTTACATTGGTGCTGACAGCAGCACCACCCTCACAGTGCAGAATCCTCATGGTGCCTCATCGGGAACCCTATGGCATGACCTATGGGGCTCTCTGTAACACACCCTATAGGGTGCCCTGGCAGACAGTGCACATTTACCTTTACCCTCTGGTGTGACTTGTAGGGTGCCCTATGCAGCACCCTCCGGGTATAGCCCTGTGAGTGTGTGTTTGACAGCAGAACCTGTTCGACGTACATAACAAGCTGCTTCTGACATCACTAAATTGTTGTGCGGGTAATGTCGCAGACTCATCCACAGATACACCCGCATGACAGGTACACATTCACATGATACAGGGCCCAGAGTTGGGCCGACCAATGCATGGCGTGGTGGGGTTTCCTGCAGGGGTACGATGGCAAGACAATTCGGTTCTTACCTGCCTTGTTTCTAGCACGGTTTGAGGTTTTATTTCCTTAATTACATGATTTGTGGATATATTTGACGTTGTACATATCTCAGACACGGTTCTGGATGCGAATTCACACTATTTTCTTCTTTTGTGGGCTGCGGCTCTCTTGATTAAACGGGCCCTCCTAATGAAGGGAGGTGGGCATTTTCTCCCACCTCTCAGGTTGGTTATGGCTGACAAAAAATGGGGAGTAACTATGGGTTCAACTGAGTGCTGACTGGTTATCCACATCACTGACTATGGTTTGTGGAGGGTAAAGTTGCAGGCAGCTTTTGTCTTTGGGGCCACAGGGGGATTTGAACTCACAGACCTTGCACCATCTGTCAGTGTCTTAACCATTGTGCTACGGATCATGCTGCCTTAGGGGCCACCTTTTCTAAATTCTTATGGGGCACCCTGTTGGGCTACTGTCTGTTGCTACTATGTGCCAGTGACACACACAGTCATTTCGCCCTACCGTGCCAGGGGGCTGTGTGGGTACATAACCCTTGTTGTGTTCATCTCTGGACTGCTGATCTGTATGTGCATTGCACCATGGGTATGTTTGCATTGGGACAGATCCTGGCTAACACAGTGGGCCATTTGGGTGGTGTCCTGATGCCCTTCAGTTGCCAGCCAGGGGGTTGTTGGCAGCTATGGGGCTTCAGCCCGGTGGTTCCTTCACGGCCTGTGGGGCCGGTGGTCATGTGCTCAGACCCACAGTGGGCTTCTTTTATCGGGCTGTGTGCAGCATTGTATATTTTTAATGCACATTAGTGCTGCCAGCGAAACCCCCACAGCATAATATAACCTTACAGTGCCTCATAAGGCGCCCCATGCGGCACCTTATCTGGCACCCTTTACGTTGCCTAATAGGGTGTTCTATAGGGGACATTTTGGTGTGCCTCTGTGGACAGTGCACTTTATAATGTGGCCTGTGTGGTGCATTATGGGGTGCCATCTGCAGCACCTTTGGTTGCACCACTGTGAGGGTGTGTTTGCTGGCAACACTACTGGACGTAAAAAAAATTTGCCTCCTCATTCCCTATGTAATGTACAGGATGGTGCCTGGCCCAGCCTTCTGCATTGGGCACACTGTGGAACCCAGAGAATTTGAACCCATGCTGCCTGTGACAGCAGTCAGTGAGGTAACCATTATGCTACAGCTCTGTTTCTGTGATTTGTATCTGTAGGCCTTCTTGGGATTAACGCTCGGTTACGCGCGGTGACGCGCCATGGCGCCCTGTCACGCTCGTTAGTTTTTGGAACGCACGTTGCGGGTAATGATGTACTGCCCATGTCCTTATTTGGGGTTTCAGTCTCTACCGCGGCTCCTACCGCGAATCGCACTAACGCACTTTAGTAAACATACCCCTTAATGTCTTCTCTTAGCAGGCTGATCACTTATGTAAGAGCCTCATGGCTTGGGAGAAGAGTCAGGCTGATCACTTATGTAAAAGCGTCATGGCTTGGGGGAAGGGTCAGGCTGATCACTTATGTAAGAGCCTCATGGCTGCCTCACTTGAACAATGGCAGCCATAGTGAAGGCAACGATACAGCATATATTCAAGCTGAGAATAGCAGTAGGGCAGAAAGTTAGCCATGCCAGCCAGCCATGGCAATTCTTCAGGAATGGGGCATTCGGTAGACTTATTTAGTGCCTATCCAATGCACATCCACACCAGGCAGAGGAAGCTGGGCATGGAGCAAATCTAGGGCACAGTCGTCTTGCAGTGGGCTTATTAGTGCCCCCCCAGTTCCGAAAGATTCTTGAAAGAGAAGTGTTTTTAGCCTCTTTCAAAATTCAGTTAGGTCGTTGATGGCTCTTAGGCTGCTTGGAAGGGCATTCCAGTTTGTGGGTCCGTATATTGAGAAGGTTCTATTGCAGATGGTCTCTGAGCTGTTGGTTTTACAGATAGGTATGTTGAATAGGTTTTGGTGCAGTTGTCTTCTTGCTCTGGTATCCAGATTCTTCTGGAGGAGAGATTGTAGGTATTCTGATGATAGATTGTGACTAGCCTTTAATGCTTTAGGCACAAATAACATATGTAAATGCTGGTACTTTAGGGGCATGTTTACTAAATTGCAGAATAAAATGTGGGGATAATGCATGAAAACTGTAAGTTCCTACTGCGGCAGAGCCTAGTGGCCATGGTAGACACAGGAAACACAGCTGTCGAACGCTGCTACTGCTGCACTGGTAGCGTCACTAGTGCAGTAGTAGCAAACGCACGGCCATAGTACATTCGCATAGCAAGCAAACAAATGCAGAGTCTCTTCTGTGACCCTAACTGTAGGAGAGTGGGTGAAAGGTGGCATCTGGAGATGCAGGGGGCCTTGTATGGGATCAGGCAGGGTGTCCACAGTGTACATCATGGGGGACAGAGATATGAACCTCTCTTACCCGGAGGTGCCAAGGGTACCTGTTCACCTAGGCTGTAGGGAGCACAGTGCAAGGCCTCGGGGGGGGGGGGGGGAGGGCTCCAGCGGGGTTCCAGCTCTCACTCTCACTCCCTTCCTCCCTCCTCTGATCATGTCTTGGACAACACCATAACCATTGTGGAGTATGTCGACCATGATGGGAGAAGAGGGGTATAAGGGCCAAGACCTGGAGGCTCTGGTTGTCAGGTTGTTGTTGTTGTCCACCTTAACTGGGATGGAACCAGGCTGCTGGCATTAACCTTTAAAAAGGAGATAGAGCAGCTTTTAAACTACATAATAGGGGAAAGCCGACAGTCGTCCAAGAGTGCATGGTTCGGAAGAATATATCCTTGAAGGATACTACCAAAAGCAGAGAGGTTCCAAAAAAGAGTAAAGTATCCCAAATGCCCTTGAATATGGAGCAGACAGAGCTTAAAGATCCCAAATTACCCATGCCTACCAATAGCCAGATTAATATGAATAAAATACAGTCTCTAAAATGCTTGTATGCAAATGCTACAAGTTTAAAAAGTAAGATGTGAGAGTTAGAATATATAGCACTAAATGAGAGGTTAGATATGATTGGAATCTCAGAGACATGGTGGAAGGAGGACAACCAGTGGGACACTGTGCTACCAGGGTACAAACTATATTGTAATGATAGAGTTGATCAAATTGGTGGAGGGGTTACGCTCTATGTTAGAGAGGGCACTGAGTCAGAAAGGATTAAAGTTTTGCAGGAAAGAAAATTTGCTGTAGAATCTCTATGGATTGAAATTCCATGTAAAAAGGGGAAGGCAATGGCAGTGGGGGTGCACTATCGACCACCTGGCCAGAATGAACAAATGGATGATGAAATGCTCAAAGAAATCAAGGAAGCTAACAAAGGTTACAGCATAGTAATAATAATGGGTGATTTAAATTACTCCAGTATCGACTGGGTCAGTGTCACGGCAGGACACGCTAGGAAGATAAAGTTCCTAGATGAAATAAATGACTGCTTGTTGGAGCAGCTGGTTCATGAACCGACCAGAGGGGAAGCCATATTGGACATAGTCCTTAGGGGAACACCAGATCTGGTGCAAGAGATAAGGGTGTTGGGGCCACTTGGCTATAGTGATCATAGCATGATCGTGTTTGATTTAATTAGTGGAGGAGGAAATCCACAGTACTACTTTTTAACTTTCGAAAGGGAGACTATGATAAAATGAGGAAAATAGTTAAGAAAAAACTCAAAGGAACAGTTGCAAAGACTTATATCAAGCTTGGGTGTTGTTGAAAAATACTATCTTGGAAGCCTAGACCAGCTGTATTCCACGCTTTAAGAAAAGTGTAAGGAAGTCCAAAAAACTGCTAGCATGGTTTAAAGGTGAGATCAGAGAGGCTGTTGTTGCCAAAAAAGCATCTTTCAGGAAATGGAAAAAAGAGCCTAATGATGAAAACTGGAAACAGCACAAGCACTGGCAAGTTAAATGCAAGGCATTGATAAGGCAGGCAAAGGGAGAATTTGAGAAGAAGCTTGCTGCAGAAGCAAAAATGTGTAATAAAGACTTTTTCAAGTACATTCGTAGCAAAAAATCTGTGAGAGAGTCAGTTGGTCCATTAGATGATAGAGGGGTTAAAGGGGCACTAAGAGGCGACAAGGCGATAGCAGAGAGACTGAATGAATTCTTTGCTTCGGTCTTTACTGAGGAAGATGTAGGGATGTTACCCATGACTGAAGTGGTATTTAAAGGTGCGGAAGAATTGAAGGAAATATCAATACATCGGGAAGATGTATTACAACTATTTGATAAACTGAAGAGTAGCAAATCACCTGGACTGGATGGTATACATCCAAGGGTGTTGAAAGAACTGAAATATGAGATTGTAGACATGCTATTATTAATCTGTAAACTATTATTAAAATCATCTGTAATACCTGAATATTGGAGGATGGCCAACGTAACGCCAATTTTTAAAAAGGGTTCCAGGGGTGATCCGGGAAACAACAGACCGGTGAACCTGACATCAGTACCAGGAAAAATGGTAGAAACCATCATAAAGAACAAAATTGCTGAACATGTAGATAGTTGTGGCTTAATGGGAGACAGCCAACATGGCTTTAGACAAGGAAGATCTTGTTTTACTAATCTATTATATTTTTTTGAAGGTGTGAATAAACAGGTAGACAAAGGTGAGTCGGTTGATATAGGGGTTTGTTTACAAAGCCGCGGTAGTGGTTCGCGATCGCGATCGCAGCCGCGGCCCCATTGAAATCAATGGGGCCGCGGCTCCGATTACGATCGCAAACCGCTACCGCGGCTTTGTAAACAAGCCCCATAGTGTATTTGGACTCTCAGAAAGCCTTTGACAAGGTCCCTCATCAGAGACTTTTGGCAAAACTAAAGAGTCATGGGATAGGAGGCAGTGTATTATTGTGGATCAGGAACTGGTTAAAAGATAGAAAGTAGATGGTAGGGCTAAATGGCCAATTTTCCCAATGGAGAAAGGTGAATAGTGGTGTACCACAGGGATCAGATCCGGCCGTGGATTAGCGCGGCCGGACACAGGCACGGCACCAGTAGGCCAAGGGTTAACCTTGGCGGTGGGCGGGGGGGAGGGGGCGGGCGGCGCGGCTATCGGCTATAGAAGCACTGGTCGCGCTGCGGCTCGCCCTCTTTCCCTCCTCCCAGCAGGTCCAGCACGAGCGGGACAATCATTTACCTCCTCCCAGCGGGCCCAGCGTTCCAGCACGAGTATCGAAAGGAGAAGACAAGGAAGAACGTATCCCCGGCAGTGTCGGCGGCGGTGCTGCGGGTCGCTGGGGAAGATAGACAAGCATTCCAATCAGCGTGAGGGCAGACGAAGAGAAAAGGACAATCATAAGGGGGTGAGCGGTATGGGGGGGTAAGGGGGAGGGGGTGGGGACCGGTCAGATTCGAGGGAGGCCAGATCACGGGAGCATAGGGGTCTAGGAGTGATGCTATTCATGCGGTCATGCGGCCTGTTTGTATGGGCTGCCCTATTCATAACCCAGTACTCTAACCATTAGACTATCCTAGACGTCTGGGTTCTGAAATACGATTCTGGGTTCTGAAATACAATTCTGGGTTCTGAAATACAATTCTGTGGATTTTTAAGTAGATGCTCTTGCAGATGTCCCTATCGGGTATGTCCATGTTTGTGAAATCACCTCCACACCTGGACCTGCCTGCTTTTTTTTCAGATGTTTTGGCTTAGACGTCCCAGATTGCACTTGGGCGGATCTTCTGAAGTTCGCCTCTATGACATCATGGGGCCAATTTCATAAGGGGCATATGGAAAGTTATGTGCTATTTATGCACTAAGTCCCTATTTTAAAGGACTTAGGCACATGAATGGGCACTTCCGCGCGTGCTTTAGACGCTCGCTATTCTGTAAGCATGCGTATAAGTCCCATTGTGTGTACGGACAGAGGATGGGTAGAGCATTGGCAGGGTGTTTAAGGTATAACTTTGCATGTGTTCTGCAGGGCACCTATGCCAACTGTAGTGTGGGTATAACTGCCACAGGTCATGGTGGTGCCAGGGCTTAAAGAAACCTCTTCGCTGCTTAAGTCCGGTGAGTCATATCCAGCCGGATCAGCTGAAAGGATGCTAGCATCTCCCACAGCACAAATGCATCTAGGGATTGCTGAGCAGACTGCAGCAGTGAAACGGAAGTTGTCAAGAAAAGCTTCTATGGTTTATGCTTCCTCAAAGGCATGTCAGGAAGCGCTACCAGTACAGGCTCCAAAGTCAACCTAGCGCAGAGGTATCCACGAGAGCATCCTAGCATAATGCCATCTTGATCCTCGAGCTCCCGCCATAAAGTTATTTTCATGCGTAGGTGGCCACAAACAGATGTAAAATGTGCTCAGTTCTGAATCTGTAAACCTTTGCTATGCTTATAGCAAGAGTTGATGAATCTAATACACCTATTTATTCATTTATCCATATAGTGCCATCTGGATAGTGCTGCTGAAAAATCCATAGATAGAGCACTTATAAGTTTAGAGCAGCTAGTAACATATAAATCCCACTGAATACTGGCCTGAATGTGTTTTGCTCTCTTCTCCTTAAGAAGATGAATAAGCGGAGAGCATGGGGAGCCTACTTAAAGGTCCTTGTCTCCTCTCCCTGCTCCCTAAAATAAAACTGTATAAAGATATTTTCCTACTTTAAATCTGCTGATGCCTAACACACAAACACATGGAAGATCATATTCTTTGCCAAGGGAAGTAGACCAGATCAAACAAACCAACACGATGTACAGTGAACCTACAAGGATGTCAGAGGTTGCCAGAACTCCCTGCTGCAGTGTCTTTCACTTCGGCAGCACTGACTGCAGACTGTTGTGGTTAACCATAGTGTATCTTTGGGATGCCACAATTGTCCTGGAAGGCCAATGAACTAACCAATAGAAATCACCACTGGAATGGCCTGATACCACAACTTGCAGATCTGGGCCTTTTGTATAACTCTTGCAACAACGTCTGCAAAAGCAATTAGCAAGAAATTACTAGCTTTTTTACAAAGAAACCTGCTATGCTGTTTTCTGTGCCAATGTTCATGTATGCGAAATTCCAGTGAGCTGATTTGCATGATTTCTTAGTTTATACATGACTTGTATATGTTTTGCTTATGGGCTTGCAAAAGAAAAATGGCATGAGCAAAATTGTCAAACAGCATGTGCCATTTTTCAGAAATGCAATCAGATATAGTATTTGGGATTTCTGCGCATGTTATCCCATTTGTGAACCCTCTAAGAACATAACATAAGTGGTGGTCACATGATGATAAGATAGGGAGAAGACGTGCTTTCTTCACTCTCCTGCTGTTGGAAACTAAAGTGCTGCAATTTACCTGATCTGTAGCGATTTTCAGCTTCCTAGTGACAGGGGGCTCGAATGGCCACAAAACCTGAGCAGCGGAAAGCTGTGAAAGCGACAGCAACTGCCATGAAAGCAGCAAAATCCACCTGGCAGCAAACAATGGCCAAGTGTCTGGTCGCCCAAGATGGCGGCGGCCCAGTGGTGGTGGGAACGTCTTCTGGCCCCGAACAAGCTGGCTTTGCATGGCCTCTCTTCAACTTTTGAGTGCTGCTGCTGCCCGCATCCCCTTGGGGACAGAATTGATACTCGTGGCCATTAAAACAGGGAACAAGAAGCTCTCAGGAAAGGTAGGGATGATCCAGAGTGAGTTGAAAAAGGCTCAGTCCGAGTTGCAAGTTACTGTGGGCCGCATTGAAAAAGCTGAAGAACGAATAATACTAAAGAGGGACACAGAGAAGCACAAACGGGCCAATGCAGAAAGCTAGTGCGGGTTTTATGAGCCCCTAACTCCACGTTTGAGTAAAATTTGCGATCCTTTAAATGTAGAAAACAGTTGTAAACACCGATGGAAAAACTTGCGCCCAACTAACGCCACGCATATTTAAATCTATTTAAATAGTAACATAGTAACATAGTAACATAGTAAATGATGGCAGATAAAGACCAGTATGGTCCATCTAGTCTGCCCAGTAAGAAGGCCGGAGTAAGATGGCAGGAGTAGGTGCCACTCTGTGCAGGCCACCCCTCCCCATGTCTTTGTTTAGGGGTGAACCCACCGCTCTATGCAGGACACCCCTATTTGTTGAGAAGTTAGATGGTTCAGTTTATTTTGATTTTATTCTGTTGCTATAAATGGATCCATGGTGCCTCTCCCATGCCATTTTGAATTCTGCCACCGTATTTGCCCCCACCACTTCCATCGGGAGGGCATTCCAAGCATCCACCACCCTCTCAGTGAAAAAGTATTTCCTGATATTGCCTTTCAATTTTCCACTTTGCAGCTTCATGTTATGCCCTCTTGTTTTACAGCTTCCCCGTCTTTGGAAGCGGTTTGTTTGTTCATTATTTCTCCTTAAGTATTTAAAGGTTTGAATCATATCTCCCCTATCCCTCCTCTCCTCCAATGTGTACATATTTAGGTCTTCAAGTCTCTTCTCATAAGGCTTCTGACGCAGGCTCCAAATCATTTTGGTCGCCTTCCTCTGAAAAGATTCCATTCTTTTTACATCCTTTGCAAGATACGGTCTCCAAAACTGAATACAGTATTCCAAGTGAGGCCTCACCATTGACTTATACAGTGGTATTAGAACCTCTTTCTTTCTGCTGGTAATTCCTCTTTGTATACAGCCCAACATCCTCCTGGCTTTTGCCAACGCCTTGTCTTACTGTTTTGCCACCTTGAGATCTACAGAAATAATCACACCTAGGTTTTTCTCCTGATCTGTGCACACGAACCTCTCACCCCCTATCGTGTACATTTCTCTTGGGTTTCTGCTACCCAAGTGCATGACTCTGCACTTCTTTGCATTAAATCTTAATTGTCAAGCATTTGACCATTCTTCCAGCTTTTGTAGATCTTTTCTCATGTTAAGGACTCTCTCGGGGGAGTCCACCTTGTTGCAAATTTTCGTGTCATCTGCAAAAAGACAGACCTTTCCATTCAGTCTTTCACCAATATGACTCACAAATACATTGAACGGTGCTGGGCCCAGGACCGAACCCTGGGGCACCCCGCTAATCATCTTTCTTTCCTCCGAGTGAGCTCTATTTACCATCACCTTCTGTCATCTATCAGTCAACCAATTTCTGATCCAGTTTACCACCTTGGGACCCATCCCAAAACTACTAAGTTTATTGATAAGCCTCCTATGAGGAACAGTATCAAAGACTTTGCTGAAATCCAGGTAGATGACATCCATCACATGCCCCTGATCTAGTTCTCTGGTCACCAAGTCAAAGAACTCAATCAGATTTGTTTGGCAAGATCGTATTTCTATAAAACCATGTTGCCTCGGATCTTGCAACCTGTTGGTTTTGAGAAAGTTCACTATTCGCTCCTTCAGAAGCACCTTCATTACTTTTCCCACCACCGAGGTAAGGCTCATAGGCCTGTAGTTTGACACTTCTTCCCCGTCACCACTTTTGTGTAGAGGTATGACATCAGCCATTCTCCAGTCCTGAGGAACTTCTCCTGTTTCCAAGGAACTGTTGAAAACATCATTTAACAGCCCTGCAAGAATCTCTCTGAGCTCTTTCAGTATCCTGGGATCTATCCCATCCGGTCCCATGGCCTTGTCCACTTTCAGTTTCATAAGAACATAAGAACATAAGATATGCCATACTGGGTCAGACCAAGGTCCATCAAGCCCAGTATTCTGTTTCCAACAGTGGCCAATCTAGGTCATATGTACCTAGCAGTTTCCCCAAGAGACACAAGTTCCACATTGCTTGTACTGGGTCAAGCATTGATATCTTCGGTCACTTCTTAATAATGGTTTATGGACCTTTCCTCCAGGAACTTGTCCAAACCTTTTTTAAAACCAGTTACACTAACAGCCTTTACTACATCCTCCGGTAACAAATTCCAGAGTTTGATTACACGTTGAGTGAAAAAATATTTTCTTTTATTAGTCTTAAATAGTTTACCCTGTAGCTTCATTGCATGTCCCCTAGTCTTTCTATATTCTGATAAGGTAAACAATCGATCTACGTTTACCCTTTCCACTCCGTTCATTAATTTATAGACTTCTATCATATCTCCCCTCAGCCGTCTCTTTTCCAGGTTAAAGAGCCCTAACCTTTTTAGCCTTTCCTCATAGGAGTATCCTTCCATCCCCTTTACCATTTTGGTGGCTCTTCTCTGAACCTTTTCTAAAATCGCTATATCCTTTTTAAGATACGGCGACCAGAATTGCACACAATATTCAAGGTGCGGTCTCACCATGGAACGATATAGAGGCATTATAATATCTTTTGTTTTATTTTCCATTCCTTTCCTTATCATACCTAGCATTCTATTTGCTCTCTTGGCTGCCGCTGCACACTGGGCCGAGGGTTTTAACATGGTATCCACAATGACGCCTAAATCTTTTTCCTGGGTGGTGGTTCCTAATGTGGAACCTTGCATCGTGTAACCATAGTTTGGGTTGTTCTTCCCTAGGTGCATAACCTTGCACTTGTCCACATTAAATTTCATCTGCCATTTTGATGCCCAGTCTTCCAATTTATCAAGATCCTCTTGCAATTTTTCACAATCCTCTTGGGTTTTAACAACTTTAAATAGTTTTGTGTCATCTGCAAATTTGATAACCTCACTCGTTATTCCACTTTCCAGGTCATTTATGAATATGTCAAAAAGCAGCGGACCCAGCACAGATCCCTGGGGTACACCACTATTCACCTTTTTCCATTGGGAAAATTGGCCATTTAGCCCTACCCTCTGCTTTCTATCTTTTAACCAGTTCCTGATCCACAATAGTACACTGCCTCCTATCCCATGACTCTTTAGTTTTGCCAAAAGTCAAAGGCTTTCTGAAAGTCCAGATACACAATATCAACCGACTCACCTTTGTCCACCTGTTTATTCACTCCTTCAAAAAAACATAACAGATTAGTAAGACAAGATCTTCCTTGTCTAAAGCCATGTTGGCTGTCTCCCATTAGGTTGTGACTATCTACATGCTGAGTAATTTTATTCTTTATGATGGTTTCTACCATTTTTCCCGGTACTGACGTCAGGCTCACCGGTCTGTAGTTTCCCGGATCAGCCCTGGAACCCTTTTTAAAAATTGGTGTTACATTGGCGATCCTCCAATCTTCAGGTATTAGAGATGATTTTAATGATAGTTCACAGATTACTAATAGCAGGTCTGCAATCTCATATTTCAGTTCTTTCAACACCCTTGGATGTATACCATCCAGCCCAGGTGATTTGCTACTCTTCAGTTTATCTAATAGTTGTAAGACATCTTCCCGATGTATCGATATTTCCTTCAATTCTTCCGCACCTTTAAATAACACTTCAGTCATGGGTAACATCCCTACATCTTCCTCAGTAAAGACTGAAGCAAAGAATTCATTCAGTCTCTCCGCTATCGCCTTGTCGCCTCTTAGTGCTCCTTTAACCCCTTTATCATCTAATGGACCAACTGACTCTCTCACAGGTTTTTTGCTACGAATGTACTTGAAAAGGTCTTTATTTCGTGTTTTTGCTTCCGCAGCAAGCTTCTTCTCAAATTCTCTCTTTGCCTGCCTTATCGATGCCTTGCATTTGACTTGCCAGTCAGTGCTTGTGCTGTTTCCAGGTTTCGTCATTTGGCTCTTTTTTCCATTTCCTGAAAGATGCTTTTTTGGCAACAACAGCCTCTCTGACTTCACCTTTAAACCATGCTGGCAGTTTTTTGGACTTACTTCCACTTTTCTTAAAGCGTGGAATACAGCTGGTCTGGGCTTCCAAGATAGTATTTTTCAACAACATCCAAGCTTGATGTACGTCTTTAACCTTTGCAACTGCTCCTTTTAGTTTTTTCTTAACTGTTTTCCTCATTTTATCATAGTCTCCCTTTCGAAAGTTAAAGGGTAGTACTGTGGATTTCCTTACTATCCCTCCTCCACTAATTAAATCAAAGGCGATCATGCTATGATCACTATTGCCAAGTGGCCCCAACACCCTTATCTCTTTCTCTAGATCTGGTGTTCCACTAAGTACTAGGTCTAATATGGCTTCCCCTCTGGTCGGTTCATGAACCAGCTGCTCCAAGAAGCAGTCATTTATTTCATCTAGGAACTTTATCTCCCTAGCATGTCCTGCTGTGACACTGACCCAGTCGATGCCGGGGTAATTGAAATCACCCATTATTATTACTGCACTGTAACCTTTGCTAGCTTCCTTGATTTCTTTGAGCATTTCATCATCCATTTGTTCATTCTGGCCAGGCGGACGATAGTACACCCCCACTGCCATCGCCTTCCCCTTTTTACATGGAATTTCAATCCATAGAGATTCTACAGCAAATTTTGTTTCTTGCAAAACTTTAATCCTTTCTGACTCAATGCCCTCTCTAACATAGAGCGCAACCCCTCCACCAATTTGATCAGCTCTATCATTACGATATAGTTTGTACCCAGGTATCACAGTGTCCCACTGGTTGTCCTCCTTCCACCATGTCTCTGATATTCCAATCATATCTAACCTCTCGTTTAGTGCTATATATTCTAACTCTCCCATCTTGTTTTTTAGACTTCTAGCATTTGCATACAAGCATTTTAGAGACTGTATTTTATTCATATTAATTTGGCTATTGGTAGACATGGGTAATTTGGGATCTTTAAGCTCTGTCTGCTCCATACTCGAGGGCATTTGGGCTACTTTACTCTTTTTTGGAACCTCTCTGCTTTTTGTAGTATCCTTCAAGGATACATTCTTCCGAACCATGCGCTCTTGGGCGATTGTCGGCTTTCCCCTATAATCTAGTTTAAAAGCTGCTCTATCTCCTTTTTAAAGGTTAATGCCAGCAGCCTGGTTCCATCCTGGTTAAGGTGAAGCCCATCCCTTCGGAAGAGCCCCTCCTTTCCCCAGAATGTTCCCCAGTTCCTAACAAATCCAAACCCCGCATCTCTGCACCATTGTCTCATCCACGCATTGAGACTCCGGAGCTCTGCCTGCCTTTTGGGTCCTGCGCGTGGAACGGGAAGCATTTCGGAGAAAGCTACCCTGGAAGTTCTGGATTTCAACTTCCTACCTAAAAGCCTAAATTTAGCTTCCAGAACCTCCCTACCACATTTTCCTATGTCATTGGTACCGACATGTACCAAGACAGCAGACTCCTCCCCAGCACTATCTAAGACCTTATCTAGGTGGCGCGTGAGGTCCGCTACCTTCGCACCAGGCAGGCATGTTACCAGGCGATCCTCACGCAAGTTGTTCTAACACATCATCTTCTGTGAATGGTGTGGTATCTACTTCATTCCCATCTTTATATCTGGGAGTCACAGTTGGTCCTTCTCCAGGATTTTCTTTAGTAAGAACAGAGCAGAAGTATTTGTTTAGCAATTCCGCTTTTTCAATGTCCCTTTCCACGAGTCCATTCCCAGCACTTCTGAGTCCTGCGATTCCACCTTTGATCTTCTTCCTTTCCCGAATATACCTGAAGAAAGTTTTGTTGCCACACTTCACATCTTTAGCCATCTTTTCCTCTGCGTTTGATTTTGCTATCCTTATTTCTCTTTTTGTCTCTTTGAGTTTGATCCTATATTCATTTCTGTGTTCCTCTGTTAGCAAGCTTTTGAATTTAGTGAAAACTGTGTTTTTTGCCTTTATTTGAGCAGCCACTTCTTTGGAAAACCAAATAGGTTTCCTTCTCCTTTTGTTTTTATTTACTTTTCTTACATATTTATCTGTTGCCCATAGTGCAGAGTCTACGGATCCTTAAAAATTGGCTCATAGGAAGATTCACCTTTTTGAGGTGTGCTCTTTTTAAAAAAACCCTGAGGAAGGCTTTGTGGCTGAAACGCGTTGGGGCACAATAAAAAAGACTCTTCACCTGTAGAATTGTCGTCAGTCCTTGTGTACCTGCTTGGTTAGTTCTCTATCTAGTGTGCAGGTACCTGGTGCTCTCTTTTGGTACTCTATGATGATGCAGAGCCAGGCATAGAGGATTTCACACCCAGCCATAGTGCCAAAGGTTTTACTGCAGGGTCTGAGTAGACGTTAACCTCTAACATGTGCCCCTGACTGTATTTTGATAGCACCAGGTATTTCCCTGATGCTTAGATCATTAAAATTACCTGGTGGTCTAGCAGCTCTTTGAACCTCCCACCCTAAAACCCAAAGTAAAATTACAATTACCTGGTGGTCTAGTGGCACCAAAATCCAACCCCCCCTTCCCTTTACCTTAAAATAGGCAGGAGCACTGCCTACATGCTCCTGCTCTGGTCCACCATCTAGTAAATGGCATGCCTGGCCCTGCGCGGTGTATTCTGGAATGCACCAGGCAGGGTTAGACTGCCATGTAAGGCATAGGCTAACTTATATAGCTGTCTGACCTCACCCAGCACATTCCAAGATGCACCACGCAAGGCCAGGCATGGCATTTTACAAGATGGCGGACCAGAGCAGGAGCGTATAGGCAGCGCTTCCATCTATTTTAAGGTACAGGGGTGGGGGTTTGGATTTTGGGGTTGCATGTTAAAATGTGTGTATTGTCGTCAGGGAACATAAAAGAATCACTTCAGTTTGGGTCTAGCGCCAGCTTTCTGCATAGGCCTGAAAATGATTATACAGAGACTGTTGTGGAAGGTGGACGACTTAGAGAACAGGTCACCACATTCAAATATCAGAATACTGAGGATCCCAGAGGGGAGGATGGCCTTGGAGGAGTTTGTGGAGCAGCTCTTGAAGAAGCTCTTTCATGATCCCCCTCCCCCCAGATGTCGTTGCGGAGCATAAGAACATAAGAACATAAGATATGCCATACTGGGTCAGACCAAGGTCCATCAAGCCCAGTATTCTGTTTCCAACAGTGGCCAATCTAGGTCATATGTACCTAGCAGTTTCCCCAAGAGACACAAGTTCACACATGCTTATTGCGTTCCTGAGGATCCCAGGGGAAGGGGCAGGCCCGCATCCCATACTGGCAAAACTCCTGAACTATCGCCACCGGGACTGGATTTTAAGGCAAGCTTGAAAGGCGGGACACCTGCAAGGTGGGATACCTGCAGGATTATAAAGTATGGATCTTCCTGCATTATAACACAGAACTGGATAAGCAGAGACAGGCCTTCAGAGAGGTAAAGAGTAGGCTTTTCTCTCATAGGATTAAACTGTACTCGGATAAGCTGCAGGTGGTTTGGAAGGGTGTTTTTTACTGAGCCCAAGGAAGTAAGGAAATTTTTGAAGTTACATTTTTCGGATGATCCCCCCCTTGGAAGACCTCACGGCCAGTAAGAAGAAGAAACGTGGGGCGCCTCCGGGTGGCGGAGACCTTCGCACACAATGATGATGAGGAATGGGACAATAACGGTGGAGCTTGACAATTTGCTGGAGGACAAGAGCTGAAATAGTCTGTGATCCGTATTGTAGCGCATCACTGCTCTGGGCTGGATTTGATAGAGCTGGTGGATCAAGGTTTTTATTTCAGTGGGAGAGGAGGTGATGGCAATTGGAGACTCCCCACTTTATTACAGGTCCAGAGAGCTGACGGAAAGTTGTTGGGGCCCTGGGGGAAAGACTTTACCATCTTTTATCATCCTGGATGGTCGGACTGTTCGCCGGTATGCCATCGGAGTTCTCCCCTGGTTTAACTCAGGGGCTGACTCACCAACCCCACCCAGTGGATGTCCTCCTAAAGGCCCTGGTGGGCTTCAGATTCAAGTTAGTTTTATATGTCTCTGTTTTTATTTGTCTCCCGTAGGCGCTTCTCCTGTGCCTGGGGTGGGTGCACTTGAGGGGCGGGACCTAAGTATATATGATGGCTGGAGCAGCAGTGGTGGGTGTTAAGATCTCCTCTATTAATGTCTGGGGGGCTTTAATTCATCCTGACCAAACAGGGGTCATTGCAGGCAGGTATGTGGCTGACAATGTGCAGAGGGTCTTGGAGTTGGTGCATCACTGTGGGGTGGAACCGGGGATACCAGTGGTCTTTTTGGCCTTAGATACTGAGAAGGCCTTTGACGGGGTGGAGTGGGAGTATTTGATGCATACCCTGGAGGCCTTCAATGTGGGGCCCCTCTTTCTGAGAGTGGTCTGAGTCCTCTATAGCGCACCCATATCAAGGCTCCGTAATAATGGGGTCTTATCTGATAAGTTTGCGTTAGGATAGGGGACACGCCAGGAGTGCCCGTTGTCTCCCTTGTTGTTTGCGCTTCACACAGGCTCTCCAGGGAAATAGGGAGGTGGTAGGTGTAACAGTATTAATGTGATTAAAATGAATATCCTGTCCCACTTTATTTATCTGGTTTTGATGCTCCCTCGCCAGGTACTGGAGGGCTTCTTCATTGATCTCACCAGATTGCTTACTCATTTTATTTGGAACGGTAAGAGGGCACAAGTTAAAATGAGTCTCCTCATGCACCCAAAATCACAGGGGGGGGGGGGTTATCTGTTCCTAACTTTAAGCTCTATTACTGGGCGGCACAGTTGAGAATGGTTTACTGTTGGTGGGTGGCAAATCCCGAGCAACACTGGGTGCAGATCGAGAGCACTCAGACAGGTTGTCCAGTTATGGACACACTTCCTTTCTGGACTTCATGGGGGAGCCTAGTGGACCCTACTCTTTGGGTGGGAAATGTGTGTCTGAGTTGCTGCAATTTGACCCACACTTGTCACATTTGGCCTCTCTGGTGCAGGGGGAGTTGTTCCCTTCTGGGCAGATTGACCCCGGGGGGATTTCGCTGGATGGGCCTTAATAAATCTGCTCATGTTCTGGACTTTATTTACCAGGGTCGATTCTTGTCATGAGAGGACATTTTGGAGTGGAGCGTAGTTTCCCTATCTCACTCTTTCTCCTTGTTCCAGCTGGAGCATTTCTTGCAAACACACTGGGGAAGGTATCTGGGGCAGGCCCATCCGATAGAAGAGCTTTTTACCAAATCTCTCAGGAGTAAAGGGTGCCTGGCACAGCTCTACATTCAGGGCTTGTCCAAGAGTTTCTGCTGCCCTAGGCAGAAGCCCTGGTGTGCCACCCCCCCCCGCGCACCAACCTCCGCCTCATGTGCTGAGCCACGCTGCCACTGATTCTGGCGGCAGGATTGGGGGGCGGCTCGGCAGTAGCAGCAGGCCATGTGCTTTGGCACACATGGCCTGCCGCTTCTTACCCTTCCGACATAACTTTGGGGGGTCAGAAGCGGTAGGCCAGGTGTGCCAAAGCACATGACCTGCCGCTACCGCGAGTTGACCCTGCTGCTGGAATCATGCATGGGTGGGGGGGGGGCAGCACTTCCTTCTAGACCCTGCACTCATGTTATTGGGCTGCAGGGAGGAGCCAATCACTGTTTGTCTTAATAGAGGAGATCTGTCTAATTTTTTCTTCCTAGTGGTACAACTGGCGATTGTGGCCAAGTGGAAGAACCGTCAGGCCCTGACCATAGTTGACTGGTCAACGAATCTAATGCGTATTATGGAGATGGAACAGGAGGCGATGCAGCTCCAGGGACAGTTGGGATGATTTGAGAAGCTTTGGTCACCAGTCAGATCAGGAGAGGGAGGGGTGGGTTAGGTTGTCTCTCTCTCTCTCTCTCTCTCTCTCCCTCTCCCTCGGTGGGTGGCCGCTTTTTTTTTTCTCTCTCCCTGTTCTGCTTATTACTATTTTCTTTTTTGTTTTTTTCTTTCTGTTTAATCTTTTTGCTCCATTTTATTTTGCCCTACCACCCTGGCGGTCTCCCCTTCTCTTCCTTCCTCCCTCTCTTTCCTCCACTCCTTCTTCCTCTTCTCTCATTCTCTCTCTCTTCCTCCCTTCAGGTCCCTGCCTAGACTCTTCTGGGCAAAGGGGTTCCACAGTCTCTGCAGGTTGGATTAGTATTATGGAGGTTTCTTATTGTTTGGCCCAGGTTACAGAGAACGGTGGGGGGGGGGGGGGGCAGGGGGAGGGGGCTCTTTGCAGGATTGTATATTGTCAGTTTTATTGTATTATTGCTCGAGTAATGCAGACTGGTTTATGTTTGTTCTGTGTTTCTGCTGGTTTCTGTCATTATGCTAGAAATCTTATTGGATGAAATGTTTGAAAAAATAAATAATAATAAAGAAAAAGAACATAAGCTAAGAAAAGCCAAACTGAGTCAGACCAAAGTCCATCAAACCCAGCGTCCTAACACTGAGAGAAGACCATTCAGGTGATAGAATGTAGACCTATTTCTCATAAGTCATTTCTGCGGACAAGCAATGGATCTCCCAGGTCTACCTGGCTAATAATTATTGTGAACTTTTCCTCCAGGAACTTGTTCAAACCTGTTTTGAACCTAGGTATATTTGTTGCCTTAAGCACATCCTCCGGCAACAGATTCCAAACTTAATTATACAGTCAAACCTCGGTTTTCATGATTAATCCGTTCGAAAAAGTCTGACTAAAACCGAAACGTATGAAAACTGAAGCAATATTTCCCATAAGAAATAATGTAAATCCAATTAATCCGTTCCAGACACCCAAAAATATTCACAAAAAATACATTTTATAGAGAATAACTATATTTTTACATACAGAAAACAATGAGAAATAAATATAAATGACTAATGAAATGGATAAATGAACATTTAACATCACTGAAAGCAAGCTAAGTACAGTACTGTACAGTACAGTATGTTAACATCTGGCCTTAGCCACCCCTGACAAGCTGCTGTGCCCAGCTCTCTTCGGAATCACATTGAATTCAGTCCATTAAAATACCTTTACATTATCTGCTCAATGCTTCAGAATGGCAGAAAATCTTAATGATATAGCTTCAGACATACCCTGCAAGAGAAAGAACTGCCTCCCACATTCATGCAACATCTCCTGCTTACGTTGACAGCTTTTCTTCCCTGCTACCGGGACAAAATCTCAGTCAAAAGACGTTGAAAACCGAAGCAATGCATGAAAACCGGGACAAAATCTCAGTCAGAAAAGACGTTGAAAACCGAAGCGTATGAAAACCGGGGCAAATGAAAACCGAGGTTTGACTGTACACTGAAAAGAAAAGCTTTCTACAATTTGTTTTTAATCTGCTGGTCATTAGTTTCATGGAGCATCCTCGTGTTTTAGTGCTGCTTGACAAGTTAAACAGTTCTCTATTTAACTGTTCTACCCCACTCATTACTTTGTAAATTTCTATCATATCCCTCGGTTGTCTTTTTTTCCAAGCTGAAAAGCTCTAACCAGTTTAGCCTCTCTTAAAGGAGGTGTTCCATCACCTTTACATTTTTGTCACCTTCTTGAACCTTTTCTAGTTGTGCACTCAAGTTGCGGATATACCAGGGATCTATACAGAGACCTAATGATAGTCTCAGTTTTCTTCTCCATCCTTTTTTGGATAACCCCTAACAGGGAGGAGTGGCTCAGTGGTTGGGACAGGTTACCTCAGGCTGGAAGGCTGGGGGTTCAATTTCCACAAGCAACTTCAGGCCAGAGGGACTGGGGTCTCTAGTCCCATGGCCATTCCTTGTGGCCTTGGGCAAGCCTCTTAACCCTCCATTGCCTCAGGTACACTTAGATTGTGAGCCCTTTGGGGACAAGGGAATAAAAAGTACCTGTTAATATACATGTAAACCACACTGATTCTAAAGAGCATGGTATAAAAATAAATATTTGCCTTTTTAGCAGCTGTGATACACTGTGCTGGAAATTATAATGTATTATCTACAACAACTCCAAGGTCTTTATCTTGGGTAGTGACTCCTAATTCAGAAACCAGCATTTTGTGCATCTAGCTGGGATTTTCTTTATATGCATCATTTGGCACTTGTCAACATTAAATTTCATCTGATGTGTAGAGGCCCTGTCTCCTAGTCTCACAAGATCCTTTGGCAAATCCTTGCAATCCTCTGCTGTTTTAATGACTTTGAATAATTGTGTGCCATCTGCAGATTTGATCAATTTACTTGTCACTTCTTTCTTCAGATCATTTATGAATATGTTAAACAGCACAGCTCCCAGTACAGACCCTTGAGGCACTCCGGTACTGACCCTTTTTCATGCGGATAGCTGACCACTTAGTCCTCCTTTGTTTCCTGTCTTTCAGCCAGTTTTCAGTTCACAAAAGAGATGTTGCCTTCGATCTCATGACTCTTTAATTTCCTAAGGGGGCCTCTCATGAGGGATTTTGTCAACTGCAGTCTGAAAATCCAGATGCACTATATCAACAACCCTACTGCTGTCCACTCAGAGGAGCAGCCTAATGACCAGAGCAGCAGGCTGAAAACCAGCAAAGCCAGTTTCAAATCCCACTACTACTCCTTGTGATGTTGGGCAAATCACTTAACCCTCCATTGCCTCTGGTACAGATTTAGATTGTAAACCCTCCAGAGACAGGAAAAATACCTAATGTAACTTGCCTTGAATTCTGAGAAAAAGATGGGAGCTAAATCCAAAAAAACATCTAATAAATTGATAGGCAAGACTTGCCTTTTTGAACGCATGCTGACTCACTCCCATTAAGCTGTGTCTATCCATATGATTGGGCATTTTGTTTTCTGTAAAGCTTCAACCATTTTTCCTGACACTGATGTCAAGGTCTTTAGTCTATGGTTTTCTGGAGCCATTTCTAAAAACAGGCATTATATTTGCCATTTGCCATTTTGTGTAGTGAAGGCACATTTTACAAAGGGACGTCCAAGTGTAATTTGGGACGTCAAAACCAGAATGTCTGAAAAAAGCAAGCACATGCAAATGCAAGCATGATTTCACAAATATGGATATGTCTGGTATGGATGTTTATAGAGATGTCTACAGAGATGTCCCCAGAATAGTACCTCAGAAGATGGATGTCTAATAGCATGATGGTTAAAGCAGTGGGGTAGGAGCAGGGTGGTCAAGTTTCAAATTCCAGTTTGGGTCTTTGTGATCTTGGGCTAGTCACTTAATTCCCTATCTTCTCTACACTCTGGATTTTTAAGGCCAAAAGAAGCACTTTCCTGATACTTATTTATGCAGTAGGTCAAAACATGGACATGCCTACAGACGTCCTGGACATTCCTGAAATCGAACGGGGACATGTAAGTCCATTGCACCTCCCCAGACATGCCTCCACCACACCCCCTTGCCTACTTGGATGTCCCTGCACTGGAGACGTCTGTAAACGTCCTTTGTGGAATAGCTTTGGAGACGTCTGCGTCCATGTGCATGTCTTCGGAATCCAAATCACAACTAAGACTTTTAAAATGATCCACTTAGCCTCTTAGTTTGGGTGAGGTAGTACTTGCAAACATTAACCAGGAAACAGACTCTGGCTACTAGATGATAATAAACCAAGAACAGATGTGCAATATCATGCTGCAATAGTCAAACCTTGAAGCATGTGTTAAATGGGGGATGGAAGCAAAAGGCTAAGATATCATCCTTCCACTGATTAAAGTTAGTTCAGATTATTATACAATTTGATTATTTGCTTTTTATTCTATGGAGCTCAAAGGGAAGTACATAGAATACAAAGCAATCATCAGTATAATTGCTTATGATACAAGGACATTGTTAAACCACATTGGGAGCATAGGTTCAATTTTTAGATCTCTATCCTGAAAATAAATACCCAAGGGTACTGGGAAAACTGCATTGGTCATGGAACAAAAACATGGGATACCAAGATAGAGTCTCTGCAAACTGGGTCTTTACTTGAAGCTATCTTAGGGGGCAATTTAATCGCGGTGTAAAACATATCAATTGATCCTATCAAGATCTTGTAAGGGGATATCTTTATCTCCAATGCAAGGGCTTGCCTCTAAAGTCTAAAGGTCCAATATTCAGTTGGGCGGTACTATGTGCCGTGTCAGCGCATAGCCTGTTCACCATCCGTCTAACCCGGATTTTCAGTGCCAGCCGATATATGCGGTCCCGGCATTGAAAATCCGGTTATCGTTGCATAACCTAGAAACCCCAGGAGCTAGCCAGGTAGCACCGATTTTTGATGTTACATGGTTAGCTCCATTGCCTTAAAAATAGGCGAGGGTTTTCCACACCTATCTTTAAGGCACCAAGAGCTAACCGGGTAGCATTGAAAATCACTGCTACCTAGTTAACGCTTTCCTCCGCCCCTGCTCTGCCCCAGAACTCTCCCAACATGCCCCGATGCTAAGCGGATACCATCTGGACATGTTAGGGACTTAATCGGATTTTCCAAAGGCACTACCCATGTAGGTTCCTTTGGAAAATCTCGGTTAAGGTATTTATATGGGTAACATTAAATAATTTTGCAGGAAAAATGGACAGGGCTAGGAAGGATCAATGGGGATGATGGCATAACTAGGCTCTAGGAAAAAGTGTAAATCCTTGGACATTAGTCAGTCACCATATCTGAAATTAGGAAAATATTTTTGCTCCATTGTGCTGTGGAATTAGATACAAATGTGTCTGTGCTTTTGTTCCCTTTTCCTCAGCTTTCAGACAGCTACACAATGGACTTCTGATGGACCTTTGTCTTCTTTCAACCTAATCAAGTCGTGTATTGAAGCATTGCCTTTTATAGAATGGGATATAGGTTTTTTCTTGCAGAAATTGGGGATTAGGTGCTACTCTGGCTTCATTATTCATTTTTTAAGATTATTCAATTCCATGAGAAGAGTTAGTAGGTATTCTTATGCCCATCTATGGCACTTCTACCACTGTGTTCCTACTGGAGCTATGGATCTGAACGTGCCTAATGTAGTTTAATCTCTGATGTGCCTGCTGTAGCCTTACTTCTTTATACATTCTGACATCTTATCTGAACAACTACTATATTCATATCACAACATGAATAGTGTAGCCTTAATTCTACCTATCTATAACTTTGCTTTGGCTAACCAACCTTGATCATTGCATCTACTGTAACATTCCATCTTCACATCTGTGGTCATTCATGTTTAATACATAGGTTTTCCTTACACTTTCAGCCACGATCCAGTTTCCATCTCCTCGCTCTGTTCCCTGCAGTTCTGGGTTGTCAGTTGCATTAACATCACAGCAGCCAAGGCAGCGATCTCTCTCAAAATTGGGCTCTAAATCTCCTTCAGATGGTCGCATGACCTCAACTTCTCCAGTCATCTTGTTTAGAAGTGAAAGAGAAAGTAGAGGACACAAGTGCATGTTATATAAACTGCGTCTTTTAATGTAAAACACTATTAAGGACTCTTTTTTTACCGAAAGGGTGGTGGATGCTTGGAATGCCCGCCCGATGTAAGTGGTGGGGGCAAATACAGTGACAGAATTCAAAATGGCATGGGACAGACACAGTGGATCCCTTTACAGCGACAGGATAAAATCAAAATAAACATAACTATCTCTTATACATGGAGCGGAGGGGACACCCCTAAACAAAGGCATGGGGAGGGGTGATCTGCATGGAGCGGCAAGTGCACCTACTATTGCCACCTTGCTGTGCAGACTAGATGGACCACACTGGTTTTTATCTGCCGTCATATACTATGTTACTATGTATATTTTAAAACAGGGTGCCTAGATTAATAGGGCAGAAAGTGCCTATTTTAAACCTGTTTTGTAAAGACACATAAGCGCCAATGAGTCTTTATAAAATCTTAGCACAAATCCTGCAGAAATGGCACCTAGATTGAAGGCGCATACTTTACACACATAGTTTATAAAATACATGTGCAAATTGTGACTCTACCCATGCTCCCCCCGAACCCCCACCCTTGAGTGCCTACTGTATAAGTACACATTTATTTAGCAATGTTTATATACCACTTTTCACCAGGTCAAGGCAGCATACATTCAGGTACAGTATATATTTCCCTTATACCCGAAGGGCTCGCAATCTATGTTTCTTTACCTGAGGCAACAGAGGGTAAAGTGACTTGCCCAAGGTCACAAGGAGCAGCTGTGGGACTAGAAACCCCAGTCCCTCCAGCCTGAGGTGGCTGTCCTCCAGCAGGATTGGAACTCCCAGCCCTCGGCAACTTGCCCCAACCACTAGGCCACTCCTCCCACATTAGCTTGTACCTGTTAGTATACATGTAAACCGCTCTGATGCACAAGTAAAGGGCGGTATATCAAGTGCCTTAACCATAACCATTAACCATACTATGCATACTTTTAGGCATGACCATTTTAGGCACAAACTAGTTTATAAAATTATCCTCTGAGGGGTAATTTTATAAGGAGCCATGGAACGTTATGTCCCATCAGGGATGTTTAGTAATTCTCATATGTACATGCATGTATTTTAGCCATTGGCTCTTCTATAAGTATGCATGTAAGGCCAATGGCGCCAGGGCCAGCCCAAGGGTTTCTGCTGCCCCAGGCAGAAGCCCCTGCTGTGCCGCCTCCCCTTCTGAGCAATGCCACCCCTTTTTCTGAGCTGCAGCTTCCACCTGCTGAAGCCAATTATGTCGGTGGGGTTGGTAGAGAGGAGAAAGCCAAGCCAAGCAGTGGCATTGGCAATGGCTTGCAGCAGGTCCTGTGCTTTGGCACACATGGCTTGCCACGTCTGACCCCCTTCCAACACAACCTCCTGCCGAAGGGGGGTCAGAAACAGCAGGCCATGTGTGCCGAAGCACACGGCCAGCCACAGGTGCCATGCTGTACTGCCCACAGAGGTCTGCCACCCTAGGCGGCTGCCTAGCCCACCTAGTGGACGAGTTGGCCTTGAGTGATGCTTATTTTCTCTGTGGCTGTTCATATAGGTGGAATTTGGGTGGAGAATTGCTTCAGCATGCAGTCATGTACGTATTTTATATAATATGGACATATGCATGCTAGCTTCAAGAGTGGAGGAGCAGCCTAGTGCTTAGAGCAGTGGCCTGATAACTAAGGGGGTCAACCCAAATCATGAATAGTGGGGATGGACATCTGGCTTGAATGTCCAACCCCTGCTATTCGCTTCAACCCAATTCCGGTACTAGAGCTCCCCGCATGTCCTAGGCCTTTGCGTGGGGAGCTTTGGACAGGGACGGGAGGGTGTGGGCCGGAGGAGGAGCGTGGGTGGGGCGGAGGCGTGCCCACGATCCCGGATGTACAGGGCCGATTCCAGTTGCGGCCCTATACATCCAGGGTTTCAAGGATGGCCGGGGAACTTATTCCACCGGCAGGCCCCACAAATCAGGTGAGCAGCAGCAGGGGGTTCCCCACAGCCCGATGTTGGCTTTAGCAGGCCCTTTGGGGGTCGGGCAGCGGGGAAAAGCATGTTTGATGTGCGGTGGGGAATCGGGGCTCCTGCATGGTATCCCGGTGCCATGGCGACAGGACGCCACGACACCGAGACTTCATGCAGAAGAATTGGGAGTGTTAAATGGGGCCGTGGCTGGACATGCAGGGTGGCTGAATCGGGGCCCTTCCAAGCCCTTTGCCCCAGTTTTACTCATGGGGGAATGTCCAGCTTTCAGGGTGGCTGAATCGGGGCCCTTCCAAGCCCTTTGCCCCATTTCTACTCATGGGGGAATGTCCAGCTCTCACGGGTGCAGAATTGGGTGCAAATATGGCCCGTCCAGATTTTGGACGTCCGGACAGGCCCCGATCAGAATGGGCCTTTAAATGATCAAGATTTAATTTATGCTGCCACTTAACTCTCCATTGCTTTGGAAAAAAGGTCTAGCAATCTACTTCTGGTCACACCATGCCAAGAAAATCCAGGGGCTGCTGGGTTGCCAGAAGCTAATATTGACTCAATGGCACACATTGCATATTAGATATGCATGAACATTTAAGCCAGTCATAAGGCTGTAAGTACCTGTATAGTGGTGTAATTCTACGAAGCAGTCACAGGGGGCTTAGGGGATCCACTTGCAGGTGATCCTGGTTCTTCTAAAGTAGTTTTCCTTTCCTCTGCCACTGTGCTTGCCCCTAGATTTGACATGTGTTTCTGATCACTTATGCTCCTATTTTATAAAGTCAAATACGCATCTTGGAAGGCATCCACAATTTTTTTTACTTCCTTCCAGATTTTCAAAAGGAACACTCCAATCCACATCAGGTACAGTAGATTAAAGTCACCCAATATGATCATTTCTCCCTTCATGGCTATCTTTGCAATATCAACAATCAATTCGCTATCAATTTCTTCTGTTTGAGTTGGAGGCCTATAGGCAACACCAGTATGGATGATAGTGCCATTTCCTCTTTCCAACATAATCCACGGTGCTTCTTCTTTTCCCCATGTCCCCTATATTTCAGCAGCTTTAAAATTGCTTTTGACATACAGAACTACTCCTCCTCCTTTTCTACCCTCTCTATCTCTTCTAAATACATTATAGCCAGCTATGGCTATATCCCATTCATGTGACTCCTTAAACCATGTTTCTGTACAGTGTCCAACTCCATTTCCACCATTAGGGCTTCCAGATCAGGAACTTTGTTGGCTAGGCTTCGTGCATTTGTACTCATTGCTTTCCAGCATTTGTTGAATGGCCTGTCTGCCTTTTGCATGGGTTTTGTTCTACACGCCCTTTCCCGCTTGCCACTGATGTGTTTTTCAAGTGTGTGGCTGTTTCCAATGTTGTTTTTCTTTTGCTGGGAGTGACATACTGAATTTGTCCTTCTCCATTTTCACTTAGGATCCTTTTCCCTGCGGTGGAGAGATGTAGTCCATCAGTACAGTATAGTTTCTTGTAGACCCATGTGTTTCTCCATTCGCCTATATGTCTAAATCCTTCTTGTTTGTACCAGGTTTGGAGCCATGTATTAAAGTTGTTTATGCAATGCAGCCTTTCTGCTTCCTTACCATGAACAGGTAGAACTTCTGAGAATGCTATAGTGTTAGCAATGGGCCTGAATTTCTCTCTCAGTGTCTGGAAGTCCCTTTGAACTGCAGAAGCAATGTTTCTTGCCAGGTCATTTGTACCCAAGTGGATGACAATATCAGTTTATGTAGTCCCATATGCCTGTCTTCACATGTGGACAGCTCAATGGACTCTTGCCTCCCAGTGGAAGCAGAGCTCTGGGACCATCAAGGACCAGATCCATTGACTCCCTTCTGTGGTGGGCTACCTCAGGAAAATCTTCTCGTAGGATCACCTTTTCAGATGCCTCCACATCAATGCATCCTGACAATGTATGTCTCCAAACTGGGCTGGGGTGCCCACTTGGACTGTCTCTCCACTCAGAGCAGCTGGACGGAGCAGGAATCGTAGCTCCAGATAAATTTACTGGACTTTGTACATCTTCAATGCCCTCAAAGTGTTTCAACAACAATTACAAGGCCACAGAGTTCTCATCCAGATGGACAATCAAGTAGCTATGTTCTACGTGAAAAAGGAGGGGGAACAGACTCTTGGGCCCTTTGCAGGGAGGCTTTCTATCTTTGGTCCTTTGCCATTGTTCATCAAATATACCTCCAAGTAGTGTATCTGACAGGACAGCAAAATGTCTTAGCAGACATATTGAGCCAGATCCTCCTTCCACACGAATGATCCCTCCTCACGAAATAATTTCCTACATCTTTCAGACCTGGGGAACTCTGGAGAAAGACCTTTTTGCCATTCCACAAAATGCCAAACTACCTTGTTTTTGCACCAGAACCCCAGAATCCAACAGGTGGATGTTTTCCACCTTCACTGGGGTCAGGATTTTCTGTATGACTTTCCTCCCATACCCCTGATTCCCAAAATGTTTTTCAAGCTTCAAGCAGAATGGGGCCACATGATCCTCATAGCCCCACGCTGGCCACGTCAACCGTGATTTCCTCTCCTACTACATCTGCACTCTCAATGGCACTCTCAATGGCTGCTCCAACAATATGGAATAAACTACACAGGTACACTAAAAAAAATTTTTTTTAAACTGCCTCTAATGTTTCGATTGATATTTACATTTTTTGGTGCGCTGAATCCAAATCTGGTAACCAATTTGCTCCATCACGTACAGAGTTTTTGCTACATTGGGTTAGCAGTTTGAGGTGAACGTTTCAGATTGAGTGCGATCGAGATAAAAGTTTCTTGGATGAATTCTTTATACTAATTGTTTAGTAGTTATTCAAATAAGAATAAAGAAAATTGTAACAAGGCAGCACATAAGAATAGAGTAATGTCAACAAAACACACTGTGATGGTAGCAAAATTGTCTGCACTTAAAACAGCCACATACATGTGCACAAACATTGAGCATATAAGAGCGAGGTTAGACACAAAGCAAAGCAAAGAAATGTGCAAAAAATGTTGTACAGGTATGTATGTAAGAATAGAAAAAGCAAACCGCACCATTGCAATACATGAAGACAAACACCCGATGGTGTGAAAATAAAATTCTAATAAATGAGATCCGACACTGTGGTAATAACTAGCAAATTTTTATTTCAAAGTTTAGTAAAAACACGATATTTGTCAACACAGTTTAGATTTTAAAGTCATTCTTGGGTCAATCAATCTCCTGGTGGGCCCGTTTCTTCTTCCCCCGAATGCTTCTCTTGGTGCGCTGCTTGGCGTATTTTTCATCTGGGGTTTCCCGCAGCAGCAACCAGCAGAAATCAGCCATCATAGTGGTGTTCCATCTTCCTTGGTACCTTCTCTCTGCGTCCTTGATGTCCTGGTGAAACCTTTCACATTGTTCTTCACTGTACGCCCCCACGTTTTCGGGAAAGTAGTTCACATGGGAGTGCAAGAAATGGACTTTCAGGCTCATGTTACAGCCTTGTTCTTTGAAGGCATCGAGCATCCTGGCAACAATATCCTTATAGTTCTCATCCCGCCTGTTCCCCAAGAATTTGAGAACAACATCCTTGAAGGAATCCCAGGCTTCTTTTTCCTTCTCAGACATCGTTTCAGCGAATGCTCCATCTGAAATGAGTTTCCTTATATCAGGGCCAACAAACACTCCTTCCTTTAGCTTTGCTTCAGAAAGTCGGGGGAACTTTGAGCAAAGGTACCGAAAGCACTCACCATCTTTTGGAAGGGACTTGATGAATTGCTTAATGAGACCCAACTTAATGTGGAGAGGTGGTAATAGAATTTTATCACGAGGTACCAAGCTCTCATGAAGAACATTTTTCTCACCGGGTCTCAAATACTCCCGAATTGGCCAGTCTTTTTTCCCCCAGTGTAGGTCGCGGGCCCGGCTATCCCACAAGCAAAGGAAGCAGGGATATTTGGTGAAACCGGATTGCTGCCCTAATAGCATGGATAGAATTTTAAAGTCTCCACAAATCATCCACTTATGCTCATCATAACGAATCTTCTGAAGAATCAGGGCCAAATTCTCGTATTTTTCTTGGAGAATAACAGAGTGAGCAATAGGAACTGAAGCGAATGTGTTGCCATTATGAAGAAGAACACCTTTTATGCTGTCTTTTGACGAATCAATGAACAGCCGCCATTCAGCAGGATCATACTTGAGTTTAAACTTTTCCTTCACTCCGTATATATCGTTGCAAAATACCAAATCTTCCTCTTTGCTGAAATACTTCAAAAATTGTGTCTCGCGGTTGCGGTACCAATAAAAAGTTGTTCCTGGTGACAATAGATTTTTCTGTTTAAGCCGAGAACCTAGCAGTTGGGCAGCATCTTTTGGGAGTCCTAAATCCCGGACTAAATCATTCAATTCAGCTTGAGAGAAAAGTTCAGGTTTCAGATCTGGTTCAGTTTCAAACTCGGAAGTACTGGACTCATCGGGAAAAGCCATCTGATGAGTCTCATCATGATCAGAACCGTCCACACAAATATGATCCAAAGATTTTGGTGGTTCAGGCACAGGTACTTCGTTGCTATGAGGCATAGGCCTAATTGCTGAGGGAAGGTTGGGGTAACTTATTACGTTCTTATTTTTTAAGTTGTATCCCTTCACAATGCAAGAGCAAAAATAGCAGTCACTGCTGTGGTCTCTTTGTTCACGCCACATCATAGGTATTCCGAAATGAAATGCTTGTTTTTTACCTTTCATCCATAAGCATAGATCTTCCTCACATGTCTTGCACACTTTGTGAGGAGCCCACGGTTTGTCTTGATCGCCTAACTTCAAACCAAAATAGGCGAAATATACTTTTTTAATAAATGCAGAAATGTTCCTCTGCCGCTTTTTCACGGTATATTCCCCACAAATAAAACAAAAACTGTCCGGAGAGTTGACGCAACCTCTGGCTCTGTGAGCCATCACAAATACACAGCACTGCAAACTACAACTGTAGTGAACCACTTCGGAATAAAGCTGGATTACGACTGAGCAAACAAAAGGTAATAATGAACTTGCAAGAAACTGAAATTTGACAGGAACGTTCATGTCGCAACCACCGTGTTTGAGCGAGCGAATGAGGCGAGGCGAACAGGAAAGAACATGTGCCAGCGCGAGTACTGGATTTAGCCCCCCGCCTCCCAATTGTCCTGTTAATGTATAAAATGAATACAAAACGCTCTAAAATATCATGAGGGAGTGTTTCTAGTTAGTTAACCATTACAACCTCTATTTTGGGCCAAGAAAATAAACTGCAGTCGGCTAAAAAGAAATTATGTGAACATTCCTTATATGGGTAAGAAATCTAATTTTGCAAGAAAACGTGACGTGATGGAACATTTTGGATTCAGCACCCCAAAATCTATAGGAATCAGTTGCAAAACTGGAGGTAGTTTTTTGGTAGTGTACCTGTGCTACCGGACGATTTAAGGGCAACTACAGACCTCAAAGACTTTAGAAAACAGCTGAAAACCATGCTGTTCATAGAACACTATGGACACATCACATAACCTCAGAGAATGTATAACAGCTCATGATTCCGCCTAAACACTGTATGTATAGAAAATATTTTTAGCACCACTGTAAATAGCCCACATTGTACATAGCTCAAACCATTCTAGCACGCAATACAACACACATTGTACATAGCTCAAACCAATCTAGCACACAATACAACACACACTCAACTAAATTTCACCCTCACTGCATGTTTAACACACTCACTTTACCCGATTGTTTGCTGTGATACCACCTTGATTAATAAGATAAGGCGGTTTAGAAATACTGTTAAATAAATAAATAAATAAAATCTGTCCCAGACTCGCCCCCTGAGTCTCAGCCAGCTTCTGATCTCCTCTCTCAGGAGGAAGGGATGCTACTCCATCCCAATCCACAGTCTCTCCATAGTGTTGCAAGATCTTAACCTTCCTCAGGAAGTAAAGCAAATCTTGCTAGCCTCAAGGAAACCATCCACCAGATGTTCCTATGACTTCAAATGCTGTAGATTCTCCAATTGGTATTCCCAAAAGGATCTTAATCCCTTCTCAGCTCCTGTGGAAGCTCTCCTTCAGTATCGCCTCCATCTTTCGTCCTCTGGTCTCAAAACGAACTCAGTGAGAGTTCGCCTCAGTGCAATTGCTGCTTCTCACCATCCCTTGGATGGGCAGCCTATCTCTTCACAACCGCTTGTGACGCATTTCATGAGAGGGTTCTTATTGACCAAGCCTCCTATCAGGCCACCACCAGTGGCATGGGATCTTAATGTCATCTTAGGATAGCTTCTTAAGCCATCTTTTGAACCGTTAGACACAACCTCACTAAAGTTTCTCTCTTGGAAGGTCATCTTCCTTGTTGCTTTCACTTCAGCTAGACATATCAGTGAACTTCAGGCATTGGTGGCAGATCTGCCTTATACCCAGTTCCACCATGATAAGGTGGTCCTTAGGATTCACCCCCATTTCATGCCAAAGGTGGTGTCGCCTTTCCATCTCATTCAATCTGTTTACCTTCCTCTAGGGCAGAAGCAATCCTCCATACCCTTGACTGTAAACAGGCCTTAGCCTTCTATCTTCAGAGGACTGCTGAGCACCGTAAAGGCTCTCAGTTATTCATCTGCTTTGATCCCAGTCACTTGTGGTTGCCAGTATCCAAACATAGCCTTTCTAAATAGATAGCAGGTTGCATTTCATTTGCTTATGATAAGGCAGGACTAACCCTTGAAGGTCATGCCACTGCCCATAACATTTGTGCCATGACTGCATCCACGGCAAACTACGTTCTGTTGCCATTGATGAAATTTGCAAAGCAGTCACATGGTCTTCTGTACATACCTTTGCGGCTCATTACTGTCTTGACAAGGACTCCCGTCGGGATGCCATGTTTGGTCAAGCGGTACTCTAGCACCTCTTTCAGACTTAGGGCAACTCCTACCTTCTGTTCCAGAGTTTTTTGATGACAGACATCCATGAAGGATCCATGCCCTTTTGAGACTTGCTCTGAAGCAAATCTACCAATTCTGGGAGCTAGGGAGTCCCATATGTATGGAGTGGAGGAGTGGCCTAATGGTTGGGGCAAGGTACTTCAGGCCAGAAGGTCAGGGGTTCAAATCCCACTAGAGGACAGCAACCTTGGGCCAGAAGGACTGGGGTTTCTAGTCCCACAGGTGCTCCTTGTGGTCTTGGGCAAGCCACTTAACCCTCCATAGCCCATGTTCCCTGTAAAAAATAGTTATTTCCAAGTTATAATGCCCTGTTCAATGTAATTTCAGTTTGTTCAATGTAAACCACACTGATGCAGAATAGCATGGTATATAAGAGAATGTAAATAAATAAAATATATGAAGACTACATTCCTGCTTGTTCCTGGAGATAGCATAGTTACTCACCTGTAACAGATGATCTCCAAGAACAGCAGGAATTAAGTCTTCACAAACCACCCTCCTCCCCTAGGAGTTGTAGGGTTTCTCTCTATTCTTTCCTTTTATCTCAGCTAAAAACTCAATTGAGGAGGGAGAGTCACAAAGATTGGAAGGCAGCAGCGCAGGTGCAGTGGGATGCTCCAAAAGCTTTCCTATTGCATGCTGGGGAGCATTCCCACGCAGGCTCCGTCGGTACCGACATCACCCATATGTGAAGACTAAATTCCTGCTGTTCCCGGAGATCATCTGTTACAGGTGAGTAACTACTGAAAGGGTGGTGAGTAACCACTGAAAGGCTGGTAGATACTTGGAATGCCCTTTGATAGAAGTGATGGGGGCAAATACAGTGACAGAATTCAAAAAGGCATGGGACAGACACAGTGGATCCCTTTATAGAAACAGAATAAAATCAAAATAAATTAACTGTCTCTGATATCTCAACAAGTAGAGGTGACCTACACAGAGTGGTAGGTACACCCCTAAACAAAGGCATGAGGAGGTGTGACTTGCATGGAGCGGCGGGTGCACCTACTCTTGCCACCTTGCTGGGCAGACTAGATGGACCATACTGGTCTTTATCTGTCGTCATATGCTATGTTACTATGTTATCCAGATAAGGGTGCTGAGAGAGAGATTCAGCGGGACTATCTGGATAGCATTGCTGAATATCTCCACAGACCTTCTTAGCACTATCCGGAAAGTGCCAGGGCTGTCCATGAATGGTGCCAGTAACTATCCAGATAGCGGTGATATTGAACTGCTATCCGGATAATTTCCACCCTTATGCAGTTAGTCTCTCTGGATAATTTAGGACAGCAAAAAGCTGCTCTAAGTGCTATTCAGATAGGCTGTCCAGAAGCAGCTGATTATGTTAACAAGACGTTTTAAATTGAAGCATGCTAGCACCTGCTGGACCACATGTGTAATATATATCATCAGTTGCCCATGCAAAAAGATTAATGTTGGAAGGACTGCCAGAAAGCTGAAGATGAAATTAATGGAGCACAGATCTAGAATTCTTACAGGAAACATCAATGTTCCATTACTATCTCAATGACTATGGGAAGAGCATGCATGGGATGATGAAGGTTGATTGATTCTTGATTGCATCGAAGAGTGAAGAGGGGGAGATAGACAAGCAGCATTGGCATGACACAATGATGGATATTTGAATTGCAATCCTTACAACTCAAAGGGCTGAAAGAAGAATTTGAATGGTTTAACATAATATAAACAGGATTTGTATATATTTTATTTCACATTTTCCAAAGATAGGTAAGGATGGATGCAAGCTTGCTGATGAAATTATGGCCACACTGGTGGTTTATATTGCAACTAAGTTGTGTTTTGATATATAGACCATTAATTGTCTGGTTCCTTACCTATGACATTTCCATGAACATCCATCTGGGGATGTCTTGTCTGAATTTATTAAGCTAGTTTTTAATTGAAGATTTATCCCTGACGAAGGCGCATGTCAAATCATGGCCATGTAGGATGGAACTGATATACTAAAATCTGGTGGTTTGTCATCATTAATCACCTTGCTTCTTGTGTTGTAGGTAGCCGGCATATTCAGCGGCAGAAACCAGATATGTTCCACTGCTGAATATCTGATTTAAACTAAAGGTGGTGGCAGCTAGGAATGGCAGCTAGGCATTTTATTCTGCCTAGCTGCTGCCGCTGAATATGTCCCCCTTTAATTATCAAATCATAATATGATGGATAATAGAGTTGATCATTTTCCATTTTATAAAGGGACTCAATGAGTTAATATGCCACCCATCGATTTAATTATTCATACTATGCATGAAGCTTTAAGCAATTGCAGTCACAGCTAGTGTACCTTGTTGGGACGGCTTCAAGCCATACTCTATATGATGGCCATACAGTTGAGCTAAGTGTAATCATTAAAATGAATTAATTAGTCATACTCGCAGTGTGGTGTGCTCTAAATCAGGTCAATCGCATTCAGTAATAGGAGTTTCAAAGCTGAAATCAGGCAAAGCGAGGGTACATAGTTAATTGAACCATTACATCATCATGTCATCTCATGTAAACTGGTTTCCATTTGGACAAATCTATAATTAAACGGCAAATGTGATGGCAACGAGAACAAAAGATATATGTCGACATTTACACTGATAGAGAGACTGGATGTTCTCTTGAAATGAAGAGTTAGATTAGGGGTTCTCAACCCAGCCCTCGGGACACACCTAACCAGTCAGGTTTTCAGGATAATCACAATATGCATGAGAGAGATTTGCATAAAATGAAGGCAGTGCATGAAAATTTCTCTCATGCATATTCATGATGGTTATCCTGAAAATCTGACTGGCTAGATGTGTTATGAGGACTGGGTTGAGACCCCAGAGTTAGACAGACAGCCCCTAAAGCAGCCCTATGCTGACAGAACTCGAGTCAGGCAAGGAAGAGAGGAGCATATCAGCTTTAAGATAAATAATTCAAGAATTGAATAGAAACTTTATATGCACTTTAAAACTTTCAAAGAAGATTTTCAGTAATACATTGAAGGACTGGAGTAATGACTGAAGTGAGCTCTTTCAAGGCACAGTAGTGAGTTACCTGCACTGAACTCCCCTCTCTGAAGTTCTTTTACAATTTTAATAAGAGTGTTTAAGCAGCTTTTGCTTTTATATAGTTAACTAAACTAAATTACCAGGCCAATTACCAATAAATATAATCAATCAAATCACAAAACAGGTAACATATACACCTAAAAAGGTAGAACACACATATGGAATTTATTATTTCATACAACATTAAAATATAATATCATATTACAAGAGATGTCTACAAGCAATATAACAACTATACACAAATTATATAAATCTACCATAAATGAAGGCCGCGTGGCGGAGTCCAGGCCGGCCGCCTGTAACCGGGCGGCGCGGCAAGCGACGAGGGGAAGCGCAGGGGGGGAAGAGGGGGGGGGGTTGCTAGGGGAGCAAGCCGCGTCTTGCAAACTCATTGGCTCCCGTACCGTGGAAGCGGGAGCCAATGAGGGAAGGCTGGACGGAGAAGCGGCAGTTGAGTTCGGGGCTTCGGAGGGAGCGGTAGAGCCGGGAGCATTTTGAGCATTTTTTAGAGCCGGGAAGCATTTTTTTTTTTTTCTTACGGTGCGTGCGGAGCGGGGCGAGCTGAGAGCAGCCGTGCTTACCAGTTCCCGGCTGTCGGGCTTCGGACGGGCCTTGCGGGTGCTGCGGCAGATCGTAGGAGGCGGGCAGAGCTGCAGAGACGTGGCGTGTGCGGCACGTGGAGGCGGTGGAATTTCGCGGTGCCGGAGGCGCCTGGGTGCGGCAAGTACTGTCTCAAAATCAATAGAATAAAATATAAGCGGCTCCTGCGGTACTTGGCAGTGCAGGGTTGGGCACGATTATGCCAGCGGGCAGGCAGCAACGCGGCCGGGCGCCCCAAAAAGCCGCGGGCCCTGCAAGGAGGCAGGCCAGGCAGTTGAGGCGGGGATCGCTGGGGGGGGAGGGCAGTGGAAGCCCATACCCGGGAGGGGGGCGGTGTGGGGGCTCGAGGGAGAGGTATGAGAGCGGGTCGGGTGGCAAGGGGGGAGCGGGCTGCGTCACGTGGGGCCTCAGCCTCAGGCCGGGAGGGGGGGAGTAGTGCTGCAGTACTGACAGAAGGGGCTGTAAGAGCCACTGCACGTGGGTCCCGTTCCCGGTCACGGCCAAGGGGGGTGCAGAGGGGGGAGGCATTTGGAGTGCAGAGGGGAGGGGGGCGGGGCGGAGACCCTGGGTCGGGAGATGGGTGGGGGGCATGGGGGGAAGGGGCTTCCTTGAGCCCAGGGGACAGGGGGTATGGGGGTGCGGACGGTCCTTTTGCCAGTGGACTGCACATGTTTTATCCAGGATGGGGGGTGCAAAGGGGGGCGGGGCCCATGCAGGGCTGCACGGCTTGGGATCATTGGGCGAGGGGGGGGAGGGGTCCTCAGGGGCCGAGTGGATGGGAGCTTGGCGGCCGGCCGGGCCGGCAGATCTTCCTTCCCCTGTTTGTCCTGCTCTGTTTCCACAGATGTCTTCGCGAGGAGCTGGCGCTGCAGCACGGGGCGGAGAGGGCACCCAGGATGCGGTGCCCCAGTCGGCGACGCAAGAGTTCGGCGGAGTGGGAGACAGCTCGACGCTGAATGAGCCAGCGTTGAGTCCCGCCGGAGCAGTCGGGGGCGTGGCGAGCCAAGGGGACCCAGGTGAGTTAACTGCGGTGCGTGGTGATACGACGGGGTGCAGGAAGAGGTCGGCGAAACGCTCTGTGAAGAGGCACAGGAAACATTGGAGGGGTGGTAAGAGGCGGCGCGGATCCGATTCATCGTCTTCTTCGTCCAGTGGGTCGTCTACCTCCTCTGTACTCGGTGAAGGCGCGGGGCTCGGGGCGCGTGGTGGGGCGACAGAGCTGCCGCTGGGGGGCGCTTCTTCGTTGGCGGCTTATGCGGAGTTGTGGGTGGGGGTCCCAAAGAAATTGCGGCGGAGGATCAAAAAGCGTAGATATATTGATATTTTCCGGTTGATGGAGGGGCGGAGGCGTTACGGGGATAGCAAGAAGAAGAGGAAGGAGGATGAAAAAGCGGGGAGAGTTAAAAAAGTTTCGCGGAATGTCGTGAATTGGACGAGATCGTTTTTGCGTTTAGCGAGCGTCTGGGGCCATTATCATCCTGAGCAACATGGGATGTTGTTGGCATATGCAGATGCAATATTGGAGGCGGCGCAGATGCATGAGGGTTGGTCGTGGTTAAACTACGACGAGCGCTTTCGGAATAAAATGGAAGAGAATCCTTCTCTGTCTTGGGGCTCCCAAGACATTAACTTATGGCTCACACAGATGTCCGCAAAGGGGGGGTCTGGGGGGTTCGGGGGTGGGAAGTTAGGGGGCGTGGCCCAGGGGAGCGGGGGTCGTTCCTTTCGGAGTTCCGGAGGTGGGGTGTCCCAGAAGGGATTGGCAGGGGGATCCGGGGATGTGTGCTGGAGGTTTAATAAAGCCTCGTGTCCCTTTCCCGACTGTAAATTTAGGCATGCCTGTTCAAGCTGCGGGGGGGGGGGGGCATCCAGCTGCCAAGTGTGGCAAGAAGCCCCCCACCCCTTCCGGTGGGCCTCTGCCAAAATAGGGCCTTACGCTCCTTAGCCCCTACCCCGATTAACGTACCGGCATTACAGGCGAGGTTGGCCGGTTATCCCAAAAGGGGTGACAGGGCCATTTTAGAAGAGGGGTTTCGGGTGGGGTTTATCATTCCGGTGGTGGGGGAAGTGCGCGGCCGGTTGTCGCGCAATGCACCTTCTGTCAGGCGGTTGGCGGCCGTGGTGCATGAAAAGTTGTTAGCTGAGTTGCGCCTTGGGCGGGTGGCGGGCCCCTTCCTTGATCAGCCGTTCCCAGAGTTTGTGGTTTCTCCATTAGGGATTATCCCCAAAAAAGAGGTGGGGAAGTTTAGATTAATTCACAACCTGTCCTTCCCGGTAGGGGAGTCGGTTAATGATCATATACCGCCGGATAGGTGCACGGTGCGGTACGCGTCATTTGATCGGGCAGTCGAACTGGTGAGGGGTGCTGGGCCAGGGGCGTGGATGGCGAAGGTTGACATTGAGTCGGCTTTTCGACTCCTGCCGGTGCATCCCGATAGTTTTCATTTGTTGGGGTTTCGGTTTGCGGATCACTTTTACTTTGATAAGTGCATGCCGATGGGGTGTTCAGTGTCCTGTGCTTACTTCGAGAAGTTTAGCACCTTTTTGCATTGGGCATTGGTGAAGGAGGTCGGTTATGCAACTGTTGTTCACTATCTAGACGATTTTTTGTTTGTGGGGAGTGAGCATTCTGGGGATTGCCAGGCGCTGGTCCAGGGCTTTATGTTATTGGCGGGTGAGTTGGGCGTTCCGCTAGCAGATGGAAAGACGGAGGGACCTGCGCGGTCCTTGACCTTCTTAGGTGTAGAATTGGATTCGGCTGCGATGATGGTGCGTCTTCCTGGTGATAAAGTGGTCCGTTTAAGGGTGTTGGTAGCCAATGCCAGGGCATCCCGTAAGTTGACGTTGAAGGAATTTCAGTCCTTGCTCGGGGCGTTGAATTTTGCGTGCCGGGTGATTCCGATGGGTAGAGTGTTTCTGCGTCGTTTGGCGAGGGCCACAGCGGGGGTGCTCCAACCGCACCATCGGATTCGGGTGTCCGGTGGGATGAGAGCGGACTTACGGATTTGGGATGTCTTCCTGAGGGATTTTAATGGGTCGTTGGTTATGCTAGGAGAGGAGATGTCCTCGGATGAGTTGCAGTTGTTCACGGATGCGGCGGGGGGGATCGGGCTAGGCATTTATTTGGCAGGGGCATGGTGTGCCGAGGAGTGGCCGCAATGGTGGCGGGATACGGGGCTCGTCAAGAACGTGGCTTTCTTGGAGCTCTTCCCCATATGGGTGGCATTGGAATTGTGGCCTGACCGTTTTCGTAACAAGCGGATATTGTGGTGGTGTGATAATGCCGCAGTGGTGAGTGTCATTAATAACTTTACCCCCCAGTGTCGGCAGGTGGCAGAGCTCATGCGGGAGGTGGTGCTGTCGTGTTTACGGTTAAATGCCGTGATTAGGGCTCGCCATATTCCGGGTTGCTGCAATGAGTTAGCTGACGCTCTTTCTCGTTTACAGTGGGAGCGTTTTCGCAAGCTCGCACCTGGAGCGGCGGTCGTCGGGTGCCCGGTCCCCGAGCGCTTGTGGCAAGTTGGCCTGGGGAGATGATGAGCATGCTTCGGAGTTCAGTAGCTCGCTCCACCTGGGCAGCTTATTGGCGTGGCTGCGGCAAGATAGAAGACTTCTGCGAGGCGACCGGACAGAGCGTGGATGCGGTTTCCGATAGGCTGTTGGCCGACTATGTGGTAGCAGCAAAATCTGGCGGGCTGTCCAGGACGGCAGTCCGGAGTCATCTGGCGGGGTTCATGTTTTTTGCAAGGGCGGTGGGTTGGGCCCCGGCGGGGACAGGTTTCTTAACCGGGAGATTGTTGCGAGGTTGGGAGCGTGTTGAGCCTACCCCCAGGGACCGTCGACGGCCTCTTACCCACGTCTTGTTGGAGAGGCTGTGTGCGGTGCTACCCGATGTGGCCTCATCCAGCTATGAAGGGGTGCTGTTTAAAGCAATATTCTGTTTAGCGTTTTTTGGGGCGTTTCGGGTTGGGGAGTTGGTGGCCTCTTCTGGAACTTCGGCTGGGGTGGGTGGTTTGCTGTTGAGGCATGTATGTCTTGATGCAGCAGTGTTGAGGGTCTGGTTGGCCCGGTCCAAGACCGATCAGTTGGGGCGGGGGCGGTGGATGGTGCTTCGAGCGTTGCGTGCGGCCGCTACCTGTCCGGTGTCGGCCATGAGGGGTTATCTTCGCCTTCGTCCTGTGGGCGGGGGTTTGTTGTTTATACATGCGGATGCTCGCCCGGTGACGAGATTTCAGGTCACCGCGGTGTTACGCTTGGCCCTTAGGCAGATTGGGGAGGAGCCGCAATTTTTTGCGCCGCATTCATTCCGCATAGGGGCTGCGACTAGCGCAGCAGCGGTGGGTCTCTCGGCTCCTGAGGTGCAGAGCGTGGGGAGATGGCGGTCTAAGGCCTTGTTGGAGTATGTTCGGTTCTAATGGGGGGGGTGGGACGTGGGGATGGGGGGGAAAACTAATGCTGTCTTTCTTTTGCAGAACGGGAGCGGTTGGCGGGTGGCTGCTGGTTGATTGGCCACTCGTACATGTTCTGGGCAGGTCGCCGTGCAGCTGTGCGGCCTGTGGGGCCGAATTTGGGCCTGGATTCCGCAGTGGTGACCATCTCATGGCTGGGTGAGCGGGGTTTGCGGTGGACGCAATTGCTCCCCTTGCTTCGGCACCATGCCCGACTTCGAGAGCCACCTCGCCTACTTCTGCTGCATTTGGGGGGAAATGACTTATCAGCATGGACTTGTAAACAGTTAATACGAGCTGTAATGAAGGATTTGGATCTGGTGTTGCGCATATTCCCGGGCATTATACTGCTCTGGTCGGACATTATCCCTCGGCCGATTTGTCGGGACCAGCGGCGGTGGTCGCGGGGCCTGGCAAAGATCAATCGGCAAATCGGCCGATGGGTTTGTGAGCATCGGGGATACCAAATTCTCCATTCCTGGGTGGAGGTGGGTTGTGCGGGTTTGTATAGGGGGGACGGGGTTCATTTATCCCCGGTTGGGCTGGATCTTTTATTGAATGATTGGCAGGAGGCTATTGAGTGGGTTGTGATGCAGGATGCTCGCTGGTCGCAGCTTTGTTCTGGGGGGGCGGCGCAGTGACGTGCTTGACGACTGCGCCGGTGGCGGGATCCCGGAGGTTTCCGGGGTCCGGAAGCTTACGATAAGCTTGGGACGGGGGTGGGGTACCCCCGACCCGGACAACCTCCCTGGCTGGGTTTTTGCTAATGATATGGCGAAGCCGGGGGCTAAGGGGGGGGAAGTAGGAATAAGCGGAGCCGCTATCACCTTGCTAGTGATATGGCTGGTGATGGGAGGAGTCCGCTGGTTTTGTTATGGGATGTTTTATATTCATGCATTTAAATAATGAATAAAGCTGCGACCAGTTTGTTGACCAATATGCCTTAGTGTCTGTCTAATTTTGTACCCTGGGGGGGAAAGGGGGTGGGGGGGGGAATTACACAGAAGGGGAAAATCAAGGAAGTCGAGGAGCGGTGAGTCCGCGCTCCTTCGGTTAATGAAGGCCGCGTGGCGGAGTCCAGGCCGGCCGCCTGTAACCGGGCGGCGCGGCAAGCGACGAGGGGAAGCGCAGGGGGGGAAGAGGGGGGGGTTGCTAGGGGAGCAAGCCGCGTCTTGCAAACTCATTGGCTCCCGTACCGTGGAAGCGGGAGCCAATGAGGGAAGGCTGGACGGAGAAGCGGCAGTTGAGTTCGGGGCTTCGGAGGGAGCGGTAGAGCCGGGAGCATTTTCCCGCCCGCCCTCCCTTTGTTATGCTCTAGGCGGTTCTGTTCAGCGTTGAGGGGTGTCGCAGTTGGTGGGGGAATGGGTCTGGCGGGATCCCGGAGGTTTCCGGGGTCCGGAAGCTTACGATAAGCTTGGAACGGGGGTGGGGTACCCCCGACCCGGACAACCCCCCTGGCTGGGTTTTTGCTAATGATATGGCGAAGCCGGGGGCTAAGGGGGGGGGAAGTAGGAATAAGCGGAGCCGCTATCACCTTGCTAGTGATATGGCTGGTGATGGGAGGAGTCCGCTGGTTTTGTTATGGGATGTTTTATATTCATGCATTTAAATAATGAATAAAGCTGCGACCAGTTTGTTGACCAATATGCCTTAGTGTCTGTCTAATTTTGTACCCTGGGGGGGAAAGGGGGTGGGGGGGGGGGAATTACACAGAAGGGGAAAATCAAGGAAGTCGAGGAGCGGTGAGTCCGCGCTCCTTCGGTTACCAGTCATACACTAAAACTTCATACTTCCTTGTAGACATCTCTATTGTAATATGATATTATATTTTAATGTCGTATGAAATTATAAATTCCATATGTGTGTTCTACCTTTTTTGGTGCATTTACATAGTTTGTGAGGAGTGTTTGTTTAAATCTTATATTTTCATACACTGAATTTCAATGAGGTTTTGACAATAGTGGTTTACCATTATAAAACAGAAAAATAGAATAATGACAGAAGATAAAGACCATACTGCCTATCTAGTCTGCCTTTCCAGACCAGCTACTAAGCTTTACAGTCCCTTTTTACCCCACTAGGGATCCTGTGCACGGAAACAGAGAAAAACACAAACTATGTGCCTTCACAACCTAGACACCCTGTTATAAAATTACCCTCCATGCATATAGGATCCTGGGTTATTTGGTTTATCACTCAATAAAGTTATCTTTCTCACTGCACTTCCTAGCCCCATCCTTCCTTCTCTTACCAGGAATGCTACACCTCCGTGTCCAAGACTGTACCGCTGACCAAAATAATTCTTTCCTTGTCGGGATGATTGGCCCAGTCTGCCCTTCCTCTTTGGTTCTCTTCTCCGTGGGGTCAGCGTGTCTTGTGCAAGCTGCAGGAAGAGAGAAGATGGTTAATATTCATATCATTAGTGACCCACCCATGCAGATGTGCCAGGTCTCATCTATGAGCAAGGTCGGATTAGAAGTCCTGCATTTTCTATTGAGAACAGCAAATCCCGAACTCCCAAGCTGCTTAAGATTGGGTGGTTAAAAATCAGGACTTAGTCAAAGTCTCTTGATAGCTTGAAGTGAATTGGTAACTTGGCCAATGTGATTTTTTAAATGTTGGTTTTCTGGTTTCCAGCTCAGTTGGAATCAGGGCTGCGATATGGTATATGCCCCTTCATGTGCAACTACTTGAGAGAGTTTAACCTATTTTTTTTACATCCTTCTAAGCTTACTTAGTTCTGTTGTTCTGACAACAGTCCCCTGACAAGGAGCCCACACACATCATGGTTCCTTTCAGAACCCAGCATGTCTGAGTCCTAAATCTGACCACTAGGTGTCACCACTGTGGAATGACCGGGGTGCTGTCCTGTGAATGCTGCCTCTACGGCATCCCCAGCTTAAATGAGCCAGGGTGAATTTGACTAGTCAGAAATCAAACCCAGGCCCCACTTCATAGCACTGCAGCTGAGCCACCAGGCTGATCCTGCCTGTGGATTTTAACAAAAACTGAAATGTAAATGTAAAGTTGGTAAAAGGTCCAAACAAAAAAAATCACAAAGAAGGAATTAAATAAAACTTCACACCATTTCTATTTTATTCTATTTCATGTTTCTATACCCTATTTTTGCCCACAAAGGGACCCAACACAGTTAACATTGTAAAAAACAAATGTGTAGGGACCCTTTTACTAAAGTGCATTAGGTTTTTTCCCTAACACAGCTTTTCTCTGAATCTCTGTGGTAAGTTGGGAGCATGACAAGCATGATCCCACAGTTAATATGTGGATGAGTACCCCAATGCATGGTACTATTACTGCAGGGGCACTCGTGCCAATGGTAACATTGACAGCAAGCAATATGTCCCTTCATGCTAACTGCAACGTGCTCACCATGTCCACTCTTCACCCCTAACCCACCCATTTAGCACCCTAATGTGTGAGTGGTAGTTAGTGAGCGAATCAGTGTTCAGTAGCCATTATGACCCCGCAGTAACAGTTTCCATGGGCCCAAATAGGCAGTTAATATACACGAAAATGCTTATTAACTGCCTAGTGCACTTTAATAAGAGGGCCCCATAAATAACAAAAAAATAACACAATACAATTGTAATCCAATTTAGTTTGCAATATTATATATTATTAACACAAAGATAACCCTGTCCGAAGTAATGTACAGTACAATTTTCCAAAATCCAAACCAACAAGAAACACAACAAAGAGTATTGAAGAAAAATGACACCCCCATATTACAAAATCATACATATAAACCTCCTTCAAATCTAAAGAAAACTAAAAGAGAAAGAACAAAAAAAGAAGAAAAATGTTGAAGCTTAATAAAATTGAATAATAATTGCTACTGTGATAACATCCTTGCCCGTATGAGTCAGCATGGGTTTAAAAAGACAAGTCTTGCCTCACCAATTTATTACATTTTTATTGATGGTGCAAACAAAGAAGTGGATCAATGGTGAGTTGTTTGATATAGAGCAGCACTGTAGAAAGAACATTTTTGAAAGGACTGAGCTGTAGAGGCTATGGGCAGCATTTTATAAAAGCATGCTCAACATGGAGGTCAATCTAAAATATGTGTATCTTCATCCCCCAAGAGCGATGTGGAAAAAAATTTGGAGTAGCAAACATAAGAACATAAGAACATAAGATATGCCATACTGGGTCAGACCAAGGTCCATCAAGCCCAGTATTCTGTTTCCAACAGTGGCCAATCTAGGTCACATGTACCTAGCAGTTTCCCCAAGAGACACAAGTTCCACAATGCTTGTACTGGGTCAAGCATTGATATCTTCGGTCACTTCTTAATAATGGTTTATGGACCTTTCCTCCAGGAACTTGTCCAAACCTTTTTTAAACCCAGCTACACTAACAGCCTTTACTACATCCTCCGGTAACAAATTCCAGAGTTTGATTACACGTTGAGTGAAAAAATATTTTCTTTTATTAGTCTTAAATAGTTTACCCTGTAGCTTCATTGCATGTCCCCTAGTCTTTCTATATTCTGATAAGGTAAACAATCGATCTACGTTTACCCGTTCCACTCCGTTCATTAATTTATAGACTTCTATCATATCTCCCCTCAGCCGTCTCTTTTCCAGGTTAAAGAGCCCTAACCTTTTTAGCCTTTCTTCATAGGAGTATCCTTCCATCCCCTTTACCATTTTGGTGGCTCTTCTCTGAACCTTTTCTAAAATCACTATATCCTTTTTAAGATATGGCGACCAGAATTGCACACAATATTCAAGGTGTGGTCTCACCATGGAACGATATAGAGGCATTATAATATCTTTTGTTTTATTTTCCATTCCTTTCCTTATCATACCTAGCATTCTATTTGCTCTCCTTGGCCGCCGCTGCACACTGGGCCGAGGGTTTTAACATGGTATCCACAAAATCCACATATATATATTTTTTATATTGGCTATACATATATGTGGTGACATGTATGTGGAAAATAACTGTGGCCCTATGATGTCATCCATGTGCAAGTGGCATTTTGTGCCAGGTCCCCATGCAGGTTACACATGTAAGTGACACTGCCTGCCAGTTGCACATGCCTTTGTGTGCCCCTATGTGCATCGCATGGCTTACCCTACCTAGTCATGATTAGTAGTATTAATTAATTAATTAATTTATTTATTTAACAGTTTTTCTATACCGCCTTTGTCCAAGGCGGTTTACATCGAACAACATAATATAATCTCAGTGGATTTGTTTTACAATAAACAGGGAGAAATAACTTAGAGATAAATATGGAGTTAACAAGAGGAGCGGGAAGTAGGTCACGGTTCAACAGAGGGTCAAGTATGGTTGGTGCATCATTTATATTACAGAGGGGGATAAGGTTGGAGGGTTGATTTGACATGGAAGACTGATCATGATATTATGGTGATGCTGTAGTAAGGTATTTTCATAAGGTCCATGGTGTTTGAATAGTGTTTTCAGATCTTTAGTTGATTGTGCAGCTCTGATGGCTTCAGGCAGTGAGTTCCACATTGTGGGAGCATACAGTGAGAACGCCCTGTTACTTGTCTGTTGTGTGGTCTTGGTCTTGACTGGAGGGATGATCAGGAGATTCTGGTTTGTAGCGCTTCTTGATCATGTAGAGGACGCTTTTGTGATCTGAGCACTGAGGCAGGGAGCTGAGAGGTTGTGGAGGATGTTGAATGTTGTAGTGATGGCTTTGTGTTTTGTTCATTGAGAGACTGGAAGCTAGTGTAGACTTTTCAGAATTGGTGCTATGGTTGTTGGTTTGAACTGGCTGTTAGTACTCTAGCAGCAGTATTTTGTATTAGCTGTATTGGGTATAGTGCATGTTTGGAGAGACCTTGATAGATGATGTAGTCCAGGTGGGGTGGGATGATGGCTTGCACTGCAGATCTGAAATCATTGTACTGTAGCAAGTGTCGTAAGGGCCTGAGAATCTTCAGCTTCCAGTAAGCTGTTCTTGCTATATTTTTAATGTGTGCACACATGTTGAGGCTGCTATCAATGGTTATACCTAGATACTTGATTTCTTTCTTTATTAATATTTCCGATGTATGTGTAATGATCTTTTTTGGAGGCTTAAATTCCTGATCTCTGAATATGAGTAGGGCTCCTGTTTTGTTTTTGTTTACTGTGAGGTTTATGTCTGCAAGGAAGTTTGTAACTGCGGTGAAGGCGTCAGATATGATTGTGAAATCCGGGTTGGTGGTATTGAATGGCATGTAAAACATTATATCATCTGCGTAGAGATGAAAGTGCATGTTCCAATTTCTTAGTAGATTGCAGATGGGTTGAATGTATAAGCTGACTAATAATCCAGAGACATCTGATCCTTGGGGGATACCTTGTGTTAATTTAAAGGGTTTTGAGTTGGTGGTACCGACCTTTACTTGCATAGTTCTGTCCTGGAGGTAAGATGTGAATCATTTTAATGTGCCATCTGTTAAACCGATGTTGGTGAGTCTTTTTAGCATGATGTGATGTGCTACTGAGTCAATTGCAGCACTGATATCAAGGAAGATGAGCACAAATCCCTGTTGAGGCTTATCTAAGCCGATAATGAGTCTGTTGAAGAGGTCCTTTAACAATGTTTCAATGCCATGGTGAGGGCGGAAGCCATGTTGTTGTGGGTCCAGTGGGGCGTGCAGGTCAACATAGTCTTGAAACTGCTGTTGTATAACTTTTTCTATTATTTTTGCCAAAATCAGGATGCTAAATAATCAACCACCCTTCACCCTTGTTAAACTATTGTATATTACCAATGAATTCTAAAATTTAAAACCAAACTAATAACTAGCTTTTGCTTTTTAATGAAATTAAAACAGAATTTTCCAAGTAAACCCACAATCTCTCTTCTTTCCCAAGATTTCCCAGCATAGTAATGTTCACTTGCCCACAGAGGTCTGCGTTTGTCTCTGAATTCCCTCAGGAAAGCCCTGCTGCTCCCACTGGATGTGCTGGCAAATGGATGTGCCCTCCTGTGTGTCTTTTCAGTTATTTTACAAAAGGCTCTACATTTGGCAGAGCCTTTTGTAAAATACAGGGGAATTGTGCATGTCTTAATCTGGACATCTTAATTTCCCTTTGTACAACCTATCTAAAAATTAAAAAAAAAATTGTTTTAGTTTTCTTTTGTCTTTAACATTTTAAGGTTTGATCAGTGGTTTGAGTGGGGACAGTCTCGATCTCGGCAGTGTTGATGGTCTAGCTGCGTTTGGCAAGAAGCCACGTTGAAAAGCAGCCCGCTGCCCGATCGCAGCTCCTGTCAGTTTTTCTGCTGGTTTGAATGCAATAGGTAAGTCTTCTGGTGATTCTTTACTGCCTTTGATGTCAGCGGCATGCTAAACCTTTGCCTTAGTTTTTTAGTTTCATTTTTAAATCACTGGGTGATATGTGTTTCGGGGCTGTCTGCCTTCTGCACTTTGGGCTGGCACTACTCCTGTGGGGGGTTTTAAGTATTGCAGCTCATTTTTCTGGTGACATGCCTACAATCAGGGGGTGGTTGGTGCTACCTCAAAATTGTGGTGTGTGTGCACAGACAAGGCTGCTGGTTTTTAAAGGTTTGGAGCCTTATTTTATATCCCTGTGGAGTAATCTTTTTATTTTCTTGTGTCCCCCTTCTTTGTAGTTTCTTTGGAGCCGAGATGTGAGTTTTGGCAATCCTCTGTTTTTAAACAGAAGAGCATTATTTGTATTATTATTTATTATTGCCTCTTTACTTGATGTGCATCTTTGGGTAAGTTATTTGGTCTAATTTTTTATTGTGAGGTCTTCTTACTTTTTTGGGAATCTTTTAAAAATATTTCTATGTCTTTCTCATAGGAGGATGTGGGCAAGTTTTGTTCTCCTCCTGAGAAGGGTGTTGTGTCCCCTCCAGAAGGCAGGCTGATCTTTTTGTTGCTTTTAGTGTATCTCTTATTTATTTATTTACATTTTCTTATATACCGTGCTATTTTCCATCAGTGCGGTTTACATGGAACATTTAAATGTTGTTTATTTATTACAATGTCAGCTGGTTTATGATTTATGTTTTTGTTTTATCCTTGTTGCAGGTTGCATCTTGTACCTTTGCTGTCTCCAGGAACAAGCAGGAAGTCAGTCGCAACATATGGGTGACGTCATCACCAATAGAGCCCAGCGCAGGAACACTCCCCAGCAACCAATAGGAATGCTTTTGGGAGCATTCCTCCACGCATGAGTGGCTGCCTTCCCTCCTGATCTCCTCAGTTGTCTTTTTTTCCACAGAGCCATCAGGACCTTGTCCCTGTCAGCTGTGTCTAGAGACTTCAATATTTTTTCGCTAGTGCTATCTGTATTATTTCCTAAAATGAAGAAGCCCCGGACTGGTTTCAAAAAGTGCTCCAAGTGTTCCAGCACAATTTTTTATCACTGATAAGCATTCCTGGTGCCTAAAATGTTTAAGCCCAGACCATGATGTTGATTCTTGTCCATCCCGTCACCACATGACTTCTTGAGGTAGAAAGAACTGGGATAAACAGAACGCTAAGCTGTTTCCTACATACTCAGCACCTTCGGTGCACTCCTCAGGGGCAGCAACTCCTTCAAGGTCTTCCCATGTGTTCAAGTCCTCACCAGAAAAGGAGAAGCATCACTCAGAGTCACCAGTGTTTAAGAAAAAGAAAACATCAGCCTTGGCATCGAGGTCCTCGACTTCCAGGTCAGCATCTACTTCGGACACTGAGCATCAGCATCGGCACCATCATTCATCACATTCCGATGTAGACCATCCATCAAAACAACCCCAGCGGGAGGTGTCTTCCTCCAAAGCCACATAGGGGTTTGGTGGAGCTCCCGATACCAGCATCGGGAGTTGTCGTCCACACAACTGTGTCTGGAGCCACTCCTCTCCTGGTACTGTCATTGGATGTCCGTGTCATTGACATCAAGCATAGCATCCCTAAGCTCTTAGCTGCAGTAATGCTGATGATCCCCGCCTCCAATCCTCCCTTCCCCATCCCCATCTAACTTCCCTGTACAACCAGCGGGGAAGTTAGACGCAGGCAGAGAAGGCATAGAATCAGGCCCTTGGTAAATACCCTTGGGGCTGGAGAGAGGCCAAAGGGAAGGACTCTGCACTGGTAGCGGTTGCCCAAGATCTGGAAGCGTAGGTATTTCCTGTGGGCCCCATTGTATGGGGATGTGCGTGTAGGCATCCCGTAAGTCCAGGAAAGCCAACTAGACCCCCGTCTGGATGAGAGGCAGGATGGATCCCAAAGAATACATCTAAACTTTTTCCTTGATGATGAATTTGTTCAGCTTCCTGATATCTAGGATGGGGTGGACCCCCCAGACTTCTTGAGTATCAGAAAGTACCTGGACTAAAATCCATTTTTGAGATCATCTGGCGGATCAGGTTCTATCGTTCGGGATGCCAGGAGGGACAGCACCTCTGCAGATATGGATGGGAGCAGATGCTGTGGAGTTTCACAGTTGGGTTGGGAACACTGGCAGGGTGTTGAAGATAACCAAATGCAGTATCCCTCCACTATGATTTGGAGGACCCACTTGTTCGTCATGATATTTTTTCAGGAGCTGAGAAAGGCTGAGTCGCCTCCCCCCCGGTGGTTGTTCACCTGGATGTGCATTGTCAAAAGGAAGGCGTACTCTTTCCTGAAGAAGGTGCAGCCTGCTTCTGTTGGTTGGACGCCTAGTACAATTGCTGTTTGTACCATGGGGTCTGCCACTTGTAGTAAGAGCTGTTTCACCTAGAGGAAGGGTATGACTTGGAGTGGTAACTCCTTTTACGGTTGTTGGTGTTGCGATTGAGGCTCTCCACCGTGAGTGTCTGCAGGGTGGTACAGTGCTCCTTCAGTTCATTCATTGTGCCCTTGACCTTGTCTCTGAATGGTGAGTCACCCGCACAGGGGGCGTCAGCTATACGATTGTGTGTGTCTTCTCGCAGGCCTGAACCCAGGGCAAGCAGAGATGGCCATCCTGTTGGCCATCCTGTGTTGAAGATGTCAAAGGCTGCACAGATCAGGTGCTTGCTGCACTCCGTTAGGTCTGCCAGGGCCACAGTAATGGCCGCATTGGGTTACGGGGGCAGGGTCACCATGGAGCCTTTGAAGTTCTCCAGCAGGGCATCTTGGAATAGTAGGTGCTGAAACTGATGCACTGCTATCTTTGTGCTCAGTATGGCTCCTTGGAATACTTTCTTGCCCACATTGTCAAGGAGTTTCTAGTCCCACCTGGGCGACGTGTTGGCATGGTTGCGAGATGACTTGACTTGCTTCAGAGCAGACTTGACCACGATGGACAGGTGTGGGAGCTGCGTCTTTGTAAATCCTGGGGTGGAATGCACCTGGCATTTCATCTTGGGAGCAGGTGACTGCGGTAGCAGGCAGGCTATGATGCCTGGTTGCCCAGAGTTTTGTCAGGTTGTCCTGGAGTAGCTTGTAGACTGGAAAGGTGACTAATGTCCTTGGAGAGTTCAGGTTCTTGAGGATCCCCAGGACTTTGCTCCATGGGTCCAGAATGTTGGCAGGTGTGAGGGCGAGTAGGGATGCCACTTTCCATAGGAACGTGGGATAGGTGAAGTCCTCAGGTAGGGAAGGTGGTTGAGGTGAGGGTGGAGAGGGCTTGGATGTTATGCCGGGTGATGTGAGGGCATCCCCTGTGCCTGGTGAACCCAGCATGGCTGCATCCTCTTCCCCGCTGTCCACTGCCAAGAGGTCCTGGGATTGGCAGGTGATGAAGATAGACAGAAGTTCTGTGGCGTAGCCAGGCTAAGAGACATGGTAGGCATCCCATGGGCCTGTGGTGCCATTGGCATTCTATGGGTCTGTGTTGCCATTGCCGCTCCGCCTATCATTGCTGCAGTGGTTTGTGTTGGCTGCTGCTGCTGAAGTAGGCATATGAAAAGATCCAAAATTATGGCTGAGGTCCCTGCCCTGGTGTCCTGACCAGCCTTTGATCTGTTCCGGTGGTGGTGCTTCCTCAGAGGAGATTGGGAGGTAGAGGGGCTGTTGGAGTGGTGAAGAGCATGCCAACATTTGCACCCCTGTCTGTGCCATATTTGCGGGCTGTGCGAGCTTCTGCCAGCTGGAATCTGTAGCCGTTCTCTTCTGTACCCATCGTGGCTCTCCCTGCATCTGCTGGGATGGCACAGTCTTGGAGACTGCCTCAGCACCGAGAGAGAGCAAAGTCTTGCATTGCCATGTGGTCAGGGAGTCCCTCTGTTAGCGCGGTGATGTCTTTTGGGGCTCCCTGTGTTGTTGTGGCTCCGACCAATAGAATCATGGTGGGCAGAGCCAAGTGCATTGTCAGCGTTCTCGGCATCATGATGTCAATTAGGAAGACTGGAGCATGGAGGATCATCAGGGGCTGAAGCTGGGAGGTCTAGTTGGTTTGGGGCAGTGCTGCCTAACCCATGGAAGACATGAGAGTCTCAGTTGGATTGCAGCTGGGGATGAAGGCCCTGGATGGCACATCCCAAGCTGCGGAGGAGTCATGCAGAGTCTGAAGCCATGTGGTCGGCGGCTTGGGCCTGGTATGGGGTAGTCACAGAGGTAAGCAGGGTCACTACAATGAGTTCCTTCAGGGCATGGCTTCGGGATTTCCTGGCGCGGGGGGACACTTCCATCTTTGGTGCCATTGGATGACATCACTAGGTATGGCTGACGCATCCTGCTTGTCAATGGAAAAAGAAGAAACACTGGGAGGAAAGCAGGAGAAGGGGGAGGGGAGATAGGAAAGAAGAAAGGAAAAGGTACAATAGTGTAAAATGCATATAGAAAAAGTGTGAAAGGGTCCTATTAATGGAACAGAGGATGACAGAAAGGAATGAAAAATCATCCGGAGAGGACTAGTATCAGAAGGAGGGCCATCACGTGCAGAAGAGACTGAAAGAGGCAATGAAAGAAAGATGAATGAGAGAGTATAGACAAAAGGAAGGGAAGGAATAAAGCAGGGGAAGAGTATGAGGTGAGGCAAAGGAGCTTTAGGTGTCAGAGGCATCCTATTTCTAAGCCACATTTCTATTGACATCATTTTCAATGTCATTCACAATGCAATTTGCAACACCATTGTGCAAAAGAACATCAAGGCATTGTTGCTGTGTGACAATCAACATTCAGAATACCCTGGCTTTAGGACATTTGCAAGTAGCATAACAGATTTTTAGTGTCCCTCAATCTTACTCTCTGCCCCAGAGCCATTGACACATTACCACTGATGAGGATCAGGATAGTGGTTCTAAACCTACTTTATGGGATCTAGCCAGCCGGTCTGGTTTTCTGGATATTCACAATGACTATGCAGGAGGTAGATTAGCAGACACTGCTCTAGAGAACACTCACAAATACAGTAAAGGCCCGTAGCCTCAGACCCTGCTCCAGATCCATTAGCACTTTATCTGGAGTAGGAAAGAAAGACCCATTCTAAAGTTTTTTCAAATTATATTTGGATTCTTCACACAGTCACCCCACTTCCTTCATTCTCTACCTGCCAGTTCTGTGAAAATGTAAGTTCAAATGTTAGACAGTTATAAAACAAATATCAGGGAAGTCCAGGGGTGAAAGTCAATGTTTACCTGGTTTATCAGTTCCATGTTTTCATCCTACAATCTCCTTGTTTTTCTCTCTTTCCAAGTTTCCAGAAATACAAACCTGTTTGTCTGCAGAAGCCTCTCTTGGTTCTCTTGGGCTGGGGAAAGCTGTAGTCACAATCACCACCACCACCATCAAGACCAGAAAAGTAAGAAAAATGGCCAGCAGCGAGAACTTCATCTTGTGAAATCTGGCAGTTGCAGCTGATCCAGACACTCACAACAGTTGAATTACCCAGAGAGCTCGAAATCAGCTCCGAATGTCGCAAAATCTCTCTCTGTCTCTCTTTGAAGGTGAACAACATAGAGAGCACTGCTATTCCGAAAGACCATGTGACTGCATTGGTGCTTTTTATTCTCCTCCTTCAGAACTACCAAAACATGTGAACTGATTTTCCAATGGATTGTATGAGTGTATTTAAAAACACAATCTATAACTTTGCAGCTTTTCATTAGGCTATTATAGCCTCTGCCTTCAAAGTCATTAAACCCATTATTTTATTGAATAAAACTTTATTACACGCTTTACTCAAGCAACACAATAGGTGACATAATAACTAAAAATAAATATGACTTGGGGCATATTCAGAACGGTTTAACCGGTTAGCAGACTACACCACGACCTTCTTTGAAAATGTTAGGATTCCACTTTGATTCGCATTTATTATCCAAGATATGGATTTCCTCAGTGCCTTCCTCCTGCTTTTCATTCCTCAGGTCAGTTTGAGCCATTAGACCATTCCTTGATAAATCTACATTAGCGACCCTGGTCATTTTGTCTCAACTACTGTAATTCATTATATAATGGCCTCCCACTCTCAGCTATTTGATGACTTCGACTTATCCAACATATATATCCTGTTTCTCCAAGTTCTACTTCCTGTTAAATGTAATGACCAGACATATGAAAGTTGTTGGATGTTTCTGTTCAATGTAAACCGTGCTGATGGCAAATAGTGCGGTATATAAATATAGCAATTAAACTTATCACACACTCTAGGAAGTTTGACCATGTTACTCTTCTTTTAAAAGATAATCATTGGCTCCCCATATGGTACTGCATGAAATATGAGGTTCTTGGCATTCAGCACAACAAGAGCTCCGGGACCCCAGTCCCCATAGCCAACAGAGAAAACAGGGTCCCTATGCAAAGGAGGGGGAAAAGGACCTGGGGCTCCCAGATAGTTTAACCCCAAGCAAAAATAGGAAGGCAGGCTCTGCCCTCCCCCCCCCCCGGCTGCCCCCTTAATGCCATTTTTTTTTTGGCAATCCACTTCAACCGGACTGAAGGCTCATCTGCAAACTATCCCAAGCCTTATAAATGCCTCAACTCTGAAAACCCAGGAACTAACACCAGATGCTAGGGGAGCTCCTTCTCCAGCTGCTGAGAACTGAGAGACTGGATACTGAGACTCAAGGGGGAGGGTCTTCTACTGGGTTCTCAGAATTCTGAGATGCTCATTTATCAGCTGCTGGAGAATGACAACTACCCAAGCGAATATGGATTTCCTGGACTGGCCTGGAGGGACTCCAGGAAAGACATTAGCAGGTAAGGTCTAATTTCTCCTTCTTGTAGCACATAAGTCATTCTACTCAGGACTCTCCAGCTATTTATTAGACTTACTCACCCCTACATACGCCTCAGGTCTCTCCATTCCAAAAACCTTATCATTCCCCCCTGTTAATTCAACCCATTAAGCAGCATTCCTTTTTAGCACCTACCTTCTGAAACTCCTTACCCACTTATATAAAAACATAATAATCACTGGAAAAGTTTAAGAAATCTCTGAAGACGTAGACCCCGATATTCAATGGGATTAGCTTGGGTAGCAGAGCGGGGGTGGCACCCAGCAATAACCAGGCAGCGGTGATATTGAGCCACTGCCCGATTATTGCAAAATGGTGAAAGTCAGGTGCAGCAAAGGCTGTCTTAACATCCACCGTGGTAGATAACCGGCAGCAGCTGAATATTGCTATCCAGATATTCAGTGATGGGACCCAGATATGCTACCAGCACTGAACATGCAGATCTAATGTTCAGCAGCGGCAGTTAGCCGGCGCTGCCACCGCTGATTATCAGACCCCTACACCTATAATACAGTGGATTGTTCCCAACTGCTGGAACCTGCTCTTTGCTGCTTTCTATGTCTTTATTGTTATTATACATTTGCAAACAATACTGCCTTCTGTGTTTTATGTTTCTGTTGTTGTTATATTTTTGTAAACCATTCTGCTGTTTTTCAAACAGCACATTTTAAATGAACTATAAACACAGATTCTGGACTGAACTCATTTATTTGAGAAAGGAAGAGGTGTGAGGAGTACGAGTGCCATAGACCTTTAGAGCCCGATATTCAGCGGTGGTGGCTAGTTAACCCAGATATTCAATATCGGGACCATATCCTGCCACTGGCATTGAATATGCAGGTTTGTCGCACAACCCTGCTTGGTGCAGAAGCTAACTGGGCAGTGGCGATATTCAGCTGCTGCCCTGTTAGCTTCTTCGGCAAAATTTAGGACAGCTTTTGCTGCACCTAACTTTTGCCATTGAAGGTTAACCAGTCAGCGGCTGAATATTATTGCTACCCGGTTATCCCCGGGTACCGCTCTGGGAACGCCCCCGACACACCCCGATACTAAGTGGTTAGCATCGGGTCATATAGTGGCGTTACTTGGGAATATTCAGCTACCGTGTAAATGCCTTGCAATATCGGGCCCTTACAGCCTGCTGTTTCTCTCCAATGAACCTAAACGTTCTTTTCCAAGAGCAGTAGCCTGAAGAACTGCAATGTTCCCCTTTGAAATGTCTCCCCCCTTGTCTGCCAAGCAGCTAGTAAGGTAGTTATGAGGACCACACAAAAAGGGGGATTACAACATAGTTATATGTAACCACTTTGCAAGTAGGTGTTGGTTCAGAAGAGAGGAGCTTTAGCATAGAAATGCATTTAAATTTGACTTAGAACATCATGTGGAGGCACCTTCTGAGGTATGCGTCCAGGCCCCTGTGCATCCAATCGGATTCGGGATAGCCAGAGGTAGACTCATTTCTGATCCTGGGGAGACCTGCATGCACAGCCACCTGCCCGGCTACCTCAGTCAGGCTCCTGACTGGAGCCACTGTGCCATGGCGTCCCATTGTCATGGCACCACGGCTCCATTCAGGAGCCGTGATCCCCGGTCGTTGACCACAATCTTCTTTCCCTACAGCCCGAACCCCGATTTGGCCTTCCATGGCTAGAGTCTGGCTCTGGGGAATCCCCTGCACCCCCTCACTTTTTGATGCTGTCCAGGTGTGCTGTTTCCCGATGCCCAGAGGGACTTAAGTCCCCTGTCCAGTTTGCCAGCCCTGGACATATAGGGCTGACCTCAGAATTAGCCTTATTTATTTATTTATTTACATTCTTTTATATACCATGCTATTCTGCATCAGTGCGGTTTACATTGAACAAACTGAAATTACATTGAACAGGGCATTATAACTTGGAGATAACTATTTTACAGGGAACATGGGCTATGGAGGGTTAAGTGGCTTGCCCAAGACCACAAGGAGCACTTGTGGGACTAGAAACCCCAGTCCTTCCGGCCCAAGGTTGCTGTCCTCTAGTGGGATTTGAACCCCTGACCTTCTGGCCTGAAGTACCTTGCCCCAACCACTAGGCCACTCCAAGGTCGCGGACCACCCATGCCCCACCCTCACTCCACTTCCGGAACACCTTCTCCCACCCCCATTTAAGCTTCCCCATACAAACGCCTTGTTTGTACAGGGAGGTTTTTGATGGGGACGGCAGGGGGCGAATAGCGGGGATGGACGTCCAATGGGACATCTATCCCCGCTATTCGCAGGATGGAATAGACCCCATAAGATATACCATACTGGGTCAGACCAAAGGTGCATCGAGCCCAGTATCCTGTTTCCAACAGTGGCCAATCCAGGACACAAGTACCTGTCAGGTTCCCAAAAAGTAGACAGATTTTCATATTTCATGCTGCTTATCCCAGGGGTCTGCAATGGATTTCTCCAGACCACTTATGGTTTATGGACTTTTCTTCCAGGAACCTGTCCAAACCTCATTTAAACCCAACTTCACTAACAACTTTTACTACATCCACCGGTAACAAATTCCAGAGTTTGATTAAGCTTTGTGTGAAAAGGACTTCCGACGATGCACAGCGGGAGAGCAGATGGTTAAAAGGTACGCTCCTAGTGCAAACCTCAAAACCGGCAAATAAAATGGGGAAAACCCCCCTTGTGAAGAATGAACATTGCCCTTGAAACAAAACTGGACTTGGAGGAGAGGACAGAAAAAATCTGAACCCAGGGTATGCCCCCAAAAGTAGAAAAAAAAGCCGTGAGGTAAAGTGCAGAGGAGAATCAAAGATGGCTACTGATACACCTAAACCTGTGCAGACCGGAGCAGGCGATTTGGCCGCAAAAATCTCAAAAGTGGTGACTGCAGTGCTAGAAGACTGTCTTAACAAATTTCAGTCAACTGCTGATGACATTAGAGAGAGGTTTGAAACATAGCTGACATGAATGACCAAAGTGAAAAATTGGGTGGGAGCACAAGAAGACCTTACAAACAGCCTGTGCGCAAACGTGGAAGGCCTCACCAGGGAACAATTACATTTGATGGAAAGAAGAACAAGAAAACCGCACCAGATGCAACAAACTGAGGGTCATTGGACTAACAGAAAGTGTTCAGAAGCAGACTTATATAACTTTTTTCAGGAACGGCTGCCAAAACAATTGGGCCTGCTGACAGGAATGGGGTCTTGGTGACGTGAAAGAGTACACAGAATTGGCCCCAGAAAAGATGAACAGCAACAACTACAAGCAGCAATTGGGAGATACCTCATATGATCAGAAAAAGAAAGCATATTGAGCGGCTTTTGAAAACTAAAGATATTGGAATACAATAACTAGAGCATCATGCTATTCAATGACTACTCAAGTTGCGTGGCGGCCCAACGGAGGGAGTTCGCGCCATTATGCACACAACCTTTTCAGCATGGGATACGGTTTGCCCTCCTAATTCCCAAAAATTAAAACTACAGCATGAATGAAAAACCCTCTTTCTGGAATCAGTGGAAGAAGGCAGCAAATTCATGGAACAGCTCACTGGTGGGAAAAGGAGGCTTCTACAGTGACAAGAAACACCTAAGGGACAACAACAAGAACCTAAACACTTAATATGGACAAAAGCAAAAACCCATTGCAATAGTGAACATTGGACAACCAATATTGGCTTGAATCTGGGGACACTAATATACAACATACCCATGGGACTTTGGGGTGGCAGAAGAACTGACCAGCCCATCTCCAATATTCTGAATAAGGACTCTGAAGAACTGGTGAATATAGAACCTTGAATGTGGGGATAACCGGGTGGGGCTAAATGAAAGCATGAAGGGCAAAGTTGGAAAATTAGATGACAAAAAGAGAGGGCCAACTAAAGTAAAAAGAGGCTAAGGACCCGTGGGACAACCCACATGGGAGTGGGACAGGAATGAATGAATGAATGGTGGATGGATGAGAATGTATGGGAATTTGGGGAAGAAGAGGGTGGAGGGGGAAGAAGGGGAAGAAGGGATGGGGGGGGGGGGTGGAAGAGGGAGTGTATGCAGAACAGCAACTGCCTGGAGGAGATAAGGGGGAACAAGAATAATATGGGGGGGGGGAGGGGTCTTCGTATATCACTCACAGTAGGCACATCCCCGGGGGCCAGGCTGAGAGCCTCTGGGGCAACAATGACATCAGCTAAAAATTAAAAAGACATAGACTGACAAGGGGAGAACACTCAATAGTAACCTTAAATATAGGAGGACTGCATTCGCCCATTAAACGAGACAGGGTACTAACCTATCTATGCTCTCTGGAAACCAAGATTGCACTGTTACAAGAGACACACTTATCAGCAGAAGAACACTTTAAATTAAACAAAGGTGGGTGTAAAGAGGTCATTTCAGCACAATATAGCACTAGGCATTGAGGGGTAGTCATTCTGGTTGGAAAGCGGGCCACATGGGAACTACACAGAGTCATGCGCGACCCAGAGGGACACTACATATATAAATAAATAAATAAATAAAAATACATACTAGCATGGGGAGAACTGCAAGGAAAGAAAATCCTTCTGAAGAGCATATATGCCCCAAACACATATCAACATAGCTTCTTCCTAGCATGGCTCGATTATGCCGCTGAAAATGGAGTAGAGGAGGTAGGCCCTATGATCTATTGGAATGCAGCAAAAGCAGTCTTGTGGGGTAAGATCTTGGGATACATGGAAGCACAGCAACGCAAACAGGGAGCAGTACTACAACAGGGGCTGTGCTCGCTGAAGATACACAGAGGCCAATACCTGAAAGAAGGCACGGAAGTAGCATGTATAAAGCTACAAGAATGTAGGAACAAAGTACAAGCGATATTACAACAAAAAGCTATGCATATCCTTAGGATGTACAAATATAATCTACATCAATGGAGGGACAAGACAGGCAAACTCTTAGCTAATCTAGTTAGACCTGGCAAATCCAGGGCAGTGGTGACTCGGTTAAAACGAGAAGATGGCACACTGATCACAGGGGAGGCAGAGATTATGAGACAATTCACATCTTTCTTCGAATCTCTGTACTGAGCAGAGCGCAGGAAACCAGAGGAAAGAGAACATTTTTTAAAGACAATTAATGGAGGAAACAAAAGCACGAATGAACATGCCGCTTGCGGAGGAGGAGTTGCGGGGAGCCATCTGTGGCCTGGGAAGGGCGAGGGATCCTGGACTGGATGGTCTAGGCCCGGAATTTTATAAAATTCCACAAGACTAAGTGGTGAAACCACTGGTGGCCATGGGGGAGGTGGTGGTGATGGTGGGGGAACTCGGTGCCTATGCAGATAGAGCAGCAATAATTTTGCTGCCAAAACCGGGATGGGACCCAGAGAAAACAGAAGCGTTTAGGCCCGTATCATTACTGAACCAGGACCTAAAAATCATTACTATAGCTTTGACAAGATGCTTAAGCGATATTATGCTGCACATCATTCACCCAGATCAGGTGGGTTTTGTAAAAGGACGTAGTGCTGCGGCAGCCATCCTGCGGGCTTTGACAATGTTTCGACAGAAACAAAAGCGAGATAAACCGGCGGTAATGGTGAGCCTAGATGCTGAAAAAGCATTTGAAAGATTTGCATGGGATTACTTGTTCTGGGTGCTAACCCTCTATGGCATAACGGGATACTTCCTTCATTGGATTCATACACGGTACCATCAATCGAGTGCCAGGTATTGGTGAATAGTGGACCAGTGGGGAAACCATTTGGACTCACAAGGGTACGCGACAGGGTTGCCCACGGTCTCCACTACTCTTTATTCTGACTCTGGAATCCCTAGCAGTTAAGATAAGGGCAGATACAAATATCCAGGGCATTGCAGTGGGCCACACTGAACACAAAACAACTATGTTTGCAGACGATATGCTAATCAGCATGCAACATACAGAAAAGGGATGGACACACTGATAGACATACTGAGAAAATTTGGCCAATTTTCAGGCCTGAAAATAAATATGAGGAAATCAGAAACCCACATGCTGGGGAGGGGAAACCCTCTAGGAGTTAGCACAATGTTTAAATGGATCACGGGACCCATGAAATATTTGGGGATTCTATTGCACACTGACCACAAGTTGGTCTATCAATTAAATATACACAATAAAATACGCCAGCTCAAACAATTATGTGAGAAATGGAGGGATCTGCCCCTCTCGATCTACGGAAGGGTGGTGGTAGTTCAAATGGTGTTCATACCAAAAATATTTTACCAACTACAGATGCTACTTGTATGGGTGAGCAGGACAGATGAAAATGATCTTAAAAGTGCTCTCCAGACATTCTTGTGGAGAGGTATATGAATTAGAATAAGCTACACAAAAATGATCCTGGCACGAGAAGCAGGAGGGGCAGAGTTGCCTGACCTTCAGATATATAATGTAACTGCTCTCATCAGGCGGATACATGAAGCATACACGGGAGTATCACAGTACACGCCAGAAGGTCTATTAAAAATGTGCTGCCATTCATATGAACCTATAAACACACTCCACTACTTGAGGGTAGATTTAACATACCTGGAACAAGGGATATGGGTGGGAGACCTTTGCAAAGCCTGAGAATGGTGGGCAGGGAAGTACAAGAGAAACTGAAAGGTGTCTCCATTCCTTCGGTTGGTGGGCAATCCAGGTTTCATCCTGGGGCAGGGGAAATCCAAATTCAGACAATGGCATTGAGAACAGTGTATAAATTTGGGACAGCTGCTAGAATGGGGTGAAGGAGATTTACCCAAATTTGAAATATTAAAGCAAAAACTACAGATACCACACGACCATATTTATTTATTTATTTAATTAATTTATTTATTTAGTGTCTCTTTTATACCGCACTATTTAAATCAGTGCGGTTTACATACAACAGTAACTTATACAGTGTGGCCTAGGCTGCACTGTATTTACAATGAAAGAGGTGCTGTTACTTGGACATCGCTAGGGTATTTACAGGTTGGATATCAAGTCAGGTCCGCGCCAGGCTATCGTTGGGTCGAGACTATATACATGCTGCTATTTACAAGGTGTGCATGGTCGATAGTAGTGCCAATGGGTGTGGTTGCCTCATCGTGTGCTGGGTGTGCTAGTGGGGCAATCCTGGTGGAAGGGGGTGACAGTTTGTGGGCTGTCATCACTATGGGCTGTCACCACTATGCATATCTACAACTATCCCATTACTGGCACTTAGAAGTGGTCCAACAACTGGAGGACGCACGAGTGGAGGAAGGCGATGGGGACTTCCGCAAGCTAGCACCCAAATGGAATTGCCTAGGACTGTGGTACCCGACATTGAGAAACAACTTACCCACACGCATTCGCCACTCAATGCACAAATGAACTAGGGGAAGAGGTGAGAGAAGAACAATTGGAGTGCTGCTTTCAACGAATCCCAAGGGTTCTAACCACAGCTAAATATCAAGAGATGCCATTTCAAATTCTATATAGAGGCTACCTAACTAAAGAACGGGCGACAAGACAGGGCATCTGGCTACAAGCCCAATGCGAGAAATACACACCATGTGCTCTGCATTTTTCGAATGCCCTAGAAGATTAACCAACCTATGGGGCTTGGCACTGTCATGCTTAAATAGAGTGATTAAAAAGCAAGTGCAGTGGACCTATAGTATGCTATTATTGGGAGAGGAGAGCCCATTCAGAGAGCAAAACATTTGCCAAGTGGAAAGTAAATTCCTGTTAATAGGAATCTGGGTGGTTAAAAAGCTTATATAACAATATTGGGTGGGTGAAGAAACACCATCCTTTACACAATGGAAAACAGCGATACACACATTGGCAGCGGCTGAACGCCATGCCTATAGGCAATACTGGACTCTGAAATGGGTGTGTTACCAGCAGATATGGCTGTAGTTTCAGACTGGTTACCCTCAGGCAGAACAAACAGAATGGGAAAGGGAGGGTGGGGAGGGAAACTAAGGGGTGGGAAAAGAGGTTAAGTGAAGAGGTGAGAGGAAAGGGATTGGATACAGTAAGTTGTGAAATATGTTTAAGAGATACAATTGCAAAGCTCATGACCTCCTCATATTATAAGGCCCCCTGCTAGAGATACTCAGGGCGAGCAATGGTTGTGATATTTTGGGAAAAGGCAGTTATGGATGCACAGGTTTAAAAACATTGTAATATACAAGAATACTTGGAATAGACAGGGTGGCCCAAAAAAAGTGAGAACATCTCATAGCATATAAGTTATTTAAAAATTCAAAAAGACAGATGTAAACGATTGACAAATTAAAAAAAAAAGATGGCGACCGGAAACACTGTTCTACAAATTTTCAAAAATTGTTTGCTTCAGAAATTAAATGTGCTATTTCTTAATGAATTTGATACGCTGAATTCAAATATGATAGTGAAATTGGTCAATTAGCTCCTGTTTCTAGGATATGTTGAAGAATTTACATTTTACCACTATGGGGTATGTTAACTAAACCGTCTTAATGTTACTGGCGCTAGTTGCAGCGATAATGTGAAGAATGCCATGTAAGGAGTGGGTGTTCCAGTCCTAAGATAGCAAGAATCTGTATCGCGCGATAGTGGGCGCCATGGCACGTTAACGCGCATTAACCCTAAGTACATGCCACCGCAGTGTTTGAAGCTATAACAATGTAGCCCACTAGTTACTGAAATGACTGTGGAGGCAGAGGTCATGGGTTTGATTCTGCAGTGGTGTAATCTAAAAAAGGCTGTCTGAGGCATTTTCTTTTAATTTAAATCAATGCTGCCAGCAAAAACACACTCACAGTGCCGTAACCTAAGGTGCCTCATAAGGCACCCCATAGGTCACATTATAAAGTGTCCTGTCTGCCTATAATGTGCCCTATAGGGTGCTGTATAGGGCACCTTACAGGGCACCTTATAGGGCGCCTATGAGGCACCTTAGGCTACAGCACTGTGAGTGTGTTTCTGCTGGCAGCACTGATTGAAACGAAAAGGAAAAACCTCAGACAGTATTCCTAAATAACACCACTATGGGATCAAACCCATGACCTCTGCCTCTACAATCATTGAAGTAACCAGTAGGCTACATCACTATAACTATGACCACACTGCTGGCTGGCTACAGAAAGACTGCAGGTCACCACACAAACTGTCTGCTGTGGTTATCAGGATAGGCTAAACCCACCATACCCATGATGCACTGCACATGCAGATCAGCAGTCTACAAATGATCACAAGATGGGGTATGCACCCCCACAGCAGCTCGGCCTGGTAGGGGGAACTGACCGTGTGCACCCCCACAGCACCTCAGCCTGGTAGGGGGTACTGACCGTGTGTGTTACTGGCACAGAGTAGCTACAGACCATCACATTGTGCGGGTCCTGTGCTCACCCTGAGGGTGAGGTGGGGCACCTAGCACCAGGTCCGCAGCACCTGGTTTGGCTGAGGTAAGCTATGTTGCAGGTCCCCATCAGTGCCAGTGTGTGATAGGTAGTCCTTGCAGACACACCTAGGATACACCTGTGTCCATCTGTATTTCCTAGTCATGTCTAGCCCTTGTGGACTATGATGCGCCCAGAATAGTGCATATCCTGTGTGGGTGCCATAGTCACATGTTATAGGTGAAGGGGAGTGTTTGGAGCAAAAAGTGGATTATGTAGCACCACCCAAATAGCTCTCTGTGGCTCAGGGTGGGGGGAAGAGCCCACCAACAGATCCACATTGTACATCTCTGCAATGGTGGTAGTAGAGAGGACCATCAACCCCAGTCCTGCTGGGGAACAGGCAGCCTACAGGGCAGTTGATGCAGATCTGTATGCATCATATAAGGCAATGGCAGACAGGCAGAACACTGGAGAAGCTCAGCTACCCCCCCCCCCCCCCATTGCTATCTGTCATTCACTAGCAGAGGGCACAGTCAGTCTCCACCTGCTGCACCTTGTAAGGTGTTCCAGCCATACATATGCTAACTCCAGACAGTCTGCTAGCTAGTACATAGTGCATGTTCCTGGAGGAACTGCGTGCACCCAAAAATGGGAGGTGAGCACACGCACACCAAGCAGGTATGTCAGTAATTAGGCCCCAGAAAAAAGAACCCATAAATACCACTTGAGAGAAATGCTGTATAGTACTATGGGGGGAACCTATAGAGTGGAGGAGTGGCCTAGTGGTTGGGGCAAGGTACTTCAGGCCGGAAGGTTGGGGGTTCAAATCCCACTAGAGGACAGCAACCTTGGGCTGGAAGGACTGGGGTTTCTAGTCCCACAGGTGCTCCTTGTGGTCTTGGGCAAGACACTTAACCCTCCATAGCCCATGTTCCCTCTAAAATAGTTATCTCCAAGTGATAATGCCCTGTTCAATGTAATTTCAGTTTGTTCAATGTAAACCGCACTGATGCAGAATAGCACGGTATATAAGAGAATTTAAAAAAAAAAAAAAGAAAAAAATAGCTATGCCGTGGTCACTGCTCAGTCAGGGTGAGAGTGACCTTCCAGCATGACATGCTGTGGCCACCCTGTCCGTGCAGGTGGTGGTTGGGCACTACAATGTCCCAGCCATTGCCCTATACCCTGTGCAGATGCGTCCTGCCCAGGCCACCCTGTCTGGTCCATACCCACAGTACCTTGCTCCTCATTATGCACATTGGCAGGCTAACACTGGAAACAGTGCAAGCAATATGAGCTCAGTAAGATGTGGGCAACCACAACACACTGGATAGACATACACACACTCCCACACCTATGCCAGCACTATGCAAATATGGAGGTTTGTGGCAACCCTCGCTGCCACACCAGTCCTGGGCACAGTGCAGGCATCCCACTAGAGGACAGCAACCTTGGGCCGGAAGGACTGGGGCTTCTAGTCCCACAGATGCTCCTTGTGGTCTTGGGCAAGCCACTTAACCCTCCATAGCCCATGTTCCCTGTAAAATAGTTATCTCCAAGTTATAATGCCCTGTTCAATGTAATTTCAGTTTGTTCAATGTAAACCGCACTGATGCAGAATAGCGCGGTATATAAGAGAATGTAAATAAATAAATAAATAATAAATAAATAAATTGCTATGGTACACAATACTGTTGGGGTCACTCCCCGGGGTGGTAAACACTGTCAGAAGCAATAACTGAAACACACTCCACAGATATCAGAAAGGTTGCTATGATGAATCTCTTTCAACAAATCATGTTTAACTTAGGATTTGTTAGCTGACATTAATCATAGCAACCTTTTGATATATGTGGAACGTGTTCCCAAGTTTAGGATGGCATTGCTAAGGTTTGCAGGTGCCAGTATTGGGAGATGCTGCTCCGTGCAGGGCCCAACAGTCTGACTCTCCATAAGGCTTTGGATAGTGGAGCTTGTGGGTGTGGGTGTTTCAGCCCCTGTTGGCTGCTGCTCTAGGCAGAGGTTCCCAACTCCAGTCCTGGTGGGCCAAACACCGTTCAGGTTTTCATGCTGTCTCTAATGAATATGCATGAGATACATTTGCATACAATGGGGGGCGATGCATACAAGTGCAGCACAGGCATATTTATTAGGGACAGCATGAAACCTGAATGGTGTTTGGCCCTCCAGGACTGCAGTTGGGAAACTCTGCTCTAGGGATTGCACATGTTTATGGTATCTGTGCTCTTTAGGGTAAAATGTAGTTGTTTCAGGCATGTTTAATTTATCTGCAATAAAGGTTCTGTCTTTATTACCATGGTTTAGTACTGGGTAAAATATGGGGACAAGGTTGGCTGGCAGGAGCCACAGCCGGGACTTGAACTTGTGACCTTCTGCCCCTGAACACACTGGTTGTGTGTACTGCACCAAACTGTTGCACACAGGGGCAGAGCATTCCCTGGGGATACCATGACTGTTCGTCAGACAGACCTTGTCTGTTGCAATGCACAACACCCACCTAAACGGGGCTTGGCCGTGATCTGCTGTGGGCAGATGCCACGGCCCCCTCCGCCACCAGCACCCAACTGCCACCATGCTGACATGCCCTTATGCCGATGGTGCTGGTGGTGCGCAGTCCCAGGCCATCCAGTGTGCCGGTAGGCATGTGCCTATGATGTGGGTTCTCGGGTAGGGGTACCTACATGGACATGCATGCTTCCCCCCCCCCCGGCACCGCCTGCCAATGTTATGTGCCCTTGGGGGTACCTGCTGGGTAATATCCCCTGTGACACTGTGGAACACACACTCGTGACCATGTTGGTCCCTCGTCAATTGCTGTCTTGCTTCTTTAGAGTTTCGGCATTCCTATGTGCCACCTAGGCATCTGCCTAGTCCGTACTGTGCCCCAGCTGGACTACAGCATGTGCCGCTTGCAGCCCCCTCTATCCCATTTACAGCATCAGTACAGTTGCCCTTTCCTACGTGCCCACTCTGCTGTTGCTGCACATGTGCACACCCTAACAAACCTGGCCAATATAAATGACAAAAACCCTGATCACCGCTATTTCAATGTGGGAGCATTCACTTTTTAGGGGGACAGAGCATGGACCCTTCCAAACATGATATCTTCCTTTTTACGCTTTGTCAGTAGTGTTGCTTTATGTTTATCATTAATATCACTATTGGCCAGCTTGGTTATTGGGATTTCAGATGTGGTTCTGGTCATTTTATATGTTTATTTGCCTTTTTGGTTTCTGCACATGTATCACTACTATCACTTTTCATGGTTTCCCTGCCATTGCTGTACATTGCTGACTGAAATGGTTTCTCTCTCCTGCAAATGTGCCTCTAATGCGAGGGTTTCACTGGCTTTAGTGTTCAGACCCGGATTTCACAGCGTTAGTGTGCCTGGAGCCTCTCCCCGCCCACTCTCCGCCCATTGACCCCATCTCTGCCCTCTGGGAGGCTTTACTCCACCCTTCATAGCCAGATTTCACAGCATTAGTGTGCCTTAACGCCGCTGCTGACGTTATCGCATGATAACGTCACCGCTGCTATGTTAAGATGGTTTAGTAAACATGCCTCTATGTATGGTGAAAATTGACCCTAAATCCTTAGATGTAAATCAAAATCTTATTACAAATGAAACTTTGCACAATAACAAGCATGTTTTTATAAAATAAATTTCATAAACGTGCTTAGAAGAAACAGAGGAGTAATTATGTCTGCAATTTAACTTTCATTAAGAACATTTGTAAGTACATTCTAGCAAGTTTTGTTCTCATTCAGTGGCTTCACAACTCTTCCTGATCTGTTTCTGGTACTGAAGCAATGGAATATCCCTTGTCACTGTCCAGCAGTAGTCTGCAAGCATTGATGGACTCCATTTACCCTGATACCTCTTTTCCATGGCTGCAATGTCTTGGTGAAATCATTGTCCATGTTCATCACTTACTGCTCCGCAATTTTGTGGGAAAAAAATCTAGATGAGAGTGTAGAAAATGAATCTTTAAGGACATGTTGCAACCAAGGTTTTTGTATGCCTTGAGAAGATCTTGAACAATCTCTTGGTAATTATTTGCTTTGTTGTTTCCAAGAAAGTTTTGTGTCATTGATTCAAATGCTATCCATGCAGCCTTTTCCTTTCCATGCAATAAACGAAGAAATTCGTCATCTTGAAGAAGTGCATGAATCTGAGGGCCAACAAAAACTCCTTCTTTAACTTTGGCATCACTCAGTCTAGGAAATTTACCACTAAGATACCTGAAAGCAGGTATAATTTTATGCATTGCCTTGACAAAGTTTTTCATTAGTCCCAACTTGATGTGCAAGGAAGGCATCAAAATCTTGTTGCTGTCTACAAGTGCTGGAAACAGAACATTTTTGCTTCCAGGATCCAGTGACTGATGGAGTGGCCAGACCCTTTTGATGAAATGACAATCTCTAGCATGACTATCCCATTCACACAGGAAGCAGCAGTACTTGGTGTATCCACCATGAAGACCAAGCAAGAGGGTGACTACTTTAAGGTCACCACAGATTGACCATAGATGTTGATCATAGTTTATACATTTCAAAAGTTGTTTCATATTGTCATAAGCCTCTTTCATAAAAGCTGCATGGCCCATAGGAATTGATGGTAGCAAGTTGCCTTTATGCAGCAATACAGCTTTAAGACTTGCTTTGGATGAATCAATGAAGAGCCTCCAATCATCTGCATTGTAATTGATATTGAGAACTGCCATTAAACTTTTTACATCATTATATGCAGCAAGATCACCTTCTGTGAAAAAGAATGACACCAAGGGGTATGTTTACTAAACAGCGATAATGTTGCAGTGGCGCAGTTTGCGCGCGATAAAGTTTATCGCACAATAAAGTAAAATTATCACGTGATAACGTGAGGTTTCACGCGAACACATCTCCTGCGGTGTTAAGGCACACAGAGGGTGGAGTAAGGCTCCCCAGAGGGCGGAGAGAAGGGGTCAATGGGTGGAGAGTTGGAGGGGAGAGGCTCCATGCACACTAACGCTGTGAAATGAAGGTCTGAAAATTAGCACCAGTGAAAACCTCGCACTAGAGGCACATTTGCAGGAGAGAGAAACCAGTTCAGTCAGCAATGTACAGCAAAGACAGGGAAACCATGAAAAGTGACAGTAGTGATACATGTGCAGCAACAGCATAGTGCCCAAGTACGAAAAGGCACTATGGTGAGGCTGTAAATGGGGTACAAGGGGCTGCAGACGGGACATGCAGTGGGGCAGCTGGGGCACAGGGTGGACTAGGCATATGCCTAGGTGGCACATAGGAATGCAGAAAGTGCAAATCAGCAAGCCAGCAACTGACTATGGTCAAACATGCCCACGAGTGTGTGCCCCACAGTGTCCCAGGGGACAGTACCCAGCAGGTACCCCAAAGGGCACAGAACATTGACAGGCGGTGCCAGGGAGAAGCGCGAATGTCTATGTAGGCACCCCTACCCCAGATCCCACACCATAGGCAGCCACCTACAGGCTCACTGGATGGCCTGGGACTGTGCACCATCAGCACCACTGGAATAAGGGCATGTCAGCATGGTGGGGGAGGGGTTCTGGTAGACCAAGGCCAAGCACTGTTTAGGTGGGTGGCATGCAGTGCAACAGACAAGGGCTGTCTGAAGAACAGTAATGGTATCCCCAGGGACTGACCTGCCTCATGGCAACAGTTTGGTGCAGTACACACAGCCAGTGTGTGCAGGGGCAGCAGGCCACAGGTTCAGGTCCCAGCTGTGGCCCCTGCAGACAATAGCCCTATATTTTACCCTACAGCACACATACACCATAAACATGTGCACTCCCTAGAACACTGGCCAACAGGGGCACAGACACCCACACCCACAGGCTCCACTATCCCAAGCCTCATGGAGAGTCAGGCTGTTGGGCCCTGCGTGGAGCAGCAGCTATCAATACTAGCACCTGAATACTTAGCAATGCCTGCACTGTGCTCAGGATTGGTGCGGTGGCAAGGGCTGCCAACCACCTCTATCTTTGCACAATGCTGAAATAGGTGTGGGAGTGTGTGTATGTCTATCCAGTGTTTTGTGGCTGCCTACACCATACTGAGCCCCCAATGCTTGCACTTTTTCCAGTGTTAGCCTGCCAATGTGCATAATAAGGAGCAAGGTATTGTGGGTATGGCCTGGACACAGCGGTCTGTGCAGGATGCATCTGCACAGGGCATAGGGCAATGGCTAGGACATTGTAGTGCCTGACCACCACCTACATGGACAGAGTGGCCACAGCATGCCATGCTGGGAGGTTACACTCACCCTGACTGTGCAGTGACCATGGCATGGCCAGGTTCCCACATAGTGCTTTTCTCAAGTGATATCTCTGAATCTCCTTTTTTGGGGCTCAATCACTGATATACCTGTTTGGTGTGTGTGTATCCATCCCACTTTTGGGGGGCACACGCTTCCTTTAAGAATATGTACTAGCTAGCAGACTGTCTGCAGTTAGCGTGTGTATGGCTAGAACACTGTGCAGTGGGTGAAGACTGACTCTGTCCTCTGCTGGTGAATGTCAGATTGTGGTAGGGAGCAGCTGAGTTTTTTCCAGGCTTTCTGCCAGTGCCCTATGAAATATGTACGGATCTGCATTAATTGCCCTGGAGGGAGCCTATTCGCCAGCAGGACTGGGGTGGTGGTCCTCTTTACTGCCTCTGATGTAGGGTGTGGATCTGTTGGTGGGAGATCCTGTCCCCCACCCTGACCCAGAGAGGGTGGAGTGGGTGGTGCTACATAATCTGCTTTTGGGTCCACACAACACACTTCTCCTATAACATTTATTTATTTTATTTATTTAGCGTACACTTGTATCCCGCTACTTCCAGCGATCAGCAGCGGTTTTCTATACATAAGGGAGAGGCTGTACAGGCCAGAATTAGAACATACAGTATGATTGCAGGGATGGGTAATAAGCATAGCAAACGGTTACAAGTTTACATTTGATTTGTTTGAGAGGAATCTTACATATATACATTTGATTGCATAAGAAGCGGCTTTACATATATACATACTTTACGTAATTACAGAACACATTTCTTGCTGGTATGATTAGTTTAAATGGGCATGTTACTCTAGTAGTATATGACACTCTGATTAGGTTAGGTTGTAGTGGGTCTGAAAGAGGTGTGTCTTACGTTTTTTCCTGAAATTCACTAAGGACCACACAGGTCATGCACTATTCTGGGTGCATCACAGTCCACAAGGGCTAGACATGACTGGGAAATACAGATGGATACAGGTGTACTATAAGTGTGTCTGCAAGGACTACCTGTCACACACTGGCACTGATGGGGACCTGCAGCACAGCCTATCTCAGCCAAGCCAGATGCTGCGGACCTGGTGTTGGGCGCCCCACCTCACCCTCAGGGTGAGCAAAGGAACTGCACACTGTCACAGTCTGTAGCTACTCTGTGCCAATAACACACATAGTCAGTTCCCCCTACCAGGCCCAGGTGCTGTGGAGGCGCATACCCCATCTTGTGATCAGATGTAGACTGCTGATCTGCATGTGCAGTGCATCATGGGTACGGGTGAGTATACCCTATCCTGGTAACCACAGCAGACAGTTTGTGCAGTGACCTGCAGTCTTTCTGTAGCCAGCCAGCGCTGTGTTAAAAGCTGTAGAGATGTAGCCCACTAGCTACTGCAATGACTGTGGAGGCAGAGGTCACAGGTTCAGTCTCACAGTGGTGTTCTTTAATAAGGCTCTCTGAGGGGTTTCCTTTTAATTTACATCAGTGCTGCCAGCAAAACCACCCTCACAGTGCCATAACCTTAAGGTGCCTCATAAGGCGCCCTAAAGGGTGCCCTATAAAGCACCCTATAGGGCACATTATAAGGTGCCTTGGCGGACAGGGCACTTTATAATGGCGCTGGCATGGACTTAAGGTTACTGCACGTTAATGAGCCAAGGCGCCCTCTATCGTGCAATACAGATTCTTGCTACCTTGCCACCGGAATGCCCACTTCCTTATATGGTGTTCTTCACATTAAAGCTGCAACTAGCGCCGGTAACATTAATACGGTTTAGTAAACATACTCCCAAGTCTTTCTGACGGTCCCAGAAAATAGAAATTTGAATGTCACCAGCCAGAAGATTCCACTGCTGTAGTCTGGAACCCAAAAGCTCAGCTTTATCCTTTGGGAGATCCAAATCTCTGACAAGGTCATTCAATTCACCATGTGTTATGAAGTGTGGCTCATTAGCAGTGGCCAGAAGAAACTCTGGGTCACGAGAGGTTGACCGTTCATGATTACAAATTTCTTCCTCACTTGATTCTAATGATAATGATTCTGACATTTTGGGAATCGGCAACCCTTCTCCATGGGGCACTGGGCGTATTGCAGATGGAATGTTTGGATATTGCACAGTCCACTTACTCTTTCTGGATATGCCTTTCTGAATTGGAGGAACCATGCAGAAGTAGCAATTGCTGACGTGATCCGTGGGCTCTCTCCGGATCATTGGAACTGAAAAGGCATTGATTGCCTTTTCCCATTCATCCATTGCCTGAGATTTGTTGCACATGTATTGCAGCATATATGTGGCGCCCAACTCTTTTCTTGATCTCCTATTCTGCAGCCAAAATATAAGTTGTAGGCTTTCTTAACCGCCACAGTCATATTCCGTTTTTGTGATGTAAAAGTCACTTCACCACAAATATAGCAGACATTATCTGCATTATTAACACAAGTACGATGCATCGCCGAATACGCTGGGATTGACCTATCGGCATAAAATAATGCAAAATAATTAATTTTTAATTTTTATGTGACTAATACACCTTAAGATTTAAACTGTCAAGTGATGCAAATTTATATACTGATTGCATCATCTGGTTTTGGACAGATATTTCTATTGGTTGCAAGTAGAGATTACGCAATCTCACATAAATGTTGCATAATACACAGTTAATGGCCCCTAATTACTAATTAATAGCATATATCTTAGCAACTAGACCTAATCAGCCATTTTCATTATGATTTCTGTGTTCAGCAGCCTTAAATTAGTTTAGAACAGCTGCTTTCGTGGCCAAAGCATTTTGGCTTTTGAACAGTGAAATTGTCGAAATAAAGACGTTATATATCTAAAAAAGGTAAATAAGTAAACTATTTAAGCTTTTAATTTACGAGATGTTCTCACTTTTTTGGGCCACCCTATATGTTAGTGTTACAAAGGAAAATATAATAAAAATAAAATAAAAAAAAAAGCTTTGAATGAAAAAAAATATATTCTCCTATTATTTATTTATTTATTTATTTAACAGTTATTTATATACCGCTCTTTCCCATGTTTCAAGTGCGGTTTACATGTAACAGTAGGTTAATTGGTATGAGATATACCAGGACATTTTACATAGAACAGATAATTATAAATTACAAGGAAAATTGTAACATTACAAGTATAACATATTAGAACATATATACATTGCTAGTTAAATTATTAATCATCATGTAAATGAGTGTGTAGTATGGTTAAATTAGTGTATTAGTGTCGTTTATATTTGAAAATAGGGTATAAAAAAATAAAAATAAATGTTAGCCTGTATCCCTTTGAGAATTCTGTTTTGGGAGTGTATTATAGTGTAATGTAAATAAGTGAGTTTTTAATTTTTTTTTAAATTCTTTTATGTCAGACAGTAGGCGAATGTTGTCAGGTAAATTGTTCCAGAGTATTGGAGCAGAGTGTGAGAAAGCTCTCTTATTGGTTTGTTTTCTGGCTTTTGTAAAATCTTTTGGTATTGTTAAAGTATTTATGTTTCTGCTCCTTTGAGATCGTTTATCAATGTCAATGTTAATCAGTGTATTTAGTGCAGATGGTGCAAGTTTATTTATAAGTTTAAATGTAGTGACAAGAATTTTATATTTGATTCGGGAGTAAATTGGTAGCCAATGAAGTTCAGCTAAAATTGGTGTAATATGTTCAAGTGGGCTTATATTCATAATCGTTCTAGCAGCTAAGTTCTGAGTTATTTGTATCTTTTTAATATTTTGTTTTGAAATACCATTAAGTATTGTATTTGCAAAATCGAAATGTGCTAATAATATCTTAAATGTGCTACACTGTAGCTTCTTTCCATGTCCCCAAAACAATCTGAGAACAGTAACTGTGTCAGATAATGAAAAAGTAAGTGTTAAATGCTCTAGGTCTCCTGCAGGAAGAAGCACTTCTCAAGGTCGGAAAAACTCACTTCATGAGATTCTAAAAGAAAGGAATGTTAACTCTGCTATTGTGAGCACCTTGAGTTATGAGGCTAAAGCAAAAATGATGGCATGTTCTAGGATGAAGAGCTCAGAGTAGGTATAAATGTTAAGTGGTAGAGGGATACATGTAAATGTACGAGCAGCATTTTAGATGTGATTTCCACTGCTTTTGTGCTGGTATTTTATAAATGCACATTGACACTCATGATATAGTGCTTTAACATAGCCTTGGGAAGAAACACAGTCAGTGAGAAAGATATGTAACTAATTCTGGAAGCAGACAATGACCTTTTGACACAGAAAGAATGTCTTTGCTCAGTCCTGTCGCTGATACTATGGGAACGGAACAATAGATATGAGAAACTGTTGGAGCAGCACTTAGAGGCATGCCAGCACTGATAACTAAGTTGTTTGACATTATTGGTAGGTTAAGAACACAAGAAAATATCATCTGCCAATACTGAGTCAGACCAACGGTCCATAAAACCCAGTATCCTGTTTTTAACAGTAGCCAATCGAGGTTCCCAAGATGTACAGAGTTTCCATGCTACTTAACCTCAGAGATAATCAGTGGCTGTCCCTGGGAATACCTTAGTAATAGTCTATTGACTTTTCTCCTTGAACTTAACTAAACCTTTTTATTCTTTCCCTCCCATTACCCCAACTCCCACCCACCCCAGGAATAATCCTAGTTTTATAGGCTCTTAATCCTATCAAATGGGGAGAAATGGTCAAATTCACTTTCAGGTTCAGCCGGTCATCCTCACCTGGAATAGATTACTTAAGGCCCTAAAATTAATTAATCTTGAGATGAACAAAGTCTCTTAAACTTAAGCAGTATATCAGTACAAGTATACCCTAGCAACTTTAAGTAAACAACTTAAATAGCTAAACAAGGCCTTAAAACTAAAGGATATGTTTACTAAAGCATCTTAACGTAGCAGTGGCGGAATTTGTGTGCGATAAGGTACCTTATCAGGCGATGAAGGTGCGTTATCGCGTGATAACGTACCTTAGCGTGCGATAACGCGCCTGCGGCGTTAAGGCACACTAACGCAGTGAAATCCGGCCCTAAAGGGTGGAGGAAGGCTTTCCAGAGGGCAGAGAGAGGGGGTCAATGGGCGGAGAGTGGGAGGGGAGAGGCTCCCTGCACACTAACGCTGTGGATTCCGGGTCATTAGAGCAGATTTAAAGGGAAGAGAAACCATTTATGTCAGCAATGTACAGCAAAGCCAGGGAAACCTACAAAAGTGATAAGTGTGATACATGTGCACGGAACAAAAGGGCAAATAAACATTGAAAATGACCTCAACAAAATGGAAAAAAAACCATAACCAAGCTGGCCAATAGTGATATTAATGGGAAACAGCAAAAAACACTACCGAGAAAGCCACCCAAAAAAGATATTAATCTTGGAAGGGTCTATGCTCTGTCCCCATACAAGGTGAATGATCCCACAGTGAAATAGCGCTGATCAGGGTTTTCCCTTGTTATTGGACAGGTTTCCTATGGCGTGCACATGTTCCGCAACAGCAGGGTGGGCATGTTGGAAAGGGCAACTGGACAGATGGTGGAAAAGGGGTTACAGAGGGCTGCAGGTGGCACATGCTGTGGTGCAGCTGGGCCACAGTGCGGACTAAGGTGATGCCTAGGTGGCCCATAGGAATGCTGAAACAGTAGAGCAGCCAGACAGCAACTGATTAGGGCCCAACAGGGGCACAAGTGTGTTTCCCACAGTGTCACAGGGGATAGTACCCAGCAGGTACCCCCAAGGGCACAGAACATTGTCAGGTGGTGCTGGGGGGGAAGCGTGAACATCTATGCAGGCACCCCTACCCCAGAACCCGCACCATAGGCAGCCGCCTACTGGCACACTGGATGGCCTGAGACTGTGCACCACCAGCACCACCAGCAGAAGGGCATGTCAGCATGGTGGCGGAGGGGTACTGGTGGTGGAGGGGGCAGTGGCTGCTGCCCACAGCAGACCGTGGCCAAGCCCTGTTTAGGTGGGTGGCATGCACTGCAACAGACAGGCTCTGTCTGACAAACAGTCATGGTATCCCCAGGGAATGAACTGTCCCTGTAGCAACAGTGTGGTGCAGCACACACAGCCAGTGTGTTCAGGAGTGGAAGGTCACAGGTTCAAGTCCCAGCTGTGGTTCCTGCCAACCCAGTCTCCATATTTTACTCACTACAAAACTGTGGTAATAAAGACGGAACCTTTATTGCAGATAACATAAACATGCCTCCAATGCCTATATTTTACCCTACAGAGCACAGACACCATAAACATGTGCATTACCTAGAGCAGAGTCTCCTAAATGCAGTCCTGGAGGGCCAAACACCATTCAGGTTCCATGCTGTCTCTAATAAAGCTGCCTGTGCTGCATTTCTATGCATCGCCCCTATGGTATGCATATGTATCTCATGCATATTCATTAGGGACAGCATGAAAACCTGAACAGTGTCTGGCCCACCAGAAACACCCTCACCCACAGGCTCCATTATCCAAAGCCTCCTGGAGAGGAAGGATGTTTGGCCCTGCGTGCATCTCCCAATACTAACACTTGCATACCTTAGCAATGCGGCCCTAAACCCGGGAATATGGTACACATATATCAAAAGGTTGCTATGACTACTGGCAGATAGCAATTCTTAAGTTAAGCACAATCTGCTCATTGAGCTGTATCATACCAACCTCTCTGATGTCTGTGGAGTGTGTTTCAGGTCTGGTGTCTGACAGTGTTCACCACCCTGGGGAGTGACCCCAACAGTATTGCGTACCATAGCCATGCCTGCACTGTGCCCAGGACTGGTGCGGTGGCCAGGGCTGCCAAAAGCCTCTATAGTTGCACAATGCTGGCATAGGTGTGGGAGTGTGTGTCTGTCTATCCAGTGTGTTGTGGCTGCCTACACCATACTCAGCCCACACTGCTTGCACTGTTTCCAGTGTTAGTCTGCCAATGTGCATAATGAGGAGCAAGGTACTGTGGGTATGGCCCAGACAGGGCGGCATGGGCAGGATGCATCTGCACAGGGCATAGGGCAATGGCTCGGACATTGTAGTGCCCGGCCACCACCTGCACGGACAGGGTGGCCACAGCATGTCCTGCTGGGAGGTCACTCTCATCCTGACTGAGCAGTGACTACGGCATGGCTAGGTTCCCCCATAGTGCTTATATAGTATTTTTTTCAAGTGATATATGTGGGTTCTCTTTTTTGGGCCGAATCACTGACTTATCTGCTTGGTGGGTGTGCACACATCTTCTCCAGGAGCATGTACTATGGATTAGTTAGCAGACTGTCTGCAGTTAGTATGTGTATGGCTGAAACATCTTGCAGGGTGCAGTAGCTGGAGAATGTCAGATAGTGGTGGGGGACAGCTGAGCATTTCCAGGCCTACTGTCTGTTTGCTATTGCCTTATGGATGCGTACAGATCTGCATTGACTGCCCTGTAGGGTGTCTGTTCCCCAGCAGGACTGAGGTTGATGGTCCCCTCTACTACCACCATTGCAGGGATATAGAATGTGGATCTGTTGGTGGGAGATCCTGTTCCCCCACCCTGAGCCCCAGAGAGCTGGTTGGGTGGTAGTACATAATCTGCCTATGGGTCCAAACACCCCCCCCCCCTTCACTTAAATCATGTGACCATGGCACCCACACAGGATATGCACTATTCTGGGACAGCAACCTTGGGCCGGAAGGACTGGGGTTTCTAGTCCCACAGGTGCTCCTTGTGGTCTTGGGCAAGCCACTTAACCCTCAAAAGCCCATGTTCCCTGTAAAATAGTTATCTCCAAGTTATAATGCCCTGTTCAATGTAATTTCAGTTTGTTCAATATAAACCGCACTGATGCAGAATAGCGTGGTATATAAGAGAATGTAAATAAATAAATAAATAAATCATAGTACACAAGAGCTAGACATGATTGGGAAATACAGATGAGCACAGGTGTATTTGCAAAGGACTATCTATCACACACTGGCACTGGTGGGGACCTGCAGCATAGCCTATCTCAGCTACGCCAGGTGCTGTGGACATGGTGCTGGGTGCCTCACCTCACCCTCAGGGTGAGCACAGTACCCGCACAATGTGACAATCTGTAGCTACTCTGTGCTGGTAACATACACGGCCAGTTCCCCCTACCAGGCAGAGGTGCTGTGGGGGTGCATACCCCATCTTGTGATCATCTGTAGACTGCTGATCTGCATGTGCAGTGCACTATGGGTATGGGTGGGTTAACCCTATCCTGGTAACCACAGCAGACAGTTTGTGTGGTGACCTGCAGTCCTTCTGTAGCCAGTCAGTGGTGCACTAGCAGCAATAGAGATGTAGCCCACTGGTTACTTCACTGCCTGTGGAGCTAGCAGTCATGGGTTTGATCCCACAGTGGGGCTATTTGATAGGGCTGTCAGAGGCATTGTCTATTTTTAATGTAAATTAGTGCTGCCAGCAAAAACACCCTCACAGTGCTGTAACCTTAAGGTACCTCATAAGGCGCCCCATAAAGTGCCCTATAAGGCACCCTATAAAGTGCCTTATCAGGCACCCTATAAAGCGCTTACTGGGGAATCAAACTCATGACCCTTATACCATCAGTCAGTGTATTAACCATCATGCTATGCCACTGTTGCTATGTCTGTAACGCAGCGTGCCTATTTAAGACTAATGTGCGTTAACATGCGCTGCTCCCTCTGTCGCCCCATAATGTGCTCAGCGCACGTTAGCGCACGATAATGCACGCTTGCTATGTTTAGACCGGAACGCCCACTCCCTTTATGGCATCCTGCACATTATCACTGGGTGCACGTTAAGACAGTTTAGTAAACATACCCCATTGTGTATAATACATTGAAACCCTTGCCCAGTGTGCGGCAGCAGCCAAGAAAGCAAATAGAATGTTAGGAATCATTAGGAAAAGAGTGGAGAATAAAACCAAGAATATTAAAATGCCTTTGTATTGTTCTATGGTGCAACTGCACCTTGAATATTGTGGGCAATTTTGGTCACCATATCTTAAAAAATATATAGCAGAATTAGAAAAGGTATAGAGAAGAGCAACAAAAATGTTAAAGGGGTTGGAAGGATACTCCTGTGAGCAGAGGCTTAAAAGGTTGGGCCTCTTCAACTTGGAAAAGAGTCGGCTGAGGGGGGATGTGATAGAGGCTGACCCGTCTTTATGGGTTGGCACTATGGCACTGTGCCAGGGGCCCCACACATCTAAGGGGCCCTGCGCGCTCCAGCAGCTGCTTGTTGTAATGTTTTAGTTTTATAAGTCCTTTTTATGTTTAATACATTCAGGGATATGTTTACTAGACTATGGTAACGCACATTAGGTAATGTTAATGCTCGTTAGGTAACATTAACGCGCGTTAACGTTACCTAACGAGCATTAACGCTCCTGGCCGTGGTAAACACCACAGAGGGTGGAGAGAGGGCAGAGAGAAGGGGTCAATGGGCAGGGAGTGGGCGGGGAGAGGCTCCCCGCACACTAACACGCTGAAATAAAGGGCTGAATCCCACCACGAATGAAAACCTGCCATTAGATGCACATTTGCAGGAGAGAGAAACAATTTAAGTGTCAGTACTGTACAGCATAGGCAGGGAGCCCAAGAAACGTGATAGTAGTGCTCCATTTGTAGCAACAGCATAGTGCCCAAGTATGACAGGCCACTATGGCGATGGTGCAAATGGGGGCTGGAGGTGGGACATGCAGCGGGGGCAGCTGGGGCACAGAGTGGGCTAGGCGGGCACCTAGGTGGAACATAGGAACATAGAAACCAGAAATGAGCAAGACAGTGGCAAGACAGCAGCTGACAAAGGCCAAACACAATCCATCTACATCTACCTGGTCCACCCGAGCTAACAGTTGCCAGGCCACTGACCTGAAATCCGCCCAGCCAACCCTCCCCCAGGCAGAAGGGACATACTATTGGTAGATGGTGATGGGGGGATGTGAGGATGCTCATGTATGCCCCCTGCCCCAGACCCCGCTCCCTAGGCAACCACCTACCCACACAGTGGATGGCCTGGGGCTGCGTACTACCAGCACCAACAGCGTATGGTCATGTCAGCATGGCAGGGGTGGGTGTGCCCATGCTGGAGGGGGCAGTGGCACCTGCCTGCAGTGGACCTAGGCCATGCCCTGTACCAGTACATGGAGTGCAGTGCAACATAAAAGGTTTGGCTGTGGAAAAGTACAGGTAGCACTAGGGACGCCCATGATCTGTGGCAATAGTGTGGTGCAATACACCCAGCCAGTGTGCCCAGAAGCAGAGGGTCACAGGTTCAAGTTCCAGCTGTGGTTCCTGCAGAGCATGTCCCTATATTTTACCCTACAATGCAGATACCACAGCAACATCTGCAAAGCCCAAAGCAGAAGCGAACAGGGGTACAAATACCCACTCACACAGGCTCCATAATCCAAAGCTGCATGGATAGTCAGGCTGTTGGCACCAGCACCAAGCTGCAGTTATCACCAGAGCACCACTGCTATCTCCTGCACAGTTTATCTTGGTTGGCACTGTGATCAGGACCAGTGCGGCAGGCAGGGTTGGCAATCACCCCTATCTTTGCACAATGCTGCAATAAGAGAGTGTTTGTGTGTGTGTGTGTGTGTGTGTGTGTGTGTGTGTGTGTGTATGTGTATGTGTGTATGTGTATGTGTATGTCTATCCATTGTTCTGTGGCTGCCCACCCCTCACTGGGCCCAAAATGTCCCACTGTTACCAGTGTTAGCCTGAATATGTGCATAATGAGGAGCAAGGTATTGGTATGGCCCGGACAGGGCAGATTGGCCAGGATGCATCTGCACAGGGTGTGGGGCCATGGCTGGGACACTGTAGTGCCCGACCACCACCTGCATGGACAGGGTGGCCACAGCATGGCATGCTGGGAGGGCACTCACTCTGATCGAGCAGTGACCATGTCATATCTAGGTTCCCACATAGCGCTCGACACCATCTGCATCCAGTGAAACTTTTGTGTTCCCAGTGCTGGGCCCCCAAACACTGAAATGCCTGCTTGGTGCACATAGTTCCTCTGTGAGCATGCACTATGGACTGGCTAGTGGACTGTCTGCAGTTTGCCTGTTCATGGTTGGAACACCTATAAAGTGCAGTCTGACTGTGTTGCTGCTGGTGACTGGCAGACAGTGGTGTAAGGCAGTGGGGGCTTTCCAGACCTAACCCCAGCATTGTTGCTGGTCTGCCACTGCCCCAGTCACAGTTATGGCTCTGACCCACCAACCCTGGAGGGCTGTCTTATACCAACAGGATGGAGGATGCTTCACCAGGGCTGGGTCACCTGTCTCACACCTACAAAAAGGGTGATGTGGGCCCTTTGGGGTATGTAGTGTATACCACTGTGACCTATAAAGGCACTGTTAAACAAACCTCATGCAAGTCTAGAAACCCCTCTGCCCTGATAACAGGTGCTCATTTCAACCAGACCCTAGCACAGGGTATACACTAATCTGGGTGGTGCCTTGTCCCAGAAGGTCACATGTGACTGCAGGATACAGATGGACACCAAAGTACCTTCAGCTGCACTGCAAAGAAAACCTGTTACACACTGGTAGTGATGGGGATGTACAGCAAGACCTATCTCTGGCTCCACATGTACTGCGGACCTAGTGCTGGGCATCCATCCTATCCCTCAGGGTGAACACAGAACCTGCACAATGGCATGGTCTGTAGCTACTCTGTGCCAGTATCACGCACTGTCAGTTTGTCTTTCCAAGCTGAGGTACCGGAGAGGTGCAGACCCCATTTGGTGATCAGCTGTAGACAGCTATTCAGCATATGCATTGCATCATGGGTACTGGTGGGGTTACCCTATCCTGGCACTCAGAGCAGAGAGTTTGTGCGGTGACCTGCAATCCTTCTCTACCCAGCCATTGCTGTGACATACACCACAGAGGTATAGTCTACTGTTTAATACAATGCCATTCTCGGCAGTGTTCATGGCTTCAATTCCTCATTGTTCCCTCCTCTCCTGCCTGTCCTACTCAAATAGTGTGCATGCCTGTAACAGTCATATTTTTGCAGATCTGTGCTGCCAGCCCATAATACCCTCGCCACAATTGCCAACATTCCCTCGGTCCGTCTATCTGCGTCTGTCAGCTGTGTAGAGTCCTGTCTGCCTGTGCAGACTGCCACCCCATGTCCTGCGCTGCTACCCTTTCATGCATTGTGCCTCATCGTGCTTGCCTCACCTGTGCCTGATCTGCATGGCACCACCACTCATCTGTCCACCCATCATTGTAACTATCCTGCCACCTCCGCCTCCACTGGGGGACAAGTATTCCCATCGTCTGCCACCAACTGACTTTCCAGTACTTTACCTTGCCAACACCCTGTGCTGTGGTACAGTTGCCCCCACCATGTTTGTCATCAGTACTGGCAGCCACATGGGATGCCCGCAGATATGGCAGGTCCAGCGGCTCCCAGCTCTCCCTCCTTCACTCACCTGTTCATTGCTTTTCCTGAGTGCTCTATCTAGTATTAGGGCTACATCTGTCTCTGTTCCTCACAGGTCATGCATGTCATCCTGCGGCACCTTGCAGCACACTAACCTAGGGCACCATAACCTTGTTGGGCCACCTTAACCTATGGTTCCATAGCCCAGGGTGCCTTCTACGGTGCCTTGTCTAGGGGTGCCTAACATGGCGCTTAACACCTTACAAGGCATCTTGTAATGCACCTTACAAGGTGCCTTACAAGGCACCTTATAATGTACCTTACATGGCACCTTACAAGGTGCCTTATAATCACCTTACAGGGCGCCTTGTAATGTGCCTTGTAAGATGCCTTATAAGGCACCTTGTAATGCACGTTAGTCTAAGGCGCCTTGTAACATGCGTTAGCTGATACGGCTTGCTGTAACGGTGCACCGCCCACACCTTTATATGGGCATCTGTACCTTTACCGTGGAACCTAACGCGGGTGACATTAACACGGTTTAGTAAACATACTCCTTAAAGTTTAATTTTTTTTATTATGTTATTTCTTTTCTTATTCTAGTTTCAATTTATTTTTTTACATTTTTATTTTACACTCGTAAAGCTTTTTAAAGTTATTTTTAAATGTTTTGGTCCTTCGTTCAGCTTGTTCGGTGACATGCTTGCTTGGTATGTGTGCTCACATCCCATTTTTGGGTGCACACAGTTCCTCCGGGTGCACCCAAAAATGGGTGCACACTGTTCCTGCAGACAGTCTGCAGATAGCATGTGTATGGCTGGAATACTTTGCAGTGGTGCAGTGGGTGGAGACTGACCATACTCTCTGCTGGTGAATGTCAGATAGTGGTGGAGGGCAGCTGAGCTTTTCCAGGCCTACTACCCTGTCTGCCAGTGCCCTATGTGATACGTACAGATCTGCATTGACTGTGCTGTATGGTGCCTATTCCCCAGCAGGACTGGGGTTGAGGGTCCTCTCTACTGCCACCATTGTAGAGATGTAGAATGTGGATCTGTTGGTGGGAGATCCTGTTTCCCACCCTGACCCACAGAGAGCGGGTTGGGTGGTGCTACATAATCTGCTTTTGAAACCAAACACCACCCTTCTCTTATAACATGTGACCATGGTAACCACACAGGATATACATTATTCTGAGTGCATCATAGTCCACAAGGGCTAGACATGAGAAATACAGATAGACATAGGCGTAGCCTAGGTGTGTCTGCAAGGACAATCGATCCCACACTAGCACTGATGGAGACCTACAGTGCAGGCTATCTTAGCCAACCCAGGTGCTGCGGACCTGTTTCTGGGCGCCCCACCTCACCCTCAGGGTGAGCACAGGAACTGCACAATGTCACAGTCTGTTGCTACTCTGAGCCAGTAACATGCATGGTCAGTTCCCCCTACCAGGCCGTGGTGCTATAGAGGCGCATACCCCATCTTGTGATCAGATGTAGGCTGCTGATCTGCATATGCAGTGCATCATGGGTACGGGTGGGTTTACCCTATCCCGGTAACCACGGCAGTTTGTGTGGTGACCTGCAGTCTTTCTGTAGCCAGCCAGTGGTGTGTTAGATGCTATAGAGATGTAGCCCACTGGATGCTTCAATGACTGCAGAGGCAGAGGTCATGGGTTGAATCCCACAGTTGTGTTATTTAAGAAGGCTGCCTGAGGCTTTTCCTTTTAATTTAAATCAGTGCTGCCAGCAAAAACAACCACACAGTGCCGTAGCCTAAGGTGCCTCATAAGGCGCCCTATAAAGCGCCCTATGGGGCACATTATAAGGTGCCTTGGTGGACAAGGCACTTTATAATGTGCCCTATGGAGTGCCTTATAGGGCTCCTTATGAGGCACTTTAGGCTACAGCATGATGAGGGTGTTTTTGCTGGCAGCACTGATTTAAATTAAAAGGAAAAGCCTCAGACAGCCTTATTAAATAAATAACACCACTGTGGGATCAAACCCATGACTTCTGCCTCCGCAGTTATTGCAGTAACCAGTGGGTTACATCTTTATAGCTTGTAACACTGCACTGGCATGAACTTAGGGTTAACACGCGTTAACATGCCACGGCGCCCACTATTGCACGATACCGATTCCTTACAACCTTCCCTCCGGAATGCCCACTACCTTATATGGCATTCTTCACATTAACACTGCAACTAGTGCCGGTAACATTAGGACGGTTTAGTAAACATACCCCTAAAAGATTTCTACATTACTATAATCCAGTGCCAACCGCCAGGCACATTAGGAACTACTACAAACACTGCCCATTTAGAACCCATAGCAAACCCGTCGTATCGTAACAGCACTACCAGGACTCACAAAGCACCATACTCTATCAAAAGGCAACACTGCAAATATTAAACCATTACATTTCAGAGAATAACAATACATGGCCTACTGGGGAAAGAGAACAAGTGGTAATGTCAAATAGGAATTACATAAACAGAATACCTCAGCTCAGTTACACATGCAGAGCATAGACCATCACCAAACAAGGAATCACAATTTAGAAACAGGAAGACAATAATTAAACTGGGAACCCCAAAAGCCAAACTTGGAATGTACAACAACACTGTAGAAATAAAACTATAAATTAATTTCCTCTAGTACTAAACAAAGTGCAGACATTAATGATGCACATTTCCCAGAGCTGACATATTGCAGTTAATGAATTCAAAATAGAGAGATATTTTTCTACCTTTTGTTCATTTTTTTCAGTTGCAATTGCTCCAGCCACTTTCTTCTGGTTTCTTCATGTCTTCTGCTAACTCTCCATCGTCTGCTGTCCATTTGTCCTTTCTTCTCTCTTCTAGCTTTTTCCATTCTCTCTCTACATCTGCTTTAACATGCTAATCTTTCTCCTTTTGCTCTTTCCTCATTCCTATTTCATCCACTCTAATTTTACCCCTCCATCCTCAATCCCAATTTACTCTCCCAATACCTGGCCAATTGTAGATTTTTCTTCCCTCCCACACAAAATATTTTTCTCCTCTCCATTTAACACTCCCAGCCCCATCCCATTCTAATCTCCCCCCCCAATATCAGCTCCCTTCTAGTTCCAGCCCCACCCAGCATCTGCTCCCTTCTAGTCCCCGCATCAGCCCATTTCCATTCCTATTCTAGCCCCAACATCAGCCCATTTCCAGTCCTAGCTCCCCCATCCATTTCCAGACCTATCTGAGTCCCTCCATCAGCTAATTTCCAATCCCAGCCCCCCATCAGCCCATTTCTAGTCATTTCCTAGCCCCACCATCAGCCCATGTCAAATCCTAGCTCCCCTCCACTCAGCCCATTTCCAATCCAAGCCCCTCATGAGCCTACTTCCACTTCTAGCCCCTTCATGTGTCCATTTCAATCCAAGCCCCCACCACAGCCCATTTCCAATCTTAGCACCCCCCCAAAGCCCATTTCCAGTCCTATCCTAGCCCCTCCATCAGCCCATTTCCTGTCCTAGCTCCCCCTCAACTCAGCCGATTTCCAGTCCTAGCTCCCTCCCCTCACAGAGACCATTTCCATTCCAAGCCCCCTCCCCATCAGCTATTTGCAGTTCAAGCCCCCTTTCACTCAGTCCATTTCCATTCCAAGCCCCCGCCCCATCAGCTATTTGTAGTTCAATCTCCCCTTGCACTCAGCCCATTTCCAGTCCTAGCAACCCCCCAGCCCATGACCAGTCCTAGCCCCCCCATAGCCCATTACCAGTCCTAACCCCATCACCCCATTATCAGTCCTAACTCCCCATCAGCCCACTTCCAGTCCTAACCCCCAATCAGCCCATTTCCAGTCTTAGCCCCGACCCATTAGAACATTACCAGTCCTAACCCCCCATCAGCCCATCTCCAGTCCTAACACATCCCATCAGCCCTTTTCCTGTCATAGACCCCCATGGCCCATTACCAGTCCTATACCCCCCATCACTCCATTTTCAGTCTTAGCCCCCTCATAGCCCATTACCAGTCTTAACCCCCATTACCAGTCCTAACCCCCCATCAGCCCACCTCTCTGCCATCGGACACCTCAGAGCACCATCGGACACCAGGAGTTTACCTGAGAGAGGTCAGAGCACATTTTTGCCCCTCCTGCAGCTCCCCCAGCCCAATCGGGGCCTCACAGCACAAGATAAAAATAGCTGCATGCTGCCGGGAGTCCCTCTCTGCCATCGGACACCTCAGAGCACCATCGGAGACCAGCAGTTTACCTGAGAGAGGTCAGAGCACATTTTTGCCCCTCCTGCAGCTCCCCCAGCCCAATCGGGGCCTCACAGCACAAGATAAAAATAGCTGCATGCTGCCGGGAGTCCCTCTCTGCCATCGGACACCTCAGAGCACCATCGGAGACCAGCAGTTTACCTGAGAGAGGTCAGAGCACATTTTTGCCCCTCTTGCAGCTCCCCCAGCCCAATCGGGGCCTCACAGCACAAGATAAAAATAGCTGCATGCTGAAGGCGTGCCCACGCCTGGCGGGCCCGCGCCTGAGGGCCTCACCAGAGAGCCCTTTGGTGTGGCCGTTAGGCGTGGACCTGTTTGCAGTTCCTGTTGTCTGTTGTCGATCCTCCTAATTCTTACTGCACATCAGTCCAAGTGGCTCCAAGGTACTTGATTGCAGCCTGCGTAAGACTCTCCTGACGACTGATCCGAAGTCTCTCCTATGATTCACAGCACATGGTCCTGCTACCCTTCAAGTCCTGTAACGAAGATTTCATAGCCTGTTCTAGCAACATGAACTAATCCACTCTATGAACTCTCTCCTATCCCAAACGTAAGCAGCCACTTTTTGCTAATACAATTTATATACATTGTAACGTAAGCAGCCTCTTTTTGCTGATACAATTTATCTACATTGTTACCTAAGGTTCTAAATTAACCTGTACCTTCTTTGCACTCAAAATCATCAACAGCTTTGCTATATTGTTACAAATTGTGCCTCAAATATATCTATTTCATCCTTTACTGGTACAACTTGTACTGCAAACGTTCCTAACTCCCCTAACTTTTACTTCTACTATCTCAATATACTTTTCATTCTTCTCTAATATTCCTTCTTTCCAGCATATTCCAGAATGGTCCTGTCTAACTTCCACCCATCTACCTTAGGGGTTATACTTATCATAATATTCTCCTATCTGCTTGCCTTCCCTTATGCACTAGCCTCGACCTATAACTCTCCCATTCCAATAATTTACTCCCCCAGACATCTAAACATTCCTCCACACTTTACTCATGCTCATTATAACTCTCACCACCGTCCCTGTAAACTCAAACCTACTATTATAAATCCCAACCTTAAACCTAACTCTCTCTCTAACATACCCCATCCTCCCCTTAAATGTGCCCTACTCAATGTTCGCTCAGCCAGAAACAAAATCCCCTTACTCGCTGACCTCATTTCTGACTATGACCTTGATATATTCTGCCTTACCGAAACCTGGTTTCATGACTCTGATACGGTCCTTATAAACCAACTATGTCCCAAAGGATACTCAATTAAGTTATGCAACAGGGCACATGGCAGAGGAGGAGGTGTAGCCATTTTATCTAAGTCCTACTTACAACTCTCTACTATTGAATCCACATCTACCTCAGGCTTGGACACCATAACAGTCTCCAACCCCATGCTAGCGCTCCACCTCCTTTATCGCGCTCCCCAGTCTGACTCATCTGACCTCTCCACAGTCCTAGACACTGCCTGCTCCCCCCAACCTGCCTCACACCCTCTCATAATACTAGGTGATTTAAACCTAAACTCTTTAACCCCATCTCAGTCCTCTACCTTCCTCCAGGCAATGAAGTCCCTCCACTTCTCCCAAATTCTTGAACACCCTACTCACTCCAAAGGAAACATCCTTGACCTTATATTTATCCCTCTACACTCGCTAATCACTAATCAGGTTACACATACCATCCAGCCTGTACCCTGGTCTGACCACGCTCTTATCCTCTTCTCCTTCCCCTACTCCACTCACAAAAGTCATCTCCCTTCTCAACCTCAAATTACCTGTAGATTTCAACAATTCAATGCAGCTAACTTTCTAGAACAAACAATCCCACATCTTGACTCACTAATTGGTACGAGCTTGAACCTAGAGTCCCACATCTCAGACATCTTGAACGTAAATGGAGACGTACTCAAGACCCCAATATACGTGTCGTCTACACAACTAAACTCCAATCCTACTGCTTAGAAACACTCACTCACAAAAGAGAGTATAATGAGAATATCAGCCAAAGAGCTCTTAATAAACCACGAGAACTCTTCTCTATCACCAAATCCCTAATTAATGAACCTCTACAACATGACCAACCACCAAAAATATCCGCACAAACTATAGCTAACCATCCTACTTCTAAATTCCCCCCACCTTTAACCAATAACCCCCAACCCACTTCTTTCCATGACACCCAAATACATGAGGCAACCCTTCTAAACTCATGGAAGGAGTTTCATACCATCACATTAGCCAATGTATCTGATGTTATTAAAGAGCTGAATGCTTCAACTTCTGCCCTTGACCCTTGTCCTGTCCCCTGGATTAAATCTACCAGAAGTTCTCTCTCCCCTTACATCTTGAATATTGTACAAACCTCTCTCCAGTCAGGCTCCATTCCACCTTCACTTAAGAGTGCCTCTATCCATCCAATCCTAAAAGGTACAAAGCTAGACCCCACTTCGCCATCTTCTTATAGACCCATATCTAGTATTCCCTTCCTTGCAAAAATAACCGAGAAACTTGTCCAAATCCAACTTCAGGACTATATTGATGACCACTCCCCCCTTGACTTATTCCAACATGGATTAAAAAAAAATCACAGAGTTGAAACCCTCCTCACTTCCTTACTAGATTCCCAGTATGCACACACCCAGAACTCCACCCAAGGATGTCTACTTATTTTCCTAGACCTATCCACTGCTTTTGACTCCCTCCCCCACCATCAACTCCTATACAGACTTCATGATATAGGACTGAGAGGCACAACCCTAAAATGGTTCCAATCCTACCTAGACGACAGAACCCAACAGGTCCATATTGGAAGTGATACTTCCCTCCCTTTTACACTAAAAGAAGGCGTGCCTCAAGGATCCAGTCTTTCTGCGTTACTCTTTAATATCTTCCTCCAACCTGTATGCACGATCTTCCAAAATTATGGCATCCAGTATCAAATATATGCAGACGACATGATGTGTTTCACCCCATTTAACCTCTCTAACCCTAATTTCTCTAAGCTAAATGAATGTCTAACCAGCCTCAAATCTTGGCTCTCTCAACACAACCTAATAATCAACCAATCCAAAACTGAGGCACTCCAAGTTTTCTCTAACCCCTCATACATCCCCCCCACAACCCTCACCTTTGACGATCTCACTCTCTCTATAAAAAAACAGGTGAAATATCTTGGAATCATACTCGATCAGAACTTATCTTTCTCTGATCAAATAAAGAAAACCACTAACACAGTATACGCTAAGCTATGCACTCTCAGGAACCTCAAACCTCTCCTAAGCCCCGACTCCTTTCGCACTGTCTGTCAGGCCCTTACAACCCCCTCGCTTGACTATTGTAATCTGATCTATCAGGGCCTCCCCAAGAACTCTATTCAACCCCTCCAACTAGCCCAGAATACATTAGCGCGTCTCATAACAAACAATCCTAGACGAGCTCATATTACACCTATCCTCTATGATCTCCACTGACTCCCAATTCACCACCGAGTGAAATTCAAGGTTCTTACCCTAATACACAAAATTATTTCTAAGGAGTCAGCTCCATGCCTCTCCCCTCTCCTTGCCTTCTCCAACAACACTAGAAATCACCGTTCTATCACTAAAAACTTACTGATTATACCTACAACTAAAAAACATGTAAACAATCCACATGTCACAGGACCTTTTCCCTCTATGCTCCATCCCTTTGGAACTCCCTTCCACATGAGCTGCGCAACTGCGTGAGCCACACTGATTTCTGGAAAAAGTTAAAGACCCATCTCTTCCTTGATCATTTTTCTCTCCCACTCTAATACCTAAACCCCTCATTTTTTACCTCTCTGCCCTTGTTCCATCAAACTTTACAATACTCCCATCTGTAGCTTCGCACATACATATGTAAATATGTAAATAGTTGATCGTTGTTCACTGTAATTAATTATATAATATAATTTAGTTCTTCATGTTGTTTTATTCTGTATCCTGTTATTCGTTCCTTGTAAACAGTTGAAATACACTGCTTTTTATTGTTCTATGTAAACCGTTTTGATTCGTAGAAAGACGGTATATAAAAAATGTTAAATAAATAAATAAATAAATCTCTAATTGGAATCAAATCCTGTCTGCAGCCTCTCTACTCCCTCCTAGTCAATTTCCCCGAAAACACCATGGAAGAGCCCCATGGTTCTCCACAAACTTGAGAAACCTCAAAAGAGAACTGAGACGTCTTGAACGTAAATGGAGATGCTCTCAAGACCCTCTAGCACTCATTGCTTACACAGCTAAACTCCAATCATACTGCTCAGAAACTCTTAACCATAAAAAAAACTACAATGAGAATATTATCCAATGGTCTCTTAACAAACCTAGAGAACTTTTCTCTATTACAAAATCCTTAATAAACGAGCCCTTACAGCAGGACCTGACACCTAAACTTTCTGCACAATCCATAGCCGACCACCTGATCTCCAAATTCCTCCCGCCCTCATCAACCACTAACCTACCGCACCTTACTGATTACTGCACTGATTACTGCACCCAACCTCACCAACCAACCTTTCCAAATTCTTGGAGTGAATTTGACACCCTTTCCTTGGATAACATTTCTAATATTATTAAAGAACTTAATGCCTCAACTTCCGCTCTTGACCCTTGCTCTGTTCAATGGATCAAATCTACCAGGAGTTCTCTCAGCCCTTACATTCTACATATTGTACAATCATCCCTCCAGACTGGTTTAGTGCCCTCTCCACTTAAGTGTGCCACTATTCGTCCTATCATAAAAGGGTCAAAACTAGACCCAACTTCTCCTGTCTCCTACAGACCCATCTCAAGTATCCCTTTCTTGGCAAAAATAACTGAAAAAGTAGTCCAAACTCAACTTCAGAACTTTATCGATGATCACTCCCCCCTTGACTTATTCCAACATGGTTTCAAAAAAAACCATGGTGTTGAAACCCTCCTTACCTCCCTTCTAGATTCATTATACCTCTACACCCAGAACCCTTCCCCAGGATGCCTCCTCATATTCCTTGACTTACCTGCCGCCTTTGACTCCCTTCCCCACCACCATCTCCTAAACAGACTCTATGATATCGGACTGAGAGGCACAACTCTAAACTGGTTCCGTTCTTATTTGCAGGATAGAACCCAACAAGTTCGTATTGGAAACGATACCTCCCTCCCTTTCACCCTAAAACAGGGTGTCCCTCAAGGATCCAGTCTTTCTGCTCTTCTCTTCAATATTTTCCTTCAGCCTGTCTGCAAGATTTTCCAAAATCATGGCATTCAATACCAGCTATATGCTGATGACATGATGTGCTTCACCCCATTTAACCTTTCAAACCCTAACTTTTCTAAACTAAATGAATGCCTAACCAGTCTTAAATCTTGGCTCTCCCAACACAACCTCATAATCAATCCATCCAAAACCGAGTTTCTTCAGGTATTCTCTAACTCCGCATACAGTCCACCTCCCACCATCACTATTGGTGATCTCACACTCTCCATAAAAAACCAAGTGAAATATCTTGGCATTATCCTTGATCAGTCACTCTCCCTCAATGAACAAATAAAGAAAACCATCACTACAATATATGCTAAGCTACGTATCCTCAGGAACCTCAAGCCTCTCTTAAACCCTGACTCTTTCCGTACTGTCTGTCAGGCCCTCACAATCCCTTCTCTCGATTACTGCAACCTTATCTATCATGGCCTCCCCAAGAATACTATGCAGCCACTTCAACTAGCCCAAAATACCCTAGCACGGCTTATAACCAACAATCCCAGACGATCCCACATTACTCCAGTTCTCTACGATCTCCACTGGCTCCCTGTTCAATATAGAGTTAAATTCAAGGTGATAACTCTTATTCATCAAATCATAACCAATGAATCAGCTCCATGCCTCTCTTCTCTCCTTTCCTCCTCCACAAACACAAGAACATGCCGCTCTATTACTAAAAATCTTCTCACTATCCCTACATCTAAAAGATATTGCAAGCAAATTACTAATAACAGGGCTTTCTCACTCTATGCCCCATCCTTATGGAATACCCTTCCCCACGACCTGCGGAACTGTTCCAACCACTCTGAGTTCAGGAAGAAGTTAAAAGCCTTTCTTTTCCTTGAACATTTCTCCCTTCCACCTTAGTAACTAACCCCTATACACTCTCCTCCCTACATTTGGCCTCTCAAATCCTATCTTATAGCCTATTGTTTTTCCTTGTAAATTCCTATGTAAATAGTTAATCTCTGTTTATTGTAATTAGTTCTCTTTCATATTCATTGTAGTTCTCGTTCATATTCATTGTATACCTGTTACCTGTTCCTTGTAAACAGTTGAAACATACTGCCAAATGTTCTATGTAAACCGTCTTGACTTGTAGAAAGATGGTATATAAATCTTGTTAAATAAATAAAATAAATAAACCTCCAGTCCTAACCACCCCATCAGTCCATTTCCAGTCCTAGCCCCCCATAGCCCATTACCAGTCCTAACCTCCCCCATCAGCCCATAGCCAGTCCTAACCACCCTCCCCCCCAATCAGCAAAATTAAACAAAAAAGCCAAACTGGCTGCTGCTGCCGCTGCCGCTGCCGCCATGGCAGCGGCAGAATCAAGTGTCCTGTTTCCCATCAGCCCCGGCGGGCTTAACAGAGCCATGAGAGGGAAACTCTCTCTTCGTGACTCTGAAAGCCAGCGCCAAAGGGACTGATGCAGGGAGGGAGGACTCTGCCGGGCAGGGGAGGGGGGGGTGTCCCCGGGACACTTGATTTTGCGGCTGCCACGGTGGTGGCAGCAGCAGCAGCAAGTTTGGGTTTTTTTGTTTAATTTACCTGGGCATTTAATATAGAATGTTGTTTGCATGAGGCCCACTGAAATGCGGCGCCCTGTGCAAACAACATTCTTGCTCAATGGATGGGCCGGCCCTGACTGCCGGGCCTGGAGCAGAGGCAGCATTGGCAAACAAGCTAAAATAAGATGCACCCATGAAGGGAGCGCCCCACCATATGACCCCCTTACTGTCTGGGGCCCCCTGCATTGTGGGGGCTACGTGAGTGGAATTTACGTCACTGCCTACCACTTATCCATCACCACACAAACTGTAGTTTACCCCTAAAACTACTCCTTGCAGTTACCCAACTTGCCCTAAATTTCCCCGTCCTCCAAAAGTACCTCCCACAAACTGCCCGACCTCTCCCACCATTGCCCTTACAGACACAACGTATGCACAGTACAGATACAACAGAGATACACACATATAAACATATACGCACCCCACAAAAACAGACACAAACACACACAGGGATTGCAAATAATTCCCTATCCCTGAAGGCATTCATTTTAGTCACTGCATCTAGATTTCATTTTCTTTGTCAATTCTACTGTGAAAGTACTGAATGAACCATACAGTTTTCTTATTGATTGGTATGGATACTGCCATCTACTATCTGTTGCCAGAGCAGGGCCAGATTAAAACATTGACAAGTTAGGCACATAATTTGTGTTCAAATGTATAGGGGGTACCCTTTGAAAGCTGCTCAGGTCTCAGGAGGTTAGGATTGCCAACTGTCTGGCTTTTTTCAGGATTTGTGATAATGAACAAAATAGCGAACCAATTCAAGGGGTCAACTTCATCTAAAATACTATTATTTTATTTATTATTAATATTTACCTCATGCATTTCCAGGAGAAGACCAAAGTGATTTACAATGAGGTGTAGTAGACATTTCCCTGTCCCCAAAGGACTCACAATCTAAGTTTGTACCTGAGGTAATGGAGGGTTAAGTGGCTTGCCCAAGGTGGGCCAGTGGGATTTGAACCCTGGTTGTTCTGCTTTAGGCTTCTGCCCTAACCACTACAGCACTCCTCCACTCTGGTGGAGCCTTTTATTAAAATTGTTTTTGACATTTTTATATATTTTATTTATATGTAATCTTTGTCAGACCAATATCCAGTAACTTTCCAGCAACTAGTAATGCTAAAGTTTATTTGGTAATTCCCTTTTCTGAGCTTGTTAAATGTCACATGATTTTAAAATCTAGTCTTTTATATATGTAGTGCCCCCTTGGGTGCACTTCTGAGTCTGAGACTGGCCTGGCTGGAGTCCCCTGAGGCTGGGCTCTGTCAGTCCTTGTAAGTTTGGCACTTGGTGCCTCCATCTGGGGACGAAAGATTTTAGCGGTAGATTCCCTCTGTCCACCCCAGGAAACCACTCCAAAAAAACCACTGCTGTGAACAAGGCTGGCTTAAATATGGTTACAATTTATTTACAAAATATATACATCAAATATTGTCATAAAATAATGCAGTATGTACAACCTATATTATGATAAGTGGTCCAAGCAGGTAAGGTGAAGAGTAATGCAGGACAAGAGATAAGGCAATTCAAACAACCAACTATAACCTTATACGTAATGACTTAAGAAAACCTTTAAAGATTATGGAATTAACTTTAATAACCTGTCTCCTAACTCCCCTCCTTTTCCCTTTGCCCACTAGCCCCAAGTCTCACCCACCTCAGGAGCTCTGGACCTGTGGCTGCTTGTGAAAGGAGAGGTTTTGTAATTCTGTCCAAAAGCTGAGGCTATAGTTTTGCTCCTCTTCCTCTAAACTCTCTTCTAATCTGGAGAAGATTTTGCACTCCTGCCCAATCAAGAACAACTGTTGCAGCTCTCCAATGAGCTGATCTGCCACTGGATCCCTCTGGGTCTTGTGGCTCCTAGTCCGGAATGGACTCTCTGCTGCTGCAGCTTTCTTTGGAGCTGATTCTGTCTCTGCAGCTCTCATCCTGGAAGTGATTCTGCTGTCACAGCTCCCCCTGGAGCTGATCCTTCGCTGCAGTTCCCCTTAGAGCCCAGGAGCTGATCCGTCACTGCAGCTCCCCCTAGAGCAGATCTGTCACCACAGTTCCCTCTAGAGCTGAACTGCCACTGGATTCCCAAACCTAGATTAGGCTCTCCAAATCTCTCTGCTGTTATCTCCACTCCCTGGTTTGGGTGGAGACTGTCCACCACCATCTTTAATCCCAAACCTGTGTCTGCAGGAAGTTTCCTACTACCATCTTCAGAAAGAGATCCTGCAGAGCAGGGGCACTGCCCTCTACCCTTCTCAGATAGAGAACAAGCTCTTTTAGCAAAAAAGACCTAACACCTCTAAGTCCCAAGTAACTGTTACTCCAACTTTTTTCTGCAGAGGGCTGCAGTTGCCAATGCCAAGTGCTACCATTTCTCTTAGGGTGAACAAATTCCACCAAACCCCCCCAGTATTTACTTCACCACCCTCTGTCTAGTGTGTGCACTTTATTCCCCTACACTATTCCCTATAGATTTAAAGTTAAATCTTAATAATAGATGTAAATGTGAACACATATTACCCTTTCTCCTTCAGCACAGTGATTTTCATATCCCCCCTAAATGTTTACTTTCCAGCTCTGCTAGCCCAGTGACTGTTACTGCAGGCTGCTCTTTTAATGTTGTCCCTCACCTGATCTCCCCAGCAGCCACCTCTTCAGCAGCATACAGTGACCATTTACCTTTGAGTCTGCATTATTCAGCGCATGCTCAAACACCCACCTTTAGGGTGAGGTGTCATATATGCCTAGTCTAATACTCTCCATGAACTCATCATTATTTAGATATGACTCACCCGAATGCCCCTCACTTGGTTTGCAGCTTGTCGTGCTGTGAGGGCTTGTGTGCATCAGTGATGCTGAGAGCTAAACTATCGGTAGATTAACTACTGGCAGGGTCTCCCAAGATGGACAGGTCTCAGCTGAGGTGCCAGACCAAGACAAACCACCCATCTGGGCAGCAGCAGAATGGGATAGTGTTGACGGCGGTGACAATGGCAACAACACCAAACTTAAACTGCGCGGAAGAAAGGCCCGGCAATCTACTTCTGTATCTTGCCATGAAAACCCAATGGATAGTTACAACAAAACAAATTGTGCTATAGTGCTGGAAGATGAGACCCCCCAGGTCGGAAGGCACTCAACTATTTATTTATTTATTTAACATTTCTTATATACCGCCTTTCATGATATCAAGGCGGTTTTACATTGAACAAACTGAAATTACATTGAACGGGGCATTATAACTTGGAGATAACTATTTTACAGGGAACATAGCTACTGGGGAAGAGCTGAAGACTTTTCAGAGTAAATCCAGCATTTATGATGTGATTGGATCAAAGGCCTTAGGACGTCTGACTGCTGATGTAGCTGCGCATGAAATGAGAGTCAGAAGCTGTAAAGATGTCTTACACCTTGGAACATGGAACGTACGAAGCATGAACCAAGGGAAGTTGGAGGTGGTCAAGAAAGAAATGGAATGTGTACAACTTGATGGGTGTCAGCGAACTGAAATGGACTGGCATCGGGCACTTTGCATCAGATGATCACATGGTCTATTATGCTGGAAATGAAAGACAAAGAAGAAATGGTGTTGCATTTATAATAAAGAAGAAACTTGCAAGAACTGTAATGAAATACAATGCAGACGGTGAATGCTTAATCTCTATTAATCTATGAGGAATGCCTATCAACACAACTATAATTCAAGTATATGCCCCAACAACAGCTGCAGATGAGAATGTAATTGAAGAGTTCTATGAACAAGCACAAGCTGACATTGACAGAACATGCAAACGGGATATCCTGATAGTCATGGGTTACTGGAACATAAGAACATAAGAACATAAGATATGCCATACTGTGTCAGACCAAGGTCCATCAAGCCCAGTATTCTGTTTCCAACAGTGGCCAATCTAGGTCATATGTACCTAGCAGTTTCCCCAAGAGACACAAGTTCCACAATGCTTGTACTGGGTCAAGCATTGACATCTTCGGTCACTTCTTAATAATGGTTTATGGACCTTTCCTCCAGGAACTTGTCCAAACCTTTTTTAAACCCAGCTACACTAACAGCCTTTACTACATCCTCCGGTAACAAATTCCAGAGTTTGATTACACGTTGAGTGAAAAAATATTTTATTTTATTAGTCTTAAATAGTTTACCCTGTAGCTTCATTGCATGTCCCCTAGTCTTTCTATATTCTGATAAGGTAAACAATCGATCTACGTTTACCCGTTCCACTCCGTTCATTAATTTATAGACTTCTATCATATCTTCCCTCAGCCGTCTCTTTTCTAGGTTAAAGTTGGCAACAAAGAAGAAGGCAAAGTAGTTGGAAAATATGGACTTTGGCAACAGAAATGAAGCTGGAGAAAAACTGATAGAATTCTGCAAGACCAACAATCTATTCATCTCAAACACCTTCTTCCAGCAGCACAAGCGGCGACTGTACACATGGACTTCACCCAATGGATTGTATAAAAATCAAATTGACTACATCTGTGGAAGTCAACGATGGAAAAGCTCTATAACATCAACAAAGACAAAATCTAGAGCTGACTGTGGTACAGATCATCAACTGCTAGTATGTAAACTCAAGCTAAAGTTGAAAAAGAGCAAACCACTCATGAATGCAGCAAAATATGACCTTGAGAATATACCACTGGAATTTAAAGACTGCCTGCAAAATCAATTTGCTGCTTTAGATACAAATGACAGAGTTCCAGAAGAGTTATGGAATGACATCAAAAAGGTTGTATTGGAAGAAAGTGAGAAGTCTCTACAAAAGGTGAAAAAGAAAAAACGGCCAAAATGGATGACGGAAGAAACTCTGAAAATTGCCCAGAAACGCAGGGAAGCTAAAGCCAGAGGAGAAAGAAAGACAATCACAGAACTCAACAGAGATTTCCAACGTGCAGCAAGACAGGACAAGGAAAAGTACTACAATGACGCATGCAAGGAAATAGAAGCAGAAACTATTAGAGGAAGAACAAAATCGGCTTTCCTAAAACTACGAGAGTTAAAGAAAAAGTTCCAGTCTCGAATTGGAATGTTACAAGATGCTCAAGGTTCTATGTTGAATGATGCTGAGAAGATCAAGAAAAGGTGGAAGGAATATACAGAGTTTTTATATGATAAAGATCAAGTGGACCAACAGCCGTTCAACCTGTACCTTATGATCGGGAACCATTGGTGATGAAAGAAGAAGTTGAAACAGCATTGAAAGCCTTATCAAAGAACAACAAAAAAAATGCCAAACACCCGAAAAATAGTATTCAAATATAGAACTATGCAAAAAAGGAATACTACAAGTTCCTCCACCATCCACTATCGTTATTTGTCGGGCATAAACCAAGCGAGAGACAAAACCACTCTGTCACTCACAGATAGTACATGCCCCTTTTTTTGATTAAACAAAAATCATTTTTCACGTGGTTTAAAAATCAACCAAAAGAGCAAATCACACTTATCTTATCCACCGCACGACGTGCACGTTTTGGGGCAGCCGCCCCTGTATCAAGTGCCTCCAAGGGAAATATAGTGTGTGTGCCCATCAGTTACGTACAGGTGGGCACACACACTATGGGGTATGTTTACTAAAGTGCGGCAAACGTGAATAACACGTGTTGTATGACGTTAACGATCGTTAGTGCATTATAAAGCGCGTAATCATGCGCCAATGAGCGTTAACATCATACTACGCGCGTTAACCGTAGTTAACGATCGTAAACCCCCGCGGCGCGGTAAAACAACGCAGAAGGTGGAGAGAGGGCGGAGAGAAGGGGTCAATGGGCGGAGAGTGGGCGGGGAGAGGCTCCCCTCACACTAACATGCTGAATTTCAGAGCTCAATTCCAACGCGAATGAAAACCTGCCGTTAAAGGCATATTAAAGGGGAGAGAAACCATTTCAGTGTCAGCAATGTACAGCCCAGGCAGGAAAACAAAAAAAAAGTGATAAGTGTGATACATGTGCACAGAACAAAAGGGCACAGAAACACTGAAAATGACCCCAACAAACTGGAAAGAAACAATAACCAAGCTGGCCAATAGTGGTATCAATGAGAAACATCAACCCCTCCCCCCCCCCGAGTAAGCTCCACAGAACAGATATAAATCGTGGAAGGGTCTATACTCCGTCCCCATACAAGGTGAATGGGCCCACAGTGAAATAGCACTGCTCAGGGTTTCCTCCACCACCAGACAGAGTGCCTATGGCGTGCACATGTCCTGCAACAGCAGGGCGGGCATGTTGGAACGGCAACTGGACAGATGCTGGAGAAGGGGATACAGAGGGCCGCAGGCGGCACATGTCAAGGTACCACCGAGGAATGCAACATCTCTGTGATAACATGGTGGTGCAGTGCACAAAACCACTGTATTCAGAAGCAGAAAGTCACAGGTTCAAGTCCCAGCTGTGGTTTCCGCCAACCCAGTCCTCATATTTTACCCACCACTATAAAGTCCTAATACAGACAGAACCTTTTTTGCAGATGACGTAAACATGCCCAAAACACCTACATCCTACCCTACAGAGCACAGACACCATAAACATACCCATTACCTAGAGCAGAGCCCCCCAAATGCAGTCCTGGAGGGCCAAACACCCATTCCGGTTCCATGCTGCCTCTGATAACGATGCCTGTGCTGCATTTCTATGCGCCACCCCCATGGTATGCAGATGTATCTCATGCATATCCATGAGGGACAGCATGAAAATCCGAACAGTGTTTGGCACACCAGGACTGGAGTTGGGAAACACTGCCGTAAAGCAGCAGCCAACAGGGGCAGACACACCCGCACCCACAGGCCCCATCATCCAAAGCCACCTGGAGAGGCAGGACTTTGGGCTCTGCGTGCATCTCCCAATACTAGCACCTGCATACCTTAGTAATGCCACCTTAAACCTGGGAATATGGTACACATCTATCAAAAGGTTTCTATGATTACTGGCAGATAGCAATTCCTAGCTTAAGTACAAGTTTTCTCTGAGTGAGCTGCAGCATAGCAACCTTTCTGATGTCTGTGGAGTGTGCTACAGGTCCTGTGTCTGACAGTGTTTACCAACCTGTGCAGTAACACCTACAGTTTTGCGTACCATAGCCATTCCTGCACTGTGCCCCGGACCATTGTGGTGGGCAGGGCTGCCCAACACCTCCATAGCTGCACAATGCTGGCATAGGTGTGGGGAGTGTGTGTCTGTCTATCAAGTGTGCGGTGGCTGCCAACACCCCCCACAGCCCTCAGTGCTAGCACTGTTGCCAGTATTGGCCTGCCAATGTGCATAATGAGGAGCAAGGTACCGTGGAAATAGTCTGTATAGGGTGGCCTGACCTGGCTGCATCTGCACAAGGCATAGGGCAATGGCTCGGACATTGTAATGCCCAGTCACCACCTGCACGAACAGGGTGGCCATAGCATGTCCTGCTGGGAGGTCACTCTCACCCTGACTGAGCAGTGACCATTGCATGGCTAGGTTCCCCCATAGTGCTCTATGGTATTTTTCTTATGTGATATCTATGGGTTCCCTTTTGGGGACCAATCACTGACTTATCTGCTGTGTGTGTATGCTGACACCCCTGTTCTGGGTGCCTGCATCTCATCCAGGACCATGCACTATGGACTAGCTGGCGGACTGTCTGCAGCTAGTATGTGTCTTGCTGGAACACCTTGCAGGGTGCAGCGGCTGGAGGTGTGCTGCTGGAGAATGTCAGATAATGTTGGGGGGCAGCTGTGCATTCCCAAGCCTGCCATTTGTTTACCATTGCCTTATGGATGTGTAGCGCTCTGTCTGTTCCCCAACAGGACTGGGGATGATGGTCTTCTCTACTGCTACCATTGCAGTGAGGTAGACTGTGGATTTACTGGTGGGTGAACCTGTTCTGCACCCTGAGCCCCAGAGGGTGGGTTGTGTGGTGGTACATAATCTCCCCCCCCCTACAGCAGGTAACCATGGCACCAACACCGGATATGCACTATTTTGGGTGTATAATCGCCCATAGGGACTAGACATGAGTGAGACATACAGCAGGACACAGATGTATCCACGGTGTGTCTAACGGAACTACAGACAACACACTGATGGGGACCTGCAGCATGGGGTATGTCAGCCATGAAAGGTGCTGTGGACCATGCCAAGGTGCTGTGGGGCTGCACATGGTCAGGACCCCCATCAGCCCTAGATGATGATGGGGGGGGGGCACACCTCAACATATGACCATCTGTACACTGCTGATTTGCATGTGCAGTGCATCATGGGTGTGACTGCTCCAATCCAACCCTGTGAACCCCTGCAGATGGACTGCGTGGTGAAATGAAGTCCCTCTGTCAAATACACACAAGCTCTCCATTGCTCCCAATGCCACCCCGACATATCCAATCAGGGACTCCCTCTGTGCCGTTCTCTCCACACACCCTCCTCAATCCCTCTAAAGAAAAGGGGCATTAAAAATGTGTGATACATCTCCACATTGAGGACATATCTAGCCAAAGGAATGTGAATGTACCCTAATGTGAGATGTGTGCAGCAGAAGGTGTTATAAAACATGATGCCAACTCTGCAAAATGTAGTAGCAGTACTAAAATGTGGGGGTTGTAAAGTCCAGCTCTTGCTCACAGGCTCTGATAAGCCATAGGCCAGCACAATTAGAGATGGTAGCATTAATGTTAGGTGCAATACACCCTCAAGGATATGTAATCTACAGTGCCCACGCTGGAACCAATGCACGTATTTACGCCCGCAGCAACGCATGTATCCACGCGTGGTGTTACGCCCGTACCAACATGTAGATATGCACGTGGCTACGCCCTCACCAACGCACGTGCATACGCCCACACTAACGCACGTGGTTACGACCTCACTAACGCACGTGGCTACGCAGCACAGATACATTCAGAGCAAATGGCTGCCATGTCAAGGAAGCCAGTGTTTACCCAAAGAGACCTCTATCTCCTCACAGAGCTGTTCTGCCTCCGCCAGCAGCGCCTATTTCCTGGCTCATCCAGGAGGCAGAAGTTATCAAGGGTCAGGAGGGCCTGGGAGCGCCTGTCACACAGATATAACAGGAGCTCTGATTACCCACATGAGGTAAGTGCATGGGGACAGGCACCCCAACTGAGGATGTGGGAAAAAACACCCTGTAACCAAAGCACAAAGAAACTATGCACTGCCAGGGAATGTCAGGTGTTGCCGCGTCCAGCTGGTAGCTAAGTCTGGTACACACCCAAAAACAGAACCCCCCAGCCCCAAGGGGGTAGCTGCAACCATGGCAGAGGTGCACTACAGACCACATTGGTATGGTATGCGGTGCTGTTGCAGCCTCAAGCATGTGCCCTATCCACAGGAAACCACAGGCCCACCACTCAGGCCAAGAGACACACGGGGGTCTGTCACTTGCCCCTGTCAACTATCACAAGGCCCAAATACATCCCCGGATGCGGCAAGCCCCAAAAGAGGGCTCCATCCCCCATCCTGGTGCTATGGAAACAGGCTCTGTTTGTGATCACAAGAGACAAACCATAGCCCCAGGATGCTGCAGGCCCCACCCCAAAAGAGGGGTCCATCCCCCATCCTGGTCCTATGTTATCTGGCCCTGTTTGTGATCACAAGAGACAAACCATAGCCCCAGGATGCTGCAGGCTCCAAAAGAGGGCTCCATCCCCCATCCTGGTGCTATGTTATCTGGCCCTGTCTGTGATCACAAGAGACAAACCATTACCCCAGGATGCTGCAGGCCCCAAAAGAGGGCTCCATCCCCCATCCTGGTGCTATGTTATCTGGCCCTATTTGTGATCACAAGAGACAAACCATTGCCCCAGGATGCTGCAGGCCCTAAAAGAGGGCTCCATCCCCCATCCTGGTGCTATGGAAACAGGCCCTGTTTGTGATCACAAGAGACAAACCATAGCCCCAGGATGCTGCAGGCCCCAAAAGAGGGGTCCATCCCCCATCCTGATCCTATGTTAACTGGCCCTGTTTGTGATCACAAGAGACAAACCATAGCCCCAGGATGCTGTAGGCCCCCCAAAGAGGGGTCCATCCCCCATCCTGGTCCTATGTTATCTGGCCCTGTTTGTGATCACAAGAGACAAACCATAGCCCCAGGATGCTGCAGGCCCCAAAAGAGGGCTCCATCCCTAGGGTTGCCAACATTTTCACCGAGATAAACCCAACACCTGTGGCTCGCCATGCTCCACCCATTCTCCGCCCCTAGCCCCACCCCCGCCCCGCCCCCAGCCCCACCCACAAAAATTACCGAGGATACATGTAGGCTAACTTCCTTGGTCAGATAATAACTGGGAACCCCAAAATCCAAACATGAAATGTACAACACTGGAGAAATAAAGCTATAAAGTAATTTCCTCTTGCAAAGATGTTAGCAATACACACTTCCCAGACCAGACATATTCCAGTTAATAAATTCAAAATAAAAAGTATTTTTCTACCTTCTGTTTGGGTGTTTTATTTTTCAGTTGCAATTGCTCCAGTCACTTTCTTCTGGTTTCTTCGTGTCTTCTGCGAGCTATCCATTTGTCCTTTCTTCTCTTTTAGATGTTTTCCATTCTCTCTCTATTTCTGCTTTAGCATACTGATTGTTTCCCTTTTGCTCTTTCCCCCAATTCTTTCCTTATTCCTTTATCATCCGTTTAAATTTCACCCTTTCATTCTCAAGCCCCTCTTACTCTCCCAATACCCGGCCAATCATAGACTTTTCTTCAACACAAAATATTTTTTCCCCTCTCCATTCTCATTCCCCATCCATTCTAGTCCTCCCCCAAAATCAGTTCCTTTATAGTTCTAGACCCACCCAGCATCCACTCCCTTCTAGTCCCATTCTCCCATGCCCCACATCAGCCCATTTCTAGTCCTATTCCAGCTTTTCATCAGCCCATTTCCAGTGCTAGCCCTCACATCACAGCCCATTTCCAGTCCAAGTCCCCCATCACAGCCTATTTCCAGTCCTAGGCCCCCCCCCACCATCACAGCCCATTTACAGTCCTAGCCCCGCCCCACCATCACAGCCCATTTGCAGTCCTAGCCCCCCTAATCACAGCCTATTTCCAGTCCAAGTTCCCCCTCCCTCCACCATAGCCCATTTCCAGTCCATGTCCCCCCCCCATAGCCCTTTTACAGTCCAGGTCCCCCCCCATCACAGCCCATTTCCAGTCCAAGTCTCCCCCCCCATAGCCCTTTTCCTGTCCTGGTCCCCTCCACCCCATCAAAACCCATTTCCTTTCCTTGTCCCCCCCCATAGCCCTTTTACAGTCCAGGTCCCCCCCCCCATCACAGTCCATTTCCAGTCCATGTCCCCCCCCATAGCCCTTTTCCAGTCCAGGCCCCCCCCCCCCCATCACAGCCCATTTCCAGTCCAAGTCCCCCATCACAGCCTAGTTCCAGTCCTAGGCCCCCCACCATCACAGCCCATTTGCAGTCCGAGTTCCCCCACAACATCACAACCCATTTGCAGTCCTAGCCCCCCCCACTATCACAGCCCATTTGCAGTCCTAGCCCCCCTAATCACAGCCTATTTCCAGTCCAAGTTCCCCCCCCCATAGCCCTTTTCCAGTCCAGGTCCCCTCCACCCCCATCACAACCCATTTCCAGTCCATGTCCCCCCCATAACCCTTTTACAGTCCAGGTCCCCCCCCATCACAGCCTATTTCCAGTCCAAGTGTCCCCCCCCATAGCCTTTTTCCGGTCCAGGTCCCCCCCCATCACAACCCATTTCCAGTTCAAGTCCCCCCCCCATAGCCCTTTTCCAGTCCAGGTCCCCCCCATCACAGCCCATTTGTAGTCCTAGCCCCCCCCATCACAGCCCATGCAGTCCTTAGCCTCCTCCCCCCCCCCCCGACCAGCACCGCGGCTGTCTGTGGGGCTTTAGAGGGAGCCGGGGAAGCCCGTGCGAGGCCCCGGCTCCCTCTGTACAGCCGCCAGCGTGAAGAGCCTTTTCCTTCACGCTGGCGGCTGTATCTGTGAAGCCGCGAATGCTGGGAAAGGTTAAAGGGTATTGCCTTTAACCTTTCCCAGCAATCGCGGCTTTACAGATACAGCCGCCAGCGTGAAGGAAAAGGCTCTTCACGCTGGCGGCTGTACAGAGGGAGCCGGGGCCTCGCGCGAGCTTACCCTGCTCCCTCTGAAGCCCTCCGGTGTGTGGGCCGGCCCTGGGTGGGGGTTTTTTTTCTTCCGGGTGGAAAAAAAGCCGGTCTTTTGCTCTGGCCGCTCCCGATCTTGCGGCCAGAGCAAAAAACCGGCTTTTCAAGGGCCGGTTTTGCATCTGCGCCGACAGCCGGCCTGGCCATGGAAAAACCGGCCAGGCTGGCTGAAAACCGGCCAGTTGGCAACCCTATCCATCCCCCATCCTGGTGCTATGTTATCTGGCCCTGTTTGTGATCACAAGAGACAAACCATTGCCCCAGGATGCTGCAGGCCCTAAAAGAGGGCTCCATCCCCCATCCTGGTCCTATGTTATCTGGCCCTGTTTGTGATCACAAGAGACAAACCATAGCCCCAGGATGCTGCAGGCCCCAAAAGAGGGGTCCATCCCCCATCCTGGTCCTATGTTATCTGGCCCTGTTTGTGATCACAAGAGACAAACCATAGCCCCAGAATGTTGCAGGCCCCAAAAGAGGGCTCCATCCCCCATCCTGGTCCTATGTTATCTGGCCCTGTTTGTGATCACAAGAGACAAACCATTGCCCCAGGATGCTGCAGGCCCCAAAAGAGGGCTCCATCCCCCATCCTGGTGCTATGTTATCTGGCCCTGTTTGTGATCACAAGAGACAAACCATTGCCCCAGGATGCTGCAGGCCCCAAAAGAGGGCTCCATCCCCCATCCTGGTGCTATGTTATCTGGCCCTGTTTGTGATCACAAGAGACAAACTATACCTCCAGGATGCTGCAGGCCACAAAAGAGGGGTCCATCCCCCATCCTGATCCTATGTTAACTGGCCCTGTTTGTGATCACAAGAGACAAACCATAGCCCCAGGATGCTGCAGCCCCAAAAGAGGGGTCCATCCCCCATCCTGATCCTATGTTAACTGGCCCTGTTTGTGATCGCAAGAGACAAACCATAGCCCCAGGATGCTCCATCCCCCATCCTGGTCCTATGTTGTCTGGCACTGTTTTAGATTACAAGAACAAACTATAGCCAAAAGATTCTGCAGGGAGCACTGCAGATGGCCACCACCCACCCCGGCAGTGGCTGATGGGCACTGGCAGATGTGTGGAGGTGGCACACAGAGATGTGCTGTGTCAGGCCCGCTGGGGTGCACACACAGGGCACATGGGGCCCAGGCTGGACAGGCGTGTGCGCGGGGCACACATGGGGCTGTCCCTTGGGAAAGCATGGGGCATGAATGTATCACTCAATAGGGGCAGGCACCTGTTGTATGAAGAGATAGATAAGTGTTGTGGCAGAGGACCCTAAAGTGTCTTTGCGGTAGCTAATGTCAATGTTCGTTGTCAACCCTACAGGTGGAGGACCTGCGTAAAAAGGCCAGGGAGTTGAGGGCACGATACCCGCAATTTGTGGCGCGAGTACAGCGGGAACGGATGGCGCAAAGGAATGGTGAGTAATGTGACATGGCCCTGTGGGGCAATGGGTGGCAGATCCACAGGATGATTGTGACTGCGTTATCTGATGTGTGACTATGGAGATGATATGTGTTCCCCTCTCCCACAGCGGATGCACGTGCTGCCATGGAGCCAGTGGGGCCTGAGAAGGCAGATGGTGCTGCGGGCCTGGAGGAGGCCGTTGTTGAACTGGGCCAGGAGGGCGGCGAAGGCCAGGAGCCCAGTGCGGATGGCGATGGCAGTGGAGGCCACGAGGGGGGTTCCCCAGCCCTCACCGAGGGGGAGGAGGGGGACGTGGAGGATGAGGGGCATATGGAAGGGGATGGGGAGGAGGTGGAGGACAGGGAAAGGGAGGGGGTGGAGGTGGGGGATGGGGGAAGGGAGGGGGAGGAGTTGGGGGACAGGGGAAGGGAGGGGGAGGAGGTGGGTGGCAGGGAAAGGGAGGGGGAGGAGGGGGATGAGGGGGAAGGGGATGTGGAGATGGAGGTGGGGGTCGGGGGGGGAAGGGGATTGTTTGGGTGCGGGGATGGGGGGGGTGTGGCAGGTCCCCAGTGGCACGGTCCACCACAGGGCAATGGGGGCACCAGCCACCTGCCCCCTGATGTTGGCGAGGCATGCCTTCTGGATGTGTGCCTGCCACACATAGCCGCAGACAGGTGCACCGTGCATGCAGCCACACAGACACGGGGAGATGTGTGTTTGTGCGGCTGTATGTGCGGGTTGCACCTGGCTGCGGCTGTGCGTGCCCAGGCGCACGCTCAGAGGCAGTTTGCCCTCATCCAGGGGCAGGTGCTGGCAACCCTGTCCATGGTGGCTGACCGGCTGCGTAAGCTTGACGAGCGTATTGCCGGTGGTGCACCCGGACAGCCACCATGTGACAGGGGTCCCCGGGGTGTGTAGTGTTGGGATACACATGGCACACCTGCCCTGTGATGGACTGTGCCATGGCCTGCCACACACCACAGTGACAGGGATTCTCTCAGATGCTGTGGCCATGCGCTGCACCCTCGCCAGGACCCCTGAAATGGTCCGCTGGAGGCGACGTGACCAACGTAGTTGGCGCCGCTGTCCCCGGACCACCGCCCGCAGTACATGCCGTATACCTGTGGGGAGAGCCCATTGTGCAATGTGAGACAGGGGTTCATCCAACACCTGTACAGAGGCATAGCCACCATAGCACATTAGGACACTCACCCTCTGCATCTCTCTGTGCCACCGCGGAGTGCGCCTGCATCTCTCCAATGATGTTGCCCACTGAAGCCAGTGCATCGTATCTGGCCCGCGCTGCCTCCTCCGCAGGCCCCTCCCCCGTGCCTGCAGTGGTGGATGGTGTCATGTTGTGTGCAGGCTGTGGGCCCTGCATGCTTTGTCGTCCCCCAGGGGTGCAGCTAGACCCCCCGCTCCCACCTGGGTCACCTCTGCCACAGGGTCCATTAGGCTGCACGGGCCTGGGGCTGTCTCCTCTGGTGCCTCAATGGCGCAGATGTCACCTGTGTGTCACAATGTTATAGAGGTCAGATGTGGCGTGACTGCCTGTCCACCCCGTCACACCCCCCTACAGGCACATGTGTGTTGGTGAGCCGCATGGGTCTGGTCCAGGGCCCTGTGCCCACCCACAACGTTTGTGCTCTCCCCATGCCAGTGGCCCCTGTGCCCTGCTCCCCCGGGCCCCCCCCCCGGATGCTGCCACACACCCCATGCATGCCCATCACCACCCTCATCCTTGCCACCACTGAGCATGGTTGATGCAGGTGCAGTGTGCCTCCCGGTTGCCCACCTCCCTACCCCTGTGGCCCTGCTGCCCCTGCCAGTCCTGCACCATGCACCCTGCAACATATAGTCTCCCTCTGCTGCCACTGTGGGCCTGCCCCCCCTGCACAGGCACCCATTCACTGACCTGTGCTGCCCACTGCCCACCATTGACACGTCCCCCCCACCATGGGTCGTGAATGGACGCTGCCTCTGTGCCTCAGTTGCCCCCCGATTCCCGACCAGCCACATACTGCCCCCCCCTTTGGTGTGCCCCAACACATGTGCCTGTGCTGTCTCCCACTGGTGCACCTCACTCACACATACCTGCTTGTGGATGTACTGTGTCCAAAGCAGGGGGAAGGCCATGGATATACATTGGGCCCAATCTCTCAGCAAGGCGACGCTCGAGGTCCGAGAGGTTTGCAACCTGTGCTGGGCCCCCTCCAGTGCCTTGGGCCCCACGCCTCTCCCTGGCAAGCTCATTTCTGATGTTTCTCTTTATATCACAGTAGCGCTTCCTGAGGTTCTCCATGTCACGATGTGGGCCCTCTGCTGCTGCCACCGCTGCCTGAACCTCGGCCCATGCCCTGGTGTGTGTGGCTATGGTGATGGTAGCGCTGTGGCGTCCAAACAGAATGTCGTATCGGTCAAGGATGCTTGCCAGGAGGAGATTGTCTTCCTCCTGACTGAAGCGCACCGCCCTCCTCCGGACCTCTGCGGGAACTGGGGTCCTGTGCTGCCTCTGTCTTCCTGCACCACTTGCCTGTGCACTGGGGTTCTGCTGTGCACCAGATGGGCCTGGCATCTCATCATCACCAGATGGGTTTTGCGATGGTGGGTGTGGTGTCTGGTCCACTGCACCCTCCTGTGGTCCTCCGTTGGTGCACTCCATACCTTAGCGTGTGGTTGTGCGTGGGGGGTTTGCCATTCTGAGCTTATCATACATATAGGTATAGCTTGGGTGTGGGTCGAGGGGCGTTGTCTACGCGCAATGCGATGCACATTGCGACACGCGTTGCACATGCGCACGCAGCTATGCGCAGGGGATGACGTCATCTAATTGCATTCGTATCGGCAGCAGACAGCATTTCAGTGATCCACCTTACACGTGCTCTCCTAACACTATTGTGGTCTCTACTGCTGGCCCACATGCTCCACAGGTTTGATATGTTATTTTGTTTGTCGGCGCGTTACCAGTCGCGTTGGAAGCTGTAGCAATGTTTGTCGCGCACGCTACATCATACAGACGTTGCACGCTTCGTTACGCGTGTTGCAATGCCTCTTGCATTCTCCGCTCGTGGACATGTTTGTTGTATGTTTGTCTTACTTTGGCATCTGGATGTGGTTTCGGGTGTGATACGCAGTTTCTTTACACCCTGCTTCATCACAGGGACTCACGTAGATGACTGTCCTCGAGTGCTTTATGGGAACGCGCGCTCCCGTGCGCGCTGCGGTTGTGTACAGGTATTTGTTCTGTTTGGCTTATTCTGGATTTTGCTGTCTCACCAGGTGTGTATCGTTCATGTGATGTCCATCCCCACCCCGATTCCTATTTCCAACCCAGCTGTCCTCCATCCTGTGTCTATCATGGCTCAGACTGCGCATGCAGGTGGTGCACTGGTTGCATTGCTCGAGCTGGCTGGGCTGCGTTTTCCGGAGGAGGGGGATGCTGTTCTTGGGGATGCAGCCCTGGACATGGGTGCAATGCCACTGCAACTCAGGCCTGCAGCTGTGGGGGGGTCCACAGGTGGGTGTGGGCAACCAATGGCGCCGTAGGCGTGCTGAGGCACGGCCCCGCCTGCAACGCCTCTACAGGCCCAGGGCCATGCTCCAGGACCTGAGAGAGGGCCAGGTAATCTCTCTCTACCGACTGGACACAGGGGCCATTAGGGAGCTCTATGAGGAACTCAGACCTGACCTAGAGCCCCTGACTGCTCGGTCACATGCTATACTGGGTCTGGCCAAGCTCCTGGCTGCCCTACATTTCTTTGCCTCTGGCTGTTTCCAATCCTCGGTGGCCGCAGTAGGTGGGATGAGTAGGCCAACTTTCTCTCGCTGTCTCCACCAGGTACTGCGGGCCATGGTCAGCCGGGTTGGGAATTACATTGCAATTCCCAACGGTAGGCAACATTGGGGGGACCCTGGCGCAGGCTTTCCAAAGGATTGCAGGGATACCACATGTGATGGGTGCAATAGATTGCACACATGTTGCCCTCGTCCCGCCACGCGACAGGGAGGTTGTGTACCGCAACCGCAAACACTTCCATTCCCTCAATGTGCAGGTTGTTTGTGATACAAGTATGCGTATCCTGAATGTGGTCCCGCGGTTCCCAGGGTCTGCCCATGACTCTTATATCCTGCAGAACTCAGCACTGTTCGGCCAGTTTGAGGCCGACCAATATGAGGACTACGTTCTGCTGGGTGGGTATTCACCGTGTATAACATGCACCTACTGTAGGTGGTTAACGGGACCCCATTGTCACCAGTGTCCACTGCATGCCTGACATTGCGGTGTTATTTCCGGGTGCAGCCTATTGGGGCCATCACACTACATCACGCCCTGTCACTGGGGATTGGATCACATACGTCTGTGTGCTGCCACACATCTCTCTGTCTACCATGTGTGTGTGGTTTTTCTCACCTGTGTGTCCCAGCGGGCATGTGGTGTAGTCTGTTCCCTGCCTGCGCTATTCATTTTCAGGGTTACGGTGTCCAGGGGCACTCATGATGCATATGATGTGTCCCCTCCATGGCTGTGGGCAACACCTGCGGCTTGCCCATGGCTCCCACACCTGGCCACAGGCATACTGCACGGGCAGTTGTACATATGTCTGCCTGTGGGGTCCGTCACTCGCCCACCCCATATGTCACATGTTTGTGCATGTGCCATCTTTGTTGGGGGGTGGATGGGGACACAGACACATCCACGTGGTGGTCATTCTGTATGTGTGGCCTCCTCTCTCTGGCCATGCTGGGGGCTACACGTGACATGTGTTGTGGGCGCTTCTGCTATGACACATGTCTGCTGCATGTCTGGGCACTTTCTCCGGTCTCCACTGCCACCCCCACCTGGCGCCCCCCCGGGATGTGTTCCATTGGCCTCTGCTCTGTGTGCGCTGGATCATGCCGGTCACCTACTTGCACACCTGTGCATCCCTGCACCCCCGGGTGTGCTTTGCCACTGTCGGACATATGAGCTCACAGCTGCCACCACTGCTCTCTGAGCACAGGTTTGGGACATGTCCTGTGGCACGGTAACATGGATGTGCACTGCCCCTGTTGGCATTCCATGGTGCTTTGCCTGTGGCATCATCAGCCTCTGGTGCACTGGCACTGTGTGCACTGATTTGGTGTCATATCTGTGTGCACGGCCTCTCGGCTGTCCAGTTGTCGTTTGCTACGTCAGTAATTCCATTGGTGCATCTTCACACATGTAACTTTGCACCATTTTTTTTGGCAGGTGATGCAGGATATGGGTGTCGCGCCTGGCTGCTTACCCCTGTGCGTCTCCCTCGGCCAGGTGCAGAGATGCGGTACAATGAGGCCCATGCCTCCAGCCGCTCAGTCATTGAGCGCACCTTTGGCGTTCTCAAAAGTCGCTTCAGGTGTCTGGATAGGACTGGCGGGGCCTTACAGTACGGACCCATGACTGTGGCAAAGATCATTCTAGCCTGTTGCATCCTCCACAACATTGCTCTCAGGCACAATGTTCCAGTCGATATTAATGAGGATCTCGGGGTGGATCCTGTGTGCCCTCCTGCACCTGGCCATGGTGACACACATGCGGGGATGGCTGCCAGGCAACATCTGATCGAGGAGCTCTTCTCCTGTAAGTTCTGCTTGTGCTGGGGATGTGTCTCTGGGTCGCCATGTGTGAGCTGGTGTATGGATTGTGCAGCACTACCATGACATGTCTCAATATGTCTGATGTGTTTTTGCCTCCCCAGGATAAGCTTCTGTGTTCCTGGCCCCCAGGGATTGGCTGACCATACTGCCTGATGCTGTGCTGCGTGTGGGGAGTGTGTGTACATCACTGCAACATGCAGATGACTCGGGTGAGTTGGCATACAGTGAGGTTTGCATTGCTGTCGGCACCGTTTGACACATATATGTTGTTTCCTCTCCACTGCTCCTATGGTGCTGCACATGTCTTTGGCCCACTACTCCATCACCCTTAGCTTCCGTTTGTCACACATGTGGCCATTGCCTGTGCACATCTTGGGAGTCTTAATGGTGTATCTGCTGCACATAATAACAGGCTGTGTGTGTACACAGGCACAGGGCATTGTATTGTTTGCGCGCATGTGGAACACTCACTGCCATTGTGGCATTTTCAAGATTCATGGCACTCATGCATGTACTATGATGGGTGTCTCCACTTGTCGCTGATTGTCGGGGGTCCTGCCATCTGCACCTGCTGGCATGCATACCTTGTCTCACAGTATATGTCTCTGTGTCTGTGTGACTTGTCTACATGACAGATCATTCTGCGCCACCCTGCCTTTGTCTGTTTCAGGGATGTGTATGGCCACCTGTCCAGTGATGTTCCCTCATCTCTCTTTTACCTTCTGCTTCTGGGCTACTGTACATTGTGAGCATGTGTCATATATTCTTTTCAGACGTGTCTCAGGTTTGCTGGTGGACCGATGTACGTCAACATTTTGTTTCCGCACAACACAATGCACCTTGGACATGCTCCACTCACAGCTACCCATGCGGACGTGGTGATGTCCACAGTCCATTGATGTCTGCAGCCTCTATTGGGGCTCTTTGTGCTCTTGCCTGACACGGACATTCCCAATCAGGCCACAGCTCTACCTTTCAGGTAGGCCTCAGCTTCCATCCTCTGGGACATACACCACGTGCTGATGCTGCATTTGGCCTGTTGCTATCAACATGTCTTTCGTTGTTATCTCTGTGCGCCACCACTGCTGGACATGCTCTGGACCCCTGGGATGCCTGTGTGTCATGTGCATTTACATGACCATTTTGGGATGGTGTCCTGGTCTTCAGAGACATCTCCTGCAGTGGTCCATGTGCACTGTGCTCAGTGTTGTGGCCATGTCATGTAGTGCTATCTATGCATTCTGGGGGGAACTCTTTCTATCTCACTGTCTCCTTTGTGACCTTCTGGAGCCGGGGGTGGGTGTGCCATTCCCTTACCTGATATCTACACCTTTTCACACAGGACACAGACAACATGCATGACACATCTACTACACTGCATCTGGAGATCCCGTCATCCATATGTGCTTGGACACAGCACCTCTGTGAGACTGTCCCTGGATGTTGTTGCCATTGGGAGATGGGCCTCTGCAATTTGGACACAGGCCTTTTTTCGAACTCATTGTTGGCCTATTTTGACTGTCACTGGGGGGACTGGCCCACCGTTGCTGCCATGAACTGTCTGGTTGTTTTGTTTCTTGCAGTAGGGGGTGGATGAGCTGTACATGGTTGTGTAACTCTGATACGTCAATGTTGACATTGCATGGTGCCTTGTCACTCTGCATGCTTTAACCTGGGTCTTTTGGTGGCTGGGGATAGTGACTGCTGTGCATACGGTGGGTGCGAACACTGTGGGGACATGTCGTGGTGAAACCCTCCACATCACATATTACTGTCTGTTTGTGACAGCTGATGAAATGCGGGCTCGGATTTGGGGTGGCACCAGTGGTGGGTGGTCAGGGTGGGTAGGCTCCACGGGCAGCAACAGGTGGGTGGCCTCGCAACATGGATTGGGTGTATGCTGGCGACGTTGGCTGCCACACAGGCCCCATGGCTTTCTACATGTCATATGGTACACCGGGGTGCAGGATACAATGTCTGCTTGGGTCTGGTGACTGCCTTTTGTGGACCATTGTTTGCACTTTCGTTGTTTGGGATATTTGGGATAGTGGTCACACAATTTCATTGCCACTCGGGAGCTTGCCAGTTTGGACAACACATGGCATTTATCTTTTCCTTCCTTGTTTGCTGCTTACTTGCCCATATGCTGTGTGCAGCCCCATCACATCTCCGCCCACCCTTCCATGGTTGAGCTGTGCATGTCAGTGTGGCCTGTTTGCAGCCTCTCTGCCACATTTTCTGGACTACCTGTAGTTTTCCTCCTGGGGAGAGGCATGTGACCAGGCTGCCTGTGTATTGGGACTGCTGCTGCCGGTTGGTCTGGGCCACATCACTGATCTGGTTGGTCATTCACATACTCCTCTTTCAGTCCATTGCCCTTGTCCACAGCCCATCCACATGGCTTTCCATTGGGCTGGCCCCTTCCACCCCTCATGTGTCGCTCCCCTGATCTATTGCATGTTGTTTACACTGCATTATATTTCCTGGTGTGTGTGTGGACCTGTTCATATGTGCCTCCCATCCCACCTATGGACTGTGATGTTGGCTGTGTGCTGCATCATGGTTACTCTTTGGGGTGCCCTCACCTGACACACAGCTGTAGTTTTCTTAGGTGACATGCTGTGGTCCTGTCTGCATCCATTTCTGTGTGCCTAAAGGTGTTGTTGTAGTCTATTGTTTTCTGCAGTGCTTTCCATCCTAGTGGTCATGGCTTTGCACTCTCTCTGTTCTCCTGTTTTGATGCCTTTCCTGCACTGGTACCTGTGGTCACTGTAACAGTCATCTCTTGGCTTCTATGTCCTGCCTGCTCATATTATCCTCATCACAGTTGCGGACCATCCTTTAGTCCATCTATCTGCATCTGTCTGCTGTGAGATGTCCTGTATGTCGCTGTGCACTGTCACCCCGTATCCTACACTGCTACCCTTGTCTGCATTGCATCTCTTTGTGCTTGGCGGGCCTGTGCCTGTTCTGCGTGGCACAACCACTCCTCTGGCCACCTCCGCCTCAACTGGGGGACACATATTCTCCTCACCTGCCACACACTGTCTTTCTATACTCTAGGGTGCCAACACCCTTTGCTGTGGTGCTGTTGCCCCCACCATGTTTGTCAGCGCTGCTGCCAGACACATGGGATGCCCGCAGGGATGGCAAGTCCAGTAACTCCCTACTCTCCCTCCGTCAGTCACCTGTTCATTGCCTTTACTGTGGGTTCTATGTGGTGTTCGGCCTACATCTGTTTCTCTTCCACGCAGGTCCTGCAGGTCCTCCAGATGCAACTTGCAGTCCCTATGCCACACTGACCTTGACCAACATACCCTTTTTGGAGCACCGTGACAGATGGTTCGATAGGCCAGGGTTCCATCTGCACTGTCTTATCCATGTGTACCTCCTATTGCACTTAGCTTGGGGCTCCCTTCTAGACACCGTACTGGGCACCTTTTCAGGCTTCTTCTTGGGCACACTGTTGGCCTACTGTCTTTTGCTGCTCTATGGCAGTGGCGCACATATTCATTTCTCCCTTCTGGGCCAAGGTGCTGTGAGGGTGCCTACCACCTCCTATGTTCATCTCTGGAGTGCTGATGTACACGTGCAGTGCACCATGGGTATGGCAGACGTTTTGGGTGTTGGGCGGACATCCTTCAGTGGCCGGCCAGGGATTTGCTGGTGGTTCTAGTGATTTGGCATACTGCCTACTGTGCTGCTGGTGGAGCCAGAGATCATGGATTGCAGCCCACAGTGTGGTTTCTGGGTTGGGCTGTCTGCGGCAGTTTTCTTTAATTAACATTGGTGCTACCAGCACCGCCACCCTCACAGTGCAGACTCCTCACGGTGCCTCATCGGGAGACCTATGACATGCCCTATGGGGCGCTCTGTAACACACCCTATAGGGTGCCCTGGCAGACAGTGCACATTAACCTGTACCCTCTGGTGTGCCTTGTAGGGTACACTATGCAGCTCCTTCGGGTTATAGCCCTGTGAGTGTATGTTTGCCAGCAGCACTTCGTACACGTACAAAACAAACTGCTTCCGACATCACTGAATTGGTGTGAGGGTAATGTCGCATACTCATCCAAAGATAATCCCGCCTGGCAGGCACACATTCACTTGATACCGGGCCCGGAGTTGGTACGAGAAATGCATGTTGTGGTGGCATTTGCTGGTGGAGTACGATGGCGAGACAATTGAGTTCTTAACTGCCTTGGTTCCAGCACGGTTTGATGTTTTATTGCCTTCAGTAAATGATTTGTGGGTATATTTGACTTTGTAAATTTCTCTCACCCGGTTCTGGGTGTGGATTCACACTATTTTATCATTGTGAGGGCTGGGGCTCTCTAGAATAAAAGGGCCCTCCCAATAAGGGGAGGTGGGCATTTTCTCCCACCACTCTGGTTGGTTGTGCCTGACAAAAATAGAGGGATATCTAATGTTTTACTGGAGTGGTGCCTGGTTATACAAATCAATGACTGCAGTTTGTGGGGGGTGATGTTGCAGGCAGCTTTTGTGCTTAGACCCACAGGGGGAATAGAATTCACAACCCTTGAACCATCTAACAATGTATTAACCATTGTGCTATGGCTCAAGCTGCCTTATGGGACACCTTTTCTTGCTCCTTATGGGGCACCCTGTTGGGCTACTGTCTGTTGCTACTCTGTGACAGTGCTGCACTCAGTCATTTCGCCCTACCGTGCCAGGGGGCTGTGTGGGTACATACCCCTTCTTGTGTTCATCTCTGGACTGCTGATCTGCATGTGCAGTGCACCATGGGTATGGTTGCATTGACCCAGATCCTGGCCAACACAGCAGGCAGTTTGGGTGGTGGCCTGACGCCCTTCATTAGCCAGCCAGGGAGTTGTTCACAGCTATGGGGCTGCAGCCCAGTGGTTCCTTCAATGCCTGTGGGGCCAGTGGTCATGGGTTCAAGCCCACAGTGGGCTTATATTATAGGGCTGTCTGCAGCATTGTATAGTTTTAATGTACATTGGTGCTTCCAGCGACAACCCCTCAGTGTACTGTAACCTTACAGTGCCTCATAAGGCGCCCCATGCGGCACCTTATCTGGCGCCCTATAGGTTGCCTTATAGGGTGTTCTATAGGGGACATTATGGTGTGCCTCAGCAGACAGTGCACTTTATAATGTGTCCTATGGAGTGCGTTATGGGGTGCCTTCTGCGGCACCTTCGGTTACGCCACTGTGAGGGTGTGTTTGCTGGCAACACTACTGGAAAAAAATGTAAAATGCCTCCTCATTCACTACGTAATGTACAGGGTGATGCCTCAGACAGCCTTCTGCATTGGGCACACTGGGGAATCAATCCCATGATACCTGTATCAGCAGTCAGTGCAGTTACCATTATGCTACAGCTCTGTTTAAGTGATTTGCGTCTATGCGCCTTCTTATGATTAACGCACGGTAATGCGCCACGACGCCCTGCAACGCTCATTAGTTTTTGGAACGCGCGTTGGTGGTAACGATATACCGCCCATGTCCTTATTTGGGGTTTCTGTTTCTACCGCGGCTCCTAACGCGAATCACACTAACGCACTTTAGTAAACATACCCCAAAGATCATGACAAATGGCATAATCAACAGGTTCATTGTTGAAGGAGAAGAAATTGAAATCGTGAACAACTTTAACCTACTTGGATCAACTATCAATAAAGAAGCAACAATCAGACAAGAAAACAGACGACACATTGCTCTTGGCAGAATGGCTATGAAAGACCTAGATAAGATTCTCAAGAGCAGAGATGTCTCTCTCCATACAAAGATTCGACTTGTTCAAGCCATGGTATTTTCAATAACATCATATGGATGTGAAAGCTGGACAGTGAAAAAGATATATACCTTTGAATTATGGTGCTGGCGGCGAATACTGTGTATATCATGGACTGCCGAAAGAACAAACCATTCGGTACTAGAGGAGATCAAACCTAAGCTTTCTTTAGAAGCTCAGATGACAAGACTTTGACTTTCATACTTTGGACACATCATGCGAAGAGAGAAATCATTAGAGAAAGACATCATGCTTGGCAAGATAGAAGGTCAATGCAAAAGAGGAAGGCCAGCAATGAGATGGATCGATACAATAACAGCAGCTACGGGTACCAGTCTGTCAACAATGAGCCGCCTGACTGAAGACCGAACACAATTTAGGATAGCTATCCAGAGGGTTGCCATGAGTCGACTCTGACTCGACAGCACTTAACAACAAGAACAACACCCGAATGCAATATGCGGATACAGTGTGCAGCAAAAGCACCCGTTCCACTCTTGCAGTAGAGGGTTATAGATTATAAAGCCCTCCACTGGAGAGGAGGACATAGAGAGAAATGTCTCAGTTTCTGAGATCACTGTTGGGTATATACTCTTCATAGTTACTCCAGCTTGAGGACTACTGTAAAAAAGAATAGACATTCACTGCATAACCACTTCACCCTGAAGAAAAACACAGCATGACCTGGAAAACCGGAAAGATCATCACACTGCCTGTGGTAGCCCAAGAGAATGTGAAAAACATTGCTGATAACAAAGTCATATCTTTTTTTAAGACAAGAAGCTTTTATAGATTTTTTTTGCTAGAACTATAAGCCAGAGGGAACTATCGATAATAAAGAAAAGGTGTGTGAGCATGTGTGTGTGCAATGGTGGAGGAGAAGTTTATGAAAGGGTCTGATTCCATTTTCCTCTAGTATAAAAATCCAATCTGATTTTGTCTTGGCATATTCTCCATCAAAAATAGCAGGACATTTTCATTGATGAACCCAGAGCAAAATTCCGATTAATCTGCCCCGGTCTCTTTTGTGTCCCATCTGTTGGATCTCTAACCACTGGATAACGGGCCAGCTATTTCTGGGCTGTATTTCAATTTGACATTCTGACAGCCACAGAATGGGAGGAACCCTTTTGAAAACAGAAGCACTATAGCAAGCGCCTTAGGGGGGCAATTTTATAAGGAGTCACCAAGATTTACGCATGAACAAAACGTGCAAATCTTGGAATTTTAGTCATTTATCTGCATTGTGTCCTCTTATAAAATAGTGACTAGCGTGAAAGAATGCTCATAATCTACATCGTGCGTATTTTCACCATGAGCATGCGCCATGCTGGAATTTGGGGGCAGCTTAGACGGTGTGAGCAATTCCGTGTGGAGATTACAAAATTCTTTAAATGACTTGCGTAAATGCTGTCATTTAGGACTGCTGTAAGTGATCGTGCCTTCACATACACATGTACTTTATTCTATTTTATATAGTAACATATGCACACCCTTGATGTTATAAAACAGCTTGTTCATGAAGCGACCAGGGGAGAAGCCATATTAGACCTAGTCCTTAGTGGAACACAAGATCTAGTGCAAGAGATAAGGGTGTTGGGGCCACTTGGCAATAGTGATCATAGCATGATCGCCTTTGATTTAATTAGTGGAGGAGTGATAGTAAGGAAATCCACAGTACTACCTTTTAACTTTCGAAAGGGAGACTATGATAAAATGAGGAAAATAGTTAAGAAAAAGCTAAAAGGAGCAGTTGCAAAGGTTAAAGACTTACATCAAGCTTGGGTGTTGTTCAAAAATACTATCTTGGAAGCCCAGGCCAGCTGTATTCCACGCTTTCAGAAAAGTGGAAGGAAGTCCAAAAAACTGCCAGCATGGTTTAAAGGTGAGGTCAGAGAGGCTGTTGTTGCCAAAAAAGCATCTTTCAGGAAATGGAAAAAAGACCAAACAATGAAACCTGGAAATAGCACAAGCACTGGCAAGTCAAATGCAAGGCATTGATAAGGCAGGCAAAGGGAGAATTTGAGAAGAAGCTTGCTGCGGAAGCAAAAGCGCGGAATAAAGACTTTTTCAAGTACATTCGTAGCAAAAAAGCCATGAGAGAGTCAGTTGGTCCATTAGATGATAGAGGGGTTAAAGGGGCACTAAGAGGCGACAAGGTGATAGCGGAGAGACTGAATGAATTCTTTGCTTCGGTCTTTACTGAGGAAGATGTAGGGATGTTTCCCATGACTGAAGTGGTATTTAAAGGTGCGGAAGAATTGAAGGAAATATCGATACATTGGGAAGATATATTACAACTATTAGATAAACTGAAGAGTAGCAAATCACCTGGGCCGGATGGTATACATCCAAGGGTGTTGAAGGAACTGAAATATGAGATTGCAGACCTGCTATTAGTAACACAGGTCTGCAACTAAAAAGCTGTTTGATTATTTTCATCTAATTTTCTTGTATTTTGGTGTGCTGAAAACAAATAAAATATTGAAAAAAACCCTAGACGTCATGATTTGCACAACATGCAAAACTGTCTTCAAATTTATCACATTTTTTAATTTTTGGTATTTTTTTTATATTATGGGTTTTTAACCAAATTTAAAGTCCAAATTATGATTAATTAATTTACATAAGTGCATTTAAGATATAAAATGCCAAAAAAACCTTAAAGGGGTTGTCCGAGTTACGTAAAAAAAAATATATATCACTGTAAATCTGATGGTCAGCAATATATACATAAGCTAAGCAAGTTTTAAGTCTGTGTTTCTAATGGTAGAAGGGGTTAATCTTTCCTGAAGAATCCAGTGGGAGGGAGACACAGGGCAGATAGCAGCAGCTCCCGGTCAGTGCAGGGGGGCGTGGCCAGCACTGTGACATCTCGTGTACAGACACAGAGCTGCTCTCTCCTGCATGCCACACTTGTGCATGAATCATCATCAGGTTCTTGGTTCTAGGCTGTTCACACTTTTTCATCGCAATTCGTGTTAGCTCGTCATTCTTCAACTGTTATGTTATGGCTCCGCGAAAATGTCTTAATTCGCCAGACAGTTTCTGTTTCATCTGTGGTGAATATACAGTGTTGAAGCAACAGCAGAATATTACAAACTTTGTGAAAAAAGTATTCTTTGCATACTTTGGACTAAAAATTGGAGATCAAGATAAAGTTTGGGCACCTCATAAAGTGTGCAAACGGTGTGTTGAGGACCTCCGAAACTGGTTCAAGGGTAAGAAAAAATCTTTCCGTTATGGGATTCCGGAATCTTTCCGTTATGGTATGGCGAGAGCAAAAGAACCATAGTGACGGCTGTTACTTTTGTTCATGCGATGTGAAAGGGTTTAATTCCAAATGGAAGCATTCCATTTCATATCCCAATCTTCACTCAGCAATTTGTCCCATCCCCCATGGCACAGATATACCAGTACCCACGCCCCCTGCTACCTTGGAAGAGATACCTAGCTCCGATGAAGGTGAAGTCATACCTGAACTAGATGACAAATCAAGTTCTGACATTGAAGATGAAACAAGTCCAAAATTGTTTTCTCAGGAGGAGATGAATGATTTGGTAAGAGACTTGAATCTTCCCAAAGATGCCGCTGAGTTACTCGGATCAAGGCTGAAAAGCAGGAATTTATTGTTGCCAGGAGTGTCATCTTCATGGTTCAGACATCGTGAAAAGGAGTTCATTCCTTACTTCGCCCAGGAAGACAAGTTGGTTTATTGCATGGATGTTGAAGGTCTGATGGGTCAATTTAAAATCCAATATGATTCAGAGCAATGACGTCTTTTTATAGATTCTTCAAAAAGAAGTCTCAAAGCAGTTTTACTCCACAACGGTTTTTACGCATCCATACCTGTAGGTCATTCCGTACACTTGAAGGAAACCTATGAGAACTTGGAATTGGTTCTTCGTAAACTTAAATATGAAGAACATGGTTGGCAAGTGTTTGGGGACTTGAAGGACTTGTGCATGCTGCTCGGGCAACAAGCTGGGTATACCAAATACCCTTGTTGTCTATGTCTATGGGACAGTCGAGACCGACAAAATCACTGGACCAAGAAGAGTTGGCAGCCGAGGGTGCTAACAGTCGGTGAAAAAATGTCCTCTGAGAAACTTTGGTACTTACCCATAAAGTTCTTCTACCACCTCTCCACATAAAATTGGGATTGAGGAAGCAATTCATAAAATCACTTCCAAGAGATGGAGAATTCTTCAAATACTTGGTCACCAAGTTTCCAGGCCTGTCGGAGGCAAAATTGAAGGAAGGTGTGTTCGTCGGACCAGACATTAGAAGGTTTATAGTTGATCAAGAGTTTGCCAATACCATGACGGATCCTTAAAAAAAGAAGGGTGGAATGCATTTAAAGAAGTCATACAGAAATTTTTAGGCAATAACAAAGATCCTCACTACAAAAAGATCGTCGGACGAATGTTGAAAGCATTTCAAGCTTTAGGTTGCCTGATGAGTTTGAAAGTGCATTTCCTTCAGTCCCACCTTGACTACTTTCCTGAAAATTTGGGAGCTGTGAGTGAGGAACAAGGTGAACAATTCCACCAAGACATTAAAGAGATGGAAAGGAGATACCAGGGAAAATGGAGCATTACAATGATGGCAGACTACTGTTGGATGCTTCAGAGAGACATTCCAGATGCTACTCACAAGTGTAAATGCACCAAGAGGAGCCTCACAAGGAAGAAGAATCAAGTTTAGTGTGTGTAGGTGAGCTCATTTCAGTTCAAAAAAGGATTTTCATGAAAATATTGTAATAAAACTTTAATTTTATAAGTCTATTTCCATTTATTTTGAGGTATTGCCTTATTTAACATAGTTACCTAAATTGTCAGGAAACGTGATGTCCTATGACAAAATGGAGGTCATTTTCGGATTCAGCGCACAAAAAAACATAAAGATTACGTGGAATAACTAAAAGAGCTCTCGAAAAAATATTTTTTGCAGACCTGTGAGTAATCTGTGAACTATCATTAAAATCATCTCTAATACCTGAAGATTGGAGGATCACCAATGTAACACCAATTTTTAAAAAGGGTTCCAGGGGTGATCCGGGAATCTATAGACCAGTGAGCCTGATGTCAGTACCGGGAAAAATGGTAGAAACCATCATAAAGAATAAAATTACTCAGCATGTAGATAGTCATGACCTAATGGGAGACAGCCAACATGGCTTTAGACAAGGAAGATCTTGTCGTACTAATCTGTTATGTTTTTTTGAAGGTGTGAATAAACAGGTGGACAAAGGTGAGTCAGTTGATATAGTGTATCTGGACTTTCAGAAAGCCTTTGACAAGGTCCCTCATCAGAGACTTTTGGCAAAACTAAAGAGTCATGGGATAGGAGGCAGTGTACTACTGTGGATCAGGAACTGGTTAAAAAATAGAAAGCAGAGGGTAGGGCTAAATGGCCAATTTTCCCAATGGAGAAATGTGAATAGTGGTGTACCCCAGGGATCTGTGCTGGGTCCGCTGCTTTTTGACATATTCATAAACGACCGGGAAAGTGAAATAATCAGTGAGGTTATCAAATTTGCAGATGACACAAAGCTATTTAAAGTTGTTAAAACCAAAGAGGATTGTGGAAAGTTGTAAGAGGATCTTGATAAATTGGAAGACTGGGCATCAAAATGGCGATGAAATTTAATGTGGACAAGTGCAAAGCTATGCACCTAGGGAAGAACAACCCAAACTATGGTTACACGATGCAAGGTTCCACATTAGGAACCACCACCCAGGAAAAAGATTTAAGCGTCATTGTGGATACCATGTTAAAACCCTCGGCCCAGTGTGCAGCAGCAGCCAAGAGAGCAAATAGAATGTTAGGTATCATAAGGAAAGGAATGGAAAATAAAACAAAAGATATTATAATGCCTCTATATCGTTCCATGGTGAGACCGCACCTTGAATATTGTGTGCAATTCTGGTCGCCGTATCTTAAAAAGGATATAGCGATATTAGAAAAGGTTCAGAGAAGAGCCACCAAAATGGTAAAGGGGATGGAAGGATACTCCTATGAAGAAAGGCTAAAAAGGTTGGGGCTCTTTAACCTGGAAAAGAGACAGCTGAGGGGAGATATGATAGAAGTCTATAAATTAATGAATGGAGTGGAACGGGTAAACGTAGATCGATTGTTTACCTTATCAGAATATAGAAAGACTAGGGGACATGCAATGAAGCTACAGGGTAAACTATTTAAGACTAATAAAAGAAAATATTTTTTCACTCAAAGTGTAATCAAACTCTGGAATTTGTTACCGGAGGATGTAGTAAAGGCAAGATTCAGCCGCTGCCCATTTAGCTTCTGCAGTGAAAGTTAGGCCAATCTTTACTCTGCCTGACTTTCACCACTTAGGAATCAAACTCTGGAATTTGTTAATCAAACTCTGGAATTTGTTACTGGAGGATGTAATAAAGGCTGTTAGTGTAGCTGGGTTTAAAAAAGGTTTGGACAAGTTCCCGTTGGAAAGGTCCATAAACCATTATTAAGAAGAGACCCAGGATATCAATGCTTGACCCAGTACAAGCATTGTGGAACCTGTGTCTTTTGGGGAAACTGCTAGGTACGTATGACCTAGATTGGCCACTGTTGGAAACAGGATACTGGGTTTGATGGACCTTGGTCTGACCCAGTATGGCATATCTTATGTTCTTATTTGAAAATGCCCATTAACAAGGTACCATTTTATACTCTTTCTGAGGGTAATTTTATGACAGGGCATCATGGGTGGTTGCTTTCTTTTTTTTTTTAAATTCTTTATTTTCGTTTTATAACAACAAAGGAAAAGGAAGACATACAGCTAAAAGACAGATACATAAAGTGTAATACATACACCAAAGTAAACCCCTGCCACCCCCCTCCCCCCTGCTTCTTCTCTAGAAAACTAATCATTCCCGAAGCGGGCGTGTACTTACATTATTGTGTTACAAAACCGAACGGTGATCTGAAACATGATGAGTGCACATTATACAGGCATGTTGGAACAATGAGCAGATTGTACATAATCATTAAGCATCTGCCATTTAGACAAGCGAGAGTGAGTTTGGACATGGGGAATAGCTCTCCGAGGTATCTGCTCATATTTACTATATAAGCAGACGAGGTTCCACCATTCATTGACAGTAAGTCGAGAGCTATCCTTCCAATTCCTCGTGATTAAGCATATGGCTATACCCAGCATGAAATCAAGGAGAAAGCGACCCTTCTTAGGAAGAGAGGGGACCTCCGCCACAGAGCGGAGTCCCACGATCTTCCAAGAGAGAGGTTCGTGAAGGTGTAAGATAAATTGAATACGACCCCAGACCCGCCCCCAATAAACCTGTAGTTGAGGACATTCATAAATAACATGAGCGAAGGTTCCCACAGCAGTATGGCAAGACCAACACTGGTCCCTAGCATTTGTGTTCCATTTGGCTATTTTTTCTGGGGTATAAAAGCATCTGTGTGCAAAAAAGAAGAGAGTTTGGGTAACAGAGGCAGACCGGGAAACCCGCACTACTTTGCTCCAGAAAACGCTCCATTGCACAGGGGTTAAAGTGGTTTGCAGTTCGCGCTCCCAGGCTTGTTGGGCTCTAAAAGTGGCCGTGTCTGTACCCTGACATATTATTTTATAAAAGTTAGAGGCTACCCCATGTGTACTACTAATAGAGTGAACTGTCTCTAATAGCCCGTCCTCAGTAGGGGCAGAGGGCGGCATGATTCGAGCACTTTTGAGGCAGTGTTGAAGCTGCATCAATTGAAAGTAGTGTTTCGCTGGTAACGCAAATTCCTTTTGTAAATCAGAAAAGGTTTTCCAACGAGCTGCAGAGAAAAGCTGTTGGGGTGTCCAGATCCCCCTTGAGTACCAGGGTTTCCATGCTATCGTTCTATTTAGGACTTGAATTCTGGGGTTATTCCATAGCGGGAGTCCGTCCTGAGGACATACATTCGGGCCCAGTGATAGAATGAGAGTGTTAAAGGCCGCAAGAGTATCGACAATCATTGGTGGATGGCGGATGTCTACTTGATAGGACATACCGGGGAGATGGGTCAACGGAATTGGGCTACTAAGCTCCTCTTCTATGTCAAGCCAAACTGGTCTGCTGTCTGTTGAGGCATCTAGCCATCGGGCACCTTGCTTAAGTAGGAAGGCTTGATGATATCTAAGAAAATCAGGAAATCTGGTACCCCCTCTTTCCTTTGCAGACTGTAGTTTATGTTTAGCTATCCTTGGTGGCTTGCCCTGCCAGAGATAACGGACGAGAAGGCCCTCAATATCTTTATAAGTATGTAGCGGAAGTAAGCATGGCAGCATTTCTAAAATGTAGTTCACTTTGGGGACTATCATCATTTTCACAGTTTCTAAGCGGCCCCACCATGTGAGAGATAAGGGAGACCAACGATTTGTGAGCTCACGGACTTTGGAGACTACCTCTTTGGCATTAAAACTGATAGTGTCTTCTAAAGGAGAACAGTAATGGACCCCGAGATACTTCACCATGCGGGATTGCCAAAGGAAGGGAAAGGCCTGCATGTCAGCCTCATGTACCCAGCGGTTCAGTGGGAATGCGACAGATTTGGTCCAGTTAATTTTATAGCCCGATAATTGTGAGTATCCGTCAATCAGATCCAAGACAGCTGGAACCGAATCGAGGGATACGAAAAGCATAAGGTCATCTGCATATGCAGAGAGTTTAATCTCCCTATGACTGAAGGGGACACCTCGAATACGTGCGGACTGTCTAATAAGGAGGGCTAGGGGTTCAAGAGCTAGATCAAAGAGCATTGGTGATAGGGGGCAACCTTGACGCGTGCCTCTTTGGAGATTAAATGGCTGAGATTTGATGGCATTTACACAAATACTGGCGACGGGTTGAGTATACATGACTTGGAGATATCGGAGGAAGCCCTCTCCAAAGCCATACCATCGGAGAACTGCAAATAAGAAGGGCCATTCTAGACGATCAAAGGCTTTTTCGGCATCCAGGGAAAGACCCACCCATGGATGATCGAGATTGGCAGCACTGGATAGCACATGGCACAAGGTCCGAGCATTGTCAGCAGTTGATCTGCCGGGTATAAAACCGCATTGGTCGGGGTGAATTAGGGTGGCCATCATGTCAGATAGCCGGGTGGCCAAGATCGTTGCGAAGATCTTATAATCGGCATTAAGTAGGGAGATTGGACGGTAGTTGGCGGTCAGTAGCGGGTCTCTGCCTTCTTTCTCAAATACTACCACATTAGCTGCAGAAAAGGATCCCAAAGAGGATGTATCTACCGCAAGGGCAGTAAAATAGAGTTTTAAATAGGGAACTAAATCTGCACTGAACGTTCTGTAGAATTCGGTCGGGAGACCATCGGGCCCTGCGGCACGGCCCGAGGCTGTTCGTTTTAGGGCAGATTGGATCTCTGAAGTAGAGAAGGGTTCATCCATCGCATCCCTATCATCTTCAGAGAGGGTCGGCCGCTGAATGCCAGAAAGCAATCGCTCGAATGTCTCTGACGAGAACTCACATTCAGATTGATATAGGCGGGTATAGAAATCCCGAAAGAGCTCTACAATGTCGGAGTCTGTGGTCACTATGCCCCCTCCCTGTGGAGCTCGAAGGGCCGCTACGCGTTTGGCTTCTTTTTGACCTTTCAAGGCGTTGGCTAAGAGTCGACCGGCTCGGTTATTTTCACGATAATATGTCCCTCGCTGAAGCTCAATACTCTTAGAAGCTGCAGTTGAGAGGATTGAATTGTATTGAAAACGGAGACGCTGTAATCGAATTAATACACATGGGTCAGTACGTGAAGTTAGAACTCGTTCGCCTGCTTTTATTTGTTGGTCTAGTATGAGTAGCTGCTGTTTGCGTTGTTTCCGCAGGCGGATTTGATAGCTAGTGATCGTTGCCCGAATGGCCGCTTTGAAGCCCTCCCACCAAGCCCAATTCGCAGTATCCTGGGGTAGATTAAAATGGAAGTAATCCTGTATGGCTGCTCGAATTTCTGACTGGAACTCTGGCTGAGTTAACAGGGCTCTATCAAAGAACCAGGCCCCCGAATTCCCCTGGGGTGCAGTAGTGTGTAGTTGAAAGGAAATGGCAGCATGATCTGAAATATGTTGGGAGTGAATCTTTGCAGTGTCCACCTGAGGAACTAACAGTTTTGAGATTAGAAAGAAGTCTATGCGAGACTGAGATTTATGAGGGGAAGAGAAGAAGGTGAAGTCAAGCTCATTGGGGTGTAGTAACCTCCATAGATCAACTAAAGCAAGATCCTTGATCAGGGAGGTAAGCGTGGTGTGACTCTTGGGGGGACCACTCGTCCTAGGCGGCTGTTTGTCAATCAGGGGATCAAGGACTAGATTGAAATCCCCCCCAATGATCAATGAAGTATTAGCAGAGGCCTGCGCAACCTGAGCAATGGTAGCAAAAAAGGCAGGGTCATCCACATTAGGAGCGTAAAGGCATATACATGTAACTTCAAGGCTACCTATCTTGAGGTGAACTCTAGACCATCTACCTTCTGTATCTGAGCTAGTCGCAATAATAGTAGCATGCAAAGATTTCCTAACCAGTATGGCAACCCCACATTTCTTAGAAACGGCTGGGGAATAGGCGGCCACCATGTAAGGTTTAATATTGAGTTTAAGAGTTTCCTTCGAATTTAAATGCGTTTCTTGGAGAAAAATCAGATCCGCTGCTTCCTGACTTAGGTAGCTTAGGATTTTCTTCCGTTTTATCGGATTATTGATTCCTTTTACGTTCAATGAGAAAATCTTACATGGTGCCATCAATCGGTAATAGACATTTTAGGTAAGGGCGCTTGAAAACATACAACATAATCAGAATCTGTACAACAATGACATAATCACCGAGTATTCTGGCTAATACACCCCATATTGAAAAGTATGTACCAAAGTATCTTAGAGAAGAAGCAAAACCCCCAAAGAATATGGCGACCATATGTCTGCGGGAGGAGGCCCTAGAGAGGAAATAGAAAGACATAAAAAAAGAAAAGAAACACCAGAGTCCATAATTAACACTGTCTCTGATACTCATCGAGGCTACTGTGGGTAGATGGAGTCGGGTCACAGATACCATCAAGAGTAAGGCAACAAACTGCCCACGCCAGACTCTTTGCTGGGCTGCGGCAGATCCAATATGGCAGGTACAGCGGATATGAGGAGACTTGCAGGAATATTCTGGAAGTCAGCGCATCAAGTCGGCTTCTTTGGAATCCAAAAACTCCGCTAGTAGATCAGGGTCCTCAAATGTTCTTGTCTGATTGTGAAGCGTGACTCGGAGCTTGGCCGGGTACATCAGGCCATAGCGTGCTTGTAGTTGTTGAAGCCTCGGCCGGAATTCCAGAAAGCGCTTTCGGCGGTCGACCGTGGGTTTAGCCAAGTCGGGATAGAAGGAGATCTTGTGGCTCTCAAACTCCATATGGCCCTTTGCCCGAGAGGCACTTAGAATTTGCTCCACGTGTTGATATCTCAAAAGTCGAAAAATGATAGGCCGCGGGGTCTTCCTGTTGAGCGTTATGCTTGTGGGTACACGATGAGCGCGATCGATCTCCAAATCTTTGGTAAAGGTGATTTGGAGCAGGGAAGGGAGGATTTTGCATAAAAACTCTTTCATGTCTCCCGATTCCGCTCCCTCCGGTATGCCCACGAGTCGTATGTTGTTGCGGCGCGCTCTATTATTGCCATCTTCCACCTCTTTCTGCAAGGCCCGCACCTGACGTTCAACTTTGTCGAGTTTGGACAACCGGGCCGCATGGGAGTCCAATATGCTCTCCATTTTGTCCTGACGCGAAGAAAGCCCTTCTAGCTTGCTTTGCAGCACACCAAAATCTTCCCGCAGCGCTCGGAGTGCTTCACCGTTTGCCTGCACGAGGTTTTTGACCCCTCTAATCTCTACGAGGATTTCCTGCTGCATTTCGGGGCCCTCGCACAAGGCCGGCCCCTTCTGCGGGGACGGAGGTTCAGTTTTGGAACGTTTGCCGTGAGAAGCCGCTGGAGATCCAAATTCCAGGCGCGTGGGTTTGGTCCCCGCCATCTCACCAATGTGCCCCGGCAAGATCAGAGTAGAAGTTCCAAGCATGTAAGGTGTTAATTCAGGATTCTGAGTAGGCCTCTCGGGAGCCTCAGCGTTATGCGACCATCCCGCTGGACATCAGGCTCCGCCCCCTCCTGGTTGCTTTCTTTATAAAGATAAGTAAGTGGCTTCTTTTCTTTATAAAATACTAGCGTAATCCATATTTTAGAGGCAGCTATTTATACCAGCCCTGAAGCTGGTATAAATGCCCATGCCTAATTTTTCAATCACGCACGTAAGGTATAGTATTTTATAATCTACTTGCCTGTTCCACTCATGCCCCCCCCAAACTCCATCCACGTCTATGCCCACCAGCAAAGTATGTACCATTATTTGAACACATGCAATTTTACGCTGAGCTGGTATTTTATAAGAGGCTATTCACACACGTATGTGCTCACTTATGCCCGTAAATGATTCAAATAACACCAAAGTAGTGCAGATTTTATCACTTAAAGTATGCACCCCCATATAAAATGACTTCTTGTAGGGGCAATTTTCAAAGCTGCTTCTGAGAGTTAAGCCGTATTTTACCTGTGGAAATGATCTGTTTGAAAATTTTGCACTCAGGTAAAACTCTGCACTCAGGTAAAAGCATATATGTAGTTCCAAAATGTGCACAAGTAAAGAGTGAGATGGACAGTCAGTGACAAACCACACTTAAACCCAATCTTGAAAGGGAAGCAGACGGAGGGGATTCCCCGGGCCTGGAGGCTGAATAACCCCATAACAACCAGGTTGAATCACAAGACTCCACCCTACATAGCCGTGTTATGGTAAGCATCTTCGTCAGGGATGTATCTGAGGAGATAGTTTCCAAAGAAGATATCCACATACCTATGTGGATTCTCACTGATGTGCAAAGAGATAATCCACTAATCACTTTTTGAAAAAGAATGCAACACAATGGGCATCTTGCCTGTGAGTCATCAAAATATAAATCTTGTGCTCTTCGGACTTGCAAGGCTATGTGCTGTTTTGGACATTCCAAAATGTGCATATATTTATTTGCATTTCCTGGAGGTATTCCTGAGGGAGGATTCTGGGGCAGAACTGCAACAACATATATGCTTTTGTGTCTTTAAAAGTAAGCATGCTGTTTCGGTTGGGAAAAGTACTTGCAGGGAAAAAAGAAGCACTTTTCTCATTTTCAGATTTAAAAGTGAGCGTCTGAGAGAAGTTACTGCACACTTTGCAGCTATGCTACCAGTATAAAAATTACCCCCTTCTTCTTCAGTCCTTTTCAGAGAATCGATCCAGCAGGACATTTTGCAAATTGCTTTTTTTTCCTGGCATTTCTAGTAAAGTTAATTTTTCACTAAGGCCAACAAAATCCGGACTTTGAATTAAGCCTCTCCATTAGAGGACAAGCAAGGAAAATGGAGAAATTGCTCTTAGCGCTCTGGCTCAGCACAGTAGCTCTGCCAAGTAGAGGAAGCCAGATCCAAGCCAGTGATCTTCCTGTCCAGGAACTAAATGCACTTCGAACGGCGTTGGGGACTTTCAACAAGAATGTGAATCCATATGCCTACAAAATATTGTCCATCAAACTTAGGAATGCAACCGTATGTACACTGAAAACAGCTGATGGCTATTTTGCTAGCTAAATGTTATGGAAGTTCTATCTATACGCGTGCTCTAAGACTAGAGAAAATTGCCGTAGAAGATAAAGAACACAGGGCAGGGCTGGATTTAGGCCTGGGCAACATAGGCACAAACCTAGAGCAGCAAATTCTGGAGGCACCCAAAATCCGGGACTTGGCACTCTCCAGTTTCTGGGGACTGCTCTCTCCACCTATCCTCTACCCGTGGGAGCCCTTCTCTTAAATCTTGCCCTGGCACAGGCTCATCTAATCTATCCATTTCTCTTTTTTGTCACAATATTGCAGAGCTTACTTGATTTACTTGCTTACACTCCATTGCAACTGTGCTTAGTCCTGACTATTCAAATTCTGCTAGCGTGTTTGCATCTACCGCCTGTGTTCCTTGCATCCACTGTTCCTTCAGTGAAGAAATAGGGGCTAATATTTGAAAGCACTTAAGGGGTTAGTAGCTGAAGGCTGAAACATAGTGGGACAATATTTAAATTTTGTGGTCAGTAGTTTTTTAATTTTTTTATTTATGCAATTTCCAAACATAAACAAGCATGGAATCTTGTATTGGGTGCATGCAATATCCAAATACCACGTATAGCAATAAAGAAAATACAATTTAATCTGACACCCTTACTGACAAGCCCATGACAATCAGAGGGAGAGATCATCCAAAAAAGATGTAACAATCAAGTATCCAAGCAAAGGGAAGTCCAGAATTCAGCAATAACCAGGGTATCCGGATGCTCGGCTTTGCCTGCCGCAACAGGAACACACCGTCCCCACACACCCGGTAGTGTCGACGAGCGCTAGCGCCGGGTCGACGAGCGCTAGCTCACTACCCTGCACACGTACCCCAAGCACCTTCTTTCCCCCTACCCAGCTGCGACAACCCCCCCAAGTGCCCCAACCCCACAACGGCATGGGTGGGTGGGATGGGACACCTTTCATCTTGCGAGCCGGCAGGAAGAGGGAGACCACGCGGCCGATCTCCCACGCTCCCTGCCGCTCTTCCCCCCCCCCCCCCAGCTGCTGGCCACCAATCTCATCGCCCCACATCATCAACATGAGGGCAACTCCTGGACTCCGCAACTCGTCCCTCACCCCTCACCCCCGAAACCGTCAGCAAAGGCTCAGGCCCCGGTTATTAGAACGGCCTCGGGACCCGGCCCTGCAGCGCGTCTGGATTAACCGGGGTATCCGGATGCCCGGCTTCGCCTGCCACAACAGGAACACCAGTCCCCACACACCCGACTACTTAACCCCACACCCTCCCCCTCCCCCTCCATTACCGTTTTCCCACAGAATACGCACACACTGAATTCTGGAACAACATTTTTTGGTCGCAGCTTTATTAACCATATTTAACACCGGCCCAACATGGGCCAACACAACATTCTTATTTCCAAAACAACTGCCCCCCCCACCCCCCCCTAATCCGGATGATGCCCCCCACCAGCCGTTTATTAGCAAGGTGGTGCATCATCCTCCCCCCATTCTCCCTACCACCCGCCTCGCCGTGTTATTAGCAAAGGCAGGCTCCAGTTGCCTTCCACCGGGCAGAGACCCCAACGGTGATGTCTCTCCCAACCTGAGGAGCACTCCGCTCCCCTCAATGCGGCATCAGCCGTATATGCCCCGCCGGGTCGACAAGTGCTAGCTCGATACCCCGCCACCGGCACAAGGTAGCCCACCTACCCCCAAAGAAAGCTGCGACCAAAACCAACCCTCCAGAACTTCCTGCTAGTCATTCAGTAACAAGTCTTGCCCCACTGGAGCCAGATGCACTCCATCCGTGCGATACAGCCAAACGCACTTCAGTTCAGCCCAAGGGTGCAAAACCTGGATCTCGCCGGTCTGCTGGACCCAGCACCCGATCTGCCTGTTAATCTTGACTAAGCCTCGGGACCACCGACACTGTAGCCAGCAAGCAGGGCGTGGAATGATGTCGGACCAAATAATGGCGATCCCAGGTAATAAATCATGCACAAGTCCAATGTCCTTCTGAACAATTCGAATGAGCTGCCTACATGACTGGCCACTGCCGCTGTCCAATTTTTGACTGCACGAAGGGTATCAGCTGCCACCATCTCATGCCATGCTCTCCCATCCAACACAGTCAGATTCCCAATGCTGCCAGCCTGAGGTGCCTTCCCAGTGGCTGTGACAAGGCCCTGCGCTTGGCCCAATATACGAAGGAATGGCCGATGATCCACCACTCTCTGGAGCACGCACCATCTGCAAGAAGACAAATCGGACTGCAACCAGCGGGCAACTCTGCAAAAGGAATGAAAATGTTAGTACATCCCCCCTGCCCCCCCTCCAGCTGCAGCATTGAACTGCATTAACATCCTTGAGGACTTCCGCAGACATGCCCCACTGCCCGCAACCCATCACAAGACTCTTGCGGACGGACGTAACCCACATAAGCGCCCAAGCGCCACCTGCCGATCCGCTGAATCACCCATCTGTCGAGTCCCGCTGCCTCTGCACTTGTAGCGGCACCGATCCTGAAGGAATGCGAGGCAAATCTCCTCTCCTCACAGCCCAGATGTCGCAAAGCCAAAAGCAATACAGCAGTGAACTGAAACTGCGTTACCGGCTTACCATTCTTGTGGACAAATAAATAGCCCATCTCCCTTGATCGCCGCTGCAAATAGCTCTACATGTTATGTACCAGACAGGATGGCAAGGGGAAAATTGCCTTCAATATCACCCAACCCCCTTTACCCATCTGGTACGTTTTAGATTGCGGAATAAAGATGCGCACCTGTGCCGCATCCAATGTCACATGTTTGACATCCAAACCCCCGAATGCGCCCGCCCTTGCTGACCTTGGCGCAAGCTCACACACATGGAATGCTCCAAAAAATGCGGTCACAAACAATGCCCGGAACAGGACGGACACTCAAAATCCGAAACTGCGATTTGCGGTAACACCTCACAAATCTGAAGTAGTACTTCATGAGACACCGGGAGCCACCAGTCTCTGAACCTGGGGCCTGCCCTGGCCCAACCTGCCAACATGCGCTTCACCAAAAATGCTACACGAGGGTTACCCCACCCAGCTGCCTTATAGAAAAAGGAAAACCCTGCTATCGCCGACGTGACCGCTGATCTGGCCCAGCCTTCCCTTTTTGCCCACAACACAAATTGGCCCACTAGCTCATCTGGAACTCGCCCTCCCCCCCTCCCCCCCACCCCTTCGTACCCAAAAACCCACTCACCTGGGAGTATCCACGCAAGTACATTGCCCATGTTCCTTGTGCCACCGACGCAGCCAACAACACCATCATGTCAGTAACCCAAGCTGCCAGAGATGATCCGGCACCACTGAGGCCGTTTCTTCTGCGTCCGGAGCCAGCAGCCGGAACTGCGACCACTGAAAATGGGACAAAGCATCAGCAATGGCATTCTGGGTACCCGGCACATGCCGTGCTCTTGCCATGACATTCAGCCAAAGGCAAGTCAATACGAAACCCTTCGTCAGTGCCGCCACTCTCAGACACTTGGGAGCAAGCCAGTTGATCACGTCTACCACCGTGGCATTGTCACACCAGAGCACCACCCTCCTGTTCTGTAACCGCTCCGGCCACACCCACAGCGTGACCATGATGGGGAATAGTTCCAGAAATGCGATGTTGCGGCTCAAACCGGACACCCCCCATTCGATAGGCCAAGCCTTTCTGCACCAAGCCTCTTGGCAGTAAGCCCCAACACCAGAACTGCCCGTCACATCCGTAAACAATTGCAAATCCGCGTTTGAAAGCTCCGGCAACTGCAATACCGTGCAGCCATTGAAATCAGCTATAAAGGCATCCGACACCCACAAGTCCTCGTGCATTCTGGGTGACAAATGAATCCGGTGATGCGGCCGCAGCATCCCAGCCATAGCCAAGGACAACCACCGTGCGAAGGGGCGCCCCATGAGAATAACCCATCACGCAAAGTTGAGATGCCCGACCAGTGACTGCAGAAGCCTGAGGGTAGTTTTGCCTGAAGATCCAACTGCCCTGACCAGTTCCCTCAGCCGTTCGACTTTCTGCGCTGGCAGCCGCACTAACATCCTCCCCGAATCTATCTCTATTCCTAAATAGGTTAGGCACGTGACTGGACCCACTGTTTTGTCCACCGCTAAAGGTATACCAAAGTCACCTGCCAATCTATGGAAAGCGTCCAACAATGTGGCACAAGTCCCAACCTGCCCGGGCCCCACGAAGAAAAAAATCATCTAGGTAATGCACTATGGTGGAGAAACCTGTCCGCTGCTCTAAGACCCAATGTAAGAAGGTGCTAAAGGCCTCAAAGTAAGCGCACGATATCACACAACCCATAGGAATACACTTATCGAAGTAGAACTGCGAACCAAACTGGAATCCCAACAACGGGAACGCCAAAGGGTGAACCGGCAACAATCGGAATGCTAATTCGATGTCTACCTTCGCCATCAGGGCACCGAACCCGCACTGCCGTACAAACACCACTGCCGCATCAAAGGAAGCATAACGCACTGTGCACAACTCTCGAGGAATGTGATCGTTCATGGAATTGCCAGGCGGGCAGGATAAGTTATGAATTAATCTATAACTACCCAGCTCCTTTTTGGGTACTACTCTCAATGGAGAAACCATAAAAGGGGAAAATGGGGGTTCCTGAAAAGGCCCAGCTATTCGGCCCAATGCACATTCAGCCTCAATCTTCTTATGTACTACATCGGCCAATGATCTTACTGAACTAGCGTTCCTAGACCGTCCCCCCTCTACCACACCGTGGAACGGAATGCAGAAGCCTTCCAAGAACCCCAGCAAAATAACCCTCCAAGCCTTCCCCTGTCGGGACCCCCCATAACGAACCAGCCATGGACGCATGGCATTGGCTCTGATGGGCGTAGGAGCCAATGCCCATGTTGCTCCCTCACTTACCCCCCACTGGGGCTCCCGTCACCCCTTTGCGGCTGCATTTTGTGGCTGAATGCCCGCTCCCACACAGAGAACAGGCGTGCCTTAACTTACAGTTCGGGAATGGACACGAAGATTTGTTGAAACGCCAGCACACATCTCCCCCCCCCATACTTGATTCGCCTGGCACTCAAAAGGACTGTGAGCCCGCTAGAGCTGTTTGAGATCCTGTCTTGACCCCTCCTCCCCCAGCACCCCCCACCCTGCTCTTAGCAGACATTTGCGTTAGCCACAAATTAATGTCTTTTGTCCCCCATGAGAGATGCCCATTCTCCTCCATCATATCCCTGAACTCCTCATCATAGTTTAGCCACGCCCAACCATCATGCACCTGTGACGCTGCTAAAATCGTGTCTGTGTAGGCCAATAGGGTACCGTACTGCCCCAAAAAATAGTGACCCCATACGCTAGCCAACCTTAAGAAAGCCCGTGTCCAATTGAGGGTATTGCGGGAAACCTTTCGCACCCTACCTGCTTTTTCATCCTCCTTACGCTTTTTTCTGCTTTCCCCCGAGCGTTTCCGACCCTCCAGCAGGCGAAAGATGTCTATATACCTGTGCCGTTTGATCCGATGTCTCAACTTCCTTGGTACACCCTCCCACAGCTCCGCACAATGCACTACAGTGGCCCCAGATCCCTCGCTCTTGTCGCCCACTGCTACCGCCGAATCCCCCGAAGAACCCCTGGATGCGGTCGAGGTCGAGGTCGACGAAGATAATGAATCACGCCAGCAACGGCGGCCCCATTTGTGCTTCGCTTTTGCCTTCCTGCCTACCCCAAGGCTCACCCCCGGTGTGTGGACCTCCCCTCCCACACCGTCCCCGCCGCTCGCATACTCACCAACTTCTGGGTTGGACGCAGCAAGCGTGCTCACAGTCTGATCTCCGGCTACCGTGCTGGGCTGCACCGCCACCTGGCTTGTAGCTACCCCTTCGCTGGCCCAACCGGGGTCCGACATACTCGTTCTTGTATTGACACCCTCGGGGACCTGCACAGAAAGAGAAGGAGGAAACCAGCAGCCACAACCCCAGGAGCCCTAGCCACCCTGCTCTCCCCACCACCCCAGCTCCAGGCTGAAGCGCCCAGACCTCCGGCCTCCCATCCAGCTAATCCCCTCCCCGGCGTCCCTGCCCCACCAAACCCTGCTCTGGAACAATCACTCCAGCCACCACCCCCACGGCTCCATTCCCCCAAATTGTCTGGCCCTGAAGGACCAAGGACCGGGGGTCCCAGCGATTGCTGGATGTGTGATGTGCCCGCCCACCTGACAAGGAGTATAAAACCCCAGAAAAGGAGGCGGAAAAGGAACACCCGGTGGCCCTTGCCCCAACATGTCGGCACTCAACCCTTCCACACCTTTCGTCTTGCGAGCCGGCAGGAAGAGGGAGACCATGCGGCCGATCTCCCATGCTCTCTGCCGCTCCAACCCGCCCTCCCCCCAGCTGCTGGCCACCAAGCTCATCGCCCCACGTCATCAACATGAGGGCGACTCCTGGACGCCGCAACTAGTCCCTCACCCCCCCACCCCAACCCCTGTGCAAAACCGCCAGCAAAGGCTCGGGCCCCGAGGACCCATTTATTAGAACGGCCTTGGGACCCGGCCCTGCGGCGCATCGGGATATATAAAACAAGGCGGGTTAAGCACCCTGTGATACCGACAACATAGACTGATGAGAATTAACAAAGGATAAGAGGAAAGAGGAGGGAGTAGGAGACATGGATGGGACATAGAGGAGAGAATTAACAAACATACATATACCAGGTCAGTAGTGATTATCTGAGAGATTGTGTGCAGTGGAGAATAAATGTGTTTTCAGTAGGGATTTGAAAGTGGAATAAGTCTGTTCCAGATGGAGTGGAGTGGGTAAAGAATTCCAAAGGGCAGGGTCGAGGAAGAAAAAGGCAGAATGATGAATAGATTGTAGATGTGCACGTGAGGGGGAGGTGAAGGCGATTTATATGAAGAGAATGGAGGCTGCGGGAGGGAGTATGAAAATGGAGCAGATCAGCTAGGTACTGTGGCGTGTGAGTGTGAATAACTTGGTGCACCAGGGTAAGTATCTTATAATGGATGCGGTATTCTACAGGAAGCCAGTGTAATTGGAAAAGTAAGGGGGTAATGTGGTCTCTGTGTGAAGAATGAGTTATGATCTGAGCTGCAGTATTTTGTATAAGTTGAAGACGGCGTAATTGAGTATGAGTGATACCTGCGAGAGTGGAATTACAGAAATCGAGACAGGTTATAACTGTGGATAAAGTGAGGGTAGTCAGTGCAGAGGGGGAAAGAAAAGGGTGAATTGATCATATTTGGCGGAGGAAGAAATATGATGTCTTGGCAAGGTGAGAGATATGGTCTCGGAAAGTGAGATTAAAATCAAGGAGAACCCCCAAATATCGGAAAGAGGAAAGCATGGGGATTGCAGAATTTACGAGAGAAGGAGCAAGTGAAGGACAGGGATTCCCAAAGGTGAACCAGGTGGAAGAAGTTTTCACTAAGTTGAGGTGGAGGCAGTTCGAAGATAACCAATCAGCTACAAGGGTGAGACAAGAATTCAAGGGATCGAGATCGGGGTGAAGTGAAATGGTGTGATGCAGTATGATAACGTTATCAGCATAGAAAAAAGCTGACAAACCGGACTGTTGGATGCAAAGGGCAAGGGGTGCAAGGAAGAGATTGAACAAGAGCGGGGCAAGGACTGACCCCTGAGGAACACCACAAGGGAGGGGGGTAGTGTCCGAGGATGCCTTTGATGTGGAAGAGACAACAGAGAAAGAACGGAGGGAAAGGAAAGAATGAAACAAACGATAGACGGTACCACGAAGACCAGCATCCTGGAGGCGGGAAAGTAGGAGTGAATGATCACAAGATCAAAAGCTGCAGAAAGATCCAAAGAAACCAACACCGAAATATCACCCCTACCATGTGAGGAGTGAAGTTCGTTAAGAAGCGCTACTAAGACAGTCTCAACACTATAGCCCTGACGAAAACCCAATTGCCGTGGATGAAGAAAGTTTATGGATTGGAGATGTTGTGTGAGCTGGGTGAAGACTGTCTTTTCTACAATCTTAGCTAAGAATGGAAGGTTGGAAACTGGGCGATAGTGTGCTGGGATCAAAGGGTCAAGGGAGGGATTCTTGAGGATGGGACGTTCTAGGGCATGCTTCCAGGGTGAAGGAAAAGTTCCAGAGGTGAGACTGGCGTTAACTATAGATAGGATGGAGGACAAGAGAGCAAGGGAAGGTTTGAGAAGCCAGCCAGAAGGGATAGGGTCGAGAGGACAAGTGGTCTTGTGGGCTGAGGAGATGGAAGATATAAGTTCTAAGGTAGTAACAGAGTGAAAAGTGGACCAGCAATGCGAGAGAGAAGATAAGGGGGGAGGAGACACATACTAGCTGCAGACAGTCTGCTAGCTAGTCCATAGTGCATGTTCCTAGTGGAAATGCGTGCACCCAGAACTGGGATGTCAGCATACACAACAAGCAGATAAGTCAGTGACTGGGCCCCAAAAGGAAACCCACAAATATCACATGAAAAAAATACTATAGAGCACTATGGGGGTGCCTAGCCATGCTGTGGTCACTGCACAGTCAGGGTGAGAGTGATCTCCCAGCAGGAAATGCTGTGGCCACCCTGTCTGTGCAGGTGGGGGCCAGGCACTACAATGTCCCAGCCAGTGCCCTATGCCCTGTGCAGGTGCATCCTGGCCAGGCCACCTTGTCCGGGCTATACCCAAGGTACCTTGCTCCTCATTATGCACATTGGCAGGCCAATACTGGCAACAGTGCCTTCAGTGTGGGCTGTGGAGGGTGTTTGCAGCCACCACACACTGGATAGACAGACACACACTCCCATGCCAGCATTGTGCTACTATAGAGGAGTTTAGCAGCCCTGGCCACCACACCAGTCCTGGGCACAGTGCAGGCATGGATATGGTACGCAATACTGTTGGGGGTCACTCCCCAGGGTGGTAAACACTGTCAGTGACCAGACCTGAAGCACACTCCACAGACATCAGAAAGGTTGCTATGATGGAGCTCAATCAGCAAACTGTGCTTAACGTAGGAATTGGTATCTGCCAGTAATCATAGCAAACATTTGATAGCTGTGTACTGTATTCCCAGGTGTAGGGTGGCATTGCTAAGATATGCAAGTGCTAGTATTGGGAGATGCACGCAGGGCCCAATGTCCTGCCTCTCCAGGAGGCACTGGCTAATGGAGCCTGTGGGTGTGGGTGTGTCTGCCCCTGTTGGCTGCTGCTTTACGGCAGAGGTTCCCAACTCCAGTCCTGGTGTGCCAAACACTTTTCGGGTTTTCATGTTGTCCCTCATGAATATGCATGAGATACATCTGCATACCATGGGGGTGGTGCATAGATATGCAGCAAAGGCATCTTTATTAGAGGCAGCATGGAACCTGAATGGTGTTTGGCCCTCCAGGACTGCATTTGGGAGACTCTGCTCTAGGTAATGCGCCTGTTTATGGTGTCTTTGCTCTGTAGGGTAAAATGTAGGTGTTGTGGGCATGTTTACGTCATCTGCAATACACGTTCTGTCTGTATTAGCACGTTGTAGTAGTGGGTAAAATATGGGGACTGGGTTGGCAGGCACCACAGTTGGGATTTGAACCTGTGACCTTCTGCCTCCAAACACACTGGTTGTGTGCACTGCACCACCATGTTGCCACATAGACAGTGCATTCCCTGGTGATACCATGACTGTTTGTCCGGCAGGGCCTGTCTGTTGCAGTGCATGGCACCCACCTACACAGGGCTAGGCCATGGTCTGCTCTGGGCAGCTGCCACTGCCCCCCTCCACCACCAGTACCCCTCTGCCACCATGCTGACATGCCCTTCTGCTGGTGGTGCTGGTGGTGTGCAGTCTCAAGCCATCCAGTGTGCAGGTAGGCAGCTGCCTATGGTGAGTGTTCTGGGGTAGGGGAGCCTGCATAGGCGTCCACGCTTCCCCCCAACACCACCTGCCAATGTTCTGTGCCCTTGGGGGTACCTGCTGGGTACTATCCCCTGTGACACTGTGATAAACACTCTCGTGCCCATGTTGGGCCCTCATCAGTTGCTGTCTGGCTGCTGTTCAGTTTCAGCATTCCTAAGTGCCACCTAGGCATCTGCCTAGTCCGCACTGTGCCCCAGCTGCACCACAGCATGTGCCGCCTGCAGCCCTCTGTATCCCCTTTCCCAGCATCTGTCCAGTTGCCCATTCCGACATGCCCACCCTGCTGTTGTGGAACATGTACATGCCATAGGTAACCTGTCCAATGGAGAGGGAAACCCTGATCAATGCTATTTCACGTGGGATCATTCACCTTGTATGGGGACGGAGCGTAGACACTTCCAAACTTCATATTTATTTTTTTGGGCTTTCTTGGGAGTTTCTTGATGTTTCCCATTACTGTCACTATTTCCCAGCTTGCTTATGATTTTTTTTTATTTTGTTGGGGTCATTTTCAATGTTTATTTGCACTTTTGTTCCGTGCACAACATGTATCACACTTATCACTTTTTGTAGGTTTCCCTGGTTTTGCTGTACATTGCTGACGGAAATGGTTTCTTTTCCCTTTAAATCAGCTCTTACGCCAGGGTTTCACTGGCGTTAGTTTTGAGCCTCGGATTTCACAGCATTGGTGTGCAGGGAGCCTCTCCCCTTCCACTCTCCACCCATTGACCCCTTCTCTCCGCCCCTGGGGAGCCTTCCTCCACTCTCCGGGAGCCTTTCCCCGCCTTCAGCGCTCGTTTGCGCCGCAGCACGCGTTATCGTGCAATATGGTACCTGTGCGCCTTAAAAAGCGCCATCATCACGCGATAAGGTACCTTATCGCGCGATAATGTTGCGCAGCGCACTTTAAGACGGTTTAGTAAACATACCCCTATGAATATTAAGATGATCATCTTCTTGCAATTTTCAATACCTTTATATAGTTTATCGAATAGCATGAGTAGGAGTGTTTCTACTCCATGAGATTGACGAAAACCATATTGATGGTCATCAAGTGCATTTGTGGAATTGATATGGTCTTGCAGTTGGAATTGGACTGTCTTTTCAATGATTTTTGCTATGAATGGTATACTTGAAATAGGTCTGTATGCGGATGGGTCAGCTTATAGGTGCCAATTCAGCTTTTATGATTTTGACCCAGGCTACAGGGCAGGGATCAAGTGGGGATGTGGTGGTGTTTATGATTGTGATTATGTTTTGTATTTGTTTAAGATCAGTTTTATGAAAAGTTTCCCATATGTCTGGGGGGTTTACGATCTGTGTTGTCTTTTGCAATAAATTGTTATCAATTACTATATGTGTGCAGTTTTGTTCCGTGGGGTTGAGTTTGCTTGAATAGTGGTCAGCAAGCGTTTGTGGTGTTATTTGATATTCTGTATTGTTGTCTTTAGGGGGGTTTATAAAGGATTTTACAAGCTTGAACAATTCTCTAGGCCTATTTATAGCATTATTTAGTTTATTAGTATGGTAGCTCTTTTTTGTGGAGTTTATTAATTCCTTGTAGGTTGTAAGTAATTGTAGGTATTGTGCTTTGGTTTCTGATGACTTTTTTGTTCTCCATTTTTTCTCCATTCTTCATTAGATTTAACGCTGAATATCACATCTACTATGATTAATGTGATAAGCACCTCAATGCACCTCGTGGACTATCCATGCTAGCCGCCTCTGTCTTCTGACAGCATTGGTAGCAAGACTGGAATCTATCCATCATTCCGCCTTCTATTTTCTCGGACCGTATCTTTGGAACTCTCTCCCAGCAAAACTCCGGCTACAACCCTCCTTTAAACAATATAAAAGACTTCTCAAAACTCATTTGTTTCACCATGCCTATATCTAGTGCAGTGCTATTAGAGATGCCGGAAATCACATTTCAAGCTGGATGAATGATTTTTTTGGCTTACGAAGCATAGCCGACTGGGTAGATTGTGACAAACCAAAATGACCTCATATTTTTGTTTGCACATTCCTAACAGGGACCTGTATGCCTTTATAAAATATTAAGGATAAGCTAGCAGAAATCACAGAGCTAGCGTAAGTGCATGCATGTGCAATTTGCAAGAATGTACATATTTTATAAAGAATATGCAAGGGGCTTTTGCTCTAAATAGGTGCATTTGACACATACCTCACTTCTAAGCCAGCACATGTAGAGTATGATTTCAATCTCTCAAATTTACTGCTAATATTCGGCATAGTACTTGCATTGTGCCATAGAGAGTCTCCTGCTGGAGTTCATAAGATGTTAATATGTGTGGTTAAGTTGTCAAGATGTGTTTGGAAATTCTTTATCAAGCCTGGGGTACACAACACAATAGGAAATATTTCTGTATCTTTCTGCCACATTTTCTTGGTCTCTGACTGCATTTCTTGGTTTTTCAGGATCGTCTCCCTCTCCACGCGATTCACAGAGCAACATAGCAACATAGTAACATAGTGTATGATGGCAGATAAAGACCAGTATGGTCCATCTAGTCTGCCCAGCAAGGCGATAAGAGTAGGTGCACCTGCTGGTCTGTGCAGGTCACCCCTCCCCATGCCTTTGTTTAGGGGTGTACCCACCGCTCCGTGTAGATCACCCCTATTTGTTGAGAGAGTTATGTTTATGTTGATTTTATCCTGTTGCTATAAAGGTATCCACTGTGTCTGTCCCATGCCATTTTGAATTCTGTCATTGTATTTGCCTCCACCACTTCCATCGGGAGGGCATTCAAAGCATCCACCACCCTTTCAGTGAAAAAGTATTTCCTGACCTTGCCTTTCAGTTTATCCCCTTGCAACTTCATGTTATGCCCTCTAGTTTTACAGCTTCCCTATCTTTGGAAGAGATTTGTTTGTTCATTAACATTCTTTCAGGCATGTTTACTAAAGTCCGTTGCTGTGCGGGTCCCCGTTAGTGTGCTGGTGCCATATAAGGAGTGGGCGGGCCAGGCAGAAAAAGGAAAAAAACGGACCGTAGGTTTGTGAGTCGCGCTAATGTGCGGGTCCCACATTAGCGCGTGAGAAGGCTAAGTGGGGCGCTGCTGCACAACCAAACAACAAAGCTGTAGTACAACGGTGAAGACATTGACCTATGGTGCAGGGTTCAGGGGTTCAAACCCCCATTGCACCCAACAAAAAAGACCAGCTGAGGCATCAAATTTTATGGGCAAAAGTGGTGTAGGAGGCATATTGATTATGGGCGGCAGAAGGCGGCGCACCTATTTTTTTAAACGGCATGAGACGGCGCACTGTTTATTGTGGGCGGCAGAGGGCGGCGCGCTGTTAAGGTTGGGCGGCAGAGGGCGGCGCACTGATAAAATTGGTCAACAGAAGGCGGCGAGCCGGTGGGCAGAAGGCGGCGCGCTGATGTGTGAGGGGGCAGCCCAATAGTGGGAGGGATAAGTGGCGCGCTGATGTACAAATAGCAGGAATGGAGCCATAGGACAATGGTTAAGACACTGACCACCCATGCAGGCATCATGGGTTCAATTCCCCCCCAGTGCCCATTGAAGACAGCTGGCTGAGGCAGTATTTTAAGGGGCATGCCCATGTTGGGCACTGTTAATGTTACGCGCCAGAAGGCGGCGCGCTGTTAATTGTAATTTTGTGCGCCACAAGACGGCGCGCCAATGGCTACAAGGCTGCGCGCTGCTGCTCAAACACAGGAACAGAGCCACAGCACAATGGTGAAGACACTGAGCAATGGTGCAGGGGCCATGTGTTCAATCCCTCACAAAGCCCAGAGAAAAAGGCTAGCTGAGGCAGTATGTTTTATGTTGGGGAGAGCTGTAGGAGGCTCTATAATTTTAGTTTTATGATAACTACTAGCAAACGCACTCTCACAGCATATTAATATAGGGCCGCCCATAAGGCACATGTTACAGTGCACCGTCTGCCAAGGCACCCTAGAATGTCCCCTATAGGGCAGCATGTATGTTGCGACACAGGATAATGTATGGTGCACCCTATATGGATGGCAACCATACAGTGCCCTATAGGGCGCCCCATAAAGCACCCTCAGAGGCACCTTATGGGTACAGTACACTGAGGGTGCTATTGCTGACATCAACATATGTACAGTAAACTAAAAAAATATGCTTTGAACACCTGTCTCACAGAACCCCAATGTGGGTTTGAACTCATCACCTCTGGCTGCACAGGCAGTGACCTAACCATAGCTGTATGGAAGCCCCTGGCTGGCTGCAGATAGCCTGCATGTCATCTCACAGATAGTATGCCAGGGTAAACAGGATAGGGTTAGGCCACACGTACCCATGATGCACTGCACATGCAAATTAGCTGTCCACAGATGGACACAAGATGGGAAATGCACCCCCACAGCACCTCGGCCCTGTTGGGGGACGTTACCGGGTGCACCCACACAGCAACTCGGCCTGGTAGGGGGCACTGACCGGGTGTTTTACTGGCACAAAGTAGCTACACAACGTTACATCGTGCGGGTTCTGGCCTCACCCTGAGTGTACAATGAGGCGCCCAGGACCAGGTCTACAACACTTTCCATGGCTGATGGAGGCCAAGCGGGAGTTCCAAAGCAGTGTTAATGTGTAAGATAGCTAGTTTCTGCACAAACACCATGGATATCCCAGTCAGGCACAGCTGTAGCCCCTCCCCCCCCTGGGCTGCCCCTAGAGACAAACATGGTCCCCCATCAAGAGATCCACACTCTACCTCCCTGCAAAGGTGGCAGTAGAGGGCAACATCAACCACAGTCCTGCTGAGGAACACCCCCCACACACAGCCATAACACAATAACAGACAAACATATGACCAGGTATGGTAGGTTGCACCCCACCACCAGGTATTCCCCTGCAGCAAGCCAACTGCACCCTGCAAGCCATTCCAGCAAACCACATACCATCTACAAACAGTCTGCTGGTTAGTCCATAGTGCATGTGCCCAGTGGAGACACATGCACACAGAACTGGGCTGCCAGCATACACAGCAAGCAGATAACTCAGTGACTGGGCCCCAAATAGATACCCATATGTATCACATGAGAGAAAGACTGTACAGCACTATGGGGGTGCCTAGCCATGCTGTGGTCACTGCACAGTCAGGGTGAGCGTGATCTCCCAGAAGGACATGCTTTGGCCACCCTGTCTGTGTAGGTGGTGGCTGGACACTACAGTGTCCCTGCCAGTGCCCTATGCCCGGTGCAGATGCATCCTGCCCAGGCCACCCTGTCCTGGCTATACCCATGGTACCGTGCACCTCATTATGCACATTGGCAGTGTGGGCTGTGGAAGGGGCTTGCTGCCAACACCCACGGTATAGACAAACACACACTTCCACACCTATGCCATCATGGTGCTACTATTGAGAAGGTAATCAGCCTTGCCCACCAAGACCGCTCCTGAGCACGGCAAGGCATGGATATGGTAGGCAGTACAGCTGGTGGCCACTCCCCAGGGTGGTAAACAGCGTCAGAGGCCAGGCCTGGAGCACACACCGCAAACACCTAACAGATTGTTCGGATGGGGTCAACTAGCAGTATGTGTGGAACTAGCAAACATCTCAGAGCTGTGTATCATATACCTCAGGTGTAGGGTGACATTGGTAGGACATGCAGGGTTCAATGGTTTGCCTCTCCAGGAGACATTGGTCAATGAGGCCTGTGGGTGTGGGTGTGGGTGTGTCTGCCCCTGATGGCTGCTGCTTTACGGCACAGATTCCCAACTCCAGTCCAGGTTTGCATCACACTGTTCTGGTTTTCCTGCTGTCCCTCATGGATATGCATGAGCGACATCTACATACCATGGGTGTGGTGCATAGATATACAGCACAGGCATTTGTATGAGTGCCATCATGGGACCTGACTGGTGTGTGCCCCACCAGGACTGCATTGTGTGATTCTGCTCTGGGTACTGGCCCTGTTCATGGTGTGTGTGCTCAGTGGGGTAAAGATAGACGTATTGCCATTGCATATGTCCTCCCCAGGAAAGGTGTGCCCTTACTATCACTGTTTAATTGGGGGAAAAAAGATTAGCGGTTGCCCCAGTTGGGCTTTGAACCTGTGACCCTCTGCTCTTGTATACAGTGTCTGTGTGCACTGCACCACCGTGTATCCACAGATTGGGTGATTTCCCTGGAATGTCCATGACTGTGGATCCGGTAGGGCCTGTGTTGCAGTGGACTGTGCCAGCCTGCACATGACTGGGCCTCTGTCTTCTGTGGCTAGCAGCCACTGCCCCCTGCACCACATGTCCTTGTCCGCCAACATGCTGGCATGAGCTTCTCTCAGAAAAAGCAGATGACCTGATTGCAATGTGGCAGTACGGGACTGCATTTGGGTGACTTGGCTGTAGGTAATGCCCATTGTTGTGGTGTGTGTGCGCGTTGTTGGGTAAAATATGGGTGCTCTCCCCATGCTTATGTTCCCTGCAATACAGGGGTGTCTGCGCTATCTGTGTTCAGTGGTGGGTAAAATATAGGGATTGGGCTGGCACGTACCCCAGCTGGGCTTTGAACCTCTGACCCTCTGGTTCTAGAGGTACTGACTCTGTCCGCTGCACCACACTATGGCCACAGAAACAGTGCAGCCCCTGGAGGTAGTAAGCTTAGCAGAATGGAGTCACAAACCCTGCTCTATGCAATTTTACTGTGGGCATATGCACCCTGTCTGGTGACCAACGTGCACATAAACCCCGGAAATGGCTACGGGAAATGGGGGACAAGATATCACCGCGCTGGGCAACAGTGATATTAATGGGCAACCATACCAAACACTCCCAGGAAAGCTCCAAACAAAGGAAATGTGTTTTGGAAGAGACTCGGCTCCGTAAACCCTTCAAAAGTTCATTTCTTTTTTCTGGAGCTTTGCTGGGTGTGTTTTCTGTATTTGCCCATCACTATAACTGTTCCCCAGCTGAATTACTGTTTTTAATAGTTCTGTTGTGGTCATTTTCTATTTGTATTTGCACTTTTGTGCTGTGCACATGTATCACACTGCTCACGTTTTGCTGGTTTCCCCGGTTTTCCTGTACATTGCTGACGGAAATGGTTTCTCTTCCCTTTAAATGCTTTCTACCGCGAGTGTTTCACTCGCGGTAGTTTTTACATGCAAATTCGGGCCCGATACTGTGCGGGGAGCCTCTCCCCTCCCACTCTCCACCCATTGACCCCGTCCCTCCGCCCCTCCGGAGCCTTCCTCCGCCCTCCTTTCGCCGTTCCACGCCTCTATCGGAAATTTGCGGGCCGCACTTGTACGGGGCCGTTAGTGAGCCGCGTACCTGTGCGGGGGTGACACGCACATGTGCGGGGCGTTTAAACGCGTTTCTGCGCGTTTCAGTGCCGCGTTGCCGTGCGCTATTTTGCGGGGCGCTATTTTGCGGACTTTAGTAAACATGCCCCTTTGTGTATTTAAAGATTTGAATCATATCTCCCCTGTCCCTCCTCTCCTCCAGAGTATACATATTTAGGTCTTTCTCTTCTGATGCAGGCTCCAAATCATTTTAGTCGCCTTTCTCTGAACCGTTTCCAGTTCTTTTATATCCTTTGCGAGATACGGTCTCCAAAACTGAACACAATATTCCAAGTGAGGCCTCACCAGCGACTTGTACAGTGGCATTAGTACCTCTTCGTTTCTGCTGGTAATTACGTTCTGTATGCAACCCAGCATCCTTCTGGCTTTTGTCACTGCCTTGTCACACTGTTTCGCCACCTTGAGATCCTCAGAAACAATCACTCTGAGGTCCTTCTCCTGGTCTGTGCACAACATCCTCTTGCCCCCTATAGCATACTGCAATACAGAAACTACAGCAGAGACATGAACCTGTCACCCTCTGCACATATACACACTAACCGTGTGTAGTCGCTCAGAACTGACACCTCTATTATCAGTGCTGCTCTGGTGTTTTTCTCCTTAACCACTATATCCGGCTTACTCGCATCCAGCTTTTTATTGGTCGGAATGGGAGTATCCCAGGTGATCATAACCTCCTCATTCTTGTCATTCTCTTAGGGTTATGATCCCAGTGTTTTTTGGGCACAGTGATATTGTAGTGCTTACAGAGTTTCCAATGGATGAGGCGTGCTACTTTATTATGTCTTCCTATGCAGAAATTTTCTGCCACCAGAAAGCTTTCTGCCAACATGCAAGCTCTGTGACTCCATCTATGCTCCACCAAGAGCATGCCTACACGTGCATTACATACATGCATATGCTGTTTCATCATTGAGAGTACATTTATGAGCCTAATCTAGGGCTTCTATAAAATTACCCTTTTATGCACATAAAATCTGGTTTTGCATGCAAAAAAAAGATTATAAACTATTCTGTGGATGAATAGCTTTTTCACTGTCTTCAGCACACCTTTTAACCACTTTGATAAATTTGGCCATTCTACTAATTAAACAGCTAAATATATCCTAGAACTGCCACCAACCACATAAATGCTTTTGAATATTATCCGTAGTTTAACTATGGTAAAACAAGGGGAACACTGGAGATTGCATTGGTTCTGTGTGACAAGGAGCAAGGCGGGGTCGATATCTCCCTTTTCTTTGTTTCACAGAAAAGGTGGCAGATTCATTAAGGGGGTCATTCTGACCCACATTTAGCGGGTCTGGACGGCTGATAGAGGCGTCCAGCCCCGCTAAATGCCTAGATCACAGTGGCAGGAACAAAACTCCCTGCACATAGGTGTGAATGTGCGGGGAGCTCTGTTCATGGGTGGGAGGAGTGGGCCAAGGGAGGAGCAAGGGCGGGCAGTGGGTGGCATCATGACCCCAGAAGTACGGGGCCAATTGCAAGGTCCGGGGTCAGCCATGTAGAAGGGGAACTTATTCCACCTTGGAAGTGGAATAACTCTCCCTGGACATTGGGGGATGCCTGAGCTGGTGCGCCAAAGGCAAGTGAAGGGGTATAGGGAGATCCCCGCAGCCCGACCTGGCCATGGAAAGACTGATCAGGGGTTGGGCTGTGGAGAAATATGATTTCAGGGTTTGGCCAGCTATCGTGGCTCCTACATGGAGCCGTGGTGGCATGGCAACTGGCTATCAAGCCACTGTTGCTCCAGCAGGAGCCAGGTTGGGCTAGCTGTGTAAATGCTGGGACATCCGGGGTGCCTGAATTAGGGCATGTCCTGGATGTCCCAGCCTTATACCGTGATTCTGCTCCCATGGGGATGTCTAGTCTATGCAGGAGCAGAATCGGGTGCATCCCTGGCCCATCTGGATGTATGGACATCCGGACAGCCCGGACAGCCCAGCACAAGTCAGAATTGGTCTCCAAGCATTTGGGCTGCAGCAATCCAAGGGAGCAATATAGTATAGGGGGTGAAGTACTTTTGTCCACTAAAGAAGAGCGGGACCTAGACGTGGTTGTGTCTGATGATGTTAAAGTAGCTAAACAGGTAGAAAAGGCAAAAGCTAGAAGGATGCTTGGGTGCATACGGAGAGGAATGGCTAGCAGAATAAAGGAGGTGATAATGCCTCTGTATAAGTCTTTGGTGCTACCTCATTTGGAGTATAGTGTGCAATTCTGGAGATCGCACCTTCAAAATGATGTGAAGAGGATGGAGTCAGTACAGAGGGTGACTACTAAAATGGTTAGTGGTCTTCATTATAAAGCGTATGAGGACAGACTTAAAGATCTTAATATGTACACCTTAGAGGAAAGGCAGGATAGAAGTGATATGATTGAGATGTTTAAATACCTCCATGGCATAAATGTTCAGGGGGAGAGCCTCTTTCAATTGAAAGCAAGTTCTACTACAAGGGGACATGGGATGAGGGTGAAGGGAGATAGATTCAGGAGTGATATGCGGAAATATTTCTTTATGGAAAGAGTGGTGGATCCATGGAATAGTCTCCCAGTGGAGGTGGAGAGAGATGAGAACAGTATCTGAATTCAAAAAAGCATGGAACAAACACAGAGGATCTCTAAAGGAAAAAAGGGGACTGTTGTAGTTGTTGATATGGAAGAACAGATTAGATAGGCCATGTGGTCTTTTTCTGTCGTCATTTTTCTATGTTTCTATGGGGTATGTTTACTAAACCGTCTTAATGTGCGCTCTGTAACGTTATCGCGCGATAAGGTACCTTATCGCGCGATAATGGCGCTTTGTAAGGCGCACAGGTACCTTATTGCACGATAACGCGCGCAGCGGCGCAAACGAGAGCTGAAGGCAGGGAAAGGCTCCCGGAGGGCGGAGGAAGGCTCCCCAGGGGCGGAGAGAAGGGGTCAATGGGTGGAGAGTGGGAGGGGAGAGGCTCCAGGCACACTAACGCTGTGAAATCCGAGGCTGAAAACTAACGCCAGTGAAACCCTGGCGTTAGAGCTGATTTAGGGGACACAGAAGGCTGCAGATGGGACATGCTGTGCTGCAGCTGGGCCACAGTGCGGACTAGGGTGATGCCTAGGTGGCCCATAGGAATGCTGAAACAGTAGAGTACCCAGACAGCAACTGATGAGGGCCCAGCATGGGCACGAGTGTGCTTTCCACAGTGTCACAGGGGATAGTACCCAGCAGGTACTGTGGGACCTGGCACTGCAGTACCCCCAAGGGCACAGAACATTGGCAGGCGGTGCTGGGGGGGGGGGAGCGTGGACAGCTATTCAGGCACCCCTACCCCAGAACCTGCACCATAGGCAGCTGCCTACCCGCACAATGGATGGCCTGAGACTGCGCTCCACCAGCAGCACCAGCAGACGGGCATGTCAGCAGGGTTGCAGAGGGATACTGGTGGTGGAGGGGGCAGTGGCAGCTGCCCAGAGCAGACCGTGGCCTAGCCCTGTGTAGGTGGGTGCCTTGCACTGCAAGAGACGTGCCCTGTCTGACGAACAGTCATAGTATCCCCAGGGAATGCACTGCCTCTGTGGCAACATGGTGGTGCAGTGTACACAGCCAGTGTGTTCAGGAGCAGAAGGTCACAGGTTCAAGTCCCAGCTGTGGTTCCTGCCAACCCAGCCCCCATATTTTACCCACTACTACAACATGCTAATACAGGCAGAACCTGTAGTGCAGATGACGTAGACGTGCCCAAAACACCTACATTTTACCCTACGGAGCACAGACACCATAAACATGCACATTACCTAGAGCAGAGTCTCCCAAATGCAGCCCTGGAGGGCCAAGCACCATTCAGGTTCCATGCTGCCTCTAATAAATGTGGCTGTGCTGCATTGCTATGCACCGCCCCCATGGTATGCAGATGTATCTCATGCATATTCATTAGGGACAGCATGAAAACCCGAACAGTGTTTGGCCCTCCAGGACTGGAGTTGGGAACCTCTACCCTAGAGCAGCTGCCAACAGGGGCAGACACACCTGCACTCACAGGCTTCATTATCCCAAGCCTCCTGGAGAGGCAGGATGTTGGGCCCTGCGTGCATCTCCCCATACTAGCACTTGCATACCTTAGCAATGGCACCCTAAACATGGGAAAACTGTATACAGCTATCAAAAGGTTGCTATGATAACTGGCAGATAGCAATTCCTACGTTAAGCACAATTGGCTGATTGAGCTGCATCATAGCAACCTTTCTGATGTCTGTGGAGTGTGTCCCAGGTCTGGTGTCTGACAGAGTGACCCCCAACAGTATTGCATACCATAGCCATGCCTGCACTGTGCCCAGGACTGGTGTGGTGGCCTGGGCTCCCAAACACCTCTATAGTTGCACGATGCTGGCATAGGTGTGTGGAGTGTGTGTCTGTCTATCCAGTGTGTGGTGGCTGCCAACCCCTTCCACAGCCCATACTGCTAGCACTGTTGCCAGTATTGGCATGCCAATTTGCATAATGAGGAGCAAGGTACTGTGAGAATAGCATGGATAGGGTGGCCTGGCCTGGCCGCATCTGCACAGGGCATAGGGCAGTGGCTCGGACATTGTAGTGCCCGGTACCACCTGCACGGACAGCATGGCCACAGCATGTTCTGCTGGGAGGTCACTCTCACCCTGACTGAGCAGTGACCACGGCATGACTAGGTTCCCCCATAGTGCTTTATAGGTTTTTTTTTCTGTGATATTTATGGGTCCCTTTTGGGGGCCCAATCACGGACTTATCTGCTTGGTGTGTATGCAATTTCTCCAGGAACATGTACTATGGACTAGATAGCAGACTGTCTGCAGCTAGTATGTGTTGTGCTAGACCACCTTGCAGGGTGCAGCAGCTGGAGGCTTGCTGCTGGAGAATATCAGATAGTGGTGGGGTGCAGCTGAGCATGTCCAGGTCTAATGTCTGTCTGCTCTTACTTTATGGATGTGTACAGAGCTGCATTGACTGCCCTGTAGGGTGTCCATTCCCCAGCAGGACTGGGGTTCATGGTCCCCTCTACTGCCTCCATTGCAGGGAGGTAGAATGTGGTTCTGTTGGTGGGAGACCCTGTTTCCCCACCCTCAACCCCAGAGATGGGTTTGGGTGGTGGTACATAATCTGCCTATGGGTCCATAAGGGCTAAACCTGACTGAGAAATACAGATGTAGCCAAGATGTGTCTGCAGGAACTACCTATCTCACACACTAGCACTGCTGGGGACCTGCAGTATGGCCTAGTTCTGCCATGGAAGGTGCTGTGGACCTGGTGCTGGGCACCCCTCCTCACACTCAGGGTGAGCACAGTACCCGCACAATGTGACGGTGTGTAGTTACTCTGTGCCAGTAACACACACGGTCAGTTCCCCCTACCAGGCCGAGGTGCTGTGGGGGTGCATACCCCATGTTGTGATCATCTGTAGACTGCTGATTTGCATGTGCAGTGCATCATGGGTACGGGTGGGTTAAGCAGCAGACTGTTTGTGTGGTGACATGCAGTCCTTCTGCAGCCAGCCAGGGGTTTGTTAGCAGCTGTAGCCCACTGGTTACTTCACTGCCTGTAGAGCCAGAGGTCATGGGTTCTAACCCACATTGGGGCTATTTGATAGGGCTTTCCAAAGTATTGTCTATTTTTAATGTACATTAGTGCTGCCAGCAAAAACACCCTCAGAGTACTGTAACCATAAGGTGCCTCAGAAGGCGCTTTATAGGGCGCCTTATAAGATGCCCTATAGGGCGCCCTATAAAGCACCTTCTGAGGCACCTTATGGTTACAGTCCATATATGGTGCCTTATAAGGTGTCCTATGGAGCGCCTTATAGGGTGCCCTATAGGGGACATTATAGGGTGCCGTGGCGGACAGTGCACTTTATAATTAATGCGCTTAGCGGCGCTTTGCCCTATAATGTGCGCAGCAGCGCTCGTTATCGCGCGATAATCCCGCTTTGCTACTTTAAGACTGAAACGCCCACTCCTTTTATGGCAGCCTGCACACTATCGCCGGGCGCACGTTAAGACAGTTTAGTAAACATACCCCTATGATTCTATTAATGTAATACAGAAATTTCATATCACTTCCAAATTTTAATGAGAGCTTGATTTTTTTGATCTTTAGGCGATGGTGAGTGGGAATGATGTCAGGATTACTTTTTCCATAAAACAGACAAATTGCCGCAAAGAAAATTTTCAGGCAGATCGGTGTCACCATAGGAGACGTGGGGTAAGTGAGAACCTGTGAATTTGGCCTGTAACACTAATGAGATCTGGACCTTGTTCAACCACAATCACTGTGTTATTTTCTTCTTTCTCAGTCTGTCTTCTGCCTTTGACCTTGTTGATCACTGTCTCCTTTTGCAGACTTCACGAGCTCGGTTTCCATGGTGCCATTTTGAAATGTTTTTCTTCTTACCTTTCATACTACCTTCCAGATTTCCTTTGATTCCAGACTCTCCTCTCAGCTACCACTTCTCTTTAGGATCCCCCAAGATTCTCTTTTGCATCCTAACGTTTATAATATTTTTCTGTTACTCCTCTCTGTCCTAATTCAGTCCCTTGGATGTAATCCCCATATCTCTTGTGACGATTTTCAAAATCTTTTCAGCACCCGCATGCCCTTTATGGCATCTCTCTCCTTCAGGCTTGCTTAGAGACTGTTGAACTCTGATTTTGGGATCATCACTTGGTTCTAAACAGAACCAAATGCAAATCCATTTGTTTTCCTACCACTGATCTCCACCAAGCTCTCCCTCTTTTTCTACTTTCCACCTCTCCGTTCCCTTACTGTGTCTCCATTAAAAACCTGGTAATTGTACTTGATTCCTCTCTTTCTTTTAAAACCCAGATCCAGTGAGTTGTCAAATCCTTCTTTATTGCTCTCAGCCTCATTTACTCTGTCTGCTCCTTGTTTATCACCTCACAACTCAAGCCCATAGTGATTTCTGTGGTTATTTTCAAATTGGACTATTGTAAGAAACTCTACAACAGCCTCCCTCAATACTCTATTAATCATCTCCTTTTGATTCAGTCAACGGCTGATAAACTCCTTTTCAGTGCCTGTTTCTCCTCTTCTGGATTTCCCTCCATTGACTTCCCATCTCTGTGCGACTGAAACTTCAGATCTTGCCCCTAGTCCACTGTTCCTCTCCTTTATACCTTGCCACGTTCATCATTCATATCCCCTCCCCCTCCCTCTGCTCTTCCCCTGCTTCTCTATTCTCCCTCCCTCCCCTCCTCTCTCCATTTTAAAATTTCTAGATATTCCTCCTCCTGCCTCATCCCTGCTCTCTGGAACTCCCTCCCTCCCTCTTCCCGTCAGGCAGGAATCTTCCTTCCCAAGGTTCAAGAAGGGAGACAAAACTTGTTTCTCAAATCTGTTTTCCCTAAGTCTCTACCTATTAACCTCTTCCCCACTTTTCCTTCTTCCCCTTCTCAAGCTGTTCCTGTTTCTCTTCCTCTCCTCTTTTATTTCCTTGATGAGATTATAATTGTTCCCCTTCCATACTTCTTTCTCCCTAATCTTTATTGTTTCTATTGTCCACCGTGCTAATGACTGTCCAGTTCTGGAATAAATAAAATAGCAGACTGATTGTAACTGCTATCCAGATAATTCTGGAATTGCCCGTTATTTGCCTATGCAATTCTCCAGCATTATATGGATCGTGCCGGGGAGGTCATAGGCAGCGCCTCTGAAAACCAGCCAATAGACCCAGCCAGGTCCCTTATCCAGAAAACAGGAATGGCATGAAATCATTATATTGCAAGACCTTGCAGGATTTAAATATGATTGTGAGCATTCTGACCGAGTGAGAGGAAAAAGCTGTAAATTCTCATGGTGTTTGGTTGGATCTACCTCTGATTCATTTATCGTTGTATCTCTCTGCCTCAGCTGGTTCTCCACTGTCTTGCATGTTTTGCATTTCAAGATGAGATGCTGGAACCTGTAGCTCATTTTATGGATTGTATCCCAAGACTGCAACCTACTCAGGTAATTTCAAAATTATCTGCGTATCTTGAAAGTTTGCCTGCATATGTACTCTGTCGCTGTATCTAGAAACAGTCTCTGAAGCAGAGAGGCTTGAAGTTTGAAAACGCTCTCAACATGCATTTAGCATTAAAACTGACCCACGTTAAATTCCATGCCTCCGCTGTAACTGTCAGGGGTGTGGCCAACACATTCCCAGCCGTTAACATGCAGATGTGTATCCAAACATGCTGCGCAGTTACTGTGGGTGCATCCAACTCCCCTTATTGAGGCAGCAGGAGATGCACCAGTGCTAAATGCAACATTGAAAGTGTGCGCTATGTTCCCCCGCCACTAACTACAATGTATTCTCCATGCCCATTCTCCACCCCTAATCCACCCATTCCCCCCCCTACACGATTTGCAATTATCTTGGGAATTAGCATGTGGTAACTGTGACGCCCGTGTGGTAACAATTACCATGGGTCCTTGAGCACAATTACTGCACATGACAACGTGCATGGTCTGCTTGGCGCAATTTAGTAAAAAGCCCTCTAATTTTGTACCCGAGGTAAAGGAGAGTTAAGTGACTTGCCCAACATCACAAGGAGCATCTGTGGGATTTCGTACTTTGAACTCAGATCTAAATGCTTTGGATTATGGCGCCAATAAAACTATATGCCCAGGTTCAGAACTCTTTTATGGCTAGTTGTATTTTATTACAGGAGCGACTTATGCTGCAACAGAAACAATGTGAAGAAGTGAAAGAGAAAATTGAAGTTCACCGTATTGGTCAATACTCTTTCTTTAAGCAGTTGGAGGAGCCTTTGTAGGATGGCAGCTCTTCTCAAGTCCATGAAAAAATTATTGAATCAAGTAATCAACCTTTTGACCTTTTAAATAAACTAAAATACTTCAAAATAAATTTTGGAGCAGAATATGGGTGACTAGTAAAAATATTTCGGATTTCTAATATTATAAGTTGTGAACAATGGAAAACTTTAAACCATATCTTCTTAGTATGAAAAAAAATTGTTGCTGTTGTTAAGTGCCGTCAAGTCGGTGTCGACTCATGGTGACCCTCTGAATAGTTGTCCTAAACTGCATTCGGTCTTCAAATTTTTGTTTGGCTTCTTGTTTCATGTTTTTTTTTTTTTGTTTTTAATATACACTATTTGATTTTGCATGATCTCTTTCCAAATAACACCTACTATTAATAAAGTAAAACAAAAAAAAATCTTACAAGAATCTGAATTTCATTATATGGTTCATTGTGGTTTCCATTTTGTTTCAAAACACATGCTCATCCCTAGTAATAATGAGACCTTTGAGTTATATTCTAGTTAATAACTGCTTATATCATTCCTTTTCCTTCTTGACTGTATAGGGCAGGCAGCGTAGCACAGTGCCTAGAATAGAAACCACTAAGCCTGCCGACTACACTCCAATTTTGGAGAAGGCCGTGGCTATCCATTAGAGATGTACATCCATTTTCTGACAAATGGCAAAATGTGACTAATGAGGGCATTTTTGATTCATATACTTTTACATGAACCAAATGAGCTGCTTTGAGACAAATTTTCATTTGTTCCTTTTGTTTTTGGTGCCACACCATGTCTGTGAGGGATGGGGAAGGGCAGACAAACTGGAGACTCTTTGGAAGGAAAGGAAGGCAGAAGCATGGAGTACTCCACCAATCATGTTGAACCCTTTTAGACAAGCAGCCAAATAAGCCTATTACTGCCCTCCTTCCTTCAAATGCCATGGCTGAAGTTGCCATCAGCACCCGACTATGAAAATGAAAGTAAGTAGAGTGGCACCATTCACCGGTCCTGCATTCACATGGAGAGAATCAGAAAGGTGCTAACTTGAAAAATGACTTTGGAAAGTCAATAACATGTTAAAAGCCAGAAAGCATTATAGCAGCACAGACTGGGCTTCCAGAGAGAGAGAGCGAGGGGGGGGGGGGGGGGAGGAGCAGCGCTGCTTCTCTTTTTGGCAGGGTGAACTAACTCTTAAAAAATTCCCTCCTGCTGTCTAGCTGTGTGTCCAAAACTACACCTAGACAGCAGGTTTATTAAAGATTAGTGCATGTTAATGAACGTTAACATGTGTCAAGTGCTGCCAAGGCCTTTTTATCTCTATGTGACAAGGCAGCACTTAATACATTATAATGTTTGTTAATACACATTAACCTTTAGTAAACCTGCTCCATAGTGAGACTAGGAAAAAAGTTTCAGACAGAAGAGGGCAAAGAGGTACAGGCAGGTTGGTTCTCTATCACTGACACAGCAAATTGGTTTTTCTAAAAATCTCTCAGACTGTTTGGGTGTGGGCCTATAGCTGTATCAGAATATAATGAAAGTGGGAGATAAAAAGCACACAGGGGGCACAAGCAGGCTGCTTCTGTCAATGTCATAGAAAACTGAGTATTAAAGGCTGATTATCAATTGGGGCGGTGCTATGCGCCATGTCGGCGCATAGCCCACCCCTCTTCCTCCTAACCTGGATTTTCAATGCCGGGGTCATATGCGGCCCCGCATTGAAAATCCGGGTCTCGCTGCACATCCCAGAAGCCGCAGGAGCTAGCCGGGTAGCACTGAATTTCGATGCTACCTGCTTAGCCCCTGCGCCTGAAAGATAGGCGAGGAAAAACCTTGCCTATCTTTAAGTCGCAGAGGGCTAAGCAGGTAGCATTGAAAACTGGTGCTACCCAGTTAGCCCTTTCCTCCACCCACACTCTGCCCTGGAATGACCCAACATGCCCCGACGCTAATCGCATAGTATCTGGGCATTTTAAGGACATATCTGTGATTTTCGAAGGGCACGACCCATGTAGGTGCCCTTCGAAAATCCTGGATAAGGCATTTACATGGGTAACTAGGGCAGTTACCCGTGTAAATACCTTCAAAAATCGGACCCTAAATTTCTAGCCTACATACTCAAGTCAGAAAGAAAAGGAGCCTAAAGTGTTAATTGGTATAGAGACACATATAAAAGAGATAGCCCCTGCCACATAGAACTTACAATCTAGTCCAGGTATTGGCAAATTTATTTTGGATTTAGGATCCAGGCCAAATTTTAAGAGCCATTGGTGGTGATCTCCTCGTTGCCTGCCCCCCCCCCCACCCCATTGTCTCCACTGAAGGTCAGGTGCTGGGTGGAGAGGAATCTCCTCTGAAGAGGTCTACTATATCTCCTTTAGGGCCTGATTTGCTAAGGCTGTTCTCCCATTCTGTGTCCAAAGGGGGAAAAAAGCTTAGTAAATCGGGTCCTTAATGCACTCCTGCAGGCCACTGGCAGAATACATAGCTGACAGCTTTTTTCTCTACCCTGTTCTCCTGTTCTCATCCAGTCTCACAATCTCTCTTCCTTCCCATCTTCTTGTCACCTGGTCTTGCACTCTCTCCTCTCTCACTACCATCACCTACTCTCGCTCCTTCCTTAAAAACTGGCCACCCTCAGCTTCTACCTCCTGAAAGTCAGTCAGCTTTCCCTCAGCTAGCCAGTCAGACCCCAAGCTTCTATCCCAACTCCTACCCCTGCAATCATTCAGCCCCCCCATCCAGCCTTTATTCTCGCCCCTGCCCCTGCAATCCAGTCAGCCACCTCATACAGAGAATGTCTGATTGTGTATGTGTGAATGTGAGTATTTGTGGTGCCTCTGTGTGTCTTCGGTGAGGAAGTGGGATGCCTATGGGTGTGTGTTTCTGTGGTGCGGAAGTGGGGTGCCTATGGGTGTGTGTGTCTGTGGTGCGGAGGTGAGGTGCCTGTTTGTGTGTGTGCTTGTGGTGTGGAGCTGGGGCGTCTGTGTGGGTGGGGTAAAGGGCTGTGTACATATGTGTGTGTGCTGGAGAGCTGGGAGGTCTCTGTGTCTGCGTGTGTGGTACAGAGGTGGGTTGCCTTTGTCTGTGTATGAGTGTGAGTGTGTGTGATGTGGAGGTGAGGTTCTTGTGTGTGTGTGTGTGTGTAGTGAGGAGCTAGAGTGCCTATGTGTGTGGGTCTGTGATGCATAGGTGACTTGCCTGTGTGTGTCTGAGCGTGTGCATTTGTGGTTCCTGTGTGTGTGTTGCAGAGCTGGTGTGTTGCTATGTGGTATTAGGGTATGGTGCCTATTTCTGTTTTCTAGGGAGGATGCACCTTTTGGCATATACACATGCATTCATCTCTTAAACTCCAACACCTTAAACTCTTCCCTCCGCCCTCCAATTCCTCTCCTGCCGGCTCCCTCACTCTGTTCCCCTTCCCTTAGCACTCCCACCCTATGCCTTGTATTTCCCACGATCTATCTTCTTTTCCCCTTTACATTTTTGCTTTCTTTTCTACTTGACTCCACCCCCCCCCCTCCACACACACCTTTTTCCTATGCAGATCACAATCGCAGCTATAGTCTTCACTTCTTCCCATAGGAGATGGGGTCCCTGAATGCAACCAGCGGCCATTGAGGCCGCGATCATCGCCTTCCTCTCTTGTTTTGCTCAAGAGAGATGAGATCTCTGCAGGAAGGCAGAAGAGATCTTTGCTGCAATCACTATGACAGTGGGAGATGGGATCCCCGCAGGCAGACATAAAGGGTATTGAGGGGGGGGGGGGCAAGAAAATCCCAGGTGCCAGGTGCAAATTTCTAGCCACTATGGCAACCTGGCACCTGGGATTTGTCAAGCCCTGATCTAGTCTGTTCAAATGACAATGCTTTGGAGGTGTAGGTCTGGAAATAGTGGCAGAAGTAGAGAACTGAAGACACTTGATCATCCTTAGAGATCAAGAGCGGTCAGCGGCATTACTGAAAAGGAGCAGAAGGGATGGTAATGAATTCATAGTTATCCACCGGCCAAGCTAAACAGTGATTCTTTCAGAGGAGAGTACCAACAGCTGCAGCTCACAGTACAACTCTAAAAGACTAGTTGTCTGCTCCCATCTCTATAGAGAAGCAAAAAGAAGGCAGAGGTACTGCAGGTTTGGGGGGTAGAGGGAGGGAGAGCAAGAGACCAGTAGAATAAGAAGCCATTATGAACAGAGCAGAGCAGCATAAAAACATAAGATATGTCATACCTAGTCAGACAAAGGGGCCATCAAGCCCAGTATCGTGTTTTCAACAGCAGTCAAGCCAGGTCACAAAAAAGGGTTCCCAAAAAAGTACATAGATTACATGTTGCTTATCCCAGGGATAAGTAGTGGATTTCTCTGGTCCTCTTTAATAATGGTTTATGGACTTTTCCTCCAGGAACGTGTCCAAATCTGTTTTAACCCCAGCTACTCTAACAGCTTTTATATAGTTTGTATATAGTTCTATATACAGCTTTGTATATAGTTCTCTAATTGTTACTTGTTAACTGTTAATTAGTAAAAGCAACCTCCAAGTTACTACTGTTATATGTAAAACAGCCTGCTCTGTTGATTGTTGTTATATGTAAACCGCATCTGATCAATGGAAGAAGCGGTATAAAAAAACCTGTTAATTAAATTAAATTAAAATTAATTAAATTAAATTTTACTACTTCCTCCAGTAACGAATTCCAGAGTTTGATTACGCATTGAGTGAAAAAAATTCCTCCGATTAGTCTTAAATGGGCTATATTGTAGCTTCATTGCATGTCCCTTAGTCTTTCTACTTTTTGAAGGAGTAAACAACCAATCTATGTTTACTCATTCCACTCTATTCATTATTTTATAGACCTGTATTATATCTCCCCTCAGCCGTCTCTTTCCCAAGATGAAGAGCCCTAACCTTTAAAGCCTTTCCTCATAGGGATATCCTTCCATTTCCTGTACCTTTTTAGTTGCTTTATTCTGTACCTTTTCTAATTCTGTTACACTATAACTTTTAAGATATGGCAACCAGAATTGCACACAACATTCAAGATGGATTCACCATGGAGCAATACAAAGGCATTTTATCATCTTTGGTTTTAATTTGTATTCCTTTCCTTATGATTGCTAGCATTTTGTTTGCCTTTTTGGCTGCAGATGCACACTGGGCAGAGGATTTCAATGTATTATCCACGATGTTGCCCAGATTATTTTCCTTGGTGGTGATTTCTAATGTGGAACTTTGCATTGTGGAACTGTAGTTTGGGTTCTTCTTCCCTTAGGGGGTCATTCCGATAAGGACATCCAGGCCCCTGTGTGCCCGATCGGAATCGGACGCACAGGGATAGACATGATTCTGATCCCGCGGGGCATGTCTAGCCCCTGCAGGGTCAGAATCACGACTAGATCTGTACGTGCAGGCTGGGACCCGATTCCCATCAGTCTGCACGTTCAGGCCCCTGCCCGGCTAACTCAGTCAAGGCTCCTGAATGGAGCTGCAGCGCCATGGTGTTCAATTGCCATGGCACCAAGGCTCCATTCAGGAGCCGTGATCCCCAGCTGCTGCCAATTGTCTCCTTTTCCCACAGCCCGACCCCCGATCTGGTCACCCATGGCCAGGGTCAGGCTGCTTGGAATCCCCTGCACCCACCTCACCTTTTTCCATGGCCAGAGTTCCCATCCCCTGATGTCTAGGGGGACTTGTTCCACCTCCAAGGTTGAATAAGTGCCATGTCCGGTCTGCCAGCCCCGGACGTACAGGGCTGACGTCAGAAACGGCCCTGTCCATCCGGGGCAGCAGACTGCCCACTGCCTGCCCTAACTCCTCCCCGCCTCTCTCTAAGCCTCCCTGTACAAACACCTTGTTCGTACAGGGAGGTTAGTTGGGGTTGGCAGAGGGGGCCAGCAGGGATATTTCAGAAGGGGCGGTGACTATGTTATGAGACTAACATGTCCTGGCCTTCCATTTCAGATACTCAGATGTGCTGCTGTGGGTCTGTAATATGTTTGGAGTATGTATTTATGCTCTCATTTCTTCAGATAGGAAATACTAACTGTGGCGATGGAAGTGCATTTTGCACTTCCCCGCGATGCATTACATCCATGAGATGAGCACCTTTCACCTTATTCATTCAGGAGCAGGTATAGGCAGGGCCGGATTTACCTTGAGTGAGGCCCTACGCCAACAAAAATTGTGGGCCCCCAGCAGGGGCGGCCCAAGGGGGGTGCGGACCTCATTTGCATAAGGGGCCTCATTTGCATAAATATTTGCATAATGTTACCATATACTAACTTTTAGTAAACATGCCTCTTAATGAGTGTATGGATAAAGAAAGACTAAAAGATTTCTACATTACTATAATCCAGTGCCAACTGCCAGACACATTAGGAACTACTACAAACACTGCCCATAGTAAACCCGCCGTATCCTAACAGCACTACCAGGACTCACAAAGCACCATACTCTACCAATCAAAAGGCAACACTGCAAATATTAAACCAATACATTTCAGAGAACAACAATACATGACCTACTGGGGAAAGAGAACAAGTGGCAATGTCAAATAGGAATTATATAAACAGAACACCTCAGCTCAGTTACACATGCAGAACATAGACCATCACCAAACAAGTAATCACAATTTAGAAATAGGAAGACAATAATTAAACTGGGAATCCCAAAAGCCTAACTTGGAATGTACAACACTGTAGAAATAAAACAATACATTAATTTGCTCTTGTACTAAACAAAGCACAGATGTTAATGATGCACATTTACCAGAGCTGACATATTCCAATTAATAAATTCAAAATAAAGAGATATTTTTCTACCTTTTGTGCATTTTTTTCAGCTGCAATTGCTCCAGCCACTTTCTTCTGGTTTCTTCGTGTCTTCTGCTAACTCTCCATCGTCTGCTGTCCATTTGTCCTTTCTTCTCTCTTCTAGATTTTTTTCCATCTGCTTTAACATACTAATCTTTCTCCTTTTGCTCTTTCCTCATTCCTATTTCATCCACTCAAATTTTACCCCTCCATCCTCAATCCCCACTTACTCTCCCAATACCCGGCCAATTGTAGATTTTTTATCCCTCCCACACAAAATATTTTTCCCTTCTCCATTTTACTCTTCCAGCCCCATCCCATTCTAATCCTCCCCCAACATCAGCTCCCTTCTAGTTCCAGCCTCACCCAGCATCCATTCCCTTCTAGTCCCTGCATCAGCCCATTTCCAGTCCTAGCCATCCATCAGCCCATTTCCAGTCCTAGCCCCCCCATCACCCCACTTACAGTCCTTAACCCCCCATCACCCCATTTTCAGTCCTTAACCCCCCATCACCCCATTTTCAGTTTAAGCCCCCCCTATAACCCATTACCAGTCCTAACCCCCCATCAGCCCACTTCCAGTCCTAACCCCATCAACCCATTTCCAGTCAGCCCCCCATAGCCCATTGCCAGTCCTACCCCCCCCCATCAGCCCACAGCCCATTACCAGTCCTAACCCCATCATCCCACCTCCAGTTTTAACCCTCCAGCCCATTTCCAGTCCTAGCCCCCCATAGCCCATTACCAGACAACCCCCATCAGCCCACAGCCCATTACCAGTCTTAACCCCCCCAAAGCCCATTACCAGTTCTAACCCCCCCCCAACAGCCCATTACCAGTCCTAACCCCATCAGCCCACCTCCAGTCTTAACCCCCCAGCCCATTTCCAGTCCTAGCCCCCCCCCATAGCCCATTACCAGACAGCCCCCATCAGCCCACAGCCCATTACCAGTCTTAACCCCCCCAAAGCCCATTGCCAGTTCTAAGCCCCCCCCAACAGCCCACAGTCCATTACCAGTCCTAACCCCATCAGCCCACCTCTAGCCTTAACCCCCCCCAGCCCAGCCCATTTCCAGCCCCAGCCCCCCAATAGCCCATTACCAGCCCTACCCCCCCCCCAGTCCATTTCCAGCCCCAGCCCCCCCAATAGCCCATTACCAGCCCTACCCCCCAGTCCATTTCCAGCCCCCCAATAGCCCATTACCAGTCCGACCCCCCCATCGCCCATTACCAGTCCTACCCCCCCCCATAGCCCATTACCAGTCCTACCCCCCCCCCCGGCCTAAAGTAAAATTTAATTTAAAAAAAAAACCTGGTGGCTGCCGCCGCGGGGGCCCCGTCTACAAGCTGGTCGGGTCTCTCTCCCTCCCTCGCTGCAGGCTGCGAGAGACGCATCTTCGCGTCTCACGCAGCCTGCAGCGAGGGAGGGAGGGAGAGAGACCCGACCGGACCCGACCCGGCCGGACCCGACCAGCTTGTAGACGGGGACCCCGCGGCAGCAGAGGGGGCCCGCGGCGGCAGCCACCAGGTTTTTTTTTAAAATTAAATTTTACTTTAGGCCGGGGGGGGGGGTAGGACTCCTACCCCCCCCCGGCCTAAAGTAAAATTTAATTAAAAAAAAAACCTGGTGGCTGCCGCCGCGGGGCCCCCGTCTACAAGCTGGTCTGGTCCGGTCCGGTCGGGTCGGGTCGGGTCTCTCTCCCTCCCTCGCTGCAGGCTGCGAGAGACGCGAAGGGAGAGCGTCTCCTCGCGTCTGTGTTAAGCCCGCAGGGGCTGATGGGATTTCCCATCAGCCCCTGCGGGCTTAACACAGACGCGTGGAGACGCTCTATCTTCGCGTCTCTCGCAGCCGGGAGGGAGACGAGACCCGACCAGACCAGACCAGCCCAGCCCAGCCCAGCTTGTAGACGGGGCCCCCGCGGCAGCAGAGGGGGCCCCGCGGCGGCAGCCACCAGGTTTTTTTTTTTAATCCAGTTGAAAAAAAAAACCTGGTTCTATTTTTTGGGGGCCCCTGCCGGTTGTGGGCCCTACGCCATGGCGTACATGGCGTATACGTAAATCCGGCCCTGGGTATAGGCATGGACGTCTCTCCAACCAGGGCCAAGCATGCTTGTACCATTCTGAAATCTCACCATGATGTGCATCTCCCTTGCTCTTGCTGTCACACATTCACCATTCCTCCGTGCAACATGGATGTTCTCAAGCAGAGCACGTCTATATACCCGACTTCTAAAATGGCCCTGGAGACATTTCCATGCTTTTCATGTTTAAGTGTCCATTTTCAGAAATCTAACTCAGGAATAAGGCTTCTAAAATATCCTTTAGAGGAGGAAAGAGCAGAAAGGTCAAGAAGATTGAGGACTGAGTAAAGGCCCTTGGATTTACTACTACTAGCCAGGAACAAGTCGCTGGAGACTCTGGCAAGAGCCTTCTCAGTAGAGTGTAAGGGCCAAAAGCCAGAATGAAGTGGATCTAGCAGTACTCACAATTAATGATGCATCTAGAGCCTAGAGCTGTCAGTGAGACATCCAGGACACTGAATATGCGATATACCTGGTGGTAAACCTTAGGTCCCTCACTTGGTATGCAGCTTGTCGTGCTGTGAGGGCTTGTGTGCATCAGTGATGTGAGAACTTAGCTATCGGTAGCTTAGCTACTGGCAGGGTCTCCCAAGATAGACAGGTCTCAGCTGAGGTGTCAGACCAACACAACTACCCATCTGGGCAGCAGCAGAATAGGATGGTGTTGTCGGCAGAGAATCATATTTCTGTGACAACTGCGCTGCGCATGAAATGAAAGTCAGAAGCTGCAAAGATGTCTTACATATTGGGACATGGAACATAAGAAGCATGAACTAAGGGAAGATGGAGGTGGTCAAGAATGAAATGGAACGTGTACAACTCAATCTGTTGGGTGTCAGCAAACTGAAATGGACTGGCTATGGTGTTGCATTTATAATCAAGAAGAAACTTGCTTAGAATTGTAATGAAATGCAATGCAATCAGTGACTGCTTAATTTCTATTCAGCAACAAGGAATGCCAATCAGCACAACTATAATTCAGGTATATGCCCCAACAACAACTGCAGAAGAGGATGAATTTGAGTTCTCTGAACAAGAACAAGCTGAAATTGACAGAACATGCAAACTGGATATCCTGATAGTCATGGGTGACTGGAATGCAAACGTTGGCAACAAAGAAGGCAAACTGGTTGGAAAATATGGACTTGTCAACAGAAATTAAGCTGGAGAAAGATTGATAGAATTCTGCAAGACCAACAATTTATTCATCTCAAACACCTTCTTCCAGCAACACAAGCGGCAACAGTACACATGGACTTCACTCAATGGATTGTACAAAAATCAAATTGACTACATCTGTGGAAGTCAACGATGGAAAAGTTCTATAACATCAACAAAGAAAACGTGGAGCTAACAGTGGTACAGATCATCAAATACTAGTATGCAAATGCAAGCTAACATTGAAAAAGAGCAACCACTCAAGAATGCAGCAAAATATGACCTTGAGAATATACCACCAGAATTTAAAGACTGCCTGCAGAATCAATTTGCTTCTTTAGATACAAATGACAGAGCTCCAGAATAGTTATGGGATTGACATCAAGCAGGTTGTGTTGGAAGAAAGTGAGAAGTCTCTACAAAAGGTGAAAAAGAAAAAACAGCCAAAATGGATGACCGAAGAAACTCTGAAAATTGCGCAGAAATGCTGAGAAGCTAAAGCCAAAGGAGAAAGAGAGGCAATCGCAGAACTCAACAGAGATTTTCAATGTGCAGCAAGACATGACAAGGAAAAGTACTACAATGATGCATGCAAGGAAATAGAATCAGAAACTATTAGAGGAAGAACAAGATCAGCTTTCCTAAAGCTACAAGAATGAAAGAGAAAATTCCAGCCTCGAATTGGAATGCTACAAGATGCTCAGGGATCCATGTTGAATGATGCTGAGAAGATCAAGAAAAAGTGAAAAGAATATACAGAGTCATTATACCATAAAGATCAAGTGGACCAACAGCCATTTCAACATGTACCTTATGATCAGGAACCCATTAGTGATGAAAGAAGAAGTCAAAGTAGCATTGAAAGCGTTATCAAAGAACAAAGCACCAGGCATTGATGGCATTCCCATTGAAGTATTACAGCAATCGGATGCAGTTGTTACCATACTTACAAGACTCTTCCAGGAAATTTGGAAAACCACAAGAAAAGTCCCGAGGGCTCCCTCACTAAATATTAAAATAAAAAATGCATGAAAACCACAGTGAACAAAATATGTATCATTGAACAGATTATGGGCAGTATTTAATTCTCCACCCTCTGCGTAGTATGTGCACTCTATTCTCCTATGCTGTTCCCTATAGATTTTATTTATTTTATTTATCTGTACTTATATACCACTGATCTAACATTAAGGGGTGTGTTTACTAAACCGGGCTAACGGTTAACCCGGGCTATCTGCAACTAGGTCCCATGTTATTCAATGGGACCTAGTTGCAGATAGCCCGGGTTAACCGTTAGCCCAGTTTAGTAAACATAGCCCTAAATCTTAATACTAGATATAAATGTGAGCAAATATTATCTTTGCTCCTTCAGTGCAGGCAGATATTTGCATACCCCCCTAAATGTTTACTTTTCAGCTCTGCTCTCACAGCAGGCTGTTCCCGTAGTGTTGTCCCTCATCTGACCTTCCCAGCATCCACCTCTTTAGCAGCATACAGTGACCATTTACCTTTGATTCTAGATTATTCAACACACTCTCAAAACCCCACCTTTAAGGGGGGGGGGGGGGATTTCATACAGGATTATTTAAAGGGAGATACCTACAGAAACTGAAGCATAGGAAAATTCTGCTTTGATCGGACACATGCCCTGTTCTCTATAAACAGCAAGGTGAGTAGCTGGCACCGAAAAGCTGGGATTCAAAAGTGAAAAGTGGGATTGTGCATTTTTAATCAATATGTTAGCTCATAATGACGCTCTTTGCTCAGCTTTGTTAAATTTTCCTTGACTATTCTTTTAATCAGTATGTTTCCATTTCTTATACTCCATGCTGTTGTATCTTATACTCCCTTCGATGAAATTCTTTTGGTCATCCCAAGTTTCCATTAAAGTTAATTGCTATCCTGTGCTCAGTTGAAGTTCTTTGTAAATGTTCTAATAACTTAAGATAATTGTATGCTGCTTTTACTTGTAGATAAAGCTGTATAAAAAACTTGTTAAATAAATAAAATCTGTGTGAGTGGTGATGTAATGCAGTAGTGTGCTGCAGTCATTTGAAGGTGCCCCTCCCTTTTCTCTATACCGAAAAGTACAGGTAACGTACTATAGTAACATAGTATATGACGGCAGATAAAGACCAGTATGATCCATCTAGTCCATCTAGGTGGCTAGAGTGTTTGAAACTTCTGCTCCGTGTAGATCACCCTCTCCCCTCTTCTATGCCTGTGTTTAGGGTTGTACCTGCTGCTCCATGCCAGTCACCCTCCCTCTATTTATTGAAGTATAAAACGTATTTAAGTTTGCTTTGATTTTATCCTCTTGCTATAAAGGGATTCATTGTGTCTGCCCCATGCCACATCCATTGGGAGAGCATTCCAAACATCCATCATCCTTTCAGTGAAAAAGTATCTCCTAATGTTGCTTTTAAGTTTACCTCCTTGCAGCTTCAGCGTATACCCACTAGTTTTACAGCTTCCCCTTCTTTGAAAAAGGTTTCTTTGTTCATTAATACCCTTTAAATATTTAAAGGTCTGTATTATATCTCCCCTGTCCCTCCTCTACTCTAGGGTACACATATTTAGGTCTTCAAGTCTCTTCTCATATGTCTTCTGGCGCAGGCTCCAAATTATTTTGGTTGACTTCCTCTGAACCGTTTCAAGTCTTTTTATATCCTTTGTGAGATATGGTCTCTAAAACTGAAAACAATACTCCAAGTGAGGCCTCCCCAATGACTTGTACAGGGACATTAAAACCTCCTCTTTTCTGCTGTTTTTTACTCTCTGGATGCAGCCCAGCATCCTTTTGGCTTTGGCTACCACCTTGTTGCATTGTTTCACTACCTTGAGATCCATAGACACTAAGGGGTATGTTTACTAAAGTGCGGTAAACGTGACTAACGCGCGATATACGACGTTAACGACCGTAAGTGCCGTATAATGCGCGTACCGACGCGCTAACGACCGTTAACGTAGTACTACGCGCGTTAAGCATAGATAACGATCGTAAAGTCCCGTGGCGCGTTAAAGCAGCGCAGAAGGTGGAGAGTGGGCGGAGAGAAGGGGTCAATGGGCGGAGAGTGGGCGGGGAGAGGCTCCCCTCACACTAACGCGCTGAATTCCTGAGCTCAATTCCAACGCGAATGAAAACCTGTCAAAGACATTTAAAGGGAAGAGAAACCATTTCCGTCAGCAATGTACAGAAAAACCGGGGAAACCCACAAAACGTGAGCAGTGTGATACATGTGCACAGAACAAAATCTCACATAAAACGTTAAAAATGACCACAAGAAACATTTTAAAAAGCATAATTCAGCTGGGCAACAGTGATAGCAATGGGCAACAAGGAACAACACTCCCTGGAAGGCACAAAAAAAAAAAGAAATGATGTGTGGAAGGGTCTACGCTCCGCAGACCCTTCCAAAGATCATCTCATTGTAATGGAGCTGTCCTGGGAGTGTTGTATAATGTTGCCCAATGATATCATTGTTGCCCAGCTTGGTTATGGGTGTGTGCCCCTTTTATGAGGTCTTTACTGAGGTTTATGTGCACCTTTGTCTGCATACAAGGTAAATGAGGCCACAGTAAACCTGTTGCAGAGCAGGGTTTCTGACCCGTCAGGCCGGTTTAACCATCTCCAGGGACTGCACTGTCTCCGTGGCCACAGTGTGGTGCAACAGACACAGCCAGTGCCTGTAAGACCAGAGGATCACAGGTTCAAATCCCAGCTGGGGCTCCTGCAAAACCAGTCCCCATAGTTTTACCCACCACTAAACAGTGATAGTAAAGATACTCCTTTATTGCAGAGAACATGCGCATGGCCTATATTTTACCACACCAAACACAGACACCAGAAACAGGCACATTACCTAAAGCAGAGTCCCGCAAATGCAGTCCTGGAGGGCCCCACACCATTCCGGCTTCATGCTGCCTCTAATAAAGATGCCTGTGCTGCATAGCTATGCACCACCCCATGGTATGCAGATGTAGCTCATGCATATTTATGAGGGACAGCATGAAAACCCGAACAGTGTTTGGAACACCAGGACTGGAGTTGGGGAACTCTGCCGTAAAGCAGCAGCCAACAGGGCCACGCACCCACCCACAGGCCCCATTGGCCTATGCCTCCTGGAGAGGCAAGACATTGGGCCCTGCCTGTATCTCCCAATACTAGCAGTTGCATACCTTAGCAATGCCACCCTACACCTGGGCATATGGTACAGAGCTATCAAACGTTTCCTATGATAACTTGCAGATATCAATTCCTACGTTAAGCACATTTTGCTCATTGAGCTCCACCATAACAATCATTCTGATGTCTGCAGTGTGTGCTGCAGGTCTGGTCTCTGACAGTGTTCACCACCCTGGGGGAGTGACCCCCCAACAGCCTTGTGTACCATATCCATGCCTGTACTATGCCCATGACTGGTGTGGTGGGTATGGCTGCTGACCACCTCTATAGTAGCACAATGCTGGCATAGGTGTGGGGGTGGCTGTCTGTCTATCCAGTGTGTGGTGGCTGCAAACACCTTCCACAGTCCACACTGCCAGCAATGTTGCCAGTATTGGGCTGCCAATGTGCATAATGAGGAGCAAGGTACCATGGGTATAGGCCGGACAGGGTGGCCTGGCCAGGGTGCATCTGCACAGGGCATAGGGCAGTGACAGACACATTGTAGTGCCCAGCCACCACCTACACAGACAGGGTGACCTCAGTATATCCTGCTGAGAGATCACTCTCACCCTGACTGTGCAGTGACCACAGCATGGCTAGGCACTCCCATGGTGCTATCTAGTATTTCTCTCATGTGATAACTATGGGACTTCTTTTGGGGCCCAGTCACTGATGTATCTGCTTGCTGTGTATGCTGACATCCCAGTTCTGGGTGCAGGCATCTCCACTAGGCACTAGCAGACTGTTTGCAGCTGGTAGATGTTGTGATGGAGTGGCTTGCACCAGGGGAATATCAGATAGTGGTGGGGTGCAGCATACCATATCCCGGCCTAATGTCTGTTTGCTATTGTGTTATGGCTGTGTACAGAGCTGCATTGACTGCCCTGTGGGGTGTCTGTTTCTCAGCAGGACTAGGGTTAATGTTCCCCTCTACTGCCACCTTTGCAGGGAGGTAGACTGTGGATCTTTTGATAGAAGACCCTGTTTGTCACCCTGGGGGGGGGGGGGGGGGTGTGGTGCATGGGGGCTACACCTGACTGAAACAGACAGAGATGTCCAAGGTGTTCCTGCAGAAACTACCTATCTCACACAGTAACACTGCTTTGGACCTGCGCCATGGCCTGTGCTGTGGACCTAGTGCTGGGTGCCTCACTGCACCCTCAGGGTGAGCACAGTACCCGCATAATGTGACGGTGTGTAGCTACTCTGTGCCAGTACAACACACAGTCAGTACCCCCTATCAGGCCGAGGTGCTGTGGGGGTGCACATGGTCAGTTCCCCCTACCAGGCCGAGGTGCTGTGGGGGTGCATTCCCCATGGTGTGTATCTGTGGACAGCTGATTTGCATGTGCAGTGCATCATGGGTGTGACTGGCACAATCCAACCTGTGAAACTCCAGCACCTGCTCACAGGCTCTGATAAACCATAGGCCATCACACGTACATCTGTTAGCATAATGCATAGGTGCAAGACACCCTACAGAGTCTGTAATATAAGATGCCCACACTGGTAAAAACACACGTACCCACACACGTAAAAACACATGTACCCACGCACGTAATAACACACGTACCCACGCACAATTGTACGCGCGCAGCTACGCACGGGGTTACGCACGTACCAATGCACGCAGCCTCGCACGCACCAACGTACGTGGCTAGGCACACTCCGAGGGTGTGTTTCTGACACCAATACTCAACGTAACGAAAAACATGCCTCCTCATTCCCTCTGTAATGTACAGGGTGATGCCTGGGACAGCCTTCTGCGTTAGGCACACTGGGGACTCGAACCCATGCTGCCTGTAACAGCAGTCAGTACCGTAACCATTGTGCTACAGCTCTGTTTCAGTGCTTTGTGTCTGTACGTCTTCTTACGATTAACGCGCAGTAACGCGCCACCGCGCCCGGTAACGCTCGTTACATTTTTGAACGCGCGTTAGTGGTGACGATGTACCGCCCATGTCCTTATTTGGGGTTTCTGTCACTACCGCGGCTCCTAACGCGAATTGCACTAACGCAGTTTAGTAAACATACCCCTAATACTCTGAGGTCCTTCTCCTGGTCCATGCACACCAACCTCTTGCCCCCTATTGCAAACAATTCCTTTAGATTTCTGCATCCCAAGTGCATGACTCTGCACTTCTTCACATTAAATCTTAATTTCCAAGCATTAGACCATTCTTCTAGTGTTTGTAGATTTTTCTTCATGTTGTCCATTCCCTCAGAAGTGTCCATTCTGTTGCAAATTTTTGTGTCATCCGCAAAAAAGTAGACTTTTCCATTTGATCCTTCCACAAAATCACTCACAAATACATTGAACAGTATTGGTCCCAGGATCAATCCCTGAGGCACGCCACTACTCAGCTTCTTTTCTTCTGAGTGATTTCCGTTTACCACCAACTTCTGTCATCTGTCAATCAACCAATTTCTGAGCCAGTTCACCACCTTGGGACTGATTCCCAGGCTACTTAGTTTATTGATAAGTCTCCTATGAGGAACAGCATCAAAAGCTTTGCTGAAATCTAGGTATATCACATTCATCACATGTCCTTGATCTGGTTCTCTGGTCATCCACTCAAAGAATTCAATCAAATTTGTTTGGAATGATCTTCCCCTGGTAAAACTATGTTGCTTCGGATCATGCAATCTGTTGGTTTCTAGACTCGCATGAGGTTTAGGTAGCACTGCCGCTATGGGTCTAAGTGGTATGCACTATATACCCCAAGGGGCCCACAATCACCCCTATTGTAGATGAGGGTGTGGTGGGACAGGTGCCTGAACCCTGCCGAATGGCTGTAATACCAGCAACCAGAGTCCTGCTGGCCAATGACAGCCCTCCAGGGCTGATGGGCCAGAGCCATACATGCGACTGTGGCAGACCAGCAGTGATGCTTGGGGTAGGCAGGGGAAGGCTCCATGCCACGGTCTGCCATCCACCAGCACAATCAGACTGCACCTGCAGCATCCTACAGGGTGGTCCCACCATGCACAGACTAACTGCAGACAGCCCACTAGCCAGTCCATAGTGCATTCTCATGGGGGAACCCTGTGCACCCAGAGGTGGGATGCACAGCACAAACACCAAGCAGGTATCTCCGTAATTGGGCCCCAGAACCAGGAACACACAGACATCACTAGAGACAAATATCTATCAAACTTATTCACCCAACCTCAGGGCGTACCCCAAGAATCTGCATAATCTGCATTGCTTTTCAATATATATCTTCAACCTATCTGCAAAATCATACAATCACATGATGTTGACTACAGAATTTATGCAAATGATATAATGTTATTCACAACCTTTGACACCTCGGACCCCTCCTATAGGAAGATCACCAACTGCTTCAACTCTGCATGGCTCAACTCTGTCAACTTTGCAGTCAACCTGAAGAAAACTGAAGCACTCATCATTACTAGGAACAAAGCATTCAACCCTCCCTGCTCACTCCATGTAAACAACGCAACACTGGAAATAAAAAAAGAAATAAAATACCTTGGATTCTACTTAGATCAACAGCTTGACTTGACCAGACACATCCACATGACAACCCGTGCAATTTACCATAAAACCAAAATGGTACAGCACCTGAGACCTCTGCTTTCCCACTCTGACTTCCACTCTGTAGCTCAAGCACTGAAATCCACCCACACCAAGCGGCAAGCTGCTTTTATTTAGTCCTGAGCCATGGGGACAGCGTTTTTTCAACCACAGTTGCTGGATAATACGACTACTAGGCACTTGAGACAGGGTCTATCCCGAAACGTGCACGTCGTGCAAAGCAATTTCTTTGGGCAACGGTGTGGCATACACTTATGGAACGTGGACTTTTTTCAGATAAGTTACGTCTTTTATGAGATTTGTAAGTGGAGAACCTAAATTTAAATAAAAGCAGCTTGCCGCTTGGTGTGGGTGGATTTCAGTTCCATTCCTCCTCCGGTACGCTTCGACAAAAAATATAAAAAATTCAGGGACGGGTTTTATGGTGACTACTATTTTGTATTGTATCTTTCTATTCACTATACTTGGGGTTTTGGTACACTTTGACTACAGCAACAGCATACTCCATGGACTCCCCAAGAAAACACTAAAGCCATTGCAACTTGCTCAAAACACAGTTGTACATACAATTATGCATGCAAAAAGATCTGACCAAATAACACCCATTCTGTTCTACCTCCACTAGCTCCCGATTCTTCAAAGAATCAAATTCAAAGCCCTTACAAACATCTATAAAATAATATACAACATTGCACCAACATACCTCAGCACACTAATAATCATGCATCAATACACAAGGACAACAAGAGACAACCTGAAAAACACCCTATCCATCCCAAAAAATACAAGAAAAGCAAATCAATCAACCACCAACAGAGCTTTCTCCTTCTACACACCTGTCCTTTGGAATAACATACCCAACACTCTAAGAGAAATCAAAGACCTCACCCAATTTAGAAAACATCTCAAGAATTTCATCTTCACGGACTCCTATAAATGTGATAACAGCAATAAATTTCATATTTACCTCCAGTCTACATTACAATGACTCTCACAATTTTCGAACTTACCACTCACTCTCTTGTAAAATAATAAGAATGTATGATCATGTAAATAGTTACATTATTTATTGTTATTGTTAACTACAATTGTTATATGTAAATGTTTCTTGTTCCATGTAAACTGCATTGTGCAATAGCTCAAAAGTTCCATGTAAACCGCTCTGATTTCGAAGACAAAGTGGCATATAAAAACAAACAAATAAATAAATAAATACAGAATTTAGATATATAGGCAACTGAGGCAATAGATAGAACAACAAGAGACTGTACTGTATTGATGGACTGTGGCAGGAAAAAGGATCCTAAGTGAAACATTCAGGCAATATGTGGACAAGCACTTAAACTAAGGAAAGGAGGTGACAAATGGGAAAAAACAAGTTCAGGACATCACTCCCTGCAAGAACACAATAATATTGGTAATATTCATAATTTTAATCCACACATCAGTGACAAGAGGGAAGAGGAGTTTGAACAAAATCCATCCAAAATACAAGCAAGCCAACCAACAATTGCTGGAAGGCAATGAGCACAAAGGCTCAAAGTCTAGCCAACAAAGTTGCTGACCTGAAAGCTCTGATGGTGGAAATGGACTTGGACATTGTGGCCATTACAGAAACATGGTTTAATGAGTCGCGTGAATAGGATATAGCCATAGCTGGCTATAATTTATTTAGAAGAGATAGAGAAGGCAGAAAAGGAGGAGGAGTAGCACCATATGTCAAAAGCAATGTTAAGCCGCTGAAATGCAGAGGACTGGGAAAAGGAGAAGCGCTGTGGATTGTGGTGCAAACAGGAGATGGTACCATCATCCACACTGGTGTAGTCTACAGGCCTCCAACTCAAACTGAGGAAATGGACAGAGACTTGATCATTGATATTGTAAAAGTAACTATGAAGGGAGAAGTGATCATATTGGGTGACTTTAACCTAGCAGACGTGGATTGGAGTATTCCTTCTGCAAATCTGGAAAGAAGTAAAAAAATTGGGGATGCCTTCCAAGAAGCATTGCTCAGAAAACTGGCAATAGAACCGACCAGGGAAAGTTCGAGGTTGGATTTAGTACTCACCAATGGAGATAGCATGTCTAATGTAGGGGTGGGAGCCCACTTGAGAGCAGTGATCATCACACAGTGTAGTTTGAGGGAAAAGCCAAGGCAGAGTCCACTCACAGCAAACTTAAAGTCCTAGAATTCAAAAACGCTAAGTTCAGTAAAATGGGAATGTACCTGAAGGAGGAGTTGGTAGGGTGGGAGGGGATAAGGGAAGTGGAATTGCAGTGGGCTAAACTTAAAGAGGCAATAAGAGGAGCAACAGATATTTATGTAAATTAAATAGAAACAGCAGGAAAAGGAAACTATATGGTTCATCAAGTGGCTGCACAAATAAAGGCAAAAACACAGCTTTCACAAAATTCAGAAGCTCATAAAAACAGGAACACAGAAAAGAATACAGGATAAAGCTAAAAGAGACAAAGAGAGAAATAAGGATAGCAAAAGCAAAGGCAGAAGAAAAGATCGCTAAAGATGAGAAGCGTAGAGGCAAAACCTTTCTCAGGTATATTTGGGAGAAGAGGAAGATCAGAGGTGAAATTGCAAGACTCAAAAGTGCTGAGGGATAGATTTGTGGAAAGTGATATTGAAAAAGCAAAAATTCTAAACAAATACTTTTGTTCTGTATTCACGAAAGAAAATCCTGGAGAAGGACCATGTATGACTGACAAATTTACAAATGGAAATGGAATATAAGAACATAAGATATGCCATACTGGGTCAGACCAAGGTCCATCAAGCCCAATATCCTGTTTCCAACAGTGGCCAATCTAGGTCATAAGTACCTAGCAGTTTCCCCAAAAGACACAGGTTCTTCAGTGCTTGTATTTGGTTAAGCAGTGATATACCGTGTCCCTTTTAATAATGGTTTATGGACCTTTCCTCCAGGAACTTGTCCAAACCTTTTTTAAACCCAGCTACATTAACAGCTTTTATTACATCCTCCAGTAACAAATTCCAGAGTTTGATTACACGTTGAGTGAAAAAATATTTTCTATTATTAGTCTTAAATAGGTTACCCTGTAGCTTCCTTGCATGTCCCCTAGTTTTTTTATATTCTGATGACATAAACAACCAATCTACGTTTACCCGTTCCACTCCATTCATTAATTTGGAGTAGATACCATACCATTCACAGAAGATGATGTTTGTGAACAACTTGCAAAACTGAAAGTGAACAAGGCCATGGGACCAGATGGGATATATCCCATGATACTGAAAAAGCTCAGAGAGATTCTGGCAGGGCCTTTAAAGAATGTTTTTGATAGATCCTTGGAGACAGAAGTAACCGTGGCATGGCGAACACGGTGCACCTCCCCCTCGCTCACCCCCTCCCCTTCCCCCCACTCCCACAGTAACTCAAAACACTCCATTGTTGGCATAACACCGGTCGCAGCTTTAATAACTTTAACAAACTTCAATCATAATTCCAAACAATACAATCCCGCCTCTACCACAACAGTAATGACTCACCAGCCATGTGGGTAGCAAAGTGAGGTCATCGCTGTTGCCACCGCAGCAAGGCTACTGCTCATCCTACCACCTCTTTTTCCGGCTTCGCTATACTACTAGCAAAAGCCTCACTGGGGTTATCCGGGTCGGGGGTACCCCACCCCCGCCCAACTAATACGTATGGCTCCAGATCCCGGAAACCTCCGGGATCCCGCAACCCCCCCCCCAGCTGCAACAACCCCAACTCAACCCCCCCACAACCTGATAACGGGTGGGAGGGAGGAACGTCCGCAGCCTCCTGCCCCGTGTGCCAAATGCACACCCCGGCACGTCCCGCTTTCCTCAGCCCTCTCCTCCCCTCCCTCTGTCAGCCCCGATTGGCTCCCGCCGCCGACACTCAGCCGCGGGAGCCAATCAATTCAAACGGCGCCGCTCGGCCTCGTGGCATTCTTTCAGCTCCCGCGGCCCGACGGGGGAGCCACGTGCTGCCGGCCTGGTTACCAACGGTTGGCCAGGTACGTGGCCCTGGGGTCTTCTTCATAACCGTGGCATGGCGGACACGGTGAACCTCCCCCTCGCTCACTCCCTCCCCCTCCCCCCACTCCCACAATAACTCAAAACACTCCATTGTTGGCATAACACCGGTTGCAGCTTTAATAACTGTAACAAACTTCAACCATAATTCCAAACAATACAATCCTGCCTCTACCACAACAGTAATGACTCACCAGCCATGTGGGTAGCAAAGTGAGGTCATCGCTGTTGCCACTGCAGCGAGGCTACTGCTCATCCTACCACCCATTTTTCCGGCTTCGCCATATTACTAGCAAAAGCCTCACCAGGGTTATCCAGGTTGGGGGTACCCCACCCCCGCCCAACTAATACATATGGCTCCGGACTCCGGAAACCTCCGGGATCCCGCCACCGATTCAGGAACACACTAATTCCTGAACCGCCCCCCCCAAGCTGCGACCGATGAACCTCCTGCCAACCACCTCCTCCACGGCCTCCTGCCAATTGTTAAGCAGCAAATCCAGCCCAATCGGGGATAAATGCACCCCATCCTGCCGATATAAACCTGCGTAGGAAACCTCAACCCAGGGATGCCGAATCTGAAACCCCCCATGCTCCACCACCCAACGCCCAATCTGGCGATTAATCTTAGTCAACCCACGCGACCACCGCCGCTGCTCCCAACATGCTGGCTGTGGAATGATGTACGACCATAATAACAGGACACCTGGAAACATTTGCATCACTGTGCTCAAATCCTGCTTTGCCGCTCGGATCAGCTGCTTACAAGTCCAGGAGCCTAAATCATTGCCCCCCCAGATGTACTAGGATCAACTTAGGCCACTCCGTCACACGCCCCTGATGTTGCAGCAAAGGCAGGAGCTGCACCCAACGCAGCCCTCTCACGCCTAGCCATAAGACCGCCAGTTCCGCCGGGTCTATCCCGAGAATGGGCCCCATTGACCATACCACTGCTCTCCGCTCCGCCCAATGCACAAAGGAGTGGCCAACCACCCAGCAGATCCAAGGACACTGATCCCCACCTGGAACACAAAACAAAAGTTAGCACCCCCCCCAAGAAGCTCCCAGACATCCTCGTCACAAACGCACACAACCCTGAAATGCTTGTGAACGCCAACGGCCAATCCGCTGAATCTCACCCTGTGACAGACCCTCCACCGCGGTACTGGTAGCAGCCCCGATCTGAAAAAAATGCGAGGAAAACCCCGCCGGCTCTACCCCCATCTTCTGCAAAGCCAACCGCAGTACCGCTGCAAACTGAAAGCGAGTTAACGGGCTAGAATTTTCATGCAAGAAAAAATTCCCCTCACCCGTGGGACACACTCCCAAATACTCCTGTATCAATGCCACCGGGCAAGTCAGGGAATTCCCTATGGCCCGCAACACTACCCACTGCCCCCGTCCCCGCTGATCCGTTTTGGACCACGGAAGCAATACACGCATTTCCCCGTCCCCCACATACACATGCCTCCTCCCCAAACCGCCTGCAACACGGCATGAATCAGCCACCAATTCCCCCACTCAGAAGGCCCCGAAAAAAGCCAAACTAAACACCGCCCAAAACAGCCGTGTCTCATAATCAGAGGACGCAACCCCCAGGAAGGCCAAACAGATCCGAACCAACAGCTCATGCATAATAAGCCGCCGACTATCACTGAGTCGGCTGAGAGCGCTCCCAGACCTGTAATAATCATCGTGTCAGGAACCCCCCGCCCTGGCCGCCCCAACCCACTACCCGCGCAAAAAAGGAAAATCCCGCCAAATGCACCCGCACAGTCGCCTTGGACACCCCTTTTGTTTTTGCCGCGACCACGTATTCAGCCAATAAATGGTCAGGAACGTGTCCCTCCCACCAACCCCGAGTCACCAGAAAGCTGACCACGTCATCGCTTCCACGCTGATACTTCTTCCAGGTCCCCTGTGCCATCGACTGCTGCAGCAACGTTAGCATCTCCACTGACCAAGCTGCCATAAGTACTCCGGGACCTGCGCACCTTCCACGTTCGCTGTTGGCACCAACACCCGGAACTGCTCCCACTTAAAACAAGAAAGAGCATCTGCAATACTGTTAGTGCTACCTGGAATATGCCGCGCCCTGACCCATACATTCAATCACAAGCAAGCCAGGACTACTGCCCTCATCAGTGCTGCTACCTGCATACACCTCGGAGTATAATTATTTATTACACTGACCACCGCCTCATTGTCACAGTACCACACTACTCTAAGATTACGCAACCTGTCCGGCCACAGTTCCAAAACCACCAAGAAAGGGAACAACTCTAAAAAGGTGATATTCGCCGTTAGCCCATCGTCATGCCAAGACTGAGGCCAAGGGGCCGCACACCATGCCCCCGCAAAGTAGATCCCTAACCCCCCACTGCCCGCTGCATCCGTAAAAAGCTGTAGATCAACAGTAGAAATGGCATTGGCAACCAGCAACCGCAAACGCACAATCTTTGCACCCGGCAAATGCGCCACCATTGCCACTGAATCCAGCTGAATACCCAAAAAGGTGATGCACGTACCCGGACCCTCCGTCTTCCCCTCCGCCAGCGGCACGCCCCATTCCTGAGCTAAAGCCACAAAACCATCCAACAACTCCCGACACTGAAGTGTCCGTGCCCCACCCACGAACAAAAAATCATCTAAATAATGCACGACATTTGCACAAACCACCTTTCGAATCAAGGCGCAGTGCAAAAAGGTGCTGAACATCTCAAAGTACGCACAGGAAATCGAGCAACCCATTGGCATGCATTTGTAAAAATACCAGCCCCCCTAAAAATAAAACCCAACAACGGAAAAGCCGACGGGTGAACCGGCAACAACCGAAAGGCGGCTTCGATGTCAACTTTGGCCATTAAGCTCCCCGCCCTGCAGCGACGCAACAAGTCGACCACAGCGTCAAAGGATGCATAACGAACGGAACACCATTGTTTCGGAATCTGATCATTGACCGACGACCCTACGGGGAAGGACAAGTTGTGAATCAACCAGTACTTTCCCAGCTCCTTTTTTGGAACCACACCCAAAGGAGACATTACCATATTCGCAAACGGCCGGCAGGAAAATGGACCAGCTACCCTACCCAAATCACATTCCGATCTCAATTTAGCCCGAACCACCTGTGACAAATGGCGTACCAAAGCCGCATGTCAACCCAACCCGACCTCACCACCCCTATCACAGGAATAGGAAACCCATCCCAAACCCCCCCCCCCAGCACTTCCCTAATCCTTTGCTGCGGATAGCGCTGTAGCCATGGCCGCATCACCTCCAACCTGATCGGCGTGAAAGCACGCTCCCCCACCTCCACACTACTTGGGAGCCGCGAGGGGTGGGGCGACCCGCTTTGTGCATTTGAGGGCAGAATGCCCCACTCCACACAGGGAACAGGCATGCCGAAACTTACAGTCCGGAAATTGGCATGATGATTTATTAAATCTCCAACAAAGATCTCTGAAACCCTCCCCTCCGGCCTTCTACAACCCGAATGCTCTGTCACGAAAGGAACGCCCCTACCCACCGCGCCTGCCCCCACACCTTTTACAACCCCTTGCCCCCCTGCACCCCCGGCACCCCCAGGCTGGGCCGCCATCTGAGTCAACCACAAACTAATGTCTTGAGTCCCCCAAGACAGCAACTTATTCTCCTCCATCTTATCCCTAAGTTTCTCGTCATATTTGAGCCAAGCCCAACCATCGTGTGTCTGCGCGGCTTCCAAAATGGAATCCGCATTCGCTAGCAACATCCCGTACTGTTTCGGGGACTGATGGCCCCACACGCTGGCCAACCATAAGAAAGCCCTAGTCCAATTCACCACGTTATGAGCAACTCGTTTAATCCTCCCAGCCTTTTCATCCTCCTTCCTCTTCTTACGACTTTCACCCGACCGCCACCTCCCCTCCAACAACCGGAAAATATCAATATACTTCCTCTTCCAGATTTTTCTGCGCAACCCCCGCGGAACCCCTTCCCACAACTCCGAAAAAGACGCGAGTGTTAGAACAGTCCCACACCCCTCAGCCCCCAGGGTCGGGGGTACCGCTGCCCGCTCCACGGAACCTCCTCCCGAAGTACTTGTCGATGACCTGCTGGAAGAAGATGAAGACGTTTCATCCCTGCGACGTCTCCTACAAGCATGCTTCCGCTTCCTCCGCACTTTATCCCCCACGCCAACCCCCAACCCCACCTCCTGAGTCCTGCCCCCTTCACCCCCAACCAAAGACTCACCTGTATGCACCGCCGCAACGCTGACTTCAGGAGCACCTGTCGTCTGCTCCGAAGGTACCACCGGCTCCTGATCACCACGCGCGCCCTCCGCACGCTCTACGCCCGCCGCCATCATCGTAGCTGTCCCTGCCACACCGACCGCCGCTCCTCCGGTACTTCCTCCAGGAAATCCCCCTGGTAAAGGCCACGCCACCAGAGCTTGGGCAGGAACAGAAGGAAAAACAGGGGGAGGGGGAAGAGAAGCCCCTGGCCAGGGGGGCAACCAGGCACCCAGCCAATCTGCCCTAGATGTACCCTGCCCCCCACACCTCCAGTAGTCCCAGGCCGAAGACCCGCCTGCCGTAGATAACCCCCCTTGCCCAGCCACCCCAAAACCCCCAGCCTGGCCAGACTGCCCTGCAGGAGAGGCCTGTGGACCCCCAACAAACCCACCAGCATCTCCACTCCCCCCCACCATGAACGGAGCCCCTGCCCTGCTCCCACTGCCCTTTCCACTTGCTGAGCCACCCCATCTGGGGCAGCGCACGCATGCTCCAGGGGCCCACCTGCAACCCCCCCGTGTCCAGCATCAAAAGGTGCTAAAGGGCCCGCAGATTCTCTACCCATTGAGGAGGACCTCACTGCCACACCCCTCCTACCCCGGGATCTCCCAGACCGGAGAACCCCCCCAGAAAACCCCCGAGCAGAGCCCGAAACAGCCCCTACATTCCCCCTCCTTCCCCTACCATCTCCCGCCTGGAATCGCTGCCAGACCGCCTCGAACCCCCCTTTTCCTTTCCCCCTTTTTTCACACCCCTTTCACCCGACAGAGCAGGCATCCCTCTCACTCACCCAGCTCCCGTGTGCCTAAACTCACACCTCATCCAGCCCTGTGCAGTCCGATCAACTCCACCGCTTCCAAGGGACGCTGCACTGCACCCTGCGCCGAAAATCCAGCACTCCCCCGACTGCCAAAATTGCGAATCGCTGCCAACAACAAGCCTGGAGAAGACAAACAGAAGAGGTCAAAAAATGTCTACAGCCTCCTGCCCCGCGTGCCGAATGCACGCCACGGCACGTCCTGCTTTCCTCAGCCCTCTCCTCCCCTCCCTCTGTCAGCCCCGATTGGCTCCCGCCGCCGACACTCAGCGGCGGGAGCCAATCTATTCAAATGGCGCCGCTCGGCCCGACGGGGGAGCCACGCGCCGCCGGCCCGGTTACCAACGGCCGGCCAGGTACGTGGCCCTGGGGCCTTCTTCATTCCACAGGACTGGAGAAGGGCTGATGTGATACTTCCTCACAAAAGTGGTAATAAGGAAGCAATGAGTGACCAGAGAACTAGATCAAGGGCATGTTATTGATGTGATCTACCTAGATTTTAGCAAAGCCTTTGATACTGTTCCTCATAGGAGGCTTATCAATATACTCAACAGCTTGGGGATGGGTCCCAAGGTGGTAAACTGGATCAGAAATTGGTTGACTGACAGATGACAGAAAGATACGGTAAACAGAACTCACTCAGATTAAAGGAAGGTGATTAGCAGTGTGCCCCAAGGTTCGGTCTTGGGACTGATACTGTTCAATATATTTGTGAGTGATATTGCTGAAGGACTGAATGGAAAAGACTATCTCTTTGCAGATGGCACAAAAATTTGCAACAGAGTGGACTCCCCTGAGGGAGTGGATAACATGAGGAAAGATCTATAAAAGCTGGAAGAATGGTCTAATGCTTGGCAGTTAAGATTTAATGTAAAGAAGTGCAGTGTCATGCACTTGGGAAGCAGAAATCCAAGGGAATTGTATGAGACAGGGAGCGAGACGTTGGTGTGTATGGACCAGGAGAAGGACCTCAGAGTGATTGTTTCTGAGGATCTTAAAGTGGTGAAACAGTGTGACAAGGCGGTGGTAAAAGCCTGAAGGATGCTGGGTTGCATACAGAGAGAAATTACCAGCAGAAAGGAAGAGATACTAATGCCACTGTACAAGTCGTTGGTGAGGTCACACTTGGTATATTGTGTTCAGCTTTGGAGACCTTATCTTGCAAAGGACATAAACCACTTTGATTTCAGGATAAGGCAATATAGAAGTCAGGTTGAATAAATAAAAAGTCTTGAAACAGTTCAGAGGAAGACAACCAAAATGATATGGAGTCTGTGTCAGAAGACTTACGAGAAGAGACTTGAAGACCTAAATATGTACACTCTGGAGGAGAGGAGGAACAGGGGAGATATGATTCAGACCTTTAAATACTTAAAGAATGTTAATGAACAAACAAACCTCTTCCAAAGATGGGGAAGCTGTAAAACTATAGGGCATAACATGAAGCTGCAAGGGGTAAACTGAAAAGCGATGTCAGGAAATACTTTTTCACTGAAAGTGTGGTGGATGCTTGGAATACCCTCTCGATGGAAGTGGTGGAAGCAAATATAGTGACAGAATTCAAAATGGCATGGGACAGACACAAAGCTAAAGTTGAAAAAGAGCAAACCACTCATGAATGCAGCAAAATATGACATTGAGAATATACCACTGGAATTTAAAGACTGCCTGCAAAATCGATTTGCTGCTTTAGATACAAATGACAGAGCTCCAGAAGAGTTATGGAATGACATCAAGAAGGTTGTGTTGGAAGAAAGCGAGAAGTCTCTACAAAAGGTGAAAAGGCAAAAACGGCCAAAATGGATGATGGAAGAAACTCTGAAAATTGCCCAGAAACGCAGAGAAGCTAAAGCCAGAGGAGAAAGAAAGATAATCACAGAACTCAACAGAGATTTCCAATGTGCAGCAAGACAGGAAAAGGAAAAGTACTACAATGACGCATGCAAGGAAATAGAAGCAGAAACTATTAGAGGAAGAACAAGGATCGGCTTTCCTAAAGCTACGAGAGTTAAAGAAAAAGTTCCAGCCTCGAATTGGAATGTTACAAGATGCTCAAGGTTCTATACTGAATGATGCTGAGAAGATCAAAAAAAGATGGAAGGAATATACGGAGTTTTTATATCATAAAGATGAAGTGGACCAACAGCTCTTTCAACCTGTACCTTATGATCGGGAACCATTAGTGATGAAAGAAGAAATTGAAGCAGCATTGAAAGCCTTATCAAAGAACAAAGCACCAGGCATTGATAGCATTCCCATAGAAGTATTACAGCAATCTGATGCAGCTGTTACCGTACTTACAAGGCTCTGCCAAGAAATATGGAAGACAACATCATGGCCAACTGACTGGAAAAGATCTGTGTTTATACCAATACTAAAGAAAGGTGATCCAACTGACTGTGGAAATTATCGTACAATTGCTCTGATCCCACATGCCAGCAAGATTCTACTTGAAGATTATTCAAAAGAGACTACAACCATACCTGGAACAAGAACTACCTGAAGTGCAAGCAAGGTTCAGGAAAGGGCGAGGAACGAGAGACATCATTGCGGATGTGAGATGGATCCTTGAAAAGACTAAGGAATACCAAAAGGATATCTATTTGTGCTTTATCAACTATAGCAAAGCTTTTGACTGTGTAAACCATGAGAAACTCTGGGCCACATTAAGAAGCATGGGTATACCAGAACACCTGATCGTTCTCTTGCACAATCTGTACATTGATCAAGAAGCAACAGTTCGAACGGAACAAGGAGAAACAATGGTTTAAAATAAGCAAAGGTGTAAGACAAGGCTGCATACTTTCCCCCTACCTATTTAATTTATATGCAGAACAAATCATCAGAGAAGCAGGATTGTATGAAGACAACAGAGGTGTGAAGATTGGTGGAAGACTCATCAATAACCTGCGCTATACTGATGATACCACATTACTGGCTGAAAGTGAAGATGATCTGAAACATTTGCTTCTCACAATCAAACAACATAGTCTCAAAATGGGCCTGCACCTTAATGTAAAGAAGACAAAGATCATGACAACTGGTATAATCAACAGGTTCATCGTTGAAGGAGAAGAAATTGAAATTGTGAACAACTTTAACCTACTTGGATCAACTATCAATAAAGAAGCAACAAGCAGTTAAGAAATCAGACGAACCATTGCTCTTGGCAGAATGGCTATGAAAGACCTAGATAAGATTCTCAAGAGCAGAGATGTCTCTCTCCATACAAAGATTTGACTTGTTCAAGCCATGGTATTTTCAATAATATCATATGGATGTGAAAGCTGGACAGTGAAAAAGATAGACAGGAAGAAAATTGATGTCTTTGAATTATGGTGCTGGCGGTGAATACTGTGTATACCATGGACTGCCCGAAGAACAAACCAGTTGGCACTAGAGGAGATCAAACCTAAGCTTTCTTTAGAAGCTCAGATGACAAGTCTTCGACTTTCATACTTTGGACACATCATGCGAAGAGAGAGATCATTAGAAAAAGACATCATGCTTGGCAAGATAGAAGGTCAACGCAAAAGAGGAAGGCCAGCAATGAGATGGATTGATAGAAGAAAAGTAGCTATGGGTACCAGTCTGTCAACAATGAGCCACCTGACTGAAGACCGAACACAATTTAGGATAGCTATCCAGAGGGTCGCCATAAGTCGACTCCAACTCGACGGCACTTAACAATAACAGACACAGTGGATCCCTTTATGGCAACAGGATAAAATCAAAACAAACATAACTATCTAATATCTCAGAAAATAAGGGTGGACTACACGGAGCAGTGGGAACACCTCTAAACAAAGGCATGGGGAGGGGTGACCTGCACGGAGCGGCAAGTGCATCTACTCTTGCCGCCTTGCTGGGAAGACTAGATGGACCATAGTGGTCTTTGTCTGCCGTCATATACTATATGTTACTATGTTACTATGTATATCGTCGGCATCTATCAGAATCTGGACAGGAAATTGCTAGAGGATGTCACATAGAGGCCGGATGTATATATTGAATAGTAGAGAGGAGAGAGAAGAACCTTGTGGTACATCCTGGTTAAGGGTGAGTGGAGTTGAGGTGTGTGTTCATATCCTTATCTTGTCATTGTGATTGGTGAGATATGAGTGGAACCACTTGAGGGGGTGCCGTGGACTCCAATTTGGTGGAGTTTGAGGAGAAGCTGGTGGGATACAGTGTCAAAGGCAGCAGAGATGTCTAGAAAAAGCAGGAGGAAGCCTTATGTGATTGATTCGATGCCAGTGATGAGTGAATTTAGCAGGGAGGTATAATGTGCAAGTGAGCTAATGCACCTACACACATTAACAGTTCTGTCAAACAATTGTCTGTTTCAGCATAGATGGCTTCATAGTTAAAAGCTGTAAAATCAGAAGGGGTGATAGTCAAAGGCATTTAGGCAGTTTGTAGATATGAAAACCACCTAAATGCCTCCCAGCGAGTTATTCAGTGGCACTAATGTGTGATAATGGCAGCAATGGGCACCCTCTGACCCTGGTCACAAGGGCCCTGCAATTGGGCAAGAATTAAACTCATCCACTCCCACAATTGGATGGTGAAAGGAGTAGCTCAGACAATTATAAAAGGAATTTATAAAAAAAGGAGTAGCTCAGACAATTATAAAAGGAATTTATAAAAGCCAGAAAGATAACAAACAATAAAGCATTCTCACATGCAGCCCCCATTCTATGGAATGCCCTTCCAGACGAAATTAGATCTCTCTCAGAGATCATTGAATTCCGCAAAAAACTTAAAACACACCTGTTCACCTCACACTATGGATCTCTGTCAAACACACCTACCCAACTAGAAAATGGATAATATAATGCCAGTCCTCATAAGCCAAATCGGTCTTGACATAGGATTTGAAACCCAAATGCTTATATTACGACTCAACCATGTCTCACTCACAGCTGTATATAGTTTTCTCTTTGTTCCCTGTAAACAGTTCATTATGTTCCAAGTAATGTAATTTAAGTTGTTATGGTTTAAAGCTGTTCCATGTAATGTAATATAAGTTGTTTTAAGTTGTTCTCTGTATTAACAGACGTTGACCTGTTATAATGTTGTTCCATGTAAACCGCACCTGATCTCTGGAAGGTGCGGTATATAAGAAACTGTTAATTAAATTAATTAAATTAAATTACATTTGGCTGAGAAGACCTCCTTCTTCTGCCATGCTGCCTTGGATCTTGCAATCCATTGGACTCCAAAATCTCACCATCCTCTGTTTTAGCAGCATTTCCATTAATTTATTCACCACAGAGGTCAAACTAACCAGCCTGAAGTTCCCAACCTCATCCTTACTTCAACTTTTGTGTAAAAAGACCACATGCACCCTTCTCCCTTTTTTAAAGAAGCATTGAAAAGGTCAGACGGTGGAGCCACTAGAACCTCCCCAAGTTCCTTCAATATTTTGAATATATCCCACCCGTCCTATCACTCTGTCTACTTTAAGTTAAGCTAGTTCTTCACGAACACAGTCTTCTGAAAATCACTAAAAATCCCCCTCACTTCTGCTCCTATTTGTGGGTGTTTTCTGAGGTCCTGTTCCTCTTCCACAATTGGGCACTTTGGCTGATGAGTCAAGAGTTTATGTCTGTTATGTATGTTATTGGAACTCCGTGGTTTTATCCATATATTTCTGGAATAAAAAGGATAAATTAAAAAAAAATAATAATCTCATCCACTTTCTCTTTTTGGTTTCTTCTCCCAAGATAGACCCTGACCACCATATCTAGGGGCAGTTCAAGACAATCCCCCTGCCCAAACAGCCAAAATGGAAGGACCTCCTCAGAGCTCTAGTCAGGGAACAGGAGGTCCCGTCACTCAGAGCACTGGTAAGGTGGTTACCCCAAGAATAAAGAAAACAATGTATTCCCAGCCAAAATACTTTTTTAAAACTTTGTAAAGATGGTTATATTCATTAAAACTTATAGCAGTTTAATTATGTAGCTTGGGCATCTAATATAAAACATAAGACTTGTGACAGTGGTCCCTGGACTGTTGCAGTATTTAATGTAAATATATACTCTGCAAAGGCTGTGGAGATGGAAGATAATAACACACCAAGGAGCAAAGAGAAAATGCGAGAACCACAATGCAGTTTATAATAACAAAATAAAATTATTATATTTAATTTTATTTTGGTGCTTTAAATTGTACAGCGGTTCTCGGTTTTTCTTTTTGAAATACTATATATTCTGTATCCAATGAAACCCCTCTACCAACAATGGGTAAACAACAGAAATACGACATTTCCACATAGAACTCAACATACCAAAAATAATTTCTGATTCTGGTGTCATCTCAGTAACAGCACTATAAACTCTCACCAGTACTAGGCATATTTTGAAGTAATAAGAACCTTACAAAAATTATACTCAAGATCTATAGAGAAAATCTATCATATCATAACAGCATTAACTTCCAAAACTCACACACGGGACCTATCTAGAAGGAGGAGCACCGTAAATATCGCAGTGGGCCATAAGACACCCATAAACCTATTCAGAAAACCAAGCAAGCCAGATTATTATTTATCCCGACACAGAAACTCCATGCTAACAGAACACCTGCCTCAGTCACACACTCAGAACATAGATATTCACCAAACTAAAAAGAGAGATAAGTAGACAAAAATTAAACTGAAGCCCCAAGAAGCCAGACTCTGCATCAGTGGCATAGCCAGGACTGATTTTTTGGTGGGGCCTGGGGTAATACGTATGGATGAGCACATTGCAATGTGAATGTTGACACTGCCTCCAGTTACTCTCTCATTTCACTGTTCTGCTGCTGCTGATTTGTTGGCTCTCATGCCAAAATGGAGGAGCCACGGCCCACTCAGGCCCATCCCTGGCTACACCCCTGCATGAACTACAAAGAACACCAGGGAAATAGAAGGAGATGCAGGTGCCCATGTCCTATACAATATAAAGCTAGAACGTGCAAAATTCAAAGACTGACCTACTCCACTCACTAAATTTAAAATAAAATTGATTTTTCTACCTTTAATGACTGGCCATTTTATTCTCTAATCATGTTGATCTCAGTCTCTGGTTTCTGATTTCCTTTGTCTTCTGTTAACTTGTTTTCCAGAGTCTCTGGCCAATCTGCCATTTTTCTCCCCTCTTGTCTTTTTCGCTTCCTTACATAATACTTATCTTACATTTATCTTTTCCTTTCAGATTTCTTCCATTTATTTTTCTCTTTCTCTAAACTCAGATTTTACTACACCTTCTTACTTTCCAGTCCTCGGTCCCCCTTTTGTTACGCATCTACCAATATTCAACCCTCAACACACACCCCTGATTCACCATCTCTCTCTCCTTCCGGAGCCTCTTACTCCCCAGTCTTTAACTCTCGCCTTTCTCTCCTCCTCCCCCCATGTCCAGCATGTGTCCAGGGCTGGACCCGAGTTGGTTCAAAATGTTGGCAACCTAAACAAACCTTAAGCCTTATTTCACCCCCTCCATTCCCCCATCCCCTGCTGTCAGAATCAATTGTTTAGTTTTCAATGTCCTGCTTTTGCTGGCACCCTGAGAAAATCTTAAGCCTATAGCCACCTCCCCCGGATGTCTCAATCTATTATTTAGCTTTCAATGTTCTGTTCTTTGCTGCCCCTCAGACATTGCCATCTACAGGCTGATGGAGAAAGCCGGAACCAAAGTCGCACGCTACCAACTCTGTACTCTTCTTTCCAGCGCACCGATAGCGTGCAACTTCAGAGCCGGCATGCAGAAAGGGCTCATATGCAAATCAGCTACGTGTCAGTCATGCATTAAACTGTGGCACAAATGGCAGTGTTAAACTGAGAGAGCAAGCCAAACACATATGCAACGAAGTCGGCACAAATTTGGCATGCTCTCTCTGAAAAAAGGGCACAGGGTGGCTAATTTTCATATGAGCCCCGACACTATTTTGAAGGCATCAGAGGCTTTCCCCAATGCCTGGATCATCTGAGGGAAAGCTCCTGATGCCATCAAAATACTGTCAAGGGGTGGTGCCCCTGACAGAAAGTAAACGCCTGGTGGCCCAGGAGTTCTGATCCCCCTACCCACCCACCCAACTAAAATTAACCCTCGTGGCCTAGTGGCCCGACCCACCATCACCCTCCCGGTACCTTTGCAAAAGTGACTCACACTAGACCACCAGGGTTATTTTTGGTTGAGTGGGTGGGGAGATCAGAGCCGCTGGGCTACAAAGATTATTTTTAGTTGGGTGGGCGGGTGCTGCTAGACCACTAGGGATCTGCTTTCTGTCATGGGCACTAGCCCCCCTACAGTATTTTGATAGCAGCAGGGGCTTTCCCTGATGCCTGAAGCATCTGAAGGGAAGTTTGACATTTCCCCTCAGATGATCCAGGCTTTGGGGAAAGCCCCCGATGCAATCAAAAGACTGCCGGGGGCATGCACAAGACGTTTAACCCACCTCAAAACCAGGCGCAGAGATATTGGCACTAAGGCTGGTTATGAAATCCTCTATTTATTTCTCTGCATTGGGGTGCAGACAATATTAGCATTCCATTTTAATTCATGCAGCTCATTTGCCTATAATTTAGATATTTTTGGCATTATGTGTGTGCTAGCTTTTCCTTTACTATTTACGCGCATGTCCATCTCTTTTTTCCATTTGGCTGTGGTGATAATTGTGTCTAAAAGCTGTGTTATCTTCACGTAAAGGCTGTGCTAGTTTTCTGCATCAGTTGGCAAGTTAACCTAATGGTTAACTTGGCCCTTCATCTGTCCCCCTCTCTCCTCCCCTACTCATTGTCTCTCACCTCTCTTTCTGCCATCCTGTTCATCTCCTTTTTCTGCCCTACCATGTCCACCATTTCCCCCCTTTCTCTCTTCCTCCTCCTGTGTCCAATATTTATTTATTTAATAGTTTTCTTTATACCGCTTTATCATTTCAGCCCCCCTTCCTCAGAACACCAGCTGTTCACTGCCCCTCTCAGCCCATGTCCACAATCTGCCCTCCATGCCCGATGTCCAGCATCTGCCCTTTCTCCCAGATCTCTTCCCAATGCCCCAGTATCTGTTCTCTATTCCCCTATGCTCCCCAGCTCATATTCAGCATCAGTTGTCTACCCCTATCCCATGTCCACCAACTTCAGGGCGGGCATATTTCCTCCACCCCGATTCCATGTCCAGCATCTACCCTCCATCCCCCTGGATACTTCTGGCATGTCCAGCATCTGCCCTCTACCCCCCATCCCATATCCACCATCTGTCATCCATCTCTCCCACCTCTAACCCTTACTCTGTGGCCATCATCTGCCCACTGCTCCTCCTCACTACTAGACACTGTAATTGCACCAGCCACTGCCGCCGAATATCGGGCCCTACATTCCTGACAAACAAGACTACACCTAATCCCACTGTCATGACTTGAATTATCATTCTAGAGCAGGGGTGGGCAAGTTATCCTCCGCCTCCCTCATAGACCTCCTCAACCCCACCCCCCATAACAGATCAAGAAGGACCTTTGCTACCAACACACTTGTAATCCCCAAGGAAACAACAAAATGTTCTCAGGCAACAAGGAACAGAGCCTTCGCGTTCTATGCCCCAACATGTTGGAATAACCTTCCCCCCAACATCAGAGCGATCACGGACCTCACCCAATTCAGGAAGGCCTTAAAGCATCATCTGTTTCTTCGATATTACTCACAGCCCAATGATGCAACCTCAACTGCCACACCCCAGCCCACCCCGACAGCATCCCCAATACACCCTATGCAGACCGAAACTACTGGGAGCCCTAACCCAGCTACCTGATAGGCCAACGAACTGCTAACAAATATAAACAAAGTGAGGCTGTAAATAACTGTAAACAATCAACAAGTTTTGTACATAGTTACGAGTCCCAGCCATACCGTTGAACGTTGTAGCGACAAAGGGCTCAGCCTGTACATGGTGGCCCCAGTTATAAATCCAAGTTACGTCACCTGTTCAATGTAAGTACAATGCAGGTCCTTTCTGCATTGTACAAAGAAATGTTAATTGTAAACCGCACTGATTGTAAAGAGCGCGGTATAGAAAAGCTTTTAAATAAATACATAAATAAATAAATAAATTCCAGTCCTGGAGGGCTGCAGACCAGTCAGGTTTTCATGATGTCCCTAATGAATATTCATGGATCCATTTCCATACAATGGAAGGCAGTGGATGCAAATAGATCTCATGAATATTCACTAGGGACATCATGAAAACCTGACTGGTCTGCGGCCCTCCAGGACCGGAATTGCCCACCCCTGTTCATGAGCAATGTTTCATTCATGTGAGTTAACTCACCAGGTCTCAGTTTTCCAAATAAGTCACACAAGGATTTAAAATACATAACAGAGATGCCAAGCTATCAGAGTTCAAGGTGAGCTATACTCCCTTCATCAATCTAGGCCTGACAAAATGAAGGGGGCATAGATCTCAAATGTTGGTCACAGTTATGTTGAGTTAGTGTAGTGAAGAGGTATCACCTAGAAAGTTTGGCTCATATTTCTGCAAGGTCATGGAGAGTTATTTCAGTTCTTTAAGAGCTTTTTTCTTCTAACTTTTACTTTGAAATGATATTTCTCTTCCCCTCCTACAAGACAGAGGTTTATATAGAGGGCGATACCCAGAAAGATTGAAACACAGAAACATTCTGCACAGATTCCATTAACGGTAAACAGAGGGGTGAGTAGCTGACACTGGTTATTACAGCAGTGCTTTATACAGTTGTGTTTGTGTTGCTGACTGCATGGGCTTTAGGTTGTTTGACTGCCTCAGAGTTATTGTCTGGCACCAGCATAGGCAGAAGGAATGGTGCGACTGACCAATGAAAGCTGCTGCCACTGCTGTTTAAGCCTAATTGAGTTTAGGTCAAGAAGAAACTAGAGAGATGCTGATGGGAAGAAACAGGAGGTGGGACGGGCAGCTGGAAGACGGGAATCGCTCGTTGCAGGGAGGGAGAAAAGGAAGTTCAGTGAGAGGGAGATGAACAGCTGGGGTGGAAGAGGCTGAGAAGGGGACAGTCGGAGAACTGGAATGAGGAAGAAACCAGATAGAAAGAGGGTGAAGGGAGGGAAAGAGAAAAACAGTTTGAACAAAGGGGGAAAATGGAAACAAAAGCCAGTAGAAGGGGAGAACAAAGGTAGTAGAAATGTAAAATATAAAAAGAGAAAGAAAACAAAATATAAATTAAGTAAGTACAAAGAAATAAAAATCAAAGGGCTCCTTTAACTAAAACCCGCTAAGGTTTTGCATTTAACATGCAAACAAAAGCACATGAAGTGCAAAGCTTCCTCATTGGCTGCTGGGGGTGTGAGCAGCATGTCTGCGGCAGTTAATCTTCGGCTGTGAATGTTAATGTGCGCTCCAGTAAGGCACGTTCACTGAACAATCCCCATAGAGATGTTATTAGGTGAACTCGCTTTTACAGCCATGTTGCCACTGAGCACGCGGCAATTTCCCTGGCACTAGTGGTCATGTGCTCTCCACGCCCATATTCCGCCCATTCCCCGCCCCATCGCATGGTGGCTGGTTACTCTGTGTTTTAAAGGGTTGGTGGCTGGCATTTCCCCATGTTACTGTTCCTGGTTCCTAGTTATCACATGTTAAAATGCACATTAACTGATCATCGGGCTTTAGTAAAAGGGGCCTAAAATAAGCATGTGAGCAACAAAAAAAGGGAAAAAAAAGATTTCTTCATATCTGAAAATTCTTTGGTGCTCAGAATTGCTGAATAGTTTTCCAACCTTGCATATGTGAATGTGTGTATGTAGTACTGGTGTAGGGGTTGTTGCTATGCTTGTATGTGCTTATGTGATTGTGTGTATGTAGTACTGGTGTAGGGGTTGTTGCTATGCTTGTATATGCTTATGTGATTGTGTGTATGTAGTACTAGTGTAGGGGTTGTTGCTATGCTTGTATGTGCTTATGTGATTGTGTGTATGTAGTACTGGTGTAGGGGTTGTTGCTATGCTTGTATGTGCTTATGTGATTGTGTGTATGTAGTACTGGTGTAGGGGTTGTTCTATGCTTGTATGTGCTTATGTGATTGTGTGTATGTAGTACTGGTGTAGGGGTTGTTCTATGCTTGTATGTGCTTATGTGATTGTGTGTATGTAGTACTGGTGTAGGGGTTGTTCTATGCTTGTATGTGCTTATGTGATTGTGTGTATGTAGTACTGGTGTAGGGGTTGTTGCTATGCTTGTATGTGCTTATGTGATTGTGTGTATGTAGTACTGGTGTAGGGGTTGTTCTATGCTTGTATGTGCTTATGTGATTGTGTGTATGTAGTACTGGTGTAGGGGTTGTTGCTATGCTTGTATGTGCTTATGTGATTGCGTGTATGTAGTACTGGTGGGGTTGTTGCTATGCTTGTATGTGCTTATGTGATTGTGTGTATGTAGTACTGGTGTAGGGGTTGTTGCTATGCTTGTATATGCTTATGTGATTGTGTGTATGTAGTAGTAGTGTAGGGGTTGTTGCTATGCTTGTATGTGCTTATGTGATTGTGTGTATGTAGTACTGGTGTAGGGGTTGTTCTATGCTTGTATGTGCTTATGTGATTGTGTGTATGTAGTAATGGTGTAGGGGTTGTTGCTATGCTTGTATGTGCTGATTTGTAACTTGAGTTATATGTCTGGGAATGGCTGCTATCCTGGATGACATCCGAAGCTGTGTTTGTCTCTGGGTCTGTGGGGTGATTTCAGTGTCTGTGTATAGTCGAGACAGATCCTATCGTCCAATCCCCAGTATCCCGATACTTGCCAAAATACTGGAGAAGGAGACTCAACGCCAAATACAGCAGTATATTGACACATATTCCCCGTTAGATCAGAGCCAGCATGGATTCAGGGAAGCTCATGGAGTCGAGACCCTCATGACCTCCTTAATCAATACACTAATCATCACGATCAATAACATAAAGTCAGGTGTGGCAATGATTTTCCTCGATATATCGGCCGCATTTGACTCAGTCGACCATAAGATACTACTATCACGACTCTTTGAAAAGGGTATTCAAGGTCTAGCATTGAATTGGTGTAAATCATACCTGGAAAATCGTCAGCAACAAGTTCGCATCGGCTCAAACACATCCGAACCATTCCTCCAAACGCAAGGTGTCCCACAAGGATCCTCCCTCTCTGCGCTGCTTTTCAATATATATGCAGCCAATCTGCCAAATCACCAAATCCTTCAATGTATCTTGCCTCATCTATGCAGACGATGTGCTTATCTTCACTCCGATTGACACCACGAGTCCAAATTACTCTAACTTAACCAACTGTTTCAATGCAATAACAGATTGGCTCTTAGCCCAAAACATGCGAATTAATCTCAAAAAGACAGAAGTCTTAGTTGTCACCAGAAACAAGCTCTTCTCCCCACCAGTTTCACTCAAAGTAAGAGATGCTGAGCTCCCAATCAAGAAGTCAATCCGCTACCTAGGTGTTATACTCGATCAACGGCTAGATTTTACTGAGCATATAAAAAGTACGGTAAAAACGATTTACTTTAAGATAAAAAGCTTACGCCACCTAAAACCCATGTTAGAAGCGAATGACTTCCGTTCTATATTCCAGGCAATAGTCACTCCTCACTTTGACTATGCAAATATTGTCTTACATGGCCTACCAATGAACACCATCAACCCGCTGCAACTAGTAATGAATGCTGCGGCACGTCTCTTAGTTGGTGCATCACGAAGAGACCATATTACGCCAATCCTAATGGACTTACACTGGCTCCCAATAAGATGCAGAATTACTTATAAAGCGCTCCTTACCACATTCAAGGCCTTCTATAAAATTTCGCCATCAACGATCGCTGACCTCATCTGTCAAGCACCTAGTACAAGAGCAAGAAGACCTCTCACTGAAAACATGCTAGTCATACCCAGCGAATCCACAAATTGGTCCCAATCAACGATCAACAGGGCATTTAATTCTTTTGCTCCTAGATGTTGGCATAAACTCCCCCCAGATATTAGAGCAATACGAGATATTAAACAATTCAGAAAGGCTATCAAGCACTATTTAATCACGGAATACTTTCAGCCACCGTAACATAGATCACCTGCAACATGTACCTCCAGTGCTTAACAAAAACCCCAATGTATTAGAATTAAGCAATGCAGTTGTTTATACACTTATGTTTTTGTTGATCTTATGTAAATAGTTAATGGAATGGTTCTACAAATAGAGTATCCCAGTTATCCAAGTTCTTAAACTGTTATCTGTAAACTCATACTTATTTAAATGTACTGAGATGTTTTTGTTCTATATAAACCGCGCTGATGCCGAATAGTGCGGTATAGAAGAAACTTTAAATAAATAAATAAATAAATCTCTACGTGTAAGTTTGCAATTCCTGGGTTTATGTGTGTGTATTGTGCATGTGTGTGCAGCCCATGCACACCTCGTGCACGTAAAGAATACAGGTTTGGTGGTTTTCAAGGCAAATAATTACCTCTTCATCAACCACAACACATTGTGCTGTGCCCCTTCCTTTAATCTCCCTCTGCTAAGAGTTCTGCGAGTTCTCCAGTTTTATCGTTATAAATGTGTACAGAAAAGATTTGAAAACAGGCTTTCTGGATCGAGCAGCCCTGAGTGTGTTGTGTGGAATTTGTGGCAGCATGGGTGCATGGCTATCTTTCTCTCTGTGTCTATAAATATTTGCATGCAAATGACAGTCTACAGTATTTACTGCTGGTAGATGGATATACCTGAGCGTGAACACCTGTTTGCACACATCTTTGTCCAGAACGGTTGTCTGCTGTCAGTGAGTGCCTGCAGTATCTGCGTAAGTGCATAGCGGTACCTGGGAAAATTAATGCTCATTCAAGGTCGGTCTGTGTGTGTGTGTGTGTGTGTGTATGTGTGTGTGTGTGTGTGTTTCAACACTCGTGTTCTTGTGAGTGACTGTACACAATATACACTACTGAGTATGACAGTAGTCCTCTTTTTCTTGTATTTGTTGAAATCCTCCTCTATGACCCTTGGCAGCATAAGCCTAGCACCTCATATCCCCAGCACAGACCCAGACTGATCACTTTAGATCAACACCAGGCATATGAAGATTTTGGAAATCTGATTTATTTTATTTATTTATTTGCTTTTATATACCACGCTCTTTGAAATCAGTGCAGTTTACATAAAACAAGAACAGTAACAGTTTACATGGAACAATTTAATACTGACACTGTGAGGGTAACTTTACTGTGGGTCGCCTAAGTTGAGAAGGAATGTAGGCGCTTGTTTCTGGTCTGTTTTATAAGGACACACAGACAGCTATGTGCCCCGATTCCAAGATGGATCCTGCCTCTATTCCCCTTCCTGATCTCCCCGCACAGCTAGAACCGCAGGACGAGGAGAGCTGGCTGGGGCGGGAGGGTGTGGGGTCTGGGTGAAGCGGGGGCGGGGGTGGGCTGAGCCGGCAGTACGTACAGGGCCAATTCAGGTCACAGCCCTGTACATCCTGCAGGGTCAGAGGAGACCAGCTGATTATTCCACCTCAAAGGTGGCCAGGGCTGGGTGCAGGGAGGTCCCTATTGCCTGATCTAGGCCCCAGCGGGCCAGCCATGGGTCAGGTGGCAGGGAAGAGAGAGGGCATGTAAAATATGCATGTCCATGTGTAGTTTTAATGTATTTTATATACACTATATACCTCAGGACTCCACCCCCCCCCCCCAACAATGATGCTGGAATCAGTGACAGTGGGGGTCAGAAGCATGGCTCAGCACGGGAGGGGACAGTTCAGCACAAGAGGGGAACAGAGTGCGGGGGGGGGGGGGGCAGAATGGCCAGGGCTTCTGCCTAAGGTGACAGAAACACTTTCAGGTATTACATTATGTCTTGTACCACAATGATGTCACAAAATAGATGCATTCTCGTTCCATACCTTTGACCTCAGACTTTTGGCGCCATTTGAAGGGATTTAAATGCCGCTGTTTGTTCAGTGTCATCTGTAATGCCGATGGTGTGTGGGTTTGAAGCTACATGAACAAGGCAAGTTCTCTTCCTCCCTTTTTTCCTGCCAACATTGTTTGGATGCTTTTGCACCTATTAGTTGTTAATATGTTTCTGTACACATTTTTAGGGCTCCTTTCTTTTCAATTGATTGTACTACTGGAGGTCAGTACTTAGCGGTTGTCCCACATTGACCAAGTAAGGTTTCTATACTGATAAACTTCCATACATTCTTGCACAGTTTGTAGTATTAAACACTGGGTCTTTTTTCACTCGTGCCATGAGACAAATCAATTGCCTTCACCCTATAGCTCGATTGGCACAGTATTTATTTTCATTCCCATATGGTTCTATTGAATACTGTCTCAAAGAGCACCAGACATCATACATAGGGGTATGTTTACTAAGCAGTCTTAAAGTGCAGCGGGCGTTAGTGTGCAGGATGCCATATAAGGTAGTGGGCATTCCAGTCTTAAGGTAGCATTAAGGGTTATCGTGCGATAAGGTACTTTTCGTGTGATAGAGGGAGCCGTGGCACGTTTATGCGCATTAGCCTTAATTAGGTGTGCTGACCTACAAACACAGCAACAGAGGTGTAGCACAATGGTTACTACATTGACTGATAAAACATGGGTCATGAGTTTGATCTTCCAGTGGGCCTGATGAGTAAGACTGTCTGAAACATTATCCTTTACTTTAAATCAGTGCTGTCTGAGGCATTTTCTTTTTTAATTTAAATTAGTGCTGCCAGCAAACACACCCTCACAGTGCCGTAACCTAAGGTGCCGCATAAGGCACGCCAGAGGGTACATTATAAAGTGCACTGTCCGCCAAGGCACCTTATAATGTTCCCTATAGGGCGCCTTATAAGGTACCTTATATGGCGCTTTATAGGGTGCCTTATAGAGCGCTTTAGAAGGCGCCTTATGAGGCACCTTAAGGCTACAGCACTGTGAGGGTGTTTTTGCTGGCAGCACTAATTTAAATTAAAAAAGAAAATGCCTCAGACAGCCCTATCAAAAACCCCCACTGTGGGATCAAACCCATGACCTTGGCTCTACAGGCAGTGAAGCAACCAGTGGGCTACAGCTACTAACAAACCCTTGGCTGGCTACAGAAGGACTGCAGGTCACCACACAAACTGCTGTGGTTACTAGGATAGGGTTAATCCACCCGTACCCATGATGCACTGCACATGCAAATCAGAAGTCTACAGATGATCACAAGATAGGGTATGCACCCCCACAGCACCTCGGCCTGGTAGGGGGAACTGACCGTGTGCACCCCCACAGCACCTCAGCCTGGTAGGGGGTACTGACTGTGTGTGGTACTGGCACAGAGTAGCTACAGACCGTCACATTGTGCGGGTACTGTGCTCACCCTGAGGGTGAGGTGGGGCACCCAGCACCAGGTCCACAGCACCTTTTAAGGCTGAAATATGCCATGCTGCAGGTCCTCATCAGTGCTACTGTGTGTGATAGTTAATTCCTGCAGACACATTTAGGATATATCTGTATTTCTCAGTCATGTCTAGTCCTTATGGGCTATGATGCACCCAGACTAGTGTATTTTCTGTGTTGGTGTCATGATCGCATGATGAAGGTAAGGGGGTGTTTGGACCCATAGGCAATAATGTACTACCCACCAACCCACCCTTTGTGGCTCACAGGATCTCCCACAAACAGATCCACATTCTACCTTCCTGCAATAGTGGCAGTAGAAGGGAACCATCAACCCCAGGCTTGCTGGGGAACAAACACCCTAGAGGGCAGTCAATGCAGATCTGTACACATCCATAAAGCAATAGCAGACAGACAGTAGGCTTGGAAATGCTCAGCTTCCCCCCACCACTATCTGACATTCTCCAGCAGCAAGCCTCCAGCTGCTGCACCCTGCAAGGTGTTCCAACCAGACACATACTATTTATTTATTTAGCTGTATTTATATCCCGCTTTTCACCGGTTGAAAGTGGTGGAACATTGAACGAGGAGGGGGGGGGGGGGGAGAAAATAATCAATTTTAGAGTATGTGCCATCACCATGCGGGGCAACATTCATGATTTTAACAAATATTTGTGACATAAACATAGACATTGAGCTACAGTCTCATTGGTGGGTGTTTGTTTCTGGTCCGAGGTATTCCTGGAATATTGTGGTTTTTAGTTGCTTCCTGAACGTTAAGGGGTCTTTGTTGTTTCTGATGTGATTCGGTAGACCCCCTTGACTGACATGGCATGGCCATACCACATTTGGGTTGGCAATGATGATGTCCAGGCTATCCCCCCTAACCCTGTATGTGGTATGTTTCACACATTTGTGTTGACATTATCTACACATGTCATTCGACCCACACCCACTGGCAACATGATATCCCAGCACACATGGGTGATGTGTCCATACATGGGACGTTGGATGGGTGGCCGGCCCTATGCACCTTACCAGGGGCCACGTCCATGACATGTGACTTTCTACAAGGCCATGGATAGCAATGTTTGACAAACTACAAGCGTTGTGTGACCTGTCTGTCTGTTGCACGGAGCATAATGGTCTCGGTGGACTTGCATCTGTCCCATTCTGGGCTATCTGATGTTGTTCTGTTCCTCTGACCTGGGCCTTGGATGGTTATGGCAGGTGTGCCTGCCAACACTAGGGGCCATTGCACGGGTATGGGCTATTGCCACCTGTGCTCATGTGTGTGTTTCAGGCTGTGGTGTGCAACCTAAGCAGGTGCATGTATCCTTCCAACAGCATCTGTGATGTTCATCTGCAAACACGTGTGTGATTCCTGGTGGATGGGCAGATGTGTGACCTGACTCAGCATGCATATCTGGGAACATGTCTCTGTTACAGACCTTCAGAATTGGATCTCATAGCTAATGTGGGTGAGGTGTTATTTACGCACATCCACATCTGCGCCTACCATATCATCTGGATACATCAACGGTGTGTGTGCTGAGCTGTGGACCTCATGGACTGTGGGAGAGGTGCTATCTACCCACCATACTGTAGGAACATATCTGACTGACATACCCTCCGTTGCAATCAGCTCTCAGGCCCCCTGGGGTTTGGGTGTCCTAGGACACATCGTCAGCAACATACAGCATAGCAGCAGGGTGACTGCCAGGACACCATACGCAGGTATCAGGAACTCCTGGAGATGTGGAGCATGGATTCAACAGTCTAGGCACACTGCACCATATCACCAGGGTGACTGACAGCCAATGTTCCCTCTAATTTTCTGTAGGCTGTGTGCGCATAAAATATCAGCTGTGTGCAGCTTTTGAAGGAAGGTTAAATTTTTGTGCGCCACATAACGACACTCGGAGTTATATACTTTAAAATTTGACTACACGTCAGAATACAGTATGTACACCACATTGATTTTAATCAAATTAAATGAAAATAGACGATTACTAAATGAAACAGGACATTTCTAGTAATTACAATCATAACTTTTAAATTTTAAGACGTCTGTGTTGTTTTCTATCAGAATCAGAGCCATAATTTTTGTGCGCTCTGTTGTAAAGTATGTGCGCTCGCTCGGCGAGGTGTGTGCGCGCGCACATGCGCACAGCTTAGAGGGAACAGTGCTGACAGCCCACTCTGATGGGCTGCCAGGACTCCTGGGGATAGGGTGATTGGATTTAACAGTCTAGGCACACTGCACCATATCACCAGGGTGACTGAGAGCCCACTCTGATGGCCTCTCAGGACTCCTGGGGATAGGGTGAATGGATTCAACAGTCTAGGCACACTGCACCATATCACCAGGGTGACTGACGGCCCACTATGAAGGGCTGACAGGACTCCTGGGGATAGGATGAATAGATTCAAAAGTATAGGCACACTGCACCATATCACCAGGGTGACTGAGAGCCCACTCTGATGGGCTCTCAGGGCTCCTGGGGATAGGGTGAATGGATTCAACACTGCACCATATCACCAGTGTGACTGACGGCCCACTATGATGGGCTGCCAGGACTCCTGGGGATAGGGTGAATGGATTCAAAAGTATAGGCACACTGTACCATATCACCAGGGTGACTGAGAGCCCACTCTGATGGGCTGTCAGGACTCATGGGGATAGGGTGAATGGATTCAACAGTCTAGGCACACTGCACCATATCACCAGGGTGACTGATGGCCCACTATGATGGGCTGCCAGGACTCCTGGGGATAGGGTGAATGGATTCAACAGTCTAGGCACACTGCACCATATCACCAGGGTGACTGACAGCCCACTATGATGGGCTCTCAGGACTCCTGGGGATAGGGTGATTGGATTCAACAGTCTAGGCACACTGCACCATATCACCAGGGTGACTGAGAGCCCACTCTGATGGCCTCTCAGGACTCCTGGGGATAGGGTGAATGGATTCAACAGTCTAGGCACACTGCACCATATCACCAGGGTGACTGATGGCCCACTATGATGGGCTGCCAGGACTCCTGATGATAGGGTGAATGGATTCAACAGTCTAGGCACACTGCACCATATCACCAGGGTGACTGACAGCCGACTATGATGGGCTCTCAGGACTCCTGGGGATAGGGAGTATGTATTGAACAACATTGGCACACAACCCCATATCACCAAGGTGACTGACAGACCATGTGATGCACGTTTCACAACCCCTGATGGTGGCCCATATGTGTTACCCTGCAAATGCAGATCCCACCATCAGCACATGATGTTTCTGGAAACTCCTTAGGCAAATCTATGGGCTAGCTGTGTTACAGTGTGCTGTAGCACATCAACAGCAGCAGCTGCCATGACCCCAGGATGGCATCATGCCCTCTGTGACCACATCTGTCACCACCTGGGTACAGGGCAAACCACTCAGATGTGATACATAAACAATATGGCATGTGGTTTCACCTGCTGCACTTTACTGTTATAGACTACCTACACACAGCAGCATGGACAGCTGCAATCAACCCTGTCTGTGTATATGGTTATTATGACCTGTGGCCATACACTTACCTCCCGTGGGTTTTCTGCCACACGATTGAAGCGTCTGGTGACTCTCTCCCAGGCCCTTCGCACCTTCCCCATGTCCCTTCGCCTGGAGGCCCCAGGAAACAGCCTGTGCAGCTTGGGCCCAATCAGAGCAGCCAGGTGGCGCAGCTCGCGGTGGCTGAATGCAGGCTTCCTCGTTCGGGTCGCCATTTTCCTGTATGCCATCTGGACGCGTGGACGCACGCAACGCAACTTCCGCACATGTGCATAGCAGCTCATGCACATGCGTGCCGCATGGCTGCGCAACACAGAAAATCACGCTCTTGCGATCCGCATGGCTGCGCGACAGAAAATTGCAAATTGCTAATGCACGCATCTTTCTGCTGCACAGGTTATGGTGTCACCAACAGTATGTCTACGGATCTCTGCAGACACACATAGCACCGATGTGTCTCTCATGTACAAAGGATCACTTAGCTTATTATGAATTATTCCTGTTTACACAGTGTGGGTTTGAACCTCTGGACACATATCCACTGATTCCTAGTGCATTGTCTGATGATGTGTGCTATGTGTGTCACATAGCAGGTACTGCCAAGACACTTACAACAAGGGGTGCTGACAGACCATCAGCGTCGGCTATCAGTCACCCTGGTGATATGGGGTTGTGTGTGCCACTGGAGTATGTTCTGTGGTGCATCTCGATGTGTGCCCAGCAATGATGTGGAGGTTGCCATAGGGGGGTAGGGGGGAGCTTCATATCTGACCATTGGACATGCACAATAGGTTGCGTGGTGCCCATTATGAGGCGATGTAGGTCGGCATGCCACCTTAATGCACGTTATCCTTTAGTATGTGTGCTGACATACAGTCCTGGTGGCAGAGGTGTAGCACAATGGTTGATACATGGACTGCTGAACCAGGGGTCATGAGTTCAATCCTCCAGTGGGGTTCAGGATTACCCTGTCTCAGGCAGCACACATTATTATACAGCAGTGCCAAATTGGGCATAGTGCTTTTAATGTACATCAGTGCTTACATTACAACAGTGTTACCTGCGGCAGTCTCCTTTCTACATTACAGCAGTACAGCCAGGAGAAACACCCTTACAGTGCTATATACGTCATGTGCAGTGCAGCATTATTACTAATGGATCAACGCAACCCTGATAACCGCAGCACACAGTCTGCAGGATTGCCTCTTTAGCCAGCCAGGCATCTGTTCTCAGCTATAGAGCTGTGGCCCACAGGTTACCTCGCTGCCTGTGAAGCCAGAGGTTGTGTGTTTCCATCCACAGTGGGGTTATTTGTGAGTGCAGCCGATGGCAGGTTTTGTAATGTAAATTAGTGGTGGCAGCTATAAGACCCTCACAGTGCTGTAATCTTCAGGTGCCCCATAAGCCACCTTATAGGGCACCCTAAGGTTACAGCACTGTGATGGTTTCTCTGTTGGCAGTACTACATGGCATTACACACATACTGCCCCAGACAGCCCCCATGTACCCTGTAAAATAGTTATCTCCCTATTACAATGCCCTGTTCAATGTATGTCCAGTTTGTGCAATGTGAACAGTACTGATGCTGACTAGCGCAGTATATGGGGCAATGTAAATATCTAAAATACTTTTATTAGACAACCACACTAAGGATTTGAACCACCAACCGGTCACTTCACAGGCATTGCAGTCACCAGTAGGCTACAGCTGTGAAAAGAGGTCTGACTGGCTACAATATAACTTCTGCAGACTGTGTGCTGCGGTTAACAGGGTAGGGTTAGTCCACTCGCACCCATGATGCACTGCACATGCAAAGCAGCAGTCTACAGATGGTCCGAAGATGGGGTGTGCACCCCCACAGCACCTAGGCCTAGTAGTGGGTACAAACCTTCTGTGTTGCTGGTACAGAGTGACTACAGACCGTCACAGTGTGTGTGGCCTGTGCTCACCCTGAGGGTGAGGTGGGGCACACAGCACCTGTCCTGGCTGAGCTGGGCTATACTTCAGGTCACCATTTCTGCCGATGTCTGATAGGTTGTCCCATCAGACACACCTACGGTACACCTTTGTCCATCTGTATATCCCAGTCACATCTGGGCCTTGTGGACTACGATGCCCACGGAATAGTGCATATCCTGTGTGGTTGCTATGCCCACATGATATGTGTGTGGGAGGAAAGGAGCTGTTTGGACACATAGGCGGAGTGTGTTGGACCACCGTCACTCTGGAATCCAGGGTCCCCCAACAACAGATCCACATTCTATATCCTGGCAATGGTGGCAGATAGGGCCATCAGCTTCAGTCCGGCTGGAGTAGGGACAACCTACAGGGCACTGTCTGCAGTTCTGTACGCATCCATATTTCAGGAGCAGACAGACAGAAAGTAGGGCCTGAAACACCCAGCTGCCCCACCACCATCTGACATTTTCCAGCAGCAAGCACAGTGAGTCTCCAGCTGCTGAACCCTGCAAGGTGTTCCAGCCATACACACAAACTGCAGACAGGCTGCTAGCCAGTCCATAGTGCATGCTACCGGAGAAAATGTGTGCACCCATAACTGGGATGTGAACACACCCACCAGACAGTTAACTCAGTGATTGGGCCCCAGAAATACAGAACCCATATACATCACATGAGAGAACTACTATATGCCACTATGGTGGAACCTAGCCATGCCGTGGTCACTGCTCGGTCAGGGTGAGAGTGACCTCCCAGCAGGACATTCTGTGGACACCATGTCTGTGCAGGTGGTGGCCAGGCACTACAATGTCCCAGCCATTGCCCTATGCCCTGTGCAGATGCATCCTGCTCAGGCCACCCTGTCTGGTCTATACCCACAGTAACTTGCTCATCATTATGCACATTGGCAGGCCAATACTGGCAACAGTGCTATCAGTGTGGGCTGCGGAGGGTGTTGGCAGCCACCACACACTGGATAGACAGACACACACTCCCCACACCTATGGCAGCATTGAGCAGCTGTAGAGGTATTTGGCAGCCCTGGCCACCGCACCTGTAGTGCGAGCATGGCTATGTTAGGCAATACTGTTGGAGTCATTCTCCAGGGTGGTGGACTCTGTCAGACACATGACCTGTTGCACATTCCACAGACATCAGAGACGTTGGTATGATACAGCTCAATGAGCTGATTGTGCTTAACTTAGGCATTTCTATCTGCCAGTAATCATAGCAACCTTTTGATATCTGTGTACTGTATCCCCGTGTCTAGTGTGGGATTGCTAATGTATGCACATGCTAGTATTGGGAGATGCACACAGGGCCCAACATCCTGCCTCTGCATTAGTCTTTGGATAATGGAGCCTGCAGGTGCAGGTGTTTCTGCCCCTGTTGCCCGCTGCTCTAGGGCAGAGGTTCCCAACTCCAGTCCTGGTGGGCCAAACACTGGTCGGGTTTTCATGATGTCCCTGATGAATATGCCTATGATACATCTGCATACCATGGGGGCGGTACCATGAATTGCAGCACAGGCATCTTTATTGGAGACAGCATCCAACCTGAGTGATTTGTGACCCTCCAGGACTGCATTTGGGGGACTTTGCTGTAGGTGATGCATATGTTTATGTGGTGTGTGCTGTTTAAGGTAAAATATGAGCGTTTCACCCACGCTTATGTCATCAGCAGTAAAGGTTCAGTCTTTACTACCATGTTTTCTTCATGGGTAAAATGTGGGGACCTGGGATGGCAGGTGCCCCAGCTGGGATTTGAACCTGTGACCTTCTGTTCCGAAAGGCACTGGCTGCGTCTGCTGCACCACCGTCTTAGCACAACAGCAGTGCATTCCCTGGGGAGTCCATGGCTGTTTGTCACACAGGGCCTGTCTGTTGGAGTGCACTGCACCCACGTGAAGGGGGCTAGGCCACCGTCTGCTGTGGGCAGCAGCCACTGCCCCCTCTGCCACTGGTAGCCCTCCGCCACCATGCTGACATGGTCTTATATTGGAGACAGCATCACAGCTGAATGATATGTGGCCCTCCAGGACTGCATTTGGGGGACTCTGCTCTAGGTGTTGCGCATGTTTCTGGTGTCTGTGCTCTTTAGGGTAAAATAGAGGTGTTTGGACCATGCTTATGTTCTCTGCAATAAGGGTTCGTCTTTACTATCACGGTTTAGTGGTGGGTAAAATATGCAGACTGGGTTGGCAGGGGCCCCAGCTGGGAGTTGAACTGGTGATCTTTGGCTCCTGAACATACTGGCTGTGTTCACTGCACCACACTGCGGCCACAGAGACAATGTAGTCCCTGGAGATACCATGGCTGTTTGTCAGACAGAGCCTGTCTGTTGGAGTGCACTGCACCCACGTGAAGGGGGCTATGCCACCGTCTTCTCTGGGCAGCTGCCACTGCCCCCCTCCACCACCAGTACCCCTCTGCCAACATGCTGCATGCCCTTCTGCTGGTGGTGCTGGTGGTGCACAGTCTTAGGCCATCCAGTGTGCAAGTAGGCGACTGCCTATGGTGCGCGTTCTGGGGTCGGGATGCCTGCATAGTCGTCCATGTTTCTCCCCAACTCCGCCATGCTGTTGTGGAACATGTGCATGCCATAGGAGACCTGTCCATTGGAGAGGAAAACCCTGCTCTGTCCTATTTCAATGTGGGATCATTCACCTTGTATGGTGCAGGAGCGTGGACCCTTCCGAGATTCATATCTTTTTTTCAGGGCTTTATTGGGAGTGTTTCTTGATGTTTCCCATTGCTGTCACCATTGCCCAGCTTGGTCATCTTTTGTGCTACTATCGAGGGGTTTAGCAGCCCTGGCCAACACACCAGTCCTGGGCACAGTACAGGCATGGATATGGTACGCAATACTGTTGGGGGTCGCTCCCCAGGGTGGTAAACACTGTCAGAGACCAGACCTGCAGCACACACTGCAGACATCAGATAGATTGTTATGATGGAGCTCAATCAGCAAACTGTGCTTAACGTAGGAGTTGCTATCTGCCAGTACCCATTCCAAATGTTTGCTAGCTGTGTACCGTCTACCCAGGTGTAGTGTGGCATTGCTAAGGTTTGCAAGTGCTATTCTTGGGATATGCACGCAGGGCCCAATGTCCTGCCTCTCCAGGAGGCATTGGCCAATGGGGCCTGTGGGTGTGGGTGTGGGTGTGTCTGCCCCTGTTGGCTGCTGCTTTACAGCAGAGGTTCCCAACTCCAGTCCTGGTGTGCCAAATACTGTTCGGGTTTTCATGCTGTCCCTCATGAATATGCATGAGATACATCTTCATACCATGGGGGTGGTGCATAGATATGCAGTACAGGCATCTTTATTAGGGGCAGCATGGAACCTGAATGGTGTTTGGCCCTCCAATGACTGCCTTTGGGGGACTCTGCTCTAGGTACCGCACATGTTTATGGTGTTTGTGCTCAATGGGGTAAAATATATGCATTTGAGGCATGTTTCTGTTCCCAGCAATACAGGTGCAGTCTTTACTACCATGTTTTCTTCATGGATAAAATAAGGGGATTGGGTTGGCAGGTGCCACAGATGGGATTTGAATCTGTGACCTTCTGTTCTTGCCCACACTGTCTGTGTGCACTGCGCCACCGTGTTGCCACAGCTATGGTACATTCCCTGGGGAGTCCATGATTGTACATCCGACAGAGCCTGTCTGTTGCAGTGGACTGTGCCAGCCTGCACAGGGCTAGGCTACTGTCTGCTGTGGCCAGCAGCCATTGCCCCCTCCACCACCTGTACCCTTCCGCCAACATGCTGACATGTCCTTATATTGGAAACAGCATATGAGATGATTGACTTGTGGCACTTAAGGACTGAATTTGGGGGACTCGGCTGTAGGTAATGCACATTTTTATGTTGTGTGTGCGGTGTAGGGTAAAATATAGGTGTTTGCGCCATGCTTATGTTCCCTGCAATAAAGGTTCGTCTTTACTATCACGGTTTAGTTGTGGGAAAAATAAGGGGACTAGGTTGGCAGGAGCCCCAGCTGAGATTTGAACCTCTGACCTTCTGGTCCTACAGGCACTGGCTGTGTCCGCTGCACCACACTGTGGCCACAGAGACAGTGCAGTCCCTGGAGATAGGAAACCTGAGCGAGGGAGTCAGACACCCTGCTCTGCACACTATTACTGTGGGCTCATTCACCTTGTATGGAGACAAAAGGGCAAATAAACATTAAAAATGACCACGAAAAAAGGGGAGAAAACACATAACCAAGCTGGCCAATAGTGATATCAATGGGCAACAGTAAAAAACAGTCCCAAGACAGCTCCAAAAAAAAAGAAATGATTTTTGGAAGGGTTTACGGAGCGTATACCCTTCCAAAAATCATTTCTTTTTTTTGGAGCTTTCTTGTAAGTGTTTTTTACTGTTGCCCATTGATATCACTATTGGCCAGCTTGATTATGATTTTTTTTGTATTTTGTTGGGGTCATTTGTAATGTTTATTTGCCCTTTTGTACTGTGCACATGTATCACACTGCTCACTTTTTATAGGTTTCCCTGGTTTTGCTGTACATTGCTGACAGAAATGGTTTCTCTTCCCTTTAAATCGGCTCTTCCGCGAGGTTTTCACTCGCGGTATTTTTTGCCTTGAATTTCAGCCCCTCTCGTGTGCGGGGAGCCTCTCCCCTCCCACTCTCCACCCATTGACCCCTTCTCTCCTCCCCTGGGAAGCCTTCCTCCGCCCTCCTAGAGCCTTTCCACGCCTATCTCGCACATTAGCGGGCCGTGCACATAAGCGGGCCCGTTAAAGCGGCGCGCACGTGTGCGGGGAACAAAAACACATCATTAGCGTGCGCTAAGGTACCTTAGCGCACGCTATTGTGCGCCGCGCACTTGTGCGCCATTTAGTAAACATACCCCTATGTTAGAAAAGGAGCAGGAGGACATAGTGGAAACCTATGCATAAGGATGCACCTACCACTGCATGGAATGTGGACTAAACAACACCCTTTTTTCAATGGGATCCCAGGGGGATCATATACCTTAAGGGATAAAAAATAAAAAATAAAAGTTGAAATACAAAACCTCGTACAATAGGAATAAATAAATAAATACTCATGCTAAAACTAAATAAAACAAAAAATGGTACTATAAAGATTGGACTATTTGTAGAATACAAAAAGAAGCTAAAACTAATAACACATAAAAAACATCAGTATACTCATACATGAAAATGTAAGGGGACAAAAAAGAAGAAAGAAGGAAAATACTAGGGCACCTTTATGTACCATACAGAAAAAGGGGGAATTTTTAAAAAAGTCCATTGTTATTATCAAAGCCCAACAGGTATGAACAGAAAGAATGTGCTATATTGCAGCACAAAGATGAGAAAATAATGTGTTCTATTTTAAAGCACTAGGATACGAAACCCAACACAATAAGAGTCCATGTTAAATATAAAACAAACGTAATGAATAAAACTAGCATTATGGGTGAAGCCACCATTATAATAAAGACACATTACAGTATTGCGCCACAAAAGGGATTGTAACACAACTTAGATAACCCACCAAATTCTTAGAAGAAAAGGCAGGCAAAACGCATATTGACCGGTGCTCAGAAATACAGTATTTCCAGCACTGGAAACGGGACCGTTATATAAGAATACAGAACGCCAAAAAAGCTTACTAATTGTATAAAGCACACAAAAAGGCAAGTGGCCACTGTTTGAAAGAAACATGAAATTGAAGAAAACCACCATTGCTAATAAAACACATCACAGCATTTCGCCACAAAAGGGGAAAATAACAAAACTCGGATAGCCCTCCAAAATCTTTCAAAGAAAAGCAGCCAAATCACATATTAACCGGCGCGCAAATTTTAGTATTACCAGCGCTATAAAACGGGACCGTTATGTGAGAACATAGAATGCCGAAAAACTTACTAGTTATATAAAGCACACAAAAGGGCAGGTGGCCACTATTTAAAAATACTTTTATTAAAAAGGAACATGAAATTGATAAACTGATAACCTAATTGAGTTTAAAATAACACATTAAGGCAAAATGAGACTTACAATACAACGGACTCATGCACGCCAAAAACCGCTGGCGCGAAGCTTGAGCAGACGTAAAAGTGAAAGTAAAAAACCACTTGGAAATCCTTTTGAAGGTGCGGCCTCCAGAATTGCACACTATACTCCAAATGAGGTCGCACCAAAGACTTATACAGAGGCATTATCACCTCCTTTTTTCGGCTAGCCATTCCTCTCCGTATGAACCCAAGCATCCTTCTAGCTTTTGCCGTCACCTTTTCTACCTGTTTAGCTACTTTAAGATCATCAGACACAACCACGCCTAGGTCCCGCTCTTCTTTAGTGGACAAAAGTACTTCACCCCCTATACTATATTGCTCCCTTGGATTGCTGCAGCCCAAATGCATGACCTTACATTTAACATTAAATCCCAGCTGCCAAATTCTAGACCATTCTTCAAGCTTAGCTAGATCCCTCCTCATGTTATCTACACCTTCCTGGGTGTCTACTCTATTGCAGATTTTGGTATCATCTGCAAAGAGGCAAACCTTACCCAACAGCCCTTCCGCTATATAACTAACAAAGTTGTTAAAAAGAATCGGACCAAGGACAGATCCCTGGGGCACACCACTGGTAACATCCTTCTCCTCAGAGTAAGTTCCATTTACTTGTACTCTTTGTCGCCTCCCACCCAACCAATTTCTAACCCAAGCAGTAATTTTAGGGTCCATCCCTAGGGTGCTCAGTTTGTTTATAAGTCGCCTGTGAGGAACAGTGTCAAAGGCTTTACTGAAATCTAAATACACCACATCTAGGGCTCTCCCTCGGTCCAACTCCCTGGTCACCCAGTCAAGAACATGATAGGGGGCGAGAGATTGGGGTGCACGGACCAGGAGAAGGACCTTGGAGTGATTATTTCTGAGGATCTCAAGGTGGCGAAACGGTGTGACAAGGCGGTGTCAAAAGCCAGGAGAATGCTGGGTTGCATACAAAGAGGAATTACCAGCAGGAAGGAAGAGGTACTAATGCCAATGTACAAGTCGCTGGTGAGGCCTCACTTGGAATACTGTGTTCAGTTTTGGATACCATATCTTGCAAAGGATATAAAAAGATTGGAAATGGTTCAGAGGAAGGCGACCAAAATGATTTGGATCCTGTGTTAGAAGACTTATGAGAAGAAACTTGAAGACCTAAATATGTACAATTTGGATGAGAGGAGGGACAGGGGAGATATGATTCAGACCTTTAAATACTTAAAGAGTTTTAATGAACAAACAAACCTCTTCCAAAGACGGGGAAGCTGTAAAACTAGAGAGCATATCATGAAGCTTCAAGGGGGTAAATTGAAAGGCAATGTCAGGAAATATTTTTTCACTGAAAGGGTGGTGGATGCTTGGAATGCCCTCCCGATGGAAGTGGTGGGGGCAAATACAGTGACAGAATTCAAAATGGCATGGGACAGACACAGTGGATCCCTTTATCGCAACAGGATAAAATCAAAATAAACTTATCTCTTATATCTCAACAAACAGAGGTGCTCTACATGGAGCTGTGGGTACACCCCTAAACAAAGGCCTGGGGAGGAGTGAACTGCATGGAGCGGCAGGTGCACCTATTCTCGCTGCCTTGCTGGGCAGACTAGATGGACTATACTGGTCTTTCTCTGCCGTCATATACCATGTTACTATGTTACATTTCAGGGCCATCTGGACGTACAGACATCCGGACGGCTGGAAGACACAGCCAATTCTGTTCCTGTGGGGGCTAGGCATCCTCACAGGAGCAGAATAGCAAGATAGTTGCTAGATGTTCGGAACATGCCCCTATTCAGGCACCCCGGACATCCAGCGACTTACCCAGCTAACTCAGTCAGACTCCTGAATGGAGCCACTGTGCCATGACGTACCGTTTGTTATGGCACCGCAGCTCCATTCAGGAGCCGCAATCCCCAGCCACCACCGAAAATGTCCATTCCCCGCAGCCGGATCCCCAATTTGGCCTCCCATGACCAGAGTCTGGCAGCAGGGAACTTACTTCCCAACTCACCTGTCTCTGCCGTCCGCCGCAGAAAGCCCGTGTCCAGGGAGACTTATTCCACCTTTGAGGTGGAATAAGATCCCTATCTACCTGGCCGATCCTGGACATACAGGGCCGACCTCAGAATAGGCCCTGTACCTCCCGGTGATGACCTGCCCTCGCTCCACCCTCATTCCGTTCTCCCTCTGCCCCTGTCTAAGACTCCCCATACAACTCAGATGTACGCACGGGGAGCCTTTTTCTGGCAGCCACATTTGGACAATAAGATATACTTGCCTGGGACACTGAATTCTAGATATTCACCTGCTTGGAATTAAAGTAAATATCTGACTTTAAATTTGCACAGACCTTCTTTCCTACTTGACTTTGCAGTAAAACATATAATTTTAAATTTCCAGGATCTTTTTCATACTGAACTAATTTATATATTTAAGCACAAATAAAGTTTTCTTTGTTCTGTTGCGAGCCTGCCTCTCCTTAGGGGTGTGGTCAGTTCACTGAGCAACTGCTGCCTGAGCAGGCAGAAAGTGGTTTCATCCTGTATTTTCCAGCACACATGTGAAACTCATCCTCATTAATTCAGGAGACTCTGCACAGCTAAAATTTCCTTCCGTAACGTTTTACATTTGACTGGTTTTTAATATAGATTTTCCATTGCCTATTTATTACGGGCTCAATATTAATTTAGGCAGGCTATGTGCTGCGTCGGCGCATAGCCTGCTGACCTCCTTAACCCGGATTTTCATTTCCATGACGATGGAAATGAAAATCTGGATTTGGCTGAAAAAGCTGGCATCCACAGAGAATAACCAGGTAGCACCGATTTTTGATGCTACACAGTTAGCTCCATCGCCTTAAAGATAGGCGAGGTTTTTCCATGCCCATCTTTAAGGCGCCAAGGGCTAACCGGGTAGCATCAAAAATCGCTCTGTGAGTCCTGAGCCTGTCTGTCTGTCTAAATTGGAGATACACTCAGTCCCTTGGTGCACTCATCTCCTCCTATGGCTTTCAGTACCATCTTTATGCTGGTGACTCTCAGATCTACCTCTCTATACCTGAAATCTCTCCAGCAATCCAGACCCAGATCTCCACCTGTCTATCTGACATTGCTTCCTGCATGTCTCACCGCCGTTTGAAATTGAACTTGACCAAAGCATGACTATTTATTTTTCCCCCTAAACCTACCTCCCCCTTCCTCTTTTCTCAGTCTCTGTGGATAACGCTCTACTCCTCCGTGTCTCCTTGGCTTGCAACCTTGGGGTTGTCTGACTCCTCCCTCTTCTTCTCCACACACATCCAACTGATAGCTAGAACCTGTCACTTCTTTCTCTATAACATCAGCAAAATTCACCCCTTCCTTTCTGAACATACTACTAAGACACTTATTCACTCTTTAGTCACCTCCTGTCTAGACTATTGCAATCTCCTCCTTGCTGGTCTCCCTCTGAATCATCTATCTCCTCTTCAATCTCTTCAAAACTCAGCTATGCGGCTAATCTTCCACCAGCCTTGATATGCTCATATAACACCACTTCTCAAGTTAATTTATTGACTCCCTTTCCATTTCTGTATCCAGTTCAAACTTCTCCTACTGACCTATTAGTGCACTCATTTTGGTCCTCCTCACTACCTTTGCTTTCTTATTTCTCTTCACACCCTCCTCAGAAACTCTTCTACTGCCAATTACAGATTTTGATCCTTCGACACTGCTGCTCCTTATGCCTGAAACAAACTACCTGAGTATGTACATTGGGCTTAATCTCGAGCCCTTTTCAAATCCAGGATGAAAACTCACCTCTTTGCAGCCACTTTTGGATCCTGATCTGCTTAGTCTCCTATGTGTTTCCTTACTATGCCCCTAGATATATCCTCAGCTGTTGTGTTGTCTGTCTTGACTAGATTGTAAGCTGGTCTTTTACATATGTCTGTACAGAACTACATATTTATTTAGACAGTTTTCTATACCACCTTATCCTTCAATCAAAGTGGTCATAACACAATTGGGGGGATACATTTAACACAAGGGGATATGAGACACATATGCTAATACTTACAGGGGACATGGCAATGGAGGGTTAAGTGGCTTGCCCTAGACCACAAGGAGCACCTGTGGGACTAGAAACCCCAGTCCTTCCGGCCCAAGGTTGCTGTTCTCTAGTGGGATTTGAGCCCCTAACCTTCCAGCCCAAGGTAACTTGCCCCAACCACCAGGCCACTCCTCCCTCCTATGCCCTGTAGAGCTATAGAAATGATCAGTTGTAATAGTAGTATAATAATAGTGAACAAATTGTGAAGAGGTTCTGATCCCATGTAAATTGGAGGTCATCACTCCTCTGCCATAACTGCCCTGTCTAATATTAATGAGGCCATCAGAGTAACCCAAACCAGTGATGGCTGGAATTGAAGACATTATAATGTGTATTGTATTATTCCAATATTCAATTGGTACTAAACAAACTGCCCAAAGAAACAAATGACTCACAGATATGAGAAAGTCATTACACTACTAGAATTATTAAACTCACAGTTCATATTGCAATGTCCAAAGGCATGTCAAGGGGTACACTAAGGAGCGGATTAGTCCCTTAGCATCAGGCCCACCGGAACCCCGGACACCAGCAATTTAATAAAGAAGCACCTCCAGGTGCACCTCCGCTCCAGCCACCAAGAGCCTGATCAGCATCGGGGGGTGGGGGGGGGGGCGAGCAGGAAAGAAAGTGCCTCCTCAATCCCATCCACAAGGCCAATCAGGCCACCGGAACCTCTGGACACCAGCAAATTAAAAAAGAATCACCTCCAGGCATTGCACACCACCGCTCCAGCCACCAAGAGCCTGATCAGCATCGGGGGGGGGGGGGGCGAGCGGGAAGGAAAGCCCCTCCCCAATCACATCCACAAGGTGAATCAGGCCCACCGGAACCCCCAGACACCAGCAATTTAAAAAAGAAGCACCTTCAGGCATGTCCGTGCTTTGCAGGCCTCGCTGGAGGGCCCTTTGGTGTGAACTACACTCTCCAGCATAAAATTCTCCTAATTGCTGTCTCACTCAGCGCGGCTACCAAAGCCTCCCTCTGTGATACCTGAGGACTGCAGAGAACAATCCAGCAAAAGCAGCATGCCCTCCCAGGTAACCCGCCAACTTCACAGCACAAAATGCTGCAACACAATCTCCTACCTTACTTTGTCATGTTAATATTGCTGCTCTTCCTTCTAATGACAACACATGTACTTGCCTCTCAAAGTAATAACATTTCAATCCATCATCGATCTCGGGGCTTCCCATTCCAAATCCCTGCCTCAAAGTACAGCATGCAAAATCATCACACCGCTAAGCAACAGAAACAGGACATCAAGCAGAAGTACCTACCAGATCCAATCAAATATTCTCTCATCAACGCACAATCAGTATGCAACAAGATCCACACAATTACCGACTTATACATCTCAACAACACCAACTTTATGTGCATCACAGAAAGCTGAATATCAAACTGGACAATGTCATACTCAATCAGTTAGTACTCCTGTACTACAAGGTTTCACTGCCACAGAACCACAAAAAGATGTGGAAGAGTCCTAATATTAGCCAAAGAGCACCTAAACCTCACCAAGATTAATTCACAATCTCTGCAAATGATAGACTTCCTCACTATCGCCAACAGTAAACATGCCATCTGCTTAACATATCATGCACCCTCCTCTAACACAGAAGACCTATCAGACTTGCTTGGAGAAGTCTGCATTCACATATTATCTACCAAATTCTTCTTCTTCCTTGGTGATCTAAACCTCCCATCCACCTCTACGAAACAAGCAAGTGCATTCATCAATGCAATTGAAGCTCTCCAACAACAACAGATAATTAATGTGCCCACTCACTCTAAAGTATCAACTCTAGACCTCATTTGTGCATCTAGTCATCTCCCCACAGCTGACTTCCATACCCAGATAGACCCAATGCCATGGTCAGACCACTCAATAATATCACTTATTCTCCCGACCAATACCCTAGATACATTACTCCCTTGTCTACAGCCACAAACACACTGTTTCAAAGCATTCAATGCAAAAACCTTCCTAGATGATGTCTTTCCAATCCTAGTATCTGACCTTGTCAATTTGGAAAGTCTCATCCATTCCTGAAACTCAGTGATTAACAAAGCTGTCTCCTTTACCACAAGACGCCACATGACCACATCTAACACAGCTCACCCACCTCGGTTCTCTCCTAAACTCAGAATCACCAGATGAGAACTCAGACAGATTGACAGAAGATGGAAATGCACTCAAGAAGCATCCACAAAACAGCAAGACATCATCAAACAATGAGAATACGCCAATCTGGGTAACAGCAGCAGAAAAAAATACTATACAAACATAATTCTGAAATCCCTCAACCGTCCAAGAGAATTGCTCTCCATTGTATCTACCTTCACCAAAGACCCACAGCAACACTTCCCTCCAACTCAAAAGATAAACTACACCCCCATACTATGGCCAACTACCTTCACAACAAGCAAACCTCAACACCTCCTCAATCCAAAAAAGTTCTACATAAGCAGGATAAACCACCGCAAATTCACATCTGGGACCCCTTAAGATTAATTAATCAAAGAGAGCTCACCGACATTATTTGAAGCATCAATATCACTACCTCTCCTCTGGACCCCTGCCCAGTCTCCTGGATAAAATCCCTCCAGTCTAAATTCTGACCAGTTATTCTGAAGATAGTCCACTCCTCCCTATCACAGGGACATTTGCCTTCCACCCAATACGACCCATCAATACGACCCATCCTAAAGAAATCATCAATGGATCAGACTGACCCTAGCTCATATCGACCAATTGCCAGTATTCCATTCCTCTCCAAGATAATTGAAAGGCTGTACAAAATCAAATTCAAGAACACATTGATACTCATGCTCCCCTCGATTCACAACACAGTTTCCATCCTCAACATGATATAGACGCCTTATTCACAGCTCTTTTCAACACATTAATCAGGGGTCTAGACAAGCCACATCAAGGATTTATTATGATCTTTCTGGATGTCAGAGCCGCATTTGTTTCATTATCACACAACACACTGCTTACAAGGCTCAGCGACATAGGTCTCCATAGGAACACAATAAATTGGTTCATCTCTTATCTCACTAATAGATTGCTACAAGTAAAAGTCAGTCATGGCAAATCCAACCACTTCAGGCTAAAACTTGTTAATAAATAAATAAATATGTCATTACATATCAAAGCAATGTGTGGGAAACAGTAAAAATGTACTTCATACAGGTCCTGTCTGATCTTAGGGAGTCTGCATCTGTCATTAAATTACAATGAATGACATTGGTGATGAGACAGTAACCCTCTGCCTTTTCAAGGTTAATGTCTGATAATGGGTATTCAATCCTCTTTTGCCAATGCCAAAATATTTGATCATTTTATTTTCAATATTTTCCTGAAGTTTCCTTTTAGGATTTTGATTGTGAGGTCATCAAGGGAATGGTTTTCCTTTAAGAACTGCTCATCTACTCAGCAAATCTGTTTTTCTCTGTAACCATTTATAGTGTGTCTTTAAAGGTTGATACATGTTCTCAGATTTTGATTTATGGTTTCTGTTTTTTTAGGTCTTTCTATACTGCCCTTCAAACATCAGAGTGGTTTACAAAGAAAAATCATAAAAGAGAAAAGCACTCCAATTTTTTTATTTAACTAGGTTTATATCTGCTTTTCTACCAGTCAAAGTGGTGTACATTCAGGTACTGTATATATATTTCCCCTTGTCCCTGAAAGACTCACAATCTATGTTATTCTTTTTGTACCTGAGGCAACAGAGGGTTAAGTGGCTTGCCCAAGGCCACAAGGAGCACCTGTGGAACTAGAAACCCAGTCCTTCTGGCCCAAGGCTGCTGTCCTCTAGTGGGATTCAAACTCCTGGTCCACCTGCCTGAGGTAACTTGCCCCAACCACTAGGCCACTCCTTCCTAAATATAAAGGCATTAGACTTGTTTCCCCAATGTAGAACACACTCCAAATGTTTTTCCTTGAATCATATATACGTACTACACTTACAGAGGAGCATGAATGTGAGCCTTTTATTTTGAATGTCTTTCCCACGAGGTTAGCAATAGGTCCTGTGATATTCAGCCTCTGGCCAGATAAACTTGACGGGATAGAGTTAGGACAGAAAAAAGCTGGCCTAACTTTAGCTAGTTTAGCCATCTGGCCAGAGGCTGAATATCACTGCTGACTAGATAGCTAAAACGCTATCCAGGTAAACTGAATATTCAGTGCCGATGGCCATTTATGTCCCTGGTATTGAATATCTGAGTTTAAATTAAAGCAGCAGTGGCAAGATGCTGGAGATGGGGTGAGAGAGAGAAGAATTGCTGGACATGAGGTGGGGGAGATAGAGAGAGGAGATACTAGACATAGGGTGTAAAGGAACATAGAGTGAGAGATGCTGGACACGGGATAGGGAGAGAGAAAGAGAGGAGATCCTGGACATAGGGCCAGGGATGGCTGCTACCTTTACACCAGGCAGGCATGTTACCAGACCATCTTCACATCCACCAGTCACCAAGCTATCTACATGCCTAATGATCGAATCACCAACTAGAACGACTCTCCTAACCTTTCCCTCTTGAGCACTTGGCTCTGGAGAAACCTCCTGAGTGCAAGAGGATTTTACTTCAACTGGAGGACAGGAGCTCCTGAATCACTTCCTGCCAAACCAGAGTGATGCTCTCTTATCATGTGACCTCTCCTCCATGACAACAGTGAGGTTTCCAGACTGGAGGTGGGACTTTAGTACTACATCCCTGTAGGTCTCATCTATATAACTCTCTGTCTTCCTTATGTCCTTCAAGCCTGCTACTCTAGCCTCTGAAGATCAGACTCACTCCCTGAGAGCAAAGAGCTCCTTGCACCTAGTGCATACGTAAGACCCCTTACCAACTGGGAGAAAATCATATATGTGACACTCAATGCAAAAGACTGGAAAGCCATTATCTTGCTGCTGGACTGCTGTCTGCCATACTGGGTCAGACCAAAGGTCCATCAAGCCCATATTCTGTTTCCAACAGTGGCCAATCCAAGGGTAAGCAATGGATTTCCCCCACTCCACTTTAACAGTGGTTTATGGACTTTTCCTCTAGGAACCTCTCCAAACCTCTCTTAAACCCAGCCAAACTAACAGCTTTTATTACATCCTCCAGTAATGAATTTCAGAGTTTCTTGATGTACTGTGTGAAAAAATAGTTTCTCTGATCAGTCTTAAATAGGAGGGTACCGATTTTTGGGAGGTGCCAAAATACTAAAAAATAAAAAATGAGGAAATGAAAAATAAAAATAATAAGAAAAATAAAATGGTAAAAAGTGAAAGAAACATTAAAAACTAAGGTGTTATCAAAAACAGCATTGTGGGTGTAGCCACGGGTCATTGGCTAATAAGGAAGGAGGGCACTTATTTATAGGTTGCAGGGGGCACCGGAAGGCCTAGCATCAGTCCTGAGCAGGAGTAGGATCAGCACTTAGGCATGTGTTTTACAGAATATGCATATATGCAGAGATTCTAACTGCCATCTACAGGTACAAAGCTACTCCTGTCTCAGAGCAGGTAAAATGGGATTGGGAGTTTTCAGCCAGGCTATTTTATACAGGGCCACGGATGCATGTGTTGCCTTTATAAAACAGGACAATAGAAGTACCTATGTGCTTTTCCTGTCTGGGTGCCCTCTCATAAATTTATCTTCCCTATATGTGTCTGATTTTTCTGTTTTTCCTTCTCTTGTAGGAACTATTTTTCAACATATTTCCTGTTCTACAGCACTATCCCATCTCCTTGGAGAAAGAATACTTAGTGCATTTTTAAGATCACAACTGATCACGATGAGTGCTACCCCAAACAAAGTGAACAAGATCATCGTATATGAGCACTATAATTTCAAAGGGTTGAGCATGGAGTTCATCTCCGATATTAGAGATCTAAGAGTGCACAGTTTTGATGACTGCATCTCGTCGCTGAAGGTCATTGGGCAGCCATGGATTCTCTATGAACATCCAAATTTTGAAGGATGGCTGCGAGACTATGAAGAAGGCGAGTACCCAAATGTTGAAAGCAATGACAGCTACTCGTCACTGAGACTGATCACCGAGGATCTGAAAAACCCTCAGATCACACTCTATGAGCACTCAAACTTCCAAGGTAAATATCAAACATTTACACAGGAGACCAACCTATACTATGGTTATTTTAATGACATAGTATCTTCTCATAGTGTTGAGAGAGGTGCCTGGATCCTGTATGAGCATACAAATGGACTAGGATGGCGAGTACTGGCTAGGGCTGGTGAAAAGTTACCAGATTATGGCACTATAGGCTTTAATGATAAAGCATCACATATTCGACCTCTGAAGGCTGGACGTTCCATTGTGACATCCAAAGTGCTTTGGAGTCAGATGAAGAGAGAAGATGAGACTTGCTCCATGATTGATGAGATTATTGGAGAGAACAGATCTGATTTTGAGCAGCAGCTGACCAGTACTCGCTCAAGAGAATATGAGTCATCTGTCACTTATCATTTTACATTCAGCAGCACCACCACCATCGAAGCTGGGGTAGAGTTTAAAGTGGAAATAATTGGCTCTGTAAGCTCCAAGATTTCAACTTCCTTTACCGTTGAAAAGGAGAAATCAGAGACCATCACCCAAAGAGATAAAGTGGAGCTCACCATACCAATCAAGGTCCCACCCCACACCAAGATGACCGTTAGGATAATGAAGAAAGAGTACACCGTCACTGTGCCCGTGGAGCTCACCGTTGAGCAGAATCAAAAGACGACAACTGAGTATGGAGAGCTGAGGTGTGAGCGGAGTAGCTCCATTTTTTATACAAGCACCTCCGAAAATATTTAGGATATGCCCAGTAGCAAAGGATAGACCTCACTCAGCTATATAGATAATGAGTTCAAACCAAGTTATTGGCAGAAAATACACCAGTGTGATAAGTGATTGCAGTGAGTTACAGGATGATTATGGGGGGAAAATTTCAAAAAGGTGCTCCTAAATGTTAAATCTGGCGATACTTTTTATCCACAGATTTTACAGAAACTTTCAAAGGGAAATCTGAGTCAGGAAAAGGGCGTGCACAAATCTGTACCTATTAATTTTGCAGGTACATTTCCAACCCAAACTTATATACATAATTTTGAAAATCTAAAATTATGTGCTTAAGTCTACTCCCCACCCCAACTCTATCTCCAGGAATGCCTCCCTGATTTGTAGGTAAATATATGTAGGTAACTGAACTTCTCATCCTTCCCCCCAAAACCTTCCCTCCTCTCCCTCCTTTCTCAGTCTCTGTGGATAACTCAGTACTCCTTCCTGTTTCCTCGGCCCGCAATCTAGGGGTTGTCTTCGACTCTCCTCTCTCTCTTTCTCCACACACATCCATCTGATAGCTAAGACCTGTCGCTTCTTTCTCTATAACATCGACAAAATCTGCCCCTTCCTTTCTCAACACATTACTAAAACGTTCATCCACTCCTTAATCACCTCCTGTCTTGATTACTGTAACCTACTCCTTGCTGGTCTCCCCGAGTCATCTCTCTCCCCTTCAGTCTGTTCAATACTCTGCTGCGCGGCTAATCTTCCGCCAGCCTCATCATGCCGATGTTACTCCTCTTCTCAAGTCACTTCATTTGCTCCCTATCCGTTTCTACATCCAGTTCAAACTTCTCCTGCTGACCTATAAATGCATTCACTATGCGGCTCCTCAGTACCTTTCTTCTCTTAGCTCCCCTTAAAGCCCCCCTTGGGAACTCCGCTCTTCCGGCAAACTGCTCCTATCTGTCCCCTTCTCTTCTACTGCTAACTCCAGACTTCGCTCCTTTCACCTTGCTGCACCGTACGCCTGGAACAAACTACCTGTGTCTGTACACCAGGCACCTTCCCTGACCCTCTTCAAATCCAGACTGAAAACTCACCTCTTCGCTGCTGCTTTTGGATCTTGACTCTCCTGATCTCCTTTTTCCCTCCCTTTTTTTTTCCCTTCCTACACCTGTGTTTGTCTTGACTAGATTGTAAGCTCTGATGAGCAGGGACTGTCTCTTACTTGTATGTGCAGCGCTGCATCCGACTTGTAGCGCTATACAAATGCTCAGTATTACTAGTATGCAGCTAGAAGCATGTTTAATAAGAAGCATGCTGCTGGTTTGTGAATGACCCAGTACTTGGCAAGTGCTAAAACATGGAGACATAGCCTCATGTCCGAATGTTGCTAATGCAGGTATCGCGCTGCTCCCTGCTTGTTACCTTTTCTGAAATCAACACGGGTGCACTTAAACACCACCCATTGAGATAGCAGTAAATACACCATGCTAACTGCTACATCACCAAGGAGCACATGCCAACAATGTCTGTACCACCCACAATATGGACAGGGCCGGCCCGTCCATTGAGCGAGAATGTTTTTTGCACAGGGCCCCGCGTTTCAGGGGGCCCCGCGCAAAAAACATTCTGACCCTAAAGTAAAATTTAAAAAAAAAAAAAAAAAAGCTGTCTTCTTCCGCTGCCGGGGCCGCCGCGGCAGAATCGAGTGTGCCGCGCGGCCCCCCCTGCCCAGCAAAGCCTGCCCTCCCCTGTATCCGCTCTCTCGTCACAGCTGCCTGCAGTCTCACGCGCCGGCTTTCAGAGCGCGAGGGAAGAGTTTCTCCCTCGCTGCTCTGTTAAGCCCGCGGGGGCTGATGGGAAGTTCCCATCAGCCCCCGCGGGCTTAACAGAGCCGCGAAAGGGAAACTAGTCCCTTCACGCTCTGAAAGCCAGCGCGTGAGACTGCAGGTAGCTGTAGAGAGAGCGGATACAGGGGAGGGCAGGCTTTGCTGGGCAGGGGGGGCACCGTGGCACACTCAATTCTGCCGCGGAGGCCCCGGCAGCGGGAGAAGACAGCTTTTTTTAAAAAAAAAATTTCCCTGGGCTGGGCTGGGCTGGGCTGGGGGATTAGGAGTGCTGATGGGCTGGGGGGGGGGTTAGGAGTGCTGATGGGCTGGGGGGGTTAGGAGTGCTGATGGGCTATGGGGGGGCTGGGGGGGTTATGAGTGGTGATGGACTATGGGGGGGCTGGGGGGGGTTAGGAGTGGTGATGGGCTATGGGGGGCTGGGGGGGGTTAGGAATGGTGATGGGCTATGGGGGAGCTACGTTTATATGGGCTGATGGGATTAGGACTGGAAGTGGGTTGATGGGGGGGATAGGACTGGTAATGGGCTATGGGGGGCTTAAACTAAAAATTGGGTGAGGGGGGCTTAGGATGGGAAATGGGCTGGTGGGATTAGGACTGGGAGTGGGCTGATGGGGAGGTTAGGACTGGTAATGGGGTATGGGGGGGCTTAAACTGAAAATTGGGTGATGGGGATTAGGATGAAATGGGCTGATGGGGGGTTAACACTGGAGGTGGGCTGATGGGGATAGGACTGGTAATGGGCTGTGGGTTGATGGGGGGTTAGGACTGGTAATGGGCTATGGGGGGGGTTAGGACTGATAATGGGCTATGGGGGGGGGGCTAGGACAGGAAATGGGCTGATGGGGAGGGGTTAGGACTTGAGGTGGGCTGATGGGGTTAGGACTGGTAATGGGCTGTGGGCTGTTGGGGGGGTTTAGAACTGGTAATGGGCTATGGGGGGGTTAAGACTGGTAATGGGCTGGTGGCTGATGGGGGCTGTCTGGTAATGGGCTATGGGGGGGTTAGGACTGATAATGGGCTATGGTGGGGCTAGGACAGGAAATGGGCTGATGGGGAGGGGTTAGGACTTGAGGTGGGCTGATGGGGTTAGGACCGGCAATGAGCTATGGGGGGCTGACTAGAAATGGGTTGATGGGGTTAGGACTGGAAATGGGCTGATGGGGGGCTAGGACTGGAAATGGGCTGATGCAGGGACTAGAAGGGAATGGATGCTGGGTGAGGCTGGAACTAGAAGGGAGCTGATGTTGGGGGAGGATTAGAATGGGATGGGGCTGGGAGAGTAAAATGGAGAGGGGAAAAATATTTTGTGTGGGAGGGATAAAAAATCTACAATTGGCCGGGTATTGGGAGAGTAAGTGGGGATTGAGGATGGAGGGGTAAAATTTGAGTGGATGAAATAGGAATGAGGAAAGAGCAAAAGGAGAAAGATTAGTATGTTAAAGCAGATGTAGAGAGAGAGAATGGAAAAAAAAACTAGAAGAGAGAAGAAAGGACAAATGGACAGCAGATGATGGAGAGTTAGCAGAAAACATGAAGAAACCAGAAGAAAGTGGCTGGAGCAATTGCAACTGAAAAAAAAATGCACAAAAGGTAGAAAGATATCTCTTTATTTTGAATTTATTAACTGGAATATGAAAGCTCTTGGAAATGTGCATCATTAACGTCTGCGCTTTGTTTGGTACAAGAGGAAATTAATTTATAGTTTTATTTCTACAGTGTTGTTGTACATTCCAAGTTTGGCTTTTGGGGTTCCCAGTTTAATTATTGCCTTCCTGTTTCTAAATTGTGATTCCTTGTTTGGTGATGGTCTATGTTCTGCATGTGTAACTGAGCTGAGGTATTCTGTTTATGTAATTCCTTTTTGACATTGCCACTTGTTCTCTTTCCCCAGTAGGTCATGTATTGTTATTCTCTGAAATGTATTGGTTTAATATTTGCAGTGTTGCCTTTTGATAGGTATGGTATGGTGCTTTGTGAGTCCTGGTAGTGCTGTTAGGATACGGCGGGTTTGCTATTGGTTCTAAATGGGCAGTGTTTGTAGTAGTTCCTAATGTGCCTGGCGGTTGGCACTGGATTATAGTAATGTAGAAATCTTTTAGTCTGTCTTTATCCATACACTCATTAAGAGACATGTTTACTAAAAGTTAGTGTATGTTAGCATTATGCAAATATTTATGCAAATAATGCCACTTATGCAAATGAGGCCCCGCACCGAGTCTCCGCACATGGCCCCGCACCCCCCTTGGGCCGCCCCTGAATATGGACATTCTATCCCGGAAGCCCACAGACTCCGCTCCAACTCATGCTACTTTGGACTTTTAGCATAGCTACAGATTCAGCATGCACTACTTTTTACTGCAGCACACTTGGCACGAGTTGAACCACGCACTACCTGGTAGTTTGCTTTAGTAAATGTGCCCCGTAGTGAAACTATATGTATAGTTTCAATGCAGATAGGGTGAGCAATTTTCAAAGATCACATTTCCACACATAAAATATCTTCTATGCACTGAAGTATCTTAAAATGTACCCTCTTTGGAGACAAAATTTATAAAACCAAGTGTTGGTCACATGTAAAAAGGTCAGTTATATATGTAGCAAGTAAATTATGCACAACGGTGATTTTCTAAGAGGTAGCTACATATGTATTTGACAACATGTAATGTTTTCTACATGGGGAAAGAAGGCATCTTCTGTGCATCCCTTTCAAACATACATATAATTTGTATTTTAACAGTGATGTGCTTATATCTTGGCACTGTTACCCACCAGCATCATTTATAATGACTCACAATCACTCATAATACATAACTAACTTGTCCTTTGAGACCTGGGGTTTGTAGGAGCGTTTGATGGCGACGATTTGCTAACCCTTCTGACCAGTATATCCCAATAGTTTGTATCTATTAGGCGTGTACATGGCTTGTACTGTGTATGTTTAATAGACACTGTGCTGCTGTAAAGGCCAAAAAGAGTTTGATCAGTCTGCGTTACAAACAAAGGTTTTGTGATTTTTGTGTCTTTCCCACATTTATTGTACATGGAAATTGATTGTGGGGGAGTTGTTTGAAAAGGGACTGTGTGTTTTGCTGCTGTACCATCTCTAGAATTGCACCCCTTTGGAGACCAGCTGTAAGATTGCTCCCCCGCCCTTGTGATCAGCGTTGGAGGTAAAAGCCCTGCTTTTCTATGAGACACAGCCGCATGACTGCGGGCACGTAACCGACGGGGCATAACCAAAGGGGCATGTCCTGCTTCTTTGGAGCATGAAGGAGCACCAGAAGTAACTCTTATTTGTTATGGACAAGCGGAAGTTCAAGAACAAGGCACCGGGAGGTTGTGGAGGAGCGGTCCGGGTTAAGGGGACTATGGACCTTCATGTGTAAAGTGTTGTTTTGTCTCTTTCTTCAACCATGAATAATATTTAAGATGCTGACACTTCTTTGAGTTCCGGTTGCCCTACATTGCCACCCCAGCCTTCTTGTATGATAGGTATGACTGCTCTGGAGGCTAGCAGCAGTTCTCAGACGGCCACTCCTTCTCTGGCTGTAAGCAAGCACTCTCTACGAAACCCCGAGCTCTCGGATTCCCTGGTGGCTGTTTGGTATCCCAAAGCTGTTTCTTTTGCTGCATCATTCTCAGCTTGGTTGTGCGGTTGGGCCCCCTCCATTGAGGTTTCCTTGAGGGATGTATGGGGAAAGTTATCGAGAGTGGACTCAATTCTGATTGGGACTATGGATCAACTTTGCAAGTTTTCCAAGGAGTCTGTGGACAAATTTAAACAGCAGGATTCTTTAATTTCCTCTTTAGAGTCTCATGTAATGAAGCTCTCAGCCCTCACTAGTCTCTAGGGGGGGGGGGGGGCAGTTGCTAAGGATAGTTTGGTACTTCATAACAAACTACAGGCAACTGAGAATCAACTAAGAGCAAGGAATCTGTGATTTCTGAATTTCCCTGTGATGTGGCTGCTGTCTGGTTAAAATGGGGGCAGTATGTGGGTGGAGTGACAGCCAGATAACAGACAGTTTATGTTAAATAGTAACATAGTATATGATGACAGATAATGACCAATATGGTCCATCTAGTCTGCCCAGCAAGGTGGTAAGAGTAGGTGCACCTGCCGCTCCGTACAGGTCACCCCTCTTCATGCATTTGTTTAGGGGTGTACCCACTGCATCGTGCAAGTCACCCCTATCTATTAAGATATAAAAGATAAGTTTATTTTGATTTTATCCTGTTGCTATAAAGGGATCCACTGTGTCTGTCCCATGCCATTTTGAATTCTGTCAATATATTTGCCCCCACTACTTCCATTGGGAGGGCATGCCAAGAATCCACCACCCTTCCAGTGAAAAAGTAATTCCTGACTTTGCCTTTCAGTTTATCCCCTTGCAGCTTCCCCTTCTTATAAAAAGGTTTCTTTGCTCATTAATACCCTTTAAGTATTTAAAGGTCTGTAACACATCTCCCCTGTCCTTCCTCTCCTCTAGCGTATACATATTTAGGTCTTCAAGTCTCTTCTCAGAGGTCTTCTGGCACATGCTCTAAATGATTTTAGGTTGACTTGCTCTGAACCGTTTCAAGTATTTTTATATCCTTTGTGAGATATGATCTCCAAAACTGAATATAATATTCCACGTGAGGCCTCACCAGTGACTTGTACAGTGGTATTAACACCTCCTCCTTTCTGCTGGTAACTCCTCTCTGTATGCAATCCAGCATCCTTCAGGCTTTGGCCACTGCCTTGTCACACTGTTTCGCCACCTTGAGATCCTTAGAAACAATCACACCAAATCACACAATCTCCTGGTCCATGAACACCATCCTCTCGCCTCCCATCGCATACCATTCCCTTGGATTTCTACATTCCAAGTGCATGACATTGCACTTCTACACATTAAATCTTAACTGCCAAGCATGGGACCACTCATCCAGCTTTTGTAGATCTTTCCTCATGTTATCCACTTACTCAGGGGGGTATACTCCTTTGCAAATGTTCATGTCATCTGCAAAAATGCAGACATTTCCATTCAGTCCTTCAGCAATATCACTGACAAATACATTTATTTATTTAGCTGTATTTATATCACGCTTTTCACTGGGTCAAAGTGGTCAGTTGAGGGATACATTTAACATGAGGGGACATGAGACACATATGCTAATACTTACAGGGAACATGGGCAATGGAAGGTTAAGTGGCTTGCCCAAGACCACAAGGAGTGCCTATAGGACTAGAAATCCCAGTCCCTCTGGCCTGAGATTCCTATCCCCAGTGGGACTTGAACCCCCAGCCCTCTGGCCTGAGATTGCTGTCCCCAGGTGGGATTTGAACCCCCAGCCCTCTGGCCTGAAGTACCTTGTCCTAAACACTAGACCATCAAACAGTATCAGTCCCAGGACTGATTCCTGGAACATGCCACTTCTCACCTTCCTTTCATCAGAGTGAGTTCTATTTGCCATCACCTTCTGTTATCTGTCAGTCAACAAATTTCTGATCCAGTTCACCTCCTTGGGACCCATCCCCAGGCTATTCAGTTTATTGATAAGCCTCCTATGAGGAATAGTATCAAAGGCTTTGCTGAAATCTAGGTAAATCACATCCATCACATGCTCTTAATCTAGTTCTCTGGTCACCCAGTCAAAGAACTCAATCATATTTGTTTGGCATGATCATCTTTTGGTAAAACTATATTGCCTTGGATCATGCAACCTATTGGTTTTGAGAAAGTCCACTATTCTCTCTCTCAGAAGCACCTCCATTACTTTTCCCACCAGCTTACTGGCCTGTAGTTTGTCACGTCTTCCCTATTACCACTTTTATGAAGAGGTAACACATCAGCCCTTCTCTAGTCCAATGGGACTTTTCCTGTCTCCAAGGATCTATTAAAAGCATTCTTTAAAAGCCCTGCCAGAACCTCTCTGAGCTCTTTCACTATTCTTGGATGTATCCCATCCGGTCCCATGGCCTTGTCCACGTTCAGTTTTGCAAGCTGTTCAAACACATCATCTTCTGTGAATGGTGCAGTACCTACTTCATTCCCATTTGTATATTTGTCATTCACAGGTGGTCCTTCTCCAGGATTTTCTTTAGTAAAAACAGAAGTATTTGTTTAGCATTTTTGCTTTTTCAATGTCACTTTCCACAACTCTGTTCTCGGCACTTTTGAGTCTTGCAATTCCACCTCTGATCTTCCTCTTCTCCCGAATATACCTGAAAAAAGTTTTGTATCTACGCTTCAGATCTTTAGCCATCTTTTCTTCTGCCTTTGCTTTTGCTATCCTTATTTCTCTTTTTGTTTCTTTTAGCTTTATCCAGTATTCTTTTCTGTGTTCCTCTGATTGTGAACTTCTGAATTTTGTGAAAGCTGTGTTTTTTGCCTTCTTTTTTTTGCAGCCACTTTGGAGAATCATATAGATTTCCTCTTGTTTTTATTTATTTTCCTTATATATGTACCTGTTTGCCCCTTTTATTGCCTCTTTTAGTTTAGCCCACTGCAATTCTACTTCCCTTACCTCCTCCCACCCTGCCAACTCTTCCTTCAGGCACTTGGCCATTTTACTGAAGTCAGTTTTTAAAGTCTAGGACTTTGAGATGGCTGTGATTGGACTCTGCCTTGGCTTTTATCTCAAACCACACTGTGTGATGATCGCTGCTCCTCACGTGGGCACTCATCCGGACATTCTACATGCTATCTCCATTGGTGACTACTAGATCCAGTATCGAACTTTCCCTGGTCGGTTCCATCACTATGGGCCCGATTCAGTCCTGGATATCCCAGCCCTCTGTGTGCCCAATCGGAACCAGACACACAGAGTTAGCCGGGAATCAGATCCCGCGGGGCATGTCTAACCCTGTGGGTTCAGAATCGCGTCCTGGCCTGTAGGTGCAGGCCGGGGCCCCTAACTCAGTCAGGGCCAGACAGAAATCTCCATTCCCCGCATCTCGACCCCCATTCTGGCCTCCCAAGGCCAGGATCGGGCTGCGGGGGATCTCCTTTACCCCTCCCGCCTTTGCTGCACCCCAGGCCTGCCAAATCCACCTGACCAGGGGAACTTATTCCACTTCAGAGATAGAATAAGTTCCCTGTTCAGGTCACCGGCCCTGGACATACAGGGCTGACATTGGAATTTGCCCTGAACGTCCGGGGCTGCTGACCGCTCACTGCTTGCCCTAATGTTACCCTCACTTCACCCTTTCCCGCCTCCATCTAACCTCCCCATACAACGTGCAGGAAAGCTAGCCGAGGTCAGAAAAGGGACCGAATAGCGGGGATGGACGTCCCACTGGGACATCCATCCCCGCTATTTGCGGCTCGGAATGACCCTGTATTTGTCTAAGCAATGCTTCTTGGAAGGCATCCACAATCTTTTTATTTCTTTCCAGATTTGCTGTCCTAACTGAATATTGTCACTAACCAGATTGCAAACAAGCAACCTAACAAAAATTTCTCCCCTTTTTTTCAATCCCAATTCAAAATAGAGAAATATGTGAAAACAGAGTCACCATCTGATGTATATTGTCACACCCTGTGAGCCCAAGCGGTGGCAACTGGTATTGCTTGGCTCTGTGTGTGTGGTAGTTGTGCCTTCAGTTGTACAAATCACAAAGAGAACTTCTTTTTAAGTTTAGGGTTTTATTCCCCGTCCCTTGAGGTTTCTTTATCTTAAGGAAAACATAAATTAAGAACCAACTTTGGCATAAACAAAAGTTAAATGAGCAACACAAACAGCTTCCTTCAGCTTTTAACTTTAAACAAAACAAAAGAACAAACAGCCTAACTGTTTCAATAACAGATCCTTTCTATCGTGGCTGATATCACAGCTATAGCACAGCTCACGTCTGTTTGGCTGGAGAGTGAGTGAGATGCAGCATGCAGCTTCTATCACTGGAGCTAAGGTCACACAGTAAGCGTTTATCTTAATGAGAACTCTGACTCAGTTACAGTTAGAGAACAATCCATCAATTCTGGACTTACAGGTACTTCAGAACTTTCACACTCCATCAATTCAGGTTCATTATCATTATCATTCTTAACGTCAGATGTGGAATGAGAGTATGGCTGGCTTAATTCGTTACCCAGGAAGTTTCTCTCTCCCTCTGAAGAAATGCCTCTCTGGGAACTACCATATACCTTTGAGCTGAACCTTTCAGAGCTCTGCCCCTGCTGGTATCTTAGCAGATGGCTCAGGTCTCTGTTTGCTCTGCTAGTTGGATAATTACGGCAGGCTTCCTGCCTGTTCAGAGCTAGCCCTCGGAACTCAGCTTAGCTAGATTGCAAAGCTTTTGACGAGGATTTTCTAGAAGCTGGGAGCTCACAGTGATTGGGAAAATCTTCAACTTCTTCTGGCAAGTAAATCCTTCTTCTCCTAGGCTTTCTATAACCAGGTGAAAAGTTATTCTCAGCCTCTAGATAGCTTGGCTTTATGGGGCTGTTTCTATACCTCCAGGGTTTTTCCCTCTCATGTAGCCAATAGCCCTTACATTCACCACTTGCACCGGTACCTGCTATTGCAGTCTTCCCACGTTTCTCTTGTTCTCCATATACATACACACTCTCAGGCTGCTGCCTTCCCAGTGTTTCACACAGGTCATAGGATTCTCTCTGACCCGCACGCTGGCTCCCTTGTTGCTTCAATGACCCATTCTCACTCTCTTCCTCTCTTTCACACCAACTCCAGGCTTTCCACGGCTTCAACTGTATTTGCTGCTGCCTCTCGGATTGTGACCTTTGCTGCCTCAACTCCTCTCCGCTTCTAATTGTTTGGGAGCCTATTTTATCCCCGTGTTTCCTGACTCCACCTCCACCCAGCTGATCCTGATCAGGCAAAGCGAATTCCCTTCCTTTGCTGTCTGGGTGTGTCCTCATGGGCTCTGTGCACGTGTGCCTAGGTTGTTCGTAGCAACCATCAAACATTTCTTTGTTTACCTTGTCACTTTTTCTGTGATCATTCATGCTGATCTGCCTTTTCTCGGGTTGCCCTAGGTCTACCTTGTGACAATATGAATCAATAAATGTCGGAAGTATAGCCTTGAGACAGTGAAACTACCTCTTGAAGCTATTATTCCATTTTACTCAATAATTTGTTAAGCCCATATAAGAGCTGTACAATAAATAAGGTGCAACACCACTTCAAAGTGTCACCACTAAACCATAAAAAGTCATGAAATTACTTGGAAAAAGACTTTAAAAAGCTTTGAGACACAGGGCCAGTGACCCACCACAAAAAGGTACTTATCTGAATCTCTTTCCTTCTTTATGGAAATGCTTACGTTAGTACTTACTTGCAATTATTTTCAGTTTGAGCAGGTTATATATCACCAAATTCAGGGTATAGCGATGGGAGCAACGGTAGCTCCATCTGTGGCTACTCTTTATTTGGCTGATTTTGAGTCTGTACACATTTATCCCTCCTTTTGGTTTAAGAATGTGACCCTATGGGTCAGATTTTTGGATGACATCTTCTTTTTGTGGATGGGTACAGAGGCTGCTTTACATCAATTTGTTGTATGGCTGAACTCCCTTAGTTCCAATTTATCTTTTACTTTACAATACAATTTTTCTCAAATTGAGTTCCTGGATGTTACTGTTTGTAAGGGACCTGATGCTTTTCAAACTACTCTGTATCGTAAGCCAGTTCAGAGAAATACCTTATTATCGTATTCGAGCTTTCACCCAGGGTCTTTACGGAGAGGGCTCCCATATGGCCAATTTCTTCGTCTTCGACGTATCTGCTCCACTTTGAATGATTTTTTGACTCATGCAAAAGAATTATCGGAACGTCTTTTACAGCGGGGGTACCCTAGGAAAGTGATCCGTCAGGCTCTATTACGGGCAAAGTATACTCACCGTGAGTGGTTGTTGTCTGCGGGATTCCCTAACACTGATGATTCTCAAAAATTTGTAGCTGTTTTGCCGTATATGTCTCATGTACAGAAGGTCAAGCAAATTTTATCTAAGCATTGGCATATGCTACAACTACATTCATGTTTTCAAAAAACGTTACAAGTGGCACACTCCCGAGGCTCCAGTTTGCGGGATTTGGTGGGGGCTACCTCGTCTCCTCTGGATAGACAAGTGGCTAAATCTGGAGCACTTGGTCATCATGCTTGTAATTCTTGTTCCCATTGTTCAAGGACGATAGAGGGTACTCAATGGGAGGTTCCTGGTTCTTCACTCATTCATATTTCTCGATATAATACAAGTTGTTCCACTGCGTTTGCAGTATATGTACTTATCTGTCCGTGCCATTTGTTGTACATAGGTCGCACAATCCGCACTGTGAGGACATGCTTGAATGAACATGCTTCGAGAATAAAACACTCTGTGCTTTCTGCCCCTCTGGTACAACATTGTGTGGATCATCATCATCATTTTGATGATTTTTTGTGGCGCGTCCTTGATCATGTCCCTGCACACCCCCGAGGGGGTGATCGCGAACAACAACTTCAATTTTTGGAACAGCAGTGGATTTTTCGTTAGTCCACAGTACAACCTTTGGGCTTAAATAAGGAATCAGAGTGGTCTACTTTATTTTGAGTGTGTGTGTATATCTCATCTGCTGCTTTTGAATTTTTACATACTCATGATATTGGCTATTTAAACTGTGTTCCTGTCATTGGATTCAGATCGCTATTGAGCATGCGCTGGCGTCTCACTTTTGGATCAGCAACGACGAAGGAGGTCGGTGTAGTTGGAGAGCGTTGAAACAGGGCGTATGGATTTGGATCGCCCGAAACGCAGTGCTGTGTCTGCTTTTCTGCTACTTTCAAGTGCTGATGTGCTACTTTCAAGATTTCATCTATGATTTTGGCTCCTTGAGATTTTTCCAAGGGGAGCTTTTCAGGGCCAATTGCCTGCTTCGGTTTGAACGGGGTCGAGACTGCCATTTTGAGAGTCTTCAGATAAGTACCTTTTTGTGGTGGGTCACTGGCCCTGTGTCTCAAAGCTTTTTAAAGTCTTTTTCCAAGTAATTTCATGACTTTTTATGGTTTAGTGGTGACACTTTGAAGTGATGTTGCACCTTATTTATTGTACAGCTCTTATATGGGCTTAACAAATTATTGAGTAAAATGGAATAGTAGCTTCAAGAGGTAGTTTCACTATCTCAAGGCTATACTTCCGACATTTATTGAGTCATATACGTCAGATGATGACTCTGTTTTCACATATTTCTCTATTTTGAATTGGGACTAACCAGATTGCGGCATTGGTGGTCAGGAAGCCCAGATATTCAATGGTGAAAACTAGATATCTTCCACCACTGAATATCTGGTTTTAATTAAAACAGTGACAGACATTTTATCTTGCTTAGCTGTCACTGCTACAATGCTCCCCCCCCCCCTTTCTGCTTTGGACTAACCTGCATGGAATGAAGATTTTTCTTGCCCGCTAAAGCTGGATCAGCTGGTCTATACTGAGTGCCTTTCCTAAGGCCCAAAGTCTCACTCATGGTATCATAGTCTTGGATATCCATAATGAATATGCATGAGATAGATCTGCATACAATGGAAGTAGTGCATGCAGATCTATCTCATGCATATTTATTGTGGATATCTTGAAAACCTGACTGGTCTGGGGGATTCCAGAGGACTGGGTTGAAAATCTATATTCAAGATGCATAAATGCCACTATATATACATATACTGTATGTCCCTGAAATTTATAAAATCATGGTATATACGTGTATAGATGTAATATGTCTCCATATTAAAGCACTCATTATTTGTCATGCACATTTATAAAATGGCCTTTTCTTTTGTGCATAATGTCACATGCTTGTGTATCTTTGATCGGTGCTATATGTATTTTATAAAACACTCAGCATTTGCAGAAGCTTTTATATAATATTTTCATAAATTTGTGCAAGCTAACTTCGGTCTCTTTTTTGGAACAAAATTTGCTAAAATTCCTATGGCCCTCTCATTCATTTAAAAATTAGTCCTTAGCTCTGAAAAATCATATTTTTGCATATTTAAATCACACTTTCAACACAGGAAGATTTTTCTGTAGCTTGTGTCACCTGCAGACCTCGTAGCCCAGTGCTTTCCAAACTTTTATCCTGCGTGATTCCATTTTGACTACCGAAAATTCATATGACCCCTATGATGATGAAATCAAAATAGCAGGTCTCCAGCCGCGCCCCCCCCCCCCCCCATCTAAAGCAGGAAGGCAGCAACATTAGTCTTAGTAGCAGTAGTCAGCACAGGGTCCCTTATGTCAGTGTGTGCTTTCAGATCCCAGTACTCAGCATGGGTTTCCAGCCTAACAGGAAGCTTACATAAGAGGGGGCAAGGGCTTATGAATGTCAGTGGCTCATAGACCACATGCTGACCAGTGACTTGGCATAGGTCACAGTGAAAGTCCACAGAGAAGGGAGAATGGCTATGTTTCTGTGACCCCTTCCACTGATGATGTGATCCCATTTGGAATCCTGACCACAAGTTTGGGAACCACTGTTGTAGCCCATTTTAAAAGGAAAGGACAAGCACTTTATACCACATTTATCGATGGAAGGTGACAATACAGACATTTACCACTCATCCATGTAAAAAGATAATTGCATGCATGTTGTTTACCCCCCTCCCAACTCAACACACCCCAGGGAATGTCTTTTTAAACTCTGTGTAAAAGTGCGTGTGTTGCAGAGGGGAGGGAAGGGGAGAGGGGAGGGGAGAGAGAGGGGAAGGGGAAGGGGAAGGGGGAAAGGGAAGGGAAGGAAGGGGAGGGGTGGGGTAGGGTGCAATACCTTAGTTTCAGGTTTGAGCAACCAGATGTGGAGGAGTGAAGAGGTGTCATTATTCTGTCCTCCCTCCCATCCATCCCATGACAACAACCATATTACTTCCAAGCCAATAGACAGAGAAATAGAAATATTTTCCCCAAAAAGTGCAAAATATATAAAATTGATGTAAATTCTAAATACTGATATATTCAAATCACTAAATTGAAAATAAAATTTCTTTTTGACCCCCTTTCTCCCCATTGCTGTAACTGGGAACAGGAGGCTGCCAAACAGGTGGGAGTCTGGAACATCTAGTAACCTTATATTAGCCTCTCTGGGGGGGAGGGGGCACTTTTCACCCAGGGAATCTAGCAGGTAATTACTTAGGCGTATGTTTACTAAGCAGTCTTAACGTGCGCCCAGCGCTAGTGTGCAGGCTGCCATAAAAGGAGTGGGCGTGTCAGTCTTAACGTAGCAAAATGGGATTATCGCGCGATAATATGCGCTGTGCACATTATCGTGCGAGAAGCCGCTAAGCACGTTACCGCACGGTAAATAAACTTAAGTAGGCGCGCTGACATGTCCATTCAGAAACAAAGCTGTAGCACAATGGTTAATACACTAACTGATGATGAAGGGGTCATGAGTTTGATCCCCAATGTGCCTAATGAATAAGGCTGGCTGAGGTGTTACCCTGTGCATTTAAGTAGTACTTTTTGAGGCATTTTATTTTTATTTTAATTAGTGCTGCCATCAAACACACCCTCACAGTGGCGTAACCTAAGGTACCACATAAGGCACCCTGTAAGGCACTCCATAGGGCACATTATAAGGTGCACTGTCTGCAAAGGCACCCTATAATGTCACCTATAGGGCGCCTTATACGGCACCATATAATGCGCCTTATAAGGTGTCCTATAGGGCACTTTATGGGGTGCCCTATGAGGCACCTTAAGGTTACAGAACTGTGAGGGTGTTTTTGCTGGCAGCACTAATTTACATTAAAAATAGACAATGCCTCAGACAGCCCTATCAAATAACCCCACTGAGGGATCAAATCCATGATCTCGGACTCCACAGGCAGTGAAGTAACCAGTGGGTTGCAACTCTACAGCTGCTAACCACCCCCTGGCTGGCTACAGAAGGACTGCACATCACCACACAAACATTCTGCTGTGGTTACCAGGATAGGGTCAACCCACCCATACCCATGATGCAAAACACATGCAAATCAGCAGTCTACAGATGATCACAAGATGGGGTATGCACCCCACAGCACCTCATCCTGGTAGGGGGTGCCGACGGTGTGTGTTAGTGGCACAGAGTAGCTACAGACTGTCACATTGTGTGGGTATTAGGCTAACCCTGAGTGTGAGGTGGGGCGGCCAGCACCGGGTCCGCAGCACCTTCCATGGCTGAAATAGGCCATATCACAGGTACCCATCAGTGCCAGTGTGTGAGATAGGTAGTTCCTGTAGACACACCTAGTAAACATTAGTGTCCATCTGTAGTTGTCAATCATGTCTAACCCTTATGGGCTAAGATGCACCCAGAAAAGTGCATATTCTGTGTTGGTGCCATGGTAACATAATGTAAGTGAAGGGGGGGGGGGTGTTTGTACCACCACCCAACCCACCCTCTGTGGCTCAGGGTGGGAGACAGAATCCACCACCAACAGAGCCCCATTCTACCTCCCTGCAATGGTAGTAGTAGAGGGGAGCCATCAACCCCAGTCTTGCTGGGGAACAGACACCCTACAGGGCAGCCAATGCAGAGGAGTACACATCCATAAGGCAATGGCAGACAGACAGTAGGCCTGGAAATGCTCAGCTGCCGCCCCCCACCCCCACCCCCATCCACTGTCTGTTGCAGTGCATGGCACCCACCTACACAGGGCTAGGCCATGGTCTGCTGTGGGCAGCTGCCACTGCCCCCTCCACCACCAGTACCCCTCCGCCACAATGCTGACATGCCCTTCTGCTGCTGGTGCTGGTGGTGCGCAGTCTCAAGCCATCCAGTGTGCGGAAAGGCAGCTGCCTATGGTGTGGGTTCTGGGGTTTGGGTGCCTGCATAGATGTCCACGCTTCCCCCCAGTACCGCCTGCCAATGTTCTGTGCCCTTGGGGGTACCTGCTGGGTACTATCCCCTGTGACACTGTGGGAAACACACTCATGCCCATGTTGGGCCCTCATCAGTTGCTGTCTGGCTGCTCTACTGTTTCAGCATTCCTGTGATGCCACCTAGGCATCACTCTGGTCCGCACTGTGGCCCAGCTGCACCACAGCATGTGCCGCCTGCAGCCCTCTGTATCCCCTTTTCCAGCATCTGTCCAGTTGCCCATTCCGACATGCCCACCCTGCTGTTGCAGCACATGTGCATGCCATAAGAACCCTTTCCAATGGAAAGGGAAAACCCTGATCAGCGCTATTTCACTGTGGGATCATTCACCTTGTATGGGGACAGAGCATAGACCCTTCCAAAATTAATATCTTTTTTTGGAGCTTTCTTGGTAGTGTTTTTTGTTGTTTCCCATTAATATAACTATTGGCCAGCTTGGTTATGTTTTTTTAAAATTTTGTTGGGGTCATTTTTAGTGTATATTTGGCCTTTTGTTCCGTGCACATGTATCACACTTATCACTTTTTGTAGGTTTCCCTGGCTTTGCTGTACATTGCTGACGGAAATGGTTTCTCTTCCCTTTAATTCTGCTCTAACGCCAGGGTTTCACTGGCGTTAGTTTTCAGCCCAGGATTCCACAGCATTAGTGTGCAGGGAGCCTCTCTCCTCCCACTCTCCGCCCATTGAACCTCTCTCTCCGCCCCTGGGGAGCCTTCCTCTGCCCTCCGAGAGCCTTTCTTCACCCTCAGCGCTCATTTGCGCCGCTGTGCGCGTTATCGCGTGCTAAGGTACCTTTGTGCCTGATAAAGTGCCATTATTGCGTGATAAGGTACCTTATCGTGTGATAACGTCGCTGGGTGCACATTAAGACAGTTTAGTAAACATACCCCTTAGTCACCTGCCTAAATCCCTTTGAAGTGAGTACTCTCAGATAGAATTTTCAAAGTGGATAAAATAGCCCTAAAATTGCCCAGTTAAAAGAAAAAGTCTTGAAAGTACCTGTGAGGGGCGGAATTGGACTCCAAACAGTAAAAGGGGGGGGGGGGGGACAAAACAATGCTCATTATTATTATTATTATTATGATTACACAGGTACACTAAAAAAATTGTTTTTTAAACTGCCTCTAATGTTTCGATTGATTTTTACGTTTTTTGGTGCGCTGAATCCAAATCTGGTAACCAATTTGCTCCATCACGTACAGATTTTTTGCTACATTGGGTTAGCAGTTTGAGGTGAACATTTCAGATTGAGTGCGATCGAGATAAAAGTTTCTTGGATGAATTCTTTATACTAATTGTTTAGTAGTTATTCAAATAAGAATAAAGAAAATTGTAACAAGGCAGCACATAAGAATAGAGTAATGTCAACAACAGTGATGGTAGCAAAATTGTCTGCACTTAAAACAGCCACATACATGTGCACAAACATTGAGCATATAAGAGCGAGGTTAGACACAAAGCAAAGCAAAGAAATGTGCAAAAAATGTTGTACAGGTATGTATGTAAGAATAGAAAACGCAAACCGCACCATTGCAATACATGAAGACAAACACCCGATGGTGTGAAAATAAAATTCTAATAAATGAGATCCGACACTGTGGTAATAACTAGCAAATTTTTATTTCAAAGTTTAGTAAAAACACGATATTTGTCAACACAGTTTAGATTTTAAAGTCATTCTTGGGTCAATCAATCTCCTGGTGGGCCCGTTTCTTCTTCCCCCGAATGCTTCTCTTGGTGCGCTGCTTGGCGTATTTTTCATCTGGGGTTTCCCGCAGCAGCAACCAGCAGAAATCAGCCATCATAGTGGTGTTCCATCTTCCTTGGTACCTTCTCTCTGCGTCCTTGATGTCCTGGTGAAACCTTTCACCTTGTTCTTCACTGTACGCCCCCAAGTTTTCAGGAAAGTAGTTCACATGGGAGTGCAAGAAATGGACTTTCAGGCTCATGTTACAGCCTTGTTCTTTGAAGGCATTGAGCATCCTGGCAACAATATCCTTATAGTTCTCATCCCGCCTGTTCCCCAAGAATTTGAGAACAACATCCTTGAAGGAATCCCAGGCTTCTTTTTCCTTCTCAGACATCGTTTCAGCGAATGCTCCATCTGAAATGAGTTTCCTTATATCAGGGCCAACAAACACTCCTTCCTTTAGCTTTGCTTCAGAAAGTCGGGGAACTTTGAGCAAAGGTACCGAAAGCACTCACCATCTTTTGGAAGGGACTTGATGAATTGCTTAATGAGACCCAACTTAATGTGGAGAGGTGGTCATAGAATTTTATCACGAGGTACCAAGCTCTCATGAAGAACATTTTTCTCACCGGGTCTCAAATACTCCCGAATTGGCCAGTCTTTTTTCCCCCAGTGTAGGTCGCGGGCCCGGCTATCCCACAAGCAAAGGAAGCAGGGATATTTGGTGAAACCGGATTGCTGCCCTAATAGCATGGATAGAATTTTAAAGTCTCCACAAATCATCCACTTATGCTCATCATAACGAATCTTCTGAAGAATCAGGGCCAAATTCTCGTATTTTTCTTGGAGAATAACAGAGTGAGCAATAGGAACTGAAGCGAATGTGTTGCCATTATGAAGAAGAACACCTTTTATGCTGTCTTTTGACGAATCAATGAACAGCCGCCATTCAGCAGGATCATACTTGAGTTTAAACTTTTCCATCACTCCGTATATATCGTTGCAAAATACCAAATCTTCCTCTTTGCTGAAATACTTCAAAAATTGTGTCTCGCGGTTGCGGTACCAATAAAAAGTTGTTCCTGGTGACAATAGATTTTTCTGTTTAAGCCGAGAACCTAGCAGTTGGGCAGCATCTTTTGGGAGTCCTAAATCCCGGACTAAATCATTCAATTCAGCTTGAGAGAAAAGTTCAGGTTTCGGATCTGGTTCAATTTCAAACTCGGAAGTACTGGACTCATCGGGAAAAGCCATCTGATGAGTCTCATCATGATCAGAACCGTCCACACAAATATGATCCAAAGATTTTGGTGGTTCAGGCACAGGTACTTCGTTGCTATGAGGCATAGGCCTAATTGCTGAGGGAAGGTTGAGGTAACTTATTACGTTCTTATTTTTTAAGTTGTATCCCTTCACAATGCAAGAGCAAAAATAGCAGTCACTGCTGTGGTCTCTTTGTTCACGCCACATCATAGGTATTCCGAAACAAAATGCTTGTTTTTTACCTTTCATCCATAAGCGTAGATCTTCCTCACATGTCTTGCACACTTTGTGAGGAGCCCACGGTTTGTCTTGATCGCCTAACTTCAAACCGAAATAGGCGAAATATACTTTTTTAATAAATGCAGAAATGTTCCTCTGCCGCTTTTTCACGGTATATTCCCCACAAATAAAACAAAAACTGTCCAGAGAGTTGACGCAACCTCTGGCTCTGTGAGCCATCACAAATACACAGCACTGCAAACTACAACTGTAGTGAACCACTTCGGAATAAAGCTGGATTACGACTGAGCAAACAAAAGGTAATAATGAACTTGCAAGAAACTGAAATTTGACAGGAACGTTCATGTCGCAATCACCGTGTTTGAGCGAACGAACGAGGCGAGGCGAACAGGAAAGAACATCCGCCAGCGCGAGTACTGGATTTAGCCCCCCGCCTCCCAATTGTCCTGTTAATGTATAAAATGAATACAAAACACTCTAAAATATCATGAGGGAGTGTTTCTAGTTAGTTAACCATTACAACCTCTATGTTGGGCCAAGAAAATAAACTGCAGTCGGCTAAAAAGAAATTATGTGAACATTCCTTATATGGGTAAGAAATCTAATTTTGCAAGAAAACGTGACGTGATGGAACATTTTGGCTATTTTTCCTGGATTCAGCACCCCAAAATCTATAGGAATCAATTGCAAAACTGGAGGCAGTTTTTTGGTAGTGTACCTGTGTTATTGTTGGAGGAAGTTAGTTTGTTAATGTATAGGAAGAAAGATTTTGAGAGACCGGTGGGGTCTTTAGATGTGTAGATGTACGTTTGTGCTGGAAAATTGAATAAAGAACAAATTACAAATAAAAAGCAGAGAGGTCGGAAAGGAACTATAAAATGTTCCCTATGGAGAAAGGTGAATAGTGGTGTACACCAGGGATCTGTGCTGGGTCCGCGGCTTTTTGACATATTCATAAATGACCTGGAAAAGGAAATAACGAGTGAGGTTATCAAATTTGCAGATGACACAAAACTATTTAAAGCTGTTAAAACCCAAGAGAATTGTGGAAAATTGCAAGAGGATCTTGATAAATTGGAAGATGGCGCATCAAAATGGCAGATGAAATTTAATGTGGACAAGTGCAAAGTTATGCATCTAGGGAAGAACAACCCAAACTATGGTTACACGATGCAAGGTTCCACATTAGGAACCACCACCCAGGAAAAAGATTTAGGCGTCATTGTGGATAACATGTTAAAACCCTCGGCCCAGTGTGCAGCGGCGGCCAAGAGAGCAAATAGAATGCTAGGTATCATAAGGAAAGGAATGGAAAATAAAACAAAGGATATTATAATGCCTCTATATTGTTCCATGGTGAGACTGCACCTTGAATACTGTGTGCAATTCTGGTCGCCGTATCTTAAAAAGGATATAGCGTTATTAGAAAAGGTTCAGAGAAGAGCCACCAAAATGGTAAATGGGATGGAAGGATACTCCTATGAAGAAAGATTAAAAAGGTTAGGGCTCTTTAACCTGGAAAAGAGACGGCTGAGGGGAGATATGATAGAAGTCTATAAATTAATGAATGGAGTGGAATGGGTAAACGTAGATTGATTGTTTACGTTATCAGAATATAGAAAGACTAGGGGACATGCAATGAAACTACAGGGTAAACTATTTAAGACTAATAAAAGAAAGTATTTTTTCACTCAACATGTAATCAAACTCTGTAATTTATAGTAAAGGCTGTTAGTGTAGCTGGGTTTAAAAAAGGTTTGGACAAGCTCCTGGAGGAAAGGTCCATAAACCATTATTAAGAAGGGACCGAGGATATCAATGCTTGACCCAGTACAAGCATTGTGGAACCTGTGTCTTTTGGGGAAACAGCTATGACCTAGATTGGCCACTGTTGGAAACAGGATACTGGGCTTGATGGACCTTGGTCTGACCCAGTATGGCATATCTTATGTTCTTATGGGGAAAGATGGTTCTAGACTGATGAGGGTAGGCCAGCAGTTCCAGAGGGATGGGACCAGAAAGAAAAAGGCAGAACGTCTAGTGGAATCGAACTTGGCGTGGGCAAGGGAGGTTATAACCAATCTATGATCATGAAGGAAATGCAGGCAGTGGCAAGGAACATAGGATGTGATGAGAGTGGAGAGGTAAGGAGGGGCTTTACCAGTCAGGGCCTTGTGGGCAAGTGTGAGGATTTTGAACTGAAACTGGTGGTTGAGGGAAAGCCAGTGATGATGAATGAGAAGGGGGGGGGGGGGGTGACACAGTCAAATTTGCAGGTATGTTTAAGACTGCAAGAAACAGGAAATAACCCTGTTTGACCTCTACAGACTCAGCGCGCAAGAGTGAAGAAAAATGCTGTTCACTCCTGCGGTTGTGCAGAGGTGAGCAGGGACGTCAGGGCTCGGGCCACACCAGCTCTCTCTGAAGCCAGTCAGGCAGGTATAGGGCCATGTTTGTTTGTGTGTGGGGGGGACTCTCTTGAACTTGAAGAAGACTGGTACTGGGGACTAGAACTTCCGAAATAGGAAAGCACACCCCCTCATACCTATAAAACCTACCTACTGCAAACAATACCAACCCCCTGTTAGATACCTTCATCACATGCACCCTCATCAAACCAAGGTCTATACGAAACAAAACATATAGGGGGCTATTCGTGCCAGCTGCATGTGGAAAGTTAGTCGGGGGTGGGGAAGAGGCAGCCTGGGGGTGGAGAGTGGGCGGACAGTGGGCGATCGCTGGCCCTGGACGTACAGGGCTGATTCTAATGTCGTTTTTGGATGTTTCCTTCTGGCAGACTCGGGGTGTGGAAGGGGCTGGGGAGGGCAAAGTTAATATCCCGCAGCCCGACCCTGGCCTTAGGAGGTCGGATCGGAGGTCGAGTTGCGGGTAATTAACTTTTTTAGCAGCAGCCAGCCTCGCGGCTTTTAAATGGAGCTGCGGTCCCATGGCAACAGGATGCTATGGCACCGTGGCTCCATTTAAAAGCCCTGGCTGAGTTAGCCGGGCTATGGCTGTACGTGCAGGCCGGGATTGAATCGCGGTCCTGGTCTGCATGTATAGGCCTGTTCACGATTCTTATCCTGCGGGACTAGATGTGCCCCTCGGATCAGAATCACGATCTCTTTTGTACGTCCGGCTCAGCCCGGACGTACGAAGGAGATGGATGTCGGGATTAGAATCGGATCCATACTGTCACTGATTACCTAGAGACGCACAAAACAGATAAACTTTGCATCACCTCATTTATCCCACTGCAGTCAATCAACATACGGCAAAAGCCCGTAGCAATAAAGAAAGAGATCAGATACCTAGGAATCATCATGGACCAATACCTCACCATGCAACCTCACATAAAAAGAACTACTGCAAACGCCTACCATAAAATGAAAGTGATCAGGATGCTAAAACCAATTCTGGACCAAGATTGCTTCTGCACCATCTGCCAGGCAGTAATCACCCCAACACTTGATTACTGCAACTCACTCTATCACGGGCTCCCAAAACAAACCATCATGCCACTCCAAATAGCACAGAATACAGCAACACCACTCATCACAGGAACACCCAAACAAAAACACATCACCTCCATACTTGACCAATTACATTGGCTCACAGTACACTCCTGCATCGGGTTCAAATCAACCTTAAATATCTTCAAAATCATCCACTAATCATTAGCCGACATCCTACAAGACCTCATAATAAGAGACACAAGCACCCAACCCAGGAGAAATAACAACAAGCATATGATCATCACACCTCACGATTACCAAAGGACCAATCAATCCACATCCGGAAGAGCGCTTTTACTATATGCCCCGTCAATATGGAACTCGCTCCCGCTCGTTCAGGAAGAAGCTGAAAACTCTACACAAACCACCTGGTACACATTACTTAACCACCTGATTGAGAAAGGTTCAAGCTATCACCTGTTGACCCTCAGCCATGGACCAACAACTCATCCTTAACACCACAAACTGAACTGTACATAGTTTGTCATACCCACAAGACACAGTACATAGTTAATCCTGTTACTGCCCCCCCCCCTTCCTTGTTTAAACATTCATTGTACACTGGTTAAATGTTCTATGTATACTGTTGAGTTACAAGGTAAACCGCTTTGATTGAAGGATAAAGAGGTATAAAAATGGTTAAATAAATAAATAGAAGGGGAAATAGGCTAATGTTGGGGGATGGGGAGACTGTGATTGAAAGAGGGATAATGCTGGGGGGAGGCAGGCCTGAAAAAGGCTGATGCTGAGGAATGGAGGGACTGGAAGGGAGATGATACTGGGAGGAACGAGAGGAGATTGATCCTGGGGAGGCTAGGACTGGAAATGGGCTGATGCTGATAGGGAGACTAGGATTGGAAGGGAGATAATAGAAACATGACGACAGAAAAAGACCACATGGCCTATCTAGTCTGTCCTTCCAAACAAACAACTACAACAGTCCCCTTTTTTCCTTTAGAGATCCTCTGTGTTTGTCCCATGCTTCTTTGAATTCAGATACTGCCCTCATCTCTACCAACTCCACTGGGAGATTATTCCACGGATCCACCACTCTTTCCATAAAGAAATATTTCTGCATATCACTCCTGAATCCATCCCCTTTCACCCTCATCCCATGTCCCCTCATAGCAGAGCTTGCTTTCAATCGAAAGAGGCTCTCCTCCTGTGCATTTATGCCACGGAGGTATTTAAACGTCTCAATCATATGACCTCTATCCCGCCTTTCCTCTAAGGTGCACATATTAAGATCCTTAAGTCTGTCCTCATATGTTTTATAATGAAGACCACTAACCATTTTAGTAGCCACCCTCTGTACTGACTCCATCCTGTTTATATCCTTTTGAAGTGCGGTCTCCAGAATTGCACACAATACTCCAAATGAGGTTGCACCAAAGACCTATACAGAAGTACTATCACCTCCTTTCTTCTGCTGGCCATTCCTCTCCCTATGCACCCAAGCATCCTTCTAGCTTTTGCTGTTGCCTTGTCTACCTGTTTAGCTACTTTAAGAACATCAGACACAATCACGCCTAGGTCCCGCTCTTCTTTAGTGGACAAAAGTACTTCACCCCCTATACTATATCCCTCCCTTGGATTGCTGCAGCCCAAATGCATGACCGTACATTTTTTAACATTAAATCCCAGCTGCCAAATTCTAGACCATTCTTCAAGCTTAGCTAGATCCCTCCTCATGTTATCTACACCTTCCTGGGTGTCTACTCTATTGCAGATTTTGGTATCATCCGCAAAGAGGCAAACCTTACCCAACAGCCCTTCCGCTATATCATTAACAAAGATGCTAAAAAGAATCGGACCAAGGACAGATCCCTGGGGCACACCACTGGTAACATCCTTCTCCTTAGAGTGAGTTCCATTTATCCATTTACCTGTACTCTTTGTCGCCTCCCACCCAACCAATTTCTAACCCAAGCAGTAACTTTAGGGTCCATCCCTAGGGTCCTCAGTTTGTTTATAAGTCGCCTCTGAGGAACAGTGTCAAAGGCTTTACTGAAATCTAAGAGGAAACATCCTAGATATGATTTTCATACCCAGAAATCCACAACAAAGCAATGAACCACCTATAATAAACATAACTCAAGCACCATGGTCAGACCACCACCAAATCAACTGTAAACTTAAACTACAGTGCCAACCCAAAAACTCAAAGGAGATGAGAATGACCAACCCCATTAGGAAATTCAGCAAACTCAACGAGGAACACCTCATAAGCACCATTGCATCCCACATAAACCTAGATTCCACAGACCTAGACGAACTAACTAACAGATGGAACACACACATCCAAAATACATCTAACCCAACTCTGAAACACACATCAAACCCACATAAGATCAACTCGGAACCCTGGTACACAGGAACTCTAATAAAATCAAAAAGGGAGCTCCGTAAAATAGAGAGAAAATGGAGACAAACCAAATCCTCCGATCTCAAAACTAAATACATGGCCCATCTCGCAAAATACAAAGACGACGTGAACAATGCAAAAAAATTACATCACACCAACATCCTAAACAAGGCAATCAATCGCCCACGAGAGTTATTTGAACTAGTCAAATCACTAACCAAAACCGACCAAAATGCCAACCTCAACAAATCCATCAAGGTCCAAACACTGGCAAACCACTACGCGACCAAACTGACGGCCCCTGGTCCTCCACCCTCCCCACCAACACCACAAATCAGAAGTGAGAACAACACAACGCAAAACCAGTTATGGGAGCACTTCCACAAAATAGGAACCAAGCAAATCACAGCCATTGTCACAAGCCTGAAAAGCACCACCTCCCCACTAGATCCCTGTCCTGCATCCTGGATCAAGGCAGTGAAACAAGACATAGCACCTCACATAGCACACATAGTTAACCTATCCCTACAACAAGGAATCATGCCCTCAGAACTAAAGAAATCAGTCATTAGACCGATCCTAAAAAACACTACACTCAACGGAGAAGACCCAGCCTCCTACCGTCCCATATCAAGTATCTCATTCCTGGCAAAGATCATAGAAAAAACGGTCCTTCTACAACTCCAAGACCATCTGACTGACAGTGCTCCTCTTGATGACCAGCAATATGGCTTCAGGCAACATCATGGAGTTGAAACCCTGTTACTAGTTCTACTTAACAACCTCCTAAAGGGCCTTGAAAACAAAAAGAAAATGTACATTCTTGTATTCATTGACATCTCAGCTGCCTTTGATACAGTTAATCATGGGACCCTCATAAATAGGATAAAATCAATAGGAATAACAGGAACCCCACTAAAATGGTTCTCATCCTACATCTCAAATCGAACACAACAGGTTCAATTCAACGGAGAAAAAGCAGAATCTTTCTCACAAACACAGGGAATCCCCCAAGGCTCTGCTCTCTCAGCACTTCTGTTTAACATATATATGCAGCCACTATGCAAAATTTTCTCACGGCACGAAATTAATTACCACATCTATGCCGATGATATCATGCTATACACACAACTAGACACTAAAAACCCAGACTACAACCCACTGGAGACATGTATCGGAGAGATGCAAGACTGGTTACAACAAAGTAGTATGTCAATTAATCACAAAAAAACCGAAGTAATGTATATCTCCAAAGAACCGAATTTTGACCCTCCCACATCAATAACACTATGTAACAACACTTACCAAACAAAAAAAGAAATAAAGTATCTAGGAGTCACATTTGACTGTGACCTAAAGATGGAAAAACACCTCCGAAAGACCAACAGAGCAGTTTTCCACAAGCTTAGAGTGCTCCAACCCATTCGGAATATTATTGATCCCCAAGACTTCAGAACAGTGGCCCAAGCACTCATCATGCCACATTTTGACTACTGCAACGCCATCCTACAAGGTTTACCTAAAAAAACCCTAAACATATTACAAATGGCACAAAATGTAGCTGCCAGGGTCATAATGAAGAAAAATCTAAGTGACCACATCACACCAGTACTAATTCAATTACACTGGCTACCCATAACAGCTCGCACAAAATACAAAATACTAACAACCACCTTCAAACTCATCCACAACTTAGCACCTTCCTTCCTCAACAACCTAGTAAGATTGCAACCTCCTACCCGAAACAGAAGAACCCACAATTCCAACATCCTTCACACCCCAACAGATATAAGATCTGCCAAAGCTAACACCAGCCACAGGGCTTTCTCATATGCGGCGCCAACACTGTGGAACCAACTCCCACCAGAACTACGAGCTAGCAATGACCTTCTAGACTTCAGAAAGAAACTCAAAACGCACATTTTCCAATCACATTTCAACCTGAACTAAACCCACAGATGGAGCAGCCCCTGACCACTGTGTCCAAGAAGATTATCCTGTATATATGTATTTATGTATATATGTAAATGAACTCCCCCATAGCTAAGAAGTGTTAACTCTGTATGATGTGCTTTTCTGACAATCTGTATGTAAACAAAATTTGTACCTGCCTTGATTCGGCAGTTTCACAATAGTAATCCTACCCGCTTCTGATCGCTGGAAGGAGCGGGCTACAAATGCTTGCTAAATAAATAAATAAAATAAAAATAAATAAATACACCACATCTAGGGCTCTCCCGCGGTCCAACTCCCTGGTCACCCAGTCAAAGAAATCAATCAGATTTGTCTGACAAGACCTGTCTCTGGTGAATCCATGCTGCCTCGGATCCTATAATCCACTGGACTCCAGAAACCTCACTATTTTCTCTTTCAGCAGCGTTTCCAATAATTTACTCACCACAGAAATTAAACTAACCGGCCTGTAGTTTTCAACCACATCCTTACTTCTGCTTTTGTGTAAAGGCACCACATGAGCCTCTCTCCAGTCCTTTGGCACCACTCCCGACTCCAACCAGGGGCGGCCCAAGGGGGGTGCGGGGCCATGTGCGGAGACTCGGTGCGGGGCCTCATTTGCATAAGGGACCTCATTTGCATAAATATTTGCATAATGTTACCATACACGAACTTTTAGTAAACATGCCTCTTAATGAGTGTATGAATAAAGAAAGACTAAAAGACTTCTACATTACTATAATCCAATACCAACCGCCAGGCACATTAGGAACTACTACAAACACTGCCCATTTAGAACCCATAGCAAACCCGCCGTATCCTAACAGCACTACCAGGACTCATAAAACACCATACCCTAACTATCAAAAGGAAACGCTGCAAATATTAAACCAATACATTTCAGAGAACAACAATACATGACCTACTGGGGAAAGAGAACAAGTGGCAATGTCAAATAGGAATTACATAAACAGAATACCTCAGCTCAGTTACACATGCAGAACATAGACCATCACCAAACAAGGAATCACAATTTAGAAACAGGAAGACAATAATTAAACTGGGAATCCCAAAAGCCAAACTTGGAATGTACAACACTGTAGAAATAAAACTATACATTAATTTGCTCTTGTACTAAACAAAGCGCAGACGTTAATGATGCACATTTCCCAGAGCTGACATATTCCAATTAATAAATTCAAAATAAAGAGATATTTTTCTACCTTTTGTGCATTTTTTTTCAGCTGCAATTGCTCCAGCCACTTTCTTCTGGTTTCTTCGTGTCTTCCGCTAATTCTTCATCGTCTGCTGTCCATTTGTCTTTTCTTCTCTCTTCTAGTTTTTTTCCATTCTCTCTCTACATCTGCTTTAACATACTAATCTTTCTCCTTTTTGCTCTTTCCTCATTCCTATTTCATCCACTCAAATTTTACCCCTCCATCCTCAATCCCCACTTACTCTCCCAATATCCGGACAATTGTAGATTTGTCTTCCCTCCCACACAAAATATTTTTTCCCTCTCCATTTCACTCTCCCAGCTCCATCCCATTCTAATCCTCCCCCAACATCAGCTCCATTCTAGTTCCAGTCCCACCCAGCATCCGCTCCCTTCTAGTCCCCGCATCAGCCCATTTCCAGTCCTAGCCCCCCATAAGCCCATTTCCAGTCCTAGCTCCCCCATCTATTTGCAGTCCCATCCAAGTCCCTCCATCAGCTCATTTCCAATCCCAGCCCCCCATGAGCCCATTTCTAGTCCTTTCCTAGCCCCACCATCAGCCCATGTCAAATCCTAGCTCCCCTCCACTCAGCCCATTTCCAATCCAAGCCCCCCATGAGCCTACTTCCAGTTCTAGCCCCTTCATGAGTCCCTTTCAATCCCCCCCCCCCCCACAGCCCCGTTCCAATCTTAGCACCCCCCAACAGCCAATTTCCAGTCCTATTCTAGCCCATCAGCCCATTTCCTGTCCTAGCCCCCCCCCTCACCCATTTCCAGTCCTAGCTCCCTCCCCCTCACAACCCATTTCCATTCCAAGCCCCCGTCCCCATCAGCTATTTGCAGTTCAAGCCCTCCTTCCACTCAGCCCATTTCCAGTCCTAGCCTCCTCATAGCCCATTACTAGTCCTAACCCCCCATCAGCCCCTTACGTCCTAACCCCCCATCACCCTATTTCCAGTCCTAGCCCCCCATCAGCCTATTTCCAGTCTTAGCCCCCCTCCCATAGCCAATTACCAGTCCTACCCCCCATCAGCCCATTTCCAGTCTTAGCCCCCCATAGCCCATTACCAGTCCTATCCCCCCCATCACCCTATTTCCAGTCCTAGCCCCCCCATCAGCCTATTTCCAGTCTTAGCCCCCCCCCATAGCCAATTACCAGTCCTACCCCCCCCATCAGCCCACTTCCAGTCTTAGCCCCCCCATAGCCCATTACCAGTCCTAACCCCCCCATCAGCCCATTTCCAGTCCTACCCCCCCACTTCCAGCCTTAGCCCCCTCCCCATAGTCAATTACCAGTCCTAACCCCCCCCCATCAGCCCATTTCCAGTCCTACCCCCCCACTTCCAGCGTTAGCCCCCTCCCCATAGCCCATTACCAGTCCAAACCCCCCCATCAGCCCACTTAGCCCCCCCATAGCCCATTACCAGTCCTAACCCCCCCATCAGCCCCCTTAGCCCCCCCCATAGCCCATTACCAGTCCTAACCCCCCCCATCAGCCCACTTCCAGTCTTAGCCTCCCCCCCCATGGCCCATTACCAGTCCTAACCACCCCACCCCCCTGGTCCATTACCAGTCCTCACCACCCCACCCCCTGGCCCATTACCAGTCCTCACCACCCCCCCCCCCATCAGCCCACTTCCAGTTTAGCCTCCCCCTCCCATCAGCCTACTTCCAGTTTAGCCTCCCCCCCTCCCATAGCCATTACCAGTCCTAACCACCCCCCCCTATCATTCCAAATTAAAATAAAAAAAAAAACCCAAACCGGCTGCTTCTGCCGCGGCAGCTTCAAGAGCTCTGCCGCGGGGCCCCCCCCCCTGCCCGGCAGAGCCTCCGTGCATCTTCAGCTCTTCACGTCCAAAACGCGGGCTTCTTTCAGAGCCGCGAGAGTTTCTTTTCTCGCGGCTCTGTTAATTCCGCCTTTGCCTTAAGACGGAATTGCTAGCTCTCTACAAAAAAAAAAAAAAAATGCCCAAACCGGGTTTTAAGAAGTGTTTGCAATGCAAGAGGAAGATGAATGCTGCAGACACTCACCTAACTTGCCTTCGATGCCTCGGGGCAAGCCACAACGTCCAGGACTGCCCCAGCTGCGCTCGGATGTCGCCCAGAGCGAGGGAGTTCAGGGGCCATACTTTGAAGGATTTCCTTTCCTCCTCGGAGCCCGCGCCCGCAGCAGCCTCCTCTTCAACAGTCCCCAGCTCTTCCAAAGATCTTCGGGGTTACAGCGGCACGGGATGTGCTCTGCAGAGCCTCCATCCCCGGCCATGCTGCTCAAGACTCTGGCGCATCTCCCGGACTTCGCACGGACGCCACCACGAACTCCTCTACCCTTCCGGTGAGCTTGCCTGCTGCAGAAAACCCCGGGGTAGCTTCTGGGCTTTGCGGCTTCCCACGCGGTCCCTCCAGCTCCCTCCAAGATGGCGCCGGCCACGCCGCGCTCCAGGGTGCCGCCTCTGATTCCTCCCCCGGACACGCCTCCTCTCCCCTGATTGGCTGTGACCCGGTTCGACCCTCCCGCGCCGACGCTGCTTCGCCCCCCGGGGCAGGGAATCCCCTGATCGCGCCGAAATTCGGGCCAGGGAATCCCTCCGCCGCGCCGAGCTGCCTCGAGCCTACAGAAGCCCCAGCACAGAACACCGGCGCGGGAGAGAGAAGCGGCGCGATCGCGCTAAGGAGACAAGTGGGAAGCACAGCAGCAAAACGAAGCACCTCCACAGGAGAGACACGTCCAACGACCGCGGACACGACAAACGTAAGCGGTCCAGCTCCAGCAGGGGTAGCTCGCGTGACAGCACCTCCCGAGCCCATAGGAGAAGCAGGCATCGTTCTCACTCAAGCTCCTTCTCTTCAAGGAGACACAGGAGCAGCCGCTCTTCTGAGAACAGCACCTCTGCCGCAATCTTACAACTGCTGGCACGCCTGGTGGACCAGACTGCGCCAGCACAGCTCCACGAGAGGTCCGCCTCCAGAGAGGCTTTAACTGCAGCCCTGCCCAGCCCTGCCAGACCGGAGGAGCCAAGGACACCACGGGCACCCTCCTGCACGCCTCGCAGATCCCCCTCACCTGAACAGCTCCTAACCTCTGATGAGAGCCAGGAAGAGGGAGAGGCCCCCGACTCTCCCATCTCCAAGACGACGCCAGAGGATACTGAAGAGACCCAGCGTCCGTTGCCACCGGAGGACCTCACCTATCCCAAATTCCTGAGGAAGGTGATGAGCAAACTCGGCCTTCTCATCGACGACACCGCAGGCGGGAAGGATCCAGAGGTGATGAAGTACCTGAGTGACCCCAGACCGGCTGTAGCCCTACCGCTTCACCGAAAGCTTCAGGACAAGCAGTCTACGCTATGGCAGTCACCGGCCTCCAGCCACGCCTGCTCCAGGAAGCTGGACAATAAATACCTCCTCCACCTGGCTCCGGGATTCAGTAAACCTCAACTCCCGCACCAGTCTATAGTGGTCTCGTCTGCTCTAAAGAAGGCGAGATCCTCGCGCACACAGACCAATCACCCACCAGGCCGGGATCCGAAGCTCCTCGACGAAGTGGGCAGGAGAACCTACCTAGGGGCGATGCTCAGCGCCAAAGTAGCAGCGCACCAGTTCCAACACATCCTTTTCCAGGATACTCTCCTAGCCGAGCTCAAGTGCAATCTCGCAGCCCTACCCAAGGACGCGCAACCGGCAGCCTCCGCTACACTACAAGACCTTGCCGAATGCAGCAAACATCTGATGAGCACGGCCTTTGATGCCTTCGACTCTGCCATAAGGACGGCTGGCACAGCCATTGCGGCACGCCGCTGGGCATGGCTGCGAGCATCCGGCCTCAGGGAGGACACCCATGATAGGATCGCGGACTCGCCCTGCACGGGTGAATCGCTCTTTGGCGACAAGGTGGCGGACACTGTGAAAGGCCTTAAAGAGGATTGCACCACCTTGCAAACACTGGCTGCGGACGGACTCGAACGTTCCTCATCACAAAAAGGGAACTATTACCGCAAGCCCTTTTCTTCCACCAAGAAATTTTACAACTCTAATCGGAGATGGGCAGCACCTAAGTACAAACAATCATACTACCCTGCCTCCTCCTCCTTTCAGAGGCAGCAGCCGAGGGAGCGCAACAAACAGAAAAGGCAAAACTCCCAGCAGTCAGGAAAGAACTCCACATCCTTCTGACAACTCGCCTCGGCCGGGGCCCTCAGGAACCCCAGCATATCTACCGGTGGGAGGCCGCCTATCACGATTCATGCAGGCTTGGCAGGCGATCACCACGGACAAGTGGGTCCTTCAGATCATCCAATCAGGCTACCGCCTACGCCTTGCCTCCCCACCGTGGCAACGCTCACAGCCTACCAGCCAGACCCCACCGCACCTAGCAGCACCACTGGCGGAGCTTCTGCGAAACCTCCTCTCTGCTCGTGTGATAGAGAAGGTGCCCCCCGGGGAGATCAACACTGGCTTCTACTCCCGGTACTTCCTTATTCCCAAGAAACACGGTGGTCTCCGTCCGATACTGGACCTCCGCAAACTGAACATGTTCATCATCAAAGAGAAGTTCAGGATGTACTCCCTCAACGCCATCCTACCTCTTCTAAAAGCTGGAGACTGGATGGCGACCCTGGACCTGCAGGATGCATACTCCCACATTCCAGTCCACGAATCGCACAGGAAGTTTCTGCGCTTCATAGCGCTGGGGGTCCACTATCAGTATCGAGTTCTCCCTTTCGGGCTCTCCCCAGCGCCCAGGATCTTCACAAAGTGTGTAGCGGTTGCCGCGGCACACCTACGCAAGCAAGGCGTCGCCATCTTTCCCTACCTGGACGACTGGCTGCTTTCGGCACCCTCGGCCTCAGAGCTAAAGAAGATCGTGCGATTAACGACGAATCTGCTACGCCAACTGGGCTTCCTCCTCAACAAGGAGAAGTCCCGCCTCGACCCGGCACAGAAAATAGAATTCATCGGGGCGATAATCGACACCGGTGCTTCGAAAGCTTTCCTTCCCCAGCCACGGGTAGAAATAATCATGTCCCTCGCTCGGAAGATGTCCATCTCCAGGATGACCACAGCTCGCTCCATTCTACGCTTATTGGGACACATGGCAGCGACGACTTCGGTGCTACCTCTAGCCAGACTACATATGCGCATCCTCCAGTGGCATCTCCGGTCCCACTGGAAACAACTCTCCCAGCCGCTCAATACCCGCATCCCCATCAATGCCAAGGTCGCGCAGGACATCCGCTGGTGGACAAAACGGAGCAACCTCTCAGCGGGCAGGGATCTCCAACCGCGCAAATACCAACTCGTCCTCACCACAGACGCGTCTCCCACAGGATGGGGAGCACACCTCTCGCAACTCAGCACTCAAGGAGCTTGGTCCAAAGCAGAGCGGTCGCTACACATCAACCGGCTCGAACTGAGGGCAGTCAGGTATGCACTGCAGACCTTCAAGGTCCAACTGGCCGGAAAGTCTGTCCTAGTACAGACAGACAACCAGGTGACGATGTTCTACATCAACAAGCAGGGAGGCACGGGGTCACGTCCCCTATGCAAAGAAGCCCTCCGGACGTGGTACCTAGCCCTGGCCAACAACTGCGTCCTACAAGCGGCTTATCTCCCAGGCGACCAGAACGTCCTAGCGGACAAGCTGAGCAGGCAGCTTCAACCTCACGAATGGACACTCCACACGGAGGTAGCGGCCAGCCTCTTCCGACGTTGGGGAACTCCCCAAGTCGACCTCTTCGCAACAGAGACCAACACGAAATGCCGGGCATTCTGCTCCAAGCACCCATCGACAAAGAGAATGTCCTCGGATGCTTTCACACTGCCATGGGGAGGTTGGACGCTGGTGTACGCCTTTCCCCCAGTTCCCCTACTTGCTGCAACGCTACAGCGCATCGTCATGGACAGAGTGCATGCCATACTGATCGCCCCCTATTGGCCACGCCAGATGTGGTTCTCCCTTCTACTGCGGTTGGCCCAGGAGCCGCCGATCCGGCTACCAATGCGATCGGACCTGCTCACCCAGAACGACGGCTGCACCCTGCACCCGAACCTGAAAACTCTGGCCTTGACAGCCTGGAGATTGAGAGGATGACTCTTGACTCCCTCCAATTACCCTTGGAGGTGCAACAGATCATCCTAGCTGCCAGGAGACCATCCACAAGGAAGTCATACAGCCTAAAATGGAAGCGCTTCAGTATTTGGTGCACTAAACAAGACCTCAACCCAGTCTCTTGCCCGGTGCCTAAGGTTCTGCAGTACCTCTCTGCCCTTTTCAGCTTGGGCTTAAAACCTCAATCCATCAAGGTCCACCTCGCCGCCATTGCATCTCTGCACGAGCAACGGTGTGGACCCTCCAGGGGTTCCCTCGCGGCAGTGCCCATCGTGTCGCGGTTCATGAAAGGCCTCGTGAACCTGCAACCCCCGGTACAGAAACCGGTACCTTCTTGGGATCTCAATGTTGTCCTGCAGCAGTTGACGCAGGAACCCTTCGAGCCAATGCACACCGCGGATGGGAAGTTCATGTCCTGGAAGACGCTCTTTCTCATCGCCATCACCTCGGCCAGGAGGGTCAGCGAGCTACAGGCACTTGTAGCGCATCCACCGTACACAAAGCTCCTCCATAACCGAGCATCTCTGCGGACCCATCCAAAGTTCGTCCCCAAGGTAGTCTCTGCCTTTCACGTAAACCAGTCAGTAGAACTTCCCACATTCTTCCCAGCGCCGCATTCCTCACCGGAGGAACAACGGCTCCATTCGCTGGATTGTGTGCGAGCCCTACGCATCTATATTGACAGAACAGCCGCTGTCAGGTTGGGGACCCAACTTTTTGTGTCATTTGACCCGAACAGGCCTGGACGACCCGTCACCAAGCGCACGCTCTCCCGTTGGATATCGGACTGCGTGGCTTTTTGCCTTCATAAGGCGGGGTCCCTCCCAGCGGGCAGGGCGGGGGCGCACCAGCTCCGTGCCCTATCTACCTCGCTCGCCAACCTGCATGAGATCCCGGTGATCGACATCTGCAAGGCCGCCACCTGGTCTGCACAGTCTACCTTCCAGAAACACTACTGCCTCGATCTCCAGGCTGAAGCTGATAGCTCCTTTGGCAGGGCTGTCCTGTCTATGGCTACCTGAGGCCGGTCCGCCCAACCACAGCTGACTCTATACCAGGCAGCCTAGCCCACATGGTGACTGATTCAGAGTACTTGTTTTCTTGCATAGTTATGCTTGTATGTTGATGTTGTTTGCTATGTTGCACACCACCTCATTGTGTTGATGTTGTTTTACTATGCTGCACACCGCCCTATGGTGGATCAATGTGACCTCCCCCGATGGTTGTGTTAGTATGTTTGCACTTGCACTATGGCACCTTGTGGTTCACTACAATGTTACTTGAAATTGCACGTTTGCACCGGTTGCTGTTGCACCTTCACCAATAAATACCTTGCCTCACAGCTAATCCAAGTCTACCTTGATGTGTCATGCCTCCCTCATACCCCACAGCGCATCTGCTGCTTGGGAGGCACCAGGTGTGGCTGACACATATCCTGCTTGTCCTAGGAGAAAACGGAGTTACTTACCTGTAACAGGAGTTCTCCGTGGACAGCAGGATAGGTCAGCCACACGATCCCACCCACCTCCCCTGTATGAGGGTGGCCTGCACCGGCCTGCGCCCTAGCCAGTAAGGCATAGCTAATCACTCACTGATCTGGCTGGGGGCGGGCCGGGGAGGTGGGACCTCCTACACATGCTCAGAGAAATCTGAGCTCTAGAGAGCACTTCCGCACGGCGCCGTCGGATGACGTCACCAGGTGTGGCTGACCTATCCTGCTGTCCACGGAGAACTCCTGTTACAGGTAAGTAACTCCGTTTTCTTTCCTAGTCACTCTCATCACCACAATAGTTATCACTTAAATCAGTGTTTCTGATTTAAGTCAGTTCTTTCCTCATCCCCCTTTTCACTCCTGTTAAAAGGTTACATGTAATTTTGTTTAATGTAATGTCCAATCCTTTGAGTTCTCTGTAAACCTCTTTGATTCACGAAAAGCAGTAAATAAGCACAAATAAATAAGTAAATAACTAAATAAATGATAAGATTATGAGGTTTCTGCTTTGACAGTGGGATACTGGCTAGGTGATAGCAATTTGTTCCTTTATGGAATGACATCACTAAAGCTTGGAATTCTCAGTCACCAACCTGCTGGAAGGGGGTGAAAACCCAATAGCATGAACTGTACTGGAGGGACTAAAGGAAAGCAAATCAGCAGATAAGATCTAATTTCTCCATACCTACAAATGCTGTATGCGATTTAATTATTTCTGCAAGATTTTCTGTTTGTTTTGCTACTTGCTTTTCTTCTTCAATATGCAAGGTCATATTTACAGATTCACCCTTTTGGATCATGGAAACCGCATTTGAGGGATTGGCAGCAGATGCAGTGTTCCTTGTCTCATTTCACAGCACACATAAGGGACAAGTTGTGGTTCCAATCCAAGAGATCAGGGAGTATCCCTGGAGGCATGTGGTAAACATACATACACTTGATATGGCCAGTAGCAGATCTTGAACTCACAGCCTTTGATATAGCAGGCATCAGCAGTGGAGGCATCAGCAGTGGAGCTAGCACTGGGTATCTGCTTTAGGGTCACACCTTCACACACACTTAGGGGTATGTTTACTAAACTGCGGTAATCGTACATAACGTGCGTTATGTAGTTAACGATCGTAAGCGCAGCTTAACATGTGTTATGATGCGCTTACGATCGTTAACGTTACATAACGCGCGTTAATCGTAGTTAACAATAGTAAACTCCCGCGGTGCGGTAAAACACCGCAGAAGGTGGAGAGAGGGCGGAGAGAAGGGGTCAATGGGCGGAGAGTGGGCGGGGAGAGGCTCCCTTCACACTAACGCGCTGATCTGAAGAGCTCAATTCCAACGCAAATGAAAACCTGCCGTTAAATGCACATTACAGGGGAGAGAAACCATTTCAGTGTCAGCAATGTACAGCCCAGGCAGGGAAACCTAAAATAAGTGATAAGTGTGATACATGTGCACAGAACAAAAGGGCACATAAACACTGAAAATGACCCCAACAAACTGGAAAAAAAACATAACCAAGCTGGCCAATAGTGGTATCAATGAGAAATATCAACCCCTCCCCCCCCCCCCGAGTAAGCTCCATAGAACAGATATAAATCGTGGAAGGGTCTATAATCCGTCCCCATACAAGGTGAATGAGCCCACAGTGAAATAGCGCTGCTCAGGGTTTTCCCCACCATCGGACAGGGTTCCTATGGCGTGCACATATCCCGCAACATCAGGGCGGGCATGTCGGAACGGCAACTGGACAGATGCCAGAGAAGGGGATACAGAGGGCCGCAGGCGGCACATGCTGTGGTGCAGCTGGGCCACAGTGCGGACTAGGGCGATGCCTAGGTGGCCCATACGAATGCTGAAGCAGCAGAGCAGCCAGACAGCAACTGCTGAAGGCCCAACATGGGCACGACTGTGTTTCCCACAGTGTCACAGGGGATAGTACCCAGCAGCTACCCCCAAGGGCACGGAACATTGGCAGGCGGTGCTGGGGGAAGCGTGGACACCTATGCAGGCACCCCTACCCCAGAACCCACACCATAGACAGCTGTCTACCTGCACACTGGATGGCCTGAGACTGTGCACCACCAGCAGAAGGGCATGTCAGCATGGTGGCTGAGGGATACTGGTGGTGGAGGGGGCAGTGGCAGCTGCCCAGAGCAGACCGTGGCCTAGCCCTGTGTAGGTGGGTGCCGTGTACTGCAACAGATGGGCCCTGTCTGACGAACAGTCATGGTATCACCAAGGAATGTACTGACTCTGTGACAACAAGGTGGTGCGGTGCACAAAACCAGTGTATTCAGAAGCAGAGGGTCACAGGTTCAAGTTCCTGCTGTGGTTCCCGCTAACCCAGTCCCCATATTTTACCCACTACTACAACGTGCTAATACAGACAGCACCTTTATTGCAGATGATGTAAACATGCCCAAGACACCTACATTTTACCCTACAGAGCTCAGACACCATAAACATGCACATTACCTAGAGCAGAGCCTCCCAAATGCAGTCCTGGAGGGCCAAACACCATTCCGGTTCCAAGCTGACTCTGATAAAGATGCCTGTGCTGCATTTCTATGTGCCACCCTCATGGTATGCAGATGTATCTCATGCATGTTCATGAGGGACAGCATGAAAACCTGAACAGTGTTTTGCACCGCAGGACTGGAGTTGGGAACCTCTGCCGTAAAGCAGCAGCCAACATTGGCAGACACACCCGCACCCACAGGCCCCATTATCCAAAGCCTCCTGGGGAGGCAGGACTTTGGGCTCTGCGTGCATCTCCCAATACTAGCACTTGCATACCTTAGTAATGCCACCCTAAACTAGGGAATATGGTACACATCTATCAAAAGGTTGCTATGAGTACTGGCAGATAGCAATTCCTAGGTTAAGTACACTTTTCTGAGTGAGCTGCATCATAGCAACCTTTCTGATGTCTGTGGAGTGTGCTACAGGTCTTGTGTCTGACAGTGTTTACCAACCTGGGGAGTGACTCCTACAGTATTGCTTACCATAGCCATGCCTGCACTGTGCCCAAGACTTGTGTGGTGGCCTGGGCTGCCCAACACCTCTATAGTTGCACAATGCTGGCATAGGTGTGGGGAGTGTGTGTCTGTTTATCCAGTGTGTGGTGGCTGCCAACACCCTCCACAGCCCACACTGCTAGCACTGTTGCCAGTATTGGCCTGCCAATGTGCATAATGAGGAGCAAGGTACTGTGGGAATAGCCTGGATAGGGTGGCCTGGCCTGAATGCATCTTCACACGGCATAGGGCAATGGCTCAGACATTGTAGTGCCTGGCCACCACCTGCACGGACAAGGTGGCCATAGCATGTCCTGCTGGGAGGTCACTCTCACCCTGACTGAGCAGTGACCATGGCATGGCTAGGTTCCCCCATAGTGCTGCATAGTACTTTTCTAATGTGATATTTATGGGTTTCCTTTTGGGGCCCAATCACTGGCTTATCTGCTTGGTGTGTATGCTGACATCCCCATTCTGGGTACATGCATTGCCCCCAGGACCATGCACTATGGACTAGCTGGCAGACTTTCTGCAGGTAGTATGTGTCTTACCGGAACACCTTGCAGGGTGCAGCGGCTGGAGGCTTGCTACTGGAGAATGTCAGATAATGGTGGGGGGCAGCTGAGCATGTTCAGGCCTGCTGTCTGTCTGCTATTGCGTTATGGATGTTTACTGCTCTGTCTGTTCCCCAGCAGGACTGGGGTTGCTGGTCCTCTCTACTGCTGCTATTGCAGGGAGTTAGACTGTGGATCTATTGGTGGGTGATCCTGTTTCCCACCCTGAGCCCCAGAGGTTGGGTTTTGTGGTGGTACATAATCTGCATATGGGTCCATACAACCCTCCCCTCCCTCTTCACCTACAGCAGGTAACGATGGCACCAACATAGGATATGCACTATTCTGGGTGCAGCATTGCCCATAGGGACTAGACATGACTGAGAGATACAGCAGGACACAGATGTATCCTAGGTGTGTCTAACTGAACTACCTATCACACACTGATGGGGACCTGCAGCATGGCGTATTTTAGCCATGAAAGGTGCTGTGGACCTGGTGCTGGGCACCCCACCTCAACCTCAGGTTGGGCACTGTACCCGCACAATGTGACTGTCTGTGGCTACTCTGTGGCAGTGCCACACACAGTCTGTTCCCCCTACAATTCCGAGGTGCTGTGGGGGTGCATACCCGATCTTGTGCCCATCTCTCAACTGCTGATTTGCATGTGCAGTGCATCATGGGTACGGGTGGGTTACCCCTATCCTGGTAACCACAGCAGACAGTTTGTGTGGTGACGTGCAGTCCTGCAGCCAGCCAGGGCTTTGTTCACATCCTTATAAGGTGTCCTATAGTGGACATTATAGGGTGCCTTGGCGGACAGTACACTTTATAATGTGCCCTATGGAGTGCGTTATGGGGTGCCTTATGTGGCATCTTAGGTTATGCCACCGTGAGGGTGTGTTTGCTGGCAGCACTAATTAAAATACACGTCACATGCCTCAATAATCACTACTTAAATGTAAAGGGTGCTGCTTTAGCCAGTCTTATACATTAGGCTCCCTGGGGAATCGAACCCATGAGCCCTGTACTATCAGTCAGTGTTGTAACCATTGTGCTACAGCTCTGTTGCTGTGCTTGTATGCATGCGCGCCTTCTTAAGATTAACACGCGGTAACATGCCCTATAGTGATCTTTCATTTATGGCGCCTTGTAACGCGCGTTCTCGGCGCGTTCTCGGAAATGATGTACCGCCCATGTCCTTATTTGGGGTTTCTGTCTCTACCGCGGCTCCTAACGCGAATCGCACTAATGCAGTTTAGTAAACATACCCCTTAAATTCTATTCACATGTACATTGCATTAATACTTGATGGGTGATTTACATGCTATCTGCATTAGCACACAGCATCTCTTTCATAGACCCAGCTGTTGACCTAAGTAGACGGATTGAAGGAGGTTGCTTTACCATGTGCCATGGTTTTCAGAGTACACTGTGCATTGGCCATTGAGTGTAGCCTTCACAGAGTGGGCCTGTGGCATGCTATTCCTTGTCCATAATTGAGGTGTGAATGGTGTTCATCAGATACTTACATCCCATCCCTTATAACCATTGGCTGTACTGCCTCCCTTACTGCTGGCTTGTGACCCTGTTAGAGTACAACAATGCTGCTTCTCTGCCCCCTCCCCTCTCAGCCTAACTCCTGACTTTGTGGGATGTGTAGCAAATTGCCAGACACTGTCATGCCATCAGAGGTGGTAGCAGCGCTTTGTACTGCCGCACTACTATTGGTGACAAAAGTTATGTTGCTTATGTGAGTCAACACAAAGAGTCAGTGGGATTCATACTGTCATACTGTGAATAACCATATTGCTTCTCATAGCATAAGGCAGATACAACTGTGCATATGGAGTTGGCTCCTGCTACCAAACATGTCTTTGTCTTGCAGTTTTTGTGTCCCACACTTGCTGCAATGAACATCAGTGCCAAGGTGGTCACCGGGCCCTTTGCAGATAGACACGCATACCACTGCACTTTCTATGGAGGCTTGCTGAATCTGTCAGGCCATGATGACTGTTCATTCTTTCAGTGATCATGTCCTGGGGATTACTGTCAAACAAAATAAAGTACTCTGGATCTATTACATGAATGGGTAATTTGACTTTATCGAAAAGTTTACAAATCAACTTACTCACAATGTTTTATAATGACTGACGTGGTCTCAGACTCTCGGCTCCCAGAACTGCCATAGGCTAATCATATGGAGCCCATTTTTGCATCAACAACCCGTGATGTCCAGTCATAAGATGTAGTAAGTCTTTGAAAAATTCTATTTCAATTTCAATTTCGTAGTTTCAAATCTCAAAATGAACACAAGATTGCATAGAAGGAAAAATAGTGCTTAACTTTCATTGTCGCTCCCAACGCTACCAACAGCGCTCTATTTGCGTTTCACCAATTTGGTTTCTTCAGGGGTTGACTTGAAGGCACTATAATGCAATCCAACATGAATCTAATCAATATATACTTTCTGAGTTCTGTTCCAGGTCTACAGATAACAGTAAATGAAACAACATACCTATCTGGCGACTGGATGGTATCTCTTATTATCAAGCCGAATCTCAAACTTTCTATTGAACGGTTTATTTTCTACTGGCTTTTTCAACACTGCGCATGCGATGTAGAGTTTCATATGGGGATTTTAATAGACTGCAGTTACGATGATGTCATTCTAACACTGGTCTATGCAGTATGTTAAGCACAGATCTCCCATTCTATTTGCACATTCAAGACATTAGGAGAAACCGAGTTTAACCAATGGATCCATCTTTGTTCCCGCCACAGCAAAGTTTGACCACGCGATCTTCCTTGCCAAGCAGTAATAATTTGGTCAATGCAAAAGCATTGTAAATCATCAAAAACATGATGAAACTGCAAGCAGTGATCAACAATCTGAGCTTCTCGTTTCTGGCATTTGAGTCTGCTTTTGTGTTCGTTCATACGTACTTTCAGCATTCTAGTGGTTTTACCCACATAAAGCAGACCGCATGGACATTGAATGCAGTATACTACATGGGTCGATATGCATGATGTTCTATGTCTCAACAAATATCGTCTACCTTGATGTGTAAATTCAGTTAACTCAGTCGTGATATGACAAATGTTGCAGTCCCCACATCTTCGGTGGCCCAGAATGCCTTCACTTTCATGTGTTCTTAAAGGTGGCAACAATGCAGGACTCAACAGTTCCTTTAAATTTTGGTGGCGTTGCCACACGCAACGGATCTTTTTATTTTCCAAACCTGGAATGCTCTGTAACACATTTTCATGTCGCTTGATGATACGGTTTATATCAATGCTTAAGGGGGAAAATTTTGTAATCAAATTAACAAATGTATCTGTATTTGGGAGTATAGATGTTTTCTGTCGTGGTTGCAACAGTAGATCCCGGTTGCTATATAAAGCTCTTTTATATGCTTTTTCAATCACTTTTTGTGGATAACCTCAAGCATAAAAATTTTATTTTAAAATTTTTGAATACCGGATACAATTGACCAAACTAGATTTCTGGGGATTACTGTGACACTCACCATTTCTTCCTCCCGGAAACACAGAATTTTGATCTCTGCATCACGAACCCGCAGGATACATACTTGATTTGTGACACTGAAAATGCATTCATGTTGCATACTATACTGCAAAGGTTTATTCAGTACAAGCATACATTTGCAATATACTGGGTGCAGCATTTCATCGTGTGTTCTTTGGGGTAGCAACGCCATACAGCTCTGTCAAGGTAAGTGGTCTTGTTCATCATTTGGGGGGGGGATGTTCTGCCTGTTGGGGTTAGGAGTTCTCATAGAGATTTTAAAGTAAGTACATGTCTTAATTGTTGCTCCTGTGAGCCTTCTTAGTCAATAGGATACTGGAGTCTGGTGGGAGGTACCAGCTGCCTATATATGCTGATGTCATTGAGGTTGACATGCTCAATCTCTGGGCTACTGGTGAGATGTGATTACCCACTGGTCGGGACTGGACTGGAGGTACTCAAGGACCTTCAATTAGCAGGTAAAGCCTAAATTCACTTTTCTGTACACCATAGATAATCCTATTGCTGCTGAGTCCTTCTCCAGCTTTAATCCAAAGAGGAACAATACCTCTTAAATATTTCAGAAAGTATGACTATAATGCCACATGGCTATGTTGTTTTTATGGCTTTTTCTAAATACAAAGGAGACCTTACTGGACTTTTCTTGGAGAAGAGTTATGTGCAGTCTTACAAAACTGTTTTAAAAATTAAATCTGTAGAAAAATCTTAAAGGATATAGCTGAATTAGAAAAGGTACAAAGAGCAGCGATAAAAATGGTAAAGGGGATGGAAGGATACCCTTTAAGAAGAGGCTTGAAAGGTTGGGGCTCTTCAATTTGGAAAAGAGATGGCTGAGGGGGGATATGATAGAGGTCTGTAAATTAATGGATGGAGTGGCATGAATAAATGTAGATCGGTTGTTTATGCCATCAAAAAGTAGAAAGACTAGAGGACACACAATGAAGCTACAATGCAACCCATTTAAGACTAATAGAAAATATTTTTTTTACGCGATACAAATCAAACTCTAGAATTTGTTACCGAAGGATGTAGTAAAAGCTGTTAGTGTAGCTGAGTTTAAAAAAGGTTTGGACAAGTTCCTGGAGGAAAAGTCAACTATTAAAGAGGACCTGGAAAATCAACTGCTTGCCCCAGGACAACCAATGTGCCTCTTTGGGAACCTGCTAGATAATTATGGTCTAGATTGGCCACTGTTGGAAACAGGATACTGGGCTTGATGGACCTTGGTCGGACCCAGTAAGGCATTTCTTATGTCATCTATCTCCATGAATCTTTCAGCCCATCCATCTCCATATATCCTTCGTGCTCACTCATTTATTCTCAAGGCGGCTGCTATACCCATTCCCATTCTGTGCCACTTCATACCTGGCATATCACTCACACTTCACATGGCAGGGCAGTGCTGATGCTCAGTCATTCTTGCATTGGCTCCCTCATGGGCATGGTTGCTCCTCCATGGCACACTCCTACCCACTTCTATGCCACCCGCTGACATCACAGTGCATTACATGACAACCCTTCACTGATACAGTCTAAATGCCTTTATTTATTTTTATTTATTTATTTACATTCTCTTATATACCGCGCTATTCTGCATCAGTGCGGTTTACATTGAACAAACTGAAATTACATTGAACAGGGCATTATAACTTGGAGATAACTATTTTACAGGGAACATGGGCTATGGAGGGTTAGGGGCTTGCCCAAGACCACAAGGAGCACCTGTGGGACTAGAAACCCCAGTCCTTCCGGCCCAAGGTTGCTGTCCTCTAGTGGGACAGCAACCTTGGGCCAGAATTATCCTTACACTCACTGTCTAACACATATGGGACATATGGATGTGACATGTCCATCACCTATTCCCCTGCCTCTCATCCAGCACCTGAGTTCTGACTTCAAGATAAGCTCTCTTTTGGTGCTCTTAATGCCCTTTGTCTCTTTACTGCTCTCTGACTGCTAGCAGCTTTTCCGCATGCACGCCTCCTCCCACCCTGGCTATTAATGCCCACAGGGGCCTTAATGCTGCCATTTTGCATGTTAAGGAGGCATCCTTAATGCATCTTAATAACCCCTATGTTTAGGATTATTATCATATTTAATGTGCATATTACTCTTGTTTTCTCCTGAATCTTTTCCTAGGATTGGTTTTAATTCATATGTGCTTTGAAATATGTAAATACTATTCCAATTTTATTTTCACGCTTTGACTCACAATGTTTTCTTGCAATTTTTATGATAACTACCATGCAATCACCAAGTATATCTTTTTTTTATTCCATTATCCATATTGCATTGCATCCATATTACCTGATTTTCCAATCTGGTATATAACTGTAATTTTTTATTATATTTGTTTTTTTTGTTCATTTATGTATTTGTTATTGGTATATGATTTATGATGTACATGTTTATTTTGCTGTACTGTACTTTAGTTGAAGGAGGAGTGGCCTAGTGGTTGGGGCAAGTTATTTCAGGCCAGAAGGTTAAGGGTTCAAATCCCACTAGAGAACAGCAACCTTGGGCCCAAAGGATTTGGGTTTCTAGTCCCACAGGTGCTCCTTGGGGTCTTGGGCAAGCCACTTAACCCTCCATTGCCCATGTTCCCTGTAAAATAGTTATCTCCAAGATATAATGCCCTGTTCAATGTAATTTCAGTTTGTTCAATGTAAACAGCCTTGATATCATGAAAGGCAGCATATAAGAAGCTTTAAATAAATAGTTTCCCCTGACACAGGAATCATCTGTCAAAACATGGCCATGGTGGGCACAACAAAATGTTTTCCTTATTTTATTACCCCTGCTCCTATTTTTTACTTTTGCTTTTTGTGGGGGTGTCCCTCTGTTTTTTTTGTGGTTAGCAGTATTTTGGATATTTGGGAGATAATTTAATAAAGGATGTTTGTGCTTATAGCTCACATGCAAAGTCCATGCTGCACAATTAGCCACACACTTGTACAGAGAAGGTATATTCAGGGAAGGAGTATGGATAGAGAATGGGTGGACTCATGATTTAAATGCATACTTAATACCCAAAAATTGCTCACTGGCCCCCATGAGTGAGGAATATAATTGTATTGTGATGATCCCTCTTATTAAATGTTTGGACAACCCTGAAATATTGAATCATGGACATAGATATTTTAATTGCCTCTTATAAAATAGTGACCAGTATAAAAGTATGCCCATTGATATAGAAAACATAGAAACATAGAAAAATGATGACAGAAAAAGACCACATGGCCTATCTAGTCTGTCCTTCCATATCAACCACTACAACAGTCCCCTTTTTTCCTTTAGAGATCTGATGGCACATATTTTCCCTGTGTGCATGCACATGGTAGAGCTTGGGCAGAGTGTGGGCAGTGTATGCAAGCATGTGTGTTGATTATAAAGTGCTGTAATTTATGTGCGAGAGTCCCCTATCTGTGAATTTTATCAGCACTCCATGGACAGAGTAATTTTATGAAGCCCTTTTCATGCATATATTCTAGTCTACATACATGAAAAGCCTTCTGTAAAATTTCCCAAGGCATAAAATACACGAGTTAACTAACACGCACATTTTCTTATGCAACCCAGATGAATGCTGATCATGGAGGAGTTTGGACGGTTTGCAGGTACCTATGCGACTTTTTAAAAATAAACCAAAAAGAACAGATTGAAGGTGAATTTCTACAGATATAGTTGGGAACAGAAAGAAGCAAGTGGAAGGAGACCAGGGACAAATCAAAAATCTTATTGCAGGGCTTGATTCGGGCAAGTTTTGGCAAATTAGCCTTCATCAGCGGCCTTAAGCCTTACAATCAAAAGTGCATTGCCAAATTTCCCCGGGCATAAAAGAAAGTGAGATAACTAATATGCACATATTCTTACGCAACCTACAGTAGGTGACTATAGCTGCTCTGAATAAAGTGTCAATGCATGTATGTATCCTCTGTGTACTCACATATTTTATAAAATAGGAACAGCTATTTAAAATTTTCCCTTGCTCTAAACTGCATGCCTGGGACTGCCTATGTATGACATAAGTATACATCTTGGCCCTGCCCATGGGGGAAAATGCATATAATATTACATCGAACAGGACCAATATTCAAACAATTTGTTTAGTTAATTTTGGGAATCAAGTTGACAAATGTTGATCTGTCAAATTTTAGACCTGCAGATTAATTAACTTTTCACTGGATGATACAATGTCCAGCTAAAAATTAACCAGTTAAAAGACGCAAGTGGTATGCTAGTAACACTGATATCATTTAAATAGATAGCGCTATCCAGTGGAAGATAATTGGTTAAATGCTAAATAGTTGTTTCAAGGTTGCCTGGATAAAGATATCCAGTTCAGTTTAACCAGGTATATTGAAAACCAGCAATTAGCTTAGCAATATGGTATTCTGGGGCAGAGTAGATGTGGCACCCTTTGCTAACCGGGCAGTGGCAGTATTGAGTTATGACTCGGTTAGGACATGTGGGTAAAGAAAGGCATGGCAAATGCTGGCCTAATTCTAACTTTGGAAACTAACTGAGCAGTGGCTCAATATTGCTGCTACATGGATAGCGTCCATTTTTTTGACGCAGATATTCGATGCTGGTGGGTAGATATGGCTCCGGCATTGAATATCCATGGTCAGTCTCCAGCAGCAACAGCTAGCCACTTTACGAGCACTAGCCATTACCGCTGAATACGCACCCCCACCCCCCTGGTGAACTTTAGCCCGATAGGTTCTGCTGAACATCAGTCCATAAAGGATTGAGTATTCAGTGAGATGGTAAAGTTATCTAGGTACAGTAACTTTATCTGGATAACTTAATCCGAATATTCAGTAGAACTTATCCTGAAAAGCTTTTCACTTGATACAGCTGGATAAGGTTATCCAGATCATTTCATTTGGATAATTTTAGCCCTGCAATTTGAGGCCTGATTAACATCGTTACTTTGTCCACACAGAATTGTACACTAGGCATGTATAAGGCCAAAATTGTCATTTTTGGGCAAAACAAAGGGGTTTGTACTAAATGGCACTAAAGGAGCAAATGCGCCGTTAATGCCCATTAAAGCGCCCTTTAACGTGTGTTAATGGGATTCATGGCGTTAAGTGGTCTATGGGTGGAGAGAAGGCATAGAGTAGGGGTCAATGGGCAGAGAGTGGGTGGAACAAATTCCTACTCCCTTAACGAAGGCGCCTTAATGTCAGGAACTGTAATGCTGAGCAAAACCTGTTGTTAAGGGTGCATTTTGAAGAGAGAGAGCCTATTTAAACGTCTGCACAGTGCTGTATAGACAGGTGAGCCCAAGAAAGTGATAGTAGTGCTCCCTTAGCAGCAACAGCATAGTACCCAAATATGAAAGGGCACTAGGTTGATGGTGCAAATGGGGCATAGGAGGGTGCATATGGATCATGCAGTGGAGGCTGGGGGGGGGGGGCACAGGGCAAACCAGGCGGCTGCCGAGGTGGCACATAAGAATAAAGAAATTGAAAACATGCAATACTGTGTCCGACCAAGGTCCATCACGATGGACCGCTTCTGATCGCTGGAAGGAGCGGTGTATAAATGTATGCCAAATAAATAAATAAATAAATAAATAAATCATGCCCAGTATCCTGTGTCCAACAGTGTCCAAACTAGGGCACAAGTACCTAGCATATATCCCAAAAGACACACATGATCCACAATTCTTGTAAAGGGGCAAGCAGTGCAAATCTGGGGTCTTCACTAAGAATGCTTCAGGAACCTTTCTCGGGATCCTGACCAAACATTTTTAAACCCAACTACACCAACCGTCTTTACATCCTCTGGTAATGAAATGCAGGGGTCGATCACGCGTTGACTGAAAAATTATTTTCAACCAGTAGTCCAAAGTGAGTTCACTGTAGCCGCAGTTCCTGTCCCCTAGTCTACCCACATTCTGATGGCAGGAACAAGCAACCTACATTTACCTGTTCCACTCAATGCAAAATGTTTGAGACATCTTACCTAACACCACACAGCTGTCTCTTCTCCAGGTTGAAGAGACATAACTGTGGTGATGGGGGGATGTGTGGCTGTCCATGTATGCCTCTACCCCTGGACCCTGGGCACCCACATGTTGGCTGGATGGTGACTACATACCACCAGCTCTAACAACACATGGGCATTTTATTTATTTAACATGTCTTATATATTGCCTTTCATGATATCAAGGTGGGTTACATTGTACAAACTGAAATTACATTAAATAGGGCATTATAACTTGGAGATGACTATTTTACAGGGAACATAGGCAATGGAGGATTAAGTGGCTTGCCCAAGACCACATGGAGCACCTGTGGGACTAGAAACCCCAGTTCTCCTGGCCCAAGGTTGCTGTCCTCTAGTGGGATTTGAACCCCTGACCTTCTGGCCTGAGATAACTTGCCCCATGCACTAGGCCACTCCATGGTGCAAAGGGGTGTGGGGGGGGGGGGGTTGTTTGTCTGAGTGGGCAATGGCACCCACCTGCAGCAGTCCCTACATTTTACCCTACATTGCAGATGTTGGCTGTTGGCACACTGAGCAGCAGTTATCACCACAGCACTACTACTAGCCCCTGCACAATGAGCACACCTTAACAATGCCTGCACTGAGATTGGGACTAGTGTGGCAGGCAGGAGTGTTTCAATATGAGTGTGAGTGTGAGTGTATGTGTGTGTGTGTGTCTATCCATTGTTTTGTGTCTTTCTACTCCTCACTGAGCCTCACAATGCCTACACTGTTTCCAGTGTTAGCCTGCAAATGTGCATGATGAGGAGCAAAGTGTATGGGGAAGGCCCAAACCGGGCAGATTGGGCAGGATGCACTGGGGGTAGAGCAATAACTGGGACGTCGTAGTGCCCAGCTGCCACCTGCATGGACCGGGTGCCACAGTATGTCATGCTGGGAGGACACTCTCACTCAGACCGAGCAGTGACTATCTCACGGCTTTGTAGTCACATAGTACTATATAGCATCTGTATCTAGTGATATGGCTGTGCTTCCTGTCCTGGGGGCCCAATCGCTGAACTGCTGGGTGTTTGTGCTGTACAGCCCAAGTCTGGGTGCACGTACAATGCATACTGGCCAGCAGACTTTCCGCAGTTTGTATGTTCATGGTTCGGACACCCAGTGTGGGTGCAGCAGGTGAATGTTAGACCTTGGTGGTTGGGAAGTGAGGTCTTCCCGGCCTACTCCCTGTATTAGTGGTAGGGTCTTAGTAACAGATTTGGCCTACTGGTCAGGGCATGTTATCTTGTGTCAGAGGGCTGGGGCTTCAAAGTTCACTGGAAGGCAGCTACCTCAGGCTGGAGGGACTGGGGTTTCTGATCCCCCAGGTGCTCCTTGTGGCCATAGCATGCCACATAACTTTCCATTGTCTCGGGTACAAAATGTAGATTGCAAGTCTGGTGTGGACAGGGGGAAATATATACTGTACCACACTGTACACCATTTCAACCTGGTGAAAAGTGGTATAGAAGCATTGCTAAATAAACTAAACTAATGTCATGCAAGTCTATGTTTCCCTAGTAGTAGGTAGCTATGGTATCAGTATTATAACACTATATATTGATGGACTGTTCTAGGTGGGTCCCAGACCAATTGTGAATAGTGCATACAGCAGGACATAAGGCAAGTAGTATAATCACACTACAGAGAATACCTGCACATACTGGTAATGACAAGGATCTACAGCAGAGAGCATCTCTAGCACTGCAGGTACTGGGGACCTGCTGCTGGGCGCCCATCCTCACCCTCAGAGTGACCACAGAAACTGCTCAGTAGCACAGTTTGTATCTGCTCTGCGCTTGTATCAAACACTGTCAGGTCCTCTTACTGAGTGGAGGTGATGGATAGGTGCACTTTCCATTGGGTGATCTGCTGTAGACTGCTGTTCTGCATGTTCACTGCATCATGGGTACTGGTGGGGCTAATCTATATGGACACACACAGCAATTTTAGGTGGTGACCTGCAGTTTCTTTGCATCCAGCCATTGCTGGGTAGAGAGGGATGTAAGTGTATTGTACTGGTTAGTTCAAGGTCTCCTTAAGCAGGAGACAGGGGTTCAATCCCTACCCTTTCTGTTGTGACTGTGCTACTCAGATCATTTTAATGCCTGTAACAGTCAGGGCTCTGCAGATCTGTGCTGCTAGCCAATACCAACCTCTCCTCAGCTGCCGTCTGTCCTTCAGCTCATTTATCGGCCTCTGTCGGCTGTGTACAGTCCTGTCTTCATGTGCAGGCTGCTACCCCATGACCTACACCGGTATCCTTTTCCGCATTACGGTTCTTCGTGCTCGCCTCTTCTGTGCCTGATCTGCATGAACTCATTACTTCTCTGTCCTCCTGTCACTGCAAACATCCTGCCGTTTATGGCTCCGCTGGGGAACACGTCTTCCCCATCCTATGCCACACTCTGACATTGCAGCACTTTACATTGGCACCACCCTGTGCTTCGGTACAGCTGCCTCCCACATGCTCGCCAGCTTTACTGCTGCCACATAGGGTGGGTGCCTACTGATATGGCAGGTCCATCAGCTCCTGCCTGTCCTTCCTACCATCATCTTTACATTGACATTCCTTGGTGCTCAGTCCAGCGTTTGGGTTACAGCCATTTTCCTGCCTTACAGTGCATGGTTTCCACCTTAGGGCACCTTGTCTCTACTTAGGTCGCTTTGTCTCATGTTGGGGCACCTTGCCTCCTTTTAGGGCACCTTCTCTCCTCTTGGGACACCTTACCTGTTAGGTCACCTTAACTTTAAGGCATCTATTCTCCTAGTAGGGCACCTTTTCCCATGTTTGGGCACCTTATCTCATGTTGGGGCAGCTTATCTTATGTTAGGGCATCTTAACAGGGCACCTTATTTCCTGTTAGGACACCTTATGACATCTTAAGGTGCTTGATCACCTTAACACCTGTTATCCGGTTAATGCGCGTTAATGTGCCCTAATGCTGTAATGCCCCTTACCATATATGGGCTAATGCCCATTAACATTGACCTTAATGCACATTACCTTAATCCCTTTAGTAAACATACCCCAAAGTTTTTAAATGTTTCATTATAATTGCGTACTACTGGATGCATATATATGTGTGCTGAAGCAATTTCTCAGCATGCTAAATTTCTAAGCAGGCTATCAAATGCCCAGACAAGCCCAAAATGCACAAGCCTATTCAATGTTGGTGCTGTCTGGGAAAAGTAAAATCATGCCCCAGTGTTGTCAGCTTTTACCCAGCTCCTTTTTTTGTGGGCAACAAGGTGGCTTTGGAGCAAAGAGAAAATCTTGGGGTTTTTTGGCTAACACTAAAAGCTAACCAGACAAACCCTTTGAATATAAAAATCTGTTGTTCAAAAGACCTAGAACTCAATATAAAAAGAAAGGCAAATGTCATGTTTTAGGCATTGAGCCCACAACAGCGGCAGCAACTTGCGAGTTCATATTCTTTTCTCTGCAAAATCACCTGAAGTGCGTTTAATAATGAGTTTCCCCTGAAGAAACCTCAAGGTGAAACCCTTACACACAGCGCGCTTGATGGCGTCGGGATAGAGATTGGCGGGGGATTCCTTGAACTGATATGACAGCTGTTTTTAAAGCTAAGTAAAAAAAAGCAGTGTTTAAGTTTCTTGGAAGTCACCAGCCATCTGTTTATGTACAAGCACAAAGTTATTCAAGCTCTTCTGAATGAATGTTTGAACAAATTTTATAAAAAAACCAGTGGCTGAATATATTTTTCAAGGTCATTGATGTACATGGGGCATTTGTCCAGTTGGTGTTACTAAGAAAACCGATGGCGGCCCGCTAGTTCTGAGACCTTCTGTGCCACTGTTGAATAATTTGGTATAGTATACAAGAAGATTGCTTGAAATGAAGTAAGGAAGTCAATTGGTTACACTTTCTGGAGAGAACTGAGAGTATTTCACTTATTCATTTTGATGTTTTAGGCATTGCCAGCCCAAGCAGCAGGCAAACTTGGCGGTCACCTAGGGTGGCAGCTTCTGGGAGTGGCAAACAGCAGAGTATTCAAGACTAGCCTGTTAGCCTTGTTAGAAACCCCTGTTCATTGTGAGTCCAGTGTAGGTTCTGCCTGCACTGCACAAATTTTTGTTATGTGTAAACCGCACTGATTCTAAAGAGCGCGGTATACATGAGACGTTAAATAAATAAATAAACAATTGATTCTGACATCCGGAGGGAGGCATACGGCTTAAGGTTTGCTTAGGGTGCCAACACCTTGAACCAACTCTGGAGCTGGCCCTGATTTTAAGGGCCTTAGATGTATAGTTCAAGTATGCATTTTCAGCTAGATTTAGGTACAATGTCAATGCCTCAAACCTCCCTCCCTCACACTTATCATTCAGACTCCTTTCATTTAGAAATTAGTGCAAAGACCAGGGATAAAATATACCTGTAGACTATGCAGCAATGTCGGTAGTGACCTCAAGATGACTCAAGACATTTGCTTCAATTACTTTATTAGTCATTGATTTGATATTTATCAAAGAGAACAGAATAATCACAGATTGCAGGATTATTTCATAAAATCAAAGTGTGAAACAGTGTCTGTTGCTTTTCAGATGGCAGCAGTCTCTCAACCATCCAGATGAAAATTATCCCCACCTTCTCCCTACTAACCTCTCCTGTATGTATTTATAAAAATTCCATTGCACACCCCAGGTTTTTGCAAATTGATCCTCAAAGTGTTTTAACAAATAATTCCTAATGAGTTAGGCATGATTTTTTAGAACACGTTGGGAGACAATTTGCCAAAACTGCTTGAGCACCTCACTAAACTTACTCAATTTTTGCTGATTATGCTAATTACATTTTTAGTTGAATCTAGATGCTGCCCATGTAAATCTAACTAGTGTTTAAAATCAGGACTTATGAACTAACTCTTTTCAAAGATATCACTCCCTTATTGCTGGTTATTTCCCTTCCCTCTTTCTACAATTCACAAATCAATTGTGAAGGGCTTCCTATCCAATCCCCCCTCCCTCCCATCAGAGTTTACAAATAAATCACTGTGAATTCCATTTGACACCCACGTATTTAAAAAACATTGAGACCAAACTCTCGCGCACCCCCCCTCCCCCCCCCAGCCATCCTCCTATCTTTAGCATAAAAGATGCATCATATTGCTGAACCAGGAAGAGGACACGAGCTTACTTATTCCTGTCTCGGCACCCAAAGTTGCTCAGCCTGGCAATGGAGCACTTCTCTATAGTCTGGAAATGGAAGGAGATGTTGTGGGGGTTGAGGGATAGCTGTTCAATATTTTACAAACTTGAGTGGGAGGGAGGATCAGGAGAGGAATCCCTGGCGACAGATTTGTAAACTCTACAGGAAGGAGGATGGGACTGCCAGTCCTAGGCTACCTATCTCTGTGCCCAAGTTTATCCAACTAAGTTAAGTAGCTAGCACTGAAAATCTGCACTAGCTACCTTACCTTCTCCCCTTCCTTAAACCTGCCCCCATGTCTGTCCAGAGTAGGAGCCTAATTTAGCCGCATAGTGGGGATGTGCACTCGGTTCATTAGGGCACCTTAAAATATTTAGTGCATGTCTGTCTTCAATCAGCACAAAAAAAAATGTTTTAAACACAAATGTGTGAAACAAACCAAAACAAAAACATGAAACTTGGGAACATAATGCAAGCGAAGCGAAAATGAACTGAAAACCTTTGCCTTGTGCAGATCCCTATCATGAAGTGAGACCTATCTGAATAAATGTAGATGCTCAGTCTTGTAAATTTAGAGAAACCGTTTTCTAGCCAATGAAATTTTCTCTTAGATAGCTAGATCCCCTTGAAAATTCACCCTATTGAGGTATTTCTAGCTTTTGATAATTTTTAAAAGATTAAGAAAAATATGTTGTAGTGGTCTCAGTAGCTACATGTTTTGTATTTGCTTTTTAAAAAGTATCACAATGTACAAAGGCCAAAATAGCTACTAGAATTAAACACATTGTACAGAAGTGGGTCGCCAGGAGTCAGGACTGACTCGAAGGCACACATTGCATTGCATTTTACAGAAGTGTAATTATAGAAATGCAAGAAACTGTAATTATAATTTCATAGTCATTAAAAATTTTTGGAAATCAACAAGACAGACGTGATAGTTTTGCCAAATTTTGGATTATACTTTGGCCTGTTCTACCTATCCAATAAGAGGGACATAACTATCTCATAGCTCCCTGAAATAACTTGCCCAGTTGGTATATTTTCTGACAGTAATTTGACTTCAACAGAGCTCCCATTTCACTGTCCATAAAGCTTAGTAACATAGTAATATAGTAAATGACAGCAGATAAAGACCAGCATGGTCCATCTAGTCTGCCCAGCAAGGTGGCAAGAGTAGGTGCACCTGCCACTCTGTGCAGGCCATCCCTCCTCATGCCTTCATTTAGGGGTATATCCATGTACCACATTCTCTAACATAGCTTATATCTTTTCTGATTCATACTCAGCATAGATGGTGCTGCCCATCTTACACCTCAGTTCTCCAAACTCAGTTTTCTTCTTTTGATTCTGTTCAATAGTGAGCTCCACTGGCACAATGATGGTGCACTCCTTCCTCATCACTCTGACGGTCAGCTTGGTATGGGGTGGGATCTTGGCTGGCAGGGTGAGCTCCACCCTATCTCTTTTGATGGTTGTCTCTGAATTCCCCTTTTGAACAGTGATGGAATTTGAAAGCTTGCTGCTTGCAATTGCAATTAACTTCACGTCAACTTCTATCCCCACTTCGATGTTGGTGGTGTTGCTAAAGTTGAAATCATAAGTGTTAAGTGACTCATACTCTTTACAACGAGTGCTACTGAACTCCTGATCATAATTACTTTTGTTCATCCCACTAAGCTCATCAATCATGGTGCAAATCTCATTTTCCTTCTTCATCTTACTCCATATCGCCTTGGATGTCACAATGGGACGTCCAGCCTTCAAAGGTCGTACATGGGAAACCCTGTCATGAAATCGAATTGAGGTATAATCTACAAGCTTTTCTCCAGAACGAGCCAGTACTCGCCATCCTTGCCTGTTTTCATGCTCATACAGGATCCAGGCACCTCTCTCAACAATATGAGAAGATGCCTTATCACCCATACGTCCATGTGACAGGTTGGTCTCTTCTGTGAATGACTGACTTGCACCTCCGTAGCTTTGGTCCTCATATAAAGTAATTTTAGGGTTTTCCAAATCATCCGTGATCAGCTGCAGTGAAGATATATTGTCGTGGATTTCAATATTTGGATATTCACCTTCTTCATACTCTCGCAGCCATCCACCAAAATATCTATCCTGATAGGCAATCCATGGCTGCCCAATGACTATCAGTGAGGAAATGCAGTCATCAAAACAGACTTCCCTCAGATCTCTAACATCAGATGTGAACTCCCTCTTCAGCCCCTTGAAATCAGGGAGCTCATAGGCAATAATCTTGTTCACTTTAGTTGGGGTGGTGCTCTTAGTGATCTGCTGATCCATTCTGAAAAAATGTGCTGAAATATTTTTTTTTCTCCAAGGAGATGTGGCAGTTCTCTGCTGCAGGATGAGAAAAACATTGGAAAAGTGATTACTGTCAGGGAACTGGAAATACATAGTAACATATAGTAACAAATACAAAAATCAAATACACACTAAATTCTATCATTCTGATCTTATCATGTGATTTTCATTCTGAGAAGGAGGGTAATTCATTACCAGTGGATATAATAAAAGCTGTTAATGAAGTTGGGTTTAAAAAAGGTTTAGATAAGTTTGTGGAGGAAAGGTCCATAAACCATTATAACTTAGGACATGGGAAATCCACTGCTTACACCAGAACAAGCATTATGGAACCTTTTTGGGAACCTGCCAGGTACTTGTGACCTGGACTGGCCACTGTTGGAAACAGGATACTGGGCTTGATGGACCTTGGTGTGACCCAGTATGGCATTTCTTATGTTCTTCTGGCTAGTTAGCTTTCAGATGATTCCGGGGGGGGGGGGGGGGGGACATAAGACAGCCAGTTCCACTCTGGTGCCAGCCAGCACTGCAGAAAGCATTTCACTTCCAGCTGCTCCTCCTCATTCACCAAACCATCAAAGCAGAGAAGAGACAAGGAATGAGCAGAGCCATCTGCCTTCTCCTCCCTAACCAGTGAAAGAAAGAGGAGCCGAAGCTTAATGGGGGCATCTCCTTCTAATAGGCCTTCTCTGCTATTCATAACAGGGAGAGGAGTCGCTTCTTGCAGCACCACCAAAGGAGAGAAGTTTGAGGGAGGAAAGCCACCTGCCCCACCACTGCCAAAGAAGAATTTAGTTAGAGAGAAGAGGAAAGAGAGAGGAAAGTCAGTTGTCCCATCACACCTAAGGAGGTGAGAAACGATAAAGAAGTTGCTATGTATGGATTATTAGTTAGCTTGATAATAAGGCTAAAAACGCTCTGGCTGATATTCAGAAGGCCTTATCCTGACAACAGCACTCGCAATCCAGATAAGTGCCATGTCAATGACTATTCAGTGACGTTATACAGATGGTGCCACTGAATATCCTGTCAGACTACCTTGCACTATCCAGATAGTGCTGTGGCAGTCTATAATCAGAGTGGGATTTGGTTTTTACCTTAGAAGTTTGGGTGCTCATAGATTATCATTTTAGGGCTTTTCAGATCATCAGTGATCAGCTACAGTGAAGGTATAAGGTCATGTATATCAATAATTTAACTATTACAGTGTGGAAGAAAGCACATGGAATAAGACAGCTCTAGAACCTTCTGAATGCACTAAATAGACCGATGCAAGCGTATTAGGTGCCCTAGGTTAACTTTCAGCTATGTGCTCTTCTCAGTTAAATTACAGGTACTGAGGCTCGCCCCTTCAATATGAACTCAACAATCATGATCACACCAGCATCTTTTCCCGATGGTCTTATAAAAAGGCATGAAGTAACCACTGAGATGAGCAGCACATAAAGATATGCAAATAATTTATTTGTTTTTCCGCAGATTTTCAAACCAGCTAAGCACAGAGTTTCCAATGGAGGAGGTGTGGTACTTTGTTGTGCCTTTCTGTATAGAAATTTTCCGCCATCAGAACTTCATAGCCTGCAGTTAGGTGAGTCACTGTTCCAGCTCATCCTTCTCTTTCTTCCAGCTTTTGGAGGACTCTCTTTGTATACCCTCTTGACTTAAATATAGGGTTTGTAGTATAAAAATAGCAGCACATTTTTCTGCAAATATCACCTACTTGCCCTTTTTTTTAATATGTGTTTGTCCTTTTTCTGCCCTTTATACTTCCTAACCCTTGCATATGCCCCAGCCAGATGCTGGATCACTACCAATCTACACCTTTAACCCACTTATTCACTTGCTTCTTGGATAGAATGACATTTTTAGTGTAGTCATCTTTTAGCCACCTGTTCTTGGCTAATGTGTGGCCAAAACACACGTTAGCCCTGTGCTGAATCACATGTTCCTGGCTACCGTGCTTTAGTAAACATGCCCCAAAGATATGTATCAATAGTGGCTGAATACTACTACTTGCCCTTTTTTTATATGTGTTTGTCCTTTTTCTGCCTTTCATACTTCCTAACCCTTGCATATGCCCCAGCCAGATGCTGGATCACTACCAATCTACACCTTTAACCCACCTATTCACTTGCTGCTCGGATAGCATGGCATTTTTAGTGTAGTCATCTTTTGGCTACCTGTTCTTGGCTAATATGTGGCCAAAACACGCGTTAGCCTTAGCCTGAATCACACGTTCCCGACTACCGTGTTTTAGTAAACATGCCCCAAAGATATGTATGAATAATGGCTAAATATTACTGCGAGCTATATAACTTCTGGACCTGCCCCAAATCCTACTTCAGAACTTTTGGCTATAGTGGGAAGTGCGTCATAACAGGACCCCTGTGTGAAATATGAAATAAGTAACAATCTTCACTATGCTGACAATAGCATGTTACTGGCTGAAAGTGAAGATGATTTCAAACATCCGCTAATCAAGATGAAGCATCATAGTCTTAAAATAGGCCTGCACCTTAATGTTAAGAAGACAAAGATCCTGAAAACTGGCAAAGTCAATAATTTCATCATTCATGGAGAAGAAACAGAAATAGTAGATGACTTTAACCTGCTTATAAGAACATAAGAACATAAGATATGCCATACTGGGTCAGACCAAGGTCCATCAAGCTCAGTATCCTGTTTCCAACAGTGGCCAATCTAGGTCATACGTACCTAGCAGTTTCCCCCAAAGACACAGGTTCCGCAATGTTTGTACTGGGTCAAGCATTGATATCCTGGGTCCCTTCTTAATAATGGTTTATGGACCTTTCCTCCAGGAACTTGTCCAAACCTTTTTTAAACCCAGCTACACTAACAGCCTTTACTACAACCTCCGGTAACAAATTCCAGAGTTTGATTACACGTTGAGTGAAAAAATATTTTCTTTTATTAGTCTTAAATAGTTTACCCTGTAGCTTCATTGCATGTCATTATATCAATGATAAAATGACAAGCAGTGTAGAACAGCTAGGAAGGACCTGGTTAAGATTTGCAAGTACAGTATCTCTGTATACAAAGATTTGACTGTCCAAGTCATGATATTTTCAATAACATCATATTGATGCGCAATTTGGACAATGAAGAAGATAAACAGGAAGAAAGTCAATGCCTTTGAATTATGATGCTGGCAAAGAACACTGCACATACCATAGACTGTTCAAAGAACAAATCAATGGTACCATAAAAGATCAAACCTAAGCTTCCCTTTGAAGCTCAAATGACAAGACTTTGACTTTCATACTTTGAAAAAATCATGCAAAGAGAAAGATAATTAGGAAAAGATATCATGCTTGGCAAGCTTAAAAATCAGTGCAGAAGAGTAAGACCAACAATGCACTGCATCAATATAACACCAGCAGCTGTGGATGCTTAACCGCCTGACTGAAGACCGAATCTGGTTTAGGATAACTATCCACAGGGTAGCCATGAGTCGACATTGACATAATGGCACTTAACAACACCATAGAAGGTGTTTATGTGCATTTATAAAATATGGCCTCAAAATTAGCCCAGCTAGCACACAACTTCACTGCTGCTTCAGAGAAAGTGTAAATGCAGACTTGTAATCTTAAAGCCACTTGTAATCTTACCCCTATAACCAAATTACTATAAATAAAATGCACCTTCTAAAATGCCTGTATGCAAATATGTTTATGTTTATGTTTATATTTATTGAATTTGATAAAACCGCCTTTCTACTGGAATCAAGGCGGTGTACAATTTTCAAAAAAAGAAGGAAAATCAAGGCCAAGGCCAAGAGAAATAGGAAAAGAAGTTACAGTTCTTTGACAGGAGAGAAAGAAAAAGAGGAGAGGTAAGACGAGACAGTAGTACATGCATTCCGGGTAGAGACAATGGGAAGGGCGAGAGAGGTCAGACGAAAGGGGAGGGAAGGTCGAACGCCAGGGAAAACAGGTGTGTCTTCAGGTTATGTTTGAAAGTGGTGTGGTTAGTTTCTAGACGCAGGGAGGAGGGGAGAGTATTCCATAAAGCAGGGCCGGCATAGAAAAAGGCAGAAGAGCGAGTGGATTGCAAGTGAGCAGATGAAGGGGAGGGAAGGGAGAGGCAGTTGAGGTGGAAGGAGCGTGGGGTGTATCTGGGAGAGTGCAAGTGGATGAGGTCTGCTAAGTACTGAGGGGTGCTGGTGTAGAGAACTTTGTGGACCAGGATAAGTAGTTTGTATTGGGGGCAGACGGAAATAGGTAACCAGTGAAGACGAAAGAGTAATGGAGTGACATGGTCGCGGAGGGTGGCATGTGTGATGAGACGGGCGGCAGTGTTTTGGATTCTTTGAAGTCGAGATGATTGGGTTTTAGGGAGACCGAGAAGGACAGAGTTTGAGAAATTGACGCGTGACATGACTAAGGACAGAGATAGGGTGGTGAGAGCTGCAGAGGTGAGGAAAGGGCGGATGGCCCGGATTTGCCGAACAAAGAAAAAGGATGATTTGGAGATGTGTGAGATGTGATCCTGAAACGAGAGTTCAGGATCGAAGTGAACCCCAAGATAACGGAAAGAGGTGACTAAGGGAATGGAGGTACCGGAGAAGGAAGGGGCGAGTGAGGGAGGGGGAGCACCGTGAGAAAACCAGATTGCAACAGTCTTAGTGAGGTTGAGGTGGAGACAGTTATGGGTTAGCCAGTTGGCCACGGAAGATAGACAAGAATTTAGTACGGAAAGGTCAGGACAGGAAGATGAGGTATGGTGCAGTAGGACAATATCGTCTGCATAATTAAATTCAGAAATGCCGGATTGCTGGATTAAGAGGGCAAGGGGAGCCAGGAAGAGATTAAAGAGGAGAGGGGCCAACACCGAACCCTGAGGGACCCCACAAGGAAGAGGAAATGGGTCTGAAGGAGGGACAGCTGGAGAGGAAGAGAGAACTGTACAGGAGCGGGAAGAAAGAAAGGAATGGAACCAGCGGTGGACAACACTACAGAGCCCTGCGTCCTGTAGACGGTGGAGGAGAAGAGAGTGATCTACCAGGTCGAATGCTGCTGAGAGGTCAAGTGCAACTGCCACCGAGATGTCACCCCGATCACGTGCAACATGCAGTGCGTTAGTGAAAGCAAGTAGGACTGTCTCCACACTATGGCCCTGACGAAATCCGGACTGACGAGGGTGAAGGTAGTTAGTGGAGTCAAGGTGGTGTGAGAGCTGAGCAAAGACTATTTTTTCTAGAAGTTTTGAGAGAAAGGGGAGATTAGAGACCGGGCGATAGTGAGCGGGAGACAGAGAGTCGAGTGTGGGGTTTTTGAGGATAGGACGAATCAGTGCGTGTTTCCAAGGGCGGGGAAAGGTCCCGGAGGAGAGGCTGGAGCTGAACATAGAGAGGATTGGGGGTAGGAGTGCCAGATGAGGGGTAAGTAACCAAGAGGAGGGAATGGGATCCAAGGCGCAGGAGGTTTTCTTGGATACTAGGGGGTATGTTTACTAAGCAGTCTTAATGTGCACCCGGCGATAGTGTGCAGGCTGCCATAAAAGGAGTGGGCGTTTCGGTCTTAATGTAGCAAAACGGGACTATCACGCGATAACGTGCGCTGCACACATTATTGTGCAAGAAGCCACTAAGCATGCTAACGCGCGGTAATCTTAAGTAGGCACGCAGACAAGCAAACACAGAAACAGAGGTGTAGCGTAATGGTTAATACACTGACTGATGGTACAGGGGTCATGAGTTTAATCCTCCAGTGTGCCTAATGAATAAAGTTGGTTGAGGCATTACCCTTTATGTTCAAGTATTGCTTTTTGAGGCATTTTATTTTTATTTTAATTAGTGCTGCCAGCAAACACACCCTCACAGTGGCGTAACCTAAAGTGCTGCATAAGACACCCTATAAGGCACTCCATAGGGCACATTATAAAGTGCACTGTCCTCCAAGACACCCTATAATGTCCCCTATAGGCACCTTATAAGGCGCTTTATAGGGTGCCCTATAAGGCGCCTTATAGGGCGCCCTATAAGGTGCCGTATGAGGCACCTTAAGGTTACAGTATGCTGAGGGTGTCTGCTGGCAGCACAAATGTAGATTAAAAATAGACAATGCCTTGGACAGCCCTATAAAATAACCCCACTGTGGGTTCGAACCCATGACCTTTGGCACAACAGGCAGTGAAGTAACCAGTGAGCTACAGCTGCTAACAAACCCCTGGCTGGCTATAGAAGGACTGCACATCACCACACCAAACATTCTGCTGTGGTTACCAGGATAGGGTCAACCCACCTGTACCCATGATGAACAGCACATGCAATCAGCAGTCTACAGATGATCACAAGATGGGGTATGCACCCCACAGCACCTCATCTTGGTAGGGGGAACTGACCGAGTGCACCCCCACAGCACCTCAGCCTGGTAGGGGGTGCCGATGGTGTGTGTTAGTGGCAACAGAGTAGCTAGAGACCGTCACATTGTGTGGGTATTGTGCTCACCCTGAGGGGGAGGTGGGGCAGCCAGCACCAAGTCCGCAGCACCTTCCATGGATGAAACAGGCTATGTTGCAGGTACCCATTATTGACAGTGTGTGTAATAGGTAGTTCCTGCAGACACACCTAGGATACATTAGTGTCCATCTGTAGTTGTCAATCAGGTCTAGCTCTGATGGGCTATGATGCCCCCGGAATAGTGCATATTTTGTAGCTCAGGTGGGCGACAGGATCCCCCACCAACAGATCCACATTCTACCTCCCTGCAATGGTGGCAGTAGAGGGGGGGCCATTCAACCCCAGTCTTGTTAGGGGAACAAACACCCTACAGCGCAGCCAAGGCAGAGCTGTACACATCCATAAGGCAATGGCAGAAAGAGAGTAGGCTTGGAAATACTCAGCTGCCCCCCACCACCATCTGACATTCTCCAGCAGCAAGCACAGTGAGTCACCAGCCACTTCACCCTACAAGGTGTTCCAGCCATAAACATATAACTGCAAACACTCTGCTAGCTAGTCCACACTGCATGATCCTGGAGACGTGTGCACCCACCAAGCAGAAAAGTCAGTGATTAAATCACAAAGAGTAGAACCTATATATTTCACTTACAAGAAATACAATACAGCATTATGGGGGAGCCTAGCCATGCCGTGGTCACTGTTCAATCAGGGTGAGAGAGACCTCCCAGCAGGACATGCTGTGGCTACCCTGTCTGTGCAGGTTGTGGCCAGGCACTACAATGTCCGAGCCATTGCCCTATGCCCTGTGCTGATGCATCCAGGCCAGGCCACCCTGTCCAGACTATACCCACAGTACCTTGCTCCTCATTATTCACATTGGCAGGCCAATACTGGCAACAGTGCTAGCAGTGTGGGTTGAGGAAGGTGGTGGCAGCCACCACACACTGGATAGACAGACACACACTCCCCACACCTATGCCAGCATTGTGCAACTATAGAGGTGTTTGGCAGCCCTGCCCACCGCACCAATCCTGGGCACAGTGCAGGCATGGCTATGGTATGCAATACTGTTGGGGACACTCCCCAGGGTGGTAAATACTGTCAAACACCAGACCTGAAGCACACTCCACAGACATCAGAAAGGTTGCTATGATGCAGCTCAATCAGCACATTGTGCTTAACTTAGGAGTTGCTATCTGCCAGTAATCATAGCAACCTTTTGATAGATGTGTACCGTATTCCCAGTTTTAGGATGACATTGCTAAGGTATGCAAGTGCTAGTATTGGGAGATGCACGCAGGCCCAACATCCTGCCTCTCCAGGAGGCTTTGGGTAATGGAGCCTGTGGGTGAGGGTGTGTCTGCCCCTGTAGGCCGCTGCTCTAGGGCAGAGGTTCCCAAATCCAGTCCTGGTGGGCCAAACACTGTTCGGGTTTTCATGCTGTCCCTAATGAATATGCATGAAATACATCTGCATACCATGGGGGGCGGTGCATAGAAATGCAGCACAGGCATCTTTATTAGAGGCAGCATGGAACCTGAATGGTGTTTGGCCCTCCAGGACTGCATTTGGGAGACTCTGCTCTAGGTAATGCGCATGTTTATGGTGCCTGTGCTCTGTAGGGTAAAATGAAGGTGTTTTGGGCATGTTTACCTTAACTGCACTAAAGGTTCTGTCTGTATTACCACGTTTTAGTAGTGGGTAAAAAATGGGGACTGGGTTGGCAGAAACCACAGCTAGGACTTGAACCTATGACCTTCTGTTCCTGAACACACTGGCTGTGTGCACTGCACCACCGTGTTGCCACAGAGACAGCACATTCCCTGGGGATACCATGACTGTTCATCAGATGGGGCCTGTCTGTTGCAGTGCATGGCAACCACCTACACAGGGCTAGGCCACGGTCTGCTCTGGGCAGCTGCCACTGCCCCCTCCACCACCAGTGCCCCTCTGCCACCCTGCTGACATGCCCTTCTGCTGGTGGTGCTGGTGGAGCGCAGTCTCAGGCCATCCAGTGTGCAGGTAGGCGGCTGCCTATGGTGAGGGTTCTGGGGTAGGGGTGACTGCATAGGTGTCCACGCTTCCCCCAGCACCGCCTGCCACTGCTCTGTGCCCTTGGGGGTCCCTACTAGGTATTATCCCCTGTGACACTGTGGGAAGCACACTCGTGCCCATGCTGGGCCCTCATCAGTTGTTGTCTGGCTGCTCTACTGTTTCAGCATTCCTATGGGCCACCTAGGCATCAACTTAGTCTGCACTGTGGCCCAGCTGCAGTACAGCATGTGCCGTCTGCAGCCCTCTGTGTCCCCTTTCCCAGCATCTGTCAAGTTTCCCATTCCGACATGCCCGCCCTGCTGTTGTGGAACATGTGCACCCCATAGGAAACCTGTCCAATGGAGAGGGAAACCCTGATGAGCGCAATTGCACTGTGGGATCATTCACCTTGTATGGGGACGGAGCGCAGACCCTTCCACAATTCATATCTTTTTTTTGGAACCTTCTCGGGAGTGCTTTTTGATGTTTCCCATTAATATCACTATTGCCCAGCTTGGTTATGTTTTTTTTATATTTTGTTGGGGTCATTTTCAATGTTTATTTGCACTTTTGTTCTGTGCACATGTATCACACTTATCACTTTTTTGTAGGTTTCCCTGATTTTTCTGTACATTGCTGACAGAAATGGTTTCTCTTCCCTTTAAATCAGCTCTAACGCCAGGGTTTCACTGGCATTAGTTTTGAGCCTCAAATTGCACATTGTTAGTGTGCGGGGAGCCTCTCCCCTCCCACTCTCCACCCATTGACCCCTTCTCTCCACCCCTGGGGATCCTTCCTCCGCCCTCAGGGAGCCTTTACTCCACCTTCAGCGCTTGTTTGCGCCACTGAGCACCGCTGCGCACATTAGCACGCGATAAGACGCCTTATCGCACGGTAATATGCCATTATCGCGCGATAAGGCGCCTTATCGTGCGATAACATGTCAGAGCGCACATTAAGACGGTTTATTATACATGCCCCTTAGAATACAGCATATAGCACTAAATGAAGGGTTAGATATAACTGGTATCTCAGAGACCTGGTGGAAGGAGGACAACTAATGGGATACTGTGATAACTGGGTACAAACTATATCGCAAAGATAGGGTAGATCAAACTGGTGGAGTGTTTGTGCTCTGTGTTAGAGAGGACATAGAGTCACAAAGGATTACATTTTTCAGGAAACAAAATACACCGTAGAATCTCTATGAATAAAAATTCCATGTACAGAGGTGTACTACTGACCATCTGGCCAAAATGAACAGATGGATAATGTAATGCTAAAAGAAACCAGGGAAGCTAAGAAAACTTAGAACACGGTAATAATGGGTGATTTCAATTACCCCAGTATCGGCTGGGTCAATGTCACAACAGAACATGCTAGGGAGATAAAGTTTCTGAATGAAATAAATAACTGCTTCTTAGAGCAGCTGGTTCATGAACTGACAAGAGGGTAAGCTATTTTGGACCTAGTCCATAATGGAACACAGGATCAGGTGCAAGAGTTAAGGGTGTTGGGGATGGCAATAGTGATCATAGCATGACTGCAGTTGATTTATTAAATGGAGAAAGGATGGCAAGGAAATCCACAGTTCTGCCTTTTAATTTTCAAAAGGGAGACTATTATAAAATGATGGAAATAATTATGAAAAAACTAAAAGGAGCAGCTGCAAAGGTTAAAGATTTACATCAAGCATGGGCACTGTTTAAAAATACTGTCTTGGAAACCCAGACCAGGTATAATTTCTGTTTTAAGAAAAGTGGAAGGAAAACCAAAAATCTGCCAGCATGGTTTAAAAGTGAGGTCAGAGAGGCTGGTGTAGTCAAAAAAGCATCTTTCAGTAAACAGTAAAGGAGCCAGATGACGAAAACAGGAAACAACATAAGCACTGGTAAGTTAGGCATTGATAAGGTGGGCAAAGAAAGAATTTGATAAAAAGCTTGCCGTGGAAGCAAAACTGCATAATACATTCATAGCAAAAAAACTGTGACAGAGTCAGTTGGACCATTAGATGATAGAGTGGTAAAAGGGGCTCTAAGGGAGGACAAGGCAATAGTGGAGAGACTGAATGAATTCTTTGCTTCAGCCTTTACTGAAAAAGATGTAGGGAAGTTACCCGTTCCTGAAACGGTATTTAAAGGTGATGTATTGGAAGAATTGAAAGATATATCAATAAACCTGGAAGACGTAGTACAACAATTTGATAAACTGAAGAGTAGCAAATCATCTGGATCAGATGATATATATCCAACGGTGTTGAAAGTACTGAAATATGAGATTGCAGACTTAGGGGTATGTTTACTAAAGTCCGGGAATGTGCGCGCCGCAAATCAGCGCACGGCAACGCGCCACTTAAACGGTGACAAACGCTCCTAAACGCCCCGCACAGGTGCGAGGAACCCCCGTGAATGTGCGCGACACACTAACGGGCCCCGCACAAATACGGGCCCGCAAATGTCCGAAAGAGGCGTGTAACGGCGAACGGAGGGCGGAGGAAGGTCCCCGAGGGGCGGAGAGACGGGGTCAATGGGCGGGTAAGGGGAGGGGAGAGGCTCCCCGCACATGAACGGGGCCGAATTTCCCATGAAAAAATAGCGCGAGTGAAACAGTCGCGCTAGAGGTCATATAAAGGCAAGAGAAACCATTTCCGTTAGCAATGTACAGCAAAACCGGGGAAACCTGCAAAACGTAAGCAGTGTGATACATGTGCACAGCAGAAAGGTGAAAGTAAAAATAGACAATGACCAGAAAATCAATAATAAAAATAGTAATGCAGCTTGTGAACAGTTACAGTAATGGGCAAATATAAAAAGCACACCCAGGACAGTCCCAGAAAAAAAGATATGAATGTAGGAAGGGCCATGGAGCTGAGACTCCCCCAAAAATAATTCCCAGCCCTGTGGCTGTCCTGGGTGTCTTCCAAATGGTTGCCCACCAATATCACTGTTGCCCAGCTTAAAAGTAAGGCCCCGGTATATGTGTCTATTTCTGGGGTTTAGCTGCATGTTTGTCACCAGACAAGGTGAATGAGGCCACAGTAAAAGACTGAAGAGCAAGCTGTGCATACCCATCCTGACAGGTGTCCTATCACCAGGTACTGCACTGCCTCTGCGGCCACAGTGTGATGCAGCAGACAGAGCCAGCACCTCCAAAACAGGAGGGTCACAGGTTCAAATCCCAGCTGGGGCACCTGCCAGCCCAGTCCCTATATTTTACCCACCACTAAATAAAGATAGCGCAGACACCCCTGTATGCATGGGGAAAACACCCATATTTTACCCAACACCGCACACACACCACAACAATGGGCATTACCTACAGCCAAGTCCCCCAAATGCAGTCCCATACTGCCACATTGCAATCAGGTCAACTGCTTTTTCTGAGAGAAGTTCATGCCAGCATGTTGGCGGACAAGTACATGTGGTGCAGGGGGCAGTGGCTGCTAACCACAGAAGACAGAGGCCTAGCCATGTGCAGGCTGGCACAGTCCACTGCAACAGACAGGTCCTGCCGGATCCACAGTCATGGACAGTCCAGGGAATCCAACCAATCTGTGGCTACACAGTGGTGCAGTGCACACAGACAGTGCATACAGGAACAGAAGGTCACAGGTTCAAAGCCCAGCTGGGGCTACTGCCAATCCTGCCCACATATTTTTCCCACAACTAAACAGTGATAGTAAGGACACACCTTTCATGGCGGGGACATATGCAATGGTAAGACATCTATCTTATACCCCACTGAGAACAGACACCATGAACAGGGGCAGTACCTAGAGCAGAATCACCCAAATGCAGTCCTGGTGGGCCACACACCAGTCAAGTTCCATGCTGACACTCATACATATGCCTGTGCTGTATATCTATGCACCACCCCCATGGCATGTAGATGTAGCCCATGCATATTCATGAGGGATAGCAGGAAAACCCGAACAGTGTGATGCAAACCTGGACTGGAGTTGGGAATCTGTGCCGTAAAGCAGCAGCCATCAAGGGCAGACACACCCACACCCACAGGCCCCATTGGCCAATGTCTCCTGGAAAGGCAGAACATTGGACCGTGCATGCAGCACCCAAAACGAGCACTTGCATAACTTACCAATGTCACCCTACACCTGAGGTATACGGTACACAGCTCGGAGACGTTTGCTAGGAGCACAGGCAGGCAGTTATCCATACGTTACGTATATACTGCTAGTTGACCCCATCCAAACAATCTGTTAGGTGTTTGCGGGGCATGCTCCAGGCCTGGCCTCTGACGGTGCTTACCACCCTGGGGAGTGACCACCAGCTGTAATGCGTACCATATCCATGCCTTGCCGTGCTCAGGACCGGTTTGGTGGGCAAGGCTACCTACCCCCTCAATCGTAGCACCATGATGGCAGAGGTGTGGAAGTGTGTGTCTGTCTATACAGTGGGTGTTGGCTGCAAGCCCCTTCAACAGCCCGCACTGCCAGCACTGTTGCCAGTATTGGCCAGTCAATGTGCATAATGAGGTGCAAGGTACCATGGGTATAGCCAGGGCAGGGTGGCGTGGCCAGGATGCATCTGCACTGGGCATAGGGCCCTGGCAGGGACATTGGCTGGGATATTGTAGTGTCCGGCCACCACCTACACAGACAGGGTGGCCAAAGCATGTCCTTCTGGGGGATCACGCTCACCCTGACTGTGCAGTGACCACAGCATGGCTAGGCCCCCCCATAGTGCTGTATAGTAGTTCTCTCATGTGATAGATATGGGTTTCTCTTTGGGGCCCAGTCACTGATCTATCTGCTTGCTGTGTATGCAGACAGCCCAGTTCTGGGTGCATGCATCTCCATTGGGAACATGCACTATGGACTAACCAGCAGACTGTTTGTAGTTGGTAAATGTCTTGCTATAATGGCTTGCAGGGTGCAGTGGCTGTTGGCTTGCTGCAGGGGAATATCTGGTGGTGGAGTGCAGCTTACCATACCCTGGGCTTATGTCTGTCTGCTATTGTGTTATGGCTGTGTATGGAGCTGCTTCCTGGGGGGGGGGTGGTGGTGTTCCTCAGCAGGACTGGGGTTGATGTTGCCCTCTACTGCCACCTTTGCAGGGAGGTAGAGTGTGGATCCCTTGATGGGGACCATGTTTGCCACTGGGGGGGGGGGGGGGGTGCCTGATGGCGGCAGACAGGGATATCCATGGTGTTTGTGCAGAAACTAGCTATCTTACACATTAACACTGCTTTGGAACGCCCGCTTGGCCTCCAGCAGCCATGGCAGGTGTTGTTGACCTGGTCCTGGCCACCTCATTGCACACTCAGGGTGAGCACAGTACCCGCACGATGTAACGGTGTGTGGCTACTCTGTGCCAGTAAAACACCCGGTCAGTGCCCCCTACTAGGCCAAGGTGCTGTGTGGGTGCACCCGGTCACTTCCCCCAACAGGGCCGAGGTGCTGTGGGGGTGCATTCCCCATCTTGTGTCCATCTGCGGACAGCTAATTTGCATGTGCAGTGCATCATGGGTACGGGTGGCCTAACCCTATCCTGTTGACACCAGCAGACTGTCTGTGAGGTGACGTGTAGGCTATCTGCAGCCAGCCAGGGGCCTGCTTACAGCTATGGAGCTGTAGCGCAATGGTTACATCACTGCCTGTGCAGCCAGAGGTCATGGGTTCAAACCCACAGTGGGGCCCTTTGGTAGGGCTGTCCACAGCTTTATTTTTATTTACTGTACATATGTCTATGCCGGCAAGACCACCCTCAGCTTACTATACCCATTAGGTGCCTCTGAGGGTGCTTCATAGGGCGCCCTGTAGGCCACCTTATGGTTGCCATCCCTATAGGGTGCACTATACATTATCCTGTGTCGCAACATACATGCTGCCCTATAGGGGTCATTCAAGGGTGCCTTGGCGAACAGTGCACTGTAACATGTGCCTTATGGGCCGCCGTATGTTAACATGCTGGGAGAGTGCGTTTGCTAGTAGTGATAACAAAATAAAATTATACAGCCTCCTACAGCACTCCACAACATAATACATACTGCCTCAGCAGGCATTTTTCACTGGGCATTGTGAGGAGTTGAACCCCTGATCCCTGCACCATTGGTCAGTGTTTTAACCATTGTGCTGTGGCTCTGTTCCTATGCTTGTGCATCAGCGCGCCGCCTTGTGCCTATCAGCGCGCCGCCTTCTGCCGCCCAAGGGGACCAGTGCGCCGCCTTCTGCTGCCCAAACATAACTGTGCGCCGCCTTATGCCGCCCAAAAAGCACTGTGCGCCGCCTTCTGCCGCCCAAAAATAACTGTGCGCCGCCTTATGCCGCCCAAAAAGCACTGTGCGCCGCCTTCTGCCGCCCAAAAATAACTGTGCGCCGCCTTATGCCGTTCCAAATTAATTTGCCTCCTAAAACAATGTTAATCATTACAGTTACTGCCTCAGCTGACCTTTGTCGTTGCGCACACTGGGGGATTGAACCCATGGCCCCTGCACCATTGGTCAGTGTCTTCACTGTTGTACCACGGCTCTGTTGTTTTGTATACTCAGCAGCGCGCCACTTTGCCTTTCCACGCGCTAATGTCGACCCCCGCACATTAGCGCGACGCACACACGTCCGGTTGCTTACTACCGTTTTTTTTCTATTTTCTGCCTGAACCGCCCACTCCTTATATGGCACAGGCACACTAGCACGGCCCCGCACGTTAGGAATGTTTAGTAAACAGACCCCTTAGAGGCATGTTTACTAAACTGCCGTAATGTCATTCCGCGGTAAAGGTAGAGATGCCCATATAAAGGAGTGGGCGGGGCAGCAGTAAAGCTGTGTGTCAGATAAGGCGCATTATAAGGCACGTGCCTTATAAAGCGCTTTGTACTGTGTTCCCAATTAGGAGCCTTGTAATGTCTTTTAAGGAGTGTTGATAGCTGCAAAGATATGACTGTCACAGGCAAGCAAAATCTGCCTTGGATAGGAGGGAACAACAGGGAATTGAACCCATGATCTCTGTCTCTACAATCAGCAATGTAACCAGTGGGCTACAGCTCTCTAGTGTCTAACACACCGCTGGCTGGCTACAGAAAGACTGCAGGTGACCACACAAGCTGTCTGCTGTGGTTATCAGGATAGAGTAGACCCACCCATACCCATGATGCACTGCACATACAGATCAGCAGCCTACGTCTGATCACAAGATGGGGGAGGAGTAGCCTAGTGGTTGGGGCAAGGTACTTCAGGCCGGAAGGTCGGGGGTTCAAATCCCACTAGAGGACAGCAACCTTGGGCTGGAAGGACTGGGGTTTCTAGTCCCACAGGTGCTCCTTGTGGTCTTGGGCAAGCCACTTAACCCTCCATTGCCCATGTTCCCTGTAAGTATTAGTGTATGTGTCTCATATCCCCACGTGTTAAATGTATCCCCCAATTGTGTTGTGACCGCTTTGATTGAAGGATAAGGCGGTATACAAAACTGTCTAAATAAATAAATAAATAAAGATGGGGTATGCGCCACTAGAGCACCCCAGACTGGTAGGGGGGACTGACCGTGTGTGTTACTGGCACAGAGTAGCTACAGACCGTGACAGCATGCGGTTCATGTGCTCACCCTGAGGGTGAAGTGGGGGGCCCAGCACCAGGTCCGCAGCACATGGCATGGCTGAAATAGGCTGTCCTGCAGGTCCTCATCAGTGTTAGTGTGTGATGAGTAGTCCCTGTAAACACTCCTAGGATACATCTGTGTCTATCTGTATTTCCCAGTAATGTCTAGGCCTTGTGGACTATGATGCACCCAGAACAGTACATATCCTGTACAGGTGCCATGGTCTCAGAATAAGTGAAGGGTAGTATTCAGGCCCCAAAGCGGATTCTATTAGCACCACCCAACCCGCCCCTGTGGGTTAGGGTGGGGAACAGGATCCCCCACCAACAGATCCACATTCTACATCCCTGCAATGGTGGCAGTAGAGGGAACCATCGACCCCAATCCTGCTGGGGAATAGATACCCTACAGGGCAGGGAATGCAGATCTGTACGCATCCATAAGGCAATGGCAGGCAGACAGACAGTAGGCCTGGAAATGCTCAGCTGCCCCCCACCACTATCTGACATTCTCCAGCAGCAAGTCCAGTGAGTCCCCAGCCGCTGCACACTGCAAGGAGTTCCAGCCATACACATACTAACTGCAGACAGTCTGCTAACTAGTACATTGCTGACTGAAATGGTTTCTCTCTCCTGCAATTGTGTGCTAACGCCTGGTTTTCAGTTGCGTTAGGATTCAGCCCTTAAGTCCTCTGCGTTAATGTGAAAGGGGCCTCTCCCCGCCCACTCCCTGCCCATTGACCCCTTCTCCCCGCCCTCTCGTGACCCTTTTTTGCACTTAATGCGGCTGGGAACGTTAAGGCGCCTTAAGGCGTCTTAAGGCGCCTTAACGTAGCCACTGCTACGTTAACGCAGTTTAGTAAACATGCCCCTTAGTAATCTGTTGACTATAATTAAATTATCTGTAGTACCTGAAGACTGGCCAATGTAACACTGTTTTTTAAAAAGGCTTCCAGAGATGATCCGAGAAACTATAGACCAGTAAGCCTGACATCAGTACTGGGCAAAATGGTAGAAACCATTATAAAGAAAAAAATTACTAAACATTTAGATCGTCATGCTTTAATGGGAGAAAGTCAACATGGATTTAGCTAAAGTCTTGTCTTAATAATTGGTTATATTTTTTTGAAGATGTAAATACAACAGGTAGACAAATGTGAACTAGTTGATATAGTGTATCTGGATTTTCAGAAAGCCTTTGAGAAGGTCCCTCATGAGAGACTGTTGGTGAAATTAAAATGTCATGGGAATGGAGGCAGTGTACTATTGTAGATCATGAACTGGTTTAAAGAGAGAAAGCAGAGAGGCCAGTTCCACACGGAGCACATCCGGCCTGTCTGGACATCCAAAATCTGAAAGGGCTGGTTGTGTACCTGATTCTGTATGTAAAATCGGGTGCAATGGACCTGGATGAGCAGGACATACCCCGATTCTGGCCCACTGCATGTCCAACCTCCTCCCTGTGCAAACCACCCATTGCGCCTGCCTGGAGCCCCGCTGCCGTGGTGTCCTGTCGGCATGGCACCGGGATGCCATGCAGGACCCCCGATCAGTCGCAAAGGATCAAATGTGCCTCTCCCCACTACCCCATCCCCCAAGAGGCCTAAGACACCATGGGTGTCCCCGCTGCCTGATCCCAGCCTTGGCAGGCCTCTTCGGGGATCAGGCAGCAGGGATACCCGTGGTGTCATTCACCTGTTCTGATGTGCTCCCTCCGTGTCTGACAGGGGGGATTAATAAGTCCCCCATCTAACTCAGAAGCCCCAGACATACAGGGCCGATACCAGAATAGGCCCTGTACGTCCAGGATTGGGGTCACACCTCCTGACTGCCCATGCTCCAACTCCGGCCTGCCCCCTCCCACTCCCATCCAGAGCTTCTTGCATATCTCCTCTAGACATGCAGGGAGCTTAGGATAGGGAATTGACCCCTGGCATTTAGTAGTAATGTACTCCAAACTGGCGTACATACCTGCTAAATGCAGCGCAGAAGGCAAAGCTAAATAGCCAATTTTCTCAGTGGAGAAAGGTGAATAGTGGAGTACCTCAGGGATATGTGCTGGGCCCGCTGCTTTTTAACATCTTCATAAATGACCTGGAAATGGGAATAACAAATGAGGTGATCTAATTTGTATATTTATTTATTTATTTTATTTATTTACATTTCTTATATACCGCACTATTTGCGATCAGCGCGGTTTACATAAAACAAAAAGGTAACCGACAATGAACAAAAGTCAGGTCATTACATTGAACAGGAACAAGTAACTTGGAAAACAGGGTAAACTATATACATATGCATAACCATGAATGGGTAACTATATACATGTCAGAGGGAGTTATTGGGTATTGGACATGCTTAGTGGCTGGGGTTCGGGCAGTAAGTGAGATGCTTGATAAAGAGGAAATGTTTTAAAATTATTAAAATTATTCAAAGTTATTAAAACACAAGAGGATTGAGAAAAATCGCAAGAGGAATTTGATCGGAAGACTAGACGTCTAAATGGCAGATGAAATTTAATGTGAACAAGTGCAAAGTTATGTAATTGGGAAAGAACAACTCAAACTATGGTTACATGTTGCAAGGTTTCATATTAAGAACCACCAGCCAGGAAAAGGATTTAGGAGTCATCATGGATAGTACGTTGAAACACTATCCAGTGTGTAGTGGTGGCCAAGAAAGCAAATAGAATGCTAGGAATTATAAGGAATGAAATAGAGTACAAAACCATGGATATTATAATGTATAACCAAGGATATTGTGCAGAATTGGAAAAGGTACAGAGAAGATCCACCAAAAATGGTAAAGGGGATGGAGGGGTACCCCTATGAGAAGATGCTCTTCAACTTGGAAAAGAGGCAGCTGAGGGGAGATATGCTAGAGGTCTATAAATTAATGAAAGGAGTGGAATGGGTAAATGTAGATCCGTTATTTACTCCTTCAAAAAGTAGAAAGACTACGGGACTCTCAATGAAACCCATTTAGGATCAATAAGAGAAAATATTTTTTCACTCAGTGAGTAATCAAACTCTGGAATTCGTTACTGGAGGATGTAGTAAATGCCATTAGTGTAGCTGGGTTTAAAAAAGGTTTGGACAAGTTCCTGGAGGAAAAGTCCATAAACCATAAAGAGGATCAAGGAAATTCACTGCTTACCCTGGGATAAGCATCAGGGATTCTGTGTATCTTTTTGGGAACCCTATAGGTACTCGTGACCTGGATTGGCAGCAGTTGAAAACAGGATTCTGGCTTGATAGACTTTGGTCTGATCCAGTATGGCATTTCTTATGTTATGTGCATATCTCATGCCAGTTTTAGAAAGTAATATATGGACATACTTATAAAATAGGTGTGTAAGTAGTCCCAGATTGCGTAAGTGTAAGCTGTGAGCAATTACACCAGTCCTAGGGATGGTGTAAATGCCCATCGCTAGATTTTGCAAGAAAGCATGTATATTATAGTATTGGATAATGTGCATGCATAACTTCGTGCTCTGTCCACATTCTGTCCCTGAACATGATCACACTGAAAGTATGTGAGATCAGACCAACATTCGCACTTTCAGAATCACGACTGTATTAAATCTGCATATAAATGCCCATTTATGTGTTCATATGACTAAAAACCCCTACATTTATACATGTTGCTCATGCATAAAACTAGGAGGGATTTTATAAAAGTACAGTTTAAGAGGGTAATTTTATAATCTATTTGCATGATGAACATTTATGAATGGGCTCTTAGAGAATTAGGTAACACTTGGAAGTACGCCTGGTGTAAACTGGTGCATATTTGTACAGTAGGTGGATGCTGGGTTGAGCATAGTAGTAGTGTGGTATGTACTTTGATTATAAAATATGCTAGTTTCAGCATCTACTTGCATATTCTACATGAAAAAATGCTTTACACATGGAGAATGCTTCTAAAATTTCTCCCATAAAGTTAATTTTATAACAGGTTGCCTAAAAAATTCCAAAAATGTACCTATTTTATATAGGCAAAATTGAAACATGAAGGCACATTTTGGAACGGCCTTGCAGGTGACGTCAGGAAAGTCCAAAGTAAAATGTGCTACGAGCAATGCTGATTTTAGAAAAGGCACCATGCACACGCAGAGGCCTTCTAATATCGGGACATTCCTATCGCCGAAGATGCACATGGCATGGGGAATTGCACATATGAGCAATGGAAATGGTGCACTATATACATGCATGGCCCACATATGGAATCCATATAGGGCAGTGGCTTCAGAGATGTGCAACTGCGAAGTTAAATACAGATGAACATGTAAGATTCTTTTATTGTGCATGCACGCAGCACTCATATGCACTCACATATGCAGCATGTCGCAGCACCCCCTTCTGCACTGTGCAGAATGTCTTCACGTACCTGTTTCTCTTGGCCAAGGAAAAACAGGATGACAATAACGCTGCCTAATTTCTCCAAGGCAGAGAGACCTTGATGTTCTGCAGGATGGCCATGGAGGAGGAGGTGATCTACCCCACATGAAGGTGCAGGTTTCCTCACATTGCAGCAAGAAGGATCTGGGAGAGTATCTGCATGGCCCTAGCAAGATGAGACCATGATTTCACACCCCAAAACAGGACATCTAGCTGCTAGCAGACAGCCAATGTACAGGCAGGGAAGTAAGGCAGCCAGGGCAGGGGCCAAATATGAGCCAAGGCCTGCCAGTCCCCCAGAGCAGCATCCTCTGAGGGTCAGGAAAGAGCAGCAGCAGTCAGAGCAAAGCGATAAGTGTAGCCGCAGGCACACAGACATCCAGAAGGCAATTCTGAACCTGGCAGGGAGAATAAGCACACATATACAAGCATAGTACTTGCAAGGTAACATATTTTATTTATTTATTTATTTATTTAACATCTCTTATATACCGCACTATTATCATCAGCGCGGTTTACATGGAACCAAACATATACATACAGAAAAACTGTAGTGCATTTTACAAGTAACAGGAATTTGAACTTGGTAATAAAGGGAAACTATGTACATTATGTAACTATATACAGTAGTCTATACACATTGGTCACAGTTGAAGTTGTCTTGACCTGAGTATGGATGTAGTATTTCTCTTGTGCAAAACTAAATTGGGAAATAGCTTAAGAAGAGGTGGTGTTTGAGACTTTTTCTGAATTGTGTTAGGCTGGTTATGGCTCGCAGTTCTGGTGGGAGTGCATTCCAAGCTATTGGGGCATGAATGCTGAAGGCTCTTTTAGATGTTTCCTTAGTGTATCTGATTGTTTGTCTTGGGATTGTTAATGAGTTTATAGCAGTTGATCTTCTGGATCTATTGGGAGTCTGTGTGTGTAAAAGGTTGGTGATCGTTGATGGTGCTTGATTGTTTAGGGCTTTGAAAGTAATGACTAGTATCTTGTAGTGGATTCTTGCGTTGGTTGGTAACCAGTGGAGGCTTTTTAGAATTGGGGTTATGTGGTCTGTCTTTGATATTCCTTCGAGAACTCTAGCAGCGGTGTTCATCGCCAATTGTAGGGGATTTAAGGTTGATTGCGGGAGACCATGTAGAATTGCATTTGCGAAGTCAAGATGAGGCATTACCAAGGCTTGGTAGACAGTTCTGAAATCTGTGGGTTCAAGTAAAGGTCTTAAGTGGCGTAGTGTGCGTATCTTGTGATATATTAGGATTGATAACTTATTTATGAGCGTCTTCAAATTAAGGCGCTTGACCAGGGTAATACCTAGGAATCGTAACGTAGGTTTACTGTCAATTCCTTGTCCTTTATCTTTAAGGTAGTGGGAGGTGTGAAGTTTTGATCCCTTGTGATAAACATAACATCGGTCTTGCTATGGTTGATTCTTAGGTTCTGTGAGAGGAGCCAGTCTTCTACTGATTCAAAGCATTTTATCAAAGGTGTAAAATCAGGGTGGTTGATGGAGAATGGCATGTATAGGAGAATGTCATCTGCATATGCTAGGCAGGTAACATTAAAAGAGCGGATGAGGTCACAGATTGGTTGCATGTATATGTTAAACATTAGTGCTGAAAGAGAGGATCCTTGTGGTACCCCTTGATCTTGCAGAAATGGTTCAGATGTTTTTTCCTCAATTTTTACTTGTTGCCAACGGTTATTTAGGTAGGATATACACCAGTCAAGTGCGGTTCCAAGTATTCCTTTTTCCTTAAGGCGATGGATAAGTATTTGATGGCTTACTGAATCAAATGCAGCTGAGATGTCCATGAATATAAGGATAAATCCTTGGTGGATATTATCTATTCCTGTGATTAATGTATTGAATAGAGTGATGAGTAGGGTCTCAACTCCGTGGGCTTCTCTAAAACCGTGTTGTGCAATGTCCAGTGGAGCTTCAGTGTCTATGTGTTGTTGTATTTGACGTTGTACCACTTTCTCAATTATTTTCGCTAGCAGCGGGATGCTGGATATTGGCCTATAGGATTCTACTTTTAGGGGGTCTAATTTGTTATTTTTCAGTAATGGTCTAATTGAGGTTTGTTTAAGGCACTGAGGAAAGGTTCCGGTTGAGAAAGATTGTTCAAGGATATTGTGTATGAAGAAGCTTACTTCATATCTAATGTTTTTTATCCAGGCCGCTGGACATGGATCATTTGCTGCAGTGGTAGCATTTATTGATGCGATGGTGTTTTCAATTTCTTTGGTTGATAAAGCGTTAAACTTGGTTAGTGTGTTTGACTGTGATAGCTTGTCTATATTTGTTGGTTCTGTGATGTAGATGTTGGTTGTTTTCTTCATTTTTGATTTTAAATAGTCAGCATAATCTTGTGGCTGTATCGTTTGAGTGTGTTGGGGAGTAGGTTCCTTTGCCATTGTCTTTACAATGTTGAAGAGGTCATGGTGTTTATTTAATGATTGCTTTAGGAGATTAGTATGGAATTGTTTCCTTCGATCTGCTATTTCCTGGCGATGCTTTTTTAGGTGCTTGCAGTAGGCTGTGTAGGCGTCGGTAGAGTGGGATCGTCTCCAGCGTTTTTCGAGTCTACGAAGATGGAGGAGGGATGTTCTCAGTTCATTAGAATACCAAGCAACATGTGTCCGATGGTTGGGCTTTCTTGACATATTTGTTGTTTGGGAGTTAGTTCTAAGAGTGTGGTCCCAAGTGTTGATTAGGCTATCCAAATCAGGTTCAGAGGTGTGTAGTATTGGAAGAATATTCTTGAGTACTTCGTCTTTGTCGAATGGGCGGAACCTCCTAGTTGTTGGTTTGGCGAGGGTGGATTTGGAGTTAATGGCCTTGGAGGAGTTGGAAATTTGGAATAAGATTAGGCTGTGGTCCGACCATGGTACTGGTATTATGGAAATATCATAATTGTGGTCAGTTTCTGAGGTGGCTTGTGGAACGAATATCATATCGAGGGTATTTCCCATAGTATGAGTAGGTTCCTTGACTATCTGGTTGTATCCAAGGTTGTCGATCGCTTCTATAAATGCTGCGATTTGAGTATCATGTAGAGAGGGGAGGTTGAAATCTCCTAATATCCAATTAGATAATTGTGGTTTTTCCGTATTGCAGGCCCGGTCAACTATCGTTGGTAGATCATCAGCTGACGTTGTTGGAGATCTGTAGACTAGGTTGATTGAATGCTCATTGTTTGATATGTTGAGTATGTTTAGGTGGGTTGTGCTAATACTGTTGTCTATCTGAAATTGTAGCTGGCTTTTAGAGATGATGAGTACTCCACCTCCTCTTTGTTTGGTCCTGTGACACGTGTATATTGAGAAGCCTGGAGGGAGCATCTGATTGAGGATTATATTATCAGAGTCAGATAGCCAGGTTTCTGTGATCATCAAAATGTCAAGGTTGTGCGTTGTTATGAGATCAGGTATCAAAGGCCACTTTGTGCGGATGGATCTAATATTGATAAGGGCGCAATGCAGTGGTGGTTGGTATTGTCGTTTAGGTTGAGATTTTTTGGTGAGCTGAAGAGCAACGTGGATTAAATGAGAGTGGTGGGTATGGGTAGGGTTAGGGTCTGTTTGTGTCTTGTTTGACCATCTCTTCCAATTATTTCTTAATATTGGTATGGAGTTTTGGTCGCCATTAAAGGCGTTTGAGTATCCAGCTAGTGCAGTGAGGAGGTAGGTAATGATGAGGGTTACCAGTGTATGCATCATTAATGAGGGCATTGTGTATTAAGCGAGTATGATTACTGAGAACAGTATATTTAGTTACTGGGAGACAGTACTTGCAATTAATGGTTACTGACAACAGTATATTTATCTACTGGGAGACAGTACTTGCAATTAATGGCACTGACCACGGACACAGAGAGACGACCATGCCCACAGGCATGCATAAGGCCTTGCAAGACACCACCCTTCAGGACTGAATGTATGCAGAGCACAATGGGCCTGATATTTGAAACAACTACTGACAAACCCCCTGCACAAGGTAAAACTAAACTAAGCAGAACTAACACCCCGGCGTAATGAGAAAGAACCCCTGAACAATAACTTTTAATCAGAGTGATCATTCAAAAGAGGGAGGAATTAAAACCCTCCCCACGCCATGACCACTCCTTTTAATTATTTGAAAAACAGTGTAATAGTTAGAACACTTAACTTGTAAGCTTTTCCACGAGCTTGAAGAAACCACAGTGACTGTGATGGACGACGTGGCACGTTTCGGGTCAGAAACATTCCTGCAGTCAACCTGATGCAGGGTTAGGAATATATAAGCTCTGCTCTGTGCCTGTGTATGAGGCCTCTCTTACAGCCACCTAGTTGATATGGCTGGCCAGTCTCCTCCTGCTTTGGTCCTTCTGCATCTGCATCATGGATTAAGTCTGCTGCATCCTGTTCTTCAGGGAAGGATTGTTGGCTCCTCATTGCAAGATTGTGGAACATGCCGCAGATCATGCAGATCTGACATATCAAGAATTTCTTCCTGTTTTGACAGGTGGCCTCCCTCCAGATGAGGACCACATATGTGTAATCAATGACCCCCCCATACAGATGGAAATCTGACCATTTTATGGAAATGGATCATGGTTTACTGCCTCTGCATAATCTGTGAAAAGGCTATATATTCTACAGTGTGGGCTAGAAGGGCCCCCAGGAACTGTGAAAGCATTGTGATACAGCTGACTGGCTCAGCTGTATCACAGTGTTTTAAGGGCACTCAATCTTTTTGTTAAAATGGTAAATAAAAAGAAAAGGAGGCCACTATGGTTTTTGAAAGACCCTTCCAAAAATCATTTCTTTTTTTTGGAGATTTCTTGGGACTGTTTTTTACTATTGCCCATTGATATCACTATTGGCCAGCTTGATTATGATTTTTTTGTATTTTGTTGGGGTCATTTGTAATGTTTATTTGCCCTTTTGTACTGTGCACATTTATCACACTGCTCACTTTTTATAGGTTTCCCTAGTTTTGCTGTACATTGCTGACAGAATTGGTTTCTCTTCCCTTTATATCGGCTCTACCGCGAGGTTTTCACTCGCGGTATTTTTTACCTTGAATTTCAACCCCGCTCGTGTGCGGGGAGCCTCTCCCCTCCCACTCTCCACCCATTGACCCCTTCTCTCCGCCCCTGGGGAGCCTTCCTCCGCCCTCCGAGAGCCTTTCCATGCCTATCTCGCACATTAGCGGGCCGCGCACATGAGCGGGCCCGTTAATGCGGCACGCACATGTGCAGGGCACAAAAATGCATCATTAGTGTGCACTAAGGTACCTTAGCGCACGCTATTGTGCGCCACGCACTTTTGCGCCGTTTACTAAACATACCCCTTAGGTTTACTAAACCTTCTTAAAGTGCGCGCTGCGCAATTAGTGCGCGCTAAGGTACCTTGGTGCACGATAATAACGCTTTATGGGGCACAAATGCGCATTAGTGCGTGCTCACACGTGCAGCGGCGCAAACGAGCGCTGAAGGCGGGGAAAGGCTCCCGGAGGGCGGAGGAAGGGGTCAATGGGTGGAGAGTTGGAGGGGAGAGGCTCCCCGCACACTAACAATGGGAAATTCGAGGCCAAAACTAACGCAAGTGAAAACCTCGCGGTAGAGCTGATTTAAAGGGAAAAGAAACCATTTCTGTCAGCAATATACAGCAAAACCAGGGAAACCTACAAAAAAGTGATAAGTGTGATACATGTGCACGGAACAAAAGTGCAAATAAACATTGAAAATGACCCCAACAAAATAAAAAAAAATCATAATCAAGCTGGGCAATAGTGATAGTAATGGGAAACATCAAAAAACACTCCCAAGAAGGCCCCAAAAAATAAATATGAATTTTGGAAGGGTCTACGCTCCGTCCCCATACAAGGTGAATGATCCCACAGTGAAATAGCACTGATTAGGGTTTCCCTCTCCATTGGACAGGTTACCTATGGCATGCACATGTTCCACAACAGCAGGCCGGGCATGTCGGAATGGGCAACTGGACAGATGCTGGGAAAGGGGATACAGAGGGTTGCAGGCGGCACATGCTGTGGTGCAGCTGGGGCACAGTGCAGACTAGGCAGATGCCTAGGTGGCACTTAGGAATGCTGAAACTAAACAGCAGCCAGACAGCAACTGATGAGGGCCCAACATGGGCATGAGAGTGTTTATCACAGTGTCACAGGGGATAGTACCCAGCAGGTACCCCCAAGGGCACAGAACATTGGCAGGCAGTGTTGGGGGGAAGCGTGGACGCCTATGCAGGCGCACCATAGGCAGCCGCCTATCTGCACACTGGATGGCTTGAGATTGCACACCACCAGCACCATCAGCAGAAGGGCATGTCAGCATGGTGGCAGAGGGGTACTGGTGGAGGAGGGGGGCAGTGGCAGCTGCCCAGAGCAGACCATGGCCTAGCCCTGTATAGGTGGGTGCCATGCACTGCAACAGACAGGTCCTGCTGGACAAACAGTCATGGTATCACCAGGGAATGCACTGTCTCTGTGGCAACACGGTGGTGCAGTGCACACAACCAGTGTGTTTGGAGGCAGAAGGTCACAGGTTCAAGTCCCAGCTATGGTGCCTGCCAACCCAGTCCCTATCTTTTACCCACTACTACAACATGCTAATACAGACAGAACATTTATTGCAGATGACGTAAACATGCCCAAAACACCTACATTTTACCCTACAGAGCAAAGACACCATAAACAGGTGCATTACCTAGAGCAGAGTCTCCCAAATGCAGTCCTGGAGGACCAAACACCATTCAGGTTCCATGCTGCCTCTAATAGAGATGCCTGTGCTGCATATCTATGCACCACCCCCACGGTATGCAGATGTATCTCATGCATATTCATGAGGGACAGCATGAAAACCCGAACAGTGTTTTTGCACACCAGGACTGGAGTTGGGAACCTCTGCCGTAAAGCAGCAGCCAACAGGGGCAGACACACCCACACCCACAGGCTCCATTAGCCAATGCCTCCTGGAGAGGCAGGACATTGGGCCCTGCGTGCATCTCCCAATACTAGCACTTGCATACCTTAGAAATGCCATCCTACACCTGGGAATACGGTACACAGCTATCAAATGTTTGCTATGATTACTGGCAGATAGCAATTCCTACGTTAAGCACAGTTTGCTGATTGAGCTCCATCATAGCAACCTTTCTGATATCTGTGGAGTGTGCTTCAGGTCTGGTCTCTGACAGTGTTTACCGCCCTGGGGAGTGACCCCCAACAGTATTGCGTACCATATCCATGCCTGCACTGTGCCCATGACTGGTGTGGTGGCCAGGGCTGCTAAACTCCTCTATAGTAGCACAATGCTGGCATAGGTGTGGGAGTGTGTGTCTGTCTATCCAGTGTATGGTGGCTGCAAATGCCCTCCACAGCCCACACTGCCAGCACTGTTGCCAGTATTGGCCTGCCAATGTGCATAATGAGGAGCAAGGTACCATGGGTATAGCCTGGACAGGGTGGCCTGGCCAGGATGCATCTGCACAGGGCATAGGGCACTGGCTGGGACACTGTAGTGCCCGGCCACCACCTGCACAGACAGGGTGGCCACAGCATGTCCTGCTGGGAGATCACTCTCACCCTGACTGTGCAGTGACCACAGCATGGCTAGGCTCCCCCACAGTGCTATATAGTATTTCTCTCATTTGATATTTATGGGGGGGTTTTTTGGGGTTCAGTCACTGACGTATCTGCTTGTTGTGTATGCATTTCCACCAAGAACATGCACTATGGACTAGCTAGCAGACTGTCTGCAGCTGGTATGTGTCTTGATGGAGTGCCTTGCAGGGTGCAGCGGCTGAAGGCTTGCTGCAGGAGAATATCAGATAGTGGTGGGTTGCAACTTAGCATATCCAGGCCTAATGTCTGTCTGATATTGTTTTATGGATGTGTATAGAGCTGCATTGACTGCCCTGTAGGGTGTTTGTTCCCCAGCAGGACTGGTGTTGATGGTCCCCTCTACTACCACCATTGCAGGGAGGTAGAATGTGGATATGTTGCTGGGGGACCCTGTTTACTACCCTCAGCCCTGGAGAAGGAGGAGGAGGGTGAGGGTGGTGGTACATAATCCTCCTAGGGGTCCATAGGGGCTACACCTGATTGAAACATACAGATATATCCAAGGTGTGTCTGCAGAAGCTACCTATCTCACACATTAGCACTGCTGGAGACCTGCAGCATGGCCTATCTCTGCTGTGGACCTGCACCTGGTGCTGGGCGCCCCACCTCACCCTCAGGGTGAGTGCAGTACCTGCACAATGTGACGGGGTGTAGCTACTCTGTGCCAGTACCACACATGGTCAGTTCCCCCTACCAGGCCGAGGTGCTGTGGGGGTGCATACCCCATCTTGTGATCATCTGTAGACTGCTGATTTGCATGTGCAGTGCATCATAGGTATGGGTGGGTTAACCCTATCCTGGTGACCACAGCAGACTGTTTGTGTGGTGACTTGCAGTCCTTCTGCAGCCAGCCAGGGGTTTGCTAGCAGCTGTAGCCCACTGGTTACTTCACTGCCAGTGGAGCCAGAGGTCATGGGTATAAACCCACAGTGGGGTTATTTGATAGGGCTGTCCAAAGCATTATCTATTTTTAATGTACATTAGTGCTGACAGCAAAAACACCCTCAGCGTACTGTACTATACAGTATCCTATGGAACGACTGATAGGGTGCCCTATAGGGGACATTATAGGGTGCCGTGGCGGATAGTGCACTTTATAATGTGCCCTATGGAGTGCCTTATAGGGTGCCTTATGCAAGCAATTAATAAAATACAAATAAGGTGCTGCAGGAAACAATACTTATGTGTCAAAGCTGATGCTTCAGCCAGCCTTATGTATTAGGCACACTGGGGATTGAATTCATGACCCCTGTATCACCAGTCAGTGCCTTAACCATTGTGCTACACTGCTGTTCCTCCTTGCATGCTAGCGCACCTACTTAAGATTTTCTTGCGTTTAAATGCACAGTGCTGCCATCAAAAACAGTGCTATGACCTTGCAGTGCCTCATAGGGCACCCTATATGGCGCCCTGTAGGCCACCCTTTAAGCAATATTGTAGGGTGCCTTGGCGGACAGTGCACTTTAAAATGTGCCCTCTGGGGTACCTTATGGGGTATCTTATGCAGCACCTTATGTTACAGTGCTTTGAGAATGCGTTTGCTAGCAGCAGTAATTAAAATAAAATTAAAATGCCTCATAATGCAATATTACACATAAATGGTAGTGCCTCAGCCAGCCTTATTCATTGGGCACAGTGGGGGATTGAACCCATGACCCCTGCACCATCAGTCAGTGTCTTCACCATTGTACTGCAGCCCTGTTCCTCTGTTTGCACATCAGCGCACCTGCTTATGCTTCCCGCACGCGTTTCTCGTATGCTAATATGCACAGCGCACAAGAGCACGCGCGCTAATCCCATTTTGCTACTTTTGACCGGACCGCCCACTCCTTTTATGGCATCCTGCAGACTAACGCGGCACGCACATTAAGAAGGTTTAGTAAACATACCCCTTAAAGTAGATAAAGCAATGGGACCAAATGAGATACACCCAAGACTACTGAGGGAGCATGGGGACGTTGTGGCAGCTCCACCGACTGACATTTTCAATGCCTCGTTGGAGTCGGGAGTGGTGCCAGAAGACTGGAGAGAGGCACATGTGGTCCCTTTACACAAAAGTGGAAGTAAGGATATGGTTGAGAACTACAGGCCGGTTAGTTTAACCTCAGTGGTGAGTAAATTATTGGAAGCGCTGCTGAAAGAGAAAATAGTGAGGTTTCTGGAATCCAATGAATTACTGGATCCAAGGCAGCATGGATTCACCAGAGGCAGGTTTTGTCAGAGAAATCTGATTGATTTCTTTGACTGGGTGACCCGGGAGTTGGACCAAGGCAGATCTCTAGATGTGGTGTATTTAGATTACAGTAAAGTCTTTGACACCGTTCCACACAGGCAACTTTTAAACAAACTGATCACACTAGGAATGTGATACAAACAGTCCCAACAGACAATATTTGCCCTGTATGTCACCAGCCTAAGTGAAATACAGCATGGATGTGCAGGCACTGATATTGGCACTGCCCTGGCTATGCCCAGAAATGCCCTGGAAACACCCCCAGTGACAGATAATTTTAGCCTTTCTACATATAAACCAGTCAGATTTATCCATACGCTTTCCAGAGGTTTTTTTTTTTTTTTAAATAAAACACTTACAGTATGTAGCTGGACTCAGCACTAGCCTGTGCTTTGAGTACAGGTTTTTGAGAACAAGCTATAATATAATTTGGGGGCTGGGGGCTGGAGGCTACTGTATAAATTGTGGAATGAAACCTAATAGGGTAATATGTAACCTTTTAAGAGCAGAGGTTCTTTGGCTGACTTAAAATGTTTGAGCAGGTTCAGATTTTCAACTACTGTATAGGCAACATCCTTTTAATATTGAACTCTCAGGGTGAGAGCTTGGAGGTTACATTGTATTCACTCCTCAGCATGAAGGATAACATTTGTCTTGTAGCCACAAATAATTCATAAAATTACATATGGGATGGCCAGCGTGGTCCCATCCAGTAAGTAGGCTAGGTGGCTGCCTAAGGTGGCAGATCTCTGTGGATGGCATGTCCTGCTGCCGATCTGAGCCCTCCCCCCGACCCCACCACCAGAATCAGCAGCAGCAGTGGGGGGGGGGGGCACTGGTACAGTGGTGTGGCTCAGCATGAGGTGGGGGTGGCAGGGCTCGCTGTAGGGAGGGGGAAACATCTGAAGCATCCGCCTGGGGTGGTAGAAACCCTTGGGCCGGCCCTGGGGGTGGCAATGTAAATCCTTTTGTATTAGTTTAATTTTGGAAAGGTTATATATGCTCTCATCATTAGTCAGGTCAACTTGAAATTGTGCTGTTTTGGGCTTTCCCAAGAAGAAGTCAGCAAAACACAAATAATCTATATTGAAGTAGCAAGACTTATTGTAGGAGGTTCAGTAAAATATCACTGCAGTCCTAGCATAAAGATTTGCACCATTCCCTATACAGCTGAGAATATTTTAAGAGCCTGAGGTTTGCTTTTAAGGGAATATCCTTAAGGGGAGGTGAAAAGCAGCCTAGTGGTTAGAGCACTCACTTGGTAACCAAGAGACCAGGCCTTGATTCCCTCTTGCCCTCCTTATGGATTAAGGCAGGGGCGGCCCAAGGGGGGTGCAGGGCCATGTGCGGAGACTCGGTGCGGAGCCTCATTTGCAGAAGGGACCTCATTTGCATAAATATTTGCATAATGTTAACCTACACTAACTTTTAGTAAACATGCCTCTTAATGAGTGTATAGATAAAGAAAGACTAAAAGATTTCTACATTACTATAATCCAGTGCCAACTGCCAGGCACATTAGGAACTACTACAAACACTGCCCATTTAGAACCCATAGCAAACCCGCCGTATCATAACGGCACTACCAGGACTCACAAAGCACAAGACCCTACCTATCAAAAGGCAACACTGCAAATATTAAACCAATACATTTCCGAGAATAACAATACATGACCTACTGGGGAAAGAGAACAAGTGGCAATGTCAAATAGGAATTACACAAACAGAATACCTCAGCTCAGTTACACATGCAGAACATAAACCATCACCAAACAAGGAATCACAATTTAGAAACAGGAAGACAATAATTAAACTGGGAACCCCAAAAGCCCAACAACACTGTAGAAATAAAGCTATAAATTAATTTCCTCTTGTACTAAACAAAGCGCAGACGTTAATGATGCACATTTCCCAGAGCTGGCATATTTCAGTTAATAAATTCAATAGAGATATTTTTCTTCCTTTTGTGCAAATTTTTTCAGTTGCAATTGCTCCAGCCACTTTCTTCTGGTTTCTTTGTGTCTTCTGCTAACTCTCCATCGTCTGTTGTCCATTTGTCCTTTCTTCACTCTTCTAGTTTTTTTCCATTCTCTCTCTATATCTGCTTTAACATACTAATCTTTCTCCTTTGGCTCTTTCCTCATTCCTATTTCATCCACTCAAATTTTACCCCTCCATCCTCAATCCCCACTTACTCTCCCAATATCCGGCCAATTGTAGATATGTCTTCCCTCCCACACAAAATATTTTTTCACTCTCCCAGCTCTATCCCATTCTAATCCTCCCCCAACATCAGCTCCCTTCTAGTTCCAGCCCCACCCAACATCTGCTCCCTTCTAGTCCACGCATCAGCCCATTTCCAGTCCTAGCCCCCCATAAGCCCATTTCTAGTCCTATCCTAGCTCCACCATCAGCCCATTTCCAGTCCTAGCTCCCCCATCCAAGTCCCTCCATCAGCTCATTTCCAATCCCAGCCCTCCATCAGCCCATTTCTACTCCTTTCCTAGCCCCACCATCAGCCCATGTCAAATCCTAGCTCCCTTCCATTCAGCCCATTTCCAGTCCAAGCCCCCCATGAGCCTACTTCCAGTTCTAACCCCTCAATGAGTCCATTTCAATCCAAGCCCCCCCAACAGCCCATTTCCAGTCCTATCCTAGCCCTCCATCAGCCCATTTCCTGTCCTAGCCCCCTCACTCAGCCCATTTCCAGTCCTAGCTCCCTCCCCTCACAGACCATTTCCATTCCAAGCCCCCGTCCCCATCAGCTATTTGCAGTTCAAGCCCCCCTTCCACTCAGCCCATTTCCAGTCCTAGCAACCCCCCAGCCCATTACCAGTCCTAGCCCCCCCATAGCCCATTACCAGTCCTAAGCCCCCCCATCAGCCAACTTCCAGTCCTAAGCCCCCTGATCACCCCATTTTGTCTTAGCCCCCCCATAGCCTATTACCAGTCCTAACCCCCATCAAACCATTTCCAGTCTTAGCCTCCCCACAGCCCATTCCAGTCCTACCCCCCCATTAGCCCTTTTCCAGTCCTAGCCCCCCCAGCCCATTACATCCTACCCCCCCATCAGCCCATTTCCAGTCTTAGCCCCCCCATAGCCCATTACCTGTCCTAACCCCCATCAGCCCACTTCCAGTCTTAGTCCCCCCATAGCCCATTAGTAGTCCTAACCCCCCATAGCCCATTACCAGTCCTAACCCCCCATCAGTCCATTTCCAGTCTTAGCAAGCCCATAGCCCATTACCAGTTCTAACCCCCCCATCAGCACATTTCCAGTTCTAGCCCCCCTATAGCCCATTACCAGTCCTACACCCATCAGCACATTTTCAAGTCTTAGCTTCCCCATAGCCCATTACATCCTAACCCCCCCCATCAGCCCATTTCCAGTCTTAGCCCCCCCCATAGCCCATTTCCTGTCCTAACCCCCATCAGCCCACTTCCAGTCTTAGTCCCCCCATAGCCCATTAGTAGTCCTAACCCCCCATAGCCCATTACCAGTACTAACCCCCCTCCCCCCATCAGCCCACTTCCAGTCTTAGTCCCCCCCATAGCCCATTAGTAGTCCTAACCCCCCATAGCCCATTACCAGTCCTAACCCCCTCCCCCCATCAGCCCACTTCCAGTCTTAGCCCCACCATAGCCCATTACCAGTCCTAACCACCCTCCCCCAACCATTCCAGAAAGATTTAAAAAAAAAAACGGCTGCTGCTGCTGCCGCAGCTCCCGAGTCCCTCCCAAAGCACGGGCTTTCAGAGCCGTGAGAATTTCCCTTTCTTCTCATGGCTCTGTTAATCCCGCCGGGGCTGCTGGGTTTTCCCATCAGCCCCGGCAGGATTAACAGAGCCGCGAGAGGTCAGAGAAGCTCTCGCGGCTCTGAAAGCCCACGCTTTGGGAGGGATTCAGGAGCTGATGCTCCAGGGAGGTTCTGCCAGGCAGTCGGGGCCCCGTGGCGTGGACGTTTGATTCTGCCGCTGCCACGGCAGCAGCAGCAGCAGCAGCCGTTTTTTTTTTTTTAAATCTACTTGGGCTAATGTAGAATGTTTTTTGTGCGGGGCCCCCTGAAACATGGGGCCCTGTGCAAAAGACATTCTTGCTCAATAGACGGGCCGGCCCTGGATTTAGGCAGTCACTTAACCCTCCATTACCTTGGAAGAAAAGCCTGACAAGCTCCTGCTCACACTGCCAAGTAAACCCAGGAGCTGCTGGGTCATCAGGGGTCAGCACGGATTCTGAGGCACACATTGCATTTGCAGTGGTATTTAGCTTAAACCTTTCCTGTAGCAACTCAATGCGAGTTACAGTCGGGTACAGGGAATACCTCTTGTACCTGAATGTAACTTATCTTGAGCCGCTGCTGGAACAGTCTGAACTAAATGCAATAGTGAATACTGCTCTTGTCTGCAGGTGTGTGTTATCTACAAACTGCACCAGTTTCTACAGTGTTTTTACTTTGAAAACTGTCTAAACAGGCTGATATTAGCCTGCTGAAGACAGCATATGTTTAAAAGCCGGCTGCCTTGGGTAAAATAAAAACAGATATACGGAGACAATATTCAGATAGCAGCTGCTGAATACCCAGATTTTGTGGTCAGTGCTGCAGCTATCTAGATAAGAGCTGATATTCTGCTGCTATCCAGATAGCCCAGTCCACATAGACTTAGTGCAGATCTTTATCTGGAGTCTCTGCTGTCAGTACTATGGTCTCCCCTCTCCTCCTGCCCACCCACACCCACACACAAACACACACAATCCCCCAACGCTAGCGACTCACCTCTTTGTTTTACAAATGATGAGAGTTGTGTTCTACTGGAGCTGAATCTTCCAGTGTTTGAAACTGTCTTGCTGCCTCTTTTTATATAATCCCATCTTCCCTGGGGCAGGAGAGGAAAGTGCAGAGTATATATATTAGCATACACACACACACACACACACACACACCAACACAGATGTGTCCAAAAAAAAGATCATGTTGTTGACGCTCACTCACTATTGAATTTCACTGTTTGTGTTCATGAAAAGAGATGAGCTCTTGGAAATTAAAGGATGACTGTACTTTGAGCTTCTAGATACACAGTACACTCTTTATAAGCTGTCACATGTACAGGAATTTCCCGGGTAATAAATCAGAGAAAACAAACTCTTGTAAATAGGGGTGACCTACACAGAGTGGTGGGTACACCCCTCCAAATGCCTGTTTAGGGATGTACCTACTGTTCCATGCAGGTCACCCCTCCCCATGCCTCTGTTTAGGGGTGTCCCAGTGCTCTGTGCAGGTCACCCCTCTTTGTTGAGATGTAAGAGATAGTTATGTTTATTTTGATTGTATCCTGTTGCTGTAAAGGGATCCACTATGTCTGTCCCATGACATTTTGAATTCTGTCACCGTGTTTGCCCCCACCACTTCCATCAGGAGGGCTTTCCAAGCATCCACCACCCTTTCAGTGAAAAAATTATTTCCTGACATTGCCTTTCAGTTTACCCCCTTTCAGCTTCATGTTATGCCCTCTAGTGTTAAACTGCACCTTCATGGAGTGACAGCTGCACTTATTCTTGCTGCCTTGCTGGGCAGACTAGATGGACCATACTGGTCTTTATCTGCTGTCATATACTGTGTTACTATGTTAAATAATATATTTTTCTGCAGGGTTGTTACTTTGGAGTGATCTGCAATATATTAGAAGATGGCAGATAAAGACCATCAAGTCTTCCCAGTTATTCTGCACAGCTATGTCCCAGCTGCCTGCTGTAGAAGGATGCTCCTCCTTTTCCAGTTCAGTTTTTCACATCGTTTTCTTGATTCTCTCCCTCCCTGGGCAGACGAGTGCAGTAGTTCTCATACTTAACCCGTTTTGGACAGCTCGCATAGTCTTTCTCTGTTCTGGATGATTTATTAGATTTGTTACACTCAAACAACTATGAAATACAGACAATAATAAAAAATATTAAAACGTTGCAGAAAATAGAAGTTTCACATAGGGGCATGTTTACTAAACTGTGGTAATGACATTTATTTTATTTATTTACATTCTCTTATATACTGTGCTATTCTGCATCAGTGCGGTTTACATTGAACAAACTGAAATTACATTGAACAGGGCATTATAACTTGGAGATAACTATTTTACAGGGAACATGGGCTATGGAGGGTTAAGTGGCTTGCCCAAGACCACAAGGAGCACCTGTGGGACTAGAAACCCCAGTCCCTCCGGCCCAAGGTTGCTGTCCTCTAGTGGGATTTGAACCCCTGATCTTCTGGCCTGAAGTACCTTGCCCCAACCACTAGGCCACTTCTCCACTCCATTCTGTGTTAAAGGTAGAGATGCCCATATAAAGAACTGGGCAGGACAGCAGTAAAGTCGAGTGTCAAATAAGGCGCGTTATAAGGCACCATAGAAGGCACGTGTCTACGTGCCTTATAAAGCGCTTTGTACTGTGTTCCCAAGTAGGAGCCCTGTAATGTCTTTTAAGGAGTGTTGATAGCTGCAAAGATATGACTGTCACAGGCAAGCAAAATATCTGTCTTGGACAGGAGGGAACAACAGGGAATATGAACCCATGACCTCTGCCTCTATAGTCAGCAAAGTAACCAGTGGCCTACTGCTCTACAGTGTGCAACACACCACTGGCTGGCTACAGAAAGACTGCAGGTAACCACACAAGCTGTCTGCTGTGGCTATCAGGATAGAGTAGACCCACCCATACCCATGATGCACTGCACATGCAAATCAGCAGTCTACAGATGATCACAAGATGGGGTATGCACCCCCACAGCACCTCGGCCTGGTAGGGGGTGCCGACGGTGTGTGTTAGTGGCACAGAGTAGTTACAGACCATCAAAGTGTGTGGGTATTGTGCTCACCCTGAGGGTTGGGTGGGGCAGCCAGCACCAGGTCCGCAGCACCTTTCATAGCAGGAATAGGCCATGTTGCAGTCTTGCTCGGGACCAGACACCCTACAGGTCAACCAATGCAGAGCAGAGCAGTACACATCCATAAGGCAATGGCAAACAGACAATAGGCCTGGAAATGCTCAGCTGACCCTAGCCACTATCTGACATTCCCCAACAACAAGCCCAGTGAGACACCTGTCACTGTACCCTGCAAGGTGTTCTAGCCATACACACACTAACCACAGACAGTCTGCTAACTAGTCCATAGTGCATGTTCCTGGAGGGGATGTGAGCACACCCACCAAGCAACCAAGGGGTATGTTTACTAAAGTGCGTTAAACGTGACTAACGCGTGTTATACGACGTTAACGATCGTAAGTGCCGTATAACACGTGTACTGACGCACTAACGACCGTAAACGTGTTACTATGCGCGTTAAGCACAGATAACGATCGTAAAGTCCCGCGGCGCGTTAAAACAGCGCAGAAGGTTGAGAGTGGGCGGAGAGAAGGGGTCAATGGGCGGAGAGTGGGCATGGAGAGGCTAACGCACTGATTTGCAGAGCTGAATTCCAACGCGAATGAAATCCTGTCGTTAAAGGCATTTAAAGGGAAGAGAAACCATTTCCGTCAGCAATGTACAGACAAACCGGGGAAACCCACAAAACGTGAGCAGTGTGATACACCTGCACAGAACAGAATATCACATAAAACGTTAAAAATGACCACCAGAAACATGTTAAAAAGCATAATGCAGCTGTGCAACAGTGATAGCAATGGGAAAAAATGAACAACAGTCCATGGCAAGCACCACATAAAAACGAACTGATGTGTGGAAGTGTCTACGCTCCGCAGACCCTTTCAAAGACCATCTCACTGTAATGGAGCTGCCCTGGGAGTGTTGTGTAATGTTGCCCAATGATATCATTGTTGCCCAGCTTGGGTATGGGTGTGTGCCCCTTTTATGAGGTCTTTTCAGAGGTTTATGTGCACCTTTGTCTGCATACAAGGTAAATGAGGCCACTGTAAACCTGTTGCAGAGCAGGGTGTCTTACTCGTCAGGCCGGTGTAACTAACTCAAGGGACAGCACTGTCTCTGTGGCCACAGTGTGATGCATCAGACACAGCCAGTGCCTATAAGACCAGAGGGTCACAGGTTCAAATCCCAGCTGGGGCTCCTGCCAGCCCAGTCCCCATAGTTTTACCCACCACTAAACAGTGCTAGTACAGACACCCCTTTATTGCAGAGAACATACGCATGGCCTATATTTTACCACACCAAACACAGACACCAGAAACAGGCACATTACCTAAAGCAGAGTCCCGCAAATGCAGTCCTGGAGGGCCCCACACCATTCTGGCTTCATGCTGCCTCTAATAAGGATGCCTGTGCTGCATATCTATGCACCGCCCCCATGGTATGCAGATGTAGCTCATGCATAGTTATGAGGGACAGCATGAAAACCCAAACAGTGTTTGTGAGCACCAGGACTGGAGTCGGGAAACTCTGCCGTAAAGCAGCAGCCAACAGGGCCACACACCCACCCACAGGCCCCATTGGCCAATGCCCCCTGGAGAGGCAAGACATTGGGCCCTGCCTGTATCCCCCAATACTAGCAGTTACATACCTTAGCAATGCCACCCTACACCTGGGTATATGGTATAGAGCTATCAAACGTTCCCTATGATAACTGGCAGATATCAATCCCTACGTTAAGCACAGTTCGCTCATTGAGCTCCACCCTAACAATCATTCAGTTGTCTGCGGTGTTTGCCGCAGGTCTGGTCTCTGACAGTGTTCACCACCCTGGGGAGCGACCCCCCAACAGCCTTGTGTACCATATCCATGCCTGTACTATGCCCATGACTGGTGTGGTGGCGATGGCTGCTGACCACCTCTATAGTAGCACAATGATGGCATAGGTGTGGGGGTGGCTGTCTGTCTATCCAGTGTGTGGTGGCTGCAAACACCTTCCACAGTCCACGCTGCCAGCAATGTTGCCAGTATTGGGCTGCCAATGTGCATAATGAGGAGCAAGGTACCATGGGTATAGGCCGGACAGGGTGGCCTGGCCAGGGTGCATCTGCACAGAGCATAGGGCAGTGACAGGCACATTGTAGTGCCCGGCCACCACCTACCCAGACAGGGTGACCTCAGTATATCCTGCTGAGAGATCACTCTCACCCTGACTGTGCAGTGACCACAGCATGGCTAGGCACTCCCATGGTGTTATCTAATATTTCTCGTATGTGATAAATATGGGTTTCCTTTTGGGGCCCAGTCACTGATGTATATGCTTGCTGTGTATGCTGGCATCCCAGTTCTGGGTGCAGGCATCTCCACTGGGCACTAGCAGACTGTTTGCAGCTGGTAGGTGTTGTGCTGGAGTGACTTGCAGGGTGCAGTGACTTGCACCAGGGGAATATCAGCTAGTGGTGGGGAGCAGCATACCATATCCAGGCCTAATGTCTGTTTGCTATTGTGTTATGGCTGTGTACAGAGCTGCATTGACTGCCCTGTGGGGTGTCTGTTCCTAAGCAGGACTAGAGTGACTGTTCCCCTCTACTGCCACCTTTGCAGGGAGGTAGACTGTGGATCTTTTGATAGGTGACCCTGTTTGCCACCCTTGGCCCCTGGGAGAGGGGGGAGGGTGGTGCATGGGGCTACACCTGCCTGAAACAGACAGAGATGTCCAAGGTGGTCCTGCAGAAACTACTTCTCTCACACAATAACACTGCTTTGGACCTAGTGCTGGACGCCTCACTGCACCCTCAGGGTGATCACAGTACCCACACAATGTGACAGTGTGTAGCTACTCTGTGCCAGTACAACACACGGTCAGTACCCCCTATCAGGCCGAGGTGCTGTGGGGGTGCACATGGTCAGTTCCCCCTACCAGGCCGAGTTGCTGTGGGGGTGCATTCCCCATGGTGTGTATCTGTGGACAGCTGATTTGCATGTGCAGTGCTTCATGGGGGTGACTGGCACATTCCAGCCCTGTGAAACCGCAGCACCTGCTCACAGGCTCTGATAAACCATGGGCCATCACACGTACATCTGGTAGCATAATGCATAGGTGCAAGACACCCTACAGAGTCTGTAATATAAAATGCCCACACTGGTAAAAACACACGTACCCACGCATGTAAGCACACACGTACCCACGCACGATGCTACGCGAGCAGCTACGCACGTACCAACGCACGCACCAACGTACGTGGCTGGGCACCCATACTGAACATACCGAAAAACAAGTCTCCTCATTCCCTCTGTAATGTTCAGAGTGATGCCTGGGACAGCCTTCTGCGTTAGACACACTGGGGAATCGAACCCATGCTGCCTGTAACAGCGGTCAGTACCGTAACCATTGTGCTACAGCTCTGTTTTAGTGCTTTGTGTCTGTACATCTTCTTACAATTAACGCGCCACCGCGCCCGGTAACGCTCGTTAATTTTATGAACACACGTTAGTGGTGGCGATGTACCCGCCCATGTCCTTATTTGGGGATTCTGTTACTACCACGGCTCCCAACACGAATTGCACTAACACGGTTTAGTAAACATACCCCTAAATCAGTGATTGGAGACCAGAAAAAAGAAACCCAAAAAACATCACTATAGGGGAACCTGGCCATGCCGTGGTCACTGCCCAGTCAGGGTGAGAGTGACCTCCCAGCAGGACATGCTGTGGCCACACTGTCAGTGTAGGTTGTGGCCAGGCACTACAATGTATGTACCATTGCCCTCTGCCCTGTGCAGATGCATCCAGGCCAGGCCATCTTGTCCAGGCTATACCCACGGTACCTTGCTCCTCATTATGCACATTGGCAGGCTTGCACTGGCAACAGTGCAGGCAGTGTGGGCTGAGGAAGGTGTTGGCAGGCACCACACACTGGATAGACAGAGACACGCTCCCACACTTATGCCAGCATTGCGCAACTATAGAGGCTCTTGGCTCCTGGGCACAGTGCAGGCATGGCTATGGTATGCAATACTGTTGGGGTCAATCTCCAGAGTGGTGAACACTGTCAGACACCAGACCTGAAACACACTCCACAGACATCAGAGAGGTTGGTATGATACAGCTCAATGAGCAGATTGTGCTTAACTTAGGAAATGCTATCTGCCAGTAATCATAGCAACCTCTTGATATATGTGTACCGTATTCCCAGGTTTAGGGTGGCATTGCTAAGGTATGCAAGTGCTAGTATTGGGAGATGCACGCAGGGCCCAACATCCTGCTTCTCCAGGAGGCTTTGGATAATGGAGCCTGTGGGTGCGAGTGTGTCTGCACCTGTTGGCCGCTGCTCGAGGGCAGAGGTTCCCAACTCCGGTCCTGGTGGGCCAAACACTGTTTGGGTTTTCATGCTGTCCGTAATGAATATGCATGAGATACATCTGCATACCATGGGGGCGGTGCATAGAAATGCAGCACAGCCATATTTATTAGAGACAGCATGGAACCTGAATGGTGTTTGGCCCTACAGGACTGCTTTTGGGAGACTCTGCTCTAGGTAATGCGCACGTTTATGGTGTCTGTGCTCTGTAGGGTAAAATGTAGGCGTTTTGGGCATGTTTAATTTATCTGCAATAAAGGTTCTGTCTTTATTACCACGTTGTAGTAGTGGGTAAAATATGGGGACTGGGTTGGCAGGAACCACAGCTGGGATTTGAACCTGTGACCTTCTGCACCTAGACACACTGGCCGTGTGTACTGCACCACTGCGTTGCCAGTGAGACAGTGCATTCCCTGGGAATACCATGACTATTCGTCATACAGGGCCTGTCTGTTGAAGTGCATGCCACCTACCAACACAGGGCTAGGCCATGGTCTGCTCTGGGCAGCTGCCACTGCCCCCTCCACCACCAGTACTCCTCTGCCACCATGCTGACATGCCCTTCTGCTGGTGGTGCTGGTGGTGCGCAGTCTCAGGCCATCCAGTGTGAGGGTAGGCGGCTGCCTATGGTGTGGGTTCTGGGGTAGGGGTGCCTGCATACTTGTCCACGCTTCCCTCCAGTACCGCCTGCCAATGTTCTGTGCCCTTGGGGGTACCTGCTGGGTATTATCCCCTGTGACACTGTGGGAAACACACTTGTGCCCATGTTGGGCCCTCATCAGTTGCTGTCTGGCTGCTCTACTGTTTCAGCATTCCTATGGGCCACCTAGGCATCACCCTAGTCTGCGCTGTGGCCCAGCTTCACCATAGCAGGTGCCGCCTGCAGCCCTCTGTAACAAATTTTCCAGCATCTGTCCAGTTGCCCGTTCCAACATGCCCACCCTGCTGGTGTGGAACATGTGCATGCCATAGGGAACCTGTCCAATAAAAAGGGAAGACCCTGATCAGTGCTATTGCACTGTGGGATCATTCACCTTGTAAGGGGAAAGTGCATAGACCATTCCAAACGTAATATCTTTTTTGGGGGGGCTTTATCGGTAGTGTTTTTTTATGTTTCCCAATAATATCACTATTGCCCAGCTTGGTTATGTTTTTTTTACATTCTGTTCAGGTCATTTTCAATGTTTATTTGACCTTTTGTTCCGTGCACATGTATCACACTTATCACTTTTTGTAGGTTTCCCTGGCTTTTCTGTACATTGCTGACTGAAATGGTTTCTCTCTTCTACAATTGTGTGCCAACACCTGGTTTTCAGATGCGTTAGGATTCAGCCCTTAATTCCTCCACGTTAGTGTGAAAGGGGCCTCTCCCCGCCTACTCCATGCCCACTGACCCCTTCTCCCCGCCCTCTCTCCACCCTTTTCTGCACTTAACGCGGCCGGGAATGTTAAGGCGCCTTAAGGCACTTTAACGGTACAAAATGTACAGTTAAGGCGCCTTAACACGCCTTAACGTAGCCGCGGCTACATTAACGCAGTTTAGTAAACCTGCCCCTATATTATATCATAAAAAAGTGTTTTAAATGAAAACTGCAGTTTCAATAGTATTATACAGTCTGTTTATGTCAATGAATATTGAAACTGAATCCTATCTTTTCTGAAGACGGACAATATACTATATTGGACCAGTGTATGAAAAACATATACTATGGGGCAGGTTTACTAAACTGCGGTAATGTCATTTGCGTTAGCTTCCGCATTGATGATATAGATGCCCATATAAAGGAGTGGGCGGGGCAGCAGTAAAGCCATGTCAGATAAGGCGCGTCATAAGGCACGTTATAAGGCGACATTTGGTGTATGGTGTGCAAGTCTGGAGACCGCACCTTCAAAAGGATGTGAACAGGATGGAGTCGGTGCAGAGGGTGGCTACGGAAATGATTAGTGGGCTTCATTATAAAGCATATGAGGACAGACTTAAGGATCTTAATATGTACACCTTAGAGGAAAGGCGGGATAGAGGTGATATGATTGAGATGTTTAAATACCTCTGTGGCATAAATGTTCAGGGAGAGAGCCTCTTTCAATTGAAAGCAAGTTCTGCTACGAGGGGACATGGGATGAGAGTGAAGGGAGATAGATTCAGGAGTGATATGCGGAAATATTTCTTTACGGAAAGAGTAGTGGATCCGTGGAATAGTCTCCCAGTGGAGGTGGTAGAGATGAGGACAGTAACTGAATTCAAAAAAGCATGGGACCAACACAGAGGATCTCTAAAGGTAAAAAGTGGACTGTTGTAGTTGTTGTTATGGAAGGACAGACTAGATAGGCCATGTGGTCTTTTTCTGTCATCATGTTTCTATGTTTCTATGTGTTACAAGGCACTTTACTAGGCACATTACAAGGCACGTTAGAAGGCACCTTATGAGGCACAGTACAAGGCACGTGCCTTAACGTGCCTTGTACTGTGCCTAATAAGGTGCCCTATAACGTGCCTTGTACGGTGCCTTATAACGTGCCTTATAAAGCGCTTTATAACGCACCTTGTACTGTGCCTAATTAGGAGCCTTGTAACGCCTCTGAAGGATTGTTGCCAACTGTGGTGAGGGTACTGTGTGGCTGGCAGCACAGATCTGCAAAGATATGACTGTCACAGGCAAGCAAAATATCTGCCTTGGGCAGGAGGGAACAATGAGGAATCGAACCCATGAACTCTGCATAGAACGTCAGAATACTAACCAGTAGGCTATACCTCTATGGCTTCTTACATAGCAATGGCTGGGTACAAAAGGACTGCAGGTCACCGCACAAACCGTCTGCTCTGTGTGCCAGGATAGGGTAACCCCACCAGCACCCATGATGTATTGCACATGCAGAACAGTGGCCTACAGCTGACCATTAAATGGGGTCTGCACCTCTCCGGGACTGCAGTGTTGTAAGATGGACTGACAGTGCATGATACTGGCACAGAGTAGCTACAGACCATGCCATTGTGCAGGCTCCGTGTTCACCCTGCGGGATAGGGTGGGCGCCCAGCACTAGGTTCACAGTACATGGGGTGCTAGAGATAGGTCCTGCTGCACATTCTCAGCACTACCAGTGTGTGACAGATGTTCTCAGCAGTGCAGTTGAGGGTACATCTGTTCCAGCTGTGTTTTGCAGTCACATGTGGGACTGGACACCACCCAGATTAGTGTGTACCCGGTGTTAAGGTCTGGCTGCCATGGGTGACCTGTCAGCAGGGCAGTGGGGAGTCTAGACCTGCATGAGGGTGATGTAGCACTGCCACTATGGGTAGTATGCACTATATACCCCAAAGGGGCCTCAATTACCCTGTTTGTAGATGAGAGTGTGGTGAGACAAGTGCCTGCACCCTGCAAAAGGGCTGTAGAACCAGCAACCACAGTCCTGCTGGCAGATGACAGCCGACAGTCCTCCAGGGCCAGTGCCATACCTGAAACCATTGCAGACCAGCAATGATGCTTGGGGTAGATAGAAAAAGGCTTAACTGCCCCACACCACAGTCTGCCAATCATCAACAGACAGCACAGTCAGACTGCACCTGCAGCATCCTGTAAGGTGTTACCACCATGCACAGGCAAACCACAGACAGCCCACTAAGCAGTCCATAGTACATGCTCACAGGAGAACCCTGTGCATACAGAGGCAAGATACACAGCACAGACACCAAGCAGGTATCAACATAATTAAACCCCAGAACCAGGAAAACACAGATACCACTAAAAACAAATAATGTGGGCACTATGTGGGAACATAGACATGCCATGGTCACTGCTTGGTCAGGGTGAGAGTGACCCCCCCCCTCCCTCCCCCGTGACATGCTGTGGCCACCCTGTCCATGCAGGTGGTGGTCAAGCACTACAGTGTCCCAGCCATTGCTCTCCACCCTGTGCAGATGCATCCTGGCCAATCCGCCCTGTCTGGGCCATACCCACAATACCTTGTTCCTCATTATGCACATTTGCAGGCTAACGCTGGAAGCAGTGTGAGCAATGTGGGCCCAGTGAGGTGTTGGCAGACATAAAACAATGGAGAGACATACGCACACTCCCACACCCATCTCAGCATTGTGCAGAGATGGAGGTGGTTGACAATCCTACCCGCCACACTGGTCCTGATCACAGTGCCGACATTGCTAATCTGTCCAGGGGGTAGTAGTAGTGCTCTGGTGATAACTGCAGCTCTGTGCTGAGGCCAACAGCCTGACACTCCATGAAGCTGTGGTTAGTGGAGCCCTTGTGAGTGAGTGTCCGTATTCCTGTGCACCACTGCGTTGGGTTTTGCCCATATTGTTGTTGTGGCTGCATTATGGGCTAAAACTATGGGGAGATGTTCTGCAGGATCCATAGATGGGACCTGAACCTCTGACCCTCTGCTCATGGACATGCTGGTACAGGGCATGGCCTAGGTCCACTGCAGGCGAGTGCCACGGCTCCCTCCAGCACAATCACCCACCCCCTCTGCCATGCTGCCATGACCATATGCTGTTGGTGCTGGTGGTGTGCCATCCCAGGCCATCCACGGGGCAGGTAGGTGGCTACCTAAGGTGTGGGTTCTGGGATAGGGGTACCTACATAGATGTCCACGCTTCCCCAGGCACTGCCTGTCAATGTTATGCACCCCGTGGGGTGCCTGCTGGGTAATGTCTCCTGGATGGGACACTGTGGGACACAGACTCATGGGCATGTCTGACCCTGGTCAGTTGCTGTCTTGCTGGTTTCCATTTTCTGTGTTCCTATGTGCCACCTCGGCAACCGCCTAGTCCACCCTGTGCCCTAGTAGCCCCAACTGCAGGTCCCGTCTTCAGCCCCCTATGGCCCATTTGTGCCTTCACCATAGTGGCCTTTCATACCAGGGCACTATGCTGTTGCTGCAAATGGAGAACTACTATCACCTTTCTTGGGCTCCCTGCCTATGCTGTACGTTGCTGACACTGAAATGGTTTCTCTCTCTTGCAAATGTGTGCTAACGCCAGGTTTTCAGTTGCGCTAGGATTCAGCCCTTAATTTCTCCATGTTAGTGTGAAAGGGGCCTCTCCCCACCCACTCCCCGCCCATTGACCCCTTCTCTCCGCCCTCTCTCCTCCCTTTTCTGCACTTACCGCGGTCGGGAACATTAAGGCGCACTATATGCCGTTAAGGCGCCTTAACGTTACAGAATGTAATGTTAAGGCATCTTAACAGCACATAACGTGCCTTAACGTAGCCGCTGCTACGTTAACGCAATTTAGTAAACATGCCCCATAGTTTATCAACAGTCCATTCTGATGGCAGAATATGATACACGTGAAAACACTTCTGGTGCAGTGCGTCGATATTGCACCATTGAAACACCTAGAACAGAATGCTTGTTAGCAATTAGTTTCGACAACATATTAGCCCAGTGTATGAAAAACATACAAGGCTGATATATGCACCAATAACTCTGACACTAAGGGGCATGTTTACTAAGCAGTCTTAACGTGCGCCCGGCGATAGTGTGCAGGCTGCCATAAAAGGAGTGGGCGTTTCGGTCTTAACGTAGCAAAACGGGATTATCGCGATAACGTGCGCTGTGCACATTATCTTGCGAGAAGCCGCTAAGCACGTTAATGCGCGGTAATCTTAAGTAGGCACGCTGACTTTCAAACATAGTAACAGAGATGTAGCACAATGGTTAATACACTGAGTGATGATACAGGGGTCATGAGTTTGATCCCCTAGTGCACCTAATGAATAAGGCTGGCTGGGGTGTTACCCTTTACGTTTAAGTAGTGCTTTTTGAGGCATTTTATTTTTATTTTAATTAGTGCTGCCAGCAAACACACCCTCACAGTGCCGTAACCTAAGGTGCCGCATAAGGCGTCCTATAAGGCACTCCAGAGGGCACAATATAAAGTGCACTGTCTGAAAAGGCACCCTATAAAGTCCCCTATAGGACGCCTTATAAGGCGCCTTATGGTTATAGCACTGTGAGGGTGTTTTTGCTGGCAGCAATAATTTACATTAAAACTAGACAATGCCTCAGACAGCCCTATCAAATAACCCCACCATGGGATCAAACCCATGACCTCTGGCTCTACAGGCAGTGAAGTAACCAGTTGGCTACAGCTCTAAAGCTGCTAACAAACCCCTGGCTGGCTACAGAAAGACTGCACGTCACCACACAAACATTCTGCTGTGGTTACCAGGATAGGGTCAACCCACCTGTACCCATGATGCACAGCACATGCAAATCAGAAGTCTACAGATGATCACAAGATGGGGTATGCACCCCACAGCACCTCAGCCTGGTAGGGGCTGCTGACAGTGTGTGTTAGTGGCACAGAGTAGCTACAGACCGTCACATTGTGTGGGTACTGTGCCCACCCTGAGTGTGAGGTGGGGCGGCCAGCACCAGGTCCGCAGCACCTTCCCTAGCTGAAATAAGCCATGTCATAGGTACCCATTAGTGCCAATCTGTGTGGTAGGTAGTTCCTGCAAACACACCTAGGCTACATTAGCATCCATTTGTATCTGTCAATCAAATTTAGCCCTTATGGGCTATGATGTACCCAGAATAGTGCATATTCTGTGTTGGTGCCATGGTAGCATAATGTAAGTGAAGGGGGGGTGGATCCATAGGCAGATTATGTACCACCACCCAACCCACTCTCTGTGGCTCAGCGTGGAAAACAGGAGCTTCCACCAACAGAGCCCCCATTCTACCTCCCTGCAATGGTAGCAGTAGATGAGGGACCATCAACCCCAGCCCTGCTGGGGAACAGACACCCTATAGGGCAGCCAATGCAGAGCTGTACACATCCCAAGGCAATGGCAGACAGACAGTAGGCCTAGAAACACTCAGCTGCCCCCCACCACCATCTGACATTCTCCAACAGCAAGCACAGTGATTCATCAGCCACTGCACCCTGCAAGGTGTGCCAGCCATATACATATGACTGCAGTCAGTCTAGCTAGTCCACAGTGCATGTTCCTGGAGAAGATGTGTGTACCCAAAACTGGGATGTGAACACACCCACCAAGCAGACAAGTCAGTGATTAGGCCCCAGAAGAAAAAAAAAAACAAAAACATACATTTCACCAGGGGGGGGGGGGGGACCAGCCATGCTGTGGTCACTGCCCAGTCAGGGTGAGAGTGACCTCCCAGCAGGACATACTGTGGCCACCCTGTCCATGCATGGGGTGGCCAGGCACTACAATGTCCCAGCCATTGCCCTATGCCCTGTGCAGATGCATCCTGCCCAGGCCACCCTGTCCAGGCTATACCCACAGTACCTTGCTCCTCATTATGCACATTGGCAGGCTAACACTGGCAACAGTGCAAGCAGTGTGGGCTGAGGAAGGTGTTGGCAGCCACCACACACTGGATAGACAGACACACACTCCCACACCTATGCCAGCATTGTGCAACCATAGAGGCTTTTGGCAGCCCTGGCCACCGCACCAGTCCTGGGCACAGTGCAGGCATGGCTATGGTACGCAATACTGTTGGGGTCACTCCCCAGGGTGGTGAACACTGTCAGACACCAGACCTGAAACACACTCCACAGACATCAGAGAGGTTGGTATGATACAGCTCAATGAGCAGATTGTGCTTAACTTAGGAATTGCTGTCTGCCAGTTATCATAGCAACCTTTTGATATATGTGTACCGTATTCCCAGGTTTAGGGTGGCATTGCTAAGGTATGCAAGTGCTAGTATTGGGAGATGCACCCAGGGCCCAACATCCTGCCTCTCCAGGAGGCTTTGGATAATGGATCATGTGGGTGCGGGTGTTTCTGCCCATATTGGCTGCTCTAGGGCAGACGTTCCCAACTCCAGTCCTGGTGGGCCAAACACTGTTCGGGTTTTCATGCTTTCCCTAATGAATATGCATGAGATACATCTGCATACCATGGGGGCGGTGCATAGAAATGCAGCACAGCCATATTTATTAGAGACAGCATGGAACCTGAATGGTGTTTGGCCCTCCAGGACTGCATTTGGGAGACTCTGCTCTAGGTAATGCGCATGTTAATGGTGTCTGTGCTCTATAGGGTAAGATGTAGGCATTTTAGGCATGTTTAATTTATCTGCCATAAAGGTTCTGTCTTTATTACCACGTTTTAGTAGTGGGTAAAATATGGGGACTGGTTTGGCAGGAACCACAGCTGGGACTTGAACCTGTGATCTTCCAGTCCTGAGCACACTGGCTGTGTGTATACCATGACTGTTTGTCAGACAGGGCCTGTCTGTTGCAGTGCCTGCTGGGTACTATCCCCTGTGACACTGTGGGAAACACACTCATGCCCATGTTGGGCCCTCATCAGTTGCTGTCTGGCTTGCTGTACTGTTTCAGCATTCCTATGGGCCACATAGGCATCACCCTAATCCACACTGTGGCCCAGCTGCACCACAGCATGTGCTTCCTGTAGCCCTCTGCGTCCCCTTTTCCAGCATCTGTCCAGTTGCCCATTCCGACATGCCCACCCTGCTGTTGCGTAACATGTGCGCACCATAGGAAACCTGTCCAATAGAAAGGAAAAACCCTGATCAGCGCTATTTCACTGTGGGATCATTCACCTTGTATGGGGACAGAGCATAGACTCGTCCAAATTAATATATTTTTTTGGAGCTTTCTCAGTAGTGTTTTTTGATGTTTCTGATTAATATCACTATTGGCCAGCTTGGTTATGTTTTTTTATATTTTGTTCAGGTCATTTTCAGTGTTTATTTGCCCTTTTGTTCCGTGCGCATGTATCGCACTTATCACTTTTTGCAGGTTTCCCTGGCTTTGCTGTACATTGCTGACAGAAATGGTTTCTCTTCCCTTTAATTCTGCTCTAACGCCAGGGTTTCACTGGCGTTAGTTTTCAGCCCCGGATTCCACAGCGTTAGTGTGCAGGGAGCCTCTCCCCTCCCACTCTCCACCCATTGACCCTCTCTCTCCGCCTCTGGGGAGCCTTCCTCCGCCCTCAGGGAGCCTTCTCCACCCTCAGCGCTCGTTTGCGCCACTGCGAGCGTTATCATACGCTAAGGTAGCTCTGCGCCCGATAAAGCGCCATTATTGCACGATAAGGTACCTTATTGTGTGATAATGTCGCAGCAGTGCAAATAGCGCCCTTTAGTAAACATACCCCTAAGTAACTTACAGTTATCTAAACCTATTTTCTAAACTCTACAAATACTTTTATTTGCAAAATAGTAGCTATTACAGCATTATAAGCTACTTACTATTTTTTGTGATCTTTTTTATGTTGAGCCGCTAGTACCGTCAAAATCAGCAAACTTCGACCACCTATTAAACTAAATCTCAGATAAAAAATCTGTATATAACGCTTTTTGACATAACGATAATAGCTAAACATAGTTCCATTGAATTTATAACCATTAATTAGTAAACAGTTGAGTAGTAAGTATGGAAACCTTATGTATGTAAAACATATGCTGGTCCAAAACGGGTTAATTCAGCATTCAGCAATCAGAACAGGATTGGAAAGTAACATGTAGACTATGGGGTATGTTTACTAAAGGCGCTAATTGTGCTGCTGTGACGTTATCACGCGATAAGGTACATTATCGCATGATAATGGTGCTTTATCGGGTGAAGACGTCACGTATCGCGTGATAACGCGTGCAACAGCGGAAACGAGCGCTGAGGGTGGAGAAAGGCTCCCCAAGGGCACAGAACAGTGGCTGGCAGTGCTGGGGGGAAGCGTGGACATCTATGCAGGCACCTCTACTCCAAAACCCGCACCATAGGCAGCCGCCTACCGGGACACTGGTTGGCCTGAGACTGCACACCACCAGCACCACCAGCAGAAGGGCATGTCAGCATGGTGGCGGAGGGGTACTGGTGGTGGAGGGGGCAGTGGCAGCTGCCCACAGCAGACCATGGCCTAGCCCTGTCTGGGTGGATGCCATGCACTGCAACAGACAAGCTCTGTCTGACGAACAGTCATGGTATCCCCAGGGAATGAGCTGTCTGTGTGGCACAGTACACACAGCCAGTGTGTTCAGGAGCAGAAAGTCACAGGTTCAAGTCCCAGCTGTGGCTCCTGCCAACCCAGTCCCCATTTTTTAGACCAGTACTAAACCGTGGTAATAAAGACGGAACCTTTATTGCAGATAACATAACATGCCTGAAATGCCTATATTTTACCCTACAGAACACAGACACTATACACAGGTGCAATACCTAGAGCAGAGTTTCCCAACTACAGTCCTGGAGGGCCAAAAACCATTCAGGTTTCATGCTGTCTCTAATAAAGATGCCTGTGCTGCATTTGTATGCGCTGCCCCCATGGTATGCAAATGTATCTCATGCATATTCATTAGGGACAGCATGAAAACCTGAACAGTGTTTGGCCCACCAGGACCGGAGTTGGGAACCTCTGCCCTAGAGCAGCAGCCAACAGGAGCATAAACACCAACACCCACAGGCTCCACTATCCAAAGCCTCATGGAGAGTCAGGCTGTTGGGCTCTGCGTGCAGCAGCATCCCCCAATACTAGCACTTACATACCTTAACAATGCCGCCCTAAACCTGGGAATACATTACACATATATCAAAAGGTTGCTATGATTAATGGCAGATAGCAATTCCTAAGTTAAGCACAATTTGCTGATTGAGCTGCATCATAGCAACCTTCTGATGTCTGTGGAGTGTGTTTCAGTTCTGGTGTTTGACAGTGTTTACCACCCCGGGGAGTGACCCCAACAGTATTGCGTACCATAGTCATGCCCAAACTGTGCCCAGGACTGGTGCGGTGGCCAGGGCTGCCAAAAGCCTCTATATTTGCACAATGCTGGCATAGGTGTAGGAGTATGTGTCTGTCTATCCAGTGTGTGGTGGCTGCCAACACCTTACTCAGCCCACACTGCTTGCACTGTTTCCAGTGTCAGCCTGCCAATGTGCATAATGAGGAGCAAGGTACTGTGGGTATAGCCTGGACAGGGCGGCCTGGGCAGGATGCATCTGCACAGGGCATAGGGCAATGGCTGGGACATTGTAGTGCCCAGCCACCCCATGCATGGACAGGGTGGCCACAGCATGTCCTGCTGGGAGGTCACTCTCACCCTGACTGAGCAGTGACCACGGCATGGCTAGGTTCCCCCATAGTGCAATGTTGTGTTTTTCTCAAGTGTTATATATGGGTTCTTTTTTTTTCTGGGGCCCAATCACTGACTTATCTGCTTGGTGGGTGTGCTCACATCTCCTTCAGGAACATGCACTATGAATTAGCTAGCAGACTGTATGCAGTTAGTATGTGTATGGCTGGAATGCCTTGCAGGGTGCAGTGGCTGGAGAATGTCAGATAGTGGTGGTGGGCATCTGAGCATTTCCAGGACTAATGTCTGTCTGTCATTGCTGTATGGATGTGTACAGCTCTGCATTGACTGCCCTGTAGGGTGTCTGTTCCCCAGCAGGACTGGTGTTGATGGTCCCCTCTTCTGCCACCATTGCAGGGATGTAGAATGTGGATTTTTTGGTGGGAGATACTGTTTCCCACCCTGAGCCACAGAGGGTGGGTTGGGTGGTGGTACATAAGCTGCCTATGGGTCCAAACACCCCCCTCCCCTCCTTTCCTTTCCTTATATCATGTGTCCATGGCACCAACACAGGACATGTATTATTCTGGGTACATCATAGCCCATAAGAGCTACATATGACTAAGAAATACAGACAGATACAAATGTATCCTAGGTGAGACTGCAAAAACTACCTAGCACACACACACTGGCACCGATGGGGACCTGCAGCATGGCCTATCTCAGCTATGAATGGTGCTGCGGATCTGGTGCTGGGCGCCCCACCTCACCCTCAGGGTGAGCACAGTACCCGCACAATGTGACGGTCTGTAGCTACTCTGTGCCAGTAACACATAGGGTCAGTACCCACTACCAGGCTGAGGTGCTGTGGGGGTGCACACGGTCGGTTCCCCCTACCAGGCCTAGGTACTGTGGGGGTGCATACCCCATCCTGTGATCATCTGTAGACTGCTGATTTGCATGTGCAGTGTATCATGGGTATGGGTGGGTTAACCCTATCCTGGTAATCACAGCAGACAGTTTGTGTGGTGACCTAAATTCCTTCTGTAGCCAGCCAGGGATTTGTTAACAGCTATAGAGATGTAGCCCACTGGTTACTGCACTGCTTATGGAGGCAGAGGTTATGGGTTTGATCTCACAGTGGTGTTATTTGATAGGGCTGTTTGAGGCATTTTCTTTTTTTAATTTAAATTAGTGCTGCCAGCAAAAACACACTTACAGTGCTGTAACCTTAAGGTGCCTCATAGGGGACATTATAGGGTGCCTTGGCAGACAGTGCACTTTATAATATGCCCTCTGGAGTGACTTATAGGGCGCCTTATGCGGCACCTTAGGTTACGGCACTGTGAGGGTGTGTTTGCTGGCAGCACTAATTTGCAATAAAAAATAAAATGCCTCAAACAGCACTGCTTAAAAGTAAGGGGTAATGCTTCATGCAGCTGTATTCATTAGGCACACTGGGGGATTGAACTCCTGGCCCCTGTACCATCAGTCAGTGTATTAACCATCATGCTACACTTCTACTGCTCTGCCTGTAACTCAGTGTGCCTACTTAAGATTAACGCACGTTAACGTGCACGGCTCACTCTATCGTGCGATAATGTGCGCAGTGCATATTATCACGCGATAATCCCGGATTACTACATTTAGACCGGAACGCCCATTCCTTTTAAGGCATCCTGCACATTATCGCCGGGCGCACGTTAAGACCGTTTAGTAAACATGCCCCTATGGAATACATTTAGAAACCTTAGCCACATGTATTGAGACACTATGGAGGTCATTTTGGAAGGTTAACACAGCATTTACACGTGTAAATAATGATTTTAGAAAATTGCCCATTACGGACATAAAAGTCACAGCATGCACTATTTGGATGCAGGTATGTCATGCATATGTTTATGTTGAGCAAGAAAAGTATGGAAGCCATTTCAGAAGCCTTAGGCAGTTTCTACATATGTAACTAGCAGCTTCTACAGGTATAGATAAGTTATACATGTTAAAGGCCAATTTGGAATGCTGCTGTTCATATGTGTGGAAGCCCGGAATGCATATGTAGCTGCTTCTTCTATTGGTGGGGGCTGAGGATGATGGTGGAGATGGTGCAAACAAGTAATTTGTAATACTATCTGTGGCTTTCCTCCTTCAACTTCATCACCTTTCCATCAGTCCTAGCACATTGATCAGCAGTAAAGGGTCCTGGGTTCAAGGAATCGTTTCCAAGCCCAGAAAGAAAAAACACATGGGAGCCCCTTTATGATTATAAAACATCACCCCTTTATTGGAATTCCCCGAGCAAATGAATATGTTCAAAAGTATGCAAATAAGCTCCTGTAAATTTAGTCCTTGAAACAATCCCGTTATCAGTGAACAATTTAAATCCCACAAAAACAATCACCAATATAGTCCCCCAAAAAAGGTTTTTTAAATTTTTTGTCGGGGTGTACCGAGGGAGGAGTGAACTAAGTATCATCCACACCAGACAGTAAATCAGGGAGTGGAGAACATGAGGAAAGATCTACAAAAGTTGGAAGAATGGTCTAATGCTCGGCAGTTAAGATTTAATGTGAAGTGCAGTGTCATACACTTGGGAAGCAGAAATCCAAGGGAATTGTATGCGATAGGGGGAGAGAGATTGATGTGCACGGACCAGAAAAAGACCTTGGTGTGATTGTTTCTGATGATCTCAAGGTGGCGAAACAGTGTGACAAGGCGGTGGTAAAAGCCAGAAGGATGCTGGGTTGCATACAGAGAGGAATTACCATCAGAAAGGAAGATCTGCTAATGCCACTGTACAAGTTGCTGGTGAGGCCTCACTTGGAATATTGTGTTCAGTTTTAGAGACCGTATCTCGCAAAGGATATAAAAAGGCTGGAAGCGGTTCAGAGGAAGGCGACCAAAATGATTTGGAGCCTGCATCATAAGGCTTATGAGAAGAAACTTGAAGACCTAGATATGTATACTCTGCAGGGGAGTAGGGACAGGGGAGATATGATTCAGACCTTTAAATACCTGAAGGTATTAATGAACAAACACTCTCTCTTCCAAAGACACTCTCTTTCAAAGACATGGGAAGCTGTAAAACTAGAGGGCATAACATAAAGCTGTGAGGGAGTAAACTGAAAAGCAATGTCAGGAAATACTTTTTCATCGAAAGGGTGGTGGATGCTTGGAATGCCTTCCCGATGGAAGTGGTGGGGGCAAACACAGTGACAGAATTCAAAATGGCGTGGGACAGACATAGTGGATCTCTTTATAGCAACAGGATAAAATCAAAATAAGCATAACTATCTCTTATATCTGAACAAATAGGGGTGACCTGCACAGAGCGGTGGGTACACCCCTAAACAAAGGCATGAGGAGGGGTGACCTGCACAAAGCGGCGAGTGCACCTACTCTTGCCGCCTTGCTGGGCAGACTAGATGGACCATGTTAGTCTTTTTCTGCCGTCATATACTACATTACTATGTTACTATGAGACCTTATTTGGAGTGCTATGCACATTTCTGGAGATTTCACCTTCAAAAATGATATATATAGAAAGGAATCAGTGCAGAGAGCAGCTACTAAAATGGTCAGTGGTTATCACCTTAACGCATACAGGGACAGACTTAAAGATCTCAGTATGTATATATGATGAGGTCTATAGAATGTTACCTGTCCCTCTCCAAAGGGATTAACAACGGTCCCCTCTAAGTGTGAATAAACAGGTGGGCAAAGGTGAGTCGGTTGATGTAGTGTATCTGGACTTTCAGAAAGCCTTTGACAAGGTCCCTCATCAGAGACTTTTGGCAAAACTAAAGAGTCATGGGATAGGAGGCAGTATACTACTGTGGATCAGGAACTGGTTAAAAGATAGAAAGCAGAGGGTAGGGCTAAATGGCCAATTTTCCCAATGGAGAAAGGTGAATAGTGGTGTACCCCAGGGTTCTGTGCTGGGTCCACTGCTTTTTGACATATTCATAAATGACCTGGAAAGGGGAATAACGGGTGAGGTTATCAAATTTGCAGACGACACAAAACTATTTAAAGTTGTAAAAACCCAAGAGGATTGTGGAAAATTGCAAGAAGATCTTGATAAATTGGAAGACTGGGCATCAAAATGGCAGATGAAATTTAATGTGGACAAGTGCAAAGTTATGCACCTAGGGAAGAACAATCCAAGCTATGGTTACACGATGCAAGGCTCCACATTAGGAACCACCACCCAGGAAAAAGATTTAGGCGTCATTGTGGATAACATGTTAAAACCCTCGGCCCAGTGTGCAGCGGCGGCCAAAAGAGCAAATAGAATGCTATGTATCATAAGGAAAGGAATGGAAAATAAAACAAAAGATATTATAATGCCTCTATATCGTTCCATGATGAGACCGCACCTTGAATATTGTGTGCAATTCTGGTCTCCATATCTTAAAAAGGATATAGTGTTATTAGAAAAGGTTCAGAGAAGAGCCACCAAAATGGTAAAGGGGATGGAAGGATACTCATATGAAGAAAGGCTAAAAAGGTTGGGGCTCTTTAACCTGGAAAAGAGACAGCTGAGGGGAGATATGATAGAAGTCTATAAATTAATGAACGGAGTGGAACGGGTAAACGTAGATTGATTGTTTACGTTATCAGAATATAGAAAGGCTAGGGGACATGCAATGAAACTACAGGGTAAACTGTTTAAGACTAATAAAAGAAAATATTTTTTCACTCAACGTGTAATCAAACTCTGGAATTTGTTACCTGAGGATGTAGTAAAGGCTGTTAGTGTAGATGGGTTTAAAAAAGGTTTGGACAAGTTCCTGGAGGAAAGGTCCATAAACCATTATTAAGAAGGGACCCAGGATATCAATGCTTGACCCAGTACAAGCATTGCGGAACCTGTGTCTTTTGGGGAAACTGCTAGGTACGTACGACCTAGCTTGGCCACTGTTGGAAACAGGATACTGGGCTTGATGGACCTTGGTCTGACCCAGTATGGCATATCTTATGTTCTTATGTAAGAGAGTCTGCAGCCCAGAGTTCAGGGCTGGGAGGGCGTTGCACACAGGGAGAGGTTAAAAACTCAGCAGGCTACAAGAGGGGAATTGACCCATGGAGCCAGAAGCCCTTCCAAGCAAGCCATGGAAGGGAATAATGAGGTAGGAACTTTAACTAGAGCTGGAGGAAGGGAGAACCAGCTTTGTGGAGGTTTAGCAAGCTGGGACAGTTTAAAAGTTGATTTTGTTTCTCTTAAACTGCTGTCTGGCCTGTGTTTTAAAGAAAACCCCTTCCCACTGCACTCAACACTACCACATATGGTGGTAACGGTGGGATTCTCTCTAATCATGTGACTGAGACCAAATCCATCTCCCTCCAGGGCTCAGCCTCTACAGGTCAGGATTTTTTTTTCTTTGTGTGGGCTAAGAGGGTTAGCCTCACCCTAGTTAGGGAGCATGAACTCGGCTGCAGAAGAGGAAGCTGTGCTGGTGTTGCAAGGGAACAGTGAGAAGCCAGGATGGAGTGGCTCCTCCAGATTCTGGCAGAAGGGCAGCAGCAACACTACTACTACTACAACTATTAATCATTTATATAGCGCTACAAGGCATACACAGTGCTGTACATATAGATGTAAGACACAGTCCCTGCTAACCAGAGCTTACAATCTACTCAAAACACATAGTGGAAACTGGGGGCTAGCGTACGGTAAGAACCTCCACCTTACTGGCACGCCCAATTAAGAGCAAAGATCTAATTGCCTAAAGTCTATGTGTACATCTAGTCACCCTTCCCCTCCTGTTCAATGTAGACCCACTTTGATTGAAGGATAAGGTGGTATACAAAACTGGTTAACAAAATAAATAAATAAAGTAGTGGACAAGTGAGTGAGGAGTATCACAATCCAAAAGTATCAGCAACAACAGCTACAGTTTCAATGTGCCCTGCTGGATGGACGGCAACATCAGCAGCAGTTGATTCAGGCCCTACAGAGACCGCAATTCCACCCCATAGCACAAGAGCTTCTTAAAATGATGGCAGAAGATGAACCGGACCACTTTTTGGTGAACTTTGAATGAACCGCCCGCATGGTTGAGTTGCTGGAAGAGACATGGAATATTTATTTAGGGAATCTGCTGATGGGCAGCTGTCAGGCCGCATTCCAGGACACCAACCCAGATGGATGAACTACATATGCAGCTCTCAAGGCTGCCATACTGAAATGGGCCTGTTGTACCCCAGATGCCTTCTGCCAGTGATTCAGAAAAGGGGGGCTCCAGATAAAGGCGAGCCCTTGGAGGTTCCTCTGTTAGTTGAATGATCTCGCATGGAACTGCTGCAACCAGAGGGAAAGAATAGACCAGTGATAGCAAATATTGTGCTATTGGAGCAGTTTTTGGAGAGCTTGTCTGCCCCAGTGGGTATGTCAGCACCCCAAGCTTACACTGGAGAGTTTACTGGAAAGAATCAAGGGGTATCATGAAGCCCAGCCAGTGGCGGGAGCAGACAGTAAGAAGGGGAAGAAGTCACCTGTTAGCCCAGGAGGATGTAAAGAAAAGTCAGAACAGATGTTGGTTCCCATGTTACGACCCCCAAAGTCACTTCCTAGGCAAGGGCATGGCCCCAGCCACAATCCCTTCGCTTATTTTAGGACTGGAATATGGGAACATTTTGCTCTGGAATGTCTACTGGGCACAGAAGAATCCATGGATGTCAGCCTAACAACTTCTCAGACCTGTGCTTTTGTGGACACTCCCCACCTAAAGGCACAGAACTTTGTGATTCCAGTAGAGCTTGAGGGAACCTATCTGAAGGCCTTGATAGACTTTGGGAGTGTGTGGACTCTCATTAACCAGGAAACTGTAAGCCGATTCCAAATTGACTATGTAAAGATAGTAACACTGTCCTGTGTGCACAGAAACCTGAGGTAGTACGTCACAGCACAGATTTCATTTAAGACTCCAGCAGGGTAAGCCTTGTTTATTTATTTATTTATTTTATTTAACTGCATTTATATACCGCTTTTCACCAGGTCAAAGCGGTCTAACAAGGAAGGGGGGTGAACAGTAATCAGTGTAGGGGGGGGGAGCCGTCACCTGGGGGCCAACATTGATGATCCGAACAGGTAGTAAAGACTTAGGCAATAGACATAGGTCTCTTATAGGGTATTCTGGGGATTTGGCTGAGGGACTGTGGGGTGTCAGTGGAGGTTGTCTGCTTCTGGTCCAAGGTATTCCTGAAAGAGGATGGTTTTTTAGTTGTTTCCGGAACGCGGACAGATCGGCAGTGTTTCTGATTTGGTTCGATAATGAGTTCCAGAGGGAGGGTGCATATAGTTCAAAAGCTCTGTTGCAGGTTCGTTGATTATATTTTGTTCGTTCATAGGGGATGGTAAGGACGTTGCTGGTGGTTTGTCGGGTTGGTCTGTTGTGGAGGGGCTGGGGTAGTAGGGAGCGGAGGTGGGAAGTCTTTGTTTGATGGAGGGCTTTGTGCATAAGCAGGGCAACTTTGTATTTGATCCTTGCTTCGAGTGGTAGTATGTGTAGTTCCCTTAGGACTGGGGTGATGTGGTCGGGTTTTTTTGCTTTCCAGATGATCCTTGCGGTGGTGTTCAGGGCAGTCCGTTGTGGGTTGGTGTGGGTTGCAGGAAGTCCGTGATAGATTATGTTGCAGTAGTCCAGGTGGGGGAGCATCACAGCCTGCATGACAGTTCTGAAGTCCTGTGGATCAATGAGTGGTCTGAGCCGTTGTATTGTTTTTGCTTTGTGGAATATTGTCCTTGCGGTCTTTCTTATCTGTGGAGTGAATGTGAGTGCTTGGTCTATAGTGATTCCCAGGTATTTTATTTGGGGTTGAATCTTTATTTGGGTGGTTCCCAATATGAGGTGTGGTGGTGGGGTGAAGTTTGGGTCCTTTGTTACTATGAGGGCTTCAGTTTTTTTGATGTTGATGGTTAGATTGTTTCTTTGGAGCCAGTCGGAGATCTCAATGAAGCAGTCTGATAGTTGGTTATTTGTTGGGTTGGTGGTTGTGATTGGTCCATAGAGCATTATGTCATCTGCATATATATGGTAGTTGATGTTATGGTCTCGTATGATCGAGCAGAGTGGTTGCAGATAGATATTGAAGAGCATGGCGGATAGTGTGGAACCCTGTGGTACTCCTTGATGTTGTTGAAAGGGGGGGGGGGAGGTTGCAGTGTTTGTGCGGATCAGTTGTTGTCTGTTTGTCAGGTAGGAGCGGAACCATTGGAGTACGGTGTCCTTAATTCCTATTTCCTGGAGTCTGTGTAGGAGAATGCTGTGGGAGATGGTGTCGAAGGCTGCGGATATGTCTAGGAAGAGCATGGTGTATTCAGAGTGTTTGGCCTGTGTGCCTTTGGTGAGGGTGTTCAGTAGCGTCGTCATGAGGGTTTCAACTCCATGGTATGGGCGAAATCCGTGTTGTTGCGGATCCAGTATTTTGTTGGTGTCTAGGTGGTCTTGGAGTTGTTGTTGAATGATCTCCATAATTTTGGCGGTGAATGGGAGGCTTGCTATTGGTCTGTAGGAGGCTGGGTCAAGTGGGTCCAGGTTGGGGTTTTTTAGGGTTGGACGAATGATAGAGGTCTTGAGGATGTCTGGTATGTGTCCTTGCTTGAGGGATTCATTGATAATGTGGGTTAGGGGTGTGCTTATGTCTTTTTGGATTTCTTTATCCATTCAGCAGGGCAGGGGTCTAGTGGAGAGGTGGTGGTGTTTAGGCAGGAGATAGTGGATTCTGTTTGTTCAGTTGTGATTGTTTCGAATGTGCTCCAATCCGTGGCGTTGGTGTCATGGTAGGTTGTTGATGTTGCATTCTGTTGTGGTTTGCTTGGCAGCTGGAGCTGTTTATATTGGCATGCTAGTAGTTCAGGTGGGATGTTCGGTAGCTGATCGGGGTGGCTGGGTGCTTTTGTTAGCTTCTTGACTATCTCGAAGAGCTCACGTGGTTTGTTTAGTGAGGTATGTATGATTTTTGAGTGATAGACTCTTTTTGCTTTATCAGTTTCTGTGTGGTATGAGTTGAGGTTGCTTATGTATTTTGCTTTGTCTGCTTCCTTTTTGGTCTTTCTCCATTTTCTTTCGGTTCTTCTGAGTTGAGTCTTTAGTTTTCGTAGGATTGGGGTGTACCATCTTGCTTTTGTCACAGCAGTTCTTGTTTTGGTGTTGGTTGTTGTTGCACAGGATGCAGAAGCAATTGTAGTGTTCCAGTTGTTGATCAGGTCTTCAAGGTTGGAGGAGTTTGATTGGAGTTTGGATAATATTTGTGTTAGGAAATACTCTTTGTTGAATGGTTTGAATCTTCTTTTAGGTTGGTTGTTCTCTTTGGTTTTGGTGTGATTGTATATATGAGTGATGTTTATGAGATGGTGGTCAGACCATGGCATGCTTGTGATTTTTGGGTTCGTAGATGTGGAGATGCTGTGGGAGTTCAGGAATATTAGGTCAAATGTGTTCCCTTTTTCGTGAGTTGGGTCATGTATAATCTGTGTTAAGTCCATTGCTTCCATGGCGTTGATGAAGGCCTCGGCATGTTTATCTTGTAGTGAGGGAAAGTTGAAGTCTCCGAGAATTAATTGCTCTTTTGCGGAGATGGCACTCTCTGATACATGTTTTAGTATGTCTGATAGATCGGTGCTTGGTGTGGGTGCTCAGTAGATTAGGCATATGGCGAGGTGTCTGTTGGTGAGAGTGAGCATGTCTGCTTCATTGGTTGTTTCTGACACATGGTTCCTGAGGTGAAGGTTGGATCTTGCAATGATGGCTACTCCTCCTCCTCTGGCATGAGCTCGGGAGCAGTTGTGAAGATTGTATCCATTAGGTGTTAGTTGGTTCACTGTATCGGTGTCTGTTAGCCATGTTTCCGTTATACAGAGGATGTCGATCTTTTCTGTTGTGATCAGGTCCTGGAGCATGTGGTGTTTGTTTCTGACTGAGCGTGCATTTATTAGTGTGATTGAGAGAGGTTTGTCATTTGGGGGATTGGGGGTGTGGGTTTGCGTGGGAGGTGTGTGAGTGCTTCTTGTAGTTGGGGAGTTGGAGGTGTTTGTGTGTTGGGTGTTTGTGTTGCTTGGTGTGGGGTGGTTGGGGTGTGCGTTAGTGCTAATGAGGTAGTAGTTAATTGGGATTAGGATCAGTGTTTGGGGGAATAGTGGAGCAAGGAATGGTGGCATGGCTTGTGGCATACCTGGGAGTCCATGGGCTGTGGCTGCTCTTGTTGGAGTCCATGGGCTGTAGGCGGGTCTTGCTGGTACTCGTTGGTGATTCTCTTAGGGTGTTTTGTAGCTCTTGGTGTTTTTCTTGGCTTCTAGGGTCTTGTCGCTGTTTGTTGGGCCTTTCTTGTGATTGTGGCCGCTTCTGTGGCCACGCTTAAGGGCCATGCCAAAGGGCCCTCTGGTGAGGCCCTCAGGCGCGGGCGCGCCAACGGGGCTCCCTTTCTTTATGCTGCTCTCTCACTGCACTGATTAGGCAGGAGCTTCTGAGTGGGACGATTTCCCGCTGAGGCGCTTCTACCCCGATCGGGGGAGCTTTTGCTGCTGGCGGTGTGGTGTGAGTGTGTGTGATCGCCAACGGGGCTCCCTTTCCTTATGCTGCTCTCCCACTGCCCCGATTGGGCAGGAGCTTCTGAGCAGGATGTTTCCCACTCAGGCGCTTCTACCCCAATCGGGGGAGCTTTTGCTGCTGGCAGTGTGGTGTGAGTCTGTGTGGGAGGAATGTTTGAGGTCATGGTGCTGCCCTGGCTCTCGTATTCAGTGGTGATTAGCTGAGACCACCCAAACTTCAGAGCTACATGGGCCAGCTAACTGATGGCTCCAATAAGTTAGACCAGGAAGATTTCCCAGAGATTTTCCTGCTGGAAGGCCCGGATCTGTATGTCAAGAATCCAAAGCCTGCTAAATCCTGAAGTTAGCATTGCCGAGAAAAGCTATGCTACCAACAGAAATTGGGGGAAGCTATGGAGGAGGGATCCAGGGAGAGCGAGCCTAGGGAAGAAACCTCTGGGGATAGCTCAGGACTCAGCAATAGTAAACCAAATACAATTACAATTGTCCAAATACAATTGTCCTCTTCCCAGTGTGGGGGCTAGGGGAAGACCCAGGGAGCTTCAGGAGAGACTAGCAAGATGCTGAGTCCCTTAAATATGCCTAAGAGTGGGTTCTGGAGGTGGATGGGATTCCATTAGATAACTGAGAGTCCCCTGCAAGAACCCTTCCCTATTTTATGCTAAAGGGAGATTTATTATATTATATCATATTTCTATGTTTCTATAGTGGATCCGTGGAATAGTCTCCCAGTGGAGGTGGTAGAGATGAGGACAGTAACTGAATTCAAAAAGGCATGGGACAAACACAGAGGATCTCTAAAGGTAAAAAGGGACTGTTGTAGTTGTTGTTATGGAAGGACAGACTAGATAGGCCATGTGGTCTTTTTCTGTCATCATATTTCTATTATACAGAGTGGCAGAGGAGGCCCTATGAGGTGAAAGAGAGAGTGGGTCCTGTTAACTAGACAGATAAACAGAAGAAAGCCAAAATTTACCATATTAACCTATTGAAAAAGTGGACTCCAGTGATGGTGATGATGGTACAGAGCTAGATATTTCAATCTTGTCGGACCCAGCTCAAGTATCATTTAGAAATCAGCTTTCTGCTGTGCAGAGAAGAGATCTAGAAGGCTTGAACCACCGGAACATAAAGGTGTTCTCCACCTGTCAGGACCCATCTCATTTGTCATGATATCGTTATTGACCCTGGGGTGGTTATCCAACAACATCCCTATCGGATTACAAAGGCCCGGCATCAAGCCATTGCCAAGGAGCTGGAAGAGATGCTTAACCTGGGAGATATAGAAGAGTCTATAAGTGACTGGTCATCACCCATTATCATGGTTTCTAAACATGACAGAAGCATCAGATTCTGCATTGATTTTCATAGGGTCAATACAGCTTCTAAACTGGAATCATATCCCATGCTTAGAGTAGATGAGCTAATCGAGTAACTCTGTGGAGCATGCTTTATCTGTCCAAGAGAAACTGGCAGGTGCCCGTGACTCCAACTGCAAAGGAGAGAACTGCATTTTCGACACACAAGGTCTGTTCCAGTTTACACTTCAGCACTTTGGATTTCCCGGGGCTCCTGCCACATTTCATTGCCTAGTTGACTGCCTACTAAGACCACACAAGGAGTGTGTGACTGCATACCTTAATAACATCATTATCTACAGCAGAGACTGGAGCACTCATCTAATCCAAGTACCAGCCTGTGGAAGGCTGGGTTGACGGCCAATCCCTTTCACCTTCATCTTAAGTCCCCTCATTTCAGAGTTTTCTTTCAATTGAAAGAATTCTCCTGCTGTGTCTTAATGCCATGAGGTATTTAAACAACTCTATATCTCCTCTCTCCTGACTTTATTCCATACATGGAGGGAGGAGTGGTCTAGTGGTTAGGACAAGGTACTTCGGGCCAGTGGTTCAAGTCCCACCTGGGGACAGCAATCTCAGGCCAGAGGGACTGGGATTTCTAGTCCTATAGGCACTCCTTGTGGTCTTGGGCAAGCCACTTAACCCTCTATTGCCCATGTTCCCTGTAAGTATTAGCGTATGTGTCTCATATCCCATCGTGTTAAATGTATCACCCAATTGACCGCTTTGACCCAGTGAAAAGTGGGATATAAATACAGCTAAATAAAATAAATAAATAAATAAAGTATACTGTGATAAGTCTGGGGTTTGGTGGGCAGGGATTTTCTTTAAAAACACAGACCAGACTTCCGGTTTAGCCATGGAGCAGGTGAGTCGCATGTGAGAGTGCTCTCCAGCCCCATCTCAATTATAAGGGTAGAACGTGGACCCTCCCGGGCAAGTGGTAGGTGAACAATGCCCAAAGTGGTGAAAATGAAGCCGGGCTCAACGATAAAGGAGTTGTATGCGGCGAAAGCGGGAGGAGAGAAAAAAGGTTTGAGCAGCGTGCAGGCGCAGCCGGCGCTGGTGTCTCCGAGCGGATCCGAGGAGTCGCCAGAAGAGGAAGGGAAGAACGGGATGCAGGCTGAGTTTGCGGCAATCCTGAAGGAGATAAGAGAATCTAAGGAGGAGATCGTGGAAAGAGTGTGCAACCGTCTGGAGGAAAAATTTGCAGCAATGGGGCAGAGACTGGATGAGGTGGAGAGCAGGGTGAGTCAGACGGAGGATGCACGGGCCTCCACTCACCGCATGGTGAGCTCCCTGCAACAGCAGCTTAGCTGGTTGCACGCTAAGGCAGAGGACATGGAAAACAGGGAGCGAAGATCTAATCTCCGAATCTTCGGGGGGCCAGAGTGGGTAGAAGGGGAGGATACCATCAAGTTTGTGGTGGAACTGCTGTCCACGTGTTTCCCGAATCCCCCGTCGACATCGCCGTATGAGATAGAGAGGGCCCACAGAGAGCTGAGGCCTAGGCCCGATAAGTCGGCGCGCCCGAGGGCCATTATATTGAAACTGCTCCGTTTCCAGGACAGGGAGCATGTGATTCAAGCGGCACGGAGATCAAAGAGTGTGCGGTTCAGAGATTGGACTGTGTATGTTTTCCCGGACCTGGCCTCGGAGACGGTGAAATGACAAAAAGACCTGTTGAAACTGCAGGATCATCTGGCACAGAAGGGGATACAGATCGCGATATGGTATCCGGCCAGGATTACAATGCTGCCGAATGGGGTGCGTAAGTTCTTCAACTTGAGAGAGGCGCTGGAGAAATTTTTGAAGACCAAGGCGAGGACAGCGCTGGAGAGGAGGGGGACTCCGGAGAGCGACAGGAACCGAGATCCGGAGGTGGAGCAAGAGGGGGAGAGGCCGGCCTCGGGAAAGTGAGGGGCAGGTGCCCGGACTGTATGACAGATTCTGGGGGCTGTAAGGTGGGGGGCAGATGAGCCTTGGAGAGGGAGAGGGAGACTGGGAGGGGGGGAATGGTGCAGAGATGTGAGGTGGGGGGGCGAGGAGAGGTGTAGAAAGGGGCTAATGGAGGTCAGAAAACAACAAAATTGTGGAAGAGGGAGATGTTTGGGGAGAGTTGGTTGGGGTTATTTCTATTTGGATATGTTTGTAGTGTGCCTAAGTGTGCCTGCGCTGCTTATGAATCCAAGGGGGGGGGGCGGGGAGGGTTCAGGCGGGTACAGCAGAATGGCGGTAGCTGGGAGATATAAGATTGTCTCCTTTAATGTTTGGGGGATCAACAGCCCGATTAAACGGAAGAGGATCCTTACATTGCCGAACAAGAGCAGGGTAGACGTCACTATGCTGCAAGAGATACACTTGATTAAGGAGGAGCAGGAGAAATTAAAAGCCCAGGGGTTTGAACAGGTGTTTGGGACCCCTTATAACTCAAAAAAACGGGGGGTGGTGATTCTGGTGCACAAGAGGGTGAGGTTTGTGCCTTACAAGTCGGGGGGGGGGGGATTCTATGGGCAGAGTGGTGTGGGTAGTGGGGAGGGTGGATCAAATGGAGGTGGCACAGCTGAATTTATATGCTCCGAATGGGCAGAAGGGAGTCTTCTTTGAAAGGGTAGTGAGGGAGTTTGCGGAGCAGGCCAAGGGGGATTATTGGGGGGGGGGATATGAATTGTGTGGTGGGGCCAAAGGACAGGTCTAACTATCAGAAGGGACGGCACGGGCATGAGGGGAAGGAGTTAAGGAAGTGTCTGGAGACCTTTGATCTGGTGGATATCTGGAGATGGGAGAACCCGGGGGGGGGGGGGAGGGAATATACATGTTACGCGCCAAGGCTGGGTACATACTCGAGGATAGATATGTTTTTAGGGAAGCGAGGGCAATTGGGAGTGTTGGGGAAGGTGGAATTGGGTCCGGTCCTGCTTTCAGACCACGGGATGATAACAGGTGTTTGGTCGCCGACAGGGAGGGAGGCGGAAGGGAGAGGGGGATGGCAGGGGAATATAGCTCTGATGCAATCGGAGGAAGGGATGGGTAAGATTAGGAAGGCATGGAGGGAATATATGGCCTGGAATGATAATGGGGAGATATCGGATGCCATGGTGTGGGATGGAGGGAAGGCGTATATGCGAGGGATAATGATACAGCTGGGGAGTCAAAAGAAAAAGGAAAGGGAGGAAGAGAGGCGGAAGTTGATGAAGGAGTTGGTAGAGGTGCAGGGTGAGCATAGTCGGACAGGGTCGAGGGGCTCACAACAGCGGGTGATGCGGATAAAAGCACAGCTTAATGCCCTAGATGTGGAGGAGCTGGAGAGGCTGATGAGAGCGTCCAAGCGAAACTTCACGGAGGGGGGGAATAAGGCAGGTAAGTTGCTGGCGAGACAGATACAGAGCAGGAGAAATAGTAGGATTGTGAAGGAGATCCAGCGGGGTGGGGGGGGGGGGGATGCGAAGTGGACAACTGTGGTATCTGTACAGAGTTTCGGAAGTTTTATGAGAGGTTGTATACAGGGCAGGATGGGGTCAGTACGGAGAACATCCGGGCATACCTGGAAGAGATCTGTATACCAAGGGTGGAGGCGGAGAAAGCTCAGTGGCTAGGGAGGCCGGTGGAGGTAGAAGAGGTATTGAGAGAGATCAAGAGGCTCCCGAAGGGTAAGGCCGCGGGGGAGGATGGATTCCAGGCGGAATACTATCACATGATGCGAGGGGAGGTAGCCCCCTTTCTGGCACGGCTTTTTACGGGCTTATTGAGGGGGGGGGACTCTGCCAACTTCGATGACGCAGGCTAATATTGTAGTAATCCAAAAGGAAGGCAGGGCGCCAGATAGATGTGAAAATTATAGGCCGATAGCCCTGATCAATTGTGATGCCAAATTATATGCAAAGATAATGGCGAGTAGGCTAGAAGGGGTACTGCCTGGATTGATTTATCCGGATCAGATGGGATTTATTAAGGGAAGGGTGATAACGGATAATGTAAGGAGGGCGGTGGGGATTCTTCATGCTGTCAGGCAGACACAGACACCCACGATTTGTGTGGCATTGGACGCGGAGAAGGCGTTCGATAGGATGGAGTGGGAATTCTTGTTCGTGGTGATGGACAGAATGCGGTTGGGCACCGAGTATATACAGGGGGTGAGGGCGCTGTATAGTCACCCGGTGGCTCGCATTTTGGTGAATGGGCAGGGCTCAGAGTGGTTTGGGTTGCACAGAGAAACAAGACAGGGATGCCTGATGTCCCCCATGCTGTTTGCGATAGTGATTGAAGCGATGGCCATACGGATAAGGGCTCAGAGGGAGATTAAACCTGTCAGGATTGGGCAGGGGGAGCATAAAATATTATTGTACGCGGATGACACCCTGATATTTATGACCCGGCCGGAGGAATCCCTTCCAGTTTTGGTAGAGGAGTTGGAAGCATTTTCTGCAGTCTCGGGGTTCAAGGTGAACATGACTAAAACGGAAGCAATGGCATTGGGGGGAATGAAGAAGGAAGGGATGGTGAACTTCCCCTTCAAGTGGACGGATGGGAGTATTAAGTACTTGGGAGTACGGATTTTGGCGGACCCGGGGAGGTTATATGAGCTGAACTACAGGCCGCTGATGGGGCAGATTAGTGCGCTGTTGGAGGGGTGGAAGGTGTTGCAGCTGAGCTGGATGGGGCGGGTTGAGGTTATTAAAATGAGTGTGGTCCCGAAGTTCTTGTTTATGTTCGCTCAGCTGCCCATTCGGATCCCGGGGGGCACTCTTAGGAGATGGGAAACAGCGCTGGGGTGATTTGTATTGGGGGGGGGGAAGCGGACAAAGATCAAGATGCGGAGGCTCCAGCTGTCCAAAGCCCAGGGGGGGTTAGGTTCCCTTCTCTGAGATGGTACCATCAGGCTTGTGTATTAAGAGCATGGAGAGACCACCATCATAGAGGGGAGGAGACAGCGTGGGTGACATTAGAGAGGACACTGATGGGGTCCCCATCCCTGGTGCATTGGTTGGGGGAAGGGGGGAATTGGCGGGCAGGGAGGCAGGGGAGGGAGCACCCATTTATTGCGGCTATGCAGGGAATGTGTCATGGGAAAGGCAAAGGGTTGGTTTCCCAGCCCACTGACGGCCTGGGCCAGGGTAAGGGATTATTTTCCATTTGATAAGACGGAATGGCTTTGGGGGGGGGGGCAAATGGGAGGAGGGGGTTTGGAGCGACTGGTGGAGTTTTTGGAGCAGGGAGAGGTGTGTGCACATAGCGAGCTGGAGCGGAAAGTACAGGGGAGAATCCCGTTTTACCAGTATTTTCAGATCCGACACTTTTTTAACTCGGGGGAGAATAGGAGCCAGCTAACCCGGCCCAGTACCCCGATGGAAATGGCGCTTTATAAGGGTAAAAGGGACAGCGGAATCATATCCAGGGTGTACAAGGTCTGCTGAGTGAAGAGGAGGAGGGGGCTCAGGGGGGCCACAAGGAGCGGTGGCATAAATGGTTAGGAGTGGAAATTGAGGAGAAAGGGTGGAGGAAGATTCATGCAGCCATATATAAGATTACAGCAGTTTCCTTATGGAGGCAGACACAATTACAAATAGTTCATGGGACTTATATTACACCGGTCCAGTTGTCTCTTGCAGGCAGGCTGATCTCTGCGGGCTGCTGGCGGGAGTGTGGGGAAGTTGGAACATTTCTCCATATGTGGTGGGGGTGTCGGGTCATACAAAGGTTTTGGGGGTTGGTACAGAAGGGACTTCCCGGGGGTTTTGGGGGGGGGGTAAGGGGAAGGAGAGGGAATTTTTACTGGGAGGGGGGGACTGGGAGGGGGTGGGGAAATGGGAAGTGACACTAGTGGAAAAGCTCAAATTGGCGGCGAGGGTGGCGGAGGCCTGGAAGTGGAAGTCGGAAGGGGGGCCCACGGAAGAAGATTGGCATAAGAAGATAGAGGAGGCGATCAAGTTCGACAGGTTAACGTATAGGTTGAGGGGCAAGGCCTGGGTGTTTCATAAAATATGGGACCCATATTTGCAGGGTCGGGGTGGAGGGGAATACCGGCTCTGGGGAGTAGTGGTAAATCCTAGGGGGGGAGCGCATGGCAGCAGGGGCACAAAGTTTCGTTGTTTTATGTTTCATGTTATAGTTTCAAAGTTACGGGTTATAAATGCATGGCTGTATATAGCATGTATTATATCATATTATATCATATTATATCCTATAAGATGTTGTAAGTGATGCGGAAGGGAAGGGGAGTAGGAGGGGGGATGTCACAGTGGAAGGAGGCGGAGGAGTTGGGGAGAGGAGTAGCAGGGAAGAGGAAATTGCGGGGGAGGTGACGGTATAAGACAATGTGTGTAACTGGATACCCTGTCTTCCACAAAACTTAATAAAATATACTTTAAAAAAAACCAAAAACCCACAGACCAGATGGAAAACAAAAGCAACTTTTATTCTGTCCCAGACTGTTAAATCTTCAGAAAGATGGTTTTCTTGGCCCTTCAGACCAGCGGTTCTCAAGCTGTGGGTCGCGACCCCCACGGGGGTCGCCACAGGATTTAGCAGGGGTCGCTTCGTCTCCGCCAAGTTAAAAAAAAAAATGAAGATGCGCACAAGTTGCTGCCGCTGCCGCTTCTCCACTTCTCGGCAGCGGCAACTCACCGCCTCCCTTCTAATGCAGCCGCGACTCCCTGCCTCTTAGGGAACCGCGGCTGTGCCTCTAAAATCGTTGCGGAGCCTCGACGGGCTCCATGCAGCATTGTCCCGTCGAGACAGGAAGGGCTCCGCAACGATTTTACAGGCACAGCCGCAGATGGAAGGATGGGGGTTGACATGGAGGGAAGGACGGAGGGAGGGAGGGAGGAGGCTGGGAGGGATGGAGGGAGGGGAGCTGACATGGAGGGAGGGAGCTGATATGGATGGATGGAGGGAGGGGGCTGACATGGACAGAGGGGGGCGGAGATGGAGGGAGGGAGGGAAGGGGCTGATATGGATGGAGGGAGGGAGGGGGGCTGACATAGAGTAGGGATGGGGGCTGACATGGACATATGGAAGGATGGGGGCTGACATGGAGGGAGGGAGGGAGGGGCTGATATGGAGGGAGGGAGGGGGCTGGCATGGACAGAGGGGGGCTGACATGGAGGGAGGGAGGGAGGGAGCTGATATGGATGGATGGAGGGAGGGGGCTGACATGGACAGATGGAAGGATGGGGGATGACATGGACAGAGGGGGGCTGACATGGAGGGATGGAGGGAGGGGGCTGGCATGGACAAAGTGGAGAGACAGGGGGACATACTGGACAGACAGGGGATAAATGCTGGACAGAGGCGAGAGACAGTGTGGGTTAGGATTATAATGGGCTGATGGGGGAGCTAGCACTGGTAATGGGCAGATGTGGAGTGGCTAGGACTGGAAATGGGTTGATTAGGGAAGGCTAGGACTGGGAATGGACTGATCAAGGGGGGGGGGGTAGGACTGGTAATGGACTGATGGGGAGCTAGCATTGGAAATGAGCTGATCGGTGAGGTTAGGACTGGAAATGGGCTGATGGGGGGATAGGACTGGTAATGGGCTGATGGGTAGGACTGGTAATGGGATGATTAGGGGAGCCTAGCCCTGGTAATGGGGTTGAGGGGGGGGGGACTAGCACTGGAAATGAGCTGATTAGTGGAGGCTAGGACTGGTAATGAGCTGATGGGGGGTAGGACTGGTATTGGGCTGATTAGGGGAGGCTAGCACTGGTAATGGGGTTGAGGGGGACTAGCACTAGAAGTGAGCTGATTGGGGGGCTTTGACTGGGAATGGGCTGATTGTGGGGAGGGGAGGATAGAGCTGCTGGCCCTGGAAGAAAACTGGGGGCTAAGGCTACAAGTGGGCTGATACGAGGGGATGGGAGAATGGAACTGGAAGGGAGTGGATCTAAGAGGGGCTGCCATAGTATTTTTACTAGAAGGGACTGGTCAGTGGGGAAGGAGGGGGACTGGAAGGGAATGGACACCAGTGGCAGTCATGGGAATGCAAGTTGACATTGGAAGGTACTGGGAGTGAGGACTGGAAAGGGGCTGATACTGGGGAGGGTTACTGGGAATGGAAATAGGCTGATGGAAAGAAGTGAAGAAAACGAAAGAAGAGATAAGAAATGGCAGATGGACTATAGACCACAGAAAGAGAGCTAAGAGAAGACAGGAAAGCAGAAGCCTCAGATCGGGACCAGCATGATCAGAAAATAAATTGGTCAGACAACAAAGGTAGAAAAAATAATTTTATTTCATATTAGTGATTTAACTACAAAATCATCATAATTTTGAAATCAAATATTGTTACTTCTTCTTGTGATTAATTATTGTGGTTTAAATAAGTATTTTATAAATAAAAACATATTGCAAAGGCCTATAATATATTCAACAAATGATTACAGCGACAATGCGTTAACGGTAAAGGAAGAGAGACGCATTTGATTTTATCATTGGGTCACGGTACAAAAAAGGTTGAGAACCACTGCTCTAGACCCAGTGAAAGTGCCTACCTCAGAACTCCCTTGCACGGCTTGCCTTGGAAGGACTTCTGGCTTCAGGGGCCCCTCCCCTTCTGCAGTATGCTGGGTTCTTAACCTCTCCCTGTGAACCATGCTCTCCCAGCCCTGACCTCTAGGCTGCAGACTCCTTCTGCAGGTAGAAGAAAGGCAGAGCAAGGTGCTAGTGCTAGCCTCCCCTCCAGCAGGATGACAAGTGTGGTGCAGCGTAGCAGAGCAAATCCATGATAATGGCCCACAGATGTGGTTCCTGCCTACAGAACATGAAGCTCCCGCGGGCAGAAGGCATAGAAAGGCCACAATCATGGCCCACAAATACAGATCCTGCCTGTGGGAGCAGCATGTCCCATGGGCAGGATCTGCATCTGTGGGCCACAATCACAGCCTTGTTCTGCCATGCTGTGCCACACTTGTCATCCTGTGGTAGGGGCGGCTAGCAACAAAAGCCCTCTGACATTGTTCTCCTGCCTTGCTTACCATGCGCATTATGTAGAACCAGTCCTGTTAAAGAGGGCCTGTTTCACTCACTACCATCTCTCTCTGCAGATTGGGGATCTGAAGAAGTGGGTCCAGTTCTTCCACCTGCATGAGACTAATTGGCTGGAGGAGGTACGAGCACAAATACCTGGGGAAACAAGTATGTACTAAGCCTTTGCTAAAGGCTTCTGCTTTACTTATTTGCCTGTGAATGTATATCTAGCTGGTCCACAGTCAGTAAGTGTCAGGGCTGCTGTAGAGGGGTACTACCAAAGACTTTTTGTCTTTTATCTCTGGTAGTATTGTGTAAGATTTCAGAACGCATGCTTAGCTCACCAACCCCTAGTAAAGGTTCCTGGTGGAATGAGTAAACATTTTCTCTCAAGTTTAAAGCTGCATAATGGTGGTAGAGCAGAAAAGAAAACAAGCAACTCCATGCTAAATGAGAATGAGCCTAGCCTTTATTTATTTAGCAGGTTTTTATACCACTTTATCATTTAAGTCGACAAGATTTACACTGTAACTTAAATAGGGATATTGATAACTAGGATTCTTCTGAAACAATGGAAGGTTAAGTGATTTGCTCAAGGCCACAGGAGAGTGAGGGGGAATTGAAACATAGTCTTGTGATTCTTAAGCCAGTGCTCTAGCCACTAGGCTACTCGTTCATTCCATGCCTTAATTGGCCTTTATCTTAAAAAGAATACAGCAGAATTAGAAAAGGTAAAGAGAAGAGCCACCAAAATGGTAAAGACGATGGAAGGATACTGCTATGAGGAAAGGCTTAAAAGACTGGGATTCTTCAACTTGGAAAAGAAACAGCTGAGGGGAGATATGATAAAGATCTCTAAGTTCATCAATGGAATGGAATGAATAAATATACAGTAGATCGGTTGTTTATGCCATCAAAAAGTAGAAAGACTAGGGGATACGCAATGAAGTTACAACGTAAACCATTTAAGATTAATAAGAGAAAATATATTTTCACTGAGTGTGTAATCAAACTCTGGAATTTGTTACCAGAGAACGTAGTAAAAGTTGTTAGTGTAGCTTAGTTTAAAACAGGTTTGGACAAGTTCCTGGAGGGAAGGTCATAAGAACATAAGATATGCCATACTGGGTCAGACCAAGGTCCATCAAGCCCAGTATCCTGTTTCCAACAGTGGCCAATCTAGGTCATAGGTACCTAGCAGTTTCCCCAAAAGACACAGGTTCCACAATGCTTGTACTGGGTGAAGCATTGATATCCTGGGTCCCTTCTTAATAATGGTTTATGGACCTTTCCTCCAGGAACCTGTCCAAACCTTTTTTAAACCCAGCTACACTAACAGCCTTTACTACATCCTCCGGTAACAAATTCCAGAGTTTGATTACACATTGAGTGAAAAAATATATTTTTTTTATTAGTCTTAAACAGTTTACCCTGTAGCTTCATTGCATGTCCCCTAGTCTTTCTATATTCTGATAACGTAAACAATCGATCTACGTTTACCCGTTCCACTCCGTTCATTAATTTATAGACTTCTATCATATCTCCCCTCAGCCGTCTCTTCTCCAGGCTAAAGAGCCCTAACATTTTTAGCCTTTCTTCATAGGAGTATCCTTCCATCCCCTTTACCATTTTGGTGGCTCTTCTCTGAACCTTTTCTAATAACGCTATATCCTTTTTAAGATATGGCGACCAGAATTGCACACAATATTCAAGGTGCGGTCTCATCATGGAACGATATAGAGGCATTATAATATCTTTTGTTTTATTTTCCATTCCTTTCCTTATGATACATAGCATTCTATTTGCTCTTTTGGCCACCACTGTGAAGAGTAGCCTAGTGGTTAGAACACTGGCTTGGTAACCAAGCAGCCAGGGTTCAATTCCCACTAGTATTCCTTGTGGCCTTGGGCAAATCACTTAACCCCCCATTGCCTCAGAAGAAAGGCCTGGCAATCTACTTCTAGTGACACTGCCAAGAAAACCCAGGAGCTTCTGGGTCGTCAGGACTGACTCAAAGGCACACATTGCATTTTGCACACTGGGCCGAGGGTTTTAACATGTTATCCACAATGATGCCTAAATCTTTTTCCTGGGTGGTGGTTCCTAATGTGGAGCCTTGCATCGTGTAACCATAGCTTGGATTGTTCTTCCCTAGGTGCATAACTTTGCACTTGTCCACATTAAATTTCATCTGCCATTTTGATGCCCAGTCTTCCAATTTATCAAGATCTTCTTGCAATTTTCCACAATCCTCTTGGGTTTTTACAACTTTAAATAGTTTTGTGTCATCTGCAAATTTGATAACCTCACTCGTTATTCCCCTTTCCAGGTCATTTATGAATATGTAAAAAAGCAGTGGACCCAGCACAGATCCCTGGGATACACCACTATTCACCTTTCTCCATTGGGAAAATTGGCCATTTAGCCCTACCCTCTGCTTTCTATCTTTTAACCAGTTCCTGATCCACAATAGTACACTGCCTCCTATCCCATGACTCTAGTTTTGCCAAAAGTCTCTGATGAGGGACCTTGTCAAAGGCTTTCTGAAAGTCCAGATACACTATATCAACTGACTCACCTTTGTCCACCTGTTTATTCACACTTTCAAAAAAACATAACAGATTAGGAAGACAAGATCTTCTTTGTCTAAAGCCATGTTGACTGTCTCCCATTAGGCCATGACTATACACATGCTGAGTAATTTTGTTCTTTATGATGGTTTCTACCATTTTTCCCGGTACTGAAGTCAGGCTCACCGGTCTGTAGTTTCCCCTGGAACCCTTTTTAAAAATTGGCGTTACATTGGCGATCCTCCAATCTTCAGGTGTTACAGATGATTTTAATGATAGTTCACAGATTACTAATAGCAGGTCTGAAATCTCATATTTCAGTTCTTTCAACACCCTTGGATGTATACCATCTGGCCCAGGTGATTTGCTACTCTTCAGTTTATCAAATAGTTGTAATACATCTTCCCGATGTATCGATATTTCCTTCAATTTTTCTGCACCTTTAAATACCACTTCAGTCATGGGTAACCTCCCTATATCTTCCTCCGTAAAGACTGAAGCAAAGAATTCATTCAGTCTCTCCGCTATCGCCTTGTCGCCTCTTAGTGCCCCTTTAACCCCTCTATCATCTAATTGACCAACTGACTCTCTCACAGTTTTTTTGCTACGAATGTACTTGAAAAAGTCTTTATTTTGCGTTTTTGCTTCCGCAGCAAGCTTCTTCTCAAATTCTCCCTTTGCCTGCCTTATCAATGCTTTGCATTTGACTTGCCAGTGCCTGTGCTGTTTCCAGGTTTCATCCTTTGGCTCTTTTTTCCATTTCCTGAAAGATGCTTTTTTGGCAACAACAGCCTCTCTGTCCTCACCTTTAAACCATGCTGGCAGTTTTTTGGACTTCCTTCCACTTTTCTTAAAGCATGGAATACAGCTGGTCTGGGCTTCCAAGATACTATTTTTCAACAACACCCAAGCTTGATGTAAGTCTTTAACCTTTCCAACTATTCCTTTTAGTTTTTTCTTAACTATTTTCCTCATTTTATCATAGTCTCCCTTTCGAAAGTTAAAAGGTAGTACTGTGGATTTCCTTACTATCCCTCCTCCACTAATTAAATCAAAGGCGATCATGCTATGATCACTATTGCCAAGTGGCCCCAACACCTTTATCTCTTGCACTAGATCTGGTGTTCCACTAAGGACTAGGTCTAATATGGCTTTCCCTCTGGTCGGTTCATGAACCAGCTGCTCCAAGAAGCAGTCATTTATTTCATCTAGGAACTTTATCTCCCTAGCATATCCTGCCGTGACACTGAACCAGTCGATACCGGGGTAATTGAAATCACCCATTATTATTACTGCACTGTAACTTTTATTAGCTTCCTTGATTTCTTTGAGCATTTCATCATCCATTTGTTCATTCTGGCCAGGCGGTCGATAGTACACCCTCACTGCCATCGCCTTCCCCTTTTTACATGGAATTTCAATCCATAGAGATTCTACATCAAATTTTGTTTCCTGTAAAACTTTAATCCTTTCTGACTCAATGCCCTCTCTAACATAAAGCGCAACCCCTCCACCAATTTGATCATCTCTATCATTACGATATAGTTTGTACCCAGGTATCACAGTGTCCAACTGGTTGTCCTCCTTCCACCATGTCTCTGATATTCCAATCATATCTAACCTCTCATTTAGTGCTATATATTCTAACTCTACCATCTTATTTTTAGACTTCTAGCATTTGCATACAAGCATTTTAGATACTGTATTTTATTCATATTAATTTGGCTATTGGTAGACATGGGTAATTTGGGATCTTTAAGCTCTGTCTACTCCATACTCGAGTGCATTTGGGCTACTTTACTCTTTTTTGGAACCTCTCTGCTTTTGGTAGTATCCTTCAAGGATACATCCTTCCGAACCATGCGCTCTTGGGTGACTTTCGGCTTTCCCCTATTATCTAGTTTAAAAGCTGCTCTATCTCCTTTTTAAAGGTTAATGCCAGCAGACTGGCTCCATCCCGGTTAAGGTGAAGCCCATCCCTTCGTTAGAGCCCCTCCTTTCCCCAGAATGTTCCCCAGTTCCTAACAAATCCAAAACCCTCATCTCTGCACCGTTGTCTCATCCACACATTGAGACTCCGGAGATCTGCCTGCCTTTTGGGTCCTGCGCATGGAACGGGAAGCATTTCGAAGAACACTATCCTGGAAGTTCTGGATTTCAACTTCCTACCTCAAAGCCTAAATTTAGCCTCCAGAACCTCCCTACCACATTTTCCTATGTCATTGGTATCGACATGTACCAAGACAGCAGACTCCTCCCCAGCACTATCTAAGACCTTATCTAGGTGGCGCGTGAGGTCCGCTACCTTTGCACCAGGCAGGCATGTTACCAGGCGATCCTCATGTCCACCAGCCGCCCAGCTATCTACATGCCTAATGATTGAATCACCAACTATAACGGCTGTCCTAACCCTTCCCTCATGGGCACATGGCCCTGGAGAAACTTCCTCGGTGTGAGAGGGTTTTACATCACCTGGAGGACAGGTCCTAGTTACAAGATCACTTCCTGCCACACCAGGGTGATGCTCTTCTGTCACATGACCTCTCTCCTCCATGGCAACAGGGATGCTGCCAGACTGGAGGTGGGACTTCAGGACTATATCCCTGTAGGTCTCGTCTATGTACCTCTCTGTCTTTCTTATGTTTTCCAAGTCTGCTACTCTAGCCTCTAGAGAACGGACTCGTTCCCTGAGAGCAAAGAGCTCCTTGCACCTAGTGCACAGGTAAGACCTCTCACCAAATGGGAGAAAATCATAAATGTGACACTCAGTGCAAAAGACTGGAAAGCCCCCATAAACCATTATTAAAGAGGACCTTGGAAATCCACTCCTTAACCTGGGACGAGCATTGTGGAATCTGTGTGCCTTTTTGGGAAACAGCCCAAATTGTGATCTGCATTGGTCACTGTTGGAAACAAGATGCTGGGCTTGATGGATCATGGTCCGACCCAGTATGGCTATTCTTATGTTCTTAAGAATGTGTACTGTTGTTTTTAAGTGCTGTCAAGTCTTTGTCAACTCATGGCGACCCTCTGGATAGTTGTCCTAAATTGTGTTCGGTCTTAAGTCAGGCGGCTCATTGTTGACAGACTGGTACCCATAGCTGCTGTTATTGTATCGATCCATCTCATTGCTGGCCTTCCTCTTATGCATTGACCTATCTTGCCAAGCATGATGTCTTTCTCTAATGATCTGTCTCTTTGCATGATGTGTCCAAAGTGTGAAAGTCGAAGTCTTGTCATCTGAGCTTCTAAAGAAAGCTTAGGTTTGATCTCCTCTAGTACCGACTGGTTTGTTCTTCGGGCAGTCCATGGTATATGCAGTATTCACCACCAGCACCATAATTCAAATGCATCAATTTTCTTCCTGTCTATCTTTTTCACTGTCCACCTTTCTCAGCCAAATGATGTTATTGGAAATACCAAGGCTAAGAATATGTACTAAAGCATCCAAAATACAGATGGCACAGAACACCACCACCCAGATCCTGCATGGAACTTCAAGATCAGAGCATGTAACACACATACTAAAGCATCTGCGCTGGTTACCTATAGTGAGCCATATTAAATACAAAGTCGTACTAATGATATTAAAATATCACACAATCTTTCCTTGAGCTTCCTCCAGAGCATCCTACATAAGACACCTGAATGAAGAGATACAGTACACAAAACACATTCACCATCCCAGCCACAAGAGCATGAAGCAGCCAAGCAGCCTGCACCCAAGCATGCTCATTATATGCACCGAGTCTCTGGAACGTGCTCCCAGATAGGACAAGTGCCAGTGCTGATCTCCTAAGCTTCTACAAGAAGCTAAAGACTTGCTTATGCCAGGAACACTTTGGAATCTTAACATAACCCTATAAAGTTCAAGTGAAGTTACTTTCAATGCAGCAACCAACACAATCTCATGATGCACAATTGCCAACACACTCATACTGTCAATCTTTTAGCAACATTTTTGGTTCATTCCACATACCCTCTCCAATTGCAAACACAATGTGTGCCTTTGAGTAAATACTGACACTTGGTGACACAGAAGCTCCTGGGTTTTTTTGGTAGCATGACTGAAAGTACATTGCCAGGCCTTTCTTTCAAGGCAATAGAAGGTTAAGTAACTCTCCCCAGGTCACATGGAGTGCTAGTGGGAACTGAACCCTAGTTGCTTGGTTACCAAGCTAGTGTTCTAATCCCTAGACTATTCCTCTACTCCCCTGCTCCAGCTACCACCCTCTTTACTCATACATTACCTTAATGTACTCTATGTAACTCTACAACTTTGTTAATGTTATATGTAAACCTGTATTTAAAAAAATTCTATATAACTTTATGACCTTATTATTGTTATATGTAAAATGCTCTGACTATATAAAAATGGATAAATAAATAACCAAACCCACCAAATCTGGCATACTGGTCACATGAAATGCATAAACTAATATCCCAAGTAATCACAATTCCTTATAGATATAGATAGAGTCTGTGGACTGGCTCCTTTCCTCTTTGAAAATCTGCTTGTCACCTATCGAATGCCCATTACGTTGTTGCTGAGTTCTTTCTCCTAGATACCACTTGGATCTTGCCTTCTTGTTGAGAAGAACCTAGCTTCAGGGATATGCTGAATAGGCTTGGAGTACCAAGCTTGTGGGATGGAAGTGAGTTGCCTTCACAGGGACTCTTAGGGGTATGTTTACTAAACTGCGGTAACATTACAGACCGCGTGTTATGTAACGTTAATGCTCTTTAGGTAACGTTAACGCTCAGTATGTAACATTAACGCGCGTTAACGTTACTTAACGATCCTTAACGTTCCTGGCCATGGTAAACATCGCAGAGGGTGGAGAGAGGGCGGGGGGAAGGGGTCAATGGGCAGGGAGTGGGCGGGGAGTGGGTGGGGAGAGGCCCCCTGCACACTAACGCACTGAACTGAATGGCTGAATCTTACCGCGAATGAAAACCTGCCGTTAGATGCACATTTGCAGGACAGAGAAACCATTTAAGTGTCAGCAATGTATATCATAGACAGGGAGCCCAAGTAACGTGATAGTAGTGCTCCATGTCCAGCACCAGCATAGTGCCCAAGTATGAAAGGCCACTATGGTGATGGTGCAAGTGGGGCATAGGAGGCTGCAGGCAGGACATGTAGGGGGGGGGCAGCAGAGGCACAGGGTGGACTAGGCGGGCTCCTAGGTGGCACATAGGAACACAGAAACCGGAAATCATCATGACAGCAGCTGACAAAGTCCAAACACAATCCATCTACATCTACCTGGTCCACCCGAGCTAACAGTTGCCAGGGCACTGACCTGACATCCCCCCAGCCAACCCTTCTCCAAGCGGAAAGAACAGACTATTTGTAGGCGGTGATGGGGGGGGATGTGAGGATGCTCATGTATGCCTCATGCCCCAGACCCCGCTCCCTAGGTGACCACCTACCCACACAATGGATGGCCTGGGACTTCGCACTACCAGCACCGACAGCATATGGCCATGTCAGCATGGCAGGGGTGTGTGTGCCCGTGCTGGAGGGAGCAGTCGCACCTGCCTGCAGTGGACCTAGGCCATGTTCTGTACCAGTACGTGGCATGCAGTGCAACATAAAAGGTCTGGCTGAGGAAAGGTACAGGTAGCCCCAGGGACCACCATGCATCTGTGGCAACAGTGTGGTACAGTACACCCAGTGAGCATGTCCAGAAGCAGAAGGTCACAGGTTCAAGCCCCAGCTGTGGTTTCTGCAGAGCATGTCCCTATGTTTTACCCTACAATGCAGATAAACAGCAACATGTGCAAAGCCCAAAGCAGCGGCGAACAGTGGTACAAACACCCACTCACCCAAGCTCCACAATCCAAAGATGCATGGAGAGTCAGGCTGTTGGCCCCAGCATTGAGCTGCAGTTATCACCAGGGCACTACCACTACCTCCTGCACAGTTAAGCAATGTCGGCACTGTGATCAGGACCAGTGTGGCAGGCAGGGTTGCCAACCACCCCTATCTGTGCACAATGCTGCAATAGGAGTGTGTGTGTGTATGTCTATCCATTGTTTTGGGGCTGCCCACACCTCAACGGGCCCATAATGTCCCACTGTTACCAGTGTTAGCCTGAATATGTGCATAATGAGGAGCAAAGTGTTGTGGGTATGGCCCGGACAGGGCAGATTGGCCAGGATGCATCTTCACAGGGTGTGGGGCAATGGCTGGGACACTGTAGTGCCCGACCACTGCCTGCAAGGACAGGGTGGCCACAGCATGGCATGCTGGGAGGGCACTCACTCTAACCGAGCAGTGACCATGGCATGTCTAGGTTCCAACATAGCACTCTCTGTTATTTACCTCCAGTGATCCTGTTGTGTCTCCAGTGCTGGTCCCCTAATCACTGAAATGCCTGCTTGGTACACATAGTTTCTCTGTGAGCATGTGCTGTGGACTGTCTGCAGTTAGACTATGCATGATTGGAACATCTATACAGTGCAGTCTGACTGTGTTGTTTGCTGGTGACTAGCAGACAGTGGTGTGAGGCAGTTGGGGTTTTCCAGAGCTAACCTCCATCATCCAGTGGGACATTATGAAAGACAAAGAAGAAACATGCAAGAACTGTAATGAAATACAATGCAGTCAGCAAACGCTTAATCTCTATTTGTCTACGAGGATTGCCTATCAACACAACTATAATTCAAGTATATGCCCCAACAACAGCTGCAGAAGAGAATGAAATTGAAGAGTTCTATGAACAAGTACAAGCTGAAATTGACAGAACATGCAAACAGGATATCCTGATAGTCATGGGTGACTGGAACGCAAAAGTTGGCAACAAAGAAGAAGGCAAAGTAGTTGGAAAATATGGACTTGGCAACAGAAATGAAGCTGGAGAAAGATTGATAGAATTCTGCAAGACCAATGATCTATTCATCTCAAACACCTTCTTCCAGCAACACAAGCGGCGACTGTACACATGGACTTCACCCAATGGATTGTATAAAAATCAAATTGACTACATCTGTGGAAGTCAACGATGGAAAAGCTCTGTAACATCAACAAAGACAAAACCTGGAGCTGACTGTGGTACAGATCATCAACTACTAGTATGCAAACTCAAGCTAAAGTTGAAAAAGAGCAAACCACTCATGAATGCAGCAAAATATGACCTTGAGAATATACCACTGGAATTTAAAGACTGCCTGCAAAATCGATTTGTGCTTTAGATACAAATGACAGAGCTCCGGAAGAGTTATGGAATGACATCAAGAAGGTTGTGCTGGAAGAAAGCGAGAAGTCTCTACAAAAGGTGAAAAAGCAAAAACGGCCTAAATGGATGACGGAAGAAACTCTGAAAATTGCCCAGAAACGCAGAGAAGCTAAAGCCATAGGAGAAAGAAAGACAATCGCAGAACTCAACAGAGATTTCCAACGTGCAGCAAGACAGGACAAGGAAAAGTACTACAATGACACTTGCAAGGAAATAGAAGCAGAAACTATTAGAGGAAGAACAAGATCGGCTTTCCTAAAGCTGCGAGAGTTAAAGAAAAAGTTCCAGCCTCGAATTGGAATGTTACAAGATGCTCAAGGTTCTATGTTGAATGATGCTGAGAAGATCAAGAAAAGGTGGAAGGAATATACGGAGTTTTTATATGATAAAGATCAAGTGGACCAACAGCCGTTTCAACCTATACCTTATAATCAGGAACCATTGGTGATGAAAGAAGAAGTTGAAGCAGCATTGAAAGCCTTATCAAAGAACAAAGCACCAGGCATTGATAGCATTCCCCTAGAACAGGGGTGGGCACCTCCGGTCCTGGAGGGCCGCAGACCAGTCAGGTTTTCGGGATATCCCTAATGAACATGCATGAGATATATATGCATTAGAGATATCCTGCCAACCTGACTGGTTTGTGGCCCTCCAGGGCTGGATTTGGAGACCCCTGCCTTACACCTCTGTCATTTAAGATCGTGAGTGGGCAAGGTACAAATGTCCTAGACATCGAAAGGGTATATAGAATGTGTCACATTCCTCCTCGATTCTCACCACCACCAAAAAGTTGTCTAATAGACAATTTTTTGGTGGTGGTGAGAAGTGAGGAGGACTGTGACAAATTCTATCTAACCTTTTTGATGTCTTGGACATCTGCACCTTGTCCACTCACAATCTTAAATGACAGAGGTGTAAGGCAGGGGTCTCCAGATCCAGCCCTGGAGGGCCACAAACCAGTCAGGTTGGCAGGATATCTCTAATGCATATATATCTCATGCATATTCATTAGAGATATCCCGAAAACCTGACTGGTCTGCGGCCCTCCAGGACCAGGTTTGCCCACCCCTGCCCTAGAAGTATTGCAGCAATCTGATGCAGCTGTTATCGTACTTACAAGGCTCTGCCAAGAAATATGGAAGACAACATCATGGCCAACTGACTGGAAAAGATCTGTGTTTATACCAATACTAAAGAAAGGTGATCCAACTGACTGTGGAAATTATCGCACAATCGCTCTGAACCCACATGCCAGCAAGATTCTACTGAAGATTATTCAAAAGAGACTACAGCCATACCTAGAACAAGAACTACCTGAAGTGCAAGCAGGGTTCAGGAAAGGGCAAGGAACGAGAGACATCATTGCGGATGTGAGATGGATCCTTGAAAAGACTAAAGAATACCAAAAGGATATCTATTTGTGCTTTATCGACTATAGCAAGGCTTTTGACTGTGTAAACCATGAGAAACTCTGGGCCACATTAAGAAGCATGGGTATACCAGAACACCTGATCGTTCTCTTGCGCAATCTGTACATTGATCAAGAAGTAACAGTTCGAACGGAACAAGGAGAAACAGAATGGTTTAAAATAAGCAAAGGTGTAAGACAAGGCTGCATACTTTCCCCCTACCTGTTTAATTTATATGCAGAACAAATCATCAGAGAAGCAGGACTGTATGAAGACAACAGAGGTGTGAAGATTGGTGGAAGACTCATCAACAACCTTCGCTATGCTGATGATACCACATTACTGGCTGAAAGTGAAGATGATCTGAAACATTTGCTTCTCACAATCAAAAAACATAGTCTCAAAATGGGCCTGCACCTTAATGTAAAGAAGACAAAGATCATGACAACTGGCATAATCAACAGGTTCATCGTTGAAGGAGAAGAAATTGAAATCGTGAACAACTTTAACCTACTTGGATCAACTATCAATAAAGAAGCAATAAGCAGTCAAGAAATCAGACGACGCATTGCTCTTGGCAGAATGGCTATGAAAGACCTAGATAAGATTCTCAAGAGCAGAGATGTCTCTCTCCATACAAAGATTCGACTTGTTCAAGCCATGGTATTTTCAATAACATCATATGGATGTGAAAGCTGGACAGTGAAAAAGACAGACAGGAAGAAAATTGATGCCTTTGAATTATGGTGCTGGCGGCGAATACTGTGTATACCATGGACTGCCCGAAGAACAAACCAGTCGGTACTAGAGGAGATCAAACCTAAGCTTTCTTTAGAAGCTCAGATGACAAGACTTCGACTTTCATACTTTGGACACATCATGCGAAGAGAGAGATCATTAGAGAAAGACATCATGCTTGGCAAGATAGAAGGTCAACGCAAAAGAGGAAGGCCAGCAATGAGATGGATCGCTACAATAACAGCAGCTACGGGTACCAGTCTGTCAACAATGAGCCGCCTGACTGAAGACCGAACACAATTTAGGATAGCTATCCAGAGGGTCGCCATGAGTCGACTCCGACTCGACGGCACTTAATAACAACAACAACAACCTCCATCATTACTGCTGGTCTGCCCCAGTCACGGTTATGGCTCTAGACCACCAACCCTGGAGGGCTGTTGCATACCAGTAGGATAGAAGCTGCTTCACAGGGTCTGCAGCACCTGTTCCTTACCTACAAAAAAGGGTGATGTGAGCCCTTTGGGATATGTAGTGTATACTACTTTGAACTATCAAGGTATTGCTACACAAACCTCATGCTGGCTTGGAAACCCCATTTTTTAATTTATTTACATTCTCTTATATACCACGCTATTCTGCATCAGTGTGGTTTACACTGAACAAACTGAACTTACATTGAGCAGGGCATTATAACTTGGAGATAACTATTTACAGGGAACATGGGCTATGGAGGGTTAAGTGGCTTGCCCAAGACCACAAGGAGCAGCTGTGGGACTAGAAACCCCAGTCCTTCCGGCCCAAGGTTGCTGTCCTCTAGTGGGATTTGAACCCCTGACCTTCTGGCCTGAAGTACCTTGCCCCAACCACTAGGCCACTCCTCATGTAATAAAAGAGACTCAGTAACTATGGGACTCAATTTAAAAGCATTTGTCACAATTTGGATGTCTAAAAACATGCATGTGGAGTCATCTCGGGAGCCACTTTACAAATGGCTTCCAAAGATATCCCTGGTACGGGAAGATCTGAATAGGCAGGGGGCAGGGCAGAGGTGTGTCTGGGACAGTGCAATGGATTTAGATGTCCCAGCTCAATTTCAGAATTGTCAGGAATGTCTGGAACTCCATCCAAGTTTAGACCTGCTCCAGGCAAGAATAGGCATCAGGAAAGTGCTTCCTTTAGCTGTAGAACATCCAGAAGGTGTAGAGTTGAGTGACTTGCCGGAAATTACAAGGGCAGTGGGATTTAAACTATGGCTTCTTTGGTCTTAGCCCAAACCAGTGGGCACTTAGATATCCCTATTCTTGAATACTATTCCAGGGATGTCTATGTAGATGGCCCCATAGACATCCATATCAGACATATCTACATTTGTGAGATCAGACCTGAATTGGACATGCCTGCTTTTTTTTTGGATATTCTGACTTGGACATCCCAGATTGCACTTGGCTGTCATTTGTAAAATGTGCCTTTATGTTTCAGACCAAATTGTGGAAACTGGAGATTCTAAGGGGTATGTTTACTAAAGGGCATTAAAGTTACAGGCATTAAGGACCGCAGCAACAGGTGTTAGCCCATATATGGTAAGGGGCGTTATGGTGTTAATGGTTGTTAGGGCACTTTAACGCTTTAAGGTGACCAGGCTCCCAAAGATGTCCTAAGGTGCCCTAACAGGAAATAAGGTACCCTGTTAAAATGCCCTAACATGGGATAAGGTGCCCTAACAGGAAATAAGGTGCTTTCCTAGTATGCTCAACATGAGATAAAGCGCCCTAACATGGGATAAGGTGCCCTAACAGGTAAGGAACCCTAACAGGAGTTAAGGCGTCCTAACAGCTAGAGGTGCCCTAACAGTTAAGGTGCCCCAACAAGAGAAAAGGTTCCAAAAGGTAAGACAAGGTGCCCCAATGTGAGACAAGGCATCCTAAGGAGAAACAAGGTGCCCTAAGGTGGAAATCATGCACTGTAAGGCAGGAAATCATCTGTAACCCAAATGCTGGGCAGAACACAGAGGAATGTCAATGTAAAGGTGAGGGAAGGAAGAACACGTGGGAGTTGATGGACCTGCCATAATCAGTGGGCACCCTATATGGCATCCAGAAAAGTGGATGAGCATGTGGGAGGCAGCTGTACCGATGCACAGCGTGGAGCCAATGTACAGTGCTGCAATGGCAGTGTTTGGTATATGATGGGAAAGAGTGTCCCCCAGCAGAGGCAGAAGCGGCAGGATGTTTGCAGTGATAGGGGAACAAAGTAGTAATTTTGGCAGTAAAGGATGCCTGTTCGGGGTCGACGGTGTGGTGAGTTGGCTAGATAGGTCCCTCCCAATGATTACTGCTCTGTTACATCCCAGAGGTAGAGGACTAAACTGGAGGAACGATAAGGAAATAGAAATTACACTTACCTGGTAATTGTCGTTCCTTGAGTGATGACAGTTTAGTCCTCATTCCCGCCCAGGGGTGTGATTTCTTCAGAGTTTATTTTCAGGCGGAGTGGAGCATCAATCTCAAGGAGTAGACAGATCCTTTCAGTTTCTAGATCGCAGTGAGTATCCCTCTCTGTTCTTTCTTCCTTTTCTCTTATTTAAACAAGTTGATGGTATAGGAAATGTGTTTGCATAGGGGGGACATGAATGTAAAATTAAAAAAAAAAAAAAAGAAAAGAAAATATAAGATGGATATGGTTAAAAAGGCTCCTCCGGTTGAGGAATGGGGAGTTATTTAAAGTTATGGTATAGTTACTTATTTGTTGTTCCTTTGAGTTTGCTTTGTCAATAGTACACTGGAGGCTGATGGGAAATACCAGCAGACTATACCAGTGATGCCACAACTTTGACATGCCCAGTTTCCAAGCTGCAGGAAAAGGTGCACAACATTTTGGTGGTGGTGAGAATTGAGGAGCAATGTGACAAATTCTGTCTACCCTTTTGATGTCTAGGACATCTGTACCTTGCCCACTCACAATCTCAAATGACAGAGGTGTAAGGCAGGGGTCTCCCAATGCAGTACTGGAGGGCCACAAACCAGTCAGGTTGGGAGGATATCTCTAATTCATATATATCTCATGCATATTCATTAGGGCTATCCCAAAAATCTGCCAGGATTGCGACCCTCCAGGACAGGTTTGGGGACCCCTGATATAACATGTCTGCTGTGTATGCTGGTATAGGGTAGCCCCACCAGTACCCATGATGCAATGCACATGCAGAACAGCAGTCTACAGCTGATCACCTCTGCTCACTAAGAGGAACTGACACTGAGTGATACAAGCACAGAGCAGTTTCAAACCATGCTACGGAGAAGTTTCTGTGATCACCCTGAGTGTGAGGATGGGCGCCCAGCACCAGGTCTCCAGTACCTGCAGTGCTAGACATGGTTTCTGCTGCCCCTGCTGTAGATCCTCATCATTACCGGCATGTAGATGGTATTCTCTGCAGTTTGATATACTAGCCATTTCATGTTCTGCTGCATGTGCTAGTTACATTTGGACTGGGACCCCCTTAGAGCAAGACAGCATTATAGCCAGTGTTACACTGCAGACACCATGGCCACCTACTACCAGGAGGGAAGGTGTATCTAGACTTGCATGAAATAGTTCTTAAAGTCCTACCAGTAATAATGGGGGCAGACCTGGACGATCTCACTTCCCAACTGTCTAGGTTTAATTTTCACCCACAGCAAGCACCGTCAGACTGCACCTACTGCCCACCAAATGGGTGTCCCATCCATGCACATACTAACAGCAGATAGTCTGATGGCCAGTACACATTACGTATGTGCAGAGAAACCATGGACACCCAGCAGTTGGTTTAGTGATTGGGCCCGCAAGTGAGGAAGCACACTCATATCACTAGAAGCAAATGCTATATAGTACTATGAGGATACATAGCCGTGCCATGCTCAATGCTCAGCCAGAGTAAGAGTGTCCCCCCAGCAGCACATGCTGTGGGCATGGCAATCAGGCACTACAATGTCCTAGTCATTGCCCTACACCCGATGCAGACGCATGCTGCCCAAACCTCCTTGTTTGGGCCATACCCACAATACCTTGCTCCTCATCATGCACATTTGCAGGTTAACGCTGGAAACAGTGTAGGCAGTGCGAGGCACAGTGAGGTGTAGAGAGCCACAAAACATAGGATAGACATACAGACACACAACCATATCGGAGCACTGTGCAACACTGGGGATGGGTGGAATTCCTGCCTGTCACTCCGATCCCAGTCTCAGTTCAGGCACCGCTAAGGGGTTCTCATTGTGTAGGAACTAGCCGTTTTCTCTGAAGGTAACTGCCACTCAGTGTGCTGGAGCCATCGGCCTGAAACTCCATCCAGCTGAGGATAGTGGAGCCTGTTTGTGCAGGTGTGTGTATCCCCCATGGTGGACTCATTTTGGGTTACTCATGCTGGTGTTGAATCTGCACTGTGGGATAAAATGTAGAATCATGTGTTGCAGGATCCACAGCCAAGACCCAAAACTGTGGCCCTTTGTATTGATACACAACAACTGTGTGTAGAGCACCATATAGAACACCATATAGACACATTTATTTATTTATTTAGACAGTTTTGTATATAACCTTATCCTTCAATCAAAGTGGTCACAAAACAATTGGGAGATATATTTAACACAAGGGAATATGAGACAAACATGCTAATACTTACAGGGAACATGAGCAATGAAGGGTTAAATGGCTTGTCTAAGACCCCAAGAAACACCTGTGGGACTACAAACCCCAGCTCTTCTGACCCAAGATTGCTGTCCTCTAGTAGGATTTAAACCCCTGACCTTCTAGCCTGAATTAACTAACCCCTCCCAAGATAACATTTTGGTGGTGGTAAGAAATGAGGAGGAATGTGAAAAAGTATATCTACTCTTTTGATGTCTAGGACATCTGTACCTTGCCACTCACAATCTTAAATGACAGAGGTGTAAGGCAGGGGTCTCCCAATCCAGTCCTGGAGGGCCACAAACCAGTCAGGTTGAGAGGATATTTCTAATGCATATATATCTCATGCATATTCATTAGGGCTATCCCAAAAACCTGCCAGGATTGCGGCCCTCCAGGACAGGGTTGGAATTTTTGTTGGAATTTTTGTTGTGGTCATTTTCACGTTTTATTTGCAATTTTGTTCTGTGCACATGTATCACACTGCTCACGTTTTGTAAGTTTCGCCGGTTTTGCTGTACATTGCTGACGGAACTGGTTTCTCTTCCCTTTAAATTGACTCTAACGCAGTGTTTCCCAACCCAGTCCTACGGGGCACACCGGCCAGTCAGGTTTTCGGGATATCCCTAATGACTATGCATGAGATATATATGCATTAGAGATATCCTGCCAACCTGACTGGTTTGTGGCCCTCCAGGGCTGGATTTGGAGACCCCTGCCTTACACCTCTGTCATTTAAGATTGTGAGTGGGCAAGGTGCAGATGTCCTAGACATCGAAAGGGTATATAGAATGTGACACATTCCTCCTCGATTCTCACCACCACCAAAAAGTTGTCTAATAGACAATATTTTGGTGGTGGTGAGAATCAAGGAGGAATGTGTCACATTCTATATACCCTTTCGATGTCTAGGACATCTGCACCTTGCCCACTCACAATCTTAAATGACAGAGGTGTAAGGCAGGGGTCTCCAAATCCAGCCCTGGAGGGCCACAAACCAGTCAGGTTGGCAGGATATCTCTAATGCATATATATCTCATGCATAGTCATTAGGGATATCCCAAAAACCTGACTGGCCGGTGTGCCCCGTAGGACTGGGTTGGGAAACACTGCTCTAACGCGAGGTTTTCACTCGCGGTATTTTTTAGGTTGATTTTCAGCCCCGCTCCTGTGTGGGGAGCCTCTCCCCTCCCACTCTCCACCCATTGACCCCGTCCCTCCGCCCCTTGGGAGCCTTCCTCCGCTCTCGGAATGTCTTTCCACGCACCTATCGCACATCAGCGCGCCGCGCACTTGTGCGGGCCCGTTAGTGTGACGCGCACGTGTGTGAGGTACAAAAACGCACTATTAGCGTGGCTAAGGTACCTTAGCGCATGCTCAAGTGCGCCCCGCACAATTGCGCGGTTTAGTAAACATACCCCAAAATGTGAGAGTCAGAAAAAAAGAAGAAGTTCCCAATTAGAGCCAAATACTATACATATGATAGAGGAAAAAAGACCTCAGCCACATCTCCTTCCAATGTAAACGGAGAGGATGAGCCAGCTTAAGGGCAAACCAAACAGGAACTTCAGTCAAATGGTGCCACAATAATCGAACTGTGCTCAAAAGACAACAATGGTCAGAAAAAAGCTTCTATCTTGGGGTGTCAATAGAAAACATTAAATGATACTCTGTTCAAAAAAGGAACCCCCCGAACAGCTCAAACTGGTAACAGCAGCCAAATCAAATTAATAATAGCAACCAGCAGCGTGGTAGAAAAGCAGCAGCAATGAAGAAGAAGAAATGCTGAAGAAACTTAAGAGTCTGCAAGCTCAGCATGGCAACGTAGTGAAGATCATGCAGTCTGCAATATTCAAGACAAACAATCATTGTTTGCCTTGAATATTGAAGACTGCATGATCTTCATTATGTTGCCATGCTGAGCTATCTGAACATCCTGTGCCCAACAGGGGCCAATCTAGGTCACAAGTACTTAGCAGTTTCCCCATAAGACTCACAGGATTCACAGAAATGGTTCAACAGAATGGTTTGTAGCTGATCTGTGCTTGTATCACATGCTGTTAGTGCATCTTACTCAGATGAGGTGATGACTAAGTGCTTTCTCCATTTGGTGATCAACAGTAGACTGCTGTTTTGCATGTGCACTACATCATGGGTAGTGGTGGGGCTACCCAATACTGGCACACACAGCAGACATTTTAGGCAGTGACCTGCAGTCTCTTTGTATCCAACCACTGCTATACATTGAGGTGTAGGCTACTGATTAGTGCAAAGCTCCCCACCCCCCCTATAAACAGGGGACAGTGGTTCAATTCCTACTTGTTCATTTTGTGACAGTGGTACTCGGATAATTTTCATGCCTGTAACAGTCAGGGCTCTGCAGATCGGTGCTGCCAGCCCATAACACCCTCTCCTCAGCCGCCATCCGTCCTTCAGTCCATCTATCGGCCTCTGTTAGCTGTGTACAATCCTGTCTTCTTTTGCAGGCTGCTACTCCATGACCCGCTAGCACTCCTTGTGGCCTTGGGCAAGTCACTTAACCCTCCATTGCCTCGGAAGAAAGGCCTGGCAATCTACTTCCGGTGACACTGCCAAGAAAACCCAGGAGCTTCTGGGTCGCCAGGAGTCAGGACTGACTCGAAGGCACACATTGCATTTACTCCATGACCTACAATGGTACTCTTTTCTACATTTTGGCTTTTCGCTCTCACCTCTCCTGTGCCTCATCTGCACAGACCAACTAGTACTCTGCCCTCCTGTTGCTGCAAAGATCCTGCTGCTTCTGCCTCTGCTGGGGGACATGTTTTCCCCAGCCTGTGCCATACAGTGACATTGCAACACTTTACATTGGCACCACCCTGTGCATCAGTACAACAGCTTTCCACATGCTCATTCGCTTTTCTGGCTGCCACAGTGGATGGCCACTGATATGGCAGTTCCATCAACTCGAACTTCCTTCCATCACCTTCACATTGACATTCCTTGGTGCTCTATCCAGTGTTTGGTTTACAGCTGTTTGCATGCCTTAAGATACATGCTTTCCACCTTAGGGCACCTTGTCACTCCTAGGGCACCTTGTTTCACCTTATGGACAAGTTCCTGGAGGAAAAGTCCATAAACCATTATTAAAAAGGGACCCAGGATATCACTGCTTGGCCCAATACAAGCATTGTGGAACATGTGTCTTTTGGGGAAACTGCTAGGTACATATGACCTAGATTGGCTGCTGTTGGAAACAGGATACTGGGCTTGATGGACCTTGGTCTGACCCACTATGGCATATCTTATGTTCTTATGTTAGGACATTTTATCACCTTACTGTGCCTTAAGGTGCATACTTTCTACCTTAGGGCACTTTCTTACCGTGCCTTAAATTGCAGGCTTGTCATCTTACCACACATTGTCCTGTTAGAGCATCCTGGGCCATATAACATGCGCTAACACAGGGATGCCCCCTACCTGCCCAATGCTTTATATGGCTTAATTAACTGTAACGCTGTCATTAACGCCTGTGGCTTTACCACAGTTTAGTAAACATACCCCTAAGATTTTGGCACTTATCTTAAAGACCTTGACTTGACAGATACAATATTTGGTCCCAAAGATAGAGGAATGACTGGGAATATACTTTTTTCTCCCAATATCAGCAGTAATATTCCTGATTTGACCTTTGATTTCTCTCACAGGAGGTACAGCATTTGTTTAAAGCTCGTGACATAAGCAATATTGTAATTTCTGACCATGCTGCAATTAGCCTAGAAATTAGCCTGGATGGAACTAGGCCTCTGAAAAGATAGACAATGAATATGCAGTTATTTGCTCTTTTAAATTTTACAGATCAATTGATTGCAATACGGGAGGAGTACTTAGAATATAATTTCCTGTCAGGTGTTGATAGCTTTCTAGTTTGGATGGCAAAACAGCCTGTAATGAGGAGTCATATTACTTCTCTCTCACTCCATATGAAACAACAGAGGGAGAAGAGCATCTGAAAAGTGAGGTTACTTACCTGTAATGGGGGTTCTCCTTGGACAGCAGGATAAGTCAGTCATACTTGGTAATGTCATCTGAGGTCTGCCTTTCTGCCTTTCTGAGCTCTGGAGAGCACTTCCGTCTATGGCGCCATCGGATGACATCTCCAAGTGTGACCGACTCATCTTGCTCGTCCTCAGAGAAGCTACAGTTGGAGATAACAGAGATAGAAGCAAGGAGCAAAGCCTGCCCCAAAAGGAGCTTTCTAAAAACACCCAACTGAAAGGAGAGCTGGATAGGATAGATATTTCCCGAGTTACCTATCACATCAATCCAGACAAATGATCTTCCTATGCTTCCTATGAACATGCTAATACATTTAGTAGAGTTTTGTTATGGTAACTGAAGAAAGTGAGATAGCATACAGCAGAAGAGTGAATGAAATTAATCTGGATAAAGAGATTCTAACTACGGACCTGAATCAGATTGCTAACTGTTTTGCACAATTTTATCAGAATCTGTATACCTCTAAAGCCATAAATGATCAATGAGAAATCATTAGATGGTTAAACTCCATAGACTTACCCTCCTTACCAGCCGAGGCACAGGAGGTTATGGATCGTGCTTTTGCAGAGGAGGTGAGGCACACTTAGGCTCACTAAAAAATAATGCAGCAGAACTGTATACCAATTTAAGAGACTCCTTTTTAGGATGGGAGGGGGGCACACTATCATAAAGCAATGTGATATTTCAGCTGCATTTGATTTAATTGATCATACAATTCTTATCATCCATCTGAATGGACTGAGCATTTCAAGGGCTGTGTGGAACTGGGTATGGTGTTTTCTTTATTCATCAAACTATAAGGGTGAAATGGAAGTGAAAATTATCATCACCTTGGCAGCTAGAATGTGAAATTCCACAGGGATCACCTTTGTCACAAATACTTTTTAATATTGTATTTATCTGAGCTCAGTTGCTGAGCTTTTAAAAGAAACACAGAAGCACAATGACAGAAAAAAAGACCATTTGGCATATTCAATCTGCCCTTCCATACCATTAGAGTCCCTTTTTACCCTTTATAGATCTTCTGTGTTTCTCCTGTGCTTTCTTCAATTCAGATACTGTCCTGATCTCTACCAACCCCACTGGGAGACTATTCCATGCATCCATCACTCTTTCTGTAAAGAAATATTTCTGTATACTACTCCTGAGTCTATCCCCTTTCATCTTCATTTTCATATATATGCTGATGATATTATTGTACTTACACCATGCCAGAGAGATTTATTTCAGATTTTTACCAATCTTTATAACATTTTTAATAATATACTTTTATGATTAAGTTCTCAGTTAATGAAACTCAATTCAGAGAAAACAGAATTAATATGGAGGGCATATGATTTAAATTCTGTTCCAACAAAAATTTCATCATCACTGGCTTGTATGCAAGTTTGTTTAAAAAGTATTATATTCAACAGATTCCCTCATATTTTGAGGTTGAGAATCTTAAAAACCGAGGTATAGACATTACTTTAACACAAATGAATTATTCTATCATTTATTTAGTTTTTGGTACATCACCCTTTGTGGGCCATGCCGAGTGGTTTAAATGGTCTAAAAAACATTTAACATAGTAACCCAGTAACATAGTATATGACGGCAGATAAAGACTAGTATGGTCCATCTAGTCTGCCCAGCAAGGTGGCAAGAGCAGGTGCATCTCTGCTCTGTACAGGCCACCCTCCCCCATGCCTTTCTTTAGGATGTATCTACTCCATTCCCATTTTTATATTTGGGAGTCACAGGTGGGTCTTCTCCAGGATATTCTTTAGTAAAAAAAAGAGCAGAAGTATTTGTTTAGCATTTTTGCTTTTTCAATGTCACTTTCCACAAGTCTGTTCCCAGCACTTCTGAGTCCTGCAAATTCACCTCTGATTTTCCTCCTCTCCCAAATACACCTGAAGCAAGTTTAGTCGCCGCACTTCACAACTTTAGCCATCTTTTCTTCTGCCTTTGATTTTTCTATCCTTATTTGTCTTTTTGTCTCTTTTAGTTTGATCCTATATTCCTTTCTGTGTTCCTCTGTTTGCAAGCTTTTGAATTTTGTGAAAGCTGTGGTTTTTGCCTTTATCTGATCAGCCACTTCTTTGGAGAACCAAATAGGTTTCCTTCTCCTCTTGTTTTTATTTACTTTCCTTACATATGTATCTGTTGCCCCTTTTATTGCCACCTTTAGTTTAGTCCATTGCAATTCCACTTCCCTTATCCTCTCCAACCCTGCTAACTCCTCCTTCAGGTACTTGGCCATTTTACTGAAGTCAGTGTATTTGTAGTCTAGGACTTTGAGCTTGTTATGATTGGACTGCAAAATGCAACGTGTGCCTTTGAGTCAGTCCTGACTCCTGGTGATCCAGAAGCTCCTGGGTTTTCTTGGCAGTGTCACTGGAAGTAGACTGCCAGGCCCTTCTTCCAAGGCAATGGAGGGTTAAGTGACTTGCCCAAGGCCACAAAGAGTGCTAGTGGGAATTGAACTCTGGTTGCTTGGTTACCAAGCCAGTGTTCTAACCACTAGGCTACTCCTCCACTCCTGATTAGACTGCACCTTGGCTTTTATCTCAAAACCACACTGTGTGTTGATCACTGCTGCTGCTCACATGGGCACCCACTCTGACATTCGACACGCTATCTCTGTTGGTAAGCACTAGGCACCGCGGCTCCTCTTAAAGCCCGGGCTAGCTCTGCATGTGCAGGCCGGGACAGAATCGCAGTCCTTGCCTGCACGTATAATGCTGTTTGCGATTTTGATCCCGCGGGGATAGACGTGCTGCCCCGTGGGATCAGAATTACAATCTCCTTTGTACGTCCGGATCTGCCTGGATATACAAAGTAGATCTCCGTCTGACATGGAATCGGGCTCTTTATGTTTATATGCTGCAGTAAGAGTAGATTGTTTAATTGTTCATTTCATATTATTCCTTAAAGAGCAGCGTTTTTATTGCTTTTCTAAAGTCACAAATGTCCTTTATTGATCTTATATTCTGCAGTAGATTGTTCCATATTGATGAGGCGTATAGCGATATCGCTCTTGTGGATGTGGACTGTAGTGCTCTGGTCTTCCTTTTCAGGATTGATAGAAAGTTCCTTTGGGGTGTCCTTATCCTATTGTCTGGCTCCTTAATGAGTTTTGGTTGTAGTAGTGGTGGAGCTATTTCATGATTTTGAAGATGATTAGCATTGTCTTGTATTTTGCTCTTATCTGTACTGGTAACCAGTGGAGGTGCACTAGGGTAGGTGTGATATGGGTGTGATTTATTGTTCCTGTGATTATTCGTGCTGCAGTGTTCTGCATGAGTTGCAGGGGGTGCATTGATTTTTTAGGTAGGCCTTGATAGATTATATTTCCATAGTTTAATATTAGTTATATCAAGGCTGTGCTATTGTTTGGAAGTCAAATTGTTCCAGCAGAGATTTGAGTTTGTGTATCATTCTTATCTCGTGGTATGCTGTCTTGATGGTGTTCTTAATGTATGCTTGGAAGTTAGGGTTTTGGTCAATTGTGATTCTTAGGTATTTCACCTCTGTTTTTACTACCAGGTCATTATTTAGAATTTTGAGGATTTTTGGTGGCATGAATGTGGGATTTCTGGTGATATATATGGCTTCAGATTTTCTGTAGTTTATTGAGAGGTTCTTTTTGCTTATTTATTTTATTTAGCTGTATTTAGCCATCTATTAATAGCTTCTAGGCAGGTAATTAGCTGGGTATCACCCAGAGGTGAGGGACTGAACTGGAGTTCCTCAAGGAACAACAATTAGCAGGTAAGTCTAATTTCTCTGTTTTTCTTTTTCAGTTTTTTTTTGTAGCACACTGCTCCATCGCTTTATTTTATTTAGTATACGTTTGTATACCGCTACTTCCAGCGATCAGCAGCAGTTTTTGATTACAGATTGGAAATTGTCAAATCATGACAGGAAATTTTTGAGGTATAAACAAATTGATTAGACAGGAAAGCACACAGAGAACTATTTTACAGGGAACATGGGCAATGGAGGGTTAAGTGGCTTGTCCAAGACCACAAGAAGCACCTGTGGGACTAGAAACCCCAGTCCTTCCAGCCCAAGGTTGCTGTCCTCTAGTGGGATTTGAACCCCAGACCTTCCGGCCCGAAGTACCTTGCCCCAACCACTAGGCTACTCCTCCACTCATGCAACTTAAGATGGCAGAAATATGGAGCAAAGAATCAACTTGATATTTCTGGTAAAGTTGGAGAAGGGCCCAACTGAGTGTCTCCATCTTTTCCAAAAGGCTTATGGAGAAGATGCAATGTCAAAGCCAGGAGTCTTTGAGTGGCACAAATGCTTCAAAACTGGCCGCGAGGAGGTGAAGAATGACCCCAAGTCAGGACGGCTTCCACAACAAAGACAGCAAAAAATATTGACAGAGTGAACCAGCTGGTGTGGAGTGATCACAGGTTGACAGTGTGGATGATAGCTGAGGAGCTCAGCCTGAACAGGGAGTCAGTGCGGACCATCTTGGTGAAGGAGCTGGGGATGTGGAAGGTGTGCACCAGAATGGTGCCCAAGCTTTTATCGGATGACCAGAAGGATCACCGAGTCAATGTTTGTCGAGACTTGCTAGAGAAGATCCAGAGTTTGTTGGCCGAGTCATCACAGGAGACGAGACTTGAGTCTTCCAGTAGGACCCTGAAAGCAAGACACAGAGCCTGCAGTGGAAGACTCGACTGTCACCCAGACCCAAGAAGGCACGATTCCAAATCAAGGATCAAGGTCATGCTGATCGCATCCCTTGACCAGAAGAGAGTTGTCCATCACGAGTTTGTGCCTGAGGGTCAGACAGTCAACCAGCTCTTCTACCAGCAGGTCCTCAATCGTCTCCATGACCAGTTTTGGCGCAGCAGGCGAGCTCTGTGGGGAGACAAGTTGTGGCTGCTCCACCACGACAATGTGCCTTCATACACTGCGCTCAGTATGAGGCAGTTCTTGGCTAACAAACAGATCACAGCTCTCGACCACCCTCCTTATTCCCCAGATCTAGACTGTGCTCAAAGGAACTCATTTTGCTTCTGTAGAAGAGAACAAAGCCACTGTGACGAGGGAGCTGAGGGACCTCAAGGAGGAGGACTTTACCAAGTGTTCCCGTACATGGCCGAAGCGAATGCAGAAGTGCAGTAATTCTGGGGTGGGGGGGGGGGGAGATTACTTTGAAGAGAACAATGTGTAATTTCTCTATAGATTTTGTAATGAAACATTTATGGGACAGTCTCGTTTCTTTTTTTGTCAAACCTTGAACACTCTGCACCTACAGCAATGCTGGCAGCTGGCGGTGTACCTTGTTGGCACACTCAGTGAGTGATGCATTCTAGTGGGTGTCAGCTTGAACCTGACAGATATTTTCCAAGAGTTTGGGTTGGATAGATATTCACCCATGGAGCTCCAGCTTTTTGAGAGTATTTATTATGCCAATTTAGATTATTCCATTTAATTTCTATAGGCACCTAAGCAGTTTTTCTCTATTTGCACCAACTCAATGGAACACATTACCCCCAGCGATATGCCAGTAGCGAGAGTGCACTTAATGCCATCCCAAGTATTGGCAGTAAGTGTACTTGTGTGCTGGTATGTTAGCAGTGCGCTAATGACAGAGGAATGGCGTCCAAAATTTAGTCTCTCTGCTAGTTTGGACATTCAAATGTGTACAACAGTGTACCATTTTGTAAACATTCCCATATGTAAAAAAGTGAGTGAAAGGAAATTAAACTGCCATTTTTATTTTATGATAATATCTGACAAGGTCCCAGTGTTGATCTAGATGCAAAGTCAACTATATTCTGAGGATTTAAGGGCTTGAGGATAGAGAAGGGCTTTGGGATAAAAACAGGAATTAATCAGGAAACCTCTTAAACTTCCTTTTTTGGGGGTTGGGGGAGGAGGGGGAGGATGGTTAGATATAAACAGTCAAAGGTTTCCAGAGAATGATGAATACTCTAGACTAGCATTCCACCTTCCACATAAGTTAAGGAGCTAGATTTCTCTTCTTATATTTGAGTTAATGTACAAGGTGCAGAACATCTGGTGAAGTTACATCTAAAGAAACTGCTTCTGGATCAAGACCTTTCCTACAAATCTACAAAGGTGTTCTACGCAAGCAAGTAAGATTGTTTGGGTTAGAGATAAGTACCTGAGCAAAAACTCATCTTAGTGTGGATCGGGGAACCACTAGTTATAGGAAACACTAGATCTGGGAAGCAATTATTTTAGAAAGCACTAGCACATGTTTTTTTAACTTATGTTTTTCAGTTAGAGTGGAGGAGTAGCCTAGTGGCTAAAGCAATAGCCTCCTATTCTAAAGAACAGGGTTTGATTCCCACTAGCAGTCACTGTGACCTTGGACAAGTCATTTTACCCTCCATTTCCTCAGACAAAGAGGCCTGGCAATCTACTTCAGTTAATACATTGCCAAAAAGGTCTAGGGACTGCTGGGTCAGTGTTGACTTTATTGCACAGACATTTTTTTTAATCTACTACCAGTCCCCCATCCAAGGTTAAGATGTTATTTATTTATTTAACTTTTCTTCTATACCGCGCTATTTAGATCAATGCAGTGTACATTCAAACATAACATACTACTGTGCAGCAAGTTGCATTGTATTTACTATGAACAGGGGAAGAAAAACTTGGGTATAACTGGGGAAAAACTATTTACATTTCATATACATTGGTGCATACATTCCTAGATCTAGGAAATTTGGGTGGGGGGAATCACGCTGGCTAACCGTTTTCTTTCTGGGTATGTAAGCTGGAGTGGTTTGGGTGGGTAGATGGTGTGCTTATTACTTGCTTTCCTGGATTAGTTTTAGGGTAGTAACGTAAGAACAAATGGTGTTTCAGCGCTTTTCTGAATAGGACCAGGTTCATGATGGTTCGAATATCTGTGGGGAGGGCATTCCAGGCTCTGGGCGCCTATATCTCGAAGGTTCTATTGGCCGTTGCCTTTGTGCATTTTGTCATTGCTTTAGGGACCTCTAATTTGTTCATCATTGTGGATCTTCTGTTTCTATTATCCAGTAATCTGTGAATCAGCTTGCTGATGGGCGTGGGGGGCTGATTATTTAGTGCTTTGAAGGTCAGGACTAGAATCTTGTAGTGTATTCTAGCCTGTACAGGTAACTAGTGGAGTTTCATCAAGACTGGCGTTATGTGGTCCATTCTTGCTACTCCTACTAGGACTCTCGCGGCTGAGTTCATTGTGAGCTGGAGAGGACTTAGCGTTGCCTGTGGGAGTCCTTGAAGGATTACATTGGCGAAATCCAGGTGTGGAATAACTAAAGCTTGGTAGATCATTCGGTAGTCGGCAAGGTCAAGCAGTGGTCGTAGGTGTCGTAATGTTCGTATCTTATTGTATACTGCTTTTACAGTGTTTCCTATATGAGTTTTCATGTCCAGCCATTGGTTGAGTGTAATGCCTAGATAGCGGATTGAGGTTTTAGTTTTCAGTTTGGCAATGTTGACTTGTAATGAAGGTGGTGGGATAAAATCCTGGTTCCTCATGATGAAGAGGACATCCGTTTTGCTGTGGTTGATCCATAGGTTTTGCAAGAGGAGCCAGTCTACTACTGCTTCAAAGCATCTTATTATTGGAGAAAAATCTGGCTGGTCAGTCGTAAATGGGATGTATAGCAGGATATCGTCCGCATAGGCAAGACAGTTGACGTTGAACGCTCGGATCAAGGCACAGATGGGCTGCATATAAATGTTAAACATCAATGCAGATAGTGAGGATCCCTGCAGCACACCTTGTTTCTGTAGAAATGGTTCTGAGGTCGTGGAGCCAGTCCTTACTTGTTGCCATCTGTTGGACAGGTATGATTTGCACAAGTTCAGTACTGTGCCTTGTATCCCTTTTTCTTCGAGGCGTTTTATTAGTATCTCGTGGTTCACCGAGTCCAAGGCCGCTGCGATGTCAAAGAAGATGGGGACAAATCCTTGGTGAATGTTGTCAATTCCGGAAACTAGGTTGTTGAAGAGGGTAGTGAGTAAGGTGTCCACACCGTGTGCCTCCCTGAAACCATGTTGGGAAGGATCCAGTGGGACTTCAGTGTCAATATGTTGTTGGATTTGTCGCTGGACTATCTTTTCGATTATTTTGGCAAGCAGGGGGATGCTTGAAATAGGTCTATAAGACTCAACTTTGGTTGGGTCCATTCTGCTGTTCTTCAAGAGTGTTCTGATTGATGTTATTTTAAAGCTCAGTGTAAACGATCCCATTGAGAGTGATAGATTCAATATTTTGGTCAGGAATTGGCTTAGGTGACGGCGTAGCTCTTTTATCCAGAGGGCTGGACAAGGATCATTGGGTGCAGTAGTGAGGTTGATAGAAGCAATAGTGTCTTCAACCTCTTTGCTAGATATCTCATTGAATTTGAACAGAGGTGCTGGCTGTGGCATTTTTTGCGGGGTGGAGTGGTTTGTGGCAGGTATGCTCTTGTCCGTCTGGATCTTCTTTGATTGTAGATATTCGGAGTAGTCCTGTGGCTGTGGCATGTGTTGTTGATCCGATGCTGGATTGCCCGTTAGGGTTTTTGCGATATTGAACAAGTCATTTGGCTTGTTTATTGACCGCTTTAGTATGTCCGTATGATATTGCTTCCTTTTCTCCATTATTTCATCTCGGTGTGTTTTCAAGTATGCGTTATATGCATATTGTGCTTCGGTGGATTGAGTTCGGCGCCAATGTCTCTCGGGTTTGCGCAGATGGAGGAGTGAAGCTCGCAGTTCTGTAGAGTACCATGGTGCGTGTTCACATTTCCTTGGTTTCTTGCTCGTGGGTGAGGGGCAGAGGATGGCTCTGAAGCTGTCATCCCAGTTAGATACCATTTTGTCTAGATCGGAGGTTGTGCTAATAAGTAGTAGGAGGACTTTCTCGAGGACTACTTCTCTATCAAAGGGCCAAAAACGTCTTGCTGGTGTTCTGAGGAGGTTGTGTTAATAAGTAGTGGGAGGACATTCTCGAGGACTTCTTCTCTATCAAAGGGCTGAAAACGTTTTGCTGGTGTTCTGAGGAGGGTATTGACTTTGTTGCTGTTCTGGTTATCGTGGGTAGTAGGTATGTAGAATCTGAGCAGGCTATGGTTGGACCAGGGTACTGGCGTTATAGATAGCATCAAGTCCTGGGTTGTGATGGCCTCTGTTTGTGGAGCGAAGATCAAATCTAGTTTACCTCCCTTCACGTGTGTGGGAGAATCAACAATTAGTTTGTTGCCCAGCTCGTCAAGGGCTTCGAGGAGGGCGGTTGCTTGGACATCTTGTAGGGAAGGCAAGTTGAAATTGCTTAGTAGCCAGTTCGGGGATCGTGGATTGTTTGAATTACAGGCGAGGTTGATTATTGTCGAGAGATCTTCTGGTGACAATGTAGGTGCTCAGTAAAGTAAGTTGATCGAGCAGTGATCATTTACTATAGTGATCGTATCCAGGTGGGTTGTGCTGGTGGCGTTGCTTAGTTTAAATTGAAATCCGGCTCTGGCGAGGATGAGTGCTCCACCTCCCCTTTGGTTGGTCCTGTGGCAGGCGTATAGTGAGAAGTCTGGAGATAACATCTGATTGATGAGTACATTGTCACAGTCAGATTGCCATGTCTCTGTGATCATTAGCATGTCAAGATCATGTAGGGTTATCAGATCAGTGACTGCTGGCCAATTCGTGCTTATTGACCTGGCGTTTATGAGGGCGCACTTCAGCAGACGTTGGTGTTGATGTCTCTCGGTTTGGGTCTTCTTGGTACTTTGTAGTGAAATGTGTAGTAAGTGGGGGTGAAATGTGTTGTTGATTTCTGATGGGATGTGGTGAGGGGTTTCCATCCATTTCCTCCCGTTGCTGCGGAGGATCGGGATGTAGGTGGTGCATGGATAGAAGGCGTGTGAGGTGCTGGGAAGCGCAGAGGTAAGAAAAATACAGATTAATGAAAAGATTGGGTGCATCGTGAGGTTGCTCCTGGAGTGTTCCAGATGTAAATGCAGGAGGATGCTTGTTCGTGGGTGTGTGTACCAAATCCTGTGTCTTGATGCAAAAGAGCCGAGTAGGGCAGGCAAGCGTAGGTCCTATCGTAGTGATGGGTACGGTTCGAATGATCACAGACGAGCTATATGGATGAGAACACGTGTGGCTAGGCAGTTGAATTATCTGGAGCTACTAAGGGGGATGTTTACTAAAGTGCGGTAATCGTGAATAACGCTCGTAAAGTACGTTTAGCGATCGTTCGCACGTCCGAACGCGCGTTCTGATGTGCGAACGATCGTTAAACGTACTTTACGTGCGTTAACCGTAGTTAACGATTGTAAACCTCCGCGGCGCGTTAAAACAGCGCAGAAGGTGGAGAGTGGGCGGAGAGAAGGGGTCAATGGGCGGAGAGTGGGCGGGGAGAGGCTCCCCTCACACTAACGCACTGAATTCCTGAGCTCAGTTCCAACGCGAATGAAAACCTGTCGTTAAAGGCATATTAAAGGGAAGAGAAACCTTTTCCGTCAGCAATGTACAGCAAAACCGGGGAAACCCACAAAACGTGAGCAGTGTGATACATGTGCACAGAACAAACTTTCACATAAAACGTTAAAAATGACCACAAGAAACATTGTAAAAAGCATAATTCAGCTGGGCAACAGTGATAGCAATGGGCAACAAGGCACAACACTCCCTGTAAAGCACCAAAAAAAAGAAATGATGTTTGGGAGGGTCTACGCTCCGCAGACCCTTTCAAAGATCATTTCATTGTAATGGAGCTGTCCTGGGAGTGTTGTTCCTTGTTGCCCAATGATATCATTGTTGCCCATCTTGTTTATGGGTGTGTGCCCCTTTTTTGAGGTCTATTCTGAGGTTTATGTGCACCTGTGTCCCCATACAAGGTAAATGGTCCCACCGTAAACTTGTGCAGATCAGGGTTTCTGACTCGTCTGACTCGTTTAACTAACTCCAGGGACTGCACTGTCTCTGTGGCCACAGTGTGGTGCAACAGACACAGCCAGTGCCTGTAAGACCAGAGGGTCACAGGTTCAAATCCCAGCTGGGGCTCCTGCCAACCCAGTCTCCATAGGGTTACCCACCACTAAACAGTGATAGTACCAACACCCCTTTATTGCAGAGAACATACGCATGGTTCAGACACCTATATTTTACCACACCGAACACAGACACCAGAAACAGGCGCATTACCCAGAGCGGAGTCTCGCAAAAGCAGTCCTGGAGGGCCCCACACCATCCAGGTCCCATGCTGCCTCTAATAAAGTTGCCTGTGCTGCATATCTATGCACCACCACCAATGGTATGCAGGTGTAGCTCATGCATATGTATTAGGGACAATGTTGTATAAAAAATATCGTTCCTCTATTAAAGTAGGAGATTCTTCAGCACTTCAGGTCTCAGTTTAAAATAACACTGCTGGTTTAAAGGTTTTACCCTTATATTAGCAATCGTGTTTTTTTACATCAATGACCTTGTGCCTATTACTTATAAAAATCAATGTGTGATAAACCTTGGGATTTATATTTGCTCAATACTGCAACCATGTACTCAACTTAATGAACTGATGAAGCCCCGTGGTTTGTTCACACTCCTGTTCACAATCCCTTCACAGGAGTGTGAACAAACCACGGGGCTTCATCAGTTCATTAAGTTGAGTACATGGTTGCAGTATTGAGCAAATATAAATCCCAAGGTTTCTCACACATTGATTTTTATAAGTAATAGGCACAAGGTCATTGATGTAAAAAAACACGATTGCTAATATAAGGGTAAAACCTTTAAACCAGCAGTGTTATTTTAAACTGAGACCTGAAGTGCTGAAGAATCTCCTACTTTAATAGAGGAACGATATTTTTTATACAACATTGTGTCTATTATCGTTCAAGTGACCATTGTTATATTGTATGTATTAGGGACAGCATGAAAACCCGATCAGTGTTTGGAACACCAGGACCGGAGTTGGGGAACTCTGCCGTAAAGCAGCAGCCAACAGGGCCAGACACACCCACACCCACACCCACAGGCGCCATTGGCCAGACACACCCACACCCACACCCACAGGCCCCATTGGCCAACTAATTCTGTACAAATTGTATATATGGGGCCCTCCCCCAATCTACTGAAATCAAATGTATACCTTGATCTGTGTGCTTTAATCAAATATGTATCGTATCCAAATGCTTGTCCCGTGTTACGTAATCATTGACTAATCAAAATGTAAAACTGAAATCTCAATGTACCGTACAATATATTATGATTCTGTAAAGTAAACCGCTGCTGATCGTAGGAAGCAGCGGTATACAAGTGTTTACTAAATAAAATAAATAAATAATAAATAAATAAATGCCTCCTGGAGAAGCAGTACATTGGGCCCTGCCTGTATCTCCCAATATTAGCAGTTGCATACCTTAGCAATGCCACCCTACACCTGGGTATATGGTACACAGCTATCAAACGTTTCCGGTGATAACTGGCAGATATCAATTCCTACGTTAAGCACAGTTTTCTCAGTGAGCTCCACCAAACCAAGCATTCTGATGTCTGCGGTGTGTGCTGCAGGTCTGGTCTCTGACAGTGCTTACCACCCTGGGGAGTGACCCCCAACAGTCTTGCATACCATATCCATGCCTGAACTGTGCCCAGGACTGGTGTGGTGGGTATGGCTGCTGAACACCTCTATAGTTGCACAATGCTGGCATAGGTGTGGGGGTGGCTGTCTGTCAATCCAGTGTGTGGTGGCTGCAAACACCTTCCACAGCCCATGCTGCCAGCAATGTTGCCAGTATTGAGCTGCCAATGTGCATAATGAGGAGCAAGGTACCATGGGTATAGGCCGGACAGGGTGGCCTGGCCAGGGTGCATCTGCACAGGGCATAGGGCAGTGACAGGCACATATTAGTGCCAGGCCACCACCTACACAGACAGGGTGACCTCAGTATGTCCTGCTGAGAGATCACTCTCACCCTGACTGTGCAGTGACCACAGCATGGCTAGGCACCCCATAGTGCTATATAATATTTCTTTCATGTGATAGATATGGGTTTCCTTTTGGGGCCCAGTCACTGATTTATCTGCTTGCTGTGTATGCTGACATCCCACTTCTGGGTGGATGCATGATTGACTAAGTAGCAGACTGTTTGCAGCTGGTATGTGTCTTGATGGAGTGGTAGATGGCTTGCAACAAGAGAATATCAGATAGTGGTGGGGTGCAGCTTAGCATAATCTAGGCCTAATGTCTGTCTGCTATTGTGTTATGGATGTGTACAGAGCTGCATTGCCTGACCTTGTGGGGAGTCGGTTCCTCACCAGAACTGGGGTTGATGTTCCTCTCTACTGCCACCTTTGCAGGGAGGTAGAATGTGCATCTATTGTTAGGGGACCCTGTTTGCCACCCTTGGCATGCAGGGGGGGGGGGTCCATGCCTGACTGCAAGGTGTTTGTGCAGAAACTACCTATCTCACACATTAACACTGCTTTGGACCTGCGCCATGGCCGGTGCTGTGGACCTGGTGCTGGGCGCCTCACTGCCCCCTCAGGGTGAGCACAGTACCCGCACACTGCTACTCTGTGCCAGTACAACACATGGTCAGTACCCCCTGCCAGGCCGCGGTGCTGTGGGGGTGCACATGGTCACTTCCCCCTACCAGGCCGAGGTGCTGTGGGGGTGCATTCCCCATGGTATGTATCTGTGGACAGCTGATTTGCATGTGCAGTGCATCATGGGTGTGACTGGCACGATCCAACCCTGGGGGAATCCAGCGCCTGCTCACAGGCTCTGATAAACCATAGGCCATCACACGTACATCTGTTAGCATAATGCATAGGTGCAAGACACCCTAAAGTGTCTGTACTATAAGGTGCCCATGCTGGTAAAAACACACGTACCCACGCACGATTGTACGCATGCACCAACGCACGTAGCTACGCTCGTAACAACGCACGCAGCCACGCATGCACCAACGTACATGGCTACGCGCACTGCGAGAGTGTGTTTCAGTAACCACTATTGAACGTAAAGAAAATCATGCCTCCTCATTCCCTATGTGATGTACAGGGTGCTGCCTGGGACAGCCTTCTGCGTTGGGCACACTGGGGACTCGAACCCATGCTGCCTGTACGAGCAGTGAGTACACTAACCATTGTGCTACAGCTCTGTTTCAGTGTTTGTGTCTGTACGCCTTCATACGATTAACACGCAGTAACGCACCATGGCGCCCTGTAACGCTTGTTAGGTTTTGGAACGCGCGTTAGTGGTTACGATGTCCCGCCCATGTCCTTTTTTGGTTTTCCTTTCACTAACGCGGCTCCTAACGCGATTTGCACTAACGCAGTTTAGTAAACATACCCCTAAGTGTCTAGATAATCTGGGATGTCTGGATAATCTGGGATGTCTGCACCATTGTATACTCAACGTAACAGGCTCATTCTGGGCACTGGGTAAGCAGAATTAAGCCACAAGATTGCAGGGATTATATAACAGGGTGGCAGAATTACAATAAAATATATGGTTACGTACTTATGCAAGATCAGGAAGTTACAAAGTATCGTGCTACTAGTTTAGAGTTCTACTTAGATACAGGAATTATACAATGGGGTGGCAGAGGTGAAATAAGACATATGGCTACGTACTTATGCAAGATCAATAAGTTACAAAGTATCGTACTGCTAGTTTATATTTCTACTTAGATACAGTGTATCAATATAGCTAAGTCAGACAAGCTTAGTGAGTCCTCTTTGTTACAGTGTGTTACCTCGTGGGGCCCGATTGGCGCTCCTTTTATTCTGGTCAGACTGCCCCCGATTGGGCAGCTCCTGCTTAGAGAAACTGTAGCGCTGCTCTCACTCTGGTTGGTGATGTTCAGTTCAGTTCTTGGCCCTGCTTTTGGTTCCAACTGTGCTGTCCTTGGCTCTTGGAGCAAGGAAGACAAGAGAGACAGTAGGAATGGCGGGGAGGCGCGCTGTGGTTTAAATGACAGTCTGGTGGTGGTGTTTCTCATGCAGTGACTGCAGCTGGGATGGTCTGTGTCAAGCAGCTCGATCCTGGAGTGGAACTTGGATTGCAGTATGGCTTTGCCTAAGTTGATTCAGTATCTGGGGCTTTGTTTAGAGTGTGGGTCTAGTTTCCGTGGCTTCCTTTGGTGATTCTTTTTGAGGTCCACTCCTAAGGGCAACGCCAAAGGGCCCTCTGGCGAGGCCATCAGGTGTGGACCCACCGGCATAGGTGCGCCTGCTGGCGCCCTTTTTAAATAGCCGGGGCTGCCCCGATTGGGCGGCCGAAGTGGCTGGCAGCGTCTGGAGTGGGTTGGAGCTCGATCCCTCCACTTATCCAAGAGCGGTGCTCCTGAAGCCGTATTTCATAGATCTAGTTGTCTTTATGTTTATGTTTATTAATCATTTGATATATCACTCAGACCTAAAGGCATTAAAGCGGTTTACAATACTATATCATTTGAGGAAATAGGAAAAGAACGCCATTTGTAAAATAGGACAGAATAGAGGAAGAAACAGTCAAACAGATAAGAAGAGGAGAAGAACAAGAACAACAAGTTGCCAAGAATGCAGGCAACACAATCCAGTCCATGATATCAATGTAAACCGCCATGGTCCAACGCTCAGGCGCGGGCCCGCAAGGCGTGGGCACGCCCCCTGCAGCAGCGGTTTTACAGCCGTTGTTACTGGCTGATTGGCTGGCCTGAGGTGGAAGGGGGAGCTCCCGCTCTCACCACCATCGGGATCGCTGTTGTTCTGCGCGCCCCCTGCAGCGGCGGTTTTACAGCCGTTGTTAATGGCTGATTGGCTGGCCTGAGGAGGAAGGGGGACAGATTAAAACATATATGACAAATGGCGTCAAACAAGTTGTATAGAATTTATTGTGTAGCTTTTGATGTCTCGCAGGATGTTCCCAAACATTTCCTTCCAAGGTTGATCCACAAAAGTCACAGGTGGAACATTTAAAATGACCACAAGTCCCCACTTCTTGAGATCGATTACACAGGTACACTACCAAAAAACTGCCTCCAGTTTTGCAACTGATTCCTATAGATTTTGGGGTGCTGAATCCAGGAAAAATAGCCAAAATGTTCCATCACGTCACGTTTTCTTGCAAAATTAGATTTCTTACCCATATAAGGAATGTTCACATAATTTCTTTTTAGCCGACTGCAGTTTATTTTCTTGGCCCAAAATAGAGGTTGTAATGGTTAACTAACTAGAAACACTCCCTCATGATATTTTAGAGTGTTTTGTATTCATTTTATACATTAACAGGACAATTGGGAGGCGGGGGGCTAAATCCAGTACTCGCGCTGGCGCATGTTCTTTCCTGTTCGCCTCGCCTCGTTCGCTCGCTCAAACACGGTGGTTGCGACATGAACGTTCCTGTCAAATTTCAGTTTCTTGCAAGTTCATTATTACCTTTTGTTTGCTCAGTCGTAATCCAGCTTTATTCCGAAGTGGTTCACTACAGTTGTAGTTTGCAGTGCTGTGTATTTGTGATGGCTCACAGAGCCAGAGGTTGCGTCAACTCTCCGGACAGTTTTTGTTTTATTTGTGGGGAATATACCGTGAAAAAGCGGCAGAGGAACATTTCTGCATTTATTAAAAAAGTATATTTCGCCTATTTCAGTTTGAAGTTAGGCGATCAAGACAAACCGTGGGCTCCTCACAAAGTGTGCAAGACATGTGAGGAAGATCTACGCTTATGGATGAAAGGTAAAAAACAAGCATTTCGTTTCGGAATACCTATGATGTGGCGTGAACAAAGAGACCACAGCAGTGACTGCTATTTTTGCTCTTGCATTGTGAAGGGATACAACTTAAAAAATAAGAACGTAATAAGTTACCCCAACCTTCCCTCAGCAATTAGGCCTATGCCTCATAGCAACGAAGTACCTGTGCCTGAACCACCAAAATCTTTGGATCATATTTGTGTGGACGGTTCTGATCATGATGAGACTCATCAGATGGCTTTTCCCGATGAGTCCAGTACTTCCGAGTTTGAAACTGAACCAGATCCGAAACCTGAACTTTTCTCTCAAGCTGAATTGAATGATTTAGTCTGGGATTTAGGACTCCCAAAAGATGCTGCCCAACTGCTAGGTTCTCGGCTTAAACAGAAAAATCTATTGTCACCAGGAACAACTTTTTATTGGTACCGCAACCGCGAGACACAATTTTTGAAGTATTTCAGCAAAGAGGAAGATTTGGTATTTTGCAACGATATATATGGAGTGATGGAAAAGTTTAAACTCAAGTATGATCCTGCTGAATGGCGGCTGTTCATTGATTCGTCAAAAGACAGCATAAAAGGTGTTCTTCTTCATAATGGCAACACATTTGCTTCAGTTCCTATTGCTCACTCTGTTATTCTCCAAGAAAAATACGAGAATTTGGCCCTGATTCTTCAGAAGATTCGTTATGATGAGCATAAGTGGATGATTTGTGGAGACTTTAAAATTCTATCCATGCTATTAGGGCAGCAATCCGGTTTCACCAAATATCCCTGCTTCCTTTGCTTGTGGGATAGCCGGGCCCGCGACCTACACTGGGGGAAAAAAGACTGGCCAATTCGGGAGTATTTGAGACCCGGTGAGAAAAATGTTCTTCATGAGAGCTTGGTACCTCGTGATAAAAAATAATGCCCGTTCTATCCGAAAGAAGTGGCCAGCTGTCATCGACTTGATTTCCCTCCACGACCTTGATATACTCTTAGTCACTGAGACATGGCTATCCGATGAGGACAACGTCATACTCAACCAACTCCTCCCTCCGAACTTCACAGCTCACACAAGTCATAGACGAGACAAAAGAGGAGGAGGGGTGCTCATCATCACCAGAACAGATCTCCACTTCCAGACGGTTGACGCCACCAACGCTAATCACCTTGAAACTGTCACCATATCCAACAAACGCTGCTCAATCAACCTGCTCTACAGAGCACCTTCAGCTTCTCCGGATGATCTTGCTGCAATAATTGACCTCGCCTCCAACACGCATAACCCAAACATCCCAAACTGGATCCTAGGTGATTTCAACCTGCCAACACTGCAGGACAATCAAGTGTTATCCTTCCTTGATGCCCTTTCAAATCTCGGCTTCAAACAATTAGTGAAGGAACCTACCCATACTAAGGGAAATATTCTGGACCTAGTATTCGCCCCTCAGATATCTCTTAACACATCACATGACCCGATAACGTCCATAACTCCTGTTCCATGGTCAGATCACAAACTGATCATCCTCCAGATCCCTTCGCACAAAACTGAGTCAAAGTTCAATAAGATACCAAGCAACACTACAAGACTTCACTCCAGATGTTTCAAGCCTTTCAACAGAGACCTTATCCTCATGGAAACGCAACAACTCATTAGCGAAACCACCATGAACCTTGACGACCTGATTACTCACTGGAACAAGTGCCTTAGTGCAATCGCCCTACGCACACCAACTAACAAGCCCCCAAGGAAAAGAATGAACGCTCCATGGTACACAGCCGATCTTAGAGCCTCTCTTACCCAATTACGGAAACTCGAGAAGCGCTGGCGCCGATCCCACTCTTCAATTGACCAGACTGCATACAACTGTCATCTGGTTGCTCACCGCAAGGCAACCACTGATGCAATGAAACAATACTACTCAGAGACCTTAAAGAGATCTCTTAATAAACCCCATGATCTTTTTGACCTAGTCAAGACTCTATCAAAGGAACCAACCCCCGGACCGCAATTTGAGATTCACCCACAAGATTTTGCTAACTATGCACAATCCAAGATATGCCGGATTATCAACATCTCGACTACAACCACCACCCCTGAACGAGATGGCCCCACAGCTCTAACCATATTCTCTACCCCTACCAAAAAAGGAATTGAAGACACGATTATGGCCCTCAACACCACCACATCTCAGTCTGACCCATGCCCAGCCTTCTGGATTAAGGAGCTCCGCAGCCACTTCAGCCCAATACTATCCAATATAATGAACCTCTCCTTCACAACAGGTTCCTTCCCCTCCGCTCTTAAGCACACCTCTATCAGACCTCTTTTGAAAAACTGCAAACTCGACCCCCAAAAAGTGGATTCATATAGACCTATATCCAGTATTCCGTTACTTGCGAAGATCATTGAAAAAGAGGTACAACGACAACTACAAGATCACGTCGACATTGCCTCACCATTAGACCCCTGCCAACATGGTTTTAGGGAATCCCACGGAGTGGAAACCCTTCTTACCACCCTCTTCTGCAGGATAATCACTGGCATTGATGACATCCGTCAAGGATTTGCTCTCATCTTTCTGGACATCGCTGCAGCTTTTGACTCAGTAAGTCATGAGCTTCTCTTAGGTCGACTATTTGAGAAAGGAATTACTGGTAGAGCGCTTGATTGGTGCAGATCTTACCTGTCTGGAAGATGGCAGCATGTGCGTTCTGGAGGGATGACATCAGAACCTTTCCACCAAAGCCAGGGAGTCCCACAAGGTTCTTCCCTTTCGGCCCTCTTGTTTAACATTTACATGCAGCCAATTTGCAAGATCATCCGATCCTTCAATGTCGACTGCATGTTATACGCTGATGATGTCCTGCTGTACATACCCTTCTCTACGGAACATCCGGACCTCTCTCCACTGACGAGTTGCTTCAACGCAATATCTGACTGGCTTCTCTCCCAAAACCTCCGAATACAACATAAGAAAACGGAAGTACTCTTCATTACTAGGAACACTAACTTCACACCACCACAATTCCTTAAAGTAAAAGAAGCAGAGCTACAAACTAAACCATCAATACGCTACCTGGGAGTCACCTTGGATCAGCGCCTAGACATGAAAGCCCACATAGGGAACACAGTCAGAGCAGTATACTACAAGATCCGCTCACTTCGGCATTTACGATCTATGCTGGAACCAAATGACTTCAGGACTATATACCAGGCATTGATCATACCTCATTTTGATTACGCCAATGCCATCCTTCAAGGCCTGCCCCTATCCACCCTACACCCGCTGCAGCTCGCCATGAACGCTGCAGCAAGGGTCATCCATGGAGCCCCCAGAAGCGACCACGTGACACCTCTGTTGATACAATTACATTGGCTACCTATCCAGGCTAGAATCGTTTTTAAGACTCTGTTACTCACTTTTAAAGCTATTAACAAGCTCTCCCCTGAATCAATAATGGCCCTTATCCATACCATATCTCCTAATAGAGCAAGGAGATCCACAGCTACAAACACCCTAAAAGTCCCGAAAGCATTAACAGTTTGCACTTCATCTACAGCCAACAGGGCGTTTAGTATCAGTGCACCAAGATGCTGGAACGCATTACCTCCAGATATCCGGGCTATTAAGGGCCTTACGCAGTTTAGGAAAGCCCTCAAGTACCATCTTTTCAATAAGTACCTCATAGAACCCAACCTCACCCACCGAGACAGAGATGCAACCCACTAAGCAAATATATGGTTTCCCAACAACATGCCAAGAAAGATTCTCTAACCCTTAGTGGTGCATTTGTTTCTATATAATTCATGATCATACAACCTTATGTAGCAATATTTGTAAATAGTTTACAAGCTTATGTAGCAAGTTTTTGTAAATAGTTTACCCCTGTTATCTAAGTTACTTGCCCTGTTATCTGTAAACTCATACATGTTAACTGTACTGAGCGTTTCTGTTCCATGTAAACCGCGCTGATGCTGAATAGTGCGGTATATAAGAGAATGTAAATAAATAAATAAATAAATAAATAAAATTCTATTACCACCTCTCCACATTAAGTTGGGTCTCATTAAGCAATTCATCAAGTCCCTTCCAAAAGATGGTGAGTGCTTTCGGTACCTTTGCTCAAAGTTCCCCCGACTTTCTGAAGCTAAAGGAAGGAGTGTTTGTTGGCCCTGATATAAGGAAACTCATTTCAGATGGAGCATTCGCTGAAACGATGTCTGAGAAGGAAAAAGAAGCCTGGGATTCCTTCAAGGATGTTGTTCTCAAATTCTTGGGGAACAGGCGGGATGAGAACTATAAGGATATTGTTGCCAGGATGCTCAATGCCTTCAAAGAACAAGGCTGTAACATGAGCCTGAAAGCCCATTTCTTGCACTCCCATGTGAACTACTTTCCCGAAAACTTGGGGGCGTACAGTGAAGAACAAGGTGAAAGGTTTCACCAGGACATCAGGGACGCAGACAGAAGGTACCAATGGAACACCACTATGATGGCTGATTTCTGCTGGTTGCTGCTGCGGGAAACCCCAGATGAAAAATACGCCAAGCAGTGCACCAAGAGAAGCATTCGGGGGAAGAAGAAACGGGCCCACCAGGAGATTGATTGACCCAAGAATGACTTTAAAATCTAAACTGTGTTGACAAATATCGTGTTTTTACTAAACTTTGAAATAAAAATTTGCTACTTATTACCACAGTGTCGGATCTCATTTATTAGAATTTTATTTTCACACCATCGGGTGTTTGTCTTCATGTATTGCAATGGTGCGGTTTGCGTTTTCTATTCTTACATACATACCTTGTGATAAGGAAGCTTATCATAGCTCAGGTAGGAGCTATAGAAAAGATGATATGACTCTGAACAAGCAACCTGTCAGTTCTGGTAGAAGCAAGAAAACAGAGTTTTCACATAAAAGACTACCAGTCCCAGAATGCACCAGGTTTCCAGCAGCCATGAGAGGGGCTGAAGTGAGAGAATGTGTGTGCAATCAAGAGAGCTATGAGGTAATCCCTAAGCACTCATCTCAAAGGGCAGGGCCTGATTCAACACAGCTGCGCTGTGTTAGGGAGCAGCACACATTAGAACAGGATAAGAATAGAGCTTATTCTTCAGATTCAGGGAGAGTTTGAAGAACAGCTTCAGCAAAAGCCACGCAGATAGAGAGAGAAGGAAACTCTCTGGAAGGAAGAGAAGAAAGGCCATTGGAAGGTCTGGGAGATTCCAAGGCAGTACTCATACTGGGAGGTATTCCAAAAGCCAGCAGAGTCCATTGGACTGGATTCAGCCAGAGGAATGGAGTGGCAGAGATAGGAATCACCAGTGGCTACCTGGAAGAGAGAAGACTGCATGTGGAAGGGACTTTCAGACCAAGGCCAGAAGGTATGTGAGAGAAGATCCAGTGTCCAGGGATCAAGATTGGAAGGCTGGACATCAGAATTGGATTACATATTGGCCAGGCTATACAGAGAGGAATAATGATAGCAGGAGAGGCTCAGGTATGAACACTGATCCAGACCCTATCTATAATAGAGAGTGGCAGCAAGGGAATGAGCATTCTCATGATAGTGCCTTAATGAAAGACTCGTCTGTGCCAATGTATGATAGTGACCATATGCTGATTGATACAGCAGATGAAAATACAGTTTATATGGACTGTTCTCTATCTAAATGCTATTACTAGTTTTCTCTGAGCAAACACATCAGCCATCACAAAGAAACCTAACTTTGTTCTTTATTTCCACTGCAAACAGCTCTTAAAGCAGGATTTGGGCTCACACAGTAGCAGCCAGCCAGCTAAAGGCTTTCAGCTGGTCCATTGATAGTAATTAGGGCTGCACCTGATTGTGGGTGTGAGCAAGGGAGAATCCCTGCTGAGATCGGCGTGGAAAATAAGCAGAAGTTAACCTAACCAGCAAAGTTTATTCTTTACTTTGTGCCTTTGTATTTGGTAATTATTTGCTAAGAAAACATTAGCTAATTGCCTGACAAGCTGAAGGTTGTTTTCTGGTTTACTTTGTGACTTTTTGTTATCCATTTTAAACACTGCAAGCAAGTAACCTCATTTATAGTGCTATCAAGCATACATGTGCTGGGTGAATTAAACCCCATCAATAAAAGAAGTATTTTATTGATCTTACCACTTGGTTTCACAACTCAAATTATTGTCATCAGCTGTGTTTGGGAGTGAATGAACTACAATACCCACAATACCTTGCAAGAATCATATGAATATATGCATCGTCAAGATTGTGTAAGTTCTCACCATAGGCAGCCGTCTGACAACCTGTACAACATTTTTTGCACATTTCTTTGCTTTGCTTTGTGTCTAACCTCGCTCTTATATGCTCAATGTTTGTGCACATGTATGTGGCTGTTTTAAGTGCAGACAATTTTGCTACCATCACAGTGTGTTTTGTTGACATTACTTTATTCTTATGTGCTGCCTTGTTACAATTTTCTTCATTCTTATTTGAATAACTACTAAACAATTAGTATAAAGAATTCATCCAAGAAACTTTTATCTCGATCGCACTCAATCTGAAACGTTCAGCTCAAACTTCTAACCCAATGAAGCAAAAAATCTGTACGTGATGGAGCAAATTGGTTACCAGATTTGGATTCAGCGCACCAAAAAACGTAAAAATCAATCGAAACATTAGAGGCAGTTTAAAAAAAAATTTTTTTAGTGTACCTGTGTTATCATTATGTACCACCCAATCAGCAATGTTCCTGTCTCTTTAGAAAGCTATCATTAATGGTTTGGCGAAGCTGGGGTGTAACGATAAAACTGGCCAGTTGGTCTTCATGACCTGCATTACTTTCGTCACTCCTGGCAGAAAAGGTAAGACCCCCACATAAGGAGAACCAACCTCTCTGGCTGGGGCAGAGTCGGACATATCCCACCACTCTTCATGATTGTATCGGGCTCTCCTATACGCCCGATTTATGATGACCTGAGGATATCCCTGTTCCAAGAGTCGGTTCTTCAATTGTGAGGCTTGAACTTTAAAATCCTCTACTGTAGAACACAGCCAACGTAATCGAATGAACTGACCCACTGGTAGACCCCGTCATAAAGGACCCAGGTGGTAACTTCGATAATGTAGTAGAGTATTGCGTTGCACTTCCTTGCGATATAACGTGGATCGAATCTCGGAATGCTCCTTATACAATCTGATATCCAAAAAATCAATCCTTTCCTTATGAAACATAGTTGTAAATTGTAGATCCATTGACAACGTATTGATCCATACAAAAGCTCCTGTAATTTCTCCTCTGCGTCAACCCAGAAGAAAAAGATCTCATCAAGGAATCTAGTCCACATACGTTGTCAAACCTTCACCCACTCCCCAACCTTGTGGGTTAAGGAGGGATAGGCCATGTGTAGTTGTGGGGGCCAATGAATATGCGGTGACAAGAAATTTATTTGTTTTCAAGGATTTTTATTTCCCCGCTCCGTGAGAGAGACAGGAACAGAAAAGGTTAGTAAATCAGGAATTATGTAAACAGAGGCTTTCAGTATTGTGCTTCAAACTTCTCATATGGAGAAACACATTGCTTCATGTGTTCTCTCCGTGCAATATATATACAGGTGCTCAGGTAAGAAGTATAATTGTTTCTTTTAGCAATTAGGTCACAGTCCAGCATACATTCAATGCAGAATAGGCTTTCCTTTCAAATTGTTTCAAACACTACTTTTTCCAGGTACCTTTTCTCAGCGATTCTGGACTAGCATAACCAGAATAAAAGTCAGGTATACTCATTCAAGCTTCTGTCTCATTGGTTTTCTCTATTAATCCTATAGAGCAATCCATCGGCTGACTGACGTCCAACATGGGAACTTGAGCTTGGGGAATAATCTTTTCTTCAGGATTATTTACTGCTGGAAGAATAGCTTGTTGTGAAATAATTCTTTCATTCAGGAATTTTCTAAGGTCTGTTAAGAGTTGTTCTGCCTGTCCCCTAACAGGAGTCAAGGGTAAAGCTCCTGCTTGTTTAAGCAGGTGATTATCTGCCTCTGATGAGCAAACACGGCTTTCCCTATTCAGGCAGTCTGTGCTCGAGGTGGAAATTCCCCTCCCCCACTTCTCTCTGTTAATGAATGGTGGAATTTCCCTTTCGTTCTCAGCAGCTCTACTTCTCAGGAAGGCTTCAAAGGTAGGATCTTTTATATCAGGATATCCTAATCCCTTTGTAAACAGTGGTGCTGCGTTTCTTTCCTCAGCTTGTTTGTTAGGAACAGGTATTACTGACTGAGTAAAACCTGGCTTGTATAGAGAGTTTTCAGGGTAAAACAATTTTCCTTCATACTCCCTAAAACTATCCTGTCTACTACAAACAGGAGTCTCTCTTCTTGGCATATAACATTTATCAGAAGGATTAAAACTAGCAGGTACCTTCAAATGAGACTGCTCAGGAATTATCTGGCCAGCATGCTTTTCTCCCCCGGGATAAAAACTGCTTCTCCACAACGTGGGCTCTTTTCCTTGTGTTGGATTAGCTTCCCTTCTGTTGCAGCTGGGCACAGCTTCTGTAATCAGGTCAAAGGGTTCTGCAGGCAATGTAACTTCCTGCCTTCCCAATACCTTTGGCTTTCTTTCTTGTGGATTTAAAGCAAACTCTCTTCTCAATCCACTAGCAGAGCTTATCCCTTCATTCCTTCTTGACAGCCTCTGGCTTGGTCCTGTTCCTCCATTCGTTCTAGTCCTTCTGCTCCTCTCTACTGAGTGTTCCCTCTCTCTCTTTAAGAAGGATCCCTTACTCTGGGATGCCCGCCTCCTCCTAGGGCGTGCCCAATCCATAGCTCTGCTTCTCTCCTCCTCTGAGGTGAGCTGATTGGCTGCCTGTAGGCTATGCTGAGAGTGGGAATTTCTTCTTTTCCCTGCAATACTGGACTCTACCAGGGGGTCAGTGTCGGTCTCCATGGCTTCCGCGCCTAGCGCTGCGTCACAACGTATATGATGAAACCAGTCCAAAGAATAAATGAATCTAGATTCAAATTCCACCATATAAAATGTGGCTATTGAAGGAGCTACTGTGGCTCCCATCGCGATGCCATGCACTTGTTGAAAAAATTGACCTTCAAATTGAAAAAACTTTTTTGTCAATACAATTCTCAGCAGACTAATGACAAAATCCTTGGGCAATCTAGCAGGTAAGTTAAAAGGAACTTGCATGGCCATATTCAGAGCTGCCTCTTGATTGATGTTAGTATATAGAGCCTTTACATCCATAGTCACCATAAGCCAATTCATCTTGTCTCCCGGTGTATTTTTTAATTTTAACAGAAAATGAAATGAATCCCGTATATAGGAAACTATCATTGGTAATAACGGGTGAAAAAACAAATTACAAAATTGTGACAAGGGCTCCAACAGAGATCCCCGACATGATACTTTCGGACCGCCAGGTGGATTTTGAAGATCTTTATGAATCTTAGGCACCATGTATAGGACAGGAGTGACCGGAAACTCTTTGTTCAAAAATTGATGTTCCTTGGCAGTAATCCATTTCATTCTAAGAGCTGCATCTGTCAGATCCTTTATTTCCTGTTGGACGGGACCAGACAGATCCTCCCTCAACAGTATATAATATGTCTCTTCCAGTAGATGTGAATTAACCACTCTGCGATAATCATTAATATCTTGTATCACTGTCGCCCCACCTTTATCAGCTCTATGTATTATGATGTCCCTACGGGTGCCTAATGATTTCAATGCCTCATATTGGTTCCTCGGACTATTCGAAAACATATCTGTTGATGTCTCTTTTTCCCCAAAACAGAGATCTCTTAATACTAACTTCTGAAAAGTTTCAATAGCGGGAACAATAGGTCCAGGGGGAGTCCATTTTGAGGGATTTTTGACCAAAGAGGTTTCAGTCGTCTCCAACACATTTGTGCACGATTGAAAAAATTGTGACACCTGTATCTTTCGGAAAAACCTATATAAACCTACTCTGATACGAAAAGGATCGTAAACAGAAGAGGGGACAAACGACAGGCCCAATTGTAACATCTCTTCTTGGTCATCTGTTAGCTCTAAATTTTATAAATTTATTACTGAGACTTTGAGCGCGATCTGGTGGTCGGTCCCCTCTGACCTTCCTCGGAGCAGAGGGGCCGGTACGTTTGAGGGCGGACCCTGGAAAAAGGACGCTGAAACAATCCCCCTCTTGAATGATCATGCTTCCTGGAAGAAGTAGTACTCTCTGAGGAACTGTTACTTTCCTCAGTTGTATCTTCGAATGTCACCTGTCTTTTTTTACTTTTCCTGTCTGATCGTAAAAGCTGTCTCCACATATATACCTGGTTCTTCTCATAGTCCCCTGTATCACGTTTGAATTTATTGATTTTCTTCTATTTAACTGAATCCTGAAACTGTTGCAATTGTACTTCAAATTCCTTCCAATCCAATTGAAACCTTTCAGGAGATACAGTCGCTTTCAATTGTTCTTCTGCGGTTTTCTCCTGCTCCTTAACTCGTTTCCTCCAAAGTCAATCGTTCCACTAATAGGGCTAATAAATCCAGTCCGCATTTATTTAAAATACTATCCCAAGTGGTACAAAATTTGTGATCGTCCTGAAACATGTGTGGGGGTTTTAACACCCTTAAACCTCGAGGGATCATCCGTTGTTTTAAATACCGAGCCATCGTGGCTGCATGTAACTGAACCCGAACTTGTTTTTTGTGAAGATTCTTAAACTCTAGCCATGAAGAAAGGGTCGATACTACCTCCTCTGTATCTTTTTCAACTAATTTGAATAACAATGGGCGATTAGTCAATTGAGCAATCTTGTCCTCCGAAAATGCAAAGGCAGCTGTGTTGGTCATGAGTTCTGAATGGTCAGTGGCCATCTCCACAAAGGTACAATAATGACTATTCTAAAATATAAACTTATTATGTCTCCCACATATATATTCCACAAAACAAGAGAAACACACAAACATTTAAATTTTTGTTGGAACTTACACCCTGAAGGAAAAACCTTCTCGTGGTGCAATGTTCCTTTTTGTTCTTTTAAGTAGGGACGCAATCCTATCATAGGTTTTGAAGGGGATTTTAAGCCCCTCAATACCAACTGGTTATCATTCTTTTCAACAGGCTTTAAACCATTTAAAAGTCATTTATCTGGATGCACTCATTCTTCGGCTCAAAATCTCCAGCCGTTAGCTCAATGTCCACACACTCGGCGGCGTCCCGGGCTAGACTGCTAGGCCCCCTTCTAAAATGAACAAGACGCCAATCTGTTCAAAGCATGGTGCCTTCATTGACGATACAGCCTGGTGCAGAAAAAAGACCATCCATAGTGACTTTAAAAATTTCTTTCTAGTAGCAACCACACGAGACCCTTCTCTCGATACAGTGATCAAATGTTGTCTATGTTTCAAGTCAAATTATAACTATAAGCAACCAAAAAAAGAAACAAGGAGTAACAGTACTCCACAAGAGGGAGCGAAAATTATAATGACTCCCACCATCTAGTTCACAACAACCTCCCTCTCATCCAAAAACATTTGCAATTGAGTAACATCAGTATACACAAAGGTTTGCCCCAAAAATAATAAGACAACGACAGAGAAATTTCAGGAAGAAATTTGTTGCTTGGGATAGTGGTGGTTGTTTGAGATAGTGGTTACGGACATGTGTTGGTGCACCATAGGATGCAGGTTTGATTCCAACATGGGGTTTTATTATTATGGAAGGACAGACTAGATAGGCCATGTGGTCTTTTTCTGTCATCATATTTCTATGTTTCCATCAAAAAAGCAGGGGACAAACACAGAGGATCTCTAAAGGTAAAAAGGGGGCTGTTGTAGTTGTTGATATGGAAGGACAGACTAGATAGGCCATGTGGTCTTTTATTGTCATCATATTTCTATGTTTCTATCAAAGCCCTCAATGCCATCACTCGAGATTTCAACTCCAGAAACTGCTTCCGCCGAATCTGGGTAGTCCTGTCAACATCCGGAAAAATTTGAAGCTTTTGACCACAAAAGAAAACACCATTGGTCAGCCAAAATGTCATTCAACAAGGGAACCAAAAAATAGGGTGTTTAAATCGGGAGATTGAGTGGTTGAGTGCTCTTTAAATTCATGCTCGTGAATATAGGGGTTTCCCTGTTGCGGTGGATATCCCCTTTTTTCCGAGCTGTTCTTTAGTTCTGGTTGAGTTTATCAATGAACAATGTGATGTCACAGAGACTTTTACGTTCATCCAATAGGTTGAAGGATCGCATCTGCGTGTCTTTTTCCTATTTTTCGGTTCCCTTGTTGAATGACATTTTGGCTGACCAATGGTAGTAGGACGGATTCCTTTTTTTGATTGGTCACCCGGTGTGAACCGGGGTTTTTTTTAAATGGATGCACAAGGCTTTGTTTGATCAGCACAGTGGGAAGAATCATTTCTTAGTGACGTCCATAAAGAGCGCTTGATACAGGGGTTTTCGACCTCGAAACGTGCACGTCGTGCCATCTCAAATGTGGACTTCAGCATTCAAGTTTTTGAATTTCTTCTCTTCGGTTATTGAGATAAGTTTTCACTTTTTTCACATATAATGAAGAAGAAGAAATGCTGAAGAAACTTAAGAGTCTGCACGCTCAGCATGGCAACGTAATGAAGATCATGCAGTCTGCAATATTGCAAGACAAACAATCATTGTTTGCTTTGACTATTGTTTGCCTTTATTATGCAAACTGCATGATCTTCATTATGTTGCCATGCTGAGCTATCTGAACATCCTGTGCCCAACAGGGGCCAATCTAGGTCACAAGTACTTAGCAGTTTCCCCATAAGACTCAAAGGATTCACAGAAATGGTTCAATAGAATGGTTTGTAGCTGAGCTGTGCTTGTATCACATGCTGTTAGTGCATCTTACTCAGATGAGGTGATGACTAAGTGCTTTCTCCATTTGGTGATCAACAGCAGACTGCTGTTTTGCATGTGCACTACATCATGGGTAGTGGTGGGGCTACCCTATATTGGCACACACAGCAGACATTTTAGGCAGTGACCTGCAGTCTCTTTGTATCCAACCACTGCTATGCATTGAGGTGTAGGCTACTGGTTAGTGCAATGCCCCCCCCCCCCTATAAACAGGGGACAGTGGTTCAATTCCTACTTGTTCATTTTGTGACAGTGGTACTCGGATCATTTTCATGCCTGTAACAGTCAGGGCTCTGCAGATCGGTGCTGCCAGCCCATAACACCCTCTCCTCAGCCGCCATCCGTCCTTCAGTCCATCTATCGGCCTCTGTTAGCTGTGTACAATCCTGTCTTCTTTTGCAGGCTACTACTCCATGACCTACAATGGTACTCTTTTCTACATTTTGGCTTTTCGTTCTCACCTCTCCTGTGCCTCATCTGCACGTACCCACTAGTACTCTGCCCTCCTGTCGCTGCAAAGATCCTGCTGCTTCTGCCTCTGCTGGGGGACATGTCTTCCCCAGCCTGCGCCATACAGTGACATTGCAACACTTTACATTGGCACCACCCTGTGCATCAGTACAACAGCTTTCCACATGCTCATTCGCTTTTGTGGCTGCCACAGTGGATGGCCACTGATATGGCAGATCCATCAACTCCAACCTATCCTTCCTTCCATCACCTTCACATTGACATTCCTTGGTGCTCTATCCAGTGTTTGGGTTACAGCTGTTTGCATGCCTTAAGATACATGCTTTCCACCTTAGGGCACCTTGTCACTCCTAGGGCACCTTGTTTCACCTTATGGACAAGTTCCTGGAGGAAAAGTCCATAAACCATTATTAAAAAGGGACCCAGGATATCACTGCTTGGCCCAATACAAGCATTGTGGAACATGTGTCTTTTGGGGAAACTGCTAGGTACATATGACCTAGATTGGCCGCTGTTGGAAACAGGATACTGGGCTTGATGGACCTTGGTCTGACCCACTATGGCATATCTTATGTTCTTATGTTAGGACATTTTGTCACCTTACTGTGCCTTAAGGTGCATACTTTCTACCTTAGGGCACTTTCTTACCGTGTCTTAAATTGCATGCTTGTCATCTTACCACACATTGTCCTGTTAGAGCATCCTGGGCCATATAACCTGCGCTAACACAGGGATGCCCCCTACCTGCCCAATGCTTTATATGGCTTAATTAACTGTAACGCTGTCATTAACGCCTGTGGCTTTACACAGTTTAGTAAACATACCCCTAAGATTTTGGCACTTATCTTAAAAACCTTGACTTGACAGATACAATATTTGGTACCAACGATAGAGGAATGACTGGGAATATACTTTTTTCTCCCAATATCAGCAGTAATATTCCTGATTTGACCTTTGATTTCTCTCACAGGAGGTACAGCATTTGTTTAAATCTCGTGACATAAGCAATATTGTAATTTCTGACCATGCTGCAATTAGCCTAGAAATTAGCCTGGATGGAACTAGGCCTCTGAAAAGATAGACAATGAATATGCAGTTATTTGCTCTTTTAAATTTTACAGATCAATTGATTGCAATACGGGAGGAGTACTTAGAATATAATTTCCTGTCAGGTGTTGATAGCTCTCTAATTTGGATGGCAAAACAGCCTGTAATGAGGAGTCATATTACTTCTCTCTCACTCCATATGAAACAACAGAGGGAGAAGAGCATCTGAAAAGTGAGGTTACTTACCTGTAATGGGGGTTCTCCTTGGACAGCAGGATAAGTCAGCCATACTTGGTAATGTCATCTGAGGTCTGCCTTTCTGCCTTTCTGAGCTATGGAGAACACTTCCGTCTATGGCGCCATCGGATGACATCTCCAAGTGTGACCGACTCATCTTGCTTGTCCTCAGAGAAGCTACAGTTGGAGATAACAGAGATAGAAGCAGGAAGCAAAGCCTGCCCCCAAAAGGAGCTTTCTAAAAACACTCAACTGAAAGGAGAGCTGGATAGGATAGATATTTCCCGAGTTACCTATCACATCAATCCAGACAAATGATCTTCCTATGCTTCCTATGAACATGCTAATACATTTAGTAGAGTTTTGTTATGGTAACTGAAGAAAGTGAGATAGCATACAGCAGAAGAGTGAATGAAATTAATCTGGATAAAGAGATTCTAACTACGGACCTGAATCAGATTGCTAACTGTTTTGCACAATTTTATCAGAATCTGTATACCTCTAAAGCCATAAATGATCAATGAGAAATCATTAGATGGTTAAACTCCATAGACTTACCCTCCTTACCAGCAGAGGCACAGGAGGCTATGGATCATGCTTTTGCAGAGGGGGAGGTGAGGCACACTCTAGGCTCACAGAAAAATAATGCAGCAGAACTGTATACCAATTTAAGAGACTCTTTTTAGGATGGAAAAGAGACGGCTAAGGGGAGATATGATAAAATTTATAAATTAATGAGCGGAGTGGAACGGGTAAACGTAGATCGATTGTTTACCTTATCAGAATATAGAAAGACTAGGGGACATGCAATGAAGCTACAGGGTAAACTATTTAAGACTAATAAAAGAAAATATTTTTTCACTCAACGTGTAATCAAACTCTGGAATTTGTTACCGGAGGATGTAGTAAAGGCTGTTAGTGTAGCTGGGTTTAAAAAAGGTTTGGACAAGTTCCTGGAGGAAAGGTCCATAAGCCATTATTAAGAAGGGACCCAGGATATCAATGCTTGAACCAATACAAGCATTGTGGAACCTGTGTCCCTTGGGGAAACTGCTAGGTACATATGACCTAGATTGGCCACTGTTGGAAACAGAATACTGGGCTTGATGGACCTTGGTCTGACCCAGTATGGCATATCTTATGTTCTTATGTTCTTATGATGGGAGGGGGGACCCACACTATCATAAAGCAATGTGATATTTCAGCTGCATTTGATTTAATTGATCATACAATTCTTATCATCCATCTGAAAGGACTGAGCATTTCAAGGGCTGTGTGGAACTGGGTATGGTGTTTTCTTTATTCATCAAACTATAAGGGTGAAATGGAAGTGAAAATTATCATCACCGTGGCAGCTAGAATGTGAAATTCCACAGGGATCACCTTTGTCACAAATACTTTTTAATATTGTATTTATCTGAGCTCAGTTGCTGAGCTTTTAAAAGAAACACAGAAGCACAATGGCAGAAAAAAGACCATTTGGCGTATTCAATCTGCCCTTCCATACCATTAGAGTCCCTTTTTCCCCTTTATAGATCTTCTGTGTTTGTCCTGTGCTTTCTTCAATTCAGATACTGTCCTGATCTCTACCAACCCCACTGGGAGACTATTCCAAGCATCCATCACTCTTTCCGTAAAGAAATATTTCTGTATACTACTCCTGAGTCTATCCCCTTTCATCTTCATTTTCATATATATGCTGATGATATTATTGTACTTACACCATGCCAGAGAGATTTATTTCAGATTTTTACCAATCTTTATAACATTTTTAATAATATACTTTTATGATTAAGTTCTCAGTTAATGAAACTCAATTCAGAGAAAACAGAATTAATATGGAGGGCATATGATTTAAATTCTGTTCCAACAAAAATTTCATCATCACTGGCTGGTATGCAAGTTTGTTTAAACTGTATTATATTCAACAGATTTCCTCATATTTGAGGTTGAGAATCTTAAAAACCGAGGTATAGACATTACTTTAACACAAATGAATTATTCCATCATTTATTTAGTTTTTGGTACATCACCCTTTGTGGGCCATGCCGAGTGGTTTAAATGGTCTAAAAAACATTTAACATAGTAACCCAGTAACACAGTATATGACGGCAGATAAAGACTAGTATGGTCCATCTAGTCTGCCCAGCAAGGTGGCAAGAGCAGGTGCATCTCTGCTCTGTACAGGCCACCCCTCCCCATGCCTTTTTTTAGGGTGCATCTACTCCATTCCCATTTTTATATTTGGGAGTCACAGGTGGGTCTTCTCCAGGATATTCTTTAGAAAAAAAATAGAGCAGAAGTATTTGTTTAGCATTTTTGCTTTTTCAATGTCACTTTCCACAAGTCTGTTCCCAGCACTTCTGAGTCCTGCAAATTCACCTCTGATTTTCCTCCTCTCTCAAATACACCTGAAGCAAGTTTTGTCGCCGCACTTCACATCTTTAGCCATCTTTTCTTCTGCCTTTGATTTTTCTATCCTTATTTGTCTTTTTGTCTCTTTTAGTTTGATCCTATATTCCTTTCTGTGTTCCTCTGTTTGCAAGCTTTTGAATTTTGTGAAAGCTGCTGTTTTTGCCTTTATCTGATCAGCCACTTCTTTGGAGAACCAAATAGGTTTCCTTCTCCTCTTGTTTTTATTTACTTTCCTTACATATGTATCTGTTGCCCCTTTTATTGCCACCTTTAGTTTAGTCCATTGCAATTCCACTTCCCTTAGCCTTTCTCCAACCCTGCCAACTCCTCCTTCAGGTACTTGGCCATTTTACTGAAGTCAGTGTATTTCTAGTCTAGGACTTTGAGCTTTTTATGATTGGACTGCACCTTGGCTTTTATCTCAAAACCACACTGTGATGATCACTGCTGCTGCTCACATGGGCACCCACTCTGACATTCGACAGGCTATCTCTGTTGGTAAGCACTAGGCACCGCGGCTCCTCTTAAAGCCCGGGCTAGCTCTGCATGTGCAGGCCGGGACAGAATCGCTGTCCTTGCCTGCACGTATAATGCTGTTTGCGATTTTGATCCCGCGGGGATAGACGTGCTGCCCCGTGGGATCAGAATTACAATCTCCTTTGTACGTCCGGATCTGCCTGGATATACAAAGTAGATCTCCTTCTGGAATGGAATCGGGCTCTTTATGTTTATATGCTGCAGTAAGAGTAGATTGTTTAATTGTTCATTTCATATTATTCCTTAAAGAGCAGCGTTTTTATTGCTTTTCTAAAGTCACAAATGTCCTTTATTGATCTTATATTCTGCAGTAGATTGTTCCATATTGATGAGGCGTATAGCGATATCGCTCTTGTGGATGTGGACTGTAGTGCTCTGGTCTTCCTTTTCAGGATTGATAGTAAGTTCCTTTGGGGTGTCCTTATCCTATTGTCTGGCTCCTTAATGAGTTTTGGTTGTAGTGCTGGTGGAGCTAGTTTATGATTTTGAAGATGATTAGCATTGTCTTGTATTTTGCTCTTATCTGTACTGGTAACCAGTGAAGGTGCACTAGGGTAGGTGTGATATGGGTGTGATTTATTGTTCCTGTGATTATTCGTGCTGCAGTGTTCTGCATGAGTTGCAGGGGGTGTATTGATTTTTTAGGTAGGCCTTGGTAGATTATATTTCCATAGTTTAATATTAGTTATATCAAGGCTGTTCTATTGTTTGGAAGTCAAATTGTTCCAGCAGAGATTTGAGTTTGTGTATCATTCTTATCTCGTGGTATGCTGTCTTGATGGTGTTCTTAATGTATGCTTGGAAGTTAGGGTTTTGGTCAATTGTGATTCTTAGGTATTTCACCTCTGTTTTTACTACCAGGTCATTATTTAGAATTTTGAGGATTTTTGGTGGCATGAATGTGGGATTTCTGGTGATGTATATGGCTTCAGATTTTCTGTAGTTTATTGAGAGGTTCTTTTTGCTTATTTATTTTATTTAGCTGTATTTAGCTGTATTTAGCCATCTATTAATAGCTTCTAGGCAGGTAATTAGCTGGGTATCACCCAGAGGTGAGGGACTGAACTGGAGTTCCTCAAGGAACAACAATTAGCAGGTAAGTCTAATTTCTCTGTTTTTCTTTTTCAGTTTTTTTTTTTGTAGCACACTGCTCCATCGCTTTGTCATGCAACTTAAGGTGGCAGAAATATGGAGCAAAGAATCAACTTGATATTTCTGGTTAAGTTGGAGAATGGCCCAACTGAGTGTCTCCAACTTTTCCAAAAGGCTTATGGAGAAGATGCAATGTCAAGGCCAGGAGTCTTTGAGTGGCACAAATGCTTCAAAACTGGCCGCGAGGAGGTGAAGAATGACCCCAAGTCAGGACGGCTTCCACAACAAAGACAGCAAAAAACATTGACAGAGTGAACCAGCTGGTGTGGATTGATCACAGGTTGACAGTGTGGATGATAGCTGAGGAGCTCAGCCTGAACAGGGAGTCAGTGTGGACCATCTTGGTGAAGGAGCTGGGGATGTGGAAGGTGTGCACCAGAATGGTGCCCAAGCTTTTATCGGATGACCAGAAGGATCACCGAGTCAATGTTTGTCGAGACTTGCTAGAGAAGATCCAGAGTTTGTTGGCCGAGTCATCACAGGAGACGAGACTTGAGTCTTCCAGTAGGACCCTGAAAGCAAGAGACAGAGCCTGCAGTGGAAGACTCGACTGTCACCCAGACCCAAGAAGGCACGATTCCAAATCAAGGATCAAGGTCATGCTGATTGCATCCCTTGACCAGAAGAGAGTTGTCCATCACGAGTTTGTGCCTGAGGGTCAGACAGTCAACCAGCTCTTCTACCAGCAGGTCCTCAATCGTCTCCATGATCGGGTTTGGCGCAGCAGGCGAGCTCTGTGGGGAGACAAGTTGTGGCTGCTCCACCACGACAATGTGCCTTCACACACTGCGCTCAGTATGAGGCAGTTCTTGGCTAACAAACAGATCACAGCTCTCGACCACCCTCCTTATTCCCCAGATTTAGACTGTGCTCAAAGGAACTCATTTTGCTTCTGTAGAAGAGATCAAAGCCACTGTGACGAGGGAGCTGAGGGACCTCAAGGAGGAGGACTTTACCAAGTGTTCCCGTACAAGGCCGAAGCGAATGCAGAAGTGCAGTAATTCTGGGGTGGGGGGGGGGGGAGATTACTTTGAAGAGGACAATGTGTAATTTCTCTATAGATTTTGTAATGAAACATTTATGGGACAGTCTCGTTTCTTTTTTTGTTAAACCTTGAACACTCTACACCTACTGCAATGCTGGCAGCTGGCGGTGTACCTTGATGGCACACTCAGTGAGTGATGCATTCTAGTGGGCGTCAGCTTGAACCTGACAGATATTTTCCAAGAGTTTGGGTTGGATAGATATTCACCCATGGAGCTCCAGCTTTTTGAGAGTATTTATTATGCCAATTTAGATTATTCCATTTAATTTCTATAGGCACCTAAGCAGTTTTTCTCTATTTGCACCAACTCAATGGAACACATTACCCCCAGCGATATGCCAATAGCTCGAGTGCACTTAATGCCATCCCAAGAATTGGCAGTAAGTGTACTTGTGTGCTGGTATGTTAGCAGTGCGTTAATGACAGAGGAATGGCGTCCAAAATTTAGTCTCTCTGCTAGTTTTGACATTCAAATGTGTACAACAGTGTACCATTTTGTAAACATTTCCATATGTAAAAAAGTGAGTGAAAGGAAATTAAACTGCCATTTTTATTTTATGATAATATCTGACAAGGTCCCAGTGTTGATCTAGATGCAAAGTCAACTATATTCTGAGGATTTAAGGGCTTGAGGATAGAGAAGGGCTTTGGCCTAAAAACAGGAATTAATCAGGAAACCTCTTAAACTTCCTTTTTTGGGGGGTGGGGGAGGAGAGGGAGGATGGTTAGATATAAACAGTCAAAGGTTTCCAGAGAATGATGAATACTCTAGACTAGCATTCCACCTTCCACATAAGTTAAGGAGCTAGATATCTCCAGGAACAAGCAGGAATAAGTCCTCACTTATGGGTACGTCGGAACCGACGGAGCCTGCGCGGGAAAGCTCCCCAGCTTCCCAGAAAGGAAGCTTTTGGGGCCTCCCACTGCACATGCGCGCTGCCTTCCCGCCTTCCTGACCAGCTCTCCTCAGTTTCTCTTTTTCCGCGGAGCCAGCAGGTCGTGTTCCTGTCACCGCTGAAGAAATTGTTATTTTAGTTTCTTTTTTTAGACCGCGTACCTGCCTTCCCCATACCGAAACCGGTTACCGCCGGTCTCTATTTTATTTTATTTAATAAAAAAAAAAAAAAAAAAAAAAAAAGCTTTTATTTTTTAGCACAACTTGGTGACTTCTGTTAGGCCTCAGGCCTACACAAAATCTCCTCATGGAGAAACCAGCTCCTGGTTTCAAGAAGTGTACCAAGTGTAGTGCTGTTATTTCTGTTACAGACACCCATGACTGGTGTCTTAAATGTTTGGGGCCTGATCACTCCATTCCGGACTGCCCATCCTGCTCCCTGATGTCTAAACGTGGTTTGCAGAACCGGGCCAACAAATTCCATGTGCTGTTTGCTTCAGATAATCCAGCATCACAGTCATCCAGGTCTTCCTCTCCGGATGGATCTCAGGTAAGCAAACCTTCTTCGGGCAGGTCCTCAAAGAGCAAATCTCCTTCAAAGCATCAAGAGGCTCTCAATTTTGAATCTGAGGACCATGCCCCAGCCAAACAACCCCGGCGGGAAGCTCTGGCTGCCAAAGCACCATCTATGGAGTTACAGGTTGACATCGATGGCACGGCCTCGACCGATCACCTGTTAGACTGCTCTGGGGTACCGGCCCATGCCGGTAACGACATCCAGGCAGCAGTGGCGTCTATGGACAATACTGTTCAGAACATGCAGCAGGCCATCCTGGCTTTCATTAAGGCTGCGACGCCCTCGGTACCGCATCCAGCGGTTCCGGGTCCGGTTCCGGTATTGGCTTCCATACCTGAACCGAGGCCATCGTCTTCCAAACACAGATCGGTGCATGCCGGATCCGGGTTTTCACCCGATATCGATCCCATGCCCGGTACGCCCGATGTCGATACCGACCGGTATGCGTATCGTGCGTTGGAAGCGAATAGAGGATACTCTGATTCCTCTGAGGATTTTGACTCCTCTGATGACTCTGATGAGCTCTCTCTTGTTCTTCCTGAAGAGCCCTCTTCCCCAAAGAGGAGAATGTCTCCACCAGAGGATTTGTCCTTTCAAGACTTCATTATAGAAGTAGCTAAAGGACTTTCTATTACTACATCCTCTGAGAAAGAACCTAGATCAGTTTGTTCAATGTAAACCGCACTGATGCAGAATAGCGCGGTATATAAGAGAATGTAAATAAATAAATAATAATAAATAAAATAAATAAATAGATCAAAGAAATTGGATATTTTAGGATACCCTAAGGTTCCTAAAGAGGCAGTTACCCTGCCTATCCATGAAATCCTTCAAGAACACTTGATGGACTTATGGGAGGCTCCTCTAACATTGTCTCCTCATTCTCGTAGGTTGGACACCATGTACCGGGTCCCTCCTTCTCCTGGTTTTCAAAAAACTCAGCTGCCTCACCATTCCATTGTGGTGAAGTCTGCGCTAAAAAAGATTAAGAGTACCAAAAGGCACTCTTCTACCCCTCCAGGGCGAGAATGTAAGACCCTAGACTCTTTTGGTAGGAAAATCTTCCAGGCTAGTATGGTTTTAGCCAGGATTAATTCATACAGTCTGTATATGGGCATGTTTCTAAGGGAACTTGCCCTAAAGGTAAAGCATTTTGCCCCCTTTATCCCTGAAGATAGAAAGGAGGAGTTCATTTCTTTAGTGAAACAGCTTCTAGATGTTTCTAAGTTCTCCAACAGAGCAGCCTTTGATTCCTTTGAGGGTGCCGGTAGAGCTTCGGGCATTGCCATTGCAGCCCGACGACTTGCTTGGCTCCAGGCCTCTGACCTAGAACCCTGGGTCCTAGATGGCTTACGGAATCTGCCCTGTACAGGTGAGAACTTATTTGGTAAAGACTGGCAAATTAAAGCCACTCAAATGGACGCAGAAAATGCTACCTTAGATAGACTTTCTAAGTCTACCTCTACTCCTGCCAAGAAAAAGTCTTTCAAGAGGCCTTACTACAAGAAGGCCAGATTTTCCACAAATACTGGCCAACAATCTTCTCAGCCTCGCTTTGCTGCTAAACGTCAGCAGCCTAAACAGGCAAGGTCAAAGCCTGCAGTGTCTGCCACTCCTCAGCAGGCTCAACCCCCTCAGGGGTTTTGACTTGCCCCTAGAGAACTTAACCTTTCTGGCTCTAGAACAACCAGAGCCCCTCACCATTCCCGGAAGGTTAGCTCACTTTGCTCCCAGATGGGGGCAAATTACATCAGAGCAATGGACCCTCTCTATCATCAGAGAGGGCTACAAACTTCATTTTTCCAACCTTCCTCCATATACCATGGTGAGGCACTTCAATTCTCCCCCATCTCTCCTGGACCTGTTGGGTCAGGAAGTCTCTTCTCTCCTTGCCCAAGGGGCAATAGAAGAGGTTCCTCTTCTTCAACAAGGGACAGGATTCTACTCCCCTTATTTTCTCATACCAAAGAAGACAGGGGGATTCAGACCTATCCTAGATCTGAGAGAATTGAACAAATTTCTGTACAAGGAGAAATTCAAAATGCTTTCTCTAGGCATTCTCCTTCCATACCTTCAGAGTCAGGATTGGCTTTGTTCTCTAGATCTCAAGGATACGTACACACATATACTCATCCACCCATCCCACAGAAAATATCTAAGATTTCTGTTTCAGGGAAAACATTTCCAGTACAGAGTACTTCCCTTCGGTCTAGCCTCTGCTCCAAGAGTGTTCACCAAATGCATGGCAGTTGTTGCCGCATTTCTAAGAGGTCTGGGAATTTTTGTATTCCCATATCTGGACGACTGGCTCATCCGAGCTCCATCTCAGTCAGAGGCCCAGATTTCCCTGGACCGCACAAGGCACATTCTGCAGTATCTGGGACTGGTGGTAAACCTTTCCAAGTCTCAACTTATCCCTACTCAGTCTCTGGAATTCATAGGGGCCCAGTTGGACACCACCACTGCAAGGGCCTACCTACCTCAAGTCCGGGACCAACGTCTGGTGTGCTTGGCTTCCCAAGCTCAGTCCAGCAGTCACTTGACAGCCAGAGAAATGCTTCGACTTCTGGGCCACATGGCCTCCACGGTACACGTGGTGCCCTACGCTCATCTTCATATGAGAGCAGTTCAATGGACCTTGGCCTCCCAGTGGACTCAAGCATCAGGAGCGCTCTCCGACCAAATACTCACCTCAAAGCGTCTGTTTTGGTCCCTCCAATGGTGGATGTCCACCAAGAATCTGTTGTTGGGGGTCCTCTTCCAACCTTTGTTGCCCCAAGCAACCCTCACAACAGATGCCTCCCAAACAGGGTGGGGAGCCCATCTTCAACACCTCTCCACTCAGGGTGCTTGGTCTCCACAAGAGACCACCCTTCACATCAACCTCCTGGAACTGCGAGCAATCTTCTTTGCCCTCAAATTCTTCCATACCCTCCTTGTCAACCTGACCGTCCTAGTCCATACAGACAATCAGGTGGCCATGTTCTACATAAACAAACAAGGAGGGACAGGCTCTCTGTCGCTTTGCAACGAAGCTCTCAGATTATGGGCCTTCGCAGAGAGCATCAAATTCATCTTCTGGCAGTGTATCTTCCAGGGGTTCAAAACTCTCGGGCAGACAGACTCAGTCGAGTTCTGCTTCCACACGAATGGTCCTTGCATATGGACCAGATACGCAGAATCTTTCAGGAATGGGGAACCCCGGACATAGACCTCTTTGCAAGTCCGTGGAATGCCAAACTTCCCCGGTTCTGTTCCAGGACTCCGTGTCAGAGAGCTCAGGCCAATGACGCCTTTCTCCTACATTGGGGTCAGGAATTCCTATATGCCTTTCCACCCATTCCTTTGATTCCCAAGACTCTGTTCAAACTCCAGAGGGATCACGGATCGATGATCCTCATAGCTCCACGATGGCCACGCCAAGTGTGGTTCCCTCTACTTCTGCATCTCTCCCAGGGACCCTCCCTGGACCTGGGAGCTGCGCCAGACCTTCTGTCTCAGGAGGAGGGGACTTTGTGGCACCCAAACCCCAAGTCCCTACACCTCAGAGCTTGGTTACTGAAGGCCTAAGCCTTCATGACTTCAATCTTTCTCAACCAGTGAAAGATATCCTTCATGCCTCTAGGAAACCCTCCACGAGGCGTTCCTATGCTTTCAAATGGAAACGCTTTTCCATTTGGTGTGCTCAACAGGGTCTTGACCCTCTAGCACTTCCTTTGAATTCTCTATTAGACTATCTCCTGCATCTTTCCAATGCAGGCCTTAAGACGAATTCAGTACGAGTCCATTTGAGTGCTATTGCAGCATCTTTAAAACCTATAAATGGACAACCTGTCTCCTCTCATCCTCTTATTGCAAGATTCATGAGAGGCCTGACTCTAACTAAACTTCCCATCCGGCCTCCTCCGGTAGCATGGGATTTGAACCTAGTTCTAGGTCAGCTTATGAAGCCACCTTTTGAACCGTTGGTTTCTACCTCCTTGAAATTTCTTTCCTGGAAGGTCCTTTTCCTTATTGCAGTCACTTCGGCTCGCCGCATCAGTGAGCTACAGGCTTTAGTGGCTCATCCACCTTATACCAGGTTTCATCATGATAAGGTGGTCCTTAGGACGAATCCCCACTTTATGCCCAAAGTGGTCTCGCCTTTTCATCTTAATCAAGAGGTATATCTACCTGTCTTTTTCCCGGCTCCTCATGCATCCAGTGCAGAGAGGAACCTTCATACTCTAGACTGTAAAAGAGCTCTCGCCTTTTACCTCAACAGGACTCAACCACATCGAAAGTCTTCCCAACTTTTTGTGGCTTTTGATCCTTCTCATTTGGGACTTCCAGTCTCCAAACGTACACTTTCCAATTGGATTGCTCAGTGTATTTCCTTTGCTTACCAGAGTAAAAACATTTCTCTGGAAGGCCATGTTACAGCTCACAATGTGAGAGCCATGGCCACTTCTATGGCTCATCTTCACTCTGTATCCATAGATCAGATCTGTCGAGCAGCCACCTGGGCCTCGGTTCATACCTTCACAGCCCATTACTGTTTGGACAAGGACTCCCGCCGGGATGCCTTGTTTGGTCAGGCTGTCCTCAAACACCTGTTCCATACTTGAACAACTCCTGCCCACCTTCCCTGGATGGATGCCTGAGATCCATACGAAGATGGTGAACCCTTGGGAGGGGATCTCCCAGGCATCTTAGCTAGGGAGTCCCCATAAGTGAGGACTTATTCCTGCTTGTTCCTGGAGATAGCACAGTTACTTACCTGTAACAGGTGATCTCTGGGAACAGCAGGAATTAGTCCTCACAACCCACCCACCTCCCCTAGGAGTTGTATCTTCTATCTATCTTCCTTTCCTCTCTCTATTGTCTCAGCTATAAACTCGAACTGAGGAGAGCTGGTCAGGAAGCGGGAAGGCAGCGCGCATGTGCAGTGGGAGGCCCCAAAAGCTTCCTTTCTGGGAAGCTGGGGAGCTTTCCCGCGCAGGCTCCGTCGGTTCCGACGTACCCATAAGTGAGGACTAATTCCTGCTGTTCCCAGAGATCACCTGTTACAGGTAAGTAACTGTGCTTTCTCTTTTTATATTTGAGTTAATATACAAGGTGCAGAACATCTGGTGAAGTTACATCTAAAGAAACTGCTTCTGGATCAAGACCTTTCCTACAAATCTACAAAGGTGTTCTACGCAAGCAAGTGAGATTGTTGGGGTTAGGGATAAGTACCTGAGCAAAAACTCATCTTAGTGTGGATCGGGGAACCACTAGTTATAGGAAACACTAGATCTGGGAAGCAATTATTTTAGAAAGCACTAGCATATGTTTTTTTAACTTATGTTTTTCAGTTAGAGTGGAGGAGTAGCCTAGTGGCTAAAGCAATAGCCTCCTATCTAAAAGAACAGGGTTTGATTACCACTAGCAGTCACTGTGACCTTGGACAAGTCATTTTACCCTCCATTTCCTCAGACAAAGAGGCCTGGCAATCTACTTCAGTTAATACATTGCCAAAAAGGTCTAGGGACTGCTGGGTCAGTGTTGACTTTATTGCACATACATTTTTTTTAATCTACTACCAGTCCCCCATCCAAGGTTAAGATGTCATTTATTTATTTAAGCTGGAGTGGTTTGGGTGGGTAGATGGAGTGCTTATTACTTGCTTTCCTGGATTAGTTTTAGGGTAGTAACGTAAGAACAAATGGTGTTTCAGCGCTTTTCTGAATAGGACCAGGTTCATGATGGTTCGAATATCTGTGGGGAGGGCATTCCAGGCTCTGGGCGCCTATATCGCGAAGGTTCTATTGGCCGTTGCCTTTGTGCATTTTGTCATTGCTTTAGGGACCTCTAATTTGTTCATCATTGTGGATCTTCTGTTTCTATTATCCAGTAATCTGTGAATCAGCTTGCTGATGGGCGTGGGGGGCTGATTATTTAGTGCTTTGAAGGTCAGGACTAGAATCTTGTAGTGTATTCTAGCCTGTGGAGTTTCATCAAGACTGGCGTTATGTGGTCCATTCTTGCTACTCCTACTAGGACTCTCGCGGCTGAGTTCATTGTGAGCTGGAGCGGACTTAGCATTGCCTGTGGGAGTCCTTGAAGGATTACATTGGCGAAATCCAGGTGTGGAATAACTAAAGCTTGGTAGATCATTCGGTAGTCGGCAAGGTCAAGCAGTGGTCGTAGGTGTCGTAATGTTCGTATCTTATAGTATACTGTTTTACAGCGTTTCCTATATGAGTTTTCATGTCCAGCCATTGGTTGAGTGTAATGCCTAGATAGCGGATTGAGGTTTTAGTTTTCAGTTTGGCAATGTTGACTTGTAATGAAGGTGGTGGGGTAAAATCCTGGTTCCTCATGATGAAGAGGACATCCGTTTTGCTGTGGTTGATCCATAGGTTTTGCAAGAGGAGCCAGTCTACTACTGCTTCAAAGCATCTTATTATTGGAGAAAAATCTGGCTGGTCAGTCGTAAATGGGATGTATAGCAGGATATCGTCCGCATAGGCAAGACAGTTGACGTTGAACGCTCGGATCAAGGCACAGATGGGCTGCATATAAATGTTAAACATCAATGCAGATAGTGAGGATCCCTGCAGCACACCTTGTTTCTGTAGAAATGGTTCTGAGGTCGTGGAGCCAGTCCTTACTTGTTGCCATCTGTTGGACAGGTATGATTTGCACAAGTTCAGTACTGTGCCTTGTATCCCTTTTTCTTCGAGGCGTTTTATTAGTATCTCGTGGTTCACCGAGTCCAAGGCCGCTGCGATGTCAAAGAAGATGGGGACAAATCCTTGGTGAATGTTGTCAATTCCAGAAACTAGGTTGTTGAAGAGGGTAGTGAGTAAGGTGTCCACAACGTGTGCCTCCCTGAAACCATGTTGGGAAGGATCCAGTGGGACTTCGGTGTCAATATGTTGTTGGATTTGTCGCTGGACTATCTTTTCGATTATTTTGGCAAGCAGGGGGATGCTTGAAATAGGTCTATAAGACTCAACTTTGGTTGGGTCCATTCTGCTGTTCTTCAAGAGTGGTCTGATTGATGTGTGTTTTAAGCTCTGTGGAAACGATCCCATTGAGAGTGATAGATTCAATATTTTGGTCAGGAATTGGCTTAGGTGACGGCGTAGCTCTTTTATCCAGAGGGCTGGACAAGGATCATTGGGTGCAGTAGTGAGGTTGATAGAAGCAATAGTGTCTTCAACCTCTTTGCTAGATATCTCATTGAATTTGAACAGAGGTGCTGGCTGTGGCATTTTTTGCGGGGTGGAGTGGTTTGTGTCTGTTTCAGTGTTTGTGTCTGTACGCCTTCATACGATTAACTCGCAGTAACGCACCATGGTGCCCTGTAACGCTCGTTAGGTTTTGGAACGCGCGTTAGTGGTTACGATGTCCCGCCCATGTCCTTTTTTGGTTTTCTTTTCACTAACGTGGCTCCTAACGCGATTTGCACTAACGCAATTTAGTAAACATACCCCTAAGTGTCTAGATAATCTGGGATGTCTGGATAATCTGGGATGTCTGCACCGTTGTATACTCAACGTAACAGGCTCATTCTGGGCACTGGGTAAGCAGAATTAAGCCACAAGATTGCAGGGATTATATAACAGGGTGGCAGAATTACAATAAAATATATGGTTACGTACTTATGCAAGATCAGGAAGTTACAAAATATTGCGCTACTAGCTGAGAGTTCTACTTAGATGCAGGAATTATACAGCAGGGTGGCAGAGGTGAAATAAAACATATGGCTACGTATTTCTGCTAGATCAAGCAGTTGCAAGGTATCGCGCTACTAGTTTAGAGTTCTACTTAGATACAGGAATTATACAATGGGGTGGCAGAGGTGAAATAAGACATATGGCTACGTACTTATGGAAGATCAATAAGTTACAAAGTATCGTACTGCTAGTTTATATTTCTACTTAGATACAGTGTATCAATATAGCTAAGTCAGACAAGCTTAGTGAGTCCTCTTTGTTACAGTGTGTTACCTCGTGGGGCCCGATCGGCGCTCCTTTTATTCTGGTCAGACTGCCCCCGATTGGGCAGCTCCTGCTTAGAGAAACTGTAGCGCTGCTCTCACTCTGGGTGGTGATGTTCAGTTCAGTTCTTGGCCCTGCTTTTGGTTCCAACAGTGCTGTCCTTGGCTCTTGGAGCAAGGAAGACAAGAGAGACAGTAGGAATGGCGGGGAGGCGCGCTGTGGTTTAAATGACAATCTGGTGGTGGTGTTTCTCATGCAGTGACTGCAGCTGGGATGGTCTGTGTCAAGCAGCTCGATCCTGGAGTGGAACTTGGATTGCAGTATGGCTTCGCCTAAGTTGATACAGTATCTGGGGCTTTGTTTAGAGTGTGGGTCTAGTTTCTGTGGCTTCCTTTGGTGATTCTTTTTGAGGTCCACTCCTAAGGGCCACGCCAAAGGGCCCTCTGGCGAGGCCATCAGGCATGGGCCCACCGGCGTATGTGCGCCTGCTGGCGCCCTTTTTAAATAGCCGGGGCTGCCCCTATTGGGCGGCCGAAGTGGCTGGCAGCGTCTGGAGTGGGATGGAGCTCGATCTCTCCACTTATCCAAGAGCGGTGCTCCTGAAGCCGTATTTCATAGATCTAGTTGTCTTTATGTTTATGTTTATTAATCATTTGATATACCGCTCAGACCTAAAGGCATTAAAGCGGTTTACAATACTATATCATTTGAGGAAATAGGAAAAGAACGCCATTTGTAAAATAGGACAGAATAGAGGAAGAAACAGTCAAACAGATAAGAAGAGGAGAAGAACAAGAACAACAAGTTGCCACGAATGCAGGCAACACAATCCAGTCCATGATATCAATGTAAACCGCCATGGTCCAACGCTCAGGCACGGGCCCGCAAGGCGCAGGTGCGCCCCTTGCAGCAGCGGTTTTACAGCCGTTGTTACTGGCTGATTGGCTGGCCTGAGGTGGAAGGGGGAGCTCCCGCTCTCACCACCATCGGGATCGCTGTTGTTCAGCGCGCCCCCTGCAGCGGCGGTTTTACAGCCGTTGTTAATGGCTGATTGGCTGGCCTGAGGAGGAAGGGGGACAGATTAAAACATATATGACAAATGGCGTCAAACAAGTTGTATAGAATTTACTGTGTAGCTTTTGATGTCTCACAGGATGTTCCCAAACATTTCCTTCCAAGGTTGATCCACAAAAGTCGCAGGTGGAACATTTAAAATGACCACAAGTCCCCACTTCTTGAGATCGATTATCATTATGTACCACCCAATCAGCAATGTTCCTGTCTCTTTAGAAAGCTATCATTAATGGTTTGGCGAAGCTGGGGTGTAACGATAAAACTGGCCAGTTGGTCTTCATGACCTGCATTACTTTCGTCACTCCTGGCAGAAAAGGTAAGACCCCCACATAAGGAGAACCAACCTCTCTGGCTGGGGCAGAGTCGGACATATCCCACCACTCTTCATGATTGTATCGGGCTCTCCTATACGCCCGATTTATGATGACCTGAGGATATCCCTGTTTCAAGAGTCGGTTCTTCAATTGTGAGGCTTGAACTTTAAAATCCTCTACTGTAGAACACAGCCAACGTAATCGAATGAACTGACCCACTGGTAGACCCTGTCATAAAGGACCCAGGTGGTAACTTCGATAATGTAGTAGAGTATTGCGTTGCACTTCCTTGCGATATAACGTGGATCGAATCTCGGAATGCTCCTTATACAATCTGATATCCAAAAAATCAATCCTTTCCTTATGAAACATAGGTGTAAATTGTAGATCCATTGACAACGTATTGATCCATACAAAAGCTCCTGTAATTTCTCCTCTGAGTCAACCCAGAAGAAAAAGATCTCATCAAGGAATCTAGTCCACATACGTATATGATGAAACCAGTCCAAAGAATAAATTAATCTAGATTCAAATTCCACCATATAAAATGTGGCTATTGAAGGAGCTACTGTGGCTCCCATCGCGATGCCATGCACTTGTTGAAAAAATTGACCTTCAAATTGAAAAAACTTTTTTGTCAATACAATTCTCAGCAGACTAATGACAAAATCCTTGGGCAATCTAGCAGGTAAGTTAAAAGGAACTTGCATGGCCATATTCAGAGCTGCCTCTTGATTGATGTTAGTATATAGAGCCTTTACATCCATAGTCACCATAAGCCAATTCATCTTGTCTCCCGGTGTATTTTTTAATTTTAACAGAAAATGAAATGAATCCCGTATATAGGAAACTATCATTGGTAATAACGGGTGAAAAAACAAATCACAAAATTGTGACAAGGGCTCCAACAGAGATCCTCGACATGATACTATCAGACCGCCAAGTGGATTTTGAAGATCTTTATGAATCTTAGGCACCATGTATAGGACAGGCGTGACCGGAAACTCTTTGTTCAAAAATTGATGTTCCTTGGCAGTAATCCATTTCATTCTAAGAGCTGCATCTGTCAGATCCTTTATTTCCTGTTGGATGGGAACAGACAGATCCTCCCTCAACAGTATATAATATGTCTCTTCCAGTAGATGTGAATTAACCACTCTGCGATAATCATTAATATCTTGTATCACTGTCGCCCCACCTTTATCAGCTCTATGTATTATGATGTCCCTACGGGTGCTTAATGATTTCAATGCCTCATATTGATTCCTCTGACTATTCGAAAACAAATCTGTTGATGTCTCTTTTTCCCAAAAACAGAGATCTCTTAATACTAACTTCTGAAAAGTTTCAATAGCGGGAACAATAGGTCCAGGGGGAGTCCATTTTGAGGGATTTTTGACCAAAGAGGTTTCAGTCGTCTCCAACACATTTGTGCACGATTGAAAAAATTGTGACACCTGTATCTTTCGGAAAAACCTATATAAACCTACTCTGATACGAAAAGGATCGTAAACAGAAGAGGGGACAAACGACAGGCCCAATTGTAACATCTCTTCTTGGTCATCTGTTAGCTCTAAATTTGATAAATTTATTACTGAGACTTTGAGCGCGATCTGGTGGTCGGTCCCCTCTGACCTTCCTCGGAGCAGAGGGGCCGGTACGTTTGAGGGCGGACCCTGGAAAAAGGACGCTGAAACAATCCCCCTCTTGAATGATCATGCTTCCTGGAAGAAGTAGTACTCTCTGAGGAACTGTTACTTTCCTCAGTTGTATCTTCGAATGTCACCTGTCTTTTTTTACTTTTCCTGTCTGATCGTAAAAGCTGTCTCCACATATATACCTGGTTCTTCTCATAGTCCCCTGTATCACGTTTGAATTTATTGATTTTCTTCTATTTAACTGAATCCTGAAACTGTTGCAATTGTACTTCAAATTCCTTCCAATCCAATTGAAACTTTTCAGGAGATACAGTCGCTTTCAATTGTTTTTCTGCGGTTTTCACCTGCTCCTTAACTCTTGTTTCCTCCAAAGTCAATCGTTCCACTAATAGGGCTAATAAATCCAGTCCGCATTTATTTAAAATACTGTCCCAAGTGGTACAAAATTTGTGATCGTCCTGAAACATGTGTGGGGGTTTTAACACCCTTAAACCTCGAGGGATCATCCGTTGTTTTAAATACCGAGCCATCGTGGCTGCATGTAACTGAACCCGAACTTGTTTTTTGTGAAGATTCTTAAACTCTAGCCATGAAGAAAGGGTCGATACTACCTCCTCTGTATCTTTTTCAACTAATTTGAATAACAATGGGCAATTAGTCAATTGAGCAATCTTGTCCTCCGAAAATGCAAAGGCAGCTGTGTTGGTCATGAGTTCTGAATGGTCAGTGGCCATCTCCACAAAGGTACAATAATGACTATTCTAAAATATAAACTTATTATGTCTCCCACATATATATTCCACAAAACAAGAGAAACACACAAACATTTAAATTTTTGTTGGAACTTACACCCTGAAGGAAAAACCTTCTCGTGGTGCAATGTTCCTTTTTGTTCTTTTAAGTAGGGACGCAATCCTATCATAGGTTTTGAAGGGGATTTTAAGCCACTCAATACCAACTGGTTATCATTCTTTTCAACAGGCTTTAAACCATTTAAAAGTCATTTATCTGGATGCACTCATTCTTTGGCTCAAAATCTCCAGCCGTTAGCTCAATGTCCACACACTCGGCGGCGTCCCGGGCTAGACTGTTAGGCCTTCTTCTAAAATGAACCAGACGCCAATCTGTTCAAAGCATGGTGCCTTCATTGACGATACAGCCTGGTGCAGAAAAAAGACCATCCATAGTGACTTTTAAAATTTCTTTCTAGTAGCAACCACACGAGACCCTTCTCTCGATACAGTGATCGAATGTTGTCTATGTTTCAAGTCAAATTATAACTATAAGCAACCAAAAAAAGAAACAAGGAGTAACAGTACTCCACAAGAGGGAGCAAAAATTATAATGACTCCCACCATCTAGTTCACAACAACCTCCCTCTCATCCAAAAACATTTGCAATTGAGTAACATCAGTATACACAAAGGTTTGCCCCAAAAATAATAAGACAACAACAGAGAAATTTCAGGAAGAAATTTGTTGCTTGGGATAGTGGTGGTTGTTTGAGATAGTGGTTACGGACATGTGTTGGTGCACCATAGGATGCAGGTTTGATTCCAACATGGGGTTTTATTATTATGGAAGGACAGACTAGATAGGCCATGTGGTCTTTTTCTGTCATCATATTTCTATGTTTCCATCAAAAAAGCAGGGGACAAACACAGAGGATCTCTAAAGGTAAAAAGGGGGCTGTTGTAGTTGTTGATATGGAAGGACAGACTAGATAGGCCATGTGGTCTTTTTTTGTCATCATATTTCTATGTTTCTATCAAAGCCCTCAATGCCATCACTCGAGATTTCAACTCCAGAAACTGCTTCCGCCGAATCTGGGTAGTCCTGTCAACATCCGGAAAAACTTGAAGCTTTTGACCACAAAAGAAAACATCTCTGTGTTTAAAGTATGCACGCAATACACGTAACTTCATGGATTCAGATCCGGGCAACAAACTTAGCAAAAGAACCTAGTTTGTTATCAGTATGTTGCATTTTACTAACTGTATCATGAGTAAACTGACAAAGAGAAGACACAGTAGACGATAAACACTTATCAATATTATGAATAGCAGTCCATATATCCACAAGGGAGTAGTGAATGTTCCAGCAAGAAGCACCGGAGACACAGGTTTTGGAAGTGGGGGAGAAACATCGGAGGACAATTCCAACAAAGTAGATCAAAAGGCTGGCTGAGGAAACTGTGGTGGAGACCGAGATTCAGGGCTCCACGAAGCCCCTTCCAGTGACTGACTAGCAGGCAGCAGGGAAGTCAAATATTTATTCTTCCTTTAGAAAGTATAGGTGAGGTGTACTGATTTTCATTTTTAAATCCTATTCCTTTTCCATTGACAAAATTATTAAAGACTCAGTGGGGTGGGGTGGGGTGGGGGGGGGGCACATTATTTTGACAGGTAAATTGTTTTAGCTGCCAGTAATCTTTGTATGCAATTGTGCCCCAGTGAAGAGGCTTTTAATTCCTTCCCCACCGATTGCCACTATTAAGAAAGGAAGTAAAGGGAAATCTTCCTAGGTAGGCGTTTCAATTGTATATTATAAAACTTAGGAAGATCTGGGGAAAAAGCTAGTCCTGTCAACGAATCTATGGGGTATGTTTACTGAACCGCAGTAAAGGAGCAAGTGTGCCATTAGCGTGCACTAATAGCACACCTGTGCCCCCAACTCACCTAAAACGCTGCTTTTGCATGCATAAACGGTACCGGTTTTGTAAAGCGCCCCGTGGGCGGAGAGTAGGCATCCATGGGGCAGAGAGTGGGGGTCAGTGGGCAGGGACTGGGTGTGAACAAAGCATGCTCCCTTAACGAAAGTCACCTTAACGGTAGGAACCCTAATGCATATCAAAACCTCACAGTAAGGGTGTATTTTGAAAAGAGAGCGCCTGTTTTAATGGCTGCAATGTGATGCACCGACAGGGGAGACAATGATTGTGATAGCAGTGCTCTATTAGCAGCAACAGTATAATGCCCAAGTATGAAAGGGCACTTATGTTGATGGTGCAAATGGGGCAAAGGAAGTTGCACCTGGATCATGCAGTGGAGGCTGCTGGTGCAGAGGGCAGGCCAGGCAGTTGCGTAGATGGCACATAAGAACATAAGACTTGAAAATATGCCAGACTGTGTCTATCATGCCCAGTATCCTGTGTCCAAAGTAAGACTATATAACAAATCTTTCCTCAAGGAGTCAAAAAGACTAGCCAAACAAAAAAGAAAAGACTCCAAACCAGACTACAAAAAGACACAAAGGGGTATGTTTACTAAAACCCAAGTAAAGTGCGGGCCATGCTAGTGTGCAGGTGCCATATAAGGAGTGGGCATTTCTTGCTGAAAAAGAAAATCCGGAATTTACATATGCGCTAAGGTGCGCGGCGCCCATGTGCGCCCCGCACATTAGCACATGAGAAAGCTGCGCGGGAGGCATAAGTGGTGCGCTGATGTACAAGCAGAAGCGCAGAGCCACAGCACAATGTTTAAGACACTTACCAATGGTGCAGGGATCAGAGGTTCAATCCCCACAGTGCCCAATAAGCAAAGATGGGTGAGGCATTACTTTAGGAGCCAGTCCAATATTGGGCGGCATAAGGTGGCATGCAGATGGGCATTAGGTGGTGTGCTATTGATTTAGGAGGGTTTTTAATATTGGGTGGCATAAGGCAGCGCACTGATGTGCAAGCACAGGAACAGATCCACAGCACAATGGTTAAGACACTGACCAATGGTGCAGGGATCAAGGGTTCAATCCCCCACAGTGCCCAATGAACAAGGCTGTCTGAAACATTATGTACTATGGGGAAGATTGCTTTAGTAGTCATTTTATGTTTAGTTTAATTATCACTACTAGCAAACGTACTCTCAAAGCGTGTTAACATAAGTCGCCCTATAAGGCACATTTTAAAGTGCACTGTCCACCAAGGCACCCTAAAATGTCCCCTTTAGGGCACCCTATAAGTTGTGTCACAGGATAATGTATAGTGTACCTTATATGGACGGGAACCATAAGGTGCCCTATAGGGCGCCCTATAAAGCGCCCTCAGAGCCACCTTATGGGTACAGTATGCTGAGGGTCTGTTTGCTGGCATCAAAAATGTACATTAAAAAAAGATAATGCTTTGAACAACCCTATCAAATAACCCCACTGTGGGTTTGAACCCATGCCCTCTGGCTTCACAGGCAGTGAAGTAACCATAGGGCCATAGCTCTAGAGCTGCTAGCAAGCTCCTGGCTGGCTGCAGAGAGCCTGCATGTCACCACACAGACAGTCTGCTGTGGTCACCAGGATAGGGTTAGCCCACCCGTACCCATGATGCACTGCACATGCAAATCAGCTGTCCACAGAAGAACACAAGATGGGGAATGCACCCCCACAGCACCTCAGCCTGGTAGGGGGAAGTGACCATGTGCACCCACACAGCACCTCGGCCTGGTAGGGGGTACTGACCATGTGTTTTACTGGCACAGAGTAGCTACACACCATCACATTGTGTGGGTACTGTGCTCACCCTGAGGGTGCGATGAGGCACCCAGGACCAGGTCCACAACACTGGCCATGCTGGAGGTTCAAAGCTGTATTAATGTGTGAGATAGGTAGATTCTGCAGGAACACCTTGGATATTTCTGTCTGACTCTGTCAGGTGTAACCCCCATGGATCTCTAGGTGTGTTATGTGCTACCACCCAATGTTCTCTCTAAATTTCTGTAGGCTGTGTGCAGCTTTTGAAGGAAAGTTAAATTTTTGTGTACCACATAACAACACTCAGAGTTATATATTTTAAAATTTGACTACACATCAGAATAGAGTATGTACACCACAATGATTTTAATCAAATTAAATGAAAATAGACAATTACTAAATTAAGCAGAAAATTTCTAGTAATTACAATCATAACGTTTAAATTTTAAGACGTCTGTGTTGTTTTCTATCAGAATCAGAGCTGTAATTTTTGTGCGCTCTGTTGTAAAGTATGTGCGCTCGCTCGGCAAGGTGTGTGCATGCGCACACGCGCACAGCTTAGAGGGAACAGTGCTACCACCCCCCTCCTCCAGGGCTGAGGGCAGCAAACAGGGTCTCCTATCAACAGATCCACATTCTACCTCCCTGCAAAGGTGGCAGTAGAGGGGAACATCAACCCCAGTCCTGCTGAGGAAAAGATACCCCACAGGGCAGTCAATGCAGCTCTATACACGTCCATAACACAATAGCCAACAGACATTAGGCCTGGATATGCTAAGGTGCACCCCACCACTATCTGATATTCTCCTGCATCAAGCCATCAGCCGCTGCACCCTGCAAGCTGCTCCATCAAGACACATATCAGCTGCAAACAGTCTTCTAGCTAGTTCATAGTGCATGTTCCCAATGGAGAAGCATGCACCCAGAACTGGGATGTCAACATACACAACAAGCAGATAAATCAGTGACTGGGCCTCAAAAGGAAACCCATATATATCACATGAGAGAAATACTATATAGCACTATGGGGGTGCCTAGACATGCTGTCATCACTGCACAGTCAGGGTGAGAGTGATCCCCCAGCAGGACATACAGAGGTCACCCTGTCTGTGTAGGTGGTGGCCGGCCACTACAATGTCCCAGCCAATGTCTGTCTATACCAGGGGTGGGCACCTCCGGTCCTGGAGAGCCGCAGACCAGTCAGGTTTTCGGGATATCCCTAATAAACATGCATGAGATATATATGCATTAGAGATATCCTGCCAACCTGACTGGTTTGTGGCCCTCCAGGGCTGGATCTGGAGACCCCTGCCTCACACCTCTGTCATTTAAGATTGTGAGTGGACAAGGTGCAGATGTCCAAGACATCAAAAAGGTTAGATAGAATTTGTCACAGTCCTCCTCACTTCTCACCACCACCAAAAAATTGTCTATTAGACAACTTTTTGGTGGTGGTGAGAATAGAGGAGGAATGTGACACATTCTATCTACCCTTTCGATGTCTAGGACAACTGTACCTTGCCCACTCACGATCTTAAATGACAGAGGTGTAAGGCAGGGGTCTCCAAATCCAGCCCTGGAGGGCCACAAACCAGTCAGGTTGGCAGGATATCTCTAATGCATATATATCTCATGCATGTTTATTAGGGATATCCCGAAAACCTGACTGGTCTGCGGCTCTCCAGGACCGGAGGTGCCCACCCCTGGTATAGACAGACACACACTCCCACACCTATGCCAGCATTGTGCTACTATAGAGGAGTTTAACAGCCTTGCCCACCACACCAGTCCTGGGCACAGTACAGGCATGGATATGATACGCAATACTGTTGGGGGTCACTCCCCAGAGTGGTAAACACTGTCAGAGACCAGACCTGAAGCACACACCGCAGACCGCAGACATCAGAAAGATTGTTATGATGGAGCTCAAAGAGCAAACTGTGCTTAACGTAGGACTTGCTATCTGCCAGTACTCATTGGAAACGTTTGATAGGTGTGTACTGTTTACCCAGGTGTCGGGTGGCATTGCTAAGGTATGCAAGTGCTAGTATTGGGAGATGCACGCAGGGCCCAATGTCTTGCCTCTCCAGGAGGCATTGGCCAATGGGGCCTGTGGGTGTGTCTGGCCCTGTTGGCTGCTGCTTTACGGCAGGGTTTCCCAACTCCAGTTCTGGTGTTCCAAACACTGTTCGGGCTTTCATGCTGTCCCTCAGAAATATGCATGAGCTACATCTGCATACCATGGGGGTGGTGCATAGATATGCAGCACAGGCATCTTTATTAGAGGCAGCATGGAACCTGAATGGTGTGGGGCCCTCCAGGACTGCATTTGGGAGACTCTGCTCTAGGTAATGCGCCTGTTTATGGTGTCTGTGTTTGGTGTGGTAAAATATAGGCGTATTAACCATGCGTATGTTCTCAGCAATAAAGGTTTGTCCTTGCTATCACGGTTTAGTTGTGGGAAAAATATGTGGACTGGATTGGCAGTATCTGCAGCTGGGCTTTGAACCTGTGACCGTCTGTCCTTGCATGCACTGCACCACCATGTTGCCACAGATATACTGCATTCCCTGGGGAGTTCATGACTGTACATCTGACAGAGTCTGTCTGTTGCAGTGGACGGTGCAAGCCTGCACAGGCCTAGGCCACTGTCTGCTGTGGATTGCAGCCACTGCCCCCTCCACCACCTATACCCTTCCGCCAACATGCAGACATGTCCTTATCTTGGAAAATCACAAAAGAATAAATCCCAATGGGAGAGATTAATAAATACCCCACCAAAAAATCTCCCCAAGACTCCTTAATGAAATCAATATGTCTTTTTGTCGGGCCGCAGAGAGGGAGGTTAAAACAAATTTTAAAACCACTCCAGACTGCTGCGGACCATTTTAATCATCAAACAGTTCTTTAGTAAAATATGTGAAAAAAGTGAAAACTTATCTCAATAACCGAAGAGAAGAAATTCAAAAACTTGAATGCTGAAGTCCACATTTGAGATGGCACGACGTGCACGTTTCGAGGTCGAAAACCCCTCTATCAAGCGCTCTTTATGGACGTCACTAAGAAATGATTCTTCCTCCTGTGCTGATCAAACAAAGCCTTGTGCATCCATTTAAAAAAAAACCCCGGTTCACACCGGGTGACCAATCAAAAAAAGGAATCCGTCCTACTACCATTGGTCAGCCAAAATGTCATTCAACAAGGGAACCGAAAAATAGGGGGTTTAAATCGGGAGATTGAGTGGTTGAGTGCTCTTTAAATTCATGCTCGTGAATATAGGGGTTTCCTGTTGCGGTGGATATCCCCTTTTTTCCGAGCTGTTCTTTAGTTCTGGTTGAGTTTATCAATGAACAATGTGATATCACATAGGGGCATGTTTACTAAACATTCCTAACGTGCGGGGCCGCGCTAGTGTGCCTGTGCCATATAAGGAGTGGGCGGTTCAGGCAGAAAATAGAAAAAAAACGGTAGTAAGCAACCGGACGTGTGCGCGTCGTGCTAATGTGCGGGGGTCGACATTAGCGCGTGGAAAGGCAAAGTGGCGCGCTGCTGAGTATACAAAACAACAGAGCCGTAGTACAATGGTGAAGACACTGACCAATGGTGCAGGGGCCATGGGTTCAATCCCCCAGTGTGCGCAATGACAAAGGTCAGCTGAGGCAGTAACTGTAATGATTAAAATTGTTTTAGGAGGCAAATTAATTTGGAACCGCATAAGGCAGCGCACAGTTATTTATGAGCGGCATAAGGCGGCGCACAGTGCTTTTTGGGCGGCATAAGGCGGCGCACAGTGCTGTTTGGGCGGCATAAGGCGGCGCACAGTGCTTTTTGGGCGGCATAAGGCGGCGCACAGTTAATATTTGGGCAGCAGAAGGCGGCGCACTGGTCCCCTTGGGCGGCAGAAGGCGGCGCGCTGATAGGCACAAGGTGGCGCGCTGATGCACAAGCATAGGAACAGAGCCACAGCACAATGGTTAAAACACTGACCAATGGTGCAGGGATCAGGGGTTTAACTCCTCACAATGCCCAGTGAAAAATGCCTGCTGAGGCAGTATGTATTATGTTGTGGAGTGCTGTAGGAGGCTGTATAATTTTATTTTGTTATCACTACTAGCAAACGCACTCTCCCAGCATGTTAACATACGGCGGCCCATAAGGCACATGTTACAGTGCACTGTTCGCCAAGGCACCCTTGAATGTCCCCTATAGGGCAGCATGTATGTTGCGACACAGGATAATGTATAGTGCACCCTATAGGGATGGCAACCATAAGGTGGCCTACAGGGCGCCCTATGAAGCACCCTCAGAGGCACCTAATGGGTATAGTAAGCTGAGGGTGGTCTTGCCGGCATAGACATATGTACAGTAAATAAAAATAAAGGGGTGGACAGCCCTACCAAAGGGCCCCACTGTGGGTTTGAACCCATGACCTCTGGCTGCACAGGCAGTGATGTAACCATTGCGCTACAGCTCCATAGCTGTAAGCAGGCTCCTGGCTGGCTGCAGATAGCCTACACGTCACCTCACAGACAGTCTGCTGGTGTCAACAGGATAGGGTTAGGCCACCCGTACCCATGATGCACTGCACATGCAAATTAGCTGTCCGCAGATGGACACAAGATGGGGAATGCACCCCCACAGCACCTCGGCCTTGTTGGGGGACGTGACCGGGTGCACCCACACAGCACCTTGGCCTAGTAGGGGGCACTGACCGGGTGTTTTACTGGCACAGAGTAGCCACACACCGTTACATCGTGCGGGTACTGTGCTCACCCTGAGTGTGCAATGAGGTGGCCAGGACCAGGTCAACAACACCTGCCATGGCTGATGGAGGCCAAGCGGGCGTTCCAAAGCAGTGTTAATGTGTAAGATAGCTAGTTTCTGCACAAACACCATGGATATCCCTGTCTGCCGCCATCAGGCACCCCCCCCCCCCCGTGGCAAACATGGTCCCCATCAAAGGATCCACACTCTACCTCCCTGCAAAGGTGGCAGTAGAGGGCAACATCAACCCCAGTCCTGCTGAGGAACACCACCCCCCCCCAGGCAGGCAGCTCCATACACAGCCATAACACAATAGCAGACAGACATAAGCCCAGGGTATGGTAAGCTGCACTCCACCACCAGATATTCCCCTGCAGCAAGCCAACAGCCATTGCACCCTGCAAGCCATTATAGCAAGACATTTACCAGCTACAAACAGTCTGCTGGTTAGTCCATAGTGCATGTTCCCAATGGAGATGCATGCACCCAGAACTGGGCTGTCTGCATTCACAGCAAGCAGATAGATCAGTGACTGGGCCCCAAAGAGAAACCCATATCTATCACATGAGAGAACTACTATACAGCACTATGGGGGGGCCTAGCCATGCTGTGGTCACTGCACAGTCAGGGTGAGCATGATCCCCCAGAAGGACATGCTTTGGCCACCCTGTCTGTGTAGGTGGTGGCCGGACACTACAATATCCCAGCCAATGTCCCTGCCAGGGCCCTATGCCCAGTGCAGATGCATCCTGGCCACGCCACCCTGCCCTGGCTATACCCATGGTACCTTGCACCTCATTATGCACATTGGCTGGCCAATACTGGCAACAGTGCTGGAAGTGTGGGCTGTTGAAGGGGCTTGCAGCCAACACCCACTGTATAGACAGACACACACTTCCACACCTCTGCCATCATGGTGCTACGATTGAGGGGGTAAGTAGCCTTGCCCACCAAACCGGTCCTGAGCACGGCAAGGCATGGATATGGTACGCATTACAGCTGGTGGTCACTCCCCAGGGTGGTAAGCACCGTCAGAGGCCAGGCCTGGAGCATGCCCCGCAAACACCTAACAGATTGTTTGGATGGGGTCAACTAGCAGTATGTACGTAACGTATGGATATCTGCCTGCCTGTGCTCCTAGCAAACGTCTCAGAGCTGTGTACCGTATACCTCAGGTGTAGGGTGACATTGGTAAGTTATGCAAGTGCTCGTTGTGGGTGCTGCATGCACGGTCCAATGTTCTGCCTTTCCAGGAGACATTGGCCAATGGGGCCTGTGGGTGTGGGTGTGTCTGCCCTTGATAGCTGCTGCTTTACGGCACAGATTCCCAACTCCAGTCCAGGTTTGCATCACACTGTTCGGGTTTTCCTGCTATCCCTCATGAATATGCATGGCTACATCTACATGCCATGGGGGTGGTGCATAGATATACAGCACAGGCATTTGTATGAGTGTCAGCATGGAACCTGACTGGTGTGTGGCCCACCAGGACTGCATTTGGGTGATTCTGCTCTAGGTACTGCCCCTGTTCATGGTGTCTGTGCTCAGTGGGGTAAAAGATAGATGTCTTACCATTGCATATGTCCCCGCCATGAAAGGTGTGTCCTTACTATCACTGTTTAGTTGTGGGAAAAATATGTGGGCAGGATTGGCAGTAGCCCCAGCTGGGCTTTGAACCTGTGACCTTCTGTTCTTGCATGCACTGTCTGTGTGCACTGCACCACTGTGTAGCCACAGATTGGTTGGATTCCCTGGACTGTCCATGACTGTGGATCCGGCAGGGCCTGTCTGTTGCAGTGGACTGTGCCAGCCTGCACATGGCTAGGCCTCTGTCTTCTGTGGTTAGCAGCCACTGCCCCCTGCACCACATGTACTTGTCCGCCAACATGCTGGCATGAACGTCTCTCAGAAAAAGCAGTTGGCCTGATTGCAATGTGGCAGTACGGGACTGCATTTGGGGGACTTGGCTGTAGGTAATGCCCATTGTTGTGGTGTGTGTGCGGTGTTGGATAAAATATGGGTGTTTTCCCCATGCTTATGTTCCCTGCACTACAGGGGTGTCTGCGCTATCTTTATTTAGTGGTGGGTAAAACATAGGGACTGGGCTGGCAGGTGCCCCAGCTGGGTTTTGAACCTCTGCCCTCTGGTCCTAGAGGCAATGACTCTGTCTGCTGTACCACACTTTGGCCACAGAGACAGTGTAGCCCCTGGAGGCAGTAGGCCTGGCAGGATGGAGTCACAAACCCTGCTCTACGCATTTTTACTGTGGGCATATGCACCCTGTCTGGTGACAAACGTGCACATAAACACCAGAAATGACCACGGGAAAATGGGGGACAACATATCACCACGCTGGGCGACAGTGGTATTAATGGGCAACCATAGCAAACACTCCGAGGAAAGCTCCAAAAACGGAGATGTTTTTCGGAAGAGTCTCCGCTCCGTAGACCCTTCCAATATTCATCTCTTTTTTCTGGAGCTTTTCTGGGTGTGTTTTGTATATTTGCCCATCACTATAACTGTTCCCCAGCTGGATTACTATTTATAATAGTTTTGTTGTGGTCATTTTCAGGTTCTATTTGCAATTTTGTTCTGTGCACATATATCACACTGCTCACGTTTTTTAGGTTTCCCCGGTGTTCCTGTACATTGCTGACGGAAATGGTTTCTCTTCCCTTTAAATGCCCTCTACCACGAGGGTTTCACTCGCGCTAATATTTACATGGAAATTCGGGCCCGATACTGTGCGGGGAGCCTCTCCCCTCCCACTCTCCACCCATTGACCCCGTCCCTCCGCCCCTCCGGAGCCTTCCTCCGCCCTCTTTTAGCCGTTCCACGCCTCTATCGGACATTTGCGGGCCCGCACTTGTACGGGGCCCGTTAGTGTGCCGCGTACCTGTGCGGGGGTGAAACGCACGTGTGCGGGGCGTTTAAACGCGTTTCTGCACGTTTAAATGCCGCGTTGCCGTGCGCTATTTTGCGGCGCGCAGATTTGCGGACTTTAGTAAACATGCCCCATAGTCTTTTACGTTCATCCAATAGGTTGAAGGATCGCATCTGCGTGTCTTTTTCCTATTTTTCGGTTCCCTTGTTGAATGACATTTTGGCTGACCAATGGTAGTAGGACGGATTCCTTTTTTTAATTGGTCACCCGGTGTGAACCGGGGTTTTTTAAAAAATGGATGCACAAGGCTTTGTTTGATAAGCACAGGGGGAAGAATCATTTCTTAGTGACGTCCATAAAGAGCGCTTGATACAGGGGTTTTCGACCTCGAAACGTGCACGTCGTGCCATCTCAAATGTGTACTTCAGCATTGACGTTTTTTAATTTCTTCTCTTCGGTTATTGAGATAAGTTTTCACTTTTTTCACATATTTTACTAAAGAACTGATTGATGATTAAAATGGTCCGCAGCAGTCTGGAGTGGTTTTAAAACTTATCTTGGAAAAAGCATATGACCTGATTGAGTTGTGGCACTCCAGGACTGAATTTGGGGGACTCGGCTGTAGGTAATGCCCATTGTTATGGTGTGTGTGCAGTGTAGGGTTAAATATAGGTGTTTGAAACATGCTTATGTTCACTGCAATAAAGGAGTGTCTTTACTATCACTGTTTAGTGGTGGGTAAAACTATGGGGTATGTTTACTAAACGGGGCACTTGTGCGGGGCGCACATGAGCGCCCTAAAATGATGCATTTAAGTGCTCTTAAGCGCCCCATACACGTGCGCGGCACATTAATGGGTTCCGCACGCGTGCGCCGAAAACGCGCATGTTTTCGGGGCGCTCATGTGCGATAGAGGCGTGGAAAGGCGAAATGAGGGCGGAGGAAGGCCCCCGAGGGGCGGAGAGACGGGGTCAATGGGTGGAATGTGGGAGGGGAGAGACTCCCCGCACAGGAGCGTGCCCGAATTTACAAGGAAAAAATACCGCCAGTGAAACACCCGCGTTAGAGGTGATTTAAAGGGAAGAGAAACCATTTCCGTCAGCAATGTACAGCAAAATCGTGGAAACCCAAAAAACGTGAGCAGTGTGAAACATGTGCACAGAACAAACTCGCTAATTTAACATGAAAATAACCACAAACAAGTATGCGAAAATCTTAATTCTGCTGGGCAACACTGCTATTAATGGGCAACAATAATAAACACTCCCAGGAAAGCTCCAAAGAATTGAAATGAATATTGGAAGGGTCTATGGTCCGTGGACTCATTCAAAAGCACTGCAATGTAATGGAACTGTCCTGGGAGTGCATATCAGGTTTTCCAGTGATATCACTGATGCACTGTTTGGTTTATTTCTGTGACTGCACCTATTTGGAGGGCATATTTGTGTGTGTTCTGCACCTCTGTCCCCATACAAAGAAAACGTGCCCACAGTAAACCTATGCAGAGCAGGGTGTCAGGCTCGTGCGGCCAGGTTTCCTATCTCCAGATACTGCACTGTCTCTGTGGGCACAGTGTGGTGCAGCGGACACAGCCAGTGACTGCATGACTAGAGGTTCACAGGTTCAAATCACAGCTGTGGTTCCTGGCAACCCAGTACCCATATTTTTAACCACCACTAAACAGTGAGAGTTCACACACTGCTTTACTGCAGAGAACATAAGCATGGTCTCAACACCTACATTTTACCCCACACCGCACACAAACCAGAGCAATGGGCATTATGTACAGGCGAGTCCCTCAAATTCCGTCCTGGAGTGCCACAACGCAATCAGGTTATATGGGTTTGCCAGATAAGGACTGCAAGCCACAGCAGACAGTGCCGTAGGCGTGTGTAGCCTGGCACCGTACACAACAACAGACAGGCACTGTCAGATGTAAAGTCATGGACTTCCCTGGGAATGCAGAATATATGTTTAGAAACAGTGGTGCAGTGTACACAGACAGTGTGTGCAACAACAGAAGGTCACAGGTTCAAATCCTGTCTGTGGCTCCTTGCAACTAGTCCACATAAGTGTACCCTTAAAAAACCAGGCATTAAAGACTGATAGTTTTCTGTTGAGAACCCAAGATATTTTGGCATATGTTTATGTTATCTTCAACAGTACCCACCACATAAACATGTGCATCACCTACAGCAGAGTCAAACAAAAGCAGTCCTGGAGTGTCCCACACCATTAAAGGTTAATGCAGACTCCAATATAAGGCCATGTGAGCATGTTGACGGCAGGGGAACTGGTGACACCTGTCCACATCACACCATGGCCTATCTGTTTTTAGGTGGGTGCTGTGTAGTGCAACAGACAGGGTTAGTCTGACAAACAGACATGGATTTACCTGGAAATGCACTGTCTCTGTGTCAAGAAGGTGGTGCAAAGCACACAGGCACTGCCTGCAGGAGGTGAAAGTCACAAGTTCAAATCACGTGTGTCAGGTCTGCCGAACCAATCCCCGCAATTGTCACATCCCCTAATTTTTCTCAAAAAACAAACCACCTGTAGTGGGAAAAGTGCAAACAGGGACAGTACATGTATATTGTCTCTCAAGGTGGACATATAAGAGAGAAATGTGCATCACATAGATCAGATTTCCTCAAATGCAGTCCTGGAGGGCCACAATTTATTCACATGTTATGATGTCTTAAATAAAGATGTCTCTGTTCATCTGCATGTGCCGGTCCATGGTATGCAGATATATCTCATGCATATTTCTGAGGCACATTTGTGAAAATGTAGCAGTGTCTGTTACAACAGGACTGGAGTTGGGGACCTCTGCCAGAGATTACCGATCAACAGGAGGCGAAATGACCAGACACACAGGCTTCAGGACCCAAAGCCTATTGGACAGTCATGATAGTGTGCGTTGCGTCCATCTCATAAAACTAGTATGTGCGCACTGTAGCACTGTCACCATAAACCTTGAAATACACCACACATATAGCAACATGTTGATCTGATCAGTGGCAGATATCAATGTCTACGTTCATCACAATATGGTTATTGAGTGGTATCACACCAATATGTCTGATGTTTGTGGAGTGTGTCTCAGGTCTGTTGTTTGACGATGTTCCCCACCATGGGGTGTGACAGTAGCACTATTGCATAGCCTAGCCATGCATGCACTGTGTCCACGACTGCTGATTTGGCATAGACTGGAAAAACTATCTATAGTAGCACAGTGATGGCATAGCTGTGGGATTGTGTGGCTGTACATCCAGTGTGTGATGTATGCAACACCTTACTCAGCGCACAATGTTTGTACTGTGTGCAGTGTTAGCTTGCCATTGTGCATAATGAGGTGCTAGGTATTGTGGTTAGACCCCCGACAGGCTGTTCTCGGCAGGATGCATGAGGACAGAACGTAGGGCAATGTAAGTGAAATTGCAGTGTGTGGTCATCAGTAGCATGGACAAGGTAGCCCAAGCATGTCCTCCTGGAAGGTCACTCTCACCCTGACTGAGTAGTTACCATAGCATGGCTAGGTCAGCTGTAGTGGCAACAACATCTTTTGCAAGTGATATCTATGGGTTGCCTTTTGGAGCCCAATCACGAATGTAACTGCTTGGTGAGTGTGCAGACGTCCCAGTTTGGGTTGCACACATTGTCACCAGTAGTATGCAGTATGGATTAGCTATCAGACTGCTTGCACCTAGTATGTGTAAGGGTGCCACACTTTGAAGGGTGTAGCAGCTGCAGCTTATCTGTGTTTGCTGCTGGACAATGTCAGATAGTGGTGGTGGGCTGCTGCGCATGTCCAGGCATGCCATCTGTCTGCTGTCACCTTATTGATGTTCACATAAATGCATGCTCCACGCTGTATGTTGTATTTTCCTCTGCTGGACAGAGGTTATCACTTCCCACCAGCAGCACCATTGCAGTGATGAGTTTGATTGTTACATTTGGGTGTTGTCACATAATCTGTCTGTCTAACACACTTCTCCCCCTCCCCAACACATAACTAATGTGGCGGTGGCAATGGCCACCACACAGGATATGACTGATGTGGTTGCAGCAAATTGCTTAAGGGGCTAAACATCACAGGGAAATAACAGATGCCCATAAGTGTATGTGTATGTGTATGTGCATCTACAAGTGCTACTCATCAGACACTGTGACTGATGTGGACTCACACCATAGGCTATCTTAGCTGAGCCAGGTGCTGTGGTCATGGTTCTGGGTTTCCCCTCTCACATTCAGGGTGAGCACAGGAGCCGCACACTGTGATGTCCAAGACTAACTCTGTGTCATTAACGTCCAGTCCTGGAGGGCCACAAACCAGTCAGGTTGGCAGGCTATCTCTAATGCATATATATCTCATGCATATTCATTAGGTCTATCCCAAAACCTGGCAGGATTGTGGCCCTCCAGGACAGGTTTGACACCTATGACCTACACGCTCATTAATCATGTTCATACGTAGGTGTTTCTGTGGCTGCATAAACCATATTGCTTATATTTGTAGACTGCTTATTTACATGTGCAGTGCATCATGGGTATGTGTGTTTGAAGTCTATCTTGGTAAAGAAAGCAAACAGGTCATGTGTTGGCCCATACTCAAACTGTAGCCAGCCAGGGGTGTGTTAGCAGCTATGGCAGTGGTTCTGAAGCAGTCCTCCGTGAAAGTCTAGCCATGACGTGTGTTTATGTTAGTACAAATGAAGATGCATGAGATATATATGCATTACAGATGTCTTGCCAAACGGAGTCCTGTGTGGCCCTCCAGGGCTGCCCATCAACAACCCTGCCAAACATCTCTGTCATCTACGTTTGTAAGTGGGCAAGGTGCTGATGTGCAAGACATCAAAAAGTTCACATAAACTGTGTAACATGCTTCTCTGCCTCTCACCACCACCAACATCTTATTGATTAGACAACTGCATGGTGGTCATGAGAATTGACAAAGTATGTCACAGTGTGTATATATGCTTTTCATGTCTGTGACATCTGCACTTTGTACACTCACACACCTAAATGACAGAGGTGTAAGACAGGGGTCTAAAAATAACGACCTGTAGGGCCACAAATCTGTGAGGTTGCCAGGGTAGCTCTGATGCCTACAGATCTCATGCATATTAATTAGGGCTATACTGATCAGCAGACTGGCCTAGGAGTTCAAGGAGGAGTGTCTCTCATACACAGAGCTATGGAGATTTCGCCCCCTGTGACGTCACAACGTGTAGAGACATAAGTAATGCCTCTGATTCTACAGTGGGCTAATCTAATATGGCTCTCTGAGGCCTCTTCCCTTTGTAATGTCATTTTGTGGTGCCACCAACAACACCCTCAATGCTGTAGCATGAAGCTTCCCCAAAAGTTCCCTATAAGGTTCGTTGATTTGAACATTAGAAGGTGCTGTTGTGGACACTGCACCTCATATTGTCCTTTCTGGAGTGACTCATAGGGTACCTGATGTGCCACACTAGGTTATTGCATTGTCACAGTGTGTTTGTTCAAAAAACAAATCCAAAGAACAAAGGCCACACAAACCACTGTTGATAGTAGATAGTAATGTGCCAGCAAGTCATATAGATTAGGCTGACGGTGTGAAGGAAAACACGACGTCTGTAACATAGGTAGGTATGACAGTGAATGTGGTGCACACCCCAGCCACTCAGTCTGTATGTCAGCACATCCACCTCACATCTACATCCATGTCCATCGCATGCCAATCTCAATAAGCCCAATATGTGTGCTATGCAACCTAATGTGGATGTAGCATGTGCAGATGCAACCCCCCCCCCATGCCATCACATACATAATTTATGGGCTGACATTGAGATGGAGTAGTGAACATCATCTATTGCGACACATATCTCCATATCACCAGGGTGCCTGATAGGCCAATTTGATGGTCTCTCAAAACACCATGTTGAAGTAGCAGTTGTAGTGGCAGTCAGTGCAATGTTAAAGGCGTAGCACATCACATCAAACATATGCCTAAGAACCAGTGTGGAAGTGATGATAAGTTCAAGTCCCAAATGTGTCAACACCATAAGGTCATGAAATATTTATGTTTTTTAAATAAGACACACACAGCACTGTATATTTCAGTTGTGGTGCGCATGTGCGCAACTCGTTCCGCAAAACAATGTGCGGGGCGCAGTTGAACGTCATATGTTTAAAAATTGCGCCAGTTGCGGGACGCTGTGGCACAACAAATCTATAAAAAAGGCATCAGATGCGGAGCGCAATGAGACGTGTTACGTTGCCAAAGTGCGCCATTTTCGGGGCGCAGTTGGACGAAATACGTCGCTAAACTGCGGCATTTGCGGGGCGCAGTTGCATGTAAAACATTGGAAATGTGTGGCATTTGCGGGGCGCATGCGCGTCAATGATGCTGCATGCAATCAGGTGATAATATCTCAAAATGGCGACCAGAAGCAGAAAGCCTGCATTCACTCCTCGTGAGCTCCGCATCCTGTCTCGCCTGATTGCCACAAGGCAGGATAAGCTCTTCCCCGGGCCAAAACAGGTACAGGGACAGCAGAAAGGTCCGCAGGGCCTGGGAACGGCTACAAAGACGATTTAATAGAGAAGCTGAATTCCCAAGGGAGGTAAGTGGATGGAGACAGGTCATTAGAAATAGACATGTATATCTAGAGCCTGTGTGCATTGCAGATCTTCATGCTGTTGGGGTCAGGTATTGTGTGTCAGTTATGTGCTGCAGCTGAACATACATCCCATATTGTCTTTGTATAAGATGTGACAGGTGTGACCTTTACCCAGGTGGTGATGGATATGGTCACACAGGTCATGATGCTAGCCCTATTACCTGGCAGTTGCTGCTGTGCACGTGCCAACACATACTGTAATAAAGCAAACCCATAGATCAGCTTAAGTAGATCCAAATCACATCATATGAATATGGTGAAATGTGTAGCTGCAGCAAATAACCTTTCCATCCACAGAAAGGGTATGTGAAGCAAAGCATTAATGGTATGTCAATCACCCAGGTGATCTGGTTGTTTTTGCCAATGTTGTTCAATATGCCCCCCTATCCCCAGCGGTCCTGAGAGCTCATCACAGTGGGCTATCAGTCACCCTGGAGATGTGTGCTCAAGCAATGTAATACATACACCCTATCACCAGGGGACTAGAGAGGCCATCACACCGGCTCATCTGTCATCATGGTGATAATGGTCTGTGTACTGTCACAGTACAAAACAGTATCCCTATCCCCAGGGGTGCTGTAAGACCATCACAGTGGCTGTCCATGTATCCTGGAGATATGGTTGTTTGTGCTGAACTAGTTCAAAACATCTTCCCTATGTCCAGGAGTCCTGAAAGGCCATCACAGTGGCCTTTCATGTATCCTGGAGATATGGTTGTTTGTGCTGAACTAGTACAAAACATCTTCCCTAATTCCAGGAGTCCTGAAAGGCCATCACAGTGGCCTTTCATGTATCCTGGAGATATGTTTTTGTGTGCTGAAACAGTTCATTACATCTTCCCTATTTCCAGGAGTCCTGAAAGGCCATCCCAGTGCCCTTTCATGTATCCTGGAGATATGGTTGTTTGTGCTGAAACAGTTTATTACATCTTCCCTATTTCCAGGAGTCCTGAAAGGCCATCCCAGTGGCCTTTCATGTATCCTGGAGATATGGTTGTTTGTGCTGAACTAGTTCAAAACATCTTCCCTAATTCCAGGAGTCCTGAAAGGCCATCCCAGTGGCCTTTCATGTATCCTGGAGATATGTTTTTGTGTGCTGAAACAGTTCATTACATCTTCCCTATTTCCAGGAGTCCTGAAAGGCCATCCCAGTGCCCTTTCATGTATCCTGGAGATATGGTTGTGCTGAAAAACAGTTCTTTCTTCCCTATTTCCAGGAGTCCTGAAAGGCCGTCCCAGTGCCCTTTCATGTATCCTGGAGATATGGTTGTTTGTGCTGAACGAGTTCAAAACATCTTCCCTAATTCCAGGAGTCCTGAAAGGCCATCACAGTGGCCTTTCATGTATCCTGGAGATATGGTTGTTTGTGCTGAACTAGTTCAAAACATCTTCCCTAATTCCAGGAGTCCTGAAAGGCCATCACAGTGGCCTTTCATGTATCCTGGAGATATGTTTTTGTGTGCTGAAACAGTTCATTACATCTTCCCTATTTCCAGGAGTCCTGAAAGGCCATCCCAGTGCCCTTTCACCCATCCTGGAGATATGGTTGTGTGTGCATAAAGAGTGTAATAGATGCTCCCTTTCCCCAGGAGTTAAGTGAGGCCACCACACTCGGCTATCACGCACCCTGGTGATATGGTCGTGTGTGAATAAAGAGTTTAATAGATCATCCATTTCCCCAGGAGTTAAGTGAGGCCACCACACTCGGCTATCACGCACCATGGTCGTGTGTGAATAAAGAGTTTAATAGATCATCCATTTCCCCAGGAGTTAAGTGAGGCCACCACACTCGGCTATCACGCACCCTGGTGATATGGTCGTGTGTGAATAAAGAGTTTAATAGATCATCCATTTCCCCAGGAGTTAAGTGAGGCCACCACACTCGGCTATCACGCACCCTGGTGATATGGTCGTGTGTGAATAAAGAGTTTAATAGTTCATCCATTTCCCCAGGAGTTAAGTGAGGCCATCACAGTGGTCTATCACGCATTCTGGTGATATGGTTGTGTGTGCCTAACCAGTTCAATACATTCTCCCTATCTCCAGGAGTCCCATGACCTGTGTAAGGTCCCTTGTCTATTATCCCACTGCAATGGTGTATGCAGCTGATGATGTGTGGCACAACACGCAACCGCCATGGGGCCGTAGGCCACATTGAATAGGTGGGTATGGCAGTCACATGTTGTGTTAGTTTATGACAGGTAAGTTGCACCTCTCACATAGTCCGTGAGGTCACTATCTCATCACACATGTCTGTGATCTATCACGATGAAAAGCTATGTGCACATGTTGATGTGTGTATAGGTACAACATCTCCATGACCTAGCCAAAGATATTCCCAAAGGCTGTAACAGAGCCATATTCTCCTCACGTTATGCATAGTTAGGTTACCCATCCTCACACCTCCTACAAATCCATTACCTTGGAGCAGGTGAACAGAACTGATGTTGTAGGAAAGCTACAGTCACCTCTTGTGGTTGGACACCACAGACACAAGCAGCCACATGAGCACAGGTGGCAATTGCGTAGTGTGTTGGTATGTTGTCTGTCCATGGTTTTTCAAAATACACCTGCTGTCATCATACAGGTCTTAGGTCATAGTGACATTTCTAAAAGATATAAGCCAGACTGGGTCATTACTACGTCTGTCACGCACAGTCTTCTTTCCAAAAACAGTGTTATAAGTAGTCCCTACACAGCTTGCATGTACCCCATGTGAAACATTGTTATCCTGGGACGTGCATAAACCCAAATGTCATGGGAGTGGGCCCTGGCAAGGTGAATATGGACACCCATACAATGTTCCTTGTAGGGACATATCAGTGACGTTTGGTAGAATATGATGTTGCCATTGGGACTGTTGTCCAGGACATGTGTAGGTGACTTCACAACAAATGGCTTGCAAGACCAAAACAGGGTTACCGGGGTTAGCAAGTACACCATCATTGTCATTCTCAATGTGGCATGGTCATGCAACGTCATGCAAGGGGGCCCCAGGTTATTGTCTTGATGCGTTTAGGCTGGCAGTCACACTGCAGATAGGTGTCACTGCAAACATGTCCACATATGCAACTATGTATGCAGGTCTCAATGGAAACACAAAATGGCACAGCACCAGCAGGATGTTCTCCATACATGTGGGTGTCATTAGTACCGACAGAGCGTGTATGCAAACAGTCTACAATGTTGTATAGGAAAGGTATTGTAATCAACCCACAGCACCTGTGTATGGTTAGGTTTCCTTTCCAAAACAACTTGGCCCACGTAATGGCTTCCCACAGATTAAGTCGGTCATTGTACCTGGCCTTGCTTAAATAAGTGTATGGTACGGATCCCCCTGTGCCACTGTCATTTTGTTTCTCTGCAGTCCTGCAAATATCCTAGATATGAAATATTCCCCAAGGTACATTGCACCAACACAATGAAACGTCTTTCGGAAATTAAAACACACCTTGTAAGACCACCCCCGGTGTCAGATTGGTTTCTGATGGCACATCAACCATGGGGAAGGCCCCCTTGCTTCCAGAACATATTTGTTGCATGTGCAGGTATTGTCTCTGTCACTGACAACCATTGTGGCTCTCGACATAGGTGATGGCTATCACAAAATATGTTGAAATGTATGGGCAGGGGGATATCAGCCAAGAGTGGCATGCAGGACACATGAGCCAACCTGAGTAACCTTTGCCCCACCAACGTGGCCTAGCACAAAGACATGTTGCAAGGCCATACTCTTTCACCCGTGCATCTCATGTAACCTAAACCAAATGGTTATGGCTCACAAAGGAAAATACCCATCATGAGAGGTGTACTGTCAATGGCATTGCCATTGAGGTGGACGTTCAAAACATAGAAGGCCAGTGTGAGTGGCAAGACCCCAAAACCACTATGGAACCCCATGATTTAAGACATGCCTCATCCTGTTGCATTAAACCTGCTCCATGCTGTGGCCACCTGGCGTGGGCCACTACTCATACACAGACATCATCAGTGTTGTTTGAACAGAGGACTGTGGCCATTGATCACAATGTGCCATGTGACCATGTGGCAGGCACAAGCTACGTTGAAACACAGATCATCCAAACTGCAACACCGGTTGCTGTAACAATTGCATGACTGTCAATGACAAATGCAACATGTGTTTAACAAACATCCCTCACCCCCTTGGGTTCTGTCGCATTCTGCAACTGCTCCAATGTATACCTTCTGCCGCTCCTGGTGTGCTAAACATACACATGAAGAGATTCAAATTTTGGACAGCTAGTAGCATCACACAAGCACCATGGCATGGCTCCAGAGACTGACATATGTGACGATGAGCAACATTAGTGAATAGGCTCAGTTGGTAATGGTGTTGTCCACATGTGATAAAACATTCCTTGTGCCCATGAAGATCCCCTGTGACAGGTGGTGAACTATGCTATACATGAAACACACATCAGTGGAGCTGAAGTGTCGAGACCCAGGACACACTATTGTATGTTTATGTTGCCCACCCACCAGACATATGTGCTCACTCATGCTCCCACCCATATTTTCTCACACACACAGGTCGAGGATCTGAGAAAGAAAGGGAGGGAGCTACGCCTGCACCATGGCGCATACCTGCAGCGCATGAGGAATGCAGAATCATCACATGGTGATGGTGTGTATTGATGACGTGGCTGCCCACCATCAGAGGTCACAGTGGCCCATCAGTGTGCATGGTACCTGCATGGGTACATGTGATGTGTCACACACATCTACGTGTGCTGATGACTGTCATCTTCCACAGATGGTGATGACAGTGACGAAGACCCCCGTACCTCTGCCTATGCCCTCCGTAGGCCCACCTCCCGCGCTGCCGTGGAGGTGGTAGTCCTGGACACCAGTGGGGAGGAGGCAGAGGGTCCTGAGGAAGACACAGCGGAGGGGGTCATGGGGGATGCTGGGATGGAAGGTGTGGGTGCCAGGGTCACAAGGGGGGGTGAGGGCGCAGGTGATGTGGGTGGGGGGGAGGTGGTGGGGGGTGTTGGGGAGGAGTCAGGGGGGGAAGAGTGGCCGCAGGGTGCCTGGGAGAGTGACATAGAGGACAGTGCAGCACAGGGCACTGTTGGCTCCCGCCATCAAGGGCAGGTTGCTCCAACATCCAGGGCCCCACACACAGTGCATGCAGATGCCACCACACAAACACCAAGAACAATGTGTGTGTGTGGTGGCAGATGTGTTGTACATCTGTGTGAGGCTCTGGATGCACTGGAGCAGCGGGTGCACCGGTTGGTGCACCTGCAGGAATGGATGGCGGGAGCCATGGAGAGGGTGGTTACTGACATTGAGCATCTGCCATGTCGGCAGCCATCCCCTGAAGGGCGTCACAGGCATCATTGATGGTGCCTGTGACGTCCACACATGTGCCCTGTGCTGCCCTGTCCGCCATCACGGGGCAGGCTGAGGGAGGGTGGGGTCATGTGGGGGTTCGGGGTTAGTGTGTGGGAGTGTGTTTATTGCGGGTGTGTGTGTGCGGGGTGGGGAGGGTTTGTTTTGGGGGGTGGGTGATGGCATTTTCCCCCTACCCTAAATATGTATATAGTTTTATTTTTGTTTGTACATATTAAAGTATTTGTTCAGAACCCTGTAATAGTCACGTGTCTCACGTAGCATATGACTATAGATGCCAGCATGTCATATGTGTGCAGCCACATACATTCCTGATGGGTAAACATGCGTGTGATACCTCAATTGGCACCACATGCAGTGTGTCGGGAAAATCATGTGTGTAGGTGTGTGATAGCAGGGTGCTGCATTACATGTTACAATGTAGTGGCTGCCCCACAGACGTACTTGCCACAGGGATGTATATACATGACCCACATGTTCTCACATATATGAGCCGGCAAAATATGTGGCACACAAATGTCTGCCTCTGTAACATGCATCCCTATGGTGGGTTGGGGTGCATGTGACCACTAATATAGGTGAGGGCACGGGTCACACATATGCCACCAATGTGTCGTGTATGACGGGTTCCAGACGGTGATGTTTATGGAACGTAAACAGGCCATTTATAACACAGTACCCCTGTGTCCACATCAAGGGTGGTGAACCGTGGTTCTGTAGAGCCGCAGGGCAGTCAGGTGTTGGAAATATTCCTAATGAGTGTGGCAGAGATATATATGAATTGGAGATATTCTGTCAGCGTGACTGATTTTTCGGCCCTCCAGGGCTCGCTTTTGAGAGACCTGGATTACACCTCTGCCATTTTGGAATGTGAGTGGGCAAGGCGCAGATGTCCCCGACATCAAACATGTTACCTAGAGTGTGTCATATTCCTCCTCACCTCTCACCACCAACAACATATTGCCGTTGCCACCACCCTTTACTGCTGGTGAGAAACAAGGAGCAATGTTACGCATTCCAAATAACCATCCGATGTCTGTGACATCTGCACCTAGCCCAAAATAAATCGTACATGACAGAGGTGTAAGGCAGCGCTCTCAAAATCCAGTCTTGGAGGGCCACAAACCAGTAAGGTGGTCATGATAATTGTAATGCTGATATATATCGCCAGCATATACATTAGGGATATGCTCAGAACCTGACTGGTCTGCGGCTCCACAGTATCACGGTTCCACACCCATGTTCTACATGGATGTCTGTGCACACTGTGCCGCTGCAGCTCAGAGGCTGTGGTGACACATTGTGCTAGTGAAACATTACATATGTGTGGATCATGGAAATAGTATATGTGTGTGGCAAAGTAGCTTATGCAGTGGACATGGTTGCAGATCCTATGGTCCTCCCACCCCCCTCTCAGAGATACACATGGGACCAAATGGACACTCTTTGGAAAGAAACAGTGTATCTATTTTTGGACAGCTGTTTATTATCACAGCTATTCTCTCATATAAAACTATTGTTACAAACATGTGTGTAATACATTTCAAAGATCCCCCCAAGCCAATTACATAACACAAACACAACATACTAATCACATATGTCTTCTTTCACATATAACCCAAACCAAGCCGCAATAACAGAAAAAACTATGTACATAGTTGCTAAAAATGAACAGTGCAACAAAGAGAAACCTTTGGTTTCTTGCTGTACATTTCTATATTATCATAGGTTACTGATGGCGTGGTCGGCCACGCCTGCCACGTCGGGCCCCTCTCCCTGGCAAGGCTATATCCTCCTCCGGATACATTGGTGGTGCAGGTGCAGCTCGGATCAGAACATCACGTATGCCCTCAAGGGCCTCACACATGCGAGTTAGTGACATGGCTACGACCCCCTCATGTAATGTCCGGAGCTCAGCACAAACATCCCTGGTGTTCTGCTCCACAGCACAGCGAATCCGCTCCAGAGCACGTCGATTGGCTGTGAATGGGACACAGGGTGGTCAATGAAATACCTCTCCACTAAAACACCTTCATAAAGCAACATGTCATACACATCCCACACTAATGCTAATGTGATAGTGCTGAGTCATATGGGAACATGGTTAGGGGTATAACACATATATCTCACTGTACTACAACTAATAGAAACACAGAGAACACTATACAGGAAGAAGATGTGGGAGGCCAACACAACAGTCATAAAATTGCTTCTGCATACACACCCACATACTACTGACGTGGCAACAGAATTGGGCAAGGACAGTCATCGCATATCCATTATTTAGGTCAGGTGCAGCATGCAGCAGCCATAAACACCTCAGATGGCCAGAAGCATTGTTGAACCGAGGAGTGTTTGGAAATGTCTGCACAGGTACAGCCACCTTCAGACACATATTCTCAATATGTACAGGTAATGGGTGATGTGTTATGAACTCAGTGGTATGGAATGACAGCACAGGAATGTCACACCTTACCTGCACATGTGCACTGCTGGCGCGTGTGTGTGACACGTGAGAGTTTCATGTGCACCTTGTGTACCACTTATGAGGGCTTGGGGATCAGATCTGGTAAACTTTGGAAAAGATCTGTAGGGTTCAGACAGAGCAAGGGAAGCAACATAGGAGGCCATCAGTGGTGGGCAACAACCAGGAAAATAGTGACGGGGTATGTTGAGGGAAGCACATCTGCTGGTACTGACTGGTGATGGACAGTGATAGCCTGAGTTGGCGGGTTATATGTCTGATTTCAATATCCATCAGGGGTTTGAACGGGGGGTTGTGTATTGTATAGGAAACACACATAGGTAGTTTGCTCAGCTATGTGCTTACGTGTGTCAATCCAATACAGGTCCAACCACACCTTTGATCACGTGTGCATTTGCACTGGTCATGCTCTTCCAGGGGTTTGCACGTAAGTAACATTGCGGATTTCAGCACCCGTCTGAAAAGGATTTGTGAATCTGGCTAATGCCGTTGCTGCACCAGCAAGGACAGAATGGAGTGTTGTCTAGGTCGCCCCTGTTTGCCTATAATGTGTGCAAGTATTTTATCATCTGTAAAGGGATAGTGTCTACGTTCTGCTGGTGTTTAGGCCACATGTGCTTTTGGTAACTGTGGTCTTGGCTTCTTTGGACACAGGGGTGTGATGGCTAGCGTGTCAGTAGGCACACTGCCTTAAGGGAGACACAATGCAGACAATGTTTATTTATTTATTTATTTATTTAACATTTTTTATATACCGCACTATTTACATCAGCGCGGTTCACATGTAACACAAATGTCCAGTGTGGGAAAACTACATTGGACTTACAATAAACAGGAATTTGAACTTGGAGAACATGTCAAACTATGTACATCACTCTTCGATCTATCTATGCATGTATTTAAAAGCCATTGTGAGGTGTAGAGTTAAGGTTGGTCAGGTGATTAACCGGGAGAGGAGGGACGGAGGGTCGGAGAGGGCGATTGGATGGATGGTGGGTAGGGATGAGGTGTGGCTACGTAATGTCTTCTAAGTTGGGGAAGCATTGCAGGAAGAGGTAGTGCTTCAAAGCCTTTCTGAATTGGTGAAGGTTGTTTATGGCACGGATGTTGGTTGGTAGGTTGTTCCAGCATGAAGGTGCTGATAGCGCAAAGGCGCGGTCTCTGGTGGTTTTCGTACATTTGGTGATGGGTTTCTGGAGTATTAGGGAGTTGGTGGCGGCTGATCTTCTCAGTCTGTTGGGTGGAGTGAGTTGAATAAGTTCAGAAAGGGCGCTGGCTGTACATTTGTTGATGGCTTTGAAAGTTATTGTTAAGATTTTGAAGGTGATCCTATGGCGTACTGGGAGCCAATGTAGCGTTTTCAGGATGGGGGTAATGTGCTCCCTTCTAGAGGCTTGGTGAAGGGTTCGGGCTGCAGTGTTCATTGCTAGCTGCAGCGGTTGAAGAGTGCACTTCGGAAGGCCATGGAGAATGGAGTTCGCATAGTCGAAATGGGGCATCACCAGTGACTGAAAGACTGTTCGAAAGTCCTCTGGCTCAAGTAGAGGTCTGATGTTACGTAACATACGGATCTTGTGGTAAATAGCTTTTGAGATGTTGCTTATCTGGGCGTTTAAGTTGAGATGTTGGTCGAGCGTTACTCCAAGGTAACGGATCGTTGACTTTGTGAGAAGTTCGGCGTCACGTACTTTCAGTGAAGGTGGCGGGGTAAATTCTTCATCTCTGCTGATGAAAAGTACATCCGTCTTTTTAAGGTTGATTTTGAGCTTCTGCGAGTGTAGCCAGTCTGTGACTGCGTTGAAACATGAGGATAATCGGGATAGGTCTGGGTGATCAGTATGTATTGGGGTGAACATGAGGACATCATCGGCATAGATTAGGCAGTTTATACCAAAGGACCTGATGATGGAGCAGATAGGCTGCATATAGACGTTAAAGAATAGGGCAGAGAGTGAGGAACCTTGAGGGACACCCTTCGTTAATGGGAATGGGGTGGAGGTTGAGGTACCGGAGCAGACGTGTTGCCATCTGTCATGTAGGTATGAGGTACACCATGCGAGGGCGGTGCCGTGGATTCCCTTTTCGACCAGGCGGGCCAGAAGTAGATCATGACTGACGGAGTCAAAAGCCGCTGCAATGTCGAGAATGATGAGGGCGAATCCTTGTTTGGCGTTATCTATCCCTGTTATCAGAGTGCTGAGTAGAATTGTGAGCAAGGTTTCTACACCATGTTGCTCGCGAAACCCGTGCTGGCAGGGATCGAGGGGTGATTTATCTTCGATATGTTGGCTCAGTTGACGGTGTACTATTTTCTCTGAGATTTTAGCTAGAAGCGGTATACTGGAGATGGGTCTGTATGAGTCCATCTTTGTGGGATCCAGTTTATTGTTCTTGAGCAGTGGTCTGATTGAAGTTTGTTTTAGGCTTCGGGGGAAGATGCCTGTCTGGAATGAGGTACCGATCAGTTTAGTCAAGAAGGTGCTGAGTTCAGTACGTAGGGTTTTTATCCAGAATGCTGGACATGGGCCGTTTGGTGCCGTGGTGGTGTTTATGTTCAGAATGATGTCTTGTATTTCTCTTTCAGTTGGGGTAGTAAAGGTGGAGATGGAGCATTGGGTAGCTGTCGATACTTGTGTAGGTACAGGTGGGTGGGAAGGAGCCGGCGTAATGTCTTGTAACCTGGATCTGGCGGGTAGGGTGGCCTGGTTTGCTTTGGTTTGCAGGTAATCTGCATATTTTTGTGGGTCAGGTTGGTTTGCCTGATCAGTCGAAGGTTCCTTAGCTAAGGATTTGACAATGTTGAATAGTTCATGCGGCTTATTGAGGGATCGTTGTAGAACCTCAGCATGGTGTTGCCTCATTCTCCTTGAAACTGCTGTTCTGTTCATGTTCCCTGTCCATGATGTGTGGCTCTGCAGAGGGGACCAGCAGGCAGGGGGCTTTTGTTCCTCCCACCCCCCTCAGACACTCCTTTCTGCTACAGCTACAACAACATCACAATACAGCAGTGGATTTGTTCAACACATCACATAGACAATGGTGGGGTTCTGGTCATGACGTTAAGTGCGTAGGGCTGTGGGTTTTTTTGGGTTAGGACAGTATATGTGTTTTTAGTGAGTGTGTAGGGGGTAAGGGGGCATTTGTGGGGGGCGGACACCTTCAACCGACAATAGCTGATTGACAACAGTTATGAGGTGTGGGATGACGGGTCATGTATGGGTCCAGGGTTTTGCAGTATGTGGCATAGAGATGCACATGAGCTGTTGGGGCATGTTATGACAGGAACTGTGTGTTATGTGTTTATGGGATTTGCTAGTCTCCATGAGATGTTTGTACTGGATGTAGCCTCATGGGATGCCTTATTTTTGTGTCAGACTGTGTGACGGCAAATCAGGTTTGGCCTGACCTAATGATTGTTTTATGACATGACAATGTATGGTCTGATGGGTTACATTGTCAGTATAAGGGCTGGATGTGGGGATGTACACATTATCCGTATGTGCTGGTCCTTGGAATTGCCTGGTGCAAGGACTAAACTGATTTGTATGCTTGGTGGTGTACAAAATGTACGTGAGCTGATGTTGGGGAATGACTAGAATGTGATGGTGCTGACAGACGTTAATCCCGTGAAGCATTTACGTGTTTTGTGGGAGTGGGTGATACCTTATGAACATAGCTGCTTATGTGAGTGTAGTTGAGGGTAGACATTGGCATGCTGAAAACGTCATTGATAATGTGGGATGTCAGAGACCTACTACAAGGAAAAAATGGTTATGTTAAAGCAAATGTGACAATGTAGAGTGGATAAAACAGTACAATAGAGCTCTTTGAACACATAAACATCAGACTATGGTGAGTGAGCAGAACTCTTGAACATGCATTGTGATCGTGGATGCAGCAATTAGGACATGGAAAACAGTCACAACAACTAGACAACATATGTTTTCCACTTTCTCATTTGACATAGCATATGGATCCTTACAGGCTGAGCTTCAGTATGTTTATTTTTTACCTTGCTGTAAGGGATAATGTATGTATCACTGTACTGATTGGTCAGATATTTCTATCTACCCACTGGCCAGTGTACTAATATTAGAACCTATACAGTGTTGTGTCAAATTCCCTAGTTGCCTTTTGTGGCTCCAATAACACTTTTCGACTAGGTTATGTTTTTCTTTGGTTGTTTGCTCTATGATGATGTATCTGGTTATTTTGTAAAGGAGATGAGGTCTTCAGTTTATGTTATTTCTCATTGGCCTTGACAATTGCTATCATCCACCAGTATGTTATGTGAGGTCTTTGTGTAATGCTCTAATGTTTGCATTCGGAAAGGAGGGGTAGGGTGATGTGCCAATTCTGGTAATGTTGTGTGGATACGTGGTGTATGATATGGTCTCAACATGGCAAGCTTTTGTTGTAGTTAGTCATATGTGTTTAGGTTTTGTTTGCAGCACAGTAATTGTTCACGGTTTTAGTCCTTCTTTAACCATTTGTTGAGAAATAGACATGCTTCATACTCATTACTGTATGGTTGCATACAACACATATTGCAGGTATGACACTTATGATACTGGGGACCATCACACGGTATGGGGACATAGGCCCACAATTTAACTGGGACACACATGCTCACAGCCTATGCAATCTGTTGATGGATTGTTGGCCTTACAGTAAGGGGACATGGTGTTTTCCTTTTCTCTCTGGATTACAGTCTATGTTATGTCTTTATGTACAGGGGAAATTGAGGAATGTTCTCTCCAAACAAGCCAACAGGTTCATTCTGTACGTTTGAGACCCCTCTGTAGATCCTTATCTATGGTTGACCTGACATATTTTCACACCTCTCTCCATATGCTATGTAATTTGACACCTGCAGATGCAGACTGTGGGGAATGAAGTCTTTGTGCTGTTACATCACAGAGGAGGGTTGCATTGCTTTATATATGGTATTTTTGTTTCTTTAACTATCATTTAGTTGTCATCCTGTGGTTTACCAGACATCTGGGTGTCTGCAATGAGGTAGACTGTTGCAAGGGCAAGTGTTGATCTTTCTAATGACAACAACATGGTGGCCCTTATACAACATTCCTCTTAGGCCTGCATCTGTGGGTGTCAACTGACCTTCGGTGATTCTGTTTTGCGACAAAATAACACCATATATTATACCCCACACCGTTCTTTCAAGAAACAATATCCCAACAACATGAGCCATACATGTGATATATGTGGTGGTTATGTTGCAACATTCACCACACAAACACCAACTAGTGACTATTGGTGTTTATTTTGAAATTATGAATGTCGTTTGTCACCCACCTTCAGCATCGCGACGTGCAGATGCGCCATGGGACCTTAACTCTGCCATCATCATCTGAGGGTCAGGGCTCTCGGTGTATACTTGCGGCCTGGGTCCTTGGATGTTCTCCCTTGATGCTGCCCCTAGTGGTGATATACTGGGTACAGGTGGCTCTATGGGCTCATCAACAGCACTTGTGCTGCCCCCTGAGACAGCAGGTTCATCCTCCAACACACTCATTGGCACTGTGATGTCAAAGTCACCCTCTTCCTCCACCTCCTCCTCCTCCTCCTCCTCCTCCTCCTCTTCCTCTCCCATTTTACTGTAGTCACCTACATATTGAACAATAACAAAGAAAACACATATGTTTCAACATAATCATATCTATATATGTGTGGCACAGACACCACAGAGATGATGGGGTGGGTATGTGCGTGTGTGCTGCATACCCGACCCATGACACCCTCCCATACATGTTTGTCGACGTCATTCAGCTGTTTCTGGGGCACATGTGTGTCGTGTGGCCATGCACATGTTGCATTTATTCCATGTGTATTTTTTGAGTGCCATGCCACATGTGTCCCCCATCACATTCCATCCCCTATCTGTGCAACATATGTCCACACATGTGTGAGAATACAACACCCTTACACTTGTTTTGGCCATACATTGACTGTTTATGTTTAATTATGCATAGGAAATATTGTCTTTAGACATACTATATGCTCATTGTTGGATATGTTTGGCTGTGACCCATTGTGCCGTGGATCCCATGTAGCCAGCACCTGTGGGCCACTGAGAAGCACATGTAGCACTGTCCAAATAGTATGTCACACACACGTTACCTGATTAGTGTGCCACAAAATCATATGGTGCTTTGCAATCACAGATGTGGAGGTTGGATAGCAATTGTTGTGTGGAGTTTTGGAAAAAGATGGGGAGGTTGCTGTTTTCGAGGGACACATATGTAATGTTGTGACAGGACATGGCAACAACACAGTTTGTGCATGGCCATAACACACACATGTGACACCAATTTTTAAACATGGTGTGGATTGGGTCACAGGTATGGGAGTGTGTGTGCAGCTGAATGATGTGTACTGAAGGGACATTGTGAACATGAATTTATACCTGGCAATTACTATACATACCTGCGTCAGGATGTGCCGTGTCGAGGGCCTCTGGCAGTCCACGGAGATAGATGTGGCCCAACCGTGTTGCCAGCTCTTGTTCCAATGGTGTGAGTGATGGGATAAAAGGGCCCCCACCACCTGTGCCAAGCGCATGTTGTCTTTCAGCCGCCATGTGCTGGCGCACCCCTCTTTTAATATCAGAGTACCTCTTTGAGGCTTTCAACATCCCTTGTGGGGCCCCCTGCCTCTGACATTGCATTACGCACCTCCTCCCATACTGCCATTCTGGTGGCCACTGTTGTGCGACTGCTGAGCCTGCCAAATAAGAGGTCATATTTTTCAATTACATGCGAGAGTAGGATATAGTTCTCTCTATCACTGAAGCGTACAGCTCTTTTTCGCTGTGTACCAGGCACAGGTACCCTTTTTCTCTTCCCAGTTTGGACATATTGTGCAGGCTGTGGCCCAACAGATGGTCCTGCATGTCCCTCCCTAGGGTGTGACGTCTGTAGCGTCGGTGTATCACCCACCACAGGTTGGCCCACATCCTCCACACCCTCACCCTCACCCTCACCGTCTCTCTCCCTCTCTCTCTCCATCTCTGTATGTTTTAAATGCTCCTTTCAACACAACAGCACTCACTTAAACAAAACAAAACACAGCATGCAATAATGACTTACAAAACGTTACAGTACAGGACACAGTAAAGGACACAATAACAAAGGGAACGTAAAAATTATATTAGCACAAAGTGAGGAATCTACTCTGCTCCTGTCTATCTTTCTCTGCCTCTCTCCGCTGCCCTACTCCCTGGACAGACTCTCTACCTCCTTCCTCTGGACTGCTCCCACCACAGCCTCTCTAAGTATAGTTTTTGTTATCCCTCACTGTGCTTCTTTCCTGTGCAGTAGTCCCACCACTGTCTCTGTTTCAGACTTTATCTATGACACCCTCTCTCTCTAACTAACTCCTTTATCAACCCTCAACGTGATGCACGTGTGCAGGCCTATTTATAGTGTTTTGCCACGTGTCTTTCATTGCACATGCGCAATTGGGTGGGCGTGGCGCTCGTTCGTTGGGTGCATGCTCGCCAACGCATGGGTGGCCGTACGCGGACAAACGCACATGCGCCCTGGGACACAGTACTGCGCATGTGTCACTGTACGCATGCGCACTACAACGAGTACCACAGGGGTGTCTGTGCTTTGTGCGCATGTTCACGCCGGCGCACATACACGTGTGGCCACGCACTGACCGACGCCCATGCGTAGAGTCGCGCACGCGCGCCACCGACGGGCATCGCATGCGATCAACTGCGCATGCGCATTGTGCGCAAACCACACACCCCATAATACCATATATTAACATCACAACATTACCCACGTTGAGGGTTGTAGGCGAAGAGCAGGAGGAGTGTGGTTGGTGTGAAGAAGAACGAAAGTCTAAGCAGTTGTACTAGAGGATTGTATTGGTGTTTGTATTGGTTATTATATTGTGTTGTGTGTGTATTGTCAGGTGTTGTTTTTACTTTTGGATACTGTATAGTGTGGTTTGTGTGTTTGTTAGAGTTTGTGTGGTTGTTAGAGTGTGTTACGGTAGTGGGACGGGAGGAGTTTATGGCAGCAATTTATGCTTATGCATGTGTCCTGAGTGGTGGGCAGATGCTGCGGTTGCCGGACAGGGGAGATGGTGTCCACGGGGCTGGAGCACAGGGCATGGGTGTAGTCTCGCAGCAACTCAGACCTGCAGCTGTGGAGGTGGTCCAGCCATGTGCTGTGCGTTCACAGCGCAGAAGGCGTGCCGAGGTGCAGGCTCGGCAGCCACGCCTCTACAGGCCCAGGGCACAGCTCCAGGGCATGCGTGAGGACCAGGTCATCTCCCTGTACCGACTGAGCACAAGGGCTATTAGGGAGCTTTATGAGGATTTAAGACCTGACCTCGAGCCCCTGACTGATCGGTCCCATGCAATACCAGGTTTAGTCAAGCTCCTTGCTGCTTTACATTTTTTTGCCTCTGGCTGTTTCCAGTCATCTGTGGCTGCAGTGGGTGGCATGAGCCGGCCATCCTTCTCACGATGTCTCCACCAAGTACTGCGTGCCATGGTCAGCCGGGTGGGGAATTACATAGCCATTCCCCACACTAGGCAACAATGAGGGACCCTGAACCAGGCCTTTGAGACATTAGCAGGGATACCACACGTGATGGGAGCTATTGATTGCACACATGTTGCCCTGGTCCCGCCTAGAGACAGGGAGGTGGCGTTTCGCAACCGCAAACACTACCATTCCCTGAATGTTCAGGTTGTATGTGATGCTAATCTGCATATTCTGAATGTGGTCCCTAGGTTTCCAGGGTCCACCCATGACTCCTATATCCTGCATCACTCGGCAATCTTCACACAATTTGAAGGCGGACGTTATGGGGACTGTATTTTGCTGGGTGAGTATGTGCGGTGTCGTAATGTATGTATGTCTTTGTAACTTTCTTTATGTTTACTCACATATCTAGCAAACTCGTTTAAACCCGTAAACTTAAATCAACATATGACCAATGTTAGTTAGAGGACTGTTGTATGTTTAGATTATTACAGGGGTATAGACGTACACAGACAGCAACTACAAACAAACATAGACCATCAGACCCCTAACATTATATGATCCTGACATTCACATGGTGTGCAGGTGACAACACCCCTGTGCATGTGGCTAGGCTGTTGCACAATCACTCATAGTGTGTGGTAATATTAACTGCACACATTCTGAGGGGGGGGAGGTTGGCCCTCAAATGCACGTATCATGATGGGTCATTGCCAACTAATGCTTGTATGTCATTTAACCTTGGGATAATTGCTCATCCATACAGGTAACCCTTCTCATGTGTGTGTTGGGTTCACACACTCACTCTGCACTGTTTTTGCTACCCAGGAGCCAGTATATAATATGAGGGGGTGTTTGTGAATATCTTATGTATGCTTTTGCCTTTTCCAGCTAGCAGCACTCATGTGGATATGTATGGTCACGCATTTTGCCTATGTCACAGCAGGGGTGTAACGAAATATAGTTGCTGCAGTACCTTGGCCTACTGTAGATGATCATGATTTAGCCACATATTGGCCAGTGATCCTCATGTACTTTAACATAATGGAAAGGGGATGGGTAAAGCTGTGGTCTAAGTGTGTGCATACAGAGTTGTATTGTTTACAGCTACACATGAAGGTAATGTACCGATGTGTATCTCTGTGAGGTTAAGACATGAGTAGTACAGTGTGCAGGTTTGCAGACCCCACCTTCAGTGGGATGTTCCCAGGATAGACACAGTGCACAGGATTGGTATTTAAACAATTTCCGTTTAGCAATATCCAGCAAAAGGAAACAGAGTATGAAATCTAGATATGTTGCCCGTACAGGACAGGATGCATATAGGTGATATGGTTTACATTTTTCCAAGCCTCCATGGCATACATGTTCTGGTTTTTTGGCAACCTCTCATGGCAGCATATTTTACCTAGGTTACTGTTCAGACATACAATATGAAAATGTGACAAGTGAATCGTTACTATAGTCTGTCATTGGCAGTGGTGCCAATGTGGACAGTAAATGCATTACAATACCCATGTCGCGCACACACACACACAATATGTTACACTATAGATGGAACTGTTGGAGTATTTACCATGAGTGTACTGACTTTCTAGGCTATGTGGTCCTTTTCTAACTGCATATGTTTTTTCGGGAGAGCTCATTAATTGTTCAGTGATATGTTTGTGTCAGAATTTGTTTTGGGTAGGGTTACTACATCTTAACATATGTCAGTTATGTTGAATATTGACACCCACATTTTTTTTATTTCCAAGGTGATGCAGGATATGGGTGTCGCCCCTGGCTGCTGACCCCTGTACGTCAGCAACGGACACGTGCAGAGCGGAGCTACAATGAGGCCCATGCCTCCAGCCGCTCAGTCATCGAGCGTACCTTTGGCGTGTTGAAAAGTCGCTTCAGGTGTCTGGATAGGTCAGGCGAGGCCTTACAATATAAGCCAAAGACTGTTGCAGAGATAATCATAGCCTGTTGCATCCTGCACAACATTGCTCTCAGGCACGATATCCCTGCAGAGATTAATGAGGATCTGGAGCAAGATCCAATGTGCCCCCCTGTACGTGCCAGTGGTGACACACAGGAGGGCACAGCAGTCAGACGGAGGTTGATTGGAGAGATCTTCTCATGTGCGTATTACCTACCCACACGGCTTTTCCATCCTATGTGTGTTCTGCTTACAGCAGTTACAGTTTATGTCAGGATATCATTTGTATGCGACACCACATTAGTATTTTAGTGATAATTCACAACTCACATATAGGCATGTGTGTGGCACAAACAATGTGGCCAGTACAAAACAGCATTTGGTGCCAGATGATGTGGGTGGTTGCTCATACGACTGTGTGTGATTTTTAAGGTTAGATTTACAGTTAGTGGCTGCCTGTGTTAGCACCTGTTGTTTTTGAACACAAATGATGTTTTGTGATGATATGGGTGGAGAACAGTGTTAGCCATATGGTGAGATGTTCACAGTGTGAGAGCAGTCCACGTTTGGGGACATTAGTCCAGTGGTTTGAATTTATATGTTTCACCTTTGGGGTGTACATTTTGTTCTTAAACTCCTGTCAGCTGGCTATGTGTTGCTTTGTTATTATGGCCGTATCAGGACATACATATCACAAGACAGATGCTTAGTAGTAGTTTCTGCGGATATTAGGGAATATATGTGAAGGGTGGTAATGTCACCCTACAGTGTCTCTGAATGTATACTGCACCAGAAAGCCATGACATGGACATGTTATAGGATGGTGATCTGAGCATTGTCCAGCCAGAGAGGTAGTATGGCCACATTTACATGTTGGCGAATTGACCTTACGTACAGTGCTACATATGTACACAGATACAGAGGATAACCTACCCCATATCAGCAAGGGGTCCGTTACAGTGGGCAGGATGAGCAAAGAATGTGTTGGTGGCGTATGGTTGTGCAGAATTCTCAGGGAGTACATGGCATATCTTGCTGATAAAATCGCAACATATGCCATCTTGCCTCAGCTACAGGCTGGGTATGTGAGTAGTGTAGGATAGTACAGTCCACATTAGATAGATTGCATAGATAGTCAGACAGGGAAGGGGAGGATTATGTTGGCAATGAAAACCAGACATATGTGAGAGTTTTTTCTCTGAGGTACACATATAGGCTATCCATGCATGGACATTCTCAATGACACACAGTGTGATGGCATGCAGCCATCATGCTTTGTGTACAAACATACATGGCATTGGTGTTTTAATGACATGACGCACACATTGACAGCTATCTGTGGAGATCAGCAGCAAATAGCTGTCACTATGATTCAAGGTATGACATCTACACACCAGGATATGTATTTGGTCCCTGCATACATGAGACACTCGTGCATATTCCATATGTGTTTCCAGAATTGTAAGCGACTTAGCATTCAACATTGACACACCCCTACACAAAGATAGGGGGCATTGTTGCCAATATAGTGGATCTGTGTGACTCGTCTGTACTTTGTGATGAGGTGCAAACATGGTGTTTGCTGACATGTCTGTTGATCTTTCTGTACAACAACACAGAGGTACGATGGGGAAAAGATTGCTAATGGACACCAGAAGATAGCCTCATACAACTCTGTGCTGCCTCTCACATGTGAGAGATCTATACATTGTGATAGGGAGCAGTCAGACATTAGGTGATGTTATGGGGTATGAGAGTTGTGGACAGGAAGGTGCAGTGTGTGATACTCTTGTAGAACATGACATATGTTTGTTACTGTTGTGTTTCCCAATGCACAGGACATACTTTATTCAGATGCTGTTGATGTGTTGGATTGGCATGTGACTGAACATCACCCAAGATGCTTTGCATTGCGGTAGGTGGATGTACAGTGAGATTGTGTGTGCCTGGGGTCATGTGGAAAACATATCTTCATTGCTCTATCATATTGGGCAGATGTTGTGTTGTTTTGTTTTTCACTTCAAGCTCCATCAACCATCCCTTGCTGTTGTCACACATATCCCCATGTGTTTGTGTTCAGCATGTCCTGTGCCACACTCTATATGTGTCAGGTACAGCAGATCTGCATGTGTGTGTAGTCAACTTTTGTATTTGGTTTGCCTGCACTTGCTCCCTACCCCAACATTGTACCATAAGCCAACAACAGGGTATTATTGCCGGTTCACGGGGCCTTTATATGTCTGAAGGTCCACTTGGACACATACAGGCCATGTGTTGCAGCTGGAATGCATAAATTTGCATACTTTGTGTGTGGGTGGTTACAGGTTGCGTGTGTGATGAGACACTCTTCAGGCATAGTACATTATCATGTACTGTGAGGGGACTGTGCACCTGGGGGGCAGTTGTGACTGTGGTATGTCTTCCGTAGTGCTGTTTACCGTATGAGCATTATCAACATGTGTTGTGTGGTGTGAGACAAAATGTGTCTTGTGTTGTGAGTCACCACTGATGTGCACGTTTATTTATTTTCAGATATGAACATAATGTGGACATGCATCAACAGTGGCTTGACCTTTTCTTTGTACACGTTCTGCTGAGATTCTCTCCCTTCACTGTCACCTCTTATTGCTGTGTAGTGGTTCATGGGATTGCTGACATACACCTGATGCATACACAAGGTAAGTTGCACATTTGTTAATTGCAGATTTGAATCTATGTTTACCTGTTGATGAATCATAATTGTCTCATATGCATGTAATGTTTCCTCTATGTGCACATAAACAGATGCATGTCGTGTGTAGCTGTGACACACCTGTGTGACACGAGCATGGACATGACCATATCCATGTTGTACCCGTGTGTGTGTTTAGGATTAATGATGTCATCACCAATGTTTTGTTGAGTAATGTTATCATGTACTGTGTGGTTTAACATACCTTTCTTGTGAATTTGCAAAGGTGTAACGGTGTGCATTGTGTGGTGTTTTTCAAAGGTGGCTAACAAGAACATACGTATCCTCTCATGACACAGGGCTGAGTACATCCCGGACACGTCTGTTACAGTGCATCTGATGTCACCATCACCCACCTTTTGGAGAAACAATACCATAGACATTTTACACCAGAAAGTGGCCCATTGAATGTTTTACCTCTGAGAGTGAGACATATGACTGTGATGGACAGTATTACTGTTAACCTACTTAATTCTCCATTACAGAGGTGTTCTATGCACTGTTTGTGTGATGGTTCTGCAGGGAGTCCTGCTCATTGTTGAGAACACACATGAACTTTCAGAGAAAGTGGAATGTTGACATGTCACGCTTGACTATTCCTAGCCATATTTGGTGGAACACTATTAACCTCACCTGTTGGATTGCACATAGTATTGTTACCTTTGGCAGTGTTCCCCCCGTGTGCAGCAGCAAATGACATGGACAGTGCAGCTGATGCATTCGAACACAGTTTTAGTATTGTTAAGTTTTGGCCCTGGGTGTGACATGCCACCCAGGATACACTCATCTTTTTCTTCCTAATCAAGCATACATCCATGTTTGCGCCATACGGCCAACGATGGAGCACTCCTATTGTCTATGTCCACCTGCTTTCCACCTGCACATGCTACAGGTATTACCTCAACAATGATTTTGGACACACGACCATCTTAAATTAATGTGGTCAATGTGACAAGGGTGTTTATGTGCATGTGTGACATCACTGTATCATGTTGCAATGTGGATGGTGCTTTTGCATATGACGCACTATGTTTGTGAGACAAAACATGTGGACCTCAGACTTCTTTGTGGCTCCGTGTAAGATGTTTGGCCCTCATTTCCTTGTTTAGATGCTGCTTATTGTGTTTGTTGGATGTGCAGACGTGACAGTCTGCATGTATGTCAACACCTTGCATTTCCCATGTGCACAGTCCAGGCTATGCCCTGTGGTAGGGACACTCACATTGCGACATGATGCTTGTAGTGTGGCAATGTGGGTCACCGTTGCACTTCTTCAATTGTGCATTCCATGTATTATGTTATAAGTGGCCACACACTGTCTACTCTGAAAAAGTTGCAGGGCCACCTCCTTCATGGTGGTATATGTATAGGTATGAGAAGGTCGTTTAGTTTGTATTTTGTTTGTGTTCATGTGCCTGTGCTACCTGTTAGCATATACTCATTGTGATTTTGAGGAGAGTTTGTGTCTACATTGTTGCAGCTTTGATTCCTAGCTCAGCCATTATGTGAGACCTCACACATTACTTTCCCAGCGTGTTTTTCACAATAAAACATTTTCTCAACATAGGCTTTTTTGGTTTGGTTGTCTCCTGTGTTGCAAGATGGATATGGTTTGAGGGACACATGATGTGTGTTGTGTCCTCAATATGCAGCGCCAACTCTCTACATGCACTCATATGTGCATTACACCTTTGCAGCATGCAGAATCAGGTAGGGGCTGGGGGTCTGCTGCCCAGTGCATTGTATGCAGTGGATGCACATTATATCTCCTGCTCTTCATTTGTGGTGAATGAATTGACTTTTCTGTGTGAGTTGGATTTATGCCCTATTAGAGGTTTTTCGATATTCCATCAGAGATGCACTCACCTTCATATTATGATGGCACTGACTACACTATCTGTGATGTGTAAACCAAATAAAGATATTTATTCCACAAACATGTGACTCTTTTGGTGATTGAGCAGAGTGAGACAAAGGCACACATTGCATTGCCTGTTTATCAGTCCTGCGTCGTTGTGACCCAGAGACTGCATTGTTTTTTTGTCAATGTCATTGGATGAGGATTAACTGGTCTTTGTTCCACGGTGATGAGGGGTTACATGGCTTGACCTAGGCCACATGGGGTGCTAGTGGGAATTGATCAGTGTTTGCTTGGGTCCAAGGCCATTTTGTTACCAGTAGGTTAGTCCTTCTCTCTTTGATCACATTGACACTTGTCTGGGACCATTTGCCACACATGTACATGTGCCACCTGTGCTCACATCCTTGTACAGTGGCAGCTGTGTATCTGGCAGACATATGTAACCTCACTGGGTATTAAAGGTTGCCATACACTGTGCTTAGTATGCTTGGCTCAGTGTGCTCAGTGTGTTACAGTGTACTCAGTGTACTGTTTCTGGGAGTGGCTACAGTCATGTGTTTATACTCTGTAGTTTTGTGTTTTTATCAGCACATGTGCTATATCCTTTGTTTTCTAATCTGCTAACTGTACCATGAGGTAACATCAGGTTCCTCACCTCTACAAACACCCTTCTCTCTCCTCAATGTACATCACGGTGCATCCTGTGTGCTGCTTAGCCATCACATATTCTTTTTTTTCAGAGGTGTCCCACTTTAGGGTGTTTACATGGCAACACAGCAGGGGGTTTTGGTTTTCTGTGATTCAGGTGTTGTGTGTTACACCTGATTACATGTTGAACTTTCACGTGTCTTGATCCAAATTCTTAACATGATCCACATACCGTCCTCTGTTGCCCTTGTGGTATATTTTTCCCCTCTTTTGCATGCAGTATCCACTGCAGAACATTTCATTGTGTGTGCACATGTGCACCACATCACAAATACAGACTGCAATTGTATGAGTAATTAGCAGATCTGCATGTGCATTTTCTCATGCTTACTTTTTGGTGTTTGCTTGCCCTTACAGTCAGCAGGTGGTTTGTTTAGTGGACTGCACTCTTTCTTTATGCAGTCTTTGCTATGGAGCTCACATTGTTGGTGTGGCATGCCGGTTTAGCCATTGTGATTTGTGGTAGTGGTCATTAGTGTGCTTCCTCTGTGGTGTCTTATATTTGTATGCTTGTTCGTAAACGGTGTTTAACATTTGTTTGATCGTCATATATGTGCTGATGTGTGCTGTGAGCATATTGTACCCTCAACTGAGTTGTTACCCATCCTTCCGTACAATTTTCTGTAATGGCAACTGTGTGCCATCCTACCCTGATGTGCATGCTGATAACCCACATCCTGGCCTCCTACACATTCCAGCATTGCAGCTGTCCCTGATTGCCTCTCCTGTGTGTGCTCTGCATAGCACTTTTACTCCACAGTCATCCTGATATGTCACCTATTCTGCCATTTGAGCCTCCTCTGCTGGCCACATCTTACCATCCTCTTTCACACACAGTCATTATAGCATGGTACATTAACATCACTCTGTGCATGGCTGTAGCTAGCCAGAATATGTTTGTCCATTTTAATGGGTGCCACATGGGATGGAGATGCTTTCTGCAGTACAGCAACTGATCTTCATCCCTCTTTTACTTTTGTATTGTTTTTGTGTTTTAGCTCTGTGCAGTGCTTGTGTTACGTGTGGGTTTGCCACATACCTCCTTTGCCATTCAAACTGAGGGATGTTAGTGCTAGTGGGTAACGTTTCTGAGTTCATCTCTACATCCTTGGGGCATCTTTTGCCATGCCTTTGATTGACACAGCTTATGGGTTACGTACAATAGTGCCTTGGGAGTTGACAGCCTTTCAACATGGCCTTTGTGGGGAATGAGGTTTTCATTTCCTAGCAACGTGTGTTTATATTGTGCCTTCTGAAACACCATAACAGGTGCATTGATATCTGGCACAAGGGGGTAGTTCTTTTGAGACAGCATCACAGATTGCTGTACAGTTGCACACAGACAGTTGACATACCTCTGCCAACCTTATTCACAGGAACATTCAAACCATGGACACCCCTCCATCATTCAGTATCTCCACAGGTTGTCAGCATTCACAACAGAAGAGTATTGGCTTCTTTCCCAGAGCTTGAGTTTAATGGAGCTGTACTACTCTTATGATTTCAGTCTCCAACGGGAATAGGGCAGTTTACAAGATAAGATACACTCTAATCCCCTGTTGATATCAGTCGACAGGGACTGTGTGCAGTCGCTCCTTGCTACATCAAGAATGGCTGACCCAGTTCTGCCATACCTGATTTAGCTGGGTGAGGCTACAGACAGGCCCTGCAACTGATTACCATATGAGAATAACTCTGAACCCCTGTTGATATCAGTCGCCTGCCCCTGTCTGCAGCCCCTCCCTGCCAAATCAGGTATGGCAGACCTTGGTCAGCACACAGACTTACAATTCCCATACGTTACAATGCACACTGCTGCCATCTGGGACAGTGCTCTCACCTTACCCTGCCTCATATAGCACACTTGGCTACACTTTCACCAACATTGTAGGGTGCCATGGCGGACATTGCATTTTCACATGTGCCCTCTGCATTAACCGATGGGCGACGTTCTGTTACACTGCTTTGAGAGTGTATTTGCTATCAGTTATGATTCTACAAATATACAATAAGGTACTCCTAAAACAATATTACCACTAACAGCTACTGCCTCAGCCAGCTGTCTTCATTTTGCATTGTTGGGTATCGAACCCCTGATCCCTGTAGCATTGGTTGGTGTGGTAACCATTGTGCTGCAGCTTTGCTCTCTGATTTGCACATCAGCACGCTGCTTATGCCTTTCAGTATTAACATAACTCAGAAAACATTAGCGCGATGCTTTCTGCCCAGCATACCACTGCCTTATGCCACCCATTATTTATCAGCCTCCTAAAGTTACACAGCAAACAGCAGTCTGCATTGGTCACTGTGGGGATCGAACCCATGATCACTGCAGCATTGGTGGGAGTTATAACCATTGTGCTTTGGCTCTGCTCTTCTAATTTAACATCCATGCGCCACTTATGCAAGCCAGTATTACATTGCGTCAAAAACAATTGCGTGACGCGTTATGATGTCCATTATTTATATGCCTCCTAAAATAAACATACCTCAGGCAGCTGTCTACATTGTGCACTGTGGGAGATCGGACCCTGATCCCTGCACCATTGGTAAGTGCCTTAACCACTGTGCTGTGGCTCTGTGTTTCTGTTTGCACATCAGCGCCCCACTTATACCTTCCATTATGCGATTGCCGCCGTAACCGGCGCGCCGCCTTATGCCGCCCAGTAGTAATATGCCGCCAGAAAACATCAGCGCGACGCTTTATGCCGCCCAGTATTCATATGTCGCATAAAAACATCAGCGCGCCTCCTTATCCCATCCAGTATTGATGTGTGCCAAAAAACAACTCAGCGCGCTGCCTTATTTGGCCCAGTATTTCTCTGCCTCATAAACTAACACCTCAACAAGCCATTGCACATTGTGGGGTTTTGAACCCCTGATCCCGGCACCAGTGGTCAGTGCTTTACCATTGTGCTGTGGCTCTGCTCTTCTGCTTGAGGATCAGCGCGACACATATGCCTCCCGTTCGGCTCTCAGTTGTGGTAAGGTGCGGGGCGCACACGGGCGCCGCGCACCTTAGCGCATCTGTCAATCACGGCTTTTCTTCTTCAGGACGGAACGCCCACTCCTTATACGGCACACTCACTCTACCGCGGCCCGCACTTTACCGGCCTGTTAGTAAACATAACCCTATGGGGACTGGGGTGGCAGGAGACCCAGCTAGGATTATGAACCTGTGACCCTCTGGTCCTACAGGCACTGGCTGTGTCCGCTGCACCACACTGTAGACACAGAGACAGTGCAATCCCTGGAGATAGGAAACCTGGCCGGACGAGTCAGAAACCCTGCTCGGCACAATTTTACTGTGGGCTTATTTACCTTGTATGGAGACAAAAGGGCAAATAAACCTCAAAAATGACATCGAAAAAAGGAGAAAAAACCCATAACCAAGCTGGGCAACAATGATAGCAATGGGCAACAATAAAAAACACTCCCATGAAAGCTCCAATAAATAGAAATGGTTTTTGGAAGGGTCTACGGAGCGTAAACCGTTCCAAACATCATTTTTATTTTTTGAGCTTTCCTGGGAGTGTTTTTTATTGTTGCCCATTGCTATCACTGTTGCCAAGCTGAATTATGATATTTAGAATTTTTGTTGTGGTCATTTTCACGTTTTATTTGCAATTTTGTTCTGTGCACATGTATCACACTGCTCACGTTCGTAGGTTTCGCCGGTTTTGCTGTACATTGCTGACGTAAATGGTTTCTCTTCCCTTTAAATCGGCTCTAACGCGAGGTTTTCACTCGCGGTATTTTTTAGGTTGATTTTCAGCCCCGCTCCTGTGTGGGGAGCCTCTCCCCTCCCACTCTCCACCCATTGACCCCGTCCCTCCACCCCTTGGGAGCCTTCCTCCGCCCTCGGAATGCCTTTCCACGTACCTATCGCACATCAGCGCGCCGCGCACTTGTGCGGGCCCGTTAGTGTGACGCCCACGTGTGTGGGGCACAAAAACACACTATTAGCGTGCGCTAAGGTACCTTAGCGCATGCTCAATTGTGCCCCGCACAATTGCGCGGTTTAGTAAGCATACCCCAAAATGTGAGAGTCAGAAAAAAAGAAGAAGTTCCCAATTAGAGCCAAATACTATACATATGATAGAGGAAAAAAGACCTCAGCCACATCTCCTTCCAATGTAAACGGAGAGGATGAGCCAGCTTAAGGGCAAACCAAACAGGAACTTCAGTCAATTGGTGCCACAATAATCGAACTGTGCTCAAAAGACAATGGTCAGAAAAAAGCTTCTATCTTGGGGTGTCAATAGAAAACATTAAATGATACTCTGTTCAAAAAAGGAACCCCCCGAACAGCTCAAATTGGTAACAGCAGCCAAATCAAATTAATAATAGCAACCAGCAGCGTGGTAGAAAAGCAGCAGCAATGAAGAAGAAATGCTGAAGAAAATTAAGAGTCTGCACGCTCAGCATGGCAACATAATGAAGATCATGCAGTCTGCAATATTCAAGACAAACAATCATTGTTTGCCTTGAATATTGAAGACTGCATGATCTTCATTATGTTGCCATGCTGAGCTATCTGAACATCCTGTGCCCAACAGGGGGCCAATCTAGGTCACAAGTACTTAGCAGTTTCCCCATAAGACTCACAGGATTCACAGAAATGGTTCAATAGAATGGTTTGTAGCTGATCTGTGCTTGTATCACATGCTATTAGTGCATCTTACTCAGATGAGGTGATGACTAAGTGCTTTCTCCATTTGGTGATCAACAGTAGACTGCTGTTTTGCATGTGCACTACATCATGGGTAGTGGTGGGGCTACCCTATACTGGCACACACAGCAGACATTTTAGGCAGTGACCTGCAGTCTCTTTGTATCCAACCACTGCTATACATTGAGGTGTAGGCTACTGGTTAGTGCAATGCCCCCCCCCCCCCCCCTATAAACAGGGGACAGTGGTTCAATTCCTACTTGTTCATTTTGTGACAGTGGTACTCGGATCATTTTCATGCCTGTAACAGTCAGGGCTCTGCAGATCGGTGCTGCCAGCCCATAACACCCTCTCCTCAGCCGCCAACCGTCCTTCAGTCCATCTATTGGCCTCTGTTAGCTGTGTACAATCCTGTCTTCTTTTGCAGGCTACTACTCCATGACCTACAATGGTACTCTTTTCTACAGCTTTTATCGGATGACCAGAAGGATCACCGAGTCAATGTTTGTCGAGACTTGCTAGAGAAGATCCAGAGTTTGTTGGCCGAGTCATCACAGGAGACGAGACTTGGGTCTTCCAGTAGGACCCTGAAAGCAAGAGACAGAGCCTGAAGTGGAAAACTCGACTGTCACCCAGACCCAAGAAGGCACGATTCCAAATCAAGGATCAAGGTCATGCTGATCGCATCCTTTGACCAGAAGAGAGTTGTCCATCATGAGTTTGTGCCTGAGGGTCAGACAGTCAACCAGCTCTTCTACCAGCAGGTCCTCAATCGTCTCCATGACCGGGTTTGGCGCAGCAGGCGAGCTCTGTGTGGAGACAAGTCGTGGCTGCTCCACCACGACAACATGCCTTCACACACTGCGCTCAGTAGGAGGCAGTTCTTGGCTAACAAACAGATCACAGCTCTCGACCACCCTCCTTATTCCCCAGATCTAGACTGTGCTCAAAGGAACTCATTTTGCTTCTGTAGAAGAGATCAAAGCCACTGTGACGAGGGAGCTGAGGGACCTCAAGGAGGAGGACTTTACCAAGTGTTCTCGTACATGGCCGAAGCGAATGCAGAAGTGCAGTAATTCTGGGGGGGGGGGGGGAGATTACTTTGAAGAGGACAATGTGTAATTTCTCTATAGATTTTGTAATGAAACATTTATGGGACAGTCTCGTTTCTTTTTTTGTCAAACCTTGAACACTCTGCACCTGCAGCAATGCTGGCAGCTGGCAGTGTATCTTGATGGCACACTCAGTGAGTGATGCATTCTAGTGGGCGTCAGCCTGAACCTGACAGATATTTTCCAAGAGGTTGGGTTGGATAGATATTCACCCATGGAGCTCCAGCTTTTTGAGAGTATTTATTATGCCAATTTAGATTATTCCATCTAAATCCTATAGGCACCTAGACAGTTTTTCTCTATTTGCACCAACTCAATGGAACACATTACCCCCAGCGATATGCCAATAGCGCGAGTGCACTTAATGCCATCCCAAGAATTGGCAGTAAGTGTACTTGTGTGCTGGTATGTTAGCAGTGCGCTAATGACAGAGGAATGGCGTCCAAAATTTAGTCTCTATGCTAGTTTTTACATTCAAATGTGTACAACAACGTACCATTTAATAAACATTCCCATATGTAAAAAAGTGAGTGAAAGGAAATTAAACTGCCATTTTTATTTTATGATAATATCTGACAAGGTCCCAGTGTTGATCTAGATGCAAAGTCAACTATATTCTGAGGATTTAAGGGCTTGAGGATAGAGAAGGGCTTTGGGATAAAAACAGGAATTAATCAGGAAACCTCTTAAACTTCCTTTTTTGGGGGGTGGGGGGAGGAGAGGGAGGATGGTTAGATATAAACAGTCAAAGGTTTCCAGAGAATGATGAATACTCTAGACTAGCTTTCCACCTTCCACATAAGTTAAGGAGCTAGATTTCTCTTCTTATATTTGAGTTAATGTACAAGGTGCAGAACATCTGGTGAAGTTACATCTAAAGAAACTGTTTCTGGATCAAGACCTTTCCTACAAATCTACAAAGGTGTTCTACGCAAGCAAGTGAGATTGTTGGGGTTAGAGATAAGTACCTGAGCAAAAACTCCTCTTAGTGTGGATTGGAGAACCACTAGTTATAGGAAACACTAGATCTGGGAAGCAATTATTTTAGAAAGCACTAGCACATGTTTTTTTAACTTATGTTTTTCAGTTAGAGTGGAGGAGTAGCCTAGTGGCTAAAGCAATAGCCTCCTATCCAAAAGAACAGCGTTTGATTCCCACTAGCAGCCACTGTGACCTTGGACAAATCATTTTACCCTCCATTTCCTCAGACAAAGAGGCCTGGCAATCTACTTCAGTTAATACATTGCCAAAAAGGTCTAGGGACTGCTGGGTCAGTGTTGACTTTATTGCACATACATTTTTTTTAATCTACTACCAGTCCCCCATCCAAGGTTAAGATGTTATTTATTTATTTAACTTTTCTTCTATACCACGCTATTTAGATCAGTGCAGTATACATTCAAAACATAACATACTACTGTGCAGCAAGCTGCATTGTATTTACAATGAACAGGGGAAGAAAAACTTGGGTATAACTGGGGAAAAACTATTTACATTTCATATACATTGGTGCATACATTCCTAGATCTAGGAAATTTGGGTGGGGGGAATCACGCTGGCTAACCGTTTTCTTGCTGGGTATGTAAGCTGGAGTGGTTTGGGTGGGTAGATGGAGTGCTTATTACTTGCTTTCCTGGATTAGTTTTAGGGTAGTAACATAAGAACAAATGGTGTTTCAGCGCTTTTCTGAATAGGACCAGGTTCATGATGGTTCGAATATCTGTGGGGAGGGCATTCCAGGCTCTGGGCGCCTATATCGCGAAGGTTCTATTGGCCGTTGCCTTTGTGCATTTTGTCATTGCTTTAGGGACCTCTAATTTGTTCATCATTGTGGATCTTCTGTTTCTATTATCCAATAATCTGTGAATCAGCTTGCTGATGGGCGTGGGGGGCTGATTATTTAGTGCTTTGAAGGTCAGGACTAGAATCTTGTAGTGTATTCTAGCCTGTACAGGTAACTAGTGGAGTTTCATCAAGACTGGCGTTATGAGGTCCATCCTTGCTACTCCTACTAGGACTCTCGCGGCTGAGTTCATTGTGAGCTGGAGCGGACTTAGCGTTGCCTGTGGTTGTCCTTGAAGGATTACATTGACGAAATCCAGGTGTGGAATAACTAAAGCTTGGTAGATCATTCGGTAGTCGGCAAGGTCAAGCAGTGGTCGTAGGTGTCGTAATGTTCGTATCTTATTGTATACTGCTTTTACAGTGTTTCCTATATGAGTTTTCATGTCCAGCCATTGGTCGAGTGTAATGCCTAGATAGCGGATTGAGGTTTTAGTTTTCAGTTTGGCAATGTTGACTTGTAATGAAGGTGGTGGGGTAAAATCCTGGTTCCTCATGATGAAGAGGACATCCGTTTTGCTGTGGTTGATCCATAGGTTTTGCAAGAGTAGCCAGTCTGCTACTGCTTCAAAGCATCTTATTATTGGAGAAAAATCTGGCTGGTCAGTCGTAAATGGGATGTATAGCAAGATATCGTCCGCATAGGCAAGACAGTTGACATTGAACGCTCGGATCAAGGCACAGATGGGCTGCATATAAATGTTAAACATCAATGCAGATAGTGAGGATCCCTGCAGCACACCTTGTTTCTGTAGAAATGGTTCTGAGGTCGTGGAGCCAGTCCTTACTTGTTGCCATCTGTTGGACAGGTATGATTTGCACAAGTTCAGTACTGTGCCTTGTATCCCTTTTTCTTCAAGGCGTTTTATTAGTATCTCGTGGTTCACCGAGTCCAAGGCCGCTGCGATGTCAAAGAAGATGGGGACAAATCCTTGGTGAATGTTGTCAATTCCGGAAACTAGGTTGTTGAAGAGGGTAGTGAGTAAGGTGTCCACACCGTCTGCCTCCTTAAACCATGTTGGGAAGGATCCAGTGGGACTTCGGTGTCAACATGTTGTTGGATTTGTCGCTGGACTATCTTTTCGATTATTTTGGCAAGCAGGGGGATGCTTGAAATAGGTCTATAAGACTCAACTTTGGTTGGGTCCATTCTGCTGTTCTTCAAGAGTGGTCTGATTGATGTGTGTTTTAAGCTCTGTGGAAACGATCCCATTGAGAGTGATAGATTCAATATTTTGGTCAGGAATTGGCTTAGGTGACGGCGTAGCTCTTTTATCCAGAGGGCTGGACAAGGATCATTGGGTGCAGTAGTGAGGTTGATAGAAGCAATAGTGTCTTCAACCTCTTTGCTAAATATCTCATTGAATTTGAACAGAGGTGCTGGCTGTGGCATTTTTTGCAGGGTGGAGTGGTTTGTGGCAGGTATGCTCTTGTCCGTCTGGATCATCTTTGATTGTAGATATTCGGAGTAGTCCTGTGGCGGTGGCATGTGTTGTTGATCCGATGCTGGATTGCCCGTTAGGGTTTTTGCGATATTGAACAAGTCATGTGGCTTGTTTATTGACCGCTTTGTTGTTGTTGTTAAGTGCCGTCGAGTCGGAGTCGACTCATGGCGACCCTCTGGATAGCTATCCTAAATTGTGTTCGGTCTTCAGTCAGGCGGCTCATTGTTGACAGACTGGTACCCGTAGCTGCTGTTATTGTAGCGATCCATCTCATTGCTGGCCTTCCTCTTTTGCGTTGACCTTCTATCTTGCCAAGCATGATGTCTTTCTCTAATGATCTCTCTCTTCGCATGATGTGTCCGAAGTATGAAAGTCGAAGTCTTGTCATCTGAGCTTCTAAAGAAAGCTTAGGTTTGATCTCCTCTAGTACCGATTGGTTTGTTCTTCGGGCAGTCCATGGTATACACAGTATTCGCCGCCAGCACCATAATTCAAAGGCATCAATTTTCTTCCTGTCTGTCTTTTTCACTGTCCAGCTTTCACATCCATATGATGTTATTGAAAATACCATGGCTTGAACAAGTCAAATCTTTGTATGGAGAGAGACATCTCTGCTCTTGAGAATCTTATCTAGGTCTTTCATAGCCATTCTGCCAAGAGCAATGCGTCATCTGATTTCTTGACCGCTTGTTGCTTCTTTATTGATAGTTGATCCAAGTAGGTTAAAGTTGTTCACGATTTCAATTTCTTCTCCTTCAACGATGAACCTGTTGATTATGCCAGTTGTCATGATCTTTGTCTTCTTTACATTAAGGTGCAGGCCCATTTTGAGACTATGTTCTTTGATTGTGAGAAGCAAATGTTTCAGATCATCTTCACTTTCAGCCAGTAATGTGGTATCATCAGCATAGCGAAGGTTGTTGATGAGTCTTCCACCAATCTTCACACCTCTGTTGTCTTCATACAGTCCTGCTTCTCTGATGATTTGTTCTGCATATAAATTAAACAGGTAGGGGGAAAGTATGCAGCCTTGTCTTACACCTTTGCTTATTTTAAACCATTCTGTTTCTCCTTGTTCCGTTCGAACTGTTGCTTCTTGATCAATGTACAGATTGCGCAAGAGAACGATCAGGTGTTCTGGTATACCCATGCTTCTTAATGTGGCCCAGAGTTTCTCATGGTTTACACAGTCAAAAGCCTTGCTATAGTCGATAAAGCACAAATAGATATACTTTTGGTATTCTTTAGTCTTTTCAAGGATCCATCTCACATCCGCATTGATGTCTCTCGTTCCTCGTCCTTTCCTGAACCCTGCTTGCACTTCAGGTAGTTCTTGTTCTAGGTATGGCTGTAGTCTCTTTTGAATAATCTTCAGTAGAATCTTGCTGGCATGTGGGATCAGAGCGATTGTGCGATAATTTCCACAGTCAGTTGGATCACCTTTCTTTAGTATTGCTACAAACACAGATCTTTTCCAGTCAGTTGGCCATGATGTTGTCTTCCATATTTCTTGGCAGAGCCTTGTAAGTACGGTAACAGCTGCATCAGATTGCTGCAATACTTCTATGGGAATGCTATCAATGCCTGGTGCTTTGTTCTTTGATAAGGCTTTCAATGCTGCTTCAACTTCTTCTTTCATCACCAATGGTTCCTGATCATAAGGTATAGGTTGAAACGGCTGTTGGTCCACTTGATCTTTATCATATAAAAACTCTGCATATTCCTTCCACCTTTTCTTGATCTTCTCAGCATCATTCAACATAGAACCTTGAGCATCTTGTAACATTCCAATTCGACGCTGGAACTTTTTCTTTAACTCTCGCAGCTTTAGGAAAGCCGATCTTGTTCTTCCTCTAATAGTTTCTGCTTCTATTTCCTTGCAAGTGTCATTGTAGTACTTTTCTTTGTCCTGTCTTGCTGCACGTTGGAAATCGCTGTTGAGTTCTGCGATTGTCTTTCTTTCTCCTTTGGCTTTAGCTTCTCTGCGTTTCTGGGCAATTTTCAGAGTTTCTTCCCTCATCCATTTTGGCCGTTTTTGCTTTTTCACCTTTTGTAGAGACTTCTCGCTTTCTTCCAGCACAACTTTCTTGACGTCATTCCATAACTCTTCCGGAGCTCTGTCATTTGTATCTAAAGCAGCAAATTGATTTTGCAGGCAGTCTTTAAATTCCAGTGGTATATTCTCAAGGTCATATTTTGCTGCATTCATGAGTGGTTTGCTCTTTTTCAACTTTAGCTTGAGTTTGCATTCTAGTAGTTGATGATCTGTACCACAGTCAGCTCCAGGTTTTGTCTTTGTTGATGTTACAGAGCTTTTCCATCGTTGACTTCCATAGATGTAGTCAATTTGATTTTTATACAATCCATTGGGTGAAGTCCATGTGTACAGTCGCCGCTTGTGTTGCTGGAAGAAGGTGTTTGAGATGAATAGATCATTGGTCTTGCAGAATTCTATCAATCTTTCTCCAGCTTCATTTCTGTTGCCAAGTCCATATTTTCCAACTACTTTGCCTTCTTCTTTGTTGCCAACTTTTGCGTTCCAGTCACCCATGACTATCAGGATATCCTGTTTGCATGTTCTGTCAATTTCAGCTTGTACTTGTTCATAGAACTCTTCAATTTCATTCTCTTCTGCAGCTGTTGTTGGGGCATATACTTGAATTATAGTTGTGTTGATAGGCAATCCTCGTAGACGAATAGAGATTAAGCGTTCGCTGACTGCATTGTATTTCATTACAGTTCTTGCAAGTTTCTTCTTTATTATAAATGCAACACCATTTCTTCTTTGTCTTTCATTTCCAGCATAGTAGACCATGTGTAAACCGCAACTGAACTCTGGAAGTTGCGGGTTATAAAGGTATGCTAAATAAAAAAATTAAAAAAAATCTGATGCAAAGTGCCCGATGCCAGTCCATTTCAGTTCGCTGACACCCAACAGATCAAGTTGTACACGTTCCATTTCATTCTTGACCACCTCCAACTTCCCTTGGTTCATGCTTCGTACGTTCCATGTTCCAATGTGTAAGACATCTTTACAGCTTCTGACTCTCATTTCATGCGCAGCTACATCAGCAGTCAGACTTCCCGAGGGCTTTGATCCAACCACATCATAAATGCTGGCTTTACTCTGAAAAGTCTTCAGCTCTTCCCCAGTAGCTAGTTGAGTGTCTGTATGATATTGCTTCCTTTTCTCCATTATTTCATCTCGGTGTGTTTTCAAGTATGCGTTATATGCATATTGTGCTTTGGTGGATTGAGTTCGGCGCCAATGTCTCTCGGGTTTGCGCAGATGGAGGAGTGAAGCTCACAGTTCTGTAGAGTACCATGGTGCGTGTTCACATTTCCTTGGTTTCTTGCTCGTGGGTGAGGGGCAGGCGATGGCTCTGAAGCTGTCATCCCAGTTAGATACCATTTTGTCTAGATCGGAGGTTGTGCTAATAAGTAGTGGGAGGACTTTCTCGAGGACTTCTTCTCTATCAAAGGGCCAAAAACATCTTGCTGGTGTTCTGAGGAGGTTGTGTTAATAAGTAGTGGGAGGACATTCTCGAGGACTTCTTCTCTATCAAAGGGCTGAAAACGTTTTGCTGGTGTTCTGAGGAGGGTATTGACTTTGTTGCTGTTCTGGTTATCGTGGGTAGTAGGTATGTAGAATCTGAGCAGGCTATGGTCGGACCAGGGTACTGGCGTTATAGATAGCATCAAGTCTTGGGTTGTGACAGCCTCTGTTTGTGGAGCGAAGATCAAATCTAGTTTACCTCCCTTCACGTGTGTGGGAGAATCAACAATTAGTTTGTAGCCCAGCTCGTCAAGGGCTTCGAGGTGGGCGGTCGCTTGGACATCTTGTAGGGAAGGCAAGTTGAAATTGCTTAGTAGCCAGTTCGGGGATCGTGGATTGTTTGAATTACAGGCGAGGTTTATTATTGTCGAGAGATCTTCTGGTGACAATGTCGGTGCTCAGTAAAGTAAGTTGATCGAGCAGTGATCGTTTACTATAGTGATCGTATCCAGGTGGGTTGTGCTGGTGGCGTTGCTTAGTTTAAATTGAAATCCGGCTCTGGCGAGGAAGAGTGCTCCACCTCCCCTTTGGTTGGTCCTGTGGCAGGCGTATAGTGAGAAGTCTGGAGATAACATCTGATTGATGAGTACATTGTCACAGTCGGATAGCCATGTCTACATGATCATTAGAATGTCAAGATCATGCAGGGTTATCAGATCAGTGACTGCTGGCCAATTCGTGCGTATTGACCTGGCGTTTATGAGGGCGCACTTCAGCAGACGTTGGTGTTGATGTCTCTTGGTTTGGGTCTTCTTGATACTTTGTAGTGAAATGTGTAGTAAGTGGGGGTGAAATGTGTTGTTGATTTCTGATGGGGTGTGGTGAGGGTTTTCCGTCCATCTCCTCCCGTTGCTGCGGAGGATCGGGATGTAGGTGGTGCATGGATAGAAGGCGTGTGAGGTGCTGGGAAGCGCAGAGGTAAGAAAAATACAGATTAATGAAAAGATTGGGTGCATCGTGAGGTTGCTCCTGGAGTGTTCCAGATGTAAATGCAGGAGGATGCTTGTTCGTGGGTGTGTGTACCAACTCCTGTGTCTTGATGCAAAAGAGCCGAGTAGGGCAGGCAAGCGTTGGTCCTATCGTAGTGATGGGTACGGTTCGAATGATCACAGACGAGCTATATGGATGAGAACACGTGTGGCTAGGCAGTTGAATTATCTGGAGCTACTAAGGGGCATGTTTACTAAACATTCCTAACGTGCGGGGCCGTGCTAGTGTGCCTGTGCCATATAAGGAGTGGGCGGTTCAGGCAGAAAATAGAAAAAAAACGGTAGTAAGCAACCGGACGTGTGTGCGTCGCGCTAATGTGCGGGGGTCGACATTAGCGCGTGGAAAGGCAAAGTGGCGCGCTGCTGAGTATACAAAACAACAGAGCCGTGGTACAACAGTGAAGACACTGACCAATGGTGCAGGGGCCATGGGTTCAATCCCCCAGTGTGCGCAACGACAAAGGTCAGCTGAGGCAGTAACTGTAATGATTAACATTGTTTTAGGAGGCAAATTAATTTGGAACGGCATAAGGCAGCGCACAGTTATTTTTGGGCGGCAGAAGGCGGCGCACAGTGCTTTTTGGGCGGCATAAGGCGGCGCACAGTTATTTTTGGGCAGCAGAAGGCGGCGCACAGTGCTTTTTGGGCGGCATAAGGCGGCGCACAGTTATTTTTGGGCAGCAGAAGGCGGCGCACAGTGCTTTTTGGGCGGCATAAGGCAGCGCACAGTTATTTTTGGGCAGCAGAAGGCGGCGCACAGTGCTTTTTGGGCGGCATAAGGCGGCGCACAGTTATTTTTGGGCAGCAGAAGGCGGCGCACTGGTCCCCTTGGGCGGCAGAAGGCGGCGCGCTGATAGGCACAAGGCGGCGCGCTGATGCACAAGCACAGGAACAGAGCCACAGCACAATGGTTAAAACACTGACCAATGGTGCAGGGATCAGGGGTTCAACTCCTCACAATGCCCAGTGAAAAACGCCTGCTGAGGCAGTATGTATTATGTTGTGGAGTGCTGTAGGAGGCTGTATAATTTTATTTTGTTATCACTACTAGCAAACGCACTCTCCCAGCATGTTAACATACGGCGGCCCATAAGGCACATGTTACAGTGCACTGTTCGCCAAGGCACCCTTGAATGACCCCTATAGGGCAGCATGTATGTTGCGACACAGGATAATGTATAGTGCACCCTATAGGGATGGCAACCATAAGGTGGCCTACAGGGCGCCCTATGAAGCACCCTCAGAGGCACCTAATGGGTATAGTAAGCTGAGGGTGGTCTTGCCGGCATAGACATATGTACAGTAAATAAAAATAAAGCTGTGGACAGCCCTATCAAAGGGCCCCACTGTGGGTTTGAACCCATGACCTCTGGCTGCACAGGCAGTGATGTAACCATTGCGCTACAGCTCCATAGCTGTAAGCAGGCCCCTGGCTGGCTGCAGATAGCCTACACGTCACCTCACAGACAGTCTGCTGGTGTCAACAGGATAGGGTTAGGCCACCCGTACCCATGATGCACTGCACATGCAAATTAGCTGTCCGAAGATGGACACAAGATGGGGAATGCACCCCCACAGCACCTCGGCCCTGTTGGGGGAAGTGACCGGGTGCACCCACACAGCACCTTGGCCTAGTAGGGGGCACTGACCGGGTGTTTTACTGGCACAGAGTAGCCACACACTGTTACATCGTGCGGGTACTGTGCTCACCCTGAGTGTGCAATGAGGTGGCCAGGACCAGGTCAACAACACCTGCCATGGCTGATGGAGGCCAAGCGGGCGTTCCAAAGCAGTGTTAATGTGTAAGATAGCTAGTTTCTGCACAAACACCATGGATAACCCATCAGGCGCACCCCCCCCATGGCAAACATGGTCCCCATCAAGGGATCCACACTCTACCTCCCTGCAAAGGTGGCAGTAGAGGGCAACATCAACCCCAGTCCTGCTGAGGAACACCACCACCCACCCAGGCAGGCAGCTCCATACACAGCCATAACACAATAGCAGACAGACATAAGCCCAGGGTATGGTAAGCTGCACTCCACCACCAGATATTCCCCTGCAGCAAGCCATTATAGCAAGACATTTACCAGCTACAAACAGTCTGCTGGTTAGTCCATAGTGCATGTTCCCAATGGAGATGCATGCACCCAGAACTGGGCTGTCTACATACACAGCAAGCAGATAGATCAGTGACTGGACCCCAAAGAGAAACCCATATCTATCACATGAGAGAACTACTATACAGCACTATGGGGGGGCCTAGCCATGCTGTGGTCACTGCACAGTCAGGGTGAGCATGATCCCCCAGAAGGACATGCTTTGGCCACCCTGTCTGTGTAGGTGGTGGCCGGACACTACAATATCCCAGCCAATGTCCCTGCCAGGGCCCTATGCCCAGTGCAGATGCATCCTGGCCACGCCACCCTGCCCTGGCTATACCCATGGTACCTTGCACCTCATTATGCACATTGACTGGCCAATACTGGCAACAGTGCTGGCAGTGCGGGCTGTTGAAGGGGCTTGCAGCCAACACCCACTGTATAGGCAGACACACACTTCCACACCTCTGCCATCATGGTGCTACGATTGAGGGGGTAAGTAGCCTTGCCCACCAAACCGGTCCTGAGCACGGCAAGGCATGGATATGGTACGCATTACAGCTGGTGGTCACTCCCCAGGGTGGTAAGCACCGTCAGAAGCCAGGCCTGGAGCATGCCCCGCAAACCCTTAAAAGATTGTTTGGATGGGGTCAACTAGCAGTATGTACGTAACGTATGGATAACTGCCTGCCTGTGCTCCTAGCAAACGTCTCCGAGCTGTGTACCGTATACCTCAGGTGTAGGGTGACATTGGTAAGTTATGCAAGTGCTCGTTTTGGGTGCTGCATGCACGGTCCAATGTTCTGCCTTTCCAGGAGACATTGGCCAATGGGGCCTGTGGGTGTGGGTGTGTCTGCCCTTGATGGCTGCTGCTTTATGGCACAGATTCCCAACTCCAGTCCAGGTTTGCATCACACTGTTCGGGTTTTCCTGCTATCCCTCATGAATATGCATGGGCTACATCTACATGCCATGGGGGTGGTGCATAGATATACAGCACAGGCATTTGTATGAGTGTCAGCATGGAACCTGACTGGTGTGTGGCCCACCAGGACTGCATTTGGGTGATTCTGCTCTAGGTACTGCCCCTGTTCATGGTGTCTGTGCTCAGTGGGGTAAAAGATAGCTGTCTTACCATTGCATATGTCCCCGCCATGAAAGGTGTGTCCTTACTATCACTGTTTAGTTGTGGGAAAAATATGTGGGCAGAATTGGCAGTAGCCCCAGCTGGGCTTTGAACCTGTGACCTTCTGTTCTTGTATGCACTGTCTGTGTGCACTGCACCACTGTGTAGCCACAGATTGGTTGCATTCCCTGGACTGTCCATGACTGTGGATCCGGCAGGACCTGTCTGTTGCAGTGGACTGTGCCAGCCTGCACATGGCTAGGCCTCTGTCTTCTGTGGTTAGCAGCCACTGCCCCCTGCACCACATGTACTTGTCCGCCAACATGCTGGCATGAACTTCTCTCAGAAAAAGCAGTTGACCTGATTGCAATGTGGCAGTATGGGACTGCATTTGGGGGACTTGGCTGTAGGTAATGCCCATTGTTGTGGTGTGTGTGTGGTGTTGGGTAAAATATGGGTGTTTTCCCCATGCATACAGGGGTGTCTGCGCTATCTTTATTTAGTGGTGGGTAAAATATAGGGACTGGGCTGGCAGGTGCCCCAGCTGGGTTTTGAACCTCTGCCCTCTGGTCCTAGAAGTAATGACTCTGTCCGCTGTACCACACTTTGGCCACAGAGACAGTGCAGCCCCTGGAGGCAGTAAGCCTGGCAGGATGGAGTCACAAACCCTGCTCTACGCAATTCTACTGTGGGCATATGCACCCTGTCTGGTGACAAACGTGCACATAAACCCCGGAAATGACCACGGGAAATGTGGGACAAAATATCACCACGCTGGGCAACAGTGATATTAATGGGCAACCATAGCAAACACTCCCAGGAAAGCTCCAAAACGTGGAAATGTTTTTTGGAAGAGTCTCCTCTCAGTAGACCCTTCCAAAATTCATTTCTTTTTTCTGGAGCTTTGCTGGGTGTGATTTCTGTATTTGCCCATCACTATAACTGTTCCCCAGCTGAATTACTATTTTTAATAGTTCTGTTGTGGTCATTTTCTATTTTTATTTTCACTTTTGTGCTGTGCACATATATCACACTGCTCACGTTTTGCTGGTTTCCCCGGTTTTCCTGTACATTGCTGACGGAAATGGTTTCTCTTCCCTTTAAATGCTTTCTACCGCGAGTGTTTCACTCGCGGTAGTTTTTACATGCAAATTCGGGCCCGATACTGTGCGGGGAGCCTCTCCCCTCCCACTCTCCACCCATTGACCCCGTCCCTCCGCCCCTCCGGAGCCTTCCTCCGCCCTCCTTTCGCCGTTCCACGCCTCTATCGGACATTTGCGGGCCCGCACTTGTACGGGGCCCGTTAGTGAGCCGCGTACCTGTGCGGGGGTGACACGCACGTGTGCGGGGCGTTTAAACGCGTTTCTGCGCGTTTCAGTGCCGCGTTGCCGTGCGCTATTTTGCGGCGCGCTATTTTGCGGATTTTAGTAAACATGCCCCTAAGTGTCTAGATAATCTGGGATGTCTGGAAAATCTCACCTTGCTTCTCCTCTCATCAAGAAACATTAGCTGCATTTAGCTGCCTTGTACATAGTTGCTTTTTGTACATAGTTTTATTATGTTCTCTGTTTATGAAACCTGTTTAATGTATACCCAGTTCATTGTCCTGTTCATTGTAAGCACTGATCAATTTTTGTGACGTGTAGTTTCTATTCATTGTAAACCGCACTGATGTCAAATAGCGCGGTATAAAAGAAACTGTAAATAAATAAATAATCTGGGATGTCTGCACCGTTGTATACTCAACGTAACAGGCTCATTCTGGACACTGGGTAAGTAGAATTAAGCCACAAGATTGCAGGGATTATTTATTTATTTATTTATTTATTTAACAGTATTTCTAAACCGCCTTATCTTAATAATCAAGGTGGTATCACAGCAAACAATCGGGTAAGGTGAGTGTGTTATACATGCAGTGAGGGTGAAATTTAGTTGGGTGAGTGTTGTATTGTGTGCTAGATTGGTATGAGCTATGTACAACGTGGGCTATATACAGTGGTTCTAAATACATTTTCTATACATACATTGTTTAGGCGGGGTTATGTGCTGTTATACATTCTCTGGGGTTATGTGATGTGTCCATAGTGTTCTATGAACAGCATGGTTTTCAACTGTTTTCTAAAGTCCTTGAGGTCTGTGGTTGCCCTCAAATCGTCTGGTAGTTTGTTCCATATTGTTGGAGCAGCCATGGAGAGTGCTCTGTCCGTTGTGTCTTTGCGTGTGTTTTTGTATTCACTTGGGGTGCTGACTCGGTTGTGTGTTTGTTTCCTTCTAGGACGAGTGCTGGTGTCTGGTTGTATGAGGGTGTGCAGGCTGTTGGCTGATGTGTGCTGTTTTATCTTAAATAGGTTTATGATGGTTTTGTATCTGATGCGTGCACCGATTGGGAGCCAGTGTAAGTCCTTTAAGGTGGGTGTGATGTGCTCCTGTCTTGCGGTTCCGGATATGATTCGTGCTGCGGTGTTTTGTGCCAGTTGGAGTGGTTTGAGGGCTTGTTTCGGTAGTCCGAGGTATATTGGATTGCAGAAGTCCAGTAGTGGTGTTATCAGGGCTTGACAAACGGTTCGGAAGTGATCTGGGGCGAGGAGTGGTTTCAGTCTCCTGATGATTCGCATCTTGTAGTAGGCCTTCTGGATTGTTTTGTCTATGTGTGGCTTGAGATTGAGTTGATTGTCCAGAGTAACTCCGAGGTATCTCACCTCTGACCTTATTGGTATTGTGGTGCTTTGTATCTTTATATTTGGTGGGTGTATGAAGCTTTGGTTCCGGGTGATGATTAAAGCTTCGGTCTTGTTGTAGTTTATTGCGAGGTTGTTGTTTTGACACCAACTCGTCATCTGGGTGAGGCAGTCTGTTATCTTAGAGAAGTCCGGGTTGTCGATTGATATCGGGGTGTATATCATGATGTCGTCTGCATATATTGTGTATTGGATGTTGTTCTCTTTCATGATGTTGCATATTGGTTGGATGTATATGTTAAATAGGAGTGCTGAGAGTGCGGATCCTTGAGGTACTCCTTGTCGGACATTTATGGGTCGGGAGGTGTTGTGTCCCACCTTGACCTGCAGTTGTCTTTCCGTTAGGTACGAGTGGAACCATTTCAGTGTGATGCTGTGTATACCGGTGATCTTTAGTCTTTCCAGGAGTGTGTTGTGGTCCACTGTGTCGAAAGCAGAGGAGATGTCGATGAAGATCATTATGATTCCATTCCTGGTGTTGTCAATTATTCTCAGGATGCTGTCGAAGAGGTATATCAGTAGTGTTTCGACTCCATGGTTGGGGCGAAATCCGTGTTGGTTGTCGTCAAGTGTTTCGTGTTTGTCGATGTGTTCCTGAAGTTGAAGTTGAACCGTCTTTTCGATGATTTTTGCGAGGAAGGGTATGCTGGAGATTGGTCGGTATGCTGCTGGATCTTTTTTGTCGAGTGTTGTTTTCTTTGCGATTGGTCTTACTGAGGCAAGTTTTAGCTGCTTTGGCATGAGTCCTTGAGTGAGTGAGTTGTGTACTATTTTATGTATGGTGGGGATGAAGCTTGATTTGGTGGCTTTGACCCATGACACTGGGCATGGGTCTGTAGGAGCAGTGCTTGTGTTGATTGTAGAGATGATGTGGGATATCTGTTCTGTTGAGGGTGAGTAGAATGTGCCCCAGGTTCTGGGGTGTACGTCCGTCAGGGTGGTCCCACTAGGTGTTGTTCGCTCTGTGGAGTGAAATTTTTCTTTGATGTGGTTGGCGAATTCCTGTGGATCAACTTGTACTTCCCCTTCTGTTGTTTGCTCTTTTGTGAGGATCTTTACTATTTCGAACAGCTCTCTGGGTTTGTTGATGGAAGTATTTATCATGTTTGTGTGGTATTCCCTCTTTGATTGGTTGATGTGGTCATTGTATTGTTTTTGCTTTGTTAGGTAAAGATGCTGGTCGGCGGTTGCTTTGTTTTTTCTCCATCTCCGTTCGATCTTCCTGAGCTCCCTCTTTTCCTGTCGTATTTTTGCTGAGTACCATGGTTTGTTTTGTCTCTTGTTGTGATGCTGTTTCTCGGTCCTGTCATCAGATGTTTTGGCGGCGTTCGCTAAAATGCTGTTCCAGCTGGAAACTTGTTCCTCCAGGTCATCTGTAGTAATGTTCAGGTGTTGTATTGTGTCCTGTATGAATTCGTCCCTGTCGAAGTGCTTGAATCGTCTTTGTGTGTATGAGAGATTTGCTCTTTCGCTTGTCTGATCCTCTTGTGATCGCAGCTTTGTCTTGATTAAGTAATGGTCAGACCATGGCACTGGGGTGATGGTGGGGGGAGAAATTAGGTCTCTTGATGTTAGGTAATTAGATGCGAAGATGAGGTCTGGGGATGATCCATGTCTGTGCGTTGGTGCATTGATTATCTGTGTGAATTGAAGTGAGGTCATTGCTTGCAGGAAGGCCTCTGCGTCTTTGGCATTGGTGGACTTGAGGTTGAAGTCTCCAATCAGTAGTGCTGGTTTGTTGTTTGTCGTTATGGCACAGGCTTCTTCGAGTGCGAAGGCTAGTTCGTCGGGTGGAGCTCTGGGTGCTCTGTAGGTTAGGCAGATTGCAATGTTCTTGTTCTTGATGCTGATTGTGTTACATTGCTGTGTATCGGTGAGGTTCTGTGTCTTGAACTTTAGTTTTTGTTTTTGCTATTATCAGGACTCCTCCTCCACGCTTGTGGGTGCGTGGGCAGTTGTACGCTGAGTAGTTGTCCGGTACGAGTTGGTTGAGTAGTACATTGTCGGTAGGGTTGAGCCATGTCTCTGTGATGCATATTATGTCGGGCTGTCGCTCTTCTATGTGGTCTACAAGAGTGTGTATCTTGTTGCGGACGGATCTGGCGTTTATGAGCTCGATCGTTGTTGTCTTTGTTGAGGAGGTTGCTGTTACCTGTGCTTCCTTTGTGCAGGTGTGGGGGTTTGATTTGTGTTTGATTGGTCGCTTTGTCTGGGATGTTCTGAGTGTCTCTTTGTGTGTGTGCTGTGGTACTAAATATTGTAACGCAGTTGGGGGGTGCCATGTTGTGTTTGCTTGTGGGAAGTGTAGGTGTGTGGTTGGTGGGGTGAGTTGTGTGACAAGTAGGTAGAGGGGGAGAAAGTATGTGGTGTGCATGTTGGTTTTTTGTGATGTTCTGTTAGGGTGAGGTCTGTTTTCTTAGGTCTTCGTCTGTCGTCTGTTGTCTGTTTGAGGAGAGCTGAACTTGGTGCGGGAGCCTGTCCCGTGGAGGGAGCCTGTCCCGTGGAGTGAGAGCCGGATCTGCGGAGGGTGCCTTGGTGCGGGAGCCTGTCCCGTGGAGGGAGCCTGTCCCGTGGAGGGGGAGCCGGATCTGCGGAGAGCGGCTTGGTACGGGGGCCTGTCCCGTGGAGGGGGAGCCGGATCTGCGGAGGGTTCCTTGGTGCGGGAGCCTGTCCCGTGGGGGGAGCCTGTCCCGTGGAGTGAGAGCCGGATCTGCGGAGGGTGCCTTGGTGCGGGAGCCTGTCCCGTGGAGGGAGCCTGTCCTGTGGAGTGAGAGCCGGATCTGCGGAGGGTGCCTTGGTGCGGGAGCCTGTCCCGTGGAGGGAGCCTGTCCCGTGGAGTGAGAGCCGGATCTGCGGAGGGTGCCTTGGTGCGGGAGCCTGTCCCGTGGAGGGAGCCTGTCCCGTGGAGTGAGGGCCGGATCTGCGGAGGGTGCCTTGGTGCGGGAGCCTGTCCCGTGGAGGGAGCCTGTCCCGTGGAGTGAGAGCCGGATCTGCGGAGGGTGCCTTGGAGCGGGAGCCTGTCCCGTGGAGGGAGGGCCGGATCTGTTCGGGCGTGTGTAGTGGAGGTGAGAGTTTGGTGGTGGTAGATGTGTGATGTTCTGTGAGAATTCTACTTGCGGTTCTGTCGTTCTTCGTCTTGGTCTGCTCCTTGTTGGGTTCTGCTGTGATGCTGTCGACGTTGCTGTTTCACTTGGTTGTTTCCTTCTGCTCTGCTCGCCTTCGTGCCGTGCCTGTGTTCTTGGGGTGGTGAGGTCTTGTTCTCTGCGGGGTTGGTGGTGGTGTTTTTGGTAGTGGTTGAGGTGTTTTCGCTGTTGGATGTAATGTGGGTCCTTTTGGCGTTGGGCTTGTCGTTTCCCGTTTTTTGTTGTTGTTGTTTTTTTTTTTTTTTTTTTGCGCCTTTGTGCCGCGCCTAAGGGCCACGCCAAAGGGCCCTCTGGCGAGGCCCTCAGGCGCGGGCCCGCCAGGCGCGGGTGCGCCCGCGAGGGACGCCGCTTAAATGGAGCCCGGTGTTCTGCTCCCACTGCCCTGATAGGGCAGGAGCGCCGAAGGGGGAGGAGAGCTCTCTCGGCGGTCGCGGCTCCCTCCGGAGGCGAGGGACGCCGCTTAAATGGAGCCCGGTGTTCTGCTCCCACTGCCCTGATAGGGCAGGAGCGCCGAAGGGGGAGGAGAGCTCTCTCGGCGGTCGCGGCTCCCTCCGGAGGCGAGGGACGCCGCTTAAATGGAGCCCGGTGTTCTGCTCCCACTGCCCTGATAGGGCAGGAGCGCCGAAGGGTGGTGGTGGTGTTTCTCATGCAGTGGTGGTGGTGTTTCTCATGCAGTGGTGGTGGTGTTTCTCATGCAGTGACTGCAGCTGGGATGGTCTGTGTCAAGCAGCTCGATCCCGGAGTGTAACTTGGATAACAGGGTGGCAGAATTACAATAAAATATATGGTTACGTACTTATGCAAGATCAGGAAGTTACAAAGTATCGCGCTATTAGCTGAGAGTTCTACTTAGATGCAGGAATTATACAGCAGGGTGGCAGAGGTGAAATAAAACATATGGCTACGTATTTCTGCTAGATCAAGCAGTTGCAAAGTATCGCGCTACTAGTTTAGAGTTCTACTTAGATACAGGAATTATACAATGGGGTGGCAGAGGTGAAATAAGACATATGGCTACGTACTTATGCAAGATCAATAAGTTACAAAGTATCGTACTGCTAGTTTATATTTCTACTTAGATACAGTGTATCAATATAGCTAAGTCAGAAAAGCTTAGTGAGTCCTCTTTGTTACAGTGTGTTACCTCGTGGGGCCCGATCGGTGCTCCTTTTATTCTGGTCAGACTGCCCCCAATTGGGCAGCTCCTGCTTTGAGAAACTGTAGCGCTGCTCTCACTCTGGGTGGTGATGTTCAGTTCAGTTCTTGGCCCTGCTTTTGGTTCCAACTGTGCTGTCCTTGACTCTTGGAGCAAGGAAGACAAGAGAGACAGTAGGAATGGCGGGGAGGCGCGCTGTGGTTAAAATGACAGTCTGGTGGTGGTGTTTCTCATGCAGTGACTGCAGCTGGGATGGTCTGTGTGAAGCAGCTCGATCCCGGAGTGGAACTTGGATTGCAGTATGGCTTCGCCTAAGTTGATTCAGTATCTGGGGCTTTGTTTAGAGTGTGGGTCTAGTTTCCGTGGCTTCCTTTGGTGATTCTTTTTGAGGTCCACTCCTAAGGGCCACGCCAAAGGGCCCTCTGGCGAGGCCATCAGGCGCGGGCCCATGGCGCAGGTGCACCTGCTGGCGCCCTTTTTAAATAGCCGGGGCTGCCCCGATTGGGCGGCCGAAGTGGCTGGCAGTGTCTGGAGTGGGTTGGAGCTCGATCCCTCCATTTATCCAAGAGCGGTGCTCCTGAAGCCGTATTTCATAGATCTAGTTGCCTTTATGTTTATGTTTATTAATCATTTGATATACCACTCAGACCTAAAGGCATTAAAGCGGTTTACAATACTATATCATTTGAGGAAATAGGAAAAGAACGCCATTTGTAAAATAGGACAGAATAGAGGAAGAAATAGTCAAACAGATAAGAAGAGGAGAAGAACAAGAACAACAAGTTGCCACGAATGCAGGCAACACAATCCAGTCCATGATATCAATGTAAACCGCCACGGTCCAACGCTCAGGCGTGGGCCCGCAAGGCACGGGTACGCCCCCTGCAGCAGCGTTTTTACAGCCGTTGTTAATGGCTGATTGGCTGGCCTGAGGAGGAAGGGGGAGCTCCCGCTCTCACCCCCATCGGGATCGCTGTTGTTCTGCGTGCCCCCTGCAGCGGCGGTTTTACAGCCGTTGTTAATGGCTGATTGGCTGGCCTGAGGAGGAAGGGGGACAGATTAAAACATATATGACAAATGGCGTCAAACAAGTCATATAGAATTTACTGTGTAGCTTTTGATGTCTCACAGGATGTTCCCAAACATTTCCTTCCAAGGTTGATCCACAAAAGTCACAGGTGGAATATTTAAAATGACCACAAGTCCCCACTCCTTGAGATCGATTATCATTATGTACCACCCAATCAGCAATGTTCCTGTCTCTTTAGAAAGCTATCATTAATGGTTTGGCGAAGCTGGGGTGTAACGATAAAACTGGCCAGTTGATCTTCATGACCTGCATTACTTTCGTCACTCCTGGCATAAAAGGTAAGACCCCCACATAAGGAGAACCAACCTCTCTGGCTGGGGCAGAGTCGGACATATCCCACCACTCTTCATGACTGTATCGGGCTCTCCTATACGCCTGATTTATGATGACCTGCGGATATCCCTGTTCCAAGAGTCGGTTCTTCAATTGTGAGGCTTGAACTTTAAAATCCTCTACTGTAGAACACAGCCAATGTAATCGAATGAACTGACCCACTGGTATACCCCGTCATAAAGGACCCAGGTGGTAACTTCGATAATGTAGTAGAGTATTGCGTTGCACTTCCTTGCGATATAACGTGGATCAAATCTCGGAATGCTCCTTATACAATCTGATATCCTAAAAATCAATCCTTTCCTTATGAAACATAGGTATAAATTGTAGATCCATTGACAACGTATTGATCCATACAAAAGCTCTTGTAATTTTTCCTCTGAGTCAACCCAGAAGAAAAAGATCTCATCAAGGAATATAGTCCACATACGTATATGATGAAACCAGTCCAAAGAATAAATGAATCTAGATTCAAATTCCACCATATAAAATGTGGCTATTGAAGGAGCTACTGTGGCTCCCATCGCGATGCCATGCACTTGTTGAAAAAATTGACCTTCAAATTGAAAAAACTTTTTTGTCAATACAATTCTCAGCAGACTAATGACAAAATCCTTGGGCAATCTAGCAGGTAAGTTAAAAGGAACTTGCATGGCCATATTCAGAGCTGCCTCTTGATTGATGTTAGTATATAGAGCCTTTACATCCATAGTCACCATAAGCCAATTCGTCTTGTCTCCCGGTGTATTTTTTAATTTTGACAGAAAATGAAATGAATCCCGTATATAGGAAACTATCATTGGTAATAACGGGTGAAAAAACAAATCACAAAATTGTGACAAGGGCTCCAACAGAGATCCCCGACATGATACTATCGGACTGCCAGGTGGATTTTGAAGATCTTTATGAATCTTAGGCACCATGTATAGGACAGGCGTGACCGGAAACTCTTTGTTCAAAAATTGATGTTCCTTGGCAGTAATCCATTTCATTCTAAGAGCTGCATCTGTCAGATCCTTTATTTCCTGTTGGATGGGACCAGACAGATCCTCCCTCAACAGTATATAATATGTCTCTTCCAGTAGATGTGAATTAACCACTCTGCGATAATCATTAATATCTTGTATCACTGTCGCCCCACCTTTATCAGCTCTATGTATTATGATGTCCCTACGGGTGCTTAATGATTTCAATGCCTCATATTGGTTCCTCGGACTATTCGAAAACAAATCTGTTGATGTCTCTTTTTCCCCAAAACAGAGATCTCTTAATACTAACTTCTGAAAAGTTTCAATAGCGGGAACAATAGGTCCAGGGGGAGTCCATTTTGAGGGATTTTTGACCAAAGAGGTTTCAGTCGTCTCCAACACATTTGTGCACGATTGAAAAAATTGTGACACCTGTATCTTTCGGAAAAACCTATATAAACCTACTCTGATACGAAAAGGATCGTAAACAGAAGAGGGGACAAACGACAGGCCCAGTTGTAACATCTCTTCTTGGTCATCTGTTAGCTCTAAATTTGATAAATTTACTACTGAGACTTTGAGCGCGATCTGGTGGTCGGTCCCCTCCGACCTTCCTCGGAGCAGAGGGGCCGGTACGTTTGAGGGTGGACCCTGGAAACAGGACGCTGAAACAATCCCCCTCTTGAATGATCATGCTTCCTGGAAGAAGTAGTACTCTCTGAGGAACTGTTACTTTCCTCAGTTGTATCTTCGAATGTCACCTGTCTTTTTTTACTTTTCCTGTCTGATCGTAAAAGCTGTCTCCACGTATATACCTGGTTCTTCTCATACTCCCCTGTATCACGTTTGAATTTATTGATTTTCTTCTATTTAACTGAATCCTGAAACTGTTGCAATTGTACTTCAAATTCCTTCCAATCCAATTGAAACTTTTCAGGAGATACAGTCGCTTTCAATTGTTCTTCTGCGGTTTTCACCTGCTCCTTAACTCTTGTTTCCTCCAAGGTCAATCGTTCCACTAATAGGGCTATTAAATCCAGTCCACATTTATTTAAAATACTATCCCAAGTGGTACAAAATTTGTGATCGTCCTGAAACATGTGTGGGGGTTTTAACACCCTTAAACCTCGAGGGATCATCCGTTGTTTTAAATACCGAGCCATCGTGGCTGCATGTAACTGAACCCGAACTTGTTTTTTGAGAAGGTTCTTAAACTCTAGCCATGAAGAAAGGGTCGATACTACCTCCTCTGTATCTTTTTCAACTAATTTGAATAACAATGGGCGATTAGTCAATTGAACAATCTTGTCCTCCGAAAATGCAAAGGCAGCTGTGTTGGTCATGAGTTCTGAATGGTCAGTTGGCCATCTCCACAAAGGTACAATAATGACTATTCTAAAATATAAACCTATTATGTCTCCCACATATATATTCCACAAAACAAGAGAAACACACAAACATTTAAATTTTTGTTGGAACTTACACCCTGAAGGAAAAACCTTCTCGTGGTGCAATGTTCCTTTTTGTTCTTTTAAGTAGGGACGCAATCCTATCATAGGTTTTGAAGGGCATTTTAAGCCCCTCAATACCAACTGGTTATCATTCTTTTCAACAGGCTGGAGACCCCTGCCTCACACCTCTGTCATTTAAGATTGTGAGTGGACAAGGTGCAGATGTCCAAGACATCAAAAAGGTTAGATAGAATTTGTCACAGTCCTCCTCACTTCTCACCACCACCAAAAAATTGTCTATTAGACAACTTTTTGGTGGTGGTGAGAATCGAGGAGGAATGTGACACATTCTATATACCCTTTCGATGTCTAGGACAACTGTACCTTGCCCACTCACGATCTTAAATGACAGAGGTGTAAGGCAGGGGTCTCCAAATCCAGCCCTGGAGGGCCACAAACAAGTCAGGTTGGCAGCATATCTCTAATGCATATATATCTCATGCATGTTTATTAGGGATATCCCGAAAACCTGACTGGTCTGCGGCTCTCCAGGACCGGAGGAGCCCACCCCTGGTATAGACAGACACACACTCCCACACCTATGCCAGCATTGTGCTACTATAGAGGAGTTTAACAGTCTTGCCCACCACACCAGTCCTGGGCACAGTACAGGCATGGATATGCTACGCAATACTGTTGGGGGTCACTCCCCAGGGTGGTAAACACTGTCAGAGACCAGACCTGAAGCACACACCGCAGACCGCAGACATCAGAAAGATTGTTATGATGGAGCTCAAAGAGCAAACTGTGCTTAACGTAGGACTTGCTATCTGCCAGTACTCATTGGAAACGTTTGATAGGTGTGTACCGTTTACCCAGGCATTGCTAAGGTATGCAAGTGCTAGTATTGGGAGATGCACGCAGGGCCCAATGTCTTGCCTCTCCAGGAGGCATTGGCCAATGGGGCCTGTGGGTGTGGGTGTGGGTGTGTCTGGCCCTGTTGGCTGCTGCTTTACGGCAGGGTTTCCCAACTCCAGTCCTGGTGTTCCAAACACTGTTCGGGTTTTCATGCTGTCCCTCAGAAATATGCATGAGCTACATCTGCATACCATGGGGGTGGTGCATAGATATGCAGCACAGGCATCTTTATTAGAGGCAGCATGGAACCTGAATGGTGTGGGGCCCTCCAGAACTGCATTTGGGATACTCTGCTCTAGGTAATGTGCCTGTTTATGGTGTCTGTGTTTGGTGTGGTAAAATATAGGCGTATTAACCATGCGTATGTTCTCAGCAATAAAGGTTTGTCCTTACTATCACGGTTTAGTTGTGGGAAATATATGTGGACTGGATTGGCAGTATCTCCAGCTGGGCTTTGAACCTGTGACCATCTGTTCTTGCATGCACTGCACCACCATGTTGCCACAGATATACTGCATTCCCTGGGGAGTTCATGACTGTACATCTGACAGAGCCTGTCTGTTGCGGTGGACGGTGCAAGCCTGCACAGGCCTAGGCCACTGTCTGCTGTGGATTGCAGCCACTGCCCCCTCCACCACCTATACCCTTCCACCAACATGCAGACATGTCCTTATCTTGGAAAATCACAAAAGAATAAATCCCAATGGGAGAGATTAATAAGTACCCCACCAAAAAATCTCCCCAAGACTCCTTAATGAAATCAATACGTCTTTTTGTCGGGCCGCAGAGAGGGAGGTTAAAACAAATTTTAAAACCACTCCAGACTGCTGCGGACCATTTTAATCATCAAACAGTTCTTTAGTAAAATATGTGAAAAAAGTGAAAACTTATCTCAATAACCGAAGAGAAGAAATTCAAAAACTTGAATGCTGAAGTCCACATTTGAGATGGCACGACGTGCACGTTTCGAGGTCGAAAACCCCTGTATCAAGCGCTCTTTATGGACGTCACTAAGAAATGATTCTTCCCCCTGTGCTGATCAAACAAAGCCTTGTGCATCCATTTTTAAAAAAAACCCGGTTCACACCGGGTGACCAATCAAAAAAAGGAATCCGTCCTACTACCATTGGTCAGCCAAAATGTCATTCAACAAGGGAACCGAAAAATAAGGGGTTTAAATCGGGAGATTGAGTGGTTGAGTGCTCTTTAAATTCATGCTCGTGAATATAGGGGTTTCCCTGTTGCGGTGGATATCCCCTTTTTTCCGAGCTGTTCTTTAGTTCTGGTTGAGTTTATCAATGAACAATGTGATGTCACATGGTCTTTTACGTTCATCCAATAGGTTGAAGGATCGCATCTGCGTGTCTTTTTCCTGGGGTGGCAGGAGACCCAGCTAGGATTATGAACCTGTGACCCTCTGGTCCTACAGGCACTGGCTGTGTCCGCTGCACCACACTGTAGACACAAAGACAGTGCAATCCCTGGAGATAGGAAACCTGGCCGGACGAGTCAGAAACCCTGCTCTGCACAATTTTACTGTGGGCTCATTTACCTTGTATGGAGACAAAAGGGCAAATAAACCTCAAATATGACATCGAAAAAAGGAGAAAAAACCCATAACCAAGCTGGGCAACAGTGATAGCAATGGGCAACAATAAAAAACACTCCCAGGAAAGCTCCAATAAATAGAAATAGTTTTTGGAAGGGTCTACGGAGCGTAGACCGTTCCAAACATCATTTTTCTTTTTTGAGCTTTCCTGGGAGTGTTTTTTATTGTTGCCCATTGCTATCACTGTTGCCCAGCTGAATTATGATTTTTAGAATTTTTGTTGTGGTCATTTTCACGTTTTATTTGCAATTTTGTTCTGTGCACATGTATCACACTGCTCACGTTCGTAGGTTTCGCCGGTTTTGCTGTACATTGCTGACGTAAATGGTTTCTCTTCCCTTTAAATCGGCTCTAACGCGAGGTTTTCACTCGCGGTATTTTTTAGGTTGATTTTCAGCACCGCTCCTGTGTGGGGAGCCTCTCCCCTCCCACTCTCCACCCATTGACCCCGTCCCTCCACCCCTTGGGAGCCTTCCTCCACACTCGGAATGCCTTTCCACGCACCTATCGCACATCAGCGCGCCGCGCACTTGTGCGGGCCCGTTAGTGTGACGCGCACGTGTGTGGGGCACAAAAACACACTATTAGCGTGCGCTAAGGTACCTTAGCGCATGCTCAAGTGCGCCCCGCACAATTGCGCGGTTTAGTAAACATACCCCAAAATGTGAGAGTCAGAAAAAAAGAAGAAGTTCCCAATTAGAGCAAAATACTATACATATGATAGAGGAAAAAAGACCTCAGCCACATCTCCTTCCAATGTAAACGGAGAGGATGAGCCAGCTTAAGGGCAAACCAAACAGGAACTTCAGTCAAATGGTGCCACAATAATCGAATTGTGCTCAAAAGACAACAATGGTCAAAAAAAAGCTTCTATCTTGGGGTGTCAATAGAAAACATTAAATGATACTCTGTTCAAAAAAGGAACCCCCGAACAGCTCAAATTGGTAACAGCAGCCAAATCAAATTAATAATAGCAACCAGTAGCGTGGTAGAAAAGCAGCAGCAATGAAGAAGAAATGCTGAAGAAACTTAAGAGTCTGCACGCTCAGCATGGCAACGTAATGAAGATCATGCAGTCTGCAATATTCAAGACAAACAATCATTGTTTGCCTTGAATATTGAAGACTGCATGATCTTCATTATGTTGCCATGCTGAGCTATCTGAACATCCTGTGCCCAACAGGGGCCAATCTGGGTCACAAGTACTTAGAAGTTTCCCCATAAGACTCACAGGATTCACAGAAATGGTTCAATAGAATGGTTTGTAGCTGCTCTGTGCTTGTATCACATGCTATTAGTGCATCTTACTCAGATGAGGTGATGACTAAGGGGTATGTTTACTAAACTCCGTTGCTGTGCGGGTCCCCGTTAGTGTGCGTGTGACATATAAGGAGTGGGCGGTTCATGCAGAAAAAAGAAAAAAACCCGACAGTACGTGTGTGCGTCGCGCTAATGTGCGGGGCCCACATTAGCACGTAGAAAGGCTAAGTGGGGCGATGCTGCACAACCAAACAACAGAGCCGTAGTACAAGGGTGTAGACACTGACCTATGGTGCAGGGGCCATGGGTTCAAACCCCCATTGCTCTCAATGAAAAAGACCAACTGAGGCATCAACGTTTATGGGCAAAAGTGGTGTAGGAGGCATATTGATTATGGGCGGCAGAAGGCGGCGCACTCTTTTATTATATGGCATGAGGCGGCGCACTGTTCATTGTGGGCGGCAGATGGCGGCGCGCTGTTAAGGTTGGGCGGCAGAGGGCGGCGTGCTGATAAAATTGGGCAACAGAAGGCGGCGAGTCGGTGGGCAGAAGGTGGCGCGCTGATGTGTGAGGGGGCAGCCCAATAGTGGGTGGGATAAGTGGCGCGCTGATGTGCAAATAACAGGAATGGAGCCATAGCACAATGGTTAAGACACTGACCACTCTTGCAGGCATCATGGGTTCAATTCCCCACACTGTCCATTGAAGACAGCTGGCTGAGGCATTATTTTAAGGGGCATGCCCATGTTGGGCGGCGTGCTGTTAATTTTGTGCGCCACAAGACGGCGCGCCGATGGCTACAAGGCTGCGCACTGCTGCTCTAATACAGGACCAGAGCCACAGCACAAAGGTGCAGACACTGAGCAATGGTGCAGGGACCAGAGGTTCAATCCCTCACTAATGGCCAGTGAAAAAGGCTAGCTGAGGCAGTATGTTATATGTTGTGGAGTGCTGTAGGAGGCTTTTTAATTTTATTTTGTGATAACTACTAGCAAACGCACTCTCACAGCATATTAATATAAGGCGGCCCATAAGGCACATGTTACAGTGCACCATCCGCCAAGGCACCCTAGAATGTCCCCTATAGGGCAGCATGTATGTTGCGACACAGGATAATGTATAGTGCACCCTATATGGCTGGCAACCGTAACGTGCACTATAGGGCGCCCCATAAAGCACCCTCAGAGACACCTTATGGGTACAGTAAGCTGAGGGTGTCATTGCTGGCAGCAACATATGTACAGTAAATTAAAATAACTCTTTGGATACCCCTATCACAGAACCCCACTGTGGGTTTAAACCCATGTCATCTGGCTGCACAGGTAGTGACATAACCATTGGGCTACAGCTCTATAGCTGTAAGCAGCTCCTGGCTGGCTGCAGATAGCCTGTACGTCACCTCATTGACAGTCTGCTGTTGTGAACCACCCGTACCCATGATGCACTGCACATGCAAATCAGCTGTCCACGATTGAACACAGGATGGGAAATGCACCCCTAAAGCTCCCCGGCCTGGTAGGGGGAAGTGTCCGTGTGCACCCACACAGCACCTCGGCCTGGTAGGGTGTCCAGAGTGGGTGAACAAACGGCAAAGAGTAGCTAAACACCATCACATTGTGCGGTTACCGTGCTCACCCTGAGTGCGAGTGTGAGATGTTGTGCCCAGGACCAGGTCCACAACACCAGCCATGGCTGAATGCGGCCATGTCAGAGCTCTAAAGCAGCAATAATCTGTGGAATAGGTAGGTGCTGCATAAACATTTTGGAGATCTCTGTCTGGCTCAGTTAGTGGGGTGGACTCCCCCCCCCCCAGGTGGATAAAACAGGGCTTCCCCACCCTGCACTGATGGCAGTACAGTGGACCATCAACCCCAGTCCTGCTAGGGAACAGACACCCTACAGAGCAGTCCAAGCAGCTCCACACACCCATCCATACCACAATATCAGACAGACATTAGGCCTGGATATTCACACATGCACCCCACCACTATCTGATATTCACCTGCAGCAAACCATCAGCCACTGCACCCTGCAAGGCACTCCATCACAACACATACCAGCTGGGAACGGTCTGCTGGCTGGTCCTGATAGACATGCATGCACCCACAACTGGGGTGGCAGCACACACAGGCAAATAAGTCCATGAAGAGGCCCCCACAGGACACCCATACATATCACATGGGAGAATCACAATATAGCACTATGGGGGTGCCTAGCCATGCTGCCGTCACTGCACACTCAGGGTGAGAGTGATCTCCCAGCAGCACATACAGAGGTCACCCTGTCTGTGTAGGTGTTGGCTGGGCACTACCATGCCCCTGCCAGTGCCCTATGCCCTGTGCAGCTGCATCCTGGTCAGTCCACTCTGTCTGAGATATACCCATGGTCCCTTGCTACTCATTATGCACATTGGCAGGCCAATACTGGCAACAGTGTTGGCAGTGTGGGCTGTGGAAGGGGCTTGCAGCCAACACCCACTGTATAGACAGACACACAAGTCCACACCTACCATCATGGTGCTACTATTGAGGAGGTAATTAGCCTTGCCCACCAAACCGGTGCTGGGCACGGCAAGGCATGGATATGCTACGCAGTACTGCTGGGGGTCACTCCCCAGGGTGGTAAACACCGTCAGAGGCAAGGGATGGAGCACGCACCGCAAACACCGAACAGATTGTTCGGATGGGGTCAACTAGCAGTATGTGCGTAACGTATGGATATCTATCTGCCAGTACTCCTAGCAAGCGTCTCAGAGCTGTGTACCGTATAACTCAGGTGTAGGGTGACATTGCTAAGGTATGCAGGTGCTAGTATTTGGAGATGCACGCAGGGTCTAATGTTCTGCCTCTCCAGGAGACATTGGCCAATGGGGCCTGTGGGTGTGTGTGTGGGTGTGTCTGGCCCTGTTGGCTGCTGCTTTACGGCAGAGATTCCCAACTCCAGTCCAGGTTTCCATCACACTGTTCGGGTTTTCCTGCTGTTCCTCATGAATATGCATGAGCTACATCTACATGCCATGGGGGTGGTGCATAGATATACAGCACAGGCATTTGTATGAGTGGCAGCATGGAATCTGACTGGTGTGTGGCACACCAGGACTGCATTTGGGAGATGCTGCTCTAGGTACTGCCCCTGTACATGGTGTCTGTGCTCAGTGGGGTAAAAGATAGACGTAGTACCCATTGCATATGTCCTCGCCACGAAAGGTTTGTCCTTACTATCACTGTGTAGTTGTGGGAAAAATATATGGATAGGATTGGTGGTAGCCCCAGCTGGGCTTTGAACCTGTGACCTTCTGTTCTTGCATGCAGTGTACCACCGTGTAGCCACAGATTGGTTGCATTCCCTGGAATGTCCATGCCTGTGGATCCGGCAGGGCCTGTCTGTTGCAGTGGACTGTGCCAGCCTGCCCATGGCTTGGCCTCTGTCTTCTGTGGCTAGCAGCCACTGCCCCCTGCACCACATGTACTTGTCTGCCAACATGCTGGCATGAGCTTCTCTCAGACAAAGCAGATGACCTGATTGCAATGTGGCAGTGCGGGACTGCATTTGGGGGACTTGGCTGTAGGTAATGCCCATTGTTGTGGTGTGAGTGCGGTGTTGGGTAAAATATGGGTGTTTCCCCCCCATGCTTATGCTCCCTGCATTACAGGGGTGTCTGCGCTATCTTTGTTTAGTGGTGGGTAAAGTATAGGGACTGGGTTGGCAAGTGCCCCAGCTGGGATTTGAACCTCTGGCCCTCTAGTTCTAGAGGTAATGGCTCTGTCCGCTGCACCACACTATGGCCACAGAGACAATGCAGCCCCTGGAGGTAGTAAACCTGGCAGGATGGAGTCACAAACCCTGCTCTACGCATTTTTACTGTGGGCACATGCACCCTGTCTGGTGACAAACGTGCACATAAACCCCGGAAATGACCACGGCAAATGGGGGACACAATATCACCACGCTGGGCAACAGTGATATTAATGGGCAGCCATAGAAGACACTCCCAGGAAAGCTCCAACAAAAAGGAAATGTTTTTGGAAGAGTCTCCGCTCCGTACACCTTTCCAGAAAACATTTCTTTTTGCTGGAGCTTTCCTGGGTGTGTTTGTTGGTTTTTCCCATTACTATAACTGTTCCCCAGCTGAATTACTATTTTTACAAGTTTTGTTGTGGCCCTTTTCTATTTTTATTTCCACTTTTGGGCTGTGCACATGTATCACACTGCTCACGTTTTGCAGGTTTCCCCGGTTTTGCTGTACATTGCTGACGGAAATGGTTTCTCTTCCCTTTAAATGCATTCTATCTACCGCGAGTGATTCACTCGCGCTATTTTTCTTTGGAAATTCAGCACCGATAATGTGCGGGGCGCCTCTCCCCTCCCCTTCCCCGCCCATTAACCCCTTCTCTCTGCCCCTCCGGGGCCTTCCTCCGCCTTCCGTTAGCCTTTCCACACCTCTATCGGACATTTGCGGGCCCGTACTTGTGCGGCACCCGTTACTGTGACGCGCAAGTGTGCGGGGCTTCATCGCACGTTTGCGGGGCGTTTAAGCACTCTTAAGTACCGCTTTTAGTGCGCTATTTTGCGGCGCGCAAATTAGCGGTTTTTAGTAAACATGCCCCTAAGTGCTTTCTCCATTTGGTGATCAACAGTAGACTGCTGTTTTGCATGTGCACTGCATCATGGGTAGTGGTGGGGCTACCCTATACTGGCACACACAGCAGACATTTTAGGCAGTGACCTGCAGTCTCTTTGTATCCAGCCACTGCTATACATTGAGGTGTAGGCTACTGGTTAGTGCAATGCCCCCCCCCCCCTATAAACAGGGGACAGTGGTTCAATTCCTACTTGTTCATTTTGTGACAGTGGTACTCGGATCATTTTCATGCCTGTAACAGTCAGGGCTCTGCAGATCGGTGCTGCCAGCCCATAACTCCCTCTCCTCAGCCGCCATCCGTCCTTCAGTCCATCTATCGGCCTCTGTTAGCTGTGTACAATCCTGTCTTCTTTTGCAGGCTGCTACTCCATGGCCTACAATGGTACTCTTTTCTACATTTTGGCTTTTCGCTCTCACCTCTCCTGTGCCTCATCTGCACGTACCCACTAGTACTCTGCCCTCTTGTCGCTGCAAAGATCCTGCTGCTTCTGCCTCTGCTGGGGGACATGTCTTCCCCAGCCTGCGCCATACAGTGACATTGCAACACTTTACATTGGCACCACCCTGTGCATCAGTACAACAGCTTTCCACATGCTCATTCGCTTTTCTGGCTGCCAAAGTGGATGGCCACTGATATGGCAGATCCATCAACTCCAACCTATTCTTCCTTCCATCACCTTCACATTGACATTCCTTGGTGCTCTATCCAGTGTTTGGGTTACAGCTGTTTGCATGCCTTAAGATACATGCTTTCCACCTTAGGGCACCTTGTCACTCCTAGGGCACCTTGTTTCACCTTATGGACAAGTTCCTGGAGGAAAAGTCCATAAACCATTATTAAAAAGGGACCCAGGATATCACTGCTTGGCCCAATACAAGCATTGTGGAACATGTGTCTTTTGGGGAAACTGCTAGGTACATATGACCTAGATTGGCCGCTGTTGGAAACAGGATACTGGGCTTGATGGACCTTGGTCTGACCCACTATGGCATATCTTATGTTCTTATGTTAGGACATTTTGTCACCTTACTGTGCCTTAAGGTGCATACTTTCCACCTTAGGGCACTTTCTTACCGTGCCTTAAATTGCATGCTTGTCATCTTACCACACATTGTCCTGTTAGAGCATCCTGGGTCATATAACATGCGCTAACACAGGGATGCCCCCTACCTGCCCAATGCTTTATATGGCTTAATTAACTGTAACGCTGTCATTAACGCCTGTGGCTTTACCACAGTTTAGTAAACATACCCCTAAGATTTTGGCACTTATCTTAAAGACCTTGACTTGACAGATACAATATTTGGTACCAACGATAGAGGAATGACTGGGAATATACTTTTTTCTCCCAATATCAGCAGTAATATTCCTGATTTGACCTTTGATTTCTCTCACAGGAGGTACAGCATTTGTTTAAATCTCGTGACATAAGCAATATTGTAATTTCTGACCATGCTGCAATTAGCCTAGAAATTAGCCTGGATGGAACTAGGCCTCTGAAAAGATAGACAATGAATATGCAGTTATTTGCTCTTTTAAATTTTACAGATCAATTGATTGCAATACGGGAGGAGTACTTAGAATATAATTTCCTGTCAGGTGTTGATAGCTCTCTAATTTGGATGGCAAAACAGCCTGTAATGAGGAGTCATATTACTTCTCTCTCACTCCATATGAAACAACAGAGGGAGAAGAGCATCTGAAAAGTGAGGTTACTTACCTGTAATGGGGGTTCTCCTTGGACAGCAGGATAAGTCAGCCATACTTGGTAATGTCATCTGAGGTCTGCCTTTCTGCCTTTCTGAGCTCTGGAGAGCACTTCCGTCTATGGCACCATCGGATGACATCTCCAAGTGTGACCGACTCATCTTGCTTGTCCTCAGAGAAGCTACAGTTGGAGATAACAGAGATAGAAGCAAGGAGCAAAGCCTACCCCCAAAAGGAGCTTTCTAAAAACACTCAACTGAAAGGAGAGCTGGATAGGATAGATATTTCCCGAGTTACCTATCACATCAATCAAGAACAAATGATCTTCCTATGCTTCCTATGAACATGCTAATACATTTAGTAGAGTTTTGTTATGGTAACTGAAGAAAGTGAGATAGCATACAGCAGAAGAGTGAATGAAATTAATCTGGATAAAGAGATTCTAACTACGGACCTGAATCAGATTGCTAACTGTTTTGCACAATTTTATCAGAATCTGTATACCTCTAAAGCCATAAATGATCAATGAGAAATCATTAGATGGTTAAACTCCATAGACTTACCCTCCTTACTAGCAGAGGCACACGAGGCTATGGATCGTGCTTTTGCAGAGGGGGAGGTGAGGCACACTCTAGGCTCACTGAAAAATAATGCAGCAGAACTGTATACCAATTTAAGAGACTCCTTTTTAGGATGGAAAAGAGACGGCTGAGGGGAGATATGATAGAAGTCTATAAATTAATGAGCGGAGTGGAACGGGTAAACGTAGATCGATTGTTTACCTTATCCGAATATAAAAAGACTAGGGGACATGCAATGAAGCTACAGGGTAAACTATTTAAGACTAATAAAAGAAAATATTTTTTCACTCAACGTGTAATCAAACTCTGGAATTTGTTACCGGAGGATGTAGTAAAGGCTGTTAGTGTAGCTGGGTTTAAAAAAGGTTTGGACAAGTTCCTGGAGGAAAGGTCCATAAGCCATTATTAAGAAGGGACCCAGGATATCAATGATTGAACCAATACAAGCATTGTGGAACCTGTGTCCCTTGGGGAAACTGCTAGGTACATATGACCTAGATTGGCCACTGTTGGAAACAGAATACTGGGCTTGATGGACCTTGGTCTGACCCAGTATGGCATATCTTATGTTCTTATCTTCTTATGATGGGAGGGGGGACCCACACTATCATAAAGCAATGTGATATTTCAGCTGCATTTGATTTAATTGATCATACAATTCTTATCATCCATCTGAATGGACTGAGCATTTCAAGGGCTGTGTGGAACTGGGTATGGTGTTTTCTTTATTCATCAAACTATAAGGGTGAAATGGAAGTGAAAATTATCATCACCTTGGCAGCTAGAATGTGAAATTCCACAGGGATCACCTTTGTCACAAATACTTTTTAATATTGTATTTATCTGAGCTCAGTTGCTGAGCTTTTAAAAGAAACACAGAAGCACAATGGCAGAAAAAAGACCATTTGGTGTATTCAATCTGCCCTTCCATACCATTAGAGTCCCTTTTTCCCCTTTATAGATCTTCTGTGTTTGTCCTGTGCTTTCTTCAATTCAGATACTGTCCTGATCTCTACCAACCCCACTGGGAGACTATTCCATGCATCCATCACTCTTTCCGTAAAGAAATATTTCTGTATACTACTCCTGAGTCTATCCCCTTTCATCTTCATTTTCATATATATACTGATGATATTATTGTACTTACACCATGCCAGAGAGATTTATTTCAGATTTTTACCAATCTTTATAACATTTTTAATAATATACTTTTATGATTAAGTTCTCAGTTAATGAAACTCAATTCAGAGAAAACAGAATTAATATGGAGGGCATATGATTTAAATTCTGTTCCAACAAAAATTTCATCATCACTGGCTGGTATGCAAGTGTGTTTAAACTGTATTATATTCAACAGATTCCCTCTTATTTGAGGTTGAGAATCTTAAAAACCGAGGTATAGACATTAGTTTAACACAAATGAATTATTCTATCATTTATTTAGTTTTTGGTACATCACCCTTTGTGGGCCATGCCGAGTGGTTTAAATTGTCTAAAAAACATTTAACATAGTAACCCAGTAACATAGTATATGACGGCAGATAAAGACTAGTATGGTCCATCTAGTCTGCCCAGCAAGGTGGCAAGAGCAGGTGCATCTCTGCTCTGTACAGGCCACCCCTCCCCATGCCTTTTTTTAGGGTGTATCTACTCCATTCCCATTTTTATATTTGGGAGTCACAGGTGGGTCTTCTCCAGGATATTCTTTAGAAAAAAAAAAAGAGCAGAAGTATTTGTTTAGCATTTTTGCTTTTTCAATGTCACTTTCCACAAGTCTGTTCCCAGAACTTCTGAGTCCTGCAAATTCACCTCTGATTTTCCTCCTCTCTCAAATACACCTGAAGCAAGTTTTGTCGCCGCACTTCACATCTTTAGCCATCTTTTCTTCTGCCTTTGATTTTTCTATCCTTATTTGTCTTTTTGTCTCTTTTAGTTTGATCCTATATTCCTTTCTGTGTTCCCCTGTTTGCAAGCTTTTGAATTTTGTGAAAGCTGTGGTTTTTGCCTTTATCTGATCAGCCACTTCTTTGGAGAACCAAATAGGTTTCCTTCTCCTCTTCTTTTTATTTACTTTCCTTACATATGTATCTGTTGCCCCTTTTATTGCCACCTTTAGTTTAGTCCATTGCAATTCCACTTCCCTTATCCTCTCCAACCCTGCCAACGCCTCCTTCAGGTACTTGGCCATTTTACTGAAGTCAGTGTATTTGTAGTCTAGGACTTTGAGCTTGTTATGATTGGACTGCACCTTGGCTTTTATCTCAAAACCACACTGTGTGATGATCACTGCTGCTGCTCACATGGGCACCCACTCTGACATTCGACAGGCTATCTCTGTTGGTAAGCACTAGGCACTGCGGCTCCTCTTAAAGCCCGGGCTAGCTCTGCATGTGCAGGCCGGGACAGAATCGCAGTCCTTGCCTGCACGTATAATTACAATCTCCTTTGTACGTCCGGATCTGCCTGGATATACAAAGTAGATCTCCGTCTGGAATGGAATCGGGCTCTTTATGTTTATATGCTGCGGTAAGAGTAGATTGTTTAATTGTTCATTTCATATTATTCCTTGAAGAGCAGCATTTTTATTGCTTTTCTAAAGTCACAAATGTCCTTTATTGATCTCATATACTGCAGTAAATTGTTCCATATTGATGAGGAGTGTAGCGATATCGCTCTTGTGGATGTGGACTGTAGTGCTCTGGTCTTCCTTTTCAGGATTGATAGTAAGTTCCTTTGGGGTGTCCTTATCCTATTGTCTGGCTCCTTAATGAGTTTTGGTTGTAGTAGTGGTGGAGCTACTTTATGATTTTGAAGATGATTAGCATTGTCTTGTATTTGGCTCTTATCTGTACTGGTAACCAGTGGAGGTGCACTAGGGTAGGTGTGATGTGGGTGTGATTTATTGTTCCTGTGATTATTCGTGCTGCAGTGTTCTGCATGAGTTGCAGGGGGTGTATTGATTTTTTAGGTAGGCCTTGGTAGATTATATTTCCATAGTTTAATATTAGTTATATCAAGGCTGTTCTATTGTTTGGAAGTCAAATTGTTCCAGCAGAGATTTGAGTTTGTGTATCATTCTTATCTCGTGGTATGCTGTCTTGATGGTGTTCTTAATGTATGCTTGGAAGTTAGGGTTTTGGTCAATTGTGATTCTTAGGTATTTCACCTCTGTTTTTACTACCAGGTCATTATTTAGAATTTTGAGGATTTTTGGTGGCATGAATGTGGGATTTCTGGTGATGTATATGGCTTAAGATTTTCTGTAGTTTATTGAGAGATTCTTTTTGCTTAGCCATCTATTAATAGCTTCTAGGCAGAGGTGAGGTACTGAACTGGAGTTCCTCAAGGAACAACAATTAGCAGGTAAGTCTAATTTCGCTGTTTTTCTTTTTCAGTTTTTTTTTGTAGCACACTGCTCCATCGCTTTGTCACGCAACTTAAGGTGGCAGAAATATGGAGCAAAGAATCAACTTGATATTTCTGGTTAAGTTGGAGAAGGGCCCAACTGAGTGTCTCCAACTTCTCCAAAAGGCTTATGGAGAAGATGCAATGTCAAGGCCAGGAGTTTTCGAGTGGCACAAATGCTTCAAAACTGGCCGCGAGGAGGTGAAGAATGACCCCAAGTCAGGACGGCTTCCACAACAAAGACAGCAGAAAACATTGACAGAGTGAACCAGCTGGTGTGGAGTGATCACAGGTTGACAGTGTGGATGATAGCTGAGGAGCTCAGCCTGAACAGGGAGTCAGTGCGGACCATCTTGGTGAAGGAGCTGGGGATGTGGAAGGTGTGCACCAGAATGGTGCCCGAGCTTTTATCGGATGACCAGAAGGATCACCGGGTCAATGTTTGTCGAGACTTGCTTGAGAAGATTCAGAGTTTGTTGGCCGAGTCATCACAGGAGACGAGACTTGAGTCTTCCAGTAGGACCCTGAAAGCAAGACACAGAGCCTGCAGTGGAAGACTCGACTGTCACCCAGACCCAAGAAGGCACGATTCCAAATCAAGGATCAAGGTCATGCTGATCGTATTCTTTGACCAGAAGAGAGTTGTCCATCATGAATTTGTGCCTGAGGGTCAGACAGTCAACCAGCTCTTCTACCAGCAGGTCCTCAATCGTCTCCATGACCGGGTTTGGCGCAGCAGGCAAGCTCTGTGGGGAGACAAGTCATGGCTGCTCCACCACGACAACGTGCCTTCACACACTGCGCTCAGTATGAGGCAGTTCTTGGCTAACAAACAGATCACAGCTCTCGACCACCCTCCTTATTCCCCAGATCTAGACTGCTCAAGGAACTCATTTTGCTTCTGTAGAAGAGATCAAAGCCACTGTGACGAGGGAGCTGAGGGACCTCAAGGAGGAGGACTTTACCAAGTGTTCCCGTACATGGCCGAAGCGAATGCAGAAGTGCAGTAATTCTGGGGTGGGGGGGGGAGATTACTTTGAAGGGGACAATGTGTAATTTCTCTATAGATTTTGTAATGAAACATTTATGGGACAGTCTCGTTTCTTTTTTTGTCAAACCTTGAACACTCTGCACCTGCAGCAATGCTGGCAGCTGGCGGTGTACCTTGATGGCACACTCAGTGAGTGATGCATTCTAGTGGGCGTCAGCCTGAACTTGACAGATATTTTCCAAGAGGTTGGGTTGGTTAGATATTCACCCATGAAGCTCCAGCTTTTTGAGAGTATTTATTATGCCAATTTAGATTATTCCATTTAAATCCTATAGGCACCTAAGCAGTTTTTCTCTATTTACACCAACTCAATGGAACACATTACCCCCAGCGATATGCCAATAGCGAGAGTGCACTTAATGCCAGCCCAAGAATTGGCAGTAAGTGTACCTGTGTGCTGGTATGTTAGCAGTGCGCTAATGACAGAGGAATGGCGTCCAAAATTTAGGGGCATGTTTACTAAAAACCGCTAATTTGCGTGCCGCAAAATAGCGCACTAAAAGCGGCACTTAAGAGCACTTAAACACCCCACAAACGTGCGATGAAGCCCCGCACACTTGCGCGTCACAGTAACGGGTGCCGCACAAGTACGGGCCCGCAAATGTCCGATAGAGGCGTGGAAAGGCTAACGGAGGGCGGAGGAAGGCCCCGGAGGGGCGGAGAAAAGGGATTAAGGGGCAGGGAAGGGGAGGGGAGAGGCGCCCCGCACATTATCGGTGCTGAATTTCCAAAGAAAAATAGCGCGAGTGAATCACTCGCGGTAGAATGCATTTAAAGGGAAGAGAAACCATTTCCGTCAGCAATGTACAGCAAAACCGGGGAAACCTGCAAAACGTGAGCAGTGTGATACATGTGCACAGCCCAAAAGTGGAAATAAAAATAGAAAAGGGCCACAACAAAACTTTTAAAAATAGTAATTCAGCTGGGGAACAGTTATAGTAATGGGAAAAACCAACAAACACACCCAGGAAAGCTCCAGCAAAAAGAAATGTTTTTTGGAAAGGTGTACGGAGCGGAGACTCTTCCAAAAACATTTCCTTTTTGTTGGAGCTTTCCTGGGAGTGTCTTCTATGGCTGCCCATTAATATCACTGTTGCCCAGCGTGGTGATATTGTGTCCCCCATTTGCCGTGGTCATTTCCGGGGTTTATGTGCACGTTTGTCACCAGACAGGGTGCATGTGCCCACAGTAAAAATGCGTAGAGCAGGGTTTGTGACTCCATCCTGCCAGGTTTACTACCTCCAGGGGCTGCAGTCTCTCTGTGGCCATAGTGTGGTGCAGCAGACAGCGAATTACCTCTAGGACTAGAGGGCCAGAGGTTCAAATCCCAGTTGGGGCACTTGCCAGCCCAGTCCCTATATTTTACCCACCACTAAACAAAGATAGCGCAGACACCCCTGTTTTGCAGGGAACATAAGCATGGGGGAAACACCCATATTTTACCCAACACCACACACACACCACAACAATGGGCATTACCTACAGCCAAGTCCCCCAAATGCAGTCCCGTACTGCCACATTGCAATCAGGTCATCTGCTTTTTCTGAGAGAAGTTCATGCCAGCATGTTGGCGGACCAGTACATGTGGTGCAGGGGGCAGTGGCTGCTAGCCACAAAAGACAGAGGCCTAGCCATGTGTAGGCTGTCACAGTCCACTGCAACAGACAGGCCCTGCTGGATCCACAGGCATGGACATTCCAGGGAATCCAGCCAATCTGTGGCTACACGGTGGTGCAGTGCACACAGACAGGGCATGCAAAAACAGAAAGTCACAGATTCAAAGCCCAGCTGGGGCTACCGCCAATCCTGCCCACATATTTTTCCCACAACTACACAGTGATAGTAAGGACAAACCTTTCGTGGCGAGAACATATGCAATGGTACTACGTCTATCTTTTACCCCACTGAGCACAGACACCATGTACAGGGGCAGTACCTAGAGCAGAATCTCCCAAATGCAGTCCTGGTGGGCCACACACCAGTCAGGTTGCATGCTGCCACTCATACAAATGCCTGTGCTGTATATCTATGCATCACCCCCATGGCATGTAGATGTAGCTCATGCATATTCATGAGGAACTGCAGGAAAACCCGAACAGTGTGATGGAAACCTGGACTGGAGTTGGGAATCTCTGCCGTAAAGCAGCAGCCAACAGGGCCAGACACACCCACACACACACCCACAGGCCCCATTGGCCAATGTCTTCTGGAGAGCCAGAACATTAGACCCTGCGTGCATCTCCCAATACTAGCACCTGCATACCTTAGCAATGTCACCCTACACCTGAGGTATACGGTACACAGCTCTGAGACACTTGCTAGGAGTACTGGCAGATAGATATCCATACGTTATGCACATACTGCTAGTTGACCCCATCCAAACAATCTGTTCGGTGTTTGCGGTGCGTGCTCCAGCCCTTGCCTCTGACGGTGTTTACCACCCTGGGGAGTGACCCCCAGCAGTACTGCATAGCATATCCATGCCTTGCCGTGCCCAGCACCGGTTTGGTGGGCAAGGCTAATTACCTCCTCAATAGTAGCACCATGATGGCATAGGTGTGGACTTGTGTGTCTGTCTATACAGTGGGTGTTGGCTGCAAGCCCCTTCCACAGCCCACACTGCCAACACTGTTGCCAATATTGGCCTGCCAATGTGCATAATGTGTAGCAAGGGACCATGGGTATATCTCAGACAGAGTGGACTGACCAGGATGCAGCTGCACAGGGCATAGGGCACTGGCAGGGGCATGGTAGTGCCCGGCCAACACCTACACAGACAGGGTGACCTCTGTATGTGCTGCTGTGAGATCACTCTCACCCTGAGTGTGCAGTGACGGCAGCATGGCTAGGCACCCCCATAGTGCTATATTGTGATTCTCCCATGTGATATGTATGGGTGTCCTGTGGGGGCCTCTTCATGGACTTATCTGCCTGTGTGTGCTGCCACCCCAGTTGTGGGTGCATGCATGTCCATCAGGAGCAGCCAGCAGACTGTTCAAAGCTGGTATGTGTTGTGATGGAGTGCCTTGCAGGGTGCAGTGGCTGATGGCTTGCTGCAGGTGAATATCAGATAGTGGTGGGGTGCATCTGTGTATATCCAGGCCTAATGTCTGTATGATATTGTGTTATGGATGTGTGTGGAGCTGCTTGGACTGGGGTTGATGGTCCACTGTGCTGCCATCAGTGCAGGGTGGGGTGGGGATCTGTTGAGGGGAAGCCCTGTTTTATCCACCTGGGGGGCCCACTAACTGAGCCGGACAGAGATCTCCAAAATGTTTATGCAGCACCTATCTATTCCACAGGTTATTGCTGCTTTGGAGCTCTAACATGGCCGCATTCAGCCATGGCTGGTGTTGTGGACCTGGCCCTGGGTGCAACATCTCACACTCACACTCAGGGTGAGCACAGTAACCGCACAATGTGATGGTGTTTAGCTACTCTTTGCCGTTTGTCCACCCACTCAGGACACCCTACCAGGCCGAGGTGCTGTGTGGGTGCACACGGACACTTCCCCCTACCAGGCCGGGGAGCTTTAGGGGTGCATTTCCCATCCTGTGTTCAATCGTGGACAGCTGATTTGCATGTGCAGTGCATCATGGGTACGGGTGGTTCACAACAGCAGACTGTCAGTGAGGTGACGTACAGGCTATCTGCAGCCAGCCAGGGGCTGCTTACAGCTATAGAGCTGTAGCCCAATGGTTATGTCACTGCCTGTGCAGCCAGATGTCATGAGTTTAAACCCACAGTGGAGTTCTGTGATAGGGGTGTCCAAAGAGTTATTTTAATTTACTGTACATATGTTGCTGCCAGCAATAACACCCTCAGCGTACTGTACCCATAAGGTGCCTCTGAGGGTGCTTTATGGGGCGCCCTATAGGGCACATTACGGTTGCCAGCCATATAGGGTGCACTATACATTATCCTGTGTCGCAACATACATGCTGCCCTATAGGGGACATTCTAGGGTGCCTTGGCGGACGGTGCACTGTAACATGTGCCTTATGGGCCGCCTTATATTAATATGCAGTGAGAGTGCGTTTGCTAGTAGTTATCACAAAATAAAATTAAAAAGCCTCCTACAGCACTCCACAACATATAACATACTGCCTCAGCTAGCCTTTTTCACTGGCCATTGTGAGGGATTGAACCCCTTGTCCCTGCACCATTGCTCAGTGTCTTCACCATTGTGCTGTGGCTCTGATCCTGTGTTTGAGCAGCAGTGTGCAGCCTTGTAGCCATCGGCGCGCCGTCTTGTGGCGCACAAAATTAACAGCGCGCCGCCTTATGCTGCCCAACATGGGCATGCCCCTTAAAATAATGCCTCAGCCAGCTGTCTTCAATGGGCATTGTGGGGAATTGAACCCATGATGCCTGCACAAGTGGTCAGTGTCTTAAACATTGTGCTATGGCTCCATTCCTGTTACTTGCACATCAGCGCGCCACTTATCCCACCCACTATTGGGCTGCCCCCTCACACATCAGCGCGCCGCCTTCTGCCCACCGGCTCGCCGCCTTCTGTTGCCCAATTTTATCAGCGCGCCGCCCTCTGCCACCCAACCTTAACAGCGCGCCGCCATCTGCCGCCCACAATGCACAGTGCGCCGCCACATGCCGTATAAAAAAAGAGTGCGCCGCCTTCTGCCGCCCATAATCAATATGCCTCATACACCACTTTTGCCCATAAAAGTTGATGCCTCAGCTGGTCTTTTTTGTTGAGCGCAATGGGGGTTTCAACCCATGGTCCCTGCACCATAGGTCAGTGTCTTCACGGTTGTACTACGGCTCTGTTGTTTGGTTACGCAGCATCGCCCCACTTAGCCTTCCCACGCGCTAATGTGGGCCCCGCACATTAGCGCGACACACACACGTACGGTCGGGTTTTTTTCTTTTTTCTGCCTGAACCGCCCACTCCTTATATGGCACACGCACACTAACGGGGACCCGCACAGCAACGGAGTTTAGTAAACATATCCCTTAGTCTCTATGCTAGTTTTGACATTCAAATGTGTACAACAGCGTACCATTTAGTAAACATTCCCATATGTAAAAAAGTGAGTGAAAGGAAATTAAACTGCCATTTTTATTTTATGATAATATCTGACAATGCCCCAGTGTTGATCTAGATGCAAAGTCAACTATATTCTGAGGATTTAAGGGCTTGAGGATAGAGAAGGGCTTTGGGATAAAAACAGGAATTAATCAGGAAACCTCTTAAACTTCCTTTTTTGAGGGGTGGGGGGAGGAGAGGGAGGATGGTTAGATATAAACAGTCAAAGGTTTCCAGAGAATGATGAATACTCTAGACTAGCATTCCACCTTCCACATAGGTTAAGGAGCTAGATTTCTCTTCTTATATTTGAGTTAATGTACAAGGTGCAGAACATCTGGTGAAGTTACATCTAAAGAAACTGCTTCTGGATCAAGACATTTCCTACAAATCTACAAAGGTGCTCTACCCAAGCAAGTGAGATTGTTGGGGTTAGAGATAAGTACCTGAGCAAAAACTCATCTTAGTGTGGATCGGGGAACCACTAGTTATAGGAAACACTAGATCTGGGAAGCAATTATTTTAGAAAGCACTAGCACATGTTTTTTTAACTTATGTTTTTCAATTAGAGTGGAGGAGTAGCCTAGTGGTTAAAGCAATAGCCTCCTATCCAAAAGAACACGGTTTGATTCCCACTAGCAGTCACTGTGACCTTGGACAAGTCACTTTACCCTCCATTTCCTCAGACAAAGAGGCTTGGCAATCTACTTCAGTTAATACATTGCCAAAAAGGTCTAGGGACTGCTGGGTCAGTGTTGACTTTATTGCACATACATTTTTTTTAATCTACTACCAGTCCCCCATCCAAGGTTAAGATGTTATTTATTTATTTAACTTTTCTTCTATACCACGCTATTTAGATCAGTGCAGTATACATTCAAAACATAACATACTACTGTGCAGTAAGCTGCATTCTATTTACAATGAACAGGGGAAGAAAAACTTGGGTATAACTGGGGAAAAACTATTTACATTTCATATACATTGGTGCATACATTCCTAGATCTAGGAAATTTGGGCGGGGGGAATCATGCTGGCTAACCGTTTTCTTGCTGGGTATGTAAGCTGGAGTGGTTTGGGTGGGTAGATGGAGTGCTTATTACTTGCTTTCCTGGATTAGTTTTAGGGTAGTAACGTAAGAACAAATGGTGTTTCAGCGCTTTTCTGAATAGGACCAGGTTCATGATGGTTCGAATATCTGTGGGGAGGGCATTCCAGGCTCTGGGCGCCTATATTGCGAAGGTTCTATTGACCGTTGCCTTTGTGCATTTTGTCATTGCTTTAGGGACCTCTAATTTGTTCATCATTGTGGATCTTCTGTTTCTATTATCCAGTAATCTGTGAATCAGCTTGCTGATGGGCGTGGGGGGCTGATTATTTAGTGCTTTGAAGGTCAGGACTAGAATCTTGTAGTGTATTCTAGCCTGTACAGGTAACTAGTGGAGTTTCATCAAGACTGGCGTTATGTGGTCCGTCCTTGCTACTCCTACTAGGACTCTCGCGGCTGAGTTCATTGCGAGCTGGAGCGGACTTAGCGTTGCTTGTGGGAGTCCTTGAAGGATTACATTGGCGAAATCCAGGTGTGGAATAACTAAAGCTTGGTAGATCATTCGGTAGTCGGCAAGGTCAAGCAGTGGTCGTAGGTGTCGTAATGTTCGTATCTTATTGTATACTGCTTTTACAGTGTTTCCTATATGAGTTTTCATGTCCAGCAATTGGTCGAGTGTAATGCCTAGATAGTAGATTGAGGTTTTAGTTTTCAGTTCGGCAATGTTGACTTGTAATGAAGGTGGTGGGGTAAAATCCTGGTTCCTCAGGATGAAGAGGACATCCGTTTTGCTGTGGTTGATCCATAGGTTTTGCAAGAGGAGCCAGTCTGCTACTGCTTCAAAGCATCTTATTATTGGAGAAAAATCTGGCTGGTCAGTCGTAAATGGGATGTATAGCAGGATATCGTCCACATAGGCAAGACAGTTGACGTTGAACACTCGGATCAAGGCACAGATGGGCTGCATATAAATGTTAAACATCAATGCAGATAGTGAGGATCCCTGCAGCACACCTTGTTTCTGTAGAAATGGTTCTGAGGTCGTGGAGCCAGTCCTTACTTGTTGCCATCTGTTGGACAGGTATGATTTGCACAAGTTCAGTACTGTGCCTTGTATCCTTTTTTCTTCGAGGCGTTTTATTAGTATCTTGTGGTTCACCGAGTCCAAGGCCGCTGCGATGTCAGAGAAGATGGGGACAAATCCTTGGTGAATGTTGTCAATTCCGGAAACTAGGTTGTTGAAGAGGGTAGTGAGTAAGGTGTCCACACCGTGTGCCTCCCTGAAACCATGTTGGGAAGGATCCAGTGGGACTTCGGTGTCAACATGTTGTTGGATTTGTCACTGGACTATCTTTTCGATTATTTTGGCAAGCAGGGGGATGCTTGAAATAGGTCTATAAGACTCAACTTTGGTTGGGTCCATTCTGCTGTTCTTCAAGAGTGGTCTGATTGATGGTTGTTTTAAGCTCTGTGGAAACGATCCCATTGAGAGTGATAGATTCAATATTTTGGTCAGGAATTGGCTTAGGTCACGGTGTATCTACTCCATTTTTGCTTTTTCAATGTCACTTTCCACAAGTCTGTTCCCAGCACTTCTGAGTCCTGCAATTCCACTTCTGATTTTCCTCCTCTCCCAAATATACCTGAAGAAAGTTTTGTTGCCGCACTTCATATCTTTAGCCATCTTTTCTTCTGCCTTTGATTTTGCTATCCTTATTTCTCTTTATGTCTCTTTTAGTTTGATCCTATATTCCTTTCTGTGTTCCTCTGTTTGCAAGCTTTTGAATTTTGTGAAAGCTGTGTTTTTTGAGCAGCCACTTCTCTGGAGAACCAAATAGGTTTCCTTCTCCTCTTCTTTTTATTTACTTTCCTTACATATGTATCTGTTGCCCCTTTTATTGCCACCTTTAGTTTAGCCCATTGCAATTCCACTTCCCTTATCCTCTCCCACCCTGCCAACTCCTCCTTCAGGTACTTGGCCATTTTACTGAAGTCAGTGTATTTGTAGTCTAGGACTTTGAGCTTGCTATGATTGGACTGCACCTTGGCTTTTATCTCAAAACCACACTGTGTTATGATCACTGCTGCTGCTCACATGGGCACCCACTCTGACATTCGACAGGCTATCTCTGTTGGTGAGCACTAGGCACCGTGGCTCCTCTTATAGCCCGGGCTAGCTCTGTATATTCAGGCCGGGACTGAATCGCAGTCCTTGCCTGCACGTATAATGCTCTTTGCGATTTTGATCCCGCGGGGATAGACGTGCTGCCCCGTGGGATCAGAATCACAATCTCTTTTGTACGTCCAGATCTGCCTGGATATAAAAAGGAGATCTCCGTCTGGAATGGAATCGGGTTCTTTATGTTTATATGCTGCGGTAAGAGTAGATTGTTTAATTGTTCATTTCATATTATTCCTTAAAGAGCAGCGTTTTTATTGCTTTTCTAAAGTCACAAATGTCCTTTATTGATCTTATATTCTCCAGTAGATTGTTCCATATTGATGAGGCGTATAGCGATATCGCTCTTGTGGATGTGGACTGTAGTGCTCTGGTCTTCCTTTTCAGGATTGATAGTAGGTTCCTTTGGGGTGTCCTTATCCTATTGTCTGGCTCCTTAATGATTAGTGGTTGTAGTGCTGGTGGAGCTAGTTTATGATTTTGAAGATGATTAGCATTGTCTTGTATTTGGCTCTTATCTGTACTGGTAACCAGTGGAGGTGCACTAGGGTAAGTGTGATATGGGTGTGATTTATTGTTCCTGTGATTATTCGTGCTGCAGTGTTCTGCATGAGTTGCAGGGGGTGTATTGATTTTTTAGGTAGGCCTTGGTAGATTATAGGGTATGTTTACTAAAGGGCACTAATTGCACTACTGTGACGTTATTGCGCGATAAGATACGTTATTGCGTGATAATAGTGCTTTACCGGGCGAGGATGTCACGTATCGCGCGTTAATGTGTGCAGCGGCGGAAACGAGCGCTGAGGGTGGAGGAAGGCTCCCCAGGGCCGGAGAGACAGGGTCAATGGGCGGAGAGTAGGTGTGGAGTGGCTCCCTGCACACTAATGCCGTGAAATTCAGCTCCAAAAATTAGCGCGAGTGAAAGCCTCGCGCTAGGCCCATTTGCAGGAAAGAGAAACCATTTACGTCAGCAATGTACAGCAAAGCCAGGGAAACCTTAAAAAAGTGATTGTTGTGATACATGTGCATGGAACAAAAAGGCAAATAAACACTGAAAATGACCTGAACAAAATTTTAAATCAACATAACCAAGCTGGCCAATAGTGATATTAATGGGAAAAATAAAAAAACTTAACAAAGAAAGCTTATAAAAAAAGATATTAATTTTGGAAGGGTCTATGCTCTGTCCCCCTACAAGGTAAATGATCCCACATTGAAATAGCGTCGATCAGGGTTTTCCCGTTTTATTGGACAGGTTGCTTATGGCGTGCACATGGGCCGCAAACAACAGGGTGGGCATGTCGGAAAAGGCAACTGTACAGATGCTGGAAAATGGGATACAGAGGGCTGCAAGCGGCACATGCTGTAGTGCAGCTGGGGCATAGTGTGGACTAGGGAGATGCCCAGGTGGGACATAGGAATGCTGAAACTGTACAGCAGCCAGACAGCAACTGATGAGGGCCCAATATGGGCACGAGTGTGCTTCTCACAGTGTCACAGGGGATAGTACCCAGGAGGTACCCCCAAGGGTACAGAATATTGGCAGGCAGTGGTGGGGGGGGGGGGGGAAGCACGGACGCCTATGCAGGCACCCCTACCCCAGATCCCGCACCATAGGCAGCCGCCTGCTAGCACACTGGATGGCCTAAGATTGCGCACCACCAGCACCACCAGCATATGGACATGACAGCATGGTGGCGGAGGGATACTGGTGGTGGAAGGGGCAGTGGCATCTGCCCACAGCAGACCATGGCCTAGCCCTGTTTAGGTGGTTGCCGTGCACTGCAACAGACAGGCTCTGTCTGACGAACAATCATGGTATCCCCAGGGAACAAGCTGTCCTAGTGGTAACAGTGTGGTGCAGTACACACAGCCAGTGTGTTCAAGAGCAGAGGGTCACAGGTTCAAGTCCCAGCTGTGGCCCCTGCTAACACAGTCCCCATATTTTACCCATTACTAAACTGCGGTAATAAAGATGGAACCTTTATTGCAGATAACATAAACATGCCTGAAACACCTATATTTTGCCCTACAGAGCACAGAAACCACAAACATGTGCAATACCTAGAGCAGAGTTTCCCAAATGCAGTCCTGGAGGGCCAAAAAACATTCAGGTTTCATGCTGTCTCCAATAATGATGCCTGTGCTGCATTTCTAAGCGCCCCCATGGTATGCAAATGTATCTCATGCATATTCATTAGGGACAGCATGAAAACCCGATCAGTGTTTGGCCCACCAGGACCAGAGTTGGGAACCTCTGCCCTAGAGCAGCAGCCAACAGGGGCAGAAACACCCGCACCCACAAGCTCCATTATCCAAAGCCTCATGGAGAGGCAGGATGTTGAGCCCTGCGTGCAGCAGCATCTCCCAATACTAGCACTTGCATATCTTAGTAATGCCACCCTAAACCTGGGAATACGTTACACATATATCAAAAGGTTGCTATGATTAATGGCAGATAGCAATTCCTAAGTTGAGCAAAATTTGCTGATTGAGCTGCATCATAGCAACCTTTCTGATGTTTGTGGAGTGTGCTTCAGGTCTGGTTTCTGACAGTGTTCACCACCCCGGGGAGTGACCCCAACAGTATTGCGTACCATAGCCATACCTGCACTGTGCCCAGGACTGGTGCAGTGGCCAGGGTTGCCAAAAGCTTCTATATTTGCACAATGCTGGCATAGGTGTGGGAGTGTGTGTCTGTCTAGCCAGTGTGTGGTGGCTGCCAACACCTTACTCTGCCCACACTGCTTGCACTGTTTCCAGTGTTAGCCTGCCAATGTGCATAATGAGGAGCAAGGTACTGTGGGTATAGCACGGACAGGACGACCTGGGCAGGATGCATCTGCACAGGGCATAGGGCAATGGCTGGGACATTGTAGTGCCTGGCCACCACCTGCACGGACAGGGTGGCCACAGCACATCCTGCTGGGAGGTCACACTCACCCTGACTGAGCAGTGACCATGCCATGGCTAGGTTCCCCCATAGTGCTATATAGTATTTTTTTCAAATAAAATTTATGGGTTCTTTTTTCTGGGGCTTATTCCTACTAGCAAGACTACAGGACAATGGACTGCATGGAGTCACTCTGAGGTGGTTCTGCTCCTACTTGATGGTCAGACAGATACAGGTCAAAATTGGCCCCAACACTTCCTGACCCATAAAGGTCATGCAAGGTGTACCTCAAGGATCTGCCCTATCAACTCTACTATTCGACCTATACATCCAGCCAATATGCAGCATCATCCAAGAACACAGGTTAAGATACACAATCTATGCCAGGGGTGGGGAACCCTGGTCCTGGAGAGCCGCAGACCAGTCAGGTTTTTGGGATATCTCTAATGAATATGCATGAGATATATATGTATTAGAGATATCCTGCCAACCTGACTGGTTTGTGGCCCTCCAGGGCTGGATTTGGAGACCCCTGCCTTACACCTCTGTCATTTAAGACTGTGAGTGGGCAAGGTGCAGATGTCCTAGACATCAAAAGGGTACATAGAATGTGTCACATTCCTCCTCGATTCTCACCACCACCAAAAAGTTGTCTAATAGACAATATTTTGGTGGTGGTGAGAAGTGAGGAGGAATGTGACACATTCTATCTAACCTTTTTGATGTCTTGGACATCTGCACCTTGCCCACTCACAATCTTAAATGACAGAGGTGTAAGGCAGGGGTCTCCAAATCCAGCCCTGGAGGGCCACAAACCAGTCAGGTTGGCAGGATATCTCTAATGCATATATATCTCATGCATATTCATTAGGGATATCCCGAAAACCTGACTGGTCTGCGGCTCTCCAGGACCAGGGTTCCCCACCCCTGATCTATGCGGACGATATAATGATATACACGCCAATCACCCTCGACAACCCAGACTACTCAAAGATAACAGAATGTCTAATGCACATGAACAGCTGGTTTCAAGACAACAACTTGACAATAAACTTCAACAAGACCAAGGCTCTAATTATCACAAGAAACTCCGACTTCATCCCTCCTCCCAACATCAAGATAGACACCACAACCATACCCATACAAACAGAAGTGAAATACCTTGGAGTGACTCTGGATAAAGAATTGAACCTCCAGTCCCACATCAGCAGAACCACCAGAAATGTATACCACAGGATGAGACTAGTCTGACGCCTCAAGCCCCTCCTCTCTCCAGAACACTTCTGCACAGTATGTCAGGCATTAATAACCCCAATCCTAGACTTCTGTAACCCTATCTATCTTGGCCTAACAAAACAAGCACTCAGACCACTGAAATTGGCATAAAACACAGCTGCTTGCATAATAACCAGCACCAAAAGACAAGAACACATCACTCCCACCCTAAAAGAGCTCCACTGGCTACCAATCAGCGCCCGCATCAGATACAAGACAATCATAAACATCTTCAAAATCAAACAGCGCACATCAGCTCTCAGCCTACATCCACTCATACAACCCGACAGCAGCACACGACCGAGGAGGAGAGGCACATCCAACCGTGTCAACACCCCTGATGACTTCAACAAAGTACGCAAGGACACTGAAAAACGAGCCCTTTCAAAAGCGGCTCCAACAATCTGGAACGCACTCCCTGATGAGCTAAGGGCAACAGCAGACATTAAGGACTTTAGGAAATTGCTAAAGATGACACTCTTCATTGAGCACTATGGTAACATCACATAAGCTGTGCAACAAACCATACCCCACCTCACCAACATACCATTGAGACCAGATCACAGTACAGAACCAAAGCCCCGATGTACATAGTATTGTAGATAGTATTGTAGATAGCGCACGTTGTAATTAGCTCACCATGAATCAACAACCAGCTACACTCACACGCACACACTGCTCACTGCATGCGCACACTAAACACATGACTTTGTTGATTGTTTGCCGTGTAGACTGCCTTGATTGACGGAAAAGGCGGTATAGAAATCTGTTTAAATAAATAAATAATCACTGACTTATCTGCTTGGTGGGTGTGCTCACATCCCAGTTTTGGGTGCACACATCTTCTCCAGGAACATGCGCTATGAACTAGCTAGCAGACTGTCTGCACTTAGTATGTGTATGGCTGGAGCACCTTGCAGGGTGCAGCAGCTGGAGATTCACTGTGCTTGCTGCTGGAGAATGTCAGATGGTGGTGGGGGGCAGCTGAGCATTTCTAGGCCTACTGTCTGTCTACTATTGTCTTATGGATGTGTACAGATCTGCATTGACTGCCCTGTAGGGTGTCTGTTCCCCAGCAGGACTGAGGGTTGATGGTCCCCTCTACTGTCACCATTGCAGGGAGGTAGAATGTGTATCTTGGTGGGAAATCCTGTGTCCCACCCTGAGCCACAGGGGAGAGGAGAGTTGGGTGGTGGTATATAATCCACCTATAGGTCCAAACACCCCCCCTTTACTTACATCATGTGACCATGGCACCAACACAGAATATTGCACTATTCTGGATACATCACAGCCCATAAGAACTAGATATGACTGAGAAATACAGATAGGCACAAATGCATCCTAGAGTGTGTCTGCAAGAAGCTACTGCCCACACACTGGGACCTGCAACATAGCCTATTTCAGCTATGAAAGGTGCTGTGGACCTGGTGCTGGGTGCCTCACCTCACCCTCAGGGTGAGCACAGTTCTTGCGCAATGTGACAGTCTGTAGCTACTCTGTGGCAGTAACACACACGGTCAGTACCCCCTACCAGGCTGAGGTGCTGTGGGAGTGCACACGGTCAGTTCCCCCTACCAGGCTGAGTTGCTTTCGGGGTGCATACCCCATCCTGTGATCGTCTGTAGACTGCTGATTTGCATGTGCAGTGTATCATGGGTATGGGTGGGTTAACCCTATCCTGGTAACCACAGCAGACAGTTTGTGTGGTGACCTGCAGTCCTTCTGTAGCCAGTCAGGGGTTTGTTAGGAGCTGTAGCCCACTGGTTACTTCACTGCCTATGGCGCCAGAGATCATGGGTTTGATCCCACAGTGGGGTTATTTGATAGGGCTGTCTGAGGCATGTTGGTTTTGTAAATTTAAATTAGTGCTGCCAGCAAAAACACACTCACAGTGCTGTAACCTTAAGGTGCCCCATAAAGCGCCCTATAAAGCGCCTTATAAGGTGCCCTATAGGGAACATTATAGGGTACCTTGGTGGTCAGTGTACTTTATAATGTGCCCTCTGGAGTGACTTATAGGGCGCCTTATGCGGCACCCTAGGTCACGGCACTGTGAGGGTGTGTTTGCTGGCAGCACTAATTTAAAGTAAACAAGAAATTGCCTCAGACAGTGCTGGTTTAAAGTCAAGAATAATGCCTCAGACAGCCTTATTCAATAAGCCCACTGGGGAATCAAACTCATGACCCCTGTACCATCAGTCAGTATATTAACCATTGGGCTACTCCTCTGTTGATATGTTTGCAGGTCAGCGCACCTACTTAAGCTTACCGTTTGTTACCACTTACCGCTCGGTAACATGCGTGGCTCCCTCTATTGCGTGATAACGTGCGCAGCACACATTATCGCACGATAATCCCCAATTGTTACGCTTAGACCGGAACACCCACTCCTTTTAAGACATCCTGCACATTATCACCGGGCGCACGTTAAGACCGTTTAGTAAACATACCACTATATTTCCATAGTTTAATAATGGTTATATCAAAGCTGTGCTATTGTTTGGAAGTCAATTTGTTCCAGCAGAGATTTGAGTTTGTGTATCATCCTTATCTCGTGGTATGCTTTCTTGATGGTGTTCTTAATGTATGCTTGGAAGTTAGGGTTTTGGTCAATTGTGATTCTTAGGTATTTCACCTCTGTTTTTACTAACAGGTCATTATTTTGAATTTTGAGGATTTTTGGTGGTATAAATGTGAGAGACCGCCTTCCTTCTCCAGTAATCTATTAACAAAGCAGACTCACCGGAGCAACAATTAAGTAGCAACAACACAAAAAACCTGAAAAATCTATCAAAACTATCAACTAAAGGAACAAGGAGGAAATGTCCTCCTGAGTTGCCCCCCTCTACCGGGGTCACAGCAACCCACTGGCCTTACCCAGGTCTGCCCTCCCCCCCCCCAAGGGCACCCTGAACTCGTGCTGAAATCTTATTACAGTTCTACCCCCTATGGAAATACACTCTCTGCAGCTGCGCCGCTCACCTGTACCTGGACATACTTCCTCGCTTCAGGCTGCAGATCTCAGAAAGAAACCAGGGTAGGGAAGTGGGACTAGACTGGAGTTCCTCCAGGAACTACAATTAGCAGGTAAGTCTAATTTTCTCTTCCTTATCGTCCCTCCAGTCTAGTCCCAAACATCTGGGGATGTAACAGAGCAGTGAAAAATTCAACGGGAGGGACCTGCCAGACCAGCCTGAAGCACAGCTGCTCCGAAACGAGAGTCACTCTCCGCGAACACATCCAGACGGTAATGTTTGACAAAAGAATTCAGCGAGGACCACGTAGCCGCCCTACAAATGTCCGCTTCTGGCACTGAACCATATTCTGCCCACGATGCTGCTTGCGCCCTAGCTGAATGAGCTTTTAGCCCTTCTGGAAAGGGCCTACCTTTTAACAGATACGCCAATGCTATTGCCTCCTTGAGCCATCTCGTATGTTATTTGGTCTATTCTCTGAGGGTTGACCTAAATCACTGAAATGCTAAAATCCCTCAAAAATACTAAGGTAGTGACTAATGAGAAGTGTACACCTGTGTTATCATTGAGTAACCAGAAGTCTCAGACTGAAATGGGCACACTGCCTCAGGCGTTACCCTGAACTTGTGCCAATATATGCATCAACGACCTCGGTTCTCATAGAGGATTATTTTCATATTTCTGTTGTGACTATACTGATGCACATCCTGTTTGTAATTTCTAATATAAACGGTATCGTCACACTTATCTTTGATGGCACTTGAAGTTAATATCCTCTCAGTCTCAGAATTTCGTAAAGATCATCTAGTTGTTTTTAGATGATGCACCGCATGTTATCTCCGTTCAGCCTCTTTCAGGGAGAAATTTTCATGTTGTTTTACTATTCCCCGACGCCGTCAGTTAGTACCAATTCGCATTTCACAATCCGCTGGTTTCTTCAGGAGGTTGGTATCAATGCTCCTATTGGCATTAACATTAGATGTCATTTCATGCAATTACTGGATGAGACGAAATACTGTTGGTTGATTCTGACGGCGTCGGGGAATAGTAAAACAACATGACAATTTCTCCCTGAAAGAGGCTGAACGGAGATAACATGCGCTACTACCACCATTACTTTGGTGAACATCCTCAGCGCCGTCGCCAAGCCAAACGGCAGAGCCCGGAACTGAAAGTGGCCCATGGGAACCGCAAACCTGAGATATTTCTGATGTTCTGCGTGGATCGGCACATGTAGATAAGCTTCCGACAGATCCAGAGAGGTAAGAAATTCCCCGGCTCTTACCGCTACGATAACTGACCTTAGCGTTTCCATATGAAAATGAGACACCCGAAGGCACTGATTCACCCCTTTGAGGTCCAAAATTGGCCGATACGAGCCATCCTTTTTTGGGACCACAAAATATATGGAGTATCGACTGCAACCGTATTGGCTCGGGGGTACCGGAAACACCGCCTTCAGGTTTATCAGTCTCTCTAAGGTTTCCTGTACCACCTTTAACTTGCAATCCGCCCTGCAAGGAGACTGAACAAAGGAATCTCGGAGCAGACTTTGAAACTCTAGCGCATACCCCTCTCGAATCACTTCCAACACCCATTTATTGGAGATAATTTGGACCCAGGCAGGAAAAAACTCCCGCAGCCGACCTCCCACGGGTACTAGTCCTACTTGGGCCCGCCTGACTTCATTGCGATTTTCTAATGTTCGGGGAGGAAGAGCCCCCCAAACCTCTGTTCGCTCCTCGAAAGCCCCGAAATCCCGGATTCCTATATGGAAACCGTCCTCTCTGAAACTGGCCGAACCTCTGAGATCGGAACCGCCAAAACTCTCGAAGAGGCCCTTTGCAGTGGACATTCTGCTTACTCTGCTTAGGTTTGTCCTGAGGAAGCCGGCCGCCCTTGGACTCCCCTAGTTCCTTAACCAACTTGTCCAAATCCTCTCCGAATAGCAACTTGCCTCGAAAGGGAAGCTTGCTTAATCTGGCCTTGGACGAACTATCTGCCGCCCAATTATGAAGCCACAGGTACCGCCTAGCTGCAACCACTGAGGCCATACTTTTTGCTAAGCCATGAATCAGATCATAATGAATATCAGCAAGATAGGCCGCCCCGGTCTCCAACCTGGCTGCCTCTCCACTCAACTCCTCCACCTGCTCCCCTTGTAACCTCTGAGCCCACCTCAGACAGGCCCGCGCTACCCATGCTCCACAAACCGAAGCTTGCATGGATAGAGCATGAACTTCAAAGACCTGCTTCAACGAAGTGTCCAGTTTCCGATCCTGGACATCCTTGAGAGCAGTACTACCTTCAACCGGAATGGTAGTCTTCTTGGTAACCGCCGAGACTGCGGCATCTACCTTTGGGGACTTGAATAAATCTTGATCTTGATCTGACAAGGGATAAAGATGGCTCATCACCCTGCCCCCTTTAAGACCTGCTTCCGGCATGTCCCACTCGTCCTGAATCATTTCCCGAAATACTCTATGTACGGGAAAAACCCTCTGAGCTTTGCGTACTGCTTGCAACAACGGATCCTGCAAGGAAGCCTCTGCTTCCAGACCCACGACCAGCATATTAAGAGCCTTAAGCATTTCCAAAATGAGCGCTGGTAACTCTTCCCGCCTAAAAACTCGAACTACCCGAGCCTGATCCTCGCAGTCTGTAAGTTCGCCTTCCTCAAGTTCTGCTTCGCTCTCTACCTCTGGATCCAAATCCTCAGAGCGTGGAGTCTCGGAAGCAACCGAACGTTCTTGCTGGTCCCAGACGAGCTTTGACCTCTTGGCCGGCAGCCCCCCAACTCCGGAGTCCAAGAGACTGCCTGAACGATTCCCAGGTAGCCTCTGCTCTGCCCTACCATCCCCCGCTCCCTTAGCGAAGGACTGTTGCAGAAGCAGAAAATATGGCAGCCAAACCTCCAGAGATAGGCCCCTGAGAAGGCGGCATATCGGGTACTGAAGATGGTCCTGCCACAGGCTCTAGCGGGCTCAATATAGGTGAAACGGGCTCTTGTCCAGCAGCAGAGGTTCCTCTTTGACTCCTAGCACTGACCTCCTGATCCAGAGTAGATGTCTCCTGAACGCATTCCCTGCAGAGCCCTGCCTCTGACAGTGAACTCCTCTTCACCCCGCAGACAATGCAGAGAGGTTTAGAGGGCATTTTGAGGCAAACAAACACTATCTGTATGCTCCAGCACTGCTAACAACTGCAATAGGCCTCAGCCCTGCTCTGTCCAACTCGGGGGCTTTTTTTTTTTTTTCTAATATCCAAATTAACTACCTAAATCAGCAGAGGGAAACCCCCCTTGCAACATCTGACCAAAACGGGCCGAAAATGAAGCTTCCTGCGTTCCCCCAGCCCCTCAACAGAAACAGCCGCCACTGTCTTTCCCGCGCGGGAAACACGTGGTCGGGCCTGCCGCCCTCCGTGATTCCTGAAAACACTGCGAGCCCGGACCCGCCCAAAACACACTGTGATATTCCCCTTACCTCAGCAGAGTAGCCCCAGGTGCCGTACCACTCTTCTGGCGCTCCTGCCTTGCTCTCTCTACACGCGCTTAGCCAGTAACCGTGGCTTCCGCATCGTGGAGGAGCGAACAGCTGAAACGGGCCGCTGCAGTGAATTTGTCTTCCGGCACTACTGCTGCTTGCGCCTTGCTACCGGCTCCTCACCCAAAATCGTGGGTTCGGGAGCCAGAGCCTTCCCCCTGCAAAGGTCTCTCTTCAGCCCTCCAGACAACGGCAGGTAAAGGAGAGGGGGGGGGGAGTGTGGGCCCTTTTCAACCTTCCTCAAATCCCCTACAAATCAGTGGATCTGAGGACCAATGTAAAATTATCCCCAAGGAAAAATAAATAATGCAACTAAATTGAACTAAACTCCTTAATAGTCCCTGAAGTGAGTCCTAAACATCTGGGCTCACTACTCCTAGTTGCTTGGAGACTAAGATACTGGAGAAGGAAGGCGGTCCCTCAGCTATTTATACCAGCATCATCAAAAAGATGACGTACTCAGTCTCCAAAGCTGCTAGAAGAGATGCAAGATCCAGATGTTTGGGATTAGACTGGAGGGACGATAAGGAATATGCCATATTAGATTATTCCATTTAAATCCTATAGGCACCTAAGCAGTCGAGTGAGGGAGGTTTCTTCCCCTACATCCTCCTTCATCTAGATTACTCCAACATCATCTTCCATGGTATGTCAAAGCACTCTCTCCAACCATTACAACTTGCCATAAACACAGCTGCCCGAACAATCCTGTCTGCACCCAGATATGACCACATACTGATTCAGATATGACCTCTACTGATTCAGCTTCATTGGCTCCCCATAGTAAGTCGCCTGATCTACAAAGCACTGCTACTCACCTTCAAGGCCCTGCACGGAATGTCGGCAACCTCTCTCACAAAGCTCATACAATGATCGCCGGAGACCAGAACCAGGAGAACATGCATGGTAAACTCTCTCATGATCCCTGCAGCAGTAAGATCTTGTACCCAATCGGCCAAGAATCATGCTTTTTCTCTATTTGCACCAACTCAATGGAACGCATTACCCCCAGCGATATGAGCCATCCCAGACCTCACATCTTTTAAGAAGGCATTGAAGACTTACCTTTTCCAACTAGCCTATAACCAGTCACCCTAAACAGTCCTACAAGCAGCCGACAGCTCTCGCCGAACACTTAGCTATAACCCCTGAAAATGCCAAGCTGATGTAAACCACAATTTAATGTTCACTTTTAGCCATTCACGTTAATGAAAACGTAATGTAAATATGTTCTTAGTTATGCCAACTTGATGCAAATTTTGTTATATGTAACCTGTTCGATGTAAACTAGTTTACTGTTCATGTCTTATATGTAAACCATTTTTATATGTTATATGTAAACTGCTCTGATCCGAAATAGTGCGGTATATAAAAACAAACAAATAAATAATAAAAAAATAAATAATAAGATATCATCATCCAGGTGTTTGGTATCAATTGGTGCATATATTGGTGCATCAATTGGTGTTGATGGTGCAAGGCTAGATGTGTGTGTGAGCAGGCAAGAGTGACCAGGAGACTGGGAAGCTGAAAGAGCGAACACATAAGGGAGTTGGCTTGAAACACAAAAGAGGAGAGGCAGCAAAATTGTGTTCTGTACCATAAAAAAATAACGTGTGACAATATTGCTTTAAAGAAAAGATTTGCTAATGCAAAGTGGTGAATATGTTTTACTAAATGCCTCTGCATTCTTCAGAATTTACATTTGGTTTTGAGGTTTCAAATAAGGAAAATATACCATGCTTATCTTAAAGTCTGATCATGGTAAGTGAAATGTGGATAGTTTGATTGTACAATGTGCAGACTGTTTCAGTGAAACATTTGAGAAATTGGTGTGGAAAAATTATAAAAATTTCCTAAGTTTTTAAAATTAGATAGCTCTAAGCAAGAGTGATAGACTATAGGTCATATTTGTTAAAATGTGATAAAGCTAGCGTGGTACACCATGCTAACCAGTTAGCATGCAAATGAGTAGGGACTGGATAGGTTAGGGTCATAACATGGGCACTGAGTGTACATCGTTGTTAGTGCAGGCATCATGGGCACATACTAACCGCGAATGTTGCCAATAGCATGAGTGCACTTAATGCCACCCCAAGAAAGGCTAGTAAGTGTACCTGTGTGCTGGTATGTTAGCAGTGCGCTAATGACAGAGGAATGGCCCCCAAGGTTTAGCCTCTATGCTAGCTTTGCCATTCAAACGTGTACAACAGCGTGCCATTTAGTAAACATTCCCATGTGTAAAAAAGTGAGCGAAAGGAAATTAAACTGCCATTTTTATCTTATGATAATATCTGACAAGGCCCTGGGGTTGATCTAGATGCAAAATTAATTATATTCTGAGGATTTAAGGGCTTGAGGATAGAGAAGGGCTTTGAGATAAAAACAGGAATTAGTCAGGAAACCTCTTAAACTTCCTTTTTTGGGGTTGGGGGGAGGAGAGGGAGGATGGTTAGATATAAACAGTCAAAGGTTTCCAGAGAATGATGAATACTCTAGACTAGCATTCCACCTTCCACATACGTTAAGGAGCTAGATTTCTCTTTTTATATTTGACTTAATGTAAAAGGTGCAGAAAATCTGGTGAAGCTATATCTAAAGAAACTGCTTCTGGATCAAGACATTTCCTACAAATCTACAAAGGTGCTCTATGCAAGCAAGTGAGATTGTTGAGGATAGAGACAAGTAATTGAGCAAAAACTCATCTTAGTGTTTGCGATTTTGATCCCGCGGGGATAGACGTGCCCCGCGGGATCAGGATCACAATCTCCTTTGTACGTCCGGATCTGCCTGGATATACAAAGGAGATCTCCGTCTGGAATGGAATCGGGTTCTTTATGTTTATATGCTGCGGTAAGAGTAGATTCTTTAATTGTTCATTTCATATTATTCCTTAAAAAGCAGCGTTTTTATTGCTTTTCTAAAGTCACAAATGTCCTTTATTGATCTTATATTCTCCAGTAGATTGTTCCATATTGATGAGGCATATAGCGATATCGCTCTTGTGGATGTGGACTGTAGTGCTATGGTCTTCCTTTTCAGGATTGATAGTAGGTTCCTTTGGGGCGTCCTTATCCTATTGTCTGGCTCCTTATTGATTAGTGGTTGTAGTGCTGGTGGAGCTAGTTTATGATTTTGAAGATGATTAGCATTGTCTTGTATTTTGCTCTTATCTGTACTGGTAACCAGTGAAGGTGCACTAGGGTAGGTGTGATATGGGTGTGATTTATTGTTCCTGTGTTATTCGTACTGCAGTGTTCTGCATGAGTTGCAGGGGGTGTATTGATTTTTTAGGTAGGCCTTGGCAGATTATATTTCCATAGTTTAATATTGGTTATATCAAGGCTGTTCTATTGTTTGGCAGTCAATTAGTTCCAGCAGAGATTTGAGTTTGTGTATCATTCTTATCTCGTGGTATGCTGTCTTGATGGTGTTCTTAATGTATGCTTGGAAGTTAGGGTTTTGGTCAATTGTGATTCTTAGGTATTTCACCTCTGTTTTTACTACCAGGTCATTATTTAGAATTTTGAGGATTTTTGGTGGCATGAATGTGGGATTTCTGGTGATATATATGGCTTCAGATTTTCTGTAGTTTATTGAGAGGTTCTTTTTGCTTAGCCATCTATTAATAGCTTCTAGGCAGGTAATTAGCTGGGTATCACCCAGAGGTGAGAGACTGAACTGGAGTTCCTCAAGGAACAACAATTAGCAGGTAAGTCTAATTTCTCTGTTTTTCTTTTTCAGTTTTTTTTTTGTAGCACACTGCTCCATCGCTTTGTCACGCAACTTAAGGTGGCAGAAATATGGAGCAAAGAATCAACTTGATATTTCTGGTTAAGTTGGAGAAGGGCCCAACTGAGTGTCTCCAACTTCTCCAAAAGGCTTATGGAGAAGATGCAATGTCAAGGCCACGAGTCTTCGAGTGGCACAAATGCTTCAAAACTGGCCACAAGGAGGTGAAGAATGACCCCAAGTCAGGAAGGCTTCCACAACAAAGACGGCAGAAAACATTGACAGAGTGAACCAGCAGGTGTGGAGTGATCACAGGTTGACGGAGCGGCTGATAGCTGAGGAGCTCAGCCTGAACAGGGAGTCAGTGCAGACCATCTTGGTGCAGGAGCTGGGGATGCGGAAAGTGTGTGCCAAGATGGTGCCCAAGCTTTTATTGGATGACCAGAAGGAGCACCGGGTCAATGTTTGTCAAGACTTGCTAGAGAAGATCCAGAGTTTGTTGACCAAGTCATCACAGGAGACGAGACTTGGGTCTTCCAGTACGATCCTGAAAGCAAGAGACAGAGCCTACAGTGGAAGACTCGACTGTCACCCAGACCCAAGAAGGCACGATTCCAAATCAAGGATCAAGGTCATGCTGATTGCATTCTTTGACCAGAAGGGAGTAGTCTGTCATGAGTTTGTGCCTGAGAGTCAGAGAGTCAACCAGCACTTTTACTAGCAGGTCCTCAATCATCTCCATGACCGGGTTCGGTGCAGCAGGCGGGCTCTGTGGAGAGACAAGTCGTGGCTGCTCCACCACGACAACATGCCTTCACACACTGCGCTCAGTGTGAGGCAGTTCTTGGCTAACAAACAGATCACAGCTCTCGACCACCCTCCTTATTCCCCAGATCTAGATTGTGCTCAAAGGAATTTGTTTCGCTTCTGTAGAAGAGATCAAAGCCACTGTGACGAGGGAGGTGAAGGACCTCAAGGAGGAGGACTTTACCAAGTGTTTCCGTACGTGGCAGAAGCGAATGCAGAAGTGCAGTAATTCGGGGGGGGGGGGGGGGATTACTTTAAAGGGGACAATGCATAATTTCTCTGTAGATTTTGTAATGAAACATTTATGGGACAGTCTCGTTTCTTTTTTTGTCAAACCTTGTACACTGCAACTGCAGCAATGCTGGCAGCTGGCGGTGTACCCTGTTGGCACACTCAGTGAGTGATGCATTCTAGTGTCCGTCAGCCTGAACCTGACAGATATTTTCCAAGAGGTTAGGTTGGATAGATATTCACCCATGTAGCTCCAGCTTTTTGAGAGTATTTATTATGCCATATTAGATTATTCCATTTAAATCCTATAGGCACCTAAGCAGTCGAGTGAGGGAGGTTTCTTCCCCTACATCCTCCTTCATCTAGACTACTCCAACATCATCTTCCATGGTATGTCAAAGCACTCTTTCCAACCATTACAACTTGCCATAAACATAGTTGCCCAAACAATCCTGTCTGCACCCAGATATGACCACATTACCCCTCTACTGATTCAGCTTCATTGGCTCCCCATAGGAAGTCGCCTGATCTACAAAGCACTACTACTCACCTTCAAGGCCCTGCACGGAATGTCGGCAACCTCTCTCACAAATCTCATACAATGAACGCTGGAGACCAGAACCAGGAGAACATGCATGGTAAACTCTCTCGTGATTCCTGCAGCAGTAAGATCTTGTACCTAATCGGCCAAGAATCATGCTTTTTCTCTATTTGCACCAACTCAATGGAACGCATTACCCCCAGCGATATGAGCCATCCCAGACCTCACATCTTTTAGGAAGGCATTGAAGACTTACCTTTTCCAACTAGCCTATAACCAGCCACCCTAAACAGTCCTACAAGCAGCCGACAGCTCTCGCCAAACACTTAGGAATATGTTTACTAAACTCCGAAATTGTGCGGGTCCGCGGTAGTGTGCGTGTGCCATATAAGGAGTGGGCGTTTCGTTGTGGAAAAGAAAAGCCTGCATTTGCATATGCGCTAAGGTGCGCGGCGCCCATGTGCGCCCCGCACAGCAGCGCATGAGATGGCTGCGTGTGAGGCATAAGTGGTGCGCTGGTGGGCAAGCAGGAGAGCAGAGCCATAGCACAATGGTTAAGACACTGACCAATGGTACAGGGAGCAGGGGTTTGATCCCCCACAGTGCCCAGTGATGACAGCTGGCTGAGGTTCTATTTTGGAGGCATATAAACAATGGGCAGCATAAGGCGGCGCGCAGATGAGCAGAAAGCGGCGCGCTAATGTTTTAGGAGGCTTTTGCACAGTACGAGGCATAAGCAGCGCGCTGCTGTGCAAGCACAGGAACAGAGCCACAGCACAATGGCTAAAACACTGATCACTGATGCAGGGATCAGGGGTTCAATCCCCCACAGTGCCCAATGAACAAGACTGGCTGAGGCATTACATATTATGGTGGAGATTGCTATAGGGAGCTTTTTATTGTTATATTAATTTGCACTACTAGCAAATGCACTCTCAAAACGTGCTAACATGAGGCTCATGTTAAAGTGCACTGTCCGCAAGGGCACCCTAGAATGTTGCTGATAGGGCGCTGTATAGGGTGCCGTATGAGGTACCGCAAGGTCAGAGTACTATCTATGATGACAGCACTGTGCAGTGTAAGGAATGAAAAGCATAAGTAGGTGCGCAGACATGCAAGAAGGAGCAGCAGTGGAGCACACTGGCTAAGGCACTGACTGCTGATACAGGGGTCATGTGTTTGCTCCCCAGGGTGCCAACTACGTAAGACTGGCTGAGGCATCAGCTGGGCAATGTACGTTGTCTGTCCTGCAGCACGTTATTATTATTGTAATAATTGCTGGCAGCAAACACGCCCACACGTGCCGTAATTGAAGGTGCCATATAAGGCACCCTATAAGGCACTCCATAGGGCACATTATATAGTGCACTGTCCGCCATGGCACCCTAAAATGTCCCCTAAAGGGCACCCTATAAGTTACGTCACAGGATAATGTACAGTGCACCTTATAAGGACGGGAACCATAAGGTGCCCTATAATGCGCCCTATAAAGCGCCCTCAGAGGCACCTTATGGGTACAGTACGCTGAGGGTGTTTTTGCTGGCAGCAAAAATGTACATTAAAAAGAGATAATGCCTTGGGCAGCCCTATCAAATAGCCCAAATGTGGGTTTGAACCACATGACCCCTGGCTTCACAGGCAGTGAAGTAACCATTGGGCTACAGCTCTATAGCTGCTAGCAAGCCCCTGGCTGGCTGCAGAGAGCCTTCATGTCACCGCACAGACAGTCTGCTGTGGTAACCAGGATAGGGTTAGGCCACCCGTACCCATGATGCACTGCACATGCAAATCAGCTGTCCACAGATAAACACAAGATGGGGAATGCACCCCAACAGCACATCGGCCTGGTAAGGGGAAGTGACCATGTGCACCCCACAGCACCGCGGCCTGGTAGGGGGTACTGACCGTGTGTTTTACTGGCACAGAGTAGCTACACACCGTCACACTGTGCGGGTACTGTGCTCACCTTGAGAATACGGTGAGGCGCCCAGCACCAGGTCCACAGCACCTGCCATGGCTGGAAGAGGCCATGCTGGAGGTGCAAAGCAGTGTTAATCTGTGAGATAGGTAGTTTCTGAAGAAACATCTTGGATATCTCTGTCTGTCTTAGTCAGGGGAACCCCCCATGGAGCCCCAGGTGGTCCATGCACAACCACCAGCCCCTGCCCCCAACCAGGGCCAAGGGAGGAAAGCAGGGCCTGCCATCAACAGATCCACATTCTACATCCCTGCAATGGTGGCAGGAGAGTGGACCACCAACCCCAGTTCTGCTGGGGAACAGATCCTCTACAGGGCAGTCCAAGCAGCTCTGTACACATCAGAGCAGGCTGGCTTTACACCTGGATATGCAAAGTTACACCCCACCACTATCTGATATTCTCCTTCAGCAGCTGCACCCTGCAAGGTGTTCCAGCAAGACACATACCAGCTGCAGACAGTCTGCTAGCTAGTCCATAGTGCACATTCCTGGTAGAGATGCATGCACCCTGAACTGGGATGTCAGCAGGAACAGCAAGCAGATAGATCAGTGACTGGGTCCCAAAAGGAACTCCATAACTATCACATGAGGGAGATACTATACAGCACTATGGGGGTGCCTAGACATGCTGTCATCACTGCACAGTCAGGATGGGAGTGATCCCCCAGCAGGATATACTGAGGTCACTCTGACTGTGTAGGTGGTGGTCGGCCACTACAATGTCCCAGCCAGTGCCCTATGCCCTGTGCAGATGCATCCTGGCCAGCCCACCCTGTGCGGCCTATACCCATGGTACCTTGCTCCTCATTATGCACATTGGCAGGCCAATACTGCCAACAGTGCTGGCAGTGTGGGCTGTGGAAGGTGTTTGCAGCCAACACACACTGGATAGACAGACACACACTCCCACAACTATGCCAGCATTGTACAACTATAGAGGTGTTTTGCAGCCCTGGCCACCGCTCCAGTCCTGGGCACAGTGCAGGCATGGCTATGGTACGCAATACTGTTGGGGTCACTCCCCAGGGTGGTAAACACTGTCAGAGACCAGACCTGAAGCACACACCGCAGATATCCGTAAGATTGTTCTGATGGAGCTCAATGAGCAAACTGTGCATAACGTAGGGCCTGCTATCTGCCAGTACTCATAGGAAACGTTTGATAGGTGTGTACCGTATACCCAGGTGTCGTGTGGCATTGCTAAGGTATGCAAGTGCTAGTATTGGGGAGATGCACAAAGGGCCCAATGTCATGCCTCTCCAGGAGGCATTGGCCAATGGGGCCTGTGGATGTGTGTGGGTGTGTGTGTGTGTCTGTCCGGCCCTGTTGGCTGCTGCTTTACGGCAGAGGTTCCCAACTCCAATCCTGGTGTCCCAAACACTGTTCGGGTTTTCATGCTGTCCCTCATAAATATGCATGAGCTATCTCTGCATACCATGGGGGTGGTGCATAGATATGCAGCACAGGCATATTAATGGAGCCAGCAAGGAACCTGACTGGTGTGGGGCCCTCCAGGACTGCAATTGGGAAACTCTGCTTTAGGTAATGTGCCTGTTTATGGTGTCTGTTTTTGGTGAGGTAAAATATAGGTGTATTAACCATGTGTATGCTCTCACCAATGAAGGTTTGTCTGTACCCTCACGGTTTAGTTGTGGGGAAAATATGTGGACCAGAGAGGCAATAGACCCAGTTGAGCTTTGAACTTGTGACCCTCTGTTCTTGCACACACTGTCTGTGTGCACTGCACCACCGTGTTGCTACAGATATGCTGCATTCCTTGGGGAGGCCATGGCTGTACATCCGACAGAGCCTTTCTGTTGCAGTGGATGGTGTCAGCCTGCACAGGCCTAGGCCATTGTCTGCTGTGGCTTGCAGCCACTGCCCCCTCCGCCTCCTATACCTTTCCGCCTACATGCAGACATGTTCTTATCTTGGAAAAGCATATGACCTGACTGAGTTGTGGCACCCCAGGACTGATCTCGGGGGACTCGGATGTAGGTAATGGCCATTGTTATGGTGTGTGGGCGGTGTAGGGTAAAATATAGGTGCTTGGACCATGCTTATGTTCACTGCATTAAAGGAGTGTCATTACTATCTCTGTTTTGTGGTGGGTGAAAAGGGGGGGGCTGGGTTAGCAGGCACCCCAGCTGGGATTTGATCCTGTGACCCTCTGGTTCTAGAGGTACTGGCTCTGTCCACTGCACCACACAGATAGTGAAGCCCCTGGAAATAGGTAACCTGGCTGGTAGAATCTGAAACCCTGCTCTGCACATTTTTACTGTGGGCTCATTCACCTTGTATAACAACAAAAGTGCACATAATTCCCACAAAAGACCTCGGAAAAAGGGGAAAAAAAGATAAACAAGCTGGGCAACAGTGATATTACTGGGCAATCATAGAAAACACTCCCAGGACCGCTCCACAAAATAAAGGGAATGAGCTTTGGAAGGGTCTCCGCTCCGTAGACCCTTCCAAAAATCATTCCTTTTTTTTGGAGCTTTCCTAGGGGTGTTTTTGGTTATTGCCCATCAATATGAATGTTGCCCAGCTGAATTATAATTTTTATAATTTTTGTTGTGGTCATTTTCACTTTTTATTTGCACTTTTGTTCTGTGCACATGTATCACACTGCTCACTTTTTGTAGGTTTCCCCGGTTTTGCTGTACATTGCTGACGGAAATGGTTTCTCTTCCCTTTAAATGCCCTCTACCACGAGTGTTTCACTCACGCTATTTTTACCTTGTAAATTTGGCCCCGGTACTGTGCGGGGAGCCTCTCCCCGCCCCTTCCCCGCCCATTGACCCTGTCTCTCCGCCCCCCCGGGAGCCTTCCTCCGCCCTCCATAAGCCTTTCCACGCCTCTACCAGACATTTGCGCGCCGCGTATTTGTGCGGGCCCGTTAGTGCGGCGCACACATGTGCGGAGGCAACGTGCAAGTGTGCGGGGCACTTAAGAGCACTTAAGTGTGTCATTTCCGTGCGCTATTGTGCGCCCCGCACAATTGCGCAGTTTAGTAAACATACCCCTTAGCTATAACCCCTGAAAATGCCAAGGAGAGGCAGCAAAATTGTATTCTGTACCGTAAAAAAATAATGTGTGACAATATTGCTTTAAAGAAAAGATTTGCTAATGCAAAGTGGTGGATATGTTTTGCTAAATGTCTCTGCATTCTTCAGAATTTACATTTGGTTGTGAGGTTTCAAACAAGGAAAACATACCATGCTTACCATAAAGTCTGATCATGGTAAGTGAAATGTGGATAGTGTGGTTGTATAATGTGCAGACTGTTTCAGTGATACATTTGAGAAATTGGTCTGGAAAAATTATAAAAATTTCCTAAGTTTTTTAAATTAGATAGCTCTAAGCAAGAGTGATAGACTATAGGGCATATTTATTAAAATACGATAATGCTAGCGCGGGACCCCATGGTAAAAATCCCAATTGAGTAGGGACTGGATAGGTTAGGGTCATAACATGGGCACTGAGTGTACATCGTTGTTAGTGCAGGCATCATGGGCACATACTAACCGCGAATGTTGCCAATAGCGCGAGTGTACTTAAGGCCACCCAAGAAAGGGCAGTAAGTGTACCTGTGTGCTGGTATGTTAGCAGTGCGCTAATGAAAGAGGAATGGCGCCCAAGGTTTAGCCTCTATGCTAGCTTTGCCATTCAAACGTGTACAACAGTGTGCCATTTAGTAAACATTCCCATATGTAAAAAAGTGAGTAAAAGAAAATTAAACTGCCATTTCTATCTTATGATAATATCTGACAAGGCCCTGGGGTTGATCTAGATGCAAAGTCAACTATATTTATTTACATTCTCTTATATACCGTGCTATTCTGCATCAGTGCGGTTTACATTGAACAAACTGAAATTACATTGAACAGGGCATTATAACTTGGAGATAACTATTTTACAAGGAACATGGGCTATGGAGGGTTAAGTGGCTTGCCCAAGACCACAAGGAGCACCTGTGGGACTAGAAACCCCAGTCCTTCAGGCCCAAGGTTGCTGTCCTCTAGTGGGATTTGAACCCCCAACCTTCTGGCCTGAAGTACTTTGCCCCAACCACTAGGCCACTCCTCCACTATTCTGAGGATTTAAGGACTTGAGGATAGAGAAGGGCTTTGAGATAAAAACAGGAATTAGTCAGGAAACCACTTAAACTTCCTTTTTTGGGGGTGGGGGGAGGAGAGGGAGGATGGTTAGATATAAACAGTCAAAGGTTTCCAGAGAATGATGAATACGCTAGACTAGCATTCCACCTTCCACATAAGTTAAGGAGCTAGATTTCTCTTCTTATATTTGATTTAATGTAAAAGGTGAAGAACATCTGGTGAAGTTACATCTAAAGAAACTGCTTCTGGATCAAGACATTTCCTACAAATCTACAAAGGTGCTCTACGCAAGCAACTGAGCAAAAACTCATCTTAGGGGCATGTTTACTAAAAACCGCACAATTGCACACCGCACAATAACGCACTAAAAGCAGCACTTAAGTGCTCTTAAGCGCCCCGCACACGTGCGATGAACCCCCGCGCATGTGCGCGACACACTAACGGGCCCCGCACAAGTACGGGCCCGCAAATGTCCGATAGAGGCGTGGAAAGGCTAACGGAGGGCGGAGGAAGGGACCCGAGGGGCGGAGAGACGGGGTTAATGGGCGGGGAAGGGGAGGGGAGAGGCTCCCCGCACAGTATCGGGGCCGAATTTACAAGTTAAAAATAGCGTGAGTGAAACACTCGCGGTAGAGGGCATTTAAAGGGAAGAGAAACCATTTCCGTCAGCAATGTACAGCAAAACCGGGGAAACCTACAAAATGTGAGCAGTGTGATACATGTGCACAGAACAAACGTGCATATAAAACCCAAAATGACCACAACAAAAATGTTTAAAAATTATAATCCAGCTGGGCAATAGTGCTAGCAATGGGCAAAACTAAAAAACACACCCAGGAAAGCTACAAAAAAAAGAAATGAATTCTGGAAGGGTCTACGGAGCGGAGACCCTTCCAAAAATCATTTCCTTTGTGTGGAGCTTTCCTGGGTGTGTTTTTTATGTGTGCCCATTAATATCACTGTTGGCCAGCTTGGTTATATTTTTACCCCCGTTTTTCGCGTTCAGTTGCAGGTTTATTTGCACTTTTGTCGCCAGACACGGTGAATGAGCCCACAGTAAAAATGTGCAGAGCAGGGCTCCCTACTCTTTTGGTCAGGTTTCCTATCTCCAGGGACTACACTGTCTCTGTGGCCACAGTGTGGTGCAGCAGACACAACCAGTACCTATAAGACCAGAGAGACACAGGTTCAAATCCCAGCTGTGGCACCTACCAGTCCAGTCCCCACATTTTACCCACCACCAAACAGAGATAGTAAAGACACCCCTTTATTGCAGAGTACAGAAGCATGGTGCAAACACCCATATTTTACCCTACACCGCTCACACACCATGACAATGGGCATTACCTACAGCCAAGTCCCCCAAATGCAGTCCGGGAGTGCCACAACTCAATCAGGCCATATGCGTTTACCAAGATAAGGACATGCCAGCATGTTGGCGTAAGGGGACAGGTGGTGGGGGGGCAGTGGCTGCTAGCCACCGAAGACAGTGGCCTATCCATGTGCAGGCTGGCACTGTCCACTGCAACAGACAGGCCCTGTCGGATGTAAAGTCATGGACTTCCCAGAGAATCCAGTCAATCTGTGGCAACACAGTGGTGCAATGCACCCAGACAGTGTGTGCAACAACAAAAGGTCAAAGGTTCAAAGCCCAGCTGGGACTACTGCCAATCCTGTCCACATATTTTTAACACAACTAAACCGTGATAGTACGGACAAACCAGGATTGCTGGGGACATACGCATTGGTATTACGCCTATCTTTTCGCACACCGATCACAGACACCATGAACAGGGGCATTACTTAGAGCAGAGTCTCCCAAATGCAGTCCTGGAGGACCACACACCATTCAGGCTCCTTGCTGCCGCTAATACAAATGCCTGTGCTGCATATCTATGCACCACCCCTATGGCATGTAGATGTAGCCCATGCATACCCATGAGGGACAGCAGGGAAACCCGAACAGTGGTAGGCACACCAGGACTGGAGTTGGGAAACTCTGCCGTAGTGCAACATCCAACAGAGGCGAACATACCCACACCCACAGGCCCCATTGGCCAATGCCTCCTGGAGAGGCAGGACATTGGGCCCTGCGTGCATCTCCCAATACTAGCACCTGCATACCTTAGCAATGCCACCCTACACCTGGGTATGCGGTGGACAGCTCTCAAACGTTTGCTATGTGTACTGGCAGGTAGACTGTCCTACTTAAAGCACATTTGGCTCTCTGATCTCCAACATAAAAATCTATCTGATGTCTGCGGTGTGTGCTTCAGGTCTGGTCTCTGACAGTGTTTACCACCCTGGGGAGTGACCACCAACAGTACTGCGTAGCATATCCATGCCTGTACCGTGCCCAGGACTGGTGTGGTGGGCAAGGCTGATAAACCCTTCTATAGTGGCACAATGCTGGCATACGTGTGGGAGTGTGTGTCTGTCTATACAGTGTGTGTTGGCTGCAAACACCTTCCACAGCCCACACTGCCAGCACTGTTGCCAATATTGGCCTGACAATGTGCATAATGAGCAGCAAGGTAACATGGGTATAGCTCAGACAGGGTGTGCTGGCCAGGATGCATCTGCACAGGGCATAGGGCACTGGCAGAGACATTGTAGTGGCCGGACACCACCTACACAGACAGGGTGACCTCTGTATGTGCTGCTGGGGGTACACTCCACCCTGACTGTGCAGTGATGCCAGCATGGCTAGGCACCCCCATAGTGCTATACAGTATTTCTTTTATGTAATATGTATGGGTTTCCTTGTGGGGCCCAGTCACTGACTTATTTGTTTGTGTGTGCTGCTATCCCAGTTCTGGGTGCATGCATTTCCACCAGGACTAACTAGCAGATTGTTCTCAGCTGGTATGTGTCTTGATGGAGTGCCGTGCAGTGGCTGAAGGCCTGCTGCAGGAGAATATCAGATAGTGGTGAGATGCAGCTTAGCATATCCTGGCCTAATGTCTGTCTGATGTTGTGTTAAGGATGTGTATAGGGTTGCTTTGGCTGCCCTGTAGGGTGTCTAGTTCCTCAGCAGGACAGGGGTTGATGGTCCACTCTAATGCCACCATTGCAGGGTGGTGGAATGTGGATCTGTTGATAGGGGACCCTGTTTTTCACCTGCAGCCTAGGGGGGAATGGTGGTACATGGCCCACCTAGGGGTCCAATGGGGGGGGGGGGGTGGTGTCCCTGGATCCCTCGTCCGCTTTTGATATGGTCAATCACCGCACTCTCCTGGCACGTCTGTCTGACTTTGGGATTTGTGGGACCGTCCTACAATGGTTTCATTCCTTTCTGTCCTCACGCACCTTCTCCGTGCACTCCCATCATTCCACCTCCACTCCCTCCCATTCCGTTTGCGGTGTCCCTCAGGGATCTATTCTTGCCCCTTTACTCTTCAATGCTTTCCTCGCCCCACTTGCTCTACTTATCCAACAATACGGCATATCCTTCTATATTTACGCTGACGACATCCTGCTGATCCACCATACCTCCTCCTCCACTCCTGATCTGGGTCCGCTTAATTGCTGCCTGTCTTCCATCGCATCGTGGTTCGATTCTAACTTTCTACACGCTAATCTCGCTAAATCCTCTGCAATCTGGTTCTCCTTCGGTCACGCCTCCCCCTGCTTGTCCCCTGTAATGTCTTCCCTTCCAATTCCCCTGGTTCCCACCCTTCGCTATTTGGGCATCACCCTGGACTCATCTCTCTACTTTCACCAACACATTTCTTCTGTCATTCGTACTTCCTTTTTCCATTTACACAAGATTCGGGCCGTCCAATCAACACTCCCCCCTGCTTCTGTTGTCACTCTTGTCTTGTCCTTAGTCATGACCCGGTTAGATTATTGCAATGTCATCTACGCAGGTCTGCCTTCTCTTCAGCTTCTCCGTCTTCAACTAGTACAGAATGCTGCCGCTCGTCTCATTACCGGTTCCCCAGCTCGTTCCCATGTGTCCCCCTGCCTCCTTGCCTTGCACTGGCTCCCGGTCCGGTTCCGCTTCATCTTCAAGGTTCTCATCCTCACTCACAAAGCCCTCCATTCCAGCACTCCCCAATACTTGTCAGACATCATTCATCTCCAACCCTCTCCTCGCCTTCTCCGATCTTCTTTTGGCAACCGCCTTTTCCTTCCTTCCCCCACTCAGGCCCACTTAGAGCTCACCCAACACTCAGCTTTCTTCTTCTTAGGTCCAGCTCTCTGGAATTCACTCCCTTCATGTCTTCGTTTGGAACTTTCCTACTCCCGCTTTAAAACTCTCCTTAAAACACATCTCTTTTGTCAAGCCTTTGATCTCCCTTCTTCCAACGATGGTGCCTTGTCCTCCGGTTGTCCCCCCCACCCTCCATGACTATCCCCTCCCTTGCCTGTTCCCCTTCCTTTTTCCTTTTCCTCCTTCCTTCTCCTGCCCTCTGTCCCTCCGGCCCCTCCTGGGCTCTTTTCCCCTTTCAAACTTTCTCTCTACCCTTTCCTGTCCTGTTGATTTTGGCGTTCTTTTCTAGCTTTGTTTTCGGTAGCCTGCTTTTGTATTGTACACCGCCCTGATGCTTCGGCCTGGGCGGTTTATCAAATTGTGCAAATAAAGATAAAGATAAAGATAAATAGCTAAATAAAACCTTAAAACTAAGATGCAGACAGCAGTCCAGCAGTGAGAGGAAGGATATCCAATCTTTTTCATTGAGTGTCACATGTACAATTTTCTCCCAGTTGGTGAGGTGTCTTACATGGGCACTAGGTGCAAAGAGCTCTTTGCCCTCAGGGAACGAGCCTGATCTCTGGAGATTAGAGTGGCAAACTTGGAGGACATAAGGAAGACAGACGGGTACATAGACGAGACCTACAGAGATAAAGATCTAAAGTCCCACCTGAAGTCTGGCAGTCTCTCAGTTGCCATGGAGGAAAGAAGTCATGTGAAAGGAGAGCATCACCTTCGTGTGATAGAAGTGATCCTCTAGCTAGGTGATGTAAAATCCTCTTACACCAAGGAGGTTTTTCCAGGGTCATGTGCCCATGAGAGAAGGGTTAGGATGGCTGCTATATTTGGCAATTCAATCATTAGGCATGTAGATAGCTGGGTGGCTGACCTAGTAACATGCCTGCCTGGTGCGAAGGTAGTGGACTGCTCACATGCCACCTAGACAAGGTTTTAGATAATGATGGGAGGAGTCTGCTGTCTTGGTACATGTTGGTACCAATGACATAGGAAAGTAATGGGAGGGAGGTTCTGGAAGCCAACAAGAGACAAAGCTATTCTGGATCTAGTCCTTAGCGGAACTTAGTAGAAGGATGGCAAGGAACTCCACAGTACTACCTTGTAACTTTGAAAAGGGAGAATATGAGAAAATGAGAAAAAAAATAGTTAAGAAAAAATTTAACAAAGCAGCTGAAAATGTTAAAGATTTACATCAAGCATGAACATTGTTTAAAAATAATATCTTGGAAGCAAAGACCAGATATATTTCACACTTTAAGAGAAGTGGAAGGAAGGCCAAAAAAACTGCCAGCATGATTTAAAGGGGAGGTCAGAAAGGCTGTTGTAGCCAAAAAAGCATCTTTCAGGAAATGGAAAAAGGAGCCAAATTACAAAAACAGAAAATAGTTAGTTAGCTGCAAGGCATTGATAAAGCAGGCAAAGAGAGAATTTGAAAAGAAGTTTGCCATGGAAGCAAAAATTCATAATGTAAAACTTTTTCAAGTGCATTTGTAGCAGAAAACCTGTGAGAGAGTCAGTTGGACTAATTGATAATAGAGGGATAAAAGGGGCACCCTGGGAGGACAGGGCATAGCGGAAAGATTCAATGAATTCTTTCCTTTGGCCTTTACTGAAGAAGATGTAGGGAAGTTACCGATGGTTGAAATGGTATTTACAGGTGATATATCAGAAGAATTGAAAGAAATATCGATAAACTGGGAAGATGTATGACAACTGTTTGGTAAACTGAAGAGTAATAAATCACCTGGACTGGATGGTATACATCCAAGGATGTTGAAAGAACTGAAAGATGAGATTATAGATCTACTATTAGTAATCTGTGAACTATAATTAAAATCATCCGTAGTACCTGAACATTGGAGAATGGCCAATGTAATGCCAATTTTTGAAAGGGGCTCCAGGGCGATCAAGGAAACTATAGACTGGTGAGCCTGATGTCAGTACTAGGCAATATCATAGAAACCATTATAAAGAATAAAACTATTGAACATGTAGATAGTCATGATTTAATGGGAGAAAGCCAACATGGATTTAGCCAAAGAAAGTCTTGTCTTACTATTTTGTTATATACTTTTGAAGGTGTGAATTGACAGGTAGACAGAGGTGAGCAGGTTGATGTAGTGTACCTGTATTTTCAGAAAGCCTTTGACAAGGTTCCTCATGAGAGACTATTGGCGAAATTAAAAAGTCCTGGGATTGGAAGCATTGTAATGTTGTCGATCAGGAACTGGTTGTAACCCTGGTAGATCGGACCCAGAGCCCACCCTGCCAACCATCCACCCCCCCCCCCCCCCCCACTTTTACCCCAACAAAATTACACCAACAAACTTCTTCATGGGAAACCAACCGGTCGCAGCTTTATTATAATTGTAACAATTAAACATTACAAACCAGAACAATCGTCTTAACAATCTTTAAACAGCGGAGCCATGCCGCACCCGCCATATAATTAGCAAAGTGCCTTGCATCCGCATCGGCCGTATCCTACCCCCGGCCACCTTCCTACCGCCCTTTCCCCGACCTCGCCATGTGAATAGCAAAGGCCAGCCAGGGCTTAACTGGGTCGGAGGCCCCCTGCCCCCGCCCACATATGTAATAAAGGCTCCGGACCCCGGAGACCTCCGGGATCCCGCCAACACCCCCACCCAGCTGCAACACCCCTGCCAAAAAAAAACCAAAGCCCCTCTTTTAACCCGGGGGGGGGGGGGGGAGGAAGGGTAGCCGGTCCGCCGCTTGCCTGCCGCCCAGAAAGGAGGAACCGCCAGCCCACCTCCCTTATAAACCCTCGGGCCATGGATTGATTTCATTAGCTCCACTCCTCTCGGACCACAGAGCCAATGACTTTAAATGACGCGAGCGTCATTCACATGCGCCGCACGCATGCTCACCCCTTGCCCCCCCCCCATCAGCCTCCATAGCAGCAGGGTCCCGGCTCCGGGCCGATCACCCGGTTACCCTCGTCCTCCGGGACCCTGCCGGCGTCCTCTCTGTAACCCTGGTAGATCAGACCCAGAGCCCACCCTGCCAACCATCCACCCCCCCCCCCTTTTACCCCAACAAAATTACACCAACAAACTTCTTCATGGGAAACCAACTGGTCGCAGCTTTATTATAATTGTAACAATTGAACATTACAAACCAGAACAATCGTCTTAACAATCTTTAAACAGCGGAGCCATGCCGCACCTGCCATATAATTAGCAAAGTGCCTTGCATCCGCATCCGCCGTGTCCTGCCCCCGGCCACCTTCCTACCGCCCTTTCCCTGACCTCGCCATGTGAATAGCAAAGGCCAGCCAGGGCTTAACCGGGTCGGAGGCACCCTGCCCCCGCCCACATATGTAATAAAGGCTCCGGATGCCGGAGACCTCCGGGATCCCGCCACCGGCACAGGTAAGATTACCTTCCCTGTGCCGCCCCCCACCACCAAGCTGCGACCAGTCAACCCCCCCGCTGTACCACACATTCCAAGGCCTCCTGCCAGTCATTCAAAAGTAAATCGACACCGACAGGGGACACGTGTACCCCATCCAGCCGGTACAACCCAGCACAAGTAACCTCCACCCAGGGGTGCAAAACCTGAAACCCCCCCTGCTCACAAATCCAGCGCCCAATTTGCCGATTTATTTTTGTAAGACCCCGTGACCAGCGCCGTTGGGCCTTGCAAGCAGGCCTTGGAATAATATCAGACCAAATTACAACAACCCCCGGGAACATGCGCAGCACCATGGCCACATCCCTCTTCACTGCTCTGATGAGCTGCTTGCACGTCCACGCAGTGAGGTCATTGCCCCCAAGATGCAGCAGCAGCCACTTCGGCCAGGGCTGTACTCGATCCAAGTGGCGAAGCAAAAGCATGAGCTCGCCCAGCCATAGTATGCCGCGCTTGCCCAGCCATAGTAACGACACTTTCGTCGGATCCAGTCCCAAATTCAGCCCCAAAGGCCGCACAGCCGCTCGCCGACCAGCCCAGAACACAAAGGAATGCCCAATCATCCAGCAACTCTGAGCAATTCTGACCCCATCTGCAAAAGAAAATAAAAGTTAAACCCTTATCAACCGCCCCCAGCCTCGTACATCACAAACGAACATAACCCCGGAAAGCCTGAGACCGCCATCTTCCAATATTCTGTATTTCTTGCTGCGACAAACCCGCAGCAGCAGCACTGGTGGCAGCACCGATGCGAAAGGAATGCGCAGCAAAAAAGTCTGCGCATTCACCCAAAAACCTCAGGACCATCCTCAGCACCGCTAACACCTGAAAACATGTCAGAACACGCTCATTCTCGTGGATGAAGAGCACCCCTTCTAAGGCCGGGCGCACTCGTAAGTACTCCTGCAGCGCAGCTACAGGGCAGGGGGGCAAGCCCTGAATCCTGCCCAACTGTACCCACAAACCCTTCCCCCGCTGATCTGTTTTAGATTTAGCCAGTAAAACTCGTAGTTGCCCCCCCTCGAAGCAAACATGTTGCCGCTGCACAACCCCCAGAACCCCCCTATTGTGCGAGTTCGGAACCAACTCCCCCATCCTAAAGGCGCCGAAGAATGCCAAACAAAAGACCGCCTGAAATAGCACAGCCTCATACGAGGACGTAGCCACATGAGGCAACGCCCCGCACAAGCGCACCAACAACTCATGCGTTATCGGCCTCCGTGCATCTGGGGGCGTCGGCTCCTCCCGCCCCCAACCTTGCAGCAGTTTGCGGGCAAGGAAGCCCTCACCAGGAAAGTCCCAACCCACTGCTTTCACAAAAAATGCAAAGCCCGCTAAGAGTCTGCGTACTGAAGATCTAGCTAACCCGCGCCCTTTTGCCCAAACCACATATCGGCCCAACCACTGAGTGTCCAACACCCCTCCTCGCCATCCTGCATTCTCCAAAAAGGTGACTACTTGTTCACATCCCCGCAGATAGGCTGTCCACGTTCCAGGCGCGATCGATCTCTGCAGCATAACCTTCATCAGGGGAGGCCAAGACTCCATAACCTCCAAGGGACTCTGCAGCCTTCCGATTCTGCTTCCGGCGCCAGTCTCCGAAATTGCTCCCACTTGAAATGGGAAAGAGCATCAGCAATCTCGTTAGAGCGCCCAGGGATATGCCGAGCCCTTATGAACACATTCAAACATAAACATGCTAACACCACCTCCCGCATCAGGTTCGCAACCCGAACACAACGCGGCATGTAATGATTAACCACACTTACCACAGCCGCATTATCGCACCACCACACCACCCTTTTATTGCAAAATCTGTTCGGCCACAACTCCAAAGCCACCAGCATGGGAAAGAGCTCAAGAAACATTATGTTGCTGGTGAGTCGGGACTCGTGCCACGCCTGAGGCCACCGCTCCGCACACCATGACCCACCGAAATAAATACCCACCCCGAAGCCCCCTGCAGCATCAGTGTGCAATTGCAAATCTGCACTAGTAACCTCCGCTTCCAACAGCACCGTAGTTCCGTTAAATTCTTCCAGAAAAGCTGCCCATACCCGCAAATCAGCCTTGATCGCCGACGAGACCCTAATATGGTGATGCGCTCGGCGAACCCCAGCAGTCGCTGCCGCTAACCGCCGTGAAAATACCCATCCCATAGGAATCACCCTACAAGCAAAATTGAACGAGCCAATCAACCTTTGCATCTCCCTCAAAGTTAATTTTGATGATATCAAAACATTAGCCACCAAGACCCGCAGAGCCTGCACCTTATCCTGCGGAAGACGTGCTATCATGAGCTCCGAGTCCAGCTCAATCCCCAGGAATGTGAGCCTCGTAGCTGGGCCCTCCAACTTGCTTTCTGCCAACGGCACACCCAAGTCCAGAGACAACTCAAGAAAACCTTCCAGCAACACCCGGCACTCCCCAGACTGCACAGATCCCACAAACAAAAAATCATCCAAATAGTGTACCACATTCGTATTACCCACCTTGCGCTCAAGAGCCCACTGAAGGAAGGAACTGAATTTTTCGAAGTAGGCGCAAGACACTGCACAGCCCATAGGCATGCATTTATCGAAATAAAAGCCATCCTCAAAACGAAAACCTAATAAATAAAAGGAGGCCGGGTGGACAGGTAAAAGCCGAAATGCAGATTCGATATCAACCTTCGGCATTTCCGCCCCCGACCTGCATTCCGTACCAACTCAACCGCCTTATCAAAGGAAACGTATCGGACAGTACACAATTCCCGCGGGATGAGGTCGTTGACTGACTCGCCCAAGGGACAGGATAAGTTATGGATCAGCCGAAATTTGCCGGGCTCTTTCTTAGGTATTATACCCAATGGCGAAACCACCATCCTTTCGAAAGGCTGCACCGGAAATGGGCCTGCTACTCTCCCGAGCTGCAACTCCGCTGCTAACTTCTCCCGCACTATCGGCGCAAAGTGCTGAGCCGAAAGAGAATTCCTCGTCGGCACCCCAGCAACCTGCCCACACACCGGAATCACAAAACCAAACTTAAAACCCGAATACAAAACCTTCCTATCCTTTCTCCTTGGATAAAGACTCAGCCACCCCTTTAAAACATCCACCTTAATTGGGGTGGGAGCAAGGCCCAATAGCTCTTTATTGCTTTGCGACAGGCGCCGAGACCACAGAGACCCCTTTTTTGAGACACTTTGTCCCTGGATGGGCCCCGCCACAGATAGAGCACACGTGTCTAAATTTGCAGTCCGGAAATGGATACACGGTCTTGTTGTAACGCCAACAAACATCACCTGCTCTGCTTCCGACCGCTCGCAGCTGTGCACCGTTTCCTCCCCCATGAAAGGAACGACCCGCACTCGCAGTACTACTCAATGTACCTTTTACCCCACTCCCCCCACCCACCTTGGCCGACATTTGGGTCAACCACAAGTTAATATCTTGCATACCCCAGCACACTGATCTGTTCTCCTCCATCTTGTCTCGGAACTTCTCGTCGTAATTTAACCATGCCCACCCATCGTGCGTCTGCGACGCTTCCAGAATTGAGTCAGCATATGACAACAACATCTCATACTGCTCCGGGTAATGCTGACCCCACACACTCGCTAACCGCAAGAAAGCTCGGGTCCAGTTAACTACGTGTCGGGAAACTTTCTTGACGCGCCCAGCTTTCTCATCCTCCTTCCGCTTCTTCCTACTTTCCCCTGAGCGCTTCCTGCCCTCTAAAAGCCTGAAAATATCAATATAACGACGCTTTGCAATTTTTCGCCGCAACCTCTTAGGAACCCCCTCCCATAACTCTGAAATAGCCACCGCAGTAGGAGCGTCTCTTGCTGGCCTCGTTCCCGATACACCCTTGCCCGTCCCCCCCACAGGCCTACGCTCCCCGGACGAGGACGACGAAGAAGACAACCCGTCAGAGGACGTCGAAGACTCCGAAGAACTCGACCTACGACGCCGTCTACAAGAATGCCTGCGCTTCTTACTGCGTTTACCGCTCTGCTTATCCGGCCCATGAACCTTCTCCAAACCCACAATCTCCGTGTCCTGCAACTCACCTGCCGAGCTTGCAGCTGACGTCACAGCCAAGGCTGGACTCGCCACTGCTGTGCCAAGCTCCACCTGCCGTTGCATCCCTTCAACCACGCTGGACGTGAGCCCCGCCGCCACTCTCCTTCGCGCCGCCGGAGTATCCTGATCCGCTGGCACCGCTCCTGCTTCTCCGAAGGCTGAGGCTTCCCGCGCAGCTGCCTGCGGATACATCAGGGAACCCGGTGGAGACAAAATAGGAAAAGAAGGGGGAGGGAAAACAGCAGGGGGCCGCACTGGTTGCCACGCCTTCAGCCAGTCAGATCTAGAGGAACCTTGACCCCCCCCAACCAATGCGCCCAGAATGGCTGTAAACCCCACGACCCTAAACTGCCGGGCCCTGCTTGCCAACCCAAGTGGGATGCCCTACCGCTACCATCCCAATTATAGGAACCAGCAGGCCCCATACCGCCTTCTCCACTGTACCAACTATCTAAGTTAGCAGTGCCAGGCACCTGTTCAGCCCCTTGGGCCACCACTGCCTCCCTGCCTCCAGTGCCAGCCCCAAGCCCAGCTCCCAGTGCAGGCTCCACCTCCCTGACACTCCCCGAACCACCAGCCCTCTGGCGACCTGGCCGTCTGGACACCCTACCCCTTGACCTAGCACCCCGACTCTCAACCACAGAGAAAGACCTACCCCGCCCCCGAGTAGTCCCTGCTTCCCTAGCGTGACCCACACGCGCAGGCCCCTGCCGCCCACGCCTAACCGCGAGGCTCCCTCTGTCTCCCGATGCTCCCCTCAAACCTGATAACTCCTCCTCTGCCATGCGGTCTTGCACCGCCTGCCCCCTACCGCTCCCATGTCTCTGGCTAGGCCTCTTGCCCCCTGCCCTTACCTTACCACGGGCCATCAAACCAAGAAGGCTCCCCTCCCAAGGCAGCTGCTTCTTAGAAACAGACCCCTCACACACACTCTTAGTAAACCACTAGAACACTTCTTTTGTCCTTTTTTTATTTTTTTTTTTATTTTTTTTATTAGAACAAAGCCCTAGAAAAACTGGCCCCTCACACAAACCCCTCAGTACCACGAAGAACCCCTTTATTTATTTATTATTATTATTTTTTAATAATTATTAGCGTTTGAATGAACAAAGCCCTGCCAGGGTAAGAAATGAAGTTGGCTGTACGCGAAGAAATGAAGCTGGCAGTAGGCTTGTACAATAGCAATCCGGAGGTCAGGACCCTTTATCCCAGCAACCCTTTTTTTTTTTTTTGTATATAACCACACTCACTGGGTCCCCGAAGCACGCTGGCTTACCACTAATCGGGCCTCCGCTCACCGCCACGGACCTCGAACACGCCCGGGACCACAACGTACCGGCTGCCTCGTCCTCCGCACAGCACCGCCGCACGCCTCACCCCTCACAGCACCGGCTGCCTCGTCCTCCGCCGCCGCATGCCTCGCGCAGAGCCCTCTTCGACCCGCCAGGCACCACTACCCAAGAAGGCCTCTCAAACCGACCGCCGAAGAGCAAAATTGAAGAGCCGGTCCGCCGCTCGCCTGCCGCCCAGAAAGGAGGAACCGCCAGCCCACCTCCCTTTTAAACCCTCGGGCACGGATTGATTTCATTGGCTCCGCTCCTCTCGGACCGCGGAGCCAATGAGTTTAAATGACGCGAGCATCATTCACATGCGCCGCACGCATGCTCACCCCTTGCCCCCCCCCCCCCATCAGCCTCCATAGCGGCAGGGTCCCGGCTCCGGGCCGATCACCCGGTTACCCTCGTCCTCCGGGACCCTGCCGGCGTCCTCTCTGTACTTGTGATACCCTCAATAAAAATATTTTTTTTAAAAAAAGCAGAGAGTAGGGTTAAATGGCCAATTTTCTCAATGGAAAAAGATGAATAGTGCAGTACCCCAGGGATCTGTGCTCGGCCCTCTGATTTTTTTATTTATTTTATTTATCTACATTCTTTTATATACCGCGCTATTCTGCATCAGTGCGGTTTACATTGAAGAAACTGAAATTACATTGAACAGGGCATTATAACTTGGAGATAACTATTTTACAGGGAACATGTAACATGATTGGCATATTCATAAATGACCTGGAATGGGAATAATCAGTGAGGTGATCAAAAGTGCAGATGATACAAAAGTATTCAAAGTTGTTAAGACGCAAGAGGATTGTGAAAAATTGCAAGAGGAACCTTGATAAATTGCAAGACTCAACGTTCACATGGCAGACGAAACTTAGGGGTATGTTTACTAAACCGTCTTAACGTGCGCTCGGCGATAGTGTGCAGGTTGCCATAAAAGGAGTGGGCGTTTCAGTCTTAAAGCAGCAAAACGGGAGTATCGCGCGATAACGCGCACTGCTGCGCACATTATCGGGTGAAGCGCCACTAAGCACATTAACGCGCGGTAGTCTTAAGTAGGCGCCCAGACATGCAAACATAGAAACAGAGGTGTAGCACAATGGTTAATAGAAGCCACAAAAAGCAAGAGGCTAAGATGTCAGGATGAATTCAGTAGTTTATTAGAAAAGATCCCCAACGCGTTTCGGCAGATTGTGCCTTAATCAGGGGTTTGCAGCTAAAATACAAATATGTGTATTGATAAACATAAAAACACAAATAATAATAATGAATATAATCAAAAAGACAAAGAGGAAATGATAAAAATTAAAACTTAAAAATCAAAACAAAAAACAATGTTGATTATAAAATGGGACTGTTGAAAATACATAAATAAAGTTATTGCTCCAAAGAAATATGTACAATGCAGGACATGAAAATTATAATATACATAATTTATATTATGAACTGTAAAGTAATAGTAATAATTAGTACCAATAATAAGATTAAGGGGTATGTTTACTAAAATGCGGTAAACATGAATCACGCGCGTTGTACGACATTAATGAGCGCAAGTGCAGTATAGCGCGCGTAATCACGTGCCAACGAGCGTTAATGTCATACTACGCGCGTTAACCGTTGTTAACGATCGGTAATCCCCGCGGCGCAGTAAAACAATGCAGAAGGAGGAAAGAAGGCAGAGAGAAGGGGTCAATGGGCGGAGAGTGGGCGTGGAGAGGCTCCCCTCACACTAACGCGCTGAATTGCACAGCACAATTCCAACGCGAATGAAAACCTGCCGTTAAAGGGGAGAGAAACCATTTAGCTGTCAGCAATGTATAGCACAGGCAGGGAAACCCAAAAAAAGTGATAAGTGTGAAACATGTGCACAGAACATAAGAGCACAGAAACACTGAGAATGACCCAAACAAACGGATAAAAACAAGAACCAAGTTGGGCAACAGTGGTATCAATGAGACCCCCCTCCCCCCGAGTAAGCTCTATAGCACAGAGATAAATTGTGGAAGGGACTAAACACCGTCCCCATACAAGAGGAATGGACCCACAGTGAAATAACGCTGTTCATGGTGTCCTCAACCACCAGACAGGGTGCCTATGGCGTGCACATGTCCCGCAACAGCATGGCGGGCATGTTGGAATGGCAACTGGACAGATGCTGGAGAAGGGGATACAGAGGGCCGCAGGCGGCACATGTCAAGGTACCACCAGGGAACGCACCATCTATGTGAGAACATGGTGGCGCAGTGCACAAAAGCACTGTAATCAGAAGCAGAAAGTCACAGGTTCAAGTCCCAGCTGTGGATCCTGCCAACCCACACTGCATATTTTACCCACCACTGCAAAGTCCTAATACAGACAGAACCTTATTTGCAGATGACCTAAACATGCCCATAACACCGACATCCCACCCTACAGAGCACAGACACCAACCTACCCAATACCTATAGCAGAGCCCCCAAATGCAGCCCCTACCCAATACCTATAGCAGAGCCCCCAAATGCAGCCCTGGAGTGCCAAACACCCATTGCGTTTCCCTACTGCCTCTGAGAAAGATGCCTGTGCTGCATATCTATGCACCACCCCCATGGTATGCAGATGTAGCTCATGCATATTTATGAGGGACAGCTTGAAAACCCGAACAGTGTTTGGAACACCAGGACTGGAGTTGGGAAACTCTGCCGTAAAGCAGCAGCCAACAGGGCCAGACACACCCACACACACACACAGGCCCCATTGGCCAATGCCTCCTGGTGAGGCAGGACAGTGGGCCCTGCCTGTGTCTCCCAATACTAGCAGTTGCATACCTTAGCAATGCCACCCTACACCTGGGTATATGGTACACAGCTATCAAACGTTTCCTATGATAACTGGCAGATATCAATTCCTACGTTAAGCACATTTTGCTCATTGAGCTCCACCATAACAATCAGTCTGATGTCTGCGGTGTGTGCTGCAGATTTGGTCTCTGATAGTGTTTACCACCCTGGGGAGTGACCCCCAACAGTATTGCGTACCATATCCATGCCTGTACTGTGCCCAGGACTGGTGTGGTGGGTATGACTGCTGAACACCTCTATAGTAGCACAATGCTGACATAGGTGTGGGGGTGGCTGTCTGTATATCCAGTGTGTGGTGGCTGCAAACACCTTCCACAGCCCACACTGCCAGCAATGTTGCCAGTATTGGGCTGCCAATGTGCATAATGAGGAGCAAGGTACCATGGGTATAGGTCGGACAGGGTGGCCTGGCCAGGGTGCATCTGCACAGGGCATAGGGCAGTGACAGGCACATATTAGTGCCAGGCCACCACCTACACAGACAGGGTGACCTCAGTATGTCCTGCTGAGAGATCACTCTCACCCTGACTGTGCAGTGACCACAGCATGGCTAGGCACCCTCATAGTGCTATATAGTAGTTTTTGCATGTGATAGATATGGGTTTTCTTTTGGGGTCCAGTCACTGATTTATCTGCTTGGTGTGTATGCTGGCATCCTAGTTCTGGGTGCATGCATCTCCAGTGGGCACATGCACTATTGACTAACTAGCAGACTGCAGTTGGTATGTGTCTTGATGGAGTGGCTTGCAGGGTGCAGTAGCTGATGGCTTGCAGCAGGAGAATATCAGATGGTGGTGGGGTGCATCTTACCATATCCAAGCCTAATGTCTGTCTGCTATTGTGTTATGGATGTGTACAGAGCTGCATTAACTGCCTTCTGGGGTGTCTGTTCCTCAGCAGGCCGGGGTTGATGTTCACCTCTACTGCAGGGAGGTGGAATGTGGCTCTATTGTTGGGTGACCCTCTTTGCCGCCCTGGGGGAGGGGGTACATGGGGGCTATACCTGACTGAAACAGACATGGCCTCTTTCAGCCATGGATGGTGCTGTGGACCTGGTGCTGGGCGCCTCACCGCACCCTCAGGGTGAGCACAGTACCCGCACAATGTGACGGTGTGTAGCTACTCTGTGCCAGTACAACATACGGTCAGTACCCCCTACCAGGCCGAGGTGCTGTGGGAGTGCACATGGTCACTTCCCCCTACCAGGCCAAGGTGCTGTGGGGGTGCATTCCCCATGGTGTGTATCTGTGGACAGCTGATTTGCATGTGCAGTGCATCATGGGTGTGACTGGCACAATCCAACCCTGGGAAACTCCAGAACCTGCTCACAGGCTCTGATAAACCATAGGCCATCACACGTACATCTGTTAGCATAATGCATAGGTGCAAGACACCCTACAGAGTCTGTAATATGAGGTGCCCATGCTGGTAAAAACACACGTACCCACGCACGATTGTACACACGCACCAACGTACGCAGCTACGCCCGTGGCAATGCACGCAGCCACGCACGCAGCCTCGCACGCACCAATGTACGTGGCTAGGCACACTGCGAGGGTGTGTTTCTGACACCACTACTCAACGTAAAGAAAAACATGCCTCCTCATTCCCTATGTAATGTACAGGGTGATGCCTGGGCCAGCCTTCTGCGTTAGGCACACTGGGGACTCGAACCCATGCTGCCTGTAACAGCGGTCAGTACAGTAACCATTGTGCTACAGCTCTGTTTCAGTGCTTTGTGTCTGAACGCCTTCTTACGATTAACGCGCAGTAACGCGCCACGGCGCCCTGTAACGCTTGTTAGTTTTTGGAACGCGCGTTAGTGGTAACAATGTACCGCCCATGTCCTTATTTGGGGTTTCTGTCACTACCGCGGCTCCTAACGCGAATTGCACTAACGCAGTTTAGTAAACATACCCCTAAATTTGTTAAGTTAAAACATAAATAAAAAGGAAGAAACTAGTGACGCTCATGCGAACACATATGTAGAGAATCAAGTCACAACACTTTTACTTACAAAACACCCAATGTCTGACTGCTTGTAAAGTCCTAAGTCCAGGAATGGACCTGTTCCGTCTCTAGACACTAATGAGGCTTGGTGTCGTCTGTGTCCAACTGAAAATTAGACCAACTGCGTATTGTATTAATTAAATCAAGAGAAGTAAACAAATGAATACGCAACAGGTGAAAACCCTTATTGGATACAAGTTCAAACCTGGTATAGTATTTTACAGTATCTTAGATTACTAATCTGTGGGAATGCACTTAATGTAATCGAGGACCTTTAGTCTAGCGTACATGGTAATGCTAAAGAATGAAGAAAGAAATAAATTAATAACTTTTAAAATAAATTTAAAATAGGACTAACGTCTCTGAATGTGTCGTGGGTCCAGAACAAACCTGGATATCATAAATTATGGGCTAAGATGTAGACATGAAGATTGTAATTAAAGGATTCAGGCAGGACCCTGTCACTATATAAACGTGTTGAAAGAGCAGCGTAGTTAGTACAATGTGACTATGTAAAGTAAACATACACAGAAGTGGTGTCTGAAAGTTAACCACATTATTGTGCTGTGTTACAAATAAAATGAACAGCGTTAACTGGCAAATCTTTTGAAATTGTAAATAACCATGAAACCTGTTGTTATACTTAATCAAAGTTGGAACACAAGGTTGAAAATCTGAATAGAGGAACTAGCGAAAATCATGGAATTCAATGTAACCTAGAGAGCATTTCAAAGTAAAAATCATATGCTATTATAAACTGTATGAAAACCGTGTATAAAAGCCGTTTTGTTGAAAAATAAAAATAAAAATAAATGAATTAAATAATTTATGCGAATAAAATTGTATGAATATATGCTGTGCCATTATTAAAAAACAATACGAATTGCATGCTTTAAGTTGCATGCAATGCTGAGTAATTGTACCGGCCCCAGGCAGTCGGCTTTGCTAAAATACTCTACTGCAGTGAAATGCATTAACTTAAGAACCCGTATCTTGTATTCAAGTGTATAATATAAATCGGGATAGTTTAAAAGCACGGAACTGCTGTGTCACTGACTGCTTTTCCTGTATTATAGCAGGTAGTTCAGCGCTGAAATCGTAAAAATCGAATAGTTGTTGCCGGGATGTTTTACGATCTTGCTATTTGTTTAAAACAGTGTCGTAGTGCTGTTTAAATACAAAAACGGCATGCAGTGCTGAGTAATTTATACCGGCCCATGATAGTCGGTTTTGCTAAGTAACTATATTACTGTGAGCTGCTTTAAACTGAAAACCCATACCTTATATTTAGATGTATAATGAAAATCCAGAGTACCTTAAAAACACATAACCGCTGTATTACTGACTGCTTTGCCTGTATTGTAGCAGGTAATTCAATGCTGAAATCATATAAATCAAATAGTTAGTGCCAAGGTGTTTTACGACCTTGCTACTTTTTTTAAAAAAACAGTGCCGTGGTGCCGTTTGGAGACAGTAACAGCGTACTTGTCAAGGAGTAAAAAGTGTCTATTATGTGAACATGTTGTGGATAAAATGAAAAAGTGTGGATACTCTGCTAAAATCTAGTTAAATTACTTATTGAGTCTAGTAAAGCTTACAGTAAACTTATCAGACGGTAAATAATGTACGGTGCCCTAACAGGTCTAAGTAATGGGAGAGCTGAGAGCTTACGCCAATCTGATAGAGCTTTCTTGAAAATGAAAACTAACGGGCATCTCTGCTGGCAAACCTATATATTATAAAGGCAAAATTTATGATGATAGGATGTGCAGAAAGTTAGATCTAACCTATATTACTATAATACGGAATGCTTGCAAAAAATCTGTATTTAGAAGCGAACTTGATTACCTCGAGACAGCAGGAACCGCTGGCAATAGTCACGTAAAATCGAAAGTGAAACTGAACTAACCTCAGGTAGTATATTATAGCCCCTTGGTTTTGGCGCCAAATTTCGGGAAAGATGATTGGAAGAATCCAAATGGGTGAAGCTTATAGTAACTCACTGTTTTACAATGTGATGTATGCGATGTGTGTATGAATATTATGCTTACAAGAGCTGTCAATGTCTATTTTAATTGTGTGCATGGTCTTCTTCTTGTTATTAAAACAAGGTTCACCAAAGACGGAGTAAAAATTGTAAATAGAATTTGTTATGCGCTAACAATACTAATAGTGGAAATATAAGAGAGTAAAAGAATAAAGGAAATGGGTAGTCCAGATACCAGGGATATTTAAGATACCAAAATGAAGTAAAACATTGAATCATATATGACCTGTAAACAGAGGACACTCTATATATTATGTACCCTAAAGAAAAACAGAGAGGTCTATTTCTTGGTTAAGACCGTGTGGAAACATACTTTTAAACTCAAAAATGTATCTCTGTTCTAGTTTCAATAAAGTTTTATTTATGTCTCCTCCTCTCCAATGTGGTTTAACTCGTTTTAAAACTAAATATTTAAGGTCATTAACCTTGTGATCAGCTGCGATCCAATGTGATACCAGAGGTTTGTCAGGGATTTTTCTGGAGATACAGCTTTTATGTTCGATAATCCGAGTACAGATTTCTCTTTTAGTTTTGCCAATATATACAAGATGGCACGGGCATTGTATAAGATAAATTACATTGGACGTTCTGCAATTTGTGTAGTCATTTAAATGTATTTTGTGTCCTGATTTTAAGTCAGTGAAGCTGTTCTTAGTGATGATGGTATGTAAACAGATGGAGCATTTCCCACAGCTGTAATGTCCCTTAATTTTAGGAGGGGCCTGTGATTTCATAAGGACTTTACAAGCAGTCAGACATTGGGTGTTTTGTAAGTAAAAGTGTTGTGACTTGATTCTCTACATATGTGTTCGCACGAGCGTCACTAGTTTCTTCCTTTTTATTTATGTTTTAACTTAACAAATTTAATCTTATTATTGGTACTAATTATTACTATTACTTTACAGTTCATATATTATAATTTTCATGTCCTGCGTTGTACATATTTCTTTGGAGCAATAACTTTATTTATGTATTTTCAACAGTCCCATTTTATAATCAACATTGTTTTTTGTTTTGATTTTTAAGTTTTAATTTTTAATCACTTCCTCTTTGTCTTTTTGATTATATTCAGTATTATTATTTGTGTTTTTATGTTTATCAATACACATATTTGTATTTTAGCTGCAACCCCCTGATGAAGGCACAATCTGCCGAAACGCGTTGGGGATCTTTTTTAATAAACTACTGAATTCATCCTGACGTCTTAGCCTCTTGCTTTTTGTGGCTTCTGTTGATTTTTGCAAGAGCTGCGCTCCTTCTTGTTTGGTACAATGGTTAATACACTGACTGATGAGGTCATGAGTTCAACCCCCCCAGTGTGCCTAATGCATAAGGCTGGCTGAGGCATCAGTTTTGATATGTTTCTTGAGGCAGTTTATTTGTATTTTAATAATTGCTGCCAGCAAACACACCCTCACGTGCCGTAATCTAAGGTGCAGCATAAGGCACCCTATAAGGCACTCCATAGGATACCTTATAAGGCACCTTATATGGACGGTAACCATAAAGTGCCTCAGAAGGTACTTTATAGGGTGCCCTATAAAGCGCCTCCTGAGGCACCTTATGGTTACAGTACGCTGAGGGTATTTTTGCTGGCAGCACTAATGTACATTAAAAATAGATAATGCTTTGGACAGCCCTATCAAATAACCCCACTGTGGGTTTGAACCAATGAGCTCTGGCTCTACATGCAGTGAAGTAACCAGTGGGCTACAGCTGCTAACAAGCCCCTGGTTGGCTGCAGAAGGACTGCATGTCAGCACACAAACAGTCTGCTGTGATCACCAGGATAGGGTTAACCCACCCGTACCCATGATGCACTGCACATGCAAATCAGCAGTCTACAGATGAACACAAGATGGGGTATGCACCACCACAGCACCTCGGCCTGGTAGGGGGAACTGACTGTGTGTGTTACTGGCACAGAGTAGCTACACACCGTCACATTGTGCAGGTACTGTGCTCACCCTGAGGGTGCGGTGGGGCGCCCAGCACCAGGTCCACAGCACCTTCCATGGCAGAAATAGGCCATGCTACAAGTCTGCTGGGGCAGTGCTAGTGTGAGAGATAAGTAGATCCTGCAGACCACACCTTGGATACAACTGTATTTCTCAGTCAGTTTTAGCCCTTATGGACCCATAAGCAGATTATGCACCACCACCCCATCCTCTGGGGCTGAGAGTGGGAAACAGGGTCTTCCACCAACAGATCCACATTTTTACCTCCCTGCAATGGCAGAAGTAGAGGGGACCATCAACCACAGTCCTGCTGGGGAAAAGACACCCTACAGAGCAGTCAATGCAACTCTAGTACACATCTATAAAGTAATAGCAGACAGACATTAGGCCCAGAAATGCTCAGCTGCACCCCCACCACTATCTGATATTCTCCTGCAGCAAGTCTCCAGCCACTACACCCTGCAAGGTGTTCCAGCAAGACACATACTAGCTGCAGACAGTCTGCTAGCTAGTCCATAGTGCATGTTCCTGGAGGAAATGCATGCACCCAGAACTGGGATGTCAGCATACACACCAAGCAGATAAGTCAGTGATAGGGCCCCAAAAGGGAACCCATAAATAGCACATGAGAGAAATGTTATAGAGCACTATGGGGGAACCTAGCCATGCCGTGGTCACTGATCAGTCAGGGTGAGAGTGATCTCCCAGCAGGACATGCTGTTGCCACCCTGTCTGTGCAGGTGGTGTCCGGGCACTACAATGTCCCAGCCATTGCCCTATTCCCTGTGCAGATGCATCCTGGTGAGGCCACCCTGTCCGGCCTATACCCATGGTACCTTGCTCCTCATTATGCACATTGGCAGGCCAATACTGACAACAATGCTGGCAGTGTGGGCTGTGGAGCCACCACACACTGGATAGACAGACACACACTCCCACACCTATGCCAGCATTGTACAACTATAGAGGTGTTTTGCAGCCCTGGCCACCGCTCCAGTCCTGGGCACAGTGCAGGCATGGCTATGGTACGCAATACTGTTGGGGTCACTCCCCAGGGTGGTAAACACTGTCAGACACAAGACCTGTAGCACACTCCACAGACATCAGAAAGGTTGCCATGATGCAGCTCAATCAGAAAATTGTACTTAACATCAGAATTGCTATCTGCCAGTAATCATAGCAACCTTTTGATAGCTGTGTACCGTATTCCCGGGTTTAGGATGGCATTGCTAAGGTATGCAAGTGCTAGTATTGGGAGATGCCCGCAGGGCCCAATGTCCTGCCTCTCCAGGAGGCATTGGATAATGGAGCCTGTGGGTGCGGGTGTGTCTGCCCCTATTTGCTGCTGCTTCACGGCAGAGGTTCCCAACTCCAGTACTGGTGTGCCAAACACTGTTCGGGTTTTCATGCTGTCCCTCATGAATATGCATGAGATACATCTGCATACCATGGGGGCGGCGCATAGAAATGCAGCACAGGCAACTTTATTAGAGGCAGCATGGAACCTGAATGGTGTTTGGCCCTCCAGGACTACATTTGGGAGACTCTGCTCTAGGGTATGCGCATGTTTATGGTGTCTGTGCTCTGTAGGGTAAAATGTAGGTGTTTTGGGCATGTTTACGTCATCTGCAATAAAGGTTCTGTCTGTATTAGCACGTTTTAGTAGTGGGTAAAATATGGGGACCTGGTTGGCACTTGAACCTGTGACCTTCTGCTTCTGAACACACTGGCTGCGTGCACTGCACCACTGTGTTGCCATGGATACTGTGCAATCCCTGGTGATGCCATGACTGTTCATCAGACAGGGCCTGTCTGTTGCAGTGCATGGCACCCACCTACACAGGGCTAGGCCACGGTCTGCTCTGGGCAGCTGCCACTGCCCCCTCCACCACCAGTATCCCTCTGCCACCATGCTGACATGCCCTTCTGCTGGTGGTGCAGGTGGAGCACAGTCTCAGGCCATCCATTGTGCGGGTAGGTGGCTGCCTATGGTGTGGGTTCTGGGGTAGGGGTGCCTGCATAGCTGTCCACGCTTCCCCCAGCACCGCATGCCAATGTTCTGTGCCCTTCGGGGTACCTGCTGGGTACTATCCCCTGTGACACTGTGGGAAGCACACTTGTGCCCATGTTGGGCCCTCAGACATTGCTGTCTGGCTGCTCTACTGTTTCAGCATTCCTATGGGCCAGCTAGGCATCACCCTAGTCTGCACTGTGGGCCAGCTGCACCACAGCATGTGCCGCCTGCAGCCCTCTGTGTACCCTCTTCCAGCATCTGTCCAGTTGCCCGTTCTGACATGCCCGCCCTGCTTTTGTGGAACATGTGCATGCCATAGGAAACCTGGCCGATGGAGTCAGAAACCTTGCTCAGTGCAATTACACTGTGGGCTCATTCACCTTTTATGCGGACGGAGCATAGACCCTTCCAAAATTCATATCTTTTTTTTGGAGCTTTCTTGGGAGTGTTTTTTGATGTTTCCCATTGATATCACTATTGGCCAGCTTGGTTATTTTATTTTTACATTTTCTGCTGTACATTTTCAAGGTTTATTTGCCCTTTTGTTCCGTGCACATGTATCACACTTATCACTTTTTTGTTGGTTTCCCTGGTTTTGCTGTACATTGCTGACGGAAATGGTTTCTTTTCCCTTTACATCTGCTCAAACGCCAGGGTTTCACTGGCGTTAGTTTTGAGCCTCGGATTTCACAGCGTTAGTGTGCAGGGAGCCTCTCCCCTCCCACTCTCCACCCATTGACCCCCTTCTCTCCACCCCTGGAAGCCTTCCTCCGCCCTCCGGGAGCCTTTCCCCGCCTTCAGTGCTCGTTTGCGCCGCAGCGCGCGTTATCGCACGATAAGGTACCTGTGTGCCTTGTAAAGCGCCATTATCACGGGATAAGGTACCTTATCGCGCGATGACGTTACAGAGCGCACGTTAAGACGGTTTAGTAAACATACCCCTTAATGTGGATAAGTGCAATGTTAGGCACCTAGGAAAGAACAATCCAAACTATGGTTACTCGATGCAAGGTTGCACATGAGGAACCATCACCCAGGAAAAAGATTTAGGTGTCATCATTGATAATATGTTGAAGTCATCCACCAAGTGTGCAGTGGCGGCCAAAAAATTCAAATAGAATGCTAGGAATCATAAGGAAAGAAATGGAGAATAAAACCAAGGATATTATAATGCTTCTGTATCATTCCATGCTGCGACTGCACCTTGAATATTGTGTGCAATTCTGCTCACCATATCTTAAAAAATATAACGGAATTAGAAAAAGTACAGAGAAGAGCCATCAAAATAGTAAAGGGGATGGAAGCCTACCTCTATGAGGAAGGCTTAAAAGGTTAGGGCTTTTCAACTTGGAAAAGAGACGGCTATGATAGAGATCTATAAATTAATTAATGGAATGGAATAGATAAATGTAGATCTGTTGTTTACACCATCGAAGAGTAGAAAGACTAAGGCAGTGATGGCTAACCTTTTTGAGCCCGAGTGCCCAAACTGCCGCACAAAACCAAAGAATTTCCTCAAAGTACCAGCACGTCAATTAAACCTTAACAACAAGATTTTAGTATCTAAAAACTCTTTATAAAGTTGCCTGAACTATGTAACATCATTTGTAAAGGTTGGAATCTTTGTATTGTCAGAGAATCAATTTGATTCACAATCCTTTGGTTTTCATTTCAATTTATTGGCAATTTATAATGTTTTAATGATTTCATTCAATTTAGAAACAGGAAGGCAATAATTAAACTGGGAACCCCAAAAGCCAAACTTGGAATGTACAACAACACTGTAGAAATAAAACTATAAATTAATTTCCTCTTGTACCAAACAAAGCACAGACGTTAATGATGCACATTTCCCAGAGGTTTCATATTCCAGTTAATAAATTCAAAATAAAGAGATATTTCTACCTTTTGTGCATTTTTTTTTCAGTTGCAATTGCTCCAGCCACTTTCTTCTGGTTTCTTCATGTTTTCTGCTAACTGTCCATCGTCTGCTGTCCATTTGTTCTTTCTTCTCTCTTCTAGTTTTTTTTCCATTCTCTCTCTCTACATCTGCTTTAACATACTAATCTTTCTCCTTTTGCTCTTTCCTCATTCCTATTTCATCCACACAAATTTTACCCCTCCATCCTCAATCCCCACTTACTCTCCCAATACCAGGCCAATTGTAGATTTTTCATCCCTCCCACACAAAATATTTTTCCCCTCTCCATTTTACTCTCCCAGCCCCATCCCATTCTAATCCTCCCCCAACATCAGCTCCCTTCTAGTTCCAGTCTCACCCAGCATCCATTCCCTTCTAGTCCCTGCATCAGCCCATTTCCCGTCCTAGCCCACCATCAACCCATTTCCAGTCCTAGCTCCCCCATCCATTTTCAGTCTGAGTCCCTTCATCAGTTCATTTCCAATCCTAGCCCCCCATCAGCCCACTTCTAGTCATTTCCTAGCCCCATCATCAGCCCATGTCAAATCATAGCTCCCCTCCACTCAGTCCAATTCCAGTCCAAGCCCCCCCATGAGCCTACTTTCAGTTCTAGCCCCTCCATGAGTCCATTTCAATTCAAGCCCCCACCACAGCCCATTTCCAATCTTAGCTCCCCCCAACAGCCCATTTCCAGTCCTATCCTAGCTGCTCCATCAGCCCATTTTCAGTCCTAGCTCCCTTCCCTCACAGCCCATTTCCATTCCAAGCTCCCTCCCCATCAGCTATTTGCAATTCAAGCCTCCCCTTCCACTCAGCCCATTTCCAGTCATAGCAACCCCCCCACCCATTACCAGACCTAGCCCCCCACCAACCCACTCCCAGACCTACCCCCCATCACCCCATCTTCAGTTTAAGCCCCCCCTATAACCCATTACCAGTCCTAACCCCCCCCATCAGCCCATTGCCAGTCTTAACCCATCAGCCCATTGCCAGTCCTTCCCCCCCCCATCAGCCCACAGCCCATTACCAGTCCTAACCACATCAGCCCACCTCAAGTCCTAACCCCTCCCCATCAGCCCATTTCCTGTCCTAGCCCCCCCCCCCATAGCCCATTATCAGTAGTAACCACCCCCCATAGCCCATTAGCAGTTCTAACACCCCCATCACCCCATTTTCAGACAGCCCCCATCAGTCCACAGCCCATTAGCAGTCCTAACTCCCCCCCAGCCCATTAGCAGTCCTAACAGCCCCCCCCCGCCCATTAGCAGTCCTAACAGCCCCCCCCCCGCCCATTAGCAGTCCTAACCCACCCCCCAGCCCATTAGCAGTCCTAACAGCCCCCCGCCCATTAGCAGTCCTAACAGCCCCCCCCCTGCCCCAGCCCCAGCCCATTAGCAGTCCTAACAGCCCCTCAGCCCCAGCCCATTAGCAGTCCAAAAAAAAAAGCTGGCTCTCTGGCTGCTGCCGCCGCGGCAGAATGCAGTGTCCCGCGGGGCCCCCTCTGCGCCGGCTGAGCCCTCTGCCCGGCTTTCAGATTCGCGAAGGGAGAGTGTCTCTCCCTCGCGTCTCTGTTAAGCCCGCAGGGGCTAATGGGAAATTTCCCATCAACCCCTCGCGTCTAAAGGGGCTGATGGGAAATTTCCCATTACCCCCTGCGGGCTTAACAGAGACGCGAGGGAGAGACACTCTCCCTTCGCGAATCTGAAAGCCGGGCAGAGGGCTCAGCCGGCGCAGAGGGGGCCCCGCGGGACACTGCATTCTGCCGCGGCGACAGCGGCAGCAGCCAGAGAGCCAGCTTTTTTTAAAATGTAATTTTGAGGAAAGCACACTCACCTCCCGCCGCGCCGCATATTTTAATTGCGGACCTTCCCGCGTGCCAGCTGCAAGGCCTTCGCGTGCCACAGCTGGCACGCGTGCCATAGGTTCGCCATCGCTGGACTAAGGGATATGCAATGAAGCTACAATATAACCCATTTAAGACTAATAAGAGAAAATATTTTTTCACCCAACTCGTAAACAAATTCTGGATTTCGTTACCGGAAGATGTAGTAAATGCTGTTCGAGTAGCTGGGTTTTAAAACGTTTTGGACAAGTTCCTGGAGGAAAGGCCCATAAACCATTACACAGGTACACTAAAAAAAAATTTTTTTAAACTGCCTCTAATGTTTCGATTGATTTTTACGTTTTTTGGTGCGCTGAATCCAAATCTGGTAACCAATTTGCTCCATCACGTACAGATTTTTTGCTACATTGGGTTAGCAGTTTGAGGTGAACGTTTCAGATTGAGTGCGATCGAGATAAAAGTTTCTTGGATGAATTCTTTATACTAATTGCTTAGTAGTTATTCAAATAAGAATAAAGAAAATTGTAACAAGGCAGCACATAAGAATAGAGTAATGTCAACAAAACACACTGTGATGGTAGCAAAATTGTCTGCACTTAAAACAGCCACATACATGTGCACAAACATTGAGCATATAAGAGCGAGGTTAGACACAAAGCAAAGCAAAGAAATGTGCAAAAAATGTTGTACAGGTATGTATGTAAGAATAGAAAACGCAAACCGCGGGGGCGGAGCCTGATGTCCAGCGGGTAGGACGCTTTGCGTTGAAGCTCCCGAGAGGCCTACTTAGAATCCTGACTTAATACCTATACAAACTTACTATTTTGCTCCGAGCTGACCGGGGTACCTCGGGGGGGATGGCGGCCCATAAACCAGCGCGCTTGGACTTCGGGTCTCCTTCCTTTTCTCACGGAAAACGCTCCAAAACAGAGGTGTCCTCCCCACAGAAGATGGTCCCATTTCGTGAAAACCCCGAAATGCACCTGGAGATTTTGGAGGAAATACGCGGCGTGAAGGAATTGGTGCAGTCCAATGGAGAAGCGCTTCGAGCCATGCGAGAAGACTTTGGAGTGCTCCAGGACCGACTTGAAAGTCTTTCATTACGGCAGGACAACATGGCGGGGGTCCTCGACTCGCACGAGGCGCGCTTGGGCAAACTGGATAAGGCTGAGCGCCAGATACAGAATCTTCAAAGGAGTTAGAAGATAGTAATAATCGAGCCCGTCGCAACAATGTGAGGCTCCTCGGAATGCCGGAGGGGGTGGAAGCAGGAGATATAAGAGAATTCTTGCTCAAAACTCTTCCCTCCTTGCTGAAGATCACTTTTCACAGAGAACTGGAAATCGATCGAGCACACCGTGTTCCTGCCCACATGGCGCCCAACCGCACGACCCCCCGGCCTATTATCTTTAGCTTGCTACGCTATCAACAAGTGGAACAAATTTTACATGTTGCCCGAGCGAATCATCATTTGGAATTTGAAGGTCGTAAGGTCTCCTTCTTTCCTGATTTGGCAAAGCCTACCGTTGACCGTCGGAGGAAACTCCTTGCTTTTCGCCCTCGACTTCAACAGCTACAGGCTCGCTTTGGCCTGTTGTATCCAGCGAAGCTCCGAGTGACTCTCCACAACCAAACCAGGACGTTCGAAGATCCTGCTCTACTATCAACATTTTTAGACTCCAAAGAAGCAGAGCAGATGCGCTAATCCCAAATCTTGGACTCTTATCTGCCGGCTCTATCCGCCATTTTGAAGGGCCCGATGCGGCGGTCATAGCCAAGCACAGAAATAGCCTGGACTTTCTTTCTTTCTCTATATGACTTTTGTTTTTTGGTCTCCTATCCCTTCATGATGTGTGCCTCGGTCGGATTCGGAGCACGCACAGTCCTACAGGTTATATGTTTTTTCAATTTCGGCCTTCTCTGGGGTTTCTCCCCGCAGACACATGGTCGCCAGTAATTTTGGGGTTTTGCTTCTCCTCTACCGTACTGCGGTTTTCTTTGTTAATGTGGGGCGCTTCATTGTATTATATTAGCTTATTTTTCCTATGTCATGTATACAGCCAGATACAGTCAGCTTGAGGGACATTGTGAAATTATGTGTGCTATCATGCTCAGAATTTTTAACTTTTCTGAATGGCCTTATGTAAAATCTTATCATTCACCGTCAAAGGCATTAATGGTCCACTCAAAGGAAAGAAAATCCTTAGCTATCTTAGCAATGAGCATGTTGATTTAGTGTTTCTTCAGGAAACGCATTTAAACTCTGTTGAAACACTGAAACTCAATGCTAAGCCTCATATGGTAGCTGCCTATTCTCTCCACCGGTTCCAAATGGTACGGGATAACCATTCTGGTTAAGAAGTCATTGCACGCTACTGTACCTGCTATCAGCGCTGACAAGGAGGGTAGATGGGCCCGTGTACACCTTGAGGTTGGAGATAGTGAATTCACGTGTATTTGTATTATGCCCCGAATGTGGACAACCCTGCTTACTATGCAAGTATTGCGCAGTTGGCCTCGGCCTCTGCCAATGCTCCATTAATACTAGGTGGCGATTTTACTCAAGTGTTCCCTCAATCTTTTCTTTTCAAACACGGTGCTCGTCGGTCGGAAGATCCAGTACCGAGCAGACCTGTGTGGCTAGATATAGAAGCGGGCCTTTGCAAACCGATTCCTCTTACCTTTCTCCCTGGTATGACTCTCCCATCAGACTCCCACTATCCACCAATGCTTTTAGACACTTTAGGTGCCTTTAATACTCTTATGCCATCTTTAGACTCCTGACTCTGGTCACATTGCATGTGACTTTGACCTCGGAGCAATGGAGCCTTATCTGGAGTAGAGGGACACGGGTTCCCGATCCGCCTCATTCACTCAGGCCCTCTTTTTTCTAGCCCACCGGTGTTTTTACACTTCTCACAGATTAGACAAATGGAACACTACTCAGGGCAATGGTTGCTGGACACGTCCTGCGGCCATTGGTTCATTGCCTCATGTTATGCATGAATATCCCGCACTACAGTATTACTGGCGTCGGGTCTGGGGTCGTATTTAGTCTATCTCGTACTCCCAGGAGCCCCTTCTTGGAGGATAGTGGAACTTCGCCTAGTTGCGGGGATCCCCTCTCTCCCAAAATGGCTTATCTCCTTTCGAACTTTATGCTTGGCATTGCTACTTCCCTACTTAAGTAATACCGGAAATTTAGCTCCCATCTGAGCCCCAATGAATGGTGGAATCATGCCTGTCTTTACAGTAACTATGAACAAATATCTCGTCTGTTCGCTTCCTCCGTTCAGACTCCTTCTCATTGGTCTCAATGGAAGATGCTCAACGACTATGTGTTTATTGCTAAATGCTCTCATCTGACTGTCTAACTTTGTATATATCCCTGTTCCATGATCATGCTGTATTGTAGATACTCTTTTGATCGTTTGATGTATAATCACTGTTAATTGGAGGCGCTCACATGCTGATATAATCGGATAGAGAAGAAGCATCGGGGTGGGGGGTAATGGGTTTGCTTTTCCTTATTGTATACATGTTTTGTCTTTTTTGGTGTGCTGTTTCTTTTGTTTGTTGCAAAATGAAAATAAAAGTTTAAAAAAAAAAAGAAAACGCAAACCGCACCATTGCAATACATGAAGACAAACACCCGATGGTGTGAAAATAAAATTCTAATAAATGAGATCCGACACTGTGGTAATAACTAGCAAATTTTTATTTCAAAGTTTAGTAAAAACACGATATTTGTCAACACAGTTTAGATTTTAAAGTCATTCTTGGGTCAATCAATCTCCTGGTGGGCCCGTTTCTTCTTCCCCCGAATGCTTCTCTTGGTGCGCTGCTTTTGTATTTTTCATCTGGGGTTTCCCGCAGCAGCAACCAGCAGAAATCAGCCATCATAGTGGTGTTCCATCTTCCTTGGTACCTTCTCTCTGCGTCCTTGATGTCCTGGTGAAACCTTTCACCTTGTTCTTCACTGTACGCCCCCAAGTTTTCGGGAAAGTAGTTCACATGGGAGTGCAAGAAATGGACTTTCAGGCTCATGTTACAGCCTTGTTCTTTGAAGGCATTGAGCATCCTGGCAACAATATCCTTATAGTTCTCATCCCGCCTGTTCCCCAAGAATTTGAGAACAACATCCTTGAAGGAATCCCAGGCTTCTTTTTCCTTCTCAGACATCGTTTCAGCGAATGCTCCATCTGAAATGAGTTTCCTTATATCAGGGCCAACAAACACTCCTTCCTTTAGCTTTGCTTCAGAAAGTCGGGGGAACTTTGAGCAAAGGTACCGAAAGCACTCACCATCTTTTGGAAGGGACTTGATGAATTGCTTAATGAGACCCAACTTAATGTGGAGAGGTGGTAATAGAATTTTATCACGAGGTACCAAGCTCTCATGAAGAACATTTTTCTCACCGGGTCTCAAATACTCCCGAATTGGCCAGTCTTTTTTCCCCCAGTGTAGGTCGCGGGCCCGGCTATCCCACAAGCAAAGGAAGCAGGGATATTTGGTGAAACCGGATTGCTGCCCTAATAGCATGGATAGAATTTTAAAGTCTCATTCTTCTGAAGAATCAGGGCCAAATTCTCGTATTTTTCTTGGAGAGTAACAGAGTGAGCAATAGGAACTGAAGCGAATGTGTTGCCATTATGAAGAAGAACACCTTTTATGCTGTCTTTTGACGAATCAATGAACTGCCGCCATTCAGCAGGATCATACTTGAGTTTAAACTTTTCCATCACTCCGTATATATCGTTGCAAAATACCAAATCTTCCTCTTTGCTGAAATACTTCAAAAATTGTGTCTCGCGGTTGCGGTACCAATAAAAAGTTGTTCCTGGTGACAATAGATTTTTCTGTTTAAGCCAAGAACCTAGCAGTTGGGCAGCATCTTTTGGGAGTCCTAAATCCCGGACTAAATCATTCAATTCAGCTTGAGAGAAAAGTTCAGGTTTCGGATCTGGTTCAGTTTCAAACTCGGAAGTACTGGACTCATCGGGAAAAGCCATCTGATGAGTCTCATCATGATCAGAACCGTCCACACAAATATGATCCAAAGATTTTGGTGGTTCAGGCACAGGTACTTCGTTGCTATGAGGCATAGGCCTAATTGCTGAGGGAAGGTTGGGGTAACTTATTACGTTCTTATTTTTTAAGTTGTATCCCTTCACAATGCAAGAGCAAAAATAGCAGTCACTGCTGTGGTCTCTTTGTTCACCGCCACATCATAGGTATTCCGAAACGAAATGCTTGTTTTTTACCTTTCATCCATAAGCGTAGATCTTCCTCACATGTCTTGCACACTTTGTGAGGAGCCCACGGTTTGTCTTGATCGCCTAACTTCAAACCGAAATAGGCGAAATATACTTTTTAAATAAATGCAGAAATGTTCCTCTGCCGCTTTTTCACGGTATATTCCCCACAAATAAAACAAAAAACTGTCCGGAGAGTTGACGCAACCTCTGGCTCTGTGAGCCATCACAAATACACAGCACTGCAAACTACAACTGTAGTGAACCACTTCGGAATAAAGCTGGATTACGACTGAGCAAACAAAAGGTAATAATGAACTTGCAAGAAACTGAAATTTGACAGGAACGTTCATGTCGCAACCACCGTGTTTGAGCGAGCGAACGAGGCGAGGCGAACAGGAAAGAACATGCGCCAGCGCGAGTACTGGATTTAGCCCACCGCCTCCCAATTGTCCTGTTAATGTATAAAATGAATACAAAACACTCTAAAATATCATGAGGGAGTGTTTCTAGTTAGTTAACCATTACAACCTCTATTTTGGGCCAAGAAAATAAACTGCAGTCGGCTAAAAAAAAATGTGAACATTCCTTATATGGGTAAGAAATCTAATTTTGCAAGAAAACGTGACGTGATGTAACATTTTGGCTATTTTTCCTGGATTCAGCACCCCAAAATCTATAGGAATCAGTTGCAAAACTGGAGGCAGTTTTTTGGTAGTGTACCTGTGTTATTAAAGAGGACCCATGAAATCCAATGCCTGAGACAAGCATTGTGGAACCTGCCTGCCTTTTTGGGAACCTGCCAGGGACTTGTGACTTGGATTGGCCACTACTGGAAACAGAATACTGGGTTGATGGACCACAGGCAGGCAAATAAAATGAATAATCACACAGAATCAGCTGATGGAAAAGCTTGAACAAAGTAATGACACTTAAGAAGAGATTTAAAACAGGCAAAAGAAAGTTGACAATGAAGATCGGAAGGGACAGAATGCCATATAACAGGGGTAACCACCCTATGAGCAATAGAAGAATGAACCTGGCAAAAACTAAGAATAATTAAAAGATGCTGAAAAGCTGAGTGTAGAATACGCGATGGGGTAAAATAAATCAAAAACTTACAAAGAAACTTACCAGAATGCAGAATGTGAAATGTTAGAATGGGAAGTGTAAATATGATATTGTAAATGATTGAAAGTCAATGTTCAATTATGAAAAAAAGGAGTAGCACTATTGAATTTTCTAGCATCACACAGAAGTTTTAAAGTAATATTTTGAATTAACTGTAAATGTTGAAGTTGATATAGAGGAAGTCCAAGAACAAGGGGATTAGCATAATCCAAGCGAGTTATGACCAAAATTAAGTATGAGCAAATGAGACGATTTAAGATCAAGGAATTTCCTAATAGAGCGAATCTGTCGAAGAAGAAAGAAACATTTTACAACACTGTGTGAAATATGCTGCGAAAACGAAAGATGATGATCAAAAAGTATTCCAAGAATTCTGATAGAGTCCTTGAGTGGAATGGAGTACAGAAAGAGAAGAAGAAATATCATTAGAAAAAAGCACGGCTGCAGTTTTTGAAGAATTAAGTTTAAGACCATGAGTAGTCAGCCATTCTGCAATTCTCTCAAGTTTTTTAGAAACTTGAGAGACTGACACAGAAGAACGCGTGGGGGAATGAAAGTGAAGGGGTCTGGATTCAGCTGTGCAATGCAGACCAGCAGAGTTGACCTTTTTGCAGCAGCAAGTGGCTGAAGAGGCAGTCTGAGGGAGTTGGAGGTGTGGTAAGCTGACTGTGACACTGACTGATTTTGAGTTTTGATTTTTTGAAAAGTTGAACAGTTTAATTTTTTTGGAACCCAACCAAAGCAGATGGCATGAGGAGGGTTTAAGGTTTTGATTCTATTCTCATTATCTACTGTAAATATTTCGGATGTGGTGAAGCAATTTGTGTTTCTCCTTTGTCCCTTTTTATCTTTATGAGTGGGAGAAGTGGCCTGAGGATATTATGCTAATTGGACTTATTTGATTTTATGAATATGAAGGAGTCTTGGACTATGGAAGCTTTTTATGTTGATTGTATGTTTCTTTTTTTTTACCCCTTTGTTGATTTTCTTTTGATTTTTGTTTTTGATACAGCTCAAAATGGAATCAAAGAAATGATGAACGGTGTGAGCAGAGATTACATCGAGTAGTAGGATACTAAGGGATATGTTTACTAAACCGTCTTAATGTGCGCCCGGCGATAGTGTGCAGGCTGCCATAAAAGGAGTGGGCATTTCAGTCTTAAAGTAGCAAAACAGGATTATCGCATGATAACGCACGCTGCTGTGCACATTAACGGGCTAAGTGCCGCTAAGTGTGTTAACGCGCGGTAATCTTAAGTAGGCACACAGACATATAAACACAGAAACAGAGGTGTAGTACAATGGTTAATACACTGACTGATGATACAGGGGTCATGATTTTGATCCCCCAGTGTGTCTAATGGCTGAGGCATCAGCTTTGACATGTAAGTATTGTTTCCTGAGGCATTTTATGTGTATTTGAATTATTACTGCCAGCAAACACACCCTCATGTGCCATAACCTAAGGTGCCGCAGAAGGCACCCTATAAGGCACTCCATAGGGTACAATATAAAGTGCACTGTCCGCCACGGCACCCTATAATGCCCCCTATAGGGCACCCTATAAGGCGCTCCATAGGACACCTTATAAGGCACCTTATACGGACTGTAACCATAAGGTGCCTCAGAAGGCGCTTTATAGGGTGCCCTATAAGGCGCCTTATAGGGCGCCTTCTGAGGCACCTTATGTTTACAGTACCCTGAGGGTGTTTTGCTGGCAGCACTAATGTACATTAAAAAAAGACAATGCTTTGGATAGCCCTAACAAATAACCCCACTGTGGGTTTGAACCTATGACCTCTGGCTCAACAAGCAGTGAAGTAACCAGTGGGCCACAGCTACTAGCAAACTCCAGGCTGGCTGCAGAAGGACTGCACGTCACCACACAAACAGTCTGCTGTGGTCACCAGGATAGGGTTAACCCACCCATACCCATGATGCACTGCACATGCAAATCAGCAGTCTATAGATGATCACAAGATGGGGTATGCACCCCCACAGCACCTCGGCCTGGTAGGGGGAACTGACCGTGTGTGGTACTGGCACAGAGTAGCTACACACCGTCACATTGTGCAGGTACTGCACTCACCCTGAGGGTGAGGTGGGGCGCCCAGCACCAGCTCCAGCTCCACAGCAGGCCATGTGTGAGATAGGTAGTTTCTGAAGACACAGCTTGGATATATCAGTATTTCTCAGTCAGGTTTAGCCCTTATGGACCCATAGGAGGATTATGTACCACCACCCTCCTCCGGGGCTGAGAGTGGTAAACAGGGTCTCCCACCAACAGATCCACATTCTTCCTCCCAGCAATGGTGGCAGTAGAGGGGACCATCAACCCCAGTCCTGCTGGGGAACAGACACCCTACAGGGCAGTCAATGCAGCTCTGTACACATCCATAAAGCAATAGCAGACAGACATTAGGCCTGGATATGCTAAGCTGCACCCCACCCCTATCAGATATTCTCTTGCAGCAAGCCTTCAGCCGCTGCACCCTGCAAGGTGTTCCACCAAAACACATACCAGCTGCAGACAGTCAGCTACCTAGTCCATAGTGCATGATCCTGGTGGAAATGCGTGCACCCAGAACTGGGATGTCAGCATACACAGCAAGCAGATAAGTCACTGACTGGACCCCAAAAGGGAACCCATAAATATCACATGAGAAAAATACTATACAGCACTATGGGGGAACCTAGCCATGCCATGGTCACTGCTCAGTCAGGGTGAGAGTGATCTCCCAGCAGGACATGCTGTGGCCACCCTGTCTGTGCAGGTGGTGGCCAGGCACTACAATGTACCAGCCAGTGCCCTATGCCCTGTGCAGATGCATCCTGGCCAGGCCACCCTGTCCGGGCTATACCCATGGTACCTTGCTCCTCATTATGCACATTGGCAGGCCAATACTGCCAACAGTGCTGGCAGTGTGGGCTGTGGAGGGTGTTTGCAGCCACCACACACTGGATAGACAGACACACACTCCCACACCTATGCCAGCATTTTGCTACTATAGAGGTGTTTAGCAGCCCTGGCCACCACACCAGTCCTGGGCACAGTGCAGGCATGGATATGGTACTCAATACTGTTGGGGGTCACTCCCCAGGGTAGTAAACACTGTCAGACACCAGACCTGAAGCACACTCCACAGACATCAGAAAGGTTGCTATGATGGAGCTCAATCATCAAACTGTGCTTAACGTAGGAATTGCTATCTGCCAGTAATCATAGCAACCTTTTCATAGCTGTGTACCGTATTCCCAGGTTTAGGGTGGCATTGCTAAGGTATGCAAGTGCTAGTATTGGGAGATGCACGCAGGTCCCAATGTCCTGCCTCTCCAGGAGGCATTGGCTAATGGAGCCTGTGGGTGTGTCTGCCCCTGTTGGCTGCTGCTTTACGGCAGAGGTTCCCAACTCCCGTCCTGGTGTGCCAAACACTGTTCGGGTTTTCATGCTGTCCCTCATGAATATGCATGAGATACATCTGCATACCATGGGGGTGGTGCATAGATATGCAGCACAGGCATCTTTATTAGAGGCAGCATGGAACCTGAATGGTGTTTGACCCTCCAGGACTGCCTTTGGGAGATTCTGCTCTAGGTAATACACCTGTTTATGGTGTCTGTGCTCTGTAGGGTAAAATGTAGGTGTTTTGAGCATGTTTGCGTCATCTGCAATAAAGGTTCTGTCTGTATTAGCACGTTTTAGTAGTGGGTAAAAAAAATGGGGACTAGGTTGGCAGGAACCACACTGGGACTTGAACCTGTGATTTTCTGCTTCTGAACACACTGGCTGTGTGCCCTGCACCACCATGTTGCCACCAAGGCAATGCATTCCCTGGAGATACCATGACTGTTTGTCCGACAGAGCCTGCAGTTTCAGTGCATGGCACCCACCTAAACAGGGCTGGGCCATGGTCTGCTGTGGGCAGCAGCCACTGCACCCTCCACCACCAGTACCCCTCTGTCACCATGCTGATATGCCCTTCTGCTGGTGGTGCTGGTGGTGCGCAGTCTCGGGCCATCCAGTGTGCGGGTAGGCGGCTGCCTATGGTGCGGGTTCTGGGGTAGGGGTGCCTGCATAGATGTCCACACTTCCCCCCAGCACCGCCTGCAAATGTTCTGTATCCTTGGGGGTAGCTGTTGGGTACTATCCCCTGTGACACTGTGGGAAACACACTCGTGCCCATGTTGGGCCCTCATCAGTTGCTTTCTGGCTGCTCTACTGTTTCAGCATTCGTATGGGCCACCTAGGCATCACCCTAGTCTGCACTGTGGCCCAGCTGCACCACAGCATGGGCCGCCTGCAGCCCTCTGTGTCCCCTTTTCCAGCATATGTCCAGTTGCCCGTTCTGACATGCCCAACCTGCTGTTGCGGGTCATGTGCATGCCATAGGAAACCTGTCCAGTAACAAGGGAAAGCCCTCATCAGCGTTATTTCACTGTGGGATCATTCACCTTGTATGGGGACAGAGCATAGCCCCTTCCAAAATTGATATCTTTTTTTTTAGCTTTCTCGGTAGTGTTTTTTGATGTTTCCCATTGATATCACTATTGCCCAGCTAGGTTATGTTTTTTTTCCAGTTTGTTCAGGTCATTTTCAATGTTTATCTGCCCTTTTGTTCTGTGCACATGTATCACACTTATCACCTTCTGTTGCTTTCCCTGGTTTTGCTGTACATTGCTGACGGAAATGGTTTCTCTTCCCATTAAATCTACTCTTAACGCCAGGGTTTCACTGGCGTTACTTTTCAGCCCCAAAATCCACAGCGTTAGTGTGCAGGGAGCCTCTTCCCTCCCACTCTCCACCCATTGACCCCTTCTCTCCGCCCCTGGGGAGCCTTCCTCCGCCCTCAGGGAGCCTTTACTCTGCCTTCAGCGCTCGTTTGCGCTACTGAGCGCCGCTGAGTGCCACTGAGCGCGTTAGCACACGATAAGGTGCCTTATCGCGCGCTAACATGTCAGAGCGCACATTAAGGGGCATGTTTACTAAAATCCGCTAATTTGCGCGCCGCAAAATAGCGCACTAAAAGCGGTACTTAAGAGCGCTTAAACGCCCCGCAAACGTGCGATGAAGCCCCGCACACTTGCGTGTCACAGTAACGGGTGGTGCACAAGTACGGGCCCGCAAATGTCCGATAGAGGCGTGGAAAGGCTAATGGAGGGCGGAGGAAGGCCCCGGAGGGGCGGAGAGAAGGGGTTAATGGGCGGGGAAGGGGAGGGGAAGGGGAGGGGAGAGGCGCCCCGCACATTATCGGGGCTGAATTTCCACAAAAAAAATAGCGCGAGTGAATCACTCGCTGTAGAAAGCATTTAAAGGGAAGAGAAACCATTTCCGTCAGCAATGTACAGCAAAACCGGGGAAACCAGCAAAACGTGAGCAGTGTGATACATGTGCACAGCACAAAAGTGCAAATAAAAATAGAAAATGACCACAACACAACTATTAAAATATTAAGTCAGCTGGGGAACAGTTATAGTGATGGGCAAATACAGAAAACACACCCAGCAAAGCTCCAGAAAAAAGAAATGAATTTTGGAAGGGTTTACGGAACGGAGACTCTTCCAAAAAACATTTCCTTTTGTGTAGCTTTCCTGGGAGTGTTTGCTATGGTTGCCCATTAATATCACTGTTGCCCAGCGTGGTGATATTTTGTCCCCCATTTCCCGTGGTCATTTCCGGGGTTTATGTGCACGTTTGTCACCAGACAGGGTGCATATGCCCACAGTAAAATTGCGTAGAGCAGGGTTTGTGACTCCATCCTGCCAGGCTCACTACCTCCAGGGGCTGCACTGTCTCGGTGGCCATAGTGTGGTGCAGTGGACAGAGTCAGTACCTCTAGGACCAGAGGTTCAAATCCCAGCTGGGGCACTTGCCAGCCCAGTCCCTATATTTTACCCACCACTAAACACAGATAGCGCAGACACCCCTGTATTGCAGGGGACATAAGCATGGGGAAAACACCCATATTTTACCCAACAACGCACACACACCACAACAATGGGCATTACCCACAGCCAAGTACCCCAAATGCAGTCCCGTACTGCCACATTCCAATCAGGTCACCTGCTTTTTATGGGAGAAGCTCATGCCAGCATGTTGACGGACAAGTACATGTGGTGCAGGGGGCAGTGGCTGCTAGCGACAGAAGACAGAGGCCTAGCCATGTGCAGGCTGCCACCGTCCACTGCAACAGACTGCAACAGACAGGCCCTGCCGGATCCACAGTCATGGACATTCCAGGGAATCCACCCAATCTGTGGCTACACAGTGGTGCAGTGCACACAGACACTGCATGCAAGAGCAGAAGGTCACAGGTTCAAAGCCCAACTGGGGTAACTGCCAATCTTGCCCACATATTTTTCCCCCAATTAAACAGTGATAGTAAGGGCACACCTTTCCTGGCGAGGACATATGCAATGGCAATACGTCTATCTTTTACCCCACTGAGCACAGACACCATGAACAGGGCCAGTACCCAGAGCAGAATCACCCAAATGCAGTCCTGGTGGGGCACACACCAGTCAGGTTCCATGATGCCACTCATACAAATGCCTGTGCTGTATATCTATGCACCACACCCATGGTATGTAGATGTAGCTCATGCATATCCATGAGGGACAGCAGGAAAACCCGAACAGTGTGATGCAAACCTGGACTGGAGTTGGGAATCTGTGCCGTAAAGCAGCAGCCATCAAGGGCAGACACACCCACACCCACACCCACAGGCCTCATTGGCCAATGTCTCCTGGAGAGGCAGACCATTGGACCCTGCATGCATCTCCCAAAACTAGCACTTGCATAACTTAACAATGTCACCCTACACCTGAGGTATACGGTACACAGCTCTGAGACGTTTGCTAGGAGTACTGGCAGATAGATATCCATACGTTACGCACATACTGCTAGTTGACCCCATCCGAACAATATGTTAGGTGTTTGCGGTGCGTGCTCCAGGCCTGGCCTCTGACGGTGTTTACCACCCTGGGGAGTGACCCCCAGCTGTACTGCGTACCATATCCATGCCTTGCCGTGCCCAGGACCGGTTTGGTGGGCAAGGCTAATTACCTCCTCAATAGTAGCACCATGATGGCATAGGTGTGGAAGTGTGTGTCTGTCTATACAGTGGGTGTTGGCTGCAAGCCCCTTCCACAGCCCACACTGCCAGCACTGTTGCCAGTATTGGCCTGCCAATGTGCATAATGAGGTGCAAGGTACCATGGGTATAGCCAGGACAGGGTGGCCTGGCCAGGATGCATCTGCACCGGCCATAGGGCACTGGCAGGGACATTGTAGTGTCTGGCCACCACCTACACAGATAGGGTGGCCAAACCATGTTCTTCTGGGAGATCACGCTCACCCTGACTGTGCAGTGACCACAGCATGGCTAGGCACCCCCATAGTGCTATACAGTATTCCTCTCATGTGATAAATGTGGGTTTCTATTTGGGGCCCAGTCACTGATTTATCTGCTTGCTGTGTATGCTGGCAGCCCAGTTCTGGGTGCATGTGTCTCCATTGGGAACATGCACTATGGACTAACTAGCAGACAGTTTGTAGCTAGTATGTGTCTTGCAGGGTGCAGTGGCTGTTGGCTTGCTGCAGGGGAATATCTGGTGGTTGGGTGCAGCTTAGCTTACCTTATCCTGGTCCTATGTCTGTCTGCTATTGTGTTGTGGCTGTGTATGGGGCTGCCCGGGGGGGGGGGGGGTGTTCCTCAGCAGGACTTGGGTTGCTGTTGCCCTCTATTGCCACCTTTGCAGGGAGGTAGAGTGTGGATCTCTTGATGGGGGGACCATGTTTGCTGCCAGGGGGGGGCGGCGCCAGCTGTGCCTGGGTGGGATATCTATGGTGTTTGTGCAGAAACTAGCTATCTTACACATTTAACACTGCTTTGGAACTCCCACTTGGCCTCCATCAGCCATGGCAGGTGTTGTGGACCTGGTCCTGGGCGCCTCATTGCACACTCAGGGTGAGCACAGAACCCGCACGATGTAACGGTGTGTAGCTACTCTGTGCCAGTAAAACACCCGGTCAGTGCCCCCTACCAGGCGGAGGTGCTGTGTGGGTGCACCCGGTCACTTCCCCCAACAGGGCCGAGGTGCTGTGGGGGTGCATTCCCCATCTTGTGTCCATCTGTGGACAGCTAATTTGCATGTGCAGTGCATCATGGGTACGTGTGGCCTAACCCTATCCTGTTTACACCGGCAGACTGTCTGTGAGGTGACGTGCAGGCTATCTGCAGCCAGCCAGGGGCTTGCTTACAGCTATAGAGCTGTAGCCCAATGGTTATGTCACTGCCTGTGCAGCCAGAGGTCATGGGTTCAAACACACAGTGGGGGTTCTGTGATAGGGGTGTCCACAGCATCTTTTTACTTTACTGTACATATGTTGCTGCCAGCAATAACACCCTGAGCGTACTGTATCCATAAGGTGCCTCTGAGGGTGCTTTATGGGGCGCCATATACGGCACTTTATGGTTGCCATCCATATAGGGTGCACTATACATTATCCTGTGTCGCAACATACATGCTGCCCTATAGGGGACATTCTAGGGTGCCTTAGCGGACGGTGCACTGTAACATGTGCCTTATGGGCTGCCTTATGTTAACATGCTGGGAGCGTGCGTTTGCTAGTTGTTATCACAAAATAAAATTAGAGGGCCTCCTACAGCACTCCACAACATAAAACACACTGCCTCTGCTAGTCTTTTTCAATGGGCATTGTGAGGGATTGAACCCCTGGTCCCTGCACCATTGGTCAGTGTCACAACCATTGTGCTGTGGCTCTGTTCCTGTGTTTGAGCAGCAGCGCGCAGCCTTGTAGCCATCGGCGCGCCGTCTTGTGGCGCACAAAATTAGCAGTGCGCCACCTTCTGCCGCGTAACATGGGCATGCCCCTTAAAATAATGCCTCAGCCAGCTGTCTTCAATGGGCACTGTGGGGAATTGAACCCATGATGCCTGCATGAGTGGTCAGTGTCTTCACCATTGTGCTATGGCTCCATTCCTGGTATTTGCACATCAGCGCGCCACTTATCCCTCCCACTATTGGGCTGCCCCCTCACACATCAGCACGCCGCCTTCTGCCCACAGGCTCGCCGCCTTCTGTTGCCCAATTTTATCAGCGCGCCGCCCTCTGCCGCCCAACCTTAACAGCGCGCCGCCATCTGCCACCCACAATGAACAGCGCGCCGCCTCATGCCGTAGAAAAAAAGAGTGCGCCGCCTTCTGCCGCCCATAATCAATATGCCTCCTACACCACTTTTGCCCATAAAAGTTGATGCCTCAGCTGGTCTTTTTTGTTGAGCACAATGGGGGTTTGAACCTGTGGCCCCTGCACCATAGGTCAGTGTCTTCACCTTCGTACTACGGCTCTGTTGTTTGGTTATGCCGCAGCGCCCCACTTAGCCTTCCCACGCGCTAATGTGGGCCCCGCACATTAGCGCGACGCACACACGTACACTCCGGTTTTTTTCTTTTTTCTGCCTGAACCGCCCACTCCTTATATGGCACACGCACACTAACGGGGACCCGCACAGCAACGGAGTTTAGTAAACATACCCCTAAGACAGTTTAGTAAACATACCCCTAAGTATTTGTTCATTTTCTGCTTGTATGTTAATATCCCTGATTATATGTTTATATTATTCTTGTAATGTGCTAGCCTTTATATGTTAGTAATTTAAACAGCCTTAAATGAATAGTCAGGGGAAAGGTAGTGGGAGGGGGTTTTATGTATAGGAGGGAGGGGGCGGTAAGGAAGATTCTGAGTTGTGGGTGGGAGGGGTTGAGGGATTGATGGAGGAAGGAGATAAAGCTCTTTTTTTCTATTTGCTGTTGCAGTGATTCTTGTGAAAGATTGTATTAAACTTCCTAGTTGTGAAAGGAGGGGCAGAAGGGTGTTGAGAGCATGGGAAGAGGATAGATGAATGTTTGGGGAGGGAATATTGGAGATGGGGGTTTTAAAGTTTGGGTTGAGGGTGGTTTGTGAGGGATTAGTTGGATGAAAAGGGAGGGGAGGATTAGGATGCAATTATATAGTTGTGTGGCCTCTGGTTTGGGAGGAGGGGATGGGTTGGGGGTGGGGAGACTAGGCTGGAAGGGAAGGTGGGAGAGGGGAGGGACTGGCGAGATGGGGTTAGGGTGGAGGAAGTTGACTGGTTAAGTGATTGGTGGGTTAGCAAGGAAGGTGAGAGATGATGACAAGTGTGATAAAAGGAGAGTGTGGGCGTGATGCTGGATAAATGCGGGTGCGACAACTGGGAAGAATTGGCCTGAGGGGAACATTCCTCTAGTTTTTCAGACTTTTAGGTCAGCATTGTTGCTGGGAGAGTTGTGAAGAGGAGGGGAGGGGAAGGGTAGGGAAGGGAAAGGGGTGGCCTGAGGGATTAAGGGAGAAAATATGAGTTAAGGCAATAGGATGCTTGTAGTGTAGAGATAAGGAGGTGGTGTGTTATGAGGAGGTTGCCAGGGCTGCTGGAGGAACAGGTGGTTGTGGTGTTTGGGAATATGGCTGAGAAGAAGTGGCGACTTGAAATGTGGTGGGGGATAGGCTTTCCAGGGAAAAGGAAACAGATCATATCTCATTTGAGGAGGCAGGGTGTTCACAGAGTTATGCTACAGGAGACTCATTTGAGTGAGGTGGCAGAAAGAAAGTTGAAGGTGGAGTGGGTAGAGCATTGTTACATAGCCTTGACCCCTTGGCCAAGGAGGTCTTGTGTGGCAGTGCTGATTCATAAGAATGTGCCCTTTCTGAAGCATTGGGTAATGTATGATCCAAGTGAAGGGTGTGTTGTAGTTCTGGGCAGAGTTTTGAGGGAGAAAATATTAGATTTTCTGAGTTTATTTGCAATTGGGAATCAATAATGTTTTTTTTCTAGCTTAGGAGCATTGTACAACTGAAGGAGGCTCCCAGATCCTTGCTAGGGATAAGAATGCAATGGCTGATTCATAGGTTGATGTGAAGTCGGTTGAGGGTTGAGCTGTTCCAGGTAGTAAGGGCTTTGCAGAGTTTTGTCAGGTATACGGGTTGCTGGCAGGGCCTGTTCAAATTTACTTTGTAAACCCTCTGAGGATAGGAAAATACCCAAGGAACCTGAAAATAACTCATCTTGAACTTCTGAGAAAAAAATGTGAGCTAAATCTAGTCCCCTAACTCCACGGTCATCCTTAGTCCCATCAATTGGAGGAGCAGCTACATGTGCATGCCCGGCTTCTACACATGTACTTAGCAGTATTCTGAATTTGCCATTAGCGTGTGTAGCTTATCTATTTGTGCCAACAGCAGCTTTCTAAAATCACTGTTTACACATTTAGGCTTTTTACGTGTGTAAATGCTATATGAGCCTTCCAAAATGACCTGCATAATGTCTCGTTATATATGGTTAGGTTTTCTAAAATTTACTCTGTAGTCTACATGTGTCTTGGGGACTACCAGAAAGTGCCTTAAGTTAAGGTGCTCTAAGGACTGTAAGGTACCTTAACCTAAGGTGCCTTAAGTTAAGGCACCTGAGGTTAAGGCACCTAAACGCCCTTAGGGCATCTTAACTTAAGATGCCTTAGCTTAAGGCACTTTAGGTTAAGGCACTTTAAAGCCTTTAGGGCACTTTAAATGATAATTACACTTACCTGGTAATTGTAGTTCCTTGAGTGACGACAGTTCAGTCCTCTACCTCTGGGTTGTCAACCTCCTCCTGCAGCTTGGAGACTGGTATGTCAGAATCATGACATCACTGGATATAGCCTGCTGATCTCTCTCCTCAGCCCCAGTGTGAACTATTAACAAAGCAGACTCAAAGGAGCAACAAATAAGTAGCTAAAACCAATTAATGGAACCTAGTCTAAACTACCCATAGAACCTTTCAACCACTCCGGCAAGGCTTTCTTACGCCCTTCACTGCCACAGAAAGAATCAAATATAAAACAGAGTGAACGTGAACCAAACAAAGACAGACCTACCTGTAATACTTCTGTTCTCACCAGTAACGCTGGACCCCTCCTGAAAGAACTCTGGGTGGGATGGAGGACTGAACTGGCGTCACTCAAGGAACTACAATTATCAGGTAAGTGTAATTATCATTTCCTTATCATTCCTTCACTTCAGTCCTCTACCTCTGGGATGTGCCAGAGCAGTAATCATTGGGAGGGACCCTTCCAGCTGGCACACAACACCGCCGAACCAAAACGGGCATCATTAGCTGCTGCAACGTCAAGACGGTAGTGCTTACTGAACGTATGTAGAGAGAACCAAGTCGCCACCCTACAAATTTCCCCTGGCGGGACCAAAATGTGCTCCACCCAGGAACACGCTTGTGCTCTGGTGGAATGCGCCCACAACCCTGCAGGCATGGATCGACCTTGAAGCAGATAGGCGGAAGCAATTGCCTCCCGAATCCACCGGGCAATGGAAGCCTTAGCCGCTGCCTCCCCTTTGTGCACACCTCCAAACAACAGGAATAGCTGGTCCGATTTGCGAAAACACTTCGTTACCTTCAAATACTGTTGCAACACCCTCTTTATGTCCAAATGACGTAAACTGCGATCCCGTTCGCCGCCTTCTAGCAAACCCAGAACTGGCAAGCACACTACCTGATTCAAATGAATGAATATAATGAATATAAAGATGCAATTAACAATGCCAAGAAAAATTACCACTCCTCTATACTCAACAATGCAATAAACAGACCTAGAGAACTATTCTCAATAGCCCAAAGGTTAACAAATAACACCCACAACTCCAGCACTGAAATTACTGAAATTTCCCCACAGAACTTGGCCGACTACTACATGACCAAAGTCAAATCCCTCCCCCAGCTACTAAAACCAAAACACATACCTCTAACTCATTTTACAGATGAATGGACAGAATTCCAACCCCTATCTAACATGGCACTCAAGAACATCATAACAAACATAAATACAACCACCTCACCCCTCGACCCTTGTCCAGTAACATGGATAAAAAAGCTCCTTACCTACCCTCTCACAATTCATCCTCCCCATAGTAAATCTTTCGCTAAAAACGGGGTACTTACCCCCTTCTTTAAAACACGCACAGATTCGCCCAATAATAAAAAATCCTACCCTTGACAAAGCATCACCCAAATCCTACAGACCCATATCAAGCATCCCGTTCATGGCTAAATTAATAGAAAAAACAGTACAAATTCAAACCCAAGAATACATTGACAGTTCAGCCCCCTTTGATGATCAACAGTATGGGTTTCGCCCCCATCACGGGGTGGAGTCACTACTAACAGTCCTAATCGACACCCTAGTAAGAGGCATTGATAATTCAAAACAGGCATTCCTACTTATATTCATTGACATCTCCGCAGCCTTTGACAGTGTCCACCACTCAACAATGATTGACAAACTAAGACAAATTGGAATAAAATCTACAGTCCTTAACTGGTTCTCATCTTACCTAAGTGATCGAACCCAAACGGTACGAATTGGTAACCTCGCTTCAAAAACTTACAACCAAGAACTAGGCCTCCCCCAGGGCTCTGCACTGTCAGCGCTACTATTTAATATCTACTTAAAACACATCTGTCAAATATTTAAAAAATTCAATGTTTTTTACCACCTTTATGCGGACGACATAATGATGTATGTCCCATTCACAATTCCTAATATTCCAACACTTCTAATAAATACCTGCCTTAACGAGATAACTAACTGGCTAAATGAAAACAACCTATACATAAATCACACTAAAACAGAAGCCTTAATAGTAACTAAGAATACAACTTTCACCCCCCCAACATACATCACATTACAAAATAATGATATCAAAATAAATACCGAAATACGTTACTTAGGCGTAATAATAGACAAACACCTCACTATGGAAACCCACATAAGGAATATAACAAAAAAAGTTTATTTCAAACTTAAAGTATTAAAACAACTCCGCCCCCTACTGCACCTAAAGGATTTTCAACGTATAATTCAAGCAATAATAACCCCCCATTTTGACTTCGCGAACCTAACACTAATAGGCGTAACAAAACAAAACCTAAAAAAACTCCAACTAGCCCAAAACGCAGCAGCCAGGATTATAATGAATGCCCCACCATTTCAACATATAACACCTATATTACAAAATCTACACTGGCTCCCGATGCAATGCCGAATACAATATAAAACCCTCCTAACTACATACAAAGCCCTAAATAATATAGCACCTCCTACACTAAACAAACTTATCAATAAAGAACCCAATCTTAATCTTCAAAGGAGAGACCAAATAAACAAACTAAAAACACCAAAGGAATTTATAAAGGCTAAAAAATCAACAAACATGAAAGCATTCTCCCATGCTGCCCCATAATTTGGAACAACATTCCATCTGAACTAAGATCCTTACCTCAAATCATGGAGTTTAGAAAAAAACTCAAAACACATTTATTCTCAACATACTACGGTCCTTTAACGAATTCACCTTTTCAACAAGAAAAAGGATAGTCTCACCAGCCAACCTTATCCATCCCTGATCTGGAACAAGTACCAAAAACACAAAACGATGCTTGAATTATACATACCTTGTATATAATTAATCCTGTTCATTGTATATAGTTACAACTGTTAATTGTAAGTTTTGAGTTGAATCTTTGTAGCTTCTCATTGTTATATGTAAAAACAGCATTGCCTTGTTTACTGTTGTTCAATGTAAACCGCAACTGATCATTGGAAGGTGCGGTATATAAAAACTTGTTAATTAAATTAAATTAAATTAAAGGGAGACACCACCTTAGGCAAAAAGGATGGAACCAGACGCAGCACTATTTTCTCCCTCGAGAAGGAAAAGAATGGTTCCCTACACGACAATGCTTGCAACTCCGAAATGCGCCAAGCCAAACAGATCGCCACCAGGAATACCATTTTTAACGTCAAGTCTTTCACCGAAACCCGAAGCAATGGCACAAAGGGAGGCTTGGATAACGCTGCTAACACCAGATTGAGATCCCAAGGCGGAATCAACACTCTACGCAACGGCCGTAACCTAGAGACTGCCTTCATAAAGCGAACCACATCAGGATGAGCTCCCAGAGGCACTCCCTTAACTCTGCCGCGATAACAGGAAAGGGCTGCCAATTGAATGTGCAAGGAACTGGCTGCAAGACCTTTATCAAAGCCATCCTGCAGAAACCCTAATATAGAAGGAATAGAAACCGTAGATGCCCGAATCTGATGCCTGGAACACCAATCCTCAAATATACGCCAGACACACACATATGCCAAGGATGTGGACTGTTTCCGTGCTCTAAGCAGCGTTGCAACAACCGCCACCGAATAGCCTTTCTTCCTTAGCCTGGCCCTTTCAATGGCCATACCGTAAGCGAGAACCGATCCAATTGGGGCATGAAGAGAGGCCCTTGTAGTAACAGATCTGCCCTCACTGGCAGCCGCCAGGGTTCTCCGTCTAGGAGACGCACGAGGTCTGCATACCATGGATGTCTCGGTCAGTCGGGCGACACCAGAAGCACTCTTCCCAGGTGAGCTCCGATCTTCTGAATCACCCGACCTATCAATGCCCACGGAGGAAAGACATACAGCAGACCCGCGGACGGCCACCGATGCAACAGCGTGTCGATGCCCTCTGCCATTCTTTCTCGCTTCCCTGCTGAAGAACCGGCTGGCTTTCGCCGACTGGACGGTCGCCATTAAATCCATTATTGGTGTCCCCCAGCAAACTACTATCTGTGCAAAGATGTCGGGATGCAGCTCCCACTCCCCTGCATCCACTCGAACCCTGCTTAGAAAGTCTGCCTTGACATTGTCCTTTCCTACGATGTGCCCTGCCGAAATCGCAGACAACCAACTCTCTACCCACGCGAACAACACGTCCGCCTCTTCTTCCATTGCTGCACTGCCCGTACCACCCTGACGGTTGATGTAGGCGACCATCGCAGAGTTGTCGGAGAGAACCCGAACTGGGCGACCTAGCACCAACTCCTCGAACACCTGAAGCGCCCGGGCGACTGCTCAAAGTTCCAGATGATTTATCGACCAGGAAGCCTAGAGTGGAGACCAACAACCCTGTGCGAAACTGCTCCCGCAGTGGGCTCCCCAACCCGCCAGGCTGGCGTCCGTTAATAACCGAAGCCATTCCAGTTGTTCCAGCGGCATGCCGGCTGATAGCGAAGACTGGAGCAGCCACCACTGAAGAGACTGCCTGACTTTGATTGGACACGGAAGCCGCTTGCTCAAAGGATTGGACTGATGCAACCAGCAGCGAAGTAGCGCCCTTTGCAGGGGCCGCATAGGAACTTTGGTCAATGGCACCGCTTCCAGAGTCGCCGCCATTGTTCCCAGCACTCGAAGATAGGACCATGCCGACGGTGCTGGAACGGACTTGAACTGGCAAACCACACTCCTCAGAGCCTGAGCTCTCTTCTGCAGCAAAAACACTTGTCCTCTCTTCGTGTCGAACCGAACCCCCAGGTTCTCGAGGTCCTGGGAGGGCTTCAGATGACTCTTGGTCGGATTGACCACCCAACCAAGACTCTGCAAGAATTCCACCACTCTGCTGGTCACCCGGATGCTCTCTGCCTCGGACTTGGCCCGAATTAACCAATCATTGAGGTAAGGGTGCACCAGAATTCCTTCTTTGCGCAACGTCGCTGCCACCACCACCATAATTTTGGTGAAGGTTCACGGCGCCGTTGCCAGACCGAAGGGCAATGCCTGGAACTGATACTGGCCCCAAGGAAGAGCGAACCTTAAGAACCTCTGATGAGCTGCCCGGATAGGTATGTGCAGATATGCTTCCATAAGATCCAGAGACATCAAACACTCTCCCTGACGCACCACCACAATGACTGATCACAAAGTTTCCATCCGGAAATGCGGAACCCACAGACAACGATTCACGCCTTTCAGATCTAAAATGGGCCGCAACATTCCGCCCTTCTTTGGCACCACAAAATAAATGGAATACCGACCCACGCCATACTCTGCTTTCGGAACTTCCACGACTGCACCTAACTGGATAAGCCGCTCCAAGGTACCGCAGACCACTAGGACTTTCTTGGGGCCCCTGCAGGGCGACATGACGAAAGAATCCCGCGCGGGCCGTGCCAATTCCAGTGCATAGTCCTGCCGAATTATCTCCAACACCCACTGGTCGGATGTGATATGTGTCCAAGCAGAAAGAAACTCCCGGAGCCGACCGCCTATGGGAGGCCCTTCCGCCGGGACCCGCCTCATTTCATTGCGACTTGCGAGATCGGGGCTTGAGGAGAAACGTCTATTAGCTCTCCAAAACCCACAGAATCCCTGGGCCCAAAATGTAAAGTGGCCCCTCTGGAAACTTCTGAACCGCGTCATACGAAATCTCCGGAAATCCCGAAACTGGCCCCGATAGACTTGACCGGACTTCCCCTGTTTCGGCTTATCCTCTGAGAGTCTACCCGCCTTGGACTCCCTGAGGTCCTTTACCAACTTATCCAAATCTTCTCCAAATAGCAAGCTGCCTTTAAACGGCAGCTTACTGAGTCAAGATTTGGAAGGACCGTCCGCCGCCCAATTTCACAACCACACTGACCTGCGGGCGGCCACCACAAATGCCGTGCTATTTGGCAAGCGCTCTGATCAAATCATAATGTACGTCCACTAAATATGCTTCTCCGGACTCCAGGCGACCCAGCAACTTGAGCTCTTCGAGATCCATGTGCGAAGACTGTCGCAGTCTCTGAACCCATTGCAAACACACCCTAGCCACCCAAGCTCCACAGATGGAGGCCTGCAACGACAGCGAATCCATCTCAAAGGTCTGCTTCAGTAATCCGTCAACTTTACGGTCTTGGGCATCCCTCAAGGCTGCACTACCTTCCATCGGGATGGTGGTCTTCTTTGTAACTGCCGACACCACCGTGTCCACCCGCGGTGCCCGAAACCTTTCCTTATCCTTATCGGCCAGAGGATAGAGCCTATTCATAGTCCATATGCCTCGAAGCCCTGCTTCTGGTCAGTTCCATTCTTCTTGGATCATTCTGTTGACTACTCGGTGCACTGGAGACACCACCTGCATCTGCCGAACCGCCTGAATAACTGGATTTTCAACCTCCTCCTCTGTGGGTGTCTGTGTAGTGAGATTCAACATCTGCATAGCTTCCATGATCAACGTCATAAGCTCTTCTCTACAGAAGACCCTAATGATCTTAGCTTGATCCTCGGGTTCTGGGATCTCCCCTTCTTCCAGATCCTGCGTACCCTCATCATGCTCCCAGTCAGTATCCTCGACTTCCGGCCAATCGCCTTCCGCAGATGCCGAAGCTCGTGCTCTCGCTCTTTTAGGTGCCGGTGGTTCCTCGCCTACCTCATCCATCGCCTCCGATTGCTGGGAAGGACCGGAAAGTGGCAAGGACCCCAGCAACTTACCCTGACGCCACAAACAAAAAGCCTGATGCATCATTAAAATGAAATCAGGGCTAAAATCCTCGAGGTCCACTGCCTGCATCACCAGCAGAGCTCCTGAGGGCCCCGACAATTCCTCCAACGCCAACCCTTGTGCAGGAGGCTGCGGAGATGCAGCCACCGCCCCCGTCGGTGCCCCCTGCACCTCTGGGGACTCTTTAATGTCCATCTGCTGTCCCACCATGGAAGAAAGGGTAGCACAGCCACGGCACACTCCTGAATCGGCCACCATGCCCCTCCGGGTGCCACAAACAATACACTGTGGGCGTACTGCCATAGAGCAGCTAAGCAACAGACTGACTGACTTAATCATATTTTTTTTTAAAACCCCGTGTAACACCAAATTAAACTTCAGCCTAGCACCCCTTAAAAACTATCAAGGCAAGCATTCTTCCATGCTCTGACCCCCAAGAGAAGGACCCCCCCTTAGAAAGACCACAAAGAGGCTGTTTCACGAAGAAAAGAAACAAAATAAACAGAGTATCTTTAAAGAAATAAAAGAAAGGCAATTAATGAGCTAACACGCTAAAAACAAAATACCTTTATGCTTCACAGCCCCGGGCTTGCAAGCTGCCTGGCAGCCATGCGGCCTCTCCGTGCTGCAGAAAATGGCCGCTGAGAGCCCCAGAAACAAAAAGGCGCCAAATTGAGCACCGGGCAGCGCCGCGGACTTTAGCTGAGCTCCCCGCCTACAAACTCAGCCTGTAACCGGTGAATTGCTTATCAGTCAGGTCTGCGTCGTACTCCACTGTCTTTTTTGAGCTGTGCCGCCTTGTTACGAACTCCCCACAGCGCTGCAGAGCTGTCTCGCCGGAGCCCCCCCCCCAGAGCTGCGTGTATGCAGCCACCGCAGTCCGGAAAGGGAATCACGCTGGAGGTAGGGCTCTCCCCCGTAGAGTCCGGGGGGAGAGAACCTTTGTCCCACAGAAGGAGAAAAACGACTTCCTGAGCTATTATTATTATTTTCTTTTTTTGTTGTTTTTTTAAAGACAGGCAGGGAGCAAGAATGCCAATACCTTTTTTTATTTTTTTAAAAGACAGTACCCAAAATGCAAAACTCAAACTAAATCAAACTAAATCACCCCAATCTACACTATCCTACAAGCTCCTTATCCATTTCTCCAGGGAGCCTCATACAAGGCTCACCACGTCCTCTCGCTGCAAGGAGACTGGTCACACTGGGGCTGAGGAGAGAGATCAGCAGGCTATATAGCTTCAGGAGGAGGTTGACAACCCAGAGGTAGAGGACTGAACTGGAGGAACGATAAGGAACTTAAGGCACCTTAGGTTAAGGTGTCTTAAGTTAAGGTGCCCTAAGGTCTGTAAGGTGCTTTAAGTTGACAAGCATGAACTGTAAGGCATAAAAACAGCTATAACCCTAACACTGGATAGAGCACCAAGGAAAGGCAATGAATAGGTGATGGAAAGGAGGTGGGAGCTGATGGACCTGCCATTTCTGCGGGTACCCTATGTGGCAGCCGGTAAAGCGGACAAACATGTTGGAGGCAGCTGTACTGATGCACAGGGCTGAAGGATGGATGGCAGCTGAGGAGAGGGTGTTATGGGCTGGCAGCACAGATCTGCAGAGTCCTAACTATTACAGGCATGCATCTCAAAAGGAACAGGTAGGAATTAAACTCCTGGGCCTTGCCTACAGAGACTTTGAACTAACCAGTAGGCTATACCTCCACACCTTGTTGCACAGTAATGTCTGCTGTGTGTGCCAGTATAGGTTAGCACCACTATTACCTATGATGCAGTGCACATGCAGAACAGCAGTCTACAGCTGATCACCGTATGGAGAATGCACTTATCCATCACCTCAGCACAATAAGAGGACCTGACCGTGTGTGATACACGCATAGAGCAGCTGCAACCGTGCTACTGAGCAGCGTCTCTGGTCACCCTGAAGGTGAGGATGTGTGCCTAGCACCGGTCCCCAGTACCTGCCCATGCTGCAGATCCCTATGGTTACCAGTTGGTGGCATTTATTCTCTGCAGTATGATATATTAGTTACCTTGTCTCCTGCTGTATGAGCTCGTCTCATCTGGCTTTGTTGGACTGGGACCCCCCTGCAGAACAGTTTTACAGTGCTGATACCATGGCTGCCTACTACCTGGAGAAAAGGTGTCTAGACCTGCATGGGGTTTCTATATTTTATGAAGCAATACTTACATATTGCTGGTATAGAGTCAGATACTTTATAAAGTTTCCATATCCCTGAAGGGCTTGCAATGGAGGGTCTGAAGCTTGCCCACAGCCACATGCGGTGCCTGAGGAACCAGAAACCCAAGTCCCTCTGGCCTGAAGTTGCTGTGCTCCAGTTAGATTAACCCCTCAGCCCAAGCTAGAATTCCCCAACCAATAGGTCACACCTGATAGCCCTACCAGTAATACTGGGAGAAAGTTTGGGAGACCACACTTCCCACAGAGCTAGGTCTAACATTCAGCTGCAGCAAGCACAGTCATACTGCACCTGCTGCCCCGCACCATGTGATACAAATTGCAGACAGTCTGCTGGCCAGCATGCATTGCATGTATGCGGAGCGGCCATGTGCACCCAGGCTTGGGATATACAGTACCGTCACACATCAAACAGATCAGTGATTGGGCCCAAAAGAAAGGAAGTACACCCATATTACTAGATGCACTATGTGGCACTATGTGGCTATATAGCTATGCCATGGTCACTGCTTAGTCAGAATGAGTTTCCTCCCAGCATGATATGCTGTGGCCACCCGGTCCATGCAGGTGACGGTTAGGCACTATGACGTACCAGCCATTGCCCTACTCCCGATGCACACGCATCCTGGCCAATCCGCCCTGTTTGGGCCATACTCATAATACCTTGCTGCTCATCATGCACATTTGTAGGCTAACGCTGGAAACAGTGTAGGCAGTGCGAGGCTCAGTGAGGTGTAGAACGCCGCATAACAATGTGTAGAAATACACACACACAACCATACTGTGCAATACTGGGGATGGGTGGCAGTCCTGGCTGCCATGTTGGTCCCAATCTCAGTGCAGGCATTGCTAAAGTGTGTTCATTGTGCAGGAGCTAGTAATAGTGCTCTGGTGCTAACTGCTACTCCATGTGCAGGAGCCGAAACCTGATTCTCCATCCAGCTGTGGATAGTGGAGTCTGTCTGTGCAGGTGTTTGTACCCCTGTTGGCCGCTACATGGGGAATTACACATGTTGGTGGTGTATCTGGAATGGGGGGGGGGGTAAAGGTTGGGACATGCACTAAAGGATCCATAGCCAGGACCTGAAACAATGACCCTCTGTGCCACAACACACCAACTGTGCGAAGAGTACCACAGTGCTTCCACATAAACACCTCTGTCCCTGGAGCCAACATGTTTTCCATCAGACAGACCCTGACATGTTGCACTGTGCACGGTGCACTGGAACAGGTCATAGCCTTGGTCTGCTGCAGAAGGGTGCCATTGCCCTCTCCTCCACCAGTCCCTTCACCCCGCCATGCTGCCATACCCATGTGCTGTTGATGCTGGCAGTGTCAGTCCTAGGCCATCCAATGTGTGGGTATACAGGTGCCTAAGGTATAGAGGCCTGGATGGGGGGGCATACATGGATATCTGCACATTCCCCCCATCACTGCCTGCCAATGTTATGTCCCTTTTGCCTGGGGAAGGGACAGTTGGGGGCTGTCAAATTGGAGGTCTAGAGAGACTATTGGCTAGAATGGACCAAGTAAACATAGGTAGATTTATGCCAGCAGACTGTGGACAGTCTAGGGGACATGCAATGCGGCTACAGTATACCCAGTTTGGACTACTGGGTATAAATATGTTTCAGATGACACATGGTCTAACCCTGCCTAGTAAAGAGTGTTAATTTCTCTGGGTTTACAAACAGTTTGGGATGTTTCCTGGGGAAGGTCCGTAGACCCTTGTTAGAGTGGTCCCCAGATTTGCACTGCTTTCCCCATTACAGGCTTAGTGGTTCCTGTGTGATGTTTGGGGTACCCGCTGAGTACGTGTCCCCTGGATGGGACACTGTGGAATACAGAATACTGGGCATTTTTGACCTTGGTCAGATGCTGTCTTGCTGGTTTTCAGTTTCTGTGTTCCTATGTGTCACCTAGATGACTGCCTAGTCTGCCCTGTGCCCCAGCTGCCCCCACTGCATGACCCACTTGCACCCCCCTTTGCCCAATTTGCACCATCACCATAGTGCCCTTTCCTACTTGGGCGCTATGCTGTTGCTGCAAATGGAGTACTACTATCATTTTTCTTCGGCTCCCTGTTTGTGCTGTACCTTACTGACACTGAACTGGTCTCTCTCTCCTGCAAAAGTGCATTTACCGACAGGTTTTCACTGACGGTAGAATCCTGGCATTAATGTTACAGCGTTAGTTTAGCAGGGGCTTCTCCCCATCCACTCCCAACCCATTGACCTCTACTCTCTGCCCTCTCTCTCTCCGCCCTCTGTCTGCCCGCTTCCGGTAACGTTAATGCGCGTTAACTTCACCTCATGTAATGTTAACACAGGTTAAAGTTACCTAATGTAACATTAACACGCGTTAACATTACAGATGCTACATTAGCACCGTTTGGTAAACAAACCCCTAAATCTTGAGAAAAGGGTCTTCTTGCGGTTAAAGCCGATAAATCTGTATTTTAAAATTCAATAGATTTGCTGAGTTAGTCAGGTCTTAATAACACCAGATAGCTTTGTTTTTAAGTCAAAGCAGAGTATAGCTTAGCATGGAAAATAAGAGTAAATAGTTGCTGAAATACATTTGTTTTTAGAGAGCTTTTCATTTAAATTAAATCAGAATTTAGCTTAGCACACAAGCAAAATAGTCTCTGAGTAGAAAGACAAATTTGTTTCTAGTGACCTTTAAAAGAGGCCTTCCAGTTAGGAGGCAAAGGATGAGTGTAGTTCTCTTAAAAAGGTGTTAAAGGCAAATGTCAGATCAAAGGACATTTAAAAGGCCCCTTCTATCAAACCAAGGGCTGTGTGAATTACCCAAGAAATTGGTAAGACTTTACCTTTGAAGCAAAGGACAAGGCACTGTGTAGCACAGGATAGCGCACTGTGTAGTAAGTCAACCTTTACTAAGTCTTCTTTCCCCCCATTCCTCCCCAACTCCCACCCACCCCTGGGATAATTGTAGCTTTATAGGCTCCTGAACCTCTTAAAGGGAAGGAGGTACCCATATTCACTCTCAGATGCAATTGTTTATCCTCAGACATACATTAAGGACCAGAGATTAATTAATCTTGAGATGAACAAAGTCCATTAAATGTATTAGTTTTATTAGTATAAGTATCCCCAGCAAACCTAAGTAAACAACTTAAATATCTAAACACAACCTTAAAACTAAAATGCACCTCAAAGAAGACATATCTTTTACCCTGAAAAGTTATACAACATATGCAGGGAAATTTCAAATGTAAAACAGCTCCAAGAGCCAAAACACGCGGCCGCACCTCCAAAAAGGCCTTACGCCGCTCCTGTGTAGCCCTGGAGACATCTGGAAACATCTGAATATTTTGTCCACAAAATGTTTTAGATTTCTTTTGAAAATAAGCACACAAAATTCTCTGTTTATCCATTTCTGATATTAAAGAAACGAACAATGTAGCCTTAGAGGAAATATCATCACAAGAAGATTCCAAATAAGCAGAAATATCCAGGGTAGAAGAAGATAAATGCTCAAATTGATCCCCCTCCCCCCACCCTCTCCCTTATTTAATTTCCCCAAAGGAACATAATATATCTTTGTAACAGTAAAGGAATTCACATCAGAAAACAATAACACTTCTTTAAGGTATTTTTGAAATAATAATAATAATGGAGATATGTAGTGTGTCCGAGGAAAATTCAGTAATCGCAAATTTTTAGATCGTAGAGAGTTCTCTAAAATCTCATCCTGATGATGGAGTAAGCAGGAGTCCTGAACAAATGTAAATATCGCCCCTTTCTGGGAAAGATTGGCTATCTCCTGTGATTCAACCCTTCTCTCCAAAGAAGACAACCCACTATCATGATCAGATAATTTTTGAACTGTTTCCTTAGAAAAATCCGAAACTTTCTGAAGGGAAGCCCCAAGCATTGACTCCATTCGAGAAATCAATGCCCAGATGTCTTTTAAGGAGATATCTACAGGTGGAACCTGGGCTTCCCCAACAGACCCGAACATTATCACAGACGGAAGAGGTGGTGGTAAATTCTCTGAGGAAGAGTCAATTCGTAAAAAAGCAGTAGGAAGCAAAGGCGCTCCATTATCACATTCCCCTACCACCTCCGGGAGGGAGTATGAGGTGGATAATTGACCCATCTCTTGACTGGGCGGAGCAGAACACAAATCAAGCGGGGAAGAAACAGAGGAGACCGTACTCACAGTTGAAATATCTTCCAGTCCCACATCTGGCTGCTGAACAGAAGATGATGACTTACCCACAGAAACATGGGCATCCATCAGTCCGACAACCTTAACCACTTTAGGTTGGGCGGCTTGTGGAAAACGCTTCCTCCTCTTCCCCATTGAGGTGGACCATTTGTTGGAATTTTTAAAAGGCAAGGCGTAGTGAGATAGTGTAGGTTTTTCTCATTCTACTCTCTTGACTTAGTTAATGGGGCTTAATTTTTTTTTTCCGGGAACACATTGGTTATTTTCTTTTTTCACTTTTTTTTTAAGCTGGTATCTCCTTGATGTGGACTAAAAGTTTAAGTTTGGTTGTTATGTTTTATATGCTATATATTGTATGGTATATGGTTGTTTGAATTTTCTTCATGTATATCAATTACTCTATAAATAAAAATTAAAAAAAAAAACCCCTAAAATGCAGATAGCAGTCCAGCAGCGAGATGGGGGCTTTCCAGTCTTTTGCATTGAGTGTCACATGCATGATTTTCTCCCAGTTGATGAGGCGTCTTACATGTGCACTAGGTGCAAGGAGCTCTTTGCTCTCAGGGAACGAGTCCGATCTCTGGAGGCTAGAGTAGCAGATCTGGAGGACATAAGGAAGACAGACGTACATAGACAAGATCTAAAGGGACGAAGTACTGAAGTCCCACCTCCAATCTGGCAGCATCCCTGTTGCCATGGAGACAAGATGTCACGTGACAGGAGAGCATCACCCTGGTATGGCAGGAAGTGATTCTGTAGCTAGGACTTGATCTCCAGGTGATATAAAACCCTCTCATACCGAGAAGGTTTCTCCAGGACCATCTTTCCACTAGGGAAGAGTTAGGACAGTCATTGTAGTTGCTGATTCGATTATTAGGCATGTAGATAGCTGGGTGGCTGGTGGACGTGAGGATCGCCTGGTAACATGCCTGCCTGGTGTGAAGTTAGCAGACCTCACGTGCAACCTAGACAAGGTCTTAGATAGTGCTGGGGTGGAGCCTACTGTCTTGGTACATGTCAGTACCAATGACATAGGAAAGTGTGGTAGGGAGGTTCTGGGGGCTAAATTTAGATTTTTAGGTAGGAAGTTGAAATCCAGAACGTTTAGGGTAGCCTTCTCCAAAATGTTTCCTGTTCCACGTGCATGACCCAAAAGGCAGGCAGAGCTCCGGAGTCTCATTGCATGGATGAGACAATGTTTCAAGGATGAGGATTTTGGATATGTTAGGAACTGGGAAACATTCTGGGGAAAGTAGGGGCTCTTCCAAAGGAATGGGCTCCACTTTAACTGGGACGGAACCAGGCTGCTGGCCTTGACCTTTAAAAAAGAGATAGAGCAGCTTTTAAACTAGATAATGGGGGAGAGGTGACAGTCACCCAAGAGCGCATGGTTCGGAACAATATACCCTTAAAGGATACTACCAAAAGAATGAAGTTAGGATATATCAGCAAAAAACAAAAGTAGCCCAAATGACCTTTAGTATAGAGCAGTCAGAGCTTAAAGATTCCAAATTACCCATGCCTACCGATAGATTAATATGAATAAAATACAGCTTCTAAAATGCTTGTATGCAAATACTAGAAGTCTAAAAAATAAAATGGGAGAGTTAGAATATATTTATTTGATTTAGCTTTATTTATATCCTGCTTTTCACTGGGTCAAAGTGGTCAATTGGGGGATACATTTAACACGAGGGGATATGAGACACATATGCTAATACTTACAGGGAACATGGGCAATGGAGGGTTAAGTGGCTTGCCCAAGACCACAAGGAGTGCCTATGGGACTAGAAATCCCAGACCCTCTGGCCTGAGATTGCTGTCCCCAGGTGGGACTTGAACCCCTGGCCCTCTGGCCCAAAGTACCTTGTCCTAACCACTAGACCACTCCTCCCTATATAGCATTAAACGAGAGGTTAGATATGATTGGTATCTCAGAGACATGGTGGAAGGAGGACAACCAGTGGGACACTGTGATACCTGGGTACAAACGATATCAAATTGGTGGAGGGGTTGCACTCTATGTTAGAGAGGACATTAAGTCGCAAAGGATTAAAGTTTTGCAGGAAACAAAATTTGCTCTAAAACCTCCATGGATTGAAATTCCATGTAAAAAGGGGAAGTGGAAGGCGATGACAGTGGGGCTGTACTACCAGCTGTCTGGCCAGAATGAATAAATGGATGATGAAATACTCAAAGAAATCAGGGAAGCTAACAAAGGTTACAGCACAGTAATAATAATGGGTGATTTCAATTAGCCAGGTATCAACTGGGTCATTGTCACGACAGGGCATGCTAGGGAGATAAAGTTTCTAGATGAAATAAATGACTGCTTCTTGGAGCAGCTGGTTCATGAACCTACAAGAGGGGAAGCCATTTTGGACCTAGTCCTTAGTGGAACACAAGATCTGGTGCAAGAGATAAGGGTACTGGGGCCACTTGGCAACAGTGATCATAGCATGATCACATTTGATTTAATGGAGGAGGGACGGCAAGGAAATCCACAGAACTACCTTTTAATCCTCAAAAGAGAGACTAAGAAAAAAAATAAAAGAGCAGATGCAAAGGTTAAAGATTTACATCAAGCATAGGTGTTGTTTAAAAATACTATCTTGGAAGCTCAGACCAGCTGTCTTCCACGCTTTAAGAAAAGTGGAAGGAAGTCAGAAAAACTGCCAGCATGATTTAAAGGTAAGGTCATAGAAGCTTTTGCTGCCAAAAAAAAAAAAGTGTTTTCAGGAAATGGAAAAAGGACTGGGGTTTCTTGTCCCACAGGTGCTCCTTGTGGTCTTGGGCAAGTTACTTAACCCTCTATTGCCCCATGTTCCCTGTAAAATAATTATCTCCAAGTTATAATGCCCTGTTCAAAGTAATTCAAGTTTGTTCAATGTAAACCGCCTTGATATCATGAAAGGCGGTATATAAGAAATGTTAAATAAATACATAAATAAATAATTTAAATGTATTCTGTATACCCCATGTAACCCTCCAAATTGTAACTCCCTGTTCTATGTAAAGCACGTTGCTATAACTGTTAAATGTAAACCACTTTGAATTGATGATAAAGCAATATATAAAACCTGTTAAATAAATAAAATAATAAATAAATAAAATGACAAAATGGAAACAATATAAGCATTGGTAAGTTAGATGTAAGGTACTGAAAAGGCAGACAAAGACAGAATTTGAAAAAGAGCTTGATGTGGAAGCAAAAACACATGCTAAAAACTTTTTCAAAGACATTCATAGCAAAAGACCTCTGAGAGCGTTAGTTGGACCATTAGAGAGATAAAAGGGGCACTAAGAAGAGAAAAGGCCATATCGGAGAGACTGAATGAATTCTTTGCTTCAGTCTTTACTGAGGAAGATGTGTGGATGTTACTCATGACTGAACGTGATGTGTCCAAGGAAAGAACAAAGTAATCATATAATATTGAAAAAGAGGCTTTTATTCACAATACCAATAGATGATGCCCACCCGACACAGGCCGTGTTTCGTTTAATAAAATTTCATCAGGGGTACAGGGCAACTAAAAACAAAAACATCCAATAAATACACTCAAATATACATAACAATAAAACATGCACTAAAAGAAAATATATAAATAACTAAAATCATAATAAATAAATCACTATACAAATAAATACTTATATGATTATACCTTACGTTAGTTGGAACGCTATATAAATAAAATGAGAGAGACTGAGGAAAGAGCAAAAAAAGGGGGAAACAAGTACATTAAACGTGAACCAAAAGAAGAAGAGAAGGAAGATCATCCGTGCACAAATATTACCATTGACACTCAAAAAAGTACAATACTAAAATCATAAATAAAAATGACTTAAAAAATCAAATAAAAAACTTTAACAATGTGTACAAAAATAGTGCTTAAAAACAGAATCCAATCATGCCCATTGTGATGACAGCCATGCTAACCTCAAATACTCACTAAACAATACCTCATTGGCCAAAGCTGTAAATGTCTCCTCTTTACCACAACTGTATCAAGAACCAAGAAGGAACATTAGCAATGCAGCAAGATAGCCAAAAAACCAAATTAAAGGTGTCCTTCAACCTACTTACTTTTTTCAAGCCTCACAGGGCTGCACAAAACGCGGCACTGTAAACGTGAAGACTACTAAAAAAAGTAAAACAAAACAAAATTATATTATAAAACCGAAGAAAACACAGGACAACCGGTTTTTAAGCACTATTTTTGTACACATTGTTAAAGTTTTTTATTTGATTTTTTAAGTCATTTTTATTTATGATTTTAGTATTGTACTTTTTTGAGTGTAATATTTGTGCACGGATGATCTTCCTTCTCTTCTTCTTTTGGTTCACGTTTAATGTACTTGTTTCCCCCTTTTTTTGCTCTTTCCTCAGTCTCTCTCATTTTATTTATATAGCGTTCCAACTAACTTAAGGTATAATCATATAAGTATTTATTTGTACAGTGATTTATTTATTATGATTTTAGTTATTTATATATTTTCTTTTAGTGCATGTTTTATTGTTATGTATATTTGAGTGTATTTATTGGATGTTTTTGTTTTTAGTTGCCCTGTACCCCTGATAAAGTTTTAATAAACGAAACACGGCCTGTGTCGGGTGGGCATCATCTATTGGTATTGTGAATAAAAGCCTCTTTTTCAATATTATATGATTACTTTGTTCTTTCCTTGGACACATCACGTTTCTCCACTGTGGACTGTTTCTGACGTGACTGTTTGCTCTTAGTTGGATCATGTTACTCATGACTGAAATGGTATTTAAAGGTGATGCCACAGAAAAATTAAAAGAAATATCAAACTGGGAAGACGTATTGCAACTATTTGATAAACTGAAGAGTAGGAAATCACCTGGACCGGATGGTATACATCCAAGGGTTTTGAAAGAACTGAAATATGAAATTGCAGACCTACTATTTGTAATCTGTGAAGTATCATTAAAATCATCAGTAATATCTGAAGATTGGAGGATGGCCAATATAACTTCAATTTTTAAAAACTGTTCCAAGGGTGATCCGGGAAAATATAGGCCGGTGAGCTTGGTGTCAGTACCAGGAAAAATGGTACAAACCATTATAAAGAAGAAAATTATTGAACATTGAGATAGTCATGGCTTAATGGGAATAAGCCAACATGACTTTAGACAAGGAAGGTCTAGTCTTACTAATCTGTTATGTTTTTTTAAAGGTGTGAATAAACAGGTAGACAAAGGTGAGCCAGTTGATATAGTGCATCTGCATTTTCAGAAAGCCTTTGACAAGGTCCCTCATGAGATACTCTTGGTGAAATTAAAAAGTCATGGGATAGGAGGCAGTGTACTATTATGGCTCAGGAACTAGTTAAAAGATAGAAAGGAGATGATAGGGCTAAATGGCCAATTTTCCCAATGGATAAAGGTGAATAGTGGAGTACTCCAGGGATCTGTGCTGGGTCTGCTGCTTTTTAACATATTTGTAAATGACCTGAAAGGGAAATTACAAGTGAGGTATTCAAATATGCAGATGACACAAAATTATTCAGTTGTTAAAACCCAAGAGGATTGTGAAAAATTGCAAAAGGATCTTGATAAACTGCAAGACTGGACATTGAAATGGCAGATGAAATTTAATGTGGACAAGTGCAAAGAAATATACCTAGGAAAGAACAACCCAAACTATGGTTACATGATGCAAAGTTCCACATTAAGAACCACCACCCAGGAAAAAGATTTAGGCGTCATCATGGATAACATGTTGAAACCCTCCATCCAGTGTGCAGCGGTGGCCAAGAAAGCAAATAGAATGCTAGGAATCATAAGTAAAGGAATGGAGAATAAAACAAAGGATATTATAATGCCTCTGTATCGATGGTGCGACTGTACATTGAATATTTTGTGCAATTCTGGTCTCCGTATATCTTAAATAGGATATAGTGGAGTTAGAAAAGGTACAGAGAAGAGCCACCAAAATAGTTAAGGGGATGGAAGGATACCCCATTTAGGAGAGGCTAAAATGGTTAGGGCTCTATAACATGGAAAAGAGACGGCAGAGGGAAGATATGATAGAAGTCTAGAAATTAATGAATGGAGTGAAACATGTAAACATAGATAGATTGTTTATGCCATCAAAATATAGATAGACTAGGGGACAAGCCATGAAGCTACAGTATAACCCATTTAAGGCTAGTAAGAGAAAATATTTTTTCACTCAACGCGTAATCAAACTCTGGAATTTCTAACCAGAGGATGTAGTAAAAGCTGTTAGTGAAGCTGGATTTAAAAAAAGATTTGGACGAGTTCCTGGAGGAAAGGTCCATAAACAATTGTTAAAAGGGACCCAGGAAATCAACTGCTTGCCACAGTACAAGCATTGTGGAACCTGTGTCTTTTGGGGAAACTGCTAGGTACTTGTGATCTAGACTGGTCACTGTTGGAAACAGGATACTGAGCTTGATGGACCTTAGTCTAACCTATTATGGCATATCTTATGTTCTTATGTCAATGTCCAATCCTGTTTTGACTGCTGAATATTGTCCATGGTGGTGGATGAGTGATTAAGCAGGAAGCGACTGCCTGTTCGTTTGTCTTTTCTTTTTTGTGCTTCAAGTCAGTGCTGACTCCTGATGATTCAGTAGCTCCTGGGTTTTCTTGGCCATGTGACCAGAAGTAGATTGCCAAGCCTTTCTTCCTGGGTAATGGAGGGTTAAGTGACCTGCTCAAGGAATGTTAGTGGGAAGGGAATCAAACCCTGGTCTCTTGCTCACTGATCCAGTGCTCTATTAGGCTACTCTTCCATTCCTTATCTAGTTATACTGTATTTTTATTTTTAATTTAGATTGTAAACCGTTTAGAAGGCTTTACATGGTTGTGGAATATAAATGTTTTTAAATAAATAATTCTGCCCAAGGCGGTGGAGAATTCAAGAGAAAGAGATGAAAAACTGAATTGGAAAAGAGTAGCTGGGTTTAAAAAAGGCTTGGACAAGTTTCTAGATGAAAGGTCCATAAACAATGTTCCCACTAATTTTCTGTAGGCTGTCTGCGCATAAAATATCAGCTGTGCAGCTTTTGAAGGAAGGTTAAATTTTTGTGCGCCACATTGTAGCAGCAAAGCGCAGACAAACCAATGATACCAGGAGTCTGTTCAGAAGGTCCAAATCATTTATTTGTGCACAAGTCTCAAGCAAGTCAATTTCAAAATGGCTGAGCAAAGTTTTCTAGCATTACAACAACTTTTATAGACTTCTGTTCCATTCTAGGTATAGAAAAACATTTCATTGGTCCCGGTACTCTCCCGTACCTCCCGTACCCCTTCCATTGGTGCCGGTACTGATAAGATTATCCAATTATGTTCCTTCAGTGGGCATGGCACCTGCATACCCCCCTTCTAGTCCCAATTACAATGGTCAGTTCATCAACTTGTTACTTTCATACTCTCAAGGCCATAGAGCCAATTTGTGCATGCAGGGGAGCAGGGCTCTGCAACTCATCTGTCAGCACTCCCAATTATATTCCTTGCAGATGTACTTTTTCTTATCAGTAACTTTTAAACATATTTTTCTGTATTTTTCCATCTCTCAGTTTTGCTTACCTAAGTTAGTTTAGTTCTCTTACAGAGTTCTATCCTACAATAGCAGCATATTGGGGGATGTGCAATTCCTATGTGCCTCTCCACAGGCTTCATTTACAGGTCAAGCTAGTTAGGCCTGCCTGCTTATGTCAGACACCGTGGATCACAGGCCTGCACCTGCCACATTCCCCCCTTTGATTAATCTCACCCTATTACTTAATAAGGTGTGAGAATTAAATCACCTTTAGAAGAATCACATCATGATTGAAGGATTACGACTAGGACTGGCTTTATATAAAGCCATTATTTTAGTTGCGGTCTTCCGCTCTACTGTGCTGTCAATAGCATTATGAATGGAACGCATACAACATGGGATTAAACATGGTAATAAGAAAATAACAGCAACAAGAATTAGTACTAAGACAATGAAAGTCTTAAATCCTCCCAGCCAGGAGAAAAGGTTAGCAAACCAGTTAGGGAATTTCAATGAGTGCCAAGTTTGCACTGGCACATAAGCATGTCTTTGCATATCTTTAGCAATTTCTTCAACTACTTGACATTTATCATCTATTTTTAAACAGCAATTAGTTAAATTCAGTTTACCACATACTCCTCCTTCAGCTGCTAACAAATAATCAAGTGCTAAGCGGTTCTGATATATAGCAGTGCGCATCTGAGTACTTTGTCTAGCTAAGAGCGTAAGAGCATGACTAGTTTCATTGGTTATTATTTCAACTACTGCTTGTAAGCGAATAATACGATTAATCATATAGATTGGAGTGCGATAACCATACATACCATCATCATTCCAAGTGGCAGGCCCATAATACTCAATGATTCTTTCTGGTGGCCAATCATCACCCTGCCACTTCTCCCACTTGCCTATCTGTAAGGCTTCTCTTCTCTGTCTTAATGCTCTTTTGTGTCGGTGGGTAGTGTATACAGGGTATCCTAATTGTTCTCCATGTTCAGTGTTTAAGAGAAAGAAGGAAGGTCTGATGGTTCCTAAGACACATGCTCCTCCCCATTGTGGCGGGAGTTGAGCATACGCTCGGTTTCCACAGATCCAATACAGGCCAGGTGGGGCTTGCCAGGCATGGACTTTGGCAAGGTTAGTCCATAAATCAGCAAGTTCAGGAAATCTGGCTAATGGGTTAGGAGATTCAGGGTGTCTGATTCCTGACCACCATGCTGTCTTTTTGGTCGTGGAATTATAGTACTTCTGGCTAAGACAGACCAGCTGTCCTAACGTTTGGGTGAACTGGGGTCCAGTTCTGGCATAGCAAAGACGTCCAGCGATTGAGTGCGCTAACACCCATTCACTGGTAGTCTTGTGTAATTCAGTCTGATTGTAAATCAAAGAATAATTCAATTCTTGGGCTTCCCATGGCCACTGGTCTCCCATTTGGGTTCCGCCACAGAAATAGCAATCTGAGATCTTAAGACTAGATACTACTGCTCCGGCTAATTCCAGAAATAAATTCTGTGAGGGATGAGGGATCTCAAACTTATTTACATGCATGGCTTCATAGAAGGTATTATGGATATGATATTTGGATGACTTGTGAGCTTGAGTATTCAATCTAATATACACAATGGTTCCTGGATCTACTGCCCCTCCAGCAATATGCAAACCAAACTTGTATCCTTGTTTCCAAGCATAGGGATTGTGTATACGTAAGTGTAAGGGGTTACAAGCATCTTTCTGACATTTATCATTTGTGGTTGGCTTGGTTAAGGTAGCCATTCGTTTATCTATCTTCTCATCAACTATACCATTATTCCAGGTAGCATAAAAAACACATCCCCAATACGGGCAATAGTAATCTGCTGCTGGTGCAGTACTATAGCCTGATCCCGTTTTACCTGTACACTTCCACCATCCTGTGGCACCTTCCGGACACATGTACTTATGGTCATTTCGATATGCTTTCTCCCATGTACCACAGGTGGAATAACTATCTCTATTAATGACATTACATGCATCAAAATTCAAAACAGCAGGTTTAGTAATGTCCTTAAGTGGTGGTGTAGCAGCTATTATAGGTCCATCTGCATCCTTCCATCGTATTTCCAACGTGTAATAGGATGGATTCTGATGCGGATTATAGCATGCTCTAATTTTGCCATAAGTGCAAATGTTTAGTTCAGTGGTGTTATAAATACACCGAGCCACTTTTCCCTTGCAGGTATAGTACGAGTGGTAAATCAAAGTATGAGTTACTTTCAGTCCAGTTCGAGTAGAAGTAATGCAAGCTGTGCATGGAGGTAAAGCATAAGTCTGTTCAAAACCTCCAAAGAAGGCAACCAAAGCAAAGCAAAAGTAAAGATGCATGTTGATGTTGATTGGAGTTCTTCTGAATCCTCAGCTTGCTGATCTTGATCACGGCGTTCTCTTTCTTCGTCCCGTTTGCTAATGAAGCAATTTAACGGGTGCTGAGTGTTGATTGAAGATCCTCAGGTTGTCCAGTACACATGAACCAACTTATTAGCAATTTCAGTTGGCTTGTGAAGTCTGGCTAGTCAATGTAGTATCAAAGTAGTGTGTCAAATCGCACGCAAATTGGGTTCGTTGAAACAAAACTGTTGCTGCATGGAAAACAGCAATCCTCTTCGAAAGACTTGGCTTCTGCAAAGCACTGTGATGAAGTGTCTAAGTTGCTGGTTGCCGTCTCAGAGTAACTCGCAAGGGTGCATCAAGATGCTGTTCTGCTGTCCACTGCTCAGGTTCAGGATCAGCGGCGGGCTTGACTCTGCTGTGGTGGATCCAGGCGTCGATCTCGGCTACCTTTACTGCAGTTGGGGTAGACAGGATGACGGTGTACGGTCCCTTCCAATGGGGTTCCAACGGTGTCTTCTTCCAATCTTTGATCCACACCGAGTACCAGGCTGATAGGGATGCAAGGGTTCCGTCAAGTTGATAGGCAACTGGTCTTGGATCCACGCATGGAGAGTCTGCAGAACAAAACTAAGAGCTAGGAGTTCTTGTCTAGTTACTTCTGAACCAATTTGGGCTAAATTTCCTTTGACTCCCTGCACTATTGGTGGGGGTTTACCATACAAAACTTCAAAAGGGGAAAATCCTGTTGACTTTACAGGAGCTGAGCGTATTCTGAGTAAAGCTATTGGGAGCACTTGGGGCCACTTCAAGTGTGTCTCCTGGCAAAGCTTAGACATTTGGGCTTTTAGAGTACGATTCATTCGCTCAACTTTCCCTGAACTCTGGGGTCTGTATGCAGTGTGGAGTTTCCATTGTATCTGCAAAGCTTTTGCTAACTGTTGAGTAACTTGGGAGACAAATAAGGGTCCATTGTCTGACCCTATTACTGCTGGAATTCCGAATCTAGGGACAATCTCTCTCATTAAGACTTTGGTTACTTCTCGGGCTTTCTCAGTTCTGGTTGGGAAGGCTTCCACCCACCCAGAGAAAGTACAAACTAATACTAACAGGTAATGGTATCCATTGGCTCTTGGCATTTCGGTAAAATCAACTTGGAGGTTGTGCATGGGGGTTACACCTCCTGACTGAACTCGGGGTGCCGTTATAAGGCCTTGCTTGGAATTATTTTTGGCACAGGTTAGACATTGACGTGCTACTGAGGCTGTTATGGTTGTCAATAGAGGGAAGTAAAAATGTGGTCTGAGTGCTTTTTCCATAGCACTCTTCCCATAGTGGGTGGCTTCGTGGAAAGCTTTGACAAAAGATGGTCCTAACAGTTCAGGAATTACTATTCGTCCAGGGGGTTGACTGCCCTCTTCTGGTGGCAGCTCAATCCATCCATCTTTCAGTACTCCATCTTCTTTGTTACAGTAGTAATCCAATTCTTTGGTGGTATATCGTGGTGTCCATAAATTCAGAGGTACTGGAAACAATGCTGCTTGCATTGGCATAGCTTGTGGGGCAATCTGTCCTGTCATAGCTGCTTGTCGGGCTGAAGCATCTGCAAATCTATTTCCTCGGGCAACTTCTCCTTTTCCGGCTTGATGTCCTCTGCAATGCATGACAGCTACACGTGTTGGGGCCCAAACTGCATCAAGTAACATCAATATCTCGGGACCATATTTGACTGATTTTCCTCCGGATGTGATGAGCCCTCATTCTTTATAGAGGGCTCCATGGGCATGCAGAGTGGTGAAGGCATATTTGGAATCTGTATATACATTTAGCACAAGTTTTTCTCCTAACAGTAATGCTCTGGTGAGTGCTATCAATTCGGCTTTCTGGGCTGATGTGCCTGAGGCTAGAGCTGATGATTCAACTACTTCGTGTTGAGTGACGACTGCATATCCGGCACAGCGTCGTCCGCCAAGGATGAGACTGCTCCCATCAACATAATAGATCTGGTCAGGATTGTCTATGGGCACATCTGTCAAATCAGGTCGACTGGAGAACACAGTTTCCATGACTTCGATACAGTCTTGTTCTGGGAGTTCTTCACTGATGGGTATCAAAGTGGCTGGGTTCAAGGCATGACTCACTTCCAGTTGTATCTGTGGGTTTTCACATAACATGCTCTGGTACTTCAACATTCGGGAATTGGTGAGCCAATAATTTGCTTTTTGTTCCATAAGGGCAAGGACTGCATGTGGCACAGTGACTCGTATGTTCTGTCCTAGTGTGAGCTTGTCTGCTTCACTCACTAATAGCGCTGTAGCTGCAACTGCTCTCAGGCATGGTGGCCATCCTTTGGCCACAGGGTCCAATTGTTTCGATAGGTATGCTACAGGTCGCTCCCAATTTCCCAATTTCTGAGTCAACATGCCTAAGGCATTTCTCTGTGCTTCATGTACAAACAAGTGGAAAGACTTGTGGACATCTGGTAGTCCAAGTGCTGGTGATGACATCAATTCTTCCTTTAACTTCTGGAAGGCTGTATCCTGCTCAAGTCCCCACTCCAGTGGTGACTTCTCTTCTCCTTTTGTGGCTTCATACAGTGGTTTGGCAATTTGGGCGAAGTTGGGTATCCAGATTCGGCAATATCCTGCCGCTCCCAGAAAGGCTCTGACTTGCTTTCTGGTTGTTGGAGTTGGAATTCTACATACTGCTTCTTTTCTTTCTCTGCCTAATCTTCGGCTTCCTTGGGTTATACGAAAACCCAAGTATTTCACTTCTTTTTGGCATAGCTGTGCTTTTGCTCTGGAAACCTTGTATCCAGCTTCATCTAGTAACTGCAAGAGATCTTTGGTGGCTAGTATACATTCACTTTCTGATATGGCAGCTATCAGCAAATTGTCCACGTATTGGAGAAGCACTCTCTTCCCCGGGGCCACTGGATAGCTTGAAAGGTCTTGATTCAGTGCAGCACTAAAGATGGTAGGCGAATTTTTGAATCCTTGGGGTAATCTTGTCCAGGTGAGTTGGCCCCCTCTTCCAGAGATGGGGTCCTGCCATTCAAATGCAAACAATATTTGACTTACAGGGGCTAATCTTATGCAAAAGAATGCATCTTTTAAATCCAGTACAGTGAAATGGGTAGCTTCAGCAGGTATCAGTCCTAGAAGAGTGTAAGGATTGGGTACAACTGGATGTATAGTTTCAACTGCATCATTTACTCTCCTTAAGTCTTGTACTGGGCGGTAATCCTCCGTCCCAGGTTTCTTTACTGGCAAAAGTGGAGTGTTCCATGGGGATTGACATACTTTTAGTAGGCCATACTCGAGCAATCTTTGCAAGTGGCGATGAATGCCTTCAATTGCAGCTCTTGGGAGAGGGTACTGTTTGACGTGCACTGGTGTAGCACTAGGCTTGAGGGTTACAATCACTGGAGCTATATGCTTGGCTAGGCCTGGGGGACTGCCTTCTGCCCATACTCCAGGTGGTGCATGGATGTTCTTTAAAGTTTGTTCAAAATAGGTGTCTTGGATAGAGTCATCAATGTAATACCTCCATTCTTCTTCTCGGGGAACTGTCAGCAGCATTATTCCTGCTGGTTTGGCTTGGGGATTTACTGTCATTTGCATTTCTCCTTGTTCAGAGAAGGATATTTGTGCTTGGAGTTTGGCTAACATATCTCGTCCCAGTAGTGGCACTGGACATTCGGGCATGTAAAGGAATTGATGAGTTATTTGCTGTCCTCCTAGACTGCATATACGATTCTGAAGAAAAGATTTTGTTGCTTTGACACCAGTTGCTCCTATAATGGTGACTGCTTTTGTAGAGAATGGGGCTATCTTTTTGTCTATTACTGAATGTTGTGCTCCAGTATCAACCATAAAGTCCATAACTTGGTCTCCTATTTGTATTCCGACCATAGACTCCTGGAGACCTAAAGCAAACTTGGAGCCCGGTCTGTCCTAATCCACGTCATTTTCATCCTGGATTGTTGTGGCCAATGCTTGAATGGCTCCTCCTCCTCTTTCTCACTGGAATTGTTCTCGATTGGCTCCTCCGCGGTTTCGGGGATAGCCTCGTCTTTCTTCTCGCCACTGATGATTGCTGTCGTCATCTTGCTGGGCGTCTTCGAGTTGCGGGCACGTATCTCTCCAATGTCCTTCCTCTCTACAGTAGGCGCATTGGTTCACGCCTAGCTTCTGGGTCCGGCCTCCGCCTTGACCCCGCCCTCTTCCTCTGCTCCGTCGACTAGGGACACCTCCCCTTTTCTGTTCAACTATGGCCGCAGCCAAAAAATCAGCTTTCTTCTTCATCTTTCTATCACATTCTCTCTGTCTTTCATTATCACGATTCACATACACTTTATGAGCGACTTCCAGTAACTGTGTTGCATTCATGCCCGCAAACCCTTCTAACTTCTGTAATTTACGTCTAATGTCTGGTTGAGACTGGTTTACAAAAGCAGAATTCACCATACATAAACTTCCTGGTGCCTCGGGATCATAGGGAGTATACATTCTGTATGCTTCAGTTAATCTTTCATGAAAGTCTGCTGGGCTTTCATCTACACCTTGGATAACTCCTGCAACTTTGGAAAGGTTCATAGCTTTTTGGCCCCCCCTTTTCAGGCCTTGTAAAAAGCCTTGGCGAAAACGGGCTAGGGCTGTGGATCCTTCATCTGTATTTGGATCCCAATGGGGGTCTTCATTCGGGAATTCTCTCTGAGCCGCTTCCCGATGGTCTATTCTATTCTGCCCCTGTCACGGAGCTACAGGGTTATCTGCCATCCACTCAATAGCTGCTTTTCTAATTCGTGCTCGCTCCTCTGTCGTGAATAGGGTGGTCAGGAGCTGGTGGCAATCTGGCCAGGTGGGTTGGTGGGTTTCCATAATGGTAGTTACCAATTCTGTCAGTTCCTGGGGCTTACTAGTATAGGAGGCATAATGCGACCTCCAATTTAACAAATCAGTTGTTGAGAAAGGGATATACACATAAGTTAAGGGTCCCGCTACCACCTCCTCATTATCGTTCTTTATGGGCACTCCCGGGACTTGCCGTAAAGGCAGCATTTTGGCGGTAGCTGTCTTGTGGGATCTAAGGGCTGTTTTCTTAACTATCTTTCCAGGGATTACTTTCGCTTTCTCAACAGGTTTCACTTTGGGTGTATCTTTTGCTGGCTCGCTGGCACTAGCAACCACTTGTACGCTATCTTCCTCGCTTTGGGCATTCTCTTTTTCTTCTTCTTCTACCTCTGCTTCTGACTCGCTTTTTATAGCATCCTCTTCTTCAGCTAATTCCTCTCTCTGCCCTCCAGGAGGGGGTTCAGGGGTTGGGTCCCGCTCCGGCCGTCTCTGGGGTTCTGGGGCAGGACGCCGGGCTACTCTTATTGGACCTGGGGTTCGGGGCTGTCTGAGAATTATCTCCGGGGAATCAGGATCTACCAGGATGGGTTTCTTCCTGGACTTCTTATCCTGCTCTTTCATTTTAGGCTGTTCCGTTTTCTGTCTAGAATCTGTTTTCGCTAACATTATCCTGCACTGTTCCTCATAACAGCGCTGCGCCCAGGGGGGCGGATCTTCACAAATACTTAACCAGGAATCTATATAGGGGTACTGATCGGGGTGCGCTATCCGCACTCTACGGTGTACTGACTGAATAATCTCTACATTAAACGTTCCCTCTCGGGGCCAGATGGGGTCTAGATCGGGCCACTCCCTAGTACACAAAATCTGCAAACGGGCTGCTGTCATTTTAATACCATAATCTCCAGAATATCCCTCTTTAAAATGTGCGATCATACATTCTAATGGAGTGTTTCTAGTAGACCCCGCCCCTCCCATTTCGATGTGTGCGCGCAACAACAGACAAAAGGGAAAAGGAGGGCGGACCGTGGGTAAGGGGTCCTCACGGCCCTGGAAACGTATAAGGAGTACAAATAACAAGACAAGACAACAATCGCTTCCCCCTTTTCGCGACCTGAACGCGGTCGCGCCGGTCAGGAAATGCGCTACTCAGGGGTCCGCCTTCACTTGGTCCGTGCTGCCAGACCTCTCATTCACACTTCGTTCACACAATCATGCTAGCAACGTATCCCAGAATGCATTCGTTTCTATCTATTCTGACTAGTCTTTTTCCCAATTACAAAAAGGATGAGGGTTTCACCCGGCGAATTCCCATGCGGGGTTACTCGGCCCTTCCTTGAGAGGTGATCATGCTCTCTTACCAATTCCCAATATCTCGAGATTACAAATTCCAAATTCCAAGTTCCAATGGCAGTACTGCTCTTTCTATTTCTGTCTAGACACCAAATCAAAACTATACTCACCGGATCCGGTCCTCAAACTTCCCAAGCAGGCGCATGAGTTGGACCTCGGACTCCCCTCACTCGGGTTCGAGGCGTTGGCTCCAGCCGGGCCCGGCACCCGCCGAGGTCCGACCAGCTCCCTCCGATACAAGGGACCGGCGGCGCCAGGGAGCAGCCCTCGTCGGAAGGGCGCGATCCCGGCAGGACCAAGCCTATAGAGGCGGAAAGTCGTGGTATATTGCCCTATATACACTTTGATTCCACAATTTCCCGGCCAATGCACCAAGAATATGTAGCAGCAAAGCGCAGACAAACCAATGATACCAGGAGTCTGTTCAGAAGGTCCAAATCATTTATTTGTGCACAAGTCTCAAGCAAGTCAATTTCAAAATGGCTGAGCAAAGGTTTCTAGCATTACAACAACTTTTATAGACTTCTGTTCCATTCTAGGTATAGAAAAACATTTCATTGGTCCCGGTACTCTCCCGTACCTCCCGTACCCCTTCCATTGGTGCCGGTACTGATAAGATTATCCAATTATGTTCCTTCAGTGGGCATGGCACCTGCATACCCCCCTTCTAGTCCCAATTACAATGGTCAGTTCATCAACTTGTTACTTTCATACTCTCAAGGCCATAGAGCCAATTTGTGCATGCAGGGGAGCAGGGCTCTGCAACTCATCTGTCAGCACTCCCAATTATATTCCTTGCAGATGTACTTTTTCTTATCAGTAACTTTTAAACATATTTTTCTGTATTTTTCCATCTCTCAGTTTTGCTTACCTAAGTTAGTTTAGTTCTCTTACAGAGTTCTATCCTACAATAGCAGCATATTGGGGGATGTGCAATTCCTATGTGCCTCTCCACAGGCTTCATTTACAGGTCAAGCTAGTTAGGCCTGCCTGCTTATGTCAGACACCGTGGATCACAGGCCTGCACCTGCCACAACATAACGACACTCGGAGTTATATACTTTAAAATTTGACTACAAGTCAGAATACAGTATGTACACCACATTAATTGCACTAGAAAATATTGTAGAACTTGTGAAAACCGTAAATGCACAACAACTTTTAAATTTTAAGACATCTGTGTTGTTTTCTATCAGTATCAGAACCGTAATTTTTGTGCGCTCTGTTGTAAAGTATGTGCGCTCGCTCGGCGAGGTGTGTACGCGCGCACACGCGCACAGCTTAGAGGGAACAGTGTCCATATGTAGCAGCAGAGCACATACAAACCAATAATACCAGGAGTCTGTTCAGAAGGTCCAAATCATTTATTTGTGCACAAGACTCAAGCAGAATCACATTCAAAATGGCTGAGCAATGGCTGTTAGTAAAACAACAACTTTTATACTGTTCTTTTCCATTCTAGATATAGGCAAACTTCTCATTGGTCCCGGTAACCCCTTTCACCCCATCTATTGGTCCCGGTACCAATACGTAGCTCCAATGAGGACCTTGGTCTGGGCTCAGCACCTGCTTACCCCCCTTACAGTCCTCATTACAATGGTCATTTCTTAGACTCTTGATACAATTCTCCTCCAAGGTCAACTGGCTAACTAGAACATGTGGGAAAGAAGGGCACTGTAACTTTTCTTTCAGCAGAGTTAATTAATTCCATAGAAGCTTCACTCTCTTATCTATACCAATTAAACTTATTTTTCTATATTCTCTAAGTTTCGATTCTGCTTAGCTGTACTTAATTGTGCTCTGTTAAGTTTCGATTCCATGGTAGCAGCATTTAGGGGAATGTGTAATTCCTTTGGGCCTCTCCACAGGCTTCATTTACAGGTCAAGCTGTTCAGGCCTCCCTGCTCATTTCAGACACCATGGATCACAGGCCTTCGCCTACCACACATAAACCATTATTAAAAAGGACCCGGGAAATCCAGTGCTTGCTCTGAGACGAGCATTGTGGAACCTGTGTGCCTCCTTGGGAACCTGCCAAATACTTGTGACCTGGATTTACCACTGTTGGAAACAGTATTCTGGGCTTCATGGACCTTGATCTGACCCAGTATGACATTTCTTATGTTCTCCTTCTACAACAGGCAGCTGGGACATAGTTGTGCAGAATAAGTGGAAGGTCTGGATTGTCTTTATCTACCAATTTCTAATATATTGCAAATCACTGCAAGATAACAACCCTACAGGAAAATACATTATTGATAAGAGTTTGTTTTCTCTGAGTTATTTCCCAAGAAATTCCTGTACATGTGACTGTTTATTAAGAGTGTACTGTGCATCTTATCTAAGAGCGCATCTCTTCTCATGAATACAAACAGTGGTGTCCCTGAATACAAACAGTGAGAGTCAACAACATGATCACATGTCTGACAGATCTGCTTTTGTGTGTGTATGTATGCTGATGTGTACACTCTGTCCTTTCCCTCTTCTGCCCGAGGGAAGTTGGGATTACATAAAAGGAGACAGCAAGATAGGTTCAAACACTGGAAGATTCAGTTCTAGTAGAACCCGAATCCCGCTATCTGCAAAACAAAGGTGAGTCACTGGCATTGGGAAGCAGGAAGGAGAGATTTTAAGGAAGAAATGGGATGTGTATGTGTGTTTGAGGGATTGGGGGGAAAAGGACAGGGGGAGACCACAGTACAGGGACCCCTGAGTTACAGTTTAACATACCAGGGACATACTTAGGAAGTGCCAGGGGGCTCAGGAGTTGGGAGAAAGGGTCGGATGCCTCATCTGGAGGATCAGGTACTACATCAAGGGGGGAAGCAGAGGGGTCCGTTACCTCCTCAGGGAGGATGAGGGGTGAGGGGGATGTTGACCAGGGCAATCTGTTGTTTTTAAGCTGTGGCCCACCGTGACTGCATGAGCAGATAGCGCAGATGTATTGATGCATGTACTGTGCGGCAAACATCTGTCCTGTGAGGTAAATGCAGGGCAAATGCTGGCCATGTCTCCAACAGTAACCACACAGACTTACAGCTACTGCGCGATCATTTCTGCAACTAATCCATGATAATTTCAAAACTTCACCTCACTGCAGTAACAGGCCCTTATGTGTCTTTATAAAATAGCCCCAAAATGGGCACCTACACAACCTCCCCACCTAAACTACCTTTTATAAAATTACCCTACTAGGTCCCTTAAACTGGGAGGGCAAGAAGATGCCCACTGCAGGAGTGCACATGCATTTGCCACACATAAAGTGGGAATATCAATTTTAAAAAGCAACACACAGGAAAAAAGAGCATCCTGCCCTTTCCAGATTTCCGCATCTGCAAATTTCTGGAATAAATGCTCCCAACATTTTTTATCCCCTCTCATCTTTCTTGCTAGCAGTAGTACTGCTGAATTACCTCGAGGGGTCGACTGCATCATTCTGAACCCATGCCCAACAGTGCAGAAGAAACTGGGTATCACTCCTGCCCCCCACTAAATAACCAGGGAGTTCCTGGTAAAACCTGGAGGGGAAGGTTGGGGGATGGGGTTGTTTCTCAAGGGAGCCTTCCTGTCTCGGGGGGATTCAGACAAGCACGTGGAGATGCTTCAAAGATCACTTCCATAGACACCTACATATCTTTATAAACCACTAGGGGAAAACTGGCAAAAACTATAGCTAGACTGAGGTCATGAACATTTACGCCAATTGGTGTAAACGTTCACACATACAATCTTGCAACCAATGTGTGTATTTAGTGTCTCCACCCATGCTCTGTTCAGATTCTGCCTAGAACATGCCTACAATCACATTGTGTAGAAATGCACACTTTGTCACTGTGCATAATTTTATGCTCAGGAAACATTATAACATACCCTGCACATGCAGTGTGGCAGGTTGGGGGGAGCTTCGCGATGCTGTAGCCCTCTGATCTACAGTTCTGTTTCAGCCATAAACCTCATCAGGATGGTTAACACAATGGCTTTAAACAAAAAGGTGCTTTATTATCTTCAGCAAAGTAACAAAAATGCTTACCTGCGTTCACCTGCTTAGTTTTATATACTGAGTATCTGTACGACTTCTGGGACATCTAAGCCAGAACATCTGAAAAAAAAGCAGACACGTCTAAGTTCAAGCGCAATTTCACAAATGTGGGCATGCCCAATATGGACTTCTGCTGTGGCATCTACATAGACATGCCCAGAATAGTATCCCAGACCACGGGGATCTAAGAATAGCTTAATGGTTAGAGTAGTGGGCTAGGACCAGGAAAACCAGGCTTCAAAAACCTCTGCTGCTATCACGGTGGTTGTGCAGAGTACTGGGGATAGTGGCTATGTTCTCTACACCCTGAGGATCTTTGACAGCCTTTGACCCGGTGAAAAGCGGGATATAAATGCAGCTAAATAAATAAATGAGCACTTTCCCAATGCCTATTCTTTCCTGGAGCAGGTCTAAACTTAGATGGGCCTGCAGATGTCCCCAACATTTTTGAAATCAAGCAGGGATATCTAAGTCTATTGCATTGCCCCAGACATGTCTCCATCATGCCCCCTGTCAACTTGGCCATACCTGCACTAGAGACCTCTTTAAAAGCCATTTGTAAAATGGTTTTTGGGACATCTCTGTGATTTGGATGTCTGCATGCACATCTTTGGATGTCCAAATTTTGATTGCTTTTAAAATGGCTCCCATAATGTAACAAGGCAATCAGTTTCTGCTTTCCTGGTAGCTCCTTATGCAAAAGCACCAAACCCTTTTGTTCTATAGCTTAACTTTGCTTTAATCAAATAGTTCAATAATGCTCTGCTGGTTTAAACAAATCTTCAGCCCTTTAGTTTAGGAAAATCCAACCTAAGTCCTTTCAATCTGTGTAATTCACTGAGTTCCAGGGCTGGCCCAACCACTAGGCAAACTAGGCAGTTGACTAAGGCAGAAAATAATGGAGGTGGCAAAGAGCAGATCATTCAAAGCTAAATAGGTTCTGACAGCCAAGGGGGGAGTAAGGCTTAAAATCTGCCCAGGGCCCAAAACCTTGAACCAAAGTTTCTGAGTTCTCTCAGTAATTATCCACAACTGAGGTCATAAATGAAGTTTCCTGTCAATAAAGGTTATGAGCAATGTCTTTACCTCATGAAGCAAGTGGACAACTTTAACAAGAATCCCTTTCTGAGAGAAACATTGTGAGAAAGGGCTCAGTTTATATTTCCTGCCGTTTCTTGGTCAGGGTCGCGCTGCTTTCTCCATGGCTAGCACAAGCCAGTTAAGAAAAGCTTCAGCTTCTCTCTCTCTCTCATCAGGAGAAACACTTAGCAGCTCTCAGGCAGGAGTTCATAAGGACTTGTCAGAATAACTTTCTCCAGCATTACAGTTCACACAGTCTCTTTTCCACTGGCTCTCTTAGCCCCCCTCTGTTTCCTAAAGACCTTCCTATCTGTGAAACTAGGACAGACTGTCCCTCCTTTTGCTTAAACAGTAGCCGGCATTATGGCTTCCCTTCCAATGCCATCTTTGCATATTTAATCAGGCATTCATTATAACAGTCCCAAATGACTCCTACCTTACCTTGGTGGAATGATATACTGTCTCTTGTGACTCTTCCTCATGTGATAAGGACGGTTCTGTCTCCATGTCTTCTGGACTATCATGAGCTGCACTTCTGAGGTTCCAGGCAGGTGGGGACCCCGCCCTCTTCCCTGCTGCTGATCCTCCCAGGGTGACTGGTTCTCTCCCCTTTCTCATTCTGGGAGGTCTGTAATAACAGACCAGGCCAGCCTTCAGTCCCCCCCCCCCCCCCCCATCTTCCCCGTGATCCTCCCCTTACTGCTTCTGAAGGGTTTTTGGTCTGAAGAAGATGACCTTAAAGGAACAGAGGCATCTTCAGTATACAGTATGTACCTGACCCAGTCAAGCCCAGAGACCTGGCTCTCCCACAGTGGAGTTAAGCATTACTACCTCCTCTGTGTCCTAACTCTGCTTAGAGACTATGGAGGTAATTCTAAAAGTCCCATCTAAATCTACGCATGTATTTATGTGTACCTAGTCTATGAAGTCAAATCCACATAATCTGACTTTATAGAATACTAGCATAGGCGGTCATAGGCATGCATAAATGAAGCCGTGATCACTTACACTAGCTCCAGAGCAGGTGTAAATGGCGGCACCTATCTTACGCACATTGGGCAGTATTCTATAACATATGCATGTAGATTTATGCTCCCCCTATGCTCCGCTAGCACTCCTTGTGGCCTTGGGCAAGTCACTTAACCCTCCATTGCCTCGGAAGAAAGGCCTGGCAATCTACTTCCGGTGACACTGCCAAGAAAACCCAGGAGCTTCTGGGTCGCCAGGAGTCAGGGCTGACTCGAAGGCACACATTGCATTGCATGCTCCGCCAAAACTGCATGTCTGTGCACAACCACAGTAAAAGTATGCTCCATCAGTTCATGGTGCATATTTTCAGAAGAGGGATCGACTAAACTTCTAAAATAACATGGTTTAGGTATGTAAAGCCATGCAGGAAGCTAGCCACCACTTACAGAATTACTCTCTCTACATATAGTGCCATCAAAAACTGCTCTAATCTGCACGCATATGTAAGTTCTGACTTCTCCATTGAACTAAAAAGAAAAGTGAGAATACAAGTTCCTGCATGCAATGGAGTAAGTCCAGGACTGAATGATGCCTGTCGGGTGCATCTGGAGCCAGTTGGCAACCGTAGTTCCAACTCAGCCCTCATCGTCAGCCCCTTTAAAAGATGGTGGGTTCAGAAAGGAGGTCCGACCAGCCCATTCTACTACAAGTTAAATTATTGGGGAATTTACTAGCCTGTGCTACCCATGTATTCATTTTATAAATAAAGTGAGACTTGCAAAGAATTCCACTGTAAGGGATCAGCAACAATAAAAGCTTGCTTACATGTTCTGCAAATCGAATGCTTTGCATCATCAAAAGACCCTATCCCCCTGAACGCAAGGTGCATTTAGGACCATATGCAGTCAGAACTTGTGATAACTGAACAGGTGCTATGTCATGCAATGCCTTACTAACTAGAGGGAAAAAATGATGCTGACTAATCAATGCAAAAGATGAAAGGTAGGCACGATGAAGCTAATGTTATAAATCCCTGGATGTTTAACATGCATTTTCATGTGCATGTATTATGTCTGTTTTATAAAGCAAGTATTTATACTCGAATTCAGAGAATACAGAGTAAGGGGGCTAGTTAGTAAGGTGCATTTTTAGTATCTAGGTCCTATTGAATAAAATGAGACCTGCATTATGGTTAATTCACCTGCATTAACGTTCACATACCTTAGGGGTATGTTTACTAAACTGCAGTAACGTTACAGACCGTGCGTTATGTAACGTTAACACGCGGTATGTAACGGTAACGCGCGGTATGTAACGTTAACGCAAGTTAACATTACTTAACGATCGTTAACATCCCCGGCCGCAGTAAACACCGCAGAGGGTGGAGAGAGGGTGAGGAGAAGGGGTCAGTGGGCGGGGAGAGACTCCCTGCACACTAACGCGCTGAACTGAAGGGCTGAATCCTACCGCGAATGAAAACCTGCCGTTAGATGCACATTTGCAGGAGAGAGAAACCATTTCAGTGTCAGCAATGTACAGCATAGACAGGGAGCCCAAGTAACGTGATAGTAGTGCTCCATTTCCAGCAACAGCATACTGCCCAAGTATGAAAGGCCACTATGGCAATGGTGCAAGTGGGGCATAGGGGGATGCAGGCGAGACATGTAGCGGGGACAGCGGGGGCACAGGGTGGACTAGGCGGGCGCCTAGTTGGCACATAGGAACATAGAAACCTGAAATCATGACAGCAGCTGACAAAGGCCAAACACAACCCACCTACATCTACCTGGTCCACCTGAGCTAACAGTTGCCAGGGCACTGACCTGACATCCCCCCAGCCAACCCTCCCCCAAGTAGAAGGAACAGACTATTGGTAGGCTGTGAAGGGGGGAATGTGAGGATGCTCATGTATGCCCCATGCCCCAGACCCCACTCTCTAGGCAACCACCTATCCACACAGTGGATGGCCTGGGACTGCGCACTACCAGCACCGACAGCATATGGCCATGTTAGCATGGCAGGGGGGTTGGTGTGTGCCCATGCTGGAGGGGGCAGTGGCACCTGCCTGCAGTGGACCTAGGCCATGCCCTGTACCAGTACGTGGTGTGCAGTGCAACATAAAAGGTCTGGCTGAGGAAAAGTACAGTTAGCCCCAGGGACCACCATGCATCTGTGGCAACAGTGTGGTGCAGTACACCCAACCAGTGTGTCCAGAAGCAGAGGGACACAGGTTCCTGCAGAGCATGTCCCTATGTTTTACCCTACAATGTAGATACAACAGCAACATGTGCAAAGCCCAAAGCAGTGGCGAACAGGGGTACAAACACCTACTCACACAGGCTCCACAATCCAAAGATGCATGGAGAGTCAGGCTGTTGGCACCAGCATTGAGCTGTAGTTATCACCAGGGCACTACTACTACCTCCTGAACAGTTTAGCAATGTCAGCACTGTGATCAGGATCAGTGTGGCGGGCAGGGTTGCCAACCACCCCTATCTTTGCACAATGCTGCAATAGGAGTGTGTGCGCGTAGGTCCATCCATTGTTTCGCGGCCGCCCACACCCCACCGGGCCCACAACGTCCCACTGTTACCAGCGTTAGCCTGAATATGTGCATAATGAGGTGCAAAGTGTTGTGGGTATGGCCCGGACAGGGCGGATTGGCCAGGATGCATCTTCACAGGGTGTGGGGCAATGGCTGGGACACTGTAGTGCCCAACCACCGCCTGCATGGACAGGGTGGCCACAGCATGGCATGCTGGGAGGGCACTCACTCTAACCGAGCAGTGACCATGGCATGTCTAGGCTCCCACATAGCGCTCTACATTATCTGTCTCCAGTGATGCTTTTGTATTTTTAGTGTTGAGGTACTAATCACTGTGATGTCTGCTTGGTGCACCGAGTTTCTCTGTGAGCATGTGTTATGGACTGGCTAGTGGACTGTCTGCAGTCAGATTGCGCATGGTTCGAACACCTATAAGGTGTAGTCTGATTGTACTGTCTGCTGGTGACTGGCAGACAGTGTTGTGCGGCAGTTGGGGTGTTCCAGACCTAACCCCAACATTGCTGCTATTTTGCCCCAGGCACGGCTCTGGCCCACCAACCCTAGAGGGCTGTCTTAAACCAGCAGGATGGAGGTTGTTTCACTGGGGCTGGGGCACCTGTCCCTTACCTACAAAAAAGGTGATATGGGTTATTTGGGGTATGTAGTGTATACCACTTTGACCTTATAAAGGCACAGCTGCATACACCTCATGCAGGTCTAGAAAACCCCTTGGCCCTGATAACAGGTGCCCATGTCAGCCAGACCCTAACACAGAGTACACACTAATCTGGGTAGTGTCTGGTCACAGAGAGCCACATGTGACTGCAGAATACAGATGGACGCCAAATTACCTTCGGCTGCACTGCAAGGAACACCTGTCACACACTGATAGTGATGGGGACGTACAGCAGAACCTAGCTCTAGCACCACATGTTCTGCGGACCTAGTGCTGGGCACCCATCCTATCTCTCAGGGTGAACACAGAACCTGCACAATGGCATGGTCTGTAGCTACACTGCGCCAGTATCACACACTGTCAGTTCGTCTTTCCAAGTTGAGGTACCGGAGAGGTGCAGACCCCATTTGCTGATCAGCTGTAGACAGCTATTCAGCTTTCAGGAAATGGAAAAAAGAGCCAAACGACGAAACCTGGAAACAGCACAAGCACTGGCAAGTCAAATGCAAGGCATTGATAAGGCAGGCAAAGGGAGAATTTGAGAAGAAGCTTGCTGCAGAAGCAAAAACGCGAAGTAAAGACCTTTTATTTTATTTATTTATTTATTTATTTAACAATTCTTTTATACCGCGCTATTACAATCAGTGCGGTGTACAATGAACAAGAACATACTACAATGCATACAAGTAACATTGAGTTTTACATTAAACAGGGAACTTCAACAATAGGACAACCGGGGGAACTATGTACAGATTAACTTAATGTACTATGTACAGATTAACTTAATGTTATATACAGTAATATGTACATTCGTAGCAAAAAACCTGTGAGAGAGTCAGTTGGTCCATTAGATGATAAAGGGGTTAAAGGAGCACTAAGAGGCGACAAGGCGATAGCAAAGAGACTGAACGAATTCTTTGCTTCAGTCTTTACTGAGGAAGATGTAGGGATGTTACCCATGACTGAAGTGGTATTTAAAGGTGCAGAAGAATTGAAGGAAATATCGATACATCGAGAAGATGTATTACAACTATTAGATAAGCTGAAGAGTAGCAAATCACCTGGGCCGGATGGTATACATCCAAGGGTATTGAAAGAACTGAAATATGAGATTGCAGACCTGCTATTAGTAATCTGTGAACTATCATTAAAATCATCTCTAATACCTGAAGATTGGAGGATCGCCAATGTAACACCAATTTTTAAAAAGGGTTCCAGGGGTGATCCGGGAAACTACAGACCGGTGAGCCTGACGTCAATACCGGGAAAAATGATAGAAACCATCATAAAGAATAAAATTACTCAGCATGTAGATAGTCATGAACTAATGAGAGACAGCCAACATGGCTTTAGACAAGGAAGATCTTCTCTTACTAATCTGTTATGTTTTTTTGAAGGAGTGAATAATCAGGTGGACAAAGGTGAGTCGGTTGATATTGTGTATCTGGACTTTCAGAAAGCCTTTGACAAGGTCCCTCATGAGAGACGTTTGGCAAAACTAGAGTCATGGGATAGGAGGCAGTGTACTATTGTGGATCAGGAACTGGTTAAAAGATAGAAAGCAGAGGGTAGGGCTAAATGGCCAATTTTCCCAATGGAGAAAGGTGAATAGTGGTGTACCCCAGGGATCTGTGCTGGGTCCGCTGCTTTTTGACATATTCATAAATGACCTGGAAAGTGGAATAACGAGTGAGGTTATCAAATTTGCAGATGACACAAAACTATTTAAAGTTGTTAAAACCCAAGAGGATTGTGGAAAATTGCAAGAGGATCTTGATAAATTGGAAGACTGGGCATCAAAATGGCAGATGAAATTTAATGTGGACAAGTGCAAGGTTATGCACCTAGGGAAGAACAACCCAAACTATGGTTACACGATGCAAGGTTCCACATTAGGAACCACCACCCAGGAAAAAGATTTAGGCGTCATTGTGGATACCATGTTAAAACCCTCGGCCCAGTGTGCAGCGGCGGCCAAGAGAGCAAATAGAATGCTAGGTATGATAAGGAAAGGAATGGAAAATAAAACAAAGGATATTATAATGCCTCTATATCGTTCCATGGTGAGACTGCACCTTGAATATTGTGTGCAATTCTGGTCGCCGTATCTTAAAAAGGATATAGAGTTATTAGAAAAGGTTCAGAGAAGAGCCACCAAAATGGTAAAGGGGAAGGAAGGATACTCCTATGAAGAAAGGCTAAAAAGGTTAGGGCTCTTTAACCTGGAAAAGAGACGGCTGAGGGGAGATATGATAGAAGTCTATAAATTAATGAGCGGAGTGGAACGGGTAAACGTAGATCGATTGTTTACCTTATCAGAATATAGAAAGACTAGGGGACATGCAATGAAGCTACAGGGTAAACTATTTAAGACTAATAACAGAAATATTTTTTCACTCAACGTGTAATCAAACTCTGGAATTTGTTACCGGAGGATGTAGTAAAGGCTGTTAGTGTAGCTGGGTTTAAAAAAGGTTTGGACAAGTTCCTGGAGGAAAGGTCCATAAGCCATTATTAAGAAGGGACCCAGGATATCAATGCTTGAACCAATACAAGCATTGTGGAACCTGTGTCCCTAGGGGAAACTGCTAGGTACATATGACCTAGATTGGCCACTGTTGGAAACAGAATACTGGGCTTGATGGACCTTGGTCTGACCCAGTATGGCATATCTTATGTTCTTATGTTCTTATGTGCATTGCATCATGGGTACTGGTGGGGTTACCCTATCCTGGCACTCAGAGCAGATAGTTTGTGCGGTGACCTGCAGTCCTTCTGTACCCAGTCATTGCTGTGACATACACCACGGAGGTATAGCCTACTGGTTAATACAATGCCATTCTCGGCAGTGTTCAATGGTTCCATTCCTCATTGTTCCCTCCTCTTATGCCTCTCGTACTCAAATAGTGTGCATGCCTGTAACAGTCATATTTTTGCAGATCTGTGCTGCCTGCCCATAATACCCTCGCCACAATTGCCAACATTCCCTCGGTCCGTCTATCTGCGTCTGTCAGCTGTGTAGAGTCCTGTCTGCCTGTGCGGGCTGCCACCCCATGTCCTGCACTGCTACCCTTTCCTGCATTGCGCCTCATCGTGCTTGCCTCACCTGTGCCTGATCTGCATGGCACCACCACTCCTCTGTCCACCCATCATTGTAACTATCCTGCCACCCTCGCCTCTACTGGGGGACACGTATTCCCATCGTCTGCCACCAACTGTCTTTCCAGTACTTTACATTGCCAACACCCTGTGCTGTGGTACAGTTGCCCCCACCATGTTTGTCATCAGTACTGGCAGCCACATGGGCTTCCCGCAGATATGGCGGGTCCAGCGGCTCCCAGCTCTCCCTCCTTCACTCACTGCTTCATTGCCTTTCCTGAGTGCTCTATCTAGTGTTGGGGTTACATCTGTCTGTGTTCCTCACAGGTCATGCATGTCATCCTGCAGCACCTTGCAGCCCTTAGGGCACACTAACCTAGGGCACCGTAACTTTGTTAGGCCACCTTAACCTATGGTTCCATAGCCCAGGGTGCATTCTAGAGTGCCTTGTCCAGGGTTGCCTACTACAGCGCTTTCCCTAAGCAGCCCTATAGGGTGCCTTATGATGCACCTAACAAGGCGCCTTACAAGGCACCTTACAGGGTGCCTTACCAGGCACGTTACAGGGCGCCTTACCAGGCACGTTACAGGGCGCCTTGTAAGGTGCCCTGTAAGGTGCCTTATGAGGCGCCTTGTAATGCGCGTTAGTTTGTAACATGCGCTAGCTGATACGGCTTGCTGTAACGATGCACCGCCCACGCATTTATATGGGCATCTGTACCTTTACCATGGAACCTAACGCGAATGACATTACCGCAGTTTAGTAAACATACCCTTTAGTAATTAGTTAGCACATGTAGGACCAAAAATACCACTTCATTTTAACCCAAAACAAACCAATTTTTGAAATTGTCATCATAATTACGTCTTCTATGCATGCTACATCTTTTTGTGTGTACATTATTTCATAGGCATATGCGCGCACAAGCAATCTAAGCCCATAATTAATTTTTAGGTGCCCAAACAAATCTGAAATGCAGATGCCTAGTATCTAGCCCCCTATGTGAGAAAGTATGTGTGTATGTTAAGATGCGATCACTTGTGCCAAACTTAGAGGGAGCAGGTGGAAATGACCACACCCACTTTTCACAATTGCGCATGTAGATTAACGAATGTTATACTCTATGCATGTTATTGCTCACCTCGTCCATGGACTGCCCAAACTCTGCCCATGTGCACGTATGTTCATGCTAGGTGGTATTTATAAGAGGTCATTTATGCATAAATGACTGCAATACCATCATTTGCATGCATGGCTCGCATGTAAATCTAGGCAGCGGAGTGGAGGAGTGGCTTAGTGGTTGGGGCAAGGTACTTCAGTCCAGAAGGTCAGGGGTTCAAATCCCACTAGAGGACAGCAACCTTGGGCCGGAAGGACTGGGGTTTCTAGTCCCACAGGTGCTCCTTGTGGTCTTGGGCAAGCCACTTAACCCTCCATAGCCCATGTTCCCTGTAAAATAGTTATCTCCAAGTTATAATGTCCTGTTCAATGTAATTTCAGTTTGTTCAATGTAAACCGCACTGATGCAGAATAGCGCGGTATATAAGAGAATGTAAATAAATATAAGAGAATGTAAATAAATAAAATTACTCCCAATATGATCAAAACAAGAATCATCAAAGCTGGAGCATCACATTTTGTGACAATTTTAAAGACCTAGCTGTATGTTTAGGAAATAAACTGCATTCATATCATATTTTCACTTTGCACGTTGCTAGGCGAGATTAAGAACTGTCAGCCTGATATTCAGCAGGGCTTATGCAATTAGCAGCACAAGCCCAATAGTGCCACTGAATATCACCATCGACTACTCCAGCACTATCGGGTTTATACTGGGACAGTCTGAGGGTAAAGTTAGGGCAGAACCAGGACTTATCTAGATAGAGGTGATTTTCAGTGTCACTATCCAGATAGCAAAAAACTGTCTTCAGTGCTATGTGGTTGGTTAACTCAGTAGAGGTGCTGAGAATTACAGCTATCTGGATAGCTTCAGGCAGCCAGCAGTGAATCCATATATTCAGCATTCTGATACTGGTACTGAATATCTGGATTTTTTTTGCCCATGACTGCCGGAATTTAGGAAAGCACTGACAGTTACGGGCTGAATATCGGCCTCCGTATTTATACTTTTTATTCTTTCCAACCCAACAAAGTCTGTGAGCATAATAACTCTCCAAATAATGAATGGAAAATACAGTTTGACATGCTGGAAGAAGCTGGTGAAAAAGACACACAGAGTTACAAAATGGGCCAAATCAGATCGGGCTTCCAGAGAAAAAAGCCCCTCCCCCAAAAATGGCCAAATGCATTTCTATGGGAGAAGAAGTTCCATATGACTGACCCACACTATGGGGTATGTTTACTAAAGAGCGTTAAAGTAACAGGCGTTAAGCTCATAAAAGATAAGGGACATTACAGCGTAATGGGCGTTAGGGAGAATTTAACACGCATTAACAGGATAACAGGTGGTAAGGTGACCAGGCTCCCTAAGATGTCATAAGATGCCCTAACAGGAGATAAGGTGCCCTAACAGGAAATAAGGTGCCGTAATAGTTAAGGTGCCCTAAAGTTAATGCGTCCTAACAAGGCGCCCTAACAGGAGATAAGGCGCTCTAACAGTTAAGGTGCCCAAACAGGAAATAAGGTGCCCTAACAGTATAGGTGCACTAAGATATGATAAGTTGCCCTAACATGAGATAAGGCATTCTAAGGAGAGACAAGGTGCCCTAGGGTGGAAAGCATGCACCTTAAAGCAAGACCAGGCTGTAAGCAAAATGCTGAATAGAGCACCAAGGAATGTCACTATAAAAGTGATGGAAGGAAGGACAGGTGGGAGTTGATGGACCTGCCATATAGGTAGGCACCCTATGTGCTAGCCAGTAAAATGGACGAGCAAGTGGAAGGCAGCTATAGCGTTGCACAGGGTGCTGCCAATGTAAAGTGCTGCAGTGACAGTGTATGGCATAATATGGGGAAGACGTGTCCCCCAGCGGAGGCAGAAGAGACAGGATGTTTGCAGTGATCAGCACAGGAGAGGCGAGCATGAAGAGCCGTAATGCTGAAAAGAGTGCCAGTATAGGCACTCTACAAACTACTCATAACAACGTTTAAACTCATTCACAATATTGCTCCCTCATACCTTGACAACCTAATCACTAAGCAAGCGCACAACAGGAACAGAAGAACCATACATCTCAACACTCTCTGTGTCCCAACCAGCATAAGATCCGTTAAAACAGAAACAAGCAACAGAGCATTCACCTATGCAGCGCCGATCCACTGGAACCAGCTCCCCCCTGAACTCCGAATGTCAAATAACCTGAATGAATTCAGAAGGAACCTCAAAACCCATTTATTCCAGGCATACTACAACCCAACCTAATTACAGCACCTTACCACAACAAGTTCTCATCTGACCCCCATAATGACACTCGGAATACACGCAGCATATGGACGACCGATATGTAATCCTGTATATATGTATATTTTATCCCCCTCCCGCGCACCTTTTAATCTACTGTTTATTCAGATTTGTGAAAAGTATCTAATCACTAATTCGTGTGTTATGTAAATCATTGCTCAAATCAAAATTGTAGTCTTAAAAATTCATTGTATTGTACGATACATGATGATTCTGTAAAGTAAACCGCGGCTGATCGTAGGAAGCAGCGGTATACAAATGTTTACTAAATAAATAAAATAAATAAATAAAATAAGGTCATGGAGTAAGAGCTTGCACAAGAAGATAGAACTGTTCACAGCCAACAGAGGCAGATAGATGGGCTGAAGGATGAATGGCATGGTCTGGCAGCACAGATTTGCGGAGCCCTGACTGTAACAGGCATGAAAAGGATCTGAGTAGCACAGTCACAAAGAGAAAAGGTAGGAATAGAACTCCTGTGCCCTGCCTAAGGAGAGTTTGAACTAACCAGTACGCTACACCTCCACACCGCTCTGCACAGCAATGGCTGGATATAAAGAGACTGCAGGTCACCGCCTAAAGTTGCTGTGTGTGCCGGTATAGGGTGGCCCCACCAGCACCCATGATGCAATACACATGCAGAACAGCAGTCTACAGCTGATCACCAAATGGAGAATGCACTTATCCATCCCCTCAGCTCAGTAGGAGGACCTGACAGTGAGTGATACACATACAGAGCAGCTAGAAGCCATGCTACTGAGCAGTTCCTGTAGTCACCCTGAGGGTGAGGGTGGGTGCCCAGCATCAGGTCCCCAGTATGTGCCCATGCTGCAGATCTCTATTGCTATCAGGGGTTGGCAAGTATTCTTTGCAGTGTGTTTACACTAGTCACTTTGCGTCACGCTGTATGTGCCAGTCTGTTAGACTGGGATCATGTAGAACAATGCATTGCTATACCCAGTTTTACAATGCTGATGCCATGGCTACCTACTACCAGGAGGGATGGAGGGGGGTGTCTAGACCTGCATGAGATATATATAGTTTATTTTGCAATGCCTATATACCACATTTCACCGGATCAAAGGGTGTATGGTTAGTTACAGTATATAATCCCCTTGTCCCCGCAAGCTACGTTTTGTACCTGAAGCAATGGAGGGTTATATGGCCTGCCCACGGCCACGAGGAGTGTGGGACCATAAACTCCAAGTTCCTCCTGTCTGAGGTGGCTGTCCTCCAGTGGGGTTGTGAACCGAGGAAACAGGGAGAAGTAGAGAGTTATCCACAGAGACTAAGAAAGGAGGAAGGGGAGAGGAAGTTCTAGGGGGGAAAATAAGAAGCTCAGTTTTGGCTGTATTCAATTTCAAGCAGCAGTGAGACATTTAAGCAGCAGTGTTAGAAAGGCAGGCCAAGATCCGGGTCTGGATTTTTGGAGAGATTTCAGGAGTAGAGAGGTAGATCTGTGGGAGTTACCAGCATAAAAATAGTACTGAAAGCCATGGGAAGAGATGAGTACACAAAGGGACTGGGTATAGAGACAGAAAAAGAGTGAACCCAAGACTAACCAACTGAGAGCGGGATAGCAGCAGAGGAGGATCCACCAGAACAAACACTGCAAGAGTGATGGGAGAGATAAGAAGAGAACCAGGATATTACAGAGCCCTTAAAACCAAGTGAGGACAAGGTATGAAGGAGAAGGTTATGGTCAAAAGTGTCAAAAGGAGCAGAGAGGTCAAGAAGGATGGGGACTGAGGGTCCTTGGATTTTGCCAGGAACCAGTCACTGGAGACTTTGACAAGAGCCATTTCAGTAGAATGTGAGGGACAAAAGTCAGATTGTAAAGGATCCAGAAAGGCTTGAGAGGAGCAAAAGTCAAGGCAATGATGGTGAACCACACATTCAAGTAGATTAGAAACGAAGGGGAGGAAGAAGATGGGTTGACAGAAGGACAGGTAGGATCAAGTGAGGGTTTCTTGAGGAGAGGTGTAACTACAGCATGCTTGAAGGCTGCAGGGACAGTTGCAATGGAGAGCGATAGGTTGAGAATATGAGAAATGGAAGGGACTACAATGGAGGAGATGGGGCTTAGGAGACAGGTGGGAATAGGATCAAAGGAGCAAGTAGTAAGTTTGGAGGAGGAAAGTAGGTGTGCAGTTTCCCCCTCAAAGATCACAGAAAAGGAAGAAAGGGTAGCAGAGGTAGAGAGGGAAGTTGGCAGAAAGGGAGGGAGGGGTCGGAGATGAAGGCATCTTGAGGAGAGAGTTGAGGGTTGTAAAGAGACGGCGAGGGTCAGAGGCAAGAGATTTAGTCAGATGGACATAATAGTTTTGTTTGGCGAGTGCTATGGATGACTGGAAAGAGACAAGCATGAATTTGAAGTGTAGAAAGTCTTCAAGGGAGCAGGATTTGAGCCAAGCATGCTCAGCTGAACGGGTACAGGAACGTAGATAATGGGTAGTGAAAGAAAGCCAGGGCTGGGGTATAATATGCCTCACAGGATGTGACATGGGTGGAGCGAGAGCATCTAGAACAGAGGAGGGTGAAGCATTATAGGAAGCTACTGCCTCAGACTCAGATGACATAGTGGAGGAAAGAGATGATGAAACAGTGGAGGAGAGAACCAAAAGGGTCAATAGAATGAAGATTTCTAAAGGAGTTGGAGGTGATAGGACGAGGCTCAGGTGGTGGGTGATGAAGAGTGAAGCTTAGCAGGTGATGGTCAGATAAGGGAAGAACTGAGGTACAGATGTCTGAGGGTAAGCAATTAGAGAGAAATACAAGGTTAAGGCAGTGGCCATGCTGGTGAGTGGGGGCAGTAGAGCAAAGCTGGAGATTGAATGAGGAGGTAAGGGAGAGGAGCTTTAAAGCATAAGGAACAGAGGGGTTATCAATATGAATGTTAAAATCCCAGAGAATAAGAGTGGGGGAAGAGGAATCTAGAAAGAAGGAAAGCCATTGAGAAAGGTAGAGGTGGACTTGTCAGGGGGTTGATAAATGACAGCTACTCGGAGAGGTATTGGAATGAAAAGGCCGATGGAGTGGACTTTAAAGGAGGGAAAGGAGCAAGATTGAGGCAGCAGGAGGGGTTGGAATTGGTAAGAAAGAAAAAGTAGAAGCCCAACACCACCACCACGGCCAGTAGGATGAGGTATGTGAGAGAACTGATAACCGCCATGACAGAGAGCAGCGACTGATGCTGTGGCTTCTGGGAGGAGCCAGGTCTCAGTTAGAGCAAGATGATGGAGAACATTAGAGGTAAGAGATCATTAGTATAAGCTTATTTGAGATGGAGTGTGCATTCCACAAGACACATGAGAAAGGGAGAGAGAAAGGGGAAAAGAGAGAGATATGAATAAGATTAGAGGCGTTGCGTGAAGATCTCTTCTCAGAATGTGACAAACATCCAGGGGGGCCAGTGTTGAGGTTGATATCTCCGGATGAGAGAAGGAGAAGGACTAGAAGAGTGTGGGGCAGAGAAGAGACAACACGGCGGTAATGAGGGTGAGGTTGTCTTAGAGAGAGAGGAGATGGCTAAATGAGAGGGAGAAAGTGGTGAAGCTCAACAGCTGATGACAGGGCAGAGGACAGGATGGAGGTGGAAGTGAGGATGGTAAAAGGGATATAAGGAGGGGAGGAGTGAAGGTGTTGGTAGGAGGAGAGACAATTAGGGAGTTTGAAGAATAGGACGGTTAAGTAATGAGGAGCCATAGAAGAGAGATGGAGAGGAGAACAGAGGCCAGAAGAAATAAGGATAGATGGGAGTGAGACCACAGGGGATTAAGTGCACCTGTGAATAAGCGAGGTAATGAGCAGATGACAGCTAGAAGAGACTGAATGCCAGGGGGTGGGTGGGTAGAGGGGAGGGGGGTGGGATAAAAGTTGGGAGGATATGTAGGAGACAGGTAGGAAAATTGAACAAGCATACAGATAAAGAAACAGCACACTAACAGTGACAAAATTAATATTTCAGTGGGCACACAGGACTCACAAGCTGGCAGGTAAGAGTGCCCAAAGGGAGAGAGGCAAACAGAGCTAAACACACTTGGAAGACAGGAAAAGGAGCTATACAGTATCTCAGCAAGGGGAGGGGGTAGTCACTCAGGTAGATTAGAGCAGAGAAAGGAAAAAGCTTACAACTCTGCAGGAATGGAGACAGAGTTAGGATAGGTATTGAATTAAATGTTAACTTGACCTCCACAGACAAACCAGATAGTAGAAGGAAAGTTGCAGTTAGTTATAGAGAGGAGCAAGAGAGAGAGGTGAGAAAAGCTGAACAATAGTGCAAAAGGTATAAATGAGGTAAAAGAGCACACTAACAATGATAACTAAATAAATATGCAGAGAGGGGCAGACAGGACTCACAAAAAGCAAGCAGATTCAAAGTGCCAAGCAGAGCTTATAATGGAGCAGTTCTCCTCCCAGAGGAGGGAGAAGCAAACTAACTGTTTTCAAATAGGCAGAAGCTGTAGAACTAAATAAAACTGCAAAGCAACATGGAAAGGATAGTGGATGCCTAGAATGCCCTCCAGGTAGAGGGGATGGGGGCAAAAACAGTGACGGAATTCAAAAGGCATGGGTGAGGCACAGAGGACCCCTTTGTAACAATAGGAGGGAATCAAAGCAAACTTAAGTAACTTTCAAATGTCAAAGAGGGGAAAGCTGAAAACCCTAAACAAAGGCACAGAGATGGATAATCTGCATGGGCAGTGGGTACAACCCTCACCATCACCCTGGGCAGATGATATGGACCATGGAAGTCTTTATCTGCCATCGTTTACTATATAGAGCAAGTTTAATATTAAAAGTAATCACACTGATATTCAAAACCACTTGTGCCGCAAATATTGGGTGCTAACCGCAGAAAGATCATTTTGAAAATCCCCTGGCATGGACAATACATAACCTTTGGGCCCTGTAAACTGCTACTGGGGCAATTTTATAAAGTGTTTTTTTCATGGGGGAAATGCTTGATATAAAACTCCATGCCTAGCAATATGCGTGCCAAAAGAAGCAGGTGTACTTTTATACAATCCAAAAAGAAGAGGCAATAAATTCCGCAAATTAGCACAGAAAGACACAAATAGCAAGCGGAAGGCAATCATGCATAAAGAGACGTTTTATTCCTGGGCCCTCCACTTGTTCACACTTTTATACCAACCATGCATGGAAATTCCTGGGCATGGCATTTGGGGAGCTGGGGCAGAGTAGTGAGATAAACATATAGGGGGCATATTCAAAACTATTAACATACAAAAATAAGATATTCAACACTGGGTCAGACCAAGGGTCCATCAAACCCAGTATCCTGTTTCCAATAGTGGCCAATGCAGGTCACAAGCACCTGTCAGGTTCCCAAAAGGTATACATATTCCATGCTGCTTGTCCCGTGGGTAAGCTGTGGATTTTCCCAATCCTCTTTAATTATGGGCTTTTCCTCCAGGAACTTGTGCAAACCTCTCTTAAATCCAGCTACATTGCTTTTACTACATCCTCTGGTAACAAATTCCAGAGTTTGATTACGCGTTGAGTGAAAAATATTTTCTCCGATTAGTCTTAAAGGTGCTACATTGTAGCTTCATTGCATGACCCGTAGTCTCTCTATGTTTTGAAGGAATAAACAACTGATCTACATTTACCCATTCCTCTCCATTCATTATCTTATAGAACTCTATCATATCTCTTCTCAGCCATCTCTTTTCCAAGTTGAAGATCCCTAACCTTTTTAGTCTTTCCTCATAGGGATATCCTATCATCCCCTTTACCATTTTTGTCGCTCCTCTCTGTATCTTTTCTAATTCTGCTGTATCACTTTTTAGATATGATGACCAGAACTGCACACAGTATTCAAGGTATGGCTGTACCGTGGTACGATACAGCGGCATTATACTGTAATATCCTTTGTTTTATTCTCCATTCCTCTTTTTATGATTCCTAGCACTCTATTTACTTTCTTGGCTGCAGCTGCACACTGGGCAGAAGATTTCCATGGTAATGTCCACTTCCTTTTCTTGGGCAGTGATTCCTACTGTGGAACCTAGCATCAAGGCCATGCCTATCAAGAATCTCGCTCTGTGCGACTTGCACATTGGGTGCGTCCCTGCCCCTGCACCTTCATCTAGCCACTTTCTGGATGGGGAGGGAGAGAAGAGGCACACTAAGCAGATCTGTTCCTTCCTGCTCTGATGCTGCATCAGAGGAGGGAGGGACCAGACCTGCTTAACGTGCCACGAGAAGGCTTAAGGGGTGCATTTCAGCTGTCTGCCATTGCCTGTCACTGCTGAGGGAAGAAAAAGTGGTGGCAGCAGACAACGGCAGACATTTGAAATGTGCCCCTTAATCTTTTGTACCCTATGCGGCGGCACCGTTCACGCAGGGCTAGGTACAGTCCTGCCTAGCATTATGGGGAATGTTTACTAAACTGCGGTTATGTCACCCGCGTTAGGTTCCACGGTAAAGGTACAGATGCCCATATAAAGTCATGGGCGGTGCATCGTTACAGCAAGCCAAATCAGCTAACGCACATTACAAGGAGCCTTAGACAAACGCGCGTTACAAGGCGCCTTATAAGGTGCCTTGTAAGGTGCCTTGTAACGTGCCTTATAAGGTGGCTTGTAAGGTGCCTCATAAGGCACCTTGTAAGGCGCCCTATAGGGCTCCTTAGGCTAAGCGCCATATTAGGCACCCCTGGACAAGGCACCGTAGAAGGCACACTGGGCTATGGAACCATAGGTTAAGGTGGCCTAACAAGGTTACGGTGCCCTAGGTTAGTGTGCCCTAAGGGCTGCAAGGTGCTTCAGGATGACATGCATGACCTGTGAGGCACAGAGACAAATGTAGCCCTAACACTAGATAGAGCACTGAGTAAAGGCAATGAACAGGTGAGTGAAGGAAGGAGAGCTGGGAGCTGCTGGACCTGCCATATCTGTGGACATCTCATGTGGCTGCCAGTACTGTTGACAAACATGGTGGGGGCAACTGTACCACAGCATAGGGTGTTGGCAATCTAAAGTACTGGAAAGACAGTTGGTGGCAGACAATGGGAATACGTGTCCCCCAGTGGAGGCGAAGGTGGCAGGATAGTTACAATGATGAGTGCTCAGAGGAGTGGTGGTGCCATGCAGATCAGGCACAGGTGAGACAAGCATGAAGAGAGGCACAATGCAGGAAAAGGTACCAGTGCAGGACAAGGGGTGGCAGCCTGCACAGGAAGACAGGACTCTACACAGCTGAGAGACGCAGAAAGATGGACCAAAGGATTGTTGGCAACAGTGGTGGGGGTAATATGGGCTGGCAGCATGGATCAGCAAAGATATGACTGTTACAGGCATGCAAAATATCTGAGTTGGACAGGCATGAAAAGAGGGAACAACAAGGAATCAAACCCATGACCCTTAGAATGTCATTGTACTAACCAGTAGGCTATATCTCTATGGCTCGTTGCACAGCAATGGCTGGGTACAGAAGGACTGCAGGTCACCGCACAAACCGTCTGCTCTGTGTGCCAGGATAGGGTAACCCCACCAGCACCCATGATGCAATGCACATGCAGAACAGCGGTCTACAGCTGATAACCAGATGGGGTCAGCACTTCTCTGGTACTGCAGCGTGGTAAGATGCACTGACAGTGCATGATACTGGCACAGAGTAGCTACAGACCATGCCATTGTTCAGGTTCTGTGTTCACCCTGAGGGTTAGGATGGGCGCCCAGCAGTAGGTCCGCAGTACATGTGGTGCTAGAGATAGGTCCTGTTCCACTTTCCCAGCACTGCTAGTGTGTGCCAGGTGTTCCTAGCAGTGCAACCACAAGTACTCCTGTGTCCTGCAGTCACATATGGTCCTGTGGGGCCAGAAAACACCCAGATTAGTGCATCCCCAGTGTTAAGGTCTGGCTGTCATGGGCACTTGTTTTCAGGGCAGAGGGGTGTCTAGACTTGCATGAGGTGGATGTAGTACTGTTTCTACAGGTCAAAGTGGTATACACTATATAACCCAAAGGACCCACAATCACCCATTTTGTAGGTGAGAGAGTGGAGGGACAGGCACCTGATCCTGGCTGTAGGACAAGCAACCACAGTCCTGCTGGCAGAGAACAGCCCTCCAGGGCTGGGGGGCCAGAGCCATACCTGTGACTGTGGCAGAACAGCAGTAATGCTTGGGCTAAGCCAGGGAAACCTCAACTGCCCCACACCACCATGGTCTGCCATTCACTAGCAGACAGCACAGTCAGACTGTACCTGCAGCACCCTACAAGGTGTTCCAACCATTGGAGTGGAGGAGTGGCCTAGTGGTTGTGGCAAGGTACTTCAGGCCAGAAGGTTGTGGGTTCAAATCCCACTAGAGGACAGCAACCTTGGACTGGAAGGACTGGGGTTTCTAGTCCCACAGGAGCTCCTTGTGGTCTTGGGCAAGCCACTTTAACCCTCCATAGCCCATGTTCCCTGTAAAATAGTTATCTCCAAGTTATAATGCCCTGTTCAATATAATTTCAGTTTGTTCAATGTAAACTGCACTGATGCAGAATAGCACAGTATATAAAAGAATATAAAAATGCACAGATGAACTGCAGTCCACTAGCCAGTCCATAGTGCATGCTCACAGGGGAACCCTGTGCACTCAGAGATGGGAAGTACAGCACAGACACCAAGCAAATAGTGCAGTGAATGGACCCCAGAACCAGGAACACACAGATATAACCAAAGACAAATAGTGATGAGCACTATGTGGGAGCATAGACATACCATGGTCAGGGTGAGAGTGACCTCACAGCATGCTATGCTGTGGCCACCCTCTCCATGCAGGTGGTGGTTGGGCCATTGCCCTCCGGTCCTGGAGGAAAGGTCCATAAACCACTATTAAAAAGGGACCCTGGATAATCAATGCTTGACCCAGTACAAGCATTGTGGAACCTGTGTCTTTTGGGAATACTGCTAGGTTTGTATGACCTAGATTGGCCACTGTTGGAAACAGGATACTGGGCTTGATGGACCTCGGTCTGACACAGTATGGCATATCTTATGTTCTTACCCTGTGCAGATGCATCCTGCCAATCTGCCTTGTCTGGGCCATACCCACAATACCTTGCTCCTCATTATGCACATTTGCAGGCTAACAGTGGGACATTCTGGGCCCAGAGCAGTGTAGGCAGCCACAAAACAATTGATAAACATACACACACACCCCTATTGCAGCATTGTGCAATAATTGGGGGTGGTTGGCAATCTTGTTCACCACACTGGTCCTGATCACAGTGCCGACATTGCTTAAACTGTGCAGGGGGTAGCAGTAGTGCTCTGCTAATAACTGCAGTACCAACAACCTGACTCTCCATGAAGCTTTTGATAGTGGAGCCTGTGTGAGTTTGTGTTTGACCCCTGTTTGACGCAGCTTTGGGGTTTGCACATGTTGATGTTGTATCTGCATTGTAGGGTAAAATGTGAGAAGATGCTCTGTAGGATCCACAGCTGGGACTTGAACCTGTAACCCTCTGCTTCTGGACATACTGGCTGTGTATACTGCACCACACTATTGTGGCAGAAGAGTAGTGGTCCCTGGGGCTACCATTACATTCCTCAAGCAGACCTTTTCTGTTGCACTGCTGCTGCACACCATGTATTGGTATAGGGCAGGGGTAGGGAACCCTGGTCCTGGAGAGCCGCAGACCAGTCAGGTTTTCGGGATATCCCTAATGAATATGCATGAGATATATATGCATTAGAGCAGTGTTTCCCAACCCAGTCCTATGGGGCACACCGGCTAGTCAGGTTTTCGGGATATCCCTAATAACTATGCATGAGATATATATGCATTAGAGATATCCTGCCAACCTGACTGGTTTGTGGCCCTCCAGGGCTGGATTTGGAGACCCCTGCCTAACACCTCTGTCATCTAAGATTGTGAGTGGGCAAGGTGCAGATGTCCAAGACATCAAAAAGGTATATAGAATGTGTCACATTCCTCCTCACTTCTCACCACCACCAAAATATTGTCTATTAGACAACTTTTTGGTGGTGGTGAGAATCGAGGAGGAATGTGTCACATTCTATATACCCTTTCGATGTCTAGGACATCTGCACCTTGCCCACTCACAATCTTAAATGACAGAGGTGTAAGGCAGGGGTCTCCAAATCCAGCCCTGGAGGGCCACAAACCAGTCAGGTTGGCAGGATATCTCTAATGCATATATATCTCATGCATAGTCATCAGGGATATCCCGGAAACCTGACTGGCCGGTGTGCCCCATAGGACTGGGTTGGGAAACACTGCATTAGAGATATCCTGCCAACCTGACTGGTTTGTGGCCCTCCAGGGCTGGATTTGGAGACCCCTGCCTTACACCTCTGTCAGTTAAGATTGTGAGTGGGCAAGGTACAGATGTCCTAGACATCGAAAGGGTATATAGAATGTGTCACATTCCTCCTCGATTCTCACCACCACCAAAAAGTTGTCTAATAGACAATATTTTGGTGGTGGTGAGAAGTGAGGAGGAATGTGACACATTCTATCTAACCTTTTTGATGTCTTGGACATCTGCAACTTGTCCACTCACAATCTTAACTGACAGAGGTGTAAGGTAGGGGTCTCCAAATCCAACCCTGGAGGGCCACAAACCAGTCAGGTTGGCAGGATATCTCTAATGCAGTGTTTCCCAACCCTGTCCTACGGGGCACACCGGCCAGTCAGGTTTTCGGGATATCCCTAATGACTATGCATGAGATATATATGCATTAGAGATATCCTGCCAACCTGACTGGTTTGTGGCCCTCCAGGACCAGGGTTCCCTACCCCTGCCCTAGCCTGTCCACAGTCGGCAGTAACAACACACTCCACCTACATCTACCCGGTCCGCCCTAGCCAATAGTTGCTAGAGCAGTGTTTCCCAACCCAGTCCTATGGGGCACACCGGCCAGTCAGGTTTTCGGGATGTCCCTAACGAACATGCATGAGATATATATGCATTAGAGATATCCTGCCAACCTGACTGGTTTGTGGCCCTCCAGGGCTGGATTTGGAGACCCCTGCCTAACACCTCTGTCATCTAAGATTGTGAGTGGGCAAGGTGCAGATGTCCTAGACATCGAAAGAGTATATAGAATGTGACACATTCCTCCTCGATTCTCACCACCACCAAAAAGTTGTCTAATAGACAATATTTTGGTGGTGGTGAGAAGTGAGGAGGAATGTGACACATTCTATATACCTTTTTGATGTCTTGGACATCTGCACCTTGCCCACTCACAATCTTAGATGACAGAGGTGTTAGGCAGGGGTCTCCAAATCCAGCCCTGGAGGGCCACAAACCAGTCAGGTTGGCAGGATATCTCTAATGCATATATATCTCATGCATAGTCATTAGGGATATCCCGAAAACCTGACTGGCCGGTGTGCCCCATAGGACTGGGTTGGGAAACACTGCTCTAGCAACTATTGGCTAGGGCGGACCGGGTAGATGTAGGTGGAGTGTGTTGTTACTGCCGACTGTGGACAGGCTAGGGCAGGGGTAGGGAACCCTGGTCCTGGAGGGCCACAAACCAGTCAGGTTGGCAGGATATCTCTAATGCATATATATCTCATGCATATTCATTAGGGATATGCCGAAAATCTGACTAGTCTGCGGCTCTCCAGGACCAGGGTTCCCTACCCCTGGGCTAGGGTATGCACCTCAGGTACGGTATACCCAGTTTGGCCTACTGGGTGTATGTATGTTTCTGACAACATATGGGCACACCCTGCCATGCCTTACTAGGGGCTGCCGTAAAGTGTGTTCAGTTAGCTGGGTCTACAAACTGTTTGGGACCCATCCTGGGTGTCGTCTATGGACCCTTGTTAGTGTGGTCCCCAGATGTGCATTGCTTGCCCTATTACAGGTATAGTGGTACCTGTGTGACTTTTGGGGTACTTGCTGGGTAATGTCCCCTGGATGGGACACTGTGGAACGCGGACCACTGGGCATGTTTGGCCCTGGTCAGCTGCTGTCCTGATGATTTTCAGTTTCTATGTTCCTCTGTGCTACCTGGGCGATGGCCTAGTTCACCCTGTGCCCCAGCTGCCCCCACTGCATGTCCTGCCTGCAGTTCCCCTATGCCCCATTTGCACCATCACTATAGTGGCCTTTCATACTTGGCCACTATACTGTTGCTGCAGATGGAGCACTACTATCACCTTTCTCGGGCTCCCTACCTAGGCTGTACATTTCTGACACTGAAATGGTTTCTCTCTCCGGCAAATGTGCATCTAATGCCAGGTTTTCACTCACGGTAGTTTCCAGCCCTTCAGTTCCCCGTGTTGGTGTCATGGGAGACTCTCCCTGCCCACTTCCCGCCCATTGACCCCTTCTCTCTGCCCTCTTTCCACCCTCTGTGTTCAGGGCCAGTGTAGCGGGTAGGGTTGCCAACCACTCCTATCTTTGTACAATGCTGCAATAGGAGTGAGTGCGTTTGTATGTCTATCCATTGTTCTGTGGCTGCCCACCCTTCACTGGGCCCAAAATGTCCCACTGTTACCAGTGTTAGCTTGATTAGGTGCATAATGAGGAGCAAGATATTCTGGGTATGGCCCGGACAGGGCAGATTGGCCAGGATGCATCTTCACAGGGTGTAGGGCAATGGCTGGGACACTGTACTGCCTGACCACCACCTGCATGGACAGGGTGGCCACAGCATGGTGTGCTGGGGGGGGGGGGGGCACTCACTCTGACCGAGCAGTGACCATGGCAGGTCTAAGTTCCCACATAGCACTCTACACTAGCTACCTCCAGTGATATGTTTGTGTTCTCTAGTGTTGGGGGTCCTGATCACTGAGTTGCCTGCTTGCTGCCCATTGTTCCTCTGTGAGCATGCACTATGTCTGCAGTTGGACTGTGCATGGTCAGAGCCCCTATATAGTACAACCTCACTCTGCTGTCTTTTGCTGATTGGCAGACAGTGGTGGGAGGCAGCTGGGGTTTTACAGACCTAACCCCAGAATTGCTGTTGGTCTGCCACTGCCCCAGTAATAGATTATGGTTTTGGCCCACCAACCCTGGAGGGCAGTCTCATACAAACAGGATGGAGGTTGCTTCCTGTGGTGGGGGCACCTGTTCTCTACCTACAAAAAGGGTGATATGGGCCAGTTGGGGTATGTAGTATATACCCAGTAATTTGTGAAGGCACTGCTACACACATACATACACATATATATATATATATATATATATATATATATACACACACACACACCCTCATGCAACTTTAGGAACCTCTCTGCCCTGATAACAGGGTACACACTAATCTGGCTGGTCCCACAGGGCCACATGTGACTTCAGAATACAGATGGACACCAAATTACCTTTGGCTACACTGCAAGGTACCCCTGTTACACACTGGGGGTGATTGGGGTGTATAGCAGGAACTATCTCTAGCACCATACGTACTGCGGACCTAGTGCTGGGCACCCATCCTATCGCTCAGGGTGAACACAGAACCTGCACAATGGGCATGGTCTGTAGCTACTCTGTGCCAGTATCATGCACTGTCAGTTCGTCTTTCCCAGCTGAGGTACCAGAGAGGTGCAGACCCCATTTGCTGATCCGCTGTAGACTGCTATTCAGCATGTGCATTGCATCATGGGTTCTGGTGGGGTTAACCTATCCTGGCACTCAGAGCAGACAGTTTGTGCGGTGACCTGCAGTCCTTTTGTATCCAGGCATTGCTGTGACATACACCATAGAGCTGTAGCCTACTGGTTCATACAATGCCATTCTTGGCAGTGTTCATAGGTTCAGTTCCTCATTGTTCCCTCCTCTCATGCCTGTCCTACTCAAATGGTGTGCATGACTGTGGAGGTCATATTTTTGCAGATCTGTGCTGCCAGCCCTTTATACCCTCGCCACCATTGCCAACATTCCCTCGGTCCGTCTATCTGCGTCTGTCAGCTGTGTAGAGCCCTGTCTGTCAGTGCAGGCTGCCACCCCATGTCCTGCACTGCTACCCTTTCCTGCATTGCGCCTCTTCATGCTTGCCTTGCCTGTGCTTGCTCTGCATGGCACCACCACTCCTCTGTCCACCCATCATTGTAACTATCCTGCCACCTCTGCCTCCACTGGGGGACACATATTCCCATCGTCTGTCACCCACTGTCCTTCCAGTACTTTACATTGCCAACACCCTGTGCTGTGGTACAGTTGCCCCCACCATGTTTGTCAACAGTAGTGGCAGCCACATGGGATGCCCGCAGATATGGCAGGTCCAGCAGCTCCCAGCTCTCCCTCCTTCACTCACCTGTTCATTGCCTTTCCTCTGTGTTCTATCAGGACTACATCTGTCTCTGTGCCTCACAGGTCATGCATGTCATCCTGAAGCACCCTGCAGCCCTTAGGGCACACTGACCTCGGGCACCATAACCTTGTTAGGCCACTTTAACCTATGGTTCCATAGCCCAGGGTGCCTTCTGCGGTGTCTTGTCCAAGGGTGCCTACTATGGCATTTAGCCTGGGCAGCCCTATGGGCCCCTTACAAGGTACCGTACAAGGTACCTTACTGGGCCCCTTATACTTTGTAGGATGCCTTCTACAGCACCTTGCACGGTGCCTTACGAGGAGCCTTTTAACGCGTGTTAGTCTACGGCATCTTGTAAAGCGCGTTAGCCGTGTAATGATGCACGCCCATGCCTTATTATGGTATTTCTATCTTTACCGCGGAACCTACCGCGAATGACATTACCACAGTTTAGTAAACATACCCCTTTATGTCATCTGCAAATTTGATCACTTCATGTGCTATTCCCATTTCCAGGTCATTTATAAATATGTTAAAAAGCAACGGACTGATCACAGATCCCTAGGATACTCCACTATTCACCTATCTTTTAACTATTTTCTGATCCACAGTAGTGCATTGCCTCCTATCCCATGACTTTTTAATTTCCCCAAGCATCTTTCATGGGGGATTTTATCAAAGACTTTCTGAAAATTACTTTCCAGGTGTGATCTGGAAAATTATAGACCAGGGATCCAGACATCAGTACAAGGCAAAATGGTAGAAACCATTATAAAAAATAAAATTACTGAACATGTAGATAATCACAATTTAATGGGAGAAAGCCAACCATGGATTTAATGAAGGAAAGTTTTCTCTTACTGATCTGTTATATTTTCTGAAGGTGTGAATAAACAGGTAGACAAAGGTGAGCCAGTTGATATAGGATATCTGGATTTTCAGAAAGTCTTTGATAAAAGGGCATGTTTACTAAAGGGCGTTAATGTTACCCACAGTAAGTTCAGCGGTAACGCATGTTAGCCTATATATGGTAAGGAGCATTACAATGGTAACGGGCGTTAGGGTACATTTCTTTATTTAACCAGTTTTCTATACCGCCTTATCCTTCAATCAAAGAGGTTTGCATTGTGTAATTACTACAAAAAGGTACCGGATATATTCCCTCGTCCCCAAAGGGACCACAATCTATCTGTACCTGAGGCAACGGAGGGTTAAGTGGCTTGCCCAAGGCCACAAGGAGTACCTACATTAACACACATTACCATGACAATGAGCGTTAAGTTGACCAGGCACCTTAAGATATCATAAGGTGCTCTAACAGGAAAGAAGGTACCCTGTTAAGATGCCCTGACATGAGAGAAGGTGCCCTAACATGGGATAAGATGCCCCAACAGGAAATAAGGTACTCTGTTAGTATGCTCTAACATGAGATAATGTGCCCTAACAAGATAAGGTGCACTAACATGGGATATGGTGCCCCAACAGTTAAGGTACCCTAATAGAGCTAAGGCACCCTAATAGAGTTAAGGTGCCTAACAGTTAAGGTGGCTTATCAGAAGATAAGGTACCCAAGAGGAGATATGGTGTCCCATGGTGAAAAGCATGCACTGTAAGGCTGGAAAATGGCTGTAAACCAAATAGAGCACCAAGGAATGCCAATGGAGAACTGATGGCAGGAAGGAGAGCTGGGAGTTGATGGACCTGCCATGTCAGTGAGCACCTTATGTGGCAGCCAGTAAAGTGAATGAACATGTGGGCGGCAGCTGTACTGGTGCACAGGGCATTGCCAATGTAAAGTGCTGCAATGTCAGTGTGTGGCATAGGATAGGGAAGACATGTCCCCCAGTAGAGCTAGAAGCAGCAGGATGTTTGCAGCGACAGAGTAGTAGTGGTGATGTGCGGATCAAGCACAGGAGAGGCAAGCATGAAGAGCTATAGTGTGGAACGGGGTACCAGTGTAGGGCATGGGGTAGCTGCCTGCTCAAGAAGACAGGACTGTCCACAGCTGACAGAGGCTGATAGATGGGCAGAATGACTGATGGAGGCTGAGGAGAGGGTAATATGGGCTTGCAGCACAGATCTACAGAGCCCTGACTGTTAGAGGCATGAAAATGATCTGAGTAGCACAGTCACAAAAAAGAAAATTACAGTAGGAGTCAAACTCCTTTACCCTGCTGAAGGAACCCCTGAACTAACCAGTAGGCTACACTTCCACATTGCTTTGCATAACAATGGCTGGATTCAAAGAGACTGCAGGTCAGTGCCTAAAATGTCTGCTATGTGTGCCGGTATAGGGTTGCCCCACCAGTACCCATGATGCAGGGCATATGCAGAACAGCAATCTACAGCTGATCGCCGAATGGAGAATGCACTTATCCATCACCTCAGCTCAGTAAGAGGAACTGACAGTGTGTGATACAAGCACAGAGCAGCTACAAACTGTGCTACTGAGCAGTTTCTGAGTTAACCCTAAGGTTGAAGATAGCCCCCCAGCACCAGGTCCCCGGTACCTGCAATGCTAGAGATAGCCTCTGCTGTTTGTGTTGCAGATCTCTATCACTACCAGGTATTCTTTGCAGTGTGGTATACTAGTCACCTGTGTCTTGTTGTATGTGTCAGTCACAAGCTGGACCAGGACCTACCTAAAACAATGAATCATTACACTCAGTGTTACAAGACTGATGCCATGGCAACCTAGAAGGGGCATCTAGACTCATATGAGGTTGTTACTACTATCTGTTGGACCTACCAGTAATACTGGGAGCAAGCCTGGAAGACCTCACGTATCAACAGCCTAGGTCTAACATTTACCCACAGCAGACACAGACCCAGCTGCTATGCCCCCCCCCCCCCCTGCACACCAGGCTCAGGATATATAGAACAGACATCTAGCAGTTGTTTTAGCGATTTGTCCCCCAGGACAGGAAGCACAGCCACATCTGTAGAAACAGATATGATACAGCACTAAGTGGATATACAGCCGTGCCATATATAGCCGTGCCATGGTCAGTGTGAGAGTGACCTCCAAGCATGACATGGTGGCCACCTGGTCCATAAAGGTGGCAGTCAGGAACTATGATGTCCCAGCCATTGCCCTACCTCTGATGCAGATGCATCCTGCCCAATCCACCCTGTTTGGGCCATACCCACAATACTTTGCTCCTCATCATGCACATTTGCTGGCTAACACTGGAAACAGTGTAGGCATTGAGCAGCTTAGTGAGGAGTAGAAAACCACAAAACAATGGATAGACATACAAACCTACACATCGCATATCAAAGTACTGTGCAAAGATAGGGATGGTTGGCATTCCTGCCTGCTATTCTGGTCCCAATCTCAGTGCAGGCATTGTTAACATGTGCTCATTGTGCAGGAGCTAGTAGTAGTGCTCTGGTGTTAACTTCTGCTCCATGTGCCAGAGCCAACAGCCTGACTCTCCATCCAGCTGAGGATAATGGAGCCTGTCTGTACTCTTTTTGGCCAATGCATTGGGGATTGGGGATTGCAAATGTTGGTGTTGTATCTGCAATGTGAGGTAAAATGTAGGGACATGTACTGCAGGATCCACAGCTGGGACCCAAACCTGTGATTCTCTGCTCCAATACACACCAACTGTGTGTAGTGCACCACAATGCTGCCACATAGGCACATTGGTCTGCAAAGCTACCTTACTTCCCATCAGACAGATCTTGCATGTTGCACTTCGCACGATGCGCTGGAACAGGTCATGACCGTGGTCTGCCTCTGCCCCCTCCTAAAACACCCCCCACCATGCTGACATACGCATGTGGCATCCGTGATGGTGTTGCGCAGTTACAGCCCAGCCATCATGTGGACAGGCGGATGCCTAGGGTGCAGGATCTGAGGGCAGAGGCAGAACTGCCACAAATCCCCTCCATCACTGCCTACCACTGTTATATCTCTACAACCTGGGGAAGAGATGGCTTTGGGGTGTTAGGTCAGAGGTCTAGAGTATATTGCCTGTACTGGAACGGGTAAATGTAGGTTGCTTGTTTCTGCCATCAGAGTGTGGGTAGACTAGGGGACAAGCACCGTGACCATATTTCAGACTACTGGGTGAAAATATTTTTTCAGTCAATGTGTGATTGACCCTTGCATTTCATTACCGGAGGATATAGGACAGGCTGCTAGTGTAGCTGGGTTTAGGGAAGGTCCTTAAACCATTGTTTGTGAGGACCCCAGATTTGCACTTCATGCCTCATTACAAGCACTGTGGATCATGTGTATCTTTTGGGCTACCTGCAGGTACCTTTGCCCTAGTTTGGACACTGTTTGACAGGATACTGGGCATGATGGACCTTGGTCAGACACATTCTTGCATATTTGCAGGTCTTCTATTCGTGTATACAACCTAGGCAACCACCTGGTCTGCCCTGTGCCTCCGCAGCCCCCACTGCATGATCCACATGCACCCTCCTATGCCACATTTGCACATCCACATAGTGCCCTTTCATACCTGGGCACTATGCTGTTGCTGCAAATAGAGCACTACTATCACTTTCTTGGGCTCACCTATCTGTGCAGCACATTGCAGACGTTTAAGTAGACTCTCTCAACTCAAACTGCAACCTTACCAATGGGTTTTCACTGGTGGTAGTGTTCCTGGTGTTAAGTTGACAGCGTTAATGAAGCAGGGCCTTATTCCCACCCAATCCCTGCCCATTGACCCCTACTCTCTATGTTCGCTCCGCTCACTGGGACATTTACTGCTGCTGGTATCGTTACCTGCATTAAGGTTACATTAGCGAGCGTTAACATTACATTAGTGGGCGTTAATGTCACAAGTCCACCGTTAACGTGCGTTAATGTCACAGATGCTACATTAGCACCCTTTAGTAAACATGTCCCAAAGTCCCTCATGAAAGACTCTTGGGGAAATTTAAAAGTTATGAGATAGGAGGCAATATACTACTGTGGATCAGAAATTAGTTAAAAGGTAGGTGAATAGCGGAGTACCCAGGGATCTGTGCTGGGCCCATTGCTTTTTAACATATTTATAAGTGAACTGAAAATGGGAATAACAAGTGAAGTGATCAAATTTGCAGTCTTTTAAAAATTAGCGTTACATTGGCCACTCTCCAATCTTCAGATACTACAAATGATTTTAATGATAGTTCACAGATTACTAAAAGTAATTTGCAATCTCATATTTCAGTTCTTTCAGCACCCTAGGGTGTATGTCATCTGGTCCAGGTGATTTGCTCCTCTCTTTAGTTAATCATTTAGCTGTATTACATTAAGGGGATAATGCATGATTTTTGCCTTTTTATGTGTGCAAAAGGGGAAAATCATGTGTTGCATTACTGTAATGCACATTCATTTGCTACAAAGTGCAATTGCTTAATAGTGTGATGCGAAGCATGCCAGTGCATGGAAAACATCTCATTGTGCGACTTGAATAACACACCTTGCTCTGAACTGTGCAAGCTGCATCATTCCTGGAAAAATAATGCCAACTTTAGCCAGCTCAAAGCTGGCATTATTTTTCTGCCCAGGAGCATTGGGCCACTAACATGCTGCTCAATGCTCCCAGGAGTCATCATAAAGAGGTTGCTGCATTTAAAAAGCATGATCTGGTGGCCCCCACAAAACAAAGATACCTCACTTAAAATCCACCAAACCCCTAAAGAAAACTACCACATGAGTCCTCCTCCACCCACTGGGTTCCCAATTCTTGACTCCCCCACAACCCCTATTGGCCTCCCCAGGTCTACCAGATGGAATCCATGTTATCTAAGGCAGCCAAGCAGGAGAGATCCCCTCTCACCCCTGCCTGGATCAGTGCCTGGTTCAAAATGAGGCCCACATCCCTAAGTGGCAATCTTTCAGTATTGCCACCAAGGGTCAGACTGCCATTTACTGTATACGACAGGAGTGAGAGGTAATCACTCCTGTCTGGCTCCCCAGATCAGTTTGGATTCCATCTAGTAGGGCCTGGGTGGCCTATTGGGAATCTGCCGGGGGGGGGGGGGCTTGTCATTTGTTTTAGGGGGTGGGTGGTCAGGCATATGTTTCGGAGTGGGGGTGGGGTGAGGAAGAGCAGCTGGAAAGCAAGCTGCTCCTTGCAGTGCTGGCACAAGGGTACTACTGAATGTCTCATGGCTCCCTAGGACCCCTCTAAAGCCTCCTTAATATTGCCCCTTTCCTAGGATGAAAGTCACATGCTCAAGTCACAATGACATAGTTTGTGTGTACTGATTTTTGTATTTCTATTTCCCTGATAGTAATTACTTTTCCTAATGTGTTTCCCATTTTAGAGCAGAGAACCAACACATCTCTTTAGAGAAGAAATAGTAACGTGCATTTTTTCAGCGCTTAGCAACTGATCACTATGAGCACCACCTCAACCAAGAACAAGATTATCGTCTATGAGAAACCTGATTTCAAGGGGATGAAGAAGGAGTTTACATCTGATGTTAAAGATCTGAGGGATTGTTCTTTTGATGACTTCATTTCCTCAGTGATAGTCATTGGGCAGCCATGGATTGCCTATCAGAATGCAAATTTTGAAGGATGGCTGCGAGAGTATGAAGAAGGTGAATATCCAAATATTGAAATCCACGACCAAATATCTTCCCTGCGGCTGATCACTGTTGATCTGAAAAACCCTAAGATAACACTATATGAGAACCAACAATACCTAGGTAAAAGTCAAACATTTACAGAGGAGAACAACCTGACATATGGATATATGAGTGATATGGCCTCTTCTCATATTGTTGAGGGAGGTGCCTGGATCCTGTATGAGCATCAAAACAGGCTAGGATGGCGAATACTGGCTTGTTCTGGAGAAAAGCTTGACGATTATAGCAAAATTAAATTTCATGATGTAGTTTCCCATCTCCGACCTCTGAAGGCTGGACGTTCCACTGTGACAACCAAGGTGCTTTGGGATAAGATGAAGAAGGAAGATGAGATTTGCTCTATGGTTGAAGAGCTTATAGGGGTGAACAAAACGGATACCGATCAGGAGTTCAGCAGCACTCATTCTAAAGAGTATGAGTCATCTTCCACTATTAGTTTCTTTTTTAGCAACACCAGCACCATTGAAGTTGGGATAGCCGTTGAAATACCGCTAGGTGCAATTGTAAGCACCACGGTTTCAAATTCTGTCACTGTTGAAAAGGGGAAATCAGAGACAACCACCACAAGAGGTTCAGTGGCACTCACCGTGCCAACCAAGATCCCACCCCACACCAAGATGACGGTTAGAGTGATAAAGAAGGAGTGCACCATCATCGTGCCCGTGGAGCTCACTGTTGAGCAGAATGAAAAGACGACAACTGAATATGGAGAACTGAGGTGTGAGACGGGAAACAACATCTATGCTGAATATGAATCACAAGATATTTAAGCTATGCCAGAAAGTGCAGTTCACCCTTCATTGAGCTTTATAGAAAATATTGTACACCAAACTGGCAAGAGATTTCAACAAATTGTTTGTATCTCTCTTACAGGATAATGGGTAGAATAGGACAAAAGTAGAATCCAAAATTTGTCAAAGCTATAATGTCTGTCTTATTGTTTTCCAAATATTCTTATTAGCTATAATGTAGTAAAAGCTGTTAGTGTAGCTGGGTTTAAAAAAGGTTTGGACAAGTTCCTGGAGGAAAGGTCCATAAACCATTATTAAATAGGGACCCAGGATATCTCTGCTTGACCCAATACAAGCATTGTGGAACCTGTGTCTTTTGGGGAAACTGCTAGGTATGTATGACCTAGATTGGCCACTGTTGGAAACAGGATACTGGGCTTGATGGACCTTGGTCTGACCCAGTATGGCATATCTTATGTCCTTATGTTCTTATTAATCCATTATTGCATATTTACAGTATTCAAAGGGTTTAGTTATCTAAGGGGCATGCTTACTAAAGCACAGTAACTGGAAGCGCGGGGTCTAAAAGGCTGCCACACTGAAAACACTACATTACTGGTGTAATGTGCAAAAAAAGCAAGGTAAAATAAATGATCCTGACTGCCACAAAAAAAACAGAACTATTAGCACAGGACTCTACTCACTGGGATAGGAAGCCCACATACACCTACAAGGCAATGGTAGGCTGGAATGTGTGCTGTGCAGATCTACATATGTACTGGCAAGATGTGAAACGGCAACTGATGGGATGAGCTGGGGAGGGATTGGTAGATAGGGTAGGTGCTCTGTGACTCTTCCAAAGCGAGCCACGTATTCATGGTTGGAGACAGATGAGCACAGTTGGGGGTGGAGCATGCAAATGAGGTATTACAATTATTGGCAAAATGTTAGTCTGGCACCGAAATGTTCAGTCTGACCGAGAGCTAGGTTGTCAGGCACCCTGGGTGCTAAAGGTGAGAGGTTCACATGCTCTGGAGACTGCAGACTTGCTATTGCTGTGATGCTTTGGTTACCAGAATGAGGCTTTCTGCATATGGCAATGTGTCATTTGTGCCTTATCTCTCATGGCCACAGTTTAATCTCTATCTATGAGTTTGCAGCCCTAATTTGAATGCCTCACTCCCTTGAAGTTTGGCAATATCGTGGGGTGCACGTATTCCCCAGTCTTCAATTTGTATCCTTCACTGGTCACTTGCACTGTGCTCTGTTGGTGGGGTGTTATGCTCCTGTCTGGGGGGGGGGGGGTGGAGGCACATTGTTGCCGACATGCAAGTGCAGGGTCCTTGTAGTGTGTGCTTTCACAGTATACATGCACATTTGACGCACTCTTATTACTACCGCACAGAGTGATGCCCCTAGCATGGCATTACTTCTCTGCTGCGGCCTTACCACCTACTCATACCACGACTGCACCACCCCTGCTATGGTGGGTGGTGTTAAGTGCATCCACATTAAGCTTGTTTGCTGTCAGTGGACATTAGGGTCCAAATCAGTACATGTCCTCAACAGATAGCGCACAACTGCATTGTTTTCTTCCCTGCAAAATCTTAGCGCAGCTTAGTAAACATGCCCCTTAGATCTTTTCAGGTGCCTCAAAGAAACACAGAAACACAACAAACCAAATGCACACTAATAAATGCAGATCCCTATGTGCCGAAATTTGACTCAAATTCTGGGCAGATCTAGGGGAAGAAAGTAAGGCAGATGGAGGAAAGGCAGTGTTTCATCTTGTGTATTTCACACTTGTCTTATAAAGTCAAGTCTTTATAAAACAGGGGCCAGTTAAGTTAGGTGCTTAGGCATTTTTATTAAAAACTGGCCCCCAATCTGTGTTTAACAAATCATTCCTAATGGGGTTGGTACTTTGCTAGGGATTTACATTCTTTACATTCTTTTCATTATTTCATTTTGTTTCTGATTTCTTTTTCATGTATTTTGTTTTGTTGTAACAAGTACTTTATTTTGGGATTTCTCTACATTATTAGTGCACACTATTCTTAAATGGCACCTGGCTTTTCAGAATAGCATGTGCTACAGATGACACCAAAAAACAATTTTTTAAAAATCTTTCTATTTTGTAAACAATATGGGGTATGTTTACTAAATTGCGGCAATGTCATTCGCGTTAGGTTCTGCGGTAAAGGTACAGATGCACATATAAAGGTGTGAGCGGGGCATCATTATGGCAAGCATGGCAGGTAACATGCATTATAAAGCACGTTACAAGGCACGTTATAAGGTACCTTATCAGGCACCTTATTAGGCACAGTACAAGGCACATGCTTTAACGTGCCTTGTACTGTGCCCAATAAGGTGCCTTGTAAAGTGCCTTGTAATGTGCCTAAGGGAGCCTTATAACGCTTTATAAGGATAGCTGGCAACTGTGGTGAGGGTACTATGGGCTGACAGCATGGATCTGCAAAGATATGACTGTCACAGGCAAGCAAAATATCTGCCTTGGACAGGAGGGGGCAATAAGGAATTGAACCCATGACCTCCACCTAGAATGTCAGTGTACTAACCAGTAGGCTATACCTCTATGGCCTGTTGCACAACAATGGCTGGGTACAGAAGGACTGCAGGTCACTGCACAAACCATCTGCTCTGTGTGCCAAGATAGGGTAACCCCACCAGCACCCATGATGCATTGCACATGCAGAACAGCAGCCTACAGCTGACCACCAAATGGGGTCTGCACCTCGCTGGCATTGCAGCATGGTAAGACAGACTGACAGTGCATGATACTGGCACAGAGTAGCTACAGACCATGCCATTGTGCAGGCTCCATGTTCACCCTGAGGGATAGGATGGGCGCCCAGCACTAGGTCCACAGTACATATGGTACTAGAGATAGGTCCTGCTGCACATCCCCAGCACTGCTAGTGTGTGGCAAATGTTCCCAGCAGTGCAACTGAAGGTACATCTGTTCCAGCTGTGTTCTGAAGTCACATGTGGCCCTGTGGGACCTGGCACCACCTAGATTAGTGTGTACCTGGTGTTACAGTCTGGCTGCCATGGGTACCTGTTATCAGGGCAGTGGGGTGTCTAGGTTTGCATGAGGGCGATGCAGCACTGCCACTATGGGTCTAAGTGGTATGTGCTATATACTCCAAGGGGCCTCAATCACCCCTTTTGATGAGGGTGTGGTGGGACAGGTGCTTGCACCCTACAGAATGGCTGCAGTACCAGCAACCACAGTCTTGCTGGCGGATGACAGCCCTCCAGGGCTGCTGGGCCAGTGCCATACCTGTGACTATTGCAGACCAGCAGTGATGCTTGGGGTAGGCAGGGGAAGGCTCAACTGCCCCACGCCATGGTCTGCTTTCATCAACAGATAGCACAGTCAGACTGCACCTGCAGCATCCTACCAGATGTTTCCACCATGCACAGGCGAACTGCAGACAGCCCACTAAACAGTCCATAGTGCATGCTCACAGGGGAACCCTGTGCACCCAGAGGTGGGATGCTCAGCACAGACACCAAGCAGGTATCTCCGTGATTGGGCCCCAGAACCTGGAACACACAGGTATCACTGGAAACAAATAATGTGTGGAACTATGTGGGAACATAGACATGCCATGGTCACTGCTCAGACCCCCCCCCCCCCTCCAGTGTGACATGCCTTGGCCACCCTGTCCATGCAGGTGGTGGTCGAGCACTACAGTGTCCCAGCCATTGCCCTCCACCCTCTGCAGATGCATCCTGGCCAATCCGCCCTGTCTGGGCCATACCCACAATACTTTGCTCCTCATTATGCCCATTTGCAGGCTAACGCTGGAAGCAGTGTGAGCAATGTGGGCTCAGTGAGGTGTTGGCAGACACAAAACAATGGAGAGACATATGCACACTCCAACACCTATCTCAGCATTGTGCAGAGATGGAGGTGGTTGACAACCCTACCCGTTCACCGGTCCTGGTCACAGCGCCGACATTGCTAATCTGTGCAGGGGGTAGTAGTAGTGCTCTGGTGATAAGTGCAGCTCTGCGCTGGGGCCAACAGCCTGAAACTCCATGAAGCTGTGGATAGTGGAGCCCTTGTAAGAGGTTTGCATTGAGGTTTGCCCATGTTGTTGTTGTGGCTGCAGTGTGGGCTAAAACTATGGGGAGATGCTCTGCAGGATCCACAGATGGGACCTGAACCTCTAACCTTCTGCTCTTGGACATGCTGGCTGAGTGTACTGCACCACACTGTTGCCACGGCAGCATAGTGGTCCCTGGGGCTACCCTTATGTTCCTTGGTCAGACCTCTTCTGTTGCACTGCACACCACGTACTGGTACAGGGCATGGCCTAGGTCCACTGCAGGTGGGTGCCACTGCTCCCTCCAGCACAATCACCCACCCCCCCCTTAACGGCACATAACATGTCTTAACATAGCTGCTGCTACATTAACGCAGTTTAGTAAACATGCCCCTATGGGGGACGAAGCAGATAGGAGATATTAGCCGTGCTTATAGACTGTAGTAGGGAGAGGGTGGGGATAGTTTTCTATTGGATGATTGAGATAGCTTCTGTAAGGCAATAGATTTTGTATCTAATACTGATTTTACAAACAATTCCAGAAATCTGTGATTATTTTGTTGTTTTTGATATACCCTGAATCAACAACCAATAAAGGCATTGAAGCAAAGTCTTGAGTCATACATTTAAGGACATTACCAACACTGATGCATCGTACATAAGTACATTTTATCCATGGTCTTTGCTCTCATTTTCTAAGTGAAAGGATTCTGAATGTTAAGTGCGAGGGTGGCTGGTTCAGAGGATGGTGGTTTTATCTAAAATCCACTGAAAATGGAAATCTAAATTATACACCTAAGGCCTCTATAATCAGAGGAATAATCGGGCAGCAGCACAATATCACTGCTGTCTGGTTACCCTGGCTGCTGCCCCTGTAGCGCCCCGATGCTAACTGGTTAGCACTGGGACATAGAGCAGCAGGTGTTGCAGAGATTCAGCGGCATTAACCATATTAGTGCCGCTGCATATCCCATTCACCACGATTAGTGTGGTTAGCTCAGGCCCATAGTGTCCATAATCTTCTCCTTTTTGAAGAGCTTTTTGGCTCTTCCTAGCACAAATTTCTTATTAATACCAGGATTCCGACATTCAGCAACAGCAGCTAGGCGCAATTACAATGGCTAGCCGCCGGCGCAGAACATTAAACGTGAACATTATGCGGCCCCAGCATTGAATTTACAGGGTCGCTGCACAGCCGCAGACACCACAGAAGCTCACTGGGCAGTGGCAATATTGAGGTGCTGCATGGTTAGCTTTCATGGGTAAAGATAGGCTAGCTTTTGCTGTGCCTATGTTTAGCCGTAGGTTGCTAACCAGGAAGCGGTGCAATATCACTGCTGTCTGGTTAGCAAAGAGTACTGCCTCTGCTCCACCCCGTAACGCCCACCACAAGCCCTGATGCCTCACAGTTAGCATGTAGCAGCAGTAATCAGGGATATTCAGTGCCACTAACTGTGGTAGTGTAGCAGCGAAGTGCATGCAATGAATAAAACCAGGAGTCAATTACAGGGTCCAAGCCAATTTATTGTGCACAGGCTCAGACAGGAGTGCATCCAAAAGAGACTGAGCAATGGAGTCCAGGAGCAAATTCCTTATATACATTTTTACAGTTTGATACAGGCAAACTTTTTATTAGTCCCAATGCCCCTTGCACCTATCCAATTGGGGACCCTCTCTGGGCCTAGCTCCCTGTTCCCCCTTCTCAGGCGACTCTAACAAAGGCATAGTCTTAGGCATAGATACATTTCTACTTCAAGGACATTTCTAGCTCAGAGAATGCAAGACCATTTATATCATCAGCATAAAGGAATTATACAAACTTTTCAAAAGCAGTTTAAAGCAGTTTAAGGCAGTTTCTCAAACTATGGTTCTTCTCAGCACTACTCCCAAGTGGGGGTTAGGATCTAGATCTAGTTTACAGGCCATAGCCTACCACATTCCCCCCTTTGATTATTCTCACCCCTAGTAAAAGAGGGTGAGAATGAAATCACAAAACATTTCTTAAAATGAGGCTTCTTCGAAGGGTATAGCTCGATACTTCCACATGGCCAGCACCCTGACTGCTGTTTTCCGTTCGACTGTACTGTTAATGACTGAAGTTGCCATACGGAAACAAAGGGGCAGAAAACATGGAAGGAGTAAACACACAGTTATCATGACTAGAACTGCAAGCATAATAGTCTTTAATCCCCCTAACCCTGAAAACACAGTTCCAAACCATCCATTTAGCTCCAGTCCATCCCAAGTCTGAACTGGTACATGTGCTTGCCTACGCATATGGTCAGCTATTTCCTCAACAACCTGACCCTGATCATCAATCTGCAAACAGCAGTTAGTAAGATTAAACTTTCCGCATACCCCACCTTCAGATGCTAACAAATAATCAAATGCTAATCGGTTCTGGTAAATAGTAGTGCGCATCTGAGTACTTTGTTTTGCCAAGAGGGTTAGTGCCTTACTCGTCTCATTAGTTATAATTTCTACAACTGCTTGTAAGCATTGTCGCGGGGCTGCCCCGTCTACGCCTTATTAATGTTGGGGTGACCCCGGGCAAAGATTATGCTAGGCAATCAAGGGAATGTAAGTTCACTCGGCGTAGTTGAGAGAAGTGACCTCACAGATTCCAACTACCTAGGAGCACTCATTAATGAGACCAGGTGGAGGGAAATAAGGCTTTTATTCCCTGGTAAATGCAAAGGTTCAACATAAGAGATAATCCATGAAACAGAAAGTCCTTTGTGTCAAAAGGTACCAGTATATACAATGGTTGCTTAATTGTTGCTTCACAACTAAGGCAGGTTTCACTACCGGAATTCAGTACAAGAAACAGCAATCACATTTCATTCATTCTTCTTCACTATACAGAGCATACAGACTCTGGAGCTGAGGCCGTGCACCAGTCACATTCCATGAGTTCTGGCAGAGATAAGGGAACAGTATTTGGGTATTCAATCTCCATGGACTCTCCTTCGCTATACTCAGTAGAGGAATATTCACTGTCCCTGTCTGACCCAGCCTTGTAGGTTAGGACTCTGGAGTCTGGCTTCCCATAGCCAGGGGTTCTCAAGGCTGCAGGAATTTGACCAAACCAATCTGGTTTCTTTTCCCTCACATAAGGGGCACGGGTTTTAGCAGAGCCTTTAGGAGCACAATATTCACAGTCATTGGTTAATGTTTCATACCTGGATTTAGATGAGTTGGAATCAACAGTGTTTTCTCTTCCAGCCACTCTCCTTTGGTAGCTGAACCTCTGCCTGCCAGAGTTGGATACAGCTGTGCTTCTAGGCAGTTGAGTAAAACTTGTCCTGGATTCTCCTCTCTCTGTGGGTAAGAACTCCAGCTGACCATAAAAGTGCTTTCCTCTCTGACCTGGTAAAACTTGGTAATAATCCTTCAGAGATTGTAAGCTCTTCTCAGAACCCTTCTCCCTGGTTCTTGGCTTCTGTCTCTCTGTTCTGGATTCAGACAGACTGTGTGAACAGGGCGTGGCAGACACTCTCACCTTAGAGCTGGCTCTGGCAAACTTCCCTTGTGCAGCAGGGTCAGTTTGGGCCTTCTGGCTCCCAACCTTGTGGAGTCTGTTCCCACTCAGGTTCTTCTCAGTCCTCTCTTGATGGCTCTCAGCCTTCCCTCTCTCCTTCTCTCGGTGGCTCTCAGCTTTCTCTCTTTCTTTCCCCTTCTCCTTGTGGCTCTCAGCCTTCTCTCTCTCTTTCCCCTTCTCCTTGTGGCTCTCAGCCTTCTCCCGGTGGCTCTCAGCCTTCTCTGTTCTAGAAGCATTCTGTTCTGATTTATAAAGCAAACTGCTTGGGATGACTTCCGGGTTCCTTTTCAGGTGCAAGTCATCAGAGTTCCTAGGCTCATTAACTCCCGAATGTCTGTTCCTGCTCCCTCTAGCTATGCCTGGGGGTAATTGCACACCTAGTTCCTTAAAAGAAACAGGATTTCTTTTCAAACACTCATCTTTATTGACACACGCCTCATGACAGCGTATAATATGATTCAACATATAAACAGGAGTGCAGTAACCCCAAGTCCCATCCTGTGCCCAAGTGGCTGGTCCATAATATGTAATAATTCTCTCAGGTGGCCATTCATCACCATCCCATTTATACCATTGACCTATTTTCAAAGTATTTCGCTTCTGTCGACCATTGTATATGGGAAAGCCTAACCGTTCCCTTTGGGAAATGGGAATAAGGACGAAAGAGGGTCGTATTGTACCCAGGACACACGCCCCTCCCCAGTTGTTAGGAAGTTGGGCATACGCTCGGGTTCCACATATCCAATAGAGCCCTGGAGGGGCTTCCCAGGCATTGGGTGAGGCGAGATTAGTCCATATCTTAGCAAGATTGGAGAAGCTGATTAGTGGGTTGGAAGGTTCAGTAGCATTTACACCTGACCACCAGGATGTTTTCTTAGTAGTAGTATTATAAAATCGTTGGCTGAGACAGACCAGCTGTCCTACCTGTATGGTGAACTGTGGTCCTGTTCGGACAAAAAAGAGGCGGCCGACAATGGTGTTGGCCAATACCCATTCGCTAGTGGTCTTATTCAGAGCAGTCTGGTTATATGGGATGGAGTAGTTCAACTCCCTTGCCTCCCAGGGCCATTGGCCTCCCATCCTAGTTCCCCCATAGAAGAAACAGTTAGAAATGCGTAGACTGAAAGCTACAGCTCCCGCAAGTTCAATAAATAAATTCTGCATGGTCTGGGGAATCTCTATCTTCGACTGTATGGCTTCATAGAAAGTATGGTGTATTTGAAAAGGTGAAGAAATGCGGGTCTTGGTGTTAACCTGTATATATACATAGTTCCCAGGGTCTACTCCACTTCCTGCTATCCGTAAGCCAAATCTAAACCCTTGCTTCCACTGGCTAGGATTGAGCACAAGGAGCCTTAAGGGGTTACAAGTACCTTTCTGACACTTACGGGGTTCCAGTAATGATAGTCTCTCTAACTTGGCTCTGCGATTATCCCCCTCTTGCCCCTGAGGCCCTTCAGACCAGGTGGCATAGTATACACACTCCCATTTAGGACAGAAGTATGCGCTTTCAGAGGCTGTAGCATAAATAGATGGGGACTTTGCAATGCAATGTGTGCCTTTGAGTCAATGCTGACTCCTGGTGACCCAGAAGCTCCTGGGTGGACTTTACCCCGGTGCATATTCCCCAACTATATGCTCCTTCGGGGCACATATATTTATCATCTTGGTAATAACTTTGCTCTTAGCCAACAGATCCACAGCTGTAATAGCCATTTTGGTTAATGGCATCACAAGCATCAAAGTAAAGAGGAGCGGGTTTCGTGGGATCTGAGAGCTGTCGGGTAGCATTTAGGAGGGCCCATCTTTGTTGTTCCATCGTAATTCTAGGACATGATAAGAGGGTTTCTGTCGGGGATTAAAGCAGTTCCTAACCTTCCCTCTTGTATAGACACTTAATTCTGTACCATTATACACACATTTGCTGACTACACCAGTACAAGTGTAGTAGGAATGATAAAGTAAAGTCTGAGTAATCCTTGTCCCAGTTCGGGTAGTAGTTATGCAAGCCGCACAGGGAGGTATGGCAAGTGCCACTCTAAGGGGCCCCAGGGTTACCGCTAGAATAATGCAAAAGTAAAAGTACATCATAGTCATAGTAGTTGAATGAACTCGTTTGAATGTTGCGGTTTCTTCACTTAAATTCTCTTATTTCCACAGCTTCCACCGTACGTAGACCTGTCAGCTTCCGGTTGGTGACAGGAGTAGGGTTGTAGATTCCTCAAGCTTCTGCCGTACGTAGACCTGCCAGTTTCCGGTTGGTGACAGGAGTAAGGCTGTTGATTCTTACAGCAGTGGTTGTTGCCGCAGCGTGAGTCACAATGGCGATTCTGGATTGTTTGTTGAAGTCCAGTGACAAAGTTCAGTAGATGCTGCTGGCTTTACTCGACTATGATGAATCCAAGGTTCCAATTCCGCAACTTTAACTGCTATGGGCGTTGATAGTATGACAACATAAGGTCCTTTCCAGTGAGGTGCTAACGGTGTCTTTCTCCACTCTTTGACCCACATCGAGGCTCCAGGCTTAAAAGGATGCAGTGGTTCAGTCAGATTAATGGGCAACTGGTCTTGCACCCATGGAACTGGTGCGGATGGGCCAGAATACCTGGAGATTCTGGGGCAGAATAAACGGGCAGCTTCTCTTCTCCAGACTTCCGGGCCCCCCTTGTGGTCACTACCAATGTCCTACACTGTTCCTCGTGGCAATGCTTTATCCAGGAGGGCTCCTTTTCACAAATACTTAACCAGGAATCTATATAGGGCAACTGGTCAGGGTGCTCTTTTCGTACAATCTGGTGAACTAGGGATATGATTCTAACATCAAAGGTACCATCAGGGGGCCATGCGGTGACCAGCACCGGCCACTCCCTATCACAGAGTATTTCTAATCGGGACGGAGATATTTTTATTCCATAGTCTCCGACAAATCCCTTCTTAAAATTCTTGATCATACATTTCAGCGGAGTTTGCGTGGACTCCGACCCTCCCATAATGACATACACAACAACAGACAGTAGGGGCGGGTAGTTGGGCTGCAGGTAAGGGGTCTGTACAGCCCTAGGAACAAATAGGTAGACACCGAACGCTTCCTCCTTTTGGCGACCTGGGCGCGGTCGCCTGGCCAGGAACTGCACTAATCAGGAGTCTGCACTCGCTTGGTCTATGTTTCAAGACCTCTCATTCACACACACACACACACAACCAACCATGCTAGCAACGTTTTCCCAAATTCCCAGGCCTACCTTACTAACCTTCAGCAGTGGTTTCGGTCTCGCGCATACTCATGCAAGACGTACTCGGACTGCTGATTAATCAAGGGCAGTGGTTTCGGCCTCGCATACTCATGCAAGGTGTACTCGGACTGCCCTGAGAGGTGATCAGACTCTCAGTACCGTATTCCCATACAAGTTTCCCAACCTAGCTATCTGAATAGCAAAGAAATTTCTACTCACCGGATCCGGTACCCGATACAGAACCAGTTCTTGGGTTGAATCCCGGACTCCCCTCGGGTTCGGAGGTGTTGGCCGGCCGGACCCAGTAGCCCGCTGAGGCAAGGCGGAACCCTCTCCGATACAAGAGGACCGGTGGCGCCTGAGGTTTCCCCTGCGGTCGGACAGACACGGTTCCAACCGAGCCAAACCTTGAGGCGGTAATATGTGGTATAGTCACTTGAATACCATTCACTACTCGCACATTCCCGGCCAATGCACCAAGAATATGTAGCAGCGAAGTGCATGCAATGAATAAAACCAGGAGTCAATTACAGGGTCCAAGCCAATTTATTGTGCACAAGCTCAGACAGGAGTGCATCCAAAAGAGACTGAGCAATGGAGTCCAGGAGCAAATTCCTTATATACATTTTTACAGTTTGATACAGGCAAACTTTCTATTGGTCCCAACGCCCCTTGCGCCTATCCAATCGGGGATCCTCTCTGGGCCTAGCTCCCTGTTCCCCCTTCTCAGGCGACTCTAAAAAAGGCATAGTCTTAGGCATAGATACATTTCTACTTCAAGGACATTTCTAGCTCAGAGAATGCAAGATCATTTATATCATCAGTATAAAGGAATTATGCAAACTTTTCAAAAGCAGTTTAAAGCAGTTTAAGGCAGTTTCTCAAACTCTGGTTCTTCTCAGCACTACTCCCATGTCGGGGTTAAGATCTAGGCCTAGTTTACAGGCCATAGCCTACTACAGTAGTGCTGCTAAATCTCCCTCTAAGCAGCATTTACATGGTTTACAAGTTTGTAAACCGTGTAAATGCCTTTGAATTTTGGGCCCAGGTTCTTAGCATAGGTGTAGTTTGGTGGGAGCCTGGGGGGGGGGGTTCCCTTCCCAAATGTTGCAGACACTTATGATGAACTGCTCCCCCTGCCCCCCAGTACCTGAGTGACTTCCTTAACTTTGTCTAATCCAAAGTAAGAAAGCAAACTGCACCGATGGTTCATAGATTGGTTAGTATTTCCCGGGTCCCAAAGGTCACAGGGGATACTATGAGCCAGGGATCAACATCATAGCAAGCTTCTTCTCAGGTTCTCTCCCATTCTTTCACTGCACTTGTATCCAGAGGGATCATATTCTCGATGGGAGAAGGGTAAGCCCTTTAAGGCCCAGGCACATATATTTAAAGAAACCCTTGATCCAGAACTGAGTGCTCTGATTCTCTTTGCTGAGTAAAATATCCAATCAACAATAATATCCCCGATTCAGTGATAAATATACAATACAAATAACAAAATCACCAAATGAACCCCAAAAATATCTTTAAACAAAACCACAATTTTTGTCGGATATCACTGCAGCAAAGTATAAATTTTTAGACAATACTCCCAAGCGGTTCAATCCATTTTAATAACCAGAAGATAATTATTTTTTTTAAAAAAGACTTAGCTCAGTCCAATCATGATTTAGAAATCCTTGCACGACGTGCACGTTTGTAAAATATCCAAATACAACTAGTATTTGGTTAGAGTCTCCTATTCAGTAAATACACAGCCCTTGGTAACATGGATTGTATAACTTCGGTATTTGTGTCTGGGATCCCAATCTGACTACTTGGCTGTGTTTTAATAGGCAGAGGATTCTCTTCTTGTGCTCCTAAAGTGATTTGTGGAAACCAAGAACTCTTTTCCTTTTTACAGGGATCCTAATTCTCTCTTCTCCCTTCCTTCTGCATCCCAAACCTACAGAGGAGTCCTGGTACAGGAGTGCCTTCTCCCGTAGGTGAAGTCCACTTCTGTACTGCAGACTCCTCTGTAGGCTTGGGAAGCAAGACAGCACCTCCACTTTCTCTTCTAAACTCAGGAAAAGAGGTATGTAAGAAACTCTGACTGATTCTCTCTCTTCACATGTAGACAAGATCAAGAATCAAGGGATGAGTCCATACTGGACACAGATGAAATTAAAGGTGTCCCAAGACAAGACCACCGTACCAAAGCAGCAACCACAGAACCATCACACAAGAATCTCTCTAAATCTGTAGCAGCGAAGTGCATCCAATGAATAAAACCAGGAGTCAATTACAAGGTCCAAGCCAATTTATTGTGCACAGGCTCAGACAGGAGTGCATCCAAAAGAGACTGAGCAATGGAGTCCAGGAGCAAATTCCTTATATACATTTTTTACAGTTTGATACAGGCAAACTTTCTATTGGTACCAACGCCCCTTGCACCTGTCCAATCAGGGACCCTCTCTGGGCCTAGCTCCCTGTTCCCCCTTCTCAGGCTATTCTAACAAAGGCATAGTCTTAGGCATAGATACATTTCTACTTCAAGGACATTTCTAGCTCAGAGAATGCAAGATCATTTCTATCATCAGCATAAAGGAATTATGCAAACTTTTCAAAAGCAGGTTAAAGCAGTTTAAGGCAGATTCTCAAACTCTGGTTCTTCTCAGCACTACTCCCAAGTGAGGGTTAGGATCTAGGCCTAGTTTACAGGCCATAGCCTATCACATTCCCCCCTTTGATTATTCTCACCCCTAATAAAAGAGGGTGAGAAACAAATCACATATTAAAGTTTTCTTAAACTGATGCTTCTTTGGAAGGTATAGCTCGATACTTCCACATGGCCAGTACCCTGGCTGCTGTTTTCCGTTCGACTGTACTGTCAATGACTGACGTTACCATACGCAGGCAAAGGGGCAGGAAACATGGAAGGAGTAAACACACAGCTATCATGACTAGAACTGCAAACATAATAGTCTTCAATCCCCCTAAGCCTGAAAATAAAGTTCCAAACCATCCATTTAGCTCCAGTCCATCCCAAGTCTGAACTGGTGCGTGTGCTTGCCTAAGCATATGGTCAGCTATTTCTTCAACAACCTGACCCTGATCATCAATCTGCAAACAGCAGTTAGTAAGATTAAACTTTCCGCATACCCCACCTTCAGATGCTAACAAATAATCAAGTGCTAATCGGTTCTGGTAAATAGCAGTGCGCATCTGAGTACTCTGTTTTGCCAAGAGGGTTAGTGCCTTACTCGTCTCATTAGTTATAATTTCTACAACAGCTTGTAAGCGTATAATACGGTTCAACATATACAGCAGTGCGGTAACCCGAAGTCCCATCCTGTGCCCAAGTGGCTGGTCCATAATATGTGATAATTCTCTCAGGTGGCCATTTATCACCATCCCATTTATCCCATTGACCTATTCTCAAAGTATTTCGCTTCTGTCGACCATTGTATATGGGGAAGCCTAACCGTTCCCCTTGGAAGAAAGAGGGTCGTATTGTACCCAGGACACACGCCCCTCCCCAGTTGTTAGGGAGTTGGGCATACACGTGGGTTCCACATATCCAAGAGAGCCCTGGAGGGGCTTCCCAGGCATTGGGTGAGGCGAGATTGGTCCATATCTTAGCAAGTTTGGAGAAGCTGATTAGAGGGTTGGAAGGTTGGAAGGTTCAGTAGCATTTAGGTACTCCTGACCACCAGGATGTTTTCTTAGTAGTAGCATTATAAAATCGCTGGCTGAGACAGACCAGCTGTCCTACCTGTATGGTGAACTGTGGTCTTGTTCGGACAAAACAGAGGCGGCCGACAATGGTGTTGGCCAATACCCATTCACTAGTGGTCTTATTTAGGGCAGTCTGGTTATATGGGATGGAGTAGTTCAATTCCCTTGCCTCCCAGGGCCATTGGTCTCCCATCCTAGATCCCCCGCAGAAGAAACAGTTAGAAATGCGGAGACTGGAAGCTGCAGCTCCCGCAAGCTCAATAAATAAATTTTGCTTGGTCTGGGGAATCTCTATCTGCGTCTGCATGGCTTCATAGAAAGTATGGTGTATTCGAAAAGGTGAAGAAATGCGGGTCTTGGTGTTAAGCTGTATATACACATAGGTCCCAGAGTCTATTCCACTTCCTGCTATCCGTAAGCCAAATCTAAACCCTTGCTTCCACTGGCTAAGATTGAGCACAAGGAGCCTTAAGGGGTTACAAGTACCTTTCTGACATTTACAGGGTTCCAGCAATGGTAGTCTCTCTAACTTGGCTCTGCAATTATCTCCTTCTCGCCCCTGAGGCCCTTCAGACCAGGTGGCATAGTATACACACTCCCATTTAGGACAGAAGTATGCGCTTTCAGAGGCTTTAGCATAAATAGATGGGGACTTTACCCCGGTGCATATTCCCCAACTGTATGCTCCTTCGGGGCACATATATTTATCATCTTGATAATAACTTTGCTCTTGGCTAACAGATCCCCAGCTGTAATAGCCGTTTCGGTTAATGGCATCACAAGCATCAAAGTAAAGAGGAGCAGGTTTCGTGGGATCTGAAAGCTGTCGGGTAGCATTTAGGAGGGCCCCATCCTGGTTGTTCCATCGTAATTCTAGGATATAGTAAGAGGGGTTCTCTCGGGGATTAAAGCAGGTCCTAACCTTCCCTCTTGTACAGACACTTAATTCTGTACCATTATACACACATTTGCTAACTACACCAGTACAAGTGTAGTAGGAATGATAGAGTAAAGTCTGAGTAATCCTTGCCCCGTTTCGGGCAGTGGTTATGCATGCCGCACAGGTAGGGATGGCAAGTGCCACTCTAAGGGGCCCCAGGGTCACCTCTAGAATAATGCAAAAGCAAAAGTACATCATAGTCATAGTAGTTGGATGAACTCGTTTGAATGTTGCGGTTTCTTCACTTAAATTCTCTTATTTCCACAGCTTCCACCGTACGTAGACCTGTCAGCTTCCGGTTGGTGACAGGAGTAGGGTTGTAGATTCCTCAAGCTTCTGCCGTACGTAGACCTGCCAGCTTCCGGTTGGTGACAGGAGTAAGGCTGTTGATTCTTACAGCAGTGGTTGTTGCCACAGCGTGAGTCGCAATGGCGATTCTGGATTGTTTGTTGAAGTCCAGTGATAAAGTTCAGTAGATGCCGCTGGCTTTACTCGACTATGATGAATCCAAGGTTCCAATTCCGCAACTTTAATTGCTGTGGGCGTTGATAGTATGACAACATAAGGTCCTTTCCAATGAGGTGCTAATGGTGTCTTCCTCCACTCTTTGACCCACACCGAGGCTCCAGGCTTAAAAGGATGCAGTGGTTCAGTCAGATTAATGGGCAACTGGTCTTGCACCCATGCATGGAGACTCTACAAAACAAAACCTAGAGCCAATAGTTCTTGTCTAGTGATTACAGACCCAATCTGACTCATATCCCCTTTTATCCCTTGGACTATGGGCGGAGGGCGCCCATACAGGATCTCAAAAGGGGAGACTCCCAATGACTTGGTGGGGGCTGAACATATCCTGAGGAGGGCTATAGGAAGAACCTGTGGCCACTTCAGGTGAGCGTCTTGACAAAGTTTAGACAGCTGGGACTTTAGGGTGCGATTCATACGTTCTACCTTCCCTGAGCTTTGGGGTCTGTAAGCTGTATGTAATTTCCACTGTACTTGCAGAGCTTGGGCTAACTGCTGAGTCACCTGGGATACAAATGAGGGCTCATTGTCTGACCCTATAGCTAATGGTATTCCAAACCGGGGAATGATCTCATGGAGCAAAACTTTAGTAACTTCCCTGGCTTTCTCAGTTCTGGTGGGGAAAGCTTCCACCCACCCAGAGAAGGTACAAACCAAGACCAACAGGTAATGATATCCATTTGCACGTGGCATTTCTGTGAAGTCCACCTGGATACTTCCCATGGGGGTAACTCCTACTGATTGAGCCCTTGGGGGAAGGTTGGGACCCTGCCGGGCATTGTTCTTTGCACAGGTCACACATCTATGGGCTACTGAGGCCGATGTAGGTCCTAATAATGAAATACAGAAATGGGGTCTGAGAGCTTTTTCCATGGCAGTTTTCCCATAATGTGTGGCTTGGTGGAAAGCATGGACAAAGGCAGGACCTAAGGCTTCAGGGATTACAGTGGGACCGGGGGGTAAGCCACCGGCTGGCAGTTATAGCACTATCCATCCAGTCTCTGATAACACTCCCCCTTCCTCTTGACAATAATAACTTTCCAAATCCCCTCGTAGCATGACCTAACACCACACACTGCTGCCACAAATGCCGCAAACACCACACGCCCCAGACCTCTTGTCATAGATGAGTTCTCCAAAAATGTACTTCCGACCCTCCAACAAAAGTCATCCAACCTGGAGGAAGCAATCTTCAACTGGAACAGCACTTTGAAAGCCTTCACCTATCCAACCTCCTCAGACAATTCGGGGCCTCACAAGAGCAAAAGTAAAAGACGGCAAGCTCCATGGTTTTCAGCAGAACTCCACGTTTCCCTCATCACACTCAGGAAGCATGAAAGGAGGAGGAGACGCTCCCGCTCCCAAGTCCACAAAACAGCGTACCTTGAACACCTGAAGTCCCACCATGAAACAATATACCGCAGAATGAGTGATTACCATGCCCAGCTCCTACTCCGCTCAATTAACAAACCCAGAGACCTATTCACCCTAGCGAGATCCCTAATTAAAGAACCATCCTCCACCCAACCGGACCCAATACCCCCTCAGTCATATGATGACTTCCTCAATTCCAAGACCCACACAGCAAATAAACCCCCAGCATCAACTGCGTCCACTCCCTGCCAAACACCCACCTTGCAACCACCACTCACTGAATTTTATCCACCAGCAGTGAAGAATATCCAAGACCTCATTGCTAGCATCAACACGTCCACAGCCCCGAACGACCCCTGCCCAGCTTACTGGATTAGAACACTTTGGGTGGAACTCAGCCCAATCTTGCTGAACATCATCAGTCTATCATTTGCAACAGGAGCATTCTCGCCACTCCTCAAACAAACCTCAATAAAACCACTCATAAAAAACAGCAGACTCGATCCTATGAAACCAGACTCCTACTGACCAATCTCGAGTATTCCTCTACTTGCCAAAATAATTGAGAAGGTGGTCTATCGACAGATCCAACAACACATAGACACGGCTGCCCCTCTTGACCCCTGCCAGCACGGGTTTAGATAATCACATGGAGTAGAAACACTTCTCACCACCCTCATCAACGACCTTAACAAAGGAATTGACAATGCAGAAAATGGATTCGCTCTTATATTCCTGGACATCTCAGCTGCCTTTGACTCCGTCAATCACAACCAGCTACTCACCCACATCCACGACAAGGGTATTCATGGCCTCGCCTGGGAGTGGTGTAAATCTTATCTATCTGATCGCTGGCAACAAGTCCGGGTCGGCTCTCACACCTCAGCACCTTTTCACCAACAACAAGGTGTTCCACAGGGCTCATCCCTATCCGCTCTACTTTTCAATATCTACATGCAGCCGATATGCAATCTCATCCGGTCTTTCAATATCTCTACACTAATCTATGCTGATGATGTGCTACTATTCACTCCATTCAAAGTCAAACACCCGGATTTATCCAACCTTGTCAACTGCTTCAACGCAATTACAGACTGGCTATTCTCCCAAAACCTGTACATAAATTTCAAGAAAACTGAAGTTCTATTTATATCAAGGAACAAGAATTTCTCCCCTCCACCCATCCTAAGAGTAAGAGATGCAGAGCTTCCAATTCGAAGTACCATACGATATCTCGGAATCACACTGGACCAGCACCTCGACTTTAAGGAACACATAAAAGTTATAACCAGAGCCATCTACAACAAAATCAGAACACTGCAACACCTCAAACCCATGCTACCCCCTAAGGACTTCCGCACCATCTTCCAGGCCCTCATACTACCACATTTCGATTATGCAAACGTAATTCTATATGGTCTACCAAAGAACACCCTCAACCCCCTCCAACTAGCTATGAATGCCGCTGCCTGCGTCCTCTGTGGTCTATCCAGATCAGACCATATCACGCCAATACTTAAAGATCTCCACTGGTTACCGATATACTGCAGGCTAACATACAAGATCCTGCTGATTACATTTAAGATTAACAACAACATAGCCCCCAATTCTCTCAAGAACCTTATTACACCAACTCCACAAATCAGATCTAGAAGGACAGCAACAGCCAACACATTCATCCTCCCTAAAGACTCCATAAAGTGCACCCAAACAACCAGGAGAAGAGCTTTTGCATACTACGCACCCAAATGCTGGAATTATTTATTTTTATTTATTTATTTTAATTCTCTTATATACCGCGCTATTCTGCATCAGTGCGGTTTACATTGAACAAACTGAAATTACATTGAACAGGGCATTATAACTTGGAGATAACTATTTTACAGGGAACATGGGCTATGGAGGGTTAAGTGGCTTGCCCAAGACCACAAGGAGCACCTGTGGGACTAGAATGACCTCCCACCAGAAATAAGATCAATCAAAGACCTCCTACAGTTTCGGAAGGCAATAAAGCACCATCTTTTTCTGCTACATTTTACTCAATCAGCTACCCCTCCCCACAGAAATCTCCCCCCATCCCCCACAAACACCTCACTCACAACATAACACTCATGCTTTAAGCAATCACACTCATGTAGTAGACACTTCACATCTATTCACACCATGTAATATTTATTACTCCATGTCACCTTGTATATACTTACCATGTATTCTCTATCTACTCCGACCAAACTCAGCGTGTATATAGTTACTCTGTATTTGTATCGTTTAAAGATATTGCAACATGTAAATAGTTTCCCTATTTGGTCCAAGTTCTAACTCCTGTTATAATATAAACTCAAACAGTCTAGACTGCACTGAGCTCTTGTTGTTGAATGTAAACCGCACTGATAATAAATAGCGCGGTATATAAGAATTGTTAAATAAATAAATAAATAAAAAATAAATAAATAAAATAATAATCTAACTCTTTGGAGGTGTATCGGGGAATCCATGCACATGGGTACTGGGAATATAGCTGCCTGGACTGTACGAGGGGCAGGTAAGGGCTCAGTTGTAGCCACTTTTTGGGAAGAAATGTCTGCAAATCTATTCCCTCGTGAAACTTCTCCTTCCTCTGCCTGATGACCTCGGCAGTGCATTACTGCGACTTGTTTGGGGGCCCACACAGCTTCTAATAGTGTCAATATCTCAGGGCCATACTTGATGGACTTGCCTCCTGAGGTTATCAACCCTCGTTCCTTGTACAGGGCTCCATGGGCGTGTAATGTCGTGAAGGCGTATTTTGAATCTGTGTACACATTCAAGCGGAGCCCCTTCCCTATTATCAGTGCCCCTAGTGAGGCCTATCAGTTCAGCCTTCTGTGCTGAAGTTCCCGGGGTCAGAGCTGAGGATTCAACTACCATGTCCAGGGTCACTACTGCATAGCCAGCACAACGTTGTCTGTTGATGAAGAGACTACTTCCATCCACAAAGAAAGTTCATTCAGGGTCATTCAATGGGACATCAGTCAGATCTGGGTGACTTGAGAATACAGTGTCCATTATTTCCAAGCAATCATGATCGGGGGGGCCTGGTCCAATTTGCAACAGCGTGGCTGGGTTCAAAGCTTGACTGACGATCAACTGCAATCAGGGGTTTTCGCACAACATGCTTTGGTACTTCAGCATTCGGGAATTTGTGAACCAATAATTTCCTTTGTGCTCCATAAGGGTCAGGACAGAATGCGGTATGGTAACTTGGAGATTCTGACCCAGGGTGAGCTTGTCGGCTTCACCCACAAGGAGAGCTGTAGCTGCGACGGCTCTCGGGCAAGGTGGCCATCCCTTTGTGATAGTATCCAGTTGTTTTGATAGATAAGCTACAGGTCGCTGCCAAGATCCTAGGGATTGAGTTAACACTCCCAAAGCATTTCCACTTGTCTCATGGACATAGAGGCGAAATTGTTTCTGTACATCTGGCAGGCCCAAAGCTGGTGATGACATCAAGGCTGCCTTCAACGATCGGAATGCCACATCCTGTTCTGGGCCCCATTCCAGGGGAGATCGCTCCATTCCTTTGGTGGCCTGATACAATGGCTTTGCCACCAGCGCAAAATTGGGTATCCATATTCGACAATAGCCTTTAGCTCCCAGAAAAGCTCTTACCTGCTTTCTGGTGGTTGGGGTAAGGATGCGACACACTGCTTCCTTACGCTCTGGTCCCAACCTTCGGATTCCGTTGGACAGGTGGAATCCCAGATATTTAACTTCAGTTTGGCATAATTGCGCCTTGGCTCTTGAGACCTTGTATACGGCTTCATTCAGGAAGTGCAGGAGATCACTGGTGGCTTGCAAGCATTCGCTTTTAGAGTTGGTGGCTATCAGTAGGTCATCTACATACTGGAGGAGGACTCTTTTTCCCGGAGTAAGAGAGTAGCTTGAAAGATCTTGATTGAGAGCAGCACTGAAGAGAGTAGGCAAGTTCTTGAATCCCTGAGGTAGTCGAGTCCAGGTGAGTTGACCTCGCCTCCCTGTAGTGGGGTCTTCCCATTCAAATGCGAACAGAAGTTGACTGGTGGGTGCTAAATGTATGCAGAAGAAAGCATCCTTTAAATCCAAGACAGCACCCCCGACCATAAATAGCCTCATAAAATAAATAAAACAGCACCCCCGACCATAAATAGCCTCATAAAAATAGAGCCTACTCACAATCTGCAAAGGAGAGACCAGTTAAACAAATTAGCAACACCAAAAGAATTTATAAAGGCCAAAAAAACCACAAATAAGAAAGCCTTCTCCCATGCAGCCCCCATATTGTGGAACACAATCCCATCAGAATTAAGATCCTTATCTGAAATCATGGAGTTTAGGAAAAGACTTAAAACACACCTATTTACAATGCACTATGGTTCCTTGACGAATTCACCTCTCACCTCCCCGCTAGATAAAGGATAACCCCACTCCAGATTACATATTTCGTCCTGAAAAAGAATGAAGTACTGCAGTCCTAATCCAATGTATTGAAAACAATTGAATAAAAAATACCCTGTAATATAGTTTAATTCTGTTCCATTGTATATAGTTTACCATTGTTAATTTACTATTGTTAACTGTTGATTGTAAGCTCCAATTTGTTATATGTAAAAACAGCTCTCCCTGTTTACTGTTGTTCCATGTAAACCGCATCTGATCAATGGAAGGAGCGGTATATAAAAAATCTGTTAATTAAATTAAATTAAATTAAATTAAGACAGTGAAGTGAGTAGCCAGGAGAGTATAAGGGTTTGGTACTACTGGATGTATGGTTACAACTGCATTATTCACTCGTCTTAAGTCCTGCACTAGGCGGTAGTCACCTGTCCCAGGCTTCTTGAATGGGAGGAGGGGGGTATTCCAGGGCGATTGGCACTTCCTGAGAAGTCCATACTTCAATAGTTTCATTAAATCAGCGTTTTTCAACCACTGTGCCGCAGCACACTAGTGTGCTGTGAGATATTGTCTGGTGTGCCGTGGGAAAAATTCCAATTTCATCCGTAACATGTGGCCTCGGCTCACAAATTAGGGTTGCCAACCGGCCGGTTTTCAGCCGGCCTGGCCGGTTTTTCCATGGCCAGGCCGGCTGCCAGCACAGTTGTAAAACCGGCCATTGAAAAGCCGGTTTTTTGCTCTGGCCGCAAGATCGGGAGCGGCCAGAGCAAAAAACCGGCTTTTGTGCCGAAGTCCGTGGCGCGAACGCGATCGCGATTCCCTATAGCAGTGCAGCCGCTGGTTCTGCTTTGTACAGAGCAGCGGCTGCACTACACTTACATTGAAAAGTAAAGAGAAACTGTGTCAGGAGCCCTCCGATCATGCAGAGCCCGAGGAAGTGATGTCATGGGGGCGGGCTCCTCACAGGCTGTCTTTCCTTTTCAAATTAACTTTAGCTGCAATAAAGTTAATTTGAAAAGGAAAGACAGCCTGTGAGGAGCCCGCCCCCATGACATCACTTCCTCGGGCTCTGCGATGACCGGAGGGCTCCTGACACAGTTTCTCTTTACTTTTCAATGTAAGTGTAGTGCAGCCGCTGCTCTGTACAAAGCAGAAGCAGCGGCTTGGGCAGAGGGTGTGTGTGTGTGTGAGTGAACCAGCACGGGGGGGGGAGGAGTGTGAGTGAACCAGCAAGGGGGGGGGAGTGTGAGTGAACCAGCAGTGGAGGGGGGGTGGTGTGAGTGAACCAGCAAGGGGGGGGGGGGCGATGGTTTGTGTGAACCAGCCGGGGAGGGGGGTAAGTGAGTGAGTGACCCAGCAGGAGGGGTGAGTAAGTGACAGGGGGGTGGGTGAGTGAACCAGCAGTGGAGGGGGGGGTTGTGAGTGAACCAGCAGGGGAGGGGGTTGGTGTGAACCAGCAGGGGAGGGGGGTTGGTGTGAGTGTTTGATTCCTATTCAAGAGAATTACTTTATATATAGTCAATATAGGCACAGAGGTAAATTTTTTTAACATTTTCTAATGGTGGTGTGCCTCGTGATTTTTTTCATGAAAAAAGTGTGCCTTTGCACAAAAAAGGTTGAAAAACACTGCATTAAATGACAGAGAATTCCTTCAATCGCCGGTCGCGGAAGAGGGTATTGTCTCACATGCACTGGTTTGAGGGTGACAAGAACAGGGGCTATATTCTTTTCTAGGCCTGGAGGATTATCCTCCACCCATACCTTGGACGGAGCTAGAATACTGGTGGGCGTACGGGGACTGGCTGCCCTGGGCAAAGATGCACTATAGAACCGCCATTCTTCTTCATGGGGGACGGTTAACACCATCAGGCCAGCAGATTTCGAGTTCAAAGTCATTTCCATTCCTCCCCCTTCAACAAAGGATATCTGCGCCTGGAGCTTAGCGAGCATATCTCAGCCCAAGAGGGGGATTGCACAAAATTTATTTGGTCACTGAACTATAAAATATACTCAATAAAACAAAAAAATATATAGTTCACCATTCACTGTGTATAGAATCAAAACTAGCAAACGAGGTCTCAGTTTAAAATAACACTGCTGCTTCTAGGTTTACACCCAATGGCAGCACTTGTGTTGTATCACATCAATGACCTCATGCAAGTTTTATAAAATAAATTCATTATGAAAACATTTTTCAGAAGACACGATACAGTGCTAATAATCAAAATATATTGTACTCAACTTCAGAAAAGGACTGGATGAAATCTTCCCACACACATTTGAGCTTAGCGAGCATATCTCAGCCCAAGAGGGGGATTGGGCATTCAGGCATGTACAGGAACGGGAGTGTTATTTTCTGTTCCCCTAATTCACAGGTTCGGTTCTGCAAGAAAGATTTTGTGGCTCTGGTTTCGGTAGCGCCGACGATGGTGATGGATCGAGAAGACAATGGGGCCACTGGTTTAGCCACTACCGAATGTTCGGCCCCCGTATCCACCATAAAGTCCATATATTGGTCCCCAATTTTCAAACTGACCATAGGCTCCTGGGGACCTAGAGGAAACTTGGAGCCCGGTCTGGCCTAGTCTTCATCCATGCCGTAGTCCCCTTCAGCTGCCATTCCCTCTATAGCTGCTTCTTCTCGCTGGAACTGTGTGCGACGCATTACTCCACGATTCTGGAATCGCCCTCTTGCTCTCCAAGTGCTCCCTCCTCCACTCCGGGAGGCGGAGTCAAGATTTGGACATTCATTTTTCCAATGTCCTTCTTCTCTACAGTGGGCGCATTGATTCGCGCCCAATGGGGGCCGACTATTTCCTCGGCCCCTCCCACGTCCTCGGGTCCTTTGGTTAGAGTAACTTCCTCCTCATCATTCAACTAAAGCTGCTGCAGGGAAATCAGCTTTCTTCTTCATTTTACGTTCATTCTCCCTCTGACGCTTATTGTCACGATTCACAAACACCTTCTGAGTAACTTCCATTAACTGGGCCACATTCATGCCCGCAAATCCTTCTAACTTCTGCAGTTTCCGCTTTATATCTCCCTGGGACTGACTCACAAAGGCTGCATTTACCATGCGCAAATTTTCCTGGGCCGCTGGATCATTTTCCTGTTCCGCTGGGGTATAAAATCTGTAAGCTTCAGATAAGCTTTCATAAAAGGCTGCTGGGCTCTCGTCTGGATGCTGGATGACTTCTGATACCTTTCCGATATTCATGGCCTTCTGACTTCTTTTCTTCAGGCTTGCAGTAGGGCCTGGCGGAACCGAGTGAGGGCCACCGCTCCATTCACATCGTTCGGATTCCATTCAGGATCGTCATTTGGAAAATCCGCAGCGGCTGCTTGCCGGGGATTTAGGCCTCCTTCTCCTACGGGATTTTCTTCTAACCATCGGGTGGATGCTTGCACAATCCGCGCTCGTTCCTCAGTAGTGAAAAGAGTAGACAGGAGCTGGCGACAATCAGACCAGGTAGGCTGATGGGTCTGCATAAGTCTAGACATTAATTCGGTCAATTCTTTGGGCTTTTCAGTATAGGAGGCATAATGTGTTTTCCAGTTCAATAAATCGGTGGTGGAGAAGGGCACATAAACGAGACTGGCTGGTCCCACCACAACCTGGTCATGTTCATTAAGAATAGGTAGCCCTGGGACCTGGCACAATGGCATAATATGACCCTCCTTCTAACTTGCTGTTGTACTTCTGAGAGCATAATGTAGTCTGGCTTGTTGCAATTTGGTTCCCCTGCTCTGGCTACTGGCAGTAAGTGACCCTGAACTAGCAAATGAATCCCTGCTTGCAGCGTTATCGGTGGACTGTGGTCCTCCCGAGGCACTCTGAACGGAGCCGGGGATTCCGGTCGGGAGGGGGTGCGCCTCCTCCTGCTGCGGAGGTGGTGGGTGAACTAGGGGTAAATCGGCGGGAGGGGGTCCTCCCGCGTCAGGCTCTGCCCGGGGTGGTGGCGGAGCTAAGGGAACTGGCCTATAGAGGAACTGGGGCAGATGGGCCAAAATATATGGAGATTCCGGGGCAGAATAAACGGGCAGCTTCTCTTCTTCAGACTTCCGGGTCCCTCTTGTGGTCGCTACCAATATCCTACACTGTTCCTCATGGCAACGCTTTATCCAGGAGGGCTCCTTTTCACAAACACTTAACCAGGAATCTATATAGGGGAACTGGTCAGGGTGCTCTTTTCGTACAATCTGGTGAACTAGGGATATGATTCTAACATCAAAGGTACCACCAGGGGGCCACGCGGTGACCAGCACTGGCCACTCCCTATCACAGAGTATTTCTAATCAGGACGGAGACATTTTTATTCCATAGTCTCCAACAAATCCCTTCTTAAAATTCTTGATCATACATTTCAGCGGAATTTGCGTGGACTCTGACCCTTCCATAAGGACGTACACAACAACAGACAGTAGGGGCGTGTAGTCGGGCTGCAGGTAAGGGGTCCGTACAGCCCTAGGAACAAATAGGTAGACAAACACCGAACGCTTCCTCCTTTTCGCGACCTGGGCGCAGTTGCCCGGCCAGGAACTGCGCTAATCAGGAGTCCGCACTCGCTTGATCTGTGTTTCAAGACCTCTCATTCACACACACACATAACCAACCATGCTAGCAACGTTTTCCCAAATTCCCAGGCCTACCTTACTAACCTTCAGCAGTGGTTTCGGTCTCGCGCATACTCATGCGAGACGTACTTGGACTGCTGATTAATCAAGGGCGTGGTTTCGGCCTCGCGTACTCATGCAAGACGTACTCGAACTGCCCTGAGAGGTGATCAGACTCTCGGTACCGTATTCCCATACAAGTTTCCCAACCTAGCTATCTGAATAACAAAGAAATTTCTACTCACCGGATCCGGTACCCGATACAGAACCAGTTCTTGGGTTGAATCCCGGACTCCCCTCAGGTTCGGAGGTGTTGGCTGGCCAGACCCAGTAGCCCGCCGAGGCAAGGCGGAACCCTCTCCGATACAAAAGGACAGGTGGCGCCTGAGGTTTCCCCTGCGGTCGGACAGACACGGTTCCAACCGGGCCAAACCTTGAGGCAGTAATACGTGATATACTCACATGGATACCATTCACTACTCGCACATTCCCGGCCAACGCACCAAGAATATGTAGCAGCGAAGTGCATCCAATGAATAAAACGAGGAGTCAATTACAGGGTCCAAGCCGATTTATTGTGCACAGGCTCAGACAGGAGTGCATCCAAAAGTGACTGAGCAATGGAGTCCAGGTATAGCAACAAAGTGCACGCAATGAATAACACCAGGAGTCAATTGCAGATTCCAAGCCAATTTATTGTGCACAGGCTCAGACAGGAGAGTATCCAAAAAGGACTGAGCAATGGAGTCCAGGAGTAAGAGTAGTTACTCACCTGTAACAGGTGTTCTCCAGGAGCAGCAGGAATCAGTCCTCACATATGGGTGACATCGAGGTCGATGGAGCCCCATGCGGAGCATTTACCCAGCTTTCTATGAAAACCTTTGGGAATACTCCCACGCATGCATGGTCCCCTTCCCGCCTAAAGGTGCCATCTTGGCCAGTCTGATGACATAGCTAAGAGACAGCACACAAAAACAAATGAACTATATACAACTGCAACTCCAAGGGGAGGAGGGAGGGTTGTGAGGACTGATTCCTGCTGCTCCTGGAGAACACCTGTTACAGGTGAGTAACTACTCTTTCTCCAGGACCAAGCAGGAAGTCAGTCCTCACATATGGGTGACTCCCTATCTCTGGGCTACCAGGAACCCAGGCTGAAAAAGAGAACTCCCTCTAGCCGCAGCATCAGGGAAAGGCTTTCACTGAAACAGAACCTCCGTCGGTAGCCCAACAGAGGGCTGGAGGGCAGGAGTTGCCTAAACCTCAAAAAGATTCCGGAGTACTGCCTAGCCAAAAGCACTGTCCCTACGGGACTCCCTCTCCAGGCAGTAATGAGCTGCAAAGGTCTGGCTTGAGGACCAAGTAGCAGCTCTGCAGATGTCTGCCAATGGTACAGAGAGGAGATGAGCTACTGAGGCAGCCATAGCCCTAACATGGTGGGCCGTGACCCGACCCTGCAAAGGAAGGTCAGCTGCCCTGTAAGCCCAGGTGAGTCCAACAAAGGTAGTATGCAATAAAACATAAAAAGAAAAACACAAAATAAACCACTTAAAACTTTCCATTGAAACAAAATTTAACCTTCAAAAAACGCTAATATATGACATTTTACCTAAGATACATAAATGTTTAAAAAACCCTCCTGGGCGTCCGATTGTATCTGCAATTGGCTCCTTATTGGAACCAATTTCGAAACTTATGGATATTTTTTTGAGACCTTACATTCAAAAGATGTGGTCTTATGTCCGTGATTCTACTCAAGTTATACAAATTCTTTCCTCTTTTCAAGAATATAGTTCACATTTTCTTTTAGTTACACTCGATATAGAATCACTTTACACAAATGTACCGCAAAAGGAAGCCTTGGAGATTATTGAGCAATATTTAACAAATAGGGAAAACTATAAATGCATTCCTACATTTTTTTTGTTAGAATTAGCACGGTTGCCCTTTGTGAGAACTATTTTTGTTTTCGTGAAATATTTTGTAGAAATGCTAAACTATACAAATGGCCGTGCTTTGTGAATGATTATTGCTATAAACCCAAATTAAATCTCATTCAACTATTCACCTTTGTATTACTATTCAGTATTATTTCTATTTGTCACTGTGTAAGCCTCAGACAACACCCTTAAGCATCGTAACACCAGGAGATATATGAACAATCACCTGAACGTATGCAGGGTTTAGTACATCAACGGCTTTAAAACAATGAAAATCCACTGACCAGCTCCACTTATTTCTAAATTCAAAAACCACTTAAAGTCCATTGAAAAATTACTTAGCTGATAATAGTGTGACTGGTCTTGGTCTTCTTTTTCCGTTTTTTCAATTTTTTTTCAATTCTTTCTATTCATCTGCCTTTGCTTTTATTGTGGAAAGAAAGGCTGTACCCCAACGCCTATCTTACAGGCGCCCATGCGTTTCGCCACGTAGGGTTTCTCAAGGGGACCCAAAATTTCAATTAGTTTCTAAAAAGAATAAAAAAGGACATTATCATTGACTGCGTAATACTGTTTAAAAGAAAAAGAGAATACATCGTGCTGTAAGCCGCCACACATAGTTTGCAAAAGAATGAAGTATAGAAATAGAAACCTGAAGATGACACAGCGTTTGACTTCAAAAGATCTGTCTCCCATTTCTTCTGTGGAGAATCTGAGAACGCCGCGCAAGCGTTTTAGAGACAAGATCGCTATTTTTAAACCCCCCCCCCCCCCCCCCGGAACCACCAGGTGTTGTATAATCAGCTCATTAAAGACAAGCAGACCAATCTATGTTCAAATTGAGTCCTCTAGGATGAATGGTGTCTAAAGTATAGATCCACTATTGCTCCCGATAGAGCAATAGTTTGTCTCGTGATTTCCCCATATTACTATATAACACTTGCTCTATAATCCAACAGCGAAGCTGGGCAAATGTATGATTTTCGGCTGAACAATGTTCGACTAATGGGGCCTCTTTTCGCTTACAGCGGAGTCGGCTTTCATGTTCCTTCATTCTGATCTTAAAGGAACGGATCGTCTTACCGATGTACATGAGACCACACGGGCACTCTAACGCATATACTACATGAGTAGATTCACAGGTGGTTGCCTGTCTCAAGGTGTATGTGGTGCCTCCGTGAAAAAAAGTGGAGCGTTCTATGGTTATGGCACAGATGCCACACTGACCACATTTTGTGTGGCACGCTGGATGTATACTTAAATCCGTTGATGTCACCGAACGCAATTTAGTGGGGCTCAAATACTCTTTCAAGTTGCGACCACGTTTCCACACGCAACGCATTGTATTTCCTTGCAGACCAGGTATAGTGTGCAATATGGAACTGTATTTTTTGAGGATCTTTTGTACTCGAGAACTGACGGGGGAATAATGCGTAATGAGATTGATCGGGCTTTCCTCGTCAGATGTCTCAACGAATGGTTTTGGTAACAAAAGCATGTCTCGATTGTTATACAGTGCCCGTCAATAAGCACATTGTATACTGTGACTGGAATAACCTCTGTCCCTGAAATTTGCTTTTAGTTGTTTGGACTGTTGTTTGTATTTCTGTATGTCCGAGCAATTTCGGCGGTATGGCAAAAATTGGGATAAAGGCAAATTATCCTTCAGATGAGGAGGATGAGCGCTGTCATAGTGCAGAAAAGTGTTCCTATCGATGGTTTTACGATAAACAGATGTTCCCCATCCATTTTCTTCTCTGGTAATTTGCACATCCAAATATGTGATCTGATGTTTGTGGAACTCACTGGTAAATTTAATATTGACATCTTGAGAATTTAACCAACTAAGGAAGGATCCCAATAATGGTATGGTACCTTGCCATAGCATGAACACATCATCAATATATCGGTACCAGGCCTTGATATTGATCTGATATGGTGAAGTAGGAAAAAGCTGTTTTTCAAAATATCCCATATATAGGTTGGCAATTGACGGGGCGCACGTGGCCCCCATGGCCACTCCAGATATTTGATGGTAGAGGACTCCTTGAAATTCAAAAAAGTTTTTAAACAATGCCAATGAAGTAAGATCTGACAAAAACTGCAATTGTAGTTTAGATAAATCCCCTCGAGCTATCAAAGTTTGTTGCACTATATGACTGGCTGCCTCCTGTGGAATACTGGTATACAATGACTGGACGTCTAAATTTACTAAATGTATCTGGTCATCCTTCGCCCAACTGGAAAGTGCCTTCAATATAGATAAAAAATGAGTGGTGTCTCTAAGGTAGGAGGGGATCTCCGTCAGTAGTGGGCGCAGGAAGGAGTCTAAATAAGTGGACAAGGGTTCTAAAAGAGTCCCTTCTGTGGATACAATAGAACGGCCCGGAGGTCGTGTTGGATGTTTGTGTATTTTCGGGACTGTGTAAAACTGGGCTAGTCATGGATCCACTACATTTAAGAACCTATGCTCCTTCTTGGAGACTTTTAGTTTCCCACAAGAATACATCACTATGCTACTAAAAGAGAAAACAGTTTTTTCCTTAGAAACTCCAGCTACGGAGACTGATACTACTGCATCCATATGGGAGACCTTAGAGCAATTGGAGAAAAAACGTATTAGAGCAGATTTGCATAGATCTTCCCTACTGGAGTATGTTTATCGTCAACAAATTCCCCGCGGGCTTCGTGTTTATAAAGAACCCAGGGTGCCGATGCTTGATCCGGAATTTGTGGAGAAGTGGAACAAAATTCTCAACAAATGCTCCCTTGATCTAATGGTGTTGCTAATAGATTCGACCAAAACCTATGTTGAACAATTATCAACAGAAATAGCCGTCCACACTGTCGCTTTAAAGGATAAAGAGACAGAAGAAGTCTTTACTAGTCACCAAGCACAATTGAAGCACACCATTGAAACCGTACGCCAGGAAGTGATGATCAAAAAGCAGAAAAAGCTGAAGCGTGATGGTGCGGATTATGCTACAGGCTACGTCTACCCTTGGATGAATGCGAATAGAAAACAGAAGAAGATGAAGAAAAGGGTATATTTCGATGACACCACCGATGAAGGGGCCAGTTCTGACTCCAGTAGATCCGCAAAAGGAAGTTTTTTTCGCGAAGACAAGGAACCTCGTCCCCAACGACAAAAAAAAGGGGAACAAGAGAAAACAGGTCAAGGACGGGGCAAACAGAAATCTCGGGGGAAATAGTGTCTGCACACACTAGTTTTGTAGTCAATCTGACAGGGGAACCGCTTCCAGCTGATGTTGAAGCCCTTTTGGAGAAAGGGTTATCATTTGTTCCAGAAATAAATTTTGATTTTTTTAGATTTCGCATCGATTTTGAGAATTTTTTGAGAAAACTTCAATTAAAAAACTTTTTTTCAGCATTTCCTTCCACCACAGTAGGAACTAATTACAGAGAACGAAGACGAATTCCGTTACCCTTGAAGTCTCAGTGGATGCCTCCTGGCCCGCTCCACCCGGCCTTACAAATTTTTAAAGATCTGTTTCTCCAGGACATAAGTCAATTAACAGCTACAGGTCCACAGCGAAATACACGACTTTCTCGTTCTCAGCAAGATACATTAAGAAAGTTACAGTCACAAACACAGTGGGTGATCCGTCAAGCAGATAAGGGAGGGGCTATAGTGTTACAAACAAGAGAGTTTTATTTGAACGAGGCTCTAACTCAACTGGGCGACACTACTACATATTCAGTTTTACAGTATGATCCTAGTGCAGAGCTACAAGCTACCATCAAGGATCTCACTCAAGAAGCATTAAACAACAAGTTAATCTCCAAGAAGGAGCATAGGTTCTTAAATGTAGTGGATCCACGACTAGCCCAGTTTTACACAGTCCCGAAAATACACAAACATGCAACACGACCTCCGGGCCGTCCTATTATATCCACAAAAGAGACTCTTTTAGAACCCTTGTCCACTTATTTAGACTCCTTCCTGTGCCCACTACTGACGGAGATCCCCTCCTACCTTAGAGACACCACTCATTTTTTATCTATATTGAAGGCACTTTCCAGTTGGGCGAAGGATGACCAGATACATTTAGTAACTTTAGACGTCCAGTCATTGTATACCAGTATTCCACAGGAGGCAGCCAGTCATATAGTGCAACAAACTTTGATAGCTCGAGGGGATTTATCTAAACTACAATTGCAGTTTTTGTCAGATCTTACTTCATTGGCATTGTTTAAAAACTTTTTTGAATTTCAAGGAGTCCTCTACCATCAAATATCTGGAGTGGCCATGGGGGCCACGTGCACCCCGTCAATTGCCAACCTATATATGGGATATTTTGAAAAACAGCTTTTTTCCTACTTCACCATATCAGATCAATATCAAGGCCTGGTACCGATATATTGATGATGTGTTCATGCTATGGCAAGGTACCATACCATTATTGGGATCCTTCCTTAGTTGGTTAAATTCTCAAGATGTCAATATTAAATTTACCAGTGAGTTCCACAAACATCAGATCACATATTTGGATGTGCAAATTACCAGAGAAGAAAATGGATGGGGAACATCTGTTTATCGTAAAACCATCGATAGGAACACTTTTCTGCACTATGACAGCGCTCATCCTCCTCATCTGAAGGATAATTTGCCTTTATCCCAATTTTTGCGATACCGCCGAAATTGCTCGGACATACAGAAATACAAACAACAGTCCAAACAACTAAAAGCAAATTTCAGGGACAGAGGTTATTCCAGTCACAGTATACAATGTGCTTATCGACGGGCACTGTATAACAATCGAGACATGCTTTTGTTACCAAAACCATTCGTTGAGACATCTGACGAGGAGAGCCCGATCAATCTCATTACGCATTATTCCCCCGTCAGTTCTCGAGTACAAAAGATCCTCAAAAAATACAGTTCCATATTGCACACTATACCTGGTCTGCAAAGAAATACAATACTTTGCGTGTAGAAATGTGGTCGCAACTTGAAAGAGTATTTGAGCCCCACTAAATTGCGTTCGGTGACATCAACGGATTTAAGTATACATCCAGCGGGCCACACAAAATGTGGTCAGTGTGGCATCTGTGCCATAACCATAGAACGCTCCACTTTTTTTCACGGAGGCACCACATACACCTTGAGACAGGCAACCACCTGTGAATCTACTCATGTAGTATATGCGGTAGAGTGCCCGTGTGGTCTCATGTACATCGGTAAGACGATCCGTTCCTTTAAGATCAGAATGAAGGAACATGAAAGCCAACTCCGCTGTAAGCGAAAAGAGGCCCCATTAGTCGAACATTGTTCAGCCGAAAATCATACATTTGCCCAGCTTCGCTGTTGGATTATAGAGCAAGTGTTATATAGTAATATGGGGAAATCACGAGACAAGCTATTGCTCTATCGGGAGCAATGGTGGATCTATACTTTAGACACCATTCATCCTAGAGGACTCAATTTGAACATAGATTGGTCTGCTTGTCTTTAATGAGCTGATTATACAACACCTGGTGGTTCCGGGGGGGTTTAAAAATAGTGATCTTTTCTCTAAAACGCATGCGCGGCGTTCTCAGATTCTCCACAGAAGAAATGGGAGACAGATTTTTTGAAGTCAAACGCTGTGTCATCTTCAGGTTTCTATTTCTATACTTCATTCTCTTGCAAACTATGTGTGGCGGCTTACAGCATGATGTATTCTCTTTTTCTTTTAAACAGTATTACGCAGTCAATGATAATGTCCTTTTTTATTCTTTTTAGAAACTAATTGAAATTTTGGGTCCCCTTGAGAAACCCTACGTGGCGAAACGCATGGGCGCCTGTAAGATAGGCGTTGGGGTACTGCCTTTCTTTCCACAATAAAAGCAAAGGCAGATGAATAGAAAGAATTGAAAAAAATTGAAAAAACGGTAAAAGAAGACCAAGACCAGTCACACTATTATCAGCTAAGTAATTTTTCAATGGACTTTAAGTGGTTTTTGAATTTAGAAATAAGTGGAGCTGGTTAGTGGATTTTCATTGTTTTAAAGCCGTTGATGTACTAAACCCTGCATACGTTCAGGTGATTGTTCATATATCTCCTGGTGTTACGATGCTTAAGGGTGTTGTCTGAGACTTACACAGTGACAAATAGAAATAATACTGAATAGTAATACAAAGGTGAATAGTTGAATGAGATTTAATTTGGGTTCGTGAAATATTTTACCAACAAATAAAAGGGGTAGCCATGGGGTCCTCAATGGCCCCTGATATTGCAAATCTATATGTTTTTAATTTTGAAGAAAAATTTATTAAAAACAACCGTTTTAAATCTAATATTAAAATTTGGATCAGGTACATTGATGATATTTTTGTTTTGTGGGATGGCTCCATGGATCTGTTAAATGAGTTTAATGAATGGATCAATTCTTGCGATAATAATTTACGGTTTCAAGTAACTTACGATGAACACCAGATATCATACTTGGATTTACTAATTAAAAAAACTGACAAGGGTCTTGTGACCACTCTTTATAGAAAACCAACAGACAGACATCAAATATTGCATTATCAAAGTTTTCATAATCCGGCACTGAAACGCAATTTACCAGTTAGTCAACTTCTGAGGGCACATAGGATATGCACATCTAGCCAGGACTTTGAAAGACAAGCAAGTATCATGACAGATAGATTTAGAGGAAGGCAATACCTGGACCAACATGTTTTAAGCGCTTATAATAGAGCGAAGCTCACTGATCGTGGTGCTTTACTCCAACAACAAGAGAAAAGAAACGATGTAGGTATTGTTTGCCCTTTATTATACTCTCAACAATCATATAAGATAGAGAGAATAATCAGAAAACACTGTCATCTAATCCAATCTTTACCAGGATTTCACAATCAAAAGTTTACTATAGCACATAAGCGTAATGCAAATTTAAGAAACATGTTAGTGCCCTCTGCTCTTACCGAGCGGAAATTTCTCCCTAAACATAAAGGACATGTCCCATGTGTCAGGTGTTCAGTTTGCATTCACTCCTTAACAATTAAGGAAGGGTTTATTCGCCCAGTGAATAATCAAATTCTTTATTTGGATGATTTTTCCAATTGTCTTACGAGTCATATTATTTACGTTATCCTTTGTCCATGTAAAAAAATGTATATAGGAAAGACAATCCATTCTGTCCGTGATAGAATCATTGAGCATAGAAGCTGTATAAAAAGGAAACTGGTGGATAAACCTCTAGTCGGTCATTGGCTGGAGCTTACACATACGATTGCTGATTTAAAATTTTTTGTGGTCAAAAAGGTAAAAGTTAATTGGAGAGGTGGAGATGTGGATAAAACAATACGACGTTTGGAAGAGAGATATATTTTCGCATTTAATAGTCTACATCCCTACGGTCTCAATATGGAATGTGATCTGTCAGTTTTTCTATAATTGTGGTCTGGTTTTTTAATGGGGATGGTTTCCCATTTTATTCATCAGTTTTTAATTTATTTAACATTTGGTATATATATCCCTTTTATAGTGTGACAGGTGTCATACGATTTTTGGTTTTTTATCTTTCTCCCTCCTCCCCTCCCCCTTTTTCCCCCTCCCCCCCCCCTTCCTCCTTTCCCCCTCCTCCCCTTCCCTCTTCCCTTCCCCCCTTTCCTCCTCTCCCCCCTTCCTTTCTTCCCCTTCCTTTCCCCCCTCTTCTCCCCTCCTCCCCCCTTCCCCCTTCCCCCTCTCCCCTCCCCTTCCCCTTTCCCCCTCCCCCTTCCCTTCCCTCCCTTTCCCTCTTTCCCTTCTTTTCCTTTTCCTCTCCTTTCCCCTCCCCCCTCCCCTTTTTCCTCCTTCCCCCCTCTTCCCCCCTTTCCCTTCCCCCCTCCCCTTCCCCCCTCCCTTCCTCCCCCCCCTCCTCCTTCTCCTCTCCTCCCCCCTCCCCCTTCTTTCCTTCTTTCCCCTCCCCTCCCCTCCCTTGTTTTACTCTTGGTGGTTTATACAATTGAAGATGGCCAGAATGGTTAACCTTTGGAATTATGGGGCCCAATTTTTCTTCTTCATGGTGCTATTTCATCATTATATATTTGGATTCCCCTAATAGGGTGGTGTTTTTTATTTTTTTATTTTTTTTTAAGACGTTTATTTTCATTTTACAACAAACAAAAGTAACAACACACCAAAAGATACAAATACACACATACAATAAAGAAAACAACCCCAATTACCCCCCACCCCTATGCTTCTTCTCTAAGCTAATAAGAGTCATCACATAAGCGCTTACACACATCAGTTATTGTACAGCAAACAAGCAGAAATGGTATTGATGATACAGGCTGATCCTGTGGCAGAAATGTATACAAAAGTAAACAGCCAAATGAGAGTAGTTAGCAGTTAGAACATAATCATGGAACACCTTCCTTTTAAACAAGCAGTGAAGGGCTTGCGTGGAAGAGATTGACATACGAGGTAGTTGCTCATAATTACAGTAAAATGGACATAATTCCACCAATCATTGAGGTTCAGATGGGAGCCAATTTCCAGTATGTCGTAATGAAGGAGATAGGAAATAGCTATGCCCAGTAAATGGGCCTCCTGAAAAAACACTAACTCAGAATAATCATGATTAAGAGAGCTAGGGAGTGTCCTTCTTTGGAATGGACTATTGATGCCTTTTACAGTCAGTAATGATAACGTACATAAAGCCATGCCAAATAGTTAAACAATCTGAAAAGAAACATAATAGCGCACAGAGGTACACAATGTCGCTCATAGTACCAGCAAATGACTGCAGAAACAACATGATAGGAATTAAACTAAGGAAAACCATGAAGCGCCCCTTATAACAAAATAAGCACCGAAGTGCCTTAGAGAAGAAGCAAAACCCCAGAAATTACTGGCGGCCTGATGTCTGCGGGGAGAAACCCCAGAGAAGGCCTGAATTGAAACATAAATCCTACAATGCTATACAAGCTCCGAAACTGACCAAGGATCTCATCGTGGAAAGAAAGGAGACCAATAAGGTATATATAAAGAGAAAGAAAAGTCCAGGCAGTCTCCGTTTCAGGCAGCGATCACCGCATCGGGCCATTCAAAATGGCGGACAGTTCCAGCGGATTCCATCCAAGCTGTTGGATTAGCGCATCTGGCCTGCTTCTTTAGAAGCTAGAAATGTTGCTAGCAGATCAGGATCTTCGAAGGTACGAGTTTGGTTATGGAGAGTCACTCTAAGCTTCGCAGGATATAAGATGCCGAAGCGAGCCTGTAACTGTTGAAGTCTAGGTCGAAAAGCAAGGAGTCTCTTCCGACGGTCAGCTGTGGGCTTAGCCAAGTCAGGGAAGAAGGAGACTTTATGATTTTCAAACTCCAAATGACGATTCGCCCGGGCAGCATTTAGAATTTGCTCAACTTGCTGATATCTCAGTAGACGAAAAATGATGGGCCGGGGGGTCGTCCGATTGAGCGCCATGCTGGTAGGAACACGATGTGCTCGGTCAATTTCCAAATCTCTGTGAAAAGTAATCTTCAGCAAGGAGGGAAGAGTTTTGACCAGGAATTCTCTCATATCTCCTGCTTCCGCGCCCTCCGGTACACCAATGAGCCTTACATTGTTGCGACGGGCTCGATTATTGCTATCCTCTAACTCTTTTTGTAGATTCTGTATCTGACGCTCAGCCTCATCCAGTTTCACCAAGCGCACCACGTGCGAGTCAAGGACCCCCGCCATATTGTCCTGCCGTAATGAAAGACCTTCAAAACGATCCTGAAGCACACCAAAATCTTCTCTCATGGCTCGGAGCGCTTCTCCGTTGGACTGCACCAGTTCCTTCACACCACGTATTTCCTCCAAGATCTCCTGTTGCATTGCGGGGTTATCCCGAAATGGCACCATCTTTTGTGGGGAAGGCAGCTCTGTCTTGGAACGTTTTCCGTGTAAAGAAGAGGGAGATCCGAAGTCTAAGCGCGCTGGTTTATGGGCCGCCATCTCCCCCGAGACACCCCGGTAAGTTCTGAGCAAAATATTAAGTTAATGTAGGTATTAAGTCAGGATTCTGAGTAGGCCCCTCGGGAGCTTCAGCGCAAAGCGTCTAACCCGCTGGACATCAGGCTCCGCCCCCATAGGGTGGTGTTTTTAATTTTTATATGTTAGTACTGTGCAGCCAAAACTTTCCTTAGGGAGAGTACACACATCGACGTTTGTTTTAAAGATCCATTTTTTATAATAGCCTTTTACATAGATGGTATGTATGCTGAAAGTGCTTTTTCACTTTTTTATTCCCCTTTCTTTATAGTGCTAAAGTGGTTTAAACAAATTCTCATCGGGATCCCCTTTGCAGTACTATGTGTCGTGGACGTCGCTTAGCGGGGTCCCGGTCCACTGAGTCTGAGTCCTCCTGAAAAGTAAGTGAAGGAAAAAAAACAATCCCAAGACAAGATAGAAAGATTCCAGGCAGTTTACCTGTCTTTATTTTTTTTTCTGCTAGCAGAAGACCAGTCACTTGGTTACAGGAAGGAACTGGTAAAGATACAAGCCTTGCATGTCGGTTATATATGTTTTTTTTCTAGCATTGCTCTAATACAAAAGCACCCCTGTAACCCCCCTTACCTAGCCCACCCACGTATCCCCCCCCCCCCTTTCTTTGTTCCCTTACATAAGCATTTCTAGAAAACTAAGACTATTTGTTATATAACTGCCAGGTGTAAGCCTTGCAGTGGTTAAGCATGCATATGAGAGTAAAGATAGTTTCAGCAAGATAGCGATCAGAGCTAAAAGGTGACAAAAGATTATAAAAGGTGGCAAAAGATTATAGATTATATGTGCCATTTCGATGTCTCATCTCTGACGTCTACTTATGTCCGAGAGACCCATCTTAGACATCTGCTTAAGGATCAAAAGGTTCCTATGTTCCTAGCTATGACACCTACAGTGGAAAAACACCTGCTGCAAAGGCCTACATGCCTAAGCATGCCTAAGGTAAATAAGAGCTCTTGATTGGTTGCATGAGGGGTGGCTGTGGTTTTGCAGCCCCTCTGTGGTTAGGCTTCTTTTCCTCTCGAAAAGGTCAGCCAGCTGCGAATTATAAGACATAATATAATGTATTTTTGTTTCTCTGCTGCTGTTTCTCTGCATCTAAAACTACAGGCCTCTCAGCCTCAAGAAAGTTTGGTTCAAGTACTGCCCTTGGCCTAAGTGTTGTCCTTTCTTTATTCTCTGTAATGCCTCCTTTTCCCATCTCACTATGCAGCTATATAAACCTCTTATAATGAGAATGTATGTGTCGGCGTCTTTAAAGGTTCATTTTTTATAGTAGCTTCATCGTTTGGATGGTGTGAAAGCTGTAAGCGTTAATTTTTTAATTTTTACTTTTTATTGTGGTTTAAGACAAATGCAATCTCATCAGGATATTTTTTGTAGTTTCATGACATTGAATCTTTTATTCCGATACGTCAGTACTAGGCAGCTATAAAACTCCCCTTAATGAGAGCGCATGCGTTGGCGTTTTTCTAAAGGTTCATCCTTATAGTAGCCTCATTCTTTGAAAGCTGTAAGTCCTTTTACCTTTGTGGTTGTCAAGCAATTCTCTTATGTATAATTTTAAAAGAAATTTTATTGTGATGCAAGTTTTCTTTAGTAAGAGCACACACGTTGGCGTGATTTAAAGATTATTTTTTTAATAGCCCCTTTCTATAGATGGTGTGAACGCGGTAAGTGCTTCCTTATTCCCCTTTTGTTTTGCGGTTTGAAAGTAGCTTGGCTATATATCTTATTTCATCGAGATGTCCCTTAGGATTTCAATATTTGGATCTTTTTTATCTATACGTCAAAAAATACTTTTCCTAGTGAGAGCGCACATGTCGGCGTTTTTTTAAAGGTCAATTCTCGTAGTAACCTCACTCTAGGATGGTGTGAAAGTTGTAAATGTATCCTCCCCTCTTCTTGCGATTATAAGCACCTTCTGCTGTATATGTTTTAAATGTAATCCCCTTTGGGGTATTTTTATTCTTATATGTCAGCACTAGGTAGCTATAAGAATTCCCCTTAGTAAGAGTGCATGCGTTAGCGGTTTTCTAAATGTTTATTCTTTTAGTAGTCTTATCGCTTGAAAGCTGTAACCTTTTTTAAATTTTGTTTTGTTTTTTTTTAATTTGGTTTCGGGGTTTTCAAATTTTCTTTGCTAAGTACAATTTTAAAGAAAATTTTGTTGTGATGTTGTTTGTGGTTATTTAAATTGTTTTTAAATGATATATAAGTTGTTTTACATAATATATAAATAATTTACAGCTTGGCCGATGAGACACCTTTTACTTCTTCAAAATGTGGTCTTTTATAATTTAATTTAGGAGTTTTATTTTTTTTATTTTTTTTTTAAATTCTTTATTTTGCATTTTATACACCAATGTACATAACAGGTACTTTCATTGATACTGTATCAAAATTACTACACTTGATCGATATTAACAGGACATACCAACAAACTTCTCCTCTCTGATCTTTGGGTACAGCAGATTCTTTTCATCAACTGTAGATCAAGCTCTCTAATTCTAAAGGCAAGAGACATATCTTAAGAGGAAAGGTAAAGGTAAAAAAAAAAGTAAAGGAAAGGAAAGGACTCTGCGGCGGGCACCACCCAGGTCAGTCACTCTGATAGCCCACTCTCATCTGGATTCGTATCAGATCGAGGGTATCCCATTTATCTAGGCATGGCCGAAAGGTAGGGTTATGGGATGCATACGCGCGCTCACACCCTTGGTGGTATAGTACTAGGTTCCACCAATGCGCGACTCGTAAGACCCTAAAGTCTTTCCAATGACATAATATGGCTTTCACTGCAAGGCTCAATAGTAAGTCAAAAACTCTTGCATCCTCGCGCCCTAGGGCGGTTTCCTCAGCCAGAGATTTGTATATGACTGTGCGATAAGTGAGCCTTGTGTGTACATCAAGCAGCTGCATAATTCGGCTCCAAACTCCCTCCCAGTAATCCTTCAACAAAGGGCAGTAATATATCATGTGGCTGAGAGTACCTGCAGCTTCTCTACAAGTCCAGCACTGCGCATCCTTGTCAGCACTCCATTTAGCCGTTCGTACAGGTGTCAGATATGCTCTGTGCATTAGAAAATATAGTGTCTGGTTGAGGGAGGCCGCCCTTGTTATCCCTCGTTGAGTTCCCCAAAGCTCCCCCCATGCGTCTTCGTCAGGCAACTCGCCAATTTCTGACTCCCAGACTTTCTGTAGTCCTACGCAGCGCTTCGGTTCCCCTTCTCTCAATAACGCTGTAAACTTGGAGAAAAGTCGAGATTCAGCCTGATAGGTTTGGATTTCTTGATGAAAAGGGCGCTCTGTACTCAGGTCTACCGGTAACACCCCTGCTCGGCTTAAACAGTGACGTAGCTGGCACCATTGATACATGCATCGTAGAGGCAAATCGTATTCGTGCTGTAGGGATTGGAAAGACTTATATGCGCCAGCTGCTATCAGATGTCCCAGACAGTAGATACCGCGGGCCAGCCACAACGGCCACAGAAAACTCCGGCCCGCAATCTTGAAGTCGCCATTATACCATAACACCGTGACATCCGTATATGTCTGCGCTGCTTGTACATACGGTTTTAGTATGTTGTATGCGCGTTGGGTGTCGTGCAGTATTTCATTCATTGAGCTCTCGCTAGCATTCCTGACTCCTAGCCTCATCCAAAGTGGGACAGGGCCGCTCTGAGTAGCCTCCACCTTCAGCCATATGGGATCGGCCTGCGCGGGCAACTCTTCGCTCCACAACACCCCTTGTCGCAACAAAGCTGCTAGATGGTAGTTGTAAAAGTCCGGAAAATGTATGCCGCCTCTCTGTTTAGGAGACTTGAGCTTCCATAACGCAATCCGCGGCGTCTTACCTCCCCACAGAAAGGATACCAGGAGTTTCTCCAGTTTCTTGTAGAACTGTCTCTCGAATAGTACAGGGATCATGGTAAGTACGTAGTTAACTCGTGGCATAGCCACCATCTTGATGGTCTCAAGTCGACCCCACCATGTCAGGTTCAAAGGAGTCCACTTAGCTGTAGATTCTTTCACCATGCTTATGCACTGCTCTTTGCAGAGTCTCATCGTGGCCGCTACTGTTGTCCCATAAACAACTCCAAGGTACTTGAAAGACTCAGTCCTTATCTGGAAGGGGTACTTTTGTTTTAATGAGTCGTCAAGTTGGCTGTTGATAGGTATCAGCACCGTCTTGGACAAGTTGAGCTTGCAGCCTGACACTCCGGAATAAGATGAAATAACCTCCATTGCAGCATCAAGCGCTGACGGGCTTAAGAACAGCAATAGGTCATCTGCATATGCCGGTAATTTGATCTGTTGCTCTCCGAGTTGCACTCCTGCGACTCTCTGTTGCTGACGCAGGTTTATGAGCAGTGGTTCCAACGCCAGATTGAAGAGTAGAGGTGATAAAGGGCAGCCTTGCCGCGTGCCTCTGGTTAGAATGAATTCTGAAGAGAAACCCCCGTTGGCGGCTACTTGCGCAACTGGGCGTGCGTATAGTAGTCTGACACCATCTAGGAAAGACTCTGGTATGCCCATCCATTGCATCACTCGAAAGAGGTAGGGAAGCTCCACTCTGTCGAAAGCCTTCTCTGCGTCAAGCGCTAGGCCAATTACTGGTTGGGACGAACACTGTGCTTCCCGGAGTACATGCATGAGGAGCCGTCCATTGTCGGCCGTTGTCCTATCCAGCATAAATCCACACTGGTCCGCATGGACCAGTGTGCCGAGGACTTTGTTGAGTCGGTTAGCCAGTATCTTGGCGTAAATTTTATAATCGGTATTTAGGAGTGATATTGGCCGGTAGTTCTCCAACTTTTGGTCATCTCTACCTGGCTTGGGGTGAATAACCATTGTTGCTGCTGCTAGAGATCCCACTGCCGGGGATTCGTTTTTAAGCTCCATAAAGTATGCATGTAGCTCCGGTAGCAGTTCTTGCTGGAAAGCTGAGTAAAATTCGATGGGCAAGCCGTCTGGTCCACTGGCTTTCCCTCTTGCAAGTTGCTTCATTGCCAGTTGTACCTCCGAACAGGCGATATCGGCCGATAGTAGCTTCTGCTGAGGTTCCGAGAGTTTGGGTCCACTCACTCCCGAGGTGAACTCAGAAAATTTATCGTCACTGTAAGTCCGTTCAGAGCAATAAAGCTGGGCATAAAACGCTTCACACTGTTGTAGTATCTCTTTATCCGTTACGTGTAACTTCCCCTCTGGGTCTCTCAATCCCGCTATACGTGTGCTTATCTTCCTAGCTCGGAGAGTGTGGGCCAACAGCGCGCTAGAGCGATTACTTTCATGGTAGTAGATTCCCTTCTGCGCCGCTATTTGTTTGCTAGCTTCCGCATTGAGGATCTCATTGTATTGATATCTCAATCTTTGCATCCGGGCAAGGACGAGTGGGTCGTGTCTTTTTGAAAGGAGACGTTCTCCCGCACGTATCTCACCTTCCAGTTCTACTAGTAGTTGTTCAGCCTGTTTTTTCCTGCGGATACTATAAGTTGTCATTCCGCCTCTGATCGTGGCTTTGAAAGCTTCCCACCACACCCAGGTTGGTGTGTCATGTAGCTGGTTATAGGTAAAATAATCTGAGATCTCCTGGCGCATTATTGCTAGGAATTCACTATCTTTCAGCCATACTCGATCAAAACGCCATTGTGGGGCTGCCTTTTCAGTCAGCCCCGTATTGAGGTCCACAACTATGCCCGAATGATCCGACACCGTTTGTGCTAACATTTCAGCCGCGACGATCGTCGGCAGTAGTGTTTTGGATATAAGGAAAAAGTCAATTCGCGTACGCGTATCATGGGGTATTGAGTGGAACGTGTATTCTCTCTCTGTAGGGTGCAAGAGTCTCCACGGGTCGACTAAGCCAAGTGTGGCGGTCATATCCTTTAGCAGCTTACTAGATTTCGGTTTGTGTTGTGTCTTATAGGGGGTGTGATCGACCAGTGGGTCCTGTATTAGATTGAAGTCCCCACCCATGATCACGTTGGAGGCTCCTGAGTCTAAGAGTTCATGGGCCACCGCTTCAAAAAATTGGGGCTCATCGTGGCTGGGGCCATAAACCGTCATTAAAGTATACACTTTGGCATAGATTTGGACTGTGGCTCTGGCCCATCTCCCCATTGGGTCTATTGCTGTACTTTCAATCACTGGCGATAGTGTGGCTCGCAGTAACAGTATAACCCCTCCTTTCCTGTTACTCGCGGGTGCAGATAATATGTTTTGATATCCAGCCCCGGCGACCTTCAACGACTCAGATCGCGTCAAATGCGTTTCCTGCAGATAGACTACATCTGCGCGATGGCGTTTACAATAATTCAGTATCTTTGTGCGTTTGGCTGGATTGTGTATCCCTTGTACATTTAGGGATACCACTCAAAGATTCCTATTACTCGAAGAGGTAGCTATCGTCTACTCCTATGGTGGTGCGCTCCGCTTCTAGAGTCCTATAAAAAGAAATCATAACATTTACAGTAACAGCCAAACTAAACATCCGGTAACAACAAACCAACTTCATTTCTTATATGGTGAAGCTCTTCTGCCCTCTTATCACCCCTCCACCTAGAGTTCCCACCCCACCCATCTGTCAGAGCTTTATTAAAGTTATCAAAAAGAAAAAACATTCCTACTCCCCTATCTATTCTTATAAGCTATCTAAGCTAAAGAAAAGGAAACTGTGTTCTCCGCTTATTTAGATAGAGTCATCTGTGTTATCAGCGCAGCTACTCTGAAAACCTGTCTGCGCCTTCCGTAGGCGCAGTATGTGAGCTGAGAAAATCTACATTAACAGGAAGCAGAATGTCCCTTTTTTTTTCTTCAGGTCGCTACTTCCATATGGGAGAAGTCCTCTAAATATGAGCGCAGTGTCGCCCCATTGTCGAAAGTTCGTGTACTGTTCCCGATTGTAACTCGCATTCGCGCTGGATAGTAGAGACCATAGCGCGCGTTCAGTTTTTGCAGCAAGGGCCTACAGTCTAGCAGGGCCCTGCGCCTATCTGTAGTCTTTTTGCAAAGATCCGGAACTATCAGGATCTTGCTGCCTTCCAGCCGGAGTTCCGACTTCTGCTTGGCTGACTGTAAAATTTGTAGCACATGTGGATAGCGAAGCAGTTTGATAATGAAAGGACGTGGATGCTTCTGCCTTTCAACTACATGCGACGGCACGCGGTGAGCACGCTCGATTTCAAATGGACTGTGGAAGGTGACTTGCAGCAGCTCTGGCAGCAATTTCTGTAAATATCCCAGTGGGTCCGAGCCCTCTCTACCCTCCGGGATACCTAGGATCCTTAAGTTGTTCCTCCTGGCGCGATTACTTTGGTCCTCATTGAGGTCTTCTAGCACCGCTATTCTTTTGTTTAGTGGGCCCAGCTGAGTTAAGAGCTGCTTGTGGCGCTCAATCGCTACTTCCGTTTTGCGAACACGCTCACAGACTCCTTTCAGTTGGTCTTTGACTTCACTCACATCTTCTTTTAACTGCGCTAGCATTTCAGTACTGGAGACTATCATTTCTTTCACCGACCTGAGCTCCTGTAGGATTTCCCGGACTCCCTCTGCCGATTCTTTCCCCACCGCCATTTTCTGTGGAGACCCCGTCTCCGGTTTTAATCGTTTCGTGGCGTGTCCTGTTCCTTGCGCAAAGTCTAACTTAGCAGGCTTTAAAGTAGGTTTCTCAGACATCCTTTCTCTTTCAAAATTAGTCTGCTACGGGGCCTTCCAAGGTGTAGGAAAATCAGGATTCTGACGTCTGGGTGAGAGCTGAGATTCTAGGCAGCCATCTCCGTTCGCGGCTAGCTCCGCCCCCCTAATTTAGGAGTTTTAAACGATGTAGTTGAAGAAGTTGGGGAGTTATTCAATGAAGTCCTACTAAATATGTCATATATTAGTGTTTTTTGAAGGTTAAATTTTGTTTCAATGGAAAGTTTTAAGTGGTTTATTTTGTGTTTTTCTTTTTATGTTTTATTGCATACTACCTTTGTCTTTTTTAGAAAACTTTCTTTGAAAGGTGGACATGTGGTTTAAATGAGCTGCTTGTTTGGCGTTTGACTTCTTTGGAATGTGTAGTTGTATTAGCTTATAGTTGGTAGCGAGTTCAAACACCCATATTTTACCCTACACCGCACACAAACCATAACAATGGGCATTACCTACAGCCGAGTCCCCCAAATTCAGTCCTGGAGTGCCACATCTCAATCAGGTGATATGCTTTTTCCTAGATAAGGACATGTCTGCATGTTGGCGGAAGGGAACAGGTGGTGGAGGGGGCAGTGGCTGCAAGCCACAGCAGACAGTGGCCTAGGCCTGTGCAGGCTGGCACAGTCCACCGCAACTGACAGGCTCTGTCAGATGTACAGTAATGGACTCCCCAGGGAATGCAGCATGTCTGTGGCAACACAGTGGTGCAGTGCACACACACAGTGTGTGCAAGAACAGAAGGTCACAGGTTCAAAGGCCAGCTGGGGCTACTGCCAATCCTGTCCACATATGTTTCTCACAACTAAACCGTGATAGTAGGGACAAGCCTTTATTGCTGAGAACATACACATGGTTAATACACCTATATTTTACCACACCAAACACAGACACCATAAACAGGCGCATTACCTAGAGCAGAGTCCCCCAAATGCAGTCCTGGAGGGCCCCACACCATTCAGGTTCCATGCTGCCTATAATAAAGATGCCTGTGCTGCATATCTATGCACCACCCCCATGTTATGCAGATTTAGCTCATGCATATCTATGAGGGACAGCTTGAAAACCAGAACAGTGTTTGGAACACCAAGACTGGAGTTGGGAAACCCTGCCGTAAAGCAGCAGCCAACAGGGTCAGACACAACCACACACACACCCACAGGCCCCATTGGCCAATGCCTCCTGGAGAGGCAGGACATTGGGCCCTGCCTGTATCTCCCAATACTAGCAGTTGCATACCTTAGCAATGCCACCCTACACCTGGGTATATGGTACACAGCTATCAAACGTTTCCTATGATAACTGGCAGATATCAATTCCTACGTTAAGCACATTTTGCTCATTGAGCTCCACCATAACAATCATTCTGATGTCTGCGGTGTGTGCTGCAGGTCTGGTCTCTGACAGTGTTTACCGCCCTGGGGAGTGACCCCCAACAGTCTTGCGTACCATATCCATGCCTGTACTGTGCCCAGGACTGGTGTGTTGGCCAGGGCTGCTAAACCCCTTGATTGTAGCACAAAAGATGACCAAGCTGGGCAATGGTGACAGCAATGGGAAACATCAAGAAACACTCCCAATAAAGCCCTGAAAAAAAGATATGAATCTTGGAAGGGTCCACGCTCCTGCACCATACAAGGTGAATGATCCCACATTGAAATAGGACAGAGTAGGGTTCCCCTCTCCAATGGACAGGTATCCTATGGCATGCACATGTTCCACAACAGCATGGTGGAGTTGGGGGGAAGCGTGGACGACTATGCAGGCACCCCAACCCCAGAACACGCAGCATAGGCAGTCGCCTACTTGCACACTGGATGGCCTAAAACCGTGCACCAGCAGCACCATCAGCAGAAGGGCATGCAGCATGTTGGCAGAGGGGTACTGGTGTTGGAGGGGTGCAGTGGCAGCTGCCCAGAGAAGACGGTGGCATAGCCCCCTTCACGTGGGTGCAGTGCACCCCAACAGACAGGCTTTGTCTGACAAACAGACATGGTATCTCTAGGGACTACATTGTCTCTGTGGCCGCAGTGTGGTGCAGTGAACACAGCCAGTGTGTTCAGGAGCCAAAGATCACCAGTTCAAGTCCCAGCTGGGGCCCCCGCCAACAGAGTCCGCATATTTTACCCACCACTAAACCATGATAGTAAAGACAAACCCTTATTGCAGAGAACAAAGGCATGTTCCAAACACCTCTATTTTACCCTAAAGAGCACATACACCTGAAAAATGCACAACACCTACAGCAGAGTCCACAAAATGCAGTCCTGGAGGGCCACATCTCATTCAGCTGTGATGCTGTCACCAATGTAAGCCCATGTCAGCATGGTGGCGGACGGCTACCGGTGGCAGAGGGGGCAGTGGCTGCTGCCCACAGCAGACGGTGGCCTAGCCCCCTTCACGTGGGTGCAGTGCACTCCAACAGACAGGCTCTGTGTGACAAACAGCCATGGACTCCCCAGGGAATGCACTGTTGTTGTGCTAAGACGGTGGTGCAGTGGACACAGCCAGTGCCTTTAAGACCAGAAGGTCACAGGTTCCTAATCCCAGCTGGGGCACCTGCCATCCCAGTCCCCACATTTTACCCATGAAGGAAACATGGTAGTAAAGACTGAACCTTTACTGCTGAGGACATAAGCGTTGGTGAAAAGCTCATATTTTACCTTAAACAGCACACACCACATAAACATATGCATCACCTACAGCAGAGTCCCCCAAATGCAGTCATGGAGGGTCACAAATCACTCAGGTTGGATGATGTCTCCAATAAAGATGCGTGTGCTGCAGTTTAAGTTACTGCTCCCATGGTATGCAGATGTATCATAGGCATATTCATCAGGGACATCATGAAAACCCGACCAGTGTTTGGCCCACCAGGACTGGAGTTGGGAACCTCTGCCCTAGAGCAGCGGGCAACAGGGGCAGAAACACCTGCACCTTCAGGCCCCATTATCCAAAGACTAATGCAGAGGCAGGATGTTGGGCCCTGTGTGCATCTCCCAATACTAGGATGTGCATACATTAGCAATCCCACACTAGACACGGGGATACGGTACACAGATATCAAAAGCTTGTTATGATTACTGTCAGATAGAAATGCCTAAGTTAAGCACAATCAGCTCATTGAACTGTATCATACCAACGTCTGTGATGTATGTGCAATGTGTGACAGGTCATGTGTCTGACAGAGTCCACCACCCCGGAGAATGACTCCAACAGTACTGCCTAGCATAGCCATGCCCGCACTGTGCCCAGTACTGGTGCGGTGACCAGGGCTGCCAAATACCTCTACAGCTGCTCAATGCTGCCATAGGTGTGGGGAGTGTTTGTCTGTCTATCCAGTGTGTGGTGACTGCCAACACCCTCCGCAGCCCACACTGATAGCATTGTTGCCAGTATTGGCCTGCCAATGTGCATAATGAGGAGCAAAGTACTGTGGGTATAGAACAGACAGGGTGGCCTGAGTAGGATGCATCTGCACAGGGCATAGGTCAATGGCTGGGACATTGTAGTGCCTGGCCATCACCTGCACAGACATTGTGTCCATAGCATGTCCTGCTGTGAGGTCACTCTCTCCCTGACCGAGCAGTGACCACGGCATGGCTAGGTTCCACCATAGTGCCATATAGTAGTTGTCTCATGTGATGTATATGGGTTCTATATTTCTGGGGCCCAATCACTGAGTTAACTGAGTGGTGGGTGTGCTCACATCCTAGTTATGGGTGCACACATTTCCTTTGGTAGCATGCACTATAGACTGGCTAGCGGCCTGTCTGCAGTTAGCGTGTGTATGGCTGGAGCACCTTGCAGGGTTCAGTAGCTGGGGTCTCACTGTGCTTGCTGCTGGAAAATGCCAGATGGTGGTGGGGGAGCTGGGGGTTTCAGGCCCTACTGTCTGTCTACCCCTGAAATATGGATGCGTACAGAACTGCAGAGAGTGCCCTGTAGGTTGTCCCTACTCCAGCTAGACTGAGGTTGATGGCGCTGTCTGCCGCTACCACCATTGCTGGGATATAGAATGTGGATCTGTTGTTAGGGGGAACCTGGGTTCCAGAGGACAGGTTTGGTGGTGCAACACACTCCACCTATGTGTCCAAACAGCTCCTCTCCTCACACACACACCGCACATATATCATGTGGGCAGGGCACCCACGCAGGATATGCACTATTCCGTGAGCATTGTAGTCCACAAGGGCTAGATGTGACTGGGAGATACAGATGGTCAAAGGTGTACCATAGGTGTGCCTGATGGGACAACCTATTAGACATCGGCAGACATGTAGACCTGACGTATAGCCCATCTCAGCCAGGACAGGTGCTGTGCGTCCCACCTCACCCTCAGGGTGAGCACAGGCCACACACACTGTGACGGTCTGTAGCCACTCTGTACCAGCACCACAGAAGGTCAGTACCCACTACTAGGCCTAGGTGCTGTGCGGGTGCACACCCCATCTTCGGACCATCTGTAGACTGCTGCTTTGCATGTGCAGTGCATCATGGGTGCGAGTGGACTAACCCTACCCTGTTAACCTCAGGACACAGTCTGCAGAAGTTATATTGCAGGCAGCCAGACCTCTCTTCACAGCTGTAGCCCACTGGTGACTGCAATGCCTGTGAAGCGACAGGTTGGTGGTTCAAATTCTTAGTGTGGGTGTCCAAGAAAAGTATTTTAGATATGTACATTGGTTCATATACTGCGCTTGTCAGCATCAGTACTGTTCACATTGCACAAACTGGACATACATTGAACAGGGCATTGTAACATGGAGATAACTATTTTACAGGGTACATGGGTGCTGTTTGGGGCAGTATGTGTGTAATGTCATGTACTACTGCAACAGAGAAAACAACTCAGTTCTGCAACCTTAGGGTGCACGATAAGGTGGCTTATGAGGCACCTGAAGATTACAGCACTGTGAGGGTCTTATAGCTGCCACCACTAATTTACATTACAAAACCTGCCATCAGATGCACTCACCAATAACCCCACTGTGGATGGAAACTCACAACCTCTGGCTTCACAGGCAGCAATGTAACCTGTGGGCCACAGCTCCATAGCTGATAAAAGATGCCTGGCTGGCTAAAGAGGCAATCCTGCAGACTGTGTGCTGCGGTTATCAGGGTTGCGTTGATCCATTAGTAACAATGCTGCACTGCACATGACGTATATAGCACTGTAAAGGTGTTTCTCCTGGCAGTACTGCTGTAATGTAGAAAGAAGACTGCCGCAGGTAACACTGTTGTAACGTAAGAAGATGTATGCCTCACGCAGCACTGATGTACGTTAAAAGCACTATGCCCAATTTGGCACTGCTGTATAATAATGTGTGCTGCATGAGACAGGTAATCCTGGACCCCACTGGAGAATTGAACTCATGAACCCTGGTTCAGCAGTCCATGTCTCAACCATTGTGCTACACCTCTGCTACCAGGACTGTATGTCAGCACACATACTAAAGGATAACGTGCAGTAAGGTGACATGCCATCCTACATCGCCTCATAATGGGCACCACGCAACCTATTGTGCATGTCCAATGGTCAGATATGAAGCACCCCCCTACCCCCCTATGGCAACCTCCACATCATTGCTGGGCACACATCGAGATGCACCACTGAACATACTACAGTGGCACACACAACCCCATATCACCAGGGTGACTGATAGCTGACGCTGATGGTCTGTCAGCACCCCCTGTTGTAAGTGTCTTGGCAGTACCTCCTATGTGACACACATAGCACACATCATCAGACAATGCACTAGGAATCAGTGGATATGTGTCCAGAGGTTCAAACCCACACTGTGTAAACAGGAATAATTCATAACAAGCTAAGTGATCTTTTGTACATGAGAGACACATAGGTGCTATGTGTGTCTGCAGAGATTCGTAGACATACTGTTGGTGACACCATAACCTGTGCGGCAGAAAGATGTATTCATTTCCAATTTTACCTCGCGCAGCCATGCGGAGCGCAAGAGTGCGATTGTCTCTGTCGCGCAGCCATGCGGCTCGCATGTGCGCGAGCTGATATGCGCATGTGCGGACGTTGCGCTGTGTGCGTCCACGCGTCCGGATGGGCATACAGGAAAATGGCGACCCGAACACGGACGCCTGCCTTCAGCCACCGCGAGCTCTGCCACCTGGCTGCGTTGATTGGGCCCAAGATGCACAGGCTGTTCCCTGGGGCCTCCAGGCAAAGGGACATGGGGAAGGTGAGAAGGTCCTGGGAGCGAGTGACCAGACGCTACAATCGTGTGGCAGACAACCCACGGGAGGTAAGTGTATGGCCACAGGTCATAATAACCATATACACAGACAGGGTTGATTGCAGCTGTCCATGCTGCTGTGTGTAGGTAGTCTATATCATTAAAGTGCAGCAGGTGAAACCACATGCCATATTATTTCTGTATCACATCTGAGTGGTTTGCCCTGTACCCAGGTGGTGACGGATGTGGTCACAGAGGGCATGATGCCATCCTGGGGCCATGGCAGCTGCTGCTGTAGATGTGCTACAGCACACTGTAACACAGCTAGTCCATAGATCTAAGGAGCTTCCAGAAACATCATGTGCTGATGGTGGGATCTGCATTTACAGGGTAACACATATGGGCCACCATCAGGGGTCGTGAAACGTGCATCACATGGTCTGTCAGTCACCCTGGTGATATGGGGTTGTGTGCCAATGTTGTCCAATACATCCTCCCTATCCCCAGGAGTCCTGAGAGGCCATCCGAGTGGGCTCTCAGTCACCCTGGTGATATGGTGCAGTGTTCCCAGAATGTTGAATCCATTCACCCTATCCCCAGGAGTCCTGTGAGCCCATCAGAGTGGGCTCTCAGTCACCCTGGTGATATGGTGCAGTGTGCCTATACTGTTGAATCAAATCACCCTATCCCCAGGAGTTCTGGCAGCCCATCATAGTGGTCTGTCAGTCACCCTGGTGATATGGTGCAGTGTGCCTAGACTGTTGAATCCATTCACCCTATCCCCAGGAGTCCTGAGAGCCCATCATAGAGGGCCGTCAGTCACCCTGGTGATATGGTGCAGTTTGCCTAGACTGTTGAATCCATTCATCCTATCCCCAGGAGTCCTGGCAGCCCATCATAGTGGGCTGTCAGTCACCCTGGTGAGATGGTGCAGTGTGCCTAGACTGTTGAATCCATTCACCCTATCCGCAGGAGTCCTGAGAGCCCATCATAGTGGGCCGTCAGTCACCCTGGTGATATGGTGCAGTGTGCCTAGACTGTTGAATCCATTCACCCTATCCCCAGGAGTCCTGGCAGCCCATCATAGTGGGCTGTCAGTCACCCTGGTGAGACGGTGCAGTTTGCCTAGACTGTTGAATGCAATCACCCTATCCCCAGGAGTCCTGAGAGGCCATCAGAGTGGGCTCTCAGTCACCCTGGTGATATGGTGCAGTGTGCCTAGACTGGTGAATCCAATCACCCTATCCCCAGGAGTCCTGAGAGGCCATCATAGTGGGCCGTCAGTCAGCCTGGTGATATGGTGTAGTGTGCCTATACTGTTGAATGCAATCACCCTATCCCCAGGAGTCCTGGCAGCCCATCAGAGTGGGTTCTCAGTCACCCTGGTGATATGGTGCAGTGTGCCTAGACTGTTGAATCCAATCACCCTATCCCCAGGAGTTCTGGCAGCAAATCATAGTGGGCTGTCAGTCACCCTGGTGAGATGGTGCAGTGTGCCTAGACTGTTGAATCCATTCACCCTATCCCCAGGAGTCCTGGCAGTCCATCATAGTGGACTGTCAGTCACCCTGGTGATATGGTGCAGTGTGCCTAGACTGTTGAATGCAATCACCCTATGCCCAGGAGTCCTGAGAGGCCATCAGACTGGGCTCTCAGTCACCCTGGTGATATGGTGCAGTGTGCCTAGACTGGTGAATCCAATCACCCTATCCCCAGGAGTCCTGAGAAGCCATCATAGTGGGCCGTCAGTCACCCTGGTGATATGGTGCAGTGTGCCTATACTTCGGAATCCAATCACCCTATCCCCAGGAGTTCTGGCAGCCCATCATAGTGGGCTGTCAGTCACCCTGGTGAGACGGTGCAGTGTGCCTAGACTGTTGAATGCAATCACCCTTTCCCCAGGAGTACTGAGAGGCCATCATAGTGGGCTCTCAGTCACCCTGGTGATATGGTGCAGTGTGCCTAGACTGTTGAATCCATTCACCCTATCCCCAGGAGTCCTGAGAGGCCATCACAGTGGGCTGTCAGTCACTCTGGTGATATGGTGCAGTATGCCTATACTGTTGAATCCAATCACCCTATCCCCAGGAGTTCTGGCAGCCCATCATAGTGGGCTGTCAGTCACCCTGGTGATATGGTGCAGTGTGCCTAGACTGTTGAATCCAATCACCCTATCCCCAGGAGTCCTGAGAGGCCATCAAAGTGGGCTCCTAGTCATCCTGGTGATATGGTGCAGTGTGCCTATACTGTTGAATCCATGGTCCACATCCCCAGGCGTTCCTGATACCTGCGTATGGGGTCCTGGCAGTCACCCTGCTGCTATGCTGTATGTTGCTGACGATGTGTCCTAGGACACCACAACTCCAGGGGGCCTGAGAGCTGATTGCAACAGAGGGTATGTCACTCAGATATGTTCGTACGGTATGGTGGGTAGGTAGCACATCTCCCACAGTCCATGAGGTCCACAGCTCAGCACACACACCGTTGATGTATCCAGATGATATGGTAGGCGCAGATGTGGATGTGCGTAATGAACACCTGACCCCCATTAGCTATGAGATCCAATTCCGAAGGTCTGTAACTGAGACATGTCCCCAGATATGCATGCTGAGTCAGGTTACACATATGCCCATCCGCCAGGAATCACACACATGTTTGCAGATGAACATCACAGATGCTGTTGGAAGGATACATGCACCTGTTTAGGTTGCACACCACAGCCTGAAGCATACACATGAGCACAGGTGGCAAAAGCCCATACCCGTGCAATGTCCCCTGCCCCTAGTGTGGGCAGCCACACCTGCCATACCCATCCAGGGCCAGTTCAGAGGAACATACCAACATCACATAGCCCTTAATGGGACAGATGCAAGTCCACCAAGACCAGTATGCTCCGTGCAACAGACAGACAGGTCACACAATGCTTGTAGTTTGTCAAACATTGCTATCCATAGCCTTGTAGAAAGCCACATGTCACGGACATGGCCCCTGGTAAGGTGCATACGTCCACCCAGCCGTCACATGTATTGACACATCACCCATGTGTGCTGGGATATCATGTTGCCAGTGGGTGTGGGTCGGATGACATGTGTAGCTAATGTCAACACAAATGTGTGAAACATACCACATACAGGGTTAGGGGGGTAGCCTGGACATCATCATTGCCAACCCAACCGTGCTACGTCCATGGCATGTCATTGAAGGGGGTCACAGAGGAATGGAATGGTGTGTTCAGGGTGCCACGCACAATGCACATAGGTGTCACTGCACACATGCCCAGACCCACAGCTATGCATGCAGGTGGCACTGGGAACAGTGAATCACCAGGAACAATCAGGAATTAGTTGTCACATGCGTGTGACCGCTCCCCAGCATCCAAGAGGAGAGCATATGGGGCCATCCCACAGTGCCTGCGTGCTGCCCTGATGCCTCTCCCAAATGCTGCTCCCCAGTTCATCATGTTCCACAGAGTCAGCAAGTCATTGTCCCTGTCAGCGCAAAACACCTATATGGTATTGCCATTCCTGTGTCTGCGCCTGCTGACGTCTCCCTTACCGGTAACACTGGTGTACTGTAACTCCCATCTGTAGAGGTTGTGTTGAGCTCACACAAACAAAATAACACAGGAAGAGTGAAAACATCCTTGCACATCTCCCCTCGGTTTGTGCATAGGCCCTAGGTCCCCCGGCATCATGGAAAGGCACTCCCTGTGTCAGAAGACATGCTCAAATTGTGCGTGTGGCTCCACTGTAACTTACAACCATGCTTGCTGTCCCGAATGCCTAGGGCCCATTCACTCCATGTCTGACTGTTTGGCCTGTGGGATGGTATCGAACAGGGGACGGCCGAAAAGAACAGGCCAGCTCAGTACCCACCACCTCACTGACGTGGTCGTGGTGGCAGCCATGTCCTCAGGGGACTTATTTACCTCCTGTGGATCCCATGTATCCAAACATAAAGCTGGCCATTTCTGAAAGGACCCATCTCCCTCCAAACATCGGGATGCCCTGGTGTTGGCCCTGAGGAACGTACTCTGGCCAAACTGTCCTGGTGGGATTCCCCAGCCTCCACAAGCCACCTTGTGGCTACAGCAAGGTCTGGAGGCCGCAGCCTCCACCGAAACCCTTCTTTGGGGTACTGGCTGTGGCCATTACCCATACACAGGCATAGCCAGTGTCACTGGACCAGAGGATGGTGGCCAGCAAACGCAGTCTTGCGGCTATCCTTTTGCCATCAAGGTCCTCGTTACCACCCCAGACCACATACATTGCGTCACCAGTACCCACACAGATTGTGGTTCCAGCATGGGCAACTGGACAATCAGTGCTGATGGGTGCCGTCTCCAACACACTGGTACCAGGTCACTCCTGTACCCACGCTCACTGGTACAAAAACCACACTAAACCTGAGCCCCCAGTGACAATATACATCCAATCCTATGAGGGTTGTGGTGACTGTGACAGCTCAGAGGGTACTAATGTACCTCTCCAGGAGGGGTCTGCATATCCCAAGAGGAGATTGTTGCCGCCTGAGGATATGTGCCACCAGGATTTGATCTGACATGTAGTCAGGGTCCTCTCTGTTCAAGTGTCAACTGAATCTGAGCACAGCCCACAGGAGCCAGGCAATCACCAATATCCCCAAACACCAAAGGAGGCACCCACCCTGCCCAGACATCAGAACGTACAGGATCCTCTCCTGAAAAGGATGGGACACACCTCTCACCACCTCCCCATATTCCCAATAGCAGGATACTATGGACCCTGAGCTCTCTGTTCCCTGCCTCTCAAACAACATAGCTCCCTCAGCACTCCATTGTGGTGGAGCCTGCTATGGTGCAAATATAATGCCTCAGATGACATGCCGTCAACCCGTCTGGTAGGGGCGTAGGAACGTAGATGCTTTGGGTTGCCATGTCTGCCATGCATCCATGCTGTCAGCCAGGATATTTTTCAATATCCTGTACATGGGAAGGGTTCTGTTGGAGTTCCCAGTACATCTATAACTGCTAAGTCCGCCTCTCAGGTATGACAGAGGACAGGTATATGTAGCACCTGTCAAACATGGCCAGAAAAGGGCAAACGTTGTCAACAGGGTAGCATTGGACTGTTGTGAGGGCATAGGCTGAGTCTCCGCCATTGACATTGTGTCAAGGACCCGTGCCTGCCTGTCAGTCACCAACCTGTAACACTGGTTACAGGATAGACTGTGCAAAATCCCCTGTACCCATTGAAACCTGTCAGGGACAAGGTGGCAGCAAACATCCAAACTATTGGATGCTGACAGGTCCACCCTGACCAGGCTGTCCGAGATCTGTGATCCTGCAAAGAGGAAAGCTGTCAAAGAGCCGTCCATGTCCATAACGAATGGATACCAGCAGTCATATGCCCAGCATGGGCCACCTTCCGGCTAAGCTGATAGAAAGGGTCAACAATCTACAAAGCCAAGACATCAGATAGCCACCCAGCCGCAGCAGACCCAGCAGCGGCAACCCACACAGGGCCTTTGAGTCCTCGATAGAGTACATGCCTCCCCTGCCCATCCACATAAAACATATGTCGAAAATGCCAGAAAGTTTATGTCACCGCATCCACGGATGGTGGGACAGAACATAAGAACCCTAGCTCATGGGGAATACAAGTGGGAACTCATCCTCAACAGGGTTCTGTGTCTTATACACCCTATTACCACATAACAGAGACAACAGGAGGTCACAGACACATCTGAGATCCCTGAGGACTGGACAGGTTATGTGTCAAACACAACTACAAATGTAAGTACATAGGAAACATACCTCTGTAGCCCCACAGCCCGGACTGGCATCCTTCCCCAGATCACACGGATGCCTACAGCCATGTTCTCAGCCACCAATCATGCCGTAAGTCCCCTGGGGTCTGCTATCAGGGAGGTCACTATCACTACAAAGCTCTCCCCCTCGGCCTACCCTCAGCACCCAGAGCATGCACAAAGTGCATGGCTGTGGGAGCTGTTCCTCCCTGTACCAGGGGAATATGTGTGTAACCACACCTGGACGAGTGGCCCATCTGGACAGAGTCACAGTCACAGTAGCAGGCCTCCCTCCCACTCACACACTGGTTGTACGTCAATATGAATGCTGTCACAGAGGTCTCAGGGAATCCTCCAGACTCCCACGCAATTGCTGGAGTTCAGACGAGCAAGGCAAGGTAGCACACTGACACCCACCTATCTGCTGCAGCCTCGCTGTCCGTGCATTGTGCAACTTTTTTCCTGAGCACTGCAAAAAATCACCTCTTGGACAGAGTGATGCTCTAGCAGCTGGGGCACATGTCAGCTACGGTGCATGTGGTACCCCATGCACGTCTGCACAGGAGAGTGGCCCAATGGTCCCGCCCCACCAGTGGAATCATGTAACAGGCTGTCACTCAGATCGGAGAATGTTCTCAGACCGCCCCACCCAGTCCCTGGACTTGTGGCGTTCAGCACACGAACGTTAGGAGGTGCCAGCTGTCGTGCAAACCTCACCTCTGATCACCTTAAAAGCAGATGCTGTCAAAGTGGGGTGGGGTGATCATCCACTGAACACCTCAGCCCCAGCCACCTGGAGGTCCAGGGGTGTCATTCACGCACAAATATTTAGGAGCTCGCATCAATGCGCCTGTCCCCCTAGGTATTCCATAACCCTTGACAGGGCAACACACGACTAGGTCACGCAGACAATCAGGTAGCCATGTTCTAGGTGTAGAAAGTAGTAGAAACAGCCTCTCTGTCAGTTTGCAACAAAGCACGTCAACTGTGGACATTTGACAGAGAGAATCCGACCCATCTCCGGGCGGTCTATGCCCCTGGCAAACTCAATTATTGTCCAGACAGAATCATTAGTGCTGTGCTTAGCAAAAACTGGTCCCTACACATGGACCACCTCCCCTGAATATCTGAACTGTAGGGAAACTCACATATAGACTGCTCTGCAGGTTTATCAAATGCCACAAGTACACAGTTCTGTTCACTCATTCTGGCTCATGGCTGCCAAACGAGGGATGCCTTCTACACACCTGGGGCCATGACTCCCTATATGCCCCGTCTGACGTCCCCTGGATTGGCAAGACACTATGCAAGCTGCAGGGTGACAGAGACAACATTATCCACATAGCCCCATGCTGGCAACGCTAGGTGTGGTGCCCTATGCAACGATGTCTGTCACAGGTATCACACCTGGACATTTGGTCTGCCACAGACCTACTGTCGCAGGGGGTGGGGACACTATGGCAGCAAAACCCCTAGTCTGCATACCCCAGAGCCTGGTTACGGATGACTTAAACGTTTATGCCCCACCACCTCACCCAGGATGTGTGATATGTCCTTTATGCTCCCAGGAGACATGCCCCAAGGCGTTTCCATGCGTTCAAATGGAAGAGAGTCACCAGCTGTTGCCCACAAAAGGGCGTAGACCCCAGTGCCATCCCTCAAGAAGCATTGTTGGGTTACCACTGTAACCTATCAAACACTGGTCTACAACGGAAGTCAGTCAGAGACCTTTGTAATGCCATTGCTGCACCATCTCCACCCATTGATGGGCCAACCGGTTCCTCCCATCCGCTCAAACCATGCATTGTGGAGGGTCTGCCCCTAATGACACCTCCCCTGGAACCAACCCCAGTGGCATGGGGTTGCAATCATGTTGTGGGCCAGCTTATGCAGGGGCCCTCATAGTCCCTAGGCATTACGTCCATAATGTTGCTGTCCTTGATGGTAACACTCATTAGAGCAATCACATCAACAAGGCGTATCAGTGAGGAGCTTGCTCTAGTGGCTGATCCACCATACACAGGGTCTCAGCATGATAATGTCCTCTTACGGACACAGACACATGTCATGCCTATGGTGGTTGCGTACATTCATTTGAACACAGAGCTTCAGCTATCTGTATCCGTCCCACAGCCCCATGCCCCAGATGCAGGGAGGAATCAGTATACTGTGCAATGTGGAAGAGCCCTGGCTGTCTATCTGCAGGGGACCCAGCAACATATACGTTCCCCTCAGCCATCCCCACACTCTGATCCATCCCATGTGAGTACAGCAGTATCACAGAGAGCTGTATCCTACTGGTCTGCTAACGGTCCCACATACATCTGTCATGGCAAACCACTTGCACTGCATGCCCATGTCACCGCTCACAATGTGAGAGCCATGGCAGCCTCTAGGGCCCAACGCCATACCGCCTGTGTGAACGACACCTTACGAGCAGTTACCTGGTGCTCGGTTTACACCTTCACGGCCCACTACTGCTCAGATGGAGGCTCCCACAGGGATGCTATGTTTGTTCAGGCCGCTGGACAACACCTCTCCCATACCGACCCAACTCAGAAATGCCCCCCATAGGGGATGCCAGAGATCCATGGTAGGTAGTGGAACCCCTCCACAGGGCCCCAACACTCCGGGGACCCGTCCCTGCCATCTACAACTGTGGGGGTCCCCACCATTGAGGACTATGTCCTGCTTGTTTCTGGTGATTGCACACTTACCCACCTGTATCAGGTGATGTTGGAGAATAGCAGGGGTAGGTCCTCACAAACAAACCATCTCCCCTAGGGGATGTAATACCCTCCCTCACCCTCTCTGCCTCTCACACTCGCCCTCTCTCTCCCTCTCCCTCTCTCTCTCTGTCTGTCTCTGTTTGTCCCACCATTTCACTCATGTGTAGAGGAAAATAGGTGATATGGGGAGGGCAGCATGCAGGCGCTGTGCGATGCTGCTAGCTGCTGTCCTATTGGGCGATGCCTGTCAGTCCCACACAGGCTCCGTTGTTCCTGCCACGACACACATGTGCAGACCTATGCCTACATTTCACAGAGACTAGCTGTTACAGGTGGGTAACTATGCTCTTCATGCCACACACCGCAGCGGAGAAGGATCAGCATGGTGCTGCCCACACAGGGGCAGGGTTATGTTGTCCACACACCTGAGATAACTGTTCATTGATGACTGCACCCATTGTTTGCATATCCACAGGTGGAGGATCTGAGGAAGAAAAGGCATGAGCTGCGACAGTTCCATGCGGACTGTATGGAAGAGGGGCGCAGCCCCGCCCTGATGGTGAGTATTGCCAGGCATGCGTGACAGGTTCAAATGTCATATTGCCACACCAGCCTGTGTGTTGACTGCATATGTACATGTGTTATGTGACACACATGATAGTGTCCTAATGTGTGTATTTTTCCACAGAGGGTGATGACAATGGCGAGGAGCCACAGACCGCGGCCTACTCCCTCAGGCACCCCAACACACGCCGTGGAAGGGAGGAGGAGGAGGTGGTTGTCATAGAGGATGATGGCAAGGAGGAGGAGGAGGACGAGCCTCGGTTCTCCCTGGAGGAAGAGGAGGACAACAAGGCAGCAATGGGGGATGTGGGAGAGGGGGGGTCAGGGTTGTGGGGGCCTGTGGGCCGTGTGGGGGTGGGGGCTGGTGCTGAGGGTGGGAGGGTGTCAGAAGGGGGGGAGAGGGGAGCAGGGGGGGGAGGGTGGTGGGGAACACAGCCCAGCACAGGGCACTGTGGTCTCCCGTCAGACACTGCAGGTGTCGGCAGGGGATGAGAGGCATCCTCTCGGTGCGCCATCCATCGCCACACACGTCGCGCGTGCACATGCCAGCACACAAACCATGGCTAGTGTGTGTTTGTGTGCTGGCATGTGCATACATGATGTGATGGAGGCGGTGGATGGCGTGCAGAGGGACGTCCATCTCCTGCTGCACACCTGCCGGTGTCTGACAGCAGCCATTCAGCAGGTGGCCAATGAGGTGGAGCAGCTGCCCCGTCATTGGCCATCCGCTGAACGGCATCACAGGAGTCAGTGATGGCACCTGTGATGACCACATGTGCCCTGTGCTGGCCTGTGTTCCAGCCAATAAAAAAGGGGCAGGGGTTTGCTGGCATGTTGCCATCATGTTTTGGTTAAGATTAAATTTCTTTGTTGTTTGACACAATGGTCACGTGTTTCCCTTACCCACTCACTTACCCATGGATGCAAGCATGGTATATGTGTGTGGACCTGCATAGGCAGTAAACGTAGACATGGGTAGCATATGTGGACTAGCTCCACATGCAGTCATGGGGGCTAAACATGTGTGCCGGAGCGTGGGACCAGGGTAGGCGCATGAGATGTTGCATTGTAAGGGGGCCCCGGGAACATCCATGTCACGGATGGGCATGGTTTAACCAAATGTGTTAGTGGACATCAGAATCGGACATACGCATGCCACCCATGTCTGTCTGTGCCACATGCATGCCAGGGGGGGGGAGGCCTGCATGTAATCAGTGTTATTGGCAGGGGCAATGGTCACACATATGCACCCAATGTTGGGTGTATAAGGGGGTGGAAATGGTGATGGATCTGAATAGTGACCATGCAACCTCGGAGAAGTCCCCCTGGCGCAACATGGGTGTCTGTGTAAACCGGCCCGCTGCAGCCAAGGGGCAGTGAACACATACTGTGCAGGTCGCACATGGCATGTGCTGGCATCTGTGCAGTAATACCTGCCAGTGCAAACAACCCACCAGCGAAGGGCCTGGGTGCAGGTCATATGGTCAGGAATGAAACATGCATGTGCACACTACATAGGGGACCACAGGGACACACATTGGAAACACACGTTGCATGTACGTTTTCATAGCTATTTATTGCCACAGGTTTTTGACGTTTGTTCAGATTAGACTTTGAAGTGAAGGAAGGAGATAGCACAGTTAAAGACGGAAAGCGTTTTTTGATTTGCATTGCATCTACGCCTGGCATTTAAGCTTTCTCCAATTGCTGCATAGTGTATGGGATCCTTCCCTTTCACACGCTTTGGAAATTGAATTGCAAAGGTGTAGTATTACACGTATGTTCAAGGAATAAAAGCAGCTTTTAGGTCCACTTGTTGCCCCTGAAGAAGGCAGCGAAACACGGCCTGTGTCGGGCCAGTGGCATACGTCTTTTCAATAAATATTTATTTGTCCTTCTGAGTTCTCCACATCTTGGTATTGGCTTGGTTTCCCCTTCGGCGTGGGCTCGTGCCTTAGTGTTGAACAGAACAGGGTGTGCAGGGGTACAGCACACACCTGTGACACCAGGATAGGTACATGATGGGGCTTGGGAGAGAGGTATGGGAGGGTTTTTGCAGATGTCTGCTGTCTACACAATGGGGATTTCAGGCAGGTCCTGAGAGCTAAAAGGTGTACGTAGCATACTTACCTGCATGCGGATGCGCTGTATCTAGGGTCGCAGGCAGACCAGATATGTAGATCGGCCCCAGTCGTTCAGCCAGCTGCTGTTCCAGGGGCGTGAGCATGGGGGGGAGGGGGCCCCCACCACCTGTGCCCCTAGCATGTTGTTGTTCGGCAGCCATGTGCTGGCGCACCCCTCTTTTGATGTCGGAGAAGTGTTTCTTTAGGCTTTCTATGTCTCGCGGTTGGCCCCCTGCCTCAGCAACTGCCACACGGACCTCCTCCCACACCGCATTGCGTCCAGCCACAGTTGTGTGGCTACTGAGCCGCCCATACAGAACATCATAATGTTCAAGCACCATTGCCAGTGAACCGTGTGGCCCTCCTCTGCTGTGTTTCCGGCACAGGTACCCGTTTTCGTTTTGCTGTGTGGCTGCTCTGTGCAGCCTGTGCCCTTCCGGATGGGCCTGCTGCTGGCTCAGCCTCCATAGGCCCTGCAGTCCCTGCCTCCCCAGCAACAGGTGGGCCCACCTCCTCCACCCCCTCACCCTCACCCTCACCCTCACCCTCCCTCTCCCTCTCCCTCTCGCTCTCCCTCTCCATCACCCTCTCCTCTCCTCTCCCCACACCCCACCTCACTTCACCTCACCTCACCCTTTCTCCCTCACCTACACACAACACAACACAGACCAAACAACTCAGACCACACTACAAACTACACTACAAACAACACAAAACAATACACGGCACACTACACACCACAATACAGACCCAATAGACTACAATACAATACAGGACAATACAATAGAACCTCCACACTACCTCCAACACCTCCACAACCTCCACACCAGCTGCACTACTCCCTGCTCAGACACTGCTCACACTTCACTACCTAGCACTCCTCAAACAACCCTCAACGTGGACCAGGTGTGCAGGGTGATTTATAGGTTTTTTGACGTTACTTACATTGCGTATGCGCTGTTGTGCGATGGCACTGCATGTGCGCGGCACGTATGTGTAATTGCGCATGGGCGTGTGTGCGTTGTTTGCGCATGTGCGTCTGTCTTTGCGCGGCGCGCATGTGCAAATGTTTGCGCATGTGCGTTTGAGTGCGTGCATCTACACGCACATGCGATGCATATACCCATGCATAACGAATTGCACATGCGTGCAGCGCACAGACAGACGCACATGCGCAAACACTTGCACATGCGCAAACTGTTGCACATGCGCGCCACGCACAGACAGATGCACATGCGTAAACAGTTGCACATGCGTGCCGCGCACAGACAGACACACATGCACAGTTGCACATATACGCCGCGCAGAAGCAGCGCCCTCGAACAACTGCACATGCGCAAGGTCCGCAAACTCTGAAACATGTATAAGACTGCCTGCACACCCGGTACACATTGAGGGTTGTTTCGTAGGCGAGGTGTGTGTTTGCTGTGAGAGACGGAGAGAGAAAGGCAGGTGTTGGTGTGCATTATATTGTGTCTGTTGGTTGTATTGTGTTCTATTTTGTGTGTATTGTCTTGTGTGGGTTGTAAGGTGTCCACTGTTTAGGGAGGTGTGTGTGTGTGTTTGAGTGTGTTTGTGTAGCCGCACGGGAGGAGTTTATGGTGGAAATATATGTTGCTGCATGTGCCCTGAGATGTGGGCAGATGCTGCGGTTGCAGGACAGGGGAGATGGTGTCCATGGGGCTGAGGCACAGGGCATGGGTGTAGACCTGCAGCAAATCAGACCTGCAGCTGTGGGGGTGGTCCAGGCAGGTGCTGTGCATGGACAGCGCAGACGGCGTGCTGAGGTGCAGGCTCGGCAGCCTCGCCTCTACAGGCCCAGGGCCCAGCTCCAGGGCATGCGTGAGGACCAGGTCATCTCCCTGTACCGACTGAGCACAAGGGCTATTAGGGAGCTCTATGAGGATCTGAGACCTGACTTCGAGCCCCTGACTGATCGGTCCCATGCCATACCAGGTTTAGTCAAGCTCCTTGCTGCCTTACATTTCTTTGCCTCTGGCTGTTTCCAGTCATCTGTGGCCGCAGTGGGTGGCATGAGCCGCCCCACCTTCTCACGCTGTCTCCACCAAGTACTGCGTGCCATGGTCAGCCGGGTGGGGAATTACATAGCCCTTCCTCACACTAGGCAACAGTGGGGGACCCTGAACCAGGCCTTTGAGGCGTTAGCTGGGATACCACACGTGATGGGAGCTATTGATTGCACACATGTTGCCCTGGTCTCGCCTAGAGACAGGGAGGTAGTGTTCTGCAACCGCAAACACTACCATTCCCTGAATGTTCAGGTTGTATGTGATGCTAATCTGCATATTCTGAATGTGGTCCCTAGGTTTGCAGGGTCCACCCATGACTCCCATATCCTGCATCACTCGCCACTATTCAGCCAATTTGAGGAAGGACAGTATGGGGACTGTATATTGCTGGGTGAGTATTTCCAGATTACTTATGTAGTTATGCATGTATTTATCTGTTTCAGTAACATCTCTTATATAGGGCGCAGTTTGTTATCTGTGTGGTTGAAAACTTACCTAAAGTTAAACAGACAGACGACTGTTCTCAGTTTACATTGTTACAGGAGTCTACACGTAGAGTAACAGGGGACCTGATTAGAAATGTAACATCAGGATTGTACCAATATCTGCTCAGACCCTGCTCATGGTGTTCATGTGACTACGCATGTGTGCATATGTGTGTCCTGGTGGTGGATTGCTACTAGTGTGTGTGTGTGCCATCTGCCCACATGTGGGGGGGTTGTGCCCTTCACATCCACCTGTGATGCCGGTTATTTGTCTGCTAGTTTTGGTATGTCATGTAACGTTTACGTTATTGTAAAATACAACTTGAGTATGGTCTGTGACTTACGAGAGTAATGAGGAAACCTTAATCATATCAAGCAAATACTCCCAATATGGTGATAGAAAGTGAAAACATGGAGTATTCAATTTGTGAATCCAATAAATCCAAAAAAATCACAAAATAATTTTTATATCTGGAAGGTAAGGTCTCAGAACTTATTGGCTGTCAGGGGCTATGATTCTTATGCCCATTGAACTAGCCTTTGATACATCATAGACCTACCACCATCCCTTCCATAATAATTTTTTTACAAAAAGTTATTTAAATGAAGCTGAAAAACTTCAGCTTCATTTAAATAACTTTTTGTAAAAAAATTATTATGGAAGGGATGGTGGTAGGTCTATGATGTATCAAAGGCTAGTTCAATGGGCATAAGAATCATAGCCCCTGACAGCCAATAAGTTCTGAGACCTTACCTTCCAGATATAAAAATTATTTTGTGATTTTTTTGGATTTATTGGATTCACAAATTGAATCCTTCATGTTTTCACTTTCTATCACCATATTGGGAGTATTTGCTTGATATGATTAACGTTTACGTTATTGACAATCCATACACCTAACCCTTGTCATGTGTGTGTGAGGTTCACACACTCACTCAGTACTGGGGTAGTCACCCAGGAAGCAGTAGATAACCTGGGGAGGTGTCTAGCTAAGTATGATGGATGTTCTTGATCTTTGCAACTGGGAGTACATGTTTGCATATGTATGGTCATGCATTTGGACTGTGTCAAAGGAGAGGAGAAACAAAGTATAGGGGTTGCAGTTCCTTTGGCCACTGTAGATGTGCGGGACCTAGGCGTCGTTGTATGTGCTGATCCTAATGTTGCTGAGCATTATGGAAAGGTGACAGCAAAAGGAAGGGGGCTACTGGGGTGCATACAGAGAGGTATTGGTAGCACATACACAGGAAAGTACTCTGCCTCTGTATATGTGATTGGTGCAAGCTCATGTGTGCTACAGTGTGCAATTCTGTAGACCACAGCTTGAAAAGGCTGTGAACAGGATGGAAACAGTGCAGAGGATGGCTATCAAAATGATTGGTGGTCAGCAGTAAGCAGCATGTGGAGTCACACTGATCAATGTTGATATGTAGACCTTGGAGAACAGGGGGAATAGAGGTGATATGGTTTTGACCTTGCCAGACCTCAATGGCATACATGTTCTGGGTGTGAGCCTTCATCGCATGACATCACATATTTTTGGTGTGTACTTTGCTGACATATACTTTGAACATGTGATCAGTGTATTGGTGGTATAGTCTAACATTGGAGGTGGTTGAGATGAGGACAATAACTGCAGTACAATACGCATGTGCCACACATAGCGGATCTCTAGAGGTATAAATGGGACTGTTGTAGTTTTTGCCATGGATGTACAGACTCCATAGGCCATGTGTTCCATTTCTGTCAACATATGTCTATTTTTCGCAAATGCATAGTTGTGATGTCATATGTTTCTGTCAGGATGTGTTCTGCATTTGTTTCTCACGTCTATACCTATGTCAGTTTGGGTGAACATGAGCTCATGCATTCACATCCAACATTTCTTTCTGCAGGTGATGCAGGATATGGGTGTCGCCACTGGCTGATAACCCATGTGCGTCAGCCACGGACACGTGCAGAGCGGAGGTACAATGAGGCCCATGCCTCCAGCCGCTCTGTCACAGAGCGCACCTTTGGCGTGTTGAAAAGTCGCTTCAGGTGTCTGGATAGGACAGGCGGGGCCTTACAATATAAGCCAATGACTGTGGCAGAGATAATCCTAGCCTGTTGCATCCTGCACAACATTGCTCTCAGGCGCGATATTCCTGCAGAGATTAATGAGGATCTGGAGGATGATCCACTGTGCCCCCCTGTACGTGCCAGTGGTGACACACAAGAGGGCACAGCGGTCAGGCGGAGGTTGATTGCAGAGATCTTCTCACGTACGTATTGCATATATTCCCACATAAATGTGCTAATTATGTGTGTGGGATGGTCATAAAGGTTGATGTTTCTGAAAATATAGCATTCAGATGCAACACTGCATTGTCATTTAACTGAAAACCCCAACGTCACATATAGGCATGAGTGTGTGACCAAAAATGTGGACAGGGCACAACAGCAGGTGTTGGTGGATTATGTGGGTGGGTGTTCATATGCCTGTGGGAGGTTTTGGGGGTCACATTCCCAGTTAATGGCTGGTTGTGATAGCAGCTGCTGTGCAAACACAGTTAGTTGGTTTGATGGTCTGGGTGGAGCACGGTGGCAGGCATATGGTGCGCTATTCACAGTGGGAGGGAAGCCCATGTTTGGGGACAGTTGTCCTGCAGGGTATTTGTTTCTATTGTACAATTTGTAGCTGCTTGTGTGGATGTTATGCTCCTGTCAGCTGGCTATGTGTGTATGTTTCTTAGGTGTGGTGCCACATATCATACATGGCACAGTACACATGCTCAGTACTACTTTCCCATGATGGTATTAACTATTTGTGAGGGATGTTAATGCAACCCCACAGTGTGCCCTAATGTATACTTCATCACGTAGCCCTGACATGGATATGGTGAAGGATGGGGACCTGTGCAGTGTCCAGCCAGGGGGGCGTATCTTTGCTACAGTTGTTTTTTGGAGAATAGCCATTCAGTGCAGTGTGGCAAATGTACACACATACAGAGGTAATGCAAGTCATATCAGCCAAGGGTGGGTTACCATAGCCAAGTGGTACGCTGCATGTGTGGGTGGATAATATTTTTTGAGGTTTTTCAAGAGGAACATGGCATATCTAGCTGATGCTATCTCAACATATGCCACATGCCTCAGGTGCATGCTGTGTATGTGTGTAGGGCAGGAGAGTACAGTCCACATCAACAACTACCTTGCGGACCCTAGCGAGGGATGTTATGTCCACATACACACAGGGACTTAGGTGAGAGTTATTATGTTAAGGTGCACATATCGGCTATCGATACTTTGACATTCTCACTGTCACACAGTGGGATGACATGCACCCATCATGGTCAGGTCACAAACAGACATGGGGGTGTGGTTTTGCATACGTGGCACTGACATTGCCATCTATTTGTGCACATCATCAGCACACAGCTGTCAATATTATTCTGGGTATGAGATGTACACTACAGGATATGTATTTGGCCAGTGGATACAGGAGGTGTTCATACATATTTCCATGTGTTCCAGCAATTGACAGTGGGGTAACAGACAACATTGGGATAGCAGTACACACGGAGAGGGGGTATTGGTGGCAACATGGGGGACCCAGACTAATATTGTGACCTTGGGATGAGGCAAAAACATGGTGGGAACAGACACCTCTATTGACCAGTGTGTACAACAACATAGAGGCAAGGGAGGTGACAGAGGGATTACGGACACCTGTATTTAGCGTCTGACACCTCCGTGCTGCCTCTCCCATGTGAGAGATCTGTACAGTGTGATAGTGAACAGTCAGTCAGTAGGTGATGTTGTGGGGTCTGACATCTGGGGACAGGAAGGTGCAGTGTGTGTTGCACAGCTAGAACATGACATATGTTTGTTTCTCTTGTGTTTTCCACTGCACAGGACATACTACGTGAGGATGCTGTTGCTGTGGTGCATTGGCATGTGACTGTACATCAGCCAAGATGCTGTGGTCCAGGGTAGGTGGATCTACAGCTACATTGTCTGTGCCTGCAGTCAGGGGGACAACATGACCTCTGTGATGTGTCATATTGTGCAGATGTTGTGGTTCCAGTTTTTTCCTTAAGCCTCCCTAACCCATATCTTGCTGTTTTCACACATATCCCCATGTGTTTGTGTCCAGTATGTCCTCTGCAACACTGTCTCAGGCAAATTTACAGCAGAGCTACATGTGTGTGCAGTTTTTTTCTGGTTTGGGGGAACCTACACTTGCTCCCTCCCCCAACATAGTTCCAGCAGCCATCAACAGGGAATCACTGCATGTCACTGGGCCTTTATGTCCACAAATTGGCACTTGTGCACATACAGGCCATGTATTACAGCTGCCCCGCTGACCTTCGCATACTGTGTGGGTGCGTGTTTATGAGTTGGCTGTGTGGTAATGCAGTGTCCAGGCATGGTACATTATCATGTGCTGTGAGGGGTGTGAGCACCTGGGGGGCAGTGGTGACTGTGCTACCTCTACCGTAGTGCTGTTTACCTTGTTAACATTCTCAACATGTGTTGTGAGCTGTGACCAGAACTGTGTCTTGTGTTTTGAGGGACCACTGCTGAGCACCTTTTCTTTATCTCAGATATCAGCATAATGTGGACATGCATCAACAGTGACGTGACATGGTGATTCTACACGTTTGGCTGACATTGTCTCCCTTCACTGTGACCTGATATGGCTGTGGAGACGCTCAAGGAATCGATGACGTACACCTGATGCACACACAAGGTATGTTGCACCTTTGTTATTTGGGGATTACATCTGGCTGTACCTGTTGATGAATTATTGTTTGTCTCATGTACATGTCATGTTGCCTCTCTGTTCACCGAAACAGATGCATATAGTGTGTGGCATTGAGACGCATGTGCGACATGAGTATGGACATGACCATATCCATGTGACACCCGTGTCTGCATTGACATTTCATGATGTCAACAATATGCGTTTTATTTAGTGTTCATATCATGTCATGTTTGCCTTTGCATCCCTTTCTTCTGTATTTTCTAAGGTGTGACTCTCTGCAATTTGTGCTGTTTTTGCAAGGTGTCTAACAATACCATACTTATCCTCTCCTGACACAGGGCAGAAGACATACCAGACATATTTCCTACAGTGCATCTGGCATCGCCATCACCCACCTGTTGGGGGACACAACACCATGGAATTGTTTCTGGAGAATTGTGCCATTGGATGTTTGACTTATGAGAGTGGGACACATACCTGGGATGGACAGTCTTACTCTTGGACTGCTGCTTTGCCCATGACAGACCTGTACAACACACTGTTTCTGCCATGCTGTGGCTGGGAGTCCTGCTCATTGCAGGGGACACACATGAACTTTCCAGGACTGTGGCATATTGGAATGTGACACTTGACTATGCATGCCCAGGGTTGCATGGACAGTTTTGACCTGACCTGTTGGATTGCAGATACACTTTGCACTTTTGATGCTGTGTGCAGCAAGGACTGACATTATCACTGTATGTTGTACATTCCTCCCCAGTTGTGTAGTTGTTGTGTTTTGGCCATGTGTGTGACATGGCACACAGGATACGCTCATCTGTTTCAACACGAGCATACAGCCATGTTTGTGGCATAGGGGCAACGATGGAGCGTTCCTATTGTCAATGTCCATCTGCCCTCCACCTGGACATGATACAGGTTTTGGCACAACAATGCTTTCATGCCCACCACCATCCTGGATTGATGTTTGCAATGGGCAAGGGTGTTTACGTGCATGTGTGGCATCACTGTATCATGTTGGTATGTGGATGGTGCTCATGCTTATGACTGACTATGTTTGTGCAACACAGCATGTGGACCTATGGCTTCTGTGTGGTTCACTGTAAGATGTTTGCCCATCATTTCCATCTTAACATTCTGGTTCTTGTGTTTGTTTACTGTACAGACGTGACACTCTGCATGTATGTCCACACCTTGCATTGCACGTCTGCACAGTCCTGTTTATCCCCTGCGGTAACAACACTCTCATTGCCCCATTATATTTGGTGTGTGGCAGTGTGGGTGTCCATTGTCCTCCTTCAATTGTGCATTCCATGTACCGCGCTATATGTGCCCAAACACTGTCTACCCAACAAACTGTGCAAGGGGACCTCCTGCATGGTGTTATCTCTGCAGCTTTCTGCAAGGTAGTTTAGTTTGTATTCTCTCTGTGTTCATGTGCCTCTGTTACCTGTTAGCACATGCTCATTGTGCTTTTGATGATTGTTTGGGTCTACATTGTTGCAGTTCTGATTCCTAGATCAGGCATTAGGTGAGAGCTGGGACATTACTTTCAGAATGTGTTTTTCACATTACAACATTGTGACAACATATGGTGTTTTCATTTGTGTGCCTCCTGTGTTGCCTGATGGCTATGTTTGGAGGGACAGGTGATGTGTTTTGGGTCCTCATCATGCAACGCCTACGGTCTACATGCACTCATATGTGCGTAACACATTTGAGGCATGCAGCAGCAGGTGGGGGGTGGGGGCCTGCTGCCCAGTGCATAGCATGCACCTGATGCACATTATATCTCATGCCCTTCATTTGTGGTCAAGCCAGTGACCTTTCTGTAGGATGTGTGTTGCTGCCCTGCTAAATGTGTTTCCGTCTTTCACCAGGGATGCACTCACCTTGATATTATGATGGCAGTGTCTACACTATCTGTGAAGAATAACCCAAATAAAGATATGTATTTGACAGACATTTGTCTCTTTTGCTGCATGATCATGGTGACAAACATGCAATGCAATGTGTGCCTTTGAATCAGTCCTGACTCCTTGTGACCCAGAGACTCCAGGGTTTTCTTGTCAATGTCACTGGATGTAGATTGTCGGGTCTTTCTTCCAAGGTAATGGGGGGTTACGTGACTTGCCCAAGGTCACATGGAGTGCTAGTGTGAATTGAGCCCTGGTTGCTTGGTGTCCAAGACCGTTTTGTGACCACTAGGCTAATCCTCCGCTCTTTGAGCACATTTACACTTGTATCTACTGATTTGCTGGTCATGTCCATGGCCCACCTGTGCTCACATCCTTGTACGGTGGCAGCTGTGTATCTGTCAGCCATTTGCCACATCACTGGGTATTGCAGGTTCCCCTACAGACCCTCCCTTTGGACTATTTGTTCTGCCTTGTGCTCAGTGTGCTGTTTGTGGGAGTTGTTAGAGGCATGTCTTATAACTCAGTAGTTTGCAGGTTTGATCCCCACATGTGGTTTTTATTTTTATTTTCTGTTGTGCTAACTGAACCATTAGCTACCAGAAGGTTCATCACCTCTACACACACACCCTTCCCTCTCTTTACTGTACAGCAAGGTGTGCCCTCTGTGCTGCCTAGCCATCAGATATTATCTGTTACATAGGTCTCTTTCATTATGGTGTTTACATGGCAGTGCACCTGGGTGTTTGGTAGTGCTGTGGTTCAGCTGGTGTGTGGTACACCTGTTTTCATGTTGAGTTCTCTTCTGTCGTGTCTATGATTGTTACCCAGCTCCACCGAGCATCCTCTGATGCCCTTGGGGTTTAGTTTCTTTCCTCTTTTGCATGCTGTATCCACTGCATAACATTTCATTGTGTGTGTGCATGTGTCCCTGGTCCCAAATACAGACTGGGATCTGATCTGTACACGGCAGATCTGCATGTGCATTTGGTCATCATTACTGTTGGGGGTTTGCCTGTCCTGACAGCCAGCAGGCATCTTGTGTGATGGCCTGCACTATTTTTGTATGCAGCCTTTGCTAATGAGCTCACGTTGGTGGTGTGGCCTACCGGTTGGTGCATTGCCATTTGTGGTAGTGGTCATAGGTGTGATTCCTCTCTGTTCTCTTTGATGTGTATGCTTGTCCTGCAGATGTGGTTTTTATTTGTATGACGGTCATATGTGTGCAGATCTGTGCTGTGAGCACATTGTACCCTCATCAGAGTTGTGAACCATCCTTCTGTCCATCTTCTGTCTGCCAGCTGTTGTGCCATCCTACCCTGCTGTGCATGCTGCTATGCCACGTCCTGCACTCCTACACATTCCTGCATTTCATCTCTCCCTGGTTGCCTCTCGTGTGTGTGCTCTGCATAGCACTGCTACTCCACTGTCATCCTGATATTTTACCTATCCTGCCATTTCAGCCTCCTCTGCTGCGCACATCTTCCCATCCTCTGTCACACACTGTCATTATAGCATGGTACATTACCATCACTCTGTGCATAGCTACAGCTGGCCCCAATATGTTTGTCCATTTCTCTAGCTGCCACATGGCCTGGGGCTGATTTGTGTAGTCCAGCAGCTGTGATCTACGTCCTTCTTTTACTTATGCATTGTGTTTTCTTTCAGCTCTGTGCAGTGTTTGGGTTACGTGTGTGTTTGGCACATACCTCTGTTGCCCTTCAGATTGGGGGATCTTACTGCTCTTGGCAAACGTTTTTGAGTTGACCTATACATCCTTGGGGCATCTTATGTCACACCTTCAATTCAGGCAGATTATGGGGTGCCTACTATGGTGCATTGGGAGTTGACAACCTTTCAACATGGCCGCTGGGGAACATTATAACTCGCCTTTGCTGACGTGGTTGTTTAGGATGTGCGTTCTGGTGCACCCTAAAAGGTGCATTACTTTATGGCACTAGGGTGGGGTTCTTTTTAGATGGCAGCATAGATTGGTGTACAGTTGCACGCAGAAAACAGACATACGTCAGCTAACCTTATTCACTGGTGATTTGAACCCATGACCCCTGCACCTTCAGTCAATGTCTTAACCATTGTGCTACACTGCTGTCCCTTCTTGCATGTCAGCACACCTACTTAAGATTTCCATGCGTTACAATGCACAGTGCTGCCAATCAGAAACAGTGCTCTGACCTTGCCCTGCCTCATACGGCACCCTATAAAGCGCCCTATAAACAACATTGTGGGGTGCCTTGGTGGACAGTGCATTTTAAAATGTGCCCTCTAGGGTACCTTATGGTGCCCCTTATGCAGCACCTTATATTACAGTGCTTTGAGAGTGCATTTGCTAGCAGTAGTAATTACAATAAAAAGTAAAATGCCTCCTAGAGCAGTATTCCTCATAACAGGTAATGTCTCAGCCAGCCTTATTCATTGGGCACAGTGGGGGATTGAACCCACAATCCCAGCACCATTGGTCAGTGTCTTAACCATTGTGCTGTGGCTCTGTTCCTGTGTTTGAACATCGGCGCACCGCCTTAGGCCTTCCAACATTAACAGCGCACTGCCTTAGGCAGTCCACACCTAACAGCGCACCGCCTTATGCCGCCCAAACTTAACAGCGCACCGCCTTATGCCCAAACTTTACAGCGCACCGCCTTATGCCGCCCAAACTGCACAGCGCACCGCCTTATGCCCTGCCAAAATTAACAGTGCGCCGCCTTATGCCGCACAAAATGAATATGCCTCCTAAAGCACTTTTAACCTAAAAGGTCAATGCCTCAGCTAGCCTTTTTTGTTGTGCACAGCAGGGGATTGAACCCATGATCCATGCACCATTGGGCAGTGTCTTACCCACTGTGCTGTGGCTCTGTTCCTATGCTTGGACATCAGCGCGCCGCCTTCTGCCTTCAGAAATTAATATGCCGCCTTATGACGCCTGGAATTAACATGCCGCCTTATGCCGCCCAAAATTAACAGCACGCCGCCTTAAGCTGGCCAAAATTTAAATGCCTCCTAAGGCAATATTACCCATAACAGGTATTGCCTCAGCCAGCCTTGTTCATTGGGCACTGTGGGGGGTTGAACCCATGAGCCCTGCACCATTGGCCAGTGTCTTAACCATTGTGCTGTGGCTCTGTTCCTGTGTTTGAACATCAGCCCACTGCCTTAGGCCTTCCAAACTTAACAGTGCTCTGCCTTATGCCTCCTAAAGCACTTTTACCCATGAAAGCTAATGTCTCAGCCAGCCTTTTTCGTTGTGCACAGTGGGGGATTGAACCCTTGATCCCTGCACCATTGGTCAGTGTCTTAACCATTGTGCTGTGGCTCTGCTCTTCTGCTTGCTCATCAGCGCACCACCTTATGCCGCCCAGTATTAGAATGCCTCCAAAAACATCAGCGCGCCGCCTTATGCCGCCCATTATTTATATGCCTCCTAAAATGATGCCTCAGCCAGCTGCCTTTGTTGGGCATTGTGGGGGATTGAACCCCTGATCCCTGCACCATTGGTCAGTGTCTTAACCATTGTGCTGTGGCTCTGCTCTCCTGCCTGCACATCAGCACGCCACTTATGCCTCACGCGCAGCTATCTCATGCGCTAATGTGCAGGGCGCACATGGGCGCCGCGCACCTTAGCGCATATGCAAATTCTGGATTTTCTTTTTCAGCCTGCAACGCCCACTCCTTATATGGCACCCGCACACTACCGCGGCCCGCACATTACCGGGGTTTTAGTAAACATACCCCTTAGTAAACAGGGCACAGTATTTAAAAAGTGTCTGCAGATCATTTGCAGAAAGCAGTTGAGCTTGTTAATAAGTTCATGTCCTTTGGTTAGCTCATTCATATTATTGGACCCAGATGGTTTAATTCAGTAGGGAAAGGCATAATGCATGTACCTACTCTTTGGTGAAGCACTTAGGAAACATCTTGCATTTATTTTGTCTTCCCATGTTATTTAAAAAGATGCAAACTGAAAACAAACCATCCGCAACCAGGAAACAAACCTCATTTCTGCAACTTAATTAGATACTAACAAGTACAAAATAAATTCATTCCATAAGCATGCTGAATATGAACCAACCTGCATTAATACACACAGTTACAGAAACATTCTACAACAATAGAAATGGCTATACAAATATCCTGTACCAATAGGCATTCTATATAAATATTGTATTCCAGAAAAACTAATTCTTGTTATGCTGTATGTAACTGAGCAGCCAATGTTGTGTGCTTTAGGCATCAACTTTGGCATCTTTTCCACTATTCTTTTTTAGCAGTGCTGGTTGTAAAGGGAGAGGAGCAGCGTATGGTAAGATTAATGATCAAGCACAACAAACCATATTGGAAAAACCATGCTGTGTGTTTAAGACTGAGGAAAATAACAAACACTCCAAGGATTTAACAATGCTCTTTACTAAATAAATATCTCTGATGATTATTTACAATGGTAGACCAGCTAGACAAGATATGATCAGGTCTGATGTTCCACTGATGAATTATAGGCTGAAGGAAAGCTAATGATATAGTTAGGTTGTCTTTCTTTTTCCATTTTTTTTCAAGCTGCTATGTGGCATAGCCCTTAGTCAACTCTTCAGCTCCCCATGGAGCATGCATTAAATTGAAAAGATGAATAGTGATACTTTAAAGCGAATCTGATAACCCAGACATATGTGTAGGTTTTAAGAAGACCATATCAGATGTAAATGAAACAAAGGAAGGCTGAGAGATGACATATTTCACAGAAAAGAAAGAATGTTGCGAAATCAATTGGGCCACGGAGAATATGGTCAAAAATATAAAATTTGGCAGAAGGCTCTTCGATTGTATTTGAGGAGCATGCTTAGATTCTGCTGTCTCTATAAAAGAGGCAACAACAAAATTCTATGTGGATCACATTTGAGCTATACTGGCAAAGAATCAAAGGCAAATATTGCTAAGGGAATATGCTGTATCTATCTAATAAATCACCTATTGTGAGGTTGATTAAAGAACACAGCAGTTGCAATAAGTTTCTATCCCTATTGCAGACTTAGGTGATTGCAATCCCACCACAGTAGTCACGGCAGTCTTGACAGAACACTGCAGTAGGTTACCTTCGCCTTCTGCAATTGCCTGCACCTGGTCTTCCCCCATTTGGGTACTAGCCAGGCCTAATGTTGCTTAGTTTATAAGATCTGACAGAATAATCCTGCTGGGAAAAAACAAGAGCAATGTATAGATAATATAGCTATAAGTATTTAAGAAGCCCTGTTCATTCACATTAATCTGATGGTTATGTATTACAACAGTTTTCTTCATGGTCAGTTTAATGTTAACGTTCTTCAGCCTGAGAGGCTAGAGTGTCTCAAGGTCCGTCCTAGAGGATCTCCATAGCAAGCAAGGTTAATCTGTGGCTCTTGATACAAATTCACTGCCTGAGAGTTCTTAAAGGGGGGGAAGGGGTATTTTTAATAACCTTTTCTGCTATTGTGCCAAATGATTTGTATTTATAGCTCTATTGCAGAAGGGGCTTTTTTTTCTGCTGCTATTTTTTTCTCTCTCCTCTAACCTTCAGGTATAACTGCATGAGTAAACTGGTGGAGAAATGTGCAGAATTTATAATATTCTATAACCTAAATACATGAATTTAGACTCCACCTACACTCTGCCTGAGTACTGCCCCCAAACACATGCCTACAGAATAAAAATTGCCCAAAGCACATGTCTACTCATCAGAACAGAGTGGGTCTTTTGCTTCGCAGTGGTTCCCAACCCAGTCCTTGGGTATCCCTAGGCCAGTCAGGTTTTCAGGGTATCTACAATGAATATGCATACCATAGATCTACATACAATGGAAGCAATGAATGCAGATCTATCTCATGCATATTCATTGTGGATATCCTGAAAACCTGACTGGCCTGGTGGTACTAGGTTGGGAACCACTGCTCTAGAGCCTTCTGTTGAGTGTGAGGTAACTCTTTTGTCAAGTAACTCTTTTGTCAAGAACTCAGAATGTATCCTTTGAATCCTTGTGCGAAGCCATATCAGAATTGAATAAATCTTTGCTAATGATGAATGCCTCTATTCTTGACTTTAAGGGTAAAACGGCCGCATAGATGGGGCATGCAAGTGTTTTGAGTGGCAGGCTGGAGAAGTTGGAAGAGCATGCTAAGCATATCTATGTAGGTCAAGGATAAAATAGCTGTACATCACAGATTGGAATCCTTAGATAACGTAGCTTAAGTTTAAAACTTATGGGTTCTTACTTTTTCCAGAAGTTTCTATAGTTCCTCTAGTGATTATGTTTAAAAAGTATTGGAAAGCAGTTTTAGATATACCATATTCAGCCTTGCTACCTGTGGCCAATGCGTGTCTAATGCACAGATTAAGGGTTCAGAGGAATAAAATGAAGACATCTCAGCATAGATTGTTCTAGATTAAATACAGTCTATTGTGGATGATCATCATAGAGATATGTTTTTTGTAACCTTTGCATTTTCTCAGGGTTGAGATATCTGCTTTGGCTATTTTTCACTACAAGGCCTCAGCTATTCCTTGGTTCAAAAAATTGGACTTTTTCCAGAGCTATGCTGTGAGATACAGAATAGAAGGAAGCATTTCCTTAAACTTCATTGGATTTTAAGAACATAAGATATGCCATACTGGGCCAGACCAAGGTCCATTAAGCCCAGTATCCTGTTTTCAACAGTGGCCAATCTAGATCATAAGTACTTAGCAGTTTCCCCAAAAGACACAGGTTCCTCAATGCTTGTATTGGACCAATCAGTGATATCCTGGGTCCCTTTTAATAATGGTTTATGGACCTTTCCTCCAGGAAATTGTCCAAACCTTTTTTAAACCCAGCTACACTAAAAGCTTTTACTACATCCTCCTATAACAAATTCCAGAGTTTGATTACACGTTGAGTGAAAAAATATTTTCTCTTATTAGTCTTAAATAGGTTACCCCGTAGCTTCATTGCATGTCCCCTAGTCTTTTTATATTCTGATAACATAAACAATCGATCTATGTTTACCCGTTCCACTCCATTCATTAATTTATGGACCTCTATCATATCTCCCCTCAGCCATCTCTTTTCCAGGTTGAAGAGCTCTAACCTTTTTAGCCTCTCTTCATAGGAGTATTCTTCGATCCCCTTTACCATTTTGGTGTCTCATCTCTGCATCTTTTCTAATAATGCTATATCCTTTTTAAGATACGGCGACCAGAATTGCACACAATATTCAAGGTGCGGTCGCACCATGGAACAATACAGAGACATTATAATATGCTTTGTTTTATTTTCTATTCCTTTCCTTATGATACCTAGCACTGGGTGGAGGTTTTTAACATGTTATCCACAATGACACCTAAATCTTTTTCCTGGGTGGTGGTTCCTAAGGTGGAACCTTGCATTGTGTAACCATAGTTTCGGTTGTTCTTTCCTAGGTGCATAACTTTGTGCTTGTCCACAATAAATTTCATCTGCCATTTGGATGCCCAGTCTTCCAATTTATCAAGATCCTCTCGCAACTTTCCACAATCCTCTTGGGTTTTAACAACTTTAAATAGTTTTGTGTCATCTGCAAATTTGATGACCTCACTTGTTATTCCCTTTTCCAGGTCATTTATGAATATGTCAAAAAGCAGCGGACCCAGTACAGATCCCTGGGGTACTCCACTATTCACCTTTTTCCATTGGGAAAATTGGCCATTTAGCCTTATCCTCTGCTTTCTATCTTTTAACCAGTTCCTGATCCACAATAATACATCACCTCCTATCCCATGACTTTTTAGTTTTGCCAAAAGTCTATGATGAGGGACCTTGTCAAAGGCTTTCTGAAAGTCCAGATACACTATATCAACCAACTCACCTTTGTCTACCTGTTTATTCACACCTTCAAAAAAACATAACAGATTAGTAAGATAAGATTTTCCTCGTCTAAAGCCATGTTGGCTGTCTCCCATTAAGCCATGACTATCTACATGCTGAGTAATTTTGCTCTTTATGATGGTTTCTACCATTTTCCCGGTACTGATGTCAGGCTCACCGGTCTGTAGTTTCCCAGATCACCCCTGGAACCATTTTAAACAATTGATGTTACATTGACAATCCTCCAATCTTCAGGTATTACAGATGATTTTAATGATAGTTCACAGATTACTAATAGCAAGTCTGCAATCTCATATTTCAGTTCTTTCAACACACTTGGATGTATACCATCCGGTCCAGGTGATTTGCTACTCTTCAGTTTATCAAATAGTTGTAATACATCTTCCCGGTGTATCAATAGTTCTTTAAATTCTCCTGCAGTATCACCTTTAAATATCACTTCAGTCCTGGGTAACATCTCTACATCTTCCTCAGTAAAGACCGAAGCAAAGAATTTATTCAGTCTCTCCACTATAGCCTTGTCCTCTCTTACTTCCCCTTTTACCCCTCTATCATCTAATGGTTCAACTGACTCTCTCACAGATTTTTTTGCTAGGAATGTACTTGAAAAAGTCTTTATTATGTGTTTTTGCTTCCACAGCAAGTTTCTTCTCAAATTCTCTCTTTGCCTATCTTATCAATGCCTTGCATTTACCTTGTCAGTTCCTCTGCTGTTTCCCGCTTTCGTCATTTGGCTTTTTTTCCATTTCCTGAAAGATGCTTTTTTGGCAACAACATCTTCTCTGGCCTCACCTTTAAACCATGCTGGCAGTTTTTTGGACTTCCTTCCACTTTTCTTAAAGCGTGGAATACAGCTGCTCTGGGCTTCCGAGATAGTATTTTTAAATAACACCCAAACTTGATGTAAGTCTTTAACCTTTGCAACTACTCATTTTAGTTTTTTCTTAACTATTTTAAAAAGGTAGTACTGTGGATTTCCCTACCATCCCTCCTCCATTAATTAAATCAAACGCAATCATGCTATGATCACTATTGCCAAGTGGCCCCAACACCGTTATCTCTAGCAAAAGATCTGGTGTTCCACTAAAGACTAAGTCCAAAATGGCTTCCCCTCTGGTCAGAATGATATAGATGCATTATAATATATTTTGTTTTATTTTCCATTCCTTTCCTTATGATACCTAGCATTCTATTTGCTCTTTTGGCTGCCGCTGCACACTGGGTGGAGGGTTTTAACATGTTATTCAAGATCTTCCTTGTCTAAAGCCATGTTGGCTGTCTCCCATTAAGCCATGACTACCGTATTTTCGCGCATATACCGCACGCGCTATACACTTTTTTACCTACCGCGCAACCCTCCTGCGCGGTATTTGCGAGGGCGCGCTATACCTAAACTTTATTACAAGTAACCGATCCCAGAAAAGAGGCCTTACAAGAACATATTGGTTTAAAAATATATTTAATTAATTTTCATCATCCGATTCCATAAAACCTTCGAAATCACTCCCCTCATCAACATCATCATTGAAATAATTTAAAACCGTCTGGAGACGCTCTTCCATAACATATGCACTTTCATCGTCACTCCTTTCGACGTTTTCATCATCATCTTCGTCATCACTGCGCACCCGATCCTCGTTCTTATAAACAATGCCGGCTTTTCGGAATCCATTTCTGATGGTTTCCGGGGATATTTTGTCCCAAGCAGAACACAACCAATTGCAGATTTCCGTTAATGTAGCCCTCTTTAATCATCCTGATGGAGTGAATTCATGAATTCCATGCTGCATCCAATTATCCCACTCTCGTCTGATGAATGTTTTGAAGGGGTGATTAACAGCTATATCTAGTGGCTGCAGCTTGCAAGTAAGACCACCCGGTATCACTGCGATATGGGCACCAGCCAAATTAATATAATTTTGCACATTTGTTTCTTTATGGGCAGCCATGGAATCGAATATCAACAAAGACCTTTTAGAAAAGAAACCTCCAGGCCTGGCCTTATAACATTTATCAATCCATATTTTCATGACCTCAGAGTCCATCCACCCCTTTTTGTTACAGTGAACAACAATACCTTGTGGAAATTATTCGCGGGGCATGGTTACTCGCTTGAAAATAACCATTGGCTTCAATTTATGCCCACTCGCTGTGCAACCCAGGACTACTGTGAAGCAAGCCCTCTCATGTCCAGCTGTTATTGTGACAGTTTTTGAACCCGAAGCAGCTACAGTCCAGGTTGGTGGAATGTCAAAAGACACAGGAACCTCATCCATGTTAATAACATCCATTGCCGAAATGCTGAACTCCGAAATTTCTTTGCTGACAAATGTGCCGAAATCCGCCATCTTTTGTTCCCAGTCATCCGGAATCCTCTGGCCTACAGTTGTTCTTATTCGCACGGAAAGACCATTCCTCTTCATAAATTTGCAAATCCAGTTGAAACTAGCGTGGAAACTTGAAATTCCTCTTTCATTGGCCAGCAGTTTTGCTTGGAATTTAATTGTGATAGTTGAGACAGCTTGATTTTGCTCCCTTCTAGACAGAATCCACTTGTTTAAGTCACTCTCTAGCTCTGGCCACTTTTCTTTGGGACCCCGACGCGCACGTTTTCGCGGGTTCATCTCCTCTAACACCGTTCTCTCCTTTCTCCAGTCGTGAACAGATGACTCACCAACATCAAATTCTCTTGCTGCTGCTCTGTTGCTTGTTTCTTCAGCTTTTGCCACAACTTTCAGCTTGAAGTCCGCAGTATAAGACTTGCGTTTAATTCCGGGCATGATGACTGGATTATAATAGAAGAGATTGCAAAGTTTTTATGTAAGGTATAATGGAACCGAGGGCCTTTTATACACCTCACAGTGCAGTCGACATATGCGCGTTATACGCGCGTGCGCATTATGTGAGAAATTCAATGCAGGACTGGCCAAAAATTGCGCTTTATATGTGAGTGCGTATTATATGTGGGTGCGCGTTACATGCGCGGAAATACGGTATCTACTGTCATGGGGCTGGAGCCATGGAGGATGCAGCCTTAGAAAAAAACCCTGTTTTGCATAGAGCTGAGAATGTGCAGAGAGTGCAGTTGCATCGTAGCACAGCCAGAGGGGGCAAGAGTAATCCCACAGAGGCTGAAGCAATGTGTTCAGACACTGATTGCATTAGTGACAATCAGTTGCACCTGAGCCAAGCCCGGGACGTTCAAACCAAAACTCCCTTTATAAGGAGAAACAGAGAGCAGCAAGGGAGAAAGAGGGGAACGAAGAGGAAGTGAGAAGGAAGGTGGAGAACCTGCAGGACGTGCAGGTCAAGAAGAACGTGGAACAGGAGAGATTCTACACAGAGCCAGCCCAGAGGGACAGAATCCAGAGAAAGTTTACTCAGATGGATAGAGTCCAGAGGGGCAGAACACTGAGGGATGGAGTCCAGAGAAAAGCTGCCAGAAGAAACAGTTTGTCTGGTAGGAGTGACTCTCCCAGCCCAAGTAACTTTGTTGGATCTGGATTACAAGGAACAAGGAAGAGAGGTTCCTGTTATAAAGATACCTTTTCAGAAAACCACAGAGAGTGGGAATCCTTACCAGGTTTTCCTGAACCCCATGAAAGCAAAGCACTGCACAGAAAAGCCTATCTCCCAAGTGCAGTACGTCAGAAGGAGAGCTCTAGGTGTGGCAATTCCAGGAAGCCAAGGTATGCTGAATCTTTAATGCTAAAGGAAAGCCTTGCTAATAGAAACCCTGTTAAAGCAGCTATTCCCTATAAAGGGAGGGGAAGCAAAGCAGAGCTTTTTAAGACAATACCTCACAGCTTAACAGGACAGTTTTACTGGAAGCAAAATAGACCCTGTAAGTTTGTAACAGGGAGTGAAAACTACTATTCAAAGGAAGAAGCCAGTGAGACAGAGTCTATGGAAATTGAATGTGAGAATATTATTCCCATGCTTCAGGAGGAATCCATGGACTGTAATTTCTGTTCTGCAAATAGTATTGAATCCTTGCTAGAATTATAGATAGAAAAGAACTGTGCAACAGATGGTGAACCTTATAACCATTTGTTTGCTGAATTGTTTAAATTGCTTTGAACTAAAAGAAGCCTCAGCTAGGACTTGCATTCAACTGTGAAGCCTATAACAGTTATCTGCTTGAATATTGGTGGAACCCCTTTTGATAAAGAAAGGACTGTCTTTATTTTCTACTTGTCTTAGTGAATCATTGCGTTACAGGGGAAATAAAGCCTTGTTACCCTACACTCTTGGCTTGGATCATTTGTGCTCTCAAGGAGCTAGAACTACAAGGACCAAAATGCACTAGGCCCTTAAAGTCACATCGCTCCTTTAAAATAATAAATGCGCCGGATGCCCTTATAGCCACTGGCCACTGGGGGCACCTGGTGACACTACATGTTCAGCAATTTTGTTCTTTATGATGGTTTCTATCATTTTCCTGGTACTGACGTCAGGCTCACCAGTCAGTAGTTTCCCGGATCACCTCTGGAACCCTTTTTAAAAATTGATGTTACGTTGGCCATCCTCCAATCTTCAGGTATCACAGATGATTTTAATGATAGTTCACAGATTACTAATAGCAGGTCTGCAATCTCATATTTCAGTTCTTTCAACACCCTTGGATGTATATCATCCGGTCCAGGTGATTTGCTACTCTTCAGTTTATCAAATAGTTGTAATATATCTTCCTGATGTATCGATATTTCCTTCAATTCTTCTGCACCTTTAAATACCACTTCAGTCATGGGTAACATCCCTACATCTTCCTCAGTAAAGACCGAAGCAAAGAATTCATTCAGTCTCTCCGCTATCGCCTTGTCACCTCTTAGTGTCTCTTTAACCCCTCTATCATCAAAGGACCAATTGACTCTCTCACAGGTTTTTTGCTACGAATGTACTTGAAAAAGTCTTTATTATTTTGCTTCCACAGCAAGCTTCTTCTCAAACTCTCTCTTTACCTGCCTTATAAATGCCTTGCATTTAACTTGCCAGTGCTTGTGCTGTTTCAAGTTTTCGTCTCTTAATGAGGGTCATTTGCATGGACAGTGAGGATAAAGAAAGGTTACCATATTTCTACATTACCATCCTCCAGTGCCAGGTACATTAGGAAGTACTACAAAACCCTGCTCATTTAGAACCCATAGCAAACCTGCCATATCATAACAGCACTACCATGATTCACACAGCCCCAAACTCTACATATAAAAAGGCAGCACTAAAAATATAAAACCAATATACCTCATAGAAAAATAGTACAACACCTACTGGGAAAAGAGAACAAGCAGGACTCCTACACCGAAACTGCACAAACAGAAAACTTCTGCTTGGTCTTATATGCAAAACATAGACAGACCATCATCAAATACAGAACAAGGGATCACAATTTAGAAATATGAAGGCAATGGGTGAACTGGGAACCCCAAACGCCAAACGTGGAATGCACCACACCACTGGAGAAAAAAACCTATAAATTAATTTCCTCTTGTACTGAACAAACACAAAAACATCAGTGATGTAGATTTCACAGAGTTGACATATTCCAGTTAATAAATTCAAAATAAAATAATTTCTCTATACCTTTTGTTGTTTGGGCATTTTATTTTTCAGTCACAAGTGCCCTAGTTTCTCTCTTTTGCTTTCTTTCTCCTAACTCTTAATTGTCTGCTGTACATTTGTCCTTTCTTCTCGTCACTTATTTTTTTCCACTATCTCTCTACATCCACCTTGTTTATTCCCTCTTACACAAGATATCTGTATTTCTTCCCACTTACACAAAATATCTACCCTCCTCCCCATCCTCACTGCCTCAGCCGTTTTCTCCACCCTGATCACAGCATCACCCCCTTCCAGGTCTCACCAGCATCAGGTCCATTACAGTCCCTGTCCCTCCTAGCATCAGCTCTCCTTAGAGTCCCAGTCCTTCCCAACATGAGCTTGCTTCCAGTCCCTGGAAAAGGTGGCATATAAAACTCAATAAATAAATAAATAATGCTGGGAAGGGCTAGGACAAGAAGCAAGCTCATGCTGGGAGAGACTGGGCTGGAGGAGAGCTGATTCAGGGAGGGAAATAGACTGGAGAGGAGACCAAATGGATGATGAAATGCTCAAAGAAATCAAGGAAGCTAACAAAAGTTACAGCGCAGTAATAATAATGGGTGATTTCAATTACCCCGGTATCGACTGGGTCAGTGTCACGGCAGGACATGCTAGGGAGATAAAGTTCCTAGATGAAATAAATGACTGCTTCTTGGAGCAGCTGGTTCATGAACCGACCAGAGGGGAAGCCATATTAGACCTAGTCCTTAGTGGAACACCAGATCTAGTGCAAGAGATAAGGGTGTTGGGGCCACTTGACAATAGTGATCATAGCATGATCGCCTTTGATTTAATTAGTGGAGGAGGGATAGTAAGGAAATACACAGTACTACCTTTTAACTTTCGAAAGGGAGACTATGATAAAATGAGGAAAACAGTTAAGAAAAAACTAAAAGGAGCAGTTGCAAAGGTTAAAGACGTACATCAAGCTTGGGTGTTGTTGAAAAATACTATCTTGGAAGCCCAGACCAGCTGTATTCCACACTTTAAGAAAAGTGGAAGGAAGTCCAAAAAACTGCCAGCATGGTTTAAAGGTGAGGTCAGAGAGGCTGTTGTTGCCAAAAAAGCATCTTTCAGGAAATGGAAAAAACAGCCAAACGACGAAACCTGGAAACAGCACAAGCACTGGCAAGTCAAATGCAAGGCATTGATAAGTCAGGCAAAGAGAGAATTTGAGAAGAAGTTGCTGCGGAAGCAAAAACGTGAAATAAAGACCTTTTCAAGTACATTTGTAGCAAAAAAACATGTGAGAGAGTCAGTTGGTCCATTAGATGATAAAGGGGTTAAAGGAGCACTAAGAGGTGACAAGGCGATAGCGGAGAGACTGAATGAATTCTTTGCTTCGGTCTTTACTGAGGAAGTTGTAGGGATGTTACCCATGACTGAAGTGGTATTTAAAGGTGCGGAAGAATTAAAGGAAATATTGATACATCGGGAAGATGTATTACAACTATTAGATAAACTGAAGAGTAGCAAATCACCTGGGCCGGATGGTATACATCCAAGGGTGTAGAAAGAACTGAAATATGAGATTGCAGACCTGCTATTAGTAATCTGTGAACTATCATTAAAATCATCTCTAATACCTGAAGATTGGAGGATCGCCAATGTAACACCAATTTTTAAAAAGGGTTCCAGGGGTGATCTGGGAAACTACAGACCGGTGAGCCTGACGTCAGTACCGGGAAAAATGGTAGAAACCATCATAAAGAATAAAATTACTCAGCATGTAGATAGTCACAACCTAATGGGAGACAACCAACATGGCTTTAGACAAGGAAGATCTTGTCTTACTAATCTGTTATGTTTTTTTGAAGGAGTGAATAAACAGGTGGACAAAGGTGAGTCGGTTGATATTGTGTATCTGGACTTTCAGAAAGACTTTGACAAGGTCCCTCATCAGAGACCTTTGGCAAAACTAAAGAGTCATGGGATAGGAGGCAGTGTACTATTGTGGATCAGGAACTGGTTAAAAGATAGAAAGCAGAGGGTAGGGCTAAATGGCCAATTTTCCCAACGGAGAAAGGTGAATAGTGGTGTACCCCAGGGATCTGTTCTGGGTCTGCTGCTTTTTGACATATTCATAAATGACCTGGAAAGTGGAATAACGAGTGAGGTTATCAAATTTGCAGATGACACAAAGCTATTTAAAGTTGTTAAAACCCAAGAGGATTGTGAAAAATTGTAAGAGGATCTTGATAAATTGGAAGACTGGGCATCAAAATGGCAGATGAAATTTAATGTGGACAAGTGCAAGGTTATGCACCTAGGGAAGAACAACCCAAACTATGGTTACACGATGCAAGGTTCCACATTAGGAACCACCACCCAGGAAAAAGATTTAGGCGTCATTGTGGATACCATGTTAAAACCCTCGGCCCAGTGTGCAGCGGCGGCCAAGAGAGCAAATAGAATGCTAGGTATGATAAGGAAAGGAATGGAAAATAAAACAAAAGATATTATAATGCTTCTATATCGTTCCATGGTGAGACCGCACCTTGAATATTGTGTGCAATTCTGGTCGCCGTATCTTAAAAAGGATATAGCGATTTTAGAAAAGGTTCAGAGAAGAGCCACCAAAATGGTAAAGGGGATGGAAGGATACTCCTATGAAGAAAAGCTAAAAAGGTTAGGGCTCTTTAACCTGGAAAAGAGACGGCTGAGGGGAGATATGATAGAAGTCTATAAATTAATGAACGGAGTGGAACGGGTAAACGTAGATAGATTGTTTACGTTATCAGAATATAGAAAGACTAGGGGACATGCAATGAAGCTACAGGGTAAAAAGACTAATAAAAGAAAATATATTTTCACTCATCGTGTAATCAAACTCTGGAATTTGTTACCGGAGGATGTAGTAAAGGCTGTTAGTGTAGCTGGGTTTAAAAAAGGTTTGGACAAGTTCCTGGAGGAAAGGTCCATAAACCATTATTAAGAAGTGACCGATGATATTAATGCTTGACCCAGTACAAGCATTGTGGAACTTGTGTCTCTTGGGGAAACTGCTAGGTACATATGACCTAGATTGGCCACTGTTGGAAACAGAATACTGGGCTTGATGGACCTTGGTCTGACCCAGTATGGCATATCTTATGTTCTTATGTTCTTATGATGCTAGGAGGGACTGGAGGGGAGCTGATGTTGGGAATGGCTGGGACAAGAAGCAAGCTCGTGCTGGAAGGGACTGGGAGTGAAGGAGAGCTGATGATGGGAGGGATAGGGCCTAGAAGGGAACTGATGCTGGGAGGGACTGGAATGGGCCTGATTCCGGGAGGAGAGTCAGATTAGGCACAACAATCCGCAGGTGAACAGGAAACATCAGGGAGCGAAGTGGACTGAAAACACTTCTAAAAGTACAATAAAGCTGTTTTGAACTTTTAGAGGCATTTTCACTCCACTTCACTCCCTGCTGTTTGCTGATGCTGGGAAGGGAGTGAAGTGGAGCTGATGCTGGGGAGGGGAGCTGATCCTGGGAAGGGCTGGGACAAGAATTGTACATAATGCTACAAATGAGGTCACACCAGAGACTTATACAGAGACACTATCTCCTCCTTTTTTCCTGCTGGCCATTCCTCTCCCTATGCACTCAAGCATCCTTCTGGCTTTTGCTGACATATTTTCACTTTAAGATCATCAGAAATAATCATGCACAGGAAGGGCTGTACCAAGGGCTGTGTGAGCGGTGCAGCTGCACAGGGGGCAAGTACAGAAGGTGGCACTGATATCTTCATTGGGCTTCCAGGAAGCTCAAAAAGAGTGAGTTACTGAAAATGGCTAGGTGGAGGAGGGCCATCAGATCCATTAGTCCCACAAGGTGCATTTCTAGCTTGCTATGGTCCTGTACCCAGACCCCGCTCTTCTTTCATGGACAGAAATACTTTGCTCCCTACACTGTACCGATCCCTTGTATTTTTGCAGCCCAAAAGCATGACCCAGCATTTTTCAGCATTAAATTTCAGCTGCCAAATTCTTGACCATTGTTCAAGCTTAGCTAGATCCCTCCTCATGTTATCTACTCCTTCCTGGGTGTCTACTGTATTGCAGATTTTGGTATTATCTGCAAAGAGGCAAACCTTACCCAACAGCTCTTCTGCAATATCACTAACAAAGATGTTAAAAAGAAACGGACCAAGGACAGATCCGTGTGGCACTCCACTGGAAACATCCTTTTCCTCAGAGTGAGCTCCATTTACCTGTACACTTTATTGTTTCCTACTCAACCAATTTTTAACCCAGTCAGTCACTTTAGAGTCAGTCCCTAGGATGATCAATTTATTTATAAGTCACTTGAGTGGAATGGTATCAAAGAAATATAGAAACATGATGGCAGAAAAGGACCACATGGCACATGGCCTATCCAGTCTGCCCTTCCATATAAACCACTACAACAGTCCCCTTTGTTCTTTACAGATTCTATGTGTTTGTCCCATGCTTTTTGAATTCAGATATTGTCCTCCTCTCCACCACCTCGACTGGGAGGCTATTCCATGCATCTACCACTCTTTCCATAAAGAAATATTACTGCATATTACTCCTGAGTCTATCCCCTTTCACCTTCATCCTATGTACCCTCAAAGAAGAGCTTGCTTTCAATCGAAAGAGGCTCTCCTCCTGTGCATTTATGCCAAGGAGGTATTTAAATGTCTCAATCATATCACCTCTATCCTGCCTTTCCTCTAAAGTATTAAATGACAAAAGGTAACACATACACCTATTGAGTTAAAATTATATATTAAATTTATTATTTGATATATTACTAAAAATTACAATATCAATATTCAATAGGGATGTCTCCATTCACTGTTGCTATATCCTCCACACGCCACAATTACGCTTCCTCCACACACTCTTCGGCGCTATTAGTTCTCTACTGCTATGTCCTCAGCACACCACAATTGCATTTACTCCACACACTTGACTATGGACTGTAGTTCTGCCAAAAGGCTTCTTCAAGAAAAGCTTTGGCGCTGCTCACTACTATCACCACAACTGGAACACTTCAAACTATGGACCATAGTTTCACCAAAAGGCTTCTTCAGGAAAAGCTAAAACAAACACAAAAACTCATTCTAAATTATCATATAGCACCACATATATTATACACAAGACATCTTAAAATTACCAACATTCAGCACTGCTCACTACGACCACCACAACTGGAACACTTCAACAAAAATGCCAGCACACGTGCTCTTTACAAAATTATTTAAATACCCCAGCACTTAATAAAACCAATGCCATTCCACCTGTGCATTTAACCTTTGCGGTAACACCATATCCCATCGAAAAATGAACTGTTGTTCCCGACGGCACAAAAGGTGTTGGAAGTCTCCTCCACCCTCACCATACACCTTTTCCAAAACAAAGCAACAAGACTCTTGAACTGTATGTCCCATCTCTTGCCAATGTAGAACTAAAGGGGCTGATACTAAACCCCATCTAATGGCCGACAAATGCTCTATAATCCTTACTTTAAAAGTGCGAGATGTTTGGCCAATATATAGCAAACGACAAGGACACATTACCACATATAAGATATGCCATACTGGGTCAGACTAAGGTCCATCAAGCCCAGTATCCTGTTTCCAACAGTGGCCAATCTAGGTCATACGTACCTAGCAGTATCCCCAAAAGACACAGGTTCCACAATGCTTGCATTGGGACAAGCATTGATATCCTGGGTCCCTTTTTAATAATGGTTTATGGACCTTTCTCCAGGAACTTGTCCAAACCTTTTTTAAACCCAGCTACACTAACAGCTCTTACTACATCCTCTGGTAACAAATTCCAGAGTTTGATTACACGTTGAGTGAAAATATATTTTCTCTTATTTGTCTTAAATAGTTTACCCTGTAGCTTCATTACATGTCCCCTAGTCTTTCTATATTCTGATAGTGTAAACAATCGAGCTACGTTTACCCATTCCACTCCATTCATTAATTTATAGACCTCTATCATATCTCCCCTCAGCCGTCTCTTTTCCAGGTTGAAGAGCCCTAACCTTAGGAGTAGCCTTCCACCCCCTTTACCATTTTGGTCTGAGGATTTGGATTTTTGAGGATTTGGATTTCACTGCATCTTTTTTACAAAAAGGATTCTAAAATTTCTCAGAACTTGTATTTCTCTGTGCTGAACTGCACCACTCTGATTTCAATGTTGCTTAGTCAATACATTAGTCCAGTATTTTATTTTTGTTTAATATATTCTCTGGCTATCTTTTGTAAGCAAACACTCAGTTCTCTGGTCAAACCAAAACTGAACTCCAGATACTGTCCTGAACAGAGGACAGAGGCTTCAATACATTTCTTGACTAGCTTTCAAAATTTAAAGTTGGACCAATAAAAAAGGTATTACCTTCTATTCTTTAATTTTAATTTTATTTATGAACCATTAAAATGGAAAAACATGGCAACCATACTACTTTACCCAATGATTTGTAACCTAACAGATTTGTAATTTGTAAATTACTCCACTGGGTATGACAAGTAGTGGAGCTACGTAAGACATTCACAATATTTCTCTCCAGATATTCAAAAGACTGCAACTCAATAGTTACTGCACATACTACACACCTATTACATTTCCTATGTCCACAGTCTCCTGCTGCCTCTATTCAATGATCTCTAGAATGAGCTAACAGGTTCCTCAAATTTCTTCCCCTACGCAAAGAGAAAACTGGAGGATCCTTGAATACTGAATGGACCTGTAAAATACTCCAATGAGTCAAAATAAGCTCTTTAATATATCGAGTTTGAGTAGAATAAGGCAAAACACAGGCCAATCGTGGCATATCTTTGCCATGATTATGCAAAAATAACAAATCATGATGCACATTATATGCACGCTTCTTAGCCCAATAAATAACCTTATCTGGATACCCCCGATCTTTAATTTTTTTTACCATACCCTGAGCTTGTTGCTTGTAATTCTCCCATGTTGAACACAACTTACAAAGTCATAAAAACTGACGAGTAGGGACATTATCACGAATATGGCGAGTGCGAAAACTATCATAATCTAAAAATCTATTACGATCCATGGGTTTTGAAAAAATAGAAGTAGTCAATACAATTTCTCCCAACTTAATACATATATCCAAAAAATGGACCTGTGCTGAGACACCTCTGGGGAAAATTCTAAGTGTGGATCCTGCAAATTTAACCATTCCAAAAACAACCTAAGATCCTGTTCAAATCCATGCCAAATAAAAAAGACATTATCTATATAACAAACCCATTTCATTATAAAAGGCCAATATTGAGAAGTATAAACACATTGATCTTCAAATTTCCGAACATTAAAGAGCTGCCACCAATGGAGCAACCATTGTTCCCATTGACACTCCCTCTAAATGATGGAACAACTTATCCTGAAATTCAAAATAATTTCTATGCAAAACCAATTCCAATAACTTATGAAAAAAAATGTATTTGGGCCTCTGAATATTGTGAATCCCTTAAATAATCAATACTCACCTCTAAAGCTCTCTCTTGAGGTACATTAGTGTACAATTCTGCAATATCCATTGTCACCAAGTAATAAGAAGAAGACCCACCCTGCTTCTGCCATGTTCAATGTAAACCGCCTTGATTTCATGAAAGCTGGTATATAAGAAATGTTAAATAAATACAAATAAATAAAATGTATCCAAAAGTGACAACAATTCCCCTGAATCACGGATATAGGATTGTGCCTGCTTCACCAATGGATTCAGAAAAGAATCCATATATGCAACAATGGTTCTAAACATGATCCAATTCCCATCACTATAGGGCGACCAGGAGAATTAATCAAAGTTTTATGTATCTTAGGGACTACATAAAAAGCTGGAGTTCTAGGAAACTTCACATACAAAAACTTCAACAAACGTTCAGAAAGTAATCCCATTTTAAAAGCTTGCTCCAATATTTCCAAAATTTCTGCCTGTATATCTGTGATTCAGGGGAATCTAAGTTATCAATGTCCCTGTTTAATGTACATTACCAAGTTTAAGTTACAGTGTAAACTGCTTTTTATTAACCAAGGCAGGTCGGACCCGGTGGCACCCCGCTCCCCCCCCAATAGCTTCCCACCCCTGCCCCCCCAACCCCCTCCCCCCCGCCCCTCCCGACCTCAAAATAACCAGCCCAGACACAAGGAACTTTGGCTCGTATGGTCGCAGCTTTATTAACAAATATAGCATTCCAAAAAAATTTCTTTGCAAAATCCAACTTCTTAACATAATAACCCACAAGCGGAATGAGCCCTCACCCGCCATACCACTAGCAAGGTGACCTCATTCCACTCCGGCCGCAGCCGAACCAGCGGCAAAGCCCACCCCCCCTTTCCCCGGCCTCACCATACTACTAGCAAAGACCGGCCAGGGGTCATCCGGGTTGGGGGCGACCGCCCCCGCCCCAATTCCAGCTTAAGGCTCCGGACCCCGGAAACCTCCGGGATCCCGCCCCCCCCAGCTGCGACAACCCTTTCAAAAGCCAACACCGAATGAAGGGTGGGCGGGTGGGAAGCCATAGCCCTCGCACCTGCTGCCGGTCTCGCCGAGAGAGACCGTCGCCGCCACGCGTCTCTCTTAAAACCCCCCCACAGCAAGCCCTTCTCATTGGCTCGTGCCCAATCCTGGACCGGGCGAGCCAATGAATTTAAATGATGTCCCGCGTGCCCCCGCCCCTCACTAAAGGCCACGGGCAGGGTCCCCGCACCGGGCCGAGCGCCTGGTTACCTTCGGCCGCCAGGGACCCTGCCCCGCGGCCTCGACATAACCAAGGCAGGTCGGACCCGGTGGCACCCCGCTCCCCCCCCCAATAGCTTCCCACCCCTGCCCCCCAACCCCTTCCCCCCCGCCCCTCCCAACCTCAAAATAACCAGCCCAGACACAAGGAACTTTGGCTCGTATGGTCGCAGCTTTATTAACAAACATAGCATTCCAAAACATTTCTTTGCAAAATCCAACTTCTTAACATAATAACCCACAAGCGGAATGAGCCCTCACCCGCCATACCACTAGCAAGGTGACCTCATTCCACTCCCGCTGCGGCTGAGCCAGCGGCAAAGCGCACCCCCCTTTCCCCGGCCTCGCCATACTACTAGCAAAGACCGGCCAGGGGTCATCCGGGTTGGGGGCGACCGCCCCCGCCCCAATTCCAGCTTAAGGCTCCAGACCCCGGAAACCTCCGGGATCCCGCCACCCGGCGTAGGGTACGTTCACGCCTCTACACCGCCCCCCCCCCAAGCTGCGACCATCGAGGTTCCCACTGAACCACACATTACAAAACCTCCTGCCAGTCATTCAATAGCAGGTCCACACCCACCGGGGATAAGTGCACCCCGTCTTGCCGATACAGTCCTGCACAATCAACGTCCACCCAGGGGTGCAAAATTTGATATCCCCCGTGCTCACAAACCCACCGCCCAATCTACCGATTGACCTTTGCCAATCCCCTTGACCAATGCCGCTGCTGCCGGCAGACCAACCTTGGAATGATGTCTGACCACAAGATAATAACTTGAGGGAACAGCCGAAGAACCTCCACCAGATCCCTCTTTGCCCCTCGAATTATCTGTTTACAAGTCCATCCACTCAGATCATTTCCTCCCACATGCAGCAGGATCACGGCGGGCTCCGTCCTCACACGGTTATCGTGCCGAAGCAAGGGTAAAAGCTGTGGCCAACGCAGACCACGCTCACCCAGCCATAGTAGAGACACCAACGCCGGGTCGAATCCTGAATTGCAACCCAAAGGTCGTTCAGCTGCCTGCAGTCCCGCCCAATGCACAAATGAATGTCCGATCATCCAGCATACAAGCGGGCACCGCACAGCATCTGAAAAAGAAAACAGAGGTTATCCTCACGACCACCAGCTCCCATCATAAATGCACATAACTTTTAAAGGCCTGTGACCACCACCTGCTAATGCTCTGAATCGCCGCCTCTGAAAGCCCCGCTGCTGCTGCGCTTGTCGCCGCACCAATACGAAAAGAATGAGGCGCAAAGCGCGTAGGATCCAAGCCCAAATGCCGTATGGCCATCTTCAGCACCGTCGCCACCTGAAAGTGGGTCACCCAACATGAATTCTCATGCAAGAAAAACAAACGACCCGCAACCGGTCGCACCAATAAATAGTCCCTCATTGCCGACACAGGGCAAGTTGGAAGGGAAACCACCTCGTGAAGTAAAACCCACAACCCTTTGCCCAACTGGTCAGTCTTTGATCTGGCCAGCTTAACCCACAGCTGCCCCCCCCCCTGATCTGCACATGACTAGACAACAAGCCCCCAGCCCATATGGCCCTGCCAGAGCTAGCCACCAGCTCCCCGATCCGAAAAGCCCCAAAAAAGGCCAAGCAAAACAATGCCTTAAAAAGAACAGCCTCATAGCGTGACGACGCCACACTCGGCAGCGTCACACAAAGCCGGACCAGCAGGTCGTGTGTCACTGGCATCCATGCATCCCCAGAAGACGGACAAGCCCTTTCCCAGCCCCGTAACAACTTCTGAGCCAAAAACCCAGGCCTCGCAGATCCCCAGCCGGCAGCCCTGGCAAAGAAGGTAAAGCCCGCCAAATGACTCCGAACTGAGGCCCGGGACATACCATTGCATTTAGCCAACACTATATACTGTCCCAGCAAACCGTCGACAGCAGTTTCGGGCCGCCATCCTTGAGACTCGAGATACTCCAAAACAGCGTCACATCCTCTCCGGTAGGCCGACCTCGTCGCAGGCGATAGAGAATTCTTCAACAGGCGTATCATTTCCGCTGGCCAATCCTCCACAATTGCTCTGGAACCTCCAAGCCCTCCTCGCTCGCTTCTGGCGCCAAAGTCCGGAAAAGCTCCCACTTGAAATGAGAGAGAGCATCAGCAATTCTATTAGTGCAACCCGGAATGTGCCGAGCCTTCACAGCTACATTCAAACGCAAACAAGCGAAAACTATGTCCCGCATTAAACCCGTGACTTGTGCGCGGCGCAGCGTATACCGATTGACCACCGCAATCACGGCCTCGTTGTCACACCACCAGACCACTCTGTGGTTCCTCAACCGTTCGGGCCACAAGTGCAAGACGACCAACAAAGGAAACAACTCCAAGAACGTAATGTTACTAGTCAAGCCAGCTGTGTGCCACGCTTGAGGCCACTGGGCCGCACACCAATCCCCCCCAAAGTAGATACCCAAACCACCGCTGCCTGCCGCATCCGTATATAGCTGTAAATCAACACTGGACACCTCCGCCTCCATCAAAACAGACACTCCATTAAAATCTTCCAGGAAAACATCCCAAACTCTCAAGTCGGCCTTCATGACCTTGGACATTCTGATACGGTGATGTGGCTTACTAATCCCCGCTGTGGCCGCCGCTAATCGACGCATAAAAACACGGCCCATCGGTATAACTCTACACGCGAAATTTAAAGATCCGATCAATATTTGCAGCTCACGCAAAGATAACTTAGCGGATGCTAACCCATTAGCGACAAGGACCCGCAATTTCACCACCTTATCCATCGGGAGGCGCACCACCATTTCGACTGAGTCAATCTCAACCCCCAAGAAAGTAATACAGGTGGCAGGGCCTTCCGTTTTGTCGACGGCTAACGGGAGCCCACACGCACTAGCCATGCGTAGGAAACCATCCATCAACTGTTGACATTCCTCCGACCACGCTGCCCCCACAAACAGAAAATCATCAAGATAGTGCACAACATTTCCACAGCCCACCCTCCGTACTAAATTCCAATGCAAAAAGGTACTAAACATCTCAAAGTAGGCACACGACACCGAACAGCCCATAGGCATGCACTTGTCCACGTAGAATTCCGTATCAAAAGAAAAACCTAACAAATAAAACGACAACGGATGGACGGGCAGCAACCAAAAAGCCGATTCGATGTCTACCTTTGCCAACTGAGCCCCCGGGCCACAACGTTTTACCAGACCCACCACCTCATCAAACGACGCATAACGAACCGCGCACAGCTCCTTTGGGATATGATCATTCACAGAGTCCCCCAACGGAAAAGAGAGGTTATGTATCAAACAAAACTTCCCTGTCTCCTTCTTGGGCACTACCCCCAATGGGAAAACCACCAAATTCGCCAATGGCAGCTCAGCAAAAGGACCCGCCACTCTGCCCAAACGCAGCTCAACTGCCAACTTCTCGCGAACCACCGACGCCAAGCGCCGCACCGAGGGAGAGTTGCGCGCCGACCTACCTACTATAGTACCTTGCACCGGAATAATGAACCCCTCCGAAAACCCCCGCTCCAACACCTCCCTCTCCTGCCTCCGCGGATAAGCTCTGAACCATTCGCCAATCACCTCCCGGAAAATTGGAGTGGGGGACAACCCCCTTAAATCACTATTGCTTGGGGGCCATGGTAGGAAGGGTGGCGCCACACTTTTTGAAACATTTAAGGGCGGAATGTCCGCCCCCACAGGCCGAGCACGCGTGCCGGAACTTGCAGTCAGGGAAGGGGCACGAGAACCTATTGAAACGCCAACAGATGTCCCCTGCACCCCCTCCCCCTGCTTTCTGCGGCAGAGTACCCCCATTCGCACGAAAGGGCCGCTCCACTCCCGCCGCGCTACCCGCCCCAGCATGCACCCCCGCCCCCCCACTCACACCCGCCCCAACCAACATCTGGGTTAACCACAGATTGATATCCTGCGTACCCCAGGACAGCCACTTACTCTCCTCCATCTTGTCCCGAAACTTCTCGTCGTAATTCAACCAAGCAAAACCGCCATGAGTTTGGGCGGCTTCCAAAATAGAGTCCGCGTATGCCAAAAGCATTCCATAATCCTCCGGAGCCTGACGACCCCAGACGCTCGCTAACCTTAAAAAAGCTCTAACCCAATTGATAACATTCCGCGATACTTTTCTGACCCATCCCGCCTTTTCATCCTCCTTTCGCTTCTTTCTACTCTCACCCAACCGCCTCCTGCCCTCCAGCAATCTGAATATATCTATGTACCGCCTCTTCCATATCTTACACCGTAAATGACGAGGGACCCCTTCCCATAACTCCACCAATGCAACCAGCGTAGGCACGCCCTTCCCTCCGGAGGTCCCAACTGACACCTGGTCAACCCCTTGCCCCGAACAGGAAGGCGCAAGCGAGGATGAAGAAGCGGAAGAGGTGGACGACGAGAAAGACTCCGAACTGTGATGACGCTGGCTTGAATGCCTGCACTTTCGTTTAGCCTTACGCCCACCCCCCCTTGCCCTTCCAACAAATCCGCCCCACCCCCACCCCCATTGCCCACTGACAACTCACCCAAAGCTCCTCCAACACCAGCCTGCATATCCTCCATCCACACCTCGGGATCCCGCATCCCCGAGCCGGATGACTGTGCTCCCGCGACGCTCGCTGGGCTGGCCGCAATCATCTGGGATCCTCCCGATGCCGTCCCAGACGCATCTTCCACTGCCGCGTGCTGCACCCCAGACATCTGCCCCGCTGTCTGAGCCAATGTGGAAACCTGTGAAGACAAAAAAGAAGAAGAGGGGGAAGAGAAAACGAAAGGGGAGCCACACGGCTGCCAAGCAGACAACCACTCGGCCCTAGAAGAGCCTTGGCCCCCACCCCGCCAATGTTCCCAGGGCGCATACCCACCCGGGGTTCCAACACTTCTGTCCACCCCCATCTGTAATGGGGGGCCCTGCCCAAAATTATGGACCCCATGCCACGGCGCGGCCCAACCTGACAACACTGGCCCCCACCCCACCAGCCCTTGTCCACCCCAAACGTGCCCCCCCACCCCCGCTGCCCCAATCCCAGCACACCCCTGCACCGCCCCGCCCCCATCCCCCCCACCAACCGCCTCCACACTGGATAACCCATCTGCCGCCGTACCCCTCCCTCATCCCTGCGGCCCGGGTACCCCTACCCGCTGCCCGGGGTCCAATTCTCCACCCCCCCCTGCGCCCCCTGATAAGAGACCTCCCTCTTTGCCTCCCTGCTGATGCTGCCTCCTTGCCCCTCCTTACTCCAACCCCCCTGCTGCCAATAGCACCCCTGCCCCTGGCCCCGAGAGCCACCCCTTGTCCAGGCCTACCTCTAGCAGCTTCCCTAATAGCCCCATCAGACTGCCCCCCTGATGGCACCGACCGCCCTCCTGGCCTACCGTCCACCGCAATCTCTCCCCTGCCACGTCCCCCCCAACACTGGCCCGCTTTCCTTTCCGCGGAGGAATGCTCCCCTCACCGGCCCCGCTCACCCGAAGCTGACAATAAAAGAAAAGAACACCACCAAAACTCCCCCCCCCCCGACGTAGACCACGCTGCAACCCCTCGCTTCCTCCCGCTGCCTCACCCGTTTCATCTTCCTCCTTGTTGTTTTTTCTTTTTTTTTTTTTTTAAATTAAGCCGCGGGCCCGCAAACAGCCCCGGAATCCCGCACCCTACCGCTAAAGCTGGCTCCGGATCCGCAAGGCACCCCGGCCGGAGGACTCCTCCACACGAAATCGTCGACGACCCCAAAGCGCGCCGCTCCAGGCACGAGGTAAGCCAGGAAACCAGAAGCCAGAGCCCTCGCACCCGCTGCCGGTCTCGCCGAGAGAGACCGCCGCCGCCGCGCGTCTCTCTTAAAACCCCCCCACAGCAAGCCCTTCTCATTGGCACGCGCCCAATCCTGGACCGGGCAAGCCAATGAATTTAAATGATGCCCCACGTGCCCCCGCCCCTCACTAAAGGCCACGGGCAGGGTCCCCGCACCGGGCCGAGCACCTGGTTACCTTCGGCCGCCAGGGACCCTGCCCCGTGGCCTCAACATTATTTTATTCATTGATTTAACAGTTCTTTTATACCACGCTCTTTATCATCAGTGTGGTTTACAGTGAACAAAACGACTCACGGACAGCAATAGGCCGGCATGAGTTTACATATAACAGGGAAATTAACCAGGACAAAAAACTTTGGGAAATTTTGTACATTTATGTTATACAACTATATACTGTGATAGTGTTCTATTTACGTAATATGCGACGTGCGACAGAACAATTGCAACTTCATACTGAGGGATTCGGTTGTGTTGGGGGAGTCGGTGAGGGGTTATGGTATTGGGAGTAGTGTATAAGGAACAGGTGGTGCTTTAGGGCTTTTTAAAATTGCTTGAGGTCAGTGATTGATCTAATGGTGGGTGGAAGATTGTTCCTTTAACTAAATGATAAAGCAGTATCAAAAACCTGTTAAATAACTAAAATTCACTGTTAATAAACGGGACCAGGAAACCCAAACATTAGTGTCCATAAACTATGCTAAAGCAATCTGATTACTATTTTTCCCTAAAATGTTTTACTCTGCTATGCTTTTAAGACAAACAGCCTTCCACAAATCTCCTAAGCGTGAAAGTCACATCATTAACACCCAACTGATACTGCAAAAAATTATTTAGAGCTACTCTGATCTCGCATTGCTGAAAGAGCTCTCAGAGCTCCAATGGGGTCGCAAAATCAGTTGCTCTTGCCTCTCCAATAAATTCATGCTTTCCTCTTGCTGGATCACATGATGTGTTTTCATTTCTTGATCAAGCATCTGTTATTATTCTGTTTTTTTTTCTCACTCTGGCTTCACTTCCTACTGGCAGTCATGCAGTCGATGTACTGACAGTACTAAGTGATGATGGAGTGAGAAAAAAGAAAGAATAACATGGCCACTTTCCAGCCAGACTAGGGAGTAAGTTCCATGCTTTTACCTATTACTCTTAGGTTTTCAGGATTTCTTTCCAAAAATTATACTTTCCTCCAGAGTGAGGCGAGAGAAAGAACTCTCATATGCAGGCCTCTGCAGTGCCGGCAGAAACTAACATAATGGGTCAGCGCAAGTAGCGTGGCTGCAACTAATGCCATCTCAATGGGTGGCCTTAGTTGCACTTGCAGCCATTTAGCCACATTGAAATGTGGTAACTGCAGGGGGATGTAACTTCCCCCTGCAGTTAGCCTACGGCCCTGTGCTGGTAATATGACCCACACATATGTTACCAGCGTGGAGCTTAGAAAGCATGCTGTTAAATATGCCAAGCAACAAGAGAGGCTCAACAGCACCCATGCAGCACCTCCCACTTCCACATAAACAAGAGCAACTTCACAGCCCCAACACAGGATTTTTCACCTTCACAAAAACAAGAGAGGCTCAGGGGCCCCTACACAATACCTCCCACTCCAACATAAACACCAAGAAGGGCTTGGTAACCCCAACATAACTCCTGAACTGCACACAGGACCAGCATGGTGTTAATGTAAATATATATTCTGCAAAAATCAAAGGAAATGCAAGATACTCAAAACTAAGGAACTAAAAGAAAAAGCGTGCCACAGTACAGTTTATAATACCAAATTATAATGTTGCAAGTTATTTTATTTTGTTATTATAAACTGCATTATGACTCTTGCTTTTTCTTTTTGAACATATATTCTGCATCCACAGAAACCTCTCCCTTGACAATGGGTGCAGAGCAGAACTAGGATATTCACCCACAGAACTCAATATCTAAAAAAAAATAAATATCTGATTCTGGTCATCTCACTATTTATTTTATTTATTTATTTATTTACATTCTCTTATATACCGCGCTATTCTGCATCAGTGTGGTTTACATTGAACAAACTAAAATTACATTGAACAGGGCATTATAACTTGTACAACATAAACATTATAACTAAGTACAACATAAACATTCTCCAGTACCAGGCACCTTGGGAACTAATATAAAACCCTACAAAAGTCACTGAGGATCTACAGAGCAAATCTACCAATACCAGCACCAACTTCCAAAACTCACATAAGGAGCCAACCCAGAAAAAAGCAGCACTTTAAATGCTGCAGCAAGCCCTAGAACATCCATACACCTATCTGAAAAGCTGAACAATTCAAATTAATGCACTACAGATTCCTGTGTACAAACTCCATCTTAACAGAATGCCTGGCCTCAGTCACACACTCAGAACACAGACCCTTAATAAATACTGAATAAGTGACCACTTAGGGGGTTCATTCTGACCTGTGAATAGCGGGGATGTACGTCCGGGTTGGATGTGCAACCCCCGCTATTTTCAGGGACCATATTCAGCAACTATAGCTCCCTGCACACACAGGGCCTTTGTGCGGGAAACTCCGGATGCAGGGCCCTGTATGTCCGACAGGGGAAAAATGGATGTGGGATTTATTCCACCGCAAAGGTGGAATAAGTCCCATCAAATGCGGCGATCGTGCTAGGCAGCCCCCCCTCCCCCCCAAGGCAGGAATCCATGGCTCATGGCAGATGAGGCCCCTCCACCTGATCCCGGCCCTGGCCATCCCCGCTGAGAGTTGGGTGGTGGGAAAAGATGAATTAATCGGCGTTGGCCATTCTGTGCTCCTGCTGGGCGTCCCAGTGCCATAGCGACGGGATGCCACAGCACCGGCACACTAGCAGGAGCATAGGGTGAACTTGCTGGGCAGAAAGGGGGACGTCTCCTACTGTAGAATCAGGGCCACGCCAGCCCATCTAAGTGCCCTGATTCTGCAACCGCAGGAATGTCTAGCTCCCGTGGTTGTAGAATCGGGTACATATCGGGACATCCATTTTTTGGACATCTGGATGGCCCGGAGTGTCCCGAACAGAATTGGCCTCCTTTGGCCTCCACCTGAATAAGTAAAAATAAAAATATATGGACAAAAATTAAACTGAAACCCCAAGAAGCCAGACTCCGTATGCAGTGCAACACCAGAGAAATAAAAGAGATGCATTTCCCCATACTGTGTAAAATATAAAGACAGCGCAAAGTCCAATCACTAAATTTAAAATTAAATTATTTTTTCTACCCTTGTTGGCTAACCATTTTATTGTCTGATCATGCTGGTTCCAGTCTGAGGTTTCTGCTTTCTTCTGTCTTCTCTTAGCTCTCTTTCTACAGCCTGTAGTCCATCTACCATTTCTTGTCTTTATTTTTGTTTTCTTCACTTCCTTCCATCTGGGATATTATTTTTTTTCCGTTCAGATTTCTTACATTTAATTCTCTCTCTGTCTCTCTGTCCATTCAGATTTCCCTACTTCTTTTTTCTATGCAGTTCTCAAGTCCCCTCTTTTTAACTCCATCTACCTCCCGCTTTTCAACCTTCACCCCAATCCTCATATTCCCCACCTTTTCTTCCCTGGTCCATTATTCCCTAGTTTTTTGCTCACTCTCTCTCTTTCCCCTCCATACCTAACATTTCTCACCCTCCATGTCTAACATCTCTCACCCCCCATCCAGTATCTCTCTCTCTCTGCTTCTCTCCTTCCCTCCATCGAGTATCTCCACTCTCTCTCTCCCCCTATCCTTCCATGTCTGCCCTCTCCCTTCATATCCCCTGCAGCCATCCCCTCCCTATTACTCCCATGTCCAGCATCTCTCTGTCTGTTTCTCCATAAATTTACCCCATGTCCATCTTCTCCCCTCTCTCTCTCCCTATTATCTCATAGTCCTACATTTCCCTCTCCCCTTAGTACCTTGTGTACTGCATCTCCCCTCTGTCCCCCCTTCCCCATGGCCAGCATTTTCCCATAGTCTCACTTTAACCCCCTAGCCAGCATTACCACTCCATCTCCCCTCCTTGCTTCTCCTTATGCCCATTCCACATGTCCCATCCCATTTATTTTATTTATTTATTTAGCATACATTTGTATGCCGCTACTTCCAGCGATCAGTAGCGGCTTGATTACAGGCGTGAAAATGACAAATCATGACAGAAATTTTGAAGAAATATACTATTGATTTGATAGGGAAAGCACAGCATAGCACACAGTTAGGGGTCTCAAAGAGGGGTCAAATATTCACATATTCACATATATACATAACTGCATCAAAGATCTGTCTAGGTGATGCCATAATGGGATTGGAAAAGATGGGTCTTAAGCTGTTTTCTGAAGTCCTTTAGGTCGTTGATCTGTCGTATCTCGTGAGGCAGGTGGTTCCAGAGCATGGGAGCCAAATAAGTGAAAGCCTGGTTGCTTGTCCGCATATTGACTGCTCTTAAGCTGCTTGGTATGCAGAGGGTGTTCAGGTTCATGGTCCGTCTGCTTCTGTTGAGAGGTTGAGTGGTGATGAGGTTAGAAAGGAACGAGGGGGATACTTTGTGGATGATTTTGAATATTGTGATTAGCACTTTGTATATTATTCGTGCCGGGATGGGTAACCAGTGTAGCTCAATCAAGACTGGTGTAATGTGATCTACTAGGCTCTTGTTCATGATGATCCTGGCTGAAACATTTTGTGCCATTTGTAAGATGTTTATTGTTTTTTTCAGTAGACCCTGAAGGATGGCATTACAGTAGTCAAAGTGGGGAATGATGAGTGCCTGTGCTACTGTTCTGAAGTCAGAATGGTCAATGATGCTGCGTATAGGTTGAAGAACCCTCAGCTTGTGAAATATTGCTCTGTTGACTGACCGGAGGTGTTTGTCCATTTTTAAGTTATCATCAATCAGTACACCTAGCTATTTTATCTCTTTTTTAGAGTGATAGGCGTTATTGTTCAGGGTGAAGGTTGCAGGAGGATCAAAATCTTGTTTCCCTGAAATGAACATTACTTCAGTCTTCTTATGGTTAATCGACATATTGTTGAGACGGAGCCAGTGTTGCATTTCAAGTAGGCATTCTTCTAATTGGTTATAATTGGGATTGTTTACATCCAGTTGAGTGTAAATCATAATATCATCCGCATACAAGTGGTAGCTGATATTGAACTTTTGGAAGATCATGCATACTGGTTGTATGTAAACGTTGAATAGGAGGGAGGAGATGGCTGAGCATTGAGGTATTCCTTGTGTTTGGGGGAAAGGCTCTGCTTGTTCGTTGTTGTAGCGTACCTGCTGCATTCGGTTCGTTAGGTATGACTCGAACCACTTTGATGGGGTTCCTGATATACCTATGGATGCGAGTCTGTGCAGGAGAATTTGGTGATGAACTGTGTCGAACGCTGCTGAGATATCTATGAATATGAGTATGAACATCTTGTTTTTGTTTTCTAGGCCCTTGATGATGTTGTCAAAGAGTGCTATTAGCAGGGTTTCTACTCCATGGTGTGGTCTGAACCCGTACTGATGGTCATCGAGGATTTTGTTGTCATCTAGGTGGTCCTGCAGTTGCTGTTGGGTCACTTTCTCGATAATCTTTGCAAGAAAGGATATGCTTGAAATCGGACGGTATGAGGTTGGATCTTCTTTGTTGAGTGCCTTGTTTTTTAGTATAGGCCTGATTAGTGATCTTTTCAGATGAGCAGGCATGATACCTTGCTGCAGAGATTGATTCACTATATGCGTTATAATATGTGCTACTTCTTGTTTCGTGGCTTTGATCCATTCTGCTGGACAAGGATCAAGGAGAGAAGTTGTTGTATTCAGGTTTGAGATAGTATGGATGATGAGATTCTCATCAATTGACTGGAATGTAGACCAACTTTCTTTCGGCGTAATGCTTGTTTCCTCGCTGTTTGGCTGATTTGTGATAATGCCCAGGGATAATGCCCATGTCCATCTCCATAGCTCCCCACCCCTAGCTTATCCCCTCTGTCTCCCTATTCTCCCTCCTGCATCCAGCAGAGTCTGCCCACGGAACCAGCATGTCCCACAGGCAGGGGCTGTGCAAGGCCTTGATCACTACTCACAGCCTTCTGCCCGCGGAAGCAGTGTGTCCTACAGGCAGACTCTTTTCTGGACCGCTGGCGCTGCATGGGTGCCCGGCAGCTAGTGATGGTGTTCTGATATCAGTTCCCTCTGCTGCGCTTACCTAGCTTATCGGGTAGCACCGGCCCTGATGACGAGTGGCTTACCACGCTGCCTCCAATCCAGGGCCATTGACGCTCTCTCCCAGCTGGAGTCTCAAGATTCTTAGAAGTGTGGGCCCAGTGGGGGTACATTCTTATCCCAGCCGGCACCCAAAACGGATGACACCCATTGGCAACTTGGTATGCCAATGCTCTGATATATTTTCTTTGCAGTCACTGAAGAAAAAGTAGAAAAACTAAGATTTATGTGTATCAGCAATAAATGACCTTTGTTTTGCTTTACCTAGCATGCATGTAGTATGCAGGCTTCACCACATCTCTATTCTTTGGTTTGCACATTTTGTCAGAGCTTAGCACTTATGACTTCATTTTGATGGGGGAGGATATTCAGCAGTGGCAGCTAGAACATCTAAAGCGCATAGTCTTTACCACTGAATACTAAACCCAGATATTCAATGCCAGGGCCATATCTGCCCACTAGCATTGAATATCCAGGTCACCACATAGTCCAGAAGCTAACCAAGCAGTGGGGACATTTAGTCACTGCCTGTGTAGCTGTGGTGGGTAAAATTAGAGTAACACTGCTGAGGTCTGGAGATTACCTTCCACAAGAGATGGTGTAGTCAGGTGGTTGAGCGTGAGGGTAAGGAAAGATGGAAAACCCATGCACCCCTACCTCAGAGGGTACATACAGTTTGCCCTGCCCTGCTGGGTTCTTTTACTTACTACAGAGCCCTGCATTGTTGAGACATTCCTAACAGGGCTATACATATCAAACAAAGGTAAGAATTTGTGTTTTTTAAAAAATTGCTAGCTCTCTGACTGGGAGCTCTTAAAAGGGTTTTGGTACACATTTAAAACAAAGTTACATTTTTGTAGTGCTTTAGTTTACCAATGGTGAAAGTGTTTCTGATGCTATAGTGGGAGATCATTTTGCATCTAGCGATCATCAGATGGTGTGGTTCAGTATTAGGACTAGGGCTGTTAGAATCCATTCAAAAGTGAGGGTCTTAGACTTTAGGAAAACTAACTTTGCCAAGATGGGCAAATACCTCAGGGAGTTGTTAGCGGGATGGGAACAGCTGGGTGATGTAGAAAAACAGTGGACAAAATTGAAAAATAATATTTTAAGGGCAACCAAACTTTTTGTTAAAATGGTAAATAAAGGTAAAAGGAAAAGGAGACCACTAGGGCTTTCGAAAGAAGTAGCTGAAAAGGTGAAGAAAAAGAGGGAGGCCTTCATGAAATAGAAGAGATCACAGAGAGAGAGAGGAAGACAGGCAACTATATTTGGGAAAACTTAGAGAAGCTAGCAAAATAGTCAGGAAAGCAAAGATTCAAAAAGAAGAAGAAACAGCCAAAGCAATAAAGTGGGGGGATAAGACATTTTTCATATATGTTAGTGAGAAGAGGAAGGGCAAAAGTGGCATTGTCAGACTCAAGGGTGAAGGGGAGGAATATGTAGAAGCTGATGAGGATAAAGTGGAATAGCTTAACAAATATTTCTGCTCTGTGTTCACAGATGAAGAACCAGGAACAGGACCTCAGAAAACACCCACAAACAGGAACAGAAATGAGGGGCATCTTGAAGAATTTTCAGAACACTGTGTTCGTGAGAAACTAGCTACAATAAACTTTAAGTAGACAAAGCAATGGAACCAGATGGGATACACCCTAGAATACTGAGGGAACTTGGGGACATTCTATCAGCTCTACTGACTGACCTTTTCAATGCCTCGTTGGAGTCGGGAGTGGTGCCAAAGGACTGGAGAGAGGCTCATGTGGTGCCTTTACACAAAAGCGGAAGTAAGGATGTGGTTGAAAACTACAGGCTGATTAGTTTAACTTCGGTGGTGAGTAAATTATTGAAAACGCTGCTGAAAGAGAAAATAGTGAAGTTTCTGGAGTCCAGCAGATCACAGGATCCAAGGCAGCATAGATTCACCAGAGGCAGGTCTTGTCAGACAAATTTGATTGATTTCTTTGACTGGGTGACCAGGGAGTTGGACCAAGGGAGAGCCCTAGATGTGGTGTATTTAGATTTCAGTAAAGCCTTTGACACCGTTCCTCACAGGTGACTTATAAACAAACTGAGCACCCTATGGATGGACCCTAAAGTTACTGCTTGGGTTAGAAACTGGTTGAGAGGGAGGCAACAAAGAGTACAGGTAAATGGAGCTCACTCTGAAGAGAAGGAAGTTATCAGTGGTGTGTCCCAGGGTTCTGTCCTTGGTCCGATTCTTTATAACATCTTTGTTAATGATATAGCAGAAGGGCTGTTGGGTAAGGTTTGCCTCTTTGCAGATGATACCAAAATCTGCAATAGAGTAGACACCCAGGAAGGTGTAGATAACATGAGGAGGGATCTAGCTAAGCTTGAAGAATGGTCTAGAATTTGGCAGCTGGGATTTAATGCTAAAAAATGCATGGTCATGCATTTGGGCTGCAGCAATCCAAGGGAGCAATATAGTATAGGGGGTGAAGTACTTTTGTCCACTAAAAAAGAGCGGGACCTAGGCGTAGTTGTGTCTGATGTAGCTAAACTGATAGAAAAGGCGACAGCAAAAGCTAGGATGCTTGGGTGCATATGGAAAGGAATGTCTAGCAGAAAAAAGGAGGTGATAGTGCCTCTGTATGGAATGGAGGAGTAGCCTAGTGGCTAGAACACTGGCTTGGTAACCATGCAACCAGGGTTTGAGTCCCACTAGCACTCCTTGTGGCCTTGGGCAAGTCACTTAACCCTCCATTGCCTTGGAAGAAAGGCCTGGCAATCTGCTTCTGGTGACACTGCCAAGAAAACCCAGGAGCTTCTGGGTCACCAGGAGTCAGGACTGATTCAAAGGCACACATTGCATTGCAGTGCCTCTGTATAAGTCTTTGGTGCAACCTCATTTGGAAGTATAATGTGCAATTCTGGAGACCACACAGGATGGAGTCAGTACAGAGGGTGACTACTAAAATGGTTAGTGGTCTTCATTATAAAGCATATGAGGACAGACTTAAGGATCTTAATATGTATACCTTAGATTAGAGGAAAGACGGGATAGAGGTGATATGATTGAGATGTTTAAATACCTCCGTGGCATAAATGCACAGGGGGAGAGCCTCTTTTGATTGAAAGCTAATTCTGCTATGAGGGGACATGGGATGAGGTTGAAGGGGGAAAGATTCAGGAGTGATATGTGGAAATATTTCTTTAAGGAAAGAGTGGTGGATCCATGGAATAGTCTCCCAGTGGAGGTGGTAGAGATGAGGACAGTATCTGAATACAAAAAAGCATGGAACAACACAGAGGATCTCTAAAGGAAAAAAGTGGACTATTGTAGTTGTTGATATGGAAGGACAGACTGGATAGGCCATGTGGTCTTTTTCTGTCATTATTTTTCTATGTTTCTATGTTTCTACAGCAAAGTTACTCCTGGTGGTTGAGATGGTAAACAGGGAGTAAATGTTTAGAATTTCTGACTCCATATCTTTTATTACCTTTAATCACAAACTCAATAATTCTCAACACCATTGTGGTGAAATATATTCTGCTATAGATTTATTCAATAAAATATTAAAGAAATGTAATAATTTCTAATTAAACTTTGTAACCAACCAGTTATACATTTCAATCAAAGCTTGTTCATATAATGTACTTGTGTAAGATGACTTTGGCAATTCTATACTCTAGACTTGTTTTCTATATATAACTCTTATACAGTTTTAATTAAAATCCAAATAATAATCTTATAATGCTCAAGTGCCTGTAGTTAAAATTCACAAATGTTATCATTAAAAGTAACTATTATTCTAACTCAACTTTACTCTTCTTTAAGAACATATGTTTCTTTTCTTAAAACAATTTATTATCTTCTTTCCAGGATTCTTCCAATGACACTCATATGACTGATGAAGTTATTTGAGCTAAAAAAAAATATGCATGTCTCTGTCTATATGGTTGCTAGCTAATTACTCGTATCTCTGTTCATATTCATATCCCCTTGGGGGTCTTCTGCTGCAGGAATCTTCTTCTGTGGTTATCTTCAGCCAGGAAATCTCTCAGGAACTGGAGCAGTACCTACTCCCCAGCTCAAACCAAACCAATAAAGGAAAACCCTAACTAGTCCTGCAGTTGTGTTTCACTTATCACTAACTATCAAAAATAAAAGATTAAATAATTATTCCCTATCTACACTTTCATGCTCTGTCATACCTGTTCAGACACATTACCTGATTTCACCCCTTCTTGGATCTTCAACTGTCTTCCAAGTGCCACAGATAATGTTAGCTGCAACTGTACATGCAATAGAACCTGTTCAAAACTTTAGTGCCCATCCACAGAAAAATAATCCCATATCCCTTTCAGTCACACTCACACAGAAATGTCTGCCCGACTTCTTCCCATAAAAGTCATAATACACACATTTATAATATTTATAGGACTAACACCTGATGCTGAATCAGTCACAGTATTAACAGCTCAAAACTACGCCATAAAATCTACCATTTTTTAAGCTTCCAAGGGTCAAACAATCTGCTATTTATTTTCAACAACGAGGCTTCTGGTGCTCCCCCAGGAGTCTTTAAAGAGGCAGCGGCCATCTTGAATATGCCAAAATCTGCATGTCTTCTTTCACTTTAAAATCACTTTTTAAGCAACACCACATCACCACTAGCTCTCCCCGGAGTCTACCTTGCTCCCAAGCACTTCAAATATTATCTGACTTTGCAAAAAGCATTCTACTATTTGCAGACTTATCTTGTGGCAGCCTGGGTTCTTCCTGATCTTCAGCTCTACCCCCCTGGTGATGAAAACAGCATTCCGAGCTCTCAGAGATCTTGCTCTTACTCTATTTCTGCCACAGCATGCATCTTTACCTTTTTTTTACTGGTAAACCCATTTTTAAAATTTTCATTTTTATTTCCACCTTATTACTTTAGGCCAGCCTTTACCATGCCTAACTTTACCCATGGGTTGCTATCCAGGCAGTAGCTCAATATCTTCACTGCCTGGTTAGCAATGTGTGCCACTTCCATTCCACCCAGGAATGCCCACAATATGCTATGATGCTAACTGCTTAGCATCGTGGTGTACAATGGCAGCCCCCACCTCCCCGGATATCCAGTGGCACTAACAGTGCCGCTGAATATCCCACTAACCAGCATTTACAAAGTTTTTAGGTCTGCAAACCATGCAAATGCCTTTGAATAGTCACCCATAGTTTCTAAGAAAAATGTAACTTTTAATGCATTAAATAATTTGGGCTAACAAAATATCAAACTTAGGCAACAGTCATGGACTATTGAGTGACATTCACTCCTACAAGTCCAAAAATGCTTTCATTATTTCATCATTATTTATTTCAGATTTTTCTTGGAAACTCAGAGATATGGTGGAAGGAGGACAACCAGTGGGACACTGTGATACCTGGGTACAAACTATATCGTAATGATAGAGCTGATCAAATTGGTGGAGGGGTTGCTCTCTATGTTAGAGAGGGCATTGAGTCAGAAAGGATTAAAGTTTTGCAGGAAACAAAATTTGCTGTAGAATCTCTATGGATTGAAATTCCATATAAAAAGGGGAAGGTGATGGCAGTGGGGGTGTACTATCGACCACATGGCCAGAATGAACAAATGGATGATGAAATGCTCAAAGAAATCAAGGAAGCTAACAAACGTTACAGCACAGTAATAATAATGGGTGATTTCAATTACCCCGGTATCGACTGGGTCAGTGTCACGGCAAGATATGCTAGGGAGATAAATTTCCTAGATGAAATAAATGACTGCTTCTTGGAGCAGCTGGTTCATGAACTGACCAGAGGGGAAGCCATATTGGACCTAGTCCTTAGTGGAACATCAAATCTGGTGCAAGAGATAAGGGTGTTGGGGTCACTTGGCAATAGTGATCATAGCATGATCGTGTTTGATTTAATTAATGGAGGAGGGATGGTAAGGAAATCCACAGTACTACCTTTGAGGAAAATAGTTAAGAAAAAACTAAAAGGAGCAGTTGCAAAGGTTAAAGACTTACATCAAGCTTGGGTGTTATTTATAAGAACATAAGATATGCCATACTGGGTCAGACCAAGGTCCATCAAGCCCAGTATTCTGTTTCCAACAGTGGCCAATCTAGGTCATATGTACCTAGCAGTTTCCCCAAGGGACACAGGTTCCACAATGCTTGTATTGGTTCAAGCATTGATATCCTGGGTCCCTTCTTAATAATGGCTTATGGACCTTTCCTCCAGGAACTTGTCCAAACCTTTTTTAAACCCAGCTACACTAACAGCCTTTACTACATCCTCCGGTAACAAATTCCAGAGTTTGATTACACGTTGAGTGAAAAAATATTTTCTTTTATTAGTCTTAAATAGTTTACCCTGTAGCTTCATTGCATGTCCCCTAGTCTTTCTATATTCTGATAAGGTAAACAATCGATCTACGTTTACCCGTTCCACTCCGCTCATTAATTTATAGACTTCTATCATATCTCCCCTCAGCCGTCTCTTTTCCAGGTTAAAGAGCCCTAACCTTTTTAGCCTTTCTTCATAGGAGTATCCTTCCATCCCCTTTACCATTTTGGTGGCTCTTCTCTGAACCTTTTCTAATAACTCTATATCCTTTTTAAGATACGACGACTATCCTAGAAGCCCAGACCAGCTGTATTCCACGCTATAAGAAAAGTGGAAGGAAGTCCAAAAAACTGCCAGCATGGTTTAAAGGTGAGGTCAGAGAGGCTGTTGTTGCCAAAAAAGCATCTTTCAGGAAATGGAAAAAAAAGAGCCAAATGACAAAAACTGGAAACGGCACAAGCACTGGCAAGTTAAATGCAAGGCATTGATAAGGCAGGTAAAGAGAGAGTTTGAGAAGAAGCTTGCTGCGGAAGCAAAAATGCATAATAAAGACTTTTTCAAGTGCATTTGCAGCAAAAAACCTGTGAAAGATTCAATCGGTCCTTTGATGATAGAGGGGTTAAAGGGGCACTAAGAGGTGACAAGGCGATAACAGAGAGACTGAATGAATTCTTTGCTTCGGTCTTTACTGAGGAAGAAGTAGGGATGTTACCCACGACTGAAGTGGTATTTAAAGATGCGGAAGAATTGAAGGAAATATATCGATACATCAGGAAGATATATTACAACTATTTGATAAACTGAAGAGTAGCAAATCACCTGGACCAGATGATATACATCCAAGGGTGTTGAAAGAACTGAAATATGAGATTGCAGACCTGCTATTAGTAATCTCTGAACTATTATTAAAATCATCTGTGATACCTGAAGATTGGAGGATGGCCAACGTAACATCAATTTTTAAAAAGGGTCCCAGGGGTGATCTGGGAAACTATTGACCGGTGAGCCTGACGTCAGTACCGGGAAAAATGATAGAAACCATCATAAAGAACAAAATTGCTGAACATGTAGATAGTCATAGCAAATTGGGAGACAGCCAACAAGGCTTAGACAAGGAAGATCTTGTCTTATTAATCTGTTATGTTTTTTTGAAGGTGTGAATAAACAGGTAGACAAAGGTGAGTCAGTTGATATAGTGTATTTGGTCTTTCAGAAAGCTGTTGACAAGGTCCCTCATCAGAGATATCTGGCAAAACTAAAGAGTCATGGGATAGGAGGCAGTGTACTATTGTGGGTCAGGAACTGGTTAGAAGATAGAAAGCAGAAGGTAGGGCTTAATGGCCAATTTTCCCAGTGGAGAAAGGTGAATAGTTGTGTCCCCCAGGGATCTGTTCTGGGTCCGCTGCTTTTTGACATATTCATAAATGACCTGGAAAAGGGAATAACGAGTAAGGTTATCAAATTTGCAAATGACACAAAACTATTTAAAGTTGTTAAAACCCATGAGGATTGTGGAAAATTGTAAGAGGATCTTGATAAATTGGAAGACTGGGCATCCAAATGTCAGATGAAATTTAATATGGACAAGTGCAAAGTTATGCACCTAGGGAAGAACAATCCAAACTATGGTTACACAATGCAAGGTTCTACATTAGGAACCACCACCCAGGAAAAAGATTTAGGTGTCACCGTGGATAACATGTTAAAACCCTCCGCCCAGTGTGCAGTGGCAGCCAAGAGAGAAAATAGAATGCTAGGTATCATATGGAAAGGAATAGAAAATAAAACAAAATATATTATAATGCCTCTATATCGTTCCATGGTGAGACTGCACCTTGAATATTGTGTGCAATTCTGGTTGCCGTATCTTAAAAAGGATATAGCGTTATTAGAAAAGGTTCAGAGAAGAGCCACAAAAATGGTAAAGGGGATGGGAGGATACCCCTATGAAGAAAGGCTAGAAAGGTTAGGGCTCTTTAACCTGGAAAAGAGATGGCTTTGGGGAGATATGAGAGAAGTATATAAATTAATGAATGGAGTGGAATGGGTAAACATAGATTGATTGTTTACATTATCAGAATATAGAAAGACTAGGGGACATGCAATGAAGCTACAGGGTACACTATTTAAGACAAATAAGAGAAAATATTTTTTCACTCAATGTGTAATCAAACTCTGGAATTTGTTACCGGAGGATGTAGTAAAGGCTGTTAGTGTAGCTGGGTTTAAAAAAGGTTTGAACAAATTCCTGGAGGAAAGGTCCAAAAACCATTATTAAAAAGGACCCTACCTGTATAGGTGTACTAGAAAATATGTGTAACAGCCATTCAGCTTCTTTATACTATATTCAATATAAAAAAACAAAAGACAACTGGGCCGGCTTCTGTGAACGGAGGCTCCGCTGCGGCATAAGGAGTTGGCACCGGGAAGTTCCTCATTGACCCGCAGGTCAGTGCAGGGAGGCCAGTCATGCAACATAGAGCAGGGGCATCTTTTCTTCCACAGCATCCCAACCAATTCATCCTGGAGGCTATCTGGCTAGCTATTAATCAACTTGGAGAGGCTCTTACAAACCAGATTGTCAAGATCCAAGAACAGGTCACTTCTAATACTGAAGGTTTATTTTATTTATTTTTCTTTATTTTCAGGTTTTTATATACTGCCCCTTCCAAAGATCAAGGACGGTTTACATATAACTCAACTGTATACATTGACCAGGTGTGGGGTGTCAAAATATGTGCAAGAAATGGGTCTGATGAAGAACAGTGTGGAAGATATTACTGTAAGGAGCTAGCGTTAGGAGACTTTGGGGCATGTTTACTAAACTGCCATAAAGTCACCAGTGGTAAGGGCAGTGCAAAGGTTCCTAAAGCCATATAAGGCTATGGATGGGTGGGGGTGGTCTGGCGTAAAGGGAGATGTAGGCCGTGTAACGCATGGAAAAAGGTGCATTGACCATTTAACACACGGTAACGGAACATCTCACGTGAAGGTGACGAGCGTTAAGGTGCCCAAGGGGATTAAGTTGCTTCAACCTAAAGTGCCCTGAGTTTTTAAGGCACCCTGAGGGATTAAGGCGCCCTGGGGTTTTAAGGCACCCTGAGGGCTTAAGGCACATGAAGCTAAAACGCTCTGAGGGTTGTAAGGCGCCTGAGGTTAAAGCACCCTGAGGGGTAAAGACGCTTGAAGTTAAGGTGCCTTAAGGGGTTTAGGTGCCCCAACATAAGATGGCCAAGGGTTTTATGGTGCTGCAAGTTGACAAGCGTGCATCTAAAGGCACCAAAATGGCTGTAACTCTAATGCTGGATAAAGGAGCATCAATAGAAAACAATCTTAAGGTGACCAATGGACAGACAGGTGGTAGATGATAGACCACATGAATCTTTGCCATCTCATATTGTAGTCAGTAAGTGGGATGTGGGCCACAACTGAGGCCATGCACTCTGCCTGTCTGATAGCCTGGATTGAAAAGAGCATGCATAAAATAGCTCACACTGAATAGATGCAAGGGTGCCTGGGGCTGTGCTGAACCTGCACCCTTTTGGGTGGTATTTGCACCAGCCCAGAACTAAATAGAACCTATGAGCACTGAACCAGCCCTCTGGGGTGTCCAAACACAGTGCTCTAAAAACTATGCTAAACCTGCAAGGGATCTGCCATGGCAAGAATTACCAATAAAGGGAACATATGTATCTGTCTGCAATGTAGAAACAGGTTGATAGATCCATATCACCCCTGTAGGATGTGGCTGCGATGGAGGCCCAGACCAACACCCACAATCAGGGTGCAGTCTCCCAAGCCTGCCCACTGTGCGGGTTATGCCTCTGCTGGGGTCACATTACCAACACTCTCTAATGGGCCACAGCTGAGGCAACACACTTTGCCTGCCTGATAGCCTGGATTGAAAAGAGCATGTATGAAATATCGCACAATGAATAGGTACAACGGTGCCTGGTGCTTTGCTGAATCTGCACCCTTTTGGATGGTATTTGGATCAGCCCAGAATAAAATGAACAGAAAAGAGCCCATGGCTGCCCTCTGGGGTATCCAAACACAACGCTCTAACAACTATGCTAAACCTGCAAGGCATCTGCCATGGCAGGAATTACCAATAAAGGGAATGTATGTATCTGCCTGCAGTGTAGAAACAGGTTGATAGATCCACATCACCCATGTAGAATGTGGCTGCACATTCAGTATAAATGTGATTGAGTCCCAGACCGGCCCCCACAGTTAGCCTCCAGTCTTCCAAGGATTTCCACTATGTGGGTCATGCATTAGCTGCGGTCACATTACCAATACTCTCCAAAGGGTTACAGCTGAGGCTGCACACTCTGCCTGTCTGATAGTCTGGATTGGAAAGAACATGTATAAAGTAGCTCACACTGAATAGATGCAAGGGTGTCTGGGGCTGTGCCGAACCTGCACCACTTTTGGAGATTAGTCTGTGCACATGTTAAAACATCATAGACTTTTGTCTAAATTATTCTGTCATGTGGCAAATGTGAATGAGGAAGCATTCTGATTTGCCATCAAACAAAGCATAGTACATTTTCCACAAGGAACACAATACATAACATGATCACATCACACAGGGAGACATCTGAAAGTTAGCATTATTACTGCTGTGATATGTAAAGGACCAATCATACCTCACACCAGGAACAAATAGTAAACATATGCTTGTATAGTGTATCTGTACAAAGCGACTCACACTGCACACACGCAGCAATATACAACATATGTGCACCTGGTACCATGTCCCCTGTCTGGTTCAAAGATGAGGCTACTAGGAGAAATGCCATGAGCCAATCCAAGGCCACATTCATGTTGGCTGTTTGAACAGTGGTAAGAAAAAGATAAATACAATGTGCAACACTCCCGCTCTTATCACATGGGAGGGGGGGGGGGGGTTGACACCATGTGCTATACACAACATACCAAGATGTGTTGAGGAGCAAGATATCGGTCACTGGGACACAGAAAATAAGTAGGCCTGTGAATACATGATGGCAGGACTGTGGCGATGCGTGCACCCACCAATGTCTATACAATGTGGAAGCATTGTTTTCTGCAATTACAGCTGTAACTATCCTGGGGACTGGCACTGTTAGGAATGCACATCTGGGCACTGGGATGTGATCCCCATTCCCCAGGCCACCCTGCCCCACATCAATCCATTTCTGGTATGCATTGGTACACAGCACACCTGCAGTGATGGCATGGATACCAGTTGGACCACGTTGTGCTCTTTGCCAACACCACACCATGCCATTCATCTGTGTCAGGTTAGGGAGGCGTTGGCAGTATATGTTGGGCCGTTGTCCTGCTCTCCAATCGCAGGCAGACTGTCACAGGTCATCCATGATTAATGCAGTATCTTTGATGGCAACCATCATTCCAGTATACCTGCCCATCTTTCTTGCTCCCTGACAATAATACCATCAGCACAGCATGCGGCTGCCATTGCCATGTTTCACTGTGGGAATGGTTGCTCAGGAGTGATGGTAAATGATTGCATTGCCCAACACATGGTGCTGCCCATGATGTGCAAAGGATTCATGGTTCCATCTCATCTGTTCTCATGACCAACAGCCATGTGGTGGGGAAGGTCCGCACATGCCCTTTTGCACACAAAAACATGTTGTCCTATGTCTCTATGTGAGCAATGGCTCTCTCTGGTCCACTGTTCCATGTAGTCCCACTCTGTGGAGTGTCTGCCTATGGTAATTCCATGGATACATTTCCCCATCTCCGCTGTGGACTTGTGCAGCTCCCTCATTGCTATCCATAGTGCCTTTCTAGCATCTCTGGTCATTGACCTCCTTGGCTAATCTTTGGGATTGGGTGGGCAGCCTCTCCTGTCAGGTTTGTAGGGGTACCACATTCTCCCCATGTTGCCACAATGTCTATGAGGGTGCTTTGTGGTGTCCTCACTAAATGAGGAGATCTGTTACAGTGCCACTGTGATCTATATATCCCTTCAACCTTGTATCTGACCTGTCCTTAGTGGCCCTTGGTTTTCATATTACCTGCTTGGTGATCTTGCACTGTCATGGGCCTTATGGGACATGCAAATTCATAAGGCTAGCATATTCACAGATCAGGTGATATAGATTGCACACAAGTGGTCCCTTATCAGCTCATTAGGTGGCCAATATGTGGGGCCAGATCCTATGTAAGGGTTTACAAACACCAGGGACGGAAACAGTTGCACACACACACATACACACACACTTTCATTATTGATGTGTGTCCTGCATATCAACAAGGTGCATCATTGTCGTCACCCCCCCACAATTTGACCAACATAGTTGGGCCCAAGACCAAACATCTAAATGACCCTGCATCTTCATGCCATTGTGTATGTGCTGCGACATAGCAGCCCATATACTTTGGAGGTATACACATTAGCACAGCACTGTACATTGTCCAACTGTCTGGAGATGGACAACAACCAGGATGTGACCTGTTATGTCTGTTTGTTGTCTTTCCCCAGGTGACACAAGTATGACACTGGAGGAGGTGACAGAAGTTGATGATGGTGTCATGGAGGAGGGGTGTAGAGTTACAGGGCTGCAGGGGGCCAAGGCATTGTGGATGAGGCACCACTGGATGCCCACACAAGGTTCATAAGCCCAGACGGGGCCGAGATGCATGGAGGTGTGGCTCAGTGGGATTCAAAGCCAGAGGATGGAGGGGAGGAGCAAGAGGATCACATCAGCCTCCACCTGATGGCCAGCAGCAGGAGGAGATGATAGCATAGTGTGGTATGTGGTAGATACCCATACCACACCAGTGCAACTGGAGTGGGAGATTGGACCAGGTCCTGCATCAGGGATATCTGAGGGTACCACATCTGCCAGCAGCATGTCTATGGTATGCCCTGGAGGGGGAGGGTGTGTGACCCTCAGTGTGCATATATCCATACATCATCAGATAAGGTCTGGCATCCATCTGTTGAGGTCTGTGGGGACTATGAGTTGACCTGGCCAAGGGGTGCTACTAGCATGCTGGGGACAGAAAAGGCGACTGGCACATCTGGAAGCTGTGCAGACCATTGGTGTGACTGTTGGACCCACAGGTAGTGTACATCAGGGAGGGGGTGGGAACATATATTGACCTGTCTGGGTGGCCAGGTTACAGATAGGTGCACTAGTGGTGTGCATGTGGTGGTGTGTGTGGCAGCTCGGTGTTTCAGTGGGGCAGGACAGGCAGATCATGGGTGACAGTTTATGAATGTTGCACTGGAGAGGGTCGGTCATTGCTGAGGACAGGTTGCCATAATGGCAGGACTGGGAGGGATGGGGTACTGGGGTGGCAGAGGGTATCGGTGCAGGGATCCATTATGTGGCCACAGCTATGTTCTGTTTCAGGCAGCAGTAACACATCCCAGCAGCAATGGGAGGTGGCCAAGCAAGGACAATGGAATGGGGTCAGGGTGGATGCACACATATGATGAGATAGGACAGGCTGACAACAGCAAAGGGGCAGTCACCCAGAGCCATATAAAGGGGTGCGTGCACATGGGAAATGTGTGCAATGGGGGCTGGGCTGAACACAGGGCACCTCTGGTACACAGTAACTAGGCTTGTGCATACAGCAGAGGTTTACCAACACAGACATGCCTGATGGGGCATGGTGGGTGCAGATGAGGCACATATGGACCCAAAGTCTTCATGGCCCTCATGATCCCTGTCTGCCATCCTGTATTTCAGCTGAGGATGTGTCAGGGACTGTTGGGTGACTGGTATTTCCACTGACCAGGGATAGCACCATTGGAATGGGCCTTTTCTACCAGGCACCTGCTGGAAAACCATGGCCTCTATATGCATGATCCAGTGTCATTCAGATGTGTGTGTGATGTTAACCCTTGGGAAGGGTGTGATGCTATACAGCAAGGGTGGGCAATTCCGGTCCTGGAGGGCCGCAGACCAGTCAGGTTTTCATGATGTCCCTAATGAATATTCATGGGCCTATTTCCATACAATGGAAGGCAGTGGATGCAAATAGATCTCATGAATATTCATTAAGCACATCATGAAAACCTGACTGGTCTGTGGCCCTCCAGGACTGGAATTGCCCACCCCTGCTATACAGTATTTGTCTGCTGTGCCATCGCCATCTCTGCAATGTGCATTTGTTGCATGACCATAGCAGCCATGCACATGTTGCATAACCACATAGCTATATGTAGCGTTCTCCGAAATGCTTCCCGTTCCACGTGCAGGACCCAAAAGGCAGGCAGAGCTCCGGAGTCTCAATGCGTGGATGAGACAATGGTGCAGAGATGAGGGTTTTGGATTTGTTAGGAACTGGGGAACATTCTGGGGAAAGGAGGGGCTCTTCCAAAGGAATGGGCTTCACCTTAACTGGGATGGAACCAGGCTGCTGGCATTAACCTTTAAAAAGGAGATAGAGCAGCTTTTAAACTAGATAATAGGGGAAAGCCGACAGTCGCCCAAGAGCGGATGGTTCGGAAGAATGTATCCTTGAAGGATACTACCAAAAGCAGAGAGGTTCCAAAAAAGAGTAAAGTAGCCCAAATGCCCTCGAGTATGGAGCAGACAGAGCTTAAAGATCCCAAATTACACATGTCTACCAATAGCCAAATTAATATGAATAAAATACAGTCTCTAAAATGCTTGTATGGAAAGGCTAGAAGTCTAAAAAATAAGATGGGAGAGTTAGAATATATAGCACTAAATGAGAGGTTAGATATAATTGGAATATCACAGACATGCTGGAAGGAGGACAACCAGTGGGACACTGTGATACCTGGGTACAAACTATATCGTAATGATAGAGCTGATCAAATTGGTGGAGGGGTTGCTCTCTATGTTAGAGAGGGCATTGAGTCAGAAAGGATTAAAGTTTTGCAGGAAACAAAATTTGCTATAGAATCTCTATGGATTGAAATTCCATGTAAAAAGGGGAAGGCGATGGTAGTGGGGTTGTACTATCGACCACCTGGCCAAAATGAACAAATGGATGATGAAATGCTCAAAGAAATCAAGGAAGCTAATAAAAGTTACAGCGCAGTAATAATAATGGGTGATTTCAATTACCCTGGTATCGACTGGGTCAGTGTCACGTCAGGACATGCTAGGGAGATAAAGTTCCTAGATGACATAAATGACTGCTTCTTGAACCGACCAGAGGGGAAGCCATATTAGACCTAGTCCTTAGTGGAACACCAGATCTAGTGCAAGAGATAAGGGTGTTGAGGCCCCTTGGCAATAGTGATCATAGCATGATCGCCTTTGATTTATTTATTTATTTATTATTATTTATTTAACAATCATTTATATCCCGCATCTTCCGGAGTTCAGGTGCGGTTCACAATTGAACAACAGTCAACAAAGCAAGAGCTTGTTTTTACATGGAACAATTTTTTTTTTTTTTTTTTTGACAATAAACAGTGTAATGCTTAAATACATAACAGAGCAATATAATGGTTGGATACATTATGGAACAAGAACAAATACATTATAGATACCTTATGGAACAAGAACAAAGGTTAATAACTATTTACAATTTCAGAGTTGTAAGCTCTATTGGATTGAGTCGTTGATATTTGCAAGTAAATGTAGTATCTGTTGAGTTATGAGGTTTAGCTTTATTCGTTTGCGCGTGTTTTAGCCTTTTTCTGGGATGATCAGTGGATTAGCTATAGTATTGTAATGCAAGGTGAAGAGATAGGTTTTCAGTTTTTTACGGAGTTCTATAATTTCTGTTGATGAGCGTAGGTCCTCCGGGATGGAGTTCCAAATGATGGGGGCCGCATGTGAGAATGCTCTGTTATTAGTTTGTTTGTTTGCTTTTATAAAGTCATTTGGTGTCTTTAATTTATTTGAGTGTCCTTTTCTGTGGGAGACTTTTTGTGTTTCCTTACATATAAGTTTGCTTAATGGGATTGGCGCCATGCCATTTTGGGTTTTAAATGTGGTTATTACAGTCTTATATATTATCCTGCTTTGTATTGGCAGCCAATGCAGGGATGTTAATATTGGGGTAATATGCTGGAGTGAATTTACATTCATTACAATTCTGGCTGCTGCGTTCTGTGCTAGTTGTATTCTTTTGATGTTTTGTTTCGTTATGCCTAAGAGAATTAGATTGGAAAAGTCAAAATGCGGGGTTATGGTTGCCTGTATTATATTAATGAAATCTTGAAAATATACCAGTGGACGTAATTGTTTGAGTATTTTAAGTTTGAAGTAGACTTTCTTTATCGTGTTTCTTATGTGGGTATTCATCGTAAGGTGTGTATCTAGTATGACACCTAAGTATCTTATTTCATTTTTTATTGTGATTTCATGGTTTTGTATTGTTATGTGTGTTGGCGGAACGTATGATTGATTTTTTGTTACAATTAATACTTCTGTTTTAGAGTGGTTTATATGGAGGTTTTGTTCTTTTAGCCAGGATGTGACTTCACTAAGGCAGTCTGTTAGAAGTTTTATCGGTACATCAGGGATGGAGAATGGAATGTATAACATGATATCATCAGCGTATAGATGATATAGTACTCCGAATTTTTTGAATATGTCGCAGACTGGTTTTATATATATTAAATAGGAGGGCTGATAACGCCGAGCCTTGTGGGAGTCCAATTTCTTGTTTATAAGTGGTGGAAGTCTGATTAGCTATTCTTACATTTTGTGTTCTATTATGTAAATATGAGGTAAACCATTTGTGTACTGTTGTATTTATTCCTATTTGCTTTAGGTTATTAAGCATTATGGTGTGGTGGACACTATCGAATGCGGCGGAAATGTCAATAAATAGGAGAATGAATGCATTTTTGTGGTTATCAATCCCTTTGATGAGAGTATCGATTAGGACTGTTAAAAGTGATTCAACTCCGTGTTGAGGTCTGAAACCGTATTGGTGTTCATCAAGTGGGTAGGAAGAGTCTAGGTATTCTTGTGTCTGTATCTGTACCACTTTTTCTATTATTTTAGCAAGGAACGGGATGCTTGAAATGGGTCGATATGATTTTGGTGAAGTTTTGTCTAAAGTACCATTTTTGAGAATTGGGCGGATTTGTGCGTGTTTGAGGTTAGATGGGATGTAGCCTTGGAGTAAAGAGAGGTTGACTATGGGGAGAATGAATGAGATTAGTGTTGGAAGTGTACTTTTGATCCAAGTTACAGGGCATGGATCAAGGAAGGAAGTGGTTGTATTGAGGTTAGTAATAATGTTCTTTAATGATTCTTTCGATATGGGGTTAAAGTTTGACCATTCTTCTGAGCAATGATGGGCTACCTTATTATTGTCAATTGTCATTATAGGTTGTGTGGATTTATTTTGATAGTAGTTAGCTAATGATTGTACAGATATGTCTGTGATTTCATTGTTAGTTGTTTGAGGATTATTAGTGAGATTTCTAACAATAGAGAATAGTTCTCGTGGCCTGTTATAAGATTTTGATAAGATTGATGCATAATAGGTTTTTTTTGTATTATTTGTAATCTCCTTATATTTTGTAAGAAGGCTAGTGTATATTTCCTTATGTATGGTTAGTTTGGTTTTACGCCATTTAAGTTCAGTTTTTCTAAGCTGCTTCTTCATTTGTTTTAGAGTGTTATTGAACCATGGTGCTTTTTTTGGGTTAGAGGGAATTTTGTTACATCTGTCGGATTTAGCTGCTTCTGTTATTGTGTTATTCCAGTTTTTGATCGCTTCATCTAGATCCGTTGGTGGTGACACTAGGTGGGGTATTATTGTGTCTAGGAATTCAGTTTCGTTAAACCTTTTAAATTTTCTGGTGGGATCAGTTCTTGAGTGGTTTTTGGAGCTATTGGTGTGGTATGTAATGTTTGTTTTAATAATGTAATGATCAGACCAGGGAACTTGTATGCTTTCTGTAGAGTCTGGGTTGAATAGCTGGAAGATTGTGTTTGGGAGAAGTATAAGGTCTAGTGTACCTCCTTTTATGTGTGTTGTTGTGGTGATTATCTGGTGGAAATCCATGTCAGCTATAGTTTCAAGGAAAAGGTTGGATTCTGTAGCTGGGAGTGAGGGGAGGTTAAAATCGCCTAACATGATGATAGGATCTTGTTCGGTAGATGAGGCAAGGCATTCTATAAGTGGATCTAAGTTATCTGCTTTTTGGTCAGGGGGTCTGTATATTAGACATATTCTAAGATTGTTGGTCTTTATGATGAGGGTGTCAATGTTATTGGTTATATTAGATTGTATTGTTCTGGCATTTAATATCTTTCTTGTCATGATAAGTACACCTCCTCCTTTTTTATTTGGTCTATGGGTAAAGTTTATATCGTAGTCATCATTATTAAGTAGGTTTAAGTAGACTGTGTCCGTTTCAGATAGCCACGTCTCAGTTACACATAAGATGTCAGGTTTTAGGTCGTTTATTATATCACTAAATATGGGAAGTTTATTTTTCATTGAGCGTGCATTGATTAGGATACAAGATAAAGAATTGGTGTTATTAATACTGTTTTCATTCTTATTTGTTGTAGTTCCGTGTGTTTTATTTGTATAAGTCGGTGGTAGTTTGTTTTTGCTTGGTGGTATGGGTGTGAGTGGTTAATGTAGTGGATATCTCTATGTTTTGTTCGTATTATGGGGATTGCCATGTGTTTATTAGTAGATAGGCTAAGTGTTAGGTCAATTAAGAATGTCAATAATATAATGTTGTAAGATATTTTTAGGATCATGATTTTTGGGAGTGTCATGTTCAGTGTCAATAAAGTTCTATTACTTGTAGTTATGAATAACTGGTCCAATATATTGAGAGCGAAAAAGCTCGGACAGTAGAATTCAGTAATCACTAGTAATATAAGATATGCAGGAAGGTGATAGTTACAATAAGAGTAAACAGTAGTTGTGCATAAATTAGACTGAGGTTATAGTTGATTGGGATTACTGACAACAGTACATAAGACAGTAGATATAAGAGAATGGGATTACTGACAACAGTACATAATACAGTGGTTAAAAATGAAAGCGATGCTGTCAGCAGTAAATCATGCAATAGGTATTATAAATGGGAATACTGACAACAGTACATAAGACAGTAGTTATAAGTGAATGGGGTTACTGACAACAGTACATAAGACAGTTGTATAAATGCGATGCTGTCAGCAGTAAATCATGCAATAGATATTATATGGGACTACTAGCAACAGTAATTCCAACAGTAGTTATAAGTGAATAGAAATTGCTGTAACAGTGTATCATACAGTAGTTATTATTGAATTAAATGGGAAAACTGTCAGCAGTAAAACATGCAGTAGTATAAATGAATGGGATTACTGTCAACTGTATTTATAATAATCTTTACAAATACTGTTGCATTACAAATAGTTAAGTCAGGTAGTAATTATGGTAGAGTGAGATTACTGACAACAGTATATCAGACCGTTGCTTTGATGAAATCAGCAGTCATTAAGGTGGATGCGATTACTGGCGACAGTAAAAACAGGCAGAAGCTGGATTGTCAAGGATGTGTGGAAGGAGTACTGATAGCAGTTATGTTTCAAGTAACGGTTATGCGATGGAGCAAATTACTGTCTACAGTAAATTATGGTAAATTATGTTATAGTCAACTGAGAAAGTCAGAAAGAGAATACTTGCTGTGATCTGGATGCTGTAGAATCAGTTGAAAGGTGCGCAAGCTCTACCCCGAGGGAGCTCAAACGAAATTGGTAGATGAAAGTTGTGGTTGGGATCTCAGGGTGATGTTTTCCGTGGCATTGGTGCCGACTTGGAACGCTCCTAATTGCCTTAGCCTAAGGGCCGTGCCAAAGGGCCCTCTTGCGCGGCCTCAGGCGCGGGCCCGCAAGGCGCGGGCGCGCTTGGCGCGCTCTCCTTTTAATCCAGAGAGTGGAGCCCCGATTGGCTGCTGAGGCAGTGTGATGCTGTGAGGAAGGGTGGAGCCAGCAAACAGCTCTCCGATTCACTTCGGTGCTCTTTTGTGAGGCAGCAGGCTGAAATTCCTTCGCCGCGACTCACAGGCAGGCTGTAGGCTTGATTCAGTGCAGGCTTTCAACAAGGTGGGTGACTTCAGCTCCTCCTGGAGCATGATGTAAGAGGGTCTCTCTCCTGGCGCGCTCTCCTTTTAATCCAGAGAGTGGAGCCCCGATTGGCTGCTGAGGCAGTGTGATGCTGTGAGGAAGGGTGGAGCCAGCAAACAGCTCTCCGATTCACTTCGGTGCTCTTTTGTGAGGCAGCAGGCTGAAATTCCTTCGCCGCGACTCACAGGCAGGCTGTAGGCTTGATTCAGTGCAGGCTTTCAACAAGGTGGGTGACTTCAGCTCCTCCTGGAGCACGATGTAAGAGGGTCTCTCTCCTGGCGCGCTCTCCTTTTAATCCAGAGAGTGGAGCCCCGATTGGCTGCTGAGGCAGTGTGATGCTGTGAGGAAGGGTGGAGCCAGCAAACAGCTCTCCGATTCACTTCGGTGCTCTTTTGTGAGGCAGCAGGCTGAAATTCCTTCGCCGCGACTCACAGGCAGGTTGTAGGCTTGATTCAGTGCAGGCTTTCAACAAGGTGGGTGACTTCAGCTCCTCCTGGAGCACGATGTAAGAGGGTCTCTCTCCTGGCGCGCTCTCCTTTTAATCCAGAGAGTGGAGCCCCGATTGGCTGCTGAGGCAGTGTGATGCTGTGAGGAAGGGTGGAGCCAGCAAACAGCTCTCCGATTCACTTCGGTGCTCTTTTGTGAGGCAGCAGGCTGAAATTCCTTCGCCGCGACTCACAGGCAGGCTGTAGGCTTGATTCAGTGCAGGCTTTCAACAAGGTGGGTGACTTCAGCTCCTCCTGGAGCACGATGTAAGAGGGTCTCTCTCCTGGCGCGCTCTCCTTTTAATCCAGAGAGTGGAGCCCCGATTGGCTGCTGAGGCAGTGTGATGCTGTGAGGAAGGGTGGAGCCAGCAAACAGCTCTCCGATTCACTTCGGTGCTCTTTTGTGAGGCAGCAGGCTGAAATTCCTTCGCCGCGACTCACAGGCAGGCTGTAGGCTTGATTCAGTGCAGGCTTTCAACAAGGTGGGTGACTTCAGCTCCTCCTGGAGCACGATGTAAGAGGGTCTCTCTCCTGGCGCGCTCTCCTTTTAATCCAGAGAGTGGAGCCCCGATTGGCTGCTGAGGCAGTGTGATGCTGTGAGGAAGGGTGGAGCCAGCAAACAGCTCTCCGATTCACTTCGGTGCTCTTTTGTGAGGCAGCAGGCTGAAATTCCTTCGCCGCGACTCACAGGCAGGCTGTAGGCTTGATTCAGTGCAGGCTTTCAACAAGGTGGGTGACTTCAGCTCCTCCTGGAGCACGATGTAAGAGGGTCTCTCTCCTGGCGCGCTCTCCTTTTAATCCAGAGAGTGGAGCCCCGATTGGCTGCTGAGGCAGTGTGATGCTGTGAGGAAGGGTGGAGCCAGCAAACAGCTCTCCGATTCACTTCGGTGCTCTTTTGTGAGGCAGCAGGCTGAAATTCCTTCGCCGCGACTCACAGGCAGGCTGTAGGCTTGATTCAGTGCAGGCTTTCAACAAGGTGGGTGACTTCAGCTCCTCCTGGAGCACGATGTAAGAGGGTCTCTCTCCTGGCGCGCTCTCCTTTTAATCCAGAGAGTGGAGCCCCGATTGGCTGCTGAGGCAGTGTGATGCTGTGAGGAAGGGTGGAGCCAGCAAACAGCTCTCCGATTCACTTCGGTGCTCTTTTGTGAGGCAGGTGGCTGAAATTCCTTCGCCGCGACTCACAGGCAGGCTGTAGGCTTGATTCAGTGCAGGCTTTCAACAAGGTGGGTGACTTCAGCTCCTCCTGGAGCACGATGTAAGAGGGTCTCTCTCCTGGCGCGCTCTCCTCCTTGTAATCCCGCGAGGGGAGCCCCGAGTGGCTGCTGAGGCAGTGTGATGCTGTGAGGAAGGGTGGAGCCAGCAAACAGCTCTCCGATTCACTTCGGTGCTCTTTTGTGAGGCAGCAGGCTGAAATTCCTTCGCCGCGACTCACAGGCAGGCTGTAGGCTTGATTCAGTGCAGGCTTTCAACAAGGTGGGTGACTTCAGCTCCTCCTGGAGCACGATTTAAGTGGAGGAGGGATAGTACGGAAATCCACAGTACTACCTTTTAACTTTCAAAAGGGAGACTATGATAAAATGAGGAAAATAGTTAAGAAAAAACTAAAAGGAGCAGTTGCAAAGGTTAAAGACTTACATCAAGCTTGGGTGTTGTTGGAAAATACTATCTTGGCAACTCAGACCAGCTGTATTCCACGCTTTAAGAAAAGTGGAAGGAAGTCCAAAAAACTGCCAGCATGGTTTAAAGGTGAGGTCAGAGAGGCTGTTGTTGCCAAAAAAGCATCTTTCAGGAAATGGAAAAAACAGCCAAACGACGAAACCTGGAAACAGCACAAGCACTGGCAAATCAAATGCAAGGCATTGATAAAACAGGCAAAGGGAGAATTTGAGAAGAAGCTTGCTGTGGAAGCAAAAACATGAAATAAAGATTTTTTCAATTACATTCATAGCAAAAAACCTGTGAGAGAGTCAGTTGGTCCATTAGATGATAGAGGAGTTAAAGGGGCGCTAAGAGGCGACAAGGCGATAGCGAAGAGACTGAATGAATTCTTTGCTTCGGTCTTTACTGAGGAAGATGTAGGGATGTTACCCATGACTGAAGTGGTATTTAAAGGTGCGGAAAAATTGAAGGGAATATCGATACATCGTAAAAATGTATTAAAACTATTAGATAAACTGAAAAGTAGCAAATCACTTGGGCCGGATGGTATACATCCAAAGGTGTTGAAAGAACTGAAATATGATATTGTAGACCTGCTATTAGTAATCTGTGAACTATCATTAAAATCATCTGTAATATCTGAAGATTGGAGGATCGCCAATGTAACACCAATTTTTAAAAAGGGATCCAGGGGTGATCCAGGAAACTACATACCGGTGAGCCTCACGTCAGTAGCGGGAAAAAAGGTAGAAACCATCATAAAGAATAAAATTACTCAGCATGTAGATAGTCATGGCCTAATGGGAGAAAGCCAACATGGTTTTAGACAAGGAAGATCTTGTCTTACTAATCTGTTATGTTTTTTTGAAAGTGTGAATAAACAGGTGGACAAAGGTGAGTCGGTTGATATAGTGTATCTAGACTTTCAGAAAGCCTTTGACAAGGTCCCTCATCAGAGACTTTTGGCAAAACTAAAGAGTCATGGGATAGGAGGCAGTGTACTACTGTGGATCAAGAACTGGTTAAAAGATAGAAAGCAGAGGGTTGGACTAAATGGCCAATTTTCCCAATGGAGAAAGGTGAATAGTGGTGTACCCCAGGGATCTGTGCTGGGTCTGCTGCTGCTTTTTGACATATTCATAAATGACCTGGAAAGTGGAATAACGAGTGAGGTTATCAAATTTGCAGATGACACAAAACTAAAGTTGTTAAAACCCAAGAGGATTGTGGAAAATTGCAAGAGGATCTTGATAAATTAGAAGACTGGGCATCAAAATGGCAGATGAAATTTAATGTGGACAAGTGCAAGGTTATGCACCTAGGGAAGAACAACCCAAACTATGGTTACACGATGCAAGGTTCCACATTAGGAACCACCACCCTGGAAAAAGATTTAGGCGACATTGTGCAGCGGCAGCCAAGAGAGCAAATAGAATGCTAGGTATCATAAGGAAAGGAATGGAAAATAAAACAAAAGATATTATAATGCCTCTTTATCGTTCCATGGTGAGACCACACCTTGAATATTGTGTGCAATTCTGGTCGCCGTATCTTAAAAAGGATATAGAGTTATTAAAAAAGGTTCAGAGAAGAGCCACCAAAATGGTAAAGGGGATGGAAAGATACTCCTATGAAGAAAGGCTAAAAAGGTTAGGGCTCTTTAACCTGGAAAAGAGACGGTTGAGGGGAGATATGTTAGAAGTCTATAAATTAATGAATGGAGTGGAACGGGTAAACGTAGATCGATTGTTTACATTATCAGAATATAGAAAGACTAGGGGACATGCAATGAAGCTACAGGGTAAACTATTTAAGACTAATAAAAAAATATTTTTTCACTCAACGTGTAATCAAACTCTGGAATTTGTTACCAGAGAATATAGTAAAGGCTGTTAGTGTAGCTGGGTTTAAAAAAGGTTTGGACAAGTTCGTGGAGGAAAGGTCCATAAACCATTATTAAGAAGGGACCCAGGATATCAATGCTAGACCCATTACAAGCATTGCGGAACCTGTGTCTTTTGGGGAAACTGCTAGGTACGTATGACCTAGAATGGCCACTGTTGGAAACAGGATACTGGGCTTGATGGACCTTGGTCTGACCCAGTATGGCATATCTTATGTTCTTATGTTCTTATGTGTGGACTGTGGGATGACTGACAGATCCATACAATGCATCTGAGGCAGCATTTCAGCTCCTACATGTTTATGTGTACCTCTATATGATCTGGACAGTGCCCCATTCCCCCACCCCAGGCATGCTAGCACATACATGGGTAAATGTGCAGGGAATATCCTGTTTGGTGCACGGTGCATGGATATATGCCTGCTGGTGCTGTTCAAAAGGGTCATTTGGCCATGGCCATTATATCACATACGCTGTTGTTTCACACACATGCTACATTACTCACCAGCTGCAGATGCTATCATTTCCTCCTGCAGCCACTGGAGATACTCTGGCTGCCTCCGGTGCATCTCCTGATTCTTTTTCCGCAGATCCTCCACCTGGGGGAATGGGGTAGATGCCATCTGTGGTGTTCTAAACATACCAGTGGTAATACTACAGCAGACTGCTCATTGGTATGTGTTTTGTCACAGTATTCTGGTTGCAGGCTGCAGCTAGCTGGGCCTTTTGAGGTTGCACATTACCTCCCCCTTCACAACCACACATCCGTCACTGCTGGGCAGAACCTCCATGTCATCAGACAGGCATGTCATGGAGATGCCCATGTTGCCACATTTGTGCACCTGCCTTAGGTCCTACCTTTGTACTACAGGCTGTCTTGTCACAGATCACTGTGAGGGTGTCACATAGCATATGATGTGGCCCATATGGCCATTCTAAGAGGTTACGGCCATAATTGGCTCACAGCGTTGCTCTTACACCATGCTCATGTCCTACAGCATCTTTCCAAAGCATCATGTGCACATGTGTGCACTGTTTACACAGACTGACCTTACATGTTCTGTGACAGATGTCCATGGCACCTGCCTCTTTCAACCCTGTATTTGTGTTCTGAAGTGAGGTAGCACTGATCTCCATTTTTTGGGATTAGGTATTTCGCAATACTGTGTGTCATTCTGGCAGAACAGACTACTAAATGTTGGTACGTTTGCAATGTCAGCATATGCATGTGAATACAGGTTGGCATTCCAGAAAGGATATGGCTGATAGCTACATCTGACAGATGCTGGTGCATTTGGGGACAGGGCTGATGATCATAACTGGTGAGGTACAGCCTGTGGCTATACCTGGTCAGTGGTGTCACACTGTGTTTTTGGACACTATCTGCACATGCAGTCAGTCATCTGCTCATGATCAGGTTTGGTTGAGGTTTTACAGAGATGCCAGTACAGTGCCTTATCAGGCTATTCTTACTCTCAGGATTTGACCTTTGATTTTTGTCTACATACAACATGCGGTGTGATTTCAGGATCATTTTGATACCCCTGATTACCATTTTTGTGGCTCTTCTCTGAACCTTTTCTAAAATCGCTATATCCTTTTTAGGAAAAGGAGACCAGAATTGCACACAATATTCAAGGTACGGTCTCACCAAGGAATGATATAGAGGCATTATAATATCTTTTGTTTTATTTTCCATTCCTTTCCTTATGATACTGTCACAAGGTAAACCCAGGGGACCCAGAGGAAATGGAGATTAACGGAGAAAATCAGGCAGAACCTGATGAGGTAAACAAAAACATGTCAAATAGTTACTATGAGCAACCACAGCACATGTGGAAAAAGGGTAAAAAGACACACCCAGCCAGCATGAGAATGGAGGTTGATTTACCTGATAGGGATCAGCTGAGAAGGGGTGGAACCCGGGGACAGATACATAAGGCACACTCACAAGCAGTGAGGGAGAGTGAGCACGGACAGAGGTGGAAGCAACAACCTCAGTCGTGGGAACGGAGGGAAAGAGAAAGAAACACTATAAGCCAATCTCATCTCCAGGACCAAAGTTGGGGGAAGGAAGGAAATGAGAGAGAGTGTCAGCAACATATACCAGAGGACAGCTTGAATGAGTCTCAGGACTATGTGAGTACGTGTGGAGATCAGCTGTTGAACACAGAGTGTGTGTGTGAAAGCCAGAAGAGAAGAGGGAGGAATCCTGTTGCAGGAAGCAAGGCATTCAAAGTGGAACAGGACTGTTTTACACCCGAATGGGCTAAGTCCAGGATTAATAGAAGAAGCCAGCCTAGAGCAGAGATAAAGGGAAAAGGAAACAACTTCTTTCCTTGTACGGGCAGTTACAAGAGAAAGGAAGGTCTCTTACCTTATAATTCTGCTAGCAACTTTAAATGCTCAGACTTCTCTCGAGTGCCGTTGTCAGCATTGAAAACTCCCACAGCTGTATCAGAGGAATTAGCCTTTAACCCATTCAAGGCAGGACACAAGCTGTTGGACTCTAATACCAGTGTTTATGGGCAGTTACCTCATAGCTTTACACAGGAGGAGTGCTCTTACAAGCCATTATCCAGAGTATACGGTAATACCCAGCAGTGTTTTAGCCTAAAGCCAGGAAGCAGTCACGTAGCTGACGTGATTAACCAGAGTGAGCTCGGCAGGACAGCTGCTACAGAAAACGTAGGTACAAATGGTTATCCTGTAATGCCATATGATATTTCTAATGTACCAGATAACACTGAACCCATGGAATGCTCGTTAGTGACAACTGAAGAGGAAGAGTTTTCACTGAGATAAGAAAATACATGTACAAGGAAGGTTTAAACAGCAACACAGTAACTGGCAGAAGTTGCTTGGTTTAAAGTGAATCCTGATTGATTTATATCAGCAAAAGAAAAGGATTAAGTGCTCATGAAGAGAACTGTTTTTCTTTTGTTAAAAAGTTAAAGCTGAGGAAAGCACTTTTTGTTCAATGTTTGCTTCTGTTATTTGCCAGAGTGGCTTTTGATTATTTTGTTCTTCAAGAAAAAGAATACCTCATTGGACGGGGAATAAAGCCCTTGATTTAAAGTGTGAACTGTGTGTTTGAGTGATTAGACGGTACAACTACCACCCACAGAGGGCCAGGCAGGGCTATCTATAACATATAGAGAGCCAAGAAAAGGTGTTAAGCTGTAATACCAGTCTCCACCGGAGGGGCCCGATGAGGGTGTGACATAAAAATGGCGTAGGAGTGAGGATATTTTTTTTTTTGGGGAGGCAAAATATTTTTGGAACAGAAGAAACAAAAAGACATTGCCTAAAGGAAGGAGAATATTGGCATCACAAGACAAGTGCAGTGGAATATTCGCTGGCAGGTCGGCCAGAGGACTTGAAAAGACCCTTTTCTCACATGCTTGAGTCTGCCAGGAGACTAAGGTAATAGTAGCCTGTGTAGACTGGGATAGGATATCCTGTGAGGAAAGAGGGGGTGCTCTAGTCTAGAGTAAAGTCCTGTATAAAAGATACCGCACTTGGTGGGCCTTTCTCTTTTCTTTTTCTTACAGGAACAGCGTCTGGAGAAGATGGAACCACAGGACGTGATGTCGTGGATAGCTGAACAGTGGGACAAGCAAGCCCGAATGGTGCAGCATTTACAGGAGCAATACTTAGCTTCTGCGAGGGAGCAGCAAAGGCCGCTATTAGAAGCTGTGGACGCTCTGCTGAAAAAAACTGGTGAAGAAGTAGCACGTACTACATCAATACCGCAAGTAGAGATGAACACTAACTTTGCTTTGTCTTTGGGACAGTTAAAACCGGAGGACAATCCGGATGATTTTATAGAAGCTTTTGAGAGGATTGCTAGTAATCTTCAATGGCCATCTGAGCAATGGGCAATGCGGTTTGCAATGACCCTAAGCGGTGAAGCTTTGTCTGCATTTAAAGCTATGCCGGCCAGCCTGGCTAATAATTATGTAGAAATTAAAAAGGCTGTAAAAGACAGACTAGGCCTTTCACCTAGGCATTATAGGCGATTGTTTAGAGAGGCACACATGCATATAACTGAAACCCCGAAAGCATTGTATCAAAGGCTTAGGAATCTTGCCTATAAATGGTTAGATCCAGAGGGAAAACCAGTAGAATCAATTCTAGACGAAATTATTCTAGAACAGTTCTTGTTGGCAGTAACCCCAGAGATGAAAACGTTTCTTACGTTACAGAATTGCTCCAATATGGAGGAAGCAACTAGGATGGCTGAAATATTCAGGGAAGCTAAGAGAACTGATACATCCAGGGTAAACCTTTTAAAAGTAGCAGGTATGGATGAATCAGATGAATGGAAGAGGTATGAAAGAATTAAGGCACCTAGTGGTAATATGGCCAAAGAGGTTTTCTCCACAAACATTAAGAAATGTTACAAATGTGGAAAGCCTGGACACATTCGGAGGGAATGTAAAGTTAGGATGGTCTTGTAACAGGGGTGGAAAAACAAACACCAGAGGGTATTTTTCTACAAGTTCAAATAGAGGGGATAAATACTATGGCTTTTCTTGATTCAGGGGCTGAACAAAGTTTGGTTTCACGGAAACTTTGGGAAACCATAAAACAGTCTAACCCTGATATATTGAATCAGGAAAAAGAACAGGTACAGGTACAATGTATACACGGGACACAGTTTCCATATCCCCTATATCAGGTGCATGTCAAAGGAATGGGCATCGAAAAAAAATTACAGGTAGCAGTAGTCTCTGAACTACCGCAGAATTTAATTATAGGACGTGATTGGCCGTTTTTCCAAAAGGGGTTAAAACAAGGGATGGGTTTGAAGATGGGTTTAGTCTCTACCCGATCTCAAACTAGTAAAGTAGAAACTAGGGAGTCCCCGGTAGGGAAAAAAACTGAACCGGAAGAGAAGGTTGATGTGGAAGTTCCCGGAGAAGAAGGGACAGATACACTTCCTCATCACGATGACTTGGTCCAGAGTCCGAGTGAGGGCGGGAAAAAGGCTAAGGCCAAAAAGCGCCATGAAAGGAGTCAAAGAACTCAGGGAAGAAGGGAATTGGAAACGGGGGAGGGATTACCGTGGGTGCCTGCCGCACTGGTACAAAAATTCCCATCCTTCCCAAAAGAACAAAGAGAGGATTTGGCACTCAAAAGAGCTTTTGAGTGGGCCCAAAAAGAAAGGACAGTGTTACCCCGGTTCTTTCTAGATGGGGAAATCTTGTATAGAGAGAGTCTCGATCCATATACAGATGCGATACGTAAACAGCTGGTGGTACCTGTAAATTTCAAGTCGGTAGTGTTGCGTTTAGCGCATGACCACCCAGTAGGTAGCCACAAAGGCGTTCAAGGAACGCTTGACCAAATTTTGGCACGTTTCTATTGGCCAGGGGTATACCAAGAAACAAAACGGTATTGTGATTCGTGCCCTACCTGCCAAAGGGTTTCTGTAGTAAGACCCAAGGCCGTACCCTTGATACCGTTGCCGACCATCACGGCACCGATACGCCGAATGGGAGTAGACATTGTGGGCCCATTAATAAGAACACCCCGAGGTTATCAATACCTCCTAGTCATTGTGGACTATGCAACACGGTTCCCGTGGGCCATTCCACTCAGGAACATTTCGGCCAAAATAATATCACAAGAACTGATAAAATTGTTTTGTGAGGTGGGATTTCCTCAGGAAATACTTACAGATCAGGGCAGTAATTTTGTTTCCAAATACCTTGCCAAGGTCTGGGAGGCGTTCGGAATACGCCATATAAAAACAGCGGCGTATCACCCTCAGACCAATGGGTTAGTGGAGAGGACTAACCAGTCAATTAAACACCTACTGAGAAGAGGATTAAGGAGGGGGGAGATGGCGGAATGGGATACGCTCCTTCCGTTTGTATTATACGCTTGTCGGGAACGGGTCCAAACCTCCTTGGGAGTGTCACCGTTTGAACTTTTATTTGGGAGGACACCTAGGGGGATACTAGACATTCTGCGTGAAGAATGGGTAGAACCCAAGATACCTGAAATCGGCATCCCGCAGTTCTTAAAAGAACTAAGGACTCGCCTGGAAAAGACTTCCCAAGCCTCAAGGGAGAATTTGAATCAGAGTAAGAAAAGACAAAAATTTTACTATGATAAAGGTACGCAGGCTAGAGAGCTGGCAGCAGGGGATAAGGTTTTAATTCAAGTGGCAGACCCTGGTCCCAAGTTTGAGACTCACTGGAAGGGGCCTGGCACAGTGATAAAAAAGGTAGGATTTGTATCCTATCTCATTGAAAACGATAAAGGTCGTAGACAGGTATACCATATAAATGTATTGAAACCCTGGAGAGAAAGGTCAGCCACAGCACAAATTTGTCCTTTTGTGAACAGCAATGTAGAATTAGGAATGGAATTACATGCTGGCCACCTAAAAAGGCGGCAGCAAGTAATGTTTTAAGGGGGGGAATGTGTCACAAGGTAAACCCAGGGGACCCAGAGGAAATGGAGATTAACGGAGAAAATCAGGCAGAACCTGATGAGGTAAACAAAAACATGTCAAATAGTTACTATGAGCAACCACAGCACACGTGGAAAAAGGGTAAAAAGACACACCCAGCCAGCATGAGAATGGAGGTTGATTTACCTGATAGGGATCAGCTGAGAAGGGGTGGAACCCGGGGACAGATACATAAGGCACACTCACAAGCAGTGAGGGAGAGTGAGCACGGACAGAGGTGGAAGCAACAACCTCAGTCGTGGGAACGGAGGGAAAGAGAAAGAAACACTATAAGCCAATCTCATCTCCAGGACCAAAGTTGGGGGAAGGAAGGAAATGAGAGAGAGTGTCAGCAAACATATACCAGAGGACAGCTTGAATGAGTCTCAGGACTATGTGAGTACGTGTGGAGATCAGCTGTTGAACACAGAGTGTGTGTGTGAAAGCCAGAAGAGAAGAGGGAGGAATCCTGTTGCAGGAAGCAATGCATTCAAAGTGGAACAGGACTGTTTTACACCCGAATGGGCTAAGTCCAGGATTAATAGAAGAAGCCAGCCTAGAGCAGAGATAAAGGGAAAAGGAAACAACTTCTTTCCTTGTACGGGCAGTTACAAGAGAAAGGAAGGTCCCTTACCTTATAATTCTGCTAGCAACTTTAAATGCTCAGACTTCTCTCGAGTGCCGTTGTCAGCATTGAAAACTCCCACAGCTGTATCAGAGGAATTAGCCTTTAACCCATTCAAGGCAGGACACAAGCTGTTGGACTCTAATACCAGTGTTTATGGGCAGTTACCTCATAGCTTTACACAGGAGGAGTGCTCTTACAAGCCATTATCCAGAGTATACGGTAATACCCAGCAGTGTTTTAGCCTAAAGCCAGGAAGCAGTCACGTAGCTGACGTGATTAACCAGAGTGAGCTCGGCAGGACAGCTGCTACAGAAAACGTAGGTACAAATGGTTATCTGTAATGCCATATGATATTTCTAATGTACCAGATAACACTAAACCCATGGAATGCTCGTTAGTGACAACTGAAGAGGAAGAGTTTTCACTGAGATAAGAAAATACATGTACAAGGAAGGTTTAAACAGCAACACAGTAACTGGCAGAAGTTGCTTGGTTTAAAGTGAATCCTGATTGATTTATATCAGCAAAAGAAAAGGATTAAGTGCTCATGAAGAGAACTGTTTTTCTTTTGTTAAAAAGTTAAAGCTGAGGAAAGCACTTTTTGTTCAATGTTTGCTTCTGTTATTTGCCAGAGTGGCTTTTGATTATTTTGTTCTTCAAGAAAAAGAATACCTCATTGGACGGGGAATAAAGCCCTTGATTTAAAGTGTGAACTGTGTGTTTGAGTGATTACAAGAAGACGGTACAACTACCACCCACAGAGGGCCAGGCAGGGCTATCTATAACATATAGAGAGCCAAGAAAAGGTGTTAAGCTGTAATACCAGTCTCCACCGGAGGGGCCCGATGAGGGTGTGACAATACCTAGCATTATATTTGCTCTCTTGGCCGCTGCTGCACACTGGGACGAGGGTTTTAACATGGTATCCACAATGACGCCTAAAACCTTTTCCTGGGTGGTGGTTCCTAATGTGGAACCTTTCATCGTGTAACCATAGTTTAGGTTGTTCTTCCCCAGGTGCATAACTTTGCACTTGTCCACATTAAATTTCATCTGCCATTTTGATGCCCATTCTTCCAATTTATCAAGATCCTCTTGCAATTTTCCACAATCCTCTTTGGTTTTAACAACTTTAAATAGTTTTGTGTCATCTGCAAATTTGATAACCTCACTCGTTATTCCACTTTCCAGGTCATTTATGAATATGTTAAAAAGCAGCGGACCCAACATAGATCCCTGGGGTACACAACTATTCACCTTTCTCCATTGGGAAAATTGGCCATTTAGCCCTACTCTCTGCTTTCTATCTTTTAACCAGTTCCTGATCCACAGTAGTACACTGCCTCCTATCCCATGACTCTTTAGTTTTGCCAAAAGTCTCTGATGAGGGACCTTGTCAAAGGCTTTCTGAAAGTCCAGATACACTATTCCCTTGGATGTATACCATCCGGCCCAGGTGATTTGCTACTCTTCAGTTTATCTAATAGTTGTAATACATCTTCCCGATGTATCGATATTTCCTTCAATTCTTCCGTACCTTTAAATACCACTTCAGTCATGGGTAACATCCCTACATCTTCCTCAGTAAAGACCGAAGCAAAGAATTCATTCAGTCCCTCCGCTATTGCCTTGTCACCTCTTAGTGCCCCTTTAACCACTCTATCATCTAATGGACCAACTGACTCACAGGTTTTTTGCTACAACTGTACTTGAAAAAGTCTTTATTTCGCGTTTTTGCTTCCGCAGTAAGCTTCTTCTCAAATTCTCCCTTTGCCTGCCTTAACAATGCCTTGCATTTGACTTGCCAGTGCTTGTGCTGTTTCCAGGTTTTGTCATTTGGCTCTTTTTTCCATTTCCTGAAAGATGCTTTTTTGGCAACAAAGCCTCTCTGATCTCACCTTTAAACCATGCTGGCAGTTTTTTGGACTTCCTTCTTTTAGCGTGGAATACAGCTGGTCTGGGCTTCCAAGATAGTATTTTTCAACAATACCCAAGCTTGATGTAAGTCTTTAACCTTTGCAACTGCTCCTTTTAGTTTTTTCTTAACTATTTTCCTCATTTTATCATAGTCTCCCTTTCGAAAGTTAAAAGGTAGTACTGTGGAGTTCCTTACTATCCCTCCTCCACTAATTAAATCAAAGGTGATCATGCTATGATCACTATTGCCAAGTGGCCCCAACAACCTTATCTGTTGCACTAGATATGGTGTTCCACTAAGGACTAGATCTAATATGGCTTTCCCTCTGGTTGATTCATGAACCAGCTGCTCCAAGAAGCAGTCATTTATTTTATCTAGGGAACTTTATCTCCCTAGCATGTCCTGCCGTGACACTGACCCAGTCGATACCAGGGTAATTGAAATCACCCATTATTATAATTGCCCTGTAACTTTTGTTAGCATCCTTGATTTCTTTGAGCATTTCATCATCCATTTGTTCATTCTGGCCAGGCGGTCGATAGTACACCCCCACTGCCACCGCCTTCCCCTTTTTGCATGGAATTTCAATCCATAGAGATTCTACAGCAAATTTTGTTCCCTGCAAAACATTAATCCTTTTTGACTCAATACCCTCTCTAACATAGAGTGCAAACCCTCCACCAATTTGATCAGCTCTATCATTACAATATAGTTTGTACCCAGGTATCACAGTGTCCCACTGGTTGTCCTCCTTCCACCATGTCTCTGATATTTCAATCATATCTAGCCTTTCATTTAGTGCTATATATTCTAACTCTCCCATCTTATTTTTTAGACTTCTAGCATTTGCATTCATACAAGCATTTTAGAGACTGTATTTTATTCGTATTAATTTGGCTATTGGTAGACATGGGTAATTTGGGATCTTTAAGCTCTGTCTGCTCCATACTCGAGGGCATTTGGGCTACTTTACTCTTTTTTGGAATCTCTCTGCTTTTGGTAGTATCAATCAAAGATACATTCTTCCGAACCATCCGCTCTTGGGCGACTGTCGGCTTTCCTCTATTATCTAGTTTAACAGCTGCTCTATCTCCTTTATAAAGGTTAATGCCGGCACCCTAGGTCCATCCCGGATAAGGGGAAGCCCATCCCTTCGGAAGAGCCCCTCCTTTCCCCAGAATGTTCCCCAGTTCCTAACAAATCCAAACCCCTCATCTCTGCACCATTGTCTCATCCACTCATTGAGACTCCATAGCTCTGCCTGCCTTTTGGGTCCTGCGCGTGGAATGGGAAGCATTTCGGAGACTGCTACCCTGGAAGTTCGAATTTCACTTCCCACCTAAAAGCCTAAATTTAACCTCCAGAATCTCCCTACCACATTTTCCTATGTCATTGATACCGACATGTACCAAGACAGCAGACTCCTCCCCAGCATTATCTAAGACCTTATCTAGGTGGCGCGTGAGGTCTGCTACCTTCGCACCAGGCAGGCATGTTACCAGGCGATCCTCACGTCCACCAGCCACCCAGCTATCTACATGCCTAATGATCGAATCACCAACTATATCGGCTGTCCTAACCCTTCTCTCATGGGCACATGGACCTGGAGAAACTTCCTCGGTGCGAGAGGGTTTTACATCACCTGGAGGACAGGTCCTAGTTACAGGATCACTTCCTGCTACACCAGGGTGATGCTCTCCTGTCACGTGACCTCTCTCCTTCATGGCAACAGGGATGCTGCTAGACTGGTGGTGGGACTTCAGGACTATATCCCTGTAGGTCTCGTCTATGTACCTCTCTGTCTTGCTTATGTTTTCCAAGTCTGCTACTCTAGCATCTAGAGAACGGACTCGTTCCCTGAGAGCAAAGAGCTCCTTGCACCTAGTGCACACTAAGACCTCTCACCTAGTGCACACGTAAGACCTCTCATCTCTGTCTGCGCTACTCTTTAATGTATACATGCAGCCTATTTGCGAGATCATCCTCTCATTCAACATCTCCAGCCTGATATATGCAGACGATGTCCTGCTGTTTGCCCCATTCAAAGTACTGCACCCTGACTTTACCGCCCTTGTACATTGTTTCAATGCAATCACTGACTGGCTCCAAGCTCAGAACCTCCGTATTAACTTCAAGAAAACAGAGGTCCTGTTCATTACAAAGAACAGAAACTTCTCTCCTCCCACCACCTTGAAGGTGAGAGACGCAGAGCTCCCTAGCAAACCTGTGATATGCTATTTGGGTGTGATGCTTGATCAACACCTCGAATTCAAAGAACACATAAAGAACACCACCAGGATTATATACAACAAAATCAGGACTCTAAGCTATATAAGACCCATGTTAGCTCCCGACAACTTCAGAACAATTTTCCAGGCACTGGTACCACATTTTGACTATGCAAACGTCATTCTGCATGGCCTCCCCAAGAGCACCCTCAACCCTCTACAACTCGCAATTAACGCGGCCGCGCGCATGCTCTATGGTCTATCCAGAAGAACCCACATCACACCCATCCTAAGGGACCTTCACTGGCTGCCACTAAACTGCAGACTCACATACAAGGCACTACTCATCACTTTCAAAGCCCTTAATAGGATATCCCCCTCATCCCTCACAGCCCTCCTTACCCCTACCCCCAACAACAGGTCTAGAAGGACAGTAGCCGCCAATACTCTTATTATCCCTATTGAGTCCACTAAGTGCACACAAATAACCAGGAATAGGGCATTCACCTTCTATGTCCCAAAGTGTTGGAATAACCTCCCTCCAAGCATCAGATCAATAAGAGATCTCACACAATTCAGGAAAGCCCTCAAGCACCACCTATTCCTTCTATACTTTTCACAACCAAATGCATCCCCACCACATCCCACATCCCAACTCACTCACGCAGTGCCCAACACCTCACACACCGAATAAGGCCAGCCGAACAACAGAGCCTTCCATTAGGTACTCCGACATATGTTTATACTGATAAATGTAATAACTAAGAATGACAATAATGATGAATATATACTATAAAACCTGCACTAATCAATTAGTCTGACCTAACATCGAACTTGTAAATAGTTTCTCTGCTACAATTGTGCTAGCTGAGCGTGTAAATACTTCTCCCAGTTACTGATCCAAGTTCCTGTTCCTGTTCAATGTAGCACTAGGCATTTTTCATTGTCTCTTGCAAGAATTGTTAACTACAAACCACACTGATGTTGAAGAGCACGGTATAAAAGAACTGTTAAATAAAAATAAAAAATAATAATAAATAAAATAATAAAACTGGGAGAAAATCATACATGTGACACTCAATGCAAAAGACTGGAAAGCCCCCATCTCGCTGCTGGACTGCTGTCTGCATCTTAGTTTTAAGTTTGTGTTTAGATCTTTAAGTTCTTTACTTATTAAGGGTTGCTATGGATATTTATACTAATAAAACTGTACCGAATACATTTAATATACCTTGTTCACCTGAAGCTTAATTAATCTCAGGTCCTTAGTGTATAACTGATTTGGGTAACGAGCTTCACCTGAGAGCACCTCCTGTCTTTTAAGATGTATAAGTACCTATAAAGCTATGATTATTCCAGGGGTGGGTGGGTGTTGGGGAGGGAGGGAAAGAAATAACACTTATTAAAAGAGGGCTGCTACACAGTACCCTGTCTTGTGCTGCTCAGGTAAGCTATATTCTGATTTGATTTAAATTATAGCTCTTTGCTGCTGCTAGGCTCTAACTTATTATGAAATTTAAACTACAAGCTCTCTGCTGGGTTCTAAATTTAACCAGAAAGCTCTTTTCTGTGTTTTAAATTTAATCTAAAAGTACTTTGCTGATGCTCGGCCCTGAATGACTATTAAATTTAAACTACAAGCTCTCTGCTGCGTATGAAATGTAACCATGCACTTGCCACAGCCATCCTACCATAAATGTTCAACTTGTGGGATTTGCCATCATGCTTTACATTGGCCATTTACTCCTTTTTAACTCTGCATGTGGGGATCCCTGTCTGATGTGATGTGGAAGGTAGCACCTACTGCCCCTGTTCACAGCTACTCTGGTACAGCCATGACAGTCATTTCTATCATTGTTAATCCACATGTTGCCTTGCTCCTGCATCCCCTGACTCATTCACATACTGACCTTGTGCTTGGAATAACAGAGCTGCTATACATTTCTTTGTCGTCATATTTGGATGTCAATTGTCAGGGTTCATGTGGGACTGACATCATGTGTGCCTGGTGTCATCTGTGCCTATGTGCATTTAGCTGTCTGAAGGCTCTGTGATTTACTGCACAGCTGCAGCTACAGTTTCATTGTCAGGCCATAGTTTGTGTACATGAGGTTTAGCATAGATAACAGTGTGTGTGATGGCTCCCATGCTGGGTCTGTGATGGGGCTGAGAGGCACAGGTGGCGAGTCGGTTGGAGTGCAGACAGAGTGTGCTTCCTTCCTTACTGATTTTGACAGTGGGCGCTGGCTGACTGGGGTGTGGGGTGGGTTGAATGACGAGGGACAGAGCTGTACGTGTCAGAGTTCACAATGACTGAGGTGGGCCTTGTGACTTCAGTGAGCCATGCATGCCATTGAGAGGGGGAGGGGGGAATGAGACCCACAGATCATGTCCTAGGATGGTATGTTGGATACACAATGAGCAAGAGACAAAGATCGTCAGGATAAATCCAAAGTTCTTTTATTGAAGTAGTCCCCAACGCGTTTCGGCATGAAATGCCTTCCTCAGGGAGTAACAGCTAAAAGATCAAACATAAAAATTCATAACAATAATAATAAATAACATTAATGGTAAAAAAAAGCCCTAATAACACTAATGACTTAAAGCTCAATTTGAACCTTAAACTACAAACTTCTTGCACCATACTTAAACGTAAACACAGGACAAAAAAATATACATAGGGAAATAAAAGAGTGATTATTATATATGAAAACATAAATATGTATGAAAACTGTATAACAAAGGAAATGTATAAAAAAAGGAAAATGTATAAAAAAATGTATGAAAAAACATCTAGAAAGGACCGTGTTAAAGACATTATACATAAATATGTACTCACATTAGACCAATTCTAAATTTCCTAGTATATCGTGGATAAATGGTAATGTCGTACTGCTGCTGAAGCGCTAGTGCAGCAGGGCTTCAATCATGTATGCACAGAAGATAAATCGTCTTCTATGATGAGAAAACTAAAAAACATATGTACCCTAAGACAATTACTCTAAATAAGCAATATTATCTAAAGGTAGAATAATGAAGAATAGTTGAAAATACACCGGTTTATACAATGGATAATAGTAAATAATGAATAATGCTAAACAATTCCTTAATAGATGTAATTGCATTAAATACAGTAACAATCAATAAACTGTGTTACCGCAAAATTGTAAGCCATGGGCATAATAGTACGTTACTGTTGAACAATGTTCTGAATGCATACTGGAGACTAAACACCGCGGGTCTGTCACATTTTAACATGTTGCCAATTTATGGAGTGTGCAGATAGAGTACATTACGTGCTATATTAGTGCTATTGTTCTAACCCAACTTATAGTACATACTATGGCACATGGGTAATCAAAAAACTATTAACTACTTCTATTCATAAAATTTATAAAACTATATGAAATCAGAAGGACAAGTAATTGTAGAACTAATATTGTCAACATAAACTAAAACATGGGGAATAGTTGAGCTTACTTAAAATAAGATTATCATAGTCGCAGATATGATTCCAAACTATTATTGTTTGTTATAGATTAAAAATGTGAATGTTTCTTACTAAAAACACCCAAATTAAATACTAAAATTTTGGCGTTCCTATGTTTCTCTCAACGGACTCGTAGTAAAGACTGCGGTGTAATCCTATAGTTTGTCTATTAGAGTCCCACTTTAACATGGTGCATATATGTTGTCTCAGATCGTCTTAATCTTATGCTGATGTAAGGGCTATGTAATTGAAATCATAACAATGTTATAAAGGTTAAGAAGACTATTTGCTAAAGCCCCGTTGTAGCAGTAAAGGTTATTTGTCGGAGTTGTAGCTTATTTTATGCCGATAAGAACTACTGTATGATTAAAATCCTAGCACTGTCTTAAAGATTCCACCGAAATGTTCACTGTAGCTCTCTTAATACATTGAGAACATATGTTAAAATAAATGTTAAAATAGCGGCTTGGCTTGGTGACATGTGTTTTTTTTAAAAAATGATGTAGACACATCCACGACGTTACTGACAATGTTTCTTCGAATTAAATGCTAAAACCGCATAAGAAAAGTGTGGAATATTAGCTGGAATATCTTCTTACAAAATTGCTCTAAAAGACAATGTTATCTAAAAATAATATAATGAAGTATAGTATAGAACTGCACTGGTGTTGCAATAGATGACAAATAAAGAGTAATAATGAATTACAATGAACACTACCCTTGAAGATGTAGTGAGATAAAATTCAATGACGGTCCACCGACTACATGTCTAAAAAATGTGAACCATGGACTTGTTAATATATGCTACTGAACAATGTTATGAGTGCAAACTAAAGACTTAAACACCGCAAATCTGTCACGTATTATCATATTACAGATTCTAGGACTGTGCAGATCTTCAAGCTCAATGCTGGGATACCACTCTCTCCTCTGCACTAGATAAGGTTGCTCCTCTACGTCCCCCCTCTGTCGCTCGTCGTCATCCTAACTCCCCTTGGTTTCACCCAGGTTTCCGTCTCCTTCCCCGGCTACATTATCACATTTTCGTTACTGTCATTTTCACTATCGTACCCTTCTGAACTCAGCAAAACGGGACTACTTTTCTAATCTTATTTCCTCTTCAACAAATTCCACACGTCAACTTTATCGCATCCTTCATTCCCTTTCTGCATCCTCATCGTCCCCTAATACTGCACTTCCTGTCTCGCCTTCCTCTAATAACCCCATTCCTGCTGTTTTGGCTTCTCATTTCGTCACTAAGGTTCTTTCTATTTGACAGTTCTTCCCCTCCTGCCCCCCCCTCTTTCTCCCCCTCCCCCTCTTTCCCCGGTTTCCTCTGCACCAGAGGTCTCCCTGTGTATTCCCCCCCTCTCCCACTGCCGGTCTGTCTTCCAACCTATTACCCTATCAGAACTGACCAATGCCCTCTCTACCACTCGGAAAACCACCTGTCTGTCCGACCCTATTCCCTCCCACTGGCTGTCTGAGTCTTCATTGGCTCTGCTTCCTTTGGTTCTTTCTATCTTTAACACTAGTTTGTCATCCGGTACCTTCCCTTCACATTGGAAACACGCCCTGATACGTCCTCTTTTGAAGAAACCCTCTCTGGATCCTTTCGCACCATCTAACTGGCGCCCTATCTCTAATCTCCCCTTTCTCTCTAAGCTTCTCGAAAGGTTGGTTTTCTCTCAGCTGTCTTCGCACTTAGAGGATTCCTTGGTTCTTCACCCCCGTTAATCTGGTTTCCGTCCTGGGCACAGTACTGAAGCTATCCTTATTTCTTTTCTTAATGAGTTGCATGTTGCCCACGACCACGGTTCTATCTCTGTAGCTGTCTCACTTGATCTTTCTGCTGCTTTTGATGTTGTTGATCACCGCACTCTTCTTCTAAGGCTTCGTTCTATTAGTCTTTCTGGTCTGGTCCTTCGCTGGTTTCACTCATTTCTTTTCGACTGGTCTTTTTCAGTACTTTCTGGCTCTGACTCATCTACTCCGACACCTCTTCCCTGTGGTGTCCCTCAGGGTTTTGTGTTGTCCCCCCTGCTGTTTAACATTTTCCTGGCCCCTCTTGCTTTACTCATTCAGCAGCATGGTATCTCTGCGTACTATTACGCAGATGATATCATTCTTCTTTTCCACACCTGTTCTCTCATGCCTGATATTGGTCCCCTCAATGTTTGTCTCTCTGCTGTCTCTTCCTGGTTTTCAGAGAACTTTCTACATGTTAATTTGTCCAAGACCTCGGCTATCTGGTTCACTGCTGGTGCTCCTATTCCTACTCTCGCTCCATCTCTTTCTGCCGGTCCTATCCCTCTTGTTACGTCCCTGCGCTATCTTGTTGTCACTTTGGATTCAGCTTTAACTTTCAAAGACCACGTTTCTTCTATTGTCCAACATTCTTTCTGTATGTTGCGGCAACTTCGTGCAGTCCGGCCTTTTCTCTCCCCCTCTTCCATGACCACACTTCTTCTTTCCCTCGTTGTTTCTCGTTTAGACTATTGTAATGCTTCCCTGGCCGGTCTCCCACTCACTCAGCTTCGCCAACTCCAATTAGTTCATCACACTGCTGCCCGTCTTCTGACCAATACATCCCAATCTGCCCATGTCACCCCCCTTCTCATTCATTTACACTGGTTGCCTATCCCTTTTCGTATCTAATATAAGATTCTGACTTTTGTTCACAGGGCTTTGCACACTGGTGTCCCACGCTATCTCTCTGATTTGGTTCACTTCCATTGCCCCTCTAGAGCTCTTCGATCGATTCATGCTAATCGCCTTTTTATTCCACCTCTTCTAGGGTTCGTCTCGAATCCACACGTTCCTCTGCTTTCTTTTTCCTTGGTCCTCGTCTCTGGAACTCATTGCCATTAGCCTTACGTCTGGAATCTTCCCTCCGCACCTTTAAAGCCTCTCTCAAGACCCACCTCTTTTGCACAGCTTTTGACATTCCTCCTCCTCCTCCTCCTGCCGGCAACTGATTGTTTCCCTTCCCTCTGTTTTGCGCTTATTGTTTCCCTCTGTTTTGCGCTTATTGTTTTCCTCTGTTTTTCGCTTATTGTTTCCCTTCCCTCTGTTTTTGCGCTTATTGCTGTACTGTTTCTTCTTTTATTGCTGTCCCTTTTGTAAACAAATAGCGTTCCTTTCTGTTTCCTTTCTTCAGTAGTCTCCTTTGTTTTTATTGTAAACCGCCGCATGCCTCTTGGTTTAGGCGGTATAATAAGTTTTAAATAAAGATAAAGATAAAATATGTTTGGCCAGGTTCTTGGACAAGATCCCTAAAGCATTGTTAGTGAGGACCCCAGATTTGCACTGTGTGCCCCATTGCAAGCATTGTGGATCATGTGTGTCTTTTGGAGTACCTGTTAGGTACCTGTGCCCTAGTTTGGACACTTTGGTCACAGGATACTGTGCATGATGGAACTTGGTCAAACACAGCTTTGCATATTTACAGGTCTTCTATTCGCATATGTCACCTAGGCATCCGCCTGGTCCACCCTGTGCCCCTGTGGCCCCCAACTGCATGATCCTCATGCACCCTCCTATGCCCCATTTTCACCATCAACATAGTGCCCTTTCATAACTGGTGTCACAAGGTAAACCCAGGGGACCCAGAAGAAATGGAGATTAACGGAGAAAATCAGGCAGAACCTGATGAGGTAAACAAAAACATGTTAAATAGTTGCTATGAGCAACCACAGCACACGTGGAAAAAGGGTAAAAAGACACACCCAGCCAGCATGAGAATGGAGGTTGATTTACCTGATAGGGATCAGCTGAGAAGGGGTGGAACCCGGGGACAGATACATAAGGCACACTCACAAGCAGTGAGGGAGAGTGAGCACGGACAGAGGTGGAAGCAACAACCTCAGTCGTGGGAACGGAGGGAAAGAGAAAGAAACACTATAAGCCAATCTCATCTCCAGGACCAAAGTTGGTGGAAGGAAGGAAATGAGAGAGAGTGTCAGCAACATATACCAGAGGACAGCTTGAATGAGTCTCAGGACTATGTGAGTACGTGTGGAGATCAGCTGTTGAACACAGAGTGTGTGTGTGAAAGCCAGAAGAGAAGAGGGAGGAATCCTGTTGCAGGAAGCAAGGCATTCAAAGTGGAACAGGATTGTTTTACACCCGAATGGGCTAAGTCCAGGATTAATAGAAGAAGCCAGCCTAGAGCAGAGATAAAGGGAAAAGGAAACAACTTCTTTCCTTGTACGGGCAGTTACAAGAGAAAGGAAGGTCTCTTACCTTATAATTCTGCTAGCAACTTTAAATACTCAGACTTCTCTCGAGTGCCGTTGTCAGCACTGGAAACTCCCACAGCTGTATCAGAGGAATTAGCCTTTAACCCATTCAAGGCAGGACACAAGCTGTTTGACTCTAATACCAGTGTTTATGGGCAGTTACCTCATAGCTTTACACAGGAGGAGTGCTCTTACAAGCCATTATCCAGAGTATACGGTAATACCCAGCAGTGTTTTAGCCTAGAGCCAGGAAGCAGTCACGTAGCTGACGTGATTAACCAGAGTGAGCTCGGCAGGACAGCTGCTACAGAAAACGTAGGTACAAATGGTTATCCTTTAATGCCACATGATATTTCTAATGTACCAGATAACACTGAACCCATGGAATGCTCGTTAGTGACAACTGAAGAGGAAGAGTTTTCACTGAGATAAGAAAATACATGTACAAGGAAGGTTTAAACAGCAACACAGTAACTGGCAGAAGTTGCTTGGTTTAAAGTGAATCCTGATTGATTTATATCAGCAAAAGAAAAGGATTAAGTGCTCATGAAGAGAACTGTTTTTCTTTTGTTAAAAAGTTAAAGCTGAGGAAAGCACTTTTTGTTCAATGTTTGCTTCTGTTATTTGCCAGAGTGGCTTTTGATTATTTTGTTCTTCAAGAAAAAGAATACCTCATTGGACGGGGAATAAAGCCCTTGATTTAAAGTGTGAACTGTGTGTTTGAGTGATTACAAGAAGACGGTACAACTACCACCCACAGAGGGCCAGGCAGGGCTATCTATAGCATATAGAAAGCCAAGAAAAGGTATTAAGCCATAATACCAGTCTCCACCGGAGGGGCCCGATGAGGGTGTGACACTGGGCACTATGTTGTTGCGGCAAATAGAACACTACTATAACTTTCTTGGGCTTACATATCTGTGCAGCACATTTCAGACATTTTAATAGGCTCTCTCTCCTCAAACTGCACCCTTACGGACAGGTTTTCACTTGCTGTAATGTTCCTGGTGTTAAGGTGACAACGTTAAAGGAGCCGGGCCTTGTTCCCGCCCACTCCCCGCCCATTGGCCCCCTACTCTCTTTCTTCTTTCTGCCCATAGGACGCATTATGCTGCAGTTCCATTAGCGCGCTAAGGTGTCATTTTAAGCGTGTTAGAGGTGCAATTGCACCGTTAGCATGCGCTGACGGCACACTTGCTCCTTTACCACAGTTTAGTAAACATATCCCTTTGTTGGATATGTTTATAAAATACTCTAACCATTTGAAAGCTAGGTTGGAGCAGTTAGATAATTTTTCCAGATTTGGCTAAAGAAGCCCGCCATCGCAGGAAAGAGTTTCTGGTATTGTGTCTGAGAGTTCTTCAGCTTGGGGGGTTGTATTTTCTTAAGTATCCATGTAAATGCCTGGTGAAACTGCAAGATAATTCCTTTGTATTTCTTTATCCCTCTCAACTGATTTCCTTTTTGAATTATAAGGGGCCTTGGGGGGGGGGGGAGGGGAAATGAGTGGACCTCAGAGCTGTGATATTGGTATATCTGACTGCTGACATCTGTATGTTTCCTTGGAATAGCTGGGTTTGTTTTTCTTTTTCTTGAATCTCTATATTGTGAGCTAGTGGAGGTTTTTTTTCTTTTGAATTGTTTCCTTTTACTTTATCATTGTTATTGTTTTGCCTAGGTCTTCCTCCTTTTATGTAGCAAGTGATGTAACTTGTAATAATATTTGAAAATTCAATAAACAAATTTTAAAAAAGACAGTCATATTACAAATATGATGCATGCCAGTGGGTTGCAGCCTAAGGTAAAAAGAAAAACAAAAGCCCTGTACTTCCTACTATAGGTATCACTGGTCTATTTCGAAAAAGGTAGTGCTTACAGTATGAAAATTCAAAACAGATAACTGAGAGAAGCACTGGGACTATGAAAAAAACAATGGCAGAAATAACTTTAATTTTTGTTTCTGATTTAGATCCCTGATGCAGGCCTAATGGACAAAACTTGGCAAGTCAGGTCTTTTACATTGAATTGTAGGGTCTCCTACACCGAATTGTTTGGAATAAAATTGTTTTCTGACAATATCAGCTTGTGTGTTCGTGTCTTCCTGCTTTTTGTGGACTCACAACACCAATATGTACTAGAAACCATATAATCTTCCTATGAAGATACTTTTGTAAAGACCACATTCCAAAAAACAATGGGGGGCATTTTCAGCGGCAGCGGTCAGCGTTGCCAAAGCGGCTGGCCATCGCCGCTTTAATCCATTGATTTTTTTATTATTTCTAGATTTCTGCAATTACAAACAAACAAAAACATTTGTACAGAAAAAAGATGCAAACATAATCATATCATAAAGGAATAAACAAATCATGAAAATAAAGAAATGATGAATCTTACAAGCCCACGATAATGGGGTTAAGTGACAACTCAGAAATACAGAAGGGAAATGCAGTACTAGTATTACAAGATAGCAAGCAGCTGTTCTAACACAACAGGTTATAACTAATTAAAAAATATATATACTTCACAGATCTAGCATCAATCAACTGCAAGGCACTAGGTTTAGGAAGCAAAAATTCACGCCTCCTTTTCTGTGTTTCTCTGGCTAAGTCTGGAAAATTACTAATGAGACATCCAAAAAAGGAACTTTTCTTAAAGTACATCTTCAAAATCCAATTTCTATCTGTGTTCAAAGCACAAGCTACTAATAAAGTAGCAGGAACCACAGCTGCAATATCTGAATTCTATAGCAAAGCAGTGACATTTAACATCCATTTCTTGAACTTGTTCTGAAGCAGACGTTTTCCCTGCAGGGATTTAATAAGTTTTGGATACAGGAAGGATAGACGCTTCTGGAATCTGCAACACCTCCAACAAATATTTTTCAAACATCTCCCTCCGAGATGTGATTGGTGATTTAAGAAAATTAATCAAAGGGAGGTTACAAGAACGGGAAGAGTTTTCCAAACTCTTCACTTTCGATCTTGAAAGGTATTCTCTTTGATTAGACAAGTTGACATCCTGGAAAGATTGAATCTGAATCCCATGTTCACAAGAAACTGATTTCAAGGAAACAATAGCATCTTCGTTCTCCTTAGTTTGAGAGATATTCCCCTGCCACTTAGCTAATACTTGTGTACAGAGAGAGCCACGATGAGCTGATTTGGAGAATCCCAAATTATCTCAAGTGTAAAATGAGTAGGTTTTGCAAGAGTAAAGACATCAGAAGGGGAAAATTTCAAAAACAAACCTGGCCCAAGCATGGAACCTCTTCCCAACTCAACATCAGCCGACTCCCGAGTGGTTCCCAAGATCACACCTTACTTCACCTTCTAAGCCTTCTGCATGCTGCCTCCAAAGGAATCTTGTACGAATGGGGCCACACCAACACCACCAGCAACTTCCCCTGAAAAGAGAGAGCTGACCGTACCAACTTCTAGTGCAGGCCCTCAGGAACTGTCCTGCAGAGGTGTAGCTGTTTGCAGGAGGAACCATTCCTCTGGGGAAAGAATTAAATCAAGATCCAATAAAAGATGCCAGATCAACAGACCTCATTGTTGATACAGCCTGATGCAATCCAGAGTCCACAGCCTGAACTGCCCCAGGAAGAGCATAGTGGTCCATCGGGCTTTGTGGTTCTTCCTCGGTCTGCCTTTTCTTTTTCCCATCAAAGGTAGGAGAAGCACGGAGCTGCCATTTTGGGCCACACTTTTCTCTCCTAACGCTTTAAATTAAACTTGGATATTCAGTGCCAGGGTATATCCAGTGACCAACATTTTCAATAAAATATATTAAAAATGCTATAAAATAATGGATGTAAAAAGAGAGGTGATATAATATGGACATAATATGGATATTTGAATTTTCCAAATAAATACTCTTAATTCCAAAAAAGAATAATGGGGTGGGGATGGTAGACTTGGCTCCTCTTGCATCAACAGTACTAAGCCAGGACCAGTAGGCACCAATCATACAATGGCGGGGGGGGGGGGGGGACACAGCGTATTTAGGACCATGAATAGGCATCATAGAGATTGGGGTAAAGGGCCGGTGCTGTAAATGAAAAGGTAGCTAGTTGCAGAAAAATTAGGATACATTTTATTAAAGATTATGAGGTGCAGTAAAGGATGGAAAAGAGATAAAAATAATATACATCAAAGTCAATAATGGCAGCAGTTATAAAACTCTCTAATTTTGCAATCACAATAACAATCCCAACTATACATTGCTTGCCAAGATACCAGATGCTCTACAACAGATACCTACTTATTTTGCCCCTTCAACTCCCAATACACTTGCACTAAACTCAAACAGTAAGGCAGGCATTTTGATCCCTGAAAATTGGAGTTGAATGTCTGACTTGGATGTACAAGCCCCAAACAAGCCCAGGACCGTATTCTGCTCCTCCTGCTCCCTGCATGTACAGGGCTGTTGTGCGGGGAATGCTGGACAGGGATGGGAGGGAATTGGACAGAGGCAGAGCAAGGGAATGGCAATGTGGCTGGACATACAGGGTCTATTCAGGTCAGGGCCCTGTATGTCCACTGGCTATCTGCTGCATGTCCAGTTTATTCTACCCTGAATATGGAATAAGTGTCAGGCGCTGCAATGATTTCCATCCTCAGCCCCTACTTCCCCAGTGTGCCGCCACAGGGGTGATTCTGGAGCCCAATTCTGGGCTTGGGGGACCCCCTTGAGGGCTGGGCAGTGGGGAAAAGGGGTGTTTGTACCTCTGCTGCACTGGCACACCAGTAGGAACATTGGAAAGGCTGGACAGGCAGGGCTCTGAGCTTCTCCTGCAGCAGAATGTGGGACATGCCGGGCCGGCCAAATGCCCTGATTCTGCTACTGCAGGAATGTATAGCTCTCACGGTTGCAGAATCAGGTACATATCGGCCCCATGCAACTTTTGTGTGTGTGTGGATGGCTCAGACATGCCCCACTCAGAATCAGCCTTCATGTGACCCCCTGAGCCACCTGTGCTCAGTGTTCTTGAGTGAAGTACAAGTCAGTCCTGAACCAATATTCTCTTATAGGTGAATCCTGAGTTCCACCCCGCAGTCTATGCCTCTGTGCAATGCCAGTAACTCAAACCGCAGCGTTCCCCACCAGTACCTCTGTAATTAAGCTTAATTACTATTATTACTGGCCAGTAAAGAGTGTGGGTGCATGCACAGTCCCATCACTGATACTCTGAGTCCCTCATGTGGACTAGGTTCGACTCCATTGGTCCTGGAATTCCACTGGGGGGTAATTTCTCCAAATGGGTTAGTTTTGCACATTAGTAAGACTAATAAGGGTTAAACTATCGCAACATAAACCAACACCCTACTGCGACTCTCTAAATGCGAACACCAAGCTGCAAAAGAGACACATCATCCCGGCACAGTATATAATATCCCCGACAAAAGCTTTTGTTTCACCAGTTAGGCTTCTTCAGGGTTTCTTAACAATTTACTATACACTTTCTGGATGTTCAAGTTACGAAATATATATAGAGATTTTTTACAACTATCTATACTAAACCCACAGATAAGAACACTCTTTTACTCTTCTCCAGTTTTCACCCAGATCACTTGAAACGCAGCTTGCCATATTCACAATTGCTTCGATGTAAACGCATTTGTTCGTCTGAACATGAATTCGATATACAGACACGAAAGATGATACTGAAGTTTCAACAGCGTGGATACCCAGGTACTGCTTTAAAAAGAGCTTATAAAAGAGCTAAATATAACCATCATGAATGGTTACTTAAGCCTAGATCCAGCAATACAGAACCTGATGAACTTTCTGAGATATCTCCAATTACATGTGTATTGCCTTACTCTAGTTTTTCTAGTCGGATCACTGCCTCTATTCGTAAAAGGTGGAATGTTCTCAAGTCTCATCCTAAGTTGTCTGATAAGACCTTACGTGTGGCATATAGTAGGGGGAGAAACATCAGGGATCAACTTTGCTCCGCGGCTCCTCGACAACAAATTTCTGGCGTAATCCATCAACATAAGAAATGTGGACGATGTTCGTTTTGCAACATGATGGAAAGCCAATTGTGTATGAACTATAAGAGTAAAAGTCATTTGTATGATCAAGATGCATCGTGTAATACTCTCTTTGTGGTGTATGCACTGTGGTGTCCCTGTCCTAAGCTATATATCAGGAAAACTACTCACCCTTTGCGGACACGATAAGCTGAACATAAATATAGTATCAATAAAGCTAAACTAGAAACATTCCTTGTTCAACATTGTATTTCCTGCAATCATACTTTTGAAGATTTACGATGTACGGTATTAGAATATGTCCCCTTAAACATACGGAGAGGGGATAGAGGACGTCTGTTGCTTCAAAAAGAATAAAGATGGATATATGATTTAAACACTAGATCCATATGGATTGAATGATAAAATAGAATGGACACTTTTCATTTAATTGCAAGCCAGGTGACTGTGGAGTTTTGGCCTGATTTTTTCATTTTCATTTTTAATCCTTTTTCTAGTGTTTTAATTAGGTTGTTGTGGCGATATTTTTAGTATGGTTAGAATGAAAGATATTATGTCATCTTTTGTGAGTGAATCACGTGTTCTGATGCCACTTTAAAAGTGACTGACATCAGATGCTATAGCAGTGAAAGTAGAGAGGTATTTTGTATCCGACATTTAAGATGTAAGATGACGATACTGTTGTTAAGAAACCCTGAAGAAGCCTAACTGGCAAAACAAAAACTTTTGTTGGGGATATTATATACTGTGCTGGGATGATGTGTCTCTTTTGCAGCTTGGTGTTCGCATTTAGAGAGTTGCAGTAGAAATGGAAGTTTGCTTTCTGACATGAGCCGGATCTCTGGATCATTCAGATAAGTGGATAAATTTGTATTGACAGGCGTATAAATACTGCTGTTTGAAAATATTTTTTTTTCTTTTTACAGGAAAGTAACTGAGGAATCTCTATGCTCCGGTTTTCTGTCAACATGCAGACACTTCTAATTTTCTGTAGATGTGTTTGGGAATCCCAATAAAGTATTTCTTGGTTGGTGGTGAGCTTAAGTTATATGTGTAGTAGTATATATGTAGTATAAGGGAATAGTGAAAGTTTGAATTCAAAAGTGTAAAGGCAGTGACCCATGATGCAAGTGTCTGCTCTTAATCCCTATGGTGACGTGTTCGCCGCATGTCGGGGGTAAGACTATTCTGAGGTCTTGTTTGCCTTATTCAAGGGTTAAAAATAGTATTAAAAATAGCATTAGAGGAAAATAATATTGTTTCAGCAATTTGGAGTTGTTGACAAAGATAGGTCAAGGGTGTTGGTTTATGTTGCGTTAGTTTTGCGCATATCATGAGGGTCATGAACCTTACTTCTAAGTCAAGGTGGGCGGAATATGATCTCGGTCCCCCAAATCTAGTGCTAATGCTGGTATAATACTTACATCATGCCAAAGAGAGCCATGTGTGGGTAATTTTTTAAGGTGTGCCGGTTGATTCTTCTTAATCAAGCTTGTTGCATCCAACACAATAGGAAATATCTCTGTTTTTCTGCCACATTTTCTTAGTCTCTGACTGTATTTTTTGGTATTTGAAGATATTCTCCCTCTCAAGATGATTCACAGAATAGTCACTTGTGACTGACACCTCTATAATAAATACCTTTCTGGTGTTCTCCTTTACCACTATGTCCAGTCTTTTTGCATCCAACTTTTTATCGGTAGGGAAGGAGGATGTTGCATAGCCCCTCTCTCCTTGGAGCCCCTTCATGGGACTCAAAGCAGGCTCCCAGGTACCTAAAACAATAATTTTTCTCTCCACTGTTTGCATTCCTTCCTGCTTTATGTTGCTCTCCATATTAACGCAAAATCCATGGAGTAACACACAACTTCCTTTTCCAAACACGAGATAACTATAGTCACTCTGATCTGGTTCTAGATCAGGATAACTTCACAGAGATTCTTTCAACAACATGTCATAACATTAATCTAATGTTAGTGACACACCCAATAGTTTTCATTCAAGTATCTGTACATTGTTCTGTTAACTGGAAGTTCTGAATTTTTGACATTTATTTCTGTAACTACCTCAGTTTCCAGAAGCACACTCTTAATCTGGAATCTTCCTTTCAAGACTATCAGATTCACTATATCCCTATAGAGTTCCAAGGTCTAGGCCACCTGGGATATCATCTACACTTTTTGATCTGTCATTTTGAACTCCTGCGTCACCCAGAACTAGCCAGATTTGGTCAGATTCAGATTCAGACTCAGACTTCTTTTCTTCTGACAAATCAGTATTTCATACTTGCCAAAAAACAATTTCAGATAAATGTACAGTTTCACTAACCTTTGCACTGTCTTCAGCATCTACCAGAGTATACAGTTTAATATGGTAAGGTGTAATACCTTTATCTTCCTAGTTCTGGAACATATTCTGAAAATATTTTCATGAGGTGCAAACAACTTTATCACTTCATAAAGTGTGGACTCACACACATCTTGTATCTTTTGTCTACCCTGGAAGTTAGGTCTTCTAAGGAGAACCTCATCACTGACACCTATTAGTGCATCTTCTGGGTCAGAATAACAGAATCCTCACCGGATGAATACTTCCTTTCCCTGGCTACTGTTCTGTACTATCATATTTTCATAGACAATCTCCATCTTCCTCTGTAAGCAAACTTCAGGAGACTTCCTCAGAATATCTGCCATGGTAACAGTCAGCAGTAGACTTGCAATCCAGAAGGTCCTAATAAAAGGCCATGCCAATGAACATCTTGCTATGTAGTTTCCACTGCAACTCATCTTTACAGAAAGGACAATGGTGAATTTGGGCCTCTCTGAGGAAGTATCTTTAGCAAAATATTGGCTTCTGGTATTGTGACCCATATTCTTTTTCTGCTTCCAAGTCAAATTTCCTGAGGGTGAATATTTCCACTGCATCCATCATTTCAACCCTTCTGTAATTAGGTTGGTTGTTCCTCTGATCACACTTTCATCAGAGACCTCCATCACAAGTTTTGTGTCTTCTTCGATTAAAGGAATATTTTGTGGACCATTTTCCTGGGTCTCAATCGCCTTAGGCTTGATTTCCTTATTCAAACCCTTGGATTCAGTGATGGCTCCATTTCCTTGATCTGTTTCAGATCCTGTTCTGTTTCTCCCTTCTGGATTATTCTTCCCTGGTTCCATCTCTCATTCTTTGCCTTCACACACATTTCCTTCTCCTATACATACAGCTGCTGGCTGTGACATTTCAGAATGGGCAAAAGAAGGATTTAAATTTGAAGACAGAACTTGGAACCTTACCAAGAATATGGAATGAGCTTCTAATCTTCCACTATACTTTGGGAAATATCTGCTCCCTTCTCTGTAGTTTTGGATGGACTCACAACTTGTTGGCATTCAGACTGTTTTCTGGATACCTGAAGTTGTTTATTTTTCATCTTTTCTTTCATATTCACAGAACATGGGCAAGCACTTGAACAGTCCTTCCAAATCTTGGAGAATGTCTATTCCCATTATTCCACATGTTTGTTCCTCACTTTTTACTTCTTTGTTAGGATCATCTCTTATAACAGAAATGTTCCTTGGTGTCAAAGTTTGTCCCATGTTGGTTATTTCTGCTTTAAAACAATCAATGACTTGGAGTGTCATACTATTTACTGCTTGAATCTTGAAAGTCCCTGTAAAATACTAGTTCAACAGACTCTGGCTTAGGGTTGATCTCCCACCTGGTGTACTTCTTTTTGGTTCTCCTGAAAATTCAGGTTGAAGTATAAGCTGATTTCTTCTGTTGGGAGAACTTGTCTTGCTGTAAGATGAGCTTCTCTATTTTCTGGTATGAAACAGTTATAGCCATTGCCATGTGATCAGGTGCAGCTGACTTTGCTCTCACGGCCACCTCAGTCATGGACCTCGTCAGAATCTGAGTGGTGCTCCTGTTTCCACCTGCTTGATCCCTTCATCCTCTTCAGCCCATCCCATTGCAGACTGTAACAGCTCAGGGAATATCAAATTTGGATTCCCGCCACATCTCTGCTTAATCTCCCTTGCTTGTCTTCTCTTTAACCCAGAGATAAATTCCTCTTTCAGCTTGACCGCATGGTTTCCAATGCAAGTGTAATTTCTAGCAAGCATTTTGGAAGCTTTCTCCTGTAGGCTGTAGTCATAGTCTCTGGGGCTTTCTCCAGGCAGTTGCTTTCAGCTTCATAACTCTTTCAGTCTCTCTGCTAAGAGGCACTTTCATCCCTTATCTCTATAATCAAGCTCAATTACTATTGCTACTGGCCAGTGTAGAGTATCGGAGCAAACACAATCTCATCACTGATACTCTGTGCCCTCCTGCAGGCAAAATGGCTCTATGGGTCCTGAAAGTCACCTGGGGCAATTTCTACAAATGGGTTAGTTTTGTACATCAATGAATATAACTGCCTAAGGGAAAACTACAACTAACTAATGAATAATGGGATACGGTAATGGTAAGAGGCATATTTGTATGCTCAAAGATATTCTTTTTGCGTTTGGTGGAACAATTGTATCTATAATCCATGAATAAGCCTAATTTGGTGAAACAAAAGCTTTTGTTGGATAGCTTGCCGTGGAGACAGGCAGCTTGGACTGTTTGTTGACAGCGGCTTGCGGTTATAATTGAATCAAGTAATTCTCAACCATCGATGTGTGCTGGACACAGAAGTTGCTCAGATAAATGACTATATATCTTTATCGGGTGTACAGATATGCTGACCTTTAAGAGTTTTTTTCTATTTTATTATAGGTAAAACAGATTGATCTTGTGGGTTCCGGAACTAGGTATATATTCCATATACCACATAAAGTGCAGACACCTTCTTTTAAATTATGTTTGTGTGTTGTCTAGTTTTGAAGGATCCTTAAAAGTACTTTTGTGGATATATAATCATTAATTTGAGGTGAATTTGAATAAAGGATATAAAATTAGTGAAAATATTAAGGCTTGAGACCTATGATGTGAGCGTCTGCCTTCTCCCTATGGTGACTAGTTTCGCCAAATGTAGTAAGGCCATCCTGAGGTCATTAATGCCACACTGAATTTATGATGTTTTTACTTTTATAAAAAGAATATAAATATTTGAAGATTGTGTTGAATTTTTGGACGTTACTAAGGGTATATTTCATTAGTTTGTTTTAATTTTGTACATACCATGACATTCATGAACCTCACTCCTAAGGCAGGGTATGTGAAGTATGATCTCAGTCTCTCAATTTTACTGCTAATTCTCACCATAATACTTATATCATGCCAAAGAAATCCTGCTTCAGGAGTTCATAATATGTAACAGTATAGGGAAATTGTCAAGTGTGACTGGAAATTCTTCTTAATCAGGCCTGTGGCCCTCAATTTGATGGGAGCTAGAGGCATTGGGTGTCCCTCGGAGATCTGTGGTGCTCCCTTGCTATGGGAATATACGCCTACTTGTCTCTCTATGTGCCCAATTGTCTACAAACTAACAACAAACCCCCAAATTCTCTCTAGACCCTGCCAAAAAGAGGTTGTACTTTGTGTGCGTGCACTATCTCTGTACTGTGCTCTACATAAAATGGAAAATAAAACAGGGCCAGAAGTTTCTGTCTGGCAAAGATTTCTGTTACTTTGATCACAAACAAACAGGCAGCTGCTGTCCTTCTGGGGTGCAGGAGCTCTCAGGGTCCATGCAGCTCACCACAGCTTCAGTAACGTCCTCAACCCTGCTGTTCCTGTTTAGAATGGGTAATGGGTATCCTGAAAGCCAGACTGGTTAGGGAGTTTTCCAGGAATGGCTTATAAGTATGCATCTGATCCTTTTGAAGCTTCTCAACTTGCTAGGATCTTTAAATTCAGAGTCACTACTGTAATCCTATTCCAGCAGTCAGTGTTGGCTTTTTTAATAGAATGCTTTATTTACTTTTTTCATGTTTGTTCCAATATTTACATTTTCAATTGGATTTGAAAGGAGTAATGTAAATATAATCTGTACCTCAAGTAAATAATCAAAACTCTATAAATGAAATGTACTTTGCTCATCAATTCCCAGAAGTATACAAACTCATTAATATCTTTAGAGGTACGCCAAGACTAGATAAATGAAGAGTGCCAAATTGTCAGATGACAGGAACAAAATTGCAAACAAAATATTTTCATTCTTTAACAAGACTGAAAATTAAATTGACTACAGCTGTAAAATTATCAAATGACTAGACTGTCAGAAAACTATCTTTTGATACTTCTTCTATAGAAATCTGAAGCTTCTCATCTTCATTCGATTTAGAGAAAATGCAGGACTACAAGTCCCACAATTCAGTACAATTAGAGTTAAAGAAACAAAGTTCACATAATTCAGTGTTTCTTATTTCCTTCTTGGAAGGTCACTTAGTCAGTCAGGTTTTCACGATTAAGTAATGAATAAGCTTGCAATGAGGAGGATCCATTGTGTGCAAATCTATTTTATGCCTATTCATTGTAGTAATCCTGAAGACCTGACTAGCCAAGTGTGATTCCAGATGAGTGTTGAGAAGCACTGGCATAGCTAGCTTCTAAATGACCAAAATATAACACTATTATACACTATGAATTTTCAGTAGACTGCCTAAGTGCCAAGTCAGTAGGTAACTTTGCAGAGTTGCCAAGTTACCCAGTTTCAGGAATGACATTTTAAGACAGTCCTGGATTTCTGACAATCTCATCATGATGCATCATTGGACCTGCAGCACTAATTTCAATGGGTAAAATCAGGGACTACAAATGCCATGCTGAATTGCAATGCAAATTTAAAACCAGAACCAGAGCATAGCCCCTTCCAAACATGATATCTTCCTTTTTACGCTTTGTAAGTAGTGGTGCTTTATGTTTACCATTAGTAGCACTATTGGCCAGCTTGGTTATGGGGATTTCAAATGTGGTTCTGGTCATTTAATATGTTTATTTGCCTTTTTGGTTCCTGCACATGTATCACTGCTATCACTTTTCTGGGTTTCCCTGGCTTTGCTGTACATTGCTGACTGAAATGGCTTCTCTCTCCTGCAAATGTGCCTCTAACGCGAGGTTTTCACTGGCGCTAAGTTTCAGACCTTCATTTCATGGCGTAGTGTGCATGGGGCCTCTCCCCACCCACTCTCTGCCCATTGACATCTCATCTCCACCCCTGGGGAGCCTTACTCTGCCCTTGGGGAAGCCTTACGCCACCCTCTGCGCACCTTAACACCGCCGCAGACATTATCACATGATACGTGATGTTCTTGCATGGTAAAGCGCCATTATCATGTGTTAACATCACATATCATGTGATAACGTCACAGCTGTGATGTTAGCGCCGTTTAGTAAACATATGTAAAAAATACTATTAAAGCTTTGGAATTACAGAGCTTAAAAGGGAGAGAGGAGGCATTGTGGGTTAAACTAAAAAGAGGGAAAGAGAAATCTATTTGCATTGGCGTGATATACAGACCTCCCTCACAAGAGAAAGAGGTGGACAGAGAGTTAATTGAAGACATACTCAGCATTGATAGGAAAGGGGAAGTGCTACTGATAGGGGATTTCAGTATGCCAGATGTTGATTGGCACATTTCTACTGCAGTATCATCTAAAAGTAAAGAGATCCTGGATTCTCTACAGGGAGCACTATTCAGGCAATCAGTAACAGACCCCATACGTGAAGGGGCTATACTGGACTTGGTGCTTACCAATGGTGAAAGTGTTTCTTATGTTATAGTGGGAGATCATTTTGCATCCAGTGATCACCAGATGGTGTGGTTCAGTATTAGGACTAGGGCTGATAGAATCCATTCAAAGGTGAGGGTCTTAGATTTTAGGAAGACTAACTTTGCCAAGATGGGCCAATACCTTAGGAAGTCATTAGCAGGATGGGAACAGCTGGGGAATGTAGAAAAACAGTGGGCACAACTGAAAGGGGATATTTTAAGGGCAACCAACCTTTTTGTTAAAATGGTAAATAAACGTAAAAGGAAAAGGAGACCACTATGGCTTTCGACAGAAGTAGCTGAAAAAGTGAAGAAAAAGAGGGAGGCCTTCATGAAATAGAAGAGATCACAGAGAGAGCAAGACAGGCATCTATATTTGGAAAAACTTAGAGAAGCTCGCAAAGTAGTAAGGAAAGCAAAGATTCAAAAAGAGGAGGAAATAGCCAATGCAATAAAAATAGCCGATGCAATAAAATAGCCGATGCAATATGTTAGTGAGAAGAGGAAGGGCAAAAGTGGTTGTCAGACTCAAGGGTGCAGGGGGGGAATATGTAGAAGCTGATGAGGATAAAGCAAAATTGCTTAACAAATATTTATGTTCTGTGTTCACAGATGAAGAACCGGGAGTAGGACCTCAGAAAACACCCAAAAACAGGAACAGAAGCGAGGGACATCTTGAACAATTTTCAGAAGACTGTGTTCATGAGAAACTAGCTCAACTTAAAGTAGACAAAGCGATGGGACCGGATGGGATACACCCTAGAATACTGAGGGAACTTGGGGACATTCTAGCAGCTCCACTGACGGACCTTTTCAATGCCTCGTTATACTTAAGGATCTTAATATGTACACCTTAGAGGAAAGGCGGGATAGAGGTGATATGATTGAGATGTTTAAATACCTCCGTGGCATAAATGTTCAGGGGGAGAGCCTCTTTCAATTGAAAGCAAGTTCTGATACGAGGGGACATGGGATGAGGGTGAAGGGGGATAGATTCAGGAGTGATATGCGGAAATATTTCTTTACGGGAAGAGTGGTGTATCCATGGAGTAGTCTCCCAGTGGAGGTGGTGGAGATGAGGACAGTAAATGAATTAAAAAAAGCATGGGACAAACACAGAGGATCTTTAAAGGAAAAAAGGGGGCTGTTGTAGTTGTTGATAAGGAAGGACAGACTAGATAGGCCATGTGGTCTTTTTCTGTTGTCATCTTTCTATGTTTCTGTGTATAAACCCCAAAAACGTTGTGTATGTACCACTTCTATAAGCTCACATTGGATATTGATTTTTTTTAGATTTATTTCTCACCTCTTCCAAATTTGAGTTCAAGGTGAGTTACATTCAGTAAGGAGGTCAATCTGAGCCACGAATAGCGGGGATGTATGCCCTGCTTGGGCCAGTGGCTGAAGTGGAATATTTAAATAAAATTTGTTTTATACATTCCTTCTTGGCATTCCACATTTCTTACTGGGCAGGTCATCAGCCCGGACATAGAGGGCTGATTCTGAGGTTTGCCCTGTACCTTCGGGGTAGGCCAGTTAGATGGTGGATTTATCCCCCTCAGAGGTGGAAGAGGTTCTCCTGGATGCAGGGTAGCAGCAGCAGCCAGCAGGGAGAAAACCAAGGGCATGCAGGGGGTACCCCTTCGGCGGACCCTGGCCATGGAAACTTGGATCAGGGATCTGGCTGCAGGGAAAGACATTCTTGGCAGTGGCCAGTGTTCGTGCCTCTTGAATGGAGCCACGGTGCCATGGAGATGGGACACCATGGCTCTGTGGCTCCCTTCAGGAACCTGTCTGAGCTAGTCGGATTGTGGCTGGGCATGCAGCCGGTCAGAATTGGGGCCCGGCCTGCACATCCAGGTGGGTAGAGCAGCTTCTGATCCTGCGGGCACATCTAGCCCCTGTGGGATCAGAATCTGGTCTACCGCTGTATACCCCAATTCTGAGGGCCATACAGGGCTGGACATCCAGAAGGGAATTGGTCTCCACATGAATTACAGTATTGCTCTGTTAAATTGTACCTGAGGCAATGGAAGACAAACTGACTTGTCCAAGATTATAATGAGTGTGAATGGGAGAATCAGGTTTTGGAACCTGATTTTCAACCCACTTCTTTAAAAACAAAGGGGGTAATTTTAGAAGCCCTATTCATACATCTGAAAATAGTCATAGAGGGTATGGAGCAGAATACCCATAACCATCCCCAGTACTCAGCACAGCGTCAACAACAACAGCAGCATGATTTGAACTCTTGCTACCCTGTTTCTAGCCAACTAGTCTAACCATTAGGATATTCTAGATGTCTGGGTTCTGTAGCAGCATTCTGGGGATGTCTAGGAAGACGCCCCTGCAGAATCCATATAAAGTTTGTGAAATCACATCCATACCTGGTCGTGCCTGCCTTTTTTTTCAGAGGTCTGGCTTAAACATTCCTGATTACACTTGGATGGCTCTTCTAAAATTCTCAACCACGCGTTTCCTCTACTTTATCCTGAGTTACCATTTACAAAAATTACCCCCAAGGTGCACTTGGTCAAAATCAATTTTATATTCTGTAGATATGTTCCTAGCCAGCATGCTGTGGGGGAATCTTAAGGGTGCATGTGTGAGCCAGTAAATAGTAGTCTTTATCTGCTGCTGCTGGCTGTCCTTCTGGCTGTCCTTCTGAAGCTGAAACTAGAAAATCCCATGTAGTTTTGATTACAATGGAAGTGGCAGCAACAGCAGCAGCAGCAGCAGCATTTAAGGAGCACCACTTTCCTCATTACTCTTGCCTTCTGAAGGCTCAATGATATCAGGGGAGTGGAAGGGCATGGTAGGTATTGATGCCAGGGGAATAAGAGAGAAGGGAAAATGGTGCAGATGTCAACAGATGAGAGAGAAGGTAAGGTAGAGAAGGGAGGAGGAAAGGAAAGGTGGTGGTGTGCCATGAAAAAAGTCAATCTAGTATCAGGTGCACTGAAAATTGTGAGAAAGCTGAAAATGAATCATTGTTTTTTTTGCCTGTGTACATCCCTAGTATTTCAGTAGGTGAAGGGTATGGGCATATACAAATGCATGCATTACTTAGTGTGTCACAATTTATGGAGAATACATAATGTATGACTAAAAGAAAGAGAGAAAAAGAGAAAGGTAGGGAATAATGCTGCAAATAATAATAATAATAATAAAAAATTCCAGGCTCAGAATAGGATAAGAGAGATTTTGTTGATATCTATGGACTTCTGTAAGACTTATGGGTGGCAAGTCTGGGAGTAACATTGGGACCATTAATGCAGCATTTCTGATTAGTCCATATAATTTTTTTAACAAATTATGGCTATGCCTGTTCTCTGTTTTCTCTGGAGTGTAAGATGATTTTGTGTGCGTTGCGGCTGATGTACATGGAAACCAAATTGGTTATTTTTTGGAAGGAGAGTGAAATAGTGTTACATTTTGGGAACATCATATAAGCTTAGTGAGAGGAGATTATGCTGGGCAGTAAAGCTCTAAGAGATTGTATTACTACTTATCACTGTCATCTTTATAACGCTACTAGATCCATTCAGCATTGAGTTAGTAATGACACGCAAATGGAAAATGAAGTTACATTTGTAACCTTTCGCCACTTCCTACGTTCGGTTACTCTCCTGTTGGTCCTGGGTCCACTTCGCAGAAGCAGTAGGTTTTGTAGCACAACAAGACAACCAAACTAGTGTGGTTTGAAAAAAGGTTTTTATATAGAAATAGGCCTCTTACATGGGTACAGAACAGAGGTATATAGTGGTTACCAAGCTGCTTCCGTGTATATCAATGACTCGATGTGTGTGCCTGGGTGTGGGAGAGAGAGAGAAAAAAAAGGGGGGAGGGCTTGCTGGAGGGGCAACCTCATGACTGTCAGTCCTCACCCAGTGCCCCTAATCACATGATCTTTAGGGAACTGGGACTAGACAAAATTTCACCTTTTCTTCCTATAGTATATATTGATGTTAGTAGCCAATGTGAAGGAGGCAGGCGACTAGCAGGTTTTGCAATTGTACAATTGGACCTAAATAACCAAGTGGTACTGCAAAGACAGTATTCCTGTGGGTCAGCGTCAGCACAGTACTGTGAGCTGGCTGCTTTTGTGGCTTGTATGCAGCAATATCAGGATTCACACCCAGAGATACAAATCATTTTAGATTCTGATTATGTCTTTAAAAGTGCCATTGCCCTGTTACCCTGGTGGCTGGCAAATAAATTTAAATGCACAGATGGGTCCACGGTGAAAAATTCATCACTGTGGACTATGGCACAAGAACTGAGTGAGAAGTTTCAGAGAGTACATTTAATTAAAGTGAAGGCACATAGGAAGAATGGCCCTTTAGTAAAAGGAAACACATTAGCAGATTCACTAGCCAAGGAAGCATGCCATATAGGCCTCATATGGCCCTGGTATGAGCAGACACGCATGTTTGCTATTGCTACACGTTCCACAGAGTATGAGCAGATAACACCACCAGATTACTTCATAGCACTGCAGACAAAGGACCCTGAACTTTCCAATTTGAGGAAGCTTGTGCAGGACGCCCCAGATAACCTATATCAGCACACACCCTTTCTCACACTCACTATAGAGAAAGACATTCTATGTGCAAAAAGAGAGGAAAGCTTGGTTATAGCTATCTCCAGAGCTAAAGGTAAAGAATGGATGCATTGGGTTCATGGTGCAGGTCCTATGGGACACCCTAAAGCAGAAGAAATGCAGACTATCCTTAATAGGTTGGTATGGTGGCCAGAAATGAAACATGATACACAGGATCATGTTTCCTCCTGTGTAATCTCTGCTTCATTTGGGAGGCAACCTAAAAAGAGAAGTGGATAGTTAATGAGAGCACCTCCTCATGGCCCATTTGAGAGACTGCAAATAGATCATGTGGGCCCTCTTCCATTAACAGCTAGGAAAAATAGATTTTTACTCACTGTTGTTGATTCTTTTTCTCATTGAGTAGAAGCATTCCCTGTCCCAGATCAAACCGCTCAAACCACTGCAGAAATCCTAACTATGCAATTTTTTACACGCTGGGGCATCCCTAAGACTATTGATTCTGATAATGGTCCTGCATTTGTTTCTCAGCTGATCAAGGAATTGTTTGATTTTCTAGGCATAGAACAACAACTCCACATTCCGTACCATCCACAGGCAGCAGGGCAGGTAGAAAGAATGAATCAAACAATCAAGGCCCACCTCAGCCCTATGCTTAATCTGACTGGGAAAAATTGGGATCGGGTGCTCCTGTTAGTCCTTATGTGTATCAGAACTAATGTCTGCAAATCCACAGGCTTTGCACCCTACGAAGCCTTAATGGGAAGGCCAATGCCACGGTGGGAAAATCTGCTGCATCCTTTTCTTCCAGAACACCAGACCGTAATTCTTACCATTGAGTGGATGAAATCCCTGCAAGAACATCTAAAAGAAATTCAGACCACTGTGCTAGCTAACACAGAAAAAGCTAGAGATTATCTACAGGAGGTACATGCAAAAGGTTCCGATTTAAGGCCCCTCAAGGTTGGGAGTAAAGTGATGACCCTGACACCTAGACCAAACCTTCCCTTGGGAACTGCAAAGTGGGAGGGGCCATACTTAGTTACGGATACCTTAGGCCCAAGCCTATACCAGACCCTAATGCCCGACAACCAGCAGTATTGGAAACACATCACCCAGTTGAAACCATATGGGTAATACGTGTTTTATCAGTCTTTGTTTTCAGGTACCACCTGACGACAGCATGGACAGCTGCTTTCTGAACAAAAGTCGCTTGAGGATGGTAACTATTTACTTCTTCTGTATAGTTGATGTGTCCTATATACTGGACATGTGTCTAATAGTTATGTAAATAAATAGTAAACATTATTTCTGTGGTTGCATAGTATAAGTGGGGAGCACTAGTTTACCCCCTAGTAGAGTGAAATGAGTTAGCTTTTATTATGTCCCGGTTTCCTGTTGTTCTTGTATCTGCTGTCTTCTACCCAAGTCTCATTACAGGAACTATCATCCGAATATGCACGATTGGTTGGGCTAACTCCACAGATGGTGTATATCGCTATCAAGAAATACCCCCACCTTCCCCAGAAGGAAAGGATCTGGTCATCCTGAGTTTCTGTTCCATACAGGACAAGCCAGTGTTCTATTCATTAAACATCACTCAAGTACAGTGGGTGCCACAGTTTCCACTTCTCTAGAAAAGACACAAGAATTGAGGGCACCTCCAGAACATTACTTTCTAGGTCCTCCTGCCTTGATTTTGTACAATATTTCCTATCAGGACAAAGCTACCTGGAAAATAACTTATACATGGGTTCTGAGGAATCAACAGCACATCACTGAGACTTCATTCTTTTTTGATGTATCTTGTTTATCTACCACCCCTCATCCCACCCCTCCAACAACTTCGGCTCCTCCTGTACTCTACCTTTTGGATATTCACCCATTTCAGGAAGGACATCCCTTTCAGATCAAATATGATGCACCACACGATGTTTTACATGAGGTAGAATACCATTTCCTTACTTGGCATCTATTTCCTAAATTGTTTCTAGTTACTCACAAATATCCAAATTGCTCTCAGTTTATTACCAACCACATACAAATGCTCAAAACTTGGTTTGATATAGTCAGTAACACCCCAAGCCAAGCAATTACGACACAAGCGGGAATTAATTGATACAATTTTAGGTGGCACAAGGACCGCACTGGGTACCCTTAATATAATTGATACAGAGGTGCTCCGCAATAAAATGGGATCCACTGCGCAGCATGCTTCTGATGGTTTTACCTCACAACATACTATTAATGAAGCTTCCTCTAAACTATCCAATGTAGTTGTAGATATCTTTGCTCTTATATCTCCCATTATAGAACAGAAAATTGTTACCTTAGCACATGCAGAATACAGATTGGGAAAGAATATTTCCTGGGCTCTGGCCTGTGATCAAGTACAGATCAAGCTTATTACTATATTAAAGGAAATTCTGATCACTGCTAAGTTGGGACACTAGCCACCATCTCTTGTCCATATGGCTAGTACCAAAATACCTGAATTTGCTATAGCTCACCTTGATTGGTGGACAGTTAGTGTTCCCATTTGTTCACCACAAGGCTGTTCTATCTGTACTTTGATCCCATGGTCAGGACAACACACAGTTATTTACCCTGTTGTTAATATTGGTGTGCAGTTTGATAACATGCTTATGTATCCTGTGGACCATCTCACCTGGGTGCAGCCACTGGATGATACCTTGACTTCATTCAAGCCTATGGACCCCAGTTTGTGTGAGCAGACTACATTTCAGTTCAAGTGTGAACTGCACCAATTTAAAGAGGCTGACACCTCCTGCTGGAACAATTCTTCCTCTTGCTCCCTGACTGTTAAGCTCTCATACTCCCTGACTACCTCACACAGTTTGTATTACCTTGGAACTGGACACTTTTGTTTTCATCTGTTCTTTCCCCAGAATGTTTCTTTTTCAATTGCTCCCAGAATGCATGACATTCACCTTCCTAAGAACACTTTGCTGTGCAGTTCAAACTATTTACTAAACAATACCTGGTGCAGTCATACACCACTGGTCTCCATCACCATTAACGGGACAACTTATTCCACACCGCTGGTTACCAATGACTTTATTGACATTCCAGACTTTATCTCATATGCTGTGCATCCATTACCACTTGGCATGGGAGAAGAGACATTACATAAACTGCTCAACTTTACAGAACTTCATGCCTATATTGATCACCTTAAAACAACATCCACCGAAGTGAATCACACCATCACTTATGAGAATGGGCACATTCGACAAACTGTTGAACACTTGCTACAAGATGCTCATGTGTCTGTGTGGGAACTGTTATTTGGTTACTCACCTACTGCTGATCATGTCGTTAATGTTTTTATTCACCCTATTATTATTTTAACTGCTGCACAAATATTGCTATGCATTATCATAATTTTCCTGTGTTGTAAAATGAAACACATGTACATCTCTTTGCAGCGCATGTCCTACAAAATACCATCAACATTTTAAGGTAGTTACACTTAATTTCTCCAGCATCCACGCTCATTTGGCCTGCTAATTTGGCTAATTTGGCATTTCCTACTACATTGAATACAAGAGTCAGCTGCAGTCTAGTATTAGTTCCTACCCTCACTCATAGCACCCTGGTACATTTTGGCTTTAACCTCCTCAGAAATTCCTGCATCCCTTATGCACTGTTCATTCTCTCTGTTCATGCACTGAGGTGGCATATTGGGTTTCCCCACCCAGTAGTGGCTGCCCTACCTAAGACACGAGGTTTGGACTCATAATGGGACTTGCTCATCTCTAGAAGACTAGAGACAGTACTGTGCAGGATAGGGGACCTGCTGGACATAGCAAGGTATTTAAACAGGAGGTAGCAGATAAGCTGCCTACTATCATGTATATAGTAATTGCAGCGGGAACAGGTACCACAGGTTTGCTTCCACCATTTCCCAGAAAAAAAATGTGGGAGATGTCAGCATACAGCATGACATTATGCCTTCATTCCTTCATGGCTTTTCCCAGACCTTGGCCTGCAGGCAGCTCTGACACCCCAGTGATGTCAGATAGGATGTCTCCAGACTTGATAGGCTTAGCATGCCTGATGAAATTAGTCTGCAGGACAACAGCCCCTCCTTGCTAATCAGGTGATAACAGACCTCAAACAGACCAAAGTATGACAAAGGGAGGTGCTGGAAAAGGAGAACTTCACTATAAATACAGAAAAGGACAAAAATACTCGCTCTCTTCCTATTTATCAGACACTTCTTGCTATGAGACTCTGACACAAGATTCCAGCCACTTGCACGTTAGGTTCTTTCAACAATTCAAACTTTACATTCTGTGCCTGCAAAATGAGAGTCCACTGGACTATTCTCTCAGTCCTAATCTTGCTACATGCTAACTTTCCCTCTACAATGAATTTGAGTGGGGTGTGATGGCTGCATATGTATGTGGTTTGAGCACCAATGATGTATGTAAATTTCTGCATAGTAGCATAGGAAGCCAGTACATGTTTTTCACAGTTTCCCATTTTGAGTTCGGGAGAAGTGAGAACTCTGGAACAGAAGGAAATAGGGTGATCTACTCCTCCTAGGCGTTATGTTAGAGCTGCACCTATACTGTTCTCTCCAACTACAGGGTACAGAAAAAAATGTTGTGTATGATCTGGGTGTGCAAGAACCAGAGCAGAAGTCAGAATGTGCTTTAATTTAGTTACAGCTTCTATATGTTCTTCCTCCCAAACATAACCTTTACTTTTTAGCAGGGAATAAAGTAGAGCTGCCACTTCAGCATAATTGTGCATGAAGTCACGACAGAAATCCGTGAGCCCTAGAGAGGACTGGAGTGATTTCTGATCTGTAGGAAGTGTAAGTTTCCGTATCAGCTCTATCCTCTGAGAATCTACAGATTTACCATCCTCACCAATTGTAACCCCTAAAAAGGAAACCTGTGATTTGCACAGTTGAGCCTTAGCAGGATTAACTTTAAGACCAGCTTGTAGGAGGGCTTTTAAAACTTCTCTTACATGATTCCAGTGTACAGCTTCATTCTCAGACTGAATCAGAACGTCATCTACATACTGAATTATATTATCTCTGCAAGACTCTAGTGACAGGGCTTCCTGCATGTATTTATGAAAGATTGATGGTGAATCTTTATAGCCCTGTGGCAGCACGGTCCATGCATATTGTTTATTCAGCCACTGAAAGGCTGTTTTGTACTGGCATTAAAGGGCCAGGGGAAGACTCCAAAACCCATTGAATATGTCTAAAACAGAAAAATTTACATTTGGGATTCAGTTTAGATATCATTTCCGGGTATGAGGTACTACGGGCACTACAGATTTTGAAACTTGATTCAGGGCACGGAAGTCCATAGTGAGCCTGAAGGAACCCCCCGGTTTAACTATTGGCCAGGCTGGTGAATTACATGTGAAAGAAATAGGTATGATCAGACCCCTCTCCTCCAGTATCTTCACAATTTTAGTCACTGGCTCTATAGCTTGATGAGGTACTGGGTATTGTTTCTGTGGTGGAGGATCCTTGCCTTCCAACAGTACTTCTGTGTTCATTTTCCCACAATCTATCTTGTCTTGTGCCCAGACTGGAATATCAACCACCTCTGAGGGAATTACACACAGATCATACTGCTGAGCTGCCTTGCTGCACTGCATTACTAACTGCATGGGAATGACTTCATGCATGAAAGTTTTAGAAGCACTTGACGTTCCTGTATACTGCCACAATTTAAGATTAGCCATATCCACCACCAGATTTAACTGATTGAGAACGTCAATTTCAATTATTTCTTTTGGTGTGTTCACTATAGTGGAGGCAGTGGTTTCCAACATTTCATTGTTTTGTTCCCTGTGCACCGGGATACCCCATTTAACTGGGATAGCCACACACTGGGAAGCTGTGTCATTAATTCCTTGAATTTTATAAATTTCCATATTTTCCTGATCTGCAGTGGGAGAAGCTCTGTTTGTAAAACTAATTCCAGCCCCGGTGTCAATCAAAGCTAGTTTATCCTGACCCCCTATTCTGCTGATAACATTGGGGCGTCCACAAGAGTCCAGTATCAAGGATGTTACAAGCCTTAAACTGTATTCTGGGCCTGTATCCGTTTCATCATCCAGAGGCTCTGGAATTGAGTCCTCTGCTGAGGGAACGGGGGCAGGCTGGGCTATGAAGGCTTGAGACATTTTGATATCTGAACCCAGAAGGTCAAGACACCACTATGCACTAGCCTTGTGTTTGTCCTGAGCTGCTCGTAAGTCCTGTTTTAATTTATCTAGTTCTACCTGCAGTATGTGTTTGTCCTGTTCCCATTTAATTTTCTCCTTTTCTAACCATCTCTCTGTGCTTTGAGCTTTAGAAAGGGAATGTAACCTGAGGAATTTCTTAAAGTGTGTCTGCCTTGTCCTCTCCAAGGTGTGTGTCCTCTGTATCCTTTGTCTGTGTTTCTTGTGTATTGAGAGGATCCCTCAGCTTGCCACGTCCGTGCTTCTGATACTGTTATAACCTGCAAGGGCTGGATCTTCCAAACAGACCCAATTCTGAGCATTAAAATATCGAAAGGGGTTGCTTTAGGGTCTTCTGAAAATAACCAAAGGTGTTTTGTAATCTCAGGGGATAGTAATTCTAATAAAAATGCCTTATGCGTACTCTCCCCATAATCTTCTGCATTGGGCCAGGACTCCTGCTCATTAAGAACTGCATTTAAAATCCAGGCTCTATATGCAAACTGTTCCAATGTATCATTTGGTAGAGGTGAAATAATTTTAAATACTTGCATTGGGGAACAGTGAAATAGTTTTTCAATACCCCTTTTAACCAACTGGTATGGGTGAGTGAGAGAGCCAAATTTATAATAGTGTGGCCCCAGAGCCAGATGCATAAGTCTATCAAAGTCTGATTGTTTCCTTCTGTATTTCCCTAGATCCCAGGGAATCAGAATATCAGTGGCCCATTTGTACCATTAATTTACATTAAAAGGCATAGGGCCAACTTTCTCAACTATCCTTTCAATGTCCCTATCTTTTAATGAGTCCTGCAGCATCACTTTAACTGGTGCTCTGAGTTCGGTACTGGGTGCTGAGTCTGAGTCATCGGAATTATCCTCCTGAGACAGGCCCTGGTTATTGCTCTGTTCTGGCTGAGATAAACTATTAGGATTTTCTTCCTCTGTACTGTCTGATTCATCTTTATTTTTCCCATTCCTAAGCCCTGCTATACATACTTCTGTGTTCTTTTGTCTCTCAATAGCTTGGATGCATGGCTTATAGGGTGTGTCATAGGCAGGGGGGAAGGGGCTGAGGGAGAAATGGTTGTTGGCCAGGGCTTATATTTCTTTTGTCTTTCAGAGGCCAATTCATCCTTAACGTGCCTCAGTTCAAGTTTAAGTGCTTCTAATTGCTCACTAACAGTTATAAAGGAGTTTGTGGCTTATATCACCTGAGCACGTTGCATGGAAATGCAAATTTGGGCCTCCTCTAGGTCTTTGGTTAATTCTGTACACTGAGTAGTCAGTTCAGTATTGTCATGTTTCATGCTAATGAGCCCCCTGCACATGCCTTGGATAAAAAGGCATTTTCTTTTATTTGTTTTCTTTTTGAATTCTTGATAATGGTTTAACATTTGTTTTTGAATATTATACCATGATGCCTCAGGGAATTCCCCTTCAAAGGGACCACCTTTTCTCTTACAGTATGTCAGTACCATTTCTTTCAGTTCCTTAAAATCAAAGGCATCCATATTTGAGGCTGAAGAAGGACTGTAATTGGTACCAGGGTCTACACTTATTATGTGTTTATTGTGTTTTTTTTTTGTTTTATGCGACTATCTCAATGTGCAACCTTGGAAAGAGGAATGCTCACTTTTAAGATGATGTGGGACTTAGAATTATAGTTGGAATGACATACATTTTATGGGTGTTCAGTACAGAGTATTGGCATAAAGACCATGCCTTAAAATTATACCTGAATAAAAAGTGCTTACCAACCTTTAACAGGGTGGAATTTTATGGTGAACTTATATTCAATGAGGGACTGTTTAATTGTGTACTACTTCCCAAACAAAGCTGGACTATCACTCTGTCTTTTCTTAGCACTCAAATACTCTAGAAAATTTGTGCCTTGTACTGAACCTTTGCAAGCTTATATATAAAAATAAGAAAATTGCAAGCCACCCTATGTAATGTCACGAGGTGTAGGTAATATTAAAATCCAGGATTATTACAGAGCCTTTTGACAATGAAAATATCACCTTGTCTAAAATCTACTTTAATGTATCAAAGAAAATTATTACTTACCCAACTGGAGATCCGCTGCAAAACCTGAGATGAGACCCATAAATGTAACCTTTCGCCGCTTCCTATGTTTGGTTACTCTCCTGTTGGTCCTGGGTCCACTTTGCAGAGGCAGTAGGTTTTGTAGCACAACAAGACAACCAAACTAGTGTGGTTTGAAAAAAGGTTTTTATATAGAAATAGGCCTCTTACATGGGTACAGAACAGAGGTATATAGTGGTTACCGAGCTGCTTCCGTGTATATCAATGACTCAATGTGTGTGCCTGGGAGTGGGAGAGAGAGAGAAAAAAGGGGGGGGGGGAGTAAAGAGAAGTGTGTGTCAGAGTCTCATAGTAAGAAGTGTCCGATGAATAGGAAGAGAGAGAGTATTTTTGTCCTTCTCTGTATTTATAGTGAAGTTCTGCTTTTCCAGCACCTCCATTTGTCATACTTTGGTCTGTTATCACCTGATTAGCAAGGAGGGGCTGTTGTCCTGCAGACTAATCTCATCAGGCATGCTAAGCCCATCAAGTCTGGAGACATCCTATCTGACATCACCAGGGTGTCAGTGCTGCCTGCAGGCCAAGGTCTGGGAAAAGCCATGGAACCTATGCTAGGCATAATGTCATGCTGTATGCTGACAACATTGACTACTCCACGTATGTGTGAAATGAGGTCATACTGGGAACTCATTCCTTATTGCAGTGTGACAAAACTATTATTTTGGGATTTCATTAATCACACTGGTCAACACTGAAATCGTTACTGACTTTAAAAGGCCTTAATCTGTAGTATCTTGGTGAGCTGAACATGAATATAACATTAAAAAAAAATTTATTGGCTCTCGTTTTGAAGATATTGCATGTAGTTCATTTTTGACGTTTCATCGTGTAAATTTATCCAGTAGGACATCAACAACATCCCAAATAAACCTTGAATGATGTAATATTGCATCACATTGCATAATACCAGCATGCACACATCATCCAGAGTTGATTGCATCATTTTCTGATGCAATGCAATACTACTGCCAGACGGCTGCTGAAAGGAAAGTAATCTGGTATTCTGTTCCGATATTGAAAGCCTCATGAATGCCTTAAAAATCACTCATGACCCACAAGACTGGAGACTATTTATAGACTCTTCGAAACTGAGTCTGAAGGCTGTGCTTTTGAACAATGGAAACCGTCTTCCATCTATTCCAGTAGTACATGCCGTGCACATGAAAGAGACATACAATAACTAAAGCATCTACTGACTTCCATTAACTATAACAATTACAGCTGGCACCTCTGTGGTGATTTGAAGGTAGTTGTCCTTTTAATGGGACTGCAGCAGGGATATATAAAATACATGTGTTTCTTATGTGAGTGGGATAGCCGAGCAAGGGATTGGCCCTACTTGCGGAAGGAATGGAATCACAGACAAAATGTAACAGTTGGAGAGAAGAATATCCAGCACACAGCTCTGGTTGAGGCACACAAAATCCTGCTACCACCCCTTCACATCAAACTAGGTTTGATGAAAAACTTTGTGAAAGCCATGGACCGCACTTCGTCAGCTTTCTGATACCCGCATGAAAAATTTCCTTGACTCAGCAAAGCAAAGATTAAAGAGGGAGTTTTTGTGGGTCCTCACATTCGAGAGCTCTTCAAAGATGACTGGTTCAACAACTTGCTGCAGGGTGATGCGAAACAAGCATGGAATGCTTTTCGCCTAGTGTCAACAAACTTTCTCGGGAATGTTAGGGCAGAAAACTACAAGGAACTAGTAGAAGACATGCTGATGCAATATCAGAAACTCGGCTGCAATATGTCTCTAAAGATCCATTTCCTTGATTCCCATCTTGATTTCTTTCCTGACAACTGTGGTATGGTTAGTGATGAACAGGGCAAACGTTTTCACCAGGATATCGCAACGATGGAGCAAAGATACCAGGGAAAATGGTCCACTACAATACTGGCTGACTACTGCTGGACACTCCCCAGAGAAGCTCCCGAAGAGCTGTACAAGAGACAGGTGAAAAAAATCTAAGTAGTCTATGACTTGTTTTTTTACAGGTATTAACCGAAGGCCTATTATATTTACTGTTGACATGCATTTTGTGATGTAAGCTACTACTACTATTCAGCATTTATAAAGCACCACACATGCAGCGCTGCACAACTAACCTACAGGAGGTAGCCAACATATAAGAGACAGTCCCTGCCCATCAGAGTCATGCTCATCAGAGCTTACAATCTAGTTAAAAGAACAGAGTGCAGTCATAAGTTAGATCTAAATGCAATGGTGAAGAGGTGAGTCTTCAACCTGGATTTGAAGAGGGCCAGGTAGCATGCCTGGCACACAGATGCAGGTAGGCTGTTCCAGGTGTATGGTGCAGCAAGGTGAAAGGAGCGTAGTCGGGAGTTTGCGGTGTGGGTAAAGGGCATTGATAAGAGTAATTTGTTAGCAGAGCGCAAATTATGAGAGGGGACGTAGGGGGAGATAAGAGATAAAAGGTATTGAGGGGCCATAGAGTGAATGCATTAATAGGTCAGTAGGAGAAGCTTGAATTGGATGCGGAATTGGACATGGAGCCAGTGGGACGACTTGAGAAGAGGAGTAATGTGGGCATGGCGAGGCTGGCAGAAGATCAGCCGAGCAGCGTGATTTTGTATGGATTGAAGAGGGAGGAGGTGGCTTACGGGGAGACCGGCGAGGAGGATGTTGCAGTAATAGAGGTGAGAGGAGATCAATGAGTGGACAAGCATTTTGGTAGTGTGTTCAGAGAGGAAGGTGCAGATTTTGCTGATATTTTAGAGAAAGAAGCATCAGGTCTTAGCTACAAGCTGGATATGAGCGGAGAAGGAGAGAGAGGTGTCAAAGATAACCCCTAGATTGAGGGCAGAGGGAACATTAATTCTTGTAGATTACAAAAAAACTAGAGCCAACTTTGCAATTTCACTGTCATATTCATGTTCAGCATATAAAAATTGATAAGAAAGGATTATTTTTATTTCAGTAAGATGACTTTTGTAAAAATGTGTTGACCAGTGATCATCAGCTCTTTATTAAAAATTTCACATTGTTGTTTAGGCCACAACAAACGGTCTTTGTAATAAAACTATTTTGGAAACAGGATGTGCACATACACACACCCATGCATACACATACACGCTGATACTTAGGCAAGGAAATGATTTTCCATGCAAATACATTCTAGGTTTAGTTGTATGGAACTAATGCTTTCCGTCTATGTGATACTTTGCTATTGATGGGTTAAATTGCTCACACTTTCTCTGGCTATATTTGCATCTACTTTGCATTGTATATGCATTGCTTGATGGTACTTCTAATAAGACTGTGCTGTAACTGCTATTATATAGCTATAGATTGTTATTCATTAATATGAATCTTTTAGAAGCACAAAATCATTCTTTATTTTGTAGACAATAGGATTCTTATACACTATGTAAAATAAGAGGAAAAGAAGAGAGATTTGTTTCACTGGCCAATTTAATAACATCTTGCTGCTCACTTCCAGCATTAATGAGCCTAGACATGTTCTAAAAATGACTAAATTGTTCTCAAATTCTCGGCTTTTATCAAATTGTAACATTCCTATTATCATGCACTCTACCCTCAGAAAATTGAAGAAGCAGAGCATAATTTCTTTAATGTCACTCAATTTTCTTCTTCTTCCTAAACAACAATTTTGTACTCTATTAAACTAGGAAGAATGTGCCCTCATTAGTGACTTCAGCTAAATCATAGAAATATATAATTTATTGCCTGCATTATAGTTACATACTTTCAGGGTCACTGATAAAAATAACCTCTCTCATTCTTTTTACTTGACAATTGTTTTTTTAGTTTTGTTTTTTTGTTGTTTGGTCATTAAGTCAGCCTCCTTTGGCTCTCTAACAAATTCTTCTATTGTGTATTTCATACCAATTCCGGCTACATTGGTGGATTTTTCTTAGAGATTTATATGGAGCCCATTTTGAAGTCATTTGTGGGAATGGTAAATGATGGTAGAGTACCTGAGCTACAATAACTGGATTAGACACTGGCTGAGAGGGAGCCAACGAAGAGTAGTGGTAAATTTATTGATTTATTTTGGGTACTTTTTGCCAACAAGCAAAAAGCTATTGCAGTAGTTCACAAATTAAATATAGAAAGAGGAAAAACAAACAGAAAGAAAAAAGAAAAGGGAAGACAGAGTAGGGTGTTACAATGTGGAGATGGCAGAAGGGAAGGGGGTAAAGTCATCAGGTTACAGGCTGAGAAAAGGGAGTCAGGGGGCATTGGCCTGGGGGAAAGTTTGTTGAAACAGCCAGGGTTTGAGGCTTTTCTTGAAAATGGGGAAAGAGGACTCAGACTGATGAGAGAATGGAATTCACTCTGAGGATAAGGACATTACCAGTGGTGGGATGCAGGGATCAGTCCTTAGTCTGGTTCTTTTTGTCATTTATTTAAGTGATATTGTGGAACGTTTGCTTCTTTGTGGATGATATCAAAATCTGCAATAGGTTAGAAGCCCTGGAAGGTGTGGATAATATAAAGAGGGATCTAGCAAAGCTCAGGGCCAGCCTTATGCATTGCCAGCATGTTGCTTGCACATGGCCCCATGGGAGCAAGAGCTCCACGCTATCCTCAGGGCACTGGCTGGCTGCTCCAAGGCCCCTATGCAGACACATTCCTTATCTTGCCTTCCTCTTTGCTTCCATTCTCCATCTCTGTAGCACTACCAATTTCCTTCAATTTTTTTGTGACACCCCTGATTTGCAAGAATTAAAAGCAGCCTCCCCCATGGATATGATCCTCTTCTGTTTGACCTAACAATTGGCACCCCTGATTCACTTGTACACATATCCCACCCCAGAGCTCCAGACATCTTCTGTTCTCCTTGGTACCCCCCTCCCCCAGCTTCGGTCATCTTCCCTTTCTCCGCTGTCCCTGCCCTCGCACAGACACAAACACACACACACATAGAGCTCTGGGTATTTTCCATTCTCAGTGGCACCTCCCCAGGTCTGGCCATCTTCCTTTCTCTGCGGCACCCACCTAGTCTAGTTACCGTGACTGGCAAGGATCGTAAACCTGCCAGCAGAAGGAACCTGAAAGTTTTCTTCAAGGTGCAGCCTTCCCAATGTCTGCTGCCACTATGCACAAGGAAAAACCACATAGGCTTGATGTCCCATTCATGATCTCGCAAGAGATGAATGAGATGCACCACTCATAAGGTTTCAATATGCATGCAGTGACTGCCTATCTTCAGGGAAGGCGCATGCAACCTCTCAGCAGCAACACTCTCTCAGGAGTCAATGTCAGGTGAGTGAAATATTCTGGCAGCTGGAGCTGAGAGAAAAAGATGAAACCAGGGGAAATTGCATGCAGGGAGAAGAGGGAAGACAATAAATAGGTGAAAAATGGGATGCAGGGGGCATATGCTTAGGGGAGAAAAGAGAAGAGAAGAGTTGAAGAAGAGATGCAAGGGAAGGAGCAGATTCTGCGGAGGAAGGGGAAGAGGAAAAGAAAGGAGGATATGCAAGGGGAGGTGTAGTTTAATGATTTCCTTGACTGTCCTTTATTTAAAACAGCAAGGTGGACCAGAGAGAGGCAGCGAGAATGGATGCAAGGGAAGTATGTGGGGAATAGATGATATGTGGAGAGAAACAGAGGCAGGGATAGATGCTAGAGAGAAAAATATGTAAACTATTATTAAAGAGGCAGATGGATGCTGAGGCAGATGAGGCAGGCAAGTGGTAGTGAGAGCAGGGAATCAGGGTTAAGGGGGGATTGGATGGGAGGAGAGCACAGATTCAGGACTTGGCTGGGTACTGGTTGAGAGCATGAGGGCTTGGGGCTTGGATGGGAGAGAGGGAACTGATTTTTGAACTGGAATTCACTCATTAAGAGGATGGTGTGGAAACACTACTAACTTCTCTTTTTGACAACCTCATAAGAGGTATAGATAGCATAAAAAATGGATTCCTGCTAGTGTTCATGGACATCTTGGCTGCCTTTGACACAGTGTCCCATGCCAGACTATTGCGGCACCTGCAACAGATAGGACTACGCAAGAACACTGAAATGGTTCACCTCATACCTGGAAGATTGAATGCAACAAGTCAAATGCGACCAAAGGAAATCATTGCAGTTTGCTGTCATGCAGGGAATACCTCAGGGCTCAGCCTTGTCATCAATGCTCTTCAAATATTTACATCCAACCCATATGCAACATCATCAAACAACACAAACTCTACTATCACATCTATGCCGACGACATCATGGTGTATGTTCCAATCAACCTACTAGCACCTAACACCATAACAATAACCAAATGCATTGAAGACATGAATGCCTGGCTCACAGCCAATAATCTGACAGTCAACTATGATATAACTGAGGCAATGTTCGTCACCCGAAACACTACCTTCATTCCACCACAGACTATTAGTATTCTAAATAAACACATAGGGGTATGTTTACTAAACTACGGTAACATTACAGACCACGCATTATGTAATATTAATGCTCGGTAGGTAACGTTAATGTGCGGTATGTAATGTTAACACGCGTTAACGTTACTTAACGATCGTTAATGTCCCCGGCCGCGGTAAACACCGCAGAGGATGGAGAGAGGGCGGGGGGGAAGGGGTCAATGGGCGGGGAGTGGGCGGAGAGAGGCTCCCTGCATACTAATGTGCTAAACTGAAGGGTTGAATCCTACCGCGAATGAAAACCTGCTGTTAGATGCACATTTGCAGGAGAGAGAAACCATTTAAGTGTCAGCAATGTATAGGTTAGACAGGGAGCCTAAGAAACGTGATAGTACTGCTCCACCAGCATAGTGCCCAAGTATGAAAGGCCACTATGGCGATGGTGCAAGTGGGGCATAGGAGGCTGCAGGCGTGACATGTAGCGGGGGCAGCAGGGGCACAGGGTGGACTAGGCAGGTGCCTAGGTGGCACATAGGAATATAGAAACCGGAAATCATCATGACAGTAGCTGAAAAAATCCAAACACAATCCACCTGGTCCACCCGAGCTAACAGTTGCCAGGGCACTGACCTGGCATCCCCCCAGACAACCCTCCCCCAAGCGGAAATAAAAGACTATTGATAGGCGGTGATGGGGGAGGGATGTGAGGATGCTCATGTATGCCCCATGCCCCAGACTCCGCTCCCAAGGTGACCACCTACCCACACAGTGGATGGCCTGGAACTATGCACTACCAGCACCGACAGCATATGGCCATGTCAGCATGGCAGGGGGGGGGGTGTCCATGCTGGAGGGGGCAGTGGCACCTGCCTGCAGTGGACCTAGGCCATGCCCTGTACCAGTACGTGGTGTGCAGTGCAACATAAAAGGTCTGGCTGAGGAAAGGTACAGGTAGCCCCAGGGACCACCATGCATCTCTGGCAACAGTGTGGTGCAGTACACCCAGTGAGTGTGTCCAGAAGCAGAGGGTCACAGGTTCAAGCCCCAGCTGTGGTTCCTGCAGAGCATGTCCCTATGCTTTACCCTACAATGCAGATACAACAGCAACATGTTCAAAGCCCAAAGCAGCAGCAAACAGGGGTACAAACACCCACTCACACAGGCTCCACAAGACAAAGATTGCTTCAGTCTTTACTGAGTAAGATGTAGGGATGTTACCCATGACTGAAGTGGTATTTAAAGGTGCGGAAGAATTGAAGGAAATATCGATACATCGGGAAGATGTATTACAACTATTAGATAAACTGAAGAGTAGCAAATCACCTGGGCCGGATGGTATACATCCAAGGGTGTTGAAAGAACTGAAATACGAGATTGCAGACCTGCTATTAGTAATCTGTGAACTATCATTAAAATCATCTCTAATACCTGAAGATTGGAGGATCGCCAATGTAACACCAATTTTTAAAAAGGGTTCCAGGGGTGATCCGGGAAACTACAGACCGGTGAGCCTGACATCAGTACCGGGAAAAATGGTAGAAACCATCATAAAGAATAAAATTACTCAGCATGTAGATAGTCATGACCTAATGGGAGACAGCCAACATGGCTTTAGACAAGAAAGATCTTGTCTTACTAATCTGTTATGTTTTTTTGAAGGAGTGAATAATCAGGTGGACAAAGGTGAGTCGGTTGATATTGTGTATCTGGACTTTCAGAAAGCCTTTGACAAGGTCCCTCATGAGAGACTTTTGGCAAAACTAAAGAGTCATGGGATAGGAGGCAGTGTACTATTGTGGATCAGGAACTGGTTAAAAGATAGAAAGCAGAGGGTAGGGCTAAATGGCCAATTTTCCCAATGGAGAAAGGTGAATAGTGGTGTACCCCAGGGATCTGTGCTGGGTCCGCTGCTTTTTGACATATTCATAAATGACCTGGAAAGTGGAAAAATGAGTGAGGTTATCAAATTTGCAGATGACACAAAACTATTTAAAGTTGTTAAAACCCAAGAGGATTGTGGAAAATTGAAAGAGGATCTTGATAAATTGGAAGACTGGGCATCAAAATGGCAGATGAAATTTAATGTGGACAAGTGCAAGGTTATGCACCTAGGGAAGAACAACCCAAACTATGGTTACACGATGGAAGGTTCCACATTAGGAACCACCACCCAGGAAAAAGATTTAGGCGTCATTGTGGATACCATGTTAAAACCCTCAGCCCAGTGTGCAGCAGCGGCCAAGAGAGCAAATAGAATGCTAGGTATGATAAGGAAAGGAATGGAAAATAAAACAAAAGATATTTTAATGCCTCTATATCGTTCCATGGTGAGACCGCACCTTGAATATTGTGTGCAATTCTGGTCGCAGTATCTTAAAAAGGATATAGCGATTTTAGAAAAGGTTCAGAGAAGAGCCACCAAAATGGTAAAGGGGATGGAAGGATACTCCTATGAAGAAAGGCTAAAAAGGTTGGGGCTCTTTAACCTTGAAAAGAGACGGCTGAGGGGAGATATGATAGAAGTCTATAAATTAATGAACGGAGTGGAACGGGTAACTTAGATCGATTGTTTACCTTATCAGAATATAGAAAGACTAGGGGACATGCAATGAAGCTACAGGGTAAATTATTTAAGACTAATAAAAGAAAATATTTTTTCACTCAATGTGTAATCAAACTCTGGAATTTGTTACCGGAGGATGTAGTAAAGGTTGTTAGTGTAGCTGGGTTTAAAAAAGGTTTGGACAAGTTCCTGGAGGAAAGGTCCATAAACCATTATTAAGAAGGGACCCAGGATATCAATGCTTGAACCAATACAAGCATTGTGGAACCTGTGTCCCTTGGGGAAACTGCTAGGTACGTATGACCTAGATTGGCCACTGTTGGAAACAGAATACTGGGCCTGATGGACCTTGGTCTGACGCAGTATGGCATATCTTATGTTCTTATGTAAGATGCATGGAGAGTCAGGCTGTTGGCACCAGCATTGAGCTGCAGTTATCACCAGGGCACCACTACTAGTCCCTCCTGCACAGTTTAGCAATGTCAGCACTGTGATCAGAACCAGTGTGGCAGGCAGGGTTGCCAACCACCGCTATCTGTGCACAATGCTGCAATAGGAGTGTATGTCTATCCATTGTTTTGTGGCTGCCCACACCTCACCGGGCCCACAATGTCCCACAGTTACCAGCGTTAGCCTGAATATGTGCATAATGAGGAGCAAAGTGTTGTGGGTATGGCCCGGACAGGGCAGATTGGCCAGGATGCATCTTCACAGGGTGTGGGGCAATGGCTGGGAAACTGTAATGCCTGACCACCGCCTGCATGGACAGGGTGGCCACAGCATGGCATACTGGGAGGGCACTCACTCTGACTGAGCAGTGACCATGGCATGTCTAGGTTCCCACATAGCGCTCTATATTATCTGCCTCCAGTGATCCTGTTGTGTTTCTAGTGCTGGGGCTGCAATCACTGAAATGCCTGCTTGGTGCACATAGTTCTTTTGTGAGCATGCACTATGGATTGACTGCAATTAGACTGTGCATGGTCAGAACACCTATATGGTGCAGTCTGACTGTACTGTTTGTTGGTGAATGACAGACAGTAATATGAGGCAGTTGGTGTTTTCCAAAGCTAACCCCACCATTGCTGCTGGTCTGCCCCAGCCACAGATATGGCTTTAGCCCACCAACCCTGGAGGGCTGTTGCATACCAGCAGGATGGAGGTTGCTTCACAGGGTCTGGGGCACCTGTTCCGTACCTACAAAAAGGGGTGATCGGAGCCCTTTGGGGGATGTAGTGTATACCACTTTGAACTATCAAGGCACTGCTACACAAACCTCACAAACTCCTCTGCCCCGATAGCAGGTGCCTATGTCAGCCAGACCCTAACATGCAGTACACACTAATCTGGGTGGTGTCTGGTCCCAGAGGGCCACATGTAACTGCAGGATACAGATGGACACCAAATTGCCTTCAGCTGCACTGCAAAGAACACCTGTCATACACTGGCAGTGATCGGGATGTACAGCAGGGCCTATCTCTAGCACCACATGTACTGCGGACCAAGTGCTGGGCACCCATCCTATCCCTCAGGGAGAACACAGAACCTGCACAATGGCATGGTCTGTAGCTTCTCTGTGCCAGTATCACGCACTGTCAATTCGTCTTTCCAAGCTGAGGTACCGGAGAGGTGCAGACCCCATTTGCTGATCAGCTGTAGACAGCTATTCAGCATGTGCATTGCATCATGGGTACTGGTGGGGTTACCCTATCCTGGCACTCAGAGCAGACAGTTTGTGTGGTGACCTGCAGTCCTTCTGTACCCAGCCATTGCTGTGCCATACACCGCGGAGGTATAGCCTACTGGTTAATACAATGCTATTCTTGGCAGTGTTCATGGGTTCAATTCCTCATTGTTCCCTCCTCTCATGCCTGTCCTACTCAAATAGTGTGCATGCCTGTAACAGTCCTATTTCTTCAGATTTGTGCTGCCAGCCCATAATACCCTCACAATTGACAACATTCCCTCGGTCCGTCTATCTGCGTCTGTCAGCTGTGTAGAGTCCTGTCTGCCTGTACAGGCTGTCACCCCATGTCCTGCACTGCTACCCTTTCCTGCATTGCACCTCTTCATACTTGCCTCGCCTGTGCCTGATCTGCATGGCACCACCACTCCTCTGTCCACCCATCATTGTAACTATCCTGCCACCTCCGCCTCCACTGGGGGACACGTATTCCCATCGTCTTCCACCCACTGTCTTTCCAGTACTTTACATTGCCAGCACCCTGTGCTGTGGTACAGTTGCCCCACCATCTTTGTCATCAGTACTGTCAGCCATATGGGATACCCAGAGATATGGCAGGTCCAGCGGCTCCCAGCTCTCCCTCCTTCACTCACCTGTTCATTGCCTTTCCTGAGTGCTCTATCTAGAGTTAGGGCTACATCTGTCTCTGTTCCTCACAGGTCATGCATGTCATCCTGCAGCACCTTGCAGCCCTTAGGCCATACTAACCTAGGGCACCATAAGCTTGTTAGACCACCGTAACCTATGGTTCCGTAACCCAGGGTGCCCTCTAAGGTGTGCTCTACAGGGGTGCCTAATACAGCACATAGCCTAAGGAGCCCTACTGTATAGGGAACCTTACAAAGCGCCTTATGAGGCACCTTATAAGGCACCTTATAAGGCACCTTATAGGGCACCTAACAAGGCACCTTATAAGGCACCTTACTTATATGGCACCTTACAAGGCAACTTACTTGTATGGCACCTTGCAAGGCACCTAACAAAGAGCCCTACAAGGCGCCTTGCAAGGCACCTTGTAAGGTGCCTTGTAAGGTGCCTTATGAGGTGCCCTGTAGCGCACGTTATTTTGTAACATGCGTTAGCTGATATGGCTTGCTGTAACGATGCACCACCCACGCCTTTATATGGACATCTGTACCTTTACAACGGTACTAACGCGAATGACATTACCGCAGTTTAGTAAACATACCCCATAGTAGTCAAAGATGAAGTCAAGTACCTGGGCATCACAATGGACAGAGCCCTGAAGCTGAAATCTCATATCACCAAAACCGCAAACAAAGCCTATCAATGTCTGAGGACCATAAGAAAGATCAAGCCATTGCTCCGCCAAGACCACTTCCGCACAGTATGCCAGGCACTCATCACACCTCTGCTTGATTACGGAAACTCATTATATCAAGGTCTCCCTCAGCATACCCTACACCCACTCCAAATGGTGCAAAACACTACAGCATGCATCATTAATGACACTCCGAGATCTGAGCACATCACCCCCATCTTACAACAACTACACTGGCTCCCAATGGTGGCCAGAGCAAAATTTAAAACAATCCTAATTATTTTCAAAATCATCCATCATCTATCGGCAGATGCACTACAAGAAATCATAATGAGAGATATCAGTAATAGACCACAAAGGAACAATAATGACAACATGATCGGCACACCTGCAGGATAATTGTAGGGATTATAAGGTTTAGGGATATGTTCCTGGTTCATAATCACTCAATGGCCTTTATTCTGCTCTAATAGAGGTATGTCAACCAAACTACTATATTTGTGGACAAAGGAAAAAACCCAGGCCAGCATAAGGATATCACAGGCCTTAGCAATGCATATGTCCGAACTGAAGAGTCCAGACATAGACATGCAGAGGCTTTGTGCAGAGAGCACGTACACAGGAAACCATGCAAAGAACATAAGCTGAAGACAGTAGACGGTTGACAGTTGGTGAGTTTAAGCAAGACAGAGAGGCCTGAGGAATGTTGAAACAGGAACAGAGGGGACAGAAAGGTCAATGACAGGAAACAGAAGGAGGGAGGAGAGGGGGCCTCACAGAGGGATGGATTTGGAGACTGTATGCATATACACGGAAGCAAAAAATGTATATAAGTAATATGATTATTATACTCAGGGGGAAGAGGAATTCTGATGTCTGATGACTGACAGAAACTCTCTTCCCCGCTGCCTGTATTTGTCCATCAGTTATCTAATAAACAGAGATTCTGATTGCACCTGTACTGACTTTTGGATCTGGACTATACAGGAAATTAGTGATAATTAGTAATCAGTCTCTTGTGAGTAACAGGGCCTCACATAACACAAGACTAAACAAAATACTTCAAGAAGATCTCCTTCACCACTGGCATCCACACTATGGAACTCCCTCCCAACGAGCCTAAGGGCATTATAAGACATCACAGACTTCCGCAAGAACCTTCAAACTCTGCTCTACAGAAACTTATGAGCAGATAGACAATAGTACCCAATTGAGCGGTATTGCAGCTAACCCTGCCAACTCAATACCCAATCAGCCCAACTAGACTCCCGAAGATACCCTCATGCTAAATGTAACCCTCCAACTGTGCTGTCTAAATGCTGTTAAATACCCTCATGTTAAATGTTGTAAATCACCCACATGTTAAATGTAACCCCAATTGTGATGTCATGTAACCACTTTGATTGTAGGATAAGGTGGTATACAAATCTGTCTAAATAAATAACAGGAACTAGGCAATTGGATATGAAGAATAATAGCAGGAATGTAAGTCAGGGTAAGAACCATGGGAAGGATAGCAAGACAGTAGAAAGGGTCATGGAAAAGGTATGATAGAGGAAGGGGAAAGACCTATGACAGTAATGTGGAAGGGTGGAAATGGAGGTGGTAAGAGGGGCATGAAAGGCTTGGTAGAGAGTAAGAGACAAGAAAAGGCCTGGAGGTATGGGAGAAGCAGAAGCTGGAGAAGGGGTGATAGCTAGAGGGAAGTACAGAATGTGGGAATGAGGGACTGAAAGAGTGGGTAAAAGACAGAAATAGGAAACTAGGGAAGGAGTGACAGAAGTACAAGAGGACTGGAGAGGTAAGAGTGGGAAATGGAAAGTTAGTAGGTAGTGGGAAGAGGAAGATTGAAAATGGAAGGTGGGAAAATAGTTCAGTTAGTAAAACGATTGGACAAGTGCAAAAAAGTACATTTTATTTTGAATGTTTTTTTGATTGGAATATAATATCTTATACATTTGTATTTTTCTTTCAAAGAGAGGAAATGTTTCTTCAGCGTTCAACTGCTCACTGTCTGATGTCTTGGGATTTCCATTAGTTTATGTCTGCATGTTTCACTTTCTGGTTTCTAGTATCTTATTCGGTGTTAGATAAGGCTCAACCTTTGTTCTCTGTGAGTGACTGAGGTACAATAATTCTAATAGTAGTTTCTGTGTAGAAATATTGTGGTTGTCTGGCTTGTCCTATTTTCACAGTAGGAGGTATATTGGGACTCTAGGGCCTTGTGTAATATTTGCTGTGCTGCTGGTTTCTGAGAGTTAGTGCTGCCGGTAGGGAAGGGTGCTGCATTATTGTGCTTTCAATTGCAAGGACCAAGCAGAGCTGCCTGTTTCTTCCAATTGAAAATGTGATATTGCAGCATCACCCCCATCAGCAGCAACATGGGCAGAGGACTCCATCAAAGCTTAGCAGGAATGTTGCTGTCACGGTGTGGTAAGACTCTACAAGCAGAAAATCTGTAGTTGCTGCAGGGAGACCAGCTGCCTCAGTTAGGGGCATAAGAGTATAAGATATGCCATACTGGGTCAGACCAAGGTCCATCAAGTCCAGTATCCTGTTTCCAACAGTGGCCAATCCAGGTCACACGTATCTGGCAGGTTCCCAGAAGGTAGACAGATTCCATGCTGCTTATCCCAGGAGTAAGCAGTGGATTTCTCTGGTCCTCTTTAAGAATGGTTTATAGATTTTTCCTTCAGGAATTCATCCAAATCTTTTTTTTTAACCCAGTTACACTAACAGTTTTTACTGCATCCACTGGTAACGAATTCCAGAGTTTAATTAATCTTAAATGTGCTACATTGCTTCATTGGTGTCCCCTAGTCTTTCTGCTTTTTGAAGGAGTAAACAACCAATCTATATTTACCCCTTCCACTCCATTCATTATTTCATAGACCTCTATCATATCTCCCCTCAGGAAAGCCAGGAGGTAGGATCACCCTAGATATAATCCCAGCAGCAAGAAAGAGAGCTGGACTTATTCTGGTAGATTTCTCCCTACTATGTGTGTTAAAGCTGCTGAAAGTATACTATGCTGGCTGTGGGTAGAACTGAACTGAGCCCAAACTGCTAACCACTTGCCTCACAGCTTCACGGCTAGTGTGTACTTACTGTAGGACTTATTGCTCTGAATGGCCACTATCAGAGAAAGGTTGCTGAGGTCGATGGACCTCTGATTTGACTAAGCTTGGCTCTTCATATGATTATTTCTATTTCACTGTACTTATGTTTTCTGCCTTGAGTGATCTGGAAAGAAGATTTATAAAATAATACATTGATATTTATGGTATTATGTGATTGATTGGTTCTCTGGTTTCTATCATGGGTTCTTTGCTTTTTGACATGATATTCCTGTGTATTTAGAAAAATGAAAAGACTTGAAAAGGTATTTAACCATTACTGTAGGTTAATAAGGAATTTGTCTTTGTCATAGAAAACAGTTGAAGGATATGTGCTAAACTGTAATTATTTTGTCAGATGAGCACTTTGTTGAATATTGTCTGCTGAAATGTTTATGTTTCTAGCATATTGTGTATGGTCAAGCTGTGGGCTGCTGCCTCTTGAGACAGCTTTAAATATGGAAGAAGTTCAATTATAAGTGTGTATGTGGTTTAGCACTGCTAACGGATTGAAATAATTGAATTTGAAATGTTTCAATTACCACCCACAAAGCATGACAGCTGTTGCAGACTACATTAAAAAATTTAAGTCATTATTTGTTGACAATACTATAATTAATATGCCTCTAAACTATATACCTATTGCCTCCCATGTTAACCTTGCCCCCCTCCCAATGTGTGGATGTGTGTCATAGGGGTGGTGATCGACAGAGAGGTATGGTGGGTTGAGTGCCTCAGTTGGAGGCGGTGATTGGGAAAGCTATGGTGTAAGTGTGAGAGGGTGCAATTTGACAGACAATTTTCTGTGAGTGTGTTGGGGATATAAGTACAAAGGCCCATAGTTATGCAAATGAGGTCTCCCAGTGAGTGTCTACACATTGCCCTGCATCATCCCTGGCAAAGCTTGACAGAACTACTTTACTTCCTATACGGTACCATATCTGTAAACCACCTATGTTGCCTTTATAAAATAAAGCGTCCACTTACAACTGTTTGAGGAGTGATGCATGTGGACTGTGTACTTTGAACTTTGTTACAAGAGATTATCCCCAGATAAGACCTTTTTCGAAACACAATATTGTTCCGATTTTTTTCTTTGGATTGTCTTAAGGTGGATTTGATCACTTTTGAATGAACTGTTAGTTTTAAGTATTTGGGTGTTAATTTATGAACATTCAAAAATGAATTGCCCATATGTATAAGAAAACTTCTGAGACTGATGATGACAACTGAGCAGAACTGGCAGTGTAGCCTTATTTTCTTAGGCTCCCTTGCTAGAAACATCATTGCTCATGGTATTTGAGGTCCTTTAAACCAATTTTTGGATGTTTATCGGGGATTTGTTTGTTTTGATTTGCCTTTATTAAATAGGCATAAAATAGTTATTTCAAAATTTTATATAGTCACCTTGTTATCCCCTAAAAGGGATCTTGTGAGAGAGGAAGGCTTTTCATGTGGGTTCCTGAGTATCTGTGGTTGTATTTTGTAGATAATGGACTGGATTCAAAGATGCGACTTGCAGGGCTGCACGTCCTGGCATGACGTGCAGCCCCATAAGCTGTCCTGCCCTTATTCCCCCTCAGGCCCTCCCCGCACGGCTAGAGCAGCAGTATGGGGAGGGGCGGGAAGGGGCAGGAAAGGGCGGAGTCTGGGTGGAATGGGGGCGAGCCGAGGCGGCAGGATGTACAGGGCCGATTCCAGTCATGGCCCTGTATGTCCTGCGGGGTCAGGGGGAACGTGCTGCTTATTCCACCTCTAATGTGTAAAAAGCAGCACAAACTGGGCAATTGGGGCCTGAACTCCCCGGACTGGGTTTAGATAGGTTTCCACTACTCAATCCAGACCCCAGCTGCCAAGCCGTGGGTCGGGCGGCGGGAAAGAAGAGGGTCAGCGCTGTGGGAGCCAGGGGAGTTGCGGGGAGATGCCTTAGCAATTTGGATTCTAAGGGGCCAATATTCAAAAATAGCAATATTTAAACACCATAGTGCTCAGTGGTAGTGCTTAAATATCGGTGGGTTATTCAGTGGCAGCTCGGATTGCAGCTGCTGTTGAATATCCAAGCCAAGAGGTGCTACTACTACTACTACTACTACTACTACTACTAATAATAATATTAACTATCATTTGTATAGCACTACAAGCATATGCAGCACTGTACATATACTGATGGGAGATGGTTCCTTCTCAATAGTGCTCACAAGACAAACACAACAGAGAGAGGACTAAAAATGGTCTTGACACACATGTGTGATAAACAGGAGAATTACTGAGTAAGTGCTGACACTTACCCAGTTAGCGGGATTTTCAGCTGGCCTTTGCTGGGATTGCAACTTAGGCCAGCTTTTCATGAGTGCTACCAAAATCAATAATCCTAAAAGTGGGGGGGGCGGAGCCTGATGTCCAGCGGGTAGGACGCTTTGCGTTGAAGCTCCCGAGAGGCCTACTTAGAATCCTGACTTAATACCTATACAAATTTACTATTTCGCTCCGAGCTGACCGGGGCACCTCGGGGGGGATGGCGGCCCATAAACCAGCGCGCTTGGACTTCGGGTCTCCTTCTTCTTCTCACGGAAAACGCTCCAAAACAGAGGTGTCTTCCCCACAGAAGATGGTTCCATTTCGTGAAAACCCCGAAATGCACCTGGAGATTTTGGAGGAAATACGCGGCGTGAAGGAATTGGTGCAGTCCAATGGAGAAGCGCTTCGAGCCATGCGAGAAGACTTTGGAGTGCTCCAGGACCGACTTGAAAGTCTTTCATTACGGCAGGACAACATGGCGGGGGTCCTCGACTCGCACGAGGTGCGCTTGGGCAAACTGGACAAGGCTGAGCGCCAGATACAGAATCTTCAAAAGGAGTTAGAAGATAGCAATAATCGAGCCCGTCGCAACAATGTGAGGCTCCTCGGAATGCCAGAGGGGGTGGAAGCAGGAGATATAAGAGAATTCTTGCTCAAAACTCTTCCCTCCTTGCTGAAGATCACTTTTCACAGAGAACTGGAAATCGATCGAGCACACCGTGTTCCTGCCCACATGGCGCTCAACCGCACGACCCCCCGGCCTATTATCTTTAGCTTGCTACGATATCAACAAGTGGAACAAATTTTACATGCTGCCCGAGCGAATCATCATTTGGAATTTGAAGGTCGTAAGGTCTCCTTCTTTCCTGATTTGGCAAAGCCTACCGTTGACCGTCGGAAGAAACTCCTTGCTTTTCGCCCTCGACTTCAACAGCTACAGGCTCGCTTTGGCCTGTTGTATCCAGCGAAGCTCCGAGTGACTCTCCACAACCAAACCAGGACGTTCGAAGATCCTGATCTACTATCAACATTTTTAGACTCCAAAGAAGCAGAGCAGATGCGCTGATCCCAAATCTTGGACTCTTATCTGCCGGCTCTATCCGCCATTTTGAAGGGCCCGATGCGGCGGTCATAGCCAAGCACAGAAATAGCCTGGACTTTCTTTCTTTCTCTATATGACTTTTGTTTTTTGGTCTCCTATCCCTTCATGATGTGTGCCTCGGTCGGATTCGGAGCACGCACAGTCCTACAGGTTATGTGTTTTTTCAATTTCGGCCTTCTCTGGGGTTTCTCCCCGCAGACACATGGTCGCCAGTAATTTTGGGGTTTTGCTTCTCCTCTACCGTACTGCGGTTTTCTTTGTTAATGTGGGGCGCTTCATTGTATTGTATTAGCTTATTTTTCCTATGTCATGTGTACAGCCAGATACAGTCAGTTTGAGGGACATAGTGAAATTATGTGTGCTATCATGCTCAGAATTTTTAACTTTTCTGAATGGCCTTATGTAAAATCTTATCATTCACCGTCAAAGGCATTAATGGTCCACTCAAAGGAAAGAAAATCCTTAGCTATCTTAGCCATGAGCATGTTGATTTAGTGTTTCTTCAGGAAACGCATTTAAACTCTGCTGAAACACTGAAACTCAATGCTAAGCCTCACATGGTAGCTGCCTATTCTCCCACCGTTTCCAAATGGTACGGGATAGCCATTCTGGTTAGGAAGTCTTTGCACGCTACTGTACCTGATATTAGCGCTGACAAGGAGGGTAGATGGGCCCGTGTACACCTTGAGGTTGGAGATAGTGAATTCACGTGTATTTGCATTATGCCCCGAATGTGGACAACCCTGCTTACTATGCAAGTATTGCGCAGTTGGCCTTGGCCTCTGCCAATGCTCCATTAATACTTGGTGGCGATTTTACTCAAGTGTTCCCTCAATCTTTTCTTCTCAAACAAGGTGCTCGTTGGTTGGAAGATCCAGTACCGAGTAGACCTGTGTGGCTAGATATAGAAGCGGACCTTTGCAAACCGATTCCTCTTACCTTTCTCCCTGGTATGACTCTCCCATCAGACTCCCACTATCCACCAATGCTTTTAGACACTTTAGGTGCCTTTAATACTCTTATGCAATCTTTAGACTCCCGACTCTGGTCAGTGCAACTTCAGCATCGCCTTCGGAGCACTAGAGGACTCCCGCCATCGGCATTCTCTACATAAGGTTGCTTGGAGACTTTCCGATCTCTCGGTAGTTCACTGGGTGTAGCATCCACTTTTACTAAGCCTTATGTAATGCTATAACTAGAGATACCCCTATAGCGCAGAAAGTATGGGAGAGAGAATTGCATGTGACTTTGACCTCGGAGCAATGGAGCCTTATCTGGAGTAGAGGGACACGGGTTCCCGACCCGCCTCACTCACTCAGACCCTCTTCTTTCTAGCCCACCGGTGCTTTTACACTCCTCACAGATTAGACAAATGGAACACTACTCAGGGCAATGGTTGCTGGACACGTCCTGCGGCCATTGGTTCATTGCCTCATGTTATGTATGAATATCCCGCACTACAGTATTACTGGCGTCGGGTCTGGGGTCGTATTTAGTCTATCTCGCACTCTCAGGAGCCCCTTTCTTGGAGGATAGTGGGACTTCGCCCAGTTGCGGGGATCCCCTCTCTCCCAAAAATGGCTTATCTCCTTTCGAACTTTATGCTTGGCATTGCTATTTCCCTAATTAAGTAATACTGGAAAATTAGCTCCCATCTGAGCCCCAATGAATGGTGGAATCATGCTTGTCTTTACAGTAAATGTGAACAAATACCTCGTCTGTTCGCTTCCTCCGTTCAGACTCCTTCTCATTGGTCTCAATGGAAGATGCTCAATGACTATATACATTTTGCTAAATGCTCTCATCTGACTGTCTAACTTTGTATATATCTCTGTCCCATGATCATGCTGTATTGTAGATACTCTTTTGATCGTTTGATGTATAATCACTGTTAATTGGAAGCGCTCACATGCTGATATAATCGGGTAGAGAAGAAGCATCGGGGTGGGGGGTAATGGGTTTACTTTTCCTTATTGTATACTTGTTTTGTCTCTTTTGGTGTGTTGTTTCTTTTGTTTGTTGCAAAATGAAAATAAAAGTTTAAAAAAAAAAAATAATCCTAAAAGTTAGTCACAGCACAGCCTCAGAAACAACCTTGGACACTTAATTTATTCTGGGTTAAACGTATTGTACTCCCAGACTCGTGCCGGTGTTTACATCAATGGCTGAAGACTCAATGAACGCCGCGGGTCTTCCAGGTTCATCAGGAGGAGACCGAACTTTTGAGTTACTGAGCCGCTAACTTCTACAAGAAACATTCCACGTTATGTTATAAGTCCCTTGAAAACCCCATTTGGCGAAACGCATGGGGACGTGGTTCACATCAGCAATTATTTGTGGAAGAAAGTCACATAAAAAACAAAAAAACGACAAACAAAAAGAAGAGAAAGTTTTATAAATAATGAGTGAAATATTCAGCACAGTCCTATGGCTTCAGATGAGCTAAGTATTTTTTTGTCATTTTTTATATTATTGCTCAAATATAAGTACTGATGACATGCTCTACTAATAAGGACCTTCAGCCATTGATGTAAACACCGGCACGAGTCTGGGAGTACAATACGTTTAACCCAGAATAAATTAAGTGTCCAAGATTGTTTCTGAGGCTGTGCTGTGACTAACTTTTAGGATTATTGATTTTGGTAGCACTGTTTAAGAGTTGAATGAGGTATTCACTTATTTACATAAGTCATTCACGAAGAAAACCTACTCCTATCTATTCAGCTTTTCATGAGGACATGGATCACTGAAAATTGCACTAAGTGTAGATACTTATCTGGTTAGCATTGGCAAAGCCGGCATGACCCACTGTGCAAACCATGCATATTTGTTGTGGTTATTCTGAAAACCTGACTGGCTAGTTGCATCCCAAGGACTGTGTTGAGAGCCCCTGGTCTATAAGGTACCATCTATAAGGTGCCACCTGCCTCTATCATTTTCACAACTCTAAACTAACACAGCTAATCCTCAGAACATGTTTGTTTATGTTGGGACAAAAGAGAAGCTTGTGAAGGGATCCAGTGGAATCCACAAGACAGGGGCAGCACAATAATCACTCACGCAGAGCAGCAAAAAAGGTAGCACCAGCCATGAGCATCGGTATAGCCCACAGACCACCCCCTGCACTAACTAGTCAGTGCTGGGGCAATTTGTGGAGATATTCAGCAGTATTATCCAGATGGTGCCACTGAATATTGCATTCTGCCCCCCTAGCCGGCCGGCCAGCCTTCTGTTGTCCAGCCAGCTAAGGGCTTTCAATATCAGCTCCTATGGATATAGAACCAGGCCTGAAATATCAGACACTAAGGTGATGTAGAAAGTAAATTAATGTTGGGAAGCTTGTGTGCAGTAGGTAAAAGTGTAAACTTAAGTTACTGGAATTTCTGATGAGGAGGGGCACGGAAACATAGAGCAAGATAGATGATGACCCAAAATGAATGTCTGTGAAGTAGTAATGATGTTGAAAAATATAATTGCAAATTGAATTTCTAGAAACAAATGGTACAATTGAAAAGGCCTTTCAATATGTCCACAAGAGGCTATTGGAAGAATGATAACAGAATACCAAAATATTATCTCTCTGTTCAGACTTATGAGCCAAAAATGAACAAGTAATCAATTACTACTTTTCCTTTACTAGTAAAAAACAATGTAAATGAAAAAAAGTTATTTTGTGTATTCGTCTTTGTGCTCTGAATGGTCATTTTATAAAGCTTTTTCCACATGTAAATGGTTTTTTTACATGCAGAAAATAGTTTTACAATTTATTTTTTTTTTTTTTGGGGGGGGGGGTCATACATGTGCAAAATGTAGGTATACTGAAAGATTCTATTTACTTTTATGTGATCTATGTATAGTTGTTCTCAAGGGTTTTGGATGGGCAGACCTGGTGTGGACTTGCAATATATGTGTATATTTTATAAAACATGCATTATGTACATGGATGCAAGGAAGCCAGACACAGTGGTAAAGGAGAAGAACACCAGAATGGAATTGATTATAGAGGTGTCAGTCCTAAGCAACTATTCTGTGAATCGCGCTGAGAGGGAGAAGATCTTCAAGTACCAAAAAATGCAGTCAGAGACCAAGAAAATGTAGAAAGATACAAAGTTATTTCCCATTTTGTTGGGTGCCACAGGCTTGATGAAGAAGAATTTCCAAGCACAGCTTGATAGATTACCTATACATGTTACATCTTATGAACTCCAGAAGGAGGATCTCTTTGGCACGATGCAAGTCCTACACCGACAGAGGGTATTAGTAAATAGAGTTCATTCTGAAGACAGGGTTTTTATCAGTGGCATGCTGCAGGGTTTAATCTTTGGTCCTGTTCGTTTAACATTTTTGTAAGCAATATTGCCGAAGGTCTGTTGGGAAAGCTATGCCTCCTTGCAGATGATACCAAAATCCGCAAAAGGGTAGACACCCTGGAAGGTGTGACTAACATAAGGAGGGATCTAGCAAAGCCTGAAGCTTGGTTCAGAATTTGGCAGTTAAGATTTAATGCAAAAAAAAAATGCAAGGTCATGCATTTGGGGTCTAAAAGCCCAAGGGAGTAATCAAGTCTAGGAGTGAAGTTTATCAAGAAATAAGAGCGGGACATGAGGAAGATCTTAAAATGGCCAGTCAGGTAGAAAGGTGATGGCATAAGCCAAATGGATACTTGGGTGCATAGGGAGGAAAAAGAAAGCAATAATGCCTTGGTATAAGTCTCTGGTGAGATCTCATTTGGAATATTTGTGCACAATTCTGGAGATAGCATCTTCAAAAGGACAGAGTCGGTCCAGAGGGTGGCTACTAAAATAAGGCATATGGGGTTAGAATTAAAGGTCTCAATAAGTATACTTTTGAGCAAATGTGGTAGAGAGGAGATATGATAGAGACATTTAAATACCTCCGTGGTATAAATGCACAGGAGGAGAGCTTCTTCCAATTGAAAGAAAGCTCTGGAATGAAAGGTCATAAAACAATTGTGAAAGGCAACACTCCGAAGTAATCAGAGGAAATATTTCTTTATGGAAATAGTGGTGGATTTAAGGAACAGCCTCCCAGTGCTGGTGGAGACAAGAACTGTATCTGAATTCAAGAGAGCAGTGATAAGTACAGAGGATCTCTGAGGGAGACGATGGAATTGTGGAACTTAACCCCTTAACCAGGGAAGCCGAGTTAATTCATCTTACCCTAGCCATTTAGCAAATGGGGAAGACAAGTTAACTCGTTCCCTATAGTGATCACCGCTGCTCCCGCTGAATGCACTTTTCTACAAATTTTCAAAAATTGTTTGCTTCAGAAATTAAATGTGCTATTTCTTAATGAATTTGATATGCTGAATTTAAATATGATAGTGAAATTGGTCAATTAGCTCCTGTTTCTATGATATGTTGAAGAATGTACATTTTACCACTATGCATGATGAAAATTGAGCCTAAATCCTTAGATGTAAATCAAAATCTTGTCACAAATGAAACTTTGCACAATAACAAGCATGTTTTTTTTTATAAAATAAAGTTCATAAACGTACTTAGAAGAAACAGAGGAGTAATTATGTCTGCAATTTAACTTTCATTAAGAACATTTGTAAGTTCATTCTAGCAATTTTTGTTCTCATTCAGTGGCTTCACGACTCTTCCTGATCTGTTTCTTGTACTGAAGCAATGGAATATCCCTTGTCACTGTCCAGCAGTAGTCTGTAATCATTGATGGACTCCATTTACCCTGATACCTCTTTTCCATGGCTGCAATATCTTGGTGAAATCGTTCTCCATGTTCATCACTTACTGCTCCGCAATTTTGTGGGAAAATATCTAGATGAGAGTGTAGAAAATTAATCTTTAAGGACATGTTGCAACCAAGGTTTTTGTATGCCTTGAGAAGATCTTGAACAATCTCTTGGTAATTATTTGCTTTGTTGTTTCCAAGAAAAGTTTGTGTCACTGATTCAAATGCTATCCATGCAGCCTTTTCCTTTCCACACAATAAATGAAGAAATTCGTCATCTTGAAGAAGTGCACGAATCTGAGGGCCAACAAAAACTCCTTCCTTAACTTTGGCATGACTCAGTCTAGGAAATTTACCACTAAGATACCTGAAAGCAGGTTTAGTTTTATCCATCGCCTTGACAAAGTTTTTCATTAGTCCCAACTTGATGTGCAAGGAAGGCATCAAAATCTTATTGCTGTCTACAAGTGCTGGAAACAGAACATTTTTGCTTCCAGGATCCAGTGACTGACGAAGTGGCCAGTCCCTTTTGACAAAATGACAATCTCTAGCACGACTATCCCATTCACACAGGAGGCAGCAGTACTTGGTGTATCCACCCTGAAGACCAAGCAAGAGGGCGAACAATTTGAAGACACCACAGATTGAAAATATATGTTGATCATAGTTTATACATTTCAAAAGTTGTTTCATATTGTCATAAGTCTCTTTCATAAAAGCTGCATGGCCAATAGGAATTGATGGTAGCAAGTTGCCATTATGCAGCAATACAGCTTTAAGACTTGCTTTGGATGAATCAATGAAGCGCCTCCAATCATCTGCATTGTAATTGATATTGAGAGCTGCTATCAAACCTTTTACATTGCTGCATACAGCAAGATCACCTTATTTGAAAAAGAATGACACCAAGTGGTATGTTTACTAAACTGCAGTAATGTCATTCGCGGTAGGTTCCGCGGTAAAGTAGAATTGCCCATATAAAGGCATGGGCGTTGCATTGTTACAGCAAGCTGACAACTAACGCGCATTAAAAGGTGCCTTAGACTAACGAACATTATAAGGCGCCTTGTAAAGCGCCTTGTTAGGTGCCTTGCAAGGTGCCTAGTAAGGTGCCCTGTAAGGTGCCTTATAAGGTGCCTAGTAAGGTGCCGTATAAGGTGCCATTTAAGGTGCCTAGTAAGGTACCCTGTAAGGTGCCTCATAAGGCGCCCTATAAGGCCTCCTAGGCTAAGCGCCATATTAGGCACCCTTGGACAAGGCACCGCAGAAGGCACCCTGGGCTATGGAACCATAGGTTAAGGTGGCCTAACAAGGTTATGGTGTCCTAGGTTAGTGTGCCCTAGGGACTGCAAGGTGTCTCAGGATGACATGCATGACCTGTGCGGAACAGAGACAGATGTAGCCCTAACACTAGATAGAGCACTCAGGAAAGGCAATGAACAGGTGAGTGAAGGAGGGAGAAGTGGGAGCCGTTGGACCTGACATATCTGCGGGCATCCCATGTGCCTACCAGTACCGATGACAAACATGGTGGGGCAGCTGTACCACAGCACAGGGTGTTGGCAATGTAAAGTGCCAGAAAAACAGTTGGTGGCAGACAATGGGAATACATGTCCCCCAGTGGAGGCAGGGGTGGCAGGATAGCTACAATGATGGGTGGACAGAGGAGTGGTAGTGCCATGCAGATCAGGCACAGGCGAGGCAAGCATGAAGAGACGCAATGCAGGAAAGGATATGACATGGGGTGGCAGCCTGCACTGGCAGACATGACTCTACACAGCTGACAGATGCAGATAGACGGACCGAGGGAATGTTGGCAATTATGGTGAGGGTATTATGGGCTGGAAGCACAGATCTGCAAAAATATGACCTCTACAGGCATGCACGCTATATGAGTAGGACAGGCATGAGAGGGGGGAACAATGAGGAACTGAACCCATGAACACTGCCAAGAATGGCATTGTATTAACCAGTAGGCTATACCCCCATGGTGTATGTCACAGCAATGTCTGGGTACAGAAAGACTGCAGGTCACCGCACAAATTGTCTGCTCTGAGTACCAGGATAGGGTAACCCCACCAGTACCCATGATGCAATGCACATGCTGAATAGCTGTCTACAGCTGATCACCAAATGGGGTCTGCACCTCTCCGGTCCCCCAGCTTGGAAAGACAAACTGACAGTGCATGATACTGGCACAGAGTAGCTACAGACCATGCCATTGTGCAGGTTCTGTGTTCACCCTGAGCGATAGGATGGGTGCCCAGCACTAGGTCCGCAGTACATGTGCTACTAGAGATAGGTCCTGCTGTACATCCCCATCACTACCATTGTGTGACAGGTGTTCTGTGCAGTGCAGCCGAAAGTAATTTGGTGTCCATCTCTATCCTGCAGTCACATGTGGCCCTGTTGGACCAGACACCAGCCAGATTAGTGTGTACCCCGTGTGAGGGTCTAGCTGACATGGGCAGCTGTTATCAGGGCAGAGGGGTTCCTAGAATTGCAAGAGGTGTGTGTAGCAGTGGCTGTATAGGTCACAGTGGTATACACTACATACCCCAAAGGGCCCACATCACCCTTTTGTAGGTAAAGAACAGTGCCCCCACCCCAGGGAAGCAACCTCCATCCTGTTTGTACAAGACAGCCCTCCAGGGTTGGTGTGCCAGAGCCATACCTATGATGGGGACAGTGGCAGACCAGCAGCAATGCTACGGTTAGGGTCTATAAACCCCAAGTGCCTCCCACCACTGTCTGCCAGTCACCAGCAGACAGCACAGTCAGACTGTACCTTAAAGGAGCTCCGACCATGTACAGTCTAACTGCAGACAGTCCACCAGGAACTATGTGCAGCAAGCAGGCATCTCAGTGACTGGGACCCCAGCACTAGAGAACACAAATATATCACTAGAGACAAATAGTGTAGAGCGCTATGTGGCAACCTAGACCTGCCATGGTCACTGCTCATTCAGAGTGAGTGCTCTCCTAGCATGCCATGCTGTGGCCACCCTGTCCATGCAGGTGGTGGTCAGGCACTACAGTGTCCTAGCCATTGCCCCACACCCTGTGAGGATGCATCCTGGCCAATCTGCCCTGTCCGGGCCATACCCAGAATACCTTGCTCCTCATTATACATCTAATCAGGCTAACGCTGGTAACAGTGGGACATTTTGGGCCCAGTGAAGTGTGGGCAGCAACAGAACAATGGATAGACATACAAATACGCTCACTCCTTTTGCAGCATTATACAAAGATAGGGGTGGTTGGCAGCCCTGCCCGCCACACTAGTCCTGAGCACAGTGCCAACATTGCTAAACTGTGCAGGGGGTAGTAGTAGTGCTCTGGTGATAACATCATCCCACTGCTGGGGCCAACAGCCTGCCGCTCCATGCATCATTGGATTGTAGAGCCTGTGTGAGTGGGTGTTTGCACCCCTGTTCGCCGCTGCTTTGAGCTTTGCACATGTTGCTGTTGTATCTGCATTGTAGGGTAAAATATAGGGACATGCTCTGCTGGAACCACAGCTGGGACTTGAACCTGTGACCCTCTGCTCCTGGACACACTGGCTGGGTGTACTGCACCACACTGATGTCATAGATGCATGGTAGTCCCTGGGGCTACCTGCACTTTTCCTCAGCCAGACCTTTTATGTTGCACTGCACACCACGTACTGCTGCAGAGCATGGCCTAGGTCCACTGCAGGGAGGTGGCACAGCCCCCTCCAGTATGGGCACACGCCCCCCTGCCAAGCTGACTTGGCCATTTGCTGTCGGTGCTGGTAGTGCGCAGTCCCAGGCCATCCACTGTGTAGGTAGGCGCCCGCCTAGGGAGCGGTTTCCAGGGTGGGGGGGGGGCATACATGGACATCCTCACATCCCCCCATCACTGCCTACCACTATTATGTCCCCTCCACATGGGGGCGGAATAGCTGGGGGGATGTCAGGTCTGTGCCCTAGCGACTATTGGCTAGGGTGGACCAGGTAGATATTGGTGGATTGTGTTTGGCCTTGGTTAACTGCTGTCTTGCTGATCTCCGGTGTCTATGTTCCTATGTGCCACCTAGGCACCCGCCTGGTCCACCCTGTGCCACAGCTGCCCATGCTACATGTCCCGCCTGCGGCCCCCTATGCCCCATTTGCACCATCGCCATAGTGGCCATTCATACTTTGGCACTATGGTATTGCTGTACATGGAGCACTACTATCACAGTTTTTGGGCTCCCTGCCTGGGATGTACATTGCTGACACGAAAATGGTTTCTTTCTCCTGCATATGTGCATCTAACGGCAGGTTTTCAATCGCGTTAGGATTCAGCTCTTCAGATCAGCGCGTTAGTGTGAATGGAGCCTCTCCCTGTCCACACTCCACCCATTGACCCCTTCTCTCCGCCCTCTCTCCATCTTCTGCGGTGTTTATCGCGCCGCGGAACGTGAACGATCGTTAAGTTACTTAACGATTGTTAACGTTACATAACGCGCGTTATGTAATGTTACCGCAGTTTAGTAAACATACCCCCAAGTCTTTCTGATGGTCCCGGAAAAAAGAAATTCGAACATCACCAGCCTGAAGATTCCACTGCTGTAGTCTGGAACCCAAAAGCTCAGCTTTATTCTTCGGGAGATCCAAATCCCTGACAAGGTTGTTCAATTCATCTTGCATTATGAGGTGTGGCTCATTAGCAGTGGCCAGAAGAAACTCTGGGTCACGTGAGGTTGACGGTTCATGACTACAAACTTCTTCCTCTTCCTCACTTGATTCTAATGATAATGATTCTGACATTTTGGGAATCGGCAACCCTTCTCCATGAGGCACTGGGCGTATTGCAGATGGAATGTTTGGATATTGCACGGTCCACTTACTCTTTCTGGATATGCCTTTCTGAATTGGAGGAACCATGCAGAAGTAGCAATTGCTGACGTGATCCGTGGGCTCTCTCCAGATCATTGGAACTGCAAAAGGCATCCATTGCCTGAGATTTGTTGCATATGTATTGCAGCATATGTGTGGTGCTCAGCTCTTATTCTGACCTCCTATTCTGCATCCAAAATATAAGTTGTAGGCTTTCTTAACCACCACAGTCATATTCCGTTTCTGTGATGTAAAAGTCACTTCACTACAAATATAGCAGAAATTATCTCCATTATTAACACAAGTACGATGCATCGCCGAATACGCTGTGATTGACCTATCGGCAAAATAATAATTTTTTATTTTTTCTGTGACTAATACACCTTAAGATTTATACTGTCAAGTGATGCAAATTTAAATACTGATTGCATCATCTGGTTTTGGACAGATATTTATATTGGTTGCAAATGTTGCATAATACACAGTTAATGGCCCCTAATGACTAATTAATAGCATATATCTTAGCAACTAGACCTAATCATCCATTTTCATTATGATTTCTGTGTTCAGCAGCCTTAAATTAGTTTAGAACAGTTGCTTTCGTGTCCGAAGCATTTTGGCTGTTGAACAGTGTTACTGATCTCCCTGCTTCTCTCTGCACTGTCACCATGGCGATGACAGATTGTGCAGAGAGAAGCAGGGAGATCAGTGACTGATGCTGTTCCCACTGATTACCGATCTCCTTGCTTCTCTTTGCACAGTCTGTCACCGCAGCGGTGACAGATTGTGTAGGGAGATCAGTGATCAGCGGGAACAGTGCTTGATTGGCCATCACTACAGGGAACAAACTCTGCAGTTGGCGGTTAATTCCACAGGCAGCAGGTGGCTGGGCGTTTATGCCTTTTGCCCAGCTAAGAAATTAATAGTTCTCTGAATGGGCTGACTGGATAGGACATATGGTCTTTTATCTGCCATTCTTTTATCTATGTATCTATCCATTAAGGTAGTGCTACTAAAAATCTACATTGAATTTGAATGTCTATATTATGAATACTAGTACTTATCATTTCTACAGTGCTACAAGACATATATAGTGCTGTCCATAAACACATGGGAGACAGTCCCTGCTCAATAGAGTTTATAGTCTATGAAGACAAAACACAAAGAGGGGTTTAGAGATGGCCTTGGCACACATAGGTGATAAAGAGGAGAATAAAAGGTCAGGATCCAAAAGCAGCCTCAAAGTTGTGAGTTTTAGCCTGGATTTGAATAGGACCAAGATGAAGCCTGACACACCATCTCAGGCAGTCTATTCCAGGCATACTGTGGAAAGAACATGGTCTGGAGTTAGCAGTGGAAGGGAAGAGCACAGATAGAAGGGAATTTCTCGATGAATGGAATTCCCGAAGAAGCCATTTGAATGTCTAGCTTATACATGATGGAGTAGATTCCAGTTTGCATTTAGCGGGGATGGATGTCTGATTCAGATGACCATCCCCTCTAAATGCTGAGGTGCCTCTACAGCTGACAGAGCTCCCCGCACATACTGACAATATGTGCTGAAAGCTCTGTTCGTGGGCAGGAGGGTCAAGCCGGAGGTGGAGTGAGGACGGGCAGTGGGCGGGAACCTGACCCTAGATGTACAGGTCCGATTCCAAGGTCAGCCCTGTACATCCATGGTTGGCCATTTGCATGGGGGGGGGGGGGGATTTATTCCACCTCAAAGGTGGAATAAGTCCCCCTGGATGGTGGGACTGTCAGCAACTCTTAGCGGGGTAAGGGGTGCAAGGGGTTCCTCACAGCCCAACCCTGGCCATGATAGGTCCAATCAGGGGTTAGGCTGTGGGGAATGAAGAATGTCAGGGTCTTCTGGGAATCGTGGTTCCTGCATGGAGCTGCAGTGCCATGGCAACATGATCGATGGCACCGTGGATCCTTGCAGGAGCCGGGCTGGGCTAGCCAGGTAAGTGTCAGGACGTCTGGGATGTCTGAATCGGGGCACGTCCTGGATGTTCAGCCTTATGCCATGGTTCTGCTCCCGCGGGGCTGTCTAGACCCTGCGGGAGCAGAATCAGGTGCATCCCTGGGCCATCTGGATGTCTGGATGTCCAGATGGCCTGGGGACACACAACCCTGAATTTGCCTCAACGAGAGTGATTTTGTAAAGAGCCGCCTAAACTTATGCACCATTTATATGTGTAAATCATGATATTTTAGTGAGCTGCGTACATAAATGGGCATTTGCATGTGCAACTGAGATAGTTGCTATTCTGAAAATGTGGTAGGCTATGGCCTGTAAACTAGGCCTAGATCCTAACCCCCACCTGAGAGTAGTGCTGAGAATAACCAGAGATTGAGAAACTGCTTTAAACTGCTTTTGACTGCTTTTGAAACTGTTTTTGAAAAGTCTGTATAATTCCTTGATGCTGATGACAGACATGTTCCTGCATTCTCTGAGCTAGAAATGGCCTTGAAGTAGAAATGTATCTATGTCTAAGACTATGCCTTTGTTAGAACAGTTTGAGAAGGGGGCGCAAGGAGCTAGGCCCAGAGAGGGTCCCTGATTGGACAGGTGCAAGGGGCGTTGGGACCAATAGAAAGTTTGCCTGTATCAAACTGTAAAAATTGTATATAAGGAATTTGCTTCTGTACTCCATTGCTCGGTCACTTTTGGATGCACTCCTTGCCTGAGCCTATGCACAATAAATTGGCTTGGAACCTGCAATTGACTCCTGGTTTTATTCATTGCGTGCACTTCGCTGCTACATATTCTTGGTGCGTTGGCCGGGAATGTGCAAGTAGTGGATGGTATTCAAGTGAATATACCACATATTACCGCCTCAAGGTTTGGCCCGGTTGGGACCATGTCTGTCCGACCGCAGGGGAAACCTCAGGCGCCACCGGTCCTCTTGTATCGGAGAGGGTTCCGCCTTGCCTCAGCGGATTACTGGGTCCGACCGGCCAACACCTCCGAAACCGAGGGGAGTCCAGGATTCAACCCAAGAGCTGGTTCTCTATCGGGTACCGGATCCGGTGAGTATAAATTTTTTTGTTCCTTAGTCAGTTAGGTTTGGGTAAGTCTTGCATGAGTATGCGCGAGACTGATTTGGTAAAAGGTACTGAGAGCCTGATCACCTCTCAGGGCACGTCCGAGTATGCCTTGCATGAGTATGCGTGAGGCCCAAACTACTGCCCTTTTCTTGGTTTGTTAGCAGTCCGAATAAGTCTTGCATGAGTATGCGCGAGACCGGCTGCTCTTGGTTAGTTAGATAGGGCCTGGGAAAATTTGGGAAAATGTTGCTAGCATGTTTGGTTGTGTGTGCATGAATGAGAGGTCTAGAAATACAGACCACGTGAGAGCAGACTCCTGATTAGCGCAGTTCCTGGCCGGGCGACCGCGCCCAGGTCGCAAAAAGGAGGAAGCGTTTGGTGTTTGTCTACCTATTTGTTCCTAGGGCTGTACGGACCCCTTACCTGCAGCCCGACTACCCGCCTCTACTGTCTGTTGTTGTGTACGTCATTATGGGAGGGGCGGAGTCCATGCAAACTCCGTTAAAGTGTATGATCAAGAATTTTAAGAAGGGTTTTGACAGTGATTATGGAGTAAAAATGTCTCCGTCCCGATTAGGAATACTTTGTGATAGGGAGTGGCCGGTGCTGGTCACCGAGTGGCCCCCTGGTGGTACCTTTGATGTTAGAATGATATCCCGAGTACATCAGATTGTACGTAGGGAACACCCCGACCAGTTCCCCTATATAGATGCCTGGTTAAATATTTGTGAAAAAGAGCCCTCTTGGACGAAGCGCTGCCACGAGGAACAGTGTAGGATAATGGTAGCGACCACAAGGGGGGCCCATAAGTCTGAAGGAGAAAAGCTGCCCATTTATTCTGCCCCAGAATCGCCAGATATTCTGACCTATCCACCCCAGTTCCTTTATAGGCCAGTCCCCTCGGCTCCGCCGCAACCCCGGGCAGAGCCTGGTGCGGGAGGATCCCCTCCTGCCAACTTGCCTCTAGTTCTCCTGCCCCCTCTGCACCCGGAGGAGGCGCACCCCCTCACGAGCGGGAGCCCCAGCTCTGGCCCGAGTGACTCGGAAGAGCCACAGTCCACTGATGATACAGCAAGCAGGGATTCAGTTGCCAGTCCAGGGTCATCTGTTGCCAGAGACCGGAGCAGAGGAGTCAAATTCCAGCAAGCCAGGCTACATTATGCCCTCAGAAGTACAGCCGCAAGTCAGAGGGATAGTCACGTTATGCTGTTACGCCAGGTCCCGGGGCTGCCTATCCTTAACGAACGGGACCAGGTTGTGGTGGGGCCCACCAGTCTCGTTTATGTGCCCTTCTCCACCACAGATTTATTGAATTGGAAGACGCATTATGCGTCCTACACTGCGAAGCCCCAAGAATTGACAGAATTAATGTCTAGCATTATGCAAACCCATCAGCCTACCTGGTCTGATTGCCGCCAGCTCCTGTCTACCCTCTTCACTACCGAAGAATGAGCACGGATTGTGCAGGCAGCCACCCGATGGTTAGAAGAAAATCCTATAGAAGACCCAGGCCTAGATCCCCGGCAAGCAGCCGCCGCGGATTTTCCAAATGACGATCCCAAGTGGGATCCCAACAGTGCAACCGGGGCAACGGCCCTTACTCGGTTCCGCCAGGCCCTACTACAAGGCCTGAAGAGAGGAGGCCAGAGGGTCATGAATATCGGAAAGGTAGCAGAGGTCATTCAGCATCCAGATGAGAGCCCAGCAGCCTTTTATGAATGTTTATCGGAAGCTTACAGACTTTATACCCCATATGACCCAGCGGCCCAGGAGAATTTACACATGGTAAATGCAGCCTTTGTGAGTCAGTCCCAGGGAGACATAAAACGGAAACTGCAGAAGTTGGAAGGATTCGCGGGCATGAATGCGGCCCAGTTAATGGAAGTTGCTCAGAAAGTGTTTGTGAATCGTGATCAAGAATGTCAGAAGGAAAGTGAACGTAAAATGAAGAAGAAAGCTGAGTTCCTTGCTGCAGCTTTAGTCGAACGACGCAGAGGAAGTATCTCTAACCGAAGGACTTGAGGACGTGGAAGGGACCGAGGAGATGGCCGGTCCCCATTGGGCGCAAATCAGTGCGCCTACTGTAAAGAAGAAGGACATTGGAGGAATGACTGCCCGAATTTGAACTCTGCCTCCTGGAGGGGAGGCGGGAGCATGCAGAGAGCAGGGGAAAGATTCCGGCAGCGGGGAGGAATGAATCGTACACAGTTCCAACAGGAAGAAGCAGTTATAGAGGGAATGGCAACTGAAGAGGGCTACAGCATGGATGAAGACTAGGCCAGACCGGGCTCCAAGTTTCCCCTAGGTCCCCAGGAGCCTATGGTCATTTTAAAGATTGGGGACCAATATATAGACTTTATGGTGGATACGGGGGCAGAACATTCAGTAGTAGCAAAACCAGTGGCCCCTCTATCTTCTCGATCTACTACCATAGTCGGAGCTACGGGAGTTAGGGCCACAAAGCCTTTCTTGCAGAACTGCACTTGCGAACTAGGGGGACGGAAGATAATGCACCAATTCCTATACATACCCGAGTGCCCAATTCTCCTTTTGGGCCGAGATATGCTTGCTAAGCTCCAGGCACAGATATCCTTTGTTGAAGGAGGGAAGCTGGAAATGACTGTGAACTCGAAATCTGCTGGCCTGATGGTGCTGACTGTCCCCCGGGAAGAAGAATGACAGTTCTATAGTGCATCTCCGACCAAGGCAGCCAATCCCTGTATCCCCACCAGAATCTCAGCTCTGCCCGAGGTTTGGGCGGAGGATAATCCTCCTGGCCTAGCGAAGAATATAGCCCCTGTGCTTGTCACCCTCAAACCAGGAGTGGAACCAGTGCACGTGAGACAATATCCTCTCCCGCGACCGGCAATTGAAGGAATTCACTGCCATCTAATGAAATTACTGAAGTACGGACTTCTCAGAGAGTGCCAATCGCCCTGGAATACCCCCCTCCTCCCAGTTAAGAAGCCTGGGACAGGTGATTACCGCCCAGTGCAGGACTTGAGATGAGTAAATAATGCAGTTGAAACTATACATCCAGTAGTACCAAACCCATATACTCTCCTGGGACTGATTCCCGCTGAGGCTACTCACTTCACTGTCTTGGATTTGAAGGATGCGTTTTTCTGCATATGATTAGCACCAACCAGTCAACTCTTGTTTGCATTTGAATGGGAGGAACCAACCACAGGAAGGCGAGGCCAACTTACCTGGACTCGATTACCCCAAGGATTCAAGAACTCACCTACTCTCTTCAGTGCTGCCCTAAATCAAGATCTTTCAAGTTATCCTGTGACTCCAGGGGAGAGGGTTCTCCTTCAGTATGTGGATGACCTACTAGTAGCCACCAACTCCAAAATTGAATGCGTGCATGCCACCAGTGATCTCTTGCACCTCCTGAATGAAGCTGGATACAAGGTCTCAAGAGCCAAGGTGCAGTTGTGCCAAACCGAGGTAAAATATCTGGGGTTCCACCTGTCCAAAGGGATCCGGAGATTGGGATCAGAGCGGAAGGGAGCAGTGTGTTGCATCCCGACCCCCACCACTAGGAAGCAGGTGAGGGCCTTCCTGGGAGCTGCAGACTATTGTCGAATATGGATACCCAACTTTGCGTTGATGGCAAAGCCATTGTACCAGGCCACCAAAGGCACAGAGCGATCCCCCCTGGAGTGGGGACCAGAGCAGAATGCAGCATTCCGAGCGTTGAAGGCAGCCCTGATGTCATCACCAGCCTTAGGCCTGTCAGATGTACAAAAAACATTTCGCCTCTACGTACATGAGTCAAGCGGAAATGCTTTGGGAGTATTGACTCAATCCCTCGGATCTTGGCAGTGACCTGTGGCTTACCTATCAAAGCAGCTGGACACCGTCGCAAAAGGATGGCCACCTTGCCTAAGAGCCGTTGCAGCCACCGCTCTCTTGGCAGGTGAGACCGATATACTCACTCTGGGTCAGAATCTCCAAGTTACAGTACCACACTCTGTCCTAACTCTTATGGAGCACAAGGGAAACTACTGGCTCACGAATTCCCGGATGTTAAAGTATCAGAGTATGCTATGTGAAAATCCCCGATTACAGTTGATTGTCAGTCAAGCTTTGAACCCTGCCACACTGTTACCAACTGGTCCAGGCCCACCTGATCACGATTGCCTGGAAGTAATGGATACTGTATTCTCCAGTCGCCCTGATCTAACTGATGTCCCATTAGAGAACCCTGAACAAACTTTCTTTGTGGATGGAAGTAGTCTTGTCATCAACGGACGAAGATGTGCTGGCTATGCAGTGGTGACCCTGGACATGGTAGTAGAGTCATCAGCTTTGGCCCCGGGAACTTCAGAGCAGAGAGCTGAACTGATAGCCCTCACTAGGGCACTGATAATAGGGACAGGGCTCCGCTTCAATGTATACACAGACTCTAAATATGCTTTCACAACATTGCACACACATGGAGCCCTGTACAAGGAACGTGGGTTAATAACCTCGGGAGGCAAGTCCATCAAGTGCGGTCCTGAGATATTGACATTGTTAGATGCTGTATAGACCCCCAAACAAGTTGCAGTGCTGCACTGCCGAGGTCATCAGGTAGGAGAAGGAGAAGTTTCATAAGGAAATAGATTTGCTGACACTGCAGGTCGAGAAGCTGCCACCACACAACAAGCTTCTACCTCCAGTACTGCGGTCCAGGCAGCCATATTCACAGTACCCCTCAATGCATGGACCCCTCGATACACTTCCAAAGAGCTGGACTATTATTGCCAAACAGAAGGAGGAGTGTTATCAGAGACCGGGTGGATAGTGCTACCACCGCCAACAGGTAGTCTTCCTCCTGGCCCAACTGTGATCCCTGAGACGTTAGGTCCTGCCTTTGTCCAAGCTTTCCACCAAGCCACACATTATGGGAAGACTGCGATGGAAAAAGCGCTCAAACCTCACTTTTGCATCTCACTATTAGGACACCTGACAGTCTCAGTAGCCCAAAGATGTTTAACCTGTGCCAAGAACAATGCCCGGCAGGGTCCTAACCTACCCCCAAGAGTCCAGTCAGTAGGAGTCACCCCCATGGGAAATATACAGGTGAACTTTGCAGAAATGCCACGAGCGAATGGATACTATTACCTGTTAGTCCTGGTTTGTACGTTCTCTGGATGGGTGGAGGCTTTCCCCACCAGAACTGAGAAAGCCAGGGAAGTTACCAAAGTTCTACTCCATGAAATCATTCCCCGGTTTGGTATACCATTAGTTATAGGATCAGACAATGGGCCCTCATTTGTATCCCAAGTAACCCAGCAGCTGGCCAGAGCCCTACAGGTGCAGTAGAAGTTACACACAGCTTATAGACCCCAAAGTTCAGGAAAAGTAGAGCGAATGAATCAGACCCTAAAGGCCCAGCTGTCCAAACTCTGTCAGGAAGCGCACCTGAAATGGCCCCAGGCTCTTCCTATAGCCCTCCTCAGGATACGTTCAGCCCCCACCAAGTCATTAGGTGTTTCCCCTTTTGAGGTCTTATATGGGTGACCTCCACCCATTGTTCAAGGGATAAAAGGGGATATGAGTCAAATTGGGTCTGAAATCATCAGACAAGAACTAGTGGCTCTAGGTTCTGTTTTGCAGAGTCTCCATGCATGGGTACAAGATCAGCTGCCAATCAACCTGACCGAACCACTGCAACCCTATAAGCCTGGAACTTCGGTGTGGATCAAGGAATGGAGAAACACCCTGCTAGCACCTCACTGGAGAGGACCCTATGTTGTCATCTTGTCAACCCCTACAGCCATCAAAGTTGCAGAACTGGAACCTTGGATCCATCACTGTCGAGTAAAGCCAGCGGCGACCATCGAACTTCATCCCTGGACTGCAACCACCCATCCAGTGTCCCCATTGCGACTCACACTGTGACGACAACCACAGCTGTGAGGAATCTACAGCCCTACTCCTGCCACCATCCGGAAGCTGGCAGGTCTACGTACGGCAGAAGCTTGAGGAATCTACAACTCTACTCCTGTCACCAACCGGAAGCTGACAGGTCTACGTACGGTGGAAACTGTGGAAACAGAGAATTACAGTAAAGACTTTGCAATTCCTAGACAAGTTCATTAAGACATTGTAATCATGTTTTCTCTATATGTTTATATTGTGCTTGCGGTAACCCTGGGGGTCCCTTAAAATGACTTTTGCTTTACCTCCCTGTGCGGCCTGTATAACCATTACCCGAGTCGGGACAAAAGTTACCCAAACTTTGCTCTATCACTCCTTTTACACCTGCACTGGCGTGACTAGCCGGTGTGTATATAATGGCATGGAATTAAGTATCTGTACCAAAGGTAATGTGAGAACTTATTTTAACCCCCGACAGAACCCCTCATACCATGTTCTGGAGTTGCGATGGAACAACGAGGATGGAGCCATCCTGAATGCTACACGACAGCTCGCAGATCCCACCAGACCGGCCCCTCTTTACTTTGATGCCTGTGAGGCCATCAACAGGAATGGCTACTATAGCTGTGGAACTGTTGACAATGAACGAATTTACTACCATGATGAGAAATACATGTGCCCCGAAGGAGCCTACAGGTGGGGGATATGTACAGGCACGCGTGCCCCAACTACTTATGTCAAAGCATCCAAGGATGCCTACTTTTGCCCCAAGTGGGAGTGTGTATACTATGCCAACTGGACTGATGGACCTCAGGTGCAAGACGGGGATCATCGCCGAGCCAATTTAGAGAGACTGCCATTGCTGACACCCCTTAAGTGTCTGAAAGGTACCTGTAATCCCATGAAACTCCTTGTGTTTAACCCTAGCCAATGGAAGCCAGGATATAGATTTGGCTTACATATAGCGGGAAGGGGAGTAGACCCTGGAACCTTCCTACATATACAACTCAATATCAAGACCCGCATTTCTTCCCCTTATCAAATCCACCATACCTTCTATGAAGCTATGCAGACGGAGATAGAACTTCCTCAGACTACGCAGAATTTATTAATTGAGCTTGCTGGAGCTGTAGCCTCAAGTCTCCACATTTCTAACTGTTTCTTCTGTGGTGGAACCAAGATGAGAGACCAATGGCCCTGGGAAGCAAGAGAACTTAACTACTCCATCCCCTATAACCAGACTGCCCTGAACAAGACTGCTAGTGAATGGGTACATGCCAACACCATCGTTGGCCGTCTCTGTTTCATCTGACTGGGACCACAGTTCACCATACAGGTGGGACAACTGATCTGCTTAAGCCAACAAATTTATAATGCCACCATAAAGAAGACATCCTGGTGGTCAGGTGTTAATGCTACAGAACCTTCCAACCCTTTGATCTCTTTCCCTCATCTAGCCAAGCTATGGACTAACCTCACCCTGACCAACACTTGGGAAGCCCCTCCTGGGCTATATTGGATTTGTGGCGCTCGAGCATATGCTCAACTCCCTACCAACTGGGGAGGGGCATGTGTCTTGGGAACAATACGACCTTCATTCTTCCTTATTCCACTTTCTCAAGGGCAGCAGTTAGGCTTCCCCATCTACAATGGTCGACGGAAGCGAAGCACCCTCAAGATTGGACAATGGGATAAGTGGGAGGGTGATGAGTGGCCCCCTGAGCGAATTCTCTCATATTATGGCCCCACCACTTGGGCACAAGATGGTACCTGGGGATACCGCACTTCTGTTTATATGTTGAATCGTATTATATGCTTACAAGCTGTAATAGAAATCATAACCAATGAAACCAGTAGAGCACTAACTCTTTTAGCAAAGCAGAGTACCCAAATGCATATAGCTATTTATCAGAACCGCTTAGCATTTGATTATTTACTAGCATCTGAGGGTGGTGTGTGTGGTAAGTTTAATCTCACTAACTGTTGTTTGCAAATTGAGGATCAAGGTCAGGTCGTTGAAGAAATTGCTGACAATATGCGTAAGTATGCATATGTACCAGTCCAGACTTGGAATGGCCTTGACCTCAGTGGATGGTCTGGGACCCTGTTTTCAGGCCTGGGTGGATTGAAGACTTTTATATTTGCAGTTCTTGTAATGATAGCTATGTGCTTGCTTCTCCCCTGCTTTCTGCCTCTTTGTATGCAAATGTTTACCTCCATTATTGATAGTACGGTAGAACGTAAGGCAGCAGCCAGAGTGTTCGCCATCTGACAGTATCAGGCTATACCCCAAGATGAGAGCATCAGTTTAACAAGAGTCTAATATGTGATTAGTTTCTCACCCTCCTTTTTAGTCGGGTTGAGAATAATCAAAGGGGGGAATGTGGTAGGCTATGGCCTGTAAACTAGGCCTAGATCCTAACCCCCACCTGCGAGTAGTGCTGAGAATAACCAGAGGTTGAGAAACTGCTTTAAACTGCTTTTGACTGCTTTTGAAACTGTTTTTGAAAAGTCTGTATAATTCCTTTATGCTGATGACAGACATGTTCCTGCATTCTCTGAGCTAGAAATGGCCTTGAAGTAGAAATGTATCTATGTCTAAGACTATGCCTTTGTTAGAACAGTAAAATTGTATGTAAGGAATTTGCTTCTGTACTCCATTGCTCAGTCACTTTTGGATGTACTCCTTGACTGAGCCTGTGCACAATAAATTGGCTTGGAACCTGCAATTGACTCCTGGTTTTATTCATTGCGTGCACTTCGCTGCTACAAAAGAATGTACATTGGGCTGATGGTGCATACTTTTACTTTCATTACTGGCGTATGCACAAGTATGTACATAAATAATAAAACATTATAATTTATGCATGTTCTTGAAATATTTAGATGTGGCCATTTACATGAGCTGTAGGGCTGGTATAAGTGACTATGCCTTAGATTAATTCACATATTTATTTATTAATTTATTTTATTTAGACAGATTTGTATACCACCTTATCCTACAATCAAAGTGGTTACATCACATTGGAGGGTTACATTTAACATGTGGGTACTTTACAACATTTAACATAAGTGTATTAAACAGAATTTAGACACCACAACATTTAACATAAGGGTATTTAACAAAATTTAGATAGCATAATTGGTGGGTTACAATTAGCATGAGGGTACTTAACAACATTATGGAGGGCTACATTTAGCATGAGGGTACTTAACAACACTATACAATGAACTGCTAAGTCTAGTTGGGATGATTGGGTATTGAGTTGGCGGGGGTAGTTGCAATACCGTTCGGGTGTGGACTGTTGTCTTCCTGCTCATAGGTTTCTGTAAAGAGCAGTGTTTTAAGGGCCTTGTGGAAGTCTATGATGTCTTTTAATGCCCTCAGGCTCGTTGGGAGGGAGTTCCGTAGTGTGGATGCCAGTAGTGATGGAGCTCTTTGGCCATTTATGCTAGTATTCTATTTTTCATTATACAATAGCTTGACACAGGCACTTGAAAACATGTGTTAACTAGGTGGCACTTTATAAAATTACCTTATTTTAGGGTAATTTTTCGTAGTTTTTGTAAAATTACCTTCTTAGAGGCTCATTTTTATATGCCTAATTTAAGCCTATTTTATAAAGTCGAGAGTGGTATGCTTGATTTTATGAAATACTAGCATAAGTGGCTGAGAACGCGCTTTAAATGACTTATACCAGTCCTAGAGGCATTGAAAAGGTCAGTTAGTGGAGCTGCTAGAACATCCCCAAGTTCCCTCAGTATTCTGGGGTGTATCCCATCCAGTCCCATCGCTTTGTCTACTTTCATTTTAGCTAGTTTCTCATTAACACAATCTTCTGAAAATTGTTCAAGACGCCCTTCGCTTCTGTTCTTGTTTGTGGGTGTTTTCTGAGGTCCTGTTCCTGGTTCTTCATCTGTGAACACAGAACAGAAATATTTGTTAAGCAATTCCGCTTTATCTTCATCAGCTTCTACATATTCCTCCCCTTCACCCTTAAGTCTGACAATACCACTTTTGCCCTTCCTCTTCTCACTAACATATCTGAAAAATGTCTTATCCCCCCATTTTATTGCATTGGCTATTTCCTCCTCTTTTTGAATCTTTGCTTTCCTGACTACTTTGCTAGCTTCTCTTTTTCTTCACCTTTTCAGCTACTTCTTTTGAAAGCCATAGCGGTCTTCTTTTCCTTTTACCTTTATTTACCATTTTAAGAAAAAGATTGGTTGCCCTTAAAATATCCCCTTTCAGTTTTGCCCACTGTTTTTCTACATCCCCCAGCTGTTCCCATCCTGCTAACAACTTCCTGAGGTATTGGCCCATCTTGGCAAAGTTAGTTTTCATAAAGTCTAAGGGGTATGTTTACTAAATTGCGTTATTGCAGTTCGCGTTAGGATCTGCGTTAATAAGACAAACCCCCAAATAAGGAGATGGGTGGGACAGCGGAACACCTACCGCGCGTTACTAAAGTAACGAGCGTTACATGGCGCGTTAGCGGCGTCACCGCGCGTTAAGCATAAGAAGCCACTCAGACATACATGATCAATACAGAGCTGTAGCACAATGGTTACTGCAGTGACCACTAATACAGGCAGCATGGGTTCGAGTCAGCAGGGTGCCAGTTGCAGAAGGCTGGCTGATGTAGCATCCTGTACATGATACAGTGAGGGAGGGGGCATTTAGTTGTTTTCGTTTTGGAGGGGTGCAAGCAAACCCACCCACACATTAGATAGTGAGTGAGGGGGCATGTCTATGTTCCCTTTCCTTTTGGGGTGCAAGTAAACACACCCACACGTTATCTAGTGAGTGAGGGGGCATGTATATGTCATGTATGTGTTGTACAGTTGCTAGCAAACACACACACACAGTGGCGTACCCAAGGTTGCTGCAGAAGGCACCCCATAACGCACAACATATGCCACATTATAAAGTGGAGTGTCCACTGAGGCACATCAAAATGTCCCCCATAGAGCAGTCCACAAAGTAATGTAAAGGGAGCCAGAGAAGGTGACACATGGTGGGCCCATGAGGCGCAGTAAGGTAATAGTACGCGGAGGAGCTGTCACCGGTAGCAGTCCGGTGTATGTAAAACATATAATGCTGCAGACAGCCCTATAAAAGGAACCCATTGTGGGTCTGAACCCATGACTACTGGCTCAACAGGCAATGAATAACCCACTGGCCTGCAGCCCCAGAGCTGCTAACCACCCCCTGGCTGTCTACAGAAGGGCAGCAGAACACCACTTAACTGCTGCTGTCCTGGCCAGGATCTGTACCAATGCAGGCATACCCATGATGCACTGCACATGCAAATCAGCTGTCTACAGATAAACACAAGATGGGGAATGCACACCCACAGCACCTCGGCCTGGTAGGGGGTACTGACCGTGTGTTGTACCGGCACAGGGTAGCCACACACCGTCACAGCGTGCGGGTACTGTGCTCACCCTGAGGGTGCAGTGAGGCGCCAAGCACCAGGTCCACAGCAACGGCCATGGCTGAAAGAGGCCATGGTGCAGGTCCACAGCAGTGTTATAGTGTGAGACAGGTAGTTTCTGCAGAAACACCCTGGACATCTCTGTCTGCATCAGTCAGGTGTAGCCCCCATGGACCCCTAGGAGGGGCCCATGCACCACCACCACCACCACCACCACCCCCCCCCCCCCCAGGGCAGCAAACAGGGCCTCCCATCAAAAGATACAACATCTACCTCCCTGCAAGGTGGACATAGAGGGGAACATCAACCCCAACCCTGCTGAGGGACACACACACCCCACAGAGCAGTCAATGCAGCTCTGTACACATCCAGAACACAATAGCAGACAGACATTAGGCCTAGATATGGCATGCTGCACCCCACCACTATCTGATATTCCCCTGGTGCAAGCCATCAGCCACTGCACCCTGCAAGCCACTCCATCACAACACATACCAGCTGCAAATAGTCTGCTAGTGCCCGGTGGAGATACCTGCACCCAGAACTGGGATGTCAGCATACACAGTTAAAGCAATGACAGGGCACCAAAAGGCAACCCATATATATCACATGAGAGAAATACTAGATAGCACTATGGGGGTGCCTAGCCATGCTGTGGTCACTGCACAGTCAGGGTGAGAGTGATCTCTCAGCAGCACATACTGAGGTCACCCTGTCTGTGTAGGTGGTGGCCGGCCACTACAATGTGCCTGTCACTGCCCTATGCCCTGTGCAGATGTGCCCTGGCCAGGCCACCCTGTCCGGCCTATACCCATGGTACCTTGCTCCTCATTATGCACATTGGCAGCCCAATACTGGCAACACTGGATAGACAGACAACCACCCCCACACCGATGACAGCATTGTGCTACTATAGAGGTGGTCAGCAGCCATACACACCACTCCAGTCATGGGCATAGTACAGGCATGGATATGGTACACAAGACTGTTGGGGGGTCACTCCCCAGGGTGGTGAACACTGTCAGAGACCAGACCTGCAGCACACACCGCAGACATCAGAATGATTGTTATGGTGGAGCTCAATGAGCAAAATGTGCTTAACAGAGGAATTGATATCTGCCAGTTCTCATAGCAAACGTTTGATAGCTGTGTACCATATACCCAGGTGTAGGGTGGCATTGCTAAGGTATGCAACTGCTAGTATTGGGAGATACAGGCAGGACCCAATGTCTTGCCTCTCCAGGTGGCATTGGCCAATGGGGCCTGTGGGTGGGTGTGTGGCCCTGTTGGCTGCTGCTTTACGGCAGAGTTCCCCAACTCCAGTCCTGGTGTTCCAAACACTGTTCGGGTTTTCATGCTGTCCCTCATAAATATGCATGAGCTACATCTGCATAACATGGGGGTGGTGCATAGCTATGCAGCACAGGCATCTTTATTGGAGGCAGCATGAAACCGGAATGTTGTGGGGCCCTCCAGGACTGCATTTGCGGAACTCTGCTTTAAGGTAATGTGCCTGTTTCTGGTGTGGTAAAATATAGGCCATGTGTATGTTCTCTGCAATAAAGGTGTGTTTTTACTATCACTGTTTAGTGGTGGGTAAGGCTATGGGGATTGGGTTGGCAGGAGCCCCAGCTGGGATTTGAACCAGTGACCCTCTGGTCTTACAGGCACTGGCTGTGTCTGTTGCACCACACTGTGGTCACAGAAACAATGCAGTCCCTGGAGTTAGTTAAACCGGCCTGACGAGTCAGAAACCCTGCTCTGCAACAGGTTTACTGTGACCTCATTTACCTTGTATGCAGACAACGGTGTACATAAACCTCAGAGAATACCTCAAAAAAGGGGCACACACCCATAACCAAGCTGGGCAACAATGATATCATTGGGAAACATTACACAACACTCCCAGGACAATCCATTACAATGAAATGATCTTTAAAAGGGTCTGTGGAGCGTAGACCCTTCCACACATCATTTCTTTTTTATTTGGTGCTTTCCAGGCAGTGTTGTTCCTTGTTGCCCATTGCTATCACTGTTGCCCAGCTGTATTATGCTTTTTAAAATGTTTCCTGTGGTCATTTTTAACGTTTTATGTGCTATTTTGTTCAGTGCACATGTATCACACTGCTCATGTTTTGTGTGTTTCCCCGGTTTTTCTGTACATTGCTGACGGAAATGGTTTCTCTTCCCTTTAAATGCCTTTAACGGCAGGTTTTCATTCGCGTTGGAATTGAGCTCAGAATTACAGCGCGTTAGTGAGGGGGAGCCTCTCCACGCCCCCTCTCCGCCCATTGACCCCTTCTCTCCGCCCACTCTCCACCTTCTGCGCTGTTTTAACGCGCCGCGAGGCTTTACGATCGTTAAGCGCGGTTACCGCGCGTAGTATGACGTTACCGGTCGTTGGCGCGTGTTTACGCGCGTTACACTGCACTTACAGTCGTTAACGTCATACTACGCGCATTATTCACGGTTAGTAAACATACCCCTAAGACCCTCACTTTTGAATGGATTCTAACAGCCCTAATCGTAATACTGAACCACATCATCTGGTGATCACTGGATGCAAAATGATCTCCCACTATAACATCAGAAACACTTTCACCATTGGTAAGGACCAACTCCAATATAAACCCTTCACGTGTGGGGTCTACCAATTGCCTGACTAGTTCTCCCTATAGAGAATCCAGGATGTCCTTACTTCTAGAAGATACTGCAGCAGGAATGTGCCAATCAACATCTGGCATATTGAAATCCCCTATCAGTAGCATTTCACCATTCCTAGCAATACTGCATATGTCTTTAATTAACTGTCTGTCCACTTCTTCCTCTTGTGAGGGAGGTCTGTATATCACGCCAATGCAAATAGATTTCTCTTTCCCTCTTTCTAGTTTAACCAACAGTGCCTCCTCTCTCCCTTTTAAGCTCTGTAATTCCAAAGCTTTAATATTATTTTTTACATATAGTGCCACTCCTCCTCCCCTTCTTCCTACTCTGTCCTTTCTGAATAAAGTATAGCCTGGTATAGTTACATCCCAGTCATGGTTTTCTGTTATCCATGTTTCTATAACTGCCTTTAAATCCAAGTCAGCCACTACCATCAAAGCTTCAACATCAAGGATCTTATTTCTCATGCTACGGGCATTTATACACACTGCTTTCCATATGTTACCCTTTTACCCATTTCCATAAAGGTATTTAATGTTTCACTTACCTGGGGGCTATCACTTATCTGGGGGCTGTCTTCACCCATCCCCAACGAATCTAGTTTAAAGACCTCTTCAGTAGATTAGCCAGTCTACTACTGAAGATGTGTTGACCTTTCTCAGACAGATGGACGCCATCTCTGCTCTGCAATCCTTGGAACAGCATCCTGTGGTCCAGGAAACCAAAACACTCTTGATGATACCATCCACGCAGCCATGCATTCATCTCCAGGATGCGAGCCTCTCTGCCTTGGCCTTTACCCTTAACAGGGAGACTTGAAGAGAATATCACCTGTGCACCTAACTGCTTCACCCTCTGTTCCAGAGCCATGAAGTCACTTTTGATACGTTCTGAGGGATACCTGGCAGTATAATTTGTTCCGACATGGATTAGAAACATGGGGTAATAGTCAGTGGGCTTGATGAGTCTCGGCAAACTCTCCCTAATGTCTTGGATTTTTGCATCTGACAGAAAGCATACCTCTCTGGACATCAAGGGGTATGTTTACTAAACTGCGTTAGTGCAATTCGCGTTAGGAGCCGCGGTAGTGAAAGAAACCCCAAATAAGGACATGGGCGGTACATCGTTACCACTACCGCGCGTTAGAAACATTAACGAGCGTTACTGGGCGCCGTGCCGCGTAACTGCGCGTTAATCGTAAGAAGACGTACAGACACAAAGCACTGAAACAGAGCTGTAGCACAATGGTTACAGAACTGACTGCTGTTACAGGCAGCATGGGTTCGAGCCCCCAGTGTGCCTAACGCAGAAGGCTGTCTCACGCATCACCCTGTACAGTACAGAAGGAAAGAGGAGGCATGCTTTTCGTTACGCTGAGTATTGGTGTCAGAAAAACACCCTCGGAATGTGCCTAGCCACGTACGTTGGTGCGTGCATTGGTACGTGCGTAGCCACGTGCATAGCTACGTGCGTACATTCGTGCGTGGGTACGTGTGTTTCTACGTGCGTGGGTACATGTGTTTTTACCAGTGTGGGCATCTTATATTACAGACTTTGTAGGGTGTCCTGCACCTATGCATTATGCTAACAGATGTACGTGTGATGGCCTATGGTTTATCAGAGCCTGTGAACAGGTGCTGGTGTTGCACAGGGTTGGATTGGGCCAGTCACACCCATGATGCACTGCACATGCAAATCAGCTGTCCACAGATACACACCATGGGGAATGCACCCCCACAGCACCTCGGCCTGGTAGGGGGAACTGACCATGCGCACCCCCACAGCACCTCAGCCTGATAGGGGGTACCGACTGTGTGTTGTACTGGCACAGAGTAGCTATACACCATCACATTGTGCGGGTACTGTGCTCACCCTGAGGGTGCAGTGAGGCACCCAGCACTAGGTCCACAGCACCGGCCATGGCGCAGGTCCAAAGCAGTGTTACTGTGTGCGATAGGTAGTTTCTGCAGCAACACATTGGACATCTCTGTCTGTTTCAGTCAGGTGTAGCCCCCATGCACCACCACACCCCTCCCCCAGTGCTGAGGGTGGCAAACAGTGTCCCCCATCAAACGATCCACAGTCTACCTCCCTGCAACGGTGGCAGTAGAGGGGAACATGAACCCTAGTCCTGATGGGGAACAGACACCCCACAGGGCAGTCAATGCAGCTCTGTACACAACCATAACACACTAGCAGACAGACATTAGGCCTGGATATGGTATGCTGCACCCCATCACTATCTGATATTCCCCTGGTGCAAGCCATCAGCCACTGCACCCTGCAAGCCACTCCATCACAACACCTACCAGCTGCAAACAGTCTGCTAGTGCCCAGTGGAGATGCCTGCACCCAGAACTGGGATGTCAGCATACACAGCAAGCAGATACATCAGTGACTGGGCCCCAGAAGGGAACCCATATTTATCACATGAGAGAAATGCTAGGTAGCACTATGGGAGTGCCTAGCCATGCTGTGGTCACTGCACAGTCAGGGTGAGAGTGATCTCTCAGCAGGATATACTGAGGTCACCCTGTCTGTGTAGGTGGTGGCCGGGCACTACAATGTGCCTGTCACTGCCCTATGCCCTGTGCAGATGCACTCTGGCCAGGCCACCCAGTCCGGCCTATACCCATGGTACCTTGCTCCTCATTATGCACAGTGTCAGCCCAATACTGGCAACAGTGCTGGCAGTGTGGGCTGTTGAAGGTGTTTGCAGCCACCACACACTGGATAGACAGACAGCCACCCCCACACCTATGCCAGCATTGTGCTACTATAGAGGTGGTCAGCAGCCATACCCACCACACCAGTCATGGGCATAGTACAGGCATGGATATGGTACACAAGGCTGTTGGGGGCTCACTCCCCAGGGTGGTGAACACTGTCAGAGACCAGACCTGCAGCACACACCGCAGACATCAGAATGATTGTTATGGTGGAGCTCAATGAGCAAATTGTGCTTAACGTAGGAATTGATATCTGCCAGTTATCATAGGGAACGTTTGATAGCTCTGTGCCATATACCCAGGTGTAGGGTGGCATTGCTAAGGTATGCAACTGCTAGTATTGGGAGATACAGGCAGGGCCCAATGTCTTGCCTCTCCAGGAGGCATTGGCCAATGGGGCCTGTGGGTGGGTGTGTGGCCCTGTTGGCTGCTGCTTTACGGCAGAGTTCCCCAACTCCAGTCCTGGTGTTCCAAACACTGTTCGGGTTTTCATGCTGTCCCTCATAAATATGCATGAGCTACATCTGCATACCATGGGGGTGGTGCATAGCTATGCAGCACAGGCATCTTTATTAGAGGCAGCATGAAGCCGGAATGGTGTGGGGCCCTCCAGGACTGCATTTGCGAGACTCTGCTTTAGGTAATGTGTCTGTTTCTGGTGTCTGTGTTTGGTGTAGTAAAATATAGGCCATGCGTATGTTCTCTGCAATAAAGGAGTGTCTTTACTATCACTGTTTAGTGGTGGGTAAAACTATGGGGTCTGGGTTGGCTGGAGCCCCAGCTGGGATTTGAACCTGTGACCACTGTTCCCTCTAAGCTGTGCGTGTGTGCGCGCGCACACACCTCGCTGAGTGAGCGCACATACTTTACAACAGAGCGCACAAAAATTACGGTTCTGATTCTGATAGAAAACAACACAGAAGTTCTTAAAATTACAAAGTTGTTGTGTATTTATGGTTTTCACAAGTTCTACAATATTTTCTAGTGCAATCAATGTGGTGTACACACTGTATTCTGACGTGTAGTCAAATTTTAAAGTATATAACTCCGAGTGTCGTTATGTGGCACACAAAAATGTAACCTTCCTTCAAAAGCTGCACAGCTGATATTTTATGCGCACACAACCTACAGAAAATTAGAGGGAACATTGCCTGTGACCCTCTGGTCTTACAGGCACTGGCTGTGTCTGTTGCACCACACTGTGGCCACAGAGACAGTGCAGTCCCTGGAGTTAGTTAAACCGGCCTGACGAGTCAGAAACCCTGCTCTGCAACAGGTTTACTGTGGCCTCATTTACCTTGTATGCAGACAAAGGTGCACATAAACCTCAGAAAAGACCTCATAAAAGGGGCACACAGCCATAACCAAGCTGGGCAACAATGATATCATTGGGCAACATTACACAACACTCCCAGGACAGCTCCATTACAATGAAATGATCTTTGAAAGGGTCTGCGGAGCGTAGACCCTTCCACACATCATTTCTTTTTTATTTGGTACTTTCCAGGGAGTGTTGTTCCTTGTTGGCCATTGCTATCACTGTTTCCCAGCTGAATTATGCTTTTTAAAATGTTTCTTTGGTCATTTTTAACGTTTTATGTGAAATTTTGTTCTGTGCACATGTATCACACTGCTCACGTTTTGTGGGTTTCCCCGTTTTTTTGTACATTGCTGACGGAAATGGTTTCTCTTCCCTTTAAATGCCTTTAACGACAGGTTTTCATTCGCGCTGGAATTGAACTCAGACATTCAGCGCGTTAGTATGAGGGGAGCCTCTCCCCACCCACTCTCCGCCCATTGACCCCTTCTCTCCGCCCACTCTCCACCTTCTGCGCTGTTTTAACGCGCCGCGGAGGTTTACGATCGTTAACTGCGGTTAACGCGCGTAAAGTACGTTTAACGATCGTTCGCACGTCAGAACGCGCGTTCTGACGTGCTAACGATCGTTAAATGTACTTTACGCGCGTTAATCACAATTACCGCACTTTAGTAAACATCCCCCCAAGTCTGGTCGGCAGATGGACGCCTCAGTACACCTCAGAAGAGAGTCACCTACCACCACTACTCTTCGCTTCCTTGTGGTCACTGATTCTGCAATTTTGGGGTACTTGAGCTCTGGTTCTTCCCTTTCCAGGGATGCTTTCACCTCCTCCACTTCCAGGGCTGCATGATGGTTCTTCAATTCAAGGGCTGGAGAAGCTGGATTGGTGATTCTGCAGGCCCTGGTGACTTGCGTCCAGTCTTCGTCATTCTGTAGGCACCCATCTTCTCTTCTGCTGGAGGGCTTGGTTATTGCAAGAAGCATCTCATCAATGCACTTCTCACTGTCTTGAATGCTCCTCAGCCTCGCCACCTCCTCTCTGAGTTCCTCCACTTGTTTCCTTCAATTGGCATTTGGACTTATGTCTGGACAGAGGCAGAAGCTGTAATGGGGGCAACAGCTTTAGCAATATGATTTTTTCCCAGCCATTGTTCTGTTCGTGAAGCTTAGGTATCTCTTAAAGCAAAAGAGAAATATCTACCAAAGTACCAGCTGGTTTCCCAGCTGTCCTTTCAGAGAAAAAGCAGTTAAATCTCTTTAATTATATTGACAATGTGCTGTTCCAAGTCCCTGTGTTGTGTTAATTGGGGAGGTGCTCTATAAAGCAAGACCGCTCACTAGGGGTTGGTGGGTGTTGGGGGGGGGGCAGGGAGGAAACTAACACCTGATTAGGTGTCTGTGGCTTCAAAGAGCCAAGAAGGTTACTAAAGCAGAGTTTTAAACCTACCCCACTAAAGAAAATATTCCTCCCTTTAAACTAAAGCACCACAAAGAATGTAACTTTGTTTCAAAAATGTACCAAACCCCTTTTAAGAGCTCCCAGTCAAAGAGCTAGCAATTAAAAAACAAAACAAAACAAAACACAAATGCTTACCTTTGTTTGAAATGTATAGACCCTGTTAGGAATGCCTCAACAGTGCAGGGCTCTGAAGCCTTTTATGCAGGCCTCAGCTGCTTTCAGTTATTTCACAGGCTAATCAGACCCACTAACTCCTGATTAGGTGTCAGTGGCTTCAAAGAGCTGAGAAAGTTACTAAAACAGAGTTTTAAACCTACCCCACTAAAGAAAATATTCCTCCCTTTAAACTAAAGCAACTCAAAGAATGTAACTTTGTTTTAAAAATGTACCAAACCCCTTTTAAGAGCTCCCAGTCCAAGAGCTAGCAATTTAAAACAAAACAAAACACAAATGCTTACCTTTGTTTGAAATGTATAGAAATGTAAGAAATTCTTAGGAGCCTATGAACAAAGAAGAAAAAGAAAAGATTAATTAAATCATTAACATTTTTACATCACTAGCAGTGGTGGAGCATGACATGTATCAAAAGATCCCACACTGAAAGAAGCTGAAATCAAATTCAGACTGATACATTCTTGACTGCAAGATTTCTCAGCAAAAAAGAGAGGTTCATCAGTACATTTAAACCTTACATGCACAGGACTTTTCCTAGTCTATTTGCAAGCAGGTTTTAATTTCTCTCAGGTATGGACAGGTAATTCATTATTCCTGTCTATATGTGAAAGTAGTCTTATTGGTGATTGGCCAAGAAGAAAAGTTTTAAACTTTGGCTTAAGATGGTAGTCAGGAAGGGATCTTGGTACACATTCCAGATTTTCCTGATGCACATAGAACAATGGCTCTATGTCTTTGTTCATATTAACAGTCAAAGCAACATTGTGCTTTAACTCAAAATCAGAGTTTAGCAGAAGTTGGGCTGTTTGAGTACTAAGCATTGAAGTGCATCACCCCCCCCTCTTGCAAGGCCTCAATTCCCAGTTATTTTTTGCTAACCAGAACAGGACTAGAAAGATTCTGATTTTCTCCTCCCTGATAATCCTGTACTCCCAAGGTCAGTGGAGAGAATTTATGGCTCTCTGTTTCAAAGTCTGTAGCAGCGGGAGATGGGAGGGGCTTTTTTCAGAGTTAACCCGCTCAAGGGTAACCTCTAGAGATTTTCCAGTATCTGCCATTTCTAAAGGCAGGAAGGAATTAAAATCAGATTCTAGCTAATTTATGGGATTCAAAGAAGCAGTTTCAGCATTAGTGAATTGCTGTTTCTCTGGTTGTGACTCAGAGGAAACTACAGATTTCTCCCGGATTTCTCTTTCAACCTCCTGAAATTTTTATTCAAGGGAGAAATGGCATTTTCCCAAGGATCCTAATTCATCCTTAAGGTGTCTTTCCTTTTCTTCTAAGGGAACCCTTAATTCTTCTAAAGCATCATGCTCACCCGCAGTTTCTTTGTCCATTTCGAGCAGGAAAAGAACTCGTTCTTGCATGAGCCATGCATGCTGTAAAAGCTGCTGCTTCTTAGTACATCCAAGGAATACATTTGCAGCAGTCTGAACGATATCCCTTAAATGATGCTTTGCCTCAGTCAGTTATGACAAAATCTGTATTCTTTCATTTTCACAGACATAAAGTCTGGCAATCACCTGAATTGACTGTATCTGAGTACAGTTCAAATCATTAAGGAATAGCTCATACAGTGCTTACATATCTCGCAAGTCTTCCCATAACTTACTTTTACATACATGGGGTTCTGCTGTAAACAATTTGAGAGTCCTGTAGGGATCTCTTGATCTATGGCAAGGACATCAGTCCACATAGAGGAATGCATACTCTCAGGAATCGGTTCTTGCACAGCAAGGCTATCTCTGTCAGCAGTAGTCATCATAAATCAGGTGAACAGTCTTACAGAGGAAACTCAAGGCCAGCTCATTCAGAGTTCTGTGAAACATGGTTCATTCAGAACTGTCTATCCTGGAAAACGAGGCCCCAAATCTGTAAGTGTAGCTCATTCAGAATTACTCATTCTAGACAATGCCCACAAATCTATGAAGGTTATTGTTAGTAGCAAATAAATATGAGGACAATTCAGATCTGGGTGCCTCCGGCCCGTTCGGACATCCAGAATCTGGACAGGCTGGAATTGCACCCAGTTCTTATCCCACTGGGTCTACATGTCCCTGCAAATCAGAATCAGGTGCACCCAGCCTGGACGGACCAGCCTTGCCCCAATTTTGGGCCCCCAGACATCCAGCCACTTCCTGGCTAACCCAGCCAGGCTCCTGTATAGAGCCACGGTGTCATGGTGTCCTGTTTTCATGGAACTGTGGCTCCATGCAGGAGCCACAATTCCCAGCAGACCTCAAAATGATCCTTTCCCAGTTGCCCGATCCCCAAAAGGGTCTGCCATGGCCAGGGTCAGGCTGCGGGGAATCCCCTGCATCTCCTTACCTCCTTTTCCCTGCCTGCAGCGAGCCTTGGCTGCCAACTAGGGGGACTTATTCCACCTCTGGGGTAGGGGTCATACCTCCAGCCCACCCTCACTGTTCCCTCAGTCCACTCCCTCCCGCCCCTATACAGAGCTCACCACACATATATGCTGTACGTGTGGGAAGCTCTGAGGGTAGAAGTGGCACCCTGGCATTTAGCGGGGTTATATGTCCAACCCAGACATATATCCTTGTTAAACATGGGTCAGAATCTACCCCTATATATATAAATACTCAATAGGTCCAGGGGTAATTGCTATATCCCTCTTTTCCCAAGATTCTATAGGTCTATCTGGCAAGTGAGATAAAGGAACAAACCCTATGTTTGTATATAAATTCGATAGAAAAATAATGCGGATTTAGAATAAATCAGATTTCTGAGGTAGCAAGTTATATAACCCATTATCAAGATAATAAGTCACTGTTTTAGCAACCAACATCATTGATTCACTCTGTACTCAGACATACAGAAAATTAGCTGTCTGCCTAGACTAGGCTCACACCCCCAAGAGAATTCAGACCAGTACCTTACCATTTGCAAAAGAACAATTGTGAATGGGTCTGAGAAGTTGTCTCAGGAATGACACAAAGTCCAAAGGATGGCAGTGGTTCAGCGCAGGCTGCAGACTGGGCGAGTTGCATGATAACATAGAGCTGCAGGTCTTTGGGAGGGATTCACTCCTTCCTGAGTCCTTGTCTTTGACAACTATCTGATTTTCCATCTGGCAACAGCTGGGCAGTAAGGCTAGAGACTGCAAAAAACAAACAGCTAGTGTCAGGGAGCTGTTAAAGTTCCCAAAAAGTATTCAAAAGTGTAAAGTCTGCAAAAATGTCTTCACAAGTGTGTTCTGTATCTCTCTGCATCCAGTGTATAATTTTTCATCTGACTTCATCTTCACAGCATGGTGATTGGCTGGTCTCAGTTACTGTATGTCATCTTCAGCGAATCATGTAACAGTTGTCAGGTTGTCCTTGTCTAAACAAAGGTATATGATAAGGAAAAGATGCTGGTATGCAGTTTCATACATTGTTGCAAATGCTAGGACCAGTAGCACAGTCTCTGGCCTCGGTAGCAGGTTTTCTTGCATGTAGTCATAAACAATAACTCTGCTGTATGGTACATTACTTTGCAGAATTGCTTGATCTGCAGGTTTGAAGCTAAGGTCATAGCAGAAAAGGAATCCATCTTGTTTGGTTTTAGTATTTAGTTCAGAACAGGCCCCAGACATCAGCCCTACAGAACAAAACCCCTTTAAGAGCTCTCAGGCAAAGAGCTTGTATTCAGAGCCATACAGTATTACCTTGCTTGCAATAGAAACCCTTTTAGGAATGGCAGTGCTTGCAAGGCAGTGTAAACCTTTATAGAGCACTCAGCTGCCTAGCTCCTATGCAAGCTAATTAAGACCACTAACACCTGATGAGGTCAGTGACTTCAAAGAGCTTGCTTACCCTTTTGAACTGGAAGGCTAGAGGAGACAAAAAAAGAATTCTAACAGTAGAAAACTAGCTTTATCCAGGAACTCAAACAATTCCCTCTTTGAAATACAGCATAAAAAGAATTAGCTATTAAAAATGAAAAACAAATGAAAAACAAAACCCCTTTAAGAGCTCTTAGGCAGAGAGCTTGTTTTAAGAGCCACACAGTATTACCTTGCTTGCAATGGAGACCCTTATCCCAGAGCAAGGAACATCAATTTGCTTGATACTGACAAAAGAGTATCCCTGTGTAGTGTTATTTAACAGCCACCCTTGGTGGATATGAGGGCAAACCATTATTCATGCTAGCTCAAATTTTGACCACCTTCCTAAGACTTTCAACTAAGGTGTTAATAGTACTAAAAGGTTTGCGTGATATAGGAAACTGTGCCTCTGACTCTTGTGTTCTTTCTGTCCTCCCTCCAGGTATCTCCCTGCTTGTTCCTCATTGGCTGCCTCCTCCTGCACCCAGAAGACCCGGAAGTGACGCAGTCACGCTTTGCGCGCCCACGCTCCCCTCCCCTGTGGGCAACATTGCTTATTTAAAGAACGTCGGTGCTGGACTGTGTCTGCTGCTGCCTCCATTTACTTGCTGTCATCCTCCTGCTGTGATACTACACGCTGTGCCTCTGACTCTTGTGTTCTTTCTGTCGTCTCTCCAGGTATCTCCCTGCTTGTCCCTTAATGGCTGCCTCCTCCTGCACCCAGAAGACCCGGAAGTGATGCGGTCACGCTTTGCGCACCCACGCTCCCCTCCCCTGTGGGCAACATTGCTTATTTAAAGAACATCGGTGTGGCCCTCCACGCTGCAGTCGCCTGCCGAAGGAGCATGCCCAAGGAGCAGGTCCTGCTCCTTGGGCGAGCTCCTTGGGGAGGGTCCAGGGGCGAATTTCTAGATCCCACTCAGTCCATCGCTCCTATCTGATGCATGTATCCTTGGGCCTGCTCCTACCCCCTCAGTAAATGGTCCACACTTGTCTCTTCTTCACAGTCCCACGGTAAGTGCTGTTCCTCTTCTTTTCCAGGTTCCTTCCTACTGTGTTTTATCATCCTCATTATGTCCACCATCCCAGTTCACTGGAGTTGGCAGCCCACACCCTCTGCACCTGCTCTTTCCGTCCCCCTTGCATGAACCCCCTCCAATCTGATCTACTGCTCTTCCCAACTCACGCCAGCCCCGTCCCTCCCCCCAACGCTCTTACTCCTCCAGCTTGCTCTCCTTAATTGCCGCTCTCTTCGCTCAAAGACTACCCTGATCCATGATCTCACCTCCCATCACCCTCCTGATCTCTTCTTCTTAACAGAGACATGGTTAAAGGATGGCGAGGAACCTCTTCTTAACCGCTGTTTACCCGCAAGCTACTCTGCACTATCTACTTCTCATCGGGGGAGGAGTGGCAGAGGAATTGCTGTCCTCTACCGCTCTTCCTTTTCCCTTCAAGGACAAACTTCTTCTACCCTCCATTATCCAGAATCTTAGCTCCTCCGTCTTGCCACCTCTCCTCCACTCCATTTTCTTCTTATCTATGCTCCTCCATCTCTTTCTGCCCCCGCATGGGATTCCCTTCTCTCCACTATATCCGAGGTCTCCCTTTTCTTCCCTCAGCTCCTAATCCTTGCAGATTTCAATGTTCATGTCAACTCTCCCTCTACCCCCCGTGATCATGCCTTCCTCTCTCTTCTGACCGACCTTTCTCTTCATCAACTTGTTCCCTTTCTTACCCATTCCGCTGGGCACACCCTTGATCTTTTCATTTCCTCCCTGGTCTCCCCTCTCAGCCTCTCGTCCTTTTCTTCTTTACCCCTTCCCTGGACCGACCACTTTTGTCTTTTCTCCTCCCTTTCGTTTCCACTCTCCTCTCCCTCCCTTTCTAATGTCCCTCCCCCACCTGCCCTTGCCCACCACATCACCGCAAATGCTCTTCTTCAATTCCCCTCTTCCATCACCCTCTTTCCTCCTGACTTTCACCTTCTTTCTGTAAATGCCCAGACACGCACTTGGAACGACACCCTTTCAACCACCCTTGATAGTCTAGCCCCCCTTCAGCCTCGTTCTATCCCTCGTCAATCCTGCCGCCACCCCTGGTTCCATCCTGGCCTCTCCCTTCATCGTAGACATCTCCGTCGGGCTGAAAGGCTCTGGCGTAAGCACCCCTCCTCCCGGACCGCTTTCGAGCCTGCTATCTCCATTATCGTCTCCTCCTTCACACAGCCAAAAAAGACTACTTTTCCTCCCTCATCTCCACTTCTGCTAACTCTTCCTGTCAGTTGTACTCTGTCCTCCACTCTTTTTCTGCCCCCCATTCCTTCCCCTCACCGTCTCCCCCTTCTGTTTCTCCTGACCACCGCTTTATTGGCTGTGTTTTTCTCCTCTAAAGTGCTCTCACTCCATCTCTCCTTCACCTCCTGTCCTCCCCCCCCTCTCTCCTCCTCTTTCTGATCCCATGCCTACTCCTCCTTCCTCTCCTACCCCGCTTTCCTCCCTGTGCATCCCCCCTCATTCTCATCGCTGGTCCTCCTTCGAGCCCATCTCCGCCCCCGTCCTTTCCAAGGCTTTCAACTCTGTTTGAAAAACCTTCTGTCCCTCCGATCCCATTCCATCCCACTGGCTCCTAGACCCTTCCTTGGCCCTCTCCCCTTATCTCCTCTCCATCATTAATAATGGTCTTTCCTCCAGTATCTTTCCTACTTTCTGGAAGCATGCCATTATTCATCCTATCTTAAAAAAGAGTTCCCTAGATCCCTCTTCCCCCTCTAGCTGGCGTCCTATTTCTAATCTCCCTTTCCTCTCTAAGCTCCTAGAAAAATTTGTTTTCTCCCAACTGTCCTCCCATCTTGAAGCCTCCCTTACCTTGCACCCACGACAATCTGGCTTTCGTCCCGGCTATAGCACAGAATCTGTTCTTCTCTCTCTTCTCGATGAACTACACACTGCCCATGACTATGGATCTTTCACCCTTGCCGTCTCTCTTGATCTCTCTGCTGCGTTTGACCTTGTCAACCACCACACCCTTCTCTCACGCTTACATGATGCCAGCCTCACCGGCACTGTGCTTCATTGGTTTCAGTCTTTCCTCTTGGGTCATTCCTTCTCAGTTTCCTCTGGCTCTCTATCCTCACCCTCCACTCCCCTCCCATGCGGTGTCCCTGAAGGGTCTGTCCTTGCACCCCTCCTGTTCAATATCTTTCTAGCTCCTCTCACTCTCTTGGTGCAGCAACATGGCATATCTGCACATTATTATGCTGATGACATCTTTCTTCTCTACCACACTGATTCAGTTTCCCCCGACATCGCTCCTCTCAACAACTTTCTTTCTTCTGTGGCATCATGGCTTTCCTCTAACTTCCTGCACATCAACCTTTCCAAGATTTCAGCCATTTGGTTCATCACCGGTAGTCCTGCCCCCCCTCTTATCCCCTTGCTCTCTTCCTCCCCCATCCCTCTCGTAACATCCCTGCGCTACCTTGGCGTGATCCTTGATTCGTCATTGTCCTTTAAGGCTCACATCTCCTCTGTTGTCCAACATTGTTTTTCTACCCTAAGACAACTTTGTTCCATTCGCCCCTTCCTTTCTTTCTCGTCTATGACCACCTTTCTTCTTTCTCTTGTTGTCACTCACCTTGATTATTGCAATGTTTCCTGGCCGGTCTTCCTCAATCCCAATTATTATTTATTTATTTATTTATTTACATTCTCTTATTGTGGTGTTGAAAGCTCTCTGGAAGACATGGAACTGGATGAAAATCCTGAATTCCCCTTGGAAGTGAATGGCAGTGCACATGTGCAGGGGAATTACAAGCCAAGTCAGAGGAAAAGTCAGCTCCCGGCAAAAGTCAGGCCACGCCCTAGCTCAGGGGTGGAGACAGGCTTCCCTGCTGATTGGTCACACAGGTGCAGAGAACAGGGAAGACCTAGCAGGCAGCAGTGTTTAAAATCACGAGCAGAGCAAAGCAAGAATAGTGGTGATCGAGGAAGAAGTGAAAGAGGTGAAGGAGGTGAAGGAAGTGAAGGAAACAGAGGCTCAGGCTGGAGCCCTGACACAATCTCAGACACGGGAGAGAAAGACCTGGTGGAGAGAGATACTGAGACAGCAACTGAAGGCAGAGGCACAACTGAACGGAGGAGAGGTGGACGTGGAGCAAGGAACAGGAACAGCTGTTGGAGCTGGAAAAGTGAGAGGGGAGAGAAGGAAGCTGAAGCTGTGCTTAGCTGGAGGAGAAAGCCAGAGGGAATTTCACCAGAAAGCAGCTACCTCAGAGGGACTGGAGTAGGACGGAAGGAGCCTGCATTTCAGAGCCTGGAGGAACCCAGGAGGAAAGAAAGCAGCGTTTGTCTGAAGGAAAAGCCCCAAGGTAAAGCCAGCAGTTTCATTACTGATAATCTAGCAAAGAGACAATTTGCCAGTTTTAAAGGGCAGGAAATTGAGCCCTCACCTTCCATTGTTAAGGAGTGGGTAGAGAGCTTATCAGAAGCTAAAAGCCATAGTCCTGACAAACGTACAGCCTTTGAAACTTCAAAGTTAGAGGCATTAAGGAAGCTGTTCTCTGAAGAGAAGGTTCACTCCCCTAATTTAAAAGTGCCAACGCAGGCTGAGTTGCTGTGGAGCCAATTTCAGGAGTACTTGAAAGAAAGAAAGTTTGAGAAAATTCCTAACCTTGAGAGAAACACTATTTGCTCTGATGATATTGAAGGAATGCAAATAGATTCATGTTTGCCTAGTTGTGAATGTTTGCCCATTCCAATGGATTGTTCTTTAGCCCTAAGGAAAGATTCTGCAGTGAAGAATATGAGCTGAGAATCTGTGAAATCCCTATAGGAAAATAAGGGCAGTCTCTCCTTTAAGCTGAAGAAAGTTAAGTTTGTGTTTACTGAGTTTTATCACTGGCTGAAGATAAGCAGTGCTGTGAAAGAACTGTGTGCTTGCAAAAGAGAAACCACGGCTGTTATAAGTTTGTGTTCCTGCTAATTGACCACACGGGGCAGTCCCCGGTGTGAATGTGTATGAGAAGCAGAACAGCTGTGAAGTGAAGCTTTTGTTATGTTATCCTGATTTAGTCCTGATTTCATCTTTTACGTTGGAGATGTATCCTTCTGCTTATGTTGTGTATTGAACCTTTGCATGCCTTGGAAAATCCCCACAATAAATTTCTTGCCGCCTTACAACCACCGACTCAACTACAATTCTTGTTCCTAAAGAGTAAAGAGCACTACAAGTCCCAGAATCCTCTGGTCACTTTAAAGGGAACTTTATTCAGGGAGGACATACAAGGCCGTCTTCCAGTCTGTAAGCCCTTGGGCCCAGATTTGGTGTGGCATTATATACCGTGCTATTCTGCATCAGTGCGGTTTACATTGAACAAACTGAAATTACATAGAACAGGGCATTATAACTTGGAGATAACTATTTTACAGGGAACATGGGCTATGGAGGGTTAAGTGGCTTGCCCAAGACCACAAGGAGCACCTGTGGGACTAGAAACCCCAGTCCTTCCGGCCCAAGGTTGCTGTCCTCTAGTGGGATTTGAACCCCCGACCTTCCAGCCTGAAGTACCTTGCCCCAACCACTAGGCTACTCCTCCACTACACCTACAGAGAGTCCGTAACACCGCAGCCCGCATCCTCACTTGTTCCTCCCGTTTTGACCACATCACCCCCGTTCTCATACATCTGCTTTGGCTTCCTATCCCTTTCCGTATACAATATAAGTTTCTCACCTTCATCCTCAAATGCATTTACACTGGCACCCCCCTCTACCTTGCTGATTTGATTCACCTCCCCACTCCCCACCGCTCTCTCCGTTCAATCCATGCAAATCGTCTGACCTTGCCCTCCCATTCTCAAGCCCACCTTGAATCCACACGCTCCTCTGCCTTCTACTTCCTCAGTCCCTGTCTCTGGAATTCACTTCCCCCGGACCTCCGCCTGGAACCCTCTTTGAAAACCTTTAAGGCTCGCCTGAAAACTCATCTCTTCTGCTTAGCCTTTGATCTTCCCCCACCCCCTTCCCCTCTTTCCCCACTCCCCTGGTGACATCTCTCAATCTGCCTGACACTTGACTTTCCCTCTAGTTCTGTAACCTCTTCTTGTCTGTCCTATAATATAACTGGCATTCTTTTCCTTTTCCAAGCAGTTTTACATACCTTGTAAACCGCTCAGACGCTGTTGCATTCAGCGGTATATTAAGCCTCCAAATAAAGATAAAAATAAAGATAAAGATAGACACTTGACCATAGATTGCAGTCACCAGTATACTTGATATGGACCACTAATCAATTTTCAGATACTACTAACTTCCAGTCACTCTTAAATTTGGACATTTCATAACATATTTTATTTGCTGTAGTTCAGTTAAGTAGTTCATTAATAAAACGTTTTGCATTTTCTAAGTAGAAATCTCTGGCTTTTAGTTATTGCTTAGTTCTAAGTGTATTGTCTGCTTCAAGCACTAGGAAAAGTGGTGTCAGCAATCAGCACATTCAAAGCTATGAAAACTATTTCTAACAAGTTTTACAAATCTTTTCCATTTATCGAAACTGTAAGATAAGGGTGATAAGAACCTTTATCTTATATATACTTACAGATGTTTGGTTCAAATATCACAGCCATAAATCCACGAGGACATAGTTTTTCCAAGGAGAATCAAATCGCCTCTTAATAAAGATATTGCCTTTCTGCTGATGGTAAAATGATATATTGTTAATATTATTAGAAAAGTTTGTCAAGCAATTATAACCCCTATCCTGGACTATTGCAATGCCATCTATCAAGGTCTACCTAAGCAAGCTACAAGATCTCTACAACCAGTTCAAAATACTGCCGCCAGAATCATCACTAATTCAAATAAACAAGATCACATAATACCCCTCTTGCACCAACTCCATTGACTTCCAATTACTGCACGTGCTAGATACAAATCTGCCCTGACTGTGTTCAAAATAAAAAAACAACATGTCAGCGGAAGTCCTAGAGGGGATGTTCTACACCAGTCACAGCAACAGGCCTAGGAGGCAAAGGATGATAGATGCCATTCCTATACCCTCTGCATACAAAGGAGCAATAGAATCAACCACAAGGAGAGCAATCTCGTTTGCTGCACCTGCAATCTGGAACTCTCTCCCTGGGAAATTGAGGTCCACCACTAACATGAAGGACTTCAGAAAACAACTAAAGACCTTCCTATTTGCTGAACAACTCAATGATCCCACCTAACTCTTGAGCAGTTGACCTTTCACCAAACACTTTATGGTCCACCAAACATCTTTGTATATATGTTCTCTGTAAATAAGTTATGCCTTAGTGCATCTCCTGCATGTCACCCCCCCCCCCCCCCCACAAGCCTCATAATAAGTTTGTAAATGTGTGTTTCATACTAAGTTCCTTGTAAACGTGTGAGTTATAATGTAAATCGCTTTGATTTAATGAGAAGGCGGTATAGAAAAACTGTTAAATAAATAAATAGTTTTATGACTGGGCACCTATGTATGAAGGCCTAATAGGCATCTATTTTGAGGCTATTGCATGAAAATATAACAGTGCTTATATGTTGTCTTAAAATACTAGTAACAATGCAGAAATGGCTGCTAGATTGAGGACAGACATTTATACCTGTTTGGGAGCAGACATAAATGTTCACACATAAAGTATACATGTACAAGGTATGATCAAAAGATATCAACATGTGTTGTCTAGCTATATAACAATACGCTGCACCATAATGCTATTAAGCATGCAGTGACCTAGTTATATGCACTGCATGTGCATAGTGTAGCGTGGCTGCAGAAAATCTGTACTTTTTAAAATCACATATTGTTTGGTATCGTGTAAAAAACTGAACATCGATTTTGCATTAAATTCTGCCAGAAACTTGGATATTTGTGCAAAGAGACTTATGACAAGTTACAGCAAGTGTATGGCAATTAATACATGAGTTGTGCTTAAGTTTATTACTGGTACAAATGTTTCCAAGAGGACTGCCAAAGTGTTAACAGTGTTGAATGTTCTGGAAGGCCATCCATGAGCAGAAATGGAGACAAGCATGAAGCAGTGCATGCCACAATGCACTCAAATCATTGATTGAATATCGGGGAGCTTGCTGAGGACATGGACATCAGTTTCAGGTCAGTACAGTCCATTCTTACTGTTGGGAATGAGATGTGTGTCTGCAAAATTCATGCCGAAACTCCTGTCCCCTAACCAAAAAGAAGTTAGGCTATCTGTGGCCAAGGAGTTGTTGGAATGTGTTGAAAATGACTCAGGTTTCATAAAAAAAAATTATTATTGGTAATCAATCATGGGTATATGGTTATGACCCGGAAATTAAAGCTCAATCATCACAATGGAAAATTCCAAACTCTCCCAGACCCAAGAAAACCCATCAGAGACGGAGCATTGTCAAGGCCGAGTCACAGTTTTCTTTGATTACCAGGGTATTGTTTATCATGAGTATGCTCCAAAGGCCAAACTATCAATAAGGAGTATTGCACCCAAGTTTTGTCTCAATTAAGAGATACAGTTCATTGTAAGAGGCCAGAGTTGCACAGGAATGGTGAATGGTTGCTTCATCACGATAACACTCCATCTCACGCATCTCATTTTGTTCAGCAGTTCTTCGCAAAACACCAAATCGAGTAAGTACATCACCTCTGTACTCACCTGAACTTGCACCCTGTAACTTTTCCTTGTTTCCAAAATTGAAATTACCACTGAAAGGAAGGAGATTTGACAACTTGGAGACCATTAAACAAAATCTGGCACAGCAGCTTCAGAGTAGAACGGAAGAGGCATTTCAAAATTGTTTCCAGCAGTGGCAGGAATGCTGGAAGAAATGTTTTTTTTTTATCAGAAGGAGACTATTTTGAAGGAGACTGAGTACAATAACTATTAGTGTTATACTTCTTGCTTTATTGTACAAGTCTCGATACTTTTTGATTGCACCTTGTATGTACATATCATATGAACAATGCATGTAAAGTAAGCTTCCCATGCTCTGCTCAAAGTATGCCACTGAATATATCTATACATGGGTGGGGTAAAAGTAAGTGTTTTCTTAGCAGGATGCATACTTTTGGAGTGCATATCATGGGGTAATTTTGTAAAAGTCGTTTTATGTGTGAAAAATCCTTTATGGAAATACTTCCTCAAGAACAAAAATGCAATGTGTGCCTTCGAGTCAGTCCTGACTCCTGGCGACCCAGAAGCTCCAAGAACAACTGACCTGTTTATTGACTCTGCTGCTGTCTCTCTTCCTCTTAGGGGAATGTTTACTAAACTATGCAAGCTATCTGGCCACGGTAGCAGCTAATGCGGGACAACTGCAGATAACACAGTGAATTTCTGCACTATTTGCATAATGTGTGTTATCTGTAAGAGTCATTGGGATTATGGTGGAGAGCAGGTGTGTCTGCAATGCATGGTTACTGCAGGCCTCAACAGAATGCAATAACTGATTGCTGGATTTGCAGACAGCACAGGTGCAGCTAACGTCACCTCAATGGGTGGCGTTAGCTGCATCCCCAATGCTGGCCTACTGTGTTCTCTGCACTTTTGTTGCATTATCTGCTGGGAAATGCTATGCATGCCCTCAACAGATAACACATTGCTCTTGCAGCTAACACGGTGCTGTCTGCACTTTTTTGGAGAGTTAACTACAAAAGTCTAATGCGCCTCAGTAAACATACTTCTTAATTCTTAATATCATCTTTCTGTTCTATTAAATTTTCAATTAAATGTGTATTAGCTATGTTCTCAGCAGTTTTAGATGGTATCCATTCAACGTATGACTATAGCATAGGAGCTGAAGAATGGATTTAAGGAAGATTTTTTTTTTTTAATGGAGGACAGGGCTATAATAAGAATAGCAAACTTTATGAAATGTGGAAGATATAACTGCATCCTTTGACCTCCTTTAGACATGAGAGGGGCTGCTGCGTTCTTATCCCTAGAGGAGATGATGGTATTTCAAGGCTCTTCTGCTAGGACTAGTAAATGTTCTTTCTGATTCTCCCTGAATAATGCACATCAACACAGGCTGATAGTTACCAGAACTGGGCTTTTACTTTAATCAATGACTAGAAGAATTTCAAAGGAGAAAAACAAAATTACAGTACTATTTATTCACAATTCATCTGGTCTGCTCCTGTATGAATGTACCTCCTTTCAATTGTCATTCACGGGAGCCAGAATAACTGTGGTCATTACCTGCCAGAGTCCCTGACAAGTCCTGAGACTCCAATCTTTTTCACTTATTGCTTATTTTCCACTTCGCTCCAACCCACTCAGTTAAATCAAGAAAATGACTATTATCTTGCCATTCAACACAGCCTTACTACTGGAAGCCTCTATTTCCTCCTAATGAGTAGTATCCTAGAGTACCATACATTTTTGGTAACGATTTGTATTATGAATGATGATTTTGATTGTAACTTGCTTGGGGTCTTAGGAAAGAAGTGAGCAATCAAGGGTCTTTCTTACTCTTATTCTCTTTGTTTCACAAAACAGGTAAAAGTTGCATGTTCTCTTAACTACAGAGGCTTTTGAAGGTCTTTCTCTTCAGAGATAAACAACTCTTCTTATCTCTCTAATGCATTCTGGAACAAATCTTTTCTATGACTGACTCTTGCTTTCCCTCTCTACAGATACATCTCATGTGCACACCAACCCTAAAGATGCATTGGCCTCAACCATCCTGAACCTTTGCTGTGGATATGATTTTATTTTTTTTAATTCAATAAAGCTATTGGTCTTCTATAATGAAGAGGGACAATTTTCACTGTCCTGATGAAGATGTTTGAGCATGTAAATAAATCATTGATCTGAAAACTGCTTTCCTCAATACACATTAAGTCAATTCTGAATCCTAAACAGTATCCATGCCGTGAAACAATGTGCACACATTCAGCCACATTAAGGGGAAGCATTCCCTGGTGGTGTTTTGAGTGAAATCAGAACATAATATATGTAGAGTCCATTTTCAGGTCTGTTGAAAATCTACACACACAAAAACAAACGCAAAAGATTATCTGAAGGTGCTTTGTACCCACAGTAAATTTCAAATAAAAGTAGACAAGTACTTTTTGCTATGAACTTACCGCCCAGGATGCCCTCTTCTTCTAAAAGAGGGCCACAGCTTTTACCACTTTTTTAAGCCATTACAAGTCACACTTGATATTCTGACTTCCTCTGACTGGTTCCTTGAAAATATATAAACCCAAGAATTCCCATTCTGCTTTGCTATTTGATAGCTCTCATGTGAGTTCTTAGGTGTGCTACTACTTCAGTTTGTCTTCTATTACCAAGATCCTTAGCCTATATTAATACTATTCTGAGTCTGCCTGGTCTAGGAAGTGAAGCAGGCTCAGGTATGACTGCTACTTCAATGGGAGACCATGATTCAGACCTTTGTTCTTGTACTTCTAGTAGGATTAAAGGGTTGTGTGTGTATGTGTGTTAGGGCTGTGAAATAAAAAAATAAAGTGCTAGACTGCAAAACATTTAGATAACATAAGGGTATGTTTACTAAACTGCGGTAACGTAACAGACTGCGCATTAGGTGATGTTAATGATCATTAGTAACGTTAACGCGCGGTATATAATGTTAACGCGCATTAACGTTACCTGAGTGTTAGCGTTCCCGGCTGCAGTAAACACCGCAGAGGGTGGAGAGAGGGCGGAGAGAAGGGGTCAATGGGTGGGGAGTGGGCGGGGAGAGGCTCCCTGCACACTAACGCGCTGAACTGAACGGCTGAATCCTACCGCAAATGAAAACCTGCCGTTAGATGCACATTTACAGGAGAGAGAAACCATTTAAATGTCAGCAATGTACAGCATAGGCAGGGAGCCCAAGAAACGTGATAGTAGTGCTCCATTTTCAGCAACAGCATAGTGCTCAAGTATGAAAGGCCATTATGGTGATGGTGCAAATGGGGCATAGGGGACTGCAGGCAGGACAAGTAGCAGGTGCAGCTGGGGCACAGGGTGGACTAGGTGGGCGCCTAGGTGGCACATAGGAACATAGAAACTGGAAATCAGCATGACAGCAGCTGACAAAGGCCAAACACAATCCACCAACATCTACCTGGTCCACTCGAGCTAACAGTTGCCAGGGCGCTGACCTAACATCCCCCCAGCCAACCCTCCCCCAAGTGGAAGGGACATACTATTGATAGGTGGTGATGGGGAGGGATGTGAGGATGATCATGTATGCCCTCTGCCCCAGACCCCGCTCCCTAGGCGACCACCTACACAGTGGATGGCCTGGGACTGCGCACTACCAGCACCAGCAGTATATGATCATGTCAGCATGGCAGGGGTGGTGTGCCCATGCTGGAGGGGGCAGTGGCACCTGCCTGCAGTGGACCTAGGTCATGCCCTGTACCAGTATATGGTGTGCAGTGCAACATAAAAGGTCTGGCTGAGGAAAAGTACAGGTAGCCCAGGGACTGCCATACATCTGTGGCAACAGTGTGGTGCAGTACACCCAGCCAGTATGTTCAGAAGCAGAGGATCACAGGTTCAAGTCCTAGATGTGGTTCCTGCAGAGCATGTCCCTATATTTTACCCTACAATGCAGATACAACAGCAACATGTGCAAAGCCCAAAGCAGCGGCGAACAAACACCCACTCACACAGGCTCCACAATCCAAAGATGCATGGAGAGTCAGGCTGTTGGCCCCAGCATTGAGCTGCAGTTATCACCAGAGAACTACTACTACCTCCTGCACAGTTTAGCTGCACAGTTGCCAACCACCCCTATCTTTGCACAATGCTGCAATAGGAGTGTGTGTGTGTGTATGTCTATCCATTGTTCTGTGGTTGCCCACCCATCTCTTGGCTCAAAATGTCCCACTGTTACCAGCGTTAGCCTGAATATGTGCATAATGAGGAGCAAGGTGTTGTGGGTATGGCCCGGACAGGGCGGATTGGCCAGGATGCATCTTCACAGGGTGTGGGGCAATGGCTGGGACACTGTAGTGCCTAACCACTGCCTGCATGGACAGGGTGGCCACAGCATATCATGCTGGGAGGGCACTCACTCTAACCAAGCAGTGACCATGGCATGTCTAGGTTCCCACATAGCGCTCCACTATGTACTTCCAGTGATACTTTTGTGATTCTAGTGTTGGGGCCCCAATTGCTGAGATGCCTGCTTGGTGCACATAGTTTCTTTGTGAGCATGCACTATTAACTGGCTAGTGGACAGTTTGCAGTTTGATTGTGAATGGTTGGAACACATAAAGTACAGTCTGTCTGTGCTGTCTGCTGGTGACTGGTAGACAGTGGTATGAGGCATTTGGGGTTTTCCAGAGCTAACCCCAGCATTGCTGCTGGTCTGCTACTGCCACAACCACAGGTATGGCTCTGGCCCCCCAACCCTGGAGGGCTGTCTCATATCAGCAGGATGGAGGTTGTTTCCCAGGGGCTAGGGCACCTGTCCCTTAGCTACAAAAAGGGGTGATGTGAGCCCTTTGGGTTATGTAGTGCATACCACTTTGACCTATAAAGGCACTGCTAAACAAACCTCATACAAGTCTGGAAAACCCTCTGTCCTGATGACAGGTGCCCATGTCAGCCAGACCCTAACACGGGGTACACACTAATCTGGGTGGTGTCTGGTCCCAGAGGACCACATGTGACTGCAGGATATAGATGGACACCAAATTACCGTCAGCTAAACTACAAGGAACACTTGTCGCACTGGTAGTGATGGGGATATACAGCAGGGCCTATCTCTAGCCCCACATGTACTGCGGACCTAGTGCTGGACACCCATCCTATCTCTCAGGAGGAACACAGAACCTGCACAATGGCATAGTCTGTAGCTACTCTGTGCCAGTATCACGCACTGTCAGTTCGTCTTTCCAAGCTGAGGTACCGGAGAGGTGCAGACCCCATTTGCTGATCAGCTGTAGACAGCTATTCAGCATGTGCACTGCATCATGGGTACTGGTGGGTTTACCCTATCCTGGCACTCAGAGCAGACAGTTTGTGCGGTGACTTGCAGTCCTTCTGTACCCAGCCATTGCTGTGACATACACCATGGAGGTATAGCCTACTGGTTAACACAAAGCCATTCTTGGCAGTGTTCATGGGTTCAATTCCTCATTGTTCCCTTCTCTCATGCCTGTCTTTCTCAAATAGTATGCATGCCTGTAGCAGTCATATTTTTGTAGATTTGTGCTGCCAGCCCATAATACCCTCACCACAATTGCCAACATTCCCTCGGTCCGTCTATCTGCGTCTGTCAGCTGTGTAGAGTCCTGTCTGCCTGTGCAGGCTGTCACCCCATGTCCTGTACTGCTACCCTTTCCTGCATTATGCCTCTTCATGCTTGCTTCGCCTGTGCCTTATCTGCATGGCACCACCCCTCCTCTGTCCACCCATCATTGTGACTATCCTGCCACCTCCGCCTCCACTGGGGGACACGTATTCCCATCGTCTCCCACCAATTGTCTTTCCAGTACTTTACATTGCCAACACCCTGTGCTGTGGTACAGTGGCCCCCACCATGTTTGTCATCAATACTGGCAGCCACAAGGGATGCCCGCAGATATGGCAGGTCCAGCGGCTCCCAGCTCTCCCTCCTTCATTCACCTGTTCATTGACTTTCCTGAGTGCTCTATCTAGTATTAGGGCTACATCTGTCTCTGTTCCTTACAGGTCATGCATTTCATCCTTAGACACCTTGCAGCTCTTAGGGAACACTAACCTAGGGCACCGTAACCTTGTTAGGCCACCTTAACCTATAGTTCCATAGCCCAGGGTGCCTTCTACGGTTCCTTGTCCAGGGGTGCCTAATATGGCGCTTAGTCCAAAGTTGGAGCTATTTTATGAACATGTATATAATGCTATAATATTGTTCATATGTTCAATATTAACTTTTTGTAATAGCGTTAAATAAATAGATGATCTTGTTATCTTTAAAACAGAGTGCACAATGGTTTCATCAAAAAATATCTTCTTTATTTGTTAAACTTTTCTTCGTAAAAATTGATTATCCAAACTTATAAATCACAAACTTCCAGAAACATCTTCTTAATAATTCACCATTTCTTCGTGAAAATATGGCGCTTAGCCTAAGGAGCCCTATAGAGCACCTTATGAGGCACCTTATAAGGTGCCTTACAAGTCACCTTATAAGGCACCTTATAAGGCTCCTTGTAACGCGCGTTAGTCTAAGGCGCCTTGTAATGTGTGTTAGCTGATACGACTTGCTGTAACGATGCACCGCCCACGCCTTTATATGCACATATGTACCTTTACCGTGGAACCGAATGCGAGTGACATTACCGCAGTTTAGTAAACATACCCCATAGTAATGTGTGGAATAACATACAGATACTTACATGCAAAAAACATACAGTATATGTTTTGTCTGGACTGGTCTAGCAGGATAAGGAGTTTATGCTCTTCAGGCAGCAAGTAGAGTTAGACCAGAGCAATTTATAGTAATGTTATCACTTGTATATATTCTGGTTCAGTACTGAGAGAAGATGGAAGATGTACATCGGGAAACTGAAAGAAATATCGATACACTGGGAAGATGTATTACAACTATTTGATAAACTTAAGAGTAGCAAATCACCTGGACCGGATGGTATACATCTAAGGGTGTTGAAAGAACTGAAATGAGATCACAGACCTATTATTAGTAATCTGTGAACTATCATTAAACTCATCTGTAATACCTGAACATTGGAGGATGGCAAACGTAACACGAATTTTTAAAAAGGGTTCCAGGGGTGATCTGGGAAAATACAGACCAGTGAGCCTGATGTCAGTACCGGGAAAAATGGTAGAAACCATCATAAAGAACAAAATTACTGAACATGTAGATAGTCATGGCTTAATGGGAGACAGCCAAATGTCTTTCGATAAGGAAGGTCTTGAGTTACCAATCTGTGATTTTTTTTTGAAGGTGTGAATAAACAGGTAGACAAAGGTGAGTCGGACTTTCAGAAAGCCTTTGACAAGGTCCCTCATAAGAGACTTTTGGCAAAATTAAAAAGTCATGGGATAGGAGGCAGTGTACTATTGTGGATCAGGAACTGGTTAAAAGATAGAAAGCAGAGGGCAGGGCTTTCCCAAAGGAAAAAGATGAATAGTGGAGTACCCCAGGGATCTGTGCTGGGTCTGCTGCTTTTTAACATATTCATAAATGATCTGGGAATAACAAAGGGAAATTTATCAAATTTGCAGATGACACAACTATTCAAGTTGTTAAAACACATGAGGATTGTAGAAATTGCAAGAGGATCTTGATATTTTGGAAGACTGGGCATATAAATGGCATATGAAATTTAATGTGGACAAATGCAAAGTTATGCACCTTGGAAAGAAAAACCCAAACTATAGTTACATGATGCAAGGTTCCACATTAGGAACCACCACCCAGGAAAAAGACTTAGGCGTCATCATGGATAACATGTTGAAACCCTCCACCCAGTGTGCAGCGGCAGCCAAGAGAGCAAATAGAATGCTGAGTATCATCAGGAAAGGAATGGAGAATAAAACAAAGGATATTCTAATGCCTCTGTATCGTCCCATGGTGCGACTGCACCTTGAATATTGTGTGCAATTCTGGTCGCCGTATCTAAAATAGGATATAGCTTTATTCGAAAAGTTACAGAGAAGAGTCACCAAAATGGTAAATAGGATGGAAGGATACCCCTTTGAAGAGCAGCTAAAAAGGTTAGGGCTCTTCAACCTTGAAAAGAGACGGCTGAGGGGAGATATGATGCAGATCTATAAATTAATGAATGGGGTGGAACGGATAAACGTAGATCGATTATTTACACTATCAAAATATAGAAAGACTAGTAAATACTGTTAGTGTAGCTGGGGTTAAAAAAGGTTTGGACAAGTTCCTGGAGGAAAAGTCCATAAACCATTATTAAAGTGGACCCGGAATATCTACAAGCATTGTGGAACCTATGTCTTTTTGGGAAACTGCTAGGTACTTGTGACCTAGATTGGCCACTGTTGGAAACAGGTTACTGGGCTTGATGGACCTCGGTCTGACCCAGTATGGCATATCTTATGTTCTTATGTTCCTACTTTTCAGTGACTACAGTTATATACTATATAGCACAACATGGGGCTTATGCTTTAAGTGCTGACAACCTCTTAGTACCAGAGGGCTCAACCTGAAGGGAAAGAGGTAGTTAAAGTAAACAAGCACAATCTAATCCAAGGGTTCACTGGTGTTTTCCGCTCATGATGCTTTGTTTATGGAACTTGGTACAAAGTCTGCTGATAAAGAAATACATGTGGACTTTGACCCAAAACTGACAGTCTAAAACTTACTGGGGGTAATTTCTAAGGATGTGCTTTTTTTCATTTATATTACACAATTCTCACATCAACTAATCAGGTCTTTAGAGCTTAAGAGTACTTTTTTGGATATAATTTGATTGGTTGATGTGAGAATTGTGTAATATAAATGGAATAGAAAATAAGAAGGCCAATGACCTGTGATGTAAGTGTCTGCTTTAACCCTATGGCGATTGATTTCGCCACATGTAGGGGCGAGGCCATCCTGAGGTCTTTTATGCCTTATGTAGTTTGGTAGTATTAACTGTAGAGATATATATATATATTTTTTTAGTTAATTGGAGGGAAATATTGTTTACTAAGGGGTATGTTTACTAAACCATCTTAATGTCGCAGCAGTGGTATTATTGCGCGATAAGTGACGTTATCACGCACGATAACGTCACTTATTGCACGATAACGTCACTTATCGCGCGATAACACAACAGCGGCATTAAGGCACACTAACGCTGTGATATCCGGGTCTGAAGGGTGGAGTAAGGCTTCCCAGAGGGCGGAGAGAAGGGGTCAATGGGCGGAGAGTGGGAGGGGAGAGGCTCCAGGCACACTAACGCTGTGAAATCCGGTTCTGAACACTAACGCCAGTGAAACCCTCGCGTTAAGGCACATTTGCAGGAAAGAGAAACCATTTCAGTCAGCAATGTGCAACAAAGGCAGGGAAACCCAGAAAAGAGATAGTTGTGATAAATGTGCAGGGAAACAAGAGGCAAATAAATATATAAAAGGACCATAACCACATCTAAAATCCCAATAACCAAGCTGGCCAATAGTGATATTAATGATAAACATAAAGCAACACTACTGACAAAGCGTATAAATTAAGATATCATGTTTGGACGGGTCTATGCTCTGTCCCCCTACAAAGTGAATGATCCCACATTGAAATAGTGCTGATCAGGGTTTCTGTCATTTAGGGGTATGTTTACTAAAGTGCGTTAGTGCGATTCGCGTTAGGAGCCGCAGTAGAAACACAAACCCCAAATAAGGACATGGGCGGTACATCGTTACCACCAACGCGCGTTCCAAAAACTAACGAGCGTTACAGGGCGCCATGGTTTGTTACCGCACGTTAAGCATAAGAAGGCACATAGACAGAAATCACTTAAACAGAGTTGTAGCATAATGGTACCTGCACTGACCGCTGATACAGGCATCATGGGATTGATTCCCCAGTGTGCCAAATGCAGAAAGGCTGTCTGAGGCATCACCCTGTACATTACGTAGTGGATGAGTAGGCATTTTACATTTTTTTACAGTAGTGTTGCCAGCAAACACACCCTCACAGTGGCGTAACCAAAGGTGTCATAGAAGGCACCCCATAACGCACTCCATAGGCCACATTATAAAGTGCACTCTCCGCTGAGGCACACCACAATGTCCCCGATAGCACACCCTAAAAGGCAACCTACAGTGTGCCAGAGAAGGTGCCGCATGGGGCGCCTTATGAGGCACTGTAAGTTTACAGTACGCTGAGGGGTTGTTGCTGGAAGCACCAATGTACATTAAAACTATACAATGCTACAGACAGCCCTATAATATAAGCCCACTGTGGGCATGAACCCATGACCACTGGGAACCCATGACCACTGGCCCCACAGGCATTGAAGGAACCACTGGGCTGCAGCCCCCATAGCTGTGAACAACCCCCTGGCTGGCTACTGAAGGGCGTCAGGCCACCACCCAAACGGCCTGCAGTGTTGGCCAGGATCTGGGTCAACGCAACCATACCCATGGTGCACTGCACATGCAGATCAGCAGTCCAGAGATGAACACAAGAAGGGGTATGTACCCACACAGCCCCCTGGCATGGTAGGGCAAAATGACTGTGTGCAGCACTGTCACAGAGTAGCAACAGACAGTAGCCCAACAGGGTGCCCCATAAGGAGCCAGAAAAGGTGTCCCATAAGGCAGCTTGAGCCATAGCACAATGGTTAATACATTGTTAGATGTTGCAAGGGTTGTGAGTTCTATTCCCCCTGTGGGTCTAAGCACAAAAGCTGCCTGCAACATCACCCACCACAAACTGCAGTCCCTGATTTGTATAACCAGGCACCACTCCAGTAAAACATGAGATATCCCTCTATTTTTGTTGGGCACAACCAACCAGAGAGGTGGGAGAAAATGCCCACCTCCCCTTATTGGGAGGGCCCCTTTAATCTAGAGAGCCCCAGCCCTCACAATGATAAAATTGTGTGAATCCACACCCAGGACCAGGTGAGAAAATATACAAAGTCAAATATACCCACAAATCATTTACTGAAGGCAATAAAACGTCAAACCGTGCTGGAACCAAGGCAGTTAAGAACGCAATTGTCACGCCATCGTACTCCACCAGCAAACGCCACCATGATATGCATCTCTCGTACCAACTGCGGGCCCGGTATCAAGTGAATGTGTGCCTGCCAGGCGGGGTTATCTATGGATGAGTATGCGACATTACCCGTACACCAATTCAGTGATGTCGGAAGCAGTTTGTTTTCTACGTGTACGAAGTGCTGCTGGCAAACATACACTCACAGGGCTATAACCCGAAGGAGCTGCATAGTGTACCCTACAAGGCACACCAGAGGGTACAGGTTAATGTGCACTGTCTGCCAGGGCACCCTATAGGGTGTGTTAAAGAGCGCCCCAAAGGGCATGTCATAGGTCTCCCGATGAGGCACCATGAGGAGTCTGCACTGTGAGGGTAGCGGTGCTGGTAGCACTAATGTTAATCGAAGAAAACTGCTGCAGACAGCCCAACCCAGAAACCACACTGTGGGCTGCAATCCATGATCTCTGGCTCCACCAGCAGCACAGTACACAGTATGTCTAATCACTAGAACCACCAGAAAATCCATGGCCAGCCACTGAATGATGTCCGCCCACCACCCAAAACATCTGCCACACACATGGTGCACTGCACATGTACATCAGCACTCCAGAGATAAACATAGGAGGGGGTAGGCACCCTCACAGCACCTTGGCCCAGAAGGGAGAAATAAATATGTGTGCCACTGCCATAGAGCAGCAAAAGACAGTAGGCCAACAGTGTGCCCAAGAAGAAGCCTGAAAAGGTGCCCAGTATGGTGTCTAGAAGGGAGCCACAAGCTAAGTGCAATAGGAGGTACACATGGATAAGACAGTGCAGATGGAACCCTGTCCAATCGAACCATCTGTCACGGTGCTCCAAAAAGGGTATGGTGGCCAAGATCAGTGTGCCCTAGTGACTGCTAGTTGCATCTGGAGGACCTGCAGGACCTGCGTGGAAGAGAGACAGATGTAGGCCGAACACCACATAGTACCCACAGTAAAGGCAATGAACAGGTGACTGACGGAGGGAGAGTAGGGAGTTACTGGACCTGCCATCCCTGCGGGCATTCCATGTGTCTGGCAGCAGCGCTGACAAACATGGTGGGAGCAACAGCACCACAGCAAAGGGTGTTGGCACCCTAGAGTACTAGAAAGACAGTGTGTGGCAGGTGAGGAAAATATGTGTCACCCAGTGGAGGTGGAGGTGGCCAGAGGAGTGGTTGTGCCACGCAGAACAGGCACAGGGCCTCCAAGCACAAAGAGATGCAATGCAGACAAGGGTAGCAGTGTAGGATATGGGGTGACAGTGCACAGCAACATACAGGACATCTCACAGCACATTGATGCAGATAGATGGACCAAAGGCTGGACCGCAAATGTGATGAGGACAATATGAGCGGGCAGGACATAGAAGCCAAGAGATGACTGTTACAGCGACCACAGGTACCAGTGCATGAAAGGCATCAAAACAGGAGAACAGAGAGAGTGCAAAGCCATGACCACTAGGATGGAAAGCACTGCAGAAAACAATTGACTACAACAACACCTTTAGGCACACAGAATTGGATGCAGACAGGACCACAGCATGTCACCGTAGAAAACTACAGCTGTGTGTCAGGTGAGGGCACCCCAAAGAGTAACCATGATGCAGTACACAGGTAGAGCTGGGGTCCACAGCCAACATCACAGTACACAGGTGGGATGGGAGGCACATATGAACAGGTCAACACACACACCAGGAAATATAATGCAGTGTAAGCAACATGCAATAGATCAGGGGAGCGACACATGAGGGGTGGAAGGGGCCAGCCCAATGGAAAGCCATGTGGATGGGCTGTGGACAAGGGCAATGGACTGAAAGAGGAGCATGTGATTGACCAACCAGATCAGTGATGTGGCCCAGACCAACCGGCAGCAGCAGTCCCAAGACACAGGCAGCCTGGTCACATGCCTCACCCCAGAAGGAAAACTACAAGTAGTCCAGAAAATGTGGCAGAGAGGCTGCAAACAGGCCACACTGACATGCACAGCTCAACCATGGAAGGGTGGGCGGAGATGTGATGGTGCTGCACACAGCATATGGGCAAGTAAGCAGCAAACAAGGAAGGAAAAGATAAATGCCATGTTCTGTCCAAACTGGCAAGCTCCCGAGTGGCAATGAAATTGTGTGATCACTATACCAAATATCCCAAACAACGAAAGTGCCAACAATGGTCCACAAAAGGCAGTCACCAGACCCAAGCAGACATTGTATCCTGCACCCCGGTGCACCATATGACATGTAGAAAGCCATGGGGCCTGTGTGACAGCCAACGCCGCCAGCACACACCCAATCCATGTTGCGAGGCCACCCACCTGTTGCTGCCCATGGAGCCTACCCACCCTGACCACCCACCACTGGTGCCATCCCAAATCCGAGGCCCCATTTCATCAGCTGTCACAAAAAGACAGTAATATGTGATGTGGAGGGTTTCACCACGACATGTCCCCACAATGTTCGCACCCACCGTATGCACAGCAGTCACCATCCCCAGCCACCAAAAGACCCAGGTTAAAGCATGCAGAGTGAAAAGGCACCATGCAATGTCAACATTGACATATCAGGGTTACACAACCATGTAGAGCTCATCACCCCCCTACTGCAAGAAACGAAACAACCAGACAGTTCATGGCAGCAACGGTGGGCCAGTCCCCCCAGTGACAGTCAAAATAGCCCAACAATGAGTTCTAAAAAAGGCCTGTGTCCAAATTGCAGAGGCCCATCTCCCAGTGGCAACAACATCCAGGGACAGTCTCACAGAGGTGCTGTGTCCAAGCACATATGGATGACGGGATCCCCGGATGCAGTGTAGTAGATGTGTCATCTATGTTGTTTGTGTCCTGTGTGAAAAGATGTAGATATCAGGTAAGGGAATGGCACACCCACCCCCGGCTCCTGTAGGTCACAAAGGAGACAGTGAGATAGAAAGAGTTCCCCCCAGAATGCATAGATAGCACTACATGACATGGCCACAACACTGAGCACAGTGCACATGGACCACTGCAGGAGATGTCTCTGAAGACCAGGACACCATCCCAAAATGGTCATGACACACAGGCATCCCAGGGGTCCAGAGCATGTCCAGCAGTGGTGGCGCACAGAGATAACACCGAAAGACATGTTGATATCAACAGGCCAAATGCAGCAGCAGCACGTGGTGTATGTCCCAGAGGATGGAAGCTGAGGCCTACCTGAAAGGTAGAGCTGTGGCCTGACTGGGAATGTCCGTGTCAGGCAGGAGCACAAAGAGCCCCAATAGAGGCTGCAGACATCAATGGACTATGGACATCACCATGTCCGCATGGGTAACTGTGAGTGGAGCATGTCCAAGATGCGTTGTGTTGTGCGGAAACAAAATGTAGACGTACATCGGTCCACCAGCAAACCTGAGACACGTCTGAAAAGAATATATGACACATGCTCACAATGTACAGTAGCCCAGAAGCAGAAGGTAAAAGAGAGATGAGGGAACATCACTGGACAGGTGGCCATACACATCCCTGAACCAGACATAGGCAGGGTGGCGCAGAATGATCGGTCATGTAGACAAGTCAAACAGACACAGAGACATACATTGTGAGACAAGGTATGCATGCCAGCAGGTGCAGATGGCAGGACCCCCGACAATCAGCGACAAGTGTAGACACCCATCACAGTACATGCATGAGTGCCATGAATTTTGCAAATGCCACAATGGTAGTGAGTGTTCCGCATGCGCCCAAACAATACAATGCCCTGTGCCTGTGTACACACACAGCCTGTTATTATGTGCAGCAGATACACCATTAAGACCCCAAGATGTGCACAGGCAATGGCCACATGTGTGACAAACGGACGCTAAGGGTGATGGAGTAGTGGGCCAAAGACATGTGCAGCACCATAGGAGCAGTGGAGAGGGAACAACATATATGTGTCAAACGGTGACGACAGCAATGCAAACCTCACTGTATGCCAACTCACCCGAGTCACCTGCATGTTGCAGTGATGTACACACACTCCCCACACGCAGCACAGCATCGGACAGTATGGTCAGCCAATCCCTGGGGGCCCGTAACACAGAAGCTCATCCTGGGGAGGCAAAAACACATCAGACATATCAATACATGTCATGGTAGTGCTGCACAATCCATACACCAGCTCACACATGGTGACCCAGAGACACATCCCCAGCACAAGCAGAACTTACAGGAGAAGAGCTCCTCGATCATATGTTGCCTGGCCGCCATCCCCGCACGTGTGTCACCATGGCCAGGGGCAGGAGGGCACACAGGATCCACCCATAGATCCTCATTAATATAGACTGGAACATTGTGCCTGAGAGCAATGTTGTGGAGGATGCAACAGGCTAGAATGATCTTTGCCACAGTCATGCGTCCATACTGTAAGGCCCCGCCAGTCCTATCCAGACACCTGAAGCGACTTTTGAGAACGCCAAAGGTGCGCTCAATGACTGAGCGGCTGGAGGCATGGGCCTCATTATACCACATCTCTGCACCTGGCCGAGGGAGACGCACAGGGGTAAGCAGCCAGGCGCGACACCCATATCCTGCATCACCTTCTGAAAAAAATGGTGCAAAGTTACATGTCTGAAGATGCACTAATGGAATTATTGACGTAGCAAACTACAACTGGACAGCCGAGAGGCCGTGCACACAGATATGACGCCAAATCAGTGCAGACAGTGGCAGTGCACCAGAGGCTGATGATGCCACAGGCAAAGCACCATGGAATGCCAATAGCCCCTATAGCCAATAGCCAATAGCCCCAATAGCCAATAGCCCCACTGCCCCAGTGCACATCCATGTTACCGTGCCCCAGGACATGTCCCAAACCTGTGCCCAGAGAGCAGTGGTGGCAGTTGTGAGCTCATATGTCCGACAGTGGCAAAGCACACCCGGGGTGCAGGGATGCACAGGTGTGCAAGTAGGTGACCGGCATGATCCAGCGCACACAGAGCAGAGGCCAATGGAACACATCCTGGGGGGGGCGCCAGGTGGGGGTGGCAGTGGAGACCGGAGAAAGTGCCAAGACATGCAGCAGACATGTGTCATAGCGGAAGCACCCACAACACATGTCACGTGTAGCCCCCAGCATGGCCAGAGAGAGGAGGCCACACATACAGAATGACCACCACGTGGATGTGTCTGTGTCCCCATCCATCCCCCAACCAAGATAGCACATGCACAAACATGCGACATATGGGATGGGCAAGTGATGGACCCCACAGGCAGACATATGTACAACTGCCTGTGCAGTATGCCTGTGGCCAGGTGTGGGAGCCATGGGCAAGCCGCAGGTGTTGCCCACAGCCATGGAGGGGACACATCATATGCATCACGAGTGCCCCTGGACACCGTAACGCTGAAAATGAATAGCACAGGCAGGGAACAGATCACACCACATGCCCGCTGTGACACACAGGTGAGAAGAACCACACACACATGGTAGACAGAGAGATGTGTGGCAGAGCACAGATGTCTGTGATCCAATCACCAGTGACAGGGCGTGATGTAGTGTGATGGCCCCAATAGGCTGCACCCGGAAATAACCCCGCAATGTCAGGCATGCAGTGGACACTGGTGACAATGGTGTCCCGTCAACCACCTACAGTAGGTGCATGTTATACACGGTGAATACCCACCCAGCAGGACGTAGTCCTCATATTGGCCGGTCTCAAACTGGCCGAACAGTGCCATATTCTGCAGGATATAGGAGTCATGGGCAGACCCTGGGAACCGCGGGACCACATTCAGGATACGCATACTTGCATCACAAACAACCTGCAGATTGAGGGAATGAAAGTGTTTGCGGTTGTGGTAAACAACCTCCCTGTCGCGTGGCGGGATGAGGGCAACATGTGTGCAATCTATTGCGCCCATCACGTGTGGTATCTCTGCAATCCTTTGGAATGCCTGTGCCAGGGTCCCCCAATGTTGCCTACCGTTGGGAATTGCAATGTAATTCCCAACCCGGCTGACCATGGCCCGCAGTACCTGGTGGAGACAGCGAGAGAAAGTTGGCCTACTCATCCAACCTACTGCGGCCACCGAGGATTGGAAACAGCCGGAGGCAAAGAAATGTAGGGCAGCCAGGAGCTTGGCCAGACCTGGTATAGCATGTGACCGGGCAGTCAGGGGCTCTAGGTCAGGTCTGAGTTCCTCATAGAGCTCCCTAATGGCCCCTGTGTCCAGCCGGTAGAGGGAGAATACCTGGCCCTCTCTCAGGTCCTGGAGCATGGCCCTGGGCCTGTAGAGGCGTTGCAGGCAGGGCCGTGCCTCAGCACGCCTACGGCACCATTGGTCGCCCACACCCGTCTGTGGACTCCCCACAGCTGCAGGCCTGAGTTGCAGCGGCATTTCACCCATGTCCAGGGCTGAAGCCCCAGGAACAGCATCCCCCTCCTCCAGAAAATGCAGCCCAGCCAGCTCGAGCAATGCAACCAGTGCACCACCTGCATGCGCAGTCTGAGCCATGATAGACACAGGATGGAGGACAGCTGGGTTGGAAATAGGAATCGGGGTGGGGATGGACATCGCATGAACAATACACACCTGGTGAGACAGAAAAATCCAGAATAAACCAAATAGACCAAATACCTGTGTGCAAGCGCTGCGCGCGCGGGAGCACGCGTTCCCATAAAGCACTCAAGGGCAGTCATTTATGTGAGTCCCTGTGATGAAGCAGGGTGTAAAGAAACTGCGTATCACACCAGAAACCACACCCAGATGCCAAAGTAAGACAGACATACAACAAACATGTCCGCGAGCGGAGAACGTTGCAACGCGCATAACGAAATGTGCAACGTCAGTATGACGTCATCCCCTGCACGTAGCTGTGTGCACATGTGCAATGCGCGTCACAACGTGCGTCGTAGCACGCATCTCCTTGTGTGTAGGCAACGCCCCTTGGCCCACACCCAAGCTATACCTATATGTATGATAAGCTCATTATGGCAAACCCCCCAGCACAACCACATGCTCAGCTATGGAGTGCACCAATGGAGGAGAACAGGAGAGTGGAGTGGACCACACACCACACCCACCACCGCAAAACCCAGATGATGGTGAGATGCCAGGCCCATCTGCTGTACATCAGAACCCCAGTGCACAGGCAAGTGGTGCAGGAAGACAGAGGCAGCACAGGACCCCAGTTCCCGCAGAGGTCCGGAGGAGGGCAGTGCGCTTCAGTTAGGAGAAGAATGATCTCCTCCTGGCAAGCATCCTCGACTGCTACGACGTACTTTTTGGACGCCCCAGCGCTACCATCACCATAGCCACACACACCAGGGCATGGGCCAAGGTCCAGGCAGCAGTGGCAGCAGCAGAGGGCCCACACCGTGATATTGAGAACCTGAGGAAGCGCTACTGTGACATTAAGAGAAACATAAGAAACGAGTTTGCCAGGGAGAGGTGTGGGGCCCAAGGCACTGGAGGGGGCCCAGCACAGCTTGCATACCTCTCTGACCTCGAGCGTCACCTTGCTGAGAGATTGGGCCCAATGTATATCCATGGCCTTCCCCCTGCTTTGGACACAGCACATCCACAAGCAGGTATGTGTGAGTGTGGTGCAACAGTGGGAGACAGCACAGGCACATGTGTTGGGGCACACCTAAGGGGGGCAGTACATGGCTGGTCGGGAATCAAGGGGAAACTGAGGCACAGAGGCAGCGTCCATTCACGAGCCATGGTGGTGGGACATGCCAATGGTGGGCAGTGGGCAGCACAGGTAAGTGAATGGGTGCCTGTGCAGGGGGGGCAGGCCCACAGTGGCAGCAGAGGGTGACTACATGTTGCAGGGTGCATGGTGCAGGACTGGCAGGGGCAGCAGGGCCACACAGGTAGGGAGATGGGCAACTGGGAGGCACACTGCACCTGCATCGACCATGCTGAGTGGTGGCAAGGATGAGGGTGGTGATGGGCATGCATGGGGTGTGTGGCAGCATCCGGGGGGGGGGCCCGGGGAAGCAGGGCACAGGGGCCACTGGCATGGAGAGTGCACTAACATTGTGGGTGGGCACAGGGGCCCTGGCCCAGACCCATGCGGCTCACCAACACGCATGTGCCGTTAGGGTGGTGTGACGGGGTGGACTGGCAGTCACGCCCCATCTGACCTATGTAACATTGTGACACACAGGTGACATCTGCGCCATTGAGGCGCAGGAGGAGGCACAGGAGGAGACAGCCCCAGGCCCGTCCAGCCTAATAGACCCTGTGGCAGAGGTGGCCCAGGTGGGAGCGGGGGGGCTAGCTGCACCCCTGGAGGACGACGACATGCAGGGCCCACAGCCTGCACACATCATTACACCACCCACCAATGCAGGCATGGGGGAGGGGCCTACGGATGAGGCAGCGCAGGCCAGAAACGAAGCACTGGCTGCAGTCGACAACGTCATTGAGGAGATGCAGGCACACTCCGCAGCGGCACAGAGAGATGCAGAGGGTGAGTGTCCTACTGTGCTAGGGTGGCTATGCCTCTGTACAGGTGTTTGATGACCCCCTGTCTCACATTGCACTATGGGCTCTCCCCACAGGTATATGGCATGTACTGCGGGCGGTGGTCCGGGGACAGCGGCGCCAACTACGTTGGTCACGTCGGCTCTAGCGGACCATGTCTGGGGTCCTTGCGGGGGTGCAGCGCATGGCCACAGCAGCAGAGAGAATGGCTGACAGCCTGGAGCGACTGGTGGCAGGTGGAGGTACACTCCCCGGGCAGCAGCATCCAGCACCACCACCACCACCGGCAGCAGCACCAGCGGCAGCAGGGGTGCGACCAGCACCAAGGGTTGGGCGGGGTCGCGCAAGGCGTGGCAGGGGGAGGGGTAAATAAAGGGCTACACAGGCGGCCTTTGCTGGAGACATGTGTTCTGGGTCTCATTTGAGGGTCCAATACTCACACAACCCCCCCCCCCCCCGTCTCGTGACCAGGGGATGACACTGTGCCACTGACGCAACCAGCCCTTGCCCCCCCCTCCCCAGCCATGTCCACCATGGGTAGGCATCCGATCACTTACCTTGCGACGCTGGAATACCACACCCATGCCTGGGTGGTGCGCTGTGTGCCTTGGGAATGCACACACCCCGTGGACCAATACCCTGGGGCACCCTGACCCACCTTTTGTCTCTGTGCCGAGGTAGGTGCACTGTATGTCCCGCATGGGGAGCCACATGGGCTGCTTCCATCACGCTGGACCCAAACAGACTGTGCATTGCACATGTCACATACTCAGGATCACAAGGCACCCCTATCCCCCCACCATGGCATCTCCCATAACACATGTCCACTGTGTGCCCCTAAAAACACCCTTAGAGCTTCCCCCACCATAGGGTGCCCCCCCCGTTACGACCCACCCACCACCCTGTGCACCTGTGGCCCCACCATACTCCCACCCCCCATACCCCCCATCAGGCACCTCCCGATACCATAGTAGGCCCCGTAGGCTATATTCATAAACTCACCTGTCACCTGTCGCACCATCCACACTGCGCTCCACTCCATCCATGGCCACAGCGCACTGTGACACTCCACAGACCATCATCCCAGCAATAACCCTCTCCCCACCCTCTGCTGTGCCCACCCCCGGACCACCACCCCAATGTGGGTGCCACCCCAGATGGGCCAATGCACTCCACAGACAGTATGGTCTATCACCCCCTAGGGGCAGCCGTTATACCCGCCACTCCATGGACCGAGGTGGTCCCGCACCCTTCAACAAACCATTGCAGAACCCCATTGTCATCCCCCTATCTCACCCTGCATGCTCGTATACATGATTGCCATCTAGCCAACAATTGCCGGAGCCTACACGACCTCAGCTGCCATCACCGCTCCCTCCACCCCCTACTCAGGCACCAGCTGCACCACTTCCTGAGGTGCACCCTCTGTGTTCTTCCCCTAACCACACCCCTACACAGACCCTTCCGCCGTCCTACCTTTCCCACCGCAACTTAACACTATGGGGTTAAGTCGGATAAGCTACACAGGCCTTCCACTGTCCCCCGCCGTATGCACCATTGTCTCCCTGTGTTGCGCACCTCGCACCTTCGTGGACATCTGCTGTCGCACGTCCCTCCTGCAGGCCACTCTCCCCCCTGCTCGTTTCCCCACTTCATAGCAACATTGCTGCAATATGTCAGGGGAGCTGCTGTCACCGCAGCCCTTACCTGGTCCACGTCCTCCCTCACCTCTCGGAGTGCACACTGACACACCCATCACTCGCACAGCACTGTCACATAGCAATGAGAAACATCTGACCACCAGGGTTTTGTACGAAACGTAAAAGTTTTATTCACAATGCCCTTTTTGAACTGGGCCACACATGTAACAGAGCAACATAGTAACATAGTAAATGACGGCAGATAAAGACCAGCATGGTCCATCTAGTCTGCCCAGCAACACTGCGCTGGGCACACCCATCCCTGTCAACGTGGTGTTGGGCAGGCAATGGCATGGTCCGTCACAGGGCGGGTGTGCCATGTGTGTCCCCACACTACATACCCCGGGGACCCCTGTCAAATGGTGGCTGACTGGGTGCGGCACCGGCAATGCGCTCATCAAGCTCACGCAGCCGGTCAGCCAACATGGACAGGGTCACCAGCACCTACCCCTGGATGAGGGCGAACTGCCTCTGAGCATGCGCCTGGGCATGCACAGCCACAGCCAGGCACAGCCCGCACATACAGTCACACAGACACACATCTCCCCGTGTCTGTGTGGCTGCATGCACGGTGCACCTGTCTGCGGCTATGTGTGGCAGGCACACGTCCAGAAGGCGTGCTTCGCCAACATCAGGGGGCAGGTGGCTGGTGCCCCTGTTGCCCTGTGGCGGAGCGTGCCACTGGGGACCTGCCACACCCCCCATCTTTGCACCAAATACATCCCCTCCCCCCCTGCCACCACCACCCTCTCCAAATCCCCTTCCCCCTCCTCCCCCTCCCTTTCTCTGCCACCCACATCCTCCCCCTCCCTTCCCCTGTCCCCCGCCTCCTCCCCCTCCCTTCCCCTGTCCCCCAACTCCACCCCCTCCATTTCCCTGTCCTCCACATCCTCCCCATCCCCTTCCATATGCCCCTCATCCTCCACATCCCCCTCCTCTCCCTCGGTGAGGGCTGGGGAACCCCCCTCGTGGCCTCCATTGCCATTGCCATCCACACTGAGCTCCTGGCCTTCGCCACCCTCCTGGCCCACATCAGCAATGGCCTCCTCCAGGCCCGCAGCACCATCCGCCTCCTCCGGCCCCACTGGCTCCACGGCAGCACGTGCATCAGCTGTGGGAGAGGGGAACACATATCATCTCCATGGTCACACATCAGATACCGCAGTCACAATCATCCTTTGTTTCTGCCACCCAGTGCCCCACAGGGCCATGTCACATTACTCACCATTCCTTTGCGCCATCCGTTCGCACTGTACTCGCGCCACAAATCGCTGGTAACGTGCCCTCAACTCCCTGGCCTTTTTACGCAGGTCCTCCACCTGTAGGGTTGACAACGAACATTGACATTAGCTACCGCAAAGACACTTTGGAGTCCTCTGCCACAACACCTATCTCTTCATACAACAGGTGCCTGCCCCTATTGAGTGATACATTCATGCCCCATGCTTTCCCAAGGGACAGCCCCATGTTTCCCCCGCTCACACGCCTGTCCAGCCTGGGCCCCATGTGCCCTGTGTGCACACCCCAGTGGGCCTGACACAGCACATCTCTGTGTGCCACCTCCACACATCTGCCAGTGCCCATCAGCCACTGCTGGGGTGGGTGGTTGCCACCTGCAGTGCTCCCTGCGGAATCCTTTGGCTATAGTTTGTTCTTGTAATCTGAAACAGGGCCTGTTTCCATAGGACCAGGATGGGGGATGGAGCCCTCTTTTGGGGCCTGCACCATCCTGGGGCTATGGTTTGTCTTTTGTGATCACAAACAGGGCCTGTTTCCATAGGACCAGGATGGGGGATGGAGCCCTCTTTTGGGGCCTGCACCATCCTGGGGCTATGGTTTGTCTCTTGTGATCACAAACAGGGCCAGATAACATTGGACATGGATGGGGGATGGAGCCCTCTTTTGGGGCCTGCACCATCCTGGGGCTATGGTTTGTCTTTTGTGATCACAAACAGGGCCTGTTTCCATAGGACCAGGATGGGGGATGGAGCCCTCTTTTGGGGCCTGCACCATCCTGGGGCTATGGTTTGTCTCTTGTGATCACAAACAGGGCCAGATAACATTGGACATGGATGGGGGATGGAGCCCTCTTTTGGGGCCTGCACCATCCTGGGGCTATGGTTTGTCTTTTGTGATCACAAACAGGGCCTGTTTCCATAGGACCAGGATGGGGGATGGAGCCCTCTTTTGGGGCCTGCAGCATCCGCGGATGTATTTGGGCCTTGTGTTAGTTGACAGGGGCAAGTGACAGACCCCTGTTTGTCTCTTGGCCTGAGTGGTGGGCCTGTGGTTTCCTGTGGATGGGGCACATCTTTGGGCTGCAACAGTGCCCCATACCATAACAATGTGGTCTGTAGTGCACCCCTGCCATGGTTGCAGCTACCCCCTTGGGGCTGGGGGGTCTGTTTTTGGGTGTGTGCCAGACTTTGCTACCAGCTGGACGTGGCGACACCTGACATTCCCTGGCAGTGCATAGTTTCTTTGTGCTTTGGTTACAGGGTGTTTCTTTCCACATCATCAGTTGGGGTGCCTGTCCCCATGCACTTACCTCACGTGGGTAGTCAAAGCTCCTGTTGTACCTGTGAGACAGACGCTCCCAGGCCCTCCTGACCCTTGCTAAGTTCTGCCTCCTGGATGAGCCAGGAAATAGGCGCTGCTGGCGGAGGCAGAACAGCTCTGTGAGGAGATAGAGGTCTCTTTGTGTGAATGCTGGCTTCCTTGACATGGCTGCCATTTGCTCTGACTGTATCAGTGCTGCGTAGCCACGTGCATTAGTGAGGGCGTAGCCACGTGCGTTGGTGAGAGCGTAGCCACGTGCGTTGGTGAGAGCGTAGCCACGTGCATACCCACATGTTGTTATGGGCGTGTCACCGCGCGTGGATACGTGCGTTGCTGCGGGCGTGAATACGTGCGTTGGTTCAGGCGTGGGCGGGCGTTACTACGTGCGTTGGTTCAGGTGTGGGCACTGTAGATTACATATCCTTGAGGGTGTATTGCACCCAAAATTAATGCTACCATCTCTGATTGTGCTGGCCTATTGCCTATCAGAGCCTGTGAGCAGGAGCTGGACTTTACAACCCCCACTTTTCAGTACTGCTGCTACATTTTGCAGCGTCGGCATCATGTTTTATACCACCTTCTGCTGCACACATCTCACATTAGGGTACATTCACATTCCTTTGGCTAGATATGTCCTCAATGTGGAGATGTATCACACATTTTTAATGCCCCTTTTGTTTAGAGGGATTGAGGAGGGTGTGCGGTGAGAACGGCACAGAGGGAGTCCCTGATTGGTTATATGTCGGGGTGGCATTGGAAGCAATGGAGAGCTTGTGTGTATTGACAGAGAGACTTCATTTCACCACGCAGTCCATCTGCAGGGGTTCACAGAGTTGGATTGGAGCAGTCACACCCATGATGCACTGCACATGCAAATCAGCAGTGTACAGATGGTCATATGTTGCGGTTCCCCCCCCCCCCATCACCTAGGGCTGATGGGGGTCCTGACCATGTGCAGCACCCAAAATTGTGGATAGCCGGTGTTGGTGGCATGGTTACCTGCTGTAGGGGGGAGGGGAAGATTATGTACCACCACACAACTTACCCTCCGGGACTCAGGGTGAAGAACAGGTTCACCCACCAATAGATCCACAGTCTACCTCACTGCAATGGTAGCAGTAGAGGGGACCATCATCCCCAGTCCTGTTGGGGAGCAGACAGAGCGCTACACATCCATAGGGCAATAGTCAACAAATGGCAGGCTTGGAAAAGTGCAGCTGCCCCCAACATTATCTGACATTCTCCAGCAGCACGCCTCCAGCCGCTGCACCCTGCGAGGTGTTCCAGCAAGACACATACTAGCTGCAGACAGTCCGCCAGCTAGTCCAGAGTACATGGTCCTGGATGAGATGCAGGCACCCAGAACAGGGATGTCAGCATACACACCAAGCAGATAAGTCAGTGATTGGGCCCCAAAAGGGAACCCATAGATATCACATGAGAAAAATGCCATAGAGCACTATGGGGGAACCTAGCCATGCAGTGGTCACTGCTCAGTCAGGGTGAGGGTGACCTCCCAGCAGGACATGCTATGGCCACCCTGTTCATGCAGGTGGTGGCCGGGCACTACAATGTCCGAGCCATTGCCCTATGCCTTGTGCTGATGCAGCCAGGTCAGGCCACCCTATACAGCCTATTTCCACAGTACCTTGCTCCTCATTATGCACATTGGCAGGCCAATACTGGCAACAGTGCTAGCACTGAGGGCTGTGGGGGGTGTTTGCCGACACCGCACACTTGATAGAAAGACACACACTCCCCACACCTATGCCAGCATTGTGCAGCTATGGAGGTGTTGGGCAGCCCTGCCCACCACAACGGTCCGGGGCACAGTGCAGGAATGGCTATGGTACGCAAAACTGTAGGTGTCACTGCACAGGTTGGTAAACACTGTCAGACACAGGACCTGTAGCACACTCCACAGACATCAGAAAGGTTGCTATGCTGCAGCTCACTCAGAGAAAACATGTACTTGAGCTAGGAATTGCTATCTGCCAGTAATCATAGCAACCTTTTGTAAGATGTGTACCATATTCCAAGGTTTATGGTGGCATTACTATGGTATGCAGGTGCTAGTATTGGGAGATGCACACAAAGCCTGCCTCTCCAGGTGGCTTTGGATAATGGGGCCTGTGGGTGCGGGTGTGCCTGCCCCTGTTGGCTGATGCTTTACGGCAGTGTTTCCCAACTCCAGTCCTGGTGTGCCAAACACTGTTCATGTTTTCATGCTGTCCCTCATGGCTATGCATGAGATACATCTGCATACCATGGGGGTGGCGCATAGAAATGCAGCACAGGCATCTTTATCAGAGGCAGCATGGAACCGTAATGGGTGTTTGGCCCTCCAGGACTGCATTTGGGGGGCTCTGCTCTAGGTAATGGGTAAGTCTATGGTGTCTGTGCTCTGTAGGGTAGGATGTAGATGTTATGGCCATGTTTACATCATCTGCAAATAAGGTTCTGTCTGTATTAGGACTTTGTAGTGGTGGGTAAAATATGCAGAGTGGGTTGGCAGAATCCACAGCTGGGACTTGAACCTGTGACCTTCTGCTTCTGATTACAGTGGTTTTGTGCACTGTACCACCATGTTATCACAGAGATGGTGCATTCCCTGGTGGTACCTTGACATGTGCCGCCTGCGGCCCTCTGTATCCCCTTCTCCAGCATCTGTCCAGTTGCTATTCCAACATGCCCGCCATGCTGTTGCGGGACATGTGCACGCCATAGGCACCCTGTCTGGTGGTGGAGGAAACCCTGAGCAGCGCTATTTCACTGTGGGTCCATTCACCTTGTATGGGGACGGAGTATAGACTCTTCCACGATTTCTATCTGTTCTATGGAGCTTACTCAGGGGGGGGGGGTGTTTCTCATTGATACCACTGTTGACCAACTTGGTTATTGTTTTTATCCAGTTTGTTGGGGTCATTTTCAGTGTTTCTGTGCCCCTTTGTTCTGTGCACATGTATCACACTTATCACTTTCTTTGGGTTTTCCTGCCTGGGCTGTACATTGCTGACACCTAAATGGTTTCTCTCCCCTTTAATATGCCTTTAACGACAGGTTTTCATTCGCGTTGGAATTGAGCTCTGAAATTCAGTGCGTTAGTGTGAGGGGAGCCTATCCCCGCCCACTCTCCGCCCATTGACCCCTTCTCTCCGCCCTCTCTCCACCTTCTGCGTTGTTTTACCACGCTGCGGGGATTTACGATTGTTAACTACGGTTAACTCGCGTAGTATGACGTTAACGCTTGTTGGCGCGTGATTACGCGCGTTATACTGCACTTACAAGCGTTAACGTCGTACAACGCGCGTTATTCATGTTTACCGCACTTTAGTAAACATACCCCATAGATTGGGCAGGTTTGTTATGGCGTGCACATGTGCAGCAACAGCAGAGTGGGCAAGTCGGAAACGGCAACTGTACTGATGCTGTAAATGGGATACAGGGGACTGCAGGCAGCACATGCTGTAGTCCAGCTGGGGCACAATGTGGACTAGACAGATGCCTAGGTGGCCCATAGGAATGCCGAAACTGTAAAGCAGCAAGACAGCAACTGACGAGGGTTGAACATAGTGTCACACTTCAGCACCCTCTGGTATATATAGGCAGTTGCCTAGGAGGGGTTGGCATGTGATGCATAGGGGAATACATATTTATAAACCTTCTAAGTGCTGCAGCCTGGTGTCCGTTGTAGTTGTGGTCCAAGTAAATACAGAAAAGGCTTCCGTGGGTTTAACAATAACTTTATTGCCGCACAGGAGTTTGGTGAACTACTTCCCCAAACACAGACAAAAGATGGTGCTACGCAATTGTGTCAAATAACATTCCAAGAATCCACTGATGCTTCTCAGGTACAAACTCAAAGCAAAACATTCAGCTTTCAAACTTCCTTCAGCTTCAAATACAACAGCTGTTTCTCTCCATTGGCATTGCTTTCATATATATGCTTTAAACACAGGAAAACTTTCACAGCCTTGTACTTCTCTTCACAGCTGAATTAATTAGGCTTGAGTTTCCCACAGGCAGAACGCTGCCTTTCTCCGTGGAAACTCAGGTTATAGCAAATAGGCTTTCTCAGCACTTCTATAGGATATCTTTGTACAGCTTTCACTCCTTTTACAGGATACACTTATGTGGCTTTCATTCCCTATAACAAACCCCACAGTCCATAGCTGATCCACTGCTATCACTTAATGGTGCATAAATTTGCATATCCTCCAGCTCTGGGTCTGATATGTCCTTAAGACCTGGGTTAAGGGAGTCTACAGACTGCCACTGCTTAATTAGTGCTTTAAGCTGCTTCCGTTTGTTATCTCTAAAATACCTAGGCACTTGTAAGGATTCCAAATCACCAGCACCTTTTAAAACATCACAAAAAGGGCTCACCTTCCTTCTGGTCTGCCTAGTATATGCTTTCTGGTTGAGAGGCAAATATTTCCCTTGATACTGCTTCACTAGTTCTTTTAACACAGCGTGCTCTTCAGAGTCTAACTCTTGCCCATGTCTGTGCTGCCTGCAATTAGTAACTTGCTGAAAGGCACCTGGGCTATACTCAGAGCTAGAGCTCCTGTCACGTTCTCTGTAGTATGAAAACTTTTGCAGTCTTTTGAATGGGACTTTCTCTCTTCCCAATCTCTCCTTTATAATTCTGGCTTTGAGAGAAGATTCCAGAGAACTACTCCTATCCCTTCCAGGCAAGGTATCTGACCTTTTCCCCTGAGGTTTAAAATAGTCTCTGACCTGTTTTTGTTTGCTATGCAGCTCACGGTAGTTCCTTCCTGGAAGCTTTTTCAGATGGCATTCCTGAGACCTGGCTGTCTCTCTGCAGTCTGGCCAGCAACTCCCCAAGCACCTTGTGCCAACCGGGTATCGGTTGCTCTTGGCTTTGCTTCTCCTGGTCCCCAGATCTCTCCCTGGATCTGACTCTCCTGGACCTTCCTGGAACTGCTCTCTTTCTCCTTGCTGCTCATGGAACTCCACGTAGTGTTCTCTTTCTCCTTCTAGTTCTCCTGCCAGTTCTGCTTGACTAACAGTTGCTTCCTGGTTATGTGAACAGGGCTGCCCTATCAGGTGTGACTCCGCCCCTTTTTCTCCCACGTCAGCTCCCTGGGTTTGCCTGAAGCTAGGGTGTGGCTCTCTTTCTGCTTTCCTGTGCAGAACAGCTTTCAGGGCTGAATCCTTAACCCTTTCCTGACCTGATTTACTGACAGCTTCTGGGGACAAAAAGTGTTTTAAACCCCTATTTTTAGGTTCTGCAACCTCTGCCTTGTCACATAACCCCCCATTTAAGATATTCCGGGCTGGCTAGACCTGTCCAGAACAGCACGGAATCTTACTCTGGTGACTGTAGCTAGCAAAACTATCCTCTTTTATGGCTAACCGAGCTAAAGCTACTCGCTCGTGCCACGGCCGTAGAACATTTACATGGAAATTTTGTTGTTTCCCCTTCCTAGTCTCTACGGTGTATGTGGCTGGCCCCACCTGTTTGATGACCCGACAGGGTCCTTTCCAGGCACTCTCAAACTTTGGGCTATGACCTGGCACCATTACAATGACCCTTTCTCCAATGTCTAAGTGACGCTGTCGGGTACTACGGTCATAATATTTTCTATGACGCCCCTGACTGGTGGTCATATTTTCCTCCACTACCTGAGACGTGCGCTGCAACCGCCCCCTTAAGTCCTTTAAGAACTGGGGTATCTCTATTATTTTCAGCAGGGCTCGCTGCTGATGCCAAGAGGTTTCCTCCTCTACCTCGGGTAGTGGCTGGGCCTCCCCGCCAACCAACTGAGGGACAAAGTCCTCTTTGGCCTTTTCCCCCTTACTAGTGGCTGTTAGGCCTGTCTTCACAGGCGGTCCTATGGCTCCAGACCCACCTAATCCCTCTAAGGTAGTACTTAATTCAGTATCCTCCTCTATAAGTGGGAAGCCAACTCTCTCCATGATGAGCTGCGCTATCCTATCACCTAGGGTTGCTTTATAATCTTCCCTGGAACAGTTTATCAGTAAGACTTTAACAGCTCCCCTAAAGTCCGGGTCTATTACCCCTGCACCTACATCAATGCACTCCTTGACCGCTAGACCTGATCGCGGAGTGATCCGACCATAGCAACCGGGCGGTATTTCAAGCTGGATACCGGTTTCCACTAAGGCTCGCCCTTGACGTGGTATAATAGTGTCCTCTGCACTATATAGGTCAAAGCCTGCAGCTTGCTCTGAGGCTCTCTTAGGGATCCTAGCATTGGGTGTAAGCTTACAACATTTTAGGAGGAACTTTCCCTTACTTGGAGGGTCCTGTATAGGGGCTCTCTCCCTACCTGGCTTCTCTCGGGGCTTCTCAAATAACGGGGCTGGTACCATCCCTAGCCTGGATTTACCCCTTGGAGAGGATGTTGCGTATCTTCCTTTTTCCTCCCTCCATTCTGGTTCCTTTCTTATCTTATTAGGGTCAGGGACTTTGGCTTCTGCAGTGGCGGCTAGTCCTTTAACTAGGCCGTTTTTAAATTGAGGCCAATCCCTACCTAAAACCATGGGATGTGGTAACCTAGGTACCACTGCTACTGAGATGTTCTTTCTCAAACCTAGCCCTTCCACAGTTACCGTGTGCAAAGGATATGATGATGACGCGCCATGCACACAACGAATTCTTATTTTTTCCTCAGGGTAACGAATTCTTATTTTATCCTCAGGGTACCTTACAGAATCTCCTCCCTGAGCCTCTATCTCCTGCCATAGGGCTTTAGAGACCATTGACTGGTCGGTGCCCGAATCTAAAAGGGCTTCGACCTGGATATTGTTGACCTGCACCGTTAGTAAAAATCCCTCCCCAACCTCCTTGGACTGGGTGGTTACTAACACCAGCTTATCCCTGCAATTCTTCTTCAAGTGACCCTTCCGTCCACATGCAAAGCATTTTCGCTCCTCCCAACCAGGTTTTAGCAAGGGCTTCCTAGGCATAAACTCACCCACCCTTAACCTCTCCTTCATTCCTGGCATTCCCAAGACTGCCGTATCCGGAACACCCATCTTCTTCTGACCGATGGCTTTTGCCTCTAAGAAGCGATCAGCAAGCAAGATGGCGTCCTTCGTGTTCCTACAGTCTTGTAGAATAAGGAAGGACTGTATTTCACCTGGTAGTGCTTCTACAAATTGCTCTAGCACAATGTCATCCAATATCGTGTCAATGCTCTTTCCCTCTGGAGATAGCCATTTGTAAACCAAGGTTCTGACTCTATGGCGTAAGGCCTGTGGTGTTTCGCCCGGGGTTAACTTGCACCCTCGCAAAAGGCGGCGATATACCACTGGAGTTAGGCCTAATCTTTCCTTAATGGTTTTGACCATTGCGTCATAGTTGTTGGCCTGGTTATTAGGCATAGCCCGGTAGGCTGCGAGAGCCTCGCCTGTTAATGATGCAGCTAGCCTGATAACCCACTGTTCTTTCGGCCAACTGCTCATGAGCGCAATGCGTTCGAAAACCTCTAGGTAATCGTCAACATTTTCATCTTTGGACATTTGGCCTAGTGAAAATATACCCTGGCCCACAGTTCCCAGTCCTGCTACAGCTCCTAGTGAACTGGACACAGTCATTAACACTTGCACTGTTTGCTTTTGTTCTCCCATGTATGATCCCAGCAGATCCAACAGCGGCTTTTGTTGCGCCCGAAGCATCTCGGCCGTCCTCTCCTGGGCTTGCGCTGACATCTCCTGCTGCTGCTGAAATCTTTCTGCGACCCAGCTCATTAGCTGTGCTGGCTCCATCCTGATGTATTACTGCAAGGAAACAAAAAAGCAACACCAAGTGCGATACACACACAATTGCACCCCCTTAGCTTGCAGTCCAACCCTGCAATCTTACCACCCCCTTGCAGCAGTATCCCAGTTAACCCGCTTAGCTACTGGTTACCTGCCACAAGTGGAGTGTCTCGCTCATCAGCACTGCGGTATCCCTGGTATAGGTACTCCGTTCTGCCTCCGCCGATACTGCACTCCGATATGTAGTCTTGCAGACCTGGTAAGCTCTTCCTGGGTACTTTCTTTGTGTTGACAAATTTCTCTCTTTTTTTTTCCAAAAACTTTCAAGAATGTTCCTTCTTCAGGACTTTATTGGCAACGTTGGTAAGCGACTCTTCTTCTGTGTGAGGCCGTAGTTTAAAAATCCGAAAAACTACGCCAGTTTCCCTCTATGTCACACTTCAGCACCCTCTGGTATAGAGGCGGTTGCCTAGGAGGGGTTGGCATGTGATGCATAGGGGAATACATATTTATTTATTTTTTTTTTATTCATTTTGAACACATGTAGCAACAGTATAAACGGTCATTAACATAGCAGGATCCAAGCAGATGCTATTAATCAAAATAACAAAACAATACAATAACTTTAACAAGACAATACAATAACTTTAACAAGAACCAGTATCAGTCCATGCCAGCACGCCGCCCCCCCCCCCCCCGCTCAATGTGGTTGTAGCAGGTACCATTCCACAAAGTAGACTCCACCAATCGCCTTCACTAAACATAGCTTTGCAGAGCTGTCCATTTCTTACTCAGTTTACCAGACAATGGGTTTTTAACTATATAAAGTTATTCGTAGGTCTTGTGTAGGATTAAGAGACTCCACCAATGCTCAAAACAAGCTTTGTCAAGATTCTTCCAGTGTATTAAAACTATTTTAAGCGCTATCCCGAGCATTAAGTCCAGTAGTTGACTATCCCATTTCATCAAAGTAGGTTCCAGAGCTATGGATTTATATATTACTATCCGATAAGAGATAGGAGTTTGAAGGTTGAGGATTTGTGATATGCGTTCCCATACTCTATTCCAATATATTTCCAGGGATTTACAATGGAACAACATATGCGCCAGTGTCCCAATATCCATGTTGCAGGACCAACATCGATTTCCCTCCTGCAGTGTCCATTTCATTTTCTTAACCGGTGTAATATGCGCCCGATGTGCTATAAAGTACATAGATTGTGTGAGAGACGCAGCTCTTGTGATACGTATTTGAGTCCCCCAAAAAGTGTCCCAACTTTCTGGAGATATATCATCACCGGTTTCAGTAGCCCACACCGACTGTATCTTAGTGCATATCTTGTCACTTTTGGAACGGAGAATCGCTACACATCTCGAAACAGCTTTAGTATCTGTTTGCAGTTCTTGGAGCTTCTGTCGCAATGGCCATCCGGTACGTATCAAGACCGGTGACACTCCCGCTTTGCTCAAGCAGTGTCGAAGCTGGCACCATTGGAAATAGCATGAGTTAGGCAATCCAAATTCCATTCTTAAACTGTCAAAGGTTTTAAAAGCATTTCCACTGATCAGTTGTCCGATGGTTATAAGATCCTGTTCCACCCATTTTTTCCATAAGACAGGCTTCCCTCCAATGATAAAGCGCGGATTCAGCCACAAGGGCATATCTGCGGTGAAGTCTTCACCTCCATCGATACATGATGCCAATAGTCGACAGGCAAGCTGTGTTTCCCGCATAATAGCATTATGTGGTGTAGTCAGGTCTACCACTGTGCCAACCATCAGCCGTGCAGGCAGGGGAGAATGTAAAGCACGCTCCACATTCAACCATCTAGGCCCCTTATCCATGTCTTCAGTGTCGACCCATTGAGCACCCTGTTTCAAAATAGAGGCGGTGTGCAGCCACCCGAGATCTGGGAAATGAACACCTCCTTGCGCTCTAGGCAACTTCAATTTCCACGCGGCTATTCTAGGTACTCGGTTGTTCCATAAGAAAGCTATCAGCTGACGATTTATTTTCTTATAGAAAGCTGACGGGAATCGCAGGGGGATCATGCTTAATATATAGCTGAGTTTAGGTACCAACATCATTTTTATCGTCTCTAGCCTGCCCCACCAACTCAAGTGTAGGGGGGTCCACCTGCAGACGTTATCATGTACGATTTCTTGACACGCCCTAATGTTGAGCGCTATAGTCTCATCCAATGTGGTACCATAGGTCACTCCCAGATATCTAAAGGACGACTTCTCATATTGAAAGGGATATCCACGCGCCATTTCTTCGCTGACCCGATCATTCAGAGGAATGATTGTTGTCTTATTCAGATTTACTTTATATCCAGATATCGCTGAATAAGTATCTATAAGCTGCAGTGTTTCAGGAAGGTCTGATGGTTGCAGGAAAATGAGCAGGTCATCTGCATATGCTGACAATTTACAGGGACCATCAGCTAACTCAATTCCTTTTATGCTTTCTTTCTGTCGGATCGCTATCAGCAAGGGTTCCAGGGCTAAATTAAAAAGCATCGGGGACAGAGGGCAGCCCTGTCTGGTTCCTCTTTGCAACTGAAAGGGGGCTGAGAGGTGTGAGTTAACCGCTATTCGAGCTGTGGGTTTGGTGTATAACAACTCAATGCTTTTTAGGAATTTCTCTCCTATCCCAAACCAACGCAGGGATCGAAATAAAAAGGACCATTCCAGTCGGTCGAAGGCCTTTTCGGCATCCAATGCTAACCCTATCAGGGGCTCGGCCATAGTTTTGGCAGAAGTCAGTACATGTGCCAATAGTCTCCCATTATCCATAGTGGATCTATTTTGTATAAATCCGCATTGATCTTCATGTATCAAATCTTTTAAGATCCGTCCTAATCGGTTAGCAAGCACTTTAGCATAGATCTTATAATCAGAGTTTAGGAGGGAGATGGGTCTGTAGTTCTCTATCTTTTGTGGATCCCTGCCCGGCTTCGGGTGAATTACCACCACGGCCTCTGCTAAGGCACCAACCTCTGGGGATTCATCGTGCAGGCCACTGTAGTAGATCTGTAGCATGGGAGCCAATTGAGTATGATATTTATTATAGAATTCCAGTGGGATGCCATCTGGACCAGCGGCTTTGCCTCGTGCCATCTGCTAGATCGCATCCTGTATTTCGGTCACAGAGATCTCTTGTTCCAGTGTTCGGCTTTGATGACTGGTCAGTGTGGGTCCTACTATATTGGAGACAAAATCTTCAAAGGCTTTGTCACTACATTGGGTATCCGATCGGTACAATTCCTCATAGAATTCCTTAGAGCGGTCTAGTATTTTATCAGGTCTCAACAGAAGGCCCCCGGTTTTATCTTGCATCGCTGCTATAGAGGTCTTGCAGCTCTTTGGTTTGAGTTGCCGAGCTAACAGGGATCCAGAGCGGTTGCTTTCATAGTAGTATGTACTACGTTGTAGCTGGACGCTACTTAGTGCTTCTTTGTTGAGGATAGCATTATATTGGTATCTCAGTTTTTGGAGCCTAATCAATATCATTGAGTCGGCTCTTTTGGTAAGTAGTCTTTCCCCGGCTTTTATTTGGAGTTCCAGCTCATCCTTTTCCTTTTTCCTGGCTTTACGCTGCCTAATGGTATAAGTGGTAATGTGAGCTCGCATTGTCGCTTTAAAACCTTCCCACCAGCTCCAAATGGAGGTATCAGCGGGTGTGTTATACTTAAAATAGGTCTCAATTTCCCCGGTCAGTAGATGTATGAGGGAGTCATCTGCAAGCAGGGATTTATCAAATGTCCATCTAGGTGGAACGTGTTGTATACATTTGGTATCCAGCACTAGGGAGAAAGCGGCATGATCCGATACCGTTGCAGCATATATCTCTGCGGCCAGCACTTGTTGCATCATCTCTGTAGACAGCAGGAAGAAATCGATCCTTGTTTGGGTGTTATGGGGGACAGAGTAAAATGTATAGTCTCTTTCTTGGGGATGAAGTAGTCGCCACGGGTCTACCAAATGGAGCTCTGCTATGATTCCTTTGAGAATCGCCTGTGATTTGACTTTGTCTACAGCTCGATAGGGTGTGCGATCTAACAGTGGATCCAAAATGACATTAAAGTCGCCCCCTATTATGATATTGGTGTGAGCTGAGGCTGTAGCTTCTTTAGCTATCAGTTTAAAGAAGTTAGGATCGTCCAGATTGGGTGCATAAATATTAAAGAATGTATAGAGCTGTTGATTTATTTTCATGGTCACTCTGGCCCATCGACCCAGCGGATCAGTCTGTGTGTCTGTAATGGCAGGTTGCAGGAATTTGCGTACTAATATTATTACCCCCCCCCCCCCTTTGCGTTGTGTGGAAGAGGCCGAGGCCGCCACCTGAAAGTATTTAGAGGTTACTTTCTGAGATTCGGTATCTGATAAATGCGTCTCTTGCAAGAGGGCAATATCCGCTTTTTTTTGTTGACAGTACGCTAGGATCTTCTTTCGTTTGACAGGGCCTGTAATGCCTTTTACATTCAATGAAAGTATTAGGAGGTCACCAGACATCAGCACTGGAATGGGCTATCTTATAGGTGAAATCTATCGAATGGATAGGTCTGCTTTGCACTTGCACTTTTGTGTATGCGGAGGGCTTTGCACTGGACTGGACTGACACATTTAACTGCACAACTGGCAAACATAGTTCGCTAAGGTGAACACAATCCACTTAAACAGAAACCAACCCCGACCTCCCATTGCCACCCATACATTTTAACAGAAGTATCTGGCTATGAAATCTAATTAGAACAACAAAAATGCAGTCAGTGTAGTGTTTATCTAGGCTTAAAGGCGTTCTAAAATTTGCGAGAACGCACGGCCGCACACCCTGAATGTATGTTGAATTCTCTACGCAGTGAGAGTGACCACAATTATGACCTCAGGTTTCCATTCCACATTTTTCTTGGAGGAAAGTTTTCAATTTTTCAGCTTCAACAAAATTCCTCGTTTCATTATGTAGCGTGACCCGCATGGTTCCTGGGTAGTACAGCCGGTATCTTGCCTGTGCACTTTGCAGCATGGGTCTGCAGGCCAGTAACGCTTTCCTCCGATCTACCGTCTGCTTGCTCAAATCCGGATAGAGTGCCACTTTGTGTCCTTGAATTTGCAGCGATCCAGCTTTCCGTGCAGCTTGAAAGATCTGTAGGACCTGTGGGTATCTCAATACTTTCATGATGAGAGGGCATGGGTATCGGGTATTTTCAGCCTTGTGTGTGGGGATTCGGTGGGCCCGTTCCAGCTCAAAAGGCCTTGCAAAGACAAGCTGCAGCATCTCCGGCAAGATTTTCTCCAAAAATCCGATCGGATCGGTGCCTTCGGCGCCTTCAGGGACTCCAACTAGTCGGATATTATTTCTACGGGCACGGTTGTTTTGATCTTCAATCTGACTTTCTATGTGCCTAACTCGTTTGACCAGAGGGCCCAATTGCTCTAATGCAGCGACATGCTTTTGAGTTTGCAACTCAACTGCGCTAAGTCGAGTGGTGATGGTGAGGAGTTTCTCTTTTACCTCCATTAGATCTTCCTGGATCATATTCAGTGAACTAGAATTAGCTGCAATCATTTCTTTAACGCATTTCAACTCCTGCAACACTTCGCGTAGGCCACCGGTAATCACTCCCTCCTTCTCTCCCGCAGCCATTTTCTGTGGGGAACCTACTTCGGGTTTAGATCGTTTCGCTGCTGAGCCGGATCCCTGCTGAAATTCCAGCCGGGCAGTCTTCAGGGACGCCATCCAGCAATATTCCAATGTTAGTGATGTAGGAAGGGGGTACAAGCATCAAATTAATGCCGAGATATGTTCAGGATTCTTGGGCAGCAACGGGAGCAAAAATTCAGGCGTCCATTCTGTTCAGTGGCAAGCTCCGCCCCCGGGAATACATATTTATAAACCTTCTAAGTGCTGCAGCCTGGTGTCCGTTGTAGTTGTGGTCCAAGTAAATACGGCAAAGGCTTCCGTGGGTTTAACAATAACTTTATTGCCGCACAGGAGTTTGGTGAACTACTTCCCCAAACACAGACAAAAGATGGTGTTACGCAATTGTGTCAAATAACAGTCCAAGAATCCCCTGATGCTTCTCAGGTACAAACTCAAAGCAAAACATTCAGCTTTCAAACTTCCTTCAGCTTCAAATACAACAGCTGTTTCTCTCCATTGGCATTGCTTTCATATATATGCTTTAAAAACAGGAAAACTTTCACAGCCTTGTACTTCTCTTCACAGCTGAATTAATTAGGCTTGAGTTTCCCACAGGCAGAACGCTGCCTTTCTCCGTGGAAACTCAGGTTATAGCAAATAGGCTTTCTCAGCACTTCTATAGGATATCTTTGTACAGCTTTCACTCCTTTTACAGGATACACTTATGTGGCTTTCATTCCCTATAACAAACCCCACAGTCCATAGCTGATCCACTGCTATCACTTAATGGTGCATCAATTTGCATATCCTCCAGCTCTGGGTCTGATATGTCCTTAAGACCTGGGTTAAGAGAGTCTACAGACTGCCACTGCTTAATTAGTGCTTTAAGCTGCTTCCGTTTGTTATCTCTAAAATACCTAGGCACTTGTAAGGATTCCAAATCACCAGCACCTTTTAAAACATCACAAAAAGGGCTCACCTTCCTTCTGGTCTGCCTAGTATATGCTTTCTGGTTGAGAGGCAAATATTTCCCTTGATACTGCTTCACTAGTTCTTTTAACACAGCGTGCTCTTCAGAGTCTAACTCTTGCCCATGTCTGTGCTGCCTGCAATTAGTAACTTGCTGAAAGGCACCTGGGCTATACTCAGAGCTAGAGCTCCTGTCACGTTCTCTGTAGTATGAAAACTTTTGCAGTCTTTTGAATGGGACTTTCTCTCTTCCCAATCTCTCCTTTATAATTCTGGCTTTGAGAGAAGATTCCAGAGAACTACTCCTATCCCTTCCAGGCAAGGTATCTGACCTTTTCCCCTGAGGTTTAAAATAGTCTCTGACCTGTTTTTGTTTGCTATGCAGCTCACGGTAGTTCCTTCCTGGAAGCTTTTTCAGACGGCATTCCTGAGACCTGGCTGTCTCTCTGTAGTCTGGCCAGCAACTCCTCAAGCACCTTGTGCCAACCGGGTATCGGTTGCTCTTGGCTTTGCTTCTCCTGGTCCCCAGATCTCTCCCTGGATCTGACTCTCCTGGACCTTCCTGGAACTGCTCTCTTTCTCCTTGCTGCTCATGGAACTCCACGTAGTGTTCTCTCTCTCCTTCTAGTTCTCCTGCCAGTTCTGCTTGACTAACAGTTGCTTCCTGGTTATGTGAACAGGGCTGCCCTATCAGGTGTGACTCCGCCCCTTTTTCTCCCACGTCAGCTCCCTGGGTTTGCCTGAAGCTAGGGTGTGGCTCTCTTTCTGCTTTCCTGTGCAGAACAGCTTTCAGGGCTGAATCCTTAACCCTTTCCTGACCTGATTTACTGACAGCTTCTGAGGACAAAAAGTGTTTTAAACCCCTATTTTTAGGTTCTGCAACCTCTGCCTTGTCACAATAGGCACGAGTGTGTGTCCCACAGTGTCACAGGGGATATTAACTAGCAGGTACCCCCAAGGGCACATAACATTGACAGGCAGTGCTGGGGGAAGTATGCATGTCCATGTAGGCACCCCTAACCGAGAACTCACACCATAGGCAGCTGCTTACTGACACACTGGATGGCCTGGGGCTGTGCACCACAAGCACCACTGGCATAATGGCATGGCAGCATGGTGACAGAGGGGTGCTGGTGGTGGAGGGGGCATTGGCATCTGCCCACAGCAGACCATGGCCTAGCCCCATTTAGGTGGGTGCCGTGCAATGCAACAGACAGGGTCTATCTGACGAAGAGTCATGGTATCCCCAGGGAATGAACTGTCCCTGTGGCACCAGCATGCTGCAGTACACACAGCCAGTGTGTTCAGGAGCAGAAGGTCCCAAGTTCAAGTCCCACCTGTGGCTTCTGCCAACCCTTTCCCCATATTTTCCCCAGTACCAAACCATGCTAATAAAGATGGAACCTTTATTGCAGATAAAATAAACATGCCTGAAATGCCTATATTTTACCCTACAGAGCACAGACACCATAAACATGTGCAATCCCTACAGCAGTGTTTCCCAACTTCAGTCCTGGAGGGCCAAACACCATTCAGGTTTCATGCTATCCCTAATAAATATGCCTGTGCTGCATTAGTATGTTCCGCCCCCATGGTATGCAAATGTATCTCATGCATATTCATTAGGGACAGCATGAAAACCTGAACAGTGTTTGGCCCACCAGGACCTGAATTGGGAACCTCTGCCCTAGAGCAGCGGCCAACAGCGGCATAAACACCCACACCCACAGGCTCCACTATCCAAAGCCTCATGGAGAGTCAGGCTATTGGGACCTGCGCGCAGCAGCATCTCCCAATACTAGCACTTGCATACCTTAGCAAGACCGCCCTAAACATGGGATTAAATTACACATATATCAAAAGGTTGCTATGATTAATGGCAGATATCAATTCCTAAGTTAAGCACAATTTGCTGATAGAGCTGCATCATAGCAACCTTTCTGATATCTGTGGAGTGTGTTTCAGTTTTGGTTTCTGACAGTGTTTACCACCCCGGGGAGTGACCCCAATAGTATTGTGCACCATAGCCATGCCTGCACTGTGCCCAGGACTGCCAAAAGCCTCTATATTTGCACAATGCTCGCATAGGTGTGGGGGTGTGTGTCTGTCTATCCAGTGTGCTGTGGCTGCGTACACCTTACTGAGCCCACACTGCTTGCACTGTTTCCCGTGTAAGCCTGCCAATGTGCATAATGAGGAGCAAGGTACTGTGGGTATGGCCCGGACAAGGTGGCCTGGGCATGATGCATCTGCACAGGATATAGGGCAATGTCTGGGACATTGTAGTGCCCGGCCACCACCTGTACGGACAGGTTGGCCACAGCATGTCCTGCTGGGAGTTCACTCTCACCCTGACTGAGCAGTGACCAAGGCATTGTTAGGTTCCCCCTTAGTGTTATATATTTCTCTCAAGTGCTATTTATGGGTTTTCTTTTCTGCAGACCAATCACTGACTTATCTGCTTGGTGTGTGTGCTCACATCCCAGTTTTGGGTGCACACAACTCCTCCAGGAACATGTACTATAGACTAGCTAGCAGACTGCCTGCAGTTAGTATGTATATGGCTGGAACACCTTGCAGGGTGTAGCGACTGGAGAATGTCAGATAGTGGTGTGGTGTGGTGTGGTGTGGTGTGGTGTGGTGTGGTGGGGGGGGGGGGGGGGTGTGGTGTGGTGGGGTTGGGGGGGGGGGTGGGGGGGTGGGGGTTGGGGGGGGTGTGGTGTGGGGGGGGGTGGGGGTTGGGGGGGGTGTGGGTTGGGGGGGTGTGGGGGGGGGGGTGGGGGTTGGGGGGGTGTGGGGGGGGTTGGGGGGGGTGTGGTGTGGGGGGGGTGTGGTGTGGGGGGGTGGGGGTTGGGGGGTGGGGGGGGTTGGGTTGGGGGGTGTGTGGTGTGGGGGGGGTGGGGGTTGGGGGGGGTGGGGGGGTGTGGGCGGGTGGGGGTGGGGGGGTTGGGTTGGGGGGGTTGGGGGGGTGTTGGGTTGGGGGGGGTGGGGGGGTGGGGGTGGGGGGGTTGGGGTGGGGGGTTGGGGGGTGTTGGGTTGGGGGAGGGTGTTGGGGTTGGGGTTGGGGGGGAGGTTGGGGGGGTTGGGGTTGGGGGGGCAGCTGAGCATTTCCAGGCCTACTGTCTGTCTGCCATTGCCTTATGGATGCATGCAGATCTGCATTGACTGCCCTGTAGGGTGCCTGTTCCCCAGCAGGACTGGGGTTGATGGTCTCCTCTACTGCCACCATTGCAGGTATATAGAACATGGATCTGTTGGTGGGAGATCCTGTCCCCCAGCAGGAGCCCCAGAGGGTGGGTTGGGTGGTGCTACATAATCCACCTATGGGTCCAAACACCCCCCTTCACTTAAATCATGTGACCATGGCACCCACACAGGATATACACTATTCTGGGTGCATCACAGTCCACAAAGGCTAGACGCGACTGGGAAATACAGATGGAGACAGGTGTATTCTAGGTGTGTCTGCAAGGACTACCTATCACACACTGGCAGTGATGGCAACCTGCAGCATAACCTATCTTAGCTAAGCCAGGTGCTGCAGATTTGGTGCTGGGTGCCCCACCTCGCCCTCAGGGTGAGCACAGTACCCCCACAATTTGTCGGTCTGTAGCTACTCTGTGCCAGTAACACACACGGTCAGTTCCCCTTACCAGGCCGAGGTGCTGTGGGGGTGCATACCCCATCTTGTGATCATCTATACACTACTGATCTGCATGTGCAGTGCATCATGGGTACGGGTGGGTTAACCCTATCCTGGTAATCACAGCAGACAGTTTGTGTGGTGACCTGCAGACCTTCTGTAGCCAGCCAAGGGCTTGTTATTAGCTATAGAGATGTAGCCTACTGGTTACTTCACTGACTGTGGAGGCAGAGATCATGGGTTTGATCCCACAGTGGTGTTATTTGATAGGGCTGTCTGAGGCATTTCCTTTTTTAATTTAAATTAGTACTGCCAGCAAAAACACCCTCACAGATCTGTAACCTTAAGGTGCCTCATAAGGCGCCCTATAAAGTGCCCTATAAGGCGGACAGTGCACTTTATAATGTGCCCTTTTGAGTGCCTTATAGGGCGCCTTATGCGGCACCTTAGGTTATGGCACTGTGAGGGTGTGTTTGCTGGCAGCACTAATTTAAATTAAAAAAGAAAATGCCTCAGACAGCACTGATTTAAAGTAAAGGTTAATGCCTCAGACAGCCTTACTCATTAAGCCCACTGGGGGATCAAACTCATGACCCCTGTTTCATCAGTCCATGTATTAACCATTGGGCTACACCTTTGTTACCGTGCGTCCATCTCAGCGCACCTAATTAAGGCCAACGCGCGTTAACATGCCACGGCTCCCTCTATCGCATGATAACAGACTTTATCTCACAATAACCCAAAATGCTACCTTAAGACCGGAATGCCCACTACCTTGCATTCGTCACAGTAAGACTGCAACTAACGCCGGTAACATTAAAACGGTTTAGTAAACATACCCCTAAGGATTTCTTTATTTAACTAAGGAAGTTACCCATGTAAGGGCCTTTGAATATCAGGCCCCAAGAAAAGTAATGCCATTGAATTATGGTGCTGGCTACGAATACAGCGTATATCATGGACTGCCGGAAGAACAAACCAGTCAGTACTAGAGGAGATCAAACCTAAGCTTTCCTTAGAAGTTCAGATGGCAAGACTTCAACTTTCATACTTTGGACACATCATACGAAGAGAGAGATCATTGGAGAAAGACATAATGCTTGGCAAGGTAGAAGGCAAAAGAGGAAGACTGGCAATGAGATGGATTGATACAACAGCAGCTATGGATTCCACTCTATCAGCAATGAGCCGCTTGGTTGAAGACCAAACAAAGTTTAGGTCAACTATCCAGAGGGTTGCCAGGACTCAACACTGACTTGACGGCACACAACAACAACCAATTATTTATACTTTGGGATGTATGTTTTGGATCATTGTCCAGCCGGAGGAACCATGACCTTTGACCCAGACCTAGCTTTCTGACACTAAGGGGTATGTTTACTAAACTGCGGTAACGTTACATAACGCTCGTTATGTAATGTTAACGATCATTATCGTTACATAACACGCGTTACATAACGTTAACAATCGTTGACGTTCCGCGGCGCGGTAAACACTGCAGAAGGTGCAGAGAGGGCAGAGAGAAGGGGTCAATGGACGGGGATGTGGGCGGGGAGAGGCTCCATTCACACAAACGCGCTGATCTGAAGAGCTGAATCCTAACGCCATTGAAAACCTGCCGTTAGATGCACATATGCAGGAGAGAGAAACCATTTACGTGTCAGCAATGTACAGCCCATACAGGGAGCCCAAAAACTGTGATAGTAGTGCTCCATGTACAGCAATACCATAGTGCCAAAGTATGAATGGCCACTATGGCGATGGTGCAAATGGGGCATAGGGGGCCGCAGGCAGGACATGTAGCATGGGCAGCTAGGGCACAGGGTGGACCAGGTGGGCGCCTAGGTGGCACATAGGAACATAGACACCGGAGATCAGCAAGACAGCACCCTAGCCAATAGTCGCTAGGGCACAGACCTGACATCCCCCCAGCCATCCCGCCCCCATGTGGAGAGGGACATAATAGTGGTAGGCAGTGATGGGGGGATGTGAGGATGTCCATGTATGCCCCCCACCCCGGAACCCGCTCCCTAGGCGGGCGCCTACCTACACAGTGGATGGCCTGGGACTGCGCACTACCAGCACCGACAGCAAATGGCCACGTCAGCTTGGCAGGGGGGGGGGGGTGTGCCCGTACTGGAGGGGGCAGTGACACCTCCCTGCAGTGGACCTAGGCCATGTTCTGCATCAATATGTGGTGTGCAGTGCAACATAAAAGGTCTGGCTGAGGAAAAGTGCAGGTAGCCCCAAGGACTACCATGCATCTGTGGCAACGGTGTGGTGCAGTACACCCAGCCAGTGTGTCCAGGAGCAGAAGGTCACAGGTGCAAGTCCCAGCTGTGGTTCCTGCAGAGCATGTTCATATATTTTACCCTACAATGCAGATACAACAGCAACAGCAACAACAACAGCAACACCAACACCATCTTCAGAGGATCTTGCAACGATAATTGGCCTCACCTGCAACTCAAACAGACCACGATCCCAAAACAGGATCCTAGGTTATTTCAACCTGCCTATGCTACAGGAATCTCAAGCCTCTGCTTTCCTAGAAGCGCTACAAGAGCTAGGTTACGATCAGCTAGTCGATAGTCCCACTCACGTCAAGGGAAACAAACTTGACCTGATCTTTGCCCCACAGACAGATAAGGATACTACCCAACCAATGCTGCCAACCATAACTCCTGTGCCATGGTCTGACCATAGCCTGCTCAAATTCCAGATACCTATTAACACACACAATCAAAACTCCAACAAAACCAACGCTGTCCACGAAACCTCGTTGAAGCGCTTCCGCCCCTTTAATAAAGAAGAGATTCGAGGGAAGATCCTCCCACTCCTCAACAATGTACCACATGACCTAGATGCTTTGGTGTCCACCTGGGACGAGAGCCTCAAGACCATCTCATGCATACCAGCCACACATAAAACAACAACAAAGAAATGAGAGCACGCACCATGGTATACCAAAGACCTCCGAGATTCACTCAAGTGCCTGCGCAGGCTCGAGAGAAGATGGCGTCGGCCTCGCTCTACTGAAGCACAAAGTACTTACATCGCTCACCTAAGAGCACACCGTGATGAATTAACAAAGAAACGGAAACAAAATCATTCCGACATTTTGAAGCGGTCACTAAACAGGCCCCACGACCTCTTCAATATAGTGAAATCTCTCATCAGAGAACCTCCCGCAGACCAATCACAGATGCCACACCCCCAGGCATACTCCAACTACCTACAGTCAAAAATGATCCAGACTACTACATCTTCAACCAACTACCTACAACCTGAAGTGATCCAGGCTGGTGCAACCTCGAGCTCCGCGGACAACATCTTTCAACATAACTTGCCCCAACCATCACCACTATCCAAATTTGAAAAAATATCACGCAGAGAGATTGAAGACACTATCGCTGCAATCAACCCCACTACCGCACCCAATGACCCATGCCCAGCTTTATGGATAAAGGAGTTACGATGTGACTTAAGCCAATATCTGAGCGAATTAATAAACCAATCCCTTACAACCGGATCGTTTCCACAAAGTCTGAAACAAACATCAATCAGACCACTGCTGAAAAATAACAAGCTGGACCCAACGAAAGTGGAATCATACAGACCAATTTCAAGTATCCCCATGCTTGCCAAAGTAATCGAAAAGTTAGTACAGCGCCAAATCCAACAGCATATTGATACTGAAGCCCCACTGGATCCTTCCCAGCATGGGTTCAGAGAAGCACATGGGGTGGAAACCCTCCTCACCACCCTATTTGACCACCTAGTCTCTGGAACCGACAAAATTCATCAAGGATTCGCCCTCATATTCCTCGACATTGCAGCGGCCTTTGACTCGGTGAACCACGAGATCCTCATACAACGCCTCAGCGAGAAAGGAATTCAGGGAACAGCCCTAAAGTGGTGCAAGTCATACTTGACTAATAGATGGCAACATGTAAGGTCTGGCTCCACAACCTCCGAACCATTTTTACAAAACCAGGGTGTACCACAGGGTTCGTCACTATCTGCATTGATGTTTAACATCTACATGCAGCCCATATGCGCCCTAGCACGTTCATTCAAGGTCAACTGTCTAGCCTACGCGGACGACATCCTCCTATACATCCCATTCAGGACCAACCAACCAGACCTCTCCCCTCTAACAAGATGTTTTGAGGCAGTAGCAGAATGGTTCAACACACAAAACTTGAGAATCAACTACAGCAAAACAGATGTCCTTTTCATCTCAAGGAACCAGGACTTCACCCCTCCACTCTCTTTAAAAATCGGCAACACAGAACTGAAAACCAAACCCACAATCCGCTACCTTAGCGTTACACTGGACCAACAACTGGACCTGAAAACCCACATAAAAAACACAGTAAAAACAGTATACATGAAAATAAGGACCTTAAAACATCTCCGACCGCTACTCGACTTCAGCGACTACAGATTGATCTATCAGGCATTAATATTACCACATTTCGACTACGCCAACGTAATTCTACACGGTCTCCCTCAAGCAACGCTAGCTCCACTCCAGCTCGCAATGAACACTGCTGCGAGAGTACTAACAGGGGCTTCACGGAGAGAGCACATAACGCCAGTACTGATGAACCTCCATTGGTTACCGGTTCAAGCAAGAACCCTCCACAAAGTTCTAACCTTAACCTTCAAAGCCTTAAACACTCCGACCCACACAGCTATCAGCAAGATGATACATAAAGTACCACAGAACAGAAACAGAAGACCCATGATGCAAAACACCCTAGAGGTCCCAAAAGTAATAACGAAATGCACAAAAGCAACAACAAAGAGGGCCTTTACGATTTATGCACCTAGAGCATGGAATGCCCTCCCCACCTTTATTCGAAACATCACTTACCTAACTCACTTCAGGAAGGCATTAAAGCAGCACCTGTTCACTACATACTACCCCAAATCCAGCCTTAGTAATCATACATGTGGCCCCTCAGACAATCACTCACTACAACTAAACAATCAGACTCAGCATGAAAAAGGATAACCAACTGATCCCTCAGAAGGACTCCCTGAAATAGAATTCAGACTTCCAGTGTAAATAAGATGTAGATATGTTCTGCCTGAAAACAGGTACCAGTGTAAATACAATGTAAATAGTTTCCCCCAGTTACTTCCAAGTTGATCTCCCTGTTTATTGTAAATACAACTCAAATTGCCTGTGTTGTATAGTTGATGTTAAATGTAAACCGCTCTGATCTAAAATAGAGCGGTATAGAAGAACTGTTAAATAAATAAATAAATAAAAACATGTGCAAAGCCCAAAGCAGCGGCAAACAGGGGTGCAAACACCCACTCACACAGGCTCCACAATCCAATGATGCATAGAGCGGCAGGCTGTTGGCCCCAGCATTGGGATGATGTTATCACCAGAGCACTACTATTACCCCCTACACAGTTTAGCAATGTCGGCACTGTGATCAGGACTAGTGTGGCGGGCAGGGCTGCCAACAACCCCTATCTTTGTATAATGCTGCAAAAGGAGTAAGCGTGTTTGTATGTCTATCCAATGTACTGTGGCTGCCCACCCTTCACTGGGCCCAAAATGTCCCACTGTTACCAGCGTTAGCCTGAATAGATGCATAATGAGGAGCAAGGTATTCTGGGTATGGTCCAGACAGGGCAGATTGGCCAGGATGCATCTTCACAGGGTGTGGGGCAATGGCTAGGACACTGTAGTGCCTGACCACCACCTGCATGGACAGGGTGGCCACAGCATGGCATGCTGGCAGGGCACTCACTCTGAACGAGCAGTGACCATGGTAGGTCTAGGTTCCCACATAGTGCTCTGCACCTCTAGTAATATGTTTGTGTTTCCCAGTGCTGGGGTTCCAATTACTGAGGTGTCTGTTTGCTGCGCATAGTTCCTGGTGGATTATCTGCAGTTAGACTGTGCATGGTTGGAGTACCTTAAAAGTACAGTCTGACTGTGCTGTCTGCTGGTGACTGGCAGACAGTGGTGGAAGGCACTTGGGGTTTCTAGACCTAATCTCAGCATTGCTGCTGGTCTGCCACTGTCCCAGTCTTAGGTATGGTTTTGGCCCACCAACCTTGGAGAGCTGTCTCGTACAAAAAGGATGGAGGTTGCTTCCCTGGGGTGGGGGCACTGTTCTTTACCTACAAAAGGGTGATGTGGGCCCTTTGGGGTATGTAATGTATACCACTGTGACCTATACAGCCACTGCTACACACACCTCTTGCAATTCTATGGACCCCTCTGCCCTGATAACAGCTGCCCATGTTAGCCAGACTCTCACACGGGGTACACACTAATCTGGCTGGTGTCTGGTCCCACAGGGCCACATGTGACTGCAGGATACAGATGGACACCATATTACCTTTGGCTGAACTGCACAGAACACCTGTCACACACTGGTAGTGATGGGGATGTACAGCAGGACCTATGTCTAGAACCACATGTACTGCGGACCTAGTGCTGGGCACCAATCCTATCCCTCAGGGTGACCACAGAACCTGCACAATGGCATGGTCTGTAGCTACTCTGTGCCAGTATCACACACTGTCAGTTTGTCTTTCCCAGCTGAGGTACCGGAGAGGTGCAGACCCCATTTGGTGATCAGCTGTAGACTGCTAAGCAGCATGTGCATTTCATCATGGGTATGGTGGGGTTACCCTATCCTGACACTCAGAGCAGACATTTGTGCGGTGACCTGGAGGCCTTCTGTACCCAGACATTGCTGTGAAATACACCATGGAGGTATAGCCTACTGGTTAATACATTGCCATTCTTGGCAGTGTTCATTGGTTCAGTTCCTCATTGTTCACTCCTCTCATGCCTGTCCTACTCAAATAGTGTGCATGCCTGTAGAGGTCATATTTCTGCAGATCTGCGCTTCCAGCCCATAATACCCTCGCCACAATTCTCAACATTCCCTCGGTCCGTCTATCTGCGTCTGTCAGCTGTGTAGAGTCCTGTCTGCCTGTGCAGGCTGCCAGCCCATTTCTTGCACTGCTACCCTTTCCTGCATTGCGCCTCATCGTGCTTGCCTCGCCTGTGCCTGATCTGAATGGCACCACCCATCATTGTAACTATCCTGCCACCTCCACCTCCACTGGGGGACACGTATTCCCATCGTCTGCCACCAACTGTTTTTCCGGTACTTTACATTGCCAACACCCTGTGCTGAGGTAGAGCTGCCCCATCATATTTGCATCAGTACTGGCAGGCACATGGGATGCCCGCAGATATGGCAGGTCCAGCGGCTCCCACTTATCCCTCTTTCACTCACCCGTTCATTGCCTTTCCTGAGTGCTCTATCTAGTTTTAGGACTACATCTGTCTCTGTTCCGCACAGGTCATGCATGTCATCCTGAGGCACCTTGCAGTCCCTAGGGCACACTCACCTAGGACACCATAACCTTGTTAGGCCACCTTAACCTATGGTTCCATAGCCCAGGGTGCCTTTTGCGGTGACTTGTCCAAGGGTGCCTAATATGCGCTTAGCCTAGGAGGCCCTATAGGGCGCCTTCTGAGGCACCTTACTAGGCACCTTACAGGGCACCTTACAAGCCACCTTATAAGGCACCTTACAAGGCACCTTACAAGACGCTTTACAAGGCGCTTTACAAGGCGCTTTACAAGGTGCCTTGCAAGGTGCTTTACAAGGCGCCTTGTAATGCTCGTTATTCTAAGGTGCCTTGTAACACGTGTTAGCTGTCAGCTTGCTGTAACGATGCACCGCCCATGCCTTTATATGGCCATCTCTGCCTTTACCGCGGAACCTACCGCGAATGATATTACCGCAGTTTAGTAAACATACCCCTAAGAAGCACATTTCACTCCAAAATACCTTGGAAGTCCTCAGACTTCATGATTCCTTTAATAAGTTCCAGGCCTTCAGTTCCTGAGGCAGCAAAGCAGCCCCACAATATTATAGAACTGCCACCATGTTTAACTGTATGAAGGGTGTGTTTTTTTTCTTATAAGCTTCATTTCTTCACCTATAAATGTATCGCTGGTCTGCATTGCCAGAGCTTAAGTTTGGTTTCATCTGTCCACAGAAGATTGGTTTCATCTGTCCACAGAACATTTTCCCAGAAGAATTGTGGTTTCTCAAGGTGGGTTTGGGCAAAGATGCGGTGTGTCTTTTGATATCTGTCTTTGAGCAGTGGGATCCTCCTTGGCCTTCACCCATGAAATCCCTTTTAGTTTAGTGCATGGTGTATGGTGAGGGTTGAAACCACCACTACAGATTGCTCCTGTTCAGCCTTAAGCTCTTTGGATGTTGTACGTGATGTTTTTCCAACAGTTCACACTATCCTTCAAAGACTTCTTGGATTAATATTCCTCTTCTCACCACATCCTGGGAGGTTCTTGACAGCAGCATGAGCAGAAAACTTCCTACTAGCATTACAAACTGTAGACACAGGAATCCCAAGGTCTTTAGAGATGGCCTTATATCCCTTTGAAGTTTGATGTTTGGTGATAATGGCTTTTCTGATGGTATCAGGCAGCTCTCTTGTCTTCACCATTGTGAAAATGGAACAAGGAGTGAATATGGCCATTTTAAACATTAGAGTCATCATTCATTGGTTGATTCAAGTCATGTGAGCAATGGGAATGTGGTTCTCCTATTCAAACTGTTTATAAGGGTGCAAACAATCATGTGATGGCAATGTCCCAGTTTTTATGCTATTTCCTACTATTTCCTTTTTTAATTGGTCTTGTTTTATTTGATTCTTTTATGTGTCAAATATGTGTGCATATATAGTCCAAGGCCTCTTTTTTTAGGAGATATTGGACATTAAGGGTTTGAACTGTGAGGGTGCCAATAATGTTGACCACAACTCTAACTAGCCCCTTAAATCTAAACTTAAATCTTAATCCTTTGTGCTGATGGCTTTTCAGAATGAAAGAGATGCCCTATTTATAGTTGGAAAGCTGAAGTGCCAGAATAAGGGGCAATACAGTTGCTATTTTTTTAATTCAGTAATGATGCTCTACCAAGCAGTACCTCTCAAAATGAAAACTTGAATAATCTCTAATGCAATTTATCAAATGGCTTTCAGTTTCTCAAAAGCTTATGTAAGATTTAATTTATTAGGAAGATAAAAGAAAATCTGTTATATGGCAAAGCCTTTTTTCTTATTCTAAAGAAGTAAAAGATGCCTAATGATACCATCTATTAAAACATAGAGGAAGCTTGAATACTAAGTCCTTTGTGAAAGCTGAATGATTTGCTACCTTCATTGGTTTGCAAAAGGAGTGAGCGTTTTTCTGAGATGTGCTCGATAATGTCTTTCTCTCTAGGTTCTTTGTCAACTTATGGCTCCCCGTGCTTATGTGTATTTCAGTGTAACAAAGCACAAATGTTTGCTTGCGCTTTCTATTAGGGGTGTGCTCTTTTAAAACATATTTTTCTTGATTTTAAGGCCGTGTTTGTGTTTGTTTCACGTATTCATTCTTTAGGTGCACATTGTACATATTGTACACTCTAAACATTAAGATGCTCAAACTAACTGAATGTGTGCTCACAAATGTACACTCGCAGTTTCTCTCAGTTAAAACATGGTACCAGAACATGTTTTTTTCTGGATATATGGCATAGAGATCATTTTAAGGATGATTGGAGGCTGACTACCTATGTCTAATGTGATGTAGTGCACTTTGATGCTTCTGTTTTTATTGCTTCTCAAATTAGAAAGAATTGGTATGGAAGTACGAACCCACTGGATTCCCCACTGGCTAATAGTCCATTTCTTGTGGCAGTTTTCTATGTATGCCCATGAGCTTCATAACAAACTTGCACCAGAAATTGTTACGAAACCCAGCTAAAAAAGGCAACTAGTAGTTATCCTTTTTACAAAAACCAGCATGTGAGAATGTCTTTGCCTGATGGTTTTCATTTGATTCGGAATAAGTGGGCTGCTTTTCATGCTTTTGCATCATCACAGTTCATTAAGACATACTGGATCTTTTGCTTATGAATGGTGAGAGTGTTTCTGATGTTACAGTAGGTGATCATCTTGCATCCAGTGATCACTGAGTGGTGTGTTGAATATTAGGACAAGAGTGGAGATGGTACATTTAGAAATAAGGGCCCTAGACTTTAAGAAAACTAACTTTGTCAAAATTGGAGAATACCTCAAAGAGTCGTTAGTTGGATGAGGTCAAAAAGCCCTTTTTGTTTGGAAAGTAGATAAAGATAAGAGGAAAAGGAGGCCACTACGGTTCTCAAAGTAGTTAAAAAGGTAAGGAAAAAAAGAGTGTGGCCATAATAAATACAAGAGATCACAGAAAGACAAAAACAAGCAACGATATTTGGAAAAGATAAGAAAAGCTGGGAAAGTAGTCAATAAAGCAAAAATACAAATGGCAAAGTCTAGTCAATGCATTAAAATGGGGGATATGACAATTTTTAGATACATTATTGACAGGAGGAAGCATGGGCATAGTTTGGGAAGGGTGAGGGGGCACTGACCCCCCAAATGAGCTGGCTGTTTGCCAATTCAGCACCATCCTGCCCCCCTCCCCACTCATGACACTGCCACTACTTTTTCCATGCCTGCAGCAGCAACGGCAGCCCAATCTTATGATTAAAAACAAACAAATTTGCAGGTTCTTGCTGAGAAGGCTGGTCTGCTCTGGTCTGGTCCTGCCCTTCTCTGGCACATGTTTCATGTCAGAGGTGACTAGACCAGCCTTCCTCACCAGGAAGTGCTTTGAGCCATGGTTTTTTTTTTAATGGAGACTGGACTGCCACTGCTGCTGCAGGCACAAATAAAGCAGTAGGGGCAGGAGTAGCGGCGGCAGCGGTGGGGGGGAGGTGGGGGTGGGGGTGGGGGGGGGTGGAAGGCCAGAAGGAAAATACTGAGCAAATGAACAAAAGGGCGGGATGGAATGGCTGGAAGAAAAATGCTGGGCAGATGGACACAAGGTGGAGAGGGGGGCATAGAATAGCCAGAAGGGAAATGCTGGCCAAATGATAGGCACAAGGGAGGGCAAAGGGCAGATGCTAAATAGGAAGTGTGGAATGGATGACATAGGGAAGACGCCAAACACAAAGGGGGGATGAAGGTCAGATAGTGGACACACAATACGGGGGTGAAAGCAGATGCAGGACACGGGTAGGGGTGGGTGGATAGATGCTGGACATAGGTTGGAGGGATAGATACAGACATAGGGTGTGGGATATAAAGGGATAGAAAACAGATTGCGGATATGGAGTGTGGGTAGATGCTAGACTTGGGGTAGGGGTATAGAGGGATAGACAGCAGATGCTGGACATGGGGTGGAGAGCAGATGCTAAACACAGGGTAGGGATCATAGGGGAATGACTGGCAGATGAGAGAGAGAAGACATGGTGGGTACAAGGTGGGCAGAGGAAGATGCTGGATGAGGTGGGGTAAAACAGGGAAATACTGGACATAGGGTAAGGGAGAGAGAGGGAATGCTGGACAAGGGGGGCTAGGATGAGAAAAAGAGGGAGGCACGAGATTGGGGAGAGACAAAACAAGGCAAGAGAGAAGGGGACAACAAGGATCAGTCTTTGGTCTGATTCTTTTTAACATTTTGGTAAGTGAAATGGTGGAAAGGCTGTTGTGTAAAGTTTGCCTCTGCCATTGATACCAAAATCTGCAATAGTGTAGACATTCAAAAAGGTGTAGATAACAAGAGGAGGGATCTAGTGAAGCTTGAAGAATGGTCAAAAATTTAGCAGATGAAATTTAATGCTAAAAATGCAGGGTCATGCATTTGGGCTGCAAAAATCCAAGGGAGAGATGCAGTATAAAGGGTAAAATACTTGTCCATAAAAGAAGAATGGAACCTGCAGATAATTGTTTCTGATGATCTTAAGGTGGCCAAATAGAGAAGGCAACAGCAAAAGCTAGAAACTGCTAGGTACTTATGACCTAGATTGGCCACTGTTGAAAACAGGATACTGGGCTTGACGGACCTTGGTCTGACCCAGTATGGCATATCTTATGTTCTTATGTTCTTAAGGATGCTTGGATGCATATAGAGAGGAATGACCAGAAGGAAGAAGATGGGTGAGTCTCTTGAGTCTTCATTTGGAAAACTGTACAATTCTGAATACCACATCTTCAAAAGGATATAAACAAGATGGAGTCAGTTCAAAGGATGGTAATTAAAATAATCAGTGGTCTTCATCATAAAGTCTGTGCTATATATTCCAAGCCTGGCTGCACATGGTTCCTCTGCGCACATGCAATGCAGACTGGCCAGCAGACATTTTGCAATTAGTATGTGCATGGTGGGGACACCCAGCAGAGGGCAGCAGGCACAGTCTGACTGTGCTTACTGCGGGTGAATATTAGACCTAGCTGGTTGGGAAGTGAGGTCTTTCAGGCCTCCTCCCAGTATTTACTAATAGTGCCTTTGTAATAGGTGTTCCTACGGGTTTGGACATGTTATCTCAGGCTGAGGGTTCACATCCCATTGGACGACAGCAACCTCAGGCCAGAGGGACTGGGGTTTCTAGTCCCACGGGCACTCCTTGTGGCTGTAGGCAAGCCACATACCACTCCATTGCCTCAGGTACAAGATGTAGATTGCAAACCCTTTGGGGACAAGCAAAATTTATTCCGTACCTGACTGCACACTGCTTTGACCTGGTGAAAAGTGGTATGTAACATTGCTACATAACACATATATACCCCATGCAGATCTAGACATCCCTCCTTCCTGGTAGTAGGTAGCCATGGCATCAGCATTGTAACACTGGGTATAACGATGCACTGTTCTGCATTTGTCCCAGTCCAACAGGGCCAGATGAGACTTGCGCATACAGCAGGACACAAGGTGACTAGTATAATACCTGACATCAACTGGTAGTGATGGGGATCTGTAGCATTGGCAGGTACTGGGGACCCGGTGCTGGGCACACATCCCTGTATCACACAGTCAGGTCCTCTTACTGAGCTGGGGTGATGGATAAGTTCATTCTCCATTCAGTGATCAGCTGTAGACTGCTGTTCTGCAGGTGCACTGCATCATGGATACTGGTGGGGTTACCTATCAGGGGCACTTAAATTTCCACCCAGCCTATTCATCATTCCACCCACCCCAGGGTTGCATTGCCTATATAGTCATCATATAAATTGACACCCGTCCTCCAATTAGGTGTATAATCCATCTTTTCTCCTTGTCCTAGAATTGCTTTATAACCTTCTTAATTAGCATGTTGTGCATTCAATGCAATAGTTGTGGTGCCTTCATTCTAAGAAGAATCATTTGGAGCCTAAGAGCTTGCCCTATAAGTCTCAAGTTATCTGCCATGCATAAAGAATTGATTCTATTAAGGGAAGAATTAGCTGCAATTAAACACACCTCCTCTAGGGCACAAATTGAAAAAAATCCACCACCGCTCCCACAAAGAATCAAGCAGCCCAGGAACAAATGGATCACAGTGGGCTCTGCTAGGTTGCGATTGTAACACGGAGACAGCCTTGCCATCAGGAGATATCCATACATAACACCTTCTCTGCCTTGAGAAATTTGAGTGCCCAATTAGTGGAAACTGAAGTGCCCTTAAATGAGAACGTTAATGCCTAATCTACTGATAATGCCCTAAATATGAAGAAACTGACACAAAAGAGGAAAATACTACTATTTGGAGATTCCATCATCAGAGGCACCAACTTGGGAACACAGTTCAAGGGGAGAAGATGGTCACATGCCTCCCAGGCTCATCAGCCAGCAGGAATACAAAGCAAATTGCTTGCTTAGTTAGTGCAGAAAGTGATCACTCCAAAATTGATGTTAACATCCACTTGGGTACAAATGACCTTGGTAGAAACAGTGACTCTACAGTTCAGAAGGACTTCCAGATTCTGGGAGAGAAACTCAAACCCATTGCTAACACTCAGCATTCTCAGAAGTTTTACCTGTTCTTGGTAAGGGAGCAGAAAGGCTGCATCACATAATCAACTTTAATATATGGCTCCAAACCTGGTGCAAACAAGACAGATTTAGATATATAGGTGATTGGGGAAATAGATGAAACAACACGAGGCCATGCTGTATTGATGGACTACATGTGTCTGTTGCAGGGAAAAGGATCCTAAGTGAAAAATTCAGGCATTATGTAGACAGGCATTTAAACTAGGGAAAGGAGTGACGGATGAAAAACAGCAAGTTCAGGATGTCACTCCCAGCAAAAACATAAGATTGGAAACAGCTGCAGTATTAACCCACACATCACTGCCAAGTGGGAAGAGGCGTGTAAAACAAAATCCATGCAAGCCAGTTAACAAATGTTAGAAAGCAATGAGCCTAGACAACAAAGTTCCTGACCTGGAAGCCCTAATGGTGGAAATGGACTTGGACATTGTGGCCTTTACAGAAACATGGTTTGAATTGCATGAATGGGATATAGCCATGCAAAGTGTGCCTTTGAGCCAGTCCTGACTTCTGGGTTTTCTTGGCAGTGTCACCAGAAGTAGGTTACCATGCCTTTCTTCTGAGGCAATGGAGGGTTAAGTGACTTACCCAAGAAGTGCTAGTGAGAATTGAACCCTGGTTGCTTGGTTACCAAGCCAGTGTTCTAACCACTAGGCTACTCCTCCACTCCTAAAACCTATTTAGAAGAGATAGAGAGGGTAGAGGGGGAGTAGCCCTATATGTCAAAAGCAATATTAAAGCTGCTGAAATGCAGGGGATGTGGGATTGTGTTGGAAAGAGGAGATGGCATGGTCATCCATACTGTTGTATTCTACAGGCCTCCAACTCAAACCGAAGAAATGGATAGCAAATTGATTATGGATATTGCAAAGATAATCATGAAGGGGGAAGTGATAATATTGGGTGACTTTAATCTGCCCAATGTTGATTGGAGTATTCCTTCTGCAAATCTGGAAAGAAGTAAAACAATTGTGGATGGCTTCCAAGATGCATTACTTAGACAAATGGTGATGGAACCAACAAGGGAAAACTCAATACTGGATTTAGTACTCACCAATGGAGATAGTATGAAAAATATCTGGGTAGGTGCCCAGGTGAGCAGCAGCAATCATCACATGGTGTGATTTGATACAAAAGCCAGGGTGGAGCACAATCACTGCAAGCTCAAAGTCCTAGACTTCAAAAACACGAACTTCAGTAAAATGCCCAAGTGCCTGAAGGAGGAGTTGACAGGGTGGGAGGGGATAAGGGAAGTGGAATTGCAATGGGCTAAAATAAAGGAGGCAATAACAGGGGCAACAGGTACATATGTAAGGAAAGTAAATAAAAACAAGAGGAAAAGGAAATCTATTTGGTTCTCCAAAAAAGTGGCTGCACAACTAAAGGCAAAACCCACAGCTGTCACAAAATTCAGAAGTTCGCAAACAGAGGAACCCAGAAAAGAATACAGGATAAAACTAAAAGAGATTAAAAAAAAGAGAAATAAGGATAGCAGAATCCAAGGCAGAAGAAAATATGGCTAAAGATGTGAAGTGTGGTGACAAAACATTTTTCAGGTATATTAGGGAGAGGAAGAAAATCAGAGGTGGAATTGGAGGACTCAAAAGTGCCAGGAATAGATCTGTGGAAAGTGACATTGAAAAAGTGAAAATGCTAAACAAATACTTCTGTTCTATTTTTACTAAAGAAAATCCTGGAGAAGGTCCACTTGTGATTGACAAATATACAAGTGGGAATGGAGTAGATACCACATCATTCTTAGAAGATGATGTGTTAGAACAGCTTGCAAAACTGAAAGTGGCCAAGGCCAAGGGACCGGATGGGATTCATCCCAGGATACTGAAAGAGCTCAAAGAGGTTCTTGCAGGGCCATTAAATGATGTTTTTAATAGATCCTTGGAGACTGGAGAAGTTCCACAGGACTGGGGAAGGGTTGATGTGGTACCTCTTGACAAAAGTGGTAATAGGGAAGAAGTGACAATTTATTTATTTATTTATTTAGCTGTATTTATATACCGCTTTTCACCGGGTCAAAGCGGTGTTACAAACTACAAGCCAGTAAGCCTTACCTCGGTGACAGGAAAAGTAATGGAGGCACTCCTGAAAGAGTGAATAGTGGACTTTCTTGAAACCAACAGGTTGCATGATTCGAGGCAACATGGTTTTACTAAAGGACAATCTTGACAAACAAATCTGATTGAGTTCTTTGACTGGGTGACCAGAGAACTGGATCAAGGACATGTGATGGATGTGATCTACCTAGATTACAGCAAAGCCATTGATTCTGTTCCTCATAGGAGGCTTATCAATAAACTAAACAGCTTGTGGATGGGTTCCAAGGTGGTGAATTGAATCAAAAATTGGTTGACTGACAGACGACAGAAGGTGATTGTAAACGGAACTCACTCAGATAAAAGGAAGGTGATTAGCGGTGTACCCCAGGGTTTGGTCCTGGGACCGGTACTGTTCAATGTTTTTTGTGAGTGATATTGCTGAAGAACTGAATGGAAAAATCTGTCTTTTTGCAGATGACACGAAAATTTGCAAGAGTGGACTCCCCTAAGTGAATGGATAACATGAGGAAAGATCTACAAAAGCTGGAAGAATGGTCTAATGCTTGGCAGAAGATGTAATGTGAAGAAGTGCAGTGCCATGCAGTTAGGAAGCAGAAATCCAAGGGAATTGTATGCGATAGGAGGCCAGAGTTTGGTGTGCACGGACCAGGAGAAAGACCTCGGAGTGATTGTTTTTGAGGATCTCAAGGTGGCAAAACAATGTGACAATGCAGTGGCGAAAGCCAGAAGGATGCTGGACTGCATAGAGAGAGGAATTACCAGCAAAAAGGAAGAGGTACCAGTTGCTGGTGGGGCCTCACTTGGAATATTGTGTTCAGTTTTGGACACCATATCCCACAAAGGATATAAAAAGACTGGAAACGGTTGAGAGGAAGGCAACCAAAATGATTTGGAGCCTGTGTCAGAAGACATATGAGAAGAAACTTGAAGACCTAAATATGTACTTAAAAAGTATTAATGAACAAACAAACCTCTTTCAAATATGAGAAAGCTGTAACACCAGAGGGCATAACATGAAGCTGCAAGGGGATAAACTGAAAGGCAATGTCAGGAAATACATTTTCACTGAAAGGGTGATGGATGCTTGGAATGCCCTCCCAATGGAAGTGGTGGGGGCAAGTACAGTGACAGAATTCACAATAGAATGGGACAGACACAGTGGATCCATTTATAACAACAGGAAAAATTCAAAATAAATATAACTCTCTCTTATATCTCAACAAATAGGTGTGACCTACGCAGAGCGGTGGGTATACCCTTAAACAAAGACATGGGGAGGGGTGACCTGCACGGAGTGGCAGGTGTAACTACTCTTACTGTCTTGCTGGGCAGACTAGATGGACCATACTGTTCTTTATCTGCCATCATATACTATGTTACTCTGAAGGACTTAGACAAGATCCTCAAGAACAGAGATATCTCTCTCCATACAAAGATTTGATTTGTCCAGGCCATGGTATTTTCGATAACTTCATATTAATTCAAAAGTTGGACAGTGAAAAAGATAGACGGGAAAAAAATTGATGCCTCTAAATTATGGTGCTGGTGACAAATGCTGTGTATACCATGGACTGCTTGAAGAACAAACCAGTCAGTACTAGAGGAGATCAGACCTAAGAAGCTCAGATGACAAGACTTTGACTTTCATACTTGCAAAGAAAAAGATCATTGGAGAAAGACATAATGCTTGGCAAGGTAGAAGGTCACCGTAAAAGAAGAAGGCCAGCAATGAGATGGATCGATACAATAACAGCAATTATGGACACCACTCTGTCAACAATGAGCCGCTTGGCTGAAGACTGAACAAAGTTTAGGTCAACTATCCAGAGGGTCGCCAGGAGTCGACACCGACTCAACAGCACTTAACAACAATATGTTACTATGTTACATTAATTGTATTCTGCGTACCGCAGGTTGTCAAGCACTTTAAAATGCTTCCACACCTGTGAGTCTTTATGTGATTTCCCCTGTACTTCCTTGGGGGGGAGGAGGGGGCTAAGGCCTGCTGCTCTTGGTGCTACTGAGAGAGACTCTTGGGGAATTTAAAAAGTTATTGGATAGGAGGCAGTGTACTATTGTGGATTATGAACTGGTTAAAAGATAGAAAACAGCGAGTAGGGCAAAATGGCCAATTTTCTCAATGGAAACAGGTAAATAGTGGAGTACCCCAGGGATCTCTACTGGGCACAATGCTTTTTAGCATGTTCATGAATGACCTGGAAATGGGAATAATAGGTGAGGTTATCAAATTTGCAGATGCCCAAAATTATTTAAATAGTTAAAGCACAAGAAGATCTTGATAAATATGAAGATTGGGCATCGAAATGGCAGAAAGAAATTAATGTGGACAAGCATAATATTATGCATTTAGGGACGAACAACCCAAACTATGGCTACACGATGCAAGGTTCCACATTAGGAACCACCACCCAGAAAAAGGATTTGGGTGTCATTGTGCATAATATGTTGAAACACTCTGCCCAGTGTGCAACAGCAGGCAAGAAAGCAAATAGAGTGCTAAGAATCATAAGGAAAGGAATAGAGCAGAGCTACTCAAATCCGGTCCTAGAGATCCACAGACCAGTCAGGTTTTCAGGATATCCTAATGAATATGCATGAGATATATATGCATTAAGATATATATGCAGGAAGATCTTGTCTTACTAATCTGATATGTTTCTTTGAAGGTGTGCATAAACAGGTAGACAAAGGTGAGTCGGTTGATATAGTGTATCTGGACTTCCAGAAAGCTTTTGACAAGGTCCCCCATCAGAGACTTTTGGCAAAGCTAAAAAGTCATGGGATAGGAGGCAGTGTACTATTGTGGATCGGGAACTGGTTAAAAGATAGAAAGCAGAGGGTAGGGCTAAATTGCCAATATTCCCAATGGAAAAAAGTGAATAGTGGAGTACCCCAGGGATCTGTACTGGGTCCGCTACTTTTTGACATATTCATAAATGACCTGGAAAAGGGAATAACTAGTCAGGTTATCAAATTTGCAGATGACACAAAACTGTTTAAAGTTGTTAAAACCCAAGAGGATTGTGGAAAACTGCAGGAGGATCTGGATAAATTGGAAGACTGGGCATCCAAATGGCAGATGAAATTTAATGTGGACAAATGCAAAGTTATGCACCTAGGAAAGAACAACCCACACTATAGTTACACGATGCAAGCCTCCACATTAGAAACCACCACCCAGGAAAAGGACTTAGGAGTCATCGTGGATAACATGTTAAAACCCTCCGTCCAGTGTGCAGCGGCGGCCAAGAAAGCAAATAGAATGCTAGGTATCATAAGGAAAGGAATGGAAAATAAAACAAAGGATATTATAATGCCTCTGTATCGCTCCATGGTACGACCGCACCATGAATATTGTGTGCAATTCTGGTCACCGTATCTTAAAAAGGACATAGCGTTATTAGAAAAAGTACAGAGAAGAGCCACCAAATTGGTGAACGGGATGGAAGGCTACTCCTATGAAGAGAGGCTAAAAAGGTTAGGGCTCTTTAACCTGGAAAAGAGACGGCTGAGGGGAGATATGATAGAGGTCTATAAATTAATGAATGGAGTGGAACGGATAAACGTGGATCAATTGTTTACGCTATCAGAATATAGAAAGACTAGGGGACATGTAATGAAGCTACAGGGTAAACTATTTAAGACAAATAAGAGAAAATATTTTTTCACTCAACGTGTAATCAAACTCTGGAATCTGTTACCGGAGGATGTAGTAAGGGCTGTTAGTATAGCTGGGTTTAAAAAAGGTTTGGACAAGTTCCTGGAGGAAAGGTCCATAAACCACTATTAAAAAGGGACCCAGGATATCAATGCTTGACCCAGTACAAGCATTGTGGAACCTGTGGTCTTTTGGGGATATTGCTAGGTGCGTAGGACCTAGATTGGCCACTGTTGGAAACAGGATACTGGGCTTGATGGACCTCAGTCTGACCCAGTATGGCATATCTTATGTTCTTAGAGATATCCTGCCAACCTGACTGGTTTGTGGTCCTCTAGGGCTGGATTTGGAGACTCCTGCCTTATACCTCTGTCATTTAAGATTGTGAGTGGGCAAGGTGCAGATATCCAAGGCATCAAAAAGGTTAGATAGAATTTGTCACATTCCTCCTCGCTTCTCACCACCACCAAAATATTACAACGTTTTGGTGGTGGTGAGAATTGAGGAGGAATGTGACACATTCTATCTACCCTTTTGATGTCTTGGACATCTGTACCTTGCCCACTCACAATCTTAAATGATAGAGGTGTAAGGCAGGGATCTCCAAATCCAGCCCTGGAGGGCCACAAACCAGTCAGGTTGGCAGGATATCTCTAATGCATATATATCTCATGCATATTCATTAGGGATATTCTGAAAACCTGACTGGTCTGTGGACCTCCAGGACCAGATTTGAGTAGCTCTGGAATAGAGAATAAAACAAAGGATATTATAATGGGGGATGTTTACTAAATCGCGTTAGTGCAGTTCGCGTTAGTATTCGCGTTAAGAAGACAAACCCCCAAATAAGGAGATGGGCGGGACAACAGAAGATCTAACGCGCGGTACAGAACTAACGAGCGCTACGTGGCGCGTTAGAGGAGTCACCGCGCGTTAAGCATAAGAAGCCTCGTAGACATACCTGACCCATACAGAGCTGTAGCATAATGGTTACTGCAGTGACTGCTGATACGGGCAGCATGGGTTCGAGTCCCCAGGGTGCCATATGCAGAAGGCTGGCTGATATAGTAACCTGTATATGATACAGTGAGGGAAGGGGCATTTATTTGTTTCCTTTTGGAGGGGTGCAAGCAAACACACCCACACATCAGATAGTGAGTGAGGGGCCCTATATTAGTTTTCATGTATGTGCTGCAAGGTTGCTAGCAAACACACCCACACAGTGGTGTCCACAAAGTTGCTGCAGAAGGCACTCCATAACGCACAACATAGGGCACACTATAAAGTGGAGTGGCCACAGAGGCACATCAAAATGTCCCCCATAGAGCAGTCCATAAGGGAACATAAAGGGAGCCAGATAAGGTGACACATGGCGCACCCTATGACGCTCATTACGGTAATATCACGCTTGAGAGGCTGTCGCTGGTAGTAGTCCTGCGTATGTAAAAGATATAATGCGGCAGACACCCCTATAAAAGGAGTCCATTGTGGGTCTGAACCCATGACTACTGGTGCCACAGCTCATTGTCAATCCTAGCCCCCCCCATTAGCCCATTTCTAGTCATTTCCTAGCCCCACCATCAGCCCATGTCAAGGCATAGCTCCCCTCCACTCAGCCCATTACCAGTCCTATCCTAGCTGTTCCATCAGCCCATTTCCAGTCCTAGCAACCCCCCAACCCATTACCAGTCCTAGCCCCCCGTCAATCACCTCCCAGTCTTAACCCCCATCACCCCATTTTCAGTTGAAGCCCCCCCTATAACCCATTACCAGTCCTGACCACATCAGCCCACCTCAGGTCCCAACCCCTCCCCATCAGCCCATTTTCTGTCCTAGCCCCCCTATAACCCATTATCAGTCCTACCCCCCCATCAGCCCACTGCCAGTCTTAACCCCCCCCAGCCCATTGCCTGTCTTAACCCCCCTCCCTCCCTCCCTCCCTCCCTCATTGCCAGTCCTAACCTCCCTCCCTCCCTCCCTCCCTCCCTCGCCCATTGCCAGTCTCAACCCCCCTCCCTCCCTAGCCCTTTGCCAGTCCTACCGGCCCCCCCCCCCTCGGCTGATGGCAATTTAAAAACCAAATAACGCTTGCCACTGCCACGGTGGCGGCATGGAGTGTCCCGCGGGGCTCCCTCTGCCCGGCGGGACTCTCCCGGCGCGGCTCAGCCCCTCTCTGCCGGCTTGCAGATACGCGAAGGGAGAGAGAGTCACCCTCGCGTCTCTGTTAAGCCCGCAGGTGCTGATGGGAAATCTTCCATCTGCCCCTGCGGGCTTAACAGACGCAAGGGAGACTCTCTCCCTTTGCGTATCTGCAAGCCGGCAGAGAGGGGCTGAGCCGCGCCGGGAGAGTCCCGCCGGGCAGAGGGAGCCCCGCGGGACACACCATACCGCCGCCGCGGCAGCAGCGGCCACTTTTATTTTATTTCTACCAATTATGAAAGGGAATAATGTTCTTTGCGCGGGGCCCCCCGAAACGCTGGGCCCTGTGCAAAACACATTCCTGCTCAATGGACGGGCCGGCCCTGGGTGCACCCTCTGTGTTTCCCCCCTAACCCCACCGGTACATACACACCTCAGCCGCCCTTCCCTTGCCACCACAGGCCACCAATATGGGACACGGCTGGATAGGATACACAGGCCATCCACTTCCCCCCGCCATATGTCCCATTGTCACTCTGTGCTGTCTGCCCCGCACCTACCAACACACATGCTGTTGCACGTCAGTCAGGCATGCCACTCCCCACCCCTCTTGGTGGGCCACCCACACAGCAACGTAGCTGTGACATGTCTGTGTGGGGTGCCCACGCCACATACCTTACCTGTTTGACGTCCACCCTTGGCCCCAGTAGTGCCCACTGCCACACCCATCACTCGCACACCACTGTCATCAGGCAATGAGGGACATCTGACCAACAGGTACATATGTTTCAACCAACATTTATAACTCTTTTTTAAAACATATTTACATTATTTACAGTTACACAGACACGTGACATCCGGCTGACATGGCCCATGCTGTCAGTTGATGGCCGGCATGGCCAAACACGCATGCCACTGCAAATTGCAGTGTCCGCTCCCATCCCTGTGGCCAATGTGGTGGACATTCAATGGCACGGTGCGTCACAGGGTGGGTGTGCCATGTGTCCCCACACATTACACACCCTGGGGACCCCTGTTGGATGGTGGCTGACCGTCTGCGGAACGGCCAGGGCGGTCATCCCGCTCCCGCAGACGGTCAGCCACCATGGACAGGGTTGCCAGCACCTGGCCCTGGATTAGGGCGAACTGCCTCTGGGCTTGTGCCTGGGCACGCACAGCTGCAGCCAGGCGCAGGCCGCACATGCAGCCGCACAGACACACATCTCCCCGTGTCTGTGTGGCTGCATGGACAGCAGACCTGCCTGCGGCCATGTGTGGCAGGCACACGTCCAGAGGGCCTGCCGCGCCCTGATCATGGGGCAGGTGGCTGGTGCCCCCAGTGCCCTGTGGCGGAGCGTGCCATTGGGGAACTGCCCTCGCCCCACCCCCTCCGCTGGACATCCCCTTCCTCCCCCCTGCCTTCAACACCCTCCCCACAACCCCATCCCCCTCCCCCCTGCCTCCCCCTCCCTCTCCCTGCCTCCCACCTCCCCCCATTCCTCTTCCCTTCCACTCACATCCCCCCCTCCTCATCCTGCTCCCCAGGCTCCACACCATCAGTCCCCATTTCCCTAGCATCCCCCACATTCCCTCCCATCTGGCCCCCATCATCACCCCCCTCCTCCCCCTCATCATGGCGTGGGGATGCGCGCTCATTCCCATCCTCGGCTCCCCGCTCTGGTCCGCCATCCTCATCCTCGTGCTGCTCCTGGTCTCCCTCCCGGGCCGCAACGTCTGGGGGCTCCTCCGGCCCCTCGTCCACGTTGGCTGCACGTGCATCAGCTGTGGGAGAGATAACACATGTCATCCCCTGGGGAAACATCCTCTTCCCCTGTCACTGTGGACCTGTGGTTCCACCACTCGTTCCCCTACATGTCCATGTCGCGGTACTCACCATTCTGCTGTGCCATCCTCTCGCGCTGCACCCTGGCAATGAAGCGGGGGTACCGGGCCCTCAGCTCACGAGCCTTCTTTCGAAGGTCCTCCACCTGTAGGGGTGACAACGAACATTGCCCTTAGCTACCGTGGGGACACGTGGTGGGTCCCTGCCTCTGCATCTACCACTCTCATTGCATACAACAAGCGCCTGCCCCTATTGGGTGGGCGCTCATGCCCCCTTGCGTTAACGTGTGACAGCCCCATGTGTGGGCCACACACACATCACCCTGGTCGGTGCACCATGTGCACTGTATGTGCGGCCCACGTACATAACACATCACAGCTGTGTGTGCCACCTACACACATCTGCATGTGCCAATCAGCCACATTTTGGGTGGGAGGTTGTCACCTACAGTCCTCACTAGGATGCCCTTAGGCTGTGGTTTTTCCTTTGTGATCCCATACAGGGCCTGTTTCCCAGGGAACAGGGTCGGTGCTGGGGACCCCTTTAGGGGCCTACATCTGCTTGGAGCTGGGGTTTGTGTTTTGTGCTCACAGAAGGCACCAGCAGACAGTGGGCAGGGTGGAGGGGGGATTCCCTCATTTGGGGCCTACATCTGCTTGGAGCTGGGGTTTGTATTGTTTAATCACACAGTGCACCAGCAGACAGTGGGCAGGGTGGAGGGGAGTTGCCCTCATGTGGGGCCTATATCTGCTTGGAGCTGGGGTTTGTGTTTTGTGATCACAGAAGGCACCAGCAGACAGTGGGCAGGGTGGGGGAGAGATGCCCTCATTTGGGGCTTGCAGCATCAGAGGATGCATTTTGCAAATGTGTTGGTTAAAGGAGACATGGTGCAGACCCCCTTCCTTTCCTGTTGGCCTGAGAGGTGGGACTGGGGTGTCTTGTGGATGGGGGACATCCCTGGCCTGCAAAGGCACCCTATACCATACCTCTGTGATCTGTGGTGCTGCTCTGCCATGGTTGCAGCTACCCCCTTGGGGCAGGGGTGCCTTTTTCAGGGGTGTGTGGCAGACTTTGCTAGCCGCAGGATGTGTCAGCACCTGCTATTCCCTGTCAGTGCATTGTGTATTTGTGCTGACGTTACTGGATGTGTTTTGTTTTGTCTCATCATTTGGGGGACTTGTCCCCATGCACTTACCTCACGTGGGTAGTCTGAGCTCCTGTTGAAACCTATGGGCCAGGCGCTCCCAGGCCCTCCTGACCCTTGCCAGGTTCTGCCTCCTGGATGAGCCAGGGAAGAGCCTCTGCTGGCGGAGGCAGAACAGCTCTGTCAGCAGGTATATGTCACGCTGGCTGAAGGGAGGCTTCCTCGACATAGATGCCATTTCTTCCAAATGCCTTTGCTGCTCAGCCACGTGCGTTGCTCGGTGCGTAGCCACGTGCGTTGCTGGGGGCGTGGCCACGTGCGTTGCTGGGGGCGTGGCCACGTGCGTTGCTGTGGGCGTACGTGCATGCGTTGCTGCGGACGTACATCGTAGGAAGATGTACAGAGACAGAGCACTAACACAGAGCTATAGCACAATGGTTAGTGTACTGACCACTGTTACAGGCAGCATGGGTTTGAGTCCCCAGTGTGCTGTGAGAGGGCATGTTTTCCTTTACGTCGAGTACTCCATACAGAAAGAGACCCTCGCAGTGTGTGTAACAATGTACGTTGGGGTGTGCGTAGCGTCGCGCGTAGCATCACGCGTAGTGTCACGCGTACAATCGTGCGTGGGTATGTGTGTTTTTACCTGTGTGGGTATCATATATGACAGACTCGGTAGGGTGTCCTGCACCTATGCACAATGCTAACAGATGTACGTGGGATGGCCTATGGGTTATCAAAGCCTGTGAGCAGGCGCTGGATTCCCCAGGGTTGGGTTGCGCCAGTCACACCCATGATGCACTGCACATGCAAATCAGCTGTCCACAGATAAACACAAGATGGGGAATGCACACCCACAGCACCTCGGCCTGGTAGGGGGGAAGCGACCATGTGCACCCCCACAGCACCTCGGCCTGTAAGGGGGTACTGACCGTGTGTTGTACCGGCACAGGGTGGCCACACACCGTCACAGCGTGTGGGTACTGTGCTCACCCTGAGGGTGCAGTGAGGCGCCAAGCACCAGGTCCACAGCAACGTCCATGGCTGAAAGAGGCCATGGTGCAGGTCCACAGCAGTGTTATAGTGTGAGACAGGTAGTTTCTGCAGTAACACCTTGGACATCTCTGTCTGTATCAGTCAGGTGTAGCCCCCATGGACCCCCCATGCACCACCACTCCCTCCCCCAGGGCGGCAAACAGGGTCTCCTATCAAAAGATACAACATCTACCTCCCTGCAAGGTGGACATAGAGGGGAACATCAACCCCAGTCCTGCTGAGGGACACACACCCCACAGAGCAGTCAATGCAGCTCTGTACACATCCAGAACACAATAGCAGACAGACATTAGGCCTAGATATGGCATGCTGCACCCCACCACTATCTGATATTCCCCTGGTGCAAGCCATCAGCCACTGCACCCTGCAAGCCACTCCATCACAACACATACCAGCTGCAAATAGTCTGCTAGTACCCAGTGGAGATGCCTGCACCCAGAACTGGGATGTCAGCATACACAGTCAAATCAGTGACAGGGCCCCATAAGGCAACCCATATATATATCACATGAGAGAAATACTAGATAGCACTATGGGGGTGCCTAGCCATGCTGTGGTCACTGCACAGTCAGGGTGAGAGTGATCTCTCAGCAGCACATACTGAGGTCACCCTGTCTGTGTAGGTGGTGGCCGGCCACTACAATGTGCCTGTCATTGCCCTATGCCCTGTGCAGATGCGCCCTGGCCAGGCCACCCTGTCCGGCCTCTACCCATGGTACCTTGCTCCTCATTATGCACATTGGCAGCCCAATACTGGCAACATTGCTGGCAGTGTGGCCTGTGGAAGGTGTTTGCAGCCACCACACACTGGATAGACAGACAACCACCCCCACACCGATGTCACCATTGTGCTACTATAGAGGTGGTCAGCAGCCATACACACCACACCAGTCCTGGGCATGGTACAGGCATGGATATGGTACACAAGACTGTTGGGGGGTCACTCCCAGGGTGGTGAACACTGTCAGAGACCAGACCTGCAGCACACACCGCAGACATCAGAATGATTGTTATGGTGGAGCTCAATGAGCAAAATGTGCTTAACAGAGGAATTGATATCTGCCAGTTCTCATAGGAAACGTTTGATAGCTGTGTACCATATACCCAGGTGTAGGGTGGCATTGCTAAGGTATGCAACTGCTAGTATTGGGAGATACAGGCAGGACCCAATTTCTTGCCTCTCCAGGTGGCATTGGCCAATGGGGCCTGTGGGTGGGTGTGTGGCCCTGTTGGCTGCTGCTTTACGGCAGAGTTCCCCAACTCCAGTCCTGGTGTTCCAAACACTGTTCGGGTTTTCATGCTGTCCCTCATAAATATGCATGAGCTACATCTGCATAACATGGGGGTGGTGCATAGCTATGCAGCACAGGCATCTTTATTGGAGGCAGCATGAAACCAGAATGTTGTGGGGCCCTCCAGGACTACATTTGCGAAACTCTGCTTTACGGTAATGTGCCTGTTTCTGGTGTGGTAAAATATAGGCCATGCGTATGTTCTCTGCAATAAAGGTGTGTCTTTACTATCAATGTTTAGTAGTGGGTAAAGCTATGGGGTCTGGGTTGCCAAGAGCCCCAGCTGGGATTTGAACCTGTGACCCTCTGGTCTTACAGGCACTAGCTGTGTCTGTTGCACCACACTGTAGCCACAGAGACAGTGCAGTCCCTGGAGTTAGTTAAACCGGCCTGACGAGTCAGAAACCCTGCTCTGCAACAGGTTTATTGTGACCTCATTTACCTTGTATGCAGACAACGGTGCACATAAACCTCAGAGAATACCTTACAAAAGGGGCACACACCCATAACCAAGCTGGGCAACAATGATATCATTGGGAAACATTACACAACACTCCCAGGACAATCCATTACAATGAAATGATATTTAAAAGGGTCTGTGAAGCGTAGACCCTTCCACACATCATTTCATTTTTATTTGGTGCTTTCCAGGCAGTGTTGTTCCTTGTTGCCCATTGCTATCACTGTTGCCCAGCTGTATTATGCTTTTTAAAATGTTTCCTGTGGTCATTTTTAACGTTTTATGTGTTATTTTGTTCAGTGCACATGTATCACACTGCTCACGTTTTGTGGGTTTCCCCGGTTTTTCTATACATTGCTGACGGAAATGGTTTCTCTTCCCTTTAAATGCCTTTAACGGCAGGTTTTCATTCGCGTTGGAATTGAGCTCAGAAATTCAGCGCGTTAGTGTGAGGGGAGCCTCTCCCCGCCCACTCTCCGCCCATTGACCCCTTCTCTCCGCCCACTCTCCACCTTCTGCGCTGTTTTAACGCGCCGCGGGGCTTTACGATCGTTAAGCGCGGTTACCGCGCGTAGTACGACGTTAACGGTCGTTGGCGCGTGTTTACGCGCGTTACACTGCACTTACGGTCATTAACGTCATACTACACGCGTTATTCGCGTTTAGTAAACATACCCCAATGTCTTTGTTTTGTTTCAAGGTGAGAGGGCACCTTGAATATTATGTGCAATTCTGTTCGCCATATATTAAAAAGACTATAGCAGAACTAGAAAAGGTACAGAGAAGAGCCATCAAAATGATAAAAGGGATAAAGAGCTATTCCTATGAGGAAAGATTTAAAAGGTTAGGGCTCTTCAACATGACAAAAAGATTGCTGAGGGGAGATATGATAGAGGTCTATAAAATAATGAATGAAGTGGAACGGGTAAACTTTACTTCTTCAAAAAGTAGAAAGAGTGGATACGCAATGAACTACAATATAGCCCATTTAATACTAACAGAAGAAAATATTTTTTCACTCAACACGTTATCAAACTCTGCAATTCATTACAGGAGCATTTAGTAAAAGCTGTTAGTGTATCTGGGTTTAAGAAAGGTTTGGACAAGTTTCTGGAGGAAAAGTCCATATACCGTTATTAAATAAGATGAGGGAAATCCACTGTTTGCATCTGGGAAAGGCAGCATGGGAATTTGTGTACCTTTTTGGAAACCTAACAGGTACTTGTGACCTGGATTGGCTGTTATTGGAAAGAGGATACTGGGCTTGAGGACTCTTTTGTCTGACCTGATATGACATCTCTTATGTTCTTATGACAGCCCCATGGCTGGGGAAGAGGAGATGATGAAAGTCCAGAGAGATCCTTAGCTATGTCTTTTCTTCCCTCTACCTGTTTTGTGCTCTTGATCTTGGCACTGCAGGATCATTTTCTACCTGCTCATCACGTAGCATGCTAACAAAAACCTCTTCAACACCCTCTAGAGCAAACATGTTTTCAATAGCTAATGATTCAGATGTAAATCCCACTCGTGTGGATCCCTCAGATTTTGTGTCTGTCAAGACCATATCCACACACTCTTCAGCAGGGAATACAGTGCATCTGCTATTCTCTTGTGTCACCCTGATCCTGCAATGTGTCAACCTTCCTTGGCACATCTGTGAAGATGACACCAGACACCTGCTCTTTCACTGTTGTACCAGAAGCTGCAGCACTTCTTGCTCTTCTTGTAAAGACAACTCTCTTTAGCTTTGTCAGTGGATTAGAGGAATCCATCAGCCTAGGAAAGACCTGCAACAATCATCAGACCCATGCGGCCCAGTAGTATTATCGCCCCATATGTACTGCCTCAGATACTGTGCCCAGGTTTACCCACCTGGACTAGAGTAGGCCCTGCGCTGTCTCCAGTTACTACTACTACTACTACTACTGAACATGGGTATAATGCTATAAGCTGTATGCAGCGCTGCACAGACACATGTAAAAGATGGGCCCTGCTCATCAGAGCTTACAATCTAGTCAACACAGACAACACAGTAGCTATAGACATAAGATACACCTAGAGGGAATGGTAAGCAAACACAAAGGAGATGGGGTAAGTCAAGATCCGAAAGCATCAGGAAGAAGCGAGTTTTCAGCCTGGATTTCAAAAGGGCCAGAGAAGGCGCTTGACATATAGATTCAGGTAGTTTGTTTCAGGCATAAGGAGCAGCAAGGTGAAAGGTGCAAAGTCTGGAGTTAGCAGTAGAAGAGAAGAGCACAGATAGAAGTGATTTGCCAGCAGAGCGGAGTTCCCGAGGAGGGGTGTAGGGAGAGATAAGAGAGGAAAGGTAGTGAGGAGCTGCAGAGCAACTCCACTTAGAGGTCAGCAGGAAAAGTTTGAACTGGATGCGGAAACAGATAGGGAGCCAATGAAGTGACTTGAGAAGAGAAGTAATATGAGCATGACGAGGCTGGCAGAAGATTAGCCACACAGCAGAGTGTTGAACAGATTGAAAGGGAGAGAGATGATTCAAAGGGAATCCAGCAAGAAGTAGGTTACAATAGTCCAGATGGGAGGTGACTAAGGAATGGGTGAGTGTCTTAGTAGTGTGTTCAGAAAGTAATGTGCAGATTTTGTTGATGTTGTAGAGAAAGAAATGGCAGATTTTAGCTATCAGTTGGATGTGTGTGGATAAGGAGAGAGAGGAGTCAAAGATGACCCCAAGGTTACACGCTAAGGAGACAGGTAGGACTAGAGAATTATCCACAGAGACTGAGAAAGAAAGAGGGAGAGAGGAAAGTTTAGGGAGAAAAATTAGAAGCTCAGTTTTGGCCATGTTCAATGTCAAGCGGCAGTGAGACATCCAAGTAACAATGTCAGAAAGGCAGGCAGAGATCCTACTACTACTAGAGGTAGATCTGAGAGTCATCAGCATAAAGATGGTAGCCATGGGAAGAGATGAGTGCACCCAGGACTGGTATAGATAAAAGAGAAGGATTGGACCCAAGACAGATCCTTGGGGTACATCAACTGACAGTGGGATAGCAGTAGAGGAGGATCCACCAGAACAAACACTTAAAGAGCGATGAGAGAGATAAGAAAAGAACTAGGATAGCACAGAGCCTTTAAAACCAAGTGAGGACAAGGTATCAAGGAACAGTTTGTAGTTAACAGAGTTAAAAGCAGCAGAGAGGTCTGGAGGGTGAGAGGGGTAGCTGCTGTTTGTTGGGAGTCGGGCGCTATGATATCATGATGAATGGGGGGGTGGGGGGACATTGGGGTTGGGAAGGGGTAGGAGGAATGTGCTATAATTGTCATAATATTGAACTAAAAAAAACACAAAAAGAAGGCGTTTTTGTAGGCTAGTTCTGTGTTTCATGTTAGTGGCTTTGGCCTTGATATTCTTTGATATTGTAATCTGTTAACGTTTCATGTTCCTCTGTATTTCATGGAAGCCTTTCAATAAAAAAAAAAAAAGCAGCAGAGAGGTCAAGAAAAATGAGGATTGAGTAAAGGCCCTTGGATTTTGTCAGGAAGAAATCACTAGGGACTTTGGCAAGAGCTGTTTCAGTAGAATGCAAAGGACAAATGCCAGATTGTAGAGGATCCAGAAGGGTTTGAGGAGATAAAGTTGAGGCAATGGCAGTGAACCACATTTTCAAGTAGTTTAGAAATGAAGGGGATGAGGGAGATGGATCGATAATGAGAAGTACTGTACAGGTAGGGTTTAATGAGAATTTCTTGAGGAGAGGCCACAACATGCTTGAAGGCTGCAGGGAAAGTTACAGTGGAGATCAATAGGTTGAGAATATTTATTTATTTAAAACTTTCTTATATACCGCCTCTTCCAGCGATCAAAGGCGGTTTACATATAACAAGTGTAACCAGAACAGGTTTTACATGGAACAGATTTTAAATTATTTACAAACAACTTTTAAATCAACAATTTTTCTGAGTAACTATGTTATTAATTGTAAACAACTATATACAGGAGTAGTAGAGTAGGTAGCATTGGTAGACATTTGTTGGATTTAATCATCAGTAGGGTTTCATTTAGACTTTTTTGATGTGTTTACGGTGTAAACGTCTGCATTTAAGGTGGGTTTGAGAGGTATATTGTGTTTGTGAAGTGTTCTGTGAATAAGTGGGTTTTAAGTTCTCTCCTGAAGAGATGGAGGTCTTTTATCATTCTAAGATTTAAAGGTAGTTTGTTCCAGAGGGCGGGGGCAGCATATGAGAAGGCTCTAGAGCTCGTAGTTTTTTTGTTTTACGGATAGTATTTTGTATGCCTAACGAGTATGTTGCGTTTTGTCTTCTAGTTCTGTGTTCTGGTGGGGCTTGCAAGAGGGTGGTTAGATGTGATGGTGAGATGTCATTGATGAGTTTAAATGTGGTTATGATTATTTTGTATGTTATTCTGCTATTTATGGGGAGCCAGTGCAGTTCAAATAGGATGGGAGTTATGTGGTCTGTCAGGCGAGCTTTTGTTGTTACGCGAGCGCAGATATTTTGGGCTCTTTGGAGGAGGTTAGTGTTTGCTAGTGGTAGACCGTTTAGGAGACTATTACAATAGTCAAAGTGAGGAGTGATGAGTGTACTGATGACCGATCTGAAATCATGGGAGTCTAGGAGTGGTCTTAAGTGTTGTATGGTTTTTAGCTTGAAGAATATTGTCTTAACTGTTTGCTTTATGTGAGGGATCATACTGAGGGTATGGTCTAGTATTATTCCTAGGTATTTCACCTCTTTTTTGATTGGGATTGTGTTATTGTGATGGTTTCAGGGAAGGTTGTGTTTGGTTTTCTTGCGACAAACATTGCTTCCGTTTTTTTCAAATTGATTTTGAGGTGGTTATTCTCAAGCCAGGAGTCTGTTTCTTTGATACAATCAGACATATTATGGTATGTGGGGTTGTTTGTGTTAATTGGGAGGGTGAGCATGATGTCGCCAGTGTAAATATAATGGTTAACTTTGTATTTTTTGAATATATTTGTGATAGGTTGGAGGTAAATGTTGAAAAGGAGGGCTGAGAGAGTGGAGCCTTGAGGTATGCCTTGGCCTTGTGTGAAGGGTTCTGATGTGTTTTGGCCTAGTTGAATGTGTATTACTCGGTGGGTTATATATGAGATGAACCATTGGAGGATTGTCCCGCTGATTCCCAGATCTTGGAGTCTGTTAATTAATGTATTGTGGTTGACACTGTCAAAAGCGGCTGATATATCTATGAAAATGAGGAGGAATCCTTGATTGTTATCATCTGTGCCTTTAATGAGGTTGTCCAACAATGTTATTAGTAGGGTTTCTACCCCGTGAGATGGGCGGAATCCAAATTGGTGGGAGTCAAGGGGGGCATGAGAGTCAATATGGTCTTGGAGTTGGAGTTGTATGATTTTTTCAATTATTTTAGCTACGAATGGTATGCTGGCTATGGGCCTATATGAGTTTGGGTCCTTTGGGTCTAATTTGTTGTTTTTTAAGATGGGTCGTATGGAGGTGAGTTTTAGGGGATCTGGCATTAAGCCTTGAGCTAGGGATTGATTCACTATCGGTTGGATATGTACAGCGAGTTCAGTTTTTGAGGCTTTTATCCATGAAACTGGGCATGGGTCAAGGGGGGAAGTTGTAGTGTTGATCATTGTTATGACATTGAGGAGGTGCCTTTGGTCGATTTCGTGAAAGGTTGTCCATTTATTTGGTTGTTTTGGGTCTGAGTGCAGTGTTATAGTTTGGATGTTAGTTCTATTTTTTAGCTTCTCAGCAAAGTGTGTGGCTAAGGTTTGTACATTTATGTCTAGGTGATCTGGTTCTGGTGTTTGGGTTTTGGTAAGGGATTTTACGATATTAAATAGTTCTCTTGGGCAGTTGATCGCCATATTTATCACTTTAGAGTGGTAATCTTTTTAGATTTGTTGATTGCGTCTTTGTATATATTGAGTAGTGAGAGATATTGGGCTTTGTTGTCATCAGATTTTACTCTTCTCCATATTTTCTCTTGTTTTCTCAGTTGTTTTTTTAGAGTAGAGAGGTTTTTAGTAAACCATTTTTCAGATCTTTTTGAAGGTTGTTTCTGTGTGAGCTGGGTGGGAGTTGCTGCGCTCTTTATAGTTGTGTTCCATTGGTCTGTTAATTCGTTGACGTTGGTTGTGTATGTTGAGAGCTTAGGTATTACTTCATTTAGGAATGTATCCTTGTTAAAGTGGGTAAAGCGGGATTTGTGTGGAGGAATAGCTGGTGTGGTGTTGGAGGGTGCTGTGAGAGTGATGAGGTTAAAAGTTATTAGATGATGGTCTGACCATGGTACATTGGTTAATGTTGGAGGGGTATGGAGTTGATGTTTATTGAGTGGTGCAGGGATGAAAATGAGGTCTAGGGTGTTTCCTTTTATGTGTGTGGGGTGTGTATGATCTGCATATAGCCCATTTCTGTCATGGTGTCTATGAAATTTGTCGTGTGTTGTGGATTGATTGAAGGTAGGTTCAGGTCTCCTAGTATGATACGAGGTTTTTTTAGGGAGGCTGTGCAAGCAAGTTCTAGGATAGGGGTGAGGTTTTTATGGTCAGCTGAGGGGGGTCTGTAGATAAGGGAAAGTGCAAGGGTTTTATTTTCTATACTGATGATGTCTAGACCCTCTAAGTTGTTTATATCTGTTAGGGTGTATTGGAGATCTTTTTTAGCGAGGATGAGGGTTCCACCTCCTCTTTTCGCTTCTCTGTGGCAGGAGAAAAGGTCATATTGTTGTATATTGAGTTGGTTTATTATGATTGTATCGGTGGGGGTTAGCCAGGTTTCGGTGATGAGGAGTACGTCAGGTTTTTCGTCTATGATTAAGTCATTGATTATTGGTATTTTATTTTTTATGGATCTGGTATTTATAAGGATAAATTTTCTAGAGGGGTGTGTGTTAGAAGTGGTGTTTGTATCGTTAGGTGGTTGCAGGTTTATTTGTATCAATCTTGAGTGAGGTCTATGGGGGTGGACTCGGTGGGTTGGGTTAGGTGTGTAATTGTGTGCTTGTAATGTATTTCTGTATGGATTGTGTATAATAGGGATAGTGTTGTGTGTTGCGTAGTTTGTTTTGTGTGTGTATATGTTGTGGATTAATTGGAGAATAAGTATAGTGAAGAGAATGGTGGTCTGAGGTCTTGTGAGAGTCATTATTATGGAGTTAATCCAAGGTAATATAGATTTAGCGGTAGAGGGATTGTTATGATATGAATTTTTAATGAAGCATATATATTGAGCAATATATTTTGTTGCAGTTGAGGAACCTACGAAGTTGATATATTGTTTCGGTGAGGTAAATATACTGACTGGTAACACTAATAAATCAGAATTGTTACTGGCAACAGTAATGAGTTGTGATTAAGTTAGTGAGAACGGTTATTTAAGTGTGGAGCTACTGATAGCAGTGATTAAGTATAGGCACCAATTGTTATCTATTGATTACAGTAACTAACTGTGTTGTAACTGTTAACAGTAATAGCTGTGAGACTTATACTGACATCTGAGTAGTAGCTGGGAGACTTATACTGACAACAGTAACAGTAATAGCTGGGAGACTTATACTGACAACAGTAACAGTAATAGCTGGGAGACTTATACTGACAACAGTAACGGCAACAGTAATTGTCAACAGCAACAGTAACTGTCAACAGCACTGTCACCTGCAACAGCAACTGTTACAGTCAACAGCAACAGCAATTGTCAACAGCAACAGTAACTGTCAACAGTAACAGCAGCCGCCAACAGCAACAGTTGTGAGATTTATACTGACAACAGTAATAGATTGAGATGCTGTAACTAGCTATGATTGGTATACAGTGTCTAGATATGATTTAACTGGTAGCAGTAAGAACTGGAGGGTTTATACTGACAACAGTAACAGTAATAGTTGGAGACTTATACCGAGCACAGTTGTAGTATATTGCAGCTACTGACAACAGTAATTGAGGTGTGATGTAGCATTAAAGTAGTTCAAGTTGTTCTGTGGAATGTAATGTTACAGTAATTAATGACCTGCAATTGGTAGCAGTAGTTGTGGGATAGAGAGTTAGTTTGATAGGGTTTGTAGAGGGTATACTTGCTGTAGTTGAATTTCAGTGGAGGGGATGAGATTCATGAGCTCGACCCTGGAGGAGCTCTGCTGTGCTTGTAATTGCTGGATACTGCGATGAGGAATCGTCGTAGAAGGTGCTGTTTGGTTGAGGAGGAGAAGTGGATCATTTGAGAGGTTTCTCAGTCGTCTTGTTGCTTGGGGGAGTTTTTCTGTTGAGGGTGACAGGTTCCAATATGGGTGTGCAGTTTGCCTTCATTTTTGAAAGGCTGTGGGGCCACTGCCTAAGGGCCACGCCAAAGGGCCCTCTGGCAGATGAGAGATGGAAGGGACTACAGTGGAGGAGATGGAGCTAAGGAGACGGGTGGGAATAGGATCAGAGGAACATGTAGTGAGTTTGAATGAGGAAAGAAGGTGAGTGGTTTCCTCCTCAGAGATCATAGAAAAGGAAGAAAGGGTAGCAGATTTAGGAGGGGGGGGGGGAGTTTGGAGTGAAGAGAGGGAGGATGGGAAGTAGCTGACTTTGTGGGGAATTGGACTATGATCTTGTGGATTTTGTCATGGAAGTAGTCAGCCAGGAGTTTGGCAGAAAGAGAGGGAGGGGTCAGAGGCAGAGGCTCCTTGAGGAGAGAGTTGAGAGTTGTAAAGAGATGGTGAGGGTCAGAGGCAAGAGTTAGTCAGATGGACATAATAGCCTTCTTTGGTGAGTGCTAAGACTGACTGGAAAGAGACAAGTATGAATTTGAAGTGCAGAAAGTCCGCAAGGGTACCAGATTTGAGCCAAACATGCTCTGCTGAGAGGGTACAGGAACATAGGTAGGGGGAAGTGGAAGACAGATAGGGTTGAGGTACAGTACACCTCACAGGATGTGGCATGGGCAGAGCAAAAGCATTCAGAGCAGAGGAGAGTGAAGTGTGTTATAGGAAGCTACTACCTCATCAGCAGACTCAGATAACATACTGGAAGAAAAGAAGTGATGACTGTGGAGGGGAGCACCAATGGGTCAATAGCATGAAGATTTCTAAAGAGTTTGGAGGAGAAAGGGAGAGGTTGAGGTGGTGAGTGATAAAGAGTTAAGCTTAGCAGGTGATGATCTGATAAGGGAAGAAGTGAGGTACAGAAGTCTGAGGGTAAGCAATTAGAGAAGAATAGAAGGTTGAGGCAGTGGCCTGCCTGGTGAGTAGGGGCAGTAGAGCAAAGCTGGAGGTTGAATGATGAGGTAAGTGAGAGGAGTTTTAAAGCATAAGGGTCAGAGGGGTTTACAACATGAATGTTAAAATCTCTGAGAATAAGGAAGGGGGAAGATGAATCTAGAAAGAAGAAAAGCCAGGCGTCAAAGTCAGAAAGAAAGGTAGAGGTGGACTTGTCAGGGGGTCGATAAAATAACAGCTAATCAGAGAGGTAGTGGAGTAAAAAGCCAGATGGAGTCGACTTCAAAGGAGGGAAAGTAGTGAGACTAAGGCAGAAGGAGGAGTTGAAATTGACAGGAAGGAGAGAGTAGAAGCCCAACATCATCACCATGGCCAGTGGGACGAGGTGTGTGGGAGAATTGATAGCCGCTATGACAGAGAGCAGCAAATGAAGCTGAGTTCTCTGAGAGGAGTCAGTTCTCAGTTAGATCAAGGAGTTGGAGAGCATTAGAGATAAAGGGATCATGGATAAAGGCAAGATGATGGATAGCATTAGAAACAAAGAGATCATGAATAAAGGCAAGCTTATTTGAGATGGAGTGTGCATTCCAAAAGGCGCATGAGAAAGGGAGAGAGGAGGGGGAAAGGAGAGGGAGAATAAGATTTGAGCTGTTGCATGATGATCTGTTCTGGGAGTGTGCCAAAAGTCTAGGGGGGGGGGGGGCAGGGTTGGGGTTGATATCTCCAGAAAAGAGAAGGAAAAGGAGTAGAGAGTATGGGGCAGAGAAGAGACAGCATGATGGTAATGAGGGTGAGGTTGTTTCAGAAAGAGAAGAGATGACTGATGAGAGGGAGAAAGTGGTGAAGCTCAAGAGCTACTGATATGGTAGATGACAAGATGGTGGAGGAAGTGGGGATGGTAAAGGGGAATTAAGGGTGAGGGGCTTGAAGATGTTGGTATGAGGGGAGATATTTGGGGAGTATGAGCAATAGGAAGAAAGTGTTGAGGAGCCATAGAGAGACAGAGAGGAACACAGAAGTCAGAAGAAATAAAAGGATGGGTGGTAGAAATTGTAGGGAATAAGGTGCACCTGCGAGTGATTATGGTAATAAGCACAGGGTGGCTAGGAGTGTGGGGCAATAAGGAAGAGGAGAGAGAGACACATACAGTTGAAAATAGAAAGGGAGAACTGAATAAGATCCCAGTTACTCTGCATCTCCACTCATACTTTTGAATGGACTAGGGAGAGGAGGGGTGAGTTTGCCTGGTTAATGCTCCTGTCAGACTGGATTCCCAGATCTTTTGAGCAGAGATTGCCTACACTTTAGCTTTGATTTAACTTTTAAGTTTATTAACTGTATTGTATGAACATGGGTTAGAATAGATACAGTAAGGTGCATCCTACCCCTACAACTGCTGTTACAGAAAATAGGCGAACAATAATTTTGCAGAAAAATTATTTCACAGCATCTTCTGCTTGAATAATAGAATAGAATAGATACAGTAACTTATCCTTCCATACTGCCACTGTTTTTTTTTAAATGCAAAAAAAAGTGCACTTGCACCTTCAACCAGTGCTTAGGATAGTAAACAATTGCTAATTGGGAACTGTAAAGGCAGATTTTTCCCAGCTTCTCCTTGCCTTTGCTAATCTTCTCTCTGACCTCAGAGAGGCGCTCCCTGACTAGTAAAACCTTTAGCTACCTAGTTGTAAAAGCAGACACAGCAGCACTAAGGAAGGCAAAAATACTCTGCTCCTTTATTTATTTACATTGCAATTATATTCTACTTATTTAAAGTTATTCTCAGTGGAGTACAAAGTCACACATGAAATAATAATAAAAACAAACTAATAAAAGATATATTTAAAAAACAACATACAACAACACAATCATTTTAAACATAAGGATAAACCTTGAGTTTTTTCCACAGTCTTTTTTTGGGAGGGGAGAAGAGGGCTGTCAGGTAGCAAACCCAACCACCCTTCCTCAGTAGCGCAAAGTCAGACTTTAAGCTCTCTGTTTTTTTCTGCTTTCAAGACTTCAGACTGGTTGGTTTTTTTTCTGCTTCCAAGTCCTAAGCCCCAAAGGTCCCTTCCCCACTTCCTCAAAGGCAAATTTGAAACTGCTGGGATTTTTTAAACTCTTTTTTTCTGTCCTTTGCAATACTAATTCCATACACCTCTTCCTTCTTCACTCTCTGAAAGTCAGAGACAAAATGATTCTCTGGAGCTTGGACTATGCTTTGCCTTGCAACCCTGCTGTGACCTCATCCCTCATAGGATTTGTAGAATTCAGGCAGGAATATGTTTCTCTGGCTCCCTGTCAAAGATTTGCAGCATGATTGATTCAAGTGTATCATGCTGGCTACTGGTCACCCCTCCTTTTCCTTCTCCCCCTCCTAGATTGGCACCAGTGTGTCTGGCAATGCTTATGTGGTCAATAAAAACAAAGCCAATGAATGGCAATTCAAGATTTTTGTCTAAGCCTGTGCTGTTGGTTTGAGATTCTGCAACAAACCAAAAATCATGATTTTTGTCAGTTTTACTATTAATACAAAAACTATTGCACATGGCTAGTATTGTTGCAGCAATTGCTGTGAAAAGCTCTTATTCTATCACTCACCCACAGAAGGAAGACTCACAGACAGGCTGGAATGCAATCAGGATCTTTAATGTGCACACAGGATCAGACAGAGATACCAGCAATCTCCACAAGGGTCTGAACCCCGAGGGACGGCCTACAATGCCTTATATACAGTACAGTTTTAAACTCATTCTACAATCCCATTTGCCACAGGTATTTCCTGCCCACCAATCAGCAGCCCCTGGGGAGGTACCTGGGTGACCTGTCCAAACCGGTATGCTCTGGTCTGTTGGTTTCAGGGCTAGGGAAATGCTGTGCTCAGACCTGGAGTGGGGGAAGGGTGCCTACTGGAATCTCAATGCCTTTCTCTTAGCAGGCTGATTACCTCATGGCTTGCGGGGGAAGGGCTAGGCTGATCAGAGCCTCATGGCTTGCCGCATGGCTTGGGGGAAGGGCTACCTACAGCTACCTCATGGCTGCCTCATTCCCCCCTTTTTTAAGTAAGACCTCAACTGCTAGAGGCGGTTGAGGGCTGTATTACTAGAGGCAAGCCGCAGAGGGGTGTATTTGGGACAGAGCCATGACAGTGGTAACCACCTTGCGTTCTACCAGGGTATCAAGGGTGGTGGTCATGAAACGGTAAAGTGTGGGGATAAAACATGGCAGAATGGCACATGGCAGTAAATAAAAGGAACCCCTACCACTGGGATTTTTTAGTCCCCCTAGCCAAGTGAACCAATTCACAAACCACCCAGGACCCATGGGCAGGTAACTAGATCACTTAGGTCTTGGATAGAGTGTTCAATAGAAACATTTGCATCAGTGAGTTTAAAACAACACATACCCTATACCCTCTGTAGCAACTCCTGCACAAAAGTTTTTGTTCCGTGTGCAAAAGTTGCTGTTCTGACTGTAAAAGGTTGCAGGGCCTGCAGAGGCTTCTTTTCCTTTGGGACAAAGGAGGGCCGTGTGCAAAAAGTCTGCAGAGGCTTCTTTCCTTTGGGGCAAAGGCTCTTTCCCTGGGATCCTCCTGCTAGTGTTGAGTCATTCTGGCTGCACCCTGCCATTCCCTTTGCTTCATTAATCACTGGCACTGTAGTCTTCAGGGCATATGAGTACTTCGTATCACCAGCTTTGTTTGGCCCGTTTAACTTGTCCAGGCTTACCCAGCTTGCTCAGGCCTGTTTAACCTGTTCAGGCCTGGCATGTCTTTTCTTGTGCTGGGTCCATTTTCTGTGCACTTTCAGGCCTGACCTGTTTCTTAGCTGGGTCCATTCTCTGTGCACTTCTGTTCAGAGTATGGTTCCCCCTGGCTTTACTCTTGGTGTGCTGGGCTCTGGGTACTCATTTTCTTAGCCCACATGCTTTTTCCGTACCATCATAATGTATTACAGCCTCAGGCAAGGATGCAGCCATACTAGACATACCTATCAGCCAATTTCCCTTCATTTCCAATTTTTCTTTTTCTTTTCTTGTTTATGGGGCAATGGCAATCCCACTAAGGGCAATGGACAAGCAACCATTTGAGACAGATATTGAGACAGATAGGGGTCATCAGAAAAGCAGCTTCTGGTACTGTTCCCTAGAGACAACATACATTGTAACATCATTTTCTTGCAGCTGGTCAATAATATTGAAAACACATAACATGAAAGTATGTCAAAAGCAGCAGTGCTTTGAGAATAGTACAGTAAAAACTTGAGCTGGTGTGGGTATTGCAGTTGCTGAAGCCGAAATGGCTTGTAGATTTCAGTTACTTTCTAAGAAAACAATATTAAAAGGATAACAATACAGTCATTCACAGAAGCCCCCAAAACCCCTCAGTCAGTCCAAGAGTTCTTTTTCCTGCCTTTCAGCAGTTCCCCAGGACCTTGCAGTGTGCTCCACCCCTCTCTGAAGTTTAAGTTCTGTTTCTCTTAAAATTTAAACCTCCCATTCCTAGGCAGACACCCTGGCCCGTTTTCAATGTGACACACTGATCCAGATAGGGTCTCCTTCACGCATCTCAGCGGTGGGCAGCTCTGAGTTCTCGGGATGGTCTGCTCCATCTGGATCCCGGCCACCTCCCTTGTCTTGTGTTACGATTTGGACATTTATTCTTCCAATGTCCCTCCTCTTTGCAGTAGGCACATTGATTGGGGGCTAGGGGAAACCTCGGCCCCCCGTATCCGCGGCCTCGCCCTCGTTCTTCTGTACTGAACAAAGTAGGAAGCAGTTGTCTAGTGTCCGACCAGGCAGGCTGGTGTGTTTGTATACTACTGGTCATAGGGTCTGTCAGTTCTTGGGGCTTTTCAGTATAGGAAGCATAATGGGTTTTCCAGTTCAACAGGTCCGTAGTGGAGATAGGGACATAAATCAGGCTGGATGGTCCCAGTGTCACACGCCCAGCAGCATCAAGGTACGGGAGCCCCTGTACTTGTCGTAATGGCATTTGGAGATCATGCGACTGCAGGTGGTAGGCCCTCGGGGTGGACGATTCAAGCTCAGCCTGTGTGCTCTCAGGGGAGGAGATGGTGGCACTAGAGGTGGTACCAGGAGTGGGAGGGGAGTCTGAAGATGAGGGGCTGGAATCCGTAGAATCTTCCCTAAATCTAGCATCACCCACCCCAAGAGTAGGTCTTCCTGATTCTTCAGCTAGGGGCGGACCCTGCCGTGGTGCAGATGGGACATGAGGTTGAAGCAGAGGGAGAGGGCGTGGAGGAATGTCTGGAGAGTCCCACCCCTGGTAGATAGAGGCAGGTGTCCATCCCTTTTGGCGACCACTGGCCGCCAACATTATTCTACACTGATCCTCGTGACAGCGCTGGAACCATCTTGGTCTGAGCTGGCATATGGCCAGCCATGAATCAATATAAGGGAACTGGTCAGGGCGCTCTTTTGCAACAATTTGATGGAGCAAAGACACAGTGGACAGGTCTGTGGACCCCTGGGAGGCCACAACTTAACCAAGGCTGGCCATTCCCTCTCACATAGAAAAGATAATCTGGAGGCGGAGAGAGGTACCCCATAATCTTCTCTAAACCCAGATTTAAAATTATGAAGCATGCACTGTAGGGGCGTTTTTTCTTTTGACTTTCCCGACCCCATGCTCTAATTCTAGTTCAATAACTAAATACAGTATGCAATGTGGATCAGATCTCTTAACCTAATCTCAATTCAGAAAAAAATGCAATTTACAATAAAAAATGCAATTTACAATACAGATTCTATCTAGTCTTAATTCAGGAAAAGTAATACAATTTACAATGCGGAACCTATCTATTCTTAATACAGGACAAATAATACAACTTACAATATAGGTCTTGGCAATTTACAAAATATATAGTCAGATTTGGTTTAGATAAGAGTTAAGATATACATATATATATAAGCTAGCTATTCTTACAATGTCCACCAGATGGAGCTCCAGGATCACTTAAAACACAGGGAATGGTAGTAATTACAGCTAATGTCCACTAGATGGAGCTCCAGAGTCTCTTTAAGTATATGGGAGTGTAGCTTACACGTGGTCTTTTCAAGATGGCCGCCTCCACGTGCGTTCTACACCGGATTTCAGCTCTGCACTCACAGATAAGGCCAGGTTTTCTCCTCTAATGACTCTGTCTCTGCTGACTCTGGGCCCAAAGGGGAAAAAAAACAGGGATAGACATCGGGGCAGCATAAAATTACATCGGGGGTTCAGGGGAAGGCAGTAAATCCACACCGGGCAGCATGGAGGGCAGAATCTAACATCGTAGCACATGGGGAAGCAAGAATTCACATCGGAGCGCAGAAATTACATGGGGGGCTCAGGGGAGAGCAGTAAATCCACACCGGGCAGCATGGAGGGCAGAATCTAACATCGGAGCACATGGGGAAGCAAGAATTCACATCGGAGAGCAGAAATTACATGGGGGGCTCAGGGGAGAGCAGTAAATCCACACCGGGCAGCATGGAGGACAGAATCTAACATCGGAGCACATGGGGAAGCAAGAATTCACATCGGAGAGCAGAAATTACATGGGGGGCTCAGGGGAGAGCAGTAAATCCACACCGGGCAGCATGGAGGGCAGAATCTAACATCGGAGCACATGGGGAAGCAAGAATTCACATCGGAGAGCAGAAATTACATGGGGGGCTCAGGGGAGAGCAGTAAATCCACACCGGGCAGCATGGAGGGCAGAATCTAACATCGGAGCACATGGGGAAGCAAGAATTCACATCGGAGAGCAGAAATTACATGGGGAGCTCAGGGGAGAGCAGTAAATCCACACCGGAGCACATGGGGAAGCAGAAATTAACATCGGAGCACAAGGGGAGCATGAATTAACATCGGGGAACAGAAATTAACACAGTGGCAACATGGGGAGACAGAAATTTACATCGGAGCACAAGGGAGGCATGGAGACAGTACAGATCAGCATGGGAGAGCGGACATTAACGGCGGGCAGCATAGAGGAGCACAGATCAGGAGCGGGAAACACAGCGGCAGCATGGGGAGAGTATAAATTAGCAACGGAACACAAGGGAAGCATGGGAACAGCACAAACTAGCAACGGAACACAACGGGAGCACATTAGAGAACTCTCCTTGCAGTCACGCTTCAGAAAACTCTCCACAAGCAGAAAGGAAAGAAGAGAAACAGCGATCTATTCTTTATCTCAGGTATGTTTAACTTATCAAGTGCTATATTTTGGTTACTTTTAGAAGTTTTCGGCAGCGCTTTTAAAAGATTAGCAAAATTAATTGCTCTGATTTCTAGCAAAATTAATTGCTCAAAACTGGACAAACGATGGCTTCAGAACCCCCCCCCCCCCCGGGGTCCCTACTAGGACCGTTCGTGCGGGTGATCGGGCCGCTACAGGTTCCTAGAATTTACTAGGAATTACAGACGGAGTACAGAACGTAGCAGTACTCACCAGAGCTCTGATCAGGCAGGTAGTTTGGATGCCAGTCTATCCAGCTGGTTTTTCAATCGGGGATTCAACCGCAGGGACCAGCTGTCCAGACAAATCAAGGTGTCCTTCCGAGCACAAAGTGGCCCGGGGGCGCCAAGGACCGTTAATCACCTGGAGGGGCCGGTCCCTGACTGGTGGAGGCCCAGATGCTGCAAAAGCAGAAGTCTTCCCACCGTGGGTGTGATGAGAGAGGCTTTTCTTTTAATATTTCCTGGCCAATGCACCAAAATGTTGCAGCAATCGCTGTGAAAAGCTCTTATTCTATCACTCACCCACAGAAGGAAGACTCACAGACAGGCTGGAATGCAATCAGGATCTTTAATGTGCACACAGGATCAGACAGAGATACCAGCAACCTCCACAAGGGTCTGAACCCCGAGGGACGGCCTACAATGCCTTATATACAGTACAGTTTTAAACTCATTCTACAATCCCATTTGCCACAGGTATTTCCTGCCCACCAATCAGCAGCCCCTGGGGAGGTACCTGGGTGACCTGTCCAAACCGGTATGCTCTGGTCTGTTGGTTTCAGGGCTAGGGAAATACTGTGCTCAGACCTGGAGTGGGGGAAGGGTGCCTACTGGAATCTCAATGCCTTTCTCTTAGCAGGCTGATTACCTCATGGCTTGCGGGGGAAGGGCTAGGCTGATCAGAGCCTCATGGCTTGCCGCATGGCTTGGGGGAAGGGCTACCTACAGCTACCTCATGGCTGCCTCAGTATCTCTTCCGGACCGATCTAAATAAAGATACGGAAGGACTTTTTTTTCAAATGTCTTACTTGATTCTGTTTTATTAAACTTGTGATACATTTTTTTTTGACCTGGGTACAATTATTGGTTGAATCCTGTGATTTTTTTTGTCCAGTTTTGGACTACTAGGGATACATTAAATATTTCACTCCTTTAATGCATCTTTGACATTTTCTCAACAAAAATATTAATCTATATGTATCCTTTTACCCCCAGCAACTGAAGCCATCTATCCTACTCATTTCTAGATTCACATCTAAAATAATAATTCTTAAGTCCTTATTTTCACCAAGATCCTAATCACATTTCACTTGTCCCCAAAGAACTTGTGACCCCCCCATATCTTACAATATCTAGTAAATAATATCTATACTCATCTTTAGAATCCTTTATAGGACTGGTCTCTCCCTCCCATTTCCTGTATTCTTTAAAATTCTCACCTCCACAATTCTCCTTTGTAGACTACCATTGTTGAAAGAGTCTTTTTTGCATCTTTCCTTGAAATCTGGACAAGTCTTCCCCTTTACTTTTGGGTAATTGATTTATTGTCTTTTTTTCCTGTTGGATTCTCATATTTTCATCTGTTTTTAACAAACATTTCTAAGAAAGATTCTTTGGCATTCCCAAAAGCTTACCTCTTTAAATATGCATAGGCATTACAGAATAATCAGCATTATGTTATCACTCTTTTGCTAGAGAAAAATACTTCAATAAGCATGAAAAGGTCCCTGAACCAGTCCAAAAATGATATCTACTAATATTTTTGTCGGACACAACCGAGGGAGGATTAGATTTTAACTTATCCACACCAGACTGGTAATGTCCATTTTATTCTCATTAAAGTTCTTTATATAATATCGGTGCTTATATTTACTTAGCTTATTCAATGCAGCAATCCAAAGATATCCAAAGTGCGTCACTTAACTTGTCCACTGCAGCAGTTCCAAAGATATCCAAAGCACGACGTGCACGTTTCGGGATATCACACTCCCTGTGTCAAGTGCTCCATGAAACATTCTTCAAAGCCAACCGCTGCTAAACACCGCTATCAAATGGCAACCAATCATCATATAGGACCACAAGTTTATCCATTGGCTGATAAATCATGCCATTCAAAAAGAACACTAATGAATGTCGGAGAAATCCACAAATGCTGGGAAACCCCACTTCTGATTTGTCCATCGTCATAGCGAACCTCATTTAAAACAAATAAATCACTCTTAATGGCTGATGGCTCATGGTTGAATACGTTGAAATCTAATATTAAATTTATCACTCATATGGATTCACAGAAGATAGAATTTCTGAACATGATAGCCTATCATTGTGGGAGTTATTTACAAACTACGTTATTTAGAAAACCGGTACAAAGAAATATTTATTGCCTTTTCAGAGCTTTCATCCTGAACCCCTTAGGCGTGGACTCCCATATGGTCACTTCCTCTGATTATGCCATTTATGTTCTTCTCTTATTGAGATTAAACATCATGCTCAGGATTTAAGAAAGTGTTTAGTATCTCGGGGGTATCCTCAAGGTATAGTGCATCGAGCGTATTGCCGGGCTCATTACACACATCGGGAGTGGCTGTTGCAAACCACTCATTCTGCTCCTGTGGAGGATCGGATGGTGGGAGTTCTCCCCTATATGTGCCAAAGTTCTGTAGTATTGGACATCCTTCGCAAACATTGGCCGTGCTATCCTTGCACCCTTGATTTGATAGGCCATTAATGATAGCTTTCACCCGTGGTTCTAATTTACGAGACATATTGGTGGAATCCACCACGGAGATTGACAGACCGGATTGCCCTGCGGAGGATTCTAGGGGTCATTTTCCGTGTCAAAATTGTGTTTTTTGTGCAACAACTACATCATGGATTTCTTGGGTGGACCCTAATACAAATCACAGTTTTCATCGCCGCTGATTCACCACATGCACCTTTAGTTTTGTGGTTTATATATTGCAATGCACCTGCCCTTTGATTTATGTGGGTTGGACTACCCGCTCTATTAAAGTTCGGCTAGGTGAACATGCATCTAGATTACTGCATCAGATGCTTTCAGCACCGATAGTGGAACATTGTGTGGAGAAAAATCATTCCTTTGATGAGCTAACCTGGACAATCATTGATCATGTTCCAAAAGATCCGCGTGGGGGAGATCGCACTGCTAGGTTACAGTGGTGTGAACAGCGTTGGGTTCACGTGTTGAAGACGGTTCATCCTTTTGGCTTAAACTGGGAAATTGAATGGGCCAGTTTATTTTGATGATGTACCAATTGGAAATGGGGTTTCCCAATCATTGTGGGATTCCCCTATTCTGGTTGGAAGTTCTTTTCTGTATGACACAATCCATCAGCCACTGAGGGGTATGTTTACTAAACTGCGATAATGTCACTTGTGTTAGGTTCCACGGTAGAGGTACAGATGCCCATATAAAAGCATGGTCGGGGCATCATTATGGCAAGCCGTGTCAGGTAACACGCATTATAAGGCGCGTTATAAGGCACGTTATAAGGACATTACAAGGCACCTTATTAGGCACAATACAAGGCACGTGCCTTAACTTGCCTTGTACTGTGCGTAATAAGGTGCCTTGTAACGTGCCTAATTAGGAGCCTTATAACGCCTTATAAGGATTGTTAAAATATGGTCATGGTCTTCAATACTATTTGGTTAATACCAGTTTAATTCAAAAGCACAATGGGGTCTCAGTACTCATGGACAGGTGTATTCTGTGACAAAGTATATTTCAGTCACCAACACGCTCACATAACGCCCTTTTCACATCAATGACCTCATGTGTAACATATTCCCCACCGGTGTAAAATCTTGAAAAAATTCACTTATCTTGCCAACATTTCAAAACATAATCTTGGTATTCCACATCCCGACGCCTTAAACACAGCACTACCAAGCGTTTCGTGACACCAGTCGCTTCTTCAGGGGGGAGGGGAAACTAAACCAAAAGAGAACAAACCACTTTCAGCACATAAATACCCCAAAACAGACCTACCTATTACTATAATAATAAAAACACTCCCGGCTTACCATTATGGCCAGCAGACATCAAAAAATACACCATACAACCAGCCGTGTTATTAGAGCAGATTCCTCACCATCTACAGCTCTTCACAAACACACATACCAACACCATCACTATAGGTTGCATTTAAATATCCAATGGCCAATCACTACTGACTTCCAACTAACCCAACCTTCCTCTAATCCAATCATTCTTCAAATACATCAAGTCCATTCAATTTGTGCGTTTAAACCCTCCGGTGCTACTGTACCAACTTTATAGATCCATCTCTGCTCACAAATAAACAAGGTTTGCTCACGAGTCTGACCTTCTCTTCCAGTATCCACCTGATCAATACAAAAACAACGCAACTCAGAGAATGCATTACTTCGCTGTTCGCAATGCAACACCATCGGAGCTTCTATTACCTTACAGGAAATTCTACTTTTATGTTCCTGAATTCTCTTCTTAAACATCCGGCTAGTTTTTTCTATATACAATAGTTTACACGGACAAAAAATCCCATAAAACACATTACTAGAAGAACAAGAAGTAGCTCTTTTTAACTTAAACACATTTCCCTTATAGCTAAATTGAGTCAACGATAAAGAAACAGCACAATTAAACATTTCCCACATACCTCATGTCCCTGTCTAGAGTCAACCCTAGTCAACGGTCGCAACACTGATGGACATAACAGGTCCTTTAGATTCCCTTGACGTTTCCAGACACATCGGACCGACTTTCCCTCAAGACCTGGAACAGCTCGGAGAACATTCAAATGTCTCTTTATGCTACAATGAACCGCACCACTTAATGGAGAGTGCTTAGAAATAAAATTAACACAATCATCGGAATCATTACTATCCTTCTCACAGGCATCAACAGTAAAGCCCTATTACAAAAACACGCTCTTTTATATGCCCTCTGGATCACTTTATATGGATATCCACTAGACTTAAAACCCTCAACTAAACCTTTTGCTTGTACATTATAGTCATCCTCATCAGAGCAATTTCTGCGATAACGGACAAACTGAGAAAAAGGCAAGCCATTCCGAAGTTGTACAGGGTGGGCACTAGTATAGTGTAAAAATGCGTTTCTATCGGTTGGCTTTCTATACACCGACATGTTCCAACCACTACAACCTTTTATAACGGTAAGCTGGGAGTGTTTTTATTATTATAGTAATAGGTAGGTCTGTTTTGGGGTATTTATGTGCTGAAAGTGGTTTGTTCTCTTTTGGTTTAGTTTCCCCTCCCCCCTGAGGAAGCGACTGGTGTTGCGAAACGCTTGGGAGCACTGGGTTTAAAGCGTCGGGATGTGGAATACCAAGATTATGTTTTGAAATGTTGGCAAGATAAGTGAATTTTTTCAAGTTTTTACACTGGTGGGGAATATGCTGCACATGAGGTCATTGATGTGAAAAGGGCATTATGTGAGCGTGTTGGTGACTGAAATATACTTTGTCACAGAATACACCTGCCCATGAGTACTGAGACCTCATTGTGCTTTTGAATTAAACTGGTATTAACCAAATAGTATTGAAGACCATGACCATATTTTGATGATTTTTGTTATAGTTGAGTGTTTTTCAAGTATTTAGTATTCATTTACACTCTACTAGTGACCAGTCTTTTTATAAGGATTGTTGGAAACTGTGGTGAGAGTACTATGGGCTGACAGCATGGATCTGCAAAGATATGACTGTCACAGGCAAGCAAAATATCTGCCTTGGACAGGAGGGAACAATGAGGAATCAAACCCATGACCTCTGCCTAGAACATCAGTGTACTAACCAGTAGGCTATACCTCTATGGCTTGTTGCATAGCAATGGCTGGGTACAGAAGGACTGCAGGTCACCGCACAAACCGTCTTCTCTGTGTGCCAGGATAGGGTAACCCCACCAGCACCCATGATGCATTCCACATGCAGAACAGCGGCATACAGCTGACCACCAAATGGAGTCTGCACCTCTTCGGTACTGCAGCGTGGTAAGATGGACTGACAGTGCGTGATACTGGCACAGAGTAGCTACAGACCATACTATTGTGCAGGTTCTGTGTGCACTCTGAGGGATAGAATGGGCACCCACCACTAGGTCCACAGTACATATGGTGCTACAGATAGGTCCTACTGCACATTCCCATCACTACCAGTGTGTGACAGGTGTTCCCAGCAGTGCAACCAAAGGTACATCTGTTCTAGCTGTGTTCTGCAGTCACATGTGGCCCAGTGGGACCAGACACCACCCAGATTAGTGCGTACCCAGTGTTAAGGTCTGGCTGCCATGGGTACCTGTTATCAGGGCAGTGGGGTGTCTAGACTCGCATGAGGGTTATGTAGCACTGCCACTATGGGTCTAAGTGGTAAGCAACACCCCAAGGGGCCTCAATCACCCATTTTGTAGATGAGAGTGTGGTGGGAGAGGTACCTGCACCCTGCAGAATGGCTGTAGTACCAGCAACCACAGTCCAGCTGGCAGATGATAGCCCTCCAGGGCTGCTGGGCCAGTGCCATACCTGTGACCATTGCAGACCAGCAGTGATGCTTGGGGTAGGCAGGGGAAGGTTCAACTGCCCCATGCCATGGTCTGCCATTCATCAACAGACAACACAGACAGACTGCACCGGCAGCTTCCTACAAGGTGTTCCCACCATGCATAGGTGAACTGCAGACAACCCACTAACCAGTCCATAGTGCATGCTCACAGGAGAACTATGTGCACCCAGAGGTGGGATGCACAGCACAGCACAGCCACCAAGCAGATATCCCTGTGATTGGGCCCCAGAACCAGAAACACACAAGTATCACTGGAAACAAATAATGTGTGGCACTACGTGGGAACATAGACATGTCATGGTCACTGCTCGGTCAGAGTGAGAGTGATCCCCCCCCCTGCATGTCATGTTGTGGCCACCCTGTCCATGCTGGTGGTGGTCAAGCACTACAGTGTCCCAGCCATTGCCCTCCACCCTGTGCAGATGCATCCTGGCCAATCCACCCTGTCTGGATCATACCCACAATAACTTGCTCCTCATTATGCACATTTGCAGGCTAACGCTGGAAGCAGTGTGAGCAATGTGGGCTCAGTGAGGTGTTGGCAGACACAAAACAATGGAGAGACATACGCACACTCCCACACCTATCTCAGCATTGTGCAGAGATGGAGGTGGTTGACAACCCTACCCGCTGCATTGGTGCTGATCACAGTGCCGCCATTGCTAATCTGTGCAGGGGGTAGTAGTAATGCTCTGGTGATAACTGCAGCTCTGTGCTGGGGCCAACAGCCTGACACTCCATGAAGCTGTGGATAGTGGAGCCCTTGTGAGTGGGTGTCCGTACCCCTGTGCACCACTGCGTTGGGGTTTGCCCATGTTGTTGTTGTGGATACATTGTGGGCTAAAACTATGGGGAGATGCTCTGCAGGATCCACAGATGGGACCTGAACCTCTGCTTTTGGACATGCTGGCTGAGTGTACTGCACCACACTGTTGCCACAGCAGCATAGTGGTCCCTGGGGCTACCCTTATGTTCCTCGGCCAGACCTATTCTGTTGCACTGCACACCACGTACTGGTACAGGGCATGGCCTAGGTCCACTGAAGGTGGGTGCCACTGCTCCCTCCAGCACAATCACCCACCCCCTCTGCCATGCTGCCATGACCATATGCTGTTGATACCAGTGGTGCGCCATCCCAGGCCATCCAGGGGGCAGGTAGGAGGATGCCTAAGGTGTGGGTTCTGGGGTAGGGGTGCCTACACAGATCTCCACGCTTCCCCTGGCACTGCCTGTCAATGTTATGTGCCCCTTGGTTTACATGCTGGGTAATGTCTCCTGGATGGGACACTGTGGGACACAAACTCAAGGGCATGTCTGACCCTGGTCAGTTGCTGTCTTGCTGGTTTCCATTTTCTGCATTCCTATGTGCCACCTCGGCAACTGCCTAGTCCACCCTGTGCCCCAGTAGCCCCCACTGCATATCCCACCTGCAGCCCCCATGCCCCATTTGCGCCATCATCATAGTGGCCTTTCATACCTGGGCACTATGCTGTTGCTGCAAATAGAGCACTACTATCACCTTTCTTGGGCTCCCTGCCAATGCTGTATATTGCTGACACTGAAATGGTTTCTCTCTCTTGCAAATGTGTGCTAACACCAGGTTTTCAGTTGCGTTAGGACTCAGCCCTTCACTTCCCCGCGTTAGTGTGGAAGGGGCCCGCGGTGGTATATCAAATATTATAAACTATAAACCATTACCAGGGCTAATGCTGCGCACTCAGCGTCGATGCAGCTCTTAACGTGAGTTCACCTGACTCCTCTATGGAAGTTATTAAAAGAACATGCTTTGGTAGAGCAGACATTAGATTGGCCCATCAGGCATTAGCTGCCAGGACCATACAGGCCATGCCCCTGAGAGCTGCCATGGAGGCTTTACAATGAATTTGCCTTTGTTTGGAATGTTAATTGCAAATCCTTAGCGGGCTTTAGTAAAGGGGGCCTTTAATAACTGCATATGGCTCTCCCACTGTAACTTAATACATCTCTCTTCAGATCTGCCCTTGTCTATAGTAGATATACAAGGACTGCAGGATTATGTGGCATTTTAAAGGAACACCTGACATTTTGCCTGTTTACCATTTCTTTCACATGTAATGAAGAAGCCCCTACTGAGCCCATGGAGATAGGGATAGTAGAAGATTCCACCTTAGAATCTGACAGGCAGTCTGAGCACATTGCTCAATGTTTAGAAGAAGAAAGTAAACAGAGAAAGTCAGGAGCCGAATGGACACGCCCAAGCTGTGATGTATCACCAAGCTTAAGGGTTAATGAGAAACACCTGTTCAGGGGAAGGGCAGAGCTAAGCCCTGAGAAACAGGACTATAATAATTGGTCATTAGCTTTAAAAGAGAGACCGAGAGAAACACAGAGGCAAGGAAGAGAGAGACCGGGTGAAGGTCCCAGTCAGAGACAAGGTCAAGAGAGAGCGGTAGCAAGAGCCAAGGAAGCCAAAGCCTGAGGACCTGAAGGAAGCAGCACAAGAGAGGTGCCTTTCAGGAAAGGCAGGTGAAAGGAGAGACCTCCTGGGAGGCAGGCTTGGAAAAGCTAGGAGGCTCCAGAGAGAGAGAGACGATGGCAGGAAAATACTTATAGGTCTGAGGCAGAAGCCAGCAAGCTAAGAGGAAAGAAAACACAGCCGGTGTTTGGAAACCTGCCTGAGCCAAGAGAGCAGAGAATTCCTCCCTCCTTAAAGCCAGAAGGTAGGCTTCAAAGTTTGCCCAGCTATGAATCTAGTTTAAAAGTATTTCCTTGTTGTTGCCAAGAAATAGGAAACAGCCCAGGAAGCAACTCCAGATACAGGGTAGTTTCAAGCCCTGCTGTTTAAAAGGGGATAAAGGGAAGATCCCTGAAGGCCTAGAAGAAGGTTGCTTTAAAAACCACGATTGTGTATAATCACTCAAAAAATGGTCATGTCTTAGAGGGTACTACCATGTATACCAAAAATATGCATACAATCCCTCCAAAAATCCTGTGGCTATTATCTACTTCAAATTAGTAACTTATAATGAATTGTATGTTAAGGAGAACTGGTCTCAGACTCTTAATTAGCGCAATCCTGCAAGCTTTGTCAACGGATATGCGCTGAAGTTGCATCAACGACCCGATGTTCTCACTTAACTTGAGTGCAATGTACTAACAAGCAAATTGACATTTCAGATGAAAAGTTGATAAAATGAATATCTCGCTTATCTTTATGATTCCCCGACGCCTCCTTTCGGCCGCCGTTCCGCGTTTCACTTGAATTAATCAAGTTCCTCAGAGGGAGAAATGTGAAATGTCCTTATGGATGTCGAATTATCCCAACTGAAAGTTGTTTTCAATATCTCGAAGTTAGCACTGTCAATTCAAAAAGTTACGTTAAAAAGAGTTTTCATGCCATAAAATACTTGGAAACTAAACAAGGGGAATTGCTCCCTTAAGTAAACTAAAAGACAGACGATAATTTCAAGTTTACCTCACTAATGGTGTTCCTGATGCTTAGCGTGTTAGCCACTGAGCCCGTTGGCTTCCCCAAAAGAAACGCCGTGCATGCGGCCTCAGTAAGATGGGAGGTCTTTTATCTGGTAAAAAAAGGTTTTAAGCTTGCTGACGTTATGCCAGTCTAGCCTATCAGAATTTGAAAGTTTATACAGGCTCAAAAATTAAAATATGGCATTGTGAAAGTATGACAAACACAATCTAAATAAAGAGAACCATTTTATGAATTACAAACAGGCTGCCCAATCAATCATATTGTTTAAAGCTTGTGATTCAATGGTTTGCAAAGTATGAATCCATCGTTGTTCACGGATAATTAAAGTCTGTTGCTTAGTTTTGCCACCTTGCCCTATAGAGACTTGTTCTAAACAGAAGCATCGAAGATGTTGAAAAGCATGTTGTTGAGCTAAACAATGGGCAACTATAGGTGCTTCCTGCACCTTACATTTAAGTCGACTACGATGTTCATTGATGCGTATGCGAAATGGTCTTTCTGTCTTACCAATATATAAAAGGTCACATGGGCACCAAATACAGTATATAACATGACAAGATAAACAATCAGTAGAATGTCGCAGATTGTATCTTTTACCCTTATATTGAAACGTCTGTATGGTTTCTGAAATGTCACAAATATTACATTCCCCTCAGGTTTTATGTCCTCGTGATTCTATTTGAGAAAAATTCTCCGGTGATCGCAACACCGCCGGGCTGAGCCTCTCTTTCAGGTTCTTCTGCCGTGTCCATACACATTGGATTTGTTTTTGTGCTAAACCTGGGAGCGTGCTGATCACATTCATGTGTCTTTTGAGAATCCGTTTAATATGTCCACTGTAAGGAGAGTACTTCGTGATAAAATTTGCCATAGAATCATCCAAAGAAGATTTTATATTGGTTTGGAGAAGTAAATCATGGTTAACATATAATGCCCTTTTATAGGCTACTTTTATAATATGTTCCGGATATCCCCTTAATTTAAAATCTAACATCAATTGTTTGGAGTATCTTTTGAAAGTCCGTATATCAGAACAATTCCTACGGTACCGGAGGAATTGTGAAAAGGGTAAACTGTCTCGTAATTGCTTTGGATGACCACTAGTATAGTGAAGAAATGTGTTCCGATCCGTTGACTTCTTAAAAATAGAAGTAATCCAACCATCAATGCCTTTTTCTATTGAGACATCTAGAAAAACTATTTTATTATTATCAACAGTATGTGTAAACTGAATATGTGTATCTTGCTGATTCAACCAAATCACAAATTCTTCTAACTGGTAAATAGAACCATTCCATAACATAAATACGTCGTCAATATAGCGTCGCCACATAATGATGTGTTTCTTGTACAAAGATGTGGAGATCCATTTATGTTCATATGTGCCCATAAACAAATTAGCCGTTCTAAAAACTGTAAATGAGGTGGAGTCAAATCCTCCCTACTACGGAGAGCAGTCAAAATAGTATTGTAAGCTTCAGATTGAGGAATGCTCGTGTAGAGCGCAGTAACGTCTAAAGTGACTAGCAGAACTTCATTACTAAATGCCCACTGTGAATGGTCAGACAATATCTGTAAAAAATGAGTTGTATCTCTTAAATACGCCGGAATATTGATCAACAATGGATGTAAAAAAGAATCGATGTATGTTGAAAGAGGCTCCAAAATGGTGCCCTTTGTGGACACTATCGGTCTGCCCGGTGGATTGACAAGACTTTTGTGGATTTTTGACCTAAGTTTTTCAAGTGTCCACTTTGGATTTTGATTTGTTTTGTGGCAGATCTTTCTTTTTGACCTTGTCGTTCTGATCGTCTGAAAAAACCTCACGGGAACTTCTACTAGAATGGCGAGGCCGCGTGGCCGCCCCCCCAGGGCGTGCGAGCGGCCGGCGTTAACCGGGGGGTGGCTGGCCGTGTGCCCGCCGCGGCGTGGCCGCGCGATTCGCGGGGAGGGCCTGCGGCGCGTGAAGGGCTCCCATTGGCTCCCGCGGCACATGGCAGGGCGTGGGAGCCAATGGGAGGAGTAGAAGATTTACGGGGGGGGGGAGTAAGGGGAGCGTGAGGTGTCCTCCGGCCTTTCCCTCGAGGTGGCCGGAGGTACCGGACGTGCCGGGGAACTTGCGCTTTGCGGCGGTATTGGGGTATATTCATGTAGGTGGTTTGGTTAATAGGAGGGTGACCTATTATATAATAATGTATTAAGGAATTTAGAGTGCTAATAGTGCTGGTTTTAAGGATGAGAATAAGGAAGTTTCTCTATGTTTGTTAATAGTGGGGGGCTTATGAAGTGGAGACATAATATGATGGTGAAACAATAATGGAAAAGCGGAGCTCCTAAAGTTCATTGATAAACATATTGTATGAGAGATGGTTTTGGCTTGACAGATTTGTTACTTCACTTGAAGGGACCGCGCTGCCATAACCAGCAGTTTTCTCTATTCATACTATATAAGGGAACATCTCTGTCTAATTTAGCAGTTGGAGTTGAAAGGAGCAGTTTGATTACTACTAGTAGGAGTTATAAGGAGGACTGTGATCGCTACAAGCAATGCTTATTTTCCATAAATTTTAAGGGGTTGTAAGGAGGAGTTTGCTCGACATAAGCAATATTTATTTCCAACGGTTTTAAGAGGGAAATGTTTGTTAGGTGTTGTAATATTGTGTAATAGAATGTTGTTTAATTGTCCAATTGTTTATAATTGTTCACAATCTGTAAGAATGATACATAACTGCTTATTATGCAGCATAGTGATAAATAGGTGTGTTTGGACCCGGTGGCTGGCGTGGAGACTGGGAGTTGGGGCCGCCTGGAGGGAGAGGGGGTGTGGGGGTGGGGGGGCATTGTGCAGTGGTGACAGGCTGCACGCGTAGATCCGGGCCCTGGTTGGATCTCAGGAGGGGTTCATCGTGGAGGCACTGGCCTTTTGGACTTGGTGGGGGGTTGAATGGGATTCCGTATTTTGGTTTGGGATTACTTGGGGTTTATTTGATTGTAGGGTTTGTGTCGTTTTGTGGTGGTTTGGGGCCAGGGGTCTGTTCGGAGGGTCCCGGTCATTTGTTGTGCATTAGACTCAAGCAGAATCACATTCAAAATGGCTGAGCAAAGGTTTCTAGCACAACCACAACTTTCATGCTTTTCTTCTCCATTCTGAGCATGGGCAAACTTCTCATTGGTCCCGGTACCATTACGTAGTCATCCAATGAGGACCTTGGTCTGGGCTTGGCACCTGCTTGCCCCCCTTGCGGTCCCCAATACTATGGACAGTTCTTAGACTCTGGATACAATTCTCTTCCAACGTCGCTTAGCTGGCTGGCACATGTGGGAAAGCAGGGCACTGTAACCCTTCTCGCAGCAGAATTTAATTAATTCCCGGAAGCTGTCACTCTTCTCAGTGTCAATTAGAGCTTGTTTTCTATCTCTTCTAAGTTGCGATTCTGCTAGCTATCCTTAGTTAAGTTTCCATTCTAGGAAAGCAGCATTCAGGGGGGGGTCTTCATTCCTCTGGGCCGATACACAGGCTTTACTTACCGGTCGAGCGGCTTAGGCCTGCCTGCCTAGTTCAAACAGCGTGGATCATAGGCCTTTGCCTACCACATTTCCCCTTTTGATTAACCTCATCCTATTGTTAATGAGGTGTGGGAGTTAAATCACTATAATTACACTGGAGTTGGATTACGACCATACATATTAGGCTTAGGGTGCCATATGGCTCGGAGTCGCGGCAGGTGGCGGTGGGGGGGGGGCGTAGGGGAAGGGCAGGGGCATCGGCGGATGAGTCGTGGGTTGCTGCTGGGGTGGGCGGGCGGGATTGGTGGGGCTGGCGGGGCCCGGTGGGTGGGTGGGGATGGATGGGGGGAGGCGTCTCCCCTGGTTGGGTACATTGGCAGGGTGGGGGGGGGCAAGGCCCTTCCCGGGCAGATGGGCTGGGGGGCATGGCAGCTGCCTTGGGGGGGGGGTGCGGGGCATCTTTCTCTTTTTTCTCCCCACAGGACACGCTGAGATGGCAGTCCACCGGGACCCCGAGGTACGAGAGTCCGCTGACACAGGCCGGCGCAGTGCTGAGCGGGGAGGAGAGCATGCCTGCAGCTGGGTCAGAGGAACAAGGACTGGGCAAGGAGCGTGGTGCCAGGTCGGTCGGAGGCAGGAGCGGTGCCTGAGCAGGCGACGGCTGCGGCAGGTGAGTCTGTGGGGGCGGGGTCTTCGGGGGAATCCCGGCGGGGGGATAATGGGGGGAAGGCGGCCAGGAAGCGGCGGCATTCGGGCCGTCGGCGTCGGGCTTCTGGTTACTGGTCATCTACGTCCTCAGTATCGCCGTTGTTTGCGTCCGGGCAGATGGGAGCAGGGGCGGGGGCGAGGCTGGGGGGTTGGGTCGGCGGGGGCAGTGTCATCGGTGGTAGCGTTCTCGGAGTTGGGGTAGGCGTGCCGAGAAAGCGGCGGCGTAACATTAAGGAGAGGCGCTATCTTGATATCCTTCGGTTATAGGAAGAAGGTCCCTGAATTTCGACTGTAGAGTTATCCCTTAGGGGCGAGTGTGTATCAGGCGTTTGCAGGTCTCTCCAGACCGCATCCTCGTCTGAGGGTCGCAGGGTATTCGGGCCGATCTAGCCATCTGGGATGAGTTCTGGCGGGAGTTCGATGTCACTACGGTGCTCCGAGATCGGGAGATCTCCAGTCGGGTCCGGCAGCTGTTTACCGATGCGGCCGGCGGGTTGGGGCCTTGGGATGTACTTTGGTGGCTCGTGGTGTGCGGCGGAGTGGCCTGATTCTAGGGAGGCAGTCGGTCTCACGGCCAATATAACCTTCCGGGAGTTGTTTCCGCTACTGGTGGTGTTGGAGGTCCGGCCGGACGGGGTTTGCCATTGTAGGCTTGTAGGGTGGTGCGACGCCGCAGCAGGGGTAAGCGTAGTGAGCAACTACACTCCACGCGTATCCCGGTAGCAAAACTTGATACGACAGGTCGTGTTGGCTTGCTTGCGGCTGGATACCGGGGTTCGGGTACAGCATATACCCGGAAAGGTTCCCTCTAATTTTCTGTAGGCTATGTGCGCATGAAATAGCAGCTGGGTGCAGCTTTGGACGGAAGGTTAAATTTTGTGCGCCACATGACGACACTTGGAGTTAGATACTTAAAATTTTGACTGCATGTCAGAATACAGTATGTACACTTAATCAAATTAAAGGAAAATAGACGATTACTAACTGAAGCTGACAATTTCCAGTAATTACAATCACAATTTTGAATTTTAAGTCGTCTGTGTTGTTTTCTATCAGAGTCAGAGCCGTAATTTTGTGCGCTCTGTTGGGAAATGTGTGCGCTCGCTCGGTACCGTTAGTACTAGCAAGGTTGCGGAAGTGGGAGCTGTTCCGAACATTGGCGCCGGAAGCGGAGGTGGACGGTTACGCAGTCCCCGGCTGTGCCTGCTTGTTGCGGTTTCTGGGCGTGTAGGAAGTTGGCGGGACTCTCGTTCCTTGCTATGGCAGTGGGGTGGGCAGTGGTCTGGGGGATGGGAAGCGCATGGATGCGGCAGGGCTGGGCACGCTCTGGTCGGTCTCCCAGTGGCAACAGGCAGTCCATTATGCATGAGTGCTGCAACGCTGGGCTGTTTTGCCACAGGTGATGTTTTCCAGCTACATGGGCGCCGGCTTCTGGGCGGTGTTTTTCCGTAGTGTTTGTGGTGCGGGGTTGGAGGCGCCGCATTACTTTCGTATTTGCGCAGCTACTTGGCGGCGGCGGTGGGCTTACCTGAGGGGGATATCAGGTGGATCGGTAGATGGACTTCCTGGGCGTATCGGAGATATGCGTGCCTGTACGGGCTCTGGGGGGGGGCTGGCTAACTGTGGATATGTTTTCTTTTGCAGAAGTTGTTCCTGGCTCGTGTCGCTGTTGGGTGACTGGTCACTCGGAATTCCGGGCCGGGCAGCGAGCAGCAACACGCCCGGTGGAGCGGAATATTGGTTTGGCCCAATTCGGGGTGACCGTTTCATGGCTGGGTGAGCGTGGTCTGCGATGAATTCAGCTCTTGCCTTTGCTGCGGCACCACGAGCGGCTGCGGGGGCCACTGGATGCCGTGCTGATCCACCTGGGTGGCAACGATCTGGTGTCTGGGCCGGGCTGGCAGTGGAGTCGGACTGTGATTCGGGACAAGGAAGCGCTATTTGAGATGTTTTCTGGTGTGATTTTGCTGTGGTCAGATATCGTTCCAAGGCCTGTTGCACGGCTCAGCGGCGGTGGTCGCGGGGCTAACAAAAGATTAATCGCCGAATGGGCAGATGGGTGGGGGATCAGGGGGGGCCCACTTTCGCACCCCTGGGCTGATGCGGAGTGTGCGGGCTTGTGTGCGGGCCTATATCGGGTCGATGGGGTCCATCTATCCCTGGTGGGATGGATTTGCTCCTCGCCGATTGGCAGGAGGCCTTGGAGGATAGGCTGAACCGGAGGGGCGCTGGTCGCAGCTTTGCCAGGGGGGGGGGGGGCCGCTCATGATGGTGCAGGCCTGAGCCGGTGGTGGGATCCCGGAGGTTTCCGGGGTCCGGAGCCGGAGCCAAGCAGTAGGGCGGGGGTGGGGTACCCCCTCCCGGGCAGTCCCTCAGGCTTTTGCTAATAATATGACGAAGCTGGATGAGGGAGGCTAGGCAATTTGCCGGGGCCTGGACAAGGAGGAAGCGGAAGTGGCATCACTTTGCTACTCACATGGCTGGTGAGGGTTCGCTCTGCTGGGGGGGGGGAATACAATTTAAGGTTTGGATTGTTGATGTTATGGTTTATGGCAATAAAGCTGCGACCAGTTGAATTCCCATATATGTGTGGTCTACCTTTGTTATTAATGGGTGAGGGGGAGGGGGGTGTTGCGGCATGGAGGAGGCCGGTCCGCCTTACCCGGTTATGGCGAGGCTGCTTGGCCGCCCCCCCGGGGCGTGCGAGCGGCCGGCATTAACCGGGGGGGCGGTTGGCCGCGTGCCCGCCGTGGCATGGCTGCGCGATTTGCGGGGAGGGCCTGTGGCACATGAAGGGCTCCCATTGGCTCCCGCGGCACATGGCAGGGTGCGGGAGCCAATAGGAGGAGTAGAAGATTTACGGGGGGGGGAGTAAGGGGAGCGTGTGGTGTCCTCCGGCCTTTCCCTTGAGATGGCCGGAGGTACCGGACGTCCCGCCCTCCCGCCCTTTGATGGGGCTCGGGGGTGGGGGGCTTTGGAGGGGTGTTGCAGCTGGGGGGGGGGTGGGGCGGGATCCCGGAGGTTTCCAGGGTCCGGAGCCGGAGCCAAGCAGTAGGGCGGGTGTGGGGTACCCCCGCCCGGGCGGTCCCTCAGGCTTTTGCTAATAATATGGCGAAGCCGGATGAGGGAGGCTAGGCAATTTGCCGGGGCCTGGACAAGGAGGAAGCGGAAGCGGCATCACTTTGCTACTCACATGGCTGGTGAGGGTTCGCTCTGCTGGGGGGGGGGGGAAATACAATTTAAGGTTTGGATTGTTGATGTTATGGTTTATGGCAATAAAGCTGCGACCAGTTGAATTCCCATATATGTGTGGTCTACCTTTGTTATTAATGGGTGAGGGGGAGGGGGGTGTTGCGGCGTGGCGGAGGCCGGTCCGCCTTACCCGGTTATGGCGAGGCTGCTTGGCCGCCCCCCTGGGGCGTGCGAGCGGCCGGCATTAACCGGGGGGGGGGGGCGGTTGGCCGCGTGCCCGCCGTGGCGTGGCTGCGCGATTTGCGGGGAGGGCCTGTGGCGCGTGAAGGGCTCCCATTGGCTCCCGCGGCACATAACAGGGTGCGGGAGCCAATGGGAGGAGTAGAAGATTTACGGGGGGGGGAGGAAGGGGAGCGTGCGGTGTCCTCCGGCCTTTCCCTTGAGATGGCCGGAGGTACCGGACGTCCCGCCCTCCCGCCCTTTGTTGGGGCTCGGGGGTGGGGGGCTTTGGAGGGGTGTTGCAGCTGGGGGGGGTGGGGCGGGATCCCGGAGGTTTCCGGGGTCCGGAGCCAGAGCCAAGCAGTAGGGCGGGGGTGGGGTACCCCCGCCCGGGCGGTCCCTCAGGCTTTTGCTAATAATATGGCGAAGCCGGATGAGGGAGGCTAGGCAATTTGCCGGGGCCTGAACAAGGCAGAAGCGGAAGCGGCATCACTTTGCTACTCACATGGCTGGTGAGGGTTCGCTCTGCTGGGGGGGGGGGGAATACAATTTAAGGTTTGGATTGTTGATGTTATGGTTTATGGCAATAAAGCTGCGACCAGTTGAATTCCCATATATGTGTGGTCTACCTTTGTTATTAATGGGTGAGGGGGCGGGGGGTGGCCGGTCCGCCTTACCCGGTTATCAGTAGTGGCACCACTGGAATCATCCGTAGGAGTTTCAAAATTCACTTGTTTCTTCTTTTTGTTAACCTTGATCCAACTACAGAATTACAAAAATTAATTAAGAATGTCACCACACAGGCATTAACGGACATGGAGATATTTGAATCCGGTAAGCCCGACTGTGGCAAAATTATATTTAGTACCAAAAATCCACAAAAGTCTTTTTACGTCCATTGTTGATCAATATTCCGATGTATTTAAGAGATACAACTCATTTTTTACAGATATTGTCTGACCATTCACAGTGGGCATTTAATAATGAAGTTCTGCTAGTCACCTTAGATGTTACCGCGCTCTACACGAGCATTCCTCATTCTGAAGCTTACAATACTATTTTGACTGCTCTCCGTAGTAGGGAGGATTTGAATCCACCTCATTTACAGTTTTTAGAACGGCTCCAGATTTGGCAATTTTTCAGAATTATTTTGAGTTTGAACATCAACTTTTCCAGCAAACATCGGGTGTTGCCATGGGAGCCACCTGTGCTCCTTCAGTGGCTAATTTGTTTATGGGCACATATGAACATAAATGGATCTCCACATCTTTGTACAAGAAACACATCATTATGTGGCGACGCTATATTGACGACGTATTTATGTTATGGAATGGTTCTATTTACCAGTTAGAAGAATTTGTGATTTGGTTGAATCAGCAAGATACACATATTCAGTTTACACATACTGTTGATAATAATAAAATAGTTTTTCTAGATGTCTCAATAGAAAAAGGCATTGATGGTTGGATTACTTCTATTTTTAAGAAGTCAACGGATCGGAACACATTTCTTCACTATACTAGTGGTCATCCAAAGCAATTACGAGACAGTTTACCCTTTTCACAATTCCTCCGGTACCGTAGGAATTGTTCTGATATACGGACTTTCAAAAGATACTCCAAACAATTGATGTTAGATTTTAAATTAAGGGGATATCCGGAACATATTATAAAAGTAGCCTATAAAAGGGCATTATATGTTAACCGTGATTTACTTCTCCAAACCAATATAAAATCTTCTTCGGATGATTCTACGGTAAATTTTATCACGAAGTACTCTCCTTACAGTGGACATATTAAACGGATTCTCAAAAGACACATGAATGTGATCAGCACGCTCCCAGGTTTAGCACAAAAACAAATCCAATGTGTATGGACACGGCAGAAGAACCTGAAAGAGAGGCTCAGCCCAGCGGTGTTGCGATCACCGGAGAATTTTTCTCAAATAGAATCACGAGGACATAAAACCTGCAGGGAATGTAATATTTGTGAGATTTCAGAAACCATACAGACATTTCAATATAAGGGTAAAAGATACAATCTGAGACATTCTACTGATTGTTTATCTTGTCATGTTATATACTGAATTCGGTGCCCATGTGACCTTTTATATATTGGTAAGACAGAAAGACCATTTCGCATACGCATCAATGAACATCGTAGTCGACTTAAATGTAAGGTGCAGGAAGCATCTATAGTTGCCCATTGTTTAGCTCAACAACATGCTTTTCAACATCTTCGATGCTTCTGTTTAGAACAAGTCTCTATAGGGCAAGGTGGCAAAACTAAGCAACAGACTTTAATTATCCGTGAACAACGATGGATTCATACTTTGCAAACCATTGAACCACAAGGTTTAAACAATATGATTGATTGGTCAGCCTATTTGTAATTCATAAAATGGTTCTCTTTATTTAGATTGTGTTTGTCATACTTTCACAATGTCATATTTTAATTTTCGAGCCTGTATAAACTTTCAAATTCTGATAGGCTAGACTGGCATAACGTCAGCAAGCATAAAACATTTTTTATCAGATAAAAGACCTCCCATCTTACTGAGGCCGCATGCGCGGCGTTTCTTTTGGGGAAGCCAACGGGCTCAGTGGCTAACACGCTAAGCATCAGGAACACCATTAGTGAGGTAAACTTGAAATTATCGTCTGTCTTTTAGTTTACTTAAGGGAGCAATTCCCCTTGTTTAGTTTCCAAGTATTTTATGGCATGAAAACTCTTTTTAACGTAACTTTTTGAACTGACAGTGCTAACTTCGAGATATTCAAAACAACTTTCAGTTGGGATAATTCGACATCCATAAGGATATTTCACATTTCTCCCCCTGAGCTACTTGATTAATTCAAGTGAAACGCGGAACGGCGGCCGAAAGGAGGCGTCGGGGAATCATAAAGATAAGCGAGATATTCATTTTATCAACTTTTCATCTGAAATGTCAATTTGCTTGTTAGTACATTGCACTCAAGTTAAGTGAGAACATCGGGTCGTTGATGCAACTTCAGCGCATATCCGTTGACAAAGCTTGCAGGATTGTGCTAATTAAGAGTCTGAGACCAGTTCTCCTTAACATACAATTCATTATAAGTTACTAATTTGAAGTAGATCATAGCCACAGGATTTTTGGAGGGATTGTACGCATATTTTTGGTATACATTAAAACCCACGATAGCAGCTTACAGACACACCCAGCTAATGCTGAGCTGGAAGAGATGCAGATAGACTCTGATGTTTATGACGCAGCTGATATACAGATGGATTGCACCCTATGTATAGCTGACCATATTGAATCCCTGTGCTGAGCATTACTATAAGAGTGCTGATAAAGTGGCAAAGAAAAGGGGAACATTTTCCTTTGTTATCAGAAGCTGTTTGTTTGCTTTTGTTTTTGTGACGAGCACTGCACGTTTGAAAGCCTGGGAATGAAGAGGCACATTTACCTTAGTTCTTGTATGCGTTCCTCCTACCAAATATATGGAAAGTTGTCCTAATTTCATCTGCACTTAAGTTCTGTTGGGAGGGGAAATAAAATCCTTGTCATTTTTGCCTTTAACACTCGACTGCAACTCCTTCTTGAGTCAGAGGGTAGAAAGGGGACAACCATTCCCACAAGGCATTGCAGGAGCAAATGCAGTGTCATACTCCCTGAAGATAGAATATCAAGGCAGACCAAGCCTACTCGCCCTAGGCAGTAGGCTGGCCTGATGACACACTGTATCCCTCTACACTAGGGATCAGTAATGCATTGCCTGTAATCACAGCACAGAAACTACTGGTTGTTTTGGTATCTGATGTCATGATACTTTTTGGAAAAGGCCAACAGGCCATTTTGGTCCGGTTAGATCTTTTGGTTGCATTTGATATGTTGGATCATGAACTTTTGTTATTTAGATTAAATATGTTGGGGGTTTCAGGAATGGTCTTTAAGTGGTTTAAAGAATTTTTGATGTGTGGAAGTTATATAGTGATAACGGGAATCTCTAACAGTTGGCAGGTGGATTGCAGTGTTCCACAGTGATCACTGCTTTCCCTAATTTTATTTAATGTTTTTTTAGTCAATTAGGCTCAGGTTTATATGAATTGTAAATTTTTTATTACCCATATGCAGCTTATATTCTCTTGTTTGCATCTATTATAGAATATTCTTCAACAAAGTTTTGATTTGTTGGAAAAGGGATTTATAAAGATCTCTAAATGGATAGGCTCCCGCAAGTTGAAGTTAAACTATGATAAACAAAAATTCTTCTCTGGTTGAGTAATAGGAAAATGGATTTCTCTTCAGTAAACCCTGAAACAGAGGGAACAAAGATTCACCTAAAATCATCTTTGAAGATCTTAGAGATAATTCTAGATTCAACTCACTTAATGGAATTATATGTTAGTATGTTGATACAAAAGATGTTCTGCAAATTACAATGGTTGCATCAAATGTGTTCTTATTTTACTGAAGATCATTTTAGGTTGTTAGTACAAATGTACGCAATGTCTCATTTGGACTATTATAATACCCTTTGCTGGCTTGTCAGCGAAACAGAAGGCAAAATTACAATATATTCAAAATATGGTAATATTCCAATTCGTATATGAATCATACTCAATACAGAACTTTGTCTTTGGCACACAGACACTTGAAGGAGTAGCTTTTTTGCCCTTAAGGGGCATGTGTCTCTGGTACCCAGTCAGTGCACAAGATGGGGAGAAAGGGAGTTGTTTGCATCTAGCCACTCTGACCAGTTATAGCAAACAACAGGCTTGGAGCAGCTGCCAAATAGGAAAGAGAACCGAGGGATGAGGTCTGTGCAAGCCCTGTCAGCACCTCACTTTTTCAAGTAGGAAAGCAGCTCAGCCTGTGAAATGGACTCCGAATTGTAACTACACCTAAACCTCCAGTTCATTAGAGCCAGGACCCAGCTTTCAGGACCAGCTTTCAGGAGGTGAAGGAACTAAGGGGTATGTTTACTAAACCATCTTAACGTGCGCTCTCTGATGTTATCGCGCGATGAAGGTGCCTTACTGGGCGATAAGGTACCTTAGCGCGCGATAACGTGCGCAGTGGCGCAAACAAGCGCTGTAGGCGGAGAAAGGCTCCCGGAGGGCGGAGGAAGGCCCCTAGGGGTGGAGAGAAGGGATCAATGGGTGGAGAGTGGGAGGGGAAAGGCTCCCCACACACTAACGCTGTGAAATCCGAGGCTCAAAACTAACGCCAGTGAAACCCTGGCGTTAGAGCTGATTTAAAGGGAAAAGAAACCATTTCCGTCAGCAATGTACAGCAAAACCAGGGAAACCTACAAAAAAGTGATAAGTGTGATACATGTGAACGGAACAAAAGGGCTAATAAACTTTGAAAATGTACAGAAGAAAATGTAAAAATAAAATAACCATGCTGGCCAATAGTGATATCAATGGGAAACATCAAAAAACACTTCCAAGAAAGCTCCAAAAAAAGATATGAATTTTGGAAGGGTCTATGCTCCGTCCCCATACAAGGTGAATGAGCCCACAGTGTAATTGCGCTGAGCAGGGTTTCCGACTCCATTGGCCAGGTTTCCTATGGCATGCACATGTTCCACAACAGCAGGGCGGGCATGTCAGAATGGGCAACTGGACATATGCTGGAAAAGGGGACACAGAGGGCTGCAGGCGGCACATGCTGTGATGCAGCTGGGCCACAGTGTGGACTAGGGTGATGCCTAGCTGGCCCATAGGAATGCTGAAACAGTAGAGCAGCCAGACAGCAACTGCTGAGGGCCCAACATGGGCATGAGTGTGCTCCCCACAGTATCACAGGGGATAGTACCCAGCAGGTACTCCGAAGGGCACGGAGCATTGGCATGTGGTGCTGGGGGGAAGCGTGGACAGCTATGCAGGCACCCCTACCCCAGAACCCGCACCACCAGGAGAAGGGCATGTCAGCATGGTGGCAGAGGGGTACTGGTGGTGGTGGGGGCAGTGGCAGCTGCCCAGAGCAGACCGTGGCCTAACCCTGTTTAGGTGGGTGCCATGCACTGCAACAGACAGGGTCTGTCTGACAAACAGTCATGGTATCTCCAGGGAATCTACTGCTTCTGTGGCAACACAGTGGTGCAGTGCACACAGCCAGTGCCTTCTGAAGGTCACAGGTTCATGTCCCAGCTGTGGTTCCTGCCAACCCAGTCCCCATATTTTACCCACTACTAAAACATGCTAATACAGACAGAATCTTTATTGCAGATGACATAAACATGCCCAAAACAGCTACAATTTACCCTACAGAGCACAGACACCATAAACATGCGCATTACCTAGAGCAAAGTCTCCCAAATGCAGTCCTGGAGGGACAAACACCATTCAGGTTCCATGCTGTCTCTAATAAAGATGCCTGTGCTGCATTTCTATGCGCCGCCCCCATGGTATGCAGATGTATCTCATGCATATTCATTAGGGACAGCATGAAAACCTGAACAGTGTCTGGCCCACCAGGACTGGAGTCGGGAACCTCTGCCCTAAAGCAGCGGCCAACAGGGGCAGACACACCTGCACCCATTATCCATTGCCTCCTGGAGAGGTAGGATGTTGGGCCCTGCGTGCATCTGCCAATACGAGCACTTGCATACCTTAGCAATGCCACCCTAAACCTGGGAATATGGTACACATATATCAAACGGTTGCTATGATTACTGGTAGAAAGCACTTCCGAAGTTACATACAATTTTCTGAGTGAGCTGCATCATGGCAACCTTTCTGATGTCTGTGGAGTATGCTACTGGTCTTGTGTCTGACAGTGTTTACCACCCTGGGGGGTGACCCCAACAGTATTGCGTACCATAGCCATGTCTGCACTGTGCCCAGGACTGGTGCGGTGGCCAGGGCTGCCAAACACCTCTATAGTTGCACAATGCTGGCATGGGTGTGGGGGGGGGGGGGTGTCTGTCTATCCAGTGTGTGGTGGCTGCAAACACACTCCACATGCCAGCTAGCACTGTTGCCAGTATTGGCCTGCCAATGTGCATAATGAGGAGCAAGGTACTGTGGGAATAGCCAGGATAGGGTGGCCTGGCCTGGATTCATCTGGTGTACCACAAGGTATGCAAGAACTTTAACATGTACATAGCATAGGGGAATGGCTCGGACATTGTAGTGGCCGGCCACCACCTCCATGGACAGGGTGGCCACAGCATGTCCTGCTGGGAGGTCACTCTCACCCTGACTGAGCAGTGACCACGGCATGGCTAGGTTCCCCCATAGTGGTATATAGCATGTGATATTTATGGGTTTTCCTTTGGGGCCCAATCACTGACTTATCTGCTTTGTGTGTATGCTGATATTCCAGTTCTGGGTACACGCATCTCCTCCAGGAACATGCACTATGGACTAGCTCGCAGACTGTCTGCAACTAGTATGTGTCTTGCTGGAGCACCTTGCAGGGTGCAGCGGCTGGAGGCTTGCTGCTGGAGAATGTCAGATAGTGGTGGGGGGAAGCTGTGCATTTCTAGGTCTGTTGTCTGTCTACTATTGCTTTATGGATGTGTACAGTTCTGCTTTGCCTGCCCTGTAGGGTGTCTGTTCCCCAGCAGGACTAGGGTTGATGGTCCCCTCTACTGCCACCATTGCAGGGAGGTAAAATGTGGATCTGTTGGTGGGCGATCCTGTTTCCCAATCTGAGCCCCAGAGGGTGGGTTGTGTGGTGGTACATATTCTGCCTATGGGTCCAAACACCCTTTCCCCGTCCCCTTTTTTTCCCTTCACCTACATCACATAACTATGACACCAACACAGGATATGCACTATTCTGGGTGCATCATAGCCCATAAGGGCTAGACATGACTGAGAAAGACACAGATGTATCCTAGGTGTGTCTGCAGGAACTACCTAATCACACACAGTAGCACTGACGGGAACCTGCAGCATGGCACATTTCAGCCATGAAAGGTGCTGTGGACCTGGTGCTGGGCGCCCCATCTCACCCTCAGGGTGAGCACAGTACCCGCACAATGTGACGGTCTCTAGCTACTCTCTGCCAGTACCACACACGGTTGGTTCCCCCTACCAGGCCGAGGTGCTGTGGGGGTGCATACCCCATCTTGTGCCCATCTGTAGACTGCTAATTTGTATGTGAAGTGCATCATGGGTACCTGTGGGTTAACCCTATCCTGGTAACCACAGCAGACAGTTTGTGTGGTGACATGCAGTCCTTCTGCAGCCAGCCGGGGTTTTGTTGGCAGCTGTAGCCCACTGGTTACTTTACTGCCTGTGGGGCCAGAGGTCATGGGTTCAAAGCCATGGTGGGGTTATTTGATAAGGCTATCCGAGGCATTGTCTATTTTTAATGTACATTAGTGCTGCCAGCAAAAACACCCTCAGTGTACTGTAACCATAAGGCACCTTATAAGGCGCCCTATAAAGTGCCTTATAAGGCACTTTATAGGGCGCCTTATAAGGTGCCTTATCAGGTGTCCTCTAAAGCTCCTTATAGGGTGCCCTATAGGGGACATTTTAGGGTGCCTTGGCAGACAGTGCAATTTATAATGTGCCCTATGGAGTGCCTTATAGGGTGCCTCATACGGCACCTTAGGTTACGGCACGTGAGGGTGTGTTTGCTGGCAGCACTAATTAAACTACAAATAAAATGCCTCAAAAATCAATACTTACACATAAAAGCTACTACCTCAGCCAGCCTTATGGATTAGGCACACTGGGGGATCAAACTCATGACCCCCTACCATCAATCAGTGTATTAACCAGTTTGCTACACCTCTGTTTCTGTGTTTGAATGTCTGCGTGCCTACTTAAGATTACTGCACGTTAACGTGCTTAGTGGCGTCTCGTCCAATAATGTGCGCAGCGCACGTTATCGCGCGATAATCCCGTTTTGCTACTTTAAGACCGACACACCCACTCCTTTTATGGCAGCCTGCACACTATCGCCGGGCGCACGTTAAGACAGTTTAGTAAACATACCCCTAAGTGATCATCAGTAACATCAGATCCAATGTGACATCCATCTAGTACCTGGGATCTCTTCATATACCTAATCAGGTGCCCTGGGAAAGGAAGTAGACTGAGGAAATATGGATTTACACTCATTGAATCCAGACTAAATGATGAAGGTGTACGAGTGGTGGTAAAACAAGATTAAATAACAGAAGTGTATAAGTAGTACAGAAACAAAACTTAGGGGTATGTTTACTGAACCGTCGCAGCGGTGGTATTATTGCGTGATAAGTGACGTTATCGCACGAATATCGTGCGCTAACGTCACTTATCGCGCGATAACGCAGCAGCGGCGTTAAGGCACACTAACACTGTGGAATCTGGGCCTGAAGGGTGGAGTAAGGCTTCCCAGAGGGCAGAGAGAAGGGGTCAATGGGCGGAGAGTGGGCATGGAGAGGCTCCATGCACTCTAACGCCGTGAAATCAGGGTCTGAAAATTAGCGCCAGTGAAAACCTCGCGCTAGAGGCACATTTGCAGGAGAGAGAAACCATTTCAGTCAGCAATGTGCAGCAAAGGCAGGGAAAATCAGAAAAGTGATAGTTGTGATACATGTGCAGGGACCAAAAAGGCAAATAAACATATAAAAGGACCAGAACCACATTTAAAATCCCAATAACCAAGCTGGCCAATAGTGATATTAATGATAAACATAAAGCAACACTACTGACAAAGCGTATAAATTAAGATATCATGTTGGGAAGGGTCTATGCTCTGTCCCCCTACAAAGTGAATGATCCCACATTGAAATAGCGCTGATCAGGGTTTCTGTCATTTAGATTGGGCAGGTTTGTTATGGCATGCACATGTGCAGCAACAGCAGAGTGGGCACTTAGGAAAGGGCAACTGTACTGATGCTGTAAATGGGATACAGGGGGCTGCAGGCGGCACATGCTGAGGTCCAGCTGGGGCACAGTGCGGGCTAGGCAGATGCCTAGGTGGCACATAGGAATGCCGAAACTGTAAAGCAGCAAGACAGCAACTGACGAGGGTCCAACATGGGCACAAGTGTGTGTCCCACAGAGTCACAGGGGATATTACCCAGCAGGTACCCCCAAGGGCACATAACATTGGCAGGTGGTGCGAAGGGGGGGAAGCATGCATGTCCATGTAGGCACCCCTACCCGAGAACCAACACCATAGGCAGCTGCCTACCACTATACTGGATGGCCTGGGACTGTGCACCACCAGCACCACCGGCATAATGGCATGGCAGCATGGTGGCGGAGGGGTATGGTAACGGAGGGGGCAGAGGCATCTGCCCACAGCAGACCATGGCCTAGCCCCATTTAGGTGGGTGCCATGCAATGCAACAAACAGGGTCGGTCTGACGAACAGTCATGGCATCCCCAGGGAATGAACTGTCCCTGTGGCAACAGTGTGGTGCAGTACAAACAGCCAATGTGTTCAGGTGGGTTTACCCTATCCTGGTAACTACAGCAGACAGTTTGTGTGGTGGCCTGCAGTCTTTCTGTAGCCAGCCAGGGGTTTGGTAGCAGCTATAGAGATCTAGCCCACTGGTTATTTCACAGACTGTGGAAGCAGAGGTCATGGGTTTGATTCTGCAGTGGGGTTATGCAAGAAGGCTGTCTGAGGCATTTTCTTTTTTAATTTAAATTAGTGCTGCCAGCAAAAGCACCCTCACAGTGCTGTAACCTTAAGGTGCCTCATAAGCCTATAAAGCGCCATATAAGGTGCCATATAAAGCACCATATAAGGCGCCCTATAGGGAACACTATAAGGTGCCTTGGCCGACAGTGCACTTTATAATGTGCCCTCTGGAGTGCCTTATAGGGCGCCTTATGTGGCACCTTAGGTTACGGCACTGTGAGGGTGTTTTTGCTGGCAGCACTAATTTAAATTAAAAAAGAAAATGCCTCCGTCTGCACTGGTTTAAATTAAAGAGTAATGCCTCAGGCAGCCTTCTTACATAACCCCATTGCAGAATCAAACCCATGACCTCTGCCTCCACAGTTGTTGCCATAACCAGTGGGCTACATCTTTATTCCTTTTGACCCTATGCTGGCATTAACTTAGGGTTAATGTGTGTTAACGTGTCACGGCGCTCACTATAGCGCGATACCGATTCTTGCTACCTTAGGACAGGAACACCCACTCCTTATATGGCATTCTTCACATTATCACTGGAGCTAGCGCAGGGAACATTAAGATGGTTTAGTAAACATACCCCTTAGTAAGAAAGGAAAAAGTGGTGAAAAAGAGAGTAATTACTCAGATTAAGATAAAGAGCAACGTAAAGGAGTATGGCAAAATACCCAACTGAGAGAAGAAATAAGTAAGTAAACTGCTTGTAACAACCTTTGAACTGTAGAGGAGTTAACTGCTTTATAACATAGTTGTTTGATGTTTCTGCCCATTTTTAATATTATTGTTTTATTCGTGACATTAAAGTTCTGAACACATTTTCTGGCCTGGACTCAGAGACTTGAGAAGGGCATGGTGTTAGAGTCTCAAGTGCCATAGGCCTCCTGGCTTGTGCAAATACTCACTAAAAGAACCCTGGTAATAATCCATGAGCTCCAGACTCAAAAGACTATAAGAAAAGCTCATTGGATTGATGTGCCCCTTGTCTGCCAAGCCACTAGAAGCAGATGATAGGACTACACAGAAGGGGGTTACAAGTAAAAGCAGCACAGTTGGGGGTTAAAAAAAAGTTTGGACAAGTTACTGGAGGAAAAGTCCATATTAAGGTAAGAACATAACATAAGAACATAAGAAATGCCATGCTGGGTCAGACCAAGGTCCATCATCAAGCCCAGTATCCTGTTTCCAACAATGGCCAATCCAGGTCACAAATACCCGTCAGGTTCCCAAAACAGGCATACAAGTTCCACAATGCTTGTATCAGGGTAAGCAGTGGATTTCCTGGGTCCTCTTTAATAATGGATTGTGGGCCTTTCCTCTAGGAACTTGTCCAAACTTTTTTGAAATCTAGATACACAAGCAGCTTTTGCTACATCTTTCGGTAACGAATACCAGAGTTTGATACATGTTGAGTGAAAAGATATTTTCTCTTATTAGTCTTAAATGGGTTACATTGTAGTTTCATTGCATGTCCCCTAGTCTTTCTACTTTTTGATGGTGCAAACAACTGATCTATGTTTACCTGTTCCACTCCATTCATTCATTTGTAGACCTCTATCATATCGCCCCTCAGTTATTTTTTGTTTACAGGTTGAAGAGTCCTAACCTTTTAGGTCTTTCCTCATAGGGATATCCTTCCATCGCCTTTACCATTTTGGTGACTCTTCTCTGTACCAAGGTAGAGTTGTTGGGATGAGCAACATCGAATCTTGCTACTTTCTGCCAAATACTTGTAACCTGGATTGTCAATGTTGGAAATAGGTCTGACCCAACATGGCAATTTTTAAGTTCTTATATTTTTATAGAGAGGAGAACAAACAGATGGTAGTGCACTTCTGAATCAGAGCAGCCAGATTCCTCCTTGGGTCACCTTATCCTCTCCCCAACTATGTCCTCTCACACTACTTTCTGAAGACCTCCTGACACAGAGTATGAGGTGTGATCAAAAAGTATCAATAATTGTACAATAAGACAAGAAGTATAACACTGACAGTTATTGCACTCAGTTTACTTCAAAGTAGTCCCCTTCTGATAAAACACATTTCCTCCAGTGTTCCTGCCACTGCTGGAAACAATTTTGAAATGCCTCTTTCATTATGCTATGAAACTGCTGCATCAAATTTTGCTTAATGGTCTCCAAGTCTTCGAATCTCCTTCCTTTCAGTGGTAATTTCAGTTTTGGAAACAAGAAAAAGTCACAGGATGCGAGGTCAGATGATTACAGAGGCTGATGGACTTGCTCAAGTTTGGTGTTTGGCCAAGAACTACTGGATGAGATGTGATGCATGAGCTGGGGCATTACCGTGATTGTCTGCACAGCAATGTATATGCCATGTAGTGCTATACAAATGATCAGTAGTAGTAGAGCAGTAGTAGAAACATTCACCATTTCTGTGCAACTCTGGCCTCTTACGATGAACTGCATCTCTCAAACGAGTCAGAACTTGGATGCAATACTCCTTATTGATAGTTTGGCCTTTTGGAGCATACTCATGATGAACAATACCCTGGTAATCAAAGAAAACTGTGAGCATGACCTTGACATTGCTCCTCACCTGACGAGCTGTCATGGGTCTGGGAGAGTTTAGAGTCTTCCATTGTGAGGACTGAGCCTTAGTTTACGGGTCATAACCATAAACTCATGATTCATCACCAGTAATAATCTTTTTGATGAAATCTGATTCATTTCCAACACATTCCAACAACTCCCTTGCTGTAGACAGTCGATCTTCTTATTGGTCAGGGGACAGGAGTTTCGGCACAAAGTTTGCAGACACAAGTCTCATCCCCAAAATGACAATAAGAATGGACTGTACCAACCCAAAACTGATGTCCATGTCCTCAGCAAGCCACCTAATTGTCCATCGATGATTTGAGCGTATTGCGGTACACACTGCTTCAGCTTTGTCTCCATGCCTGCTTGTGGATGGCCTTCCGGAACGTTTTTCACTATCAACATTCGGCGGTTCTCTTGGAAATATTCGTACCACTCATAAACTCAAATATGACTCATGCATTCATTGCTATACACTTGCTGTAACTTGTCAAGAGTCTCTTTTCACTTATTTCCAAGTTTCTGGCAGATTTTAATGCAAATTCGCTGTTCAATTTTTTTCACTCATCGTAAATCTGACAAACTGCTTTTACACGATAACAAACATCACATGATTTAAAAAAGTACAGTGACATACTGTTATATAGCTACACAACACGTTTTGATATTTTTTGATTACATCTCATACCTGTGGGTTTAAACATGCAGTCATGTGAATTTTCTTCTCTCCTTTCACCTTGGCTCTTGGCATGTCAACTGACAAATCTCCCTCAAGTGCTAAAGATAAAGAGGGTCATTCTGAGGCATGAATAGAGGGATGGACATCCCAATGGGATGTTCATCCCCAATGGGATGTCCATCCCCGCTATTCGTGCCGGCTGCCTGTCCCAAATAACTTCCCTGCCGGTTCTGTGGGGAAGTTAGTCAGGGGGGGGGGGGAAAGAGGCGGCCCGTGGGAGGAGAGTGGGTGGGCAGTGGGTGGTCGCCGGCCCTGGAAGTACAGGGCCGATTCTAATGTTGGCCCTGTATGTTCAGGGCTGGCGAATTGGCCTGAGAAGATATTTCACCCCCAGGGTGGAAAAACCTCTCTAGACATTATTTTTTTCACCTTGGGGCACAAAAGGGGCTTGGGGGAGGCAAAGTTAATCCCCTGCAGCCCGATTCTGGCCTTAGGAGGCAGGATCAGAGGTCGGGCTGCGGGGAATTAACTTTGTGGGACAGCGGCAAGCATAGTGGCTTTTAAATGGAGCTGCGGTGCCATGGCAACGGGACACCATGGCACTGCAGCTCCAATTAAAAGCCCTGGCTGAGGGGAGGCGGAGCCTAATGCCGAGCGGGACAGACGGCTAAGGTCGGAGCTCCTGCGGAGCGAGACTGAGAATCCTGAACATTGCTGACTGTGGTAGGATTTTGCTGGTTAACTACTGCGGAGTGCACTGAGGGACATGTCTGGCCCCAAACCTGCAAGGCTAGACTTTGCCGCAATGCAAAGCAACAGTGCAAAGCGATCTAAGACCGAGCCTCCCTCCCCTCAAAAAATGGCGGCCGCCCGGGAACATCCGCAGCCTGAGGCCCTGCAGGAGATCTTAACTGAGCTGCGAGGGATGAAGGAAATGATGCAGGCTAACGGAGAGTCATTAGCGCTGATGCGTGAGGACATCGGGGAAGTGAGAAGCTCCCTAGAAAAACTTTCGGTGCACCAGGAGAAGGTGGAGCACACTGTAGCGGCGCACGAGGAGCGGCTGCGGGTTGTAGACAAACAAGCGAGGCAAATCCGCTCTCTGCAACGGGAACTCGAAGATGGTAATAACCGGGCCCGCAGGAATAATATCCGAATCGTGGGTGTGCCGGAAGGTGCGGAAGGGAAAAACATGATTACCTTCTTACAGAAAATGGTTCCGATGGTGCTGAAGCTCTCTTTTGACATGCCCTTTGAGATTGACAGGGCTCACAGAGTACCATCGCAGGTTCAGCTTACTCACAAGAAGCCTAGGCCGATTATTCTGAGGGCCCTCCGGTACCAGCAGGTGATGGAAATAATGGAGGCGGCACGTTCCCGTTCGCCGGTAGAGTTTGAGAGCCACCGGTTGTTTTTCTATCCAGACTTCGCAAAGAGCACCGTGGATCGCCACAAGAGGTTCCTGGCATTGAGACCACGACTCCAAGGCCTGCAGGCCAGATTTGGCCTTTTGTATCCTGCCCGGATGCGCGTAACTCTTCATAACCAGACAAGAACTTTTGACGAGCCTGAAGCCCTACATCTCTACTTGGAAGAGCAAGAAGCATCGGTAATGAGATGAGGGTATTGGTCTGCCCAACAGGGTGGCTGGTTGTGTAGCAGCTCGTGCTGGAGGAAGGGAAGAAGAAGCTCTGTGAGCAGTGGTGAACTGGACATTGGCTTCATTGTTTTTTTTTTTCTCTTTTGTATGTACTCTCTCATACTCAGGTCGGGGGGTTCTGTACTTTCTGATGGGTGTCTTGCCACAGAATAGATGGATGGATGAATAGGGGTTGGGTGGGGGTCCAGTGTGGTTGTTTCAGGGCACTCGCTTGTATGCATGGATTGCAGTCAGCTAAGTTGGGACGAGACTCTCGCCGCCGGGGCCATCCGGCTCGTCTTGGGCTCGCCCAGTTTTTTCTTGGTTGTTGGGGTATCCCCGGGGCTTACTAACATGAAACTAAGGTGTGGGCAGAATGAGGCTATTTATTGGGACCAGGGGACATGTGTGCCGAAGGGTAGGGGGTGCGGATACATATGTGTGTGGAGGGCATGGTGTGTTTCAGTGGGTGGTGGGGGCACGGGATTTGTGATTGTGCTCTACGGTGGCATTGCCAACAAAGCTCCAGATGGTTGATAAGTATATGGAATGGCTCAATTAAAAATTCTTTCTTTGAATGTCAAGGGTATTAACAGCCCCCTTAAGAGGAAGAAAATAATCACCTATGGTAAGCATGAGCGGGCTGATATACTGCTGCTTCAAGAAACCCACTTGAATAGAAATGAATCTTTGAAACTCAGCATCAAGCCCTTCACGTTGGTTGCATTCTCAGCTGCAGTGAGTAAACGCAATGAAGTGGCGGTTTTGGTTCGCAGCGCTCTTGCTCCACAAGTCTTGCAATCTCGCTCAGATGCGGAGGGGAGGTGGGTAAAAGTACAACTTAAACTGGGTCTTTTTGGCCTGACTGTCATGAATGTTTATGGCCCCAATGGAGATTGTCCAGAGTTCTTCAATTTTTTGGCTAAAGAAGTGCACTTGGTCAGGGAAGAACATTTTCTTTTGGGAGGGGATTTTAACCAAGTGATTGACCCCCTGACTGATCGGAAGCCACCCAGAACTTCCAGGCCCCCGAAGGCATTGACAATTTTTACATCGTTGATCCGAGACAGGGGACTGATTGATGTGTGGCGTTTGCTGCACCCAAGAGAACTGGAGTTTACTTTTTTTTCTCCACCGCATCAGTCCTTGTCGCGGATTGACTTTCTCCTGGTCTCTAGGAAATTGCTGCCCAACATAGTAACTGCTACTATCCATCCAACACACCTGTCCGATCATGCGTCAGTCTCGCTTTTGTTAGAAACTGCGCAGGCGGCTCCTAATTTCCCTAGGTGGTCTTTTGATAGATCCCTGGTTACGAATGAAGACTTTTGTTTACATATTCGAAGTGCGATAGCTGAGTACTTTCGGTTTAATGCTTTGCAGGATACCGCACTATGGGCCTGGTAGGAGGGCTTTAAGGCCTCCATGAGAGCTACTATCACGAGTTTTGGTATAGCGCAGGCACGGGTGAAGAAGGAGAAGCGCAAGGCTTTGGAGGCTCAGATCAAAGCTGGGGAGCGGGTCCTAGTGGCAAGGTCTGATCCATGTGTGCTTTTGCGGCTGCAGCATTTGCGGTTTCAGTATAATGTGTTGTTGTCGGATGAAGCTGAGCGTAGTATAAAGGCGCAGAAAAGTGTTTATTATTGGGAGAGTAACAAGGCTGGGAAGTTGTTGGCCAGCTCCCTTAAGGCACGGCGAGAGGCTAATCATGTAGCAGCGCTCAGATGCCCCTTGCGGGATCAGCTGGTAGTCACTGATGAAGATATAGCAGAGCTTTTTAGATTGTTCTATGCCAAGCTCTACTCCTCTGAAATTACATTCTCCCAGAGTGACTTTGATGGTTTTGTACACGAGCTGCAGCGGCCCATTTTGGATGAAAGTATCTCTGATATGTTGGGTGAACCGATTTCTCAATCGGAGATCCAGCAGGCCATCCGGTCGCTGGCTTCGGGGAAGGCGGCGGGCCCGGACGGGCTTCCGGCTGAATTTTTTAAAGCATTTGACAAAGATTTGGTTCCCTATATGCAGCAGTACTTTTTGCGGTTGGGTGAGGGGCTTGCGGCAGTGGGTACATTTGCGCAAGCTAACGTGATAGTTCTGGAAAAGCCTGGCAGAGACCCGCAGCTAGTAGGTAACTACAGGCCTATCTCCTTATTAAATACAGATTATAAGATCTTTGCAACTGTCTTGGCTCAGCGATTAAAAGAAGTGTTGCCTAAGTTGATTCACCCAGACCAATGTGGATTTGTTGAAGGGCGCTCGATGGCGGATAACGTGAGACTGCTGTGTCATATTCTGGCAGGCGCAGAGAGCATAAGTAGTCCCTTAGTTGGGCTGTCCTTGGATGCTGAAAAAGCTTTTGATCGTTTAGAATGGCCTTTTTTGTTTGCGGCTCTCAGGTGGTTTGGGATAGGGGAAGGTTTCATTGCGTTGCTTAAGGTCCTCTATACCCACCCGGTGGCCAAGGTGTGTGTAAATGCTACCCAATCGCGGGATATTTGTTTGGAAAGGGGCACTCGTCAGGGCTGTCCTTTATCCCCGAGGCTTTTTGACTTGGCCCTTGAACCATTAATCTTGCGCATCTGGCAGTCGCTAACAATTAAGGGGGTTCAGCTAGGTACTAGAGAAATTAAACTGTCGGTGTATGCTGATGATCCTTTGCTCTTTACAGAGCTGGCGTCAGTACCGTATGTGCTTGAGCAAATGGAGAGGTACTCCGGGCTTTCTGGCTACAAGATCAATTGGACAAAATCGGTTGCGTTCCCACTAAATTCTTATGTTCACAAGGAAGATATGGCCCCATTTCCATTTATGTGGGAGATGAAAATGGTGAAATACCTGGGAGTTTACTATTGCCATCTGTTAGAGGAAACGATGCAGTATAACGCCAATATGCTCGTAAACAAAGTGCGGGAGATGGTTACCAGATGGTCCCCTTTAAATTTGTCTTGGTGGGGTAGACTGGAGACGATTAAAATGACTATCGTCCCTAAGGTCAACTATGTGCTGGAAATGCTGCCAAGTCTTTTACCGGGTTCAGTGTATCAACAGCTGGAAAGGCTGCTGACGCACTTTTTGTGGAGAGCTAAACCCCCCCGGATTGCTCTTAAAAAGCTTAAAGGTGGCAAAGAAGTGGGAGGGGTGAAATTCCCTGACTTTCGCCTATATCATTTGGCATTCCTGTTAAAACAGGGTTCAGGCTGGATTGGGAATGGTTCTGCTCAGCGGCTAGTTTGGCTGGACGTGGAGGAGACCCTTTTGGCACCTTTCCCGCTTCAGTATCTTCCTGGTATGCTGATCCCTGAGGGCAAGCAATGCCCCCCGATGATAGCGGACACACAATTGGCTTTTCGCGCTCTGAGTAGCGCTTTAGGGGTGGAGGGTCAAGAGACCTTTGACCTTCTTCCCCTATGGTTTAATCCAATCTTCAAAATACAACAAAAAGCGTTTGCTTGGAGTAAATGGTACTCCAGAGGGGTGTGGGTTCTTGGGCAGTTGGTGGCGAAGGGGGTGTGGAAGCCGTTTGAGAGATTGCAAGTGGAGTATGGCCTCCCGGGCTCATTGCATTTTCAATGGCTGCAACTTAAACATTGTATTAGTAAGGCCGGGATTGAGATAAGTAGCCCACGGGTTGGGGTAGGGATAATCGGCACCATCCATCAGATGAGGGAGCAGATAATTGGGAAGGGTGCAGCTTCGTATTATTATGATCTATTGTCCCAGCAGAAACGCCTGCAGGTTAGCAGTACGCAGCAGGGCTGGGAGCTTGATGCTGAGTTTTCCCTTTCGCCGCATGATTGGCGACGATTTTGGTCTAAGCAGACAAGAATCTCTAAATCTGCTGCGATCACTAAGACGTTGTTCTTCTTTGCTCACAGAGCTTACTATACCCCAGCCAGGGTTAGCAGATGGGGCAAGGGGGGAGAAGTGCGCTGTTGGTCTTGCCAAGGTGGACAAGGCACACTTGCTCATACTGTCTTTGAGTGTTCTTGTTTGCATGCTTTCTTTTTTTTTTTTTTAAACCTTTATTTAGAAATTTTCAGAATAAACAGACCAAAAAACAAAACATGAACATAAAAAAGATAAGTGAAACACAACATACAAAAGGCTAATACAGACAGGTGCACTACCAATTCTCGACTAACTTGAACATCAGGGCTCACAAAAGGAGGGGAGAGGGGAAAGACCGTGGATGCCACTTCTCCTATGTAAGATCTACCCAGCATTTAACGCTGTTTCATGCAGGGGTGTCCCACTTCCTGAGTAAATTTCTAAAGGTGGGGTTCTGTTGGACGTAAGCCATCTCACAAGACCGATGGTAGCAGACTAAATTCCACCAGTATGCATAGCTCAGTGTACTGAATGACTTCCAGTGGCTCATGATGGCTTTCAGTGCCAGACTCAGCAGTAAATCAAACATGGCAAAGTGCTCCTTTTGGAGGTTCGGTACCTCCGCCAGCAATTTATAGATGACTATCTGGAAAGACAATGGTGAGGTGACCCCACAGACCCTCTGCACGCGCTTCCATACCCCTTGCCAGTAGTCGGACAGCAGAGGACAGTAATAAAGCATGTGTGCCAGGGTACCCACTTCGGATGCACAGGACCAGCATTGATCATTTTCCTGCACTTGCCACTTGGAAACCTTGACTGGGGTTAAATAGGCACGGTGTGCGAGTAAGTATAACATCTGTGTAAGTGAGGCAGATCTCGAAAGCCGCACTTGAGATCCCCAGAAGAGAGACCACTTGTCTGAGGTTGCTAGGGGACCTGCTTCAGCTTCCCACACCAACTGTGCACCTCTGGGACTGTGACCACCCGCTGCTCTGAAGAGCTCCACATACTTTGAGATCTGTCTTGTTCCTGCCCGAAATTCCAGCAACCGCTGGTATGAGGGACGTCCACTGGTTATATGTATTGGTGTCACATCCGCTTTACTTAGACAGTGTCGTAACTGACCCCATTGAAAGAGGCACTTGTAAGGAAGCTGGAAATCTCGTTGCAATTCTGCGAAGGTTTTGTATCCCTGTCCACTAAGTAAGTGGCCCAGAGAGAAAACCTCCTTCCTTATCCATGAATTCCATGCAAAGCTTGTCCCTCCTATTTTAAACCGTTGATTGAACCACAGCGGGGTGACATCTGTGTAGCTCTGCCCATCTTCCAAGAGTGGGAGCAACATGTTAAAGGCTTGTTGAGTGGCTTGTAGAATCTCATCGCCCTTTCGGACACAACGTACAGCTGCCCCAATGCATTGTCGGAGTGGGAGAGGGTCGCTCATCGCGGTCTCTACGCGAAGCCAGATGGGAGCTCCGAGGACGTCTGGTTCTTCCGCCCACCAGGAGCCCTGGCGCAAGATGGCTGCGGCGGCGTGGTACCAGTAGAAATCCGGAAAGTGGACCCCTCCCTGCTTCTTAGGGAGCTTTAGTTTCCAAGCTGCTATACGTGGTATTTTCTTCTCCCATAGGAAAGCCAGTAATTTCTTCTCTACCTCCTGGTAAAATTTCTTGTCAAAGAGCACTGGGATCATGCTTAGTATATAGGTGAGCTTGGGGACAATTAACATTTTGATAGTTTCCAGGCGGCCCCACCAGGACAGGTTTAGGGGCGACCACCTCTGGGCACACTCTTGCAGAATCTCATTGCAACGGGTCTTGGTACGAGAGATCGTATCTGCCAGGATGGTTCCATATGTGACCCCCAAGTACTTGAACAACAATTTTTCGACCTGAAAGGAGTATCGCTTAAGCATGTCTTCTGAGACTGTAGACGTAAGCGGTATACTTATCGTCTTATCCATATTTAATTTGTATCCTGAAATGCAAGCGTATTCTGAAATAACTCGCAAGGTAGCGTCCATCGAGTTCACATTAAGGAACAATAAAAGATCGTCTGCATAGGCTGAGACTTTGCAATGATATCCTTCCAGTGGCATGCCCTCTATACTGGACATTTGTCGGATTTTGAGAAGTAGGGGTTCCAAGGCTAAATTAAACAACATGGGGGACAGAGGACAACCTTGCTAGTACCTCTTGTAAGTGTGAACTCTCGAGAAGTAGTGCTATTCGCCGCCACCCGAGCTGTAGGTTTGGTGTATAGCAGTTGAACACTCTGCAGGAAACTGCTGGGAACCCCCATCCAGCGCATGGTTTGGGATAGATACGAAAATTTGACCTTGTCGAATGCTTTCTCTGCGTCTAACGCAAGGCCGACGATGGGCTGGTCTATCTCCTGCGCTTTCCGGAGGACATGGGCAAAAAGTCGCCCATTATCTACCGTGGATCGCCCTGGCATGAACCCACATTGATCGGGATGGATAAGTGCGTCCAGGACCTTAGACAGTCGGTTAGCAAGAATCTTGGCGTATATTTTGTAATCTGCATTCAGTAGGGAGATAGGTCTATAATTTCCCACATTCTCCGGGTCCCTGCCCGGCTTGGGGTGTATCACTATCGTCGCCGCTGCCAGGGCACCGACATCTGGGAACTCCTCTCGCATTCCATCGTAATAGAACAGTAGCTCCGGGAGCAGTAATTCAGAGAAGGCCTCGTAAAATTCCACTGGCAGTCCGTCAGGGCCACTTGCCTTGCCCTTGGCAAGTTGCCTAAGAGCGACACGAGCCTCCTTGGAAGTAATCGGTACAGCCAATAGCTGCTGTTGCTGTTGCGTAAGCTGAGGTCCCGTGATTGTGGAAACAAAGGCAGAAAACGCCGATTCATCACATACAACTTCAGATTGATAGAGCTTAGAGTAGAAAGCTTCACATATCGCTAGGATCGCGTTGTCTGAGACTTGTAATACTCCTGTTAGATCTTTCAAGCCGGAAATCCGTGTCACAGCACGCTTTGCTTTTAGGGTGTTCGCAAGCAAGGAGCTAGCTCGGTTACTGTCGTGGTAACATCTCCCCTGCTGTAGTTTAAAGGATTCACTAACCTCTGCTTGTAGGAGGGCGTTATATTGGATCCGAAGCCTCTGCAGGCGTATGGGAACTGTCGGGTCCGCCCGCCGGGCCAATAATCGCTCACCAGCTCGGATTTCTACCTCCAATTCTGTCCGTCTCTTCACCTCTTCTTTACGCTTACGAATTTTGTAGGCCGTCATGTGCCCACGGGCACAGGCCTTGAAGGCCTCCCACCAGGCCCATGTTGAGGTATCCCCAAGTTGATTCTCTGCAAAGTAGTCTGAGATATTTTTCTTCATGGTAGCACAGAATACTTCGTCCGCTATCCAGGCCTTCTCAAAGTAGAACCGCCCCTGCGGCTTTCTTCCAGGGCCCACACTGAGATCTAATAGTACCGCGGAGTGGTCTGAGACTGTACGTGGGAGCATACTTGTGCCCATCACCTTAGGTAGTAACGTCTTGGACGTAAGAAAGTAGTCAATGCGGGTTTGCGAATTGTGGGGCAGCGAATAAAAGGAGTATTCCTTGCCATCGGGATAAAGGAGTCTCCAGGGGTCCAACAGTCCGACCAATTCCCGCAGATTCTGAAGTACCAGCGACGCCTGAGGTTTGCGTTGCGGCTTATATGGAGTTCTGTCTAACAAGGGGTCAGGTACAAGATTAAAGTCGCCCCCTAAGACAATGTGCGACGAGCCTGTGCCCAGGAGCTCCTGAATAACCTGGACAAAAAACTGCGGGTCATCTGCATTGGGACCATATATCGTCATGAAAATGTATGAGTCTCCATTCAATTGAGCTGATACCCTGGCCCAGCGCCCGACTGGGTCCGCTTTGGTCTCTTTGATTTCCAATGGGAGGGATTTCTTTACAAGTATGATGACTCCACCCTTCTTCCTGAGGGCTGGAGCTGAAAGGACATTCCGATACGTCTTGTCCGCAACTTTGTAAGACTCAGAGAGGGACAAGTGGGTCTCTTGTAGGTAGACTAAATCTGCCTTCTGATGTTTACAATGTCAGGATTTTCTTCCTCTTGAGGGGGTTCGAGATGCCCTTAACATTTAGGGATAGCACCCGCACTTGGCAACTAGCCATACTTGATCTTACTGGGATGTACACTTATGGCATTCACGGTCATTTGCCCCTGAAGTAAGACATTAACATATCGCTGTTCTACGGCCTTGCAACCTGGCTGCACTGTGCCACTAACTAATGTAACTTGCATGGCGAGTCCCTTACTGCCCATCAGGCCCACCCACCCCCCTCCCAACATTAAAGAAGTAAGAAATACAATATTGTAGACATAATAACCACATTTGGTGAAGCATATCTAGGCTACAATTCCCCTATATCCGATGAACATGCTTCTATGGATTACAATGTTGCATAACAGGTTATACATTGACTAAGCATTAATTAGCATAACCAGCGTACAAATATGCTTACAAACCAGGCTGCTCAAACTGGGAGTCAGGACTAACATCTCCATCTAAGTCCAGTCTACCCCACGTCCATCCAGACTCGTTCTTGTAGAAAAGCCCGCAGGGTTGGACCGTCCGTAAAGGTGCGGGTATTGTTATCCAAGGTGACCCTCATGTTAGCGGGATACAGTAGGCCGAAGCGCGCCTCTAACTGCTGCAGCAAAGGCCTGCAGGCCAAGAGCTCCTTCCGTCGCAGGGCCGTCTGCTTACTGAGATCCGGAAAGAAAGTGACCTTCTGCCCATCCACTTGCACGTTCTGCCGTCGTCTCGCTGCCTGCATGATATGCAGCACATGTTGGTATCTGAGCGCTTTTACAACAAACGGCCGAGGCCTCGGAGTATGAGTGGACGGATGCGACGGAACTCGGTGAGCACGCTGTAATTCCAGGGGCCGTTCAAAAGTGATTCCTAGGATCTCCGGGATTAGCTTCTCGAGATAGGCAATAGGATCCGACCCCTCCCGGCCCTCCAGGATCCCGAGGATGCGTATGTTACTTCTCCGGGCTCTATTTGATTGGTCTTCGACGTGTACCTCGAGTGCCGCCACCCTCTTAGCTAGCGGGCCCATCTGTGCCAGTACTGAGGACTGTCGGTCCACCTCGGTCTCAACGTCCTCTATGCGTCTGGCCAGCTCCCCTGTACGATCTCTCAACTCGTGCAAGTCTTCCTTCACCTCCGTTAACGCCCCGGAGTTAGCGGTGACGATTTCTTTTACTGCTCGGAGCTCTTGCAGTATTTCCCGCAGCCCCTCCGAGGTAATTTTGTCGGGCCCTGTTTTCTGCGGGGAGAGGAGCTCCTGTTTGGCTCGCTTGTTAGATTGCCCCGTTGGTTGCTGAAAGTCCAATTTTGCTGGCTTTAACGCAGCCATCTCTCTGTCGTCCGTTCTGAGCACTGATTAGTGGGTACCAGGGGACCCTTTGCCAGCAAGAGCTCTGGATTCTTTAATGTTGAGAGGGAGCCCCGATCTTAAGCGGCCATCTTCCACCGTAGCAGACTCCGCCCCCCTGCATGCTTTCTGGTCAAAGGTCTGGGAGCGGATACAGCTGGTCTTGGACTTTCGCGCTGTGTTGTCCTGGAGGATCAACTGTTTCCGCTCCCTTGCTGCTATTCCGACGTTACAAAAGAATTGCTTCTTTCTATTAGATTTTATGTTAGGAATTGCGATATACCTGATTGTATCTAATTGGAACCACACCTATGATGTTAATTGGGTGTCATGGTGGAATCAAGTTTGCTTGTATAGCAAGTATGAGCAGATGCCTCGTAAAGGGGTTCAGCAGTGGTCTACTTCCGCACCACGATGGGCCGCTTTGCGAGAGTTTATCGCACACAGAGCTACTCGTGCTGATTACTAAGCCGGGTAGGTGGGAGGTTTTACAGTGGCTCCCATGTATGTGTTTTGGGGATGTGGGGTTTGGAGGGCCTATTCCGCGTTGTGATGACCGATGATGTTAGTAAGCTCCGGGGGGGGGAGGGGAGGATGGGGGGGGGTTGTTGGTCGTGGGCTATAGGTTTCTGGGTTTAGGTTTTCGTTAGGGTGTGGGTTTATTCATTTCTTGTTATTCAGGGGGGGGGGGTTATTGTACCTGCTTTGTATATTTCTGTTTGTTATGTAAAATGCTATAAATAAAGATATTAAAAAAAAAAAAAAAGCCCTGGCTGAGATAGCCGAGCCAGCTCTGTACGTGCAGGCCGGGACTGAATCACAGTCCCGGCCAGCACGTACAGTGCTGTTCGCGTTTCTGATCCCGCTGGGCTAGACATGCCCCGCAGGTTCAGAATCGCAATCTCCTTTATACGTCCGGGTCTGCCTAGACATACAAAAGAGTTCTATATCTTGAATGGAATTGGGCCCAAAGAGAATTGAGCATGCATCATTTAGAAATATCACAATATTTAGGTTCCTCTTAGTAAGTAATATGTTCAGTCCATTTATTCAATAGATTTTCTGGTTTCTGTGCATGACAATCGTGTGACCATGCTATCAAGGACATTTTTCAGAATAAGCATGCTAATCTTGCATCACATGTTAAGTAACATTTTAATGTGCATGTTATTTTTTTTCAAGGCTACACTAAACATTTTAGCATGAGTTTTGTTGCATAGGTCTGTAGATTATAATCAGCAACAAAATGGATTCTGTCTTTAAATTTAACATATATTAAGATAGCTTATTTCCTAGCTTCTAGATTTCTCTTTTCCTTTTGCAGGGTTTTTCTTCCTTTTTACGGTACGGTACAGCACATTCGCTTTTAGCCTGACCTGAAAACTAAAAAAGTAAGAATTCACCGATAAAGTCCCCAAACATTAAACTCTTTTTCTTTTGTCGGAGTGTACCGAGGGAGGAATGAAACTGAATATTCATCCACACCTGCCAATAGACTCCTTTTATTCAAAAATAGGTTCACCTCGATATATTATGTGTTTTTTAAAAAAATTTTCATCACTTATCTGGAACAAGCCGTAGCTAAAATGCAAAATTCCCACACCGTTGCCTTTCAAGAAATTGTCACGACGTGCACATTTCAGGAGTTATTCCATGTCTCAAGTGCTCTCATCCAATAGTCATTTGTAACTATGCCAAAAAAATGCCGTCAAACGGCTTTGAAGGACTCTATTCAATCATCATTGGCTGAGCCATAACACTTCAAAGGAGAACCACCAATGAAAACAGGGAACACCCCACATGCAGGGGAATCCCTAATGTCATTGGTTAATCCTGACAAACCATATCTTATGATGTCATCTGAGGAATCACAAGAGACTGTTCCAATCAATCTCTCGATTAAGACCATTAGGGTGTATGGTATTTAAAATATATATCCAACGCTGCTCAAGCCATTGGAGTCTATGTGTTCTGTCCCCTCCCCGCGGATCTCGGGGAACTTGGTCTATAATTGTCCAACGTAAATCCTCAAACACATAGTGATAAGTCACACAGTGATCTACCATCGGAGCTGACATAATTTGTTGACGCATATGCGATGCATGTTCCGCAAGCCTCACACAGGCAATACAAAACATAAACCACATAAGATGACAAGCAATTTGTAGTCCAACGGCGGGTGTATTCTTGGGCTGAAAGTGGATGCCGCTAAACTAATCCTGAAATTGTCGTTGAACAATAATTGCACCGGTCTATCAATTGGCGAAGCTGATTTAACCAAATAATCACTTAGATTTGACCCTCTAGAAAAGGCAATCTTCAAAGACTTCACCAATTGATAGACCGGTGGATCCACCGTTATGTTCACGGGGTCATGAACCTTGCAATGATTGCAATTATTATTCAACGACGATTTCAGGATTAGTTTGGCTCCACAGCCCACACTGCTAGCACTGTTGCCAGTATTGGCCTGCCAATGTGCATAATGAGGAGCAAGGTACCGTGGGAATAGCCTGGATAGGGTGGCCTGGCCTGGATGTATCTGCACACGGCATAGGGCAATGGCAATTGTAGTGCCTGGCCACCACCTGCACGGACAGGGTGGCCATAGCATGTCCTGCTGGGAGGTCACTCTCACCCTGACTGAGCAGTGACCATGGCATGGCTAGGTTCCCCCCATAATGTTTTATAGTATTTCTCTCATGTGATATTTATGGGTTTCCTTTTGGGGCCCAATCGCTTACTTATCTGCTTGGTGTGTATGCTGACATCCCCGTTCTGAGTACATGAATCTCCTCCAGGACCATGCACTATGGACTAGCTGGCGGACTGTCTACAGCTAGTATGTGTCTTGCTGGAGCAACTTGCAGGGTGCAGCGGCTGGAGGCTTGCTGCTGGAGAATATCAGATAATGGTGGGGGGCAGCTGAGCATTTCCAGGCCTGCCGTCTGTCTGCTATTGCGTTATGGATGTGTAACGCTCTGTCTGTTCCCCAGCAGGATAGGGGTTGCTGGTCCCCTCTACTGCTGCCATTGTAGGGAGGTAGACGGTGGATCTATTGGTGGGTGATCCTGTTTCCCACCCTGTGCCCCAGAGGGTGGGTTGTGTGGTGGTACATGATCTGCCCATGGGTCCATACCCCTTCCCCTACTGCAGGTAACCATGGCACCAACACAGGATATGCACTATTCTGGGTGCATCATTGCCCTTAGGGACTAGACATATCCGGGACATACAGCAGGGCACAGATGTATCCTAGGTGTGTCTAACGGAACTACCTATCACACACTGATGGGGACCTGCAGCATGGCGTAGTTCAGCCATGAATGGTGCTGTGGACCTGGTGCTGGGCGCCCCACCTCAACCTTAGGGTGGGCACAGTACCCGCACAATGTGACTGTCTGTGGCTACTCTGTGGCAGTACCACACATGGTCTGTTCCCCCTACCTGGCCGAGGTGCTGTGGGGGTGCATACCCAATCTTGTGCCCATCTGTCAACTGCTGATTTGTATGTGCAGTGCATCATGGGTACGGATGGGTTAACCCTATCCTGGTAACCACAGCATACAGTTTGTGTGGTGACGTGCAGTCCTACAGCCATCCAGGGCTTTGTTCACAGCCTTATAAGTTGTCCTATAGGGGACATTATAGGGTGCCTTGGCGGACAGTACACTTTCTAATGTGCCCTATGGAGTGCGTTATGGGGTGCCTTATGCGGCACCTTAGGTTATGCCACCGTGAGGGTGTGTTTGCTGGCAGCACAAATTAAAATACATGTCAAATGCCTCACCAATCACAACTTAAATGTAAAGGGTGCTGCCTCAGCCAGCCTTATACATTAGGCCCACTGGGGAATTGAACCCATGACCCCTGTACCATCCGCCAGTGTTGTAACCATTGTGCTACAGCTCTGCTGCTGTGACTGTATGCCTGCATGCCTTCTTAAGATTAGCGCACGGTAACGTGCCCTGTAGCGCTCGTTCATTTATGGCGCCTTGTAACGCGTGTTCTCGGCACGTTCTCGGCAACGATGTACCGCCCATGTCCTTATTTGTGATTTCTGTCTCTAACGTGGCTCCTAACGCGAATCGCACTAACACAGTTTAGTAAACATACCCCATAGACTCCAATGGCTTGAGCAGCATTGGATATATATTTTAAATATCATACACCCTAATGGTCTTAATCGAGAGATTGATTGGAACAGTCTCTTGTGATTCCTCAGATGACATCATAAGATATGGTTTGTCGGGATTAACCAATGACATTAGGGATTCCCCTGCATGTGGGGTGTTCCCTGTTTTCATTGGTGGTTCTCCTTTGAAGTGTTATGGCTCAGCCAATGATGATTGTATAGAGTCCTTCAAAACCGTTTGATGGCGTTTTTTTGGCATAGTTGCAAATGATTATTGGATGAGAGCACTTGAGACAGGGAATGACTCCCGAAACCTGCACGTTGTGACAGTTTCTTGAGAGGCAACGGTGTGGGAATTTTGCATTTTAGCTACGGCTTGTTCCAGATAAGTGACGAATTTTTTTTAAAAAAACACATAATATATCGAGGTGAACCTATTTTTGAATAAAAGGAGTCTATTGGCAGGTGTGGATGAATATTCAGCTTCATTCCTCCCTCGGTACACTCCGACAAAAGAAAAATAGTTTAATGTTTGAGGACTTTATCGGTGAATTCTTACTTTTTTGGATATAATTGTATTCACTGGGATGGGGTTCGTTTTTATAGTTGACCTGAAAACTAAGCAATCTGAGTTATTTATACAATAATGCTGTTCTTCTGTTTTAAATCCTGTTATGAAACTGTCCTGCATCAGCCCATGCATTGTTTTCAATTTTTGGAAAATATATTCCCTTACAAATAGATTTTCTTTTTGAATGGAATGGAAATGTGTTCAGCAAAGCTGAAACCCTGTTAGGGGACTCAGAAATGTCCATTCTTCTGCAACTTTAACCATTCCTAGAAAATTAATCTTTGGTATTCATGGCTTTACATTATAAATTGTGCTATTCTTTCTCCGGCTTTGTATTTCTTAAAGCAGTTCTTTGCAAAGATATTCCATTTTTCATACTGATTCAGGCTTTTTGCCATGTGTGAAAAACATGTTTCAGTGTTTAAATCATTTCATGACTTCTATCTTTATTCAGGATGTTTCTGTTATTGTTGTTCCATTGACATCATTTCTTTAGTTTTAGTTTCTCATTTAATAAACCTCTATCATGTTGCAGTTTTTCAGTAATATACTTTCACATGTTGGTAGTATATGGAACTTACACCTGGGTGCCACTAGAAAAGGTTTCTGAAAACTATCTCAAGAGACCACACAATCAGGAATTTCAGGTATCTGAAATGAATGTGCATGAGATAGATTTGCATATAATAAGTCTGCAATGCAAGCAAATTTATCTCATGCTATTCATCTTGGATATCCTGAAACCCCAACTGACTTTGGGGTCCTCAAGATAGATTTTGAAAATCCCTTACAAATATAATTATGAATATAGAAGAAAAAAATCAATTAGCTTTTTTGAAATCTTACTTTTCTTAAAATCCTAAAGATTGGTTCTTAGTTAGAATGGGGCCCCCAGGACAACTACTGGATAGGTGCGAGAAAAAAGGACTATTGGGGGTAGCTCAATTCTTCCAATGAGGAGAATTCTTGCCCTTTGAGATTGTGCTGGATATGTTTTCTTTGGAAATCAGGATTTTTATGGGTACTTACAAATTAGGCACTTCCTCTTGCAAAAGCAGTTGCAGGAGGTCCCAGCAAAGGAAAATACCAGGTTTGAGGCCCTCCGCCTGGGACTTTTTGGAAAGAAGGGCGTCCTCTCTAAGGTAAACAAGGGGTTCATTGTAGTAGGGAGGGAGAAAGAGGGGTTTATGCTCATTGGAGTGGGACCTGGGGATCTCATGGAATGGGAGAAATAGAAGGATATTTTTATGACCATAGCGAAGCTTTCGGTATTGACGAACCTGGTAGAGAATGCATACAGGATGCTCTATCGATGGTACAACTTGTCACTGGTGTGGTTGAACCAGGTGGGAACCACCAGGTCCATGGACTGCTGCAGGCAATGCGGGGCCCAAGAAGATTTCTTCTACATGTGATGGACCTGCCCAGTGGAGCAGCAGTACTCGGAGAAGGCCCTTGGATTGATGGAGGAGATATTAGGATGAGGCCTTCCAAGGGACTCTGCTGTGTACCTGCTGCATAAGCAGGACCCGGGCTGTCCTCTAGGTCAAAGGGGGCTATGGAGACATCTTATTGTAGCAGCCCATTGTGAGATAGTTTGGCACTGGAATCAGGCCTTACTACTAGGTATATATAAGAACATAAGAACATAAGATATGCCATACTGGGTCAGACCAAAGTCCATCAAGCCCAGTATCCTGTTTCCAACAGTGGCCAATCTAGGTCATAAGTACCTAGCAGTTTCCCCAAAAGACACAGGTTCCACAATGCTTGTATTGGGTCAAGCAGTGATATCCCGTGTCCCTTTTAATAATGGTTTATGGACCTTTCCTCCAGGAACTTGTCCTAACCTTTTTTAAACCCAGCTACACTAACAGCTTTTACTACATCCTCCGGTAACAAATTCCAGAGTTTGATTACACGTTGAGTGAAAAATATTTTCTCTTATTAGTCTTAAATAGTTTACCCTGTAGCTTTATTACATGTCCCCTAGTCTTTTTCTTTTCTGATGAGGTAAACAATCAATCTACGTTTACCCGTTCCACTCCATTCATTAATTTGTAGACCTCTATCATATCTCCCCTCAGCCGTCTCTTTTTCAGGTTGAAGAGCCCTAATCTTTTTAGCTTCTCCTTATAGGGTATCCTTCCATCCCCTTTACCATTTTGGTGGCTCTTCTCTGTACCTTTTCTAATTCTGCTATATCCTTTTTAAGATAAGGTGACCAGAACTGCACACAATATTCAAGGTGCGATTGCATCATGGAACACTACAGAGGCAGCGTAGTTACTCACCTGTAACAGGTGTTCTCCAGGAGCAGCAGGAATCAGTCCTCACATATGGGTGACGTCGGCACCGACGGAGCCCTCGCGGAGCAATTTTCCCCAGCTTTCAAAGAAAGCCTTTGGGAATTGCAGCGCGTATGCGCGGTCGCCTTCCCGCCCAAGGGTGCCATCTTAGCCAGTCAGATGACATAGCTAAAAAAGACAGCATAAAAATATGCAAAAAAACTTAAGCAGATGATTGCAACTCCACGGGGAGGAGGGAGGGTTGTGAGGACTGATTCCTGCTGCTCCTGGAGAACATCTGTTACAGGTGAGTAACTACGCTTTCTCCAGGACCAAGCAGGAAGTCAGTCCTCACATATGGGACTCCCAAGCTTAAGGCTACCGGAGACCCTAAGCACAAAAATGAGCTCCCTCTAGCTCAGCAGCACAGAAGGAAGGAATCTTCGCTGAATTATTACCCACCGGTAGCCCACATCCAGGATGGAGGGTAGGAGTTGCTCAAACCTCAAAGAGATTACGGAGGACTGCCTGTCCGAAAGCACTGTCCCTGCGGGACTCCCTCTCGAGACAGTAATGGACCGCAAAAGTCTGGCTCGAAGACCAAGTAGCGGCCCGGCAGATGTCTGCCAGCGGAACAGAGCGGAGGTAAGCCACTGACGTAGCCTTTGCCCGAACGCAATGAGCCGTGACTCGACCTTCCAAGGAGAGTCCGGCTGCCCCATAAGCCCAAGTGATACAGTCCGCAACCCAGATGGACAGAGTACGCTTGGAGACTGGGAGCCCCAATTTATTGGGGTCAAAAGACACAAAAAGCTGAGAAGCTTTACGGTGCTCCCGCGTACGGTCAAGGTAGAAGTTCAACGCCCTTCTACAGTCCAGGGTATGGAGGACCGTTTCAGCTCGGCTGGAGTGTGGTCTGGGAAAGAAGGTCGGAAGTACCACCTCCTGATTGATGTGAAAAGGGGAGACCACTTTTGGAAGAAATTTTGGGTGAGTCCGCAGGACTACCCTATTTTTGTAGAACTGAGTGTAAGGGGGATCAGACACGAGGGCCTGCAATTCACTTACGCGTCTAGCGGAAGTGAGGGCTATCAAGAACAATGTTTTCCAAGAAAGAAAATGGAGAGAACAGGTAGCCATAGGTTCAAAAGGCGGACAGGTGATCCGCTGTAAAACCACATTCAGATCCCAGTCAGGCGCTGGCGGGCGCAGAGGTGGTTTAAGCAGAAGGAGACCTCGGAGAAACCTCGCCACAAGAGGGTCGCTGGAAAGAGGTCTGCCGTCCACTGGCACATGATGTGCTGAAAGAGCACTGAGGTGAACTTTGACGGAGTTGGACTTAAGTCCCAGATTAGAGAGGTATAGCAAGTACTGCAGGATCACCGACACCGGGCAGGAGAAGGGATCCTGAGACTGTTGGGTACACCAAACGGAAAAGCGACGCCATTTAAGGGCGTAGCATTTGCGGGTAGAAGGGCACCGAGAAGCTAGGACGACCTCTTCCACCTCTGCCGGCAGGAGAAGGGGAGCAAGGACTACCCTCTCAGCAGCCAGGCCATTAGATTGAGAGATCTGAGGTTGGGGTGTAGCAGAGACCCCTGATCCTGAGTGAGGAGATCCGGTTGTAACCCCAGAGGGAATGGATCCTCTACCGCTAATTGCAGCAGGAGTGGAAACCACGGCTGTCTGGGCCAGCGAGGGGCCACCAGGATCATGAAGGCTTTGTCTCGGAGAACCTTGAAAAGAGTTCGAGAGACTAGCGGGATGGGAGGAAAAGCATACAGAAGGCTCTCCGACCATGAGAGTAGAAAAGCGTCTGCCGCAACTCGAAGGGGATGTGGCTGACGAGAGCAGAAGCGAGGAAGCTGCCGGTTGAGAGGGCTGGCAAAGAGATCCATCGTGGGGAGGCCCCACTTTAGAAAGAGCTTCTGAACTACCAAGGGATCCAGGCGCCACTCGTGTGGCTGGAGGATCCTGCTGAGTTTGTCCGCCAGGCAATTTTCTTGGCCTGGGAGATAAACTGCCTTGAGAAGAACGCCGTGACTGACGGCCCAAGAGCAGAGCTTCTGTGCTTCCCGACAGAGAAGGAAGGAGCCCGTGCCCCCCTGCTTGTTCACGTAGAACATGGCAACTTGATTGTCCGTCTGGACAAGGACGGACTGGTGAGAGGTCAGGTGGGAGAAGGCCTTGAGAGCCAGGCGGATCGCTCTGAGCTCCAGGAAGTTGATCTGCTGAGCAGACTCCCACGTGGTCTGGAGGCCCTGAGTACGTGCCCCTTGGCAATGTGCCCCCCAGCCCAGGAGGGATGCATCTGTTGTCAGCACCTGGGCCGGCTGAGGTGACTGAAAAGGCATGCCGAGTACCAGGTTCGGCCGATGAAGCCACCACTGGAGAGACGAGGCCAGCGGCTCGGAGACGCGCACTAGGTCTGCTAGGCCGCCTGTGGCTTGTTGCCACTGCTTGCGAAGACACCATTGAGCAGGCCGCATATTCAGGCGGGCATTGGGGGTCACATGGACGGTGGAAGCCATATGGCCGAGTAGTCTCAGGAAGCGCCTGGCGGAGACCAGGGGCTGGCTGCGAAAACGGTCGGCTAGGTCCATGAGCCGTTGAGCCCTGTCGAGCGGTAGGAACGCTCGTGCCTGAGGAGTGTGCAGCCTTGCGCCGATGAACTCGAGATCCTGTGAGGGGAGCAAAGTGGACTTTGCAAAGTTTATAACAAAACCCAAGTACTGCAGAAGAGTCACCATGCGGCGTGTGGCGTTGGTGACCTCCGGAGCGGACGCTGCTCTGATGAGCCAGTCGTCGAGGTACGGAAAGACATAGAGGCCGTGAAGCCGGAGATGGGCCGCCACCACCGCGAGACATTTTGTGAAGACTCGCGGTGCGGAGGACAGGCCAAAGGGCAGTACTCTGTACTGGTAATGATTTCCTGCCACCACAAACCTTAGGTATTGGCGGTGGCTTGGGTGGATGAGGATGTGCGTGTAGGCATCCTTTAGATCCAAGGAGCATAGCCAATCTCCCTGCTGGAGGTAGGGCAGAAGGATTCCAAGGGTAAGCATTTTGAACTTCTCCCGCACGAGGAACCTGTTGAGGTTGCGCAAGTCCAGGATGGGTCTGAGGCCTCCTGTCCTTTTTGGTACTAGAAAGTACCTGGAATAAAAGCCTTGACCTCTCAGGTGGTGGGGCACCGGTTCCACCGCCTGTTCCTGTAGAAGACCTGCTAACTCCTGAAGGAGTAAGTCCCTGTGCAAAGGGAGTCGTGGAGGTTCTCCCGGGAAATAGGAGGGAGGGACCTGGTGGAAGTGGAGAAGATAGCCTTCTCTTACGACTTGAAGCACCCAGGCATCTGAAGTGATGCTGGACCACCTGTGGGCGAAGTGAACCAGCCGGCCTCCGGTGCTGGGAGGAGCCAGCGGAGGGGGAGAGGCTATGCTTAAGGAGTCAAAAGCCCCCACCCTGCTGAGCAGGGGCTGGTGGTGCAGGCTTGGGGGCTTGCTGCCTACGGGACCCGTTACCCCGTCCCTTGGCCTGCTGGCCCTGTTGGGGAGCTGCAGGGGCCTGATATTGGGGGTAGTGTTTGTAGGCAGCCGCCTTTCTCGGGTAAAAGGACTTCTTTCCCGAGCCCTTCTTTTTCTGGGAAGGGGCGGAGGTCCTCCTAGAAAGCCTAGTCCTGGTGAGAGTCTCCGTCTCGATTTGTGCAGCCTTTTCAGCCATGGGCTTGCCGAAGAGGTTTTCGCCTCGGCAGGGGACATCGACCAACTTGTCCTGCACCCAGGGCTCAAGGTCAGACGACTGAAGCCAAGCCTGTCGGCGGGCACCGATGCCGGCTGCGGCCACTCGAGCCGATGCTTCAAAGCCATCATAGGCTGCTCGGGATATGAATTTTGAGCATTCCCGAATGCCAGTGGACAAGGCCAGGAACCTCCGCAAAGGTTCCTCGGACAAACCAGCGGAGAATCCGGCTAGCTCTTTAGCCAGGTCTCGGAGATACATGCCCATGTATAGCTGGTAGGTCTGGACACGACACGCAAGCATAGAGCCCTGGAAACACTTCTTACCAAGGCCATCCAGGTTACGGGCCTCCCTGCCAGGAGGCACCGAGGAGTGCATCTTCTGGCTCTTAAGACGATGCATGGCCGATTCCACTACCATGGAATGGTGTGGTAGCTGTGCTTTTTGGAAGCCAGGGCTCTTGCGGACTCGATAGATAGAATCGACCCGCTTGCTCAGGACCGGCGAGGAGGCCGGACTCTCCCACATGCGGAAGAGTAGTCGTTCCAGCATGGGAGGAACCGGTACAGTAAAGTGTTCCCTGGCGGGAGAGTCATACTGGAGGGCGTCGAGCTCTTCGGCTCGAGGCTCCTCCTCGGGATCCGCAGGGAAGGCCAAAGCCTTGGCCATATCCCTGACGAAGTCCGAGAACCAGGCATCCTCCGGGGGGGACTGCTTCCGAGGTTCGGACTCGGGTGAGTCCGAGGGGACACACCGAGTCCGAAAAGAATCAGGTGACTCTTCCTCTTCAGACTCCCAGACCGACTCCGACGAGGAATCAGTGGGGTCGGCCCGGGCAGGCCGCGGCGCCTGCCGCCCCGATGCCGAGGGAGTCGGCGTCGGTGACCTCGGTCCCGAACGGGAGGCCGAGGGTGACCTCGACCGAGGATCGACTCGAGTTCGCATGGACTCGAGGATCGGCTCGGTCTCCGGGGTCGACTTAGACGTCGACGTCCCGGTGGTCGGGGCAGTGGCGCCAGCGAGGCTAGCGAGCAGTGCCCGCTGCTGGTCCATGAAGGCAGACAGTCTGCTCTCCAAGGCCGTCAACCTGAGTCCGACCTCAGGTGACCCAGCAGCCCCCGACTCGGGCCCCGACGGCGTCGGGCCCGACGTCGGTGGTCTCAGAGGCGAGTCCAGGAGGACCACAGGACTTACCCGAGCAGGCAGCTCCGACTCCAGGCGAGGTCGCTTCGAGAGGTGCTCCTTCTCCAAGGACCCAGGACGTCTATCGGGGCTATGCGACCTGGCCCTCGCGGAGCCAGGAGCGTCCACCGACGCCGCCCTCGCGGGTTTCACCTTCCGTCGATGGTCCCCGGAGGGAGAACCCCTGTCGGAGGAACTCCGGCGACGGTCCGAGCTGGAACCTCTGGACGCGGAGGCCTCCGACGAGGTCCGGGTACGGCTGGGGTCAGCGAAGATCCGATCCCGCTGATGCCGCCGACTTCTCAACGCTTTGGAGGACATTTTGCCGCAGGCCCCACAGATCATTTCTTCATGATCCGGGCCCAGGCAGCGGAGGCAATTGTCGTGTGTGTCAGTTAGTGACATATTTCGGTCACACTGATCACACCGCTTGAAACCACTGGCAGCCATCGGGGGAAAAAGGGCCCCTGCGAGGTCAAAGGACCGGGCTGCCAGGGAAAAACCGAAAACGAAACTGACTAAGTCAGAAAAACCGAAAAAGAAGAAGACTCGTGACCGGCGTCGCGAGTCCGGGCGGGAAAAAGACCGGCGTCGAACCGAAGGCAAAAAGAGAAAATTATGAGTAAAATCAACTTTTTCGCGGGGACACGACGGGTACGTCTGTAGGGCTCCGCGGAAAAAAGAAGACTGGCTAAGATGGCACCCTTGGGCGGGAAGGCGACCGCGCATGCGCGCTGCAATTCCCAAAGGCTTTCTTTGAAAGCTGGGGAAAATTGCTCCGCGAGGGCTCCGTCGGCGCCGACGTCACCCATATGTGAGGACTGACTTCCTGCTTGGTCCTGGAGAAATTATAATATCCGTTCTTTTATTCTTCATTCCTTTCCTTATGATTCTTAGCATTTTATTTGCCTTCTTGGCTGCCGCTGCATACTGGGCAGAGGGTTTCAAGCATTCTTTATCTTTATCCTTATCTTTATTTGTTTCTTTATATATCGCACACGCCAAAGACACCAGCGCGGTTTACAACAAGCTTAAAATTAGAGTCATAACAATGCTGCTAGAAAGAAAGGATAGAAGAAATAGAACTCCATTGATGCAATAGGAAATGGACAGAGGTAGAGAAAGGAGAGAGAACACATGAGTAGGTCAGAGACAGACAGACAAACAAACTGAGGAGAATGAGACAAACCTATGAGGGGTCTGTGGGGATGGATGAGGGGAAGGGAAGATCGTAGGCCGTGCAAAAAAGATGGGTCTTCAGACCGGCTTTAAATTTTCTAAAGGATAGTTCAAGTCGGAGGGCAGGGGGGAGTGAGTACCAGAGCCTGGGACCAAGGAAGAAAAAGGCAGAGGAACGGGTGGATTCGAGGTGAGCAGAGGCAGGAGGGGGAAAAAACATACGGTTGGTGTGGATAGAACGCAGGGAACGTTGAGGAGCATGAAGACGGACCAGGTTAGAGAGATAGCATGGGACACCAGTGTGTATCGCTTTATGAACGAAAGTGAGGATTTTAAATTGAATCCGGTAGGAGATGGGAAGCCAGTGGAGACCAATGAGAAGGGGAGAAATGTGATCATAACGGGAAGCATTAGTAAGTAGCCGGGCAGCGGTGTTTTGAATAAGCTGTAACCTTCGGATTTGGCATTGGGGGAGACCAGTGAAGCAGACGTTGCAATAATCCAAGCGGGAAAGAGTGAGGGAAAGAAGTAGGGTGGTCAAGGCAGAGACAGGGAGAAAGGCTAAATCTTTTTCCTGGGTGGTGGTTCCTAATGTGGAACATTGCATCATGTAACCATAGTTTGGGTTTTTCTTTCCTAGATGCATAACTTTGCACTTGTTCACATTGAATTTCATCTGCCATTTGAACATCCAGTCTTCCAATTTATCAAGTCCTCTTGCAATTTTTCACAATTCTCTTGGCTTTTAACAACTTTGAATAATTTTGTGTCATCTGCAAATTTAACTACCTTACTTGTTATTCCCATTTCCAGGTCATTAACGAATATGTTAAAAATCAGTGGACTCAGCACAACAGGTTTTTTATACAACTTTATCATTTCAGTCAAAGTGGCTTACATTATAACTTATACTTGTTAATATACATTAAACAGGGACATTGATAACTTGGATTTTTCTGAGGCAATATAAGCGACTTGTCCAAGGCCACAAGGAGTGCTAGTAGGAATTGAACCTTAATTTCTTGGGGGGATCCCTGGGCATGATTGCCGGGTCTGTGCTTCTTATTCTACCTTTGAAGTGGAATAAGCAGTGCATCCTCTTTGACCTGGCAGGACGTACAGGGCCATGACCTCAATCGGCCCTGTATGTCCTGCCAGGCTGGCCCACCCCCCTACCCTCCACATCCTGCCTCCTCCCTCCTGCTGGCTCTCTCCATCCTGATGTTCAGGACATACGGTTGAGCCGGAGGGGGAAATCAGGCCCTGATGGCTTGCGGGGCTGCACGTCCCACGGGATGTGCAGCCCTGCAACCCGCGTCCCAGAATTGGGCCCATAGTATATCCTTCTTTCATGTAGCAGTAATAGTTTGCAAGCCTTCAACTGGCCATATAGATAGTCAACAGTCACGTTATATGGCCAGTTGAAGGCTTACAAACTATTACTACTGCATGAAAGAAGGATGACCAGAGTCAACATTCACTTTAGACTATGGCTGTGCTACCCTAAATGAACCCTATCTTCTCTGCTCTTGGAAATTAAACAGGGTCAGGCTAATAACTCATTCTGTGATGCCGCTTACCAATAACAGAATAAGCATGAAAAGTTATCAACAAGGATTCCTGCATTATAACATTAATTTATTTAGATTCAGCTCACATCTTTTCAACAGTAGGTCAAGGCAATTTACATTCAGGTACTGTAAGTATTTCTCTCTCTCTCCACAGAGCTTACAGTCTACGTTTTTACCTGAGGTAGTAGAGGGTAAAGTGGATTTCCCAAGGTCACAAGAAGCATCAGTAGAAATAAGATTTAAACCCTGACTTTCCTGTTTTTTTAACATACTGTTCTATCCACTAGGCTGCACCTCCACTTTCAAATACTAAATTTTACCCAGGCCCACCTTGCTCTCTACTGCTTGCTCTAGTAGCTGGCTACACAAACCATGCCCAATCATGAAACATCTAATGGGTTACAAAGTGTATATGAAGTTTGAGCAGCTGGTTTAGCAATTCTGTTTTTAAACATTGGGTGACTTCTAAGTAATCTGTGGCAAAAAAATAATGGCTGACAAATGGAAAATACACAGAAGTATTTTTCATAATTTTCCAAATCACTTTCTCATACCTAACGGCTTCTCTATACTACTCCAAAGATCTGTATGCTGCAAGAAAGACATGTCTGGAAGTCTGCTTGAGGTTTCTAGAAGATATAATATGTTTGCCACGTCTTTAATGTTTCTTTGTCTATAATTATTTATATTCCAATAAGTAAATATTTTTGTAACTTATTTATTGGAGGGACTACTGTAAATATTCTAAAGATGGTTGAGCATGATGAAGTGTTAATGGGCGCATCAAGCTTTCAAGCAGAACCATCTTTCAATTTTTCATGACAAGACCACAATGTAGTTTGAAAACACACAGAATGAGAATAGGATTTTAAGAAAAGTAAGATTTCAAAAAGTTAATTGTTGTTTTCTGCTATATCCATAAGTGTATTTGTAAAGGGTTTTAAAAATCTAACCTTAAGGAACCTAAAGTCAGTTGGGGTTTCAAGATATCCACAAAGAATATGCATGAGATAAATGTTCTTGCACTGCAGACTTATTATATGAAAATTTATCTCATTGATATTCATTTTTACCTAGTGTTTGATGGGAGCAGGAGTGATCCTCAGTCGCTCCTGTTTTTATAGCTGCAGGTTCCATAATGGCACCCAAGACCCCGAGCAGTAATCTTATGGCCTTAATGGCATACTTGGGATGTTTTCTATCCTGTGTCTACCATTGCTTTCTCAAGGCTTCTTTCTAATTCTCGGAAGACCACATGTGATCTCAACCCACTTCCCACATCATGGTTTTCCTCTGACTCTTTTGTCCTCTTACCCATTCCCTCATCAATAATAGCTTTACATCTGGTCTATTCCCATCCACCTAGAAAGAAGCCATAGTTCGTCCCTTCCTGAAAAAACCCTCCCTAGACAGATTGGCCCCCTCCAGCTATAGACCTGTCTCCAACTTATCTTTTCTTTCCAAACTGCTCAAGAAACTGGTTTTCCAACAGCTCGCTGCATACCTTGAATCCACCAACACTCTGCATCTGCGCCAATCAGGCTTCCGCCCTGGCCTTTCTACTGACACTATTCTCCTCTCTCTACTCAGCGAAGTCCATCACTCCTTGGATCACTGGAATGTTACTATTGCTGTTTCTCTCTATCTATTCTCGGCCTTCAATCTTCTTAATCACAATCTTCTTCTCACACAACTGCATGAAATCGGTCTTTGGGGTACTGTTCTCAACTGGTTTAAATCTTTCCTCTTGCAGTGCTCCTTACGGGTCACTATGGGTACTCTCACTTCCTCTTCTTATCCTCCTTCCTGTGGTGCCCCTCAGGGTTCAGTCATAGCCCCTTTCCTTTTCAACATCTTTCTTGGTCCTCTTGCACTTATGATTCAGTAGCTCGGTATTACTGTTTATCTCTATACTGTTACTTCTTCATACTGATCCTTTTTCCCAGATCTTTCTTCCTTGAACATCTGCCTCACCCATGTTGCAGATTGGCTATCTGCGAACTGTTTCTAACTCAACCCTTCCAAGACAACAGCTACCTGGCTCGCTGGTCCTTTAACTCCCCCCCTCCCTTGTGACTTGACTTGCCTATTCTTGATGGTACACTCATTACAACTTCTTTCCGCTATTTCAGAGTCATTCTAGATTAATCTCTTTCTTTTCATGAACACATTTGTCAGATTGTACAGCACTCTCTCTATTCCCTTTGCCGCATAAGAGCTGTTTGTTCCTTCCTGTCTAATTCTGCTCTGACTACTCTTGCTGTTTCTCTGGTTCTATCCTGTCTTGATTATTGTAATTCAGCACCTGCTGGCCTCCCTCAATATGCATTAAAATGTCTCCAGCTCATCCAACATACTGCTGCCAGACTGATTTTCTATGCCTCTCGCTTTGACCACGTAATCCCCCTGTTCATCTGCTTATACTGGATCCCTGTTCCTTTTCTCATACATTTCAAGATACTCACTCAAGTCCATAAGACCCTGCATGCTGGTTCTCTGCACTTTCATCTCTCATTATCTTACATGCTCCTCGCAGCTCCTTCCGCTAAGTCCACCTGAATTGTCTTCTTTTCCCACCCCCTCTCAGGCACACCTGGAATCAACCCATCCTTCTGCATTCTACTTTCTCATCCCCTTTCTCTGGATAATCTCCCTCCATCCTGCAGGTTGAAAACTTCATTCTCAAAATTCAAAACACAGCTTAAGACCCACTTATTCCTTACAGACTTCCCATCCAACATTCCATGACCCTGACCCATCTATATCCTCATCCATGTCTCTTCTCCCTTTGTTGTGTCTCTAGGACTCATTGTCGTGTCCTGTCTTACTTTCCTATTCATTATTGAAGTTTCTTCCCTGTCTCTGATTTTATTAAATTTTATTGTAAACTGCTCTGTTGTCCCCACTAAGGGCAGTATATCAAGTTCTAATAAATGAAATGATAGAGGTTACCACTGCTATTTTGGCACCTATCCCCATAAGAGAAGGAGTGACTGGGGAAACCCACTAGATATCAGCATCCCCCAATATGACCGGGAATGGGGATCAGGGGATGAGGATGGGGATGTAGGAGGGCTTTGGGGTGGATTGCTGTTTCTGGGAGGGTTGGGTGGGAAGTCCTCATGCTGGGGGATTATGGGTAGGGGTAATTAGATGCTTTGGGGGTCAGCTATTGGGGGTCAGGAAGGGGATATGATGTCTTCTGCAGAGATCAGGATGGGATCAAAGTCTGGGGTGATCAAGGGGTATCGAGATCAAGGGGGATTAAGGGGAAGCTTCCCCTTACAGCAGGCATTTTTTCATGCCTCAGAGCAGATGTAAATGCTAGTGTTTGTACTTTTTCCTAGAGATGTTGACTCCCCTTATAAAATGTAGAATCCACATCTATATTGTAGGCCCACCTTCTCCATTCACTCTTTCTACTTTCTTCATGCCTTTTGGAACTCTAGTCCTGGTAATCATTCCCATGTTTAAGTAGCCTATTTATAAATGGCATTTACATGTTTATGCCAATCTACACATCTATATACTACTATTTACATGTGGGAATATTTCTAAAATAATTCCCTTAGGAACCCTTATAAAATTGTGCCTAAATAAGTGCATACATTCACACTGAAAATAGGCACCCTTTTTAAAATTAGCCTTATGGAGGGTAATTTCGTAACTGGGCACTTAGTTTTTAGGCGCCCAGAATGTGCTTGTCATGAGCCTATTTTATAAAGAAAAACAGGCATGGGCACCTACTTTTCTTTATAAAATAGGGGTGTACATGTTGTCAGACGGCTGCCTGGGTGAGAATCTTCACAGTCTTGACAATGCATATATTTATATGATTTTTGCAAGGTATTGTGGGTAATGTAGTTCATTCACACCAGACACAGCTGCTGACAATAATTTAGTTGTGCACAAGTGTTAAAGCCAATAAGATACTTCTTTATTTATGGGGTTATTTCTCCCAGCACAGATATGCTTGGTAGCACATAAATTAGGTTACTTGCTTGCAGTGTTTAACTTGGTAAAACAAAGTCAAAAATCAAAATCAGGAAAACAACCTTCAGACTTGTCAGGCAATTAGCTAATGTTTTCTTAGCATATCTCTAACAAACGAAAAGCCACAAAGAAAGAAATAAACTGTTCTTGTAAGGTTAACTTCTGATTACTTTCCACACAGATCCAGAAGTAATTCTCTCCTAGCTCACAAGCAATTAGGTGCAGCTCAATTGCTATCAGTTATCCAGCTGAAACCCTTTAGCAGGCTAGCTTTCTACTGTGTGATTCAAATCCTGCTTCAGGAGCTTTTCTTAGTGGAATAAAGAACAAATTTATAATTTCTTTGTGATGGCTGCTGTGCTTTATCACAGAAAGTTACCAACGGAGTTTGGATAGAGAGCAGTCCATATAAACAATATCTTGATCTGCTATTATTTCCCCTTCATCAACAAGCATAGGGTCACTATCATGAATTGGCACAGATGAATCTTTCAATGGGGCAGTTTCAGGAGAACACTTATTTCCCTGCTGTCTTTCAAGGTTATAGCTAGGGCATAGATCAGTGTTCATACCTGAGCTTCCATTGTTGCTATAGTTCCTCTCTATATAGCCTGGCCAGTATGTAGTCCAGTTCTTATGTCCAGCCTTCCAGTCCTGATCCCTGGACACTGGCTCTCTCTTCACATACCTTCTGGCATAGGTCTTAGAGTCCCTTCCACGTGCAGCCGTCTCCCTCACAGATAGCCTCTGGTGATTCCTTGTTCTGCAGCACCATTCCTCTGGCTTTCCCCAGTCCAATGGTCTATGCTGGCCCTTGGAATACCTCCCAGTATACGTACTGCCTTGGACTCTTCTAGACCTCTCAAAGGCTTTTCTCCTCTTCCTTCCAGAGGGTTTCTTTCCTTCTCTATCCGTCCGGTTTGGTTTCTGCTTCTGCTGATCCTTCAGATGAAACTCAAGCTGATTCTCAGGATACTGAGGACAATTCTCTGGATATCCAAGGTGATCATGAAGATCATGATCATGGAGCTGATGCTTGTCATCTGTAGAACAAACTCTATTCTTATTCTGCCTTGATGAGTGATCCTCCCTAACACAGCGCAGCTGTGCTGAATCAGGCCCTGCCCTTTGAGATGAGTGCTTAGGGATTACCTCATAGCCCTCCTGATTGAACACACGTTTCCCTACTTCAGCTCCTCTAATGGCTCTTGGAAACCTGGTGCATTCTGGGACTGGTAGTCTTTTATGGCAAAATTCTGTTTTCTCATTTCTACCAGCACTGACAGGTTGCTTGTTCAGAGACACTTCACCTTTTCTATAGCCCCTTCCTGAGCTATGATAAGCTTCCTTATCACATACCCCCTGCTTAAGTTATTACGGACTGGTGTAACTGGTGAAACTTCTTCTCTACAGTCCGTAATCCGGGAAAGGGCATCCGCATTCTTGTGTAACTTCCCAGCACGATGTTCAACTTGAAAATCAAATGCCTGTAAGGCCATGTACCAGCGTGTCAACCTGGCATTGTGGTTCTTCATTTGCTGCAACCACTTAAGTGGGGCATGGTCCATGACCAACTGGAACTTTCTCCCTGTAAGGTAAAACCTTAACGCCTCCACTGACCACTTGATAGCTAAACATTCTTTTTCTATTGTGGAATACTTTTGTTCAGCCGGTGACAACTTCCTGCTCAGGTACATCACAGGATGCTCCTCCCCATCATGACACTGGGATAGAAACCGCTCCTAGCCCTACATCCGATGCATCGGTTTGAACCAGAAAGGGTTTCTTGAAGTCCACCCCTTTCAGTACCGGTCCTGTACACAATTTTCCTTTTAGGACTGAAAACACTTTTTCAGCTTCAGGTGTCCACTTTAGCTGGTTTGGACAATTCTTCCGCAGCATATCCGTGAAAATTGCACTTTTCTCTGCGAATTGCGATATAAACCTGCGGTAGTATCCAATAAGTCTTAAGAAACTTCTTAGTTGTTTCTTTGTTGTTGGAGGAGGAAAATTCCTGATGCTATCTATTTTACTCATCAGAGGTTTAATTTTTCCTCTTCCCACTAGGTGGCCCAGGTATTTTACCTCCCTATTTGCAAAGGCACACTTCTTCGGGTTTAAAGTGATTCCCGCTTGCTTCATGGAGCACAAGACTGCCCTGATCCTTTTTAGATGCTCCGCCCAGGTGTTACTATGGATTATGACATCATCCATATATGCAAAAGCATAATTTTGGTGGGGTCGAAGTACCTGATCCACTAACCTTTGGCAGGTAGCCGCTGCTCCATGCAGTCCGAAAGGCATCCTCTTGAACTGGAAAAGGCCAACAGGGGTGCTGAACGCAGTCTTCGGCTTCGACTCCCTGGTGAGAGGGATTTGCCAATATCCTTTTGTCATATCAAGGGTGGTTAAGTATTGAGCCTGTCCCAGCTGGTCCAACAGCTCTTCAATTCTTGGCATTTTATATGCATCAAAAACTGATATGGCGTTTACCTGCCGGAAGTCAATACAAAATCTTAAAGATCCATCAGGCTTCGGCACCAGGACTATGGGGCTATTCCAGGGACTCTTTGACTCCTCTACTACTCCCATGTCCAACATCTCCTGGACTTGTGCCACTACTTCCTGTCTTTTGGCTTCAGGCAAGCGGTATGGCCTTTGACGAACTAATTTCCCAGATGGAGTTATTATTTCATGGGCAACCAAATGTGTCTCCCCAGGTATGGGTGTCAACACATCTGGGAATTCTTTGAGCAATTTCCTAATTTCTTCCTGTTGTACCACTGTTAGGTCCTCACCTATTTGGGGCTCTGATTTTTCTTTACAATCAGATACCTGGGGTCCCAAATCTTCCTCTTCATTCACCTCCCTCTCTCGGGCAAAGGTGGCAGCTAGGCTTTTAACCCCTTTGACATCAGTAGAACCAAAGCCTTTGGTTCCACGTTCAGAATTCTCCAGGGATGTGACCTCCTCCACAGGTGGAAAACCCAGCCTCTCACAGATCAATTGGGCAATTCTGTCTCCTGTCTTCACGTGATAATCATTCTGTCCAAAATTAAACAACAGAACTTTAATATTGCCCCTGTAATCGGGATCAATTACTCCCGCATCCACATCGATGAAATATTTAAGGGCTAATCCGGACCTTGGGGCTACTCTCCCATAGCATCCAATAGGTATTTCCACTTGGAGACCGGTGTCAACCAGGGCTCTCCCTTGGCTAGGTACAGTCACATTTTCTATGCTGCACAGGTCAAACCCAGCAGCTTGAGGGGTTGCCCGCTTAGGAGCTTGGGCCTTCTCTGTGACCCTATGGTACTTTAGGACGAATGTCTGCTTTGGGGTAGCTTGGTCTTCTGGACGCTTAACCATCTTTTTAGCTGGGGTCTGAGGACTTCCAAATAAAGGCCCGGGAGTTATTACCATTAAACCTTCTCCCTCCTTCTTTCCTAGTCCTTCCACTAGACCCTGCTTAAATCTTGGCCAGTCTCTTCCTAGAACCAAATCAAAGGGTAGCTTAGGCACCACTGCTAACAGGACTTCCTCTTGTCCCCCCAGGCACTTAACCTTTAGCCTATAGGTGGGATATGATGTTGCAGCACCATGAATGCATCTGATGTGAACTTGGCTTTCAGGGGTTCTAGGCACAAATCCTTCTTGGGCCTCTATCCTCTTCCAAAGCCTTTTTGACATCATACTCTGGTCTGCCCCAGAGTCTAACAAAGCATTTGTGGTAATTCCTTGCACATCAACCATCAAAAGAAATCCTTCTTTGGGCTGTTTTAAATCCACACCCACTAAGCTAGTGTGTGTCTGACATTCTTTTTTTAAATGTCCCCATTTTCCACACATGAAACATTTCTTTCTATTCCACTGTGTCATCTGGTTTGATACAGTACATTCATTTTCAGAAACATTTTTAATTATTTTCTTTTCTGATACAGCACATCTAGCTTCAGCACCAATCTTCAGAGGGCCACCCATTCTATGGCAAGCCTGCGTGGCTTCCAAGAATCTCTCTGCTAGCATGGTTACCTCTCCAAGATTTTGGCAATTTTGCTGTATAAGGAAAGTGTGCAAATCTTTAGGCACCCCAGACATAAATTATTCCAACATTATAATGTCTAATAACATTTCTACCGTCTTTTGCTCAGGCTCCAACCATTTTACAGCTAAACTTCTGATTCTCTGACTCAGAGCCCTGGGTGTCTCACCCACTTTCAATGTAATAGCTCTAAACATTCGCCTATACTCTGAAATAGACAACCCTAGGCAATCTCTAATAGCAGCCTTTACATCCTTATAATTCAAAGCCTGGGCTGCTGGCATTGCTCTGTAAGCTGCAAGCCCCTCTCCAGTTAATGAGGCTGCCAGCCTTACTGCCCACTGGGTCTCTGGCCATGCTAATGCTTGTGCCACTCTTTCAAAAGACTCTAGAAAATCATCAACATTATCATCTGGAGTTAGCTTCCCAAAACTAAATGCCCCAATCCCTTGATTGAGTCCCACACTGTCCACATGTGGTGTACCAGTATTCACTGCTGGTCTTGCATCTGTTCCACTTTGGTTCTTCAGCTCAACTAGGGCTTGCACCAGATCAAGCACTGGTTTCTGCTGGTCCATTAAGGCTCTCATAGCAGTGTCCTGAGCCTGCTGTGCTAGCTCCTGCTGCCTGCTGAATTGGGCTGCCATCCACTGAGCTAGTTCCTTTGGATCCATCTTGAACCCTGTAAGAAATACAAAAAAAAAAAAAAAAAAACCACAGTGCACCACCTTCCAAACAGGTGTTTTTTTCTACACTTTTTTTTTTCCAATTACCCCTGTGCCTTACTCCCATCCACCACTAGACATGCCCAGGTACTTATTACCTTGTCTCAGTGATGAATCCAGCTCTGCACAGGGTCTTTTCCTCCTGGGACAGCTTCCTCTCCTCCAAAGTGCAGTTGAGGGAAAATCTTTTTTTTCAGCTTTACACTTGAACTGTAGTTGTAATCCTCAGCAAGTAAATCCCCTTTGTGCAAAAGCAATCTGAAAAACTACGCCATTTGTCAGACGGCTGCCTGGGTGAGAATCTTCACAGTCTTGACAATGCATATATTTATATGATTTTTGCAAGGTATTGTGGGTAATGTAGTTCATTCACACCAGACACAGCTGCTGACAATAATTTAGGTGTGCACAAGTGTTAAAGCCAATAAGATACTTCTTTATTTATGGGGTTATTTCTCCCAGCACAGATATGCTTGGTAGCACATAAATTAGGTTACTTGCTTGCAGTGTTTAACTTGGTAAAACAAAGTCAAAAATCAAAATCAGGAAAACAACCTTCAAACTTGTCAGGCAATTAGCTAATGTTTTCTTAGCATATCTCTAACAAACGAAAAGCCACAAAGAAAGAAATAAACTGTTCTTGTAAGGTTAACTTCTGATTACTTTCCACACAGATCCAGAAGTAATTCTCTCCTAGCTCACAAGCAATTAGGTGCAGCTCAATTGCTATCAGTTATCCAGCTGAAACCCTTTAGCAGGCTGGCTTTCTACTGTGTGATTCAAATCCTGCTTCAGAAGCTTTTCTTAGTGGAATAAAGAACACATTTATAATTTCTTTGTGATGGCTGCTGTGCTTTATCACAGAAAGTTACCAACGGAGTTTGGATAGAGAGCAGTCCATATAAACAATATCTTGATCTGCTATTATTTCCCCTTCATCAACAGCATAGGGTCACTATCATGAATTGGCACAGATGAATCTTTCAATGGGGCAGTTTCAGGAGAACACTTATTTCCCTGCTGTCTTTCAAGGTTATAGCTAGGGCATAGATCAGTGTTCATACCTGAGCTTCCATTGTTGCTATAGTTCCTCTCTATATAGCCTGGCCAGTATGTAGTCCAGTTCTTATGTCCAGCCTTCCAGTCCTGATCCCTGGACACTGGATCTCTCTTCACATACCTTCTGGCATAGGTCTTAGAGTCCCTTCCACGTGCAGCCGTCTCCCTCACAGGTAGCCTCTGGTGATTCCTTGTTCTGCAGCACCATTCCTCTGGCTTTCCCCAGTCCAATGGTCTATGCTGGCCCTTGGAATACCTCCCAGTATACGTACTGCCTTGGACTCTTCTAGACCTCTCAAAGGCTTTTCTCCTCTTCCTTCCAGAGGGTTTTTTTCCTTCTCTATCCGTCCGGTTTGGCTTCTGCTTCTGCTGATCCTTCAGATGAAACTGATGATCAAACTCAAGCTGATTCTCAGGATACTGAGGACAATTCTCTGGATATCCAAGGTGATCATGAAGATCATGATCATGGAGCTGATGCTTGTCATCTGTAGAACAAACTCTATTCTTATTCTGCCTTGATGAGTGATCCTCCCTAACACAGCGCAGCTGTGCTGAATCAGGCCCTGCCCTTTGAGATGAGTGCTTAGGGATTACCTCATAGCCCTCCTGATTGAACACACGTTTCCCTACTTCAGCTCCTCTAATGGCTCTTGGAAACCTGGTGCATTCTGGGACTGGTAGTCTTTTATGGCAAAATTCTGTTTTCTCATTCCTACCAGCACTGACAGGTTGCTTGTTCAGAGACACTTCACATTTTCTATAGCCCCTTCCTGAGCTATGATAAGCTTCCTTATCACAATGTGCAGAAATGCATGTTGAATCTAGGTGTGAGCACTAACACCATCTTTGGGGTGATCTGTAGAAAAAAATAAATCTTATTTGTGGCAAAGTGTTTCAATAGACCATCCTGATCACTGGTCTTATGCAACTTTAAGGGCTGGATTTGGAGACCCCTGCCTTACACCTCTGTCATTTAAGATTGTGAGTGGGCAAGGTACAGATGTCCTAGACATCGAAAGGGTATATAGAATGTGTCACATTCCTCCTCGATTCTCACCACCACCAAAAAGTTGTCTAATAGACAATTTTTTTGTGGTGGTGAGAAGTGAGGAGGACTGTTGCTGGAGAATGTCAGATAATGGTGGGGGGGCAGCTGAGCATTATCCAGACCTGCCGTCTGTCTGCTCATGCTGTACGGGTATGTACTGTTCTGCATTGCCTGCCCGGTAGGGTGTTTGATCCCGAGTGGGACTGGGGTGATGTTCCCCTCTACTGCCACCATTGCAGGGGGTTGAAGGTGGATCTGTGGGCGGGAGATCCTGTCCCCCACCCTGAGCCCTAGAGGGTGGGTTGGGTGGTGGTATGTAATCTCCCTGGTAACCACAGCTGAATGTGGGTGTGGGGCCGTGCAGTCCTCCTGTAGCCAGCCATGTGTTTATTAGCAGCTCTGGCCCACTGATTCCTTCACTGCCCACAGAGCCAGTGGTCATAGGTTCACAACCCACAGTGGGGTTCATTGATAGGGCTGTCTTAGGCATTGTCTATGTTTACTGTATATTAGTGCTGCCAGCAGAACCACCCTCAGGGTACTGTCACCTTAGGGTAGCTCAAGGGGCGCCTTATATGGTGCCCTATAGGGTGCGATTTATGCGGCGCCCAATGGGGCGCACATTACACTTCGCCCTATATTATATGCATTATATGCCATTTGAAAGGAATATTTAGGCGCTCCCTTTAGGGCGAGCCTTACACTTCGCCTTATAGGGAGCGCCTACATATTCCTGTCGACAGGTATATAATATATAATATATACTACATAATATATAGTACCATGTCAGAGCGAACGTCACTGTTGGCACATATTTCATAGGAAGGGTACACTTTTCCTGACATATGCAAACTGTAACCCACCTGCAGACTGCAGATTAAAGTATTATAGTCGGCTTTCAAAGGGTTACACAGGATGCCTCAGCCAGCCTTGCTCATTAGGCACAATGGGGATTCGAACCCATGACTCTTGTACCATCAGTCTGTGTGGTAACCATTGTGCTTCAGCTTTGTTTCTGATTTTGGTTGTCTGCGCGCTGTCTTACGCTTGCGCGCGCTGTAACGATTGTTGCTGCGCTGCGCGTAATACCGCGCGCAACCGTGCGTTATCAGATACAATGTCCCGCCCATGTCCTTTTTGGCTTTCCTTCCACTAACGCGGCTCCTAACGCGAATTGCACTAACGCAGTTTAGTAAACATACCCCTAAGATGATCATTTTGAAATCAACCAAATTGATATCAGTAAGGATGTCACTGAAACAGGGACCCAGTTGGTTAGATTGGGGACTGATCTAATAAAACCAGAAAGACGCCCAGTTGCCAGTCCGAAGATTAATCACTGCTCTCTGAAAGAAAAGTAGACATTCTCTGTAGCAATGTAAGGCTTGCTTAAAAGAGTGGATAACGGTGATCATGGAAACATATTTGCATATCAGCAGCTCACACAAGGAAGCCTTTTTTAGTGATGCGCAAATGATGTAGATAAAGAAATTGTCGCTCTGGGAGACCTTCTTTAAAAAGCTAGGGAAGAGCACTCTCATATAGTATCAAATTGTTATAATGCAAGGTTTTCAAAAAATAGATGTAATAATGTCTCTGAGAACCTTTTTAATCTGTAAATCCTCAAAAGAAATTTGGAAAGAATCCGCTTGAATAGTAAGATGTACTGTAATTTAGGGTTAAGAGAATTTACCTGGTGCATGAATTCCTATAGTAGAGTCTGAGAAGCCCACCACAACAAAAAAAAATGTTATCTATATAGTGCTTCCAAAGCATTATCTGCATGAAGAATGAATGCAAATTCATCTATGACTCTTCAAAGTCAAAACATTTCTTGTATGTTGTTAAATAAATTATTCTTGACCATTACATATATTATTCTTGACCCACAACTTTTACTTTGTACTGATGGAACAAATGCAAGGCAAACAGGCTTAGAATCCAGCTGCTACAGGGTATATCAGAATTCAGTTTGGTTAATGTCACTGCGTCAGGATGAGTCTATGGTTGACTGTACATCTTTTATTATAAAATATGTTTTTGTTCTTTTTTTACATAACTAAACTATTGAGTGACAAAACATAATAAAAAAAAGAATCAACACAATGTAACCATTAACAATTTTACATTGATCTTTACTGTGGAATGCACGTGTATCTTATGAGAGTGACACTGAAAGTGATGCTTTGGATTAATGTTTTCAGTAGGTGTCACTTGTTTGCATTTTTCAAGCTTGGTGTGAGCTGGAACCATAGAGTGAACTATGGCTTGCATATTATTTAGTAAGAAGACTTGATTGATACTTTCATTGTCATTAGAAGCCCGCATTATCTTCTCATGTTCAATGCAGTGACACTTCTTAGGGCTATGTTTATTAAAGTGTGCTAAGATATTGCCATCACCACATATTAATTGCCAAAATTCATGTGCCGTAACTGCAAGACTTCTGCATTAACTGTTGAGGGTGTTCCGAGCAGTTAACACTTAAAATAATTTTTTATTGTATGTTAACGGCATTGATAATAATGTGTTACAGTTAGCTATGCCTATTCAGGTAGTGCCATGTTAACAGTTAATGTAAGACAACTGTAAGGTATAGTCCTTGCCCATTCTCCAAAACATTCAGTACTAGCTATTAATATGGCAAATATCATGCTTTAACTGCTAAGGCACCATCTTAACTCTTAATTGTCACATTAACAGCCAACTTAGCTTAGCAAGCAAGCCTTTAAAGTCCTGCTATTGGACTTTGCAAAAAGAAAAAGAGCAGATCAGTTATATCTGAATATAGTATGAAGGATATACCTTTCTCTTTCTATAATTAACCTTCTTTAGGTTGATCAGCTATGCTCCAAATTTTAAAAAGCCAATTTAAAAAAATAATCAGAGTAAGCAATAATGTTTAGTGCATACTTTAAAGCCCTTTTGCATGCACTAAGAATAACCTGATATGCAGTTAGTGCCAAAAGTGCATAATAAGATGTTGCCCCCTGATGTTGATGCATGAGTGTTGAAATCAGCACTTACCTACTTGGAAATGAGGTGCACGGTATTCAATTGAGACTTTACATTGAAATTCTATAACAATTCGCATACATTCATGCTCTATTTTTCATGTCAATGGTAGTATTTTAATTATTTATAAACATAAGCGAGCCCTTACAAGCCTAAATTCTATAAGTACACATATGGAGTACATTGCAGTGCTCAAGTGACGCATGGGAAGAACCTGCATTTACACACATAGAGGGGATATTCGGCAGCAGTGGCTAGCTCTTGTGAAGCAGCTAGCCATCACTGCTGAACATTTAACCAAGATAGTGCCTTAGCCATAGTCAGACATTGGCACTGAATATCCAGATAGGCGGGATAGCGCTGCAGCTAACCGGGCAGCAGCGATATTCAGCCCCTGCCCCATTAGCTATGAAAGTTAGGCCAGCGCTTAAAGTGCCTAACTTTTGCCACCATTGGATAACTGGCTAGAGGCCGAATACTGCTTCTAGCCAGTTATCCTCAGGTACCGCCTCTGTTCCATCCTCAGAATGCCCCAATGCTAGCTGGCTAGCATTGGAGTCTTTACCTCACCACAATTAGCGTGATCAGCATGTCTGTTAACCAAATTAATCACTGAATATCAGCCCCATAGTTTCTAAAATATGGGTGTACCCACATAAGGTACACGCTGTCCTTTTTACCAACTCTAGAGATGGTGTGACTAAAGCTTAAATTTACATGTGCTAGTGCCACACGTGCTAGTGTTCAATAAAGTCAAATCCATATGGATTTTCCTTTTTAAAATAGGCACCATGAACACTCATCAAAACTCAACTTAACTATGTGACTACTTATAGAATTACCCCTCCACTGTGTCTATAGGATATGCAGTATTTTCCATGAGTCCAGAAACTGCAAACATTTACAATTTTCTTTAGAACAAATGCTAAATTTTTCTATGGATACTGAAGCTCATAATGCTTCCTTCTGACTGGAACCAAGTGAAAAGGCTGGTTAGCACAAGGGATTTTTGCATGTCCTCCCCAACCTCCTCAGGCATTGTATCCTTGTGGTATAGCAAGACCCTCTTAAGAATCTTCCCACAATTAACAGCCACATTAACACTGCAGTCACACTATTGAGGGCAAACGTTACTGTCCCCTTGGTAAATATGCTTGCATTCTACATTAAGGTCTATTTTAATGTGCACATAAAAACGTTTGTGAGTTGTATGGTAAAACTTTGTTAGTATGAGTTTTACTGCATAGGCTTCATAATGCCTAAAATATTTTACAAGAACTTAAGTTCAGCAAAGTGGAGTAAATTGCTAAAAGTTGATCGACCTTTGTTAGCACATTGACACAAATTTTCTATTTTCATTACATCTTAAACAGGTTTACTCTGTTGAAAAGAACAAGTCTGAGAGAGCAGGCAGTGAATCTGTATGCAGCAACTTCCTCTTCTGTTTCCCGTAGTGACCTGCATGGTGATGAATACTCAGACCTGTGCAAATAGTATATGGAAGCTTTCAGGAAAGGGCTTGCGGGATCATAATAACTCATTTCCTTACCATCCTCACAAACAGTAAAATTCACAGCTGGCCCATTCAATATTTTCTACTGCCAAAGTTCAGCAACTTCAGAAGAAAATAATACTTTAGCTTTTAGTGAAATTACGTAGTGAGATCCTTCCTAAATGCACATTTTTTTGGATGATGCCATCTTTGGAGCAGTGCAGTGATGATGTAGAGTACCAATTCATCAATAAGCAATAAACATTCATGATATATTCCTTTAATACCTTTCCAGAGACAAATAATCTTGTGATATATTGCTGAAAAAGGAGATGCAATTAAGCTATAGAAAAAGGGGTTGCTAGGCAATGAGGTAAAAGGACAGAAGGGCAAATAAGCTATAATCAGTGCTGTCCTATAAAAGAGATATACAAATAGAATAAAGTCAATGCTTGATGCCACCTGCACAATTGAGCCTCAATTATTTAGTGATATTATACACATTTATTCAACCTGTGCAAGAAAGAAGCTCTCATCTGGGCAATTCAGACAAAGTGTAGGTTATCTGTTGGTTGAAGCTAAGGTTAGTGAGTTAGAGAACATCAGACTAATAATACTGGAAAAGGGCTTCAGAATCTAGATCATTTATTAGGTAGGTTTAGCCAGATACTCCCACTATATAAACAAATACAAAGTGCCTATGTGTCAATTATTTTAGAAAAGAGTGATTAATAGTGGAAAGAGAATAACTCTAAAACTAAAGCTGTTTACCAACAATCAAGTGATAAACACTCAGGCCCTACTGTTTCCTGTCGTAGAAAAGAGATGCATGCTGGAAAGTGCTGAAATAAATATTTATACAAATGTTGGCAATTACCAACAGTCCAATTACTGTAAACAAGCCCAAATCATAGTGTATGTCATAGAGCATGATAGAAAATGAAGACTACAAGGCCCAATAGGTCTGCCCACATTCCCTTCATGTTGCAGTACTAGAGTTTCTATTTGATCTACACTACACTTGATCTTAGCCAAAAGGCCGAGAAGCGATCTCTGCCCTTATATCCATTTCTTCACAACTAAGGATCCTCAGTGCCTTCCTGAATTCTGTTACTGTTTTTATCTCCCCTTTTGAGGCTATTCCATGCTTTCACCACACTTTCGGTGGAGAAATATTTCATTCTATAACTCCTGACTCTACCAATTCATTCTTCAATCATGACCAAAAGTTCCTTTCCACTAAAACATACATGTTGTAGAATACTTAACTTTTGTGATTTGGTCTTGATAAAGGATTCTAATCATTGGTCAATATTAAAAAATCATCACAAATAATATGATGAACAATATTCAAAACCAGTTTTTGTTTTTGTGGTACCATGTCAGGTTTGAAAGATGATAGTGTCAAAAGTTTTGCTATACTAGCCAAATTGACATAAACGGTGTCAGTGATTGCCAATATTGATTGGTATTTACTTTGCTTTTCAGGTTAATGATTTTGATTATGTATTTGGTAATAATAATACTGAAGAAATTATCAGAAATAAAATATTTTATTTATTTTTGTGTTTTATATGACATCTTAACAGAGAATCAAAGCAGTTTACAGATGAACCTAACATTTTCAGGGTCATTCTGAGCCACGAATAGCAGGGATGGATGTCCCGTTGTGATGTCCAGCCCCGCTATTCAGCCCCCTCTGCATTCCCGGCTAATCTTCCCATACGAACAAGGTGTTTGTACAGGGAGGCTAGACGGGGATGTGAAAGGGGTGGTGCAGATGCGGAGTTAGGGCAGGCAGTGGGCAGTTCACAGCCCCTGACATACAGGGCCGATTCTGATGTCGGCCCTCTACCTAAGGGGGGGGGGCAGCAGACAGAATGGGGAATTTATTCCACCTCTGAGGTGGAATAAGTTCCCCTAGATGGGGAGAAACGGCAGGCCCGAGGCACATCAAAGGTAGAAGGGAGTGCAGTAGATTCCCTAGAGCCCAGCCCTGGTTGTGGGAGGCCGGATTGGGGGTCAGGCTGCGGGGAAATCACAAAGTCGGTGGCGGCCGTGGATTGTGGCTCCCGAATGAAGCCATGGCTCCATTCAGGAGCCTTGATTGAGATAGCCAAGTAGAGATCTGTACATGCAGGCTGACCGGAATCGGGACCCAGGTCTGCACATACAGGCCTAATCACGATTCTGATCCCACGGGGCTAGATGTGCCCCGTGGGATCAGAATTGCATTTGCCCCTATACGTCTGATTCCAATCAGGCGCACAGGGGTCTGGACGTCCCGAATGGAATGGGGCCCATTACATATAACATAAGGTGCACTTTGACCGTGAACTATGATTAAGTTTGGGTTGGATAAGATATAACATCATATGTTAGTGGAACTATATACAATAAATTTATTACATCATTGTTTATAAAGCATGCATTTCCATAGTGTTATTGGATTGTCTATTAGATTCTTGATTTCTGTTTTATGTTGGGTCTGTATTAGTTACACATTGAATATGAATGTCTTTAGTTGTTTTCTAAATGGGCATTTATCTTTCTCAATTTGTCAGGGAGTGAGTCCCAGAGTATTGATGCATAGAGCGAAAATGCTCTGTTACTTGATTGGATTTTCTAAATTCAGGCAGTACAGCAAGTGTTATTTTCCAGAAAAAAACAGGAAGTTAGTCCTCACATATGGGAGTCCGTTTGGAGCATTTCCCCAGCTTTCAACGAAAGCCTTTAGGACATGCTACCCCTTCCCACCCAAGGGTGCCATCTTGTTCAGTCTCCTTTTTTCTGCAGAGCCCAATGGACTCTTGTCCCATTTGTCCCAGAAAATTCCTTTAAAAATTACCTTTAATAGTGTTTTTTTCCCAGTTGCGTACCGATTCCCCTTCCTGCCTTAAGCTAGCACCGTCCTCAGTGCCATTCTCGGCTCTTCCCTCCTTTTTTGATGAGGCTTGCTCTCGACCAGCATTCGCATCATTTTTCACCCAGGGGTCATCGACCCTGGCCGGGTGTCTCCCACCATGTTTCCTGGGGTTCAAAAAGTGTGACCACTGCAGCCAAACCATGTCAGTTATAGATGACCATGACTGCTGCTTGCACTACCTCAGCCCGGACCATGACAGTACCACCTGCAACCTATGCTGGGCCACGACAGGGAAAACCAACAAGAAAAGGCCACAATTGCAGGAGAGGATATTCTCTTGGTCCGACTCAGCCCCAGCTTCCCCGATGCTGACCCACAAGCCGGGCACCTACCACAAGGCCCGGGCATCTTCACAAGACCTTGTAAAGAAAAAGGAGAAATCCTCAACTCCAGTCGAGGTTCCACCGGGGAAATCCGGCAAGGTCCTGCAGTGGGACTCGGGTGACTCCGAGCAGCGCCTCTTTAAGATCTCTAAGAAGGAGTCCTCTGTCGGTGGTGACCATGTGAGGCTCCTCAAGGCCGTGGTCCTCATTGAGAGTGCCGGCGTCAGGCACAAGACCCTCAGTGCCCACGCTGACAGCTATGAAGCCTTCTGGCACTGATTCCAGAATGGCGGCCCTGGAGCAGAATATCTCAGCCATACTGGCCCTGCAAAAGGTGATGATATCAGGTTCATCCACATCATCTGCCCTGACAACTGGGCCCTCGAATGCGGGGGAGTCCCCGGGTGTCAAGCCAGGCCCTGAGCACCACCAGCCTTGGACAAGCCCTCGGCACCTATCGAGGTCACAGTCCAAGTCCTCAGGTCAGTTTATGGGGGTCAGACCCGAGACCCACTGTGGGATCCTGGCTTCTTGGGGTCAGCCTTGAAGGCTAGGAGACCTGAGCCTTGGCGTTCTCTATGCCCTCTGGCTCTGATTAGGAGAGCAACACCGAGGCCTTGCCCGAGACCTCTCAGCACTAAGACGTCCCTTCAGAGCTGTCTCCCCCAGAGCTCTGGTGCCATTCCCCTCCCGAGGATGTGGCCTTCCATGACTTTGTCCAGGACATGGCCTGGGCCCTTTTGGTCCCGACTGTCAGAGGAGGACCCGCGCACTGAAGAACTGGAGATCCTCCAGTATGAGTCCAAGCTGAAGGAGACTCTCACGGTCCTGGTGGAGCCCATCCTTGAGCGTCTGCGCTTGCGAATGTGGGAGATCCCAGGCCTGGTGCCGGTAGTCAGCTAGCACCTTAACACCATCTACCATGTCAAGAAGGGCCCGGATTTCCAAAAATCACAACTCTCACATAACTCCATGGTCATGGAGTCTGCGATGCAAAAGCTAAAAAACCAGAAGAATTACTCTTCTGTTCCCCTGGGCAGGGAGGCCTGAGCCCTCGATGCCCTCGGGCGCAAGTGCTTCCAAGGCTCCATGTTGAGTTGTTGGATATAGCATATGAATTGTACCTAGGCATGTACCTCAAGGGCCTCATCCAAGAGCTAGTAGGCTTCTCCACAGGCCTCGCCGGGGAGCCTTTCCAGAGATTCTAAGCCCTTACAACCAGGATCCGGCACTGTTGAAAGTTCCTATCCTGAGCTGCCTAGAATGGCTTTGAGTCTGCAGCCCGGATAGCAACAGTGGGCATCAGGGCCCGGCGCCAGGGGTGCAATGGGTGCAAGAAAATGTGCTCAATGTCCCCTGAACTGGGGAGAACTTGTTTTGCAAGTCCATGACTGACAAGGCAGCTGAGATTGAGGCCGAGGTTGTGACCAGGCAAAGGATCTCAAGGAAAACCTCGACACAAAGAAATCGTTGGTGAAGAGTCCACTCTTCCAGAGGAAGAAGGGACCTCTTCACCAGGGCCATTACCAATCCTACTCGGGACAACAGCAACAGGGCATTCAGCCCAAGAACCATAGTCATGGGCAGAGGAAGCCAAAGGCTCAGAAGCCTCAGCCACCAGCCCCCACCCAGCCCAAGGCGAGCTTTTGACTTCCAGGGTGGGGCCTCCTCCCCCCCTGGGAGATCCTCCCCAGTCCACAGGGGGCAGCCTGGCGCTCTTTGCCCACAGGTGGGCAGGGGTCACCTCAGACCAGCGGGTCATACAGGTGGTGAAAGAGGGCTACCTCCACAGATTTCAGCAAACACCCTCAGGGTTCTTCCTGGGAAAGTTGGTGCAGCCTCTCCTTCACCAGACCTTGCTTCTCTTGGAGCTTGCATGTCTGCTTCAGGACAGGGCGGTTGAGCCGGTACCCAGGCATTTATGGGGAAAAGGCTTCTACTCCAGGTATTTCCTTGTCCCCAAAAGAACAGGAGCTTCAGGTTAATACTTGACCCATGAAACCTGAACAAGTTTCTGGTGAGCGAGAAGTTGAAGATGCTCTCCCTTGGGACCTTACTGCTCTTCCTCCACCAGGGAGATTGGCTGTGCTCCTTAGACCTACAGGATGCATATACTCACATCCTGATCCACCCCTCCCACAGACAGTACCTAAGGTTTGTGGTGGGAGGAGAGCACTTCCAGTACAGGGTACTTCCATTCGGCCTGGCCTCCTCACCAAAGTGCCTGGCGGTTGTGGCCACCCACATGTGCCTACGAGAGGCCTTCATCTTTCCCTATCTGGACGACTGGCTCATCAGAGTCAGCACAGTCCTTGAGGCTAGCCAAGCTGCAGGGTGAACCATCAGTCTCCTGCAGCACCTGGGGTTCATCATCAACTACCCCAAGTCCCACCTCTCTCTGGCCCAGAATCTGGAGTTCATAGGTGTCCAGCTGTACACATTGCAGGTCAAGGCCTTCCTTCCAACAGAAAGATTGCAGTACCTTGTGCAGCTGGCCGGAGAGGTGCAGGCTCACCGCCTCCTCCTGCACCTGCTGGGCCACATGGCCTCAACAGTCTACATTATGCCCCTAGCCTGCTTGCACATGCGTGCAGCCCAGTGGTGCCTCAGCCCCTAGTGGATCCAGGCCACAGGCAGGCTACGGGACATAATCAAGGTCACCCGCCAGCTAGCGGTATCCCTCAACTGGTGCTACAAAGGGTCATGACCACGGATGCCTCCCTCCTGGGTTGGGGGGCACACTGTGAGGACCTTTGCACTCAAGGCTGCTGGTTTCAGCAGGAGTCTCTCTTGCAGATCAACTTCCTGGAGCTCAGGGCCATCTTCCTGGCCTTGCGAGCATTCCGCCACCTCTTATGCAACCGCCCTGTGCTGATCCAAACTGACAACCAGTTTGTCATATTTTATGTGAATAAGCAGTGGGGCACAGGCTCGTACTCACTCTGCCAGGAGGTGGTGGCCCTCCTCTCCTTTGTGGTGCACCACAGAATGCTCCTGTGAGCGGTATACCTTCCAGGTCAGGAAAATTGCCTGACGGACATACTCAGCAGGGTCCTGCAGCTACACGAATGGCGTCTGAACCCCAGGGTGACACACAGGCTTTTCCGACTCTGGGGAAGGCCTGTGATAGACCTGTTTGCCTCCCCAGACAACACGCAACTGCCCCACTTCTGCTCATTCCAGCCGCACCCAGAGATGGTGGCAGCTGATGCCTTCCTGATACCGTGATCCAAGGGCCTATTCTATGCCTTCTCACCAACACCATTGGTGGGCAAGATCCTTTTCAAGGTCCAGAGCAAGCAGGCATAAATGATTTTGATTGCCCCAGATGGACCTGGCAACTCTGGTTCCCTCTGCTGCTCTCCCTGTCAGTGGCACTCCCAGTCCCACTAGGTCAAGATCCGGACCTCCTGTCTCAGGAGGAGGGCTCCCTCCTGCACCCCAACCTGGGGTCACTAGTGTTGATGGCATGGCTGCTGAAAGGGTAGCCTTGGCCCATTTCAATCTTCCAGGGGAAGTCGAGGAGATCCTGTCAGCCTCCCAGAAGCCTTCCATCAGACAAGCATACACTTTTAAGTGAAGAAGATTCTCCATCTGGTGCACAGAGAGAGCAGAGAACCCTTTCTCCTGTCCTGTGCAACTAGTGCTACAGTTCTTACTGCACCTCTCGCATGCTAGCCTAAAGTCTAACTCGGTGAGGGTGCACCTTATTGCCATAGCCACTTGCCATCACCCTGTGGAGAGAAAATCCCTCTCAAACCAGCCCCTGGTCTCCAAGTTCCTCCAGGGCCTCTTGCTCTCAAAGCCTCCTTTGCACCTTCTGATGGCGGAATGGGACCTTAATGTGATGCTCTCCCAACTAACCAGACCACCGTTTGAGCCACCTGCCATTTGAGATACCTCTCCTGGAAAGTGGCTTTTCTGGTGCCCATCACGCCAGCTCAGAGTGTGAGTGAACTCCAGACCTTGGTGGCAGATCCACCTTATACGAGGTTCTATACGAACAAGATAGTGCTCCACACACACCCCAAATTCCTCTTCAAGGTGGTCTCTCCTTTCCACCTCAATCAGGAGATGGTCCTTCCCACTTTTTTTCCATGGCCCCACGTGGGCAGGGAGGAACTCATATTGCATATACTAGACTGTAAGCAGGCTCTGTCCTTCTATCTGCAGAGGACTCAGGCCCATCGCAAAGCTCCTCAGCTTTTTGTGTCATATGACCCTAGCAAATTTGGGCTCCCAGTAATGAAGCGGACTCTGTCCACTTGGTGGCAGACTGTATTGCACTCACATATGAGTGAGTGGGCCTCTCCCTTGAGCACCGGATCACTGCAAATCACATGCGGCCCTTGGCCACATCCGTGGCCAACCTCCACTCAGTGCTGGTGACAGAAATCTGCATGGTCACCACATGGTTTTCGATTCATATGTTTGTAGCTCATTACTGCCTGGAGAATGTAGGGACAGTGCCTTCAGGCAGGCAGTATTCCGTAATATCTTCAGGGTGTAGGCAACTCCTGCTCTCCAAACCTTCTGTGTTCAGGCTACTGGAGTGATAGTGTCGCTGGATGCTTGGGCCGTGCAGAGTCTCATAGTGGGGACTCACCTTCTGCAATTTACAGCTACCTGTCGGATCTCTGGAGATGCTGTTGGGTTTCGGCCTTCAGCAGCCTGGAGCTAGGGAGTCCCATATATGGGAACTGACTTCCTGCTTGTTCCTGGAAAAAGCATAGTTACTCACCTGTAACAGGCGTTCTCCAGGAACAGCAGGAATCAATCCTTACAACCCTCCCTCCTCCCCTGGGAGTTGCCTCCCTACCTTGTTTTGTTTTTTTTCTACCATTCTAGCTATGTCATCTGACTGAACAAGATGGCACCCTTGGGCGGGAAGGGGACCACGCATGCATGGTAGCATGTCCCAAAGGCTTTCTTTGAAAGCTGGGGAAATGCTCCATGTGGGCTCCGTCAGTGCCAATGTCACCCATATGTGAAGACTGATTCCTGCTGTTCCCGGAGAACACCTGTTACAAGTGGGTAACTATACTTTTGTGCATATCCTCTCCTTTGTCTGTTGTTAGGTGTGAGGTTCATTAATGAGCTGAGGTACATGGATGATAAGTTACATAATATTTTGAATGTTAACATTAGGGATTTATATTTTTACTCTGCTCTCGACAGGGAGCCAGTATAATTGTTGGCGTATGGGGGTTATATGTTCAGTTTTCAGTAGTTTAAGGAGTACAAGAACTACAATATGTTGAGCTATTTGTAATTGATGAATCATTTGTTTTGTTAGACCCTGCAGAATTCTGTTACAGAAATTAATGTGTGGAGTGATCATTGCTTGAAGTATTTTTCTGAAGTCAGTGCTTGCGATTAGTTGTCTAAGCTGCTGTATGACTTTTAGTTTGCTGTAGATTGCTTGAGTTGTTCTATTGATATGTGATTTGAGTGTTATGCCCAGATATCATACTTCCTTTTTCACTTCTATTGATGCTTCTTTAAGTTTCAGCTCTGGTGGTGTATTGAAGTTTTTGTCTTTTGTTACAAACATTACTTCAGTCTTCCTGTAGTTTATCTTGAGATTGTGGGTTGTTATCCATCTTGATATATCTTCAAAGCATGAAAGTATTTGTTGATTGTTGGGTTTAAGTTGTGTGTATGGTAGGTAAAACATGATATCGTCCATGTATATATGGTCATTTATATTGTGCTTCTGGAATATGTTGCATATCGTTTGGAGGTAGATGTTGAATATTAATGCTGAGAAAGCTGAGCCTTGGGGGATTCCTTGGATTTGGCAGTATGCTTTGATGATTTCAGGCCCATTATGACTTACTGTGTCCGGTCTGATAGGTAGGATTAAAACCAGCAAAGGATGGATCTTCCGATTCCGATTTATTGAAATCTGGTCAGTAATGCGGTATGGGAGAGTGAATCAAAAAGCTGATGCTATATCCAGGAAGTTTAGTATGAATGATTGGCCTGTTTTTTCAAAACCTTTTATGTGTATCAAGTAGTGTGATGAGTAATGTCTCTCTTCCATGGCATGGTCTAAATCCGTATTGGTGGGGATCAGCTGGGACATGTAGTTCTACATGATCCTGTAATTGTTTATGGATTATTTTTTCAATTATTTTTCCTAGGAATGGAACTAGATATTGGTCTTTAGGAGTCAGGATTAGTTTTATCTAGGGAGCTGTGTTTTAAGATAGTCCGAATAGATGCTCTTTTTAATGGCTTAGGCATGTATCCCTGTGTTACTGATAAATTGACCATTTTAAGTATTACAGACAAAGTTTCTGAGCGGTTTAACTTTATCTGGCTTACTGGGCATAGGTCTAAAGGAGATGTAGTGGTATCAATTGAGTTGATTGTATGTTTCAATTGGTCGTTGGTTATTTTTGAGAATTCTTCCGAGATCGAGATAGTAGTAATGGTGTTGAAGGTCATCATGTTTGTATCTTGGGTCTATATTTGCAATTTGTTCTTGTAGTGGTTAGCCAGTATTTGTGGGTTAATGAACGTGTTGTCATTTTCTAGGTTGGGTGGTTTGGTAAGATTTTTTACGATATTGAAGTAAGATAATCCTTTATGTAGTAGTTGATACATTCACAGTAGGTTTCGATAGTGTTAATATATTCATCTTTTTCTTGTGGTGATTTTGTCAGTCTCCATTTACGTTCCTGTTTTCTTAGTTTCCATTTTAGGTTTCTGAGTTCTTGATTATACCAGATCCTGACTGAATTAGTCTTTTGCAAGGTTTGATATTGTTGGACCTGGAGGCTGTGTTTAGGATAGTGTTCCAGTTGTTTATCACTGAGTCTATGTCCATCAGATCTGTGTCGATTTTGGGCAGAATCTCATTTAAGAATTCATCCTTGTCAAATTTCTTGAAGCGGAAGACTATGTTTTGTCTGCATTCTTCTTTATTTATATTTGGAAACTGTGTTAGATTGAAATAGATCATTAGGTGGTCAGACCACGGTACTGGAATGGTGTGAATTTAGGCTTGGTTAGTATTATTATAAGTGTTAAATGGTATAAATATCATATGCAATATATTTCCCTTGTGTGTAAGGGTGTTTATTATTTGTTTGTATGCCATGTTGTACATTGCATTTAGGAAGGCCTTTGCATGATTAGAATGTGTGGATGCTAGGTTTAAGTCCCCTAGTACAATTAATTGCTTGTTCTTTGGTATATCTGAGCAAACTAATTCTAGAATGGTAGTCAGTTATTATCCGCTGTGGGTATCTTATATGTTAAACAAAATATACAAGTTTTGTTCTCCACCATTAGTAGGTCGTCCATTTAAACTTGTTGCTGATTTCAGTGGTGATTTGGGCTCCTTTTTTTTTATTATGACCAGGACACCACCACCTCTTTTTCCTTCTCTAGGGAAATGAAATGTATCATAGTTTGGTAAATTCAGTTGGTTAAGAAGAATCAGATCAGTATTTGTTAGCCAGCATTCGGTGATGAACATTATATCAGGTTGGTTATCATAAACATAATCTGATATTACAGGGATTTTGTTCCCCACTGACCTTGCATTTATCATGCTACATTTTAAGCTAGGAGATGTCGAGCTTTCATTTCTTTTCACACTGAAGGGGTGATTGCTTGTTTTGATGTGTTTCAGCCTATTGTAGTTTGGAGTTTTGTTGTATGGTCTGAGTTGAGAGCAGCATGTTTGGTTAAGGAAATTGCCATGCATAATGGGGATATATTGAGGTGGTAAGTACTGAGAGGAAATATTTAGCATGATAGGAGATATGATTAATATATGCAAACTTATATAGCTTAGTTTCATTGCCATTATTTTATTTATATTGGGCCCTTTGCAGTAGGCCATAGTTATATATATATATTTTTATTTTATTTTATTTAGACAGTTTTGTATACCACCTTATCCTTCAATCAAAGTGGTCACAACACAATTGGGGGATACATTTAACATGAGGGGATATGAGACACATACACTAATACTTACAGGGAACATGGGAAATGGAGGGTTAAGTGGCTTGTCCAAGACCACAAGGAGCACCTGTGGGACTAGAAACCCCAGTCCTTCCAGCCCAAAGTTGCTGTCCTCTAGTGGGATTTGAACCCCTGACCTTCCAGCCTGAAGTACTTTGCCCCAACCACTAGGCCACTCCTCCACTGAGGAGTGTCTGATATTAAAGGTACAGGTGGCAATCATACCGGCTCCGCATACGCAATAGTGCCATCATATGCAGGACTACTTGTACTCGTAGTAGGAGAGTCTCTAGTGTTGTTTTGTTAAACACTCAAATTACGAGTAGTTTTCGGGAAGCAAACAAACATGGCATGTGTAATCTCAGAGTATTCAAAGTTTGAGGTGCATGGAGTTATCAGATTTTTGCAAGCCGAAGGAGTTAATCAGAGCGAAATTCATCGCAGATTAGAGGGCGTGTATGGCCCGAACGTTTTAAGCCTAAAAGAAGTCAACGTCTGGTGTAACAAGTTTAAAGATGGCTGAACGGAGTTGAATGATGATCCAGAAAAGAAAAGAGGCAGACCAAGGACCTCACACACGGATGACAACTGCACAATTGTCGAACGTCTGATTAGGGAGGATCGTCGCATTAAAGTTCGTGAAATTGCTGAAATGACTGGCATTCCTAAGAGTTCTGTTCATGAAATCATATGCGATCTCAACTTCCGGGGAAACGCTTTGCGGATCAGGAGGAATTGCAAGACACCGTTATGGACTACTTCAAGCAACTTGACATGCAACTGTACCGTGAAGGGATGTTCAAACTAGTGTCACGCTGGGATAAATGTCTCAATGTTTATGGCGATTATGTGGAGAAGTAAACAAAAGTATGTAGTTTTTGGTGTAATATATTGAATAATTTCTTTAAATACAAATGTTAGTGTAATTTTGGCCTGTACCTTTAATATCGGACACCCCTCTTATATATATATATATATATATATATATATATATATATATAATATATATATATATATATATATATATATATGTCAGCACTCACCATAAGGTCGAATACTCCCCTCGATCCTCTGTGCAGTGCTGCATTCCATGTCAAGGGCCCTTTGGTATGACCCTGAGGCACAGGCCTGCCAGGCTTGGGCAAGCCTGTAATGTGCCTTAATTTAAGGGCTCCAATTGAGGGCTTATGCATGGGGGAGGAGCTTACCTTCCCTCTGTGTGTGTAGGTAGTAGGGCCTGAATGTCAGTGGCAGCCTGCCGGCTTGCTTGCTGGGCAGCTGAAGAGGAGCTGCTCTTGTAGTGTGCCTTAATTTAAGAACTCCAATCATGGGCTTATGCATGGGGGAGAAGCTTAACTACCCTCCGTGTTTGTAGATAGCAGGGCCCAAACATCAGCGGCAGCTTGCTGGCTTGCTTACTGGGCAACTGAAGAGGAGGTGCTCCTGTAGCATGCCTTAATTTAAGAGTTCCAATCACAGGCTTATGCACAGGGGAGGAGCTTACCTTCCCTCCATGTGTGTAGGTAGCAGGGCCTGAACGTCATCGGCAGCCTGCTGGCTTGCTTGCTGGGCAGCTGAAAAGGAACTGCTCCTGTTGCATGCCTTAATTTAAGGACTCCAATTGCCAAGACAGTGTGGTTTATTTGCTATTGTATCTCAACATCGTACTGTAACGTCAGATCTTCACAAAATGTACAAGTTATATTCTGGATGTCCACTGGGTGACCAGGATAAGCCATGGGTGCCTCACATCATTTTCACTGCCTGTGCAAATGGACTATGTGAATAGTTAAGTTGAAGGAAAACAGTGATGTCATTTTCTGCAGCGATGATATGGAGGGAGCCGAGAAACCATCATGATGACTGCCATTTTTGTCTGGTTAATATCACGGGTTTCTCTGCAAAGAACAAGCACAACATTGTGTATCCAAATTTCATGTCTGCAATTCGACTAGTCCAACATAATGAAACACTTCCTGTTCCATTTCCTCTACAGGATGGGCTGTCTTCCGTACCAGACAAAATGGAGTTAGATGAAGGTGCAAGTGGTGGCCAACCCAAAGAAGAGCCTTGACTGAGTTTGCTGGGAAGGTCCTGTATCTGCAGGCTGGGCTGAATCGCAGTCCTAGCCTACACATACAGGGCTGTTCACGATTCTGATATCACGGGGCTAGATGTACCCCGCAGGATTAGAATCGCGATCCCCTCTGTATGTCTGGCTCAGACCAGACATAGAGGGGATCTATGTCCGGGATGGAATGAGCCTGTATGGGCCCTATTTTTTAAGGCAGTTACATAGATATCAGCCCATATTACCTGTGCAAATGCCTTAACTGGTATTTTCCAAAGGCACTACCCATGTTGGTGGCTTTGGAAAACCCCAGTTATTTCTCTAACGCTCCCAGATGCTATTCGGAGCGGAGGTGGGGAATGGCATTAAGGTGGTAGCAGAGATTTTTGATGCTGCCCACTTAGTGCTCTGCACCTTAAAGATAGGCGAGGAAAACCCTCGCTGTCTTTAAGGTGCTGGGGCTAAAAGGGCAGCATCAAAAATCACAGCTAACCGCTAGCCTTGGCAGCTACCGGCCTGTGTGGCGTGACCTGGATTTTCTTTTTCATTGCCACAGAAATGAAAATCCAGGTTAAGGCTGTCAATGGGCAGGTTATGTGCCGACATGACGCATAGCCTGCCTAAATAGAAATCAGGCCCTATGACAATTACGGATAGAAGATTTATGGGGATCTTAAAGTTTTTGGTATGCTGATGGGCATTCAAAGTGGATTTATCAAATATTGCTGTTTTCTCTGCCTCTGGGACAGTCGTGCTTTCTAAGATCATCATGCTATTCACAACTGGCCTTTAAGAATCGCCTATAATCTAGGAAGTAGCAGTGTTAGTCATGTTCAACTAGTTGATCCAGCAAACATTTTGCTTCCTCCTTTGCATATAAAAATGGGTTTAATGAAACATTTAGTGAAAAGAATGGCACAAATAAATTCAAAAGGATTTCAGTATCTTGTTTCTAAATTTCCAAAGATCACTGCTGCAAAACTGAAAGAAAGCATTTTTGTGGGACCACAAATAGGACAGGTGATGAAGGATGGAAAATTTGAAAAATGCCTGGAGGCTTTGGAACTTGAAGTATGGCAAGCGTTCAAGTGGATCTGTGAAATTTTTCTGGCCATATTATGTTGATGAAGTACAGAGATTACTTGACGCCATCATAAACTTGGTTGTCGCATGTCATTGAAAATGCACTTCATGGATGGTGGCTGAAGTTTGAGTATGCTGCAATGCCTAAGCATAAAGGCAATCAAGAACTTACCCCCACTGTGCCTTTTCTTTCTCCGGTGGGTCCTATGGATTGTTTTGTGCAGCTTTCTGAGACAGCTAAAAGGGATATTTGAGCAGGTGTTGTGGCACCGGTAGAGGAAAGCTCGGTGACCTCTGGCCTAGATGTAATTCTCTCCCCTGATGCATGTCCCCCGCCTCTTACTCTGGACTCTCATGATACCCCCCCAGCGGTTGGAGCTGTTGACCTGTCATAAAGCGGTGAGTCTACAGTCCTGAGACGGGGTACGCAGGTGGAAGTTAGTGGAGGATTGGCCCTTGGGAGGCCAGATGATCTGCCTGTTGGAAATGTTGCAGACACAGGTGCTCCTTCTCAGAGTAAGAGTGAAGTTGGCATTTTGAAGGATAATGCGCCCAGTGCCGCTATTCCTTTCTTCTTTGATTTTCCTCACCTGGATTCTGTGACTGTCGATAGTATTTGGGAAGCCATCACTAAGTTGTCGCAAGTGGTTGGACAGCAGCTGACTTTGTCTTCTATTAAGGTTTCCCATTTGGAGGAGTCTATTATAAAGTTGGATATTGGAATGGTAGAAACCCAAGCAAAAGTGGAAACTATTGAACAGTGTGGTCTTTTTCTGTCATCATGTTTCTATGTTTCTATAAGTGGACTGTTATAGTTGTTGATATGGAAGGACAGACTAGATAGGCCATGTGGTCTTTTTCTGTCATCATGTTTCTATGTTTCTAAACCATGTTTCTTTTTTTTAAATTCTTTATTTACGTTTTCAGGCAAATTACAACAAAAAATCAAAAAGTTACAAATTAAGATGATACATCCCTTTGAACATAAAAGCAAAAAACAAAAGGCCTTGATAGCCTACCCCAACACCAACCCTCCCCTCATCATGTGAACATCTTAGAAAGGGGCTATGAAAAGGTAAAGAGAAAGAAAGAAAGGCTTACAAGGGCTATGACACCAGTAAAATTGCCCATACCAAGTGCAAACATGATTGATTGATTGATTAAATTCCCCTTATTTCACAACATATTGTGCTTTCGATATATATCCACATAGGGGTTTCCATTTAGGCAAGGTAGAAGGCATAGGAGTTGTGCCACATCATGGTATCTGCTCATTTTTACAACATAGACATAGACGATTCCACCATGTGTGGCAGCTGAGATCAGCTGAACGTTTCCAATTAGCAATTACGAGATGCAGTGCAACTCCCATCATAAAGTCAAATAGGAAATGACAATCCCTCTGTAACGACGAGATGCCAATTGTTGACCAGAAAACTATAATAGACCATATATAATTACCAATAGCCTTGTCCCACTTGGAAACCTTTATCGGGGTAAAATGAGCTTTGTGTGCAAAGAAATACAATGCTTGGGCGATAAAGGCGGATTAAGCGACTCTAATTAGTTTACCCCAAAACTTCCCCCATGATTCCAGAGAGAAAGTATCCCCAGTATCATGCTCCCATATCTGCTGAGTGCCAATAGAATGTATGGACGGATGATAGGCTATCAATTGATAATTATAAGCAACCACCCCTGAGACCTGCTGGGCTGTATCTATGACATTTAACAACCCCCCCCCCCCCCCATTCTTCATGTAGAAATCTGATATTGATAAGGGATTTCTCTATGCAATGTCTCAACTGAATCCATTGAAAGAATAAGGATTTAGGCAATTCATATTCCCACTGTAGACATACAAAAGGTCTGCACCTACCTTCCAATATCAGTTGACCTATGGACCAAATGCCTCTACTAAACCACTGTTTCCATGCAAACAGACTTTGATGAATTCTTAAAAAAATGACTGTACCAAATGGGAATAAGCTTCGATAAGCATTTCTCCTGGGGAATTACACTTGCTAACTGCTGGAGAGCTCTTTGGGTGTCCATAATAACCCTATGGAACTTCAACCTCTCTGAAGACACCATCCCAGGAAGGAGGATCAAGGGGGAATGGAGCAGTCAATCTCTCTTCCAAGTCAAGCCACATTAGTTCTTACAGGATTCCTGTCCAACAAAGGCTCTAGCATGAGGTTGAAGTCTCCACCCATAATAATCGAGTATCTGGACACCTCTTGTGCCAAACCAATATGGAGCCAAAGAAAGTAGGGCAGTCTATGTTAGGGGCATAGATATTGATTAAGGCCAGTTCAGTGGATCCTATCTTGATAACAGCCATTGCCCAGCATCCTTCTATGTCAGATCTGGTTTGCAGCACAGTAGGGGATAAAGATTTCCTTACTAGAATGGCAACCCCGTTTTTTTTATGATTAGCAGCTGAGAAAGCCACAAGTGAAAAGTGTTTCATATCTAATTTTAAAGACTCCTTTTCATTCAAATGTGTCTCTTGTAAATATAGGATGTCCACACACTCCTTGCACCCATATAAAAATATCTTTTCCCTCTTAATGGGATTGTTAATGCCCTTAACATTCAGTGAAACTAACTTAAAGGAAGACATAATGACAATATAGCACACTGTGATAGACAATTGTTACAGAAACATACCAGGTTGTAACATATGTTTTCACAATGTTAATCCACATCTTTAAAGCACCCAGAATTGAAGCAACATTTATAGCCCAAAGAAAAAAAAACACAAACAGAAATACCAGCCCTTGGCCAAAGTCCTTTTAAAGGATTGCCCAAAAAAACCCACATGATTCTAACCACCAAAGCCACCTGAACCCTGGGGGGCTATACCAACTCTGAACTTAGCAGGTGAGCCCAAAGGGACAAGAGAGGCACGGGGGATATAACTAGCTAATTTACTTCACCTCCTCTGCCAAGCAAGGCTTCCTGTGCAGACCACTTCCCACAACCAGAATAATGTCCCCAAATGCCAAGGCTCTAAAAAACTAGGGCAAAGCAGCCCCTCCCCATACATTGTATAACCACTAAGGCTATATGTAAACATATAAGAGCCATGATGACTATCCATGCCCTGATGCCCTCCAATCCAACCCAAATGCACAGAAAACAAGAAACATAAAAGAAAAAAGAGCAAAGAACAAAAGAGAAGGACAGTGTGACCAGAGTGATACCCTGGAGTTACCACGAGAGAGCCACATTGAATGTCAACTCTACATGATTCAAATCACAACTCCACGACCTCAGATTCAGTCAAAGCACCCATATAAAAGAGCTTCAGAGAACTCTGTAGGCTTATGTCCACCGCTGACTGCAAGGCAAGGTCATCACCACATCAACACCAGTTCTTTATCTTCCAAGAAGGTGTGCAACTCCCCTGGATCATCAAAAGTCTTAGTTTAGTTATGCAGCGTGACTCTTATGCGGGCAGGATAAAGCAGCCTGAAACGGGCCTGCAGCTGCAACTAAGGTGGGCGTAGCACCAATAAACTTTTCCTCCGATCCACCATTGCTTTCACAAAATCTGGAAAGAAAAGGAGTTTCTGTCCTTGAAATTCCAATGGAGAGTGTAGTCTGGCTGCTTCCATAATCTGCATGACCGGTTGAAATCGCAAGACCTTCAGAATGATTGGGCATGGACACTTGCCCGATACCACGGACTGAGTAGGCACCCGATGAGCATGCTCGATCTCAAAAGGCATAGCAAACTTCACCTTCAGCACATTTGGGATCATTGACTGCAAAAAGGACAACATATCTGTTCCTTCAGCTCCTTCGGGAACACCCAGGATTCTAATGTTGTTCCTCCGAGCACGGTTGTTACCATCTTCCAAATCTCTTTGCAGTGACCGGATCAGCTTTGTTTGCTTCTCAATGGCCCTGAACCACTCTCCATGTGTTGCCACCTCGTTCTCCACCTTCTCCAATCTCACCGTGATCGACTCCAAACTGTTTTTTTTTAAAGCATTAATATCTTCCTCCATTGTATCCAGCAAGTCACCAAATGATTTAACCATGTCTTTAAAAGCACGGATCTAAGTGAGTAGTTCCTGCAAAGCCTCAGGACAATCTTGGATGACCGCCATTTTGTGGGGTGAGAGAGGCTTCATTTTAGTTCGCTTTGCACTGACGTTTTGTGTTCGTTGGTAATCCAGACGCGTCGGTTTGGGGCCAGACATATCCAGAATTGTTTGCTTTCAAAGTAGGTAGGATCCACTCAATTAAAAGTTGCAGAAGTCAGGATTCTTGACCTTACCCTCCGGAGCTTAGCTCTCACACATCGTTAAACCATGTTTCTGACTTATCTACGACTCTAGTTAAGGATAGTATTGCCCTATGGGCGAAGATGGAGATGCTGGAAAATTCTACCTGGTCTTCAAATGTTCAAATCTTGAACTTTCCTGTGATTCTGGGTTTGGCTCCTATGGAATTGTTTAAAAAATACAAAAGTTACTTTCTGTTCCTCTGGAACTGATACCACTTTTTACAAAGGTGTTTTATTTACCAGCTGGCAAGAGGGAGTTTAAGGCTTCTAATGTGAATATAGACATGGATTTTCTGAATGTGTCTGATCTTCAATCACTAACTATGGATAAGTTACTGGTTTTTACTCTGCTTGTTATTTTCACTCTACCTTCAGATAGGGATTGGTTGCTAAGGCTTTATTTTAAGAAAAAGAGCTAATTTGTTTTATGGCTTAAAGATCTCAGTTTTTCCAGATGATTCAAGAGAGACACAGAAAAGGCACAGGCAGTTTCTGTTATTAAAGCCAGGAGTGTTGCAACTTGGTGCTTCTTTTCTTCTGCACTTCCCTTGTAAATATATAGTTGTTTTTATCCCGCCAAGCAGTTGACTCTACCCCCTTCCTCTTGTTATTAGCACATGTGCCGGCGTCTTTCTTTGCATGGCTGCATGTCCAGAGGTCCGGACGGCAGTCGCTCTAAGGTAGTTTGCCTTTTTATTTTTCACTTTATGCATACATCCTGTTATTTTATTATGTGTCTACAAGGTGGTAACGCGATGGTTTGATTTTTTGACACTTTATTGGTCCTCTTATTGTTATTTTACAATGTTGGGCAATTTGTCCCCCGGCAGCATTTCCTTTATACTGTGACCGTTAATTTTAAATATTTCTCATTTTTTATATTCATGATGCGGTCATTATGTTTCTCGGGTTTGGTATGCACGTAACCAACCCGCCAAATTGTTGACTCCGCCCCCTTCTTTCTGTTGCTTAGCGCATGTGCCGGCGTCTTTCTTTGTATAGCTGCATGTCCAAAGGTCTGGACGGCAGTTTGGCTTTAAGGTATATTTTATATTTTTTATTATAAGGTGGTAATGTGATGGCTTGACTATCTGACATTTTTAGTGCTCATCTTATCGTTATTTTACTACCTTTACGCCCCTCCTAAAGTTTCCTGTAAACCCTTGATTCCTTTTTTCCCCGGTTCTTTTACAAGTAATATTTTTATGCCCCCTTTGGAGACAATTTTGAAATTTGATTTATAATTATGGCTATATCTCTGATGGAGGTATTACGGAAGAGTAATCTCCTCGCTATATAGGAACAAAATAATGCCATTGTAGGCCTATATGGCCGGTTTTAAACACATTTTTTGTTTTTTGCACATGTGTTAAATTTGTACAGATGAACCAGTATTGTCCTTTAAGCATCTCCTAATTGTACTATTGCTGGTGGGCCTCTGTCTCACTCCTGCTACTGTTATTCTTTAAGCGCATATTTCAGTGCAGCTTTCTACTAGACTTTGTAGTCATCCCATATCCTGTCCTTTTCTCCTCACTCCTTATTCCACCTTCTTTTTCTGTATAGTTTTTGAAGGATATCAATTCAAATTTTAATTACTTTGTTTTTTAATTACTCTGTTTTTGTCTTTTAGTGACAATGTTTCTCTAGACTTTTCTACATAAGTGTGGTGTAATACTTTTTAGAGTCTACAACAGAGGTTGGTATATTATTTTATTTTTATGTATTTATATGATTTTATGTTTTTGAGCCTTCGAGCACTTTTTATCTTCTATTTATTTCATATTATTTATTAATCTTATTTGATTGTATATTGTTAGTTTTTTGATGTTTTTAATGTTACTAGGTAGTAATATGTATGATGTTGTGTTATGAGTTTGTCGATCTGTTCCTTTATGTTTTTAATGGTTGTTAATGGTTGTTATTTATGATTTTAGTTTTTGTGCCTGGCTAGCGCCTGACGAAGGGTGACGAAACACGGCCTGTGTCGGGCGGCCAAAGGTTTAATAAAGGACTCTGTCTTTCCATCTACTCACGTCTCAGGTTGGTTTGTTCTTAGTTCTGCGTGACTACTGCTTCCCAGTGTTGTATGTAGTTGTTTTTAAAGCACAGAAGTTTATTTTCTTCCAACCAGAAGACCATTCTGCATTTATTAATGCTCGGATTTCTGTAGTCTCTACTCCTGTTGAGGATGTTTTTTGTCGTGCGTAAGATTATGTCTTGGGCCCTCAGCTATTATCTATAGTATGTAATGTATTCCTGGTCTTTCAGTAGGGTTTCCTCTCCCTAACTGATTACTTTCTCTTCATACCTCCCTTTTGGGGACTATAGATATTTCCTGTTTATTTGTATTGCTTCAGTGTTGTTATTTCTTTGTTGGTTTTGCAGGATATATCTTTTCTGTACAAGTGTTGTTGTTTGATTAATTTGTAAAATTATAAATATATAATAATAAAAATAAAGAAGAAAATGCACTTCATGCACTCATATCTTCACTTTTTCTCACCAAACTTGGATAAAGTAAGTGACGGACAGGATGAGAGGTTTCACCAAGACATTCAGGCCATGGAAAAATGTCACCAGGGATTCTGGGATGAGAGCATAATGGCAGATTACTGCTGGATGTTGTATCGTGACAATCCTGACAAACTTCACAATAGACAATCTTCTGTAAAACACTTTTAGTGCATTTCTTCAATCAAACGTGCCAAATATAGTTATTATCACGTGTGACATGTGACGTTTTCATTGTTTACGATATCTAACATTTTACAGAAACCTCTGTGGATGATATCTCTAAAACCTTACGTGCTATAGAAAAGCTAATTACAATTTTAGAATCAGCATGAAAAGCTACTTTAGGAAAACCTGATTTCACTTTTGATGAAGAAAAAAACATATTTTGGTGTAAACCAATGTTACCATCCAGGCCTTTCAAATGGAGTACTTGCACATCTATATATTTCATGATCATCAATTACTGCAGGCAAACCATTTATTAAATATAATTTAAAATTAAGATATCACTAAAATGTGACACAAGAACATCACGTTTTATTTTAGAAAATCCTATGGAGGAATATTAGGCTATGCATGCAAAGGCACAGACATCTGTTAATTTCATTTCAGATATAGCATCCATCAGAGAGTGCTAGACCATAGAGAAATGAAAAGCGGGTTTTTTTCCCTGTTACAATATTTGGATTCAAGACAGTCTGCCAAGAAACCAGGGCAATTGTTCAAAATGGTTTAAAGTCACTCCTAGGAGGGGTGATTAGCACTGAGAAAAAGCAGATGTGATATCAAATGCTTAATAAGCCAGGTGTTATAAAGTTGTTCAGATGATATAGTAAGAGCCAAGGGAGATCAATTGAAATGGACCATCCACAAAGGAAGTAAATTTACGTTGTTCAGCAACAGTCTAATGCCAATCTCACAATCTTAGGACAGAATGGGAAAGATCCACATAAGATTACTTTAGCTGAGAATGAGAGTATTCATTAAATAATTTACAGGAATTAAAAAAAGACAGAATATTTTAGCTTTGATTACTAAAGACAGCAAAACGTGCCTATGTGCTTTAGTAATTTCTTTGGAACACTATAGTACAAAATTTTATCCATCATTATCTCTTGCTACCAGGCTGCAAAGCAATTCTGAAGTGCAGAACTATCTTTCTTCACCATGTTTTTCTATTTTCATCTTCACGAAGAAGTTTTGAAAATTGTTTGCTGCATTAAATTTGATTTAAGAATGTTGCTCACAATAAACCAGCAAGTGCCAGTTTCCTCATCACCCCTTTTTCCTGTAAGTTCAGCATATGCTTGGGTTTAGTAATTCATGAAGCAGATTTGGCTATGGTGAAAGTCTGACATTTTGGAGGCAAATTGAAGCATATTCCTATCTCTTTCTGTAACCTTAAACTAATTGGGTTCTATTTACTAAACTAGGTTAAAACTGGACATCAATGTCAGATTTTATTGTGAGTTACATTTTTTTTCTCCATGGCCGGGAATGAATGGATTTTACCAGTGGCAGTAATGTGCAACCCAGCCTTCCAGTAAACTCTAAAAAGAGCCCAAAGGTCCTACCTCTGGACCCTTCCTGTGGCAAGTGCCCTCTTGCACAAAACCTTAAAAATACTTCCTGTGGGGATTAAAGACATGGCATTTCAGGAAGTGATAGGATGGTAGTATTAATAGCCCTAAGGGCTAGAGTAAATGAGGTGTGTGAATGACCTCTAGTTCTGACAGTACCAGACAGCCTACTGGTCAACAGGAGAAATGTCAGGAGCCTAATGAGATGGTGGTGTTCTGCCCAGGTGTTCATGGCCTGCCATCATCTGGTGCCTTGACTGCTGTGAGATTTATGGCTTATGTCGGTGATGCTGACTCCTCCTACTGATGTCATTGCCTTAGGTACAAACTTAGATTGTAAGCTCTCCAAGGGATAAGAAAATATCTACTGTTCCTGAATGTGAGTTACCTTGAACCTCCGAGGCATGAGCTATATCCAGTTTCATTTCCCTTTCCCTTTCATCATGGCTTGTCTACATTGTCAAAGTCAGTGGCTACGGATGGATAGCTCCTGAGCAGGCGTTTACCAAAGGGGCATTTGGGAGCTTCTTTGGTACCCTGGGATGCTGGGTTATTAGGAAATGGTTTTTGGTTTATAGTTTATATAATGCATTGTATCTATCCATTCATTTATGAGACTGGAAAATAATGACTTGGATTTTATGTATATAATTGTTTATTTTAAATACTTTGTATTTTTATATTTATATTATTAATTTATGTTGGGGCTTTTTTTTTACGAGCAAGAAACATAGAAACATGATGGCAGATTAAGACCATACATCCTATCCAATATGCTCTTCCATATGAACCAATAAGCCTTACAGTCCCTTTTTTCCCTTTAGAGATCCTCTGTTTATCCCATGCTTTCTTGAATTCAGATACAGTTTTGTCTCTACGACCTCCACTGGGAGACTATTCCATGCATCTACCACTCTTTCCTGTAAAGAAATATCTCTTCAAATTACTCTTGTGTCTATCTCTTTTCACCTTCGTCCTATGCCCCCTCATTTGAGAGTTTTCTTTCAATTGAAAGAGGCTCCCCTCCTGTGTATGCCACAGAGGTATTTAAATGTCCATCATAGCTCCCCTCTCCAGTCTTTCTTCCAAAGTATACATATTGAAATCTTTAAGTCTGTCCCCATATGCCTTATGGTGAAACACACTGACCATTTTGGTAGCCATCCTCTGCACTGACTCCATCCTGTTTATAGTTTTTTAAAGGTGTGATCTCCAGAATTGCACACAATACTCCAAATGAGGCCTCACCAAAGACTTATACAGAGGCACTATTGCCTCCTTTTTCCTGATGGCCATTCCTCTCCCTATGCACCTATGGATTTCACTGTCACCTTTTCTGCTTATTTAGCCACTTTAAGATCATCAGAAATAATCAACCCCAGGTCACGCTCTTCTTTCGCGGACAGAAGCACTTTATCCCCTATACTTTACAGCTCCCTTGGATTTTTGCAAGTGATTACTTTAGCTATTTCCCATGTCTTTTACTGCCCTAGTGAGAGTATGGTTGGTTTTATTAGGTAGCATTATTTGCATTTATTTTATTGCTATATTAATATATACATTATATAAACTGCTTTGGGAGCTTCCTGTTTGAAGAGCAATCGATACACAATCCTAAAATAGAAAAGAACAGAAATGTATGTATTATTACAATCTGACCCCAGATATAAACCTAGCCTTTATCCAAAATTCAAAAAAGCCCCCACCACAACTTGCTGCCCCATCCACCTTACTATTAGAATCACAATCAATCTTAACGGAGCAGAAGCAATCCCTAGTTGTTCCTGTCCTACATAATCTGAAATGGTACCAGCTTTATGAGGGTCCCTTTTGGCTCAACATACCAGAGGTGAGGTGATGAGGCTATATGTGTGGAATAGGAAACATGCATGTTTGTGTATGTTGCTCAGCTCAAGATAGTTATCTATAGTTAATGACAACATTGACGTAGTTTATACAGTAGAAGCCATGTTAGCATGCCATTGAGTTCATTAGCATGATAATGAACTGATTCACAGATTAGCACAAAAAATGGTGTTTAGACTGCATTAATAATGATAAAGAGGAAGACCAGCTATGAAATGGATCAATACAATAACAGCAGCTATGGGTACCAGTCTGTCAACAATGAGCTGCCTAATGGAAGACCGAACACAGTTTAAGAAAACTATCCAGAGGGTCGCCATGAGTTGACACTGACTCGACGGCACTTAACAACAACAACAACAATGATAAAATTCAATTTACTAAGCATGGCCAATTTTCCCAATGGAGAAAGGTGAATAGTAGTGTACCCCAGGGATCTGTACTGGGTCCGCTGCTTTTTGACATATTCATAAATGACCTGGAAAAGGGAATAATAAGTGAGATTATCAAATTTGCCGAAGACACAGAACTATTTAACGTTTTTAAAACCCATGAAGATTGTGGAAAATTGCAAGAGGATCTTGATAAATTGGAAGACTGGGCATCAAAATGGCAGAAGAAATTTAATGTGGACAAGTGCAAAGTTATGCACCTAGGGAAGAACAACCCAAACTATGGTTACATGATGCAAGGTTCCACATTAGGAACCACCACCCAGGAAAATGATTTAGGCGTCATTGTGGACAACATGTTAAAACCCGCTGCCCAGTGTGCAGCGGCAGCCAAGAAAGCAAATAGAATGCTAGGTATCATAAGGAAAGGAATGGAAAATAAAACAAAGGATATTATAATGCCTCTGTATCGTTCCATGGTGTGACCGCACCTTGAATATTGTGTGCAATTCTGGTTGCCGTATCCTAAAAAGAATATAGCGTAATTAGAAAAGGTTCAGAGAAGAGCCACCAAAATGGTAAAGGGGATGGAAGGTATTCCTATGAAGAAAGGCTAAAAAGGTTAGGGTTCTTTAACCTGTAAAAGAGATGGCTGAGGGGAGATATGATAGAAGTCTATAAATTAATGAACGGAGTCAAACAGGTAAACGTAGATCGATTGTTTACATTATCAGAATATAGAAAGACTAGGGGACATGCAATGAAGCTACAGGGTAAACTATTTAAGACTAATAAGAGAAAATATTTTTTCACTCAACGTGTAATCAGACTCTGGAATTTGTTACTGGTGGATGTAGTAAAGGCTGTTAGTGTAGCTGGGTTTAAAAAGGGTTTGGACAAGTTCCTGGAGAAATGTCCATGAACCATTATTAACCCGTTTTGGACCAGCGTATGTTTTACATACATAAGGTTTCCATACTTACTACTCAACTGTTTACTAATTAATAGTTATAAATTCAATGGAACTATGTTTAGCTATTATCGTTATGTCAAAAAGCGTTATATACAGATTTTTTATCTGAGATCTAGTTAGTTTAATAGGCATTCGAAGTTTGCTGATTTTGACGGTACTGACGGCTCAACATAAAAAGATCACAAAAAATAGTAAGTGGCTTATAATGCTGTAATAGCTGCTATTTTGCAAATAAAAGTATTTGTAGACTTTAGAAAATAGGAATAGATAACTGTACGTTACTTAGGGGTATGTTTACTAAACTGTCTTAATGTTACCGGCGCTAGTTGCAGCGATAATGTGAAGAATGCCATATAAGGAGTGGGTGTTCCAGTCCAAGGGGTATGTTTACTAAACCGTTTTAATGTTATCGGCGTTAGTTGCAGTCTTACTGTGATGAATGCCATATAAGGTAGTGGGCGTTCCGGTCTTAAGGTAGCATTTCGGGTTATCAGGCGATAAACTCCGTTATGGCGCGATAGAGGGAGCCGTGGCACGTTAATGCGCGTTAGCCTTAATTAGGTGCACTGACATGCAAACACAGCCACAGAGGTGTAGCACACTGGTTAATAAAAAACAGGCGTCATGAGTTTGATCCCCCAGTGGGCTTAATGAGTAAAGCTGCTGAGGCATTGCCCTTTACTTTAAATCAGTGCTGTCTGAGGCATTTTCTTTTTAAATTTAAATTAGTGCTGCCAGCAAACACACCCTCACAGTGCCGTAACCTAAGGTGCCGCATAAGGCGCCCTATAAGGCATTCCAGAGGGCACATTATAAAGTGCAATGTCCGCCAAGGCACCTTATAATGTTCCTTATAGGGCGCCTTACAGGGCGATTTATAGGCCACCTTATGAGGCAACTTAAGGTTACAGCACTGTGAGGGTGTTTTTGCTGGCAGCACTAATTTAAATTAAAAAAGGAAATGCCTCAGACAGCCCTATCAAATAACACCACTGTGGGATCAAACCCATGACCTCTGCCTCTACAGTCAGTGAAATAACCAGTAGGCTACATCTCTACAGCTACTAACAAACCTCTGGCTGGCTACAGAAGGACTGCAGGTCACCACACAAACTGTCTGCTGTGGTTACCAGGATAGGGTTAACACACCTGTACCCATGATGCATTGCACACGCAGATCAGCAGTCTACAGATGATCACAAGATGGGGTATGCACCCCACAGCACCTCGGCCTGATAGGGGGAACTGACTGTGTGTGTTACTGGCACAGAGTAGCTACAGACCGACACATTGTGGGGGTACTGTGCTCACCCTAAGGGCGAGGTGGGGTGCCCAGCACCAGGTCTGCAGCACTTGGCTTAGCTGAGATAGGCTATGCTGCAGGTCGCCATTAGTGCCAGTGTGTGATAGATAGTCCTTGCAGACGCACCTAGGCTACCCCTGTGTCCATCCATATTTCCCAGTCACGTCCAGCCCTTGTGGACTATGATGCACCCAGAATAGTACATATTCTGTGTGGGTACCATGGTCACATGATTTAAGTGAAGGGTGGTATTTGGACCCATAGGCGGATGATGTAGCACCACCCAACCCGCCCTCTGGGGCACAGGGAGGGGGACAGGATCTCCTACCAGCAGATCCACATTCTATACACGTGCAATGGTGGCAGGAGAGGGGAACATCAACCCCAGTCCTGCTGGGGAACAGGCACCCTACAGGACAGTCAGTGCAGATCTGTACACATCCATAAGGCAATGGCTGGCAGACAGACCGTAGGCCTGGAAATGCTCAGCTGCCCCCCCACCACTATCTGACATTCTCCAGCAGCAAGCGCCCAGCCACTGCACCATGCAAGCTGTTCCAGCCATACACATACCAACTGCAGACAGTCTGCTAATTAGTCCATGTTCCTGGAGGAAATACATGCACCCAAAACTGAGATATGAGAACACACACCAAGCAGATAAGGCAGTGATTGGGCCCCAGAAAAGAAAACCCATAAATATCACATGAGAAAAAAGCTATACAGCATTATGGAGGAATCTAGCCATGCTGTGGTCACTGCTCAGTTAGGGTGAGAGTGACCTCCCAGCAGGACATGCTGTGGCCACCCTGTCTGTGCAGTTGGTGGCCAGGCACTACAATGTCCCAGACATTGCCCTATGCCCTGTGCAGATGCATATTGCCCAGGCCACCCTATCCGGGCCATACCCACAGTACCTTGCTCCTCATTATGCACATTGGCAGGCTAACACTGGAAACAGTGCAAGAAGTGTGGGCTGAGTAAGGTGTAGGCAGCCACAACACACTGGATAGACAGACACACACTCCCACACCTATGCCAGCATTCTGCAAATATAGAGGCTTTTGGCAGCCCTGGCCACCACACCTGTCCTGGGCACAGTGCAGGCATGGCTATGGTAGGCAATACTGTTGGGGTCACTCCCCGGGGTGGTAAACACTGTCAGAAACCAAAACTGAAATACACTCCACAGATATCAGAAAGGTTGCTATGATGCAGCTCTGTCAATAAATTGTGTTTAACTTAGGATTTGATATCTGCCATTAATCATAGCAACCTTTTGATATATGTGTTACGTGTTCCCAAGTTAAGGGCGGCATTGCTAAGGTATGCAAGTGCGAATGTATTGGGAGATGCCGCTCTGTGCAGGGCCCAACAGCCTGACTCTCCATGAAGCTTTGGATAGTGGAGCCTGTGGGTGTGGGTGCTTATGCCCCTGTTGGCCGCTACTCTAGGGCAGAGATTCCCAACTCCGGTCCTGGTGAGCCAAACACTGTTCAGGTTTTCATGCTGTCCCTAATGAATATGCATGAGATACATTTGCATACAATGTGGCAGTGCATACTAATGCAGCACAGGCATATTTATTAGTGACAGCATGAAACCTGAATGGTGTTTGGCCATCCAGGACTGCAGTTGGGAAACTCTGCTCTAGGAATTGCACATGTTTATGGTGTCTGTGCTCTGTAGAGTTAAATATGTGTTTCAGGCATGTTTATTTTATTGCAGTAAAGGTTCCATCTTTATTACCATGGTTTAGTACTGGGTAAAATATGGGGACAGGGTTGGCAGGAGCCACAGCTGGGACTTGAACTTGTGACCTTTGGCTCCTGACCACACTGGCTGTGTGTACTGCACCACCCTGTTGCTACAGGGACAGTGCACTCCCTGGGGATGCCATGACTGTTCGTCAGACAGACCCTGTCTGTTGCATTGCATGGCACCCACCTAAACAAGGCTAGGCTATGGTCTGCTGTGGGCAGATGCCACTGCCCCCTATGAAACCAGCACCCCTTGCCACCATGCTGCCATGCCATTATGTCGGTGGTGCTGGTGGTGGGCCATCCCAGGCCATCCAGTATTTCAGTAGGCAGCTGCCTATGGTGTGGGTTCTCGGGTAGGGGTGCCTACATGGACATGCGCGTTTACCCCCCCCCCCTCCCTGCACCGCCTGCCAATGTTATGTGCCCTTGGGGGTACCTGCTGGGTAATCTCCCCTGTGACACTGTGGGACACACACTCATGCTCATGTTGGACCCTCGTCAGTTGCTGTCTTGCTGCTTTACAGTTTCGGCATTCCTATGTGCCACCTAGGCATCTGCCTAGGCCACACTGTGCCCCAGTTGGACCACAGCATGTGGCGCCTGCAGCCCCCTGTATCCCATTTTCAGCATCAGTACAGTTGCCGTTTCCTACGTGCCCACTCTGCTGTTGCTGCACATATGCACGCCATAACAAATCTGCCCAATCTAAATGACAGAAACCCTGATCAGCGCTATTTCAATGTGAGATCATTCACTTTGTTGGGGGACAGAGCATAGACCCTTCCAAACATGATATCTTAATTTATATGCTTTGTCAGTAGTGTTGCTTTATGTTTATCATTAATATCACTATTGGCCAGCTTGGTTATTGGGATTTTAGATGTGGTTCTGGTCCTTTTATATGTTTATTTGCCTCTTTGTTCCCTGCACATGTATCACAACTATCACTTTTCTGGGTTTCCCTGCCTTTGCTGCACATTGCTGACTGATATGGTTTCTCTTTCCTGCAAATGTGCCTTAACGCGAGGGTTTCACTGGTGTTAGTGTTCAGACCCTGATTTCACAGCATTAGTGTGCCTGGAGACTCTCCCCTCCCACTCTCCGCCCATTGACCCCTTCTCTCTGCCCTCTGGGAAGCTTTACTCCACCCTTCAGACCCGGATTTTACAGCATTAGTGTGCCTTAACGCCGCCGCTACGTTATCGCGTGATAAGTGACATTATCATGTGATAGCGTCACTTATCGCGTGATAATACCACTGCTGCGATGTTAAGACGGTTTAGTAAACATACCCCCTAGAGTAGCAAGAATCTGTATCGTGCGATAGTGGGTGTCGTGGCACGTTAACACGCGTTAACCCTAAGTATATGCCAGCGCAGTGTCAGGTGCTATAACAATGTAGCCCACTGGTTACTGCAATGACTTTGGAGGCACATTTCATGGGTTCAATCCCCCCTGTGGTGTAATCTAAAAAGGCTGTCTGAAGCATTTTCTTTTAATTTAAATCAGTGCTGCCAGCAAAAACACCCTCACAGTGCCATAACCTAAGGTGCTTCATAAGGTTCCCTATAAGGTGCCCCATAGGTCACATTATAAAGTGTCCTATCTGCCAAGGCACCCTATAATGTGCTCTATAGGGCGCTGCATAGGGCACCTTATAGGGCGCCCTATAGGGTGCCTATGAGGCACCTTAGGCTACAGCACTATGAGGGTGTTTCTGCTGGCAGCACTGATTGAAATGAAAAGTAAAAGCCTCATAAAGCATTCCTAAATAACACCACCATGACTTTTACTTCCATAGTCTTTGAAATAACCAGTAGGCTACATCTCTACAGCTGCTACCACACTGCTGGCTGGCTACAGAAAGACTGCAGGTCACCACACAAACTGTCTGCTGTGGTTACCAGGATAGGGTAAACCCACCTGTACCCATGATGCACTGCACATGCAGATCAGCAGTCTACAGCTGATCACATAATGGGGTATGCACTCCCACAGCACTTAAGCCTGCTATTGGGAACTGAACGTGTATGTTACTGGCACAGAGTAGCTACAGACCGTGTCATTGTGTGGGTCCTGTGCTCACCCTGAGGGTGAGGTAGGGCACCCAGCACCAGATCTGCAGCACCTGGCTAGCTGAGATAGGCTATGCTGCAGGTCCCCATCAATGCTAATGTGTGTTAGGTAGTCCTTGCAGACACACTTAGGATATACCTGTGTCCATCTGTATTTCCCAGTCATGTCTGGCCCTTGTGGTCTATAATGCACTCAGAATAGTGTATATTCTGTGTGGGTGCCATGGTCACATGTTATAGGTGAAGGGGGTGTTTGGACCCAAAAGCAGATTATGTAGCACCACCCAACCTGTTCTCTGTATCTCAGGGTGGGGGGATAGGATTTCTCACCAACAGATCCACATTGTACATCTCTGCAATTGTGGCAGTAGAGAGAATTATCAACCCCAGCCCTGCTGGGCAACAGGCACCCTACAGGGCAGTCGATGCAGATCTGTATGCATCACATAATGCAGGGGTGGGCAACTCCGGTCTTGGAGGGCCACAGACCAGTCAGGTTTTCGGGATTCCCTAATGAATATGCATGAGATATATATGCATTAGAGATATCCTGCCAACCTGATTGGTTTGTGGCCCTCCAGGGCTGGATTTGGAGACCCCTGCCTTACACCTCTGTCATTTAAGATTTTGAGTGGGCAAGGTACAGATGTCCTAGACATCAAAAGGGTATATAGAATGAATCACATTCCTCCTCGATTCTCACCACCACCAAAACATTTTCTAATAGACAATGTTTTGGTGGTGGTGAGAAGTGAGGAGGAATGTGACAAATTCTATCTAACCTATTTGATGTCTTGGACATCTGCACCTTGCCCACTCACAATCTTAAATGACAGAGGTGTAAGGCAGGGGTCTCCAAATCCAGCCCTGGAGGGCCACAAACCAGTCAGGTTGGCAGGATATCTCTAATGCATATATATATCATGCATATTCATTAGGGATATCACAAAAACCTGACTGGTCTGCGGCCCTCTAGGATGACAGTTGCCCACCCCTGACATAAGGCAATGGCAGAGGCAGAACGCTGGAGAAGCTCAGCTGCCCCCCACCACTATCTGACATTCACCAGCAGAAGACACCTTCAGTCTCCACCCGCTGCACCCTGCAAGGTGGTCCAGCCATACACATGCTAACTGCAGACAGTCTGCTAGCTAGTACATAGTGCATGTTCCTGGAGGAACTGTGTGCACCCAAAAATGGGATGTGAGCAGACACACCAAGCAAGTATGTCAGTGATTGGGCCCCAGAAAAGAGAACCCATTAATATCACTTGACAGAAATGCTGCATAGCACTATGGGGGAACCTAGCCATGCCAGGCTAAAACTGTAAACAGTGCAAGCAGTGTGGGCTCAGTAAGGTGTAGGCAGCCACAACACACTGGATAGATATACACACACTCCCACAGCTATGCTAGTATTGTGCAAATATGGAGGTTTGTGGAAGCCCTGACCACCACACCAGTCCTAGACACATTGTGAGCATTGCTATGGTATGCAATACTGTTGGGGTCACTCCCCGGGGTGGTAAACACTGTCAGAAGCAATAACTGAAACACACTCCACAGATATCTGAAAGGTTGCTATGATGAATCTCCATCAACAAATCGTGTTTAACTTAGGATTTGTTAGCTGACATTAATCATAGCAACCTTTTGATATATGTGGAATATGTTCCCAAGTTTAGGACGGCATTACTAAGGTTTGCAGGTGCCAGTATTGGGAGATGCTGCTCCGCGCAGGGCCCAACAGCCTGACTCTCCATGAGGCTTTGGATAGTGGAGCCTGTGGGTGTGGGTGTTTCTGCCCCTGTTGGCTGCTGCTCTGGAGCAGAGGTTCCCAACTCCGGTCCTGGTGGGCCAAACACTGTTCAGGTTTTCATGCTGTCCCTAATGAATATGCATGAGATACATTTGCATACAAATACAACACAGGCATATTTATTAGGGACAGCATGAATCCTGAATGGTGTTTGGCCCTCCAGGACTGCAGTTGGGAAACTCTGCTCTAGGGATTTCACATGTTTATGGTGTCTGTGCTCTGTAGGGTAAAATATAGGCATTTCAGGCATGTTTAATTTATCTGCAATAAAGGTTCCGTCTTTATTACTGTATAAAATGTGGGGACAAGGTTGGCAGGAGCCACAGCTGGGACTTGAACTTGTGATCTTCTGCCCCTGAACACACTGGTTGTGTGTACTGCACCAAACTGTTCCTACAGTGGCAGATCATTCCCTGGGGATACCATGACTGTTCATCAGGCATACCTTGTCTGTTGCAGTGCATGGCACCCACCTAAATGGGGCTTGGCCGTGGTCTGCTGTGGGAAGATGCCACTGCCCCCTCTGCCACCAGCACCCCTCCGCCACCATTCTGACATGCCCTTATGCCGGTGGTGCTGGTGGTGCGCAGTCCCAGGCCATTCAGTGTGCTGGAAGGCAGCTGCCTATGGTGTGGGTTCTCGGGTAGGGGTGCCTACATTGACGCACACTTCCCCCGGCACTGCCTGCTAATGTTATGTGCCCTGGGGTATCTGCTGGGTAATATCCCCTGTGACACTGTGGGACACACACTCGTGCCCATGTTGGTCCCTCATCAGTTGCTGTCTTGCTGCTTTACAGTTTCAGCATTCCTATGTGCCACCTAGGCATCTGCCTAGTCCGCACTGTGCCCCAGCTGGACCACAGCATGTGCTACCTGCAGCCCCCTGTATCCCATTTACAGCATCAGTACAGTTGCCCTTTCCTACGTGCCCACACTGCTGTTGCTGCACATGTGCATGCCCTAACAAACCAGCCCAATATAAACGACAAAAACCTTGAGCACCGCTGTTTCAATGGTGGATCATTCACTTTGTAGGGGGACAGAGCATAGACCCTTCCAAACATGATATCTTCCTTTTTACGCTTTGTCAGTAGTATTGCTTTATGTTTATCATTAATATCACTATTGGCCAGCTTGGTTATTGGGATTTCAGATGTGGTTCTGGTCATTTTATTTGTTTATTTGCCTTTTTGTTTCCTGCACATGTTTTATTTTATTTTATTTATTTGTGCATTTTGTTATACCGCCCCTTCCAGAGATCAGGAACGGTTTACAGAGAACATGTCAAAAACATTAACATTAACATTAAAACTGAAATTAAGTTACATGGAACATTAACAGTGGAAAATTAGTTACATAGGAACCTAACATATAATTAAAGTTAAAAACATATTAACTATTTACATTGGTTGAGAGAAATTAATCATACTGAAGTATGTAATTCAACAACAGTCAGAGAGATTAGTTACAATAGTCATTATAGGACTGGCTAAACATTCAGTATGAGAGAAGTAAGGGAAGGTGGGTTTTGAGTTAGGTTGGGAATGCTTGTGATATTTGAGTTGTGTAATCTTGTGCCATTTGCTCAAGTGTAGTAACCGGGCAGGTGGACCTGGTGCTTCGGGTCCATTTCCTCAACCCCCATCACCCCAAATCTCCCAACCCCACAAAAGATACCACACCAACAGTTCATGGAACACAACTGGTTGCAGCTTTATTAACCTTTTAACAATTTCACAATATGCCAGCCTGCTACACCTTCTCGATCAATTAGCGGCACCCGGCCCGCACCAGCCATACCTTAGCAAAGTGCCTTGCCACCGCTAACACCATAACTTGCCCCCCGGCAAGTTACCTAACCCTTCCCCCGACTTCGCCCTGCTATTAGCAAAAGTCGTACAGAGTTTGACTGGGTCAGGGGCACCCCGCCCCCGCCCAAGTGTAGCCTGAGGCTCCAGACCCTGGAAACCTCCAGGATCCTGCCAACCCCCCCCCCCCAAGCTGCAACACCCCATAACCCAAACCCCCATAAACATGAGCGGGCGGGTGGGTGGGAAGCCGGCACCCCCGAGCAGCCTCCGCCGTGACTGACCACGCGGAGGCTACCTGCCGGGCCCAAACCACCTACCCCGCTGACATGGCCTTCCCTGATTGGCTCCCGCGTGGCTGCATCCGCCGGGAGCCAATGGAATTAAATCAGCCTTGGCTGCACGCAGGATCCTCGCCCCTGGCCCCGTGCCCGGTTAGGGTCGGCCGTCGGGACCCTGCCCGCGGGCTCGTCAGTAACCGGGCAGGCAGACCTGGTGCTTTGGGTCCATTTCCTCCACCCCCATCACCCCAAATATCCCAACCCCACAAAAGACACCACACCAACAGTTCATGGAACACAACTGGTCGCAGCTTTATTAACCTTTTAACAATTTAACAATATGCCAGCCTGCTACACCTTCTCGATCGATTAGCGACACCCGGCCCGCACCAGCCATACCTTAGCAAAGTGCCTTGCCACTGCTAACGCCATAACTTGCCCCCCGGCAAGTTACCTAACCTTTCCCCCGACTTCGCCCTGCTATTAGCAAAGGTCGTCCAGGGTTTGACTGGGTCAGGGGCACCCTGCCCCCGCCCAAGTGTAGCCTGAGGCTCCGGACTCTGGAAACCTCCGGGATCCTGCCACCGGCAGAGGGGACAACCTTGTTCCTGTGCCGCCCCCCCCAACGCCAAGCTGCGACCAGTGAGCATCCCAACCAACCCGTGAGCATCCCAACCAGCATCCATTCCAAGGCCTCCTGCAATTGAAAAGGAGCAGATCCATCCCCCTACAATTGAAAAGGAGAAGATCCATCCCGCCTGGCTATAACTGCCCCCCCATCCCTTATAAAGCCCCGGACTAAACCTCCCCCTCCACCCAAGAATGCAGTATCTGGTACCCCCAGGGCGACCAACCCAGCAACAAATCGGAGGAGAACTGTCTGCCAGACCCCGCGACCAACGCCGCGGGCCCCAGTAGGCAGGCCTTGGAACCACATCAGACCCCAACAGACTGACACCCCGAAACATCTGTCAAGCCACCCAATCCTCCGGCGCCGCTCTGATCAGATGCCGGCAGGACCCGTAACCAGGTCGTTGCCACCAACACCGATGTCCACCCTAGGCGCCGTAGTGACGGAAGCCGCTGTGACCCACGGGGTCCACGCTCACCCAGCCATGAAACGGCCATGAAACTGGGTCGATCCCTAAATCGGCCTTCACCTACCTTGCCACAACTCGCCGTCCAGCACGTTGGCCAAAGGAGTGACCAATCCCCAACATTCAGCAGGCTCCAGACCACACCTGCAAAATAAAGAACAATGAAACTCCCTGACCCCCACGACCCCCCTTAGCTGTCACAGCCACACATAACCCGAACACACCCGAGAGCGCCATCCGCCAATGCTCTAAAGGACCTGTGCCGTCACCCCGTAGCGCAAAATGCGTAGGCTCTGCACCCACCAAATGCAGCGCCCTCCTGACCACCTCGGGCACCGGAACCCCTTGGGCCCGAAACAGGCCAACACTCCCTTACTCCATAAGAAACCCCCAGCCAACCCGGGGGGCCCCCGCAGGTATCGCCGCACGGCAGCCACAGGGCACGTCACAAAGCCTGAAGCCCACTTAAATGCACCCTCGCTCGTTGCCGCGCTGATCGGTCTGAAACTGGCCAAAACAACCCGAACCGCCCCGAAACCCAACGTGGGGCCGTTGAAGCCCACTCCCCCACCCCAACCGAATCCGCCGCCCACTCTCCCCATTCGAAAGGCCCCGAAAACCGCAATACAAAAGACTGCCCAAACATTGCAGCTTCATAACCCACTGCAGCCATATGCAGTACCGCCGCAAGGAGCCGGACCAGCCATCATGCTGGAGGGGCCGCCTCGGACCCCGAGGAAAAGCCGAGAACGCACCCCCCCGCCATCATGCTGGAGGGGCCAACTCGGACCCCAAGGAAAAAGCCGAGCACGCACCCCTCCACCCCCCGCAGTAGCCTGCAAGTTACAAAATCACCCAACCAGCGATCCCCACCCCCACCACCTTCACCAATCTGAACCGTCCCAACTGCGAACGCCCCACCGGCCTGGAAAAAACCCCCACCCCATACCCTCCAAGCGATGCAGCTGGGTCGCCACCCGTGCACGACCAAAATTGGACCACTGAGTCACAACCCTGCTGAGACTCAGACCACGGCCCCTGTGAAACCGAACTCTGCAGTAAGCTCAGCATGTCTCCAAGGCCAGTATGCTATAAGTTCCCTGGGACCCCTGATCCCTTCTTGCCCGCTTCCGGGCCAAAGCTCGAAACTGCTCCACCGGAAACGAGAAAGAGCATCACCAATCTTGTCAATACAGCCAGGGATATGCCAAGCCTCCTCCGACACTTGCAACTGTAGCGATGCCTACACCACCCCCCACAGTTAACCCGCTACTGGCAAACTCCAGTGGGAGTAAGGAGGGACCATACTGCCCACCGCCGCATGTCCATACCATACCACCTCACGGTTGCAGAGCCAATCCGGCCCTAACTCCCAAACCCACCCCGAGCGGAAACCGCTCCAGGAAGGAGATATTGGCAGTCAAACCCGATACCTGCCAAGACTGCGTCCGTCCAGCCGTGCACCAGGCCCCACCCGCCGCATCCATGTAGAGCGGCAACCCCTCACGTGGCACCTCCTCCTCCATCAAAACTGATGTTCCGTCGAATTTGGCAAAGAATCGACTCCAGAGCCGCCCATCCGCCCACACGACTCCGCGACCCAATCCGGTGGTGAGGATTCTACACCCCGGCCCCGTGGCAAAAGCCAACTGTCACGAAACACACTTCCCATCCGTAGTGCCTGGCGCGCAAACGATTCCACAATCCCAGAAGGCTTGCAGCCCCGCAAGGTCACCCTGAATGACGCCAACCCAAATAAGCCACCAAATCCCCAAACTGGCAACCTCTTTCAGCAGCAGGGGAGCTACCAGCTCCGCCGAGTCTAAATCCACCCCTAAAGCTATTTTCGTCGCCGGACCCGCTGTCTTGCCCTTCACCAATGCCCACCGAAGTTCCGCGATAGCCCTGCAAACCCGTTGAACATCTCCTGTCACTCCGCCGTCCAAGCCTCCTCCACAAACAGAAAAAAATCCACTAATGCACCACATTCGCAACCACTGCAGGAAGGTACCGAACATCTAAAAGTACGCACCAGAGCCCGGGCAGCACATAGGCCAGCAGGTGTCAAAATAAGATGCCCTGTGAAAATGGAAGCCCCACAAGGAAACACAGATGAATGCACCGCCAAGGCCAAGGCAATCTTAACCCTGTCCAGCAATGCGGCCCCCACCCGCCACCTACACCAGTACCGCCACCCGATCAAATGACGCATACCGCACTGAACACAACTTGCGCGGAACGTGGACCGAGACCGACACCCCCTATAGAACAGGGACAAATAACGAAATAGCTTGAACTGCCCAGGCTCCTCATTTGGCACCATCCGCCAAGCCGCCATATGGAAGGTGAATTCCGAGTACTAGGCACCACCACCGTGCCCTGCCCTGGAATAATGAAGCCAAACGGAAAACCGAACCCTCAGTGCAACCTTATCCCGCCACCTCGGATACCGCTGAGACCCCCAGCGCAAAACATACCCCCGTATCTGACCCTTTTGGAACAACGCCTTGTAATGGAATGCCCTCTGCCACTAACCACGCAAAAATGCCCGAACCTGCTGACAGGAAATGGGGGGGTTGACTTATTGCACCCCCCACATGTATCACTGACCCCCCCCCGCCCCAGCGGCCCGCTGGAACCGACCGATAGCGAGAGAATGGAACAAGCCGCCCCCACTTCCAGCAGCACCCCCCCCTCCACCGCCCCTCCATCCCCCACACTCCCTATCGGACCCCATCCACCCTGTCCCCGAACATTCCAGCATAGTTCCCCAATGCCCGCACTCCACGCGGCCGGAACGTCACTAAAACAGAATGCGCTTATGCCAATATCATCCCAGATGGCGGGCGCCGAAAGGAGCGAGCCCACTTCACTATCGTGCGTGCAACAGTCCTATCCCGCCCCGCCTGCGCATCCGCCACCCACTTTCCCGGCTCCCCCTCGATCGCTTTCTGCCGCCCAACAGTCAGTCCGGCGTCGAAGTCATCCGGGCACCCCTTCCCACAGCTCCAAACGGACTCACAGACCCACGGACCGGGCCTCCCCCAGGCCCCCGCCACCCCTGCACTATCCGCCCCCTCCTCAGCAGCTCCCCCATAGATGCCGACGACAAATCGCACAAGTAGGAGGAGGGGAAGGCCGACACCGAGCCAAGGACACCACCCGCTCTCCTGTGCCGAACCCCCCCCCCCTCCCGGAGCTTTCCAACCGGGCAATCCCGTGCCCGGAGGGCCCGACTACTTACCCAGCTCGCGACCCTCTGCAGCCACAGCAGCAGCAGTCCTGGCTTCCAGTTGGTTGTTCTCCGCGCTGGCCTGCGCTGTCTCCCGCGCATCACACCGGATGCCGCCACGGCAGCACCTGTCTTCGTGTCCGCTCCACTGCCCTCTGCGCCAGCCCCTGTGGAAACAAAACAAAACAGGGGGGAGGGGGACGGGAGGGAACCGCCAGAGACCATGCATGCGGCCAGTGCCCACACCACACTGATCCAGACCTATTCCGCCCGCCCCCAAGGCAAAGGCCCACCAGCCACCCCCAATCACCTCGCACCAGAGACCAATCAGCAGTAGCAAGGTGTCCCCTTACCTCACTGCCCCCAACCCCACAGCAAACCCCCCATCTGCCCGAGCTCCCCTCGCTCCCCCCACTGATCCCACCAAATCACACGCCATTCAACACCCCACCCCCCGTAGTCTCCCCCCGACCACCCAACCCCCCAAAGCAGGGCACCTATAACCCACCGAGCCCACTGAGGAAGGGGCTCCAGCGCCCAGGTCCCCCCACGCCGAGCCCCCCCACCCGAGGGCAGCACCGAGAGGGGCCCCAATGCCCACAACCAACCCCCCGCCCTCTACCCGGGGCAGAGCGCAAGCAGACAGGGCGATGCACTGTGCAGCTGCAGTAGAAATACAACAGGCAGGCTGTCGATCAGGTTCCCCCCCTTCCCCCGAGTCTAGCATGCACCCTCCAAGCACTAGAGCCAGCGCCTGTCAAGCGCCCTGCCCTCCCCAACCCCAGCACCCCCCAGTGGGTGCCACTTAGCTATTGGTAGAGCCGCTGCACCTACCGGGTTTTCCCCACAAAGAAGAGCAGCACGAGCCGGGGCGCGAGGTAGACTCGGTCGGAGCATAGCTCTGCCTTAGCATGCCGTCCACCTCGCTCTTGTCGAGTCCCTGCTGCTATGTGGCAGGAGGAAAGACGGAGGGTGCAGGTAGGCCCGCGGGCAGCAACGACGGCATCCGACGTCATCATCTCCCGACCCGCTCTCCTACCCGACTCCTGCCGCATCCGGTGAGCGCACCATGAGCGAAGCCCCGGAGAGAGTTTGCGCACTGCGGGGAGAAAGCCGGCACCCCCGAGCAGCCTCCGCCGTGACTGACCATGCGGAGGCTGCCTGCCGGGCCCAAACCACCTACCCCGCTGACATGGCCTTCCCTGATTGGCTCCCGCGCGGCTGCATCCACCGGGAACCAATGAAATTAAATCAGCCTTGGCCACGCGCAGGATCCTCGCCCCTGGCCGCACGCCTGGTTAGGGTCGGCCGTCGGGACCCTGCCTGCGGCCTCGTCAGGTTGTAAGTCATGAAAGTGTTGTATGAACAGATATGTTTTTAGCTCTTTCCTTAAGGAACTAAGGTCTTTAATCTCTCTCAGGTTGGAAGGTAATCTGTTCCATTGACTGGGCGCATAGTAAGAGAAGGCAGTATTAGTTGTTATCTGTTTCAGTTTCTTCATAGAGTCGGGAATTAGTAGTGTGTTGAGGTTTGCTCGTCTTCTTATTCTAGTTTCTGAGGGGGACTTGATTAAAGTTGATAGATGTGATGGGACTATATCATTGATGAGCTTAAAAATGGTGACTAGTGTTTTGTATTGTATTCTACTGTGGATAGGTAGCCAGTGGAGGGCATATAAAATTGGAGAGATGTGGTCAGATAGTTTGGCTTTAAAAATAATCCGAGCAGTAACATTCTGGGCCCTTTGCAGGATGAGTAGGTTCTTCTTAGATGTACCCTGTAATAAACCATTACAGAAATCTATGTGTGGCATTATCAAGGCCTGGACCACTGATCTAAAGTCACTAATGTCAATGAGTGGTCTAAGATGTTGGATGGTTCTGAGTTTAAAGAATATAGTTTTGGCGGTCTGTTTTATGTGCTGTGTCATGCTTAAGGTTTTGTCCAGAGTAACTCCTAGGTATTTTACTTCGGACTTAACTGGGAGGGTGATGTCCAATAGACTGACAACAGATGGGGGGGAGGGTGAAATTAGCGTTTCTGGATACAACGAGTGCTTCAGTCTTTTTGAAATTTATATCCATATGAATTGAGCGTAGCCACTGTTCAGCTTCAGTGATACAGGTTGCAATTACATCGTAATTAGGGTTAGCTACGTCACAAGGGGCGAACAACATGATATCGTCTGCATAGATGAAATATTTTAGGTTGTGGCGTTTGAAGATTGTGCAGATGGGTTGGAGGTAAATGTTAAAAAGTAAGGCCGAGAGAGATGATCCTTGTGGGATACCTCGCTCTTGTGGGAATGGTAGAGAAGTGGAATGGTCAATTTGGACATATTGGAAACGGTTGCAGATGTAGGATTTAAATCAGCCAAGTGTTTTCTCTTTTAAACCTAATTGTGATAACCTGGATAAGAGGATGCTGTGATTCACACTGTCAAAAGCTGAAGAAATGTCAAGGAAGATTAGCAAGAAAGCCTGCTTAGTATTATCCATGCCCTGGATTAATGAGTCGAATCGGGATATAAGTAACGTTTCTACCCCATGATAAGGGTGGAAACTGTACTGATGCTCATCTAAAGAAGAGTTAGTGTCAATATGGTCTTGCAAATGTATCTGAATTACTTTCTCAATGATTTTAGCTAGGAAGGATATTATTTATTTATTTAGCTGTATTTATATCCTGCTTTTCACTGGGTCAAAGCAGTCAATTGGGGGATACATTTAACACGAGGGGATATGAGACACATATGCTAATACTCACAGGGAACATGGGCAATGGAGGGTTAAGTGACTTGCCCAAGACCACAAGGAGTGCCTATAGGACTAGAAATCCCAGACCCTCCGGCCTGAGATTGCTGTCCCCAGGTGGGACTTGAAACCCTGGCCCTCTGGCCTGAAGTACCTTGTACTAACCACTAGACCACTCCTCCCTCCATATATACTGGCTATATACTGGCTATAGGTCGGTAGGAAGAGGGGTTGTTGCTGTTAAGAGTTTTACTTTTTAGTAGAGGGTGAATTGCTGTATATTTAAGGTCGTCTGGCATGAGGCCTTGAAGTAGGGATTGGTTTACTATTCTAAGTATGTATGGAGCAAGTTCAGACTTTGCTGCTTTAATCCATGACACTGGGCAAGGATCAAGTAGAGAGATGGTAGTATTGAGATTTGATATTATCTCTAGTAGTTGTTTGCTTGAGATTAAATGGAATGAGCTCCATTCAGTGATATTTACTGTTGTAGGTATCATGGTAGAACTTGAACGAATATTGTGTTTAAAGCTTGCTGGTAAAATGGTTTGCTAGGAGTTGGGGGTCTATTAGTGTTTTGTTCATGGTGGGATCAGGAGCTTTAGATATAGATCTAATAATCTGGAATAGCTCTCTTGGCCGGTTGATAGCTTTAGATAATGTTCTAGTGTGGTGTAGCCTTTTAGCGGTATTTATAGCTTCTTTATAGGTTTTGAGGTTTGTGAAATATTGTGCTCTGAGTTCTGGTGTTTTTGATTTGCGCCATTTAGCTTCCAATTTCCTGAGATTTTTCTTTAAAGTAGCAAGTTCTGAAGTGAACCATTTCTCAGATGAGTTTCTTCTTGGTCTTTTATTTGATGGCAAAGATTTAGCTTCTGCCCCTATAATAGAGTTCCAAGATGATACAAGATCATTGAGATTGTTTGAGTCATTGTCTAGCTTTGTGAAGAGTGATTCTATAAAGTTTTCCTTGTTAAACTGGCGGAATCTTTGCTCTGTGGGTTTGTTATTGGTATGTGCTGTGATGGTGTGTTGGAAAGGGAGAGAGAAATGTATCATGAAATGATCGGACCATGGGACCTGGGTCATGGTAGGTGGATAAATTGAGGTAATTGTGTGTAGCGAGAAGGGAGGAATATTAGATCAAGGATGTTTCCTTTGCAGTGAGTAGGATGAGTAATTATTTGCCTAAAACCCATTTTATCCATTGCTTCAAGGAAGAATTGTTCTTGAATGTTTGATAGGGAAGCAAGGTTAAGATCCCCTAAGATAACATAGGGTTTCCTTAAGGAAGAGTTACATGCAACCTCAAGGATAGTGTCTAGGCTCTGCATGTCAGTTGTTGGTGGCCTATATATAAGGCATATAGCCATGGTGTGACTCTCTATTCGGAGGATATCTATTCCATCATGCTTATCAAGTAATGTGGATGAGAGATTGAGGTTAGTTTTAGCTATTACAAGTACACCTCCACCTCTTTTTCCATCCCTATTACAGCTGAGAATAGTATAGTCATGCACTCTCAGTTGATTAAGGAGTACTGAATCAGATTCATTTAGCCAGGTTTCAGTTATACAAAGAAGATGGGGTTCTTCGTCAAGAATGAGGTCGATCAGAATCGGGATTTTATTTCTAATTGACCTCGCATTGATGAGTATGCATTTTAGTTGTATTGACTGGGTAGTGCTTTTTTTGGGGCAATCCATTGGGGTTAGGTTCAATTGGATTAACCTTTGAATGTGAGGGCGCTGGTGGGTGTGTGAACTACCCATCGATGGATGTCTGATATTATATTTTTGAGTGTCATGCCTGGGCCTTTAAGGAATGATGTGGATGTGTGTCGATTTCGGATTGTTTATAGATGGGGTTAGAGAGATAATGGGGGGAGTGTTGGTAAGTAGGAACACTAGTGTACATATAAATATGTTTAAGGTGATTGCTAACAATCTTCTAAGTTCCATTGTTGGTTAACAGTAGCGGTTTTGAGGCTATTGAATTAGGAAGATTCAATGTATCAAGTAGTACATCTATACTATGATATATAACATATAGCAATAATGTAGTATACTAAGATATAAATATAGCATGTCATATTAATCGGAAAAGTTGATCAATATTAATAAATGGCATGTGCTATCAGCAAGTAACAATAATAACAATTATTAGTAGATATGTTGAAAAAGAGGCATGCGATGTAAGACAGGAGCTTGCTTAGGAGCTTGCCTAGGAAAAGGACATAAAATGGTAGGTTGGAGGACCTCTTCAATTGTAACAATTGCGCTAACCTTATGTGTGATGGCAAATTAGGGAAATCTGAATATACTCAATGCGAGAGAGATAAACAACGAGCAGAGGGCTGACTCACTATTGAAGTCCACAAATATTAAAGAATTTGGTGATCTTATACATTTCAGCAGTTTCTGGGGTGTTGCGAGTGGGGTGGGTCCAAGGCTGCTGCTGCTGTTGGAGGTGTTACTAGGAAGAGATAAGAAGGTCCTGGTATCAGTGCCCCGCCTAAGGGTCACGCCAAAGGGCCCTCTTGCGCGGCCCTCAGGCCCACATGTATCACTACTATCACTTTTCTGGGTTTCCCTGCCTTTGCTGTACATTGCTGACTGAAATGGTTTCTCTCTCCTGCAAATGTGCCTCTAACGCAAGGGTTTCACTGGCGTTAGTGTTCAGACCCAGATTTCACAGCATTATTGTGCCTGGATGCTCTCCCCGCCTACTCTCCACCCATTGACCCCTATCTCCGTCCTGTGGGAGGCCTTACTCCACCCTTCAGAGCCAGATTTCATAGTGTTAGTGTGCCTTAATGCCGCTGCTGACATTATCGCGTGATACATGACGTTATCGTGCAATATCGTGCGATAGCGTTACGTATAGAGCAATAACGTCACTGCTGCTACATTAAGACGGTTTAGTAAACATACCCCTTAGTGTCAGAGTTATTGGTGCGTATATTGGCCTTGTATGTTTTTCATACACTGGGCTAATATGTTGTCGAAACTAATTGCTGTCAAGCATTCTGTTCTAGGTGTTTCAATGGTGCAATATCGACACACTGCATCAGAAGTGTTTTCACGTGTATCATATTTTGCTGTCAGAATGGACTGTTGACAAACTATATTATATCACAATAAAGTGTTTTAAATGAAAACTGTAGTTTCAATAGTATTATACAGTATGTTTATGTCAATGAATATTGGAACTGAATTCTATCTTTTCTGAAGACGGACAATAAGCTATATTGGACCAGTGTATGAAAAACATACACAATGTGAAACTTCTATTTTCTGCAAAGTTTTAATATTTTTTTATTATTGCCGGTATTTCATAGTTGTTTGAGTGTAACAAATCTAATTAATCATCCAGAACAGAGAAAGAATATGCGAGCTGTCCAAAACGGGTTAAAAAGGGATCCAGGATATCAATGCTTGACCCAATACAAGCACTGTGGAACCTGTGTCTTTTGGGGAAGCTGGTAGGTATGTATGACCTAGATTGGCCACTGTTGGAAACAGGATACTGGGCTTGATGGACCTTGGTCTGACCCAGTATGGCATATCTTATGTTCTTATGTCCTATAGCATTTTAACATTCATGATCACCATAATTATTGATTTCTGTTGCAGCAATTATTGAAACCACCCAAATAATTTGACTTCTTATTTATGTATAGACATAAAGTGGAACCAACTAACCTAGTAAATCTCAAAATCCATCACAAAATATAAAAGACATCATATCGTTCTTGAGCTAATATAGGTTCCACCAGACTCTCTAGCATATCAGTCTCAAGGGCCAACACTAGTTTGCTCGATAATCATCATCTGTCCATTTTTTATCAAAACTTTAGCAGTGAATTGTGCACACAAATAATAATTCTACTCTGTAATCAAATAAACAATAAAACCCAACACAATATTGTGTTTCAATAAGAATTTGCATGATCTATTTCAATTTCGGTTATTAGAACTCTGCAAATACATGTCTTTTTTGAAAAACTCCAACTTCCCCGAATATCTCTGTGGTTCATCTGACCTCATCTTGGATGCCTCCTGATCCTTTGGACCCCATTATTAATACCTTTAAGGATTTGGCATTATGTTATATTTCAGTGATGGAAGATCCATGTATATTTGAGGCCCAACGTAATTTTGCTATACAAGAACGGTTGGCACTTGATGAGTTGCATCATTATACATAGATTATTATCATTAGGGCAGATAAAGGTGGCAGTGTGGTTCTTCAGGACCGGAGTTCATATGAAGTGGAGGCTCTCTATTAACTAACTGACCCTAAGTTCTATTCTTCACTGGATACCAATCTGACTGCTGGGCTAGCGCAGCTAATTAAAGATCTTGTGATGGAAGCTAATGACAGGATTTTTAATGTCTCGGTAACAACGATTTCTAGTTGAGCAGCTCCCATTACACTGATGATTTATGAACCTTTGGTAAAAAATAAATCACCCACCAGGATGCCCAATTGTGTTGACTCGAGGCTCAGTGTTAGAACCCTTGTCATGCTTTCTGGATGTATTTTTGCAACCTCTAGTTCAGGATATTCCATCATATATATAAGATACAGCCCATTTCTTAAGATTGCTACAAGAATTTTCTGATTGACCCTCAGTAACATATTTGATATCTATGGATATTGCCAGTCTGTATACAAACATCCCACAAGTCAGTGCTCTGCAGGCGATTCAGATGATTTTATGCTCTAAACCTCTACCAGCATGCTTTCCATTAAGTTTTTTAGATGAACTGGCTAGGCTGGTTTTGGAGAGAAACTAGTTCTGGTTTAAAGGGAGGTTTTATCAACAACATCATGGGGTGCCCCCTTGGTTATCTCCCTCTATGTGGCTGAGTTTGAAGCACAATATATATCTCAGAATCCCCTTTTGTATCATGTATCTGCCTGTGGTGAAGATATTTAGATGACATTAATAGTCTGGATAGTAATCTTCAATTCTCGCTCAGCTATCATGCTCGAACTATGGGGTTCCTGGATGTGTGCATTACTAAATCGTTTTGACATTCAGACCTTGATTTTCAGAAAGCCTGTTGATCACGATGCATACTTGCTGTTTAATAGCTGTCATCCCTTTCCTTTAGATGGGGCAGGAATCTGGGTGAACTCCTTATGACCTTTGATGTCAGTCAATCTACTAACAATTGGGAGACTATGGGCCACTATCCATGTGGAAAATGCAGTTGGTTTTTGCTGGCTTTGAGTGGCCCTTCTTAGACTCATTCTAATGGAAGCAATTTTTTTGCTAAAGGGCTAAACAACATGTGATACAAAAGGGGTAATTCATATGATAATTTGCCCCTGTTCCCTTATTTATGTGGGTCGGACCACTCGGAATATACATCTATGGCTTGGGGAACATAAAAGTTGCATTGATACTAAATTGGAGATTGCACCGCTAGTGGCACATTGAATACAACACCATCATTCAACTGCTAATATATGATAGTGGATCCTTGAATACCTACCACACACTTGGCAAGGGGGTGATTACTTGAAACAGCCTGCGCTTTGTGAACATACTTGGATGTTTTGACAGGGATCAATTGAACCAAATGGTTTGAATCTGGCTCTTGACTGGTCTTCTTTGTTCTGAATGACTGTCCTGATCATGTGCCACCACTATGTCATGCTTTATTTGGAGTGCTGCTTGTTTTGTAGATGAGCATTCAGCCGGCTGGAGTTTGGCTCTACACTTTACTGGATTTTTCCTCTAAATCTATCCCGTTAGTTTGTTTGGCACTCTCCCCTGATGCAGATAAGTGAAAGGCTATTTTTTATTGAAACACAATATTGTGTTGGGTTTTATTATTTATTTGATTATAGAGTAGAATTATTATTTGTATGTACAATTCACTGCTAAAGTATTGATAAAAAATGGACTGATGATGATTATCGAGCAAACTAGTGTTGACCCTTGTGGCTGATAAACTAGAGGGTCTGGTGGGACCTATATTAGCTCAAGAACTGTGACGTCCTTTATATTTTGAGATAGATTTTGAGATTTACTAAGTTAGTTGGTTCCACTTTAGGTCTATAATATATAAAAAGTCAATAATTGTTTGGGTGGTTTTAATTTTTGACTTCTCTTGGACTTATTTTTCTGAATTTGATTAATTTTTTGCATGCAGCAATTACTAAAGCTGCCCCAGTGCAAATTCAGAGATTCCACTGATTATCCTCAATATTGCTAATAATTCACAACTGCATTCAAAGAGAAATAGCCAAATATTATTGTTTAGAGATACAATGATCACCAGCACTGACAGGACCATTGTATGGTAGGTCACAAAGTTGTCTTAAGTTGTTTTAGTTAACTTCAGTCAGAACAAAATCTCCCACCCCACACAAAAAATAACATAATTGCGGTTTCTTCTATTACTTTGTGCTACAGCTCTCTATCATCTCACAATGCAAGCCTCTGTTTAGTCAGATGTGAATGTTAAAGGAAATCAAGTAGAGTTTTATTCTCTGTTAGCTATCTGAATATTAAGTTCTGTTTGTTTATCCTGAACACTGATTTCTTACTAGAATGTTCCAATGCAAATATAGAGATTGTAGTGACTAGTCACATGCTACTAATGATCCACACCATCATCCAAAGAGAATAGCAAAAATTATTGTTTAGCGGTACAATGAGCACTAGCACTGCCAGGACAATTGTACTGGGTGAATTTATTTCCTGCACAGTGCTATAATTCAAATTCTTCAGTAAAACACGAGTAATCATTTATCAACAAAGCATGTTAAATGTTTTTATCCAACTGCAAAAATAATATGCAATATGTTTGTTCTGCATTACTATGCAGGGTTCTAATTACTGTGCGATACTTCTGTATATTACGTGAAAAACACTCATCTCAGGGGCCATCAAACAGATCTTCACATGGAATGGGAATACAGGCAATCAGGAAAAAATAACAAGAACCTAGTTTAGAGAATGTTTCTAAATTTCAGCTTCATTCACCCCTTGAAACCAGCATGAACCCATTTCATGCTGAGAGAAGTCATTCAGAAGAAATGTGTCCTAACCGAATTCTCTTCACCTTTATGCAATAGTGCTTAGCAGTAAGAAAGGATAACATCAAGAAATACCACTAACAGGCTATGCACAGTAGGACATCACTTAAATGCTAATCCTACAAGGCTTCAAGTGCATTGACCCGACTAATTATGATGCATTGTCTGTAGTTGGGTGTGCTGGAGGCAGACTAATTTTCAGTAATGGACATGAAGAAGGAAGAAGACGAAGCTGAACATGGCATAAACATCTTCAGCTTACTTCTGACTGAGGTCCAATAGAATGCAGACAGTGAGGGCTCAGGAAGTTGTACTGAGGAAGGAACCTTCTGGTTCCATACTAATGAAAAAAGTAATTCTGAATGGTCTGGTCATTTGTTTTAGCTCATGCAATCTGAACTTAAATACTAACATAGTAACATTTTTTTATGATTTAAATTTTACATGACATGTACTGCACAGCATTTTAACATACAAACCTAATCAGGTCTTTTTCTTCCTTTGCATGGCCATGAACACATGACCAGAGAACTGAATGTAGCACAGAAAGATAGAAAATCACAGCAGATAAAGCCCATACAATCCAATCTTGCCTGTGTACCAACTGCTGAGTTCTACAATCCCTTCCTCTCCCTCTCCCCTGTGCTTGGCCCATGCTTACTTAACTTCAGACGCTGTCCTTGCTTCTATCTCCAATGAGAAGCTGTTCCAGAAATCCACAACCGCACTCTTTCTGTAAACAAATATTTTCTTAGATCAGTCCTGAGTCCATCCCCTTTTACGATGATCCTTTGTTCCAGAGATTCCTTTCATTGAAAGAAGCCATCTCCTGTACATTTAAGCCTTGCATGTATATAAATGTTTCTGTCATCTCTCTCCTAGCCTCCTTTCCCTTCCTTCCAAGTTTTACAAATTTAGATCTTTGAGTTTATCCCATATACTTCATAATGAAGACTGTTGATCATATTAGTAGACACCCCATGGCCAATTCTACCTTTTGAAGATCCTGCCTCCAGAACTTCACACAGTACTATAAATTAGGTCTCACCAGAGGCTTATACAAAGGCAGTATCACTTCCATTTTCCTGCTGCCCATTCCTCAGTCTAATTAGGCTCCTATAAGATGTTAGGAGCAGTTAGTGTGTATAACAAGCAGTTTATTGTTCATTAAATGACTATATTATTAGCATTTAGCTCACACCTTTCCGATGGTAGTTCAAGGCAAGTTATAGAGATATTTCCCTGTTCTTAGAGAGCTTACTACTTAAGTTTGTACCTGAGGCAATAGTAACTTGCCCAAGATATACCAGTGGGATCTGAACCCCCAACTTTCTGGCTAATAGGCTGCTGCTTTAACTACAAGGCTACTCCTCCACAATGCCATACATATCCTATTTTACTTGAATACCCAAAAGAGTATAAATTGAACTTGTTAACAGAAATGGACGTGTCTAAACTCTAAGCTGCATGTATATCCAAAGCCCAGTGAGCCTTTTGACTCCCAAGAAAGTGCTACAGTCTATACCATCAGAAAGCTGATAAGGAGTCATTACACACACACACACAAGCACAAGGACTCTTCATACCAGACTTCCCGCTGCTCAGCCACACCGCCAGCAAAACAAAATGACTGGAATGCAGGGTCAGCGAGGAGGTAAGCCCATCCCCGCTGCACTACCATCATCTGCCTGAGACACTCTGACTGATTAAACCTCCGGCTCGCCTGAGGCGGGCTCGAGCCTGGCAGGCCCATGCCTGAGAGCCTCGTCAGAGGACCCTTTGGCATGGCCTAGGGCAAAGACTGGCCTGAGCTGCAATGACTGACCATCAAATGCACAGCTGCCAGAGAAGCAACACCACATACACAGCAACAAAAACGCTAAGAGGTCTTATTCAAAACAGACAAATGGAAAGAAAACACAAAGAATGCTGTCCACAAACTCCCTTCAATCATGCTGCCCATATACCTAACGTCCTATACCTTACTAGTAATCCTTATTTACCTCGGCTCACAACTATCATACACACATCACACTGCAACTATGGTTTAGCCCCTCTTTCAACAGCTAACACATATCCCAAACCAACATACCAGCCACAGAAACCCACTACACCTCATACACATACTGATTTCCCACAAATACACTGCAATGACCCCAAATCATGAACCATTCATACATACACTGAAGTGTGCACTTATCAACTCCTGCACCATCAGAAACAAAATCCCCATCAACAGAGACCTACTTACGATCCAACACCTCGACATACTATGCATAACAGAGACATGGATTACAGAAACAGACAACATTCTCCTGAACCAACTCACACCAGATGATTATACCCTCTACCACTGCCTGCGATCACAATGAAGAGGCGGAGGAGTAATGATCATATCCAAAAGAAACTCAAATTCCAATACCACTCAATGGAGAGCACAGGCAAAACAGACTCCTTTTCCATAATGAACAAACAGCTAACCATATACCTCATGTACAGAACACCAACCACAGTCTTCACCGACCTATCCAACATACTGGACAAAGTACTTATGGCCACTAAAATGAACAAAGACTTCAACATCCTAGGAGACTTTACGTCCCATCAGTGCAACCAAAACATGCCTGCTCATTCCTGGAAGCTATGTCAGTCATGGACCTCAGTCAGACTATGCACGAAAAGGGCAACACACTTGAACTAATCTTTGTCAGCAAGCATACAACTCACATAGACCCCCTCCTCTCCCATCAACACAAACCCAACTAGTACCCTGGTCTGACTACAAATTAATTAATTAGCTTCTCCCTTCCTCTTGCCAACCCCAATGCTTCCCCCCCCCCCCCCACTCAGAGTCAACAGGAAGACATTATACAAAGTTCAACAAAGAAACCTTCCTAGAAGAAATCCTCCCTCAGTTACAAACCAACTCAAGTGACCCCAATATACTTGTTAAAAGCCGGAACCACATCATTGAAAAAGAAGCCACCACAATGACCAGTCCACCATGCTCATACAAGAAATGCCCAAAACCCCCATTGTACACTCTATCGCTCTGAATATTCAAAACACAACTATGTAAACTGGAACAGAAATGGCAGAAAACAATGCACAAGGAAGACAAATTTAACTACCTAAGACTACTAAATAACTATCGTACCTCAACAAAGAAGGCACAAAAAGCTGCTCAACTCCTCAATAAATCATCCAAGAGAACTCTTTAACATCATCAAGCAACTGACAAAAACACCAGTTACTGACAACCAAGACATCACAATCGCCCTCCAACAACTGGCAACCCACTACAAGCAGCCTCACCCGCAACCAGAACTGGCTCCCTACCCTCCCACCAATGGAACCACCCACCTGAACCCATGGTCCTCCTTTGATAACATTAGTGAAGAACACATTGAAAATATCATCTCATCACCCAACGCAACTTCACCCCTTGACCCATACCCAGTCGCATGGATCAAGGCACTTAAAATGGAACTTATCCCAATACTTACCAAAATCACCCAGTCAGCACTCCAACAAGGTATAATGCCTGGAAGCCTGGAAATCTCCTCCATATGACCCACACTGAAGAAACCCAACCTGAATCCTACAGATCCAACCTCCTATAGACCAATGGCCAGCTTTCCCTTCATTGCCAATTTCATAGAAAAAGCTATTCAACAACAACTCTAGGATCATATCGACAGAAGCAACCTCCTTGAACCACAGCAACATAGATTCCGCCCTCTACATGAAGTAGAAACCCTAATGATCTCCCTTGCCAGCACCTTAATAAAAGGTATACAAAACACCACTCAAGGATTCCTACTTATCTTCCTGGACATCTCTGCAGCCTTTGACACTATTAACCATAATATTCTCCTTCAACATCTTCTGCTCATTGGAATCCAAAGCACAGTTCTCCAATGATCAAATCCTACCTAACCAACAGGCACCAGCAGATAAAAATCGGCAAAAACACTTCCATCCCATATCATCAAACACAAGGAGTACACCAAGAATCCAACCTCTCAGCATCCTCTTCAACATCTACCTTCAACCCCTCTGCTCAATCATCAGGTCCCATAATCTCCACTTCCACGTCTGCACAGATGACATCATGATATATAGCACCTTCTACACAAAGCAGCCATCCTATTCCACTCATCAAGAATGGTTTGCTAATGTCTCCAACTGGCTAAAAAACAAAAACCTACAATCAACTATAAAAAAGTGGAAGCCCTATTCATAACAAAAGACAACACTTTTTTGTTATGAATAGGGCTTCCACTTTTTTATAGTTGATTGTAGGTTCTCACCACAAACCACCCTTACCCTGAACAACGCACAAGTGAAGGTCCAAACAGAAGTGAAGTATCTTGGCATCACCTTTGATCAATACCTCTCCTTCAAAACTCATATAAGCAAATCTACCAAAGCAATAGTCTACAAAGCAAAGACCCTACAACTCCTCCGGCTGCTCCTCAAACTTCCAGACTTCTGCTCAGCACTCCAAGCCTTAATTCTCCCACATCATGACTATTGCAATTCTATATACCAGGGCCTTCCTCGATCCATCCTACATCCTCTATGGACTGCACTACACACAACAGCACACATCCTCCAAGGAGCTACAAGACAAGATCACATTACACCCATCCTCAAATAACTCCACTGGTTATCCCCAGGTAGTTGTATAAAATATAAAACCCACCTCCTGACTCACAAAGCTATATACTCCCCCCACCACTCACATTCACACACTGCTTCAAACACCGCCCCCCCCCCCCCACACACACACACACTGGTCAGAAGAAGATGAACACCTACAATGAACACCCTTATCATTCCCCATGCCAGAACTAAATACAACCAGCAAGCTTGTGGTCGAGCCTTCCAATTCTACACATCATCAATTTGGAACACACTACTGGACCCACTAAGAAACATCATCGACCTAACCATCTTCCGGAAACACCTAAAGACCCACCTCTTCTCTGAAAATTTCAGCCCCAACACATAATTCCTATCGCCCCCCCCCTCACCTCTCCCAATCTTTCCCACAGTGACACCCACTCCACATACCCAACATCCACTGTAAATAGTTTTAACCAACCCCTGCAACTGAAGCACCCTGAATATTGTGGATATGTATATATTTAATTGAACCTGTTATTCAGTTGCATGCTGTATATAGTCAGATCATTTTAATGCATTCTATTAATAGTTCTCTGTTTTATTTATACCGGTTTGTTTCGGTGAAAGACAGTATATAAACCCAGCTAAATAAATAAATAAATACATAAATGACTAACTGGCATATCCCTTTTGTGGACAAATGATTTCTTTAGGCAATATGTTAACAGACAAAATATCTCTATTTTGATAAACTAAATTGAGTTTAGAATAAGATGCTAAGACAGCACCAACCTTAAATGTAAAATTCATTCAATTATGGAATCTTTATTTTTAATGAGTATTTACTTGGGAATTCTTAGCATCTCATTCCTTGATAAGGTCTGTTTAACATATATTCAAATTTAAAATAATACTCTAGGTTATAATTATTGAGCATCAAATTCAGTCAATTGCTGTACTCTAAAATCATGAAGAAATTATTCAAAACAAGCTTTCACAATCTGTGAGTTTGATTTTGGAGTGGCTTATGTGCCATATATATGTATATTCTGTAATAATTCATTAAAGAGTGATCACTCAGTCTGCCAAAAAGGCTGCAGTAATTCAATCAATGTTCATTAGTGGAATTCTGGTCTGAAAAAAATGCTTCATTATTTTAACTCTTTCTCTACTTCACTCCTTTGTGAAATATCCTTCGTCCCTCTCCTGTTTGGAAGCTTTTGAGAATTTTAGTTGCTGGAAATATACCATCAGATTGCTTCCCACCCCTGAGGTGTCTGTGTAATTTGTTCTGAAATATTACATTGTGCAGTATGTTGGACTGGGGGATCCTGTTTGGATGAAAGATAATATATATGTAGGGCTTCTATTCTTAATTATTTCCATATTGTAAATTTAGGTATTTATTTTCCAATTAATTAGATGTATGTTGAGGGTACAAAAAAAATCAGTGTTCCTCTGTATTTTCATGCCATGGGTACTATTGTTGGTTGCCTTTTCCAGTGAAATCAAATCTGCATATTTCTGACACTTAGGGGCATGTTTACTAAAGGTTAACGCGTGTTAAGTGCCACCATGGCCATAGAAATAAAAGGGCATTGGGCACTTAATACACGCTAACATGCCTCTTAGAAGTTGTTAAGGAGAAATGGCACAAAAACTAGGCAGAGGACAGAAGATAAGGCAGGGGCAAGGTGAGAGATTACTAGGGGAAGTAATGCTTTTCTTGCGTTTATCCAGTAAAATACCTGATTTCTTTTTTTTTTTTTTTTTTGCATTGAGGTGGGTTTTTTTTGTTATTTATCACTTAAAAACTAAAAGAACCTATATGTTTACTTTTGCATCATTATCACTATTTGAAGTTCTGAAATGTGTAACCTCATCTCTGGATAAATCTTATGGTGGTTCAATAAAAAGTAGTACACCTCTAAAAATAATTCTACTGTAAAGATAGTCATCAAACCAATATCCCAGCTACTCAGGATTAAGCCTTTGTTGTAAGCTTTACTGAAACCTAGGTTTATCCTTTACAATAACTCCATGTACTGGCTGGGACTGCATGTCACTTCCTGTAACTACTACAGATAGTTTTCATGATTTCTTTTTCTGCCATCTTCCTTATATTTTATGAACTGATTAAGCATCACGAACATTATTATTCATTTCTGACTTTTTCTTAAGCAAACATCTCAAAAACCTGACCAGATTACAAGAGGGACTATTTAGTAGCAGTGTTGGGAAGGCAGCATATGGCCCCTCAGCAATGGTGCTACAGGAAGCTGATTGTGTGTGCGTGTGAAAGAGAAAGATGTTGTAGGAAACACTAAAAAGAGAAATGAAGAGACTGTTTGTCCTGCATCTCAATTAGAATACTTGAAAGAAAGCAAAGCAAGCTGTGAGTAGATGCTAATGAAGGAATGGTGATGGAATACATTAAATTTAGGGTTTTATTACATTTTTGTGCTGTATGGGAGCCTTTCAGCACTGAAAGAAAAATGTCACCGGCAAAGTGATGCTGCAATCAGTTCAGAAATATTTAAATGGGAAAAGATAAAGTGCTTCTAAAATGCCAACAATGACTAGTTTGAACCTGTGAAGATTCAGAAGTTCTTTCTGCTTGGTTAATTATCTGCTATCAGGTCCCAGATATGACCCCATCTGTAGGAAGCCAGCAGAGGGGGGTGGGGGGGGGGGAGGACAACACAAGCAGTGCTCACGGTATACCAGATATGAAACTTGCTAAGTATCAAAAAATAATCCAGGAAAATACATCTGGTTCATAAAAATTTATTTTGACCAAAATACAATGATGATGTATAGAATAAAGGATTGTTATTTTTAATATCAATTTCACCCAAACTGCTGACTTATAAGAATTCTATTTTTGGGGGCGGAAGCACCCAAATCTAGCATTTAGGTGCTACATTTCGTCTTCATTATCTGTAAGTGTTTGGTGGTGTATCACAGCAAAAGGTATATTCTTTTTGAACTTACACATTTAAATGCATTCATTTCTGCAAGAATGGTGGTCATACCATCAATCCCTCTTAGGTGTCTGTGCATCCAGTTTTTGATAGGGGTGAGGTGGGTGCCTGTACCTGTCTGCCCTTTATTTCCTATAAACTTGGGGCCCAATATTCAAAGGCATTTACATGGTTTACAAACCTGCAAACCATGCAAATGCCACTTATATTCAGCAGCACTAACACGTGCTATGTAGCATCGGGACGTGTCATAGGCGTTCTGGGGCGGATCGGAGGCAGCGGCGATATTGAACCGCTGCCTGGTGAGCAGTAAAGATAGGCATGGGAGAAACTGGCATATCTTTACCCATGGGAGCTAAGAGGCAGCAGCTCAATATCGATGCTGCCTGGTTAGCTTCCGCGCCATGTGACAGACCTGGATATTCAACCCTGGTGGCCGGATATTGCCCCAGCATTGTATATCCAGAGCTAAGGTTCAGCGGCGATGGCTATGCACGTTAGAAACGCTAGTCATCACCGCTGAATATCGGGCTCTTGTTTCTTTTCCTTTGGTTTTTGCTCCATATTTGTAACATGTTCTTATTTGTAGACTAATTGCCAAGCAGAAAATTTGCCTTGGTGTATATTTTATTGATCTTTTTGACTGAATTTCTGTAAAAAAGGTTTTCTTTGCTGATCTTCTAAAAATTCATACATTAAAATTTTTTAAAAAATCTATTTCTTAGGAAAAGATTGTAAATACTATTACACTGCTCAGTTATATTTGCATTTGGCAATCTCAAGCCAATAAAATAAATAAACCACAGCCTTAAACGGTCTTGTGAAAGCAGGCCTCCAAGGGACATGAGAGGTGTTAGACTTTGGTCCTGCTAAGGATAGATGGAGGCACAATTTCAAGATACTAGTAAGAGCAACTGACTCAGACAACAATGGCTAAAGCACAGCACCTGCTGGTCTAGCAGTCTCTTAAAATCATTTCTCCAGCCTTAAAAGTAGCTTGTATATAATATCAAGTGCCTGGAAGTGGTCAGTAGTACCAACAGGCAAATCAGAATTTATTGGCCAAGCAAGTATGTGGCAGAGCCAGGAGATATGAGATGGATACTGGCCAGAAAACCAGGTTGCAAGTTCAGAACATCTTGATGGAAGCATAAAAGTATAGTAAGTTTTTGCACTTAGTGCATGTTAAGCACAAATTTAATGCACAATAAGTGAAAATATTAACGTGGTAAATGTAAAGTCTATGCAGAAGCTATTGGGCCTACCAAAGTCCCTGTCCTGTCCTGTACGATCTTACCATATTAAGACAAACTTTGAAGGAACCAGAATTGGAGAAAATGCATTAAGTGGTCCGACAAAAATATGCATTGAATTATGGAACCTTGTGGCTAATAAATTTGAAAAGAAATGTTCCATCCTGATTTGTTATCTCTATTGAAGATACATTTATACAATACAATACAATTTGTATTCTCCCTTTCTAGTATAAAATATGACTCAAAGCAGTTAGCAGCAAATTAGATTCAATGAGGGGCATAATCAGCAGCAGTGGCTAGGCTAGTAAAAGTACCTAGCTACCCTTGCTTTAATAAAACGTGTATATTCTGCAGCAGAACATATCCAGTTTCCACCCCTGAATATCTGGGCTGACTGGATATCAGTACCACTTTCGAGTTAACAGGGATATTCAACCGCTAACGCAGATAGCACTAACCAGTTAAAGTTAGGGCAGCCTTTCACCTGTCCTAACTTTATCTAGTTAGCGGCTAAACAACATCACTACCCAGATAGCCACTGACCCCGATCCATCCACAGACCACCTTGGTTTTCACTGGGCTTTTTTCTGTGGTCTATGGGAATATTCAGCAGCACTAATTGATTAGTGCCACTGAATATCAGGTTGAGCCTATTTTAGCTAGTTGGCAGGTCTGCTAACCAGCTAAAATGCTTTGAATAGCCCCCCCCCCCCCTCACCCCCCAACAATTCTATTCCAACGTAGAATGGAAGCAAGTGTAACACATACAAAATCTATAAATAAAGTTATCTATAGCTAATACTATGTTCTTATTTCTCTTACACTATTCTTTCTTCTGTGTTCATGCTCTCCCTTTCCAAATTCTACCATGGCAACTGTATCTACATTGAGTGGTTCAAACAGCAGGCATAGGAGCTGGCATTGACTTCCCAGCCAGAGGAATGCTGGGATTAGAAGAGCCAGATCAATGCTCAGCAATGATTAAGATATGATTAAAGCTCGAGCTGCAGCATGTTAATAGCAGCAAATCTGATACAGTCCAAGTAAATAAAAATATTCAGGTTTTACTTTCTTGCTTTTCACGATCTTATCATTTCTAAGCTGATATTTTACTCACAACAGGTAAGGCATGACATTTACGGGGTAGTTTTATAAAGCAATTGTCACATGCAATGCATGTTTTACGCACGGAAAAGGGATCTTATAAAACTGAATGGTTGAAGGTGTACGTACAATATAAGTACTTGTGCCAAGATAGCAGCTACTTATAACTGCATAGCATACAATCATTCCTTGGCATGTGATTTGCATGGAGCTGCAACGTATTCATATATTTTAAAAAAATAAGGGGGCATTTTCAGCAGTGATGGCCAGCAGTTTAAAAGCAACTGGATGTTGCTGCTTTAAATTAAAACTAGGTATTCAACACCAGTGCATATCTGGTGACTGGCACCGGATATCCAATTTGCCCAGATTGAAGTTTTGCAGTCCATTCAGCAGTAATAAGTCGCTAACCAGATTGCAAAACCACAAAAATTTAGGTCATCCTTTCCCCTGCCCTAACTTTGACTATCTGGTTTGGGGCTGAAACTTCTTGCTGACTGTACAGTCAATGGTGCAACTCCTGAAAATAAACTATTGCAAACTAGGTTTGCAGGGGATGTTCAGTGACACTAACCAGGCTAGTATCGCTGAATATCCTGATCAGTGGGATTTACATGGTTTGCAAGTCTGCAAACCACATAAATCCTTTTGAATATGTTCCCCGAAGTGTGTACATGCATGGAAAATATCTACACATTTACACCTCCTTCCAAGCAGGTGTAAATTTGTGTATGAGAATTTGTGCACTATTGGGGATATTTTGAGTGCTTATAGGGATGTCCATTTATTATTGTGTGTTGGGTTCATTAGCATACCTTAAAAAATATGAAGCTTCTGTAACACCTGCCAGACTATGGGCCTTCGAAGTGCTTGTTGGTACTATTTGACAGACAGGGGGCAAAACTTCCAGAAGTCAACACTTCTCCTGCAGGTCTAACTCATAGTATTTTTAGAAGGGTTTTAGGGCAGGACCAGCATAAGCTGGAAGGACTATTACATTCTGTCCATTCACTCTTATTCTCTCACAGCCAACAGGTCCAAATGATTGTTCTGAACAAAAAGAATTTGGTGAAAGATACTTGAAGTCAATTATGGAGTCACAAATTTGATGAAATTCATAAACTTTAGAGAGCTAGTAGAACACCAAAGAGAGAACTGGTAGGACACTTACATTCTCTTAATCCTTGCCATCAGTTAAAGTCCTTGGGCTCTCCCTCAATGAGAGCAACACTGAATTTCTCCCTCTCCTCTCAGAAAGTATTTACACAGTCCTCTGAAGCTTGAAAAAGCAAAAAGAACTGTTCCTCTTCAGCACTTGGCACTCTTTGAATCAGGATCCTTAGGATAGTGTAGCTCCCTGTTGCTTCTCTCTCCTTAGATGCACTTTCCTGGTTTTCCCCTCCAGAAACTAAGAAGATACCTGCAATGCTTTGGCCTAAGCAGGCTTAGACACTCCTTCACAGCAGTCCTTATGATATGGCCAGGGGAGGCTGCAATCCTTCCCCTTCGACCCAGCTGTTTTGCCTGGACTAGAGGCTAGACGCACCACACTGCTATAAATGACTGTGAAGCCGAAGACCAGGATTTGAATTTGGGTTTGCAAATTCCCTCCAGTTTTACAACTCCTCCTTCTTTATTTCATCATTTGCCAAGGACCCTCCCAGAATTACTTCACTGGGATGGATGGTTACAAGACTGGCAAGGCCACTCCCGTCTGATCTAGAAACAGGATAGGTCACAGAGGGGTCAGAAAACCAGTCTCTAGTAGAGACACTAATGGTCCCAGTAAAGTAGACAGATTGAAAGTTAAGGATCTCTTACACTTTTGTTTACATTGTCTATATACAAAAAGGGATGCTCAAATCCAAACGGTCACAGTTTGCAGACTATTTTATAAAAGGCTCACTGAATGTGTAGTCTTTTGCAAAATACCTCAAAAGCTCAGGGATGGCTCTTCCATTAGATGAACTAGAGAGTCACTTAGAGCACCATCATTCTGAAGGCAGCACATGGACAGCAGGAGGCTAGCAGCAAGCAAATATTAACCTGGCAGCTCAGCACCCCACTCTGTGACTTGCAGGAAGAAAGGAGCTTAAGGGTATATCAGTTTCCTCTGCAGCATGGGGACTCAGGGAGAGTCATACGAAGAAACATCCTGGTAGATTGGAACACTGCTTTCTGTCCTCGCTCCCACCCTATGGCCCAGCAAGTGTTAGGGCACCTAAACGTGAATAGGTTTCCTCTGCAGCACAGGGTCAATCCTGAAGATCATTCCATGAGACTGATCCCACTGCACAGAAGAAACTAATGCACTCTCAAGCACCCTTTCTGATGCCTACAGTGAGGCAGGGGCTGAGCTGCAAGGCTAAGAAACACTGGGGTAAGGATGGGTCACTGTAACCAGTAGACAGGTTGACGAGGAGGCACCAAAAGGAAGGTTTGTCAAGGACACTTGATATTCTTGATATTCACTTGATATTCTATGCTGATGAGATCAGCATAAGGGAAGCTGCCGGTCCCCATGCCAGAATGTCACTGCTGGGGCATGGGAGCAGTTGTGTCCCCGCACTGTGGCTCGAAATGCCATGCCCCACAATGGCCTCTGCAGATCACGGTCTGGCCTTCACCAGCGGCCCCTATGGCCCGAATCATGGCTGCAGGGGCAAGTTGAGGACAATGCCATGGGGTGTGGGGGCGGGGTGTGGTGCACGAGGGGCAAGGCCTCTAGGACTAATTCCACCATCAGGGTGGAATTGCCTGGACATCCTTGGGGGTGCTGGGGAACTACAGAGGTCTGTCAGAATAGGCTCTGTACATTCTAGCACTCCCCCACTCTACCCCACACTGCCCCCTCCCGTCCAGTACAGCACTCCCTGCACAAACGCTGTGTACATGCAAGAATCACTGGTGGCAGAATTGGGGTGTGTAGCTGAACGCGGGTTGGACATCCAGCTTGCATGACTAACCCTGCTATTTGTGGCATGGGATGCCCCCATAGGTAACAGATTATGAAAAATTGCTACCTATTTATTTTTGCGTTTTATGTAGTTATTAACATTTATTAACTACATGTATGAAGAGATTCACCAAAGATGACGTACAACAGACAACTTACAATAGAAAAATGACCACTGTGTTGGCATAATACAATGAAATTTCCCAATAGGCAGAAGAGGGGACAGGTGCAGCCAGGATATACAAACAGACAAGATGGGCAGAGACAAAGGCAAAGGGACAAACAAAAATGTATAACAAGATTGAGCATAAATATACACGGTGTACAGAAAGCTAGTCCTGAAATAGTATGAGTGAATGGAAAGTCAGTCATAAAAGGTTTGGGAGAAGAGTCAGGCTTAGATGCACAGGGCTATTTACATATGCAAGCCTATTATTTAGATATGCAGATGCCATGTAAGCCTTCCTCCTTAGTGCATGCAAAATCAATTTAGCTTGCAGAAAGTCAATTTGTGTGCATTAAAAAGTTCTAATATGCTTTCAATTTTTTATTTTAGCACAAATGTGTGAAATGAATTGAACGACACGTCCAAAAATTGGGATAAAGGCCAAACAAACCAAATCCAGTGATTTTTTTTCTTTTTGTACATCCCTATACAATAGGAAAAAAATAGGTGCTTTTTGGAAATTTTAGATAAGCATCATCTTATAAAAATATTCCCTTAACGATTAATATTGAACAAGGTGTTTGTGTTTTTCTGTCTGGATCCTACAGGTTAAGCTCCCTGACTGCAAATTGTTAATAGTGGTTCTAAATTCCGTCATAGCATTTTGTGTTATATAAAATATTAGAGCTAATCTCAGATTTCACATTTCCTGAGTTAATAATATGCTTTTGACCTTTATAGTGTGCATTTTACGGAGAGAGGAGTTGAGCTAATTCTACTTTGCAGGCATGATTTTCTGCTGGAGAAGAAACACATTAGGGGTTTTTTTGGTCAGGAGGAGTGAGGAAACGAGACCAGGACTCAGAAATCAGGAGAGAAATAAATTTCAGAGGGTTCACTTGGTGAAAATAAGGGCTGTGTTCTCAAAGGTTAATTTATTGTCCTCACCTGATTCCCTGTTGCTTCATTATTATATCACAAGAGAATAAATTTATCCAGTACTAAACTATTCAACCCAAGACAATGTCAGATAGTGGCATTGCTATTACGTGCTGCACAAGGGGATGGGAGGAAAATGGGAATAAATGAATCCCTTAGTTTGCTGTTATTATAAAAGTGAAAAGCTGCTTTAATCTCAGAAGACGTGTGACTTGCCTTTAAATTAAATTTCTTTGACAAATGTTTTCTAGCAGTAAAGACTGTCATTACGCCAACATGTGGTAGTAAGTACTGTATTTCTTCGTTATAACAAATGATCTGGGAGTCAAGAATTTCATATGCTATAGAAATGGCTGCATTTTGGAATTTTATGTGCACATCTACCAAAAGATGGTGAATTTAAACTGAGTAGACTAGATACAATTGTGGTCAACATTATTGGCACCCTTGCAGTTCAACCGCTTAATGTCCACTATCTCCTTGAAAAAAGTGGCCAGTGAAATGGTTTTGGACTATATTTGCGTGCATATTTGACACATAAAAGAATCAAATACAAAAAGACCAATTAAAAAGGAAATAGTAGAAAATAGTATTAAAACTGGGACATTGCCAGGACAAGATTATTTTAAACAAAGATCTCACTATAAGAGGAGTTAGAATAAGCAATATTTAATCAAATAAACTCACTCATAAACTCATCATCCTACCATCTAATTTTTCAAACCATGTAGCTGGTCAACAAAAAGTAAAAAAAACAGAGAAAGCATCAGATCACCAGGTGCCTGATTCCGTCCCAGACGTAGATCCCCTCTGTGTGTCCGGTCTGAACCGAATGCACAGAAGGGATCACAATTATGATCCCACGGGGCATGTCTAGCCCCACGGGATCAGAATCGCGAACAGTTCTGCCTGTGCAGACCAGGACTGCGATTCAGTCTGGCCTGCACATGCAGGATTGTCCCCGGCTAACTCATTCAGGGCTTTTAAATGGAGCCATGGCACCATGTTGCCATGGCACAGCTGCTCCATATAAAAATTGTGATGTTGGCCGCCAGCAAAAAGGGTTTATTCCCTGCAGCCTGACCACTGATCTGGCCTCCTAAGGCCAGGATCGGGCTGTGGGAAATAAACCCAGGCCCCCTTGCCCCATCTGCGCCCCAGGCTGTCAAAAAAAATATCCAGGGAAGTTATTCCACCTAAGAGGTGGAATAACTTCCCTGGACATTTCGCTGGCACTGGACGTACAGGACTGACATTAGAATCAGCCCTGTATGTCCAGGGCTGGCAACTGCCCACTGCCCGCCCAGACTTTGCCCTTACCCACCCTTGTCTAACTTACCTGCACAATCGGTGGGGAGGTTTGTCGGGGTTAGGCAAGGGCACGAATAGCAGGGATGGACATTACGTCGGGTCATCCATCCCCGCTATTCATAGCACAGAATAACCCCCCATATGCGCCATAATCAAGGGTTAAACCCTCAATTCTTAAAGTCCTGGTATTATCATTGATAGGTCTCATCTGTTAATGCCAACAAACAGTTCATATTACCATCACCTGACATGATATCATGTTTCAGACTCAGGTGTCTTGCTTCAGGGAAAACACTCAAACATGAACCAGCCACCTTAGCTAACCAACCATTCAGCTGCTTGATGACATGATTATTGGCATGATTATTGACAACCTTATAATTCAAATCAGTTTGAACAGAAGAACCACGTTCTCATTGCAGTAAAATTAGACACGCCTGTGATCAATGATTTGAATCAACTAATGAATGATGACTCTAATATGAACTCTTTTCTCTTAATCATTACTGGGTTTATCTCAGTTAGCAAAAATGTCACTAAAGCTGGGGGACTGTATTCGCCTTAATAATTCAGACCTGTACCAGTCCCCATAATCCAGTTCTCTCTTCCATTTGGTGGAGATTCTTGCAGGACCTACTAACCTAACTATACAAAATGAAAAGAAGCAAAACCCCATCTGGCCTGACAAGGGGGTTTAAGGGGTATGTTTACTAAATCGCAGTAAAGTTACCAGTGGTAAAGGCAGTGTTAAGCTACCTGAAGCCATATAAGGCAATGGGTGGGGAGGGGGTGTGTGTGTGTGCTGGCATTAGGGTGCCTTGTGCCATTTAACAGGACCAATTGCAGTAAGGTGACAAGGCGTCTTAAGTTAAGGTGCCTTAAGTTAGGGTACCTTAAGTTAGGGCTCCTCAAAGGCACCTTAACTTATGGCACCTTAAAAGGTGCCCTAACTCAAAGTGTCCAAGGGCGTTAAGGTGGTATAAGGTAACCAGCATGTACCTTTATACACAAAAACGGCTGTAACCTAAACACTGGATAGAGCACCAAGGAATATCAATGTAAAGGTCATGGAAGGAAGGACAGGTGGGAGTTGATAGACCTGCCATATCGGTGGGCACCCTATGGGGCAGTCAGTAAATTGGACGAGCATGTGAGAGGCAGCTGTACCAATGCATAGGAGGGTGCCAATGTAAAATGACGCAATGTCAGTGTGTGGCATACGATGGGGAAGACGTGTCCCTCAGCAGAGGCAGAAGTGGCAGAATGTTTGCAGTGAATGGTGGACAGAGTAGTAGTGGTGATTTGCAGATCAGGCACAGAAGAGGCAAGCGCAAGGAGATGAAACCAGAAAAGAGTACCAGTATAGTTCATGGAGTAGCAGCCTGTACAAGAAGACATGACTGTACACAGCCGACAAAGGCAGATAGATGGGTCGAAGAACGGATGGTGGCTGAAGAGAGGGTTTTATCGGTTGGCAGCACCGATGTGCAGAGCCCTGACTGTTACAGGCATGAAAATGATTTGAGTAGCACAGTCACAAAATGAACAGGTAGAAACTGAACCTCTGCCCCCTGTTTATGGAAACATTGTACAAACCAGTAGACTACACCTCCACACCTCTCTACACAGCAATGACTGGATACAAAGATACTGTAGGCCACTGCCTAAAATGTCTGCTGTATGTGCCAGCATAGGGTAGCCCCACCAGTACTCATGATGTAGTGCACATGCCGAACAGCAGCCTACAGCTGATCAACAAATGGAAAATGCTGATATCCATCACCTCAGCTCAGTAAGATGTACTGACAGTGTGTGATACAAGCACAGAGCAGCAACAAACCGTGCTACTGAGCAGTTTCTGCAGTCACCCTGATGGTGAGGATGGGCACCCAGCACCAGGCCCACGTGCTGCAGATCCCCAGTGTGTGGCAGGCATTGTTTGTGGTATGATATGCTAGTCACCTTGTGCTCTGCATCATGTGCCAGTCATATCTGCCCCTATGCTCTGCCCCTATCAGACAGGTACCCACCTAGAACAGTGCATGTCAATACCCAGTGTTATAGTATTGATGCCCTGTCTGCCAACTATTGGTGGGGCTGTTATTAGGGTCCTGTTGACCCTGGGAGTAGGCTGGGAATGCCTCACGTCCCAACCAACTAGATCTAACATTCACCCACAGCAAGCACAGTCAGACTGTACCAACAATGCACATACTAACTGCAGACAGTTTGCTAGTCAGTACACATTGCCTGTGCACAGAGCTACCATGTGCACTCATAACTGAGATATATGGCATGGACACCCAGCATTTGGCTCAGTGATCAGGACCCAGATACAATATAGCACTACGTGAATACATAGCTATGCCATGGTCACTGGTCAGTTAGAGTGAGAGTGCCCTCCCAGCAGGATGTGCTGTGGCTACCCGGTCTTAGCAGGTGGCAGTTGGGTGAACATAAGAACATAAGAACATAAGATATGCCATACTGGATCAGACCAAGGTCCATCAAGCCCAGTATTCTGTTTCCAACAGTGGCCAATCTAGGTCATATGTACCTAGCAGTTTCCCCAAGAGACACAAGTTCCACAATGCTTGTACTGGGTCAAGCATTGATATCTTCGGTCACTTCTTAATAATGGTTTATGGACCTTTCCTCCAGGAACTTGTCCAAACCTTTTTTAAACCCAGCTACACTAACAGCCTTTACTACATCCTCCGGTAACAAATTCCAGAGTTTGATTACACGTTGAGTGAAAAAATATTTTCTTTTATTAGTCTTAAATAGTTTACCCTGTAGCTTCATTGCATGTCCCCTAGTCTTTCTATATTCTGATAAGGTAAACAATCGATCTACCTTTACCCGTTCCACTCCGTTCATTAATTTATAGACTTCTATCATATCTCCCCTCAGCCGTCTCTTTTCCAGGTTAAAGAGCCCTAACCTTTTTAGCCTTTCTTCATAGGAGTATCCTTCCATCCCCTTTACCATTTTGGTGGCTCTTCTCTGTACCTTTTCTAAAATCGCTATATCCTTTTTAAGATACGGCGACCAGAATTGCACACAATATTCAAGGTGCGGTCTCACCATGGAACGATATAGAGGCATTATAATATCTTTTGTTTTATTTTCCATTCCTTTCCTTATCATACCTAGCATTCTATTTGCTCTCTTGGCTGCCGCTGCACACTGGGCCGAGGGTTTTAACATGGTGCTATGACATCCCAGCCATTGATCCACCCGTGATGCAGACACATCCTGGCAAATCTGTCCTGTTTCAGCCCATACCCACAGTACTTTGCTCCTCATCATGCACATTTGCAGGATAATACTGGAAACAGCTTAGGCACTGCAAGGCTTATTGAGGAGTAGAAAGTCACAAAACAATGGATAGACATACACACATATACACTCATATCGATGCACTGTGAAAAATGGGGATGGTAGGCATTCCTGCCTGCCACTCTAGTCCCAATCTCAGCTCAGGCATTGTTAAGGTGTGCTCATTGTGCAGGAGCTAGTAGTGTGCTCTGATGTTAATGCACGCTCAGTGTGCCGGTGCTGTCAGCCTAACTCTCCATCCAGCTGAGGATAGTGGAACCTATCTGTGTGGGTATTTGTACCCTTGTTGGTCGGTTCATTGGGGGTTGCACATGTTGGTGTGATAATTGCACTTTGGGATAAAATCTAGCCAGGACCTGACCCTGTGACTCTCTGCTTTTATACACACCAACTGCGTGTAGAGCACCACAGTGATGCCACATGGTCACAGCCATCCCTGGGGCTGACATGCTTCCCATCAGACAGACCTTGGCACATGTTGCACTGCAAATGGTGTACTGGAGCAGGGCAAGGCCTTGGAAGGCTGCAGGCGGGTGCCGTTGCCCTCTCTGCCAATACCACCCATGCCATGCTGATATGCCCATGTGCTGTCAATGTTGGTGGTGCACATTCCCAGGCAGCCAACATGTGAGTTGGTGGGTGCCTAGGGTGCAGGGTACAGCAAGGGGGGGGGCAGAGGCATACATGGACATCCACTCATCTCCCCCCCCCCCCCCCCACAACCATCTGCCTCTCCAGGGACTCCATCACCGCCTGCCAATATTATGTCTCTTCATCCTGGGGAAGAGACGGCTGAGTGGGTGTTATGTTAAAGGTCTAGCAAATATTGCCTGGAGTGGAATGGGTAAGCGTTGGTTGATTGTTTATGCCATCAGAATGTAGAAAGACTAGGGGACATGCAATACAGCTACAGTGTAACCCATTTAGGACTACTAGGTGAATATATTTTTTCAGTCAACGCGTTATCAAACCCTGCAATTTATTACCGGAGGATGCAGTAAAGGCTGTTAGTGTAGCTGGGTTTAAAAAATGTTTGGACAGGTTCCTGGGGAGGGTCCATAAACCATTGTTAAAGAGGACCTGGGATATGCACTGCTTGCCCCATTACAAGCATTGTTGATCCTGTGTGTCTTTTGGGGAAACTGCTAGGTACCTGTGACCTACATTGGCCACAGTTGGACACAGGATACTGGGTATGATGGACTTTGGTCTGACACAGTCTGGCATATTTTCAGGTCCTTTGTGCTTATGTGCCACCTAGGCAACTGCCTAGTCCGCCCTGTGCACCAGTAGCCCCCACTGCATGATCCACATGCACCCTCCTTTGCCCCATTTGCACCATCAACATAGTGCCCTTTCATACCTGGGCACTATGCTGTTGCTGCTAGTGGAGCACTTCTATCACTTTCTTGGGCTCACCTGTCTATGCAGCACATTCCAGACGTTTAAATAGGCTCTCTCTCTTCAAAATGCACCCTAATGGACAAGTTTTGATATGCGGTAAGGGTTTTGGTGTTAAGGTGCTGTCGTTAAGGGAGCAGGGCCTTGTTCCCACCCACTCCCTGCCCATTGACCCCTACTCTCCGCCTACTCTCTGCCTGTAGCAGCAGAGCGCAGACAAACCAATGATACCAGGAGTCTGTTCAGAAGGTCCAAATCATTTATTTGTGCACAAGTCTCAAGCAAAGTCAATTTCAAAATGGCTGAGCAAAGTTCTCTGGCAATACAACAACTTTTATAGACTTTAGCTTCATTCTAGGTATAGAAAAACATTTCATTGGTCCCGGTAACCTCTCATATCTCCCGTACTCCTTCTATTGGTCCCGGTACTGATATGATTATCCAATTATGTTCTTTCAGTGGGCTTAGCACCTGCTTACCCCCCTTCTAGTCCCAATTACAATGGTCAGTTCACCAACTTGTTACTTTCCTTCTCTCAAGGCCATTGAGCCAGTTTGTACGTGTAGGGAAGCAGGGCTCTATAATTTCTCTGTCAGCAGTTTTAAACATGAATTTCTGTATTTTTCCATCTGTTCTGCTTGTCTAAGCTAAATCAATGCTTTTACTGAGTTATAATTCTTATAGCAGCATGTTGGGGGATGTGCAATTCCTATGGGCCTCTCTACAGACTTCATTTACAGGTCAAGCTAGTTAGGCTTGCTTGCTTATGTCAGACACTGTGGATCACAGGCCTCCACCTGCCACATTCCCCCCTTTGATTAATCTCACCCTATTACTTAATAAGGTGTGAGAATTAAATCACTTCAAAATAGTTATACTGTAGTCATAGGATTCCGACTATATGCAGGAGGTTTTGGTTGGTATAAGGCCATAATCTTAGTTGCGGTCTTCCGCTCTACTGTACTTTCAATAGCATTATGAATAGAACGCATACAACATGGGATTATACATGGTAACAATAAAATAACAGCAATAACTATTAGTACTAATATAAGGAAAGTTTTAAGTCCTCCCAGCCATGAGAAAAGGTTAGCAAACCAGTTAGGAAATTTCAGTGCGTGCCAAGTCTGTACCGGCACATAAGCATGTCTTTGCATATCCTTAGCAAGTTCTTCAACTACTTGACCCTTATCATCTATTTTTAAACAACAATTGGTTAAGTTCAGCTTACCACATACTCCTCCTTCAGCTGCTAACAAATAATCAAGTGCTAAGCGATTCTGATAAATAGCAGTGCGCATCTGAGTACTTTGTCTAGCTAAAAGTGTAAGAGCTTGGCTAGTTTCGTTGGTTATTATTTCAACTACTGCTTGTAAGCGAATAATACGATTAATCATATAGACTGGGGTTCAATAACCATACATACCATCATCATTCCAAGTGGCAGGCCCATAATACTCCATGATTCTCTCTGGCGGCCAATCATCACCCTTCCACTTCTCCCACTTGCCTACTTGGAGGGGTGATCTTTTCTGTCGCAGTGCTCTTTTGTGTCTGTGGGTAGTGTATACTGGGTATCCTAATTGTTCTCCATGTTCTGTGGGTAGGAGAAAGAAAGAAGGTCTGATGGTCCCTAAGACACATGCTCCTCCCCATTGTGGCGGGAGTCGAGCATATGCTCGGTTTCCACAGATCCAATAAAGGCCAGGTGGGGCTTGCCAAGCATGGGTTTTGGCAAGATTAGTCCATAAATCAGCAAGTTCAGGAAATCTGGCTAATGGGTTAGGAGGTTCAGGGTGTTTTTACTCCTGACCACCATGACGTCTTTTTGGTAGTGGCATTATAGAATTTCTGGCTAAGACAGACCAGCTGTCCTACCTTTTGGGTGAACTGAGGTCCAGTTCTGGTATAGCAAAGACGTCCAACAATTGAGTGCGCTAACACCCATTCGCTAGTAGTCTTGTGTAATTCAGTCTGATTGTAAGTCAGAGAATAATTTAATTCTTGAGCTTCCCATGGCCACTGGTCACCCATCTGGGTTCCGCCACAGAAATAACAATCTGAGATTTTTAGACTAGATACTACTGCTCCAGCTAATTCTAAGAATAAATTCTGAGAAGGATGAGGAATCTCAAACTTATTTACATGCATGGCCTCATAGAAGGTGTTATGGATGTGATATTTAGATGACTTGTGGGCTTGGGTGTTCAATCTTATATACAATGGTTCCTGGATCTGATCCAGTACCTGCGATACGTAGACCAAATTTGTATCCTTGTTTCCATACACTAGGGTTACGTATCCTTAAGTGTAAAGGGTTACATGCATCTTTCTGACATTTGTCGTCTGTTGTTGACTTGGTTAGAGTGGCCATTCGTTTATCTATCTTTTCGTCAACTATACCATCATTCCATGTAGCATAAAAAACACATTCCCAATTTGGGCAGTAGTAATCTGCTGCTGGGGCAGTACTCTATGGATCCTTTTTACCTGTACACTTTCTCCATCCTGTGGCACCTTCTGGGCACATATACTTATGGTCATTTCGATAAGCTTTTTCCCAGGTACCACATTTGGAGTGACTATCTCTGTTTATAACATCACATGCATCAAAATTTAAAACAACAGGTCTACTAGTATCTTTAAGTGGTTGTGTGGCAGTTATTATAGGTCCATCTGCATCCTTCCATCGTATTTCCAATGTGTAATAGGATGGATTCTGATGCGGATTATAGCATACTCTAGATTTACCGTTAGTGCAGACATTTAGTTCAGTGGTGTTATAAACACACCGAGTCACTTTACAAGTGCAGGTATAGTAAGAATGGTAAATCAAAGTCTGAGTTACTTTCAGTCCAGTTCGAGTAGAAGTAATGCAAGCAGTGCATGGAGGTAAGGCATGAGTCAGTTCAAAGCCTCCAAAACAGGCAACCAGGGCAAAGCAAAGGTAAAGGTACATGTTGATTGGAGTTCTTCTGAATCCTCAGCTTGCAGATCTTGACCACGACGTTCTTTTCTTCGTCCCGTTCGCTAATGAAGCAATTCAACGGATGCTGAGTGTTGATTGAAGATCCTCAAATTGTCCATCACACATTAACCAACTTAGCAATTTCAGTTGGTTTGTGAAGTCTGGTCAATCAATGTAGCATCAAAGTAGTGTGGCAAATCACACACATGAGGTTCGTTAAAAACAAACTCTTGCTGTATGGAAAACAGCAATCCTCTTCGAAAGACTTGGCTACTGCAAGGCACTGTGGCAAAGTGTTCAAACTGCTGGTTGCCGTCTCAGAGTAACTCGCAAAGGTGCATCAAGATGCTGTTCTGCTGTCCACTGCTCAGGTTCAGGATCAGCGGCGGGCTTGACTCTGCTGTGGTGGATCCAGGAATCGATTTCTGCTACCTTTACTGCAGTTGGGGTAGACAGGATGACGGTGTATGGTCCCTTCCAATGGGGTTCCAACGGTGTCTTCTTCCAATCTTTGATCCACACCGAGGTACCAGGCTGGTAGGGATGCAGAGGTTCCGTCAAGTTGATTGGCAACCGGTCTTGGATCCACGCATGGAGAGTCTGCAGAACAAAACTAAGAGCTAGGAGTTCTTGCCTGGTTATTTCTGAACCAATTTGGGCTAGACTTCCTGTAATTCCCTGCACTATTGGTGGGGGTTTACCATACAGAACTTCAAAAGGGGAAAAACCTGTTGACTTCACAGGAGCTGAGCGTATTCTGAGTAAAGCTATTGGGAGCACTTGGGGCCACTTTAGGTGTGTCTCCTGACAAAGCTTAGACATTTGGGCTTTTAGGGTACGATTCATTCGCTCAACTTTCCCTGAACTCTGGGGTCTGTATGCAGTGTGAAGCTTCCATTGTATCTGCAAGGCTTTTGCTAACTGTTGGGTAATCTGGGAAACAAATGAGGGTCCATTGTCTGACCCTATTACTGCTGGAATTCCAAACCTAGGGACAATTTCTCTCATTAGAACTTTGGTAACTTCTCGAGCTTTTTCAGTTCTGGTTGGGAAGGCTTCTACCCACCCAGAAAAAGTACAAACTAATACTAATAGGTAGTGATATCCATTGGCTTTTGGCATTTCAGTAAAATCAATTTGCAGGTGGTGCATGGGGGTTACACCTCCTGACTGAACTCGGGGTGCTGTTATGAGGCCTTGCTTGGCATTATTTTTGGCACAAATTAGACATTGGCGTGCTACTGAAGCTGATATGGTTGTCAACATGGTAATGTAGAAATGTGGTCTGAGTGCTTTCTCCATAGCACTTTTCCCATAGTGGGTGGCTTCGTGAAAGGCTTTGACAAAGGATGGTCCTAACAATTCGGGAATTACTATCCGTCCGGGGGGTTGACTGCCCTCTGCTGGTGGCAGCTCGATCCATCCATCTTTCAGTACTCCATCTTCCTTGTTACAGTAGTAATCTAATTCCTTGGTGGTATATCGTGGTGTCCATAAGTTTAAAGGTACCGGAAACAATGCTGCTTGCATTGGCATGGCTTGAGGTGTAATTTGTCCGGTCATAGCTGCTTGTCATGCTGAGGCATCCACAAACCTATTTCCTCGGGCAACTTCTCCTTTTCCTGCTTGATGTCCTCTACAATGCATGACAGCTACACGAGTTGGGGCCCAAACTGCATCAAGTAACAGCAGTATCTCGGGGCCATACTTGACTGATTTTCCTCCGGATGTGATGAGCCCTCGTTCCTTATAGAGAGCTCCATGGGCATGTAGGGTAGTGAAGGCATATTTGGAATCTGTATATACATTCAACACAAGTTTTGTACCTAGTAATAGTGCTCGAGTAAGTGCTATCAATTCTGCTTTCTGGGCTGATGTGCCTGAGGCTAGAGCTGATGACTCAACGACTTCATGTTGAGTGACAACTGCATATCCGGCACAGCGTCATCCATTGAGGATGAGACTGCTCCCATCAACATAATAGATTTGGTCAGGATTGTCTATGGGCACATCTGTCAGGTCAGGTCGGCTGGAGAATACAGTGTCCATGGCTTCGATACAATCATGTTCTGGAAGTTCTTCACTAACGGGTATCAATGTGGCTGGATTCAAGGCATGACTCACTTCCAGTTGTATCTGTGGGTTTTCACATAACATGCTCTGATATTTTAACATTCGGGAATTGGTGAGCCAATGATTTGCTTTCTGTTCCATGAGGGCAAGGACTGCATGTGGCACAGTGACTCATAGATTCTGTCCTAATGTGAGTTTGTCTGCTTCACTCACTAACAATGCTGTAGCTGCGACTGCTCTCAGGCAAGGTGGCCATCCCTTGGCCACAGTGTCCAATTGTTTCGATAGGTATGCTACAGGTCGCTCCCAATTTCCCAATTTCTGAGTCAACATGCCTAAGGCATTTCCTTGTGCTTCATGTACAAACAAGTGGAAAGGCTTGTGAACATCTGGTAGTCCAAGGGCTGGTGATGACATTAATTCTTCCTTTAACGTCTTGAAGGCTGTATCCTGCTCAGGTCCCCACTCCAGTGGCGACTTTTCTTCTCCTTTTGTGGCTTCATACAGTGATTTGGCAATTTGGGCAAAGTTGGGTATCCAGATTCGGCAATATCCTGCCGCTCCCAGAAAGGCTCTGACTTGCTTTCTGGTTGTTAGAGTTGGAATTCTGCATACTGCTTCTTTTCTTTCTCTGCATAATTTTCGGCTTCCTTGGGTTATATGAAAGCCCAAGTATTTCACTTCTTTTTGGCATAGTTGTGCTTTTGCTCTGGAAACTTTATATCCAGCTTCATCTAGTAACTGCAAGAGATCTTTGGTGGCTTGTAAACATTCACTTTCTGATACGGCAGCTATCAGCAGATCGTCCACGTATTGGAGAAGCACTCTCTTCCCTGGGGCCACTGGATAGCTTGAAAGGTCTTGATTCAGTGCAGCATTAAAGATGGTAGGCGAATTCTTGAATCCTTGGGGTAGTCGTGTCCAAGTAAGTTGGCCCCCTCTTCCAGAGATGGGGTCCTGCCATTCAAATGCAAACAATATCTGACTTACAGGGGCTAATCTTATGCAAAAGAATGCATCTTTTAGATCTAGTACAGTAAAGTGGGTAGCTTCAGCAGGTATCAGTCCTAGAAGAGTGTAAGGATTGGGTACAACTGGATGTATGGTTTCAATTGCTTCATTCACTCTCCTTAGATCTTGCACTGGGCGGTAGTCATCTGTTCCAGGTTTCTTTACTGGAAGAAGTGGAGTGTTCCATGGGGATTGACATATTTTTAGTAGGCCATGTTCTAGTAATCTTTGCAAGTGGCGATGAATGCCTTCAATAGCAGCTCTTGGGAGAGGGTACTGTTTGACATGTACTGGTGTAGCACTAGGCTTAAGGGTTACAATTACTGGAGCTATATGTTTGGCTAGGCCTGGAGGACTGCCTTCTGCCCATACTCCAGGTGGTGCATCAATGTTCTTTAAAGTTTGTTCAAAATAAGTGTCTTGGACAGAATCATCAACGTAATATCTCCATTCTTCTTCTCGGGGAACTGTAAGCAGCATTATTCCTGCCGGTTTGGCTTGGGGATTCACTGTCATTTGCATTTCTCCTCTTTCGGAGAAGGATATTTGGGCTTGTAGCTTGGCTAACATATCTCGTCCCAGTAGTGGCACTGGACATTCAGGCATGTAAAGGAATTGATGAGTTATTTGCTGTCCTCCTAGACTGCATATACGATTCTGAAGAAAAGATTTTGTAGCTTTGGCACCAGTTGCTCCTACGATGGTGACTGCTTTTGTAGAAAATGGGGCTATCTTTTTGTCTACTACTGAATGTTCTGCTCCAGTATCAACCATAAAGTTCATAACTTGGTCTCCTATTTGTATTCTGACCATAGGCTCCTGGAGACCTAAAGCAAACTCGGAGCCCGGTCTGTCCTAATCCACATCATCTTCATCATGGGCTGTCGTAGCCAATGCTTGTATGGCTCCTCCTCTTTCCCGCTGGAATTGTTCTCGATTGGCTCCTCCTCGGTTTCGGGGATGGCCTCGTCTTTCTTCTCTCCACTGATGATTGTTTTCGTCATCTTGCTGGGCGTCTTCGAGTTGCGGGCATGCATCTCTCCAATGTCCTTCCTCTCTGCAATAGGCGCATTGGTTTACGCCTAGTTGGGGCCGGCTTCCACTTCGGCCCCGCCCCTTCCTCTGCTCCGTCGACTAGGGGTACCTCCCCTTTTCTGTTCAACTATGGCCGCAGCCAAAAAATCAGCTTTCTTCTTCATCTTTCGATCACATTCTCTCTGCTTTTCATTATCACGATTCACATACACTTTATGAGCAACTTCCAATAACTGAGTTGTATTCATGCCCGCAAACCCATCTAATTTTTGTAATTTACGTCTAATGTCTGGTTGAGACTGATTTACAAAAGCAGAATTCACCATGCATAAACTTCCTGGTGCATCGGGATCATAGGGAGTATACATTCTATATGCTTCAGATAATCTTTCATGAAACTCTGCTGGGCTCTCATCTATACCTTGGATAACTCCTGCAACTTTGGAAAGGTTCATAGCTTTCTGGCCCCCCCTTTTCAGGCCTTGCAGAAAGCCTTGGCGAAAACAGGCTAGGGCTGGATCCTCTTTCTGTATTTGGATCCCATCGGGGGTCTTCATTCGGGAATTCTCTCTGGGCCGCTTCCCGATTGTCTATTCTTTCCACCCCTGGTCCTGGAGCTACAGGGTTATCCGCCAGCCAATCAATAGCTGCTTTTCTAATTCGTGCCCGCTCCTCTGTCGTAAATAGTGTGGTCAGGAGCTGGCGGCAATCTGCCCATGTTGGTTGGTGGGTTTCCATAATAGTATTCACTAATTCGGTAAGCTCTAGGGGTTTATTGGTATAGGAGGCATAATGTGTCCTCCAATTTAACAAATCAGTTGTAGAGAAAGGGACATACACATAGCTTAGGGGTCCCGCTACCACCTCATTATCATCATTCCTTATGGGCACTCCCGGGACTTGCCGTAAGGGCATCATCTTGGCAGTAGATGTCTTTTGGGATCTGAGAGATATTTTCGTAACTGTCCTATCCGGGGTCATTTTCTTCTTTTCTAAGTGTTTCACTTTAGCTGTACATTTTACTGGTAAACTACTGCTGGCAATCACTTTTACACTGTCAGCATCGCTTAGGGAATTTTCAGTGTCTCCCTTCTCTGTTTCTGTATCTGACTCTCCTTGTTCTGTCTCGGTAGAATCATCTTCTTCAATTAAAGGGAGCTCATCTTCCTGCTCTCTGGGTAATAGCTCAGGGGTTAGGTCCCGTTCCCGCTGTCTCGGGGGTTCTGGGGTGGGACGCCGGGCTGCTCTTACTGGGCCCGGGGTTGAAGGCTGTCGGGGAACCATTTCTGGGGAATCAGGATCTACCAGGATGGGCTTCTTCCTGGACTTCTTATCCTTCCCTTTCTGTCTAGGCTGTTCTATTTTCTGACTATAATCTGTCTTCGCTAACATTATTCTGCACTGTTCTTCATAACAGCGCTGCGCCCAAGGGGGCGGATCTTCACAAATACTTAACCAGGAATCTATATAGGGGTACTGATCGGGGTGCGCTATCCGCACTCTACGGTGCACTAACTGGATAATTCCTACATTAAAGGTTCCCTCTCGGGGCCAGGTAGGGTCTAGATCGGGCCACTCCCTAGTACACAAAATCTGTAAACGGGCTGCAGTCATTTTAATACCATAATCTCCGGAATATCCTTCTTTAAAATGTGCGATCATACATTCTAATGGAGTGTTCCTAATAGACCCCGCCCCTCCCATTTCGATGTGTGCGCGCAACAACAGACAAAAGGGAAAAGGAGGGCGGACCGTGGGTAAGGGGTCCTCACGGCCCTAGAAACGTATAAGGGAAACAAATAACAGGACAAGACGACAATCGCTTCCCCCTTTTCGCGACCTGAACGCGGTCGCCCGGTCAGGAAATGCGCTTGTCAGGAGTCCGCCTTCGCTTGGTCCGTGCTGCCAGACCTCTCATTCACACTTCATTCACACAATCATGCTAGCAACGTATCCCAGAATGCATTCGTTTCTATCTATTCTGACTAGTCTTTTTCAATTTCCAAAATACAAGAAGATGGGGGTTTCGCCCTGCGAATACTCATGCGGGGTTACTCGGCCCGTCTTTGAGAGGTGATCATGCTCTCTTACCAATTTCCAAGTTCCAAGTTCAAATGGCAGCACTGCTCTTTCTTATCTGTCTAGACATACCAAATCAAAACTATACTCACCTTATCCGGTCCTCAAACTTCCCAAGCAGGCGCATGAGTTGGACCTCGGACTCCCTTCACTCGGGTTCGAGGCGTTGGCTCCAGCCGGGCTCAGCACCCGCCGAGGTCCGACCAGCTCCCTCCGATGCAAGGGACCGGCGGCGCCAGGGAGCATCCCACGTCGGAAGGGCGCGATCCCGGCAGGAACAAGCCTATAGAGGCGGAAAGTTGTGGTATATTGCCCTATATACACTCTGATTCCACAACTTCCCGGCCAACGCACCAAGAATATGTAGCAGCAGAGCACAGACAAACCAATGATACCAGGAGTCTGTTCAGAAGGTCCAAATCATTTATTTGTGCACAAGTCTCAAGCAAAGTCAATTTCAAAATGGCTGAGCAAAGTTCTCTGGCAATACAACAACTTTTATAGACTTTAGCTTCATTCTAGGTATAGAAAAACATTTCATTGGTCCCGGTAACCTCCCGTACCTCCCGTACTCCTTCTATTGGTCCCGGTACTGATATGATTATCCAATTATGTTCTTTCAGTGGGCTTAGCACCTGCTTACCCCCTTTCTAGTCCCAATTACAATGGCCAGTTCACCAACTTGTTACTTTCCTTCTCTCAAGGCCATTGAGCCAGTTTGTACGTGTAGGGAAGCAGGGCTCTATAATTTCTCTGTCAGCAGTTTTAAACATGAATTTCTGTATTTTTCCATCTGTTCTGCTTGTCTAAGCTAAATCAATGCTTTTACTGAGTTCTAATTCTTATAGCAGCATGTTGGGGGATGTGCAATTCCTATGGGCCTCTCTACAGACTTCATTTACAGGTCAAGCTAGTTAGGCTTGCTTGCTTATGTCAGACACTGTGGATCACAGGCCTCCACCTGCCACATGCCCATAGGGTACTTTATGCTGCCCGTCCTGTTAGTGCATGCTAAGGCAGCGTTTTACGTGCATTAAGGGTGCAATTGCGCTGTTAGCGTGCACTAATGGCACACTTGCTCCTTTAGCGTAGTTTAGTAAACATTCCCCTAAGTCTAACTTTACTATTGAAATATATTGCCCTTGTTCTCTTATATCTTTTCTTAACCTAAGCAGCAGGTTTACTCTCTAAACTGTCCCTAACTCATGGAGAAAACAAAAGAAATTTACGTTCCCCCAACTTTTGAGACCTTTGCTGCTTTTCTGCATTTACCTTACACAGAATTTGAGTCAGAATATGAACTCTTTTCTCTTAATCATAAAACTGGGCCCCTCGGTCACTTAAAAACAGGTCTGTACCTTTTGAATCCCTTTTGAATCCCTGGTGGTCTGTGGCATAAAGCACAGTTACTTACCTGTAACAGGTGATCTCTGGGAACAGCAGGAATTAGTCCTCACATATGGGTACGTCGGAACCGACGGAGCCGGCGCGGGAAAGCTCCCCAGCTTTTCAGATGAAAAGCTTTTGGGGCTTCCCACAGTGCATGCGCGCTGCCTTCCCACCTTCCTTACCAGCTCTCTTCAGTTCGAGTTTATAGCTGAGACAATAGAGAGAGGAAAGGAAGGTAGATAGATAGAAGATACAACTCCTAGGGGAGGTGGGTGGGTTGTGAGGACTAATTCCTGCTGTTCCCAGAGATCATCTGTTACAGGTAAGTAACTGTGCTATCTCCAGGAACAAGCAGGAATAAGTCCTCACATATGGGGACTCCCTAGCTAAGATGCCTGGGAGATCCCCCTCCAAGGGTAAACCATCTTCGTATGGATCTCAGGCATCCATTCAGGGAAGGTGGGCAGGAGTTGCTTAAGTATGGAACAGGTGTTTGAGGACAGCCTGACCAAACAAGGCATCCCGGCGGGAGTCCTTGTCCAAACAGTAATGGGCTGTGAAGGTATGAACCGAGGCCCAAGTGGCTGTTCGACAGATCTGATCGATGGATACAGAGTGAAGATGAGCCATAGAAGTAGCCATGGCTCTCACATTGTGAGCTGTGACATGGCCTTCCAGAGAAATACTCTTACTCTGGTAAGCAAAAGAAATACACTGAGCAATCCAATTGGAAAGTGTACATTTGGAGACTGGAAGTCCCAAATGAGAAGGATCAAAAGCCACAAAAAGTTGGGAAGACTTTCGATGTGGCTGAGTCCTGTTGAGGTAAAAGGCGAGAGCTCTTTTACAGTCAAGAGTATGAAGGTTCCTCTCTGCACTGGATGCATGAGGAGCCGGAAAAAAAACAGGTAGATATACCTCTTGATTAAGATGAAAAGGCGAGACCACTTTGGGCATAAAGTGGGGGTTCGTCCTAAGGACCACCTTATCATGATGAAACCTAATATAAGGTGGATTAGCCACTAAAGCCTGCAGTTCACTGATGCGGCGAGCTGAAGTGACTGCAATAAGGAAAACTACCTTCCATGAAAGAAATTTCAAGGAGGTGGAGTCCAAAGGCTCAAAAGGTGGCTTCATAAGCTGACCTAGAACTAGGTTCAAATCCCATGCTACCGGCGGAGGTCGGATGGGAGGTTTAGTTAAGGTCAGGCCTCTCATGAACCTTGCAACAAGAGGATGAGAGGAAACAGGTTGTCCATTTATAGGTTTTAAGGATGCTGCAATAGCACTTAAATGGACTCGTACTGAATTCGTCTTGAGGCCTGCATTGGAAAGATGCAGGAGATAGTCTAGTAGAGAATTCAAAGGAAGTGCCAGAGGGTCAAGACCCTGTTGAGCACACCAAATGGAAAAACGTTTCCATTTTAAAGCATAGGAACGCCTGGTAGAGGGTTTCCTAGAGGCATGAAGGATATCTTTCACTGGTTGAGAAAGATTAAACTCATGAAGGCTTAAGCCTTCAGTAACCAAGCTTGGAGATGTAGGGACTTGGGGTTTGGGTGCCACAAAGTCCCTTTCTCCTGAGACAGAAGGTCTGGCGCAGCTCCCAGGTCCAGGGAGGAGCCCTGGGAGAGCTGTAGAAGTAGAGGGAACCACACTTGGCGTGGCCAGCATGGAGCTATGAGGATCATCGACCAGTGATCCCTCTGAAGTTTGAACAGAGTCTTGGGAATCAAAGGAATGGGTGGAAAAGCATACAGGAATTCCTGACCCCAATGCAGGAGAAAGGCGTCGTTGGCCTGAGCTCCCTGACACGGAGTCCTGGAACAGAACCGGGGAAGTTTGGCATTCCACGGACTTGCAAAGAGGTCTATGTCCGGGGTCCCCCATTCCTGAAAGATTCTGCGTATCTGGTCCATATGCAGGGACCATTCGTGTGGAAGCAGAACTCGACTGAGTCTGTCTGCCCGAGAGTTTTGAACTCCTGGAAGGTATACTGCCAGAAGATGAATTTGATGCTCTCTGGCGAAGGCCCATAATCTGAGAGCTTCGTTGCAAAGCGACAGAGAGCCCGTCCCTCCTTGTTTGTTGACATAGAACATGGCTACCTGATTGTCTGTCTGGACTAGGACAGTCAGGTTGACAAGGAGGGTGTGGAAGACTGTGAGGGCAAGGAAGATTGCTCGCAGTTCCAGAAGGTTGATGTGAAGGGTGGTCTCCTGGGGAGACCAGGTGCCCTGAGTGGAGAGGTGTTGGAGATGAGCTCCCCACCCTGTTTGGGAGGCATCTGTTGTGAGGGTTGCTTGGGGCAACGAAGGTCCCCAACAACAGAGATTTGGAGGATTTCCACCACTGGAGAGACCAAAACAGACGTTTTGAGGTGAGTACTTGGTCTGAGAGCGCTCCTGATGCTTGAGACCACTGGGTGGCCAAAGTCCATTGAGCTGCCCTCATATGGAGACGAGCGTAGGGCACCACATGGACCGTGGAGGCCATGTGGCCCAGAAGTTGCAGCAGTTCCCTGGCTGACAAGTGACTTCTGGACTGAGCCTGGGAGGCCAAGCTGATTAGTCGTTGGCCTCGGACCAGAGGGAGGTAGGCCCTTGCAGTGGTGGAGTCCAAGTGGGCCCCTATGAATTCCAGGGACTGAATAGGGATGAGTTGGGACTTGTGAATGTTTACCACAAGTCCCAGATATTGAAGAATATGCCTTGTGCGGTCCAAGGAAATCTGGGCTTCTGACTGAGATGGAGCTCAGATGAGCCAGTCATCCAGATATGGGAAGACGAAGATTCCCATGCCTCTTAGAAATGCGGCTACGACTGCCATGCATTTTGTGAATACTCTTGGAGCAGAGGCGAGACCGAAGGGAAGTACTCTGTATTGGAAATGTTTTCCCTGGAACAGAAATCAAAGATATTTTCTGTGGGATGGATGAATGAGTATATGAGTGTATGCATCCTTGAGATCTAGAGAAGAAAGCCAATCCTGACTCTGAAGGTATGGAAGGAGAATGCCCAGAGAGAGCATTTTGAATTTCTCCTTGAATAGAAACTTGTTCAATTCTCTCAGATCTAGGATAGGTCTGAAGCCCCCTGTCTTCTTTGTTATGAGAAAATAAGGGGAGTAGAACCCTAACCCCTGTTGAGGAAGAGGAACCTCCTCTATTGCCCCTTGGGCAAGGAGAGAGGAGACTTCCTGACCCAACAGGGTCAGAAGAGATGGGGGAGAACTGAATTGCCTCACCATGGTATGGGGAGGAAGGCTGGAGAAATGAAGTTTGTAGCCCTCTCTGATGATAGAGAGGGTCCATTGCTCTGATGTTATTTGCTCCCATCTGGGAGCAAAGTGAACTAGCCTTCCAGGTATGGTGAGAGGCTCTGGTTGTTCCAGAGCCAGAAATGGTAAGTTCTCTAGGGGCAAGTCAAAACCCCTGAGGGGGTTGAGCCTGCTGGGGTGTAGCAGACACTGCAGACTTTGACTTTACTTGCTTAAATTGCTGACGTTTAGCAGCAAAGCGAGGCTGAGAAGATTGTTGGCCAGTATTTGTGGAAAATCTGGCCTTCTTATAGTAAGGCCTTTTAAAAGACTTCTTTTTGGCAGGAGTAGAAGTAGACTTAGAAAGTCTATCTAGAGTGGCATTTTCTGCATCCATTTGAGCAGCTTTAGTTTGCCAGTCTTCACCAAATAAGTTCTCACCTGTACAGGGAAGATTCCTTAGGCCATCCACAACCCAGGGTTCTAGGTCAGAAGCCTGGAGCCAAGCAAGACGTCGGGCTGCAATAGCAATTCCCAAAGCCCTGCCAGCAACCTCAAAGGAATCAAAGGCTGCCCTGTTGGAAAACTTGGAGACCTCTGAAAGTTGTGTCACCACAGAAGTGAAGTCCTCCTTTTTATCCTCAGGGATAAAGGGGCAAAATGCCGTACCTTTAGGGCAAGTTCTCTGAGAAACATGCCCATATAAAGGCTGTAAGAATTGATCCTGGCTATAAGCATACTAGCCTGGAAGATCTTTCTACCAAAAGAGTCAAGGGTCTTACATTCTCGCCCTGGAGGGGTAGAAGAGTGCCTTTTGGGACTCTTTATCCTCTTCATAACAGACTTCACCACAATGGAGTGGTGAGGCAGCTGAGATTTTTGAAACCCAGGAAAAGGAGGGACCCGGTACATGGTGTCCAACCTACGAGAATGAGGAGACAGAGTTAGAGGAGTCTCCCACAAATCCATCAAGTGTTCTTGAAGGATTTCATGGATAGGCAGAGTAACTGCCTCTTTAGGAGCTTTAGAGTATCCTAAAATATCCAATTTTTTTGATCTGGGTTTCTTTTCAGAAGATGTAGCAATAGAAGTCCTTTAGCTACATCAACAATGAAATCCTGAAAGGATAAATCCTCTGGAGGAGACATCGCCCTCTTTAGAGAAGAGGGCTCCTCAGGAAGATCAAACTCAGCAGAGTCATCAGAGGAATTGAACTCATCAGAAGAATCTGAGTATTCTCTCTGTGCTTGCAATGCACGATACGCGTACCGATCGATATCGAGATCGGGCGTATCGGGCATGGGATTGGTATCGGGCAAAAGCCTGAATCCAGCAAGCGGAACCGATCGACGCTTGGAAGTCGATGGTCTCGGTTCCGGTGTGGATACCGGAACCGGGGTCGGTACCGATGGAATCGGTACCGAGGGCGTCGCAGCCTTAATGAAAGCCAGAACGGCCTGCTGCATGGTCTGGACAGTATTGCCCATGGACGCCACTGCTGCCTGGATGTCGGTACTGGTATCGACCGGTACCCCAGAGCAGTCTAACAGGTGATCAGTCGAGGCCGTGCCATCGATGTCAACCTGTAACCCCATAGGTGATGCTTTGGAGGCCGGAGCCTCCCACCGGGGTTTTTTGGTGTGGGCAGAATCCTCAAACTCAAGATTGAGAGCCTCTCGATCTTTTGAAAGAGATTTGCTTTTAGAGGATTTGCCCACAGAAAGTTTGGTTACCTGAGATCCATCCGGAGAGGAAGACCTGGATGACTGTGATGCTGGATTATCTGAAGCAAACAGCACATGGAACTTGTTGGCCCGGTTCTGCATACCACGTTTAGACATCTGGGAGCAGAATGGGCAGTCCGGTATGGAGTGGTCAGGTCCCAAACATTTAAGACACCATTCATGGGTGTTTGAGAGAGAAATAACAGCACTGCACTTGGTACACTTTTTAAAAACCAGGAGCTGGCTTCTCCATGAGGAGAATTAGTGTAGGCCTGAAGGCCTAGCAAAAGTTACCACGTTGTGCTGAAATAAAAAAAAAGATTTTTTTATTTTTTTTTTAAGAAATAAAGAAAGAGAGACCGGCAGTACCGGTTTTGGTATGGGGAAGTCAGGTACGCGGTCAAAAGAAACAAATTAAAATAACAATTTCTTCAGCGGTGACAGGAACACGACCTGCTGGCTCCGCGGAAAAAGAGAAACTGAAGAGAGCTGGTAAGGAAGGCGGGAAGGCAGCGCGCATGCGCTGTGGGAAGCCCCAAAAGCTTTTCATCTAAAAAGCTGGGGAGCTGAAGAGGGCGGAGCCTGATGTTCAGCGGGATGGTCGCATAACGCTGAGGCTCCCGAGAGGCCTACTCAGAATCCTGAATTAACACCGGACATTCTTGAATTTCTGCTCTGATCTTACCGGGGCACATTGGTGAGATGGCGGGGACCAAACCTACGTGCCTGGAATTTGGATCTCCAGCGGCTTCTCACGGCAAACGCTCCAAAACTGAACCCCCGTCCCCGCAGAAGGGGCTGGCTCTACGCGAGGGCCCCGAAATGCAGCAGGAAATCCTTGCAGAGATCAGAGGGGTTAAAGACCTCGTGCAGTCAAACGGGGAAGCACTCCGAGCGCTGCGGGAAGACCTTGGTGTATTGCAAGGCAGGCTAGAGGGGCTCTCCTCGCGTCAGGACAAAATGGAGAGCATATTAGATTCCCATGTGGTCCGGCTGTCCAAACTCGACAAAGTTGAACGTCAGGTGCGGGCCTTGCAGAAAGAAGTGGAAGATGGCAATAATAGAGCGCGCCGCAACAACCTACGACTAGTGGGCATACCGGAGGGAGCGGAATCGGGAGACATGAAGGAGTTTCTATATAAAATCCTCCCTTCTCTGCTCCAAATCACCTTTACCAAAGAATTGGAGATCGATCGCGCTCATCGTGTACCCACAAACATAACGCTCAACAGGAAGACCCCGCGGCCTATCATCTTTCGACTTTTGAGATATCAACATGTGGAGCAAATTCTCAGCGCCTCTCGGGCAAAGGGCCATATGGAGTTTGAGAGCCACAAGATCTCCTTCTATCCTGACTTGGCTAAACCCACGGTTGATCGCCGAAAGCGCTTTATGGAATTCCGGCCGAGGCTTCAACAATTACAAGCACGCTATGGCCTGATGTACCCGGCCAAGCTCCGAGTCACGCTACACAATCAGACAAGAACATTTGAGGACCCTGATCTACTAGCGGAGTTTTTGGATGCTAAAGAAGCCGACTTGATGCGCTGACTTCCAGCGTGTTCCTACCAGTGTTCTCATATCCGCTGTACCCGCCATCTTGGATTTGCCACGGTTCAGCAAAGAGTCTGTCGAGGGCGGTTTGTTGCCTTATTTTGATGATATTTGTGACCTGATTCCATCTACCCAGAGTAGCCTCGATGAATATCAGAGACAGTGTTAATTATGGACTCTGGTGTTTCTTTCTTTTTTTTTTTTCATGTCTTTATCCTCCTCTCTAGGGCCTCCTCCCGCAGACATATGGTCGCCATATTCATTGGGGGTTTTGCTTCTTCTCTAAGTTACTTTGGTACATGCTTTTCAATATGGGGTGTATTAGCCAGCATACTCGGTGATTATGTCATTGTTGTACAGATTCTGCTTATGTTGTATGTTTTCAAGCGCCCTTACCTAAAATGTCTATTACCGATTGATGGCACCATGTAAGATTTTATCATTGAACGTAAAAGGCATCAATAATCCGATAAAACGGAAGAAAATCCTGAGCTATCTAAGTCATGAAGCTGCGGACCTGATTTTCCTCCAAGAAACGCATTTAAATTCGAAGGAAACTCTTAAACTCAATGTTAAACCTTACATGGTGGCCGCCTATTCCCCAGCTGTTTCTAAGAAATGTGGGGTTGCCATACTGGTTAGGAAATCTCTGCATGCTACTATTATTGCGACTAGCTCAGATTCAGCAGGCAGATGGTCCAGGGCTCACCTCAAGATAGGTAACCTTGAAGTTACATGTATATGCCTTTATGCTCCTAATGTAGATGACCCTGCCTTTTTTGCTACCATTGCTCAGGTTGCGCAGGCCTCTGCTAATACTTCATTGATAATTGGGGGGGATTTCAATTTAGTTCTTGATCCCCTGATTGACAAACAGCCGCCTAGGACGAGTGGTCCCCCCAAGAGTCATACTACGCTTACCTCTATGATCAAAGATCTTGCTTTAGTCGATCTATGGAGGTTACTACACCCCAATGAGCTTGACTTTACCTTCTTCTCTTCCCCTCATAAATCCCAGTCTCGCATAGATTTCTTTCTAATATCAAAACTGTTAGTTCCTCAGGTAGACACTGCAAAGATTCACTCCCAACATATCTCAGATCACGCTGCTATTTCTTTTCAATTACACACCACTGCGCCCCAAGGGAATTTGGGGGCCTGGTTCTTTGATAGAGCCCTATTAACTCAACCAGAGTTCCAGTTAGAAATTCGAGCAGCCATACAGGACTACTTTCACTTTAATCTACCCCAGGACACTGCAAATTGGGCTTGGTGGGAGGGTTTTAAAGCGGCCATTCGTGCAACGATCACTAGTTATCAAATTCGCCTGCGGAAACAATGCAAACAGCAGCTCCTTATACTAGACCAATAAATCAAAGCAGGCGAACGAGTTCTAACTTCACGTACTGATCCATGCGTCTTAGTTCGCTTACAGCGTCTCCGTTTTCAATATAATGCAATCCTCTCAACTGCAGCTTCTCAGAGTATTGCACTTCAGCAAGGGACATACTACCGTGAAAGCAACCGAGCCGGTCGACTTTTAGCCAACGCCTTGAAAGGTCAAAAAGAAGCCAAACGCGTAGCGGCCCTTCGCGCCCCACAGGGAGGGGGCATACTGACCACAGACTCCGATATCGTAGAACTTTTTCGGGATTTCTATACCCGTCTATATCAATCTGAATGTGAGTTCTCATCCGAGACCTTCGAGCGCTTGTTTTCTGGTATTCAGCGGCCGACCCTTTCTGAAGCTGATAGGGATGCGCTGGATGAACCCTTCTCTACTTCAGAGATCCATTCTGCCCTAAAACGAACAGCCTCGGGTCGAGCCGCTGGGCCTGATGGTCTCCCGACAGAATTCTACAGAACGTTCAGTGCAGATTTAGTTCCCTACTTAAAACTTTACTTTACTGCCCTTGCGGTAGATACATCCTCTTTGGGATCCTTTTCTGCAGCTAATGTGGTAGTTTTTGAGAAAGAAGGCAGAGACCCGCTGCTAACCGCCAACTACCGTCCAATCTCCCTACTTAATGCCGATTATAAGATCTTCGCAACGATCTTGGCCACCCGGCTATCTGACAAGATGGCCACCTTAGTCCATCCCGACCAATGTGGTTTTATACCCGGCCGCTCCACCGCTGACAATGCTCGGACCTTGTGCCATGTGCTATCCAGTGCTGCCAATTTAGACCACCCATGGGTGGGTCTTTCCCTAGATGCTGAAAAAGCCTTTGATCGCCTGGAATGGCCCTTCTTATTTGCAGTTCTCCGATGGTATGGCTTTGGGGAGGGCTTCCTCCGATACCTCCAAGTCATGTATTCTCAACCCGTTGCCAGTATTTGTGTAAATGCCATTAAGTCTCGGCCTTTTAATCTTCAAAGAGGCACGCGTCAAGGTTGCCCCATATCACCAATGCTCTTTGATCTAGCTCTTGAACCCCTCGCCCTCCTTATTAGACAGTCCGCACGTATTCGAGGTGTCCCCTTCAGTCACAGAGAGATTAAACTCTCTGCATATGCAGATGACCTTATGCTCTTTGTATCCCTTGACTCGGTCCCGGCTGTCTTGGACCTGATTGATGGATACTCGCAATTATCGGGCTATAAAATAAACTGGACCAAATCCGTAGCATTCCCACTGAACCGCTGGGTACATGAGGCTGACATGCAGGCCTTTCCTTTCCTTTGGCAATCCCGCATGGTGAAATATCTTGGCGTCCACTACTGTTCTCCTTTAGAAGACACTATTAGTTTTAATGCCAAGGAGGTAGTCTCCAAAGTCCGTGAGCTCACAAATCGGTGGTCTCCCTTATCCCTTACATGGTGGGGTCGCCTAGAAACCGTCAAAATGATGATAGTCCCCAAAGTGAACTATATTTTAGAAATGCTGCCCTGCTTCCTCCCGCTACACACCTACAAAGACATAGAGGGCCTTCTCGTCCGTTATCTCTGGCAGGGAAAACCACCAAGAGTAGCTAAACAAAAACTACAGTCTGCGAAGGGACTAGGGGGTACCCGCTTTCCTGATTTTCTTAGATATCATCAAGCCTTCCTACTTAAAAAAGGTGCCCGATGGCTAGCTGCCTCAACAGACAACAGACCAGTTTGGCTTGACATTGAAGAGGAGCTAAGTAGCCCAATTCCGTTGATCCATCTCCCCGGTATGTCCCATCAAGTAGACACACGCCATCCCCCAATGATTGTCGATACTCTTGCGGCCTTTAACACTCTCATTCTGTCACTGGGTCCAAACGTATGTCCTCAGGACGGACTCCCGCTGTGGAATAACCCCAGAATTCAAGTCCTAAATAAAACGATTGCATGGAAACCCTGGTACTCTAGGGGGATCTGGACACCCCAACAACTCTTCTCTGCAGCTCGTTGGAAGACCTTTTCTGATTTACAAAAGGAATTTGCGTTACCAGCGAAACATTACTTTCAATTGATGCAGCTTCAACACTGCCTCAAAAGTGCTCAAATCCTGCCGCCCTCTGCCCCTACTGAGGACGGGCTATTAGAACTAATTCACTCTATTAGTAGTACACATGGGGTAGCCTCTAACTTTTATAAATTATTATGTCAGGGTACCGATACTGCTACTTGTAGAGCTCAACAAGCCTGGGAACGCGAACTGCAAACCACTTTAACCCCTGTGCAATGGAGCGTTTTCTGGAGCAAAGTAGTGCGGGTTTCCCGATCTGCCTCTGTAACCCAAACTCTCTTCTTTTTTGCACATAGATGCTTTTATACTCCAGAAAGAATAGCCAAATGGAACACAACTGCTAGGGACCAGTGTTGGTCTTGCCATACTGCTGTGGGAACCCTCGCTCATGTTCTTTATGAATGTCCTCAACTGCAGGTTTACTGGGGGCGGGTCTGGGGTCGTATTCAATCAATCTTACACCTCCACGAGCCTCTTTCTTGGAAGATTGTGGGACTCCGCTCAGTGGCGGAGGTCCCCTCTCTTCCTAAGAAGGGTCGCTTTCTCCTTGATTTCATGCTGGGTATAGCCATATGTTTAATCACGAGGAATTGGAAGGATAGCTCTCGAATTACTGCCAATGAATGGTGGAACCTCGTCTGCTAATATAGTAAATATGAGCAGATATCTCGGAGAGCTATTCCCCATATCCAAACTCACTCTCGCTTGTCTAAATGGCAGATGCTCAATGATTATGTACACTCTGCTCATTGCTCCGACATGTCTGTTTAATGTATACTCATTATGTTTCAGATCACCGTTAGGTTTTGTACCACAATAATGTAAGTACACGCCCGTTTTCGGGAATGATTAGTTTCTAGAGAAGAAGCAGGGGGGAGGGGGGTGGTAGGGGTTTACTTTGGTGTATGTATCACATTCTATGTATGTATTTGTCTTTTAGCTGTATGTCTTCCTTTCCTTTGTAGTTATAAAACAAAAATAAAGCATTAAAAAAAAAAAAAGCTGGGGAGCTTTCCCGCGCCGGCTCCGTCGGTTCCGACGTACCCATATGTGAGGACTTATTCCTGCTTGTTCCTGGAGATACAAACTCACGTATCCCAGGTGATACCTCTGCTTCTGGAACACAACCATAACATAGTCACAGTATCTCCCTGGCGCACCAATCAGGCATCGAATCTCCAGCTTCCCCTTAGCTTGGGATTCCATCCCTGAGATCAAAAGGACGTTGGCTATTTCAAGTGGTTACCATGGCAATGCCCATTAACTTACATAGGAAAACATATTTTACAATAAAATATATTTAATGTAATAACAAAATCACCAAATACCTCCCTAAAAATAATCCCCGTACTCTGTTCCCACACTCCCATTACTCTCTACTGTACAACAAAAAACTTCCAACATGCAGTTAAGCTCCAAAACCATTTTTCCCTACAAAAATATTTTCTTCCACCTCCGACTACTCTCTCTAAACCTCAGCACTCACACATTACCCCTGACAACATCCCCTCGGACCCAGAAAAGTCATTTTTACAGTTTACAGGAGGGGGTGATGCTGAAACATAAAGGATGTTAGAGAGGAAGTTCTTTGGGGAGAGGTGAGGATCAGTGCTTGAAGGGGGTTGATCAGTGCTTGTAGATACAGATCATTTCTTTTGGTGATGGGCCCTTATTCCCCTACCTCAGCAGGTAGTGAGTTTGCTCCCACACTACCTGCTGAGGCAGGAAATACAGTTCCTGTGTAGCAGCAGAGCGCAGACAAACCAGTATGATATATCTTCCCTGCTTGGTAAAAATGCAGGGCAGATGTTTGGCACTCCTCCTGCATTTAACACACAAGGTGTTCACTTACTGCTCCTCAACTTTGCAGTTGAGGTGTGGTAAATGTAAATACTTAACCACACTTTGGTAAAAGGATCTCAAATTGTTATTTTACCTCTATTACTGCTCTATGCTTTCACTGCAAATCCCCTGCCATACACAAGTGTACAAAACAAATCTTCAGCAAAAGCAGTGGTAACAAGGGAGGAGGGGGTTAACCTTTTTGAAAACATTTTAACATTCTCTATTACAGAACTGAGAGATGTTTTAGTATCTGTTTGAATAAATGCCATAGTGATAATCATAACACCTAATTCATGTTACCTGCCAGTCTTGCTATATAGTGTCCTGTGAGTTTAGAATTAAGATACCCCAACATGAAGTGCTACATTAGGTAGACTATCCCTAGCAAACAGAAATGGAGCTGCCACTCCTGATGTAGCTTGCTAATGAGATATATATTAAGTCTGAGGCAAGTGATAGTGTTCTTGATTGTTGGTTAATATTTTTTCCTGACAAATTATTGTTTGTCCTTTGGGCAGATATTCTCTAAATTTGGCTAGAAGTCCATTTGTAATTCTTGTAAATAGGGTGTATAATTATAGGGTTATTTTAAAAGTGTCTGTAGGGGTAAATAGAGGCATGCACATGTGTAAATTGCTATTTTAGAATGTATTATTCTTGACATTTCATGTTTGTCCAGAGTGATTTTATTATTTGCAACCATGAAGGATACAATAGATCCACAGTCAGAAATGTAAACACATAATAATGTGTCATTCACTTATGGCTATGTTTACTGAAACACAGCAGTGTACTGTGCATACAGCCCCAAAAATTAGTGTGGGGGTCATGCCAGACCCGCGCTAACAAATGTGGATGTGCAAAGCATTGCCCCCATGCAGTTTGCGTGGTTCCAGCACCTCCTCTGAACTAATAGGATTGCTGCGATTATCACAGTGTCACTCATTGAGGTGTTGCATGCCCTAAGCACAATACGCAGTCACCGCCTACACGCTACCCCTATACTGCCCAATCTCTGCCCCACCCCATGCTAAGTGGATAACATGGGATTTTTTGCAGAGCTGCATTTTTACACATGCTGATGGTTACTGCACATGTAATACACTCCAAATTAACAGTTTACGCACTTTAGTAAACATGTCCCTAAGTTAATGGTATGTAGAACATGTGATCATTTAAAAATATCATATGTTATAAAATGCACACACAGTCCAATTAAAAGGGGCAACGGATATGTGTACAGGTTATATTAGTTTTCACAAGGAAAGCATGCACCACTTCCCCTGGGAAGATTACCTCACGGAAAGTATGTGCACACATTTACTACTGTTTAGAATACACAACTTTTCGGGGGGGGGGGGGGGGTTACATACAAAAACACACATTTTATAAAAGAGACATAAAAGTTTAAATCCTTTCCCAGTCCTAACCCTGGGAATACCTCTGCTGAGACCAGAAACATATTTGCATACAAGCTGGTTGCACGAAAGAGGTTTTCCTGACGCAACATAGGTGAAATGCTGACAGTGTCATTGAACATCAGATTCTCAGGGAAGTAACCTTTTATTGTTCTTGAAAAGCAGAGAATAGTTTACATATGATGTGATTTATCTTTGAAATTTTTCAAGTCTTAAATAATTGAAACAACTGAATAATACATTAAATACTTGAACAATATATTGACAAAAAAGGAAGGTTTTTTTTCTTTTACCTGCGATGTTTGAGAGGACTAGGACACAGATTTTGGCCTATGAAGCTTTCTGTTTTTCTTTTCTTCCCAATAGTTAAATTTGTTGATTTAATTGAGCTCTGATGTTTTGAAGAGGATCATTTTTTTTGATGGTCTGCAAAAATGTTTAAGCATATACACTCTGGACAATTTTATAAAAGGATATTTCTGTGCATAAAGCACTGTTTTACTAGTGGAAATGCTTTCTAAAATTACCCTCTAAGAGGTTAATTTTATATGCATATAAAATGCTTCTTATATGATTACCCTATACATATAATTGAGCACAGCTCCTTGTCCCTCAGGGAATAGGGAGTAAGCTCCTAACATTGGCTGAGCCCTACAACCCATTCGCCAAGGGAAGGGGAGGGCGGTGAGCAAGGGGGGAGGGGGTTGAATAAGTAGGTGGGGCTGGGTAGGGAGACTGAGTACTGCCACTGCGCAGACTTACCTCTCTCTCTTTTGGCGGCGGGTGCAGTGAGGTGGAGGCTGTGGGATGGCTGACACCCACCCTCCTTTTCCTACTGTTTGGATGGGATGGGGCGCTTATTCTATGCTGTTTGTTTCTGGGAGGTGGTTCTTTGTTTTGTGTTTGGTTGAATTTTTGCGGGTCGGGGTGGGGAATTTTGTTACAGCTTGGGCGATATGTGAAGGTTTATGACTTCCCCTTACTGTTATGTTATTGCCTTAAAGGTGGGGAGGGAGACAGGGGAGCTGTGACTTTAGCATCCCACATGTGTGGCTCAAGTCACAAAGAATGTTCCCACAATGGAAGTATACCACAGCTTGGCGCCACCACAGTCTTGGCAATTTGGGGTGTTGAGAGTTCAGGGAAAGTCTGTTCTGGGCTAAGGACATCACCATCTAGCCTGTTTGTTTGGTTGTTTAACACAATTATTGTGAAATATCATTCTATGGACAAGTGGTGGTTGTTGAATAAAGCTGTAGCCATGTTTTGCCAATCACTAGCATCTGTAGATCTTGTTTATTTGCGGTGGTTGTAGTGGTGTGAGTGCCCAGTTTAGTAGATGTGATGATAAGAATGTGCATGCTCATATGCTACTTTAGGAGCTCTTTGACTAAATGACACTAACTGGTTAAAGTGCATTTTAGCATGTGTTCAGCTACCAGCCACTATAATGCATGTTAAGCAGCCATGGTGCACTATGGAGGAATAGGGGTGGGTTAAGAGCAGAATGTGGTTGTGTGGAGAGCACATTGTCACTAGCATGAGGGCAATTGCTGCACACTCTGCGGCAATATGGCAATTACCGTGAGTGCATATTACGATACCTCTATGAGCATCATTAGGTGCACCCTCATTAACCACGCCACTTGAATATGGGCTAACGGGCAGGATCCTGCTGAGCATGTCACTGACAGTGTGCAATGGTTGCACTTAACACTAGAAGCCCCAAAGTGCGTCAATTGACGCAAATGCATCTTCAAAGTTGTATACCAGCGCCACTGCTAGAACCATGTCAGTCATGTTCCGTGACTTTGTTAGCAAGGTCAAGATGTTCAAATATGTGCATCGAAAATTAATGACAGATGCACCACCTAGCGGGAAAATTAATTTATACCTAGAAGCCACTGTTCCCTCTAAGCTGTGTGCGTGTGCGTGCACACATACCTCACCGAGCGAGCACACATACTTTACAACAGAGCGCACAAAAATTACGGTTCTGATTCTGATAGAAAACACCACAGATGTCTCAAAATTTAAAAGTTGTGATTGTAATTACTAGAAATTTTCTGCTTCATTGTTGTCTATTTAACTTGATTAAAATCAATATGGTGTACATATTGTATTCTGACGTGTAGTCAAATTTTAAAGTATATAACTCCAAGTGTCGTTATGTGGTGCACAAAAATTTAATCTTCCTTCAAAAGCTGCACAGCTGATATTTTATGCCCACACAGCCTACAGAAAATTAGAGGGAACATTGCTAGAAGCCCCAAAGTACAACAATTGACACACTCAATTGTCTTGGATGCGTCAATTGACGTACTTTGCGGCTTCTAGGTATAAATTCATGTTCCCACTAGGTGGCGCATTTCAATCACTGTTTACAGTTTTACTCCGACATTACAAACAATAAACACATGATGATGTCATGTAATGATGTCACATACTGCATGTATTTAACAAATAAGTAACTTCACATTAATTCACATCTGCATTTCATGCTAAACGCAGTCATCGTGATAATGCGTCAATTGATGTACTTTGGGGTTTCTAGGTAAAATTCCTTTTGGGCTTCTAGTGTTAATGTGCATTAGTTTTGACACTAATTGTGCAATAAGTGCAAACTTTTAGTAAAAGGTCCCCTTAATGTCAGCATGTTCATGAGTAGAGTTTGGGCACAGGCAGAGTAGCTGTTTATGTGCATATTGCGCATACTGCTCTCAAACTGGTATGTGTGCAAATAAATGGTAACACCAATTCTGCAGGAATTGAGATAGTATTTTATAGATACAGAGGTGCCTATGTGTCTTTATAAATAGACCCAAAACGGGCATCTACTTGCCCTTGACACATAGGCGACTTTTCACAAATATACCTTTCCAAAACCTTTTCCATGGGTAAAATAGTGCTTTACCTGTTATAGATGGAGACATTCGTAGGAGCAGAGTTGGGGCAGGATTTTTTTTCTTTTTGTTCAGATTCCTTTCCTCAAGATTTTCAAATAAAATGAGGAACCAGATAAATAGTCTAGACTAGAAAGAAAATGGAGACGGAACAAATCACACAACCTCCTAACACAATATAGAGACAAACAACTGGAATATAACAATCTAATAAATGAGCGTAAACAGCAACACTATTCCAACCTAATCATGAAATCTATCAATAGACCAAGAGAACCTTTTAGCATTGTCCAAAAACTCACAAAGGACGACACGCAACTAAGCACCCACCATCTTGACACACAAAAATATGCAGACAACATGAAGTCAAAAAACACTAGCCAAACATACTCTGCTTAACAACAAACAAACGAACACATGATAAAAAAGCAACATCAAACATGGGAGAGCTTCAATATACTAACAAAACAGCAAATAGAAGATATTATATCTGGATTAAACACAACAACTTCACCATCAGACCCATGCCCAGTGTCTTGGATCAAAGCCACAAAAAGCCAGCTCTCTCATCACATTCAAAAAATCATCAAAGAATCACTCCAAGGATACATGCCGCAACCCCTAAAGCACGCAATGATATGACCAATACTTAAAAGTAGCAATCTGAGCCCATCCGAACCAAAATCATACCGTCCCGTCTCCAGCCTGCCATTCCTTGCTAAAGTCGTGGAAAAAGCAGTCCAAAGGCAACTTCAGGACCATATAGATATCAATGCCCCACTGGACATACATCAGCATGGATTCAAGCCCCAACACGGTGTGGAAACACTACTCACCTCCCTCTTTGACAATCTCCTAAGAGGCACAGACAACATAAAAAACGGCTTCCTGCTAGTGTTCATGGACATCTCGGCGGCCTTCGATATCGTGTCACACCCTAAGCTATTGCAACGCTTGCAACAAATAGGACTATGCAAGAATACCCTAAAGTGGTTTACATCATACCTGGAAGGGCGAACGCAACAAGTCAAATGCGATCAAAAGAAATCCCTACAATTACCCATCACGCAGGGAATACCTCAAGGCTCAGTCCTATCTTCAGTGCTCTTCAACATCTACATACAGCCCATATGCAACATCATCAAGCACCACAAACTATACTACCACATTTATGCTGACGACATCATGGTGTACCCTCCAATCAACTTACTGGCACTAAACACTACACCAATAACAAAATGCCTCGAAGACATGAATGACTGGCTCATAGACAACAACTTAACAGTCAACTACAACAAAACTGAGGCAATGTTCATCACCAGGAACCCCACCTTCATACCTCCACAAACCATCAGCATCCTAGACAAACACATAGTAGTCAAAGAAGAAGTTAAGTATCTGGGCAAAACACTAGACAGAGCTCTGAACCTAAAATCCCACATCACCAAAACTGCAAACAAGGCATATCATTGATTGAAAACAGTCAGACAAATCAAACCAATCCTCCGTCAAGACCACTTCTGCACAGTGTGTCAAGCACTCATTACACTACTGCTTGATTATGGAAACTCACTATATCAAGGCCTTCCTCATAAGACACTACACCCACTACAGATGCTACAAAACACCACAACACGTATCATTACAGACACCCCAAGGACCGAGCACATCACTCCTGTCCTACAACAACACTGGCTCCTAATAATGGCAAGAGCTAAATATAAAACAATCATGATAATCTTCAAAGTCATTCACCATCTCTCAGCGGACGCACTCCAAAATGTTATAACAAGAGACATCAGCAATAGACCAGAAGAACCAATAACAAAAACATGATCGGCACACCTGCAGGCTACCACAAAACCAAACAAACAACTTCAAAAAGAGTACCATCACTACTGGCATCCTCACTATGGAGCTCCCTACCAATGAGCCTGAGAACTTTAGAAGACCTCACAGACTTCCGAAAAGACCTCAAAACATAGATGATAGAGGGGTAAAAGGGGCAGTAAGAGGAGACAAGGCTATAGCGGAGAGACTGAATGAATTCCTTGCTTCGGTCTTTACTGAGGAAGATGTAGGGATGTTACCCAAGACTGAAGTGGTATTTAAAGGTGATACTGCAGAGGAATTGAGAGAAATATTGATACACCGGGAAGACGTATTACAACCATTTGATAAACTGAATAGTAGCAAATCACCTGGACTGGATGGTATACATCGAAGAGTGTTGAAAGAACTGAAATATGAGATTGCAGACCTGCTATTAGTAATCTGTGAACTTTCATTAAAATCATCTGTAATACCTGAAGATTGGAGGATCGCCAGTGTAACACCAATTTTTAAAAAGGGTTCCAGGGGTGATCCGGGAAATTACAGACCGGTCAGCCTGACGTCAGTACCAGGGAAAATGGTAGAAACCATCATAAAGAACAAAATTACACAGCATGGCCTAATGGGAGACAGCCAACATGGCTTTAAGACAAGGAAAATCTTGTCTTACTAATCTGTTATGTTTTTTTGAAGGTGTGAATAAACAGGAGGACAAAAGTGAGTCGGTTGATATAGTGTATCTGGACTTTCAGAAAGCCTTTGACAAGGTCCCTCATCAGAGACTTTTGGCAAAACTAAAAAGTCATGGGATAGGAGGCAGAGTACTATTGTGGATCGGGAACTGGTTAAAAGACAGAAAGCAGAGGATAGGGTTAAATGGCCAATTTTCCCAAAGGAAAAAGGTGAATAGTGGAGTACCCCAGGGATCTGTACTGGGTCCGCTACTTTTTGACATATTCATAAATGACCTGGAAAAGGGAATAACTAGTGAGGTTATCAAATTTGCAGACGACACAAAACTGTTTAAAGTTGTTAAAACCCAAGAGGACTGTGGAAAACTGCAGGAGGATCTGGATAAATTGGAATACTGGGTATCCAAATGGCAGATGAAATTTAATGTGGACAAGTGCAAAGTTAAGCACCTAGGAAAGAACAACCCACACTATGGTTACACAATGCAAGGTTCCACATTGGGAACCACCACCCAGGAAAAAGATTTAGGAGTCATCGTGGATAACATGTTAAAACCCTCCGCCCAGTGTGCAGCGGCGGCCAAGAAAGCAAATAGAATGCTGGGTATCATAAGGAAAGGAATGGAAAATAAAACAAAGCATATTATAATGCCTCTGTATCGTTCCATGGTACGACCGCACCTTGAATATTGTGTGCAATTCTGGTCGCCGTATCTTGAAAAGGATATAGCGTTATTAGAAAAGGTTCAGAGAAGAGCCACCAACATGGTAAAGGGGATGGAAGGCTACTCCTATGAAGAGAGGCTACAAAGGTTAGGGCTCTTCAACCTGGAAAAGAGACGGCTGAGGGGAGATATGATAGAGGTCTATAAATTAATGAATGGAGTGGAACGGGTAAACGTAGATCGATTGTTTACGCTATCAGAAGATAGAAAGACTAGGGGATATGTAATGAAACTACAGAGTAAACTATTTAAGACAAATAAGAGAAAATATTTTTTCACTCAACGTATAATCAAACTCTGGAATTTGTTACCGGAGGATGTAGTAAGAGCTGTTAGTGTAGCTGGGTTTAAAAAAGGTTTGGACAAGTTCCTGGAGGAAAGGTCCATAAACCATTATTAGAAAGGGATGCAGGATATCAATGCTTGACCCAATACAAGCATTGTGGAACCTGTGTCTCTTGGGGATACTGCTAGGTACGTATGACCTAGATTGGCCACTGTTGGAAATGAAGAAGGCCCCAGGGCCACGTACCTGGCCGGCCGTTGGTAACCGGGCCGCGGGGGCCAAAGGAATGCCACGAGGCCAGGCGTCGTCGTTTGAATTGATTGGCTCCCTCGGCTGAGTGTCAGCTGTTGGAGCCAATCGGGGCTGGCAGTGGGAGGGGGAGAGGGGGATGAGGAAGCGGAGACTGCCGGGCATGCATTCGGCACGCGGGGCAGGAGGCTGCGGACGTCTTTCTTGAATTCTGTTGTCTGTTTTTTCTGCAGGCGATTTTTGGTTTCTGCTGTCGGGGGTCTGCGGGCTGGTTGGCATGGCGTGCAGAGCGGCATCCTGTTGAAGCGGCTGAGTGGATCGGGCTGTACGGGGCCGGACAAAGTGCAAGCAGGTGTAGGAGAGCTGGGTGAGTGAGAAGAATGCCTGCTCGGTTGGGAGCAAGGGGTGAGAAAAGAGAGGAAAAGAATAAAGGGGGTGCCAGGCGGTCTGGAAGCGATTCCCGGGGGGGGGGGGGATGTTAGAGTAAGGGGGGGGGAGGAATGCAGGGGCTGTTTCAGGCTCTGCTGGGGGATTTTCTGGGGGGTTCTCTGGTCTGGGAGATCCCGGGGAAGGAGGGGTGGGAGTGAGGTCCTCCTCAAGGGGTAGGGGAGTTGCGGGTCTGCCAGAACCTTTGGGTGCTGGGCAGGGGGGTGTCACAGGTGGGCCTCTGGAGCACGTGTGCTCTGCCTCAGATGGGGTGGTTCAGTTGGGGGAAATGTCTGTGGGAGCGGGGCAGGGGCCCCGTGCATGGTGGGGGGGGGGCAGTGGGGATGTTGGTGGGTTTGTTGGGGGTTCACAGACCTTTCCTGCAGGGCAGCCTAGTGAGGGTGGGGGCTTTGGGGTGGTTGGACGGGGGGGTTATCTGAAGGCAGCGGGCCTTCGGCTTGGGACTACTGGAGGGGCGGGGGGCAAGGCAAATCTAGGGCAGATTGGCTGGGCGCCTGGATGTCCTCCTGGCCAGGGGCTTCTCTTCTCCCTCCCCCTGTTTTTCCTTATGTTCCTGCTCAGGCTCTGGCGGCGTGCCCTCTACCAGGGGGATTTCCTGTGGGCAGTGCTGGAGGAGCGGCGGTTGGTGTGGCAGGGACAGCTTCGATGATGGCGGCAGGCGTCGAGCGTGCGGAAGGCGTGCGGGGAGATCAGGGGCCGGTGGCACCTGCTGAGCAGATGGCAGGTGCTGCTGAAGTCAGTGAGGCGGCGGTGCATACAGGTGAGTCACTGGTTGGGGGTGAAGGGGCGGGACCCAGGAGGGGGGGTCATGGGTCTGCGTGGGGGGTAAGGCGCGGAGGAAGCGGAAGCATGCTTGCCGGAGATGTCGCAGGGATGAGACGTCTTCATCTTCTTCCAGCGGGTCATCGACGGATACTTTGGGTGGCGATTCTGTAGAACGGGTGGCAGTGCCCCCGACCCTGGGGGCAGAGGGGCGTGGGGCTGTTCCGACGCTCACGTCTTTTTCGGAGTTGTGGGAAGGGGTTCCGCGGGGGTTGCGCAGGAAAATCCAGAAGAGGAAGTATATTGATATTTTCCGGTTGTTGGAGGGGAGGCGGCGGTCGGGCGAAAGTCGTAAGAAGAGGAAGGAGGATGAAAAGGCCCGGGAGGGTTAAACGAGTTACTCGTAATGTGGTGAATTGGACTAGGGCTTTTTTACGGCTGGTCAGCGTGTGGGGCCATCAGTCTCTGGAACAGTACGGGATGTTGCTTGCGTATGCAGATTCCATTTTGGAAGCCACGCAGATGCATGATGATTGGGCTTGGCTCAACTATGACGAAAAATTTAGGGATAAAATGGAGGAGAATAAGTTGTTGTCCTGGGGGACTCAAGACATTAGTTTGTGGCTGACTCATATGGCGGCCCGGCCTGGGGGTGCCGGGGTGCGGGGGGGGGGGGCAAGGGGGCGTAAAAGGTGTGGGGGCAGCCGCGGCGGGTAGGGGGCATTCCTTTTGTGACGGAGCATTCGGGTTGCAGAAGGCCGGGGGGAGGTTCCGGAGATCTTTGTTGGAGATTTAATAAATCGTCGTGCCCATTTCCAGACTGTAAGTTTCAGCAGGCCTGTTCCTTGTGTGGAGCGGGGCATTCTGCCCTCAAATGCACAAAGCGGGTCGCCCCTGCCCTCGCGGCTCCCAAGTAGTGTAGAGGTGGGGGAGCGTGCTTTCACGCCGATTAGGTTGGAGTTGATGCGGCCGTGGCTACAGCGATATCCGCAGCGAAGGATTAGGGACGTGCTCGGGGGGGAGGGGGTTTCGGGATGGGTTTCCTATTCCTGTGATAGGGGTGGTGAGGTCGGGTTGGGTTGACAATGCGGCTTCGGTGCGCCGATTGGCACAGGTAGTTCGGGCAAAATTGAGGTCCGAATGTGATTTGAGTAGGGTAGCTGGTCCATTTTCCTGCCGGCCGTTTCCGAATTTGGTAGTGTCTCCTTTGGGTGTGGTTCCCAAAAAGGAGCCAGGGAAGTACCGGTTGATTCACAACCTGTCATTCCCTGTAGGGTCGTCGGTCAATGATCGGATTCCGCAACAGTGGTGTTCCATGCGTTATGCATCCTTTGACGCTGCGGTCGAATTATTGCATCGTTGCGGGGCGGGGAGCTTAATGGCCAAGGTTGACATTGAAGCCGCCTTTCGGTTGTTGCCGGTTCACCCGCGGCTTTCCCGTTGTTGGGTTTTTATTTTGAGGGGGGCTGGTACTTTGACAAATGTATGCCGATGGGTTGCTCAATTTCCTGTGCATACTTTGAGATGTTCAGCACATTTTTCCACTGGGTCTTGGTTCAAAGGGTAGGTTGTGCAAATGTTGTGCACTATTTAGATGATTTTTTGTTCGTGGGTGGGGCATGGACGCGTCAGTGTCAGGAGTTGTTGGATGGTTTTGTGGCTTTAGCTCGGGAGTGGGGTGTACCGCTGGCGGAGGGGAAAACGGAGGGTCCAGGTATGTGCATCACCTTTCTGGGCATTCAGCTGGATTCAGTGGCAATGGTGGCGCATTTGCCGGGTGCAAAGATTGTGCGTTTGCGGGTGCTGGTTGCCAACGCATTGGAAGAGCGCAAGATAACATTGAAGGAGTTGCAGGCCTTAATTGGCTCGCTGAATTTTGCATGTAGAGTGATACCTATGGGCAGGGTGTTTCTGCAGCGCTTGGCAGCTGCTACAGCCGGGGTGATGAGGTCTTATCATCGGATCAGGGTGACTCGGAGTATCTGGGTGGACTTGGGAGTGTGGGACGTGTTCCTGCAGGAATTTAACTGCACGTCAGTATTGATGGAGGCAGCCATTTCTACAGCTGATCTACAGCATTTTACGGACGCGGTGGGCAGTGGGTGGTTAGGCATCTACTTTGCGGGGGCGTGGTGTGCGGCCCCTTGGCCTCAGTCATGGCAGGACGAAGGGTTAACAGCGAATATCACTTTTTTAGAGTTGTTCCCTTTCTTGGTGGTTTTGAATCTGTGGCCAGACAGGTTGCGTAATCGTAGGGTAGTGTGGCACTGTGACAACGAGGCAGTGGTCAGTGTCATCAATAATTATACGCCTTGTTGTGTGCAGGTAGCGGCCTTGATGAGGGCAGTAATTCTGGCTTGCTTGTGGTTGAATGTTTTGGTTAGGGCCCGGCATATTCCGGGTAGTACTAACAGTATTGCGGATGCTCTTTCTCATTTTAAGTGGGAGCAGTTCCGGGTGTTGGCGCCAGCGGCGGACGTCGAAGGTGCGCAGGTCCCGGAGTACTTATGGCAGCTTGGCTAGTGGAGATGTTAACGTTGCTGCAGTGGTCGGTGGCGCAGGGGACCTGGAAGAAGTATCAGCGCGGGAGCGACGACGTGGTCAGCTTTCTGGTGACTCGGGGTTGGCGGGAAGGACACGTTCCCGACCATTTATTGGCTGAATACGTGGTCGCGGCAAAGGCAAAAGGGGTTTCCAAGGCGACGGTGCGGACGCACTTAGCAGGGTTTTCCTTTTTGCGCGGGCGGTGGGTTGGGGTGGCTCGGGCGGGGGGTTTCTAATATGATGATTGTTACAGGGATGGGAGCGCTTTCAGCTGACTCAGCGGGACGGTCGTCGGCCTATTACGCATGAGCTGTTGGCTCGGATCTCTGTGGCATTACCGGGGGTTACGTCCTCTGATTATGAGGCACGGATGTTTCGGGCGGTGTTTAGTTTGGCTTTTTTTGGGGCTTTCCGAGTGGGGGAGTTGGTGGCTGATTCACACCGCGTTGCGTGTGGTTTGGAGAGGAGGCATGTGTATGTGGGGGATGGGGAGATGCGTATATTCCTTGTGCGGTCCAAAACAGATCAGCGGGGACGGGGGCAGTGGGTGGTGTTGCGGGCCATTGGGAATCCCCTGACTTGCCCGGTGGCTTTGGTAGGGGAGTATTTGCGAGCGTGCCCCGTGGGTGAGGAAAAATTTTTCTTGCATGAAAATTTTAGCCCATTAACTCGCTTTCAGTTTGCGGCGGTCCTGCTGTTGGCTTTACAGAAGATGGGGGTAGGGCCGGCGGGGTTTGCCCCGCATTCTTTCCAGATTGGGGCTGCTACCAGTGCCATGGTGGTGGGATTGCCGCAGAGCAAAATTCAGCGGATTGGCCGTTGGCGTTTCCAAGCATTTCAGGGTTATGAGCATATGTGAGGGGGATGTCAGAGGGTTATGGGGGGGGGTGTGCTAACTTTTGTTTTGTGTTCCAGGTGGGGAGCGGTGTCCTTGGAGCTGCTGGTTGGTTGGCCACTCCTTTGTGCATTGGGCGGAGCAGAGAGTGGTGGTACGGCCTATGGGGCCCAATCTCGGGTTGGACCCGGCAGAGCTGGCGGTCTTATGGCTGGGTGTGAGAGGGCTGCGTTGGATGCAGCTCCTGCCTTTGCTGCGACATCGGGGGCATGTGATGGAGTGGCCGAAGTTGCTGCTCGTACATCTGGGGGGCAATGACTTATGCTCCTGGACTTGTAAGCAGCTGATCCGCGTGGCAATACAGGATTTCAGCGAAGTGCTGCTAATGCTTCTGGATGTCCTGTTATTATGGTCGGACATCATTCCACGGCCAGCCTGTTGGGAGCAGCGGTGGTGGTCACGTGGATTGACTAAGATTAATCGCCAGATTGGGCGGTGGGTGGTGGAACATGGGGGACTTCAGATTCGGCATCCCTGGGTTGAAGTTTCCTGCACAGGCTTATACCGGCAGGATGGGGTACATTTGTCCCCTGTTGGGCTGGATTTGCTTCTTAACGATTGGCAGGAGACCATGGAGGAGGTGGTCGATGGGAGGTTCATCGGTCGCAGCTTGGGGGGGGGGGGGCGGTTCAGGGATGAGTGTGTCCCTGAACCGGTGGCGGGATCCGGGAGGTTTCCGGGGTCCGGAGCCATAGGTATTAGTTGGGCAGGGGTGGGGTACCCCCGACCTGGATAACCCCGGTCAGGATTTTGCTAGTAATATGGTGAAGCCGGAGAAAGGGGTGGTACGATGAGCAGTAGCCTCGCTGCGGTGGCAACAGCGATGACCTCACTTTGCTACCCACATGGCTGGTGAGTCATTACTGTTGTGGTAGAGGCGGGATTGTATGTTTGGAATTATGGTTGAAGTTTGTTAAAGTTAATAAAGCTGCGACTGGTGTTATGCCAACAAATGGTGTGCTGTGAGTTATTGTGGGAATGGGGGGGGAGGGGGTGAGCAAGGGGGAGATGCACCGTGTCCGCCATGCCATGGTTATGAAGAAGGCCCCAGGGCCACGTACCTGGCCGGCCGTTGGTAACCGGGCCGGTGGCGCGTGGCTCCCCCATCAGGCCGCGGGGGCCTAAGGAATGCCGCGAGGCCAGGCGGTGTCATTTGAATTGATTGGCTCCCACGACTGAGTGTCAGTGGCGGGAGCCAATCAGGGCTGGCAGTGGGAGGGAGAGAGGGGGATGAGGAAGCGGAGCCTGCCGGGCATGCATTCGGCACACGGGGCAGGATGCTGCGGACGTCCCCCCCCTCCCGCCCGTTATCAAGTTGTGGGGTTGGATTGGGTTGTTGCAGCTGGGAGGGGGGGGGGCGGCGGGATCCCGGAGGTTTCCGGGGTCCGGAGCCATAGGTATTAGTTGGGCAGGGGTGGGGTACCCCCGACCCGGATAACCCCGGTGAGGCTTTTGCTAGTAATATGGCGAAGCCGGAGAAAGGGGTGGTAGGATGAGCAGTAGCCTCACTGCGGTGGCAACAGCGATGACCTCACTTTGCTACCCACATGGCTGGTGAGTCATTACTGTTGTGGTAGAGGCGGGATTGTATGTTTGGAATTATGGTTGAAGTTTGTTAAAGTTAATAAAGCTGCGACTGGTGTTATGCCAACAAATGGTGTGCTGTGAGTTATTTTGGGAATTGGGGGGGGAGGGGGGGAGCAAGGGGGAGGTGCACCGTATCCGCCGTGCCACGGTTACAGGATACTGGGCTTGATGGACTTTGGTCTGACCCAGTATGGCATATCTTATGTTCTTATGGTTATTCATAGAAACCTATGAGCATTCAAGCAACATCCCCTACCCAAACAGCAACTCTAATACCACCGCCAACCAAATACACACTCATTCCATTCACACACACACATTTATCACACCACGTTAGTAAATACCTTTATGTTAAATGTTACCTCAACTGTACTGTCTAAATACTGTTACTTAACTGTACTGTCTAAATGTTTACACGTACCCTAATGTTAAATGTAACCCTCCAATTGTGAAGTGACGTGACCACCTTGATTAAAGGAAAAGGTGGCATACAAATCTGTCTAAATAAATAGTCAGAGAATTATTTTACTTTTTAGCCTGAAATTTCTCTGTGCATAATACCCTAATTAGATATATATGCACAAATGAGAATATCAGGGAAATGAAAGTTTTACTTTTCTGACATCAGTTTATATTTCAGATAAATGCAGTATCCTTAAGGCATGAATCCTTGAACTAGGATTTTAAATTAGAATACTGGATATTAAACTTCTTAAGCAACCAAAGTTACTTAGATGTAATGCTTAATCAATGCACCATTAGAGGTTAATTTCCTAGAAAGGACCTGTTTTTTAATTTAAGATCACTACAAAATGAAATGATCACCGTAATGGATATTTTAAACAAGAAATGATATATTGGTATTGACGCCTTGGAAGAAATAATATTGTAATCCCAGTGATGAAATACAGATGGTGTTAACATAATTTGTAATTTCCTGGCTCTAGATATAAAAAAAAGTAACTGTGGTTGGTGGAATACTAATGACAGCTCTACTGATATATCTAACCTGGTGCATTATCTCAGAGGGACACTTAATTCTGAGAATTCCTGTAAATATACAGCTTTTGATACAACGATATGGACAGCACCCCCTCTCCACCACACCCCACCTCCACAATACACATAAGAAATACTTTGGGATCTGTCTACTAAAGAGTGATAGTCTTTTGCAGCTAATGTGGGGTGACAGCTACTAAAGACCTCATTAGCTGCAAAAGGCCAGTGGTATCTGCAGGGGGTATTCCAAGCATTTTCCCTGCAATTCATCAAATTGCAATTCTGCCTGCAGTCAACCAAAGACACACCTCTAGACACGCCTACAGAGCCACATAGAAGCACTTCTCATCTTATTAGCATCGGTACTTGTACTTACCAAGTGATCTTATAAGCTTTATGTACAAATACTGTCATAAGCACACAAAAATTCCTTTATAAAATTATCCCTTAAAAATCTTACCTTCTACTTTGTTCTGGCTTTTAATAATTCAGCAAAACACAGAAATTTAAATACAGCTGCAGATATTTTCAGTTTTACTAAACAAAGTTTTAAAAATGCAGAGCAGAGCAATATGTTTTTCCTTAAGCTAGCTTTAGTGGAAATCAAAATGTCATTAGCTTTGCTCTTGAAAATGTTCATTTTCTGAAATAACAATGCACCAGTTTATTTTTTCTACCAGTATGATTCAAAATACTTTTGCAACTTTATCACCTTCTGTTATAATATTGCAGATATTCTATTGCACTACATTAGGCATGTTTAACTTTAAAATGTATTACATTTTCAATACTTGCTTTAAATCAGAAATTCTAACAGTACATCAGGGAGTGGGCAAAGTTTCAATTAGCAAGAAAGAATGAACGGGGGGGGGGGGGGGGGGGTTTAAGCTCATTCAGCTCCACATCATCACACTCTCTCAGTTCCTCCACTCTATACCCGTAAATCTTCTTCCTCATCCTTCTCTGTATGCCTTGCTTCTCACCCAGCAGTCTCACTCCGATGCTGTCCCAGCAATCTCTTTCAAGTCCCCGTTTCTTTCACTTAATGTGTCTCTAGTTTAACAGGAAGCTTCTTTATGCTTATGCAAAGAAATCTATCCATAGGAAATATGCTAGGAAACCAGAGCAGAGGTTAGTAGGCCCTGCCATCTGAAGATAAGTAAGTAATGATGAAAACATCAGTGCTGTTGGCATCTTGGCCCAAAAAGAATTGAAAAGCCATGGTGAACATAAGAACATAAGATATGCCATACTGGGTCAGACCAAGTTCAATCAAGCCCAGTATCCTATTTCCAGCAGTGGCCAATCTAAGTCACAAGTACCTAGCAGTTTCCCCAAAAGACACAGATTCCACAATCCTTGTATTGCGGCGAGCAGTGATATCCCGTGTCACTTTTAATAATAGTTTATGGACCTTTCCTCCAGAAACTTGTCCAAACCTTTTTAAAACCCGACTACACTAACAGCTTTTACTATATCCTCTGGTAGTAAATTCCAAAGTTTGATTACACATTGAATGAAAAAATATTTTCTCTTATTAGTCTTAAATAGGTTACCCTGTAGCTTCATTGCATGCCCCCTAATCTTTCTATATTTTCATGGTGTAAACAATCGATCAACGTTTACCCGTTCCACTACATTCATTAATTTATAGACCTCTGTCATATCTCCCCTCAGCCGTCTTTTTTCAAGATTGAAGAGCCCTAACCTTTTTAGCCTTTCATCATAGGGCTATCCTTCCATCTCCTTTATCATTTTGGTGGCTGTTCTCTGAACCTTTTCTAATAACGCTATATCCTTTTTAAGATACAGCGACCAGAATTGCACACAATATTCAAGATGCGGTCGCACCATGGAACAATACAGAGGCATTTTAATATCCTTTGTTTTATTCTCCGTTCCTTTCCTTATGATACCTAGCATTCTATTTGCTCTGTTGGCTGCCGATGCACACTGGGTGGAGGGTTTTAACATGTTATCCACGATGATGCCTAAATCTTTTTAGTGGGTGGTGGTTCCTAATGTGGAACCTTGCATCGTGTAACCATAGTTTGGGTTTTTCTTTTCTAGGTGCATAACTTTGCACTTGTCCACATTAAATTTCATCTGCCATTTGGATGCCTAATCTTCCAATTTATCAAGATCCTCTTGTAATTTTCCACAATCCTCATGGGTTTTAACAACTTTGAATAATTTTGTGTCATCTCCAAATTTGATAACCTCACTCGTTATTCCCATTTCCAGGTCATTTATGAATATGTTAAAAAGCAGTGGACCCAGCACAGATCCCTCTGGTACTCCACTATTCATCTTTCTCCATTGGGAAAATTGGCCATTTAGCCCTACCCTCTGCTTTCTATCTTTTAACCAGTTCCTGATCCACAATAGTACACTGCCTCCTATCCCATGACTTTTTATTTTTGCCAAAAGTCATGAGGGACCTTGTCAAAGGCTTTCTGAAAGTCCAGATACACTATACCAACTGAATCACCTTTGTCTACCTGTTTATTCACACTTTCAAAAAAACATAACAGATTAGTAAAACAAGACCTTCCTTGGCTAAAGCCATGTTGGCTATCTCCCATTAAGCCATGACTATCTACACATTCAGTAATTTTGTTCTTTATGAAGGTTTGCACCATTTCCTTGTACTGATGTCAGGCTCAACGGTCTATAATTTCCCGGATCATCCCTGGATCCCTTTTTAAAAATTGGCGTTACATTGGCCATCCTCCAATCTTCAGGTATTACAGATGATTTTAATGATAGTTCACAGATTACTAATAGTAGGTCTGCAATCTCATATTTCAGTTCTTTTAACACCCTTGGATGTATACCATACGGTCCAGGTTATTTGCTACTCTTCAGTTTATCAAATAGTTGTAATATATCTTCCCGGTGTATCGATATTTCTTTCAGTTCTTCCACAGCATCTCCTTTAAATACCATTTCAGTCATGGGTAACATTCCTACATCTTCTTCAGTAAAGACCAAAGCAAAGAATTCATTCAGTCTTTTCACTATGGCCTTGTCCCCTCTTAGTGCCCATTTTAACCTTCTATCATCTTATGGTCTGACACGTTTTTTGCTATGAATATAACTTAAAAAGTCTTTATTATGCATTTTTGCTTTCACAGCATGCTTCTTCTGAACTTCTCTGTTTGCCTGCCTTATCAATGCCTTGCATCTAACTTGCCAGTGCTTGTGTTGTTTCCAGTTTTCGTCATTTGGCTCCTTTTTCCATTTCCTGAAAGATGCTTTTTTGGCAACAACAGCCTCTCTGACGTCACCTTTAGTCCATGCTGGCAGTTTTTGGGACGTCCTTCCATTTTTTTAAGCGTGGAATATAGCTGTTCTGGGCTTACAAGATAGTATTTTTAAACAACATAAATCTTTAACCTTTGCAACAGCTCCTTTTAGTTTTTTGTTAACTATTTTCCTCATTTTATTATTGTCTCCCTTTTGAAAGTTAAAAGGTAGTACTGTGGATTTCCTTACCATCCTTCCTTCATTTATTAAATCAAACACAATCATGCTATGATCACTATTGCCAAGTGGCCCCAACACCTTTATCTCTTGCACCAGATCTTGTGTTCTACTAAGGACTAGGTCCAAAATGGCTTCACCTCTGGTTGGTTCATGAACCAGCTGCCCCAAGAAGCAGTCATTTATTTCATCTAGAAACTTTATCTCCCTAGCATGTCCTGCCATGACACTGACCCAGTCGATATCGGGGTAATTCAAATCACCCATTATTATTACTGTGTTGTAACTTTTGTTAGCTTCCCTGATTTCTTTGAGCATTTCATCATCCATTTGAACATTCTGGCCAGGCGGTCGATAATACACCTCCACTGCCATTGCCTTCCCCTTCCCCTTTTTATATGGAATTTCCATCCATAGAGATTCTACAGTGAATTTTGTTTCCTGCAAAACTTTAATCCTTTGGGACTCAATGCCCTCTCTGACACAGAGCACAACCCCTCCACTAATTTGATCTCCTCTATCATTATGATATAGTTTGTACCCAGGTATTACAGTGTCCCACTGGTTGTTCTCCTTCCAGCATATCTCTGAGATACCAATCATATCTAACCTCTCATTTAGTGCTATATATTCTAACTCTCCCATCTTATTTTTTAGACTTCTAGCATTTGCACACAAGCATTTCAGAGGCTGTATTTTATTCATATTAATCTGGCTATCGGTAGGCAGAGGTAATTTGTTGGTGCCATCTCAGTGGGCCAGCAGGGACTCAAGCTCCAACAGCATAAGAAGGAAAGTGGTGGCTGTGTCAACAAAAAAGAGCCTGCAGGCTGTGGACATAACTCCTGTTGCCAAAAGAAGAGAGGAAAAGCTGTGTTTGCAGCAGAGAACGTTTGTGGGACCCAAGCTGCAGCAGTAATATAGGAGCCGACCCAGTTTCAGAATCAGCTAATAAGGCGGGGGAAGAGAAGAGAGGGAATCAGTGCAAGAGTGGCTAGGAGGGAAGGGAGAGTGTATAGGCAAGACGTAAGGGGCAGAGATGCGAGAGCACAAGGGAAGAGGGTGAGGGTAAAGAGTACAAGGGGGAAGGAGAGAGGGTGCAAGTGGGGTTAGGAGGCTGAGGAACTGAATGCAGGGGCAGTAGAGAGTTCATGGGGTTGGGGAGAAAATGTATACATGCCAAAAGTCACAAATGTAGACTGCATTACATACACACACATGTCCATGACCCCACATCCTGAGACACTTCTCCATAAGCTTGGAAAATTCATAAATTAAAAAAGATCAATCTAATGAGGACATCTCAGCTCACAACATCAAATACTTTTCAGTATAACCATTTTCTTCTCAATTCTGTCCCTTCCATTTCCATATCATTTCACAATATTCATCCACTGAATTCAAAAGGGTAGTATAACCAAGTGAAGAAAAAAATAAATTTAAAATAGTGAGGAGTCCGAAATAAGATTATATTTACCTGGCTGCATTGGGAGGGCTCTGTGCAGCTGATGGCCCAATATTGTTTTTTTTTTCTCCTATTGGGAGTGGGAGTATTTTGAAAAAGTGTTATACATTGTTTTCAATTTTTGTCAGGGTGAATGTAATCCATGGTAAAAATAAATAAATAAAGTTGTTTAAAATACTGAAACTCTAAGGCTTTGGGGCTGCTAGCAGGAAATTACAGCCACTGATCATGTACAGAAGCTATTCTGTGAGCAAAGGGGTTGAGCTGAGCCGGCCCGATGCATGTGCGAGAATGTTTTTCAGACAGAACCCTGGCTTCAGGGGGCCCCGTGCCAACTTCATGCTGCATATACTGTCTGAGTGTGTCCCGATTCCCGTCCATTTGCAGTGCCAGCCCACACATGGCTCCATGCCTGCCTGACCAGCTTCAGAGGGATCCAGGGAGGTCTGAAACCCTGGCTCACCTCTGCACAACCGCCAGCGTGAAGAGTGGCGTTTTCCTTCACTCCACCGGCTGTGTTCTCTTGCAGTCCACCACCATGCTGATTACTGGGAGGGCATTTCCTGTTTTACACAAGAAAGGAAATGCCCTTTAAACTCCCAGTAATCAGCGCGCCAGTGGGCCCTTCAGGGGGAGGAGGGCTTGAACTGGAAATGTGCTGATGGGGGGCTAGGATAATACTGGAAATGGCTGATGGGGTGCTAGGACTGGAAATGGCCTTATTGGGGATGCTTGGACTGGAAATGGGCTGATGGGAGCTAGGACTGCAAATGGGCTGATTGGGGAAGGCTAGGATGGGAAATGGACAGATTGGGGGGTCTTGTACTGGAAATGAGCTGATGGGAGGCTAGGATAGGACTGGAAATGGCTGATGGGGGGGGCTAGGACTGGAAATTGGCAGATGTGGGGGGATGGGAGAATGGGACTAGAAGGGAACGGATGCTGGGAGGGGCTTGAACTAGAAGGGAGCTGATGTTGAGGGAGGACTAGAAGGGGATGGGGCTGGGGGAATGAGGGTGGAAGGGGGAAAGATATTTTGTGATGGAGGGAAGAAAAATCTATGATTGGTCGGGTATTGGGAGAGTAAGTGGGGATTGAGGATGGAAGGGTGAAATTTGAGTGGATGAAAAAGGAATAAAGAAAGAAATGGAGAAAAGAGCAAAAGGGGACAGATCAGTATGTTAAAGCAGATGCAGAGAGAGAATGTCAGTTTTTGGAAATGTGCATTGCTAACGTCTTTGCATTTTGTTTAGTATAACAGGAAATTAATATATAGTTTTATTTCTCTAGTATTGTTGTACATTCCAAGTTTGGCTTTTGGGGTTCCCAGTTTAATTATTGTCTTCATATTTCTAAATTGTGATCCCTTGTTCTGTGTTTCTGCATGTGTAACCAAGCTTAGCTATTCTGTTCATGTGGTTTCACTTGGTTTGCAGCTTGTCATGCTGTGAGGGCTTTTGTGCATTAATAATGCTGAGAGCTAAGCTATCAGTAGCTTAGCTACTGGCAGGGTCTCCCAAGATAGACAGGTCTCAGCTGAGATGCCAGACAACGCAAACCATCCATCTGGGCAGCAGCAGAATGGGGCAGTGTTGTAAGCGGAGGATCATATTTCTGTGACAAATGCAACACCACTGGAATTAACTGCACGGAAGAAAGGCTTGGCAAATCTACTTCTTGAAAACCCAATGGATAGTCACACAACAAATTGCACTATAGTGCTGGAAGATGAGACCCCCAGGTTGGAAGGCACTCAAATGGCTATTGGGGATGAGCTGAAGACTTCTCAGAGTAAAGCCAGCATTTATGATGTGGTTGGATCTGCTGATGTAGCTGCGCATGAAAAGAGTCAAAGGTTGCAAAGATATCTTACATATTGGGACATAGAATGTACAAAGCATGAACCAAGGGAAGTTGGAGGTGGTCAAGAATGAAATGGAATGTGTACAACTCGATCTGTTGGGTGTAAGTGAACTGAAATGGACTGGCTTTGGGCACTTTGCAGCTGATGATCACATGGTTTACTATGCTGGAAATGGAAGACAAAGAAAAAATGGTGTTGCATTTATAGTTAAGAAGAAACATGTAAGAACTGTAGTGAAATACAATGCAGTCAGTAAATGCTTAATCTCTATTCATCTACGAGGAAAGCCCATCAACACAACCATAATTCAGGTATATGCCCCAACAACAGCTGCAGAAGAGGAAGATGTCAATGAGTTCTATGAACAAGTACAAGCTGAAATTGACAGAACATGCAAACAGAATATCCTGATAGTCATGGGTGACTGGAACGCAAAGGTTGGCAACAAAAAAGAAGGCAAAGTGATTGGAAAATATGACTTGGCAACAGAAATGAAGCTGAGAAAGACTGATAGAATTCTGCAAGACCACACTACCAAAAAACTGCCTCCAGTTTTGCAACTGATTCCTATAGATTTTGGGGTGCTGAATCCAGGAAAAATAGCCAAAATGTTCCATCACGTCACGTTTTCTTGCAAAATTAGATTTCTTACCCATATAAGGAATGTTCACATAATTTCTTTTTAGCCAACTGCAGTTTATTTTCTTGGCCCAAAATAGAGGTTGTAATGGTTAACTAACTAGAAACACTCCCTCATGATATTTTAGAGTGTTTTGTATTCATTTTATACATTAACAGGACAATTGGGAGGCGGGGGGCTAAATCCAGTACTCGCGCTGGCGCATGTTCTTTCCTGTTCGCCTCACCTCGTTCGCTCGCTCAAACACGGTGGTTGCGACATGAACGTTCCTGTCAAATTTCAGTTTCTTGCAAGTTCATTATTACCTTTTGTTTGCTCAGTCTAATCCAGCTTTATTCCGAAGTGGTTCACTACAGTTGTAGTTTGCAGTGCTGTGTATTTGTGATGGCTCACAGAGCCAGAGGTTGCGTCAACTCTCCGGACAGTTTTTGTTTTATTTGTGGGGAATATACCGTGAAAAAGCGGCAGAGGAACATTTCTGCATTTATTAAAAAAGTATATTTCGCCTATTTTGGTTTGAAGTTAGGCGATCAAGACAAACCGTGGGCTCCTCACAAAGTGTGCAAGACATGTGAGGAAGATCTACGCTTATGGATGAAAGGTAAAAAACAAGCATTTCGTTTCGGAATACCTATGATGTGGCGTGAACAAAGAGACCACAGCAGTGACTGCTATTTTTGCTCTTGCATTGTGAAGGGATACAACTTAAAAAATAAGAACGTAATAAGTTACCCCAACCTTCCCTCAGCAATTAGGCCTATGCCTCATAGCAACGAAGTACCTGTGCCTGAACCACCAAAATCTTTGGATCATATTTGTGTGGACGGTTCTGATCATGATGAGACTCATCAGATGGCTTTTCCCGATGAGTCCAGTACCTCCGAGTTTGAAACTGAACCAGATCCGAAACCTGAACTTTTCTCTCAAGCTGAATTGAATGATTTAGTCCGGGATTTAGGACTCCCAAAAGATGCTGCCCAACTGCTAGGTTCTCGGCTTAAACAGAAAAATCTATTGTCACCAGGAACAACTTTTTATTGGTACCGCAACTGCGAGACACAATTTTTGAAGTATTTCAGCAAAGAGGAAGATTTGGTATTTTGCAACGATATATACGGAGTGAAGGAAAAGTTTAAACTCAAGTATGATCCTGCTGAATGGCGGCTGTTCATTGATTCGTCAAAAGACAGCATAAAAGGTGTTCTTCTTCATAATGGCAACACATTCACTTCAGTTCCTATTGCTCACTCTGTTATTCTCCAAGAAAAATACGAGAATTTGGCCCTGATTCTTCAGAAGATTCATTATGATGAGCATAAGTGGATGATTTGTGGAGACTTTAAAATTCTATCCATGCTATTAGGGCAGCAATCCGGTTTCACCAAATATCCCTGCTTCCTTTGCTTGTGGGACAGCCGGGCCCGCGACCTACACTGGGGGGAAAAAAGACTGGCCAATTCGTGAGTATTTGAGACCCGGTGAGAAAAATGTTCTTCATGAGAGCTTGGTACCTCGTGATAAAATTCTATTACCACCTCTCCACATTAAGTTGGGTCTCATTAAGCAATTCATCAAGTCCCTTCCAAAAGATGGTGAGTGCTTTCGGTACCTTTGCTCAAAGTTCCCCCTACTTTCTGAAGCAAAGCTAAAGGAAGGAGTGTTTGTTGGCCCTGATATAAGGAAACTCATTTCAGATGGAGCATTCGCTGAAACGATGTCTGAGAAGGAAAAAGAAGCCTGGGATTCCTTCAAGGATGTTGTTCTCAAATTCTTGGGGAACAGGCGGGATGAGAACTATAAGGATATTGTTGCCAGGATGCTCAATGCCTTCAAAGAACAAGGCTGTAACATGAGCCTGAAAGTCCATTTCTTGCACTCCCATGTGAACTACTTTCCCGAAAACTTGGGGGCGTACAGTGAAGAACAAGGTGAAAGGTTTCACCAGGACATCAAGGACGCAGAGAGAAGGTACCAAGGAAGATGGAACACCACTATGATGGCTGATTTCTGCTGGTTGCTGCTGCGGGAAACCCCAGATGAAAAATACGCCAAGCAGCGCACCAAGAGAAGCATTCGGGGGAAGAAGAAACGGGCCCACCAGGAGATTGATTGACCCAAGAATGACTTTAAAATCTAAACTGTGTTGACAAATATCATGTTTTTACTAAACTTTGAAATACAAATTTGCTAGTTATTACCACAGTGTCGGATCTCATTTATTAGAATTTTATTTTCACACCATCGGGTGTTTGTCTTCATGTATTGCAATGGTGCGGTTTGCGTTTTCTATTCTTACATACATACCTGTACAACATTTTTTGCACATTTCTTTGCTTTGCTTTGTGTCTAACCTCGCTCTTATATGCTCAATGTTTGTGCACATGTATGTGGCTGTTTTAAGTGCAGACAATTTTGCTACCATCACAGTGTGTTTTGTTGACATTACTCTATTCTTATGTGCTGCCTTGTTACAATTTTCTTTATTCTTATTTGAATAACTACTAAACAATTAGTATAAAGAATTCATCCAAGAAACTTTTATCTCGATCGCACTCAATCTGAAACGTTCACCTCAAACTGCTAACCCAATGTAGCAAAGAATCTGTACGTGATGGAGCAAATTGGTTACCAGATTTGGATTCAGTGCACCAAAAAACGTAAAAAGCAATCGAAACATTAGAGGCAGTTTAAAAAAAATTTTTTTTAGTGTACCTGTGTAATCTATTCACCCTAACTCCTCTCCCTAACCCACAAGGCACTGCACACTTCCACCCCTCAATATCTTGCAGATCTGCTCCGTTTCCACACCCCCCGCCACACTCCATGCTCCTTTCACCTCAACCGCCTCACACTGCCTTCCCCTTCACGCGCTCACTTACAGTCTACTCGCTCCTCAGCCTTCTTCTTCGCTGGTCCCTCACTATGGAACTCTCTCCCCCCTACCCTTCGGCTCGAATCCCACTTCCCTACCTTTAAACGTTCCCTCAAGACTTACCTCTTTTCCCTAGCCTTTGACCTCCCCCTCTCCCAGCCCTGACCCTTCTCCCTCATCCTTTGTCCCACCTCACTCTTGTCTTCTTCCTTTACTGTCACATTGTAACTTCCTTTCACTTTCTGGCCTCGCGCCACTCTGTCTTTGGAATTTTGTTACCATTGTAAACCGTCCTGCTTACCACTGAAGGGCGGTCAAGCAAATAAATAAAGATAAAGATATTCATCTCAAAACCTTCTTCCAGCAAAACAAGCGCCAACTTTATACATGGATTTCACCCAATGGATTGTACAGAAATCAAATTGACTACATCTGTGGAAAAGCTCAATAACATCAACAAAGACAAAACCTGGAGCTGACTGTGGTACAGATCACCAACTACTAGTATGCAAACTCAAGCTAAAGTTGAAAAAGAGCAAGCTATTCGTGAATGTAGCAAAATATGACCTTGAGAATACACCACTAGAATTTAAAGACTGCCTGAGAAGTCAATTTGCTGCTTTAGATACAAATGACAGTGTTTCAGAAGAGTTATGGGTTGACATCAAGAAGGTTGTGTTGGAAGAAAGCGATAAGTCTCTACATAAGGTGAAAAAGCAAAAATGGCCAAAATCGATGATTGAAGAAACTCTGAAAATTGTTCAGAAATGCAGAGAAGCTAAAGCCAGAGGAGAAAGAGAGGCAATTTCAGAACTCAACAGAGATTTCCATCGTGCAGCAAGACATTTATTTATTTAACAAGTTATAAATATACTGCCCCTTTCCAGAGATCAGGAGTGGTTTACATAGAACAATTGAAACATTTTACATTGAACAGGATAACTTATGTACAGTTAACATATGTAACTATCTTACAGAAACTATATACATTGCGAGTACAATCTTGCAGCAAGGGTTAGTATTCTTAATGACCAAGAGAATTTGGGTGCATCTGTGTATTTGAGGGTTGGGCAGTATTATGGCAGCTTCCATAATTCTCAGTGGACAAGTATGTTTTTAGTTCTTTTCTGAACTGGAGGAGATCATTTACAGCTCTAAAGTTGTCAGGGAGGGTATTTCATATTGTAGGGGCAACATAGGAAAAGGCTCTGGAGCTGGTAGAGTGGTTTGTATTATGGATGTGGTTTGGTATAATATAAGTGTTTTGTGAGCAATTTATTCAAAATCTATATTCCATAGGGGAAATGAGGAGGGAAGACAAGGGAGTGGAGGATATTTTGTTATGGTGCTTAAATATGATCATCAGGCATTTGTAGTTCATCCTTGCTCCAACTGGCAACCAGTGGAGAGGACTGGGGAGATGTGATCAGTGCGGTGAGCCTTATATAAGATGCATGCTGCCAGGTTCTGGGCTAGTTGTAACTAGTGAATGATATGACAAGGAAAAGTACTACAATGACACATACAAGTAAATAGAATCAGAAGCTATTAGAGGAAAAACAAGATAGTTTTTTCTAAAGCTATGAGAGTTAAAGAAAAAATTCCAGCCTCAAATTGGAATGCTGCAAGATGCTCAAGGATCCATGTTGAATGATGCTGAGAAGATCAAGAAAAGGTGGAAAGAATATGCACAGTCATTATATCATAAAGATCAAGTAAACCAACAGTCATTTCAACCTATACCTTATGATCAGGAGCCATTGATGATGAAAGAAGAAGTCGAAGCAGTATTGAAAGCCTTATCAAAAAACAATAGGTAAAACAAATATAGACAGGAACGCTAAATTTTATCAATATGGAACCAAAATCTTCTTTTTACTATCTCTCATAGATACTTTAAACACTTTTTTGTATTATCGTTGAAGGTCTCAGACTTCATTGGCACTCATTTTCAGACTTACAATATGTCCAACATTAGTGCCTAATAGCATCAACGACCTTCAGCGAAACCTTCAGTTAATAGTGAAAGCGGATGGGGCTCTTCTTTTATATTCCACTACCCAAATCTCAATGTTGTTGTTCATATTATAAAACCACCCTAGTGGTTCAATGGTCAACAGCTATCGAATACTTAGCTTCTGTTTTAATTTTTCTTCATCATGCTCCCATCACGCTTTTTGATCCTGACGCCCTCCTCCGGCGCCTCCGTTGCATTCCACAATTGTTGTTTCCTCAGGGGATCACTGTTCACTGCTTAATAAGTGATCCCCTGAGGAAACAACAATTGTGAAATGCAACGGAGGTGCCGGAGGAGGGTGTCGGGATCAAAAAGCTGGACAAGGAGAGATTGGCCATGCTTCTTCGGAAGCAGTCAAAAAACCACTCCTGGCTGTGGCTGCAGGGCGGACTGGTTCTTTTGAGACTTTGGGTTGTCCTTGATCCTTTAACTGGGATGGCTAAAAGCTCTGTTAGGCCTGATAGCTCTGATATTGTGGGTAGTACCTGCACTTGCACAGGCAAAAGGCCCTCTTATCCGCAGACTTCTTTTTGGAAGGATCTGTGGTTTTCCATGGATTTTCCAAACAGGTTCCCCCCCCCTCCCCCCAGCAGAGTATAGCAGCTAAATTATCTTGATTCAAGGTCCAAAGACTGCAGCCAGGTCAGGCAATGGGCACCGATGCCCACAACAACCTCCTGACTGATCGACTCAGGCATCATATGCAGCCCTGCTCATATAGTTGGAGCAGTTTTTGTCCCACCCCACCAGTACCCAAACGTTCTCAAGGCACTCCAGGGGTATCAAAGCAGAAAACTCACTGATGTCTCCATGACATCCTTGAGAAACATGGGCATATATAATTGATAAGACAGGATATGAACCACTAGCATGGACCCTAGTAGTATCAAGGATGTGGGTTTCTCTTCCTGGTGGAACTGAGGAGTGAGTTTTAGAACTCTTTGTCTGGTGCATGGCTGATTCCACTAACGTGGAGTTAGGGGGCAATTGATATACAAAGCCGGTGTAGTTTTGTACCCTGTACATGGTGTCCAGCCCCATTCTAATGGCAGGCACCACCTTGGGTTTTCCCACATTCAGAGCAGGAGACGATGGAGGATGCAGTATGCTGGCACTGGGACAGCCTCCTTGGGTGGCAAGGGATACTGAAGTATCTCAAGTTCCTTGGCTCTTAGTTTCTTCTTGGCCTCCAGAGTAAAAAAAAGGGCCTTTGCCATGTCGCAGACAAACTCATGAAAGAAGTCCTCTGGCGAAGACTTTTGTCTCTCATAGGGAGAGGACGGATCTCAAGGGATGTCCCACTGGCGGTCTGAGGCCGGAGACTCCTCCTCCATCTCCCAACCATTGGAGTCAGAGTCTGACAGAAAATGGAAATAGCTCCTGGCCTCCTCCCAGTGCCTCTGCCACTCAGGCAAGTACAATGGGGGTTGAGGTGTCCAATATTGATGCATCATAGCATCGGAACCAGAGGCACTGGTGGGAGAGATGGTGATCAGCACTGAGATGGAGTCTGGTCTTCGACCCGATTGCCCTCCAAAGCTGAGAAGGGCATAGGTCTCCAGGAATGGCTGAGCCACGACTGGTGATGCCACCATACCAGTAGGGTGCACCACTGGCATCAGGGCCCCTGCGGACATTGGGGTCACTGTGGGCTGGGCTGCCAGGAATGCTACCATGCTCCTTGGCCAGCACTGCTATCTTCAAACTTGTCAGGGCCGGGTCAGTTGCCTCAGCCTCCAACTCTGGCAACTGTGTCAGGAACTCCTCAATGGTCAGAGCATTGGGAGTAGATCCCTCTCACTAGGGCAGCTTAGCAGGCTGCTCCTGGCCATCATCCTTGGAGTTATGTCAAGAGAGACTTCAATGCCAGTGCCCTTGGGGTTTCCCCCTGCCCTCGGCATTGGCTCTCGATGTTGATGGGGTGGAAGACCAGTCCACTCTAAAGATGAAGGACAACCTCTGGTCCATGGCACTGCAGCTCCTTGACTCGGTGAGCTTGGGCACCATGCAATGCCAAAGCCTTAGCGGAACCCCTCGAGCACATTGATGCTGATGTCAATGTCAGTGCTGAGGATGCCGACTCCAACAGCCCAAACACTCATGCTGTTTCTGGTGGTTCTTCAAGTCCTTCCTTGTCATCTGTAAGCACAGATTATAAGTAGAGGTCTCATGGTTGAGCCCTAGGCACTGAATGCACAATTATGGCAGTCCGTCATTGAGATGGTGTGGGCACACCAGATGCATTTTTTTAAACTTGCTGGCCGGCTTTGACATATTGGGAAAGACGCCTGCCGCCAAATCAAATGATTCCAATATTCCAGCCGGCCAGGGAACATGCAGGAAAAATGACCCCACACTGAAAAAAGAAAAGAAAAAGAAAAATGAAGCAGCGTTGAGTGACTCATCTAATGGGAAGGCAAAGAAAACAGCTAAGTGATAACCCCCCCAAAAAAAACAAAACACAATGGGACAAAATCGAATCATACTTTTCCAAGGGAACAGGACAGACACCAATTGGGCTCCACAGAAAAGAGAAGATTGAAGTAAAGATGGCTCTGGCGGGCAGGAAGATAGCACACATGCGCGATGGAGCTCCCAAAAGCTTCCTGTGGAAGCTGGGGAGCATTTCTGCATGGGTTCCATCAGTGACATCACCCATATATGAGGACTTACTTCCTTCTTGTTCCTTGGAAACATAAAGTCAAAGAACTTTGAAAACAGAGAGAAACAGAGAGAAATAAGAAAACAGAGGTCCTATTCATTACAAGGAATCAAAGCTTCTCCACGCCACCTTCCCTAAAAGTCGACGAAGCAAAACTCCAGTCCAAACCCTCAATCAGGTACCTTGGAGTCACACTAGATCAGCGCCTGGACATGAAGGCACACATAGGCAACACGGTGAGAGCGGTGTACCACAAGATCCGATCTCTCAAGCACCTAAGATCCTTGCTAACACCAGACGACTTCAGGACAGTCTATCAGCTACTAATCATACCACATCTGGATTATGCAAACTCAATTCTGCATGTTCTCCCTCAAACCACACTGAACCCACTGCAGCTGGCGATGAATGCCGTGGCAAGAGTCCTCCATGGAGCATCCAGGAAAGACCATGTGACCCCCATCCTGAAGCACCTACACTGGCTCCCAATATGCGGCAGACTCACATACAAAATCTTACTGCTGACATTTAAGGCCATCAACGGACTCTCATCCACATCACTAACAGAGCTGATCCAGACAACACCCCACAATAGGTCTAGAAGATCTACAGCAGTCAATACGCTGATAGTCCTGAAATCAGTAACCCAATGCACAGGTTCAACCGCAAACAGAGCCTTCAAATTCAGTGTGCCAAGATGCTGGAATGCCCTACCTCCCAGCGTACGAGCAATCCCTGAACTAACACAGTTTAGAAAGGCATTGAAACACCATCTCTTCCTCCAGTATTACCCCCTAGACAGCACCTTAATAGCCCCATCGGCCACTTAGCCGACACAGTTCAGTAACCCTTCCACACAATCAACCATGACTTTCTCCAGCAAGGTGATACCTATCTTGCCTCATAGATGCACATAGTTTACCCTTGTTATCCAAGTTCTATTACCTTGTTCAATGTAAACACAAATCAGCTAATGAGATGTGTAAGTTGTTGTATGTAAACCGTGCTGATGCCGAATAGCGTGGTATAGAAGAGACTGTAAATAAATAAATAAACTGGCAAGGTATTTTGCAGAGAAATGTGCTACCTAGTGTCAGAAATCTAGGCCTGGTTTGTAGGGCTTGGGTCCTCCATCAGGACAATAACTCAAAACATACAGCCAAAATTACAAAATAATGCTTAAAAAGGAAAAAATGGACTGTTTTAAACTGGTCAGCAATGAGTCCTGATCTCAATCTAATTGAGAACCTTTGGAAAGAGCTGAAATCTGCCATTGAATCCTGGAAACATTCATGAGATGGAACAAATCACAGTTGAAGAGTGGGAGAAAATACCAGCAGACAGATGTACGAAACTTATAGATGGCTACAAGAAACGTTTTGGAGGCTGTCATCACTGTTAAGGGTTGTGCAACCAAATATTAGTAAAAGGTGCCAGTCAGATTTCGCTTTTTCTCAGAAATTACTGCATCAAAGTTGAACAGACATCCTTTTTTGTTGTATACCTTTGCACATACTATTAAAATATAATGATGACATACAACTAGAATATTTCCAATTTCTTAAGATATTATATACAACATACCTAAAATTCAAGGGTGCCAATAATGTTGACCACAACTGTATTTAAGTGAGTGTACATCATGTCCCAGAGAAAGAGAGAAAGGAGTCCTGTATGAATGTATAGTTAGGGATTTATAATCATCCTTTTATTTTTATGTTAGATAGGGAAAGTGTTTGGAAAACCAAAAGGAGAAACCAGAAAACGTATGCTTCCCGTTAGAAGTTTGAATTATTGGTTTAATTACAGTTAGAGGGGCATTCTGTGCTGGCTATCTCCCCTTTGTACAGCTGATCAGAATTGGGCTATACAAAGGTAGACCCTATTCGGATCGCACGGGGGGGGGGGGGAGATATGCCCGAGGGATCAAAATCGGGTCTACGGCCTGGACATGCTGGCCGTGGGCCGATTCCAGTCGGCCACATATCCAGCCTACATACCCGGCTAACTCAGCCAGGCTCCTGAATGGAGCCGCAGTGCCATGCTGTCCTGTTGACATGGCACCACAGCTCCATTCAGCAGCCGCAATACCCTGCCGCAGGAAGCAATCTTCGTTCCCTGCAGCCCAACCCCCGATCTGGCCTTCCATGGCCAGGGTTGGGCTGCGGGGAATCCCCTCACCTGCGTCCCCGGGTCCCACGTTGCAAGCCCTCTCCGTTCAGGGACTCTTATTCCTTTGAGGGGGAATAAGTCCCCCATCTAGATTCGAGGCCCTGGACGTACAGAACCGACCTCGGAATTGGCACTGTACATCCGGGTTCACTCTCCTCCCATCGCCCACCCTTGCTCATCCTCTGCCCCACCCACGAACAGAGCTCCTCATACAAATTGCCTGTTCGTAAGGGGAGCTCTGTCCCCAGCAAGCTGCTCGGCCATTCAGCATGACCCCGTTAGGGAGTAGGTTTGTTTCAGTGTTCAAGTTCCTGTGCAACGCAGACCCAGTCCAGAGGGAGAAAATATCTGGTTTCTGATCCTGATCCACAGCCAGAACCGGTACCAATGGGCTCTGATGCTGAAAGGTGGGAACCTAGAAGAAAAAAAAGAAAAACAGATTGATAAGTAACTCTTGAACACACACTGCGGTGTTATTAATCTTTTTTGAGTACTGTGATGCCCAAAGCGTTTCTGAGCCTATGAAAATAGGAGAAAGACACACATTTACCTGTAGGGAGAGAAACAGGCAGGAGGCTTGTAGATCTCAAACTGCAGCTAAGCAGAAAAAAACTCATCTAGTTCCTAGCTGCAAGCCACGCCCTAGCTCTGAAGCAAGCTGTAAAGCTAATGAGAGCCAGCTGGGGGAGGAGCACGAGGCTACACTTCAGGCACATTCAAATAGAGTCACCAGGGAAACAGAAGGGGGAGGAGTTACCAGGGAAGCAGAACGCAACAGGAGTCCTAAGGAGTTGGAAGGAAGGAAGACCTTCAGAGCAGCAGAAGGAAAAGGAGTTTCCAAAGGCAGCCCAAGGGAGGGCTCCAGAGAGAAGGAACCAGGGAGACAGAGCCATAAGAAAAGCTCAGCCTCAGAGAACACTGAGAAATGCATTGGAATTCTCAGGGGTAAAAGCCATAATCCAGAGAGGAGCCAATGTTGCAGAGGAACTGTTTTGGGCACTGGAGATAGGAGACTGCTAGCTGAGAGAAGCCCTGATGAGGAGCCAGGTCCTTCAGCAGCAATCCAGAAACTTGCTGGAAACTTGCCTGCTACAAAGAGGACTGTGAGTAACTCTGTGACTAACAGTAGATTAGGTCAGCTAGAAGCACTGAGCCACTTAATGAGAAAGAAGAGGTTGCCAGTGTCTGCTGAAAACCCTCTAGATAAGGAAAAGTCTTGTTGGAGAAAATTATTAGAGTTGCTGGAAAGTGCGAAGCCTGAGTTTACACAAGGAGGTTTAGACCACAATACTGAAAGCACAGCTTCAGAAGAAATGCAGACAGAAGGCTATGGTTCTGATCATGACTCAGAATCTTCTGTGATGGATTGTTCTCTCTCTCATAGGACCTTATAAATGTCTAAGCAGTAGAAAGAGAAAAGCTTAAAAAATTTCATTTCTCTGGGAAAGCAAAAGGGAACAGGCTGGACATTGTTTTAAGAATCCTGTTTGCCTTTAAAAAAGTTTCACGCTGAATAAAGCAAGTAAAGCTTTGTCCTGAATGTTGAAAGTTGTAAAACAGAAACCTCTATGTGTGTTTAATGCTGAAGGAAGCCATGAAAGTCTTATTTTGAATCCTGGAAGTTATGGAAATATGGTTTGGGAGAAAGAATCCTATTTTGTTTAATTTATCATGTGTTGAGCTTTCTAAAGGCTCTTTTTTGGAGGAGTAGAAAACCAAAATAAATAAATATTCCTGTGTTTGCCTTACAACCCTCGGGCCTCAATTTCTTTTGAAACCTACAACTACAAACCCCAGCAGCCCCGGCTCTGGACTAAATAAAGGTACGTCCCTACCCTAGGCGTCCGCCTGGGGTAGTGGGCGCAACAGTGCACACCTAATTTTTTTCATTTTTTGTGATATTTTGGAAATTGAGATTTCCTATTGAAACTTTATTTTGAACGTTTGGCCCCAAAGTTCTGAAAGAGGAAAAGTTAAGAGAAAACCTATCTGTTTGAATTTATTGGCTTGTTTATCTGAAAAGAAAGAGAAAATAACTTTCTAAAGAATGCTGTTGATTTCTATGACTGATAAAGTAAATACTTGGTCAAATGGAATATTAGTACTTATCTGAAATAACCTCAAAGGAACTTTAACCCTGGGAATACCGATGGGGTCAAAAGTGACCCCATTGCAAGTTTCACAGCGCGTATCTCGGAAACTAGTTGTTCAAGAATGCAATCATTTTATGACTTTTCATGTCAATATTCTCTTTATATTGTGCCATGAGAGGAATAATTTTCATCCGCTAGGTGACGCTAGTGATGAATTGCAGAACAGAGTACCAGTGGGGCCATTTTTGACCCCAGTTGCTTACGTCCGGTTTGGATCGTGATACAGTTTGCAGTTTTGTGAATTTTTTGATCTGACAAAGGTATTTATCATTAATTATGTATCATTTATTTTTTGTACTCTTATTTTATGAAAATTACACATTTTCTGTAATTGATATCATATGTTCTCTCATTATTTCACATGAAATCTAAAGGCTTTCAGCTCATTCATCATGATTATTGTACACCTATAGTAAAACTGCTTTGCATTTTATTCAACTTTATCTTTGTTTATTTATTTTAGGTTATTGTTTATGATGTCAAAACGAAAGTATTCAGCTGCCCAAGTAAGAGAAATATTGCGACGAGATGCTGACAGTGACGGCTCTGAGTCGTCTGATGATACAGCATATTTAGCAAGCGAAGAAGCATATCAGCCAAGTTCGGGCGATAAATGTGATGATGGCAGTCATGATTCAGATGGGGACAGCAGTTGGTCGCCAAGTGAATGTGACACTGATGTTGAGCCAGTAACATCGCCTGCAGCAAAGAGTCAAGTTACAGGTCGAGGCAAAGGTCGAGGCTGTGCTGGACGGGGAAGAAACAGGAGTCCTCGGTGTCAGTATCATCTGTGAGGAATCTTAGTTGTGGTTGTAGAGGAGCTAAGAGGTCATCAACTATAAGCACAAATGTTGCTTTGAAGCCTATGTATCTAAGGATGCCACATCATGGAACAGGAAACCTATAAAGCAAGCTGCTGGAAGATACGCCAGAGCTAATGTCATGCCCATACAACAACGTCCTACAAGGTATGCTGTACGAAATGTTGATGACCCTCTCGCAGCATTCCACTTGTTCATGAGAAAGAACTTATTGAATGAAATCATGATGAGTGGAGTGGAGTGGAGGAGTGGCCTAGTGGTTGGGGCAAGGTACTTCAGGCTGGAAGGTCGGGGGTTCAAATCCCACTAAAGGACAGCAACCTTGGGCTGGAAGGACTGGGGTTTCTAGTCCCACAGGTGTTACTTGTGGTCTTGGGCAAGCCACTTAACTCTCCATAGCCCATGTTCCCTGTAAAATAGTTATCTCCAAGTTATAATGCCCTGTTCAATGTAATTTTAGTGTGTTCAATGTAAACCGCACTGATGCAGAATAGTGCAGTATATAAGAGAATGTAAATAAATAAATAAATATATGATGTGGACAAGCAAATAAGGAAGACACATTTATGACGACACCTGGAAAGATTTGACAGATGGAGAATTTCAACATTTTCTTGGACTTCTGATCCTCTCAGGCGTTTACAAGTCACGAAATGAATCCATAGTTCAGTTGTGGAACCTTGAAGATGGTCGTTCTGTTTTCGGCAAAAATATGACCCATAACCGTTTTCAGCAAATTTCTTGTGCTCTCAGATTTGATGAAGCAACCAACAGACGTGAACAATGAGGCATGGATAAGCTTGCTCCAATCAGACACGTTTTTGATACCTGGGAAGCAACTCTAAGTGACGCCTTTGTTCTTGGTGAAAATGTTACTGTGGATGAGCAACTGCTTACATTTCGTGGCCATGTTCCGTTCAGACAATATATTCCCAGCAAACCAGGCCATTTTACAAGGGCTCCCGAAGAACACCCTAAATATCTTACAAATGGCCCAAAATGTTGCCGCAAGAATCATCATGGAAAAAAACGTCACGGACCACATAACGCCAGTGCTTATGGAACTACATTGGCTCCCAGTAGCCGCCCACATCATCTACAAAATACTCGTAACAACGTTTAAACTCATACACAATATTGCTCCCTCATACCTAGACAACCTAATCACTAAGCAAACACACAACAGGAACAGAAGAACCATACATCTCAACACGCTCTGTGTCCCTACCAGCATGAGATCTGTTAAAACAGAAACAAGCAACAGAGCATTCACCTATGTAGCGCCGATCCACTGGAACCAGCTCCCTCCTGAGCTCCGAATGACAAATAGCCTTATTGAATTCAGAAGGAACCTCAAAACGCATTTATTTCAGACATTCTACAACCCAACCTAATTGCAGCACCTTACCACAACCAGATATCTTCTAATGACACTTCGAACAAATGAAGCATTTGACGACCGATAGGTAATCATGTATATATGTATATTGTATCCCCCACCCTCGCACCCTTGAATCGAATGTTTATTTAGAATTATGAAAAGTATCTAGTCTCTATTTCGTGTGTTATGTAAATCGTTGCCAAAATCAAAATTGTACTCTAAAAATTCATTGTATTGTACGATACATGATGATTCTGTAAAGTAACCGCGGCTGATCGTAGGAAGCGGCGGTATACAAATGTTTACTAAATAAATAAAATAAAATAAATAAATATGGCATAAAGCTATGGATGTTGTGTGACAGTGCAATGTCATATGTTCTGCGTCTTCAAGTATATACAGGAAGGGAACTCGGACAAAACAGGGAACAGAATCAGGGTGAAAGGGTTGTGCTGCAACTCACTGAAGGATTGACGCGATCTGCCAGAAATGTTACTGTTGACAATTTCTTCTGCAGTTTATCCCTGTCACAGAAATTGCTAAAAAAACAAATGACACTTTTGGGGACAATTCTAAAGAACAGAAAAGAATTAACCTCCAGAATTTGTAACAGCAAAGGGCCGAGAGGTATTCACTTCACTGTTTGCCTTTAGCGATGACGCCACTCTGGTTTCCTATTGCCTGAAGAAAGGAAAAGTGGTTGTTCTTCTGAGCAGTTTGCATGATCAAGAAGAAGTAGATAACACACGTCCATACAAAAAACCATGCATGATCTTGGACTATAGTTCTAGTAAAGGTGGATTAGATACGGCAGATCAAATGTTGCGCACGTATACCACAAAACGAATGACAAGACGTTGTCCAGTGACAATCTTCTACAACATGTTGGACATCAGTGCTATGAACGCCTTCATTGTTTCGATGTCACTAAATCCAGAATGGCAGTCCAAGTCAAAGCACAGACGTCGTCTATTCCTCTTGGAATTAGGAAAGCAGCTGCTTCAGAGTAATTGCAGCGAGACTTCTTCCAGCATTGAAGAAGCCATTGATTCTGTTTGCAATGTCGGGATCCCAAAGAAAAGGGCAAGGTGTCACTGCTGTTCCAGAGAAAAAGACAAAAAAAGCAACATAGTTTGCACCTCCTGCAAGCGCAATGTTTGCAAAGAACATTCAGAAATTGTCTGGTCTCATGCAAATGACTGTAGTACTTTACTGTGTTCATCAAGTGCATGCAAAAACTGATTTCATGGCAACTCTTCTTCATGTAATTTTATGATAAAGCATTAAATTTCGAAACATTTAATCTTCATATAATAAATAATTAATTTGGAATAATATTTTGTCTGTTTAGTTTAAATTTTTCATGGTTAACAATTAAAATTCGTCGTGGGGTCATTTATGACCCCAACGGTATTTAGTGTGTGCAAAAAATCTTGGTAATTCCAGGGTTAATAATTCTCATACCAGAATAATTCTCCTGCAAAGAGAAACTTTTCTGTTATCTGTTGCCTATTTAAATAACTATTGTGACATTTTTAGAGAGAGTTTATAATAATTCACGATTTCAATGCTTTAATCATTTATTTGCTATATTTTAATAAGATATTTGTCACCTACCATTCAGTGAGTGCTGCAATTCATTTTCTGTGGTATAATTTATGGCTGATGAATCTGCCAGGAAGGAATTATGGTACACCTCTTATTGAACATCTGTAAGAGCGTAGTGGTCTACCATTCAACCACTGAATACAATCCTTAAGAACATAAGAACATAAGATATGCCATACTGGGTCAGACCAAGGTCCATCAAGCCCAGTATCCTGTTTCCAACAGTGGCCAATCTAGGTCATACATACCTAGCAGTTTCCCCAAAAGACACAGGTTCCGCAATGCTTGTACAGGGTCAAGCATTGATATCCTGGGTCCCTTCTTAATAATGGTTTATGGACCTTTCCTCCAGGAACTTCTCCAAACCTTTTTTAAACCCAGCTACACTAACAGCCTTTACTACATCCTCCGGTAACAAATTCCAGAGTTTGATTACACGTTGAGTGAAAACATATTTTCTTTTATTTGTCTTAAATAGTTTATCCTGTAGCTTCATTGCATGTCCTCTAGTCTTTCTATATTCTGATAACGTAAAGAATCAATCTACGTTTACCCATTCCACTCCATTCATTAATTTATAGACTTCTATCATATCTCCCCTCAGCCATGTTAAAGAGCCCTAACCTTTTTAGCCTTTCTTCATAGGAGTATCCTTCCATCCCCTTTACCATTTTGGTGGCTCTTCTCTGAACCTTTTCTAATAATGCTATATCCTTTTTAAGATACGGTGACCAGAATTGCACACAATATTCAAGGTGCGGTCTCAATATGGAACGGTATAGAGGCATTATAATATCTTTTGTTTTATTTTCCATTCCTTTCCTTATTATACCTAGCATTCTATTTGCTCTCTTGGCTGCCGCTGCACACTTGGCCGAGGGTTTTAACATGTTATCCACAATGACGCCTAAATCTTTTTCCTGGGTGGTGGTTCCTAATGTGGAACCTTGCATTGTGTAACCATAGTTTGGGTTGTTCTTCCCTAGGTGCATAACTTTGCACTTGTCCACATTAAATTTCATTTTGTTTCTTTTCCTCCTTCCTTGTAATCAGGAAGGACGAGGTTGGTTTAATCTGTTTAATTAAATCTCAGTCTTGGGTCACTGCTCTGGTTAAAAGACAGGCCTCAACGACATATGTTCCATCCTAATGTAGCAGAATAGTTGATACTTGAACCTGGGTTGCAGTAGCCTACTACTACTGCTATTTAGCATTTATATAGCACTACCATCGTACACAGCGCTGTACAGCACAGACATATAAGAGACAATCCCTGCTCATCAGAGCTTACAGTGTAGTCAAGATAAACACACAAAAACGGAAGATGAAGGCAGGGGTGGAACAAGGGAGAGAAAGGAGATCAGGTGAGTCAAGATCCAAAAGCAGCAGCAAAGAGGTGAGCTTTCAACCTGGACTTGAAGAGGGTTAGAGAAGGTGCCTGGCATACAGACATGGGTAGTTTGTTCCAGGCGTAAGGTGCAGCACGGTGAAAGGAGTGAAGTCTGGAGTTAGCAATAGGAGAGCGGGATATAGATAGAAGCAGTTTGCTAGAAGAGCGGAGTACACAAGGGGGGTTGTAAGGAGAGATAAGAGATGAAAGGTACTGAGGAGCCACAGAGTGAATGCATTTATAGGTCAGCAGGAGAAGTTTGAATTGGATGCAGAAGCGGATAGGGAACCAATGAAGTGACCTGAGAAGAGGCATAACATGGGCATGACGAGGCTGGCGTAAGATTAGTCGCGCAGCAGAGTGTTGAACAGATTGAAGGTGAAAGAGGTGACTCAGAGGGAGACCAGCAAGAAGCAGGTTACAGTAATCAAGACGGGAGGCGATCAAGGAGTGGATAAGCGTTTTATTAGTGTGTTCAGAGAGGAAGGGGTGGATTTTGCTAATGTAGAGAAAGAAACGGCAGGTCTTGGCTACGAGCTGGATGTGTGAGGAGAAAGAGATAGAGGAGTCATAGACAACCCCCAGGTTGCAGGCCGAGGGAACAGGAAGGATTACAGAGTTACCCAGTCCAGAACACGTGGTTAAAGTAGGAAGGATTATTTTATTGAATTTAGATGTATATTATACACTCATTAGCCCAAATTGCCCGACACAGGCCGTGTTTCGACTTCACTTCATCAGGGGCTTTAGGCTTGCTACATCCATAAATACACAAACATAAATATCATAAAACACAAACATCATTAAAAATATAAATTAACACTTATAGCTATATGGTTCTCCTACGGTCATCACCCCCCTTCCTGGCTCTATCTTTCCCTAATGCACCCATTTCACTAGTTTCTACTTTTCAGTACCTTGGAGTTCTTGTTGATTCCGATCTCTCCTTCTCAGCACATGTTTCTCATGTCTCCAGACTCTCTTTCTTTCACCTTCGTCAGATTCGCGCTATCCGTCCTTTCCTTTCTCCCTCTGCCATAACTACACTGTTACTGACCCTTGTTATCTCCCGCATCGATTTTTCTAATTCCATTCTCTCCGGTATCTCTAAACTGCAACTTTCACGACTCCAACGTATCCAAAACACTGCCGCCCGTCTTATCACCCACTCTTCTCCTCGGGATCACGTCACTCCCCTTCTTCTCCAACTTCACTGGCTCCCTATTTCCTTTCGCATCAAGTTTAAACTTCTCACACTAGTTCACAAAGCGCTCCACACCTCTACCCCCCAATACCTGGCTGATCTTCTCCGTTTCCACACCCCCCGCCATACCCCCCGCTCTTTCCACCTCAACCGACTAGTACTCCCATCCCCCTCAAGTGCCCATTTACAGTCTACACGATCCTCAGCTTTCTTTTTTATTGGCCCTGCTCTATGGAACACCCTTCCCCCACCTCTCCGTCTCAAACCTCACTACCCCACCTTCAAGCACTCCCTTAAAACTCATTTGTTCTCCCTTGCCTTTGACCTTCTCCCCCCCGACCCTTGATCCTTTTGCCTCTTCCTCTACCCTTCCTGTTATTGTTCTCGCTCTTCTCTCCTATCCAATATGTAACTTCCTTTCCGACTCTTGGCCTTGCGCCTTTCATTTGTGATTTTTTATTGTAAACTGCTCTGCCTATTAATGAAGGGCGGTCAATCAAATAAATGAATATGAATATATGAATATTAAAAAATTAATAAATTAAATAATTAAAAAATTAAAAAATAATTAATAAACCTTGTAATAGTAAATTAACCATTATAAAATTCCAGGCTATTTACCCTCATATCTGGGTGCCTTTTAGTGACGTGGTGTAGTGCTCCTTTGGAGGATTACAGAGTTATCCACAGAGATTGAGAAGGGAGGAAGAGGAGGGGAAGTTGTAGGGGGAAAAATAAGAAGTTCAGTCTTGGCCATGTTCAGCTTCAAGCGGCGGTGAGACATCCAGGCAGCAACATCAGAAAGGCAGGCAGAGATCTGGGTCTGGATTGCAGAGAGATTTTGGGCGTAGAGAGGTAGATCTGGAAGTCATCAGTGTACAGATAGTACTGAAAGCCATGGGAAGATGTAAGTGCACCAAGGGACTGGGTATAGAGAGAGAAAAGGAGCAGACTCAGAGCAGATCCTTGGGGTACACCAACTGGGAGCGGGGTTGTAGAGGAGGAGGAGCCACCAGAGCACACACAGAAGGAGCGGTGGGAGAGATAGGAGAGATAGGAGGAGATCCAGGATAGTACAGAGCCCGTGAAGCCAAGCAAGGACAGGGTATCAAAGAGAAGGCTGTGATTGACAGTGTCAAAAGCAGCAGAGAGGTCAAGAAGGATGAGGATGGAGTAAAGGCCCTTGGATTTTGCCAGGAACAAGTCACTGGAGACTTTGGTGAGAGCCGTTTCAGTAGAGTGTAGAGGATGAAAACCAGACTGTAAGGGATCGAGGAGGGCATGAGAGGAGAGGAAGTCGAAGCAGCGGTGGTGAACCACATGTTGGAGTAGTTTAGAAGTGAAGGAGAGGAGAGAGATGGGATCGAGTGAGGGTTTTTTGAGGAGAAGCGTGACCACAGTATGTTTGAAGTCAGCAGGGACTGTTGCAGTGGAGAGTGATAGGTTGAGAATATGGGAGATGGACGGGACAACGGTAGAGGAGATGGGACTTAGGAGACAGGTGGGGATAGGATCAGAGGAGCAGGTGGTGAGTTTGGAGGAAGAAAGAAGGTGTGCAGTTTCCTCATCAGAGATCGCAGGAAAGGAAGAGAGGGAAGGAGAGGTGGGCGGGGGAGGGTTGGGAGTGAAGAGGGGGAGGAGTGGAAGTAGTTGATTTTGTGGGGAATTGGAGGGTGATCTTGTGGATTTTGTCATGGAAAAAGTCAGCCAGGGTTTGGGCAGAAAGGGAGGGGGGATCGAAGGTGGGGGCACTTTGAGAAGAGAGTTGAGAGTGGTAAAGAGACGGCGAGGATCAGAGGCAAGAGGGTTAGTTAGATGGACATAGTAGTCCTGTTTGGCAAGAGCTATGGCTGACTGGAAGGAGACAAGCATGAATTTGAAGTGTGGGAGGTCTTCACGGGAACGGGATTTGAGCCAGGCATGCTCAGCAGAACGGGCACAGGAACACAGATAGCGAGCGGGTAGTGGGTGAAAGCCAGGGCTGGGGTGCAGAATGTCTCACAGGACGTGGGATGGGGGAAGCGAGAGCATCCAGAGCCGAGGATAGTGCAGCATTATAGGACATTATGGCCTCATCAACAGACGTGGATGACAAAGTGGAAGAAAGAGATGAGGAAATGGTGGAGGAGAAAGCCAAGGGATCAATAGCATGAAGGTTCCTAAATCACCATTGTATATAGTTACAACCATTGTATATAGTTACCCCGTTTCTCCAAGTTCTACTCCCTGTTAAATGTAATGACCAGACAAATGTATATTGTCGGATGTTTCTGTTCAATGTAAACCGCGCTGATGGCTAAAAGTGCGGTATATAAGAATTGTTAATAAATAAAATAAATAAAAATAAATAGGTTAGAGGAGACAGGACGAGGCTGAGGCAGCAGGTGATGAAGATTAAAGGTTAAAAGGTGATGGTCAGATACGGGGAGAATTGAGTTACAGAAGTTTGAGTGTGAGCAGCCAGAGAAGAATATCAGGTCCAGGCAATGGCCATGCTGGTGAATGGGGGCAGTGGAACAAAGTTGGAGGTCAAATGAGGAGGTAAGGGAGAGGAGCTTTAAAGCATGAGGATCAGAGGGGTTATAATTATCGACATGGATGAAAGTGGGGGAAGAGGAGTCCAGAAAGAAGGAAAGCCATGAGTCAAAGTCAGTGAGAAAGGTAGAAGCAGACTTGTCAGGAGGTCAATAAATAACAGCTACCAGGCTGAGGGAATGGAGTCTGAAAGCATGCAGTTTTCCTTGCTGAAGAGAGGTATTTCGACAGAGCGGTTTCAGAGATAGATGAGAATGCAGACCAACTGTAAGTCAGAGGAGATTGGGGGGAGAAGGGGGGGGGGGGAGAGTAAGGAAGAGTGGGGTTGAGCAGGCAGAGAAGGAGGAGCAGAGAGACAGAACCTTCCTCACAAAGAAGGTGGCCAGCTGGGAAGGACTAAGAGGCAAATATGAGGTAGGGTTGGTAGGAACGGATGTGGACTGAGTAGTGGAGAGAGACTTCATGACCAGAAACAGTTGGCGCGAAGAGTTGGCAGATGTGGAAATAAGCAGAGAATAGTAGATCTGCTTAGCTTCTTGCACAAGGTGACGGTAGTGTTGATGACAGAGAGAAAAATGCTGTAGAGAGGTGAGAGAGGGGTATTTTTGCCAAAGGCATTCTGCTTGCCGTAGATAAGCACGATAGAGATATAAGCCAGAGTGATACCATGGGTGCTTGGAAGGGTTGTAGGGTAAGAGTGGATGAAGAGGGGCTAGGTGATCAAGGGCACCAGACAAAGATGAATTCCAGATCCGTACTTAGTCGTCGACAGAGTGCGTGGAGAAATTCTGAGGTAACAACTAATGAGAGGATGGAAAATTTGCCCGAGTAGTTGCGGTAATACGGCAGGAAAGCCATGGGGGTGAATTCTGAGTGTCTGGGAGTGGAGGGGTAGGGCGTCGAGACTGACAGGGAAAAGGAAATACAAACATGGGCAGTGCAAGGAAGGGAATAGGATGAGAGAGAGAAAAAGTCCAGGGAGGAGCTGGAGGGGGTCAGAAGGAGATCAAGGATATGTCCGGCGGCATGAGTTGGAAAGCAGAGATGCTACTTTAGAGCAAGGTCCTGGACCAAGGAAAGGAAGGAACTAGTGTCTAGAGTTAACTTAATGTAGTTAATTCTAGACACAGAAACAGCTATCTTAAGGATAGTCATAAAAATAATTAAGCCCCCAATCCCCCAACCCCTGCAATATAAAACAAGTTGAAAAATATACACTTGCTCGGTTACAGAATGGCACATTTGCCCTATTTGCAGAATCAGGCATGTGGGGGTACATGTATGTATGTCATGGGTGCTCCTTGTGGTCTTGGGCAGGCCACTTAACCCTACATTGCCCATGTTCCCTGTAAAATAGTTATCTCCAAGTTATAATAAGAACATAAGAACATAAGATATGCCATATTGGTTCAGACCAAGGTCCATCAAGCCCAGTATCCTGTTTCCAACAGTGGGCGATCTAGGTCATACATACCTAGTAGTTTTGCCAAAAGACACAGGTTCCACAATGCTTGTATTGGGTCAAGCATTGATATCCTGGGTCCCTTCTTAATAATGGTTTATGGACCTTTCCTCCAGGAACTTGTCCAAACCTTTTTTAAACCCAGCTACACTAACAGCCTTTATTACATCCTCTGGTAACAAATTCCAGAGTTTGATTATACATTGAGGGAAAATATTTTCTTTTATTAGTCTTAAATAGTTTACCCTGTAGCTTCATTGCATGTCCCCTAGTCTTTCTATATTCTGATAATGTAAACAATCGATCTACATTTACCCTTTCCATTCCATTCATTAATTTATAGACATCTATCATATCTCCCCTCAGCCGTCTCTTTTCCAGGTTAAAGAGCCCTAACCTTTTTAGCCTTTCTTCATAGGAGTGTCCTTCCATCACCTTTACCATTTTGGTGGCTCTTCTCTGAACCTTTTCTAATAACGCTATATCTTTTTTAAGATACGGCGACCAGAATTGCACACAATATTCAAGGTGCGGTCTCACTATGGACGATATAGAGGCATTATAATATAGTTTGTTTTATTTTCCATTCCTTTCCTTATGATACCTAGCATTCTATTTGCTCTCTTGGCTGCCGCTGCACACTGGGCTGATGTTTTTAACATGATATCCACAATGGCGCCTTAATCTTTTTCTAGGTGGTGTTCGTAATGTGGAACCTTGCATCGTGTAACCATAGTTTGGGTTGTTCTTTCCTAGGTGCATAACTTTGCACTTGTCCACATTAAATTTCATCTGCCATTTTGATGCCCAGTATTCCAATTTATCAAGATCCTCTTGCAATTTTCCACAATCCTCTTGGGTTTTAACAACTTTAAATAGTTTTGTGTCATCTGCAAATTTGATAACCTCACTCGTTATTCCACTTTCCAGGTCATTTATGAATATGTCAAAAAGCAGCGGACCCAGCACAGATCCCTGGGGTACACCACTATTCACCTTTCTCCATTGGGAAAATTGGCCATTTAGCCCTACCCTCTGCTTTCTATCTTTTAATCAGTTCCTGATCCACAATAGTACACTGCCTCCTATCCCATGACTTTTTATTTTTGACAAAGGTCTCTCATGAGGGACCTTGTCAAAGGCTTTCTGAAAGTCCAGATACACTATATCAACCGACTCACCTTTGTCCACCTGTTTATTCACACCTTCAAAAAAACATAGCAGATTAGTAAGACAAGATCTTCCTTGTCTAAAGCCATGTTGGCTGTCTCCCATTAGGCCATGACTATCTACATGCTGAGTAATTTTTGTTCTTTATGATGGTTTCTACCATTTTTCCCGGTACTGACTTCAGGCTCACCGGTGGGTAGTTTCCCGGATCACTCTTGGAACCCTTTTTAAAAATTGGCGTTACATTGGCGATCCTCCAATCTTCAGGTATTAGAGATGATTTTAATGAAATAATAGCAGGTCTTCAATCTCATATTTCAGTTCTTTCAACACCCTTTGATGTATACCATCCGGCCCAGGTGATTTGCTACTCTTCAGTTTATCTAATAGTTGTAATACATCTTCCTGATGGATTGATATTTCCTTCAATTCTTTCGCACCTTTAAATACCACTTCAGTCATGGGTGACATCCCTACATCTTCCTCAGTAAAGACCGAAGCAAAGAATTCATTCAGTCTCTCCGCTATGGCCTTGTTGCCTCTTAGTGCCCCTTTAACCCCTCTATCATCTAATGGACCAACTGACTCTCTCATAGCTTTTTTGCTACAAATGTACTTGAAAAAGTCTTTATTTCACATTTTTGCCTCCGCAGCAAGCTTCTTCTCAAATTCTCTCTTTGCCTGCCTTATCAATGCCTTGCATTTGACTTGCCAGTGCTTGTGCTGTTTCCAGGTTTCATCGTTTGGCTCTTTTTTCCATTTCCTGAAAGATGCTTTTTTGTCAATAACAGCCTCTCTGACCTCACCTTTAAACCTGCTGGTAGTTTTTTGGACTTCCTTCCACTTTTCTTAAAGCGTGTAATACAGCTGGTCTGGGCTTACAAGACAGTATTTTTCAACAACACCCAAGCTTGATGTAAGTCTTTAACCTTTGCAACTGCTCCTTTTAGTTTTTTCTTAACTATTTTCCTCATTTTATCATAGTCTCCCTTTCGAAAGTTAAAAGGTAGTACTGTGGATTTCCTTACTATCTCTCCTCCATTAATTAAATCAAACGCGATCATGCTATGATTACTATTGCCAGGTGTCCCCAACACCCTTATCTCTTGCACTAGATCTTGTGTTCCACTAAAGACTAGGTTTAATATGTCTTCCCCTCTGGTCGGTTCATGAACCAGCTGCTCCAAGAAGCAGTAATTTATTTCATTTAGGAACTTTATCTCCCTAGCATGTCCTGACGTGACACTGACCCAGTCGATACCGGGGTAATTGAAATCACCCATTATTATTACTGCGCTGTAACTTTTGTTAGCTTCCTTGATTTCTTTGAGAATTTCATCATCCATTTGTTCATTCTGGCCAGGGGATTGATAGTACACCCCCACTGCCATCGCCTTCCCCTTTTTACATGGAATTTCAATCCTTAGAGATTCTACAGCAAATTGTGTTTCCTGCAAAACTTTAATCCTTTCTGACTCAATGCCCTCTGTAACATAGAGCGTAACCCCTCCACCAATTTGATCAGCTCTATCATTATGATATAGGTTGTACCCAGGTATCACAGTGTCCCACTGGTTGTCCTCCTTCCACCATGTCTCTGATATTCCAATCATATCTATCCTCTCATTTAGTGCTGTATATTCTAACTCTCCCATCTTATTTTTTAGACATCTAGCAATTGCATAGAAGCATTTTAGAGACTGTATTTTATTCATATTAATCTGGCTATTGGTAGACATGGGTAATTTGGGATCTTTAAGGTCTGTCTGCTCCATACTCGAGGGGATTTGGGCTACTTTACTCTTTTTTTGGAACCTCTCTGCTTTTGGCAGTATCCTTCAAGGATACATTCTTCTGAACCATGCGCTCTTGGGCGACTGTCGGCTTTCCCCTATTATCTAGTTTAAAAGCTGCTCTATCTGCTTTTTAAAGGTTAATGTCAGCAGCCTGATTCCATCCCAGTTAAGGTGAAGCCCATCTCTTTGGAAGAGCCCCTCCTTTCCCCAGAATGTTCCCCAGTTCCTAACAAATCTAAAACCCTCATCTCTGCACCATTGTCTCATCCATGCATTGAGACTCCGGAGCTCTGCCTGCCTTTTGGGTCCTGCGCGTGGAACGGGAAGCATTTCGGAGAACGCTACCCTGGACGTTCTGGATTTCAACTTCCTACTTAAAAGCCTAAATTTAGCCTCCAGAACCTCCCTTCCACATTTTCCTATGCCATTGGTACCGACATGTACCAAGAGAGCAGACTCCTCCCCAGCACTATCTAAGACCTTATCTAGGTGGCGCGTGAGGTCTGCTACCTTTGCACCAGGCAGGCATGTTACTAGGCCATCCTCACATCCACCAGCCACCCAGCTATCTGCATGCCTAATGATCGAATCACCAACTATAATGGCTGTCCTAACCCTTCCCTCATGAGCACATGGCCCTGGAGAAACTTCCTCGGAGTGAGAGGTTTTTACATCACCTGGAGGACAGGTCCTATTTACAGGATCACTTCCTGCCACACCAGGGTGATGCTCTCCTGTCACGTGACCTCTCTCCTCCATTGCAACAGGGATGCTGCCAGGCTGGAGGTGGGACTTCAGGACTCTATCCCTGTAGGTCTCGTCTATGTACCTCTCTGTCTTTCTTATGTTTTCCAAGTCTGCTACTCTAGCCTCTAGAGAACAGACTCATTCCCTGAGAGCAAAAAGCTCCTTGCACCTTGTGCACACGTAAGACCTCTCACCAACTGGGAGAAAATCATACATGTGACACTCAATTCAAAAGACTGGAAAGCCCCCATCTCACTGCTGGACTGCTGTCTGCATCTTAGTTTTAAGCTTGTGTTTAGATATTTAAGTTTTTACTTACTAAGGGTTGCTATAGATAGTTATACTAATAAAACTGTACTTAATTAATTAATTAATTTATTTATTTTACCTAATACGTTTAATATACCTTGTTCACCTGAAGCTTAATTAATCTCAGGTCCTTAGTGTATGACTGACTGATTTGGATAACGAACTTCACCTGAGAGCACCTCCTTTCCTTTAAGATGTGTAAGTACCTATAAAGCTATGATTGTCCCAGTGGTGGGTGGGTGTTGGGGAGGGAGGGAGGGAAATAACACGTATTAAAAGAGGGTTGTTACACAGTACCCTGTTCTGTGCTTCTGGGGTAAGCTGTGACCAACTTCCTGGGTGATTAACAGTCCTTGCTTGGATAGAAGGAGTCTTTAAAAATGGCCTTTTGACCTGCCACCTGGTGTTAACACCTATTGAAAAGGTTTCACAGATCTCTTGCTCCCTAGGTAGAAGACCTCTTTGTAAAGGTCTCTAGAAGACTTTATTTGTTGCTCACAGAGTACTGACCCTGTTTTGCCTTTTATGATAAGTTATATTCTGATCTGATTTAAATTACAGCTCTTTGCTGCTGCTAGGCTCTGACTTATGAAATTTAAACTACAAGCTCTCTGCTGGGTATGGAATGTAACCAGAAAGTTCTCTTCCAGAGCTTAGAAGTGAAGGCTCTATGCCTAACATATTGGGAGGTTTTACTAGCCAGAGTGGGAATGGCAAGGGTATTTGCCATGTTTGTTCTCCTGCTTCTGCTGTCAGGTGCCCACTGTAGGAAGTCTTCTAAGGCAGTTGCAGAGAGCTGGTGGAGGATTTTGAATGCAATAAGGAGGGCTTTGTACTTGAGGCGCCCGGCTATAGGAAGCCAGTGGAGCTGCATTAGTAAAGGTGTCACATGTTCGTATTTGGAGACCCCGTAGATTGTTTGTGCAGCAGTATTCATGGACATTTGTAATGGATGGAGTGTGTGGGCAGGATGGCCGTGTAGAATGATGTTAGCGTAGTCAAAACAAGGCATAATGAGCGCTTGGAAGACAGATCAGAAGTCAGTAGGTTCAAGTAGTGGTTTAAGCTGACGGAGGGAGTAGATTTTAAGTTAAACAGCCTTGGTGATACTGTTTATGTGAGATTCCAAATTCAGGTGCTGGTCCAAAGTAATCCCTAGATAACGAACCTCATGTTTAGTTTTCAGTTCGGCATCTTTAACCTGTATTGAAGCTGGTGGTATGAAGGTTGACTCCTTTGAGATGAATAGTACTTCAGTCTTTTTGCAGTTCACTTTAAGGTTATGTGAGTTTAACCAGTCCGTAACTGCATTGAAGCACTCCGTGATTTTTGTGTAATTAGGAGTGCTTGTAGAGATTGGGGAATAGAGTAGCACATCATCAGCATAGATATGGTAGAGTATGGCAAGGGCTTGGATGATTGTGCAGATTGGTTGAATATATAAATTGAAGAATAATGTGGATAAGGAGGAACCCTGTGGTACTCCTTGGGTTTGCTGGTATTTTGATGAAGTTTGAGTACCTAAGTGGACCTGTTGTTGATGGTCCGTTAGATAGGAGCGACACCACTCAAGTGCTAGGTTCTTGATGCCCTTTAGTTGAAGTTGATAAAGTAAGTGGTTGTGACAGACTTGTGTCGAAAGCTGAAGCAAAATCAAGGAAGATCAAAATGAAGTCTTGTTTTTTCTTCATGCCTTTAACCAGGTTGTTCATAAGTGAGGCAAGCAACATTTAAACACCATGTTGTTGGCGGAACCCATGCTGTTGTTGATCCAAAGGAGAGAAGGAATCGATGTGGTCTTGGAACTGCTGTTGAACTGATTTCTCCAACATCTTAGCCAATAAGGGTAGACTAGCTATGGGACAATAGGAGTTTGGGTCTTGAGGGTCCAATATCTGATTCTTTAGGAGGGGTATGATGGTGGCAGTCTTCAGAGGTGATGGAACCAGGCCTTTAGAGAAGGAGAGGTACGCTATTCTTTATATATGAGGACTTAATTCAGAATATTGCTGATTTAATCCAGTGAGAAGGGCATGGATCAGCAGGTGAGGTTGTTGAGTTGAGTCCTTTGATTATGTTTTCAAACTGTTCAGCTGAGTATGGGTGGAATGAGTCTAATGCAAGGATATTGGTGCTATTGCTATAGGGACTGATAGTGCACGTATTTCCAATATTGTGGGAGAGAGTGTTGGTTTTATTATAAAAGTGGAAAGCCAGGTCTTGAGGATGTAGAAAACTCTCAGTTTGTTGACATGATGTATCTTTTGTGAGAGACTGAATTAGTCGAAATAGCTCACGAGGCCTGTTGAGGGAATGCATCAGAATGTTGGTGTGGTATTTTTTCCTTCTCTGGGTGATATTAATGTGGTGCTCTTGCAGGGTCTTCATGTAAGTATCACGATCATGGGGGAGCCTGGAGTGGTGCCATTTACTCTCTAGTTTCCTAAGTCTTCGTAGAGAGTTACGCAGATCTGCTGTGAACCAGATAGCAGTATGTGATATTTTATTGGATTGTATGGGTTGAGTTAGGAGTGCAGCTTTGCTTAATGTGGAGTTCCAATTGTGTATAATGTCAGTTAATACAGGGGTTGTATGGTTAAGATTAGGTAGAGTTTCATCAAGGGAGGCTTCTTTATTGAATGGTCTGAAGCGGCGAGCAGGTGGTGCTGTCATGGTGGATGAAGATTTAGGGTTTGGGAGGGTAGATGGTATCTGGAATAATATAGCCATGTGGTCTGACCAAGGAATTGGAAGAACTTGTGGAGGGGGAATGTTGTTGGTTTCTAGTGAATGTTGTTGTTGTTAAGTGCCGTTGAGTCGGAGTCAACTCATGGCGACCCTCTGGATAGCTATCCTAAATTGTGTTCGGTCTTGAGTCAGGCGGCTCATTGTTGAAAGACTGGTACCCGTAGCTGCTGTTATTGTCTCGATCCATCTCATTGCTGGCCTTCCTCTTTTGTGTTGACCTTCTATCTTGCCAAGCATGATGTCTTTCTCTAATGATCTCTCTCTTCGCATGATGTGTCCAAAGTATGAAAGGTGAAGTCTTGTCATCTGAGCTTCTAAAGAAAGCTTAGGTTTGATCTCCTCTAGTACCGACTGGTTTCTTCTTCGGGCAGTCCATGGTATACAGAGTATTCGCCGCCAGCACCATAATTCAAAGGCATCAATTTTCTTCCTGTCTATCTTTTTCACTGTCCAGCTTTTACATCCATATGATGTTATTGAAAATACCATGGCTTGAACAAGTCAAATCTGTGTAAGGAGAGAGACATCTCTGCTCTTGAGAATCTTATCTAGGTCTTTCATAGCCATTCTGCCAAGAGCAATGCATCGTCTGATTTCTTGACTGCTTGTTGCTTCTTTATTGATAGTTGATCCAAGTAGGTTAAAGTTGTCCACTATTTCAATTTCTTCTCCTTCAACAATGAACCTGTTGATTATTCCAGTTGTCATGATCTTTGTCTTCTTTACATTAAGGTGCAGGCCCATTTTGAGACTATGTTCTTTGATTGTGAGAAGCAAATGTTTCAGATCATCTTCACTTTCAGCCAGGAATGTGGTATCATCAGCATAGCGAAGGTTGTTGATGAGTCTTCCACCAATCTTCACACCTCTCTTGTCTTCATACAATCCTACTTCTCTGATGATTTGTTCTGCATATAAATTAAACAGGTAGGGGGAAAGTATACAGCCTTGTCTTACACCTTTGCTTATTTTAAACCATTCTGTTTCTCCTTGTTCCGTTCGAACTGTTGCTTCTTGATCAATGTAGATTGTGTAAAAGTACGATCAGGTGTTCTGGTATACCCATGCTTCTTAATGTGGCCCAGAGTTTCTCATGGTCTACACAGTCAAAAGCCTTGCTATAGTTGATAAAGCACAAATAGATATCCTTTTGGTATTCTTTAGTCTTTTCAAGGATCTATCTCACATCCGCAATGATGTCTCTCGTTCCTCGCCCTTTCCTGAACCCTGCTTGCACTTCAGGTAGTTCTTGTTCCAGGTATGGTTGTAGTCTCTTTAGAATAATCTTCAGTAGAAACTTGCTGGCATGTGGGATCAGAGAAATTGTGCGATAATTTCCACAGTCAGTTGGATCACCTTTCTTTAGTATTGGTATAAACACAGATCTTTTCCAGTCAGTTGGCCATGATGTTGTCTTCCATATTTCTTGGCGGAGCCTTGTAAGTACGGTAACAGCTGCATCAGATTGCTGTAATACTTCTATGGGAATGCTATCAATGCCTAGTGCTTTGTTTTTTGATAAGGCTTTCAATGCTGCTTCAACTTCTTCTTTCATCACCAATGGTTCCTGATCATAAGGTATAGGTTGAAACGGTTGTTGGTCCACTTGATCTTTATCATATAAAAACTCTGTATATTCCTTCCACCTTTTCTTGATCTTCTCAACATCATTCAACATAGAACCTTGAGCATCTTGTAACATTCCAGTTTGAGGCTGGAACCTTTTCTTTAACTCTCATAGCTTTAGGAAAGCCGATCTTGTTCTTCCTCTAATAGTTTCTGCTTCTATTTCCTTGCATGTGTCGTTGTAGTACTTTTCCTTGTCCTGTCTTGCTGCACGTTGGAAATCTCTGTTGTTCTGTTATTGTCTTTCTTTCTCCTCTGGCTTTAGCTTCTCTGCATTTCTGGGCAATTTTCAGAGTATCTTCCGTCATCCATTTTGGCCGTTTTTGCTTTTTCACCTTTTGTAGAGACTTCTTGCTTTCTTCCAACACAACCTTCTTGATGTCATTCCAGAACTCTTCTGGAGCTCTGTCATTTGTATCTAAAGCAGCAATTCAATTTTGCAGGCAGTCTTTAAATTCCAGTGGTATATTCTCAAGGTCATATTTTGCTGCATTCATGAGTGGTTTGCTCTTTTTCAACTTTAGCTTGAGTTTGCATACTAGTAGTTGATGATCTGTACCACAGTCAGCTCCAGGTTTTGTCTTTGTTGATGTTATAGAACCTTTCCATCGTTGACTTCCACAGATGTAGTCAATTTGATTTTTATACAATCCATTGGGTGAAGTCCATGTGTACAGTTGCCGCTTGTGTTGCTGGAAGGTGGTGTTTGAGATGAATAGGTCGTTGGTCTTGCAGAATTCTATCAGTCTTTCTCCAGCTTCATTTCTGTTGCCAAGTCCATATTTTCCAACTATTTTGCCTTCTTCTTTGTTGCCAACCTTTACTTTCCAGTCACCCATGACTTTCACAATATCCTGTTTGCATGTTCTGTCAATTTCAGCTTGTACTTGTTCATAGAACTCTTCAAATTCATTCTCTTCTGCAGCTGTTGTTGGGGCATATACTTGAATTATAGTTGTGTTGATAGGCATTCCTCGTAGACGAATAGAGATTAAGCGTTCGCTGACTGCATTGTATTTCATTAAAGTTCTTTCAAGTTTCTTCTTTATTATAAACGCAACACCATTTCTTCTTTGTCTTTCATTTCCAGCATAGTAGACCATGTGATCATCTGATGCAAAGTGCATGATGCCAGTCCATTTCAGTTCGTTACACCCAACAGATCAAGCTGTACACGTTCCATTTCATTCTTGACCACCTCCAACTTCCCTTGGTTCATGCTTCGTACGTTCCATGTTCCAATGCGTAAGACATCTTTACAGCTTCTGACTCTCATTTCATGCACAACTACATCAGCAGTCAGACATCCCGAGGGCTTTGATCCAACCACATCATAAATGCTGGCTTTACTCTGAAAAGTCTTCAGCTCTTCCCCAGTAGCTAGTTGAGTGCCTTCTGACCTGGGGGTCTCATCTTCCAGCACTATAACACAATTTCTTTTGTTGTAACTATCCATTGGGTTTTCATGGCAAGATACAGAAGTAGATTGCCGGGCCTTTCTTCCGCGCAGTTTAAGTTTGGTGTTGTTGCCGTTGTCACAGAAATGTGATCCTCCGCTGTCAACACTATCCCATTCTGCTGCTGCAGAAATGGGTGGTTTGTCTTGGTCTGGCACCTCAGCTGAGACCTGTCCATCTTGGGAGACCCTGCCAGTAGTTAAACTACTGATAGTTTAGCTCTCAGCATCACTGATGCACACAAGCCCTCACAGCACGACAAGCTGCAAACCAAGTGAGTGAGAGGCTAGGGAGAGGTCATCAGCATAAGGGGCATGGTAGAAGAGCGCTGTTGCTAGACGTTTATTTGCAATCGTGATGGTATCGAGGTTGTTGTAGTTCTGTGAAGATAGGCATTGGAACTGTAGTGCACATCTGGCCAAGATGAAAATACCGCCCCCTCTTCTACCCACTCTTGGACAGTTAAAGATATTGTAGTTAGGGAGCTTGAGTTGGTTTGTAAGCATAGTGTCAGTAACAGTGAGCCACGATTCAGTAATAAAGAGACTGTCTAGATTATGATTCTCAGCATAGTCTCCAATAATCAGCCATTTGTTCCGTATAGATCTTGCATTTATGAGCATGCAAGATAGATATTTATTTTCAGGAGACTTCCCTGTGGGAGATTTTATTGGAGGCTGGCACGTAATGTGAATGAGATGTTGATATCTTAGCGAGTGAGGCGATGTTATTGTGGAGAATCTATCATCATGCCTATTACGGCCATATCCATGTATTGTGGGAATTAGACCTTGTTGGTGATAGTATACAGCACTAGGTATGGTGGAATGTGCCAGGCAATATAGGAACAAGAAGAATGAAATTAAGTCTGGCATTGTTATATTGTGCAGAGAGCACTGGGTGCACTGGGGTTAATAGTGCTGCTCTGAGTCAGACAGTGTGTGGTATAGAGAGAGGGGGATGAATGTCTTGTTTAGAGAGCCTTAGATAGAGAGGATATGTTAAAGTGCAGGAATAGGAGAGTTACCTTAGTCTATGTACTAGCAATCCAGTGGCAGGAAAGCAGAGATGAAACTAAGGGAGTATCATCCTCCTTTCTGGGGAAAGGAGGGGCTCTTCCGAAGGGATGGGCTTCACCTTAACTGGGATGGAACCAGGCTGCTGGCATTAACCTTTAAAAAGGAGATAGAGCAGCTTTTAAACTAGATATTAGGGGAAAGCCGACAGTCGCCCAAGTGCGCATGGTTCAGAAGAATGTATCTTTGAAGGATACTACCAAAAGCAGAGAGGTTCCACAAAAGAGTAAAGTAGCCAAAATGCCCTCAAGTATGGAGCAGACAGAGCTTAAAGATCCCAAATTACCCATGTCTAACAATAGCCAAATTAATATGAATAAAATACATTCTCTAAAATGCTTGTATGCAAATGCTAGAAGTCTAAAAAAATAAGATGGGAGAGTTAGAATATATAGCACTAAATGAAAGGTTAGATATGATTGGAATATCAGAGACATGGTGGAAGGAGGACAACCAGTGGGACACTGTGACACCTGGGTACAAACTATATTGTAATGATAGAGCTGATCAAATTGGTGGAGGGGTTGCTCTCTATGTTAGAGAGGGCATTGAGTCAGAAAGGATTAAAGTTTTGCAGGAAACAAAATCTGCTGTAGAATCTATATGGATTGAAATTCCATGTAAAAGGGGGAAGGCAATGGCAGTGAGGGTGCACTATCGAGCGCCTGGCCAGAATGACCAAATGGATGATGAAATGCTCAAAGAAATCAAGGAAGCTAACAAAAGTTACAGCACAGTAATAATAATGGGTGATTTCAACTACCCCGGTATCGACTGGGTCAGTGTCACGTCAGGACATCCTAGGGAGATAAAGTTCCTAGATGAAATAAATGACTGCTTCTTGGAGAAGCTGGTTCATGAACCAACCAGAGGGGAAGCCATATTAGACCTAATCCTTAGTGGAACACCAGATCTAGTGCAAGAGATAAGGTTGCTGAGGCCACTTGGCAATAGTGATCATAGCATGATTGCCTTTGATTTAATTAGTGGAGGAGGGATAGTAAGGAAATCCACAGTACTACCTTTTAACTTTTGAAAGGGAGACTATGATAAAATGAGGAAAACAGTTAAGAAAAAACTAAAAGGAGCAGTTGCAAAGGTTAAAGACGTACATCAGGCTTGGCTGTTACTGAAAAATACTATCTTGGAAGTCCACACTAGCTGTATTCCATGCTTTAAGAAAAGTGGAAGGAAGTCCAAAAAACTGCCAGCATGGTTTAAAGGTGAGGTCATAGAGGCTGTTGTTGCCAAAAAAGCATCTTTCAGGAAATGGAAAAAAGAGCCAAACGGCGAAACCTGGAAACAGCACAAGCACTGGCAAGTCAAATGCAAATCATTGATAAGGCAGGCAAAGGGAGAATTTGAGAAGAAGCTTGCTGCGGAAGCAAAAATGCGAAGTAAAGACCTTTTCAAGTACATTCGTAGCAAAAAACCTGTGAGAGAGTCAGCTGGTCCATTAGATGATAAAGGGGTTAAAGGAGCACTAAGAGGCGACAAGGTGATAGCGGAGAGACTGAATTAATTATTTGCTTCAGTCTTTACTGAGGAAGATGTAGGGATGTTACCCATGACTGAAGTGGTATTTAAAGGTGCGGAAGAATTGAAGGAAATATCGATACATCGGGAAGATGTATTACAACTATTAGATAAGCTGAAGAGTAGCAAATCACCTGGGCCGGAGGGTATACATCCAAGGGTGTTGAAAGATCTGAAATACGAGATTGCAGACCTGCTATTAGTAATCTGTGAACTATCATTAAAATCATCTCTAATACCTGAAGATTGGAGGATCGCCAATGTAACACCAATTTTTAAAAAGGGTTCCTGGGGTGAACCGGGAAACTACAGACCGGTGAGCCTGACATCAGTACCGGGAAAAATGGTAGAAACCATCTTAAAGAATAAAATTACTCAGCATGTAGATAGTCATGACCTAATGGGAGACAGCCAATATGGCTTTAGACAGGGAAGATCTTGTCTTACTAATCTGCTATGTTTTTTTGAAGGAGTGAATAATCAGGTGGACAAAGGTGAGTCGGTTGATATTCTGTATCTGGACTTTCAGAAAGCCTTTGACAAGGTCCCTCATGAGAGACTTTTGGCAAAACTAAAGAGTCATGGGCTAGGAGGCAGTGTACTATTGTGGATCAGGAAGGGTGAAGCAGAGGGTAGGGCTAAATGGCCAATTTTCCCAATGGAGAAAGGTGAATAGTGGTGTACCCCAGGGATCTGTGCTGGGTCCACTGCTTTTTGACATATTCATAAATGACCTGGAAAGTGGAATAACGAGTGAGGTTATCAAATTTGCAGATGACACAAAACTATTTAAAGTTGTTAAAACCCAAGAGGATTGTGGAAAATTGCAAGAAGATCTTGATAAATTGGAAGACTGGACATCAAAATGGCAGATGAAATTTAATGTGGACAAGTGCAAGGTTATGTACCTAGGGAAGAACAACCCAAACTATGGTTACATGATGCAAGGTTCCACATTAGGAACCACCACCCAGGAAAAAGATTTAGGCGTCATTGTGGATACCATGTTAAAACCCTCGGCCCAGTGTGCAGCAGTGGCCAAGAGAGTAAATAGAATGCTAGGAATGATAACGAAAGGAATGGAAAATAAAACAAAATATATTATAATGCCTCTATATCGTTCCATGGTGAGACCGCACCTTGAATATTGTGTGCAATTCTGGTCGCCGTATCTTAAAAAGGATATAGCGATTTTAGACAAGGTTCAGAGAAGAGTCACCAAAGTGGTAAAGGGGATGGAAGGATACTCCTATGAAGAAAGGCTAAAAAGGTTAGGGCTCTTTAACCTGGAAAAGAGACGGCTGAGGGGAGATATTATAGAAGTCTATAAATTAATGAACGGAGTGGTACGGGTAAACGTAGATCGATTCTTTACCTTATCAGAATATAGAAAGACATGGGGACATGCAATGAAGCTACAGGGTAAACTATTTAAGAATAATAAAAGAAAATATTTTTTCACTCAACGTGTAATCAAACTCTGGAATTTGTTACCTGAGGATGTAGTAAAGGCTGTTAGTGTAGCTGGGTTTAAAAAAGGTTTGGACAAGTTCCTGGAGGAAAGGTCCAGAAACCATTATTAAGAAGGGACCCGGGATATCAATGCTTGAACCAATACAAGCATTGTGGAACCTGTGTCCCTTGGGGAAACTGCTAGGTACATAAGACCTAGATTGGCCACTGTTGGAAACAGAATACTGGGCTTGATGGACCTTGGTCTGACCCAGTATGGCATATCTTATGTTCTTAATGGCATGTCAATCTTAGCATAATGTACTGTGCAATGGGTTGCAATAAGTAATGTCGAGCAATGTACAAATTAATCTCAATTGTAGACATGCATTAGAGGAAGAGTTACATGAAAAGACCTTTGCAGATAGTATATAAATCTGGAAGGAAAGTTACTGTAGAGGAGGACTGACTCTACTAGGCCCCAAATGCAAATTGGATATAATCAGTGAGGTAGAAGAAACAGCTGCAGACAAACAAATTTATACACCTATGACTTATCCAGGATATGCAGACTTGGAGCTATCAGATTCAGAAACAGATAGCGGATCGTGGTCGGTGATATCAATTGGAATAGAACCAAAAACAGCTATACATGAAACAGGATTATAAAAATCTAGCCTGCTATAAGCCTAGAAAATACAGGTCTGAATTGCATTTAAAACTATCCCTTTAAAAAGTATTTCTGTTTTTTGCTAGGACATTGAATTTAGCAACTGGAACTTGTGGCATTAGCAAACAGAGTTTGTGTAACAATAGATATTAGGTCAGATTGAAGTTCCTTAATTAAATAGAACAGAGGGTGAAGTTGCTCATCCTGCAAGCGGATAGGCTAAAACAGTTACTGGGTCAGGTTGTGCTGCTCTTGTGAAACTGGCTGTAATTCAATTAGTAAATATAACGGATATAGTTTGCTTAACTAATAGAACATCAGCATAATACAATAAGTAACTAATTAGCTTCTACTGAAATAAAATGAAATCACAGCGACACCTACTGAATTTAGTGAATATAGTCATGAGACATAACTTCTGCTTTTTATTAATAATGTTGTCTATGTTAGCAAAAATAATGTACACGTGGAATTTGGAAAGTACAAGATGTAATTAAAGATTAACTGAATCAGCTGATATCTCCCAATAAAAGCCAGAGCCCTATCGGACCATCTTTGAAGAGGTGAGATGGATATGTCAAATTAGACTCCATGCGTCTCTTCCCTATAGAGCTCAATAGAGATTGATTAATTAATTAATTAATTGTGTCGTGTCTTTTCTTCCTGTTGAATGGTATAAGGGATATAAAGAATCCAGGTATTGTGTGTGAGGGATTCCAGACCCCAGCAGGGTGAGAGTCAACAGTTATTACATTATATAAAAGGTGGCGGGCTGCAAATGCGAGGGAGAATGCTAGACAGGTATTTGTAGCGTGCTAGACGGGTATTTGTAAGCAACTTACAGTCTGATAGCTTGGTTCAAGGTGGTAGGTTATCTGATTTTATGTGGCGGAATAGGTTATTCACGAGATCTTGTTTTGACCCCGTCTAAGGGCCACACCAAAGGGCCCTCTGACGAGGTCCTCAGGCGCGGGCACGCCCGATGCTGTGTGTGTGCCTGATGCTGTGTGTCATGGAAGGTGTTGAGGATGTGTGGGTGTGTGTGTGAGTGTGTGATGAGGAGTAACAGAGAGGTACTGTACATGCATGTGTTTCTGTCATGGGGGTGTTGAGGTGTGTGTGCATGTATCATGGTTGGTGCTAGGGATGTGTGCATTTGTGTGTGTCATGGGGTGTCATAGAGTGCATACGTGTGTGTGTCATGGGGGTGTTGGAAGGTGCTGGGAAATACATGCATGTATGTGTGTGCATGACATGGGAGTTTCCTATACTTACCCTTCAATACCCTCCCTCCTGCACTCTTTCCTTCCCTTCACCCAGCCATACACCCTCCTCCTCTCCTCCTTACAAACCTTTACTCTATCCCTTCCCTTCCCTGCCTTCTACTCCCTCACTTGCATGCTTGCATGTCTCAGTCCCTCCTCTAACTCCATTTCTCCCCAATGTTCCACCCCTCTTCTCCATCCCTCCTCTCTTGCCCCACCCATTCCCTTATACTTTTTCCTGGCTTCTTTTTCTAACTCCACCCCTTTTCTCCAAGCTCTGTCCCCTTATCACCATGCAGGCAGACAAGTCGCGGACCCCCTCTTCAGGCTGGTGATTTTGCCACACAGTCCTGATATTCTTGCCAGCAGAATCAGGACTCCCTCTGACTCTTCATCCTGATGCTTTGGTGGACAAGAGAGAGAGGCAGGAGGGAGGGTACTGAAGGGTAAGCATGCACAAACAAATAGATATGTATAGACAAACAAAACGTTTCTCAGGTGGTTGGAACTTCCCCAATAGGCACTATTGTTTATTGCAAAACCCTCCAATAGATGTTCAAGTGAGGGTCCCCCCTACCAATACCAAAGATATATTTTTAAAAAAAATAGTGAGTTCCCCACTTCTAACCTAAAAAATTGTGTAGAAAAATACCATCCTCGCATATCTTTCCACCTCCAGTTTCAATTACCCAGAAGTGTCCAGGGAATCCAGTGAGAGAAGACGAGACTGGTATCTGTGTATGAGCTGTACTGGCACTTACTATTCATTTCTTTCTCACACTCTTCCACTGATTAGTCCTTTCATTGTCAATGAAGGGACCAATCCACATTCAGAACTTCCCAGTCTGTATAACAAAATGTCACCATGGCAGAAGGCACCATGTCAGAAGGCACCATTGTGAAAATATGAAAAGGAATGCAACCAATGGAGAATGACCACGGTTGGGACTCTTGGAGGTTCTGAGATTTTATTAAAGACCCAATTCAAATGAGTTTCAGTAAGTCATGCCTGCATCAGGGGTCTATAACATCAACAAATAGAAACTATAATACATAAAAACATGTGAAATCACAACATAAAAATATCATATAACAAACATATAATATTAAAAAAATTATAATACAAAATTATAAAATTATATATAAATATTTCATGTGTTTTTAGGTATTATATTTTCTAATTGTTGATGTTGTAGACCTGTAATAGGGATTAAAAAGATATGTTAGAATCAGCAAAGAATATTGAACTTTTGAACCATCCTGTATGTGAGGAATCATGCTGAGCCAGCTGTGCCAGAATTTTTTACTAGCCCGGATACCAAAGGTGTAGGGAATGACTGACCAGAATTGTTTACTAGCCTGAAGATCAAAGGCTGGAGAATGACTGACCAGAAATTACTGTTTACTAGTCTGGAGATCAAAGGTGTATGGTGGGAAGAACGTTTGTAGGGGAAACCTCATATGAGGAGTCATGCTGACCAGCTGTGACACATTTATTAACAGCCTATAAAAACAGCTAGAAAACACAGGACAAGTAGAGAGCTGATATCCACCTAGCCAGCATGAGGGGTCTCCCAAACCTTTTCCAGTCTTCGCTGTGGCTCTCCCAGCTGATGATAAAGGGTCTGCGATGATGTCAGAGTTCGGTAATGCATTGATGAATGTTATGTCATTGTTCTATTTTTATATCAACTGTTTTATTGTCATTGTCATGTCACTAGCTTATTGTTATGTTACCTAGCTAATTGTCATATTAAATAGCTTATTAAATATTGTACACGTGTGGTTGTTTGCTCTTAACTTAATATCTTAATGAACCTATTACAAAATGGCGCCAAGGATGGGATATTATGTTCAAGAGCAAATTAATAAAGGAAATGACTGCAGCTGGATTCTGCAGCCGAGGAAAAAAGTTCTAAAAATTAAATTTAAAAAAATGTTTAAAAGAATATATAATCCTGGAATGAAAAGATGTTTAGTTCTGTATTTAAAGTGGGAATGGGCTAACAAAGGAAGAGTTAATGAAAGACTGAGAAAAAACTTAGGGGTGTGTTTACTAAAACCCCGTTAGGTGCGCGCCGCGTTAGTGCGCGGGATGCCATATAAGGAGTGGGCGTTTCAGTCTGAAAAAAGCAAACCTGGATTAATCATGCGCTAATGTGCGCTGTGCGCTTATGTGCGCCGCGCATATTAGCGCATGAGAAACTTGCGCGGAAGCATAAGTGGCGCACTGATGTGCAAGCACAGGAACAGAGCCACAGTACAATGTTTAAGACACTGACCGATGGTGCAGGGATCATGGGTTCAATCCCACACTGTGCCCAATGAAGAAGACTGGCTGTGGCATTACCTGATATAGGTAATATTGCAGTCTGAGGCATATTAATTTTATTTTAATTACTGTTACAAGCAAACGCACTCTGAAAGCACTGTAACATAAGGCGCTCCATAAGGTACCCCAGAGGGCACATTTTAAAGTGCACTGTCCGCCAAGGCACCCTAGAATGTTGCTTATAGGGCACTTTATAGGGTGCCGTATGAGGCACCGCAAGGTCACAGCACTGTTTTTGATGGCAGCACTGTGCAGTGTAACGAATGAAAATCATAAGTAGGTGCGCTGACATACAAGGAGGAGCAGCAGTGTAGTACAATGGTTAAGACACTGACCAATGATGCAGGAGTCATGGGTTCAATCCCCCACTGTGCCTAATGAAGAAGGCTGGCTGAGGCATTACCTGTTATAGGTAATATTGCTTTAGGAGGCATTTTATTTTTATTTTAATTAGTGCTGCCAGCAAACACACCCTCAAAGTATTGTAACATAAGGTGCTGCTTAAGGCGCCTCATAAGGTACCCCAGAGGGAACATTATAAAGTGCAGTGTCCGCCACGGCACCCTATAATGTCCCCTATAGGGCACCCTATAAGTCGCTCCACAGGATAACGTATAGTGCACCTTATATGGACGGTAACCATAAGGTGCCCTATAGGGCGCCCTATAAAGCGCCCTCTGAGGCACCTTATGGGTACAGTACGCTGAGGGTGTTTTTGCTGGCAGCAATAATGTACATTAAAAAGAGATAATGCTTTGGGCAGCCCTATCAAACAACCTCACTGTGGGTTTGAACCCATGACCTCTGACTCCACAGGCAGGGAAATAACCAGTGGGCTACAGCTCTATAGCTGCTAGCAAGCCCCTGGCTGGCTGCAGAGGGACTGCACGTCACCACACAGACAGTCTGCTGTGGTCACCAGGATAGGGTTAGCCCACCCGTACCCATGATGCACTGCACATGCAAATCAGCTGTCTATAGATGAACACAAGATGGGGTATGCACCCTCACAGCACCTCGGCCTGGTAGGGGGAACTGACCATGTGTGTTACTGGCACAGAGTAGCTACACACCGTCACATTGTGCGGGTACTGTGCTCACCCTGAGTGTGCGGTGGGACGCCCAGGACCAGGTCCACAGCACCTTCCATGGCAGACATAGGCAATGCTGCAGATCCCCAGCAGTGCTAATGTGTGAGATAGGTAGTTTCTGCAGACACACCTTGGATATATATCTGTATGTCTCAGTCAGGTGTAGCCCCTATGGACCCCTAGGAGGATTATGTACCACCACCCTCCTCCTCCAGGGCTGAGGGTGGTAAACAGAGTCTCCCATCAACAGATCCACATTCTACCTCCCTGCAATGGTGGAAGTAGAGGGGACCATCAACCTCGGTTTTGCTGGGGAACAGACACCTACAGGGCAGTCAATGCAGTTCTGTACACATCCATAACACAATAGCAGACAGACATTAGGCCTGGATATGCTAAGCTGCACCCCCACCACTATATGATAGTCTCCTGCAACAAGCCTTCAGCCACTGCACCCTGCAAGGCACTCCATCAAGACACATACCAGCTGCAAACAGTCTGCTAGCTAGTCCATATTCTGGTGGAAATGCATGCACCCAAACTAGGATGTCAGCATACACAACAAGCAAATAAGTCAGTGACTGGGCCCTAAAAGAAAACCCATCAATATCACATGAGAAAAATGCTATATAGCACTATGGGGGTGCCTAGCCATGCCGTGGTCACTGCACAGTCAGGGTGAGAATGATCTCCCAGCAGGACATGTTGTGGCCACCCTGTCTGTGTAGGTGGTGGCCGGGCACTACAATGTCCCAGCCATTGCCCTATGCCCTGTGCAGATGCATCCTGGCCAGGCCACCCTGTACGGGCTATACCCATGGTACCTTGCTCCTCATTATGCACATTGGCAGGCCAATACTGGCAACAGTGCTGGCAGTGTGGGCTGTGGAGGGTGTTTGCAGCCACCACACACTGGATAGACAGATACACACTCCCACACCTATGCCAGCATTGTGCTACTATAGAGGAGTCTAGCAGCCCTGGCCACCACACCAGTCCTGGGCACAGTACAGGCATGGATATGGTACGCAATACTGGTGGGGGTCACCCCCAGGGTGGTAAACACTGTCAGAGACCAGACCTGAAGCATACACCACAGACATCAGAAAGATTGTTATGATGGAGCTCAATCAGCAAACTGTGCTTAACGTAGGAATTGCTATCTGCCAGTAATCATAGCAAACATTTGATAGCTGTGTACCGTATACCCAGGTGTAGGGTGGCATTGCTAAGGTATGCAAGTGCTAGTATTGGGAGATGCATGCAGGGCCCAATGTCCTGCCTCTCCAGGAGGCATTGGCTAATGGGGCCTGTGGGTGTGGTTGTGGGTGTGTCTGCCCCTGTTGGCTGCTGCTTTACGGCAGAGGTTCCCAACTCCAGTCCTGGTGTGCCAAACACTGTTCGGGTTTTCATGCTGTCCCTCATGAATATGCATGAATATATCTGCATACCATGGGGGTGGTGCATAGATATGCAGCACAGGCATCTTTATTAGAGGCAGCATGGAACCTGAATGGTGTTTGGCCCTCCAGCACTGCATTTGGGAGACTCTGCTCTAGGTAATGCACCTGTTTATGGTGTCTGTGCTCGGTGGGGTAAAATATAGGCGTATTAACCATGCGTATGTTCTCTGCAATAAAGGTTTGTCCTTACTATCACGGTTTAGTTGTGTGTAAAATATATGGACTGGATTGGCAGTAGCCCCAGCTGGGGCTTGAACCTGTGACCTTCTGTTTCCAAACATGCTGGTTGTGTGCACTGCATCACCGTGTGGCCACAGAGACAGTACATTCCCTGATGATACCATAACTGTTTGTCCGGCAGGGACTGTCTGTTGCAGTGCATTGCACCCACCTACACAGGGCTAGGCCATGGTCTGCTCTGGGCAGCTGCCACTGCCCCCCTCCACCTCCAGTACCCCTGTGCCACCCTGCTGACATGCCCTTCTGCTGGTGGTGCTGGTGGTACGCAGTCTCAGGCCATCCTGTGTGTGGGTAGGCAGCTGCCTATGATGTGGGTTCTGGGGTAGGAGTGCCTGCAAATCTGTGCGCACGTCCCCCAATCACCGCCTGCCAATGTTCTGTGCCCTTGGGGGTACCTGCTGGGTACTATCACCTGTGACACTGTGATAAACACTCTCGTGCCCATGTTGGGCCCTCATCAGTTGCTGTCTGGCTGCTGTTCAATTTCAGCATTCCTAGGTGCCATCTAGGCATCTGCCTAGTCCACACTGTGCCCCAGCTGCACCACAGCATGTGCCGCCTGCAGCCCTCTGTATCCCCTTTCCCAGCATCTGTCCAGTTGCCCATTCCGACATGCCCGCCCTGCTGTTGTGGAACATGTGCATGCCATAGGTAACCTGTCCAATGGAGAGGGAAACCCTGATCAGTGCTATTTCACTGTGGGATCATTCACCCTTCTAAAATTCATATTTATTTTTTGGGGCTTTCTTGGGAGTGTTTTTTTATGTTTCCCATTACTATCACTATTGCCCAGCTTGATTATAATTTTATTTTATTTTGTTGGGGTCATTTTCAATGTTTATTTGCACTTTTGTTCCGTGCACATGTATCACACTTATCACTGGTTTTGCTGTACATTGCTGACATAAATGGTTTCTCTTCCCTTTAAATCGGCTCTACCGCGAGGTTTTCACTCGTGGTATTTTTTGCCTTGAATTTCAGCCCCGCTAGTGTGCGGGGAGCCTCTCCCCTCCCACTCTCCACCCATTGACCCCTTCTCTCCGCCCCTGGGGAGCCTTCTTCCACCCTCCGGGAGCCTTTCCACGCCTTTATCACACAGTAGCGCGCCGTGCACATGAGCGTACACTTTAGTGCGCCGAGCACCTGTGCGGGGCACATTTGTGCCCCGTAACGTGATATTAGCATGCGCTAAGGTACCTTAGAGCACGCTAATGTGCGCCGCGTACATTAGCGCAGTTTAGTAAACATACCCCTTAGAAAGGAAACTTTCATGTGGAGCTAGTATTAATTGTTGGGAAAAATCCTTATAAGTAAAAAAAAACAAAGACTTTATTACTTGTTAGTTTTCTCAATGTCCCTGGTTTTCCAAGCTGTTAAGACATATTGCTTTTTAAAAACTACCCAGGGGGCCCAGTCCAATATGCAGGGTAAAGTTTCTCAAGAAAACCTCCTTATTCTGATCAGATAGGCTACTATAATTAAAGACTAGTAGATTCCTAAGCATACGAGGTGTGACAAAAAAGAAACAAGACTGTCCCATAAATGTTTTATTACAAAATCTAGAGAGAAATTACACATTGTCCCCTTCAAAGTAATCCCCCCAGAGTTAATGCACTTCTGCATTCGCTTCTGCCACGTACGGAAGCACTCGATAAAGTCCTCCTCCTTGAGGTCCCTCAGCTCCCTTGTCACAGTGGCCTTGATCTCTTCTACAGAGGCTAAATGAGTTCCTTTGAGCACAGTCTTCAGCATGGGGAAGAGCCAGAAGCTGCATGGTGTGAGATCTGGGGAATAAGGAGGGTGGCCGAGAGCTGTGATCTGTTTGTTGGCCAAGAACTGCCTTACACTGAGCGCGGTGTGTTGGGGTGCATTGTCGTGGTGGAGCAGCCATGACTTGTCTCTCCACAAAGCCCACTTCTGTGTCAAACCCGGTCATGGAGGCGATTGAGGACCTGTTGGTAAAAGTACTGGTTGACTGTCTGACCTTCAGGCACAAACTTATGATGTACCACTCCCTTCTGGTCAAAGAATGCGATCAGCATGACCTTGATCCTTGATTTGGACATGTTCGCCTACTTGGGTCTGGGTGACAGTTGAGTCTTCCACTACAGACTCTGTTTCTTGCTTTCAGGGTTGTACTGGAAGACCCAAGTCTTGTCTCCTGTGATGACTCAGTCAACAAACTCTGGATCTTCTCCGATCTTCTCTAGCAAGTCTCGACAAACTTTGACCCGGTGCTCCTTCTGGTTGTCTGATAAAAGCTTGGGCACCATCTTGGCACACACCTTATGCATCCCCAGCTCCTGCACCTAGATGGTCCACACTCCCTGTTCAGGCTGCGCTCCTCAGCTATCATCCACACTGTCAATCTGTGATCACTCCACACCAGCTGGTTCACTCTGTCAATATTCTCAGCCATCTTTGTTGTGGAAGGTCATCCTGACTTGGCGACATCCTCCACCTCCTCGTGGCCAGTCTTGAAGCATTTGTGCCACTCGAAGACTCGCCGTCTTGACATTGCATATTCTCCATAAGCCTTTTGGAGAAGTTGGAGACACTCAGTTGGACCCTTCTCCAACTTAACCAGTAATTTCAAGTTGATTCTTTGCTCCATATTTCTGCCACCTCCAGTTGTATGACAAAGCAATGAAGAGTGTGCTACAAAAAAAACCTTAAAAAGAAAAACAGAGTGAGAGAGATGAAAAATATTATAGCAGAATAGTGGCGAGATGTTGCCCAACACAGTGACATAAGCGGTTAGCCAATTGGCATTGAGTCATGGATGTGGCTGCCACAGTCTCGTTTCTTTTTTGTCACACCTCATAAATCATTTGTTAGCTTTGATTTGTATTATGTATAAATCATAGCAGCTGCAATGTATGCTCAGAGGAAGCATTCAGTTGACAGTATATGCTGTTTTTCTCTCATTGCCGGCAATAATGACATAAAATAATGCTTGAGCAAGTATTATGTAGTGTGTTTTTTTATTATGTGATCCAGAATTCTGTGACTTAGTCAAGAATTTTTAACTGCACAGCTCCTGCATGCTGAAACTGACCACTTGAGCTAGTAGATAAGAAATTGGAACTTGAGAGTATTTAAATTTTAAGCAAATAAGAAGTAAAGAGTAACCCTGCATGAGTCTTATGTTTGGAGTATGTCACGTGTCTGGTATGTTATCAAACCAACTTAAAAGTTTAAAGGGAATTTTATATATTGTGGCAGACACTTCATAGGAGGCATAATTATTGTTTATGTATTAGAGAAAAACAAAGAACTGTTAATGTAAGTTCATTTAGGAATTCAATAGCAATCACAATTAGCAATAACTTTTAATTAACTTTTTAATTTAATTGAAATGGGATAAGGGATAGTTTCAGAGGAAAGGTAATTGGGACTTCTCTCTATGGTTCAGCTGCAGATATTTAGATACATGACATGCCAATCTGCAGTTGCCTGAAGGAGTATGGACAAAAGAGAGATCAATTGTTTACCTTGCTATCTGTGTTTTCAAAAGATAACATCAAGGGTGGGTGTAACTCTTGGTAATTTACTTTAAAATAACTTCATTTTCTTCAAATCAGTTTGATACTAGTCTCAGGTATAAAGGTAAAAGGTTTTAATTTAAATGTGACAAAGTACTGGCGTTTTGGTTACAAATATAAAAATGGGAAGTATTTGCCTTACAGGCATCCACCAACCTTTCCATGATAAAACATCTACTTACAGTATGTTGCTTTTAAATTTACCTCCTTACAGCTTCATTTCACATCCTCTAGTACTACAACTGTAAGGTTTTAGTTAATTACTTTGCATTGTTTGTTAAGCTCAGTGTTGATAACATTTTTTATGACCGAAGAACAGGACAGCAACACCACAGGAGTTAACTACACTGATTTGTCCAATTTTGTTTGTTACCATATTGGGTCTTAGGATAAATTCATCTGTTTTTCTGTGTTTAAAATTTACGTTTTGATGTCCAGAGAAAAAGTGCACTTTGTTTTGAAAGTTTTTCTGATCTCAGTTACAGGAGTACTATTACTTAGAAAACAGATATATGTTGTAGCACTGTGAGATGCTAATTTTATTTAGTTTATACACTTGCATTTATGTTACTAAGGGGTATGTTTACTAAACCATTTTAATGTTACTGGCGCTAGTTGCAGCGTTAATGTGAAGAATGTCATATAAGGTAGTGGGCGGTCTGGAGGGAAGGTTGCAAGTATCATGCGATAGTGGGCGCCGTGGCACAGCCGCGCAACTGGCAGACAGCCTCGAGTCTTTCCTACCCTTACCCCGTCGCCCCTCCCCCCGCCCCTCCCTCCAATAATTCACAACAATTCACCAATGGTTTTCTTTCAACAAAACTATTTCTATTTATTCATAAACAATGGTTATTAACAGCACAAAAACTGTTGGCCACAGCATGCACGTAACAATCAACAAAACACTGTACACAATTCCTTTTGGTACCACCTGCCTTTCTGCCCCCTCGAGAGACACAGCCAATATCCCACAGTCCTTATAAGTGGCAGGAGGAAAATTAGCCGTGAAAGCTTTTCCTCAGTTCTTAGTCTTCACCATATCCTTCAGTCGAAAAGCTGTTACACCTGCCGTTCAAGCAGACTTGGCAACCTTTTCTTGCTTTACCCCCCCTTTTGCCTGCCATCAAAGAAAGGCAGGGGGCCCTCTGCGTGGTGTTCTTGTCGCCATATCCATCTCTCCGGGGGGAGGTCTGTGTTTCTCTCCTGCACCTCTCCCCCTTTACTTAAAGCCTAGGCTGTGTTCTCTCTCACCGGGTGCGTTTTTCCTGCCAACCCCGGCACAGCGAATCCTCGCTTGTTGCCAGGGCCCCACTGATCATCGCGCCGCTGTGGCCAACATTTGCTTCTGCCATAAGCGTTCGACCGTGTCCTGTATGGTGCACAAAAAAATGTCCATTCCTATGATAAGTGCACTCCATCTGTGCGATACAATCCAGGGCATCTCTCTTCTATGAGGTCATGCTTGATGCTGTAACCCCCTATTGCCCCCATGAAGCGGGCCATCCACTTGTTCACTTTTTGCCTTGTCCTCTCCAGTGCCCTGTGCGAGTTCTCGCCCCTCCACACATGCCGCAGTATGATGTGAGACCATGCCAGGAGCGTCACGGGAAAGGTGTTTGCCAGTGTCAGCAGGTCGCTTTGCATCTTTTTGGTGAGCTCGACTCTACGTGTGGACATAAGGTCGTTGCCCCCCAGGTGTATCACGATCATCATTGGGTTCCCGGTCGATCTCTTCCTTTGGAGCAGGGACGACACTAGCTGGTCCCACATCATACCCCGTCGTCCCAGCCACACCACAGAAACCTCAGCACTAGGTAATCCCAAATTCAACCCCTGTGGTCTACACCGAGTCCGTCTTTGTGCCCAGTGAACAAATGAATGACCACATATCCACGCTTCACGAGGCCATAGGCGGTGACTTACTCCTGCATTGGATCACAATCAGAAAGATATGATTACAGCAGAACTCACCAACCATGATCAGAACTTGATTTCATACAAAAAATGCTTCAACATTGCCAGTATCTCCGTACCCCTGCTCTCTAACGTTACTCTTTTTTTTTTTTTTTAATATAATCCACCCCATCGTTCCTCATTCCGCTGGACGTATATACAATTTGTATCTATCCGAGCGCCATCGTCCTATCTTCATTATTTGTTCTCTTGACATCCCGATGCTGGCTGCCGTTGAAGCAGCTCCAGTGTGAAAGAAGTGCGAGCCGTATAAGCTTGCATCCCGTCCTGTTTGTTCTATTACCATCCTGAGTACTCTGATAAATTGGAAACGTGATGGGGGGCACCATTCGCATGCACGAACCATTGATTTCCTGACTGTGCCCGTAACTGTTGGTAGGCTACAGCATTTCGCAGTGTGCATGAGGGGTCATTGTGCAATGCCGACAACACCACCTGTGCCCCTTTTCCCTCTGTGTCAGTTTTGGATCTGCGTAAATGTAGCACTATGGCCCCTGTGAGTATGCTCACATCACGCTTTTCCATACCTCCACAGGCTGTCCCGTGCTTCGAGGATGAGGAAGCTACTAGCTCCCCTACTCAAAATGCTCCGTAAAAGGCCCAGGAAAAGGCACATCTAAACAGCCTTGCCTCGTACTCATTGTAACACACTTGGCTAGTCGTTACCATCAGTTGTTGGAGCATCTGATGAGTGATCGGGCAGCGTTGGTCTACTTTTCAGGGCTGCCCCGAGGACCAGCCTCTCATTACCTTCTTGATAATGAACTCCGCCTTGGGACTCCCCTTACCCATGGCCTTTGCAAAAAAGGATACTGCTGCTAAACAGGCTTGCACTGCTGCTTTTGTGTAGCCATTGCTTTTGCACTGCAAAATCCATCTCAGGATCGTTGCTACTTTAAATCTGTGTTCTTGCCGTATAATGGCTTCTCTGCAAAATGTATGGTATTGTTCCCATGCCGCTATGTATTTACGCCTGATATTCTCTGCTAAGGAGCCTAACAGGAGCTCCCATACCTCGGTGGACCATACTCCCAGACATGATCGGGCACAGCTGTCTTGACCCCGTCTGCCTCGGGAGCCAGTTGGTGAAAAATCTGGATCTTACAACGAGAAAGAGCATTGGCAATGTTATTATTTTCGCCTTCAATGTGCTCCGCTCTAAGGCTTATGTTATGTACCAGGCATAGTAACACTATTTGTCTTAATAGTGCCACTACCCTTGGCGTCTTAGCTCTCATACTGTTCACTGCCCACACTACCGCTAGGTTATCGATATGGAAGGTGATAGCTCTGTTGGTGAGCCCTGGCGCCCAGATACATAAGGCTACCATTAGCGTGAAAAGCTCCAAGAACATAATGTCCCTGGTGGTTCATTCCGCTTGCCATTCCGTGGGCCATGTCTCTGAGCACCATGCCCCTTTATAGTAGATGCCAAAACCAATCCCCCCCCAAGGCATCGGTGAAGAATTCGAGCTCCGCATTAGATACCGGGGGTGCTTGCCAAAAGGCAAGGCCATTGAAGGTGCGAAGGAATTGCAGCCAGACCTGCAGGTCTTCCCGTATTTCCTTGGTGACCCGGATGCGATGGTATCTTTTTGTGATCCCTCTCGTTGCCCATGCCATACGGCGGCAGAAAATCCTCCCCATGGGTATCACCCTGCATGTGAAGCATAGCAAGCCCAGAATTGACTGAAATTGTTGCAGTGTCGCTTTTCACTGGTTGTGGAGTAGTTGAATATCTTTCTTCAACTTCAGCACCTTATCTGCTGGCAGATGTGACCTGTGTGCCAGCACGTTTAACTGTATGCCCAGGAAGGTGATGATCCCTTTCGGGCCATCCGTCTTTTCTTTTGCTAATGGGATTCCAAACGATTGCTCCATCCACTCAAAGATAACCAATATCCTTTTGCAGTCGTCCTGGTCTTTTCCTACAAATAGGAAATCGTCCAGATAGTGCACAACCGTGTTGGGGCCCGCCAGGTCTTCAACTACCCAGTGTAGAAATGAACTAAATTGTTCAAAATATGCGCATGATACCGCACATCCCATGGGCAAACATTTATCATAGAAGAACTCCCCATTGAATGAGAAACCCAATAATGGGAAAGACTCGGGATGTACCGGCAGTAGCCAGAACGCGGACTCTATGTCCGCTTTCGCCAGCTGTGCTCGCAGCCCCCTACTTCGTATGAGTATAATTGCCTGATCGATGGTTGCATATTTAACAGAGCATAACGCCGGATCAATATAGTCGTTAACTGACTTTCCCTCCGGGTATGATAGGTTATGAATTAGCCGGAATTGTCCTGGCTCCTTTTTAGGTATGACCCCCAGTGGGGAGATTATGATGTCATTGAATGGGGGTGACTGGAAAGGACCCACTATTCTCCCCATACCTATTTCTTTTGCTATCTTGCTGCGCGTGATATCGTTGTGTTTTTGGACAGATGGTGGGTTATTTATAAGGCGCGGTTGTGCTTTTTTTATTAATATTAGGGATGGGATGCGGAAACCCTGCGAGAAGCCATTTTCAAAACTGACAGCTATATCCCGCTTAGGGTAGGCTCTTAGCCATGGACGCATATTCTCAAGCCTGATGGGTGTTGGGGCCAACTCCATCGGTTGAGCGTTGCTGTAGCGCTCTGAAAGGCTTGACTTCCCTTGATGCCCTGCAGGTGAAAGCAGGGTGTCCACTTCTGCACACTGAGCATAAATGCTTGAATTTACAAGGCTGCCAGGTACAACTCCCTGCGTTGTACTGTCAGCATGCCCGCCTCCCTGCCAACTGATTGGCTTACCGCCATTGCGTGTTCTGCAAAGGCTGCTGCCATTGCGTGCTCGGCAATGGCTGCTGCAGCCCGTCTTGACACCATGGCCTATTGGGCGCCATTTATTCTGTCCACATGTCCAGAATTCTGTGATGCCATGCTAGGGTGGGATCCTCTGCCATGCTTCTCCTGAACCTCACGTCGTAGTTCAGCCAGGCCCACCCTCCGTATTGCTTATGTGCTCTGGTGATCGTGTCCAGGTACCTGGTCAGATATGGCCCCGATTCGGGTTCCTTCTCCATTACCATGCTCATAAAGATGTGGAATGCTGTCACCCAATTGTTAATGGATTTGGGAATTTTAGGTTTCCTATCTTTCTCACTTCATTTGTCCTTATCTTTTCCACTGTTTGATTTGTCATCATGATCCCTGAGCAGGAGAGAGAATAGGTCAATATATTCTCGCCTCCAAATCCTCTTTTTTATCTTTTTGGGTATAGACACCGCCAGGGAGCTCACCCCGCAGCGTGGATCGCGACTGGTATCGCGCCAATCTTGCTGTGTTCTTTGGGCCGCCCCAGATGGCGTGCTCCCACGGTCCTCGCCCCTCTGACTCCGCCCTGACCAGGCCTGCCTGAGGGGGTTAGATTGTTTTGGGCTTCTCTTCCTTTTAAATTTCTTTAATGCATATTTCATCACCTCTGCCCATGCTCTGTCACCGTCACTGTCAGAAGAGGACTCGTCAGATGATGAGGTTAACAATAGGTGCCCCCTTTTCACACCAGACTTACCATGTGCCGTGTCAGGTGTTAAAGTGCTGTTGCTTGTTGACGGCAGATCGTCGCTGGTGAAGCCTGGCATTCCCAGTCGTTGCCGGACCGAGGTCAGGCCATGTTGTGTGACCTGCTCTCGTACCATCTAGAGCAGGTCGTCCAGTTCCTGCCTCTGGGTAGGGGCTGCGCTTTTCTGTTGCTGTGGCGCCTTCTTCTTATTGCTGCGCCTAGGTTTTTCTGCTGCTACGCTTCCAGTCGCGTCATGGCTGGCCACATGCGCTCTCCTTCCGCCTGCACCAGTAGCTGCCCGTGCCCTTGTTGCTGGTGCTGACTTCGGCGTAGCCCTGCCACTTGTCTGCTGTGCTCCTCGTGTCTTGGAAGCCTTTTGTGTCTCTTTTCTCAGCATCTTTAGCCTAGGATACGATTACTATGTGGAGGTAATGGGAAATCTAAATTACTCTCTGTCTCTAATGCTTGCTTCAATCCCGTGACACACTTGCTTCATAATATCCATATATGTATCTATCCATAGCTAGTTTCATATATCTAAATAACTATATATGTCTATACATATCCATACCTATTTTTTTTTTTTTGTCAACAGTTCACATATCTTCCTGGTTGCATAACCCTTTCCTTCTTCAATTGAACATTAATACAGTCTCCGGTTCTTTATTACCTGATCGTCAATATAAAAAATACTGTTGTGCTATACCGGTTTTGTCCATTAGATGGCAGCATAAGTCAATATACACATACTTCCCCACTACTTTCCAGCACTAAATCTGCTCTTACAACGTTGCAAATGCCTCCCTCTTTTCTTTTTTTTTTTTTATTTATTAACCAGCACACCACTATCCTGTGCTTCCCCACAGGACTCTGTTCGCTCTTTCTCCTGTATCCTGCCTGATCCCATGTGCCGGTGGTGATTTCTAGGTGTGTTCCTGGTGTGCACATGGCCCGCGTACTTCCGCCCCTCTTCTTCGGCTCCCGCAAGTTTTTTTTTTTTTTTTGCTTCCCGCATGGCCACGATGCTGCCCTCTATGCGGAGGAGACGGTAGGGGTCTTTGTAGCCTTACTACCCTCCTGGCTACCGTCCGATCTGCATCGTCTCCGCCCCCCCCCCCCCGAGCCCTTAGGCCGCTTCTATGCTGCAGCACTGCACCGGGCAACCTCTCTGCTACCCGCTGCTTCCCCCTTGCATATTTGTACTTGCCGCTTGCTGGACTGCTAATTCTCGTGCCCTGGCCCGATAGGCCTGTCGATGCGGTCCTGGATAAGCCTGTCGCTGCGGTCCTGGATAGGCCAGTTGATGCGGTCCTCCGATGTCCTGGGTCCTCCGATGTCCTGTCCGTCCTCCTCTAGGAAGGGGGGGAGCGGCGAAAGAGGCCGAGACAGCGCCGGACGTGCTTTTTATCTGTGGCTCATTGCCCGCCCTTGCCGTCCCTGCCCCTCCCCACCCCCCCTACTCTCGGCCTGCCACTGCGCGTCTGTGGCCGGCCGCGTTAATTCACGGCCGAGTCTCATTAACGCGCGTTAATCCTAAGTTCATGCCAGTGCAGTGTTAGAAGCTATAAAGATGTAGCCACACTGGTTACTGCAATGACTGTGGAGGCAGATGTCATGGGTTTGATCCCACAATGGTGTTATGTAAGAAGGCTGTCTGAAGCATTTCCTTTTAATTTAAATCAGTGCTGCCAGCAAAAACACCCTCACAGTGCCGTAACCTAAGGTGCCGCTTAAGGTGCCCTATAAGGCTTTCCATAGGGCACATTATAAAGTGCCCTGTCTGCCAAGGCACCTTATAATGTGCCCTGTAGGGTGCCTTTTGAGGCACCTTAGGCTATGGCACTGTGAGGGTGATTCTGCTGGCAGCGCTGATTTAAATTAAAAGGAAAAGCCTCAGACAGCCTTATTAAACAACACCACTGTGAGATCAAACTCATGACCTCTGCCTTCACAGTCATTGAAGTAACCAGTGGGCTACATCTCTATAGCACCTAACATACTGCTGGCTGGCTACAGAAAGACTGCAAGTCACTGCACAAACTGTCTGCTGTGGTTACCAGGAAAGGATAAACCCACCTGTACCCATGATGCACTGCACATGCAGATCAGCAGCCTACATCTGCTCACAAGACGGGGTATGCGCCTCAATAGCACCCCGGCCTGGTAGGGGGAACTGACCATGTGTGTTACTGGCACAGAGTAGCTATAGACCGTGACATTGTGCGGTTCCTGTGCTCACCCTGAGGGTGAGGTGGGGTGCCCAGCACCAGGTCCGCAGCACCTGGCTTGGCTGAGATAGATTGTGCTGCATGTCCCCATCAATACCAGTGTGTGATAGGTAGTCCTTGCAGACACACCCAGACTATATCTGTATCCGTCTGTATTTCCCAGTCATGTCTAGCCCTTATGGACTATGATGCACTCAGACTAGTGCATATCCTGTGTGGTTGTCATGGTCACATAGATAGAGCAGCTTTTAAACTAGATATTAGGGGAAAGCCAACAGTCACCCAAGAGCGGATGGTTCGGAAGAATGTATCTTTGAAGGATACTACCAAAAGCAGAGAGGTTCCACAAAAGAGTAAAGTAGCCAAAATGCCCTCAAGTATGGAGCAGACTGAGCTTAAAGATCCCAAATTACCCATGTCTAACAATAGCCAAATTAATATGAATAAAATACTTTCTCTAAAATGCTTGTATGCAAATGCTAGAAGTCTAAAAAATAAGATGGGAGAGCTAGAATATATAGCACTAAATGAAAGGTTAGATATGATTGGAATATCAGAGACATGGTGGAAGGAGGACAACCAGTGGGACACTGTGATACCTGGGTACAAACTATATCGTAATGATAGAGCTGATCAAATTGGTGGAGGGGTTGCTCTCTATGTTAGAGAGGGCATTGAGTCATAAAGGATTAAAGTTTTGCAGGAAACAAAATCTGCTGTAGAATCTATATGGATTGAAATTCCATGTAAAAGGGGGAAGGCAATGGCATTGGGGGTATACTATCGAGCGCCTGGCCAGAATGACCAAATGGATGATGAAATGCTCAAAGAAATCAAGGAAGCTAACAAAAGTTACAGCGCAGTAATAATAATGGGTGATTTCAACTACCCCGGTATCGACTGGGTCAGTGTCACATCAGGACATGCTAGGGAGATAAAGTTCCTAGATGAAATAAATGACTGCTTCTTGGAGCAGCTGGTTCATGAACCGACCAGAAGGGAAGCCATATTAGACCTAGTCCTTAGTGGAACACCAGATCTAGTGCAAGAGATAAGGTTGTTGGGGCCACTTGGCAATAGTGATCATAGCATGATCGCCTTTGATTTAATTAGTGGAGGAGGGATAGTAAGGAAATCCACAGTACTACCCTTTAACTTTCGAAAGGGAGACTATGATAAAATGAGGAAAACAGTTAAGAAAAAACTAAAAGGAGCAGTTGCAAAAGTTAAAGACGTACATCAGGCTTGGCTGTTGTTGAAAAATACTATCTTGGAAGCCCAGACCAGCTGTATTCCACGCTTTAAGAAAAGTGGAAGGAAGTCCAAAAAACTGCCAGCATGGTTTAAAGGTGAGGTCAGAGAGGCTGTTGTTGCCAAAAAAGCATCTTTCAGGAAATGGAAAAAAGAGCCAAATGGCGAAACCTGGAAACAGCACAAGAACTGGCAAGTTAAATGCAAGGCATTGATAAGGCAGGCAAAGGGAGAATTTGAGAAGAAGCTTGCTGCGGAAGCAAAAACGCAAAGTAAAGACCTTTTCAAGTACATTCGTAGCAAAAAACCTGTGAGAGAGTCAGTTGGTCCATTAGATGATAGAGGGGTTAAAGGAGCACTAAGAGGCGACAAGGCGATAGCGGAGAGACTGAATGAATTCTTTGCTTCAGTCTTTACTGAGGAAGATGTAGGGATGTTACCCATGACTGAAGTGGTATTTAAAGGTGCGGAAGAATTGAAGGAAATATCGATACATCGGGAAGATGTATTACAACTATTAGATAAACTGAAGAGTAGCAAATCACTTGGGCCGGATGGTATACATCCAAGGGTATTGAAAGAACTGAAATATGAGATTGCAGACCTGCTATTACTAATTTGTGAACTATCATCAAAATCATCTCTAATACCTGAAGATTGGAGAATCGCCAATGTAACACCAATTTTTAAAAAGGGTTCCAGGGGTGATCCGGGAAACTACAGACCAGTGAGCCTGACATCAGTACCGGGAAAAATGGTAGAAACCATAATAAAGAATAAAATTACTCAGCATGTAGATAGTCATGACCTAATGGGAGACAGCCAACATAGCTTTAGACAAGGAAGATCTTGTCTTACTAATCTGTAATGTTTTTTTGAAGGAGTGAATAATCAGGTGGACAAAGGTGAGTCGGTTGATATTGTGTATCTGGACTTTCAGAAAGTCTTTGACAAGGTCCCTCATGAGAGACTTTTGGCAAAACTAAAGAGTCATGGGATAGGAGGCAGTGTACTATTGTGGATCAGGAACTGGTTAGAAGATAGAAAGCAGAGGGTAGGGCTAAATGGCCAATTTTCCCAATGGAGAAAGGTGAATAGTGGTGTACCCCAGGGTTCTGTGCTGGGTCCGCTGCTTTTTGACATATTCATAAATGACCTGGAAAGTGGAATAACAAGTGAGGTTATCAAATTTGCAAATGACACAAAACTATTTAAAGTTGTTAAAACCCAAGCGGATTGTGGAAAATTGCAAGAGGATCTTATTTATTTATTTAACTGTATTTATATCCCGCTTTTCACCGGGTCAAAGCGGCGTTACATAAAAAGGGGGGGGGGGGAATTACAATATAGGGTGAGGCCTTCACCAGGGGGCAACATTGATGATTCTGGGATAAATAAACATTGGACATGGACAGGTTAGAGGCATATTGAGTCACTGGATCATGGTGGGCAATGTCAGGGGTTAGGGCATTTTTTGATGGGAGTCGTATTGTAGTATTCTTGGAAGAGGATGGTTTTTAGTTGTTTTCTGAAAGATAGTAGATCAGTATTATTTCTGAGATGGCTCGGCAGAGAGTTCCATAGGGATGGGGCATAGAGTTCAAAGGCTCGATTGCATGTCCGTTGAGAGCATTTGGTCCTTTTGTGCGGGACGGTGAGGGAGTTGCTGGAGGCTTGTGTGTTAGATCTGCCGTGGGCTGGACGAGACAGTAGGGTGCGAAGCTAGGTGTTCTGTGTTCGATGGATGGCTTTGTGGGTGAGTAGGAAGGCTTTGTATTTAGTTCTTGCTTCGAGGGGGAGTATGTGTAGGTCTTTCAGAATTGGAGTGATGTGGTCGGTTTTCTTTGCGCACTGAATGATTCTTGCAGTGGTGTTCAATCTTGATAAATTGGAAGACTGGGCATCAAAATGGCAGATGAAATTTAATGTGGACAAGTGCAAGGTTATGCACCTAGGGAAGAACAACCCAAACTATGGTTACACGATGCAAGGTTCCACATTAGGAACTACCACCTAGGAAAAAGATTTAGGCGTCATTGTGGATACCATGTTAAAACCCTTGGCCCAGTGTGCAGCGGTGGCCATGAGAGCAAATAGAATGCTAGGTATGATATGGAAAGGAATGGAAAATAAAACAAAAGATATTATAATGCCTCTATATCGTTCCATGGTGAGACCGCACCTTGAATATTGTGTGCAATTCTGGTCGCCGTATCTTAAAAAGGATATAGCGATTTTAGAAAAGGTTCAGAGAAGAGCCACCAAAATGGTAAAGGGGATGGAAGGATACTCCTATGAAGAAAGGCTAAAAAGGTTAGGGCTCTTGAACCTGGAAAAGAGACGGTTGAGGGGAGATATGATAGAAGTCTATAAATTAATGAACGGAGTGGAACGGGTAAACGTAGATCGATTGTTTACCTTATCAGAAAATAGAAAGACTAGGGGACATGCAATGAAGCTACAGGGTAAACTATTTAAGAATAATAAAAGAAAATATTTTTTCACTCAATGTGTAATCAAACTCTGGAATTTGTTACCGGAGGATGTAGTAAAGGCTGTTAGTGTAGCTGGGTTTAAAAAAGGTTTGGACAAGTTCCTGGAGGAAAGGTCCATAAACCATTATTAAGAAGGGACCCAGGATATCAATGCTTGAACCAATACAAGCATTGTGGAACCTGTGTCACTTGGGGAAACTGCTAGGTACATATGACCTAGATTGGCCACTGTTGGAAACAGAATACTGGGCTTGATGGACCTTGGTCTGACCCAGTATGGCATATCTTATGTTCTTATGTTCTTACATGTTATAAGAGAAGGGTGGTGTTTGGACCCAAAAGCGGATTATGTAGCACCACCCAACCCACCCTCTGTGTGTCAGGGTTGGGGACAGAATCTCCCACCAACCGATCCACATCTCTGCAATGGTGGCAGTAGAGGGGACCATCAACCCCAGGCCTGCTGGGGAATAGGCACCCTACAGGGCAGTCAATGCAGATATGTACACATCACATAGGGCACTAGCAGACAGGCAGTAGGCCTGGAATAGCTCAACTCCCCCCCCCACCACTATCTGATATTCACCGCAGAGGACACAGTCAGTCTCCACCCACTGCACCCTGCAAGGTGTTCCAGCCATACACATGCTAACTGCAGACAGTCTGCCAGCTAGTACATAGTGCATGTTCCTGGAGAAACTGTGTGCACCCAAAAATGGGATGTGAGCACACACACCAAGCAGGTATGTCAATGATTGGGCCTCAGAAAAGGGAACTCATAGATGTCACTTGAGAGAATTACTGTATAGCACTATTTTATTTGTTATTTATTTATTTACATTCTCTTATACACCTTGCTATTCTATGGGGGAAGCTAGCCATGCCATGGTCACTGCTCAGTCAGGGTGAGAGTGACTCCCCCAGCATAACATGCTGTGGCCACTCTGTCCGTGCAGGTGGTGGTCGGGTACTACAATGTCCCAGCCATTGTCCTATGCCCTGTGCAGATGCATCCTGCCCAGGCCGCCCTGTCCGGGCCATACACATAGTACCTTGCTCCTCATTATGCACATTGGCAGGCTAACACTGGAAACAGTGCAAGCATTGTGTGCTCAGTAAGGTGTAGGCAGCCACAAAACACTGGATGGACATACACACATTCCCACGCCTATTTCAGCATTGTGCAAATATAGAGGTGGTTGGCAGCCCTGGCCGCCACACCAGTCCTGGGCACAGTGCAGGCATTGCTATGGTACTCAATACTGTTAGGGTCACTCCCCAGGGGGTAAACACTGTCAGAAACAAAAACTGAAACACACTCCACAGATATCATAAAGGTTACTATGATGAATCTCTGTCAACAAATTGTGTTTAACTTAGGATTTGTTATATGACATTAATCATAGCAACCTTTTGATATATTTGGAATGTGTTTCCAAGGCTCAGGTTCTGTCTTTGGGTGAATCCTCCTTTTTTCTTCGTTTTCCATGCAAGTGTGTGATTATTTGGAAGGAGGTTTCATATATTTTTACTGAAGTCACCCAATTGGAAAGTTTCTTGTCTGAGAAGCGGAAAGCACTTAGTGAAGTACAGAGCACCCAAGAATAAATTGTTGTCTCCTTTTGTGGGCCTAGTGTCTTATTTTCCTGATTATGACCTGATTCTAATAGTTTCAATCGAGTTCCTTGATGTGGGCTATATCAATGTTCTGGTTTCGTTGTTGATGTTTATTCATCTGATGTGGTTAACTCTTTCTGAATTTTCTCTAATGTATTACATAAATGTAATGTTTTGAAATCAATAAAAAAAAAAAAAAAAAAAGATGGCATTGCTAAGGTATGCAGGTGCTAGTATTGGTAAATGCTGCTCCGTGGAGGGCCCAACTGCCTGACTCTCCATGAGCTGTTGGATAGTGGAGCCTGTGGGTGTGGGTGTTTGTGGCCCTGTTGGCCTATGCTTTAGGGCAGAGGTTCCCAACTCCAGTCCTGGTGGTCCAAACACAGTTCAGGTTTTCATGCTGTCCCTAATGAATATGCATGAGATACATTTGCATACAATGGGGGCGGTGCATACAAATGCATCTCAAGCATATTTCTTAGGGACAACATGACACCTGAATGGTGCTTGGCCCTTCAGGAATGCAGTTGGGAACCTCTGCTCTAGGGAGTTCACATGTCTATGGTGTATGTGCTCTATAGGGTAAAATATAGGTGTTTATGGCGTGTTTATTTTAATTGCAATAAAAGTTCCTTCTTTATTACCACGGTTTAGTACTGGGTAAAATATAGGGACATGTCTGCAGGAGTCACAGCTGGGACTTGAACCTGTGATCTTCTGCCCCTGAACAAACTGGCTGTGTGTCTCTTGGGGAAACTGCTAGGTACATATGACCTAGATTGGTCACTGTTGGAAACAGAATACTGGGCTTGATGGACCTTGGTCTGACCCAGTATGGCATATCTTATGTTCTTATGTGTACTGCACCAAACTGTTGCCACATAAGCAGGTCATTCCCTGGGGATACCATTACTGTTTGTCAGACAGACCTTGTCTTTTGCGGTGCACGGCACCCACCTAAACAGGGCTTGGCCTTGGTCTGCTGTGGGTAGATGCCACTGCCCCCTCCACCACCAGCACCCCTCTGCCACCATGCTGACATGCCCTTGTGCTGGTGGTGGGCAGTCCCAGGCCATCCAGTGTGCTGGTAGGCGGCTGCCTATGGTGTGTGATATGGGGTAGAGGTGCCTGCATAGACATCCATGCTTCCCCCCGGCACCACCTGCCAATGTTATGTGCCCTTTGGGGTACTTGCTGGGTACTGTCCCCTGGGACACTGTGGGACACACACTCGTGGGCATGTTTGCCCTTGGTCAGTTGCTGTCTTGCTGGTTTTCCGTTTCTACATTCCTACGTGTCACCTAGGCATGTGCCTAGTCCACCCTGTGCCCCAGCTGCCCCACTGCATGTCCCTCCTGCAGCCCCCTGTGCCCCATTTTCAGCCTCACCGTAGTGCCCTTTCATACTTGGGCACTATGCTGTTGCTGCACATGTGTCACTACTATCACTTTTCTTGGTCTCCCTGCCTTTGCTGTACATTGCTGACTGAAATGGTTTCTCTCTCCTGCAAATGTGCCTCTAACGCGAGGTTTTCACTGGCGTTAATTTTCAGACCCTGATTTCACAGCGTTAGTGTGCCTGGAGCCTCTCCCTGCCCACTCTCTGCCCATTGACCCCTTCTCTCTGCCCTCTGAGACGTCTTACTCCACCCTCTGTGCGCCTTAACGCCGGTGGAGATGTTATTGCACGATAAGTGATGTTATTGTGTGGTATTATCGCGCGATAACATCACTTATCGCGCGATAACGTCGCCGCTGCAACATTAGCGCTCTTTAGTAAACATACCCCTAAATGTGCTCCTTGTAGTCCGACATTATGTAGAGGTCCAATATTTTATTTATTTATTTATTTATTTACATTCTCTTATATACCGCACTATTCAGCATCAGCGCGGTTTACATGGAACAGAAACGCTCAGTACAGTTAACATGTATGAGTTTACAGATAACAGGGCAAGTAACTTAGATAACAGGGGTAAACTATTTACAAAAACTTGCTACATAAGCTTGTAAACTATTTACAAATATTGCTACATAAGGTTGTATGATCATGAATTCTATAGAAACAAATGCACCACTAAGGGTTAGAGAATCTTTCTTGGCATGTTGTAGGGAAACCATATATTTGCTTAGTGGGTTGCATCTCTGTCTCGGTGGGTGAGGTTGGGTTCTATGAGGTACTTATTGAAAAGATGGTACTTGAGGGCTTTCCTAAACTGCGTAAGGCCCTTAATAGCCCGGATATCTGGAGGTAATGCGTTCCAGCATCTTGGTGCGCTGATACTAAACGCCCTGTTGGCTGTAGATGAAGTGCAAACTGTTAATGCTTTCGGGACTTTTAGGGTGTTTGTAGCTGTGGATCTCCTTGCTCTATTAGGAGATATGGTATGGATGAGGGCCATTATTGATTCAGGGGAGAGCTTGTTAATAGCTTTAAAAGTGAGTAACAGAGTCTTAAAAACGATTCTAGCCTGGATAGGTAGCCAATGTAATTGTATCAACAGAGGTGTCACGTGGTCGCTTCTGGGGGCTCCATGGATGACCCTTGCTGCAGCGTTCATGGCGAGCTGCAGCGGGTGTAGGGTGGATAGGGGCAGGCCTTGAAGGATGGCATTGGCGTAATCAAAATGAGGTATGATCAATACCTGGTATATAGTCCTGAAGTCATTTGGTTCCAGCATAGATCGTAAATGCCGAAGTGAGCGGATCTTGTAGTATACTGCTCTGACTGTGTTCCCTATGTGGGCTTTCATGTCTAGGCGCTGATCCAAGGTGACTCCCAGGTAGCGTATTGATGGTTTAGTTTGTAGCTCTGCTTCTTTTACTTTAAGGAATTGTGGTGGTGTGAAGTTAGTGTTCCTAGTAATGAAGAGTACTTCCGTTTTCTTATGTTGTATTCGGAGGTTTTGGGAGAGAAGCCAGTCAGATATTGCGTTGAAGCAACTCGTCAGTGGAGAGAGGTCCGGATGTTCCATAGAGAAGGGTATGTACAGCAGGACATCATCAGCGTATAACATGCAGTCGACATTGAAGGATCGGATGATCTTGCAAATTGGCTGCATGTAAATGTTAAACAAGAGGGCCGAAAGGGAAGAACCTTGTGGGACTCCCTGGCTTTGGTGGAAAGGTTCTGATGTCATCCCTCCAGAACGCACATGCTGCCATCTTCCAGACAGGTAAGATCTGCACCAATCAAGCGCTCTACCAGTAATTCCTTTCTCAAATAGTCGACCTAAGAGAAGCTCATGACTTACTGAGTCAAAAGCTGCAGCGATGTCCAGAAAGATGAGAGCAAATCCTTGACGGATGTCATCAATGCCAGTGATTATCCTGCAGAAGAGGGTGGTAAGAAGGGTTTCCACTCCGTGGGATTCCCTAAAACCATGTTGGCAGGGGTCTAATGGTGAGGCAATGTCGACGTGATCTTGTAGTTGTCGTTGTACCTCTTTTTCGATGATCTTCGCAAGTAACAGAATACTGGATATAGGTCTATATGAATCCACTTTTTGGGGGTCGAGTTTGCAGTTTTTCAAAAGAGGTCTGATAGAGGTGTGCTTAAGAGTGGAGGGGAAGGAACCTGTTGTGAAGGAGAGGTTCATTATATTGGATAGTATTGGGCTGAAGTGGCTGCGGAGCTCCTTAATCCAGAAGGCTGGGCATGGGTCAGACTGAGATGTGGTGGTGTTGAGGGCCATAATCGTGTCTTCAATTCCTTTTTTGGTAGGGGTAGAGAATATGGTTAGAGCTGTGGGGCCATCTCGTTCAGGGGTGGTGGTTGTAGTCGAGATGTTGATAATCCGGCATATCTTGGATTGTGCATAGTTAGCAAAATCTTGTGGGTGAATCTCAAATTGCGGTCCGGGGGTTGGTTCCTTTGATAGAGTCTTGACTAGGTCAAAAAGATCATGGGGTTTATTAAGTGATCTCTTTAAGGTCTCTGAGTAGTATTGTTTCATTGCATCAGTGGTTGCCTTGCGGTGAGCAGCCAGATGACAGTTGTATGCAGTCTGGTCAATTGAAGAGTGGGATCGGCGCCAGCGCTTCTCGAGTTTCCGTAATTGGGTAAGAGAGGCTCTAAGATCGGCTGTGTACCATGGAGCGTTCATTCTTTTCCTTGGGGGCTTGTTAGTTGGTGTGCGTAGGGCGATTGCACTAAGGCACTTGTTCCAGTGAGTAATCAGGTCGTCAAGGTTCATGGTGGTTTCGCTAATGATTTGTTGCGTTTCCATGAGGATAAGGTCTCTGTTGAAAGGCTTGAAACATCTGGAGTGAAGTCTTGTAGTGTTGCTTGGTATCTTATTGAACTTTGACTCAGTTTTGTGCGAAGGGATCTGGAGGATGATCAGTTTGTGATCTGACCATGGAACAGGAGTTATGGACGTTATCGGGTCATGTGATGTGTTAAGAGATATCTGAGGGGCGAATACTAGGTCCAGAATATTTCCCTTAGTATGGGTAGGTTCCTTCACTAATTGTTTGAAGCCGAGATTTGTAAGGGCATCAAGGAAGGATAACACTTGATTGTCCTGCAGTGTTGGCAGGTTGAAATCACCTAGGATCCAGTTTGAGATGTTTGGGTTATGCGTGTTGGAGGCGAGGTCAATTATTGCAGCAAGATCATCCGGAGAAGCTGAAGGTGCTCTGTAGAGCAGGTTGATTGAGCAGCGTTTGTTGGATATGGTGACGGTTTCAAGGTGATTAGCGTTGGTGGCGTCAACCGTCTGGAAGTGGAGATCTGTTCTGGTGATGATGAGCACCCCTCCTCCTCTTTTGTCTCGTCTATGACTTGTATGAGCTGTGAAGTTCGGAGGGAGGAGTTGGTTGAGTATGACGTTGTCCTCATCGGATAGCCATGTCTCAGTGACTAAGAGTATATCAAGGTCGTGGAGGGAAATCAAGTCGATGACAGCTGGCCACTTCTTTCGGATAGAACGGGCATTAATGAGGGCACATTTTAGGTTATGAGGGTAGGAGTTTTCCACCTTCTTGGATTGCACAGAGTGCTGGAGCGCAATGTGTAGCAGATGCGGGTGACGTGCGCGGGCATCCCAATTTACATTGTGACGGGATGCACCAGACCATCTTCTTCCATGGCTTTGTAATATTGGAATCTGGTTGGAAGGAGGGGTTAAGGTAAGAGAGCAGGAGAACCAACTAGCAAGGATGATGTAACATCCGATTATGGTGGTGAAGGGGGAACCCATTGTGGCCGGACACTGTGTGATTGTGAAATGGGTAGATTAGGGCAGAATTCCTTGTGATTGTGGACAAGTATTGTGGGGAGAATTACTGACAACAATGCAATGTTAACTAGCTAGATAGCATTAAGGAATTGTTAACCATAGTACTATGGCTAGATTGTAGTAAGGAATTACTGACAACAGTACAATAGTAACAAATACTGACTACAGGACAATGGTAACAGTACAGTGGCGAGATGGCAGTAAGAAATTACTGACTACAGTACAATAGTAACAATTATTGACTACCGTACAATTACTGACTACAGTGCAATAGTAACCATTACTGACTAAAGTACAATGTTAACAGTGCAATGTTTAGATAACATTAAGGAATTACTGACAACAGTACAATGTAAACTGTTAATGATAAGGCTGTTGATGTTAGTATCCGGAGGTTAGGATTGTGGGACTATACTTGCGGTAAGCAGCATGAGAGCAGGATCATCTGATGAGAGAGGTTTGAGAGGTTTGCTCGGTTCCTATCACTTGGAGACTTTCGCTAGCACTGGGCTTTACGAGGGGAAGTGAAAGAGTTGCTGGTGAGCGAGCTCAACACATAGGAGCTCAAGCTGCTGGGTTGTATGGAGTTGGACTTCACTGCAATGGCCACTGTGTTGTGTGGGCCAGCTGCCTAAGGGCCACGCCAAAGGGCCCTCTGGCGAGGCCCTCAGGCGCGGGCCCGACAGGCGCGGGCCCGCCTGTCGGTGGCACAATTTAAATGGAGCTGCCGCTCCCCTCCCACAGCCCGGATTGGGCTGGAGTAAGGCAGATGGAGTTGCCTCTCGCAGGAGTCCTTCCCGCCGTTGGCGGCACAATTTAAATGGAGCTGCCGCTCCCCTCCCACAGCCCGGATTGGGCTGGAGTAAGGCAGATGGAGTTGCCTCTCGCAGGAGTCCTTCCCGCCGTCGGCGGCACAATTTAAATGGAGCTGCCGCTCCCCTCCCACAGCCCGGATTGGGCTGGAGTAAGGCAGATGGAGTTGCCTCTCGCAGGAGTCCTTCCCGCCGTCGGCGGCACAATTTAAATGCAGCGATTAGATGAGCAAACATTACTGTTTCTTTTGAACTTGCATTGCCCTTAAGTTTGCTGGAATTTGGAAAGAGGCTAATCTGAAATTGCTTTGTTCTCAAGCATACAAACTACATTCAGCAATAAGACTAAACAGAGTTCCCAGATATATGAGAATATCTCTTCTTGTTCTAGCTTATTTATATACTTTCATAAAATTATTTATCCAATACTGCCAAAGACTTCCATCCAAAGATTGCCCCTAAGTATCTGAAAAATAAACAAAAACACTAACTTAAGTTGATTGAGCAAAACAAAATCTTGCTTGTCAGCAATGATGCAGGAGAAGTTTGGAAAAGAACACAAGTAGAGAGGGAAAAACTATAGTTATTTAAAGTGCTTGAAAAAGAAACTGAGAGAGATGCAAAGGGCGAGGCCACGGTCTAGGAAAGGGCAATAAATGTAATGCTTCTGGTGTCGTGAACTGGGTCACTTGGTTTCTGACAGCCCTTAGATTCCTTAAGAACCCCAAGGCCTTAAGTATACTTATGTCTCTGAAGAGACATAAATAGGCAGGGGGAATTTTAGCCAAGAAGAATCCGAGGAAGTATTGCCACCATGCCTACCCACAGATGCCTTATGCCCTCTTAGGCCTCTCACCTGAAAAGGATCTTTTAACACCACAATTAATGGGTAGCTTACACATACCGTCTGATTTCTAGTTTACCTTTTATCTCCAAGGTTATAGAGAAAGTAGTACAGGAACAATTGCAAGATCACATAGACTCATATGCTCCACTGGATCTACACCAACATGGTTTCAAACCATTTCATTATGTAGAAACTCTTCTTATTTCTTTATTTAACAGCCTCTTAACGGGTCTAGCTAAGAAAAATAGTGTTTTTCTTTTAATATTTATTGACATTTCAGCAGCTTTTGACACAATCTCTCATCCTTTAATGCTTCAGCGTCTAGAAGATATTGGATTACGCGACAACACACTTAAATGGTTTACATCCTACCTGAACAATCATATGCAATTAGTAAAATGTGGAGACAAAAAGTCATCTCAAATCCCAATTACACAAGGCGTACCACAAGAGTCAGCATTATCATCAATCCTTTTTAACATCTATATTTAACCTATATGTAAAATTATTCAACAATATGGAATAAATTACCATCTATACGCTGATGATATTATGATCTACACTGCAGTTAACCAGAATACATTTGACACTGAAATAATTGATAACTGTTTGATATGAAAAATTGGCTTACAGCTAATAACTTTAAGATAAACCCAGATAAAACAGAAGCGTTATTCATTTTAATAATCAAAACTTAATAACGCCTAAAGAAATCAATATACTAAACAAATCTATAAAGATCAGCGAGGAAGTAAAATACCTTGGTATAATCCTAGATAAACATATTAACTTAAAATCTCATATAAATAAAATTACAGCTAGAGTATACCATCATTTAAAAATCATTAGGAAACTCAAGCCAATTTTACAACTAAATCACTTTCGAACGGTATGTCAAGCAGTTATAACACCACTCCTCGACTTTGGAAATATCCTTTATCAAGGTCTTCCAAAACATACTACCCATCCCCTCCAACTGGCACAAAATACCACCGCAAGAACTATAATGATTTTCTTGCTTCAAGAATTGCATTGGCTTCCAATCACTATGAGATCGAAATACAAGAACCTTATGAACATTTTCAAAATTTTGCACGAATCATCAGCAAACGTTCTAACAACTATTATCTCTAAAGATATAGGTTCAAGACCCAGATGCTCACAGTCTACTAACAGACTTAATTCCCACTTGAATTTTAATAGAGCCAAACAAATGACATCTAATAGGGCTTTCTCCTTTATGGCACCACAACTATGGAATTCTATTCCTAATGCTTTAAGAAATCAGTTTGATATCAAAGATTTTCGAAAGTCCCTTAAAACGTACTTATTTATTGAAGCATATGGCAACTAATCTGACTCTATTAGAACAAAATGTTTTAACCATTTAAATTTTAAACTTCTTATAATGTCTAAATTATTTTAACATTTTGTAAGATTGCAGTTATTTGTTTAATGTAATTGCAATGAATTATTATGAAATGTAATTTTGCTGTAGTTTATGTAATATACTGTAACGTAGTATAATTTAATGTAATGTACTATCTTATTGTCTCCCCCCCCCTCTCAATGTAGTCCCTTTTTGTCTTGTTGACCACTTTGATTAAAGGATAAGGTGGTATATAAACTGATTAAATAAATAATAAATAAATAAATAAATCCACAAAAACGCAGACTGTGATGGTTTGACCACATTTTCAGAATGAACACCAGTCGGCTGCCATACAAACTCCTCTGGCGAGAACAACCTGTCCAATGGAGGGTTCATTGAGCAGCACTGAAGAAAACGTGGCTCAAGCAGATCGAGGAAGACCTAAGGAACCAGCAACTGACCATCGGCGAGGCCAGAAATATTGCCACCGATCACCAAGGTTAGAAGCGTATTGTGAACTACACACAGAATCCAGTGGTACTTACAGCTGTGTATTGGTTGAGAGGATGACCTGCTCACCAAATGCCAGCTAAGGATTAAAGAAGAAAGAAAGAAAAACACAAATCCTTGCAGACACTGCAGTCACAAGATCAGTCTTCAAATATTTTGAGTTTCCTACAGCACTCTCACTAGGGACAGTATATATAGACTCTAGTCACACCTGGGAGATATGTGGCCGTCCTGTTCAAAACCATACTTCTTCCTATTGGGATTGATGCTATAAACTGTTGTGAAAAAATATATATTTTAAGGACTTTACCCATATTGTTTAGATAGTTGCTGTTTTGAATGAGCACATGTCCACTTATCACTAGACCAGTTATGCCTAGTTGGATATGGGTATTGTTTACTCACATTGTGTTATACATATTGTTAAGGATCTAAATTTATATTTTTTTTTTACCTACAATTTGTTAAAAAAAATAATATGTTTGAACAATTGTTTGATGTATTTAGCAGCCTTACCAAATGAGGATACATTAGTACAGTAAAAAGGGACCTAGGTACATAGTTTGGTGGAATGATGCAAGTGATGAGAAATGTGTGAGGTGAGATGGGATATTAGTAGTGGAAGAAAAGAAGGACTTTAATAGACAGTAAACTGGTGAAGGTAATTTAATGATGTGAAGTGATGTATCTGCTTAATGAATATGTAAAGGCAAAGAAAATGAACACTCAAATCTGTTACTCTAATATTTGATTTTGATGCCGTCTCCATTACCCCCAATTTGGGAAGTCATCGAGCCCAGAAACACGCTCAACAATTGGGAATAGATACTAGGAGACAGGCTGGGTGCACCTTGTATCCTGATGAGCTTTGGAAAACCCACACTGGCCATGTGGTGCTTCCAGATGCTTTTTACCCCATTTTGCCTCTGTGTATCCAGGCCAGACACATGAAGGCAAAGGGGGATGATTTGATACATAAATTCTCACAAGATTGATACAATCCTAAATTTGCCAAAAATTGAAGATGTCTGTGCAACTTGTCTGTTACTTGTCTGATCTGTAAATAGTGCAAAAGTGCTAAACATGTGAAGATCATTCAAGGACACTAGTCATAGCCATTGGGACCCTTACTGAATTCATAAATGGATTATATCCAATGGTCTAAATTTAAAGGATTTGAACTCTTCAGGGTGATTAGTTATTTGTTTTCTGGGTGTAGAGAAACATATCCTTGTAGAAGGCAGATATTGCTACTGTTGCAAAGAAAGTGATTGAGTATTTCCTACCATCATAAGGTTCTCCAGTGATAGAGGGATAAGGAGCTTATCAAACCACAAGACAAGGCTGACACCATATGAGATAGTTACTGGTAGACCATTGAAAGCCTATCCAGCCATAGTTGTCCATAAGATTGGACTTTAGTAAATATGAATGAAATTAAGATTGTCTTATTGCAAAATCTAGTCCAGAGTGTTTAGTCTTTTCACTTAAAACTGGTTGCTGCTTTTCCGGACGAGGCCAGGAGCAATGTCACCAACTGCAATCCCAGAGATTCCAGCAGAGAGAATCACCCAGAATCCAGATGGAACAGATCATACCAAGTGCTCCTAACTACACATCACAGCAAAGTGTGAAGGAGTCCCTTCCTGGATCCATGTGTCACATTGCTGAAAGACCAAAATATCTACTTATGAGAATGAAAGGTTCAACCTTTGGGAGAAACCAAGCTTAAACTTCAGAGAAAGGTGAAGCACATTACAAGGTCCCAAAGAACTGCTAAAGAGCAGGACCAAATTATCTGAAAATGGGAAGAGGACTATTAGACTGAATGGGGACTTCTGTGAATTTTTTGTCTCATGTATTGTTATCCTTTTATTATTGTTTTCTTGTCAAGTAACTGTAATTCCAGAGCAAACCTCTGCTATTAGACTTCCAGTATCTCAGAGTTTTTGTTGGAGATCATATCCTAATTGCTTGTTTTGCCTGTGCCCTGGGTATCAGTTACTGCTATAACTTCTCTTCTCCTTTCTGCTCATACTGGTTTTGGAACTATGGTTGGCCAACGGATGGCAAATGGTGCAAAGGTTTGGGTAACATATCCAAGACCAAATTTGCAGCAGGGAGAAGTGTTTGCTGAAGGCAAAGACAATATGAATGTGTTAGCCTTATCAGGACATGATATAAATGTTGTTTAAAGCAACACTATGGGGTATGTTTACAAAACCGCGCAAATGTGCGGGGCGCACTTGAGCGTGCGTTAAGGTACCTTAGCGCACGCTAATAGTGCGTTTTTTGTGCCCCGCACGCGTGCGCGCACCCGCACAAGTGCGCTCCGCCCGCACAAGAGCGGGGCGCGCTGATGTGAGATAGAGGCGCGGAAAGGCATTTTGAGGGTGAAGGAAGGCTCCCGAGGGGTGGGGGGACGGGGTCAATGGGTGGAGAGTGGGAGGGGAGAGGCTCCCTGCACAGGAGCGGGGCTGAATTTCGGCAAAAAAAATACCGTGAGTGAAACCCTCGCGTTAGAGCTGATTTAAAGGGAAGAGAAACCATTTCCGTCAGCAATGTACAGCAAAACCGGGGAAACCTGAAAAACGTGAGCAGTGTGATACTTGTGCACAGAACAAAATAGCAAATATAAATTGAAAATGACCACAACAAATTCCAAATAAATTATAATCCAGCTGGGCAACAGTGATATTAATGGGCAACCATAAAAAACACTCCCAGGAAAGCTCCAAAAAAAAGAAATGATTTTTGGAAGGGTCTACACTCCGTAGACTCTTTCAAAAATCACTGCATTTTCTTGGAGCTTTCCTGGGAGTGTTTTTTATGTTGCCCATTGATATCACTGTTGCCCAGCTTGGTTTTGGGTTTTTTCCCCTTTTTTGGAGGTCATTTTTGAGGTTTATTTGCACCTTTGTCCCCATACAAGGTAAACGAGCCCACAGTAAAATTGTGCAGAGCAGGGTGTCTGACTCGTGCGGCCAGGTTTCCTATCTCCAGAGACTGCACTTTTCTCTGTGGCCACAGTGTGGTGCAGCGGACACAGCCAGTGCTTGTAAAACCAGAGAATCACAGGTTCAAATCCCAGCTGGGGCTCCTGCCAACCCAGTCTCCATAGCTTTACCCACCACTAAACAGTGATAGTAAAGACACTCCTTTATTGCTGAGAACATAAGCATGGTTCAAACACCCATATTTTACCCTACACCGCACACAAACAATAACAATGGGCATTACCTACAGCCGAGTCCCCCAAATTCAGTCCTGGAGTGCCACAACTCAATCAGGTCATATGTTTTTTCCCAGATAAGGACATGTCTGCATGTTGACGGAGGGTACAGGTGGTGGAGGGGGCAGTGGCTGCAAGCCACAGCAGACTGTGACCTAGGCATGTGCAGGCTGGCACCGTCCACCACAACAAACAGGCTCTGTTGGATGTACAGTCATGGACTACCCAGGGAAGGCAGCATATCTGTGGCAACACGGTGGTGCAGTGCACACAGACAGTATGTGCAGAAACAGAAGGTCACAGGTTCAAAGGCCAGCTGGGGCTACCTCCAATCCTGTCCATGTATTTTTCCCAAAACTAAACCGTGATAGTAAGGACAAACCTTTATTGCTGAGAACATACGCATGGTTAATACGCCTATATTTTACCCCACCGAGCACAGACACCATAAACAGGCGAATTACCTAGAGCAGAGTCTCCCAAATGCAGTCCTGGAGGGCCCCACACCATTCAGGTTCCATGCTGCCTCTAATAAAGATGCCTGTGCTGCATATCTATGCACCACCCCCATGGTATGCAGATGTAGTTCATGCATATTTATGAGGGACAGCATGAAAACCCGAACAGTGTTTGGAACACCAGGACTGGAGTTGGGAAACTCTGCCGTAAAGCAGCAGCCAACAGGGCCAGACACACACACACACACACCCACAGGCCCCATTGACCAATGCCTCCTGGAGAGGCAGGACATTGGGCCCTGCCTGTAGCTCCCAATACTAGCAGTTGCATACCTTAGCAATGCCACCCTACACATGGGTATATGGTACACAGCTATCAAATGTTTCCCATGATAACTGGCAGATATCAATTCTTACGTTAAGCACATTTTGCTCCTTGGGCTCCACCATAACAATCATTCTGATGTCTGCGGTGTTTTATTTATTTTATTTATTTATTTAGTATACATTTGTATACCGCTACTTCCAGCGATCAGCAGCGGTTTTTTTTTTTTTTTTTTTTGATTACAGATTGGAAATTGTCAAATCATGACAGGAAATTTTTGAGGTATAAACACATTGATTAGACAGGAAAGCACAGCACACAGAGAACTATTTTACAGGGAACATGGGCTATGGAGGGTTAAGTGGCTTGCCCAAGACCACAAGGAGCACCTGTGGGACTAGAAACCCCAGTCCTTCCGGCCCAAGGTTGCTGTCCTCTAGTGGGATTTGAACCCCCGACCTTCCGGCCTGAAGTACCTTGACCCAACCACTAGGCTACTCCTCCACTCCTGTGTGCTGCAGGTCTGGTCTCTGACAGTGTTTACCGCCCTGGGGAGTGACCCCCAACAGTATTGCGTACCATATCCATGCCTGTACTGTGCCCAGGACTGGTGTGGTGGGTATGGCTGCTGAACCCCTCTATAGTAGCACAATGCTGGCATAGGTGTGGGGGTGGCTGTCTGTCTATCCAGTGTGTGGTGGCTGCAAACACCTTCCACAGCCCACACTGCCAGCAATGTTGCCAGTATTGGGCTGCCAATATGCATAATGAGGAGCAAGGTACCATGGGTATAGGCCGGACAGGGTGGCCTGGCCAGGGTGCATCTGCACAGGGCAGAGGGCACTGACTGGGACATTTTAGTGCCCGGCCACCACCTACACAGACAGGGTGACCTCAGTATGTCCTGCTGAGAGATCACTCTCACCCTGACTGTGCAGTGACCACAGCATGGCTAGGCACCCCCATAGTGCTATGTAGTATTTCTCTCATGTGATAGATATGGGTTTTCTTTTGGGGCTCAGTCACTGATTTATCTGCTTGCTGTGCATGCATCTCCACTGGGAACATGCACTGTGGACTAACTAGCACACTGTTTGCAGCTGGTATGTGTTGATGGAGCAGCTTGCAGGGTGCAGTGGCTGATGACTTGCTGCTGGAGAATATCAAATGGTGGTGGGGTGCAGCTCACCATATCCAGGCCTAATGTCTGTCTGCTATTGTGTGATGGATGTGTATAAAGCTGCATTGACTGCCCTGTGGGGTGTCTGTTTCTCAGCAGGACTGGGGTTGATGGTCCCCTCTACTGCTACCTTTGCAGGGAGGTAGAATGTGGATTTATTGATGGGAGGCCCTGTTTGCCACCCGTGGTGGTGGTGGTGCATGGCCCACCTGGGGATCCATGGGGGGCTACACCTGACTGAAGCAGACTGATATCCAAGGTGTTTGTGCAGAAACTACCTATCACACACATTAACACTGCTTTGGACCTCCAGCATAGTCTCTTTCAGCCATGGAAGGTGTTGTGGACCTGGTCCTGGGCGCCTCACCGCACCCTCAGGGTGAGCACAGTACCCCCACAATGTGATGGTGTGTAGCTACTCTGTGCCAGTAAAACACACGGTCAGTACCCCCTACCAGGCCGAGGTGGTGTGTGGGTGCACATGGTCACTTCCCTCTACCAGGCCGAGGTGCTGTGGGGGTGCATTGCCCATCTTGTGTTAATCTGTGGACAGCTGATTTGCATGTGCAGTGCATCATGGGTATGGGTGGGCTAACCCTATCCTGGTGACCACAGCAGACTGTCTGTGTGGTGACGTGCATGCTCTCTGCAGCCAGCCAGGGGCTTGTTAGCAGCTGTAGAGCTGTAGCCCAATGGTTATTTCACTGCTTCTGAAACCAGAGGTCATGGGTTGGAACCCACAGTGGGGTTATTTGATAGGGTTATCCAGTGCATTATCTCTTTTTAATGTACATATTTTGATGCCAGCAAAAACACCCTCAGCGTACTGTACCCATAAGGTGCCTCTGAGGGTGCTTTATAGGGCACCCTATAGGGCACCTTATGGTTCCCGTCCATATAAGGTGCACTATACATTATCCTGTGACACAACCAATAGGGTGCCCTATAGGGGACATTTTAGGGTGCTGTGGCAGACAGTGCAATTTATAATGTGCCCTATGGAGTGCCTTATAGGGTGCCTTATATGGCACCTTCAATTACGGCACGTGAGGGCGTGTTTGCTGGCAGCAATTAATAACATAAAAATAAAGTGCTGCAGGACAAAATATGTACAATATAAAGCTGATGCCACAGCCAGCCTTATGTATTAGGCACACTGGGGAGCAAACTCATGACCCCTGTATCAGCAGTCAGTGCCTTAACCATTGTGCTCCACTGCTGCTCCTCCTTGCCTGTCAGCGCACCTACTTATGCTTTTCATTCCTTAAACTGCACAGTGCTGCCATAAAAAACAGTACACTGACCTTGCGGTACCTCATACGGCACCCTCTAAAGCGCCCTATAAGCAACATTCTAGGGTGCCTTGGCTGACAGTGTACTTTAAAATGTGCCTTATAGGGCGCCTTATGTTAACACGCTTTGAGAGTGCGTTTGCTAGTAGTGATAATTAAAATATGAATAAAATGCCTCCTAAAGCAATCTTCCCCATAATATGTTATGCCTCAGCCAGCCTTGTTCATGGGGCACTTTGGGGATTGAACACCTGATTCCTGCACCATTGGTCAGTGTCTTAACCATCGTGCTGTGGTTCTGCTCCTGTGTTTGCACATCAGCGCGCCGCCTTATGCCGCCCAATATTAAAAAGCCTCCTAAAACATTAGCGCCCCGCCTTATGCCACCCATCATTTAAATGCCTCCTAAAATAATACCTCAGCCAGCCATCTTCAGTGAGCATTGTGGGGGATTGAACCCCTGATCCCTGCACTATTGGTCAGTGTCTTAACCATTGTGCTGTGGCTCTGTTTTTCTTCTTGCACCTCAGCGCGCTGCTTATACCATTTAGTATTATAATGCCTTCATAAACATCAGCGCGCCGCCTTATGCCGCCCAGTATTAATATGCCGCCAAAAACAGCACGCCGCCTTATGCCGCCCAGTATTTCTGCGCCTCATAAATTAACACCTTAGCCAGCCGTCTTCATTGGGCACTGTGGGGGATTGAACCCCTGATCCCTGCACTGTTGGTCAGTGTCAATGTTCCCTCTAATTTTCTGTAGGCTGTGTGCGCATAAAATATCAGCTGTGTGCAGCTTTTGAAGGAACGTTACATTTTTGTGCGCCACATAACGACACTCGGAGTTATATACTTTAAAATTTGACTACACGTCAGAATACAGTATGTACACCACATTGATTTTAATCAAATTAAATTAAAATAGATGATTACTAAATGAAGTGGGAAATTTCTAGTAATTACAATCATAACTTTTAAATTTTAAGACATCTGTGTTGTTTTCTATCAGAATCAGAGCTGTAATTTTTGTGTGCTCTGTTGTAAAGTATGTGTGCTTGCTTGGCAAGGTGTGTGTGTGTGCACACGTGCACAGCTTAGAGGGAACAGTGGTCAGTGTCTTAACCATTGTGCTGTGGCTCTGCTCTTTTTCTTGCAGTTCAGCGCGCCACTTATGCCTCCCGCGCAGCTATCTCATGCGCTAAGGTGCGGGGCGCACATGGGCGCCGTGCACCTTAGCGCATATGTAAATTCCGGCTTTTCTTTTTCAGGACGGAACGCCCACTCCTTATATGGCACCCGCACACTACCGGGGCCCGCACTTTACCAGGGTTTTAGTAAACATGCCCCTATGTAAACAAGCAACTCTGTAAACATATGTGAATGGAAACGTACCATAGTCAAACTATACTTCTATAACCCAGACTACAATGCATTCTTTATGTATTCTTACTTATTGTATTTCCAAGCGAGCTATGAGGGCAACTCGGTCAGTGCTTATGTACAATATACTTGCTGATTCATGGGTGGAATGTAATAGAGATTAAAAAGATTTGTTAGAATCAGCAAGGGATATTGAACTTTTGAACCACCCTGTATGTGAGGAATCATGTTGAGCCAGCTGTACCTGAATTGATTACTCCGTAGACCCTTCAAAAAATCATTTCTTTTTTTGGAGCTTTCCTGGGAGTGTTTCTTACTGCTGCCAATTGATATCACTATTGGCCGGCTTGGTTATGTTTTTTCCCCCTTTTTTCGAGGTCATTTTTAATGTTTATTTGCCCTTTTGTCTCAAAACACGGTGAATGAGCCCATAGTGAATTGTGCAGGGCAGGGTTCTGGACTCCTTTGGCCAGGTTTCCTATCTGCCAGGGACTGTACTGTCTCTGTGGCTACAGTGTGGTGCAGTGCACAATGACAGTGTGTGCAGGAGCCAAAAGTCTGACCAGTTCAAGTCCCAGCTGTGGCTTCTGCTAACCCAGTCCCCATATTTTACCCACCACTAAACCATAATAGTAAAGATGAACCTTTATTGCAGAGAACATAAGCCTGGTCCAAACACCTCTATTTTACCCTACAGAGCACAGACACCAGATACATGCACATTACCTAGACCACAGTCCCCTAAATGCAGTCCTGGAGGCCCACATATCATTCAGCTTTGCTGCTGTCTCCAATATAAGGCCATGTCAGCATGGTGGCAGAGGGGTAATGTTGGCAGAGGGGGCAGCGGCTGGTGCCCACAGCAGACCATGGCCTAGCCCTGTCCAGGTGGGTGCACTGCAACAAACAGGCCCTGTCGGATGTACAGTCATGGACTCCCCAGGGAATGCAGCATATCTGTGGCAACATGGTGGCGCAGTGCACACAGGCAGTGTGTGCAAGAACAGATGATCACAGGTTCAAATCCCTGCTGTGGCACCTGCCACCCCAATCCTCTTATGTTACCTATGAAGAAAACATGGTAGTAAAGACTGAACCTGTATTGCTGGGAACAGAAACATGCTTCAAATGTATATATTTTACCCCATAGAGCACAAACACCATAAACATGTGCGGTACCTAGAGCAGAGTCCCCCAAAGGCAGTCCTGGAGTGCCAAGAACCATTCAGGTTCCATGCTGTTTCCAATACATATGTCGGTGCTGCATCTCCATGCACCACCCCCATGGTATGCAGATGTATCTCATGCATATTCATGAGGGACAGCATGAAAACCCGAACAGTGTTTGGCACACCAGGACTGGAGTTGGGAACCTCTGCCGTAAAGCAGCAGCCAACAGGGGCAGACACGCCTGCACCCACAGGCCCAATTATCCAAAGCCACCTGGAGAGGCAGGGCTTCGGGCCCTGTTTCCTTCCCAGAATACTAGCACTTGCATACCTTCGCAATGCCACCCTACGCCTGGGAATACGGTACACATCTATCAAAAGGTTGCCATGAGTAATGGTAGATAGCAATTCCTCAGTTAATCTCAGGTCCTGTGTCTGACAGTGTTTGCCACCCTGGGGGGTGACATCCACAGTATTGCGTGCCCTAGCCATGCCTGTACTGTGCCCAGGACTGGTGTCCTGGCCAGGGCTGCCACACACCTCTATAGTAGCACAATGCTGGCATAGGTGTGGGAGTGTGTGTCTGTCCATCCAGTGTGTGGTGGCTGCAAACACCCTCTGCAGCCCACACTGCCAGCACTGTTACCAGTATTGGCCAGCCAATGTGCATAATGAGGAGCAAGGTACCATGGATATAGCCCTGACAGGGTGGCCTGGCCAGGATGCATCTGCACAGGGCATAGGGCAATGGCTGGGACATTGTAGTGCCTGGCCACCACCTGCACAGACAGGGTGGCCACAGCATGTCCTGCTGGGAGATCACTCTCACCCTGACTGAGCAGTGACCACGGCATGGCTGGGTTCCCCCATAGTGCTATACAGCACTGTTGTTGTGTGATATTTATGGGTTCTCTTTTGGGGCCCAATCGCTGACTTCTCTGCTTGGTGTGTTTGCTGGCATCCCAGTTCTGGGTGCATGCATCTTCTCCAGGTACATGCACTATGGACTAGCTTGCAGACTGTCTGCAGCTAGTATGTGTCTTGCTGGAGCACCTTGCAGGGTGCAGTGGCTGGAGGCCTGCTGCTGGTGAATGTCAGATAGTGGTGGGGTGAGTTGGGCATTTCCAGGCCTACTGTCTGTCTGCTATTGCTTTATGGGTGGGTACAGATTGGCATTGACTGCCCTGTAGGGTGTCTGTTCCCCAGCAGGCCTGGGGTTGCTGGTCCCCTCTACTGCCAACATTGCAGGGTGGTAGAATGTGTATCTGTTGGTGGGAGACCCTGTTTCCCACCCTCAGCCCCAGGGGGTGGGTTGGGTGGTGGTACATATTCCACCTATGGGTCCATCAGGGCTAAACCTGACAGGGAGGTACAGATATATCCAAGATGTGTCTGCAGGACCTAGCTACTTCACTAACACTAGCACTAGCTGGAGACCTGCAGCATGGCCTACTTCTGCCATGGAAGGTGCTGTGGACCTGGTGCTGGGTGCCCCACCTCACCCTCAGAGTGAGCGCAGTACCCGCACACTGTGACGGTGTGTAGCTACTCTGTACCAGTAACACACACGGTCAGTACCCCCTACCAGGCCTAGGTGCTGTGGGGGTGCATACCCCATCTTCAGTTCATCTGTAGACTGCTGCTTTGCATGTGCAGTGCATCCTGGGTGCGAGAGGACTACCCCTACCCTGGTAGCCGCAGCACAGTCTGCAGAAGTTATTTGGTAGCCAGACAGACATCTCTTTGCAGGTATAGACCTGTAGCCCACTGGTGACTGCACTGCCTGTGGAGCCAGAGGTTGGTGGTTCAAATCCATAGTGGGTTTCTTTATGTTATTTACTTTATTTATTTACATTCCCCCATATACCGCGCTAGTCTGCACCACTGCGGTTTACATTGCACAAACTGGACATACATTGCACAGGGCATTCTAACTTGGTGATACGTATTTTACAGGGTACATGGGGGGGCTGTCTGGGGCAGTTTGTGTGTAATTTCAAGTAGTACAGCCAGCAGAAACACGCTCACAGTGCTGTAACCTTTCGGTGCCTCATAGGGCGCCCCATACAAGCACCTTCTAAGGCTCCCTATGGGCAACATTATAGGGTGCCTTGGCGGACAGTGCACTTTATGATATGCCCTCTGGAGTGCCCTCTGCGGCACCGTATGTTACGGCACTGTGAGGGTGTGTTTGCTGGCAGCACTAATTAAAATAGAAATAAAATGCCTCCTACAACAATCTTACCCATAACAGGCAATGCCTCAGCCAGCCTTCTTCATTAGGCACAGTGGGGGATTGAACCCATGGCCCCTGCATCATTGGTCAGTGTCTTAACCATTGTGCTACACTGCTACTCTTCTTTGCATCTCAGGGCACTTACTTATGATTTTCATTCGTTGAACTGCACAGTGCTGCTATCAAAAACAGTGCTGTGACCTTGCGGTGCCTCATACGGCACCCTATAAAGCGCCCTGTAAGCAACATTGTAGGGTGCCTTGGCAGACAGTGCACTTTACAATGTGCCCTCTGGTTTACCTTATGGGGTGCCTTATGTTACAGCGCTTTGGAGGTACATCTGCTAGCACCAGTACATAAAATAAAAATAAAATGCCTCAGAATGCAATCTTGCCCATAAAAGATACTGCCTCCGCCAGCCTTCTTCATTGGGCACAGTGGGGGATTGAACCCATGGCCACTGCACCAGCAGTCAGTGTCTTAACCATTGTACTGTGGCTCTGTTTGTTTCTGTGTACATCAGCGAGCCACTTAGCCTTGCCACGCACTAATGTGCACGGCGCACTTTAGCACGCCGCGCACAAGTGCAATCGCTTACTCCCGGTTTTTTTCTTTTTGGAGATTGGAACACCCATTCCTTATATGGCATCCGCACACTACCGCACCTCGCACATTTGCGGGGTTTTAGTAAACATACCCCTCTATCTTCGCCCTAAGGGCAGTATTGTCTTTAACCAAGGAACACGTTAAAACTCGTTTTGGACCAGCGTATGTTTTAAATACATAAGGTTTCCATACTTACTACTCAACTGTTTACTAATTAATGGTTATAAATTCAATGGAACTATGTTTAGCTATTATCGTTATGTCAAAAAGCATTATATACAGATTTTTTATCTGAGATCTAGTTAGTTTAATAGGTATTCGAAGTTTGCTGATTTTGATGGTACTGGCGGCTCAACATAAAAAGATCACAAAAAAATAGTAAGTAGCTTATAATGCTGTAATAGCTACTATTTTGCAAATAAAAGTATTTGTATACTTTAGAAAATAGGTTTAGATAACTGTAAGTTACTTAGTATCAGAGTGATTGGTGCGTATATCGGCCTTGTATGTTTTTCATATGCTGGGCTAATATGTTGTCGAAACTAATTGCTGTCAAACATTCTGTTCTAGGTGTTTCAATGATGCAATATCGATGCACTGCTTCAGAAGTGTTTTCACGTGTATCATATTCCGCCATCAGAATGGGCTGTTGACAAACTATATTATATCATAATAAAGTGTTTTAAATGAAAACTGCAGTTTCAATAGTATCATACAGTATGTTTACGTCAATGAATATTGGAACTGAATCCTATCTTTTCTGAAGACGGACAATATACTATATTGGACCAGTGTATGAAAAACATACACTATGTGAAACTTCTATTTTCTGCAAAGTTTTAATATTTTTTATTATTGCCAGTATTTCATAGTTGTTTGAGTGTAACAAATCTAATAAATCATCCAAAACAGAGAAAGAATATGCGAGCTGTCCAAAACGGGTTAAGTCAGAAACCTGTTCAAGCTTCTGGTCCGAAACAATTAACTTAGCTTTAGTTTCCGAAACATCACTACTAACCATTTGGATAGTCTCCTCAAGGGATGAAATTCTTGTAGAGGAAAGAGTTAGCTGCTGTCCAACAACTTCAGATAATTGAGATATCGCATCCCAAAAGTCACAGAAACAGGACGGGCAATTTTCAGGGAAAAAGCAGATGAAGCAGACTTGAATGTCCCCGATTATACCTTTCAACTCCATAGCATAACTCACTGCCTGAGTAGGGTTCCCGCTCGATGAAGACAATGTCTCCACAGGCATAACAGCCTGGTGATCACCTGGCTGGCCTCCGGCGGACTCTTCCGCCAAGTCCCGCTCCAACATCACAGATACACACAATCCAGGTGAAACTGCAGCCTCACTCGACGATGGGCACACCGCGGAGCCTGGGAAGGCGGGAGGAACATGCCCATTAGGGGAGAGAGAGACATCTAAGGCAGAGAGCACCGAGAACTCCTCCACCGGTGCCTCCAAGCCTTCTCAAATCCCCTGAATCTGGTCCTCCAATAACCGAACATAACGGTCCATAGGCCCCACACTAGTAGGCAAGGGCTCCGCGGGAGAAGCCCTGTGTTTGCCCTTCCATTTAGGCATTCTCAGCTAGATCATCACCATCGCCATCTTGCAAATTAGCCACTGCCCATTTGCTCTTAACTTAATATCCAAATGAACCAATAACAAGACCTCCAACAAAGAGTGATTGCCGAAACTCAGCCGAGTTGAGTCCATTTATTTATTTATTTATTTAGCAAGCATTTGTAGCCCGCTCCTTCCAGCGATCAGAAGCGGGTAGGATTACTATTGTGAAACTGCCGAATCAAGGCAGGTACAAATTTTGTTTACATACAGATTGTCAGAAAAGCACATCATACAGAGTTAACACTTCTTAGCTATGGGGGAGTTCATTTACATATATACATAAATACATATATACAGGATAATCTTCTTGGACTGTCGAATCAAGGCAGGTACAAATTTTGCTTACATACAGATTGTCAGAAAAGCACATCATACAGAGTTAACACTTCTTAGCTAAGGGGAGTTCATTTACAGATATACATAAATACATATATACAGGATAATCTTCTTGGACACAGTGGTCAGGGGCTGCTCCTTCTGTGGGTTTAGTTCAGGTTGAAATGTGATTGGAAAATGTGCGTTTTGAGTTTCTTTCTGAAGTCTAGAAGGTCATTGCTAGCTCGTAGTTCTGGTGGGAGTTGGTTCCACAGTGTTGGCGCCACATATGAGAAAGCCCTGTGGCTGGTGTTAGTTTTGGCAGATCTTATATCTGTTGGAGTGTGAAGGATGTTGGAATTGTGGGTTCTTCTGTTTCGGGTAGGAGGTTGCAATCTTACTAGGTTGTTGAGGAAGGAAGGTGCTAAGTTGTGGATGAGTTTGAAGGTGGTTGTTAGTATTTTGTATTTTGTGCGAGCTGTTATGGGTAGCCAGTGTAATTGAATTAGCACTGGTGTGATGTGGTCACTTAGATTTTTCTTCATTATGACCCTGGCAGCTACATTTTGTGCCATTTGTAATATGTTTAGGGTTTTTTTTAGGTAAACCTTGTAGGATGGCGTTGCAGTAGTCAAAATGTGGCATGATGAGTGCTTGGGCCACTGTTCTGAAGTCTTGGGGATCAATAATATTCCGAATGGGTTGGAGCACTCTAAGCTTGTGGAAAACTGCTCTGTTGGTCTTTCGGAGGTGTTTTTCCATCTTTAGGTCACAGTCAAATGTGACTCCTAGATACTTTATTTCTTTTTTTGTTTGGTAAGTGTTGTTACATAGTGTTATTGATGTGGGAGGGTCAAAATTCGGTTCTTTGGAGATATACATTACTTCGGTTTTTTTGTGATTAATTGACATGCTACTTTGTTGTAACCAGTCTTGCATCTCTCCGATACATGTCTCCAGTGGGTTGTAGTCTGGGTTTTTAGTGTCTAGTTGTGTGTATAGCATGATATCATCGGCATAGATGTGGTAATTAATTTCGTGCCGTGAGAAAAATTTTGCATAGTGGCTGCATATATATGTTAAACAGAAGTGCTGAGAGAGCAGAGCCTTGGGGGATTCCCTGTGTTTGTGAGAAAGATTCTGCTTTTTCTCCGTTGAATTGAACCTGTTGTGTTCGATTTGAGATGTAGGATGAGAACCATTTTAGTGGAGTTCCTGTTATTCCTATTGATGTTCTTATGTCCATAATAAAATCTAAGAATCTTTGAGAGTCTCAGCTATATCATTTTCCACTGTTGTCTTCCTTTGCATCTACTCATTGCTTATACACAGAGAGACCCTTCTCTTTGTACCATTGTGAATATGAATTAGTGGAGCAGGAGCAAGTGAAGGCTTCTTCTGCCCCTTGTGGATTCAAGGATGAAGTAAGCTGTAGAATGGATGACCTGGAATGAGATTAAATAAGGAAGGGCCAGCTTTCATTGAATGGAATCTTTAGGAAATTATATCAGGAAACAGGTAATGTGTTCACAATCTGTTATTGCACCCTTTATCAATTCCTTGCCTAGTAAGAATTTAGCATCAACAAACTTAGAAAGCACATTTTGGGGGTAATTTTCTAAAGGATTTTTCATGTGTAAAATGACTCATGAAATGACTCAATGCATAAAAGAACATGTGATGACAAGCACTGGCAATTGGCAATTTAAGCACGTTGTTTATAAAATAAACCTTACATGCATTTACAGCTGCTTAGAAGCAGGTGTAAATCTACATGCATACAGTAGTGTGTACTGTATGCATGTAGATTTACACCCGCTTCTAAGCAGTTGTAAATGCATGTAAAGTCATTTTACCCGGAGCCAATAGGCTCGATTCTGTTCTAGATGTAGATCCCCTCTGTGCATCTGGTCTGAACCGGACACACAGAGGGGATCGTGATTCTGATCCTGCGGGGCACATCTAGCCCCGTGATATCAGAATCACAAACAGCAATGTACATGCAGGCGGGACTGCGATTCAGTCCGGACTGCATGTACATTAGAAATTCGACTAACTCGGTCAGGGCTTTTAAATGGAGTCACGGTGCCATGGTGTCCTGTTGCCATGGCACCGCTACTCCATTTAAAAGCTGCGATGCTGGCCGCCAAGAAAAAGAGTTTATTTCCTACAGCCCGACCCCTGATCTGGCCTCCTAAGGCCAGGGTTGGGCTGCAGGGAATAAACTCCGGGCCTTTAAAAAAAAGCATTAGACATTAGAATTGGCCCTGTACGTCCAGGGCCAGCGACTGCCCACTGCCCGCCCACACTCCGCCCCGTGCCACCCATTCCTCTACCCTGTCTAACTTCCCCACAAACCGGCGGGGAAGTTATTTGGGGGCAGGTGAAACCACGAATAGCGGGGATGGGCCATCCATCCCCACTATTTGTGGTTCAGAATAACCCCCAATGTGTCTTTATAAAATAGGCTCAACATAGGGGACCGTTTACCTTTCACACATAGGCAACCTGTTACAAAATTGCCCTACACATATTTCTAAAGATACCTTGATATTTAACTGGATAAAATATTAAAACTTAAATCTTAAGGTGGTGATTTTAGAAGCCCTGTTTATGTTTCTAAACATGGTTGTGGCGGCAGGAAAACATGTAAGCTGCATCCATGTTTGAAACGTGATTTTAGAAAGGCGGTGATTTAGACATTTTTATAGTGGGGATGTGTATCTTTAAACATTTTGGATGGAGGCATTCCCGGGGGCATGCTGTGGGTAGGGCCAAAGAACACATGAGGATCTCCCATTTCATATGGGGGCTCCACATGTGCGACCACAATTGCCGATGTCCAGATTTATAACTGTCCCCTGGAACGAACACATTTTTAAAATGTGCTCTATTTGCTATCTGTTTACAGGAGAGATTAAGAAAGATATTCTCCTTTAATAACTCAATGTTTATTTCCCTCTCAGTAATGGAAAGGCAGCAATAGAATGTTCTCTCTAATTAAGGAGCCCTTTCACTAAAGGCCGCTAGCTAGTTAACAGTTGTTTTAGTGTGTGGCAACTGGCAGCTGAGAATGCTAATGCACATGCCAACCAATTACTGGCCAATAAAACACATGGTTAATGGCCATGGTTCACTAGTGGGAGGCTTAGAGGTAACGTGCGAATGGCGAACACATTGCTGGTAGTGGAAGGGCAATCTCTGCACTCTCAGTAGCGATGTGACAATTAGCATGAGTGAACATAGCAATACCACTATGGATGTCAATAGATGCACCTGCATTAAACATGCTACACTTTCAGCTGCTGGATTGTTCGCTAACTGTGTGGAATTTGCTATGCATGCTCCTGGAAGATAGTGTTTAATGATTACATTTACTGTGCATTAGTTTTCTGCTAAAACCAAACCAAACCATAAGTGCAACCATTTAGTTAAATAGCCTCTTTGTTTGCAAAATTTTACTCCTACTACTACTACTGAACATTTGTATAGCGCTAAAAGACATATGCAACGCTGCACAGACACATGTAAAAGATGGTCCCTGCTCATCAGAGCTTATAATCTTGTCAAGACAGATAACATAGTAGCTGTAGACATGGGATACATCTAGGGGGAATGGTAAGGAAACACAAAGGAGATCAGGTGCGTCAAGATACGAAAGTGGCAGCAAAAAGGTGAGTTTTCAGCCTGGATTTCAAAAGGGTCAGAGAAGGCGCCTGACATACAGAATAAGGCAGTTTGTTCCAGGCATATGGAGCAGCAAGGTGAAAGGAGCAAAGTCTGGAGTTAGCAATAGAAGAGAAGGGCACAGATAGAAACAATTTGCCAGAAGAGTTGAGTTTCCGGGGAGGGTATAAGGAGAGATAAGAGAGGAAAGGTAGTGAGCAGCTGCAGAGTAAATGCACTTATAGGTCAGCAGAAGAAGTTTGAACTGAAAGTGGAAATGGACAGGGAGCTAATGAAGTGACTTGGGTATTATGAGCATGATGAGACTGGCGGAAGATTAGCTGTGCAGCTGACTGTTGAACAGATTTGAAGGGGAGAGAAATGATTCAGAGGGAGACCAGCAAGGACTAGGTTACAATAGTCTAGACAGGAGGTGACTAAGGAGTGGATAAGTGTCTTAGTACTGTGTTCATGAAGAAACACCAGGTTTTAGCTATCAGTTGGATGTGTGAGGAGAAGGAGAGAGAGGAGTCAAAGATGATCCCAAGGTTGCAAGCTGAGGAGGCAGGGATGAGTAGAGAGTTATCTACAGAGAATGAGAAAGGAGGAAAGGGAGAGGAAAGTTTAGGGGGGAAAAAGGTAGCTCAGTTTTGGCCATGTTCATTTTCAAGTGGCAGTGAGACATCCAAGCAGCAATGTCAGAAAAGCAGGCAGAAATCCTGGCCTGGATTGCTGGAGAGATTTCAAGCGTAGAAAGGTAGATCTCAGAATCAACAGCATAAAGATAGTACTGAAAGCCATGGGAAGAGATGAGCGCACCAAGGAACTGGGTACAGACACAGAAACGGAGTGGACCCAAGACAGATCCTTGGGGTACACCAACTGAGAGGGGGATAGCAGTAGAGGAGGATCCACCAGAACAAACACTGAAAGAGCAGTGGGAGAGATAAGAAGAGTACCAGGATAACACAGAGCCCTTAAAACCAAGTGAGAACAAGGTATCGAGGAGAAGGTGGTTGTCAACAGTGACAAAATCAGCAGAAAGGTAAAAAAGGATGAGAATTGAGTAAAGACCCTTGGAGTTTGCCAGGAACAGGTCACTGGAGACTTTGGCAAAAGCCATTTCAGTAGAATGTAAAGGACAAAATTCACACTGTAGAGGATCCAGAAGGACTTGAGAGGTGAGAAATTGAGGCAACAGCAGTGAGCCACACATTCAAGTAATTTAGAAACAAAGGGGAGGAGGGAGATAGGTCAATACTGAGAAGGACAGGTAGGGTCTAGTGAAGGTTTCTTGAGGAGAGGAGTGACCACAGCATGCTTGAAGGCTGCAGGGAAAATTGAAGTGGAGAGCAATAGGTTGAGAATATGAGAGATGGAAGGGACTACAGTGGAGGAGATGGAACTAAGGAGACGAGTGGTAAAAGGATCAGAGGAGGAGGTAGTGAGTTTGAATGAGGAAAGAATATAAGTGGCTTCTTCCTCGGAGATCATAGAAAGGGAAGAAAGGGAAGCAGAGGTAGGGGGAGAATTTGGGAGTGAAGTGATGGAGGAGGCGAAGTAGCTGGCCTCATGGGGAATTGGAGTGTGATCTTGTAGATTTTGTCACGGAAGTAGTTAGCCAGGGTTTGGGCAGAAATGGAGGGAGGGGAGCAAGAACATCCAGAGCAGAGGAGAGTGCAGTTTTATAGGAAGCTACTGCCTCATCAACAGACTCAGATGACATAGTGGAGGAAAGAGGTGATGAGACAGTGGAGGAGAGAGCCAATGGGTCAATAGCATGAAGATTTCTAAAAAGGTTGGAGGAAACAGAGAGAGGTTGAGGCGGTGAGTGATAAAGAGTGAAGCTTAGCAAGTGATGATCTGATAAGGGAAGAAATGAGGTACAGAAGTTTGAGGGTAAGCAATTACAGAAGAATAGAAGGTTGAGGCAATGACCGTCCTGGTGAGTAGGGGCAGTAGAGCAAAGCTGGAGGTTGAATGATGAGGCAAGGGAGAGGAGCTTTAAAGCATAAGGGTCAGAGGGTTTATCAACGTGAATGTTAAAATCCCAGAGAATAAGGAAGGGGGAAAATGAATCCAGAAAGAAGGAAAGCCATGAGTCAAAGCCAGAGAGAAAGGTAGAGGTGGACTTGTCAGGGGGTCAATAAATTACAGCTAATTGGAGAGGTAGTGAAGTAAAGCCAGATGGAGTGGACTTCAAAGGAGAGAAAGGAGTTAGACTGAGGGAGAAGGAGGAGTTGAAATTAACAGGAAGAAGAGAGTAGAAGCCCAACAACACCACTACGGCCAGTGGGATGAGGCATGTGGTAGAATTGATAACTGCCATGACAGAGAGTAGCGGCTGAAGCTGGGTCCTCTGGGAGGAGCCAGGTTTCCATTAGAGCAAGAAGATGGAGAGCATTAGAGATAAAGAGATCATGAGTAAAGGCAACTTTATTTGAGAGGGAGAGAGGAGGGGGAAAGGAGAAGGATATGAATAAGATTAGAACTGTTGCATGAGGATCTGTTCTGAGAGTGTGACAAAAAGTCTAGGGGGGCCAGGGTTGGGATTTATATCTCCTGAAGAGAGAAGGATAATTAGTAGAATAATGTGGGGCAGAGAGGAGACAGCACAGTAGTAACGAGGGAGAGGTTGTTTCAGAGAGAGAGGAGATGGTTGAATGAGAGGTAGAAAGTAGTGAAACACAAGAGCTGAAGATAGGGTAGATGACAGGATAGTGGGGGAAGTGAGGATTGTAAAGGAGGAGGGGCTTGAAGGTATTGGTGGGAGGGGAGACAATTAGGGAGTATGAGTAATAGAGAAAGTGTTGAGGAGCCGTAAAAAGAGAGATGAAGAGGAAAACAGAAGTCAGAAGAAATACAAGGATAGGTGGCAGAAATTGCAGGGAATAAGGTGCACCTGTGAGTGATTGTGGTAATGAGCACAGGGCCATTATAAGAGACTATAAGCCAGGGGTGGGTGGGCTGTGGGGAGGGAGGGTTGGATAACAATGAAGAGAGGAGAGAGAGATACACACACAGCTGAAAACAAGGAGGGAGAGCTGAACAAGATCACAAACAAAAATACTGAACAGTAAGGCACTTTAACAATGATAAATAAATAATATATACAGGCAGATTGAACTTACAAGCAGGCGGTTACAAAATCAGACCTTAGCCAAGAGCTAGCAGCACAATGTTTGAGCACACGTGGGGAATGGGGCAGCAATGCTTCAATGGGGGGGGGGGGGAGCAAGTGGTGGGATTCAATCTGACCAGGAACCAGTTCAGATCAATCCTGCCACTAAAGAAGCCTAGTGGGTAGCTTCCCCCCCTCCCCCCCCCCCACTGTGGTCAATTCACGTGGGTGGGGGGATTCCATTGGGATGCTGTTTTTGGCCCGGTTCGGCTAACCTGGCCTATAAAAAGAACCGGTTCACGTGAACCGAGCCGGACCGACTGGATCCCACCACTGGGGGAGGAGGTTTAGAATTTCAGCCCACAGTAAAAGGAGACTGGCAGAGAGGGGGTGATTTTAAACTCAGAGAAGGCTGCAGAGAGCAGAGGTAGAGTGGATAAGGCAATTGAAATTAATACTTGATCTCCAAAAGCAGAGACCAGTGAGAGAAAGAGAGAGAGAGGGAGCTGGGAAGTTACAGTTGATTATGAGGAGAGAGAGACCCAGCCAAAAACAGAGAGAAAGAGAGAGAGAGCTGAACAAGATCACAAACAAAAATATTGAAAAGTGTCCCTATTCCGACTTGGCCATATAGAGATGTGTAAGATGCTAGAATTTACACACCAGCTTCTCACATGTGTATGTTTCTAAACTCTCAGGCCCATGCACGTGTTTTTCAGAAATGTCTCCATTTTCAGCAGCAGAGTTTCAAAAATTCTTGTACAAATCTACACTTTGCAGCCTGGATGTTTCACTGTTGAGTAATCAGAGTAATATCCTGAAAGATATCCACAAAGCTTTGTGGACTTTCTTACTTTTAGGGGCATGACTACTAAACCACGGTAGTATTTTGCAACTATCACAGTGCGACATCTGCAAAAGGGCCGTGGTAAGTCAAAAATCTCTGCGGTATTTGCAGGGGGCATTCACAAATTTCAGCCCTGCAGAAAGCATAAAGGTTTGGGATTAACCATAGAGACCCATGATACCTACATCATCAGGTAGCATGGGGAAAGCCCCGTAGTGCCTGCTAAGGCAGGTATCATGGATCTCAGTGGTAAATCAATGGGTAGGACAGGTAGCGATTGGGTGCACAGAGCTCTCACTAGCTCTGTGCTCTGATCGTTACTATGGTCCCTCCACCACCCCAATCAGCCCCACCTTAAACAATACTTTGGTGCTGCAGATGTAGAGATTTGCAGCACCGACAATATTTATTTATGGGTTTTCTATACTGCTTTATCCATGAAATCAAGGTGGTTTGCAAAGAACTCAAGGAACTATTACAGCAAACTTTAAATTCAGTATCTCAAACATTTCATGTAAGTCTTTTTGAATACAGAAAGGTTAGGCCAAACTTATTGGAGTGGAGGAGTAGCCTAGTGGTTGGGGCAAGGTACTTCAGGCCGGAAGGTCGGGGGTTCAAATTCCACTAGAGGACAGCAACCTTGGGCCGGAAGGACTGGGGTTTCTAGTCCCACAGGTGCTCCTTGTGGTCTTGGGCAAGCCACTTAACCCTCCATAGCCCATGTTCCCTGTAAAATAGTTATCTCCAAGTTATAATGCCCTGTTCAATGTAATTTCAGTTTGTTCAATGTAAACCGCACTGATGCAGAATAGCGCGGTATATAAGAGAATGTAAATAAATAAAATAAATTTACAGTTATCTATGTACATTGTACAGGTCTGTGTTAAGGGTTATGGCAATGGACAGAAGAACATCAATGTGGGTGATTCAGGGATTATGTGAGTTATAACCATGGAGGAGGTATAGCATTGTGGATGTTGCAGGTCTTATGTGGGGTACAGTTTCAGGTTTTGAATTCGGTCTTGGTATTATTTTGTAGATATATATGTCTTGAGCCTCTTTCTGAATTCAGTCAGGTCATTTATTTCTCTTAGACTGTCTGGGGAATGTTCCAGAGGACTGGGGAGTAGAAAGTAAATGCTCTGTTGGCTGTTGATTGATTGGTTTTCCTGAATTCCTTAGGGATTGTTAGGGAGTTTGACATACATTCTCTTCTTTGTCTTGTCTCCAGGTGCATATGATTTACACAGTCACACAGAGAACCAAATACAAAGCACTAATGATCACTTTCAAGACAATAAAGAACATAGCACCAATTTACCTTGGTCAACTGTGTTATGTTCTTTATTGTCTTGAAAGTGATCATTAGTGTTTTGTATTTGGCTCTCTGTGTGACTGTTAACTAATGTAGTTGGTGTAGGATGGGTGTTATGTGTTCTGACCTGGCTACTTTCATAATGGTATGTGCAAAAGTGTTTTGTGCCATTTGTAAGGGGCTTAAGGCTTGTTTGGGAAGGCCCTGTAGGATGCCATTGCAAAAATCAAAATGAGGGCATACCATTGTTTGTAATATGGAGCGGAGGTCAACGTTTGAAAGGAAAGGCCTTAGATTTTGCATCATCTGTGTTTTATCGTAGATTGTTTGCATTGTTAGGTTAATGCATTTTATGAAGTTAAGGTTCTGGTCCAGTAGGATTCCCAGGTATTTGATTTCTTTCTTGTTCTTTAGTGAGTCCCCATTCACTTGTAGCTGTTGTGGGGGTATGAATTCTTTATTCCTAGAGACCATAAGGACTTTGGTCTATTTTAGGTTTATTATGAGGTTGACGGAATTGAGCCAATGTGATATGTCATTGAAGCATTCTATTATTTGTTGATAGTTGGGTTCTGATGTTTTGAATGGAGTAAATATCATTATGTCAGCCACATATATTCTATAGTCCACTTTGTGTGACTTGATTATGTTATAGGTTGGTTGGAGGTAAATGTTAAATAGTAAGGCAGATAATGCTGAGACCTGTGGAATTCCTTGGGCCTGGTTGCAGGGCCTTGAAAGTGACTGACCTATTTTCACTTGTTGTATAGGATAGGCTAGATAGGATACAAACCACTGAAGTATCAAGCCTCCATTGTTAAGCTGTGAATGAAGTCATGTGATTAGGATGTCATGGTTGATGGGTCATGGGAGTCAAATGCTAATGCTATATCTAAGAATATAAGGATGATGGATTGCTTAGGGGGTTATTCTGTGCCACAAATAGTTGGGATGGACATCCCAATGGGCCGGTTGAGCAGGGAAGTTAGAAGGGGGCAGGGAAGGGGCGGAGTCTGAGCGGTCACCAGCCCTGGACATACAGGGCCGATTCTAATGTTGGCCCTGTACGTCCAGGGCTAGTGACTTATACAGGGATGTTATTCCACCTCTGAGGTGGAATGACTTCCCCGATAACTTCCCTGTATGTCATTTTACGGCAGGCCTGGGGCTTGCAGTGGGCAGGGGGGGGGGGGTCTGAAGGCAGTCCCCACAACCTGACCCTGGCCTTTGAAGGCCAGATCAGGGGTCGGGCTGTGGGGAATGAGATCCTGCAGCCTGGCAGACGGCATCGCAGCTCTTCATTGGAGCCACAGTGCCATGGCAACATGACATAATGGCGCGGCGGCTCCATTGAGGAGCCTTTACTGAGTTAGCCGGGGACAGTCCTGCATGTGCAGATCAGACTGAATCGCAGTCCCAGCCTGCACATGCAGGACTGTTTGTGATTCTGATCCTTTGCGGCTAGATGTGTCTTGCGGGATCAGAATCACAAACCCCTCTGTATGTCCAATTTAGATCGGACATACAGAGGGGATCGACATCCAGAATGGAATTGGGCCCTTAGTGTTTTTAGTTCCTTGAATGATTTTGTCAAATGGGGAAATGAGGAGTGTTTCCACACCATGTACAGTCTGAATTCATACTGGTGTGGATCTAGTGGTGCGTATGTATCTAGATCTTGTAGTTGCCTCTGCACTGACTTTTCAATTATGTTAGATAAAAATGGAAAATTCAATATTGATCTATAGAAGCCTGGACAATTTTTATTGAGTGAGTGGTGTTTTAGGATTGGGCAGGTCATTGCTTCTTTAAGGGCTTTTGGCATGAGCCCTTGAGAAAGCGAGAAATTTGGCAAGTCTTTAGATGAAAGATGTTAATTCAACTCTTGATATTTTAACCTAGCTTACTTGGCAAGGGTCATGGTGCGGTGTTGTTGTGTTGATGGAATTGATACATTGCTCTATCTGTTCGGTGCTGCTTAGATAGAATGAGTTTCAAGGTTTGACATCAGCTTGTTCATTGATTGTTTCCTTTGTTGGGTTGGTTGTTGAACGTCTCAGCTTCTTCATGTAGTGATAGGCAAATTGCTGTGCATCCATATCGCTGTTGTGGGGGTCGTTCTTGTTCGGGGTTCAAATTAGATCTTGTACAGCGTAGAAGAGTTACCTAGGGTGATTTAGAGATTTCATGAGAATATTTGAATAATAATAATCCTTCTTTAGATCATTGATGGTTTGACGGTATAGATTGAGAGTATCCATATATTGCTTCAATTCATCTTTAGATTTTGTAATTCTCCCTTTTCTTTCAATCTTCAGTAAAATTCTCTTTATTGACCATGGTTGTGAATTTCTATACATCTTAGTTGTTTTTTTTAGTGGGAATAGAGGCTGCCTTGTCTAGAGTGGTATCCAGTTCTTCAGGATGGCTTCAATGTCATCTAGGTTAGTCGTCAAGTTGGATAGGGTATGCTTTAGGAAAGTTTCTTTATCAAATTTCCTGAAGTGGTATTGTATCTTTTCTATGTTGGGCGTTTTATGTGTGATGGGTTTTAGTTCAATATTGGAGTATATTAGGTAGTGGTCTGACTTTGGTACCAGTCGTGTTTGAATTGAAGCTGTGTCAGTGTTATATGTCCATTCTTTAGGTAAGAATATGAGATCTAGTGTGTTTTCCTTTGAGTGGATAGGGGTATTAATGATCTGATGATATCCTAAATCACCCATGGCATAGAGAAAGGATGAGCCCTGTGTATTACTTACTGAGGAGTTGAATTCTTTACCAACAGGTTTAACAGAGCAGGCAGAGTCTAGAATATTGTCTAGTATACTGGGATCTGATGATGGGGACCTGTATATTAGACTGATTGCAAGATGCTTGTTTTCTATCATCAACATATCAATGCCTTCAATGCTTTCAGCTGACATATAATAGGCCCCCAGTTCAGCTTTGCATTAAATATTTGCATTAAATATTTAAATATTTCAGCTGACATATAATAGGCCCTCAGTTCAGCTTTGCATTAAATATTTTAATATGAAATATTTTGTCTTGGAAGGTGGAAGATGTTGTAGTCTGGTGACTTAATCTGGTTGAGGAATACCGTGTCAGTGTCAGAGTGCCAGGTCTCTGTGATACAAATAATGTCAGACTTAGCATTGTGGATGAGATCAGATAAAATAGGGATCTTAGCAACTTAGGGGTATGTTTACTAAACCGTCTTAATGTGCACTCTGTAACGTTATCGCGCGATAAGGTACCTTATCACGCGATAATGGCACTTTACAAGGTGCACAGGTACCTTATTGCGTGATAACGCATGCTGCGGTGCAAACGAGCGCTGAAGGCGGGGAAAGGCCCCCGGAGGGCGGAGGAAGGCTCCCCAGGGGCGGAGAGAAGGGGTCAATGAGTGGAGAGTGGGAGGGGAGAGGCTCCCTGCACACTAACGCTGTGAAATACGAGGCTCAAAACTAACGCCAGTGAAACCCTGGCGTTAGAGCAGATTTATTTATTTATTTTTTTTTTTATTTAAATTTTTAATTATTACAAACAAATTCCAGAATACAATCTGAAGCGAAATACAGATAACATAAAGAGACAAAAATATCTCTATGAAACTCACGCCAAAAGAAATATATTAAATAATTCTAGACCACCATAAAACCACTATAAGATCCAAGAAAAAAGAAAAAATCATACTTAGAAACTAAGTTACTTAACAGATAATCACAGGAGCATTGATATCATTGTATGGCAGCCGATATGGGAGTCCCCTCTATCCCTCCTTCCCTACGAGGCTCAAAACTAACGCCAGTGAAACCCTGGCATTAGAGCAGATTTAAAGGGAAAAGAAACCATTTCCGTCAGCAATGTACAGCAAAACCAGGGAAACCTATAAAAAAGTGATAAGTGTGATACATGTGCACAGAACAAAAGGGCAAATAAACCTTGAAAATGTACAGCAGAAAATGTACAAATAAAATAACCAAGTTGGCCAATAGTGATATCAATGGGAAACATAAAAAAACACCCCCAAGAAAGCTCCAAAAAATAAATATGAAGTTTGGAAGGGTCTATGCTCCATCCGCATACAAGGTGAATGAGCCCACAGTAATTGCGCTGAGCAGGGTTTCCGACTCCATCGGCCAGGTTTCCTATGGCATGCACATGTTCCACAACAGCAGGGTGGGCATGTCGGAACGGGCAACTGTACAGATGCTGGCAAAGGGGACACAGAGGGCTGCAGGCGGCACATGCTGCAGTGCAGCTGGCCCACAGTGCGGACTAGGGTGATGCCTAGCTGGCCCATAGGAATGCTGAAACAGTAGAGCAGCCAGACAGAAACTTCTGAGGGCCCAACATGGGCACGAGTGTGCTTCCCACAGTGTCACAGGGGATAGTACCCAGCAGGTACCCCTAAGGGCACGGAACATTAGCATGCGGTGTTGGGGGGAAGCGTGGACAGCTATGCAGGCACCCCTACCCCAGAACCCGCATCATAGGCAGCCACCTACCCACACACTGGATGGCCTGAGACTGCGCTCCACCAGCACCACCAGCAGAAAGGCATGTCAGCATGGTGGCAGAGGGATACTGGTGGTGGAGGGGGCAGTGGCAGCTGCCCAGAGCAGACCGTGGCCAAGCCCTGTGTAGGTGGGTGCCATGCACTGCAACAGACAGGCCCTGTCTGACGAACAGTCATGGCATCACCAGGGAATGCACAGTCTCTGTGGCAACACAGTGGTGCAGTGCACACAGCCAGTGTGTCCAGAAGCAGAAGGTCACAGGTTCAAGCCCCAGCTGTGGTTCCTGCCAACCCAGTCCCCATATTTTATCCACTACTAAAACGTGCTAATACAGACAGAACCTTTATTGCAGATGACGTAAATATGCCCTAAACACCTACATTTTACGCTACAGAGCACAGACACCATAAACATGCGCATACCCTAGAGCAGAGGCTCCCAAATGCAGTCCTGGAGGGCCAAACACCATTCAGGTCCATGCTGCCTCTAATAAAGATGCCTGTGCTGCATTTCTATGCGCCGCCCCCATGGTATGCAGATGTATCTCATGCATATTCATGAGGGACAGCATGAAAACCCGAACAGTGTATGGCACACCAGGACTGGAGTTGGGAACCTCTGCCGTAAAGCAGCAGCAAACAGGGGCAGACACACCTGCACCCACAGGCTCTATCATCCAATGCCTCCTGGAGAGGAAGGACATTGGGCCCTGCGTGCAACTCCCAATACTAGCACTTGCATACCTTAGCAATGCCACCCTAAACCCGGGAATACGGTACACAGCTATCAAAAGGTTGCTATGATTACTGGCAGATAGCAATTCTGATGTTAAGTACAATTTTCTGATTAAGCTGCATCATGGCAACCTTTCTGATGTCTGTGGAGTGTGCTACAGGTCTTGTGTCTGACAGTGTTTACCACCCTGGGGAGTGACCCCAACAGTATTGTGTACCATAGTCATGCCTGAACTGTGCCCAGGACTGGAGCGGTGGCCAGGGCTGTCAAACACCTCTATAGTTGTACAATGCTGGCATAGGTGTGGGAGTGTGTGTCTGTCTATCCAGTGTGTGGTGGCTGCAAACACCCTCCACAGCCCACACTGCCAGCACTGTTGCCAATATTGGCCTGCCAATGTGCATAATGAGGAGCAAGGTACCATGGGTATAACTCGGACAGGGTGGCCTGGCCAGGATGCATCTGCACAGGGCAATGGCTGGGACATTGTAGTGCCTGGCCACCACCTGCACAGACAGGGTGGCCACAGCATGTCCTGCTGGGAGATCACTCTCACCCTGACTGAGCAGTGACCACGGCATGGCTAGGCTTCCCCATAGTGTTTTATACTGTTTTTTTTATGTGATATTTGTGGGTTCTCTTTTGGGGTCCAATCACTGATTTATCTGCTTGGTGTGTATGCTGACATCCCAGTTCTGGGTGCATGTATCTCCTCCAGGAACATGCACTATGGACTAGCTAGCAGACTGTCTGCAGTTAGCATGTGTCTTGCTAGAACACCTTGCAGGGTGCAGTGGCTGGAGGCTTGCTGCTGGAGAATATCAGGTAGTGGTGGGGTGCAGCTGAGCATTTCTGGGCCTAATGTCTGTCTGCTGATGCTTCATAGATGTGTACAAAGCTGCACTGACTCTGCTGTAGGGTGTCTGTTCCCCAGCAGGACTGCAGTTGATGGTCCCCTCTACTGCTGCCATTGCAGGGAGAAAAAAATGTGGATCTGTTGGTGGGAGACCCTGTTTCTCAGCCTCAGAGGGTGGGGTGGTGGTACATAAACTGCCTATGGGTGCATAAGGGCTGAACCTGACTGAGACATACAGACATAGCCAAAATGTGTCTGCAGAAGACTACCTATCTCACACACTAGCACTGTTGGGGACCTGCAGCATGACCTATTTCTGCCATGGAAGGTGCTGTGGACCTGGTGCTGAGCGCCCCACCTCACCCTCAGGGTGAGCACAGTACACGCACAATGCGACGGTGTGTAGCTAATCTGTGCCAGTAACAGACACGGTCAGTTCCCCTACCAGGCCGAGGTGCTGTGGGGGTGAATACCCCATCTTGTTTTCATCTGTAGACTGCTGATTTGCATGTGCAGTGCATCATGGGTATGGGTGGGTTAACCCTATCCTGGTGATCACAGCAGACTGTTTGTGTGATGACATGCAGTCCTTCTGCAGCCAGCCAAAGCTTGTTAACAGCTGTAGCCCAATGGTTACTTCACTGCCTGTGGAGCCAGAGGTTATGGGTTCAAACCCACAGTGGGGTTTTTTGATAGGGCTGTCCAAAGCATTATCTATTTTTAATGTACATTAATGCTGCAAGCAAAAACACCCTCAGCGTACTGTAACCATAAGGTGCCTCAGGAGGCGCTTTATAGGGCGCCCTATAAAGCGCCTTCTGAGGCACCTTATAGTTACCATCCATATAAGGTGTGTCAGACGGCTGCCTGCTCAAGTGTTAAAGCCAATAAGATATTTATTTATGGGGTTATTTATTTATGGGGTTATTTCTCCCAACACAGATATGCTTGGTAGCACATAAATCAGGTTACTTGCTTTCAGTGTTTAACTTGAAAAAAAACAAAATCAGGAAAACAACCTTTAAACTTGTCAGGCATTAGCTAATGTTTTCTTAACATATATCAAACAACAAACGAAAAGCCACAAAGAAAGAAAAAAACTGTTCTTTTCAGGTTAACTTCTGATAACTTCCCACATAGATTCAGAAGTGATTCTCTCCTAGCTCACAAGCAATTAGGTAAGGCTCAATTGCTAGCAGTTATCCAGCTGAAACCCCTTAGCTGGCTTGCTTTCTACTGTGTGGGTCAAATCCTGCTTCAGGAGCTTTTCTGAGTAGATTAAAGAACAAGTTTGTATTTCTTTGTAATGGTTGCTGTACTTTATAACAGAAAATCACCAAAGGAGTTTGGACAGAGAGCAATCCATATAAACACATTCTTCATCTGCAATCATTCCCCCTTCTTCAACAAGCATGGGTTCAATATCATGGATTGGCACAGATGAATCTCTCAATGGAGCACTTTCAGGAGAATACTTGTTTCCCTGCTGTCTTTCAAGGTTATAGCTAGGGCATAGATCAGTGTTCATACCTGAGCTTCCATTGCTGTTAGAGTTTCTCTCTATATAGCCTGGCCAGTATGTAGTCCAGTTCTTATGTCCAGCCCTCCAATCCAGATCCCTGGACACTGGATCTCTCTTCACATACCTTCTGGCACAGGTCTTAGGGTCCCTTCCACGTGCAGCCGTCTCCCTCACAGGTAGCGTCTGGAGTTTCCAACTCTGCAGCACCATTCCTCTGGCTTTCCCCAGTCCAATGGTGTATGCTGGCCCTTGAAATGCCTCCCAGTATACTTACTGCTCTGGACTCTTCTAGACCTCTCAAAGGCTTTTCTCTTCCTTCTTCCAAAGGGTTTCTTTCCTTCTCTGTCCGTCCGGTTTGGCTTCTGCTTCTGATGATCCTCCTGATGATGAAGATGATCAAGCTCAAGCTCATCCTGGGGATAATTCTCTGTAGAATAAATTCTACCCTTATTCTGCTTAGATGAGTGCTCCTCCCTAAAACAGCACAGCTGTGCTGAATCAGGCCCTGCCCTTTGAGATGAGTGCTTAGGGATTACCTCATAGCCCTCCTGATTGAACACACGTCTCCCCACTTCAGCTCCTCTAATGGCTGTTGGAAACCTGGTGCATTCTGGGACTGGTAGTCTTTTATGGCAAAATTCTGTTTTCTTATTTCTACCAGAACTGACAGGTTGCTGGTTCAGAGTCACTTCACCTTTTCTATAGCTCCTTCCTGAGCTATGATAAGCTTCCTTATCACAGGTGCCTTATAAGGTATCCTATGGAGTGCCTTATAGGATGCCTTATGCTGCACCTTAGGTTACGGCATGTGAGGGTGTGTTTGCTGGCAGCAATAATTAAAATACAAATAAACTGCCTCAAGAAACAATACTTACATGCTAAAGCTGATGCCTCAGCCAGCCTTATGCACACTGGGGGATTGAACTCATGACCACTGCATCACCAGTCAGTGTATTAACCATTGTGCTACACCTCTGTTTCTGTGGTTGCATGTCTGGGCGCCTACTTAAGATTACCGCGCGTTAACACGCTTAGCGGCGCTTAGCCCGCTAATGTGCGCAGCAGCGCGCGTTATCGCACGATAATGTGCGCAGCAGCGCGCGTTATCGCACGATAATGTGCGCAGCAGCGCGCGTTATCGCACGATAATGTGCGCAGCAGCGCGCGTTATCGCACGATAATGTGCGCAGCAGCGCGCGTTATCGCACGATAATGTGCGCAGCAGCGCGCGTTATCGCACGATAATGTGCGCAGCAGCGCGCGTTATCGCACGATAATCCCATTTTGCTACTTTAAGACTGAAACGCCCACTCCTTTTATGGCAGCCTGCACACTATCGCCGGGCGCACGTTAAGACGGTTTAGTAAACATACCCCTTAGTGTGTTAAAAAATTCAGGGGTATTTTTACTAAAACCCCGTTAGGTGCGGGACCCGTTAGTGTGCAGGAAGCCCATAAAAGGAGTGGGCGTGTCAGCAAACCGGGAGTAATAATGCGCTAATGTGCGCCGCGCACATTAGCGCATGGGAAACGTGCGCGGGAAGCATAAGCAGGCGCGCTGATATGCAAGCAGAGGAGCAGAGCCACAGTATAATGGTTAAGACACTGAGAAATGGTGCAGGGATCATGGGTTCAATCCCCCACTGTGCCCAATGAATAAGGCTGGCTGAGGCATTTCCTGTTATGGGTAAAATTGCTTTAGGAGGCATTTTATTTATATTTTAATTACTTCTACTAGCAAACGCACTCTCAAAGCGTGTTAACATAAGGCGCCCCATAAGGCACATTTTAAAGTGCACTGTCCGCCAAGGCACCCTACAATGTTGCTGAAAGGGTGGCCAAAGGGCGGCATATAGGGCCCAATGAGGCACGGCAAGGCTACTGTGATGGCAGCACTGCACATGTTAAGGTGTGGTAAGCTGGCATAGGTGTGCTGCTATGCAAACAACAACAGCAGTGTAGCACAATGGTTAAGACACTGACTGATGGTGCAGGGGTCATGGGTTCAATCCCCCACTGTGCCCAATGAATAAGGCTGGCTGAGGCGTTACTTATTATGGGGGATATTGCTTTAGGAGGCATTTTATTTTTTATATTAATTAGTGCTGCCAGCAAACACACCCTCAAAGTATGGTAACATAAGGTGCTGCATAAGGCGCCTCCTAAGGTACCCCAGAGGGCACATGTTTAAGTGCACTGTCCACCAAGGCACCCTATAATGTTGCCCATAGGAAGCCTTAGAAGGTGCTGTATGGGGCGCCCTATGAGGCACCGAAAGGTTACAGTACTGCTTGTGCTGGCAGCACTGCGCATGTGCACGCATGGAAACCTGAAGTAGGTGCGCTGACCTGCAAACATTGCAACAGAGGTGTAGCACAATGGTTAATACATGGATTGCTAAACCAGCGGTCATGAGTTCAATCCCCCAGTGGGATCAATGATTACCTGTCTCAGGCATTGCACTTTATTATACAGCAGTGCTGAGTGAGGCATAGTGCTTTTAATGTACATCAGTGCTGCATGAGGCATATGTCTTCTTACGTTACTACAGTGTTACCTGAGGCAGTCTCCTTTCTACGTTACAGCAGTGCTGCCAGGAGAAACACCCTCACAGTGCTGTAATCTTCCGGTGCCCCATAAGGCAACTTATAAGGCACCTGAAGGTCACAGCACTGTGAGGGTGTTTCTGCTGGTCGTACTACTTGAAAGTACACACAAACTGGCCCAGACAACCCCCCATGTACCCTGTAAAATACCTATCCCCAAGTTATAATGCTCTGTTCAATGTATGTCCAGTCTGTGTAATGTAAACCGCAATGGTGCAGAATAGCGCAGTATATGGGGGAATATAAATAATTAAAGTAAATAAAATACATAAACCCACTATTGATTTGAACCACCAACCTCTGGTTCCACAGGCAGGGCAGTCACTAGTGGGCTACAGCTCTATAACTGTAAAGAGATGTCTGGCTGGCTACAAAATAACGTCTGCAGACTGTGTGCTGCAGTTACCAGGGTAGGGTTAGTCCTCTCGCACCCATGATGCACTGCACATGCAAAGCAGTAGTCTACAGGTGTTCTGCAGATGGGGTATGCACCCCCACAGCACCTAGGTCTGGTAGGGGGAACTGACCGTGTGTGATACTGGCACAGAGTAGCTACACACCATCACATTATGCGGGTACTGTGCTTGCTCTGAAGGTGCGGTGGGGCAGTCTGCACCTGGTCCACAGCATCTCCCATGGCAGAAATAGGCCATGCTGCAGGTCCCCAGCAGTGCTAGTGTGTGAGATAGGTAGTTCCTGCAGACACACCTTGGATACATCTGTATTTCCCAGTCAGGTATAGCCCTTATGGTACCCATAGGCGGATTATGTACCACCACCCAACCCCCTAACCCAATCCTTGGGGCTGAGGGTGGGAAACAGGGTCTCCCACCAACAGATCCTCATTCTACCTCCCTCCAATGTTGGCAGTAGAGAGGACCATCAACCCCGGTCCTGCTAGGGAAAAGACACCCTACAGGGCAGGCAATACGTATCTGTACCCACCCATAAAGCAATAGCACACAGACAGTAGGCCTTGAAATGCCCAGCTGCCCCCCCACCACTATCTGACATTCACCAGCAGCAGGCCGCCAGCCGCTGCACCCTGCAAGGTGTTCCAGCAAAACACATACTAGATGCAGACAGTCTGTAAGCTAGTTCATAGTGCATGTTTCTGGCGAAGATGCGTGTACCCAGAACTGGGCTGCCAGCATACACACCAAGCAGAGAAGCCAGTGAATGGGCCCCAAAAGGGAACCCATAAATATCATCCAAAAAAAATACTACATAGCACTATGGGGGAACCTAGCCATGCCATGGTCACTGCTCAGTCAGGGTGAGAGTGATCTCCCAACACGACATGCTGTGGTCATCCTGTCTGTGCAGGTGGTGGCCAGGAACTACAATGTCCCAGCCATTGCCCTATGCCCTGTGCAGATGCATCCTGGCCAGGCCACCCTGTCAGGGCTATACCCATGGTACCTTGCTCTTCATTATGCACATTGGCAGGCCAATACTGGCAACAGTGCTGGCAGTGTGGGCTGTAGAAGGTGTTTGCAGCCACCACACACTGGATAGACTGACACACACTCCGACACCTATGCCAGCATTGTGCTACCATAGAGGTGTTTGACAGCCCTGGCCATGACACTAGTCCTGGGCACAGTGCAGGCATGGCTATGGCACGCAATACTGTAGGAGCCACCCCCCAGGGTGGTAAACACTGTCAGACACAGGACCTGTATCACACTCGACAGACATCTGAACAATTGCTATGATGCAGCTCACTCAGCAAATTGTGCTTAACGTAGGACTTAACGTAGGACTCCATTACCCATGGCAAACCTTTGATAGATGTGTACCATATTCCCAGGTGTAGGGTGGCATTGCTAGGTTATGTAAGTGCTAGTATTCGGGGTAGGAAAGAGGGCCCGAAGCCCTGCCTCTCCAGGTGGCTTTTGAAAATGGGGCCTGTGAGTGCAGGCGTGTCTGCCCCTGTTGTCCGCTGCGCTGGGGCAGAGGTTCCCAACTCCTGTCCTGGTGGGCCAAACACTGCTCGGGTTTTCATGATATCCATAATGGATATGCATGAGATATATCTGCATACCATGGGGGCGGTGCATGGAGATGCAGCACAGACATATGTATTGGAAACAGCATGGAACCTGAATGGTTCTTGGCACTCCAGGATTGCCTTTGGGGGACTCTGCTCTAGGTACTGCACATGTTTATGGTGTTTGTGCTCTATGGGGTAAAATATATGCATATGAGGCATTTTTTCTGTTCTCAGCAATACAGGTTCGGTCTTTACTACCATGTTGTCTTCATGGGTAAAATGAGGGGACTGGTTTGGCAGGAGTCACAGCAGGGATTTGAAGCTGTGACCTTCTGCGTTTGAACACACTGTCTGTGTGCACTGCGCCACTGTGTTCCCAAAGATATGGTGCATTCCCTGGGGTGTCCATGACTGTACATCCGACAGGGCCTGTCTGTTGCAGTGGGCGGCATCCACCTACACAGGACTGTGCCTGGACTGCTGTGGGCAGCTGCCACTGCCCCCTCCACCACCAGTACCCCTCCGCCACCTTGCTGACATGTCCTTATATTGGAGACAGCATAAAACCTGAATGATTTGTGGCCCTCCAGGCCTGCTTTTGGGGGACTCTGCTCTAGGTAATGTGCATGTTTCTGATGTCTGTGCTCGGTGGGGTAAAATATAGACGTCTTAACCATGCATATGCTCTCTTCAATAAAGGTTTGTCCTTACTATCACGGTTTAGTAGCGGGTAAAATATGGGGACTGGACTTGCAGTAGACCGAGCGGGGACTTGAACTTGTGACCTTCTGCTCATGAATGTACTGGCTGTGTTCACCGCACCACACTGTGTTCACAGAGACAATGCAGTCCCTGGAGATACCATGGTTGTTTGTCAGACAGCGCCTGTCTGTTGCAGTGCATGGCACCCACCTACACAGGGCTAGGCCATGGTCGGCTCTGGGCAGCTGCCACTGCCCCCCTCCATCTCCAGTACCCCTGTGCCACCATGCTGATATGCCCTTTTGCTGGTGGTGCTGGTGGTGTTCAGTCTCAAGCCATCCAGTGTGCAGGTAGGCGGCTGCCTATGGTGTGTGTTCTGGGGTAGGGGTGCCTCATAAACGTCCACGCTTCTCCCCAACACCACCTGACAATGTTCTGTGCCCTTGGGGGTACCTGCTGGGTACTATCCCCTGTGACACTGTGATAAACACTCTCGTGCCCATGTTGGGCCCTCATCAGTTGCTGTCTGGCTGCTGTTCAGTTTCAGCATTCCAAACTGCCACCTAAGCATCTGCCTAGTCTGCACTGTGCCCCAGCTGCACCACAGCATGTGCCGCCTGCAGCCCTCTGTATCCCCTTTCCCAGCATCTGTCCAGTTGCCCATTCCGACATGCCCACCCTGCTGTTGTGGAACATGTGCATGCCATAGGTAACCTGTCCAAAGGAGAGGGACACCCTGATCAGTGCTATTTCACTGTGGGATCATTCACCTTGTATGGGAACGGAGCGTAGACCCTTCCAAAATTCATATTTATTTTTTGGGGCTTTCTTGGGAGTGTTTTTTGCTGTTTCCCATTACTATCACTATTGCCCAGCTTTATTCTGATTTTTTTAAATTTTGTTGGGGCAATTTTCACTGTTTATTTGCCCTTTTGTACCATGCACATGTATCACACTTATCACCTTTGTAGGTTTCCCTGGTTTTGCTGTATATTGCTGACAGAAATGGTTTCTCTTCCCTTTAAATCGGCTCTACCGCGAGGTTTTCACTCGCGGTATTTTTTAACTCGGATTTCAGCCTCGCTCATGTGCGGGGATCTTCTCCCCTCCCACTCTCCACCCATTGACCCCGTCTCTCCGCCCCTGGGGGGGCCTTCCTCCGCCCTCCGGGAGCCTTTCCACGCCTTCATCGCACATTGGCGCGCCGCACACATGAGCGCCGCGCACATGTGCGGGCACATTTGGGCCCCGAAACACATCATTAGCGTGTGCTAAGGTACCTTAGTGCACGCTAATGCACGCCGCGCAAATGAGCGCAGTTTAGTAAACATACCCCTCAGTGTCATAATGTTTAGTACTCGGTGGGTGTCTTTAAGGTATTATACAGATTATCCTCTTGGTCATACTGTGAGGTGCAGTGGAGTATCTATTTGCTGCTGCATTCATCCTAGGATGATAGTAATGGTGTATGATTGGAATGTGGTGAGCCTGTTGTGTGAGCGATTATGAATGATCTATTAGCATACAGATAATTAGGATAGCGATACATGTGACATAAATCTTGGGCTCCATCCTTGTTGGAGTACTCTGATAGTTCAGGCCTTTTCAAGTGTCAGTAGCATATATGGAGATGTTTTACCTGTCCTTATTGTTGCTGCAATATGTGCTTGGTGTTGTTCTTCCTGGTTCTGCTAAGCTCTACGATAAGAGCCAAGTCTTGTGCTCTGGGTTTTAAAGATGCCGGGTGAAAGCATTAGCCTTCGGAGAGAGATCACGGATGGAGCTTACCACTGCTGAGTGCGCTGGGCCTTGAATTCCTGGTCATCCGGGGCAGTGATCAGAGTCGGAGGCTTGCGTCTGAGTTGGGATCGGTGCTGTGCCGAACATGCTTGATGTTCGCAGCATTTAGGAGAGATGCCAAAGAGAGGCTGAAGAGACACCGACAATAAAAAAAAATACTGGCCTGCCCCATCTTCAGCACTGATTCCCCCTGGACAGCTCCCAATCCCCATCAGGAACTGCCTGGGGAGATCAGCAAACACCCAGACTAAACTTAAAGCTAACTGGATTTTTTGTAGAAGAGTGAGAAGTGGGCATCCTTTTGGCCACCTGACTGGCTAGCCAGGCTTTGATTTTAGTCTGGGGGGCACCAGACCCCCTGGACAGTTCCCAATGGGAATTGGGAGTTGGGGGGGTATATCATGAGTGCCGCAGTTTTCTACCTCCATGGCACTGACAATATTCTCTTATTGGCGGGGGGAGGGGGGGCTCTCATCTTTAGAGCAGATGGCCGCTGCCGTGTTAACAGACTGTCAGGAAGAGTGCCACCTCTTGAGTGGCATTATCTGCAGCCGTGATGAGGCCAGATTTTGGCAGCCACCATGCAAAAACGTTTTGTGCAATGGTTGCCAACAATTTACATGCCTACTCCCAGCCCCGATTCACCCTAATCCTGCCCCACCACCCCTGCACCACTTGAAAAGCAGATTTCAAATAAATATCACAGAAAGGGGCCTGCAATATCTGCTTTTCTCATGCATTAGTTGCTACTGCAGGGCGATAAATCTACATTAGCTCCATGGTAGCAGCTAACACACTTTAGTAGACATGCCCTTATGTCATAACAAAATCCTTATCAGAGTAATAAGATATCATTGTGATCACAGTTTCGGTAATAGGTCAATTGAATTATTTGATGCAATATTTTGATCTCCAAAGACTGTCTTACATCCAAGGAAGTGTACATTACAAATCTTATTTGAACTCTATAGTCATTCCATTAAATTACTTTTCCACTTCTACAGGAAAAATCAATCAACTGCATATTTTTAACTCTAACTTGATTTATAAGATTTTCATTTTGCCTCTGTGAAGTTAAATTATTTTTAATCAATGTAGATATGGCAATTTCATTTGAATCTGTGACTTGTTTCACTATTTTAATCTGTTAATCTATACTATAATGATCATCATATTAACCAAATCACAATTATTTTTCCTTTCCTTTATCATCCACATAAATTTATTATCTACCTTAACATCGAGACTAAGGGGTATGTTTGCTAAAACCCCGGTAATGTGCGGGCCGCGCTAGTGTGCGGGTGCCATATAAGGAGTGGGTATTTCAGGCAGAAAAAAGCAAAACCGGGATTAAACATGCGCTAATGTGCGTGGCGCTCATGTGCGCCCCGCACATTAGCGCATGAGAAAGCTGCGTGGGAAGCATAAGTGGCGCGCTAATGCTCAAGCACAGGAACAGAGCCACAGTACGATGGTTAAGACACTGACCAACAGTGCAGGAATCAGGGGTTCAATCCCCCACTGTGCCCAATGAAAAAGGCTGACTGAAGCATTACTTTAGGAGGCAGTTTAATATTGGGCAGCATAAGACGGCGCGCTATTGCTTTAGGAGGCATTTTATTTTTTATTTTAATTACTACTATGAGCAAACGCACTCTCAAAGTGTGTTAACATAAGGCGCCCCATAAGGCACATTTTAAAGTGCACTGTCCGCCAAGGCACCCTAGAATGTTGCTTATAGGGCGCTTTATAGGGTGCCGTATGAGGCACCGCAAGGTCACAGCAATGTTTTTGATGGCAGCACTGTGCAGTTTAAGGAATGAAAAGCATAAGTAGGTGCGCTGACATGCAAGGAGGAGCAGCAGTAGAGCACAATGGTTAAGACACTGACCAATGATGCAGGAGTCATGGGTTCAATCCCCCACTGTGCCTAATGAAGAAGGCTGGCTGGGGCATAACCTGTTATATGTAAAATTGCTGTAGGGGGCATTTTATTTTTATTTTCATTAGTGCTGCCAGCAAACACACCCTCATAGTATGGTAACATAAGCTGCTGCATAAGGCGCCTCATAGGGTACCCCAGAGGGCACATTATAAAGTGCACTGTCCGCCACAGCACCCTAAAATGTCCCCTATAGGGCACCCTATAAGTTGCTCCACAGGATAACGTATAGTGCACCTTATATGGACGGTAAGCAAAAGGTAACCTATAGGGCGCCCTATAAAGTGCCCTCTGAGGCACCTTATGGGTACAGTACGATGAGGGTGTTCTTGCTGGCAGCAATAATGTACATTAAAAAGAGATAATGCTTTGGGCAGTCCTATCAAATAACCCCACTGTGTGTTTGAACCCATGACCTCTGGCACCACAGGCAGTGAAGTAACCATTGTGCTACAGCTCTACATCTACTAGCAAGCCCCTGGCTGACAGCAGAGGGAGTGCACGTCACCACAGAGACTGTCTGCTGTGGTCACCAGGATAGGGTTAGCCCAACCGTACCCATGATGCACTGCACATGCAAATCAGCTGTCCACAGATAAACACAAGATGGGGTATGCACCCCCACAGCACCTCGGCCTGGTAGGGGGAACTGACCATGTGCACCCCCACAGCACCTCGGCCTGGTAGGGGGTACTGACCGTGTGTTTTACTGGCACAGAGTAGCTACACACCATCACATTGTGCGGGTACTGTGCTCACCCTGAGGGTGCGGTGAGGCACCCAGCACCAGGTCCACAGCACCTTCCATGGCTAACAGAGGCCATGTTGGAGGTCCAAAGCAGTGTTAATGTGTGAGATAGGTAGTTTCTTCAGAAACACCTTGGATATATCTGTCTGTCTCAGTCAGGTGTAACCCCCATGGATGATCATGCACCACCCCCTCCCCAGGGCCTCCCCCTACCTCCCTGCAATGGTGGCAGCAGAGGGGACCATCAACCCCAGTCCTGCTGGGGAACTGACACCCTACAGGGCAGTCAATGCAGCCCTGTACACATCATAACACAATAGCAGACAAACATTAGGCCTGGATATGCTAAGCTGCACCCCACCACTATCTGATATTCTCCTGCAGCAAGCCTTCAGCCACTGCAAGGCACTCTATCAAGATACATACCATCTGCAAACAGTCTGCTAGCTAGTCCATAGTGCATGTTCCTAGTGGAAATGTATGTACCCAGACCAGGAATGTCAGCATACACAAGCAGATAAATCAGTGACTGAGCCCCAAAAGGAAACCCATAAACATCACATGACAGAAATACTATACAGCACTATGGGGGTGCCTAGCCATGCTGTCATCACTGCAAAGTCAGGGTGAGAGTGATCTCCCAGCAGGACATACTGAGGTCACCCTGTCTGTGTAGGTGGTGGCCGGGCACTAAAATGTCCCAACCAGTGCCCTATGCCCTGTGCAAGTGCATCCTGGCCAGGCCACCCTGTCTGGGCTATACCCATGGTACCTTGCTACTCATTATGCACATTGGAAGGCCAATACTGGCAACAGTGCTGGCAGTGTGGGCTGTGGAAGGTGTTTGCAGCCACCACACACTGTATAGACCAGTGGTTCTTAACCAGTTCTCCTTGAACCCCTAGGCCAGTCGGGTGTTCAGGATAGCCCTAATGAATATGCATGAGATATATATGCATTAGAGATATCCTGCCAACCTGACTGGTTTGTGGCCCTCTAGGGCTGGATTCGGAGACCCCTGCCTTACATCTCCATCATTTAAGAATGTGAGTGGACAAGGTGCAGATCTCCAAGACATCAAAAAGATTAGATAGAATTTGTCACACGCCTCTTTGCTTCTTACCACCACCAAAATATTGTCTATTAGACAACTTTTTGGTGGTGGTGAGAATTGAGGAGGCATGTGACACATTCTATCTACCCTTTCGATGTCTAGGACATCTGCATCTTGCCCACTCACAATCTTAAATGACAGAGGTGTAAGGCAGGGGTCTCCAAATCCAGCCCTAGAGGGCCACAACCCAGACAGGTTGGCAGGATATCTCATGCATATTCATTAAGGCTATCCTGAACACGCGACTGGCCTAGAGGTTCAAGGAAGACTGGTTAAGAACCACTGGTATAGACAGACACACACTCCCACACCTATGCCAGCATTGTGCTACTATAGAGGAGTTTAGCAGCCCTGCCCACCACACCAGTCCTGGGCACAGTACAGGCATGGATATGGTACGCAATACTGTTGGGAGTCACTCCCCAGGGTGGTAAACACTGTCAGAGACCAGACCTGAAGCACACATCGCAGACATCAGAAAGATTGTTATGATGGAGCTCAATCAGCAAACTGTGCTTAACGTAGGAATTTCTATCTGCCAGTACTCATAGCAAACGTTTGATAGCTGCGTACTGTATGCCCAGGTGTAGGGTGGCATTGCTAAGGTATGCAAGTGCTAGTATTGGGAGATGCACGCAGGGCCCAATGTCCTGCCTCTCCAGGAGGCATTGGCCAATGGGGCCTGTGGGTGTGGGTATGGGTGTATCGGCCCCTGTCGGCTGCTGCTTTACGGCAGAGGTTCCCAACTCCAATCCTGGTGTGCCAAACACTGTTCGGGTTTTCATGCTGTCCCTCATGAATATGCATGAGATCTGTATACCATGGGGGTGGTGCATAGATATGAAGCACAGGCATCTTTATTAGAGGATGCATGGAACCTGAATGGTGTGGGGCCCTCCAGGACTGCATTTGGGAGACTCTTCTCTAGGTAATGCAGCTGTTTATGGTGTCTGTGCTCGGTGGGGTAAAATGTAGGCGTATTAACCATGCGTATGTTCTCTGCAATAAAGGTTTGTCCTTACTATCACGGTTTAGTTGTTGAAAAAATATGTGGATTGGATTGGCAGGAGCCCCAGCTTGGCTTTGAACCTGTGACCTTCTGTCTCCAAACACACTGCTTGTGTGCACTGCACCACCGCGTTGCCACAGAGAGTGCATTCCCTGATGATACCATAACTTTTATCCGGCAGGGCCTGTCTGTTGCAGTGCTTTGCACCCACCTACACAGGGCTAGGCCATGGTCTGCTCTGGGCAGCTGCCACTGCCCCCCTCCACCTCCAGTACCCCTGTGCCACCCTGCTGACATGCCCTTCTGCTTGTGGTGCTGGTGGTACGCAGTCTGAGGCCGTCCTTTGTGCGGGTAGGCGGCTGCCTATGGTGGGGGTTCTGGGGTAGGGGTGCCTGCAAATTTGTCCGCACGTCACCCAATCACCGCCTGCCAATATTCTGTGCCCTTAGGGGTACCTGCTGGGTGCTATCCCCTGTGGCACTGTGATGGACACTCTCCTGCCCATGTTGGGCCCTCATCAGTTGCTGTCTGGCTGCTGTTCAGTTTCAGCATTCCTAGGTGCCATCTAGGCATCTGCCTAGTCCGCACTGTGCCCCAGCTGCACCAAAGCATGTGCCGCCTGCAGCCCTCTGTATCCCCTTACCCTGCATCTTTCCAATTGCCCAATCCAACCTGCCCGCCCTGCTGTTGTGGAAATGTGCATGCCATAGGTAACCTGTCCAATGGAGAGAGAAACCCTGATCAGTGCTATTTCACTGTGGGATCATTCACCTTGTATGGGGACGGAGCGTAGACCTTTCTAAAATTCATATTTTTTTGGGGGGGATTTTTTGGGTGTGTTTTTTGATGTAACCCATTACTATCACTATTGCCCAGCTTGATTATAATTTTATTGTATTTTGTTTGGGTCATATTTAATGTTTATTTGCCCTTTTGTTCCGTGCACATGTATCACACTGCTCACGTTTTGTAGGTTTCCTCTGGTTTTGCTGTACATTGCTGACAGAAATGTTTTCTCTTCCCTTTAAATCGGCTCTACCGCGAGGTTTTCACTCGCGGTATTTTTTTGCTTGAATTTCAGCCACGCTCCTGTGCAGGGAGCCTCTCCCCTCCCACTCTCCACCCATTGACCCCGTCTCTCCGCCCCTGGGGAGCCTTCCTCCGCCCTCCGGGAGCCTTTCCACACCTCTATCGCTCATTTGCGCGCCGCGCACATGAGCGGGCCCGTTAGTGCGGTGCGCACATGTGCGGGGCACAAAAATGCATCATTAGCATGTGCTAAGGTACCTTAGCGCACGCTATTGTGCGCCGTGCACTTGTGTGCCGTTTAGTAAACATACCCCTAAGGGGTATGTTTACTAAAATTTCTTAATGTGCACGCCGCGCAATTAGCGCACGGTAAGGTACCTTAGCACACGCTAATGACGCTTTATGGGGCAAAAAATGCGCTGTAGTGTGCGCTCACGCACGCAGCGGCGCAAACGAGCGCTGAAAGCGGGGAAAAGCTCCCGGAGGGCGGAGAAAGGCTCCCCAGGGGCGGAGAGAAGGGGTCAATGGGTGGAGAGTGGGAGGGGAGAGGCTCCCCGCACACGAGCATGGCTGAAATGCAAGCAAAAAAATACCGCGAGTGAAAACCTCGCGTTAGAGCTGATTTAAAGGGAAAAGAAACAATTTCTGTCAGCAATGTACAGCAAAACCAGGGAAACCTACAAAAAAGTGATAAGTGTGATACATGTGCACGGAACAAAAGTGCAAATAAACATTGAAAATGACCACAACAAAATAAAAAAAAATCATAATCAAGCTGGGCAATAGTGATAGTAATGGGAAACATCAAAAAACACTCCCAAGAAAGCACCTAAAAATAAATATGAATTTTGGAAGGGTCTACGTTCCGTCCCCATACAAGGTGAATGATCCCACAGTGAAATAGCACTGATCAGGGTTTCCCTCTCCATTGGACAGGTTACCTATGGCATGCACATGTTCCACAACAGCAGGGCGGGCATGTCGGAATGGGCAACTGGACAGATGCTGGGAAAGGGGATACAGAGGGCTGCAGGCGGAACATGCTGTGGTGCAGCTGGGGCACAGTGCGGACTAGGCAGATGCCTAGGTGGCACTTAGGAATGCTGAAACTGAACAGCAGCCAGACAGCAACTGATGAGGGCCCAACGTGGGCACGAGAGTGTTTATCACAGTGTCACAGGGGATAGTACCCAGCAGGTACCCCCAAGGGCACATAACATTGGCAGGCCGTGTTGGGGAAGCGTGAACGCCCATGCAGGCACCCCTACCCCAGAACACACACCATAGGCAGCCACCTACCTGCACACTGGATGGCTTTAGACTGAACACCACCAGCACCACCAGCAGAAGGGCATGTCTGCATGGTGGCACAGGGGTACTGGAGGTGGAGGGGGGCAGTGGCAGCTGCCCAGAGCCGACCATGGCCTAGCCCTGTGTAGGTGGGTGCCATGCACTGCAACAGACAGGCTCTGTCTGACAAACAACCATGGTATCTCCAGGGACTGCCCCATTTGTGTCTCCACAGTGTGGTGCGGTGAACACAGCCAGTGTGTTCAAGAGCAGAAGGTCACAGGTTCAAGTCCCAGCTATGGTTCCAGCCAACCCAGTCCACATATTTTACCCACAACTGAAACGTGCTACTACAGACAGAACCTTTATTGCAGATGACGTAAACAGGCCCAAAACACCTACGTTTTACCTAACAGAGCACAGACACCAGAAACAGGCGCATTACCTAGAGCAGAGTATCCCAAATGCAGTCCTGGAGAGCCAAACACCATTCAGCTTTTATGATGCCTCTAATAAAGATGCCTGTCCTGCATTTCTATGCGCCGCCCCCATGGTATGCAGATGTATGCCATGCATATTCATGAGGGACAGCATGAAAATCCGAACAGTGTTGCGCACACCAGGAACGGGGTTGGGATCCTCTGCCGTAAAGCAGCAGCCAACAGGGGCAGACACACCCACACCCACAGGCTCCATTATCCAATGCCTGCTGGAGAAGCAGGACATTGGGCCCTGCGTGCCTCTCCCAATACTAGCACTTGCATACCTTAGCAATGCCACCCTACACCTGGGAATACGGTACACAGCTATCAAACGTTTGCTATGATTACTGACAGATAACAATTCCTACGTTAAGCACAGTTTGCTGATTGAGCTCCATCATAGCAACCTTTCTGATGTCTGTGGAGTGTGCTTCAGGTCTGGTCTCTGACAATGTTTACCACCCTGGGGAGTGACCCCCAACAGTATTGCGTACCATAGCCATGCCTGCACTGTGCCCAGGACTGGTGTGGTGGCCAGGGCTGCTAAACACCTCTATAGTAGCACAATGCTGGCATAGGTGTGGGAGTGTGTGTCTGTCTATCCAGTGTGTGGTGGCTGCAAGCACCCTCCACAGCCCACACTGCCAGCACTGTTGCCAGTATTGGCCTGCCAATGTGCATAATGATGAGCAAGGTACCATGGGTATAGCTCGGACAGGGTGGCCTGGCCAGGATGCATCTGCACAGGGCATAGGGCACTGGCTGGGACATTGTCGTGCCCGGCCACCACCTGCACAGACAGGGTGGCCACAGCATGTTCCGCTGGGAGATCACTCTCACCCTGACTGAGCAGTGACCACGGCATGGCTACGCTCCCCCATAGTGCTATATAGTATTTCTCTCATGTGATATTTATGGGTTTTCTTTTGGGGCCCAGTCACTGACTTATCTGTTTGGTGTGTATATTGACATCCCAGTTCTGGGTGCACGCATTTCCACCAGGAACATGCACTATGGACTAGCTAACAGACTGTCTGAAGCTGGTATGTGTCTTGATAGAATGCCTTGCAGGGTGAAGCGGCTGAAGGTTTGCTGCAGGAGAATATCAGATAGTGGTGGGGTGCAGCTTAGCATAACCAGGCCTAATGTTTGTCTGCTATCGCGTTATGGATGTGTATAGAGCTGTATTGACTGCACTGTAGGGTGTTTGTTCCCCAGCAGGACTGAGGTTGATGGTCCCCTCTACTGCCACCATTGCAGGGAGGTAGAATGTGGATCTGTTGGTGGGAGACCTGTTTACCCCCCTCAGCCCTGGAGGAGGAGGGTGGTGGTACATAATCCTCCTAGGGGTCCATAGGGGCTAAATCTGACTGAGACATACAGATATATCCAAGGTGTGTCTGCAGAAACTACCTATCTCACACATTAGCACTGCTGGGGACCTGCAGCATGGCCTATCTCTGCTGTGGACCTGGTGCTGGGCGCCCCACCTCACCCTCAGGGTGAGTGCAGTACCTGCACAATGTGACGGTGTGTAGCTACTCTGTGCCAGTAACACACACGGTCAGTTCCCCCTACCAGGCCGAGGTGCTGTGGGGGTGCATACCCCATCTTGTGATCATCTGTAGACTGCTGATTTCCCATGTGCAGTTCATCATGGGTATGGGTGGGTTAACCCTATCCTGGTGACCACAGCAGACTGTTTGTGTGGTGACATGCATTCCTTCTGCAGCCAGCCAGGGGTTTGCTAGCAGCTATGGAGCTGTAGCCCACTGGTTGTTTCACTACTTGTGGAGCCAGAGGTCATGGGTTCAAACCCACAGTAGGGATTCTTTGATAGGGCTCTCCAAAGCGTTGTCTTTTTTTTAATGTACATTAGTGCTGCCAGCAAAACACCCTCAGGGTACTGTAACCATAAGGTGCCTCAGAAGGCGCCCTATAAGGCGCCTTATAGGGCACCCTATAAAGCGCCTTCTGAGGCACCTTATGGTTACAGTCCGTATAAGGTGCCTTATAAGGTGTCCTATGAAGTGCCTTATAGGATGCCGTGGCGGACAGTGCTCTTTATAATGTGCCCTATGGGGTGCCTTATAGGGTGCCTTATGCGGCACCTTAGGTTACGGCACGTGAGGGTGTGTTTGCTGGCAGCAATAAATAAAATACCTCAGGAAACAATACTTACATGTCACAGCTGATGCCTCAGCCAGCTTTATGCATTAGGCACACTGGGGGATTGAACTCATGACCTCTGTATTATCAGTCACTGTATTAACCACTGTGCCACACTTCTGTTTCTATGCTTGGATGTCTGTGCGCCTACTTAAGATTACCGCACGGTAACGTGCTTAGCTGCGCTTTGCGGCGCTTTGCCCGATAATGTGTGCAACAGCGCACGTTATCGCGCTAATCCCGTTTTGCTACTTTAAACTGAAACGCCCACTCCTTATATGGCATCCTGCACACTAACGCTCGGCGCACATTAAGAGGGTTTAGTAAACATACCCCTAACATTCAGCAATATCTTAAAATTAGATTCCATAAAAAGCTTTGAGGTAGGAGCTAGAGATTCTAAAATGGAAAATATTTCATTTAAAACTTTTCCTTGAGACATAGCAAAGAAGACAGAGTGCTCATCAGACTTGAAGAATTGCACAGAGTTTTTTTAGTATTTTGGAATAATCTGCAGTATACCCTGGACCTTGGAAAATACTACTGTTACCTGGAATGCAGAGGAAAAGCTGCAACAACCTTTATCAAGGAAGTCCCAACAATTGGTCAATTGGCGGGTACAACTGTTCTAATAAAGGTTCATTGGACTAGAGGTCAGTGTTACAGTGGATACTCTTTCCAGCTTGGATATTCCACTTTGTACTGGAAGTAATTCTTTCAGGCAGTGTCTCACCCATCATGCATTTGAATGAAAAATATTTCTAACCTTTTACAAAACTTTACCAGCACTCCAAATCTCAAAAATGTGGAGAAAGGGTCTCCTATTTTTCTCTCTGCCCTAGAAAAAACAAAACCATTTGTTTATATATAAATCTATCTCTAGGGGGCGGAGCCCGATGTCCAGCGGGATGGTCGCATAACGCTGAGGCTCCCGAGAGGCCTACTCAGAATCCTGAATTAACACCGGACATACTTGAATTTCTGCTCTGATCTTGCCGGGGCACATTGGTGAGATGGCGGGGACCAAACCTACACGCCTGGAAATTGGATCTCCAGCGGCTTCTCACGGCAAACGCTCCAAAACTGAACCCCCGTCCCCGCAGAAGGGGCTGGCTTTGCGCGAGGGCCCCGAAATGCAGCAGGAAATCCTCGCAGAGATTAGAGGGGTTAAGGACCTCGTGCAGTCAAACGGGGAAGCACTCCGAGCGCTGCGGGAAGATCTTGGTGTATTGCAAGGCAGGCTAGAGGGGCTCTCCTCGCGTCAGGACAAAATGGAGAGCATATTAGACTCCCATGTGGTCCGGCTGTCCAAACTCGACAAAGTTGAACGTCAGGTGCGGGCCTTGCAGAAAGAAGTGGAAGATGGCAATAATAGAGCGCGCCGCAACAACCTACGACTAGTGGGCATACCGGAGGGAGCGGAATCGGGAGACATGAAGGAGTTTTTATATAAAATCCTCCCTTCCCTGCTCCAAATCACCTTTACCAAAGAATTGGAGATCGATCGCGCGCTCATCGTGTACCCACAAACATAACGCTCAACAGGAAGACCCCGCGGCCTATCGTCTTTCGACTTTTGAGATATCAACATGTGGAGCAAATTCTCAGCGCCTCTCGGGCAAAGGGCCATATGGAGTTTGAGAGCCACAAGATCTCCTTCTATCCTGACTTGGCTAAACCCACGGTTGATCGCCGAAAGCGCTTTCTGGAATTCCGGCCGAGGCTTCAACAACTACAAGCACGCTATGGCCTGATGTACCCGGCCAAGCTCCGAGTCACGCTTCACAATCAGACAAGAACATTTGAGGACCCTGATCTATTAGCGGAGTTTTTGGATGCTAAAGAAGCCGACTTGATGCGCTGACTTCCAGAGTATTCCTGCCAGTGTTCTCATATCCGCTGTACCTGCCATCTTGGATTTGCCACGGTTCAGCAAAGAGTCTGTCGAGGGCGGTTTGTTGCCTTATTTTGATGATATCTGTGACCCGACTCCATCTACCCAGAGTAGCCTCGATGAATATCAGAGACAGTGTTAATTATGGACTCTGGTGTTTCTTTTCTTTTTTTCATGTCTCTATCTTCCTCTCTAGGGCCTCCTCCCGCAGACATATGGTCGCCATATTCATTGGGGGTTTTGCTTCTTCTCTAAGTTACTTTGGTACATGCTTTTCAATATGGGGTGTATTAGCCAGCATACTCGGTGATTATGTCATTGTTGTACAGATTCTGCTTATGTTGTATGTTTTCAAGCGCCCTTACCTAAAATGTCTATTACCGATTGATGGCACCATGTAAGATTTTATCATTGAACGTAAAAGGCATCAATAATCCGATAAAACGGAAGAAAATCCTAAGCTATCTAAGTCATGAAGCTGCGGACCTGATTTTCCTCCAAGAAACGCATTTAAATTCGAAGGAAACTCTTAAACTCAATATTAAACCTTACATGGTGGCCGCCTATTCCCCAGCCGTTTCTAAGAAATGTGGGGTTGCCATACTGGTTAGGAAATCTCTGCATGCTACTATTATTGCGACTAGCTCAGATACAGCAGGTAGATGGTCCATGGCTTACCTCAAGATAGGTAACCTTGAAGTTACATGTATATGCCTTTATGCTCCTAATGTGGATGACCCTGCCTTTTTTGCTACCATTGCTCAGGTTGCGCAGGCCTCTGCTAATACTTCATTGATAATTGGGGGGGATTTCAATTTAGTTCTTGATCCCCTGATTGACAAACAGCCGCCTAGGACAAGTGGTCCCCCCAAGAGTCACACCACGCTTACCTCTGTGATCAACGATCTTGCTTTAGTCGATCTATGGAGGTTACTACACCCCAATGAGCTTGACTTTACCTTCTTCTCTTCCCCTCACAAATCCCAGTCTCGCATAGATTTCTTTCTAATATCAAAACTGTTAGTTCCTCAGGTAGACACTGCAAAGATTCACTCCCAACATATCTCAGATCACGCTGCTATTTCTTTTCAATTACACACCACTGCGCCCCAAGGGAACTTGGGGGCCTGGTTCTTTGATAGAGCCCTATTAACTCAACCAGAGTTCCAGGTAGAAATTCGAGCAGCCATACAGGATTACTTCCACTTTAATTTACCCCAGGATACTGCAAATTGGGCTTGGTGGGAGGGTTTTAAAGCGGCCATTCGTGCAACGATCACTAGTTATCAAATTCGCCTGCGGAAACAACGCAAACAGCAGCTCCTTATACTAGACCAACAAATCAAAGCAGGCGAACGAGTTCTAACTTCACATACTGATCCATGCGTCTTAGTTCGCTTACAGCGTCTCCGTTTTCAATATAATGCAATCCTCTCAACTGCAGCTTCTAAGAGTATTGCACTTCAACAAGGGACATACTACCGTGAAAGCAACCGAGCCGGTCGACTTTTAGCCAACGCCTTGAAAGGTCAAAAAGAAGCCAAACGCGTAGCGGCCCTTTGAGCCCCACAGGGAGGGGGCATACTGACCACAGACTCCGATATCGTAGAACTCTTTCGGGATTTCTATACCCGTCTATATCAATCTGAATGTGAGTTCTCATCAGAGACCTTCGAGCGCTTGTTTTCTGGTATTCAGCGGCCGACCCTTTCTGAAGCTGATAGGGATGCGCTGGATGAACCCTTCTCTACTTCAGAGATCCAATCTGCCCTAAAACGAACAGCCTCGCGTCGAGCCACCGGGCCTGATGGTCTCCCGACCGAATTCTACAGAACGTTCAGTGCAGATTTAGTTCCCTACTTAAAACTTTATTTTACTGCCCTTGCGGTAGATACATCCTCTTTGGGATCCTTTTCTGCAGCTAATGTGGAAGTATTTGAGAAAGAAGGCAGAGACCCGCTGCTAACCGCCAACTACCGTCCAATCTCCCTACTTAATGCCGATTATAAGATCTTCGCAACGATCTTGGCCACCCGGCTATCTGACAGGATGGCCACCTTAGTCCATCCCGACCAATGCGGTTTTATACCCGGCCGCTCCACCGCTGACAATGCTCGGACCTTGTGCCATGTGCTATCCAGTGCTGCCAATTTAGACCACCCATGGGTGGGTCTTTCCCTAGATGCTGAAAAAGCCTTTGATCGCCTAGAATGGCCCTTCTTATTTGCAGTTCTCCGATGGTATGGCTTTGGGGAGGGCTTCCTCCGATACCTCCAAATCATGTATTCTCAACCCGTTGCCAGTATTTGTGTAAATGCCATTAAGTCTCGGCCTTTTAATCTCCAAAGAGGCACGCGTCAAGGTTGCCCCCTATCACCAATGCTTTTTGATCTAGCTCTTGAACCCCTCGCCCTCCTTATTAGACAGTCCGCACGTATTCAAGGTGTCCCCTTCAGTCACAGAGAGATTAAACTCTCTGCATATGCAGATGACCTTATGCTCTTCGTATCCCTTGATTCGGTTCCAGCTGTCTTGGACCTGATTGAAGGATACTCGCAATTATCGGGCTATAAAATAAACTGGACCAAATCCGTAGCATTCCCACTGAACCGCTGGGTACATGAGGCTGACATGCAGGCCTTTCCTTTCCTTTGGCAATCCCGCATGGTGAAATATCTTGGGGTCCACTACTGTTCTCCTTTAGAAGACACTATTAGTTTTAATGCCAAGGAGGTAGTCTCCAAAGTCCGTGAGCTCACAAATCGTTGGTCTCCCTTATCCCTTACATGGTGGGGCCGCCTAGAAACTGTGAAAATGATGATAGTCCCCAAAGTGAACTATATTTTAGAAATGCTGCCCTGCTTACTCCCGCTACACACCTACAAAGATATTGAGGGCCTTCTCGTCCGCTATCTCTGGCAGGGCAAACCACCAAGGGTAGCTAAACAAAAACTACAGTCTGCGAAGGAACTAGGGGGTACCCGCTTTCCTGATTTTCTCAGATATCATCAAGCCTTCCTACTTAAACAAGGTGCCCGATGGCTAGCTGCCTCAACAGACAACAGACCAGTTTGGCTTGACATAGAAGAGGAGCTTAGTAGCCCAATTCCGTTGATCCATCTCCCCGGTATGTCCCATCAAGTAGACACCCGCCATCCCCCAATGATTGTCGATACTCTTGCGGCCTTTAACACTCTCATTCTGTCACTGGGCCCAAACGTATGTCCTCAGGATGGACTCCCGCTGTGGAATAACCCCAGAATTCAAGTCCTAAATAAAACGATCGCATGGAAACCCTGGTACTCTAGGGGGATCTGGACACCCCAACAGCTCTTCTCTGCAGCTCGTTGGAAGACCTTTTCTGATTTACAAAAGGAATTTGCGTTACCAGCGAAACATTACTTTCAATTGATGCAGCTTCAACACTGCCTCAAAAGTGCTCAAATCCTGCCGCCCTCTGCCCCTACTGAGGACGGGCTATTAGAACTAATTCACTCTATTAGTAGTACACATGGGGTAGCCTCTAACTTTTATAAACTATTATGTCAGGGTACAGATACTGCTACTTGTAGAGCCCAACAAGCCTGGGAGCGCGAATTGCAAACCACTTTAACCCCGGTGCAATGGAGCGTTTTCTGGAGCAAAGTAGTGCGGGTTTCCCGATCTGCCTCTGTTACCCAAACTCTCTTCTTTTTTGCACATAGATGCTTTTATACTCCAGAAAAAATAGCCAAATGGAACACAACTGCTAGGGACCAGTGTTGGTCTTGCCATACTGCTGTGGGAACCCTCGCTCATGTTATTTATGAATGTCCTCAACTACAGGTTTACTGGGGGCGGGTCTGGGGTCGTATTCAATCTATCTTACACCTCCATGAGCCTCTTTCTTGGAAGATTGTGGGACTCCGCTCAGTGGCGGAGGTCCCCTCTCTTCCTAAGAAGGGTCGCTTTCTCCTTGATTTCATGCTGGGTATAGCCATATGTTTAATCACGAGGAATTGGAAGGATAGCTCTCGAATTACTGCCAATGAATGGTGGAACCTCATCTGCTTATATAGTAAATATGAGCAGATATCTCGGAGAGCTATTCCCCATACCCAAACTCACTCTCGCTTGTCTAAATGGCAGATGCTCAATGATTATGTACAATCTGCTCATTGCTCCGACATGTCTGTTTAATGTATACTCATCATGTTTCAGATCACCGTTAGGTTTTGTACCACAATAATGTCAGTACACGCCCGTTTCGGGAATGATTAGTTTCTAGAGAAGAAGCAGGGGGGAGGGGGGTGGCAGGGGTTTACTTTGGTGTATGTATCACATTCTATGTATGTATCTGTCTTTTAGCTGTATGTCTTCCTTTCCTTTGTTGTTATAAAATGAAAATAAAGAATTAAAAAAAAAAAAAATCTATCTCTAACAGCTAATTAGTATGGCTTTGCTGCTCTGAATGACCCTGATAGTACTTGGATGGGTGATCACTTTGGCATATAAGGTGCAGTCAACTGGCAATTTACTTCTGGTTGTACTTTTTCAGGAAAGTCCAGGGGCTGGGTCAGCAGGAGTCAGCATTAACTCGATGACATACACTTTCTAATAGTTAAAGAAGCTCAAATTTCTTCACAGTATGGGTTATCTCATTCACTCCCGACTTTATCACTCATCATTGCTTCTGAAACTTTTTATATACTGTAAACTGATGTCTAATCTCATTGTTCCTCATTCTAATAAATAAATAGCAAACATTTTGACTTATCTTCCAACATGTCAAAACCTCATATCTCTTTGCAGCTGAAGTGCTTCTTAAACACTATTTGCTAAAAAAAAAATGACTCGGCCGCTGGTTTTACTCTTAGGGGTATGTTTACTAAACTGCGGTAAAGGTACATAATGCGTGTTATGTAACGTTAATGATCATAAGCGCATCATAACGCGCGTTATGATGCGCTTACGATCGTTAACGTTACATAACGCGCGTTAACCACCATTAACGATCGTAAAGCTCCGCGGCGTGGTAAAACACCGCAGAAGGTGGAGAGAGGGCGGAGAGAAGGGGACCCATAGGCAGATCATGTACCACCACCCAACCCACCCTCTGGAGCTCAGGGTGGGAAACAGGATCATCCATTAATAGATCCACAGTCTACCTCCCTGCAATGGTAGCAGTAGAGGGGACCATCAACCCCAGTCCTGCTGGGGAACAGACAGAGCAGTACACATCCATAAAACAATAGCAGATAAACAGCAGGCCTGGAAATGCTCAGCTGCCCCCCACCATTATCTGAAATTCTCCAGCAGCATGCCTCCAGCAAGACACATACTAGCTGCAGACAGTATGCCAGCTAATCCATAGTGCATGGTCCTGCAGGAGACACATGTACCCAGAACGGGAATGTCAGCATACACACCAAGCAGATAAGTCAGTGAATGGGCCCCAAAAGAAAACCCAAAAATATCACATGAGAAAAAGGCTTGATAGCACTATGGGGGAACCTAGCCATGCCATGGTCACTGCTCAGTCAGGGTGAGAGTGACCTCCCTGCAGGACATGCTATGGCCACCCTGTCCATGCAGGTGGTACCGGGCACTACAATGTCCGAGCCATTGCCCTATGCTCTGTGCAGATGCGGCCATGCCAGGCCACCCTATCCAGGCTATTCCCACGGTACCTTGCTGCTCATTATGCACATTGGCAGGCCAATACTGGCAACAGTGCTAGCAGTGTGGGCTGTGGAGGGTGTTGGCAGCCACCACACACTGGATAGACAGACACACACTCCCCACACCTATGCCAGCATTGTGCAACTATAGAGGTGTTGGGCAGCCCAGGCCACCACACCAGTCCTGGGCACAGTGCAGGCATGGCTATGGTACGCAATACTGTAGGAGTCATTCCCCAGGTTGGTATACACTGTCAGACACAAGACCTGTAGCACATTCCACAGACATCAGAAAGGTTGCTATGATGCAGCTCACTCAGGAAATTGTACTTAACCTAGGAATTGCTATCTGCCAGTAATCATAGCAACCTTTTGATAGATGTGTACCATATTCCCAGGTTTAGGGTGGCATTACTAAGGAATGCAAGTGCTAGTATTGGGAGATGCACGCAGAGCCCAAAGTCCTGCCTCTCCAGGAGGCTTTGGATAATGGGGCCTGTGGGTGTGGGTGTGTCTGCCCCTGTTAGCTGCTGCTTTACGGCAGAGGTTCCCAACTCCAGTCCTGCGGTGCCAAACACTATTCGGGTTTTCATGCTGTCCCTCATGAATATGCATGAGATACATCTGCATACCATGGGGGTGGCACATAGAAATGCAGCACAGGCATCTTTATCAGAGGCAGCATGGAACCGGAATGGTGTTTGGCCCTCCAGGACTGCATTTGGGAGACTCTGCTCTAGGTATTGTGCATGTTTATGGTGTCTGTGCTCTGTAGGGTAAAATTTAGGTGTCTTGGGCATGTTCACGTCATCTGCAATAAAGGTGCTGTCTGTATTAGCATGTTGTAGTAGTGGGTAAAATATGGGGACTGGGTTGGCAGGAACCACAGCTGGGACTTGAACCTGTGATCCTCTGCTTCTGAACACACTGGTTGTGTGCACTGCACCACCTTGTTGTCACAGAGTCAGTACATTCCTTGGTGATACCATGACTGTTCGTCAGACAGGGTCCGTTTGTTGCAGTACACGGCACCCACCTACACAGGGCTAGGCCACAGTCTGTTCTGGGCAGCTGCCACTGCCTCCTCCACCACCAGTATCCCTCTGCCACCATGCTGACATGCCCTTCTGCTTGTGGTGCTGGTGGAGCGCAGTCTCAGGCCATCCAGTGTGCAGGTAGGCGGCTGCCTATGGTGCGGGTTCTGGGGTAGGGGTGCCTGCATAGCTGTCCATGCTTCCCCCCAGCACCGCATACCAATGTTCCGTGCCCTTCGGGGTACCTGCTGGGTACTATCCAATGTGACACTGTGGGAAATACACTCGTGCCCATGTTGGCCCTTCAGCAGTTGCTTTCTGGCTGCCCTGCTGTTTCAGCATTCGTATGGGCCACCTAGGCATCACCCTAGTCCGCACTGTGGCCCAGCTCCACCACAGCATGTGCCGCCTGCGGCCCTCTGTATCCCCTTCTCCGGCATCTTTCCAGTTGCCGTTCCGACATGCCCACCCTGACGTTGCGCAACATGTGCACGCCATAGGAACCCTGTCCGGTGGTGGGGAAAACCCTGAGCAGCGCTATTTCACTGTGGGCTCATTCACCTTTTATGGGGACGGAGTATAGACCCTTCCACGATTTATATCTTTTCTATGGAGCTTACTCGGGGTGGGGGGGGGGGGTTATGTTTCTCATTGCTACCACTATTGGCCAGCTTGGTTATGGATTTTTTCCAGTTTGTTGGGGTCATTTTCAGTGTTTACGTGCCCTTTTGTTCTGTGCACATGTATCACACTTATCACTTTTTTTAGCTTTCCCTGCCTGGGCTGTACATTGCTGACATTGCAATAAAAGGGGCAACAGATAGATATGTAAGAAAAGTAAATAAAAACAAGAGGAGAAGGAAACCTATTTGGTTTTCCAAAGAGGTGGCTGCTCAAATAAAGGCAAAAAAACACAGCTTTAGCAAAATTCAAAAGCTTGCAAACAGAAGAACACAGAAATGAATACAGGATCAAGATCAAAGAGTCTAAAAGAGAAATAAGGATAGCAAAATCAAAGGCAGAGGAAAAGATGGCTAAAGATGTTAAAGGTGGCGACAAAACTTTCTTCAGGTATATTTGGGAAAGGAAGAAGATCAGAGTTGGAATTGCAGGACTCAGAAGTGCCGGGAAAGGACTCGTGGAAAGTGACACTGAAAAAGCAAAATTGCTAAACAAATACTTCTGCTCTGTTTTTACTAAAGAAGATCCTGGAGATGGACCAGCTGTGACTCCCAAATATAAAAATAGCAATGAAGTAGATACCACACCATTCACAGAAGATGAGGTGTTAGAACAACTTGCTAAACTGAAAGTGGACAAAGCCATGGGACCGGATGGGATACATCCCAGGATACTGAAAGAGCTCAGAGAGGTTCTTGCAGGACCGTTAAAGGATGTCTTCAACAGATCCTTGGAAACAGGAGTGGTTCCTCAGGACTGGAGAATGGCTAATGTTGTACCTCTACACAAAAGTGGTGACAGGGAAGAAGTGTCAAACTACAGGCCCGTGAGCCTTACCTTGGTGGCAGGAAAAGTAATGGAGGCGCTCCTGAAAGAGCGAATAGTGAACTTTCTCAAAACCAACAGGTTGCAAGATCCAAGGCAACATGGTTTTACCGAAGGACGGTCTTGCCAAACAAATCTGATTGAGTTCTTTGATTGGGTGACCAAGGAACTAGATCTGGGGCATGCAATGGATGTCATCTATCTGGATTTCAGCAAAGCCTTTGATACTGTTCCTCATAGGAGGATTGTCAATAAACTCAGTAGCTTGGGGATGGGTCCCAAGATAGTAAACTGGATTAGAAATTGGTTGACTGACAGACAACAGAAGGTGATGGTACATGGAGCTCACTCGGATGAGAGGAAGGTGATTAGCGGGGTGCCTCAGGGTTCGGTCCTGGGCCCGGCACTGTTCAATATATTTGTGAGTGATATTGCTGAAGGACTAAATGGAAAAGTCTGTCTTTTTGCAGATGACACAAAAATTTTCAACAGAGTGGACTCCCCCGAGGGAGTGGTTAACATGAGGAAAGATCTACAAAAGCTGGAAGACTGGTCTAATGCTTGGCAACTACGATTTAATGTGAAAAAGTGCAGTGTCATGCACTTGGGTAGCAGAAATCCAAGGGAAAAGTACACGATAGGGGTTGAGAGGTTGGTATGCACGGTTCAGGAGAAAGACCTTGGTGTGATTATCTCTGATGATCTCAAGGTGGCAAAACAGTGCGACAAGGCGGTGGCAAAAGCCAGGAGGATGTTGGGCTGCATACAAAGAGGGATTACCAGCAGAAAGGAAGAGGTACTTATGCCAATGGACAAGTCACTGGTGAGGCTTCACTTGGAATACTGTGTTCAGTTTTGGAGACCATATCTTGCAAAAGATGTAAAAAGACTGGAAACTGTTCAGAGAAAGGCGACCAAAATGATTTGGAGCCTGCGTCAGAAGCCTTATAAGAAGAGACTTGAAGACCTAAATATGTACACTTTGGAGGAGAGGAGGGACAGGGGAGATATGATTCAGACCTTTAAATACTTAAAGAGAAATGATGAACAAACAAACCTCTTCCAAAGACGGGGAAGCTGTAAAACTAGAGGGCATAACATGAAGCTGCAAGGTGGTAAATTGAAAGGCAATGTCAGGAAATATTTCTTCACTGAAAGGGTGGTGGATGCTTGGAATGCCCTCCCGATGGAAGTGGTGGGGGCAAACACGGTGATGGAATTCAAAATGGCATGGGACAAACACAGTGGATCCCTTTACAGCAACAGGATAAAAGCAAAATAAACAGTACCATCTAACTTCTGAACTATCTAGTGTCTCAACAAATAGGGGTGTCCTACATGGAGTGGTGGGTTCACCCCTAAACAAAAACATGGGGAGGGGTGGCCTGCACAGAGCGACAGGTGCACCTACTCTTGCCATCTTGCTGGGCAGACTAGATGGACCATGCTGGTCTTTATCTGCCGTCACTTACTATGTTACTATGTAACTGTTTACAACATTTCAACTATTTACAGTATATTGGAACTTAGCTTGAAGCGACATCCTGTTGGGAGAGGACAGTTGAGCAGGGATTTCATTACTATGATTTAGGCTGTTAAGCACTCTGAATCTCAAAAATGATTTGAGATGGACAATTATTTTGATATGTTTGTGAGCTTTGAGGCAGTAGCAGGCTATATGTCTACATTAATGGGTGGTTGTAGAGGAGAGAATGGTTAGATGGTACCTTTTAGCCAGGTCAGCCAGCTTCCTCCCTGGATCTTCAGACTATATGCTCATTCTCATTGTGGGGCCTAACATAAATATTTGCATATCCACTGTGCCTTATTTGTATAAATATTTCCATTCCAGAAAATAATCCTGGTAGCTGTGAATTTAGGATCATAGTGTGCAGGCTGGGTTAGACAGTGCCAGAGCTGGAAAAACACAGAAATTAACAATAGTGAAGCTATTAGGCCACAAAACAAAATTGAACTGAGGCATTTCCCTAAAATTTGATATGTTCTTGAAGCCAAACTAAGAAAATATTTTAAATTTCAGACTGTCAGCATCAAGAACACAAAACTGCAAATCTCAAAGACTATTCATATGCCACTGCCCTCTACCAACACCCTACAGTTGATGCCACACAAGGAACAAAAAAAAAAAAGTGAGGACCACAGTACAGGGCCTAAAAACAAATTTACCATTCCACAATTTATATTCCTAAACCTACAGAACAAGGAACCTACCCAGATTAGGGCAACACTGTAAATATTGCAGTGGATTCTAGAACAGTGGTCCCCAACCTGTGGACTGTTGAGCCCATGAGACCATTAGTGGGGGGTCCACAGGACAGAGAAAAGACAGAGAAATTGGAGGTAATGACTAGGGAGAAGGGGGAGAGACTGGAGGGAACTGGCTGTAAAGAGAGAGAGAGAGAGACAAGTAGGTGCAAACTGAATGGAGGAGGACAGAGAAATTGGTAGAGAGAAGAAGGAAAAGGAAGATAGAGAGGGCTGTTGGGGATAGCTTGGTGTTGAAGGGAGAGTGTCCAGTAGTGGTAGGCATGAACTGGGGGCCCCTGAACTTTCTGGAAGCTAATAAGGAATCCACACAACCAAAAAATAGGGAACCTCTGCCCTAGAACATCCATACATCTACCAACAGCTTTCCCTCACCCAAGTACTCCTATTTTCTATCCTCTTATTCTGTCTCTCACCATATCCAGCATCTTCTCTATCTCTCCCCTCCCTTTCATCCAACATACCCCTTTTTATTCTCCCATTTAGCATTTTTCCTTTGTCTCCCTACTCCCCCTGTGTCCCTATCACCTCTCCTGTGTCTGACCATCATCTCCTCCATATTCCTACTCCCTGTATCCATGTCCATCATCTCCCTTGTTCTTCCTCCTATGTCCATCATCTCCCATCTGTCTTCTTAATCCCTTCCCAAATCCAGAATCTTCCCTCTGTCATCATGCTCTCCTCATCCAAAATTTTCTCTGCCACCCTATTCCTCAGTGTTCAGCATCCCTTCTTTATGTCCCTATCGCCCCCCATGTTTAACAAATTCTCCTCTCTCTCCTCTCTTCCCATATCCAGCATCAACCCTGTCTTCTTATTCCCCCAGGATCTAACATCCCTCTTCTGGGTCTCTCTCCCTTCCCATGTCCACTACTCCCCCCTCACCAATCCAGCATATCCCCCCTTTCCCCCTCTCCCATCTCCATCTGCAGTTATACTCTCCACCACTTGCCTGCTATGCATCCACCCTCACTGCGCCTGCTTGAAACCTTCACACATGTGCAGAGTACCAGAAATTCCTGGTTCACGATCTGTACTTAAAATGCATATACATTTTATTTTTGTTTCTCCTAGGTCTTCTCCGGCTATCATCGCCAGCACCAATACCGTGACGAGACACCCTCCCCTCTGACTGCACTCGCAGCCTACCCACACCTGCTGCTTGGCACCCTCTTTAGTGCTGCACTCTGGGGCAATTTTTTTTCTTAATTTCCCATCTGCCACTGCACCCAAGTTCTCAGCACTACTTCCTATTTTTGGCATGCCTCTTAAGCCAGCCCCATGTGCAGAGAAGGGTTGTCTGCAAGAAAAATGTTTGAACATGCCTAGGACTGGCCCTGCTTACATGGTCATGCTCCTTTCTGTCTCCAGCCATGTCTCCTGATACCACTTTTTGAAGATCCTTACTGACACCAAAGAAAGAGGGCTTTAAACATGCAGTCATGTCAGTTTTCTGTTTTCCTGGAATCCTCCCTTCACTTTGACCTTTTCACCTGAGTGCACTAGTTCTTCTATGTCTTTCTTCTGAACTGACAAGCACCCCTATATATCAAGCTTATATCCCTTGGAAGCCATCAGGGGGAGTCAAGAGGAAAAGAGAATTAAGCATGCTCACTTTAGTGTGATCACATTATTTAGCATGTCTTCTGTACTGTAAGTAGCATGTTCACACTATTTAGCACATATACTATATTTTCAGGTTTCTGTGCAGAAGTATATTTTACCATGTTATTTTCTGGGTTTTTTTACCATGAGTGGATAAAGGCGGATATCTTAAAAGTCTTATTTGGAATTTTCATGTAGAAAATCTGACATTTAAATCCAACATGGAAATTGTAAGGGGACATGATGTGATCTGGGCAGGTCAAAAATCTATATGAGCATATAGGGAATGCATGGGTATAACCATAATTAGCCATGTTGGAATTTACATTTGCCCCTTGGCACATTTAGGGATTTTAAAAATGACTGGTTCCTACTACTGCTACTACTACTACTACTACTACTGATCATTTGTACATAGCGCTACAAGTCATATGTAGCACTGTACAGACACATGTAAAAGACGTTTCCTGATCATCAGAGCTTACAATCTAGTCAAGACAGACAAGGATTGAGGAAGTTAGCTTCCTTAATACCACATTGTTTATTTACCCCTCCAAATTGAAATAACATTAGGATAGCAGCCACTGCAGTTAATTGATGGCATTTATGAATGTTGTTGTTAAGTGCCGTCGAGTCTGTGTTGACTCATGGCAACCCTCTGGATAGTTGTCCTAAACTGTGGTCGGTCTTCAGTCAGGCGTCTCATTGTTGACAGAGTAGCACCAATAGCTGCTGTCATTATATTGATCCATCTCATTGCTGGCCTTCCTCTTTTGTATTGACCTTCTATTTTGCGAAGCATGATGTCTTTCTCTAATGATCTCTCTCTTCACATGGTATACATAGTATTCATTGCCAAAACCATAATTCAAATACATCAATTTTCTTCCTGTCTATCTTTTTCACTGTCTAACCTTCGCATCCATATGATGTTATTGAAAATACCATGGCTCTAATGAGTTGAATCTTTGTATGGTGGGAGATATCTCTGCTCTTGAGAATTTTGTCTAGGTCCTTCATAGCCATTCTGCCAAGAGAAATGCGTTGTCTACCCACCATTCTGCTTGTTGTTTCATTATTGAAAGTTGATCCAAGTAGGTTAAAGTTGTCCACTATTTCAATTTCTTCTACATCAATGATGAAGTTATTGATTTTGTCAGTTGTCAGGATCTTTGTCTTCTTTACATTAAGGTGCAGGAAAATGTTTCAGATCGTCTTCACTTTCAGCTAGTAATGCGGTATCATCAGCATAGCGAAGATTGTTGATGAGTCTCCCACCAATCTTCAAATCTCTGTTCTCTTCATAAAGTTCTGCATCTCTGATTATTTGTTCTGCATATAAATTAAACAGGTAAGGGGAAAGTATGCAGCCTTGTCATACATCTTTGCTCATTTTAAGCCATTCTGTTTCTCCTTGTTCCCTTCTTTTGTTTCTTGACCAATGTAAAGGTTGTGCAAGAAAATAATCAGGTGTTCTGGTATGTTCATGCTTCTTAATGTGGCCCAGAGTTTCTCATGGTTTACATAGTCAAAAGCCTTGCTGTAGTCAATAAAACACATATGGATATCCTTTTTTTTTAAGGATCCATCTCACATCCACAATGATGTCTTTCGTTCCCCGCCCTTTCCTTAACCCTGCTTGCACTTCAGGCAGTTCTCGTTCCAGGTATGGTTGTAGACTCTGCTGAATAATCTTTAGTAGAATATTGCTGGCAGGTGGGATCAGAGAGATTGTGTGATAATTTCCACAGTCAGTTACATCACCTTTCTATAGTATTGGTATAAATACAGATCTTTTCCAGTCAGTTGACCATGATGTTCTTTTCCAAATTTCCTGGCAGAGCCTTGTAAGTGTAGTAACAGCTGCGTCAGATTGCTGTAATACTTCAATGGGAATGCCATCAATACTTGGTGCTTTGTTCTTTGATAAGGCTTTCAATGCTGCTTTGACTTCTTTCATCACCAATGGTTCCAGATCATACGGTACATTCTGAAACGGCTGTTAATCCACTTGATCTTTATGATATAATAACTCTGTATATTCTTTCCACCTTTTCTTGATCTTCTCAGCATCATTCAACATGGATCCTTGAGAATCTTGTAACATTCCAATTCAAGGCTGGAATTTTTTGTTTAACTCTTGTAGCTTTAGGAAAGCCAATCTTGTTCTTCCTCTAATAGTTTTTGCTTCTATTTCCTTGCATGCGTCATTGTAGTACTTCTCCTTGTCCTGTCTTGCTGCATGTTGGAAATCTCTGTTGAGTTCTGCAATTGCCTCTCTTTCTGCTATGGCTTTAGCTTCTCTGCCTTTCTGGGCAATTTTCAGAGTTTCTTTGGTCATCCATTTTGGCCATTTTTGCTTTTTCACCTTTTGTAAAGATTTCTCATTTTTTTCCTACACTACCTTTTTGATGTCATTCCATAACTCTTCTGGGGCTTTGTCATTTGTATCTAAAGCAGCAAAATGATTTTGCAGGCAGTCTTTAAATTCCAGTGGTATATTCTCATGGTCATATTTTGCTACATTTATGCATATAGGTTTACAAATTAACATCTTATATAAGTAAGTTGTTGAGTTTCCTCCATTGATTTTTTCCCATGTGTAGATTTGCAAGATGCCTCCTCCGGGTCTCTGTGTCGGCAAATATACATGCACTCAAACACATCACTATAGGTATTTAAAAAAGGGCCCACATTTGGAAGAGCCTTTTTAAAAATATCACTGGAACTGTGTATGTCCCAACCTTGATATCTCAATTCCGATCTCCAGGTACTATTTATAATCTTCCTTTAAAGCTTTTGCATTACTCCTTGAGAGGCTTTTTAATGAGCCTATTTTTCACTGTATGTCCATGCTAAAATAATATTTTTCACAGAATCTTTTGACTTTTCATAACAAATATCTGATTTGGTTATTAGCATCAGATATTTCCATATTCTAATAGCAGGGATGCACATTTGTTAGTGTGCATTCAGATTGTTAGCATGCTTTAAAAAATTTAGTGCACATTAAATTGTAATTTTTGTTTATTTATTTTAAAACATTTGTTAACCGCCTTATGCACACAGCATCAAAGTAGTGCACAAGAGATAAAACACAACACAATAATCCCACACTGGCTCCACCCAGCAGGACCCCCAAACCACCCCAAAATAAAACTAAAAATTAAATTAAACATTAAAATAAAATACAATACAATACACCAAGAGACAACTGCTGCAAACTACTGCCCTGCTGAAACAACATCACCCCTGCCATTCTACCCGCTACCCACCAGCCAACCCCATCAGCCTGTTGGAAAGAGCAAGGTCTTCAGCTGCCTCTGGATTGTTAACAGATCCGTCTCTATGCGCAAGGTGAACCTAAATCATTTTAATGCACATTAACCTATGAATTCATTAATGTGTGTTGTAAATTTGCACATGTGAAAGAGTTGTAATGCATGTTAAAATATTTTATTAAAACAAATATATGAAACAAACAAAAATGTCTGAAATTCAGGAAAACCCCCAAAATGAATGAAATGTTTTTGCCCTGTGCCATCCCTTTCTAATAGAATAGACTTGAAATACTATCATAATATTACCACTAGTCTCAGGGGACCTGGAAGGTCAGTTTCCTTTCTTTGAAAAAAACAAACAAACATATCTACGATGAGGTAGCTGTTGTACTCTTTTTTTGTTATTTTGGATATTTCAAGTTGTAATTTTTGGGAATAAAAATTATTTAAGAATTACCTGGGTCAAATGTTTGTTGTACTGGAATCAGAGAGACATAAAATACAATCCAGCTTAACCTAGTTAACCTGCCCTTATTGTTTAATAAGCATGACTATTTCCTGTGTTACACTCAGTACTTGGGGTTGATAGCACTTAGTTGGTTTATATGTAGCTCTAATTGGCTAATCTTTGATACAAACCCATGATGCCATGCTTCATTTTACTGTCAACTATTAAAGGGAAGCTTAATGCTTTATGTTTAGTGTTCCTATAAAACTGAAGTTATTTGCACATCACTTTGAATGCTTGACTGTGTAAGTTAACTTAATAAATGTTATATAGATAAATGAGGAAGAAGTAGCATTTAACAGAAAAATAGCTCTGTTTTATTGCAATGCATAACAAATGTGCTAAAAAGTAATTTTTTTATTAGAAATTCTAATGAATCCTTTTGTAGCGTGCAGGCAATTCTATTTCTGCCAGTTATCTGAGGGTTGTAGATAACTGTCAGGAGCTGAAGTTGTGTGCAGGCTATATACCATGCATTCATATTGGTGAGCCAAAATATGATCAAACCAACTATATGGTAAATCCTAGAAAGCTCCTGAAACTGAATAATGAAAAGTATTTTATTATTTCATTGATCTATTTTGATTTAACTTAATCTACAACTTTTTAAGAGCCCAATTCTGGGATGGGGGTTGTGGGGGTGCATGTCCTGGTGGGACATGCAGCCCTGCAAGCCGTTCGGGCTCGACTCCCACTCTAGCTCCCCCTGTACGTCCTGAGCATCAGGATGGGGAGAGCCGGCGGGGGGCAGGAGGGTTCAGGATCGGGGTGAGCAGGATGTATAGAGCCAATTCAGGTCACGGCCTGACAAAACCGGTGATTAGGCCCGGGGTTCCCCCTCCAGGGTTGGGTCCAGGTGCAGGGGGGATCCCTGCCATCCAATCCAGGCCACTGCAGGCCAGCCATGGGTTGGGCAGCAGGGAAAAGGGGCAGCCAAATCCACAGGGGAGGACATCCCTGCAGGTGGCAGGGGCATGTCGGGCCGTCCTTGGGCCTGATTCTGCTCCAGAATTGGGTCCAAATGGGCCCATCTTGCTTGGGGCTGTTCAGACAGCCCAGACATGCCCCTACCTGAATCAGACTCCACGTCAAAGTAGTATTGTTACCATGTTAGTCTACTTGAATGTGTAGAAATAAAAGTCAACAAGCTGAAGGTAGTACCTTCTTATTGGACTAACCAATTACAAGCTCCATTTTGCATAGGACATTGAGGGAGGAATTGAGAGGTCCAGGTCAGGAAGTGGCCAGTTCCCTTTGTATTTTACAAAAGGCTATACCAAATGCAGAGCCTTTTATAGAATAAATATAAAAGCATGCAGGTATACACATGTTTTTGCTGACATGTGCAGCATGAGCTATATTCTAAAAAAGAAAACATAGAGATACTTTTACTAAGAACTGTTAAGGGCGCAAAGGTGCCATTAGCAGGTGTTATCGGTGTCCAGTGGAGGTTACCACCACTGAAAGTGCTGATAACACAGGCTTAATGGGCAGTAATATGTTACCATCTGTTAAGGTACAAAGGGGTGGAGAAGGGGCATTAACTGGGCTGAGTGTAGGCAGAGACATAACGGCCGTTACAGTACCGTGCGTTACAGGCGCAGCCGCCGGGAACCCTAATGCCAACTCTGAACAGGCATTAAGGGCTTCCCTGACCCATCAATGCATATTACTGAGAGTTAAATGACAGCCAGGTGTGTGCAGTATGCTCTACTCACAGTCCAGCTTATAAAGCTTTGCGAACTGGGGCCCCTTCCTTGCTACACCATGACTCACCATATTGTATGAATACATGGCTCGATGGAGGAGGAAGAATCTACAGAGGAGGCCAAAGAACATCTGTACCATCCCCCCCTCTCCCCTGCTCAGGTAGTGGGGGGGGGGGCAATGTGCAGGGGCATGAGCCTGGAGAGCGGCGATACTTGCATCCTCGGAGAAGGGAAGTCCAGTCCAGAAGGCCCCTTATCTTCAGAGATAGGGTCACCCTCCTTGGCCTTCCCAAGGACTAAGTGATCCCCCTCTACAAGCTGAGCTCAGGGACCATAAGAGAGCTCTGTGAGGATCTAAGACCTGACCTCAAGCCTCTTACAGCCCGCTCACATGACATACCAGGGCTGGTCAAGCTCCTGAGTGCTCTACATTTCTTTACCTCTGGCTGCTTCCAGAAATCTGTGGTTACAGTTGGAGAAATGCCCAATTAAATCTTTTCCAGATGCTTCCACTAGGTACTGCGAGCCATGATCAGCCATGTTAGGAATTACATTGTTTTTCCTTATGAAAGGCAATAGTGGATGACCCTCAAACAGCAATTTGAGAGAATTTCAGGCCTTTCACACATGATGGGAGCCATAGATTCCACACATGGCACTTATCCCACCCAGAGACGGAGAAGCGGAACTGAAAGCACTTTCATTCCTGAATGTGCAGGTGGTGTACGATACAAACATGTACATACTGAATGTCATGGCCAAATTTGCTGGGTCAATCCATGACTCGTGTATCCCGCATCACTCAGCAATGTTCCAACAATTTGAGGAGGGAAGATATGGAGACAGCTAGCTGCTGGTTGAGAGACATCTAATTATTATCCCTTTGCAAGTGATGGGGTAAAACTGCTGGCAGGGCACATAAAAAGCTAATATGGGAATTGGTCTTTTTATGGGAAATATAGCCACACAGCAAACGTACTTAACAAAAACTAACCTGGGACAAGTCTTGAACTACTGACTCTTGGAACATTAAGCATATAATTCACCAACCCTAGCTATTTGAGCCATCGGTCAGTCAGGCCACCTACAAACATATCTAAACTACACCCTACTTGTAAAGTAGCTACCTCATTGCAGGCAACCCTGCTCTATCTCACTGAAATGCCAGGGTAAACATGTCCAGGACAGAGCTGATGAGTTCCCATGTTACACAGTAGCAGGGGTGAAAGTGTCAGCCAGTCCAGTCCTTGCCACCATGGAATTATTATATTACAGTAACGAACCCAATGTATACAAGCAGTTCATAGAGAAAGTACACTTCACTGGCCTCCTATCACTAAACAACACACCTGGGCTAAAACACAAAATAGATAACAAGGATGGTTTACTCACTAAGGGGTCTGTTTACTAAACATTCCTAATGTGCGGGGCCGCGGTAGTGTGCCTGTGCCGTATAAGGAGTGGGCGGTTCAGGCAGAGAAAAGAAAAAAAACGGGAGTAAGCGATCGCACATTTGCGCGGGGCACAATAGTGCGTGGGAAGGCTAAGTGGCGCCTGATGTGCACACACACAAAGGAGCAGAGCCATAGTACAATGGTTAAGACACTGACTGTGGGTGCAGCTGCTATGGGTTCAATTCCCTGTTGTGCACAACAAAAAGGGCTGGCTGAGGCATTAACTGTAATGGGTAAAAGTGCTTTAGGAGGCATATTAATTTTGGGCCGCATAAGGCGGTGCACTGTTAATTTTGGGCGGCATAAGGCGGTGCACTGTTAATCTCAGGCGGCATAAGGCGGTGCACTGTTAGGTTTGGGCGGCATAAGGCGGTGCGCAGATGCCCAAGCATAGGAACAGAGCCACAGCGCAATGGTTAAGACACTGACCAATGGTGCAGAGATCAGGGGTTCAATCCCCCACAGTGCCCAATGAAGAAGGCTCACTGAGGCAGTGTGTATTATGGGGATGAGTGCTGTAGGGGGCAATCTATTTTTATGTCAGTTATCACTACTAGCAAACGCACTCACAAAGCGTGTTAACATAAGGCGGCCCATAAGGCACATGTTAAAGTTCACTGTCCGCCAAGGCACCCTTGAATGTCCCCTATAGGGCACCATATATGTTGCGTCACAGGATAATGTATAGTGCACCTTATATGGACGGCAACCATAAGGTGCCCTATAGGGTGCCCTATAAAGCACCCTCAGAGGCACCTTCTGGGTACAGTACACTGAGGGTGTGTTTGATGGCAGCAACATATGTACATTAAATCTAAAAAAGCTTTGGACAACCCCATCAAATAACCCCACTGTGGGCTCAAACCCATTACCGCTGGCTCCACAGGCAGTGAAGTAACCATTGGGCTACAGCTATATAGTTGCCAGCAAGCCCCTGGCTGGCTGCAGAGAGCCTGCATGTCACCACACAGACAGTCTGCTGTGGGAACCAGGATAGGGTTAGGCCACCCATACCCATGATGCACTGCACATGCAAATCAGCTGTCCACAGATGAACACAAGATGGGGAATGCACCCCAACAGCTCCCCGGCCTGGTAGGGGGACGTGTCCGTGTGCACCCACACAGCACCTTGGCCTGGTAGGAGGTACTGACCGGGTGTTTAATTTGCACAGAGTAGCTACACACAGTCACACTGTGCGGGAACTGTGCTCACCCTGAGTGTGCGATGAGGCGCCCTGGACCAGGTCCACAGCTGAGAGAGGCCATGGCAGAGCTCCAAAACAGTTGTAATCTGTGAGATAGGTAGTTTCTGCAGGAACACCTTGGATATCTCTGTCTGTCTCAGTCAGGGGAAATCCCACAGACCCCTAGGTGGGCCATGTACCACCAACCCCCCCCCCCCAGCTGAGGGTGGCAAACAGGCAGGGTCTCCTATCAACAGATCCCCATTATACACCCCCCCTGCAATGATGGCAGTAGAGTGGACCATCAACCCCAGTCCTGTTGGGGAACAGACACCCTACAGGGCAGTCCAAGCAGCCCCACACACACCCCCCCCCAGACCACAATATCAGACAGACAGTAGGCCTGGATATGCTAAGATGCACCCCACCACTATCTGATATTCCCCTGCATCAAGCCATCAGCCACTGCAAGGCACTCCAGCAGGGCACATACCAGCTGTGAACAGTCTGCTGGTTAGTCCCACTGGGGATGCATGCACCCACAACTGGGATGGCAGCACACACAAGCAGATACATCAGTGACTAGGCCCCAACAGGTGACCCATATATATCACATGAGGGAAGTGCTATGAAGCACTATGGGGGTGCCTAGCCATGCTGCCATCACTGCACAGTCAGGGTGGAGTGAAAGCCCAGCAGCACATACAGGAGCCCCAGCTTGGATTTGAACCTGTGATCCTCTGGTCCTAGAGGTACTGCCTCTGTCTGCTGCACCACACTGTGGCCACAGTGATAGTGCAGTCCCTGGGGGTGGGAAACCTGACCAAAGGAGTCACAAACCCTGCTCTGCACATTTGTACTGTGGGCTCAGTCACCTTGTCTGGTGACAAACGTGCAAATAAACCCCTCAACCGACCACGACGAACTGGGGATAAATATATCCAAGCTGGGCAACAGTGATATGAATGGGCAACCATAGCAAACACTCCCAGGAAGGCTCAGAATAAAGGAAATGGTTTTTGGAAGGGTCTCCGCTCCGTAGCCCCTTCCATACTTCATTTCATTTTTTTTGAGCTTTCCTGGGTGTGTTTCTTATGTTTGCCCATTAATATCAGGGTTCCCCAGCTGACTTCCTATTTTTAATATGTTTGTTTGGGTCTTTTTCTATCTTTATTTGCACTTTTGTTCTGTGCACATGTATCACACTGCTCACGTTTTGCAGGTTTCCCCGGTTTCCCTGTACATTGCTGACGGAAATGGTTTCTCTTCCCTTTAAATGCCCTCTACCGTGAGTGTTTCACTCGCGCTATTTTTAACCTGCAAATTCGTCCCCGATACTGTGCGGGGAGCCTCTCCCCTCCCCTTCCCCGCCCATTGACCCCGTCTCTCCGCCCCTCGGGAGCCTTCCTCCGCCCTCAGAATGCCTTTCCACGCCTCTATCGGACATTTGCGGGCCGGGTACTTTTGCGGGGCACGTTAGTGCGGCGCGCAATTGTGCGGGGCCCACGCGCACTTGTGCGGGGCGTTTAAGAGCGTTTCTGAGCGTTTGAGTGCCGCGTTTCCGTGCGCTATTGTGCGGCACGCAATTGTACGGCTTTTAGTAAACATGCCCCTAAGTTCCCAGAATGACATTTACAACCAGTCCTGCCTTTCAAACATTCCCCTTTTAATGGAATGTGAAACGTGGAGCATTTAATGCAAAGAAATACTTGAGGGAAGATATTTTCCAGCAAACATTGAATAATTCAGGGGAGAAGGCCATGGCATAGGAAACACAGCAGCACAGACAGTTCATGTAACCACATCAGAGCTGAAAATGGAATCAACCCTCTGCCTGTGTAATCATTGTACTCACTGCTGCGTTTAGGCAACCCATCTGTGAGTGTATATGCAAGTCACCTTGCCTGTAGAGGAGGCAGTGATTGAGGGGTGGCTTAGAAGCTACATTGTGAGTTTCAAAATGGCAGTCGAGCTGCAGAGTTCACCATGCTCTTGACATTTGAACATTCAAAGTACTTGCAGAGGCCAACCACACCCCCTTGCACTCAATATCCATGGTAACCCTGTTCTGGAGACAGGTGATGAGTTTCCAAATTACTGAGTTGCAGCTGTGAGAATGTGACTCATTCTAGCCTCTCTGACTAAAGATATCAGATGCATTCTGGGACCTGAAGTCTGGATTTCCATTGCCACAATCAGGGACCACAAATACCATACTGTCCTGCTTGACAAGATGAAAGGCACACACCTCTGAAATCATATATTTTACCCGAGCTGCCAAAATACATAATTGCAAGAGGGACAGTATTGCTTTGGCTAATGTGAGTTGTCTGTACAGAGCAGTGTAGTATGGTATTTATAGTCCCTCATGTACCATCATAAATAATAGGTCTTATTAACAGAGGATGAAACTGCTGTAGTATAAACTATATCCTTTAATATACTCCCAGGCATATAACCAATTAATAGTTGTGTGGTCACTATTGAATGTTTAAATAGGAACTCTTATACACAATATTGTTGAACCAGTTTCGAACTGAATGGTCTCAGACTATCAAGGTACTTAATCAGGAACTTAATTTTCCGTTGTACCTGTTTTTGCATCAATGACCTCAGCTCAGTAGATTATATTCAAAATCACTTCAAAGATGAAAAATGCTTATCTTATTTCGTTGTCATGATATTATGTACAACGGAAAATTAAGTTCCTGATTAAGTACCTTGATAGTCTGAGACCATTCAGTTCGAAACTGGTTCAACAATATTGTGTATAAGAGTTCCTCATGTACCATCAGCTATCATTGATGCTCCATGATGCCCTGAATCATCACCCCTGTCCCTGGTAAATGTAACCAAACAAGGTATATATTCATCTGGCAGGTGTGTGTCCCTCAAACGAAAGGACAGTGCAGTATTTTATTTATTTATTTATTTATTTAGACAGTTTTGTATACCGCCTTATCCTTCAATCAAAGCGGTCACAACACAATTGGGGGATACATTTAACACGCGGGGATATGAGACACATACACTAATACTTACAGGGAACATGGGCAATGGAGGGTTAAGTGGCTTGCCCAAGACCACAAGGAGCACCTGTGGGACTAGAAACCCCAGTCCTTCCGGCCCAAGGTTGCTGTCCTCTAGTGGGATTTGAACCCCCGACCTTCCAGCCTGAAGTACCTTGCCCCAACCACTAGGCTACTCCTCCCAGTATGCTATTATCAATCCCTGAATATGGCCAGTATGAACCTTACATCAGGTCCCACAATGCATCAGGAAGATGTGGTCAGAGGCTGGAATGAGTCACATTCTGACAGCTGCAGCTGACTGATCTGGGAAATCAGCACCTGCTCCCAGAACGTGGCTGCCATGGGAATTGAGTGCATGAGTGTGTGACAGCCCTCTGCAACTACTGTGAGCATTAAGCTGACAATTGCTTGGTCCACTCTGCAATCAAGTAACTGTTGTAATCCATACTATGCAATATCAAATCCACCCCTCAAACACTGACCTTCCACAGTGGTTGCTACTTAAACTCATAGCTGGCTCTCCCAACTGCAACACTGACTTAAATATTCATGGATCCAAAGGTCAAAGGTCTGATTCCTTCAACCAAGGTGGCTACATGAATTGCCTGTATTTCCCATGCCATGGCTTTTTTGAAAATGTCTGAAAGGCAGCACAGCCTGCATATCACTCTCTACAAACTCAGTTAGTAGCCAATCATTGTCATAATATCTGTGCTATAGTTCAGGTGAAACAATATCTTATAGCATCCCAGTGAAGTGTACAGTCTCCATCAACTGAGAGTTCACATTACCATCCAGACCACAGGTCTCTAAATGTAGCAGGATTCTCTGGCCTGAAATGATGGACTAAGTTACATACACCCAGCTGTAACTCACCAACGTAGAAACCCCTGCATCTGCTTCCAGGACCTGCTGACTATGGCAATTCAGTGCAAGGGGGTGGGTCAGCAGATACTGTCCCAGATAATCCAGGTAATCTGCCAATTTCTGGGTTAACTCAGCAGCCCTAATGCTGTCCAAAGGCAAACTCAGGTGAATCAAATGCATGCATCAGTTTGATATGTATTCAGCAGACAGGATCACATGCAGCTCCACACAGAGCAGCCCCTGTCCACAGATGGCTCCAGTGGTATCAACCTAGAATGAAATGTTCACATGCTACAAAGTCATGGGTTCAATTCCAAATGCAGCTCATAGATAGCAACCTACACTGTGTTGGTTCCAAAAGCCATGCTCTTTTATCATTAACAATGTACTGCTCCCCAGCTACATTTAAGCCTCATGTGACCCCCTGCCAAGCAGGGCTGCACATTTCCAATTGCATCAGAGGGAGAATGTGTGGAAGGCAGGACTATGTGGAATTCACTCAAGGAGCTGGGGTTTATATCTATATCCAGATCTGCCCCACAAGCCTGATCCAGACTTAGGTCACATGAATGAATGCAGGGTGGTGTAGTAAATACATCTCTATTACACCCTATCTGAAAATCCTGCCTATAACTCCCTGCATGCAATGGGTTCAAAGCCAGAACTGGTTCAAGCATGTTGTGTGCATCTGGTGCCTAAAGGAATAGGTGGCATTCACAGTCCATGTTCCTATAGGCACCAGATGTTCAATCATCTTGACCCCAATCCAGGTGTGTGCCATTGCAATGGCAACCCAGTGAAGTGTACTGCTTAGAGTTCTTCATTGTACATAGTGTGAGACTCACTGTAGTTCCTATAATGCACCATAATAGCATATTCACAAAAGCTGATTCCAGGAAACTACAAACCCTCACTCTGATCAATCTATAGAATCCACACCTCTGCAGCACTGTGGTTCCACTGTCAGCAGGATCAGCATTGGGAAGTGACCTAGTACCTAGACTGAGATTATTGGGCATATCATTCTACAAATTAACCTCAGTGTGCATTAGGCCATGTGTACACTGTGATTCCACCCATTGACCTCTATATAGCTCCTCCTGTTCTGAGATTGCTTGTCATATATATCAATTTTGTCACTGCAAGAATCACACAGGCAAGGGCCTCTCAGGCAGGATGGCTGCAGTTGCCTACCTATGCAATACATCTAACACTCTCAAATTTCCTTCCCTTAGGTGATGCAGGATATGGGTGAAGAGCCTAATTAACAACATAAGAACATAAGAAATGCTATACTGGGTCAGACCAAGGTCCATCAAGCCCAGTATCCTGTTTCCAACAGTGGCAAATCCAGGTCATAAGTATCTAGCAGTTTCCCAAGAAGACACACAGTTTCCATAATGCTAGTATTGGGGCAAGCAGTGGATTACCTGGATCCTCTTTAATAATGGTTTATGGACCTTTCCTCCAGGTACTTGTTCAAACCTTTTTTAAACCCAGCTACAATAACAGCTTTGACTACACATTCTTCAGTAATGAATTCCAGAGTTTGATTATGCATTGAGTGAAAACATGTTTTCTCTTATTAGTCTTAAATAGGTTACACTGTATCTTCATTGCATGTTCCCTAGTCTTTCTACTTTTTTATGGCATAAAGAATAGATCTATGTTTACCCGTTTCACTCTATTCATTTATTTATAGACCTTTATCATATCTCCCCTCAGCTGTCTTTTTTTCAGGTGGAAGAGCCCTAACCTTTTAAGCCTCTCCTCATAGGGGTATCCTTCCATCCCCATTTACCATTTTGATGTCTTTCTCTGTACCTCTTCTAATTCCGCTATATCCTTTTTAAGATATGGTGACCCGAACTGCACACAATATTCAAGGTGCGGTCGCACCATTGAATGATACAGAGACATTATAATATCCTTTGTTTTATTTGCCATTCCTTTCGCTATGATTCCTAGTATTCTATTTGCCTTCTTGGCCTCCATTGCACACTGGGCAGAGGGTTTCAACGTGTTATCCATGATGATGCCTAAACCTTTTTTCTGGGTGGTAGTTCCTAATGTGGAACCTTGCATCATGTAACCATAGTTTGGGTTGTTCTTTCCTAGGAGCATAACTTTGCACTTGTTCACATTAAATTTCATCTGCCATTTGAACATCCAGTCTTCCAGTTTTTCAAGGTCCTTTTGCAATTTTTCACAATCCTCTTGGGTTTTAACAACTTTGAATAATTTTGTGTTATCTGCAAATCTGACTACCTCACTCGTTATTCCAATTTCCATGTCATTTATGAATATGTTAAAAAGCAGCAGACCTAGTACAAATCCCTGGGGTACTCCACTATTCACATTCTCCATTGGGAAAATTGGTCATTCAGCTCTACCCTCTGTTTTCTATATTTTAACCAGTTCCTGATCCACAATAGCACACTGCCTCCTATCCCACAACTTTTTAACTTTGAAAAGAGTCTCTCATTAGGAACCTTGTCCAAGGCTTTCTGAAAATCATTTTCTACCTGTTCATTTACATCTTCAAAAAAAGATAACAGATTAGTAAGACACGATGTTCCTTGGCTAAAGCCATGTTGGCTTTCTTTCATTAAACCATGACTATCTACAAGTTCAGTAATTTTGTTCTTTATAATAGTTTTTTACCATTTTGCCTGGTACTGATATCAGGCTCATCAGTTTGTAGTTTCCCGGATCACCCCTGGAACCCTTTTTAAAAATTGGCATTAAATTGGTCTTTCACCAATCTTCAAGTACTACAGATCCTTTTAATGATAGTTCACAGATTACTAATAGCAGGTCTGAAATCTCATATTTCAGTTCTTTCAGCACCCTCGGGTGTATACCATCCAGTCCAGGTGATTTGCTAGTGTTTATCAAATCGTTGAAATATATCTTCCCGGTTTATCAATATTTCTTTCAATTCTTTCAATGCATCACCTTCAAATACCATGTCAGTCTTGGGTAAGTTTCCTATATGTTCTTCAGTAAAGACTGAAGCAAAGAATTCATTCAGTTTCTCCGTTATGGCCTTGTCCCCTCTTAGTGCTCCTTTTACACCTCTATCATGTAATGGTCCAATTGTCTCTCTCACAGGCTTTTTGTTAAGAATGTACTTGAAAAAGTCTTTATTATGTGTTTTTGCTTCACAGCAAGCTTCTTCTCAAATTCTCTCTTTGCCTTCCTTATCAATGCCTTGCATCTAACTTGCCAGTACTTATGTTGTTTCCAGTTTTCATCATTTGGCTCCTTTTTCCATTTCCTGAAAAATGCTTTTTTGGCTACAACAGCCTCTCTGAGCTCACCTTTAAACCATGCTGGCAGTTTTGGGGATTTCCTTCCACCTTTCTTAAAGCATGGATTAGAGCTGGTCTGGGCTTCCAAGATACTATTTTTTTTAAATGTCCATGCTTGATGTAAATCTTTAACTTTTGCAGCTGCTCCTTTTAGTTTTTTCTTAACTATCTTCCTCATTTTATCAGTCTCCCTTTTGAAGGTTAAAAGGCAGCACTGTGGATTTCCTTGCCGTCCTTCTTCCATTTATGAAATCAAATATGATCATGCTATGATCATTATTGCCAAGTGGCCCCAACACCCTTATCTCTTGCACCAGATCTTGTGACCACTAAAAGACTAGGTCCGGAATGACTTCCCCTCTTGCTGGTTCATGAACCAGCTGCTCCAAGAAGCAGTCATTTATTTCATCTAGAAACTTTATCTCCCTTGCATGTCCTGCCATGACACTGACCTAGTTGATACCGGGGTAATTGAAATCACCCATTATTATTACTGTGCTGTAACCTTTGGTAGCTTCCCTGATTTCTTTGAGCATTTCATCATCCATTTGTTCATTTTGGCCAGGCGGTTGGTAGTACACCCCCATTGCCATCGCCTTTTCCTTTTTACATGGAATTTCAATCCACAGAGATTATACCATGTTTTTTGTTTCCTGTAACACTTTAATCCTGTGTGACTCAATGCCCTCTCTAACAATTGTTCATCTCTCTGCAGTTCTCAAGGTGACATGCAGAGACTAGGTACAATGAGGTACATGTTGCGACCTGCTTAGTCATAGAGTATACCTTTGGCATGTTGAAAAGTTGCTTTAGTTGTTTGGACAAAACTAGTGGTGTCTTACAATACTGACCTCTCACTTGCACTCTACACAACACTGCTGTAGGCATAGAATCTCTGTTGAGATTAATCCTGCTCTGGAGGAGGATCCTGAGTGCCAACCTGCACATGATGGGGACAACACAGGAGTAGGGTTCCATGGCTAATACATCAGCTGTTTGCTTGTATATGTGCCCTATGTAAACTGATACCCAAGCCAAGTCTGATCATGCAAAACATTGTGCCATAACATGATATATTATCAAGCTCACGTGTAGTATGTATTATGTTATAGAGGTTACATATGCTCACTGAACACTTGGCGCAGATGCTATACCCTGTATTCATGTGGACACTGAGGTATGAACCAAGGCTTCATTTATTCCTGGATGGTGAAATAATGTTAATGTCAATTCAGAGGATGCCACACATATCTAGCCACTGTAGAAATGGACTTGACATGGGGAACCAGGGTCCTTTGAAAGAGTTAGGGGTATGTTTACTAAATGGTGGTAGCAGACTCTGTGCGATATCGAAATGGGGCCACGGCTCCGATACCGCACGGAGTCCGCTACTGCCATTTAGTAAACATACCCCTTAATAATATAAAGTGTGACAACAGCTCTGAATATATCTGTCAGTATTACAAGGGAGTGTTTATGAATAAGAGAGAGACAAGGTTACATCTTGCAAGACAGGAAGCTTTTGTTTGATGAATGCTTGTCCTGATTAAGCTGAGCAGTATGTATGTGCTTGCCATGACATGCTACATGTACTGTTTAGCTTGACTTCTAATATGTAGATAAACAAAAATAAGTGCAAAGTTGATGGAGAGTGATAAGACGAAATAGTTGAATGTAGCAGTTATGTCATAATAAATGAAGTGTTATGGCCATACTAAGGAGGGGTATCCCAGGAGACTGCTTGTTTGCCAGCCCATGAGTCTCTATCTTAAGGCCTTAAGTAATACTGTTATAGAGAGAATTCTCTATGTATGCGTGTTCCCATTTCATTCCTTACTTGAATTTAGAGAATGAGAGCCAAAGAGTTGAGGTTAGTTTTTGCCACTTGATGAGCCTAGTCAGGATTAGCTCACACAAACAGCCACTATGTCATTTCTAGAACCTCACGAGCATCATGTATCTTTTTGAACAGGGGTCTTCTCTGAAACATTGTGCAAACCTTCAGAACACCTTGGTGTCTCCGGCATCATGCTCCCCATATGTGTGGATACAAGAGCTCCAATCTCCCCAACACCCTAGACTTAGATGCTTGCTCACTGTGGTGAGAGCAATAGTCTCATATGAAGTTGTCAGGTGTGCATGCTGGTAGAGGAGAGGGGTCTCAATAGTGCAAGCAAGTCAAGTGACAAGTGCAAGCATCAGAAGCACACTGTAAAAGTGGGGTGTTACGAGCCAAAGAGAAGAATGAGGACATATGAAACTGTTTGCCAGACACACAAAGTCATGATCCCACAGTGTTTGCTGATCTGTCTGTGCCTATATTTCTGCACCAATTGCCACCTAAGGTTACCTCACACCCAATAGCATATGTAAGGAAGATGTTTTAGCTCTGCTAAATCATCATACACATCCGGTTAAGAAGCTGGAGTCTAGCATGTGCAACATTGATGTAGCATTTGTTCATTTGAAGCAGGGTTTGAATTTGGGGCCACTGTCCAGGCCCCACAGCAGCAGAGATGAAGGACTGTATAAGCTGAAGAGCTAAGGTCACAGCATTGGAGAATGGTCTGAGGAATATTCTCTGAGCATTGAATTTCCCTCACTTAACAGTGATAGCTCCTCCAGATATGGCAACGATTTCTGGAAAGGAACATCAGGACATGCGACCCTCTCATATTCCATCAGTAGCTCTGGATGTACTATCACCCCATAGGGAAGAAGCAGAGAAAATTAATACAAGAGGACAGGCCCTCCGTAAATGGGTCTGTTAGATATATCTGCCCTATGGGAACACTCAATCTTGGAAACTCAGATATATGCTTCTCAGCTTTGGGAACTGCTGACACCTAATCAGAAGTTAGTGGGCCTGATTACCTGAGAGTTACTTTCTTTTTGGTGCTTTAGTAGAAATTTCCTTGAGCAGAGTAAGTTGTTGAACTCTAGTAACCTTCTCAGCTTTGGGAACTGCTGACACCTAATCAGGAGTTAGTGGGTCTGATTAGCTGAGAGCAGCTGAGGCCTGCATAAAATGCTTCAGAGCCCTGCCCTGTTGAGGCATTTCTAACAAAGGCACTACAGGTAAAACAATGGTAAAGATTTGAGGGTTTATTTTTATTAAATTGCTAGCTCTCTGACTGGGAGCTCTTTAAAGGGTTTTTGTATATTTTTAAAGCAAAGATCAGGTGTTAGTTCTCTCCCTAAATACCCCGACTCCCACCCACCCCTAGTGAGCAGTCTTGCTTTATAGGGCACCTCCCCATTTAACAAAGCACAGAGACTTGGAGCAGCACATTTTGAATATAATTAAAAAGATTTAACTGCTTTTTATCTGAAAGGACAGCTGGGAAACCGGCTGGTACTTGGTAGATCTCTCTCTTTTGCTTTAACAGATACCTAAGCTCCACGAACAGAACAATGGCTGGGAAAAATCGTATTGGTTGTTGATATGGAAGGACAGACTAGATAGGCCATGTGGTCTTTTTCTGTCGTCATATTTCTATGTTTCTATGCTACAATGATGGTAACATTGCACAGAAGACTGGTGCACGAAGGATGTATAGACAGAAATGAGACTGAGGTTTCCTCAGTTTCCACTTTTGCTTGTGCGAGTGGTGTTTTGCTTCTCAGTTGGAGCTAAGACAACTGGGTGCACTGCTGTTTTGAACATATCCATGCAAGTACAAAATGCTATACATATCTATTAGAGAGGTCTCTTTTCCTTACCTTCACATTCATCTACCTGTATTGTGTGATGACAAATGCTGTTACAACCATCTATGCCCCCTGTACCCATTAATGTTCTGTCATTGAATAGGGTGGAAGACAAGTGTAAAGATTGCTATTATTTCATTCATTACATAGAAACATGATGACAGAAAAAGACCACATGGCCTATCTAGTCTCTCCTTCCATAACAACAACTACAACAGTCCCCTTTTTACCTTTAGAGATCCTCTGTGTTGGTCCCATGCTTTTTTGAATTCAGTTACTGTCCTCATCTCTACCACCTCCACTGGGAGACTATTCCATGGATCCACTACTCTTTCCGCAAAGAAATATTTCCGCATATCACTCCTGAATCTATCTCCCTTCACCCTCATCCCATGTCCTCTCGTAGCAGAACTTGCTTTCAATTGAAAGAGGCTCTCTCCCTGAACATTTATGCCACGGAGGTATTTAAACATCTCAATCATATCACCTATATCCCGCCTTTCCTCTAAGGTGCACATATTAAGATCCTTAAGTCTGTCCTCATATGCTTTATAATGAAGCCCACTAATCATTTTAGTAGCCACCCTCTGCACCAACTCCATCCTGTTCACATCCTTTTGAAGGTGCGGTCTCCAGAATTGCACACTATACTCCAAATGAGGTCGCACCAAAGACTTATACAGAGGCATTATCACCTCCTTTTTTCTGCTAGCCATTCCTCTCCGTATGCACCCAAGCATCCTTCTAGCTTTTGCCGTCGCTTTTCTACCTGTTTAGCTACTTAAAGATCATCAGACACAACCACGCCTAGGTGCCGCTCTTCTTTAGTGGACAAAAGTACTTCACCTCCTATACTGTATTGCTCCCTTGGATTGCTGCAGCCCAAATGCATGACCTTACATTTTTTAACATTAAATCACAGCTGCCAAATTCTAGACCATTCTTCAAGCTTAGCTAGATCCCTCCTCATGCTATCTACACCTTCCTGGGTGTCTACTCTATTGCAGATTTTGGTATCATCTGCAAAGAGGCAAACCTTACCCGACAGCCCTTCCGCTATATCACTAACAAAGATGTTAAAAAGAATCGGACCAAGGACAGATCCCTGGGGCACACCACTGGTAACATCCTTCTCCTCAGAGTGAGCTCCATTTACTTGTACTCTTTGTCGCCTCCCATCCAACCAATTTCTAACCCAAGCAGTAACTTTAGGGTCCATCCCTAGGGTGCTCAGTTTGTTTATAAGTCGCTTGTGAGGAACAATGTCAAAGGCTTTACTGAAATCTAAATACACCACATCTAGAGCTCTCCCTCGGTCCAACTCCCTGGTCACCCAGTCAAAGAAATCAATCAGATTTGTCTGACAAGACCTGCCTCTGGTGAATCCCTGCTGCCTCAGATCCTGTAATCCGCTGGACTTACTCTGTTCATGTTCTTTGCAACTTCTAATGGAACACTATCCGTATATAATATACTTGTGTTGATTATGGGAATGTTAAAGGGAGACCTCTGTATTGATTGTTATGCTCCTTGATGTTTGTGATACCAGCTGTACTGTTCTGTACAAGTGATGCTTTTTATTGTGCCATTGTTATGTATTTATTTATTTAGCAGTGCTTATATATACCGTTTTTCACCTGGTCAAAGCGGTGTTAATTGTGGAGAAATAAATTATGTGTCTGTTACAGTTTTATCCCTGTAATAATACATATAGGCAAAAACAATTTTAAATATTTAGCTGGGTGGCAGCCAGAAAACATCATTCAAATTCTTCAGAGCTAAATATTGATCAGCGCTATCCAGACAGTGCCAATCAATTTGTCTACAACCACCATGACACTATTTAGATAGTGCTGGAGTGATCAATGAATGAAATGTAAAATATTGGCAAGATTAGCCTTGTGGCTGCAGAGCGTGATAACCAGAGGGGATCCCAGATACGGCTGCAATTGTCATTCAGCCATTGCTATTACTAGCCCTGTGCAAGTGTGGAAGATGCACAGAGCAGAAAATATGAGGGGTCACCTGAGTGCCAATTGATGATCCTGCCTCATCTCCATACTTTCTGCCCTTTCATGGCTGCTGCATTCCTGCTTCCCTTAGTGGTGGTGGCAGTGAAGTGGAGCTCAAATATCCGTAAACAATTTGGTGTTCTGGACCCACCATTTGTAGGGTTGTTCTGATCCCTTCTTCCTCTGATGTGATCGTGAGATGATGGCTGCAAATGCAGACTAGCAAAGACCCACATGGCTCATTCCATTTTGGGAGGTCCATTCTGCTGCTGGTACCAAGGGAACAGGAAAAGTAGTGGTGTGGTAAGGACCACATGGCCAGGAAATGTGGGAATGAACAGGCTATAGCATAAGAGGTGTGGTGTAAGATGGGTCCATGCTGGTGTGCTGCCATGAAGCCATGCTTTCAGTAGAACAATGTAAATGGTGAAGTCACACCACTGCGCAGGAAAACCACCCTATGAGAGCTCTGTGAGGTGAGATATGCCAATGCCCAAGTGAGAAATGTTGGCTGGTAATGAAGGAATGCACATCATGTATCAACATAGAATAGCAAATGTCATGCACACAGATCCTGTGGCCCCAATGTTACATCCCTGATGAAAGAGGCCATTGCCAATGCTAAGGCTATAATGAGTGATGTCATGTAAAGTATTATTTAGCTGGTTTTAGTGGGTATAGTGATTGTGGTTGTGAATATTTAAGTAAGATTTATTTATTTTATTTATATATTTAGCTGTATTTATATTCCGCTTTTCACCGGGTCAAAGCAGTCAATTGGGGGATACATTTAACACAAGGGGATATGACACACATACGTTAATACTTACAGGGAACATGGGCAATGGAGGGTTAAGTGGCTTGCCCAAGACCACAAGGAGTGCCTATAGGACTAGAAATCCAAGTCCCTCCGGCCTGAGATTGCTGTCCCCAGGTGGGACTTGAACCCCTGGCCCTCCGGCCTGAAGTACCTTGTCCTAACCACTAGACCGCTTCTCCCACCCTATAAAGCAAGACTGCTCACTAGGGGTGGGTGGGAGTCGGGGTAGGTAGGGAGGGAACTAACACCTGATCTTTGCTTTAAAAATATACAAAAACCCTTTAAAGATGAAGGTAAGGAGTGTTTGTTAGTGTGGCTGTGTGTGTAGGACCCTCCGGGTTTAAAGATTCTTGCTGCAGTCTCTATGTATGAGTATCTATAGTGGAAGAGAAGTGTGTGGGTGTTTGTCATGAAATGATTTTGTTAATTCCTGTTTTCCCTCACAGCATTGAGTTGCATGATGATATGTTGACCCCCTGAGGAAGCAATTGGTGAAACGCCTGGCTAGACATCTTGATTAGCTTAGAAAGTGGAGTTTGGATGAAGGAGTAATGGCATATTGAAACTAAGTGGTGTCAATTTGTACACTTTTGATTTAGGATGCTTTCCGGCCTGCATGCTTTGAGGGAATTCAGGTTTATGAAACTGAAAATGGATTTTTGAATTAAAAAATGAGAATATACATACTTTTTTTTTTTAGTGCCATCAAGTCAGTGTTGACTCCTAGTGACCCAGCTACCTCTGGGTTTTCTTGGCAGTGTATCACCAGAAGTAGATTGCCAGCCTTTTCTTCTGAGGCAATGGATGGTAAAGTGACTTGTCCAAAGTCACAAAGAGTGCCAGTGGGAGTTGAACCCTTGATCTTCTGGGTTCTAGGCAGCTGCTCTAACCATTAGGCTACTCCTCCACTTATAGCCATGTGGGATCAGAATCACAAACAGTCCTGCATGTGCAGGCTGGGACTGAGATTTAGTCCGGCCTGCATATTCAGGACTGTCCCCGGCTAACTCAGTCAAGCTCTTCTATGGAGCTGTGGTGCCATGGCACCATGTCTCCATTGAAGCTGCATGCCATCTGCAGGGGCTGCAGTGCTTTATCACACCACAGCTATATGAGGGACAGAGGCTGTGTGAATTTCTGTCACATAACAGACCAATTTAGTGACATTCATGCTCTCATAGCTTGGATCAAGATTATGCTTGTGTAACCCTATGGTTAGTACACACGTTAGTACTGCAGATGCTCCTGCTCACCCAAATATTTTCTTGGCAGGATTTGGATGTTGAGCACTTTCTGACTGCCACATTGGATGAGAGTGAAGGAGGATAGACTCAGAGGTAATATGCAGACATATTTCTTTACAGAAAGAGTGGTACATGCATGGGATAGCGTCCCAGTGGGGGTGGTAGAAACAAGGACAGTATCTGGATTCCAACAAGCATGGGACAAACCTAGAGAATCTGTAATGGAAAGAAGGCAACTATTGTAGTTGATATGAACTGGCAGACTAGATAGGCTATGTGGTGATTTTCTGCCATCACGTTTATATGTTTCTATTGTTTCCTATGCACCCCGTGCACCATTGACAAACATAAATAGTGCAGCTGGCTTACAAGGGAGGTTCTATTACAGCATACTGCATCTGTGACACACTCAACAACATATATCCTTCATAGGCACATAGGTAGTACATCATCTTGACGTGACACTTGTCCTTTCCTTGTGCCACTGTAATTCATGGACCAAAGGTAGGGGCTTCACGTGAGTGGGATGAAATCATAATGATCATAAATGATTCTTTCTTGATGTTTACAAAGCATATTGTTTCTGTGTGATGCTTACACTCACATACGTATACATATTTCATTATGACAGGGAAAACAACAGTTTCCCCAGTCTTGAGGGACAGGTCTTCCCCATCCTATGCCTCACACTGACATTGCAGCACTTTTCATTGGCACCACCCTGTGCATTGCTACAGCTGCCTCCCACATGCTCATCCACTTTACTGATATGACAGGTCCATCAACTCCCACCTTTCCTTCCTTCCATCACCTTTACATTGACATTCCTTGGTGCTCTATCCAGCGTTTGGGTTGCAGCCATTTTCATGCCTTAAGGTGCATGCTTTCCACCGTAGGGCACCTTGTTTCTCCTTCAGACACCTTATCTTTCCTTAGGACACCTTGTTAGGGGACCTTGTCTCTCCTTAGGATGCCTTATCTCTCCTTAGGATGCTTTGTTAGGGCACCTTAGCTCTCCTTAGGACGTCTTGTTAGGGCACATTAGGACACCTTGTTAGGGCACCTTGTCTCTCCTTAGGACACCTTGTTAGGGCACCTTATCTCTCCTTAGGATGCCTTGTTAGGACACCTTGTCTCTGCTTAGGATGTCTTGTCATCTTACTGCACTTGGTCTGTTAGCTCACGTTAAATGGCCTGAAGCACCCTAATGCCGGCATGCCCCCTACCCACCCACTGCCTTATATGGCTTCAGGCACCTTAATGCTGCCCTTACCGCCGGTGACTTTACCATGGTTTAGTAAACATACCCCTGTGTTTCAGATCCATGGTATGAGCCAGGAGGATCAGCGGGGTGAGAAGAGGGTTATGATTGATGTTATAGGGAACAAGGTAGTGGGGAGTGGTTTGTGATTGATGTTAAGGGGTATAAGGAGGTGGGAGGAGGTTGGAATTGATGTTAGGGAGCTATTGGGAAGGGTAAAAAGGCTGTGATTGATGTTTAGGGATATGAGAGAGGGTGGGAGGGGTTTATGATTGATGTAGTGGGGTGTGCTTGAAGATGGGGGCAGGATGCCATTGGCTTTTGCATCTGTCCCTTGATTGAGACCCTAAGTCTCAACTGGGAGCTGGACTTGCTTGTGCTTCCAGGCAGGTACAAAAGCTGGCATACAGTAGCTGTTTTTCAAGCTAGATGTGTCCTCCCATTGTAGAAGTCCAAACCATGACCCCATCCCTCCCCTGCCATACCTTCTTTAATCTCTATGGCCAGGGAGAATACCTGTCCAAATATCAGCTTCATGAAATCACTATTTGTTCTGGTATGCAATCTAGATATGTATATGCTACTTTTTAGACATCTAGGTGTTTCTAAAATGGCTTCCTAAATCTGTGCCTAGCTTTCAAGAGCTATGTTCTCTTCAATAGGTCTCAAATAATACTATCTAGTAGGGTGGTTTAGTTTCAAGTCAGCCTATGATGGAGGGAAGAAAGCTCTAATATACAAAGAATATACTTTGATTTATTCATGATCTTGCCCTTCAGACATTTTACTTTGTAAAGGCTTTCCCATCTGATTAATTTTGGCAGGGATAAATCTGGCTGGGTTTGTTTTCCCTTCCTTTTGTGTCCTTTGTAGCTACTGTAATTTCGTTTGTTTCATACTTGCCTTTGTTTTGTAGTGTTTTGGTGTGCACCCTCTTTTATTTATTATTGTAAACTGCATTGATACTGTATTTTTGATTTGCTGTATATCAAATGAATAAACTATAAAGTATAGTAACCTAATTTTATAAGCAACGTAAGCATTTCGAACATTGTTTTATATACCCAAGTAGATGCTTATAAAATTGCCAGGGGGGATACATCATAAAAGAAAGTGCTCAGAATATAGTAAAATCTATTTTTATGTGATATTTATGTTGGCATTCCCAGGGAGACTATACAGAGCATGGACAGGATCGGCATTTATGTGAGCATTTTATAAAATACATCCACATCTATTTATCTATTTAGTTAATAAGTTATTTGGCATTTATATACTGCATACCTTATACATTCTATGCGGTTTACAAATAAACATATGAAACAATCAATAAGACATACAAACTAGAATAGACACAATATTTTAGTTGCCTACCAAGATTATGAGGGCAGTGCATGGCTCAAATACAAGGAGTTCAGAGATATGATGGAGGAGAACAAATTCATGTCATGGATGGTCCACTCATGTGGACTTATGGCTGCAGACAACAAACCAGCTCATCCTCCGGGCTGTCCCAACCAACAGGGGCAGGACAGGATGTACGCTGTGTTTTAACCAGTCACCTTGCAGCATTAGAGACTGCAAGTACTACTATGGGGTATGTTTACTAAAGTGCGGTAAACGTGAATAACGTGCGTTGTACGACGTTAACGATCGTAAGTGCAGTATAACACGCGTAATCATGCGCCAACGACCGTTAACGTCATACTACGCGCGTTAACTGTAGTTAACGATCGTAAAGCCCCGCGGCACGGTAAAACAGCGCAGAAGGTGGAGAGAGGGCGGAGAGAAGGGGTCAATGGGCGGAGAGTGGGTGGGGAGAGGCTCCCCTCACACCAACGCGCTGAAATTCAGAGCTCAAATCCAACGCGAATGAAAACCTGCCGTTAAAGGCACATTAAAGGGGAGAGAAACCATTTAGGTGTCAGCAATGTACAGCCCAGGCAGGAAAACCCAAAAAAGTGATAAGTGTGATACATGTGCACATAGCAAAAAGGGCACAGAAACACTGATAATGACCCCAACAAACTGGATAAAAACAATAACCAAGTTGTTCAACAGTGTTATCAATGAGAAACACCCCCCCCCCCCCCGAGTAAGCACCATAGAACAAATAGAAACCATGGAAGTGTCTATAATCTGTCCCCATACAAGGTGAATGGACCCACAGTGAAATAGCGCTGCGCAGGGTTTCCCCCACCGCCAGACAGGGTGCCTACGGCGTGCACATGTCCCGCAACAGCAGGGCAGGCATGTTGGAACGGCAACTGGACAGATGCTGGAGAAGGGGATACAGAGGGCCGCAGGCGGCACATGTCAAGGTACCACCAGGGAATGCACCATCTCTGTGATAACATGGTGGTGCAGTGCACAAAGCCACTGTAATCAGACGCAGAAGGTCACAGGTTCAAGTCCTAGCTGTGGATCCCACCAACACACTGCATATTTTATCCACCACTACAAAGTCCCAATACAGACAGAACCTTATTTGCAGATGACGTAAATATGCCCAAAACACCTACATTTTACCCTACAGACCACAGACTCCATAAACAGGCGCATTACCTACAGCAGAGTCTCCCAAATGCAGTCATGGAGGGCCAAACACCATTCAGGTTCCATGCTGCCTCTAATAAAGATGCCTGTGCTGCATATCTATGCACCACCCCCATGGTATGCAGATGTATCTCTTGCATAGCCATGAGGGACAGCATGAAAACCTGAACAGTGTTTGGCACACCAGGACTGGATTTGGGAAACACTGCCGTAAAGCAGCAGCCAACAGGGGCAGACACACCCGCACCCACAGGTCCCATCATCCAAAGTCACCTGGAGAGGCAGGACTTTGGGCTTTGTGTGCATCTCCCAATACGAGTACCTGCATACCATAGTAATGCCACCCTAAACCTGGGCATATGGTACACATCTATCAAAAGGTCGCTATGACTACTGGCAGATAGCAATTCCTAGCTCAAGTACAAGTTTTCTCTGAGTGAGCTGCAGCATAGCAACCTTCCTGACGTCTGTGGAGTGTGCAACAGGTCCTGTGTCTGACAGTGTTTACCAACCTGTGCAGTGACACCTACAGTTTTGCGTACCACAGTCATTCATGCACTGTGCCCCAGATCATTGGGGGGGGGGCACGGCTGCCCAACACCCCCATAGCTGCACAATGCTGGCATAGGTGTGGGGAGTGTGTGTCTGTCTATCAAGTGTGCCGTGTCGGCAAACACCCCCCACAGCCCTCAGTGCTAGCACTGTTGCCAGTAGTGGCCTGCCAATGTGCATAATGAGAAGCAAGGTACTGTGGGAATAGGCTGTATAGGGTGGCCTGACCTGGCTGCATCATCTCAAGGCATAGGGCAATGGCTCGGACATTGTAGTGCCCGGCCTCCACCTGCACGAACAGGGTGGCCATAGCATGTCCTGCTGGGAGGTCACTCTCACCATGACTGAGCAGTGACCACTGCATGGCTAGGTTCCCCCATAGTGCTCTATGGCATTTCTCTCATTTGATGTATATGGGTCCCAATCACTGACTTATCTGTTTGGTGTGTATGCTAACATCCCTGTTCTGGGTGCCTGCATCTCATCCAGGACCATGCACTCTGGACTAGCTGGTGGACTGTCTGCAGCTAGTTTGTGTCTTGATGGAACACCTCGCAGGGTGCAGCGGCTGGAGGCGTGCTGCTGGAGAATGTCAGATAATGTTGGGGGCACTGTTCCCTCTAAGCTGTGCGTGCGCACACACCTCGATGAGCGAGTGCACATACTTTACAACAGAGCGCACAAAAATTACAGTTCTGATTCTGATAGAAAACAACACCGATGTCTTAAAATTTAAAAGTAGTTATGTATTTATGGTTTTTACAAGTTCTACAGTATTTTCTAGTGCAATCAGTGTGGTGTACATACTGTATTCTGACGTGTAGTAAAATTTTAAAGTATATAAATCCGAGTGTCGTTATGTGGCGCACAAAAATTTAACCTTCCTTCAAAAGCTGCACAGCTAATATTTTATGCACACACAGCCTACAGAAAATTAGAGGGAACATTGGTTGGGGGGCAGCTGTGCATTTCCAAGCCTGCCATTTGTTGACTATTGACCTATGGATGTGTAGCGCTCTGTCTGTCCCCCAACAGGACTGGGGATGATGGTCCCCTCTACTGCTACCTTTGCAATGAGGTAGACTGTGGATCTATTGGTGGCTGAACCTATTCTGCACCATGAGCCTCAGATAGTGGGTTGTGTGGTGGATCATGATGATCCCACCGCAGGTAACCATGCTACCAACACCGGATATGCACTATTTTGGGTGCATAATCGCCCATATAGACTAGACATGAGCTAGACATACAGCAGGACACCGATGTAACCACAGTGTGTCTAACAGAACTACAGACAACACACTGATGTGGATCTGCAGTATGGGATATGGCACTCATGAAAGGTGCTGTGGACCTGTTGCTGGCCACCCCACCTCAAACTCAGGGTGGTCACAGTACCCGCACAATGTGACTGTCTGTGGTCACTCTGTACCAGTGCCACACATTGTCGGTTCCCCCTACTATGCTGAGGTGCTGTGGGGCTGCACATGGTCAGGACCCCCATCAGCCCTAGGTGATGGGGGGGGGGAACCGCAACATATGACCATCTGTACACTGCTGATTTGCATGTGCAGTGCATCATGGGTGTGACTGCTCCAATCCAACCCTGTGAACCCCTGCAGATGGACTGCGTGGTGAAATGAAGCCCCTCTGTCAAATACACACAAGCTCTCCATTGCTTCCAATGCCACCTCGACATATAACCAATCAGAGACTCCCTCTCTGCCGTTCCCACCACACACCCTCCTCAATCCCTCTAAACAAAAGGGGCATTAAAAATGTGTGATACATCCCCACATTGAGAGCATATCTAGCCAAAGGAATGTGAATGTACCCTAATGTGAGATGTGTGCAGCAGAAGGTGGTATAAAACATGATACCGATGCAGCAAAATGTAGCAGCAGTACTAAGAAGTGGGGTTTGTAAAGTCCAGCTCCTGCTCACAGACTCTGATAGGCAATAGGCCAGCACAGAGATGGTAGCATTAATGTTAGGTGCAATACACCCTCAAGGATATGTAATATACAGTGCCCACACCTGAACCAACGCACGTAGTAACCAACGCACATATTCACGCACGCAGCAACGCATGTATTCACCTGCGGTGACACACCCATAACAACATGTAGGTATGCACGTGGCTACGCCCTCACCAATGCACGTAGATACGCCCCCACCAACGCACGTGGCTACGCCCTCACTAACGCACGTGGCTACGCAGCACTGATACAGTCAGAGCAAATGGCAGCCATCTCCAGCATCTGTGTGCGTTATGGGGTGCCTTCTGCGGCACCTTTGGTTACGCCACTGTGAGGGTGTGTTTGCTGGCAACACTACTGGAAAAAAAAGTAAAATGCCTACTCATTCACTACATAATGTACAGAGTGGTGCCTCAGCCAGCCTTCTGCATTTGGCACACTGGGGAATCGATCCCATGATGCCTGTATCAGCGGTCCATGCAGGTTCCATTATGCTACACTTCTGTTTACGTGATGTCTGTCTATGCGCCTTCTTATGCTTAACGCGCGGTAACGTGCCACGGCGCCCTGTAGCGCTCGTTAGTTTTGGGAACGCGCGTTGTTGGTAACGATGTACCGCCCATGTCCTTATTTGGTGTTTGTGTTTCTAACGCGGCTCCTAATGCGAATTGCACTAACGCACTTTAGTAAACATACCCCTATGTCTGTTCAGCAGGTAGAGCTAACTGCCCTGCAGTCCGATGCTCCAAATATTACACGGATGGAGTGCCCCCAATAGTCTGCATAATGAACTCACTTATCAAAAAGTACCACCCTCCATAATGCTAGCGCACAAGGCCCTATGGCTGTAAAAATAGCCCAAAGAAACAAGCAGCCTGAGCCATCTCAAAGGGTGTCTCTCAGGGTTTCAAGATTCCATACAATGGCTCCATATGGACTTGAACCATTAAAAACTCTTTTTCTGTTATGCAGTTTTCCTAAATTGTTAGTGACAAGCTGGTATCTGAAGTTTGATTCGGCCAAATAGCAGACCTTTTCCACATATCACAATTTAAGCAGATGATCTTTTCTCCCTTGGCAGTTATACCTAAGAAAGATCGCAGGAAATGCATATCCCGAAGAAGAGTTGGTTAACGACTATCTTCCTGCTGAAGCATGTTCAGTGCATCCTTCAACTAGACAGTAAACTGGTCCAGAAATGTGCCACTAAGCAGATATAGAGCCTGCCTCTATATCTCATGGCAAAAGCAGATATAGAGCCTGCCTTCTGGTTACTCCCAATGCACTCAAGAAAACTTCCCCTTACTGGGTTTGTCAATTTTGGAGATGTCATAATTTTAAAAAGCACTAGTGAAAAAATAGTGCAATTTCATGTGGCAAATCAACAATTAGCTTTAAATTTTGTGTAATATGTTATTTACCTACCTGTAATTTCTAGGAAATTATGCAAAAATACACAAATTATTGAAATATGTTGACGTGCTCTAATAATAGTTTTATGTGTTTGCATTGCATATTAATGCCTTTTGTGCCTCAATTATCAATTTATCTTACTTATTTCTGTGTTGGGATTTACATGGTGAACTGGTTCAATATAAAAATAAACAGAAGTTGGATACAAAGTCCCAGGCATCTCCTTTTCCAGCTGCAGCTGTTGAAAGAACAGTGTGAAGAGGTAAGGAAGATAGTCATGGCTACAACAAGAAGGTCAGCTTGGTATGGTTACAGCGGGTCTATTCTGCAAGCTATGTTGTGCAGTGAAGAGGAACAGGAGATGCAGTAGAGAAGATATTGAAGATCAGAGGTGAACGAGATGAGAAGACTCAGCTTGAAGGCAGCAGTATGAGACCCAGGAAAACACCATCCATCAACACTGAGGCAACTACACTCACCCAAATGCTTGACTGGAGCTCCAGAGTTTCTGAGCCTCCCCTTACCTGTACCACGACAACAGCAGAGATCAAGGCATTTTTGAGTATGCCCATGATGGTTCCAGACTGGCCATCACACATCCAGTCCATAGAAAGGTGTGTAAAAATGACAACTGAGGCTGCTGGCCATGGGCACAATCAGGCGAGGAGGGAACATTATATTAGGGGACAGATGGTCAGCAGGGAGCTCATGAGCCAAAACAGAAGCAAACGAGATATGGCTTCTTTGCTGGATTTTGTTAAATAACATTAAATTAACTTCATAAATGACATTTTAAAGACAATTATGTGGCTACAGGTGCTGTTCCGAATTTTTGTACATTCAAATAAATAACTTAATTTCCACATATTTCAATTGTGATTTGATGTAGGTAAGACTCACTTTAAGCAGTTTCTGAAGATAGCTTTAGATTCAGCATGCAAAACTGCATAACTTGGTCACTAGTACATAAGAACATAAGAACATAAGATATGCCATACTGGGTCAGACCAAGGTCCATCAAGCCCAGTATTCTGTTTCCAACAGTGGCCAATCTAGGTCATATGTACCTAGCAGTTTCCCCAAGAGACACAAGTTCCACAATGCTTGTACTGGGTCAAGCATTGATATCTTCGGTCACTTCTTAAAAATGGTTTATGGACCTTTCCTCCAGGAACTTGTCCAAACCTTTTTTAAACCCAGCTACACTAACAGCCTTTACTACATCCTCCGGTAACAAATTCCAGAGTTTCATTACACGTTGAGTGAAAAAATATTTTCTTTTATTAGTCTTAAATAGTTTACCCTGTAGCTTCATTGCATGTCCCCTAGTCTTTCTATAGTCTGATAACGTAAACAATCGATCTACGTTTACCCGTTCCACTCCGTTCATTAATTTATAGACTTCTATCATATCTCCCCTCAGCCGTCTCTTTTCCAGGTTAAAGAGCCCTAACCTTTTTAGCCTTTCTTCATAGGAGTATCCTTCCATCCCCTTTACCATTTTGGTGGCTCTTCTCTGAACCTTTTCTAAAATCGCTATATCCTTTTTAAGATACGGCGACCAGAATTGCACACAATATTCAAGGTGCGGTCTCACCATGGAACGATATAGAGGCATTATAATATCTTTTGTTTTATTTTCCATTCCTTTCCTTATCATACCTAGCATTCTATTTGCTCTCTTGGCCGCCGCTGCACACTGGGCCGAGGGTTTTAACATGGTATTCACAATAACGCCTAAATCTTTTTCCTGGGTGGTGGTTCCTAATGTGGAACCTTGCATCGTGTAACCATAGTTTGGGTTATTCTTCCCTAGGTGCATAACCTTGCACTTGTCCACATTAAATTTCATCTGCCATTTTGATGCCCAGTCTTCCAATTTATCAAGATCCTCTTGCAATTTTCCACAATCCTCTTGGGTTTTAACAACTTTAAATAGTTTTGTGTCATCTGCAAATTTGATAACCTCACTCGTTATTCCACTTTCCAGGTCATTTATGAATATGTCAAAAAGCAGCGGACCCAGCACAGATCCCTGGGGTACACCACTATTCACCTTTCTCCATTGGGAAAATTGGCCATTTAGCCCTACCCTCTGCTTTCTATCTTTTAACCAGTTCCTGATCCACAATAGTACACTGCCTCCTATTCCATGACTCTTTAGTTTTGCCAAAAGTCTCTGATGAGGGACCTTGTCAAAGGCTTTCTGAAAGTCCAGATACACAATATCAACCAACTCACCTTTGTCCACCTGTTTATTCACTCCTTCAAAAAAACATAACAGATTAGTAAGACAAGATCTTCCTTGTCTAAAGCCATGTTGGCTGTCTCCCATTAGGTTGTGACTATCTACATGCTGAGTAATTATATTCTTTATGATGGTTTCTACCATTTTTCCCGGTACTGACATCAGACTCACCGGTCTGTAGTTTCTCGGATCACCCCTGGAACCCTTTTTAAAAATTGGTGTTACATTGGCGATCCTCCAAATCTTCAGGTATTAGAGATGATTTTAATGATAGTTCACAGATTACTGATAGCAGGTCTGCAAACTCATATTTCAGTTCTTTCAACACCCTTGGATGTATACCATCCGGCCCAGGTGATTTGCTACTCTTCAGTTTATCTAATAGTTGTAAGACATCTTCCCGATGTATCGATATTTCCTTCAATTCTTCCGCACCTTTAAATACCACTTCAGTCATGGGTAACATCCCTACATCTTCCTCAGTAAACACTGAAGCAAAGAATTCATTCAGTCTCTCCGCTATCGCCTTGTCGCCTCTTAGTGCTCCTTTAACCCCTTTATCATCTAATGGACCAACTGACTCTCTCACAGGTTTTTTGCTACGAATGTACTTGAAAAGGTCTTTATTTCGCGTTTTTGCTTCCGCAGCAAGCTTCTTCTCAAATTCTCTCTTTGCCTGCCTTATCAATGCCTTGCATTTGACTTGCCAGTGCTTGTGCTAGTTTGGAAAGTTTGAAAAAATAAAAATCTACCCCTAAAATTGACATACCTACTGGGTATCATCTTTGACAAGCTTTATTATTTTGACAAATGCATACTCATGGGATGCTTGGGGGTATGTTTACTAAACTGCGCAATTGTGCGGGGCGCACTTGTGCGTGCGCTAAGATACCTTAGCGCATGCTAATAGTGAGTTTTTGTGCCCCGCACACGTGCGCATCACACTAACGGGCCCGCTAATGTGCGAGAGAGGCGTGGAAAGGCATTTTGAGGGCGGAGGAAGGCTTCCGAGGGGCGGAGGGACGGGGTCAATGGGTGGAGAGTGGGAGGGGAGAGGCTCCCCGCACAGGAGCGTGGCTGAATTTCGGCAAAAAAAAATACTGCGAGTGAAAACCTCGCGTTATAGCCCATTTAAAGGGAAGAGAAACCATTTCCGTCAGCAATGTACAGCAAAATGTTGTAGTTGTTATGGAAGGACAGACCAGATAGGCCATGTGGTCTTTTTCTGTCGTCATATTTCTATGTTTCTAAAACCGGGGAAACCTACAAAACTGAGCAGTGTGATACATGTGCACAGAACAAAATTGCAAATAAAACATGAAAATGACCACAACAAAAATCTTAAAAATTGTAATTCAGCTGGGAAATAGTGATAGCAATGGGCAACAATAAAAAACACTCCCAGGAAAGCTCCAAAAAAAAGAAATGATTTTTGGAAGGGTCTACGCTCCTTAGACCCTTCCAAAAAAAGAATTCCTTTTTTTGGAGCTTTCCTGGGAGTGTTTTTTAATGTTGCCCATTGATGTCACTATTGCCCAGCTTGGGCATGGTATTTTTCCCCTTTTTTCGATGTCATTTATGAGGTTTATTTGCCCTTTTGTCTCCATACAAAGTAAATGAGCCCACAGTAAAATTGTGCAGAGCAGGGTTTCTGACTCATCCGGCCAGGTTTCCTATCTCCAGGGACTACACTGTCTCTGTGGCCACAGTGTGGTGCAGCAGACACTGCCAGTACTTGTAGGACCAGAGCGTCACAGGTTCAAATCCCAGCTGGGGCTCCTGCCAACCCAGTCCCCATAGTTTTACCCACCACTAAACAGTGATAGTAAAGACACTTCTTTATTGCAGAGAACATAAGCATGGTTCAAGCAACCATATTTTACCCTACACCACACACAAACCATAACAATGGGCATTACCTACAGCCAAGTACCCCAAATGCAGTCCTGGAGTGCCACAACTCAATCAGGTCATATGCTTTTTCCCAGATAAGGACATGTCTGCAAGTTGGCGGAAGGGTACAGGTGGTGGAGGGGGCAGTGGCTGCAAGCCACAGCAGACAGTGGCCTAGGCCTGTGCAGGCTGGCACCGTCCACCGCAACAGACAGGCTCTGTTGGATGTACAGTCATGGACTCCCCAGGGAATGCAGCATATCTGTGGCAACATGGTGGTGCAGTGCACACAGACAGCATGTGCAAGAACAGAAAGTCACAGCTTCAAAGGCCAGCTGGGGCTACTGCCAATCCTGTCCACATATTTTTACCACAACTAAACCGTGATAGTAAGGACAAACCTTTATTGCTGAGAACATACGCATGGTTAATACGCCTATATTTTACCACACCAAACACAGACACCATATACAGGTGCATTACCTAGAGCAGAGTCTCCCAAATGCATTCCTGGAGGGCCCCACACCATTCAGGTTCCATGCTGCCTCTACTAAAGATGCCTGTGCTGCATATCTATGCACCACCCCCATGGTATGCAGATGTAGCTCATGCATATTTATGAAGGACAGCATGAAAACCCGAACAGTGTCTGGAACACCAGGACTGGAGTTGGGAAACTCTGCCGTAAAGCAGCAGCCAACAGGGCCAGACACACCCACACACACCCCCACAGGCCCCATTGGCGAATGCCTCCTGGGCCATGCCTGTATCTCCCAATACTAGCACTTGCATACCTTAGCAATTCCACCCTACACCTGGGTATATGGTACACAGCTATCAAACGTTTCCTATGATAACTGGCAGATAGCAAGTCCTACGTTAAGCACATTTTGCTCATTGAGCTCCACCATAACAATCATTCTGATGTCTGCGGTGTGTGCTTCAGGTCTGGTCTCTGACAGTGTTTACCCCCCTGGGGAGTGACCCCCAACAGTATTGCGTACCATATCCATGCCTGTACTGTGCCCAGGACTGGTGTGGTGGGTATAACTGCTGAACTCCTCTATAGTAGCACAATGCTGGCATAGGTGTGGGGGTGGCTGTCTGTCTATCCAGTGTGTGGTGGCTGCAAACACCTTCCACAGCCCACACTGCCAGCAATGTTGCCAGTATTGGGCTGCCAATGTGCATAATGAGGAGCAAGGTACTATGGGTATAGGCCGGACAGGGTGGCCTGGCCAGGGTGCATCTGCACAGGGCATAGGGCACTGACTGGGACATTTTACTGCCCGGCCACCACCTACACAGACAGGGTGACCTCAGTATGTCCTGCTGAGAGATCACTCTCACCCTGACTGTGCAGTGACCACAGCATGGCTAGGCACCTCTATAGTGCTATATAGTATTTTTCTCATGTGACAGATATGGGTTTTCTTTTTGGGCGCAGTCACTGATTTATCTGCTTGCTGTGTGTGCTGATATCCCAGTTCTGGGTGCATGCATCTCCACTGGGAGCATGCACTATGGCAGGGGTGGGGAACCCTGGTTCTGGAGAGCTGCAGACCAGTCAGGTTTTTGGGTTATCCCTAATGAATATGCATGAGATATATATGCATTAGAGATCTCCTGCTAACCTGACTGGTTTGTGGCTCTCCAGGGCTGGATTTGGAGACCCCTGCCTTACACCTCTGTCATTTAAGATTGTGAGTGGGCAAGGTGCAGATGTCCAAGACATCAAAAAGGTTAGATAGAATGTGTTACATTTCTCTTCATTTCTCACCACCACCAAAACATTGTCTATTAGACAACTTTTTGGTGGTGGTGAAAATCGAGGAGGAATGTGACACATTCTATATACCCTTTCCATGTCTAGGACATCTGGTATGTGTCTTGATGGAGTGGCTTGCAGGGTGCAGTGGCTGATGACTTGCTGCAGAAGAATATCAGATAGTGGTGGGGTGCAGCTTATCATATTCAGGCCTAATGTCTGTCTGCTATTGTGTTATGGATGTGTATAGAGCTGCATTGACTGCCCTGTGAGGTGTCTGTCTCTTAGGAGGACTGGGGTTGATGGTCCCCTCTACTGCCACCTTTGCAGGGAGGTAGAATGTGGATCTATTGATAGGAAACCCTGTTTGCCACCCTCAGCCCTTGTGGAGGGGAGCTGGTGGGGCATGGCCCACCTTGGGGTCCACACCTGACTGAAACAAATAGAGATATCCAAGGTGTTTGTGCAGAAACTACCTATCTCACACATTAACACTGCTTTTGACCTCTGGCATGGCCTCTTTCAGCTATGGAAGGTGTTGTGGACTTGGTCCTGGGTGCCTCATTGCACCCTCAGGGTGAGCACAGTACCCGCACAATGTGACGGTGTGTAGCTACTCTGTGCCAGTAAAACACATGGTCAGTACCCCCTACCAGGCCGAGGTGCTGTGGGGGTGCACATGGTCAGTTCCCCCTACCAGGCCGAGGTGTTGTGGGGGTGCATACCACATAGGGTTGCCAACTGGCTCCAGATGCGCCCGACAGACTTGATCCAGTCCTGTGTTTACCCCATTGCATGCAGTGACTTGTAGTTTTTCATTTCTTATGGAGTGCAATGGAGAAATCAGAACTACATATCCCTGCATGCAATGGGGTAAACACAGGACTGGATTGACACTGTCGGGCGCATCTGGAGCCAGTTGGCAACCCTAATACCACATCTTGTGTTCATCTGTGGACAGCTGATTTGCATGTGCAGTGCATCATGGGTATTGGTGTGCTAACCCTATCCTGGTGACCACAACAGACTGTGTGGTGACGTGCAGGCTCTCTGCAGCCAGCCTTGGGCTTGCTGGTAGCTATAGAGCAGTAGCCCAATGGTTACTTAATTGCCTGTGAAGTCAGAGGTCATGGGTTCAAACCCACAGTGGGGTTATTTGATAGGGCTGCCCAAAGTATTATCTCTTTTTAATGTACATTTTTGCTGCTAGCAAAAACACCCTCAGCGTACTGTATCCATAAGGTACCTCTGAGGGTGCTTTATAGGGCGCCCTATAGGGCACCTTATGGTTCCCGTCCATATAAGTTGCACTATACATTATCCTGTGACGCAACTTATAGGGTGCCCTATAGGGGACATTTTAGGGTGCCGTGGCGGACAGTGCACTTTATAATGTGCCCTATGGAGTGCCTTATAGGGTGCCTTATACGGCACCTTCACTTACGGCACGTGAGGGCGTGTTTGCTGGCAGCAATTAATAAAATAAAAATAAAGTGCTGCAGGAAAACATATGTACATTGCAAAGCTGATGCCACAGCCAGCCTTACGTATTAGGCACCCTGGGGAGCAAACTCATGACCCCTGTATCAGCAGTCAGTGCCTTAACCATTGTGCTGCACTGCTGCTCCTCCTTGCTTGTCAGCGCACCTACTTCTGCTTTTCATTCCTTAAACTGCACAGTGCTGCCATAAAAAACAGTACTCTGACCTTGCGATACCTCATACGGCACCCTCTAAAGCACCCTATAAGCAACATTCTAGGGTGCCTTAGTGGACAGTGCACTTTAAAATGCGCCTTATAGGGCGCCTTATGTTAACACGCTTTGAGAGTGCATTTGCTAGTAGTGATAATTAAAATAAACATAAAATGACTCCAAAAGCAATCTTCCCCATAGTACATAACGCCTCAGCCAGCCTTGTTCATTGGGCACTGTGGGGGATTGAACCCTTGCTCCCTGCACCATTGGTTAGTGTCTTAACCATTGTGCTGTGGTTCTCTTCCTGTGCTTGTACATTAGCGTGCCACCTTATGCCGCACAATATTAAAAAGCCTCCTAAATCAATAGCACACCACCTAATGGCCATCTGCACACTGCCTTATGCCACACAATATTAGACTAGCTCCTAAAGTAATGCCTCAGCCAGCCATCTACCTTGAGCACTGTGGGGGATTGAACCCCGGATCTCTGCGCCATTGATTACTGTTCTAACCATTGTGCTGGGGCTCTGCTCTTCTGCTTGAACATCAGTGCGCCACTTATGCCGCCCAGTATTACAATGCCTCCAAAAACATTAGTGCGCCGCCTTATGCTGCCCATTATTTATATGCCTCCTAAAATAATGCCTCAGCCAGCCATCTACCTTGAGCACTGTGGGGGATTGAACCCCGGATCTCTGCGCCATTGATTATTGTTCTAACCATTGTGCTGGGGCTCTGCTCTTCTGCTTGAACATCAGTGCGCCACTTATGCCGCCCAGTATTACAATGCCTCCAAAAACATTAGTGCGCCGCCTTATGCTGCCCATTATTTATATGCCTCCTAAAATAATGCCTCAGCCAGCTGTTTTCATTGGGCACTGTAGGGGATTGAACCCCTCATCTCTGCACCATTGGCCAGTGTCTTAACCATTGTGCTGTGGCTCTGCCCTCATACTTTCACAGCAGCGCGCCACTTATGCCTCACGCGCAGCTATCTCATGCGCTAATGTGCGGGGCGCACATGGGTGCCGCGCACCTTAGCGCATATGCAAATTCCGGATTTTCTTTTTCAGCCTGGAACTCCCACTCCTTATATGGCACCCGCACACTACCGCGGCCCGCACATTACCGGGGTTTTAGTAAACATGCCTCTTGGTCTCAAGCACGCATTTTGAGATGTTCATTTCCTTTCTGAGCTCGATGGCTACAAAGTCAGCAGAAAATTGGAATAGTCTCTACAATTTAGGAGTGTGCAGGGAAAAAATACAGTAATTTTGTTTTGTTTCATTGGAAGTTTTGGATTATTTTTGTCATTGTATCACTTTTTATTTAATAGTGTGCCTTATTGTACAATAGGACACATTGACTGGATGGCCTTTTCTCTGTGGGCCCCAACAACTCTATAATTCCTGCTATTTCATTTTAAGGCAATTGCAGAAAATTTCAAAATATCATCAACGCAGAACAAAACAAGTGACCTGCATTACCTTTCTTGGAGTTGGGTTAGATTCTGTGGAAATAGTCTTGAAATTTTATTTTATTTATTTAACCAGTTTTCTATACCACCTTATCCTTCAATGAAAGTGGTTTACATTATTTAATCACTACAAACAGGTACTGGATGCATTCCCTTGCCCCCAAAGAGCTCACAATCTATGTGTACCTGAGGCAACAGAGGGTTAAGTGGCTTGCCCAAGGCCACAAGGAGTGCCTATGGGACTAGAAACCCCAGTCCCTCCAGACTGAGATTACTGTCCCCAGATGGGACTTGAACCCTGGCCCTAGGTAGTGTGTCCTAACCACTAGGCCACTCCTCCCTAGTGCTCCTGTATGTATGATATCCAAGTACTGGGGGCACAGGACAGCTGAATCAGATTCCATGCCACTGGGTTCTAAAGAGCTCACATTGCTAAAAGATAAATTCACCAAGCTTAAAAACAGGGGCGGCAGAACACCGTTTTCTTTGGGTGGGGCAAACTCCACCCCTAGGTCAGTCAAACTGCATGAGACTGTGATGGCTGGCCTTTCCCTGCTGACTGTCCACAGGAGATCGGATTCCCATGGACAGATGAGGAGGAGGTCGGCAATCACAGCAGTGACATTTTGGTGGGGCCATGGCCCATGTGGCCTACTCCTTTCCAACACTTAAATACTTCAAAACCTCATAGGGGCATGTTTACTAAACATTCTTATCGTGCGGGGCCGCGGTAGTGTACCTGTGCCATATAAGGAGTGGGCGGATCAGGCTGCCAAAAGAAAAAAACCGGGAGTAAGCAACCGGACGTGTGCGCGTCGCGGTAATGTGCGGGGTCGACATTAGCGCACCAAAAGGCAAAGTGGCGCGCTGCCGGGTCTAGAAAACAACCAAGCCGTAGTACAATGGTGAAGACACTGACCAATAGTGCAGGGGCCATGGGTTCAACACCCCATTGTGCTCAATGAAAGAGGCCAGCTGCGGCATCAAATGTAGTGGGAAAAAGTGGTGTGGGAGGTATAGTAATTTTGGGCGGCAGAAGGCGGCGCACGGTTTCTTTTTAACGGCATGAGTCGGCGCACCGTTCATTGGGGGCGGCAGAGGGCGGCGCACTGTTAGGTTTGGGGGGCAGAAGGCGGCGCGCTGATGTATGAGGGGGCAGTCCGATAGTGGGCGGCATAGGTGGCGCACTGATGTGCACAGCAAACAGGAACAGAGCCTTAGCACAATGGTTGGGATCCTGACCAATGGTGCAGAGGTCAGGGGTTCAACCCCTCACAGTGCCCAGTGAGCAAGGTTGGCTGGGGCAGTAAGTATTATGGTGAGGTGTGCTGTAGGAGGCCTTATAGTTTTATTTTATTACCCACTACCAGTATACCCGCTCTAACAGCGTGTTAATATATGGAGGCCCGTAAGGCACATGTTACAGTGCACAGTCCGCAAAGGCACCCTAGCAAGTCCCCTATAGGGCACCATGTATGCTGCGCCACAGGATAATGTATAGTGCACGCAATATGGATGGCAACCATAAGGTGGTCTATAGGGCGCCCTATAATGCACCCTCAGAGGCACCCTTATGGGTACAGTATGGCAAGGGTGTGTTTGATGCCATAAACATATGTCCAGTAAAAAAGTACAATGCTCTGGAAAACCCTATCACAGAACCCCTCTGTGGACTTGAACCCATGACCTCCTGCTATAAAGGCAGTGACGGAACCATTGGGCTACGGCACTATAGCTCTGAGTAAGCGCCTGTGTGGCTGCAGAGAGCCTGCACGTCACCCCACAGACAGTCTGCTGCTGTAGACAGGATGGGGTAGGCCACCCGTACCCATGATGCAATGCACATGCAAATCAGCTGCCCACAGATGCACACAAGATGGGGACTGCACCCCAAAAGCTACACGGCATGGTAGGGGGAACTGTCCGTGTCCACCCACACAGAACCTCGGCCTGGTGGGGGGCCTGAGCGTCAGGACTGCCGGCGAAGGGTAGCTACACACCGTCACATTGTGCAGGTAATGTGCTCACCCTGAGGGTGGCGCCCAGGACCAGGTCCACATCAACGGCCATGGCTGAATGAGGCCATGCCAGAGCTCAAAATCAGTATTAACCTGTGTGATAAGAAGGTGTTGCAAACTCATCATGGATACCCCTTCTGTCTTAGTTGGTGGTTTCCCCCCCCCCTCGACCCATAGGTGGGCAACATACCTACCACCCCCCCCCCAATGACAAACAGGGTCTCCCATCAACAGATCCCCATCCTTCCCCCCCCCCCCTGCACTAATGGCAGTAGAGTGGGCCATCAACCCCTGTCCTGCTGGGGGACAGACACCCTACAGGGCAGTCCAAGCAGCTCCACACACATCCAAAACACACTATCAGACAGACAGTAGGCCTGGATATTCAGGGGTGCACCCCAGCACTATCTGATATTCTCCTGCAGCAAGCCATCAGCTGCTGCACCCTGCAAGGAGCTCCATCAGGACACATACCAGCTGTGCAGAGTCTGCTGGATAGTCCTGATGGGATTGCATGCACCCCAAACTGGGGTGGCAGCACACACAGGCAGATCAGTCCATGAAGAGGCCCCAACAGGACACCCATATATATCACAGGAGAGAAATGCTATACAGCACTATGGGGGTGCCTAGCCATGCTGTCATCACTGCACGCTCAGGGTGAGAGTGATCCACCAGCAGCACATACAGAGGTCACCCTGTCTGTGTAGGTGGTGGCTGGGCATTACAATGTCCCAGCCAGTGCCCCATGCCCTGTGCAGATACATCCTGGCCAGCACACCCTGTCTGAGCTATACCCATGGTACCTTGCTGCTCATTATGCACATTGTCAGGCCAATACTGGCAACAGTGCTGGCAGTGTGGCCTGTGGAGGGTGTTTGTAGCCAACACACACTGTATAGACAGACACCCCCCCCTCACCTATGCCAGCATTGTGCTACTATTGGGGGAGTCATTCGACGTGCCCACCACACCAGTCCTGGGAAGGGTACAGGCATGGATATGGTACACAGTACTGCTGCGTGTCACTCCCCAGGGTGGTAAATACTGTCAGGGGCCAGACCTGGGGCACGCACCACAGACAGCCGACAGCTTGTTCTGCTGGAGCACAAGGAGCAAACAGTGCTGAGCGTAGGACTGCCTACCTGCCAGTACCCACATCAAACGTTTGTGGTCTGTGTACCGTGTACCCAGGTATAGGGTGGCATTGCTAGGGTATGCAGGAGCTAGATCTGGGAGATGACCCCCAGGGGGCTTTTCCAATGTGGCCTGTGGGTGTGGGTGCGTCTGGACCTGTTGCCTCTTGCTTTACGGCAGAGTGTCCCTACTCCAGTCCTGGTGTTCCAGACACTGTTCGGGCCTTCATGCTGTCCCCTATGAATATGCATGGGCTACAGTTGCATAGCATGGGGGTGGTGCAGACATCTGCAGCACAGGCATCTGTCTTAGGGGAAGCATGGAACCTGAATGGTGTTTGGCCCTCCAGGACTGCATTTGGGAGACTCTGCTGGAGATAATGTGCCTGTTTATGGTGTCTGTGTTTGGTGTGGTAAAAGATAGGCGTATTGACCATGCCTATGTTCTCAGCAATAAAGGTTTGTCCTTACTACCACGGTGTAGCTGTGGGGTGAATATGTGGACAGGGTTGGTGGTAGCCACAGCTGGGCTCTGAACCTGTGACCCTCTGTTCTTGCACACACTGTCTGTGTGCACTGCACCACCGTATAGCCACTGATTGGCTGCAATCCCTGGGTGGTCCATGACTGTACATCCGACAGGGCCTGTCTGTTGCAGTGGACGGTGCCAGCCTGCACATGGCCTGGCCACTGTCCTCTGTGGCTAGCAGCCACTGCCCCCTCCACCATCTGAACCCTTCCGCCAACATGCTGGCATGTCCTTATCCTTGCAAAGGGATATGACCTGATTGCATAGTGGAACCCCAGGACTGTATTTGGCTCACATGGAATAGCGGTCTAGCTGTTGTTCTTTAGCAAGGTTTTTGTGGAACGTGGGCCACCCATTACGTGATCATGACCAGGGACACAATTGGCCCTTGGCACGTGGGGTGAGGGCATGTACAGGCACATCTGTCGTACATAACCTCTACCTACTTAACCTCTACCTACGTGTCCTTAGCCCCTACAGTTGTGGCACTACAGGACTGCATTTGGGGGACGCGGCTGTTGGTGATGCACATTGTGCTGGTGTGTGTGTGGTGTAGGGTAAAATATGGGTGTTTGCAACATGCTTTTGTTCTGTGCAATAAAGGGGTGTCTCTGCTATCTGTGTTTAGTGGTGGGTTAAATATTGGGATTGTGCTGGCATGTGCCACAGCTGGGATTTGAACGTGTGACCCTCTGGTCCTAGAGGTACCGGCTCTGATCACTGCACCACACTGTGGCCACAGAGACAGTGCAGTCCCTGGAGATAGTAGACCTGGCAGGGTGGGGTTCCAAAACCTGCTCTGCACATTATTACTGTGAGCTCCTTCACCCTGTCTGGTGACAAACGTGCAAATATAACACGGGTATGACGTCCGAACAGAGGGGGATAGCATATTCCCAAGCTGGGCAACAGTGCTATTGATGGACAACCATAGGGAACACTCCCAGGAAGGGTCCAATACACGGAGACGTTTTTGGAGGTGTCTCCGCTCCGTGCCCCTTTCCAAACAAATGTTATTTTATTTTTTTGGAGCTCTGCTGGGTGTGTTTTTAACTTTTGCGCATTACTATACCTGTTCCCCAGCTGATTTACTATTTTAATGCTTTTGTTGTGGTCATTTCCTCTTTTTCATTGCAGTTTTGTGCTGTGCACATGTATCACACTGCTGACGTTTTGCATGTTTCCCCGGTTTTGCTGTACATTGCTGACGTAAATGGTTTCTCTTCCCTTTATATGCCCTCTACCGCGAGTGTTTCACTCGCGCTATTTTTTACATGTAAATTCGGGCCCGATACTGTGCGGGGAGCCTCTCCCCTCCCACTCTCCACCCATTGACCCCGTCCCTCCGCCCCTCCGGAGCCTTCCTCCGCCCTCCTTTAGCCGTTCCACGCCTCTATCGGACATTTGCGGGCCCGCACTTGTACGGGGCCCGTTACTGAACCGCGTACCTGTGCGGGGGTGACAAGCACGTGTGCGGGGCGTTTAAACGTGTTTCTGCACGTTTCAATGCCGCGTTGCCGTGCGCTATTTTGCGCCGCGCAGATTTGCAGACTTTAGTAAACATGCCCCATAGTGTCTAAGAAAATCATGTTGGCTAGCCATGCAGTCATTAATAGGAAATTTGAACTTTGCTTATTGAGTAATTGCCATGAGGTAAGTATTCCTATGATGACTAGCAGCTGCCACAGTTGGCATTTGCAGGCTTCCCCATTTTATCAGAATCACAAAACCAAAACATGAAGGCTTTCCTAAGGGAGTACAATGGACTATCAGTGTGGCAGTGGCAGCAGGTGTCTAGTAATGACCTTTAATTCAATTCTGAAGCTTTGGGAGTGGAAGGTTTTGGAGTATACTTCAAAAAATTCCAATGTGTGTCCTCTTTTCAGAGAGCTGGATAGTTTCGGGTACCAACAAGAATATCATGTCTTTAGAGTTGTTTCTGATTATGTTGGTCCTCTCTGTATAGACTGTCTGATTGCAGCACAGAAGAGTGGTAATATAGCAGTGGTGAAAGTGATTAACAATTAGTTATCACGCTGTGAACTAGTGACTAGCATACTTAGAGAATATGTACTGCACTAACTACTGCTGAATGTTATGGCACAAGTGAGGCATTTCTCTGGTTTTCAAAACAAAATTGCTGACTCTGTATGGGCCCTGTTTAGGATGTTGGCCCCTGAGGAAGCTCCGATAGAAGTGTTAATCCCAAACCACCTGAGCTCTTTAGAACCCAGTGGCATGGAATCTGATTTAGCTGTCCTGTGCCCCCAGTACTTGGAGATCATACATACAGGAGTACCAGCAAGTTAAGTGCTTCATTGGAAGCAGAGGGTGGTCACATGGACCATGGACCATGGACGAGCAGTTGATAGTTGAGTATATCACACATACTAAGGAATCAAGTTCATCTGGGTGAACAATGGTGGTCAATCCAGCTGCTCTGGCCTTTTTTTGTAAAGCAGAGGGCCATAGCAACCTAACAACTCGATTCATGGTAAAATGGGTCATGGTTGGTTGGGTCAGGGAGGCAGGCTACTGCACCCTTAGATCAAAGGCACTCCATCGCATACCAGGCTATGAAAGCTCTTGGACTAAGTAGAGGAAGATGCCTGCAAGATATGTCTCTTCATAATGACCTTTTCAGTGCCATTTTTCTCAGCCTTGAGAGTCAGCGAGCTGGTGGAAGTATCCAAGAAAGAAGTGCAAAACAATGGTCTACTACTAAAAAAATATATACCTAGAGGATGATAAAATGTGCTTGTATATTCTCAGATCCAAGTGGATCAGGTAGAAAAGGGTTTGGAGGTAGTCTTCCATTGAGTGGCAGCTGTGCACACCTATCCAGTACAGAACATGCAAACCTACTTGACTATTAGACTGCAAGTTGGGGAACACTTCTTAATACATAAATATGATACCTGGCTGTACTGTTTTCAGTTCACTGCATTAGTAAAGAAATGTCTAATAACAGCCATAAAGCAAATTGGTAAATGGAAATCTGCCACCTAAAAGATGTACATAAGACCAGAAACGTAGTGCTTCAATAATGCACAAAGACAACCGATTGCATTTGTTTTTACACAGATTAGGAGCCATAGAGAGAGATGGTGTAGATCACTTGATGTTTGTTTGTATTGCAGGTCAAAGTAAGCAAGCAGGGTGAGACTTTATGGCAGCCTTAAGGTCCTATCACTTGGGAGGGAGCCTTACTGGACCTGGTGCTTACAAATGGGGAAAGTATTTTTGATGTTATAATTAAAAGGTGAGAGTGAACTCACTTGAATTAATAAGTAAGAACACATTTTATGCATTTCTAATAATTTCTGGATTAACATATTACCTTCAAAGTTTCAAGCCTTCAAAAAAGATCAAGGAAGTTAAGACTCCCAAAGTCATTTAGACCTTCACAAAGTTAAAAGGAATAAATTGTATTTATTTTTCTATTGATAGATACCCCTAAGCAGTTATTCAAACACCTTCTAGTTAGTTTTAATTTAAAATATGTGCCTGAGAAGGTCAAAACTGAACAGCCATGCTGCTCTAAAATCAAAAGCAGCATGTTCTCTGTACTAGCCACAAGGGTAATCAAACATCATCAGTTAAAACATGCAGGCAGCAGATAGCTGTTGGAACTTCATTTTTCATTGTAAAAAGGAGATAAAAATTCTATTTTGCATTTTGCCTATATCACTGTCTGCATAGAGATAAGAATTAAATTAACTATAGCTGGAATAATAAACAATGCTGATAGGTAATATGTACTGAATTTCTGGTTAATTTCTTTGATTGTGTTTTGAAGAATTATTGGATCCAAGCAATTGACTTTGACATTCATGTTAAGGCTGTTTTGTATACACTAACTTTGGTGTGTTATGCAGTAGCGCTTTAACATGCACCTTAAAATGATTGTCCATCACATTAACAAGTAAGGGCTAAAATTTGTGCTTATCTACATGTACATGAGGGAGCATCATATGACAAGAAGGTGCTACTGTGTTACATTTAAGAGCTATGTTTTTTCTTAGATTTTCCTGTAAATGTGTAATTAAGGGCCCCCTTTTACTAACACTTTGCTCCAGCTATCTCCTGCATAGCCCATAAGCTAAGTGTTAGTAAAATGGTCTCTAAATATCAGTCTGTTAAATATGTCTTTTTTGAACCTATGCACCTTTCAACCTTTTTGGCTTCTGCTCTTGTTGGCTTGCCCTAAAATTGCTCTGTATACATATATGACTTGAATAGCCAATTTGTTGCCTCTGCATTCCTTTAAGGAATTTTTGTTTTGGATTTCCTTTGGTAAACCCTAGGGGGTATGATTACTAAACCGCGGTAAAGTTACCAGCGGTAAGTGCAGCGTTAAGGTACCTGAAGCCATATAAAGCAGTGGGCAGGTAGGGGATGAGCTGTTTAATGTGTATTAAAGGTCGCCTTGGCCGTTTAACACATGTTAACGAGACATTGCACTTTAAGGTGACAAACAGGGCATAATAAGGCTGACAAGGCGCCCTAAGGGCTTTTAGGTGCCCTAACCTAAGGCACATTAATTCAAGGCGCCTTAAGGGCTGTAAGGTGCCACAACCTAAGGTGCCTTAAGTTAGGGCATCTTAAAGCCCTTAGTGCGCCTTAAAGCCCTTAGGGTGCCTTGAATTAAGGAGCCTTAACCTAAGGTCCTTAAGTTAAGGCACCTTGGGTTAAGACACCTTAGGCTAAGGCGCCCTAAGGACTTTAAGGTGCCTTAGGTTAAGGCACCTTATAAGGTACCTTAGGATAAGGCACCTTATAAGACACCTTAGGTTAAGGTGTCCTAAGGGTTTTAAGTTGCCTTAAGTTAAGGTACCTTATAAGGCACCTTAGGTTAAGGTGCCCTAAGGATGTTAAGGTGCCTTAAGTTAAGGTGCCCTAAGAGTTGTAAGGTGCTTCAAGTTGACAAACATGAACTGTAAGGCATAAAAACAGATGTAACCTTAATACTGGATAGAGCACCAAGGAAAGGCAATGAACAAGTGATGGAAGGAAGGAGAGGTGGGAGCTGACTGACCTGCCATATCTGCAGGCATCCTATGTGGCAGCCGGTAAAGTGGACAAACATGTTGGAGGCAGCTGTACCGATGCACAGGATGTTGGCATTGTAAAGTGCTGCAATGACAGTGGGTGGCAGAGGATGGGAATACATGTCCCCCCATTGGAGGCAGAGGTGGTATGATATTTGCAATGATAGGAGGACAGAGGAGTAGTGGTGCCATGCAGATCAGGTACAGGCGAGGTAAGCACGAAGAGCCGCAATGCAGAAAAGGGTACCAGTGCAGGACATGGGGTAGCAGCCTCCACAAGAAGACAGGACTGTACACAGCTGACAGAGGCAGATAGATGGGCTGAAGGATGGTTGGCAACTAAAATGAGGGTGTTATGGGCTGGCAGCACAGATCTGAAGAGATGTGACTGTTACAGGCATGAAAATGATTTGAGTAGGACTGGCATAAAAAATAAGAACAAAGGAGAATTGATCCCAGAACCCCTGCCTATAGGAGTCATTGTACTAACCAGTAGGCTAGACCTCCATGACACTTTGCACAGCAATGGCTGGATACAAAAAGACTGCAGGTCACAGCACAAAATGTCTGCTGTGTGTGCCAGGATAGGGTAACCCCACCAGTAACCATGATGCAATGCACATGCAGAACAGCAGTCTACAGCTGATCACCAAATGGAGAATGCACCTCTCCAGCACCTCAGCTTGGTATGAAGAACTGACAGTGTGTGATACTGGCACAGAACAGCTACAGACCATGCCACTGTGCAGGTTCTGTTTTCACCCTGAGGTTGAGGATGGGTGCCCAGCATCAGGTCTGCAGTACCTATGGTGCTAGCGATATACTTTGCTGCTGATCCCCATCATTACCTGTATGCATGTATGCGCGCCATGTGTTCTCTGCAGTAGCACCTAGAATCACCCTGTGTCCATCTCTATGCCCCAGTCACATCTAGCTCTGGAGAACTGAAATCCCCCCCAGAATAGTGCATACCCAGTGTCACAATGTGGTTGCCATAGCCATCTATTATCAGGACAGAGGGGGTGTCTAGACTCTTATGAGGTTTATGTAGCAATGTCTAATATATGGCCCTCTCTGAGTCAAATGGTTTACAATATATGTCCCTTTTCCTCAATTGGTCTGCAATAAACCTTTTTGTAATAGAAGCAGTGGAGGAACATGTGACACAGGCATGAAGAATGGCTGTGCAACCAGCAACCCCAGTCCCCCTGGCCAAAGGCTATCATGAGGGGGGTTAGACCAGAGACCAGATATGTACCTGTTACTAGAGCACTGGCAGACCCGCAGTAATGCTGGCAGTAGGCCTGGAAAACCTCAGCTGCAACCCACCAAGGTCTGACATGCACCAGCAGAAGGCACAGTCAGACTGTACTTGCTGCACCCCCCAGGTGTTCCAGCCATGCACATACTAACTGCAGACAGTCTGCTTGCCAGTTATTATTGCATACTCACGGAGAAACAATGTGTACCCTGAGTTGAGATGTACAGCATAGACAGCCAACAGGTACCTCAGTGATTGGGCCCCAGAAAAGGGAGCACACAGATATCACTAGAGATAGGTGCTATATAACACTATGTGGGAACATAGCCGTGCCATGGTCACTGCTCGGTCAGAGTGAGAGTGTCCTCCCAGAATGACATGCTGTGGCCACCCTGTCCATGCAGGTGGTGATCAGGCACTATGATGTCACAGCCATTGCCCTACCTCCGATGCAGATGCATCCTGCCCAATCTGCCCTGTCTGGGCCATACCCACAATACCTTGCTCTTCAGAATGCACATTTGCAGGATAATGCTGGAAACAATGTATGCATTATTTATTTATTTATTTTATTTACATTCTCTTATATACCGCACTATTCGGCATCAGCGCGGTTCACATAGAACAAAAAGTCTCAGTACAATAACAAGCATGAGATTACAGATAACAAGGGAAGGAACTTGGATAACAAGGGAAACTATTTACAGTCTATTTACAGATGTAACACTACTGCATGGATACAAGTTATTAGGAACAGGTGCTAAGAATATATTCAATAATCAAGGCGATTCATCCTATGTCTGTTATTGAGAAACCACGAGACTGAATAGCTGGGTGGAATCACTGATGTCAATGGGTGTCAATGGCTCTATAAGATGTTTGTTAAAGAGATGGAATTTGAGGGCTTTCCTGAATTGTGATACACTGTTGATAGCCCGTATGCCAGGAGGTAGTGTATTCCAGCACCTAGGGGCACAGAGGATAAAGGCTCTATTGGCTGTGGAAGAAGAGCAGCTTGTAAGGGCCTTTGGGAGTTTTAAGGAGTTGATGGCTGAGGATCTTCTTGTTCTGTTTGGTGTGGTGGTATGAATAAGGTCAGATAAGGAAGGAGCGGAAAGCTTGTTGAGAGCTTTGAACGTGAGAAGTAGAGTTTTGAAGGTAATTCTGGCCTGAATGGGTAGCCAATGTAATTGAATCAGCAAAGGAGTAACATGGTCAGTCCTGGCGGCCCCCTGGAGTACCCTTGCTGCGGCATTCATAGCCAGCTGTAAAGGGTTTAAGGTGGATTGAGGGAGACCTTGGAGAATGACATTGGCGTAATCGAAGTGGGGTATTATCAGTGCCTGGTAGATAGTCCTGAAGTCTTTTGGTTCTAGCATGGAGCGTAGGTGTCTCAGGGAACGGATCTTGTAATATATTGTTCTGACTGTGTTTCCTATGTGGGGCTTCATATCCAGGCGTTGATCCAGAGTAACTCCTAGGTAACGTATTGAGGGTTTGGATTGCAGTTCAGCTTCCTTAGTTCTGATAGATTGGGGTGGTATGAAGTTGGGGTTCCTTGTGATAAAGAGAACTTCAGTTTTCTTATGTTGTATACGGAGGTTTTGGGAGAGCAGCCAGTCAGAAACTGCATTGAAACAGTTTATTAGAGGGGAGAGATCCAAATGGTCAGTGGAGATGGGGGTGTAAAGTAGAACATCATCGGCATATAGCATGCAGTCGACATTAAATGACCGTATGATCTCACATATTGGTTGCATGTAGACATTAAATAAAAGGGCAGAGAGTGAGGAACCTTGAGGGACTCCCTGATCTAGGTGGAAGGGTTCTGAAGTTCTGCCTCCTGAGCGGACATGCTGCCATCTTCCGGATAAGTAGGACCTGCACCATTCAAGTGCTGTTCCAGTGATGCCCTTCTCAGTTAGCCTCATTAAAAGGAGATCGTGATTCACTGAATCAAACGCTGCTGCGATGTCCAGAAAGATGAGGGCGAATCCTTGGCGGATGTTATCTATGCCAGTGATTATCTTGCTGAAGAGTATGTTGAGGAGAGTTTCGACTCCATGATATTCCCTGAAGCCATGTTGGCAGGGGTCTAGCGGAGCAGCGGTGTCAATATGGTCCTGTAACTGACGTTGGACCTCCTTTTCGATGATCTTAGCAAGTAGAGGTATGCTAGAGATAGGTCTATAGGACTCAACCTTTAGGGGGTCGAGTTTGCAGTTTTTCAACAGGGGTCTAATTGAAGTGTGTTTAAGGGCTGAAGGGAATGATCCTGTTGAGAAGGAGAGGTTCATTATGGAGGCAATTACTGAGCTGAAGTGACTGCGGAGCTCTTTGATCCAGAAGGTAGGGCATGGATCAGACTGGGATGTAGTGATGTTGAGTGCTGTAATAGTGTCTTCAATTCCTTTCTTAGAAGGAATAGAGAATGCAGAAAGAGCTCCAGGGGTGACCTGCCCAAGGGTGGTGGTTGTTGTGGTGGTTCTGTTAATAAGGCACATCTTAGATTGTAAGTGGGCTGCAAAGTCTTGAGGATGTATTTCAACTTGCGGCCCAGAGGATGGTTCCTTAGATAGGGACTTAACAAGGTCAAAAAGGTCGTGTGGCTTATTGAGAGATCTCATCAAGGTGTCCGAGTGGTATCGTTTCATTGACTCAGAGATTGCCTTGCGGTGAGCAGCTAGGTGGCTATTGAATGCTGTCAGGTCCACAATAGCATGGGAGCGACGCCAACGTTTTTCAAGTTTCCGTAATAGGATGAGGGATTCTCTAAGGTCTGCAGTATACCAGGGGGCGTTCTCTCTTTTCCTTGAATGCTTTTTTGCTGGGGGACGCACGGCAATAGCACTGAGACTATTGTTCCAGTGAGAGATTAGGTCCTCAAGATTTGTGGCAGTGGTATTTATGAGTTGTTGAGTTTCCGCAAGGATGAGCTCTTTGTTAAATGGCTTAAAAGATCTAGTGGTTGGTCTTGCTGTGTTAGCTGGTGTCTTGAAGCTTTTGGAGAAGGTTTTGCTTGAAGGAATCTGGAAGATGATCAATTTGTGATCAGACCAGGGAACAGGAGTAATGGATGTAATAGGATCGAGAGATGTGTTGAGGGATGACTGAGGGGCGAATATCAGATCTAGAGTGTTGCCTTTAGTGTGAGTGGGGGCTTTCACTAGTTGCGTGAAGCCGAGGTTCTCAAGGGCTTCTAGGAATGGAACTGCTTGGTTATCCTGTAAAGTTGGTAGGTTGAAGTCACCTAGGATCCACATTGGTGTATGTGGGCTATGAGGGTTGGAGGCAAGCTCGATGATAGGCCCAGTGAGGCCCAGTGAGGAGTAGGAAGCCACAAAACAATGGATAGACATACACACCCACTCCTATTGCAGCATTGTGCAAAGATAGGGGTAGTTGGCAACCCTGCCCACCACACTGGTCCTGATCACAGTGCAGGCATTGCTAAGGTGTGCAGGAACTAGCAGTAGTGCTCTGGTGATAGCTGCTGCTCCATGCTAGTACTAACAGCCTTCCTCTTGATGAAGCTTTGGATAGTGGAGCCTGTGTGGTTGGGTGTTTGTACCCCTGTTGGCTGATGCTTTGGGGACTGCACATGTTGATGCTGTATTTGCAATGTAGGGACATGCTCTTCAAAATCCACAGCTGGGACCTGAACCTGTGACCCTCTGCTCCAAGCCATACTGGCTGTGTGTACTGCACCACACTGTTGCCACAGAAGCACATCAGTCCCTGGGGCTACCTTTGATTTTCATCAGACAGACCTTGTTTGTTGCACTTCTCACCACGTACTGGAACAGGGCATGGTCTTGGTCTGCTGCAGGCAGATGCCACTGCCCCCTCCGCCACCAATACCCCCCCCCCCCGCCCCGCCATGCTGACATGCCCATATGCTGTCGGTGCTGGTAGTGCGTAGTCCCAGGCCATGCAATGTGCAGGTAGGCGGGTGCCTAGGGTGCAGGGTCCTGGGTGTGTAGGCATACATGGACATCCACACATCCCCCCCATCACCACCTGCCAATGTTATGCCTCTTCCACAAGGGGGAGAGATGGCTGGGGGGTGTCAGGTTGGTGATCTAGCAACTATTGGCTAGGGTGGACCTGGTAAATGTAGGTAGATTGTGTTATGCCAGCAGACTGTGGTCAGGTTAGGGCATGCAATGTGGGTACAGTGTACCCAGTTTGGATTACTGGGTTTATACATGTTTCAGACAATGCGTGGTCATACCCTGCATTGCCTTAACAGGGGCTGTAGTAAAGGGTGTTTGTTTAGCTGGGTTTTCAAACAGTTTGGGTCGTATCATGGGGAAGGTCCATAGACCCTTGTTAGAGTGGTCCCCATATGTGCACTGCTTGCCCCATTACAGGCATTCCAGATCATACTGCTAGACCAGTCCAGACAAGCGGGTTATGCACCCCTGCCAGCAGATAGGGAGACAGAGAAAAAAACTCCAAAGCTGTGATTGGTCAGGCTCTGGGTGACATAGGCATACCCCTAGAGGTCCTATTCAGTATTTTCTCTGTCTCAGCAGATGAGGGTGTTCTTCAAGCTTGTTCTACAATTTGTTTTTTTACTTTTTCACTGTATCTTGAGGCTCCTGGATGCACCCAGAGTACACAAGAGGTGTTACTCTGGGTTTCCCAGCAACTTGATTCCCCAGATAAGCTTGTGGAGCTCCTGAGCCTGGCTTCAGTAGAGCTCCCGATTTTCTTTAAGCAGCGCTGAGTCTTTGCCATGAGGGCTTAGACATCAGCAGGAGCATCAGGTATCAATTTCTGAGAGAAACTGTAAGTAAACTGTTTTCTTACTTGCCTCAGCTGCCCTGGGTTTATTTCAACTGTATCGGGACCAGCTGTCTCTGACCTGATTCCTTCACTTCTGGTTTCATCAGGGTCTGTTAAACTGGGTTTTGAAGTTCCTATTTTCTTTTCTTCATTTTTGTTTCCTGGATGCACCCAGAGCACACAAGAGGTGTTTCTCTGGGTTTCCCAGGCTTCCCTCCTTAATAGCTGTATTTTCTGTAATCAGCAATACAGCGGGGTTTGAGCTCCTGATTTCACTGTCTGTGCAGCTCCCCTTCTCTCCAGAAACACCTTCCAGCCCCTGCCATGCGGGTCTAAGTGGCTGCAGAGGGATCAAACTCTAATTTCCCTACCTTTCAGTCGCTGTAATTACCTTACACTGACTTTGAAAGTTTCTCTTTTCCTCTATGGGAACTTGGCTCCTCTGTACAAGCACAGTTTCCTTCTCCCCTCCGTTTCTGGTGATTCAGGGTTCATCAGGATTTGAATTTTTAAGTTGCTAGCAGCACTCCTTGTCTCTTCCCCAGCGATTTCACTGCATTTTTAAGGTTTTTAGAGCTTAGGAAACTTTTATTTTGCAGTTTTTCTGTGCCAGCGGCCATTTTGAAAATCAGGAGGGATTTCTCTTCAGTGTTTGTTTTTTTTTGGAGGGAGCAGCTCTGGGCAGCCATTTCAAAACATTTAAACATGCTGTGAAGACACAGGGAGTTTCAAAATCCCTTTTCTTTGAAGAGTCTTCTGTTTCACTAAGCCTACCTTGATTTTTGTTTACAAAAAAAAAAAAAAAGGTTTAAGCCTCTGCAATGCCTGTTTCTCTGCACAGCTGTATTATATGTAATAATACAAAAAAGGAGTTAATAGATTGCTTGTGTTCCACCTGCATGCTGCATCCAGGAGAATCTTCTTCCTCCATTCCCACTGCGCTGCCAGCTGGGGACATCAGCGCCTTAACTCCTCCCTCCTTAGAGCCCCTGCAGCAGGATCTTCCTGCAGAAAGGACTCAGTCAGCTCCCATTTTGCTTCCACAGCCACTGGAAGCCACGGCAGCCTTGGCTGACAGTGAGTTCCTAACGCTCTTCCGCCAGGCATGGCACCTGTGGCGTTCGGAGTCTTTTGGTATACCTCCAGCACCCGCTCGGTAGCAGACAAGGATATGGTGGGGTCTTGCAAGCAGTCCCGAAAGTCCTCAGACCTTAAAGCAGTACGTCCTTCCAGGAACGTTGCATGTGGCTTGCGGGACACTACGGATATTCAAGAAGACTTTAAATCGTCGGAGGTGAGCCCTGACTCGTTGGAGAAAGAAGATGGGGAATATTCTCCGTCTGATTCTTCGCTGACAGTTCACGAGGACTCTCAAGATATCAGACTTTTTCAGAAAGAGTAGTTGCCGGCCCTAATCACACAGGTGATGGAGTCACTACACCTAGCCGACACGCCTGATCCTCAGAGTTCTCAAACCCTGTTGCAGCCAGATCCCATTTTACAGGGCATTCGTAAGCCTTCCAAAGCTTTTTCCTTTCCAGCTGAGTTACAGCATATGGTATCTCGAGAGTGGGACTCTCCAGAGTCCTCTTTACGTACGGCATGCGGTATTGGTCAGTTATACCCTTGGTCTCCCTCTGACTTGGACCGTTGGCTGACATACCCGAGAGTTGATGCGTTAGTGACTGGGGTCACCAAGCATACCACAATTCCGGTTGAGGGCGGAGCAGCACTCCACAACCAGCAAGACCTAAAAAGTTGCAAGTCTGCTAAAGACGGGTTTTTCGTTGTCCGCTCTTTCCCTTCAAGCAGGGGTGTGCAGAGGCCTAGCAGCACAGGCCTCCCTTCGATGGATTCAGCAGCTTCCAGGTGATCCCGAGTTGGCTTGTTTAGAATCCATCGCTGTATTCCTGGCAGAGGCCTTCTCTGATCTCTTCCGGCTGTCAACTCGCTCCATAGCACCGGTGACAGTAGCTCAGAGATGGCTCTGGCTGCGTCAATGGGCAGCGGATGTTGCTTCATTCAAAGACTCCAGCATTTAGATGCCATTCGTCCAGTTTCACCGTTGGAAAGAGGACTAGGCCGTTACTCTGTCTATTTCGTGGTGCCAAAAAAAGGACGGCTCCTTTCATCCTATCTTGGATCTCAAAGGCGTCAATCGCAGTCTGCGGGTATCACACTTTTGAATGGAGACTCTGCGATCCGTTATTCAAGCGGTACGCAAGGGAGAATTCTAGCTTCCCTCGATCTCGTGGAAGCATTCTTTCACATTCCCATTCGAGAGGGGAATAAGCGACTCGTTCGATTCGCAGTACTCAGTCAACATTTCCAATTTCGTGCGATGCCCTTTGGTATAGCTTCGGCGCCTCAAACCTTCTCCAAGGTAATGGTGGTAGTAGCTGTGGCCTTACGCATCCGCGGCATCAGAGTTCATCCTTATCTGGACAACTGGCTCATTCGCGCAGACTCTCTCCCCGAGGCTTGCAGCACAGTCTCGGTGGTTGTTGCCTTTCTCGAAAGCCTCAGCTGGGTAATCAACCACGACAAGAGTTGTCTTCAGCCATCCCAGGAGATCAAATTTTTGGGGGCTCGATTCGATACAGCCTTAGGTCGGGTCTTTTTGTCAATGCCTCGATTCCTCAAGTTAACTTCTCAAGTTCGCAGTCTCCTAGCACAGGTCCCGCCTCGAGCATGGCATTACCTTCAAGTCCTGGGATCCATGACGGTGACCATAGATCTTGGGCTAGAGCGCGCATGCGCTGTCTACAGAAAGCTCTCCTGACACGATGGTTGCCAGTTTCAGAAGACTACCAGATTCGCCTTCCACTTCACTCCAGGGTCAGACTAAGCCTACAGTGGTGGCTCTCCTCCAGCAACCTCCTGAAGGGGATCCCCTTAGAGACTCCGTGTTGGATCGTTCTAACAACGGATGCCTGTTTGTCCGGTTGGGACATGCACTGTCGATCTCACACTGCGCAGGGCGCTTGGACAACACGCGAATCCCGCTGGACGATCAATCGACTAGAGGCACGAGCAGTACGTCTGGCTCTACTGAGATTTCACACTCTTCTGCACGGAAAAGTGGTTCGGATACTATCCGACAATGTGACCACAGTTTTCTACATCAACCGTCAAGGAGGGACCAAGTGCACTGGAGTGTCGAACGAGATGGCTCTTCTTCTTCTTCCTTGGGCAGAGAGAAATCTCCAAGCCCTCTCCACCCAACACATTGCAGGAACCAGCAATTTGCAGGCGGACTTTCTGAGTCGCAATACCCTCGACCCCAGCGAGTGCGAACTGGCCCTGCTAGCCTTCCAGAGGATAGTTCAAAAATGGGGGTCACCAGCGATAGATCTCATGATGTCGACAGCGAATGCCAAAGTTCTGTGTTTCTTCAGCCGTTGGAGAGAACGTGGGACTCTCGGCATCGATGCGTTGACTCAGACTTGGCCGGAAAACCATCTTCTTTATGTTTTTTCCACCCTGGTCCATGATCGGCAGGATCCTGCAGCGAATTTGGTTGCACAGGGGGCCGATAGTCCTCGTCGCCCCGGATTGGCCAAGAAGACCATGGTATGCCGATCTCATAAGGCTGTCATGGGGGTTGCCATTACGGCTGGCAGCTCCCTCCGGACTCCTCAGAGAGGGACCAATCTTCATTGAAAATCCAGCTCCCTACTCGCTTACGGCTTGGCTCTTGAACGCCGCCGTTTGACCCATAAGGGATATTCGCCGAAGGTGGTAGTTACTCTCCTTAGCGCACGATGGTCTTCAACATCCGCTGCTTATGCAAGAGTGTGGCGCGTCTTCGAGGCTTGGTGTTCACATCATCACTTGTCCCCGTGGTGTACCTCAATTCCTGATATTCTTGCCCTTTTACAGGACGGTCTTGCTAAAGGTTTGGCACTTGGTTCGCTTCGAGTGCACATTTATGCCTTGACATGTTATCGGGGTCCGGTGCATGGTAGATCCCTTGCGTCCCACGCTGATGTGTCTCAGTTTCTGAAAGGGGTCAAGCTGCTTCATCCTACGGTCCACCCGGTAGTTCCTCCTTGAGATCTAGCACTTGTTCTCAGGGCGCTTGGAAATTCGCCCTTTGAGTCTTTGGAGGAAGTGTCTCTTCTAGATTTGATGCTCAAAACGGTGGTTTTGGTAGCAATCACATCGGCTTGAAGAATTTCGGAGCTTCAAGCTCTCTCGTGCAGGGATCCGTATCTGTCTTTCTCTCCTGAGGGGGTAACTCTTCGTACGGTTCCGTCCTTCCTGCCCAAAGTGGTTACTCTTTTTCTTGTCAATCAGCCACTGCTATTGCCTGCCTTCTCTAAAGAACAGTGTGCAGGTAGGCGCAAAAGTCTTCGCTTCCTCGACCTCAAGCGAGTTCTCCTTCGCTATTTGAAAGTTACCAATTCCTTTCGCATGACTGACCATCATTTTGTTCTTCTTTCGGGGCCGCGCAAGGGTTTTGGCTGCTTCCAAACCTTCTATCGCTAGGTGGCTGCGTCGGGTCATTGAATCGGCTTGCATTCTCCAAGGCCAGCCAGTTCCAGAAGGGCTTCGAGCTCATTCCACTCGAGCCCAATCCACGTCATGGGCCGAGAGGTCCCACGCCCTTCCTCTCGATATGTGTCGAGCGGCCACCTGGTCGTCCTTGTCCTCTTTTGTTCAGCACTATCGGTTGGATATACAGGCCTGAGAGGACAGTCGTTTCAGAGTTGGGGTGCTGTAGGCAGCTCTAACTGCCCACCCTGAGGGTAATTAGCTTGGGTACTTCCTGCTTGTCTGGACTGGTCTAGCAGTATGATCTGGAAGGAGAAATTTCACTTACCATTAATTTCCTTTCCTGGAATACTGCTAGACCAGTCCAGAACCCACCCAGCTTGTCAGAGGCACTGGTACTTGTGCAGAGCAGCCGATAGTCATACGCTCCGTGAGCACTTCCGGAGTTTGTTTCCTGGGAATGTGTCAAAGCAGTCATTTCAGACTTCTTCCCTTGGGAATGATATTTGATCCTCCTCTTCCATTTTTCGTTCGGGTTGAGGGGTTGAGTTGGTTCCCTTTTTAAAGGTTCATAGTTGCGTTTTTTTCCCTGAGATGTTGCCCTTTTGGCTTGTTACATAGTTACTGAATAGGAACTCTAGGGGTATGCCTATGTCACACAGAGCCTGACCAATCACAGCTCTGGAGTTTTTTTCTCTGTCTCCCTATCTTCTGGAAGGGGTGCATAACCCGCTTGTCTGGACTGGTCTAGCAGTATTCCAGGAAAGGAAATTAACGGTAAGTGAAATTTCTCCTTGTGGTTCCTGTGTGATGTTTGCGGTACCTGCTGAGTATGTGTCTCCTGGATGGTACACTGTGGAACACAGACTACTGGGCATGTTTGACCTTGGTCAGATGCTGTCTTGCTGATTTCCAGTTTCTGTGTTCCTATGTGCCACCTAGGCAACAGCCTACTCCGCCCTGTGCCCCAGCTGCACCCACTGGATGTCGCACCTGCAGCCCCCTTTGCACCATCACCATAGTGCCCTTTCATACTTGGGCACTATGCTATTGCTGCAAATGGAGCACTACTATAACTTTTCTTGGCCTCCCTGTATGTGCTGTACATTGCTGACACTGAAATGGTCGGTGTCTCCTGCAAATGTGCATTTACCGGCAGGTTTTCATTGGCGGTAACGTCCTGGCGTTACTGTCCCAGCGTTAGTGTAGCAGGGGCTTCTCTCTGCACACTCCCCGCCAATTGACCCTTTCTCTCCGCCTTCTCTCCACCCGCTGGGACATTTACCACTGCTGGTAATGTTACCGCACGTTAATTTTACCAATGATACCTTACCACCCCTAGGTGTTCCCCAGTATGGTGAACATTGGTACTCCTTTTATGTTTTTTGAAATTGGATTCCTTTTGATTTTATAGTTTTCCCTTTATTTTTGTTTACTCTAAAAGAACAAATGTTCTGTACAAATGTGTTATTTGATTGTATATTTGAAATTTCATAAATAAAAAAAATTAAACAAAGTCCTACCTGGCCTGTTTATTTTATTTGACAGGTTTTTTTTATAGAAACATAGAAACATGATGACAGAAAAAGACCACATGGCCTATCTAGTCTGTCCTTCCATATCAACAACTACAACAGTCCACTTTTTACCTTTAGAGATCCTCTGTGTTGGTCCCATGCTTTTTTGAATTCAGTTACTGTCCTCATCTCTACCACCTCCACTGGGAGACTATTCCACGGATCCACTAATCTTTCCGTAAAGAAATATTTCCGCATATCACTCCTGAATCTATCTCCCTTCACCCTCATCCCATGTTCCCTCATAGCAGAACTTGCTTTCAATTGAAAGAGGCTCTCTCCCTGAACATTTATGCCACGGAGGTATTTAAACATCTCAATCATATCACCTCTATGCCGCCTTTCCTCTAAGGTGTACATATTAAGATCCTTAAGTCTGTCCTCATATGCTTTATAATGAAGCCCACTAATCATTTTAGTAGCCACCTTCTGCACCGACTCCATCCTGTTCACATCCTTTTGAAGGTGCGGTCTCCAGAATTGCACACTATACTCCAAATGAGGTCGCACCAAAGACTTATACAGAGGCATTATCACCTCCTTTTTTCTGCTAGCCATTCCTCTCCGTATGCACCCAAGCGTCCTTCTAGCCTTTGCCGTTGCCTTTTCTATCTGTTTAGCTACTTTAAGATCATCAGACACAACCACGCCTAGGTCCCGCTCTTCTTTAGTGGACAAAAGTACTTCACCTCCTATACTGTATTGCTCCCTTGGATTGCTGCAGCCCAAATGCATGACCTTACATTTTTTAACATTAAATCCCAGCTGCCAAATTCTAGACCATTCTTCAAGCTTAGCTAGATCCCTCCTCATGTTATCTACACCTTCCTGGGTGTCTACTCTATTGCAAATTTTGGTATCATCTGCAAAGAGGCAAACCTTACCCGACAGCCATTCCACTATATCACTAACAAAGATGTTAAAAAGAATCGGACATAGGACATATCCCTGGGGCATACCACTGGTAACATCCTTCTCCTCAGAGTGAGCTCCATTTACTTGTACTCTTTGTCGCCTCCCACCCAACCAATTTCTAACCCAAGCAGTAACTTTAGGGTCCATCCCTATGGTGCTCAGTTTGTTTATAAGTCGCCTGTGAGGAACAGTGTCAAAGGCTTTACTGAAATCTAAATACACCACATCTAGAGCTCTCCCTCGGTCCAACTCCCTGGTCACCCAGTCAAAGAAATCAATCAGATTTGTCTGACAAGACCTGCCTCTGGTGAATCCATGCTGCCTCAGATCCTGTAATCCGCTGGACTCCAGAAACCTCACTATTTTCTCTTTCAGCAGCGTTTCCAATAATTTACTCACCACCGAAGTTAAACTAACCAGCCTGTAGTTTTCAATCACATCCTTACTTCCGCTTTTGTGTAAAGGCACCACATGAGCCTGTCTCCAGTCCTTTGGCACCATTCCCGACTCTAACGAGGCATTGAAAAGGTCAGTCAGTGGAGTTGCTAGAACGTCCCCAAGTTCCCTCAGTATTCTAGGGTGTATCCCATCCGGTCCCATCGCTTTGTCTACTTTAAGTTGAGCTAGTTTCTCACAAACACAGTCTTCTGAAAATTGTTCAAGATGTCCCTCACTTCTGTTCCTATTTGTGGGTGTTTTCTGAGGTCCCGCTCCTGGTTCTTCATCTGTGAACACAGAACAAAAATATTGTGGTGATGCGGGTGCAGCACAGCCCTCTGAAAGAGAGAAAAAAGAGGTTTTTTTCCATAAGTGGGGGATAGGCTCACCTAAGCATAGGTTCCAGAGAGAAAGTGAAACTAAAACACACAGTTGCAGAGCTAGCCTGAAGCCACACCCAGTCTCCAGAGCAGCTGCAGGGAGAGAGAGGGTGGGGCCAGAGAAGGAAGCAGGCTACAGAGCATTTAAACTGCGTCACTCAGCAAGTGAGGGAGAGATGGAGAGAGGCAGAGGAAAGCAGAGAATTGAAGGAATTCCAGGAGTCCAGAGAAGCCAGGAGAGGAGACAGCACTGCAGGGCTGTGAGACCTGGTGATTCTAAAGGGACCAGCCATAACTGCCAAGGCAAGTGGCAGGGCCAGAGGAAAGAAAGGAGCTGGGGAGAGTTCCAGAACTACATTTCTGACTCTGAGGACAGCAGCTCAAGCTCTGAGCCAATAACCAAACATTACAGAAAGCCTTGTAAAGGAAGGGTTTCTGCAAGCCAGGTAAACCAAACATTTCCTGTAATTGATTCAGTAAGGGGAAGAAGGGCAAGAGGTTCCGACCCAGTTCCAAAGGGGAGAAGGAATCTCAAGTGGGAAAAGCTTTTTAAACTTTTAAAGAAAGTGCAGCTAAACATTCCAGAACATGTCCCAAGCCCTGAGTCTTACAGCACAGAGGAGGAGATGGAAATTGGGTCTTATCAAGATAATCCAGTGTCCTCTGATGAATCTATGGAATGTGGTTTTTGTACAAGCAATGCTTAAAAGTTTTATTGAAGGCTGTGTGAAAATATAAGAAGTGTTGGTGCTAAGTAAAGCCATTGAGAAGGGCAGATATAAAGGTGGAAAACCTCACGCTTTAAAACAGCTATTTTTACTAATACTGGAGCTGTGTTAAAATGCTGTTAGTTTCTAAGCTAAGAGGCAGCACATAATCACACGTTGGTTTGTAGCAGCTGGGAGAAGCTGAGAAGATTGCTGGACTGTGCATGTAACAGAGTTTAAACTGTTTTGCTTAAGTGAAGAAGAATTTAAGTTAAAAAGCAAAGAGTGAAGAAACTGCTTTGCTAAAGCAGTTGAATGCCTCTTTTGAAAAGTTTTTGTTGGAGAAAATATCCTTCTTTCTGTTTGATGTTTGGGAACCTTTATCAAGGCCTGTTGCCAATTGGACGCTGCAAAGAAAAATAAAAAAAATTTATAACAAATTTTCCTGTGTCCGCCTCATCCACTCGGACCGCTTTAATAATAAGCCCACAACTACACTAGAAGGGCCTCAGCTACTACGTTGAAGCATAGAATCAAGTGTGATGACCGGTCGCCCCCACTAGGCAGCCGCCTAGGAGGGCACCACGGCACCACAATATTTGTTAAGCAATTCCGCTTTATCCTTATCAGCTTCTACATATTCCCCCCCTACACCCTTGAGTCTGACAATACCACTTTTTCCCTTCCTCTTCTCACTAATATATCTGAAAAATGTCTTATCCCCCCATTTTATTGCATTAGCTATTTCCTCCTCCTTTTGAATCTTTGCCTTCTTGACTACCTTGCTAGTTTCTCTAAGTTTTTCCAAATACAGATGCCTGTCTTCCTCTCTCTGTGATCTCTTGTATTTCATGAAGGCCCCCCTCTTTTTCTTCACTTTTTCAGCTACTTTCTTAGAAAACCATAGCGGTCTCCTTTTCCTTTTGCCTTTATTTACCATTTTAACAAAAAGGTTGGTTGCCCTTAAAATATCCCCTTTCAGTTTTGCCCACTGTTTTTCTACATCCCCAGCTGTTCCCATCCCACTAACGACTCCCTGAGGTATTGGCCCATCTTCGCAAAGTTAGTCTTCCTAAAGTCTAAGATCCTCACCTTGGAATGGATTCTAACAGCCCTAGTCCTAATACTGAACCACACCATCTGGTGATCACTGGATGCAAAATGATCACTTTTCATTGGGGCAAAGCAGTGTACATTACAAAAACAATATTACAATAAACAGTGGAACTTATATATAATATGAATCACATGAGTAATTGGTATTTACATGATTATTAACATTATAACTTATGTACATGAACAGTTGTTATCTATATGAATTAGCTAGAAGGGAAGACAGATTATGTGACACATGAAGCCCGATTCATGAATGGGCACGTCCAGGCCGTCCAGATGGTCCCGAGCAAGTCAGGCTCATTTGGACCCGATTCTGTGCTGCGGGAACAAAGCTTTCCTGCAGCGCACAGAATTGGGCCCGAGGACGTCCTGGAATGCCCCTTCCATTGCCATGGGGACATTCTCCCCGCAGCAGCACATGTGTGGTACACCCAGGACCCTGATTCCCTCCCGCTCGTGTCTGACAGAGGCAGCCAGTGCATCGATCGGGCGACGGGGGCCCACATGTGCACTGGGCTGACCCCAGGGGAGGCTGGCAGGCAGGAACAGGGGGGAGGGGGCAGCCTGTTCTTATTCCACCTCTGAGATGGAATAAACAGGCCATCCCCCATGACCCCGTAGAGCCTGCAGGGCTGACAATGGAATCAGCATTGTACGTCCTGCCAGCTCGGCCCGCTCCTGCTCTGCCCAGATCCTCCCCTTCCTACCCCTTGCCGGCTCTCCCCGTCCGGATGCTCAGGACCTACGGGGAGAGCCAGAGGGGGAATCGGGCATGGATGGCATGCATGGCTGCATGTCCTGCTGGGAAGTGCAGCCCCGCAACCCACATCCCAGAATTGGGCCCATAGTGTTGATATGCTTTTCACATATACTACTTTCTGTGAACTTAGTAGTACCCTAAAATTTAAAATCTGCTCTTGATCAGATAAGCTCCAACTAAGTATAGAATTGCATTTGCTAACAATGTTGAATTGAAATGGCTGATTAGCACAGGGGATTTCCTCTCCCCAGAAATTCCCCCAAAACAATGAGAAGTCTAACCTGTGCCCCACTTTAGTATAGGACCTGCTCTCTCCATTCAAAGTTCATATTTTCATGACTTCTGTGAGACAACATTCTACCCCTGCCAAAAAAAACCATAATGATAGAGCCCCTTCTACACAGCCCTCACCCATTATCTACCTTTCCAGAATGGACACCTACCATGTAAAGAGATCTCAGCATTTTCAGCAGAGGGGCTGAATGCAGAGACCTCCTACCATCATGACATCAACCTCTCCTGCTATTGCAGGATGTAGAGACCACTATAATGGCAGGTTGACTTTACCTCCAATCAGCTGCCTGCACAAACTGGAGGTACAATATAGGTAGGTACTTTTAGCATGTTTGCTTTACACTAGCTAATTTTCAAAGAAATACTATAGGGCATATTTATTAAAGGGCATGTCAGTAGTGTGTGTTTGAGCTAACATTAGAAGCATGTGCACCAATCTCCCTGCCATTAATGTATTGGCTATGTGCCACATCACACTAGCCAGCATGTGGGTACACTTACCGCCACCCCCTGAGGTAGCATAAAGTGCACTTGCACTAACGGCATTTGCAGTTAGTGCACACCTACTGTATACAACCCACGCTAACCACAAAGAGCTGTCAACACCCATGCTATACCTCTAATCTGCCCAGTCCACACCCAGTCACATGCTAACCAGTTACTGTGGAATTCTTACCATGGGACCCTGCACTAATAGCACAGCACACTTAGCGCATGGTAAATCCCATGCTGATGGTTAACTCAGTTTAGTAAACATTTCCCTGTATTTACAAGATTCATGCATTAAAAATCGTCATATACTTTCCATTGATGTGGTCTATTGTACTGGCCCCTGAGTATATGTTTCTGTTTCCATTATTATTCGGTATAATCCATTCCTGCTACTTATGTAGTAATATATCTTGCATTTCAGTTGATCCTTATAGACATTTAGGGCCCCTTTTACTAACACTTAGAATGTGTTCTCTGCCACAAAGCCTATAGGAATAAAATGGGCCATGCAGCAGATAGCATGTGCCAAGTATTTTGTAAAAGGGGCCCTTAGTTCTGATTCATGCTTCATTGTGTTAACTGGGAGTAGTGTTGACCAATATGCTGTATTTGTTATTTAAGTATAATGAAACTGTTAACATATGAGGATATATTGGCATGAAGGCAGATTTTAGAAAGGCCATTTAGGTGAAATCTGGGATGTCTATATCAAACCATCTAAAGTCCTGTAGGAGAAACAGCAATGAGGATGGAAACATGTAAATACTGTCTAAAATTCTCAGCCACAATATAGAGCAGGATGGGACATACAGAATAAAGGTCCAGACAAACTAAGGAAATGTTTCAGAAGCCTGCACATGCGAGATCTAGATGCTGTGGTATCGACCACATAGATATGCCTGAGCCAGTATTTTGAGACATGCATGTGTTTTAAGTTTCCACATACATGTCCCAGCCTGCGATTTTAGAAGCAGAGACATAAGAACATAAGAACATAAGATTGCCATACTGGGTCAGACCAAGGTCCATCAAGCCCAGTATCCTGTTTCCAACAGTGGCCAATCTAAGTCATACGTACCTAGCAGTTTCCCCAAAAGACACAGGTTCTGCAATGCTTGTACTAGGTCAAGCATTGATATCCTGGGTCCCTTCTTAATAATGGTTTATGGACCTTTCCTCCAGGAACTTGTCCAAACCTTTTTTAAACCCAGCTACACTAACAGCCTTTACTACATCCTCCGGTAACAAATTCCAGAGTTTGATTACACGTTGAGTGAAAAATATTTTCTTTTATTAGTCTTAAATAGTTTACCCTGTAGCTTCATTGCATGTCCCCTAGTCTTCCTATATTCTGATAACATAAACAGTTGATCTACGTTTACCCGTTCCACTCCGTTCATTAATTTATAGACTTCTATCATATCTCCCCTCAGCCGTCTCTTTTCCAGGTTAAAGAGCCCTAACCTTTTTAGCCTTTCTTCATAGGAGTATCCTTGCATCCCCTTTACCATTTTGGTGGCTCTTCTCTGAATCTTTTCTAATAACGCTATATCCTTTTTAAGATACGGCGACCAGAATTGCACACAGTATTCAAGGTGTGGTCTCACCAAAACCACCACACCATACAACACTTACACCTGAAAGTTCTTCTATAGCCATTTTCCTTAACCCTGAAAGGTTTATAAAATCAGCAGCATTCTAATCAGCATCTTCTACTAGATCGTGCAGTAGTCATCAGCGTGCATTTATGACATCACTCCACTGCTAAGCAAAAAGTGTAGTGTCATGCCACAAACTCAGCATTTCCCTTACACTTCATCTCCTCTCAGGGAGTTTTCAGCATTACAACCTAGACACTATGAGGGTCATTTTAAGTCTTAGTCATGATTTGGACATCTGAAAACATGCATGAGGGCGTCCAGAGATGTCTAAGGAGGCAAAGGACATGATGGAGGTATGTCTTAGGCAGTGCAATTAACTTAGACGTTCCCATTTGATTTCAGAAAAGTCAGGGACATCTGCAACTCTGTCCAACTTTAGACCTGTCCCAAGCACACATAAGCATTGGGAAAGTGCTTGTTTTGGCTGCAAAACATCTAGAGGGTGTAGAGAAGTGGAGAGTTAAGTGACTCAAGATCACAAGGAGCAGCAATGTGATTAGAACCCTGGCTTCCCTAGTCCTAGCCTATTAGATATATCTGGTCTTAAATAATCTTCCAGGGACGCCTATACAGACAGCCCCACAGATGTCCATATCGGGCATATACACATTTGTGAAATCGTGCCTGAACATGGACATGCCTGCTCCCCCCCCCCCCCCACCCCCCGATGTTCTGGCTTGGACGTCATTGCAAAATGTGCCTTTACAGAAATAAGGCAATTCCTCTCTGTAATCCATCTAAATAGACACTTTTAGGGACTGAATGCTTTCAGGTCAAGTGACTATATAGTTAGATCCTTTCCATGACCTCACTGTTCACAAGTCTGCAATATCTCTTAGCTCATCAGCTTATATATGGATCAGAGAGATGATTCCATTTTTTGTGTTGCCATTACAGAAAACCCAAAGACCACAGAAAGGTCTACCTAATCTGCTGATTAGCCTATCAGCCATATATTTGGATTTCATAGAACTTTAAACTTTATAGGCCCAATATTAAAAAGAATTTAGCCATTTAGCAAGTCCTGCTAACCTGCTAAATCCCGCTGAACTCAACAGTTCCTCTGACCGCCACAGCACTATCCGAATAGCGCTGGCAAAGTCCGTCTGAGGAGCTGGGGTGGAGCCAGGACTTATGCCGATAGCAGTGATTTCAGCACCGCTATCTGGCTAAGGATTCACATAACTTTAGACATGCAAATTGCTATTCTATGCAGATTGGCTATCTGTGCAGTGGCTGAATAGCTGTAGGTACTAACCACAAAAGATCTATCTATCTATCTATCTATCTATCTATCTATATTCCGTGGCAGCCACTGTGTGGCTTTTGCCTATGGCAGCTGGCATTTAAAGTAGCCACTGACTGTCAAGGGCTAAATATTGTCCCATACAATTTCAAGGTACAAATAGACAAAAAGTGTTAAATGAGGATGCACTGGAGAACAGAGATTAACAGGCATATATTTCTTAATGAGGGGGAAAAGGGGCAAAAAAGCAAAAGACCCTGGATTTTTCCTGTAGTATTAAATATAAAGTTGTGTACACAAGAAAGCAAGGTTGAAAATAAAAGCAATAAGAAAAGCTGACAAACATGAGAAATAAACCCAGCTGCAATTTGACCACAAACTGTATCTCCCCATTACCACACATCTCTTTTATTCATTAGTGCCACTGCATAAAGTCAGCACTCCATCCACAATCAAAAGTGCCCAAGTATGATGGGAAAGGCTATTACAATTAGGGGTCACTTACATTAGTCTTGGAGGGAAGTAGCCGCCTAATGGTTAGAGCACTGGCTTGGTAACCAGAGACCAGTGTTTGATTCCCACTAACACTCCTTGTGGCCTTGGGCAAGTCACTTAACCCTTCATTGCCTCAGAAGACATAGCAATCTGCTTCCAGTCACACTGCCAAAAAAACCAAGGAGCCAGTGGGTAGGGTTGTCAGGGGTCAGCATTGACTCGAAATTACACATTGCATTTTTCAAAAGTTAGTTACAAACAGAGTTTTTCAATTTTACAACACTTTCCACCAAGCATTTGAAAAAAACACTACATCATTTTCTCCAAATGCACATTTTAAAATATTGTTTGTCTAAGCTTTAAACACATTGCATATGACAGAAAGATACACAGTTCAACGATTTTTGTCCTCACCAACTCACAGTAATCCATTCCTTTTCTATGCAAACTAAGGGGCACATTTTCCAAAATGCAATAAGAATCTGCAGGTATTAGGGCATGAATGGTTACTGTATAGCTGAGACACTGTGCTAATTCCTGCAGTAATGGTCTACCATTGCAGTGAGTGAGTTATGGGTATGCCACCACTGCAGATTGTGTGTATGCACTTAGACTCACTGCTTCTTAAAGGTAACACCAAACCTTTCAGAAGATTGATGCACCACCCCCAACACAAAGTCAATGTCTCACCACACCCTCAGTTCTTATTTGGGGGGGGGGGCAGCCTGGTGACTAGTGGGGGGCAATAACAATCCTCAGATGCTCTTGCCAGGTCTGCACCCTAGTTTAAAATAGAGCCAGCTATCATCAGAAGTCTTGTAGTATGACTACTGTTACCTCTAGAGGTTAGACTTGCCATTCTGGACCAGGAAGCAGGTTCCCATCAAGAGCGTGCATTGGGCAGTTGCAGCATGAGGGTTTCTGCTGCCCTAGGCAGACCCTCTGTGCTGTTGCTGCTGCCCCCTGCAAAAGACTGCACCTCCATCCAGCCCACCCCCCCTTCTTGCACTGAAGCAGCAGTGGTTGAACTGCTGCTTCATCGCTACTTCAAGCCTTAAAGTGCCCGCACCCATGCAAGCTTTTGGCCTGCCACTCCTCCAATGCAACTTTCTTAGAGGGCAGGCTAGAACTCCACGGTGCTGAAGCAGCAGTTCAGCTGCCGCTTCCCGGGGAGTTGAGATAGTGATGCAACCCACCATGGCCTGCTACCCTAGGTAACCACCTAGTTGATGGGCCGCTAAGAAGCAGAACATGCTATTTATGCATGCGCTAATAGTGTGCTCAGTAGTATGCGCTATTGAGGGAAAACTAAATACAACCCCCCACCCTGAAAATTTGAGCTGCACACCCCTACCAGTGATAAACAGACATCTTCGCCTCTACAGGGTTCTCCCCCCAGGAGGTACACATCAGGTGCGGTGCCAATGATGGATATGAGCAGAAAGGTCCCCTGTGCAGCGGCCGAGGTGGGGGCGGGCAGGAGTGGGATAAGGTGTCAAGCTCCAGGCTCTCTTTTCTCTCGCCAGCTTCCAGAGAAAAAGTTTCATGTCCTCAGGTCGGTCTTGACCCGAGGCCTTCAGTCACTTTCCACAAGATGGGACAAAGACCGCCTCTTAGCAACATAAGAGGGGCAGTCGGCCACGCATCTCCTTCCGTCCTCTCCAGTTTTCATGTGCCACCGCTGCGGAGAAAAACCACATGAAACGGAGCTCGGAGCACAAAAGAGGCCGGGGAAAGGGTATCAGGATGGTACTAGCAGCCTCTACAGACAATAAGGTCTCACAATGTATGTACAAAGGGGTATGTTTACTAAACCGCGTTAGGTAATGTTAACGCGCATTAAGGGTACTTAACGCCCGTTAAGGGTACCTAACTCGCATTAACGTCACCGTCCACGGTAAATCCCACAGAGGGCGGAGAGAGGGCAGAGAGAAGGGGTCAATGGGCAGGGAGTGGGTGGGGAGAAGCTCCCATGGCACTAACGCAGGGTACTGAAGGGCTGAACATTACCGGGAATGAAAACGTGTCGTTAGCTGCAGATATGCAGGAGGGTGAAACAATTTCAGCGTCAGCAATGTACAACATAGGCAGGAGCCCAAGAACATGATAGTAGTGCTCCATATGCAGCAACAGCATAGTGCCCAAGTATGAACAGCCACTATAGCGATGGTGCAAATGGGGTATAGGGGCTGCAGGCGGGACATGTAGTGGGGGCAGCTGGGGCACAGGGCGGACTAGGCTGTTGCCTAGGTGGCACATAGGAACATAGAAACTGGAAATCAGCAAGACAGCAGCTGACCAAGGCCAAACACAATCCACCTACATCTACCTGGTCCACCCTAGCCAATAGTTGCTAGGGCACTGACCTGACATCCCCCCAGCCGTCCCTCCCCCATGTGGAATGGACATAATATTGGTAGGCGGTGATGGGGGGGATGTGAGGATGTCCATGTATGCCTCCCTACCCCAGACCCCGCTCCCTAGGCGACCGCCTACCTGCACAGTAGATGGCCTGGGACTGCACACTACCAGCACTGACAGCATATGCCCAGGCGGCATGGCAGGGGAGCGTGTGCTGGTGCTGTAGGGGGCAGTGGGACCTGCCTGAAGTGCACCCAGGCAATGCCCTGTACCAGTACGTGGTGTGCAGTACAACAGAAAAGGTCTGGCTGAGGAGACATAAAGGTAGCCCCAGGGACTGCTGTGCTTCTGTGGCAACAGTCCACACAGTCAGTGTGTCCCAGAGCAGAAAGTCACAGGTTCAGGTCAAAGCTGTGGATCCTGCAGAACACATCCCTATCTTTTACACTACAATGCAGATACAACAGCAACATGTGCAATCCCCAAAGCAGCGGCCAACAGGGGTGCAAACACCCATTCACACAGGCTCCACTATCCAAAACTCCATGGAGAGTCAAGCTGTTGGCCCCAGCACAGAACCACAGTTATCACCAGAGCACTATTACTACCTCCCGCACAGTTTGGCAATGTCAGCACTGTGATAATTACCAATGTGGCGGGCAGGGATGCCAACCACCCCTATCTTTGCACAATGCTGCAGTAGAAGTGTGTGTATATGTCTATCCATTGTTTCATGGCTGCCTACACCTCTCTGGGCCCACAATGGGGTATGTTTACTAAACCGCAGTAACATAGCAGTGGCTACATTAACACGCGATAACGTTACCAAATGTAACGTTAACGCATGCTAACGTTACCAGATGCAACGTTAGCACTCATTAATGTCTCTGGCAGCGTTAAGTCCCGCAGAGAGTGGAGAGAGTGCAGAGAGAAGGGGTCAATGGGCAGAGAGGGGGCGGGGAGAGGGTCCTGCTACACTAACGCGGTGAACCGAAGGGCTGAACATTACCGTGAGTGAAAACCTGTCATTAGATGCACATGTGCAGGAGAGAGAATCCATTTAAGTGTCAGCAATGTACAGCATAGGCAGGGAGCCCAAAAAAAGTGATAGTAGTGCTACATGTGCAGCAACAGCATAGTGCCTAGGTATGAAAGGGCAGTATGGCGATGTTGCAAATGGGGCATAGGGGGCTGCATGCAGGACATACAGTGGGGCAGCTGGGGCACAGGGTGGGTTAGGCAGATGCCTTGGTGGCACATAGGAATGCAAAATCTGGAAATCAGCAAAACAGCAAAACAGCAACTGACCAAGGTCAAACATGCCCACGAGTCTGTGTCCCACAGTGTCCCATCCAGGGGACATTACCCAGCAGGTACCCCAAATGGCACATAACATTGGCAGGTGGTGCCAGGGGGAAGCATGGATGTCTATGTAGGTACCCCTACCCCACACCCCACACCCTAGGCAGCCGCCTACCTGCACACTGGATGGCCTGGGACTGCGCACCACCAGCACCACCAGCATATGGGCATGTCAGCATGGTGGGGGAGGGGTGCTGGTGGGAGAGGGGGCAGTGGCATCTTCCCACAACAGACCAAGGCCAAGCCCTGTTCATGTGGGTGGCATGCCATGCAACAGACAAGGTCTGTCTGTTGAACAGTCATGGTATCCCCAGGGACCAACTTGCCTCTGTGGTAACAATATGGTGCAATACACACAGCCAGTGTGTCCTGGGGTAGAAAGTCACAGGTTCAAGTCCCAGCTGTGGCTTCAGCAGACCATGTCCTTACATTTTACCCAAGAAACAGCAAGCTGCCACGTAGGCAACCAATACAAAAACCAGTCTAGAGACATGGCAGTAGAAGCAAAATCCTTTATTTACATAGAGGATGAGTGTGCCAATAACCCGACACTAGCTGTGTTTCATGTGTACTTCTTCAGGGGTATTTGGCTCACTATAAATAAATACATAAATAATTAAAAAACAAAATGCATAAATTAAAAATAGCAAATTAAAAACATAAAAACATATCAAAAGTAAATGAAGAACCAAATAAATGTTACATTACTTTCATTAAAACCATATAAATAATCATGTACATATAAAGGCAAAACATGAATTATAACTAAAAGGTGCATGCAAATATAAAGAACATAAATAACCTTCCATAAGCAAATGAGTAACATGTATATGCATTAAAGATCTTCTTCATAAAACCCTTAGAAAACAACTTAAAAACAAAAGGAATGAACTACAAAAAGGAAAGAAAGAGGAGGAGAGCATGAGGAGGAGCCGGAGTGAAACAGATGGATACATAAACTATATGAATTAGAAATAATACATTATGTACCCGTGTTTAAAAAAACATATTGTACCCATGTTTAAAATAATTTTTTAAAAAATTAAAAAAAAATAAAATATTTGGACGGACCAATAACTATAATAACTCATGAGTATATAAAACATGTAAGAAACCCTTAGGTAAGTATACTATATTTAAAAAGAAACTGTGAAATAAAACCTACCGCTGCAACAAGAGCAAATAAATAAAAATCCCTTGTGAGGGTACTAGGGAAGAACGTTGTCACCATATATATGTTGTATATTACTAACATCCGTCTTCAAATTGTACTACAGGGGAAATAAATAATAAATGAATGTAAACCAATGTTAAAAAATTCATCTCCAATGACCATATCTAAAATGAAACCGTAAAATACTAAAACCTACCGCTGCAAACAGACCATATAATTTAAAAATCCCTTTGGCAGGTATTTAGGAAAGAATATTGTAGCCACAAGTGTCACTACCATCCGCCTTTGAACTCTATTACAAAGAATAAATAAATAAATAGATAAAAACGATCTCCAAAGGCAGAATCAAAAACATACATAGATACAATTATCCCAAAGAACAATATGAACTACTTAATTGATGCTAAAAATAGACTGTTAAAAAACAGACTGTTAAAAAACATAGCCCCCGCGGCGTAGTATATTACTAACATCAACCTTCCGGTTGTACTAAAACCGATAATAAAACAATGAACACCATGAAAATCACAAATCAAAAGACTCAACAAAATTATAATTGTCAATACTCCAAAGAATATTATAAGGTTTTAAAACAATACAATAAATCGATTGTAAGACCTCCATGTAGAGGAACCCTCTGAAAAAATTAAGACGATCATAAAAGATGCCTGCGTATGTGTCGTAGCGTTTATTCTCCAGGACCAAGCAGGAAGTCAGTCCTCACATATGGGTTACGTCGGCGCCGACGGAGCCCCCATGCGGAGCTCTTCCCCAGCTTTCATAGAAAGCCTTTGGGAATGCAGCGCGCATGCGTGGTCCCCTTCCCGCCCAAGGGTGCCATCTTGCTCAGTCTTCTTTTTTCCGCGGAGCCCGATGGACGTGTTTCGTTTTCACCCGAGGAAAAAGTTGATTTTTTTGCCTGGATCCGTGTTTTTCTTCGGTTCGACGACGGTTTCCCTTTCCCGCCTGGGCCCGGTACACCAGTATCGAGCCCGGACTTTATTTTTCATTTTTTGTCCTTTGTGACTAGCGTTCGCACCATTTTTCTATTTTTCCCTGGCAGCCCTGTCTTTTGACCTTTCAGGGGCCCTTTTTCCCCCAATGGCTGCCAGTGGGTTTAAAAAGTGTGATCGGTGTAAGAAACTGATGTCTCTCACCGACACACATGACTGCTGCCTCCGCAGCCTCGGACCCGATCATAACCCGCTGATCTGTGGTCTGTGTGGGAAAATGTCCTCAAAGGCGTTGATGAGCTGTCAGCATCAGAAGGAAAGAATGTTCTCTGACTCCGCGTCCGGCTGGGCCCAGACTTCGTCAGAGGCCTCGACGTCTCGGGACTCCGGTTCCGAGCATCGCCGGGGTTCCTCTGAGAGGGGGTCTCCCTTGTGGGAGCACCGCAGGAAGAAGAAACCCGCGAGGATGGCATCGGTGGATGCACCTGGTTCCTCGAGGGCCAAGTCGCATAGCCCCGAACGCCGTCCCGGGTCTTCGGAGTCGGAGAGGCCTGCTAAACAACCTCGTGTAGAGACAAAGTCCCCGAGTCATGTGAGTACTGTAGTCCTCGTGGACTCTCCTCCGGGGAGGCGACGTCGAGCCCGATGCCATTGGGGCCCGAGTAGGGGGCTGCTGAGTCTCCTGAGCTCGGACTCAGGTTGACAGCCTTGAAGAGCAGCTTGGCTGCCTTCACGGAACAGCAGTGGGCACTGATCGCCGGTCTCACCGGTGCATCTGCCCCGACCACCGGGACACCGACGTCCAAGTCGACCCCGGAGGCCAAGCCGATCCTCGAGGCCATGTGCTCTCAAGTCAATCCCTCGGCCTCCCGTTCGGGACCGAGGTCGTCAACGCCGGTACCCTCGGCGTCCGGGCAGATGGCATCAGTGCCTGCCTGACCGGAGCCGCTCGATTCCTCCTCCGAGGGATCGGGCTGGGAAACGGAGGACAAGGAGTCCCCAGACACTTTTCGGACCCGGTGTGTCCTTCGGACTCACCGGAGTCTGAGCCTCGGAGACGGTCCCCCCCCCGGAGGACACCCGGTTCTCGGACTTCGTGCGGGACATGGCGAAGGCCTTGGCCTTCCCCGCGGACCCTGAGGAGGAGCCTCGAGCCGAGGAGCTCGAGGCCCTGCAGTATGACTCTCCTCCCAAGGAGGCCTTTACTGTACCGGTTCCTCCGATGCTGGAACGGTTGCTCTTCCGCATGTGGGAGGCGCTGGCCTCGATGCCGGTTTTGAGCAAGTGGGTCGATTCCATCTATTGAGTCCACAAGAGCCCTGGGTTCCAGAAGGCACAGCTACCGCACCATTCCATGGTTGTGGAATCGGCCATGCATTGGCTGAAGAGTCAGAAGATGCACTCCTCGGTGCCTCCCGACCAGGAGGCCTGGAACCTGGATGCCCTCGGTAGAAAGTGCTTCTAGGGCTCTATGCTTGCTTGCCGTCTCCAGACCTACCAGCTGTACATGGGCATGTACCTTCGAGATCTGGCAAAGGAGATTGCCGGGTTCTCTGCTGGTCTCTCTGAGGAACCTTTGCAGAGGTTCACAGCCTTGTCAACTGGGATCCGAGAATGCTCGAAGTTTATGTCTCGAGCAGCTTATGATGGCTTCGAGGCTTCAGCCTGAGTAGCCTCGGCCGGCATCGGTGCACGCCATCAGGCCTGGCTACAGTCATCAGACCTCGAGCCATGGGTGCAGGACAAGTTGGTCGATGTCCCCTGCCGAGGTGAAAACCTCTTTGGCAAGCTCATGGCTGAAAAAGCTGCAGAACTCGAGTCCGAGACTCTCACCAGGACAGGGTTGTCCAAAAAGACCTCTGCCCCTTCTCAAAAGAAGAAGGGTTTGGGGAAAAAGTCCTTTTACCCGAGAAAGGCATCTGCCTACAAATCTTACCCTTAGTACCAGGCCTCCACAGCTCCCCAACAGGGTCAGCTGGCAAGGGGCAGGGACATGGGCCCCGTAGGCAGAAAACCCCCAAGCCACCAGTTCCGGCTCCTGCACAGCAGGGAGCGGGGTTTTGACTCCAGTGGCATAGCCTCTCCTCCTCAGCTGGCCCCTCTCAGCACAGGAGGCCGGTTGACCCTGTACGCCCACATGTGGTCGGCAATAACAAGGTATACCTGTGTGCTAAGCATAGTCCAGAGGGGCTATCTGCTCCATTTCCACCAGGTACCCACCTCCTACTTTCCAGGGGAGCCTCCAAGACTCCCTCTGCACAGGAACCTACTCCTGCAGGAGTTAGCAAGTCTTCTAAAGGAGCAGGCGGTGGAACTGGTGCCCCAACACCTGAGAGGTCAAGGCTTCTATTCAGGTACTTCCTGGTACCAAAAAGGACAGGAGGCCTCCGGCCCATCCTAGACTTGCGAAATCTAAACAAGTTCCTGGAGAGGGAAACGTTCAAGATGCTTACCCTTGGAATACTGCTGCCCTACCTCCAGCAGGGAGATTGGCTATGCTCCTTAGACCTAAAGGATGCTTATACTCACATCCTTATTCATCCAGACCACAGACAATATCTCAGATTTGTGATGGGAGGAAACCATTTTCAGTACAGGGTACTCCCTTTTGGCCTAACCTACGCCCCCAGGGTTTTCACCAAGTGCCTGGCAATGGTGGCAGCCTACCTCAGGGTTCAAGGGATCTTTGTTTTTCCATACCTGGACGACTGGCTCATCAGGGGTCAGTCTCCACAGGAGACCAATCAAGCCACCCTCCACACTATCTCTCTTCTCCAGCATCTGGGGCTTGTCATAAACTTCGCAAAGTCCACTTTGCACCCCTCACAGAGCCTGGAGTTCATAGGAGCAAGACTGGACACCCTTCAGGCAAAGGCTTTTTTGCCTGTGGACAGGGCCCACAGACTGATGGATTTGGCCAGACAATTCCGCAGCAATTCTCTGGTCTCCGCCAGACAATTCCTGAGGCTCTTGGGCCACATGGCATCCACAGTCCATGTCACTCCAAATGCCCATCTGCACATGAGGCCGGCTCAGTGGGGCCTCCGGACTCAGTGGCTGCAGGCCACAGGAAACCTGGCGGACAAGGTGAGGGTGTCCCAGCTGCTAGCATCTTCACTGCAGTAGTGACTTCATCTCCCAAATCTGGTGCAAAGAGTACCTTTTCAGACACCTCCACACTCCCAAGTGCTCACGACCGATGCTTCGCTTCACGGTTGGGGTGCACATTGCCAGGGAGCATGCACTCAGGGCCTGTGGTCTCCATGGGTGGCCGCACAGCAGATTAATCTATTGGAGCTGAGAGCTATCCGCTTGGCTCTATGGAAGTTCTCTCATGTCCTCTCTCACCAGTCCGTCTTAGTTCAGACGGACAATCAAGTTGCTATGTTCTATGTGAACAAATAGGGGGGCACAGGGTCCCACTTTCTCTGTCAGGAAGCACAGGACCTGTGCACCTGGGCAGTCAATCATAGCATACTTCTCAAAGCGGTCTATCTCCCTGGACAGGAGAATTATCTAGCAGACAGATTGAGCAGGATCCTACAGCCCCACGAATGGCAGTTGAATCCTCTGGTGGTTCAACAAATCTTCCTAAGATGGGGTCTTCCAAACATAGATCTTTTTGCCAGTCCACTGAACCATCAACTGCCCAGGTTCTGCTCCAGACAACCGCATCCTCTCAGAGTAGCAGGGGATGCGTTTCTCATTCCGTGGTCTACCGGCCTCCTATATGCGTTTCCTCCCACGCCTCTAATGCCCAAGACACTGTTCAAAGTGATCCAGGACAGGGCCTCGGTGATCCTGGTGGCTCCCAGGTGGCCAAGGCAACCGTGATTCCCACTTCTTTTGCAACTAGCGGTGGACACTCCTCTTCCTCTGGGGATGCAACCAGATCTCCTGTCTCAGGAGCAGGGATCTCTCTTACACCCCAACCTCCAGTTCCTCAATCTGATAGCCTGGCTGCTGAAAGGGTAGTTCTAGCACCTTACTGCTGCCTAGGGAAGTGGAGGACGTGGTCTTGGCCTCCAGGAGGCAGTCTACGTGGAAATCTTATACCTTCAAGTGGCGTAGGTTCTCCACTTGGTGTGCTCAACACAAGGAGGATCCTTTCTCATGCCTGGTACCAGTGGTGCTGCAATATTTGCTTCACCTTTCAAACCTAGGCCTTAAATCCAGCTCTGTTAGGGTCCATCTCAGTGCTCTCTCAGTGCACCACTCACCGGTGGAGGGCCAGTCTCTGTCCAGCCATCCTTTGGTGATTCGCTTCCTCAGAGGTCTGCTTTAGCTTAAGCCTCCGGTTCTTCCACCTGCCCCTGAGTGGGATTTGAATGTGGTCTTGCAACAGCTTACTTGCCCACCATTTGAGCCTATGGCTATTTGCCCTTTGTGCTTTCTCTCCTGGAAAGCGTTTTTGGTGGCTCTTACCTCAGCAAGGCGAGTGAGCGAGCTTCAAGCCCTGGTGTCAGATGCACCATACACTAGGTTCTACAGGAACAGAGTAGTCTTGCGGACTCTCCCTAAGTTCCTTCCAAAGGTTGTCTCCTCCTTCCACCTCAATCAGGAGGTGGTTCTTCCGACTTTCTTTCCCAGGACGCATGCCAGCCGGGCTGAGATGGTCTTGCATACCCTGGACTGTAGAAGGGCGTTGTCCTTCTACCTTGATCGTACGCAGGGACACCGAAGGACTGTACAGCTCTTCGTCTCTTTTGACCCTAATAAGCTGGGGTTGCCTGTCTCCAAGCATACCTTGTCCATCTGGGTGGCAGACTGTATCGCCTGGGCATACAGGGCAGTCGGCCTCTTGTTGCAGGGTCGAGTTACAGCCCACCGTGTCAGGGAGAAGGCTGCGTCAGTGGCTCATCTCCGCTCTGTTCCATTGGCAGACATCTGCAGGGCCGCTACTTGGTCTTCAAGCCAGACTTTTGCAGCCCACTACTGCCTCGAGAGGGAGTCCCATAGGGACAGTGCTTTCGGGCAGGCGGTACTCCGTAATCTCTTTGAGGTATAGGCAACTCCTACCCTCCAGCCCTGGTGTTGGGCTACCGTACAAGGGCTATATCAGAGAAGATTCTTTTCGCACATGCTGAGGCTCTAGAGGGAGCTCATTTTTCAGCTTTGGGTCCCTGGTAGCCTTAAGCTAGGGAGTCCCATATGTGAGGACTGACTTCCTGCTTGGTCCTGGAGAAAGCGTAGTTACTCACCTGTAACAGTTGTTCTCCAGGAGCAGCAGGAATCAGTCCTCACAACCCTCCCTCCTCCCCTTGGAGTTGCGGTCCATATATATATATTTCATTTTTGTTTTTTTGCTGTCTTAGCTATGTCATCAGACTGAGCAAGATGGCACCCTTTGGCGGGAAGGGGACCACGCATGTGTGCTGCATTCCCAAAGGCTTTCTATGAAAGCTGGGGTAATGCTCCGCACGGGGGCTCCGTCGGCGCCAACGTCACCCATATGTGAGGACTGATTCCTGCTGCTCCTGGAGAACACCTGTTACAGGTGAGTAACTACGCTAAACTCCTGTGAGCAGGAAAACCAAAAGCAGCGATCCTATTGGACATTAACCAAATGCAAATTGCTGTCTAAAAACCATGTCAACAACTACTGTGGACTAAACTAACCTAATGTTTGCATCAGGATAAAAATGATACATATAGCGGGCATTTCAGAATAAATGAAGTCAAACATAATTTAACAGATGTAAAGTTTTTTGTCATAAAAAAGGTATGCCTTAATTGGAGTGGAGGAGACCTTGAAAAAACAACTTTATGTTTGGAATAAAGATATATATTTTTGCTTAATACTTAGGTTCCTTATGGTCTTAATTTGGATAAAGATCTGTCAGTATTTTTATGAGTACGGTGCTTTTATGAATTACATTTTTGCTCGTATAAGTTTTATTGGTGTAGTACAGGTTCAGGTTTGTGCTAATCATATGTGTTATTTTAGATAATGATCATGGAGGATATGGTATGTTTTCGTTATTATTCCATTGTCTGTATGTAATTCATTTTTTTAAGTATAGGGTTTGTGTATGAGACTCATTAGATCAATACAAACGTTTTTTGGCTTTTAATAATTTAAAGTTTTTTTAGCTCAGGGAGATTTAAAGGTATAATGCAAGTGTCATCTTGTTTGACTTCATTTAAACTCTATGGGGTATGTTTACTAAACCGTCTTAATGTGAGCTCTGACATGTTAGCGCGCGATAAGGTGCCTTATTGCATGATAATGGCGCTTTACCATGCGAAAAGGTACCTTATTGCATGCTAACGCGCTCAGCGGCACTCAGTGGCGCTCAGCGGCGCAAACGAGCGCTGAAGGCGGAGTAAAGGCTCCCTGAGGGCGGAGGAAGGCTCCCCAGGGGCGGAGAGAAGGGGTCAATGGGTGGAGAGTGGGAGGGAAGAGGCTCCCTGCACACTAAAGCTGTGGATTTTGTGGCTGAAAACTAACGCCAGTGAAACCCTGGCGTTAGAGTAGATTTAAAGGGAAGAGAAACCATTTACGTCAGCAATGTACGGCAAAGCCAGGGAAACCTACAAAAGGTGATAAGTGTGATACATGTGCACAGAACAAAAGGGCAGATAAACATTGAAAATGACCTGAACAAACTGGAAAAAAAACATAACCTAGCTGGGCAATAGTGATATCAATGGGAAACATCAAAAAACACTACCAATAAAGCTCCAAAAAAAGATATCAATTTTGGAAGGGGCTATGCACTGTCCCAATACAAGGTGAATGATCCCACAGTGAAATAACGCTGATCAGGGCTTTCCCTTGTTACTGGGCAGGTTTCCTATGGCATGCACATGTCCCGCAACAGCAGGGTGGGCATGTCAGAATGGGCAACTGGACAGATGCTGGAAAAGGGGACACAGAGGGCTGCAGGCGGCACATGCTGAGGTGCAGCTGGGCCACAGTGAGGAATAGGGTGATGCCTAGGTGGCCCATATGAATGCTGAAACAGTAGAGCAGCGAGACAGCAACTGATGAGGGCCCAACACGGGCACGAATGTGTTTCCCACAGTGTCACAGGGGATAGTACCCAGCAGGTACCCCCAAGGGTACAGAACATTTTCAGGCGGTGCTGGGGGGAAGCGTGGACATCTATGCAGGCACCCCTACCCCAGAACCCACACCATAGGCAGCCACCTACCCGCACACTGGATGGCCCGAGACTGCGCACCACCAGCACCACCAGCAGAAGGGCATGTCAGCATGATGACAGAGGGGTACTGGTGGTGCAGGGGGCAGTGGCTGCTGCCCACAGCAGACCATGGCCCATCCCTGTTTAGGTGGGTGCCATGCACTGCAACAGACAGGCTCTGTCTGACAAACAGTCATGGTATCTCCAGGGAATACACTGTCACTGTGGCAACAAGGTGGTGCAGGGCACACAGACAGTGTATTCAGGAGCAGAAGGTCACAGGTTCAAGTCCCAGCTGTGGTTCCTGCCAACCCAGTCCCCATATTTTACCCACTACTAAAATGCGGTAATACAGACAGAACCTTTAGTGTAGATAACGTAAACATGCCCAAAACGCCTACATTTTACCCTACAGAGCACAGACACCATAAACATGCGCATTACCTAGAGCAGAGTCTCCCAAAAGCAGTCCTGGAGGGCCAAACACCATTCAGGTCCCATGCTGTCTCCAATAACTATGGCTGTGCTGCATTTCTATGCACCGCCCCCATGGTATGCAGATGTATCTCATGCATATTCATTAGGGACAGCATGAAAACCTGAACAGGGTTTAGCCCACCAGGACCGGAGTTGGGAACCTCTGCCCTAGAGCAGCGGCCAACAGGGGCAGACTCACCCGCACCCACAGGCTCCATCATCCAAAGCCACTTGGAGAGGCAGGATTTTGGGCCCTGTGTGCATGTCCCAATACTAGCACTTGCATACCTTAGCAATGCCACCCTAAACCTGGGAATATGGTACACATCTATCAAAAGGTTGCTATGATTACTGGCAGATAGTAATTCCTAAGTTAAGCACAATTTGCTGATTGAGCTGCATCATAGCAACCTTTCTGATGTCTGTGCAGTGTGCTACAGGTCTTGTGTCTGACAGTGTTTACCACCCTGGGGAGTGACTCCTACAGTATTGCGTACTATAGCCATGCCTGCACTGTGCCCAGGACTGGTGCAGTGGCCAGGGCTGCCAAATACCTCTATAGTTGCACAATGCTAGCATAGGTGTGGGGAGTGTGTGTCTGTCTATACCAGGGGTGGGCACCTCCGGTCCTGGAGGGCCGCAGACCAGTCAGGTTTTTGGGATATCCCTAATGAACATGCATGAGATATATATGCATTAGAGATATCCTGCCAACCTGACTGTTTGTGGCCCTCCAGGGCTGGATTTGGAGACCCCTGCCTTACACCTCTGTCATTTAAGATCATGAGTGGGCAAGGTACAGATGTCCTAGACATTGAAAGGGTATATAGAATGTGTCACATTCCTCCTCGATTCTCACCACCACCAAAAAGTTGTCTAATAGACAATTTTTTGGTGGTGGTGAGAAGTGAGGAGGACTGTGACAAATTCTATCTAAACTTTTTGATGTCTTGGACATCTGCACCTTGTCCACTCACAATCTTAAATGACAGAGGTGCAAGGCAGGGGTCTCCAGATCCAGCCCTGGAGGGCCACAAACCAGTCAGGTTGGCAGGATATCTCTAATGCATATATATCTCATGCATATTCATTAGAGATATCCCGAAAACCTGACTGGCCTGCGGCCCTCCAGGACCAAGTTTGCCCACCCCTGGTCTATACAGTGTGTGGTGGCTGCCAACACCCTCCTCAGCCCACACTGCTAGCACTGTTGCCAGTATTGGCCTGCCAATGTGCATAATGAGGAGCAAGGTACTGTGGGTATAGCCCGGACAGGGCGACCTGGGCAGGATGCATCTGCACAGGGCATAGGGCACTGGCTGGGACATTGTAGTGCCCGGCCACCACCTGCACAGACAGGGTGGCTACAGCATGTCCTGCTGGGAGGTCACTCTCACCCTGACTGAGCAGTGACCATGGTATGGCTAGGTTCCCCTATAGTGCTACATAGTATTTTTCTCTAGTGATATATTTGAGTGTTTCTTTTGGGGTCCCAATCACTGAATTATTTGCTTGGTGGGTGTGCTCACGTCCCAGTTTTGTGTGCACACATTTTTTCCAGGAGCATGCCCTGTGGACTAGTTAGCAGACTGTCTGCAGTTAGTATGTGTATGGAGTGGCCTAGTGGTTGGGGCAAGGTACTTCAGGCTGGAAGGTCAGGGGTTCAAATCCTACTAGAGGACAGCAACCTTGGGCCGGAAGGACTGGGGTTTCTAGTCCCACCGGTACTCCTTGTGGTCTTGGGCATGCCACTTAACCCTCTATAGCCCATGTTCTCTGTAAAATAGTTATCTCCAAGTTATAATGCCCTGTTCAATGTAATTTCAGTTTGTTCAATGTAAACCGCACTGATGCAGAATAGCGTGGTATATAAGAGAATGTAATAAATAATAATAAATAAATAAATGGCTGGAACACCTTGCAGGGTGCAGTGGCTGGAGACTCACTATGCTTGCTGCTTGAGAATGTCAGACAGTGGTGGGGGGCAGCTGAGCATTTCCAGGCCTACTGTCTGTCTGTTATTGTCTTATGGAATGCTACAGATCTGCATAGACTGCCCTGTAGCGCATCTGTTTCCCAGCAGTTATAATTCATGTTGTACCTTTATATGTACATGATTATTTATATGGTTTTAATGAAAGTAATGTAACACTTATTTATTTTGTTCTCTTTCATTTACTTTTGATATGTTTTTATGTTTTTAATTTGCTATTTTTAATTTATGCATTTTGTTTTTTAATTATTTATGTATTTAATTATAGTGAGCCAAATACCCCTGAATAAGTACACACGAAACACGGCCAGTGTCGGGTTATTGGCACACTCATCCTCTATGTAAATAAAGGCTTTTGCTTCTACTGACACTTCCTAGAACATTGGCCAACAGGGGCACAAACACCCATACCCACAGGCTCCACTATCCAAAGCCTCATGGAGAGTCAAGCTCCTCAGCCCATCACGGAACAGCACTTACCACCAAAGCACTACTACTAGCACCTGCATACCTTAGCAATGCCTGCACTGAGCTCAGGACTAGTGTGGTGGGCAGGGCTGCCATCCACCCCTATCTTTGAACAATGCTGAAATAGGAGTGGGAGTGTGTGTATGTCTATCCATTTTTTTGTGGCTGCCTACTCCTCACTGGGTCCACAATGCTTACACTGTTTCCAGCGTTAGCCTGCCAATGTGCATAATGAGGAGCAAGGTATTGTGGTTATGGTCCAGACAGGGCGGACTGGGCAGGATGCATCTGCACAGGGTGTGGGGCAATGGCTGGGACATTGTAGTGCCCGACCACCACCTGCATGGACAGGGTGGCCATAGCATGTCATGCTGGGAAGGCACTTTCACCCTGACTGAGCAGTGACCATGACATGGCTAGGTTCCCACAGAGTGCTGTACAGTGTTTTTTGTAAGTGATATCTGTGTGTATTCTGTTTTGGGGCCCAATTGCTGAGATATCTGCTTGGTGCTTGTGTTTGCAGTTCACTTATGGGTGCACATAGCTTATCTGGAGACATGAACTATGGAATGGCTAGTGGCCTGTCTGCAGTCAGCATATGTATGGCTAGCATGCCATGCAGCAGGTGCAGACTGACTGTGTTCTCTGCTGTTGAATGTCAGATTATGGTGGGTGGTGCAGACTGACTGTGCCCTCTGCTGGTGAATGTCAGATCATGGTGGGGGGCAGGTGAGCTTTTCCAGGCTTTCTGCCAGTGCCTGTGTGATAAGTACAGATCTGCATCAACTGCCCTGGACAGCGCCCTTTCACCGCCAGGACTGGGGTTGATGGTCCCACAGCCCTTCATCATGCCCCTCTACTGCCTCCATTGCAAAGATGTAGAGTGTGGGTCTGTTGGGGGCAGATCCTGTCCACCACCTTGACCCAGATAGGGTGAGTTGGTAGGTGGTGCTACATAATTCGCACATGGGTCCAAACAGCCCTCTCCTCTTATAACAATTGACCATGGCAACCACATTGGATATGCTTAATTTGGGCAGCTCTTGGTCCTTAAGGGCTAGATGTGTCTGGGAAATACCGACAGACACAGAATTATTTTAGGTGTGACTGCAAAGAATACCTATCACACACTGACAATAATAGAACCTTGCAGCAAAGTCTGTCTCAAGCAACCCGGGTACTGTGGACGTGGTGCTGGCAGCCCCACCTCACCCTCAGGGTGAACATAGAACCAGCCCAATGGCATGGTGTGTGGCTACTCTGTGCCATTATCACACATGGTCAATTCTTCCTACCATGCTGAGGTGCTGGAGAGCTGCATACCCCATCTGGTGATCAGATGTAGACTGTTGTTCTGCATGTGCATTGCATCATGGGTTCTGGTGGGTTTAACCTATCCTGGTGGACACAGCAGACAGTTTGTGTGGTGACCTGCAGTCTTTCTGTAGTCAGCGATTGCTGAGATACAAGCCATAGAGATATAGCCCACTGGTTAATACAATGGCATCCTAGGTAGAGGTCATGGGTTCAATCCCTCCATGGTCTCGTTTTATGAGGCAAGTCCTTTTCATTCCTGTGACAGTCATATCTCTGCAGATCTGTGCTGCCAGCACATAGTACCCTCATCACAGTTGGAAGCCATCCTTCTGTCCATCTATCTGAGTCTGTCAGCTGTGTAGCATCCTGTCTTCATGTGCTGGCTGCTACCCCATGTCTTGCACTGGTACCCTTTTCTCCATTGCAGATCTTCATGCTTGCCTCTCCTGTGTCTGCTCTGTATGGTACTACTACTCCTCTGTCCTCCTATCATTGCAAATATCTTGCCAACTCTACCTCCACTGGCGGACACATTTATTTATTTATTTATTTATTTAATGGTATTTATACACCGTCTTATCATTCAATCAAAGCGGTTTCCAGGGCAAACAATCAAGGGGGCAAATGTTTTCATGCAGTGTACAGAGTGGTGTGTATGTGTTGGCGAAGATGTGATTAGATTTGGTTTATCTACATAGTGCGCTATTATACATCATGAGCTATTATACAGTCTTATATACAGTCTTGGGGTGGGGGGGTTGATGATCTGACTTGTATGCTGGTTCAGGGGGTATGTCCATAGTAATCGATGAACAGGGTTATCTTCAGCTGTTTTCGGAAGTCCTTGATTTCTTTGGTTAGTCTCAGATCATCTGGGAGGGAGTTCCATATGGATGGAGCAGCCAGAGAGATTGCTCATTATGCGGTGTCTTTGCGGGTCTTGGTGAAGTCTTTTGGGGTGTTAACCCGATTGGAGGTGCCTCTTCTTCTTGGCCGTGTGCTTGTGTCGGGTTGTATGAGTGTGTGTAGGCTTATGGCGGAGGAGTGTTGTTTGATCTTGAATATGTTTATGATAGTCTTGTATTTGATGCGTGAGATGATTGGGAGCCAGTGCAGTTCTTTCAGTATGGGTGTGATGTGATCGTGTCTTGTAGTACCGGCTATTATGCGGGCAGCTGTGTTTTGGGCCATTTGTAGTGGTCTTAGGGTCTGCTTTCGTAGTCTGGTGAATATTGGATTGCAGAAGTCTAGTAGAGGGGTTATCAGCGCCTGGCAAACGGTGCGAAAGTGCTCTGGGTCAAGGAGGGGCTTGAGTCTTCAGATGAGTCGCATTCTTAAGTATGCACTTTTGGTTGCTCTGCCTATGTGTGCTTGGAGGTTAAGTTCTTTGTCCAGGATGACTCCGAGGTACTTAACTTCTGATTTTATGGGTATGAGTGCATCTCTTATCTTGATGTCGGGTGGGGGGATAAAGGCCGGGTTTCGCGTGATGATCAGTGCCTCCGTCTTGCTGTAGTTGATTGATAGGTTGTTTTCCTGAAGCCAGTTTGCCATTTGGGTGAGGCAGTTTGTTATGTTGGTGTAGTCCGGGTTGTCGACTGAGATGGGTGTGTAGATCATGATGTCATCTGCGTAGATTGTATAATGTATGTGGTGCTCTTTCATGATGGCACATATTGGCTGGATGTATAGGTTGAATAGGAGAGCTGAAAGGGCCGATCCCTGTGGCACTCCTTGTTTGACTTTTATGGGTTGAGATGTGTTGTGTCCTACTTTGACCTGTATTTGTCTGTCGGTTAGGTATGAATGGAACCAATTCAGGGTGGCACAGTGTAGACCGATGTTCTGTAGTCTATCCAATAGAGTCTTGTGGTTAACTGTGTCAAATGCAGATGAGATGTCAATGAATATCATGAGTATGCCTTTCTTGGTGTTGTCTATGATGCGGAGGACGCTGTCGAAGAGGTATATCAGAAGAGTTTCTACCCCATGGTTGGGGCGGGACCCGTGTTGATTGTTGTCCAGGGGAGCGTGGTTGTCTATGTATTCTTGTAGTTGGTGCTGTACAGTTTTTTTGATTATTTTTGCTAAAAGTGGTATGCTGGAGATGGGTCTGTATGCTGCTGGATTGTTCTTGTCAAGTGTGGATTTCTTCAGGATAGGTCTTATTGTTGCGAGTTTCAATTGATTTGGCATGCGCCCTTGGGTTAGGGAGGAGTGTACTATCTTGTGGATGGTTTGGATGAAGTTTGATTTGGTGGCCTTGATCCAGGGCACTGGGCAGGGATCCTTGGGGGCGGTGCATATCTTGATTGCTGAGATGATGTGGGAGAGTTGCTCCGTGGATGGGGTGTTGAATGTTCCCCAGGTGTTCAAGGGTGTGATAGTCTTTGGGGTTGGGCTGGGTCTTGTTTGTTCTACTGAGTGGAACTTTTCTTGGATGTGGTCCACAAATCTTTGTGGGTCCAGTTGCACTTTGTCTTCGGTATCCTGGTCTTTGGTGAGGGCTTTTACGATTTCAAATAGTTCAAACTATTCACATATTCTCATCCTCTTCCACCCACTGTCATTGTAGCATTTTACATTGCCAACACTCTGTGCATCGGTACAGCTGCCTCCAATATGTTTGTCCATTTTGCCAGCTGCCACATCGGCTGCATGCAGATTTGTTAGGTCCATCAGCTCCCACCTCTACTCCCTTCCATCACTTGTCTATTTCCTTTCCTTGGTGCTCTGTGCAGTGTTAGGGTTACATCAGATTTTTTGCCCTTACATTTCATGCTTGTCAACTTGGGGAACCTTACTGGCCTTGGGCACCATATTTTGGGTCACCTTAACATCCTTAGGGCACCTTATATGACACCTTAAGTTAAGATGCCTTATAAGGTGCCTTACCCTGCACGGCACCTTATAAAGTGCCTTGTCAGCCTTGTAATGTGTTTTGTTTCTCAGATTTAACTTCCCTCAGAGCGTCTTCTACTTTCAGTGCTCCTTAGATTGCAACCCCTTCGGATGCGCTGCTGCTTCCCATTCGCTGTGGTGTTCACGCGTGGTGGGTCTATGGCACACTGTACCGCACACTGTACTGTGCGTTAGCGCCTTGTAACACACGTTACCTGACACGGCTTGCTTTAACAATGCACCACCCACTCCTTTATATGGGCATCCGTAACATTTCCCGGGAACTTAAATGCAGGTAACATTACCGCGGTTTAGTAAACATACCCCAAAGTGTCTGAGTTGCTGAAAAATCCTGAGAGTGAGAGGGCATTTTGTTCTTCATTATAGTGTTGATAGCTGGTAGAATCAAGCACATTTCAAACGTCTATTCATGCCCAGGAGGACTTTTATGCCACTGGATTTACATGTGCAGACCCATTCTGAAATCAGGTGCATGTGTGTATTTTTTACGGAACACCCCTAGATACACATCAGCACATTGCAAAATGGACAAAATCGTGCTGAACATATGTACAGAGTTGCCAAGATACCCAGTTCCAGGAGTGAAATTTTGTGCTAGTTCTGGTTTTAAATTTGCATTGCAGTGTAGTATGATATTTGTAGTCCATGATTTTACCCATTGGAATCAGTGCTACTGGTCCCATAATTAATTAGGATGAGATTGTCAGAAATCCAGGACTGGCTTAAAATCTCATTCTTGGAACTGGGGAACTTGGCAACTCTGTATGTATGTTTGGGGCATTCTAAAATGACTCTTGTTTTGTAGATGTGATAGGGATATCTGAATGATCATTTTCAGGTGTCCTAATCATGAATAGGGCTTCTAAAATGACCCCTTCCGAAAACAATGTACAACTGAGAGCCCAAGTCCGCTTGTTAAAATTGTCAAACTTGGGAAGTCAAAAGGCCTCATTGGCAGTCAGTTATAATAGTCCAATAATTCTCCATGAAGATCTGCATTAGGTAAAATATTTCTGTTACATAGAATTCTCTGCTGGTTTTGATAGTTTTTAGTGGGACAACATTAAAAATCCCACAGGTGCTCCTTGTGGTCTTGGGCAAGCCACTTAACCCTCCATAGCCCATGTTCCCTGTAAGTATTAGCGTATGTGTCTCATATCCCCTCGTGTTAAATGTATCCCCCAAAGTGATGTGACCACTTTGATTGAAGGATAAGGTGATATACAAAACTGTCTAAATAAATAAATAAATAAATAAATAAATAAATAAACAAACATAATCTAGAGACATTGCAGCATTTCTAAAGAAGGGACTTACAATTGAAAGAGCATCTACGACAATATCATTGGATAACTGCTATATTAGTGCACAGTTTCCAAAGAACATCAGCAGGATAATTGCTAGAATTCTGCCCTATAGTTTTAGACTATCTAAAGAGGAGTCAGCTCTGATTTCATCAGAGTTGAAAGAAATGGGCCAGCTGCAGACTTTATGTACCAAAAGCAACTTATGAAAGAAAAGAAATGGCCTAGTAATAAGAAGACAAATATTCCAGTCCCTTGGGTAATTATTCTCTCCATGTTTCAAAATAGCATATATTAGATGAATCTATTGCCAGCTGTGTGTTTTACTGCAGCAGTCCCACAAAACACAAAGCAAGATTTTAGTTGCATCTTGTATATTCCTTAAGATAAAAATAGATGTTTAGAAGTTTTTCTGTTTTCAGCAACCGTGCATGAGGGATGCTAGACCGCATCTGATATGGTAGCACTTAGCAAGAGTTATTCAGATTGACAAAGGCCATGTTAGAATGACCGAGTTTAAAATCTTCTCAAAAAAAGGTAATGCAAATATTAAAATGTCTTCCAATAATTTAATTTTTCTGCACTATTCCTTCGATGGCTCATGAATGACAATAAAAAGAAATAGTTGTATAGTGGAAGCCAAAAAAAAAAATTAGTGCATTAGCGTCAAATCCAAATGAACAAAAATATGATCAATTAGAACAAAAATGTTTAAAAAAAGAACTTTACTATACAAAATATTGGGAACATATTCTATACTGAGGGGTATGTTTACTAAACAGCGATAATGTTGCAGCGGTGCAATTATCACGCAATATTTAGGGGCATGTTTACTAAACTGCGGTAACGTAGCAGCGGCTATGTTAAGGTGCATTATGTAACGTTAATGCGCCTTAACGTAACGTTATGTAATGTTAACGTGCCTTAACGTTACATAATGCGCGTTAGCATTCTCGGCCACGGTAAGTCCTGCAGAGGGTGGAGAGAGGGCGAAGAGAAGGGGTCAATGGGCGGGGAGTGGGTGGGGAGAGGTCCCTTCCACACTAACGCAGGGAAATGAAGGGCTGAATCTTAACGCAACTGAAAATCTGGCGTTAGATGCACATTTGAAGGAGAGAGAAACCATTTAAGTGTCAACAATGTACAGCATAGGCAGGGAGCCCAAGAAAGCTGATAGTAGTGCTCCATTTGCAGCAACAGCATAGTGCCCAGGTATGAAAGGCCACTATGGTGATGGCGCAAATGGGGCATGGGGGCTGCAGGCAGGACATGCAGTGGGGGCTACTGGTGCACAGGGTAGACTAGGCGATTGCCGAGGTGGCACATAAAAATGCAGAAAATGAAAACCAGCAAGACAGCAACTGACCAGGGTCAAACATGCCCGTGAATCTGTGTCCCACAGTGTCCCATCCAGGGGACATTACCCAGCAGGTACTCCAAGGGGCACATAACAGTGACAGGCGGTGCCGGGGGAAGCGTGGACATCTATGTAGGCACCCCTACCCCAGAACCCACACCTTAGGCAGCCGCCTACCTGCCCCCTGGATGGCCTGGGATGGCACACCACCGGCACCGACAGCATATGTTAAGGCACGTGCCTTGTACTGTGCCTAATAAGGTGCCTTGTAACGTGCCTTATAACGCGCCTTATAATGCGCGTTACCTGACACGGCTTGCCATAATGATGCCCCTCCCACACTTTTATATGGGCATCTGTACCTTTACCGCGGAACCTAATGCGAATTACATTACCGCAGTTTAGTAAACATGCCCCCTAACGTTATCGCCCAATACATGACATTATTGTGCGATAAATTAACTTTTTCACGCGATAACGTGCCGTTTCGCCCGACAACATCCCTGGTGGTGCTAAGACACAGAAAGGGTGGAGTAAGACCCTCCAGGGGGTGGAGAGAAGGGGTCAATAGGCGGGGGTGGGGGGGTGGGGAGAGGCTCCAGGCACACTATCACTGTGAAATGAAGGTCCAAAAAATTGAGCGAGTGAAAACCTGGTGTTAGAGCCAAAAGTGAAGGAAAGAGAAACCATTTCAGTCAGCAATGTACAGCAAAGGCAGGGAGACCAAGAACAGTGATAGTAATGATACATGTGCAGCAGCAGCAGATAGTGCCCAAGTACGAAAGGGCACTATGGTGAGGCTGCACATGGGGTACAGGGGGCTGCAGGCGTGGCATGCCGTGGGGCAGCTGGGGAAGCTGGGGCAGAGGGCAGGCTAGGCATATGCCTAGGTGACACATAGAAAAGCAGAAACGGAATATCAGCAACTGATCAAGTTCAAACATGCCCACGAGTGTGTGTGTCCCACAGTGTCCCAGGGGACAGTGCCCATAAAAAACCCCCAAAGGGCACAGAACATTGTCAGGTGGTGCCGGGGGGAAGCGTGGATGTCTATGCAGGCACCACTACTCCAGATTACACACCATAGGCAGCCACCTACCAGCACACTGGATGGCCTGGGACTGCGCACCACCAGCACCGGCATGTCAGCATGGTGGTGGAGGGGTGCTGGTGGTGGAGGGGGCAGTGGCATCTGCCCACAGCAAACTAAGGCCAAGCCCTGTCTAGGTGGGTGCCGTGTACTGCAAAAGACGTCTGTCTGTCTGACGAACAGTAATGATATCCCCAGGGAATGACCTGCCTCTGTGGAAACAGTTTGATGCAGTACACCCAGCCATTGCATTCAGAGGCAAAAGGTCATAGGTTCAAGTCCCAGCTGTGGCTCCTGCAGACCATGTCCCTATATATTACCCAGTACTAAACCATGATAATAAAGAAGGAAACATTTTTGCAGATAAAATTAACACACCATAAATGCCTATATTCTACCCTACAGAGCACATTCACCACAGACATATGCAGTCCCTAGAGCAGAGGTTCCCAACTGCAGTCCCGGAGGGCCAAACACCATTCAGGTTTCATGCTGTCCTTAAGAAATATGCTTGAGATGCATTTGTATGCACCACCCTAATTGTATGCAAATGTATCTCCTGCATATTCATTAGGGACCACAATATGCCAATCATTAAAAAATCAAACTCCAAAGGATCAAATGACTATTTTATAAACTGTCAATCAAATAAAGTCATTGATAATCGTACCGGTGGGTGTCCCGAATGCCACAATCTATATATCTTCACATGCACCTGTAGTCTGTTTTTTGTCGGGATCAACCTGCCCGAGAGGGAGAGATGAGAACCCTCCCCTCAATGCAGGAAGAACCCTTTTTATCAAGTGAATGAATTCACATACATTTGTGAAAATAGTGTAATCATCTTGTGATTACACTATTTCCACAAATGTATGTGAATTCATTCACTTGATAAAAAGGGTTCCTCTTGCATTGAGGGGAGGGTTCTCATCTCTCCCTCTCGGGAAGGTTGATCCCGACAAAAAACAGACTACAGGTGCATGTGAAGATACATAGATTGTGGCATTCGGGACACCCACCGGTACGATTACACAGGTACACTAAAAAAATTTTTTTTTAAACTGCCTCTAATGTTTCGATTGATTTTTACGTTTTTTGGTGCGCTGAATCCAAATCTGGTAACCAATTTGCTCCATCACGTACAGATTTTTTGCTACATTGGGTTAGCAGTTTGAGGTGAACGTTTCAGATTGAGTGCGATCGAGATAAAAGTTTCTTGGATGAATTCTTTATACTAATTGTTTAGTAGTTATTCAAATAAGAATAAAGAAAATTGTAACAAGGCAGCACATAATAATAGAGTAATGTCAACAAAACACACTGTGATGGTAGCAAAATTGTCTGCACTTAAAACAGCCACATACATGTGCACAAACATTGAGCATATAAGAGCGAGGTTAGACACAAAGCAAAGCAAAGAAATGTGCAAAAAATGTTGTACAGGTATGTATGTAAGAATAGAAAACGCAAACCGCACCATTGCAATACATGAAGACAAACACCCGATGGTGTGAAAATAAAATTCTAATAAATGAGATCCGACACTGTGGTAATAACTAGCAAATTTTTATTTCAAAGTTTAGTAAAAACACGATATTTGTCAACACAGTTTAGCTTTTAAAGTCATTCTTGGGTCAATCAATCTCCTAGTGGGCCCGTTTCTTCTTCCCCAAATGCTTCTCTTGGTGCGCTGCTTGGCGTATTTTCATCTGGGGTTTCCCGCAGCAGCAACCAGCAGAAATCAGCCATCATAGTGGTGTTCCATCTTCCTTGGTACCTTCTCTCTGCGTCCTTGATGTCCTGGTGAAACCTTTCACCTTGTTCTTCACTGTACGCCCCCAAGTTTTCGGGAAAGTAGTTCACATGGGAATGCAAGAAATGGACTTTCAGGCTCATGTTACAGCCTTGTTCTTTGAAGGCATTGAGCATCCTGGCAACAATATCCTTATAGTTCTCATCCCGCCTGTTCCCCAAGAATTTGAGAACAACATCCTTGAAGGAATCCCAGGCTTCTTTTTCCTTCTCAGACATCGTTTCAGCGAATGCTCCATCTGAAATGAGTTTCCTTATATCAGGGCCAACAAACACTCCTTCCTTTAGCTTTGCTTCAGAAAGTCGGGGGAACTTTGAGCAAAGGTACCGAAAGCACTCACCATCTTTTGGAAGGGACTTGATGAATTGCTTAATGAGACCCAACTTAATGTGGAGAGGTGGTAATAGAATTTATCACGAGGTACCAAGCTATCATGAAGAACATTTTTCTCACCGGGTCTCAAATACTCCCGAATTGGCCAGTCTTTTTTCCCCCAGTGTAGGTCGCGGGCCCGGCTATCCCACAAGCAAAGGAAGCAGGGATATTTGGTGAAACCGGATTGCTGCCCTAATAGCATGGATAGAATTTTAAAGTCTCCACAAATCATCCACTTATGCTCATCATAACGAATCTTCTGAAGAATCAGGGCCAAATTCTCATATTTTTCTTGGAGAATAACAGAGTGAGCAATAGGAACTGAAGCGAATGTGTTGCCATTATGAAGAAGAACACCTTTTATGCTGTCTTTTGACGAATCAATGAACAGCCGCCATTCAGCAGGATCATACTTGAGTTTAAACTTTTCCATCACTCCGTATATATCGTTGCAAAATACCAAATCTTCCTCTTTGATGAAATACTTCAAAAATTGTGTCTCGCGGTTGCAGTACCAATAAAATGTTGTTCCTGGTGACAATAGATTTTTCTGTTTAATCCAAGAACCTAAGCAGTTGGGCAGCATCTTTTGGGAGTCCTAAATCCCGGACTAAATCATTCAATTCAGCTTGAGAGAAAAGTTCAGGTTTCGGATCTGGTTCAGTTTCAAACTCGGAAGTACTGGACTCATCGGGAAAAGCCATCTGATGAGTCTCATCATGATCAGAACCGTCCACACAAATATGATCCAAAGATTTTGGTGGTTCAGGCACAGGTACTTCGTTGCTATGAGGCATAGGCCTAATTGCTGAGGGAAGGTTGGAGTAACTTATTACGTTCTTATTTTTTAAGTTGTATCCCTTCACAATGCAAGAGCAAATATAGCAGTCACTGCTGTGGTCTCTTTGTTCACGCCACATCATAGGTATTCCGAAACGAAATGCTTGTTTTTTACCTTTCATCCATAAGCGTAGATCTTCCTCACATGTCTTGCACACTTTGTGAGGAGCCCATGGGTTGTCTTGATCGCCTAACTTCAAACCGAAATAGGCGAAATATACTTTTTTTAATAAATGCAGAAATGTTCCTCTGCCGCTTCCCCACAAATAAAACAAAAACTGTCCGGAGAGTTGACGCAACCTCTGGCTCTGTGAGCCATCACAAATACACAGCACTGCAAACTACAACAGTAGTGAACCACTTCGGAATAAAGCTGGATTACGACTGAGCAAACAAAAGGTAATAATGAACTTGCAAGAAACTGAAATTTGACAGGAACGTTCATGTCGCAACCACCGTGTTTGAGCGAGAAGCGAACGCGGCGAGGCGAACAGGAAAGAACATGCGCCAGCGCGAGTACTGGATTTAGCCCCCCACCTCCCAATTGTCCTGTTAATGTATAAAATGAATACAAAACACTCTAAAATATCATGAGGGAGTGTTTCTAGTTAGTTAGCCATTACAACCTCTATTTTGGGCCAAGAAAATAAACTGCAGTCGGCTAAAAAGAAATGATGTGAACATTCCTTATATGGGTAAGAAATCTAATTTTGCAAGAAAACGTGACGTGATGGAACATTTTGGCTATTTTTCCTGGATTCAGCACCCCAAAATCTATAGGAATCAGTTGCAAAACTGGAGGCAGTTTTTTGGTAGTGTACCTGTGTTATCAATGACTTTATTAGATTGACTATTCATTAGGGACAGCATGAAAACCTGAATCGTGTTGGGCCCACCAGGACCGGAGTCGGGAACCTCTGCTCCAGAGCATCGGCCAGCTCCACTAACCAAAGCCTCATGGAGAGTCAGGCTGTTGGGCCCTGCGCGGAGCAGTATCTACCATACTAGAACCTGCATACCTTAGCAATGTCACCATAAACTTGGAAACACATTCCACATATATCAAACAGTTGCTATGATTAATGTCAGATAACAAGTCCAACTTTAAACACAATTTGTTAACAGAGATCCATCAGAGCAACCTTTATGATATCTGTGGAGTGTCTCTCAGTTTTTGTTTCTGACAGTGTTTACCACCCCAGAGAGTGACCCCAGCAGTACTGAGTACCATAGCAATGCGTGTGCTGTATCCGGGACTGGTGTGATGGCCAGGGCTGCCAACCACCTCTATATATGCACAATGCTGAAATAGGTGTGGGAGTGTGTGTATGTCTATCCAGTGTTTTGTGGCTGCCCACATCTTAATGAGCCCACAATGCTTGCACTGTTTCCAGTGTTAGCCTGCCAATGTGCATAATGAGGAGCAAGGTACTGTGGGTATGGGCTGTACAGGGCAGCCTGGGCAGGATGCATCTGCACAGGGCTTAGGGCAATGGCTGGGACATTGTAGTGGCTGACCACCACCTGCATGGACAGGGTGGCCACAGCATATCATGCTTTGGGGGGGGGGGGTCACTCTCACCCTGACTGAGCAGTGACCATGGCATGTCTAGGTCCCCACATAGTGCTTTACTGTGTTTCTCTTAAGTGATATCTGGGAGTTCCACTGGCTGGGGCCCAATCACTGACATACCACCTCTAGGTGCACAGTTTCACCAGGAACATGCACTATATACTAGCTAGCAGACTGTCTGCAATTAGTGTGTGTATGGCTGGAGCAGGTTGCAGTGGATGAAGACTGACTGTGCCCTCTGCTGGTGAATGTTAGATGGTGGTGGGGGGCATCTGAGCATTTTCAGGCTGTCTGCCGGTGCCCTATGTGATGCAAACAGATATGCATTGACTGCCCTAGAGGGTGCCCTTTCCCCCTAGGACCGAGGTTGCTGGTCCCACAGCCCTTCATCATGTCCCTCCATTACAAAGATGTAGAGTGTGGGTTTGTTGGTGGCAGATCCTGGCCCCGAGAGGGTGGGTTAGTATGCAGTGCTCCCTCATCTGCATGTGGGTCCAGACATCCCTCCTGTCCTATAGGGTGCCGTAGGTGATGGCAATAAGGTGAGGGTGTTTCTGCTGGCAGCACAGATTGCAGAGATGTGTCTAACTGTTACATACAGCAAAAGAGATTGCCTCAGACAGCCTTATTAGATGAGATGTCTGAGGTATCAAACCCATGACCCCTGGCTTGGTGGTCATTGTATTAACCAGTGGGCTATAGCTCTATACATATTTTCAAAGCGCTGCCACGAAGTTAAGGTTACCACGCATAAACAGCCAATGTGCCTCCTATCAGGCGATACACAGTGCATTCTACGTGGACGCCGGCACGCCCACCTTCCTATATGGCATTGCTCACATTATCGCTGGGAGTTTCACCAGTAACATTAGGACGGTGTAGTACACATACCCCATAGCAAATATCAGTGTGTCCACCAAAAATAAACCATCACATCAGCTGGAAAACCTAAGGTACCCTGTAAAGTGCTTTAGCTGGGGATCTACCCGATCCCGGTAAGCACAGCTGACAGTTACTGGGTTGACCTGCAGTTGTTGTGTAGTCAGCCCTTACTATGAGAAAAGGCATAGCATACTGGTTAATACAATGCCCTCAGAGTCACTGCTTATGGGTTTGAATCCCCAGTGCACCAACAGCAAGATGAGTGTCAATAACAGACACATCTCTACAATCAGTGACTCAAGCCTAATACACTTTAACCTTTGTCCCGTACCCTAAGGAGAGGCGTGGTGTTGCGGCACCAAAAGCGCGTCATAAGGCACTGAAAGCTAAGGCGCACCAGATGCGGTCCAGGCCAAACGGCGTAAGGCATGCAGTGCTGTAAACTAAAGCCAGCCACTGTGGCCGCCATTCGCTGTATCCGACGTGTATTCATACAGCCCCAGAGATAGTTCACTGTGCGGCATCCATGATGCTTACTCGGCGTAGTAGGGAGTGGCACAGCATATGCGTGATACAGCGCATGCGTGGCGTATGTGCGTGTGTCACCAACACATGGGCATCCCCCAAAATGGAATCGCGATCCCGCAAGCCAGCATTTAGCTGCCCCGACCTATGCCAGCTGGCAGCATTAATCTGCACCAGGCAGCCACTCTTCTTTCCAGGCGCCTCAAAATGCCAGGATCTGGAACACGTCAGGAGGGCATGGGTGCACATCATAAGGCGCTTCAACCATGTAGCAGACTACCCATGTGAGGTAAGTGTATGGGGACAGGTCACAAAATGGAAGGTGTGCAACACAAGATCCAGCAATCAAAACACTTAAGACATGCACCACATGGGTGAGACACCTGCCTGTGGGCAAACCTTTGATCAAGCTATCTGCGTATGTTGCTGTGTGCACGTATGACCAATCCCCAGGAGCCACAGACATGAAAACAGAGGTGCAGAGGTTAGCGTGGTGTGATGTTAGCTGCTCCTGTTGCAGTGCACACCTCTGCCCAACCCCCAGGAGTTGCAGCCCCCATGACAGAGCTCTATTAGGCATCCCGGTTTCATGATGGCTGCTGCTATGACACATTACCAGCTCTGGACAATCCCCAGGAGACATCTGACCTGATCACAGAGGTCAAGTAGTCATCATGGTGCACTGGTAGTTGCTGCAGTTGGAGTATCACAGCCCTGCCCCAACCCCAGGAGGCATCAGATCTGATGACAGAGGTCCAGCAGTCATCCTGGTGGTGTGGTAGTTGCTGCTGTTTATGTGTGGAACATCACCCTTGGCCCCGAAGGCTCCCAGACCTGCGTACAGAGGTGTATCAAACATCCTGGTGTCATAGTGGTTGCTCCATTTGCAGTGTCACAGCTCTGCCCTATCCTCAGGAGGCAACAGACCAGCTGACACAGGTCTCTTCTACATCCTGGTGTTATGGTGGTTGCTGTTGTTGCAGGTTCCCAGCTCTGCCCAACCCCAGGAGGCATCACACCAGATTGCACAGGTCTAATCTACATCCTGGTGTTATGGTGATTGCTGTTGTTGCAGGTTCTCAGCTGTGCCCTAACCCCAGGAGGCCACAGATGAGCTGACACAGGTCTATTCTACATCCTAGTGTTATAGTGGCTGCTGTTGTTGCAGGTTCCCAGCTGTTTCCTAACCCCAGGAGGCATCAGACCAGCTGACACAGGTCTATTCTACATCCTGGTGTTATGGTGGCTGCTGTTGTTGCAGGTTTCCAGCTGTGCCCTAACCCCAGGAGGCATCAGACCAGCTGACACAGGTCTATTCTGCATCCTGGTGTTATGGTGGTTGCTGCTGTTGCAGGTTCCCAGCTTTGCCCAACCCTAGGAGGCATCAGACCAGATTACACAGGTCTAATCTACATCCTGGTGTTATGGTTGTTGCTGTTGTTGCCCTAACCCCAGGAGGCCCCAGACTAGCTGACACAGGTCTATTCTGCATCCTGGTGTTATGGTGGTTGCTGCTGTTGCAGGTTCCCAGCTCTGCCCAACCCTAGGTGGCATCAGACCAGATTACACAGGTCTAATCTACATCCTGGTGTTATGGTGGTTGCTGTTGTTGCCCTAACCTCAGGAGGCCCCAGACTAGCTGACACAGGTCTATTCTACATCCTGGTGTTATGGTGGTTGCTGCTGTTGCATATTCCCAGCTCTGCCCAACCCCAGGAGGCATCAGACCAGATTACACAGGTCTAATCTACATCCTGGTGTTATGGTGGGTGCTGCTGTGTATGTGTGGAACATCACCCTATCCCCAGGAGGCCCTCAGACCTGATGACAGAGGTGTAGTACACATCCTGGGGTCATGGTGGTTGCTGCAGCTACCGTATCCCAGCTGTGGCCCACCCCTAGGAGGCCCCAGCCCACAACACAGAGATCTATCAGTCACCCTGGTGTTATGGCTGCTGCTGATGTTACAGGCTCCCAGCTCCGCCACATCCCCAGGAGGCAGCACACCAGATTCCAGTGGTCCACCAAGCATCCTGGTGTAATGGTAGTTGATGTTTGTGCAGGTACCCAGCTCCCCCACACCCCCAGGTGTCCGAGCCCGCACCACAGAGGCAGGTTCAGCGTCCAGGTGTCATGGTGATGGGTCCTTTTGATGTGGGACAGGCTGCCCAACACCGAGGTGTGTGCTGGACTGCACTGAGGGTATGGAGTCACATCCCCTGGAGATCAGAATGGCAACACCGCACATGCCATGTTGCTGTCATGTCATGCAAAGAGATGGCAGGAACTTGGCATGGGATGGCTGCGAGGCAGCGCACAGGGCACTTAGGTGTCACACCACACATGGCCAGCCTCATGCTCACACATGCAGGCGGAGGTGCCAACAGCTAGTTGTGCACCTCTTCCAGCAACTTGGGAGACTGAGCATGCCAAAGTTTTGATGATATCAGGATACTTAGGCAGCTGGCACCACCCCCAACCTTCCGGATGAATAGGAGTGTGAAGATATGCCTCCATGAGGTCCAGGGAGGTCAAGAACTCTCCTGCTCTGACCGCCACCAGTACTGACCGAAGCATCTCTATATGAAAACGAGGAACGCGCAGACACCTGTTTACCTGTTTGAGATCGAGGATAGGCCGAAAGGAACCCTCCTTCTTTGGCACAATGAAGTATATGGAGTATCGACCTGTACTGCACTGGTCGGCGGGTACCGGGACTACAGCCCTCAATCGTAAAAGGCATTGTAGCTTTGATTGTACGCCCTCTTTCTTGGCCCTCGCCTGACACGGGGATCAAACGAAAGCCGACGCCAGCGGCTTGGAGAACTCGAGCGTGTAGCCCTCTCGAATTATTAGGAGAACCCACTGATCCATCATAACTCGGACCCAAGCATGGTAAAACTCCCTCAATCACCCTCCTATGGGAGACACCCCTGCCTGGGTCCCCCTCACTTCATTGTTGCTTTCGCTGGTTCGGGGCAGCAGCAGCGGTTCCGTAATATCCTCTGCCCGTGCCCCGAAACCCCCGAAAGGGCTGATTCCTAGGAGTAAAATGGCCCCTCTGGAATGGTGAAAACCTCACTGACCTAAAATACCTGAACTCCCGGGGCTGACCCCCTCATAGGCCCGGTAACTCTACCCTGCTTTGGTTTGTCCTCTGGGAGACAACCCCATTTGGACTCCCCCAAGTCCTTAACTAGTTTATTGAGGTCCTCTCCGAACAACTGCTTTCCCTTGAAAGGCAACTTACTCAACCGGGCCTTAGAAGACACGTTGCCGACCAATTCCGGAGCCAGAGATAATGGCGCGCTGCCACAATCAAACCCATAGCAGGAGCGGCCCCCATTGCATGCAGAAGTGTGTGCCATGTGGTTCACCATGGGCAGGGATACAGGACTCTAATGGTTGCAAACATTGCTTATCCCCCCAGGTAGAGGACCTACGGAAGAAGGGCAGAGAGATGCAGCTACACTGCCCTAGATACCTCCGCCGCATGCAGCGGGAGGCAATGGCCGGGGGTGACAGTGAGTGTCCCAGCCTCTGCATTGTGCAACACCATGTCCCAGTGGCATGGCAGCCTGTGATGCCACATACAATGTGTCTGTGCCATAACAAACTCATGATGCCCTGTTCATTTCTGCCTTCTCCACAGAGGCTGCAGATGCTGGGGAGGGGACATCGGCACCCACACCACCTGGTGGCAGCCCCCCTGTGACCACTGGAATCACCAATGTGGAGGATGTACCTGCAGCGGTGGAGGACGCCATGGATGTGGGAGAGGAATACATGGAGGGTGGGGAGGGGTGGGAGGAGGGGGTGGCGGAGGGTGCTGGGGAGGCGGAGTGGGAGGGTGAGGAGGAGGGTGACGGGGATGGTGAGGGGACCGGCCAGAGCGGGGAGGGCGGGGGGGCCATGGAGGGGGGATCCTGTGCATGGTCAAGGTGTCAGGCTGGATGTGGGACCCCACACATTGCCACACACAGAGCCCATGCAGATACCACCACCCAGACCACAGCCACATGGTGTGGATGTATGGCAAATGTGTGGGTCTCCTGTGTGTGGCGCTGGGCACCGTTATGTGTACCCTGAGCAACCATGGCCATGCCATCAGGCAGCTGACAGTTGCTGTTGAGGGCATGGCTGAGGTGATGCGCCTCCAGCATTATCATGGCATGTTCCATGGCACATCCCCAGCCATACCCCCACTGCAGGCCCCCGGGTGTGTGAGGCACACATGTGCACATAGCACACCTGCCCTGTGCTGTCCTGGGACCTGGGACCAGCACATGGGGTCTACTGGGAATTGGCCGCATGTGACCCACAATTGTGCCAAAAGATCTATGGCAACCTGTACATATATGTGTCCGCAGCCACGTGTCTGTGCAGCTTGATGTCATGGTCCACCCAGTGGCTGCCTCTGTGCATATCATGATAGGTGATACATTTGGCTATTAGGGTTAACTGCCAGTGTGTGTGTGGCCCAGAATACAGGGTCAGTTTATGTTTATGTTTATTTAAAACTTATTATACCACCCACACCATGAGCATCTGAGCGGTTTACAATCATTAAAAATGTGAGGCTGCGGGAAACAGGAAAAAGAACGCCAATTAAAATCAAAAGAAAAGAAGCGAGAAAGAAGAGAGGCGAGAGAACAAATAATTTGAGTGCATCAGCGAGGAGGGGGAGGGAGGGGTGAGGAAGAGGGGGGGAGGTTAAATGCCAAACTGAAAAGGTGAGTTTTAAGTTTTGTTTTGAAGGACTTCTAGGATAGTTCTGAATGGAGGGAAGGGGGGAGCGAGTTCCAGAGCTTTGGGCCTAGAAAATAGAAAGCTGAAGAATAAGTAGATTCTAGGTGAGTTTGTGATGGAGAGAGGAAGGGATATACGATTAATGTGAATGGAACAGAGTGAACGGTGAGGAGTGCGACAATGAACCTGATCTGCAAGGTAAAGGGGGGTGCCTGTATGAATTGCCCTGTGAACGAAAGTAAGAACCTTATACTGGATGTGAGATGAAATGGGAAGCCAATGTTGATGTATAAGGAGGGGGGTGACGTGATCAAACCGGGAGGCGTGAGTTAAGAGACAGACCGCAGTGTTCTGAATACGCTGAAAATGGGAAAGTTGGGATTGAGGAAGACCTGCTAGGGAGACGTTGCAATAATCGAGACGAGACATCACAAGGGAGAGTAATAGTGTGGCCAAGGCAGAAGAAGAGAGAAAAGGACGGATGGCTCGTAATTGTTTGAGAGAGAAAAAAGAACGCTGGACAACTGAAGAGATGTGTTCCTTAAAAGAGAGAGAAGAGTCAAGAACTACACCTAAATACTGAAGGGAGGAAACAAGAGGAATAGGCTGGGAGGAGAAATAAGGGGCACAAGTGGGGGGGGACACTCCCGAGTTTGAACCAGATAGCAAAGGACTTGGAAGGGTTTACATGGAGGAAATTGGAGGAGAACCAAGAAGCAACAGCAGTGAGACATAGATTAAGTGGAGAGATATCGGGAGTGAGGGAATCAGTATGGTGAAGAAGAATTATATCATCCGCGTAATAATATGCGGAGATACCAAACTGTTGTACAATAAGGGCGAGAGGGGCTAGAAAGACATTAAAGAGAAGTGGAGCGAGGACAGACCCCTGGGGTACACCGCAGGAAAGAGGAGTGGGGGCTGAGGAAGAGGACCCAATGACAACCGAGAAGGAGCGAGAGGAGAGAAAAGAGTGAAACCATTGAAGAACTGTGCCCAAAAGACCAGCTTCTTGGAGACAAACAAGGAGAGTGTGATGGTCCACTAGGTCAAAAGCTGCAGAAAGATCAAGAGAGACAGCAAGGGTAAAAAGACCATGATTGTGTGTGGAATGAAGTTCATTAAGAAGAGAGAGAAGGATAGATTCTGTGCTGTGACCGGGGAGAAAACCAGACTGTTGAGTGTGAAGAGTGAGAGAAGCTTCAAGATGTGAGGAAAGTTGAAAAAAGACTAGTTTTTCAAGGAATTTTGAGAGAAAGAAAAGATTGGAGATAGGGCGCCAATTGGAGAGGGCGGATGGGTCGGAGGTGCGGGATTTCAGGATTGGAGGAACAATGGCGTGCTTCCAGGGTGTGGGGTAGATACCAGAAGACAGGCTGGAATTAAAAAGAGAAAGAATGTATGGAGAAAGGGAGAGAGAAGGTTCCAGGAGCCAACGAGAGGGGATGGGGTCGGCAGAGCAGGTTGTTTTGCGAATGGAGGAAAAAGTTTTAAGTAGAGCAGCCGGTGAAATCAACTCAAAAGAGGACCAGGAGTGAGATAGCGCAGGGATGGGAGAAGGAGAGGTTCCCCATAGTTGGCCTGTTGATAGGTATTATGTGTATACTATGTGATGTACATTGTTGGGCAACGATACAGTACTGTAGATATGCTCTCACATATCATGAACGCACGCCAGGTCTCCCTCATATGAATGTATGTCGCCTTGCAAATGTCCACATGTATGCGTCAGTGATGGCTCCGTATCTGATGCAACACCCATTGTACCTGTTCACCAGAGTGTACCTTGCCGTCATTGAATGAGGCTGTCTGACAAGGTCACCGTCGGTGACAACGCTGTTCCAAGCTACAGTGTGTGATGCTATCAGCTGACGCTGTGATGATGGATGCCCTCTGGATATTCCCCATGCCACCATGTGACACAGGTTTGTGGCTGTATTCCAATCTGGGGACTGTTTCATGGAGATAGTTACTGGAAACACAGCCACGGTGTGATGGTGGTTGGTAGGGTAGGTGGTCAGCGGACAAGTTATAGATCAGTGACGGCGTGCATTTCGGTGTATACACAGGGCCATCAGAGATCATAGATCTGTGGCTTACAGGGTGTGCAGAGCTGACAGGTCAAAGGGATGTGTCAGTGTGAATGGCAGATGCATGGCAAAGGCTACAATGGGTCTGTTGCGAATGATCACAATGTAACATATAACATATAACATGGGTCTGTTGCGAATGATCACAATGTAACATATAACATATAAATAAATAAATAAAACATGATAGGTCTGTTACTGTGCTTGTGCTGTACACCTCATGCCCTCGAAATGTTGACCTGCAGATTCCCATGGTATGTCAGCAGTGGTGTGTGTCGTATGTGTGCAATGTCTGTGTGACATACACCCCAGCTCATCTCAGGGCTCGGCTGTGTATATCCCTTGTCAATGTGCTGTGATCTATCTATGGACAGGACATATCTTGATGTCATCTGGCTCTGATCAGCGGATGTGGAGTGGATCCCCCAGGGCACTCGGTTTCGCTGTTGCTTGGTTTGCATGTTGTGTGTGTTTGCCTCTGTGACAAGGGTTTGTGATGCTACATCCATGCGTATGTCAGATGTGTTTGAAATATGTGGCTTGTAGGGGTACACGCGGCATGGGCTGTTATGTTTATGGTGGGGGTGGTAGGCCGTCCCTGTCTTGGGAGCATTGTGTTGTCATGTGCACGGTGGGGGAGGGGTGTTATTCCACCTGAGCAACTGTGTGGGCCCCCCCCCCTCGTTCGGACACCTGTTCAGTGCTGTATCATATCCACCACTGTGCATGTCTGTACATGCCCCAGGTACCTGTTGTGGCCCCCCTTGGGACACATTGCAACCTGTTTCTGCCCTGGTGGCCTCCTATGCATCTGTTTGGCCACACCTGCTCCCAGGACATGGGCCCGCACAGCCCTGTGGCATGCCCAGCGTGTGTGTGTGGTGGATAGCTGTACATGTGCTGCATGTCTCGAACATACCTGCTTGTGGGTCAGCCGTGTCCAGCGCCAGGGAGAGGCCATGTATGTAGATCGGGCCTAGGCACTCAGCAAGCTGCTGCTCCAGGGGCATGAGGCTTGGGATGAAGGAGCTGCCCCCGCCAGTGCCGCTAGCATGTCGGCGTTTGGCAGTCATGTGTGCATGGACCCCACACCTGATGTCATTGAACCTCTTACGGAGGCTGTCAAGGTCCCTTGATGGCCCCCCAGCCTGTGCCATGGCCCCCTGCACCTCCTCCCACACCTGGGTCCTTATGCTCACAGTTGTGCGTGAGCTCATGCGCCCATACAGCTTCTCATAGTGTTCGAGGACACTTGCCAGCAGGTTGTGATTTTCCTGCTGGCTGACTCTTATGGCCCTCTTCCTCTCCCCATCCGGCAGAGGCGTTCACCTATGCTTGCCTGTGTTATGCCCCTCAGGCTGTTCCTGGGTGGGGTCGGACATAACCGATGGGCCCACAACCTCGGACTCTGGCTGACCCATCCCTCCCGTCTCTGGGGACTGCGGCCCTGGTGTTTCCCTGGACACCCCACCTGTCATGTCCAGCCACAGCTTGTCCCTGCTCTCCCTGTCCCCCCTGTATCTGGGACCTCTCTGACCTCCTGTGGCCCTTGCCACCTCCCCCATCACCTACACCAGCCCTCACCACCTAAGCCACTCACCAGCCCTGCCTCTTATCACCCCCACCACGTACCAACCAGCCACTCACCACCACCACCGTCCGAACTTGCCACTCACCTCCCCCACCACACACCAACCCTGCCACTCTCCTCGCCTAACCTGCCTCTGACCCTCTGTTTGCTTCACCATCAACAATGCACGCCATCAAACTCGCTCACCTACACTAACCCCTCAGCGTGTACCAGGTGTTCACGTTAATTTATGTTAAGGTTTGCCATCTGTGTGTGTGTGCGCGCACATTGCGCATGCGCAGAGGCGATGCATAGGGTATGTACGTGGAACCTGGTGCCGCACATGAGCAGACACGTACACCTCTTGCAAATGTGTGGCGCAAGGTTCCGCTACACCCTGTCGCCTGTGGGACACACGCGGAACCAGGCACCGCACATGCACAGATACATACAGTGCATGTGCAAGTGCGGCGCCTGTTGCCGCGCACGTCCCACAGGCGACAGGGCATAGCGGAACCATGTGCCGCACATGCGTAAGAGGTGTACGTGTCTGCACATGTGCTGCACCAGGATATGCACAAACCGTAACGGACGGTTTGGTGGGAGCTGTTGCCGCACATGCATATGCCTCCCATGCAGATACGTAGCCTGCATGTGCATGTGCGGCGCCTGGTTCCACGCATGTCCCACACACGACAGGGCTTAGCGGAACCATGCAACACACATGTGCAAGAGGTGTACGTGTCTGTGCATGTGCGGTGGCAGGATCCACATACACACCCTACACATCGCCTCTGCACATGCGCAATGCGAGCACACACACGCAGGTGGAAAAACATACCATAAATTAACATAAATACCTGGTACACGCTGAGGGGTTACTGCAGGCGAGTGAGTTTGAAGGTGTGCATTGTTGATGGTGAAGCGAACAGAGGGTCAGAGGCAGGTTAGGCGTGGAGAGTGGTAGGGTTGGTGAGCGGTGGGGAGGTAGGTGGCAGGGTTGGTGTGTGGTGGGGAGGTGAGTGGCAAGGTTGGTCAGTGGTGGGTGTGGTGTATGGCTGGGTTGGTGAGTAGTGGGGGAGGTGAGCAGTGGGGTTGGTGTGTGGTGGGGGAGTTGAGCAGTGGGGTTGATGTGTGGTGGGGGAGGTGAGTGGCAGGGTTAACGTGAGGTAGAGGAGGTGAGGGGGGTTGGGTTTATAGTGTCCATTATGGCGGGCTTTATGGTTGATGCATGTGCACTGGGGGATGTGCAGGGCTTGCGGTTGCCTGATGGGGAGAGATGGTGTCCATGGGGCTGGGGCATGGGGCAGTGTGCAGTCTGGCTGCAACACCGACCTGCAGCTGTGGGGGCAGGCCAGGCAGGGGTTGTTCCGGCATGGTGCAGGAGGCGTGCCGAGTTGCAGGCTCACCAGCCTCGCCTCTACAGGCCCAGGGCCCGGCTCCTGGACATGCATGAGGACCAGGTCATCTCCCTCTACCGCCTGAACACAGGGGCTATTAGGGAGTTCAATGAGGATCTAAAACCTGACCTCAAGCCTCTGACTGGTCGGTCACAGGCCATACCGGGTTTGGTCAAGCTCCTTGGTGCCCTACATTTCTTTGCCTCTGGCTGTTTCCAGTCATCTGTGGCCGCAGTGGGTGGCATGAGCCACTCCACCTTCTCACGCTGTCTCCACCAAGTACTGCGTGTCACGATCAGTCGGGTTGAGAATTACATTGCATTTCCCAACACTAGGCAACAGTGGGGGACCCTGAACCAGGCCTTTGAGGCATTTGCTGGGTTACCACATGTGATGGAAGCTGTTGATTGCATACATGTTTCCCTTGTCCCGCCCAGAGACAGGGAGGCAGTGTTCTGCAACCACAAACACTACCACTCCCTGAATGTTCAGTTTGTATGTGATGCAGGTATGCGTATTCTGAATATAGTCCCGAGATTTGCAGGGTCCACCCATGACTCCTATATCCTGCGTCACTCGGCACTATACAGACAATTTGAGGCCGGTCAATTCGAGGACTGTATACTGCTGGGTGGGTATTTGTCATCTCTGACATGCACATCGTGTACCCCTGACTAGCCGTCTGCACACATGTCTGTCTTTGACGTATGTCCCGAGTTGTGTGTGTGTGTCATCTGTGTGTGTGAGAGCTGACGCGGGGGGGGGGGATCACTCCAGGTCTTCTGTGCTGAGGTGTGTTTGGGTTGGCACAGTACAACATACATGTATGCTTCATGTTTATCAACAGTGTGGTGTTGTCTCTGCCATCCTGTCTGCCACGGTGTGGTACCTGTTCCTGTCGCACCATCTGTGTGTGGACAGTAGCATGACCGTCACATGCTTGCATAAGTGTGCATCTCTGCCCGTGTCCAGGGTACATTGCATCTGTCTCTCTGATTGTTCAGGGCTGGCGCTACTACCTTTTGGCCTCTGGTGTCTGCCCATGTGTCTGCTGTGGTTACGGATAATGTTGTTTGCACTCCTTCTACCTCCCCTGTGCTCTATATCTCACACGTCCAAACACTGGCACATAGTTGCTGTATCCCATCATGTGTTCCCCTATGTTTCTGTCTGACCTGTATGTGCTATTGGTTTGCATGTACATTCATGTGTGCATGTGTGTGGACATCAGCTCCTGATTTAACGTTCAACATTTCTTTCTGCAGGTGACGCAGGATATGGGTGTCAGCCCTGGTTGCCAACCCCTGTGCATCTACCATGGACACGTGCAGAGATGAGGTACAATGAGGCCCATGCCTCCAGTCGCTCTGTCATTGAGCACACCTTTGGCATTTTGAAGAGTCGCTTCAGGTGTCTGGATACAACCGGCGGGGCCTTACAATACAAACCCATGACAGTGGCAGAGATCATTATTGCCTGTTGCATCCTGCACAACATTTCTCTCAGGCACGATATCAATGTCCAAATTAATGAGGATCTGGAAGACAATCCAAACGTGCCTTCCTGTACGTGCCCGTGGTGACACACGTGAGGGCGTAGCACTCAGGTGGCAGCTGATTGAGGAGCTAGTCTCATGTGAATACTGGATATTTTGGAAATAACATTTGGATAGATATATGTACTACTACTACTACTACTGAGCATTGGTATCGCACTACCAGTCATACGCAGCACTGCACTGACATTGCTGACACAATGCCTGGCCATCAGACCTTACAATGTAGTCCAACCGCTAACACAGAAGGTGTGGGCAGGGGACAACAGCGGCTGGAGGTGATTAATGTGTCAGGATTATTAGGCGTAGGTGATGTGGTAAGCTGTCACACATGGTTTTGAGATGGTTGGAGAGGGTGGCTGCTCTGCAGCCATAGTAGTTAGTTCCAGACGTTGGGTGCTGCAAGGTAACAGGTGTGTGGTCCTGTGTTAACAGTGGGGGAGTGGCCCATAGATAGGACCAGTTGCCTTGACATGTGGGGATCACATTTGGGGGCTATGAGGGGATTGATTGGATTGTATGCTCTGATGCAGGGACTGTATGTTACATGTTTCGGTATGGTGATGCATACAGGTGTTAGCACTATTTACATGCACAGTAGTGGTAATATTTGTAGTACTTGAGATATGCGAGTCAAGGTACAGAGCAACCACAGTGTGACTGCATGTATAGATCAGCAGGTGCGTCTTGATCTGTCTGCATAGACAGATCGGGAGCCCGTGAGGTGTCCTGACAGGTGGAGTATTATTGCCATGATGAGGATGCCGGTAGATTAGCCATGCAGCGCAGTGTTGCATACATTGTGGTGGACATAGATGATTTCGAGGCAGACCAGCAAGGTGTAGGTTACAGTGAATAGGATGGCAGGTGATGAGGGGGGCATTAGCATTTTATTTGTGTGTTCTGGGGTGATGGCAGGAATCTTGCTGATATTATCTAGAAGGACACCGCAGGCCTTAGCTACAAGATGGGTATATGTGGGGAAGGGGAGCGAGGGGTCATAGGGAACTGCTACCTTGCAGACCACATAGACAGAAGGTGTACCAACCTATACATAGACACGGTAAAGGTTGGGGAGGGTTTAGGGGCGATGATCAGATGTCCTGTCTTGGCCATGCTCAATTCATGCAGCAGGGGTACCTGCAGCCAGCAATGTCAGGGAGCAAGCTGAGATCGGGGTGTAGATTGCCAAACATAGTTCAGACGTGGAGAGATATCTTTGGGACACATCAGCGTACAGCTGCTACTCATAGCCAGGGGATGAGCCTGCTGCACCAGGGAACTGGGTATGGGGCCAGGGGAAACTAGCAGCCCCTGCATATATCCCTTTCGTACAGCAACTGGGAGCAGGTTAGCAGGGGAGGTGGACCCACAGGAACACACACTGAAGGTGCTATGGGAGACATATGGGGGAAGCAGGATTGTACGGAGACCTTTGGGCCGAGCACGTACAGGGTAGCGAGGTGACGGTTGTGGTCAACAATCTAAAGGGCAGCAGAGAGGTCACAAAGTGGCTGGACAGGCTACAGGCCCTTGTATTTGGCCAAGGACACGTCAGTGGTGAGTTTGGGTGGGGGCAATTAGGTACAGTGTCATGCGGACTGCCAGACTGTGACGAATCTAGGCGGTTATGAGAGCTGAGGACGTGAAGGTGGTGTGTTTGTTGCACAGCTCCAACATGACATATGTATGTTTCTCTTGTGTTTCTCATTCCACAGGACATTCTTGGTGACATTCCTGGTGCTGTAGTGCAGTGACAGCTGTGTGTACCTCATTCAACATGCAGGACACTAGGGTAGGTGGACATACAGGTAATTTGTCTGTGTGGACAGTCAGGAGCAGCACATGTCAGAGGTTATCTGTCTAATGCACATATGTTGTGGATGACCTATTTAGCATGCTCCCCCGTACCCCATATGTTGATGTTGGCCACACATATCCACATGTGTTCCTGCCCAGTTTGTCTTCTCTAGCACCATCTCTGGGACACAACCAACAGAGATGTGTGTGTCTACAGGTCCTAGATGTTCTGGTGATGGGCTGCACTTACACCCTTCCCTGACATTGTAGCATTGGCCAAAAGCAGTGTATCATAGCATTTGCAAGACCTTTATCTCCACTATTCTCCAATTGTGCACATACAGGCCATAAGTTACAGGTGGCACACTCACCTTCTCATACTGTGTGTGTGTGTGTGTGTGTGTGTGTGTGTGTGTGTGTGTGTGTGTGTGTGTGTGTGTGTTTGGGGGTGGCTCTGTTATGATACAGTGTGCAGGCAGTTTGCATTATCATGTGGTGTGCGGGGTCTGCACACCTGTGGAGCGGTGGTGAGTATGCCATCTCTACCTTACTGGTGTTAACCTTGTGCACAGTGTGCACGTGTGTTGTGGGTTGACCTATCTCATGTGTGTTGACAGACCACTGCACAACAGCATTTATGTATCCCAGATATCACCATAATTTGGACAAGCGGCAATGGTGGCTGGACATGGGGACATGGTAATTTGACACATTTTGATGACATCTTCTGCCTTTACTGAGACGTGTTGTAGACTTTGCCTGCCTCTGAGGATCCCAAACAGACATTTGCTGCAGACACACAGTAGGTTGCACCTTGGATCGTTTGGGTGTGACATCAGCCTTTATATGTTTGTGTTTTGCTGTTTGTTTCATGGACCTTTCCTGTTGGGTTTCTGTGCACCAATGCTGATGGACATGGGGTGCAGCTGTGATATGCCTGTGTTACATGGGCATGGACATGACCATATCCATGAGACACGCTCGCCTGCGGTTGCATTTCCAAATGTCCACAACATGCACAGTGTTCTGTGCTGTGATCATGTTATGTTTGCCTGTGTGACGTTTAATTATGTCGATAATGATGTTTGACTCTCTGCAATGTGCCCTGATGTTGCGTCCAGCATACCAAGACAGTGTTTGTCCTTATTCTGACACAGGGCAGCAGACACACACAGCACATCTACTTAAGTGCATCTGCGGATGACATCACTCACCTGTTGGAGGACACAACAACACCATTCAACTATCCCTGGGAGATGGTGCCATAGGATGTTTGACCTCTGCGAGTGGAACACATGCCTATGATGAACATTACTACTGGACTACTGCTTTGAGTATAACAGGCCTGTCCAACACACCGTTGCTACCATGGTCTGGCTGGGTGTCCTGTTGATTGCGCAAAACACACATGACCTTTCGAGTACTGTGGCATATTGAGATATCACACTTGACTATGCATGTCCAGTGATTCACAGATAGTCTTAACGGGATATGTTGGGTTGCAGATGCCCTTTGCACTGTGGACACTGTGCACTCGTCCCTACGTGTGCATCACAGACTGAAATAGTCGCTGTATGTTCTACATCCATCTGACATTGTGTTAGTGTGTGTTGCCCATGTGTGTAACATGCACCGCAAGATATCCTCATCTGTTGAGGTCATGGGAACATACAGCCATGCGTGTGGCACAGGGGCAACATTGTATACACACTCTTGTATATGTCGGCCTACCCTGCACTTGGACATGACACAGTTGTTACCACCACACCAGTTTAATGGCCACCAACATTTTGGATTGATGTTTGCCCTCACCAAGGGAGTTACAGTGCATCTGGGGGATCACTGTGTCATGGTTCAATGTACATGGTGCATGTGCATGTGACTGAATATGTCGGTACACCAGAGCATGTGGCAGTGTGGCTTCTGTGTGGGGTACTGTCCCATGTTTGACCTTTCTTTCAAACTCCATATACAGGTCATTGTGTTGGCTACTGTACAGACGTGCTGCTGTACATTGATTTACAAACATAGCATTGCATGTCTGCACAGTCCTCTTTATCCCCTGACGTTCCGCCACTCACCTTCGCCCATGACATTTGCAGTGTGGCAGTGTGATTGTCCATTTTTGTCCTTCATTTGTGCATCCCATGTACCGTGATCTATGTGTACGGTTCATGTATCCATACCACCCATTGCAGGGGACCTGCTGCATGGTGATATCTCTGCATGTCTGTGAGGTTCCTTTTTTGGTCTTCTCTGGGATCATGTGCCTCTTGTACCTGTTACCTTATCCTCATTTTGCATTTGGCCTTTGTTTTGGGTTACATTGGTGAAACTTTCATTGCTATGTCAGGCATTATGGGGCAGCTGTGACATATATATCTATATCTGTGTGTACACTTGCTTACATGTTGCTACTTATGCTTTTACAGGCTTTTGCTACCTGTATTGGCAGATGGATATGTTTTTGGGGACAATTCATGACTGATGTGTGTTGGTCCCTCATCATGCACCGCCTAGTGTCTACATAAACACATATGTGACTAGGGCATCTGGGACGTGCAGCAGAATGTGGGTGGTGGGGGGATACTGCATAGTGAACACCATGCAGCTACGGCACATTATCTCTCCTGCCCATCATCTGTAGACGTGCCAGTGACTTTGGGGTGACATGTGGGTAGCTGGCATGCTCAATGCGTTTTCAGTTTGTTCACTGTAAACCAACCACCTTGATATGATGACAGGCGGTATATACAATATGTCTACTGATTTACCACAATAAAAGTATCTGACCCACATTTCTCTCTGCTGCTTGACCACACTGACACATGTCTTTCGTTATGTTCTGGTAATGTGTATGGCCCACCTGTGCTCACATATTTGTACGATGGCAGCTGGCTATGTGGCAGCCGTCTGACACATCACAGGGTGCTAAGGGTGTCCATATCGATATTCCCTTTGAGGGGACATATTTGTGTTGCACTTGCTGTGGTTGTTTGGGATAGTGGTTGTGGACATGTGTTGGAACACTGTAGGTTCAGGTCCCACATGTTCCTTATTTTGTGCTAACCTGACCAGGTACTGCCTGATGATTAGTCACCTCTCCACACACCCTTCCATCTCTTCACTGTACACCACAGTATGCACTTGATGCAGCCTATCCGTCGCATATTAGCTGTTACATATGTCTCTTTCTTTGTGCTCTCCATGTCGGCTTGGGGGATTGGCATTGCTGTTGTTGATCTGATCTGGTCCATGTCTGTTTGTAGGTTCATGTCTCACATGCTCCTTTTCCGTTCTGTTCCCTATTTTGCCCTGCTCCACAGAGCATCCCCTGCCGCCTATTGGGTTTAGGTTCTTTGCTCTTTTGCATGCTGTGACCACTGCATAACATTTCATTGTGTGTGTGCATGTGTTTATATGTGGCTGTCGTCCCAATAACTGACTGTGATATGAGCTATACACACCGGTTCTGCATGTGCATTGCATCTTCGTTACTGTTGGGGTTGCCCTATCCTGGCAGACAGTTTTTGTTTTGGTGTGATGCCCTCCAGTGTTCTTGTATGCAGCCTTTGCTGTGGCATTCACATTGGTAGTGTAGCCTACCGGTTTGTGCATTGACATTTGTGCTAATGGTCATGGGTTTGGTTCCTCTCTGTTCTAATTTTATGCCTCTCGTACACACATACTTTGCATTCCTGTCACAGTCCTATCTGGCACATTATACCCTCATCACTGTTGCCAACTCATCCTTCTGTCAGTCTATCTGTGTCTGCAAGCTCTGTGGCGTCCTTCCCTACTGTGCAGGCTGCTACCCCATGTCCTGCACTGGCACCCTTTTCTGCATTGCGGCTCTTCATTCTTGCCTCTCATGTGTCTGCTCTGCATGGCACTGCTACTCCTCTATCCTCTGGTCATTGCACTTCTCCTGCCACCTCTGGCCTCAGACAGCCTTATTAAATAACACCACTGTGGGATCAAACCCATGACCTCTGCCACCACAGTCATTTAAGTAACCAGCGGCATACATCTCTATAGCTACTAACACACTGCTGGCTGGCTACGGAAAGACTGCAGGTCACCACACAAACTGTCTGCTGTGATTACCAGGATAGGGTAAACCCACCCGTACCCATGATGCAATGCACATGCAGAACAGCAGTCTACATCTGATTACATACACACACTCCCACACCTATTTCAGCATTGTGCAAATTTAGAGGTGGTTGGCAGCCCTGCTACCACACCAGTCCTGGGCACAGTGCAGGCATTGCTATGGTACTCAATACTGTTGGGGTCACTCCCCGGGGTGGTAAACACTGTCAGAAACAAGAACTGAAACACAGTCCACAGATATCAGAAAGGTTGCTATGATGAATCTCTGTCAACAAATCGTGTTTAACCTAGGATTTGTTATCTGACATTAATCATAACAAACTTTTGATATATGTGGAACGTGTTTCCAAGTTTAAGATGGCATTGCTAAGGTATGCAGGTGCTAGTACCGGTGGCTGATGCTCCGCGCAGGGCCCAACAGCCTGACTCTCCATGAGGCTTTGATAGTGGAGCCTGTGGGTGTGGGTGTTTGTGCCCCTGTTGGCCGCTGCTCTAGGGCAGAGGTTCCCAACTCCGGTCCGGGTGGGCCAAACACGGTTCAGGTTTTCATGCTGTCCCTAATGAATATGCATGAGATACATTTGCATACAATGGGGGTGGTGCATACAAATGCACCACAGGCATATTTATTAGGGACAGCATGAAACCTGAATGGTGTTTGGCCCTCCAGGGCTGCAGTTGGGAAAATCTGCTCTAAGGATTGCATATGTTTATGGTGTATGTGCTCTGTAGGGTAAACTATAGGCATTTATGGCATGTTTTATCTGCAATAAGGGTTCTATTATTATTACCATGGTTTAGTACTGGGTAAATTACAGGGACATGGTTTGCAGGAGCCACAGCTGGAACTTGAACCTGTGACTTTCTGCCTCTGAATATACTGGCTGTGTGTACTGTGCCAAACTGTCACAGAGGCAGATCATTTCCTGGGGATACGATGACTGTTCATCAGACAGACCTTGTCTGTTGAAGTGCACGGCACTCACCTAAACAAGGCTTGGCCTTGGACTGCTGTGAGCAGATGCCACTGTCCCCTCCACCACCAGCACCCCTCCGCCACCATGCTGACAAGCCCTTGTGCCGGTGGTGCGCAGTCCCAGGCCATCTAATGTGCCGGTAGGTGGCTGCCTATGGTACGTGATATGGGGTAGGGGTGCCTGCCTAGACATCCACACTTCCCTCCAGCACCGCCTGCCAATGTTATGTGCCCTTGGGGGTACCTGCTGGGTGCTATCCCCTGGGACACTGGGATGCACACTCGTGGCCATGTTGGACCCTGGTTAGTTGCTATCTTGCTGCTATTCAGTTTCTCCATTCCTATGTGACAGGTAGACATCTTCCTAGTCCACACTGTGCCCCAGCTGGCCCACTGCATGTGACGCATGCAGCCCCCTGTACCCCATTTACACCATCGCTATAGTGCCCTTTCCCACATGCCCACTCTGCTGTTGCTGCACATGTGTAAGCCACAAAAGCAAGCCACCCCATACACACCACAGAAAACCTTCATCAGCACTATTTCTATGTTGGAACATTCACTTTGTGGGGGGACTGAGAATTGACCCTTCAAAAAGTGAGCTCGTCCTTTTTATTCTTTATAGGTTGTGTTCATTCCGTTTGTCATTATTTTTTCTATTGGCCAGCTCGGTGTTTAGGATTTCACTTTTGGTTCTGGTCATTATTTATGGTTTTTGTCTTTTTGGTTGCTGCACATGTATCACTACTATCACTCTTTTGGATCTCCCTGCCTTTGCTGTACACTGCTGACTGAAATGGTTTGTCTGTCCTGCAAATGTGCCTCTAGCACGAGGTTTTCACTGGCGCTAATTTTCAGACCTTCATTTCACGGCGTTAGTGGAGCCTCTCACCGCCCACTCTCTGCCCATTGACCCCTTATCTCCGCCCCTGGGGAGCCTTACTCCACCGTCTGAGCACCTTAACGCTGCCGGATGCATTATCGCCGATACGTGATGTTCTCGCATGGTAATGCACCATTATCGCGCGATAACATCATGTATCACGTGATAACATCACAGCCGCGCCGTTAGCGCTGTTTAGTAAACATACCCCTTAGTATACATGCTCCTTATTTTATTGTTGCTATTACAGAGACATGGTTCAATAAGTCCTGTGAATAAGATGGGGCCGTATCAGGCTGTAATCTCTTTAGGAGGAACAGAGATGGCCAGAAAGGTGGAGGAGCAACCCTTTATATGATATCCAATATTTAAGAAACTGAAATGCAGGAGATTTGGGAAAAGGAGGAAGCAATTTGGGTCATCTTGGAAAAATAAGATGAAATGTCCATCCACACAGGTACCATCTACAGACCTCAAATTCAGAGAACCTGGACAAAAATCTGGTCATGGATATTCAAAGTCAGAAATGAGAGAGGAGATGCTATTGCTAGGAGATTTCAACCTGCCATATGTGGAATGGGATAACCCATCAGCAGAATCAAAACAAAATTGAGGGATTGTGGATGCCATGTAAGGCACTCTTTTCAGACAAATGGTGAAGGAACCCACATGAGAAGGAGCAACAATGGATTTACTATTCACAAATGGAAACAGCGGGTCTAATGTCTGGGTGGATGCCCACTTAGGCAGCAGTGATCATCACATAGTATGATTTGATATAAGGGATAAAGAAGAGTCCAAACAAACAAAACTCAAAGTCCTGGATTTCAAATACATTGACTTCAGTAAAATGGGGAAGTATCTGAAAGAGGAGCTGACAAAATGGGAGGAGTTAAGGGAAGTAGAACAGCAATGGGCCAAACTGAAAGAAGCTATAAAAATGGTAACTTATCTTTATTTAAGGAAAGTCAATACAAGCAAAAGGAGAAGGAAACTGACTAAAGAAATACAAGAAAAAATATAGCATACACAAAATATAGATCAAAAGAAAAGGAACACCGAAAAGAATACCAGGGAAAGTTCAAGGAGGCAAAAAGAGAAATCAGAACAGCAAAAGCACTGGCAGAAGAAAAAATGGCTAAAAAATGTAAAGCGGGGTGACAAGACTTTTTTCAGTGAGAAAGAAGGCCAAAAGTAGAACTGCGACTGAAAGATGCTGAATACTGTTGTGTGAAGCTTGACGAGGAAAAAACGAATAGTTGGATATAGATTTATCATAATATTACTTGTATATCTATTTTCTCTTTAAATATAGAAGAATGGAGACCTTCATTATTCCCAGTTGGTGATGGTACCAATTACAATCTAATTTCTGTGTGTCTGACAGACTTGATGTCTCCCTGATAGCCTGTGCATATTTAGCCTCAAGTTTCAACTAACCCACTAAATCTTTTTGTAGTCTGGTTTTCTTTTTCTTTCACGCTGAATAGGAATCTAATTGCCATTTTTATTCCCAGCTATATAATAGCTGTCATTGGATAATAGAAGAATCAATCAAACATCTTTTCTTCACATCCCTTCAGTAACAGGACTTTATTATATTTACTCCACTGACACTGGAAAACCTTAATCAATATTGACAAAACATCAGGCCCTTGCGAAAGGACTGGCTATGATAGCACTGAAGATTTAACTATTTCACTTCACTCAGTCACATACAAATTATAAAGTAATGCCTTGATTACTGTAGCCATTAGAAAATTGTTATTAGTTAAGATGGGGTGGGTCAGCCTAAAGGATTTGGAGTTTTTACTTCCCTGGGCAAACTCAGGCAGCTTAAGCAAAAAGAAAATCCTTTAAAGAGGAAAAAATGCTCAAAAATGACAATCTTATTAGTTGGCTTCAAGATCTATTACTTACAGACAGATACATATTGCAAAGATAGGAAACACGGCTATACAAGTTGTTATGGCCTAAAACCATAAAGTAAAGCATCAGAAGCTACAATGAGAGAAAAGTACATTGCAACTTTAATAAAGAATCCAGGCATTTTTCACTGATTTTTCAAGTCGGGACCCACATTACTTTTTCTACTGCTTTTTTCAGCTTTGTGCATATACAGTTATCATGACAGTGACAGTAGATTAGAAAAACTCTAAGCCAACGGGTTTGCAGGCAATGCCAAATAGCAGAAACTGGCTATCATCATTTAGTGGTATGGCTAAAGTTGTTTACTAAGATGCTGCAGACAGGTATACTGCAGCAATGAAAGCATACTGAAATTAAGGTCTGTCCTTAATATGTAAACATTAATACTTTCATAAGTATAAAGCAAAAAAAAGCATGAAGGTTACCTGTCGCTGTTCAATTCTTCAGTTGGAGATTTATTTTGTTGTTGTTAAGTGCCGTTGAGTCGGTGTTGACTCATGGTGACCCTCTGGATAGTTGTCCTAAACTGTGTTCAGTCTTCAGTCAGGCAGCTCATTGTTGTCAGAGTGGCACTCATATTATTATTGTTATTGTATCGATCCATCTTTTGCTGGCCTTCCTCTTTTGCGTTGACCTTTTACCTTGCTAAGAATGATGTCTTTCTCTAATGATCTCTTTCTTCACATGATATATTAAAAGTATGAAAGTCAAAGTCTTGTCATCTGAGCTTCTAAAGAAAGCTTAGGTTTGATCTGCTCTAGTACTGACTGGTTTGTTCTTCAGGCAGTCTATGGTATACACAGTATTCGTCGCCAGTACCATAATTCAAAGGTATTGATTTTCTTCCTGTCTATCTTTTTCACTGTCCAACTTTCTCATCCATATGACGTTATTGAAAATACCATGGCTAGAACGGTCAAATCTTTGTATGGAGAGAGACATTTCTTCTTGATAATCTTGTCTAGGTCCTTCATAGCCATTCTGCCAAGAGCAATGTATCATCTGATTTCTTGACTGCTTGTTGTTTCTTTATTGATAGTTGATCCAAGTAGGTTAAAGTTGTCCACTATTTCAATTTCTTGTCCATCAACGATGAACTTATTGATTTTGCCAGTTGTCAGGATCTTTGTCTTATTTAAATTAAAGTGCGGGTCCACTTTAAGACTATGGGGTATGTTTACTAAACTGCATTAGTGTGATTCTCGTTAGGAGCCGCGTTAGTGGAAGAAATGGCAAAAAAGGACATGGGCGGTACATCGTTACCGATAAGGTGCGTTATAAAGTGACACGCAACAACGATCGTTACAGGGCGCGTTACTGAGCGTTAAGCTTAAGAAGGCGCGCTGACACCCAAATGCAGAAACAGAGCTGTAGCACAATGGTTACTACACAGACTGATGAAACAAAGGTCATGGGTTTGATTCCCCAGTGTGCCTAATGAATAAGGCTGGCTGAGGCATCATGTGTAACCCTTTGAAGGCCTACTATAATATTTTAATCCACATTCTGCAGCCGGGTTAAAGTTTGCATATGTCAGGAAACTTGTACCCGTCTTATTCAATATGTTCCAATAGTGACGTTCCCTCTGCCATGGTCATGTATTATATACCATTTGATAGGAATATTTAGGCAGAAGTTTGGATCCCGAAAGTTTTGGGCTTGGCCTGGAAAGGGTTAAGTATTGGGCTGTGAGGAAGTTTAGTTGTACTTTAATAGTGCTGCCAGCAAACACACCCTCACAGTGGCGTTACCTAAGGTGCCACATAAGGCACCCTAGAAGGCACTCCATAGGGCACATTATAAAGTGCACTGTGTGCCAAGGCACCCTATAATGTCCCCTATAGGGCACCTTATAAGGCGCTTTATAGGGCATGGTATAAGGCGCCCTATAGGGCGCCTTATGAGCCACCCTAAGATGACAGTACCCTGAGGGTGGTTCTGCTGGCAGCACTAATATACAATAAAAATAGACAATGCCTAAGACAGTCCTATCAAGGAACCCCACTGTGGGTTTTGAACCCATGACCTCTGGCTCCATGGGCAGTAAAGTAACCAGTGGGCTAAAGCTGCTAATAAACACCTGGCTGGCTACAGGAGGACTGCACGGCACCACACCCACATTCTGCTGTGGTTACCAGGATAGGGTCAACCCATCCATACCCAGGATGCACAGCACATGTAAATCAGCAGTCTACAGATGATCACAAGATGGGGTATGCACCCCACAGCACCTCAGCCTGGTAGGGGGTGCCGACGGTGTGTGTTAGTGGCACAGAGTAGCTACAGACCGTCACAGTGTGCGGGTCCTGTGCTCATCCTGAGAGAGAGGTATGGTGCCCATCACCATTCTCACAGCACCTGGCTGTGCTGAGATAGGCTATGCTGCAGGTCCCCATCAGTGCCAATGTGTGATAGGTAGTCCTTGTAAACACCCCTAGGATATGCCTGTGTTCATCTTTATGTCACATCTAGCCCTTGTGGACTATGATGCACCCAGAAAAGTGCATACCCTGTGTGGGTGCCATGGTCACATGATGTAAGTGAAGGGGGGTGTTGGGACCCACAGGGAGATTACATACCACCACCCAACACACACTCCGGGGCTCAGGGTGGGGGACAGGATCTCCCGCCAACAGATACACTTTCTACCCTCCTCCAATGGTGGCAGTAGAAGGGAACATCACACCACAGTCCTGCTAGGGATCAAACACCCTACAGGGCAGGCAATGCAGAGCAGTACACACCCATAACGCAATAGCAGACAGACAGCAGGTCTGGAAATGCTCAGCTGCCCCCCACCATTATCTGACATTCTTCAGCAGCAAGCCTCCAGCCGCTGCACCCTGCAAGGTGTTCCAGCAAGACATGTACTAGCTGCAGACAGTCTGCCAGCTAGTCCATAGTGCATGGTCCCAGAGGAGATGCATGTAGCCAGAACGGGGATATCAGCATACACACCAAGCAGATAAATCAGTGATTGGGCCCCAAAAGAAAACCCATAAATATCACATGAGAAAAATGCTATTTAGCACTATGGGGGAACCTAGCCATGCCATGGTCACTGCTCAGTCAGGGTGAGAGTGACCTCCCAGCAGGACATGCTATGGCCACCCTGTCCGTGCAGGTGGTACCGGGCACTACAATGTCTGAGCCATTGCCCTATGCCCTGTGCAGATGCGGCCAGGCCAGGACACCCTATCCAGGCTATTCCCACGGTACCTTGCTCCTCATTATGCACATTGGCAGGCCAATACTGGCAACAGTGCTAGCAGTGTGGGCTGTGGAGGGTGTTGGTAGCCACCACACACTGGATAGACAGACACACACTCCCCACACCTATGCCAGCATTGTGCAACTATAGAGGTGTTGGGCAGCCCAGGCCACCACACCAGTCCTGGGCACAGTGCAGGCATGTCTATGGTACGCAATACTGTAGGAGTCACTCCCCAGATTGGTAAACACTGTCAGACACAAAGCTGTAGCACATTCCACAGACATCAGAAAGGTTGCTATGATGCAGCTCACTCCGAAAATTGTACTTAACCTAGGAATTGCTATCTGCCAGTAATCATAGCAACCTTTTGATAGCTGTGTACCATATGCCCAGGTTTAGGGTGGCATTACTATGGTATGCAGGTACTCGTATTGGGAGATGCACACAAAGCCCAAAGTCCTGCCTCTCCAGTAGGCTTTGGATAATGGGGCCTGGGGTGCGGGTGTGTCTTCCCCTGTTGGCTGCTGCTTTACGGCAGAGGTTCCCAACTCCAGTCCTGCAGTGCAAAACACTGTTCGGGTTTTCATGCTGTCCCTCATGAATATGCATGAGATACATCTGCATACCATGGGGGTGGCGCATAGAAATGCAGCACAGGCATCTTTATCAGAGGCAGCATGGAACCTGAATGGTGTTTGGCCCTCCAGGACTGCATTTGGGAGGCTCTGTTCTTGGTAATGTGCATGTTTATGGTGTCTGTGCTCTGTAGGGTAAAATGTAGGTGTTTTGGGCATGTTTACGTCATCTGCAAGAAAGGTTCTGTCTGTATTAGCACGTTGTAGTAGTGGGTAAAATATGAGGACTGGGTTGGCGGAAACCACAGCTGGGACTTGAACCTGTGATCTATCTGCTTCTGAATACACTGGTTTTGTGCACTGCACCACCATGTTATCACAGAGATGGTGCATTCCCTGGTGATACCATGAGGGTTGGTCAGACAGGGCCTGTCTGTTGCAGTGCATGGCACCCACCTACACAGGGCTAGGCCACGGTCTGCTCTGGGCAGCTGCCACTGCCCCCTCCACCACCAGTATCCCTCAGCCACCATGCTGACATGCCCTTCTGCTGGTGGAGCTGGTGGTGCGCAGTCTCAGGCCATCCAGTGTGCAGGTAGGCGGCTGCTTATGGTGTGGGTTCTGGGGTAGGGGTGCCTGCATAGACACCCACGCTCCCCCCAGCCCCGCCTGCCAATGTTCCGTGCCCTTGGGGGTAGCTGTTGGGTACTATCCCCTGTGACACTTTGGGAAACACACTCGTGCCCATGTTGGGCCTTCAGCAGTTGCTGTCTGGCTGCTTCGCTGTTTCAGCATTCGTATGGGCCACCTAGGCATCACCCTAGTCTGCACTGTGGCCCAGCTCCACCACAGCATGTGCCGCGTGCTGCCCTCTGTATCCCCTTCTCCGGCATCTGTCCATTTGCCATTCCGACATGCCCGCCCTGAGGTTGCGGGACATGTGCACGCCATAGGAACCCTGTCCGATGGTGGGGAAAACCCTGAGCAGCGCTATTTCACTGTTGGCTCATTCACCTTGTATGGGGACGGCGTATAGACCCTTCCACGATTTATATCTGTTCTATGGAGCTTACTCGGGGGGGGAGGGGTTGATGTTTCTCATTGATACCACTATTGGCCAGCTTGGTTATTGTTTTTTTCCAGTTTGTTGGGGTCATTTTCAGTGTTTCTGTGCCCTTTTGTTCTGTGCACATGTATCACACTCATCACTGTTTTTTGGTTTCCCTGCCTGGGCTGTACATTGCTGACACTGAAATGGTTTCTCTCCCCTGTAATGTTCATTTAACGGCAGGTTTTCATTCGCGTTGGAATTCAGCTCTTAAAATCAGCGCGTTAGTGTGAGGGGAGCCTCTCCCCGCCCACTCTCCGCCCACCGACCCCTTCTCTCCGCCCTCTCTCCACCTTCTGCGGTGTTTTACCGCGCCACGTGTTATGTAATGTTAACGATCGTTAGCGCATCATAACGCGCGTTATGTACGATTACCGCAGTTTAGTAAACATAGCCCTATGTTCCTTGATCTTAAGAAGCAAATGTTTCAGATCAGTAATGTGGTATCATCAGCATAGCGAAGATTGTTGATGAGTCTCCCACCTATCTTCACACCTCTGTTGTCTTCATACAGTCCTGCTTCTCTGATGATTTGTTCTGCATATAAATTAAACAGGTAGGGGAAAGTATGCAGCCTTAATATATACCTATGCTGATTTTAAACCATTCTTTCTCCTTGTTCTGTTCAAATTGTTGCTTCTTGATCAATGTAAAGCTTGTACAAAAGAACGATCAGGCATGTTGGTATATTCATAATGTGGCCCAGAGTTTCTTATGGTTTACACAGTCAAAAGCCTTGCTGTAGTTAATAAAACACATACATATATTCTTTTGGTATTCTTTAGTGTTTTCAAGGATCCATCTCACGTCCGCAATGATGTCTCTCATTCCTCACCCTTTCCTGAACCCTGCTTGCACTTCAGGCAGTTCTCATTCCAGGTATAGTTGTAGTCTCTTTCTGAATAATCTTCAGTAGAGTTTTGCTGGCATGTGGGATCAGAGCAGTTGTGCAATAATTTCCACAGTGAGTTGGATCACTTTTCTTTAGTACTGGTATAAACACAGATCTTTTCCAGTCAGTGGGCCATGATGTTGTCTTCCAAATTTCCTGGAAGAGCCTTGTAAGTATGGTAACAGTTGCATCAGATTGCTATAGTACTTCAATGGGAATGCCATCAATGTCTGGTGCTTTGTTCTTTGATAAGACTTTCAATGCCGCTTCGACTTCTTCTTTCATCACTAATGGTTCCTGATCATAAGGTACAGGTTGAAACGGCTGTTGGTCCATTTGATCTTTATCATATAATAAGGGGTATCTTTACAACGCAGTGATAGTGGCCTCCATGCAGTATCAGAGCCGTGATCCCATTGAATTCAATGTGGCCACGGCTCTGATATCGCATGGAGGCCGCTACTGCTGCTTTGTAAACATACCCTGTCAGACGGGTGCCTGAGTGAGAATGTTCACAGTCTTGGCAAAGGCATATATTAATATGATTTGCAAGGGATTGTGGGAAATGTAGTCCATTCACACCAGACACAGCCATTCACAATAATTAGTTGTGCTTGAGTGTAAAGCCAATAAGATATTTATTTATGGGGTTATTTCTCCCAACACAGATATGCTTGGTAGCACATAAAACAGGATGCTTGCTTTCAGTGTTAACTTAGAAAAACAAAATCAGGAAAACAACAGTTGAACTTGTCAGGCAATCAAAACAAAAGAATAAAGACCAGGATGGTAACAGAATGGTCTTTTCTGTAGGCTCTAGCTAATATTTTCTTAGCAGTGCATCAAACAACAAGCAAAACCCACAAAGTAGGGAAAACTGTTCTTCTCAGGTTAACTTCTTATATCTTCACACATAGACTCAGAAGTGATTCCCTCAGAGCTCACAAGCAATTAGGTAAGGCTCAATTGCTAGCAGTTATCCAGCTGAAACCCCTTAGCTGGCTTACTTTCTACTGCATGGCTCAAATTCTACTCAGGAGCTTTTCTGAGTAGATTAAAGAACAAGTTTGTATTTCTTTGTGATGGTTGTTGTACTTTGTAACAGTAAATTACCAAAGGAGTTTAGACAGAGAGCAATCCATGTATTCACAGCTTGTATCTAAGACCTCTCCCCCTTCTTCAACAATCATGGGTTCAATATCATGGATTGGCACAGAGGAATTTCTCAATGGAGCATTCTCAGGAGAATACTTGTTTCCCTGCTGTCTTTCAAGGGTATAGCTAGGGCATAGATCAGTGTTCATATCTGAGCTTCCATTGCTGTTAGAGTTCCTCTCTAAATAGCCTGGCCAGTATGTAGTCCAGTTCTTATGTCCAGCCTTCCAATCCAGATCCCTGGACACTGGATCTCTCCTCACATACCTTCTGGCACGGGTCCTAGGGTCCCTTCCAAGTGCAGCTGTCTCCCTCACAGGTACCGTCTGGAGATTCCTAGCTCTGCAGCACCACTCCTCTGGTTTTCCCCAGTCCAATGGTGTATGCTGGCCTTTTGAATGCCTCCCAGTATACGTACTGCTATGGACTCCTTTAGACCTCCCAAATGCTTTTCTCTTCTTTCTTCCAAAGGGTTTCTTGCCCTCTCTGTCCGTCCGGTCTGGCTTCTGTTTCTGATGATCCTCCAGATGATGAAGCTGTCCAAGATCAAGAAGATGATTCTCTGTAGAATAAACTCTACCTTTATTCTGCTTAGATGAGTGCTCCACCCTAGCACAGCGCAGCTGTGCTGAATCAGGCCCTGCCCTTTGAGATGAGTGCTTGGGGATTACCTCATAGCCCTCCTGATTGAACACACGTTTCCCCACTTCAGCTCCTCTAATGGCTGTTGGAAACCTGGTGCATTCTGGGACTGGTAGTCTTTTATGGAAAAATTATGTTTTCTTATTTCTACCAGAACTGACAGGTTGCTTGTTTAGAGTCACTTCACCTTTACTATAGCTCCTTCCTGAGCTATGATAAGCTTCCTTATCACAACCCCAAACTCTGTATATTCTTTCCACCTTTTCCTGAACTTCTCAGCATCATTCAACATGGATCCTTGAGCATCACTGTATATAGCCCATCTTGTACATAGCTCAAACCACTCTAGCGCACAACACAACACACATTGTACATAGCTCAAACCAATCTAGCACACAATACAACACACACTCAACTAAATTTCTCCCTCACTGCATGTTTAACACTCTCACTTTACCCGATTGTTTGCTGTGATACCACCTTAATTACTAAGATAAGGCGGTTTAGAAATACTGTTAAATAAATAAATAAATAAATCTTGTAACATTCCTATTCGAGGCTGGAATTTTTTCTTTAACTGTTATAGCTTTGCGAAAGCCGATATTGTTCTTCCTCTAATAGTTTCTGCTTCTATTTCCTTGCATGCATTATTGTAATACTTCTCCTTGTCTTGTCTTGCTGCATTTTGGAAATCTCTTTTGAGTTCTATGATTGCATCTCTTTCTCCTCTGGCTTTAGCTTCTTTGTGTTTCTGGGCAATTTTCAGAGTTTCTTCGATCATCCATTTTGCCATTTTGCTTTTACATCTTTTGTAGACAACCTTCTTGATGTCAGCCCATAACTCTTTGTGAGCTCTGTCATTTGCATCTAAAGCAGCAAATCGATTTTTCAGGCAGTTTTTAAATTCTGGTGGTAGTATTTTCTCAAGGTCATATTTTGCTACATTCTTTTTCAACTTTAGCTTTGGTTTACATACTAGTAGTTGGTGACCTGTACCACAGTCAGCTCCAGGTTTTGTCTTTGTTGATGTCATAAAGCTTTTCCATGATTGGCTTCCATAGATGTAGTCAATTTGATTTTTGTACAATCCACTGGGTGAAGTCCATGTGTAAAGTTGCCGCTTGTGTTACTGAAAGAAGGTGTTTGAGATGAATAGATCATTGGTCTTGCAGAATTCTATCAGTTTTTCTCCAGCTTCATTTCTGTTGCCCAAGTCCATATTTTCCATCCACTTTGCTTCTTCTTTGTTACCAACTTTTGTGTTCCAGTCACCCATGACAATCAGGATATCTTGTTTTGCATGTTCTGTCAATTTAGCTTGTACTTGTTCATAGAACTCATCAACTTCATCCTCTTCTGCAGCAGTTGTTGGGACATATACTTGAATTATGGTTGTGTTGATGGGCATTCCTCATTGACAAATAGAAATTAAGCACTCAATGATTGTATTTGCATTTCATTACAGTTCTTGCTAGTTTCTTCGTAATTATAAATACAACACCATTTCTTCTTTGTCTTTCATTTCCAGCACAGTAGACCGTGTGATCATCAGATCCAAAGTGTCCGCTGCCAGTTCATTTCAGTTTGCTGACACCCAACAGATCGTGTTGTACACGTTCCATTTCATTCTAGACCACCTCCAACTTCCTTTGGTTCATGCTTCACATGTTCCATGTCCCAGTATGTAAGACATCTTTGCAGCTTCTGAATTTCATTTCATGCGCAGCTATATCAGCAGTCATACATCCTGAGGGCTTTCATCCAACCGCATCATAATTGCTATCTTTACTCTGAAAAGTCTTCAACTCCTCCCCAGTAGCTAATTGAGTGCCTTCTGACCTTGGGGTGTCATCTTCCAGAACTATAGTGCAATTGTTTTGTTGTGACTATCCACTGGGCTTTCATGGCAAGATATGGAAGTAGATTGCCAGAACTTTCTTCCGCGCAGTTTAATTTAGTGTTGTTGCCATAGTCACAGAAATGTGATCCTCCACTGCCAATACCGCCCCATTCTGCAGCTGCCCAGATGGGTGGTTTGTCTTGGTCTGGCACCTCAGCTGAGACCTGTCCATCTTGGGAGGCCCTGCCAGTAGTTAAGCTACCGATAGCTTAGCCCTCAGCATCACTGATGCACAGAAGCCCTCACAGCACAACAAGCTGCAAACCAAGCTACACACAGAGACTTAGAACAGCACTTTTAGAACACATTTAAAAGAGGGTAACTGTTTTTTGTCTAAAAGGACAGCTGAGGAACATGCAGAGACTTTAGTAGGTCTTTCACTTTTACTTCAACAGATACCACAGCTCCACCTACTAACAATGGCTAGGACAAATCATATTGCCAAAGCTGTTGTCCCCATTACAGCTTCTGCCTCTGTCCAGACAGAGATTCCAATGCCAGTTGAAGGATCAGTTCCATGTGCAGGATGTCTGCATGCTGAAGCTCTCAGAAAACAGGTGGAGGAGCTCAGAGAAGAGGTGGTGAGGCTAAGGAGCATTCAAAACAGTGAGACATACATTAATGTGATGCTTTTTGAAACATTCAAGCTCTCCAACAGAGGTGAAGATGGGAGCCTACAGAATGATGAAAGTTGGACACAAGTCACCAGGGCCTACAGAATCACCAATCCAACTCCTCCAGCCTTTGAAATGAAGAACCATTGTGCAGCCCTGGAAGTGGAGGAGGTGAAAGCATCCCTGGAAAGGGAAGAACCAGAGCTCAAGCACCCCAAAGTTGCAGAATCAGTGACCATGAGGAAGTAAAGGGTAGTAGTGGTTGGTGACTCTCTTCTGAGGGGTACTGAGGCATCCATCTTCTGACCAGATTTGATATCCAGAGAGGTATGCTGTCTGACAGGTGCCAAAATCAGAGATGCTATGGAGAGTTTGCTGAAATTCATCAAGCCTACTGACTATTACCCGATGTTGCTCATCCATTTCGGCCAAATGATGCTGCCAGGTATCCCTCTGAGTATATCAAAAGTGACTTCATGGCTCTGGGGCAGAGGGTGAAGCAGATAGGTGCATGGGTGGTGTTCTCTTCAATCCTCCCTGTTGAGGGTAAAGGCCAAGGTAGAGACACTTGCATCCTAGAGATAAATGCATGGCTGTGTGGATGATGTCATTGACAGTGTTTTGATTTCCTAGACAATGGGATGATATTCCAAGGGCTGCAGAGCAGAGATGGCATCCATCAGTCCAAGAAGAGTTAACATATCTTCAGTAGTAGCATGGCTAACCTACTGAAGAGGGCTTTGAACTAGATCCATTGGGGATGCGTGAAGGTAGCCTCCCTAGGTAAGTGAAAGCCCCAAGGTAATAGAAACATTAAATACCTCTAGAGAAATGGGTAAAAGGAGCAACATCTGGAAAGCGGTGTGTACAAATGCCCCTTAGCAAGGGAAATAAGATCCCAGATGTTGAGCTTTAATGGAAGAGGCTGACTTGGATTTAGTGGTGGTTACAGAGACATGCTCATGGACAACCATGACTGAGATGTAATTATACCTGGCTATATTTTATTCAGAAAGAACAGGGTAGAAAGAAGGGGAGGAGGAGTGGAACTATATGTAAAAAATAATATTAAAGCTTGTCAGACGGCTGCCTGGGTGAGAATGTTCACAGTCCTGGCAAGTGCATATGTCAATATGATTTGCAAGGGATTGTGGGCAATGCAGTCCATTCACACCCGACACAGCTGCTCACAATAATTTAGTTGTGCTCAAGTGTAAAGCCAATAAGATATTTATTTATGGGGTTATTTCTCCCAACACAGATATGCTTGGTAGCACATAAATCAGGTTACTTGCTTTCAGTGTTAAACTTGAAAAAACAAAATCAGGAAAACAACATTTGAACTTGTCAGGCAATCAAAGCAAAAGAAATAAGACTTGGTTGGTAACAAACTGGTCTTTTCTGTAGGCTTTAGCTAATATTTTCTTAGCAGTGTATCAAACAACAAACAAAAGCCACAAAGAAGAGAAAAACTGTTCTTTTCAGGTTAACTTCTTATATCCTCCCACATAGATTCAGAAGTGATTCCCTCAGAGCTCACAAGCAATTAGGTAAGGCTCAATTGCTAGCAGTTACCCAGCTGAAACCCCTTAGCTGGCTTGCATTCTACTGCGTGGCTAAAAATCCTACTCAGGAGCTTTTCTGAGTAGATTAAATAACAAGTTTGTATTTCTTTGTGATGGTTGCTGTACTTTGTAACAGAAAATTACCAAAGGAGCTTAGACAGAGAGCAGTCCATGTAAACACAGCCTTCATCTGCAATCTCTCCCTCTTCTTCAACAATCATAGGTTCAATATCATGGACTGGCACAGATGAATTTCTCAATGGAGCACTTTCAGGAGAATACTTGTTTCCCTGCTGTCTTTCAAGGTTATAGCTAGGGCATAGATCAGTGTTCATACCTGAGCTTCCATTGCTGTTAGAGTTCCTCTCTATATAGCCTGGCCAGTATGTAGTCCAGTTCTTATGTCCAGCCTTCCAATCCAGATCCCTGGACACTGGGTCTCTCTTCACATACCTTCTGGCATGGGTCTTAGGGTCCCTTCCAAGTGCAGCCGTCTCCCTCACAGCTACCGTCTGGAGATTCCTAGCTCTGCAGCACCATTCCTCTGGCTTTCCCCAGTCCAATGGTGTATGCTGGCCCCTGGAATGCCTCCCAGTATACGTACTGCTCCGGACTCCTCTAGATCTCCCAAAGGCTTTTCTCTTCTTTCTTCCAAAGGGTTTCTTGCCCTCTCTGTTCGTCCGGCTTGGCTTCTGCTTCTGATGATCCTCTAGATGAAACTGAGGATATCCAAGCTGATCATGAAGATGATGATGATTCTCTGTAGAATAAACTCTACCTTTATTCTGCCTAGATGAGTGTTCCACCCTAACACAGCGCAGCTGTGCTGAATCAGGCCATGCCCTTTGAGATGAGTGCTTAGGGATTACCTCATAGCCCTCCTGATTGAACACACGTTTCCCCACTTCAGCTCCTCTAATGGCTGTTGGAAACCTGGTGCATTTCTGGGACTGGTAGCCTTTTATGGGAAAATTCTGTTTTCTTATTTCTACCAGAACTGACAGGTTGCTTGTTCAGAGTCACTTCACCTTTCCTATAGCTCCTCCCTGAGCTATGATAAGCTTCCTTATCACATACCCCCCTGCTTAAGTTATTGCGGACTGGTTTACCTGGTGAAACTTCTTTCCTACAGTCCGTAATACCTACGAGAGTGTTCTATTTTTGAAGCTCACTTACTTCCTGACTGGCTTCAGGGTCATTATTATTTACAGGCCTCTCCTTCCAAGACTTAAGTACATTAATATGGTAGGTCTGCCTACGCCCTCTTGCATTTTCTACCATATAAGACACTGGGCTCACTTGTTTAACAACCTTCCATGGCCCTTTCCACTGTACTTCAAATTTTGTGGCAGTTCCTGCTACTTGAACCAAAACCTTTTCACCAATGCTTAATTGGCGGCTTTTGGCCTTCCTATCATACCACCCTTTCTGGCGCACTTGACTGTCCTGCAGGTTCCTCTCAGCAACCTGCGAGGTCCTTTTTAAACGTGCCCTCAGGTCACGTAGAAACTGTGGCACCTCCTGACTTCCTGGTTCAGGATCAATCCATTGTTCCCTCAAAATATCTAACAAACCCCGTGGAGCCCTACCATATATCAATTCATATGGGGTTACACCTAGGGACACCTGAATTCTTTCCCTGCAGGCCTAAAGAGCTGAAACTCTGGGGCACGTAAGTCACACTCATTTGAGTGATTTTTAAACTATCAACACTGCTTCATTACTTATATGAATTAACTGCACCCCTAACAATAGTTGAATGTATAGTTCTGTTTAAATCATCCGATTGCAGCAGCACCACTCTCTACAGCTAGGATTATCCTCCTGCCTCTCATAAAAATACTAATTTAAAGGGTAGAAATTCATGTTTGGGACTAGAATCCAAGATCAGTGTTGGGCACTCTAGTGACTAGTTCCCTCTGGATACTGTTGTTAGCTTCCAGCGTTTACAGGCCATATTAGGTATTACCATGTTTGTCCAGATCGATACTGTAAACCCAGGGATATGCCAGTGTTGTTAACTACCATCGTTTATAGGCCATATTTGGTATTACCATGTTTGTCCAGATTGATACCTTAAACCCAGAGATATGCCAGTGCTGATGCTATGTTAGAGCAATGTCATCTTTAGCTAGATAAGAACATAGGGACTTGGGATGTACCATAGTGGGTCAGACCAAGAGTTCATCAACAGATCCAGCTGCACACACACGAAACAGGCTCCCTCCACGGGACAGGCTCCCGCACCGCGACAAACCCAGCTCCACATCCACGGGACAGACCCCCGCAACAGGGCGACCACCACAGATCTGGCTCCACCTCCACGGGACAGGCTCCCTCCACGGGACAGGCTCCCGCACCGCGACAGATCCAGCGTCACATCCACGGGACAGGCCCCCGCACCAAGACGACCGCCACAGATCCAGCTCCACATCCACGGGACAGGCTCCCTCCACGGGACAGGCTCCCGCACCGCGACAGACCCAGCTCCACATCCACGGGACAGGCCCCCGCACCAAGGCGACCAACACAGATCCAGCTCCACACACACGGGACAGGCTCCCTCCACGGGACAGGCTCCCGCACCAAGGCGTCCGCCACAGATCCAGCTCCACATCCACGGGACAGGCTCCCTCCACGGGACAGGCTCCCGCACCAAGGCGTCCACCACAGATCCAGCTCCACATCCACGGGACAGGCTCCCTTCACGGGACAGGCTCCCGCACCACATCAGATCCAGCTCCACATCCAAGGGACAGGCTCCCTCCACGGGACAGGCTCCCGCACCGCAACAGATACAGCTTCACATCCAAGGGACAGGCTCCCTCCACGGGACAGGCTCCCGCACCGCAACAGATACAACTTCACATCCCCAGGACAAGCCCCTGCAACAAGAACAGCTCTCCTCAAAAAAGCAAACAGACGAAAACCTAAGGACACAGGCGTCGCCCTATCAGAACATCACAAGCTATCAACATGCACACCACATACTTCCTCCCACTATACCTACTAGTCACACAACTCCTCCCACCAACTACACACCCCCACTCCCCCCAAACAAACACACCATGGTACCCACCAACTGCACTGCCATATCTCGGTCCACAACACACACACAAAGAGACACTCGCAACCTCCCAAACAAAGAGACAAAACAGACACAAATCAAACCCCAACACCGGCCCTAAGGAAGCACACGTCGCAACAACCTCTTCCACAAAGAAAACATCAATTGAGCTCATAAACGCCAGATCCATCTGCAACAAGATACACACTCTGGTAGACCACATTGAAGAGCGACAGCCAGACATAATATGCATCACAGAGACATGGCTCAACCCTACCGACAGTGTACTACTCAACCAACTAGTACCGAACAACTACTCAGCATACAACTGCCCACGCATCCACAAGCGTGGAGGAGGAGTCCTAATAATAGCAAAAACAGAGCTCAAGTTCAAGACACTGAATCTCACAGATACAAAGCAGTGTAACACAATTAGCATCAAGAACAAGAATATTGCAATCTGCCTAACCTACAGAGCACCCGTGCTCCACCCGACGAACTAGCCTTCATACTCGAAGAAGCCTGTGCCATAACATCAAACAACAAACCAGCACTACTAATCGGAGACTTCAACCTCAAGTCCGCCAATACAAAAGATGCAGAGGCCTTCCTTCAGGCAATGTCATCACTTCAATTCACACAGATAGTCAATGCACCAACACACAGACTAGGATCATCCCCAGACCTCATCTTCGCATCAAACTACCTAACTTCAAGAGACCTAATCTCTACACCCACCATCACCCCAGTACCATGGTCTGACCATTACTTAATCGAGACAAATCTGCAATCACAAGAAGACTGGACAAGCGAAAGAGCAAACTTCCCACACACAAAAAGACGATTCAAGTCCTTTGACAAGGACGAATTCATCCAGGACACAATACAACACTTGAACATTGACTCAGAGGACCTGGAGGAACAAGTTTCCAACTGGAACAAGGTCCTAGCTAACGCCGCCAAACCATCCGTTGACAGGACCAAGAAACAACACCACAACAAGAGACAAAACAAACCATGGTACTCAGCAAAAATACGACAGGAAAAGAGGGAGCTCAGGAAAATTGAACGGAGATGGAGAAAAAAAAAAACTACTTCCGACCAACATCTTTACCTAACAAAGCAAAAACAATACAATGAACACATCAACCAATCAAAGAGAGAATTCCACACAAACCTGATAAATTCTTCCATCAACAAACCCAGAGAACTTTTCGAAATAGTAAAAACCCTGACAAAAGAGCAAGCAGCAGAAAGAGAAATACAAGTGGATCCACAGATATTCGCCGACCACATCAAAGACAAATTTCACTCCACAGAGCGCTCAACACCCAGTAGAACCAACAGAACGAACGTCCACCCCAAAACCTGGGGCACATTCCACTCACCCTCAAAAGAGCAGATATCAGACATCATCTCCACAATCAACACAAGCACTGCTCCTACAGACCCTTGCCCAGTGTCATGGGTCAAAGCCACCAAAGCAAGCCTCATACCAAACATTCATAAAATGGTACACAACTCACTCACTCAAGGACTCATGCCACAGCAAGTAAAGCTTGCCTCAGTAAGACCAATCACAAAGAAAACTTCTCTCGACAAAAAGGACCCAGCAGCATACCGACCAATCTCCAGCATACCCTTCCTCGCAAAAATAATCGAAAAGACGGTTCAACTACAACTTCAGGAACACATTGACGAACACGGAACTCTCGACGACAACCAACACGGATTTCGTCCCAACCATGGAGTCGAAACTCTCCTGATCTACCTCTTCGACAGCATCATAAGAATAATTGACGACATCAGGAATGGAATTATAATGATCTTCATCGACATCTCCTCAGCGTTCGACACAGTTGATCACAATATACTCCTGGAGAGACTGAAGAACACTGGTATACACGGTACCACTCTAAAATGGTTCCACTCGTACCTAACAGAAAGACAGCTACAGGTCAAGGTGGGACAGGACACCTCCCGGCCCATAAACGTCCAACAAGGAGTACCACAAGGATCCGCACTCTCAGCACTCCTTTTTAACATCTACATCCAACCAATATGCAACATTATGAAAGAGAACAACATCCAATACACAATATACGCAGACGATATAATGGTATACTCCCCGATATCAATCGAAAACCCGGACTTCTCTAAGATAGCAGACTGCCTTACCCAAATGGCGAAGTGGTGCCAAAACAACAATCTAGCTATAAACTACAACAAGACTGAAGCTTTAATCATCACTCGAAACCAAAGCTTCACACACCCACCAAACATAAAGATACAAAGCACCACGATACCGATAAGATCGGAGGTGAGATACCTTGGGGTTACTCTGGACAGTAAACTCAACCTCAAACCACACATAGACAAAACAATCCAAAAAGCATATTACAGGATGCGAATCATCAGGAGACTGAAACCACTCCTCGCTCCAGAACACTTCCGTACAGTCTGTCAAGCACTGATAACCCCAATACTGGACTTCTGCAATCCGATATACCTCGGACTACCAAAACAAGCTCTCAAACCACTACAGCTGGCACAAAACACTGCAGCTCGAATCATATCCGGAGCCGCAAGGCAGGAGCACATCACACCTACACTAAAGGACTTACACTGGCTCCCAATCATTGCTCGCATCAGATACAAGACTATCATAAACCTATTTAAGATAAAAGAACACACATCAGCCAACAGCCTCCACCTGCTCATACAACCGGAAACCAGCGCACGTCCCAGAAGAAGTCAAACACGCAACCGAGTCAGCACCCCAAATGAGTACAAGCACACACGCAAGGACACAACAGACAGAGCTCTCTCCATGGCTGCTCCAACAATATGGAACAATCTACCGGACGATCTAAGGGCAACTCCAGACCTCAAAGACTTCAGAAAACAACTGAAAACCATGTTGTTCATAGAGCACTATGGTCACATCACATAACCTAAGAGAATGGATAACAGCACTCCAATCCTCCCAAACAACTGAATATATATAAAATATGATTCTAGCACCACTGTAAATAGCCCACCCTGTATATAGCTCAAACAAATCAAGCACCCAACACATCCCTCACACAACTAAGTTTTATCCTCACTGCATGTACAACACACACACTTTACCTGATTGCTTGCTGTGATACCACCTTGATTATTAAGATAAGGCGGTTTAGAAATACTGTTAAATAAATAAATAAATAAATATAAGGCAAAGGGCAATAACATATCCCATTCTTTTACCTCTCCTGCTAACCCCCTTCTCAACATTTGTTTGAGAGTTTGGTTGAATCTCTCCACCAAACCGTTTGATTGTGGATGGTAGGCTGAGGTTTTCACGTGATGAATGCCAAAGGCATCCCAGACCTGGGCCAAATATTTGGATACAAAATTGGACCCTCGGTCAGTCAACACCTCTCTTGGGAATCCCACTTCACAAAACAATTTTACTAGCTCTAAAGCTATTGTTTTTGCAGAAACATTCCTCAATGGTATGGCCCAGGGAAACCTTGTTGCCTGATCTACCATAACTAGGATGTATTGGAAACCTCGGGGCATTTTGACTAATGGGCCTACAATATCCATGGCAATGCGACCAATTGGGTCTGTGATAATTGGCATGGGAATCAATGGCACCACCGGTGGGTGAGCCGCTGTAACTCGCTGACATGCTGGACATGCAGCACAAAACTGGGCAGTTTCTTTGAAAATACCTGGCCAGTAAAAACGCATAAGTATTTGATCCAGCGTTCCTTGCATCCCTTTATGACCTCCAACTGGATGATCATGTGCTAACCTAAGTACTAGCCCTTTGAAAGTTGTGGGTACCACCAATTGTTTACGTATGGTCCCATTCCTGGGGTCCTGACTCTCTCTATATAATATATCATTATCTAGTCTGAATCTGGGCAACTCCTCCCTGACCTCATGAGCATACTTAAAAGCTCGGGTGAGAGCTTGATCAGCTTGCTGCTCTTGTGGAAAGTTAGGAAACTTTGCCACTAACTCAGCTGGCACCCAGGGTAAACTCTGACCAGCTAACATCTCAGCCCTACCCTGTGCTCTGCAAAGTCTCTCACGCCGCTTTTGTGCTTTCAACTTTCTTACTTTACCAGATGATGGGGTTATTAAATCATCATGAGAGGGTAAGTCTCCTAATAACTCTGCCTGCTCCCCCTCCTCCTTCCGCTGGCTCTCTACCCTAGCCTGCGAGCGGATGGATACAAGGCCCCTCTTATTACCTATATTTTGGCCTTCTGGAAGCTTAACCATCTTTTTAGCCAGGGACTGAGGATTTCCAAAGAAAGGCCCGGGAGCTATTTCCATTAATCCTTCTCCCTCCTTCTTTCCTAGCCCTTCCACTAGACCCTGCTTAAATCTTGGCCAGTCCTTTCCTAGAACCAAATCAAAGGGTAGCCTAGGCACCACTGCTAACAGGACTTCCTCTTGTTCCCCCAGGCACTTAACCTTTAGCCTATAGGTGGGATATGATGTTGCAGCACCATGAATGCATCTGATGTGAACTTGGCTTTCAGGGGTTCTAGGCACAAATCCTTCTTGGGCCTCTATTTTCTTCCAAAGCCTTTTTGACATCATACTCTGGTCTGCCCCAGAGTCTAACAAAGCATTTGTGGTAATTCCTTGCACATCAACCATCAAAAGAAATCCTTCTTTGGGCTGTTTTAAATCCACACCCATTAAGCTAGTATGTGTCTGACATCCCTTTTCTAAATGTCCCCATTTTCCACACTTGAAACATTTCTTTCTATTCCACTGTGTCATCTGGTTTGATACAGTACATTCATTTTCAGAAACATTTTTAATTATTTTCTTTTCTGATACAGCACATCTTGCCTCAGCACCAATCTTCAGAGGGCCACCCATTCTATGGCAAGCCTGCGTGGCTTCCAAAAATCTCTGCTAGCATGGTTACCTCTCCAAGAATTTGGCAATTTTGCTGTATAAGGAAAGTGTGCAAATCTTTAGGCACCACAGACATAAATTGTTCAAGCATAATAATGTCTAATAACATTTCTACCGTCTTTTGCTCAGGCTCCAACCATTTTACAGCTAATCCTCTGATTCTCTGACTCAGAGCCCTGGGTGTCTCACCCACTCTTAATGTAGTAGCTCTAAACATTCGCCTATACTCTGAAATAGACAACCCTAGGCGATCTCTAATAGCAGCCTTTACATCCTTATAATTCAAAGCCTGGGCTGCTGGCATTGCTCTATAAGCTGCAAGCGCCTCTCCAGTTAATGAGGCAGCCAGCCTTACTGCCCACTGGGTCTCTGGCCATGCTAATGCTTGTGCCACTCTTTCAAAAGACTCTAGAAAATCATCAACATTATCATCTGGAGTTAGTTTCCCAAAACTAAATGCCCCAATTCCTTGATTGAGTCCCACACTGTCCACATGTGGTGTACCAGTATTTACTGCTGGTCTTGCATCTGGTCCACTTTGGTTCTGCAGCTTAACTAGGGCTTGCACCAGATCAAGCACTGGCCTCTGCTGGTCCATTAAGGCTTTCATAGCAGTGTCCTGAGCTTGCTGTGCTAGCTCCTGCTGCCTGCTAAACTGGGCTGCCATCCAGCTAGCCATCTCCCTCGGATCCATTTTGATCCCTGCAAGAAACAAAGAAAAAAACAAAGTGCACCACCTTCCAAACAGGTGTTTTTTTTTTCTACTTTTTTTTTCTCAATTACCCCTGTGCCTTACTCCCATCCACCACTAGACATGCCAAGGTACTTGTTACCTTATGCTAGTGATGAATCCAGCACTGCACAGGGTCTTTTCCTCCTGGGACAGCTACCTGGAACATCCACTTCTCCTCCAAAGTGCCGTTGAGGGAAAATCTTTTTTTTCCAGCTTTAAACTTGAACTTTAGTTGTAATCCTTAGTAAGTAAATCCCTTCATGCAAAAGCAATCTGAAAAACTATGCCATTTGTCAGACGGCTGCCTGGGTGAGAATGTTCACAGTCTTGGCAAGTGCATATGTCAATATGATTTGCAAGGGATTGTGGGCAATGCAGTCCATTCACACCCGACACAGCTGCTCACAATAATTTAGTTGTGCTCAAATGTAAAGCCAATAAGATATTTATTTATGGGGTTATTTCTCCCAACACAGATATGCTTGGTAGCACATAAATCAGGATACTTGCTTTCAGTGTTAAACTTGAAAAAACAAAATCATGAAAACAACATTTGAACTTGTCAGGCAATCAAAGCAAAAGAAATAAGACCTGGTTGGTAACAAACTGGTCTTTTCTGTAGGCTTTAGCTAATATTTTCTTAGCAGTGTATCAAACAACAAACAAAAGCCACAAAGAAGAGAAAAACTGTTCTTTTCAGGTTAACTTCTTATATCCTCCCACATAGATTCAGAAGTGATTCCCTCAGAGCTCACAAGCAATTAGGTAAGGCTCAATTGCTAGCAGTTACCCAGCTGAAACCCTTTAGCTGGCTTGCATTCTACTGTGTGGCTAAAAATCCTACTCAGGAGCTTTTCTGAGTAGATTAAATAACAAGTTTGTATTTCTTTGTGATGGTTGCTGTACTTTGTAACAGAAAATTACCAAAGGAGTTTAGACAGAGAGCAGTCCATGTAAACACAGCCTTCATCTGCAATCTCTCCCTCTTCTTCAACAATCATAGGTTCAATATCATGGATTGGCACAGATGAATTTCTCAATGGAGCACTTTCAGGAGAATACTTGTTTCCCTGCTGTCTTTCAAGGTTATAGCTAGGGCATAGATCAGTGTTCATACCTGAGCTTCCATTGCTGTTAGAGTTCCTCTCTATATAGCCTGGCCAGTATGTAGTCCAGTTCTTATGTCCAGCCTTCCAATCCAGATCCTTGGACACTGGGTCTCTCTTCACATACCTTCTGGCACGGGTCTTAGGGTCCCTTCCAAGTGCAGCCGTCTCCCTCACAGGTACCGTCTGGAGATTCCTAGCTCTGCAGCACCATTCCTCTGGCTTTCCCCAGTCCAATGGTGTATGCTGGCCCCTGGAATGCCTCCCAGTATACGTACTGCTCCGGACTCCTCTAGATCTCCCAAAGGCTTTTCTCTTCTTTCTTCCAAAGGGTTTCTTGCCCTCTCTGTTCGTCTGGCTTGGCTTCTGCTTCTGATGATCCTCTAGATGAAACTGAGGATATCCAAGCTGATCATGAAGATGATGATGATTCTCTGTAGAATAAACTCTACCTTTATTCTGCCTAGATGAGTGCTCCACCCTAACACAGCGCAGCTGTGCTGAATCAGGCCCTGCCCTTTGAGATGAGTGCTTAGGGATTACCTCATAGCCCTCCTGATTGAACACACGTTTCCCCACTTCAGCTCCTCTAATGGCTGTTGGAAACCTGGTGCATTCTGGGACTGGTAGTCTTTTATGGGAAAATTCTGTTTTCTTATTTCTACCAGAACTGACAGGTTGCTTGTTCAAAGTCACTTCACCTTTCCTATAGCTCCTTCCTGAGCTATGATAAGCTTCCTTATCACAAGCTATAGAATTACAGGGCTTAAAAGGGAGAGAGGAGGCACTGTGGGTTAAGATAAAAAGAGGGAAATAAAAATCTTTTTGCATTGGCATGATATACAGACCCCCCTCACGGGGAGAAGAAGTGGACAGAGATTTAACAGAAGACATACGCAGCATTGCCAGGAAAGGAGAAGTGCTACTGTTAGGTAATTTCAATATGCCTGATGTTGATTGGCACATCCCTGCTGCGGTGTCAACTAGAAGTATGGAGATCCTTGATTCTCTACAGGAAGAACAATTCAGGCAACTGGTAACAGAACTCACAAATGAAGGGGCCATACTGGACTTGGTGCTTACCATGGTGAAAGTGTTTCTGATGTTATAATCGGAGATCATCTAGCATCCAGTGATTGCCTGAGGGTGTGGTCCAGTATTAGGATTAAGGGTGACAAAATCCATTCAAAAGCAAGGGTCTTAGACGTTAGGAAAGCTAACTTTGCCAAGATGGGCCAATTCCTCAAGGAGTTGTTAGCGGGATGGGAACACCTGGGGGATGTAGAAAAACAGTGAGCAAAACTGAAAGAGGATATTTTAAGGACAACCCACCTTTCTGTTAGAAAGGTAAATAAAGGTAAAAGGAAAAGGAGGTTGCTTTGCTTCTCAAAAGATGTAGCTGAAAAGGTGAAGAAAAAGGGGGAGTCCTTCACAAAGTACAAGCAGTCACAGAGAAAGGAACACAAACATCTATATTTGGACAAACTAAGAGAAGCTAGCAAAGTAATCAGGAAAGCAAAGATACAATTGGAAGAAAAAATAGCTAATGCAGTAAAATGGGGGGACAAGATATTTTTCAGGTATGTCGGTGAGAGGAGGAAGTGCAAAGGTGGTATCGTCATACTCAAGAGTGAAGGGGAAGAATATGTAAAAGCTGATGTGGATAAAGTGGAATTATTTAAATATTTCTGTTTTGTGTTCACAGATGAAGAGCCAGGAGCAGGACCTTAGAAAATACCCACAAATAGAACAACACCTACCAACACCTACCTACACCTACCAACATCCTCCCTCCTCTTCCCCCTACCTTCCCTCCTCTTCCCCTTACCTTTCCCCTACCTTCCTCACTTCCCCCTCCACTCTGCCCCCTAGCCTAGCACCTGCCCTAGAGCTTCCTCACACCATCTCCCGCATTCAACCAGCCCCTCTCTCTATCTTCCTCACTTCTCCCTCCATCCTGCCCCTAGCCTTGCACCGTCTCTTGAACTTCTTCACACCATCCCCCACATTCAACCAGCCCCCTCTCTTTAAGGCAACCCCACCCTCGCTTCTGCCATACTATCTCCACTATACCTCGTTCTCTAATACTCCTTCTCCTTCTCTCATCTGGTAACATCAATCCCAACCCTGGCCCCCCTCTCCCCCCCCCTAATTTCTTTCTCACACTAAAAAAGTTCCTCACGTACTCCATCTAATCTCATCCACATCCCACTCCTCCCTCTTTCCGCCCTCCCCCATTCATCCCACAATCAATTATCCATAGATATCAACTCCAACCCTACCCCCAAAAAATATCCCCCATATAACCTACCCGATACCATCAATTTACCCCTCATTTCCCCTCCCTCATGTCCCTCTTGGCGAGCACATTCACCTAGACACACCCACCCACACCCTGCTCCCTCTAAATCTCGGCATTACCCTAGAAATAGACCCCCACGCTACTCTGATAAGAAATCTACACGTAATTTATCCAACCTTATCCATATCCCTCTCCTCCCCCCCCCCCTCCGCTCTCCTGTTTTCATGTGCCCTATGGAACGCATGCTCAGTCATAAAAAAACCACTTTTATTCATGATCTTTTCATCTCCAATGCCCTACACCTTTTTGCCTTGACTGAGACCTGGCTCCCTCCAGACGACACTACTTCCATTGCCTCTCTCTGCTATTTATTTATTTATTTAACATTAATTTATATACCGCATCTTCCAGAGATCAGTTGCGGTTCACAATAAACAACAATTAACAAAGCAAGGTTTGTTTTACATGGAACGTCTTATAATAAACAAACAATGTATTAACTAAATAGCATATGTAAATATAGAACAGAGTAATTAACTAAACAGAATGTATTAAACGTCTTATAATAAACAAAGTATTAACTACACAGCATATGTAAATATAGAACATAGTAATAACTAAACAGAATGTATTATCTAAACAGCGTAAGGCAATACAGAACAGAATAAAACTATATATATTTGGAAGTATTAGTACATTGGATCATCATATAATTTCAACTATGTATGTTATCCGTTTGAGTGAAAGGGTTTTTATTTGATACAGTCAGGTACCTGTTTAGCCTTTATCTAAATCGAGTGAAGGGTTATCTATGTTATTGTAGTGTTTGGTAAATAGATAAGTTTTCAATTTTTTACGGAATTCCATAATCTCGGTTAGTGTTCGTAGATCCTCTGGGAGGGAATTCCAAATAGTTGGAGCTATGTGTGAAAAGGCTCTATTGTTTGTTAATGTATGTGCTTTTATGAAATCTTTCGATATCTTTATTTTTGTTTAATTGTCCTTTTCTGTGAGTGGGCTTAGAAGGTTCTTTGCATATTAGATTACATAGTGTGGTTGGAGCCATATCATTTAAGGTTTTGAATGTGGTTATTATTGTTTTGTATATTATCCTGCTTTGTATTGGTAACCAGTGAAGGGATGCTAGTATTGGTGTTATGTGTTGGAGTGAGTTTACTTTCAATATGATTCTAGCTGCTGCATTTTGTGCTAGTTGAATTCTTTTAATGTTTTGTTTTGATATACCCATTAGTATTAGGTTGGCAAAATCAAAGTGAGGGGTTATGGTAGCCTGGATTATATTAATAAAATCTTGTAAAAATACTAGAGGGCGTAGTTGTTTGAGGATTTTGAGCTTGAAATAAATTTTCTTTATAGTATTTCTGATGTGGGTTTCCATTGTAAGGTGTGTGTCTAGTATAACACCTAGATATCTTATTTCATTTTTTATTTTAATTTCTTGGTTTTGTAGTGTTATGTGGGTTGGGGGGATATATGCTTGATTTTTTGTTACGATTAGAACTTCAGTTTTAGCATGATTTATGTGGAGGTTTTGAGCTTTTAGCCAAGTTGTGATTTCATTATAGCAGTCTGATAGGAGTTGTAACGGTAGATTAGGGATTGTAAATGGAATGTACATCATAATATCATCTGCGTAAAGGTGATATTGTACTCCAAATTTTTTAAAGATGTTGCAGACCGGTTTTATGTAAATATTAAAAAGTAGGGCTGATAACGCTGAGCCTTGTGGTAAACCAATTTCTTGTTTATATATAGTGGAAGTTTGATTACCTATTCTTACATTTTGCGTTCTATTATTTAAATAGGAGGCGAACCATTTATGTACTGTAGAGTTTATGCTTATTTGTCTCAGGTTGTTGAGCATTATTGTGTGATGTACACTATCAAAAGCTGCTGATATATCAATGAATAGGAGGATGAAAGCCTGTTTATGATTGTCAGTCCCTCTTAGGAGAGCATCAATTAAAACTGTTAGGAGTGTCTCAACTCCGTGTCGGGGCCGAAATCCATATTGTTGCTCATCAAGTGGGTAAGATGAGTCTAAATATTCCTGTGTCTGTAATTGTACCACTTTTTCAATTGTTTTGGCCAAAAATGGTATGCTAGAAATGGGTTTGTATGATACTGGAGATGTTTTATCAAGTTTGCAATTCTTAAGGATTGGGCGTATTTGTGCGTGTTTAAGTGAGGGTGGGAGGTAACCTTGAGTTAGTGAGAGGTTGACTATTGGGAGAATGTAGGATAATAATAATGGAAGTGTGTTTTTTATCCATGATACTGGACATGGATCAAGGTAAGAAGTTGTGTTGTTGAGACTGGAGATGATATTTTTTAATGACACTTTGGATATGGGCTGAAAATCTGACCATTCGTCTAAAGGCTGGTGTGATATGTTAATAGTATCTAGAGACATTGAAGGTTTTTTTGATTTGTTTTGATAGTGATTAGCTAACGTTTGAACCGAGATGTCGGTAATTTCGTTGCTAGAAGTTTGAGCGTTATTGGTTAGATTTCTGACAATGGAAAATAATTCTCTTGGTCTGTTACATGATTTTGATAGGGTTGCTGCATAGTAGTTTTTCTTTGTGTGGTCTAAGGTTTCCTTGTATTTTGTGAGATGGTTATTGTATATTTCTTTGAGTATAGTCAATTTAGATTTGCGCCAGATGAGTTCTAGTTTTCTTAGTTCTCTTTTCATTTGTTTTAATGTGTTGTTGAACCAAGGTGTACTATTTGTTTTAGGGTAGGTGCTCTTTTTATTTGTGTGGTTAATTTTGGCTGCATTGTTGGTGGTATCATGCCAGTTTTTGACAGCATCGTCTAAGTCCGTTGCGGATGATAAGAGGTGGGGGATTGTTAAATCGAGGTATTCTGTTTCATTAAATTTTTTAAATTTTGTAGTAGGGTCACATCTTGTGTAATCTTTGGTACTAGTGGTGGGATATGTGAGATTTATTTTGATAATATAATGATCAGACCAAGGTATTTGTGTACATTCTACAAAATTTGAATTGACTAGCTTGAAGAGTGTATTAGGAAGAAGAACAAGATCAAGTGTTCCTCCTTTGATATGTGTTGTGGTGTTTATTATTTGATGATAGTCTATGTCTGATATAGTATCTAAAAATAGTTTAGAGTCTGATGTTGGTAGTGAGGGAAGGTTAAAATCACCTAGCATGATTATAGGGTTTTGTTCAGTAGATGAACTAAGGAGTTCAATAAGAGAGTCGAGGCAATCTGCCTTTTGGTCTGGGGGTCTGTATATTAAGCAAATTCTCATGAGGCCGATTTTTATTAATAATGTGTCCATGTTATTAGAGATATTTGCTTGAATTGTTTTGGCGCTTAATATCTTTTTCGTCATCATTAGTACTCCTCCTCCTTTTTTGTTAGTTCTATGTTTGTAGAATATATCATAATTTTCTTTATTAAGTTGATTTAGGTAGACTGTATCAGTTTCAGAAAGCCAGGTCTCAGTGACACATAAAATGTCTGGTTTTAAGTCAGTTATCAAATCATTAAATATGGAAAGTTTGTTTTTCATTGATCGTGCATTAATAAGGATGCATGATAGAGATGTTAAGTTATTGGAGCAGATTCCCTTGACTGTTTGATGTGAGTTTGTTTGTTTTATATGCATTAGTCTATGGTAATTTATTTTTGGATAGTTGTTTGAGTGTGTCCAATATGGTAGTTTTTTCGGGTATGTGTGTGTATTATAGGGATTGTCATGTAATTTTTGCTGTTTAAACTTAGTGTTAGGTCAATTATTATTATTGCTAATAATATACAGATATAGGATATTCTTATTAGCATGATGTTTGTGCGTGGCATTTTCAATATGTAGGTCAAGCTTGTTACCAAATATATTATTAGTAGTGTCAAGAAGTGTATATGAATCCTGCCTGTAGTAATCTACTTAGTTACTCTATTACTGGTAACAATGATTTAACACTAGCGACAGTGATATATCACAGCAATGGTGGTCTAAATACTGGCAACAGTAATCTATTATCCGCTATGGGGGCTACCAATTCTCCCATACACCCCAACTTACTGGTCGCGGTGGTGGTGTTGGCCTCCTACTCTCTCCCTCCTGCCAATTCCAACCCCTTCTGCCACCCCTTGGAGACTCCTTTGAAGTCCACTCCATTCGCCTCCTCTCACTACTTCCCCTCCGAATAGCTGTTATTTATCGCCCACCGGACAAATCCAAATCAACCTTCCTCACTGACTTCGACTCCTGGCTTTCTGCCTTTATGGATCCCTCCTCCCCCACTCTTATTCTTGGCAATTTCAACATTTACATCGACAACCCCTCCAACCCCCATGCCTCAAAGCTCCTCGCTCTCACCTCCTCGTTCGACCTCCAACTTTTCTCCACTGCCCCCACACATCTACAGGGCCACTGCCTTGAACTAATACTATTCTCCAACTCCTCTCCTTCAAACTTCCGTAAATCAATCCCTCCCTCATCTGACCATCACCTCTTAACTTTTACTCTTCAACTTCTGCCGTCCCAACCTCATCCTGTCTCCTCCGACCTATTTAGAAACCTTCATAATATTGATCCCCTGACTCTCTCCTCCACCATCTCTCCATCTCTTTCCGCCATTTTATCCTCCAACTCTGTCAACGATGCATTATCTTCATACAATGCTACATTATCCTCAGCCCTTGACACTCTTGCCCCTCCCACCCCACATCCTGTCAAACGATTTACTCTCCAACCCTGGCTTTCACCCACAATCAGTTACCTATGCATCTGCACCAGTTCTGCTGAACGAGCTCGGTCCAAAACCCGCTCCCTGGAAGACCTTCTACACTTCAAATTCATGCTTGGCTCCTTCCAGTCAGCTTTAGCACTTGCCAAACAAAATTACTTCATCCATCTGACCAACTCCCTTGCCTCTGATCCTCGCCGTCTCTTTAATACCCTCAATTCTCTCCTCAAGGTCCCCCTGCCCCCGATCCCGCCCTCCCTTTCTGCCCAAACCCTAGCCGACTACTTCCACAACAAAATCCACAGGATTACCCTCCAATTCCCTACCCCATCTACCTCCCCTCCTCCCCAATTCTCCTCCCCATCCATACTCCCTCTGCCACCCTCTCCTCCTTCCCTCCAATCTCTAAAGAAGAAACTGCACTCCTTCTGTCCTCCTCCAAACCCACCACCTGTTCATCAGACCCTATCCCCACCCATCTCCTATGTTCCATCCCCCTCACCATTGCCCTCTCTATCACTCATATCCTAAACCTCTCACTCTCCACTGCAACTGTCCCCGTTGACTTCAAACATGCTGTTGTCACACCCCTCCTCAAGAAACCCTCACTTGATCCCACATGCCCTGCTAACTATCGACCCATCTCCCTCCTTCCTTTCATATCCAAACTATTAGATCGAGCTGTCCACCGTTGCTGCCTCGACTTCCTCACCTCCCAGGCCCTCCTCGACCCAATTCAATTTGGCTTCCGTCCCCTACACTCCACTGAAATGGCACTCACAAAAGTCAGAAATGACCTGTTCCTGGCTAAATCAAAGGGCATCTATTCTATCCTCATCCTTCTTGACCTTTCTGCTGCCTTTGACACCATTGACCACGACCTTCTCCTCATCACCCTCTCCTCGCTTGGCTTCAAGGACTCCGTACTATCCTGGTTCTCCTCCTACCTCTCTCATCGCTCATTCAGTGTATGCTCTGGTGGCTCCTCCTCCTCCCCTACCCCTCTCCATGTAGGTGTACCCCAGGGATCTGTCTTAGGCCCCCTCCTCTTCTCTTTCTATACCCAAGGCCTTGGTGCGCTTATCTCCTCCCATGGCTTTCAGTACCATCTCTATGCCAATGACTCACACATCTACCTCTCTACACCTAATATTTCTCTGGCAACCCAGTCCAAGATCTCTGCCTGTCTTTCGGACATTGCTGCCTGGATGTCTCATCGACAATTGAAATTGAACATGGCCAAGACTGAACTCCTTGTCTTTCCACCTAACTCCTCCCCCCCACTTCCCCCTCTCTCAATCCATGTGGATGGATCTACTATCCTTCCTGTACCCTCAGCCCACAATCTAGGGGTTATCTTTGATACCTCTCTCTCCTTCTCTGCTCATGTCCAGCTTGTAGCTAAGACCTGCCATTTCTTTCTCTACAACATCAGCAAAATCCACCCCTTCCTCTCTGAACACACTACCAAAACACTTGTCAACTCCTTAATCTCCTCTCACCTCGATTACTGCAACCTACTCCTTGCTGGTCTTCCCGTGAGCCACCTCCTTCCCTTTCAATCTATACAAAATCACACTGCTCGACTAATCTTCTGCCAGCCTCGCCATGCCCATATTACTCCTCTTCTCAAATCACTTTACTGGCTCCCTGTCCAGTTCCGCATCCAATTCAAGCTTCTCCTGCTGACCTATAAATGCATTCACTCTATGGCCCCTCAATACCTCTTATCTCTTATCTCTCTCTACGTCCCCTCTCGAAATTTGCGCTCCACTAACAAATTACTTCTATCAATGCCTTTCACCCACACCGCAAACTCCTGATTGTGCTCTTTTCACCTTGCTGCACCTCACGCCTGGAACAGTCTACCTGCGTCTATGCGCCAGGTACCCTCCCTGGCCCTCTTCAAGTCCAGGCTGAAGACCCACCTCTTCACCATTGCATTCAGATCCTGACTCCTTCTTCATCTCACCCTAACCCCCGTTAATGTTTATGACCAACTACAGACCAAACTGTACCACACAGTACCTGGCGTAGAACTGACTAATGCTCTGTACTGTTTTTAACTAATGTACTATTCTAACTAGATTGTAAGCTCCGATGACCATGACTCTGATGGGCAGGGACTGTCTCTTGTATGTTGACTACCTCTTGTAGGTCAGCTGTGCAGCGCTGCGTGTGTGGCGCTTTAGAAGTGCTAAATAGTAGTAGAGGTAGAAGACTGTGTTCGCGAGGAACTAGCTAATCTAAAAGTAGACAAAGTCATGGGTCCAGATGGGATACATCAGAAAATATTGAAGGAACTTGGGACATTCCAGCAGCTCCACTGATTGACCTTTTCAATGCCTCTTTGGAGTTGGGCGTAGTGCCAGAGGGCTGGAGAGGCACATGTGGTCCCTTTACACAAAAGTGGAAGTAAGGATGTGGTTGAAAACTACAGGCCGGTCAGTCTAAGCTCTGTGATGAGAAAACTATTGGAAATGCTTCTGAAAGAGAAATAAAGAGAAAATAGGGAGAAAACTAAATGGTTTAGTGCCGCTGAATATCCCACTGACTGCAGTTTAACCAGTCAAATCTTTTTGAAAATGCCCCCATAGTTTTCTAAAATATGGTGATTATGATGGTTATTTTATAAACAATTTTCACATGCAAAATGTTGCTTTATGCACCAAAAAGGTCTTTTATAAAACCTAAATCTGCATTTGTGGGTCTGGACATGCCTGTGGTACCGGAATCGGGGAGATAGACATGTTCGGCGGGCACTTGCAGGTGCTATTCAGCTGGCCCCCATGCCTTGGGCATGGGTAAACATTTTGGATGTCCCTGCTTCTACCATATTCTGAAATGTTATACATTTTCGGTCCTGCCCATTCCCGCAATGTACCCACGGATGCCATGGCCCTTTGGAAAACGTGCATCTCCTAAGCTGCTCATCACAGACAGAGGTTTGCTGATGCACACTAGATATAAATACCAATGAGAAATTGCAGCTGCTCCAACCTAGACCATAAACCAGTTGCCATCATCTCCTGAGAGGTGATAGGTAAGCCCAGTGCACCCCAATATGGTATTCAAGAATGTAAGTATGAACATGTATGTCAGGACATATCTTGCATCAAATGTTACGTGACGTTAGGAACTAGCCCCAGTGACTCCTGCCCTGGCAACCTCTCCAAACACACCTTAAACTGCTAGGGATGGACCCTCACCAAGCCCACAAAACTCCAAAGTAATTGTGCAGGTCCCCAAAGTATGAATAATATTGCTGAGCAACAAAGGTATGCCCTTTTGGTGCCTATGTGCAATCATTCTGCTAATCTGCACTACCACTCCCCTCTTATCTCTCCCTACACCCCTCCCTGTGAACTCCGCTTTTCTGTCAGATTGCTTCTATCTGTGCCCTTCTCTTCTACTGCCAAATCTGGATGTCGCTTCCTTTACCTGCTGCTCCATATGGCTGCAACAAACTACCTGAGTCTGTGCATCAGGCTTTGTCCCTGGCCCCTCTCAAATCCAGGCTGAGGATTCACCTCATCATACCGCTGTTGGATCAGATCTGCCTAATCTCCCTTGTGTTTCCTGACCATTCCCCCTAGATGTATTCTATTCAAAGCTTCTGTATTGTCTGTCTCGATTAGATTATAAGCTCTGCTGAACAGGGACAATCTTTTACGTGCACCTGTGCAGTGCTACGTATGCCTTGTAACGCTATATAAATGATCAGTAGTAGTTGTAGTAGTCATACAGGGGCCTTCTGGCTATGGCATCTGAGGCCCACCTATCTGGGTACTGGCATTGCTCACATCAGCTACACCTGTCTCATCGTAGCGTATGTTGATCTGTATACATCCCCTATCTGCCTTCCCACAGTCAACTTTGTGGCATTGCTCCCCTGGTCAGGGCTGTGTGTGCATGGGAGGGGAGATCCCTGTGCCATCACACCATGTAGCCAGACTCCAGATATATCACCACTCTCGTAGCTCTCATCGATCCTGGCTGGGGTAGGGATGTAGGCTGCATGGAACAATCCTGGGAATGATGGCACTATATCAGTCATGTCTCCTAGAGCCAGGTACAGGGGATGCATGGCTGCCCTATCACACTGCCAACAATATCTGATATAATTAGAGTACACTATGTTAAATGACCCAAATGGGTAAATGTCAAAACATATCCCTATCAATAATAGGAACCCTAGGAATAAGGGCATTCAGGAGTGCAAACAGCACTAATACACGCTCAACAGCAACACTATTGGTCCCACAAAATGTGCATTATGGGCATGCATTAGTGCTGTTTGCACTGTTGAGTGCCCTTATTCTGAGGGTCCCTTATTATTGATGGGAATATGTTTTGACATTTAGCTATAGTGAACCCTCTCTGAGTTTGACTGCCCAATCACACTGGTACTGGTGAAGCTGTGGTCAGCCATATGGTGCCGGTACTGACCAGGCTTTCATGTTCCCCCTGAACACACACACAAACTCACTTTCTATCACAAAAACATGATTCTTCCAAAAAGATGCCTTGAACCTATACATAACAGCTATGACATAATATGATCACATGGAGTACCAGGACTACAAATATGATCTCCGTTTCTTACCAAAAAAATAATCCTTTCCCTGCTCATGCCCATACTATCCCTGCATCAGCAGTCCCATTTTTCTGAACATGGGACTTGTTAGGGTCCCATAGATTGGCTTGTTTAGCACAAACAGCACATAAGTGTATAGCTTGAATAAACACTTGCTCTTATTAATATTTTTGTAAGGGTGTTTATAAATGTTTCTTTACCTTACAACATTCCCTCACCTCTGCTCCTTGCACTTTAAGACTGCATCTTGTATTTTACCAGACTACAGTCACACCAGTTCAAAACATACTTGTTACAACCATACTTCTATATGGGATGAATTGTTGAGAACAGCAGAATAATTTCTAAGTCCTAGCCTTATACCATGTTTTAGCAGGAATAACATGAAAATTTCCTGGAAACACAATACGTACACGGGTCTTTCGTGAATATGCTTTCTACATCTCTGTGGCTGACCACGCTCCTGTTCCGCCCTCTCCCGCCCATTTTCTGAGAGCCTCGTGCTAGCACCGTGGATGTGCATGTCAGTGCTGTTTCCGAATATGGTCTGAGACATTTTTGGCACATAAACATCCCTACCGCATATATAAACTCCTTATTCGTGTTCTGGAATGACCCCCTTATTGTGTATCTATAAAATAGGTGAAACATAGATGCTTTCTTGCTCAATGAACCTAAGTGCCCTATTAAAAAATTATTCTCACTGGGGATCATTTAAAAAAGTTCTTTTAGCATGTGTGTGGCAATATACTTGAGTAAAATGGCTCTTATACTGTATAATTACATAAGATGTAAAAGTATGTACAGTGGCACAAATGCACCTACTTTCACTGTATCTGTTGTCAGGGGAGCAGTGTGGATGTAGCACAGGTGGAGTCATGAACAGCTAAAGTTGTTGCCCTCGTTACAGCTTCTGCCTCGGTCCAGACAGAAGTCCTAATGCCAGTTGAAGAACCAGTTCCATGTGCAGGGTGCCTGCATGCTGAAGCTCTGAGGAAACAAGTGGAGGAACTCAGAGAGGTGGTGGCGAGGCTGAGGAGCATTCAAGACAGTGAGAAGCACATTGATAAGATGCTTCTTGCAGCAACCAAGCTCTCCAGTACAGGACAAGATGGGTGCCAACAGAATGTCGATGGTTGGACACAAGTCACCAGGGCCTGCAAAATCACCAATCCAACTTCTCCAGCCCTTGAATTGAAGAACCATTATGCAGCCCTGGAAGTGGAGGAGGAGAAAGCATCCCTGGAAAGGGAAGAACCAGAGTTCAAGTACCCCAAAGTTGCAGAATCAGTGACCAGAAGGAAACAAAGGGTAGTGGTGGTTGGAGACTCTCTTCTGAGGGGTACTGAGGCATCCATCTGCCGACCAGACTTGATGTCCAGAGAGGCATGCTGTCTGCCTGGTGCCAAAATCCAAGATGTTACAGAGAGTTTGCCGAGACTCATCAAACCCACTGACTATTACCAAATGTTGCTAATCCATGTAGGAACAAATGATACTGCCAGGTATACCTCGGAATGTATCAAAAGTGACTTCATGGCTCTGCGACAGAGGGTGAAGCAGTTAGGTGCACAGGTGGTGTTCTCTTCAATCCTCCCTGTTGAGGGTAAAGGCCAAGGCAGAGAGGCTTGCATCCTGGAGATGAATTCATGGCTGTGTGGATGGTGTCATCGAGAGCGTTTTGGTTTCCTAGACCATGGGATGCTGTTCCAAGGGTTGCAGAGCAGAGATGGCATCCATCTGTCCAAGAAAGGTCAACGCATCTTCGGTAGTAGACTGGCTAATCTACTGAAGAGGGCTTTAAACTAGATTCATTGGGGTTAGGTGAAGAAAGCCCCCAGGTAAGTGAAAGGCCCCAGGTAGGTGATACATTAAATACCTTTATGGAAATGGGTAACAGGGGTAACATATGGAAAGCAGTGTGTATAATTGCCCGTAGCATGGGAAATAAGATCCCTGATGTTGAAGCTTTGGTGGGAGTGGCTGACTTGGATTTAGTGGCAGTTACAGAAACATGGTTCACAGAATACCATGACTGGGATGTAACTATACCTGGCTATACTTTATTCAGAAAGGACAGGGTAGGAAGAAGGGGAGGAGGAGGAGTGGCACTATATGTAAACACTACTATTAAAGCTTTGGAATTACAGAGTTTAAAAGGGAGAGAGGAGGCATTGTGGGTTAAACTAGAAAGAGGGAAAGAGAAATCTATTTGCATTGGTGTGATATACAGACCTCCCTCACAAGAGGAAGAGGTGGACAGTTAATTGAAGACCTACGCAGCATTGCTAGGAAAGGGGAAGTGCTACTGATAGGAGATTTCAATATGCCAGATGTTGACTGGCACATTCCTGCTGCAGTATCATCTAAAAGTAAGGAGATCCTGGATTCTCTACAGGGAGAACTATTCAGGCAATTGGTAACAGACCCCACACGTGAAGGGGCCATACTGGACTTGGTGCTTACCAATGGTGAAAGTGTTTCTGATGTTGTAGTGGGAGATCATTTTGCATCCAGTGATCAACAGATGGTGTGGTTCAGTATTAGGACTAGGGCTGTTAGAATCCATTCCAAGGTGAGGATCTTAGACTTTAGGAAGACTAACTTTGCGAAGATGGGCCAATACCTCAGGGAGTCGTTAGTGGGATGGTAACAGCTGGGGGATGTAGAAAAACAGTGGGCAAAACTGAAAGGGGATAATTTAAGGGCAACCAACTTTTTGTTAAAATGGTAAATAAAGGCAAAAGGAAAAGGAGACCGCTATGGTTTTCTAAGGAAGTAGCTGAAAAAGTGAAGAAAAAGAGGGAGGCCTTCATGAAATACAAGAGATCACAGAGAGAGGAAGACAGGCATCTGTATTTGGAAAAACTTAGAGAAGCTATCAAAGTAGTCAAGAAGGCAAAGATTCAAAAGGAGGAGGAAATAGCCAATGTAATAAAATGGGGGGATAAGACATTTTTCATATATACTAGTGAGAAGAGGAAGGGCAAAAGTGGTATTGTCAGACTCAAGGGTGCAGGGGGGGAATATGTAGAAGCTGATAAGGATAAAGCGTTATTGCTCAACAAATATTTTTGTTCTGTGTTCACAGATGAAGAACCAGGAGCAGGACCTCAGAAAACACCCACAAATAGGAACAGAAGCGAGGGACATCTTGAACAATTTTCAGAAGACTGTGTTCGTGAGAAACTAGCTCAACTTAAAGTAGACAAAGCGATGGGACCGGATGGGATACACCCTAGAATACTGAGGGAACTTGGGGATGTTCTAGCAACTCCACTGACTGACCTTTTCAATGCCTCATTGGAGTCGGGAGTGGTGCCAAAGGACTGGAGAGAGGCTCATGTGGTGCCTTTACACAAAAGCGGAAGTAAGGATGTGGTTGAAAACTACAGGCCAGTTAGTTTAACTTCGGTGGTGAGTAAATTATTGGAAACGCTGCTGAAAGAGAAAATAGTGAGGTTTCTGGAGTCCAGCGGATTACAGCATCCGAGGCAGCATGGATTCACCAGAGGCAGGTCTTGTCAGACAAATCTGATTGATTTCTTTGACTGGGTGACCAGGGAGTTGGACTGAGGGAGAGCTCTAGATGTGGTGTATTTAGATTTCAGTAAAGCCTTTGACACTGTTCCTCACAGGCGACTTATAAACAAACTGAGCACCCTAGGGATGGACCCTAAAGTTACTGCTTGGGTTAGAAATTGGTTGGGTGGGAGGCGAAAAAGAGTACAAGTAAATGGAGCTCACTCTGAGGAGAAGGATGTTACCAGTGGTGTGCCCCAGGGATCTGTCCTTGGTCCGATTCTTTTTAACATCTTTGTTAATGATATAGCAGAAGGGCTGTCCGGTAAGGTTTGCCTCTTTGCAGATGATACCAAAATCTGCAATAGAGTAGACACCCAGGAAGGTGTAGATAACATGAGGAGGGATCTAGCTAAGCTTGAAGAATGGTCTAGAATTTGGCAGCTGGGATTTAATGTTAAAAAATGTAAGGTCATGCATTTGGGCTGCAGCAATCCAAGGGAGCAATACAGTATAGGAGGTGCAGTACTTTTGTCCACTAAAGAAGAGCGGGACCTAGGCGTGGTTGTGTCTGATGATCTTAAAGTAGCTAAACAGGTAGAAAAGGTGACGGCAAAAGCTAGAAGGATGCTTGGGTGCATACGGAGAGGAATGGCTAGCAGAAAAAAGGAGGTGATAATGCCTCTGTATAATTCTTTGGTGCGACCTCATTTGGAGTATAGTGTGCAATTCTGGAGACCGCACCTTCAAAAGGATGTGAACAGGATGGAGTCGGTGCAGAGGGTGGCTACTAAAATGATTAGTGGGCTTCATTATAAAGCATGTGAGGACAGACTTAAGGATCTTAATATGTACACCTTAGAGGAAAGGCAGGATAGAGGTCATATGATTGAGATGTTTAAATACCTCCGTGGCATAAATGTTCAGGGAGAGAGCCTCTTTCAATTGAAAGCAAGTTTTGCTACGAGGGGACATGGGATGAGGGTGAAGGGAGATAGATTCAGGAGTGATATGCGGAAATATTTCTTTATGGAAAGATTAGTGGATCCATGGAATAGTCTTCCAGCGGAGGTGGTAGAGATGAGGACAGTAACTGAATTCAAAAAAGCATGGGACCAACACAGAGGATCTCTAAAGGTAAAAAGTGGACTGTTGTAGTTGTTGATATGGAAGGACAGACTAGATAGGCCATGTGGTATTTTTCTGTCATCATGTTTCTATGTTTCTATGAAGTAATGCATTGATTATAAAATATGTTAATCTACAAATATTCTCATGCCACTCTATGAGACATGTTCATTAAAAAGTGCATCAGTATCATGTGGTCAGGTTGTGAAAGGAGCATGGAGGCCTGTGCCCATTTCAGGATGCATGTACGACTGTCCTCCTGCTGTTGGTACATTGGTAACATGCAGCACCATGATAACCCAGCACATGGGCGCACCTAATGCTATCCACTGTGGTGGCATTAATTGACTTGCGCTTATGGCAACAATTACTGTTAGCACACACCCATCATGCCTTTGATAACAAATGATGTGACATCAATGCCCGCATTCTGCCCCAACCCACCCTGTCTTCATCCATCCACATGCTAACCTACTAATGCAGGATTTTTAGTGCAGGGCCCAATTCTAACTGCGCTAACTGTGCTCTGAACCCCACGCTAGCGATTAGTGCAGTTTAGTAAACATACCCCTAAGTTTATGCCTGCTCCCGAGTAAAATTGTATTTATTTATTTGGAGATATCTGATATACCATCAGTAGAGCAAGTTTGGCTTCATGACAGTTTACACACAAGTTTAAATTAGCTGTGTACAAACTAATATCAAAGATGACAAAGAATTATTTGAAATCAAACATAAAGGAAATTTGTACATTCAGTCAGAGCCAGCCCCAGAGTTGGTTCAGGGTGATGGCACCCTAGGCGATCCTTAAGCCTTATGCCCCCCCCCCCCCCCCCATCATAATCTATTGTTTAGCTTTGAATGCCCTGCCCTTTGCCTTCCCTCAAAAACTGCCACCCTAGGCAACCACCTAGTTCACCTAATGGTTTGGCCAGCCCTGCATTTAGCATATTGAAGGAAGCACCTTAATTATTCAGCACCCTGTAGCTATGATTTGTCCTAGTATTTTATATTGGGCCCTTTTACAAAAGTTTGGTAAGTTTGCACTTATCTGGAACTTTTGAGTAAAAAATAATTAATGGTAAATGCAAAAGTCATGCACTAACTGTCAGGGACATGCCAGAATGTCCCCATCAGCTACAACACTGAAATGTATCCTAACGTGCAGCAATGGTTTTCTCAAGTACCTACTGAGGTAATGTTAAGTGGACCCACACTAATGGCAAAATTGGCAGTGTGCAGTATGTATCTCTGTGCTAACCACAATGTGCAGTCCAAGCCCATTTTCCACCCCAGCCTAACCAGTCATCACTTCATTGTGTGATGTGCAGTTAACATGGGAATTAGCAAATGGTAACTGTCATGACAGCACACATTTAGGGAAATGCATGAATATTTCCTGTGGACCTTTATGCATTTTATGTTCAGTGAGCCTTTTGTAACATAGGCTGGAAATTATGAGCATCGTGACTTGAACATCCCATTTCTAAGTAAGACATCCTATGCAAAATGGGGCTCAAAATAAGACAAAATATAATACCAGTACAGCTGGAGACTAAACTATCTGAGACTGCTTTTTAATCTTTACCCCTGTCAAACATACAGTTAAGGAGATCCTTGAAGAAACAAATTACTATTTCATCAAGTTCAGGCATACCATGGTTATATCTACCATGATGTCATTACTCACAATTCATTCTTGTATATGAAACATCAATACGTCTGTTTCAAGTTTATCAAGCAGAATATGGCAAGTCTGTTTGTCATAGAAGAGCTGTGTAAAAAGCAATATGTAGGGAATACCAAGGCAGCACACTCTGGGTACTTGCTGATGGGTGACACTCAAGTTGAGAAGGTCTTGCAGTATGGGAGTGCAGACTAGTCAGCATCTCTGTGGACAGCTTCTGGCAACATTATCCCCACAGAGGTCCTTTCAGAGGTATTTAACTTGGCCCAGAGTTCACTTGTTTGAATATCAAGACAACACACTCTGGGTACTTGCTGTTGGGTGATGCTCGAGTTGAGAAGGTTTTGCAGTTTGGGAGTGTAGATTAGCCAGCATCTCTGTGGACAACTCCTGGCAACATCATCCCCACAGAGACCCCCTTCAGAGGTATTTAACCCAGCCCAGAGATCCTTGGGCCATTGTCCAAAGAGGCATGCCTAAAGGGGCAGCTCACACCCCTTTTGCACTGCTTCTGTGTAATGCCAGAGCAGCGTCAGAGTTTGCTGGAGTTTCTCTTCACTACCTAAGGTACTGTGTTTCCTTTGCTCTGACTTTTGGATGCTTTTTGTCAAGGGGAAGCGAAAGGCTAAGAACCTACCCAAGTCTATGCCAGTATTGCCCATTGGTAGGGTAGTTGGTCCCTTGGATAGGCACTTTGCCAGTACAGCTAGCCTGCATCTGTCTACTGATGGTGTCTCTCTCAGCCCAATGGAGGGGACACCTCCACCTCCACTGAATCCGCTGTTATCTCCCACTGTCCTTTCTGATTCTTCTTTGGGTACATTACCTACCCCTCCCATCAAGTTTCCACTGCTGAAGCTGATTATTTTCCCATAGGGAATGCAGAAGATTGAGGATCTGTCTCAAGAAATAACTTTGAAAGATTTATAGATGATAATATCTAATACTGATTTCAAACTGTCTTCAATGGTTTTGTCTTTATGTGACTTCACTCAGGAGACAATTCAGACATTTCAGGTTAGGGATAATAAAATATTTGGGTTGGTTGGAAGTGTGTCTAAGATTGAAGGCCAGCTGCAGACTTTGCAGCAGTCTAGTATTTCATCTATAAAAGATTCATTATGCTTACATTATAAGTTAGAAACACTTGAAAACTTATCAAGAATCAATAAATTAAAGTTTCTTAATTTTCCAGTTATGCATGTGTTGTTCTCTGAGATTCTCTTGGAAAAGTATTTTAAAGAGGACCTTCAAATATCTGATGCAATTCCTATTCAGAAATATTATTATTTGCCTAATAAGCTTTGGGTTGAGGACCTGATAGGGGAGGTGCGGATGTATTATCTCTTAATGTGACTCAAAATCTATCCAAGTTTCTAGAGGACGCAATGGATTGTATATCCAACTGAGCAACCTTATTAGTTTCATTTGTATCTGTGGAAGACAAGACTAAGGGTTATGTTTACTAAACCGTGGTAAAGGAGCAGTCTTTTCCTTGCGTTAATGGCAGTGATAAGGGGTTACTGGGCATATTAGAGGCATTCTGGCATTAAAGGGTGCTAGTGGACACTTAGCGCATGGTAACAGGACATTCTTTGTTAAGGGGTGCTAGTGGACACTTAGCGATCAGTAACAGGACATTAAGAGGTGGTAGAAGATACTTAGTGGGCGGTAAAAGGACATGCTGTGTTAAGGTGTAATGGATGCAAGCACAATTGGTAACTGATGGAGTTGATTCATCTGATGCCTGGCTATGTGGAAGTATGTGTGATGAGCATGTTTGATCATACAGCAGGCCTGTGCTGTTGACTAGGTGATGCTGGTCAGTGTGGGTGTTGGCAGTGTCATGGGTGGGTGATTGTGGCAGTAGAATCAGTGGAGGAGATGAAGCAGCGGGGGGCACTGTGACAGGAGTGCACGTTATATTATAGTGTCTGTGAGATGTGGACATGTATCCAAACGTACTGTCAGTGTGTGGCATGCCATAGGCCAGGAAAGTGTCTGGGTGGAGGCAGTATGTTCCTGATGTGGGCAGCAAAGGGAGGACTGTCCATGAGTGCTCATGTAGAGCATTCATAGGAGAGGTGCTGCAAATGTCTCCTGATGACCATGGTGGGGCAGCTTACTGCCAATAAGCTGCCTCACCATGAATCTCACTGATGGTCAGATGGTAGGTGCAGGGCTGCACCATGGATCTTCCAAGCAGAGAGTTTTACTATCACACATCCACTCACCACACAAATTGAAAACTCTCTGCTTGGAAGATCCATGGCACAACCCTGCACCTACCATCGTGGACATCTGTGAGCATGGCTTTAGTGGCTCTGCCACGGCACATTGCAGAGGGTCAGTGATGTATATGCAGCAGATGTCTGGGTCAACTTGTATGGATGCATTTCTGTTTTGCCATCATTGTGATCTCCCAGCTTTACGTAAGGAGGATATATCTCATATATTCAAGCACCTAACACTTGTTGCATAGCATCCCCTGCACTGTTCTGCCATCATTACTTGCCCCACATGGGGAAAATGGGCTCAACATTTGGTGTGTGTGAACCAAAAGTAGCAGTGCCATAGGGTACATGAAACATCATTTGTGCAGGTGGGGCTGATGCCTCAGCCTGTGCAACTGCAAGACAATTCACCTGACAGAGTGGCATGATAGAAAGGGAGAAGCTGAACCCATTTGCCCCATGCTGCATATACATCACTGACCCTCTGCAATGTGCCGTGACAGAGCCATTAAAGCCATGCTCACAGATGTCCACGATGTGCCATGGCAGAGCCACGCTCACAAATGTCCATGATGGGGAATGCTATGTTGGGCTACCCAATGTGTGGCCATAATGCATAGAAATGTAGAAGAATGATTGTCTGCAGGTCACAGCAGAGCCAGGACTATCCGAGGTGGGCAAGCACACCCAGGTCCAAAATGAACAAGTGGGAATCAAACCCTGGCCCTTCGATAATGGAGACATTGGGCTAACAGTAGGCTACAGCTCCACACAGATGTGTAGAGCTATAGTAACTATCCTGCCAGGACCTGAGTGTGTAGGCAATGAAGCACTGCTGCCCTTCACTGGACTGTGCCGGCTAAGCACAAACCAATTGCAGTTGGTCTACTAATTAGCACACACAGCATTTGTGTTGTACAACCACAAGCACCCTGCTTTGGGATACTCAGTAATTGACAACCCGAAGCAGTGAATGCATCCATGTCACTGGAGTCAGAAATTACAGCATCTCTATGTGGATACATAGCTTTTTGGTCATAGTGAGAGTGCCATATCAACATATCATACAGTGGCCACCCAGGAATGCAGGTAGCAAAAGGGGACAATGGCATCTCAGCCAGTGACCCTACCATTGTGGCAGACAATTCCAGGCCAATCTGCGCTATTTAAGGCAATACCCACAATCCTCTGCCTCACCTTATTCACATTTTCCAAACAGGCTGGGAAAAACTCAGACAATGTGAGCCAAAGTGCAATGCAGAAAGCCACAGGACAAAGGGGAGCAACACACATACACATACACACACACAAACACACACTTTCATTGGTGCACTGAGCAAAAGTGGAGATGGTTGGCATTCCTGCTTGACACTCCTGTCTCAATATCAGCTCGAGGATTGATAATGTGTGCTCTGTTTACACATGCCATATTACTGGTGCTATTAGCCTCTAACTAGTTGTGGATAATGGAACCTGTCAGTGCTGCTGGTAGGTGTTTCCACCCTTGCTGGCCATCTCCTTGGAAGTTGCACATGCTGGAGCTGTACTTATACTGTCATCTAAACCTTGTTCATAAGAATATGCAATATGGAAACTCCAACAGGGACCTGGACCAGTGACCTTCCACACTTATACACACCAACTGTGTGTGTGTTGCACCACAGTGCTGCCTTATGACAACAACAGCTCCTGTTGCTGACATGCTTCCCTTCAGTTGACCTCTAGCACATGCTGCAATACACATGGTGCACATGACCAGGACAAGACTTCTGTCTGCTGCAGGCTGTTGCCACTTCCCACTTCCCACGCCACCACCAACACCCCACCATGCAAACATGCCCATGCATTGTTAGTGGTGGTGGTTGCAGTCCCAGCATGTTAAACATGTGGATTTGGCAGGCGCTTGGGCACAAGGTCTGGATGAGGATAGCAGAGGCACACATGGATGGTCATATAGCCCCCCCCCCCATCAGCTGCCCATGCAGGGGCTCCATCACCGCCTGCCACCGATACTTTTTAGGGGGAGGATGGCAGCCACTGCTGTAGTATTTCCCCAGGCACTTGCATTTTCCAGCTACCTGGAGGGCTACAGCATCTGGCACTATCGGCCTCTTCCCCCACACCTGGGTTCTGTGGTAGTGGGAGGGGGAGGCAGCTTGGATCTCTGTATGGGGTGCCAGGACCCTTGGACTGCCCCATGTGGCACATTGCCTTTCCACAGCAGTAGCAGGACTGTGTGCTGCCACTGTCACTGTGGAATCATGCCAAACATCACAGATGGTTCTGCGGATGGCAGAATACCCATTTGTGGAGAGGCTTAAAAGGTTGGGACTCATCAATCTGGGGAAGAGACGGCTGAGGGAGGATATGATAGAGGTCTATAGATTGTTGACCAGAGTGGAACAGGTAAACGTAGGTCATTTTTTATGCCATCAGACAGTGGACAGAATAGAGGACCTGCAATGCGCTTCAGTATAACCCATTTGGGTCTTCTAGGTGCAAATAGTTTTTAACTCAATGCACAATCAAACCTTGCAATCCATTACTGGAGGCTATGGTAAAAGCTGTCAGGGTATCTGGGTTTAGAAATGTTTGGATGGGTTCCTGGGTAATGGTGCATAAACCATTGCTAAACAAGATCTGAGCTATGCATTGCTTGCCCCATTACAGTTATTGGGGATCCTGTGTGTCTTTTGAGGAAACTGCAAGGTACATGTGATCTAGATTAGCCACTGTTGGACACAGGATACTGGGTATGATGGACCTTGATCTGACACAGTTTGGCATAAGTAGTATAATGGGTACACTACTTGTCAAACTGATTGACAGGTGAGATAAGGATGACAGGAGCCAATCAGTGTTCACTTCCGGTCTATGTCCCGCCTTAGATCATGCCCCCTCCCATAGAAGTGAATGGTGAGTTAGCCCCGCCCACTCCCGCCCCCAAAATGTTGACAGGTACCAATCAGTGCCCACTTCCGGTGTATGTCCCGCCTTAGGCCATGCCCCCTCCCATAGAAATGAATGGTGAGTTAGCCCCGCCCAGCCCCGCCCACTCCCGCCCCAAAATGTTGACAGGCACCAATCAGCGCCCACTTCCGGTGTATGTCCCGCCTTAGGCCATGCCCCCTCCCATAGAAGTGAATGGTGAGTTAGCCCCGCCCAGTCCCGCCCCCAGGCGTGGCCACCGCCCCCAATTGACACACCCCTGCCCCGCCCCAAGGATGACATCATCCAATCAGCATACACTTCCGGGGGTGTGTCACACCCATGCCACGCCCCACAATATGGCATTAGCCAATCAGCACCCACTTCCGGGGTTTGTGCTACGCCTACAGCCTCCCACCCTCCTCCACGCCCCGTGCCTACATCATCGGAAATGACATCACCGGAAACAGGGCGTCATCAGAAGAGGGACTGTCCCTTTTTTGCTGACATCAGCGGAAACAGTATGGCTGACTCCGGAAATGTGTTTTTTGCTTCTGCTTAATACTGAAAAACAAAAATGCTTTTCTCTCTGTCTCTCTCTCCCACACAGACTCAGTTGTTTCTTTCTCACACAAAAACTGATTCCTAGCACAGAGAGACAGGCAAGCTAGAATCTTTTTTCTTTCCAAAATGCAATTAGCACATCTTTGTTAGAGGGATCACCCTCTCACCCTCAACCACGCCCCTGCCTACATCATCGGAAATGGACTGTCCCTTTGTGCTGACATCAGCTGGGAGCAGTGTGACTGACTCTGGAAATGTGTTTTTTGCTTCTGGTTAATGTTTACACCTCCAAAAAAAAAAAAAAAAAAAGCAGGAACCCTGGAAAAATAAAATGCTTTTCTCTCTCCCACTGCATCAGTTCTTATTTCTCACAAAAAGATTCACGGCACAGAGAGACACAGTTTTCTTTACAAATGCAATTACAAATGCAATTGTTAGAAAAACTAGTGCGGTCCATGTGATAGAATTTTACTTTTAAGACCTCACTGTTAGAAGTATTCTGACAGACCTGTAGAGTTCAGACTGAAATACAGAGAGACCTGAGTTCAAATCCCCCTAATACAGCTATTTTTTTGAGAGAGCCGAGTTCAAATCCAAATACAGCTATTTTTTAGTGGCTTTGAAAAAACCAATACAGAGAGACAAGCCTGGACATGTCTCTCTAGGGTGTGGTAACACGTGATTGGTTGAAACAAGAGGTCTGTTCTGAGCATGCTCCAGGTGTTCTGAGCATGCTCCTGCTGTAAGGGGAGCATTTTAACACAGACTTTCAGAAAGGAAAAAATGGCTCTTTTTGGAACACCAAGCAGAATTTCCAGCAGGGCACACAACATTAATTACTAAAACCATTCTGAAGATGTTGGCAAAATAAAAAGAACAGTCAGAGCACGGCAATCATGAAGGAAACCTTATTGAAGAGCATTTACTATAACCCCAAAGCAGCAGGGAGCTTTGGGGGCATAAATCCTCTACTTCAAGCTGCTAAAAAGCAGGATAAAACAGTCAACAGAAATGATGTAGTTAGATGGGCTACCGGACAAGATGCTTATACTTTACACAGACCTGCTAGGGTCCGTTTTAAAAGAAACAAGACAATCGTGTCAGATGTGGATGCGCAATGGCAGGCTGATTTAGTTGATATGGCAGCCTTGTCCCATTATAACAATGGCTATAAATACATATTAACAGTGGTAGACATCCTGTCAAAATATGCATGGGTTGCAAGTTTAAAATCGAAAACCGGTCATGAAGTTGCTAAAGCCTTTGAAAAAATATTTAATCTAGGTCGTATACCTGAAAAAATACAGACAGACAAGGGTAAAGAATTTTTAAATAGGTCCCTGAAGAATTTATTAAAACAAAGAGGGGTTCATCATTTTGTAACCAATAACGATGTTAAAGCAGCGGTGGTAGAAAGGTTTAACAGGACTTTGAAATCCAAAATGTGGCATTATTTTACTACACACAACACCTTTAGATACCAAGACGTATTGCAGGCTTTTGTGCACAGTTATAATCATAGTTTTCACAGAACAATAAAGACGAGACCTGTAGATGTGACACACACAAATTCTCTGCAGATCTGGAAAAGAGTCTACGGTGATAGCATCAAGCGTAAGCATACCGAGAATCCCTTAAAGAAAGGAGATCATGTAAGACTTTCAAAAACTAAAGGAAAATTTGAAAAAGGTTACGAGCAAACGTGGACTGACGAGGTATTTATAATAATGGACATTTTAAACAGGGGCCAGAAAGCAACATACAAGATACAGGATTATGACGGTGAAGCCATACAAGGTTCTTTTTATCCTGAAGAATTGCTAAAAGTCACGCAGCAACAGGACAGAATACACCGAATCGAAAAGGTTCTAAAGGTAAAAGGATGTGGCAGGAACAGATTCTACCTCGTGAAATGGAGGGGATGGCCTGTTAAATTTAACAGTTGGGTTAAAGCATCAGAGATTCAAGACATCTGATTTCTTTCTTTGTTTTGAAACAGCATTAAAATAAAATTGAAAATGAATGATGGTGGCTTTTATATCACCCTGCCTAGCAATGCCTCAGCAGATGTGTTTTCCCAAAATACCAGCTCTAATTTTACCATACAACTAGCAAGGCCCTTGGACTTACAAGGACAGTGGGAAGTGGGGCTCGTGGAAATACAATACCCCAACACCTGGGAGAATATTAAGGAAGACCATAAGTATGTTATCGTTTCCGCAGCAGGAAATATACAGCACCTTATAGTCAGGAAAGGACATTACGCGACCATGCAGCGTTTAGTGGAATCCATGAATCAGGACATTAGCAACATCTATAAATCGGCGGCACCACTAATCATTTATGAGCCCCATGCGCGAAGAATCCGGATAAAATCGGAAGATAGGTCTACTATTTATGCGTATGGTGATTTGGCAACCATTTTGGGAATAGAAGCATACGTTAATACACAACGTTCCCATTTTCCAACGGATATCACGGCCGGTTTTAATACCCTCTACCTGTACACAGATATTGTAGAGCACCAGTTAGTAGGTGACCATTTTGTGCCACTGCTGCGCTGTGTTCCAACTAAAGGGGTTAGGGATGAGTTTATCACGTTAACTTATGATAAGCCGCACTATGTCCCTGTGAACAAACAGCATATTGATACCATCACATTTGAAATAAAGACGGATCAGGACAAGTACGTCTCATTTCGTTACGGGAAGGTGATCCTTAAGCTTCATCTGCGACCCCGGAGGGTGACTGTTTTTTAAAATGGTTGTGGCTAAAGACTACGGAGACCCCAAAGCATACAGGCATTATTATACAACACAAGCCGGCTATGGGCTTTCAGGATATCATGGAGTACCGGTCATGTATGGGGCCGGTGTAGGTGGTGTTTTTCGCAGCCTCTTTAGAAAAGCTATGCCGTTTTTGAGAAGGGGTTTTGAAATTATTAAACCACACGTGAAAGGCGCCGCAAAAAACATAGCCAAGGATGTCATGAGCCATGTCACAACGGCCGTTCTAAATAAAATGAACCAGGCTACAGAACAGGCAGGATCAGGACTGGCTGTGATTAGAAGAGCTGTTAAAAGAAAGAGAACCAAGTCTCGGGAGTTACCACAAGGACCGCCCAAACCTTTTAAAAGAAAGAAACCCGTGGGTGGCAGGTCTCAGAAGCTTAACCGCCGGTCTAAGAAGAGAAGCGCTAGCTCTAGGCAGCGAGATATATTCTAAAAAGCACCATGGCTTTTGTACACCACGGCTCTGAAGAGTGTGTTAAATCGGAACTGGACCTGTTTCAACTAGCACCGACTCAAACAAGTATCGAAAAAAGTATTTATGTGAAAATTCCGCCATTATCGGCTTTGTCGGAAACAGCCCCTTTGGACTTCTATATCGCAGGTCATGGTGAAGACTACATTGATTTAAATAGTACACTTTTGCACCTGACCTGTAAAATTGTGGCAGAAGATGGCTCGAACATCGAACCGGCAGCCAAAGTAGCGCTGGTGAACTACCCAATCGCAGCTCTGTTTAGCCAGCTGGATGTTACACTGGATGACCAACTCATTAGCCAGAGCAACAACTGCTACCCCTACAGAGCCCTCATAGAGCTGCTTCTCAATTATGGCGAAGGATCCCTCAAATCACAGTTTACAAGCGGTCTGTTTTATAAAGACACAGCCGGGCAGCATGAGGTGAGAGAGATAGGATCTCACAACATCGGCTTTACTGAAAGGGCTCAATTTACGGTCTCTAGCAACAAGGTAGAGCTATTGGGGCAATTACATAGCGATCTATTTTTTCAAGAAAAGCTATTGATTAATGGCGTGGATCTCAAAATCAAATTGACCCGCAACAAAAACTCTTTCTGTTTAATGAGCGGTGATGCCGAAAAAAGTTATAAAATCCTTATCCTAAACGCTGCGCTCTTTGTAAAGAGAGTTAAAGTTTCCCCCGGAGTGCGCCTGGGACATGCGGAAGCTCTGCTGAAAGCTAATGTCAAGTATGCTATTGACCGTGTGGGGCTGAAGGTGTTTAGCATACCAGCCGGTGCCCGTGTGACTAACCAGAAAAATCTCTTTTTGGGGCAGCTACCAAAACTCATTGTGCTGGGATTTGTGGATAATGATGCTTTTCAGCGGTAATTATGCTAAAAACCCCTTCAATTTTAAACATTATGATATTAATTTTGCCGCTCTATATGTGGATGGTGAACAAGTACCCGGGAAACCTCTTCAACCTGACTTTCAAAACGGATGTTGTGTAAGAGAATATATGCAACTGATACAAGCAAGTGGTAAACATCTGAAAGATACAGCATTGCTGATTGACCGTCAGGAGTTTTACAAAGGTTATACCCTTGTTGGCGTTTGACCTTTCACCGGATCAGGAGTGTGCAGACCATTACTCGCTGATTAAAACTGGTAACCTGCGGGCTGAAATACGTTTTGCCAGCGCCTTACCCCATACAGTTAACATGATTGTTTATGGGGTTTTTGACAATGTGATAGAAATTAATCATAGAAGGAATGTTCTTTTTGATCATTCGTGAAAATGAACACCCTGCAGATCTTCCGTATTTTAAAGAAGGACCCCTGTGTTGCAGATTTCTTTTTAGATGTGCTACCCAGCGATTGGTTAGTGGATGTACAAATATCAAAGAAGCCAGTGTGTTTGGTGGTAAATACACACCCTCATAACCTACCTGGAGAACACTGGTTAGCCATCTATATATGTGGAGATGGAACAGGGGAATTTTTTGATTCTTATGGACAACCACCTGATAGCTTATTCTTTCCTACCAGCATTATGAGCTTTTTCAACAAGCATTGTAAAACTGTTTTATACCACAACAGACAATTACAGCACCCAATGTCTACGGCTTGTGGATATCACTGTGTATTTTTCTTGCACCACCGCTGTAAAGGGGTGTCTTTTGAAAATATTTTAGAAATGTATTCTGAAGATTTAATGCAAAATGATGATATGGTGTTACATTTTGTAAAACGCAACAAACAAACTTTGTGTAGATCTTTTAGAAATCCGTTCCATAATCAGCAAGTGTGTGTTTCCTATCGTGAATGTTTTGATGCTTCTAAATAAAAAGTAACCCCTCTAAGGAGGTTTTTTGAAAAGAAACCACTGTCTTAGTCTTTTATTTTTGTTTTTAAACATTTTATTGAAAATACATTTTTTACACACTCAACCACCGGTATCTGTGGGATAATTTACGTTTTTTGTGAGGGAGTAGCTCTTTGCTCTTTATCGGACCCGTGTACATTTTAGTAGCCTTCACAGATGGGTTCTCTTTGAGGCGTGCCAGTACATCTCTGTTGGCTGCATTACCCATTACCGTAGATGGCATATTTAATTCGGCTAGGGTTTGCATGAACTCCTCCCAGCCCCTGGGTATTCTTCGTTGTGAAAGAGCCTGGGGCTGCGTAGCCCCACGAACGAGGTCGAGTAGGTTAGAGCCATTGACGGGGTTTCCCCGGTATACAAATGTTCCATTTCCCTCCCAGGATGCCACATTCTTGTTTTTTAACAGTTTATTAAGCAGCAACTCAGCATTTTTCCTATAGCGCATATTGATGCTGTTTAACACTTCTTGTATTACAGGGTCTGGAGGTATAATATTTTCTAGAGGTGTTGCCATTGATGTCTCATCTTGTGCCTGTAGATACAAGTTTATTTTTTCTTTTTCCATATCCCTCTGTCTGTTAAGCACGAGATAGCGCTGTAGCACTTCTGAGTAACATTTAGCCTTTTCGTGTTCAGACATACCGACGCTTTGCAGGATGTTTTTCATTTCTTCATCTAACTTATGGATGGTCGTGGTTCTAATATTTTCATCCCGATCTGGCGGGTTTCTCAAGCGCTCAAGTTGTTGACTAGGGACTATGTACATTTTTTCAGCGTGATGCATTAGAGGTTTTTCAGAAGCCCCGTTATCAACGGTAATGCAAAACTTAACAGGGGCCCGATAAAGCCACCCGACTGTCTCACCAATTGCTTCTTTTTTTTAATGGGTAGTCTTTTATCGCACAGACTCTTTATGGCATGACGCTTCCCTTTTAAAACCTTTATCTGTTGTTGTGAAAGAGGAATGTTACCTTTTAGGGTGTTGAGAGCGATTTCAACTATAGCTGCTACCAAATCATTAGAAGCTGTATTCAGGATGGCTCTTCTGTGCTGCGGAGAGGCTTGAACCAAAAGTTTTAAAAGGGGCAGGTTTCTCTTTACACGGCGAGACATGTTGTCTGAGACACACAGGCATGTATGAAGGGGTTGGTTACATATTCATTTCTTTTTATGTGAGATTTGTGGTTTTTCACAGTATACCGTGGTCCAATCTGGCAGGAAGATATCCGTCCTCAGTCTGTAAGCCTCAGGCGTTGTGTTATTTAAATCCACGACGAGATACCCAAACGGCTTTCTGGTTGCATCTTCAAAGACTTCTAAAAAGAATTTTGATTTTCCAGGGTACATCTGCCTGGCTAGAATGGCAATCTGTAACTTATCTCTAGGATTCTTAAAGAGCACCATGTATTTGGTATTTAAAGTTATAGTTCGGCTTGCTTTACCTTGGCAGAAAACATTTTGAACAATATATATGATGCTCAGGTTTCTGTGATGCACATACTTGGTAAAGGCTTTCTCTATTTCATCACTTTTACAGGCAGAATCCATTAGGTCATCAACAATAACCAAGTTTACTTTATTGGTTGGAAACAGCCGTTTCATCATTAAAAGTATCAGGCAAAGTGTCCATAAATGTAATAAAAGGATATTTATTTAACATTTCTTTATACAGAGGTTGCCAGCAACTGTAACACCACACAATATTGTTAGGCATGACAGTCAATACATGACCAGCATGTTCTAACATCTTTTTAACAAAGAAGCTCTTGCCTGAATTGGACGGCCCCGCTAAAATACAAGAAAAAGGATGTGACCAGCGCACATCCACCACGCTAGTATCCATAGGGTAATGTACTAAAGCCATCCTCCAACTTCACCCTTTTGTCATACACAACCTTTTGTGTTTTTTTAATCACACCAGTCTCTATTGTCCAACCCTTTTTGTTTCTTATAATACCAGGTTGTTGTACTCCTATCTTTTTCTGGGATAAATCTGCTGTCCCAGGCTTGTAGTCCAAAACTAGATCTTTCAAACTAGTGAAATTGATTTTCTGGCAGTTTTCTACGTTTAACGTAATCCCTTTTACTTTCATACAGGTCTTCCCGCTTGACAGCTTTGTAGCCGTATGTTTTAGGCCCCGCTGATACAAACTCTGTGATATATTCATCTGAGGGTATCTCGCTTGTGAGCTCACCTAAATAATCGCCCAAAGATGGGTTCCAATCACCCTCTCGACTTAGAAATATCACAGAATCTGTATCATGGTACAGACAGCGCTCTTGCAAACTATCTAGAAGGTTGTACAACTCCAGGCGTGCATAAGCCGTTGTAAAACAGGCAATGAAAACGTTGGTGCTACCCGACAATATACACTGGTCTTTTGAGTGCCTCCAAGACACACAGGCTGTTTCATCATCAATAAAATCGCATGATGAAACCTCGAATTCAGGAGAAAACAGATATTTAAAGAGATCATCAGGTTCTTTCACAATGCTTGTGGTAGGCAGGTTTGTTCTTTGACCAAATTTACCCCACAGGGAATTTAAGAAAAGTTTTGCTATTTGACGCTTAGCATGGTTTACATTAATCTGGTCTGTACGCAAACACACCCCCTCTTTTCTAAAGAAATCAGCTATGTACACATTTTGTTTTTCAGTATCATTGCACCATCGAGGGTAGCCAGAAACCTCTTGTTTTTGACGGAGGTGCATTTTGATGTATTCGGAAAAGAGATGATCAGATTTTTGCTCGAAATGCCAGATTTCATAGATTTCAGCAACCACATACCCTTTTGCAATGGCTAAATTCATCTCCACCGTACACCAAGTCCCCACAAAAGCTCTCTCCTCATCCGTGTGGGCACACATTTCCTGTTGCCGTGTGTCAGCACACGGGTGACACAGCGGAAACATAAGCTTACCGCCCAACCGTATGGGTAACACTGGGAAAAAGAGCTTTCGTGGGGGATATACTTTTGCTTTTATAAAACCAAAGTACTTTGTAGGGGGGCCAAATTTCTCATAAATGATTTTTGGATGGCCTATTGGATATTCCTTTGTTTTATTGACAAAAGGGTATAGGCTGGTAAAATCATAGTAGTGTATTTTTTCCCCAGGCCTTGTTTTGTGGTACAGACAAATGGCATTTGTTCTACCCCCGAAAAGGGCATCTCGTGGAATCAGAGGTTGCGGTAATGCGGAGTCAGCCAGGAAATCTGCGCAGCCCCCATCATTTTCTTTTACCATCCGCTTCCACTCGTGCTCCCATAGACTTATGACCTTGAACCCACGGCTTTCCAGGAATGCAGCTTTTAGCTGTGTTTTGTAATAAAGAAAACCATAGGTCGTGGCTGCTATAGGATTCTGGTCTTTATCGTTATAACAGCTCGGACAGCCGTGGTGAAAACAACCATTAAATTCAAAAGCTGTTTCTACCCCACCGATCACGGCATAGCCATCAAGAAAATAAGCCCCCACCTTTTTTTCACCACCACCTTTCAGAGCATGTGTGATCTGTATATTTTCTTTGGCCTCCACATACATCAGCCATTGAATAGAGGGGGTTGAATATCTCTTTGTCTGCCGGTGATAGTTATCTGGTGGGATGAGTGCCACAGTCTTGGGTTCTAAAAACATGAATCTGAACATAGCCATACATACAGATGCAAGGGTTATATATTGGAAAGGGTCTAAACACCTTGTTTGAATTTCTGAGATGTCACCCTGCTCTACAAACTCTTCTTTCTCTGTCATTTTCATGATTTCAGCTCGGTAGAGAACACAGGCCTGTCGCAAAATAGATACATCCTGCTGGCAGTAATAAGCCAGCTCTTTTTGCAAATTAAAAGTTTTATGCTGATTGTCCTTGTACCATTGTAAAAATTCATCTTTTTCTTCAGGCAACATGTTACTCACACCGTAATGTTCAACACCCGGCATGGGACCCACATAATTTTGATTTTCAGCGTATTAAAAAAGTGTGGAAAGTACCCCTTGCTGCCTGTAAAACCCATGGCTTGTGGAAGTTTGCTAAGTTTCATAGGCAGGAAATTTAGAGAGTCTATAAAACGGATAGTCAGAGGTTCAACGGTAATTTGTAAAAGTTTAGCACCTTGAACCAACAGCCCCGTGTCCATCTTTTCCTTAAGCAGTTGTTTAAGAACAAAATATCCATCATAACCTTTGGAATTATGGGCTATGAAGGTGTAACCTTTAAATTTTTTGTCACAAAAAATCTGTATAAAGGCAGAAATACATTCGAGACCCTTGAATTCCCAGTTTCTTTCATCATTTAAGTCCGTCGCATATATGTAATTAGGGACATGCCAGCCTGTTTCTTGCATACATTCACAATCATAAAAAATATACTTTTCAGATGTTTCAGTTTTACCAATAGGGGTCATAAAACATAAGTGGACGCCATCCCCGGTTAGGGGCTCGCGACATAGTTTACAATGACGGCCCTTGCACTTATGTTTCTTGTCCACATAAGACTCACATTTCTGGCACAGTATCTTAGATAAACACGCCACTTCTTTTTTCAGAGCCAGATCCGCGTGTCTATCTAAACACTCTTTAGAACGGCAAAAGAGTTTGCAATTAGGGCATCTCTGTTGTACACCAACATTATTCGTACACGTTAGTGTCAAACAAAGACGGCACCATAATGTGCAATTATGATCGTGACTGTACGGTTTCTGACAGTAACTACAGAAGTTGCGCTCCCCATAGAATTTTTTGACATCGGTTATACCATAGAAATGGTCATCGTGTAGCAACAAGAACACAGTCTTAGGGAACACAGGTCTGTCTGATGTCTTAAAACAAACCCATGATTTTGTGTAAAGCACAACGCGTATGTTTATCTTTAAATGCTGTTCAAATATTGCTACATCATCGAGCATGACTTTTCTATGTACCGGCCACCCCAATTCGTTATGTAGTTTTTTAGCACCTTCTAACAATTCGACATCTGTCATTTTTACCTGTGACATGAGGGCTGTGAGGCTACCTGCAAAACACAGGCTATTATCAGTGTTGTTCAAGTCTATCAAATACATCCTTTTCTTATGAATAATATGGCTAAACGGTATGGTCTTTAAGACCCTATGAGCACCCCCACCCCGATTTCTTATGACAAGTACAACAACCCGGAATATATCACAAACCTGGATTTCTCTGTGACTCTGAAGGAGTTTAGCGATCTGATTTAAGAAATCGTCAGCGTCTAATGCCTCGGGGTTTAACTTTCCAGAATATAAGGAATTGTGGAAAAGAGATGAGTGTAGATGCACCTGTACATAATCACCGGGTGAAACCCGGCTGCTAACCTCATCCAGAATATGTTGAATACCTTGCCGAATGGCGAATTGAGCCTCAGATAATGATGTTATCCTGTCTAAATTAATAAACCGAAATTCCTCTGAATAAATTACACCATTAAACTTGTCCAATTTACGATCCCACCTTTTCACAAACTGAACATAGCTAACTGGTTCTGATTCTTCAGCGAGGCCTAATGCATGATTATTTGCGCTGTCCTCTGAAACACTGTGATCAAAGACACGGCTTTCACCACGCCCTCCGTATTCTGTACCGGCGTGTGTAGATTCACCGTCAGAAAAACTATCGCTGCGTGATCTTTTCCTGTTAGACTTCTCTCCCACAGCCGCTGATTTTCTAACATTTTCTCGGTCTGAAAAAGAAAATGTAGGGGCTAATACTTTTTTTTTCTTTTACAGCGACCTTAAAATCTATGTGCTGGATAAAACCGGAATACTCACTATGTTGCTTATCTTTTGGTTTTCGGTATGGAGCTGTTTGCTCTTCTGTACCGGTGTGTGTAGATTCACCATCAGAAAAACTATCGCCGTGTGATCTTTTTCTGTTAGACTTCTCTCCCATAGCCGCTGATTTTCTAACATTTTCTCGGTCTGAAAAAGAAAACGTGGGGGCTAATACTTTTACAGAGACCTTAAAATCTAGGTGCTGGATAAAACTGGAATACTCACGATTCTGTTTGTCTTTTGGCTTTCTGTAAGGTACCGTCTGTTGGTTAGACTGGCCATCTTGTTTTGTAGCATCTTCTTGGTCTAAAATAAAAAAGATTACAGGTTGAGGCTGTCCTCTGAAACACATTATAAAGAACATAGCTGTTAGAAAATTAAAACAACACAGGACATACCTTTTAAATTTCTTTGCCGCCTTCTTTTTGTAAGAGAAAGTTTATTTGTAACCCCCTTTTTCTGCTCCTATTTTTTAAAGACAATCATAAGAGACAGAAACATTACATAGCCAACAATATTTTTAAAAAAGACTCATATATACTCACCATGTCTGAAGAAAAAGTTGCAGATGATACAAGCTATAGAGACTGTGTGATCTTTTCTGGTTGCTGAAATGTACTGGATCTCATAAGCTTATCATACGACCTGGCTAATTCACAATGCCTTTTTTTCGCAGACAGTACAGTGTAATAGATGCTATATATCTGTGTATGTGGCTAATACACATTCCCACCCATTTCCCAGACGTCTTAAGTGGATTTTAGTTACACGACAGTTCTGCACATTCTTATCTTATGGCCTATTGTTTAGGACACACCTGGAGGCCCCATTTTTTTTTCCAGACAAACCATTGTAGGTTTAATTAACTAAGCATTCCTAAAACACACCACACATAGGTTCAAAATATTTTATTTCAAATACAATGTTTTCATCTTGTGAAATTCATTTGAGCATTACAAGTTTTAAAAAAAATAAAAGGCATACATATAATTTTTGTTCATCTGTATGTTCAACTAATAGATTCTGGAAATACACACATTTTCATAAAAAGTCAATTTTTACAGAACTTGGTGTTTTTTAAAGAACGATCTATAATCTCTGTCACAGATTAAGCCTTCCACTATTTCTATTTCGCTGTCTGCCACAGAATTAAGCAAAATATTGAGCAGTTGTCCTGGATTTCTACTGTTGTTAAAATCTCTGACGAGTTCAAACAAAAAATTCAAATTTTCATAAACTAGGACAGTTGCTTTCATTTTATGACCCGCAATCATGGCAACATTTAAAACAGGTCCTAGACACAACCTGTTACAAGCTTTATGGAGTTTCTGATGTATTTCATTGCGTTCCCACTTTAAACAGTCATGGTGTCTTTGGCCTGGAGCATGTATTACACACGCTGCACAGTCTCTATGCATAATGCCCTGCCAGCATTTCTTGATAATACAGGCCACCGTTGTTTGTATAACAGATTTAAATCTGTTTATTTCATCAGGTTTTGTACAATCCCTTTGACTGGTTATGACATCAAATGCCTCCCTTTGATATGTACAGAAAAAGCACAAACAGCGTAGATTGGCAGCCTGTATGTGCCCCTGTAGGAGCAGAGATTCGTCACTTCCCTACAAAAAAAAACCAAAATAATGTCAGTGTGAACTGCTGTTTCTTCTATAACACTTTTCTAAATAAAAAAACTTCTCTTACCTCTGCTGATCCTAGGTCTTCCAATAAACAGTTTGTTTCTGCATCTACAGTGGCGTGATATAATTCTATATCCTCCGGGTCCATTGTGTTGTCAGATGTTAAGCCAAGTTCTGTGCCAGAATTGTAGGGTTCTTGAGAGTTGAAAAATATTTGGGCATCTGGATAATCCACAAAAACTGCTATTTCTGGCGGAGGATCTGCCAGACTCTCCTGTAGTTCAAATGGATTTTCAATCGGTGGATACCCCTCTGCAACGGCATCATGATCCTTAAGGAAGTAATTAATGTTGTGTGCCCTGCTGGAAATTCTGCTTGGTGTTCCAAAAAGAGCCATTTTTTCCTTTCTGAAAGTCTGTGTTAAAATGCTCCCCTTACAGCAGGAGCATGCTCAGAACACCTGGAGCATGCTCAGAACAGACCTCTTGTTTCAACAAATCACGTGTTACCACACCCTAGAGAGACATGTCCAGGCTTGTCTCTCTGTATTGGTTTTTTCAAAGCCACTAAAAAATAGCTGTATTTGGATTTGAACTCGGCTCTCTCAAAAAAATAGCTGTATTAGGGGGATTTGAACTCAGGTCTCTCTGTATTTTAGTCTGAACTCTACAGGTCTGTCAGAATACTTCTAACAGTGAGGTCTTAAAAGTAAAATTCTATCACATGGACTGCACTAGTTTTTCTAACAATTGCATTTGTAATTGCATTTGTAAAGAAAACTGTGTCTCTCTGTGCCGTGAATCTTTTTGTGAGAAATAAGAACTGATGCAGTGGGAGAGAGAAAAGCATTTTATTTTTCCAGGTTTCCTGCTTTTTTTTTTTTTTTTTTTTGGAGGTGTAAACATTAACCAGAAGCAAAAAACACATTTCCAGAGTCAGTCACACTGCTCCCAGCTGATGTCAGCACAAAGGGACAGTCCATTTCCGATGATGTAGGCAGGGGCGTGGTTGAGGGTGAGAGGGTGATCCCTCTAACAAAGATGTGCTAATTGCATTTTGGAAAGAAAAAAGATTCTAGCTTGCCTGTCTCTCTGTGCTAGGAATCAGTTTTTGTGTGAGAAAGAAACAACTGAGTCTGTGTGGGAGAGAGAGACAGAGAGAAAAGCATTTTTGTTTTTCAGTATTAAGCAGAAGCAAAAACACATTTCCGGAGTCAACCATACTGTTTCCGCTGATGTCAGCAAAAAAGGGACAGTCCCTCTTCTGATGACGCCCTGTTTCCGGTGATGTCATTTCCGATGATGTAGGCAGGGGGCGTGGAGGAGGGTGGGAGGCTGTAGGCGTAGCACAAACCCCGGAAGTGGGTGCTGATTGGCTAATGCCATATTGTGGGGCGTGGCATGGGTGTGACACACCCCCGGAAGTGTATGCTGATTGGATGATGTCATCCTTGGGGCGGGGCAGGGGTGTGTCAAGTGGGGGCGGTGGCCACGCCTGGGGGCGGGACTGGGCGGGGCTAACTCACCATTCACTTCTATGGGAGGGGGCGTGGCCTAAGGCGGGACATACACCGGAAGTGGGCGCTGATTGGTGCCTGTCAACATTTTGGGGGCGGGAGTGGGCGGGGCTGGGCGGGGCTAACTCACCATTCACTTCTATGGGAGGGGGCGTGGCCTAAGGCGGGACATACACCGGAAGTGGGCGCTGATTGGTACCTGTCAACATTTTGGGGGCGGGAGTGGGCGGGGCTAACTCGCCATCCACTTCTATGGGAGGGGGCGTGGCCTAAGGCGGGACATAGACCGGAAGTGAACGCTGATTGGCTCCTGTCATCCTTATCTCACCTGTCAATCAGTTTGACAAGTAGTGTACCCATTATACTACTGGCATATGTTGTAGTCTTATGTTCCTATGTGCCATCTAGGCAGCTGCCTGGTCCCTCCCTGTGCATCAGCAGCCCCCACTGCATGACCCATGTGCCACCTCCTTTGCCCCTATTTGAACCATCAACATAGTGCCCTTTCATACTTGGGCACTGTGCTGTTGCTGCTAATGGAGCACTACTATCACTCTTTTGGGATCACCTCTCTGTTCATCACATTGCAGATGTAAAATAGGCTCTCTCTCCTCAAAAAAGCACCCTTTCCAACAGGTTTTGAATTGCATTAGGGTTCCTGCCGTTAAGGTGCCTGCGTTTAGGAAGCAAGCCGTATTTCCACCCACTCCCCGCCCATTGACCCCCACTCTACGCCCTGTGCATGACTTCTTTCCACCCATAGGGCGCTTTACGCTGCTGGTGCCATTAGTGCCCGCTAAAGTGGCTTTTTGCATATTCTATGTGTGCACCTACACAGTTAGCACACGCTAACAGCACACTTGCTCCTTTACCATCGTTTAGTAAACATACCCCTAAGGTTTTGAAGCTTTTTTTAAGTACAAGGTGACTTTATTTTGTGGGTAGAAATTGAGGGGTAAGTTTACTAAACTGAGGTAAAGTCTCAAAGTTAAGGTGCCTGAAGCCATATAAAGCAGTGGGCGGGTAGGGGCTGTGCCAGCGTTAGGGTGCCTTGGGCCATTTAACGTGAGTTAACAGAACCAAATGCGGTAAGGTGACAAGCCATCCTAAGGAGAAACAAAGTGTCTTAGGATGTGCTAAGGCACCTTAACAGGAAATAAAGCACCTCAAGGTGCCTTAAGATGTGGTAAGGTGCCCTAACAGGAGATAAGGCGTCCTAAGGAAAGACAAGGTACCCTAAGGTGGAAAGCATGCACCTTAAAGCAGGACGATGGCTGTAAGCCAAACACTGGACCAACACCAAGGAATGTTAATATAAAGGTGATGGAAGGAAGGACAGATGGGAGTTGATGTACCTGCCATATTGGTGGACACCCTATTTGGTAGCCAGTAAAGTGGACAAGCATGTGGGAGGCAGCTGTACCGATGTACAGTGTGGTGCCAATGAAGAGTGTTGCAGTGACAGTGTGTGGCATAGGATAGGAAAGACGTGTCCCCCAGTGGACGCAGAAGTGGCAGGATATTTGCAGCAACAGAAGGATAGAGTGGTAATGGGTACGTGCAGATCAGGCACAGGAGAGGCGAGCATGAAAAGCCATAAAGCAGAAAAGGGTACCAGTGTAAGTCATGGGGTAGCAGCCTGCACAAGAAGACAGGATTGTACACAACCGACAGAGGCAGATAGATGGGCTGAAGGACAAATGGTGGCTGAGGAGAGATCTGCAGAGCCCTGACTGTTACAGGCATTTAAATGATCTGAGTTGCACAGTCACAAAAAAGAACAAGGAGGAATCAAACCCCTGTTCCCTATTTATGGAAACTTTGAAATAACCAATAGGCTACCCCTCCACACCTTGCTACACAGCAATGTCTGGATACAAAGAGACTGCAGGTCACTGCCTAAAATGTCTGCTCTGTGTGCCGGTATAGGGTAGCCCCACCAGTACCCATGATACAGAGCACATGCAGAACAGTAGTCTACGGATGGTCACCGGATGGAGGATGCATGTATCCATCAACTCAGTTAAGTAACAGGAACTGACAGTGTGTGATACAAGCACAAAGCAGCTACAAACCGTGCTACTGAGTAGTTTCTGCGATCACCGTGAGGGTGAGGATGGGCGCCCAGCATCAAGTCCCCTGTACATGCAGTGCTAGAGATGGTTTCTACTGCAGATCTTCATTATTGCTAGTATGTGGAAGGTGTTGTCTACAGTGTGGGATGTTAGTCACATCTAGCCTTGCTAAATTCAGGTCTACCTATAGCAGTGCATTGTAGTACTCAGTGTTACAGTGCTGGTGCTATGGCTGCCAACTACCAATGAAAAGGGACTTCTAGACATGCATGGGCTTGTTACTAGGGTTCTGCTGGCCCTACCTGTAATACTTGGAGTTAACCAGGAACATTTCACTTTCTGCACTCACCCACAGCAAATGCTTGCTGCCCCCACTGGGTATCCCAGGCACACACATACCAATTGCAGAGAGCCCACAGGCCACTATGCATTACATGTGCACCCAGGACAAAAAGCACACCCATATTATTAGAACCAGCTACTATATAGTACTATGTGGATACACAGCCGTACCACAGTCACTGATCGGTCAGAGTGAAAGTGCCCTTCCAGCATGACATGATGTGGCCACTCGCTCAATGCAGGTGGCAGTTGAGCACTACAATGTCACAGTCATTGCATTACCCTGGGTGCAGGTACATCCTGGCCAATCCACCCTGTTCAGGCCATGCCCATAATACTCTGCTTCCCATCAGGCACATTTGCAGGCTAACTATGTAAACAGCTTAGGCACTGCGAGGCTCAGTGAGGAGTAGAAATCCACAAAACAATGGACAGACATACACACAAACACACTCATATCGATGCACTGTGCAAAATGGGGATGGTTGGCATTCCTACCTGCCACTCTGGTCCCAATCTCAGTTCAGGCATTGTTAAGGTGTTCTCATTGTGTAGGAGCTAGTAGTAGTGCATTGCTGTTAATAGCCGCTCAGTGTGCCGGGGCCATCAGCAGGACTTTCCCTGCAGCTGAGGATAGTGAAGCCTGTCTGTTTGGTTGTCTGTACCCTTGTTGGCTGATTCATTAGGGGTTGAACATGCTGGTGTTGTACCTGCACTGTGGGATAAAACGTAGGACATACACTGCAAAATCCACAGGCAGAACCTGAACCTGTGATCCTCTGCTGCGACTACACACAAACGGTGTGTGGTGTGCTATGCTGCTGCCATACTGCTACTGCCACCCATGGGAATTGCATGCTTCCCATCAGACAGACCTTGGCAGATGTTGTAATGCATATAGCGCACTGGATCTGGCCATGGCTTTTGTCTGCTGAAGGTAGGTGCTGCTCCTTCCCCCCTTACCCCCCCATGCCATGCTGGTCATGCCCATGTGCTATCAGTGTTGGTGATGCCTGGTCCCAGGCCAGCCAATGGGTAAACAGGCGGGTGCCTAGGGCACAGTCTCCATGAGGGGTGGAGGCATACATGGACAGACACACAACCCCCTCACAACAGTCTGCCTCTCCAGGGTCCCCATCATCACATGGCAATGTTATGTCTCTTTGACCTGGGGAAGGGACGGCTGTGTGGTGTTAGAGGTCTGGGGAATATTGTCTGCAGTGGAAGAGGGAATCATTGATCAATTGTCTATACCATCTGAATATTGTAGGACTAGGGGACATGCAGTGCAGCTGTGGTGTAGGTCATATGTGAAAATATGTTGTCCTTCCACACATCATCAAATCCCAGAATCCATTACCAGGGGATGTAGTAAAAGCTGTTCATGTAGCTGCGTTTAATAAATGTTTGGAAAGGTTCCTGGCAAAGGTCCATCAACCATTGCTTGGAGGACCCAGGATATGGATGGCTTGACCCATTACAGGCATTATGAATCCTGTGTGTCTTTTGTGGACATTGCTGGATACTTGTGCCCAGGATTGGACACTGCTGTACACAGGGTCAAGGAAGCCTTTATTATTCAGGGAATGAGCACTGCCAACCCAACACTGGCCGTGTTTCATAAGAAACTTCTTCAGGGGTATACGGCTCAACTATACATAATAAAAACAAAAACAACCATAAAAACGATAGTGATAAAACCAATAAATAAAAAATAATTAAATAAGTACATGTAGCCTTGGAACAATGTGAGGGGAGGGAGGCAGGGAAGGACAAAGGAAAACAAGGGAAAAGATTGGTAAGGAAGAAAAAAAGGAAAAAAAGGGGAGGGAAAAAAGTGCCTAATTAAAATAATAATCTTAACAATAAAATTACATAAGAACATCATAAATAACTAAATGAAATCATCCAACACTCCCCACCCATAGTCTCCTATTCTCTGCCTTCTCTCCGCCCACCGGGACATTTACCTCTGCCGGTAATGTTAACAAGTGTCACATTAGTATCATATTAGCATGCATTAAAGTCACAGATGCGACATTAGCGCTGTTTAGTAAACATCCCCCTGAATGTATTCCTGGATGTATTCCGAACTACTCAGTTTCAGAGGAAACAATTCTTAGGGGCATGTTTACTAAACATTCCTAACGTGCGGGGCCGCGGTAGTGTGCGTGTGCCATATAAGGAGTGGGCGGTTCAGGCAGAAAGAAGAAAACAACCCGACCGTACGTGTGTGCGTCGCGCTAATTTGCGGGGCCCACATTAGCGCGTGGGAAGGCTAAGTGGGGCGCTGCTGAGCACATATCAGAACAGAGCTGTAGCACAACGGTGAACACACTAACCAATGGTGCAGGGGCTACAGGTTCAATCCCCCATTGTGCGCATCAAAAAGGCCAGCTAAGGCAACACCTTGAATGTGTAAAAGTGGTTCAGGAGGCAAAGTACTTTTGTATGGCATAAGGCGGCGCACTGTACTATCTGGGCGGCACAGGGCGGCGCACTGTTCTTTTTGGGCGGCACAAGGCGGCACACTAATTGTGGGCAGCAGGAGGTGGCGCGCTGATGGGCATAAGGCGGCGCGCTGATGCCAAAGCAAAGGAACACAGCCACAGCACAATGGTTAAGATACTGACCAATGGTGCAGGGACCAGGGGTTCGATCCCTCACAATGCCCAGTGAAAAAGGCTAGCTGAGGCAGTATGTTATATGTTGTGGAGTGCTGTAGGAGGCTTTCTAATTTTATTTTGTGATAACTACTAGCAAACGCACTCTCACAGCATATTAATATAAGGCGGCCCATAAGGCACATGTTACAGTGCACCGTCCGCCAAGGCACCCTAGAATGTCCCCTATAGGGCAGCATGTATGTTGCAACACAGGATAATGTATAGTGCACCCTATATGGCTGGCAACCGTAACGTGCCCTATAGGGCGCCCCATAAAGCACCCTCAGAGGCACCTTATGGGTACAGTACGCTGAGGGTGGTATTGCTGGCAGCAACATATGTACAGTAAATTAAAATAAATCTGTGGACACCCCTATCACATAACCCCACTGTGGGTTTGAACCCATGACATCTGGCTGCACAGGCAGGGACGTAACCATTGGGCTACAGCTCTATAGCTGTAAGCAGTCCCTGGCTGGCTGCAGATAGCCTGTATGTCACCTCACTGACAGTCTGCTGTTGTGAACCACCCATACCCATGATGCACTGCACATGCAAATCAGCTGTCCACGATTGAACACAGGATGGGAAATGCACCCCTAAAGCTCCCCGGCCTGGTAGGGGGAAGTGTCCGTGTGCACCCACACAGCACCTCAGCCTGGTAGGGTGTCCTGAGTGGGTGGACAAACAGCAAAGAGTAGCTAAACACCATCACATTGTGCGGTTACTGTGCTCACCCTGAGTGTGAGATGTTGCGCCCAGGACCAGGTCCACAACACCAGGCATGGCCAAATGCGGACATGTCAGAGCTCCAAAGCAGCAACAACAACCTGTGGCATAGGTAGGTGCTGCATAAACATTTTGGAGATCTCTGTCTGGCTCAGTTAGTGGGGACCCCCAGGTGGATAAAACAGAGCTTCCCCTCAACAGATCCCCACCTCAATGGCAGTAGAGTGGACCATCAACCCCAGTCCTGCTACAGAACAGACACCCCACAGAGCAGTCCAAGTAGCTCCACACACATCCATAACACAATATCAGACAGACATTAAGCCTGGATATTCAAAGATGCACCCCACCACTATCTGATATTCACCTGCAGCAAGCCATCAGCCACTGTACCCTGCAAGGCACTCCATCACAACACATATCAGCTGTGAACAGTCTGCTGGCTGGTCCTGATGGACATGCATGCACCCACAACTGGGGTGGCAGCACACACAGACAGATAGGTCCATGAAGAGGCCCCCACAGGACATCCATACATATCACATGGGAGAATCACAATATAGCACTATGGGGGTGCCTAGCCATGCTGCCATCACTGCACACTCAGGGTGAGAGTGATCCCCCAGCAGCACATACAGAGGTCACCCTGTCTGTGTAGGTGGTGGCCGGGCACTACCATGCCCCTGCCAGTGCCCTATGCCCTGTGCAGCTGCATCCTGGTCAGTCCACTCTGTCTGAGATATACCCATGGTCCCTTGCTACTCATTATGCACATTGGCAGGCCAATACTGGCAACAGTGTTGGCAGTGTGGGCTGTGGAAGGGGCATGCAGCCAACACCCACTGTATAGACAGACACACAATTCCACACCTATGCCATCATGGTGCTACTATTGAGGAGGTAATTAGCCTTGCCCACCAAACCGGTGCTGGGCACGGCAAGGTCACTCCCCAGGGTGGTAAACACCGTCAGAGGCAAGGGCTGGAGCACGCACCGCAAACACCAAACAGATTGTTCGGATGGGGTCAACTAGCAGTATGTGCGTAACGTATGGATATCTATCTGCCAGTACTCCTAGCAAGCGTCTCAGAGCTGTGTACCGTACACCTCAGGTGTAGGGTTCCATTGCTAGGGTATGCAGGTGCTAGTATTGGGAGATGCACGCAGGGTCCAATGTTCTGCCTCTCCAGGAGACATTGGCCAATGGGGCCTGTGGCTGTGGGTTTGGGTGTGTCTGCCCCTGTTGGCTGCTGCTTTACGGCAGAGATTCCCAACTCCAGTCCAGGTGTGCATCACACTGATCGGGTTTACCTGCTGTTCCTCATGAATATGCATGAGCTACATCTACATGCCATGGGGGTGGTGCATAGATATACAGCACAGGCATTTGTATGAGTGGCAGCATGGACCCTGACTGGTGTGTGGCCCACCAGGACTGCATTTGGGAGATTCTGCTCTAGGTACTGCCCCTGTACATGGTGTCTGTGCTCAGTGGGGTAAAGGATAGACGTAGTACCATTGCATATGGCCTCGCCACGAAAGGTTTGTCCTTACTATCACTGTGTAGCTGTGGGCAAAATATGTGGGAAGGATTGGCGGTAGCCCCAGCTGGGCTTTGAACCTGTGACCTTCTGTTCTTGAATGCACTGTCTGTGTGCACTGCACCACCTTGTAGCCACAGATTGGTTAGATTCCCTGGAATGTCCATGCCTGTGGATCCAGCAGGGCCTGTGTGTTGCAGTGGACTGTGCCAGCCTGCACATGGCTTGGCCTCTGTCCTCTGTGGCTAGCTGCCACTGCCCCCTGCACCACATGTACTCGTGCACCAACATGCTGGCATGAGCTTCTCTCAGAAAAAGCAGATGACCTGATTGCAATGTGGCAGTACGGGACTGCATTTGGGGGACTTGGCTATAGGTATGCCCATTGTTGTGGTGTGTGTGCGGTGTTGGGTAACATATGGGTGTTTCCCCCATGCTTATGTTCCCTGCAATACAGGGGTGTCTGCTCTATCTTTGTTTAGAGGTGGGTAAAATATATGGATGGGGCTGGCAAGTGCCCCAGCTGGGATTTGAACCTCTGGCCTTCTAGTTCTAGAGGTCATTGCTATCTCCTCTGCACCACACTATGGCCACAGAGACAGTGCAGCCCCTGGAGGTAGTAAACCTGGCAGGATGGCGTCACAAACCCTGCTGTATGCATTTTTACTGTGGGCTCCTTCACCCTGTGTGGTGACAAACGTGCAAATAAAACCCGGGAATGACCACGGAACAAAGGGGGAAAACATATACCCAAGCTGAGCAACAGTGATATTAATGGGCAACCCTAGATAACACTCCCAGGACAGCTCCAGAAAAAGGGAAATGTTTTTTGGACGAGTCTCCGCTCCGTACACCTTTCCATAAATCATTTCCTTTTTTTTGGAGCTTTCCTGGGTGTGTTATCTAGTTTTGCCCATCACTATAACTGTTCCACAACTGAATTACTATTTTTCATATTTTTGTGGTGGTCATTTTCTATTTATAATTGCACTTTTGTGCTGTGCACATGTATCACACTGCTCACGTTTTGCAGGTTTCCCCGGTTTTGCTGTACATTGCTGACGGAAATGGTTTCTCTTCCCTTTAAAAGCATTCTAACGCGAGTGATTCACTCGCGCTATTTTTTTTTGGAAATTCAGCCCCGATAATGTGCGGGGCGCCTCTCCCCTCCCCTTACCCGCCCATTAACCCCTTCTCTCCGCCCCTCCGGGGCCTTCCTCCGCCCTCCGTTAGCCTTTCCACGCCTCTATCGGACATTTGCGGGCACGTACTTGTGCGGCACCCGTTACTGTGACGCGCAAGTGTGCGGGGCTTCATCGCACATTTGCGGGGCGTTTAAGCGCTCTTAAGTACCGCTTTTAGTGCGCTATTTTGTGGCGCGCTAATTAGCGGTTTTTAGTAAACATGCCCCTTAGTTCTGAAACCTAAAGTGCTGGGGATAGATGGGTCCTTCTTTTTTATGTTCAAATTTGTTTATTGAAAGTACAACGGCCATACCAAAACAACCGTAAACAGAACCGAATTATATGTTACAGGCATTAAACCAAAGCAAACAAACCACAATTTTAACCAGAAAGCCCACCCCCACAAATACATTTCAGCAGCATAAATAAAACAGAGGAAAAGCAAGTAGTGCAGTACAGAAACCAGAAGTCAGAAAACACAAATGCCCCCCCCCATAAACCCCCAGAGATACCCAAAGACATCTGCCATATCATTGCCTGCATCCAATCCCTCTGTGGGAATGAGGAGTCGAAATCAGGGGTAACCACCCTCCCCCTCCCGCCTCCAAATCCAACACTAGAACTAATACCCCCCCTGCCAACCTCCCCCCCCCTTCGGCCTACTCCCCCCCCCCCACCCCTCCTCCATCCCCTGCCGACGAAGGACAGGCTCGAGGTGTGTTCTTCGCCCGAGCCTATCCTTCCCCTCCCATGTAAAACTACATCATACCTACCCTCCCACCTCCCCTCCCCCTCTTTCCTTCCCCCCATTCCCTATCCTGAAGTACCCCCCCCCAAGCCCCCCATTCCCTGTTTGCATATCTTACCTACCCCCCTCCCCCCCCCCCGGGTGACTGGAATCCCCCCTCACAAAAAACACACCTAAATAGTGGAACCGGCTGCTAATACAAGATTGACTCCGCTAGAGACCCCCCAGGATCCGACTCCGGGCACTACGAGGTAAAGAGTTCAAATGTGGTCCCAAGCCACCAGAAACCTCTGCCAACGTTTAGGATCCCCCCTCGCCCGGAGTCGCTCCATAAGCAGCACCTCATGTAGACGCCCCCGCCATAGTCCATATGTTGGCCCACGAGCATCCAGCCATCTGAACAAAATAGTCATCCTAGCTGTCACCAACACCAATCGCAGCCACAGCCATACCTCACGTCCCAACCGCGTCTCCCACTCATGCTCCCACACATCCAACACTGCATTCGCCGCTGTCAGGGAGGGCGCACCATCCACACAACCTGCTAGGTAAGCCTGCACCAACTTCCAGAAGGCTGTGACCCATTGGCAGGTCCAAAACATATGCCCTATTGTAGCCCTCTCCTCCCCACAACGGGGGCAACAATGGGACCCAACAATCCCTGCTTTCCACGCCTGTATGGGGGCATAGTATAGGCGACGCAGCAATTTGTATTGCATGTCCCGATAGGACACCAACACACATACCTTGGGGATGGCAGCCAAACCTTCTAACAGCCCACCGCTGGTCACCTCCTCACCCAGCTCCCTGGTCCAAGCCTCTGCCAGGCCCTCCACCGAAGTCGGTGGTGTCAGATCCCATAAGAGCTTCTGTAACCCCGCCACCCTCACCCCCGACTCACCCCCCAGCAAGGTCGTCTCAAGTTGTGTGCGTACTAGTCCCCGCAGTGTTGCCATGGGTAAGGTGCGTAGTTAGCTTCGAACCTGCGCAAACAGGAAAACATCCCGCCCCCCCAGGGGGTAATGTCGGCAAAGCTCGGGAAAGGGCAGTATAACACCTTCCGGTGATACCACGTGCTCCACGTTAACTATCCCAAATAGTTCCCAGCGTCTGAAATGGCCCCCCTCCAACCCGGGCAGGAAGTCCCCGTTGCCCCTAAGGGGGAGATAGGGGGAGTGGGTAGCCGAGATCTGCTGACTAGAGCAAAAGCGACGCCACCCCACCCTAACTGGATCCACTAGGAAAACGCGAATATCGCGGTCCAGCCCAGGGGAGGTTGCAGCATGTAGGAGGAATCGCAGATGATAAGGTTTCACCGCTTCCTGCAGCAGCCCCAGGGGAGTGTACTCCTCCAGGTCCCATAACCAATCCCGGGCGAACCGCAGCAGGCAGGGCCACATTATACTTACGAAGATCGGGTAGCCCCATTCCCCCCCGAGGTCCAAGGCTGCTGCAAGACCTCCGCCCGCAACCCGAGGTCGCCGCCCTTTCCACAACAAACCGGTTCAACAGCCCATCCAAACCTCTTCAGATCCGACCGCGCTTCAACAATAACGGAAGTGTCTGTAACACATACAGGACCCGGGGAAAACAATGACATCTTATATAAGGCGATGCGACCTCCAAGAGACAGTGGGAGGTCCCGCCATTTATCGACACAAACGGCCATAGAGGCCAGTAGTTCGTCAACATTCAACTGATAGAGCCCATCGAGATCCGCAGGGATGAACACCCCCAGGTATTTAAAATACTTCAACTCCCACTTTAGTGGGAACTCCCCCTGCCATCTCGGCATGTCCCTCGGCCCCAACATCATCGCTGCCGATTTGTCCAAATTTAAACGAAACCCTGAGGGCACTCCATATTCACGGAAAAGCTGTAGCAAGTGTGGGAGTCCCACCTGGGGATCCACCAAGTGTACCAAAAGGTCGTCAGCAAATGCTGCAACTCGAAACTCGGACTCCCCCACCCGTACACCCTGAAATTGGGGGTGAGCCCGAATCCTCTGTAGCAGGGGCTCCAATGTCAAAATAAACAGGAGAGGGGACAAAGGACATCCCTGCCGGGTCCCCTTTTGGATGGGAAATTCAGCGGACATAGCCCCATTTATCAAAATAGCCCCTTTCAGTTCTGCGTATAAGAGCCGCACCACCCGGACATAAAAGCCCGTGAACCCCATCCCCTCTATAACCTGGTACATAAAGTCCCAGTTGACCCTGTCAAATGCTTTCTCAGCATCAAAACTGATAAGCATCAATCGCACCCCAGCCGCCCTACCCGCGCACATTGATATCAGAAGTCATTGCAGATTGTAGGCTGCATGGCGTCCCCGGACAAAACCCACCTGGTCCCTGTGTATCAGAGTCGGCAGAATAGGCGCTAATCGATCAGCCATGATTTTGGCAAGGATTTTAATGTCAACGTTAAGAAGAGAGATGGGTCGGTATGAACCCGGCGCCAGCGGGTCCCTCCCCGGTTTGGGCAAAACCGTAACTAGCGCCTTGTTCACCTCATATGGAAAACTACCCCTACGGACCAAGTCCTCAAAGTAGTCCGCCAGAGGGGCCACCACTACAGTCCCCAAAGTCTTATAAAACTCTCCCCTCAGGCCGTCCAAGCCAGGAGCGCGGCCATTTTTCAAGTTTCGGATCCCCTCCTGTACCTCTTTCAAGGAGATCGGCAGGTTCAAGACCTGTATCTGCTCCTCGGTCAACTTTGCTAGTGTGCAATCTTTCAAGAAGTTCTTGCCTGCCACCACGCCGTCCCCCTCGTGGGCATAAAGCTGCTTATAATAATCTGAGAAAACCTTTTGAATTGCAGCAGTGTCTTTATGAAGAGACCCATCCGGGTGTCGGATCGCCCCTATGTGACGACCCCCACCCGCCGGCCGTACCAATGCCGACAGCAACTTCCCGGCCCTGTTGCCATGCTGGTACAATTTATATCTATAGTACATCAAAGATTTTCGGGCACGCTGATGGAGAAGCATCCCCAACTCCTGCTGGATTTCGCGCACCTGGCGCCTATGCGCTGCCGAACTGACAGACGCCAGCCGTCGCTGTGCCTTTCCCAGTTCGCGCTCCAGAAACAGAATGCGATGGTTTTGGCGCTTTCGCCGAGAGCCGTAATAACTAATGATCTCCCCCCGCATGACCGCCTTACCCGCCTCCCAAAGAAGAGTCGGAGAGGTCCCCGGGATATCATTAAGAGCTTCATAATCTTTCCACCGATCCTGAAGAAATCCTGCGAATTTGGCGTCCCCACTTAACTCCAAAGGGTAACGCCAGAACCGCTGGCCAGGCGGAGTTTGTTTTTTCAGCTCCAGAGTGATCATTGCGTGGTCCGAAACAATGATGGGGCCAACCACCGCATCCACCACCTTACTAAACAGGGAGGGCCGAGATCAAGAAGTAGTCAATGCGGGACCACGTGCCATGGGCTCGCGACAGGTGAGTAAACGACTTTTCCCCGGGATGCAAGACTCGCCAAATATCTAAAAGGTGATGTGCTTCACAAATCCCTAGCATCCGCCGTTGACTCCTATGGTCCCTCCCTGTCGCCTGTCCCGACCGATCTTCTCTATCATTCAATACGGTATTGAAATCTCCCCCAACTATTACCTGGTATCCCTCAACCGGGGCCAATAGCTGCTCGAGTGTCCGATAAAAATGAGTTTCATATACATTAGGCGCATACACCGAGCCTAAAACAACCCTGGTACCCTCAAGAACACCCCGCACCAAAACATACCTACCATCAGGGTCTATATCAACCTGTTCCTCCACCCAACCACGTGCTTGACAATGAGAACTACCACCCCACGCTTCCTTCCAACCGCAGGGGCTCCATAGACCTGGGCTATAAGGCGACCACGCAGCTTTGCATGTTCTACTTCCGACTGATGTGTCTCTTGCAGCAATGCGACTCCTACCTTCTGGCGCCGTATCTGCTGCATGATTTTATATCTCTTTATGGGGGATCCTATTCCACAGACGTTCCAGGAGGCTATCTTCAAGCCACTAGCCATGACAGCTCTTTAAGTGCAGTCGCCTGCTATAAGGATTCATCCTCCAAGTTTGGTGGGAACCCCCCCAGCCTAGGGTCCCCCCTGTGTCCCTGCACCCCAAGTACCAGCAACCACTCCAAAACACTCATCCACCCATGGTGTGTCCCAGACGAACCTGCGAAACCAGTCACCATCCCTCCCCCAATCCCCCCCCATACCTCCCTGCGCGCCCCCCTTTCCCCCTCCTGCTATTAAAGTCAAGAGCAAGACCCCACCCCTCCCTACTCCCCCAACCCCTGCCCATACCCTTCTCCCACCCCCATATTCCCCCTTATTGATGCTATCCCCAACCCCCCCTCTCCCCCCTTTCCCTGTCCTCCGTCCCAACTCTCGAACCCGACACCGTCCGGCCAGTCTGACCCAGTCGGCGACTCCTACTGGTGACGGGGCCACCCCTCCCAGCAGTCCCCCCCGTATTACCCATAAACATAAAGCAGCCAGAGAGCCCCAGAACCCGCGTTGGCCGCTGGGTGGGACTGGGGAAACAGGCCCGTGGGTTCCCCTCCTGCTACCCCCTCTAGGCCTGGTAATCAGGTAAAATGGCTCCCCATCTAAGGAATAGAACCCAACAGCAGTAGCATTCCCATTTCTCCCCCCCCCCCTCACATAGACCCCATATCATAGCTGTATCCGAAAAGGGAGAACAAAACTGCAACAAAAAAAACAGTATTGGAAACAGAATTCAACTCAGCACATCATGTAACAGGCAACAAAGTTACAATTCAGGAAAAGCAAGAAAGTACATGCTTTCAACAATCCCACTGCCATTTTGTTTCACTTAGAGTGGAGCGTAAGACAGCGAGAGGCCACAGTTTCAGTCCCACAGGCCTATTCTCAGCCAGCCTTTCGGCAGATCGGGCAGAGAGGATTTAGGAGCCATGAAGTGAATCGCGAACAGTTCCGATCCTGAAATTAACTCCCAGGCCGCGGTCAGCCATATCGTGAGTACCCCTGAGTCAGTACCTCACCTCCAACTATGCATTATCGTCCATACACGAGGCACTTCAGACAATCAGGGAACAGTCTCCGCCGCCCCAGCCATGCGTCCAGAAAGGCGCTTGCTTCCACTGGGGACCCCAACAGGTGCGTCCGCCCCTGGTGCTCCACTCGCAGCCGGGCGGGGTAGAGAAGCGAAAATCGCATCCCCCTGCCTGCCATCTGCGCGCATAGGGGGGTGAAAGCCTTGCGTTGCTGGCTCACCAGCGCAGAATAGTCCTGGAACACCAGGAGTTGTGCCCCGTCTCCAGACTGCCTCCGATGGTTGCGGGCTGCCCGTAGGACCGCCTCTTTCTGGCGGTAATCTAAAAATCGAGCGATGACTGCTCGTGGTCGCTGGGCCTGCTCCCGCCTCGGGCCAACCCTGTGCACCCTTTCCAATGCAATCTTAGGCGCCCCCTCCCCGGGAATTATCATAGACATCCAGTCCAGTAAGTAGGCAGAGAGAGCGCCGTCAGCGATGTTCTCAGGCACACCAACGAAGCGAAGGTTTTTCCTGCGGCCCCTGTTTTCGAGGTCGTCCAGTTTCTCTCCTTGCGTTTTCACTACTGCCTCCAGCACTTGTACTCGAGCTGCAAGGGACTGCTGTTCGTCCTCCAGGCCGGAGATCCGACTTTCGGCATGCTCCATGCGGACCGTGAATTCGCCGATGTTTTGGGCCACCGAATTGAGCTGGTCGCCCAGCTCCCTGAAGCGACCATCAAGGGCCCGCACGACTGCTGCGCTCACATCCTCAACCATACGCTGGTCGCCCTCAGATCTCGGGCTCTGCGGCGCCCCCTCCGCCATTTTGGGGTCCGGGGCACGGACCTTGTCTCTCTTCGAGGATGATTTTGCGGCCATCCGAGGTATTGCGCCGGTCGGGGAAAGCACCGAAGCAGACCGCCCGTTCTCCTTGACACTCCGTACTTGGGTGGGGGGCATTCAATAGCGAATTGCTGTTAAGGTAGGGCTGCTGGGAGAGTATGGGGCCCGGAGCCGATCAGCACACGTCTGGTCAGCTCATCACCAGACTGGAACCGGGTCCTTCTTTTAAATTTCACTTGGAAGGGTAGTAACTTTTCTTTTTTTTGATTCTCCTCAGAGAATTTTTTGTCTGATAAGAATGTGTTTCATATAGGAGTCTAATAGATGCTTATGCCCAGTAAATAAGTGGGGGTTTCTTCCTCGCCTCCTAATTTCCTGGATATGAGTATATTGGTTGACAGTGCCTTGATTTTCCCTAGAGGTGGGCCAATACGTGTTGCTTTCTTTTGGAGTGGATCTATAACTTCTATATTTCTATTGATTTTGTATTTATTTTGTGTTCTACGTTTGATGTTGTATTGTATGCAAAACTTTAATTTTAAAAAACAACAACAACAATATGCATGTCGGACTTGATTCCGACAATATGGAGTCAGTCAGCAAAGTTCTTGCCCCTAATTGAAACAAACATAATTATGAATATATACTTACAAAACCTGACTTTAAAAAAGGTAATTATGGAAAATAAACTATGTATAGAATAGTATTTGAAACAAGTGGATACATAATATTATGCCATTTATAAACAGTAGAATTCTACAAAGAAATAGAAAGTATATGCAACAAAAGTTAATAGCTGAACTTTGCTCCAATTTAGAAGTTCCCAATCTTTTTGGCTGCAGGGACTCCATTTGAACATCTAAAAGTAATAAGGACAATGTTACCCTATCCTTATCAAAGCCATGGATATTTACATCAACTCTGGAAAGATGGTTCCTAGCCCTGTGCGAGTGGTGCGGCCGCACAGGCTTAAGGGGCACATTTCAGCAGTCTGCCATTGCCTGCCGCCACCACTTTATCTTCTCTCAGCAGCCGCAGGCAATGGCAGACAGCCAAAATGTGCCCCTTGAGCCTTCTCACAGCATGCTAAGCACATCTGGTCCCTACTGGAGGGACCAGACCTGCTTAGCATGCAGGTGACTTGCATATTAGGTAATGCCTCTTCTCTCTCACCCCCCCATAATGTGGCTAGATGGAGGTGCAGAGGGGGGCACATGCCCAATGTGCAAGTAACACAGGGCACATTTCACAATCGGTACAGCCCTGAATTCTGGAGCATTTATTTATTTAACCAGTTTTCTATACCACCTTATCCTTCAATCAAAGCAGTTTTTACATTATGTAATTACTACAAGCAGGTACTGCATACATTCCCTTGTCCCCAAAGAGCTCACAATCTATGGGGTATGTTTACTAAACAGCGCTAACATTGCAGCGGTGATGTTCTCGCATGATATGTAAAATTATCGCGTGATATGTAACATTATCGCACGATAAAGTAACATTATCGCACAATAACGTTACGTTTCGTGCGATAATGTCTCCAGCGGTGTTAAGGCACACACAGAGTGGAGTAAGTGTCTCCAGAGGGTGGAGAGAAGGGGACAATGAGTGGGGAGAGGCTCCAGGTACACTAACGTCGGGATTTTAAGACAAGAACATTACTGTGCTTGTAAACCTGGTGTTAGAGGCACAATTGCAGGAAGGAGAAACCATTTCAGTCAGCAATGTACAGCAAAGTCAGGGAGACCAAGAAAAGTGACAGTAGTGCTACATGTGCAGCAACAGCATCGTACCCAAGTATGAAAGGGCACTATGGTGAGGCTGCAAATGGGGCACAGGGGGCTGCAGGTGGGACATGCAGTGGGGCACATAAGAACGCAGAAACTACAAATCAGCAAGCCAGCAACTGACCAAGGTCAAACATGCCCACAAGTGTGTGTCCCACAGTGTCCCAGGGGACAGTACCTAGCAGGTACCCCAAAGGGCACATAACATTGACAGGCGGTGCCGGGGGGAAGCGCTGATGTCTATGTAGGCACCCCTACCCCAGATCCCACACCATAGGCAGCCGCCTACAGGCACACTGGATGGCCTGGGACTGTGCACCTCCAGCACCACCGGCATAAGGACAAGTCAGCATGATGGGGGAGGGGTGCTGGTGGTGGAGGGGGCAGTGGCAGCAGTCCACAGCAGACCAAGGCCAAGCCCTGTTTAGGTGGGTGGCGTTCACTGCAATAGACAAGGTCTATCTGAAGAACAGTCATGGTATCCCCAGGAAATGACCTGCCTCTGTGGCAACAGTTTGGTGCAGTACACACAGCCAGTGTGTTCAGGGGAAGAAGATTACAGGTTCAAGTCCCAGCTATAGCATCTGCAGACCTTGTCCCTATATTTTACCCAAATATGTGATCAAACAAAACTAAGGCGGTCTTTTCTCACGAATGAATACTATCCAATAGAAATGCTTCTTTTCTGTTCATTCAATGTATCAATACAGTTCAGTATTCTTATGTCATCCAATACAGGTCTCAGATAAACTTAGGCACTAAATCTCCGGGTTTTTGATTTCCCGATTCAGCCTGTTCACATCAACGACCCGTGACTCTATCATGAATCAAAAATGGAACACTTAGCTTTCGTTATATCTTCCAAAATCTCTAATTATGCTCTTCCATTGTTCTCCCAAAGTCCCAACGCCATGCTTCTAGGAGCCAATGCGTTTCTCTTAACAGGTTCTTCAGGGGACTGCTTAACGTATTACGTTCTACAGAAAACAACCAAAATTAGTAACTGAACTGATTATTAATATTTATTATACTTCTGGATATCGTCCCATAAATACTATTATCAAATGGATCATAAATACCTCAACTTACTGCTGCCCACGTTCCAAAAACATCCACCAACTCTATCTCGGGACTACCCAGAAACGCCGCACATGCGGGCTGGCTTTTGCTCTGCCTATTTAAACCTCTTTAACCAGATAAGCTGTATTCAACAATGCTCGTTCTTCCAATTCTAAATACATGCTGACCAATCTATCTCTAAATTTAAACCCCTTGGCTGCACCGTGTCCAATTTATATATCCACCATTGCTCTCTGTTTAACAACTGCTGAGCGCATGTCCTCCCCTGTGTTCCTTTAATTACCGTTTCAATACACCAACAACTAAGCTGTTCATACTTATGGCATTCCTATATTTTACCCTACAGGATGCATACACCATAAACATGTGCACACCCTAGAGCAGCGGCCAACAGGGGCACAAACACCCACACCCACAGGCCCCACTATCCATATCCTCATGGAGAGCCAGGCTTTTGGGCCCTGCACGGAGCAGCAGCCACCACTACTACCACCTGCATACTTTAGCAATGCCGTCATAAACATGGAAACATGCTCCATATATATCAAAATGTTACTATGATGAATGTCAGTTAACAGATCCTACATTAAACAAAAATTGTTAACAGAGATTCATCATAGCAACCTTTCTGATATATGTGGAATGTTTCCTTTCTGTTTGTTTTCTGACAGTGTTTACCACCCCGTAGAGTGACCATAACAGTATTGAGTACCTTAGCAATGCCTGCACTGTGCCCAGGACTGGTGCTAGGGCTACCAACCACCTCTATCTTTGCACAATGCCGAACTAGGTGAGGAAGTGTGCGTATGTCTATCCAGTGTTTTGTGGCTGCCTACACCTTACTGAGCCCACAATGCTTGCACTGTTTCCAGCATTAGCCTGCCAATGTGGATAATGAAGAGCAAGGTATTGTGGGTATGGCACAGACAGGGCTGTCTGGGCAGGATGCATCTGCACAGGGCATAGGGCAATGGCTGGGATATTGTAGTGCCCAACCACCACCTGCATGGACAGGGTGGCCACAGCATGTCATGCTGGGAGGTCAGTCTCACCCTGACTGAGCAGTGACCATGGCATGTTTAGGTTCCCACATAGTGCTATACAGTGTTTCTTTTAAGTTATATCTGTGTGTTCTCTTTTCTGGGGCCCAGTCACTGACATACTTGTTTGGTGTGTGTGCGCTTACATCCCACTTTTGGGTGCACACAGTTTCTCCAGGAACATGCACTATGTACTAGCTAGCAGACTGTCTGCCATTAGCATGTGTATGGCCGGGATACCTTGCAGGGTGAAGACTGAATGTGCCCTCTGCTGGTGAATATTATATTGTGGTGGGGGCAGCTGAGCTTTTCCAGGCCTACTACCTGTCTGCCAGTGCCCTATGTGATAAGTACAAACCTGTATTGATTGCCCTGGAGGGTGCCTATTCCCCAGCAGGACTGGGGTGGTGGTCCTCTTTACTGTCTCTGATGTAGAGTAAGGATCTGTTGGTGGGAGATCCTGTCCCCCATCCTGACCCTGTGAGGGCAGTTTGGGTGGTACTACATAACCCGCTTTTGGGTCAAAACACAACCCTTCTCCTATAACAAGTGACTATGGTAACTACACAGGGTATGCACTATTTTGGGGACATCATAATCCACAAGGGCTAGACATGATTGGGAAATACAGATGGACACAGGTGTGTCTGCAGGGACCTACCTATCATACACTGGTACTGATGGTGACATGCAGTACAGCCTGTCTTAGTCAAGCCAGGTGCTGCGGACCTGGTGCTGGGCGCCCCATCTCACCCTCAGGGTGAGCATAGGAACTGCACAATGTCAGGGTCTGTAGCTACTCTGTGCCAGTAACACACATGGTCAGCTCCCCCTACCAGGTCGGGGTGCTATAGAGGCGCATACCCCATCTTGTGATCAGATGTAGGCTGCTGATCTGCATGTGCAGTGCATCATGGGTATGGGTGGGTTTACCCTATCCTGGTAACCACAGCAGACAGTTTGTGTGGTGACCTGCAGTCTTTCTGTAGCCAGCCAGTGCTGTGTTAGAAGCTGTAGCCATGTAGCCCACTAGTTACTACAATGACTGTGGAGGCAGAGGTCATGAATTCAATCCTGCAGTGGAGTTATTTAATAAGGCTGTCTGAGGGATTTCCTTTTAATTTAAATCATTGCTGCCAGCAAAAACACCCTCACCAGCACCTTAGGTTATGGCACTGTGAGGGTGTTTTTGCTGGCAGCACTGATTTAAATTAAAAGCAAATCCCTCAGACAGTCTTATTAAATAACACCACTGCAGGACTGAACTCATGACCTCTGCCTCCACAGTCATTGTAATAACCAGTGGGCTACATCTCTATAGCTTCTAACACAGCGCTGACATGGACTTAAGGTTAACACACATTAACAAGCCAAGGCATCCTCTATCGTGCCATACAGATTTATTGCTACTTGCTGCCAGAATGCTCACTACCTTATATGACATTCCTCAAATTAATGCTGCAACTAACACCTGTAACATTAGGACAGTTTGGTAAACATACCCCTATGTGTACCTGAGGCAACTGAGGGTTAAGTGGCTTGCCCAAGGCCACAGGAGCAGTTATAGGACTAGAAACCCCAGTCCTTCCAGCCTGAGATTGCTGTCCCCAGGTGGGATTTGAACCCCTGGCTGTCTGGCCTGATGTACCCTGTCCTAACCACTAGGCCACTCCTCCTATAAACAGCTCTGTCTGCACTCCATCAAAATTTCACACAGAATCACACATCATACATGCTTTCCTGGCACCACTCATAACCCATAGGGTCATTTTATAAAAAACCTTTGTATGTGCATAAAAAAAGCTTTTATTCATTAAAAAATGCTTCTAAACTGCCCTTCTGTTTTTTCACAATCAAGTCTCCTTAGCTCATTAAAAAACTGAGCATGTTTTCCACTTTTAATGTTTAATCTTATAATTCTTTGTTCACTGCAAAACAATTTATATGTGCTGCATCGTAGAAGCAGAGTAATAAAATATCTGCTGTTGATTGAGATTTTCCTCTACATGCTCATTGTTTATGTTTCAGACTGGTTGTCTTTCCATTGATTTTCCAGATCTCCTTTCATATTATAGCCTAAGTTACAGGAAACATTATCTACAATACACAGACAATTGCTTGTGGATTGTACGGTTTATTGGTTATTTCTTTTCAGTATTGCTTCTATCCTGTTTATACTTGAAAATTATTATGCAAATTTTTTAGCATTCCTTCTTGTACACCATATTTTCGTTCTTAGAATAATCGGCAATGGAATATATTAAAAACAAAGTGTTTGTTCCTGGGCCCATTACTCTTCAATATATTTGTGAGTGATATTGCTGAAGGACTGAATGGAAAAGTGTTTTTTTGCAGATGACACAAAAACTTGCAACAGAGTGGACTCCCCTGAGAGAGTGGATAACATGAGAAAATATCTACAAAAGCTGGAAGAATGCTCTAATGCTTGGCAGTTAAAATTTAGGGGTATGTTTACTAAACGATGGTAAGGGAACAGTCTTTTCTGTGCGTTAATGGCAGTGATAAGGGGTTACCGTGTGGTAAGTGTGCTGGACGTGTCAGAGGCGTTCTGGTGTTTAGGGGTGCTAGTGGACACTTACCGTGTGGCAATTGCACATGCTGCGTTAAGGGGTGGTAGTGGACACTTACCTTGTGGTAATAGCGCATGCTGCGGGAAGGTGTTTGGCATGCACCTTAATGTAGAAAAGCCACTGAAACGCTGAAAGGGGAGCAGGGAAGCCATTGGAAAAGGTATGGATGCAAGCACAATTGGTAGCTGATAGAATTGACTCACCTGATGTCTGGCAATGTGGCAGTATGTGTGATGAGCATGTTTGACTGTACAGCAGGCCTATGTTGTTGACTAGGCAAGACAGGCGGCTGCCTAGTGATGTGGGTGTTGGCTGTGTCATGGGTGGGTGTTGGCGAAAGCAGAGCCAGCGGAGGGGATGCAGCAGCAGGGGGCGCTGTGACAGGCATGCAGTCCTAGATGCTCCTGAAAGCATACACCATGCCATAAGCTACATTATAGTGTCTGTGAGGTGTGGACATGTATCCAGATGTACTGTTAGTGTGTGGCATGCCATAGGCCAAATGTCTGGGTGGAGGCAGCATGTGCCTGATGTGGGCAACAAAGGGAAGATTGCCCATGAGTGTGCATGTGGAACAGTCAAAAGAAAGGTGTGCATGGTATGGCTAACTGCTGCAAATGACCCCTGAGGGCCATGGTGGGGCCCCATCACCGCCTGTCACTGATATGTCTCGGGGAGGATGGCAGCCACTGCTATGGTATTTCCCCGGCACCTGCATTTTCCAGCTACCTGGAGGGTTACAGCTTCTAGCGCTATCGGCTTCTACCCCCACACCTGGGTTCTGCGACAGAGGGAGAGGGAGGCAGCCTGGATCTCTCCCTGGGATGCCAGGACCCTTGGACCGCCCCATGTGGCACATTGCCTTTCCACAGCAGTAGCAGGACTGTGTGCTGCTACTGTCACTGTGGGATCATGAAAACATCACAGATGGTTCTGCGGATGGCAGAATACCCTTTTGTGGAGAGGCTAAAAAGGTTGGGGCTCATCAGCCTGGGGAAGAGGCGGCTGAAGGGGGATATGATAGAGGTCTATAAATTATTGACTGGAGTGGAACAGGTAAACGTATGTCACTTTTTTATGCCATCTGATTGTGGACAGACTACAGTGGACAGGCTACAGTGTAACCCATTTGGATCTTCTAGGTGAAAATATTTTTTCGGTCAATGCATAGTCAAATCCTGCAATCCAGAAGGATGTGGTAAAAGCTGTCAGTGTAGCTGGGTTTAAAAACGTTTGGACGGGTTCCTGAGTAATGGTCCATAAACCATTGCTAAAGAAGACTCGGGCTATGTACTGCTTGCCCCATTATAGTTGTTGGGGATCCTGTGTGTCTTCTGGGGAAACTACTAGGTACCTGTGACCTAGATAATGCACTGTTGGACACAGGATACTGGGCAGGATGGATCTTGGTTTGACACTGTTTGGCATATTTTGTTGTCTTATGTTCGTATGTGCCATCTAGGCAGCTGCCTGATCCCTCCTGTGCACCAGCAGCCCCACTGCATGACCCATGTGCCACCTCCTTTGCCCCCATTTGCACCATCAACATAGTGCCCTTTCATACTTGGGCACTATGCTGTTGCTGCTAATGGAGCAGTACTATCACTCACTGGGGCTTCCCTGTCTATGCATAACATTGCGGACATAAAATAGGCTCTCTCTCCTCAAAAAACACCCTTTCCGTGAGGTTTTGCATTAGGATTCCTACTATTAAGGTTTCTGCGTTAAGGGAACAAGCCTTGTTCCCACTCACTCCCCGCCAATTGTCCTCCCTCTCCGCCCCATGCCCGCCTTCTCTCCACCACTTGCTAAAGTGGCCAGTATTGTTAGTGCATGCTAAAGTATTTTTTTTTTTTGCAAGCGCTAAGGGTGCCGATGTGCAGTTAGTGCGTGCTAAGAGCACACTTGCTCCTTTACTGTGGTTTAGAAAGCACATCCCTTAATGTGAAGAAGTGCAGTGTCATGCACTTGGGAAGCAGAAATCCAAGTGAATTGTATGCAATAGGGGGTGAGAGGTTGGTGTGCACGGACCAGGAGAAGGACCTCAGAGTGATTATTTCTGAGGATCTCAAGGTGGCGGGCAAAATAATGTGACATGCCGTTGGCAAAAGGATGCTGGGTTGCATATGGAGATTAATTATCAGCAGAAAGGAAGATATACTAATGCCACTGTGCAAGTCGCTGATGAGGCCTCACTTGTGTTCAGCTTTGGAGACAATATCTAACAAAGGATATAAAAAGACTGGAAACGGTTGAGAGGAAGGTGACCAAAATGATTTGGAGACTGCGTCGGAAAACGTATGAGAAGAGACATGAAGACCAAAATATGTAAACTCTGGAGGGGAGGAGGGACAGAAGCGATATGATTCAGACCTTTAAATACAAACAAACTTCTTCCAAAGACAGGAAAGCATAAAAAACTAGAGGGCATAAATTGAAGCTCAAGGGGGTAAAGTGAAAGGAAATATCAGGAAATACTTTTCCCAGAAATGGTGGTGGATGCTTGGAATGCCCTCCCGATGGGAGTGATGGGGGGAAATGCAGTGACAGAATTCTAAATGACATGGGACAGACACAGTGGATCCCTTTATAGCAACAGGATAAAATCAAAATAAATGTAACTATCTCTTATATCTCAACAAATAGGGGTGACCTACATGGAACAGTGGGTACACCCCTAAACAAAGGCATGGGGAGGCATGACCTGCACAGAGCGGCAGGTGCACCTACTCTTGGTGCTTTGCTGGGCAGATTAGATAACCATACTGTTCTTTATCTGCCATAATATACTATGGGGTATGTTTACTAAACCTTCTTAACGTGCGCGCCGTGTTAGTCTGCAGGATGCCATAAAAGGAGTGGGCGGTCCGGTCAAAAATAGCAAAATGGGATTAGTGCGCGCTGCGCTGCGCGCTCTTGTGTGCCACGCACATTAGCGCATGAGTAACACGCGCAGGAAGCATAAGCAGGCGCGCTGATGTACAAACAGAGGAGCAGGGCTGCAGTACAATGGTAAAGACACTGATAGATGATGCAGGGGTCATGGGTTCAATCCCCCACTCTGCCCAATGAAGAAGGCTGGCTGAGGCACTGCCATTTATGTGTAATATTGCATTATGAGGCTTTTTAATTTTATTTTAATTACTGCTGCTAGCAAACGCACTCTCAAAGCGCTGTAACATAAGGTGCTGCATAAGGCACCCCATAAGGTACCCCAGAGGGAACATTTTAAAGTGCACTGTCCGCCACAGCACCCTACAATGTTGATTAAAGGGTGGCCTATAGGGCGCCATATAGGGTGCCCTATGAGGCACGGCAAGGTCATAGCACTGTTTTTGATGGCAGCACTGTGCATTGTAACGCATGAAAATGTTCAGTAGGTGCGCTGACATACAAGGAGAAACAACAGTGTAGCACAATGGTTAAGACACTGACTGATGGTGCAGGGGTCATGGGTTCCATCCCCCACTGTGCCCAATGAATAAGGCTGCCTGAAGCACCACCTGTTATGTGTAATATTGCATTATGAGGCATTTTAATTTTATTTTAATTACTGCTGCTAGCAAACACACTCTCAAAGCGCTGTAACATAAGGTGCTGCATAAGGCACCCCATAAGGTACCCCAGAGGGCACATTTTAAAGTGCACTGTCCACTAAGGCACCTTATAATGTTCCCTATGGGGCGCCCCATGGAGCGCTGTCGAGGGTGCCATATGAGGGACCTACAGGCTAAAGCACTGAGGGCGTTTTTGCTGGCCGCACTAATCAAACATTAAACAATGATCTGCCTCAGACAGCCCTATCAATTGACCCACTGTGGGTTCACACCCATTACCTCTGCCACACAGACAGTGATGTAACCAGTGGGCTACAGCTGTATGGCCACACCCGGGCCCCTGGCAGACTACAGAGGGACTGCAGGTCTCCACACCAACTGCTGTGGTTATCAGGTTGGGGTTAACCCACCCATACCCATGATACACTGCACATGCATATCAGCAGTCCACAGATGATCACAGGATGGGGTATGCAACCCCACAGCACCTCAGCCAGGTTGGGGGCACTGACCGTGTGCACCCCCACAGCACCTCAGGCTGGTAGAGGGTACTAACCATGTGTGTTACTGGCACAGAGTGGTTACAGACCATCACATTGTGTGGGTACCGTGCCCACCCTGAGGGGGACATGGGGCACCCAGCACCATGTCCTCAGCCCCAGACATAGATGGGATACACTATGCTGCAGGTCGCTGTCAGTGATAGTGTGAGATAGGTAGTCCTTGCAGACATACCCATAAGAGCATAAGATATGCCATACTGGGTCAGACCAAGGTCCATCAAGCCCAGTATTCTGTTTCCAACAGTGGCCAATCTAGGTCATATGTACCTAGCAGTTTCCCCAAGGGACACAGGTTCCACAATGCTTGTATTGGTTCAAGCATTGATATCCTGGGTCCCTTCTTAATAATGGCTTATGGACCTTTCCTCCAGGAACTTGTCCAAACCTTTTTTAAACCCAGCTACACTAACAGCCTTTACTACATCCTCGGGTAACAAATTCCAGAGTTTGATTACACGTTGAGTGAAAAAATATTTTCTTTTATTAGTCTTAAATAGTTTACCCTGTAGCTTCATTGCATGTCCCCTAGTCTTTCTATATTCTGATAAGGTAAACAATCGATCTATGTTTACCCGTTCCACTCCGCTCATTAATTTGTAGACTTCTATCATATCTCCCATATCTCTGAATACACCTCCATCCATGTTGGTTTCCCAGTCCTATCTGGCCCTTGTGGACTATGATGCACCAAGAATAGTGCATATTCTGTGTGAGTGCCATGGTCACATTGTTACTGTGATGGGGCGGGGCGCTGGTATGGGCCCATTGGCAGATTATGTAGTACCACCCAACCTTTCCTCTGGGGCTCAGGATCTCCCACCAACGGCTCCACATTCCTACGATGGTGACGGTAGAGGGGACCATCTACCTCAGTCCAGCTAGGGGTACACAGGACTGCCCCACAACCTTGGGGGCAGTCCTGTACACAGCCATACAGCAACAGGAGACAGACAGTAGGGCTGGAAATGCTATGCTGCCTCCCACACCTATCTGACATTCTCCATCAGCAGGCACAGGGAGCTCCCAGCCACCACACCCTGCAAGGTGTCCCAGCCATACACATACTAACTGCAAACAATGCGCTAGCTAGTCCATAATGCATATTACTGGGGATACTGTGTACACCCACCAAGCAGTTAAGTCAGTGATTGGCCCCCAAAAAAGGGAACCCATATATATCACTTATATAACATGCTATGTGGCACTATGGGGGAACCTAGTCATGCCGTGGTCACTGCTCAGTCAGGGTGGGGGTGCCTTTCCAGCAGGACCTGCTTTGGCCACTCTGTCCATGCAGATGGCAGCCAGACACTACATTGTCCCGACCATTGCCCTGAGCCCTGTGCTGCTGCATCCTGCCCAGGCAGCCCTGTCCAGGCTTTACCCACATTACCTTGCTCCTCATTATGCACATAGGCAAGCTAACACTGGAAAAAGTGCAAACAGTGTGGGCTGCGAACGGTGTGGGCAACCACCACACACTGGATGGACATACACACACTCCCACACCTATGACAGCACTGTGCAAATAGAGGCTCTTGGCAGCCCTGGCCACCTCAGCAGTCCTGGGCACAGTACAGGCATGGCTCTGGTACACGATACTGTTGGGGTCACTCCCCAGGGTAGTAAACAATGTCAAACACCAGACCTGATACACACTCCGCAGACATCAGAGAGGTTGGTATGGTACGACTAAAGGGAAGATTGTGCTTAACGTAGGGATTCCTATCCGCCAGTGATCATACCAACCTTTTGATATATGTGTGCCATATCGTCAGGTTTAGTGTGGCATTGCTACGGTATGCAGGGGCTGATATTGGGAGCTTCAGACGGGGCTTGCCATCCTGCTGCTACAGGTGGTTTTGGATGATGGGGCCTGTGGGTGCAGGTGTGTCTGCCCCTGTTGGCCACTGCTCTGGGAAGAGGTTCCCAACTCCAGTCCTGCTGTTCCACAAACTATTCGGGTTTTCATGCTGTCCCTCATGTATATGCATGAGATACATCTGCAAACCATGGAGGCGGCACATGGGACCGCAGCACAGACATCTTTCTTGGCGACAGCATGAGACCTGCATGGTGTGTGGCCCTCCAGGACTGCATTAGGAAGACTCTGCTCTAGGTACTGCACATGTGTATGGTGTGTGTGCTCTGTGGGGTAAAATATGGGCGTTGGACACATGGTTCTGTTCACTGCACTAAAGGTTCGGCCTTTACTTCCTTGGTTTCGTACTGCGTAAAATATGGGGATTGGGATCTCAGGGACCACAGCTGGGGTTTGAACCTCTGACCTCTTGCTCTTGAACACACTGTCTGTGTGTGCTGCACCACACAGGCAGTGCATTCCCTATAGATGCCATGACTGTTTGTCAGCCAGGGCCTGTCTGTTGCAGTGCACGGCACCCACCTGAACAGGGTTCGGCCACGGTCTGCTGTGGGCAGCTGCCACTGCTCCCTCCACCACCGGTACCCCTCTGCCACCATGCTGACATGCCGTTCTGCTGGTGGTGTTGGTGGTGCACAGTCTCGGGCCATCCAGTGTGCGGGTAGGCGGCTGCCTATGGTGCGGGTTCTGGGGTAGGGGTGCCTGCATAGACATCCATGCTTCCCCCTTAGCACCTCCTGCCACTGCTCTGTGCCCTTGGAGGCCAATACTGGCAACAGTGCTGGCAGTGTGGGCTGTTGGGGGCGTTTGCAACACCACACACTGGATAGCAGATACACACTCCCACACCTATGCCAGCATTGTAGAACTATAGGGGTGTTTGGCAGCCCTGGCCACCGCTCCAGTCCTGGGCACAGTGCAGGCATGGCTATGGCATGCAATACTGTTGGGGTCACTCCCCAGGGTGGTAAACACTGTCAGACACAAGACCTGTAGCACACTCCACAGACATCAGAAAGGTTGCCATGATACAGCTCAATCAGATAATTGTACTTAACCTCAGAATTGCTATCTGCCAGTTATCATAGCAACCTTTTGATAGCTGTGTACTGTATTCCCTGGTTTAGGGTGGCATTGCTAAGGTATGCAGGTGCTAGGATTGGGAGATGCACGCAGGGCCCAATGTCCTGCCTCTCCAGGAGGCATTGGATAATGGAGCCTGTGGGTGCGGGTTTGCCTGCCCCTGTTGGCTGCTGCTTTACGGCAGAGGTTCCCAAACCCGGTCCTGGTGTGCGCAACACTGTTCGGGTTTTCATGCTGTCCCTCATGAATATGCATGGATACATCTGCATACCATGGGGGTGGCGCATAGAAATGCAGCACAGGCATCTTTATTAGAGGCAGCATAAAACCTGAATGGTGTTTGGCCCTCCAGGACTGCATTTGGGAGACTCTGCTCTAGGTAATGTGCCTGTTTCTGGTTTCTGTGCTCTGTTGGGTAAAATGTAGGTGTTTTGGGCATGTTTATGTCATCTGCAATAAAGGTTCTGTCTGTAGTAGCACATTTCAGTTGTGGGTAAAATGTGGGGACTGGGTTGGCAGGAACCATAGCTGGGACTTGAACCTATCACCTTCTGCTCCTGAACACACTGGCTGTGTTCACTGCACCACACTGTGATCACAGAAATTGTGCAGTCCCTGGAGATACCATGGTTGTTTGTCAGACAGAGCCTGTCTGTTGCAGTGCATGGCACCCACCTACACAGGGCTAGGCCACGGTCTGCTCTGGGCAGCTGCCGCTGCCACTGACCCCTCCACCACCAGTACCCCTCCGCCACCATGCTGACATGGCCTTATATTGGAGACAGCAAAAAACCTGAATGATTTGTGGCCCTCCAGGACTGCATTTGGGGGACTCTGCTCTAGGTAATGCGCATGTTTCTGGTGTCTGGGCTCGGTGGGGTAAAATATAGGCGTTTGAACCATGCGTATGTTCTCTGCAATAAAGGTTTGTCCTTACTATCACGGTTTAGTAGAGGATAAAATATGAGGACTAGATTGGCAGTAGCCCCAGCTGGGACTTGAACTTGTGACCTTCTGCTCCTGAACACCCTGGCTGTGTTCGCTGCACCACACTGTGCTCACAGAGACAGTGCAGTCCCTGGAGATACCATGGTTGTTTGTCAGACAGAGCCTGTCTGTTGCAGTGTATGGCACCCACCTACACAGGGCTAGGCCATGGTCGGCTCTGGGCAGCTGCCACTGCCCCCCTCCACCTCCAGTACCCCTGTGCCACCATGCTGACATGCACTTCTGCTGGTGGTGCTGGTGGTATGCAGTCTCAAGCCATCCAGTGTGCAGGTTGGCGGCTGCCTATAGTGCGTGTTGTGGGGTAGGGGTGCCTGCATAAGCATCCACGCTTCCCCCCAACACCGCCTGCCAATGTTCTGTGCCCTTGGGGGTACCTGCTGGGTACTATCCCCTGTGACACTGTGATAAACACTCTCATGCCCATGTTGGGCCCTCATCAGTTGCTGTCTGGCTGCTGTTCAGTTTCAGCATTCCTAAGTGCCACCTAGGCATCTGCCTAGTCCGCACTGTGCCCCAGCTGCACCACAGCATGTGCCGCCTGCAGCCCTCTGTATCCCCTTTCCCAGCATCTGTCCAGTTGCCCATTCTGACATGCCCGCCCTGCTGTTGTGGAACATGTGCATGCCATAGGTAACCTGTCCAATGGAGAGGGAAACCCTGATCAGTGCTATTTCACTGTGGGATCATTCACCTTGTATGGGGACGGAGCGTAGACCCTTCCCAAATTCATATTTATTTTTTGGGGCTTTCTTGGGAGTGTTTTTTGATGTTTCCCATTACTATCACTATTGCCCAGCTTGATTATGATTTTTTTTTATTTTGTTGGGGTCATTTTCAATGTTTATTTGCACTTTTGTTCCGTGCACATGTATCACACTTATCACTTTTTTGTAGGTTTCCCTGGTTTTGCTGTACATTGCTGACAGAAATGGTTTCTTTTCCCTTTAAATCAGCTCTAACGCGAGGTTTTCACTTGCGTTAGTTTTGGCCTCGAATTTCACATCGTTAGTGTGCGGGGAGCCTCTCCCCTCCCACTCTCCACCCATTGACCCCTTCTCTCTGCCCCTGGGGAGCCTTCCTCCGCCCTCCGGGATCCTTTCCACGCCTTCAGCGCTCGTTTGCGCCGCTGCGCGCGTGAGCACGTACTAAAGCGCATTTTTGCCCCATAAAGCGTCATTAGCGCGCGATAAGGTACCTTAGCGCGTGCTAATTGCACAGCGTGCACGTTAAGAATGTTTAGTAAACGTACCCCAAAGTTACTATGGCAGAATGATTGATTTAATAGATGATGCTATCCACAGACAGATATAAAAAGAATTGTGGAAGATTTGGGGAGGAGAAGAAAGATGGTTAGCACTAAAATACCTCTAGAAGCGCTCATCTTGAAGTGTTAATATATATGGAAACATAGTAACATAGATACATGACGGCAGAAAAAAACACATGGCCTATTTAGTCTGCCCTTCCATAAATAGCCACCTTTTTTCCTTTAGAGATTCTCTATGTTGATCCCATGCTTTTTTAAATTCAGGTGGATGACTATTCCAATGAGGACTTCCAGGGCCATTGTGCATCCGGTCGGAACTGAATGCACAGTGGTAGACGTGATTCTGATCCTGTGGAGCACGTCTACCCCCTGCGGGATCAGAATCATGTCTAAGCCTGTACGTCCAGACCCAGATCCTATTCCAGTCGTCCTGCACATGCAGGCTTTCATTCAGCTAACTCAGTCGAGCTCCTGAATGGAGCCACAGTGCCATGATGTCCAGTTGCCATGGCACCATGGCTCCATTCAGGAGCCATGATCCCTTGCTGTGGCCGACTATTTTCATTCCCTGCAGCCCAACCGCGGGCCTACCGTCCCCTGCCCTGTACCCCTCCTACTTTCGCCACTCCCCGGGCTTACCATCCCCTGACATCTAGGGGAACATATTCCACCTCAGAGATGGAATACGTTCCCCGTTCAGTCTGCCAGCCCAGACGTACAAGGCTGACATTAGAATCAGCCCTGTATGTCCAGGGCTGGGAACCGCCCACTGCCCACCCTAACTCCGCTTTCGCACTGCCCCTTTCTCGCCCCTCTCTAGCCTCCTCATACAAACTCCTTGTTCATAGGGGGAGGCTTGGCGGGGATCGGAAAGGCAGACGAATAGGGTTATAGTGTTACAGAATAGACCCCATACTGTCCTCACCTCTACCACCTCCTCTAGGGGCTATTCCAAGCATCTACCACTCTTTCCTTAAAGAAATATTTCCACATATTACTCCTGAGTCTATCCCCTTTCGCTCTCATCCTATGTCCCCTCATAGCAGACCTTGGTTTCAATCGAAAGATTCCCTCCTCCTGTGCGTTTATGCCACGGAGATATTTAAATGTCTCTATTAAATCTCCTCTATCCCACCTTTCCTCTAAAATGTACATATTAAGATGTGTAATTCTGTCCTCACATGCTTTATAATGAAGACTACTAACCATTTTAATAGCTACCTTCTAAACTGCCTTCAACCTGTTTATATCCTTTTGAAGGTACAGTCTCCAGAATTTCACACAATACTCCAAATGAGGTCACCCCCAGACTTAATCAGAGGCATTATCACCTCCTTTTTTCTGCTGGCCATTCTTCTCGCTATGCACCCAAGCATCCTTCTAGCCTTTGCCATCGCCTACCTGTTTAGCTACTTTAAGTTCGACAGAATCATGCCTAGGTCCCGCTCTTCTTTTGTGGACAGAAATACTTCACCCCCTACACTGCACCACTCCCTTGGATTTGTGCAGTCCAAATGCATGACCCTGAATTTTTTAGCATTAAATCTCAGCCGCCAAATTCTAGACCATTCTTCAAGTTTAGCTAGATCCCTCTTCATGTTATGTACTCCTTCTTGGGTGTCTACTCTATTGCAGATTTTTGTATCATCCGCAAAGAGGCAAACCTTTCCCGACAGCCCTTTCACCATATCACTGACAAAGATGTTAAAAAGGATTGGATCAAGGACAGATCCCTGGGGCACACCACTGGTAGCCCCCCCTCCTCAGAGTGAACTCCTTTTATCTGTTCCTTTTGTCACCTCCTACTCAACCAATTTCTAACCCAATCAGTAATTTTAGAGTCCAGCCCTAGGGTGCTTAGTTTATTGGTAAGTTGCCTGTGTGGAACGGTGTCAAAGACTACTGAAATCCAAGTACACTATATCTAGTGCTCTCCCTCAGTCCAATATACCGCTTTGCAGTCTGTGCATCCTATGGCACAGGACTTAGACATGTACTGTAAAGAGCGGCGTTGTCTAAATAATGGAGGGGGGATATGGAAAGCCATTTAGGTGGTTTGCAGACCTACAAAATGTTTATATGGTGCTGCTGAATATCCTCAGGTGCTGCCACTAAGCGCCTTGATGTTAGCTGGCTAGCACTGGGGCACTTTATGGGCAAGAGGTGGCACCTGGGGATAACCAGCTAGCAACGATAATCAGCCGCTAGCCAATTATCCCAATGCAGCTAAAGTTAGGCACCTGAAAGGCTCAGCTAACTTTCACCCCTTGAGTTCACCGGGCAGCAACTCAATATCGCTGTTGTCCAGTTATCTGTGGCGTTATCCAGCCAACCCGGATAATCAATACTGGTGGTTAGATATGGCCCCGACATTGAGTATCTGTGAACACAGTTCAGCAGCAAAGGTTTACCGCTTTACAAGCGCTAACTGCCGCCACTGAATAGTCCCCAATATTTATATGTCTATGCAATTACACTTGGAAATGTTACTATTTACATTTGTAAATGTCACACAAGACTTGCAAAATGACTCCTTTTATATTTTTAAATCAAGCAGCTTACATTAGAAATCTTGTTTGATTTCATATTAAGGATATTGTTCATTAAAAATTGCAGTAAGCTACAAGGACCCATTTCAGGGGTCATAGCGGAAGCAGTTACATTGTAGCTCCTGCCAAAACCCCTCTGTGTGAATTCTGCCACACACCTTGTAACAAGAGCATGATAGGAATGAGAGAGAGATTTCCTAAGAGGTTTATAGCAGTTTGTATCTGTGACTAATCTGTTTTTTAATTGTTTATTGTGAGGATTTTCCATTTGCAAAAGCAAGAGGAGCACAAGTGGTATTTCATAGGATTCTGAATAATCAGATTTACATGAGGGTCCAGCAGTAAGGCATGAGTCATGAAGGGACATGACTCTAGTTTTCTGGGGGTTTATTTTTGATCTGTCTTTCTGTGCAGCCAAAATATACAGGTTAACTTGGTACCTACAAAAATGTGGGCAAATATATGCTATTCATTGGATCAACATCAATAACTTACTTTCAGAAAACCATCATGGTTAGCAAAACAAATAGAGTCACCAAAATAATTAACCTGCAGTTGGTACAAGACCATATGCTGTGTTCAAAATATTTTGTAGACAGTGAAACTTCATCATCCATTCAGCAGTCATATAATATCCTTGCCACAGATTTTGACATTTGCATGAAATATGGGTCATTTAGCCATATTAGTTCTGGTCTATAAATATCTTCTGGAAAAGCAGAGAAGCAAGAAATCTATGAGAGGTTTTGGTTTTCATACGTGTCCAATGAATTATGTACAGTCTATTTGCCTATATTGGCTAAAAGAGTCTTATATTACATTTTTGGGTAATTTCTACATTTTATAGTCCAGTTTTGCTTGAACTTATTCAGCCAAAGCCTGACAGCTTTATGACACTCTGAGAACTGAGACACTACTGGCAACCAGAAAAATTGCTGGAGTGTTGATAGAACTTTCATCAGTCTGAACTAATTCATCCATCATCATGTCTACTAACAACCTTATGGGCATGTTTTCAGCCAACCTTCTCTCCTCATTTTTAAACAGATGCTAATGAACTTGGTTCAAACTTTACTTTGAATTATTAAAATTGAATTTTATTCCCCAAAGAAGTTACCTCAGTAAAGGGACAATGTCCATCAAGAATGTCTTCTCACAACACTACCACTAAATTATAATTTTAATTGCCTCAAATATTTTCACTTTTTCAATCCATTAACATAACTAGCTGACCTTAAAGCTTCAATCATCTGCTACTGCTGCCGTCTGTCCTACATTTGCTGAGTTTAATATATGATATATATCTTAAATATATCTTTCGCTCACAATTTCAGTTCTGAGATTCTAATCTATAGAAGGACGTTCTAAAGAAAATGTGTATATGCACACATAAGAGCAGGCCCCTTTCCCCAGTGTGCACAAGTACAAACATTCTGTACATGCTTCATCTTCCAGTAGTGTGTGTGCACATATGCACCTACAATATTTGTAACTTTATTGCCATACCCTGATACAAATAGGAAGCAAAAGAAAGGAGACTGAAAAAAAGTATTTGAAAATAACTAGGAATAAGAAAAACACAGGAAACATATGGTCTAACTATCTTATTAGCCTCTTAATGCTACAGGAGTCTGCAAAAGACCTGAATTAAGCCCTCAAATAACATGATTTAAAGTTTTAGTTCAGGGCTGCTATGGCAACCTTCCTAAAGAACTGCAATTTTAGGCTGTACCTTTCTATAATTGATAGTTCTCACAAGTACTCTACTGCACTTTAGTTTCAAATATTAACATAAGGTTACTGTTGTGGGTGTGCCCAACATCTTCTTTACTACTGCTGCTGCTGCTATTAAACGTTTACCTAGCGCTACAAGGCGACACAGAGGTAATACACTTACCTAATGGCAACCACACTGCAGATAATGCAGATGCACTTAACACCACCAGATGAGCTAGCATTAAGAGGTTTGAATTATCTTCTGCAGTAACAACATGCAATAAGTCAGTGTGCATTAACTATAAGAGTCAGTCCATGCCCATTGCCTGCTTATTCCCCAGCCCATTCCATGCTACCCAGTTAACGTGGGAATTAATACGTGCTATACTGTCATATTAAGTGTTAGCAAGGCCATGTGCTAGCTGTTAATGCATGTTAATTTCCATATTAAGGAATTAATTTTAAGGAGCAATATAAAGTTACATCCATGTATGTAAGTCATATATTTTCCATGCTAACATACATGGATAGGCCTTTATGTGGGTATTTCAGGTGGTATCTATTTTATAAGTATGTGCATCAAGCTAATGGTGTATACTTGTGGAGTGGGCAAGCACAGGGCTGGAGCATGGGCAGAACACAAATTTATGCATGCAAGTTATAAAATACTATAACATGTATATTCTTTAAAAATCTAGCTGCAGACATTTATACTAGCCCTAGGGCTGGTGTCAGAGATTATGCCTAGATTTCATGCATGGTTTTTGGCACTTATGCCTCCATTTTATAAAGAAAAGTAGGTATCGGCTTTTCTTTATTTGATAGGCATCAGATAAGCGTGCTCTGGGTGTCTGAAATTAGGTGCTCGATTATAAAATTACCCTTCATGTTCTTACTGCAGTTTAAAAAAATACTTTTTAAAAATTATAGAATTTTATAATTGTTACCTCAGAGAAATCACAGTAAAGCACACAAATTATATCCAAACAAGAAACAATAAAAATAAGTATCCATACCACTAGCCCCCTTCACTTGGTTTGCAGCTTGTCGTGCTGTGAGGGCTTGTGTGCATCAGTGATGCTGAGGGCTAAGCTATTGGTGGTTTAATTACTGGCAGGGTCTCCCAAGATGGACAGGTCACAACTGAGGTGCCAGACCAAGACAAACCACCCATCTGGACAGCAGCAGAATGGGACAGTGTTGGCAGCGGAGGATCACATGTCTGTGGCAACAGCAGCAACACTAAACTTAAACTGCATGGAGGAAAGGCCTGGAAATCTACTTCTCTATCTTGCCATGAAAACCCAATGGATGCTTAACCTCTATTCATCTATGAGGAATGCCTATCAACACAAATATAATTCAAGTATATGCCCCAACAACAGCTGCAGAAGATGATGAAATTGATGAGTTCTATGAACAAGTACAAGCTGAAATTGACAGAACATGCAAACAGGATATCCTGATGGTCATGGGTGACTGGAAAGCAAAAGTTAGCAACAAAGAAGAAGGCAAAGTGGTTTCAAAATATGGACTTGGCAACATAAATGAAGCTGGAGAAAGACTGATAGAATTCTGCAAGACCAGCAATCTATTCATCTCAAACATCTTCTTCCAGCAACACAAGCGGCAACTGTACACATGGACTTCACACAATGGATTGTACAAAAATCAAATTGACTACATCTGTGGAAGTCAACAACAGAAAAGCTCTCTTACATCAACAAAGACAAAACCTGGAGCTGACTGTGGTACAGATCACCAACTACTAGTATGCAAACTCAAGCTAAAGTTGAAAAAGAGCAAGCCACTCATGAATGTAGCAAAATATGACCTTGAGAATATACCACTGGAATTTAAAGACTGCCAACAAAATCGATTCTCTGCTTTAGATACAAATGACAGAGCTCCAGAAGAGTTATGGAATGACATCAAGAAGGTTGTGTTGGAAGAAAGCGAGAAGTCTCTACAAAAGGTGAAAAAGCGAAAACGGCCAAAATGGATGATGGAAGAAACTGAAAATTGCCCAGAAATGCAGGCCAGAGGAGAAAGAAAGACAATTGCAGAACTCAACAGAGATTTCCAATGTGCAGCAAGACAGGACAAGGAAAACTACTACAATGGCACATGCAAGGAAATAGAAGCAGAAACTATTAGAGGAAGAACAAGATCGGCTTTCCTAAAGCTACGAGAAGTGCAAGCAGGGTTCAGGAAAGGGCGAGGAACAAGAGACATCATCGCGGATGTGAGATGGATCCTTGAAAAACTAAAGAATACTAAAAGGATATCTATTTGTGCTTTATCGACTACAGCAAGGCTTTTGACTGTGTAAACCACATTAAGAAGCATGGGTATACCAGAACACATGATCGTTCTCTTGCACAATCTGTACATTGATCAAGAAGCAACAGTTTGAACGGAATAAGGTGAAAGAGAATGGTTTAAAATAAGCAAAGGTGAACAACAAGGCTGTGTACTTTCCCCCTACCTGTTTAATTTATATGCAGAACAAATCATCAGAGAAGCAGGATTGTATGAAGACAACAGAGGTGTGAAGATTGGTGGAAGACTCATCAATAGCCTTCGCTATGCTGATGATACCACACTACTGGCTGAAAGTGAAGATGATCTGAAACATTTGCTTTTCACAGTCAAGGAACATAGGGGCTTGTTTACAAAGCCGCAGTAGCCAATCGGAAACCGCTATCTTGGCTTTGTAAACAAGTCCCATAGTCTTAAACTGGGCCTGCACCTTAATGTAAAGAAGATCAAGGGGTATGTTTACTAACCATCTTAACGTCACAGCGGTGGTATTATCGCACGATAAGTGACGTTATCGCGCGAAAATGTAACATTATCATGCGATACCATCACTTATCGCATGATACCATCACTTATCGTGTGATACCGTCACTTATCACGCGATAACGTCACTTATCGTGTGATAATGCAGCGGCGGCGTTAAGGCACACTAATGCTGTGAAATATGGGTCTGAAGGGTGAAGAAAGGCTTCCCAGAGGGTGGAGAGAAGTGGTCGATGGGCGGAGAGTGGGAGGGGAGAGGCTCCAGGCACACTAATGCTGTGGAATAAGGGTCTGAACACTAACGCCAGTGAAACCCTCGCGTTAAGGCACATTTGCAGGAAAGAGAAACCATTTCAGTCAGCAATGTGCAGCAAAGGCAGGGAAACCCAGAAAAGTGATAGTTGTGATACATGTGCAGGGAACAAAGAAGAAAATAAACATATAAAAGGACCAGAACAAAAATCTAAAAGCCCAATAACCAAGCTGGCCAAAAGTGATAGTAATGATAAACATAAAGCAATACCACTGACAAAGCTCAAAAAATAAGATATCATGTTTGGAAGGGTCTATTCTCTGTCCCCCTACAAAGAGAAGGATCCCACACTGAAATAGTGCTGATCAGGGTTTTTTCACATCTATATTGGGCAGGTTTGTTATGGCGTGCACATGTGCAGTAACAGCAGAGTGGGCATGTAGGAAAGGGAAACTGTACTGATGCTGTAAATGGGATATAGAGGGCAGCAGGTGGCACATGCTGTGGTCCAGCTGGGGCACAGTGCATGTTAGGCAGATGCCTAGGTGGCACATAGGAATGTCGAAACTGTAAAGCAGCAAGACAGCAACTGACGAGGGTCCAACATGGGCATGAGTGTGTGTCCCACAGTGTCACAGGGGAGATTATCCAGCAGGTACCCCCAAGGGCACATAACATTGGCAGGCATTGTGGAGGGGAAGCGTGCATGTCCATGTAGGCACCCCAACCTGAGAACCCACACCATAGGCAGCTGCCTACCGGCATACTGGATGGCCTGGGACTGCGCACCACAAGCACCACCGGCATAATGGCATGGCAGCATGGTGGCGGAAGGGTGCTCCTGGCGGAGGGGGCAGTGGCATCGGACTTTTTCGTGCGATAACCCAAAATGCTACCTTAAGACCGGAACGCCCACTACCTTATATGGCATTCGTCACAGTAAGACTGCAACTAACGCCAGTAACATTAAGACGGTTTAGTAAACATACCCCAAAGATCATGACAACTGGCAAAGTCAATAAGTTCATCATTGAAGGAAAAGAAATTGAAATCATGGACAACTTTAACCTACTTGGATCAACTATCAATAAAGAAGCTACAAGCAGTCAAGAAATCCAATGATATATTGCTCTTGCCAGAGGCTATGAAAGACCTATTGACCCCTTCTCTTCGCCCTCTGGGAAGCGTTACTCCAACCTTCAGACCCGGATTTCACAGCGTTAGTGTGCCTTAATGCTGACGCTGTGTTATCGCGTGATAAGTGACGTTATTGCACGATAATATCGCGCAATAACGTCACTTATCGTGCTATAATACCACCGCTGCGATGTTAAGATGGTTTAGTAAACATACCCCTAAGACAAGATTCTCAAGAGCAGAGATGTCTCTCTCCATACAAAGATTCGACTCATTCAAGCCAAGGTGTTTTCAATAACATCATATGGATGCGAAAGCTGGACAGTGAAAAAGATAGACAGGAAGAAAATTGATGCCTTTGAATTATGGTGGCAAATACTGCATACACCATGGACTGCCTGAAGAATAAGCCACTCAGTAATAGAGGAGATCAAACCTAAGCTTTCTTTAGAAGCTCAGATGACAAGACTTTGACTTTCTACTTTGGACACATCATGCGAAGAGAGATCATTAGAGAAAGACATCATGCTTAACAAGATAGAAGGTCAACACAAAAGAGGAAGGCCATCAATGAGATGGATCAATAAAATAACAGCAGCTACGGGTGCCAGTCTGTCAACAATGAGGCACCTGACTGAAGACCGACCACAATTTAGGACAACTATCCAGAGGGTCACCATGAGTCGACACCGACTAGATGGCACTTAACAACAACAACAACCACTAGCCCACATCAACAAAGAGAAAATTATTTGAACAAAACAAAATTACTTTTGCATTGACTTTCCTTTGTGCTCCTTTATCCAGCATTATTGTTACAGCCATTTTCAGACATTAAGGTGCATGCTTGTCAGCTTAACGCCCAATGTCCTGTTAACACATGTGAAATGGCCCATAGCGCCCTTTACGTCGGAATGCCTCATAATCACCCAGTGCCCTTTAGACACCCCTTATTGTTGCCATTAATGCCTGTTACCTTAACACCCTTTAGTAAACATATCCCATTGACTTTCCTTGCTGCTCCTTTATCCAGCATTAGGGTTACAGCAGTTTTCAGATGTTAAAATGTAAGCTTGACACCTTAATTCCTGGTGTCCTGTTAACACATGTTAAATGGCCCATAGTGCCCTTTACGCCAGAACGTCTCCTACCCACCGAGTCTTTTATCTTTATCTTTATTGCAGTGCTTGATATACCACCCAGACAGCGCATCAGGGAGGTGTACAATCATTGTGACTGCAAGGAGAACAAAGGGCGAAAGGAACCCCATTGTTCAGACAGGAAAGCAATAGATAAAAAGGAAAGGCAGAAAAATAAAGAGATAGATGCAACAAACATATGTAGAGAGGGAGGGAACAGAGGAGATTGACTGGGGGGGGGGGGCTAGGGGTCAGGGGGAAGGAGATCGAAGGTAATATGGAAAAGGTAGGTTTTGAGTATTGCTTTGAAATGAGGGAATGACACTTTGGTGCAAAGGGCATGTGGGAGTCAGTTCCAAAGTGCAAGGCCTACGAAAAAGAAGGCAGAGTGGCAGATAAGTTCAAGATGGGCCTGGGCATGGGAGGGAAGGAAGAGACGGTTCCCATGGGTGGATCAGAGAGGGCACTGAGAGAGCTGATGTTGGATGAGGTCTGCAAGATAATGAGGGGTACCGGTGTGACGTACTCTATGAGTGGTCATGAGTATTTTGGGGATGAACCGGGATTTGATGGGGAGACAGTGGAGCTGCAGGAGGAGAGGTGTGACATGGTAGGAGGGAGAGGAGTGAGTAAGAAGTCGTTCTGCGGTGTTCTGGATAATTTGAAGATGACAGAGCTGGCATTGGGGGAGACCTGTGAGGACAACATTGCAGTAGTCTAATCTAGAGATGATGAGGGATAGTTTGAGGCTGATAAGGGAGGATGGAGAGAGGAAAGGGCCAACAACACAAATTTGACATAGCAAAATGAAGGAGCGATGGACGAACAGAGAAATGTGAGATTGGAAAGGAGTGATGAATCCAGAGTGACGCAAAGGTATCAGAGGGTTGGCACGAGGGGCACCAGAATAGTGTACAGAAGGGGATAAAGGGTGGGGATCCAAAGGAGAACCAAAGGGCTGAGGACTTGGAGGGCTGAGGTGAAGAAAATTACTGTGCAGCCAGGAGGAAACAGCAGAGATGCAGGCGTTGAGAAGGGAAACATCAGGGGTGACAGAGTCAATATGAAACAAGAGGAGAATGTCATCGGCGTAGTAATAACCGGAAATGCCAGATTGCTGGATGGTGAGAGTGAGTGGGGCAAGAAAAGCATTAAAAAAGAGGGAGGTGAGCACTGATCCCTGAGGGACCCCGCGGTGGAGGAGGGTGACTAGTGAAGTGACAGAATTGCTCAGGACAGAGAAGGTGTGGGATGAGAGGAAGGAGTGAAACCAGCAGTGGATCGCTCCGTGAATCCTGAGGTCATGCAAATGGGTGAGGAGCCTTTATGCATGTAATGCCTGTTATCTTAACATAGAAACATAGAAAAATGATGACAGAAAAAGACCACATGGCCTATCTAGTCTGTCCTTCCATATCAACAATTACAACAGTCCCCTTTTTTCCTTTAGAGATCCTCTGTGTTTGTCCCATGCTTTTTTGATTTCAAATACTGCCCTCATCTCTACCACCTCCACTGGGAGACTATTCCATGGATCCACCACTCTTTCCATAAAGAAATATTTCCACATATCACTCCTGAATCTATCCCCTTTCACCCTCATACCATGTCCCCTCATAGCAGAACTTGCTTTCAATCAAAAGAGGCTGTCCCCCTGTGCATTTATGCCATGGAAATATTTAAACGTCTCAATCATATCACCTCTATCCCACCTTCCCTCTAAGGGGTACATATTAAGATCCTTAAGTCTGTCCTCATAATCTTTATAATGAAGACCACTAACCATTTTAGTAGCCACCCTCTGTACTGACTCCATCCTGTTTATATCCTTTTGAAGGTGTGGTCTCCAGAATTGCACACAATATTCCAAATGAGGTCTCACCAAAGACTTATACAGAGGCACTATCACCTCCTTTTTCTGCTAGCCATTCCTCTCTGTATGCACCCAAGCATCCTTCTAGCTTTTGCTGTCGCCATTTCTACCTGTTTAGCTACTTTAAGATCATCAGACACAACCACACCTAGGTCCCGCTCTTCTTTAGTGGACAAAAGTACTTCACTCCAATACTATATTCCTCCCTTGGATTGCTGCAGTCCAAATGCATGACCTTGCATTTTTTAACATTAAATGTCAACTGCCATATTCTAGACCATTCTTCAAGCTTAGCTAGATCCCTCCTCATGTTATCTACACCTTCCTAGGTGTCTACTCTATTGCAGATTTTGGTATCATCCACAAAGAGGCAAACCTTACCCGACAGTGTCGACCTTTCTCAGACAGATGGATGCCATCTCTGCTCTGCAACCCTTGGAACAGCATCCCATGGTCCAGGTTTCTACATTGCAAACTACTAGAAGCTATTAAGGTAAGTTTGGGGCATGTTTACTAAAGTGCGATAAACATGGCTAACGCGTGTTGTACGACGTTAACGACTGTAAGTGCTGTATAACGCGCGTACCGACGCGCTAACGACTGTTAACGTAATACTACGCGCGTTAAGCATAGTTAACGATCGTAAAGTCCTGCGGCACGTTAAAACAGCGCAGAAGGTGGAGAGTGGGCGGAGAGAAGGGGTCAATGGGCGGAGAGTGGGCGGGAAGAGGCTCCCCTCACACTAATGCACTGAATTCCTGAGCTCAATTCCAACGCGAATGAAAACCTGTCGTTAAAGGCATTTAAAGGGAAGAGAAACCATTTCCGTCAGCAATGTACAGAAAAACCGGGGAAACCCACAAAACGTGAGCAGTGTGATACATGTGCACAGAACAAAATTTCACATAAAACGTTAAAAATGACCACAAGAAACATTTTAAAAAGCATAATTCAGCTGGGCAACAGTGATAGCAATGGGCAACAAGGAACAACACTCCCTGGAAAGCACCAAATAAAAAAGAAATGATGTGTGGGAGGGTCTACGCTCCGCAGACCCTTTCAAAGATCATTTCAATGTAATGGAGCTGTCCTGGGAGTGTTGTGTAATGTTGCCCAATGATATCATTGTTGCCCAGCTTGGTTATGGGTGTGTGCCCCTTTTTTGAGGTCATTTCTGAGGTTTATGTGCACCTTTGTCTGCATACAAGGTAAATGAGGCCACAGTAAACCTGTTGCAGAGCAGGGTTTCTGACTCGTCAGGCCGGTTTAACTAACTCCAGGGACTGCACTGTCTCTGTGGCCACAGTGTGGTGCAACAGACACAGCCAGTGCCTATAAAACCAGAGGGTCACAGGTTCAAATCCCAGCTGGGGCTCCTGCCAACCCAGTCCCCATAGTTTTACCCACCACTAAACAGTGATAGTAAAGACACTCCTTTATTGCAGAGAACATACTCATGCCCTATATTTTACCACACCAAACACAGACACCAGAAACAGGCACTTTACCTAAAGCAGAGTCCCGCAAATGCAGTCCTGGAGGGCCCCACACCATTCCGGCTTCATGCTGCGGGTTGGTGGGTGCCTAGGTTGCAAGTTCCAGATGGGGGGGGGGGGGGAGCAGAGGCATACATGGATGGCCACACAGCCCCCCCCCAACCATTTGCCTCTGCAAGGACCCCATCACCACCTGCCAACGTTGGATAATACGTTGAAATTGCCTACCCAGTGTGCAGCATCAGTCAAGAAGGCAAATAGAATGCTAGGAATCATAAGGAAAGGAATGGATATGATAATGCCTTTGTATCATTCCATGGTGCAACTGAAGTTCTGATTGCCATATTTTAAAATGATATAGAGTTGGAAAAGGTAGAGAGAAGAGCAACCAAAATGATAAAGGGGATGGAAGGATACCTCTACAAAAAAAGCTTAAAGATTAGAGCTCTTCAGCATAGAAAAGAGAAGGTTGAGGAGAGGCATGATAGAGGCCTATAAAATAATAGGTGGAGTGGAATGGGTAAATGTAGATCAATTGTTTACCCATAGTAGAACGATTGTGGACACCTGGGTCTGTGGATCTCCCCAGCATGAGGACATCCAAGTCTGAATGGAGGAGGGCATGGTGGAGGCATGGCCAGGGCATTCCTAAGAACCTAGATGTCACTGCCTAATCTCAGAAACATCCTAGACATCCAGAGTTACATCTAAGGTTATACCTGCTCCAGACAAGAATTGACACTGAGAATGTGCTTGTTTTGGCCATAAAACATCCAGAGGGTGTTGAGAAGATGGCATTTCCTCATCCACAGTACTCTGCTCGATCACAACAATAGCAGAAGTGGAATTTGAACCCTGGTTTCAGCCCACTATGCTCACCATTAGGCTATTTTTAGACATCTAGGTTCTAAAATAGTATTCCAGGAACATTTATGTAAATTCCCCCCTCAGATGTCCCTATTAGGCACATCCACATTTGCGAAATCATGCTTGAGGGTTTTTTTGAGACATCATTTGTTTAATGCCATTTTATATGCATGTTCAGTCCAAAACTTCATCAGACTTTAGTAAAATGGCCACTTAATATGTAGTAAATTCATTTAACACACATTAATTGGCTTAGCTTTTCTTAATTCATCAGTTAGTGTGTGTTAAATCAATTTGGCATGCACTAAAAATTTCCTATTAAAAATAATGACAAAACTAACCAAAAAGCACTCAAAAATTATGAAAACTTAATGACAGCTCCCTCACAAAACCTAACCCAAATTTTTTTCTGTGCACATCCCTACTGCAAAATTTTATAATAGACATTTTTTTTTTGTATATAACTAAAATATTTTAAAAATGGACCCCCTAAACAGAGAAGAGGAAATTACAGAAAATTTGTTTAACTTATTTCCCTTTGAGATTTCCTATACAATCTTAAGTGGTAAGAGGTGTTGTCACCAGATTCGATGATTTAATAAATCTTCCCCAGTATCAAAAATCTATACATCAAGCAATAAACATAGAATTTGACATCAGGCAATAAATGTAGAATTTTAATCACAATTCACTAGATTGTGAGTTATTTGTTCAGTCACCTAGCTCTTTGCTATTGCTAATGGTTATCTTTTGCCAGCTAGCCAGCATAAGATCTTTTCTTGAGTAGCAGATCTTTGCTGCATTCTTTAGTGCATATTCAATTCATTAATGCAGCCTAAAAAATGCAGTGCATGCTCAGGCATCATAATTCATTGGGCAGAACACATTATACAAATTTAGTACACACTAAAAATTCCATATTAAAACAAATGCGTGAAGCTAACAAAAAAATCACCCAAAAATCAGGTAAAATTCATAAAAATATATTAAAATCAATCAATTTTTGTCTTGCCTGTGCACATCCTTACAATGGAACTACATACCATTCAAGGTTTGAATGCCTGCTAATCCAGTCTTTCTGGAAAGACATTTTTAAGTTTGTTAGTTTAACTGATCCAGGGACCAAAAAATCTTTCTTTTACATTATTCTATTCAAGGGGTCAGTAAACTGCTGGAAAAAGTAATAATGTAGTGGCCAATTGTATAAGTCTGCCTATTGTAAAGGCCAAGTAGGAACCTATTTTAAGCCTATTTTTTAGAAACACAAAAATTTTACTAAAGGTTAGCACAGACCTCTACGCTAAAAATCCCGTGCTAACTGGGTAACATGCAATTGGGCAGGTACTAAGCAGGTTAGGGGTACAATGTGGCCATTGATGATGCATCACAATTAGCAAAGGCATTATGGGTATGCGCTAACTGCAAATGTCATTAGCACAGGTACACTTAACAGCACCAGAGTTGGTGGCGTTAAGTGCATTTGTGTGCCAGAGTGCATGGTGCTGCATGTTAGGAACGTGTCAATGGCAGAAGAAGGATGCACATGCACACTGAAGTTGACATGATCCTCCATGCTATATTCACAGCCCAAACATGCGCTACTGGCAAGTTCTTTCGAAACATGCCCAGTATGTCTTTATGTCATTAGACCTGACTGGAGCATTGGATCTTATTGATCATAATTTATCCTTGCCTGACTTTTTGACATTGGGGTTCGAGGGACGGTTTTCTTGTGGTTGTCATCTTTTCTTCAAAATGGAATCTTCCAGGTTCAGATATATAGTGATATTTTATCATGAGGAGTGGCCTAGTGGTTGGGGCAAAGTACTTCCGGCCGGAAGGTCAGGGATTCAAATCCCACTAGAGGACAGCAACCTTGGGCTGGAAGGACTGGGGTTTCTAGTCCCACAGGTGCTCCTTGTGGTCTTGGGCAAGCCACTTAACCCTCCATAGTCCATGTTCCCTGTAAAATAGTTATCTCCAAGTTATAATGCCCTGTTCAATGTAATTTCAGTTTGTTTAATGTAAACCACACTGATGCAGAATAGCATGGTATATAAGAGAATGTAAATAAATCACATAAACTAATATGTTTCTTACTCCTTTACTTACTTTGATTCAGTCTAATGGTATATCATCTTAAACCTATGCTGATGATTTGTTTCTTATGCAAGCAACTGATGGGAATTCACCAGATCTTACACCTATCAACTTTTGTTTGGTTTCAGTTTCTGCCTGGTTGAGGTCAAACTGCCTGAAGCGTAACCCCTCCAAATCCTTTGCAATTTGGTTATCAGGTTGTTCCTCTCCTCCTTCCATAGCTCCTATTTTGGAAGGGTTCACTTTACCTCTTTGTTCTTCTTTACATTAGTTGGGTATTTATTTGGATTCAGAATTGTCATTTTCTCCTCAACTTTCTCATATCATTAAATCTATTTTCTTGGCTCTTCGACGCTTTTGTACAATTCAATCTTTTCTGAATTCTTCGGCACAAATGATGGTCTTGGTACATACAGTATTAACCAGGTTAGACTATCGTAATAGTCTACCTGAGTATACCCCAATACCAGTTGAAGTGGCTACAGACTTTGCAAAATATGGTGGTGCGCACCATTTCACGTGTTCATCGATTTGACACTGCTTTGTCCTTGTGTACTTCAAGATATGTTTACCACCCCGGAGAGTGACCCTAACAGTATTGCGTTCCTTCACACTGCCTGCACTATGCCCAGGGCTGGTGTGGCGGCCAGGGCTGGCAACCACCTCTATTTTTGCATAATACAGAACTAGGTGTGGGAGTGTGTATATGTCTATCCAGTGTTTTGTGGCTACATACACGTTACTGAGCCCACAATGTTTGCACACTTTACAGCGTTAGCCTGCCAATGTGCATAATGAGGAGCAAGGTATTGTGGGTATGGCTCGGACAGGGCGGTATGAGCAGGATGTATCTGCACAGGGCATAGGGCAATGGCTGGGACATTGTAGTGCGTGACCACCACCTGCAAGGACAATGTGCCCTTATGCCAGTGGTGCTCAGCCCCATGCCATCCAGTGTGCCGCTAGGCAGCTGCCTGTGGTGTGGAGTCTGGGTTAGGTGTGCCTGCATGGACATCCACACTTCCCCCCCCCCCCCGGCACAGCCTGCCAATGTTATTTGCCCTTGGGGGTACCTGTTGGGTACTGTCCCCTGGGACACTGTGGGACACACACTCGTGGCTATGTTGGACCCTGGTCAGTTGCTGTCTTGCTTCTTTTCAGTTTCTTCATTCCTATGTGCCACCTAGGCATCTGCCTAGTCTGCACTGTGCCCCAGCTGGCCCACTGCATGTGCCGCCTGCAGTCCCTTGTACCCCATTTCCACCATCAGCATAGTGCCCTTTCCTACGTGGCCACTCTGCTGTTGCTGCACATGTGATTGGTGGTGGTGTTGAGTACCCTGCTTCAATATTGTTTCTCTTGGCCAGCTTGGTGTTTCAGATTTCACTTATGGCGGTCATTTTATATGGTGTTTGCATCTTTGGTTGCTGCACATGTATCACTACTATCACTTTACTGGGTCTCCCTGCCTTTGCTGTACATTGCTGACTGAAATGGTTTCTCTCTCCTGCAAATGTGCCTCTAACGCCAGGTTTTCACTGGTGCTAATTTTCTGGTCTTCAGATGCCGGCGTTAGTGTAGCAGGCACCTCTCCCCACCCACCCCCTGCCCATTGACCCCTTCTCTCCACCCTCTGTGTGCTTTAACGCCGCCGGAGACGTTATCGCGTGATAATGTTGTGTTATCGTGCAATAACATTACATATTGTGCGATAACGTCGCCGCTGCTATGTTAAGACAGTTTAGTAAACATACCCCTAAGTACCACTACTACTACTACTACTGCTGCTGCTACTGAGCATTTGTATAGCATTACAAGACATACACAGTGCTGCACAGACATGTAAGAGTCCCTGCTCATCAGAGCTTACAATCTGGAGCTTTTCATGGAGCTATGCAAAAGTTACAGTGGAGGAGTAGCCTAGTGGTTAGAGCAAATGCCTAGTACTCAGACGATCAAGGGTTCAATTCCCCCTGGCACTCCTTGTGACTTTGGGCAAGGTCCTTTACTCTCCATTGCCTCAGAAGAAAAGGCTACCAATCTACTTCCAGTGATACATTGCCAAGAAAACCCAGAGGTAGCTGGGTTGCTATGAGCCAACACTAATTTGATGGCACAAATAAAAGTTGCAATTCTTATGATATTATGCATTCGTTGTAAAGAATGTTATTTGAATGTATTTGAAATCTTCAAATCGCTTAAAAAACAACAAAAAACCCAAACAAAACAAAATAAGAATGTGCTTAAACCGAATTACATTAAAGGCAGTGACCACCATCTGTACCATTGTGAAATGGAAGATTTCAGGCTGTGAGTTTCTAAAACTCATTTGAAAGGGAATTAGGTACTTTTCAAAAATAATAAATGACAGAAAGGAATAAATTAAACCTGTCTTTTAAATGAGATGGATACAGAAGCAATCAGCACAGAAAATATGTTCAAAAACTAATTGTTAATTATAATTCAGAAGGGATCCGAGTTCAATTTATTCAGTCCCTTTATCAATGTCAGTTTTGTACAAATTATGAACATGTTCAATTTGTTTTCCTTTTTCATGTTCATTTAGCAATATATTGTTTTCCTGTCCTTGGATTTCTATGAATTTGTCCTAAATAAAGAAGCAGTTTGAAAGAGAATAATGGGGCCCTTTTACAAACGCGCAGTATTTGTTTTGTCCCTAATGTGCATTTTGAGTCAAAATCAGATTGCATTAGCTGCCACCGCTCCCCTGTAAATGTCAGGGTGTGGCCAGCATGAGTCTGACAGTTATTGTATGCTCCTTGCCCTTGCCCATTGCCTCAAGTGCACCTAACGCCACCTATGGAAGTGTTGTTAGGTGCACCCTAGCTAACTGAAATTTTGACAGCACTGCATATGCTCTCCTGTGCAAACTGCAATGTGGCCTCCATGCCCACTCTCTGCCCCTAACCCACCCATTTGCTGCCCTAGTGTCTGATATGTAGATAGCATGGGAATTAGCATGTGGTAACTCATGCCCACACGGTAACAGTTACCTTAAGCCCTTGCGCACTGTTTGCATATGAAAGCACATGTTAACTGTTTAACACACTTTAGTAAAAGGGCCCTAGTAATAGCTAGAAGGTATTGAAAGCTAATATTTGTGGAATCCTTGGTGGACATTTAGATGACAAAAAAATAATAAGCCATTTCTGTGCATAAGGAGTGATTTGTATATGAAAATAATGTATAAAATTACATGTCTGATATGTAGATAAAATTATTGTGCATGCAGCTTGTAGTGGGGTAATTTTATAAGGTTTTTTCTGCACACAAAACCTGTTTTACAAACAGGAAAATTACACAACTGCATACATAAAAAGTAGGTAAAAAAAACAGTGCATCTACTTGACATGATCTGCAGGTACAAAATCCCAGGAGTATAGTGGAGGCAGAGCTGCAATGTATATGTGTACATGGGAGGGGCGGAACGAGGGCATGGTTTGCCATGGAGACATATGAAATGTATTCAGGAAAGGCCCGTGTACTTTTTGGGAGGTCCCCACAGATGTGCCTGTTATACTTGCTGGAGACATGGAATAAGGCCAGAACTTACAAAATATTCTGCTGTGTTTGTGGTGAACTGCAGTATGGAAAAACACCAAAAGATGCATTTATAAAGAACAGAAATCAGAGATGTGACATAGTAAAATAGTAACATAGTATATGATGGCAGATAAAGACCAGTACGGTCCATCTAGTCTACCCAGCAAGGTGGCAAGAAAAGGTGCACCTGCCGCTCTGTGCAGGTCATCCCTCCCCATGCCTTTGTTGAGGGGTGTACCCATCGCTCTGTGTAAGTCACCATTATTTGTTGAGATATAAGAGATAGCTATGTTTATTTTGATTTTATCCTGATGCTATAAATGGATCCACTGTGTCTCTCCCATGTCATTTTGAATTCTGTCACTGTATTTGCCCCTACCACTTCAATCGGGAGGGCATTCCAAGCATCCACCACCCTTTCAGTGAAAAAGTATTTCCTGACATTGTCTTTCAATTTGCCCCCTTTCAGCTTCATGTTATGCCCTCTAGTTTTACAGCTTCCTTGTCTTCGGAAGAGGTTTGTTTGTTCATTTATACTCTTTAATTATTTAAAAGTCTGAATCATATCTCCCCTGTCCATCTTTTCCTCCAGAGTATACATATTTAGGTCTTCAAGTCCCTTCTCATATATCTTCTGATACAGGCTCCAAATCATTTTGGTCGCCTTTCTCTGAACCATTTCCAGTCTTTTCATATCCTTTGCAAAATATGGTCTCCAAAACTGAACACAATATTAAAAGTGAGGCCTCACCAGCGACCTCTGCAGTGGCATTAGTACCGCCTCCTTTCTGCTGGTAATTCCTCTCTGTATGCAAACCAGCATCTTTTTGGCTTTTGCCACTGCCTTATCACTCTGATTTCCCACCTTGAGATCCTCGGAAACAATAGTATGTGAGTGAGTATGGAAAGGGTGAGAAAAGGAGATCATATTTTTAGTCCTTTGCCTCCATGCTATTATGTCATATCAGCTGTTATTTATAGGTTCTGGGCTTGCTTTTTTGGCAGAACTATGTTTTTTGTGACTGAAAGTATGTGCATGTGTGTATATGGTTTGAGGGTTGCATGGGAGGATCTGGTGTGCTCATCTGCAATTCAGGGAGGACATGAATGCCTGGCCAGAACCTGGATTGTAATACGGATGACTGCAGTGTCATCAGATGCCAGTGAGATAGGGCAGAAAAAAATCACATTTTTAGAGACCGATGATGGTGCTTTTGGGCATGTATTAGTGCTGTTTGCACTGTTGAATGCTCTTATTCTGAGGGTCTATTATTAGTGAAAGGGATATGTTTTGACATTTAGCTATGGAGAACCTTTTATGATTTTTTCTGGAATATGTTTTCATAAGATACTCTAATGAGATCATATATTGTTGGCAGTGTGATAGGGCAGTCATTTATCCGCTGTGCCAGGCACTGGGAGACATGACTGATGTTGTGCCAACATTCCCTAGATTGTTCCATGAGGTCTACATCTTTACCCAGTCCAGGATCTATGAGAGCTGCAAGAGTGGTGATATATCTGGAGGCTGGCTACTTTGTATGATGGCACAGGGTTCTCCCGTCCCATGCTCACACAGGCCTGACTAGGGAAGCATTGCCACACAGCAGACTGTGGGAAGGCAGGCAGGGTTGCCCCACCGCAGATATATACAGACCAACATAAGCCAGGACGGAGAGTGGACATTCTATGGGACAGGTGTAGCCACATGCAAGAAGCTGCTGTGTGAAATGCCATTACCCAGATAAGTGGGAAACAGATGCAGTAGCCAGACAGCCATAGTCATTTGAAGAGCATTGTTATGTCACTCAGCAACTTCCTACTTGCTGTTATTATATCTTTGAGTGTATTGAGATAATCTTGCACTGTTCTGGGCATGTAACAGACTAGTATATCTAGTTTAGTTTGCATCAACATTTATGTATCATCAGTATTTATGTGTAGTTTGCATCAGCACAACACTGTCAGTGAGAGGAGCAGCTTAGAAGATGCATGTTTTAACAGAGGAGACGTGGCTGTCAGAGATGTCCACGGGTATATGGCAGAGATGGGCAGGATCAGAAACGTCCATCTTTTCAGAATACAGTGAGGATGGTAACATCCAAATCCTTTGCTGTGTATACCTGTGTCTTGTTATAACAGTGGGGCCAGTGTTTCTCCATCGTGGTTTACATGTGCTGTGCTGGAAGTGCCTATGAACCCAATTCCAGAACTGTGGGTGCATCTATACCCACGGCTGCATAATTAGGGTAAAATTGGGCTTGTTTTTGGATTTAGATGTGTCAGTGGGCTGGACATGCATGTTATGGAATTGGCCTCAAAGCATTTTCTGGAATGATATGCACATTCATTCACCCATAAACTTTCAGAGGATTTATCAAACGTTTTTTATTGACTGGCCATTTTTCTTCTACTCTTTTGTGTTTTCAGCTTAGTCAGAACCAGGCTTTGATATGACATCAAGAGTCTTCATTTACAACTACCAGGCATCTTTTCCTTATTTTATACTCCCCCTCCCCCAACAACTCTAGTTTGTTAAGTAGTAGAATGGGATGGATCACTGGAGCCATGGTCTGGCCAACTGTTTGTCTCTCATGGGATTGAGAACTGCAGAGGTTGGGGATAAGGGCAAAGGTTAGTTTGGTTTACTCAACTCCCCCCTCCCCACCACCAGCATAAAGATTTGTTTCCCCACTAGTCTAGTGCAAGATCAATTCAAAGATATCAGATGCCCTAGATGAATCTTCAGCTTTGAATCTGATCCCATCAATTATTATTTGGAGCCATAGACCTTGCCACCCCTTAGATTTTGATCATTATCACAACAATTATGATTGCAAAGAATGATACCACAGAAATGTGTAATCAGACATCATATTTTTGAACATTCTTAAATATGCCTATATATAAAGGCAGATTATAAAAAGTCAGTTTATATAGCTGCAGCAGCTTCCATGTGAAAATGTCTGCAAATGCATGGAGAGGAGAGGGTGGGTGCATGCAAGTCCTATGTAAAATCAACATATCTCTTCCCCTCCCTGTGGATGTGCAATTTGTATTAAAGAAGGAAGTACAGGAATGCATGGGGATGGGCATCCAAGCGCAGCAGAAACAATAATTTCACAATGATACTTGGGAAAAATCAGCATCAGAAACCCAGCAGCTTACACAGGTAAATGTTGACATTTTACAAGTTGGAAGACTGGCCTTGAAGGGTGACCCCCTCTCACAGCTCTTCTTCCATTTTAATCAGTGAATTGTCTCTTATTTCATAGAACCATTATTTTAATTGTGTGATAAAAAGCACACCAATTAGTGCCCCTACACAACCAAAACCAGTGAAACCTTCTGTGGAGCTGAATATGTAATATTTGTAGTTAAATGTTCTTGCATCAAACTCCCACAGTCATAAATAGGACAATTCAAACTTTTCCATGTACTTATCTCTAGAGGTAGTCTCCATGAACCAGCTCTCATGAATAGACATTTTCACATGAGACCCTCACAACAAACACCACATCTTCAATAGCATTGCGGTGATAACAGCAAGTTTCGCAGCAGTAATGACAAACACAGCACTGCATTTAAGACAGCCACATCTTTTTTTATTTTTAGTATTTAGTGTACATTTTTGTATACCACTACTTCCAGCGATCAGCAGCGGTTTTGATTACAGATTGGAAATTGTCAAATCATGACAGGAGATTTTTGAGGTATAAACACATTGATTAGACAGGAAAGCACAGCACACAGAGAACTATTTTACAGGGAACATGGGCTATGGAGGGTTAAGTGGCTTGCCCAAGACCACAAGGAGCACGTGTGGGACTAGAAACCCCAGTCCTTCCGGCCCAAGGTTGCTGTCCTCTAGTGGGATTTGAACCCCCGACCTTCTGGCCTGAAGTACCTTGCCCCAACCACTAGGCCACTCCTCCACTCCTCCACATCTGTATGCCCTATTTCAACGCTCCATTATCCGCAGTAGTAAATAGCACCCAAAACTTATTAGGATGCCAAAAAACTGCTCAGTTAAAATTTGTGCCACATGATCCAAGGAACCAATGAATGATTAGCTGAAAAACCAATCACGCCTATGCCACATCATAGAAGACTTGCCCAATCTAGTTCCTGATTTAATCCATTTGGAACTACAGATGGCAAATGGAAAATCCATGATTGTTCACAAAATTGAAGACGTTCTCTATTGCCTCCCTGAGGATTTGCAGGTATAAAATCTAAAACTTTCCATTTTAAATCCGAAAAAAGATGTTCATTATCTAAACAGTGTTGAACTATTGGAGCACTAAAAGTCCATTTTTTTATACGAGAAGCATGTTTGTGTAAACACACACAGATCGGACGTATAGTACGTCCAATATAAAGCAATAAACATGGGCACATTAACATGTATACTACATAAGCAGTAGAGCAGGTAGTATGCCACTTAGCAGAATGTTTTTTTAGCTGAATTTGGAAAACACCATTCATTGCCATTAATAGATTGTGCACAACAATCACAATTACCACATGCAAAATGTCCCAAAGAAATATTGTCCATTACTTGAGATGATCTGTCCAAGTGAGATGATGCATTTCCAATAAGATCTTGAAGATTAGAACCCCTAGAATACGCTATTAGTAATGATTTCTGAAAACATGAATGCAATGCCAAAACATGCCAATGTTTCCTCAAAATATTTCTGATTTTGTTAGAATGAGTCATGTATGGCAATACGCCAACAAATTTCTCAAGTTGTTCTGGAATATTTTCACTTTTGCTGCATAACGGCGAACATGGAAAGTTTCCTGCTTTGCAGTTCTCAATTGTGTATTCATCTTCAGCACAAGATCAATCTGCTTGTTTTCGTTTTAATTTTACAAAAAGAGTACGCCAGAATCCCCCTGAAGAAGATATTTCAAAACACGGCCTGTGTCGGGCATTTATGACAGTTTTTATTGATCTACAATAAAGGTTCCTTCTCTTTACCACATTTTAGTACTAGGACTACCTCTAGAGATACTGTAAGTGCATGGAAAAGTTTGAATTGTCCTATTTATGACTGTGGGAGTTTGATGCAAGAACATTTAAATACAAATATTACATATTCAGCTCCACAGAGGGTGGGCACAAATTGGTGTGCTTTTTTTCACACAATTAAAATAATGGTTCTATGAAATAAGAGCCAATTCACTGATTCAAATGGAAGAAGAGCTGCGAGAGGAGGTCCCCACTCAAGGCTGGTCTTTCAACATATAAATTTAAATTTTTGCTCAGGAAAGACTGTTAGTGTAGCTGGGTTTAAAAAAGGTTTGGACAAGTTCCTGGAGGAAAGGTCCATAAACTATTATTAAGAAGGGACCCAGGATATCAATGCTTGACCCAGTACAAGCATTGTGGAACCTGTGTCTTTTGGGGAAACTGCTAGGTATGTATGACCTAGATTGGCCACTGTTGGAAACAGGATACTGGGTTTGATGGACCTTGGTCTGACCCAGCATGGCATATCTTATGTTCTTATGTTATGTTCTTATTTTTTTTTTTTAAACTTTTATTTTCATTTTGCAACAAACAAAAGAAACAACACACCAAAAGAGACAAAACAAGTATACAATAAGGAAAAGTAAACCCATTACCCCCCACCCCGGTGCTTCTTCTCTACCCGTTTGTATCAGCATGTGAGCGCTTCCAATTAACAGTGATTATACATCAAACGATCAAAAAGTATCCACAATACAGCATGATCATGAGACAGAGATATATACAAAGTTAGACAGTCAGATGAGAGCTTTTAGCAAAATGTACATATTCATTGAGCATCTTCCATTGAGACCAATGAGAAGGAGTCTGAACGGAGGAAGCGAACAGACGAGGTATTTATTCATATTTACTGTAGAGACAGGCATGATTCCACCATTCATTGAGGCTCAGATGGGAACTAATTTCCCACTATTACTTAATTAGGGAAATAGCAATGCCAAGCATAAAGTTCGAAAGGAGATACGCCATTTTTGGGAGAGAGGGGATCCCCGCAACTGGGCGAAGTCCCACTATCCTCCAAGAAAGGGACTCCTGAGAGTGCGATATAGACTAAATACGACCCCAGACCCGACGCCAGTAATACTGTAGTGCGGGATATTCATGCATAACATGAAGCAATAAACCAATGGCCGCAGGACGTGTCCAGCAACCATTACCCTGAGTAGTGTTCCATTAGTCTAATCTGTGAGGAGTGTAAAAACACCGGTGGGCTAGAAAGAAGAGGGTCTGAGTGAGTGAGGCGGGTCGGGAACCCGTGTCCCTCTGCTCCAGATAAGGCTCCATTGCTCCGAGGTCAAAGTCACATGCAATTCTCTCTCCCATACTTTCTGCGCTATAGAGGTCGAAAAGCATTGGTGGATAGTGGGAGTCTAATGGGAGAGTCATACCAGGGAGTAAGGTAAGAGAAATCGGTTAGCAAAGGCCCGCTACTATATCTAGCCACACAGGTCTGCTCGGTACTGGATCTTCCAACCAACGAGCGCCTTGTTTGAGAAGAAAAGATTGAGGGAACACTTGAGTAAAATCGCCACCAAGTATTAATGGAGCATTGGCGGAGGCCGAGGCCAACTGCACAAAACTTGCATAGTAAGCAGGGTTGTCCACATTCGGGGCATAGTGCAAATACACGTGAATTCACTATCTCCAACCTCTAGGTGTACACGGGCCCATCTACCCTCCATGTCAGCGCTAATATCAGGTACAGTAGCGTGCAAAGACTTCTTAACCAGAATGGCTATCCCGTACCATTTAGAAACGGTGGGAGAATAGGCAGCGACCATGTGAGGCCTAGCATTGAGTTTCAGTGTTTCAGCAGAGTGAAATGCGTTTCCTGAAGAAACACCAAATCAACATGCTCGTGGCTAAGATAGCTAAGGATTTTCTTTCCTTTGAGTGGACCAGTAATGCCTTTGACGATGAATAATAAGATTTTACATAAGGCCATTCAGAAAAGTTAAAATTCTGAGCATGATAGCACACATAATTTCACTGTGTCCCTCAAGCTGACTGTATCTGGCTGTACACATGACATAGGAAAAATAAGCTAATATAATACAATGAAGCGCCCCACATTAACAAAGAAAACCGCAGTACGGTAGAGGAGAAGCAAAACCCCAAAATTACTGGCGACCATGTGTCTGCGGGGAGAAACCCCAGAGAAGGCCGAAATTGAAAAAACCCATAACCTGTAGGACTGTGCGTGCTCCGAATCCGACCGAGGCACACATCATGAAGGGATAGGAGACCAAAGACAAAAGTCATACAGAGAAAGAAAGAAAGTCCAGGCTATTTCTGTGCTGGGCTATGACCGCCGCATCGGGCCCTTCAAAATGGCGGACAGAGCCGGCAGATAAGAGTCCAAGATTTGGGATTAGCGCATCTGCTCTGCTTCTTTGGAGTCCAAAAATGTTGATAGTAGATCAGGATCCTCGAACGTCCTGGTCTGGTTGTGGAGAGTCACTCGGAGCTTCGCTGGATACAACAGGCCAAAGCGAGCCTGTAGCTGTTGAAGTCGAGGGCGAAGAGCAAGGAGTTTCTTCCGACGGTCAACGGTAGGTTTTGCCAAATCAGGAAAGAAGGAGACCTTACGACCTTCAAATTCCAAATGATGATTCGCTCGGGCAGCATGTAAAATTTGTTCCACTTGATGATATCGTAGCAAGCTAAAGATAATAGGCCGGGGGGTCGTGCGGTTGAGCGCCATGCGGGCAGGAACACGGTGTGCTCGATCGATTTCCAGTTCTCTGTGAAAAGTGATCTTCAGCAAGGAGGGAAGAGTTTTGAGCAAGAATTCTCTTATATCTCCTGCTTCCACCCCCTCCGGCATTCCGAGGAGCCTCACATTGTTGCGACGGGCTCGATTATTGCTATCTTCCAACTCCTTTTGAAGATTCTGTATCTGGCGCTCAGCCTTGTCCAGTTTGCCCAAGCGCACCTCGTGCGAGTCGAGGACCCCCGCCATATTGTCCTGCCGTAATGAAAGACCTTCAAGTCGGTCCTGGAGCACTCCAAAGTCTTCTCGCATGGCTCGAAGCGCTTCTCCATTGGACTGCACCAATTCCTTCACGCCGCGTATTTCCTCCAAAATCTCCAGGTGCATTGCGGGGTTTTCACGAAATGGAACCATCTTCTGTGGGGAGGACACCTCTGTTTTGGAGCGTTTTCCGTGAGAAGAAGAAGGAGACCCGAAGTCCAAGCGCGCTGGTTTATGGGCCGCCATCCCCCCCGAGGTGCCCCGGTCAGCTCGGAGCGAAATAGTAAATTTATATAGGTATTAAGTCAGGATTCTGAGTAGGCCTCTCGGGAGCTTCAACGCAAAGCTTATGTTCTTATTTTTGTTCTTTGGTTATTTTTTATAGAGCTTTGTTATTTTGGATTTTGACATTTTACAAGTGGCACATGCAAATGTTGGATCTTTGACATTTTGCAAATCTAGATATGCTGATACTGCTAATTTACTACAGAGGCCTCTATCTTTCCCTCATTGCATTTAAGAGAGGGAAGTAAACATTGGGGATGGAGGGGGATAGTCTCCTTAATCATTCCTGTAAAGGGAAGACAAAAGGTGCATTCTATTTTCCCTATTTTTTGCAGTGAGGAGATGTAAATCCAGACCGAATATTTTTAGTCTTATGTGTGCATCCTATATATGAAATCAGAGACACACATAGATTTTAGTGCCACTATGGTCATGTCCTGACATGCCCCCAATATACGCCCTTGCAACATGGGGGTATGTTTACTAAACCGTCTTAATATGCGCCCTGACACATTAGTGCGCGATAAGGTGCCTTATCACGCGATAAGGCGCCTTATCGCGCGCTAACACGCTGAGCGGCCAAACGAGTGCTGAAGGCGGAGTAAAGGCTCCCTGAGGGCGGAGGAAGGCTCCCCAGGGGCGGAGAGAAGGGGTCAATGGGTGGAGAGTGGGAGGGAAGAGGCTCCCTGCACACTAACGCTGTGGATTTCAGGGCTGAAAACTAACGCCAGTGAAACCCTGGCGTTAGAGTAGATTTAAAGGGAAGAGAAACCATTTCCGTCAGCAATGTACAGCAAAGCCAGGGAAACCTACAAAAGGTGATAAGTGTGATACATGTGCACAGAACAAAAGGGCAGATAAACATTGAAAATGACCTGAACAAACTGGAAAAAAAACATAACCTAGCTGGGTAATAGTGATATCAATGGGAAACATCAAAAAACACTACCGAGAAGGTTCCAAAAAAAAGATATCAATTTTGGAAGGGGCTATGCTCTGTCCCCATACAAGGTGAATGATCCCACAGTGAAATAACGCTGATCAGTGCTTTCCCTTGTTACTGGACAGGTTTCATATGGCATGCACATGTCCCGCAAGAGCAGGGTGGGAATGTTGGAAAGGGCAACTGGACAGATGCTGGAAAAGGGGACACAGAGGGCTGCAGGCGGCACATGCTGTGGTGCAGTTGGGCCACAGTTCGGACTAGGGTGATGCCTAGGTGGCCCATACGAATGCTGAAACAGTAGAGCAGCCAGACAGCAACTGATGAGGGCCCAACACGGGCACGAGTGTGTTTCCAACAGTGTCACAGGGGATAGTTCCCAGCAGGTACCCCCAAGGGTACAGAACATTTGCAGGAGGTGCTGGGGGGAAACATGGACATCTATGCAGGCACCCCTACCCCAGAACCCGCATCAGAGGCAGCCGCCTACCCGCACACTGGATAGCCCGAGACTGCGTACCACCAGCACCAGCAGCAGAAGGGCATGTCAGCATGGTGACAGAGGGGTACTGGTGGTGGAGGGGGCAGTGGCTGCTGCCCACAGCAGACCATGGCCCAGCCCTGTTTAGGTGGGTGCCATGCACTGCAACAGACAGGCTCTGTCTGACAAACAGTCATGGTATCTCCAGGGAATGCACTGTCTCTGTGGCAACAAGGTGGTGCAGGGCACACAATCAGTGTGTTCAGGAGCAGATGGTCACAGGTTCAAGTCCCAGCTATGGTTCCTTCCAACCCAATCCCCATATTTTACCCACTACTAAAATGCGGTAATACAGACAGAACCTTTAGTGCAGATAACGTAAACATGCCCAAAAGGCCTACATTTTACCCTACAGAGCACAGACACCATAAACATGTGCATTACCTAGAGCAGAGTCTCCCAAAAGCAGTCCTGGAGGGCCAAACACCATTCAGGTCCCATGCTGTCTCCATTAACTATGGCTGTGCTGCATTTCTATGCACCGCCCCCATGGTATGCAGATGTATCTCATGCATATTCATTAGGGACAGCATGAAAACCCAAACAGGGTTTGGCCCACCAGGACTGGAGTTGGGAACCTCTGCCCTAGAGCAGCGGCCAACAGGGGCAGACTCACCCGCACCCACAGGCTCCATCATCCAAAGCCACCTGGAGAGGCAGCATTTTGGGCCCTGTGTGCATCTCCCAATACTAGCACTTGCATACCTTAGCAATGCCACCCTAAACCTGGGAATATGGCACACATCTATCAAAAGGTTGCTATGATTACTGGCAGATAGCAATTCCTAAGTTAAGCACAATTTGCTGATTGAGCTGCATCATAGCAACCTTTCTGATGTCTGTGGAGTGTGCTACAGGTCTTGTGTCTGACAGTGTTTACCACCCTGGGGAGTGACTCCTACAGTATTGCATACCATAGCCATGCCTGCACTGTGCCCAGGACTGGTGCGGTGGCCAGGGCTGCCAAACACCTGTATAGTTACACAATGCTGGCATAGGTGTGGGGAGTGTGTGTCCGTCTATCCAGTGTGTGGTGGCTGCCAACACCCTCCTCAGCCCACACTGCTAGCACTGTTGCCAGTATTGGCCTGCCAATGTGCATAATGAGGAGCAAGGTACTGTGGGTATAGCCCGGACAGGGTGGCCTGGGCAGGATGCATCTGCACAGGGCATAGGGCACTGGCTGGGACATTGTAGTGCCCGGCCACCACCTGCACAGACAGGGTGGCTACAGCATGTCCTGCTGGGAGGTTACTCTCACCCTGACTGAGCAGTGATGATGGCATGGCTAGGTTCCCCCATAGTGCTTTTCTCACGTGGTATATATGGGTTCTTCTTTTGGGGGGGCCCAATCGCTGACTAATCTACTTGGTGGGTATACTTACATCCCAGTTTTGGGTGCACACATCTCTTCCAGGAACATGCACTGTGGACTAGCTAGCAGACTGTCTGCATTTAATATGTGTATGGCTGGAACACCTTGCAGAGTGCAGCGGCTGGAGATGTCAGACAGTGATGGGGGGCAGCTGAGCATTTTCAGGCCTGCTGTCTGTCTGCTGTTGCCTTATGGAATACTACAGATCTGCACTGATTGCCCTGTAGTGGATCTGTTCCCAGCAGGACTGGGGTTATTGGTCTCCTCTATTGCCACCATGGCAGGGCTGTAGAATGTGGATCTGTTGGGGGAGATCCTGTCCCCCACCCTGATCCCCAGAGAGCAAGTTTGGTGGTACTACATAATCTGCCTATGGGTCCAAATACCACCACCCTTGAATCATGAACCCATGGCACCTACAGAGGATATGCACTATTCTGGTGCATTATAGTCCACAAGGGCTAGACGTGACTGGGATATACATATGGGCACAAGTGTATCATAGGTGTATCTGAAAGAACTACCTATCACACACTGGCACTAATGAGGACCTGCAGCATAACCTACCTCAAGGAGGGCAGGTGCTGTGGACCTGGTGCTGGGCGCCCCACCTCACCCTCAGGGTGAGCACAGTACACGCACAATGTGACGGTCTGTAGCTACTCTGTGCCAGTAACGCGCACGGTCAGTACCCCCTACCAGGCCTAGGTGCTGTGGGGGTGCATACCCCATTTTGTGATCACCTGTAGACTGCTGCTTTGCATGTGCAGTGCATCATGGGTACGAGTGGCTTAACTCTATCCTGGTAACAACAGCAGACAGTTTGTGTGATGACCTGCAGTCCTTCTGTGACCAGCCAAAGTTTTGCTTGTAGCTGTAGCCTACTGGTTACTTCACTGCCTGTAAAACCAGAGAATGTGGGTTTGATCCCACAGTGGGGTTATTTATTAGGGCTGTCTGGGGCAGTTTCTTTTTTTAATCTAAATTAGTACTGCCATCAAAAACACCCTCACAGTGCTATAACCTTAAGGTGCCTTATAAGGCGCCTTATGGGGTACCTGAGGTTTACAGCACTGTGAGGGTGTTTTTGCTGGCAGTACTAATTTAAATTAAAAAAAGAAACTGCCCTAGACAGCTCCAATAAATAGCTCCACTGTGGGATCAAACCCACAACTTTTGGCTCTACAGGCAGTGAAGTAACCAGTGGGCTACAGCTCTGAATAAACCCTTGGCTGGTTACAGAAGGACTGCAGGTCACCACATGAACTGTCTGCTGTGGTTACCAGGATAGGGTTAATCCATTCGTACCCATGATGCACTGCACATGAAGATTACAGCACTGTGAGGGTGTTTTTGCTGGTAGCACTGATTTAAAGTAAAAAGAAAAATGCCTCCAGCAGCACTGCTTTAAAGTAAAAAGGAAAATGCCTCTAGCAGCACTGCTTTATAGTAAAGGGTAATGCCTCAGACAGCCTTACTCATTAAGCCCACTGGGGGATTGAATTCATGACCCCTGGCTCAGTAGTCAATGTATTAACCATTGGAGTACCCTTCTCTTGTTGTGCTTGCTGGTCAGCACGCCTACTTCAGACTAACGTGCATTGACGTGCCACGGCTCCCTTTATTGCACGGTAACCAGAAATACTACGTTAAGACTGACACGCCCACTCCTTATATGGCATCCTGCACACTAATGCCGGCTGCACATTAAGGGGTATGTTTACTAAACCGTCTTATTGTGTGCCCGGCGATAGAGTGCAGGCTGCCATAAAAGGAGTGAGCGTTTCAGTCTTAAAGCAGCAAAACGGGAGTATCATGCGATAACGCGCGCTGCTGCGCACATTATCGGGTGAAGCGCCGCTAAGCACGTTAACGTGCGGTAATCTTAAGTAGGCGCCCAGAAATGTGAACTTAGCAACAGAGGTGTAGCACAATGGTTAATACACTGACTGATGATACAGGGGTCATGAGTTTGATCCCCCAGTGTGCTTAATGCATAAGGCTGGCTGAGGCATCAGCTTTGACATGTAAGTATTGTTTCCTGAGGCAGTTTATTTGTGTTTTAATTATTGCTGCCAGCAAACACACCCTCACGTGCCGTAACCTAAGGTGCCGCATAAGGCACCCTATAAGGCGCTCCATAGGATACCTTAGAAGGCACCTTATATGGACGGTAACCATAAGGTGCCTCAGAAAGCGCTGTATAGGGCGCCCTATAAAGCGCCTTCTGAGGTACTTTATGGGTACAGTACGCTGAGGGTGGTTTTGCTGGCAGCACTAATGTACATTAAAAATAGATAATGCTTTGGATAGCCCTATCAAATAACCCCACTGTGGGTTTGAACCCATGATCTCTGGCTCCACAGGCAGTGAAGTAACCAGTGGACTACAGCTCTAAAGCTGCTAACAAACCCCTGGCTGGCTGCAGAAGGACTGTACGTCACCACACAAACAGTCTGCTGTGATCACCAGGATAGGGGCAACCCACCCGTACCCATAATGCACTGCACATGCAAATCAGCAAGTCAACAGATGAACACAAGATGGGGTATGCACCCCCACAGCACCTCGGCCTGGTAGGGGGAACTGACCATGTGTGTTACTGGCTACACACCGTCACATTGTGCGGGTACTGTGCTCACCCTGAGGGTGAAGTGGAGCTCCCAGCACCAGGTCCACAGCACCGGCCATAGCAGAGATAGGCCATGCTGCAGGTCCCCAGTAGTGTTAGTATGTAGTTTCTGCAGACACACTTTGGATACATCTGTATTTCTCAATCAGGTTTAGCCCTTATGGACCCATACATGGATTATGTACCACCACCCAACCTACCCTCTAGGGCAGGGGTGGGGAACCCTGGTCCTGGAGAGCTGCAGACCAGTCAGGTTTTTGGCATATCCCTAATGAATATGCATGAGATATATATGCATTAGAGATATCCTGCCAACCTGACTGGTTTGTGGCCCTCCAGGGCTGGATTTGGAGACCCCTGCCTTACACCTCTGTCATTTAAGATTGTGAGTGGGCAAGGTGCAGATGTCCTAAACATCAAAAGGGTATATAGAATGTGTCACATTCCTCCTCAATTCTCACCACCACCATAAAGTTGTCTAATAGACAATATTTTGGTGGTGGTGAGAAGTGAGGAGGAATGTGACACACTCTATCTAACCTTTTTGATGTCTTGGACATCTGCACCTTGCCCACTCACAATCTTAAATGACAGAGGTGTAAGGCAGGGGTCTCCAAATCCAGCCCTGGAGGGACACAAACCAGTCAGGTTGGCAGGATATCTCTAATGCATATATATCTCATGCATATTCATTAGGGATATCCCAAAAACCTGACTGGTCTGCGGCTCTCCAGGACCAGGGTTCCCCACCCCTGCTCTAGGGGCTGAGGTTGGGAAACAGGGTCTCCCACCAACAGATCCACATTTTGCCTCCCTGCAATGGCAGCAGTAGAGGGGACCATCAACTGCAGTCCTGCTGGGGAACAGACAACCTACAGCGCAGTCAATGCAGCTCTGTACACATCTATAAAGCAATAGCAGACAGACATTATGCCCAGAAATGCTCAGCTGCACCCCACCACTATCCAATATTCTCCTGCAGCAAGCCTCCAGCCACTGCACCCTGCAAGGTGTTCCAGCACAGCACAGCACATACTAGCTGCAGACAGTCTGCTAGCTAGTCTATAGTGCATGTTCCTGGAGGAGATGCATACACCCAGAACTGGGATATCAGCATACACACAAAGCAGATAGGTCGGTGATTGGGCCCCAAGAGAGAACCCATAAATATCACATGAAAAAAATATTACAGGACACTATGGGGGAACCTAGCCATGCCATGGTCACTGCTCAGTCAGGGTGAGAGTGATCTCACAGCAGGACATGCTGTGGCCACCCTGTCTGTGCAGGTGGTGGCCGGGCACTACAATGTCCCAGCCATTGCCCTATGCCCTGTGCAGATGCATCCTGGCCAGGCCACCATGTCCGGGCTATACCCATGGTACCTTACTCCTCATTATGCACATTGGCAGGCCAATACTGGCAACAGTGCTGGCAGTGTGGGCTGTGGAGGGTGTTTGCAGCCACCACACACTGGATAGACAGACACACACTCCCACACCTATGCCAGCATTGTACAACTATAGAGGTTTTTGGCAGCCCTGGTCACCACTCCAGTCCTCGGCACAGTGAAAGCATGGCTAATTTGGCTATGGTACGCTATACTGTTGGGGGTCACTCCCCAGGGTGGTAAACACTGTCAGACACAAGACCTGTAGCACACTCCACAGACATCAGAAAGGTTGCCATGATGAAGCTCAATCAGAAAATTGTGCTTCAGAATTGGGAGATGCACGCAGGGCCCAATGTCCTGCCTCTCCAGGAGGCATTGGATAATGGAACCTGTGGGTGCGGGTGTGTAAAATAGGCCTTTTCTAAAATGGCCTTTTACACGTGGATACAATTTAAACATGTAAGTGGTCGTATTTACATGTGTAAATCATGAATAATATTTCTAAAATAACACCCATATATAGTAAAAAAAGAAAAAAAAACTAATCCAATAGATACACCATTAGATTTCTTTCTGCCCTCATAGTCAGCATTATTTTTATTCTCTAGGACCAAGCAGGAAGTCAGTCCTCAAATATGGGTGACGTCGGCGCTGACGGAGCCCCCGTGTGGAACATTTCCCCAGCTTTCAAAGAAAGCCTTTGGGAATGCAGCGCGCATGCACGGTCCCCTTCCCGCCCAAGGGTGCCATCTTGCTCAGTCTTTCTTTTCACACAGAGCCCGACGGACGTCAGTTCATGTCACCCAGTAAAAGGTTGATTTTTCTGCGTTTTTCGCGTTCTCTTGTCCAGTTCGACACCGGTTCCCCTTCCCGCCTGGGCTCGGTACACTGGTATTGAGTCCGGAGTTAGATTTTTCGTTTTTTGTCCTTCGTGACTAGCGTTCATGCTCTTTTTGTGTTTTCACTGGCAGCCCGGTCTTTTGACCTTGCAGGGGCCCTTTTTCCCCCGATGGCTGCCAGCAGGTTTAAAAAGTGTGATCGGTGCAAGAAACCTATATCTCTCACCGACACACATGACTGCTGCCTCCGATGCCTCGGGCCCGACCATGACCCGCTGGCCTGTAGCCCATGCAGCAAAATGTCGTCAAATGTGCTTTGGAGCAGTCAGCATCAACGGGAGCAAATTTTCTCTGACTCCACGTCCGGCCAGGCCCAGACTTTGTCAGAGGCCTCAATATCTCAGAAGTCCGACCCCGAGCACCGCTAGGGTTCCTCTGAAAGGGAGTCTCCCTACCGGGAGCACAGAAGGAAGAAAAAGCTCGTGAGGGCGGCGTCGGTGGAGGCTCCTGGATCCTCAAGGGCCAGGTCATGTAGCCCTGACCGCCGCCCCGGGCCCTCGGAGTCGGAGAGGCCTTCCAAGCTACCTCATGTGGAGCCGGAGTCCCCGAGTCACGTAAGTGCAGTTGTCCTCGTGGACTCTCCTCTGAGGGAGCCGAAGTGAGGCCCGACACCGTTGAGGCCCAAGTCGGGGGCTGCTGAGTCTCCTGAGCTTGGACTCAGGTTGATGGCCGTGGAGAGCAGCTTGGCTGCCTTTATGGAAAAGCAGCGGGTGCTGATCGCCGGTCTGACCGGTGCAACTGTCCCGACCACCGGGACCTCGACGTCTAAGTTGATGAAGTCTCGAGTCGATCCTCGGTCAAGGTCCCCCTTGACCTCCTGTGCGGGGCCGAGGTCATCGATGCTGATACCCTTGGCATTGGGGTGGGTGGCACTGAGGCCCACATAGCCGGAGCCACTCGATTCCTCGGAGGAGGAGTCAGAGTGGGAGACGGAGGACGAGGAGTTCCCGGACACCTTCCAGACCCGGTGCATCCCTTTGGACGCACAGGAGTCCGAGCCTCGGAGAAGGTCCCCCTGGAGGATACCCGGTTCTCGGACTTCGTGAGGGACATGGCCAAAGCCTCGACCTTCTCTGCCAACGCTGAGGAGGAGCCTCGATCCGAGGAGCTCGATGCCTTCCAGTATGACTTTCCTCCGAAGGAAGCCTTTACTGTACTGGTTCCTCCAATGCTGGAACAGCTGCTCTTCCATATGTGGGAGGTACCGGCCTCGATGCCGGTTCTTAGCAAATAGGTCAATTCTATTTATCGAGTCTGTAAGAGCCCTGGGTTCCAGAAGGCGCAGCTACCACACCACTCCATGGTTGTGGAATCGGCCATGCACCATCTGAAGAGTCAGAAGATACACTCCTCCGTGCCCCCGGCTGGGAGGCCCGGAACCTGGATGCCCTCGGTAGAAAGTGCTTCCAGGGCTCTATGCTATCTTGCCATATCCAGACTTACCAGCTGTACATGGGCATGTACCTACGAGACCTGGCAAAGGAGATTGCCGGGTTCTCAGCTGGCCTCTCCGAGGAACCTTTGCAGAGGTTCAAGGCTTTGTCAACAGGGATTCGAGAGTGCTCGAAGTTTATCTCTTGAGCAGCCTATGATGGCTATGAGGCTTCGGCCCGGGTAGCCGCGGCCGGCATCGGTGCACGCTGTCAGGCCTGGCTACAGTCATCAGACCTGGAGCCATGGGTGCAGGACAAGTTGGTCGATGTCCCTTGCCGAGGTGAAAACCTTTTCGGTAAGCCCATGACTGAAAAGGCTGCGGAAATCGAGACTGAGACTCTCACCAGGACAAGGCTGTCCAGGAAAACGTCTGCCCCTTCTCAGAAAAAGAAGGGCTCGGGAAAGAAGCCCTTTTTCCCGAGGAAGGGTGCTGCCTACAAAACCTACCCTCAATACCAGGCCTCTCCAGCTCCCCAGCAGGGCCAGCAGGCCAAGGGGCAGGGGCATGGGCCCCGTAGGCAGAAGACCCCCAAGCCTCCAGCTCCGGCTCCTGCACAGCAGGGAGCAGGGTTTTGGCTCCCACAGCATAGCCTCTTCTCCACAGCTGGCTCCACTCAGCACAGGAGGTCGGCTGACCCTGTACGCCTACAGATGGCCAGCCATCACAGGGGATACCTGGGTCCTCAGCATAGTTCAGAAGGGCTGCTTGCTCCACTTCCACCAGATACCCCCTCATACTTTCCAGGGGAGCCTCCAAGACTCCCTCTGCACAGAAACTTCCTCCTTCAGGAGTTGGCAAGTCTTCTAAAGGAACAGGCGGTGGAACTGGTGCCTCACCACCTGGAAGGGCAAGGCTTCTACTCCACGTACTTCCTTGTACCAAAAAGGACAGGAGGCCTCAGGCCTATCCTAGACTTGTGAAACCTAAACAAGTTTCGGGAGAGGGAAAAGTTCAAGATGCTTACCCTTGGGATATTGCTGCCCTACCTCCAGCAGGGAGATTGGCTATGCTCCTTAGATCTAAAGGATGCTTATACTCACATCCTCATCCATCCACACCACAGACAATATCTCAGATTTGTGGTGGGAGGAAACCATTTTCAGTACAGAGTACTCCCCTTTGGCCTAACTTCCGCCCCCAGGGTTTTCACGAAATGCCTGGCGGTGGTGGCGGCCTATCTCAAAAATCTGAGAATTTTTGTCTTCCCATACCTGGACAACTGGCTCATCAGGGGTGTGTCTCTCCAGGAGGCCAGACAAGCCACTCTTCGCCAGACAAGTCTCTCTTCTTCAGCATCTGGGCTTTGTCATAAACTATGCAAAGTTTATAGGGGCAAGATTAGACACCCTGCAGTCAAGAGCTTACTTGCCCGAGGACAGGGCCCACAGGCTGATGGACCTGGCCAGCCAGTTCCAAAGCAATTCTCAGGTCTCCGCCAGACACTTCCTGCAGCTCCTGGGCCATATGGCATCCACATGTGACCCCGAATTCCCGCCTGCACATGCGGGCAGCTCAGTGGTGCCTCAGAGCTCAGTGGGCGCAAGCCACAGGCGACCTCTGAGACACAGTAAAGGTGTCCAAACCACTCTTGGACTCCTTGCAGTGGTGGCTACATCTCCCAAACCTTCTCAGGGGGTTACCTTTCAGGCCCCAGCACACACAAGGGTGCTGACGACCGATGCTTCCTTAAAGGGCTGGGGTGCACATTGCCAGGGCATGTGCACTCAAAGCCTCTGGTCTCCTTGGGAGGCCACACAGCAGATCAATCTTTTGGAGCTGCAAGCAATCCGCTTGGCTCTACAGACCTTTTCTCATGCTCTCTCTCACCAGTCTGTCTTAGTTCAGACAGACAATCAGGTAGCGATGTTCTATGTGAACAAGCAAGGGGGAACAGGGTCCAGACTCCTATGTCAGGAAGCGCAGGCCCTTTGCTCCTTTGCAATCAAACAAGGCATGTTTCTCAAAGCAGTTTATCTACCTGGTCAGGAGAACTTCTTGGCAGACAAACTAAGCAGGATTCTCCAGCCTCATGAATGGCAGTTGAATCCACTGGTGGTCCAGCGAATCTTTCTATGATGGGGACTTCCATCCATCGATCTCTTTGCAAGTCCACTGAACCGTCAACTGCCCAGGTTTTGCTCCAGACAGCCGCATCCCCTCAGAAGGGCAGCAGATGCTTCTCTGATCTCTTGGTCTACGGGCCTCCTGTATGTATTTCCTCCCACTCCCCTGGTGGCCCGAACTCTGTTCAAGATTCTACGGGACAAGGCCTCGGTGATTCTGGTAGCCCCCAGATGGCCGAGGCAACCATGGTTTCCACTTCTTCTTCAGTTGGCAGTGGAAACTCCATTCCCTCTGGGGTTGCAACCCGATCTTTTGTCTCAGGATCAGGGTTCACTTCTGCACCCCAATCTCAGATCCCTCAATCTGATGTCCTGGCTGCTGAAAGGATAGTGCTAGCTCCCTTACTTCTCCCTAAGGAAGTCGAGGAGGTGGTCTTGGCCTCTAGGAAGCAGTCCACCAGAAAGTCCTATGCCCTCAAGTGGCGTAGGTTCTCAATATGGTGTGCTCAGCGCAATGAAGATCCTTTCTCCTGCCTTGTGCCAGTAGTACTACAGTACCTGCTTCACCTGTCAGACCTGGGCCTTAAGTCCAACTCTGTTTGGGTCCACCTCAGTGCCCTATCAGCACACCACTCACTGGTGGAGGGACAGTCTCTGTCGGTTCACCCCTTGGTGTCCCGCTTCCTCAGAGGCCTGCTTCTGCTCAAGCCTCCGATTCGTCCACCAGCCACTGAGTGGGATTTGAACATGGTCTTGCAGCAACTTACTCGCACACCGTTTGAGCCAATGGCTACGTGTCATTTACGCTTCCTCTCTTGGAAGGCGCTCTTCCTGGTAGCTCTTTCCTCAGCCAGACGTGTGAGTGAACTTCAAGCTCTGGTTTTTGATAGACCGTACACACGGTTCTATAAGAACAGGGTGGTCCTACGGACTCATCCAAAGTTCCTTCTAAAAGTTGTCTCCTCTTTCCACCTCAACCAGGAGGTGGTTCTTCCTACATTCTTTCCCAGGCCGCATACCAGCTGGGATGAAACAGTCTTGCATACCCTAGACTGTAGGAGAGCATTGTCCTTTTACAAAGAACGTACGCAGGGGCATCGAAGGGCTACTCAGCTCTTCATCTCTTTTGACCCTAATAGGATGGGGTTACCTGTCTCTAAGCATACATTGTCCACTTGGGTAGCAGATTGTATCGCCTGGGCTTACAGGGCAGCCGGCCTCTCTTTGCAGGGTCGAGTCACGGCCCACTGTGTCAGAGCGAAAGCTGCGTCATTAGCTCATCTCCGCTCTGTTCCGTTGGCAGACATCTGCCGGGCCGCTACTTGGTCTTCAAGCCAGACTTTTGCAGCCCATTACTGCCTCGAGAAAGAGTCCCGAAGGGACAGTGCTTTTGGACAGGTGGTACTCCATAATCTCTTTGAGGTTTAGGCAACTCTTACCCTCCGGCCCTTGTGTTGGGCTACCGTACCGGGGCGTTCTCAGAGTATTTTCTTATCACGGATGCTGAGGCTCTTGAGAGGGAGCCATTTTTTCAGCTTTGGGTTCCTGGTAGCCTAGAGCTGGGGAGTGCCAAATGTGAGGATTGACTTCCTGCTTGGTCCTGGAGAAAGAGTAGTTACTCACCTGTAACAGATGTTCTCCAGGAGCAGCAGGAATCAGTCCTCAGGACCCTCCCTCCTCCCCTGGAGTTGCAGTCATATACTTCATTTTGGGGTTTTTTTGCTGTCTTTAGCTATGTCATCAGACTGAGCAAGATGGCACCCTTGGGCGGGAAGGGGACCGTGCATGCGCGCTGCATTCCCAAATGCTTTCTTTGAAAGCTGGGGAAATGCTCTGCATGGGGGCTCCGTCGGCGCCGATGTCACCCATATGTGAGGACTGATTCCTGCTGCTCCTGAAGAACACCTGTTACAGGTGAGTAACTCCTCTTTCTTTCTTAACCAACAGAAGTTGGTAAGAATTATGTAAAAGGGGTCGAGGATGTTTATCTGTCTGTCCATCTGTCTGGGGGAAACTTGTTGAAAATTTAACTGAATGGGATGAAACTGGGAATATGACAAGAACTGGTAAAAAGAAACATTGAGTTTGAAAATGGGCCAGATCAGACTGTGAGTTGCAGAGATATAAACCCACTCCCCCCAAAAAATAATCTAATATGTTTCTATGGGAGGAGTTCCAGCTTCTGTAACATAGGAACTTATTTACTGTACAGTGAAACACAGTAGTTAGGGGATTGATTCTTTTAGCTCTCTCTTCCAGTTCTTTACTATTCCAACTTCCTAAATTCCCCCCCCCCCAAAAAAACTGTCCCCACACATTTGCCCCACCACCCCACGCACTGCCTCAAACCCCAAAAATACTCCCTCAAAACTGTCCTACCAACCTGCCAAATGTTCCCACCCTGAAAAAAAACAAAGAAATGCTTGACCTCCTGCAAACTGTCCCAAGCACCCAAAAAATAATTTCATGCAACTGCCTCTCCAACCCATCTCCAAAACTACAACCCTGCAACTTTCCCACCACACCACAATCTTCCCCACCTCAACAGACTACCCACAAATGCCTCATCCCCAAAAGATACCCTTACAACCATCCAGCATCCCAAAACTGTCTTACCCTCAAATCCTATCTCTTGCAACTCCCCTACCACCCCACAAATTATTCTCACCCCAAATAATATCCCCCACAATTGAACTACCACCACAGATACTGCCTCAGTCCCAAAAACTACCAAAGCAATTGCCCTACCACCCTTCAAGCTGCCCCACCCCCAAAAATACTTCCACAACTTCCCCACTACCATGCAAACTGTCCCATCCCCAAAGGATACCCTTCATTACTGTCTTATCATCTCACAAACTGTCCTGTTCCTAAACAAAAATCCTTAACAACTTCCTCACCCAGAAAGAACTACTACACTGTAACTGCCCCATAAACACGCATATTGCCCCATCCCTAAAAACATTCCCTCGCAACTGCCCTACCATCCTAAAACTGCCTCACCTCTTTAAAATACCCCCCATAACTTCCCCAGTACCTCATAAGATGCCTCACCTACAAAAATGATCCTCTTTCAACTATCCCGTCATCTCCCCAACTGCCCTTGCATCTGCCAAACCACCTCAAAACTGCCCCCATTCCAATAAACTACTGTCCAACAATGGCCCCACTTCTAAAAACTACCCCTCCACAAACCTGCACACTGCACCTTCCCTAAAAACCGTCCCATGCAAGTGGCCTATCACCCCACAGTCCCCCCCTTTAAAAACTATCCCCAAAACTGTCCCATAACCCTGAAAAATGTCCTACCCCCAAAAATGGTCCTTGCAACTGTCACCCCTGTATCTACCCCACCACATGCAAACTGTGTCCATTTACAAAAACTACTACTGCACAATTGCACCACTCCAAAACTTTAGTCTTATGCGTGCAACCCATATATGAAATCAGGGACAAATATGTAGATTTTGATGCTGCCTTGACATGCCCCCCAACATACGCCCATGCAACATAGACACAATCACCCCATCACCCTGAAAACGTCCCCATCTACCAAAAATATTACCCCACAACTGACCCACTCTAAAAGACCTCCCCCATGCAAATTGTGCACCCCTAAAAGCTCTCTACTGTATCTGCCCCGCCACCCTACAAACTACCTCACCCCCAAAACTACCCCTCGACAACTGTCATCAACCCCCTAAAATACATCCTCCATAAATGCCGCACACTTCAGCAACCCCACCACAGACATAACATGTGCACTGCACACACAGAACACACAAGAGCGATACATAAACATACACATACACAAACACATGAACACTACACATACATAGACACAGGGATTACAAATATTTCCCTAACCATGATGTACTGTATTTTAAATTATTCACATATATATTTCATTTTATTTGCTATTATTTCTACTGTGAAAACTACTGATTGAATTGTACTGTTTTTTATTGGCTGTTATTTGTATTGTTGCCATGAGCAAGGCTAGATTAAGGAACAGATAAGCTAGGAACATATCTAGGGTACAGAGTTTTGGAAAGGTACTGTCACATGTGCTCAGTACTTGGGAGGTTAGGATTGACAATTGTCTGGCTGTTTCCTTGATTCTATTGATTTTTTCATTAATGTCTGGAAACTAGAAGGAAGGATAAAACCTCTACCTGCAGTTCTCTAATCCTTCTCCCCCGCGTGAGTGAGTCTACCCTGCCTGCTTCCAATGTAACTAGCAGTGGAGTCTGCGGATAGGGTTCAGCCAATGAGAAGGCTGTGGGGGTGGAGCACTAGTATGCTAATCTAGTTACAGGAAAAGAGGAGGTGAGCTATGGGTAAGTACCTGTGTAAGGTTGCCAACTTTTTGAAAGAGAAAAATCTGCCACCTGTGCTAGTCATGCTCTGCCCATGCCCACCCCATTCCCTGCCTACTGTCCCACCCCCACCCCACCCTTGCCCCAACCCCTGTCCCCCAAAAAATTGCAGAGAGGGCAATGTGCATACTGAACAAGCAAGATTGCTACACATTCTTAAACAGAAATTCTATACTGACAGAATATACAGCATTGGCTGTACACACACACACACACACACAATCACAATACAGATAGGCCTTCATCAATAAATGAGCACAAAATGAAAACAGAAATGCAATGTGTGCCTTTGAGCCAGTCCTGACTCCTGGTGACCCAGAAGCTCCTGGGTTTTCTTGGCAGTGTCACTAAAAGTGGATTGCCAGGCCTTTCTTCTGAGGCAATAGAGGGTTTAATGACTTGCCCAAGGCCACAAGGAGTGCTTGTGAGAATCAAACCCTGGTTGCTTGGCTACCAAGCCAGTGTTCTAACCACCAGGCTACTCCTTCACTCCAAAAACAGAAATATATAGACAAAAATTAAACCAAAACCCCAAGAAGCCAGACCGCATGCAGTGCAACATCAGATAAATAAGAGATGCAGTTCCCCATACTGTGTAAAATATAAAGATAGCACAAAACCAATCATTAAATTGAAAATAAAATTATTTTTTCTATCTTTGTTGTCTGACCATTTTATTCTCTGACCATGCTGGTCCCAATCTGAGGCTTCTGTTTTCCTGTCTTCTCTTTGCTCTCTTTCTATGGTCTATAGTCCATCTGCCATTTCTTGTCTCTTCTTTTGTTTTCTTCAATTCCTTCCATCAGCCTATTTCCAGTCCTAGTAACCCTCCCTAGTATCAGCCCCCTTTCCAGTCCTCCCTCCCAATACATTCCAATGTCAACCCCCTTGTGTTCCCAGGACTGCCAGTGGTGTCCATTCCCTTCTAGTCTCCCCCTCCTTCCTCACTGTCCAGCCCCTTCTAGTCCAAATACCATCCCAGGTATCAGCTCACTTCCACTCCCAGTGTCATCCTTGTGCCAGCTCCCTTCCAGTCACCCTACCCTCTGTCCATCCCCCTTCCAGTGCCATCCCCATGTGTCTGCTCCCTTCCAATCCCCAGTGCTCCCTTCCTTCCAGCCTTCTCCCCATTTCCCAGTCACCTACCAGTACCATCCCCAGATGTCAGATCCCTTTGAGGCTCCTCCTTACCCCCTCTGTCAGCTCCCTTCCTGCCACCTCCTTCCTCCCCTATGTCAGCTCCCTTCCTGTCATCTACTTCTTCCCCCATGTCATCTCCCTTCCTGCCACCTCCTTTCTCCCCCCCTGCGACAGCTGCCTTCCAGTCACCTCCTTCTCCCATTTCAGCTGCCTTCTGCCTCCACCTAGTGTCAGTCCCTTCCTGCCACCTCCTTCCCCCCTTTTTCTGCTCCCTTCCAGCCCCCTTCTTCCCCCCATTTCAGCTGCCTTCCTGACTCCACCTAGTGTCAGTCCCTTCCTGCCACCTCCTTTCCCCCTCTTTCAGCTCCCTTCCAGCCACTTCCTTCCCTCCCTCTTTCAGCTCTCTTACAGCCACCTCCTTCACCCTTTCAGTCCCTTCTTGCCACCTCCTTCCCCCCCTTTTTCAGCTCCCTTCCTACCCTCACCTTCCCCCTGTGTTAGTCCCTTCTGCCATCTCCTTCCCCTTGTAGCTGTGGCTCCTGCTTCTCAAAAGGAAGTGACGTTAGAGGGGCAGGCCGCTGCATCAAGGGTTCCATAGGGCCAGAGGGCTCCGTACCAGTTTCATTTTGTTTTAAAATTAGCTTTATTGCAGCCATTTCTCTGTAAGAAGCAGGAGCAGCAGCTGCAAGGGGAAGGTGAGGCTGTAATTGGGGGGGGGGGGAGGGGGGAGGGGTGGAGGACTCCAAACTGGTTTTATTTTGTTTTTAAAGGACCGCAGATGAAAAGATGGTTTTCTGCTCCGACCACTCCTGGTCTTGTGGCCAGAGCACAAAAATGGCTTTTCAAGGGCTGGTCTTCGATTTCTGTTGGCAGCTGGCCTGGCCACTGAAAACCCGGCCAGGCCGGCTGAAAACCAGCCAGTTGACAACCCTACTCTGCATATGTTGGGAGATGGAAAAGAATGAAGTCCTAATGAGCCCAAAAACTGCCTTAGTCCATTGTGTCTTGGAAAAGCAGCAGCAGCATAATGTTTATGTTTATGTTTATTTAAATTTGATATACCGTAACAGTGTTTCACAGTAACATACTACTACACAATTGAAGCTTTCAAACAGCCCTCTCTTCTTAGCTCCTCTCCCAACCACAGTCCCATAGAAAACATACACATACACACACACGCACACACACACACACACACACACACACACACACACACACACAAGCATGCATTAACATACACATACAAGCATACGTGCAGTGATACAATGATACAAAGATACATAAACATACCAACCCACAAAGATATATATATATACATATACACACAAAAAAGCAGTTAATAAACATACAAAACAGTTGCCTCACTTGTATATGAAGCCTTTGCAATATGTTCAGACTGTTGCAGGACTACATCAGTTTGATCATTTCACTCCTTATATGTGTAAGTTACGGGCTTGATATTCAAAAGTGTTTATGTAGGTAGCAGGATCATGATAACTACATAAACCCCACTGAGCTTGATTTTCAGTGGCACTAAGTGGCCAGAGCCATTGAATATTCCAATACACCGCCTTGGCACAATTCGGATACTGTTGGGGCAATCCATGGGTATGGCCGGGGAAGTCTCAACATCTATCTAGTCAGTGGCGATTTTCAGCCTACGAACCGGATAGGCAATTGCATACAGTTAGGACAATTCAATGGCTGTTCTAACTTTATGTGGTTTTGCTATCTGGTCAGAGGCTGAATATTGTCACTGACTGGATAGCAATGGAACTTGGTGGCAAAACTGGATTATTCAATGTTGGTGGATATTTAACGTCCAATGCTGAACATCTGGTTTCATTTTTGCCATTGCAGCCAGATGCTTTGTAAGTACTGACCACCATAGGCTGAATATCGGGCCCTAAACATTTTTCTGATTTCTTATAGGATTTGATCCAAAATGATGGTATTCTTTTTTTTTTTAATATCTTTATTTAACTTTTCAGCAAACAATACAAATGAGCATAACTTATAACAAAACAGATATAACAAACATATAACCACAGAAATACTACTCCTCTCCCTCCCTCCCCCCCCACCCAAAGTCCACCAGCAAAGCGAGCAACAACACATTTGTGCACAGCTATTCCTACTAGAAGGATCCTTGACAAAGTGGTTTACATTCATTTCACAGTTAACATTGTGCCGCCTCCCCAAACTCTATTAAAGCTTTCCATTTATTTCTACTATAAGGGGGATGGCAGCGAACCCTTTCGGGGCATCAGTTCATATTTTTTTTTTTTTTTTTACTATACACACAAACTTGGTTCCACCATGCTTGCCAATGAAGGTCGGCAATTACTTTCCAATTCCGCACACGGTGACATATGGCAATCCCCAACATAAAATCTAACAAAAAAGCATCATTCCGACACCTTAAAGGGACCTCTAAGGCTGAGCGATAAACTATGATCTCCCATGTGAGGGGAATCCTCAAACCAAGTATCAATTGAATACGCTCCCAGACCCCCAGCCAATATGGTTGAACATTCACACAATCATAGACTACATGTCTGAAAGTGCCAATGTCCGACTGACAGAGCCAACACTTATTGTTGGTAGACTTGTCCCACCTACTGACCTGCACCGGGGTAATATAGGCTCTATGGGCAAAAAAGAATAACGTTTGAGTAAGGGAGGCAGATTTAGAAACACGTAAAAGGGCAGACCAAAATTTCTCCCATCCATTACATGACAAGTCTGTTCCAGTGTCTCTCGCCCGCGCCCCCCCCTAGACTAACTGGGCGAGTGGGACTGGCTTGTTTCAACTCCTTATACAGGACTGAGGCCCTACCCATACCCGTACCCTCCCGAACTTGTGTGATCGTGGCCATTAACGCCCTTTCTGCTTTCAAGTGCTGAACATCTCCAAGAGATCTAGCCACACAATGCCGCAATTGGACCCATTGGAAGTATACCGACCCCGGGAGGTTAAATTCTAGTTGTAATTTCTCAAAGCTTTTCCATTTAACTTTTTCTACCAACTGACCAATGTCCAAACATTCCTACTGAACCATGGTTCCCAGGCAAAGGCTTTATGTTGTATCTTAAAAAGGGGATTGTACCACAGGGGCAAAGACATAGAGATCTCATCCCCCAGCTTTTGGGCTTGCATTAATGTCTGAAAAGCTCTCTGCGTGTCAACCATCATTTTGGGCCGCATAGATGTGCCACCAAAAACCATACCCGGGATTAAATGCAACGGAAAGGGGGCCGTAAGTTTCTCCTCCAGGCTCAGCCAAACCGGGCTTTGCACAGTCACCCCTTCCGTCCATTTAATCCCTTGTTTCATCAAAAACGCACTATGGTATAGATAGAAATCTGGGAAATTTACCCCCCCCCCCTTCTCCTTGCTAGCCTTCAACTTTTTAAGTGCTACAAATAAATGATCAAAAGTCTCTCCATCTGTTGATATACCTGCATCGGGAGATACAGTGGCAGCATTTCCAGGATATAATTTATTTTGGGGACTATTGCCATTTTAATTGTCTCCAGCCTTCCCCACCATGACAACACTAAAGGGGACCATTTAGTAGTCATTAACTTTATGGTAGATAATAAGGTTTTAACATTATAACTAACCGTTTCCTCTAAGGGGTGACAGTAATAGACTCCTAGGTATTTCACCGGTTCTGACTCCCAAACAAAAGGAAATTGTGCCAAGTCACCCTTAAACACATGAGAGTTGAGAGGGAAAGCCACTGATTTAGACCAGTTGATATTATATCCCGAAAGCTCTGAGTACAGACCAATCTGTTCTAAAATTTCACTGATTGACCCCGGGGTAGTAAACAGCAGAAGGTCATCAGCATAAGCTGACAGCTTGATCTCTTTACCCATCATGGTAAAGCCTTGAATACGGGAATTCTGCTGCAACAACAGAGCAAGAGGCTCCAGAGCAATGTTGAACAGCATTGGGGATAGCGGGCACCCCTGCCGGGATTCACGACCCAGTAGGAGCTCCTGAGATTGGGTGCTGTTAACACAAATACGTGCTAAGGGCCGAGCATACATTACTTTGACTAAGTTAACAAATCCACCTCCAAAGCCAAACCATCTAAGTGTGGAGAACAGAAACTCCCATTCCAGCCTATCAAAAGCCTTTTCGGCATCCAATGACAATCCCACTAATGGGCTCTCCGTATTCTCCGCTCCAGCCAAGACATGACAAAAGAGCCTGGCATTGTCGGCGGTCGACCGACCCTCCACAAAGCCACATTGATCTGGATGGACCAAGTCAGGGAGCACCTTTGCCAAGCGCTCTGCCAACACTGTCGCATAAATCTTATAGTCCACGTTCAATAATGAAATTGGACGATAATTGCCAACTAATTGTGGGTCCCTCCCTGCCTTTTCTATTACAACCACATTTGCTGTAGCAAAGGAACCAACCTGAGGGCTTTCCTCCAACAACACTTGATAATATTGCTGCAAAAACGGCCCCAGATCTTTGGCAAAAGTCTTAAAGAATTCCGAAGGAAAACCATCTGGGCCTGCAGCTTTCTCTGTTGCTAAAGCCTCGATTGCCCTCTGTATTTCCTCCAATGAGATCGATCCATCTAACTGTGCGGCCACCTCCGGCTCCAACCTTGGTCTTTGAATCCTATCTATCAACTGTGCAAAGGCTGCCTGCGAGCATTCCGTCTCCGAGGCATACAATTGCGCGAAAAAACATCTGAAAGATTCCGCAATTGCTGAGTCTGCAACCAACAGCTTCGGTTCGCTATGGTCCCGTATGGCGGCAATTCGACTAGCCTCTCTACGGGCTTTCAGGGTATTAGCAAGAAGCCTGCCGGCTCTATTTCCCTCTCTATAATACATTCCTTCTTGGGCTTTAACATTTTGTGAAGCCTCCGAGGTTAGGATTTGGTTATATCTAAACCTGTCTTTGTAACCACAAAAGAATACATGGGTCTGCCCGTTTAGCCAGCACTCGCTCACCAGCCCGAATCTGTGCCTCCAGCATGTTCAATTGCTCTTTACGCTGCTTAGCCTGCCCTATGCTAAAACTAGTGATAACCACTGTCAAGGAGGCTTTTAAGCCCTCCCATCTAGCCCACCCCATGGTCGAATGCAGAGAGTTAAAGAAAAAATATTCTGCAATAGTCTCTTTTATCTTTAAACAGAACTCTTCACTGTTCAACAGCGCCCTGTCAAAAAACCACCGAGCTGATGGAGAAACCAAGCCACTATCCTGCAACAACACTGACACAGCAGCATGATCTGAAACATGCGTCACAAGGATCTCTGCGGCAACCATATTAGGGGTCAAGGACTTAGATATCAAAAAATAATCAATTCTCGTTAGGGACTTGTGAGGAGGCAAATAGAATGTAAACCCCATCTCATCCAGGTGGAACACTCGCCAAACATCCACCAGCCCCATCTCCTCTATTATTGAGGCAAGGACCCTCTGAGCTCTGGAGGGCCCTAAGGTTCTAGGAGGCTTCCTGTCTACCAACGCATCCAGTACCAAATTAAAATCCCCTCCCAGCATCTTCGGGATCAACGGATCTGCACACACTTCCTCTGCCATCATTCGGAAGAACTCAGGACAATCCTTGTTGGGAGCGTACACACTCACTAAGATTTATTCGAGAGATCCAATTTTAAGACAGGCTTTGACCCATCTCCCTTCCTGGTCCACTCTTGTTTGAACCACAGTGAAATTAAGGGACTTCCGGACTAAAATGACCACCCCATTATGTTTACCCGTCGCTGCGGAGTGAGCAACCAGTGAGAAGGGCTTGATGTTTAACTTCAACGACTCCTTTTCACTGAGATGAGTCTCCTGCAGCATCAAGACATCTCCTTTTTCCTGCTTACCATAAAGGACAATTTTCTTCCGCTTTATGGGATTATTTATACCTTTTACGTTTAGGGAGAGAATCTTAATAGGTGCCATGCCACAACCTATACTTATTGATCTTTACACTCTTCACCAAGTTGTTATCATATCTAGGTTCAATAAGCCCTTTCAGCCATTGCACACAGTCATTCATTGCCCCTCTTACATCCTTCACTGTCAACATAATCCATAACCTGATACATCCTACCTTGCCCGCTTTAACAATGTATAACCACCAACAGATATAAAGCACAAACCCAAACTTGGTGGATCATAGGGTGGGGAGAAAACCGATAGACCAACTAGGTGAACCCAAAGCAAGCAGAGCATGTGCAGAGGAGCCATCCCCATTAAACTCTTAATGGATTGTGCCCTCCAAAGCAATTCTTTTCCCCTTTTCCCTCTTTAATTTACATTTATGTTTCCCCCATTTTAAACAGAGCACTTCAAACACACATCTCCAGCTTCTATAACAGAGCCCAAGCATAAGCACACAAAATCTCCTTCCCATGTCCCTCCCGCGCAACCCTTAATCCTTGACCCACAGCCAAAAGTTCCCAAGAGAACCACCACTCCACAGACCTCAGCGCATCAACTCCTGCTCTCTCTCTTCAATGAAAGCATGTAAGGCATCAGGATCCTCAAAAGTCCATGTGTTATTGTGGAGTGTGATTCTCATTCTCGCCGGATGGAGCAGCCCCAATCTCGCTTGCAGCTGCTGTAGTCTGGGCCTCAATTCCAGGAAGCGTCTTTGCTTTTCCACAGTCCCTTTAGCGAAGTCCGGAAAGAACATCAGCTTACGCCCTTCAAATTCTATTGGAGATCGAGAGCGCACCGCCTCCATGATTCTGAGAACCTGCTGATGCCGCAAAACTTTGAGGATAATCGGCCGAGGCCTGTTACTATTTGGCAAAACTTGCGAAGGAACTCTATGTGCTCTCTCAATCTCGAAAGGCATATCGAAAGCAATCTTTAGCGCTGTAGGAATCAATTTGTTCAGAAAACCATAGATATCTTTCCCTTCAGCCCCCTCAGGGACCCCAACAATTTGAATATTGTTTCTACGAGATCTATTATTATTGTCCTCCAGCTCTTTTTGTAGCTGCTTTATTTGTTTGGCCTGCTTATCGATTGCCTTCAGTCGCTCCTCGTGCACTGCTACTTTCTGCTCGTCTGCTCTTGACGCACATTAAGATTCTCAATGCTATTCTTAAGCCTGCCAATATCCTCCTGCACGGTAGAAAGTGACTCCCTGTTCGCCGTCACTATTTCTTTGATAGCGCGCACCTCCGCTAGCAACTCCTGGATAGCCTCGGGGTACTCCCGCGTAGCCGCCATCTTTTGTGGAGACGGCGGTTCCGTCTTGGATCTCTTCATGCTCCCGCTCTGGCCCGCGGTGAAATCCAAGCGGGCCGGCTTAGAGATGGACATCTCGCTGTTCCGTTGCAACCTTGTGTGCTCCGCTGACACTCCAAAAAAAGGGCACAATCACCGGATTCATGATGGTATTAATTTTTGAAGTGTTATGCTTAGGGATATTTTCTTACCCATTTTACATCCTTGGCCACTTCATTGCCTACCTTGCTTGTTATGATCTTAGGGGGACAGATTGTTAAAATATCTCTTGCTTCCCACTATTCATGGAATACGTGTTTTGAATGGGTTATTATCGGTTTCAACTCCTCAAGAATGGAATTAATTACCTGCTGAGCTAAGGTTAATTATTGACATGATAGACTTTTGTAAGAAGCTGAAAGCTTTTTATTTTCGACAAGCCTTTGGCAAGATTTTAATTATATTTGTTTTATTATTTATTATTCACTTTTGAATCATTTTAATTCATATTTTATTTCTGTTTGTCTCAGTTATTATGTTTCTTGTAAACTGCATGGAATGCATAAGATTTACAATATAGAAATATTGAAATAAGGGACAGTGTTAGATTAGGGGAGGGCATTTTGAAAGATGTGTTTTTACTTTCTGCACCTGCTTCAAAGCCACATAAATGTTTGCTGGTGCTACATAGAGTATCTGCTATGTGCTGTTAGCCAAATTTTCTAAGGAAAACCCTACTGTGAATTTGCCTTTGACTATTAGTGTGCAGGCTCCTAGGCACGCTGTACCTCCTAGGCCTGCAACTCCCATGGGCAGTTTCAGAATCACTTTGTACATACAGGAGGTCTTCTTCTAATGAACAATTTCTTGCAGATAAACTACTACTATACTAGATGATCTGATGATTTATTCCCTATTCGAATCCGGAAAACCAGACTACTCTTCTATAACATCCTGCATGAAATCAGTCACAAACTGGCTTCAGTTTCACAACCTTATAATCAACTATAGCAAATCAGAGGTCCTTATAATTATGAGAGATCCGATATACAACACCAAAACACCATCTCAACCCCGCCCATCAAGACCAGTAGCTCTCAAACAATCTGCCAGAGAGCCTTTGAAATCTTCAGTCCGACTATGAAACTCACTACCACATCAATTAAGATCAATCAACGACACTTTTGATTTTAGAAAAATGCTGAAAACTCATCTGTTCACTGAAAATTATGGGCCAACACTTAATACCTAACCATAACTCTAAGACTTAAGACAATTGCCTTGGTACTACCCACAATTGAACTGTTATAAACTTGACTGACCATCCCCTACCCATAATGCTAACCATTAAGAGTTAAATGTCAATAGTTGCTGTTGTTGGCTTAACCGTTAATTTTCTGGGCTGTATCATAGCTATACCTGTAATAGTTCCATGTATAGTTGTTGAGTTAAATATAAATCGCTTTGATAACATTAAAAGGTGGAATATAAAACAGGTTAAATAAATAAAATAAATAAATATATACTACTTCTATTATGCATTTATGAAGCACTACAAGGCATACACAGTGCTGTACAAACACAGATAGAGACAGTCCCTACTCATCAGAGCTTACAATCTAATCAAGACAGACAAGACAAAAGATAGGAATAAGGATAGAATAGGGAAAGGCAAGGAGACACAAGGAAACAAGAGATCAGGATCCCAAAGCAGCTTCAAAGAGGTGAGCCTTTATCATAGATTTGAAAGGGGCAGAGATGAAGCCTGACCTACAGATTCAGGAAGTTTGTTCCAGACATAAGGAGAAGAAAAGTGAAAGGGCCGAAATCTGGAGTTAGCAGTGGAAGAAAAGGGCAAAAAGAGGAGCAAGTCAGTAGAAGAGTGGAGTTCACAAGGAGGCGTGCAGGGGGAGAGGAAAGATAGTGAGGATCAGAATAATGAATATATTTAAAGGTCAGAAGCAGTAGTTTGAATTGGATATGGAAATGGAAGGGGAGTCAATTAAGTGACTTGAGAAGGGGGGTTATATGAGTATATTGAGGCTGGTGAAAGATTAGTCCTGCAGCAGAGTTTTGAATAGATTGAAGGGGAGTGAGATGACTCAGGGAGACCAGCAAGAAGGGAAGTAATTAGAGAGTAGACAAGTGTTTTAGTAGTGTATTCAGAGAAGAAGGGGCAAGTTTTGTTAATGTTATAGAGAAAGAAATGACAGGCTTTAGCTATCTTTTGGATATATGAAGTAAAGGAAAGGGAGTAGTCAAAAATGACACCATGGTTACGGGCTGAGGAAACAGGAAGTAGAAGAGTGTTATCAACTGAGATAGAGAAGGGAAGAAGGGGAGAGGAAGGTTTAGAGAAAAAAATAAGAAGTCTGGGTTTTGTCCATGTTTAGTTTCAAACAGCGATGAGACATACAGGTGGCAATGTCAGAGAGACAGGCAGAGATTCAGGCCTGGAGTGTCAGAGAAATAGCAGATATACGGGTATGTTTACTAAACTGTCTTAACGTGTGCTCTGCGATGTTATCGGGCGATAAGGTACCTTATCGCGCGATGATGGCACTTTTTAATGCGCACAGGTGCCATATCGCGTGATAACGCGCGCTGCGGCGCAAACGAGCACTGAAGGCGGGTAAAGGCTCCCCAGGGGCGGAGAGAAGGGGTCAATGGGTGGAGAGTGGGAGGGGAGAGGCTCCCTGCACACCAACGCTGTGAAATCCGAGGCTCAAAACTAATGCCAGTGAAACCCTGGCGTTAGAGCTGATTTAAAGGGAAAAGAAACCATTTCCATCAGTAATGTACAGCAAAACCAGGGAAACCTACAAAAAGTGATGTGTGATACATGAGCACGGAACAAAAGGGCAAATAAACATTGAAAATGAACAGAAGTAAATGTAAAAAAAACATAACCAAGCTGGGCAATAGTGATAGTAATGGGAAACATCAAAAAACACTCCCAAGAAAGCCCCCAAAAAAAGATATGAATTTCGGAAGGGTCTACGCTCCGTCCCCATACAAGGTGAATGATCCCACAGTGAAATAGCACTGATCAGGGTTTCCCTCTCCTTTGGACAGGTTATCTATGGCATGCACATGTTCCACAACAGCAGGGTGGGCATGTTGGAATGGGCAACTGGAAAGATGCTGGGAAAGAGGATACAGAGGGCTGCAGGCGGCACATGCTGTGGTGCAGCTGGGGCACAGTGCGGACTAGGCAGATGCCTAGGTGGCATCTAGGAATGCTGAAACTGTACAGCAGCCAGACAGCAACTGATGAGGGCCCAACATGGGCACGAGAGTGTTTATCACAGTGTCACAGGGGATAGTACCCAGCAGGTACCTCCAAGGGCACAGAACATTGGCAGGCGGTGTTGGGGGGAAGCGTGGACATCTATGCAAGCACCCCTACCCCAGAACACGCACCATAGGCAGCCGCCTACCTGCACACTGGATGGCTTGAGACTGCACACCACCAGCACCACCAGCAGAAGGGCATGTCAGCATGGTGGCACAGGGGTACTGGTGGTGGAGGGGGGCAGTGGCAGCTGCCCAGAGCAGACCATGGCCTAGCCCTGTGTAGGTGGGTGCCATGCACTGCAACAGACAGGCCCTGCCATACAAACAGTCATGATATCACCAGGGAATGCACTGTCTCTGTGGCAACACAGTGGTGCAGTGCACACAACCAGTGTGTTAGGAGGCAGAAGATCACAGGTTCAAGTCCCAGCTATGGTGCCTGCCAACCCAGTCCCCATATTTTACCCACTACTACAACATGCTAATACAGACAGAACCTTTATTGCAGATGACGTAAACATGCCCAAAACACCTACATTTTACCCTACAGAGCACAGACACCATAAACAGGTGCATTACCTAGAGCAAAGTCTCCCAAATGCAGTCCTGGAGGGCCAAACACCATTCAGGTTCCATGCTGCCTCTAATAAAGATGCCTGTGCTGCATATCTATGCACCACCCCCATGGTATGCAGATGTATCGCATGCATATTCATGAGGGACAGCATGAAAACCCGAACAGTGTTTGGCATACCAGGACTGGAGTTGGGAACCTCTGCCGTAAAGCAGCAGCCAACAGGGGCAGACACACCCACACCCACAGGCTCCATTAGCCAATGCCTCCTGGAGAGGCAGGACATTGGGCCCAGCGTGCATCTCCCAATACTAGCACTTGCATACCTTAGCAATGCCACCCTACACCTGGGAATACGGTACACAGCTATCAAACGTTTGCTATGATTACTGACAGATAGCAGTTCCTACGTTAAGCACAGTTTGCTGATTGAGCTCCATCATAGCAACCTTTCTGATGTCTGTGGAGTGTAAGGTTGCCAACTGGCTCCAGATGCGCCCGACAGGCTTGATCCAGTCCTGTGTTTACCCCATTGCATGCAGGGACTTGTAGTCTTGCTTTTCTGATTGAGTGCAATGGAGAAATCAGAACTACATGTCCCTGCATGCAATGGAATAAACCCAGGACTGAATCAAGCCTGTCGGGCGCATCTGGAGCCAGTTGGCAACCCTAGTGGAGTGTGCTTCAGGTCTGGTCTCTGACAGTGTTTACCACCCTGGGGAGTGACCCCCAACAGTATTGCGTACCATATCGATGCCTGCACTGTGCCCAGGACTGGTGTGGTGGCCAGGGCTGCTAAACACCTCTATAGTAGCACAATGCTGGCATAGGTGTGGGAGTGTGTGTCTGTCTATCCAGTGTGTGGTGGCTGCAAACACCCTCCACAGCCCACACTGCCAGCACTGTTGCCAGTATTGGCCTGCCAATGTGCATAATGAGGAGCAAGGTACCATGGGTATAGCCCTGACAGGGTGGCCTGGCCAGGATGCATCTGCACAGGGCATAGGGCACTGGCTGGGACATTGTAGTGCCCAGCCACCACCTGCACAGACAGGGTGGCCACAGCATGTTCAGCTGGGAGATCACTCTCACCCTGACTGAGCAGTGACCACGGCATGGCTAGGCTCCCCCATAGTACTATATAGTATTTTTTTTTTCATGTGGTATTTATGGGTTTCATTTTGGGGCCCAGTCACTGATTTATCTGCTTGGTGTGTATGCTGACATCCCAGTTCTGGGTGCATGCGTTTCCACCAGGAACATGCATTATGGACTAGCTAGCAGACTCTGCAGCTGGTATGTGTCTTGATGGAACACCTTGCAGGGTGCAGCAGCTGAAGGCTTGCTGCAGGAGAATATCAGATAGTGGTGGGGGGGCAGCTTAGCATATCCAGGCCTACTGTCTGTCTGCTATTGCGTTATGGATTTGTACAGAGCTGCATTGACTGCGCTGTAGGATGTCTGTTCCAAAGCAGGACTAGGGTTGATGGTCCCCTCTACTGCCACCATTGCAGCGAGATAGAATGTGGATCGGTTGGTGGGAGACCTGTTTATCCCCCGCAGCCCAGGAGGAGGAGGGTGGTGGTGGTGGTACATAAGCCTTCTAGGGGTCCATAGGGGCTAAACCTGACTGAGGCATACAGATATATCCAAGGTGTGTCTGCAGAAACTACCTATCTCACACATTAGCACTGCTGGGGACCTGCAGCATGGCCTATCTCTGCTGTGGACCTGGTGCTGGGCGCCCCACCTAACCCTCAGGGTGAGTGCAGTACCTGCACAATGTGACGGTGTGTAGCTACTCTGTGCCAGTACCACACACGGTCAGTTCCCCCAACCAGGCTGAGGTGCTGTGGGGGTGCATACCCCATCTTGTGATCATCTGTAGACTGCTGATTTGCATGTGCAGTGCATCATGGGTATGGGTGGATTAACCCTATCCTGGTGACCACAGCAGACTGTGTGGTGACGTGCAGTCCTTCTGCAGCCAGCCAGGGGTTTGCTAGCAGCTGTGGAGCTGTAACCCACTGGTTATTTCACTACTTGTGGAGCCAGAGGTCATGGGTTCAAACCCACAGTAGGGGTTCTTTGATAGGGCTGTCTAAAGCATTGTCTTTTTTTAATGTGCATTAGTGCTGCCAGCAAAACACCCTCAGGGTATTGTAACCATAAGGTGCCTCAGAAGGCGCCTTATAGGGCACCCTATAAAGCGCCTTTTGAGGCACCTTATGGTTACAGTCCATATAAGGTGCCTTATAATGTGTCCTATGGAGCGCCTTATAGGGTGCCCTATAGGGGACATTATAGGGTGCCGTGGCGGACAGTGCACTTTATAATGCGCCCTATGGGGTTCCTTATGGGGTGCCTTATGCAGCACCTTAGGTTACGGCACGTGAGGGTGTGTTTGCAGGCAGCAATAAATAAAATGCCTCAGGAAACAATACTTACATGTCACAGCTGATGCCTCAGCCAGCCTTATGCATTAGGCACACTAGGGGATCAAACTCATGACTCCTGTATTATCAGTCAGTGTATTAACCATTGTGCTACACTTCTGTTTCCATGTTTGGCTGTCTGTGCGCCTACTTAAGATTACCGCACTGTAACGCGCTTAGCGGCGCTTCGCACGATCATGTGCGCCGCAGCGCGCGTTGTCGCACGATACTCCCGTTTTGCTGCTTTATGACTGAAATGCCCACTCCTTTTATGGCAGCCTGCACACTATCGCCAGGCGCACATTAAGACGGTTTAGTAAACATACCCCTAAGAAAGATAAATTTGAGAATCATCAGCATAAAAATGATAATGAAATCCATGGGAGGAGATGAGAGCACCAAGGGACTGGGTGTAGAGAGAGAAAACACAGTACTTCAATAATTTTGAAAATGTCTGAATTTGATGTGTTTTTTTTATCCAATGATTTATTGCATGTGTTTAAGTTAAGATTCTTAGTGGTATAAGCACTCTTTAGATAAGCTCCAGGCAGAATAATACAGAAATGATTAAGAAGGATGTTCCTTCACTAAAGGCATCATATGCATCAGAGAAAAGACAGATGGCGTGAGATATTCAAATTTAGGCATGTCATTATATACATAATTATATAAACACAGGAAAGTTTATAGACAGGAAACTGATAAAGAAGATGGAAAATAATCTAATACAGCAAAATTTCCAAATGTCATAATTTTCACTGTCCTTAATTAAACTTTAGTAAATGGCTTCACCCACATTACTACTGCTGGAAGTGTGATATGTCCTAGCACAAAGGTTCCCAACCTCTGTGCTTGTGCAGATATCTTATTAACCTCCAAAAATTTCAGGGACCCCAAGTTTACCAAACCACTCTTCTCTGAACCCCTCCCTTCAGCACAAAATCTGTTTTTTACTATCTTTTATCTCCCTTCCCCTTCCTGTATCCAACACTTTCTCTCCAGCCACAACCAGGAACTTCACACAATCTGAAATGTGGCAATGTATTAAAAATTAAAGGGCCCTCCAACCAAAATCAGAGGTACTCACAGAACCCCCTTTCTCATGTGAGACTGATACACCCCAGCTCCAAGTACTAATGTGGGGCTAAAACATTTTGAAAGTTCCCCTCCTTGAAGCCCTTCACCTTCCAGGAACCTCATCCCTTCCTGAAATAAAAGGCTTGCTTATTCACCTGCCCCTCCCATCCCAATATTCCCACAGCACCTTGACTCTCCTAAAGGGGTCCAGGATGAGGTCAGAAGCAGTCCCCATCTGCTCCTGCTTCAGCAAAATATCACGAGCTGACCCCTAGGGGTAATCTTGTAACAATCTCATCTCTAGCAGTAGTACTGCATGACTACCACTAGGAGTCAGCAGGCACCATTTTGAGATAGGCAGCCACCAGGGCAGGATTACATGGGGATCACTGCTGTACCTATTACCCCCTGGAACTCTTGACTCCTTGGGGTGAGTTGGGATGCAAGGGGTGCAGTTTCAGGAAAAGGTGTAGCTTTGGGGTGGAGTTATAAACATTTTTGCCATATGCTAGGGCTGGGGGGTGGTGTGTGTTGGGCTCACTGGACCACCAGAGAGTTGAGGTCCCCCTAGGGAAGGGTTTTTCAGGGGACTGCCTAGTTGGGCAGGTTAGACCTTTAATTTTTTTCACAACATTTCTTATATACTGCCTTTCATGATAAGGATCTGCCCTCTCTGCTCTCCTTTTTAATATCTATATACAACCAATTTGCAACATCTTTAAAAAATTTAAAATCCCCTACCACATATATGCAGACGATATAATGATGTACATTCCATTCACGATCCCTACACTTCCACTACAATTATTAGATGACTGCTTCAATGAATTAACAACTTGGCTAGAAGACCACAATCTTCATATCAACCATTCCAAAACAGACATATTAATTGTAACAAAAAACCAATCGTACATTCCCCCAACTCACATCACACTTCAGAAACACAATATTAACATAAAAAAGGAAATAAAATACCTAGGTGTGACGTTAGACACACACCTTAGCATGAACACCCACATAAGAAACACTACAAAAGAAATATACTTTAAGCTCAAAGTCCTAAAACAATTACGTCCACTGGTCCACTTGCATGACTTCTTGAGCATAATACAAGCCATTATTACACCGCACTTCGATTTTGCCAACCTCATTCTACTAGGCACAACAAATCAAAACATCAAAAGGCTCCAACTTGCCCAAAACGCAGCAGCTAGAACTATAATGAAGGTACACCCATTTGAGCACATATCACCCTTATTAGTTAAACTACACTGGCTCCCAATTCAATGCAGAATAAACTATAAATTAATAATAACCACCTTCAAAGCTTTAAATAATACTGCCCCAGCTACACTAAACAAACTCCTCACTAAAGACACACCCCAAACTGTTCACAGAAGATGCAACACTAATAAAATAAGGATTCCAAAAGAGTTCACAAAGACTAAAAAAACAACAAATAAAAAAGTGTTTTCTCATGCAGCCCCTATACTCTGGAACTCCCTACCTGAAGAAATAAGAGCCTTAACTGATCTTAAAGAACTACGTAAAACATTAAAAACTTACTTGTTTAGCTCCCACTACGGTCCACTTGCGAATTCCCAATCCCAAAATGAAAAGGGATAATATATAACACTTTGGGGTATGTTTACTAAACTGCGTTAGTGTGATTCGCGTTAGGAGCCGCGTTAGTGGAAGAAATGCCAAAAAAGGACATGGGCGGTGCATCGTTAGTGATAACGCGCGCTATAACGCGCCGCGCAGCAACGATCATTACAGGGCTCGTTACTGCGCGTTAAGCGTAAGAAGGCACGCAGACACCCAAATACAGAAACAGAGCTGTAGCACAATGGTTACTACACAGACTGATGGTACAAGGCTCATGGGTTCAATTCCCCAGTGTGCCTAATGAATAAGGCTGGCTGAGGCATCATGTATAACCCTTTGAAGGCCTACTATAATATTTTAATCCACAGTCTGCAGCCAGGTTAAAGTTTGCATATGTCAGGAAAATTGTACCTGTCTTATTCAATATGTTCCAATAGTGACGTTCCCTCTGCCATGGTCATGTATTATATACCATTTGATAGGAATATTTAGGCAGAAGTGTGGATCCCGAAAGTGTTGGGCTTGGCCTGGAAAGGGTTAGGTATTGGGCTGTGAGGAAGTTTAGGTGTACTGTAATAGTGCTACCAGCAAACACACCCTCACAGTGGCATAACCTAAGGTGCCACATAAGGCACCCTAGAAGGCACTCCATAGGGCACATTATAAAGTGTGCTGTCTGCCAAGGCACCCTATAATATCCCCTATAGGACACCATATAAGGCACCTTATAAGACGCTTTATAGGGCGCCGTATAAGGCGCCCTATAGGGCGCCTTATGAGCCACCCTAAGGTGACAGTACCCTGAGGGTGGTTCTGCCGGCAGCACTAATACACAATAAAAATAGAAAATGCCTAAGACAGCCCTATCGATGAACATCACTGTGGGTTGTCAACCCATGACCGCTGGCTCCATGGGCAGTGAAGTAACCAGTGGGCTAGAACTGCTAATAAACACCTGGTTGGCTACAGAAGGACTGCACAGCACCACACCCACATTCTGCTGTGGTTACCAGGGAGATTACATACCCCCACCCAATGCACCCTCTGGGGCTCAGGGTCTCCCACCAACAGATCCAATGGTGGCAGTAGAGGGGAATATCACCCCAGTCCTGCTAGGGATCAAACACCCTACAGCACAGGCAATGCAGAGCAGTACATATCCATAACGCAATAGCAGCCAGACAGCAGGTCTGGAAATGCTCAGCTGTCCCCCACCATTATCTGACATTCTCCAGCAGCAAGCCTAGAGCTGCTGCACCCTGCACGGTGTTCCAGCAAGACACATACTAGCTGCAGACAGTCCGCCAGCTAGTCCATAGTGCATGGTCCTGGAGGAGATTCATCTACCCAGAACCAGGATATCAGCATACACACCAAGCAGATAAATCAGTAATTGGGCCCCAAAAGGAAACCCATAAATACCACATATGAAAAACACTATATAGCACTATGGGGGAACCTAGCCATGCCATGCTCACTGCTCAGTCAGGGTGAGAGTGACCTCCCAGCAGGAAATGCTATGGCCACCCTGTCCGTGCAGGTGGTACCGGGCACTACAATGTCCGGCCATTGCCCTATGCCCTGTGCAGATGCGGCCAGGCCAGGCCACCCTATCCAGGCTATTCCCACGGTACCTTGCTCCTCATTATGCACATTGGCAGGCCAATACTGGCAACAGTGCTAGCAGTGTGGGCTGTGGAGGGTGTTGGCAGCCACCACACACTGGATAGACAGACACACACTCCCCACACCTATGCCATCATTGTACAACTATAGAGGTGTTGGGCAGCCCAGGCCACCACACCAGTCCTGGGCACAGTGAAGGCATGGCTATGGTACGCAATACTGTAGGAGTCACCCCACAGATTGGTAAACACTGTCAGACACAAGACCTGTAGCACACTCCACAGACATCAGAAAGGTTGCTATGATGCAGCTCACTCCGACAATTGTACTTAACCTAGGAATTGCTATCTGCCAGTACTCATAGCAACCTTTTGATAGCTGTGTACCATATTCCCAGGTTTAGGGTGGCATTACTAAGGTATGCAAGTGCTAGTATTGGGAGATGCACACAGAGCCCAAAGTCCTGCCTCTCCAGGAGGCTTTGGATAATGGGGCCTGTGGGTGCGGGTGTGTCTGCCCCTGTTGGCTGCTGCTTTACGGCAGAGGTTCCTAACTCCAGTCCTGCGGTGCCAAACACTGTTCGGGTTTTCATGCTGTCCCTCATGAATATGCATGAGATACATCTGCATACCATGGGGATGGCACATAGAAATTCAGCACAGGCATCTTTATCAGAGGCAGCATGGAACCTGAATGGTGTTTGGCCCTCCAGGACTGCATTGGGAGGCTCTGCTCTAGGTAATGTGCATGTTTATGGTGTCTGTGCTCTGTAGGGTAAAATGTAGGTGTTTTGGGCATGTTCACGTCATCTGCACGAAAGGTCCTGTCTGTATTAGCACGTTATAGTAGTGGGTAAAATATGAGGACTGGGTTGGCAGAAAGCACAGTTGGGACTTGAACCTGTGACCTTCTGCTTTTGAATACATTGGTTTTGTGCACTGCACCACCATGTTATCACAGAGATGGTGCATTCCCTGGTGATACCATGACTGTTGGTCAGACAGGGCCTGTCTGTTCCAGTGCATGGCACCCACCTACACAGGCCTAGGCCACGGTCTGCTCTGGGCAGCTGCCACTGCCCCCTCCACCACCAGTATCCCTCAGCCACAATGCTGACATGCCCTTCTGCTGGTGGAGCTGGTGGTGCGCAGTCTCAGGTCATCCAGTATGCAGGTAGGCGGCTGCCTATGGTGCAGGTTCTGGGGTAGGGGTGCCTGCATAGACGTCCACACTCCCCCCCCCCAGCCCCGCCTGCCAATGTTCCGTGCCCTTGGGGGTAGCTGTTGGGTACTATCCCCTGTGACACTTTGGGAAACCCACTTGTGCCCATGTTGGACCTTCAATCAAAACCCATCCACCAAACATACCAAATCCCGCAGTAAATCGTTTTATACTCTTGTCGGAGCCAACCGAGGGAGGGCTGGAAGTGTAGAACCAACCCCCTCCAAACGGTAGCCTCCTTTTATTATTTTTATCACCCCATATAAATATATTACTCAGTCACTTATCTTCAATGAAAGTCTTATCCTTTCCCAATAGAATTCTTATTCACACCCAAAGGGTAGCTGCCATAAATGAAGCTGCACGACGTGCACGTTTCGGGTGGACCCCTGTATCAAGTGCAAAACACTTCTCTTTTTGGCAACAAAAACGCCGTCCTCAAGTGATCCCAAGCCGTGGGGGGTGGGGGGGGTGGGGTGGGGGGGTGGGGGGTGGGGGAGGGAGGGAGGGGGGAGCGGGGAGGGGAGGGTGTATGGACCCATAGGCAGATCATGTACAACCCACCCTCTGGGGCTCAGGGTGGGAAACAGGACCACCCACCAATAGATCCACAGTCTACCCCAGGGGTGGGCACCTCCGGTCCTGGAGGGCCGCAGACCAGTCAGGTTTTTGGGATATCCCTAATGAACATGCATGAGATATATATGCATTAGAGATATCCTGCCAACCTGACTGTTTGTGGCCCTCCAGGGCTGGATTTGGAGACCCCTGCCTTACACCTCTGTCATTTAAGATCATGAGTGGGCAAGGTACAGATGTCCTAGACATTGAAAGGGTATATAGAATGTGTCACATTCCTCCTCGATTCTCACCACCACCAAAAAGTTGTCTAATAGACAATTTTTTGGTGGTGGTGAGAAGTGAGGAGGACTGTGACAAATTCTATCTAAACTTTTTGATGTCTTGGACATCTGCACCTTGTCCACTCACAATCTTAAATGACAGAGGTGCAAGGCAGGGGTCTCCAGATCCAGCCCTGGAGGGCCACAAACCAGTCAGGTTGGCAGGATATCTCTAATGCATATATATCTCATGCATATTCATTAGAGATATCCCAAAAACCTGACTGGCCTGCGGCCCTCCAGGACCAAGTTTGCCCACCCCTGGTCTACCCCCTTGCAATGGTAGCAGTAGAGTGGACCATCAACCCCAGTCCTGCTGGGAACAGACAGAGCGGTACACATCCATAACGCAATAGTAGACCGACAGCAGGCCTGGAAATGCTCAGCTGCCCCCCACCATTATCTGACATTCTCCAGCAGTAAGCCTGCAGCCACTGCACCCTGCAAGGTGTTCCAGCAAGACACATACTAGCTGCAGACAGTCTCCAGCTAGTCCATAGTGCATGGTCCTGGAGAAGATGCATGTACCCAGAATGGGGATGTCAACATACACACCAAGCAGATAAATCAGTGATTGGGCCCCAAAAGAAAACCCATAAACATCACATGAAAAAAATACTGCATAGCACTATGGGGGAACCTAGCCATGCCATGGTCACTGCTCAGTCAAGGTGAGAGTGACCTCCCAGCAGGACATGCTATGGCCACCCTGTCCATGCAGGTGGTGGTCAGGCACTACAATGTCCGAGCCATTGCCCTATGCCTTGTGCAGATGCATCCAGGCCAGGCCACCCTATCCAGGCTATTCCCATGGTACCTTGCTCCTCATTATGCACATTGGCAGGCCAATACTGGCAACAGTGCTAGCAGTGTGGAATGTGGAGGGTGTTGGCAGCCACCACACACTGGATAGACAGACACACACTCCCCACACCTATGCCAGCATTGTGCAACTATAGAGGTGTTGGGTAGCCCAGGCCACCACACCAGTCCTGGGCACAGTGCAGGCATGGCTATGGGACGCAATACTGTAGGAGTCACTCCCCAGGTTGGTAAACACTGTCAGACACAAGACCTGTAGCACACTCCACAGACATCAGAAAGGTTGCTATGATGCAGCTCACTCAGAAAATTGTACTTAACCTAGGAATTGCTATCTGCCAGTAATCATAGCAACCTTTTGATAGATGTGTACCATATTCCCCAGTTTAGGGTGGCATTACTAAGGTATGCAAGTGCTAGTATTGGGAGATGCATGCAGAGCCCAAAGTCCTGCTGTCCAGATGGCTCTGTGCAGGAAAGACCCATTTGCACCCAATTCTGAAACACTCTCTGTCCTATCATGCTCCCATCCCCCACAGCAAGCACAGCAGCTCTATGCGTGCAGCGGGGGGGACAGAGGCAAAATACTGGCAAGGCACATAGCGAGATGTGCAGCCTTGCTTTTCACTTCACAGAATAGGGCCCACAGACCCACCAAGGGTCAGGCAGTGGGAAAACCATTCTGGGGGGGCATCAGGCCATCAGTGCATCAGTGGGAGCAGGGATACCTGGCCATGCTGCTTCCAGGACATCCCCATGACAGCTACAGGGGAATTTTGAGCTGTCCCATTGCCCGATCCTGCATTTCGTGGGAGCATCTAGCTCCCACAGTGCAGAATCTGGTACAATAGACCCCATCCTGTCTGGGGATGTCTGGACGGCCCGGACAAGCCCCTTCCTGGACCAGGCTTCATGTGGTTTTTTCTTTCCTTAATTAAGAATAAATTCCGGCATTTTCTTTGTTCCCAGTTACTTTTAATTATTGTTCTTTTGAAGATAAAGGATCTTCCTAATCAGTGCCCAGGAAGAGTGTAAGGGAGAAGAGAAAAGGAGAAGGACACTTGGAGATGGGAGGAGAGAGGTGATCTTAGAGGTAGAAAATGTAGAAGGGATTTCAGAAAGGAAGGGCAGAGTGATAGAAGATGGATGTGTAGATGGGGCATGGGGAATGGAGGATAGGAGAGTCAGGCAACCAAGAAAGAAAAGTAAAAGAAAGAGATACGATTGATTAGGAGAGAGAAAGAGGAGATCCTGAATCAGGAAAAGGGATCTGGGATAAATAAGGAAAAATGATTCTTTCATACTCCATAGCCCTTTGATTCCATCACTCACTGTCTGCCCATACACATATCTCCACACCTCTGGGTCACAATCTCCCCAATCAACACTCCCCTCAGTCACAATTTCCCCAATCGAAGTAGTCCATCCCAGGTGGCAGGAGAAGATGCAACTGATGCAGTGACACTCTACATTTTCTGCTGCTGCCCATTGCAAGAATTCATCAAAATGCTGTCTTCTTGTTCTGATCTACTTCCATAGTGATTCTACAGGACTGGAGAAATTCTCAGGAAGAGGCAGATTTTACAGCCCAGAACTGAGGGATACTGGTGACCTTGGATATAGGCATATGTTAGGGTATTGCACCAAGGTGTTTCATGTGGTGGGTAGGCATTAAAACCATGGGCTTTTTGCCAAATGCTGCAGTTACCATGGATCTCTGGGATCTTCCAGCATGTGCATGTCTAGGTGATGATGTGCGCTGGTATAGGGCTTACTTAGCAGCTATTCACCAGTAATTTGTCCACTTTCAAACCTCTTGTATATGCCAGAGTAGGTTAGGATGTATGAGTCATTGTAGGAATCTTGAAACCTTGGAAAAACATCAGCTATCTCCCCCTGTGCATTGGAGATCATCTGCATGTTTAGTAAGTGGAATATCTTCCTGTTGCGGTAGGTGACTTCCCTCCATCATGGGGGTCTGATGGCCATATGTGTGCAATCAATGACCCTCAGTACAGATGGAAATCTGGTCACCTCATGGATAGCTGCCTATACTGCACAGTCTGAGGGAAGGCTACTTTTTCAGCAGTGTGGGTTAGAAACAGCCTGTGATGGTCAGTTCAGCCTGGAAACTGCTAGTGCCCAGGAAGTTGAGGGATATGCTGACCTTGAGGTAGATGGGCATGGGCTAGCCCCTCTATGTGGTGGAGCAGAGGAGAGACTCTAGTTCCTGGCAGAGATGGTAGATGTTAACCTTGTCAAATGGAACCTGGTGAGGCACTGCCCATCTGTGAGGTCCAGGAATTGGTACAGCTGAAGGTAGAGGAAGTGCCTACATGGACACAGATGACTATCAGGCCAAGGAATCACAAGCACAGCTCTTCCAGTCACTAGTGCCACATGCATTCCCGAAAGGCAATAAAATCTAGCTTTATTGGTGATTTACAGCAGGTGCAAATTGGCACATCCAGAAAATATGCCTCGCATATTGCTGGCATATGTGAAATACATAATGGATTGCAGGTACTGGTGCCACCCAGGCCACACCCTGAAATGCCCAAGAACACTTCCCGGGGAGATGTGCAGAGATCAATGTGCCCAATGCGGAAACGTGAATCTCACAGCCTTTCTGAAATTGAATTTTAGAGGTGGTCGTTGCTTCCACATTTTTCTGCCACCGCATCCATTTTTAAAACGCAAATAAATTTTCTAAAATAACCCCCTTAATCTGTAATATGGTAGCACAAAGATCTCATTTTACAGCTGAATCTAAATGAAACCATTATACCACTGAAAAATATATTTTGCTATATGATAAGAGATGTAATTGACTGCATCTTTACTAACCCTTCAGGCAACAGGGCTTCATGTCACTCTGGTGCTAGTCCATATGAATAGAAATAAAAAAGCTACATAATGGATTTGGTTTTTAATGTTTACATTTGGATTGATTCTGTTGAATAACTGTTGTACCAGCTTATGTCTTGTTGCTTTTAAGAAAATCTATTATACTTAATCGGAAATCAGCATTAAACTGGGCTTCGTAATGTCAGCATTAGCATATAGCATCTTTAAGCACAAATAAAACACTACATCCATGCTGTTCTCTCCTGTCATTTGGCTGCAAGTCTGTTTCTATTAATGATGCAGTAGCTGCTGAAAAAAAAAATAGTTAACTAAGAGAATGTTGAAATCTTCACAGATGGTGTCAGTACAATAGGGCTACCTCCAAATTTAGAACACAGAGAGAGTAATTGCATGTTTATATCAAACAGAATTCATCATGTTTCATGCAGTTCACCACATTGAAAAGAGTTTTAACAATCCCATTTTTAATTACAGAATAGTGAAACAGATGTTCCATAGTTTGAATCTACTTTCATATATTTTTTGTGTTATAAAGAAAGACTGCAATGCTGAACCATAGAAGGATAATGGGAAAGAAATATTTTTAGAAGCGTTGTCTTTGAAAATCTATCTTTTCATTAAATCTGTAACTTTGATATTAAAGCTTATTAGATTCTTATCTGCAATGCTACATTTTGCTGAACAACCTTGGAGAAGAATCTATAAGACTTTCCTTATGCAAAACTTTCCTTATCAGGTATTTTACATATGTGTGGAAGTTTGTGGTGCTATAATTTCTAAATCTTCCATGTGGGCATATATATACATATATATGTGTGTGTCACCCCCTTTCGGTGTAGTGCAGGCAGTTACTTTGAAGCTGCTGGGCAGAGAAGGGAACACACCATGTCAAGAAGCTGTTAATCAGAGTTTCTCTGAGCTCCTGGATTTAAAAGTATCAAGGTTCAGACTTGTGAGGAGATTGGCAATTGTTATAAGGAACATGGCACGTGACACACTCACATTCACTCCTCTCAAGAGAAGTTTGTGCTCTAAACCAAGGATTTACTCAAAAATTAGGTTCACTGATAAATAGTTTGCAAAGTCAATAAATCAGAACTATGTTACAGTTTCTTCTTGTGATGGGTAAGATAATGTTTTACCTCATTACTTCCAGCTTTTATGCACCTTACTCTTGTCTTTAATTTTCTCAAGCCCCACTTAAATACTCTGACCAGTCACTTGTGCCCCTTCAATGCTTCATTCTCCATCCCAAAATGCCTGGGTATAGGACTCTTATCCCCCAGTTTCCCAGCCCTGTGTAGATACACATCCCTCTCCTGCATACCTTTGTGGGGTTTTCCTTTATTAATGATTCTTTCACATTTTTGGCTAGATTGCTTCTGTGAACTGCAGTCTTCTCAGTCTTTTGCAGCTGAGCACCCCCTGTCCCTTGGCAGTGGCTACAAGCCTCCTTTATTATCTTGGTGGCTAGTGCAGGTTCTCCTTAAGCTGGGTGAATAACTCTGGCTTGATGCCAAATGCACCTGCCCCTGACTTGAAGGCAGTCAGCTATTAGTAGTGCATGGTGCAATGGCTAAGGGCCAAAGACAAGAAACTGCCTTTGAATATGGTTTTTATAGTCAATAGGCTTTTCCCTCTCATGGGAGTATGAAATGACTGGCACAAACCTTCTCTGTTTTAGAAATGTTTGTATCTTTCTTTCTACAGCTTGCAATAATTAATAGGGACACTGCATGGTGCCATTGTTCTTAATGCTAATCAAAAAAAATCCCCTCAATGTCCAACCTCTCAAAAACTTTCCCAACACCTTAAACCAAACAATCTTAAATTTAACAAAATGCCATTTTTGTCGGAGCGGGCCGAGGGAGGGCCAGAACTGAAAGTCCAACCCCCTCCAGACGGCCAACTTCTTTTATTCAATTTTAGGTTTCCAAACCTTATAAAAAATCCTATTACCGAGGGCACTTATCTGTATTTTTCCTCTGCTCAGTAACTGTGTCCAAATCCCTTAGTTGCTCAAAGGTCGAGATTGTTCACATGACGTGCACTTTTCGGGATAAACCCTGTATCAAGTGCATTCAAAGATAAAATCTTGTCAGGCAACCATTTCAGCAAAAAACGCCGTCACCGCGACCAGGATTTTTCATTTATAAATGGCATCCACCAACTGCAATAAAATAAAGGAAACCTACCAATCAAAAAACAGGGCCCCTCCCACTGATAGGGAGTCCCTATCATGATTGGTCCGACCTGATGGTTACATCGACATGCTCTCCCATTCAATTTCCCGATTCAGACCTTTCGGAGATACTGTGTCTAACAGAAAAATCCAACGTTGTTCCAAATATTGGAGTTTCTTCCTGTGATTCCCCCCCCCCCCCCCCCGGGGATCCAAGGGAACCAAATCAATCACAGTCCATCGAAAATCTTCGAAAGTGTGGCAATGTTCTAAACAGTGCTCTACCATCGGTGCTGATAGAACTTTGCATCGAATACGGGAAGCATGTTCCATCAATCTCTTTCTCACCGGGCGAATTGTCCTACCCACATAGACCAGATTGCAGGGACATATTAAAAGATAAACCACATACTCAGACGAGCAATCTGTTATCCACCTACGAGTATAAAGTTTAGACGTAAGGGGGTATGACCAATCCACGCCAGTCCATGAAGTGTCACAAAATTGACAAGTAGTACAAGGGAAATGTCCCCCTCGGGGACTAGGCAAAACAGGTCGATCTAAGCACTCTGTAGTTCATACCAGCCAATCACTCATGTTTGAACCCCGTGCATATGCGATTCTTAAAGATTTATTAAAGCAGGGGTGCAATTGTAAAATTGGCCAATGTGTCCTTAAAATTCGCATAACCGCCGAACTACGGTTGGTATAAGGAAGCACCCCCACAATCGAATCCTCCGTTGATAAATCAGACGTCTTATACGCGGGGTCCAACAACCACTCCCGATGAATGTGACTAGCCCGTCTATAAGCTCAAGTCACTACTGGAATTGGGTATCCTTGATGTAACAGACGCTGTCGAAGGTCCGAGGCATGCTTATGAAATTCTTCCAGAGTGCCACAAAGGTGCCGCAATCTTAAAAATTGGCCAAAAGGAAGTCCCCTATGAAGTGGACCTGGATGAAAACTGTGAAAATGAAGAAGGCTATTCCGTTGTACCGGCTTTCTGTATAGCGTAGTAGTCAATCCCCCCTCAGTAATCATTACTAACATGTCCAAAAACTCAATCTGATGATGGTGTATATGTTCGGTAAACTGTATATTCAATTTCAAGGAATTTAACCACACAATAAATTGTTGAAGAGAGGAGAGATCAGATGTCCACACAAAAAATATATCATCTAAGTATCGCTTCCAAAATATCACATTGCTGAATTGAGGAGTTAATCGTATCAAATTATCCTCCATAGCCCCCATATATAATGTATAATAAAACTGTGGTCGATTTATCAGAGGGAAATATACTGTTGAAAATTAAGGTGAACCCCTCTATGAATAAAGATATCTCTGATTGTAAAATACTTATGGGCTCAAATATCCAACTAAGAACTTATACCATCTAATATTCATATGTAGATGCAGATAATTCAACAAAAATGAACCAGTGGTCTCAGTTCAAAAATTTTTCAACTCGGGATAACTTGTCCCAAAGCTGTAAACTCCAATTACATCAACGACCACATGTGCGGTTCATATGTCTGCTTGTTTGAGCTTTCATAAATGTAATAGAAATCAGAACTTATCTGTATGATTGAACTTAGTTTCAAATTACAATAGATAGTTGTGCTGTTGTTAAACAGTAGTTGTATACCGTCCCCGACGTCACCTCTAAGGTACCAAATTGTTGCATGTTTCAGTTCTTCCTCAGGGGGTAAACATTTTTGAAAAACGGCACTATCTACAAAAAAGAATAGTCACATTAAAAGTTGAACAGACTTATGTGGTAGATCATACGGAATAGTCCATGTAAAGCAACATAGATCTCACCTTCTTATCCAAAAACTGTCTTACAAACCAACATCAAGTGGAACATTCAGCGAGTTACATTCAAGCTTTCAATCTTACACCAAAAAAACGCCACGCATGCGGGGAAGAACCTGATGTTTTATAGGAGGTTAGGTTGATTTGATAATGAATTCACATGCACGCTCGCCACTCTATCATGTTGTTAAGGCCGCTAGGGATAACCGTTTGTAATCGATAAATCCATCGTTGTTCTAATAGTAGTAAGGTTTGTGCTCTTGATCTTCTCCCTGTGCCAGCCAATATTTTCTGTATTGCAAATACTCGTAACTCCTCAAATGAATGACGGTTTTGTAGACAATGAAGCACTATGGGGGCCTCTTGTACTTTACACTGGATCCTGCTACGGTGTTCATTAATTCTGACTCGCAGTGGACGTGTGGTCTGTCCTACATATAAGAGGCCGCATGGGCATCTAATACCATAAATGACGTGGTCAGATCCACAAGTGGTGGACTGTCTTAGAACGTAGTGACGATCATGATAATCAAAACTGTCCACATTTTCCATAACTATACAAACATTACAGTTGCCACAGCTATGATGCCCCGGAGTACTAATGTGTGAAGATATGGGGTCTCCTCGTAATTTCGCTGGACTAAGGATTTCTTTTAAATTTTGTTGACGGGTCCACACACATCGGATATGTTTGTTAGATAAACCTGGTAGTGTGCTTAATACATTTTGATGTCTTTTTATAATCTGAATGATGTTTTTACTAAATGGAGAGTATTGAGTAATAAGATTTATATGATTTTAATAAGATTTATACTTGTAAATACTTGTAAATACTCTTGTAAATAGTTGCAGTAATGACGTCCCATGTTTTATCCAAGTTCTCTGACCTTGTTCTCTGTAAAACCTAACAGTTTGTTGTTATGGTATGTTGTTATATTGTGAACCGCGCTGATTCTGAATAGAGCGGTATATAAGAGCCTGTAATAAATAAATAAATAAATAAATAAATATGTTCTTCTTCAACCAATAACATAGAAGCCTTCTCCCGATTTTGCAATAGCAAGGCTCTGTTGTTATAAAGGGCCCTTTTATAGGCTGATTTAACCACCACTGTAGGATACCCTCGGGCGTGGAAATCCTTCATCAATGCCTTAGCTTGCTTCTTATAATCTTGTGTACGGGAACAATTCCTTCTGTACCTGATAAACTGGGATAAGGGCAAGCTATCCCATAACTGTCGGGGATGTTGGCTACTATAATGTAAGAGTGTATTGCGGTCCGTAGGCTTCTTATATACCTTAGTATCCCATCCCGAAGCACTCTTTTGGATTTCCACATCCAAGAAAACAATTTTTCGTTCGTGATGAGTACTGGTGAATTGAATATGAGAATCCACTCCATTTAACCATGTGACAAATTTCTGCAGATTTTCAACTGTGCCATTCCACAAGACAAAGACATCATCAATGAATCTTTTCCAAAGAACTATCTGATGTTGATATGATGAAAGGGCTAACCAATGTTGCTCATACTCTTTCATGTATAGGTTTGCCACTGAAGGGGCACACGTGGCCCCCATGGCCACGCCAGTTGTTTGCTAATAAAGTGTTTCTTCAAATTCAAAAAAGTTTTCAAAAATGGTAAGCTCAGCTAACTGGGAAATAAAGGTAATTAGCTCATCTGTTAGATTTCCGTAATTCCGCAGAGATGTACTGATGACTTTATGAGCTGCAGATTGAGGGATGCTGGTATAAAGAGCAGAGGCGTCCATTGTCACTAAAAGTATGTTTTCTTTAAAAGCCCATTGAGAATGATCCTGTAATATATTCAAAAAATGGGAGGTGTCTTTAATGTAGGATGGTATCGTGACCATCAATGGTCTGAGATATGTGTCAATGTATACCGAGAGGGGTTCCAAGACTGAGCCCTTTGTGGAGACAATAGGCCTCCCCGGGGGGTTATTCAAATTTTTGTGAATCTTAGGTACTAAATATAGGCGAGCTACTGTTGGAGAGGACTCATTAAGATATTTCCATTCTTTCTTATTTATTAATTTTCTATCCAACGCTGACTCTGTGATCTCTTTTATGCGTCTCTGGAGGTGTTTCGTGGGATCTTCCAACAGGACTTGATATACATCCGTCTGTGATAATTGTCGTTTTGCGTCGGCTAAATATTGGGATCTATCCATCACCACGATCGCACCTCCCTTGTCCGCTCTGCGTATCACAATGTCTGTCTTTCGGGCCTGCGGTCTTTAGCGGCGAGGGTGGATCCACCTTCAACCGCTTGGCTCCTGTGGTCGCGGGGGCATTGAAATCCAGCCTGGCTGGTTTACTGGAGGTCATGGTGAAAGGGCTGATTAGTGCTGGAGCTCCGGTAGCGAATATCCACACAGAGGGGCAGGATTAACAGCGGGATTCCGGGGAGAGAAAGGATCAAGCGGCCATCTTGCACTGTCGCCGGCTCCGCCCCGACTAGTCCTTTCTTAATCTAATCCAGAGAGGGAGCCAGGGTTTCTTCTCCACCATCCCCTGTAAACTATAAATTGGCATCCTTCCCTACCCCATCCCTTCGCCCTGACCGCAAGGGCTGTCACTGCCGCCACCATCATTCTAACTCCAATGCTGAGCAGTGAAAGAAGGAACTCTATTGCATGTCTCATCAGACTAAAAACTGCGAGACTTGCACTGACGTTCCTCCTGAATGGCACAGCTTAAAGCTGAAGAGCTAAGCTATGCATGCAGATAGGTCCAGTACAACAGAGCAGTGTTCACGGCAACTTTGGCACCTCCCCAAATATTGGCACCCCTGACCTGCATACCATGTTGCATCAGCTCTGATCTTATTGTACGATATAATTATCTATCTCAGAATCCATGGCAAGATTTGCAGAGCTCCTAAAATTGAGTGTTGATTTTTCAGACAATACATGCCATTTTTTAAATCTTCTGGGAATGTACAGCAAGCTATGAAACTCTCTTGAGTTCAACAGAAAACCTGGCCAATATGCTGAAATTTGTGTGAACACACAACAAGCACCACAGCAGATCCTCAGAGGGTTCACAGGCTGGCTTTTTTCAAGTAAACTAAAAGTTTATATCCATATACTGAAGGTTGTTTTAACTTCACAAAGCATTTACAGATATTGCATTTCAAGATGTCAGCAAAAGATGGGATTATAATGCAATTTCTAAGCCAAAAATTACAAGTGCTGGCATACATTCCAAATCAAATAAGGGCAAATAAGTTCACAGATTGAACTTGCAGAACTGATCAAACATGAACAGACTGCAGCATCCTTAGAGGCCACTGTACTAACCCACAGGATGTTCTGTGGATTGGTGGCCTTAATAAAGCGAACATTTGCTATTACGGAAGTGCATTCATTAGCATGCATTTGGCTTATTAGTACACCTTGAAATATGTAGGACACACACAAAATCACTATAAATTAACACACAATCATTCTGCATACATTAAACAGTTCTAATGTGCATTACATTTTGCTCCTGCGGTACAGAATCAGATCCTGAAGGGACCTGTCCTGCTTGGGGCTGTCCAGATGGCCTGGACATGTCCCTTTCTGAATCTCCTGAACAACTGTAATAATTTATAATCTGTAGTAGTTGGTTTATAATTGGGCTTATGATAAATTCATAATATCAAAGAGACCAGCATGTTTGTGTTGTAGGAGGGCAAGTCCCAAAACTGCATCTCCATTGTCTGGCTTTTCCAGAACAGTACCAATGTAGCAACCTGCAGAACCTTACACAAAAGGGACATGATATGCAAAGGCACAATCTTTTAGAGGGAAGGGGTTGAACATTTTTGTGCAGAAAGACCTTGGAAGTTTCAAGATGTTATGGCCTTTCCAGTAGTAAAATTCTACACATGGTCCACTCTGTATGAATTTTTTTTTTCAAACTAAAAATGAATAAACTGCTGTCATGCAGTAATACATAGAACAGTTAATTAATTTTGAACTCTATGAAAGTGACATGTAAAAAATGGCTGTGTATGAACGTGCATATTCTTGTAGCAGTTAGGGATATGCATATGCAAAAAAATCTTTGGGGTTTTTTTTCAGATTTTTCACCAATTTTGGGACATTTTTTTATTTCAGACATTCTTTTTTTTTAGTTTATTTTTAATGCATTTGTAAAAAGACATTTGCATGTTCCTAAAAGGCATAAAAAATAGTGTAAATACAGAAGAACATACACAATTTATCAGAACAAAAATAAAATATGTTTGCACGTACAGTTCAAATTACGGGAGAATCTGGATCACATGTGGAAAACAGGAAATTCCAAAATAAGGCAAAGGCAAAATGCTTAAATGTGTGGTACCGTGTATACTGTCTCTCTTACTTGCATCTCACTGTCCTTCCTATCAACCAAATAATTTTCCAGCTGTGTACTCTCTTGAAACCAATAAGTATTGTCTAAAAAGATATCAATACATTTGCATGGAAAATGGAGATAGAAGATGGCCCCAAGGGCCAACACCTGTGGCCTCAAGGCAAGAAATTGCTTCCTGCGAAGCTGGGTTTTCCTAGTTACATCAGGGAATACCAACAATTTTGCTCTTCAGAAAACAACCTCTTGGTTCTTAAAATAGGTCTTAAGGCCTTTACCTTGTCACTCTCTAAGGCAAAGGTTACCAATAGTGTGGCCATTTTTGTTATCCTATCTGCAGAATCCTCTAAAAAAGCAGTAAGATCCTGGAAAATATTAGACTGTAACATATCTATTTCACTCTCACTAGGATTGTACCTTTGCATATCATGTCCCTTTTGTGTAAGGTTCTGCAGGTTGCTACATTGGTACTGTTCTGGAAAAGCCAGACAATGGAGATACAGCTTTGGGACTTGCCCTCCTACAACACAATCATGCTGGTCTCTTTGATATTATGAATTTATCATAAGCCCAATTATAAACCAACTACTACAGATTATAAATTATTACAATTGTTCAGGAGATTCAGAAAGGGGCATGTCCAGGTCATCTGGACAGCCCCAAGCAGGACAGGCCCTTCAGGATCTAATTCTGTACTGCAGGAGCAAAATGTTCCCGCAGCATACAGATTTGGGCCTGAAGACAGCCCGGCATGCCCCTCCCCACAGGTTCCTCTGGCTCTCAAAGCGCCAACCCTCTTCTTCCTCACTGCCCGACCCATGGCTGGGGAACCGGGGCCTGGATCAGGCTGTGGGGACCTGCCTGCAACTGCTCCCAGCCCTGGGGAGGGGATTTCCAGCTCCAAACACCCAGTTTGTGCTGCTTATTCCACCTTTGAGGAGGAGTAAGCAGCACATTCTCCCTGAACCCACAGGATGCATAGTGCCATGTCCGGAATCGATGCTGTATGTCCTGCACTTCAGCCAGACCCGCTCCACCCAGACTCCGCCCCTTCCCACCTCCTGCCGATTCTCCCCATATTACTGCTCTAGCCATGCAGAGAGGGCCTGAGAGGGAATAAGGGCAGGACAGCTTACGGGGCTGTAAGTCACGTTTCTGAATCGGGCTCATAAGGGGTAATTACTAAGGCTCTTAAGAGAATGTTTATTAAAGCGTGTTAGCTGTTAATGTGGTGATAATGTGGGAATCATAGAAACATGATAGCACATTAACTCTTATAGTCCCTTTTTTCCATTTAGAGATCTTCTGTGTTTGTCCCATGCTTTCTTGAATTCAGGTGGAGAAAAATTCAGATGAGGACATCCATGTCCAGGAAGAAAGTACAAGATGTAGATGTGCCTCACTGAAATGGGATACCATGTGCATGTGAATCTATGTAAATGTGCACACGGAATATTTGAGAAAACATGCACATGAATAAACATACAAATCACTGGTCTCGCCTGCATGGCCTGCAACGTACAAAAACAGAAGATGTGCAACAGTGCTGTGTGTGCAAACACCCTCCCCACGTGACCCCTGACCAGCGGTCACATGTATGTCCGATTCCATGTCCACGTGGATGTCCAAAAACATCCTCACCTGCACTGTGGCCCACATGCAACAGAAAACAGGATGGAGTGATGCCCCCCCCTCCTCCAGGCAAGCACAGAGCAGAGTTGAAAAATGGCCACACGGCTCCTAACTTTCTCTGAGGCAGAGACACACCTGCTCTGCAGATTAGTTCATGAGGAGGAGGCAATCTTGCTCTCCATGTGACACAGAAGTCCAGCCCATGCAGCAGCACACAGGGGCTGGGAGTGGATCAGGACAACCCTAGCGCAGTAAGTAGGGAAAACTGAAAGGATGACAGACATGCAAACAATATGTGAGTGACAGAGAGATTTCAGGAAAGGGGGGGGGGGGGAATTGGGCAAGGGCAGAAAGAATGCCTGTGCAGGGAGAAGAACAGTGCGCAGAGTCAATGAGAAAAGACCTCAGTGTGTTGATGAAAGCCATTGTGGCCATGAAATTAAAGGCACCAATGTAGGGGTGGATAGATGTATTTATTTATTTTCATTCTCTTATATACTGTGCTATTCTGCATCAGTACGGTTTACAATGAACAAACTGAAATTACATTGAACAGGGTATTATAACTTGGAGATAACTATTTTACAGGGAACATGGGCTATGGAGGGTTAAGTGGCTTGCCCAAGACCAGAAGGAGCACCTGTGGGACTAGAAACCCCAGTCCTTCCATCCCAAGGTTGCTGTCCTCTAGTGGGATTTGAACCCCTGACCTTCCGGCCTGAGGTACCTTGCCCCAACCACTAGGCCACTCCTCCACTCCACTATAGATGTTTGGCAACCCCTATAATTGAGGAGACAGAGTTGAGGCACTAATGTAAGAGTTAGATCTGCCAAAGTAAATTATGTGGAGAAAATGCCCAGAGAAAGCCACCGGGGTACAGGAAATCACTGAACTGAGTAAGTGTGGTTGGCACACCAGCAGCACACCCAAAACAAGCAGAGAAGGTGGGAATGGAACCCCCAGCCACCAGCACCAAAGACAGTGGCCAAACCAGTAGCCCAAACCCACACCCCAGCATGTGGCAGCCTGTGCATATGCAATAATAGCAGTGCTGGTCCCAGCACAGGCACACAGAGACAGACATGAGTAGATAATGTGCAGTGCAATGCCATAATGGACACCTCAGTTCAGGTTACATATCATACAGGTCCCATGGGGAACAGGGCCCTTGATTCATCAGGGCAGTGAACCACTCTCCCCGTGGCCCCCAGCCCATGGCCTGACCACTATGCTCTTCAGACACATATGGATCTGGAGGTGTGGAGGAGCAGGGTTAGTCGCAGTCCATGGAGAGGTAACACCTGCTATATGCCACCACAATGGTCCTGCCCTAGCATCTGTAGGTGGGGGGGGGGGGCTATCATGTAGGCATAGGTAGGGACAGACCTATGAGGGAAGAAAAACAAGCACTCACGTAGTTCTCCACTGTTTGTGTCCATAGCCGCTTTCACATCATGTGGGATACTGAAGCATATCGGGTGCGTTACTAGGCTATCCGGTCCACACATCCCCGCATGTTTTACCATATCTGCCAGTAGATGCAGTGAGAGCAGGGTAATTAAGAGGAACAGTGAGAGCATAGGTGCCAAGACACCACACCTGCACTGGACACAATGAACCAGCCACTGTAGGGGTGGATGCAGACAGATCATGTTGTAGGGACACACCTGCTGTGTACCCCCAAACACTACCACTAATGCATGTCCTCTTGTATTGCACACAGCTATCCCACTTGAGGATTCCCTGCCCCCTCACCTGAGGAGGCCATTAAAGAGGAGGAGGAGGACACAGACAAGGATGATGAGGTGGAAGAAGAGACTCAGGGAGCAACACAGGGGCAGCCACAGACACGTGTGGGCATGTGGCATGGCAGCACCAAGCAGCCCGAGTAGTGATGCCATAAGGCCAATATCAACAATGGCCAACAGCAGCCCCATCATGCTATCCAGCTCCCCCCCACCTCAGGGGAGAGTGGGGCGGAGGAAGAGTATGTCACCCTCACACTAGCTGAGGTGCCCAGCTCCCCTGAGGTGGAGGGGAAGGATAGCACAGTGAGGCCCATGAAGGGGACTACACCGTGGTGAGCCCTGTGCCTGGCCAGTGAGTCAGCATGGGTTGTGGGGTACAATGTAGAGCTTGCCTGGGGGGGGGGGGGGGTGCCTCTGAGGAGGTCAAGGGGAACAGGAACATTGACACAATTGAGGTGGGTGAACTCCCTGACATGCCACCCAGCACTGGTGTATCGCAGGAGGAGGAGAGGAATGGAGTGGGTCTGCCTGGGGGTGTGTGCAGGGGAACATGCAGGGGTTTGGGGAAGGGGGCAGGAGTGAGCAGGGGGAGGTGAGAGGGGATGGGAGAGAGGAGAGGGAGGTGGGAGGTGAGGCAGGAGGGGAGGGGTGGGGAGAGAGCAGGGGGAGGAGGGAGGTGATGGGAGTAGGCCAGGGGAGGCGGGAGGGGAGGGGAGTGGGCAGGGGGTGAGGATAGGCCAGAGAGCATGCAGGAGGCAGAAGGGATGGCTGCCTGTGAGCATGTGAAGGGGGGAGAAGTTATGTTTATGCATGGGGCAGAGGGTGGGGATGTGAGCAACCCGTATGCCATGTGGCCTGGCACTGTGTTGTACAATGAGCCCCAGACAGCTCACGTGGATGGCACAACCCTGTAGCACACTGCAGACACAGAGGGCATGGGGGACCAGGGCCATGCTGCCCATGCATGGCCCCTAGAGCTCATTGCATGGGTCACCTGAAATGGGGACATTAAATGGGAGTGGTGTGGTTGGATTCTGGAGTGATATGCAGACATTGACACTACCGCAGGGGTGATAGATGCCTGGCATGGTCACCCAGTGAGGGTGGTGGGTAGATGGATAGGTCACACCTGCAGGTCAGCATTGGATAAACACTGCTGCTCATCTGAGGGGGACACTGGGACAATGGTGCCTGACATTGCAGGGATGGCCTGATGAGCAATATTGTCTTTCATTACTACCATGATGCTATGTTTGCTATGTAGTACAGCAGGTGTGGTGCAGTGGCAATGTTGGCCTACACCTCTCATTGCCATCAGCTGTGTGTGGTCTTTGCCCTCCTCTGCCTCACCTTTCCTCCAAGGTTACCTTTGGGCCTACCTCTTCCCCTGCAGCTCGCATTCCTAGCAACACAATCACCATACTGCCATGACTCAAACATGCAGTGCACAACAGGCACAGATAACACCTACCTCATCTGTGGCAGCTGGGTTGTTGGATCCACCAGCGTGGGTCTCCAGGTAACGGATATTGCCATCGGGTAATGTGTAGCAATGTTGGTAATGGATCTGCTCATAGAACGGGTGCAGGCCCAGGCCTGAATGCTGTTTATGTGGCGCATGTCTATGGTTCAAGCCTGCGTAGCACCATACATGCAGACCTGTGACATATTCTAGGGAGGAGTAGCCTAGTGGTTGGGGCAAGGTACTTCAGGCTGGAAGGTTGGGGGTTCAAATCCCACTAGAGGACAGCAACCTTGGGCTGGAAGGACTGGGGTTTCTAGTCCCACAGATGCTCCTTGTGGTCTTGGGCAAGCCACTTAACCCTCCATTGCCCATGTTTCCTGTAAGTATTAGTGTATGTGTCTCATATCCCCGTGTGTTAAATGTATCCCCCAATTGTGTTGTGACCGCTTTGATTGAAGGATAAGGTGGTATACAAAACTGTCTAAATAAATAAATATTCTGGACATCTTTACATCTACACTGCTGCATTTCAAACCCATACATAACGTCCATCAACAGAAGGACATGCCCCCGTGGTTTGGACATGTCCTGGAGCTGCTGTTTCCATTTTCCTGGCTTATCCGCATCTGCCTATGCATTCTGCAATGGCCCCCAGCAAGTCAGCAAGAAAACACAACTTCAGTGATGGCGAACTGACTCTCCTCATAGAAGCCGTAACCGAAGACTTTGCAGCCCTGATGGGCACAGAGGAGTGCAAGCTCAGTGCCTGTGAGTGGCAGTACAGAAGCTGGGCATCTGTTGGTGGATAAATGTCATCCACTACAACAATGGTGAGACTGGAGACCTGAAGCAGAAGTGGCAGCAGGTACATTGTGACATGTGTGCGAAGGCACACAGTAGGGGCCCTAATGGTCAAGGGGTGTAGTGGACTGACCATGAGCAGCGGGTCCTGGCGATCCTCTGGCGCATGTCCTAGCACAGGGAGCCAGCACGGTGACCTCAGGGCGGGAGATGGGAAAGTGGTGGGCAAGGAGACGTGGGGGACGGCAGTAGTCCTTGTCTTGCAACTGGGTTTGTCTGCCTGGATTGTGTGTGCTCCAGTATTTCTGTGGTTGGGGGTTGGGGATGGGGGTGGTCTGCCATGGGCTGTGGGGAGGCACTTGGGTGTGTGGTGTGGGCAGTATGGTATTCTGGGGTGTAAATGGGGGGCCATTTGTGGGGTGGCATGGGTCAGGCAGGCCTGTGTATGTGGCATATTCACTGTGTATTTGTATCTCCAGTGTCTGCACATGAATACATGCTTTACATCAGCATCAGCCTGTTTCCATGTCTCTTTGTGCCGCATTCACCAGGGAAATACTCAGATGTATTTGTTTCCATGGTGCCTGCACCTTGACTGTCTGACGTTGTTTTTTGGTCTATCTCCCACCGTTATTCCATGTTTCAGTTGGTATAATTTGCATGTGTAGTCTCAGGCAGCCACACATACACTGTTACAATCAGAAGACAACTTGGATATCCCCGCAGGCATACAGGTAAATGGAGCTTACTCTGAGAAGGATGTTGCCAGTGGTGTGCCGCAGGTATCTGTCCTTGGTCTGATCCTTTTATCACCTTTGTTAGTGATATTGCAGAAGGGATGTTGGGTAAGGTTTGCCTCTTTGTGGATGATACCAAAATCTGCAATAGAGTAGACACCCAGGAAGGAGTAGATAACATGAGGAGATATCTAGCTAAGTTTGAAGAATGATCTAGAATATGGCAGCTGGGATTTAATGCTAAAAAATTCAGGGTCATGAATTTGAGCTGCAAAAATCCAAAGGAGCAGTGCAGTGTGGGAGGAGAAATGGCCAGCAGAAAAAAAGGAGGTGATAGTGCCTCTGTATAAGTCTCTGGTGCGATCTCATTTGGAGTATTGTGTGCAATTCTGGAGACCAAAAAGGATATAAACAGGATGGAGTCTGTGCAGAAGGTGGCTACTAAAATGGTTAGTGGTCTTCATTATAATGCATATGGGGACAAACAAAGATCATAATATATATACATTAGAGGAAAGGCGGGATAGAGGAGATATGATAGAGATGTTTAAATACCTCCATGGCATAAATGTACAAGAGGAGAGCCTCTTTTGATTGAAAGCAAGCTCTGCAACAAGTGGACATAGGATGAGGGTGAAAGGTAATAGACTCTGGAGTAATATGTGGCAATATTTCTTTAGGTAAAGAGTGGTAGATGCGTGGAATAGTCTCCCAGTGGAGGTAGTAGAGACAAGGATAGTATCTGAATTCAAGAAAGCATGGGACAAACACAGAAGATCTCTAAAAAAAAAAGAGGACTGTAGTAGTTGATATGAAAGGGCAGACTAGATGAGCCATATTGTCTTTCTCTAATGCCTTGTAAATATGTATATATATTATACATATAAGAGTGGAGGTGTAGACTAGTGGTCCAAGCACTGGCTTGGTACCCAAGAGACCAGCATTTGATTCCCACTATCACGCCTTGGGCAAGTCATTGCCTCAGAAGAAAGGAATTGTTGAAAACATCTTTTATTCACGCCCCGGACCGCCTGCCTAAAGAATTTTTGTTGAAGTTAGCAACTTTGATGTTAACTAGGAATTATTTTTTGTCGGGGGGTGTTTTCTATCAACAAGTTAGGGGCATTGCTATGGGGGCGACGATGGCCCCCTCAATTGCTACATTATATATGGGTGAACCCCTCTATGAATAAAGATATCTCTGATTGTAAAATACTTATGGGCTCAAATATCCAACTAAGAACTTATACCATCTAATATTCATATGTAGATGCAGATAATTCAACAAAAATGAACCAGTGGTCTCAATTCAAAATTTTTTCAACACGGGATAACTTGTCCCAAAGCTGTAAACTCCGATTACATCAACGACCACATGTGCGGTTCATATGTCTGCTTGTTTGAGCTTTCATAAATGTAATAGAAATCAGAACTTATCTGTATGATTGAACTTAGTTTCAAATTGCAATAGATAGTTGTGCTGTTGTTAAACAGTAGTTGTATACCGTCCCCGACGTCACCTCTAAGGTACCAAATTGTTGCACGTTTCAGTTCTTCCTCAGGGGGTAAACATTTTTGAAAAACGGCACTATCTACAAAAAAGAATAATCACATTAAAAGTTGAACAGACTTATGTGGTAGATCATATGGAATAGTCCATGTAAAGCAACATAGATCTCACCTTCTTATCCAAAAACTGTCTTACAAACCAACATCAAGTGGAACATTCAGCGTGTTACATTGAAGCTTTCCAGCTTTCTCCAAAAAACGCCACGCATGCGGGGAAGAACCTGATGTTTTATAGGAGGTTAGGTTGACTTGATAATGAATTCACATGCACGCTCGCCACTCTATCATGTTGTTAAGGCCGCTAGGGATAACCGTTTGTAATCGATAAATCCATCGTTGTTCTAATAGTAGTAAGGTTTGTGCTCTTGATCTTCTCCCTGTGCCAGCCAATATTTTCTGTATTGCAAATACTCGTAACTTCTCAAATGAATGACGGTTTTGTAGACAATGAAGCACTATGGGGGCCTCTTGTACTTTACACCGGATCCTGCTACGGTGTTCATTAATTCTGACTCGCAGTGGACGTGTGGTATGTCCTACATATAAGAGGCCGCATGGGCATCTAATACCATAAATGACGTTGTCAGATCCACAAGTGGTGGACTGTCTCAGAACGTAGTGATGATCATGATAATCAAAACTGTCCACATTTTTCATAACTATACAAACATTACAGTTGCCACAGCTATGATGCCCCGGAGTACTAATGTGTGAAGATATGGGGTCTCCTCGTAATTTCGCTGGACTAAGGATTTCTTTTAAATTTTGTTGACGGGTCCACACACATCGGATATGTTTGTTAGATAAACCTGGTAGTGTGCTTAATACATTTTGATGTCTTTTTATAATCTGAATGATGTTTTTACTAAATGGAGAGTATTGAGTAATAAGATTTATATGTTCTTCTTCAACCAATAACATAGAAGCCTTCTCCTGATTTTGCAATAGCAAGGCTCTGTTGTTATAAAGGGCCCTTTTATAGGCTGATTTAACCACCACTGTAGGATACCCTCGGGCGTGGAAATCCTTCATCAATGCCTTAGCTTGCTTCTTATAATCTTGTGTACGGGAACAATTCCTTCTGTACCTGATAAACTTGGATAAGGGCAAGCTATCCCGTAACGGTCAGGTGTTGTTGACCTGGTCCTGGCCACCTCATTGCACACTCAGGGTGAGCACAGTACCCGCACGATGTAACGGTGTGTGGCTACTCTGTGCCAGTAAAACACCCGGTCAGTGCCCCCTACTAGGCCAAGGTGCTGTGTGGGTGCACCCGGTCACTTCCCCCAACAGGGCCGAGGTGCTGTGGGGGTGCATTCCCCATCTTGTGTCCATCTGCGGACAGCTAATTTGCATGTGCAGTGCATCATGGGTACGGGTGGCCTAACCCTATCCTGTTGACACCAGCAGACTGTCTGTGAGGTGACGTGTAGGCTATCTGCAGCCAGCCAGGGGCCTGCTTACAGCTATGGAGCTGTAGCCCAATGGTTACATCACTGCCTGTGCAGCCAGAGGTCATGGGTTTATCCCACAGTGGGGCCCTTTGGTAGGGCTGTCCACAGCTTTATTTTTATTTACTGTACATATGTCTATGCCGGCAAGACCACCCTCAGCTTACTATACCCATTAGGTGCCTCTGAGGGTGCTTCATAGGGCGCCCTGTAGGCCACCTTATGGTTGCCATCCCTATAGGGTGCACTATACATTATCCTGTGTCGCAACATACATGCTGCCCTATAGGGGTCATTCAAGGGTGCCTTGGCGAACAGTGCACTGTAACATGTGCCTTATGGGCCGCCGTATGTTAACATTCTGGGAGAGTGCGTTTGCTAGTAGTGATAACAAAATAAAATTATACAGCCTCCTACAGCACTCCACAACATAATACATACTGCCTCAGCAGGCATTTTTCACTGGGCATTGTGAGGAGTTGAACCCCTGATCCCTGCACCATTGGTCAGTGTTTTAACCATTGTGCTGTGGCTCTGTTCCTGTCCTTGTGCATCAGCGCGCCGCCTTGTGCCTATCAGCTTGCCGCCTTCTGCCGCCCAAGGGGACCAGTGCGCCGCCTTCTGCTGCCCAAAAATAACTGTGCACCGCCTTATGCCGTTCCAAATTACTTTGCCTCCTAAAACAATGTTAATCATTACAGTTACTGCCTCAGCTGTCCTTTGTCGTTGCACACACTGGGGGATTGAACCCATGGCCCCTGCACCATTGGTCAGTGTCTTCACCGTTGTACCACAGCTCTGTTGTTTTGTATACTCAGCAGCGCGCCACTTTGCCTTTCCATGCGCTAATGTCGACCCCCGCACATTAGCGCGACGCGCACACGTCCGGTTGCTTACTACCGTTTTTTTCTATTTTCTGCCTGAACCGCCCACTCCTTATATGGCACAGGCACACTAGCGCGGCCCCGCACGTTAGGAATGTTTAGTAAAAATGCCCCTTAGTGTTTGGACGCCCCGCACCCCGAAAGACAGGTTGTTTTTTTCCTAGGGACCTATTGGGAGATCCGGCCTTCTGTACTCTGATCCGCTCGGAGATCAAAGAATATTTTGAAAAGAACCTCCCCTCCGAGACTGCAGGCTGTGCCTGGTGGGAGGCTTTCAAGGCCACCATCCGGGCGCAGGTCACTAGTTATGTTATCCGTCGGGCTAAGCAGAGGAAGGTTGAGCTGGTTGGCCTTGAAGAGCAAATCTCCACTGGGGAGCGGCTACTGAGGAAGAAGGTAGAGCCCTGTGTGCTCTTGCGCCTGCAGAAACTAAGGTATCAGTATAATCTGCTTTTGAGCTCGGAAGTGTGTAAAGCTCAGCATGCGCAGGATGCGAGATATCATGTCGAGCACAATAAGGCTGGGAGGCTGTTGGCTTCTGTGCTTAGTCCCCCCAGGGAAAAAACTAGCATAGCGGCCCTGAAGTCAGGGACGCAGGGCCTGATTACGAAGAGTAGTGAGATTGGGGAGTGTTTCCGGTCCTTCTATCAAGACCTGTATGCCTCGGCGGGAGAATGTGAAGACTCGGCCTACCGAAATTTCCTAGAGAAACTGCCCCATCCTGTTCTCAGTACTCAGCAGGCGGAGGAGTTGGGTCTGCCTATAGAAGGGGTCGAAGTCCAAGTGGCCCTCAAAGATGCTAGGGCTGGTAAGGCAGCAGGCCCTGATGGTCTCCCAGCTGAATTTTACCAGGCTTTTCAGGAAGATCTCGTTCCCCAGATGGCCTGTTTTTTTCAAATGTTAGCGGAGCAAGCCCCGCGGATCGGAAGTTTCAACGCGGCTACTGTAGTAGTGTTGCCTAAAGACGGGAGGGATCCCCTTGACGTGGGCAGCTATAGGCCGATCTCGCTCTTAAACGCAGACTATAAGATATTTGCTGGGATCCTTGCTAGGCGGCTCTCGAAGGTTGTTTCGGGGCTAATACACCCCGACCAGTGCGGGTTCCTTCCAGGGAGATCGACTGCAGATAATGCTCGCCTTCTCATAGATCTTTTCGCTTTGACTCGGTCTCATGAGATCCCCCTGGTTGGTCTCTCGCTGGATGCCGAAAAGGCTTTTGATAGGCTCGAGTGGGCCTTTATGTATCGGGCCCTACAGTGGTTCGGCTTCGGGGCATCGTTTACCAATTTGATTAAAGTATTGTATGTCGATCCACAGGCGCGAATTTTAGTGAATGGAACTCTGTCTTCTCCTTTTGTTTTGCAACGCGGGACGAGGCAGGGCTGCCCCCTTTCCCCACTCCTGTTTAATCTTGCCCTCGAACCCCTGGCTATAGCTATTCGCCATTCTGAACAGATCCAGGGTATTCAAGTGGGGGACCTACGGATAAAACTGTCAGCCTACGCTGACGACCTTCTCCTCTTTGTCCAGCCAGATCAAGTCTGTGAAGTCCTTAGGGTCATGAGCGCCTATTCCGAAATATCCGGATATAAGATTAACTGGGGGAAGTCAGCCGCTTTTCCTATGAATAGGGCGACCTTTTCTTCTGTGTTAGGGGAGCATCCCTTTGTGTGGTCCTCTTTTGCCTATTAAATACCTGGGAGTCAGGTATTGTTTTTCGACTGAGGAGACACTTTCAAATAATTGTCAGATCATAGAGGACCTGCTCTGTACTTTCTCGGCCCGCTGGTCCCCCCTGTATTTGTCATGGTGGGGTAGAATGGAGGCCATTAAGATGGTCCTGTCTCCCAAGATAAATTATATTCTTGAGATGCTCCCAATAGATATGCCACCTCGGATGTACAAAGGTTGGGAGCGGCAACTGACACGGTTTCTGTGGGCAGGGAAGCCCTCCAGAATAGCGATAGCCAAACTTAAAGCGAGTAGGGAGCAGGGCGGGGTGAACTTTCCTGATTTTAGGGCGTATCACCAGGCTTTTCTACTAAAGCAGGGAGTGCAGTGGTGTTCATCGGTCGCCACTGAGTTCGACCCAATCTGGTTGGCAGTGGAAAGGAGATTAATCCCAAGGGTCCCTCTCCAGCTTGCACTAGTAATGAAACTCCCGGCGAATCTTATGCTTTCTTCCACTTTTTCAGCCACGCAACGGGCCGCAGCGGGCCTTGCAGAGGTGCTCGCATCGGAGAATCCCGTGTCCAAAGATTTTCCTATTTGGTATAATCCTAAGCTAAAGATTGGTGGCAAGACGATCTCCTGGCGGAGCTGGCAGGACAGAGGCATCTGGACGCTTGGTCACCTCATCCACCTCCACGGTTGGAAAACCTGGGAGGCACTTGCTAGAGAGTTTGAGCTGCCTGACCAGTGCCGGTTTCAATGGGTCCAGTTACAAAGTTGTCTTAAGCAGGCAAAGATTTCTGGTGCTAGCCTAGCAGAGGACTGGGGGCTCCGACGGGTGCTACTTACTTGCGCTGAAGGGCCAGGGACCGTATCCAAATTCTATGCAACTCTTAGAGAAGTGTGGTCTGCTTCGTTAACCGGCCTAAAAAGAGCTGGGAGGCGGAGATAGGCTTTTATATCCCGCCCCATTTATGGGCCACACTTTGGTCCAGGGCCAACAGGGTCTCCAGTGCTGCAGCGATTACTCAATCTTTGTTCTTTTTCTCCCATAGGGCGTTTTTGATGCCCAGTCGTCTCTCCCGTTGGGCTCCTGGAGTAGAGGCGCAGTGCTGGTCGTGTTCAACGTCTCTAGGCACCTTGAAACACATGCTATACGAATGCCCAAGAGTACAGCAGTTCTGGCGAGAGGTATGGGATAAGATTCAACGGATTCTCTCCTTTCGGGCTCCTCTAACATGGGACCTAGTTTTCCTCAGGTCTGCCAGCCCGATGTTGCCCGTCTCGAAAGAGAAACGTTTTTTGTTTAACTTTTTGGTAGCAGTTGCTCTCAAGTTGATCCTGATTTGCTGGAAAAATGCGGATAAATTGGAGAGCATCCATTGGTGGAACTCAGTTTCTCTTTATGCTAGCTATGAGCGGGCATGGGCTTCTGGCCAGCGCAGGAGGAGCCTGAAGGGGAGAAGCGTCCTCCCTCCGGATCCCGGGAATAAGTGGGAATGCCTGGACGCCTATGCGATGTTGGCTGCTGTATCTTTCCGTGGTTAGTGTCCTGCTGGGCAATCTCTGGGCCTGATTGTTGGTTGGGTAATTTAATTGATTTGTAGGTCACTGATGTGGGGTCATTGTTCGTTATGTTGTCTAGCTCTGTATAATTCCGGATTGTTGTTCGGGTCAATGGAGGCTGGGAGGGTGGATGGGAAGGGGTTGGGTAATGTTTGTGTGTGTTATTGTTGTTGTGTTTTGAAAAATTTAAATAAACAAATTTAAAAAAAAAAAAAAGGAAAGGACTAGTCATATTCACTTTTGCCACCTGTGTTGTAACTTACTTGTGGTGCCCAGAAGCATATTACTTTGTAATATATAGCAGATTTTAATAATAATTGTAAAAAAAAATATCATTGTAACAACTGTGCCTTTTTTTTAGAAATTCTGAAGCAAAATCTGACATATAGAGAGCTGTTTGGGGTTGTAGAGATGCAACATCTCAGTGAAAGTTTAATAAAAGCAATATTTTACAGACCTGTGTGTCTGATGTATGTTTAAAGACTAGCAGGTACATCATGAGCAAAGATGAAATAGAAAGCAGATACATACATGGGTTGTGCTGAAATTAAGAGTCAACCTATGTTCTTCAGACCTTCAGTATTAAACAATACAGCTCCTTTTGTTTCAGGGTACTTGGAGAACAAAAGATACAATTTTAGCAATGGAAAATTAGTTGCCCAATGCTTTGGTTATTGCTTGCTTTTTTAACAAGCAGAAAGTGGTATATCACTCTTAACATTCACCAATAGAAACCTCAATTTTAAAAAGACTGATGACATTTCCATTGTACATCATAAGAAGGTCTCAGACAACATCTCAGCACTCAATCATGGGCCGACATTTGGTCCTTATGTAGTGCTTCCTTTGCATCAACGACCTCCTCACTGTACTGCCAACTCCATATGTACTTGACTCAATTCAACATACTACTTTGTTTTGTTCATTCAACATAAAAAACAAGTACTTAGCTGAATATTGTTGACTGTTATAGTATTGCTCTATTAGTTATATCACTCTTTCTCATGTCAATCCCTGAGAAAGAGTGATATAACTAATAGAGCAATACTTTTTTAACAAAGCAAATTTAGGGGGATGTTTACTAAAAACCGGAAATGTGCGCGCCGCAAAAGAGCGCACGGAAACGCGGCACTGAAACGCTAATAAACGCGTTTAAACGCCCCGCACACGTGCGTGTCATCCCCGCAAAGGTGCACGGCACACTAACGGGCCCCGTACAAGTGCGGGCCCACAAATGTCCGATAGAGGCGTGGAACGGCTAAAGGAGGGCGGAGGAAGGCTCCGGAGGGGCAGAGGGACGGGGTCAATGGGTGGAGAGTGGGAGGGGAGAGGCTCCCCGCACAGTATCGGGCCCGAATTTGCATGTAAAAACTACCGCGAGGGAAACACTCGCGGTAGAAAGCATTTAAAGGGAAGAGAAACCATTTCCGTCAGCAATGTACAGGAAAACCGGGGAAACCAGCAAAACGTGAGCAGTGTGATACATGTGCACAGCACAAAAGTGCAAATAAAAATAGAAAATGACCACAACAGAACTATTAAAAATAGTAATTCAGCCGGGGAACAGTTATAGTGATGGGCAAATACAGAAAACACACCCAGCAAAGCTCCAGAAAAAAGAAATGAATTTTGGAAGGGTTTACGGAGCGGAGACTCTTCCAAAAAACATTTCCTTTTGTGGAGCTTTCCTGGGAGTGTTTGCTATGGTTGCCCATTAATATCACTGTTGCCCAGCATGGTGATATTTTGTCCCCCATTTCCCGTGGTCATTTCCAGGGTTTATGTGCATGTTTGTCACCAGACAGGGTGCATATGCCCACAGTAAATTTGCGTAGAGCAGGGTTTGTGACTCCATCCTGCCAGGCTTACTACCTCCAGGGGCTGCACTATCTATGTAGCCATAGTGTGGTGCAGCGGACAGAGTCAGTAACTCAAGGGTCAGAGGTTCAAAGCCCAGCTGGGGCTCTTGCCAGCCCAGTCCCCATACTTTACCCACCACTAAACACAGATAGCACAGACACCCCTGTATTGCAGGGGACATAAGCATTGGGAAAACACCCATATTTTACCCAACAACGCACACACACCACAACAATGGGCATTACCCACAGCCAAGTACCCCAAATGCAGTCCCGTACTGCCACATTCCAATCAGGTCACCTGCTTTTTATGGGAGAAGCTCATGCCAGCATGTTGGCGGATGAGTACATGTGGTGCAGGGGGCAGTGGCTGCTAGCAACAGAAGACAGAGGCCTAGCCATGTGCAGGCTGGCACAGTCCACAGCAACAGACAGGCCCTGCCGGATCCACAGTCATGGACTATCCAGGGAATTCAGCCAAGCTGTGGCTATATGGTGGTGCAGTGCACACAGACAGTGCATGCAAGAACAGAAGGACACAGGTTCAAAGACCAGCTGGGGCTACCAGCAATCCCGCCCACACATTTTCCCCACAAATAAACAGTGACAGTAAGGACACACCTTTGGTGACAAGGACATATGCAATGGTAATACGTCTATCTTTTACCCCACTGAGCACAGACACCATGAACGGGGGCAGAACCTACAGCAGAATCCCCCAAATGCAGTCCTGGTGGGCCACACACCAGTCAGGTTCCATGCTGCCACTCATACAAATGCCTGTGCTGTATATCTATGCACCACCCCCATGGCATGTAGATGTAGCTCATGCATATTCATGAGGGACAGCAGGAAGACCCGAACAGTGTGATGCAAAACTGGGCTGGAGTGGGGAAGCGCTGCCATAAAGCAGCAGCCAACAGGGGCAGACACACCCACACCCACACCCACAGGCCCCATTGGCCAATGTCTCCTGTAGAGGCAGAACATTGGACCCTGCGTGCATCTCCCAATATCAGCACCTGCATACCTTAGCAATGTCACCCTACACCTGAGGTACACAGCTCTGAAATATTTGCTAAGAGTACAGGCTGATAGATATCCCTACGTTACGCACATACTGCTAGTTGACCCCATCCGAACAATCTGTTTGGTGTCTGCGGTGCGTGCTCCAGGCCTGGCCTCTGACGGTGTTCACCACCCTGGGGAGTGACCCCCAGCAGTACTGCGTACCATATCCATGCCTGTGCCGTGCCCAGGACCGGTGTGGTGGCCAAGGCTAATCACCCCCTCAATAGTAGCACAATGCTGGCATAGGTGTGGGAGTGTGTGTCTGTCTATACAGTGTGTGTTGGCTGCAAACACCTTCCCGAACCCACACTGCCAGCACTACTGCCAGTATTGGCCTGCCAATGTGCATAATGAGCAGCAATGTACCATGGGTATAGGTCAGACATGGTGGGCTGGCCAGGATGCATCTGCACAGGGCATAGGGCACTGGCTGTGACATTGTAGTGCCAGGCCACCACCTACACAGACAGGGTGACGTCTGTATGTGCTGCTGGGGGAGCACTCTCACCCTGAGTGTGCAGTGATGACAGCATGGCTAGGCACCCCCATAGTGCTGTGTTGTGTTTCTCTTTTGTGATATATATGGGTTTCCTGTTGGGGCCTCCTCACAGAACTCTCTGCTTGTGTGTGCTGCCACCCCAGTTTTGGGTGCATGCATTTCCATCAGGGCTAACCAGCAGACTGTTCACAGCTGGTATGTGTCTTGATGGAGTGCCTTGCAGGGTGCAGCGGCTGATGGCTTGCTGCAGGTGAATATCAGATAGTGCTGGGGTGCATCTTTGGATATCCAGGCCTAACGTCTGCCTGATATTGTGTTATGATGTGTGTGGAGCTGCTTGGACTGCCCTGTATGGTGTCTGTTCCCCAGCAGGACTGGGGTTTGATGGTCCACTTTGCTGCCATGGGGGGGAGGAAATCTGGTGGTGGTGGTGGTGGTTCTTTGACCACTTGGGGGTTTCCACTAACTGAGACAGACAGAGATATCCAACATGTTTCTGCAGCACCTTCCTATCTCACAGGTTAGTACTGTTTTGGAGCTCTGTCATGGCCTCATCCAGCCATGGCTGGTGTTGTGGACCTGGACCTGGTCCTGGCCGCCATATCACACCCTCAGGTGAGCACAGTACCCGCACAATGTGACGGTGTGTAGCTACTCTTTGCTGGTAGTCCACCCGCTCAGGACCCCCTACCATGCCGAGGTGCTGTGTGGGTGCACATGGACAATTCCCCCTACCAGTCCGGGTAGCTGTTGGGGTGCATTCCCCATCTTGTGTGCATCTGTGGACAGCTGATTTGCATGTGCAGTGCATCATGGGTATGGGTGGCCTAACCCTATCCTGTCTACAACAGCAGACTGTCTGTTGGGTGACGTGCAGGCTCTCTGCAGCCAGCCAGGGGCTTGCTGTCAGCTATAGAGCTGTAGCCCAATGGTTACGTCACTCCCTGTACAGCCAGAGGTCATGGGTTTGAACCCACAGTGGGGCCCTTTGATAGGGCTGTCCACAGCTTTATTTTTATTTACTGTACATATGTCTATGCCTGCAAAACCACACACAGCTTACTATACCCATTAGGTGCCTCTGAGGGTGCTTTATAGGGCGCCCTATAGGCCACCTTATGGTTGCCATCCATATAGGGTGCACTATACATTATCCTGTGTCGCAACATACATGGTGCCCTATAGGGGACATTCTAGGGTGCCTTGGCGGACAGTGCACTGTAACATGTGCCTTACGGGCATCCGTATGTTAACACACTGTGAGAGCGGGTTTACTAGTGGTGGGAAATAAAATATAAATGGAAGGCCTCCTACAGCACTCCTCACCATGATACATACTGCCCCAGCCAGCCTTGTTCACTGGGCACTGTGAGAGGTTGAACCCCTGGCCCCTGCACCATTGGTCAGTGTCCTAACCATTGTGCTGTGGCTCTGTTCCTGTGTTTGTGCATCCGCATGCAGCCTTGTAGCCATCAGCGCGCCATCTTGTGGCGCACTAAATTAACAGCGCGCCTCCTTATGCCGCACAACATGGATATGCCCCTAAAATAATGCCTCAGCAAGCTGTCTTCAATGGGCACTGTGGGGAATTGAACCCATGATCCCTGTACGAGTGGTCAGTGTCTTAACCATTGTGCTATGGCTCCTTTCCTGCTATTGGCACATCAGCGCGCCACTTCTCCCTCCCACTATTGGACTGCCCCCTCACACATCAGCGCGCTGCCTTCTGCCCACCGGCTCGCCGCCTTCTGTTGCCCACATTTATCAGCGCACCGCCTTCTGCCACCCAAATTTACCAATGCGCCGCCATCTGCCGCCCGCACTAAACAGTGCGCCGCCTCATGCAGTAATAAAAATAACAGTGCGCCGCCTTCTGCCGCCCAAAATTAATATGCCTCCTAAGCACTTTTGCCCATAAATGTTGGTGCCTCAGCTGGTCTTTTTTGTTGAGTGCAATGGGGGTTTGAACCCCTGGCCCCTGCACCATTGGTCGGTGTCTTCACTGTTGTACTACGGCTCTGTTGTTTGGTTTTGCAGCAGCACCCCACTTAGCCTTCCCACGCGCTAATGTGGGCCCCGCACATTAGCGCGACGCACACACGTACGGTCCAGTTTTTTGCTTTTTTCTGCCTGGCCCGCCCACTTCTTATATGGCACCAGCACACTAACGGGGACCCGCACAGCAACGGAGTTTAGTAAACATACCCCTTAGTCTTGTATGAAATACTCTGAGATCTGTAATATCCATGGAAGGAATGTAATTTTGGATTAAAATCTTATCTAGAAAGGCAGACTAGGTTGCAGTGTACTCTGATCACATTGCAGGGGCAATATCTCACAACTAAAGGGGTTGGCAAATGGGATCCTGAAGCGCCAAAAGCTTGTTGGTTTTCAAGATAATCACCCTGAATATGCATGGGACATATATGCATGCACTGCATCCATTATATGAAGATGCATATCCTGAAGTCCTGAAGAGACAACCAGTTTGCAGTTCTCAAGGACCAGGAGTTGCCTATGCCTGCATAATTATCAAATTTCTACTTGTTAAGCCTGCTCTTACAGAAGTGATCCTATGCATGAAAATGAACATGTAGTAAAAAGATCTAGAGCAGTAGTTCTCAACCCAGTCCTCTGGGACCCCAGGTCAGTCAGTTTTCAGGATATTCACAATGAATATGCATGAGATAGATCTGCATACAATGGAAGCAGTGCATGCAGATCTATCTCAAGCACATTCATTGTGAATATCCTGAAAACCTGACTGGCCTGGGAGTCCCAGAGGACTGGGTTGAGAACCATTGACCAAGAGGTAGAGATTCAACCATAGCTATTACTTAAGTTTAAATGGATAACTTATCATTTTAAATTTATATAGGCTTTAAGTCTGGAAAGGGAGACCTTCCTTACCTCTTCTTGAAGGTTCTGAAGGGTGGAGGAAGAAATTTTTTCCAGAGTGAATTAGTAGTGCAAATAGTTCATCTATTATTTTCACAGGCACAAAAAAAAGCAAAAATATAAACATGTAAAATGCAAAAATAAACATTGGATTCTTGCCTCTGAAGCCGCCATCTTGATACCCCTTTTCCTTTCGGTCAGCACATGAAATTCTCTGGACAGGATCTTCAAAACATCGTCATGCCCTCTGGGATCTGAAAGTAGATTTCACCTCCACATACCTTGTGGGTTCCCTGAACTCAGGGGACTCCTATTTAGCAATCTCACTGACCAAGACTGTGCTTTCCAAAAATCCCCAATGTCTCTCAGTACCAAAACCCTTGTTGGACATCTTCTTTTCCTGAACTTCCACTGGTAAAAAGCCCATCAGTAAATGCTTCTTGCTAAAAGTTCTCTCCCTCAGCTATTCCCACTCATCATAGGGCTTCAGCAAAATTCTTCAGCTGTCAGTCCTCTCTCTCAGTTCTCTTATCCTGTCATATTCTCCATGAAGTTTTCAACTCAACCTATTAATAAGGAAAAAAGGAGAAAAAATCCAAACTCTGCCTGTCTTCCTTGTTCCAATTCCGTTTCCTGGTTCCAGACTCTGATCAACCCCTATACTTTTTATGCATGGCAGGAAAAAGCTTAGTGCCTCACTTTTTATAGTCTCTCTTTTTCATTTGCCCCAAGCATACTTTGGTATTTCAGGGTCCAACACTTCACAAGGCCTGAGACTCCCAGTTGGAGAGCATCACCTGCATCTGATAGTCATTAAAGAGGAAAAAAGGACAACTTTCCTTTGAAAACACTGTTATTAATTTGTCTGATATCTTAACTGGTACATTCTAGTGATAAGAACCAACTAGAAACTAGGAAACTGCATTTGTGAATGCATATTTGATTCATTTGGGTGGCTAAATATTTAAAATGTACAAAAATCACTTGTGCATATATATGCCTATGAATTAATGTGCAAATTTTTGCAAAAATGAAATGAGCACCTAAAAAATGATTAGGTCAAATGAACACAAAACAAGTTGAAAAGTATATACTTGCAATGTAATACAATGGTGTGTTTCCCTTATTTGTACAATCAAGCATGTGGTGGTGCATGTGTGTGTGTGCTTGCCCGCGTGCATGAATGTTAGTGCACATGCATGTCATGGAATGCATCAAGGGTATGTGCATGTGTGTCATGGGAAATGTTAGTGGGTACATGTGTTTTGGTGTGATGGGGAGTGTTAGCGAGTATGTGCATATACATCTATATGTGTGTCATGGAAATTTTGCATGCGTCTGTGTGTGAATGTGTAATGGGGAATATTAGTGCGTGTGTGCACAGGGCTGAATGAGTGTTAAACTATCCTTTAGGAAGTGGAACTGCAGAGTGAGGGAGAGGTTGGGCTAGAGTTGGGTATGAACTGTTTAAAATGGCACTGTAGTGCTCCAAACACTCACACATATCTTGTTTCATGTACATTTATTATACAAATATACTCTTAACTCTCTTCTTCCTCCTTATCCTCATGGAGCAGTGTTAGTGAATGAGGGCTGGGGGTTTAGCACTGATGGAGGCTGGAGATGAAGGATCGCTGGGTTAGGGATCAGGAGAAGGGTAGAGAAAATGTGGCCCTCTCTCTTTCTCTCTACTCTCCCCATGCTAGGGTTGCTAGCTGGCTTGACGAGCTTGATCCAGTCCTGGGTTTGCCCCATTGCATGCAGGGACTTGTATTCTTACTTTTCTCATGGTGTTCAATAGAGAAATCAGAGCTACATAGCCATGCCTGCAATGGGGTGAACCCAGGACTGAATATAACTTGTCAGGCACATATTGAGCCAGCTGGCAACCCTACCTCCTGCTCCTTTTTCTTCCTCTCTGCCTTTGTTATATCCTCCATCCTCAGACTACAAGTTTCGAAGCCCAATTACTGGTACTCATTGAGCCTGCCATGATAGTAACTAAATTATTTATTTATGACCTCTCATTGGATTATCTAAAATCTCTCATACTAAGAACACCAGATAACCAGCCAAGGAGAATCAATACACAGTTTACCCTTGCTATCCCTCCTAAGAACATGAAAAGTACAAAGTTGGCTTCAAAATGGGCCTTTTTCCTATATATCCCAAAGGTATGGAATACTCGAGTCCCAGCCAATCTCCGATCCATATCTGACCTCAAAGACTTCCGTAAGAACGTAAAAACACACTTGTTCATTGAACATTTTGATATATCTGTTACTTAATAAAATGACATTTCAACCTTTTCAGACTTTGATTTATTGGACATCAATTCAAACAAAAGAAATGGATAGTGAATTGATTGCCATTATTACAAAGATAGCCATGAAGGGGGAAGTGATCATATTGGGTGAATTTAATCTACCTGAAGTAGATTGGAGTATTCGTTCTGCAAATCTGGAAAGAAGTAAAAAAATTGTGGATGCCTTCCAAGATGCTTTACTTAGACAAATGGTGATGGAACCAACTAGGGAGAGATTGGTGCTGGATTTAGTGCTCACCAACAGAGATAGCATGTTGAATATCTAGATGGGTGCCCATTTGAACAGCAGCAATCATCACATGGTGTGATCTGAGATAAAAACCAAGGTAGAATCCAATTATAGCAAGCTCAAAGTCCTAGACTTCAAAAACACTGGCTTCACTAAAATGGCATGTACCTGAAGGAGGAGTTGGCAGGGTAAGAGGGGATAAGGGAAGTGGAATTGCAATGGGCTAAACTAAAGGAGGCAATAAAAGGGACAACAGACATGCAAGGAAAGTAAATAAAAACAAGAGGAAAAGGAAACCTATTTGGTTCTCCAAAGAAGTGGCTGCACAAATAAAGGTAAAAAAACAGCTTTCACAAAATTAAAAAGTTCACAAACAGAGGAACACAGAAAAGAATACAGGATCAAACTAAAAGAGACAAAAAGAGAAAAAAAGATAACAAAATCAAAGGCAGAAGAAAAGAAGGCTAAAGATGTGAAGTGTGGCGACAAAACGTTTTTCAGGTATATTCGGGAGAGGAGGAAAATCAGAGGTGGAATTGCAGGACTCAGAAGTGCTGGGAACTGATTTGTGGAAAGTGACATTAAAAAAGTGAAAATGCTAAACAAATACTTCTGCTCTGTTTTTACTAGAGAAAATCCTGCAGAAGGGCCACCTGTGACTGACAAATATACAAATGGGAATGGAGTAGATATTACAACATTCACAGAAGATGATGTGTTAGAACAGCTTGCAAAACTGAAAATGGCGAAGGCCATGGGACCAGATGAGATACGTCCCAGGATACTGAAAGAGCTCAGAGAGGTTCTTGCAGGGCCGCTAAAGGATATTTTTAATAGATCCTTGGAGACAGGAGAAGTTCCACAGCACTGGAAAAGGGTTGATGTGGTGCCTCTTCACAAAAGTGGCAGTAGGGAAGAAGTGACAATCTACAGGCCAGTAAGTCTTACCTCGGTGGTGGGAAAAGTAATGGAGGCACTCCAGAAAGAGTGAATAGTGGACTTCCTAGAAACCAACAGGATGCATGATCCAAGGCAACATAGTTTAACAAAGGACAATCTTGCCATACAAATCTGATTGAGTTCTTTGGGTGACCAGAGAACTAAATCAAGGGCACGTGATGGATCTTATCTACCTCAATTTCGGCAAGGCCTTTGATACTGTTCCTCATAGGAGGTTTATCAATAATCTCAACAGCTTGGGGATGGATCACAAGGTGGTGAACTGGGTCAGAAATTGGTTAACTGACAGACGACGGAAGGTGATGGTAAACAGAACTCACTCAGATGAAAGGAAGGTGATTAGCCGGGTGCCATAGGGTTAGGTCCTGGGACCTGTTCAATGTATTTGTGAGTGATGTTGTTGAAGGAATAAATAAAAAAGTATTTTTTTTGCAGATGACATGAAAATTTGCAATACAGTGGACTCCCCTGAGGGAGTAGATAACATGAGGAAAGATCTACAAAAGCTGGAAGAATGATCTAATGGTTGGCAGTTAAGATTTAAAGTGAAGAAGTGCAGTGTCATGCACTTGGGAAGCAGAAATCCAAGGGAATTGTATGCGATAGGGGGCAAATGGTTGGTGTGCATGGACCAGGAGAAGGACCTTGGAGTGATTGTTTCTGTGGATCTCAAGGTAGCGAAAAAGTGTGACAAGGCGGTGGCAAAAGCCAGAAGGATGCTGGGCTGCATACAGAGAGGAATTACCAGCAGAAAGGAAGAGGTACTAATTCCACTGTACAAGTCACTGGTGAGGCCTCACTTGGAATATTGTGCTCCGTTCTGCAGATCATATCTCACAAAGGATATAGAAAGGCTAGAAACAGTTCAGAAGAAGGCGACCAAAATGATTTGGAGCCTGCGTCAGAAGACTTATGAGAAGAGACTTGAATACCTAAATATGTACACTCTGGAGGAGAGGAGGGACAGGGGAGATATGAGTCAGACCTTTTAATACTTAAAGAGTATTAATGAACAAACAAACTTCTTCCAAAAATGGGGAAGCTGTAAAACCAGAGGGCATAACATGAAGCTGCAAGGGGGTAAATTGAAAGGCAATGTCAGGAAATACTTTTACATTGAAAGGGTGGTGGATGCTTGGAATGTCCTCCCGATGGAAGTGATGGTGGCAAATACAGTGACAGAATTCAAAATGGCATGGGACAGACACAGTGGATCTCTTTATAGCAACAGGATCAAATCAAAATAAACATAACTATCTCTTAGATCTCACCAAATAGGGGTGACCTACACCGAGCAGTGGGTATACCCCTAAACAAAGGCATGGGGAGGGGTGACCTGCACGGTGTGGCAGGTGCAACTACTCTTGCCGCCTTGCTGGGCATACTAGATCAACCATCCTGGTCTTTATCTGGCATCATATACTATGTTATTTTATAATAATATTACTACAGTTCTTGCAACCACTCCATCCATGTAACCTCCTCTTCTGAATCCTCCCTTTGCCTTTTGTAACTTTCAACTTGTAAATAGTTAATGATAATTCCCATGTGAGATGACTTCAGTTAGTGTCTATTCTTAGTGCCTATTAGGTTAAATATAATTTACTCTGTTACTGCTTTACTAACTGTTCCATGTACTAAGTCATCACTGTTTTACTGACTGTTCCATATATAATATGGTTCCAGTGTTGCCTGTAAACTGCTTTGACATTCTGAAAGGCGGTAGAGAAAAGCAGTTACATAAATAAATAAAGGGGTATGTTTACTAAACCACGCAATTGTGCGGGGCGCACTTCAGCGTGCGCTAACGTACCTTAGCGCACGCTAATAGTGCATTTTTGTGCCCCACACATGTGCGCGCTGCACTAACGGGCCCGCACAAGTGCGCGGCGCGCTGATGTGCGATAGAGGCGTGGAAAGGCATTCTGAGGACGGAGGAAGGCTCCCGAGGGGCGGAGGGACGGGGTCAATGGGTGGAGAGTGGGAGGGGAGAGGCTCCCCGCACAGGAGCGTGGCTGAAATTCAAACTAAAAAATACCGCGAGTGAAAACCTCGAGTTAGAGCCGATTTAAAGGAAAGAGAAACCATTTCCGTCAGCAATGTACAGCAAAACCGGGGAAACCACCTAAACGTGAGCAGTGTGATACATGTGCACAGTACAAAAGGGCAAATAAACCTCAAAAATGACCTCGAAAAAAGGGGAAAAAAACATAACCAAGCTGGCCAATAGTGATATCAATGGGCAACATTAAAAAACACTCCCAGGAAAGCTCCAAAAAAAAGAAATGATTTTTGGAAGAGTCTACGGAGCGTAAACCCTTCCAAAAATCATTTCTTTTTTTTGGAGCTTTCCTGGGAGTGTTTTTTAATGTTGCCCATTGATATCACTATTGGCCAGCTTGGTTATGTTTTTTTCCCCTTTTTTCGAGGTCATGTTTGAGGTTTATTTGCCCTTTTGTCTCCATACAAGGTGAATGAGACCACAGTAAAATTGTGCAGAGCAGGGTTTCTGACTCGTTCGGCCAGGTTTCCTATTTCCAGGGATTGCACTGCCTCTGGGGCTACAGTGTGGTGCAGCGGACACAGCCAGTGCTTGCAGGACAAGAGGGGCACAGGTTCAAATCCCAGCCAACCCAGCCCCCATATTTTACCCACCACCAAACAGAGATAGTAAAGACACTCCTTTATTGCAGAAAACATAAGCATGGTTCAAACACCTATATTTTACCCTACACCACACACACACCATAACAATGGGCATTACCTACAGCTGAGTCCCCCAAATGCAGTCCTGGAGTGCCACAACTCAATCAGGTCATATGTTGTTTCCAAGATAAGGACATGTCAGCATGTTGGCGGAAGGGTACAGGTGGTGGAGGGGCAGTGGCTGCTAGCCACAGCAGACAGTGGCCTAGCCCTGTGCAGGCTGGCACCATCCACTGCAACAGACAGGCTCTGTCAGATGTACAGTCATGGACTCCCCAGGGAATGCAGCACATCTGTAGCAACACAGTGGTGCAGTGCACACAGACAGTGTGTGTGCAAGAACAGAAGGTCACAGGTTCAAAACCTAGCTGGGGCTACTGCCAATCCAGTCCACATATTTTTCCCACAACTAAACCGTGTTAGTAAGGACAAACCTTTATTGCTGAGAACATATGCATGGTTAATACGCCTATATTTTACCCCACCGAGGACAGACACCATAAACAGGCGCATTACCTAGAGCAGAGTCTCCCAAATGCAGTCCTGGAGGGCCACACACCATTCAGGTTCCATGCTACCTCTAATAAAGATGCCTGTGCTGCATATCTATGCACCACCCCCATGGTATGCAGATGTAGCTCATGCATATTCATGAGGGACAGCATGAAAACCCGAACAGTGTTTGACACACCAGGACTGGAGTTGGGAACCTCTGCCGTAAAGCAGCAGCCAACAGGGGCAGACACACCCACACCCACAGGCCCCATTGGCCAATGGCTCCTGGAGAGGCAGGACATTGGGCCCTGCGTGCATCTCCCAATACTAGCACTAGCATACCTTAGCAATGCAACCCTACACCTGGGTATATGGTACACAGCTCTCAAACATTTGCTATGAGTACTGGCAGATAGAAATTCCTACGTTAAGCACAGTTTGCTGATTGAGCTCCATCATAACAATCATTCTGATGTCTGCGGTGTGTGCTTCAGGTCTGGTCTCTGACAGTGTTTACCACCCTGGGGAGTGACCACCAACAGTATTGCATACCATATCCATGCCTGTACTGTGCCCAGGACTGGTGTGGTGGGCATGGCTGCTGAACTCCTCTATAGTAGCACAATGCTGGCATAGGTGTCGGAGTGTGTGTCTGTCTATACAGTGTGTGGTGGCTGCAAACAGATTCCACAGCCCACACTGCCAGCACTGTTGCCAGTATTGGCCTGCCAATGTGCATAATGAGGAGCAAGTGTACCATGGGTATAGCCCGGACAGGGTGGCCTGGCCAGGGTGCATCTGCACAGGGCATAGGGCACTGACTGGGACATTTTAGTGCCTGGCCACCACCTACACAGACAAGGTGACCTCAGTATGTCCTGCTGGGAGATCACTCTCACCCTGACTGTGCAGTGATGACAGCATGGCTAGGCACCCCCATAGTGCAATATAGTATTTCTCTCATGTGATATTTATGGGTTTTGTTTTGGGGGTCCAGTCACTCACTTATCTGCTTGTTGTGTGTACTGCCATCCCAGTTCTGGGTGCATGCATTTCCACCAGGAACATGCACAATGGATTAACTAGCAGACTGTTTGCAGCTGGTATGTGTCTTGCTGGAGTGCTGCAGGAGAATATCAGATAGTGGTGGGGTGCAGCTTAGCATATATAGGCCTAATGTCTGTCTGCTATTGTGTTTATGGTTATGTACAGAGCTGCATTAACTGCCCTGAAGGGTGTCTTTTCACCAGCAGGACTGGGGTTGACAGTCCCTTCTACTGCCACCATTGCAGGGAGGTAGAATGTGCATCTGTTGATGGGAGACCCTGTTTGCCACCCTTGGCCCTGGAGAGGAGGGAAGGAGGAGAGTGGTGGCGGTGATCATCCTCCAGAGGTTCCATAGAAACAACACCTGACTGAGACAGACAGATACATCCAAGGTGTAATCAGCAGAAAATACCTATCTCACACATTAACACTGCTTTCTACCTGCATCATGGAAGGTGCTGTGTTCCTGGTGCTGGGTGCCTCACTGCACCCTCAGGGTGAGCACAGTACCCGCACAATGTGACGGTGTGTAGCTACTCTGTGCCAGTAAAACACACGGTCAGTACCCCCTACCAGGCCGAGGTGCTGTGGGGGTGGACATGGTCAGTTCCCCCTACCAGGCCGAGGTGCTGTGGGGGTGCATACCCCATCTTGTGTTTATCTGTGGACAGCTGATTTGCATGTGCAGTGCATCATGGGTACGGGTGTGCTAACCCTATCCTGGTGACCACAGCAGACTGTCTGTGTGGTGACATGCACTCCCTCTGCAGCCAGCCAGGAGCTTGCTAGCAGCTATAGAGCTGTAGCCCAATGGTTACTTCACTGCCTGTGGTGTCAGAGGTCATGGGTTCAAACCCACAGTGTGGTTGTTTGATAGGGATGCCCTAAGCATTATCTATTTTTAATGTACATTATTGCTGCCAGCAAAAACACCCTCATTGTACTGTACCCATAAGGTGCCTCTGAGGGTGCTTTATAGGGCGCCCTATAGGGCACCTTATGGTTACCGTCCATATAAGGTGCACTGTACATTATCCAGTGACGCAACTTATAGGGTGCCCTATATGGGACATTTTAGGGTGCCGTGGCGGACAGTGCAATTTAAAATGTGCCCTCTGGGGTACCCTATGAGGCGCCTTATGCAGCACCTTATGTTACAATACTTTGAGGGTGTGTTTGCTGACAGCACTAATTAAAATAAAAATAAAATGCCCATACAGCAATATTAACTATAACAGGTAATGCCTTAGCCAGCCTTTTTCATTAGGCACAGTGGGGGATTGAACCCCTGACTCCTGCATCATTGGTCAGTGTCTTAACCATTGTGCTCCACAGCTGCTCCTTCTTGTATGTCTGCGCACCTACTTATGCTTTTCATTCCTTAAACTGCACAGTGCTGTCATCAAAAACAGTGCTATGACCTTGCGGTAACTCATACGGAACCCTATAAAGCGCCCTATAAGCAACATTCTAGGGTGCCTTGGCAGACAGTGCACTTTAAAATGTGCCTTATGGGGCGCCTTATGTTAACACGCTTTGAGAGTGTGTTTGCTAGTAGATGTAATTAAAATATAAATAAAAAGCCTCCTAAAGCAATCTTCCCCATAATAGGTAATGCCTCAGCCAGCCTTGTTCATTGGGCACTTTGGGGGATTGAACCCCTGATCCCTGCACCATTGGTCAGTGTCTTAACCATTGTGCTGTGGTTCTCTTCCTGTGCTTGCATATCAGCGCGCTGCCTTATGCCTTTCAATATTAAAATGCCTCCTAAAGCAATAGCTTGCAGCCTTATGCACATCAGCGTGCCACCTTATGCCGCCCAATATTGAAATGCCTCTGCCAGCCGTCTTCATTGGGCACTGTGGGGATTGAACCCTCGATCCCTGTACCATTGGTAAGTGTCTTAACCATTGTGCTGTGGCTCTGCTTTTCTGCTTGTATATCAGCGCACCACTTATGCCTCCCACGCAGCTTTCTCATGCGCTAATGTGCGGGGCGCACATGGGCGCCGCGCACCTTAGCGCATATTTAAATCACGTTTTTTCTTTTTCAGAAAGAAACGCCCACTCCTTATATGTCACCCGCACACTAGCGCGGCCCGCACATTACCAGGGTTTTAGTAAACATACCCCAAAGAGACTATTAAAGTGGCTTACATGGGAATGTTGTCCTCTGAGTCTTCTAGAAACTGAATAAAATCAAAATTTGATTGTGATTGCAAAATATCAAAACCTCCTAGAGACTCATCATCAATTTTTCTCCCAGTAAGATAGAACATTTTTGAAAATGAAATTACATTAGCATTTGACAAAGACAAAGGTGTATGTTTACTAAGCAGTGGTAGCGGTAGGACCCTTGGGAGCAGGAAAGGTCCATAAACCATCGGAGCCACAGCTCCAATATCATACTGAAGCTGTTACCGCTGCTTAGTAAACATACCCCAAAGTCTCTTTCAAATATTACGGAATAAGATTGTAGGAGCCAACAAATGAAATATAGGAAAATCTTACTGAGAATCACTGTGGAGATCGAAGTCAGTATGGAAAAAGTATGTTTTCAGCAGTGTTATGAATCTGGTAAAGGTGGTTTCAGAATGGAGTGCAGGTGGCAGCTAGTTCCATAAGGCGGGATCCAGGTAAAAAATGGCCAATTTCCGGGTTTGTTCCAGGTGTGCCTGAGTGACTTTGGGAAGGACTAAGCGGTTACATATTGAGTGAAAAAATATTTTCTCTTATTAGTCTTAAATAGGTTACACTGTAGCTTCATTGCGTGTCCCCTAGTCTTTCTATATTTTGATGGCATAAACAATTGGTCTGCGTTTACCCGTTCCACTGCATTCGTTAATTTATAGACCTCTATCATATCTCCCCTCAGCCGTCTCTTTTCCAGGCTGAAGAGCCCTAACCTTTTTAGCCTCTCTTCATAGGTGTATCCTTCCATCCCCTTTACCATTTTGGTGGCTCTTCTCTGTACCTTTTCTAATTATGCTATATCCTTTTTAAGATATGGCGACCAGAATTGCACACAATATTCAAGGTGCAGTCGCACCATGTGGTCGCACCATGGAAGGTTTCAAATTTGTGCTGGTTCACATCCTTTTTATGTCTGCTCTTTGCAGTGCATTCTTCAGGATCTGTAATATTGTGTCTTTCTTTTGGCAGTAACATCAGAGCGGTAACATCAGAGCGGATTACAATAAATGGGCTGCAGTATGTTGGAAAGGAACGCCAGTTAATAGATAGGAAAGCAGAGAGGACAGGGCCAACAGAGAAAGGATGGAAGAACATGCATATAAGTATACAAGAACAATCATAACAGATTAAGAGGTTCATGTAATCTGGTCCGGGGTTGGAGAGAGGTCAAAAGTGAGATTGAAGAAATGGGTCATTAAAGACAATGTAGTCATGGTTTCTTCTACTATAATGATCCAGGCTGTTTTCTGGAGTTTAAAAATACTCTGTCCTTAAGGTCCCATTATTTTTTTAAAGGCATTTTCTTACTTTTTGAGACATAATGGTGCTCATCAGCCATTGCCAAGGAAATTATTCTTAAAAGACTTTCTGTTCTATTAATATGTCAGCGGCCTGTCTGCTTTATTGGTTTTTCCAGAAGGACACACTATAGATCTGTGCAGCCTGGTACTAATTTAGTGAGTTGGATCTTGGCTGATGTTTGTTTGCAGCTGGTATGGAGACATTTTTATAAGGGGGCACATTCTTTTAGGTGCCAAGTATGCACATACCTGGGGTTATTCAGTCATTAGCTTGCCTTTGTGGGCACATACACGAGTTAATGACCTCTTATAAAATACTGGCCAGCTTTAAAGTATGCTTTGTTTCTGAGCAGGCATAAATGTCGGTGCCCACAAGCTAGCTCCTATTTCAGCAGGATTTGTGCTAATATTTTAAAAAGATACATAGGTGCCTACGTGTCTTTGTAAGAGAGGCTAAAAATAGGTGCCTTTTCTACCTCCAAACCTAGGCGCCCTGCTATAAATTTAACCTCAAAGATTGCAAGTTTCAAATTCCACAATCATTTTTACTCATGTCCTTTTACTGATTTTCAAAGGAAGAAGTGCACAGACACACTTTTACTTTCTTTTAACTCAGGTATATTTCCTGTCTAAAATAACATAGGGGTATGTTTACTAAAACCACGCTAATGTGCGGGCCGCGGTAGTGTGCGGGTGCCATATAAGGAGTGGGTGTTTCTTTCTGAAAAAGAAAAAACGGGATTTAAATATGCGCTAAGGTGCGCGGCGCCTATGTGCACCCCGCACATTAGCGCATGAGAAAGCTGCGCGGGAGGCATAAGTGGCGCGCTGATGTGTAAGCAGAAGAGCCAAGCCACAGCACAATGGTTAAGACGCTAGCCAATGGTGCAGGGATCAGGGGTTCCATCCCCACAGTGCCCAATGAAGACAGCTGGCTGAGGCATTACTCTAGGAGCCAGTTTAATATTGGGCAGCATAAGGGGGTGTGCTGATGGGCATAAGGCAGCACACTATTGCTTTAGGAGGCATTTTAATATTGGGAGGCATAAGGTGGCACGCTGATGTGCAAGCACAAGAACAGACCCACAGCACAATGGTTAAGACACTGACCAATAGTACAGGGATCAGGGGTTCAATCCCCCACAGTACCTAATGAAAAAGGCTGGCTGAGGTATTACCTACTATAGGGAAGATTGCTTTAGGAGGCAATTTATTTATATTTTAATTACTTCTACTAGCAAACGCACTCTCAAAGATGTTAACATAAGGTGCCCCATAAGGCAAATTTTAAAGTGCACTGTCCGCCAAGGCACCCTAGAATGTTGCTTATAGGGCGCTTTATAGGGTTCCGTATGAGTTACCGCAAGGTCATAGCACTGTTTTTGATGGCAGCACTGTGCAGTGTAAGGAATGAAAAGCATAGGTAGGTGCGCTGACATGCAAGGAGGAGCAGCAGTGGAGCACAATGGTTTTAGGCACTGACTGCTGATACAAGGGTCATGAGTTTGCTCCCCAGGGTGCCTAATACGTAAGGCTGGCTGAGGCATCAGCTTTGCAATGTACATTTTGTTTCCTGCAGCACTTTATTTTTATTTTATTAATTGCTGCCAGCAAACACGCCCTCACGTGCCGTAATTGAAAATGCCATATAAGGCACCCTATAAGGCACTCCATAGGGCACATTATAAAGTGCACTGTCCGCCATGGCACCCTAAAATGTCCCCTATAGGGCACCCTATAAGTTGCATCACAGGATAATGTATGGTGCACCTTATATGGACGGGAACCATAAGGTGCCCTATAGGGCGCCCTATAAAGCGCCCTCAGAGGCACCTTATGGGTACAATACGCTGAGGGTGTTTTTGCTGGCAGCAAAAATGTACATTAAAAAGAGATAATGCCTTGGGCAGCCCTATCAAATAACCCCACTGTGGGCTTGAACCCATGACCACTGGCATCATAGGCAGTGAAGTAACCATTGGGCTACAGCTCTATAGCTGCTAGCAAGTCTGTGGCTGGCTGCAGAGAGCCTGCACGTCACCACACAGACAGTCTGCTGTGGTCACCAGGATAGGGTTAGCCCACCTGTACCCATGATGCACTGCACATGCAAATCAGCTGTCCACAGATAAACACAAGATGGGGTATGCACCCCCACAGCACCTCAGCCTGGTAGGGGGTACAGACCGTGTGTTTTACTGGCACAGAGTAGCTACACACCGTCACATTGTGGAGGTACTGTGCTCACCCTGAGGGTGTGGTGAGGCGCCCAGCACCAGGTCCACAGCACCTTCCATGACTGAAAGAGGCCATGATGTAGGTCCAAAGCAGTGTTAATGTGTGAGTTGGGTAGTTTCTGCAGAAGCACCTTGGATATATCTGTCTGTCTCAGTCAGGTGTTGTTCCTATAGAACCCTAGGAGAATTAGCACCCTCCTCCTCCAGGGCTGAGGGTGGCAAACAGGGTCTCCCATCAACCGATCCACATTCTACCTCCCTGCAATGGTGGCAGTAGAGGGGACCATCCACCCACCCCAGTCCTGCTGTGGAAAAGGCACCCTTCTGGGCAGTCAAGGCAGCTCTGTATCTAACCCTAACACAATAGCAGTCAGACATTAGGCCTGTATATGCTAAGCTGCACCCCACCACTATTTGATATTCTCTTGCAGCAAGCCTTCAGCCACTATACCCTGCAAGGCACTCCATCAAGACACATACCAGCTGCAAACAGACTGCTAGTTAGTCCATAGTGCATGTTCCTGGTGGAAATGCATGCACCCAGAACTGGGATGGCAGTACTCACAAGCAGATAAGTCAGTGACTGGGCCCCAAATGAAAACCCATAAATATCACATGAGAGAAATACTATATAGCACTATGGGGGTGCCTAGCCATGCTGTCATCACTGCACAGTCAGGGTGAGAGTGATCTCCCAGCAGGACATACTGAGGTCACCCTGTCTGTGTAGGTGGTGGCCAGGCACTAAAATGTCCCAGTCAGTGCCCTATGCCCTGTGCAGATGCACCCTGGCCAGGCCACCCTGTCTGGGCTATACCCATGGTACCTTGCTCCTCATTATGCACATTGGCAGGCCAATACTGGCAACAGTGCTGGCAGTGTGGGCTGTGGAAAGTGTTTGCAGCCACCACACACTGTATAGACCAGGGGTGGGCACCTCCGGTCCTGGAGGGCCGCACACCAGTCAGGTTTTCGGGATATCCCTAATGAACATGCATGAGATATATATGCATTAGAGATATCCTGCCAACCTGACTGGTTTGTTGCCCTCCAGGGCTGGATTTGGAGACCCCTGCCTTACACCTCTGTCATTTAAGATTGTGAGTGGGCAAGATACAGATGTCCTAGACATCGAAAGGGTATATAGAATGTGTCACATTCCTCCTCGATTCTCACCACCACCAAAAGGTTGTCTAATAGACAATTTTTTGGTGGTGGTGAGAAGTGAGGAGGACTGTGACAAATTCTATCTAACCTTTTTGATGTCTTGGACATCTGCACCTTGTCCACTCACAATCTTAAATGACAGAGGTGTAAGGTAGGGGTCTCCAGATCCAGCCCTGGAGGGCCACAAACCAGTCAGGTTGGCAGGATATCTCTAATACATATATATCTCATGCATATTCATTAGAGATATCCCGAAAACCTGACTGGTCTGCGGCCCTCCAGGACCAGGTTTGCCCACCCCTGGTATAGACAGACACACACTCCGACACCTATGCCAGCATTGTGCTACTATAGAGGAGTTCAGCAGCCATGCCCACCACACCAGTCCTGGGCACAGTACAGGCATGGATATGGTACGCAATACTGTTGGGGGTCACTCCCCAGGGTGGTAAACACTGTCAGAGACCAGACCTGAAGCACACACTGCAGACATCAGAATGATTGTTATGATGGAGGTCAATCGCAAACTGTGCTTAACGTAGGAATCTCTATCTGCCAGTACTCATAGCAAACGTTCGAGAGCTGTGTACCGTATACCCAGGTTTAGGGTTGCATTGCTAAGGTATGCAAGTGCTAGTATTGGGAGATGCACGAAGGGCCCAATGTCCTGCCTCTCCAGGAGGCATTGGCCAATGGGGCCTGTCGGTGTGGGTGTGGGTGTGTCTGCCCCTGTTGGCTGCTTCTTTACGGCAGAGGTTCCCAACTCCAGTCCTGGTGTGCCAAATACTTTTTGGGTTTTCATGCTGTCCCTCATGAATATGCATGAGCTACACCTGCATACCATGGGGGTGGTGCATAGATATGCAGCACAGGCATCTTTATTAGAGGCAGCATGGAACCTGAATGGTGTGTGGCCCTCCAGGACTGCATTTGGGAGACTCTGCTCTAGGTAATGCGCCTGTTTATGGTGTCTGTGCTCGGTGGGGTAAAATATAGGCGTATTAACCATGCGTATGTTCTCAGCAATAAAGGTTTGTCCTTACTATCACAGTTTAGTTGTGGGAAAAACATGTGGACTGGTTTGGCAGTAGCCTCAGCTGGGCTTTGAACCTATGACCTTCTGTTCTTGCACACACTGTCTGTGTGCACTGCTTCACCGTGTTGCCACAAATAAGCTGCATTCCTTGGGAAGTCCATGACTGTACATCCAACAGAGCCTGTTTGTTGCAGTGGACGGTGCCAGCCTGCACAGGGCTAGGCCACTGTCTGCTGTGGCTAGCAGTTACTGCCCCCTCCACCACCTGTACCCTTCCGCCAACATGCTGACATGTCCTTATCTTGGAAAAAACATATGACCTGATTGAGTTGTGGTACTCCAGGACAGCATTTGGGGGACTCGGCTGTAGGTAATGCCCATTGTTATGGTGTGTATGCGGTGTAGGGTAAAATATAGGTGTTTGAACCATGCTTATGTTCTCTGCAATAAAGGAGTGTCTTTACTATCTCTGTTTAGTGGTGGGTAAAATATGGGGACTGTGTTGGCAGGAGCCCCACCTGGGATTTGAACTTGTGACCCTGTAGTCCTATGGGCACTGGCTGTGTCTGCTGCACCACACTGTGGCCACAGAGATAGTGCAGTCCCTGGAGATTTTTTTATTTATTTATTTAGACAGATTTGTATACCGCCTTATCCTTCAATCAAAGCGGTCACAGCATAATTGGGGGATACATTTAACACGCAGGGATATGAAACACATACACTAATACTTACAGGGAACATGGGCAGTGGAGGGTTAAGTGGCTTGCCCAAGACCACAAGGAGCATCTGTGGGACTAGAAACCCCATTCCTTCCGGCCCAAGGTTGCTGTCCTCTAGTGGGATTTGAACCACCGACCTTCCGGCCTGAAGTACCTTGCCCCAACCACTAGGCTACTCCTCCCTATAGGAAACCTGGCCGAACGGGTCAGAAACCCTGCTCTGCACAATTTTACTGTGGGCTCATTCACCTTGTATGGAGACAAAAGGGCAAATAAACCTCAAAAATGACCTTGAAAAAAGGGGCAAAAACATAACCAAGCTGGGCAACAGTGATATCAATGGGCAACATTAAAAAACACTCCCAGGAAAGCTCCAAAAAAAAGAAATGATTTTTGGATGGGTTTCCTGGGAGTGTTTTTTATTGTTGCCCATTGATATCACTGTTGCCCAGCTGTATTATAATTTTTTAGAATTTTGTTGTGGTCATTTTCAATTTTTATTTGCTATTTTGTTCTGTGCACATGTATCACACTGCTCACGTTTTGTAGGTTTCTCCGGTTTTGCTGTACATTGCTGACGGAAATGGTTTCTCTTCCCTTTAAATCGCCTCTAACGCGAGGTTTTCACTCGCTGTATTTTTTAGCTGGAATTTAAGCCACGCTCCTGTGTGGGGAGCCTCTCCCTTCCCACTCTCCACCCATTGATCCTGTCCCTCCACCCCTCGGGAGCCTTCCTCCGCCCTCGGAATGCCTTTCCACGCCTCTATCGCACTTCAGCACGCCGCGCACTTGTGTGGGCCCGTTAGTGCAGCGCGCATGTGTGCGGGGCACAAAAATGCACTATTAGCGTGTGCTAAGGTACCTTAGCGCACGCTCAAGTGCGCCCCGCACAATTGCACGGTTTAGTAAACATACCCCATATTCTTTTGAAAATTCAAAGCTAGTTGTAGAGTTTTATAACCCCAGTCAAACCTTGCCCCCAGGAATGCCTGCCCACTACAGCAGATAAAAGTAGCCATGTAAAGACTTTATGAGGGCAATGTCATAACAGGGCTTCTAGGTTAATAGGGCAGGTAGGTGTCTCTTTCTCCCCTAATTTATAAAGATTCATGGGTGCCAATTTGTCTTTATAAAATCTAGCATAAACCAGCAGAAATCATGCCTAGAAGCCAGGTATAGATATTGTACCTGCTCTTCAGCAGGCATAAATGTTAGCATGTGCTAATGACCTGACAGCTGACCACGACCATTTTGAAATAGGAGCCCTATTTAGCTCTCAGTAGTTGCTCGGAGCTGGATTAAGCTCTGGAGAAGTTTGGTCAGGTGGGGCAATCTAGGGCTCAATGCAGAGACGCGATTAGCGGGGTTGGATGTCCTGGATGGACATCCAACCCCTGATCTTGCCCGGCACACTATGCAGAGTCCAGCCCTTTCTGCACATACAGAGGATTAGTGCAGGGAGCACTGGATGGGGGTGAGAGGTAGAGAGTGGGTGGAATGGGGGCAGGCCAAGGCACCCGGACATACAGAACCTATTCAGGTCATGGCCCTGTATGCCCGGTGGGGGAGAGATAGATGTGGGACTTATTCTACCTTGAAGGCAGTGATCAGGCCCGGCAGCCCCCTCAGACCTTTGGACCAGTGCCAGATGCATCCCCTCCCCCCGATCCCAGCCCTGGCAGACCCCACTGAGGGTCGGGCAGCAAGGAAACAAGCATTTGTTTCTACAGTGGGCTTATGAAGCTCCTGCTGGGCGTCCCGATGTCATGGCAATTGGATGCCACACTACCAGCATACCAGCAAGAGCATAGGAAGGGCTGGTCGGGCAGATGTGCAGAATCAGGCACTTGGGTGACCCAGCATGCCCCTGATTCTGCCGCAGGACTGTCTGGCTCCTGTGGTTGCAGAATCGGGTCCAATTTTGGTCCGTCCATTTTTTGGACAGTCTGAAGGCCCAGATGTGCCCCTGCTGGAATCGGGCTCCATATGTGCAAGTTGACTGCTTTGGGGCTTTGGTAGGTATTGGGGTGAAAAGTGAGAACTTTGGAGTTTTTGGAGGGAGATGGGGTGCTAGTTAACTGTTTCAGGGGTTTTAGGATGTTGGGGAATGAGGAGCTGCATGAATGTTGGGAGCAGTAATTTTACAAAACTGCTCTCATGCTCAATTGGGGATGAACAGAAAACCCTTTTTCCCCATGTACATCTTTTTAAAAATCACCATCATCCATCTTAGTATTCAGATCATCTTCAAAATAAAGTGGGTCAAAGAGGTTAGAATTCATACAACAAAAGTTGTGCAATAAGCTATATGTGATACCTTTTTATTCAACTGATTCAACACATTTTAAAAAAAATAGTATTAGGCCATTTAATCAAATTATGTTATGCATTCTTTAGCAACTACTGAAAGTATAACTTCCTTATGTGTACATTCGTACACCACACAGATAGTGTTGGATTGAAAATCCTTTTAACTGGCCCAATACTTTCGGTATAGTGAAGGAGCAGAAGGAGGGCAAAATGGGAAAAGTATCTAGATAGCTTATCTGGAAGGCTGCTGAAAATTGCTGCTCTCTGTTTAGTTTAGGCCCAAATCAAACTGTTTGAAGAAGCCATCACAATCTGAAATAACTACTTAAAGATGTCATTGAGAATAGCAAATATGCCCTCAGGGTCTTCGGTATAGGGACACCAAGAACTCATATATATTCTTGCCTTTAACAATTCTCCACTTTGGTGATTCAACACTTTCATTTTCAAATTAAAAGGGGCCATCATAATTTTAATTTCATCTGCTCACCTGTGTATACCTGAGTTATTCCTTCTCTAAGAGGATCATTTTAGAAGCTCTATACATGATTTGCATGCCTGAAAATGCCTATTGAAACATGCAAATCACCTCCATGTCTCAAGTGCCATTTTAAAAAGACCTACATTTACATGTGTCCAGAACAATCACATCTCACGGGGTTATGGAGGAGGTGTGCCCAGGGTGTCCTGAAAAAGATACACGTGTGCACCTGCTAGTGGATATGACCATGTCTAGACCTGCTCCTTGACACATATAGGAATTTGAAGAATGTCCATTTCAGCTAGTGTTCACTGTGATGACAATAGTATTCCCTGCTATTGCCATGATATTTTCCTCCCCCTCAAAGAAGGAAAGCAAATGTGAATCAGGACCTCTTTGTATGAGGTGTGACAAAAAAAGAAACGAGACTGTGGCAGCCACGCACATGACTCAATGCTAATTGACTAAGAGCTTATGTCACTGTTTTGTGCAACATCTCACCGCTATAATATTTTTCATCTCTCTCACTCTGTTTTTATTTTTCAGGTCTTTTTGTAGCACACTGTTCCATCGCTTTGTCACACAACTGGAGGTGACAGAAATATGGAGCAAAGAATCAACTTGAAATTTCTAATTCAGTTGGAAAAGGGCCCAACTGAGTGTCTCCAACTTCTCCAAAAGGCTTATGGAGAAGATTCAATGTCAAGGCTGCGAGTCTTCAAGTGTCACAAACGCTTCAAGACTGGCCACGAGGAGACGGAGGATGACCCCAAGTCAGGACGGCCTTCCATGACAAAGATGGTTAAGAACATTGACAGAGTGAAACAGCTGTTGCGGAGTGATCACAGATTGACAGTGTGGATGATAGCCGAGGAGCTCAGCCTGAACAGGGAGTCAGTGTGGACCATCTTGGTGCAGGAGCTGGGGATGTGGAAGGTGTGCGCCAAGATGGTGCCCAAGCTTATTATCGAATGATCAGAAGGAGCACCGGGTCAATGTTTGTCAAGACTTGCTAGAGAAGATTGGAGAAGATCCAGAGTTTGTTGGCCGAGTCATCACAGGAGACGAGATTTGGGTCTTCCAGTATGACCCTGAAAGTAAGAGTCAGAGCCTGCAGTGGAAGACTCGACTGTCACCCAGACCCAAGAAGGCACGCATGTCCAAATCAAGGATCAAGGTCATGCTGATCGCATTCTTCGACCAGAAGGGAGTGGTCCATCATGAGTTTGTGCCTGAGGGTCAGACAGTCAACCAGCTCTTCTACCAGCAGGTCTCCAATCGCCTCCATGACCGGGTTCAACGCAGCAGGCAGGTTCTGTGGAGAGACAAGTCATGGCTGCTCCACCACGACAACACACCCGCACACACTGCGCTCAGTGTGAGGCAGTTCTTGGCCAACAAACAGATCACAGCTCTCGCCCACCCTCCTTATTCCCCAGATCTCACACCGTACAACTTCTGGCTCTTCCCCAGGCTGAAGACTGTGCTCAAAGTAACTCATTTTGCTTCTGTAGAAGAGATCAAGGCCACTGTAAGGGAACTGAGGGACCTCAAGGAGGAGGACTTTACCGAGTGCTTCTGTACGTGGCAGAAGTGAATGCAGAAATGCATTAGCTCGGGGGGGGGGGGGATTACTTTGAAGGGGACAATGCGTAATTTCTCTGTAGATTTTGTAATAAAACATTTATGGGTCAGTCTCATTTCTTTTTTGTCACACCTCATATACTAGACAAAACCTTTTGGTCTAGATATTAGAGCGATCTCACATGAGTACTTTACTATAATCCTACGCTCATCCAATACATTCTTAGTCACAGGTTGAATTTCTACAAAAGGAGATATTTGCTTTTTTATGGGTCTCAGACTTTACAATGGCACATATTTCTGGGTATTTAAATGTTCCCAGTGTTGTGCCTGTTAGCATCAACGACCCAATTTTGCAAATTCCACCCCTAGTTTTCTCATGTATCAACAAACTAAAACTTATAGTGCTTTGTTATGCCAACTTAACTCATGTTGATGAAACTTTTTATGAAGTTGTTTGTTCAATCCGCTTTAGCTTAAAAGTCCCAATGCTGTTATTAAAGCGCCCCCGCGTTTCGCTATTATGGTTCTTCAGGGGACCGTAGATCAAACTGTAATATACAAAGCAACATGCATTACTAAAATCCCTCCTGTATTTAAAACTTAATACTATCTACCTTATTTCTAAAAAGCTTTAGGGAGATCTTTAAATAAGAGCGTATTCCTCCCAATCCGCATGCGTGGCGTTTTGAGACCGTTAGAACACTGGCTCTGATGTGAGCACTGGTTAACTAGAGGTACGCAGGCAGCATCTATCTGTTAGGTAATATGCTCGATTCTCCACGTTAGTGGTTTGTTTTTAGAAATAAGGTAGATAGTATTAAGTTTTAAATACAGGAGGGATGGGGGGGCGGAGCCTGATGTCCAGCGGGTAAGACGCTTCGCGCTGAAGCTCCCGAGAGGCCTACTTAGAATCCTGACTTAATACCTATACAAACTTACTATTTCGCTCCGGGCTGACCGGGGTACCTCGGGGGGGATGGCGGCCCATAAACCAGCGCGCTTGGACTTCGGGTCTCCTTCTTCTTCTCACGGAAAACGCTCCAAAACAGAGGTGTCCTCCCCACAGAAGATGGTTCCATTTCGGGAAAACCCCGAAATGCACCTGGAGATTTTAGAGGAAATACGCGGCGTGAAGGAATTGGTGCAGTCCAATGGAGAAGCGCTTAGAGCCATGCGAGAAGACTTTGGAGTGCTCCAGGACCGACTTGAAAGTCTCTCATTACGGCAGGACAATATGGCGGGGGTCCTCGACTCGCACGCGGTGCGCTTGGGCACACTGGACAAGGCTGAGCGCCAGATACAGAATCTTCAAAAGGAGTTAGAAGATAGCAATAATCGAGCCCGTCGCAACAATGTGAGGCTCATTGGAATACCGGAGGGGGTGGAAGCGGGAGATATGAGAGAATTCCTGCTCAAAACTCTTCCCTCCTTGCTGAAGATCACCTTTCATAAAGAACTGGAAATCGATCGTGCACACCGTGTTCCTACCCACATGGCGCTCAACCGAACGACCCCCCGGCCTATTATCTTTCGCTTGCTACGATATCAACAAGTGGAACAAATTTTAAATGCTGCTCGGGCGAACCATCATTTGGAATTTGAAGGTCACAAAGTCTCCTTCTTCCCTGATTTGGCAAAGCCTACCGTTGACCGACGGAAGAAACTCCTTGCTTTTCGCCCTCGACTTCAACAGCTACAGGCTCGCTTTGGCCTGTTGTATCCCGCGAAGCTCCGAGTGACTCTCCACAACCAAACCAGGACATTCGAAGATCCTGATCTACTATCAACATTTTTAGACTCCAAAGAAGCAGAGCAGATGCGCTAATCCAACGACTTGTACTTTTATTTGCCGGCTCTGTCCGCCATTTTGAAGGGCCCGATGCGGCGGTCATAGTCAAGCACAGAGACTACCTGGACTTTCTTTCTTTCTTTCTATGACCTTTTTGTTTTTTTGGTCTCCTATCCCTCCATGATGTGTGCCTCGGTCGGATTCGGAGCACGCACAGTCCTACAGGTTATGTGTTTTTTCAATTTCGGCCTTCTCTGGGGCTTCTCCCCGCAGACACATGGTCGCCAGTAATTTTTGGGGTTCTGCTTCTTCTCTACCGCGCTGCGTTTTTTCTTTTTTAATGTGGGGCGCTTCATTGTATTATCTAAGCTTATTTTCTTTTATGCCATATGTACAGCCAGATACAGTCAATATGAGGGACATTGTGAAATTATGTGCGCTATCATGCTCAGAATTTTTAACTTGTCTGAATGGCCTTATGTAAAATCTTATCACTCAACGTAAAGGGCATTAATAGTCCAATCAAAAGAAAGAAAATCCTTAGCTATCTTAGCCATGAGCATGCTGATTTAGCGTTTCTTCAGGAAACGCACTTAAACTCTGCTGAAACACTGAAACTCAATGTTAAGCCTTACATGGTGGCTGCCTATTCTCCCGCCGTTTCCAAACGGTGCGGGGTAGCCATTCTGGTTAAGAAATCTTTGCAAGCTACTGTAATTGATACTAGCGCTGACAAGGAGGGTAGATGGGCCCGAGTACATCTTAAGGTTGGAGATAGTGAATTTACATGTATTTGCATTTATGCCCCGAATGTGGACAACCCTGCTTACTATGCAAGTATTGCGCAGTTGGCACAGGCCTCTGCCAATACTCCATTAATACTTGGTGGTGATTTTAATCAAGTGTTAGACCCTCTGATAGATAGACAGCCGCCTAGAACGAGTAGTCCACCCAAGAGTCTTGCTACCCTTACAGCTCTGATGCAAGATCTTGCGCTGGTAGATATATGGAGGCTGCTTCACCCCTCCGACTTAGAGTTCACTTTCTTTTCTGCCCCCCATCACTCCCAATCTAGAATAGATTTCTTTCTCATTTCCAAAGCAATGATTCCTCAAGTAGACACGACTAGGACTCATCCTCTCCATATTTCAGATCATGCTGCCATATCTTTATCATTACATGTCACTGCGCGGGACGATTCTCCCCGAGCTTGGTTTTTTGATAGATCCTTACTGGGTCAAAAGGATTTTCAGGTTGATATAAAGGCCGCTATCCAAGATTATTTTCATTTTAACTCACCCCATGACACAGCGAGCTGGGCTTGGTGGGAGGGTTTTAAAGCATCTATCCGCGCAACTATAACTAGCTATCAAATTCGGCAGGGGAAACAAAGAAAGCAGCAATTACTGATTCTAGAGCAGCAGATACAAGCTGGGGAGCGTCTTCTCACGTCCCGTACTGACCCATGTGTTTTACTCCGTTTACAACGCTTGCGTTTTCAATACAATCAGCTTTTGTACACTGCTGCTGTTAAAAATATTGAATCACAACAAGGGCTATATTATCGGGAAAATAATCGTGCTGGCAAATTATTAGCAAATGCCCTAAAAGGTCAAAAAGAAGCCAAGCGTGTTACCGCCCTCCGTAATCCGTCGGGGGGGGGCTTGGTCACTAAAGATACCGAAATCTTAGAACTCTTTCGTGATTTTTATACTCGGCTTTATCAATCTGAATGTGATTTTGAGCCAGATGTATTTGAACGCTTACTTTCAGGGGTACAAAGACCGACCCTATCTGACGAAGATAGAGTGGCCTTGGACACACCATTTACTGTCTCAGAAATTCATTCTGCTATCAAGAAATGTGCCTCAGGTCGAGCCGCAGGCCCAGACGGTCTCCCTGCTGAATTCTACAAAACCTTTCACGCTGACTTAGCTCCAGTTTTGAAACTTTATTTTTCTGCTCTGGCCGAGGAGGGTTCTCCTTCTGGGTCCTTTTCAATGGCAAATGTAGTAGTTTTTGAGAAAGAGGGGAGAGACCCGCAACTAACAGCTAATTATCGTCCAATTTCCCTCCTAAACGCGGACTATAAAATATTTGCCACCATTCTCTCTACCCGGCTCTCTGATAGGATGCCTACCTTAATACACCCAGATCAATGCGGTTTCATTCCTGGTAGATCAACTGCTGACAATGCTCGGACTCTATGCCATGTACTGACTACCGCAGTTAATCTTGATCGCCCATTTGTTGGTCTCTCACTTGATGCTGAGAAGGCCTTTGATCGCTTAGAGTGGCCCTTCCTGTTTGCAGTCCTCCGCTGGTACGGATTCGGGGAAGGTTTTCTCCGTTGTCTTCGCACCATGTACGCACAGCCTACAGCCAGTATATGTGCCAATGCTTTAAAGTCTCAGCCTTTTCCCCTTCAACGCGGCACTCGCCAGGGATGCCCACTGTCTCCACTTCTCTTCGATCTTGCACTCGAACCCTTGGCTTTACTAATCCGGCAATCGGAGGAGATTCATGGAGTCCCCTTCACCCATAGGGAAATCAAAATTTCAGCGTATGCTGATGACCTTATGCTTTTTGTCTCTATAGACTCAGTACCGGCTGTCCTAGAGCAAATTGGTAAATACTCACAACTGTCCGGTTATAAGATAAATTGGACCAAGTCGGTAGCCTTTCCATTAAATCCTTTGCTTCATCAGGCAGATATGCAACCCTTCCCCTTTTTATGGCAACCTCGCATGGTCAAATACCTTGGGGTTCACTATTGTTCTCCTTTGGAAGACACTATCTCCTTCAATGCCAAAGACTTAACCTCTAAAGTCCGGGCGCTTACTCACCGCTGGACTCCTTTAACACTTACCTGGTGGGGTCGATTAGAAACCATAAAAATGATGATTGTTCCGAAAGTGAATTATATCTTAGAAATGTTGCCCTGTCTCTTACCTCGACGTATATAAAGATATAGAGGGCCTTCTGACTAGATACTTGTGGCAAAACAAGACACCTAGGATAGCGAAACATAAGCTGCAAGCAGATAAGGAAAATGGGGGTGTCAGATTCCCTGATTTCCTGAAGTATCATCAATCTTTTCTTCTCAAACAAGGCGCTCGTTGGCTGGAAGATCCAGTACCGAGTAGACCTGTGTGGCTAGACATAGAAGAGGACCTTTGCAAACCGATTCCTCTTACTTTTCTCCCTGGTATGACTCTCCCATCAGACTCCCACTTTCCACCAATGCTTTTAGACACCTTAGGTGCCTTTAATAATCTTATGCAATCTTTAGACTTCCGACTCTGTCCGTTAGACAAGCTCCCACTTTGGTACAATACTCGATTTCGAATACAAAATAAGCCGCTGGCGTGGAGCCCCTGGTACACTAGGGGCATTTGGATTCCTAGTCAGTTGTTCCATGAAGGTCGCTGGAAAACTTTTAGTGAATTGCAAATTGAATTTGGTCTCCCAGCGAAACACTACTTTCAGTTGGTGCAACTTCAGCATTGCCTTCGGAGTGCTAAGGTGCTCCCGCCATCGGCCTCCCCTACACAAGGTTGGTTGGAGACTATCCGATCTATCGGTAATTCACCGGGTGTAGCATCCAATTTTTACAAAACCTTATGTAATGCTATAACTAGAGATACCCCTATAGCGCAGAAAGCATGGGAGAGAGAATTGCATGTGACTTTGACCCCGGAGCAATGGAGCCTTGTCTGGAGTAGAGTGACACGGGTCTCCCGATCCGCCTCACTCACTCAGACACTCTTCTTTCTAGCCCACCGGTGTTTTTACACTCCTGACAGATTAGCCAAATGGAACACTACTCAGGGCAATAGCTGTTGGACATGTCATGCGGCCATTGGTTCACTACCTCATGTTATGTATGAATGTCCCGCCCTACAGTATTACTGGCGTCGGGTCTGGGGTCGTATCCAGTCTATTTTGCACTTTCAAGAGCCCCTTTCTTGGAGGATAGTGGGACTTCGCTCAGCTGCGGGGATCCCCTCTCTTCCAAAAACGGCTTACTTCCTTTTGGACTTTATGCTTGGCATTGCTATTTCCCTAATCACGAAATACTGGAAAAATAGCTCTCATCTGAGCCCCAATGAATGGTGGAATCATGTCTGTCTCTACAGTAAATATGAACAAATACCTCGTATGTTTGCTTCCCCCATTCAGACTCCTCATCATCGGTCTAAATGGAAGATGCTCAATGACTATGTACATTCTGCTCAATGCTCTCATCTGACTGTCTAAATTTGTATATATCTTTGTCCCATGATTATTCTGTATCGCAGATACTCTTTTGATTGTTTTGATGTATAATCACTGTTGTTTGGAAGCGTTCACATGCTGACATAATCAGCTAGAGAAGAAGCGTGGGGGTGGGGGGTAATTGGGTTTACTTTTCTTTATTGTATACTTGTTTTGTCTCCTTTGGTGTGTTGTTTCTTTTGTTTGTTGCAAAATGAAAATAAAAGTTTAAAAAAATAAATAAATAAATAAATAAATAAATACAGGAGGGATTTTAGTAATGCATGTTGCTTTGTATATTACAGTTTGATCTACGGTCCCCTGAAGAACCATAATAGCAAAACGCGGGGGCGCTTTAATAACAGCGTTGGGACTTTTAAGCTAAAGCGGATTGAACAAACAACTTCATAAAAAGTTTCATCAACATGAGTTAAGTTGACATAACAAAGCACTATAAGTTATAGGGGCATGTTTACTAAAAACCGCCAATGTGCGCAGCCACAAAATAGCACACTAAAAGCGTATTTAAGAGCGCTTAAGTGCCCTGCAAATGTGCGAGGAACCCCCGGACCCTTGCGCGTCACACTAACGGGTGCCGCACAAGTACGGGCCCGCAAATGTCCGATAGAGGCGTGGAAAGGCTAACGGAGGGCGGAGGAAGGCCCCGGAGGGGTGGAGAGAAGGGGTTAATGGGCGGGGAAGGGGAGGGGAGAGGCGCCCCGCACATTATCGGGGCTGAATTTCAAAGGAAAAATAGCGCGAGTGAATCACTCGCTGTAGAATGCATTTAAAGGGAAGAGAAACCATTTCCGTCAGCAATGTACAGCAAAACCGGGGAAACCTGCAAAACGTGAGCAGTGTGATACATGTGCACAGCCCAAAAGTGGAATTAAAAATAGAAAAGGACCACAACAAAAATTGTAAAAATAGGAATTCAGCTGGGGAACAGTTATAGTAATGGGCAAAACTAAACAACACACCCAGGAAAGCTCCAACAAAAAGAAATGATTTTTGGAAAGGTGTACGGAGCGGAGACTCTTCCAAAAAACATTTCCTTTTTGTTGGAGCTTTCCTAGGAGTGGTTTCTATGGTTGCCCATTAATATCACTGTTGCCCAGCGTGGTGATATTGTGTCCCCCATTTTCCGTGGTAATTTCCGGGGTTTATGTGCACTTTTGTCACCAGACAGGGTGCATGTGCCCACAGTAAAAATGCGTAGAGCAGGGTTTGCACTCCATCCTGCCAGGTTTACTACCTCCAGGGGCTGAGCCATTTCTGTGGGCAGAGTGTGGTGCAGTGGACAGAGCCAGCACTTCTAGGACCAGAAGGTCAGAGGTTCAAATCCCAGCTGGGGCACTTGCCAGCCCAGTCCCTATATTTTACCCACCACTAAACAAAGATAGCACAGACACCCCTGTATTGCAGGGAACATAAGCATGGGGAAAACACCCATATTTTACCCAACACCGCACACACACCACAACAATGGGCATTACCTACAGCCAAGTCCCCCAAATGCAGTCCCGTACTGCCACATTGCAATCATGTCATCTGCTTTTTCTGAGAGAAGCTCATGACAGCATGTTGGCGGACGAGTACATGTGGTGCAGGGGGCAGTGGCTGCTAGCCACAGAAGACAGAGGCCTAGCCATGTGCAGGCTGGCACAGTCCACTGCAATAGAAAGGCCCTGCCGGATCCACAGTCATGGATGTTCCATGGAATCCAGCCAATTTGTGGCTACACGGTGGTGCAGTGCACACAGACAGTGCATGCAAGAACAGAAAGTCACAGGTTCAAAGCCCAGCTGGGGCTACCACCAATCCTGCCCACATATTTTTCCCACAACTAAACAGTGATAGTAAGGACACACCTTTCGTGGCGAGGACATATGCAATGGTACTACGTCTATGTTTTACCCCACTGAGCACAGACACCATGAACAGGGGCAGTACCTAGAGCAGAATCTTCCAAATGCAGTTCTGGTGGGCCACACACCAGTCAGGTTCCATGCTGCCACTCATACAAATGCCTGTGCTGTATATCTATGCACCACCCCCATGGCATGTAGATGTAGCTCATGCATATTCATGAGGGACAGCAGGAAAACCCGAACAGTGTGATGCAAACCTGGACTGGAGTTGGGAATCTCTGCTGTAAAGCAGCAGCCAACAGGGCCAGACACACCCACACCCACACCCACAGGCCCCATTGGCCAATGTCTCCTGGAGAGGCAGAACAGTGGCCCCTGTGTGTATCTCCCAATACTAGCACCTGCATACCTTAGCAGTGTCACCTTACACCTGAGGTATACGGTACACAGCTCTGAGACGTTTGCTAGGAGTACTGGCAGATAGATATCCATACGTTACGCACATACTGCTAGTTGACCCCATCCGAACAATCTGTGAGGTGTTTGCGGTGCGTGCTCCAGGCCTGGCCGCTGACGGTGTTTACCACCCTGGGGAGTGACCACCAGCAGTTCTGCGTACCATATCCATGCCTTGGTGTGCCCAGGACCGGTTTGGTGGGCAAGGCTAATTACCTCCACAATAGTAGCACCATGATGGCATAGGTGTGGAAGTGTGTGTCTGTCTATACAGTGGGTGTTGGCTGCAAGCCCCTTCCACAGCCCACACTGCCAGCACTGTTGCCAGTATTGGCCTGCCAATGTGCATAATGAGTAGCAAGGGACCATGGGTACATCCCAGAAAGGGTGGGCTGACCAGGATGCAGCTGCACAGGGCATAGGGCACTGGCAGGGACATGGTAGTGGCCGGCCACCACCTACACAGACAGGGTGACCTCTGTATGTGCTGCTGGGGGATCACTCTCACCCTGAGTGTGCAGTGATGGCAGCATGGCTAGGCACCCCCATAGTGCTATATTGTGTTTCTTTCATGTGATATGTATGGGTTTTCTGTTGGGGCCTCTTCACTGACTTATCTGCTTGTGTGTGCTGCTGCCCCAGTTGTGGGTGCATGCATTTCCATCAGGACCAACCAGCAGACTGTGCACAGATGGTATGTGTCTTGATGGAGGAGTGCCTTGCAAGGTGCAGTGGCTGATGGCTTGCTGCAGGAGAATATCAGATAGTGGTGGGGTGCATCTGTGAATATCCAGGCCTAATGTCTGTCTGATATTGTGTTATGGATGTGTGTGGAGCTGCTTGGACTGCCCTGTAGGGTGTCTGTTTCCACAGCAGGGCTGTGGTTGATGGCCCGCTCTGCTGCCATGGTGGGGGGGGGGGGTTTCCTACTAACTGAGGCAGACAGAGATCTCCAAGATGTTTATGCAGCACCTACCTATTTCACAGATTCTTGCTGCTTTGGAGCTCTGGCATGGCCGCATTCAACCATGGAAGGTGTTGTGGACCTGGTCCTGGACGCAACATCACACACTCAGGGTGAGCACAGTTACCGCACAATGTGATGTTGTTTAGCTACTCTTTGCCGTTTGTCCACCCACTCAGAACACCCTACCAGGCCGAGGTGCTGTGTGGGTGCACACGGACACGTCCCCCTACCAGGCCGGGGAGCTTTAGGGGTGCATTTCCCATCCTGTGTGCATCTGTGGACAGCTGATTTGCATTTGCAGTGCATCATGGGTACGGGTGGCCTAACCCTATCCTGTTTACAACAGCAGACTGTCTGTGAGGTGACATGCAGGCTATCTGCAGCCAGCCAGGGCTTGCTTAGAGTTGTAGCACAATGGTTATGACACTACCTGTGTAGCCAGAGGTCATGGGTTCAAACCCACAGTGGGGTTCTGTGATAGGAGTGTCCAAAGCTTTTATTTTAATTTACTGTACATATGTTGATGCCAGCAATTACACCCTCAGCGTACTGTACCCATAAGGTGCCCCTGCGGGTGCTTTATGGGGCGCCCTATAGGGCACTTTATGGTTGCCATCCATATAGGGTGCACTATACATTATCCTGTGTCGCAGCATACATGCTGCCCTATAGGGGACATACTAGGGTGCCTTGGCGGACGGTGCACTGTAACATGTGCCTTATGGGCCGCTTTATGTTAACATGCTGTGAGAGTGGGTTTGCTAGTAGTTATCACAAAATAAAATTAATAAGCCTCCTACAGCACTCCACAACATAAAACATACTGCCTCAGCTACCCTTTTTCACAAGGCACTGTGAGGGATTGAACCTGTGGTCCCTGTACCATTGATCAGTGTCGTAACCATTGTGCTGTGGCTGTGTTCCTTTGCTTTAGCATCAGCGCGCCGCCTTGTGCCCATCAGCGCGCCGTCTTGTGCCGCCCAAAATGAACAGTGCGCCTCCTTATACCGCCCAAAATGAACAGTGCGCCGCCTTATGCCGCCCAAAATGAACAGTGTGCCTCCTTATGCCGCCCAAAATGAACAGTGCGCCGCCTTATGCCGCCCAAAATGAACAGTGTGCCGCACAAAATTAATTTGCCTCCTGACACACTTTTCCACATTCAAGGTGGTGCCTCAGCCAGCCTTTTTGGGTTGCGCACACTGGGGGATTGAACCCATGGCCCCTACACCATTGGTTATTGTCTTCACCGTTGTGCTACGGCTCTGTTTCCATATGTGCCCAGCTGCGCCCCACTTAGCCTTCCCACGCGCTAATGTGGGCCCGCACATTAACGCGACGCGCACACGTACGGTCATTTTTTTTCCTTTTTCAGCCTGATCCGCCCACTCCTTATATGGCACAGGCACACTACCGCGGCCCCGCACGTTAGGAATGTTTAGTAAACATGCCCCTTAGTTTGTTAATACACGAGAAAACTAGGGGTGGAATTTGCAAAATTGGGTTGTTGATGCTAACAGGAACAACACTGGGAACATTTAAATACCCAGAAATATGTGCCATTGTAAAGCCTGAGACCCGTAAAAAAGCAAATATCTCCTTTTGTAGAAATTCAACCTATGACTAAGAATGTTTTGGATGAGCGTAGGATTATAGTAAAGTACACCTCGTATACTAGCAAATGCTGCATGTGTCCATTTGCAAAATGGCAGGCTGAAAAGTGTATGTGGCAACACATACAAGTGTTGATTTGGAAATAATGGCACAGACATATATGTTGCCTGCTAATATTCATGTTTACCACATGCATGTTTCTAAAATCAAATGTTCTCCTGCACATTTCTGGGACTTTATTCTGCATGTCTTTGTTTACTTCTTATTTCATAGAGATGTTTATCTTTTGAGGCTGAGATAGTTCTATTTTAGAAGGTGTTTGCATGTACCCATCTTCTCTGCTGCCCCTTCAAGGGAATTTCAGAGGTTTTGACTTGAATATCCCAGATGGCACCTAAATGGCATTTTTAAACATGTCTTCACAAGAATTCACCTCATTCTTTAAATCTGCAATGGATTTAAATGCTTTGATGTCAGTCAAAATAGAATCTGTGTGTGAGAGGGTGGATCAAGATGGCAGCAGGAAGGTGTACAGCAGCAAACCGCTTCTTTCCTGGTTCCTGAAACTTTGAGCTTCTGCTGCCAGTGTTATGGAGCACAGGAAATGCAAGCAGCTGGACTTACCTTCAGGTCTTGCTGTGTGGAGCTCTCTTAGCCAAAGGACGTTGGACTCTTGCGGTTTTGCTTGCGGTGCTGGAGCGGTGTCTTCAGCAGGGCCGGCAGAAGATCTGTCGTCTCTGGGCGCTTCGGGTATATAGCTCTCACTGGAGCTGCAAACCCCTCCACCATGACCCGGAAGTGAAGGGCCAGTAGGAGCTGTGCTCCCCTTTGGCTTGCCGATGAGCACTCCATTGAAGGGGAGTGAAGGGGGTTCTCCACTGGCAGAGTCAGTGTCTCCAACACCTGGGGCACAGAACAACGGCGATGTTGTGGTGAAGTCCGTGGCAGAGAGTGCTACTTTGGTGCAGATTGGAGCTTCGACATCTTCCGGAATTATGACTTTGGTGAAACCAGTGGATTTGCTATGGGAAGCTATTGCAGCTGTGAATTCATCTCTTATTTCTTTTGTGGGTGCTTTGACTATTGATTTGAATGAGGTCAAGAATGTTTCTTCTGGGATTTCCATGGTGCAGGAGCAGCAGGCAGGGAAAATCCTCCCTATGGAACAGGAGCTGGGTCATCTTTGGGGTCTGGTGGAGGCCCAGACCAAGGACAGGTTGGTCTCTCAGAGGAAGATGGAATACTTGGAAAATAAAGCCCGACGGTGTATCATCAGGTTTTTGAACTTCCCTAGATCTCCAGATTTATCAGCAGTGGAGATGTTGTGGAAATATTTTGTGGAGGTATTAAAAATTCCTCTGGAACACTTCCCACCTGTGGCTTGGACTCAGTATCTGTCTATGGGGGCTGGGGACCCTGATGATGTGCCTGGAGCTGTTTCTTTGGGGGGTTGGGGACCTCACTGGGTTTTTAGAAAATTTCCTGGAGGTAATTACCGATAGATCTACCTTGCTTGTTACTCTTGCCCTGGAGTCAGATAAGGCTTTAATTTTCCACTCCTATTTTAGGAACTTCAATCAGGTTTTTCTGGGGTCTCAGGTTAGGTTATTTCCTGATTTATCTAGGGGTTCTCAGTTAAGAGGGAGGGAGTTCATGGGCCTTTGGCCTAGGGTCTTGGCCCTTGGAGCTTCTTTTCAGTTAAAATTTCCTGTTTGAAGTTATGTTTCCTATAAAGATAAGGTTTATGTATTTTTTTAACCCATACAACTGTTGGAATTCTTATGTGCTAGAGAAGTGTCTGTACAAGCTGTAGTTCATTCTCATATGGCTGACGAATAAGACTCTACCTGCTTTCTTTTTTTTCTTTTTTCTTTCTTTTGGATGGGGAAGTAGAGATTTTGGTCCCTGACCCCTTTTTCTTTATTTTCTATTTCCCCCTGTCCTTATTTTCCTTTTTATTTTCTCTATTTGTGGACTAGTTAAGATATGGATGGATATTTCTTGTGATATTTCTTATGTATTATTGTAATCGATTATCTTTGCATTCACAAATTTTATTTCCTGGATGTGTAAATTTGAATTTTAATAAATATTTAAAAAAAAAATAGAATCTGCAATTATCTTTGAGGCTGCTTTTAAATCCTAATCTTTTATTCTCTTGTTTTACCCATGCTGTTTTTAATCTTTTCCAATACAAATGGAAACTTACTAATCTCTTATTTATCCAATTAGTCTTTCTTAAGTAAATTGCAAGCTCTCTTATATGGGACTCTCTCTTAAGTACAGTGTGGCACATGTTTAGTAGTGTATAGAATGATAAGTACTTCAACAGGCTTTAATGCTATCAACAATGAGGTGCTTGATTGAAGAATGAACAAAGTTTAGGTCCTCCAGAGGGTCGCCAGGAGTCGAAACCAACTTGACGGCACTTAACAACAACAATAAAATGCTGAAGAGTTCTCCACATCAACACTAGTTACATTTGATGGTGGATTAGGAGATCTGCTGAATATCTGCAACATTGCTATGCATCTCTGTTTATGAGTCATACATGAGCTAGATTGTTTAATAATCTCTGATTTCTGGGGATCACTATATATTATAGATATATGGCAGATGGATAAAGATAAGCTTATTTCCCAATTTCAATGGAGAGGGGCTAAGAGGATGTTATGCAAATAGTCAACAGGGCCGGGCCATCCGCTAGGTAGGCTAGGCAGCCACCTTAGAGTGGCAGATCTCTGTGGACAGCAGGCCATGTGCTTCGGCACACATGGTTTGCCAACCCCCCTCCCCCCGTGCATCAAGCCATGCTGCCTTCCCCCTCCCCCTCCCGTGCTGAGCCATGCCATGCTGCCACTCCCTGATGTCACTGAGTCTGGAGGCAGGGGGGGATGGCTAGGCTCAGTGGTAGGTCATGTGCTTTGGCACACATGTCCTGCCACTTCTGAACCCCCGAAGTTATGTCAGAGGGGGGTCAGAAGTGACATGCCATTTGTGCCGAAGCACATGGCCTGCAACTGAGCCGAGCCATATGCCTCCTGACCCCACTGCTGGAATTCGTGGTAGCGTGGCTCACCACAGGGGGCATGGATCAGCATGTGGGGAGGGGGGCGGCACGGTTTGGGAGGGGGGCAGCATGGCTGAGGCTTATGCTTAGGGTGGCAGAAACTCTTGGGCCAACTCTGCTGGTCAATGCAATGAATTTTAAAAATTTAGGGTCCAATATTCAGCGGCAGCAGTGGCTAGCACTGCTAAAGTGGTTAACTGCCACTGCAAAACAGTAGACTTGAATATTCAATGCTGGGATCATATCTGGCACCGACCTTGAATATCATGGTTTCCCTGATTGCCAGGTAGCTAACCAAGCAGCGGTAATATTCAGCTTCCATGTGAAAGTTAGGCCAGCCTTTGCAGCACCTTGCTTCTGCTGCTTTGTCATAACCAGGCAGCAGTTCAATACCGCTGCTGCCCAGTTATGGTCAGATGACACCCCAGAATACCGCTAGAATGTACCGATGCTAACAGATTAGTGTTGGGGTATGCAGTGGCAGCACCCAGGGATATTCAGCATGGTAGTGCTGTTGAATACCCCCCCCCCCTTACTTTTCTCAGGCTTGATCCACAGTGCCGAGTTCACCCAGTACAGTCTTGAAGGTTTTTACACAAAGTTCACTTAGATCATATTTAAAGCATGGAAAGGGAGCACCACAAATTCCAGGCAAAAGAAGGACATGTACAGTAATTGTACTTCCTCTTATTTACGTTCTATCTTGCTTCATCCAAGTCATTCCTTCTAAAATGTGACCATTGTCAATATTCTACTACAAGGAATTAATGCATACATGGCCCTTTAGGAAGAGGAGAAAACTCACATTTCTGTAGGGAAATACAAAGGGGCAGTACTGCTGAGACATGGTCTTCAATGGCAAAACCCCAAACAGTTTTTTCAAAATGGAAAGTGAAGTCTGATATCCCGTGAAGTATAAGGTCCTGACTCATGCATCATCTATAGATTCTCTGCTTTTTGCTGCACAGCATGGCCAACTTTGCAATTAGGTACACTAGATGGATGCCTAGCTTCTGAGGGGGCGGCAAAGAGTAGATGCAATGAAAGCAGAGCAGTAGATTCTGACAGTCAGATAGTGCAAAGCACCATTAGCAGCTACTTTCCCTCTCATTGAGCATAGATAATCTTCAAATAACTCATTTACCATAATAAATAGTTATTTAATCAGGCAAATGGCTTTAGAAATTGCCCTCGTTATATATGCACATAGAAACCAAGGTTTAACATTAAAAAGTGTGATGCATCTGTGCATTTTTACAGGATTGTTCTGGACTAGGTGATTTTCAAATAATCCTAAGAACGTCACATAAGACTATAAGAACATAAGAAATGCCATACTGAGTCAGACCAATGTCTATCAAGCTCAGTACCCTGTATCCAACAGTGGCCAATCCTGGTCATGGGTACCTTGTCAGGTTCCCAAAAAGGTACATAGGTTGTTGCAGGGTAAGCAGTGGATATCCTGGGTCCTCTTCAATGATGGTTTATGGACCATTCCTCCAGGAACTTGTCCAAACCTTTTTTTAAACTCAGCTGCACTGACAGCTTTTACTACACCCTCCGGTAATGAATTCCAGAGTTTATGTGTTGAGTGAAAAAATATTTTCTCTTATTACTCTTAAATGGTTTACATTGTAGCTTCATTGCATGTCCCCTAGTCTTTTGACTTTTTGATGGTGTAAACAACTGATATATGTTTATCCTTTCCACTACGTTCATTAATTTATCATATCTTCCCTCAGCCGTCTCTTTTCCAAGTTGAAGAGTCCTAACCTTTTAAGCCTTTCCTCATAGGGGTATCCTTCCATCCTCTTTACCATTTTGGTGACTCTTCTCTGTACCTTTTCTAATTTTGCTATATCTTTTTTAAGATATGGTGACCAAAAATGCACACAATATTCAAGGTGTGGTCGCACCATGGAACACATCATATTTGTTGAGTTTCATTATGAAAATCTTTGGGAGGACATAAGAATATGAAAGATAACCGAGGGGGATGCAAGGCTGAAACATTTTCTAGGGCAAAGATCTCCAACTCCAGTCCCGGAGGGCTGCAAACCAGTCAGACTTTCAGGATATACGTAATGAATATGCATGGGATAAATTTGAATAGAATGGGGTCAATGCATGCAAATATCTCTTATGCATATTTATTAGGGACATCCTGAAAACCTGACTGGTTTGCAGCCCCTCCAGGACTGGAATTGGAGACCCTTGGTCTGACTCTAGGGCATCTAATACCCTCATCCCAGCCCTGCTGCAATGGGATAAATCACTGATTGTACTCTAGAAAATGTGGGTAAAAGAACTGAATCACATGGTCAGATAATATTCTGCTGTGTCACTGAATGCAGGTCAACCTACTCTAGGACTCAGCTTAGTGCACTATATCAGCTGTGTGGATCAGTTGTCACTAAGGAAAGCAACAGGAAGCACCAGCACTCAGCCGGATCTGGGCTAAAGATTAAAAAAATAGCTACTGACACTCAGATGATGTAGCTGCAGCATATTAAATAGTAAAAGATTGGTCCTAAAATGGGATAGAAGCCTAAAGGGGGAAGAATTCAAGCTAAGCAATGGTGAGCGGCACTTTAGCAACATAAGTAATCAAGAGATGCATGTACAAAATGAACTGAGGATGATGTTGCCTGAATATATAAATAAATCATATAATGAGTTATATTATCATTGTTTGTAAATATGAAAGAAAGATCTAAAGGAAAAGGATGGGGGGAGGGGTATTAGAGAGATATGAGACTGAGCGAGGCCGCCATCTCCATCAACAATGAACAGTTACTAATATCTGTATACATAAAACCAACTGACAGATGTAGTTCTCTTCACAGTTGCTGGGAGCCAGAAACTAAAAAAAAAATCACAAAACTTGATGGGATTTCTTGGCCAGATGGAAATGCAGGTCAGAAATCAGCCCAGGCCAGACTATATGCACTGACTGTTTTTTTCTAACAATATTCTACTACATTGAACGAGATGCCTCTTCACATTCAACCTTTTCTAGTTCTGGGAAACCTTTCTAAAAATGGAAGGCACCAATGAAACAAAAGATTAGCAAATTATTGTGCAGGATAAAACATTGATTCTGTGTGGTTTGTACTAATATATGCTTTTGAATCTAGAGCAAGAGGATTTTAGAATATTTTTGCCGTCTTCCTAAATAGCCCTCACGTTTTATACCAGAGAACTTAAAAATGTTGTACAGGATGAAGCAACCCATCTAGTGCCTTTCTGGGGAGGAAGAACCTTGATGGTTTCATTACAGAATGTTTAATGAATATATCCTGTCATCTTTGTATTAATTACATGCTCTGTGTGTGCTTATGGTGCCCAATCTAAAGAAAGTAATTTTGTCCATTAGTTAGGGTTGCTGTATGATGCACATATTAGTATAATGGGCAGCACACTGAGATGCTAATGGACTTTCTGCAGGCTTTTTCTTTATGGATAAACTAATTTTAATATAATTTGTCTGATTCACATCTACTTCGAGGCTCTTGTCCTTTTTTTTTTAAGTCAAAACGTTCCTGTCTGTAGCATAGCAGAATAAAGTTCAGAACAAAGTTTATTTCTATCACAAGGTTTTACTGGGCAAATGAAAATGTAATAAAACAGCATAAGATTAAATTGACCTCAAACAACTTTTTATAAAATCAGTCCATGAGTTCACAAGAAAAAGTTTTAAACAAGGAGTCTCCTTCATTTACTTTCATGGTTGAGGGAAGGGAAAAATAGTTTCATTATGAATTTGGTCCAGGTCTATCGTGTTCTTTGTCGTATTGTCATGGTGCTTTAAGCCAAATATTTACTGGGGGATGAGGACTCTGATGACTTAAAGGGGCTCTTTTACTAAAATGTGCTATGCAGTTAATGTGTGATTTGGCATGTGTTAACTTCATGCTTGGTCCCACGGGAATCGTTATTGCAGGAACATAGCAGTTAATACACGCCAATTTTGATGCTAACTGCCAATCATGTGTTACAGTGCCAAATGGGCAGGTTGGGGAAGAAAGTGGAAGTAGTGAGCACATTGAAGTTAGTTCAAGGGTTCATATCACACACTGTCAATGTTGCAGTTAGTGCGGGTTTATTTTCCTTCACTTCAACAGGTGGTGGTAAGTGTACCCGCAGTAGTAGCAGCATGCGTTAGGGTATGCATCCACATGTTAACTGTCTGGAAAATGATGATCATGCCCCCAACAATTACCATGGAGGTTTTGCACTTAATGCACATTACGTTTTATGCTAAACATATGTTTAGTGAAAAAACCTAATACACTTTATTCATGATTTACATGTGATCTTTATAAAACACAAGTATTTGCCCATGTAGAGGATTATTTTGTAAATTCCCACATGGTTAGCATACTTTACTTTATAAAACTGGGGTGTATGTGCCAGAGAATGTGTGCCTAATCTAAGCATGATTACTTAGACCAGCTCTATGGCTGGCATAAATGACCTTGCATATCTTACACACATACATCTGTATTTTGTAAACTAGGAGCCCAATATTGAATGGCAGTGGCTAGCACTGCTTACGCAGCTAGCCATAGCCACTGAAGACTAACCTTGGATATTCAATTCCAAAGCCATATCCGGCCACCAGCATTGAATATCCAGAGTAGCTGCAGAACATGGAAACTAACCAGGCAGCAGCAGTATTGAGCCACTGTCTGATTCGTTTCTGTGGGTAAAGTTAGGCCAGCCTTTGCCGCGTCTGCCTTTACCCATCGGTCGCTAACTGGGTAGCAGCTCAATATCACTGCTGCCTGGCTAGCGATGGACATAACCTCTGCTCCACCATGGCATGCCCACAACATGCCCCAATGCTAACTGCATAGCATCGAAGCATGTAGCAACTGTACCCGTGGATATCCAGTGGCACTAACTTTATTAGTGCCACTGAATATCCCACTAACAGACATTTACACATTTGCAAGTCTGCATACGATGTGATTGCCTTTGAATATTCCACCCTTGGTGTGTAAGTGTGAGCTCTGCCCATGTTCCATCCCAGCTCAACCTATCTGAATTCCCACAATGAAAAAGCACACCATTGACCCGTGTGTACATATAGAATAGTGACTTGCAAGTATAGATGTAAAGACCTATGCACGTGTGTAAGTAATTGAAAATACACAATTTAGGCATGCAGATGACATGTAACTTTCCTTGGCTCTTTATAAAATTACCCCCATTGTGCATATTGCAAATATTGTATGTGCATACATTTACACCAGATCCCGAGCTATTGTAAATACGTGCAGCTTTCCTATAGCTGCATTTTCTGCTGATTTTTTGGACCAATGTATCAGTAAACTACTGACAAGGTTTCCCAAAATAGACAGATCTATGCCTAAGACAATCCAGCCATCTGGGCAGCAGCATTATGGGACCATGTTACTGGCAGAGGGTAACATTTCTGTGACAATCACAGCAATCACTGGCATTATGTGCATGGTAGAAAGGCCTGGCAATCCACTTTCATATCTTGCCATGAAAACCCAAAGGATAGTCACAACAAAACAAATTGTGATACAGTACTGGAAGGTTGGATGATACTCGCTGGGCTACTGAGGAAGAGCTGCAAAGTAAAGCTAGCATTTATGATGTGGTTGAAACAAAGGCCTAGGGATGTCTGACTGCTGATGTAATTGTGCATGTAATACGAGTCAGAAGCTACAAAGATGTCTTACATATTGTAATATGGAACATATGAAGTACATATGAAAGACAAAGAAGAAAAAACTTGCAAGAGCTGTAAAGAAATACAATGCAGTCAGTGAACACTTAAGTTCTATTCATCTATGAGGAATGTCCATCAATACAACCAACAGAAAATTGCACTAGTAAATACACATGCAACAAAACATATCAGAAAAGGGAATTATTAGAACAACAATAACAATAAGTTTCAAGACAATCTACAATCAACCATGGACACAAACGGATAAAAGGGAAATCAAAATGATAGAAAAAGTCCACTCGAGTCTCACCAAGGCATAAAAAACACCTTAACTTCTCCAAATGATTTTGTATGAAGCCAGTACTTTGAGCCCAATTTAAATTTCTTCAATGATCACTCTTGCCACAATTCAGAAGGTAATTGATTCCTTAATGTATGTGCCATAAATCCAAATGCCAATTGATGAGTTAATTCAAATTTAAAATGAGATAGAGATGGAATGGTCAACAAATTTGACTACGAAGATCCCAGTGACCTGATAGTCAGGGGTAACAGGAATGAAAAAGTTAGGAACAATGAAGAAGGTAAAGAAGTTGGAAAATAATGGCTTGGCAACAGAAATGAAGCTGGAGAAAGACCCAGAATTCTGCAGGACCAGCAATCTATCCATCTCAAACACCTTCTGCTAGCAATACAAATGGTGGCTGTGCACATGGACTTTGTCCAATGAATTGTGAATTGTGCAGAGATCATCTGTGGAAGTGAACAAAGAAAAAACTCATAACAAAAACAAAACTTAGAGCTGACTGTGGTTCAGATCACCAACTACTAGTATGCAAACTCAAGCTAAAGCTCAAAAAGAGCAAGCCACTTATTAATGTAGCAAAAGAAGATCTGGAAAATATACCACTGGAATTTAAAGCTTGCTTATGAAATTGATTTGCAACTTTGAATATAAATGGCAGAACACTAGAAGAGTTATGAGATGGTATTAATAAAGTTGTGTTCAAAGAAAGTGAAAAGTCTCGGCAAAAGGTGAAAAAGAAAAACTGGCCCAAATAGTTGACCAAAGAAACTTTGAAAATTGCTCAGAAACACATAGAAGGTAGCTAGAGGAGAAAAAAAAAGGGTAATTATGGAACTAACCAGAGATTTCCAAAGTGAAGCAAGACAAGATAGTAATAAGTACTACAATGATACATGCAAGGAAATAGAATCAGAAACTATCAGAAGAAAAAGATCACCTTTCCTAGGAGAGTTAGAGAAAATTGTATCCTCAAATTGGAATGGTAAAAGAAGCTCAAGGATCCATGTTGAATGATAGTGAGAAGATCAAGAAAAGATGGAAAGAATATACCGAGTCATTATCCCATAAAGATCAAGTAGATTAACAGTTGTTTCAACCTATACCTTATGATAATGAATCATTGGTAATAAAAGCACTGGCCATTGATGCATTCCAAATGAAGTATTACAGCAATCAGATGCAGATGTTACAAAACTTACAACACTCTGCCAGAAAATTTGGAAGATAACATCATGGCCAGTTGATTGGAAAAGATCTGTGTTCATACCAATACTGAAGAAAGGTGATCAAACTGACTATGGAAATTATTACACAATCGTTATTCTCTCCTGCCCTTCTCATAGGCCCAAACAAAGATGGCCAAGATCTTGGGGAGAGGCCAGAGAGCAGCACTTTGTGATGGTGGCCGTTTTATAATGGCTACAAGTTGGGCAGGAGCAAAGAGGATCACTCCTATCCTGTTCTCCACCAGACCATCAGGGAACACAAGGTATGTGGGAGGGATCTGGGGATTTGGAAGATGTAGGCCTCCCCTTGCTGGCTGGCTAGTCAGGATTTTATTTTTGTAAGGGGGCCACAGGGCCCTCCACCCTTTCCATTATTTATTGGGGGGGGGGGGAGAGATTGAAGAAGGAGGGCCTGACTGGCTAGCCAGGACTTTTTTCCACTTCGGGGGTATACCGATCCCTCTGAGCAGCTTCCGATGGGGATTGGGAGCTTTCAAGTGGGGATAAGTGCTAAAGGGGGACACATTTATATTTTAGATATTGTCAGTGCCGCAGATCACAGCACCGTGGCACCAACAATATTGTGTGTGGGGGGGGGGAGGCCCAATTGTGGCAGTTGGGGGGCCTGGCAGTGACCTGGGAAGAGAGTTGCTGACAGCTCTGTGTACCCTATCACTGCCATCCCTCCCCATGAATTTACCGCGGGGACCAGCAGTACCTGCCTTGACAGATATTGCATAACTTTTCCTGCAGTATCTGACAAGGCAGGGAAAGCAGGATCTCCATGGGAAATCCAAACCTATGTAGTGTCTGCAGGACCCTCCCCTGGGAACACCCCCTGCAGATAACATGGAGATTTGTCCCTTACTGTGCGGTTTTGGCTGCTAATGTGATACGTTAGCAGCCAAACTAATGTGGTTTAGTAGACATACCCCTTTGACTTTCATACTTGCACACATCAGGTGAAGAAAAAAGATCATTATAGATATACATCATGCTTGGCAATATTGAGGTTATTTCTTTTCTTTATGTCGGACCATTTTTAATCACCATACTCATCGATTCTTCAGTCTAGTAAACAACGTCCATTTTATTCTGCAAATCTAAAAATCAAAAGTACTCCTAAAAATATTTTTTCTTCTTTTAATTATTTTATAATTTATTTTAAATGTAGTTATATTTCTTTGCATACTTCTTTAGTGATATTCTCATGCTTAGTTGTAATATTTTATATACTTCTGTTTCTCTAATCCTCACGCTTAGTTGTAATATAGCAACATAGGGGCATGTTTACTAAACACCGTTGCTGTGCGGGTTCCCGTTAGTGTGCTGGTGCCATATAAGGAGTGGGCGGGCCAGGCAGAAAAAAGGAAAAAACCGGACCGTACATGTGTGCGTCGCGCTAATGTGCGGGGCCCACATTATCGCGTGGAAAGGCTAAGTGGGGCGCTGCTGCGTAACCAAACAACAGAGTAGTAGTACAATGGTGAAGACACTGACCTATGGTGCAGGGGCCAGGGATTCAAACCCCTATTGCGCTCAATGAAAAAGACCAGCTGAGGCATCAACTTTTATGGGCAAAAGTGGTGTAGGAGGCATACTGCTTATGGGCGGCAGAAGGCGGCGCACTCTTTTTTTATACGGCATGAGGCGGCGCACTGTTCATTGTGGGCAGCTGATGGCGGCACGCTGTTAAGGTTGGGCGGCAGAGGGCGGCGCACTGATAAAATCGGGCAACAGAAGGCGGCGAGCCGGTGGGCAGAAGGCGGCGCGCTGATGTGTGAGGGGGCAACCCAATAGTGGGAGGGATAAGTGGCGCGCTGATGTGCAAATAACAGGAATGGAGCCATAGCACAATGGTTAAGACACTGACCACTTGTGCAGGCATCATGGGTTCAATTCCCCACAGTGCCCATTGAAGACAGCTGGCTGAGACATTATTTTAGGAGGCATGCCCATGTTGGGCGGCATAAGGCGGCGCGCTGTTAATGTTACGCGGCAGAAGGCGGCGTGCTGTTACTTTTGTGCGCCACAAGACAGTGCACCGATGGCTACAAGGCTGCGCGCTGCTGCTCAAACACAGGAACAGAGCCACAGCACAATGGTGAAGACACTGACCAATGGTGCAGGTGTCAGGGGTTCAACCCCTCACAGTGCCCAGTGAACAAGGCTGGCTGGGGCAGTATGTATTATGGTGAGGAGTGCTGTAGGAGGCCTTCAAGGTTTATTTTATTTCCCACTACCAGTAAACCCGCTCTCACAGTGTGTTAACATTCGGATGCCCGTAAGGCACATGTTACAGTGCACTGTCCGCCAAGGCACCCTAGAATGTCCCCTATAGGGCACCATGTATGTTGCGACACAGGACAATGTACAGTGCACCCAATATGGATGGCACCCATAAGGTGGCCTATAGGGCGCCCTAAAGAGCACCCTCAGAGGCACCTTATGGGTACAGTATGCCAAGGGTGTGTTTGCTGTCATAAAAATATGTACAGTAAACAAAGATAATGCTCTGGACAACCCTATCACAGAACCCCACAGTGGGCTTGAACCCATTACCTCTGGCTGCAAAGGTAGTGACATAACCATTGGGCTACAGCCCTATAGCTGTCAGCAAGCCCCTGGCTGGTTGCAGAGAGCCTGCATGTCACCTCACAGTCTGCTGTTGTAAACAAGATAGGGTTAGGCCACCCGTACCCATGATGCACTGCACATGCAAATCAGCTGTCCACAGATGCACACAAGATGGGGAATGCACCCCAACAGCTACCCGGCCTGGTAGGCGGAATTGTCCGTGTGCACCCACACAGCACCTCGGCCTGGTAGGGGGTCCTGAGCGGGTGGACTACCAGCAAAGAGTAGCTACACACCGTCACATTGTGATGTGGCGCCCAGGACCAGGTCCACAACACCAGCCATGGCTGAATGAGGCCATGACAGAGCTCCAAAACAGTACTAACCTGTGAGATGCTGCAGAAACATCTTGGATATCTCTGTCTGTCTCAGTTAGTGGAAACCCCCATGGACCCCCCCAGGTGGTCAAGGTACTACCCCCCCCCCCCCACCAACAACAGATCCCCATCCTACCCCCTGCACCAATGGCAGTAGAGTGGACCATCAAACCCCAGTCCTGCTGGGGAACAGACACCCTACAGGGCAGTCCAAGCAGCTCCACACACATCCATAACACAATATCAGACAGACTTTAGGCCTGGATATCCACAGATGCACCCCAGCACTATCTGATATTCTCCTGCAGCAAGCCATCAGCCACTGCACCCTGCAAGGCACTCCATCAAGACACAAACCAGCTGTGAACAGTCTGCTGGTTAGCCCTGATAGAAATGCATGCACTCAAAACTGGGGTGGCAGCACACACAAGCAGAGAGTTCTGAGACCCCAACAGGAAACCCATATATATCACAAGAGAGAAACACAATACAGCACTATGGGGGTGCCTAGCCATGCTGCTCATCACTGCACACTCAGGGTGAGAGTGCTCCCCCAGCAGCACATACGGAGGTCACCCTGTCTGTGTAGGTGGTGGCCGGGCACTACAATGTCACAGCCAGTGCCCTATGCCCTGTGCAGATGCATCCTGGCCAGCCCACCATGTCTGACCTATACCCATGGTACCTTGCTGCTCATTATGCACATTGGCAGGCCAATACTGGCAGTAGTGCTGGCAGTGTGGGTTGGGGAAAGTGTTTGCCGCCAACACACACTGTATAGACAGACACACACTCCCACTAGGGTTGCCAACTGGCTCCAGATGCGCCCGACAGGCTTGTTCCAGTCCTGGGTTTACCCCATTGCATGCAGGGACATGTAGTCTTGCTTTTCTTATGGAATGCAATGGAAAAATCAGAACTACATGTCCCTGCATGCAGTGGGGTAAACCTAGGACTGGATCAAGTGTGTCGGGCGCATCTGGAGCCAGTTGGCAACCCTAACTCCCACACCTATGCCAGCATTGTGCTACTATTGAGGGGGTGATTAGCCTTGCCCACCACACCGGTCCTGGGCACGGCACAGGCATGGATATGGTACGCAGTACTGCTGGGGGTCACTCCCCAGGGTGGTGAACACCGTCAGAGGCCAGGCCTGGAGCACGCACCGCAGACACCAAACAGATTGTTCGGATGGGGTCAACTAGCAGTATGTGCGTAACGTAGGGATATCTATCAGCCTGTACTCTTAGCAAACATTTCAGAGCTGTGAACCTCAGGTGTAGGGTGACATTGCTAAGGTATGCAGGTTCTAGTATTGGGAGATGCACGCAGGGTCCAGTGTTCTGCCTCTACAGGAGACATTGGCCAATGGGGCCTGTGGGTGTGGGTGTGTCTGCCCCTGTTGGCTGCTGCTTTACGGCAGCGCTTCCCAAATCCGGTCCAGTTTTGCATCACACTGTTCGGGTCTTCCTGCTGTCCTTCATGAATATGCATGAGCTACATCTACATGCCGTGGGGGTGGTGCATAGATATACAGCACAGGCATTTGTATGAGTGGCAGCATGGAACCTGACTGGTGTGTGGCCCACCAGGACTGCATTTGGGGGATTCTGCTGTAGGTTCTGCCCCTGTTCATGGTGTCTGTGCTCAGTGGGGTAAAAGATAAGACGTATTAACATTGCATATGTCCTCGTCACGAAGGGTGCGTCCTTACTGTCACTGTTTATTTGTGGGGAAAATAAGTGGGCAGGATTGGCAGTAGCCCCAGCTGGTCTTTGAACCTGTGATCTTCTGTTTTTGCATGCACTGTCTGTGTACACTGCACCACCGTGTAGCCATAGATTGGAAATCTCTGGTTAGTTCCATAATTACCCTTTTTTTTCTCCTCTAGCTTACCTTCTATGTGTTTCTGAGCAATTTTCAAAGTTTCTTTGGTCAACTATTTGGGCCAGTTTTTCTTTTTCACCTTTTGCCGAGACTTTTCACTTTCTTTGAACACAACTTTCCCTGGATAGTCCATGACTGTGGATACAGCAGGGCCTGTCTGTTGCTGTGGACTGTGCCAGCCTGCACATGGCTAGGCCTCTGTCTTCCGTGGCTAGCGGCCACTGCCCCCTGCACCACATGTACTCGTCCGCCAACATGCTGGCATGAGCTTCTCTCAGAGAAAGCAGATGACCTGATTGCAATGTGTCAGTACGGGACTGCATTTGGGCGACTTGGCTGTAGGTATTGCCCATTGTTGTGGTGTGTGCGTGGTGTTGGGTAAAATATGGGTGATCTCCCCATGCCTATGTTCCCTGCAAGACAGGGGTGTGTGTGCTATCGTTGTTCAGTGGTGGGTAAAATATATGGCCAGGGCTGGAAGGTGCCTCAGCTGGGATTTGAACCTCTGACCCTAGAGGTACTGGCTTTGTCTGCTGCACCACACTGTGGCCACAGGGACAGTGCAGTCCCTGGAGATAGTAACATGGTAGGATGGAGTCGCAAAGCCTGCTGTGTGCATTTCTACTGTGGGCTCCTTCACCCTGTCTGGTGACAAACGTGCAAGTAAAGCCCACAGATGACCATGGGAAAAGGGGGATAAAATATAACCAAGCTGGGCTACAGTGATATTAATGGGCAAACATGGAAAACACTCCCAGGACAGCTCCAGAAAAAGGGAAATGTTTTTTGGACGAGTCTCCGCTCCGTACACCTTTCCATAAATCTTTTCTTTTTGGAGCTTTCCTGGGTGTGTTTTCTAGTTTTGCCCATCACTATAACTGTTCCCCAACTGAATTACTATTTTTAATATTTTTGTGGTGGTCATTTTCTATTTTTAATTGCACTTTTGTGCTGTGCACATGTATCACACTGCTCACGTTTTGCAGGTTTCCCCGGTTTTGCTGTACATTGCCGACGGAAATGGTTTCTCTTCCCTTTAAATCCCCTCTACCGCGAGTGGTTCACTCGCGCTATTTTTGCAATGGAAATTCGGCCCCGCAACTGTGCGAGGGACCTCTCCCCTCCCCTTCCCCGCCCATTAACCCCGTCTCTCCGCCCCTCCGGGGCCTTCCTCCGCCCTCCGTAGGCCTTTCCACGCCTCTATCGGACATTTACGGGCCCGTACTTGTGCGGGGCTTGTTAGTGTGACGCGCACGTGTGCGAGGGTTTGACGCACGTTTGCGGGGCGCTTAAGAGCACTTAAGTGCTGCTTTTAGTGCACTATTTTGCGCCATGCAAAATAGCAGTTTTTAGTAAACATGCCCCATAGTCTCCATCACACAACTCTCTTCACTATTAAGTAACTGTGTACTTATAACTCACTTCCAATTACATTTTGGCATCTTTTAATCCAATAATTCTTAGCATTTCAGCATCTTCCACAGTAGCAGCGACTCACAGCATCTCCATATCACAGCAGATCCTACTATTATACATCCTTTTCAGCTCCAATTTAAATATCATGGCAGCATCTAATACTTCCGTTTCGCATATGTACACCTTAGAGGAAAGGCGGGATAGAGGTGATATGATTGAGATGTTTAAATACCTCCGAGGCATAAATGTTCAGGGAGAGAGCCTCTTTCAATTGAAAGCAAGTTCTGCGACGAGGGGACATGGGATGAGGGTGAAGGGAGATAGATTCAGGAGTGATATGCAGAAATATTTCTTTACGGAAAGAGTAGTGGATCCGTGGAATAGTCTCCCAGTGGAGGTGGTAGAGATGAGGACAGTAACTGAATTCAAAAAAGCATGGGACCAACACAGAGGATCTCTAAAGGTAAAAAGTGGACTGTTGTAGTTGTTGTTATGGAAGGACAGACTAGATGGGCCTTGTGGTCTTTTTCTGTCATCATGTTTCTATGTTTCTATGTTTCTATGTACTCTCAACTAGCAGCTCAACCTCATCCATCACACACCCAGCTAGGAAATCATAAGTTATAGTCAACTCATGTCCATATTGTAGATACCTGTAAATAGATGTACATAGTTCCCCCAGTTGAAACCCAAGTTTAATCTCCAGTTCAATGTAAGTGCTTAATAGTGAGCCTGTTCTGCACAAAATTGTTATCTGTGAACCGCGCTGATTTTTAAGAGTGCGGTATATAAAAACAATAAAAGAAAAAAGAAAAAATATCACTTTAAATCATTATATACATTTGTAAAGTAGGGAGCCCCATTCAATTTCATTGTTGAGGCCCTTCAGGGAAACTGTCCACAGGGAGTAGATCCACCATTGCTCCCGATAATTAGATAATTGTTTTCCATTGCAGAGATTGGAAGGTATTTTTCATGTTTAGGCAATTTTGAACAAATGGGACAGTCATAGAGTTTTAGACTGGATACCTGAGCATTGGCATGGTGATAACAGAGAACAATTACTTAATTATTGGGAGAACCCTAAATGTGGACACATGCAGTCATACACGTGTATTCTCTACGAGAGTCATTAAAAAAGGTTTAGTTGTGATTTGGATGTCTGAAGACATGCACGTGGACGTTGAAATCATGGACAAGGCTTTGGAGCCATTCCACAAATGACATTAGCAGACGTCTCCGGTGGAGGGATATCTAAGTAGGCACAGGGGTATGGTGGAGGCGTGTCTAGGGTGTGGCAATGTACTTACACATCCCTGCTCGATTTCAAAAATGCTGGAGACATTTGCAGGCACATCAATGTTTATACCTGGTCAGGGCACAAATAAACATCTGGAATGCGCTTGTTTTCACCTTAAAACATTCAAAGAGTTAAATGATCACAAAGGCCCACACTGGGATTTGAATCCTGACCACTCTACTTTTAAGCCACTACACTAGCCATTAGGCGTCTTGAGTGTGACGTGCTGTCCTGGGGATGTCTTTGTAGACGTTTGATACACATGCATATCAGCATGTCCACATTTCCAAAATCATGCCTGAATTTGCACGTTTCAGACTTTTAATCAGATGTTCTAGCTTGGACGTCCCAGATTGCACTTGGACATCCCATTGTGAAATGTGCCTCTATATGCATAAATATGTATATATTTGACTCACCCAGACCACTCCCTAGCCATACCCAACATTCCCGATTTGCAGTTTCTATATAGTAAGGCCATTTATGTGTAAACTGAGTGCCTTCTAAAATCACCATTTCCAGGTGAATGCCATTTCTACATGTAAATGCTTGATTTTACACACAGAAATCACAAAGCTTTTAATACAGCCCCCATTATTCCATTTTTGCATTTATGATGTATGCATCTTTTTCTTTTTATCATTTATATCCTTCATTATCTTTTATTTCTTACTCTGACAATGCAGGTACATTTTTACAATATGTGTACTTTATTTGATTTTGTGTGTAGCTCTGATGTTCTGACATTGCAAATAAAGCAGTATTTTGTTAATGTTTTGTGTCACTTCAGATGAGAAATGACACAAAACAATAACTTGTGTCACCAATGCCTTCATGTCATTTTAAAACAGTGCATCCCTAGGGCACAGCAAAATGAGTGCAAAATACACATTCTTCAATACTAACTTGGGAAATCCATTGCTTACCCTGGGACAAGCATCATGGAACCTGTGCACCTTTTTAGGAACCTGCCAGATACTTGTGACCTGGATTGGCCACTATTGGAAACAGTATACTGGGCTTGATGGACCTTGGTCTGTCCCAGTATAGCATTTCCTATGTTCTTACATTCTTAACAAAACATGTGAATTAATAACCCATGAATCACAGTGCTTGGTTTCTGCATTGACTCATAGAACCAATAAATGGTAAAAGTTTTTTGAAAGAATCATTAACTTTCATACAGATGAATGAAGAACATGCTGAAGCACAGGAGAGTACATTTGAAGAATATTTTTAATAATTAGATGCCTATTTATTTTATTCTATCTTAGAACCAAATTCTACCATTTTCTGCAAAGCTGTAAAAGATAATTTTCTAGCACAGAATATTAAACGTGCTTTTCACATCCTTGAGAACAAAGGCTCAGACTTCAAATATTTCTGATGGAATACTGCATAACTGAAGCATGGTGCCCTTTGGGGATTATACCACTATTTGATTTATTAAACTGATTAAATCAAAGCAAATGGTAGCTCACACAAAACAAAAAAATAAACTTTATTTATGAGAAAAGCTGCCATATAGGAGTATAATGTTGCCTTAGTTCTCAACAAGAAGCTGTTTTTGGTGTCAATCATGAAAGCTTCTTAACAGAGGTTTTATTCATATATGCTATTTTTATTTTCATATAAAATTAGTTTAATTATATGTATGAGAAAAATCTTAAAGGATGATGAACTAAACTGTATTAACATTGACCATTAATATGAATATTAATTAGTAATATTAACATGATTGAAATAAGGGGCACCTTACTGCAAATCTAAATAGCTGCATTCCCACATGTAGATTGGCAAATAGCAAGTTTAGAAAACTGCTATTTGCATGCGCAGATCCACACCATGTACAGATCAAAAGGGGCATAAATTGGGGATGAAACAAGGTGTGGTTTGGTCATGCCTGAAATATCAATGTGTAGTCCCCATTTTAGAAGGGAATATATGTGGAAACTAGGCATTTTCAACATCAACTTTTACATCTGCTCCAAGCCATACTCAAGTTTGAATAATTTTGTGTGATCGGATTTTGAGATGATACAAAATTATTCAAAGTTGTTAAAACACAAGAGGATTGTGAAAAATTGCAAGAGGACCTTGAAATTAATTGGGTGTCAAAATGGCAGATGAAATTTAATGTGGACAAACGCAAAGTTATGCACTTAGGGAAGAACAACTCAAACTATGATTACACAATGCAAGGTTCCACATTAGGAACCACCACCCAGAAAAAGGATCTAGGCGTCATCTTGGATAATACTTTAAACCCTTTGCCCAGTGTGCAGTGGCAGCCAAAAATGCTAGGAATTATAAGGAAAGCAATGGAGAATAAAATCAAGGATATTATAATGCTTCTATGATCGGTTGTTTACTCCTTCAAAAAGTAGAATGACTAGGGGGCACACAATGAAGCTACAATATAGCACATTTAAGACTAATCAGAGAACATATTTTTTCACTCAATGCATAATTAAACTCTGGAATTAATTACCAGAGGATGTAGTAAAAGTTGTTAGTGTAGTTGGGTTCAAAATAGGTTTGGATAAATTCCTGGAGGAAAAGTTCATAAATCACTATTAAAGAGGAACAGGGAAATATACTACTCACCCCTGGAATAAGCAGCAAGGAATCTGTGTCCTTTTCTGAGAACCTGTAGTCAGATATGGAGGAAGGCAATGTAGATCACAGAAGATAATGTAGAACCTTTATTTATTTACATTCTCTTATATACTGTGCTATTCTGCATCAGTGTGGTTTACATTGAACAAGCTGAAATTACATTGAACAGGGCATTATAACTTGGAGATAACTATTTTACAGGGAACATGGGCTATGGAGAGTTAAGTGGCTTGCCCAAGACCACCTGTGGGACTAGAAACCCCAGTCCTTCCGGCCTAAGGTTGCTGTCCTCTAGTGGGATTTGAACCCCCTACTTTCTGGCCTGAAGTACCTTGCCCCAACCACTAGGCCACTCCTCCACTTATTTACACAAGTTGGTACTACCTTACATGGGTCATTTTTCAGTGACAGCCTTTGTCAGGGGTGCAGGGACCCTTTACACAGGCTTGTATTTTAATTTCCAAATAAGCAATGCCACCATTTAGTTCTGCAATAGTTCTGAGCAGCAGTCTAGGAACAGGAAGTAAGTGCGAAAGTGCAAAGATGGGGAGCAGTTGGGCTTTTGCAGAACTAAATTATGGCATTTTGTTTTTCAATTTCAATTTCCATTTATTAAGAAACTTTAGAGAAAATACAAATATACCAGAAATAACAATGTGTAACCATTACAAAGAAAAACAACAACCGCACATCTGCAAAAAGTCCACGTCAAGAGAAGCATGTGAAGAAACAGAGGAGCTAACTCAAAATTATAAACTCTTTTTCATACTAATCTACTACTGATACACTTAATATATCAGGAAATCAGTGAACCCTTGGATTGGAGGAAAGATCCAAATAAGCAATGCCACCATTTAGTTCTGCAATAGTTCAGAGCAGCAGTCTAGGAACAGGAAGTAAGTGCGAAAGTGCAAAGATGGGGAGCAGTTGGGCTTTTGCAGAACTAAATTATGGCATTGTTTAATTGGAAATAGAAAAGACAAATCTGTGTAAATGGTCCCTATATCTCTGACAAAGGCGGTCACTGAAACACAGCTTCTTTAGGTTAGGACCAACTGATGTAAATAAAGGTTTTATATTTCTACATTGTCTTCTGTGGTCTACATAGTCTCGCTCCGTACCTGACTGATTGATATTTTCAAGCTGGTGTGCTTTTTACTTCTGGACTCCTTTTTGGGAATCTGACGGGTACTTGTGACCTGGATTGGCTGATTTTGGAAACAGGATACTGGGCTTGATGTTCTTACCTTCTTAAGTGTCAGCTTGAAGGAGCAGATATAAAGACTCTCCCCTTTCAACAGCATTATTACATAGCCCTTGAAGCCCCCCATGTCAGTTAACTAGTACCCTGAACATCCTTCCAAAACTCCAGCCCCTAGTCCATCCACAAAGATCCAAATCTTTCAATCAACTATTCCCCCATCCCTCCCAAAAGCCTCAAAGCAATAAACGCACCTTCTATTTCCCCTCATCTGGCCAGGCCTCCCCATCTTCTCATAATCCAACCCCTGGCATCTATCAATGGCTTTTCCTGGTGTCCTATGAGAAGCAAAGATGATAACCAGCCACTTCTGCTCTGAAGCTCTCTGTGTTTGAAATGGCAGAGGTCAACCCATTGTCATAATCCTGTGGTTGTAGTCCTCAGGCCAGAAGGTTGGGGGGTTCAAATCCCACTAGAGGACAGCAACCGTGGGCTGGAAGGACTGGGGTTTCTAGTCCTGCAGGTGTCCCTTGTGGTCTTGGGCAAGCCACTTAACCCTCCATTGCCCATGTTCCCTGTAAAATAGTTATCGCCAAGTTATAACACCCTGTTCAATGTAATTTCAGTTTGTTCAATGTAAACCAACTTGATATCATGAAAGGCAGTATATAAGAAATGTTAAATAAATAAGGTCAAGCTGGGGTTTTTCTCCTTATATGGCAGCTTGACCCTAGCAGTAGCTCCATGAGATTACCGCTTGACATTGATTGCATTATTAATCCAGAACTCTATGAAATAGGAGCAACTAGGGATCACTTCTGCTCCTTGAAGACCACCAGGGACAGCCCCCTGGTAGGTCTTGGGCCGGAAGGACTGGGGTTTCTAGTCCCACAGGTGCTCCTTGTGGTCTTGGGCAAGCCACTTAACCCTCCATAGCCCATGTTCCCTATAAAATAGTTATCTCCAAGTTATAATGTCCTGTTCAATGTAATTTCAGTTTGTTCAATGTAAACCACACTGATGCAGAATAGTGCAGTATATAAGAGAATGTAAATAAATAAATAAAATAAAATAAAATAAATAACAGTTGGATTGGAGGAGAGGAGTTTAAGGAGTGCAAGCTGACTGCTTTGTGGGACCAAGGACAGATCCCTGTGGCACACCAGTGGTAATCTCCTTCTCTTCAGAGTGAGCTCCATTTACCTGTACTCTTTGTTGCCTCCCACTCAACCAATTTCTAATCCAGTCAGTCATTTTAGAGTCATTTCCTAGGGTGTTCAGTTTGTTTATAAGTCTCCTGTGTGGAACAGTGTCAAAGTCTTTACTGAAATCTAAGTACACCACATCTAGGGCTCTCTCTTGTTCCAATGTCCTGTTCATCAAGTCAAAGAAAATCAATCAGATTTGTCTGACAAGACCTGCCTCTGATAAACCTATGCTGCCTCAGATCCTGCAGTCCATTGGACTTTAGAAACCTCACTATGCTCCCATTTAGCAGCATTTTTAGAATTTTTTTCACTACAGAGGTTAGACTAACTGGCCTTACGTCTGCTTTGTGTAAAGGGACCACATGTGCCTTTCTCCAGTCCTCTGAGACCACTCCCAACTCTAAAGAAGCAATGAAAAGATCGGACAATGGAGCTGACTGAAGTTCCGTACGTTCCTTCAACATTCTTGAATGTATCCCATCTGGTCCCATCGCTTTGTCGGAGCTCACAAAGCAGTGTGACATAACACACCCTCACTCTAGCACCCTAGCCTCACAATACCTGGAAATGTACAGGATTTGTTATTGTATAACATCTAGAAATGTATATAGTTATATAGCTCCTTACTGCCCCTTACCCTGAAGTCTTAAAAGATTCATGATTGTAAAGCATCTTGAAATGTAAATAGTTATATAATGCCCATTTTCCCTTACACTTTACTATGTTCTTGTTCCATGTACAACAATGTGCATCATCTAGCCGTGTTATTGTTCTATTATTTGTAAACTGCTTTGAATTGTAGAAAGATAGTGCAAAAATAAGTTTAAAGAAAGAAAGAAATACTTTGAATTTTAAGTTTTATATCAGAAGTGTCACCGGAATCAGTTTCTGGGAGAGGAGATGAAATTCAGTTTCAAAAGAGCTGAGTCTGCCAAAGGAGATGAAAATTTCCAGTAGCAAATAATTTAAGTAATGGCAGCAGCATTGAAAAGTAAAATTCAAGAAAATCATTGCTATGGCTTACATTCTAAATTTACTTTGGATGTGAAGAAAGCAGGCAGGCTCTTACTACAAAATTTAGATTGCCCTGAAAAATAATAACAGGGCCTATAAATATTAAAGCTCTTATTGATGTGACATAGAGTTTCTTTAACATATAATGAATCTAACTTTGGTTGTTAGGAAGCAAGTAGTCTTGACTCTTGTAGCTATGACAACCAAATATGTCTTCTTCTGAGGATTAGAAGTTGCAGTACCTGATTTGTAGGGTTTATTTTTAGCCACAAGGAGTAGTGCCAGATAACAAATTCTCTCATAGGCGGGCAAGTACTGAGAAAATATAGCCTTTTAATACTTTTCCCCGAGGTTCTGCCTTCCCTATCACTTTCAGACATGATAAATATGGAACTTTCAAGTTAGTTAATGTGACTTTGAAAAGTTGCTTTTCCAACCACAACCACCATTTAAGCAGACAGGGATCTAATAAAAAGGAAATTTTTAAGGGAAAGAAGAAAGTGTCTTGACAAATGTTTGCCTGCACAACACTAGCTGGGGTATGTTTTGTATTAGCAGAAATTCAAGTTGTCATTGATATTCTGAGCCAGTTGACAATAACTTTCAGGTCTAAAGTATGTTTAACTTAAAAATAATAAATGCAACTTTTATTTTTTTATTTACTTTTATGAAACCTCATCTAGTGAGAAGCTAAAGATGAGTAACAATGCATACAATAGCACCGAGACAAACATGACAAATAACATTCCTGCCAGTAGAGGGAGTGCTGCAATATCACAATTTTATTTGCAAGGAACAGATAAAGCACAGTTACTTACCTGTAACAGGTGATCTCTGGGAACAGCAGGAATAAGTCTTCACAAATGGGTATCGTCGTTACCGACGGAGCCTGCGCGGGAACGCTCCCCAGCGTCCAATAGGAAAGCTTTTGGGAGCATCCCACAGCGCCTGCGTGCTGCCTTCCCGCCTTTCCCAACCGCTTCTCTCCAGTTCGAGTTTTAAAGCTGAGACAAAGAGAGAGAAAGGGAAGGAAAGATAGATAGAGAGATACAACTCCTAGGGGAGGTGGGTGGGTTGTGAAGACTTATTCCTGCTGTTCCCAGAGATCACCTGTTACAGGTAAGTAACTGTGCTATCTCCAGGAACAAGCAGGAATGAGTCTTCACATATGGGGACTCCCTAGCTGCAGATGCCAGGGAGAGACCCCAGAGTTGTGTGTCCCTGAAAAGGGCTCCACCTCCCCCCATGGATCTCTGGCATCCAACCAGGGTAGGTGGGTAGGAGTTGATTAGGAATGGAACAGGTGTTTGAGAACAGCCTGACCAAATGAGGCATCCCGGCAGGAGTCCTTGTCCAAACAGTAATGGGCTGTGAAGGTATGAACCGAGGCCTAGATGGCCGCTCGACAGATTTGGTCGATGGACACAGAGTTTAGATGAGCCATAGAGGCTGCCATGGCCCTCACATTGTGAGCTGTGACATGGCCTTCCAGGGAAAGGTTCCTACTCCGGTAAGCGAAAGAAATACACTGAGCAATCCAGTTAGACAGTGTTCTCTTAGAAACTGGAAGTCCTAAATGGGAAGGATCAAAAGCAACAAAGAGTTGAGAAGACTTTCTATGTTGCTGTGTTCTTTGTAAATAAAAGGCGAGAGCTCTTTTACAATCCAAAGTATGAAGATTCCTCTCTGCACTTGATGCATGCGGTCCTGGAAAAAAGACAGGTAAGTATACCTCCTGGTTCAGATGAAAAGGTGAGACCACTTTGGGCATAAAGTGTGGATTGGTCCTGAAGACTACCTTATCATGATGGAACCTTGTATAAGGAGGATTAGCCACCAAGGCTTGCAACTCACTGATGCGACGTGCTTAGGTGACTGCAATGAGAAAGATAACCTTCCAAGAAAGAAATTTCAAGGAGGTGGTGGCTAAAGGTTCAAAGGTTGGCTTCATGAGCTGGCCAAGAACCAGGTTTAAGTCCCATGACACTGGAGGTGGTCTAATGGGAGGTTTAGTCAAAAGAAGGCCTCTCATGAATCTTGCTATAAGAGGATGAGAGGAAACAGGCTGTCCATTGAGAGGCTTGAGGGAAGCTGCAATAGCACTCAAATAGACTCTTACCAAATTCGTTTTGAGGCCTGCATGGGAAAGATGCAGAAGATACTCTAGCAAAGAATTCAAAGGTATTGCAAGAGGGTTAAGACCCTTCTCTGAACACCAAATGGTAAATCTTTTCCATTTGAAAGCATAGGAATGTCTAATGGAAGGCTTTCTAGAAGCATGAATAATATCTCTGACTTGCTGAGAGAGATAGAAAACTTGAAGGTCTAGGCCTTCAGCAACCAGGCCCTGAGATGGAGAGACTGGGGGTTTGGGTGCCACAATGTTACGTCTTCCTGGGAGAGAAGATCTGGAGCAGAGCCCAACTCCAGGGATGGAGCTTGAGAGAGATGCAGAGGTAGAAGGTACCACACTTGGCGTGGCCAATGTGGTGCTATGAGGATCATAGAACCTCGGTCTCTCTGAAGCTTGAACAGTGTTTTGGGAATTAGGGGAATGGGTGGAAAGGCATAAAGGAATTCTTGACCCCAGTGAAGGAGGAAGGCATCCTTGGCCTGAACTCCCTGACACGGAATCCTGGAACAGAACCGGGGAAGTTTGGCATTCCACGGACTTGAAAATAGGTCTATGTCCGGGGTTCCCCAAATTCGAAAAATCCTGGCTACCTGGTCCCTGTGGAGGGACCATTCGTGTGGAAGCAGAACTCTACTGAGTCTGTCTGCCCAAGAGTTTTGAACTCCTGGAAGATATACTGCCATAAGATGAATCTGATGCTCTCTGGCGAAGGCCCACAGTCGCAAAGCTTCGTTGCAAAGCGACAGAGAGCCAGTCCCTCCCTGCTTGTTTACATAGAACATGGCTACTTGATTGTCCGTGTGGATGAGGACTGTCCTGTAGCTGAGCAGGGAGTGGAACACTCTGAGAGCTAAGAAAATTGCTCTGAGTTCCAAGAGATTTATGTGTAGTGAAGTCTCCTGTGGAGACCAGATGCCCTGGGTGGAGAGATATTGCAGATGAGCTCCCCAACCCACTGGAGAGGCATCTGTTGTAAGGGTTGCTTGGGGAAGGGATTGTTGAAAAGGGGACCCCAGCAACAGGTTTTGAGAGGACTTCCACCACTGGAGAGACCAAAAAAGGCGACTGGAGTTTGCTATTTTGTCTGACAGGCAACCTGATGCCTGAGTCCATTGGGTGGACAAAGTCCATTGAGCTGCCCTCATGTGAAGCGAGCATATGGAACCACATGCACAGTGGATGCCATGTGGCCTAAGAGTTGTAACATTTCTTGAGCAGTTAAAAGGGGTTTTAACTGTATTTGGGAGGCTAACTGCACCAAGCGTAGGCAACGGGCCTGAGGAAGATAGGCCCTTGCAGTTGTGGTATCCAACAAAGCCCCTATAAAATCGAGGGACTGAGTAGGGGTGAGACTGGATTTTAGGATGTTTATTACTAGTCCCAAATACTGAAGGACAAGTCTTGGCCTCTGCTTGAGATGGAGCTCGAATGAGCCAGTCGTCCAGATATGGGAAGACAAATATTCCTAGAGTGCGTAGAAATGCGCTACTACTGCCATGCATTTCGTGAACACCCTTAGTGCAGAGGCCAGACCAAAAGGAAGCACCCTGTACTGGTAGTGCTTTCCCTGAAAAAGGAACCAAAGGAACCTTCTGTGAGTTGGATGGATGAGGACACGTGTGTACGCATCCTTGAGATCTAGAGAACAAAGCCAGTCCTGACTCTGAAGGTATGGAAGCAGAGCACAGAGAGAAATCATCTTGAATTTCTCCTTGAATAGAAATTTGTTCAATTCTCTGAGATCTAAGATGGGTCTGTAGCCCCCTGTTTTCTTTGGAATAAGAAAATAAGGGGAGTAGAACCCTGTGCCTTGTTGAAGAAGAGGTACTTCTTCTATTGCCTCTTGGGCAAGAAGGATGGCAATCTCCTGACCTAGAAGGTTGAGGAGAGATGCTGGAGAATTGAACTGTTTCACCATGGTGTGAGGGGGAAGGCTTAAGAAATGAAGCTTGTACCCTTCCCTTATGATGGAGAGTGTCCATTGCTCTGCTGTGATTTGCTCCCATCTGGGAGCAAAGTAAGTCAACCTTCCTGGGATGGTAAGGGGCTCTGGTCCTTCCAGAGCTAGAAAGGCTAAGTGCTCTAGTTGCAAGTCAAAGGCCCTGAGGAGGCTGAGGCTGCTGGGCCATGGAAGGTCTAGCTGCCTTTGACTTGGCCTGTTTAGATGGTTGCTGACGCTTTGCAGCAAAACGACCTGCAGAAGATGCCTGCTGACCATAAGCAGGATAGTATCTTCACTTTTTGGAAAAAGATGTCTTTTTAAACAATCTTTTCTTAACAGGAGCAGAGGTAGACTTTGAAAGTTGATCCAAAGCAGAGTTTTCAGCATCCATCTGAGTGTCCTTTGCTTGCCAATCCTTACCAAAAAGGTTTTCACCTGTACAAGGGAGATTTCCCAATTGGTCTTGGACCCAGAGTTCCAAATCAGAAGCTTGTAGCCAAGCAATTCTGTGTGCCCCTATGGCAATAGCCGAAGCTCTGCTTACACACTCAAAAGAGTCAAAGGCTGCACGGTTGGAAAATTTGGAGACATCTTGGGCATGCTTGAGCCAAGTGAGAAACTCCTCTCTTTTATCCTCTGAAATGAAAGGGGTTAAAGTCTGCAGATGATCTGTGACTTCTTTTAGAAACATTCCTATATAGAGACTATAGGAATTGATCCTAGCAGCTAGCATAGCAGCTTGGAAAACCCTTCTGCCAAAAGCATCCAGGGTCCTGCATTCTCGCCCTGGAGGATTAGATGAGTGTCTTTTTGCACTCTTTATTTTCTTCATGGCAGACTCTACCACAATAGAGTGCTGAGGAAGCTGAGTCTTATGGAAGCCAGGACAAGGAGGGACACGATACATGGTGTCTAACCTGCGAGAATGAGGAGAGGTGGTGAGAGGTGTCTCCCACATCCTCAACATGAGATCATACAGAATCTCATGAACAGGTAAAGTAGCTGCCTCCTTAGGAGTTTTAGGATATTGTAAAATATCCAACTCCTTGGCTCTGGGTTCTGACTCAGGGGCCACTGTAATAGAGAGGCCCCTAGCCACTTCCTTAACAAAGTCTTGAAAAGACAAGTCTTCTGGAGGAGACATTCTTTGTTTAGGTGAAGAAGACTCCTGAGGAAGAAGTATCGATGCTTCTACAGAACCCGCAGACTCATCAGAGTCCTCAGAGGAATCAAAGTATTGCCTGTCTGAATGCTCCTGTAAAGCCCGATAACCGTATCGAGTGGGATCGACATCAGGAGTAGTCGGTACCGGTTCGGTACCGATAGGCATCATAGGACAGGGTACTGTTGCAGTCGACACCGAAGCCGATGTCGATGCAATCAGTACTGGTACCGGGAGCAATGCCGGTACCGGAGCCCGTACCAGCAACGGGGATTGTTGCGGTACCGGAGGCGTCGCAGCCTGTATGAAAGCCGTTAAGGTGCGCTGCATGGTCAGAATCTTCTGATCCATCGACGCCACCAGAGTCTGGATGTCGGTACCAGTGGGAGCCACCAGTACCCCAGAACACAGCAACAGGTGATCTGTCGAGGCCGAGCCATCGATGTCAACCCGTGACCCCAAAGATAATGATTTGGAAGTCGGAGCTTCCCGCCAGGGTAATTTTGCCGGTGTGGAATCCTCGAGGGCAAGCCCGGAGGCATCTCGATGCTTGGAGGGAGATCTACCCTTCGAGGACTGGCCAGATTTATGCTTGGTTACCTGAGATCCATGGGAGGCAGAGGAGGCCCTGGAAGACATTGATGCTACCGAAGCTGCATCAGAGGGAGACAGGGTACTGAGCTTGGCTTCTCGGTTCTGCCGACCTCTCTTAGACATCATGGTACAGGACACACAATCCGTGATGGAATGGTCAGGTCCCAAACACTTTAGACACCAGTCATGGGTGTCGGTGACAGAGATAGTACCGCCACATTTTGTGCATTTTTTAAACCCAGAAGCGGGCTTCTCCATGAGGACAAAAATGTTTAGGCCTAAGGCCAAAAAACTGAAAATGCACAGTAAAGATAAAGCGTTTTGTTTTGTTTTTTGAAAGAAAGAAAAGAAAGATCGGCGGTACCGGTCAGACGTCGAAGAAGGCAGACGCGACACAAAAGAATAAAGGAAAAATAAAGAACTTCTTCTGCGGTGACAGGAACACGACCTGCTGGCTCTGCGGAAAAGAATAACTGGAGAGAGGCGGTTGGGAAAGGCGGGAAGGCAGCACGCAGGCGCTGTGGGATGCTCCCAAAAGCTTTCCTATTGGACACTGGGGAGCGTTCCCGCGCAGGCTCCGTCGGTACCGACGATACCCATATGTGAAGACTCATTCCTGCTTGTTCCTGGAGATTTGGTACTCACAGCACCTCCCATTACTGGCAGCAGCACAATCAGAGGACTCCCACATAGCTTGATGGGAACATTGAAAATTAGATGGAAAGCGCTTAATTTGAAAGCAGCACATACTATCCAGATAAGAGTCACTCGCCAGGGCCATCTGGCAATTTTCAGAGGCGCTGAAAATCATTAGTGACCACCTCAGCACTTTCAGTAAAGTGCAAGAGTGGTGTATAGGGTACCCAACATTATTCAAAGAACGACAATATCCAGACTGCTACCAAGATAAATATATGGATATGTTTAGCAACAAGATTATCCTATGTTATCTGGATAACTATTTATTTAACAGGTTTTTATATTGCTTTATCATTTCAGTCAAAACGCTTTACATTGTAACTTAAACTTGGTAATGTACATTAAACAGAGACATTGATAACTTGGATTTTTCTGAAGTAATGGAGGGTTAAGTAACTTGCCCAAGTCCAAGCAAGTGCTAGTGGGGATTAAATCTTGGTCTCTTGGTTCCTAACCCAGTGCTCTAACCATTAGGCTACTCCTCCACTCCAAATGATGGCCTTAGTACTGCCACTCTGTCTCAATACTCAGTGCCAGACACAATCAGGATGCTGGGGCTGAATACCCTGATTTTATTTAGAAGCTTTGCCCTGCATTTTAAAAAGACTGTTTGCAAGGTTTAAATATGCCGCATAATTCCAACAAAATTCTGTGTCTAGAAATGTATCTAAGGCAATCAGATACAAATAGTTAAGCCTTACCACAGTGTGCAAAAACCTAAGTACAGTTGTGGTCAACATTATTGGCATTCTTGCAGTTCAACCCCTTAACACTAGAAGCCCCAAAAGGAATTTTACCTAGAAACCCCAAAGTGCATCAATTGATGCATTATCACGATGACTGCATTTAGCATGAAATGCAGATGTGAATTAATGTGAAGTTACTTATTTGTTAAATACGTGCAGTATGTGACATCATTACATGACATCATCGTGTGTTTATTGTTTGTAATGTCGGAGTAAAACTGTAAACAGTGATTGAGATGCGCCACCTAGAGGGAACATGAATTTATACCTAGAAGCCCCAAAGTACGTCAATTGACGCATCCAAGACAATTGAGTGCGTCAATTGACGTACATTGGGGCTTCTAAGTATAAATTCATTTTCCCGCTAGGTGGTGCATCTGTCATTAATTTTCGATGCACATATTTGAACATCTTGACCTTGCTAACAAAGTCATGGAACATGACTGACATGTTTCTAGCAGTGGCACTGGTATACAACTTTGAAGATGCATTTGTGTCAATTGACGCAGTTTGGGGCTTCTAGTGTTAATGTCCAAATCTCCTAAACAAAGTGGCCATTGAAATGACTTTGGACTATATATGCAAACAGATTTGACACATAAAAGAATTCAAATAAAACAAGACCAATTTGCACAAAGGTGAAGAAGATAAGAGAGCTGCCTGAGACAGTGAAAAAAACATTTATCACCAAACATCAAACTTCAAAGGAGTACAAGGCCATCTCCAAAGACCTTGGGATTCCTGTGTCTACAGTTTGCAATGTTATTAAGAAGTCTTCTGCTTATGAAACTGTCAAGAACTTCTTAGGACGTGGTGGAAAGAAGACAATTCATCCAAGATGTCTTTGAAGGTTAGTGTGAACTGTTGGAAAAACACCATGTACAACATCCAAAGAGCTTAAGGCTGACCTGGAGAAATCTGGAGTGGTGGTTTCAACCTGCACCATTCACCGCGCACTAAACAAAGGACTTCATGGGCAAAGGCCAAGGAGGATCCCACTGCTCAAAGACAGACATAAAAAGGCACTCTTGATCTTTGCCCAAACCTGCCTTGAGAAACTACAGTTCTTCTGGGAAAATGTTCTGTGGACAGAAGAAACCAAACTTGAGCTCTTTAACAATGCAGACTGGTGATACATTTACAGACAAAGAAATGAAGGTTATAAGGGAAAAAAAACCACCCTTCCTACAGTTAAATATGGTGGAGATTCCATAATGTGGGGCTATTTTACTGCATCAGGAACTGAGGCCTGGAATGTATTAAAGGGATCATGATGTCTGAGGACAACCAAGGTATTTTGGAAATAAATGTGCTACCTACAGTAGTGTCAGAAACCTAGGTCTGGGTTGAAGTTCATGGGTCTTCCAGCAGGACAATGACCCAAATCATACATTCAAAAGTATAAAAGAATCATTCAAAAGAAAAAAAAAGGACTGTTTTAAACTGGCCAGCAATGAGTCCTTTTCTCAATCCAATTGAGAACCTTTGGAAAGAGCTGAATCTGCCATTGTTAAAAGGAATCTCAGAAATATTCATGAGCTGGGACAAATCACAGCTGAAGAGTGGGAGAAACTACCAGCAAACAAATGCATGAAATGGCTGTCATCACTGCCAAGGGTTGCACAACCAAATATTTGTGAAGGTTCAGGTCCAGTTTATATTCTGTTTTTTTTTCTCAGAAATTACTATATCTAATCTTTTTTTGTTGTATACCTTTGAACACACTTATGAAAATATTGTGATGACATACAGTTAGAATATTTCCAATTATTTTTCAAGATATTGAACATAATATACTTAAAATTGGAGAGGGTTACATAAGCAAAGCTTTTAAATTCATTTCCACTAATCTTGCATCTCTTGGAGATGGAATCTCTAGAAACGTCTTGTGATGAGTGAAGAAGTTTCCTTGGCTTCTAGAGTCAAATAATCTCTTAAATGTAATAATCCTATATCATTAATATTTTAAACTGAATTCTGAACAGAACCAGAAGCCAGTATAAAAAATTCAGTGTGGTTGAAATGTGGTCATGAAGCTTCAGGCCCATCAGTAGAAGCCTACTATTGAAATAAAGTCCAATCAATAGATTCCAAATACACACAGGAATTTTTTGTCAGAAAAGTAATGGAGGCACTACTGAAAGAGCGAATAGTGGACTTTCTCGAAACAAACAGGTTGCATGATCCGAGGCAACATGGTTTTACCAAAGGATGATCTTGCCAAACAAATTTGATTGAGTTCTTTGTCTGGGTGACCAGAGAACTAGATCAAGGGCATGCAATAGATGTCATCTACCTGGATTTCAGCAAAGCCTTTGATACTATTCCTCATAGGAGGCTTATTAATAAAAACAGCTTGGGGATGGGTCCCAAGGTGGTGAAGTGGATCAGAAATTGGTTGACTGACAGACGACAGAAGGTGATGGTAAATGGAACTCACTCAGATGGGGGAAAGTAATTAGAGGTGTGCCCCCCAGGGTTCAGTCCTGGGACCAATAATGTTCAATGTATTTGTGAATGATATTGCTGAAGGACTGAATGGAAAAGTCTGCTTTTTTGCAGATGACATAAAAATTTGTAACAGAGTGGACTCACCTGGGGGAGTGGAGAACATGAGAAAAGATCTACAAAAGTGGAAGAATGGTCTAATGCTTGGCAGTTAAGATTTAATGGGAAGAAGTGCAGTGTCATGCACTTGGGAAGTAGAAATCCAAGGGAATTATACGCGATAGGAGGCAAGAGGTTGGTGTTCATGGACCAGGAAAAGGACCTTGGAGTGATTGTTTCTAAGGATATCAAGGTGGGGAAAAAGTGTGACAAGGTGGTGGCAAAAGCCAGAAGGATGCTGGGTTGCATACAAAGAGGAATTACCAGCAGAAAGGAGGAGGTACTAATGCCACTGCACAAGTCGCTAGTGAGGCCTCACTTGGAATATTGTGTTCAGTTTTGGAGACCATATCACGCAAAGGATATAAAAAGACTGAAAACTGTTCAGAGGAAGGTGACCAAAATGATTTGAATCCTGCATCAGAAGCCTTATGAGAAGAGACTTGAAGACCTAAATATGTACACTCTGGAGGAGAGGAGGACAGAGGAGATATGATTCAGACCTTTAATTACTTTAAAAGTAATAATGAACAAACAAGTGTCCAAAACCCTTTTATTTCTATGGTTGCAGTGACACTTAACACATAGAACCATAGGGGTGACCTACATGGCGCGGTGTGTACACCCCTAAACAAAGGCATGGGGAGAAGTGACCTGCACGGAGTGGCAAGTGCACCTACTCTTGCCGCCTTGCTGGGCAGACTAGATGGACCATACAGGTCTTTATCTGCCGTCATATACTATGTTACTATATTACTATGTTAATTTCCTTAAGGTGCATTAACCTTTAGTAAACATGCACCTAAGAGTCTCTTTTATTAAAGCACTCAAAGGATTTGAAATTAACATGTCAAACAAATGCACATTACTTTAATGGAGCAATTATAAGATTGTCCATGGGGGCCTGCCAGCAAATTTTCAAATGAAAATCTTGTGTGAGGGTTTTCCTTTGAAAATCATGCCGGTAATGTACAGCGTGTAGTTGATACCTGTATGTTTCCGCTAGGTATTTTGTTTCATCAGTGGATTTTATTTTGTTTTCATTTCACTAACTGCTAGCTCACCAATAAATGTTGCAAGCTCTAATGAGGGGCCCCCAAGCAAACCTTTGAAGAAGCCCCATGTCCTGCTCTCCCACTCCACACTCCTTGGGAGACCCCTTTCTTCCTGCAACTAGCAAACTTACTTTAAAATGTCTGCTGGGCTGCCTCTTGCTGCTGCTGTTTTCTGAAAAAAGTCTTTCTGGCCCAGCAGCCAACAACTCTCAATGACAACTGATGTCTCTCAATACTTCGGTCTGGCACCAATAGGTGTTGTCTGCTGTGCTAGAAAGATTTTTAACAGGAGATAGGACAGAAAACATTTTAAAGTAAGCTTGCCAATTACAAGCATTGCAGAACCTGTGTCTTTTGGGGAAACTGCTAGGTACGTATGACCTAGATTGGCCACTGTTGGAAACAGGATACTGGACTTGATGGACCTTGGTCTGACCCAGTATGGCATATCTTATGTTCTTATGTTCTTATGTACCATGCTCTGCTTTTCCCTCCACTGTGTGAGGTCATAATATAAGAGCTTGTGAGCTCCCTTCTTCCCAGGGATCCCCCTTCTCCACATAGCAGGGGCTTCTTGGTCAAAATTGACATCATTTTCACAATTTTAGCACATTTTGTTGGTGCCAAAATACCTTCCCTCTGCACTGATCCCCAGGATCCACCCCATTGTTAGTTCAAAGTGTTAATGCCCTAGGCCAGGGGTGGGCAATTCCGGTCCTGGAGGGCCGCAGACCAGTCGGGTTTTCATGATGTCCCTAATGAATATTCATGGACCTATTTCCATACAATGGAAGGCAGTGGATGCAAATAGATCTCATGAATATTCATTAGGGACATCATGAAAACCTGACTGGTCTGCGGCTCTCCAGGACTGGAATTGACCACCCCTGCCTTAGGCAAACCTTAAACCTTAATCCCCCCACCCCGGCTGTCAGAATCTATTGATTGGCTTTGAATATCTCGCTCATTGCCACACCCCCAGAAGCTGCCATTCTAGGCAATCACCTATTTTAGTTGATGGCTGGGCTGGCCCTACTGACCCCATCTTCCTAATTCCCCAGGTTCCCCAAACTCAGTTTGCCCCGTCCCTAGATTATCAGGGAATCTCCTGTTCCCTTTGTTCTGCAGGTGCTCTATGTCACAAATAAATAAATGTAAATAGTACAAAGTTTACTCTGTTCGATGTATTGTTCAAGTTTTTGTTCATTGTAAACTGCCTGGATTGCTAGATAGGGCGGTATATAAGAATGTGAAATAAATAAATTAATTAATTAACGTATGGATGAGTCTATTTCTCACTGACGGATATGTATAAAACAATTTCATTTTGTGTTGTGGCATTTGGGCTTTATGTTAAGTCATTTTGTTTTTTTTCTTTATATTCTTTATGTCATTTGCACAAAAACCAAATAGAGGGAAAAATAAGAATGCAATATTTGCGTTTAACATTGTGGCTTTCTATCCAATTTTTATGAGAATTGCAGGCATTTAATAACCTATAAATCATTTGTGGGGGCTTTTTTAAGATGGCGGCAGTGGAAGACTACTCAACTGACTATGCCTAAGAGAAAAGGTAAAGCTAAGGCTAAAGCTCCTCCCGCGGAGCTATTACCTTCTGGAGAGGGGCCCATGGACCGCTATGTGCAGTTGACCAAGGAACAAGTTCAGGGGATTAGAGCGGGCTTGGTGGCTTCGATGGATTCTGAATCGGCGTCCTCCGCCCATGACACCACGTTCTCCCTGGATGGACGGCTTCCCCCGGTGCCTCCTGGGTCCTCAGCTGCTCAGTCGGTGAGTGATGACGCTTTCTCACCCGAAGTGGTAGTTATCGCGTCTTCAGCGCGGGACTCGCCCCCAGAGTTGGTCTGAGGCCAGAAGGGAGAATTTCAGGCTGGCGCTTTGGTTTCTCCAGCTCCGCCTGACACCAGGGTCCCTACGTTTGTAGATGTGGGTGTTTCATCTTCTTTTGGTGTCCTAGATCGATCCTCATCCGGTATCCCTGGGTTTACATTTGCATTGACTCGACCTGCGTCTGTGACCTTGGATAACATCTGGGATGCTATCTCCCATCTTGGTAACATGGTGGGTACTCAATTTTCTGTTTTATCGGATCGGATTGCAGCCCTTGAAATGGATTCTCCTTTAATGCAATCAACTATTGATGGACTCAACATGAAACAATCTGATATGGAGCAACGGCTGGTGAAGATCTCAGATTTAACTGACGTTTTGGTAAAAGATAATATTGCCCTTCGTTCCAAGGCTGAGACTTTAGATAATGCAGTTCGTGCATCTAATGTGTGCCTTTTGAATTTCCCAATTATACCTGGGACGGCTCCTTTGGAACTTTTTAAGAGCTATCTGCGTGATATCCTTCTGGTTCCTGCGGAACTGATGCCTCCGGTTTCTAAAGCTTACTATCTCCCTTTGGGAAAGAGAGACCGCAAAGTTCTTGTAGGTCCGTTGGAGATGGATACTTTAAACGTTACAGATTTGCTTAGTACTCCTAAAGTTGAGGATATAGCTGTATCCACATTGATGGTCACATTAGCTCTGTCTTCAGATAGGAAGTGGCTGTTAAAATTGTTTTATAAAAAGCGTGATAGTTTGTTCCATGGGAAAAAAGGTTTTCTTTTTCCTGATGTGGCCCGAGAAACACAGAAACACAGACGTGCTTTTCTATTATTGAAACCTGGGGTACTGCGTATTGGTGCTTCATTTATGTTAAGATTTCCCTGTAAATGTTTAATTACCTTTAAAACCCAGAAATATGTTTTCTTTGCTTCTGAGGACCTCTCTGCTTTTTTAAGTTTGCATTTACCAATCACCTCCTCTCCTGATGTATTGACTCCATCTGGTTAAGTAAGTTTCCTTGGGCCACTGTCTCCTCTTAATTTCCTGTATAATTGCTGTATGGAGTATTTTCTCCTTTCTTTTGGTTAACTCCCCCTTTTAGGGGACTAATTCTATAATTCTTGCATTATTTTTCTTTGTTTAATATTTCTTGTATAAGTATAATTACGATTGCAAGTATTATTTTCTGTACAGGCTTTTTGCTTGATTTATTGGTAAAAATTCATAAATAAATAATTTAAAAAAATCATTTGTGGGGGTGAATCACCAAGCATTTGAGCATTGGTGTTCAGTAGGTAGATATCTTCCCCAAGAAAAAAATGTGAAATATGACTGTGTTCTTAGACATCCTGCTACACAGAAGGGAAATGCTGAAGAAGGATGTTTATTTTAATGAAGATCAGCTGTTCCATCAACTGTGACGCCAGTCATGAATGGTGTTGAGTCATGATGTCACCTCATCATGGAAACCTATTCACTGGACACACTGATTAGCAGACAAGAAAGGAAATGTTGAGTTATGGGCAAACTATTTCCTTATCCGTTCATTTTACCAAGGAGTGTGTGACAGAGACTTCAATAGATTCTGCAAGGTACCACTTGGTCAAAGGTCTCTGTTATCAAATTTTGAAGGCATGGTCTGTGTCAGGAGAGCTCATTTTCTGGTACTGAAGGGTGGTGGTGGTTGCCAAGGGGGTGCTTCTGATTCTGACAGTGCTGCTAGGCAAATCCATTAGGGGTGTGCAGTGCTAGCAAGCATTTGATTCATTAAGGTGCCTTAAAATTACAGTGCATGCAAACTCAATTTAATGCACATCAATCTACAAATTAACAGCATATAATGTATTTCCATATATTCAAAATTTCTTATGCCAGTTAAAATATTTTTATTAACATGGATGTGTGACTGGGGGAATAAAAATTAAATTGACCAAAAATTAATTGAAAATTTTTGACTGTGCACTTCCCTAGAGCCCATTCTTTCCCCTTCACTGGTCCTCTGGCTTTTCTATCTCATGTTCATGCGCACCAACTTCTCTTTCTAATAGCTGAAGTTTGGACTCAAGGATGATTTCCCTTTGGCCAGTGAGTCACCTAGGATGGGCAACATATAACAATCTAGCTTGATGAGGGATTTGAGCTGATTTTGGCATAGCAGCTGTAGTTATGGTCCCTTTCAGCTGGCTTAGCTAAAATAGTCAAAAATTCCTACGGCTCTGAGAAGTGAAAGCACAGTAGCTCTTGAACAAAATAAAATAGCGAGGTGTTATTAGTTTTGTGAAGTTGCAGATGACATATGGCACACAGGGTGGTGGTGGGGGGGGGGCATTTAAAAGCATCTCCAATGTAAAAAGCAACATTTACATGTATAGATTGGCATAGAGGTACAAATGCCATTTTAGAACAGTGGCTTTTTACACGTGGGAAGGCTTAGTGCATGTAGATGTCAAGGGGACAAGACTAAGGTAGGGAGAGGGAGTGGTTAGGATAAGCTTACAATACCCACATTTTAAAAGAGGAACGCTGGCATTTACGTCTGCTCTGAGGCATGAATAAGTGTCTGCTAATGGGGCAGCTGTAAAGGATGAGGTCGGGTTCTTCCCTGATTACCTTTCTCTGATAGCAATGCTTCCCCCATTCACCCCTTGACATCTGATCCCCCATGCCCCCTGATCCCCCTTAAGACATCCAATCCCACAATGCCACTAAGGCTTCCTATTCCCCCTATCAAGAATCCCCAGACTTGACCCCCCCCCCCATAGCATGAAGAAACCCCATGATGCCCCACACAAGACCTTCCCATCCCTCACTGCCTGATCCCATTCCTGGGCTTACTGGGGTCCCTGGAATCTAGTGGAAGCAGGAAGAATCCTTGGTCACTCCTGCTCCTTTGGCACCAGGTTCCAAAATGGCAGCCATAACCCTTTGTGGTAGTCTTGCAGTACTAATGCTAGGGGTCAGTACTATGAGATTACTACTAAGGGTTTTAGGTGCCTTTTTTGAACCTATAGCTGAAGAATCAGGAATACTGGGGATTCCTCCTCTCCCAATAAACATTATTGACACTGGTAAGACCAGAGATGAAATCAAGGGGTAAGGGGTTGTTAGAGGTGGGTCATTAGGGGTGTTTTTCATGCTGCATGCTGTGGAGAGGAGGTTTTTTTTAAGAAATGTATACTGCCCTGAATGCTATAGTATATAGTAGTATAGAAGTGTTTTAAAATAAATAAAAAATAAATATGAGGGGGTTGGGGAGATCGGATGCCTTCTGAAGGTAGGAGAATTGGATGTTAGAAGGGACTGGGGGTGATTGAGAGGACACTTGACATGCTGGCTCAGAGTGTTCATCAAGAAAAGGAACAGCAATTCTAAAAAGCTGCTCCTACGTGCATATGAGGGGCTACTTGAAATGTTTTCCCTATGTGCAGTTTTTCTTTTTTTAATTCTCTGCTCCCATTGGGTATTAGAGACATCATCATGCAATCCTGCATCTATTTTATTAGAGGCTCTACATTTGGCAGAGCCTCTTGTAAAAATGTCATGGGAATTTGTTACATCCCGAGCTGGACAGCTGAAATCCCCTCTCCACATCCTATCTAAAATCTGCCTTAAAATAACATAGCAAGTGTTGATGTTGTAATAACATTGTAAAATGGCAGCACATCCCTAATTAATCTTAAGAGAAGCTCATTCATCTGAAAAGTCCTTTATTTGGTATTTTTTTTTAAATATGGCCGATTTTCAGTTGAGCAGGGCTAAGCGCCGTAGCCATGGAGCTCTGCCCACGACCCCTTAACCCCAGATTTTCACTTCTGCGGTGACGGAAGTGAATATCCGAGGATCGCCACACAGCCGGAAAGCCACTGAGCCTAACCAGGTAGCAGCGATTTTGAATGCTGCCCGGTTAGCACTCTGCCTTAAAGATAGGTGAGGAAAACCCTCGCCTATCTATAAGATGCAAAGCACTAACCAGGCAGCATCCAAAATCGCTGCTCCCCGGAATGCCTCTAACATGCCCCAATGCTAACTGGATAACATCGGGGTGCTTAAGGGACTCAATTGGGGATTTTCAAAGGGCACTAGTCATGTAGGTGCCTTTGAAAATCCCTGATTAAGGTATTTACATGGTTAACATGGACTGTTAACCATGTAAATGCCTTTGAAAATCTAACCAAATGTTCCTACTTTTACTGTCAGTGATTTATTTCAAAAACACTACTTTGAAATGCTGCTTTTGGTAAGTTTTATGAAATTAAAAGCTATGAATAATATTCTTCTGGACATTTGAGATTTTATGTTGCAGCACTGAAAAGGTAATGTTTTAAGACTATAAACAATTGACAGAAGCAATTTACCATATGAAAAGACCAAAACACTTTTCATTTAAAGATGGCTTGCTCTACATCCATAAAGCAGAATTCTTCATCTGCTGCCTTCAGAAAAAAAAGAGAAAAAAACAAATGTCTCCAAATTTCTCTAACAACAATCTCTGTTCTTAGAAAATAATACAGCATTAAAAATATCTTTTTTTATGTTTAACTTCCTATATTCACATCTAACCACAAATCTTTTAGCTCTGTATTTCTATATGGCAATAAACTTTATTTGCTTCATTTTAAGGCAATAAATATTGTTTTATGATATGTTGACATATTTGATTTATTAAAAGCAACAGTACATTTGCTGTATAGAAAATAAGTATTCATGTTGTAAATGTAGATTTGTTAAGGTAGAAATAAGGAGACTTCATTCAATTTGACTGCTTTTATTTAGCTTACTTGACTTTCTTTGATATAACTGCTTATAATTCATCCAATTCCTGCATTGACTAGAATATTGGATGTGCTTGGGTGGTTGTAAACTGTCTGCATACTGCTCCAAGCTGCCTTACTTGTGGAAGTACATTCGTAGTAAAAAACCTGTGAGAGAGTCAGTTGGACCATTAGATGATAGAGGAGTTAAAGGGGCACTAAGAGGTGACAAGGCGATAGCGGAGAGACTGAATGAATTCTTTGCTTCGGTCTTTACTGAGGAAGATGTAGGGATGTTACCCATGACTGAAGTAACACCAATTTTTAAAAAGGGTTCGAGGGGTGATCCGGGAAACTACAGACCGGTGAGCCTCATGTCAGTACCGGGAAAAATGGTAGAAACCATCATAAAGAATAAAATTACTCAGCATGTAGATAGTCATGGCCTAATGGGAGACAGCCAACATGGCTCTAGACAAGGAAGATCTTGTCTTACTAATCTGTTATGTTTTTTTGAAAATGTGAATAAACAGGTGGACAAAGGTGAGTCGGTTGATATAGCGTATCTAGACTTTCAGAAAGCCTTTGACAAGGTCCCTCATCAGAGACTTTTGGCAAAACTAAAGAGTCATGGGATAGGAGGCAGTGTACTACTGTGGATCAAGAACTGGTTAAAAGATAGAAAGCAGAGGGTTGGGCTAAATGGCCAATTTTCCCAATGGAGAAAGGTGAATAGTGGTATACCCCAGGGATCTGTGCTGGGTCCCATGCTTTTTGACATATTCATAAATGACCTGGAAAGTGGAATAACGACTGAGGTTATCAAATTTGCAGATGACACAAAACTATTTAAAGTTGTTAAAACCCAAGAGGATTGTGGAAAATTGCAAGAGGATCTTGATAAATTGGAAGACTGGGCATCAAAATGGCAGATTTAATGTGGACAAGTGCAAAATTATGCACCTAGAGAAGAACAACCCAAACTATGGTTCCACGATGCAAGGTTCCACATTAGGAACCACCACCCAGAAAAAAGATTTAGGCGTCATTGTGGACAACATGATAAAACCCTCGGCCCAATGTGCAGCAGCAGCCAAGAGAGCAAATAGAATGCTAGGTATCATAAGGAAAGGAATGGAAAATAAAATGGTGAGACCGCACCTTGAATATTGTGTGCAATTCTGGTCGCCGTATCTTAAAAAGGATATAGCGTTATTAGAAAAGGTTCAGAGAAGAGCCACCAAAATGGTAAAGGGGATGGAAGGATACTCCTATGAAGAAAGGCTAAAAAGGTTAGGACTCTTTAACCTGGAAAAGAGACGGCTGAGGGGAGATATGATAGAAGTCTATAAATTAATGAACGGAGTGGAACGGGTAAACGTAGATCGACTGTTTACGTTATCAGAATATAGGAAGACTAGGGGACATGCAATGAAGCTACAGGGTAAACTATTTAAGACTAATAAAAGAAAATATTTTTTCACTCAACGTGTAATCAAACTCTGGAATTTGTTACCGGAGGATGTAGTAAAGGCTGTTAGTGTAGCTGGGTTTAAAAAAGGTTTGGACAAGTTCCTGGAGGAAAGGTCCATAAACCATTATTAAGAAGGGACCCAGGATATCAATGCTTGACCCAGTACAAGCATTGCGGAACCTGTGTCTTTTGGGGAAACTGCTAGGTACGTATGACCTAGATTGGCCACTGTTGGAAACAGGATACTGGGCTTGATGGACCTTGGTCTGACCCAGTATGGCATATCTTATTTTCTTATGTTCTTATAAGTTCAAAGTGCTGCAGTCACCTGAGGCTTTGGCTTCTACCAGCCTATATTTTGTTGATCAGTGGTTCAAGAAGACATTCTGGCTATCAGCATAATTTATTTTTTTGTTTCCTTCTTCGCACTCCACAATCATTCTTCTGCCTGATTCTAACCCTGCTAAGTCTTATTCCCCATTGTGAACCAATCCAAAAATTGAATCCACTACCACTCTTTCTCTAAATTCTCCATTTCTCAATTCTCCAATCTGCCTTATCTACTACTGTTGAGCTTTAGCAACTTCTTCTTTTCATCTGGTTATTGTTACTTTCTACTTCCCATTCTATGCTTGATATTATCTCGGATGGAGATAAGTTCCAATCCCTGTCTTTCAAGACAACTCTCACTCCATCTGAAAACATCAGTCTTATCCTACCTCCCTGTGTTCTCTCTTTCTCATGTTTCTTCTGGAATGCCCATTCAATTTCCAATAAGTTTTCCTTCATTCATGACCCTTTTCTTCACTCATTCCCTCCATCGTCTCAATTTGACTGGAAATTGGCAAACACATAAAGAACAGTATTCGAGTTTAACCTTCATGACCTTTATTCACTTTGACCCGGAGAAAACAAGTGTATAGAAAATTAAAAACAAGCAAGTAAATCAACCTTTAAAGCAATTACAAAGTCCTTTTTAGAACATAGCAGGAGGAATAATTATGTATAGGGAAAATATATGTTGAAAGGTAATTACCTAAGTCTCTTCAAGTGAGATAAGTTTTTCTCTACTGAAGAAGATGGATGCAGAGGTGGATAAGTCTTCTCTTCACAGAACATATCTCTCAAAGTAGATTAGACAAATAATATTCTGGCATGTAAAAATGATTGATGAAAATACATGGAGTTCTATGAAAATATTAAGTAAGCCTGGTAGATCTAATGCATAGGCAGCTTTTAGGATTTCAGCTTTTGAATACAGCTAAATGTGAGACGGATAAGATTAAAACCAGGAATGACCAATTATATTAATAAAGTGCATGTATAACTCTGCTATTTGTGGTTTTTCAGTAATTATACGATAGTGATGGGTGGAAAATCCTTCTGACTAGCTCAACACTATGCGTGTAATGAAGGAACAGAGGGTTCCTTATCGTCACTCCAGTCCAGTCCCTTTACTTCTGGGTTGCACAACCCTTCCAGCAGCTTGGAGGCTGAGCCCAACCTTTTTGGGGATGGAGCGGTACAAATACCACTGGGACCACCCACCAACTCCAGTATTCTCAGCCTCCAAGCAGCTGGAGGGTTCGGTAAGCCTAGGGCTTACTGGAGTCTTCCCTTTACCTAAATCCTTTAAAAGATTTCCATTATTACTTTTATTTCTTCTTACCTTATTGAACTGTTGCCTTTTTCTTCCGTTTAGATTTAGTCATTCACTGTTCCTTTAATTGCTCCTTCCTGCTCTCTCCTCTCCCTCCCCACCCACCCCCCCCCCCGGCCGGGCCGGGCATCGGAGGTGGTTCTGTGCTTGCAGCCCCGAGGAGGACCCTTTCAGAGCTCTTCGGCTGCGAATCCGACTGGCTCCCGCAGTAAATCATTTCCGAACTGCCCTGCCTCGCGCCAAAGCCCTTCTGGTGGCTGAGCGCTTGAGGCAAGGCCGGAAGCCTAATTCTTCCCGCCGGAACCGTCCCGCAGCAGAAGGACGCGGCGGCGAACTCCGGGCTACCCGATTCCGGCGGAGGAACTGATTTCAGCGGTTCGGTGTGAGGAGACGGCTCCCAGCCCCCTGCTGCATCCGGGGAGGAGAACAGCCGGCCCAGAGGACAGACTCGCGGTCCCCCGTTCAGGCTCCACGTGGTGAGGCCTACCACGTGTAAAGCCAATGGGCAGGGATCGCTGAGCCGGGCCCAGCCAGCAACGGAAGTTGTAAACCGCAAGTACACTACTAAGAGTAGCTTAGTTCTGGATTCCTTAGGTTGCAGTTAATTTAATCTAATTTTAATTTTAATTTAATTTTAATTTTAAATTTAGTTTTGTTCTTTATTTAGTAAGGAGGAGTTGTCTTATCAAGAAAAGAAGGCCTGTTAGTCTCTTTTCCGGGATATTATTAGCCCGCTGGAGGAGAGAGCACTCACACACACACACTGACACAGGTTATATAAGAGCTTTCAGCCTCTGTGTCGGAGCTGTACAGTTTGTTGGGGCTTAGGCCCATTGCAGAAGCATCTCAGTAAGAAGGGTTTCGTTAACTGGGATCAAGAGCATGGCGGCCAAGTCTCGATGTCCTTCCTGTGGCACGCACAGGGGCACTTCCTCGGAGGCAGGAGTCTGCAGGAGTTGCGCTGCAGTGGCTGCCTCCATGGAACAAGAAATTAACTTGGCCATACTCCAGCCCTCCCAGGGGTCTGGCGACCCCTTAGAAGGGGAAGGGGGGTCTCAGTTCCCTCCCTCCACGGCCTCGGATTTACCCACTCCTCCTCCACCCCTTTCGCCCCCCCCCCTCTGGTGTAGGGGGCGCCGGGGATTTTATCTCTCTAGACTTCATCCTTTTACTCCACAAGGCCTATTGCTTGCGTAAGCAGGGCTTAGGGACAGGAGAGGCTGTCCCGTCGGCGGAAGTCAAGTCCAAGAGGGCAAGCAACCCAGGCTCCGGCATTCCATCTAAACGTCCCCGTCTGGGTGGTGAGGAACCTCTCGCGTCCCTCTCCCAGGGCACCCCGGAGGAGGATGGCTCGGACAAGGACTGGGACGAGGAAGAGGAGGAGCTTGAAGAAGGGGAGATCCCTGAAGAAGATCATTCCCGAATAATTAGAGTCTTTCGTCGGGAGGAGCTCCCAGCATTAATTAATGAGTCCCTGAAAGTCCTCAATGTGTCCTCAGACACGCCAGCAGAGGAGGAGGCATTGGAGGACCCATTAATCCAGGCCATTAGGAGATCACAGAAAGTTTTCCCTGTCCACAGAGTAGTACGTCAGATGATCCAGGAAGAATGGGATCAACCTGAGTCTAGTTTAAGGGGAGTCCGGTCCATGTCTTGCCTATACCCACTTCCAGAGGCAGACAAAGAGCTGCTGAAGTCTCCCAGAGTGGATGCAGCGGTATCAGCAGTTACTAAGAAAACTACTATCCCAGTTGAGGGCAGCACGGCCTTAAGAGATTCTCAAGACAGAAAGTTAGATACCCTCCTGAAACAAGCTTTTGATGTAAGTGCTCTTGCCTTGCAGGCCTCCGTTTCGGGAGCTTGGGTGGCAAGAGCCTGTTTAAGGTGGTCACAACAGCTTCAGGCAGCAGAAGAATTAACAGGCGAGGCTCAGGCCAACTCTGCTAAGCTGGAATCCGGAGCAGCCTACCTGGTGGATAGTCAGTATGACCTCATCAGAAGCCTAGCCAAGAACATGGCCTCGGTGGTGGCAGCTAGGCGTTATCTGTGGCTATGGAATTGGGCGGCGGACGCCTCCTCGAAGGCACGCCTGAGCCGCCTTCCGTTTAAGGGGAAGCTGTTATTTGGAGAAGATTTGGAAAAGTTGGTAAAGGACCTGGGCGAGTCTAAGGGGGGCAGGCTACCTGAAGATAGACCGAAGCAAGGGCAACCCCTAGCCCCAGTGCGTAACCAGCCCAGGGACGCCTGAAGGTTTCGCCCAGCCAGGTCAAACCCCTTCCCCAGGGGCCGCTTCCCCTCGAAGGGACAAGGTTTTAGGGGGTTTCGAGGAGCAGGTCGAAGTTTCGGGGCGTCCTCCTCCTCTCCGGGAGCTAGAAAACAATGAGGTGACGGGGGTCCAGGGGGAAGAACCGTCGGTGGGCGGACGCTTAAGTCGATTTCTTCCCGCCAGGTCCCGGGTCACGTCCGATCAATGGGTCCTAGAGGTTATCAGAGAAGGCTATGCTCTCGAGTTTGCAAAACAAATACATCCAGCCTTTGTTCAGTCTCCCTGTGGTTCTTCTGCAAAGAGGACAGCGGTAGAGACAACCCTCGCACGCCTAATAGCGCTCGGGGCCGTCGTCCCGGTACCACCAGACCAGTGCGGCTCTGGTCGGTACTCGATTTACTTCGTGGTACCAAAGAAGGAAGGGTCCTTCCGCCCGATCCTAGATCTAAAGCAGGTCAATTGCTGTCTCAGGGTCCCGCATTTCCAGATGGAGACCCTACGTTCAGTCATAGCAGCCGTAAGGGGCGGGGAGTTCTTAACGTCCCTCGACCTGACAGAAGCCTACCTGCATATCCCGGTCAGGGCTTCCCATCAACAGTTCCTGAGATTCGCAGTGCCAAGGGGCCACTTTCAATTCCAGGCCCTACCCTTCGGCCTAGCTACGGCTCCAAGAACGTTCACCAAAGTGATGGTGGTAGTAGCGGCCTCACTACGGAAAGAGGGAATACTAGTACACCCTTACCTGGACGATTGGCTGATCCGGGCAAAGTCAGAAGAGGAAAGCCACTCCGTGACGGCAAGAGTAATTCAGGTTCTAGAAGAGTTGGGGTGGGTCATCAATCGAGTGAAGAGCAGGATGACTCCCTCCCAGGAACTCGAGTACCTCAGAGCAAGGTTCGATACCAACAGAGGCAGGGTATTTCTGTCTTGAACAACATCAAGAGAACTGAGACTTCTAATCACGCAGTTTCTGGTCAGACGAAATCCCACAGCGTGGCATTATCTTCAGGTCCTGGGAACAATGGCAGTGGCGATAGAGGTGGTACCATGGGCCAGAGCCCACATGCGGCCGTTGCAACGGGCCCTATTGCGACGGTGGTTGCCCCAGCATCATCCGATGTCAATGCAGTTACCTTGTGCTCCGCGAACCAAACAGGCTCTCCTCTGGTGGCGGTGCCCAAGGAATCTGGATCGCGGGATGCCCCTCGAGCCTCATCAGTGGTTACTATTGACGACGGATGCCAGTCTGGTAGGCTGGGGAGCTCACTGCAAGGACCAGTTCGTTCAGGGCAGCTGGACTCCGTTGGAAGCTCAATGGCCCATCAACAGACTAGAATTGCGGGCTGTCGGCCTAACGCTCAGGGCTCTCGAGGCCTTAGTGCAAAAGTTCTCTCCGACAATGTCACCGCGGTGGCTTACATCAACCACCAGGGCGGCACCAGCAGCCCCGCCTTGGAGAAAGAGGCGGACTCTCTGTTCCAGTGGGTGGAAATTCGGTTGGAAGCACTTTCAGCCCAGCACGTAGCAGGCACGGACAACGTCACGGCAGATTACCTCAGCAGGTGCAAGATAGACCACTGAGAGTGGGAACTGGAGCAGGAGACCTTCGACCAGATAGTGGCCCGATTCTTCAGTTGGCGAAAGGAAAGAATGTCCGAAGGCCTGGATGCCTTGTCCCAGAAGTGGCCCTCAGAGGGCCTGCTCTATGTATTCCCTCCCTGGGCACTGATCGGAAAAGTTCTCCAGCGCGTGGAGTCTCACCAGGGATTCGTAATCCTCATAGCGCCGGATTGGCCTCGCTGCCCCTGGTATGCGGATCTGGTGAGGATGATAGCCGACCAACCTTGGCGGCTCCCTTGCAAGAGGGACCTTCTGAGGCAAGGCCCGGTTCGAATGCCTCACGTGGATCGATTCTCGCTTACGGCCTGGCTATTGAAAGGGCGATGTTCTTGAAGAGAGGTTATTCAGGAGCTGTCATCACGACCCTGTTGAACGCTAAGAAGCGCTCGACCTGTCTCTCCTATGTTAGGACGTGGCGCAGCTTCGAAGAGTGGTGTGCGGAGCACCGCCGGAAACCCCTTTCCGCCTCAGTCCCTGAGGTTCTGGAATTCTTACAGGCCAGATTTGACAAGGGTCTAGCGCACAGATCCTTACGAGTGCAGCTAGCTGCAATCGCATGCTATAGAGGTAAGGTCCGCGGCAAGTCCCTAGGGGCGCACGCGGACGTCTCCAGGTTCCTAAGAGCGGTGAGATGCCTGCGTCCTCAACGGAGGTCAGACGTTCCCCCTTGGGACCTCAACTTAGTGCTGAATGCCCTGGTCAGGGAACCCTTTGAACCAGTGAAGAGGGCCTCCTTTAAGGACCTAACCCTGAAGACAGTCTTTCTGGTCGCTATCTGCTCAGCAAGGCGGGTTTCCGAATTACAAGCGTTGTCCTCTCAGCCCCCCTTCCTGTTATTCCTCAAGGACAAGGTAGTTCTGCGAACTGTCCCTTCTTTCTTGCCCAAGGTCATCTCTCCCTTTCATGTGAACCAGACAGTTAACCTCCCGGTCTTCTCGGCCAAGGGGCTTGAAGGTAGGGATAGCAAACTTCGCCTCCTAGATGTCCGGAGGACCTTGAAACGCTACCTTTCCCGCACTGCCCCCTTCCGGATGTCCGAGCGGCTATTCGTTCAGTTCGGGGGTCCTCACAAAGGGGAGGCGGCGGCCAAGGCCTCCATCTCCAGATGGATCAGAGAGGCCATTGCTTCCGCCTACATCCTGAAAGGCAAGCAGGTGCCAGCGGGTCTCCGTTTGCACTCCACTCGGGCCCAGGCTACCTCGTGGGCAGAATTCAGTCTAGTTCCCCCGTTGGATATCTGTAGGGCAGCGACCTGGTCATCACTGCATACCTTCACCAAGCACTACAGGCTCGACATCCAAAGTTCAGCGGACGCTCGGTTTGGTCTGGCGGTCCTTCAGTCCGGTATTACGGATCCCACCCAGGATTGAACTGCTCTTTTACATCCCAGAAGTAAAGGGACTGGACTGGAGTGACGATAAGGAAAAAGTAATTAGATCTGACCTGCTAATTAGTGTTCCTGAAGGAACGACAGTCCAGTCCCTGATCCCACCCGGTTAAGACCTATCAGTCAGAAGGAAGCTACAGACCGAGCGTGGGGCCAGTTCTGGGTGAAGGGGTGCGGGAGAAGGTCGGATCGGGCAGCCTCAGGCACACCACCTCCGCCCGTCACCTTTTTCTCCCCTCATACTATCTATTCCTTAAAAAAAAAAAAAAAAAGAGGTTTATTTATAGATAGACTGTGTTATGTTATATAGGTTGTTATGTTATATAGGTTGTTAATGGAAGTTCGTTAGGTCTGCTTTTTCATTCGATTACTGGAGTTGGTGGGTGGTCCCAGTGGTATTTGTACCGCTCCATCCCCAAAAAGGTTGGGCTCAGCCTCCAAGCTGCTGGAAGGGTTGTGCAACCCAGAAGTAAAGGGACTGGACTGTCGTTCCTTCAGGAACACTAATTAGCAGGTAAGATCTAATTAATTTATGGAGGAGTGAGGTCAGTGCCAAGAACTTATCTGGATAGCAGTGATATTTTATTTTATTTTTATTTAACAGTTTTTTTATACCACTTTATCATTTCAATCAAAGCGGTTTACATTATAACTTAAACTTGGTAAACGTACATTAAACAGGGACATTGGTAACTTGGATTTTTCTGTTATCCAAATAATCTATGGAGGGAGGGGATATTCAGCAGCAGTGGCTAGTGCAAATACAGCGGCTAGCCATTGCCTATGAAACTAACACCCAGATATTCATATCCGGCCACCGGCATTGAAAATTCAGATTAGCTAGAGAAGTAGGAAGCAGCGATGTTCAGCTGCTGTCTGGTTAGCTTCTGCGATGATGATACTACTACTACTCTTACTACTCCTACTACTGAGCATTTGTATAGTGCTACAAAATGTACACAACACTGCACAGACATGTAAGAGACAGTCCCTACTTATCAGAGCTTACAATCTAGTCAAGATAGACAACACAGTAGGTGTAGACAAGGACACATCTAGGGGGAATGGTAAGGAAACACAAAGGAGATTAGATGAGTCAAGATCCGAAAGTGGCAGCGAAGTGGTGAGTTTTCAGCTTGGATTTGAAAAGGGCCGGAGAAGGTGCCTGACGTACAGACTCAGGTAGTTTGTTACAGGCATAAGGAGCAGCAAGATGAAAGGAGTGAAGTCTGGAGCTAGCAATAGAAGAAAAGGGCACAGATAGAAGCAATTTGCTAGAAGAGTGAAGTTTCTGGGGAGGGGTGTAGGTAGATATAAGAGAGGAAAGGTAGTGAGGAGCTGTAGAGTGAATGCACTTATAGGTCAGCAATAGAAGTATGAACTGTAAGCGGAAATGGATAGGGGGCCAATAAATAAATGGATAGGGAGCTAAATAAATAAATTATGAAGTGACTTGAGGGGGTAATATGAGCATGACGAGGTTGGCAGAAGATTAGCTGTGCAGCAGAGTGTTGAACAGATTGAAAGGGCCTAAGTTCATTGTTTAGTGCTAACTGGGCAGCAACTCAATATTTCCGGTGTCCAGTTAGCATTGGGTGCCATCTCTGCTCCACTCACGGAACACCCCGATGCTAGACGGTTAGCATTGAGTCATGCAAAAGTAGCATCCTTGCATATTCAGTGGCACGAACTGCATTAGTGCCACTGAATATCCTAGTGACTGCAATTAACATGGCTAGCAGGTCTATTAACTGTCTTAATCACATTGAATATCCACCCATATGTGTTTAGTTTAGTCCTGTTCAACAATAGGCTGAAACTAAATTGATGGTGATGGCAGCAATCAGCACACTATAAGACCAATGTTAGAACAGTTGTGGAGAGAAGAATGAAGATTGTGGAAAGGCTGTCAGGTAAGATTTGCTTGTTTGCAGATGAAACCAAAACCTGCAATAAATTAGACACACAGGAAGGAGTCATTAACATGAGGAGGGATCTAGCTAAGTTTGAAGAATGGTCTAGAATTAGGAAGCAGAAATTTAATGCTAAAAAATGTGAGGTCGTGCATTTAGGCTGCAAAAATCTAAAGGAGCGGTACAGTGTAGGTGCTGAGGTACTTCTGTCCACAGAAGAAGAGTGGGACCTGGGTATAATTGTGTCTGATGATCTTAAAGTAGCTAAACAGCTAGAATAGGCGACTGCGAAAGCCAGAAAGATGCTTGGGTGTATAGGGAGAGGAATGGCCAGAAGAAAAAAGGAGGTGATAATGCCTCTGTATAAGTCTCTAGTGCAAGCTCATTTGGAATATTCTGTGCAATTCTAGAGACCATACTTTCAAAAGGATATAAGCAGGTTGGAGTTGGTGCATAGAGTGGCTACTAAAATGGTAGTGGTGTTCATTATGTAACATATGAGGACAGACTTAAAGATCTTAATATGTATACTTTAGAGGAAAGGCAGGATAGGGGAAATATGCTAAAGACATTTTGATACCTCTGTGGCATAAATGCATAGAAGGGTCTCTTTCAATTGAAGGCAAGCTCTGCTATGAGGGGGCATAGGATGAGAGTGAAAGGGGATAGATTCAGGAGTAATATGCGGGAATATTTCTTTATGGAAAGAGTGGTAGATGCGTGGAATAGTCTCCCAGCGGAGGTGGTGGACACAAGGACAGAATCTGAATTCAAAAAAGCATGGGACAAACACAGAGGATCTCTAAAGGTAAAAGGGGGACTATTGTAGTTTATACGGAAGGGCAGACTAGATAGGCCATGTAATCTTTTTTTGCCATCATGTTTCTATGTTTCTGTGTCCAGGTTGGGACTTGGAAAACTCCCACTGTAGTTTACGAAGGCTCTATCAAATTCAGAGCCTCTTCTAATATATATACAAGGATATGTTGGACTGCACATCAATGTTTCACCATGTCCAGCAGAAGTAGTGATTATGGAAAGTTGCATGAGGGAAAAATAATATACAGCTTTTCCCCAAATGGACATGGGAAATGCCTTTTGAAATAGCTGCTCTTGACAGCATCCATCACCCCATCCCCCCACTCCCTGACACCCTTCAATATCAATTTCCACAAACCCTGACTCCAACAGAAATCTCCCCAAGCCCCAGCCCCCCTGCAGACCCTCTTCCCCAGCCCTGATCCCATCCTTAGCTCTAAAAGGAGACTCTAGTAGTCTAGTAGGAGCAGCAGTGGTCCCAAAGTCACTCCTGCTCATAACTGCTCTAGTTTCAAAATGGTGTCCATGACCTTTAGTCTTAAAATCTCACAGTACTTCTGCTAGAGGTCAAGCTGTCAGATAAGAGTATGCTGTCTTTATTTTGCAGGTTGCCCTCTAGCTGTTCTACAGTGACATTACCGCTAGGGGTCATGAATGCCATTTTGAACCTGGAATCTCCTTGAGCAGAAGTAACTGGAGATCATTGCTGCTTCCACTAAGAGCTGGGTATAGAAGCAGGGAATAGGGGTTAAGGGGGTCTACCAGGAAGTGGGGCATTAGTAAAATTGATATCAGGGGAGTTGGGTAGTGAAGGGATTGCTGTAGGGTGGAGGCATTGGAGCTACATGTTGGAGGGAGGGCAATGAGAGGGGGACTATCCTCAGCATTTGCACCTGCCCCTTCAAGCATGCCTTTAGGCAGGTGTAAAAATGCCAAAATAGAGAACTTTTATAATCCATATGTATTAAAATGGGGAGTACATGTCAATATTTTAGACCCACCCAAACTACTTACTCCCTTTCCATGCCCAAGCCATGCCTCCTTGCAATAGTAGTGTGGATCACCATGCGTAAATAGTGGCTTTCTAAACTGGCTGTTTACATAAATAGAAAATCTGCACATTTAAAAGTCAATATTTTCCAGATGGGAATGCTTTATAATGACCCTCTATACACGTATTTGGTGCAGCTGACTATACATATGGCAATGCTGAATGTATATATTAATTAAAGTGCCAGTCCTGGCGTTTAAATGAATTCACTCTCTGCTAATACTGAATATTGACCTCAAAGTTTTTTCAGACAATTCAGTAATTTTCTAGAGTATATTGGCAGTAGATTTGGTATGAAGAAATCTTGGCTTTTAACTGGTATAAGCTAGAATAAAAAAAGCACACCTAAAACACGAGAGGAGGAAAGAGCAGAAATCAATGTACAGGCAGGTTTAAGACTGTTTCAATTTTCAGATTTATTTGCTATACCACGTATCAAAACAATATCACAGTGGTTTAGAGTATAAAATCAATAAAATCAAAAGTAATATACAAACAGTTTAAAATGCAAATCAGATAGATGAAAAAAAGGCAAGGGAAAAAGGAAAACCGAAGCAAGAGACAAAGGAAAACAGGAGGGAGGGTGCACATATCTTCTCACTAGAATCAGCTTTTCCCTGGTTGTCTCAGACCAGTGACACAGCAGTCCTTCAGAATAAATATTTAAGATGCAATTGCTAATCTGAAGTAGTGGGTTTTTAGGATAACTTTAAACTTATTGTGAAGCAACTCTAGCCAACAAAAACAGGGGTAATTGGTTCCATACATATGGGGAAATCATGCCAAGGGTAGACTGCTGTTACTATGAATCTTACTCTGGTATGGGACAGAATTACTAGAATATTTTATTGAGAAGACCTTAGGGGCATCTCTACTAAATCGCTTTAGGGTTTGGCAGCTATTGTACTATGATAGTTGCCAAAACCACACAGTAAGAGAAAACCCCATAGTATCTACAGGGGGACATTCATGGGTTAGGCCCTGCAGATATTGGGGTGGTTCTAGATTTCTCACAGAAACCTTGTGTTACCTGCCGGCAAGTTTTGTGGGAAATGTCCCACCGTGCTTGTGGGTCCCTGTAATAAATTTAAAGGGAGGGATGGCAGCAATCAGATGTCTAGAGTTGTCAGTAGCTCTTTGCTTCAATCTCTATGCCCCCTAACATCCCTCCTGCGGTACCCACAATATAAACAAAAAAAGGTTCTGGCAGCCCGCCTGCACTGATCCCCCCTGGACAGCCCCTGATCCCCACTGGGAGCTGCCCAGGGTGGATGGGTTCAACCCCTGAACAAGTGAACAGCCTGGTTAGCCAGCTGTGGAAAATACCTTTCCTCCCCACCCCCTGATCCACCATACAAAAGGGGGGACCCACTGTCCCCTTCCCTCCCCTGTCCTACCTCCCCATTACAAAGTCCAATCGCAGCATGCTAGCCATCAAAAGCGGGTCTCATGACTCTCCCACTCCTAGCCCCCCTAACCCTGCCATAGTCCTATGTGAAAACCCTGGTGCTCAAGTGGGTCCATGGAGCATGAGTGGTCCTCTCTGCTCCTGCCCGATTATTTGGCCATTTCAAAATGGCTGTGATCATGGGATTCAGCCCTCTAGCCTCAGTGTGCTATGTGCTTTGGACGGGCAGCCCATGGGACATTCCCACCCCAGAATCAGTTGACTGCCCAGAAGTCTATGTCCCCAATTCTGCCATCGCTGGTATGTCTGGGCCCCCTGGTGGCAGAATCGGGTACAACCCTGGCATGTCCAGGTTTTGTCAGGGGAAAGCGGCCTGATGTGCCGGGATCAGAATTGGACTCCACGCGTGAACGTGTCTGCCACCACACTCTAAAACACACATTAACTGGTGATTGCGAGATGGGGTTGGGAATGGGAAAAAAGTGGGTATGGAGAGTGCATTACCACTAGTACCAGGCTGATTGCTGCACATTCAGAAGCAATGCTGCTGTTAATGTTGGTTTACCTAATGACTCCTCTATAGGAGTCATTAAGTGAACCTGCCTTGGTGGAGTGCACATTAGGCAAACCCATTGCGGGCAGAACGGAAGGGTCTTTGCAATGATTGTGGCTGGCAGGCAGCTGTCTGTTGGTGGGGATCCCATCCCCCACAGGCAGAAGAAAGTGACAATTGCGGCAAAGACCTTTCTTGTCTGGAAATTTGGAAGGATCTTTGCCCACAGATCAGGGCTTGAGTGGAGTTAGGGCAGAATGTGGGGTGATGTTTGGGCCCCCAAAGAAAAAAGCCCTTCCAGCGCCCCTGTGCAATGAAGCTACAATGTAGAACAATTAAGGCTAATCATAGAAAATATTTTTTCACTCCACATGTAATCAAACTCCGGAATTCATTACCAGAGGATGTAGTAAAAGTTGTGAGTGTAGCTGGATTTAAAAGTTTTGGACAAGTTCCTTGAGGAAAAGTCTATTAGCCATCATTAAAGTGGATTATGGAAACCCACTGCTTACCCCTTAGATCAGCAGCATGGAAGATGTCTACCTTTTGGGAACCTGACAGGTACTTGGGACCTGGATTGGCTACAGTTGGAAATAGGATACTGGGCTTGATGGACCATTGGTCTGACCCAGTTTGACATATCCTATGTTCTTATGTTTTGGATGGAAAAATTATCTTCAGAAAAAACTAGTGGAAGTATATGTGTGTAATTTTCTTTAAGTGATTTTCAATGTGAAAGTACAAACAGACTTTCACATTGAAAATTGATGCACAATCTGTTTGTAAATACTACCCATGGACTTTACAGCTATAGAGGCAATATGAAAATTAATACCTAAATATATTCTTTCCAACTCAGTATAGGAGTGAAATGATTCTAGATTCAGATGAAGCACATTCAGTTCAGAACCTTTGCCTGTCTTTATATTAGGTTTGGAAAGGTTTGTCTTATAGATTGCATTTATAGAGGACTTATGGTTTGAATGATCTTACATGAGGTAATAGTCTACAGATGTTGTTTTTTTGTACTCAAGTAAATATTGCACACAAGCACATTTGCCATCTTGTTGAAGAATAGTGGAAGCTTGTTAATGACAGAAAAGCAGAAGTCTATTAAAATCTTTGCTCTAAATCCCCAGAATGAAGACTTAGAGGTCCATTTACTAATGTGTCTTAAATACTCAGAGGTGTGTTTACTAAAATTTAATGCATGCTAAGTGTTGCTATGGCACTTTTATTTCTGTTGGCGCAGAGATACTTAATGAACCTTAACCTTTAGTAAACATGCCCCTTAACATGGGAATGGGCATGTGTTAATAGTGAGCATAATGGCTTGACACTTAACAGACTAATTTGCATGTTAAATGCATAGTGTGGAATGGTGAGGGGAATGGGCAGAGGGTAGGTGAATAAAAGATAGTGACTGCTCCTTGCAGTTAACATGCAGTGAGTTACTGTCTGTTAACTCTTACTGCAGCAGATAATGCCGACCCCTTAATGTCTCTTTAGGTATTAAACACATCTGCATTATCTGTCATGCATTTTACAAGTAGTAAATGTATTTTCCCCCCAATAGTTAGTGCAGAAACTTTGCAATTATCATGCAGTAATTTGGACAGTTACTCAAGCCTTAAAATGATTTAAGTCATTTTCAAGTAGTAGATTCTATATAGTGCTATTTCAAGATCAAACATCTATAAGTTTAAGGGCGCGGGCAGGGTCCCGGTGCCCGCACGTAACCGGGTGCGCGGCCCGGCCCGGGACCCTGCTAGAGGCCATGGGTGGAAAGGGGGAGGTGGGTGGCGGCGCGCAGTGAAGGAGCACGCATAGCATTATTTGAATCGATTGGCTCTGCTGGGAAGAGAGGGGCGAGTGGAGCCAATCAGGTGAAGGACTCACATGTGCTTCGGCATTCCCGAGTGTTGCCGAGCACATGTGAGTGGGGCTGGAAGGCTAGCAGAGCTGCTTACCCTTGCCGCAATTTTTACCTCGCTAAAACACTGATAATCAGCTCCTTTTGGTGCGGTGCCGCGTTCGGATCTACGGGTGGAGTGGTGCAGGAGCCAATGCGCGGGGAGGAGCCAGCTGAGAGAAAGTTTTGGCTGTGGCGTGCTCCGCATCGGGCCTCGGTCGAATTTAAATGGTGTGGCATTTGCGGTGTTCAGCAGCTGATTTGCAGTGCGGTAAGTGGTGTGCTCTGTGAGGTTGGAGGTGTTAGGCCCACCGGTTTGAGTGTGGCCACGGTGAGTGCCTGGGAGAACTTAGTGGGATTGTGCAACTGTTTTTTCCTTGCTTTCGGTGCTGTGCGGCTGTGCGGCTGGCGGTGTGAGCATGGCGGGAAAGCGGCCTGTTCGGGGACACGGCGGTAGGGCTGGCGTGGGTAGGTCGTTGAGAGGGCAAGGAGGGAGGAGGTTAGGCAGTGGGGGGTGCTGGACAGAGGAGCCAGCCTGGAGTGAGAGGCACGGGGCGATGTTGGGGTCCTGAAAGGGGGAGTGGAGGGTCTCCTGTTTCCGTTAGTAGGGCCCGGGGACATGGTGTTGGTTGGGGCCAGAGTTCAGGAGCTCGAAGGGTGGCAGGGGGTCCTGTAGAGAGGCCCGTGGAGCCTTCCTCAGTGGGGATGAAACAGAGGGGGGGAGCTGCAGAGGGGAGTCTGGGGTGGCGACGGCCAGCAGGCGACAGCTCGAGCAGGGGCTGGGGTGGGGAGATGGCTTTTGGGCTTGGTGGGGGGCCGGCAGTAGTCCTGGATTGGGTGCAGGGGGGATTGGAGGCAGTGGGGGGTTTTTGCCAGGGGAGGTGTCTGCTATTCCTGGGGGATCTGGGATGTCTGAGCAGCGGGCCGGTTGGGAACAGTGGTTGGGCGGTGGGCAGGGCCCTTCGCGGGCGGACTGGTCAAGGGCTTCGCAGCCGTCTTGGCCGCTGGGTTTCCCTCCTGTGGGTTTCCCTTTTCTCTCTTCACAGGTGCCGCTAATGTCCACGCCGGGTCAAGTGTCTGTTCCTGTTGAGTCATCGGGAGTGCGGAGCTTGGCTACTGATACCACGGTCACTGGGCGAGCGGTGAGCCTGGATGTGCAGGAGCAAGGAGCACGTGCCCAGCAGAGGCTGGCGGAGACGGGAGTGCCACCCTTGTTGGAGAGCACAGCTGCAGGTGACAGGACCGGTGAGTTACTGATCGGGGAGGGTGAGGCGGGTGTGGGGGGTAGGGCACAGGCCGAATGGTCCGGGAAGGTTCATAAGAAAAGGAAGCATGCATGTCGGCGCAAACATAGTTCGGAGTCGTCGTCCTCCTCGGCTTCGGATTCATCATCGGCCTCTTCAGGAGCGATTGGGAGGGGGGAGTTGGCTTTGGGGCCGGGTGCTTCCGGAGGTCCGACAGGTGCTGGTACGGCTTCGGTGTCGGCATTATCAGAATTATGGGAAGGTGTTCCCAAAAAGTTGCGTAAAAAGATTTGCAAAAGGAAGTATATTGATATTTTTCACTTGATGGAGGGTCGTAAGCATTCCGGTGAGAGTAGGAAGAAGCGTAGAGAGGACGAGAAGGCTGGGCATCTTAAGAAGGTTTCCCGTAATGTTGTCAATTGGATATGGTCTTTCTTGCGGTTGGCGAATGTGTGGGGCCGGAGATTTCCAGAGCAGTATGGGATGTTGCTGTCCTACGCTGATTCCATTTTGGAAGTGTCGCAAGCACATGAAGGGTGGTCGTGGCTCAATTACGACGAAAGGTTCCGGGATAAAATGGAGGAGAATAAGAATCTCAATTGGGGTACGCAGGACATCAACCTCTGGTTGACTCAGATGGCCGTCAGGTGGGGATGGGAGGAAGGGGCGGAGCAAAGGTGGGGCCAGTGGGGGTGGCGAGGGTTGGTCGTTCCTTTCATGGTGGAGTCTCTCCAGTGCCACCGAGATTGGCTTCGGGAGGAGTTGGCGACGTGTGTTGGCGGTTTAACCGGGCCACCTGTCTATTCCCGGATTGCAAGTTCCGACATGCGTGCTCGGTTTGCGGAGGTCCCCATTTGGCAGCAAAGTGCGTTAAAAAAGGGGGTGGTGCACCCGCTGGGCCGGGAGCAAAGTAATGGGGCGCTGTGGGAGCTCGCTCCTTCGCTGATACAGGTGCCGGTGTTGAACAGTTGGCTTCTGAGTTACCCGAGAAAAAAGGATAAGATAACTTTGCAGTGTGGCTTTAAATTTGGTTTTGTCATTCCTGTGCAGGGTAGGGCTGTTGGTGGATCTGCGCGGAATTCTCCTAGTGTGCGGCGCTGGGTGTCGGTGGCAAGAGAGAAATTACCTGTGGAGTTGCGGTTAGGTAGGATAGCGGGGCCTTTTCGGCATCCTCCTTTCCGGAACTTCGTGGTGTCTCCCTTGGTCATCATCCCTAAGAAAGAACCCTGGAAGTTTCGGCTTATCCACAATTTGTCTTCGCCACTGGGGGCCTCTGTGAATGATTTTATCCCGCGTGAGTGTTGCACGGTGCGGTATGCCTCTTTTGACAGGGCGACAGAGTTGGTCAAGGCAGCGGGTCACGGGGCGTTGATGGCGAAGGTTGATATTGAATCGGCATTTTGTTTGTTGCCTATCCACCCTTCAGCTTTTCGGCTGTTGGGATTCCAATTTGAGGGTGCCTTCTATTTTGACAAGTGTATGCCGATGGGCTGTTCCGTTTCATGTGCTTACTTTGAGAAATTTAGTACCTTCTTGCATTGGTTGGTGGTGCAGAGAGTGGGCAGTTCGGAGGTAGTACATTATCTCGATGATTTCTTGTTTGTCGGTGCTGCTGCGTCGTCAGTTTGCAGTCAGCTGTTGGAGGGTTTTGTGATGTTGGTGGAAGAGTTGGGCGTGCCATTGGCTGTGGGCAAGACGGTGGGCCCGGCGACTAAGCTTACTTTCTTAGGCATTGAATTGGATTCGCTAGACATGGTTGCATGGCTGCCTTGGGAAAAGGTGGTGAAACTGAGGGTATTGGTGGCTAATGTTTTGGCATCGTCTAAGCTAACCTTAAAAGAGTTACAGGCTCTTATGGGCTCCCTTAATTTTGCATGTAAGGCCATTCCTATGGGGCGAGTCTTCCTCAGGTGGTTGGCAGCCTCTACATCGGGGGTGCAGAAGCCGCATCACCGCATTTGGCGTTTCTAAAGGAATGCGAGACGATTTGAAGGTGTGGGATGTATTTTTGCATGACTTCAATGGGACTTCTCTTTTGTGTGAAGCTGAGATTTCAAGTGAGGACTTGCAGTTGCACACGGATGCGGCAGGGGGGTAGGGCTGGGAATTTATTTTGACGGAGCGTGGTGCGCTGACAGATGGCCACCGGCTTGGGTGGAGGGGGGCCTCGTTTCCAATATTACGTTCTTGGAGCTCTTTCCCATGTTGGTGGCATTGGAGTTATGGCCGGATAGATTGAGCAACCGCGAGGTTTTGCAGTGGTGTGATAACGAGGCAGTGGTGTATGTCATCAATCATTATTCTCCATGCTGTGCTTTGGTGGCGTCCCTGATGCGATGGGTCCTTCTGGCCTGTTTGCATCTGAATACTGACTTGCGGGCGCGGCACGTACCTGGGCATTCTAATGAAATTGCTGATGCTCTTTCCCATTTGCAGTGGGAGCGGTTTCGGAGGTTAGCACCAGAGGCAGACGAGAATGGGCGCGTGGTCCCTTGGAGCTTGTGGAGTTGTGGCCTGCCGAGATGAGGACCCTCCTGCACAAGTGGGTGGCGGAGCATACCTGGATGCCTTATCGGCGGGGCTGTGAGAGAGTCTTGGAGTTTTTGCACGAGAATGGGTGGGACGGTGGGGTGGTGCCGGAGCATTTGTTAGGGGCATATGTATGCTGGGCGAAGGAGAGGGGCGTGGCGAGATCGGCGGTGCGAAGTCATTTAGCGGGGTTTGGGTTTTTTGTTCAGGCGGCGGGTGGCGAGTTATCTGGTCCGGGATTCTTAGCGCGGCGGCTTTTGCGGGGATGGGAACGTGACCAGCTGCAGTTGCGGGATCAGCGGCTACCGATTATGCACCACCTACTGTGGCGGTTGTGCCAGGAGCTGCCGGGAGTGGTCAAGTTGCCGTATCTGCTATTTCAGGCAGTTTTTTGTCTGGCATTTTTTGGGGCCTTTCGTGTGGGCGAATTGGCAGTTGATTCTAAACAATCAGGCTGGGGTAGTTGTTTGCGGTGGCAGCATGTGTGGTTCGAAGTGGGGTTGCTTCGTGTGCTGTTAGCTAAATTGAAAACAGACCAAAAAGGGAAGGGCCTATGGGTGGTCTTGAGAGAGATTGGTGGGTTGACATGCCCAGTGTCCGCCATGCGGGAGTATGCGGGGATGCGCCCAGTGGGGGATGGGGTTTTTTTTGTGCATAGGGACGCCAAGGCCCTTACGCGTTTTCAGGTCACGGCGGTTTTACGCAAGGTTTTAAGGCGGATGGGTGAGGATCCGCGACTTTTTTCTGCGCACTCATTTCACATCGGGGCAGCGACCAGTGCAGCGGTGTTGGGTTGGTCGGGGGTGCAGATCCAGAGTATTGGCAGATGGTGTTCTAGAGCGTTTATGGGTTACGTAAGATTGTAAGGCTCCTACCTTGGGTGGCTTGGGGGGGTGTACTACTAATGCTGTTATATTTCTTGCAGATGAGAGCTTGAGTCTTCGGGAGTGCTGGATACTGGGGCACTCCTTCGTGTTTTGGGTGGGCTGCGGTGGACGCAGTTTATGCCTTAGCTTCGTCACCACGGGCGCATCCGCAACCATCCAGCGATTCTACTGGTCCATCTGGGAGGCAATGATTTGGCGGCTTGGTCCTGTAAGCAGTTGATCAGGGCTGTCCAGAAGGATTTTGCTGCAGTGCTTTGTTTGTTTGAGGGTGTTATCTTAATCTGGTCTGATATTGTTCCCAGACCGGCATGTTGGGGCCAGAGGAGATGGTCCCGGGGACTCACCAAAATTAATCGGCAGATTTGGCGGTGGGTAGGCGAACATGGGGGGGTTTCAGGTTCAGCATGATTGGGCAGAGGTGACCTGTGCTGGGTTATATAGAGGGGATGGTGTGCACCTCTCTCCGGTCAGGATGGATTTACTCCTGAACGACTGGCAGGAGGCGGTCGAGCGAGTGTGCATAGCGAGGTAGGCTGGTCGCAGCTTGCACTTGGGGGGGGGGCGGCACAGGTAAAGGGGGCCACCTGTGCCGGTGGCGGGATCCTGGAGGTTTCCGGGGTCCGGAGCATTAGGCGACTTGGGACGGGGGCGGGGTGCCCTCGACCCGGACAACCCCTGGAAGACTTTTGCTAGTAATATGGCGAAGTCGGATAGGGGTGGTAGCAACTTTACGGTGGTGTGACCTTGGATGGAGCGGAGGCGGGTCGCTTTGCTAATTACATGGCTGGTGACACGTGGCTCTGCTGGGGGGTTTCTGTTTGACTATTATCAATGTTTAATGTTCAAATTGTTGTTTGGAAATAAAGCTGCGACCAGTTAGTACCATGATTGGTTGTCGGTGTATTATTGGGAATTGGGAAAATGTGGTTCGAAGTAAAAGGAGCTATGAGAGGTGGATGAGGGAGCGCAAGGGTCCAGCTACCCGGTTACTAAAATTTGAACTGCTGGTGTACCAAAAGGCTCACCATTATTATTTATTTAGTTAGTTAGTTAGTTAGTTAGTTAGTTAGGCTTATATATCGCTTTTCTACAAGTCAAAGCAGTGTACATTCGGGTACTGTATATGTATATATATTTCCCTTGTCCCCGAAGGGCTCACTATCTATGTTTTTGTACCTGAAGCGGCAGAGGCTATCTCCTACACTTTTTTAATTAGTATTTTAGCTCTATTGAAGAGCAGATTAGAAAGTTTGGTTTTCACCCAACATATATGCGGAGGATGTGCAATCTTTACATTCCTTTGAAGGGTACATTTCAGGAATTAATAAACCAGTTGAGAGATTATTTGGAAAGTTTGGAAATCTGGCTTAATAATAACAGACTGAAACCTAATATTGACAAGATCGAGATGCTGTTGATGGGAATGCTTTCAAGCAAAGGTGGCTACCTATAATGGACATAGGGACAGGGTGATGCCTTTGTTGTATGGGTTGCATTGGTTACCATTGGAATAGAGAGGTGAGTTTAAAATTATGGGACATGTTTACCAAACCATGCTAATCATTAGCACAGGGTTTGCCAAATACTAAGATGCTGTACAGTTAGTGTGGGGCCTGCGATAAAAATCTCACACTGCATGGGCAGGGACGGGAAGGGTAAGGGGTGTAACAGAGAAATTGATGGTGCATTGTGATTATTGTGGTTGCTGTTCACATGGTTGTACGTAATGCTACTCCAAAGAGGGGCAGTATATGCACCCATGTGCCAGGTAGCATGGTGAGGTGTATTACCAATGTGCTATTGGCAGGGAGAGGCATACACAAGCCTCCAAAGGATAGCACAGACACCTGTGCTAGTTTCTTGGCCCAAAAGAGCACTAGTGATGCATGCTTTAGTAAACATGCCTTAATGGTTAGAGCTGGATATAGTGTAGATCCGAAATATTTATTTGAAAAATTGGTTAGGTATCATTCAGATAAACTATTATGCTCTTCAACTCACTCTGCTGTGGCATTGCCAGTCACTTGAGCCTTCATGCAGACCCACATTAAGGATCAATGTTTTTCATGGTCCATACCCAAATAATGGAACAATTTGCCTGTTGAATTAAGGAATATGGGTAATTATTTACAGTTTTGTTGCAAATTGAAGACTTACTTAGTCAGTACTTATTTTCATTAATTTTAAATTTGGGTTAGATTTTATGTTTTTTTGTTTGACTTGTGACAATATGATTAAATTTCTGATGTATTTTATGATGATATTGATAAGATAAGATATAACATATGGGTCCATCAAGCCAAGTATCCTGCTTCTAATAGTGGCCAATCCAGGACATAAGTACAGTACCTGTCAGGTTCTCAAACGGTATACTGATCCCATGTTACTTGTCCCAGAGGTAAGCAGTGGATTACCCCAGTCCTCTTTAGTGATGGTTTATGGACGTTTCCTCCTGGAACTCATCCAAACCTCTTTTAAACACGGCTTTTACTACATCCTATGGTAACAAATTCCAGAGTCTGATTATGTGCTGAGTAAAGAAATATTTATCCAATTAGTATTAAATGTCCGACATTTAGCTTCATTGTATCTCTCCTAGTCTTTCTACTTTTGAAGGGGTAAAGAACTGATCTTAATTTACCCCATGCCACTCCATTCATTATTTTATGGACCTCTATCATATCTCTACACAGCCATCTCCAAATCCACTGCTACTCCTTGTGACATTGGACAAGTCACTTACCACCCCCAAGTACAAAAATAGATTGTAAGCCCTCTGGGGACAGAGAAATACCTGATGCCTGGTAAAACCAAATAAACACTGTTAGGATTATAGAGAGATAGAGCTGCTGCCCTCTTGAATGGGTTGCCTGTTGCAGCAGGGGTGAAATTTGCAGACACAGTATTATTAAAAGTTGTTAAATCACAAGAAGATTATGAAAAAGTGCATGAGGACCGTGAGAAACTGGGAGATTGGGCATCCAAATAACAGATACAATTTAATGTAGACAAGTGTAAAATTATGCACTTAGGAAAACCCAAACTAAAGCTACATGATGCAAGGTTCCACATTAGGAGCCCCCACCAGGAAAAGGATCTAGGTGCCATTGTGGCATAATGCATTCAAATCCTCTGCCCAGTGTGCAGTAGTAGTCAAGAAAGTAAATAGAATGCTAGGAATTTTACAGAAAAGAATGAAGAATAAATAAAGGACATTATCATGCCTCTGTATCACTGCATGGTATGACCATACCGGTTGCTGCATCTAAAAAAGATATAGTGGACTTAGAAAAGGTACAGAGAAAGTGATCAAAATGATTAAGGGGATGCAAGGATACCCTTATGAGGAAAGGCTTAGAAGGTTAGGGCTCTTCAGCATGGAGAGGAGATGGCTGAGGGAAGATATGATAGAGATCTATAAACTAATGAGCAGAGTAGACTAAGTAAACATGAATAGGTTGTTTACTCCTTCAAAAAAGTATAAAGACTAGGGGAGCACTCAATGAAGCTTCATAGTAGTACATTTAATACTACTTGGACAAAATATTTTTTCAATCAACGCTTAATCTCTTGAATTTGTCACCAGAAGATGTAGAAAAAGCTACTAGTGTAGCTACTTTTAAAAAAGATTTGGGCAAGTTCCTGGAGGAAAAGATTATAAATCTGTATTAAAATGCACAGGGGAAATCCACTGCTTATCCTTGCGATAAGCATTCGGGAACCTGTCTGTCTTTTGGAATGCTGACAGGTACATGTGACCTGGAATGGCCAATGTGGGAAACAGGATACTAGGCTTGATGTTATAAGTTGAAGAGCCCTAACCTTTTAAGCCTTTCCTTGTAGGGACATCCTTCCATTCCCTTACTATTTTGGTCACTCTTCTCTGTACATTTTCTAATTCTGCTATATGACAAGGCCGCGGGGCAGGGTCCCGGCGGCCGCCCGTAACCGGGTGTTCGGCCGGTGCAGGGACCCGGCCACGCAGCCATCGCTGGTGGTGGCAGAGGCGGGAGGACGCGATGGGGCAGCTGTGAACCCATTGGTTCCACCCGCATGCAGGAGTGCGGCGGAGCCAATGGGATGGGAAGGCAGCGGGACGTTGAGGGGGAGGAGCCAGGAGTCGGCAACGGTTGCCGGCACTCCTGCGCTGCCTCTGGATGTCGGTGCCTGCTTGCCTGCTTCCCCGTTGTTGTGTGGCTATCGCGCATGGATGGGGTGAGAAGGGACGCAGAGGAGTGTAGGGTTGGCAGCACGGAACCGATGGGACTGTGCCGGAGCGGGGGATCCAGTTTGGGGGCCGGCGAGAGCAAGTTGGAGTGCCGGGAGGTGGAGCCAGTTCGGGGCCAGCAAATGGTGACTGGGGAGATGCCTCATTGCCGGCATTCCATTGGGCTACAGGAGAGAGCATGGAGGATGCGGGAGAGGCAAGTGTGGGATACATGGGTCAAAAAAAATATATAAATAAATAAATAAATATATAAGAATAAACAATCTTACATATTAGTAAAGTTATTTGGTGTTAATGGGGGTTGGTAGTTGGGTTGGCGGGCAGTGTCCGGTGGCTTAGTCAGTGGGGGGATAATTTCTCTGCTCTGTCTGTGGTGCAGTCCTGGGGTTAGAGCAGGGGCGTGGATTGGGGCAACGCCTAATAACACCATGGCATTTGGCAGGGCATTTAGCCAGGCATTGGTGTTGAGGGTCCATTCGGGCCGGAAAAAGGGGTGACTGGGGCCTGCAGCAGTACGCAGGACGGGTACGAGTGGAGGTAGGGCTCGGGGGGAACGGGCTCGAGGACAGGGGGGTGACCTAGAGGGGAGAGGGGGTCGCGTCCTGGGTTTTTGTGGACCAGGGGTTATGCGTCAGGGACCTATGGGGTAGCGGCGGATGCTACTGCTAAGCAGAAGCAGTGCGCAACTTCAAGGGAGGGGGAGCCGAGTGCGGGCAAGGTGATTATATGCATGTCGGCGTGTGAGGGGGATATAGGGCTTGGGGGGCAGGGGGAATGCCTGTTCAAGGGGCCCACAGTTGTAAAACAGTATATATGTAGCAGAGGTGTAGCACAATGGTTAATACACTGACTGATGGTACAGGGGTCATGAGTTTGACCCCCCCCCAGTGGGCCTAATGAATAAGGCTGTCTGCAGCATTACCCTTATATGTATAAAGAGGCTATTTGCAGGGGAAGGAGCTGCTTAAAGGGAACACTGGATAAAAGGGGGGCTGAGTGGTTGGGGGGCTTGGCAGCCTGTGGGGTCCCCCCCCCTCTGTTTTTTCTGTTCTTTTTCTTTTATTTCTCCGCAGGTACTGCCGAGGAGTCAGCTCGCTGTGGGGTATGGAGGAAGATGCCCAAATTTGCGATCTGAGAACAGGGATGCAGGATTAACAGCCTGGCGCAGTTGACTAGCGCAAGATTCCAGCGCGAGAAGGGGCAGCTCCATCAGCAAAATCGAGGATGTCAGCCAGGCTATGACTCAACCAACGGCGGCATTGGGGGGATGATAGCGGGGCAGCAGATGAGTTGCGGGCCGATAATGGAGAGGTGGTGGAACGGAGCAGTTCGCAGGAAGGAATGGGGGAAAAAGTGCGCGAGAATAGGAAGCCTTCAGGTCGGCGTTGGCATGGTTTGGGTCCTCCTCCGTTTTGACCATCGACTCTTTGGCATCATTGCCTGGAGCGCTAGGGAAGAGTGTTTTGTTGTTAGCGGTTGTCGGGATTCGGGGAGGGAGTTTCGATGAATTGGCGCAGAAAGAGTAGGATGCGGCAATAGATAGATATTTGCCATCTTTTAGGGGGCAGAAAATGGTCTGGTGAAAGTAAGAAGTAGAAGAAAGAAGGCGTGAAGGGGGGCCGCAGCGAAGGGTATCGGATAGCACGGTGAGCAGGACGGGAGCCTATGTGCGATTAGCAAGTTATGGGGCAGGTGTTGGTGTATGCAAATTTAATTTGGAGGTGTCGCAGACCCATGAGGGCGGGGCAGGGTTAAATTAGGACAAAATGTTTCGGGACAGAAGGGAGGAGCACATATTCTTGTTCTGGGGCACATAGGATATTAACTGTGGTGGGCGTCGATGGCAGTCTAGACAGGTTGTGGGGGATTAGGTGGGGCATCGGGAGGGACAGGGGCCAATGCGGGTAGGGGTCATTCCTTTTCATGGCTCCGGCTGTGGTGTGTTAAAAAGGGGCCCCTCGGGCCTCAGGCCGGCCCCAAGCAATAAGCATATAGGCGGCCTCACCCTACACCAATATGGGTGAGGCCTGAAGGGCATGGCAGCAGCATTATACAGAGCAGGGAGATAAGGAGAGTTTTGTTATACCAGTATACGGAAAGGCGGGGCGTTCAAGGCGACAAATTCACCCTCTGTTTGGCTTGGGGCATGCAAGGTGCAATGGCGGGTCCCTTTATGGATTCCATTTCCAAAGTAGGTGGGCGTCTTCAGGTTTCATACCTAAAGAAGAATTCAAGGAAGTTCCAGAGGATTCATACTTTGTCTTTTCCATTGGGAGCAGCAGTGAATGATCACATTCCTCGGGAGTGGTGTAGGTTAGCTACACGTCCTTTGGGCGGGAGGGGAGTGGAGCTGAGGATCAGGACACAGGGCATTGATGGCGAAAGTGGATCTCGAGTCAGATTTCTGTGGAGTTGCCAGTAAACCCGTCAGTATTCAGTTCCTTAATTTCAGTTTGAAAACAGAAGTTAGTGTGGAAAGGGCATGCCTATCGGCTGCTCAGTTTCTTGCGCTTCCTGTTGAACATTTTAGTACCTTTTGGCAAAGGGCGTTAGCGCAGGAAGTAGGCCTGGGAGAATGATGACATTGTTCGTGGGGGCAGCACAATCAGTGGGACATCTGGAGCTACTAGAAGGCTTTTGGTTTGTTGCGGATTGGGGGTGCAGTGGGTGGCGGGTAAGGAGACGGCCCAGCGACGCAAATTAACTTGTGGAGTGTGAGAGGGATGCCGGGGAGATGGTGGCTCATCTGCTCCTGGAGACGGTGGCGTGATTGTGGGGCTGGTAGCCAAGGTTTTGGCTTCAGCTAAGGGCACAATGTGGGAGCAGTGGGCTCTGAGAGGCTCTCTGAATGTCACGTGCAGGGTTATTAATGGGGTCGGCTGTTGCCTTGTCAGCTGGTGGCATCCACAGTTGGAGTGCGTCAATTGCAGCACTGCCTTGGGCTCACAAAGTTTAAGTGTGCCAATTGCGGATCTAGGATGTCTTTTGGAAGATTTAATGGGACGTCGGTGATGAAGGAAGCCGAGAACTCCAGGTAGAGTGGCAGATGTACACGGATGTAGCAGGGGGTGTGGGTTTGGAAAGGTTTTTCGGGGAGCAGGGTATGTGGAGAGCTGGCTACATGTTCGGAGTGAATCCAGTCTAACTAGCCATATAACCCTACGGGAACAGTTTCCCATTTTAGTGATTGGGAATTTTGGCCCGATATGTCTTGCAATCGCAGGGTAGGGTGGTGGTGCGACAATGCAGCAGTGGTTAGTGTGAGTAATAGTGATAATACATGCTGTATTTAGGCGGTAGCCTTAATGAAGGAAGGGGTATTAGCACGTTTGCTTTGGAATGTCCACATATGGGACCGTCATAGCTCGGGATGTATTGACAAGAGTGCCGACGTTCGTCTTGTTTCAAGTGGGATTGGTTTCAGGCGTTGGCTCTAGAAGCGGATAGAGAAGGATTTGTGTTCCCGGAGGAATTATGAAAGGTTGGCCAGGAGAAATGTCAAATTGGCTGGGGAGCTTGGTGTCGACGGTGACATGGGCAGTAGGTCAGCGCGGTTGCGACAAGGTGGTAGTCTTCCTTGTGGACCCTGGATGGCCGCCTGTTGGAATTAGCGGATCGGTGAATGAGACACTAGAGAGTGGAGGCCAAAGAGGAGGAGTTCTCTGGTTCGTCAGTGCATACCCACTTAGCAGGCATTGCTTTTCTGACAGAGCAGTGGGGGGGGGCCTCATCAGCGGGGGAGGTTTGGCCCCCAGGTGGCTACAGGGTTGGGGGCATTCGCGGCCAGCACCTACTGGCTCCAGGCGGCCGATTACACTTGAGTTACGGGTGAGGCTCTGCGCTTCCTTACACCAGGCAGCAATGTCAAGATATGAGGCCACCATATTCCGGCTGGTTTAGGGCTTGGCAATTTTTGGCGCTGTCCATATCGGTGTGTTAGTAGCGAATCTGACCCATCTGGGGTTTGGGGCAGTAGGCCGGAACAGTATGTAGGGGTAGGGAAGGGGCCACTACGAGTCCTCCTAGCTAAATCAGGGACTGACAAGCAGGGGGAAGGGATTGGAGTTGGTCTTGCAAGAGATGGTTGCCTTTGTGGCATGTCCGGTGAGTTTGTTTGATTTTCTGGCAGTGTTCAAGCACTATCAACTGCAATATTGGTTCTGTGCCTTACGTTTACACACTTCCATGCGCTTCATCTAATGTATTGATATAATACAATTTTCCTCTAGTCCCCCTGATGAAGGCATCTGCCGAAACGCGTCGGGTTTGCATTATTAATAAAGCGCAAGTGACCTCAACTCTGCTTGCTGTTTGTGTTTTCTGAGCCATTTCTGCGAGCAGCAGCTCTTGTTCGTGTTTAGGGGTAGGGAAATGGCCACTATGGGTCCTCCTAGCTAAATCAGGGACTGACAAGCAGGGGGAAGGGATTGGAGTTGGTCTTGCAAGAGATGGTTGCCTTTGTGGCATGTCCGGCGAGTTTGTTTGATATTCTGGCAGTGTTCAAGCACTATCAACTGCAATATTGGTTCTGTGCCATACGTTTACACACTTCCATGCGCTTCATCTAATGTATTGATATAATACAATTTTCCTCTAGTCCCCCTGATGAAGGCATCTGCCGAAACGCGTCGGGTTTGCATTATTAATAAAGCGCAAGTGACCTCAACTCTGCTTGCTGTTTGTGTTTTCTGAGCCATTTCTGCGAGCAGCAGCTCTTGTTCATGTTTGGGGGTAGGGAAAGGGCCACTATGGGTCCTCCTAGCTAAATCAGGGACTGACAAGCAGGGGGAAGGGATTGGGGGTGGTCTTGCAAGAGATGGTTGCCTTTGTGGCATGTCCGGCGAGTGCATTGAGGGCTTAGTGGCGGTTGCATCCAGTGCGGAACTGAGGACGCTGCATGCAGGAGGGGCATGATCATTGTCACGTTTCTTGTATCAGCGGGGTTGAGGATGGTGGTGCAGCAGGTGGGTGAAGACCTGAGTCAGTATGACGCACACTCATTCCGCCTCAGCGCACCAACCAGTGCGGCCCGCAGAGGGTTGCCGGAGCAGGAGATGCAAACCATCAGCAGATGGTGGTCTTGGGCCTTTTGGGCGATGCTCAAGCCCTTGGTGGATACTGACGGGTATTCTCTTGATCAATTGGGGGGACGAGGATTAGGGTCTCTGGGCTGATTGGCAATTCCGAATGTATGGGAGCTGGTCAGCCAGTTGTGGTGCGACCGGTGGGGCTTAATTAGGGTCGAGATTTGCGGCTGGGTCTGGGTATGGCTAGGCGAGTGCTGTCTCAGTTTGACACAGCCCATGCCTTTGCTTCGACACCCTGAGTGATTAAGGAGCAGGCCTGCATCAATATGGTGACATTTCGGGGGGCAATGGGTTGGTATCGTGAATCTGCAAGCCGGTGATAAGAGCGGCAAAGCATGATCGGGCTATGGTTCGGCGAATGTTACAAGACGGGGTGTGGCTGTTGTTGACTGTGTGGTCAAGCAGGGTGCTCGCTGGTCGCAGCTCGGGGGGGGGCAGCATAGGGACATTAATGTCTCCTGTGTCGGTGGCGGGATCCTGGAGGTTTCCGCGGTCCGGAGCCTTAGGCTATACTTGGGCCGGGGTACCCCCGATCCGGACAAACCCTTGCTGACTTTTGCTACCTCGGTTAATGACAAGGCCGCGGGGCAGGGTCCTGGCGGCCGCCCGTAACCGGGTGTTCGGCCGGTGCGGGGACCCGGCCACGCGGCCATCGCTGGTGGTGGCATAGGCGGGAAGACGCGATGGGGCAGCTGTGAACCCATTGGTTCCGCCCACATGCAGGAGTGCGGCGGAGCCAATGGGATGGGAAGGCGGCGGGACGGGAAGGCGGCAGGACGGGAAGGTGGGATGGGAAGGCGGGATGGGAAGGCGGCGGGACTTAACCGGGATGGAACCAGGCTGCTGGCATTAACCTTTAAAAAGGAGATAGAGCAGCTTTTAAACTAGATATTAGGGGAAAGCCGACAGTCGCCCAAGAGCGGATGGTTCAGAAGAATGTATCCTTGAAGGATACTACCAAAAGCAGAGAGGTTCCACAAAAGAGTAAAGTAGCCCAAATGCCCTCAAGTATGGAGCAGACAGAGCTTAAAGATCCCAATTTACCCATGTCTAACAATAGCCAAATTAACATGAATAAAATACATTCTCTAAAATGTTTGTATGCAAATGCTAGAAGTCTAAAGAATAAGATGGGAGAGTTAGAATATATAGCACTAAATGAAAGGTTAGATATGATTGGAATATCAGAGACATGGTGGAAGGAGGACAACCAGTGGGACACTGTGATACCTGGGTACAAACTATATCGTAATGATAGAGCTGATCAAATTGGTGGAGGGTTTGCGCTCTATGTTACAGAGGGCATTGACTCAGAAAGGATTAAAGTTTTGCAGGAAACAAAATCTGCTGTAGAATCTATATGGATTGAAATTCCATATAAAAGGGGGAAGGCGATGGCAGTGGGGGTGTACTATCGAGCACCTTGCCAGAATGACCAAATGGATGATGAAATGCTCAAAGAAATCAAGGAAGCTAACAAAAGTTACAGCGCAGTAATAATAATGGGTGATTTCAATTACCCCGGTATCGACTGGGTCAGTGTCATGTCAGGACATGCTAGGGAGATAAAGTTCCTAGATGAAATAAATGACTGCTTCTTGGAGCAGCTGGTTCATGAACCGACCAGAGGGGAAGCCATATTAGACCTAGTCCTTAGTGGAACACCATATCTAGTGCAAGAGATAAGGGTGTTGGGGCCACTTGGCAATAGTGATCATAGCATGATCACCTTTGATTTAATTAGTGGAGGAGGGATAGTAAGGAAATCCACAGTACTACCTTTTAACTTTCGAAAGGGAGACTATGATAAAATGAGGAAAACAGTTAAGAAAAAACTAAAAGGAGCAGTTGAGAAGGTTAAAGACGTACATCAAGCTTGGGTGTTGTTGAAAAATACTATCTTGGAAGCCCAGACCAGCTGTATTCCATGCTTTAAGAAAAGTGGAAGGAAGTCCAAAAAACTGCCAGCATGGTTTAAAGGTGAGGTCAGAGAGGCTGTTGTTGCCAAAAAAGCATCTTTCAGGAAATGGAAAAAAGAGCCAAACGACGAAACCTGGAAACAGCACAAGCACTGGCAAGTCAAATGCAAGGCATTGATAAGGCAGGCAAAGAGAGAATTTGAGAAGAAGCTTGCTGTGGAAGCAAAAACGCGAAATAAAGACCTTTTCAAGTACATTCGTAGCAAAAAACCTGTGGGAGAGTCAGTTGGTCCATTAGATGATAAAGGGGTTAAAGGAGCACTAAGAGGCGACAAGGCGATTGCGGAGAGACTGAATGAATTCTTTGCTTCGGTCTTTACTGAGGAAGATGTAGGGATGTTACCCATGACTGAAGTGGTATTTAAAGGTGCGGAAGAATTGGAGGAAATATCGATACATCGGGAAGATGTCTTACAACTATTAGATAAACTGAAGAGTAGCAAATCACCTGGGCCGGATGGTATACATCCAAGGGTGTTGAAAGAACTGAAATATGAGATTGCAGAACTGCTAGCAGTAATCTGTGAACTATCATTAAAATCATCTCTAATACCTGAAGATTGGAGGATCGCCAATGTAACACCAATTTTTAAAAAGGGTTCCAGGGGTGATCCGGGAAACTACAGACCGGTGAGCCTGACGTCAGTACCAGGAAAAATGGTAGAAACCATCATAAAGAATAAAATTACTCAGCATGTAGACAGTCACATCCTAATGGGAGACAGCCAACATGGCTTTAGACAAGGAAGATCTTGTCTTACTAATCTGTTATGTTTTTTTGAAGGAGTGAATAATCAGGTGGACAAAGGTGAGTCGGTTGATATTGTGAATCTGGACTTTCAGAAAGCCTTTGACAAGGTCCCTCATCAGAGACTTTTGGCAAAACTAAAGAGTCATGGGATAGGAGGCAGTGTACTATTGTGGATCAGGAACTGGTTAAAAGATAGAAAGCAGAGGGTAGGGCTAAATGGCCAATTTTCCCAATGGAGAAAGGTGAATAGTGGTGTACCCCAGGGATCTGTGTTGGGTCCGCTGCTTTTTGACATATTCATAAATGACCTGGAAAGTGGAATAACGAGTGAGGTTATCAAATTTGCAGATGACTAAAAACTATTTAAAGTTGTTAAAACCCAAGAGGATTGTGAAAAATTGCAAGAGGATCTTGATAAATTGGAAGACTGGGCATCAAAATGGCAGATGAAATTTAATGTGGACAAGTGCAAGGTTATCCACCTAGGGAAGAACATCCCAAACTATGGTTACACGATGCAAGGTTCCACATTAGGAACCACCACCCAGGAAAAAGATTTAGGCGTCATTGTGAATACCATGTTAAAACCCTCGGCCCAGTGTGCAGCGGCGGCCAAGAGAGCAAATAGAATGATAGGTATGATAAGGAAAGCAATGGAAAATAAAACAAAAGATATTATAATGCCTCTATATCGTTCCATGGTGAGACCGCACCTTGAATATTGTGTGCAATTCTGGTTGCCGTATCTTAAAAAGGATATAGCGATTTTAGAAAAGGTACAGAGAAGAGCCACCAAAATGGTAAAGGGGATGGAAGGATACTCCTTTGAAGAAAGGCTAAAAAGGTTAGGGCTCTTTAACCTGGAAAAGAGATGGCTGAGGGGAGATATGATAGAAGTCTATAAATTAATGAACGGAGTGGAACGGGTAAACGTAGATCGATTGTTTACCTTATCAGAATATAGAAAGACTAGGGGACATGCAATGAAGCTACAGGGTAAACTATTTAAGACTAATAAAAGAAAATATTTTTCACTCAACGTGTAATCAAACTCTGGAATTTGTTACCGGAGGATATAGTAAAGGCTTTTAGTGTAGCTGGGTTTAAAAAAGGTTTGGACAAGTTCCTGGAGGAAAGGTCCATAAACCATTATTAAGAAGTGACCGAAGATATCAATGCTTGACCCAGTACAAGCATTGTGGAACTTGTGTCTCTTGGGGAAACTGCTAGGTACATATGACCTAGATTGGCCACTGTTGGAAACAGAATACTGGGCTTGATGGACCTTGGTCTGACCCAGTATGGCATATCTTATGTTCTTATGTTCAATATGTTATAACGTTAATAAAGCTGCGACCAGTGGTTTTCCCAAGATCGGCTGTGTGTGTCTAGTTTGTGGGTAATAGGACGGCGTAATTTAGGGGTGGGGGAAAAAGAGGGTTAGAGGGGCCTGGAGCACCGGGTCCGAACTACCTAGGTCAGTGATGGCTAACCTTTTTGAGCCCGAGTGCCCAAACTGCCGCACAAAACCAAAGAATTTCCTCAAAGTGCCAGCACGTCAATTTGCATAAATATTTGCATAATGCTAACATACATTAACTTTTAGTAAACATGTCTCTTAATGAGTGTATGGATAAAGACAGACTAAAAGATTTCTACATTACTATAATCCAGTGCCAACCGCCAGGCACATTAGGAACTACTACAAACACTGCCCATTTAGAACCAATAGCAAACCCGCCGTATCCTAACAGCACTACCAGGACTCACAAAGCACCACACCATACCTATCAAAAGGCAACACTGCAAATATTAAACCAATACATTTCAGACAATAACAATACATGACCTACTGGGGAAAGAGAACAAGTGGCAATGTCAAAAAGGAATTACATAAACAGAATACCTCAGCTCAGTTACACAGTTGCAATTGCTCCAGCCACTTTCTTCTGGTTTCTTCATGTTTTCTGCTAACTCTCCATCATCTGCTGTCCATTTGTCCTTTCTTCTCTCTTCTAGTTTTTTTTTCCATTCTCTCTCTCTACATCCGCTTTAACATACTAATCTTTCTCCTTTTGCTCTTTCCTCATTCCTATTTCATCCACTCAAATTTTACCCCTCCATCCTCAATCCCCACTTACTCTCCCAATACCCGGCCAATTGTAGATTTTTTATCCCTCCCACACAAAATATTTTTCCCCTCTCCATTTTACTCTCCCAGCCCCATCCCATTCTAATCCTCCCCCAACATCAGCTCCCTTCTAGTTCCAGCCTCACCCAGCATCCATTCCCTTCTAGTCCCTGCATCAGCCCATTTCCAGTCCTAGCCCCCCATCAGCCCATTTCCAGTCCTAGCAACCCCCCAACCCAATACCAGTCCTAGCCCCCCCCATCAACCCACTTCCAGTCCTAAACCCCCATCACCCCATTTCCAGACAGCCCCCATCAGCCCACAGCCCATTAGCAGTCCTACCCCCCCAGCCCATTAGCAGTCCTACCCCACCCCTGCCCATTAGCAGTCCTAACCCCCCCCTCCCTGCCCATTAGCAGTCCTAACCCCCCCTCCCTGCCTCCCTCCCTGCCCATTAGCAGTCCTAACCCCCCCCTGCCCATTAGCAGTCCTAACCCCCCCCACCCAGCCCCCCACCCAGCCCCTTAGCAGTCCAAACCCCCCCCCCCCTGCCCATTAGCAGTCCTAACCCCCCTCCCTGCCTCCCTCCCTGCCCATTAGCAGTCCTAACCCCCCCCCCTGCCCATTAGCAGTCCTAACCCCCCCTCCCTGCCTCCCTCCCTGCCCATTAGCAGTCCTCAACCCCCCCTGCCCATTAGCAGTCCTAACCCCCCCCTCCCTGCCTCCCTCCCTGCCCATTAGCATTCCTAACCCCCCCTCCCTGCCTCCCTCCCTGCCCATTAGCAGTCCTAACCCCCCCCTGCCCATTAGCAGTCCTAACCCCCCCTCCCTCCCTGCCCATTAGCAGTCCTAACCCCCCCCCTGCCCATTAGCAGTCCTACCCCCCCTCCCTGCCTCCCTCCCTGCCCATTAGCAGTCCTACCCCCCCTCCCTGCCCATTAGCAGTCCTAACCCCCCCCTCCCTGCCTCCCTCCCTGCCCATTCGCCGTCCCAACCCCCCCCTGCCCATTAGCCGGCCCACCCCCCCCTCCCTGCCACCCTCCCTGCCCATTAGCAGTCCTAACCCCCCCCCCCCTTGGCAAATTTTTTTTTAAAAAAAGCAGGCTCTGGCTGCTGCCGCGGCAGATTGCAATGTCCCGCGGGGCCCCCTCCACCCGCTAAGCCCCTCTGCAAGGGCTTTCAGATTCGCGAGGGAGAACATCTCCCTCGCGTCTCTGTTAAGCCCGCAGGGGCTAATGGGAAATTTCCCATCAGTCCCTCGCGTCTAAAGGGGCTGATGGGAAATTTCCCATTAGCCCCTGCGGGCTTAACAGAGACGCGAGGGAGACGCTCTCCCTCGCGAATCTGAAAGCTCTTGCAGAGGGGCTTAGCGGGCGGAGGGGGCCCCGCGGGACGCTGCATTCTGCCCTTGCCGCGTCCGCGGCAGCAGTCAGAGCCAGCTTTTTCTTTTTTTGCGGACCTTCCCGCGTGCCAGCTGCAAGGCCTTCGCGTGCCACAGCTGGCACGCGTGCCATAGGTTCGCCATCGCTGACCTAGGTTAATCCTTTTAAAGATATGGTGACCAGAATTGCATCAATATTCAAGGCATTATAATACCTTTGGTTTTATTCTCCATTTCTTTCCTTATGATTCCTAGCATTCTATTTGCTTTCTTGGCCACCACTGCACACCGAGCAGAGGGTTTCAATGTATTACCCATGATGATGCCCAGATCCTTCTCCTGGATGGTAATTCCTGATGTGGAACCTTGCATTGTGTAACCATAGTTTGGATTGTTTTTCCCCATGTGCCTAACTTTGCGCTTGTCCATATTAAATGTCATAATGTCATCTCCCATTTGGATGCTTAGTCTCCCAATTTATCAAGGTTCTCTTGCAATTTTAAAAACTTTGAGTAAGTTTGTGTTACCTGCAAATTTGACTACGTTACTTATTATTCCCATTAGCAGGTCATTTATAAATATATTAAAAAGCAGCGTGCCCAGCACAGATCCCAGGGGTACTCCGCTATTTGCTTTTCTCTGAATTGTTTATATATCCCTGACCCTGTCCAGTTTAGGAAGGCATTGAAACACCACCTTTCCTCATGTACTACCCAGCTGACAGTGTGACACTAGCCCCTTCCACTATCTAGCCCCTGCAGTACAATTGAACCTTACCATACAAGACACCCATGACTACGACTAGTGAGATACGACTTGTCACGTTGCCCAGATGTAAATAGTTTCCCCAGGTTATCCAAGTTTTAGTACCTGTTCCTTGTAAACACAGATCAGCCAATGAAATGTGTAAGTTTTATGTTCCATGTGAACCGCACTGATGTTGAATAGCGCGGTATAGAAGATACTCTAAATAAGATAAATAAATAAATTGTTGTAATCTGCGTTGTACATTATCTGATTGTAAAGGTGGAATATAAAACATATTATTAAATTATTAAATAATACATGTTAACTGCAAAACTTTACTGCACTTTACTACAAGAGTCCTTTTAGATAACAAACCACATTGAGGCCATGATTGTCTTTGACAAGTACACAACCCACTAAGCCTCAGCCATATACTGCCTTCAAGAAAGAAAGAGAAATAATAAGAGGCTCATACTGATCGGGGCCTGTCCGGCCCGTCTAGATGTCCAAAATCTCGATGGGATGGATTTGCACCTGATTCTGCACCCATGGGAGCTAGATGTTCCCGCCGGAGCAGAATTGGGGCACTTGGACAGGCTAGACAGACTCTGATCCTGATGGCCAAGATGTGCAGCGCTCTCCCAGGTTAACCCTCCCTCTGCTCCTGCATGGAGCCCCGCTGCTGTTGTGTCTTGTCGCCATGGCACCAGGATGGCAGGAGCGCTGAATGGCCTGACACCTCCCTCTCTCCTTTCCCCACCATCCGGCCCTTGGCCGGGGGAGCCAGGACTGTGACCAGGTGGTGGGGACTTACCTTTAGTGACCCTCTGTCTTCAGTGGTCCTGCGGGCCCCGATCCCCACCACGTATGGGACTTATTCCACCTCCAAGGTGGAATAAGTCCCATGTCCATCCTAGCAACGCAGGACGTACAGGGACGTGACCTGAATTGGCCCTGTACATTAGGGATGTGTGTCCCTCCCCTGCTCCAACCACTCTCTGCCATGATGCTGCCCCCATCCAGAGCTCCCCGCACAAAGGTCTGGAATCAAATCCCTGTGAATAGCTTGGGCTGGACGTCCTAGCTGGATGTCAGTTCCCGCTATTTATGGTTCTGATAACCCCCTAAGCAACCACGTTCAAAACCCAAATCTCAAATCCACATATCCAAACACACCATAATCTTTTATGGGCATGTTTACTAAACTGTGGTAATGTCATTCGCATTAGGTTCCGTGGTAAAGGTACAGATGCCCATATAAAGGCATGGGCGGGGCATCATTATGGCAAGCCGTGTCAGGTAACACGCATTATAAAGTGTATTATTAGGCACGTTATAAAACACGTTACAAGGCACCTTATTAGCCACAGTAAAAGGCACGTGCCTTAACATGCCTTGTACTGTGCCTAATAAGGTGCCTTGTAACATGCCTTATAACGTGCCTAATAAGGTGCCCTGTAATGTGCCTTATAACGTACCTTGTAATGTGCCTTGTACTGTGCCTAATTAGGAGCCTTGTAACATGCCTTATAGCGTGCCTTGTACTGTGCCTAATAAGGTGCCTTGTAACGTGCCTTGTACTGTGCCTAATTAGGATCCTTGTAACGCTTTATAAAGATTGTTGGCAACTGTGGTGAGGGTACAATGGGCTGACAGCACAGATCTGCAAAGATATGACTGTCACAGGCAAGCAAAATATCTGCCTTGGACAGGAGGGAACAACAAGGAATTGAACCCATGACCTCTGCCTAGAACATCAGTGTACTAACCAGTAGGCTATACCTCTATGGTTTGTTGCATAAGCAATGGCTGGGTTACAGAAGGACTGCAGGTCACTGCGCAAACCATCTGCTCTGTGTGCCAGGATAGGGTAATCCCACTGGCACCCATGATGCATTGCACATGCAGAACAGCAGCCTACAGCTGACCACCAAATGGGGTCTGCACCTCTCAGGTACTGCAGCATGGTAAGATGGACTGACAGTGCATGATACTGGCACAGAGTAGCTACAGACCATGCCATTGTGTAGGTTCCATGTTCACCCTGAGGGATAGGATGGGCACCCAGCATGAGGTCCACAGTACATGTGGTGCTAGAAATAGGTCCTGCTGTATGTTCACAGCACTGTGAGTGCATGATAATTTACCAGCCAATTTTGTTATTATGCATAAGTTCATGCTGTTTACATTTACTTTTATTGTTACAAAATGTTCAATGTAAAACTAAGCTTTTGCTTTGTGGATTGTTGTTTTATTGTAAACCGCAACTGAACTCTGGAAGTTGCGGGTTATAAATGTATGCTAAATAAATAAATAAAATAAATAAATGATAGGTGTTCTCTGCAGTGCAACTGATGGTGCATCTGTTCCAGCTGTGCTCTGTAATCACATGTGGCTCTGTGGGCCAGGCACCACCCAGATTAGTGCGTACCCGGTGTTAAGGTCTGGCTGCCATGGGTACCTGTTATCAGGACAGAGGGGTGTCTAGACTCGCATGAGGGCTATGTAATACTGCCACTATGGGTCTAAGTGGTATGCACTATATACCCCAAGGGGGCCTCAATCACCCCTTTTGTAGATGAGGGTGTGGTGGGACAGGTGCTTTAACGTAGTTGCTGCTATGTTAACGCAGTTTAGTAAACATGCCCCTTAGTGTGCTATTTCTATCAACTTTGTAAAACCTCTTCAATTCGTTTGGCTTCAGGTCTCATAAAGTTGATATTTCAATCAAAACTCTTCCCAATCATCCTAAAATTAATTCAAACCATATTCAAAGAACTATAATACATACATATATGTGAACTTTTTATAGTTAATTAAAACAATGCATTCAAAGCTCAAATATAACTTTGCTGTATTCTCTGGGTTTAAATTCAATGTTTTATTGTGAAACTGTGAAAGATACATCTTGTTACAGATTTAGGTTTTTATATTTGTTTGTCTCTACTAGTAACATTTAATTGAGTAGGTGACACTGAATAGATCTAATATACCTTTTAATTGTCCTGTGCTTTCATGTTTGGAAGCAATAACTTAAAGGCTGCCAGTATAAAATGAGTCAGTGATGCTCAGGAAGGAGTCTTCGCTAGTGTTTAAATGCTTGTCTTCATATCATCATAAAGCCAAGTATATTTTGGGAAGCAGATTCAAAACGATTTAGCCAATAAGCAGGACCTGGATATTGCCACTCAATATCACTACTGAGTGCAGAAAAGATTCCAGGTTAAAACTGGGGCGGTCTGTGGGTGTGGGGACAGTCCTGACCCCTATCTGGTCAGTGGCAAGATATATATATTCAGCGCTAACCGGATAGTAAGGTAAAGTTTGGACAGGTCAATAGCTGACCTAAAATTATCCAGTATTCACTATCCAGTTGGTGCTGAATATTTGGTTTCATTAAAGTGGTGGTAACCCGATGCTTAAACACCCTTTGTTCTTGCTGCTGAATCACGGCCTCTATGATCTTAGCTCCTTGGAAATGAAGCAACATCATCATAAAGAGTGAATGTTTGCTTTAATGACATTTTCTAGTTCTGTATCTGGAGACCAGAAAAAAAGCCCTTACTGGAGTAATTTTATAAAGAAGAACCAATTGTATGCACTAACAATGCACATGGATGCTAGTATTTTATTCATTATGCACATAAGTGACCACATATATGTGCAAATGACTTCTTATAAGATACTGACTAGAATAAAAGTATGCATGTTGATTACATGGCATGTGCTTTCACTGTGGGCAGTGTTAGGAATATATCTGGACTTTAGAACTGAACAGCTGCTCACTAGAAATGCTCGACAGTGTAGCAGACAGAATTTTTTGGGGTGTTGGTTTGATAGCAGGAAACTGGTTGCTGTTCCAGTATTCATAGGTGGTGGTGGTAGAGGGGTGATATTCAGCAGCAGCGGCTGGTGCTAATAAAGCAGCTAGCCATCACTGCTGAACTCTAAACCTAGATATTCAATGTCAAGGCCAAATCCGGCACCAGCAGCAAATATCTGTGTTGGCCGGATAGTGCCAAAGCTAACTGGGCAGCAGCAATATTCAGCTTCTGCAGCAAACGTTAGGCAAGCTTTTCAGGTGCCTAACGTTTGTCACTTTGGGATAACCCGCTAGTGGCTGAATATCACCACTAACCAGTTATCCTCAGGTGCTACCTCTGATCCTCCCCCAGAATGTCCCGACGCTGTCTAGCTAGCATTGGTGCATTCAGTGGCGACACCAAGGGATATTCGCAACAGTAACTGTGTTAGTGCTGATGAATATCTTGCAGAGACAATTTAGGCGGTTTGCAGGTCTGCAGACCACCTAAATGGCTTTGAAAATGCCCCCAGGTGTTTTTAGATTTCACAACATGTGATTCCTTCATATAGTTGTCCAACTGGACATCGGTGTTAGTAGTCTACATATTGGACATTGGCGATGTGCATTCATGAATGTGTGTTCAGTTTGTTTGGGTGCCTAAAAATTTAAGTGGGCTACAAATCACTTGTATGAAGGCATATCTTTATTTATTTATTTATTTTTATTTATTTGTATGCTTTTCTATACTGCCGCTTCCAGAGATCAGGGGCGGTTTACAGAGAACATGGTAAATCACATCAAATCACATAGAACATTTTGAGCACATAATAACTATATTTCAATGAACATATCTATGAATTGACATAAAATACATACAATTTATAAAATAGATTTACATGCTTAAGAAAGTTCTAGAATACATACAATGTCAAACAAACTTTAAAAATATCCTAAAATTATAAAAATTCATTTAAATTAACATAAACCAACTACTTTTTAGTCACACACACCCCTACTGGACCTCACATATAGTGATATCCTATAGAAATAAAATATGATAAATGTCATCAGATGTAATCTTGTGGCTCTACCACTGGGGTTCATCTATAATGGTAGTACCATAAGACTATTGCTCGGGGATCGGGACACCATTTTGAATCTAGCGCTGGCCCAGAGAGGGGTAAGTGGGGTTACATCTGCCCAGGTGCCACTGGACCATGAGTTACTTTACAGGAATGTCTCGGGAGGACTAAGGGAGGGTGGCATGCTTAGAATTTGTGTCCATGGTTGGGGGGCTTCAGGAGGGTAGAGATTGTTATGAACTTTGTGAGCTGGGGAGTCAGAGACATATGTTTGGAAGGGGGTTATTGTTTTTTCTTTTTTGGAGAGGGGGGTCCTCGACTCCATGGTGATGCCAGGGGATGGGGATCCTTGGACCACTGGTGATGGCTTTCTAAAGCTGACCCTTTAAGTATGCAGCCTGGAGCATTGAGCTACATGTTGGAGGCATGATGTTTCCCTCCAGCAAAAATAACACCATCTTGGAGTTGACATTATTTTTCTCTTGGAATATCACAGCTTGTGGTTATCGCTGCAAGATGTTTTATTTCATTACTGTGGGAGTCACTAAGCTGCAATATTGAGTTATCACAGGTTAGTAATTCCTGCAGGAAACTAAGCCATGGGAAAATGTCAGATTTTACCATAACTTAGTAACTGCCCACATAATTGCTGAAGAAAAGCCTTTCTGTAGTATCATGTAAAGCCATTCTCATCTGTTTCAGTCCATGTTCTTCAGCTGCTTTTTGTAGTTGAGCATTCAGCAGGGTGATCAGCAAAATGACAAGAGGCATATATATATATATTTATATTTATGCAGGTATTATCATTATTTTTTAATTTAATTTAAAACATTTCCATGTTATACACCCCAGCAGAGCTGGTTAAGGCAATGTGCAAAAATAAAAAGTACAAAATTTAACAAAGAATAAAACAAACAAAATATTGAGACAGCTGCAATAAATCAATGACATTAAAAAATAATATACTTTCATCAGAGATACTTACCAAGTTTTATCTAGATCCTGGTTGTCCAATTAGTGATGAGCAAACAGGATCTGGATTAGGCTTGGTAAATGTTTCTGAAGGTATACTTCCTTTTTGATGAGCAGGAAGCTTCAGATGCAATTATTGATGGAAGTTTCTTTGTAGCATAAGCTGAAGTGTTAGGTGCCTCAGGGCTATGCTTTCTCTTCAATATTATTTAACATTTATTTAACTTCATTTTGCAAATTGCTATGTCAAATTGTTCTGAAGTTCAGCTTACATGAACACAATATTCTTATTTTTAAGGAGTTTGACATAGAGGTTGGGGTATCTTCACTTAACGATTCTACTACATTTTAGAATAATCTCTAATTGGATGGCAGAGAATGGTCTGACCGTTAGCTTGCATAAGATAGAGGCCATAATCTTTCTAAAGACACTAGTTTTACTCAACCATTAAATTTACAATTGAATGGGCAGACAATTCCAATTCAAGAAATGGTATGCTATATTGGAGTACTGCTGGACTCCCGATTTTCCTTTAAACCACAGATATCCAATGCAGTTTGCAACATATTCTTCAAATTATAATTACAACATCATTAAAATTATATCTAGATCCTGTAGATTTCTGACTTGTACAGATGTTAGTGTTCTACCATCTATGTAGATAATTGTGAAGCCATATATTTGGGTTTACCTCAATACCTAGTACATGATACGATCTCTCCAACTTGCTCACCGTGCATGATACGAGTTCTCAAGAACTATGATCATATTCATATTTTGTTGCTCAAATTCCACCAATTACCCGTCTCAAATCATTCTCAGTTCAACTTCTGCATTAAGTGCAAAGCCTCCATGGTAACAGTCAGGGACATGGCTAGCATGCTTCCAGCAGTTAATGTGTGCATGCGTACCCTAACATTGCGAAATTACAGCAGGTGCGCCTAATGCCAACAATGGAGGTAACAAGGGTCCGATGCACCTGCACTAATTGCAACATTGACAGCACGAGATATGTTCCCCTGCGCTAAATGTAAGGGCAATGGCTGGGTCCCAGCGCCCGCAGCTAACCGGATGCCCGGTGCGATGCGGGACCCGGTGCGCGCCTCGTAAAATTAAAAAAAAAAAAAAAAAGAAAGCAGAAAGCCGGTAGGCTAAAAAGGGGGGAGGGGTGAGAGGGAGGAGGAGCCTTGGGGCTGAGTTGGGGCGGAGAGGCAGCTAATTGGATCCCCCACCGGAGCGCGCTCGTGGGGATCCGTCTGCGTGCGTGCGCCCGTGCCCAGAGCCGTTTGGAAGTCGGGCTGGCAAGGCGTACGCACGAGCGGCTAGCGGGATCCGGTTGGTGTTTTCGGTGGTTGAGGCCCTCGCTTTGGGAGCGCGGCGGTCCAGCGGAGTACGAGTCGGAGCACGTAGGAAACGGCGCCCGTGGAAGTCAGTGGTGCAGGTGAGTGTGAGCTTCGCGGCCGGTTGGTGGGAGCGTGGGGGGGGGGTCTAACGGCATCAGGGGAGCAGTGTCCAGATTGATGCGGGGCTGCCTTAACAGCGAAAGAAGTGCTCAGAACTAGATAACTAAATAGATAAATAGCTGCTTAGTGAATAGGGGGAGACTGTGAGTCTGTCTGTAAAGGGGGAAGGGTGGGGGGAATTTCCTGGACCATCTGCATTATCATCTTTGGGCCACGATGCCAGCACGTAAGGTGGGCCGAGGGGGTGGGGTTACAAGGGCTGCGAGGAGTGGGTCAAGAGGCGGTTGTGGGGGGCCGGAGTGCGCAGGTGAGCCCAGGGGGGGTCAGAGAGGACGCTCTGTGACCCGGGATGTCCATGCAGCCAGGGGGAGGGCAAGGGGTCTGCCTAGGTTGCGCGGCAGGTCCTCTGGAGAGGGCCCTGTGGTTCGGGGGGGCCATGGGCGCGGTGAGCGGGCTAGACATGGTGCAGCTAGAGTGCGGGGTTTAATTGAGCCCGCAGCATCTGCCCAGGAGGGTGGCTTGGGTGTCTCAGGGGGGGCTTTGCCAGCAGTTGTGGGAGTGGGTATGGGGGACGGGGGGCAGGGAGCGCTTGCTACTGGTTTCGCTCCTATGGGTCCACAGGAGCGCGCCGGAGTTGGGCTGGGATCTGGCCCTGGCAGCAGTTATACTTTGGGTGGAGGCAGCGTGGCCCCTGGGATGCATCCCTCCCCATGGTTTGGTCCGGTCGGGACGCCAGGAGGTGGGTCTGGAGGTCCGGTCACCGAGTGGGAGCGGTGGGTGAGTGGGGGCCAGGGACCTTCGGGGACCGAGTGGGCGGGAGCATGGCAGCCTGCTTGGTCTGCTGGGTTTTCTCCTCCTGTTTTTTCTTTTCCTCCACAGGTCCCGTATTTTGCTTCACCAGTAATGGCTAGCGGAACCAGCGGCAGGCGCCAGGAGAGCATGGAAGCCCAACATGGTGCGGTGAGCAGTGGCACGGAGGCAGAGAGGTGGGGCGGTTCAGAGCAACCGTCAAGTGAAGACCCCACGCAGGAGATGGGTGCACCGGGGGCATCAATGCCGCGGCGAGTGGTGAGTTGCCTTTAGACACGGGGGCTGTGGGTGAAGTGGGCGGGGATCAGGCCGAACGGAAGGGTGAGGCGGTACGGAAGAGGAAGCACTCGTGTAGGAGGAGGAGGGGGTCCGACTCATCATCCTCTTCGTCTTCTTTGTCATCTAGTTCGTCCTCGGTGGGGAGTGGTAACGGGCCGGAAGTTGGTGGAGGGGGGGCTCCCAGGGGATCCCAGAGCGTTGTTAATTTATCGGAATTGTGGGAAGGTGTGCCGAAGAAATTGAGGTGCAAAATACGTAAGCTTAAGTATATTGATATTTTCCGATTGTTGGAGGGGCGTAAGCGTTTGGGAGAGAGCAGGAAGAAGCGTAAGGAGGATGAGAAAGCGGACAGGGTACGGAAAGTGTATCGAACGGTGGTCAATTGGGTTCTGGCATTTTTGCGTTTGGCTAGCTTATGGGGTCAGCATCGTCCGGGTCATTATGGCATGTTGCTGGCGTACGCGGATGCCATTCTCGAAGCTTCACAGACTCATGATGGGTGGGCCTGGTTGAATTACGACGAAAAGTTTTGTGATAAGATGGAGGAGAACAAGTCGCTAACATGGGCCACGCAGGATATCAATTTGTGGCTCACCCAAATGTCGGTGAGGTCGGGAGCGGCGGGGGTGCAGAGCAGAGGCGGTTCGGCCCCTATGCCAGGTCTGAGTCGTTCCTTTCGTGGGGGAATCGTCGCTCCGGGCAGGGGACCTGCGAGCCAGTTTGGGGATGTGTGCTGGCGATTCAACCGGTCAGCGTGCCCATTCCCGGACTGTAAATTCCGTCACGCGTGTTCGGCCTGTGGTGGTGGACATTCGGCAGCAAAGTGCCTTAAAAAAGCTTCGTCTCTCCTGTCCTTGTCTTCCCTTAAACCAGGGGGGGGGGGGGCGTTTGACGTTGCGCCCACTCCAATCAATGTCGAGGCATTGAGGGTATGGCTACGGGATTATCCGAGGCAGAACGTTAAAAGAATGTTACTGTTGGGTTTCCAGTTTGGGTTTGTTATACTGGTCGGGGGGCGGGTGGCGGCTTCGGCGTCGAGGAATTCGCCCTCTGTGAGGAGGTATGCAGCGGTAGCGCAGGAGAAAGTGGCCGTAGAGTTGCAGTTGGGCAGGGTGGCTGGCCCGTTTCTGCACCCGCCGTATAAGGATTTTGTAGTCTCGCCGGTTGGTATCGTACCGAAGAAGGAGCCGGGGAAGTTTCGAATGATCCATAATTTGTCTTTTCCGATAGGTGCCAATGATCACATACCTCGTGAGTGGTGTACGGTACGCTATTCCTCGTTTGACAAGGCCGAGTAGCTTCTGCGGAGGGCCGGTTCCGGAGCGTTGATGGTGAAGGTGGACATAGAGTCGGCATTTCGTTTGTTACCAGTTCACCCCTCGGCTTTTCGTTTGTTAGGATTTCACTTGTTCGGTTCCTTTTATTTCGATAAATGCATGCCAATGGGCTGCGCTGTTTCGTGTGCCTACTTTGAAAGATTCAGCACCTTTTTGCAATGGGCCGTGACTCATCTGGTGGGCCGGTCCGAAGTGGTCCACTATCTGGACGATTTTTTGTTTGTGGGTTCAAGCGGCTCGGCGGCTTGTCAGGAGCTGTTGGATGGTTTTGAGGTACTCGCAAGTCAACTGGGGGTGCCATTAGCTGCAGAGAAGACTGTTGGGCCGTGTTCCAGGCTCACCTTTTTGGGTATTGAGTTAGATTCGGAGCACATGGTGGCCCGTTTGCCGTTCGAGAAGGTAGTTAAGTTACGGGTCTTGGTGGCGAATACCTTGGCTTCTTCGAAATCTACTTTGAAGGAGATGCAGGCCTTAATCGGTTCCTTGAATTTTGCCTGTAAAGTTATTCCGATGGGGCGGGTGTTTATGCGTCATTGCCACGGTTGGGCTAAAGAGGCCACATCATCGTGTACGGCTTTCCAGAACGGTCCGGGAGGATTTAAAAGTCTGGGACGTCTTTTTGAGGGAGTTCAATGGGATGTCGGTGATAAGGGAGGTGGACTGTTCCAGTGATAATTTGCAGCTATATACCGATGCGGCAGGTGGCGTCGGTTTGGGTATATACTTTGGGGTGCGTGGTGCGCAGACCAGTGGCCGGCGGAGTGGCAAGCGGCTGGGCTATTACTGAACATAACGTTCTTGGAGTTATTCCCGATGCTGGTAGCAGTGGAGTTGTGGCCGGACAGATTACGAAATCGCAGGCTTACGTGGTGGTGTGACAATGAAGCGGTAGTCAGCGTGGTGAATCGTTACACTCCACGATGTCTTCAAGTGGCGTCATTGATGCGAGCTATAGTTCTGGGCTGTTTGCGCTTAAACTTGGTATTGAAGGCTAGGCACATTCCGGGGCATACTAACCAAATCGCTGATGCTCTTTCCCATCTACAGTTGGACCGGTTCCGGCAGTTGGCTCCAGAGGCGGATGCGGAAGGACGTGCGGTCCCTTGGAGATTGTGGAACAGTGGCCTGTCAAAATGAGGGATCTACTCCGATGTTCTGTGGCCAAGAGGACCTGGGATTCATATCAGAGAGGCTGCCGGATTGTGGTAGCTTTTTTGTGGGATTGTGGGTGGCGAGCGGGCGTGGCTCCGGATCGCTTTCTTGGGCAGTACATAGTTAAGGCGAGAGCCCAGGGGTGGTCTAGGGCAGCGGTTAAGGGGCATGTCGTTGGTTTTGTGTTCTTTGCACGGGCGGTGGGCTGGGGAGACCCGGGCGACGGGTATCTGGTGCGGAGGCTACTTCACAGGTGGGAGCATTTTTGTCCGACACCACCCGATGGCCGCCTCCCGATTACGCACGACATGCTCGTGAGACTGTGTGCCGAGTTACCAAAGGTCGCAGCTTCTCCTTACGAGGCGGTTCTTTTCCGTGCGGTGTTCACTTTGGCTTTCTTTGGGGCGTTCAGAGTGGGGGAGCTAGTGGCGGATTCCCAAAAGGCAGGGGTGGGTGCCTGCTTGCTTCACCAGCATATTCAGCTTGAGTTCGGGCAAGTCCGGGTGCTATTAGCAAAATCTAAGACGGACCAGCATGGCCGCGGTCTTTGGGTGCTTCTCCGGGCTATAGAGTCCCCCTCCTGCCCAGTGGCTGCGATGCGTGAGTTTTTGTTGCTTTGTCCGGGGATTGATGGGGGCCTCTTTATACACGTGAACGGGCAGTTGTTAACACGGTTCCAAGTGACGGCGGTTTTACGGATGGTTTTAGGTCAGCTGGGCTTGGACCCGATGCAATTCTCAGCTCATTCTTTTCGCATCGGGGCTTCCACCTGTGCGACCGCATTGGGGCTTGAGAGCGGGCACATACAAAGGATAGGCAGATGGCGGTCTCGGGCATTTCATGGATACGTGCGTCTCTAAATCACTGTGGGGGTACCCGGGGGGGCTTAATTAACTGTTTGTTTCTTTTTCAGGTGGGGGACTTACTGTGCGGGAAATTTGGCTGATTGGGCACTCCTTCGTGTTCTGGGCTGGACGGCGAGCTGATGTGCGGCTATTTGGAACCAATCTTGGCCTCGATCCAGCGGTGGGGTCCGTTTCATGGCTGGGTGTGCACGGTCTGCGGTGGACGCAGCTCCTGCCCTTGCTTCATCACCAGCTGCAGCTCGGAAAACAGCCGGCGGTCGTCCTGATTCACCTGGGAGGCAACGAAGTCTCTACATGGACTAGCAAGCAGCTGATTAATGCGGCTAAGAGGGATTTGACGGTGGTGCTGCAGTGGTGGGAAAGGGTGTTTTTGATATGGTCGGACATTATCCCTCGCCCGGCTTGCTGGGGGCAGAGGCGGTGGTCTCGAGGCCTCATAAAAATTAATCGGCAAGTGGGACGGTGGGTGTCCAAAATGGGGGGCTATCAAGTGCAACATACATGGGCTGAGGTCCGCTGTGCTGGTCTGTATAGAAGTGATGGGGTCCATTTATCCCCGGTTGGGATGGACTTATTGCTTAACGACTGGCAGGAGGCACTCGAGGCGATAGTGCAGGGCAATGGCACTGTTCACAGCTTGGCAGAAAGGGGGGGCGGCACAGGCTCCTAAGCGGGCCTGTGCTGGTGGTGGGATCCCGGAGGTTTCCGGGGTCCAGAGCTGTAAGCCTTTTGGGGCGAGGGCGGGGTGCCCTCTACCCGGTTAAACCCTGGCAGACTTGTGCTACTGGGACGGCCAAGTCGGAGAAGGGTGGCAGGCGATTGGCCGGTGGCTTCATCCGGCTGGGGCGGGGCGAGGTCACCTTGCTAGTCATATGGCTGGTGACTGATCGCCCCGCGGGGTATGGGTACAGTTGATGATTATTGTTATGAGTGTTTAACAGTTGGACTGTTATTCAATAAAGCTGTGACCAGTTGAAGCCATTTCCGGTCTCTGGTGAGTTTGTGGGTGGCATGGAGGGTGAAGAGGAGTTAGTGGCGCAGGGCATAAAGTTAGGGGTGGTGGGATAATTACGGGCGAGCTTCGTGTCCGGCTATCCGGTTACTGCAATGTGCTCTCCACGCTCACTCTTCGCCCCTAACTTGCTCATTCCCTACCTCAGTACATGATTTATAGTTAGCACGGGGATTAGCACACAGTAACTGTCATGCATGTGCAGTAATTTTTACCATTCTTTAATAAAAGGGCCTCAAAATTAACAAGTCCACTTGTAGAAATGATGCCTACTTCACAATTCCTATTTCTTTGAGTTGCTGATTGTGAGTAGAAAAAAGTACATTTGATAATATCAGCGTATGAACGTTACTTACTCCTTTGACCTAAACACCTCCCCCCATGGATTCCTGCTTTTAACTCAACTAAAAGTATACATGCTGTCAAAGCCCTTATGTACTTTAGCCATTTTGAGGATGACAAATTTTAGCCTGGCCAAGTAAATGCCTTTGAAAATTGTCCGCATAGGGTTTTCAATCTTTGCAATTGAATAACTAAAAGGGAAATGTGCTGCACAGTTGATATGAAATTTTGGATCATTGTACTCTGTACTGTGAGATATTTGCTGGTACATTCAGAATGTAATCATCTAGATTTAAGCTAACACTTAAACTCTTAAGGAGCTTATTCTTTTTATGTCTCCTGCAAAGTTCTCTTTGGTTTGCTATTACTTCATAAATTCCACTTTTTCTCTTCATCCCATCTCCAGATTACAGGTAGAGCTGCCAACTATCACCGATGGCTTGACCTCTTTCCTATAAATGACCTGAGCTTAGATTCCAGGCCTATCGCTTTTTTTTTCTTTATCAGACTAAAAAAAAAGGTTTCTTACAGAGCACAAAATAAAATTGCCTCTTATTTTTCAATCAGAGCTACTTAACTTCTAAGGGATTCTGTTTTCTCTTTTGCATTGGGAGATATCAATTGAAATCAGTTCCATGTGCATTATATCAATTATGACAGAAACAATCAAGAGTATACTTTTAATTGCTACATAAATGTTCTTTAAAAAGCTACCATCATAATTGCATGCAATTATAATTCTAGTTTCAGAAGATTTAATAACAAGTTCAGTACTTGATTAATTCTCACAAATAAGCAACCCACGGATTTTGCTATGCATACAGTAAAATTATAGATCTGAAAACACAATCCTTTATTTCAAGCAATATGTCTTTCAGTAAAACCTTATCGTACATTGTTAAAATTGGTGGGCTGATATTGAAAGAGAGGAATATTCGGTGAGACTAACTAGACAGTGACACTGAATATACCCTCTGACCACTGTAGCACTGTCCAGAGAGTAGCAAGGCCGTCCATGGGCAGTGCGAGTGTGTACCTAGCACTAATCCGGTTTGCAGTGATTTTCAGTCCATTCACGGGATTAGCCTGCATAAAGTGAAGGCAGGTGAAAGGCTGCAGTTTAGCTAGCTGGTTAGTGGTTGAATATCACTACTAACCAGATAACAAATATGATTGGTGGTGAAACTAGATATTCAGTGCTGGATGCCAGATAGCCTGTGGCACTGAATATTCAGTTTCATTTTCAGCCATGCAGATCAGGTTGAATAAAGCATGCTGATCACCGCTGCTGAATATTGAGCCCTGGATACCTAGTCAGTTGGTCGTTTTAATAGTTCATTGATGCTATGGGTTTTTTAAAAAAATCATTGAAAAATGTTTGAAGGTTCTTGGGTGTGCTTCTAGCTCAAACAGGACGATGCAGAATAATGTGCCCTTTGCATGCAGATAATGCAATTAAATGCACAAGTTCCAACATGCCAAATGAAGAAAAGAAATTGACATGCGTGTAACAGCAAAGGAAAAGTATGCACACACAGTGACTCCAACCGTATTTAAATTATAATGAGCTGTGCATATTAAAATGGAATGCTAATATTGCTTGCTCCTGATGCAGAGAAATGCATAGAGGATTATGCAACTGGTCTGAGGTGGCTTAAACATCTTGCATTTGCCCCTGATAGTATTTTGATGGCATCAAGGGCTGTCCTTGATGCCTGGATCATTTGAGGGGAAGTGTCAACTTCCTCTCAGATGACCCTGCTTCTCTGGAAGAGCATGCCAAACTTGTGCTGACTTCTGTGCGCATGTGTTTGACTTGATCTCGTAGTTTAATGTTAACTTTTGTGCTGAAGTTTTACACATGGCTAACTTGAATATGTACCTCTTCTGCAATTGGCATGCTACATAGATGTGTACATGACTAATAGTATGTGACTTCAGTGCTGGCTTTCTGCATTGGCCACAAAGTTCACTGCTTAAACCAACTCTCAGTAAAATGTCTCAAGCAGAAGATTCTGCGATGTGTCTGAATATTGTGCCTTTTCTCTAGCACATTCTGATCAATATACTTTTGTTGTTGTTGTTGTCATTAAATGCCATAGAGTCGGTGTTGACTCATGGTGACCCTCTGGATAGTTGCCCTAAATTATGTTCGGTCTTCAGTCAGGCGGCTCATTGTTGACAGACTGGCACCCGTAGCTGCTGTTATTGTATCGATCCATCTCATTGCTGGCCATCCTCTTTTGCTTTGACCTTCTACCTTGCCAAGCATGATGTCTCTCTCTAATGATCTCTCTCTTCGCATGATGTGTCCAAAGTATGAAAGTCGAAGTCTTGTCATCTGAGCTTCTAAAGAAAGCTTAGTTTTTGGGTATTTTTTTAAATTTCTTTATTTATATTTTCAAACAAATTACAATAAAACAAAAAATTACAATTAAACTGATATTTTTCTTTAAACATAAGGGCAAAAAGCAAGGCCTTGACAGCCTACCCCAACCTTAACCCTCCCTTCACCATGCGATCATCAAAAAACTTATGAAAAATAAGCACAAAGAAAAAAAAGGCCTACAAGGGCTATGACTCATCAAGCAGTTCTCCACCATGTGAAAACATGATGACTTGACTAATTACCCCTTAATTTACACCATATCATGCTTTTGAGATGTAAGTATGCAAGGGTTTCCACTTGAGGAAGGTGGAAGGCGTAAGAGGTTTGCCATAACGCGGCATTTGTTCATATTTGCAGCATAAGCACAGACGGTTCCACAATTCGTGCCAGTTAAGCTCTGCAGTATGTTTCCAGCTAGCAATAACGAGATGCAGAGCCACTCCCATCATGAAGTCAAATAAAAAATGACAATCCCTCTGTAACGACGAGATGCCAATTGTTAACCAAAAACAATAACAGACCAGGAGAGAGTAGCCCTGAATCCCAAGACCTCTTGGATTCGGTTCCAGATCGAAATCCAATAGGACTGAATATTAGGGCAGTCATATACCATATGTTTTAAAGTGCCAACATCACTCTGACAAGACCAACATTAATTTCCAACTGTTTTATCCCACTTATCAACCTTTATCGGGGTAAAGTGGGCTCTGTGCGCAAAAAAATATAAAGCTTGTGAGATACTCTATTTATCTTGCTCCAGAATTTCACCCATGATTCCGGAGAAGGAGTCTCCCCGGTGTCATGTTCCCATATCCGTTGAACACCAAAGGACTGTGGGGTGGGGTTCTGAATGACCAATTTATAGTAGTAAGAAGCCACCCCAGAAGCCATTTGGCCTGAACCTATAATATTCAACAACCCCTATTCTTCAGGTAAAGATTTTATTTCAATAAGGGATTTCTCTACACAATGTCTCAGCTGAATCCACTGGAAGTATAAGGATTTAGGCAAGACAAACTCATGCTGTAGACATGCAAAAGGCTTCCACTTGCCATCCAATACCAGTTGGCCTATGGCCCAAATGACCCTACTGAACCATTGTTGCCATGCAAACGGACTTTGATGAATTTTTAAAAAAGGACTGTGCCAGATGGGGATTAGTTTTTATAAGCATTTCTCCTTAGGAATTGCCCTATCTTGCTGCTGAAAGGCCCTTTATTACCCTATGAGACTTCAACCTTTCAGAAAACACCATGCCGTGGAGGAGATTCAAGGGGAACGGAGCACTCAATCTCTCTTCCAGGTCGAGCCATACTGGGCGTTTTCCCCCAGCCCCCTCCACCCATTTTGAACCTTGTTTTAGCAGAAAAGCACAATGGTAGGCCTGAAAATCAGGAAAGTTCACACCCCTTCCTCTTTTTTAGACTTAAGCTTCCTAAGAGCAATTCTAGGCAGTTTATTTTTCCATGAGAATTGGACAAGAGTCCTTTCAACTTGACAACAAGTGTTACTTGTAAGAAAGACTGGTAACATTTCTAACACATAGTTCACTTTAGGAGTGATAGTCATTTTTATTGCTTCAAGACAACCCCACCAAGAAAGATAGACCGGCGACCATTTTGCAGTCATATTATGAACTGTAGAAAGGAGCTCCCCTTCATTGTACAGTAAAGTTTCACTAAGTGGATAGCAATAGTGAACTCCCAAGTATTTCACCATTTTAGGCTCCCACACAAAGTGAAAATATTCCAAATCCACCCTACAAACCCTTGAATTTAAAGGGAACGCTACAGACTTTGACCAATTAATTTTATAGCCTGATAATCCTATTGATCTATCAACTCTAGAATAGCCAGTATAGAGCTGGGTGTGGTAAACAGCAGTAAATCATCTGTGTACGCAGAAAGCTTAATTTCCATGTCAGCTATGGACACGCCTTTAACTGCAAGGCTTTGTCTTAACAATAGGGCCAAAGATTACAAGGACAGATTGAAAAGGATGGGTGAAAGGGGGCAACCCTGTCGGGTGCCACGCCCTAAGAGAAAATCTCTAGACTGAGTCACATTCACAGAAATATTAGCACTTGGTCTCGCATACATAAGTATGATTAATTTACAGAAACCCTCACCAAACCCAAACCACTTCAAAACAGCAAACAAGAAAGGCCACGCCAGTCGATCAAATGCTTTTTCTGTATCTAACAATAATCCCACAAGTGGGCCGTCTGTTCCTTCCACACCTTCCAGAATGTGACAAAGCACTCTAGCATTATCGGCTGTGGAATGTCCCTCAGTGAAGCGACATTGGTCCGGATGAATCAAAGAAGGGATCAATTTGGAGAGACAACCAGCTAAAATGGCCACAAAAATGTTATAATCTGCATTTAGTAATGAAATTGGGCGATAGTTACTAACCAACTGAGGGTACCTCCCAGGTTTTTCAAGAGCAACAATGTTTGCAGAGGCGAATGCTCCAGTCTGGGCCTCCTCTTCCAAAAGAAGCCTATAATATTGTTGAAGATATGGGCCTAAGATTTTGGAAAAGGCTTTATAAAATTCAACCGGAAGGCCATCTTGACCAGTAGCCTTACTAACTTGCATAGAGTTAATAGCCTGGATATTTTCCATGACCGTAATCTGTTTATCTAGTCCAGTATCTATATCCTAATCTAACACTGGCCTCTGTGTATTGGCCAATAATCTATCAAAATCCTCCTCAGAGAAATCTATCTCTGGGGAGCATAACTGAGCATAAAATTGGCGAAAGACCTCTGCAATATCAGAGTCCTTGACAATCAATTGTTGCACCCGAGGATCTCTCAAAGCAGTGATGCGAGAAGCTTCCTTATGGCCTTTTAACGAGTTAGCTAGTAACCGTCCAGCCCTGTTACCTTCCAAGTAATACCACCCTTTTTGCACTTGAATATTCTGTGAAGCCTCAGTAGTCAAAATCGAGTTATATCTAAATCTAAGACACTGTACCCGTATCAGAATATTAGGATCAGTTTTCTGACCTATGATGCATTCTCCCACTTTAATCTGCTTGTCTAAAGCTTCAAGTTCTGCTTTAGGCTGCTTGGCCTGCCGTATAGCATATCTGGTAATGGTGGCCCGCATATTAACTTTGAATCCTTCCCACCATGCCAAACCTGAGGTATCCTGAGGTAAATTAAACTGAAAATACTCCTCTATAGCCAACAGGATGGTCTCTTAGAACTCCTGGCTGCCAAGAAGAGTTCTATCAAAATGCCAGCATTAATGAGATGGTCAGCTCGTTGAGTCAAATAGGGTGAATTAGATTGCGGAATGATCAGAAATCTGAGCCACATGTATATTGGACTCTCTAATTCTAGAGTCCTTTGGAGACTAGGAAAAAGTCTATGTGTGATACCGAGTTATGAGGTGGAGAGAAGAAAGTGTATTCTTTGTCCATAAGGTGTTGCAACCGCCATATGTCTATCAGGCACAATTCTTGCATTAGAGACAAAAGAACAGGGTGAGCTTTGGGGACCTTATTGGTTCTCACTGGACTCCTGTCTACCAAGGGGTCTAGCATGAGGTTGACGTCTCCCCCCACAACAGTCGAATATCTGGACACCTCTTGCGCCAAGGCCGCAATGGAACTAAAGAAGGTAGGGCAATCTATATTAGGAGCATATATATTAATTAAGGCCAGTTCTGTGGATCCAATTTTAATGACAACCATTGCCCACCGCCCTTCTGTATCAGATCTAGTTTGTATTACAATGGGGGATAGAGATTTCCTTACTAGGATGGCTACTCCATTTTTTTTAAAGATTGGCAGCAGAAAAAGCCACTAGTGAAAAGGGTTTTATATCTAGTTTTAATGACTCCTTCACATTCAAATGTGTCTCCTGCAGCAGTAGGATGTCAGCACTTTCCTTTCATCCATATAAAAATATCTTTTTCCTCTTTATGGGATTGTTAATGCCCTTAACATTCAGTGAAACTATCTTAAAGGAAGACATATTGACAGTATAATACAAAATGATAGTCAAATGTTGCAGAAACATACTAAGTTGTAACATATGATTTTGCATTGTTGATCCACACCTTAAAAGCCCTCACAATGACAGATGCACTTACAGCCCAAGAGAAAAAACATAAAAAGAAAAGCCACTGCTTAGTCATAGCCTCTGTGGAAGATCACTCAAAAGAAAAACACATTGTTCTAAATAAGAAAGCCACCAAAACCCTGGCGGGCTATAACAACTCAAAACTTAGTGGGTGAGCCCAAAAGGACAAGACAGGCACGGAGGGTATAACTATCTAGTTTACTTCAACTCCTCTGCCGCTTAAAGCAACTTAAACCACACACTACCCATTCGAGAAACAGGAACAGTGTCCCCAAACCCAAAGCGCCAGAACATTATAGCAAAACTGCCCCCACCAAAACAATTTTTGATCACAGAAGGCCACATGTATGTAGGCAAGGGTCGTCCTGCTCCTCCAAGCCCCGCTGCCCTCCCAACCACAACAGACACCACAAACAACGCAAAACACAAGAGAGAGAAACAAAGAGTAAGACATTTTGACCAGGGCAATACCCTGGAGTTCCTCCAAGAGAGTAACATTGAATAACACATTGAATGTCAACTCTTTATGATTGAATGTCAACTCTTCATGAATTGAGTCGCTACTTCACAACCTCAGATCAGTCAAAACACCCATATAAGAAAGCGCTGAAAAACTTCTGCAAGCCACTGATTGCAAGGCAAGCTTTCACTACATCAACACCAACTCCTTGTCCTCCAAGAACGCATGCAACTCCCCTGGATCATCAAAAGTCTAGTCTGGTTGTGCAGCGTGACTCTCATGCAAGCCGGGTAGAGTAGCCCAAATCGGGCCTGCAGCTGCAATAAGCATGGACGAAGCGCCAAAAAACATTTCCTCAAATCTACCATCGCCTTCGTGAAGTCAGGGAAGAATAGGAGTTTGTGCCCCTGATATTCCAAGGGAAAGTGTGCTCTGGCTGCTTCCATTATTTGCGTGACTTGTTGAAAGTGCAAAACCTTTAGGATGATTGGACTTGGACGCTTGTCCGCAACCACGGACTGAGTAGGCACTCGATGGGCGTGGTCAATCTCAAAAGGCATGGTGAACTTCACTTTCAACACACCCGGGATCATTGACTGTGAAAAAGCTATCATATCAGGACCCTCAGCTCCCTCGGGAACTCCCAAAATTCTTATGTTGTTCCTTTGAGCGCGATTGTTACCATCTTCCAACTCACTTTGCAGTGACTATATCAACTTTGCTTGCTTCTCAACGGCCCTGAACCACTCCCCATGCATTGCCACCACACTCTCTACCTTCTCTAATCTCACCGTAATTGACTCCAAAGTATTTTTCAAGGCGCTCTTATCCTCCTGCATTGGGCACAACGAGTCTCCATTAGCTTTGACCAAGTCTTTAACAGCGCGAATATCAGCAAGAAGTTCCTGCAAGGCCTCAGGACAATCTCGGATGACCGCCATCTTTTGAGGTGAGTGAGGCTCCATTTTGGTTCTCTTTGCACTGGTGTTTTGAGATATTTGGTAATCCAGAAGCGTCGGCTTGGGGCCAGACATATCCAAGATTGAATGATATCAAAGTAGGTAGGATCTACTTAGTTAAAGGCTGCAGAAGTCAGGATTCTTGAGCATTGCCCTCCAGAGCATGGCTCTTACACATTCATCTTGTCCAAAGCTAGGCTCCACCCCCCCCCCCCCCAAAGAAAGCTTAGGTTTGATCTTCTCTAGTAATGACTGGCTTGTTCTTTGGGCAGTCCATGGTATATACAGTATTTGCCACCAGCACCACAGTTCAAAGGCATCCATTTTATTCCTGTCTCTTTTTCACTGTCCAACTTTCGCATCCATATGGTGTTATTGAAAATACCATGGTTGAACAAGTTGAATCTTTATATGGAGAGAGACATCTCTGCTCTTGAGAATCTAGTCTAGATCCTTCATAGCCATTCTGCAAAGAGCAATGTGTCGTCGGATTTCTTGACTGCTTGTTGCTTCTTTATTGATAGTTGATCCAAGTAGGTTAAAGTTGTCCATGATTTCAATTTTTTCTCCATCAATGATGAACTTATTGATTTTGCCAGTTGTCATGATCATTGTCTTATTTGCATTAAGATGCAGGACCATTTTAAGAGTATGTTCCTTGATCTTGAGAAGCAAATGTTTCAGGTCATCTTCACTCTCAGCCAGTAATGTGGTATCATCAGGTTGTTGATGAATCTTCCACCAGTCTTCACACCTCTGTTGTTTTCATACAATCCTGCTTCTCTGATGATTTCTTCTGCATATAAATTAAGCAGGTAGGGTATGCAGCCTTGTCGTACACCTTTGCTGATTTTAAACCGTTCTGTTTCTCCTTGTTCTGTTCGAACTGTTGCTTCTTGATCAATGTACAGATTGTGCAAGAGAATGATCAGGTGTTCTGGTATACCCATGCTTCATAATGTGGCCCAGAGTTTCTCATGGTTTACACCGTCAAAAGCCTTGCTGTAGTCAATAAAGCACAAATAGATATCTTTTTGGTATTCTTTAGTCTTTTCAAGGATCCATCTCACATCTGTGATGATGTCTCTCGTTCCTCACCCTTTCCTGAACCCTGCCTGCTCATCAGGTAGTTCTTGTTCCAAGTATGGTTGTAGTCTCTGCTGAATAATCTTCAGTAGAATCTTACTGGCATGTAGGATCAGAGCGATTGTGTGATAATTTCCACAGTTAGATCACCCTTCTTTAGTATTGGTATAAACACAGATCTTTTCCAGTCAGTTGGCCATGATGTAGTCTTCCAAATTTCCTGGCAGAGCCTTGTAAGTATGGTAACAGCTGCGTCAGATTGATGTAATACTTATATGGGAATGCCATCAATGCCTGATGCTTTGTTCTTTGATAAGGCTTTCAGTGCTGCTTTGACTTCTTCTTTCATCACCAATGGTTCCGAATTATAAGGTTCAGGTTGAAACAGCTGTTGGTCCACTTGATCTTTGCCATATAAAAACTCTGTATATTCTTTCTACCTTTTCTTGATCTTCTCAGCATCATTCAACATAGATCCTTGAGCATCTTGCAACATTCCAATTCGAGGATGGAATTTTTTCTTTAACTCTTGTAGCTTTAGGAAAGCCAATCTTGTTCTTCCTCTAATAGTGCAACTACCTCCACCATCTCAATGCCTACCCCAACTAAACCTATAAGTTCAATGAATAATGTGGTTAAGTACTCTCATGTATAGTGTATAGTGTACAGTGCATAATGTATAATGTACAGTGTATAATGTATACTGTACCGTGTAGAATGTCTAATGTACAATATATAATGTCATTAAGTACCCTCATGTTAAATGTAACCCTCCAATTGTGATGTGACCACTTTGATTGTAGGAAAAGGTGGTATACAAATCTGTCTAAATAAATAAATAGTTTCTGATTCTATTTCATTCCATGCGCAATTGTAGTACTTTTCCTTGTCCTGTCTTGCTGCATGTTGGAAATCTCTGTTGCATTCTGCGATTGCTTCTCTTTCTCTCCTGGCTTTAGCTTCTCTGCATTTCTGGGCAATTTTCAGAGTTTCTTCCATCATTCATTTTGGCCATTTTTGCTTTTTCACCTTTTGTAGAAACTTCTTGCTTTCTTCCAACACAACTTTCTTGATGTCATTCCATAACTTTTCTGGAGCTCTGTCATTTGTATCTAAAGCAGCAAATCAATTTTGCAGGCAGTCCTTAAATTCCAGTGGTATATTCTCAAGGTCATATTTTGCTACATTCATGAGTTGCTTGCTCTTTTTCAACTTTATCTTGAGTTTTCATACTAGTAGCTGGTGATCTGTACCACAGTCAGCTCCAGGTTTTATCTTTGTTGATGTTATAGAGCTTTTCCATCATTGACTTCCACAGATGTAGTCAATTTGATTTGTGTACAATCCATTGGGTGAAGTCCATGTGTACAGTCACCGCTTGTGTTGGTGGAAGAACGTGTTTGAGATGAATAGATCGTTGGTCTTGCAGAATTCTATCAGTCTTTCTCCAACTTCAATTCTGTTGCCAAGTCCATATTTTCCAACCATTTTGCCTTCTTCTGTGTTGCCAACTTTTGCATTCCAGTCTATACTGTATCTAAAAGTATTGTCACCTATGCCAGTGGGCTATTTTCAAGTTTCAGCTTTCAGCTTTATTTTCATATATTACCCATCAAGTGCTGTCTAATGAGTTTAAAATTTAAATGATAATCCTTAAGCATTTGGAATCATACTGTGCACATAAAGATCTTTCCTGTAGCACTAAGAGGCAAATTTCAATGGTACAATATAAAAATTGGACTAATGGATATATTCTTCAATTCCCAGACACAAAGAAAGGCTGTATAAACTTGAAGACACAGAACATATGATGTTGCACTGTCACACAACATCCATAGCTTTATGCCATATTTCCCAGGTTTGCTGGGGATATATTGTCTGAACGGAACACGGCCACAAAATGTAAGCAGTTGCTCATCCACGGTAACATTTTCACCAGGAACAAAGGCATCACTTAGAGTTGCTTCCCAGGTATCAAAAACATGTCTGATTGGAGCAAGCTTATCCATGCCTCGTTGTTCACATCTGTTGGTTGCATCCTCAAATTTGCTGAAAACGTTTACGGGCCATATTTTTACCGAAAACAGAATGACCATCTTCAAGGTTCCACAACTGAACTATGGATTCATTTCATGACTTGTACATGCCTGAGAGGATCAGAACTCCAAGAAAACGTTGAAATTTTCCATCTGTCAAATCTTTCCAGGTGTCATCATAAATGTGTCTTCCTTGTTTGCTCATCCACATCATGATTTCATTCAATAAGTTCTTCCTCATGAACAAGTAGAATGCTGCGAGAGGTCCATCAACATTTCGTACAGCATACCTTGTAGAACCTTGTTGTACGTGCATGACATTAGCTCTGGTGTATCTTCCAGCAGCTTGCTTTATAGGTTTCCTGTTCCATGATGTGGCATCCTTAGATACATAGGCTTCAATGGCAACATTTGTGCTTATAGTTGATGACCAATTAGCTCCTCTACGACCACAACTAAGATTCCTCACAGATGATACTGACACCAAGGACTCCTGCCTTCTTCCCCGTCCAGCACAGCCTTGACCTGGGGGGCAATTGGGAATCGGAGAGGGTGGGAAGTTGATTTAGATACTGATATTACCCCCCAGAATTGGAAGCTATTGTGGTCTAGGGTTAGCAGGGTTTCGAAAGCAGCTGCTGTAACACAAACCTTGTACTTCTTGCTACATCATGCATTTATTACTCCCAATCGGTTCTCTAGGTGGAATCCGGGATCAGGTAATATGTGTTGGTCTTGTTCCCTTTGCCTGGGTACGTTTAAGCATATGTTTTTTGATTGCCTTTACGTTCAAAATTTTTGGTTCTCAGTTTGGGAGAAAATGCAGAAAAGTTTGGGTATCCAGGCTCCCCTAACCTGGCAGGTAGTGATTCTGCGCTCCACCATTGGTGGTCTTCCTAACATGAAAGGAAAGCACTTTTTGTTGGACTTCCTTGTTGCTATAGCTCTAAAGCAAATTATGCTTTGTTGGAAAGACTCCAGCAAGCTGGATGTTCACCAGTGGTGGAATATGGTGTGTCTTTATGCTAGATATGAAAAGATGCAGAATCGTGCCTCTAACTTCAAGAGGTGCATGAATGCTAGTGAACGGGGCACTCCCTTGGACAAGTGGCTGTTGTTAGATGAATATGCTGCAAAAGCAAGAATATGTATGTAACAAGTCAAGGTATGCAACTGGGGCTCAAGTGTTCAGCGTACGTTGTATAATGGTATAATGGTTTATCTTTTGGATCTGGTGTCGGTGTAGTAACTCACATGGAGAAGGGGCATTTGGGGGGGTGGGGTGGGAGGGGAAGGGTGTTGGTGTATTTCAATTGTTACTGTTGTGTTTTCTAATGTCTCAAAACTTAAATAAACAATTTAAAAAAATTAGCAAGTTAGTGGAAGTTAACACAGGTATAGTGGGATTTTAGAAGGGACGTCTAGAAAGAATCAGGGATGCTTAGAGCAGAATGTTCAAAAATCCATGGGAGTGGCAACAGTGAAGGGTGCACCTATAAGTGCTCTCTGAAATCACTACGTCTCCACTCTGAAAAAATAATGTCCCAGTAACCAGTTCTGAAAACAGACTCCATGGAGATAGCAAGGCTGGGTACTTGGATGTGGCCGGGTGTAGGCCATTTTACAAATGTGGGAACAACAAGAACAGGTGCACCAAGACAGTGGTAGGTAAAAAAAACTTTATTAAGCAACCCCAATGTGTTTCAGCTGAATGCCTTCTTCAGGGGAGACTACACCTCAAATAAAATTTCACAGCTACCAGCACAAATATAGTGGCCAACAAAGCCTCAAGGCAAACGGGTTTCGGCTGAATGCCTTCTTCAGGAGGAATACACCTCAAATAAAACCAAGAAAGGAAACACAAAGTCATAAAAACAATAAACAATTAAAACAGTAAAACAACAAACAAATATATGATAATTAAATAAGCATTTCAAATATGATGAATGTAATATAAAATAATAAATAAATCTAAACTGTAATATAAAATTAACTAAAAGTGTGTAGGCACTCAACATGAGAAAATAAAAGAGAAGAAACCAAAGAACCAGGAATAAGAAATGGCTAAGGATATAAAGAGCAAACCACTCATGAATGCAGCAAAATATGACCTTGAGAATATACCACTGGAATTTAAAGACTGCCTGCAAAATCAATTTGCTGCTTTAGATACAAATGACAGAGCTCCAAAAGAGTTATGGAATGACATCAAGAAGGTTGTGTTGGAAGAAAGCGAGAAGTCTCTACAAAAGGTGTAAAAAGCAAAAACAGCCAAAATGGATGATGGAAGAAACTGAAAATTGCAAGAAATGCAGAGAAGCTAAAGCCAGAGAAGAAAGAAAGACAATAACAGAACTCAACAGAGATTTCCAATATGCAACAAGACAGGACAAGAAAAAGTACTACAATGACGCATGCAAGGAAATAGAAGCAGAAACGATTAGAGGAAGAACAAGATCGGCTTTCCTAAAGCTATGAGAGTTAAAGAAAAAGTTCCAGCCTTGAATTGGAATGTTACAAGATGCTCAAGGTTCTATGTTGAATGATGCTGAGAAGATCAAGAAAAGGTGGAAGGAATATACAGAGTTTATATATGATAAAGATCAAGTGGACCAACAGCCGTTTCAACCTGTACCTTACGATCGGGAACCATTGGTGATGAAAGAAGAAGTTAAAGCAGCATTGAAAGCCTTATCAAAGAACAAAGCACCATGCATTGATAGCATTCCCATAGAAGTATTACAGCAATCTGATGCAGCTGTTACCGTACTTACAAGGCTCTGTCAATAAATATGGAAGACAACATCATGGCCAACTGACTGGAAAAGATCTGTGTTTATATCAATACTAAAGAAAGGTGATCCAACTGACTGTGGAAATTATCGCACAATCGCTCTGATCCCACATGCCAGCAAGATTCTACTGAAGATTATTCAAAAGAGACTACAACCATACCTGGAACAAGAACTACCTGAAGTGCAAGTAGGGTTCAGGAAAGGGCGAGGAACGAGAGACATCATCACAGATGTGAGATGGATCCTTGAAAAGACTAAAGAATACCAAAAGGATATCTATTTGTGCTTTATTGACTATAGCAAGGCTTTTGAATGTGTAAACCATGAGAAACTCTGGGCCACATTAAGAAGCATGGGTATACCAGAACACCTGATCGTACTCTTGCACAATCTGTACATTGATCAAGAAGCAACAGTTCAAACGGATCAAGGAGAAACAGAATGGTTTAAAATAAGCAAAGGTGTAAGACAAGGCTGCATACTTTCCCCCTACCTGTTTAACAAATCATCAGAGAAACAGGACTGTATGAAGACAACAGAGGTGTGAAGATTGGTGGAAGACTCATCAACAACCTTCGCTATACTGATGATACCACATTACTGGCTGAAAGTGAAGATGATCTGAAACATTTGCTTCTCACAATCAAAGAACATAGTCTCAAAATGGGCCTGCACCTTAATGTAAAGAAGACAAAGATCATGGCAACTGCCATAATCAACAGGTTCATCATTGAAGGAGAAGAAATGGAAATCGTGAACAACTTTAAAATACTTGGATCAACTATCTATAAAGAAGCAACAAGCAGTCAAGAAATCAGACGACGCATTGCTGTTGGCAGAATGGCTATGAAAGACTTAGATAAGATTCTCAAGAGCAGAGATGTCTCTTTCCATACAAAGATTCGACTTGTTCAAGCCATGGTATTTTCAATAACATCATATGGATGTGAAAGCTGGACAGTGAAAAAGATAGACAGGAAGAAAATTGATGCCTTTGAATTATGGTGCTGGCGGCAAATACTGTGTATACCATGGACTGCCCGAAGAAAAAACCAGTCGGTACTAGAGGAGATGAAACCTAAGCTTTCTTTAGAAGCTCAGATGACAAGACTTCGACTTTCATACTTTGGACACATCATACGAAGAGAGAGATCATTAGAGAAAGACATCATGCTTGGCAAGATAGAAGGTAAACGCAAAAGAGGAAGGCCAGCAATGAGATGGATCAATACAATAACAGCAGCTATGGGTACCAGTCTGTCAACAATGAGCCGCCTGACTCAAGACCGAACACAATTTAAGATAGCTATCCAGAGGGTCGCCATGAGTCGACTCCGACTCGACGGCACTTAACAACAACAACAAGGATATAACCATCTAAAAATTGCATCGTCATACAGTACGTTGTCTCACAGAAGGATACACTAGAAGGGACGAGGAGGATCACTTGTGAGACCAGTAAGTCAATAATTGGAGGCATAACTATGCAGTCAGTCACATGATCTATAAAAGCCTTATCACATATGTATGTTTTAATGCCAGTGAATTATATTAGAAATACTGAAGAACATATATTATCCCATCAATTCAATAAAACCAAGAGGCACAACAATATCGTGTTTAATACAGAAAAGGGGAGGTAGAACTTGTGTAGCCATCACTAAGGAAGCCATGTGAGAGGATTTTTTAAATCGAAGATACCCATGTGTAAATACTTTATGTGAAAAAACCTTACTTGACAGTTACCAGCACAGATATAGTGGCCAACAAAGCTTCAAGGCAATTAACTTCCAGAATAGAATAGTGACACAAAAGGAGAGTCACAATGTTAGATACTAACTAAAAAAGAAATAGATATCTTGTGAGTCATGCGGAGACATTTAAGAAGTGAAAACGGCACCAAAGTCCAATGGTACAAGAAAATCAAAGGAGTATCTTTTCTTTATTTAAAAAAACAACAAAGTTGTGATTAATCTATCTGTAATAACATGATTGGAGAGACGGAAACAACAAAAAATCAAAATGTATCTCAAAAAGGTGCTGAAAAGTGGCATTAAAGTAAATTAATTCATGTGGATAAAACCATTATGGGGGTTATTCTGTGCCATGAATAACAGGGTTGGACAGCCCAATGGGACGTCCATCCCCACTATTCATGACTTCACCCAGCCGTGACTAACTTCCCCACCGATTGTGTGGGGAAGATAGACAGGGTGGGGAAGTGGCAGCTCAGAGGCAGAGTCTGGGCAGTCGCCGACCCTGGTCATACAGGGCCGATTCTAATGTTAGCTCTATACGTCCAGGGCCGGCTACATGTGCGGGGAAGTTATTCCACCTCAAAGGTGGAATAACTTCCCTGGATGTGTCCTTTTTGAAATGCCAGGGCGTGATTGGGGCAGGAGAGGCCGGAGGACGAAGGACATTCCCCGCAGCCTGTACCTGGCCATAGGAGGCCAGATCATGGGTCAGGCTGCAGGGAATTAGCTTTGATTTCTGGTGGCCAGCAGACTGAGTTATCTGTGGACAGTCCTGCATGTGCAGGCTGGACTGAATCACAGTCCCTGCCTGTACATGCAGAACTGTTCGCGATTCTGATCCCGCCGGGATAGATGTGCCCCGTGGGATCAGAATCATTTAATTTAATTTAATTTAATTAACAAGTTTTTATATACCGCACCTTCCAATGATCAGTTGCGGTTTACATTGAACAACAGTAAACAAGGCAATGCTGTTTTTACATATAACAATGTGAAGCTACAAAAAATCAGATCAAACTTACAATTAACAGTTGTAACTATGTACAAAGAACAGAATTATAAACTATGTACAAGGTATGTATGATTCAAAAACATCAATTTGGGGTTTTGGTACTTATTCCAGTTCAGAGATGGATAAAGTTAGCTGGTGAAGCTATCCTTTTTCTTGTTGAAAAGGTGAATTTGTCAAAAAACTATAGTATGTTGAGAATAAATGTGTTTTGAGTTTTTTCCTGAACTCCATGATTTGAGGTAAGGATCTGAGTTCCGATGGAATGTTGTTCCAAGTTATAGGGACAGCATGTGAGAAAGCTTTCATGTTTGTTGATTTTTTGGCCTTTATAAATTCCTTAGGTGTTTTTAGTTTGTTTATTTGGTCTCTCCTTTGAAGATTATGATTGGGTTCTTTATTGATAAGGTTGATTAATGTAGGAGGCGCTGTATTATTTAGGACTTTGTATGTGGTTAGGAGAGTTTTATATTGTATTCGGCATTGAATCGGGAGCCAGTGTAAATATTCTAATATAGGTGTTATATGTTGGAATGGTGGGGCATTCATTATAGTCCTGGCTGCTGCGTTTTGTGCTAGTTGGAGTTTTTTTAGGTTCAGACCGGACATACAGAGGGGATCGGCGTCTGGGACAAAATAGTACCCTATGTGAATAAAGCCCAAAGAGATGAAGGAGAAATATGTCCCCTTCACTAACTTGAAGCTAATGCTGTTGCTAATGTTTTATTTTTATTTATTTATTTATTTATTTATTTAGACAGTTTTTGTATACTGCCTTATCCTTCAATCAAAGCGGTCACAACACAATTGGGGGATACATTTAACATGTGGGGATATGAGACACATACACTAATACTTACAGGGAACATGGGCAATGGAGGGTTAAGTGGCTTGCCCAAGACCACAAGGAGCATCTGTGGGACTAGAAACCCCAGTCCTTCTGGACCAAGGTTGATGTCCTCTAGTGGGATTTGAACCCTCAACCTTTTGGCCTGAAGTACCTTGCCCCAACCACTAGGCTACTCCTCCCTCCCTATCTAATGTAAATTAACTTTTATGTACAACCGATGTAACAAAGACGTTTAAGAAAAAAATTGTGAGCTACCAAAATTGGATTTTGAGACAATGCAAATGACAGCCAATGCAGACATTACTGCCATTGATTAATAGCCATAAATTGCCAAGTAGAACAAGGGAACATCTATGCCATCTCTATAAGGCACACCATCATGTAAGTCATACTCATTGTTTTAACAGGCTACATCCAATAGAATAGGAATCCCCCTATAGGGTAATAGAATAAATAAATAAATAAATAAACACTGATGTGAAAAACTATGAACATTAAACCATCATAAAAACTAATGATAAAACACCTGTAATAAATAAATAAATCACTGTGATAGAAGTTAGAGGTGAGAGGACATTCTGATGGTAAAACAACTGTACTAAAATAACAAATTGTGATGATAGTTAAAATACAGAGAACAAATGGTATATTGTGCTATTCCTACCAAAGGGCAAAATTTCCCATATCCCATAGTATTGTTCAACCATGAGACAGCAATAAATAAATAATTAGATAAAAACAATGTTAAAATGGCCCAAATGAAAGAAGGGGGACATAATCCTAAAATACATCATCTCTGACATCTTTAAATAAGAACAATGATTATAAAATAATGTCAACATAATAATAACAAGTTAATAAAAGGGGAGGTGAAGGAGTTGTAGTAGGGATGGACTCCCTAGTTGCCAAAAAATTGTTAAGAAACACAATTAAAATTGGAACAGCAAAAAAGATGGAGGGGGGACGGGGGAAGAGGGATGGGAAGGGGGAAAGAAGGGGGATCAGAATTGAGTCTACCGCTGCACATCCCGGTTCTGTCTGGCCACACAAGGGGCTGGACGTCCTGAAGAGAATAGGCCTCCACGTCTCCACCCTGAAAAAAGAACACCCCATATCCAGTTACAAAACTTTCCCCCGGAAGAGTTATATCCATGAAGTCAGCACTTCTCTTCACCTTACAGTATTTGTGGTCAGCAGCAGGTATAGGCACAGATACTTCACCAACCGGAGCTAGACATGCTTGTGCCAGTCTGAAAGTGCACCACAACGTGCATCTCCCTTACTCTACCGAGGTCATGCTTCCACCATGCCCTCATGCTACATGGACGTTCTTGCACTGGGGATGTCTATATACCCAACTTCTAAAATAGCTCTGAGGTTTTCTCCATGCTTTGAGGGTCTAAGTGCCTGTTTTCATATATCCAGCTCATAAATAGAGCTTCTACAATACCCCGCATTAAGTGCCACTGTGCTCATTGAAACAAAAGATCTGTGATGGCACTTAACATGCATTAATGTTTAGTAACGAATGTTAATGTTTGGTAAACCTATCCTTTAGTGCACATTCAAGGCATGCATTGGAAAAAAGGTATGAAAGAACACACAATAAGAACCCCTTACAAAAACTTCGAAAAATTTGGGAAATCCCCAAATGAATCATTTTTTTTGGCCATGCACATCCCTAGAGAGAGGAGACGCAAATCTTTGCAGGTAATTTTTGAGCAGGCCATAATCAAAGCAAAATTACCTACGTAGTTTTGGCTTTGATTAGTGCAAAGTTTGGTGTAACATTTACAAAAGATGTTTTTTTTTTCTCTGGTGAGCTGTTGGATTATTTGTCCTATAACATGTTAACAGCAAACTGCCTGACATTTTGACATTAAAAATCTGGGACTCTTTCATCCACTCTTACAAATCTTGAAAAATGTTGATTATACACTTTGTCTGAGGAATGTGAAAATCATTGAGGAGAATAAATTGCCACAACAGCAGCAGAAGGAAAGAACTTTCACTTTAGTAAAACATTTGAGTGTCTTGAAATAGCTTTAGGTTTTGCATGAATACACTGACATGCACAAAAAGAACAAGACAGATGCCATCCTGACCTCCACGCAATGAATTCCAATTTTGATGCTGCTCTTCATGTATAAGGACATTGCTGTGATAAAATGGAAATGGAATTATTGGGATGACAGCTGTTTAGTCTTGGAGACATTCAATTGCCTTAGTAAAACAGTTGCATGTCTCTGACCTTGGAAACTTGACTACTCCTTACTTTTATGCTATGCAGGTCAAATATTCTAAGAAAGAATGCATTTTAATAATCAGTGGTCTATATTATGAATGCCAGTAGCACCCAAGGTAAATCAAATAGTTAATTTTTATCTGATGTAATTAGAGGATAAGACATGCAAATATTAAAAGCCAGATAACACAATGGTTGCTTGTACTCTACTCTGGCATGAAGAGACTCTCTACGTCCTGTATATTTAAGGCAAAACTGAAAACAGAAGCATGTTCTCCTGTCTGAGTTTCAACAGCATTACTGCTTTTTATTTAAGCCTGCAATGGAAATATGCAGTAAGCAGCAAGATACCCAATGAAATGATTCCCAAAAGGAACTGGAATTGAGATACAGTAGTAACAATCTTTGAATTTACAGCAGCCCAGAATAAACCTAGTAGCACGTGATTTCTCCTGGAAACCTCTACTGAGGCATTGGTAGACACATCACTCATCAGTAGAAAAAGTGCTGGGACTTTGGGGTGTGCAGAGCCAGGCAGAAGCTGAGACATACAGAGTGCCTGAATTCCAGAAAAGAGAGTGCTGTGTGATTTGGTTGAAAGAACAGTTGATGTGACTTGCTTAGAGAAAGGACTTGAGTGAATCTAAAGAATGTCTGGGGACTAAAAGGCAGAGGTGATCGTGCAAGAAAGGCATCTATTGGCTGCAAAAGATAAGAGGGGTATAAGAAAAATCAGGATAAAGCAAACTTTGGAATGTCAGAATAAAAGTGAAATTGCCAAGCCAGGGGAAATTGTGTGAGATTTGTGCTTACAGAGAAAAGCAATTTTAAAAACTGCCCCTGGAATATCCTGGAAGGAAAAATTATTTCAGAGGAGTACATTTTCAGAAACTGAATATTCAACAATGGATCTAGAAGAAGTAAAACCTCTAGCCCGGAATTGTTCAACAGTACTGTGTTAAGCATGTTCTAGTAAAGCAGACATATCACATATAGTCTGAGAAAATAAATCCTCACATGTAATTCTCAAGGGTAATGCCTAGGGAATGAAAATAAGGAATTTTAATACTGCTTGGAAAAAAATAGATTTTACTAAAGTATATTTCTACAGCAAGGCAGGCTGCAGTAAGACATTAACGATAGGGGCCCACATGAAATTTCATTTTAATATTATAAGAAAGATACGGCCGCATATTAGGTGACATGACCAGTGAATAGCATTAGACTGTGGAAGGTTAACCTGTGAAAAGAAGAACACATTTTTGGAGGGTAAGAACTACAGGTCTAACCAGCAAATATAAGCTACATGATCAGGAGAGGCTGAGGATGTCTGCAATGTAGTAACATGCAACCATATCAGGACCAGCTTGTTGAAGACGAGGAGACCAGCAGCTTCAGGACCTCAACCTATGGCGATCATGACCTTGTATGTCACATGCACATTTAGGAAATGAAACGGGTTATATGATTTACCTGTGATAGGATTTGAACCCATAAGCAAAGAAATACAATGAGTGAGACCCTATAAACTACCACCAGTACCATACGTTCCACTCAAGCAGCTCCTGGAGTGTGAGGAGTCCACTCAAGAAGGGAGCCCAATGATCCTCTACTGCAGGGACAAAGGCAGAGAACAGGAAACATTACTTACTTTTTTAAAAGTTGCTTTTTTACCCTCTGCTGGCTTCTTCCAATGCAACTACCTCTGCCCTGTTCCCTTGGCCATTGGACAAGCACATAAGATCCTCATCTCCTCCTGCCAGGCCATTCTCATGATGACAGTGTTTTCCAGCTGCAGAGAGGATAGAGCTGAAGTACTGTTATTGCAGGAAACAAGTGGAGATCACATAAACGTAGGCACAATCTCGCAGTACACTCTGTTTTTATATGTGTACATTTATCCATGCTCAACTTTGCAACAGCCATTTTCTGCATGTATAAATGCTTCACACACAGAAAATTATAACTTTATGCTCTAAGAGGGTTATTTTATGACAGGCTGCCTAAAATGAAAGGGTAAACAGGTGCCTCTTTTAAGCCTGTATAATAAAGATACATAAGGGCCATGGGGCATGTTTACTAAGCAGTGCTAGGTTTTGCAGGTAGTGTAGATCCAGGGAAGAAATCAACATGTGTTTCATGCAGTAGTCATGTGCTACGTGTTGGGGGCTTGTAGAGCATGGCCCCAGCAGATGCCACAGTGATTTGGACCCTAAGATGCGCCTGATGCACTTAACACCACCATTCAGACAACATTAAGTGCATCAGTGCTAACTACAAAATTGACAGTGAACATCTGTTGCCAATCCCCAAGCTAACTGTGATGTACCCTCCACCCCTGACCCGCCTATTTTCCTCATCAGCACGTGCCAAGCAGATATTGCAGAATTAACCAAGCGCTGTCTGTTTAGCACAACCCCTTGCATGCTAGTTAGTGCACACTGTGGTATGCATTAATTAGTCCAGCTTAGTAAACATGTCCCGTATGTGTCTTTATAAAATGCTAGAGCATGTGGTAGAGATTGCACCTTGAAGAAAGGTGCAGATATTTCTATCAGCTGTAGATTGAAGTACGGTGTATAATCTATACATGCATTTTTAGGCTGGTCAGAATTCTTATTTATTTGTGCTTATATCCCACTTTTCACCAGGTCAAAGAAGTTTACAGATATATGCTAACAGACACTTTTTTCCCCCTAATCACTGAAGGGCTCACAATCTAGGTGTACCTGAGACAATGGAGAGTTAAGTGGCTTGCCAAGACCACAAGGAGTGGCCATTAGACTAGAGACCCCCAGCCCCTTCAGCCAGAGGTTACTTGTCCCTATATAGAAATTGAACCCCTGGCCCTCCAGCCTGAGGCAACCTATCCCAAACACTGAGCCACTCCTCCCACACATGTACGAAAATCAAACTCTGGAATTTATTACCAGAGGATATAGTAAAAGCTGTTAGTGTATCTGGGTTTAAAAAAGATTTGGACATGTTCCTGGAGGAAAGGTCTATAACCCATTATTAAAGTGGACCCGGGAAATCCACTGCTTGCCCTGGGAAAAGCATTGTGGAATCTGTGGCTTTTTTTGGAATCTGACAGCTGCTTGTGACCAGGATTGGCTACTTTTGGAAACAGGATACTGGGCTTGATGGATCTTGGTCTGATCCAATGTGGCATTTAAGCTCTTATGTTCTAAAATGGCTTTACAAAATTAGCACCTATACGATTTTAATCTAGCACCCACAGTATGCAGTTATAATCCAATATATTTTAATCGCTTTTGGACTTTTTATTCCATAATATTTGTACATTCTGCAGAAACAAATCAATGTTATTTTGAGCAGCATACCATTTATATGTCTCCGAAACATGTTTTGTGTAAAGGAATACTACACACAATGCATCTAAAATGACTCTCTTTTTCTTAAAATAAACATTTATTATCCAGCGTGGAATTATACATTCCACAAGAACTAGAAAAGTATACATAATTACAAAAATAAAACCAGGCAACATATATAATTTGCCACTATAACCTTCCTCCAGAAGGATCAGTGATTCAAAGCTCAAAAAGAATAAACCAAGGGTGTCAGAATGATATGGGCCATACGGGCCCTGGTCCCACCAAAGTTTTGCCTGCAGATAGCAGCTGCGATCTTAGAAGACTCCTTCTGTCTGCCCACAGGAGATGAGTTCCCTGTGGACATGATGGAAGACTGCTGATATAGTGGTAAAGATTCTTCTGTCTGCCTGCGGGAGATCCCCATGGGCAGATAGGAATCTTTGCCACGATTGCTGTGGCCTTCCCCTCTTGTTACTGGGATCCAATCTCCCATCGGCAGACAGGAATCCACTGCAATCGCAGCCATTCCCTTTTCTTCTACCCGTGGGCAGAACATGAGGTGAAGGCCATGTTGGATAGGAGGCAGAGTCAAGGCAGAGCTTGCCCCCCCCCCCCCAATCTGAGAGGTGTTCCGCGGCCCATAGAATAAACCGTGAAATCTATGCTTACAATATCCACAATCAAGCATCTAAATAAAATAATAAAACCTCCAAATGATGCAAATAAACCCTTGCTAACTTATTTTCTTTCTGCAAAAAAACTCTTTTGAGCTGTAAAGGATTATAGGAGTCATTTTAGAAGCTCTACATGTGATTTGGGCATCTGAAAATGGGCATTCAAACACTGAAATCATAGAGACATGTCTGAAGCTATATCAGGAACCCTGAGGATATATGCCTTGGTGAAATCATGTCCAAGTCGGTCATATGCGTGCCTGGGGGCATTGCAGGGGCAGGTCGGTAAAGATACACACATACACATATGATTTCAGGCCAGCACTGCAGGTCTGAAATCACCATCGAGGATGTGCATGGCTGTCCCTGCTCCAGGGCATGAACGGGATAAATAAAGATGCTTGTTTCAGCAATGTAACAAGGGTACAATGAACAGGGACATGTCCATTCACTTCTCCAATATTTTTGACTTCTTCAAATACATCTATCAGTATGTAAAAGAAGCATTTCTCTAGGCTCCTACACTGCAACATGTCCTTGTTTTCAGGGCTGGGACTTGTGATAAGGAAGCTTATCATAGCTCAGGTAGGAGCTATAGAAAAGAAGATGTGACTCTGAACAAGCAACCTGTCAGTTCTGGTAGAAGCAAGAAAACAGAGTTTTCACATAAAAGACTACCAGTCCCAGAATGCACCAGGTTTCCAGCAGCCATGAGAGGGGCTGAAGTGAGAGAATGTGTGTGCAATCAAGAGAGCTATGAGGTAATCCCTAAGCACTCATCTCAAAGGGCAGGGCCTGATTCAACACAGCTGCGCTGTGTTAGGGAGCAGCACACATTAGAACAGGATAAGAATAGAGCTTATTCTTCAGATAACAGCTACAGAGGGAGGAAGAGATACAGAGACAGCAACGGCTACAAGCACCAGTATCACCTGGAGAAACAGAAGCCAAGCCAAGCAGATAGAGAGAGAAGGAAACTCTCTGGAAGGAAGAGAAGAAAGGCCATTGGAAGGTCTGGGAGATTCCAAGGCAGTACTCATACTGGGAGGTATTCCAAAAGCCAGCAGAGTCCATTGGACTGGATTCAGCCAGAGGAATGGAGTGGCAGAGATAGGAATCACCAGTGGCTACCTGGAAGAGAGAAGACTGCATGTGGAAGGGACTTTCAGACCAAGGCCAGAAGGTATGTGAGAGAAGATCCAGCGTCCAGGGATCAAGATTGGAAGGCTGGACATCAGAATTGGATTACATATTGGCCAGGCTATACAGAGAGGAATAATGATAGCAGGAGAGGCTCAGGTATGAACACTGATCCAGACCCTATCTATAATAGAGAATGGCAGCAAGGGAATAAGCATTCTCATGATAGTGCCTTAATGAAAGACTCATCTGTGCCAATGTATGATATTGACCCTATGATTGTTGATGCAGGGGGAAATACAGCAGATGAAACTATTTACATGGACTGTTCTTTATCTAAATGCTATTGCTAGTTTTCTATGAGCAAACACATCAGCCATCACAAAGAAACCTAACTTTGTTCTTTATTTCCACTGCAAACAGCTCTTAAAGCAGGATTTGGGTTCACACAGTAGCAGCCAGCCAGCTAAAGGCTTACAGCTGGTCAATTGATAGTAATTAAAGCTGCACCTGATTGTGTGTGTGAGCAAGGGAGAATCACTGCTGAGATCTGCGTGGAAAATAAGCAGAAGTTAACCTAACCAGCAAAGTTTATTCTTTACTTTGTGCCTTTGTATTTGGTAATTATTTGCTAAGAAAACATTAGCTAATTGCCTGACAAGCTGAAGGTTGTTTTCTGGTTTACTTTGTGACTTTTTGTTATCCATTTTAAACACTGCAAGCAAGTAACCTCATTTATAGTGCTATCAAGCATACATGTGCTGGGTGAATTAAACCCCATCAATAAAAGAAGTATTTTATTGATCTTACCACTTGGTTTCACAACTCAAATTATTGTCATCAGCTGTGTTTGGGAGTGAATGAACTACAATACCCACAATACCTTGCAAGAATCATATGAATATATGCATCGTCAAGATTGTGTAAGTTCTCACCCTAGGCAGCCGTCTGACAAATGGCGTAGTTGGCAGGATTGCTTTTGCACCAAGAGGATTTACTTGTTGTGGATTACAAATAAAAGCCAAGTTTAAAGCTGTAAGAAGATTTCTTTCCCTCATCTGCACTTTGGAGGAAAAGTGGTTGTTCCAGGAAGCTGTCCCAGAGGAAAAGACCCTGTGCAAAGCTGGATTCATCACTGAGACAAGGTAATATGTACCTGGGCATGTCTAGTGGTGGATGTGTGTAAGCACAGGGGGTAATAAAAAAAAAAAAAAAAAAAACACACCTGGTTGGAAGGTGCTGCTCTTTGGTTTTTTTTTTTTCTTTTCTTGCAGGGGTCAAGATGGATCCGACGGAGATGGCTCAGTGGATGGCAGCCCAATTCAGCAAGCAGCAGGAGCTATCACAGCAGGCCCAGGACACTGCTGTGAAGGCCTTAATGGAACAGCAGAAACCAGTGCTTGATCTGGTGCAAGCTCTAGTTCAGCTGCTGAGCCAAAGTGGAACAGATGCAAGACCAGCAGTTAGTACTGGTGCACCACTTGTGGACACTGTGGGACTCAATCAAGGGATTGGGGCATTTAATTTTGGGAAATTAACTCCAGAAGATAATGTTGATGATTTTCTAGAGTCTTTTGAAAGAGTGGCACAGGCTTTAGCATGGCCAGAGACCCAGTGGGCAGTAAGGCTGGCAGCCTCATTAACTGGTGAGGCACTAGCAGCTTACAGAGCAATGCCAGCAGCCCAGGCTTTGATTTATAAGGATGTAAAGGCAGCTATTAGAGATCGCATAGGGTTGTCTATTTCAGAGTATAGGCGAATGTTTAGAGCTGTTACATTGAAAGTGGGTGAAACACCCAGGGCTCTGAGTCAGAGAATCAGAAGTCTAGCTGTAAAATGGTTGGAGCCTGAGCAAAAGACATTAGAAATGTTATTAGATATTATAATGCTGGAATAATTTATGCTTGGGGTACCTAAAGATTTGAATGTTTTTCTTATACAGCAAAATTGCCAAAATCTTGGAGAGGCAACCGTGCTAGCAGAGAGATTCTTGGAAGCCACGCAGGCTTGCCATAGAATGGGTGGCCCTCTAAAGATGGATGCTGAGGCTAGGTGTGCTGTATCAGAAAAGAGAATAATTAAGAATGTTTCTGAAAATGAATGTACTGTATCAAACCAGATGACACAGTGGAATAGAAAGAAATGTTTCAAGTGTGGAAAAGTGGGGCACTTAGAGAAGAGATGCCAGACACACACTAGTTTAATGGGTCTGGATTTAAAACAGCCCAAGGAAGGATTTCTTTTGATGGTTGATGTGCAAGGAATTACCACAAATGCATTATTAGACTCTGGGGCAGACCAGAGTATGATGTCAAAAAGGCTTTGGAAGAGGATAGAGGCCCAAGAAAGATTTGTGCCTAGAACCCCTGAAAGCCAAGTTCACATCAGATGCATTCATGGTGCTGCATCATCATATCCCACCTATAGGCTAAAGGTTAAGTGCCTAGGGAAACAAGAGGAAGTCCTGTTAGCAGTGGTGCCTAGGCTACCCTTTGATTTGGTTCTAGGAAGAGACTGGCCAAGATTTAAGCAGGGTCTAGTGGAAGGACTAGGAAAGAAGGAGGGAGAAGGTTTAATGGTAGTAGCTCCCGGGCCTTTATTTGGAAGTCCTCAGACCCCAGCTAAAAAGATGGTTAAGCGTCCAGAAGACCAAGCTACCCCAAAGCAGATATTCGTCCTAAAGTACCATAAGGTCTCTGAGAAGGCCCAAGCTCCTAAGCGGGCAACCCCTCAGTCTGCTGGGTTTGACCTATGCAGCATAGAAAATGTGACTGTACCTAGCCAAGGGAGAGCCCTGGTTGACACCGGTCTCCAAGTGGAAATACCAATTGGATGTTATGGGAGAGTAGCCCCAAGGTCCGGATTAGCCCTTAAATATTTCATCGATGTGGGTGCGGGAGTAATTGATCCCGATTACAGGGGCAATATTAAAGTTCTGTTGTTTAACTTTGGACAGAATGAGTATCATGTGAAGACAGGAGACAAAATTGCCCAATTGATCTGTGAGAGGCTGGGTTTTCCACCTGTGGAGGAGGTCACATCCCTAGAGAATTCTGAACGTGGAGCCAAAGGCTTTGGTTCTACTGATGTCAAAGGGGTTAAAAGCTTAGCTGCCACCTGTCCCCGAGAGAGGGAAGTGAGTGAAGAGGAAGATTTGGGACTCCAGGAATCTGATTGTAAAGAAAAATCAGAGCCCCAAATAGGTGAGGACCTGACAATGGTACAACAGGAAGAAATTAGGAAGTTGCTTAAGGAATTCCCAGATGTGTTGACACCCCTACCTGGGGAGACCCATTTGGTGGCCCATGAAATAATAACTCCACCTGGGAAATTGGTTCGTCAAAGGCCATACCGCTTGCCTGAAGCCAAAAGACAGGAGGTAGTGGCACAAGTCCAGGAGATGTTGGACATGGGGGTAATAGAGGAGTCAAAGAGTCCCTGGAATAGCCCCATAGTCCTGGTGCCGAAGCCTGATGGATCCTTAAGATTTTGTATTGACTTCCGGCAGGTAAATGCCATATCAGTTTTTGATGCATATCCAATGCCAAGAATTGAGGAGCTGCTAGACCAGCTGGGACAGGCTCAATACTTAACCACCCTTGATATGACAAAAGGATATTGGCAAATCCCGCTCACCCGGGAGTCGAAGCCGAAAACTGCGTTCAGCACCCCCGTTGGCCTTTTCCAGTTCAAAAGGATGCCTTTCGGACTGCATGGAGCAGTGGCTACCTGCCAAAGGTTAGTGGATCAGGTACTTCGACCCCACCAAAGTTATGCTTTTGCATACATGGATGATGTCATAATCCATAGTAACACCTGGGCGGAGCATTTGAAGAGGATCAGGGCAGTCTTGTGCTCTATGAAGCAAGCGGGAATCACTTTAAACCCGAAGAAGTGTGCCTTTGCAAATAGGGAGGTAAAATACCTAGGCCACCTAGTGGGAAGAGGAAAAATTAAACCTCTATTAAGCAAAATAGATAGCATCAGGAATTTTCCTCCTCCAACAACCAAGAAACAACTAAGAAGTTTCTTAGGACTTATTGGATACTACCGCCGGTTTATACCGCAATTTGCAGAGAAAAGTGCCATTTTCACGGATATGCTGCGAAAGAATTGTCCAAACCAGATAAAGTGGACACCAGAAGCTGAAAAAGCGTTTTCAGTATTAAAAGAAAAATTGTGTACAGGACCGGTACTGAAAGGAGTAGACTTCAAGAAACCCTTTCTGGTTCAAACCGATGCATCGGATGTAGGGCTAGGAGCAGTCCTATCCCAGTGCCATGATGGAGAGGAGCATCCTGTGATGTACCTGAGCAGGAAGTTGTCACTGGCTGAACAAAAGTATTCCACGATAGAAAAAGAGTGTTTGGCTATCAAGTGGTCAGTGGAGGCGTTAAGGTTTTACCTTACAGGGAGAAAGTTCCAGTTGGTCACGGACCATGCCCCACTTAAGTGGTTGCAGCAAATGAAGAACCACAATGCCAGGTTGACACGCTGGTACATGGCCTTACAGGCGTTTGATTTTCAGGTTGAACATCGTGCCTGGAAGTTACACAAGAATGCGGATGCACTTTCCCGTATTACGGACTGTAGAGAAGAAGTTTCACCAGTAAAACCAGTCCGTAATAACTTAAGCAGGGGGGTATGTGATAAGGAAGCTTATCATAGCTCAGGTAGGAGCTATAGAAAAGAAGATGTGACTCTGAACAAGCAACCTGTCAGTTCTGGTAGAAGCAAGAAAACAGAGTTTTCACATAAAAGACTACCAGTCCCAGAATGCACCAGGTTTCCAGCAGCCATGAGAGGGGCTGAAGTGAGAGAATGTGTGTGCAATCAAGAGAGCTATGAGGTAATCCCTAAGCACTCATCTCAAAGGGCAGGGCCTGATTCAACACAGCTGCGCTGTGTTAGGGAGCAGCACACATTAGAACAGGATAAGAATAGAGCTTATTCTTCAGATAACAGCTACAGAGGGAGGAAGAGATACAGAGACAGCAACGGCTACAAGCACCAGTATCACCTGGAGAAACAGAAGCCAAGCCAAGCAGATAGAGAGAGAAGGAAATTCTCTGGAAGGAAGAGAAGAAAGGCCATTGGAAGGTCTGGGAGATTCCAAGGCAGTACTCATACTGGGAGGTATTCCAAAAGCCAGCAGAGTCCATTGGACTGGATTCAGCCAGAGGAATGGAGTGGCAGAGATAGGAATCACCAGTGGCTACCTGGAAGAGAAAAGACTGCATGTGGAAGGGACTTTCAGACCAAGGCCAGAAGGTATGTGAGAGAAGATCCAGCGTCCAGCGATCAAGATTGGAAGGCTGGACATCAGAATTGGATTACATATTGGCCAGGCTATACAGAGAGGAATAATGATAGCAGGAGAGGCTCAGGTATGAACACTGATCCAGACCCTATCTATAATAGAGAATGGCAGCAAGGGAATAAGCATTCTCATGATAGTGCCTTAATGAAAGACTCATCTGTGCCAATGTATGATATTGACCCTATGATTGTTGATGCAGGGGGAAATACAGCAGATGAAACTATTTACATGGACTGTTCTTTATCTAAATGCTATTGCTAGTTTTCTATGAGCAAACACATCAGCCATCACAAAGAAACCTAACTTTGTTCTTTATTTCCACTGCAAACAGCTCTTAAAGCAGGATTTGGGTTCACACAGTAGCAGCCAGCCAGCTAAAGGCTTACAGCTGGTCAATTGATAGTAATTAAAGCTGCACCTGATTGTGTGTGTGAGCAAGGGAGAATCACTGCTGAGATCTGCGTGGAAAATAAGCAGAAGTTAACCTAACCAGCAAAGTTTATTCTTTACTTTGTGCCTTTGTATTTGGTAATTATTTGCTAAGAAAACATTAGCTAATTGCCTGACAAGCTGAAGGTTGTTTTCTGGTTTACTTTGTGACTTTTTGTTATCCATTTTAAACACTGCAAGCAAGTAACCTCATTTATAGTGCTATCAAGCATACATGTGCTGGGTGAATTAAACCCCATCAATAAAAGAAGTATTTTATTGATCTTACCACTTGGTTTCACAACTCAAATTATTGTCATCAGCTGTGTTTGGGAGTGAATGAACTACAATACCCACAATACCTTGCAAGAATCATATGAATATATGCATCGTCAAGATTGTGTAAGTTCTCACCCTAGGCAGCCGTCTGACAGACTGCAAGGGGGACATGCTGGGACGTGCAAGGGGGAGAGCTCTATGGTCACATTCTGCGCTAGGACAATGTGCATATCTATGTCCCCTATTCTATGGACACTCATATTTGACATGTTCAAGTTTCTAAAATGCAGAGACTTCCTGCACGTGACTAGCCCATAAATCTGCGAGTCCTCATTTTTGCTATTATGCAGTGGACACGTAGGCTAGAGAAAGGCCAATTTTACAAAGTATTTACCAATGACCACTTTCTTGGCTGCCTCTCCCACTGTATCTTGGATGTTTTGACTTGGATGTCACATTTTGTAGCCAGACATCATTTCTAAAATGTGCCTTAAAGTAATTTTGCTGCTAAGTGACAAAGCATTTACAGGGAAACTTCTAAAGTCTTGGCTTTTAGGTATCAAAAAGAAACTGTACAATGAGTTCCAGTTAGGTGATTTGGCAGTTTTAGTGACCACAGAAAACATTGAATACAATAAGCAACCAGACAATTCACTCAGTTGGAGTGATTGAATGAGTTGGTGAGGGAGTAGGTACCGCCAGATCTTAAAGAAGCTATTGCAGTCCAATATCACTTTTGCGTCTTCTTTAACTTTTTGAAATACAAAAAGATTAAGACAATGTATACCATCATTTCCCTTCATCACTGCACACTGACATTGCCCTATCAGTAAATCAGTAAGATTCAGTTGTAAAAAATTAAACAGCCAGACAATAGCTTGCTAAAGATTTAGCTACAAATTAATGAGGTTAATGGCCCATTTATTAGACAACAACTGACTGCCTACAAGATAAGACATAAGTATGTTATTCAACTTATCCTGGCCTTGAGAATTTTATTGATTTGTGAAGTGATGCTTGCAGTTGTCTAGAGTTTGCAGGAAAGTAAAGGAGCTAATTTAGATGCATTCCATTTTAAAATTGGGGAAAAAAACCTTAGGGATATGTTTACTAAACTGTCTTAATGTTACTGGCACTAGTTGCAGTGTTACTGTGAGGAATGCCATATAAGGTAGTGGGCATTCTGGTCTTAAGGTAGCAATCGTGGGTTATCGCGTGATAAAGTGCACCGTGTCCGTTATCACATGATAGAGGGAGCCGTGCAAGTTACCGCACATCAGCCTTAACTCCGTGCGCTGACCTGCACTCACAGTAACAGAGGTGTAGCACACTGGTTAATACAGTGACTGCTAAGACAGGGTTCATGTGTTCGATCCCCCAGTGGATGTAATGAATAAGGATGGCCAAGGCAATTGCTTTTTCTGCTTGAAACATTCCAACAATCTGTGCTGCCAGCTAAAAATACCCGCACCCCAGTGCCATAACCTAATGCACCTTTTAGGACACACCAGAAGGCACATCATAAACCACCACGTCAGCCAAGGTGGGTCATAATGTGCCCCAGAGGGCGTGACAAAAGGTTGGCAACCCCAAGGCACCATATTAGGCGCCCCATAAGCTGGCTGAATCTAAGGTGTGGCTAAAGATGCCCCAAAGATGTATAGGTGACTCAAGAAATGTTGCCCAAGGGCAATAATGTCCCCCAAGTTGAAAAGCAAGAAAGATATGGCCCAAACACAGATGTAACCCTAACACTGCACAGAGCACCAAGGAAAGACAATGCACAAGTGATGGAAAGAAGTAGATCAGAGCTGATGGACCAGACAAATCTGCGTCCAGCCCATGTGGCAGCTGGAAAATTGGACAAACATATCGGGGGCAGCAGTGCACAGGGTGATGGTAATGTGCCATGCAACAATGACAGTGTGTGGCAGAGGATGGGAAGACGTGTCCAGCAGAGGAGGTAGAGGTGGCAGGATAGGTGCAATGACAGGAGGACAGAGGAGTAGCAGTGCCATGCAGAGTACACCCAGGAGGGGCAACCAGGAAGAGCTGCAATGCAGAAATGTGTACCAGTGCAGCCTGCACATCAGGGCAGGACAGCACACAGCTGGCAGACACATATAGACAGACAGAAGTATGGTTGGCAACTGTGATAAGGGTACAATGTGCCAACAGCACAGATCTGCACAGATATGACTGTTGAATGAAAAGTAGCGGTGCAGGACAGGCATACAAATTAAAGAGAACAGAGAGGAATCAAACCTATGACCATTAACACAAATGTCAATGCACAAACCGGTAGGCTACACTACCAATATGAGGTCATTAGCAAAGGCTGCATACAAGAATACTGCAGGGCATCACACAAGAAGCCTGCTGTCTGCCAGGATAGGCAAACCTCCAACAGTATCCATGATGGAATGCACATGCAGATCTGGTGTGTACAGCTCAGATCACAGTCTGTAATTGGGACCAGAGCCACATATAACTACATGCACACACACAATGAAATGTTATGCAGTGGATACAGCATGCAAAAGAAGAAATAACCTAAACCCAAAGGGCAGCAGGGGATGCTCTATGGAGCAGGGCAAAATATGGAACAGAACAGAAAAGGAGCATGTGAAAATTGAACCTGCAAACAAGTGTGGCACAGACCAGCTGAACCACAGCAATGCCAATCCCCCAAGTGGACTGCCTATGTGAACACTGCAAAGAAAGAGACATATGTAACAGCTAATATGTGATGGATAGGCAGCACAGAGGGCACACTTTGGTGTACAGTGAAGAGATGGAAGGGTGTGTGGATAGGTGATGAACCTGCAGGCAGCCCATGGTCAGGTTAGCACAACACAATAAAATAATAAAACCCCTTGTGGGAATCAAACCTGCAACCTATAGTGTTTCAACACATGTCCGTAACCACTATCCCAAACAACCACAGCAAGCACAATGCAAAGATAGTGCCTCAAAGGGAATGTGTTTATGGGAACACGTAACACCCAGTGATGTGGCAGATGGCTGACAGATTGACAACTGGCACCATACAAGGATGTGAGCTCAGATGGGCCATGTACATGACCAGGAAATCACTAAATACATGTATCAGTGTGGTCAAGCAGCAGCAGAGACAAATGTACGACAAACACATATTTTTATTTTGCTTAATCATCAGAGATAACGTACATACCGCCTTTCATAATATCAAGGTGATTGGATAACAGTGGAAAAATCGAAAACACATTTTGCAGAGCAGCAACCCACATGTTACAGAAAAGTCACTGGCCCCTCAACAGATGATGGGCAGGAGAGATAATGTGCATTAGGTGCATGGTGTGCAGTATGCATTAGCCCCCCACCCCCCACATGCTGCTGCATGCCCCAAATGTGTTAGTTACATATGTATGTATGTGCATATGTATGTGCATGTAGACAGTAGGCGGTGCATGATGAGGGCCCAATGCACATCATTCATGATCTGTTCATAAAAATAGATCTGTCTGCCAACACAAGAGGCACAAAAATGAAACAGCATATGCTGTTAAATGTAATAAAGTGCAAACACAGATATCGAAATATATGTTACAGCTGTCACATAATACCTGATACAGGAATCAAAGCAGCACCAATGTAACCCAAAACAATCATCAAATGCAAAATGAGGATATGTTAACAGGTAGCAGAGGCACATGAACACAGAGAATTCAAATGAAACAAACCGCAGAAACATGCAGAGATAACACTATGCAGAAGGTCCCCTGCACTGGTGGGTGTGGATACAGTGTCGGTACACATATATCACGGTACATGGAATGCACAAATGAAGGAAGAAAATGGACACGCACACTGCCACACTCCAAATATAACGGGGCAATGTGAGTGCCGGAACCTCAGAGGATAAATAGGACTGTGCAGACATGCAATGCTAGGTTTGTAAATCAATGAAGAGCATCACGTCGGGACAGTAAATAAACACAATAACCTGTATATAGAGAGTGAAAGAAAGTTCAAACATGTTACAGTAACCCACACAGAAGAGTGGAGGAGTGGCCTAGTGGTTGGGGCAGGGTACTTCAGGCCGGAAGGTCGGGGGTTCAAATCCCACTAGAGGACAGCAACTTTGGGCCGGAAGGACTGGGGTTTCTAGTCCCACAGGTGCTCCTTGTGGTCTTGGGCAAGCCACTTAACCCTCTATAGCCCATGTTCCCTGTAAAATAGTTATCTCCAAGTTATAATGCCCTGTTCAATGTAATTTCAGTTTGTTCAATGTAAACCGCACTGATGCAGAATAGTGCGGTATATAAGAGAATGTAAATAAATAAAATAAATAAATATTGCCACATGTTGTGTTGCACCAGCATAGTCAGTCACATGCGCATGCACCGTGCACGTTGAAACATGATACAGTGATGCCACACATGTACTGTAACACCCTGGGTGAGTGCAAACATCAATCCAAGATGTTGGTGTGCAGTAAAGTGGTGTGGTGGCAAATACTGTGTCATGTCCAAGGTAGGCGGACATGGACAAGAGGGTAGGTGGACATGGACAAGAGGACCTCTCCAATGTTTCCCCTGTGCCACACGCATGGCTGTATGCTCGTTTTGAACTAAACAGATGAGTGTATCCTGCATTTCAGGTCACACACATGGGCAAAACATAACACAATGTCAGAAGGATGTACAACATATAGCAACAATGTCAGTCCCTGCTGCACACGTAGGGACCAGTACACAGTGACCACGGTGCAAAGGGTGTCTGCAACCCAACAAGTCCCGTTAAGACTGTCCTTGAAACCCTGGGCAGGCATAGTCAAGTGTGACATCTCAATATACCACAGTACTGGAAAAATCATGTGTGTCTCCTGCGATGAACACAACACTCAGCCAGAGCACGGCAGCAATGGTGTGTTGGACAGGCCTTTCATGCTCAAAGTAACAGTCCAACAATAATGTCCATCCTAGGCATGTGTCCCACTCGCAGAGGTCAAACATCCTATGGCATTTCCCAGGGATAGTTCCATGGTGTTGTTGTGTCCTCCAACAGGAGGGTGATGGTGACATCGGATGCACTGTAGCAGATGTGCTGTGTGTGTCCTCTGCCCTGTGTCAGAAGAGGAGAAACAATGTATTGCTATGCAACATCAGCCCAAACTGCAGAGTCAAACATCAATATGTACGTAATGAAACATGACACAGACAAACATAACATGATCACAACACAGAACACAGCGCATGTTGTGGACATTTGGAACTGGAACCACAGTTGAGGGTGTCACATGGATATGGTCATGTCCATGCCCATGTTACACAGTCGTTTCACAGCTCCACCCCATGTGCATCAGCTGGTGTACAGAGACTCAACATGAAAGATCCATGAAACAAACAGTAAATCATTAACATGTAAAGGCTGATGTCATTCCCAAAAGACCAAAGGTGCAACCTACCGTGTGTTTGCAGCGTCTGTTTGGGATCCCCTGAGGCTCTCCAGGGCCACAACATGTCACAGTGAAGGGAGAAGATGTCATTGAAATGTGTAGAATCACCATGTCCCCATGTCCAGCCACTGTTGATGCATGTCCACATTATGGCGATATCTGTGATACATAAATGTTGTTGCGCAGTGGTCTGTCAGCACACAAGAGATAGGTCAGCTCACAACACACAACACATGGCCACAATGTTCACAAGGTAAACAGCAGTAAGGTAGAGATAGCACAGTCACCACCTCTCCCCAGGTGTACAGACCCCTCACACCACATGATAATGCAAAATGCCTGCACGCTGTATCATCACACAACCAACCCAAAACCACACACCCACACAGTATGCTAAGGTGAGCGTGCCAGCAGTAGCATATGGCCTGTATGTGCACAGTTGGAGATTAGTTGAGATAAAGGCTTGTCAAATGCAATAATACACTGCTGTTGGCTGATGCTACAATGTCAGGGAAGGGTGTATATGCAGCCCACCACCCGAACACCTAGGACCTGCAGACACATGCAGCTCTGTTGGACGTGTCCCAGAGACAGTGTTGGAGAAGATGAACTGGCCAGGAACACATGTGGACATGTGTGCCAACAGCAACATATGGGGTATGGGGGTGCAGGGCAAAGAGGTGAACAACAACATATGTACAATATAGCAGATCACTGCAGACATGTGCTCCCCTTGATTGTCATCACAGACAAAGTAGCTGTAGGTCCACCTACCCCAGACTACTGCATGTTGGATGACGTACAGTCAGCTGCCACTGCACCACAGCACCAGGAGGTTCACCAAGTATGTCCTGTGGATTGCGGAACACAAGAGAAACATACATATGTCATGTTGGAGCTATGCAACACACACTACACTGTCATGTCCTCAGCTCGCAGACCCCCCAAGATCCTTTACAGACTGACTGTTTCCCATCACACTGTACAGACTCGCTTCATGCTAAAGTTATCACTGAAGTGTGTGTGGAAAAATACAAGGGCCCGTACTCTGTCCGTCCCCTTCCTCACCTCTCTACTGCCTTCAAAACTGTTGATCAGAACCGTCTCCTTGCTACCATGTCCCTGCTTGGCTCTAAGGCCGCAGTACTTTCCTGCGCCCCCCCCCCCCCCATATCGCTCCCACTGCCCCTTCAGTGTGTGTTCTGGTGTCTCAATGTCCTCTGCTACCCCGCTGTCAGTTCCTGTACACAGGGAAATATCCAGGGGCTTCTTCCTTATCCTCTGTCAATATCCATTTCCTTGGTGTGGCTAGCTCATCCCTTGACTTACCTTACCAGCTTTTTGCCGATGAGTTGCAAATATATCTCTCCACGCCTGAGCTATGTCTGCCAAAACACACCCCAATGTCTGCTTGCCACCTGACATTGATGGCTGCATGTCATCCCACTGTGTGAAATTGACAATGGCAAAGCATGGATATCCCATATGTGCACCTACATCCTCCTCTCCCATCAGAGCATCTATGTGTGTGTGGCCATACCTTCCTTTCTCCAGGGTCCTCAATGTAGGTGTTGTTTTGGACTCCACTCACACACATATCCAGCTTGTAGCTGAGGCTTGTGGTTTCTTTCTAGATGACATCAGCTATATTTCCCCAGTCCTCCCTGGACACACAACTAAAACCCCAATCCACCCCCTAATCAGCTCCTGGCTTGCCTACTGTAACCTACACCTTGCTGATCTGCCTTTGAATCATCTCTGTCTCACTCAAAATATGCAACACTGCACTGCATGGCCAATCTACAGCCACACACATAATGGCAATAATACTCCCCCTGTCAGGACATCTCACAGGTTCCCTATCCATCTCCGCATCCATGTCACGGCTCTCCTGCTGACCTATACATGCAGGCACACTATGCTGTTGCAGTAACTTCCCTTACTGATCTCAACTACCACTAATACAACTACTACTGAGCATGTATATAGTGCTACTTGTCATATGTAGCGCTATACAGAAACAAGTAACACACAGTCCCTGCTCATCAGAGCATACAAACCAATCAACTCATATTCCAAAATGTAAAGCACACACGTCTAGGCAACTAGTCCCATCTATGAGCCGCTCTCCTACTGTTGACCCCAGACTACACGCCTTTCACCTTGCTGCACTCAAAGCCTCAAACTAACTACCTGTGGTTGTACAGCAGCCTCTTAACCAATCAGCCACAAATCATGTGTGACAGCTTAACACTTCCCCCAAGCCTACTAATCCTGACACACATAATCCACCTCCACCCGCTGTTGTGCCTCGTTCGCTTCTTCTGCATTTCAGTCATGGCTAGATTGTAAGCTCGGATGGCCAGGCAGTGTATGTTATATGTCAGTGCAGTGTTGCATATTACTGCTATTGGGATACAAATGTTCACTAGTACTAGTAGTACACACATATTTAAACAAATGTATGTGACAACATATGCAGTACTTACATGAGAAGACCTCCTCAATCACCTGCTGCCTGACTGCTGTGCCCTCACTTGTGTCACTACGGCCACATACAGGAGGGCACATAGGATCATCCTCCAAATCATCATTAATTTGGACAGGGATATGGTGCCTGAGAACAATGTTGTGCAGGATGCAACAGGCTATAATGATCTCTGCCACAGTCTGTGCTTTGTATTGTAAGGCCCCGCCTGTCCTATCCAGACACCTGAAGTGACTGTTTAAAACACCAAAGGTGCGCTCTATGATGCAGTGACTGGAGGCATGGGCTTCATTGTAACTCCTCTCTGCACGTGTCCGTGGTTGACGCACAGGGGTCAGCAACCAGGGGCGACACCCATATCCTGAATCACCTGCAGAAAGAAATGTGGAACGTTAAAGCAGGAGTTCATGTCCACCCAAATGGACACAAGTATGTACATGCAAACCAAATGCAGAAAACATCCTGACACAAATATATGACATCACATGATGGGACACCACCACTATGCATCAGCGTGTGAAGTTATGACACACAAAACAAGGGATAGGTGTAAGGATTGCAATCAACATAATCTGAAACCACGACACAAATGCTAGCATCCATTCTACCATCAACACACAGCACCGTAGCAAGGTAGAGCTAGAGGGCACTCCCCCCCCTCCAACGTTAGATCACACACAAACAGATGAGACACACACACAACTAGGGATACACCTCAAAGACAGACATGTGCACATACGGTTAATCAGAGGATCACCATGTGCGGAACACTACCTTCCTGTCTCTGGGCGGGACCAGGGCAACATGTGTGCAATCAATAGCTCCCATCATGTGTGGTATCCTGGAAAACACCTCAAAGGCCTGGTTCAGGGTCCCCCACTTTTGGCTAGGTTTGGGAATGTCAATGTAATTCCCCACCCGGCTGATCATGGCACGCAGTACCTGGTGGAGACAGCGTGAGAAGGTGGGGCGGCTCATGCCACCCACTGTGGACACAGATGACTGGAAACAGCCAGAGGCAAAGAAATGTAGGGCACCAAGGAGCTTGACCAAACCCGGTATGGCATGTGACCGACCAGTCAGGGGCTCGAGGTCAGGTCGTAGATCCTCATAGAACTCCCTAATAGCCCCCATGCTCAGGCGGTAGAGGGAGATGACCTGATCCTCACGCATGCCCTGGAGCTGGGCTCTGGGCCTGTAGAGGCGAGTCTGGAGAGCCTGCAACTCTGCACGCCTCCTGCGCCGTGCCGGCACATCCCCTGCCTGGCCTGCCCCCACAGCTGCAGGTCTGTGTTGCAGCGGGACTTAACCCATGCCCTGTGCCTCAGCCCCATGGACACCATCTCCTCCATCAGGCAACCGCAGCCCCTGTTCACCTCCCACTGCACATGCAGCAACCACAAAGCCCGCCATAAACTCCACCCACTTCAACTCCTCCAACTCACTCAAACTCACACTCACCTCACCAACCTAGCCACATACCTCCCCCATCCCTCACCAACCCTGCCAATCACCTCCCTCACCACACACCAACCCAGCCACTCAACCCCACCACCACTCCTCCCCTCCAACAACCTTCTCCTCCCCTCCAACAACCTTCTCCTTGCTTCACCAACAACCAACAGTGCACGCATTCTCTCCCTCACCTACACAAACCCCTCAATGTGTACAAGGTGTGCATGTGTATTTATGTTTTTTTTATGCTGTGTGCATTGCGCATGCGCCGCAGAGACGCGGAAGGTGCGTGTGCGGGACACCATGTTACGCATGTGCTGTACGTGAGCATGAGGCATGGCGCATTCATGTAACAGCACACAGCACATGCGCATGTCTCACGCCCATGCACAGCGCATGTGCAACGTGGTATCTCGCACACACACCTTACGCGTCCCTGTGGCACATGCACAATGCATGCAGCCGACGCGCTCGCACCATTGAGCATGCACAACACGTGCAGCATAAAAAACAACTATAAATACACATGCACACCTGGTACACGTTGAGGGGTTTGTGTAGGCGAGGGAGAGAAGGCATGCACTGTTGGTTGTTGGTGAAGTAAGGAGAGTGTCAGAAGCAGGTTTGGTGTGGAGAGTGGCTGGGTTGGTGAGTGGTGGTGGAGTCAGAGGCAGGTTTTGTGTGGAGAGATGTGTTGCAAAGCAGGCAAAAGAGAGAGGAGGGGAGGCGAGGAGCAGGAGAGAAAGACAGGAGCGGAGTTGAGGAGCAGGTGGCAGGGAGAGGAGGGGAGGCGAGGAGCAAGCGGGAGGTGGAGCAGAGGAGCCGAGGGGCAGGGATGTGTGACAGGGAGGGAGAGGGCACAGAGGGCAGGTAGATGGAGTGACAGGACATGGCAGGAGGGGAGGAGGGGGGACATCTGTTCAGCAGGACCCAGAGCCGGCAGGGAGTGTTGGGCCTGTGGTGGTTGCTGCAGGCCCATCGGGTGTGTCACAGCCCACCCAGGGGCCACCCAGTGCCAAACGGAGGCGTATACTGGTGCCAGATGAGAAACGGAGGAAGCTGTGAGATTCAGTCAGCAAGAAAACCACATCTACTGGCTAGTGTGTTGGAGTGGTATGAGGTGCTCTATGGCCGGCTGAGCAACAGCACCACTGTGGCCACATGTATACACATGTGGGAGGAGGTACAGGAGGCCATAGCCCAGGCAGGGGGACCAACCAGGGACCTGGACAGCCTGAGAAGGAGATTCAATGACACTAAACATGGTGTCCGAGCACACATGGTGGCGGAGAGGCAACATGACATGGGCACCGGTGGGAGTGCCCCCTTCGCCCCAACCCTCACACCCCTGGAGCAGGATCTCACAGACCATCTGGGTCCCATCCACCTGCGTGGACTGCCAGAAGCACTGGACACCGCCCATCCACAGGCAGGTAGGTCGGCACCTCTCACCCTGCTGCTCCTTACCCTTGGAATAAACGTTCTTTGTCTATACATCAGGCATCTTCTTTTCCCCTCTTCAAACTCAATTTAAAATCTCATCTTTTTGCCTCTGCCTTTGGTTCATGAGTTTGCTGTTATCCTTCCTTCCCCTCTGTTATATCACCTTTCTGTCTTCCTCTCACACTTGTTCCTACCTCTTTCCTTTGTACTGTCTCTCCTGCTGCTCTCCCTGTTGAGGGTAAAGGCCAAGGCAGAGAGGCTCGCATCCTGGAGACAAATGCATGGCTGCGTGGATGGTGTCATCGAGAGCGTTTTGGTTTCCTAGACCATGGGATGCTTTTCCAAGGGTTGCAAAGCAGAGATGGCATCCATCTGTCCAAAAGAGGTCAACGCATCTTTGGTAGTAGACTGGCTAATCTACTGAAGAGGGCTTTAAACTAGATTCCTTGGGGATGGGTGAAGAAAGCCCCCAGGTAGGTGATACATTAAATACCTTTATGGAAATGGGTAACAGGGGTAACATATGGAAAGCAGTGTGTATTAATGCCCGTAGCATGGGAAATAAGATCCCTGAGGTTGAAGCTTTGGTGGGAGTGGCTGACTTGGATTTAGTGGCAGTTACAGAAACATGGTTCACAGAAAACAATGACTGGGATGTAACTATACCTGGCTATACTTTATTCAGGAAGGACAGGGTAGGAAGAAGAGGAGGAGGAGTGGCACTATATGTAAAAACTACTATTAAAGCTTTGGAATTACAGAGCTTAAAAGGGAGAGAGGAGGCATTGTGGGTTAAACTAGAAAGAGGGAAAGAGAAATCTATTTGCATTGGAGTGATATACAGACCTCCCTCACAAGAGGAAGAGGTGGACAGAGAGTTAATTGAAGACATACGCAGCATTGCTAAGAAAGGGGAAGTGCTACTGATAGGAGATTTCAATATGCCAGATGTTGATTGGCACATTCCTGCTGCAGTATCATCTAGAAGTAAGGAGATCCTGGATTCTCTACAGGGAGAACTATTCAGGCAATTGGTAACAGACCCCACACGTGAAGGGGCCATACTGGACTTGGTGCTTACCAATGGTGAAAGTGTTTCTGATGTTGTAGTGGGAGATCATTTTGCTTCCACTGATCACCAGATGGTGTGGTTCAGTATTAGGACTAGGGCTGTTAGAATCCATTCCAAGGTGAGGATCTTAGACTTTAGGAAGACTAACTTTGCGAAGATGGGCCAATACCTCAGGGAGTTGTTAGTGGGATGGGAACAGCTGGGGGATGTAGAAAAACAGTGGGCAAAACTGAAAGGGGGTATTTTAAGGGCAACCAACCTTTTTGTTAAAATGGTAAATAAAGGCAAAAGGAACAGGAGACCGCTATGGTTTTCGAAGGAAGTAGCTGAAAAAGTGAAGAAAAAGAGGGAGGCCTTCATGAAATACAAGAGATCACAGAGAGCAGAAGACAAGCATCTGTATTTGGAAAAACTTAGAGAAGCTAGCAAAGTAGTCAAGAAGGCAAAGATTCAAAAGGAGGAGGAAATAGCCAATGCAATAAAATGGGGGGATAAGACATTTTTCAGATATATTAGTGAGAAGAGGAAGAGCAAAAGTGGTATTGTCAGACTCAAGGGTGCAGGGGGGGAATATGTAGAAGCTGATAAGGATAAAGCGGAATTGCTTAACAAATATTTTTGTTCTGTGTTCACAGATGAAGAACCAGGAGCAGGACCTCAGAAAACACCCACAAATAAGAACAGAAGCGAGGGACATCTTGAACTATTTTCAGAAGACTGTGTTCGTGAGAAACTAGCTCAACTTAAAGTAGACAAAGCGATGGGACCGGATGGGATACACCCTAGAATACTGAGGGAACTTGGGGACGTTCTAGCAGCTCCACTGACTGACCTTTTCAATGCCTCGTTGGAGTCAGGAGTGGTGCCAAAGGATTGGAGAGAGGCTCATGTGGTGCCTTTACACAAAAGCGGAAGTAAGGATGTGGTTGAAAACTACAGGCCGGTTAGTTTAACTTCGGTGGTGAGTAAATTATTGGAAACGCTGCTGAAAGAGAAAATAGTGAGGTTTCTGGAGTCCAGCGGATTACAGGATCCGAGGCAGCATGGATTCACCAGAGGCAGGTCTTGTCAGACAAATCTGATTGATTTTTTTGACTGGGTGACTAGGGAGTTGGACCGAGGGAGAGCTCTAGATGTGGTGTATTTAGATTTCCGTAAAGCCTTTGACACTGTTCCTCACAGGCGACTTATAAACAAACTGAGCACCCTAGGGATGGACCCTAAAGTTACTGCTTGGGTTAGAAATTGGTTGGGTGGGAGGCGACAAAGAGTACAAGTAAATGGAGCTCACTCTGAGGAGAAGGATGTTACCAGTGGTGTGCCCCAGGGATCTGTCCTTGGTCCAATTCTTTTTAACATCTTTGTTAGTGATATAGCGGAAGGGCTGTCGGGTAAGGTTTGCCTCTTTGCGGATGATACCAAAATCTGCAATAGAGTAGACACCCAGGAAGGGGTAGATAACATGAGGAGGGATCTAGCTAAGCTTGAAGAATGGTCTAGAATTTGGCAGCTGGGATTTAATGTTAAAAAATGTAAGGTCATGCATTTGGGCTGCAGCAATCCAAGGGAGCAATACAGTATAGGAGGTGAAGTACTTTTGTCCGCTAAAGAAGAGCGGGACCTAGGCGTGGTTGTGTCTGATGATCTTAAAGTAGCTAAACAGGTGGAAAAGGCGACAGCAAAAGCTAGAAGGATGCTTGGGTGCATACGGAGAGGAATGGCTAGCAGAAAAAAGGAGGTGATAATGCCTCTGTATAAGTCTTTGGTGCGACCTCATTTGGAGTATGGTGTGCAATTCTGGAGACCGCACCTTCAAAAGGATGTGAACAGGATGGAGTCGGTGCAGAGGGTTGCTACCAAAATGATTAATGGGCTTCATTATAAAGCATATGAGGACAGACTTAAGGATCTTAATATGTACACCTTAGAGGAAAGGCGGGATAGAGGTGATATGATTGAGATGTTTAAATACCTCCGTGGCATAAATGTTCAGGGAGAGAGCCTCTTTCAATTGAAAGCAAGTTCTGCTACGAGGGGACATGGGATGAGGGTGAAGGGAGATAGATTCAGGAGTGATATGCGGAAATATTTCTTTACGGAAAGAGTAGTGGATCCGTGGAATAGTCTCCCAGTGGAGGTGGTAGAGATGAGGACAGTAACTGAATTCAAGAAAGCATGGGACCAACACAGAGGATCTCTAAAGGCAAAAAGTGGACTGTTGTAGTTGTTATGGAAGGACAGACTAGATAGGCCATGTGGTCTTTTTCTGTCGTCATATTTCTATGTTTCTATGTTTCTATGCTCTTGTCTCTTTGCTCTTGTTCCTAACTTTTCTCTACACCTTTTATTGCTTTGTCTTTTTAGATTGTAAGCTCTGTTGAGCAGGGACTGTCTTTGTGTGTTTTCACTTTTACAGTGCTGCGTGTGCCTGGTAGCACCTTATAAATGCTTAGTAGTAGTAGTAGTAGATATGCTGCACACGTACAGGGCACGCCCAAGCACATGCGGTACATGGAGGGGATTGGTGGGGGAACATGTCCTGAGAGCATGCGTGCCCTACCACAGGCAACTGTGCGGTGATGACACAGCAGCACATGGCAGGGTAGGTACAGGGTGTGTGTGACAGGTACCTGGGCCTGTGTGCATGATAGACACAGTCCTGAACGTAGTCGAGGATGGCAAAGCTGTGGAGAAGCAGGGGGTGTGGCTAACAAGGCCCATATCTGATTGAACACAGCATACATCAATGGTCTATAAAACCTCCATGCAAAGTCCAGAGGGTGAAGCTGCACAGCAACAATTCACAGCGCTACAGATCAGCAATGTAATAGTCATCTAGAAGACCTATCTGAGGAGTGGCTAATGATATCCCACTGTAATCAAAGAGGATCACAGCATACATGAGCAGCAATGTAACAGTAAGGAGCCCCATTGGAATATCATTTGCCACTATTCAGATAACCTCCTTGTATTACTATTCCATTGGTGCTCTCTAGTGCTGTGATGTGTTGCTGTGCTGCTGGACCCTCTGGCCTTTTCATATAGGTGATTTTGGCCACTGATGTATGCAGAGTTCATGCAATTACAGGGCGTTTCCGCCCTTCGAGGTACCCCTCCTCCTAAGGATTTGTGTTTGGGAGACTAACTGAGGTCTGTTTCCCCCACTACTGGAGTTATCCTACCTAGACTGGTCTAGCGTTCCCTCCTCACATATGGCTTATGAGGGTTTATATTGATTTGTTTATTTGTGCCTACTCCTTTTGGGGTGTGTTCATTATTGTCAGCCTGATTTCTCTGTCCCCCTGAGGTCTACTTGCTAACATAGTACCTGGCATATAGGTCACAACCATTCATCATACCCCTGCAGCCAGTCACCCAGCACATTGTGACAGAGGGAGACATACAAGAGGGACATACAACTAGCCCAGAACACATTGGCCTGGGGTACCCACACACACCACCAAAACACATATGACGTCCATATGCTCCTACCTATCCAGGGACATATTCCAGACCTCTGACAGGGAAGGGCTTAACACTCAGTGATGATGACATAGACGCAAACAAACACCAGAAAACACATCACCCACATGTCACATACTTGACACTCTGTCGGGGCCCACATACAGTGGAGATCCCCCACCCACCCTCACCAGACATTGGTGTGCACATTGCCACACCCATACCAACTGCACATAGCACAAAGCCCACACCACCTTGGAACAGCCCTTATACATGTCCCGCACTGACACAGACACATCCCATACCCCCACACACGGTGCAATTCCATGCCCAGCAGTGCTCCACCCATCCCCCGTGACACCCCACCACACTCATGGAGTATGGGATAGCTGTCCACCCATACTGCACAGTGTCTTGCAAAGCAGAGGGCCCACACACACGTCTGGCTGACACGGACACATCCTGCAACACCTAACATGCATACTACTCAGGGCAATGCAAGCACATCGCTCACACACACAGTGATGGCACACAATCCCACTCAGGGCTCCCACATGCACCACGGCAACATGTATTGCTGAGGCGACATCCAAGGTCAGGCAGCCCGTCCATAACTAATACTGCAGATAGGGGGCGCGGCACTCAGCACACCATCCCCCATACATAGCAACCCATGTGGCACAGCTATACCAGGGAATGAGGCTACTCCCCCTCCCCACCCCCTGCCAGGCACAGCACACTGTAGGCACATGTGATATCCCCATTGTAGTCGCACCAACATCAGTCACAGGCGGACAACACATTGAGTTTGGTGGGGTTGTACTACACAGGTGTACATAGGTGCGCTGCTCAAACTCATCTGTGCTATGTACCCTTTTCCACACCCCAGGTGACTACCAGACCATGGAGGCACACGAGGAGGAAGATATGGCAGGGCCTCAGGATGCTGAGGGGCCAGAGGCTGCAATGTACGTGGATACCGCCAGCAATGGCGAGGGCACAACAGGAGACAATGTGCTGCCCGAGGCAGAGGACATGCCACCGGATGTCAACGCTACAGTGGGGGCCACTAGCAGCAATTCAAAGGCTGTAGAGGGTCTGGAGATGGAGGGGAGTCACCACACCATGTAGGCACCAGGGACATCAGCCACCCCTCCCACCAGCATGGCTACGATCCTGGTGGAGCTGCGGGCCCACAGTGCCTCAGCAAGGTACGATGCTGAAGGTGGGTAACAGCATACATAACAATCCCCATGGGGGATGATGTAACATCCACAATGAGATTGCATGTGCACCACAATATGTTGTCAATATAGCAGATCATATATTATGTTGTGGGGGGGTCTGTGCCATGTGCGTTCCCCCCCCCCCTATTGTAGCATGGCTTGTCAAGTGTCAGCATGTTGAGGAGCTCAGACATACGCACACTGTTCATGGCCATATACCCCAAGGAAGCACACAGCGGTAAAAACCTATCCCAGGTCACCTAGACAGCTTTCTTGACTGACCCCTCACCATGGGTATTGGTACCTAGCATAGCTTGTCACCATAATCTGTACTGTGCACCAGCGTTATAGAAAACAGGGCCCCCCAGATCTATGTGTGTGTGTGTCATGACTCCCCACGTCATCTGGCTTATCTCATACGACCAGTGCACAGATCATGCATTGACACATTGAACTGCGGCACTGTACCATGTGTGAGATCTGTGATTCACATGACCCCTCATCAGGACCCTTTCCTGGCATGAGAATGGCTCAGGACACACAGATGTACACATGGTCATGTGTTGCTAGTTGTCGCGTGCATGCCTTTTCTGCAGACTGGTCTGGTGGGATATGCCTGACATGTGCATGTGTCACAGTGAGGGTTGTAACAGGTGTCTCACACATCACCTTGTGTCCTACCCACAGGCACTCATCAGGCTCTGTTGGCCATTCACCAGGAGATCCACCAGCTGCGGGCCACAGCGGACACAATGGCAGGGGTGCTACTCCGTATTGCGGATGCACAGGAGGCCATGGATGCCCATACACAGCAGCCAGCACCGGTGTCAGAGGTGGCACCAGCAGTCCCGGGACAGAGGGGTGGGTTGGGCCGTGGTCGCCATGGCCAGCCACGGAGGATGTGAACATGGTAAATAAAGACATCACAACCTATTACTACCTATGTATTTGTTTCCAATGTGTGGCACTGTGATCCCCTGAGTACCCTGCACAACATGTTGTCACCCTGCCCACATGTGCCTACCCATATCCCTCAGGGGTGTGGTGTCTGCACTGCCACCAATCAATGCACATAGGTTATACCATGCCCTGTATGCCATGGACTGTGCCAGGTGGTCACCCTCCTACCTATGCATGGGGGTATACCCAACCTCACCCGTTGCCCAGCAAGATGTTCATGGTGGTACATGTCTGTTGTAAGGATTTGTCACCCTCTCCCACCCCTTATGCACTCCATTATTATACACACATGTGTGACCATCCTCCCTGCCCACACCAGGGCCTACGTGGCTGTCTACCCTGATCACTCTTCCCCAGCACTTGTAGTTCCCCGCCGCTCATCCTCGGGACCTGCATCGACCTGTCTCGCCCTCACCAGCTATCCCCCTGTGCAGCTCCTCGGTACAGCAGTTCCTCTTAACCTTCCTGCCACATCCCTGATTCTAGTATTTTCCCTTATTGCCCCACGAGCATGGTGCATCAGATATGCAGCCTACACATCACAGGCAGCATGTTTGTGACCATAGCTGTTGGGACACACTGCACATCGGCACATCACAGGGGCACCAGGGGACACAGACGCCTACGCACATGGGCAGCCCCCACACCTGTGTGTGGAGATGGTCCATGTGTGTTACCTATGTCTACCACGCATACACATAGGGATCTACACACATATCCCATGCTCACATCCACAGTCTGTCTGTATTTACAAATTTACATTGGTAAATATTTGCAGAACATCCCATGTTCTGTCCCGGTTGACAGGACAGCACAGGGCACGTGTGTGGGCACCCCTGTGCCCCTTAAATGCTCCAGGGACACCCATCAGGGGATGGCTGTCGAGATGCACCACACATAGCAGCTGCACGCTGCATGTGCATCTCGGCATCCAACCACTGAATGGCGCCTGCCAGCCACTGGATGGTCCGGTCCTGGGTCCGCTGGCATTGCAGCACACCACCTACTGCCACATACAGGTCCCACACATACCTCACAACACATCCACGCCAGGTGCCCGGTGTTTGTGTGGTGGCATGAGCGTGGGTCCTGTCTGTGGCAATGGGTGGGGATGCTACTCCCAGGCAGACAACATCACCACACACATGTGGCAGCTGGCAGGGACCCACAGTGCCTTGTTCTGTCCTGTGTCCCCTCCCACCCACAGAGCCCTCCTACACACCCCCTCCTCCCCCCTGACCCCTCCCACCCACCCTCTCTCTCACCCCCCTCCCCACTCTCCTCCTCCTCCTCTGCCACTTCCTCCACCTCCCCCTTCCCCTCCTCACCCCCTGCTGCATACAACTCACCCTCCCCCTCCCCTCCCTCCCACCCCAACCCACCCTCCGCCCCCTCCATGTTTTCCTCTTTCTCTTCGCCCTCTGCCACCTTCTCCTCTTCCTCCTGTTCCTTCTCTGGCTGGACTGGCGCTGTGGGGTGTGTTCTGGGCAGCCCCAATGTAGATGGGTCCTCACCAGCAGCAGCATCTCCTGTGGGGGAAGATAGTCATTAGCACACCATCATGTGAGTCACATACCACATGTACATAGTTTGGCCTCCCACAGGCTGTTGGGCCACTGTGACATGCTGTACTGTGCTTCAGAGGCCACAACACTCACCACCATTTTGTTCCAGTGCCCTCCTTTGGAGGCGGGCAAGGACCTCTGGGCAGTGCAGCTGCAACTCCCGACACTTTTTCCGTAGATCCTCTACCTGGGGGGGAAAGCAATGGGTGGGAGAATGTTTTTTTTTGTGCCTTCGAGTCAGTCCTGACTCCTGGTGACCCAGAAGCTCCTGGGTTTTCTTGGCAGTGTCACCGGAAGTAGATTGCCAGGCATTTCTTCCAAGGCAATGGAGGGTTAAGTGACTTGCCCAAGGCCACAAGGAGTGCTAGTGGGAATCAAACCTCTAGGCAGGTGCCTATGGTGTGGGGTCTGGGGTAGGGGTGCTGACATGGACATCAGCACATCCCCCCGGCACCACCTGCCAGTGTTCTGTGCCCTTGGGGGTACCTGCTGAGTGCTATCCCCTGGGACACTGTGGGACACACTCTCGCAGACATATTGGACCCTGGTCAGTTGCTGTCATGCTGCTTTTCATTTTCTGCATTTCTGTGTGCCAGGTAGGCATCTGCCTAGTCCACACTGTGCCCCAGCTGGCCCACTGCATGTGATGCATGCAGCCCCCTGTACCCCAGTTACACCATCACCATAGTGCCCTTTCCCACATGCCCACTCTGATGTTGCTACACATGTGTAAGCCACAAAGGTAAGCTACCCCATGCACACCACAGAAAACCCTCATCAGCACTATTTCTATGTTGGCACATTCACTTTGTGGGGGGACTGTGAATTGACCCTTCCAAATGTGCACTCATCCTTTTTCATCTTTATAGGTTGTGTTCATTACTGCTTGTCATTATTTGTTCTATTGGCCTGCTCGGTGTTTTAGATTTCAGTTTTGGTACTTGCCATTATTTATGGTTTGTGCCTTTTTGGTTGCTGCACATGTATCACTACTATCACTTTTCAAGGTCTCCCTGCCTTTGCTGTACATTGCTGACTGAAATGGTTTCTCTGTCCTGCAAATGTGCCTAGCGTGAGGTTTTCACTGGCGCTACTTTTCAGAGCTTCATTTCACGGTGTTAGTGTGCATGGATCCACTCCCCGCCCACTCTCCGCCCATTGACCCCTTCTCTCTGGCCCTGGGGAGCCTTACTCCATCCTCTGGGAAGCCTTACTCCACCCTCTGCACACCTTAACGCCTCCGCAGACATTATCGCATGATACATGACATTCTCGCATGGTAGAGCGCCATTATTGTACGATAATGTTACGTATCGCGCAATAACATCACCGCTGCTACGTTAAGATGGTTTAGTAAACATACCCCTTAGTTACACTAGCCAGGATATAGGGAGGTGGATTTTGTAATAGGCTGCCTAACCTTTGAAGTAGTATGCAGATAAGTTACACTGATTTTCAAAAATAAGTTATGCACATATGTTTTCTTTGAGCTACAAATCCAAGTTATCAATGTCTCTGTTTAATGCACATTACCAAGTTTAAGTTTCAATGTAAACCGCTTTGATTGAAATGATAAAGCAGTATATAAACCTGTTACATAAATAAATAAATCCACAGGAAGTACACACACCATTGCCATCACAGTCTCTCTCGATCTTTCTTCAGCTTTAGATCTAGTTGATGATAAATTTACTATTCTCATGACTTTCAGATATTGGAATTCAGGATATATTTCTTCCCCAGTATTCTTCTTTCTTGAATACCTGCTACTGTTCTACTCTTTTGAAAGGTAATCTGTCTTGACCACAAGAAATTACCTGTAGAGTTCCCCGGGGCTCTGCGTTCACACCCTTGCTTTTCAACATCTACTTAAATCGATTAGTCACAACCATTCAAAATATAGGTATCTCCTTTTTTACCTCCGTGGATGAAATTCTGTATAATTTACTGATCCAGCCTTCTCTCTCTGGATATCATCATTTAGAGCAATTTCCTAGTCCATATTTCAAATTGGTTAGCTCAATATAAACTGAAACTGAACCCCTCAATGACTACAGCTACATGGGTTTCTGGCTCAGATCTACAAACATTGATTTCTCCAATCTTACTACATCAACCTATCACTCTTACTCCCGTCTTTAAATGCCTTGTCATATTGATTGATTTTGAGCTCTTGTTTGTGAAGCAAATTTCTTCAGCCGTGCAAGCTACATTTTCAGCTCTGCATCAAATTCGAGCCCTACGTATGTTTCATGACATCCTGCTCTCCATGCCCTGGTCCATACACTTATACCTCTAGCTTGGACTATTGCAACATTATCTATTCAGGTCTTCCTCATTATCTTCTCTGATGTTTGCAGATAATTCAAAATACTGCTTTTAAAATATTGGGCCACACGTACAAATTTGACTATAGGCCAGATTCCCCCTCCGGCTGTCCCCGTATGTCCTGATACTCGGGATAGGTAGAGCCTGCGGGGAGGCAGGAGGGGGCAGGATAGGGGTGGAGCGGGGGTGAGACAACCCAGCAGGACATATAGGGCTGATTCAGCTCACGGTCCTGTACATCTGGCCAGGCCCATGGGGACATGCTGCTTATTTGATCTAAAAGGTGGAATAAGCAATGAAAACCCAGCAATCGGGCTCGGGGATCCCCCCTCCCCCACAGGGTTGGGAGGTCCCCACTGCCCAATCCATGCCACGGCAGCCCATCCTTGGGTCGCTGGCAGGGAAAAGGGGGGCCGGAGCTGCAGGAGTCGGGGCACCTAAGGGGAGGATGTTCCCGCAGGCAGCAGGAGCACACTGGGCCATCCTTGGGCCTGATTCTGGCCAACACAGGAACATTTTGTTCCTGCAGTCCAGAATTGGGTCCAAACAGGTCCGCCTTTCTTGGGGTTGTCTGGATGGCTTGGCCACTGACTCTCTATTTAAGACCCTCATCCTGGCACATAAAGCCCTTCATACTTCCTATCCCTCTTATCTGGTGTCCCTGATTATTCTCACTCCCCCTCCCCCCCACAAAAAAAACAGCACAAAATTTGTACTAAGAATTGAAAACCACAATCAACGTTTTAAACCTTAAAAAAAGCAACACTCTCTATTTCCCTACATGATTCATAGTTCCATCTAAAAGACAATAAAGTAATGCTAGGAAAGTTCAATACACAGCAGATTTTAATGGGAGAGAAATGCCTCAGCAATTCTCAACAGTATCCCTCTATACAGCAGCAACCTGCCCGAAAGGGAACGTATTGCATCTCACCATCACTGGCCTGAAAAAAGTTTAAAAAGTTGATTGTGGTTTTCAATTCTTTTTTGGGGGGGTTTTGAGATTGCTTAGTACCTCTGGTGTGGGTGTTTTTGATTTATTGGTCCTTGATTAACCCCTATTGCTCAGGATGTTCCTTTAGGTTAATGCACAATAACAGACTCACTCTCCTATCAACCTCTTACGCTGTTCTGGACTCCACTCATTCCTTGTTCTTTTACTTCATTGCTCCTTTCTTATCTAATAATCTCCCTCCAAATCTTAGAGCTGAACTTTCTTACACTAAATTTCGGAGTCTCGTAAAAGCTGATCTCTTTATGGTGACATTTGGGGGCTTGTAGTGATTATGAGTCCTAGATATGCAGAGTATGTCCTATTTCCTAGCCTCCCAATTTGTTTTCTTGCCTTTATCTGACCTACCCTTGATAGTGGTGTTCCTTTTTGCTTCCTTGTGCTTTTAAAATTTGTAAATTGCTTTACATTTGGAAAGGCAGTATTAAGAGTTAAATAAACAAAAGGAGCACACATACCCACAGAAAAGTAAAGCCAAGAGGGAGCCGGTATCACAATACACCATGGAAGGTTTGTAGAAGACTTTATTGGAGTTTCTCAGAGGTCCAGCCCTACATGTGTTTCGGCACCTAGGTTTTCATCAGGGGCTCAGGACCTCAATTAAAAACAAACAATGTATACATTCTTACAAACTTAAAAGACAAATACAAAGAAAAGCATGCATGTCATATGATAAATAATTACAACATGGTAAAATAATGAAACATGTATATCAAAACTAAAAAAAAAATATTTGTACCACAAATAAATATAAAACCGGGTATTTGGATGTCCAGGCTGGGGTATTTCATAAGGAGGGTGAATATATTATAAGACTAGCATGTCCTGGCTAACTATTTTAAATAATAATCAGACATGCAGTGGCAGACCAGGAATGTGTTTGGAGTATGTATTTACATACAGGTGTCTTCAGCCAGAAAATATTAACTGCAGAAATGAAAATGCATTTTGCTCTTCTCCTTGGAATCTTTGCAGCCATGTATCTAGCACTTTTTTTTGCACCTTATTCATGGCCAGGAGCAGGTATAGGCTTTGACACTTCAGTAATCAGGGCCAGATGTAATCATACCATTCTGAAATCATTCTGCAATGTGCATCCTCCTTGCTCCACCCGGGCTATGGTTCTACCATGCCCCCGCGTTACATGGATGTTTTCCCACCAGGGATGTCTATATGTCCAGCTTTCTAAAATGACTCCGGGGACGTCTCTATGATTTTCACATCTGAATGCCTTTTTTCAGTCACTCAGCTCATGAATAGGGCCTCTAAAATGATCCCCACGGTTTTTAGGTGCATATTTTTAGCCATAGAGATAGTAATTCTATAAAGGCGCACCTGAGGTAAAGCACATGTAAGTGGCCCTCAATGGATTTATACCTGCACCATGGCAGGGATAAATGGATGTTCCTAGATTTTGGAAGGCACACACCTAAGTTAGAGTATTCTATAGTGTATTTTTCCGAGAACAAAACAGTGCTGGTACTCATTGACAGGGCTCTTTCACTAATACTATTTTTGCAATCAATGAAAAAGGTGCCAGTACTTTGTACAACCATGTACTCTCTCAAAAAAAGCCCTGATATTCTATAATCTATTCAGGTATCCCTATGCTCCACCTCCAATGTGCCCCAGCACCACTCTATGCACACCCACCCCACAACTACACGCGATGGCACATACGCACATATTGCAGAGTAGTGGGTGGCAGATGTGCACACGGATGGCGCATACCTTGGGTGCTCTCTTTATGAAATTATCCCATATAGTCCAGGCAATTTTAAAATAAGCCATTCCTGTACATAAATCTAGATTTTATTTTATTTATTTATTTAGCAACTTTTCTATACCACTGAATCTACAAGTCACTGCGGTGTACATGGAACAAATAAAACAAGAACATCACATAGAACATGGGTAACAATAAATAAAACTTAACAAGATGAATAAACTATTTATGTAGAGCCGAATGGGGGTTGGATGTGAACATAGGGGTATGTTTACTAAACCGTGTTAATGTCACCCGCGGTAGTTCCCACGGTAATGGTACAGAAGCCCATATAAAGGAGTGGGTGGTGCATCGTACGACAAGCAGTGCCAGGTAACGTGCCTAACAATGTGCCGTCAGGTAACGCGCGTCGCAAGGCGCTATATAGGGCACATCACAAGGCACCTTAACCGGAGGCACCTCACAAAGTACGTTGTCATGCGCCCTACAAGGTGCCCTAACCTAAGGCGCCATGCAGCCACCCCCTGAAGGCCCCATATAAGGTGCCGGCAAGGTTCCCCATAAGGCACCATAGGTTAAGGCACCTGAAAAGCAGGACATGGGATAGCAGCCTGCACATGAACACTGGATGCCACACAGCTGACAGACACAGATAGACGGACAGAAGGATGGTTGGAAACTGTGATGAGGGTAATATGTGCTGGCAGCACAGATCAGCAGAGAGATGACTGTTACAGGAATGACAAGTACCGGTGTAGGAAAGGCATAAAAGAAGGAGAACAAAGAGGAAGCAAACCCATGATCACTAGCCTGAAAAGCACTGCACAAACCATTAGTCCACACCACCACTGTGAGGTCCACAGCAATGGCTGCATACAAGAACACTGCAGGGTACCACACAAAACGCCTGCTGTGTGCCAGGAGAGGGCAACCCAAACAGTCACCATAATGCAACGCACATGCACAACAGGCGTCCACAGCTCATATCACAGTCTGTAAGTGGGACGGGAGCCACATAGAAACACATGCACACACACCATGAGATGTAATGTAGTGTAAACAGCATGCAAAAGAGCATGGGAGTGATACACGAAGGGTGTCAGGGGCCGGCTGAAGGGACAGCTATGTGGACGGCCCGTGGACCAGGGCAACAGAACGAAAAAGGAGCATGTGATAATCCAACCTGCACAGTGATGTGGCACAGACCAGTCAACAACAGCAGTACCAATCCACCAAGCCGACTGTTCACTTGGACACTACAAAGATATAACCATATGTAACACACAATATGCGACAGATAGGCTGCAGAGAGGGCACACTGTGGTGCACAGCACAGAGATGGAAGGGTGTGTGGAGAGGTGACAAGGCTGCAGCCATTGCATGGGCAGGTTAGCAGAACACAGGAAAGGAAAAGGAACAGAACATGTGGGAATCAAACTGGCAACCTACAGACTGCCAACTGGTGTCAGTGACCACTATCCCAAACAACCCCAACAAGCACAATGCAAACAAGTTACCACAAAAGGCACACACTGGATCATATTGCTGAAACGGACGGCCCCTCTGCTCCATTGCGAACAGCAGACATCGCGTCCGTCACCCTGATGCACCTTATGCCTGGGATGAACTCCCAGGGTCTGTGTGCCAGGCACCCTCACAAACACACATTTAATCCAAGCTGAGAGCTCACCTACCCGCTGCTGCCTGTGGACTCTAACTACCCTGATCCTCCTCCTCCGTCACCTCTACTACCCCTGCTCACACATTCTCTCACTTATCTTAACTAGAATGTAAGCTGTGGTGAGTAGGGTGTCTGCCCGACATGTCTGTGCAGCTGGTCCATAATGTTCTCTGAAGAGATGTGTTTTTAGTTGTTTTTTTTAGTTTGGTAATGGATTTAGCTGTTCTTATATTATCTGGTACCGCATTCCACATTGATGGAGCATACAAAGAGAATGCTCTGTGCTGGTCTGTTGTGTGGTTTTGGTCCTGAGCAGATGGATGTTCAGGAGGTTCTGATTAGCAGTTTTTCTTGGTCTTGTTGAGTATGTTGTTGTGATCAGATCGGTGAGGCAGGGAGCTGAGAGATCGTTCATGATTTTGAAAGTGGTGGTGATGGTTTTGTATTTTGCCCACTGTGCTATTGAAAGCCAGTGTGGATATTTTAGGATCGGTTTTATATGTTGTATGGTAGAACTAGAAGTGAGAATTCTGGCGGCGGTATTTTGGACAAGTTGATGTGGAAATAGAGCATTTTTTGGGAGGCCTTGGTAGATGACGTTTCCGTAGTCAAGATGTGGTGTAACTATGGCTTGTAATATTGATCTGAAGTCTGTCTCCTGTAATAGGTGTCAAAGGGGCTTGATGAGCTTTAGCTTCCAATATGCCGTTTTGGATGCATTTTTTATGTAAGCAGCCATGTTGGATCTGTTGTCAATGGTTATACCTAGGTATTTGATCTCTTGTTTTATTGTTATTTTCACATCTTGTGCAATTATCTTTTTTTGGTGACTTGAAGTCTTGATCCCTGTATATAGGCAGAGCTTCGGTTTTACTTTTGTTTACTGTGATGTTTATACAGGCAAGGAAGTTTGTCACAGCATTGAAGACATCTGCTATAACTGAGAAGTCTGGGTTGTTAGTGTTGAATGGCATATAGAACATGATATCATCTGCATAGAGGTGAAAGTGCATGTTCCACTTCCGTAGTAGGTTGCAGATTGGTTGAATATATAGATTGAACAATAATCCGGATAGAGCTGAACCTTGAGGGATGCCTTGTGTTAACTTAAAGGGTGTTGAGTTGGAAGTGCCAACCTTTACTTGTACGGTTCTGTCAGAGAGGTATGACTAGAACCATTTTAGTGTGTTATCTGTTAGACCAATGTCGCTGAGTCTGTTTAGCATAATGTGATGTGAGACTGAGTCAAAAGCAACGCTTATGTCAAGGAACAATAGCACAAATCCCTGTTGAGGTTTATCTAGACCAATGAAGAGTCTGTTGAAGAGATCTGTTAGCAGAGTGTCAATGCCATGTTGTGTGCAGAAACCATGTTGATGTTGGTCTAGCGGAGCATGAGCATCTACATGGTCTTGCAGCTGATGTTGTATGATTTCTTTTTATTATTTTGGCCAGAAATGGGATGCTCACAATTGGGTGATAGGAACTCAGGAGGGTCTTGTCCAACAAGGTCTTTTTTATGATAGGTTGTATAGAGACCTGTTTAAGCGCAGGGGGTAGGTATCCATGCGTGAGGGAGGAATGAACTATCTGAAGGATGTTTGAGCAAATTGGTTGCATAGATTTTTTTAGCCATATAACAGGACAGGGGTCGAGAGGTGAGGTTGTGGTATAGATGTTGATAATAATATCTAGAATTTCTCTCTTATTTATTAAGTTGAAGTTGTGCAATAGATGTTTATTGTCTGTGCCATTATTTTGCTGGAGAGGCTCATAGTGTAGTAGCGTTGTTGTGTATTGTTTGTTGTGGAGAAAGTCCGCCATAACTTGAGGGTCGATCTGTATTTTTTCGTCTGTTGTGTCAGCTGTGTTGGGGTCATTGGTCAGTTGGGATACAATTGAGAATAATTTTCTAGAACGGTTGAGTGATTTCATAAGGGTGTTTGTGATGAATTCTTTCTGGGTCTTGTTACATAGGTTGTTGCATTGCTTTTGATAGTTGTGAAGCTGTGTCCTGACTGTGTCTTCTTGCATTCTTTTCCATTTTCTTTCCAGGCATCTAAGTTCTCTTCTGATCAGGTCAAGGGTTTTAGAGATCATGGAGGTCATGAGGATTTTTGGAGTTTTGTGGTGTGTTTTTTGTTGAAGGTTGCAGCACCATTTATTGTCTGATTCCATGAGGCTATGAATGTGTCTAGATTGGTTATGTCTGAGTCCAGTAGTGATGAGGTCTGGTCAAGAAAATGTTCCGCGTTGAAAGCCTTGAATTGATGCTGTTGAGAAATTTTTGGTTGTGTAGCATTGGCTGGTAATTTCAGAGATATAAATGTTGTGGTCTGACTATGATACTGAGTCAATTTGTAGATTTAGGTTTCCCTTATGTAGGTTGTTTGTTACGAATATAAGGTCCAAGATTGATCCTTTGCAATAGGTTGGTGTATCAATTATTTGAGTTAGATGTAGGGATTCCATGGCACTTAGGAATGCATTGGCATGTTTTATGGTAGTTGAGGGGAGGTTGAGGTCCCCCATGAGAATAAAGTGGTTTCTTGTGGCTGTTTGGGAACACGCCTCATCTAGGATTGCTGATAGATCTTCAGTATTAGGAGTGGGTTTCCTATATGTTATGGATATGGTGTATTCTGAGTTGGAGATGGCTAGAAGGTCTAATGTCTGTAATGACTGAGATTTGTTCGGTGAGAAATTCAAAATTTTTTTTCAAGGATCAGTATACCTCCCCCTCTGTTATGTAATCTAGGGCAGCTAAACAACATATATTGAGATGTAGTTAATTGGCTTTGTATGACATTGTCATAATCATTTATTTATTTAATTTATTTATTTATTACAGGCTCTTATATACCGCGCTATTTAGCATCAGTGCGGTTTACAATATAACAAAAGACCAGAGCAACAAGCTATTTGGTTTTACATAGAACAGGCTTTACATAGAACAGGTACGAGAACTTGGATAACATGGGAATATTGTTAACTGAAACTATGTACATGCTGAATGTAAATGTGTATACAGCGGAATTGTTCTAATTTTGATATGAGTCTTGTAGAACAGGATGTAAAAAGGGATGGTCGGTCAGATTGGTGGCTGGATAATATGGTAATATTGTGGGAACAGGTGAGATTTAAGAGCTTTTTTGAACAGAGTCAGATCGGTGATAGCCCGGATCTCAGGTGGTAAGGAGTTCCAGCACTTAGGGGCATAGAGGCTGAAAGCCTTGTTAGAGGTCGCTAGATTGCATTTTGTTGCAGTCTTAGGGATTATTAGTGTGTTTGTAGATGTGGTTCTCCTGGATCTGTTAGGTGGGACAGTCTGAATGATGTCTATTAGTGATGAGGAGGTGATGCCCTTGATGGCCTTGAAGGTGAGTACTAAGGTCTTGAATAGCAGCCTTCCATGGATGGGGAGCCAATGAAGCTGTTTTAGAATTGGCGTTACGTGGTCCCTTCTTGATGCTCCATAGAGGACTCTGGCAGCGGTGTTCATGGGAAGTTGTAAAGGGTTTAAGGTGGACTGAGGGAGGCCTTGAAGAATGGAGTTCGCATAGTCTAGGTGCGGTAAGGATAAAGCTTGGAATATAGTCCGGAAGTCATCTGGATCGAGTAGGGAGCGAAGATGACGGAGTGTTCAGATCTTGAAGTAGATCGCTCTGACTACGTTGGTTATGTGTAATTTCATATCAAGGCGTTGGTCCAGAGTAACCCCAAGGTATCGAATTGAAGGTTTTGTTTGTAGCTCAGCTTCTTTCACCTTTATCTGGGGTGGGGGGGGGGTGAAAAGTGGGTCCCTAGTGTTGAAGAGAACCTCAGTTTTCTTGTGTTGAATACGGAGGTTCTGGGATTGAAGCCATTTAGACACAGCATCAAAACACTTGGTTAGCGGGGACAGATCCATATGAACTGTGGAGAAAGGCATGTACAGGAGGATGTCGTCTGCGTATATTAAGCATTTGACCTTGAAAAACCTGATGATGTTGCAAACGGGCTGTATGTATATGTTGAATAAGAGCGATGATAGGGAGGACCCTTGTGGTATGCCTTGACTCTGATGGAAAGGTGTAGATGTTGCTGCTCCTGAGGTTACATACTGCCATCTCTGCTCTAGGTATGATCTGCACCAATCGAGGGCGGTGCCATTGATGCCCTTTTCTTTTAACCGCCCTATTAAAAGATCGTGATGTACAGAGTCAAAGGCTGCGGCAATGTCTAGGAAGATAAGAACAAAGCCTTGGCGGATGTTGTCGATGCCTGTGATAATGTTGTTGCAGAGGGTGGTAAGGAGAGTTTCTACCCCGTGAAACTCTCTGAAGCCATGCTGGCATTGATCTAGAGGGGAGGCGGTGTCAATATGGTCCTGTATTTGCCTTTGAGCTTCCTTTTCAATTATTTTGGCTAGAAGTGGAATACTGGCTATGGGTCTATAAGATTCAACCTTTTTTGGGTCAAGTTTAGGGTTTTTCAGGAGGGGTCTAATGGAGGTCCTCTTGAGGGCTGATGGGAAGGAACCAGATGTGAAGGATAGATTCATCATTTTAGTGATGATAGGGCTGAGATCACAGCGTAGCTCCTTAATCCAATAGGCTGGGCAGGGGTCAGTTTGTGCAGTAGTTGTGTTGAGGGCAGCAATAGTGTTCTCAATATGTTTCTTAGATGGTGTGAAGAACATGGATAAGTTAGATAGGCAGATGGTGTCTTGAGCAGGGATTGTTGCGATGCTGTCGGTTTGCAGTAGCTTGGATTGTAAGTAGTCAGCGAAAGCTTGTGGGTGAATGAGTTCAGGTTGTTCAGACGAAGGTTCCTTCGAGAATGTCTTGACTAGATTGAAGAGATCACGTGGTTTGTTTAGTGATCTTCTAAGTGTGTCAGTATGGTATTGTTTCATTTTAGCCATGACTGACTCTCTGTGTGTAGCCAGAGAGTCAGTCATGGCTAAAATGGCTAAAATCATTGATCTAGCTTTCCATGATGCACATTACATCCGTGTCTATATGGTGAATATGGTCTGCAGTGGTCTTAATTTTGTTGCGGATAGAGCGGGCGCTGATAAGAGAACATTTGATTGGTTATTCCAGGTGTTTGGTATTGGTGGTTTTCAGCAATGGTCGTTCGGTGTTGATATGTATGAGTCTGCAAGCTTGTTTCATAAGCTGTATTTTATGATGAGTTGTAAGGTGGAGGAAATTTGTTCTGTGAAGAACTTGTATGTTATTGTTCCAAGTATTGATAAGATGGGTAGATTATATGAGAAGAAATGTAGCCAGAAGAATGATCAAGTAGTATATTAGATTACGTATGTGGTGTCATGTTCGGTTGTAAGGTCTTAGCTTACCGTAGCTGGCTTGTTCACTAAGTATCTTGATGATCTGTAGGTGATGTTTGTTTTGTTAGAACGTAGAGTTGTGACCTCTGAGTCTATCCCACTTTACCCTCATCCAATGTGGCAGTTCGAAAATGCTTAACTGCTAATTTCTGCCAAGAAAATATCTGGGTGAGCAGGAACATCCACAGTACTGACATGTGTACTAATCTTAGGGTTAAACAGGCATATTGTTGATCCAAGCTATGAGAGCATGAATGTCACTAAATTGGTCTGTTGTGTGACAGACGTTAACACAGCCTCTGTCCCTGATATAGCTGTGGTGTGATATAGCACTGCAGCCCCTGCAGATGGCATGACAGCAGCTGCAAATTTGGCACCCTTCCATCAAATGTAGGAACCTGGCCTGCTGTGGTGTGCTGTGGTCTGCCTGGGGTGAAATTTGGGGGAGAGAAGCTGGGCTACATGTCTGAACCCTTGTAGTATGGCAACATGACCAAATACTATCAGTATGGGATGAGTCAACTTAAATGCTTGCATGGGATGTCTGAGAGGATCAGTAAAATGCATAGAAAATCATGAATGTGAACAATGACATGGATATTGCCTGCCAAGGGTTGTAAGCAGCCACTCACTGGTCACTGCATAGAGCACATTTACAATCAGGGACCATGTGTTCTGTCAAACTGTCAACTATCAAAATTGAGACAACTGTATGCTACAACCCCTGATGAGTCAACACAGGCTGTGCTCATGAAATGAAGACTGTTGCCCTGGCTCAACAGGTTGATTCTATACCTTTGTTAAGTGTCATGCTGTAATACCCATGTATCATAAGAACATAAGAACATAAGATATGCCATACTGGGTCAGACCAAGGTCCATCAAGCCCAGTATTCTGTTTCCAACAGTGGCCAATCTAGGTCATATGTACCTAGCAGTTTTCCCAAGGGACACAGGTTCCACAATGCTTGTATTGGTTCAAGCATTGATATCCTAGGTCCCTTCTTAATAATGGTTTATGGACCTTTCCTCCAGGAACTTGTCCAAACCTTTTTTAAACCCAGCTACATTAACAGCCTTTACTACATCCTCTGGTAACAAATTCCAGAGTTTGATTACAACTTCCTCTGCTACCACTGTTGTAATGCAACTGCCTAATACACCCAAGGTTGGGAGTTCAAGACTTAACAATGCAAAGCAGAGCTGGTCTACCCATTAGGGAAACCATACATTTGGGTAGGACTGTAGAGCGAGTCATGACTCTAAGCAACAAGTCTTTCAAGTGCCAGCATTTCCCACATTGCGACTGGATCAAAATTGTTGCATGCAGGTGCCCTCATGGCCTGCAGCTGATGCTTCTCAAATAGAATGTCTTGTCATAGGGGGCTAAAAGTTGTGTATGAAGGCCAGAAGTTGGGAGAGACTGGCCCTGAGGGAAAATGCATGTAGCATTTCAAAGCTATTGGTGTGAATAAAACTGATGGTGATTGACAATACTTTGCCTTGGGTGGGAGACTGTATGGATCATGTGTCGTGGTGCTGTGTGCTGGAACTTGCAAACCCTTTACCCCTGCAAAGCATACAGTGGTGCATCTCCTCCATTGAATGATTGCTATTATGCCCCTTCACCCCAGGTGAGATGATGGGTGGGAGTCTGTACTGAAGGCCCACCAAGGATAGAACATTTCTGAATATTACCTCTGATGCCAATATTACATGTGTGCATGTGTTATAAATATGTCTGCCCCACAGTAGCAAATGCTATCTAATACAGGTGTGATGTGTAATGACCAAGGAAGGAAAGAAGGGGAAAGGATTGTACAAATCTAGATGTGAACACCTTACAATGGACTTTGAAGGCCATTGATAGTCTGATAGGAATTGATGTTAATGTAGAGGACACTGCCAAATTGCTGACCATAGTATGTATAGAATATATGATGGTTAGGGATCCTCAGATATAAGTCTGTTCTGTCAAATAGTTTGACAAGCATGGTCAGACTCCCTGTCCTGGGTCTTTGTAGGTCATATGAGTTCCATAATGTTGCCATCATTTAATTCATTGTGTGCCACAAATCCTTGAAACCCTATGGGTCATGTTGTTCTGCAGCAGCTTCCCCACATATTTGCATTAGGTGCTCTAACAAGCAGAAACTTAATGGGACATACATACATACACTGACTGACAAATTAAGTAGGCAATGATGACAGGAGATGAAAGTGACTAATATGTACATGTAGCATGCAAGTGCCAAATGCTCTGCAACCAAATAGGGTCTGGCACATTGGGGATGTTAGCCCAGCAGCTGTACTGTGATATGTCATGGTATCACAAACTCACTCAAATGAATTGACTGCACAGTCATGTTTGTGAAATGAACTGTCTGTCATACTGTGCATATGAAGCAAAGAAAGGATGTGTGAACATGTTTGCAGCTCACCTTCACAGGAGTGGGATGTGGCAGTGTGCAGGTATTATGCACTATCACTGACATATTGAATTCAGGTGTCCTGGACAAATAGCCTGCAGGAGCATGATAAATCAAAATGTGTCGCATGAGCCACCATACAGTCATGCACTCTGCAAGGCAAGGATGCTGTCAATGCCCACTCAGTGTATTGGTGCTATTGGTGTGCTCTGCCATCCAGATGTTTGTGGTGCAGCTTCTCAGTGTGGCAGCTGAGTATAAGGACTCATGCTGGATGAAATGTTGACAGTTTTACATGATCATACAGTTCTAGAAAAGTAGGAGAAAGTTAACACACCTAGACATACCATTCTAGATCCAAAGACTGGTCTTGAATGGATGACCCTATGCTCATACACACACTGGCATTGTGTTTGTAGCCAAAGAGCAGCCATATGGGTTCATCAATCCATGGGGATATATGTGGTCATTGTCAGGATGCATGAGGGCACAAGTTGGGGTATGCCTATTTCTCTTAGATATCTACAGGCTCTGTGTCATACTTGTCTGTCAAGGTATGTTAGGCAGGTGTGGAAGAGGGACATCTTGTTAAGTCTGTATGTTGCATTGCATTGATCTGCTGCTGACTCAACTAACATTCATGTCTTACATATGGGATCTGTCCAGCCAAAGGGGCAGGCCATGATACATGAACACACACAAATTCCAGGCCATGGGTGACCTAGCAGAATGACCAATGCACCCATTTCTTGGTGTGTGCTTGTGGGCCAGTCATGGAATAATCTCATATTTTGTAGACCACAATAACTACTTTAAATTCACATGTGGCTTTGATGGTTGCAACTGACTGAGTAGTCACTTATGGAAAGGTCACCGGTTCAAGCACAAATTATGGTATTCATTTGACAGATGAGAGAGCAGGGGGGTCATTTTAATCCTGACATGGGCTGTAATCATATTGCATAGTATTCCTGCTTCAGTGGCATATCTTTCACCCCACATGCATATATCCACTCAATATGTACAAGTGGGGGCATCCTGATCCCAGGGCCAGCCTATCCACTATGCAAACTAGCCAGGTGCCAGAGTCCACTGATCATAGTAGATAACAAATCCCTCCCTCCCTGCAAGTATGGCACAGCTGCAGCTTCAGGTGGCCTTATTGCAGTTGTGCACATGCAGCTAGTCACAGCATGCTGCTCCTGCCCCCCTCCAGCGTGCTGCTGCCTTAGACCTTGGAAGGAAGGGATCACCATGTGCTCTGCTGTACCTGCTGATGATATGCTTTGCATGCCACTGACAGTGGCAACTGCAGCATCGCACCTGACATGTAGGGACACAGATTTGCACCTAACATCTAGGGACACAGATTTCTTCTGCACCAGGCTGCAGCCGCTCTGACCACCATCCCCACCCTCACACAATGCTGACATGGCAGCATGGTGGCAGTGGGAGTGGCACAAATCCTTTTTGACTATGGCAGCATATATGTGTGCTGTCACTGTCACAGTAGAGTCATACCAGACACCACAGATATACAGACAGCTGCTTTGTCAGCCTAGTGGACCAGCCAGTCCCACTGCATTGCTCATGTGACACCTCTTTTGCCAATTTGGCACCAACAACATAGTGCCCTTTATTAATAAGGCACCATGCTGTTGCTGTTGCATCCGGACGCACATAGGGGATTGCGATTCTTATCCCGCGGGGCATGATTCTGTCCAGCCTGCACGTGCAGGAATGCACCTAGCTAACTCAGTCAGGGCTTTTAAATGGAGCTGCGGCGCCATGGCATCATGTTGCCATTGCACCGTGGCTCTATTTAAAAACCACAATGCCGGCTGCCAAGAAAAAGGGTTTATTTCCCGCAGTCTGACCTCTGATCTAGCCTCCTAAGGCCAGGGTTGGGCTGTGAGGAATAAATCTTGCCCCGCTGCCCCATCTGTGCTCCAACAGCAGAAAAACAAACATCCAGGGAAGTTATTCCACCTCGGAAGTGGAATAGCTTCCCCGGATATTTTGCCAGCCCCAGACATACAATGCCGACATTAGAATTGGCCCTGTACATCCGAGGCCGGTGACTGCCGACTGCCCACTGCCCACCCACTCTCCACCTCCTTGCTGCCCATTTCCCGCCCCATCTAACTTCCCTGCACAACCGGCAGGGAAATTATTTGGGGGTAGGTTAAGCTATGAATAGCAGAGATAGACATCCCATAGGGCCGTCCATCCCTGATATTCGTGGCTCAGAATAACCCCCCAAGGAACTATCTTCCGCATGTTAATCCAGTGTTATCAGCACTTTCCGCAGTGTTAAGTGCTCATGGGTGCCGATAATGCCTGTGAACGGAACCTTTTCTCCCTTACCACTCTTTAGTAAACATACCACTAAGAGATGCCACTTGCTATGTTCAAACAATAAACAAAATATTGCTTTTCAATCAAGGGGGTCACCCCAGTAAAAATGATATATGGTGAAATCAAAATGAAAATATATTAAGGGCACTTATGGGGGTATGTTTACAAAGCTGGTTAATGGTTTACCCAGGCTATCTGCAAATACATCCCATGTTATTCAATGGGACCTACTTGCAGATAGACCAGGTTATCTGTTAGCCTAGATTAGTAAACATACCCCATAATGGAAACATACCCCACAAGGTACTTAGGTAGTTCAAATTTAATCATGGCTCCAAAACACCATCGTTCTGTTTCTTATTTAAAATCTGTGTCTTCACAAAAATCACTACTTTAATGTAATAAAGTCAGTGCTGTATTTCAATGTCCATCTATCATTATGCACATTATAAAAAAAGAGCAATCATGAAAAATATTTTTTTCACTTATCTTAAAGCTTGCAGAGCATCCCAATGTCCAAAAGATTTTGCCATCAAATGAAATGCCCAAACAATACAAATAATAAAAACCCGATGTCAGATATGGACAGTACAGCAATTCAGCAGTCTTTGCCAGCTTCAGGGGAATTTATGGTTTTTCCAACAGGACTAAAGCTCAGAACATTTCTCCTCAAGTACAAATCAAAAAAATTCACCATTTTAAACACCTCAATTATGTAATAAAATAAGAAACATTTAAAGGTCTACCAGCACACATATAGGAACTTATCACCACAAAACATTAAAAATACTAAATAAATAAGCACATCAATGCGGGGCCCTTTTACTAAAATGAGATAGCCAGTTAATGTGCATTTTCATGTGTGGTAATTGTGGGCTAGGTCCCGAGGTAACTGTTACCATGGGGTCATGACAGCAATTGCATTCTGATTCATGTACTAACTGCCACTTATGCATTAGGCTGCTGATAGGCCAAGGTAGAGATGGAGAGTGAGAGCACAATTCATTTACACCAGGGGACATGCTGTCAATTTTGGCATTAGTGCTGATGTGCCCAGAGCTGACGCTACCATTAGGTGAAATAGGTGGTTGCCTAGTGCCAGCCCTCCAGGAGCATCAATTGATGCAGCTACTGCCCCTCTCCAGGGCCTGCAGTGGTGGCAATGACTATAAAATCGATATGCCATGGTTTCACTCGTTTACTAGTTGCCACTTCTGCTCCCCATTCAATACAAACTTCTGGTTTGAGTGGAGGAGTAGCCTAATGCAGTACAGCAGTGGCTTGGTAGGTTTTATTCCCATTGGCATTCTTTGTGGCCTTGGAAGAAATTCCTTGGCAATCTGGTCACACCTTGCCAAGAAAAGACAAGGTTGGGTCGCCAGGAGTCAGCATTGACTCAATGACACACGCATTGCTCAATGCATTGCATTACTCAATGCATTGCATTACTCCATGGTAATCTCCATTATTTTTCTCTTGAAGTAGCTACAATGTTCAGTCATTTTTATTTTGACCATCTTCTTGTTTTTTCCATGCATAAAAGACAACATGGCACATGGGGGTGGAGGGGAGAGAGGAGGCTCAATCGTTAATGGTGACAAGTCAGCAGAAACTACTGTAATTGCTCTTGTTTGGAAAATATCATGTGACATCAAAACTGGCCAGCAAGTATAACTGATATTTTTATGCTCTTTGTCAGTGGTGAAATATATTATATACATGTGACCCGTTCTTTATCTGAATCAATTTGACATGTCTGCAGTAAGCTCACTCTCCTAAAAAAACCTCAAAAACTACTGAGTATAGCAACTAATCCAATAAAAAAATATACTACTCAGACTCACGCCAAAAACTAAATCCAATTGTTTTTTATCTTTTTACTTTTTTCTTCTTTTTACATTTGTAAAATGGTAATAAAAAGACCTCAGTATAGTTAAGGAGCTTTATATTGTTGGCTTCTCATCTCTGTACCTACTCGTTTATACTCATATCATAGCTCATCAAGGGTCATAAGAAACATCCCAGAAAAACGGTGAGACAAATGCTCTGAGAATAAGCTCAAACATGGTGAAAATAGTGCACATTTATAAGCATGTTTAATGCATACAATGGAGTAACTCCATTTTAAAAACCAGGCTTTCATATTGATTATTATTTTTTATATTTATTCATGACTGAAGCGGCAAAGTCTAGAAAGTTATCCCGGGGTAAGATGCACTTAAAAGTACCTAGCATAAAGAAAAACTTAACAAGCTGTTCTTACGAGTGGAGTTTTCAGAAAAGAGTGATTTTTTTGTTTATTTTATGGGTATAAGTAAGTGTTAAATCGCAAAAATCCCAGAATAGAATGTATATCACATACTGAAGAAAAAATATGTTAGGATCATATACGTTTAACCATGTATGGAATGCTATGAGTTGTTCTTTTGACCTATTGCTAATTATAAAAATATCATCCATGAACTGCTTCCAAAGAAACAATTAAACAATTATGATTTGTAAATGAGATACTCTTCTTTTTAAGAAAAAAAAATCCTAAAAATGAAAAAAAAAATTTAAAAAGTGCAAAATAAATAAGTTGGAATACAAAATCTATAGCAAGATGTGCAGCCAAGTAATTCTTCAAAGTAGATCTAATAATTTAGAATGCTGCCCCCTGTGGTACATTTGTATAAAGTGCCTCATGTCTATAATTTCTAAAATGAAGAAGCCCTTGAAATGAGAAAGAACAATTTCTGATAATATATGAATCATACGAGTTGAAACACGAATGTTTGACTCTGATTGCTTTAAGATTTTTAGTTCTGTTGGTGAAACCATAAATTACTCTGAACCATCCTGCTCATGGTTGGAATCCACTAGTAACTCATCCTTTTATATACTAGCCCTCCTGCTATGGAACTCAATTCCTAAATACCTGAGATTTCAGACTTCTTTTGCCAATTTAAAGCCTGCTTCAAGGTGCTATTCTTTTTCATTTATTTTGTCAACTGCTGTAAACTGAAAATAAACATAAACATAAACATCTAAGATTGCCCAAATGTGGAACGTATAGGGTTGATGTTATTTGCACTGTTTAAGCATTTTATTTGCTATCAAAACATTTGGACACTGGGATGTTGTGAAACCTAAAATCATATTTTTTCATGATCACTGCTTTAGTTATAATTTTGTAAAGTGCTTTTGGGTTTATTTGACTCATGGTGACCCTCTGAATAGTCATCCTAAAACTGTTTAGTCAGGTAGCTACAAGTTCATAAATTGATGCCCAAAGCTGCTTTTATTTTATTGATCCATTGCATTGCTGGTCTTCCTCTTTTGCATTGACCTTCAACCTTGCCAAGCATCTAATGATCTTTCTCTTTATGCCAAACTGGAAGTCTGCATTAGAGGGGGCATAAGAGGCTGCATCATGGTTCTCTTGAGATTGTTGCTGCTACTGGCACTGGAGAGAGGAGGCAGTGATGGCAGTGGGGGTAGGGGTAGGGCTACAGGGGAGTAGAAGGATAAAGGAGCCCAACTAGGATGCCTCCAATCAGGGGCGGCCCAAGGGGGGTGTGGGGCCATGTGTGGAGACTCGGTGTGGGGCCTCATTTGCATAAGGGGCCTCATTTGCATAATGTTACCATACACTAACTTTTAGTAAACATGCCTCTGAATGAGTGTATGGATAAAGAAAGACTAAAAGATTTCTACATTACTATAATCTAGTGCCAACTGACAGGCACATTAGGAACTACTACAAACACTGCCCATTTAGAGCCCATAGCAAACCCGCCGTATCCTAACAGCACTACCAGGACTCACAAAGCCCCATACTATACGTATCAAAAGGCAGCACTGAAAATATTAAACCAATACATTTCAGAGAATAACAATACATGTCCTACTGGGGAAAAAGAACAAGTGGCAATGTCAAATAGGAATTACATAAACAGAATACCTCAGCTCAGTTACACATGCAGAACATAGACCATCACCAAACAAGGAATCACAATTTAGAAACAGGAAAACAATAATTAAAATGGGAACCCCAAAAGCCAAACTTGAAATGTACCTATTGAGTGAATCTAAAGTAAATGATATCCTAATATTGAATTGTTGAATTTTTTGTCAGAAGTTTTTGCCATGAGAGATTCCTCCCTCCTGAAGCGTGACTTCCCTTTTAATTACTATTGTGGTAACCTAACCACCGTATAAAATACTGTGAGGTAATCGCATTCAAACCTGATGCTACATCACAATCACAACCATGTTTAAAGTTCCATACTGCAGATCTCAACGAACACAGCACTGCGTTTAGAGCCGCGCACTTCTTTCTGGCAATGCCTCAACGCTTAAACATCTGCTAACATTCATACTCATCTGAGTTAATGTGTCCAGCCCAGAAAGTATCGAATTCCCATCCTTTCACCGAGCTGTTCTTCTTCTTTCAGCTCATTATATCAACAAAATTCCTTCTTCTCCTGAGCCGGGCACCTCCATTGTTACAGTCACACTTATTGATCAAAATCTAAAGCACAGCGAAAAGTTTTTAAGGGTCTCCAACTACCCGCCCTTATGACATCAGACTAGACTCATCCAATCGAGTTCTAAGTTCAACCCCTTCGGTTCTAAACAGCCAATCCGAAAAATCCAGCTTTGTTCTAACCACTGGAGCCGTTGCTCTCTATCCCCCCCTCTGGGTGTTAGTGGAACATGATCAATGATTCGCCAATGAAAATCAGAGAATGAATGTTTCAATTCTATGCAGTGTTGTACCAAAGGAGCTGAAATTAACGAATTCCGTATTCTAGACGCATGCTCCTGTAAACGGAGTTTTACCTTCCTAATTGTCCGTCCAACATATACCTTTGTACAAGGACAAACCAAAATATAAACCACATAAGATGTAGAACATGTAGTTAACCATTTGGATGTCTGTTTTATAGTAGTGTTGGGAATAGACCATTCCCTGCCTTCAATGGTCTGCTGGAAAAGATCACAAGACGAACCTTTAGAGCACACAAAATGTCCTGTCAAAGAATCCTCTGATGCTTGCGTTGAACTAATCTGTGTATTGCTTATCAAATTACCTATATTAGGGCCCCTAGTGTATGCTATCCGCAAAGGTTTCTGAAAGCATGAGTGAAGAGCTAAAATATGCCAATGCTTCTTAAGAATGGTTCTGATTTTTGAGATGTTAGCCATATAAGGTAATATGCCTGTTATAAAATCCTCTTCAGTCTGTTTTTTCACCGGATCTCTTAGCCACTCTCTATGGGTGTAACGTGCCCTTATAAGGGCTTGTTTCACAATAGAGATAGGGTAGCCCCTATGCAGTAATCTTAATTTCAAATCCTGTGCATGATGTTCAAATTCTTGAATAGAGCTACAAATACATCGGAGGCGTAGAAACTGTCCATAAGGTAATCCATGCTTCAAAGCAGGAGGATGAAAACTTGAGTACTGTAAAAGAGTATTTCTTTGTACTGATTTTCTATAAAGAGTTGAACATAGACGAGACCCCTGTTTGAAGATTTTTACATCCAAAAACTCTAATTCCTGTGTATGAAAATGTAATGTAAAAGATAGATTCTCTTTTTGAACATTCAGCCAATCTATAAAAGCTTGTAGGGCTTCTTCAGTGTCATTCCAAAGAAAGAAAATATTGTCCAAAAATCTGACCCACAGACCAATCTTGGAATACCATTCAGAAGGAAAAATTACATTAATCTCAAAATCAGCTAAATAAAGTGTAGCGATTGAAGGGGCCACAGTTGCAATGCCATGAATCTGGTAAAAAACTTCTCCCTCAAACTGAAACATTTTTTTAGTCAGAACCAATGACAACATTTGTAGAAAAAATTCCTTTGGTAACCGGGAGGGTAAAGATACCTCTAATTTCCTTATTACTTCCAAAGCCTCCTCCTGAGCTATATTAGTGTATAGAGCTACCACATCTAAAGATACCAAAATTGCATCGTCAATGGGTTGTGTAACCGAATCCACTTTCTCCAAAAAATGAGATGTATCACGTATATAAGAGATAACCCGTTGTGCACAAGGTCTCAAAAATATGTCACAGAATTGGGAAAGTGGTTCCAGCATGGAACCTCTACAAGATACAATGGGCCTCCCTGGTGGGTTTGTAAGAGATTTATGTATTTTAGGCACCGTATAAAAATTTGGAATCAATGGATGTTTTGGTGTCAAAAAATTGAATTCTTTTTTTGTTAACCAACCCCGGTCTACGCCCTCTTGTATCAGATTCCTAATCCTAGCCCGTACTTCTATTGATGAATCGTTATCTAAAGGTTGATAAAAATTCTGATCATTCAATTGAGTTCGGGCAATTCTTGAATATTGTTCCACCTATTGTATTACTGTTGCACCCCCTTTATCTGCTCTCTTAACAATAATATTCGGGGTTTGACGTAATTCTTTTAATGCACAGTGATAAACATCTCGGGTGTCCCATTAACAGAGGCTCAAGAAATAGTATTGAACAAAGGGCTATCATTCGTCCCATGGGTTCAATATCAACCTTTTCAGGTTCGAATTGCATTCCAAAAATTATTTCGAAAATTGCGAGACATTCATTTTTGTGCCTCAAACCCACTAACGGAGAGGACGCGGGCAGGGTCCCGGAGGACGACGGTAACCGGGTGACTGGCCCAGTGCCGGGACCCTGCTAGATGGGATTTAGGTGGGGGGTGGGCAGAGGTGACGTTTCGCTGTTGACGCGATTGGCGTCATTTGAAATCATTGGCTCCGCGGTACGTGAAGTGCGGAGCCAATGAAAAGAAGCCTCTGACCAAGGGTTTTAAAAGGGGGGGTTGCCGGTAAATGGCCTTTTCTTGTGGCAGGAGTGCGGCGGATCAGCTTTCGGGAGTGTGGCGGATCAGCTTTTCAATTTCTGCGGTGTGGCCTGGGGGCGGCATGAGGCTGAGTTCGGCGGCGCATGGCAGGAGAGGCTTCGTGAGCCAGTCGGGCAGTGAGGCGCAGAGACGGTGCGGTGCACTGCAGCGGAGAGGCAGACATCGCCATGTGCTGAATTCGGCGGCGCACGGCGAGAGAGGCTTCGTGAGGCAGTCGGGTGGTGAGGCGCAGAGACAGTGCGGTGGGCTTTGGCTGTCTGGCAGTCAACGCCACGTGCGGAGGCCCGAGCAGGATTCATCGGGGTTGACTGCGGCAGGGTGAGTCTTGTGAGCAGGGCTTAGAACAGTGCTAAAAGGGGTTTGCCTTGTGGTGAGCTGTGCAGGAGACAGAGGATAAAATAAAAAAAAAAATTAAAAAAGAGGACACCACACCGTTCATTATTGTCTTCTCAGTCTGTGCCCTGGGTAGAGGTCTGTGTGGGGGCCGCGTTCTTGAGGCTGAGTAATTAAAAAAAAAAAAAAAAAACACAGCACTGTTGAATCTTTTCTTCTCAGTCTTGCCTGGGGGTGAGGTCCAGGTTGGGGCCCGTTTTCGTCAGCGGGGAATAAGAAGTCAGGGTTTGGAGGATGTCTCGTGGATGGGTGAGAGCTGGAGCAAGGGGATCTGGGAAGAAAAGGGGGGGGGACGGGCTCAAGCTGCACATGGCCGCATGGCAGCGGAAGAGCTGTCTGGGGTTGGGGGGGATTGCTGTGGAGGGTGAGAGCCATAGTGTTGGGCGGGGGCGCCCCGGGTCCTCGCGTGCAGGTCGTCCGAGAGCAGATGGTTCTCTGAGTGGGCGGGGGCGGCTTCCAGCTGTGAGGGATAAAAGGGGTTCAGGGCCCAGAGGGCGGGGATCCAGCAGGCAGGGTCAGCGGAGGGCTGGTAGTACAGTAGGCAGGTCTGAGGTGGGGCCCGGGCTTGAGGAGGAGCATGGCACTGGCATGGGGGGGTGAGGGGCTGTAGTGAACCAAGGGGATGAACCGGCTTTCTTCACTGGTTCCCATGATAGATGGAGGGGAGAAGGAGGATTGGTGCCTATGGCGGGGTTAGCGGGTTCACATAATTTGGGAGGGAGCAATCTGGGTTGGCAAACAGGCCTTGCGGGCTTTGGGGCATGGGGTGGGCAGCCGACCTGGGCACATTGGCTGGGAGATGGTCAAGGTTCTTCCAGAGCTGAATGGTTGGATGCTTGGCAACCTGTACGGCCTCCTGCTGCTTCCCCCCCCCCTCTTTCTCTGGTTATGTCTTCACAGGCTCCAGCGATGAATCTGCCGGCATCTGCTCGTGATACCGCTGCTTATAACGAAGCAGGCGGGCATCGGACAGCTGTACACACGGAACCGGATAATGCGGTCAGGCAGAGGCGGCTGTCAGTGGGGAGCGTATCAAGAGACGAGGATGGTCGGCGGCAGCATGAGGAGCTCGGAGTGGCAGACAGGAGTCCTTCTGCGGCGGGAGCGGCGGCGGCAGGTGAGTTGCAGGAGGCTTCAATGGAGGGGTTAGTTAAGGGGAAGGAAAAAAGAAAGGGAAAAAGGAGTAAGAAGCGACGGCATTCCTGTAGAAGGCGTCGTAGGTCGAGTTCGTCGGCATCGTCGTCGTCGTTCTCGGATTCGTCGTCATCGTCGTCTTCGTCTGAGGAGGGTAGGCTTCCAGGTAAGCCAGTTACAGGCGTGCCGGGCGCGAGACATGCACGCGAGGCTCCAGCTGCGGTGGCTATATCAGAGTTATGGGAGGGGGTGCCGAAAAGGTTGCGACAAAAAATTAAGAAGCGTCGTTATATTGATATTTTCCGACTGCTAGAGGGCCGGAAAAGTTCGGGGGAGAGTAGGAAGAAGCGGAAGGAGGACGAAAAAGCGGGGCGTGTCAAGAAAGTTTCTCGGAATGTGGTGAACTGGACTCGAGCCTTTTTGCGTCTGGCGAGTGTTTGGGGTCAGCATCATCCGGGACATTATGAGATGTTATTATCGTATGCTGATGCCATTCTTGAGGTGTCACAGACGCATGAAGGGTGGGCATGGTTAAACTATGACGAAAAATTCCGGGACAAGATGGAGGAGAATAGATGGGTGTCCTGGGGCACCCAGGATATTAACTTGTGGTTGACCCAGATGTCGGCCAGAGCGGGTGGCTTGGGTGGAGTCAAAGGTTCGGTGAGTGTTAATGCCGGCTTGGGGCGTTCCTTTCGTGGTGGAGGAAGCGTCGGGCAGCCGCGGGCGGTCGGCAGTGGAGCTGGGGATGTCTGTTGGAGGTTCAACAAGACCGTGTGTCCTTTCCCCGATTGCAAATTTAGACACGTGTGCTCCATCTGCGGTGGAGCCCACCCTGCCACAAAGTGCCTTAAAAAAGGGGCCTCTCTGGCCCCAGTGACTGTCGCGAAACAATGAGGTGCTGTTGGGCCTGGCACCCACTCCGATTAAGGTGGCGGTGCTGCAAGGATGGTTGGCCCAATACCCTCGGAAAAGAGATAGGGTGGTTTTGTCCTCAGGTTTTCAGTTTGGTTTTGTGATTCCGGTTTGTGGACAGGTAGCAGGGATGCGGACGAGGAATTCGCCTTCAGTGCGGCGTCTCTCAACTATTGTGCGTGAGAAGTTAGCCGGGGAGTTGCAGCGGGGTAGAATTGCGGGTCCATTTTCGGTGCCGCCATTCGCAGGGATGGTGATTTCGCCATTGGGGATAATACCTAAGAAGGAGCTGGGGAAATTCCAGTTGATACATAACTTGTCATGTCTTCTAGGCGAGTCGGTCAATGACCTCATCCCGCGTGACTTGTGTATGGTCAGATACGCGTCATTCGATAAGGCAGTTGAGTTAGTGAGGAAAGCGGGTCATCGGGCGGAAATGGCGAAGGTGGATATTGAATCCGCGTTTAGGTTGTTACCAGGGCACCCGGACTCCTTTTATTTATTAGGTTTTCGTTTCGAAGAAGGCATTTATTTTGATAAGTGCATGCCCATGGGCTGTTCGGTGTCTTGTGCCTACTTTGAGAAATTCAGTACCTTCCTACAGTGGGCCTTAGAGAGCAAGGTACGTAATGCGAACGTGGTGCACTATCTGGATGATTTTCTGTTTGTGGGGTCGGCACTCTCGGGGGACTGCCAGAAGTTTCTGGCCGGTTTTATGGCGTTATCGCAAGAATTGGGTGTGCCGCTCGCAGCAGGCAAGTCGGAGGGCCCTACTACGAGGATCACGTTTCTCGGGGTAGAGCAGGATTCCGAGCTCATGGTGGCATGTCTTCCGCTAGAGAAGGTCAGGCGGTTGCGCGTTTTGGTGGCCAATGTTTTGCTGTCATCGAAATTGACTTTAAAGGAGATGCAAGTGTTGATAGGCTCATTAAATTTTGCTTGTAGGGTGATTCCGATGGGAAGAGTATTCTTGCGTCGTTTAGCAGCGGCAACGGCGGGGGTTCGCCGGCCGCATCACCATATTACGATCTCGGCGGCGCTCAAGGCAGTTTTGAAGATATGGGAGGTGTTTCTAGCAGAATTCAATGGGACTATGGTGTTGATGGAGGCAGAGGTTACTAGTGTGGAGTTGCAATTGCATACGGATGCGGCAGGGGGCTTGGGTTTGGGTATTTATTTTGGTGGGTCATGGTGCGCGGAGCAGTGGCCTCAGGAATGGCATGAGTCGCGTCTCACCAGTAACATAGCTTTTTTGGAGCTGTTTCCCATGTTAGTGGCATTGGAGTTGTGGCCGGATAGATTTCGCAATCGAAAGGTGGTATGGTGGTGTGATAATGAGGCAGTGGTGAGTGTGGTGAATCATTATACGCCGCGTTGTCTTCAGGTAGCGAATCTGATGAGGGAAGTGGTGTTAGCATGCTTACGTTTGAATGTGTCGATAAGGGCTAGACATATACCTGGACACACTAACGAGATTGCCAATGCTCTTTCCCGTTTCAAGTGGGACCTCTTTCGGAGACTGGCACCAGAAGCGGATGCAGAAGGATGTGGGGTCCCTTGGAAGTTATGGAATCTTGGCCAGCAGTGATGAAGGACTTGCTGCGGAGATCGATCGCTCCTGGAACGTGGGCAGCGTATCTACGAGGTTGTGCACAAGTGGTGTCCTTTCTGGATAGCACGGGATGGAGTGGTGGAGCGTTGACCGCTCAGCTCCTGGGCCAGTATGTAGTTTGGGCTAAGGAGCGAGGGTTTGCTCGAGCTTCGGTGCGCAGCCACTTAGCGGGATTTTCATTTTTCACGAAAGCAGTGGGTTGGGAATTCCCGGTAGACGGATTCCTTGCCCGGAAGCTTCTGCAAGGTTGGGGGCGGGTGGAGCTGATGCCTCCGGATGCACGGAGGCCGATAACGCATGACTTGTTGGTGGCTGTGTCCCCGTATGAGGCTGTGCTATTTCAGATGGTATTTTGTCTGGCATTCTTTGGTGCTTTTAGGATGGGGGAATTGGTTCCGAACTCGAGCAAGGCGGGGGTGGATGGGGTGGTTCAACGGCAACATGTTTGCCTAGAGGGGGGTCAGCTAAGAGTCTTATTGGGGAGGTCTAAGACGGATCCGCAAGGTAAAGGCTTGTGGGTGCGTTTGAGCAGGATCGGGGGTGTGTCCACGTGCCCGGTTGCTACAATGCGGGAGTACTTACGGGTGCGCCCGGCCGTGGAAGGAGTATTGTTCATCCATGAGAATGAACAATTCTTGAGCCGTTTTCAGGTCTCAGCTGTATTGAGGATGGCGCTGAAGGTTGTGGGTGAATGCTCAGATCAGTTTGCTGCGCATTCTTTTCACATAGGTGCGGCCACCAGTGCCGCTGCAGCTGGATTGTCGGAGCAGGAAATACAGAATATTGGAAGATGGCGGTCGCGGGCGTTCCGGGGTTATGTTCGCTTATGATAAGGGGAGCGGGTTTTTTATGTGAAGGATTGACTGTTATTTTCTTTTGCAGATGTGGACAAGGATGCCCAGAGTTGTTGGCTGTTTGGGCATTCATTCGTTTTCTGGGCTGGTCGGCGAGCGGCTGTGAGGCCTTTGGGGCCTAATCTAGGACTTGATCCGGCTCGGGTGTCGATACTATGGCTGGGCGAGCGAGGTCTGAGGTGGACGCAACTCCTGCCTTTGCTACAGCACCATGATCGAGGACAGCCCAGGCCGAGGGTGATTCTGTTGCATCTAGGAGGCAATGACCTGACAGCGTGGACATGCAAGCAGCTCATCAGAGCAGTGAAGAGGGATTTGGCGATGGTGCTTCGCATGTTCCCGGGGGTTGTATTAATTTGGTCTGATATTATTCCAAGGCCTGTTTGCTGGACCCAGCGGCGTTGGTCGCGGGGTCTTACAAAAATAAATCGACAAATTGGGCGTTGGATATGTGAGCAGGGTGGGATTCAGATTTTACATCCATGGGTTGAGGTTACTTGTGCTGGGTTGTACCGGCAAGATGGTGTACATCTGTCCCCTGTGGGTGTCGATTTGCTTTTGAATGACTGGCAAGAGGCCTTGGAAGGGGTAGTCCAGAGGAGGGCCGACTGGTGGGGGGGCGGCACAGGGTCAGTAATTGGACCTGTGCCGGTGGCGTGATCCCGGAGGTCTCCGGGGTCCGGAGCCTTTAGGACATATGTGGGCGGGGGCGGGGTGCCCCCGACCCATATAAGCCCTGGCTGGCCTTTGCTATTCACATGGCGAGGTCGGGGAAAGGGCGGTAGGAAGTGGCCGGTGGCAGGACACGGCCGAAGCGGATGCAAGGTCACTTTGCTAGTTTTATGGCTGGTGAGGAATTGCTCCACTGTTGGGAGATTGTTAAGGGGGTTGTTTTGGTTTGTAATGTTCAATTGTTTGCAAATATAATAAAGCTGCGACCAGTTGGTTTCCCATAAAAAGTGTCTTGTGTATTTGTTGGGTGGATAAATGGGGGTGGGGGTTGAACTGGAGGGGTAGGCGCCGGGTCCAACTACCTCGGTTACGGAGAGGACACGGGCAGGGTCCCGGAGGACGATGGTAACCGGGTGACTGGCCCGGTGCTGGGACCCTGCTAGATGGGATTTAGGTGGGGGGCGGGCAGAGGTGATGTTTCGCTGTTGACGCGATTGGCGTCATTTGAATTCATTGGCTCCGCGGTACGTGAAGTGCGGAGCCAATGAAAAGAAGCCTCTTACCAAGGGTTTTAAAAGGGGGGGTTTGCCGGTAAACGGCCTTTTCTTGTGGCGGGAGTGCGGCGGATCAGCTTCCATCCCTCCCTCCCCTGTTAAGGGAAGAGCGGTTGGGTATTTAGGGGTGTTGCAGCGTGGGGGGGTGATGGCGGGATCCCGGAGGTCTCCGGGGTCTGGAGCCTTTAGGACATATGTGGGCGGGGGCGGGGTGTCCCGACCCGGATAAGCCCTGGCTGGCCTTTGCTATTCACATGGCGAGGTCGGGGAAAGGGCGGTAGGAAGTGGCCGGTGGCAGGACACGGCCGAAGCGGATGCAAGGTCACTTTGCTAGTTGTATGGCTGGTGAGGAATTGCTCCGCTGTTGGGAGATTGTTAAGGGGGTTGTTTTGGTTTGTAATGTTCAATTGTTTGCAAATATAATAAAGCTGCGACCAGTTGGTTTCCCATAAAAAGTGTCTTGTGTATTTGTTGGGTGGATAAATGGGGGTGGGGGTTGAACTGGAGGGGTAGGCGCCGGGTCCGTCTACCTCGGTTACACCAGATATATCAGTAGTTCGACCACCATCTAAATGGATTCCTGGAGGTGAAATAGATCCATTCATTTCAACGTTCCAGCAATTGGTTTTACAATATTTGCATCAGATGGAGTTAGCTTCCCCCAATAATAGAGCACATAATACAGCTAATAATTTGATGAAATCTCAATGGCAAGCATTAAAAGAATTACGTCAAACCCCGAATATTATTGTTAAGAGAGCAGATAAAGGGGGTGCAACAGTAATACAATCGGTGGAACAATATTCAAGAATTGCCCGAACTCAATTGAATGATCAGAATTTTTATCAACCTTTAGATAATGATCCATCAATAGAAGTACGGGCTAGGATTAGGAATCTGATACAAGAGGCCGTAGACCGGGGTTGGTTAACAAAAGAAGAATTCAATTTTTTGACACCAAAACATCCATTGATTCCAAATTTTTATACGGTGCCTAAAATACATAAATCTCTTACAAACCCACCAGGGAGGCCCATTGTATCTTGTAGAGGTTCCATGCTGGAACCACTTTCCCAATTCTGTGACATATTTTTGAAACCTTGTGCACAATGGGTTATCTCTTATATACGTGATACATCTCATTTTTTGGAGAAAGTGGATTCGGTTACACAACCCATTGACGGTGCAATTTTGGTATCTTTAGATGTGGTAGCTCTATACACTAATATAGCTCAGGAGGAGGCTTTGGAAGTAATAAGGAAATTAGAGGTATCTTTACCCTCCCGGTTACCAAAGGAATTTTTTCTACAAATGTTGTCATTGGTTCTGACTAAAAATAATTTTCAGTTTGAGGGAGAATTTTTTTTTACCAGATTCATGGCATTGCAATGGGGACCACTGTGGCCGCTTCAATCGCTACACTTTATTTAGCTGATTTTGAGATGAATGTAATTTTTCCTTCTGAATGGTATTCCAAGATTGGTCTGTGGGTCAGATTTTTGGACGATATTTTCTTTCTTTGGAATGACACTGAAGAAGCCCTACAAGCTTTTATAGATTGGCTGAATGTTCAAAAAGAGAATCTATCTTTTACATTACATTTTCATACACAGGAATTAGAGTTTTTGGATGTAAAAATCTTCAAACAGGGGTCTCGTCTATGTTCAACTCTTTATAGAAAATCAGTACAAAGAAATACTCTTTTACAGTACTCAAGTTTTCATCCTCCTGCTTTGAAGCGTGGATTACCTTACGGACAGTTTCTACGCCTCCGATGTATTTGTAGCTCTATTCAAGAATTTGAACATCATGCACAGGATTTGAAATTAAGATTACTGCATAGGGGCTACCCTATCTCTATTGTGAAACAAGCCCTTATAAGGGCACGTTACACCCATAGAGAGTGGCTAAGAGATCCGGTGAAAAAACAGACTGAAGAGGATTTTATAACAGGCATATTACTTATATGGCTAACATCTCAAAAATCAGAACCATTCTTAAGAAGCATTGGCATATTTTAGCTCTTCACTCATGCTTTCAGAAACCTTTGCGGATAGCATACACTAGGGGCCCTAATATAGGTAATTTGATAAGCAATACACAGATTAGATCAACGCAAGCATCAGAGGATTCCTTGACAGGACATTTTGTGTGCTCTAAAGGTTCGTCTTGTGATCTTTGCCAGCAGACCATTGAAGGCAGGGAATGGTCTATTCCCAACACTACTATAAAACAGACATCCAAATGGTTAACTACATGTTCTACATCTTATGTGGTTTATATTTTGGTTTGTCCTTATACAAAGGTATATGTTGGACGGACCATTAGGAAGGTAAAACTCCGTTTACAGGAGCATGCGTCTAGAATACGGAATTCGGTAATTTCAGCTCCTTTGGTACAACACTGCATAGAATTGAAACATTCATTCTCTGATTTTCATTGGCGAATCATTGATCATGTTCCACTAACTCCCAGAGAGCCCCCCTCTCTGGGAGTTAGTGGAACATGATCAATGGTTCGCAACGGCTCCAGTGGTTAGAACAAAGCTGGATTTTTCAGATTGGCTGTTTAGAACCGAAGGGGTTGGACTTAGAACTCGATTGGATGAGTCTAGTCTGATGTCATAAGGGCGGGTAGTTGGAGGCCCTTAAAAACCTTTCGCTGTGCTTTAGATTTTGATCAATAAGTGTGACTGTAACAATGGAGGTGCCCGGCTCAGGAGAAGAAGGAATTTTGTTGATATAATGAGCTGAAAGAAGAAGAACAGCTCGGTGAAAGGATGGGAATTCGATACTTTCTGGGCTGGACACATTAACTCAGATGAGTATGAATGTTAGCAGATGTTTAAGCGTTGAGGCAGAGCCGGAAAGAAGTGCGCGGCTCTAAACGCAGTGCTGTGTTCGTTGAGATCTGCAGTATGGAACTTTAAACATGGTTGTGATTGTGAAGTAGCATCAGGTTTGAATGTGATTACCTCACAGTATTTTATACGGTGGTTAGGTTACCACAATAGTAATTAAAAGGGAAGTCACGCTTCAGGAGGGAGGAATCTCTCATGGGAAAAACATCTGACAAAAAATTCAAAAATTCAATATTAGGATATCAGTTACTTTAGATTCACTCAATAGGTAAGATAAGGTGTAGATAAGAGAGTGAAGGGTGGGTGATTATTTAGTTTAAACTTGAAATGTACAACAACACTATAGAAATAAAACTATAAATTAATTTCTTTGTGTACTAAACAAAGCACAGGCGTTAATTATGTATATTTTCCAGAGCTGACATATTTCAGTTAATAAATTCAAAATAAAGAGATATTTTTCTACCTTTTGTGCATTTTTTTTTAGTTGCAATTGCTCCAGCCACTTTCTTCTGGTTTCTTCGGGTCTTCTGCTAACTCTCCATCGTCTGCTGTCCATTTGTCCTTTCTTCTCTTCTTCTAGTTTTTTTTTCCATTGTCTCTCTACATCTGCTTTAACATACTAATCTTTCTCCTTCTGCTCTTTCCTCATTCCTTTTTCATCCACTCAAATTTTACCCCTCCATCCTCAAGCCCCACTTACTCTCCCGATACCCGGCCAATTGTAGATTTTTCTTCCCTCCCACACAAAATATTTTTCCCCTCTTCATTTCACTCTCCCAGCCCCATCCCATTCTAATCCTCCCCCAACATCAGCTCCCTTTGAGTTCCAGCCCCACCCAGCATCCGCTCCCTTCTAGTCCCAGCCCATTTCCAGTCCTAGCCCCCCATCAGCCCATTTCCAATTCTATCCTAGCCCCACCATCAGCCCATTTCCAGTCCTAGTTCTCCATCCATTTCCAGTCCTATCCGAGTCCCTCCATCAGCTCATTTCCAATCCCAGCCCCCCATCAGCCCATTTCTAGTCCTTTCCTAGCCCCACCATCAGCCCATGTCAAATCCTAGCTCCCCTCCACTCATCCCATTTCCAATCCAAGCCCCCATGAGCCTACTTCCAGTTCTAGCCCCTTCATGAGTCCATTTTAATCCAAACTCCCACCACAGCCCATTTCCAGTCCTATCTTAACCCCTCCATCAGCCCATTTCCTGTCCTAGCTCCCCATACCTACTCAGACCATTTTCAGTCCTAGCTCCCACCCCTTACAGCCCATTTCCATTCCAAGCCCCCCTTCCCATCAGCTATTTGCAGTTCAAGCCCCCCCTTCCACTCAGCCCATTTCCATTCCAAGCCCCCCTCCCTATCAGCAATTTGCAGTTCAAATTTGCTGTTTCCCATCAGCGCCGGTGGGCTTAACAGAGCCGCGAGAAAGAGAAACTCTCCATCCGCGGCTCTGAAAAGCCCATGCTGAGGGATCTGATTCAGGGAGGGCTCTGCCGGACAGGCGGGGGGGTGTGGGGGGGGTGGCCGAGGCCATGGCCATGGGACACTTGATTATGCCGCTGCCTTGGCGGCGGTCTTTTAATGTAGAATGTTCCCTGTGCAAACAACATTCTTGCTCAATGGACGGGACGGCCCTGCCTCAAAACCTTGCACTGACTCTGGTGCCATTACAGCAGATCTTGGAGAGCAGTGGAATGTTTGACCATACAGCTGATATATACTTCAAAATGTCCCACTTCTCTTGTATACAACCACATTTAACTACAACTTCCTACTGGCATAAAATCCATTTCCATCTTTGAAGCAATATAGTTTGGTCCTGAAGACTTTATAATAGATTTCAGTTCTTTATATTACTGTAAACTGGATCTCTCTCCTCACTGTAACAATTTATAGCAAGAACCTGCCCTTAAAACAAAAGAAAAAAAGTAGTAGGTTTTTTTGTGTGTGTGCTTCCGCTACCAGAGCATGAACATCTTCTTATCTATGCAGCTCTTTGGGAGCCTGAGCAGCACAGTGCAGGAACTCTCACACTGGTCTCACGAGATCTGAGCTAGAGGCCAATGTGAGAGTTCCTATACTGCACAGCTCAGATTTACAGAGTTACACTTGCACTGAGGAAGATGTTCCCATGGCCACGTAGAGCAGCGTGAACGTTTGGCTCTATAGCTAGCTAGGGAAGAGGAGGAAAGCTGAATGACTTGGAGGGAGGAGAGGGAAATGGCTGGCTGATATGATTACTGGAGTTGGCAGGGGAAGTGGCTGACCGATGGGATAAAAAAAATGAGATTTGGTGACAACAGGGTTGGGGAGAGAGTGTGGGTGGGGAAGGGAGGCAGCTGGTAGTGTATTTATCCCAGTGAACTGTAGGGTGCATTAAGGGCCTGATTTACTAAGGGATATGTTTACTAAACTGTGGTAAAGTCACCGGCGGTAAGCTCAGCGCTAATGTTACCGACGCCGTATAAGGCTATGGGAGGGTGTGAGCAGGCTGGCATAAAGGGAGCCATGGGCCATGTACGGCATGGAACAGGGCACCCTGACCATGTTCTGCATAGAACAGGGAACCCTGACTGTTCCACGCAGAATAGGGCACCCTGATCATGTACCTCGTGGCAGAGGGCGCCTGGCTATGAACCACACAGTAATGGCACGACACACATTAAGGTGACACTCGTGAAGGTGCCTGAAGGGTATAAGGTGCTGCAACCAAGGGTCAAGGCGTCTGTAGGCAAGATGCCCTGAGGGGTCAATGCGGAGAAGGTGAAAGGGTCCTGAAGGGGAAGGTGCTGGATAAGAGAGCAGCAATGGAAGTCAATCAGAAGGTGAGGGATGGACAGACAGACGGTAGTTTGTAGATCAGATGATCCCTGTCCATCTGATATTGTAGTCAGTAATTGGGATGTGGGCCCCAGCTCAGGCTGCACACTCTGCCTGTCTGACAGGATGGATTGAAAAGGGCATGCATAAAGTAGCTCACACAGAATAGATGCAAAGATGCCTGGGTCCATGCTTAACCTGCAGCCCTTTTGGATGGTCTGTGTACCAGCCAACAACAAAATGAACAGAAAAAAAACAGCAGGAACTGAACTGGCCCTCCGGGTGTCCAGACAGTGCCACAACCACTGTGCTAAACCTACAAAGCATCTGGCATGGCAGGGATCACCAACAAAGGAAACGTATGCATCTGTCTGCAAAGTACAAACAGGTGGAAAGATACACATCACCCACGTAGGATATGGCTGCATGTCTAGTATATATGTGATGGAGGCCCCCACTGGCAGCCACCAGTCCCCCAAGCCTGTCCACTGTATGGGTCATGTATCAGCTGCAGACACATGACCAACACTCTCCAATGGTACACAGCTCAGGCCGCATACCCTGCCTGTTGCATAGGATGGATTGAAAAGGGCACACAGAATAGATGCAAAGGTGCTTGGTACCGTGCCTAACCTGCACTCCTTTTGGATAGTCCTTGCACCAGCCAAGAACAAAATGAACAGAAAAAACACCAGTGGGAACTGAATTGTCTCTCTGGGGGTATCCAAACACTGCCACAATCACTATGCTAAGCTTACACACCATCTTGTATGGGAAGATCAACTAATAAAGGAAATGTTTGTATGTAAGTGAGTATCTGCCTGTAATGTATCAGCAGGTTCCAGCTCAGTCTCACAGGACATTTATTGACCTGTGTGTTCTGCACATATTGGCACATAAATACAGATACAGCAGGTTGTCTTGCACTGAATTCAGGTGAGTCCGTCGCATGTTGCAAACCAACAGGTGTACCTCCCACTGGGTGGTGCTGTGTACAAGGACAGTGCAGGAGCCCTGATACTAGGCCCCTGCAATGGGCAACTGTGGAAAATCAGCAAACAATGCAGCAGCATGTGCCTGCCTGCAATGTCTGAGCATGTAGGTATCTCCCAATGTCAGCAGTTGATGGGCTGGTGTATAGTGCAGAGATGGAAAAGACACAAGGTCTGTTACCAACAGGTCCCATGTACATCCAGTGCTGTGTCCAAGGCTCATCTCCATGACAGATGCCAAGTAGGAGCTGCATTACGTGCATTGCGCTGCATGTCCCTCTTTGCAGTCCATGGTCCGCAGGCCAGAATGTTCAGAGCATGTGTGTAGACATCATGTTGCTAGTTATGAGTCACCAACACCCATTATGTATGTCACACACTATATAACATTCCTGCCTGTCATGTTAACCATGGCAATCCAGCACATGCATACCCTGCAACAACAGTGGAGGTGTATGTAGAGCCAAAGAAAGTACAAGTGGGAGCTGTTTGTTGCTCGTCAACCTGGATAGCCAGTGCTAAATAGCTCATAAGCCAACTATGTCCCTAATGGGCCAGTCAGATGGAGATGTTAATTTACCAAGTTGTCCCTAGTCATCCTGCCTGGGGAAAATACGTGTGGACAAATTGTAAACAAGGCAGGAAGAGATGCAGGAGCTGACATGCAGCTGAACGCTGTCTATGGGCCGGCATATTGTGGCTCTGTCAGCATGGCACTAACAATGTTGTTAGTTGGCCTGGATAAGAACACCATAATGGTGCTGCACAGACATGGAGACAGAACCAGATACAATTTCCTTGGACATTATGGGGCCCTGCTGCATCAGCCGTGAATCAGCTTGCTATGGACCTCATGAAGATTGTGCCATGGAATGCCTGTTGAGTTTGTAAGGCAACATACTGTACATGTGCACCCAAAGTACACCTGTTGTACCACTATTGCATCTCTTGCAATGTTGCCCAATGAAGAGTGACTGTACAGGGTCTGGATGTGTAGTATGCACTGAGTAGCTATGTGCAAACACAACACAATATGAGGGAAGCTAAAGTAACTAATGTGTACAGTCATGTTGTTAAGCAATCATGTATATGATGCCTCACATGCCCCTCCATGATATCTAGGATATTATGCAAAGTTATGTTGTATGGGCACAGCTAATGTATGTACATATGCAGTGGCTATCTGCAAAAGGGCTGCTGCCGACAATCACACATGTGTCACAGAGGCTATGAACCATGTGAAAGAAATGGTAGGCTCAGCTAAATGTGAGCATACTGTACACATGTCACCTATGCCTCGGACATTGTTACTTAACTGACAACATTTGCTATTAAGCATGGGATGTCTCAGTGAACCACAGGTCTGATAGCAGTAATCAGGGCCATGTTGGGTTATGATGTGTCCAGATATATATGAACCAAAGCTATCTCTGAGAGATTACCAGTTGAAAGAGAAATGGTGTACCTCAGGAATGGCTGTGACTGTGTGAACTGACACATTGTGCATTCATCTGAACATTAGAGGTGTGCATCTTTGTACATATGTGCTGTCTCACAGAGATCTGAACCATACATAACACATTTGGAAAATTGTGCTTCTACATATATGTGTGTTATATATCTCCACAGTGGCCAGTGAGGACATTGTTGCACTAGAGATGTCAGTGTGGTGAGTAAGTTGGAGGGCATGCAATGATGTGTCCTGCATCATCCCCAGAACTTTCATGGGACATATATGTGGGACATGGCTGATGTTTCAACATAGTTGATGTGAATGTGTTTCTATGTATGAATGCCATGTGCAAAAATACATAATTCATAGAGTCTCATCTGGGTGGTGCACAGTGATGTGTCGGTGCATTGCATGACTGCCATCTGTCTAACCTTGATGTGAATGAAGTGATCATATGTGGCCTGCCTATTGAAAACCAGGGTCCATACACACAAATGAGAGGGAGCAGGATCTAGCCAGGTATAATACAATTATCTGACACACCACAGAGACCCTATTCTGGAAAGTTAGCTCCTGAGAATCAATGACAAGGGGTCATGCACAGATGGATATGTGTGTTGCCTAGAAAAGCGTACCCACCTGTCAACCATGTTTATCTGCTCATGTGATGCCACACAATCACCCTAACATACCCTGATGCCACTCACACAGCATATGGGTGTGTTCAGGAGCCACAGAGCATCTCAGAGGGCTAGCACCTGAGTAGGTACTGTGCCAAATCTACCCAGAAGTCATGTACACTGGTAACTACAGCAGTCACCTCTATAAATGCCTTCCATCATCTGGGATATGATCTGCAAGGTTGAGATGGAGCTAGTTATGTTAACCACATGTGCTGGCACAGTAAAAACTATGTCCCACACAGGTGAAGACTCAGCAAAATAAATAGCTTTAGGGTGTCACTGTATTCCCCTATGTCCATGAGGTGAACATGTCTGAGAATGTGCATGTAATATACAATATAAGCCATGTGAGAGAATACAGATAAGCAGATCAGTAAATGCACCATGCCAAGTGTGTGGCACAGCATCATAGAGACTCAGGATGAAGTACACATGTGACTGTGTAAGCTATAAACATATCAAGATGTTCCAAGCTTTATTAGGAAATAAAAGGTCAACATGGTATGTGACCTGGCCAAGCATTAAAACCATGGTACAGTTACCTTCTCACAACAAACATCATCTGATGTCACTGTGCACAACATATTCATGCACACACATATGTACACTGTAAATCCCCAAATTTCACCAAGACACCCTGTAGGCAGAGTAGCACATCTGGGTATGCCCAAACAGACATGACACCTGTTGTAGTGGTGCACCTTGTGAGGGATGCATAAGAGCCTGCCACGGTGAAAATGGCCAGCACAATGGTGACAAAGACATAACACACCCCATATACAATGTGCCTCTGCTGCTACACACCTACTGTGAAGCTGTGTCCTGCAAAAACAGTTGTCAGTCATGGGCCATGGCAGTGACATGTTAAAACAAGCAAACTGTAAATGACAGTCAGGAATGCCAGGCCGCAGTTGTCAGTGCTGCTTCTACATGACTGTGTCCTGCAAATAGTCTTTTTCCCTGGCTCTAATGACATGTGGAGCATCACAGCTATCTTCATGTCCTGCAGCCATGGGTATTGACAGTGAGGTCCAAGGTTTGACAATGATGATGACAGAATCCATAGTAAGGGACTGAGACACCTATGGTGTGCCAAGGAGCCACTCGGCACAAGCAGTGGACTGTCTTGCCAGCCCAGTGTGCATCCTCTGGATGCACCAATCCGCCACTTGGATTGCAATGTCCAGCATTAGTATGTGTTCCACAACAAAAGCTCCTTTATTGTATGCTACCCCTTCTCAGTCATCATCTCCTGTTGTTGCTGTCTCATCCAACCCGTGAGCGGTGGTGACAGCAGATGAACTGATGGGCCCATCTACTGTGGGAGGTCCATGTTCTGTGAAAAATATAATAGGAAGGTTGGTATGTTTGTCATCACAGGTCATGAGTTACCATCCCAGTGTTTGCTACTTTTACAATTCAGTATGGAAAACTGTACAAGTACATTGCTGTAACACAGTTATCAATGAAGGCATAGGGCATACAAACGGAACAGTACAGATCATGTTCACCTACCCAGCCATATAGACATGTCCATGGCCATGTGGAATGGGTGTGTAATAGGTCCCCATCATATCTATTAGTGCAGCATGACAATGATGTCTCAATGGTGTCTGAGTAACAAACCAGCCAATGACATACAGGATATATGATATTACTAGGCAAACAGTTTCCAATGTGGAGGACATTTTGTGTGGGCTGCATATGCTGGATAGGGGCTGTCTGGAGATGATACTGTGTGCAACCTGTCATCCCTATCCCAGAGGTATCAGTTGCAAAGTGTGAGAGTAGTCAGTTTGGATGTTAAAACATCATTGCCTGTTGTCCAAAGTATTCTGTCATGTGACAAATGTGAAAGATGAAACATGTACTTATGCCATCAGACAAAATGTATACGAGTTAGCACAAGGAACACAATGCTGGCCATGATCACACCAGTCACATGGAGGTATCTGAATGCCAACATCAGTACTGCTGTGATATGTACAGGGCCAATCACACCTCTCACCAGGAACCAATCGATAAGATATGTCTGTACAGTGTGTATTTGTACAATGGTGATAGCTCTGCACACATACTGCAATATACAACATATGTGTATCTGGTTCCAAGATGGGCCTAGGAGGAGCAATGCCATGAGCCTATCCAAGGTCACAGTCATGCCAAGTGTGAAGAAAATGGTAGGAAATGGTCAAATGCAATGTGCAACTCACTCACTCCTATCACATGTGTACACTCAACATTACAGTTGGAAATGTCATCAACACTATGGTGTGAAATAACCACCTGATGAAACCCCGAGAGACACATAAATGGTAAATCACAGACATATAGCACATATAGGCATGCAAGACAGGTCTACAGCACGTTATGTAAGAACACGAGGGAATATCGCCCATGTCATATGTTGTCTGGTGCCCTTAATGCAGGCAGGGTAAGTGGCACAACAGAACCAGCACATCAGAGAGATATCCTAGTGGAACATATGCAGGTATGTGATGTAAAAAGCATACCTCTGATGCCTCTGTGTATGATGCATCAGTCCCAAATCACTGCCATGTTGTTATATGCATGGAGCTGTACCACAGTCAGCTGCATGTCGATCCTCTTGGGCCAATGTGGTACCTCACCACAACAGCAGGAGAGTGACAAATGAAGCAAACACACATATGTAAGGTTGTAGTCTTGAAATACAAATGATAGTATGCACATTTGTACCCATATACCCTTTCCCACATGTATATTACTTACATGAGAAGAGCTGCTCAATTAGATATTGTGGATTGCTGTGCCCACACGTGTGTACCCACAGCCATGTATAGTGTCACCATCTCTCCTTAAACCCCCAAGTAGAGGTTAAGGGAGTGGGTTTTTCCCTATTGAAATAGCTGTTTTACAGATCCTGGAGCAATGCCCCTTGGGAAGTGTAGTCTTTTCACCAAATCAATAAGGAGCAGTTGTGGAAAAAGTGGTTAAGCAACCAAAGGATTTTATTTCCCCTCCCGGGGTGGATTTTACCATGAACAGAAAACACAATCCAGGTATTTACTGGTATTTGGACAAACAAAAGTTCCTTAACAGAAAAAGGCTTTCTTCAGCATTGACCAAGGTGAAAACAAACATTCAAACAAAGCCACGCTGTTTCCTCACAGCTCTCTGTTTCCACGTGCTATCTGTGCTGTACTCTTTTCAAGCAGGCTTTCAACGCAATGAAATTATTCCATTGGCCAGAGATAATGTACAGTCCATTATATCTATATCTTCTTCAGTATCAATACACTCTGGTTCACAGTCCATCAATTCCTCCTGCTCATACGGAAATGTTTGAACCGGCACTGCTGGTGCCACGCCCTTTCTTACTGCTCCAGGCTTTACACGATATGCTTGGGTCAAATACTGGCTTTCACACAGACTATCAGGCCCAGTATTCTTTTCCCAGCACCACCCTTCTGGATACAAACACTCACTGTAATTAAGTATATTCAAGCCTTTTGGCTTACCTTTCAGCCTTACTGGTGGAGGTTTTCTCTGGTGCTTTTGAATAGCTGTAGGTTCCCAACCTAAGCCCTGCTCATTTATTTATTTATTTTTATTTAACAGTATTTCTAAACCGCCTTATCTTAATAATCAAGGTGGTATCACAGCAAACAATCTGGTAAAGTGAGTGTGTTATACATGCAGTGAGGGTGAAATTTAGTTGAGTGTGTGTTGTAATGTGTGCTAGATTGGTTTGAGCTATATACAAGGTGGGCTATATACAGTGGTGCTAAAAACATTTTCCATACATACATTGTTTAGGCGGTATCATGTACTGTTATACATTCTCTGAGGTTATGTGATGTGTCCATAGTGTTCTATGAACAGCATGGTTTTCAGCTGTTTTCTAAAGTCTTTGAGGTCTGTAGTTGCCCTCAAATCGTCCGGTAGTTTGTCCCATATTGTTGGAGCAGCCATGGAGAGCGCTCTGTCTGTTGTGTCCTTGCGTGTGTGTTTGTATTCACTTGGGGTGCTGACTCAGTTGTGTGTTTGTTTTCTTCTAGGAGGTGTGCTGGTGTCTGGTTGTATGAGGGTGTGCAGGCTGTTGGCTGATGTGTGCTGTTTTATCTTAAATAGGTTTATGATAGTTTTGTATCTGATGCGTGCACCGATTGGGAGCCAGTGTAAGTCCATTAAGGTAGGTGTGATGTGCTCTTGTCTTGCAGTTCCGGATATGATTCGTGCTGCAGTGTTTTGTGCCAGTTGGAGTGGTTTGAGGGCTTGTTTCGGTAGTCCAAGGTATATCGGATTGCAGAAGTCCAGTAGTGGGGTTATCAGTGCTTGACAGACGGTACGGAAGTGATCTGGGGCGAGGAGTGGTTTCAGTCTCCTGATGATTCACATCTTGTAGTAGGCTTTTTGGATTGTTTTGTCTATGTGTGGCTTGAGGTTGAGTTTATTGTCCAGAGTAACTCCGAGGTATCTTACTTCTGATCTTATTGGTATAGTAGTGCTTTGTATCTTTATATTTGGTGGGTGTATGAAGCTTTGGTTCCGAGTGATGATTAAAGCTTCGGTCTTGTTGTAGTTTATTGCGAGGTTGTTGTTTTGACACCAACTCATCATTTGGGTAAGGCAGTCTGTTATTTTAGAGAAGTCCGGGTTGTCGATTGATATCGGGGTGTATATCATGATGTCGTCTGCATATACTGTGTATTGAATGTTGTTCTCTTTCATGATGTTGCATATTGGTTGGATGTAGATGTTAAATAGGAGTGCTGAGAGTGCAGATCCTTGAGGTACTCCCTGTCGGACATTTATGGGTCGGGAGGTGTTGTGTCCCACCTTGACCTGTAGCTGTCTTTCGGTTAGGTACGATTGGAACCATTTCAGTGTGATACTGTGTATACCAGTGTTCTTTAGTCTTTCCAGGAGCGTGTTGTGGTCCACTGTGTCGAAGGCTGAGGAGATGTCGATGAAGATCATTAAGATTCCATTTCTGGTGTTGTCAATTATTCTTAGGATGCTGTCGAAGAGGTAGATCAGTAGCGTTTCGACTCCATGGTTGGGACGAAATCCGTGCTGGTTGTCGTCAAGTGTTTTGTGTTTGTTGATGTGTTCCTGAAGCTGTAGTTGAACCGTTTTTTCGATGATTTTTGCGAGGAAGGGTATGCTGGAAATTGATCGGTATGCTGCTGGATCTTTTTTGTCGAGAGTTGTTTTCTTTGTGATTGGTCTTACTGTGGCAAGCTTTAGTTGCTTTGGCATGAGTCCTTGAGTGAGTGAGTTGTGTACCATTTTATGTATGGTGGGGATGAAGCTTGATTTGGTGGCTTTGACCCATGACACTGGGCACAGGTCTGTAGGAGCAGTGCTTGTGTTGATTGTAGAGATGATGTGGGATATCTGTTCTGTTGAGGGTGTGTAGAATGTGCCCCAGGTTTTGGAGTGTACATCCGTCCTGGTGTTCCCACTAGGTGTTGTTCGTTCTGTGGAGTGAAATTTGTCTTTGATGTGGTCGACGAATTCCTGTGGATCAACTTGTACTTCCCCTTCTGTTGTTTGCTCTTTTGTGAGGATCTTTACTATTTCGAAAAGCTCTCTGGGTTTGTTGATGGAGGAATTTTTCATGTTTGTGTGGAATTCCATCTTTGATTGGTTGATGTGTTCATTGTATTGTTTTTGCTTTGTTAGGTAAAGATGCTCATAGCATTTCACTTGCCTCCTAGGCTTTCTGTCTCTCCCGTGCTCCCCAGGATATTGCAGACAATCTCCTTTGCCCTTGTTATATCCTGTCCTCGGGGTTTCTTTCTTTCTCCTCAAGAAGGAATCTGTCTCTCCTTTCCATAGAGACTCTGGCTTACTCTGGGCATAGCTGTCTTCAGTGTAGCTCTCAATAGCTTCTCTCTCCAGCTCATATGCCTCACTTCCTGCTTCTTAAGCCAACTCTTCATTACTTCCTTCTCTGCCTGCCTCCATAAGCTCCACTGCAGTTTCTTTAATAGGGTGAATTCTGGGGCCGTGCTCAACTCCACCCCCTAACAGGTGTCCTGCATTACCTTGTGATTCACCCCTTGAATGATAGCACCGGCGTTTCTCTTGCCTTTCTGCTTGGTTCCCACGGTAACCAGGAGCCATGTGCTTCTGTTTACAGCTCAGCTCTACTTTTGTTCCTGGCTTTTTAGCTTCATTAAACGGGCTAGAAGGACCCACTATGTCACAATAGCCATGTATAGGAGGACACACAGGATCTTCCACAATCCATATTACTGTTGACTGGGATATTGTGCTTGTGAGCAATGTTGTGCAGGATGCAGCAGGCCAAAACTATCAGTGCGATAGTCATGGATTGGTATTGTAAGGCCCCACCAGTCTTATCCAGACAGCTGAAGCAACTCTTTAACACACCAAAGGAGTGCTCTATGACAGAGTGGGTGGAGGTGTGGGCCTCATTGTACCTCATCTCTGCATGTGACCATGGAAAATGCACAGAGGTCAGCACCTGCACACAGAAAAAGTAAAAGGTCACCAAGTTATATGAGAGCACACATTATGTCTGGATGTACATGCCTGCAAATCTCCATTGCAGTCTGCCCTTCCTTTTCACACATGCACTCAAAGAATGTAGCCATAACATCTAGCACACACTATGCTATAACAAACACAAAGCGGCATTGGAGCACCTGTGTCTGACTAATGAGAGACATATCATTGATCCCCTGTCAACATACTACTGCAAATTTGCCTGCCTGTGTCAAACACATCTCAAGCATGCCTTAATACAAAAACTGTGCCACCAGTTGTAGAGGGCCAAACTTTACATGGTACAATACATCTCTGCAAATATTTCAGGTGCACATCTCTCAAAACAAGAACACATCACCTTCTGGTGAAAGAGAAGCAGTGTCACTGTCACATAAACAACATGAGCAGACCATAGAAGTTATGTTAAACATCCCAAGCATAGTCTGTCAGCAAACCAACAACCAGGGAGCAGAGGCTACAAACCAAGACACAACAATTAAAAAGCCTACCCAAAAAGCTAATCTGAAATGTTGAACAACCCTTGGATGTGAACAATATTAGGTACTTGACTTGGGCAATAGACAAATGCAGCTTGTCGTGCTGTGAGGGCTTGTGTGCATCAGTGATGCTGAGAGCTAAACTATCGGTAGTTTAACTACTGGCAGGGTCTCCCAAGATGGACAGGTCTCAGCTGAGGGGCCAGACCAAGACAAACCACCCATCTGGACAGCAGCAGAATGGGACAGTGTTGGCAGCGGAGGATCACATTTCTGTGACAACGGCAACAACACCAAACTTAAACTGCACAGAAGAAAGGCCTGGCAATCTACTTCTGTATCTTGCCATGAAAATCTAATGGATAGTTACAACAAAACAAATTGTGCTATAGTGAAAGAAGATAAGACCCCCAGGTCAGAAGGCACTCAACTAGCTACTATGGAAGAGCTTAAGACCGTTCAGAGTAAAGCCAGCATTTATGATGTGGTTGGATCAAAGCCCTCAGGACGTCTGACTGCTGATATAGCTGCGCATGAAATGAGAGTCAGAAGCTGTAAAGATGTCTTACACATTGGAACATGGAACATACGAAGCATGAACCAAGGGAAGTAGTAGGTGGTCAAGAACGAAATGGAACGTGTGCAACTTGATCTGTTAGGTGTCAGCGAACTGAAATGGACTGGCATCGGGCACTTTGCATCAGATGATCACATGTTCTACTATGCTGGAAATGAAAGACAAAGAAGAAATGGTGTTGCATTTATAATAAAGAAGAAACTTGCAAGAACTGTAATGAAATACAATGCAGTCAACGAACGCTTAATCTCTATTCGTCTACGAGGAATGCCTATCAACACAACTATAATTCAAATATATGCCCCAACAACAGCTGCAGAAGAGAATGAAATTGAAGAGTTCTATGAACAAGTACAAGCTGAAATTGACAGAACATGCAAACAGGATATCCTGATAGTCTTGGGTGACTGGAACGCAAAAGTTGGCAACAAAGAAGAAGACAAAGTTGTTGGAAAATATGGACTTGGCAATAGAAATGAAGCTGGAGAAAGACTGATAGAATTCTGCAAGACCCCAACAATCTATTCATCTCAAACACCTTCTTCCAGCAACACAAGCGGTGACTGTACACATGGACTTCACCCAATGGATTGTATAAAAATCAAATTGACTACATCTGTGGAAGTCAACGATGGAAAAGCTCTATAACATCAACAAAGGTAAAACCAGGAGCTGACTGTGATACAGATCATCAACTACTAGTATGCAAGCTCAAGCTAAAGTTGAAAAAGAGCAAACCACTCATGAATGCAGCAGAATATGACCTTGAGAATATACCACTGGAATTTAAAGACTGCCTGCAAAATCGATTTGCTGCTTTAGGTACAAATGACAGAGCTCCAGAAGAGTTATTGAATGACATCAAGAAGGTTGTGTTGGAAGAAAGCAAGAAGTCTCTACAAAAGGTGAAAAATAAAAAACGGCCAAAATGGATGACAGAGGAAACTCTGAAAATTGCCCAGAAACACAGAGAATGTAAAGCCAGAGGAGAAAGAAAGACAATCACAGAACTCAACAGAGATTTCCAATGTGCAGCAAGACAGGAAAAGGAAAAGTACTACAATGACGCATGCAAGGAAATAGAAGCAGAAACTATTAGAGGAAGAACAAGATAGGCTTTCCTAAAGCTACAAGACTTAAAAGAAAAAGTTCCAGCCTCAAATTGGAATGTTACAAGATGCTCAAGGTTCTATGTTGAATGATGCTGAGAAGATCAAGAAAAGGTGGAAGGAATATACAGAGTTTTTATATGATAAAGATCAAGTGGACCAACAGCCGTTTCAACCTGTACCTTATGATATGGAACCATTGGTGATGAAAGAAGAAGTTGAAGCAGCATTGAAAGCCTTATCAAAGAACAAAGCACCAGGCATTGATAGCATTCCCATAGAAGTATTACAGCAATCTGATGCAGCTGTTACCGTACTTACAAGGCTCCGCCAAGAAATATGGAAGACAACTTCATGGCCAACTGACTGGAAAAGATCTGTGTTTATACCAATACTAAAGAAAGGTGATCCAACTGACTGTGGAAATTATCGCACAATCGCTCTGATCCCACATGCCAGCAAGATTCTACTGAAGATTATTCAAAAGAGACTACAACAATACCTGGAATAAGAACTACCTGAAGTGCAAGCAGGGTTCAGGAAAGGGCGAGGAACAAGAGACATCATTGCGGATGTGAGATGGATCCTTGAAAAGAGTAAAGAATACCAAAACGATATCTATTTGTGCTTTATCGACTATAGCAAAGGTTTTGACTGTATAAACAATGAGAAACTCTGGGCCACATTAAGAAGCATGGGTACACCAGAACACCTGATCGTACTCTTGCACAATCTGTACATTGATCAAGAAGCAACAGTTCGAATGGAACAAGGAGAAACAGAATGGTTTAAAATAAGCAAAGGTGTAAGACAAGGCTGCATACTTTCCCCCTTCCTGTTGCCACCTACCCACTCCCTGGACCTTGAGGGTTAAGGGAGGGGCTGGCCTTGAATGCCCTTGAGGGTTAATGTTGTAGTTGTGTTGGTGCTCAAGTGATAAGGCAAGGCAAAGAATATTTCTTTTTTTATGAGGTTTATTTCCCGCTTTCGCAGTTCAAATGCAGCAGACGTCAATGAAATAATATGGCACAAAACAAGATGGAGAAACTGAACTTAAACAAGGCTTTTTCCACTGCTTAACTGAATGTCCATTACTGATCACATTCACCTGTCATGTGATCTCCTTTTCATTAAGGTAACAGAAAACTCTGATATCAGCACTGCTCCTGAATGGCACAGAATATGCTTCCACTTATTCTCTTCAGATAAGCTCTTTTATCCTAGCAAACAGTGAGCTAACTTTGCTATTTTCTTACATACAACACTGGCAAGCAAATCAGTTAAATGTCCTTTGGAATCATACAAGTAGAGCAATCCATCGGGATTTCCTGTTCTATAGATGGCAAAAAAATTAAAGGCATTTCTTCTTTCCAGCTGATCAATGGCTTTGCTACGTTCTGAGTAGAAACTGCTCTGCTTTTAAGGAACTCTCTGAATTCAGTGAGAAGTAATTCAGCTTGTGTATTTTCTGAGCTAGGCTGAGCAAATCCTCCTTCAGGTAAATGCTTGTTTATATTTCTTATCTCTAGGCAATTATCAGTGCTTTTACTTGGACAACATTTCAGCGTGCAAGCATTTCCCTTCCCCCACCTATCTCCACATGGCAGTGCAGGGTAAAACGCTCCAGCTGTGTTTAGAGAATCTCTCAGAGTGTTAAAAGGAAAACAGTCAGGCTTTTCTTGGCTTAACCAGTTATTATCAAACTTTCTTCCTTTATCCTGTCTTTCACAATTAAAATTCACTCTTTCTGGCTTTCCACTGTTAAGCTTGCTAGCCGTGCCACACCCACCAGATACCTTGTGCTTGGGCTTCTTCCAGGGTAATTCCTTATCCCTTTGCCTCCTATTCCAAGGTTCTTCTGGGTCCTTTAAACTCCTGAGCTGCAGCCTTGGGTCTCTCAGTGCCTTAGAATTCTTCTGCTTCCAGAAATCTTTCTCTGCCCCTGAGTCTCCCAGCTCCTGTCTGCTCCTTCTTTGATCACAGCTGCTTAGTGGTTCTCTCTCCCACGGTTCCTGTTCCTGGTCATCTGACCTGTCCTCGTCCAGGTGCTTGTGTCCTTGGTTGTCACGTTGCTTCCTTCTCCTAGTGGTCCTCTCTCTTGTCTAACTGTTTCTGGGTTTTTAACAAGCTAGCTGAGTACTGCACTGCCCGCCTCCTGCTTGGGCGTGCCCAATAAGGGACTTGGCTTCTCAGCTGCCTTGAAGTGAGGAGTGGTTCCTGATTAGCTCTGCATTCTCTTTTCCTCTCAACAGGGAAAATCCTGCATTCCCCTGCAGTACTGGCTCTCTCCACCGGATCACTATTAGTTTCTCTTGCTTCATAAGAGCCTGCTACATCACACTGTTTAATTTATATGCAGAACAAATCATCAGAGAAGCAGGACTGTATGAAGACAACAGAGGTGTGAAGATTGGTGGAAGACTCATCAACAACCTTCGCTATGCTGATGATACCACATTACTGGCTGAAAGTGAAGATGATCTGAAACATTTGCTTCTCACAATCAAAGAACATAGTCTGAAAATGGGCCTGCACCTTATTGTTAAGAAGACAAAGATCATGACAACTGGCATAATCAACAGGTTCATCATTGAAGGAGAAGAAATTGAAATTGTGAACAACTTTAACCTACTTGGATCAACTATCAAAAAAGAAGCAACAAGCAATCAAGAAATCAGACGATGAATTGCTCTTGGCAGAATGGCTATGAAAGACCTAGATAAGATTCTCAAGAGCAGAGATGTCTCTCTCCATACAAAGATTTGACTTGTTCAAGCCATGGTATTTTCAATAACATCATATGGATGTGAAAGCTGGACAGTGAAAAAGATAGACAGGAAGAAAACTGATGCCTTTGAATTATGATGCTGGCGGCAAATACTGTGTATACCATGGACTGCCTGAAGAACAAACCAGTCGGTACTAGAGGAGATCAAACCTAAGCTTTCTTTAGAAGCTTAGATGACAAGACTTTGACTTTCATACTTTGGACACATCATGAGAAGAGAGAGATCATTAGAGAAAGACATCATGCTTGGCAAGATAGAAGATCACCGCAAAAGAGGAAGGCCAGCAATGAGATGGATCGATACAATAACAGCAGCTACAGGTACCAGTCTGTCAACAATGATCTGCCTGACTCAAGGCCAACCCACAATTTAGGATAGCTATCCAGAGGGTCGCCATGAGTCGACTCCGACTCGACGGCACTTAGCAACAGCAACAACAACCCAAAAAGCTACATCTGAAATGTTGAACAACCCTTGGATGTGAACAATATTAAGTACCTGACTTGGGCAGTAGACAAATGCAAAGGCGTGAATGATGCACATATCCCAAACCAAACTAAGGGGAGGCAAAAAATATTTACATAACAGGTATGTGCCTAACTTTGCATTTCAGAAGTATGAGCGTTCATGTCATCCGGTCCTGTCACCTTCATCAGCTGTCAGCATGTCCCCTGCTAGCTCACCATAGTCTGCTGTCTATTTGACCTGTCCTCCCATATTAGTTTCCCTACCATTCACGCTCAACATCTGCAGCAACATGCTCAACCATCCCTTTTGTCTGCACCGCACAGCTCCTCTACTCCCTGTGTTGTCCACTCAGATGTCACACCACCATCCTCAGTTTGCACCTATTTTCCACATACCTGGACAATCATAGAGCTTTCCATGATCACATACAAATACTGTTTGCCCCCTGCATGTCAATTCCAAGGTCACATTCCCTCATTACATTCAAATCCTCCCCCAATAACAGCTCATAGCAACCCATGGGTCTACCTAGCATCCCCAACCAACAACACACACAAACAGACCATTCCCTGTCCTGGGCCCCACCTTCCAGACTCAAGGGGGGGCATGACTGAGTGGCTGTACAGGAGGCCAGCCATTCCACAACTCATCTGTCTACAGCTGCTGAGGTAAAGAGTGGTGTTGCTCTGGAATGTAGTAGTGTGGTTCAAATGTGGGCCACAGTTGCAGTGTGCACTGAGAGGTGCCAAATGGCCAGAAACCCAGCATGCTTGTGCCCCCTCACATGAACACCACTACCTGATGGAAGAAAAGGCAGTGTGATTCATCTGGATAGGTGGTCATAGATGATATGGAGGCTGGGGTCTCCCTCTGAGGCTGGCATTGCTGTGAGAAAAACACATTTGTGTGATGTTGGTAGGGAAGACCTCTCCAAAACACAGGGCCCTGTGCAAACACTACACCTGCATCCAGGTCATGAGAGGTGTATCCAGCAGATCTGACACCCACCACATGCAGCAGAACAATGCACAATGGCCACAGCACATGTTTTGAAACATGCAGCGGCTCAAAGACCTCTCAGTGGGGATGGGTTGTGGAAGACATATCTAAACCTCATGGCTGTTTTGTTCCACAAATTACACAGTAGAGGTAAACTGCAGACACGTGTCATTGTGAAAACACAAACAGTGATGGAAAGGAGTCAGGAGTCAGTGATGTGCTGAGATAGGAGCAGCAGGTGCCCGACTTAGTGCACTTCTACAACACAAACAGCAAACATATGAAAAAAGGGGAGGACCATGTGCTGCTGAGGTCCATCTACAGAAAGCCATGTAAGCCCTGGCTGTGGTTTGATGTGTCATGCCTGAAACACCATTGTATACCATGCCAGACATCAAAACACTATTTCCACAGTAGGCCATGTGTGATTTTCACACTGAAATTCCTTGACATAAATGTGTCACCCAGAACCGCATCTTAATCTGGCCTATCTGCAATAGTGGTCATGCAAACCATATCTCATAAGCATTATGCACTTAGATGACAAACAGTACTCACCCAGAAGGACACAGTCCTCCTACTGTCCATTCACAAACTGTTGGAATATTGCTGAGTGATGCAGGATATAGGAGTCATGTGTGGACCATGGAAACCTAGGAACCACATTCAGAATATGCATATTTGCATCACAAACCACCTGCACATTCAGGGAATGGTAGTGCTTGCGTTTGCAGTACACTGTCTCCCTGTCTCTGGGTGGGACGAGGGCAACATGTGGGCAATCAATAGCTCCCATCATGTGTAGTATCCCTGCAATTTTTTTGAATGTCTAGTCCAGGGCCCCCATTGTTGCCTACTGTCAGGAAATATAATGTAATCCTTACCTGGCTGACCATGGCTTGCAATACCTGGTGGAGAAAGCGTGAGAAGGTGGGCCGGCTCATTCCATCTACTGCAGTCACTGATATCTGGAAGCAACCAGAGGAAAAGAAATGTAGGGCACTCAGGAGCTTCACCAACCCTGGTATGGCATGAGACCGGCCAGTTAGAGGCTCGAGGTCAGATCTCAGATCCTCATAAGGTTCTCATATAGCTCCTATGCTCAGACGATAGAGGGAAATGACCTGGTCCTCACACATGCCCTGGAGCATGGCCCTGGGCCTGTAGAGGTGAGACTGTCTGGGGTGAACCTCAGCACACCTACAGCATCATGGCTCTCCATACCTGACCTGTGGGTCCTCCACAGCTGCAGGTCTGTGTTGCAGGGCTGAATCCCTGCCCATTGCCACACTCCCTGGCACACCATCTCCCTCATCAACCACTGTTCTTCCTCATTAAGCAACCACTGGACAGCACTTGCAGCAAAGCCAAAGTGAGCCATCTTGGACAACAGGATCTGCCAATACACTGTGGCTCAAATAGGGACAGTGGAGGAAGGGGAGGGGCTGGGCAGCTGATCATAGCAAACACCACACACCTGTATGTCATGCAACACACAAGAGCCATGGAACTGATTTCCCCTTGTGATAGCATCCTCTGCACTCTGGTCTTGAACAGTGCGCGGTATGCAGATGGTAGGCGCCCTGCATGTCACAGGGTGCTGAACGGTGAAATAAGGCACCCTGCGCATGTGCAAAGCATGTTGTATGGACATTACCCACCCTGTATATCTGCCACCTGCTTATCCTGTGAAACACGTCATGCCAGATGCCTGGTGCACCATCCTGAAAAAATGGACCCCCTGCAACAAGGTACAGCTTTAGGGGAAAGTAGGATTCAACAACAGATCACTGATGCTGGGGAAACCGCTGCTGATGGCCTGGAGAAGGTTAAACAGGGGCAGCTGGGTGAGACAATGCCCACAGTGAAGTCCATGAATGATGAACAACCTGGCCCATCTGGGATGACTCAACAGAGGGCAAAACAGCCTGTCAAGGCAAGTGCTGCAAAACAGAAGCGAAAGACAGTACCTGATGAGTCACACAAAAGGGTGATGCGTTTCTCTCAGGAGGAAAATGATGTGCTCCTGGCAAATGTACTTGAAAACTATGAAGAACTATATGGCCACCTCAGCAGCAATATACGTGCCAGCTGCAGAAATGCAATATGGGAGCGCTTCCGGCAAGCAGTTGCTGAGGTCAGTGGACTGCAACAGGACTATGAGGGCCTGAGGAAGAGGCTCAATGATATAAAATGCTCAGTGTGAGCTCACATGACAGAGGTATTGATGTGTATGCACCATGTGCAGGTTTCATAAGATGTGTGTGTCCATGCCCACACAACATCAGTTGTACCAACCAGGCCAAGGTGCATCACAGTGGTGTACAACCACTGCAAGCAGGTACTGGACACATTGGTTATGGGTTGGTGGGGGCGATGCCGACTAGCCACACGTTACAAACATCTCAGGCCCACACCCTAATTGCCTCCCCTCACATCCAACCCCAGCTACCCACCATTGTCTGCATGTGGGCCTGCACATAGTTGCCAAGTTCACAAGTAGACATACAATGGTGACACACCATATGTCATGCATCACCAGAGCTCACAAACACTGCTCAACCATCCTTCCCTGCAGTGCACAGCTCAGCCTATGTGTGCACTCCCCTGGGTCCATCACATATGCACAATGCCTGCAGGCCTGATACCAGACACATGTGACAACTCAGGCCAAACAAACCTTGTTAATTCCACATTTACCCTATCCTGTGCACACAGAGGGAATATCCTGCTGATCTGGCTGCCCATGTGTACACACATATACCATGTATGAATTCACACATGTATGTATGTGCCCCAATGGCCTGTGTGAATGTTGTATGCATACTACCTGGGAGGGTGGTGGGATTGGCCTCCAAATCTGGAGTGGGTGGGATGACCTAATGGCAATAGCGGGGGGGGGGGGGGTACATCGTTTCGTGAACTGTCAAATCACAAAACATTTGGCTATATGGTCAGTGCTGCCTGTGCTACATTGCCACAACCATGTACATGAAGCTTTGCACAATGTCCACATGAACATGGGGTATATGACAGTGTGTGACTGGCAACATATGTAGCTCACATATGTGCTGTGGGGTGCTGTGGTTGCATGCTGTTGCTTCAGGAAACATGTTGGGGTATGGTATCAGGCATGCACATTGGTTGTGAAAAGACCTAGTAAAGTATGGAGGCATGATCAGCATGGACACTGTGGCTATGCAACACATGTCACGGTGTGCAGCTGGTGCAGTATAGCATGTCCCTAGGTGCAAGAGGCTACATTTAACATTCACATATGATAGCCCCCAACCTCCCCAGTACTCTGGTGATGTCAGGGTTCCCTGTGAGCCACTTCCCCATAGACCTCACTGTGCCAGTATCAGATGTACAACAGTGTGGTATGTTGCACATCTATGACTGTGTCCCAGGTGCCCCCTGGTGTCCTATAGCTGAGGCACTGTGTGACTGGTAGCAGGTATGTGTGCTGTAGGATGGGTGTTATATGTCCTAACCTGTCTTGCCACTTGATGGTGTATGCAGCAGTAATGTATGCCTCCCATGAGACATGCATAATATAATTCAAGACATCAAGGAGGATGGTTGTGGGCCAAACTGGGTGTGCACCAAATGTACCAGTGTTAGCTAGGCCCTCAGCATTGTACCTGTCTTGGCAGCATTGAGTCTATTATGTATCACATTTGTTGGTGGTCACTGCTGTAATGATGATGCACGGCACACGTTTGAACCTGTGCTCGAACAGCTGCACTGCTATGTGGTGAAATGTACCTATCAGGGCGGGTTGGGAATACACCGATGGCCATGGGGGCCTGGACAAAATGTACATGGGCACAGGGTCCTGTGCGGGTCAGTGCATGATGCCCTGGTGCAATGCCACTGGTGCTGAGGGTGTCCTGGTCATGTCATGGTCACAGTGTGATGACAGGTGTGTTGCACAGCATGTTGGTCCTGTACACAACTTATGCCATGTAGAGTGGCCTATCACTGACATAGATGTGATGGTCGTATGTGTTTTGGGTCATGTCAAAGGAGTTGTGCAACAGGGTCAGGCTTTACCCTGGTATATGTCCCATGGTAAGAGGACCTATACTGCCATAGTGACTGTATCATGATAGGTCACAAGATGACAAAGTTACACGGTGGCCCCCATAGTCTGCTGTCAAAGGCCATGCTGTAGGAGCACACATCAGACAGGGTATCATGTAGATGGCAGAGCTGAGGAGATCAGTACCCACATCTGCTTGCTGAAATGCATGGCATGGATGTGGTTGGCTAAACAATGTGTGCATGCCACAGTGTGTCTGCATGTGATAGTGACAGGTTGTTTGGTTTCTGTAGCACTGCAAATGTATGGATGATTCTGCACAGTAACACCATTTAACAGCCCAGACACAGCTCTGGGCCCCATTGACACACCACACAGGTGCACCAACTTTGACTATGTGGTCATGGTGATGCTGTGCCATGCCTTTGCATCCTACTCCCCAGCCCCAGAAAACCAAGGAACCTGGCCCACCCAGTATCAGCACCACCAACATCCCCCCATCTGCACATGGCTAATGGCAGACATGATGGGCACAACATAGTCACATGGCCACAGTCACCACAGTGCACAACATAGTCTCACATGTTATAGACTCTCTGTAGCACTCTAGTATCTGTTGATGTCCCTGAACCTACCTGGCTGATGTTGTGATGCACATACATCCCCATCCACCTCCCTTTCACATACCAACAAAGTAACCAGTGCCATGGTGGGCCTGCAATATCCCTCCATGCATCTCCTGCCCACACCAAAGTGAGATGACACCAATCAGTCACACACTGTGCCCTTCTGTCCCATACTCTGCATCCCTATCACTACTCACCTGTGTCCCTGTGCCATGCCTCTGTATCCCTGCATGCACCAGTGTGGATGGGCCTGTGGATATGGTGCATATGACCTTTGGACAGAAAATGGTACACCAGTGTGATGCACATAGCCCATGTGTATGTACAGTGCATTGCTACTGTGTCTATACCCTGTGTGAAAGTCATGTCATGTAACAGCACAAAAAGGGATCTACATGCGTGTGTGTGTGTGGGGGGGGGGGGTTGACACCATGTGCTATACACAACAAACCAAGATGTATTGTTTATGTTTATGTTTATTGCATTTGATATACCACCTTTCAAACAAACAATCAAGGTGGTTTACAATTGGTATTGGGAAAGAAGGCCACTGGCCATGAAAAGGGAAGGAAATTACAATCTTAAGACAGGACAGCGAAAGATAAAAGCCAGACATAACCAGACAAGACGAACAAAAACAAAATAGAGGGGGAGAGAGGGATACCAAGATAGACATAGACAGGTAGAGGTTACATGTCTGAATGAGACAGATAAATGACAGTGATACATAATGGACATAGGACAAGGACGCAAATAAATAACACATGTGAGAGTGGTACTGAGGCCGGTATGCTATCAGGTGGGAGGGGGGAGGTCAAAAGCAATAGAGAAGAGGTAGGCTTTCAGATGGGCTTTGAATGTCTTGTGGTTCTGTTCCAATCTAAAGTTGAGGGGTAAAGAATTCCATTGCGCAGGACCAGCAAACAAGAAAGCAGAATTACGAGTGGCTTGGAGGTGGACACATGCAGGGGATGGAAGGTGTAGGCAATTAATGTTTAAGGACCAAAGGGATCGACTGGGAGTGTGAACCTGAATGAGATCGAATAGGTACTGGGGAGTATGGGTATAAATGATCTGATGGAGCAGCATAAGGAGCTTGTACTGAATGCGGTAGATCAGAGGAAGCCAGTGAAGAAGAGGGGTGACATGATCCCAACGTGCAGAGTGAGAGATGATGTGTGCCGCTGTGTTCTGTATGAGCTGCAACCTGCACAAGTGAATTTGGGGGACACCAGTGAGAACAGAGTTGCAAAAGTTGAGACGTGAAATTACCAAAGACATCATAAGGGTAGTGAGGGCCTGAGGGGTTAAGAAAGGATGAATGGCGTGAATCTGCCGAAGAAAGAAGAAGGAAGTCTTAACAACGCAACAATGCATACTGCACAAGATTTTGCATTTCTAGGGAGACACTGTGTCAGTGTCTGCATCGTTATTATCAAAACGAAATTGTCTCCCCTGTCAGAGAACACAGTATATAATCTGGGAGTTACTCTGTTAGTTCTTTTAATAAAGGACACACACAGTTCCATACTAGCAAGACTCCTTTCCTGTCAGTTTAACAGTGTCAACAACATAGATTTTACCATACGGGGAATTTTACCCATGGTGCATTATTCTATTTCACCCCCCTGAGGAAGGCGTTCGCCGAAACGCGTTGGGGTATTCCAATAAAGCACCTGTGTCATCATTACTCTTGCTCCTTGTGTTTCCTGATTGACTTTGCAAGAGCTGTTCCTCTTTTTATGCCTTAACAACGTGAAAGACATGATCCTGAAAGGAGAGATTAGAATCCAAGAGTACACCTAAATAACGAAAAGAAGACACCAGTGGGATGAAGGAACCTGAAAAGGAAGGGGCAGCCAGAGGAGGGGGATTTCCATGTGTAAACCAAATAGTGAGTGTTTTAGAAACATTCAAGTGAAGACAGTTACTGATGAGCCAGTCAGCTACAGTGGAAAGACAAGAATCAAGGTGAGAAAGGTCTGGGCAGAGTGAGGAAGTGTGGTGTATGAGAATGATATCGTCAGCATAATAAAAGGTGTAAATACCAAACTGTTGAATCAGTAGTGCAAGTGGAGCCATACTGTAAAAATATTGAACAAAAGTGGAGCTAAGACAGAGCCCTGGGGAACACCACAGTGTAGGGGTAGAGGATCAGAAGGGTATGCAGAGAAGAAGAAGGAAGGACACTATAGGATCGAGCAAAGAGATAGGAATGGAAACACCTGAAAACTGTGCTGTGAAGGTCGGCTTCCCGAAGGTGAGACAGAAGAAGGGAGTGATCTACAAGATCAAAGGCAGCAGAGAGATCCAGAGACACCACCACCGAAAAGTCACCATGGTCGTGCGAAACATGAATCTCATTGAGGAAAGCTAGAAGAACTGTCTCGACACTATGACCATGCCTAAAACCAGATTGAGGGGGGTGAAGGAAGTGAGCGGTGTCAAGGTGGTGAGATAATTGAGCAAAATCTACTTTTAAGAAGTGTGACATCCATCAGTGAATCATAGAAGAGGTGTAGGCCTGTGAATACATGACAGCAGTACTGTCATGATATGTGCACCCAAGAAGGTCATTACAAAGCAGAGACATTTGCTGCACTGACAGCTGCAACTGTATTGGGGATAGGCACTGTTGGGCTTTCACATCTAACCACTGTCACCCCAGTCCCCAGGCTAGCCACAAACAATTTATTGATGGTATATGTTGGTATAAAGCACTCCTATAGTCATGGCACAGATAACAGTAGGAACACATTGTGCTCTGACTCAGCACCACACCATGCCATTCCTCTGTGTCAGGTTTGGGAGCCTTTGGCTACAGATGTGGGGGGTATATATGCTGATCTCCAATCTCTGGCAGACTGACACAGCTTATCCACAAGCAATGCAGCATCTTTGATGGAGAACATCATTCCAAGACACCTGTCCACCTTTCACGTCCCTGATGATAACAGCAATCAGCACAGCATGCAGCACCATTGCCATATTTCACTGTGGGAATGTTTGCCCAGGTATGATGGTATATGTACACATTGTCCAATACATGGTGATGCTCATGATGGACAAAGGGTTATTGTTTTCATCACATCTGTCCCCCATGACTGACAGCCATGTGGGGGGTGCACACATGCCCCCTGGTAAATGCAGACTGGTTGCCCTATGTCTCCATGTGAAAATTTCTCTCTCTTGGATGCTGTTCCACATGGCCCCACTCAGTGAGTTGTCAGGTCTACAGTGGTGCCACAGACACATATCAACATCATGGCTGGGGACCTGTGCAGCTCTCTCTCTGCTATCAATACTGTTTCTAAATCATCTCTGGTCACTGACTTCCTTGACCTATCGTTGGCTTGGGGTGGGCAGCCTGTCCTGTCAGGTTGGTTGGGGTGGCACAGTCCCCCCATGTTGCCACTATGTCTATCAGAGTGTTGGGTGGTAACATTGCCAACTGGGGAGAACTGTTGGAGTGCCACTGTGAGCTAGGTATGCCCTCAACCATATATTTGACCTGACCTGAGCAGACCTTGCTGTTCATATTGGCTGCCTAGTGATGTTGCCCAGTCATGACCTTCTTGGAATATGCAGGTTCATGAGGGTAGACTATTCACAGATCAGGTGATGTAGTTTGCACACAGGTGGACCCTTCCCAACTCATTAGGTGATGTTTGTGGCCCAGATGTGCAGCTGGATCCCATGTTGGGGTTGGCAGACAGCAAGGATGGTAACAGTTGCACACACACACATTCATTGCTGATGTGTGTCCTGCATATCAACAAGGGGCAGCTTTGTCTGCACACCCCCACAGCATGACAGACGTTGTGGCCAAGACCAGACATCAAAATGACCCTGCATGTTCAGGCTATCATGTGCACACTGTGACATGACAGCCCATATACTGATAAGCACAGATGGGGCCCTGTAGAATGTCAGTGTGGTGTAGTGAGAGTCTGAGCTGGATGATGCTGGGGAGGAGTGGGAGGATGCAATCAGCCTCTACCTGAGGGCCAGTAGCAGTGGGGATGATGTTACACGCCCCTTTACCACACCGGTGCCACTTGAGCTGCAGTGTGAACCAGGCCCTGCATCAACCATGTCTGCACCAGGAACGTCTGCCAGGTTGCCCCTATGAGTTACCGCAAGATATGGTGCGTGGGCTGGAAGATCACACAACATAAACATATGAAGACCTGTCAGGTGGGTGACAGACCATCTTGTGGCATGTTGTGGCACATGGTGTGACAGGGTGCAGTTGCCAACATGTGTGTGTGTGGGGGGGTATGGAATACATGTCATAAGCAGACCTGTCACCCTTGATAGCTACAAACAGCATATGTTGCCTTGATGCCAGGTCTCTGTCATCCCTGAGCCCCCATTTACATGTGTTTGCAGGGCAGCTGTATACACACTGCCTCACTATTCACAAACATCATTCCACAGGTATGCACCAGGAGCTGCAGGGCATATGCCAGGATCAGCAACAAATCCATGAGATGCATCTGCTGCATGTGCAGGCCATGTCAGCAATGGCAGAGGGCCTGCAGGCACCTACAGCAGTGATAAATAGACAAACGGACCTCCAGGCTGCTTTGGCAGGCAGGGAGCAGCCACAGGCACCAGCACCAGTGCCACCAACAGCAAGGAGTGGTCATGGGTCAGGACAATATGGGTGTGGGTAGCCACAAAGGCAGTGGACATGGCCAGAGGGATGACGGGAATCAGCCAAAGCAGTAGCCTGTTGACACACCCAGAATTAAAAATATGTATACCTGTCTGTCTTGTCTGTGTTTTTTAGTACCACAGCAAGGAACCAGTAAAGACTCCTATATGATATGGGTCTGAGTGTGAACCCACTTAGGTGGACATGTCATGGGTACTCCTCCCCTCAGATGTCCAACATCACACCCCCACCTCACTCCCATATATGTCCCATACCCCCTCCACCCACCTATGCAAAATGACATGGACATGCAGTCCATTGCTGTTGTGTGGCCACACAGTCATCACCATGCCCTCTGGGATCCTCCTCATAATGGCATGTGTTCCACACCATCAATGTGCACATCCACTCACCTGTTCCTGGAAAATCCCACAGCCCAGACTCTATGTACTCCCTTCCTTACTTGTGCACTGTGTTTGGCAATATGTCACTCACCTTTCCCTTGGGACTGCGTAGGTGACTGGTATTGCAGGCTATGTGTTGAACATCTTTACCTGCTGGGTCGCCCCTCACTATAGCAGTGGATGTGCACATTGAATGACAACTAACCCTGGCACACACTCAGTTCTGTTGTTCCATGACTCTGTCACATAAGAACATAAGATATGCCATACTGGGTCAGACGAAGGTCCATCAAGCCCGGTATCCTGTTTCCAACAGTGGTCAATCTAGGTCATAAATACCTAGCAGTTTCCCCAAAAGACACAGGTTCCACAATGATTGTATTGGGTTAAGCAGTGATATCCCAGGTCCCTTTTAATAATGGTTTATGACCTTTCCTCCAGGAACTTGTTCAAACCTTTTTTTAAATCCAACTACACTAACAGGTTTTACTACATCCTCCGGTAACAAATTCCAGAGTTTGATTACACATTGAGTGAAAAAATATTTTCTCTTATTAGTCTTAAATAGATTACCCTGGAGTTTCATTGCATGTCCCCTAGTCTTTTTATATTCTGATGAGATAAACAATCGATCTACGTTTACCCGTTCCACTCCATTCATTAATTTATAGACCTCTATCATATCTCCCCTCAGTCATCTCTTTTCCAGGTTGAAGAACCCTAACCTTTTTAGCCTCTCTTCATAGGGGTATCCTTCCATCCCATTGACCATTTTGGTGGCTCTTCTCTGTACCTTTTCTAATAACGCTATATCCTTTTTAAGATACGGTGACCAGAATTGCACACAATATTCAAGGTGCGGTCCCACCATGGAATGATACAGAGGCATTATAATATTCTTTGTTTTATTTTCCATTCCTTTCCTTATGATACTTAGCATTCTATTTGCTCTCTTGGCCAACACTGCACACTGGGCAAAGGGTTTTAACATTTTATCCACAATGACGCCTAAATCTTTTTCCTGGGTGGTGGTTCCTAATGTGGAATCTTGCATCTTGTAACCACAGTTTGGGTTGTTCTTTCCTAGGTGCATAACTTTGCACTTCTTCACATTAACTTTCATCTGCCATTTGGATGCCCAGCCTTCCAATTTATCAAGATCTACTTGCAATTGTCCTCATGGGTTTTAACAACTTTGCAAATTTGATAACCTCACTCATTATTTCATTTTCCAGGTCATTTAGGAATATGTCAAAAAGCAGTGGACCCAGCACAGATCTCTGGGGTACACCGCTATTCACCTTTCTCCATTGGGAAAACTGACCATTTAGCCCTACCCTCTGCTTTCTATCTTTTAAACAATTCCTGATCCACAATAGTACCCTGTCCCCTATCCCATGACTCTTTAGTTTTGCCAAAGGTCTCTGATGAGGGACCTTGTCAAAGGCTTTCTGAAAGTCCAGATACACTGTATCAACCAACTCACCTTTGTCTACCTGTTTATTCACACCTTCATAAAAACATAACTGATTAGTAAGACAAGATCTTCCTTGTCTAAAGCCATGTTGGATGTCTCCCTTTAAGCCATGACTATCTACATGTTCAGTAATTTTGTTCTTTATGATGGTTTCTACCATTTTTTCCGGTACTGATATCAGGCTCACTGGTCTGTAGTTTCCCAGATCATCCCTGGAATCCTTTTTAAAAATTGGTATTACATTGGCTATCCTCCAATCTTCAGATATTACAGATGATTTTAATGATAGTTCACAGATTACTAACAGCAGGTCTGCAAGCTCATATTTCAGTTCTTTCAACACCCTTGGATGTATATCATCCGGTGCAGGTGATTTGCTACTCTTCAGTTTATCAAATAGTTGTAATACATCTTCCCGATGTATCGATGTTTCTTTCAATTCTTCCGCAGTATCACCTTTAAATACCATTTCAGTCATGGGTAACATTCCTACATCTTCCTCAATAAAGACTGAAGCAAAGAATTTACTCAGTCTCTCCACTATGGCCTTTTCACCTCTTAATGCCCCTTTTACCCCTCTATCATCTAATGGTCCAACTGACTCTCTCAGAGGTTTTTTGCTATGAATGTAGTTGAGAAAGTCTTTATTATGGTTTTTGCTTCCACAACAAGCTTCTTCTCAAATTCTCTCTTTGCCTGCCTTATCAATGCCTTGCATTTAACTTGCCAGTACTTGTGCTGTTTCTAGTTTTCGTTATTTGGTTCTTTTTCCCTTTTCCTGAAAGATGCTTTTTTGGCAACAACAGCCTCTCTGACCTCACCATTAAACCATGCTGGCAGTTTTTTGGACTTCCTTCTACTTTTCTTAAAGCGTGGAATACAGCTGGTCTGGGCTTCCAAGATAATATTTTTAAACAACACTCAAGCTTAATGTAAGTCTTTAACCTTTGCAACTGCTTCTGTTAGTTTTTTCTTAACTATTTTCCTCATTTTATCAGAGTCTCCCTTTCAAAAGTTAAAAGGTAGTACTGTGGATTTCCTTGCCATACCTCCTCCATTAATCAACCAAACGCGATCATGCTATGATCACTATTGTCAAGTGGCCCCAACACTCTTATCTCTTGCACCAGATCTGGTGTTCCACTAAGGACTAGGTCCAAAATAGCTTTCTCTCTGGTCAGTTCATGAACCAGCTGCTCCAAGAAGCAGTCATTTATTTCATCTAGAAACTTTATCTCCCTAGCATGTTCTGCCATGACACTGACCCAGTCAATACTGGGATAATTGAAATCACCCATTATTATTACTGGACTGTAACTTTGGTTAGTTTCCCTGGTTTCTTTGTGCATTTCATCATCCATTTGTTCATTCTGGCCAGGTGGTCAATAGTACACCCTCACTGCCATTGCCCTCCCCTTTTTACATGAAATTTCAATCCATAGAGATTCTACAGCATGTCCATTACTGTTTCACCCACGATGCCATGTGTGTACACATGGACATGTCCTGGTCCCCAGGCATATGGGTCAAGTGGGAAGGACATTACCACCAACATGTCCCCTGCTATGTGTGGTTGGGTGACACCATCTGGTAGGTCCCAGGAGGTTGCAAACAGCACCGCACATACCATTCCTATTGTCTGCTGTTTGAAATGGACCATGTGTGTGACACATGTGTCCATGTCACAAACCCAGGGAGCCAATGCTATGTGTGCCCCAATGTGCATGTTGTTGACAAAGAAGGACACATGACCAGGCCATAGTTAAGTGAAAAAATATATTCAGCTGTATTTTGGCCAACAGGATACACAGAAAATATTTTCCACACACAACTAACAAAACAGTGCGTGGCACACAGTGCCTACATTGGTGGCAGTGGCTGGTCCCACCTGACCCCTCCTGGTCATTAGGTGATGACCCATGAGTGCAGAGGGCTGGGCTGCAGCCAAGCCCACTGGGACACTACTCCTTCTGTGGGCCTCCATGGTATGATGGCTGATGCCCTGCAGAGGGTCAGTCCCCATCCCTCAGCCTCCGCAGCTCATGAACCATCATGCACATGGCATCCACCAGCTGCTTCATGGTCTCTGTTTGGGCTTGCTGGGCCTGTTCCTGGGCCAGCAGTGCCACAGCCAGGGAGTGGTCCCGGCCCCTGTCCCCAGGCCCCATGTGTATGGGTTCTGGGTTGTAGCATCAGTGCACACCCTGGATGTGGCACTGGTTGGCATTGAGGGGAATGTTCCTGCCTATGCAGGTGGACTATGGGGCAGACAGCGGTGATCCCTTGGGCCCTCTGCAATCGTGGGTCCCAGGTGTGTGCCCCCATATGGCCGTGCCTGGCAGGTTGAATCACTGGAAGTGTGGGGATGCTTCCCCTCTGCCCCATCCTTTTCCTCCTCCTCCTGTCCCACACACGTATCTTCCCCTTCCACATCCCACACCTCCAGGGGGGAAGGGGGAGGGGAGGGGGGAGAGGGAGAGGTAGGGGGAAGGGGGAAGGGGAAGGGGAGGGGGAGGTGGAGAAGGAAGAGGAGGGGAGGGAGAGGGGGAAGAGGAGGAGTAGGGGAGTAGGGGAGGCAAACAGCACATTGTAGATATGATCATACCAGTAGGCCATTGCTGCACAATGCATAGCTGCACCTCACACTCGACAGAGCAACCCCCCTACTTCCTTCAACCCTTTTGGGAATGTTGTTTCACATATGCTTCTTATATATCCCTGGATTGCATGTGGTTGCACAGTCTGCATGCACTATTGCAACTCCATTCATAGTACATGCACTTGCCACAGCCATCCCACCATATATGCTTATCTAGTATGCTTTGCCATCATGCCTTACATTGGACATTTTTACCTTTTCACCCCTTCATGTGGGGGTCCCTGTCTGCTATGATATGGCTGGTTGCAGTTACTGCTGCAGATCATATCTGCTTTGGTACAGCCATTACATGCATTTCTATTGTTGTTAATCTACATGTCGACCTCGCTCCTACATCCCCTGGCTCAGTCACACACTGACCTTGTGCTTGGTGTAACAGAGCTGCTGTACTTTTGTTTATCATCATCTTTGGATATCCATTGTCTGGCTTCATGTGGGCCTGATGTCTTGTGTACCTATGTGTACCTAGCTGTCTGCTGGTTCTGTGATTTAGTAGACAGCTGCACCTACAGTTTCATTTTGGAGCCTTGGTTTCTGTCTATTGGGTTTGGCATAGACAACAGTGGGGGTGATGTCTCACATGCAGGGTCTGTGACAAGGGTGAAGGCACAGGTGGCAATCTGGTTGGGGTACATACAATGTGTGCTTCCTTCCTCACAGATTGTGTCAGAGGGTGGTGGCTCACTGGGGTGCAGGGTGAGTTTGCTTAAGGAGGATGGGGTTGGATGTGTCTGTGCTCACAATGACTGAGGTGGCCCTTGTACATGCAGTGGACTGTGCATGCCATTGAAAGGTTGAGGGGATTGAAACCTACTGATTGTGTCCTAGGATGGTATGTTGATATAAAAGGAAAGGAGTCTAGCTGTGGAGATTCACAGCCTGACCTTGAACCTGCTGCCCTACAGATATGCAAAGAGTGACCATAGGTTTTGTGCCATGGGACTGCTGGGTACAAAGGCTGTACAGGTATATCTAGGTTTTTCAGACAAGGTGCTTGTGGCCATGTGGTGTTGTCTTCCTATGTGGACATAGATGGCCACTGCCTCTGTGACATGATGACAGACATACACGCACATACACATGCGCATGTGCACACACACACACACATACACACACACACACACACACAGAGTTGTATTGAAACAATGTGCATGTATGGGTCTAGTATACTAGATCTGCCATCATAAACTATGCGATATTACTATTCCTGTCTGCCACTCTAGTCTGGAGCTCTGCTCAGGCATTGTAAGGGTGTGCACATTGTGCAGGGGCCAGTGGTGCACTCTGATGTTAGGGGACACTCAGTGTGCCGGTGCTGTTATCCTGATTCCACATTCAGCTGCAGATTGCGGAGCCTGTCTTTTTGGGTCTTTTCACCATTATTGGGCAATTCATTGGGGGCTGCACATGTTGGTGTTGTTCCTGCTCTGTGAGAAATGATTTTGCAATAGGGACATGCAAAACATGATCCACAGGCAGGACCTGAACCTATAACCATATGCTTCTCTATATAGCAACTGTGTGTGGAGTACCACAGTGCTGCCACATTGCTAGTACCAGTTATAGTGATTGGATGCTTCCCATCAGGTAGACCTTGGCAGATGTTGCAATGCACATTGCACATTGGATCTGGACATGGCTTTTGTCTGCTGCAGAAAGGTGCCAATCCCTCCACCCTTACCCCCCCACATGATGCTGATATGCCCATGTGCCGTCAGTGTTGATGGTACAATGTCCCAAGTCAGCTGCGATATGGATGGGTGGGTGCCTGTGGCACTGGATCCTTGAGGAGCGGGCACATGCATGTACAGACACACATCTCCCCCATCAATCTGCCTCTCTGGAGTCCCTATCACCACATGACACTGTTCTGTCTCTTTGTCCTGGGGCTGGGATGGCTGTGTGGTGTAAGGTTGCAGTCTGGGGTATTTTGCCTGCAGTGGGAGAGTGAAAGGTTGGTCGGTTGTCTATAACATCTGAGTGTTGTGGGACTGGGGGACATGCAATGCAGCTGCAGTGTATGCCATTCTGGACCACTATGTGAACATATGTTGTCCTTCCACACATCATCACACCCTGCACGCCATTACCATAGGATGTAGTGAAGGGTGCTAGTTGAGCTACATTTGATAGATGTTTGGAAAGGTTCCTGGCAAAGCTCCATTGACCATTGTTTGGGGAACCTAGGATATGAACGTCTTGTCCCATTGCAGTGATTGTGGATCCGGTGTGTCTTTTGGTGACAGTGCTGGGAAGTTGTGCCTATGATTGGACACTGCACTACACAGGATACTGCGCATGCTGTGCCTTGGTCAGACATGGTCTTGCATATTTTCGGTGTCTATGTTCCTCTGTGCTACCTGGGCAGCTGCCTGGTCTGCACTGTGCCCCAGCAGCCCCCACTGTGTGATTGGCATACACCCTCCTTCGCCCCATTTGCCCCATGACCATTGTGCCATTTCATACTTCAGCACTGTACTGTTGCTGCTACTGGGGTTATACTATTACTTTCTTGGCCTTACCTGTCAGTGCAGCACTCTCCATCCATCTAAGGGTAGCGGGGGCCTGTCTGTGTGGGTGTTTGTACCCTTGCTTGCCAACTCATTGAGAGTTGCACATGTTTGTTTTGTACCTGCACTGTGGGATAAAATGTAGCCATAGGGACATGCACTGTATGATCCACAGCTGGGACTCAAACATGTGACCCTCTACTCACATATACACCACAGTGCTTCTACATGGTAAGACTGGTCCATCGTGATGAAATGTTTCTCATCATACTCACCCAGGCACATGTCACACACCACATAGCACACTGCATCAGGGCATGGCTTCCATCTGCTGTAGCCGGGTGCCGCTCACTCCCCCCCACACCATGCTGACATACACATGTTCTGTCAGTGTTGGTGGTGCGCAGTCCCAGGCCAGCCAATTCACAGGTAGGCAGATGCCTAGGGCACATGATCCAGGAGGGGTTGGGGCATACATGGACAGACACACATTTACACCCACCATCTGCCCCCCCCCCACAGGGTCCCCCTCATTACCTGCCACTGTTATGTCTCTTTGACCTGGGGAGGAGATGGCTGAGTGATGTGGGTTTCAAGATCTAGGGTAGATTTCCTGCAGTGGAGGTGATAAACATTGTTCCATTGTCTCTACCATCAGAATGTTGAGCGACTTGCGAACATGCACTGCAGCTACTGTGTCCCCCATTATGGACTACTAGGTGAATGTATTTTGTCCTCCCACCCATCCTCCCACCCTGCAAACCATTACCAGAGGATGTTCGAAAGGCTGTTAGTTGAGCTGTGTTTCCTAAATGCTTTGGAAGCTTAATGAAAGAGGCCAATAAATCATTATTTGAGGGACCTAGGATTTGGATGGCTTGCCCCATTTCAGGCATTGTGGATCATGTGTGTCTTTGAGGGATACGGCTGCATACCTGTGCCCTTGTTTGGACACTGCTGGACAGAGGATACTGGGCATGCTGCACCTTGGTCAGACACAGTCTTGCATATTTTCAATTTCTATGTTCCTCTGTGCCACCTAGGCAACTGCCTGGTCTGCCATGTGCACCAGCCACTTCCACTGAGTGTTCCACAAGCACTGTCCTTTGCCCCATTTGCATCATTAGCCTAGTGCCCTTTCATCCTTGGGCACTATGCTGTTGCTGCTAATGGGACACTACTATCACTTTCTTTGGCTCACTTTCTGTGCAGAACATTGCAGATGTTTAAATAGGCTCTCTGTCCTCAAATTGCACCCTGCCCTCAAATTGCACTCTGTCCTCAAATTGCACCCAACAGGTTTTGATGGCCAGTAAAGTTCCTGGTGTTAAGGTGCCACCGGTAATTTAGCAGGGACTTGTTTCTACGCACTCCCCACGCATTGACCCCTACTCTCTGCCCTCTCTCCACTCATAGTTCGCTTAATGCTGTGGTAATGTTAGTGTGCGCTAGCATGCCATTTACCTTGCGCTAACGTCACATATGTAATGTTAGCACGCGCTAATATTACACTTGCTACTTTACCGCAGTTTAGTAAATATCCCCATAAGCTTTCTTTTCTCTAGGCCAGAGAGTTGTGATAGACCTAGGAAAATCTCACACTCCTCCTCATTTCAGTGGAGATGAGGGGGTGCATAGGCTAAGGGAGGTCTCAGATGCTGGATCCTAAATGTTTGGCCTTGCTCCTAAATTAAAAAAAAAAATGGTCAAAGCACAATTAACACAGGTGAATCTAGAGGTCACCCATAGAAGTATCTCTAGGTGCACCAGCACTAATTGCCACATTGACAGCATGTGATATGGACCCCCATACTAACAGCAATGTGCTTTCCATATCCACACTACTCCCCATTTGAACGATGAGCAATTAATGCACATTTTAGCAGCTGATAGCTGTCAAGCTCGCTTGGTAACAATTAGTTCATGCTGTTACCGTCTGCTAAAATGCACATTAACCACGTACAGTAACAGGCTTTTTTAAAAGGGATCCCTTTAGAAGTCAGATTGCTAAGCTGTGCATTAACAGCTAACACAGGGCAAATGCAGATAGCACAGTGATTTTCTGTGGGCAGAGACTGAACTTTTCTGAAACGCAAGGTTGTCAGCAATGCAGACATCGTGGGTCTACTAACGCCACCACAAAGTTTGGCATTGGCTGCATTTGGGTTGCTGCCGCCCCACATTCTCTGCATTTTTGATGTTATCTGCTGGAGCAATGTTTTGCACACCCTTAACAGATAATGTGAAGGTTTTGTAACTAACTTAGTGCTACTTGCACTAACATGCTGTGTTAGCTGCAAAAGCCTAACTAGACTTGGTGGACTGGTCTCTTAGGAGGTGTTTTAATAAAGGCCACTAGCTGGCAGTGTGTTTTCTGGTACGCACTGAAGGCACACTGGGACATATGTTGCCATGGCAGTAAGTATAGGACAATTCCTGCGCTAAAAGCATTAGGGTCACGAGTGGGTGGTTTAGGGGGCAAAGAGCTGGCATGGTGAGATCAGTACAGTTAGCTTTGGGTTCACACCACATGCTAAATGCATTAACATGGGTTTACCTAATGCCACCTCAATAGGCGGAGTTGCACTTGTATGGCCCACATTAGGGGAAAGTGCTTCATGTTAAGTGCTGGTGAAATACTTTCAATACTCCCAACAAGCTACATGATGGTGTCGCACTTAATACGCCATAGTTTTGGTGCTTTTTGCACATTAGATGCAATACCCTAGCCCCCTTTAGTAAAAGACCTCCTTAGTGTTCACTAAATCATTTTATCATGTAGTAAGACCATTAAACATACACTAAAACAGAAAACAAAATTAAAAAATAAAATAGAAATATTAATTATAAAAATTTGTTTTTCCCATGCACATCACTAGTTGTGATGGCTTATGAGAATAGAATCAATAACACAGGTACACTACCAAAAAACTGCCTCCAGTTTTGCAACTGATTCCTATAGATTTTGGGGTGCTGAATCCAGGAAAAATAGCCAAAATGTTCCATCACGTCACGTTTTCTTGCAAAATTAGATTTCTTACCCATATAAGGAATGTTCACATAATTTCTTTTTAGCCGACTGCAGTTTATTTTCTTGGCCCAAAATAGAGGTTGTAATGGTTAACTAACTAGAAACACTCCCTCATGATATTTTAGAGTGTTTTGTATTCATTTTATACATTAACAGGACAATTGGGAGGCGGGGGGCTAAATCCAGTACTCGCGCTGGCGCATGTTCTTTCCTGTTCGCCTCGCCTCGTTCGCTCGCTCAAACACGGTGGTTGCGACATGAACGTTCCTGTCAAATTTCAGTTTCTTGCAAGTTCATTATTACCTTTTGTTTGCTCATTCGTAATCCAGCTTTATTCCGAAGTGGTTCACTACAGTTGTAGTTTGCAGTGCTGTGTATTTGTGATGGCTCACAGAGCCAGAGGTTGCGTCAACTCTCCGGACAGTTTTTGTTTTATTTCTGGGGAATATACCGTGAAAAAGCGGCAGAGGAACATTTCTGCATTTATTAAAAAAGTATATTTCGCCTATTTCGGTTTGAAGTTAGGCGATCAAGACAAACCGTGGGCTCCTCACAAAGTGTGCAAGACATGTGAGGAAGATCTACGCTTATGGATGAAAGGTAAAAAACAAGCATTTTGTTTCGGAATACCTATGATGTGGCGTGAACAAAGAGACCACAGCAGTGACTGCTATTTTTGCTCTTGCATTGTGAAGGGATACAACTTAAAAAATAAGAACGTAATAAGTTACCCCAACCTTCCCTCAGCAATTAGGCCTATGCCTCATAGCAACGAAGTACCTGTGCCTGAACCACCAAAATCTTTGGATCATATTTGTGTGGACGGTTCTGATCATGATGAGACTCATCAGATGGCTTTTCCCGATGAGTCCAGTACTTCCGAGTTTGAAACCAGATCCGAAACCTGAACTTTTCTCTCAAGCTGAATTGAATGATTTAGTCCGGGATTTAGGACTCCCAAAAGATGCTGCCCAACTGCTAGGTTCTCGGCTTAAACAGAAAAATCTATTGTCACCAGGAACAACTTTTTATTGGTACCGCAACCGCGAGACACAATTTTTGAAGTATTTCAGCAAAGAGGAAGATTTGGTATTTTGCAACGATATATACGGAGTGATGGAAAAGTTTAAACTCAAGTATGATCCTGCTGAATGGCAGCTGTTCATTGATTCGTCAAAAGACAGCATAAAAGGTGTTCTTCTTCATAATGGCAACACATTCGCTTCAGTTCCTATTGCTCACTCTGTTATTCTCCAAGAAAAATACGAGAATTTGGCCCTGATTCTTCAGAAGATTCGTTATGATGAGCATAAGTGGATGATTTGTGGAGACTTTAAAATTCTATCCATGCTATTAGGGCAGCAATCCGGTTTCACCAAATATCCCTGCTTCCTTTGCTTGTGGGATAGCCGGGCCCACGACCTACACTGGGGAAAAAAGACTGGCCAATTCGGGAGTATTTGAGACCCGGTGAGGTAAATGTTCTTCATGAGAGCTTGGTACCTCGTGATAAAATTCTATTACCACCTCTCCACATTAAGTTGGGTCTCATTAAGCAATTCATCAAGTCCCTTCCAAAAGATGGTGAGTGCTTTCGGTACCTTTGCTCAGAGTTCCCCCGACTTTCTGAAGCAAAGCTAAAGGAAGGAGTGTTTGTTGGCCCTGATATAAGGAAACTCATTTCAGATGGAGCATTCGCTGAAACGATGTCTGAGAAGGAAAAAGAAGCCTGGGATTCCTTCAAGTATGTTGTTCTCAAATTCTTGGGGAACAGGCGGGATGAGAACTATAAGGATATTGTTGCCAGGATGCTCAATGCCTTCAAAGAACAAGGCTGTAACATGAGCCTGAAAGTCCATTTCTTGCACTCCCATGTGAACTACTTTCCCAAAAACATGGGGGCGTACAGTGAAGAACAAGGTGAAAGGTTTCACCAGGACATCAAGGATGCAGAGAGAAGGTACCAAGGAAGATGGAACACCACTATGATGGCTGATTTCTGCTGGTTGCTGCTGCGGGAAACCCCAGATGAAAAATACGCCAAGCAGCGCACCAAGAGAAGCATTCGGGGGAAGAAGAAACAGGCCCACCAGGAGATTGATTGACCCAAGAATGACTTTAAAATCTAAACTGTGTTGAAAAATATCGTGTTTTTACTAAACTTTGAAATAAAAATTTGCTAGTTATTACCACAGTGTCGGATCTCATTTATTAGAATTTTATTTTCACACCATCGGGTGTTTGTCTTCATGTATTGCAATGGAGCAGTTTGTGTTTTCTATTCTTACATACATACCTGTACAACATTTTTTGCACATTTCTTTGCTTTGTTTTGTGTCTAACCTCGCTCTTATATGCTCAATGTTTGTGCACATGTATGTGGCTGTTTTAAGTGCAGACAATTTTGCTACCATCACAGTGTGTTTTGTTGACATTATTCTTATGTGCTGCCTTGTTACAATTTTCTTTATTCTTATTTGAATAACTACTAAACAATTAGTATAAAGAATTCATCCAAGAAACTTTTATCTCGATCGCACTCAATCTGAAACGTTCACCTCAAACTGCTAACCCAATGTAGCAAAAAATCTGTACGTGATGGAGCAAATTGGTTACCAGATTTGGATTCAGCGCACCAAAAAACGTAAAAATCAATCGAAACATTAGAGGCAGTTTTAAAAAAAAATTTTTTAGTGTACCTGTGTAATTTAGGTTTATACTCTGAAAGTCAAATGCAGTACCTTAATTTTTTCTGGGTTATTAGAATGTATGTATTTCAACTCATTTTAAATATTCCATTTGTTGCCAATGCACTTCTATTCACTTCAAAAAACCCTTCCAGTTTTTATAACCCCCCCCCCCTCCCAACAACAAACTATTCTTTCTGTTAGTGCTAGCAGGTTTTATCCTTACCAAAGATAAAGGAAAGTCTTCAATCAATGCTTTAATCATTTCTGGTTTATCTTAATCCTGTGACTGGCATTTTCTCTCCAAAGCATTTAAATATAAATAACAATTCCCTGCATAATTATCACCACAAACACTGCAGCCTCTGTTTTCTGAAATTCAGACATGACAAAATAGACAAAATAAATAAAATAGACAAAATAAATTTATATATATATATATATATATATATATATATATTATATATATATATATATATATATATATATATGTATATATGTTTAAGAATAAATGACCCATGGGACAGAGCTGAATATTCCAACTTGTAACAAATATTTTTGGCACATATAAATTGAAAGCATGTAAGAACCCAGTGAGGTTACTGGTGAGGAGAGAGTTAAGTAAGCTCTTCATAAATTATATCTAAATATATAACAGGAATATTGTATGCCAGACACCTTAATGCAGCATGTCCCGTTACCGCACGCTAAGTGTCCACTACCACCCCTTAATGCCGGAACGCCTCTAACACGCCCAGCACACTTACCGCACGGTAACCCCTTATTGCTGCCATTAACACACAGAAAAGACTGCTCCCTTATACCATTTAGTAAACATAACCCTAAGTTTTCAGCTGAAAATTCATCTTAATTTAGGAGCTTAAGCGTTTTTGGGCCATATTTCAAAAGGGCTGATATTTAAATGCTATGGCGGTTAGCCATGGTGCTTAAATATCGGTGGCATATTCAGTGGCAGTACCCAGATTTTAGTTGCCACTGAATATCAAGGTTCAGTGCCGCTATTCAGATCAATGCTGATCTTATCTGGATAGTGGCGATTTTTAGCTAGCACTTATCCATTTAGCAGCTTACAACCTGCTTTTTGTTCACAGAAATGCTGGATGAAGATTGTGCTATCCAGATAAAGCTGGCACTTATCCACATAGCTCTGGCAGTGCCCTTGCTTTGCCCACGGACTGTCCCTTTTAGTAACTGGATAGTGTCAGGTGGTATGTGGAGATATTCAATGGCACTGTCTGGATAGGGCAGCTGAATATCTCGCTCAACACCTCCCCTTGGCCATCTAGATAAGGGTTTTGAATATCTTTCCCTGTGCTTATAAAATTAGGCCTGCCATTCATTTGCCTCGATTTCTGAGCCTAATTTATAAGCATATTTCTGAAAATCAGTGCTACGTCCTAAGGACCCAATATTCAAAGGGGTTTATGGTTTTCAGAACCTGCAAACTGCATAAACTCTGCTGAGCCTGATATTCAGCGGCACTAACCGGCTACCGTCCCAGAATATCCCCAAAGAATGAATAATACAGAGAAAGAAGCCGAGGATTTTCATGGCTACACAAATGGAATCTTCTCTTTGCACACTTTATTAGGGACATGATTTGGCCAAGTTTCGGAACACATGCCTGCATCAGGTGTCTATAAAAAAACCATATCCATAACAAATAAAAAAAATCTAATAATTACAAAAGTAAATAATAGGTTTTGACGCTGGATATGCTATTACACTTTATTACAGTCAGGCACTTTAGAAATGTTCACTGTCATAAGCTCAATATCAAGCCTAACTATTTCTGCCAACCTAAATCCGCCCCTGTTGCCATCCACTTTTAAACCTCTGAAACGTAAGGGTTTAGTGGAATTTTGAGTATAAATTTAGGCACTCGACATGTAAATTTTCAAAGAGGTCAATTTAGGAGCATAATTTCCAAAGTTAGAAGTATAAACCTTTTGAGGGGGGGATATTTACAGACATTTACATGGTTTGCAGACCAACAAAATGTGTAAATGTCACTCTGCAGGATATTCAACGGATATCTGAGGATGCCACTGCCACCTGCCCTGATGCTAACTTGTTAGCATCTGGTGTGTCAGGAGCATTATGGGGCAGCACCTATCACTAATCTGGCAGCAGCTATATTGAGCTGCTGTCCAGTTACCGACATGCAGCAAAATTAAGGTGCAGGAAATCCCGGCCTAGCTTTCACCGCAGATGCTAATCGGGCAATGGCTGACTATCACCTTTGCCTGATTAGCTGCGTGGCAATCCATGCAACTCAGCTATTCAATACTGGTGCACAGATATGGTCCTGACATTGAATATTTGGGTTTTAAGTTCAGTGCCAGCAGCTAGCTGCTTAACAGTGCTAGCCACAGGCCACTGGGGCTGAATATCGGGCCCTTTGAATATTGGGTCCTTAGTTTTCTTCTGAAGGATCTGCCATGCTTAAATAAAAAACAGGAAGCAATTTTTTTTTTTTCCATTTGGCATTCTCATATTGTCAGCCCTTGTAAAAACCTTTGGGTCAATATTCAGTAGCACGTACCCAGATAGCAACATCTACTGTTGGGATAACTACTACTACTACTACTACTGAGCATTTGTAAAGCGCTACCAGTCATACACAGTGCTGTACAGACATCTAAGAGACAGTCCCTGCCCATCAGAGCTTACAATCTAGTCAAGAAGTGTTGTTGATTGGGATAATCAGAAACACTATCCAGATATTGCCATTGAATATTCTTACCAATCTCCTTGGGACTATCTGGATAGTGTCTCTGAATGTCTCAGTCAGAGGCAAGACAAACTATCCTGATAGTGGTGAAATTCAGCACAACTATCTGTATAATAATCCACTTAACTTAGTTCAGCAAAAAGGCTATCCTAAGCTGTCTGGATAGCTCTCCAGATAGTGATACTGAATATTGCTGCTATCTGAATAGCATCAGCATTGAGTGCCCTATCTAGATATTCAGCACCGGCCATTATCCGGGTAATAGTGCGGAATATTTAACAGCGGCAGCTGGAATCTGAAAACATGTTGACCACTATGGTTAAATATTGAAATCCATATTGGTAAATCATTAATCACTTCAAATCAATTCAGATCAGGAACTGTTCGACTGGAATCTCAACAATAGAAGATAAATACATCAGCCTGAATGTTAGCATGCTAAATAATCTGCTCTTACTGAATCCTTCTTCTTGGGATTCTACTTCTCTTGTACTTGAGGGATATGTAATCTCCTGTCCAGCACGAAGGGACAGCAGACAGACATACCGTATTATAAGAACTTCTGATATGACATCAAAAAGAATCATTAGTCCTGTTAGTCTAAAAAACGTGATCCACAGGTTTCCCTTTTGCAAAATGTACTGTTCTTTAATTCCATATTGTGTTTGTTGAGCAAAATGTTCAGCGGAAACCAAGTCATGGCTTCTCTGTATTATAAACATTATATGAAAATTAATTCCATTACTGCTAGATTAACTAGTTCAACCTACAATGTACAGTTTTGTCAAACAAGCAAGATAGCCTCCTACAGATCTCTTAATGCTGTGCTGCCTGTAGTGTAAAGAAAAATGAAAAGAGGTCTCCCTTTTGATAGCTATTGATTACTTGAAGAATAAGGTAGTCACTGCTGCTGCACAGCTAATGATAAAGAAGAAAAAAAATTATATGTACTGTAGGTTTCTAAAAAGATTTCTAGATTTTCCCACATAAAACTAGGCAAGTATTTTATAAAACGCTCAGCAAGTGTTGAGCCTTTTATAAAGCATGAATAGTGCCATCAAAGATACAGGTCAAACAATGCCACCCAAAAGAAAGGGCAACTTTAACAATGTAAAGAATAACAAAAGAGCAGGATCTCAGAGAATATCATAGGCATAAATGACAGCATATAGATCAACAGGATATGAAGTGATTTTGCTACATATATACTATCACTTATACAGGTTTAAGATATATTTTGTAAACTTGCATGTCCATGAGCATTTACTTGGGATCCTACCCCCAAACGTCAAACTTTGCCCCAAAGGAGATGGCTTTCAACATCAAAGAGATAAGCACATTTCGCCCCTGAAGCACCCTTCAAAGTCCCAGGTCAAAAAAAGAGAAGTTAGTCAGCAGGCTTAAATGCTGATGGGACCATTTTCTGATGCATCCTTCACTACAAACAGTACTTCTGTAGTGCAGAGATTTCCAGAACTTGGTGGAGAAGCAAAAGTCAATGGTAATGAGCAGCGTTTTCAGAAGAACCATCTGTTCGTAGAAAGGGAGAAGAGAGGTTGCACATACAACCAACTTCAATATGTGGCTCAAAAACTGGCATAAACAAGATTGATATATAGGTAGCTGAAGGAATATAGCCAGTAACAAACAGCTATATGGTCATGAAAGGCTACATAAATGAGTGGCACAAACAAGGATCATAAACAAAAAAAAAAAAAAAAAAGCAATATTCCATGGCAGAGCCATCACTGAGCAAGTCCAATCAGGGCCTCTGAAAAGAATATGGTGTGCCTAGGCAAACCTTCAGCTTTATGTTCCCCCCTCCCTGAGAATATGATAATTAAGTGTAACAATTATGAATACCCATCACCATCCCTCCCACAACATTTATTTATTTAAACAGTTTTGTATACCACGTTATCCTTCAATCAAATTGGTTCACAACATAACTTGTAGGTATACATTTAACAAGTGGGGAAGGGTTATGACAGGACATATATACAAACCATATACAGTTAATTCTCATTTGAGTGTGTGGTTTGTTGATGGGTCATTTGCAGCGGAATTCTGTTGCTTGTCAAATTTTATGTTACGTGTCTGTAGAAGTCCATGAACAGGAGGGTCTTGAGAGTCTTGCGGAAGTCTTTGAAGTCCTTTAGGGCTCTTATTTACTCAGAGAGGAAGTTCCATAGGGCAGGTGCTGAGATGTTGCTTGCTTCGTTCTATGATTTCCTGCATGTGTGATGAGCCTGTTATCGTTGTTGATTCGTCTGGGTCTGTTACTTATGTCTCTGGTTATTATGTTCTGGACCATGTCTGCTGAGCAGTGGTGGATGACTATATATGTTCAAGGTTGTTTTGAATCTTGCCCGTGCAATTATTGGCAGCCAGTGCAGCTGTTGTAGTATGGGGCTGATGTGCTCATGTTTGGCAGTGCTCATGATGATGTGTGCTGCGGTATTCTGCACCAATTGGAGTGGGTGGATGGTCTGCTTGGGGAGACCTTGGTACAGAGAGTTTCCATAGTTCAGGATTGGGGTGAAATGGCTTGGCATACTTTGTGTAAATGGTCTTGGCTGAGAATTGGTTTAAGCCTCCTGATGAGCTTTAATTGGTGGTAGGCTTTTGTCGCGGTTTTATTGATGTGCGATTGTAGGTTTAGATTTTTGTCCAGGGTGATGCCCAGGTACTTTACCTCATCCTTTAGTGCTATCGTCTTGTTTAGGATGCTGATTGCTTGTGGTGCATTGAATGTGAAGTTTCTGGTAATGAATAGTGCCTCTGTCTTGTTAAAGTTGACCATCAAGTTATTGTTGATGAGCCAGGTGTTCATGTCTTCAAGGCATTTGGTTATAGGAGTCAGGTCAGATGCATACAGATTTATTGGGGCATATACCATGATATCATCAGCATATATGTGATAATGTATCCTGTGCTGTTTAATGATGTTGCATATGGGTTGTATATATATGTTAAAGAGTATAGATGAAAGTGCAGATCCTTGATGTGATGGGGAACCGTACTGACTTCTTCTTGCCATATTTGACTTGATGTGTTTGGTTGCTCAGATATAAGGTAAACCATTTTAGGGTGTTGTTGCGTAGTCCGATCTCTTGTAGTCTTGCAGGTAAAATAATTTTCTGATGGCTCTTTGAGTTTGTGTGGCTGTCAGGACCTATTCTTTTGCTTTGACTGCTTCTGATCTTTATAGTACATCAAAAACTGATGTCTTAGGCAACAGTCTAGTCTTGTCTAATTGTTGGAAAGCCCTGAGCTCTGACAAAGACCCGAAAGTTGCCTTCTGCTGGGGCTACCTGCTGCTGAGGAAGTTACAGTAATAAAATTTGAGCGACAGGGGTGGTGTACTGGGAGTTCAGCAGAGCAGATAAGTTTACTTCTAGCAGTGTTACTGTGCTGCCTCTAATCCTGTCCTTCATTCCCCTCGATAGAGCCAGGCAGAAGAGACCAGTGCTTAAGTGCATCCTCTCTTGCCATGGAACCAGTTTTATGATATGAGCACACACCTCGCCGAGCGAGCGCACATAATTTACAACAGAGCGCACAAAAATTACGGTTCTGATTCTGATAGAAAACAACACAGACATCTTAAAATTTAAAAGTTGTTGTGTTATTTATGGTTTTCACAAGTTCTACAATATTTTCTATTGCAATTAATGTGGTGTACATACTGTATTCTGACGTTTAGTCAAATTTTAAAGTATATAACTCCGAGTGTCGTTATGTGGCACACAAAAATTTAACCTTCCTTCAAAAGATGCACAGCTGATATTTTATGCCTACACAGCCTACAGAAAATTAGAGGGAACATTGGATATGAGCTAGAAGACTTGGCTCCATGGCAGCAAGAGAGAACACACTTATGCACCTTACTTATTATCTAGCTCCGCTGGGGGATTGAGCAGAAATAGTTCTGGAAGTAAATACAGTATCTTCCATGCTGCCCTCCCAGTGCCTCAGACTAACTTTATCTGCTCATAGAGGATGAAGGCTGGGGGATAGCTGTTACTCAGAACCCTCCACTGTACCCCTGATATCCTTTCTGGACAACCATTTCAGATAACCTTCCTCTGCACCACTACCTTATTCATTGACACTTGCAGTGCACCTGACAGCCCTCTCCTTATTCCCTTCACCTCTGAGTCCTCCACTCCTCTTTGCATTGCCCCTGAAACCCTCGTCCACACCATCACTATGCACCTGACACCCTCTCGTTGATCCCTAACACACACCCATCCTATCTCAGACATCCCACTGCATCACTGCATTAGACATCCTACCTACAAATGTACATACACTCCCCCAAAACACTCTCCTGCTCCATCCCAACATACACAAGTTCTGACCTCAGATTCTCACTCACAGCAGATATCCCCCTATACACTTATTGTCCCAAATAATCCCTACATATGCCACATGTAACCCCTGCCCTAAAAAAACATACCCTTGCCTTTCATATACACGTCCCTACCTCAGACAACCACACACACACACCACACCTGCCCTTGGTATCCATCCACACACTGCCTGCTCTAGACAACCTTTCAGTTTCATACATACTCTCATACCACCTCTTCCCACTTGCTGACTGGAGTTATGAAGGGGACCAACTCCCAGCCCCTAACACATTGGCCAACATGGTATTATAGGGGACCATCTCTTTACCAGGGGCCTATTCAATCCTACTTTTGCCTCTGACAATATATCACCAGGTATTTAAACTTGAGGATGAGATGACAGATGTAAACAGATGGTTTGGGATGTTACCCCCAAGAAAACCATGATGACAGTGGTGAAAATAATACAAGAAATTTTTACTCAGTCATCAGTTACAAAGCAGAAACAAAGATATGGTATGAAGCTATACAGAAATTAGTAATCTGATGAAAATTAATTAGAAAGCAATGAGCAGAAATACTTGCCACTTAAGCAATGAGGTTCCATTTCTACAAGTGTATCCTTAAGAGAGAATAGTGGACTTTCTCAAAACCAATAGGTTGCATGATCCGAGGTAAGATGGTTTTACGAAAGGCCGATGATACCAAACAAATCTGTTTGAGTTCTTTGACTGGGTGATCAGAGAACTAGATCAGGGCATGCGATGGATATGATCTACCTAGATTTCAGCAAAGCCTTTGATACTGTTCCTTATAGGAGGCTTATCAATAAACTGAACAACCTGGGAATGGGTCCCAAGGTGGTAAACTGGATCAGAAATTGGTTGACTGACAGACAACAGAAGGTGATGGTAATCAGAATGCACTAGGCTGAAAGGAAGGTGATTAGTGGCATGCCCAAGAGATCAGTCCTGGGACCAGTACTGTTAATGTATTTGTAAGTGATATTGCTGAAGGGCTGAATGGAAAAGTCTGTCTTTTTGCAGATGACACAAAAATATGGAACAGAATGGACTCCCCTGAGGGAGTGGATAACATGAGGAAAGATCTACAAAAGCTGGAAAAATGGTCTAATGCTTGGCAGTTGAGATTTAATGTGAAGAAGTGCAATGTCATACACTTGGGATGCAGAAATCCAAGGGAATTGTATGCAAGAAGTTGGTGTGCATGGACCAGAAGAAGGACCTCAGAGTGATTGTTTCTGAGGGTCTCAAGGTGCCGAGACAGTGTGACAAGACGGTGGCCAAAGCCAGAAAGGAATTACCAGCAGAAAGGAAGGTACTAATGCCACTGTACAAGTCACTGGTGAGGCCTCACTTGGAATAATGGGCCTGATATTCGAAAAGCATTTACACGGTTTACAGCCTAGTAAACCATGTAAATGCCTTAGATGGGGATATTCAACAGCACACAGGTAGTACTGTTGAATATCCCCATCTATGTCCCCTATGCACCCCAATGCTATCCGGTTAGCATCAGGTCATGTCGGGGGCATTCTTGGGAATAGCAGAGGCAGGGGGGCACGAGATAACTGGGCAGTGATATTGCATGCTCTCTGGTTAGCACTCTGAGCCAAAAAGATAGGCAAGGAAAACCCTCTCCTCTCTTTATGGTGCAGGCGCTAACTGGGCAGCATGCAATATCGCTGCAGCCCGGTTAGCGCTGGCGGCTTCCAGGTTGTGCGGCGATACCCAGATATTCAATGCTGGGGCTGCATATGATTCCAGCATTGAATATCTGGGTTTAAGGGTCAATAGGCAGGGCTATGTGCCTGCACTAGAAGACATATGAGAAAAGACTTGAAGACCTAACATGTATACTCTAGAGGAGAGGAGGGACAGGGGAGATATGATGGAGACTTTAAATACTTAAAGAGAAATAATGATCAAACAAACCTCTTCCAAAGACGGGGAAACTAAAAAACTAGAGGGCATAACATGAAGCTGCAAGGGGGTAAACTGAAAGGCAATGCCAGGAAATACTTTTTCACTGAAAGGATGGTGGATGCTTGGAATGCCCTCCCGATGGAAGTGGTGGTGGCAAACACAGTGACAGAATTCAAAATGATATGGGACAGACACAGTGGATACCTTTATAGCAACAAGATAAAATCAAAATTGTCTCTGATATCTGAACAAATAGGGGTGACCTGCATGGAGCAGTAGGTGCATTAGGCCGGGCAGGTTAGATGGACCATGCTGGTTTTTATCTGCCATCTTATATTATGTTACTCTGTAAATCCTAATGGTAGAAGTGGACTTGGGCATAGTGATTATTATAGAGATGTGGTTCAATGAGTCCCATTAAAGATGGCTATTCCGTGCTATAATCTGTTAATCCAGGTTATAATCTGTTAAACAGGTTTGAGACAGCAGAAAAGAGGGAGGAGGAGCTTTTAATTGAATTGAATTGAATATGACAGTTATATTCCACTCATCCAGCAAACCAGTACAAGGCGGATAATAATCCAATATACTCAATAGATCTCCACAAACATTTCAAATGATCTAATCACACATCAGATATCAGCATAAATCACAGTATATAAAATGAAATAATCACAATAGCAAACCATATTAAAATTCCTAAAACAGATTAAATTGCAACCAAGTTTAAGCTTTTTAGAAAACTTCAAGAGACTAATTCAATAATTTGAGAGTTAAGTGACAAGGATATGACTAAATCTTGGCATTTTAATAATTTTGTGTCTAAATGACTTCTTTTATGCTAGGTGCTATTTTATAAGTACAAGAATAGATCCAATGCATACTTTCAATGAGGGCATGAACACCGGCGGGGTTTGGATGGTGGAGCACACAAGTATGCAAGTAAATGATAAAATCTTAGAATTTATATGTTTTTTAAAATAAATTTAGGCATGATAATTTATAGCAGCTCTAGGTGTAGTTGATGGCAGTTTAAATGAAGGTGCATTTTCAAACACTTACACTAATATTTTATAAAGAAAATAGGCTTGCATTTATATAATAGACCTAAAATAGTGTAGGTGCATTTTGGCTGCCTTAAACTAGGTGCCCAATTATAAACTTACCCTCCACATACTCTGTCTCCTGCCTCAGCTCATCTAACAAGGAGCACCAGGCCTGTGGCATAACCCCTTGAAGCATACTTTTTTATATGGATCTTAACCTAAAATGATTGGCAGCCAGAATAGCCAAGTTTCAATTGAGATCTCAATAAACGTGAAAGGACATGTATTTGAAAATATGATATCAAGTCTAAAGGACCAATCCCCTTTAAGGTCCTAAAAAACCCTGCAAATAAAATGAACAGCACTCTCTGATGAAGCCGCCACGTTCTCCATCCCGCGGCAGCTCTCCCTCCCGGGATCGAGCAGCCGAAGCCAGCCCAAGCCGGACGTCTCTTCTTCTCTGCCCAATCGGAGCAGCTGCCACTGCATTTAAAAAGAGCGCCATTGGGCCGCAAGGACCAGAAGCAGCCACGTTCAACATCCCGTGGCAGCTCTCCCTCCTGGGATCAAGCAGCCGAAGCCAGCCGAAACCGGACATCTCCTCTGCTCTGCCCAACTGGGGCAGCCGCCGCTACATTTACAAAGAGTGCCATCGGGCCGTAAGGACCAGAAGCCGCCATGTTCTCCATCCCGGGGCAGCTCTCCCTCCCGGGATCGAGCTGCCGAAGCCAGCCCAAGCCGGACGTCTCCTCTGCTCTGCCCAATCGGGGCAGCCGCCGCTGCATTTAAAAAGAGTGCCATCGGGCACACCCACACCTGGCGGGCCAGCGCCTGAGGGCCTCGCCAGAGGGCCCTTTGGCATGGCCTTAGGCGGAGGCCCAATCCCGCTGCACAAACTCCGACAAAGTGAGTAACAGTCACTACAGCACACAAGGCTATCTGAATCAATAAAACCCACACACCAGGCACGGACCCATTGGTAAAGCTCTAGGCTAGGTGCCTCACCAAGGTATCTCTGGTAACTATCACTGGAGTCTGCCTCTAGTTACACTTGCTAAGATTGTTTGTTTGATGTTTTCCAAACCTGACTATAGAGTTGATAGCCTGAAGTGTTGTCCCGAACCTGCCGCAGATTCACTAGCCCGAAGCGCTATCCTGAACTTGACTGTAGATTTACTGCCTGAAGTGCTATTCTGAACTTGACTGTAGATTTACTTGCCTGAAGTGCTATTCTGAACCTGACTGTAGACTTACTAGCCTGAAGTGTACCACACAGTAGGCCCTCAAAATGGCACCCTCTCCCATAGCCTTAGCCAGTTGTTACCTCCTCACCAGTCTACTCCACAGCGCCCTCACCTTCACCACCACCCACAACCCCATACCAGTACTACGGAGTACTGGAAGGAGATGGTCGAGTACCCACCCCCCCCCCAAGCAACAACACAAGCCAAACACGCCTTGCACCCGCACCTACTCTACATCTCTCTTCAACACACCAAAAAATCTCGGCCAGAGAAGTGCACTCAACCCAGCAACCTGTCCTGTGCCTCCATAAACGTCCGCTCAGTCCGGAAGAAATACCATAACCTAGACATCTTATTAGTCACTAAGACATGGCTGACAGACTCAGACATGGTCATCCTTAACCAACTCACCCCTCCCAATTTCTTATTCCACACCTGCCACAGAGCCAATTGCAGGGGTGGAGGAGTACTCGCCCTTACAAAAACAGAGCTACAATTCCAGCTGACCTCAGCAAGCAGCACCACACACCTGGAATCCATAACCATAACCAACAAGCACAACACCATCAACTTAATCTACAGATTCCCCTCCCCCTCCCCAGATGACCTCTCAACAATAATCAACCTTGCCTCAACTCAGAGAACCCGCACACAACAAACTGGATCATGGGCAACTTCAATCTGCCTGCCCTCCCAGACGTCAACTCCAGCGCCTTCCTCGATGCACTTAACAAGCTGGGATATGACCAATTAACCCCCACACCGACCCATTCAAAAGGAAACAAGCTGGACCTGATCTTCGCCCCACATTCGGCTACATACCTGAACCATAAGCTTGCCCTATCCATCATGTCAGTCCCATGGTCTGACCACAGCCTCCTAAGATTCCAAATGCCCACGCATCTGGATCATGCAAGCAATGTCCAATAGCCGACACCTGCCAAACACCAAAAACACAATTCCAGCCCTTCAACAAGGAAGAGGTACTCAGCAAAACCCTACCACCCTTTGACCTAACAGAATCTTGCCTTGAGGAAATGCTCGCTGCCTGGAACAATAGTCTGAGCGCCATTGCCCACCGACCAACTATGGACTTACCACCTAGAAGAAAGACTGCTCCATGGTACTCTCCCAAGCTATGAACATCACTCCACCACCTAAGAAAGCTTGAAAGAAGATGGTGATGCTCATGCTCCATCAATGACATGGACACATACACCTCCCACTTGAAGGAACACCGTGCAGCAGTCACAGAGAGCATGAGACGATACCATGCAGAAATTCTGCAACACTCCCTGAACAAACCACAGTATCTGTTCAACCTGGTGAGAACCCTCACTAAGGAACCTTCTCCAACCCAACTATGCCTGCCACAGACACAGGACTATGCAGACTACCTACATTCGAAAGCAATCCAGACTGACAAATCTAAAACTACACCATCCACCGATGTGCACAGATCATGCCACCAAATGCCATTAATGAACTTCTCAACACCATCAGAGAAAGGCATCAAAGACACCATCACCACTATTAACACCACCACAGCCCCAAATGATCCCTGCCCGACGTTCTGGATAAAAGCAATGTGGAAAGAATTCAGCCCTTTCCTGGCCAAATTCATGGATTTATCCTTCTCATGGGGCTCTTTCCCACAAAGCCTGAAGCAAACATCCAATAGACCACTCCTAAAAAACAGCAAACTAGACCCCCAGAAGGTGTATTCCTACAGGCCAATATCAAGCATCCCACTATTGGCCAAATTAATTGAAAAGGTCTTACAACAACATATCCAACACCACATTGAGTCCACCGCTCCCCTCGACCCATGCCAGCATGGATTCATGGAGTCGCACAGAGTTGAGATGCTTTTAACCACCCTATTCAATATACTAATTTCTGGTCTGGACAACAGCAGACAAGGACATGCCCTCATCTTCCTGGACATTGCTGCAGCATTGGACTCCATCGATCATGAACTTCTTCTAGGGCGCCTCACAGAGAAAGGGATCCAGGACAAAGCATTAAGCTGGTGCAAATCATACCTGTCAGACAGATGGCAACATGTACGGCCTGGCCCCATGACATCCAAACCATTCCAACAAAAACAGGGCGTGCCACAGGGATCCTCCCTCTCGGCACTGTTCTTCAACATATACATGCAGCCCATCTGTGCACTCACCCACTCTTTCGACATCTCATGCCTCGTATACGCTGATGACGTATTACTCTACATGCCATTCTCAACCGACCAGCAGGACTTCTCTCCACTAACTTCCTGCTTCGACGCCATCACTGACTGGCTCCACACTCAAAACCTCAGAATAAACTTCAAGAAAACTGAGGCGCTATTCATCACCAAGAACTAAACCTTCTCCCCCACTGCATCACTAAAAGTAAGAGGTGCAGCGCTCCAAAGCAAGTCCACGATCCGCTACCTAGGGGTCACACTAGACCAACAGTTGGACATGAAAGCTCACATAAACAACACCGTCAGGGCAGTATACCACAAGATACGGACAATCCGCCATTTACGACCCCTACTAGAACCCAAAGACTTCCGAACAATCTACCAAGCCTTGGTAATCCCACACTTTGACTACGCCAACTCAATCTTACAGGGCCTCCCAAAAATCACGCTTAGCCCACTTCAGCTTGCAATGAACACTGCCGAAAGAATACTACATGGAGCCACCAGGAGGGACCATATAACCCCAATCCTGAAACACCTCCATTGGCTGCCGGTTCACTGTAGACTCGCTTTCAAAATTCTACTGTTGACTTTCAAAGCCATAAACAACCTCACCTCCTCCTCCATCAAGGACCTCGTCCTCCCCACTCCCTCAAACAGAGTCAGAAGGTCAGTTGCCACCAACACACTGAGCATCCCTAGCAAGATCACAAAATGCTCTCAAGCCACCAGAAGTAGAGCATTCATGTACTACTCACCCACATGTTGGAATGCCCTCATGCCCGACATCCGGGCCATTACGGACCTACTCCAATTCAGGAAGGCCCTGAAACACCATCTTTTCATCCAGCACTTCTCACTCAACGGAGACACACACCATCCAGCCGCACGCACCCACTAAGACAGCTGCTCCAAGACTCTCCCTTCCCACAGCCAAAGCCCTATATATTAGCACAACCAGACTCCCTGGGATGCACTTGTAAACAGCCACCGCTCAGCTTGTATATAGCCTGTTTAGCCTGTATATAGCTACCTACGGAGTAGCCAGGCTACTGTACAGCCTGTACATAGTTACCCCCTGTTAGCCCAAGTTGCATAACCTGTTCTTTGTAAGTACAGTGCTGGTGTGCCGACACTGTACAAATTTACTGTTGAATGTAAACCGAACTGATTTTAAAGAGCGCAGTATAGAAAAAACTTTAAATAAATAAATATTGGTACCAATGAAACATTGGGAGGAAAGGTTAAACACGATCCTCCTTTACTTCTTCCCCATTGCCATTGTGATGCAAAACGGCAGATCAGAGCTCAAGTAGTAATCTTGCAGTACTACTGTTGGCTCTAGCAGTAGTGCCACAAGATTATCTCTAGGGGTTAGATCTGCTATCCTGGCAGAAATGAGATGGGAGTGAAGGAGAATCTCTCCTCTCTTGTCCACTAGATACCAGGGTACTAGGGACGGCTGCTGTAGGTGTCTGGAGGGCATTGGGGGGAGTAGATGGAGTGTTTGGCTTTCAACTGGGGGTGTGTGATGGGGTTCATAGTACGGTCATAGTGAAAGGGATCACATAGAGGGAACCTTCTAATGTGGAGGGGGGATCACATCAGGAGGATGGCAAGCATGGCATCTTTGGAATTGAGAGAGTGAGAAGGCCCAACTGTCAGTGGTGCTTGCCACTATTACTTTGCTTTTTTGGGGAGAAGGTTGAGGTAGCATCGGGCCTGCATTGCATGTAGCAGCATAGCATGGGTGCACACGTGCTGTCTGCTGCTGCATGTAATGTGGAGTCGGTATGGTAAGTGTCTGCTCTGTGCATTTACCAGACAGGCTTTGCACTTTCTATACCTTAAAAATTGCAGTTAAGGTGCAGTCGCTGCTAGACCTTACCACAATCTACTAAACAGGACTATTTATCTTAATGCACCTTTTAACAACATTGAAAGGAAGCACTGTGAAATAGTAAGGTGAAACAAAAATCAACAGATGATGATGATTTTAAGAAGGAAAATGTACATGGTAAAGCATTTTTTATGCATGCAAATCACTTTGAAATGTGTCCTCTTATTGAATAAATAATAACAGGATCTATTTACTTGATGATACCATTCTAAGAAAGTCATTTTGCACTGAGTGGATAAAGGAAATATGATTATTGAAAGCTAGACATGAATGTGTTAAATTAGTCCTATAAGGAGGTAACTTGCAACTTGTTTCATGATTTTCTTTACTGTTCATCTCATTAGAATTTCAGAACAAACACAATATTGAGTATAGTTGCTAAATGAATATAAACTTGTGTTAGGAACATTTGATATCTGTCTCTCTGCTACCACCATTACTGGATTACTTTACATAAGATAATATGGAAATTCATACAGCTTTTATTTTCATATTTTAATACATTTTTTCTTAATTTTATATGAGTTTTCAAAGTGTTCAGACTATTTAAAAACCTCAGGAAAAATAATACTTGAAGGTAAAAGAGAAAGACTTCTTAAGAAGACAGCCCAGACTCTCACAGTAAGCAATATGTCATTTGATTGATTCTGGGCTCCTCAGGTGGAAATCAATTCTTAGACACAGGGCATGGTCTTGAAATTCTATCCAAGACCACTAAATGTATTGAGTCAGAAGCATTTACCATGGATCGCCTGATCTATTTTTGGATGCTTTTTCTGGCAGGCAAATAGGAGCTAATACCAGTTGCAATGCTGCTTCATGTTTTCTGTCACAAACTATTAGAACTATCTGGACTGAAGGCAAATAGTATTGGTATTGAAACCTGATAGCATATAAAATGAAATCCACTTCCAGTCTCCCTTTGTCTTGTTGTCATTCAATTTCCTTTTATCAAATTCATCCTTACTTGCTGCTGAAGAGAAATTTGGGCCACTGAATGGAATATATTTTAAATGCACTGTATATGATATCAACTTACTAAACTGCAGGCAAGCCAAGATTTTAATGTGTGTATGAAAGAGGATACTGGTAGCAGACATGGGAGCCAGCTAATATGTAGTGCTCATTAGTATTGTTTTGAAAATGGAATATCACTAATTCCTTACTTAATACTAATGAAATCCACCAGGCGGTCTAAATGCTTATCATGTTCTCAATGCTGTTCTCACAAAACTATATACACACAGCCTGATTCTGTCCCGCACGTACATCCCCTTTATACATCCGGTCTGAGCCGGACGTACAAAGGGGATCATGATTCTGATCCCGTGGGGAATGTCTAGCCCCGCTGAATCAGAATCGCGATCAGGCCTGTACATGCAGGCTGAGACTGCGATTCAGTCCCAGCTTGCACATACAGGCACTGCCCGGATAGCTCAGTCAGGCTTCTAAATGGAAACGCAGCACCATGGAGTCATGTTGCCATGGTACAGAGGCTCCATTTAAAAGCCGTGATCCTGGCCATCAGAAATTTAGATTTATTTCCCACAGCTCGACCCCCGATCCAGCCTCCTAAGGCCAGGGTAGGACTGTGGGGAATAAACCCAGGGACCCCCTCCCCCCACCCCCCAGCTCCTTCCGTGCCCCAGAGTGAACAGAAAAAAAACATCCAGGGAAGTCATTCCACCTCAGAGGTGGAATAACTTCCCGGCCATTAGAATCGACCCTGTACTTCCAGGGCTGGCGACCGCCCACAGCCCGCCCACTCTCCACCCCTGGGCCACCTCTTCCCCACCCCCGACTATTCGTGGCTCAGAATCGGGCCCACAGTGAAACACATGAACACTTGAAGGACATCAACAGCATCAGTATAGAGGCAGCCATTCAGTCAAATAAAATCAAAGTTAAATTAATGACATATTAAATATAGCCAAAAAAGAGAAACTTGGATCCCAGGTTTGAAAATTAAAAATTAAAAAAGCCTTCACTAGATCCTTCTGGTCCTTCCAGTTATTGGCCTCCCCCCCCCCCCCCCCCCACCTTTGCTTTAAAACTACTTGAATGAGTGGTTCACTGCATCTGCCTTGACTTTCCTCTCAAGCCCTTCTGGATCCATTGCATTCTGGTTTTTGTTCTTTACATTTCACAGAAACAGCTCTTGCCAAAGTCTCCAGTGGCTTGTTCCTCACCAAATCCAAAGGTCTCTACTCTATTCTCATCTTTCTTGACTTTTCTGCTGCCTTTGAAACTGTTGATCACCATCTTCTCCTTGATACTCTATCCTCACTTGGATTTAGGGGCTCTGTTCTGTCCTGGTTTCTTCTTATTTCTCCTATTGCATTCTTAGTGTATGTTCTGATGTATCCTCCTCTACTGCTATCCCGCTTTCAGTTGGTGTACCCTAGGACTCTGTCTTGGGACTTCTCCTTTTCTCTATCTACTGTACACTTAGTCCCTTGATGCATTTATTTCCTCCCTTGACTTTAAGTACCATCATTATGCTGACAACGCTCAGATCTACTTTTCTGCACCGGAATTCTCTCCAGGAATCAGGCTCAGATCTCTGCCTGCTTATCTGACATTGCTGCCTGGATGTCTCACCACAGTCTGAAACTGAACATGGCCAGAAATGAGCACCTTATCTTTCCCCCTAAACCTATCTACCCCTTCCTCCCTTCTCTATTTCTGTGAATAACACTACATTCCTCTCTGTTTCCTCAGATCGCAACCTTAGGGTCATTTTGTGACTCTATTCTCTCTTTCTCTGCACCATACAACAGATAGCTAAAACTTGTTGCTTCTTTCTCTATAACATTGGCAACATTTGTCCCTTCTTTCTACACACACTACTAAGACCCTCATCCACTCACTAGTCACCTCCCATCTTGACTATTGTAAACTGCTCCTTGCTGGTCTTCCTCTGAATCTTTTCCTCCCTTTTAATCTGTTCAAAACTCAGCTGCACGGCTTATTTATTTATTTATTTATTTTTATTTCTTATATACCACGCTATTATAATCAGTGTGTTTTACATTTGAACAGAACATACAAGAATGTAACAAGTTACATCAAGTTTTTTACATTGAACAGGGAAAGTAAACATGGGAGAAAAACCGAGGGAAACTATGTACATATTATATAAATTATGGGTGTTTACAAAGAAAATCTAGAAATCTTTACCTAGAGATCTGGGCTCATGGGTCAGAGAAGCAGATAGGGGAAAAAGTTGGTTAACCATTATCTATAGGAGGATGATCTAAGGGATGGGCTAGGTAGGGAGGTAAGGTGATAGCAGTATGAGTATTGGGAATGGTGTCAGGGTAATGTTGTAAGAATAGGTGGTGTTTGAGGGCTTTTCGGAATAACGCCAGGTTTGAGATGGCCCGGATTTCAGCTGGGAGGGCATTCCATGCCATAGGTGAAAAAATGGAGAAGGCTCTGCTTGATGTTGACTTCCTACATTTTATCAATAATTTCGGGACTTCGAGTGTATTCATCGATGTGGATCTCCTGGTTCTGTTGTCTGGTGTGCTGTGGAGAGGTTCACTGATGGGTGTGGGGGGATGGTTCTTAAGGGCCTTGAATGTCATGACTAGAGCCTTGAAATGGATTCTGGCCCGCAGTGGAAGCCAGTGTAGGTTCTTTAGAACAGGCGTTATGTGGTCTGACCTTGAGAGCCCTGCCACCAGTGTTGCTATGCTCATGTAACCCTTCTCAAGTCACTTCACTGGCTCACTATCCATTTCTGCACCCAGTTCAAACTTCTCCTACTGTACTTACCTACAAGTAGATTCATTCTGTGACTCCTCACTACCTTTCCTCTCTTATCTCACTCATCCTCAGGAACTTCACTCCTCTGGTAGATCACTTTTCACTGTTCCCTTCTCTGCAACTGCCATCTCCAGAATTTGTCCATTCCAAATTGCTGATCAATATGCCTGGAACAAACTACCTGAATCAGTGCATTAGGCTCCTTCTCTGGCCCTATTCAAGTCTAGGTTGAAGACCCATCTCTTTGCAGGGCCGGCCCGTCCATTGAGCGAGAATGTTTTTTGCACAGGGCCCCGCGTTTCAGGGGGCCCCGCGCAAAAAACATTCTGATCCTAAAGTAAAATTAAAAAAAAAAAAAAAGCTGTCTTCTCCCGCTGCCGGGGCCGCGGCGGCAGTATCGAGTGTGCCGCGGGCCCCCCCCCTGCCCAGCAGAGCCTGCCCTCCCCCGTATCACCTCTCTCTTCATAGCTGCAGTCAGACGCGCCGGCTTTCAGAGCGCGAGGGGCGAGTCCTCGCTGCTCTGTTAAGCCTGGGGGGGCTGATGGGAAGTTCCCATCAGCCCCCGCGGGCTTAACAGAGCCGCAAAAGGGAAACTAGTCCCTTCGCGCTTTTTTTTTTTAACTTTTCTCTGGGCTGGGCTGGGCTGGGGGGGGATTAGGAGTGGTGATGGGCTGGGGGGGTTAGGAGTGGTGATGGGCTATGGGGGGGTAGGAGTGGTGATGGGCTATGGGGGGATTAGGAGTGGTGATGGGCTATGGGGGAGCTAAGTCTTTATATGGGCTGATGGGATTAGGACTGGTAGTGGGTTGATGGGGGGGTTAGGACTGGTAATGGGCTATGGGGGGCTTAAACTGAAAAGTGGGTTCGGGGGATTAGGACTGGAAATGGGCTGGTGGGATTAGGACTGGGAGTGGGCTGATGGGGAGGTTAGGACTGGTAATGGGGTATGGGGGGGCTTAAACTGAAAATTGGGTGAAGGGGATTAGGACTGGGAGTGGGCTATGGGGGGCTAGGACTGGTAATGGGCTGGGGGGGTTGCTAGGACTGGAAATGGGCTGGGGGGATTAAGACTGGAGGTGGGCTGATGGGGTTAGGACTGGTAATGGGCTGTGGGCTGATAGGGGGTTAGGACTGGTAATGGGCTATGGGGGGACTAGGACTGGAAATGGGCTGATGGGGGGGTTAACACTGGAGGTGGGCTGATGGGGTTAAGACTGGTAATGGGCTATGGGGGGGTTAGGACTGATAATGGGCTATGGGGGGGCTAGGACAGGAAATGGGCTGATGGGGAGGGGTTAGGACTTGAGGTGGGCTGATGGGGTTAGGACTGGTAATGGGCTGTGGGCTGATGGGGGGGTTAGGACCAATGTTCCCTCTAATTTTCTGTAGGCTGTGTGCGCATAAAATATCAGCTGTGCAGCTTTTGAAGGAAGGTTAAATTTTTGTGCGCCACATAACGACTCTCGGAGTTATATACTTTAAAATTTGACTACACGTCAGAATACAGTATGTACACCACAATGATTGCACTAGAAAATATTGTAGAACTTGTGAAAACTGGAAATACACAACAACTTTTCAATTTTAAGACATCTGTGTTTTCTATCAGAATCAGAACAGTAATTTTTGTGCGCTCTGTTGTAAAGTATGTGCGCTCGCTCGGCGAGGTGTGTGCGCGCGCACACGCGCACAGCTTAGAGGGAACAGTGGTTAGGACTGGCAATGGGCTATGGGGGGCTGACTGGAAGTGGGCTGATGGGGGGTTAGGACTGGAAGTGGGTTGATGGGGGGGCTAGGACTGGTATTGGGTTGGGGGTTGCTAGGACTGGAAATGGGCTGATGGGGGGCTAGGACTGGAAATGGGATGATGCAGGGACTAGAAGGGAATGGATACTGGGTGAGGCTGGAACTAGAAAGGAGCTGATGTTGGGGGAGGATTAGAATGGGATGGGGCTGGGAGAGTAAAATGGAGAGGGGAAAAATATTTTGTGTGGGAGGGATAAAAAATCTACAATTGGCCGGGTATTGGGAGAGTAAGCAGGGATTGAGGATGGAGGGGTAAAATTTGAGTGGATGAAATAGGAATGAGGAAAGAGCAAAAGGAGAAAGATTAGTATGTTAAAGCAGATGTAGAGAGAGAGAATGGAAAAAAAAAACTAGAAGAGAGAAGAAAGGACAAATGGACAGCAGATGATGGAGAGTTAGCAGAAAACATGAAGAAACCAGAAGAAAGTGGCTGGAGCAATTGCAACTGAAAAAAATGCACAAAAGGTAGAAAGATATCTCTTTATTTTGAATTTATTACCTGGAATATGAAAGCTCTGGGAAATGTGCATCATTAACGTCTGCGCTTTGTTTGGTACAAGAGGAAATTAATTTATAGTTTTATTTCTACAGTGTTGTTGTACATTCCAAGTTTGGCTTTTGGGGTTCCCAGTTTAATTATTGCCTTCCTGTTTCTAAATTGTGATTCCTTGTTTGGTGATGATCTATGTTCTGCATGTGTAACTGAGCTGAGGTATTCTGTTTATGTAATTCCTATTAGACATTGCCACTTGTTCTCTTTCCCCAGTAGGTCATGTATTGTTCTCTGAAATGTATTGTTTTAATATTTGCAGTGTTGCCTTTTGATAGGTAGGGTATGGTGCTTTGTGAGTCCTGGTAGTGCTGTTAGGATACGACGGGTTTGCTATGGGTTCTAAATGGGCATTGTTTGTAGTAGTTCCTAATGTGCCTGGCGGTTGGCACTGGATTATAGTAATGTAGAAAAATCTTTTAGTCTGTCTTTATCCATACACTCATTAAGAGACATGTTTACTAAAAGTTAGTGTATGTTATCATTATGCAAATATTTATGCAAATAAGGCCACTTATGCAAATGAGGCCCCGCACCGAGTCTCCACACATGGCCCCGCACTCCCCTTGGGCTGTTTTTGGATCCTGATGCTCCTCATTCTCTTGTCCACTACTTATGTGTATCTTGTCATACTCCAGTCCCTAATTTTGCAATGTTTTTTCTTCTTGATTAGATTGTAAGCTCTGATGAGCAGAGACTGTGTCTTACATCTATATGTACAGCGCTGCATACAACTTGTAGTACTATACAAATGATTATTAGTAGTAGTCTTTTCTGCATTTCAGATGGGCTTTTTCAGGACTCACAAAAAGACAGATAACTGAGTGTCATCATGTATCATTAAAGATATATTGTTAATGATTTAGTGCATATGGGGTAGATTCCAACCCGCTAAACGTAGGGATGGCTACCCTGCTGCCAGAGCTCCCTCCATGTATAGGCAGCTTGTGTAGGGAGCTCTGTTCATGGGCAGGAGAGGGCAGTCCAGAGGTGGAGCGAGGGCAGGATGTGGGTTGGGACATGATCCCGGACACATCTGGGGTCAACCATTTGCAAGGGGGACTTATTCCACCTCCGAGGTGGAATAAGTCCCCCTGGATGGAGGACAATGGATGGTCCAGTCCCAGAAACAAAGGTGAGGGGGTTCAGGGGATCCCCATGGCCCGACCCTGGCCACTGTAGACACGATCGTGGGTCAAGTTGCGGGGAAAGAAGAATCTGATGGTCTGCCAGTGATCGTGGCTCTGCATGGAGCCATGGTGGCATGGCAACAGGACGCCATGCCACCAAACTCCATGCAGGAGCCTGGCTAGGCTAGCTGGAGAGTTGCTGGATGTCCGGGCAGCCAGAATTGGGGCACGGACTGCAAGTTCAGGCCAGTAGATTCGATTCTGATCCTGCGGGAATGTCTAGCCCCTGCAAGATCAGAATCAGGTGCACCAGAGCACGTCCCACTTCTGACTGGCTGGACAGGAGGGGGACATACATTGGAATCAACCTCCACGTTTTGTGCATTGAGGGTTTGACACAGTCATTTGATCCAGTTATTCATCAACTTTTGAAAGAAACCAGTTAGAGATATGAGTCTTACCATCCTTTTTTGCATAGCTTATGATTCATACTTTTTTTTGTACTGTATAATCTTTATGGATAGAAATTCTATGTGAAAAGGGGAAGCGACTTGAAGTGGAGCTGTACTACCATCTTTGTGGCCAGAATGGACAGGCAGGTGATGAAATGCTAAGTGAAATTAGGGAAGCTAACATAATTGGCAACACAGTAATAATGGGTAATTTCAATTAGACCAGTATCAACTGGGTCAATGTCACATCAGAACATGTTAGGGAGATAGAGATACTAGATGAAATAAACAATGCTGAAGACTAATCGGGGAAAATATTTTTTCTTTTTTTTTCAAGTTTATTTAAAACTTTTCAACAAAGAATACAATGTTCTAAAATTATCAAATTAAGAACTTATAACCCTCTATTTATACTTAGAATCCCCCTTATAAAATAAAACAAAACAAGAGATCTAAACTCCATGAAATCATGAGCTATTTTGATGAATATCTAAAGATCTCCATATTCTTTCTATTTTTTCTATACAATTTGAAAAAAAACCAAAGGCTGCCCCTTCAAGCTAATGGGACTGGCAGACAGCGTGCCACCAGAAGATACCATTTATTGATGAGGTACCTATCCAACACAGCAAGACATGTTGGATTGCAAAAGAAAGCAGAATGTTGAGAAGCTTTTTGTCAAATCTGCTAAGTTCCTTATTCAGGCACAATGATCTGAATAGCACCATTTGAATTGTCAAGGGGGTATAAAAGTGAAAATGTTCACTAATATATTCCCAAACTCCAGTACAAAAAGTTTTAATAATAGGGCAGTCATAAAACATGTGAGTCAATGTTCCAATATCCACTGGTCAGTGCCAGCAAAGATTGGAACCCAATAAACCCTCCCTGAACATACAAAGTGGTGTCCAGATTGCCTGATGTGCAATAAAAAATAAAGTTTAGGAGAGACTGCAGCACATCGTAGGCCATACTATGTGACTCCAAAATGTGTTCCATTTGAAACCAGCTTGTGGCAAATCAATGTCAGACTCCCATGTCCTACAAAAACTTAACAAAGAAGGCTTCTTGCCTCTTAGTAATTTGTAAAAGGAGGACATCAACCTTTTCCCCTCAGTGGCTTTCTGACAAATCTGCAAAAGGTCTGAAGTCTGGAACTTCCCTTCACACCATATGGATGATTGTGTCAAACCCCTGATCAAACCATCTATTTTGGAAGCTTGCGATGGTGATAAACCATATAGTTCTATTAGGCACTGTGCGGAAATTACAATACCTCCTTCAAAATGTTGATCTACTTTGTAGATTTTTTTGTCAATCCATCTCTTCCAAAAAACTTTCTTCCTATTGATTCAAATGAGTGGATTAAATCATAAGGAGGAGGCCTCGGAACCCAAATATAGAATGGAACAGTGAGAGTCTAGCCCTTTAAGGGCTTTAATGGTGCTGACAATGGTGGGAGATAATAACCTACTAATTGGAACACTCATCGTAGGTAATTCTGATAATCTGAATGGTATTACTAAAGATCTTTCCATATCTAGCCAAAAATCATTTTGTAGCCAGCCAGACCCATATCTTAACAATGATGCTGCATGATATATTGAAAAATCTGGAAAACTTCCTTCTGGGGAGTTTCCATTTGGCAAAAGCAATATGAGCCTTTTTACCTTTGCATAGAAAGGAAGTTAGTAAATTATCCAAATGAGAATAGAAGCGTTGCTTGCAAAAACTAGGGAGCATCCGCAGTTTGTAAACTATACAAGGGAGGACCATCTTCTTAATAGTTTCAAGTCTTCCCCACCAGGAGAGCTGTAAAGGAGACCAGCATTGCAAAGCTCTTTGCGTATCATGGATAATGCTTTTGCAATTATGTGATATAGCTTCTTCCAGGGTGTTGCAAAAGTACATTCCAAGGTATCTGATACCAATTAGAGACCATTTGAATGGAAGGCCTATAAGATCATTCTTTTGCACAAAATTATTCAAGAGGAGTAACTCACATTTGTCCCAGTTAATTTTGAAACCCCAAAAAGTGGAAACATGGTCAACTAAATTTAATAGAAACCTAATAAGAACATAAGATATGCCATACTGGGTCAGACCAAGGTCCATTAAGCTCAGTATCTTGTTTCCAACAGTGGCCAATCTAGGTCACATGTATCTAGCAGCTTCCCTAGAAGACACAGGTTCCACAATGCTTATATTGGGATGAGCAGTGGATTTCCAAGGTCACCTTTAATAATGGTTTATGGACCATTCCTCCAAGAACTTGTCCAAACCTTTTTTAAACCCAGCTACACTAATAGCTGTTACTACATCCTCTGGTAACAAATTCCAGAGTTTGATTACGTGGAGTGAAAAAATATTTTCTCTTACTAGACTTATATAGGTTACACAGTAGCTTCATTGCATGTCCCCTAGTCTTTCTACATTTTGATGGCGTAAACAATTGATCTACGTTTACCCATTCCACTCCATTCATTAATTTAAAAACCCCTATCAATGGAGTAAACAATCAATCTACATTTACCCGTTCCACTCCATTCATTAATTTATAGACTTCTATCAGTTGTCTATTTTCCAGGTTGAAGAGGTCAAACCTTGTTACCCTCTCCTCATAGGGGTATCCTTCCATCACCTTTACCATTTTAATAGCTCTTCTCTGTACATGTTTTAATTCTGCTATATTTCTTTTTTAGATACAACGACCAGAATTGCACACAATATTCAAACTGCGGTCGCACCATGAAACGATACAGAGGCATTATAATATCCTTTGTTTTATTCTCCATTCCTTTCCTTATGATTCCTAGTATTCTATTTGCTTTCCTGGCTGCCACTGCACACTGGGCAGAGGGTTTCAACGTGTTATCCGTGATGATACCTAAATCTTTTTCTTGGGTAGTGGTTCCTAATGTGGAACCTTGCATTGTGTAACTATAGTTTGGGTTGCTCTTTCCTAGGTACATAACTTTGCACTTGTCCACGTTAAATTTCATTTGGACATTGTAAACGGGGGTGCTTGTTGTGAAAGTTCCACAATCTTGGCAAAGACAGGAATTTACTTGACTTGCAAAGGATTGTGGGTGTTGTAGTTCAATCACACAAAACCAGCCGTTCAACAACAATAAAGAATTGTAGTTGCTCGAGTGTAAAGCAAAAAAAAACCCAGATTTTATTTATGGGGAGTTATTCCCTCGCACAGATATGCTTGGTAACATCAACAGGATAATTTCTTCAGGAATTGTATTCAGGAAACAAAACAAATAAGGCAACTGAATTACTTATGCAACAACTTAGTAAAGACCTTGATGGAACAGAAAAGGTCTTTCTTCTAGCCCCTGCTAATAAACTTTCTTAGCAGTGCTGGAATGAAAAATAAACCCAAAAGGAAAATTCTCTTTATATAAAAAAAAAAAACAGCTTTCTTCCTTTCACACAGTGAAGAAATTTTCTTTTCAAAGTCCCACGTGCACTTGTGCCTTGCTCTAATCACAGGTGCTTAACCAGCTGCAAACCATTGCTGGCCCACTCTCCATGTGGTTCCAACTTTCCCCAAAGCTTTCTCTCAAAGAAACTTTTCTGGGAAGCTAAAAAAAAAAAAACAGTACAGCTTCTTTTGGTGTTTGATGCTTAACCGAGGATTACTTTAGAACAGCAGCTTAGACAGAGAGCAATCCATGCATTCCACTTTCTCATTTGATATTTCCCCTTGCTCTTGAAATATCATAAGATCACTTTCATACACTGGCTCAGAGGAATTCTCTAACTGATCTCTACCAGGATAGAAACTGTTTCCCTGCTGTCTTCCTTGTGCAAAGCTAGGGAACAGATAAGAGTTCATACCTGAGATCACGTTGTCATTAGGTTTCCTCTTTGGGTATTTTGGCCAGTAGGTAGCAAAGCTTCTGTGCCCAGCTCTCCAGTCAGAATCTCTGGACTTCAGGTCTCTTTTCCCATACCTCCTTGAATAGGTATTAGAGCTCCTTCTTTCTGTAGATGCAGCCGTCTCCCTTACAGGTGCTGTCTGAGGGTTCTTGGCTGTATATCTCCAAGCCTCTGGCTTCTTCCAGTCCAATGAAGAATGCTTGCCCCAGGAATCTCTCCCAGCATACATACTGCCTTGGGCTCCTTTCTTAGATCTCCTGGACGCCTTGCTGTTCTTCCTTCTGTTCAGGCTCCGTCTCTCCTTCTCTTGCCGTCTTTGCCACCATTGCTGTTGCCATTGCTGTTCTCTTTCCTCCTCTTGCTCTTGCTCCTCTCTTTCCTCCTCTTGCTCCTTCTTCTACCTTTAAAGTGCCTAGATGGACACTCCACCCTAGCACAGTCCAGGTGTTCTGAATCAAGCTCTGCCCTAGGAGATGGGTGATTAGGGATTACATCATTGCTACTCTGATTAGGCACACGTTTCCCTACTTCAGCTCTCCTAGAGGCTTTCTGTAAACCAGTGCATTCTGGGTCTGGTAGTCTTTTAGGTAAACACTCTGTTTTAGTGCTTTTACCAGCCAGCACAGGTTGCTTATTCAGAGCCAATTCAACTCTTGTATTATTTCTTCCTGAACTATGATAAGCTTCCTTATCACATACCCCACTGCTTAAGTTATTACGGACTGGTGCCAATTGTGAAACCTCTTCTTTACAGTCCGTAATACGCGAAAGGACATCCGCATTTTTGTGTAATTTTCCAGCACGATGTTCCACTTGAAAATCAAACGCCTGTAAGGCCATGTACCAGCGTGTCAACCTGGCATTGTGGTTCTTCATCTGTTGTAACCACTTTAGTGGGGCATGGTCTGTAACCAGTAGGAACTTCCTCCCTGTGAGATAAAACCTTAATGCCTCCACTGACCACTTTATAGCTAAGCATTCCTTCTCTATTGTGGAATACTTCTGTTCAGCCAGTGACAATTTCCTGCTCAGGTACATCACAGGATGCTCCTCCCCTTCATGACATTGGGATAACACAGCTCCCAGCCCTACATCCAAGGCATCTGTTTGAACTAAGAAGGGTTTTCTGAAATCCACCCCTTTCAGTACTGGTCCTGTACACAACTTCCCTTTCAGCACTGAAAATGCTTTTTCAGCTTCGGGAGTCCATTTCAGCTGATTTGGGCAATTCTTCCGCAGCATATCAGTAAATATTGCACTTTCCTCTGCAAACTGTGGTATAAATCTGCGGTAGTAACCGATAAGCCCCAAGAAATGCCTCAGCTGTTTCTTCGTGGTTGGAGGAGGAAAATTCCTGATACTATCCACCTTGCTCATTAGGGGTTTAATTTTCCCTCTTCCCACCAAGTGGCCTAGGTATTTTACCTCTCTCTTAGCAAAGGCACACTTCTTTGGATTCAAAGTGATTCCCGCTTGCTTCATGGAGCATAAGACCGCTCTGATTCTCTTTAGATGTTCCGCCCAAGTATTCCTATGGATTATGACATCATCCATATAGGCAAAGGCATAATTTTGATGGGGTCGAAGTACCTGGTCCACTAACCTTTGGCAGGTAGCTGCCGCTCCATGCAGTCCGAAAGGCATCCTTTTGAATTGAAAAAGGCCAACGGGGGTGCTGAATGCAGTCTTCGGCTTCGACTCCCTGGTTAGAGGGATTTGCCAATAGCCTTTTGTCATATCAAGGGTGGTTAAATATTGGGCTTGTCCAAGCTGGTCCAATAGCTCTTCAATTCTTGGCATTGGATATGCATCAAAAACTGATATTGCATTTACCTGCCGGAAATCAATACAGAATCTTAAAGAGCCATCAGGCTTTGGCACCAAGACTAGGGGGCTATTCCAGGGACCCTTCGACTCCTCTTTTACTCCCATGTCTAACATTTCCTGAACTTGTGCCACTACTTCCTGTCTCTTTGCTTCAAGCAAGCAGTATGACCTCTGACGAATTAACTTCCCAGGTGGAGTTATAATCTCATGTGCAACCAAATGTGTCTCCCCAGGTATGGGAGTCAAAACATCTGGGAATTCTTTCAGCAATTTCCTTAGTTCTTCTTGCTGTACTACTGACAGGTCCTCACCTATTTGGGGTTCTGAGCTCTCCTTACGGTCAGATACTTGGGGTCCCAAATCCTCCTCTTCATGCACCTCCCTTCCACGGTCACAGGTGGCAGCTAGGCTCTTTACCCCCTTGTCTTCAGTTGAACCAAAGCTCTTGGTTCCACGCTCAGAATTGGACAAAGTTGTGACTTCCTCCACAGGTGGAAAACCCAGTCTTTCACATATCAATTGAGCGATTCGATCTCCCGTCCTTACATGGTAATCCTTCTGTCCAAAATTAAATAACAGAACTTTAACATTGCCCCTGTAATCAGGATCAATCACTCCAGCTCCCACGTCAATGAAATACTTCAGGGCTAATCCTGATCTTGGAGCTACTCGCCCATAGCACCCAATGGGTATTTCAACTTGGAGTCCAGTGTCAACCAGGGCTTTCCCTTGGCCAGGTATAGTCACATTTTCCACACTGCACAGGTCAAACCCAGCAGCTTGAGGGGTTGCCCGCTTAGGAGCTTGGGCCCTCTCTGTGACCCTACGGTATTTCAAGGTGAAAATCTGCTTCTTGGTAGTTTTGTCTTCTGGAAGTTTATCCATCTTTTTAACTGGGGTCTGAAGACTTTCAAACAAAGGCCCGGGAGCTATTACCATCATTCCATCTCCCTCCTTCTTTCCTAGTCCTTTCACTAGTCCCTGCTTAAATTTTGGCCAGTCTCTTCCTAGAACTAAGTCAAATGGAAGCCTAGGTACCACTGCTAAAGGAATTTCCTCTTGTTCCCCAAAGCCCTTAACCATTAGCCTGTACGTGGGATATGATGTTGCAGCACCATGAATGCATCTAATGTAAACCTTGCTTTCAGGGGTTCTAGGCTCAAATCCTTCTTGGGCCTCTATCCGCTTCCACAGCCTCTTTGACAGCATACTCTGGTCTGCCCCAGAGTCTAGCAGAGTATTTGTGGCAATTCCCTGCACATAAACCACCAAAAGGAACCCTTCTTTAGGCTGTTTTAAATCAACACCTATCAAGCTAGTGTGAATCTGGCATCCCTTTTCCAAATGTCCCCATTTTCCACATTTGTAACATTTCTTCTTACTCCACTTTATATTCTGGGTAGGTACAGTACTATTATTCACAGAAACAACATTTTTAACCATTTTCTTTTCTGATACAGCACAGCTTGCCTCAGCACCAACCTTCAGAGGGCCAGCCATTCTATGGCAAGCCTGCGTGGCTTCCAAGAATCGCTCTGCTAACATGGTTGCCTCTCCCAGGTTCTGGCAATTTTGCTGTATAAGGAAAGTGTGCAAGTCTTTTGGCACAGCAGACATGAATTGTTCAAGCATAATAATGTCCAATAACATTTCCATAGTCTTTCCCTCAGGCTCCAACCATTTTATAGCCAATCCTCTGATTCTCTGACTCAGAGCCCTGGGTGTTTCACCCACTCTTAATGCAGTAGCTCTATATATTCGCCTATATTCTGAAACAGACAACACTAGGCGATCTCTTATAGCAGATTTTACATCTCTATAATTTAAAGTTTGAGCTGCTGGCATTGCCCTATAAGCGGCAAGCGCCTCCCCAGTTAATGAGGCTGCCAGCCTTACTGTCCACTGAGTCTCTGGCCATGCTAATGCTTGTGCCACTCTCTCAAAAGATTCAAGGAAATCATCAACATTATCTTCTGGAGTGAGTTTCCCAAAACTAAATGCCCCAATTCCCTGACTTAGTCCCACACTGTCCACATGTGGAATACCAGGTGTCACTGCCGGTCTTGCACCACCTTGGGTATGAAGTGCAATTAAGGCTTCCACAAGGTCAAGCACTGGCTTCTGCTGCTCCCTCAGGGCTTTGATTGCAGAGTCCTGAGCCTGCTGCGAGACCTCTTGTTGCTTGGCAAATTGAGCTGCCATCCAGCTGGCCTGTTCCTTAGGATCCATTTCTGTATATCCCTGCAAGAAACAAAAGAAAAAAAACCACAGAGCAGCACCCTAAAAACAGGTGTTTCCTCCTATTTTTTTTTCAAACTACCCCTGTGTCTTACTCCTATCCACCACTAGACATGCCCAGGTACTTATAACCTTATGCCAGTGATGAATCCGGCTCACACAGGGTCTTTTCCTCCTTGGAACAGCTCCTGGAACAGCTTCTTTTTTTCCTCCAAGGCGTTGTTAAGGGAAAAATCCACTCTCCAGCTTTTGACTTGAACTTTTTTCTTCCACTTTGCAGTTGTAATCCTTATAAATCCTGGAAATCCTTTGTGTAAAAGCAATCTGAAAGACTACGCCACTGTAAACGGGGGTGCTTGTTATGAAAATTCCACAATCTTGGCAAAGACAGGAATTTACTTGACTTGCAAAGGATTGTGGATGTTGTAGTTCAAACACACAAAACCAGCCGTTCAACAACAATAAAGAATTGTAGTTGCTCAATTGTAAAGCAAAAAAACCCAGATTTTATTTATGGGGAGTTATTCCCTCGCACAGATATGCTTGGTAACATCAACAGGATAATTTCTTCAGGAATTGTATTCAGGAAACAAAACAAATAAGGCAACTGAATTACTTATGCAACAAATTAGTAAAGACCTTGATGGAACAGAAAAGGTCTTTCTTCTAGCCCCTGCTAATAGACTTTCTTAGCAGTGCTGGAATGAAAAATATACCCAAAACGAAAATTCTCTTTATAAAAAAAAAAACAGCTTTCTTCCTTTCACACAGTGAAGAAGTTTTATTTTCAAAGTCCCACGTGCACTTGTGCCTTGCTCTAATCACAGGTGTTTAACCAGCTGCAAACCATTGCTGGCCCACTCTCCATGTGGCTCCAACTTTCCCCAAAGCTTTCTCTCAAAGAAACTTTTCTGTGAAGCTAAAAAAAAAAAAAACAGTACAGCTTCTTTTGGTGTTTGATGCTTAACTGAGGATTACTTTAGAACAGCAGCTTAGACAGAGAGCAATCCATGCATTCCACTTTCTCATTTGATATTTCCCCTTGCTCTTGAAATATCATAAGATCACTTTCATACACTGGCTCAGAGGAATTCTCTAACTGATCTCTACCAGGATAGAAACTGTTTCCCTGCTGTCTTCCTTGTGCAAAGCTAGGGAACAGATCAGAGTTCATACCTGAGATCACGTTATCATTAGGTTTCCTCTCTGGGTATTTTGGCCAGTAGGTAGCAAAGCTTCTGTGCCCAGCTCTCCAGTCAGAATCTCTGGACTTCAGGTCTCTTTTCCCATACCTCCTTGAATAGGTATTAGAGCTCCTTCTTTCTGTAGATGCAGCCGTCTCCCTTACAGATGCTGTCTGAGGGTTCCTGGCTGTATATCTCCAAGCCTCTGGCTTTTTCCAGTCCAATGAAGAATGCTTGCCCCAGGAATCTCTCCCAGCATACATATTGCCTTGGGCTCCTTTCTTAGACCTCCTGGACACCATGCTGTTCTTCCTTCTGTTCAGGCTCCATCTCTCCTTCTCTTGCAGTCTTTGCCACCATTGCTGTTCTCTTTCCTCCTCTTGCTCTTGCTCCTCTCTTTCCTCCTCTTGCTCTTGCTCCTTCTTCTACCTTTAAAGTGCCTAGATGGACACTCCACCCTAGCACAGTCCAGGTGTTCTGAATCAAGCCCTGCACAAGAAGATGGGTGATTATGGATTACATCATTGCTACTCTGATTAGGCACACGTTTCCTACTTCAGCTCTCCTAGAGGCTTTCTGTAAACCAGTGCATTCTGGGTCTGGTAGTCTTTTATTTTATTTATTTACATTCTCTTATATACCGCGCTATTCTGCATCAGTGCGGTTTACATTGAACAAACTGAAATTACATTGAACAGGGCATTATAATTTGGAGATAACTATTTTACAGGGAACATGGGCTATGGAGGGTTACGTGGCTTGCCCAAGACCACAAGGAGCACCTGTGGGACTAGAAACCCCAGTCCTTCTGGCCCAAGGTTGCAGTCCTCTAGTGGGATTTGAACCCCCAACCTTCCGGCCTGAAGTACCTTGTCCCAACCACTAGGCCACTCCTCCACTCCACTTTTTAGGTAAACACTCTGTTTTAGTGCTTTTACCAGACAGCACAGGTTGCTTATTCAGAGCCAATTCACCTCTTGCATTATTTCTTCCTGAACTATGATAAGCTTCCTTATCACAACATCCAGTCTTCCAACTTATTAAGGTCTTTTTCCAATTTTTCACAATCCTCTTGGGTTTTAACAACTTTGAATAATTTTGTGTCATCTGCAAATTTGATTACCTTACTCGTTATTCCCATTTCCAGATCATTTATGAATATGTTAAAAAGCAGCGGACCCAGCACAGATCACTGTGTTACTCCACTATTCAACTTTCTCCATTGGTAAAATTGGCCATGTAGCCCTACCCTCTGCTTTTTATCTTTTAACCAGTTCCTGATCCACAATAGTACACTGCCTCCTATTCCATGACTTTTTAATTTCAACAATAGTTTCTCATGAGAGAACTTGTCGAATGCTTTCTGAAAGTCCAGATATACTACATCAATCGACCCACCTTTGCCTACTTGTTTAGTTACACCTTCAAAAAATATAACAGATTAATAAGACAAGTCATTCCCTGGCTAAAGGCACAAAGAGAGCAGCAGCTCTTGCAGTATCAATCAGGAAACACAAGGAGCAAGAGTGATGATGACACAAATGCTTATTCCAGATGCCTTTATTGAAGTTCCCCAACGCGTTTTGGCGGAACCCCTTCCTCAGGGGGGTAAAAAAACTGACAAACATTTTACGAAAACATATTAAAACATATTAAAAACATATAGAAGTGTGAAACATTAAATAAACATATTCAAGCTACACGGGCATAGATAAAAATATAGAAACAGAAATATATAAAAAACGTAACTACATCTTATAACACTCAAATCAAGAAATAATTAAATAATAAGAGCAAATGTAAATATAATATTGCGTACTAAAACTATAAAGAATGTTGTACATAAAAACTGTGAAGGTACAATGCAAAGACGCAGGGCAGAAATCAGACTCTCAAAAGAAACCTTGATAGCGATCAATACTCACTGATATGTATCACAGGAAGAATGTATGTGTGTTGAAATGTAGAGGGCGGTCACTGTTGAACCAATAGTGAAGTGGCCTTGTACATACAAACCTCAAGGAACTATAACATAATGGTATCTTAGAGTTAAAATACAATGCAAAATATCTAGTCTAAATTTAAAAAGGTCAGCATGTTGTCATTCTCACCTGTAAAACAGACATATAAAACTGACACAGTACACATGTAAAAACTAACAAAGGTTCAAAATGAAAGTGCCTGACATCCTAAATAAAATTCGTAACACTAAACTAAACAGGGCCAGTGTACCCAAAGCGGCAAAGGAATTAAACCATGTATTTACTAAAAAACAGGCTACCTCCTAAATGATAATGTATTCTCTAAAGAAAATCGTTGTGGCAAGCACACTATAAAAGCATAAATAATATGATTAGCAATTAAACTTGTGTGATAAGTAATAGGGCGCGGGCAGGGTCCCGGCGCCCGCCCGTAACCGGGTGCGCGGCCCGGCGCGGGACCCTGCTCGCTCAAGGGGAAGACGGCGCGCGCGTCATCATTAGGATGCTGCGCGCATCTTTCAAAAGGATTGGCTCCGCTCGAGGTGTAATGAGCGGAGCCAATCGGTGCTGAGGGGAGGCATGTGCTCCGGAGCTCGTGGAGTGCCGGGAGCACATGCGATCGGGCGCCTATCTGGCAGGAGGTGCAGCATCGCTGAGGCGGGTGTCTGGCGGCAAGGCCTTGGGAAGGTTGGCAGGATCAGGGAGCCTGGTTGGTCTGCGGAGGCGACGGGGGCTCGGCGGTGAGTCTGGCTGGCGAGTGAAGGGTTCAGTGCAGATAAAAAAGGAGCGAAGGGGGGAGCAGGATCGCCGGTTGGGGCTGAGCAATTAAAAAAAAAATAAACAAACACCAAACAGAAAAAGTAAAGCAGACCACAAAAAGGGATTTCTCCCCACTGTCTGGCTGCAAAGTTTCTTTTGGGAGAAGGTTGAAGGGCTCTCCTGGGATGGGGGCTAAAAGATCTGTGGGGGGTCGGGGGGCTGGGAGGGTGGCTTCAGTGGGGAGGGCTGGAGCACCACAGGAGAGGGGGGCTGACAGAGGGCGCAGATCTGGGCAGCGGGGTAGGGGGTCCAGACGAGATGGGGGGCTGCTAGGAGCACGTCAGGTTTAGCGATAGCTCCTGCGGTTGGGAGGGGGTCTAGTCGAGAGCGCTCAACTCGACCCCTGGGGGCGCGGATGCCGGGGCGCATGGGTGGGCCTGTATGTATGACTCCTGAGCCTGCTACTGGGGGATTGGGGCCAGGGCACGATGAGTCTGCTAGCAGCTCGGGGGACCTCGGGGGGGGTGGGGGATTCGGTGCATATGGGCCTTGGGATTGGAGCAACCTAATGGCTGATGCTTGGCGCGGGGGGGAGCGGTGGCAGGGCTTCCCATCGCAGGTATATGCTGTCACCGGGTGGCCTGGGTCCTCATGGGCAGCAAACCAATTGGGATAGGTGGATGGCCAGTGGGCAGGGTTCCTCGGGGACGGATTGGGTGGGGGCTTGGCAGCCATCGTGGTCTGCGGTTTTTCCCCCGCTTTGTCCCCCCTTTCTATCTCCACAGGTACCATTTCTTGCTTCACCGAGAGGTGTGCTGCCTGTGACGGAGTCAGCGCGAGTGCGGAGTATGGAGTCCGGAAGCAGTGTGACAGGAGAGGCGACGAGCGTGGTGGAGCAGACGCAGGAAGCACGTGCACAGCAGCGGGCGGAGGACCCTCGTGATGGGCTGCCAGGGGTTTCCAATGGAGCAGCTGTTGGAGGTGTGGCGGATGAGTCACCAGGGCGGGGGTAGGTGTGAGCAGGCGGGGTGGGTCGCGAGTGGATCGTTCTGGGAAGGCGCGTAGGAAGAGGAAGCATGCCTGTCGGCGGCGGCATAGCTCTGACTCTTCGTCTTCTTCGTCGTCGGATGGTTCTGATTCCGATTCGGACATGGATTGTAGGGGGGCAGCGTCAGGGGACGGGGGGCTGCTGGGGGGATGGGGGTAGGTTTGGATTCTTTAGCGGCCGTGGCCGAATTATGGGAAGGCGTCCCAAAAAAGTTGCGGCGAAAGATTGTAAAGCGGAAGTATATTGACATTTTTCACTTGCTAGAAGGTCGGAAGCGCTCTGGGGATAGCAAAAAGAAACGGAAGGAAGATGAGAAAGCGGGACGGGTTCGTTCAGTATCGCGCAACGTAGTTAATTGGGTCCGGTCATTCTTGAGACTGGCGAGCGTTTGGGGCCATCACATTCCCGAGCAGTATGGCAGCTTGCTGTCATACGCGGACTCCATTCTAGAAGCGTCACAAGCGCACGAAGGATGGTCGTGGCTTAATTACGATGAAAAATTTATTGATAAAATGGAAGAGAATAAGCTATTGACCTGGGGGACACAAGACATTAATCTGTGGTTGACACAGATGTCGATTAAAGCGGGGTCGGGGGGGGCATCTGGCGTTAAGTTGGGGCAAGGGGTTTTGGGTGGAGCGAGTCGTTCCTTTCGCGGAGTGCCCCCGGCGGGGCAGTCGAAGCCGGCCCCCGGAGCTGGGGCCGACTTGTGTTGGAAGTATAATAGGGCCACTTGTCCCTTTCCGGAATGTAAGTTCCGGCACGCATGCTCGGTTTGCGGGGGCCCCCATTCAGCGGCCAAATGTGTTAAAAAAGGGGCCGTGCCTCCTTCAGTTCAGGGAGCCAAGTGAGGGTGCTCTTAAGGAATTAGCCCCCTCCCCAATTCGGGTGCAGGTGCTTTGTAGCTGGCTTCTACTGTATCCGAAGAAGAAAGATAGTTTAGCGTTGCAATTCGGATTTAAGTTCGGTTTTGTTATCCCTCTTCGAGGAGAGGTGGTTGCCGGAGCGGTTAGGAATTCTCCGAGTATTCGGCGCTGGGCGGCGGTAGCGCGTGAGAAGTTGGCTGTGGAATTGCAGTTGGGGAGTATAGCGGGGCCGTTCAGCAACCCGCCGTTTCTGAATTTTGTTATTTCCTCTTTAGGTATTATCCCCAAGAAGGAGCAGGGAAAATTTAGACTGATTCACAACTTGTCTTCACCGTCCAGAACTTCCGTTAATGATTCTATCCCGCGTGAGTTCTGTACGGTCCGGTATGCCTCTTTTGATAAGGCGGTTGAGTTGGTAGCAAAAGCAGGTTGTGGGGCGCTGATGGCCAAAGTTGATATAGAATCAGCGTTTCGTTTGTTGCCGGTCCATCCGTCGGCGTTTCGATTGCTGGGTTTCCAGTTTGAGGGTGCCTTTTACTATGACAGGTGTCTGCCAATGGGTTGCGCGATATCGTGCGCCTACTTCGAGAAGTTTAGTAGTTTCCTACATTGGATGGTGGTGCAGAGAGTGGGTGACTCGGATGTGGTGCACTATCTAGATGATTTCCTCTTCGTCGGTGTGGCTGAGTCGGAGAACTGTAGGAACCTGTTGGAGGGTTTTGTTAGGGTGGCGGGGGAGTTGGAGGTTCCACTGGCTGAGGGTAAGACGGTGGGCCCGAACACGCAGCTTACTTTTCTAGGTGTCAAACTGGATTCGCTGAACATGGTGGCGAGGTTGCCGCAGGAGAAGGTGGTGAAGCTCAGGGTCTTAGTGGCCAATGTATTGGCCTCTCCGAAGGTGACATTAAAAGAGCTGCAGGCTCTGTTAGGGTCCCTTAATTTTGCCTGTAAGGTCATTCCTATGGGATGGGTGTTCAGTAGGCGCTTGGCGGCAGCGACGGCCGGAATGAAAAAGCCGCATCATCGCATTCATGTGTCTCCGGTTATGCGTGACGATCTGCGGGTCTGGGATGCGTTCTTGCGGGACTTCAACGGGGCATCCGTGCTGCGCGAGGCGGAGATCACTAGTAGTGATCTGCAGCTGTACACTGACGCCGCAGGTGGAGTTGGTTTGGGAATATATTTCGCCGGGGCTTGGTGTGCTGACAGGTGGCCGCAGGCGTGGGCTGATGAAGGATTGTTGAGTAATATTGCCTTCTTGGAGCTCTTTCCGATACTGGTCGTGTTAGAGTTGTGGCCGGGCAAACTGGTTAACCGCAGGGTTCTGTGGTGGTGCGATAACGAGGCGGTGGTCAATGTCGTTAATCGTTATTCGCCTCGCTGTAGTCGAGTGGTGGCGCTTATGCGACGGGTGGTATTAGCCTGTATGCGCTTGAATATTGATTTAAAAGTGCGGCATATTCCAGGGCAGGTTAATGAAATTGCTGATGCTCTTTCACGTTTACAGATGGAGCGTTTTCAGCAGTTGGCGCAGGAGGCTGACGAGGTGGGGCGCAGGGTCCCCTTGAGCTTGTGGAGCTTTGGCCTGCAGAGATGAGGCACCTCTTGAAGAGCTCAGTGGCTGCTAACACCTGGGAAGTTTATCAGCGGGGTTGTGCGCGAGTGAAGACTTTTTTGCGTGAGAGGGGCTGGCCGGGTGGTGGAGTGCCTGACATGGGGCTCGGGCGGTACGTAGCATGGGCGAAGGAGCAGGGGGTCACGCGGTCGGCGGTGCGGAGTCATCTGGCGGGGTTTTGTTTCTTTGCCAGGGCGGTGGGGTGGGACTACGGGGGCAGAGACTTACTTGCTTGGCGGTTACTCCAAGGGTGGGAGCGGGCTCATCCTGCTCTGCGGGATCACCGAAGGCCGATAACGCACGAGTTACTGGAGAGGGTGTGCCGGGAGCTGGTGCGGGTGGCGAGAGCACCATACGAATATGTGCTTTTCCGGGCGGTGTTCTGTTTGGCTTTTTTCGGGGCCTTCAGGGTCAGTGAGTTGGCGGCGGCTTCGAGAAGGGTGGATAGTGGGAATAGCTTGCGGCGGCGGCATGTATGGATGGATAAGGAGCGAATGAGGGTTTTGTTGGCGAAATCTAAAACGGACCAGAAGGGTAAAGGGTTATGGGTGGTCCTTAGGGAGATGGGCGGGCTTACATGCCCTGTCTCCGCCATGCGTTAATACTTGGCCATTCGCCCGGAGCGCGTAAGTGGTTTGTTTGTGCACGGGGATGCCTCCCCGCTTACGCGTTTTCAAGTCACAGCAGTCTTGCGTTTGGTTTTGCAGCGGCTTGGGGAGGACCCTCGTAACTTTTCGTCGCACTCATTTCGGATCGGGGCAGCGACCAGTGCGGCGGTGGCGGGCTTGTCGGGAGAGCGGATACAGATCATTGGCAGGTGGCGCTCGAAGGCGTTTGAGGGCTATGTGCGATTATGAATGGTCTGCTGGGGGGGGGCCGGGGGTTGCTAATGTTGTTCTTTTCTGTTTCAGATGGGGGAAGGAGTGTGCGGGGCTGTTGGATGTTGGGGCACTCCTTCGTCTATTGGGCTGGCCAGCGGGCAGCGCAGCGACCATGTGGAATGAACTTGAGTTTGGATCCTGCGGTGGTGGCAGTGTCATGGCTGGGCGAGCGGGGACTGCGGTGGTCGCAGCTGCTCCCTTTGCTTCGTCATCATGATCACATCAGGGGCCAGCCGGCGATTTTGGTGGTGCACTTGGGGGGTAATGATCTGACTGCTTGGTCTTGTAAGCAGCTGATCAGGGCCGCCAAGAAGGACTTTGCTGTATTATTTCGTATGTTTGCGGGTGTGTTTCTTAATATGGTCAGACATCATCCCGAGGCCGGCGTGCTGGGGTCAGCGGCGCTGGTCTCGTGGTCTGACCAAGATTAATAGGCAGATTGGGAGATGGGTTTGCGAGCAAGGTGGGTTGCAGGTTCAGCATCCCTGGGTGGAGGTGGCCTGCTCTGGATTGTACAGGGATGACGGGGTGCACTTATCTCCAGTGGGAATGGATTTGCTCCTGAATGATTGGCAGGAGGCGCTGGAGAGGGTGGTGCAAGAGAGGCCACACTGGTCGCAACTTGGGGCTATGGGGGGGGGGGGTGGCACAGGTAGAGGTTGTCTCCTGTGCCGGTGGCGGGATCCCGGAGGTCCGGGGTCCGGAGCCTTAGGCGACTTGGTGAGGGGGCGGGGTGCCCTCGACCCGGACAACCCCTGGAAGACTTTTGCTAGTAGCATGGCAAAGTCGGATAGGGGTGGCAGAACTTGGCCATTGGTGGGGACCACAGCTGGAGCGAAGGCGTGGCCGCTTTGCTAGTTGTAAGGCTGGCGGTGCATCAATCCGCGGGGGTTGGTTGGGTTAGTATTTCTGTTTAATGTTAATGAGTTGTTTGAAATATAGCTGCGACCAGTTTTCACCAAGAATTGCTCTCTGTGGTTATTGGAAGCAAAAGGAGGGTGAGGGGGTTGGGGGTAGAAAAAGGTTGAGGTTAGGAGAGAGAGGGGACGCCGGGTCCGGCTACCCGGTTAAATATAATAATAAAATAAGGATATTGTCCTCAGGCTAATAAAATCTTCTAAGACAAGGAAAAGTGACTGTATTCAATGGAATAAAGGCACTTTTTAAAAATGTGGTTAAAACGAGTACTCAGAAATTATTAATGATACCTAGACACAGTATCATCCTACCGGCACGACTCAAATTCTATAAGCAAAGAGAAGCCGAGCTGTGAAGCCTCGGCAAAAACAGTGTCAAAATTCTGAATGGTGAGGAGGACCACAGACAGCATAAAAAAACCCCGGTGTCTGACATCTTGGCAAGTGTATAAAAGATGCCTTATATAGAGATAAAAATATATTATATAAGAAGCCTGCTTCTTTGACTGCGATAAAAGCATAAATTTACAGTTGAAAAACCGACTTTCAAGTCACTGCACATTTTCGCTTATGCTTGCAAAGAAGGGGATAAATTGTAGAGGATGTAATTAAAAGTATTAAAATATTACAAGCAGATGGGTATAATGCAGATACTGCTCAATAATTTGAAGTAAAAGCTCCTAGAGCAAGCGATGTATCCAAAGGGATTTTTAAAACCAACCATGTTTGTATACCATCTCATGGACGAGTAATATGTCTAATACTATGTAGTGCAATTAAAAAAAGTTTAAGAGGCCATCCCACCTAAAATTACTGTTTGAAAGAAAGTAAAAAAGTAAAAACTGCTACCTGACCTGGTATTCTGCAAACAGCTCTACCGCAAAAGTAAGGAGTGAACCGGTGAAGAAACCGAAGCTTTGAAGACGCTGAGGGAGCGCGCCAAAATTAGGGGGCGTGGTTTTAGGTGATGTCCAATTACATGGAAGTAAAGCAACCCTGATATATTAAAACCTCACAGTATCTGAAAAATTAACAAAGTATAAAAGCTGTGGACACTATATATACTGAACCTAATCTAATAGATAGCAAATAAAAATATATAGAACTAAAAAACGTGCTGTTGAAACTTGGGCAACTACATAGATTTTACGAACGTGAAACTAACTTATAAAACGGTGTTCTTGCTCACTAATATTTGTAAAAGAGGGGGATAAACTTTAAATAATGTGATTAAGAAAAAGTATAAAGCACTATAGATGATAAAAAATAATAAAAGTGCATAAAAATGTACAATCAGGACTACATCATTCAAAGCGTTTTTACACTGTATTAACCAGTGAAAATGGTGTAGTGGTCCCTGTATGATATAATAAAAGATGTTTAAAAACAACTATGTAACAAAATCCAAATGAAAATCCAGGGGAGGTTAATGTCAAAATCTTTTAAGTGAGTCTACATGTTATTTAAAGAAATACTGATAAGTCTGTTTCCTGGTTCAATCCAATGGGCTTTTTTATGCTGTCTGTGGTCCTCCTCACCATTCTGAATTTTGACACTGTTTTTGCTACGGCTTCACAGCTCGGCTTCTCTTTGCTTATAGAATTTGAGTCGGTGCCGGTAGGATAATTTCTGAGTACTCATTTTAACCACATTTTTAAACAGTGCCTTTATTCCGTTGAATACAGTCACTTTTCCTTGTCTTAGAAGATTTTATTAGCCTGAGGACAATATCCTTATTTTATTATTATTATATGTTATCACACGAGTTTAATTGCTAATCATATTATTTATGCTTTTATAGTGTGCTTGCCACAACGATTTTGTTTAGAGAATACATTATCATTTAGGAGGTAGCCTGTTTTTTAGTAAATACTTGGTTTAATTCCTTTGCCCCTTTGGGTACACTGGCCCTGTTGAGTTTAGTGTTACGAATTTTATTTAGGATGTCAGGCACTTTCATTTTGAACCTTTGTTAGTTTTTACATGTGTACTGTGTCAGTTTTATATGTCTGTTTTACAGGTGAGAATGACAACATGCTGACCTTTTTAAATTTAGACTAGATATTTTGCATTGTATTTTAACTCTAAGATACCATTATGTTATAGTTCCTTGAGGTTTGTATGTACAAGGCCACTTCACTGTTGGTTCAACGGTGACCGCCCTCTACATTTCAACACACGTACATTCTTCCTGTGATACATATCAGTGAGTATTGATCGCTATCAAGGTTTCTTTTGAGAGTCTGATTTCTGCCCTGCGTCTTTGCATTGTACCTTCACAGTTTTTATGTACAACATTCTTTATAGTTTTAGTATGCAAGATTTTATTTACATTTGCTCTTATTATTTAATTATTTCTTGATTTGAGTGTTATAAGATGTAGTTACGTTTTTATATATTTTCTGTTTCTATATTTTTATCTATGCCTGTGTAGCTTGAATATGTTTATTTAATGTTTCACACTTCTATATGTTTTTAATATGTTTTAATATGTTTTCGTAAAATGTTTGTCAGTTTTTTAACCCCCCTGAGGAAGGCGTTCCGCCGAAACGCGTTGGGGAACTTCAATAAAGGTATCTGGAATAAGCATTTGTGTCATCGTCACTCTTGCTCCTTCTGTTTCCCGTTCCCATTCCCTGGCTAAAGCCATGATGACTGTCTCCACCAAACCATGACTATCTACATGTTCAGAAATTTTGTTCTTAATAGTGGTTTCTACCATTTTTCCCGGTACAGGTAAATTTTATTTATTTATTTATTTTTATTTAACGGTCTTTTCTATACCGCCCCTTCCAGAGATCAGGGGCGGTTTACATTGAACTTTAAACAGAACAATTGTATACTTCTGTATACATTTACAAGGAACATTATGCTTTAACTATATACAGGTGTGCTTACAGGGAACATATTTTGAACATATTTTGAACAACATTTTGAACATATTTTGAACATTAACTATAACAGAGCTTTTCAAACTATTTACAAGTTATATACATGGAGCGCATCTTAGTTAGTTACAGTGGTGAAATAGTCAACTGTTTGAGTGGTTCATTAGCGTGTTGTGAGGGGTTAGAGAAATTTTCTGTGTTAGTCATTTGTTCTGTCTTGGGTACAGTGTATGTGTTTCTGTGATTGTATTGGTGAGGTTCTTTGTTGGTAGGGGATTTCAAAGTGTTTTGTAAAGAGGTAGGTTTTTAATTCTTTTTTGAATTGGTGAAGGTCTTTTATCATGCGTAGTGTTAATGGTATTTCATTCCAGAGGGTGGGGGCAGCGAAGGAGAAAGCCCTGTCACTTGTTGTCGCTTTAGTTTTTCTAAAATTTGTTTTTATGTTGAGGGAGTGGGTTGCGTTCTGTCTGCGTGATCTAGTATCTGATGGGGGGTGTATTAGGGTGGATAGTTGTGATGGGGAGATGTTGTTGACGATTTTGAATGTAGTTAGGAGGATTTTGTATTTTATTCGGCTGTTTATAGGGAGCCAGTGTAAGTCTAGGAGAATTGGGGTGACATGGTCTGTTAGATTAGCTTTAGTGACCATCTTGGCGCATATGTTTTGGGCTCTTTGGAGATGGTATATGCTTTTTACTGGAAGTCCATTTAGGAGACTATTACAATAGTCGAAGTGGGGGGTTATGAGTGTATTGACTACAGATCTAAAGTCATCGGTGTTGAGTAGGGGTCTCAGATGTTGTATTGTCTTGAGTTTATAAAATATGGTTTTTACTGTGTGTTTTATGTGTGGAATCATGGAGAGTGAGTGGTCTAAGATTATTCCAAGGTATTTTACCTCCTTTTTAACAGGTATAGGTGTATTATTTATTGTGATTGTATTGGGGTATATGTAGTCAGTGTATGATTTCCTCGTTATGAACATTGCCTCTGTTTTTTTGAGGTTAATGCTTAGGTGGTTGTCTTCAAGCCATTTAGTAGTCTCGTTCATACATTGGAGTAGGCTATCATATTTGGGATTGTTAGGGTTTATGGGGGTGGCAAGCATGATATCATCTGCGTATATGAAATGGTTAATTTTGTGCTTCTTAAATATGTTTGTAATGGGCTGGAGGTATAAATTGAAGAGGAGGGCTGAGAGGGCTGATCCTTGGGGGATGCCTTGACCTTGTGGGAAAGTTTCGGATGTGTCTTTACCTAATTGTATCCGTATTAACCTGTTTGAGATGTATGATTTGAACCATTCAAGGACTGTCCCTCCTATTTTTAGGTATTCTAGTCTGTTAATGAGGGTATTATGATTGATGCTATCGAATGCAGCAGACAGATCTATGAAGAGGAGAAGGAAGCCTTTGTTGTTGTCATTGGTGCCTCTGATGAGTAAATCTGTTAGGGCGATTAGGAGGGTTTCAACTCCGTGGAAGGGTCGGAAGCCAAATTGATGCTCATCAAGGAGTTTTTGTTCATCAATGTAGTCTTGTAATTGGAGTTGTATGGTCTTTTCTATTATTTTGGCAATTAGTGGTATGCTAGCTATTGGCCTGTAGGAGTTGGGGTCTTTTGGGTCTAGTTTATTGTTTTTTATTATGGGACGGATCGAAGAGAGCTTTAGGGCATTGGGCATGGTTCCTTGAGAGAGTGATTGGTTTACTATATGTTGGATATTTTCTGCAAGAAATTCCTTAGTATGTTTGATCCATGATACAGGGCAAGGGTCAAGCGGTGAGGTTGTGGTGTTAATCATTGTTATAATATTAAGGATGTGCTTTCTTTCAATCTTGTGAAAGGTTGTCCATTCATAATTACTGACATGTTTAGATATTGTGGTGGTTGGAGAGTAAGGTTTTACCTTTAGTTTCTCAGCAAAATGTAATGCTAAGGTTTGTACACTGATTGAGTCTTGGTTCAGTACGGGGTTTTGTGTTTTTGTTAGTGTATTCACAATTGAGAAGAGTTCTCTTGGCCGATTGATAGCATGATTTATTAGTTTGGAGTAGTATTCCCTTTTTGACTTATTGATTGCTTCCTTGTATCTATTAAGTATGTTTATATATTTAGTTTTGTTATCTTGTGATTTTGTTTTTCTCCAGATTTTTTCTTGTTTCCGTAGTTGCTTTTTTATCATGGCAATTTCTTTAGTGAACCATTTTTGTGATTCCTTCTTTATCTTCTGCATTGTTTGAGTGGGGGTTGCTGCTTTTTGGATAGTTTGGTTCCAGTTCTCTATAGTTTGTTCTATGTCATTTAGACTTGTGGTGAGTTTGGGTAGTACCTTGTCAAGGAATGTGTCATTATCAAAGTGGGGAAAGCGTGAGATATGTGATATTGTGTTTGTGGACTGTGATGTTGTTTGTGCTAATAGGTGGAATGTTATCAAATGGTGGTCAGACCATGGTACTTCCTTAGCTATCGGGGAAGAATGGAGTTTATGTAGGTTAAAGGGGGTAGGGAGGAAAACAAGGTCAAGTGAGTTTCCTTTATTATGTGTGGGGGTATGGACTATCTGGTTAAATCCCATGTGGGACATTGAGTCAATGAAGTTGTCTTTTTGGGATTGGTTCAGAGATGGGAGGTTAAGGTCACCTAAGATTATGAGGGGTTTTCTCTGAGATGTTGTGCATGCGAGTTCAAGGATGGGGGAGAGATTTTTGTGATCAGCTGATGGGGGTCTATAGATTAAGGAGAATGCTAGTGTTCTGTTTTCAATGTTTATTATGTCCATTCCTTCGACATTGTTTGAGTTTGTTAGGGTGTATTGTAGGTTTTTTTTAGTGAGGATGAGTGCACCACCTCCTCTTTTTGTGTCACGGTGGCAGTTGAATACATTATATTGTGATGTGTGAAGTTGGTTTAATAATATTGTGTCTGTAGGTGTTAGCCATGTTTCAGTGATGAAGATGATGTCAGGTTGTTCGTCTCTTATTATGTCATTTACTATTGGTATTTTGTTCCGAATAGAGCGAATGTTTATTAAGATCAATTTTAGTTTGGTGTCCGTGCAAGTAGAGGATATTTTGTGGTCATGGTTTTTACAGTTTATCTGGATTACTCTAGGAGGATGTCTGTGGGAACTATTTGGTGGCGGGTTGTATGAGTGATGGTGTAGCGGGGAGTGTGTTAGATTGCGGTTGGGGTTGTGGATGATGGGGATGCTATTACAAGGGGGGTTGTTGAATTTATATGTGTATATTAGTTGCAGAAGGAGGGCTATTAGAAGGAGAGTGGTTGGCAGTGACTTTATTTTTAGGTAGTCCATTATGTTTTGTATTTTGTTTTGTAAGAGAGAAGTGTTTCTGGCTGGCTATGCAAGAGGACTTGAGTGTGGTTGTGTTGAGTTGTACGTGATTAGGTTAGAACAGCAAAGTATCGGTTGGAAGAGTTAGAACAGTAAGTTAGTTTTGGCTGGCTGTTTGTCACAATTGTATGAGATTGTTACAATGTATCAGCTATTTATAACAGCAGTGCAATGATTTGTAAGTGTGGCTTTATGAGAATATCAGCTATTTATAACAGCAGTGCAATGATTTGTAAGTGTGGCTTTATGAGAGTATTGCTGACTACAATAATGCCATGGGTCGTAAATGGGGCTCACTGAGGAGAAGGAGTGGTGTGCTGCAGGGATCTCTCCTTGGTCTGATTCTTTTTAACATCTTTGTTAGTGATATTGCAGAAGGGCTATTGGATAAGGTTTGCTTGTTTGCAGATGATACCAAAATCTGCAATAGAGTAGACACCTAGGAAGGAGTAGATCTAGCTAAGCTTGAAGAATGGTCTAGAATTTGACAGCTGAAATTTAATGCTAAAAAATGCAGGGTCATGCATTTGGGCTGCCAAAAATCCAAAGGAGCAGTACAGTGTAAGGGGTGAGATACGTCTATCCATAAAAGAGGAGCGGTACCTTGGCATTATTGTTTCTGACTATCTGAAAGTAGCTAAGCAAGTAGAAAAGATAACTGCAAAAGCCAGAATGATGCTTGGGTGTATAGCGAGAGAAATGGCCAGCAGAAAACAGGAGGTGATAGTGCCTTTGTAATAGTCTCTGGTGCAACCTCATTTGGAGTGTTTTGTGCAATTCTGGAGATTGCACCTTCAAAAAAGATATAAGCAGGTTGGAGTTGGTGCAGAGGTTGGCTACTAAAATGGTTAATGTTCTTTGTTATGAAGCATATGAGGACCAACTTAAAGAACTTAGTAAATACTGGAGGAAAGGTGGAATGGGGCAATATGATAGAGTCATTTAAATACCTCCCTGGCATAAATGCACAAGAGGGTCTCTTTCAATTGAAGGCAAGCTCTGCTACGAGGGAACATAGCATGAGAGTGAAAGGGGATAGGCTCAGGAGTAATATGCAGAAAGCATGGTAGATGCATTGAATAATTTCCCAGGCTCACTGGTCTATAGTTTGCTGGATCACCCCAGGAACCCTTTTTAAAAATTGGTGTTACATTGGCCATCCTCCAGTCTTCAGGTATAATTTTTTTTCAGGTATTATTGATGATTTTAATGATAGTTCACAGATTAGTAATAGTAGGTCTTCAATCTCATATTTCAGTTCTTTCAACACCCTTGGATGTATACCATCCGGTCCAGGTGATTTGCTACTTTTTGGTTTATCAAATAGTTGTAATACATCTTCCAGGTTTATCAATATTTCTTTCAATTCTTCAGCTGCATCAGCTATAAATACCATTTCAGGCATGGGTAACTTACCTATATCTTCTTCAGTAAAGACTGAAGCAAATAAATAATTTAGTCTCTCTGCTATGGCATTGTCCCCTCTTAGTTCTACTTTTACCCCTCTATCATCCAATGGTCCAACTGACTCTCTCAGGGTTTTTTTGCTACGAATGTACTTGAAAAGGTTTTGATTATGTGTTTTTGCTTCCACAGCAAGCTTTTTTTCAAATTCTCTCTTTTTCTGCCTTATCAATGCCTTGCATCTAACTTGCCAGTGCTTATGTTGTATTCAGTTTTCATCATGGACAAGAATAAAATGCCATCCATGGAGGTAGCATATTTCCAATTTCATCCATCTGATTTTAGGCCTCAGATAATGACATCATATTTGATTCTGAGCAAAAGGGACTCGAGTGCAAGGTTAAATAAAAGCAGCAAGAGTGGACAACCCTGCCTAGTCGCTCGAGTAAGAAGGATGGCATCAGATAAAAGGCCATTCACTGCTAATTTAGAGCAGGTAGAGGAGTAGAGTACTTTAATCTAGCTAATAAAGGCTAAACTATATGCAAACCATTCCAATGTCTGGTATAGATAGGACCATTCTATTCAATCAAAAGGCTTTTCTGCATCTAATTAAAGTGCAACAACTGGATCACTCATCTCCTGTGATAACGATAATACATTGTAGAATGTTCAGCCATTGTCTCCAATATATCTGCCCTTAACAAATCCAGTTTGCTCTTTGCCAATTAAATGTTGGACCACACGACTCAATCATATGGCCAAGATTTTAGCTAATATTTTATAGTCAACATTTGCTAAAGAAATGGACCTATAGTTGTTCATAGAAGTTGGGTAATGACGGGTTTAGCAAAAAGCACAATTGTGACCTCAGAGAAGTTGGAGGTTTTAAGAGTACATGTGAGAAGGCTTTGATATAGCAACTGCAACTTAGGAGCTAACGTAGTTGCAAATTGTTTGTAGAACTCAACTGTAAATCCATCTGGGTCTGGCATCTTATTATTAGTCATCAGTTTAATAGCAAAGAGGATCTCCCCTACCTGCACTGTTCCCCTAAAATGTTCCTCTCTTGATCAGACAACCTAGGATGACAAAAATTCTGTACATAAATTGGCAGAGCCTGTGGTTTCAGAAGAAAAATATTTACTGTAAAAGGAAGCAAAGGCTTTGTAAATATCTTCTGAGCTGGAAATAATGGAGGAATCACCCTGATGAATTAAAGATATATGATTTTTTTGCTTGCTGTAATTTTAATAACTTCATAAGTAATTTATCAGATTTATTTGCACCAGCATAATATCCTGTTTTTTGCACGTTAATCTCTCCCACAACTTGCTGGGTTAAAATCATATTATGTTCATAGCATTGATGAAGCAATTGCTGAAAGGTGTCCTTAACATTTGACCAATATGATGTTCTTCCAAATGCCCAATTTTACTTTCCAACCTCTGAAGATTTTCCACTTGGTGTTTACGTAGCCAAGAAGAGTAACTTGTAATTTCCCTATGAACTGTGCTCTTGAAGGCTTACCATACAAAATAGTAATGAATATCAACACATTCATTAATTTGAAAAACTCATTAATAAATTAATTCAATCTGTTTACAAAGTTGACCTCAAAGAGAAATGTATTTTGAAACCACCAGTGACGGATCTTAGTTTGATGGCATCTGGGCAATAAATCCATAATAACCGCAGCATGATCAGAGAGATGGGTAAAGGGGAAATTGTGCATCCTTTCAAAAAGTGGAAAATAGATTGTATTTATTTTATTTAACAAGTTTTATATACCGCCTTTCTTGCATTCAAAGTGGTTTACATAGAACATTGCAACTTTTAGAAATTACATTGAACAGGTAATCAAACTTTGAATTAAGGGAGGGAATGCTGTACAAGATTTATATCAGGGAGTAACAATTCATGCTGTACAAGATTTACAATAGGGAGAAACAATTAATGCAGAGGGGTAGGGTACACAAGAACAATGGTGGGAAATCTGCCTTTGTGTGTTAAGTGTAAGGTGTTATAGAGGGGAATTCTCAGGTGGTAGTAAATAAATTGGTTGACCAGCTGCTTGTACAACCCAGGAGGACTGGGGTACTGAGATCTGGGAAATTCATTTACTAGTGTGTGGATTACTCATTGGTTGCTCATAATGCTCCTGGAAAAGAAAGGTTTTCAGGGCCTTCATAAAGTCCATTAGGTCTTTGATTTCTCTTATGTTGACAGGGAATGCATTCTAGATTGCTGGAGTGTAGATCGAGAATGCCCGCTTGCATTTTGCTTGCCTTGCTCTGGTTTTTATAGCAGGGGTGAGTAGTTGATTCTGCTGCATTGATCTTTTTGCTCTCAAGGCTGGATCCTTGGTGACCAGTGACTGAAGTGATTCTGGGTATAACTTTTGGGCGATCTTGAAGATTTTGAGTAATGATTTGTACTGATTTTGATACAAAAAAATAATCTATTCATGTATATGACTGGTGAGGGAAAGAATAGAAGGTAAATCCATACAAGGAGGGATTACATTTTTGCCAGATGACCTCCAGGCCTTTATTTTCCAACATATCTTGCAGTGCCGCACTTGAATTTCAATAAGTCTCCGCTAAGCACTAATTCACCAAATTTCATTGTCATTATCGTTTGACTCACTTCAGTGAAAAAAGATGAGGGGGGGGGGGATGAAGCTGCATAAATATTCATTATGGTATACTTATTTCTTGCCAAAACAACATTTAAACAGACCCATCTGCTCCTTGTGGCCTTGGGCAAGCCACTTAACCCTCCATTGCCTCAGGTACACTTAGATTGTGAGCCCTGCAGGGACAAGGGAATAAAAAGTACCTGTTAGTATAGATGTAAACCGCTCTGATGCGTAAGTAAAGGGCGGTATATCAAATGCCTAAACCATAACCATAACCATCTACCTTCATTATCTGATTTTTGCTGCACAGTTTGAAGTGGGATACCCCTCTGAAACAGAAGAGAAACCCCATGTTTTTTGCTAATAGCTGGAGAAAAACTATGATGCTCTATCCATCCAATATGGAGTTTGACACAATCAGTATGATTCAAATGAGTTTCTTGTAGAAAAATTACATCAGCAAGATAACCAAAAATCTTTCTACATTTAATGGGATAATTTAACCCACTGACATTTAAGGAGACCATTTTATAAATCATTTTTATAAGGAGACCATTTTATAAATCATTTTTAAAGGGAGGTTTACGGGCCAGTGATATTTTCCATATACCCCATATATGATGAATAAATTGCCTAATAAGCTGACCTCTGCCATACACCAAAAAATGAAAACAAAAATTAAAATCTTGAAAATATTCTTCACCAATTTCCCTTGTACCCATTACCTTTCACCCTCCATTTTGTTTTCAAAATATCTGAAGGAAGTATTGAATATTTCTCAGACAATACAGCTGTCTAAATTATACTATATTCCCAAAGGTATTAGGGTGACTATAGGAAGTCCAGATGCTAGGGGGGATTTGGAGGGTGGTGGGATGGAGACTGATCAGTTATCTGTTTCAAGTTTGAATTTGTCAGCTTTTTTGGAGAATTCATTGGAAGAAATTTCCTCACGTGCTACATTATTGGTGACTTTTTTGTTAGAGAGTGACAAGGACCTTGTTTTACGTTATTTTTAAAAGCACTCTGTTAAGCCTTTTGGTCAGGCTATACAAGTTTTTCCTGATGTTTTGCGAATTGCACATAACCGGGGAGCTTCACCCAGCGCTTCCCCTGCCCAGCCCCACCCAACTTGTCCATACCTTTTGTACTCTAACAAACTTCACGCCACACATCATTTGGTATAACAACAGGTCGCAGCTTTATTGCCCAATAACATCATAACATTTGAAACATGAATAACAACCCAACAGCCCATCCCCCAGTGGAGCGTTACCTCACCAGTTTCTGTTTTTGAACAAGTGTCTGATTTCAGCTCCTTAGTCTCACTAATCGCAGAACAGAGTGAACTATATATGAAGCAAAGAGGCATTCCATTTCCACTGATGCAGATGAGCTCCGAGCTTTCCTTGGGATGTGTATGTTCATGGGTTACCATGTTCTGCCCACAATTAGAGATTATTGGTCTACTCAACCAGATCTGCAGGTTCCATTCATTGCAAATGCAATGACTCGGACGCGATTTGAAACAATTCGCTCTGCCTTGCATTTTTCAAATAATGATGATATGCTACCGAGAACTCACCTACAGTGTGATCGGGCTTTCAAGGTTTGCCCATTGATCAAGCACTTCAATCGATGCTTCCAGGCAGCTAGAAATGCAAGCAAGCAGCAGTCAATTGATGAGCACATGATAAAATTCAAAGGCCAAAACATCATGAAGCAGTACATAAGGAACAAGCCTGTGAAGTAGGGATTTAAACTGTGGTGCAGGTGTGATGCGATCTCAGGCTATCTTTACCAGTTTGACCTGTATACTGGACGAAAAATGGAGACAGAGTATGGGCTTGGGGAGGGGGTGGTCATAATGCTGTCAAAAGCACTCGAACAGATATGTTGCAATTTCTTCAACTCGCCATTGTTGCAATTTCAGATGCTACAAAAGAAGATTTACCTATGTGGCACAATTCGTGTAGACCGGAAGCACATGCCAAAGAACTTGAAATCAGATAAGGAAATGAAACGTGGTGACATGGATTATATGACAGCAAATGGTGTTACTTGTGTGAAATGATTGGACAACAGGTCAGTGATTCTATTATCAAATTTCCTACCATGTTCAAAGGATGATGTCATGTATGTGCTAAGAAGGCAAGCAGTATCTGCAGATAAGCTGCGTGTTTCATGTCCTTCCATTGTTACAACTTACAACAAATACATGGGTGGTGTGGACCTCATGGACCAAAAAAAGGTTTCGTACAAGACTGACCGAAAGTCAAAAATTAAGTATTACTTGAAAATCTTCTTTGATCTTCTTGATATTGCTGTCAACAATAGTCATTGCATTTATGTTCAACTGCAACAAGAGAGGGACCCTAATAGGCAATAACACCACTGGAATATCGTCAGATGATAGCAAGGGGTCTTATTGGACAGTACTCCAACCGTCAAAGAAATGCACCATCAGTACCAGTTAGAGGTTCACGGTCTGTTCTTCCAGCACCAAAACCAGAACATTCCCTGACAAGAAGTGATCGACGCAGACGATGTGCTCAGTGTGCCAAATCTGGAGTTGAAAATCACACAGACAGCTTCTGTGACACATGTAGCATTCACTTGTGCTACACTAAGACACGTAACTGCTTTGCTGATTATCATAGCCTGAACTGTTTGTCAGACAATTAGGCTTTTGCTTACTATTTAATATATTAATGTCTAATTGTCTATTTTCAAATATAATAAATCTTTTTGATTTCATGCTGATGCTCACTCTAAGACAGAAGCTTGATATACTAAGGTTTTGCATGCTTAACGTTTTTGCGCTTGTATTTTCTAAATAAATTTTGCTCAAGTTGCTCAATAAACAGAAATATATGAAAAATTACATGATTACCCTTAATTAAAAACAAATATAAACATGAATTTTTAATATAACTGAGATGTTATGTGTAAATTAACACACGGGACAAATATGTCCCATTATTCTCTTGACGACTATAGGGACAAATATGTCCCTTTTTATAGCGCCACCCCCCACAGTGTCACATGTTTGAAATTTTTGTATTTGTTGTTCAAAAGTATTGTTGAATCTAACATGTCACTTTCATACATCTCATCAATCTAGAAACCTTGCTGTCTTCAAAGGGTTAATGGCTGTTTTGTTTTCCATATGGCAGCCAAATTTCTTCTCTTGCAGATGGCAGGCCTCACTTGGGGGAATGGTGTATGCTGGGCCATTTTTTTATATACTGGGCCAAGCAGCAGGCCTCGGTGCAACCACTGGGCCAACATCTTGGGATGGTGCCTGCGGGCCTTCAGCTGGTTTGGATGGGAGAAGTGGCATGCGTTGGAGTCACTTGTTGCCATTAATCAGTACTCTAGCCAGGCATAGGCAACCACCCTATGGACTTCTTATACATTTGGGAGGCAATGACCTCTCAGAATGGACTTGCAAGCAGCTCATTTGAGTGGCACATTGGGACTTTACTGCCATTTATGCATTATTGCCGGGAGTGACTATCATGATGTTGTTGTTAAGTGCCGTCAAGTTGGTGTCAACTCATGGCAACCTTCTGGATAGTTGTCCTAAATTGTGATCAATCTTCAGTCAGGCAGCTCATTGTTGACAGACTGGCACACATAGCTGCTGTTATTGTATCAATCCATCTCATTGCTAGCCTTCCTCTTTTGCATTGATCTACCTTGCCAAGCATGATGTTTTTCTCTAATGATCTCTCTCTTCGCATGATGTATCCAAAGTATGAAAGTCAAAATCTTGTCATCCGAACTTCTAAAGAAAGCTTAGGTTGATCTCTAGTACTGGCTGGTTTGTTCTTCAGACAGTCCATGGTATACACAGTATTTGTCACCAGCAACATAATTGAAAGGCATCTTCCTGTCTATCTTTTTCACTGTCCAACTTTCACAGCCATATAATGTTATTGAAAATGCCATGGCTTGAACAAGTCAAATCTTTGTATGAAGAGAGACATCTTTACTCTTGAAAATCTTGTCTAGACCCTTCATATCCATTCTGCCAAGAGCAATGCGTTGTCTGATTTCTTGACTGCTTGTTGTTTCTTTATTGATAGTTGATCCAAGCAGGTTAAAGTTGTCAAATATTTCAATTTCTTCTCCATCAACGATGAACTTATTCATTTTGCCAGTTGTCAGGATCTTTGTCTTCTTAGTATTAAGGTGCAGACCCATTTTAAGACTATATTCCTTGATTTTGAGAAGCAAATGTTTCAAATCATTTTCACTTTCAGCTAGTAATGTGGTATCATCAGCATAGCGAAGGTTGTTGATGAGTCTTCAACCAATCTTCACACCTCAGTTGTCTTCATACAGTCCTGCTTCTCTGATGATTTCTTCTGCATATAAATTAAAGAGGTAGGGTTACTATCATATGGTCGGATATTATCCCAAGGCCTGCTTGCCAGTCTCAGCGCCGATGATCCTGAGGTCTCGTGAAGATGAACTGCCAGGTAGGGTGGTGGGTTCTGCAGACGGGATGAGTAAAAGTGCAGCACCCTTGGGTAGAGGTGGGCTGCGTGGGTTTGTATCTTGCAGACAGGGTACATTTGTCTCCGGTCAGACAAGATCTAGCAGGAGGCCTTGGAGACAGTTACCCAAGGGGGCTTGGAAGGTCGTAGCTGACTTTGTTATGGGGGGTGACACAGGATAGCAGAGACTACCTGGTGCCAATGGGGGACTCCCAAGTCAACAGGCGCTGTGACAGTGGGGCCTAATGGCCGGTGGGAAGAACCAAGGGAGAACAGCTCCTGGTGGGGGGATGGGCAGAGATCTCAGTGGGGATCTTTGCCCGGAATGGGAGGTAAGGGGCCGTCCTTTGCTAATAATAGGTTGGTGGTGGTAGTGAAAGGAGGCTGGGTTCAAGGGTGGATTTTTGTGCCACTTTGCTGATAATATGGCTGATAGAGGATTGGTATCATCTGGTTAGGGGCAAGAAATGGAATACGTTTTGATATGTTATTATTGTTGGCTCGGGTCGGTTTAACGAAGTTGTGTTATAAAGCTGTGACCACGTTTGTTTACCAATTAAGTGTTGCTGTCTTTTATGGTGGAGGTAAGAGGGCAAGGTGTCAGGAGGGGGGTCTGGAAAGAAGGGGAGTGCTTGGGCGGAGCAGGTGTCCAGGCTACCCAAGGTTACTAATAAATGTGTCTATTTTTCACTGACTGTGATAATATTGGCAGCACCTAAATCGGTATATTTTTCTAAATTTGTGACATTTGGTCATCTATTATATAATAGAAGTAGCTTATCAATGGCAACTTTGCTTAAATAAGTCTGACATTTTAAGTACGTATTATTAAATGAGTCAATATTTTTGGGTGCTGAATTGGTGTGAGTCACGTTGTGGGATATTTATTTTAGCAAAGATCGCATTGAGATTAAATAATCATGTCCTGGCAATGTCCCAGTTTTTATACTATTTCCTACTATTTTCCTTTTTAATTGGTCTTGCTTTATTTGATGCTTTTATGTGTCAAATATATGTGCATGTATAGTGCAAAGCCATTTCACTGACCACTTTTTTTTAGGAGATATTGGACATTAAGGGGTTGAACTGCAAGGGTACCAATAACGTTGACCACAACTGTACATATCAATATTTTAGGCCCACCCAATCCACTCCCTCTGCAGGCCTTAATCATGCCTCCTTGCAATCTATATAAGATGAGATACTCTGTGTATAAATAGCAACTTTCTAAAGTCACTGATCCTGTTCGTGTTACCCCTTTATCCGGGATATTCAGCAGCACAATGCTAACCAGGTAATATTGGGGCATTCTGGGGCAGCACAAGGCCATGATCGGTGATATTGAGCCATTGCCCGGTTATAGCTAAGCGGCAAAAGTAAGGTGCAGCAAAGGCTGTTCTAGTTTTCACTGTGGAAGCTAACCGGAGAGTGGCTGAGTATTGCCGCAGCCCAGCTAACTTTCTGTAAATCTGGGCAACTCAGATGCTGGGGCCAGATATGACCCTGCATTGAATATGCAGGTTTAAAGTTTGTCAGCAGCGGCAAGCTGCCATCACTGAATATCGGGCCCACTATTTATAAGTGTAAGTTATCTACACATGTAAATGCCGCTATTTACATTTGACTGATAATAGGCATCTAAGTTAGGTGCTTAGCTTTTCTGGAATATCATTCTCAAAGGAAAGAGATACAGACAAAAGCATGACATTTCTGTATGATCTGTGAGTCATGAAGTTGCTGCCCAGATTTTTTCCAAAGCAAATCAGTCCATCTCTAATCAGCAGAACAATTATGATAGAAAACATTTCTTTCATAAGTATTTGCAGCCATAGAATCATTTCTAAAAGTTGTAAAAAGAAGTGAAGGATGAGATTGATAGTTACCAAAAAGTGCTTTGAAGTACCTTTTCACTCCTTTTATCCTTAGGGGCATGTTTACTAAACATTCCTAACGTGCGGGGCCGTGCTAGTGTGCCTGTGCCATATAAGGAGTGGGCGGTTCAGGCAGAAAATAGAAAAAAAACGGTAGTAAGCAACCGGACGTGTGTGCGTCGCGCTAATGTGCGGGGGTCGACATTAGCGCGTGGAAAGGCAAAGTGGCGCGCTGCTGAGTATACAAAACAACAGAGCCGTGGTACAACGGTGAAGACACTGACCAATGGTGCAGGGGCCATGGGTTCAATCCCCCAGTGTGTGCAACGACAAAGGTCAGCTGAGGCAGTAACTGTAATGATTAACATTGCTTTAGGAGGAAAATAATTTGGAACGGCATAAGGCGGCGCACAGTTATTTTTGGGCAGCAGAAGGCGGCGCACTGGTCCCCTTGGGCGGCAGAAGGCGGCACGCTGATAGGCACAAGGCGGCGCGCTGATGCACAAGCACAGGAACAGAGCCACAGCACAATGGTTAAAACACTGACCAATGGTGCAGGGATCAGGGGTTCAACTCCTCACAATGCCCAGTGAAAAATGCCTGCTAAGGCAGTATGTATTATGTTGTGGAGTGCTGTAGGAGGCTGTATAATTTTATTTTGTTATCACTACTAGCAAACGCACTCTCCCAGCATGTTAACATACGGCGGCCCATAAGGCACATGTTACAGTGCACTGTTCACCAAGGCACCCTTGAATGACCCCTATAGAGCAGCATGTATGTTGCGACACAGGATAATGTATAGTGCACCCTATAGGGATGGCAACCATAAGGTGGCCTACAGGGCGCCCTATGAAGCACCCTCAGAGGCACCTAATGGGTATAGTAAGCTGAGGGTGGTCTTGCCGGCATAGACATATGTACAGTAAATAAAAATAAAGCTGTGGACAGCCCTACCAAAGGGCCCCACTGTGGGTTTGAACCCATGACCTCTGGCTGCACAGGCAGTGATGTAACCATTGCGCTACAGCTCCATAGCTGTAAGCAAGCCCCTGGCTGGCTGCAGATAGCCTACACGTCACCTCACAGACAGTCTGCTGGTGTCAACAGGATAGGGTTAGGCCACCCGTACCCATGATGCACTGCACATGTAAATTAGCTGTCCGCAGATGGACACAAGATGGGGAATGCACCCCCACAGCACCTCGGCCCTGTTGGGGGAAGTGACCGGGTGCACCCACACAGCACCTTGGCCTAGTAGGGGGCACTGACCGGGTGTTTTACTGGCACAGAGTAGCCACACACCGTTACATCGTGCGGGTACTGTGCTCACCCTGAGTGTGCAATGAGGTGGCCAGGACCAGGTCAACAACACCTGCCATGGCTGATGGAGGCCAAGCGGCCGTTCCAAAGCAGTGTTAATGTGTAAGATAGCTAGTTTCTGCACAAACACCATGGATATCCCTGTCTGCCGCCATCAGGCACCCCCCCCCCACCCCAGTGGCAAACATGGTCCCCATCAAGGGATCCACACTCTACCTCCCTGCAAAGGTGGCAGTAGAGGGCAACATCAACCCCAGTCCTGCTGAGGAACACCACCACCCCCCCTAGGCAGGCAGCTCCATACACAGCCATAACACAATAGCAGACAGACATAAGCCCAGGGTATGGTAAGCTGCACTCCACCACCAGATATTCCCCTGCAGCAAGCCAACAGCCACTGCACCCTGCAAGCCATTATAGCAAGACATTTACCAGCTACAAACAGTCTGCTGGTTAGTCCATAGTGCATGTTCCCAATGGAGATGCATGCACCCAGAACTGGGCTGTCTGCATACACAGCAAGCAGATAGATCAGTGACTGGGCCCCAAAGAGAAACCCATATCTATCACATGAGAGAACTACTATACAGCACTATGGGGGGGCCGAGCCATGCTGTGGTCACTGCACAGTCAGGGTGAGCGTGATCCCCCAGAAGGACATGCTTTGGCCACCCTGTCTGTGTAGGTGGTGGCCGGACACTACAATATCCCAGCCAATGTCCCTGCCAGGGCCCTGTGCCCAGTGCAGATGCATCCTGGCCACGCCACCCTGCCCTGGCTATACCCATGGTACCTTGCACCTCATTATGCACATTGACTGGCCAATACTGGCAACAGTGCTGGCAGTGCGGGCTGTTGAAGGGGCTTGCAGCCAACACCCACTGTATAGACAGACACACACTTCCACACCTCTGCCATCATGGTGCTACGATTGAGGGGGTAAGTAGCCTTGCCCACCAAACCGGTCCTGAGCACGGCAAGGCATGGATATGGTACGCATTACAGCTGGTGGTCACTCCCCAGGGTGGTAAGCACCGTCAGAGGCCAGGCCTGGAGCATGCCCCGCAAACACCTAACAGATTGTTTGGATGGGGTCAACTAGCAGTATGTACGTAACGTATGGATAACTGCCTGCCTGTGCTCCTAGCAAACGTCTCCGAGCTGTGTACCGTATACCTCAGGTGTAGGGTGACATTGGTAAGTTATGCAAGTGCTCGTTTTGGGTGCTGCATGCACGGTCCAATGTTCTGCCTTTCCAGGAGACATTGGCCAATGGGGCCTGTGGGTGTGGGTGTGTCTGCCCTTGATGGCTGCTGCTTTACGGCACAGATTCCCAACTCCAGTCCAGGTTTGCATCACACTGTTCGGGTTTTCCTGCTATCCCTCATGAATATGCATGGACTACATCTACATGCCATGGGGGTGGTGCATAGCTATACAGCACAGGCATTTGTATGAGTGTCAGCATGGAACCTGACTGGTGTGTGGCCCACCAGGACTGCATTTGGGTGATTCTGCTCTAGGTACTGCCCCTGTTCATGGTGTCTGTGCTCAGTGGGGTAAAAGATAGATGTCTTACCATTGCATATGTCCCCGCCATGAAAGGTGTGTCCTTACTATCACTGTTTAGTTGTGGGAAAAATATGTGGGCAGGATTGGCAGTAGCCCCAGCTGGGCTTTGAACCTGTGACCTTCTGTTCATGTATGCACTGTCTGTGTGCACTGCACCACTGTGTAGCCACAGATTGGTTTGATTCCCTGGACTGTCCATGACTGTGGATCCGGCAGGACCTGTCTGTTGCAGTGGACTGTGCCAGCCTGCACATGGCTAGGCCTCTGTCTTCTGTGGTTAGCAGCCACTGCCCCCTGCACCACATGTACTTGTCCGCCAACATGCTGGCATGAACTTCTCTCAGAAAAAGCAGTTGACCTGATTGCAATGTGGCAGTATGGGACTGCATTTGGGGGACTTGGCTGTAGGTAATGCCCATTGTTGTGGTGTGTGTGCGGTGTTGGGTAAAATATGGGTGTTTTCCCCATGCATACAGGGGTGTCTGCGCTATCTTTATTTAGTGGTGGGTAAAATACAGGGAGTGGGCTGGCAGGTGCCCCAGCTGGGTTTTGAACCTCTGCCCTCTGGTCCTAGAGGTAATGACTCTGTCCGCTGTACCACAGAGACAGTGCAGCCCCTGGAAGCAGTAAACCTGGCAGGATGGAGTCACAAACCCTGCTCTACGCAATTCTACTGTGGGCATATGCACCCTGTCTGGTGACAAACGTGCACATAAACCCCGGAAATGTCCATGGGAAATGTGGGACAAAATATCACCACGCTGGGCAACAGTGATATTAATGGGCAACCATAGCAAACACTCCCAGGAAAGCTCCATAACGTGGAAATGTTTTTGGAAACGTCTCCTCTCAGTAGACCCTTCCAAACTTCATTTCTTTTTTCTGGAGCTTTGCTGGGTGTGATTTCTGTATTTGCCCATCACTATAACTGTTCCCCAGCTGAATTACTATTTTTAATAGTTCTGTTGTGGTCATTTTCTATTTTTATTTTCACTTTTGTGCTGTGCACATGTATCACACTGCTCACGTTTTGCTGGTTTCCCCGGTTTTCCTGTACATTGCTGACGGAAATGGTTTCTCTTCCCTTTAAATGCTTTCTACCGCGAGTGTTTCACTCGCGGTAGTTTTTACATGCAAATTCGGGCCCGATACTGTGCGGGGAGCCTCTCCCCTCCCACTCTCCACCCATTGACCCTGTCCCTCCGCCCCTCCGGAGCCTTCCTCCGCCCTCCTTTCGCCGTTCCACGCCTCTATCGGACATTTGCGGGCCCGCACTTGTACGGGGCCCGTTAGTGAGCCACGTACCTGTGCGGGGGTGACACGCACGTGTGCGGGGTATTTAAACGCGTTTCTGCGCGTTTCAGTGCCGCGTTGCCGTGCGCTATTTTGCGGCGCGCTATTTTGCGGATTTTAGTAAACATGCCCCTTAATTCATTGCTGCCTAGACAGCTGCTCCTATCCCGTGATCCAGAACTTTGTAAAGGTTACATGGTAAATTGAATCTGGCAGTTGTATCTCAGATAAGCGTGTGACAATGCATGCCTTTAAGCTTATTTGCTATGATAAAGAAAAATATAAGAAGCAAGCATTTAAGTATATTCAACGATATATGGATTGTGGATATCCACATTCTATAGGAGATAAAGCCTTTAAGAGAGATTTAAATGCACAGCGAGAGAATTTACTTATACCCTCGCAGAAGCCTGCAGATGAAGTTATACCGTTGGTGTGTGTATTATCATTTTCTGTTAAAGCTCTGATTATAGCTTCTTTTATTTTTAAATACTGGAATATACTGCAAGCACATGCTTCTTTCCATGAAAGTCAAACTTGATTTGTTGTTTATGTCATACAATGCCTTTGTAGAAAATTATACATTGGGCATACCAGAAGATCAATGATCCATCCATTAAGGGAACATCGGTCTAGCTCTAGACTGAATACTGCAAATAGATCTGCCCTATAGTTGAACATTGTTTAACTTGCAATCATGATTTTATAGACCTAAGATGTCATACTTCAGATGGCACAAAATGTAACAGCCCGGATCCTAATGAACGTACCCTTCTCTGATCACATCACACCTATCCTAAGAGAACTTCACTGGTTACCTATACATGCACGTATACGATACAAAATAATAATTACAACATTCAAACTAATAAACAATTCTGCCCCATCTCATCTTGCTACACTCATAATGCCGCAAACTACTAACAGGAAAAGACGTACTCACAACCTAAATATACTACACACACCCCTCTCCATTTGCAAAACAAAGGCATTCACTAGTAATAGAGCATTCACATACACTGCTCCAACACAATGGAACAAACTCCCTGACAACTTAAGAGATAACAAAGATCTCACATCATTCCGTAAAAGCCTTAAAACATATCTATTTCAAGAATACTTCAATCAGTCAGAAATAACATAGAGTATAACCGGGTAAGGCGGACCGGCCGCCTCGAGAGAAAGGCCGGAGGACGCCACAACGCTCCCCTTACTCTCCCCCGAAACTCCTCCCCTCTTCCCATTGGCTCCCGCGCACAGCCCTGTGCCTCGGGAACCAATGGGAGCCCTCCACGCACTGCGGGCCCCAACCTGGAAGCCACGCAGCCACGCCGCGGCGGGCGCGCGGCCGGCCGCCCCCCGGTTAATGTCGGCCGCTCGCACGCCCCGGGGGGGGGGGCCACGCGGCCTCACCAATTCCGTGATGAAAACAATTAAAGGGAGATATTCTTCCACTTCTACCAGTTAGTTCCCCCAAGTCCACGAAGAATCAGAATAATGAACCTACTTATATTATCTACACAAATAATGTATATAGTTAATCAAATTCATGTATGTTAACATGTTCCCTCCTCTATCATGTATTTAGTTTTAGTTTTTCTATTCCTATTTTTTGAGTTATCCTAAACAATTTTTCACTTTTAATGTTCAAATGTTACGATCCTACTGTTTTATGTAACTGCTAATCTTTGCAGAGTTAATTGTTAACTGTAAACCGCTGCTGATCACTGGAAGGAGCGGTATAAAAATGTGCTCAAATAAAATAAAAAATGCTATTGATCATGTACCAAAATCTGGAGAGGTGGAGATCGGGAGGCAGAATTAATTTATAAGGAGCAATATTAGATAGTCATGCTTGATGCGGTCCATCCCAATGGCCTTAATCAGCAAATAGAATGTTATACTCTGATACGAAGGGGTTAGCCAATCAGACCTTTCAGGGGTGGAGTTAAGGGAACTAAAAAAGAATGCCACAGCCATCTTTTGAATAAGCCAGAGAAGCTCACTGCTCGGAGGCATGGATCTTATTCTGCAATTTTACAGATTAATCATATATTAAAAAGGAGATATCTTAGCCCTGATGCAGAATTAATTTAAGTCTATTCATAACACTACTCTCATGGTTGGCTATATGGATATTTCTATGATAATGAAATTAAGCATAGAATGAGATTTTTTCCTGTTTTTTAAAACTCACTTTGATCACACAAAAGAATAAAATGACTAACACGCTAAGAGCAGCTGATACATAACAGGTTTGAATGAACTAATCTGACAAAAAATTAGTTTAAGTGAACAATTAATTTACACAGGAATCAGTATTCCCTTTAAGCTTTGTCAAATACACCCAACCAATACAGTTCATTCAACAGTAAAAGGAAATGTTAATAGAAACTTTTAAAACTTTTTATTTTTTAAATCTCTGAAATATATATCCGTATACTTATTTATTTTATATTTATCATCTTACAAAAATATTCCAAGTATATATATAACCTGAACAGATATAAGATGATTGGGTACAAGAAGTTCCAAGGAAAATAGAATTGAAGCAATACAAGGCTTTTTATGTGAAACACAAACCCCCCCCCCCCAATCCCAAACCCTTCTCCAGCCCACAATAACAGGGGGAATCACAAAGAAGAAAAATACATTAACCATCCATGAAAAGAAACAAGTAGACGCGAAAGCAGGCAGCCATTAATTATACAGTGTAGAGAGTTACTGGTTTGGAATCCATGGAACTACATGCATTCAGAAAGGTCAGCAGTTGGGAAGGCTCAAAAAAAACCCAAAAACATATTAGACTGAAATTTAACCATGCATTTGCACAGAAACTTGAGAAAGAAAAGAGCTCCCAATTGCTGAACCCCAGGACAGAGCAGTAGTAATTCCTTACGTCTATGTTGTGTTTCCCTAAACAAGTCTGGAAAAACACGTACAGCCATTTTCCTTTTTCTATAAAACATTTTGAGAAACCACTCCTAATCAGTAGTAAGTGCAAAAATGACACAAAGTTGCAGGAGAAACAGATTCCAAATCAAACAATTCCAAAATAGCAGAAACATTTAAAGGGATATTAAAGGAATCTACTTGCTGAAGCCCCAATATTACCCAACCACCTTGAATATTTTTTAACGTTGATAGATAATAAATCTTTGTCATGGAGAATGGGATTCTAAAGGGAAACTTAAAATCTCCATTAGATACAATTTAAACATGTCCCTTGCACCAATACAAGAAGATTTAAGAACATAAAAAGATAAGATATGAAATACTGGGTCAGACCAAGGTCCATCTAGCCCAGTATCCTGTTTCCAACAGTGGCCGATCTAGGTCATAAGTACCTAGCAGTTTCCCCAAAAGACACAGGTTCCACAATGCTTGTATTGGGTCAAGCAGTGATATCCTGGACCCTTTTAATGGTTTATGGACCTTTCCTCCAGGAACTTGTCCAAACCTTTATTAAACCCAGCTGCACTAACAGCTTTTACTACATCTTCCGGTAACAAATTCCAAAGTTTGATTACACATTCAGTGAAAAAATATTTTCTCTTATTAGTCTTAAATAGTTTATCTTGTAGCTTCATTGCATGTCCCCTAGTCTTTCTATATTCTGATGACATAAACAATCGATCTACGTTTACCCATTCCACTCCATTCATTAATTTATAGCCCTTACCATATCTCCCCTCAGCCGTCTCTTTTCCAGGTTGAAGAGCCCTAACCTTTATAACCTCTCTTTATAGGGGTATCCTTCCATCCCCTTTACCATTTTGGTGGCTCTTCCTTGTACCTTTTCTAATAACGCTCCTTTTTAAGATACGGCAACCAGAATTTCACATAATATTCAAGGTGCGGTCGCACCATGGAACGATACAGAGGCATTATAATATCCTTTGTTTTATTTTCCATTCCTTTCCTTATGATACCTAGCATTCTATTTGCTCTCTTGGCCGCTGCTGCACACTAGGCGGAGGGTTTTAACATGTTATCCATGATAACACCTAAATCTTTTTCCTGGGTGATGGTTCCTAATGTGGAATCTTGTATCGTGTAACCATAATTTGGGTTTTTCTTTCCTAGGTGCATAACTTTGCATTTGTCTACATTAAATTTCATCTGACATTTGGATGCCCAGTCTTCCAATTTATCAAGATCCTCTTGCAATTTTCCAATATCCTCATGGGTTTTAACAGCTTTACATAGTTTTGTGTCATCTGCAAGTTTGATAACCTCATTCATTATTCCCTTTTCCAGGTCATTTATATATGTCAAAAAGCAGTGGACCCAGCACAAATCCCTGGGGTACTCCATTTTTCACCTTTCTCCATTGGGAAAATTTGCCATTTAGCCCTACCCTCTGCTTTCTATCTTTTAACCAGTTCCTGATTCACAATAGTACACTGCATCCTATCCCATGACTTTAGTTTTGCAAAAGGTCTCTGATGAAGGACCTTATCAAAGGCTTTCTGACAGTCTAGATATACTATATCAACTGACTCACCTTTGTCTGTTTATTCACACCTTCAAAAAAACATAACGGATTAGTAAGACATGATCTTCCTTGTCTAAAGCCATGTTTGCTGTCTCTCATTAAGCCATAGGTAAAAATCTATAAGAATTCACTCTGAATAAATCTGCAGTGAAATATAACCTGATTTTTAACCTCAAGTCTCAGACAAACATTGGCAGTTTTTCCGGGTATATTATATTCCCCAGTAACATGCCTGTTTAGCATCAATGACTTGTAGGTTTTTTTATATTTCTTTTTTTCTCTTTCTTGTGCTCTTCTTTTCACAAACAGAAGAATTTTTACTTAGCTTCATGTGGCTTCATACTTCAGTCCCAATGCCAATTTAAGGAGGGACATAGTTATATGTAGGGCGGATAAGGGAGGAGCAGTGGTTGTGCTCAGCAGAGATTATTATGTAAGTGAGACTCTTAAACACCTTCATGATGAGACCACATATAGGCCGTTGGCTGTAGATCCAAGTAGTGAACTTTGCCTTACGATCAAAGTTCTAGTGGCGCAAGCATTCCGTAAAAAGATCAGTAGCGCACATCCCCCAGGATTGAAGGTTGGTCTTCCAACATCTCCATTTTTATGCTATAGGCGAAACTGCTCAGAAGTTAGTGACTATAAGCAATTGTCACAACATTTAGTTATAAATTTTGAATATAGGGGATATCCCCAAGAAGTGGTTCATCGGGCCTATACAAGGGCGTTATATAACAATAGGGACTTATTGTTGACCCCTAAGAAGAAGGTAGTTAGTGAGATAGAAAATAGTGACAACATTAATTTAATTACGGAATATTCCCCTTTGAGTTCTCATATTCAAAGGGTGATAAAGAAATACAGTACAGTATTACAAGTTGTACCGGGGTTACACAATAAGTCTTTAAGATGTGTCTAGAGGAGAGGTAGAAATTTAAAAGAACGTTTAAGCCCTACAGTATTGAGACAGATAATTGAGACCTATGAAAATGAAATTATAAAGGGCCATAAAAAATGTGGCAACTGTACCGTTTGTGATATCACAATGGAAATCACTCATTTTCATCATAAAGGAGTAAGTTACCGTTTGAACGCAATGACAACCTGTGAGTCCTCTTTTGTTGTATATGCCATAAGTTGTCCCTATGAGCTCCTCTATATTGGAAAACCATATGTTCATTTAAGACATGGATGAAGGAACATGAAAGCAGACTCCGTTGTAAACGTCAGGAAGCTCCGATAGTACAGCATTGTATGCTACATAATCATGTGTTTGAACAGTTGCGATGCTGGTGCATTGAAAAAGTTGAGAAACGTTTACAAGGAAAATCGCGGGATCAAACATTGTTGCGTAGAGAACAATGGTGGATCTATGAACACTATTCAACCGGAGGGTCTGAATTTGAATATAGATTGGTCTTCATGCCTGTAATGAAATGTCTATGTAGAGGAGCGAGTGATCAGTGGAAAGCCAATCAGCGGAGGATAGTCAGGGGTTTAAAGTCTGACGTATACGCACACAAGCCGCATGTGCGGCATTCTCAGAAGATCTCAGGAATAACTGGAGATTTTTGAGCATGAATAGGATAACAGCGGACTACCAGGTAATTGAAATAAGTGCTGGGTCTGTCTGCCAATTTAATTTTAATAGCAATAAGCAGTAGCAGTCAACAGTAATAAGTAGTAGTAGATAAATTTCTGCATTTTTTATAGACAGTGAACAAACGGAGATAAACTGAGAGGTCCCCTGAGGAACCCATAGGGAGAAACGCGAGGGTGCCTTAAATTGGCGTTGGGACTGAAGTATGAAGCCGCATGAAGCTAAGTAAAAATCTTTCTGTTTGTGAAAAGAAGAGCACAAGAAAGAGAAAAAAATAAATATAAATAAAACCTACAAGTCATTGATGCTAAACAGGCATGTTACTGGGGAAGATAATATACCCGGAAAAACTGCCAATGTTTGTCTGAGACTTGGGGTTAAAAATCAGGTTATACTGCACTGCAGATTTATTCAGAGTGAATTCTTATAGATTTTTACCTAGGAGTACACACTCTGGGAAGAGACCATTTTGGATTTGTCCCATTAAGCCATGACTATCTGCATGTTCTGTAATTTTGTTCTTTTTGATGGTTTCTACCATTTTTCCTGGTACTGACATTAGACTCACCAGTCTGTAATTTCCTGGGACCCTTTTTAAAAATTGGTGTTACATTGGCCATCCTCCAATCTTCAGGTATTACAGATGATTTTAATGAAAGTTCACAGATTACTAATAGCAGGTCTACAAGCTCATATTTCAGTTTGTTCAACACCCTTGGATATATACCATCTGGTCCAGGTGATTTGCCACTCTTCAGTTTATCAAATAATTGTAATACATCTTCTCAGTGTATCGATATTTTTTTCTATTCTTCCGCAGTATCGCCTTTAAATAACACTTCAGTCATGGGTAACATCCCTACATATTCCTCAGTAAAGGCCAAAACAAAAAATTCATTCAATCTCTCCACTATGGCCTTGTCCCCTCTTAGTGCCCCTTTTACCCCTCTATCATCTAATGGTCCAACTGACTCTCTCACAGGTTTTTTGCTACAAATGTACTTGAAAAAGTCTTTATTATGTGCTTTTGCTTCCACAGCAAGCTTCTTCTCAAATTCTCTCTTTGCCTGCCTTATCAATGCTTTGCATTTACCTTGCCAGTGCTAGTGCAGTTTCCAGTTTTCATCATTTGGCTCTTTTTTTCCATTTCCTGAAAGATGCTTTTTTGGCAACAGACTCTCTGACCTCACCTTTAAATCATGCTGGTAGTTTTTTGGACTTCCTTCCACTTTTCTTAAAGCGTGGAACACATATGGTCTGGGCTTCCAAGATAGTATTTTTAAACAACACCCAAGCTTGATGTAAGTCTTTAACCTTTGCAACTGCTCCTTTTAGTTTTTTTCCTCATTTTATCATAGTCTCCCTTTCGAAAGTTAAAAGGTAGTGCTGTGGATTTTCTTACCATCCCTCCTCCATTAATTAAATCAAGCTTGATCAGGCTATGATCACTGTTGCCAAGTGGCACCAACACTCTTATCTCTTGCACCAGATCTGGTGTTCCACTAAGGACTAGGTCCAAAATGGCTTCCCCTCTGGTCTGTTCATGAACCAGCTGCTCCAAGAAGCAGTCATTTATTTTATCTAGAAACTTTATCTCCCTAGCATGCCCTGCCGTGACACTGACCCAATCAATACCGGGGTAATTGAAACCCCTCATTATTATTACTGTGCTGTAACTTTTGTTAGCTTCCCTGATTTCTTTGAGCATTTCATCATCCATTTTTTCATTACTGGCCAGGCACTCCAACTGTCATCGCCTTCCCCTTTTTACATGAAATTTCAATCCATAGAGATTCAACAGCAAATTTTGTTTCCTGCAAAACTTTAATCCTTTGGGACTCAATGCCCTCTCTAACATAGAGTGCAACCCATCCACCAATTTGATCAGTTCTATCATTGTGATATAGTTTGTACCCAGGTATAACAGTGTCTCACTGGTTGTCCTCCTTCCACCATGTCTCTGCGATACCAATCATATCTAACCTCTCATTTAGTGCTATATATTCTAACTCTCCCATCTTATTTTTTAGACTTCTTTCATTTGCATACAAGCATTTTAGAGACTGCATTTTATTCATATTAATCTGGCTATCGGTAGACAGGGATAATTTGGAATCTTTAAGCTCTGTGCGCTCCAAACACAAGGGCATTTAGGCTACTATTGTCTTTTTGGAACCTCTCTGCTGATATGCCCTAACTTCAGACCATGCACTCTTGGGTGACTGTCGGCTCTCCCCTATTATCTAGTTTAAAAGCTGTTCTTTCTCCTTTTTAACGGTTAATGCCAGCAGCCTTGTTTCATCCCGGTTAAGGTGAAGCCCATCCCTTCGGAAGAGCCCCTCCTTTTCCCAGAATGTTCCCCAGTTCCTAACAAATACAAAACCCTCATCCTTGCACCATCGTCTCATCCATGCATTGAGACTCCGGAGCTCTGCCTGCCTTTTAGATCCTGCACGTGGTAATGGGAAGCATTTCAGAGAACGCTACCCTGGAAGTCCTGGATTTTAACGCATTTATTTATTTAAAAGGATTTGTATCCCGCTTTATCCTTGAATCAAAGCGGTGTTCACTGCAAACCAATCAGGTGGGATGGTGCGGAGGTGTGGGCATGCAGTGGTTGTAGGAGTTGTGTCCGTGAGTGAGTGGAAGGGTACGTCTTGATTAGGGGTGTACTATTCTACAGGGTGAGCTATTTATGGTGGGCTATATACAATGGGGAGGGGAGACTGATGTGGGTGGGGGAAGATATGCTGATCGGATGGAAGTCACGTGCAGTCACCATAGTGCTCTTTGTATAGCGTGGTTTTGAGAGCTTTTCGGAAGTCCTTGATATCAATCATTGCTCTTAAGCTACCGGGGAAGGAGTTCCAGATGGCGGGTGCTGCCAGTGATATAGCTCTTTTTGATGTGGTATGTTTCATTTTGGTGAAGTCTTTGGGAGTTGTGATGGTGTTTGTGGTGCTTCTCCTTCTGGGCCTGGAGCTGGAGTCGAAATTGATGATTGCCTGTAGGTTGTCCACTGAGATGTCCTGTTTGATCTTGAGTAGGTGAAGTATTTATTTATTTTTTTATTTAGACAGTTTTGTATACCGCCTTATCCTTCAATCAAAGCGGTCACAACACAATTGGGGGATACATTTAACACACAGGGATATGAGACACATACACTAATACTTACAGGGAACATGGGCAATGGAGGGTTAAGTGGCTTGCCCAAGACCACAAGGAGCATCTGTGGGACTAGAAACCCCAGTCCTTCCGGCCCAAGGTTGCTGTCCTCTAGTGGGATTTGAACCCCCGACCTTCCGGCCTGAAGTACCTTGCCCCAACCACTAGGCTACTCCTCCCTCGTATGGTTTTGTATCAGATGCGGGAGTCTATTGGAAGCCAATGTAGGAGTTTCATGATGGGGGTGATGTGGTCATGTTTTGCGGATCCTGTTATTATGCACGCCGTGGTGTTTTACGCCACTTGCAAGGGTCGGAGTGAGTGCTTTGGGAGGCCATGGTAGATGTGGTTAAAGTAGTCCAGGATTGGAGTGATGATGGCTTGGCAGACTGTTCTGTTCTTGGGAGCACTTCCTATCTAAAAGCCTAAATTTAACCTCCAGAACCTCCCTACCAAGTTTTCCTATGTCTTTGGTCTATCCAATGTACGAAGACATCAGACTCCTCCCCAGCACTAGACCTTGTCTAGGTGGTGCTTGAGGTCTGCTACCTTTGTACCAGGCAGGCATGTTACCAGGCAATCCTCACGTCCACCAGCCACCCAGCTATCTACATGCCTAATGATTGAATCACCAACTATAATTCCCTCCTGGGCTAACCATTCCCTCCTGGGCTCCTGGCCCTAGAGAAACTTCCTCAGTGTGAGAGGGTTTTTACATTACCTGGAGGACAGGTCATAGCTACAGGATCACTTCCTGCCACACCAGGGTGATGCTCTCCTGTCACGTGACCTCTCTCCTCCATGGCAACAGGGATGCTGCCAGACTGGAGGTGGGACTTCAGGACTATATCCCTGTAGGTCTCATCTATGTACCTCTCTGTCTTCCTTATGTCCTCCAAGTCTGCTACTCTAGCCTCCAGAGATCGGACTCCATCCCTGATAGCAAAGATCTCCTTGCACCTATTGCACATGTAAAACCCCTCACCAACTGAGAGAAAATCATACATGTGACACTCAATGCAAAAGACTGGAAAGCCCCCATCTTGCTTCTGGACTGCTGTCTGCATCTTAGTTTTAAGCTTGTGTTTAGATCTTTCCACTTTACTGTCATTATGCCTGGAACAAACTACCTGAGTCAGTACAGTACATAAGCCTTCATCTCTGGCTCTTTTCATATCCAGATTTAAAACTCAGGGCCCAATATTTGAAAGGCATTTACAAGTGCAGAAGTCACCTGTGTGTTGGATGGATCTTGCTTGGTGTGGTAGGGAGTTCCAAAGTGATGGGGCATAAAGTGAGAATGCTCTGCTATTAGCTCATTGGCTGCTCATAGGCTTATCTGGTGGTATATCCCCTCTCTTCTCTCTTACACATCCTGATGCTAACTGCTTAGCATCGGGGTGTGTCGGGGGCGTTCCAGGAAGGAGGTGGCGACACTCAATAACCGAGCAGCAGCGATATTGCATGCTGTATAGTTAGCAACCTGCGCCTAAAACATAGGCGAGGCAAAAAGCTTGCCTATCTTTAAGTGCAGGAGCTAACCAGGCAGCATGCAATATCGCTGCTGTCCGGTTATCTACTGCAGCTGAGAAGCAGTGCGGCAATCCCAGATATTCAATGCCGGGGCCGCATATGACCCTGGCATTGAATATCCGGGGTTAAAGGTCGGTGGGGAGGGCTATGCGCTGAAGGGGCGCATAGCCCTTCTAACTCAATTTTGGACCCTCACTTCTTTGAGACTACTTTTGGATCCTGAACCCCTTGTCTCCTGTTCACCTCCTATGTGTTTCCTTACCATTCCCTTACACATATCCTTATCCCTAGCTGTTGTGTTGTCTGTCTTGACTAGATTGCAAGCTCTGATGAGCAGGGACTATCTCTTACATGCCTCTGTACAGTGCTGTGTATATCTTGTAGTACTTTACAAATGACCAGTAATAATAGCAGTAGTAGTAGTAGTAGAATCATTGATTGTGTTCCTATTCAATGGAGGGGAAGCAATAGGGATAGGATTTGAATTTCCGGGAGCAATAATGGATTCATCAAGTAAACACGATTACCTCTCAGGGAATGAAGGCTGACATCGAGTGGGGCTCTTTAATTTGAAAGACACCTCCATTTTATAATCAATCATTTAAAACAAATCGTTTTTGGCTATTAACTGAAATGAAATGCAATATTGTTGAGGATGTTTTTAAAAGGCTTCACTTAATCTTGGTTGATGATGTAAGGAAAACAGCAATCGGAAATGAGTTTGTGAACAAGCTGCCATAAAAAGAGGCAGGCTAGTGGAAAGTGTGTACCACGCTTAAGGCTGAAAAGAAAGTAAAGCAGCAATGAAAGAAAGAAGTAATCTCTTTTGGGATTCAATTAGACAATCACAAGCAGATGAGCCTTTGAATTGTATGTCTCCCTGATCTAGAACACATTGTAATATCTGTGTCACCCAAACTATAGTGCTGTGTTGGACCTGTTACAGAGCATGGAGCCATTTTTAAATGACTGTATAAGATATATTTATTTAAGCTTGAACTTGGGACTGTACATTGAACAGAAACATTGATAACTGTTTTTTTTCTGAGGCAATGGAGGGTTAAGTGACTTGCTGAAAGGCCACATGAAGTGCTAGTGGGAAGCAAACCCTGGTCTCTTGAGACTCAAACCAGTGCCCAAACCATTAGGCTACTCCTCCACTACATGCAATGTGAGCTAGTGAAGCCATCACACAGGGAAGACATCAATGATAGCAAGTGCCAACAAAGTGGGAACTGTTCAACAGTGAGTGAAAATGTTTTTATGAATACAGTACTTTGGGAGAGAGTTTACACAGAAAATGGGACTCACAAGCATTCCCCTTGTTTAGCATGGAGTTACTAAGGGGCATAGTTCTTAAAGTCTGACAAAAAGATAGCTTAAGTAATTAATGAATTTAAAATTTGGAGAAGCTATGAATGGTAAAAAGTAAATCCAGCTTTATTATAGGGACCAATCTTTTTAGATCCGCCTCATCATCATGCAGTATTAATATAAAGAAAGAGAAAATGAGTGAGGCTAGGGCATAGAGAAAAAAGACATAAAAGCATGATGGCACAAACAGAAAAAAAAACAAAGATGGAGAAAGAGAGAGACATACAGTAAGACTATGCACATGTTACCATTAGTTTAAAATGTTTTATGCATTCAGTTTCCCCTCTCTTCTTGCAAGGGTGTGCAAGGCCAAAAAATGTTCCGTTTGTGCTTATTTAAAACAAATGTTTCCAGATTTTGGGGGCATATTTTGTGCAATTTTTACCTATTTGTTTATATTTTTTAGGCATGCAGAACATTGATTCGATTGTAAACTCTGATGAGCAGGGACTGTCTTTTATACAGTATGTCTTTCTACAGCACTGCATGCATCATGTAGCACAATACAAATGATTATTAGTAGTAGTAGTAGTACATGCAGAGGTTTCTGTGAGGTGGCAAAGAGCAGGGCATTCAAAGCTAACCAACAGATTCTAACATCCAGGGGGAGGCATAAGGCCTAAGGTTTGCCTAGAGGGCCAACATCTTAGACCAGCTCTGGGGCCAGCCATGACTCCATGTATGTAAGAAATTAAAAATACATGCAATTGACTGTATGTATATTAACTTGTAGGTATATTTTTATTTATTTATTTTACATTTTTATACCACAGTTTCCTAAAGTTCAATTGCGGTTTACAGGGAACAACAATAAATTGTACAACGTATACAAATTCAGTTTACATGGAACATTATCAACTATGTACAGTTATAACAATAAAACAAGGTGTTTTAACTATTTACATTGTGAGTTTGTCTTGTGTTATTGATGTGGTTAATCTGAGATTGAAACTTACTAAATCGATGGGGTAGTCCTGTGTGAGGTTAGGATTTTATGTAATAGAGCCGAAGTGTTGTATGAAAAGGTAGGTTTTAAGTTTTTTACGGAAGGTGGATAGGTCTTTTGTGGCTCTTAAGCTATCTGGGAGTTTGTTCCACAGAGTGGGAGCGCAGTGGGTGAATGCTCTGTTTGTGATTTTTTTGGACTTTCTGAAGTTTGGCACTGTTGTAAGTTTGTTTTGATTACAGTCTCGTTGGGTGCGAGAGGTCTTTTCGCTGGAGATGAGAGAGGATGGGGAAATGTCAGTAAGTTTAAAAGTGGTTAGGATTATTTTGTACAGGGTGTGGTAATGTATAGAGAGCCAGTGTAAGTCCACTAGTATTGGGGTTATATGGTCTGTTGGATTGACATTTGTTGTTATTCTAGCGGCTATATGTTGTGTAGTTTATAGAGGTTGTATTGTTTGTTTAGGCAATACGTGGAGTATTGAGTTTGCATAGTCAAAGTGTGTGGTGACAATTGCTTTAAGTATTGATTTAAAGTCGTTCGGGTGAAGGAGTGGATGGAGTTGCTTTAGTAGTCTAAGTTTATACATGTGTGCAAATAATTTGCATACACTTTAAGCACCCAAATGAACTGAGTGCTTGTTCACAAATGCACTTCCCTAATTCCTCGCTCACTAATCTACTGTGACGCTCGCGCCCCTACCAGGCGGCCGCCTAGTAGGGACGGGTGATCACCTCTTCTATTTCCTAGGGTTGTAGTTGTGTAAGGAATGATGAGGCCGAGTGGTTTATAAAGCGCACAGGAATTTATTCAGCTTCCTTGCAGGTAAGTGGATACAATTTCTCCCAAACACATGTACTCTCCAGACAAAAGAAAATATTGGCTACTTCTCCAGTAACAAATGTCCAAAACAAAACAGTGAATTCCAATATCAAGTGTTTCTGGCTCACACTAATTTACCTTAGTGCAGGCATCACATTCCATCTCTGAGACATTTGAATTTACCTCAGCCTCCTTGGCTTCAATGTCCATACTCTCCACTGAGCTGTAGCAGGGCTCTGCTAGGTACCGCTCAGGGACTTTCTGCTTTAGACTTTTTAACAGGTTAAACAACCTCTCCCACTTTCTTGCCTTCCCTGCTCTAGGCAGGTCTCCTATGGGTTGCTCTTGCTTAACCTTCCTGGTACAACATTTCTTTTTGTGCTGTGTTATCTGTGGTATAACAATTTCATCAGAGTCAGAAGAATAAACATACTTAGAAGGCCTTCTCCTACCTTGGGCTTTGTGTACAATATCCTCCTGGTTAGAGCTTTGTCCCGTCAGGACTCCCTCTGCCTCAGCGTAGGGCAAAGACCTGTGGTAACACTTTCCCACTCTTTTGCTAGGGTAGGTGGTTCTCCCCCTGGAACCTTCCCTATTTTTATTTATTTATTTATTTAACAGTATTTCTAAACCGCCTTATCATAATAATCAAGGTGGTATCACAGCAAACAATCTGGTAGTGTGAGTGTGTTATACATGCAGTGAGGGTGAGGATTTTGTTGAGTGTGTGTTGTATTGTGTGCTAGATTGGTTTGAGCTATGTACAATGTGGGCTATATACAGTGGTGCTAAAGACATTTATATACATACAGTGTTAGGCGGTAACATGTGCTGTTATACAGACAATTAGGTTATGTGATGTGACCATAGTGTTCTATGAACAGCATGGTTTTCAGCTGTTTTCTGAAGTCTTTGAGGTCTGTGGTTGCCCTCAAGTCGTCCGGTAGTTTGTTCCATATTGTTGGAGCAGCCATGGATAGTGCTCTGTCTGTTGTGTCCTTGCGTGTGTGTGTTTGTATTCACTTGGGGTGCTGACTCGGTTGTGTGTTTGTTTTCTTCTAGGACGTGTGCTGGTGTCTGGTTGTATGAGGGTGTGCAGGCTGTTGGCTGATGTGTGCTGTTTTATCTTGAATAGGTTTATGATAGTTTTGTATCTGATGCGTGCACCGATTGGAAGCCAGTGTAAGTCCTTCAAGGTGGGTGTGATGTGCTCCTGTCTTGCAGTTCCTGATATGATTCGTGCTGCTGTGTTTTGTGCCAGTTGGAGTGGTTTGATGGCTTGTTTCGGTAGTCCAAGGTATATCGGATTGCAGAAGTCCAGTAGTGGGGTTATCAGGGCTTGACAGACGGTACAGAAGTGTTCTGGGGCGAGTAGTGGTTTCAGTCTCCTGATGATTCGCATATTGTAGTAGGCTTTTTGGATGGTCTTGTCTATGTGTGGCTTGAGATTGAGTTTATTGTCCAGGGTAACCCCGAGGTATCTCACTTCTGACCTTATTGGTATAGTAGTGCTTTGTATCTTTATATTTGGTGGGTGTATGAAGCTTTGGTTCCGAGTGATGATTAAAGCTTCAGTCTTGTTGTAGTTTATTGCGAGGTTGTTGTTTTGACACCAACTGGTCATTTGGGTAAGGCAGTTTGTTATCTTAGAGAAATCCGGGTTGTCGATTGATATCGGGGTGTATATCATTATGTCATCCGCATAGATTGTGTATTGAATGTTGTTCTCTTTCATGATGTTGCATATTGGTTGGATGTAGATGTTAAATAGGAGTGCTGAGAGCGCAGATCCTTGAGGTACTCCTTGTCGGACTTTTATGGGTCGGGAGGTGATGTGTCCCACCTTGACCTGTAGCTGTCTTTCGGTTAGGTACGAGTGGAACCATTTCCATGTGATACCGTGTATACCAATGTTCTTTAGTCTTTCCAGGAGCGTGTTGTGTTCCACTGTGTCGAAGGCTGAGGAGATGTCGATGAAGATCATTATGATTCCATTCCTGGTGTTGTCAATTATTCTTAGGATGCTGTCGAAGAGATAGATCAGTAGCGTTTCGACTCCATGGTTGGGACGAAATCCGTGTTGGTTGTCGTCGAGTGTTTCGTGTTTGTCGATGTGATCCTGAAGTTGTAGTTGAACTGTTTTTTCGATGATTTTTGTGAGGAAGGGTATGCTGGAGATTGGTCGGTATGCTGCTGGGTCTTTTTTGTCGAGAGTTGTTTTCTTTGTGATGGGTCTTACTGAGGCAAGTTTTAGTTGCTTTGGCATGAGGCCTTGAGTGAGTGAGTCGTGTACCATTTTATGTATGGTGGGGATGAGGCTCGATTTGGTGGCTTTGACCCATGACACTGGGCATGGGTCTGTAGGAGCAGTGCTTGTGTTGATTGTAGAGATGATGTGGGATATCTGTTCTGTTGAGGGTGCGGAGAATGTGCGGAGAATATCCTTGGTGGCTACTGCACTGAGTATGGTGGCTTCCTTTGTACCTTCTCTGGCTGTCTTTATAGCGGTTCCCTTTTCTGCTGCTCCTTTTGGCTACAGGGCTGTTCCCTCTGTACCTTCTGTAACCAGGACTGGAACCTGAGCTGCAACTCCCACTTAGGCCTGGACTGCAACTCCGACAACAACTGTAACTGGAACTGTATCTCCAATCATGCTTCTCACCATGCTTCCAACCAGCACTTGAACCAACTCCTGAATCAGCTCTCCCACCATGCTTCCAACCGCACTCTGAATCAGCTCTTGAACCAGGCCTCCAACCAACTCCTGAATCAGCACGTGAACTGTGGCAGGTGCAGGCCTGTGATACACGGTGGCTGACGTAAGCAGGCAGGCCTAACTAGCTTGACCTGTAAATGAAGCATGTGGAGAGGCACATAGGAATTGCACATCCCCCAATATGCTGCTATTGTAGGATAGAACTCTGTAAGAGAACTAAACTAACTTAGGTAAGCAAAACTGAGAGATGGAAAAATACAGAAAAATGTGTTTAAAAGTTACTGATAAGAAAAAGTACATCTGCAAGGAATATAATTGGGAGTGCTGACAGATGAGTTGCAGAGCCCTGCTCCCCTGCATGCACAAATTGGCTCTATGGCCTTGAGAGTGTGAAAGTAACAAGTTGATGAACTGACCATTGTAATTGGGATTAGAAGGGGGGTATGCAGGTGCCATGCCCACTGAAGGGACATTATTGGATAAACTTATCAGTACCGGGACCAATGGAAGGGGTACGGGAGGTACGGGAGAGTACCGGGACCAATGAAATGTTTTTCTATACCTAGAATGGAACAGAAGTCTATAAAAGTTGTTGTAATGCTTGAAAACTTTGCTCAGCCATTTTGAAATTGACTGGTTCGAGACTTGTGCACAAATAAATGATTTGGACCTTCTGAACAGACTCCTGGTATCATTGGTTTGTCTGCGCTTTGCTGCTACATATTCTTGGTGCGTTGGCCAGGAAGTTGTGGAATCAAAGTGTATATAGGGCAATATACCACGACTTTCCGCCTCTATAGGCTTGGTCCTGCCGGGATCGCGCCCTTCCGACGAGGGCTGCTCCCTGGCGCCACCGGTCCCTTGTATCGGAGGGAGCTGGTCGGACCTCGGCGGGTGCCGGGCCCGGTTGGAGCCAACGCCTCGAACCCGAGTGAGGGGAGTCCGAGGTCCAACTCATGCGCCTGCTTGGGAAGTTTGAGGACCGGATCCGGTGAGTATAGTTTTGATTTGGTGTCTAGACAGAAATAGAAAGAGCAGTACTGCCATTGGAACTTGGAATTTGGAATTTGTAATCTCGAGATATTGGGAATTGGTAAGAGAGCTTGATCACCTCTCAAGGAAGGGCCGAGTAACCCCGCATGGGAATTCGCCGGGTGAAACCCCCATCCTTATTGTAATTGGGAAAAAGACTAGTCAGAATAGATAGAAACGAATGCATTCTGGGATACGTTGCTAGCATGATTGTGTGAACGAAGTGTGAATGAGAGGTCTGGCAGCACGGACCAAGTGAAGGCGGACCCCTGAGTAGCGCATTTCCTGACCGGGCGACCGCGTTCAGGTCGCGAAAAGGGGGAAGCGATTGTCGTCTTGTCTTGTTATTTGTACTCCCTATACGTTTCTAGGGCCGTGAGGACCCCTTACCCACGGTCCGCCCTCCTTTTCCCTTTTGTCTGTTGTTGCGCGCACACATCGAAATGGGAGGGGCGGGGTCTACTAGAAACACTCCATTAGAATGTATGATCGCACATTTTAAAGAGGGATATTCAGGAGATTATGGTATTAAAATGACAGCAGCTCGTTTGCAGATTTTGTGTACTAGGGAGTGGCCCGATCTAGACCCCATCTGGCCCCGAGAGGGAACGTTCAATGTAGAGATTATTCAGTCAATACACCGTAGAGTGCGGATAGCGCACCTCGATCAGTACCCATATATAGATTCTTGGTTAAGCATTTGTGAAGATCCGCCCCCCTGGGCGCAGCGCTGTTATGAGGAACAGTGCAGAATAATGTTAGCTAAGACAGATTCTAGTCAGAAAACACATAAGCCCAAAATGAAAGAGCAGGATAAGAAATCCAGAAAGAAGCCCATCCTGGTAGATCCTGATTCTCCAGAAATAATTCCCAGACAGCCTCGGACCCCAGGTCCGGTAAGAGTAGCCCGGCGTCCTGCCCCAGAACCCCAGCGACGGCCGGAGCAGGATCCAGCTCCTGACCCACCTCCAGAAAGAGAGAGAGAGGGATCTGATGAAGAAGAGGATGCTATAAAAAGCGAGTCAGAAGCAGAGGTAGATGAGGAAGAGAAAGAGAATGCCCCAGGCGAGGAGGACAGTGTACAAGTGATTGCTAGCACTAGCAAACCAGCAAAAGATATACCCAAAGTGAAACCTGTCGAGAAAAAGAAAGTGACCCCTTCGAAGACAATTACAAAAATAACCCTTAGATCCCAAAAGACACCTACTGCCAAAATGCTGCCTTTACGGCAAGTCCCGGGAGTGCCCGTAAAGAATGATAATGATGAGGTAGTAGCGGGACCCCTAACTTATGTGTATATCCCTTTCTCTACAACTGATTTGTTAAATTGGAGGTCACATTATGCCTCCTATACTAGCAAGCCCCAGGAACTGACAGAATTAGTAACTACTATTATGGAAACTCACCAACCCACTTGGCCAGATTGCCGCCAACTCCTGACTACCCTATTCACGACAGAGGAGCGAGCACGAATTAGAAAAGCAGCTATTGAGTGGATGGCAGATAACCCTGTAGCTCCGGGACAGGGGCAGGATAGAATAGACCATCGGGAAGCAGCTCAGAGAGAATTCCCGAATGAAGACCCCCATTGGGATCCAAATACAGAAGAAGGAACTACAGCCCTAGCCCGTTTTCGCCAAGGCTTTTTACAAGGCCTGAAAAGGGGGGGCCAGAAAGCTATGAACCTTTCCAAAGTTGCAGGAGTTATCCAAGGTATAGATGAGAGCCCAGCAGATTTTCATGAAAGATTAACTGAAGCATACAGAATGTATACTCCCTATGATCCCGAGGCACCAGGAAGTTTATGTATGGTGAATTCTGCTTTTGTAAACCAGTCTCAACCAGACATTAGACGTAAATTACAGAAATTAGAAGGGTTTGCGGGCATGAATGCAACGCAGTTACTGGAAGTCGCTCATAAAGTGTATGTGAATCGTGATACTGAAAGACAGAGAGAATGTGATAGAAAGATGAAGAAGAAAGCTGATTTTTTGGCTGCGGCCATAGTGGAACAGAAAAGGGGAGGTGTCCCTAGTCGACGGAGCAGAGGAAGAGGGCGGGGTCAAGGCGGAGGCCGGACCCAGAAGCTAGGCGTGAACCAATGCGCCTACTGTAGAGAGGAAGGACATTGGAGAGATACGTGCCCGCAACTCGAAGACGCCCAGCAAGATGACGACAGCAGTCATCAGTGGCGAGAAGAAAGACGAGGCTATCCCCGAAACCGAGGAGGAGCCAATCGAGAACAATTCCAGCGAGAAAGAGGAGGAGGAGCCATTCAAGCATTGGCCACACCGGTCAATGATGAGAATGACGTGGATTAGGACAGACCGGGCTCCAAGTTTGCTTTAGGTCTCCAGGAGCCTATGGTCGGAATACAAATAGGAGACCAAATTATGGACTTTATGGTTGATACTGGAGCACAACATTCAGTAATAGACAAAAAGATAGCCCCATTTTCTACAAAAGCAGTCACCATTATAGGAGCAACTGGTGCCAAAGCCACAAAGTCTTTTCTTCAGAATCGTATATGCAGTCTAGGAGGACAGCAAATAACTCATCAATTCCTTTACATGCCCGAATGTCCAGTGCCACTACTGGGACGAGATATGTTAGCCAAACTTCAAGCACAAATATCCTTCTCTGAACAAGGAGAAATGCAAATGACAGTAAATTCCCAAGCCAAACCAGCAGGAATAATGCTGCTGACAGTTCCCCGAGAAGAAGAATGGAGGTATTACATCGATGACTCTATTCAAGACACTTATTTTGAACAAACTTTAAAGAACATTCATGCACCACCTGGAGTATGGGCAGAAGGCAGTCCCCCAGGCCTAGCCAAGCATATAGCTCCAGTGATTGTAACCCTCAAGCCTAGTGCTACACCAGTGCACGTCAAACAGTACCCTCTCCCAAGAGCTGCAATTGAAGGCATTCATCGCCACCTACAAAGATTGCTCGAGTATGGCCTACTAAAAGTATGTCAATCCCCATGGAACACTCCACTTTTGCCAGTAAAGAAACCTGGGATGGAGGATTACCGCCCAGTACAAGATTTAAGAAGAGTAAATGATGCAGTTGAAACTATACATCCAGTTGTACCCAATCCTTATACTCTTCTGGGACTGATACCTGCTGAAGCTACCCATTTCACTGTACTGGATTTAAAAGATGCATTCTTTTGCATAAGATTAGCCCCTGTAAGTCAGATATTGTTTGCCTTTGAATGGCAGGACCCCATCTCTGGAAGAGGGGGCCAACTCACTTGGACAAGATTACCCCAAGGATTCAAGAATTCGCCCACCATCTTTAGTGCTGCACTGAATCAAGACCTTTCAAGCTATCCAGTAGCCCCAGGGAAGAGAGTGCTTCTCCAATACGTGGATGATCTGCTGATAGCTGCCATATCAGAAAGTGAATGTATACTAGCCACCAAAGACCTCTTGCAGTTACTAGATGAAGCTGGATACAAAGTTTCCAGAGCAAAAGCACAGCTATGTCAAAAAGAAGTGAAATACTTGGGTTTTCGTATAACCCAAGGGAGCCGAAGATTGGGCAGAGAAAGAAAAGAAGCAGTATGCAGAATTCCAACTCCAACAACCAGAAAGCAAGTCAGAGCCTTTCTGGGAGCGGCAGGATATTGCCGAATCTGGATACCCAACTTTGCCCAAATTGCTAAACCATTGTATGAAGCCACAAAAGGAGAAGAGAAGTCACCACTGGAGTGGGGACTTGAGCAGGATACAGCCTTCCAGAAATTAAAGGAAGAATTGATGTCATCACCAGCACTTGGACTACCAGATGTCCACAAGCCTTTCCATTTGTTTGTACATGAAGCACAGGGAAATGCCTTAGGCATGTTGACTCAGAAATTGGGAAATTGGGAGCGACCTGTAGCATACCTATCGAAACAATTGGACCCTGTGGCCAAAGGATGGCCACCATGCCTGAGAGCAGTTGCAGCTACAGCGCTATTAGTGAGTGAAGCAGACAAGCTCACACTAGGACAGAATATACGAGTCACTGTGCCACATGCAGTCCTTGCTCTCATGGAACAGAAAGCAAATTATTGGCTCACCAATTCCCGAATGTTGAAGTACCAGAGCATGTTATGTGAAAACCCACAGATACAACTGGAAGTGAGTCATGCCTTGAACCCAGCCACCTTGATACCCATCAGTGAAGAACTCCCAGAACATGACTGTATCGAAGTCATGGAAACTGTGTTCTCCAGTCGACCTGACTTGACAGATGTGCCCATAGACAACCCTGACCAAATCTATTATGTTGATGGGAGCAGTCTCATCCTTGATGGACGACGCTGTGCCGGATATGCAGTCGTCACTCAACACGAAGTAGTTGAATCATCAGCTCTAGCCTCAGGCACATCAGCCCAGAAAGCCGAATTGATAGCACTCACCAGAGCATTGTTGTTAGGAGAAAAACTTGTGCTAAATGTATATACAGATTCCAAATATGCCTTCACCACTCTGCATGCCCATGGAGCTCTCTATAAAGAACGAGGGCTCATCACATCTGGAGGAAAATCAGTCAAATATGGTCCCGAGATATTGATGTTACTTGATGCAGTTTGGGCCCCAACACGTGTAGCTGTCATGCATTGCAGAGGACATCAAGTAGGAAAAGGAGAAGTTGCCCGAGGAAATAGATTTGCAGATGCTTCAGCCCGACAAGCAGCTATGACAGGACATATTGCCCCACAAGCTATGCCAATGCAAGCAGCATTGTTTCCAGTACCTCTGAATCTATGGACACCACGATATACCACCAAAGAATTGGATTACTACTGTAACAAAGAAGATGGAGTACTGAAAGATGGATGGATTGAGCTGCCACCAGAAGAGGGCAGTCAACCCCCTGGACGAATAGTAATTCCTGAACTGTTAGGACCATCTTTTGTCAAAGCTTTTCATGAAGCTACCCACTATGGGAAAAGTGCTATGGAAAAAGCACTCAGACCACATTTTTACATCCCTCTGATGACAACCATATCAGCCTCAGTAGCACGTCAATGTCTAACCTGTGCCAGAAATAATGCCAAGCAAGGCCTTATAACGGCACCCCGAGTTCAGTCAGGAGGTGTCACCCCCATGCACAACCTCCAAGTTGATTTTACCGAAATGCCAAGAGCCAATGGATACCATTACCTGTTAGTATTAGTTTGTACTTTCTCTGGGTGGGTAGAAGCCTTCCCAACCAGAACTGAGAAAGCCCGAGAAGTTACCAAAGTCTTAATGAGAGAGATTGTCCCTAGGTTCGGAATTCCAGCAGTAATAGGGTCAGACAATGGACCCTCATTTGTCTCCCAGGTTACTCAACAGTTAGCAAAAGCTTTGCAGATACAATGGAAACTCCACACTGCATACAGACCCCAGAGTTCAGGGAAAGTTGAGCAAATGAATCGTACCTTAAAAGCCCAAATGTCCAAGCTTTGTCAGGAGACACACTTAAAGTGGCCCCAAGTGCTCCCCATAGCTTTACTCAGAATACGCTCAGCTCCTGTGAAGTCAACAGGATTTTCCCCTTTTGAAGTTTTGTATGGTAAACCCCCACCAATAGTACAGGGAGTCAAAGGAAATCTAGCCCAAATTGGTTCAGAAGTAACCAGACAAGAACTCCTAGCTCTTAGTTTTGTTCTGCAGACTCTCCATGCGTGGATCCAAGACCAGTTGCCTATCAACTTGACGGAACCCTTGCATCCCTATCAGCCTGGTACCTCGGTGTGGATCAAAGATTGGAAGAAGACACCGTTGGAACCCCATTGGAAGGGACCGTATACCGTCATCCTGTCTACCCCAACTGCAGTAAAGGTAGCCGAGATCGACGCCTGGATCCACCACAGCAGAGTCTAGCCCGCCGCTGATCCTGAACCCGAGCAGTGGACAGCAGAGCAGCATCTTGATGCACCCTTGCGAGTTACTCTGAGACGGCAACCAGCAGCTTAGACACTTCATCACAAGTGCTTTGCAGTAGCCAAGTCTTTCGAAGAGGATTGCTGTTTTCCATGCAGCAACAGTTTTGTTTCAACGAACCCAATTTGCGTGCGATTTGGCACACTACTTTGATACTACATTGACTAGCCAGACTTCACAAGCCAACTGAAATTGATAATAAGTTGGTTAATGTGTACTGGACAACCTGAGGATCTTCAATCAACACTCAGCACCCGTTAAATTGCTTCATTAGCAAACGGGACGAAGAATAAAAGACCGTCGTGATCAAGATCAGCAAGCTGAGGATTCAGAAGAACTCCAATCAACATCAACATGCATCTTTACTTTTGCTTTGCCTTGGTTGCCTTATTTGGAGGTTTTGAACAGATTTATGCTCTACCTCCATGTACTGCCTGCATTACTTCTACTCGAACTGGACTGAAAGTAACTCAGACTTTGATTTATCATTCTTACTATACCTGCAAGGGAACAGTGACTCGGTCTATTTATAACACCACTGAACTAAATGTTTGCACTCATGGCAAAATCAGAGCATGCTATAATCCGCATCAGAATCCATCCTATTACACGTTGGAAATACGATGGAAGGATGCAGATGGACCTATACTAGCTGCTACACCACCACTTAAGGACATTACTAAACCTGCTGTTTTGAATTTTGATGCATGTAATGCCATTAATAGAGATAGTTATTCCATCTGTGGTACATGGGAGAAAGCGTATCGAAATGACCATAAGTACATGTGTCCGGAGGGTGCCACAGGATGGAGGAAGTGTACAGGAAAAAAGGAACCAGGGTATAGTACTGCACCAGCGGCAGATTACTATTGCCCGTATTGGGGATGTGTTTTTTATGCTACCTGGAATAATGGTATAACTGATGAGAAGATAGATAAACGAATGGCTACCTTAACCAAGCCAACCACAAATGATAAATGTCAGAAAGATGCTTGTAACCCCTTACACTTACGTATACACAATCCCTATGCATGGAAACAAGGATACAAGTTTGGTTTATGGATTGCTGGAGGGGCAATAGATCCAGGAACCATTGTGTATATCAGATTGAATACCCAAGCCCACAAGTCATCTAAATATCATATTCATAATACCTTTTATGAAGCTATGCATGTAAATAAGTTTGAGATCCCTCATCCCTCACAGAATTTATTTCTAGAATTAGCCGGAGCAGTAGTATCTAGTCTTAAGATTTCAGATTGCTATTTCTGTGGCGGGACCCAAATGGGAGACCAGTGGCCATGGGAAGCCCAAGAATTGAATTATTCTTTAGTTTACAATCAGACTGAATTACACAAGACTACCAGTGAATGGGTGTTAGCGCACTCAATCATTGGACGTCTTTGCTATGCCAGAACTGGACCCCAGTTCACTCAGAAGGTAGGACAGCTGGTCTGTCTTAGCCAGAAATACTATAATGCCACGACCAAAAAGACAGCATGGTGGTCAGGAATCAAACACCCTGAACCTCCTAACCCATTAGCCAGATTTCCTGAACTTGCTGGTTTATGGATTAACCTTGCCAAAGTCCAAGCCTGGCAAGCCCCACCTGGCCTATATTGGATCTGTGGAAACCGAGCATATGCACAACTCCCGCCACACTGGGGAGGAGCATGTGTCTTAGGAACCATCAGACCTTCTTTCTTTCTTTTAAACACTGAACATGGAGAACAATTAGGATACCCCGTTTACACTACCCACCGACACAAACGAGCATTAAGACAGAAAAGAGAAGCCTTACAGATAGGCAAGTGGGAGAAGTGGCAAGGTGATGATTGGCCACCAGAAAGAATCATTGAGTATTATGGGCCTGCCACTTGGAATGATGATGGTATGTATGGTTATCGCACTCCAATCTATATGATTAATCGTATTATTCGCTTACAAGCAGTAGTTGAAATAATAACTAATGAAACTAGTCATGCTCTTACGCTCTTAGCTAGACAAAGTACTCAGATGCGCACTGCTATATATCAGAACCGCTTAGCACTTGATTATTTGTTAGCAGCAGAAGGAGGAGTATGTGGTAAACTGAATCTAACTAATTGCTGTTTGAAAATAGATGATAAGGGTCAAGTAGTTGAAGAAATTGCTAAAGATATGCAAAGACATGCTTATGTGCCAGTACAGACTTGGCACTCATTGAAATTTCCTAACTGGTTTGCTAACCTTTTCTCTTGGATGGGAGGATTTAAGACTTTCATTGTCTTAGTACTAATTCTTGTTGCTGTTATTTTCTTATTACCATGTTTAATCCCATGTTGTATGCGTTCCATTCATAATGCTATTGATAGCACAGTAGAGCGGAAGACCGCAACTAAAATCATGGCTTTATACAAAGCCAGCCCTAGTCGTAATCCTTCAATCATGATGTGATTCTTCAAAAGGTGATTTAACTCTCACACCTTATTAAGTAATAGGGTGAGATTAATCAAAGGGGGGAATGTGGCAGGTGCAGGCCTGTGATCCACGGTGTCTGGCGTAAGCAGGCAGGCCTAACTAGCTTGACCTGTAAATGAAGCATGTGGAGAGGCACATAGGAATTGCACATCCCCCAATATGCTGCTATTGTAGGATAGAACTCTGTAAGAGAACTAAACTAACTTAGGTAAGCAAAACTGAGAGATGGAAAAATACAGAAAAATGTGTTTAAAAGTTACTGATAAGAAAAAGTACATCTGCAAGGAATATAATTGGGAGTGCTGACAGATGAGTTGCAGAGCCCTGCTCCCCTGCATGCACAAATTGGCTCTATGGCCTTGAGAGTGTGAAAGTAACAAGTTGATGAACTGACCATTGTAATTGGGACTAGAAGGGGGGTATGCAGGTGCCATGCCCACTGAAGGGACATAATTGGATAAACTTATCAGTACCGGGACCAATGGAAGGGGTACGGGAGGTACGGGAGAGTACCGGGACCAATGAAATGTTTTTCTATACCTAGAATGGAACAGAAGTCTATAAAAGTTGTTGTAATGCTTGAAAACTTTGCTCAGCCATTTTGAAATTGACTGGTTCGAGACTTGTGCACAAATAAATGATTTGGACCTTCTGAACAGACTCCTGGTATCATTGGTTTGTCTGCGCTTTGCTGCTACAGAACCAGGCCTCCAACCCACACTACCTCTAGTGTTTGTTTGCTCCCTTTCAAACACTGAGCAGGGCAACTCCCTTCCTGGCTCCGCCCTTCTGTACCTCCCACTCCTGTCTGTGGCTGACCTGGAGTGTGGGCGTGACTTCCAGCTAGGTCTGCCCTCTAGGTTTCTCTCCAGGTTCCTGCTGAGGACTATGTGATCCTGTGTGCCCATCCCCCGCAAAGAGGAAAAATTCTTCCTTTTTTCACTTTTCCCTGGCTGGGCTGCACTTTCCTTATCACACTATCTTGCCATGTCCTGCTTGGAAGAGGCTTCTTCCTGCTAGCTATGGCTGCTACGTCCTTATATTTAGTGCAGTATTGCCTTCCTCCTGTTCTGTGCTGCAGGGCTGTAGCTACTACCCCATGTTTTGCACACAGCACTTAAAGGGGAAAGAGACAGCCCATTCTGATGTCAACCAACCATGATGGTAGAGCCAGATGGTGTCAAGAGTGTAACAAGGTAGGGAGATTATCAGAAAACCCAGTTCCTCCATCAAAGATATTTTATATGGTGTTCTAGGTACAACTGAGAATCAGAAGCCTTAGCTATAACTACCTTTTTGATGCTATTATCTCATATTATACATCATAGTAGTGGTTCTAAATGAGGTTAGACAATAGGGAGAATGAGGCACAACCTTACTATCAGTGCCTCTGAAAAGTTGCCTACATTCTTATTCCTGCGTTCTAAGTTCTGAAACAGTGATAGGAGGATAAGGAATATGGGGATCATAAAGCTCTTTATAAAACTCCAATGGTAGTTTGTCTGAACCAGAGGATTTACATAACTGCAAAGCTTTCACTGCAGTGGTAACTTCTCCATCCTGAGTTGTGTTCAAGAGGAGGTGAATTTCCTCTATGGAAAGTCTAGGCAGATCAAGGGCAGCAAAAACATTCTTTAAGGTGGATTTCGATTGATCAAATTCTAGGGTGCATAAGGAAGGGTAATAAGAGAGAAACCATTCCATTATTTTATCATCAGGAAGAGCAAAAGTTATCTCCTTTATTTCTAATAGCTTGGATTCTATTGTTCATCCTGGGCTCTGAAAATATTGGGTCAACAGAAGGCCGGCCTTATTACTACCAGCATAGCATATAGTAAAACACAAAATTAGAAGCCAATTGATTCATTATCTTCTCATAGTTAAATTCCAACTGTTTAAATTTGGGCAGTATTAGAGGGTCATAACAGGTGGCAACACACAGCTGTGAGCACCTGGATCTCATTCTCTAGGACTGCAGTTTTATAGACTTTTCAAATTATAATATTTGGCATATCTTCTGTTTCATTCTCATGAAAGTACTCATTCACTAGGACAACTGGCTAATTTTCAAAATCTAGGCCATCAAGAAGAGCTAGACTGAATCTCCAGACCAGGCTTTCAAAATTACCAAAAGACCAAGTGATTCATATAGTAGTGTGATCAGATTTAGATACTACACATTTTCAAGTCAACAACCACAAGTAACAAAACCTTAGAGTGTGGTAGGCGACGGCCTATGATCCATGCTAATTGAACTAAGCAGACAGGCCTGAGCAGCTTGACCTGTAACTGAAGCCTGTAGTTAGGCCCAGAGGAATGAAAACCCCCCTGAATGATGACACCATAGAATTGAAACTTAACTCAGTTTAACTGAACATAGCTAAGCAGAAACGAAACTTAGAAAATATAGAAAAACAAGTTTAATTGGTACTGATAAGGTGTGCTATGCTTCTATGGAATTAATTAACTCTGCAAAAAGCAAGGTTACAGTGCCCTGCTTCCCATATGTTTTAACAAGCTAAGCGACCTTGGAGGAGAGATGTAACAAGTTAGAGACACTGACCATTGTAATTGGGACTAGAAGGGGGGCAACCAGGTGCTGAGCCCAGACCAGAGTCCCGATTGGGTAGCCATATCAGTACCGGGACCAATAGATGGGTGAGAGGGGTACTGGGACCAATGAAAAGTTTGCCTATGCTTAGAATGGACAAGAAAGCTATAAAAGTTGTTGTTTTACTAGAAGCCATTGCTCAGCCATTTTGAAATTGCTTATTGCTTGAGCCATGTGCACATTAAACTGGCTTGGATCCTTGAAAAGACTCCTGGATTTATTTATTGCATGCTTATCTGCTGCTACATTCTTGGTGCGTTGGCCTGGAAGTGCGAGTGGTGGATAGTGTTCAAGTGAATAAATCCACGTAATTCGCCTTGAGGTTTGGTCCAGTTGGAACCATGCCAATCCGATGCAGGGGAATTCCCTGGGCCCACTGATCCTCTTGTATCGGAGGGAGTTCTGCCTGGCCTCGGCAGGCACTGGTTCTGGCTGGCCAACACCTCCGACCCGGGGGAGTCCAGGATCCAACTCAGAAGCTTGGGAACCAGATCTGGTAAGTATAGTTTTGAAAACCTGTCTAGACAGATGAGTTAGAACTGCAGTTTGAAATTTGTGAAACTTTGGTAAGAATTTGAAACTTGGAATTTGTAATCTCGAGAAAATTGGAAATTGGTAAGACTTAAGTCTTTGTTTGAAAATCCTTGCATGAGTATTCGCAAGGTACAGCTGTTATAGAGAATCATGATTCAGCCTAGTCAGAGCAGACAGGACTGGGTTTTTGGTATGTCTAGACAGAAATAGAAAGAGCAGTACTGCCATTGGAACTTGGAATTTGTAATCTCGAGATATTGGGAATTGGTAAGAGAGCATGATCACCTCTCAAGGAAGGGCCGAGTAACCCCGCATGGGAATTCACCGGGTGAAACCCTCATCCTTTTTGTAATTGGGAAAAAGACTAGTCAGAATAGATAGAAAGGAATGCATTCTGAGATACGTTGCTAGCATGATTGTGTGAATGAAGTGTGAATGAGAGGTCTGGCAGCACGGATCAAGCGAGAGTGGACTCTTTTTGAGCCGCCACATCCTCACGCTGCTAGCTCTACCTGGGAAGGGATCGAGCCACCGAGACACCAGCGCCGCACCAGCACCAGCCCTGACCAATCGGAGCTGAGGTCCGACTTTAAAAGCAGCCGCAAGCAGGCCTCAAGCCCTTTTGAGCCGCCACATCCTCACGCTGCTAGCTCTCCCTGGGAAGGGATCGAGCCACCGAGACACCAGCGCCGCACCAGCACCAGCCCTGACCAATCGGAGCTGAGGTCCGACTTTAAAAGCAGGCCTCAAGCCCTTTTGAGCCGCCACATCCTCACGCTGCTAGCTCTCCCTGGGAAGGGATCGAGCCACCGAGACACCAGCGCCGCACCAGCACCAGCCCTGACTAATCGGAGCTGAGGTCCGACTTTAAAAGCAGCCGCAAGCAGGCCTCAAGCCCTTTTGAGCCGCCACATCCTCACGCTGCTAGCTCTCCCTGGGAAGGGATCGAGCCACCGAGACACCAGCGCCGCACCAGCACCAGCCCTGACCAATCGGAGCTGAGGTCCGACTTTAAAAGCAGCCGCAAGCAGGCCTCAAGCCCTTTTGAGCCGCCACATCCTCACGCTGCTAGCTCTCCCTGGAAGGGATCGAGCCACCGAGACACCAGCGCCGCACCAGCACCAGCCCTGACCAATCGGAGCTGAGGTCCGACTTTAAAAGCAGCCGCAAGCAGGCCTCAAGCCCTTTTGAGCCGCCACATCCTCACGCTGCTAGCTCTCCCTGGGAAGGGATCGAGCCACCGAGACACCAGCGCCGCACCAGCACCAGCCCTGACCAATCGGAGCTGAGGTCCGACTTTAAAAGCAGCCGCAAGCAGGCCTCAAGCCCTTTTGAGCCGCCACATCCTCACGCTGCTAGCTCTCCCTGGGAAGGGATCGAGCCACCGAGACACCAGCGCCGCACCAGCACCAGCCCTGACCAATCGGAGCTGAGGTCCGACTTTAAAAGCAGCCGCAAGCAGGCCTCAAGCCCTTTTGAGCCGCCACATCCTCACGCTGCTAGCTCTCCCTGGGAAGGGATCGAGCCACCGAGACACCAGCGCCGCACCAGCACCAGCCCTGACCAATCGGAGCTGAGGTCCGACTTTAAAAACAGCAGCAAGCAAACGCGCCCGCGCCTGAGGGCAGCGCACGAGGGCCCTTTGGCACGGCCCTTAGGCTAAGGCGCTTACCGCAAATATAAGACCAAACTAAAGACACAGAAAACAACGAAGAGCAATCTAATTACTACACCCTGGTACTACTGGAGCCCTCCTAGGGTCGAGATCGCGTACCTCACAATTTAATTCAGATCTTCAACACAGCAAGTATAACCCTGTGAATGTGATAAAGATAGATAGACAATCTATTCAGCCTATTGCTAAATTAGAATGCTAAATTAGATCAGCTTATACTGCTCTCTGAGGTTTCTTGCAGTCACACACACTGCATTGTACACTACTCTACAATCGCAGTTAGTTTATTACCACTACCATCAACTTGCTTTACTAGTATCACTAACCAAGTGGACATTGAGTCATCTGATACAAATACATAACCATTAGTATACTGTAACAAGCATATTGTGTATTTATGCTAGAATTTACTGCACCGTCACATTTAGCTAATTACTAAGATATTTAACATCTGTATTCACTAGCAACTATAGTAACATGCATGTTAATGTTGTTAGTCATCCAAATATATTACTGCTAAGACTTTTCATATAATACACTACCGGATGATTCTTACTACTGTTAGTAAATCATTTATTACTGTTTAATTGATACTGTTGTCAGTAACCCCTTCAAGAACCATTGCTACTGTTGTCAGTAACCTCTTCAAGAACCATTAGCTGACTTACTGTCGCCAGTAAATCAGCTATAATTACTGCCTGATACTTAATGCCTGATACTTACTGTTGTCAGTAAATTATCGTCTTAATATTCTCTAGTGTATTAATGTTACATTACATGTTTTGCTGATACTACTACTCTTATACACAAATTAATTACTGAAATATAAATAATTACACTTAATTCACCTCTCCAGGAATTGACAAGTGTGACATCTAACAAACTAAAACCATAAATTAATAACTACTACTAAATACTACAACCCCTCATTATAGATAGATAATCAACCAGCATTAACTTTGGGCGAATTTGATGCTCAATCTCCCCAATTTAAACAACAACCTTGCTCATTGTATAAGACTGACACACATTTTACTTTACATAAGCAAATCAAACACTATTCAATCTCACCTCATTGACACAAATGACACCTACAACAACTATGTTACTAAAAGCGACCTACACCTGCATCCTCCTAACAATCCTAGTTGACCTAACTCTAACACTTAACAGTAAAAACTATAAAACAATTCCAATCATACACACAACAAACCGGAACAACCCCCATATTGGTCATTACTCCCCATATAACCAAACTAAAATAAACTACCACAGACTTATCCAAATAAAGCAAACTAAAATACAACATATCACTCAGTTAGACCACCACTACAAATCAACTTCTTTATCATGCACCCTTATAAATGCTCGATCTTTAAAAAATAAAATCCCTATAATTAATGATCTACTGACCGACTCAAAGCCTGATATACTATGTATAACAGAGACTTGGCTCTCTGATACAGATACAGTTACTCTAAATCAACTTGACAACGCCACCTACGATATCTTCTATTCACATAGAGCCAACAGAAAAGGAGGTGGTGCATTGATTATGACAAATAAAACACTAAAAGCTAAAAAAATACTAACTAACTCAAACAACAACACCGACATTCTTATAATAAAAATAGACCACCTTAGAATATGTTTAATTTACAGACCCCCCAACCAAAATGCAAACAGCCTCCACTCACTAATTGAACTCTTCAACTCATCTTCAGAACAGAATCCACTAGTTGCCCTAGGTGATTTCAACCTTCCCTCACTACCAATAAATGAATCCAATCTTTTTCTTGAAACGATATCTGATTTAGACTTCCATCAAGTAATAAATACACCTACCCACACCAAGGGTGGCACTCTTGATCTTGTACTAATACCCAACACAATCTATAATCTGTTTAAACCAGACTCATTAGAATGTTCTCAAATACCTTGGTCTGATCATCACATGATCAAACTAAATCTCAACTACAATACTAACTCCATCAAAAACACACAGGAAATGACCAGACTATAAAATTTAAGAAATTTAATGAAATTGAGTTTCTAGATTCCACAATCCCTCACCTTACTTTATCCCCAACAAACCTGGATGAAGCCGTCAAAACCTGGCACACTACCATAAACAATGCAGCCAAAATAACTCAACTTAATAAAAAACAAACTCACTCAAAAACCAACCGTACACCATGGTTTAATAGCACATTAAAACAAATGAAAAGAGAACTTAGAAACCTTGAACGCAAATGGCGTAAAACTAAATCTACCATCGAAAAGGAAATATACTACAACCACCTTACACTTTATAAAGATGCTATCGATACCTCAAAGAAAAATTATTACGCTACAATCCTATCAAAATCATATAATAGACCAAGGGAACTTTTTTCAATTGTTAACAACCTAACAAACACTTCCCAAAATACTAGCAAGGAAATCACTGACATCTCAGTACAAACTCTAGCCAATTATTACCAAAACAAAACAAAACACTCACCAATGACACTAGACCCTATCTACAAACCCCTCCACATGCTAAATGAATGGCCAGAATTTCACTCCATATCCAAAACATCATTAAAAAATATCATTCTCAACCTCAATACTACAACCTCTTACCTCGACCCCTGCCCAGTAACCTGGATAAAAAACACACTCCCAACTCTTCTACCCTTCATACTCTCCATGGTTAATCTATCACTACTCCAAGGATATCTCCCACCATCACTTAAACATGTACAAATCAGACCAATACTGAAGAATAACTCACTTGACAAAACTGCCCCGAAATCTTACCGACCTATATCAAGCATACCTTTCTTAGCTAAAGTCATAGAAAAAACCGTACAAATACAGACACAAGATTTCCTTGATTCATCCTACCCTCTTGACGACCAACAATATGGATTTCGTCCTAAGCATGGAGTGGAAACACTTTTGACTGTTCTGACCGATACACTCCTAAGAGGAATTGACAACCACAAAAAGCTTTCATCCTCTTATTTATAGACATATCAGCCGCTTTTGATAGTGTTCACCATTCAATAATACTGAACAACTTAAGATACATAGGAATATACTCTACAGTGCATAAATGGTTCACGTCTTATCTGAGCAATAGAACCCAAAATGTCAGAATAGGCAATCAAACATCGGAATCATATAAATTTGAAACAGGTTTACCACAGGGCTCAGCGCTCTCAGCTCTGCTATTTAATATATATATAAAACCTGTTTGCGACATCTTTAAAAAATATGGTGTACTCTATCATCTATATGCAGATGATATTATGATGTACATCCCTTTCACAATTCCTAACATACCGTTGCAGCTACTATCAGATTGTTTTAATGAAATAACTTTATGGCTAAATGCCCACAACCTTCAAATAAACCATTCAAAAACCGAAGTGCTAATTGTCACTAAAAATCAAGACTACACCCCACCTACACATATAACACTTCAAAACCAAGAAATTAAAATAAAAAATGAAGTGAGATACTTAGGGGTCATTATAGACAAACACCTCACATTAGATACCCATATCAGGAACACCACAAAGAAAATCTATTTCAAACTCAAAACACTGAAACAACTTAGACCGCTTGTATACATACATGATTTCATCAGTATAATCCAAGCCACCATAACCCCTCACTTTGACTTTGCTAATCTTATATTATTAGGTACATCAAAACATAACATTAAAAGACTGCAAATTGCACAAAACTCAGCAGCGAGGATTATAACAAAAACACACTCTCATCAACATATAACACCAATACTAGCTTCACTTCACTGGCTACCAATTCAAAGCCGAATAACATACAAAACACTAATAACTGCATTTAAAACACTATTTGACATGGCACCAAGAACATTAAGTAACTTAATTACCAAAGAAAATCCAAAACCTACTCAAAGAAAAGGTCATCTGAATAAACTCAAAACCCCCAATGACTTCATAAAAACAAAAAAATCAACAAACAACAGAGCGTTCTCTCATGCAGCCCCAATAGCCTGGAATGCCCTCCCTGTTGAACTAAGAATGTCAACAGAGATTAATGATTTCCGTAAAAAACTGAAAACACACCTTTTCACAATTCACTACAATAACATAGACCAACCCTTAAAAGAACTAGATAATGGATAATCACTAACTCTATGCTCAACATCCCACTATATCAGAAAAGATAATCCCCCCCAATTGAATCAGAACTCAATACGGTTATACCTCACATAAAATATATATGTATATATAATGTATAAAGTGTTGCACCGTTATGTGCCAATTTGTTCAACATTTTCTGTTAAATTTACATTGTATATAGTTATATGACGTTACATGTAAAACAAACTATGCTTTTGTTGACTGTTGTTAATTGTGAACCGCAGCTGATCTCTGGAAGCTGCGGTATATAAGCGCTTGTTAAATAAATAAATAAATAAATCACCAGTTCTGGGTCTACCCGATGTCCAGAAAACCTTGCAGTCTCTATGTTCATGAGTCGCAAGGAAATGTTCTGGGAGTGTTGACTCAATCTCTTGGACCTTATTTGAAAAGCTGTTACAGCTACAGCCTTCCTAGTAAGCAAAAACTAAAAGAAAAATCCCTTTGAGACAGAATCTTCAAGTTACTGTACCACACTCTGTTCTAACCAATATGAAATACAAAGGAAATTACTAGCTAACAAATCTATGAATGTTGAAGTATTAGAGTATGTTGTGTGAAAACCCCAGATACAACTGAAGGGTCAGTCAAGCTTTCAATCCTGCTATGTTGTTATCAGTTGGTCTTGATCCCCTGATCATGACTGTTTAGAAATTATGGACACTGTATTCTCAAGCCACCTGGATTTGACTGATGTCCCTATGGAGAACCCTGAACAGACTTTCTTTGTGGCTGAAGGCAGTTTCATCATCAATGGACATTGTTGTGCTAGATATGCAGTGGTGACCCCTGATTTGGTAGTTGAGTCCTCAGCCCTGGCCCTAGAAACTTCACCACAGAAAGCTGAACTGATAGTCCTCACCAGAGCACTAACAATAGGAAAAGAGCCCTGTCTAAATGTGTACCCAGATTTCAAGTATGCCCTTACAACCTTGCATGCATATGGGGCCCTGTACAAAGAATGAGGGTGGATAACCTTAGGAAGCAAGTCCATTAAGTATAGCCCCAAGATATTGATATTAATAGATACATACTGCCTATAGATCTCAAAATTTAGGAAAAGTAGAATGTATGAATAGAACCCTGAAATCTCAGTTGTCCAAACTTTGCCAAGAGGCTTATCTGAAGTGGCCCCAGGTTCTTCCCATAGCCCTTCTTAGGATATACTTAGCCCCTGCTAAGTCTTTAGGAGTTTCCCTTTTTGAGATTCTGTATGGGCAACCCCTGCCTATTGTATAGGAAATAAAAGGAGATATGAGACAGATAGGATCTGAAATTATTAGACATGAACTATTGGTTTTAAGTTCTGTTTTGCAGGAGTCTTCATACCTGAGTACAAAATCGATTACTCATCAATTTGCCTGAACCCCTGCATCCTTTCAAGCCTGGAGTCTCGGTGTGGATCAAAGAGTGGAGAAAGATACTGTTAGCCCTGCATTGGAGAGGACCCTATGTCGTCATCCTGTCAACTCCAACTGCAGTAAAAGTCGCAGAATTTGAACCTTGGACCCATCATAATCAAGTGAAGCCAGCAGCTGCTCTTGAACCTGATCACTGGACTACTGTACAGCATCCTGAGACTCCATTGCACCTCACCCTACGACAACAACCACGGACCTAAGACTTATTGGTCCCTCAGAAACTGCACTGTTTCAAGACTGTTTGTTTATCTGAAGGTAAGCCTCACATCTGGAAAAAAAAAAAAACTGCAATCATCAGAAAGAGACTGTGTTGTGTTAAGAAATTGAATCTTCTAAGAGACTGTGTTTAAATACTCTGAAAAGACTGTTTTGATCTCCTAAAGAGTGAACTGCTCTAAGGAAGCAATAATAGCCTAAGAGACTATGCTATGATATTTTAAGAAATTGAGACATCCCAGAGGACAGTGATACTTTGGAATCTACAGCCTTACTCCTGCCAAAAAGCTGGTAGGTCTACGTACGGCAGAAGCTTGAGGATCTACAATCAACCCTACATCTGTTATCTGTTGTGGAAGTCGACAGTTCCACCAATTTTCCAGAGACTATGCCCATTATGTATTATTGCTTTATTTTGGCAGCAGCCTTGGAGTGCTTTGAAATGACTTTTGCCTTATCTCCCTGGGCAGCCTGTATAAGTACAACATGAACTGGACCGAAGGTCACTCAGACCTTGTTTTATCATTCTTCCTATACTTGCATTGGTATACTCTCCAATCCAAAAGTTGTTCTAGATCTTGACTTTCTACAAGGCTATGCAAGCCACCGTTGCAATTCCTCATACCACCACCAGAACTTGTTTCTTGAACTTACTGGAGCAATAGCATCTAGTCTCCACACTTCTGACTGTTTCTATTGTGGAGGAACTAAGATGGGAGATCAGTGGCCCTGGGAGACGCAAGAACTGAACTATTCTATCCTATACAATCAGACTGATTTACATAATACTACTAGTGAGTGGGTATTGGCCCACCCCATTGTTGAAAGTTTGTGTTTTGTTCGGACTGGACCACAATCTACTACAAAGGATGGACAGCTGGTCTGTCTAAATCAGAAGCTTTACGACAGCACAACAAAAGATGCAACTGAACCTTCTAATCCTTTAGTTCTTTTTCCCACTCTTGCCAAACTATGGACTTTGACTATCTGCCTGTTGCTCCCTTGTTTCTTGCCATTTTGCTTGCAAATGATAACTTCAGTTATTAATAACACTGTAGAGCGTAAGACAGCTACAAAGATGCTAGCTATGTGAACTTACTACCCTATACCACAGAGTGATACCTTTACCTAGTATTATGTGATTTGATTCTCACACCTTATTAACATGCGGGTGAGAATAATCAAAGGGGGGAATGTGGTAGGCGACGGCCTATGATCCATGCTAATTGAACTAAGCAGACAGGCCTGAGCAGCTTGACCTGTAACTGAAGCCTGTAGTTAGGCCCAGAGGAATGAAAACCCCCCTGAATGATGACACCATAGAATTGAAACTTAACTCAGTTTAACTGAACATAGCTAAGCAGAAACGAAACTTAGAAAATATAGAAAAACAAGTTTAATTGGTACTGATAAGGTGTGCTATGCTTCTATGGAATTAATTAACTCTGCAAAAAGCAAGGTTACAGTGCCCTGCTTCCCATATGTTTTAACAAGCTAAGCGACCTTGGAGGAGAGATGTAACAAGTTAGAGACACTGACCATTGTAATTGGGACTAGAAGGGGGGCAACCAGGTGCTGAGCCCAGACCAGAGTCCCGATTGGGTAGCCATATCAGTACCGGGACCAATAGATGGGTGAGAGGGGTACTGGGACCAATGAAAAGTTTGCCTATGCTTAGAATGGACAAGAAAGCTATAAAAGTTGTTGTTTTACTAGAAGCCATTGCTCAGCCATTTTGAAATTGCTTATTGCTTGAGCCATGTGCACATTAAACTGGCTTGGATCCTTGAAAAGACTCCTGGATTTATTTATTGCATGCTTATCTGCTGCTACAAGAGGATAGAAAGTAATGACTTCTGGAGTGAATATGATGAGGTAGAGATAAAAAAATAAAAGTCTCCTTTTACTAACACTTAGCTCAAGCTATCTGCCATACAGCCCATAGGAATAAAATGGGCCATGCAGCAGATAGCCTGAGCTAAGTCTTAGGGGTATGTTTACTAAACAGCAATAGCGGCTTCTGTGCGATATCGGAGCCACGGCCACACTCCGATATCACATGGAAGCTGCTACCGCTGTTTAGTAAACATACCCCTTAGTAAAAGGGGCCCAAAGTCTTGATCCATAGGATGGTGGATCTTTGAAATCAGGTGACTGTGAGAGAATTTGAACCTGAATACCCCCTTTATTTTTATTTGTTTGTATTTTTTATTTGTATTACTTTTCCACAAAATTGTACAAGATTTGAAGACAACACTGCAAAAGAAAATAATGAAACTGAAAGAAAAAAAAAAGCACTATAACAGTCCACAATATTAAAAAGGGGAGGGAAGCGTGAAAATCCAGGAGATAAACAAAAGGGAAAAAATAATAAAATAAAAACAAAGAGTGCTTCGGCACTAATACAAAAGAGATCCTAAGGAGTATGTCCATTAAGCCATGCTAACGGTTAACATGGGTTATCTGCCACTAGGTCCCATTGAATAATATGGACTCAGTTGCAGATAGCCTGGGTTAACCATTAGCCCAGTTTGTAGACATACCTGTCAGTCACAAGAGTAGTAGTCTGGAAAAGTATCTTTTTAGAATCTAGGCAAAAGCAAAGCTGTGAAGGTTCAGAGAAAGTATACTTATCATTTGGCCCGACGATCTATTTAGAAGGATAAAATATAACTACCGGAGCACCTTAAAGTCTCCTCAGATTTTGAGTAGTTCTACTAAAGTGAGTATATATATCCGTATTTCCCTTCCCATAAACATCTCACTCCTAGTCTTGAAAAAGAGACCAAGGAGCCCTTTTACTAAAGGATGCTAGGGTGTTGCACCGAACATGTCAAAAGAACTGAAACTATGGGGCATGTTTACTAAACCATGCTAATGTTCCTTGCGCTAAGTGCAGCATTAACGTGAGCAATGCCATATAAGGAAGTGGGCGTACTGGCGTTGAAGTAGCAATGGCCGATTAATGCGCGATAGAGGGCGCCTTGGCTCATTAACGCGCAGTAACCTTAATATTATGCCAGCGCTGTGTTAGAAGCTATAGAGGTGTAGCTCACTGGTTAATACAATGACTGCTGAGCCAGAGATCATGGGATTGATCCCTCAGAGGTCCCATTTAATAAGGCTGTTTGAGGCAATCCTTTTTCCTGCCTGTAACACTCAGAACACATCTCTATAACCTGTGCTGCCAGCAAAAACATTCTCGCCTCAGTGCTGTAACCTAAGGCACCCTATAAGGCACAGTATAAAGTGCCCTGTCTGCCAAGGCACCTTATAATGTGCCTATAGGTTACAGCACTGAGGTGTGGGTGATTTTGGCTGTGCAACACAGATTTTAGAGATGTGTCTGACTGTTACAGGAATTGCCTCATTAAATAACACCACTGCAGGATCAAACCCACAACCTCTGCTGTGGCAGTCATTGTATTAACCAGTGGGCTACATCTCTATAGCTTTTATCACAGTGCTGGCTGGCTACAGAAAGACTGCAGGTCACCGCAAAAACTGTCTGCTGTGGTTACCAGGATAGGGTAAACCCACCAGTACCCATGATGCACTGCACATGCAGAACAGCAGTCTACATCTGATCACAGGATGGGGTATGCATCTCACAGCACCTCAGCCTGGTAAGGGGAACTGACTGTGTATGTTATTGGCAAAGAGTAGCTATAGACCGTGACATTGTGTGGGTCCTGTGCTCACCCTGAGGGTGAGATGGGTCGCCCAGCACCAGGTCCGAAGTACCTGGGTTAACTGAGATAGCCTTTGCTGTGGGTCCTTATCAGTGCCAGTGTGTGGTAGGTAGTCCTTGCAGACACACCTAGGCTAATCCTGTGTCCATCTGCATTCCCCCGTCACATCTATTCCTTATGGATCATTATGCACCTGGAATAGTGCATATCCAGTGTGGTTGCCATGGTCACATGTTGTAAGAGCAAGGGTGTGTCTAGACTCACATGTGGATTATGTAGCACCACATATCATACTCTCTGGGTCAAGGTGGTGGACAGAATCTGTCACCAACAGACCCACTCTCTACATCTTTGTGATGGACACAGTAGGGGGACATGAGGAAGGGCTGTGGGACCAGCAACCCCAGTCCAGTTGGTAAATGGACACCGTCCATGGCAGGTGATGCAGAACTGTATTTATCACATAGGGCACTGGCAGATAGGCAGTAGGCCTTACAAAGCTCATCTGACCTGCACCACAATCTGACATTCACCAGCAAACAGCACAGTCAGTGTGCACCCTGCAAGGTGTTCCAGCCATGCACATACTTAAGTGCCGACAGTCTGCTAGCCAGTACATGTTCCCAGAGGAAATATGTGCACCAAGATGTGGGATGTAAGCACAAACACCCAGCAGGTATGTCAGTGATTGGACCACAGAAAAGGGAACCCACAGATATCACTGGAGAGAAACACTGTATAACACTATGTGGGAACCTAGACATGCCATGGTCACTGCTCAGTCAGAGTGAGAGTGACCTCCCAGCATGACATACTGTGGCCACCCTGTCCATGCAGGTGGTGGTCGGCCACTACAATATCCCAGCCATTGCCCTGTGCAGATGCATCCTTCCCAGACCGCCCTGTCCGGCCCATATCCGCAATACCTTGCTCCTCATTATGCCCATTGGCAGGCTAACACTGGAAACTGTGCAAACACTGTGAGCTCTGTAAGGTGTAGGCACCCACAAAACACTGGATAGACATACACACACTCCCACACCTATTTCAGCATTATGCAAAGATAGAGGTGGCTGGCAGCCCTGGCCGCCATACCAGTCCTGGGCACAGTGCAGGGATTGCTAAGGTACTCAATATTGTTAGGGTCACTCTCTGGGGTATCAGAGAACAACACTGTCAGAGAACAGAAAAGAGGAAACACATTCCACATATATCAGTACGGTTGCTATGATGAATCTCTGTTATTATTTATTTATTTATTTATTACAATCTTTTATATACCGCGCTATTTGGTATCAGCGCAGTTCACATACAACAACATCAACAGAATAACAGGCTATTCCGTGTTTACAGCAAACAGGTATATAAACTTGGGTAACATAAGGTTAACTTATTACAAACATGATTATATAAAAGGTATGACAAATTGTTAGCAAATTGTGCTTAATTTAGGATTTGTTATCTGAAATTAATCATAGCAATCTTTTGATATATATGGAGCATGTTTCCATGTTTATGACGGCATTGCTAAGGTATGCAGGTGCTAGTCATGGTAGCTGCTGCTACGTGCAGGGCCCAACAGCCTGACTTTCCATGAGGCTTTGGAGAGTGGAGCCTGTGGGTGTGGGTGTTTGTGCCCCTGTTGGCCGATGCTCTAGGGCAGAGGTTCCTAACTCTGATCCTGGGGGGCCAAACACCATTCAGGTTTTCAGGCTGTCCCTGATGAATATGAATGAGATACATTTGCATACAATGGGGGCAGTGCATACAAATGCATCTCATGCATATTTATTAGGGACAGCATGAAAACCTGAATGGTGTTTGGCCCTCCAGGACTGCAGTTGGGAAACTCTGCTCTAGGGAGTGCACATGTTTATGGTGTATGTGCTCTGTAGAGTAAAATATAGGGACATGGTCTGCAGGAGCCACAGCTGGGACATGAACCTGTGACCTTCTGCCCCTGAACACAGTGGCTGTGTGTACTGCACCAAACTGTTGCTACAGAGGAAAGTCATTCCCTGGGGATACCATGACTGTTCTTCAGACAGACCTTGTCTGTTGCACTGCACACCACCCACCTAAACAGGGCTTTGCCTTAGTCTGCTGAGGACAGATGCCACTGTCCCCTCCACCATCAGCAGCCCTCCCCCACCATGCTGACATGCCCTTATGCCGGTGGTGCTAGTGGTGCACAGTCCCAGGCCATCCAGTGTGCCGGTAGGCGGCTGCCTATGGTGTGGGGTCTGGGGTAGGGGTGCCTACATAGACATCTACGCTTCCCCTGGCACCGCCTGCCAATGTTATGTGACCTTTGGGGTACCTGCTGGGTAATGTCCATTGGGGCACTGTGGGACACACACTCTTGACATGTTTGCCCTTGGTCAGTTGCTGTCTTGCTGATTTTCAGTTTCTGCCTTACTATGTGGCACCTAGGCATCTGCCTAGCCCACCCTGTGCCCCAGCTGCCCCACTGCATGTCCCGCCTGCAGCCCCCTGTACCCCATTTGCAGCCTCACCATAGTGCCCTTTTGTACTTGGGCACTATGCTGTTGCTGCACATGTAGTACTACTATCACTCCTCTGGGTCTCCCTGCTTTTGCTGTACATTGCTGACTGAAATGGTTTCTCTCTCCTGCAATTGTGCTTCCAGTGCGAGGTTTTCAATCACGTTAATGTTCTGCCCTACATGTCACAGCATTAGTATGCCTGGAGCCTCTCACCACCCACTCTCCGCCCATTGACCCCTTCTCTCCGCCCTCTGGAAAGACTTACTCCACCCTCTGTGTGTCTTAACGCCACCAGAGACGTTATCATGCGAAACGTAATGTTATCGCGCGATTTTATTGCGATAACGTTATCATGCAATTTTATTGCGATAACGTTACGTATCACGTGATAACGTCGCCACTGCAATGTTATCGATGTTTAGTAAACATATCCCTATGACACATTAGGTGCAACACCACTGTGTTAACTGTAGCGGCTGTGGAAAGCATTTCCTTAGCAGGTAACATGGAGCCCTGTCCCTTAGCCCATGGCAGAATAGCACAGGTGCACTTAGCACCACGTATTGAAGTGGCATTAGGTGATCCTGCGCTAATGCAGTTAACATGTTGTATGAACCCCATGCTGACTGCACAGAACATATTAGTCCACTCTCCATTGCTACCCTGCCCACTCGCTACCCTAATGTGAGTTAGATCATCAACACAGGAATAGTCCCACACTGTCATAACCCTGCACTAGCTGGCAATGTATATCCCAATGCACATTCAGCACATAACAGAACACGCTTTGTCAGTTAATACCATTTGGTAAAAGACCCCCAAAGTGTATGTTCCTGATTCTGAGGGAAAATAAAAGTTACCAACAGTGTAGCTCTGTGGAGACTCTCCTCATCCAAATTCTCCAAGTATGCAGACAAATCTATGTTATCCACAAGTTTGATCATAACAGGTCCTTCAAGGTCTCTAGGTTCATCTATACTTCCTCTAGATTCAGTTCTTGATGGCAAAAAATAGTTTTTAGAAAAAGGAAATAAAGCATTCTCAGGAAACTTCAAAACTCCTTTCATATATTTATGGAAAATAACCACAGGGGAAAACAAATGGTGTTTTTTTAGAAAATTAATAAGCCTCAAATTGAGAGCTCTGAGTTCTCCAACTTTTCAGTTTTCCTTACAGTAAGCAAATATTAAGTCATTTCATATTTACTAAGTGCCCAATTCTGGGACACGGTTGCAGGGCTCAAAGGTGGAATAAGCAGCACAAAACTGACGATTGGGGGGGGACGGTCCCTGCCGTCTGATCCAGGCCATGGCAGGCCAGCTGTGGGTCAGGCGGCAGGGAAAAGGGGGCCGAAGCCGCAGGAGATGGGGGCCTCCTGCAGGGAGGATGTCCCCGCAGGCGGCAGGGGCACGTCAAACCATCCTTGGGCCTGATTCTGGTTACCACTGGAACGTTTTGTTTCCATAGTCCAGAATCAGGACCAAACAGGCCCATCATGCTTGAAGCTGTCTGGACGGCCCGGACATGCCCCTACCTGAAACAGGCTCCACGTCTTTGCAGTCATTGTGCCTAATGCCCAGATTCTTACGTTTCTAGCTTAGCTGGGACAGTTGTTGGTCATGAGAGTAAAGTTGAGCTCCAGCTCCATCTATCTGCTGTTGGTACTGAAAAGTTACAAGGACAAGACCTCAGATTTAATTACTTAGATGGCATTTAGGTTCACTTGCAGAGGCCACACAGTTTGACTACAGCTTCATCAGAGTGCTTTTAGCTGGTGTCATTTTTTGCTAGAAACACATACTCATATTTGGAATGCTTAATTACTGAGTAGATAACAAGGTTTGAGTCCCCTTTATTATTTTCAGAAGCAGATATTTCTTGAACATGGAGGTTTGATCATAACAGAGCAGTGAAATATTATAAGAAGGCACATATATCCGATTCTTCCCAAAGTCAGGGGTAGAGAGTTTAACCAATGTCATCTTTACTGGTTCCATCATCATCCCCATCTCAATGCATCACATGACCAGTGTTCCCTTTATGCTGCATGGGAATCCTCCACCTGCATTCCGCCATTGGGGATGGTGAAAAACTAATATATTTTCATTCCCAGTGGACCAGCCTGTCCCTCAAAATTCAAACTACAATATTGATATATCATCTTAGCTGTCAGGAATGCAGGGGGAGGACTGTCACACAGCTTAGAGAAAATGTTTTGAATGCCTCTTCCACATTAACTGTTAACAGTGGCAGCAAATGCATAACAGCTAGTGTGTCATGATCATTGCTAACATGATGATCAGGCTAACTGCTGTATTAACAGCTAACACAGCTTAGTTAATAGGCTCCAATATCTAGCACTCTTTGGCCAGATGTGATGCTCCTCTTGTTTTTGCAAAAAGAAAATATCATTCTCATTTCTCATTTACATTTATTAGACACGTTTTAAGAACATAAGATATGCCATACTGGGTCAGACCAAGGTCCATCAAGCCCAGTATTCTGTTTCCAACAGTGGCCAATCTAGGTCATATGTACCTAGCAGTTTCCCCAAGGGACACAGGTTCCACAGTGCTTGTATTGGGGCAAGCATTGATATCCTGGGTCCCTTCTTAATAATGGTTTATGGACCTTTCCTCCAGGAACTTGTCCAAACCTTTTTTAAACCCAGCTACAGTAACAGCCTTTACTACATCCTCCGGTAAGAAATTCCAGAGTTTGATTACACTTTGAGTGAAAAAATATTTTCTTTTATTAGACTTAAATAGTTTACCCTGTAGCTTCATTGCATGTCCCCTAGTCTTTCTATATTCTGATAAGGTAAACAATCGATCTACGTTTACCCGTTCCACTCCATTCATTAATTTATAGACTTCTATCATATCTCCCCTCAGCCGTCTCTTTTCCAAGTTAAAGAGCCCTAACCTTTTTAGCCTTTCTTCATAGGAGTATCCTTCCATCCACTTTACCATTTTGGTGGCTCTTCTCTGAACCTTTTCTAAAATTGCTATATCCTTTTTAAGATACGGCGACCAGAATTGCACACAATATTCAAGGTGCGGTCTCACCATGGAACAATATAGAGGCATTATAATATCTTTTGTTTTATTTTCCATTCCTTTCCTTATCATACCTAGCATTCTATTTGTTCTCTTGGCCGCTGCTGCACACTGGACTGAGGGTTTTAATATGGTATCCACAATGACGCCTAAATCTTTTTCCTGGATGGTGGTTCCTAATGTGGAACCTTGCATCGTGTAACCATAGTTTGGGTTGTTCTTCCCTAGCTGCATAACTTTGCACTTGTCCACATTAAATTTCATCTGCCATTTTGATGCCCAGTCTTCCAATTTATCAAGATCCTCTTGCAATTTTCCACAATCCTCTTGGGTTTTAACAACTTTAAATAGTTTTGTGTCATCTGCAAATTTGATAACCTCACTCGTTATTCCACTTTCCAGGTCATTTATGAATATGTCAAAAAGCAGCAGACCCAGCACAGATCCCTGGGGTACACCACTGTTCACCTTTCTCCATTGGGAAAATTGGCCATTTAGCCCTACCCTCTGCTTTCTATCTTTTAACCAGTTCCTGATCCACAATAGTACACTGCCTCCTATCCCATGACTCATTAGTTCTGCCAAAAGTCTCAGATGAGGGACCTTGTCAAAGGCTTTCTGAAAGTCCAGATACACAATATCAACTGACTTACCTTTGTCCACCTGATTATTCACTCCTTCAAAAAAACATAACAGATTAGTAAGACAAGATCTTCCTTGTCTAAAGCCATGTTGGCTGTCTCCCATTAGGTCATGACTAGCTACATGCTGAGTAATTTTATTTTTTATGATGGTTTCTACCATTTTTCCCGGTACTGATGTCAGGCTCACCGGTCTGTAGTTTCCCGGATCACCCCTGGAACCCTTTTAAAAATTGGTGTTACATTGGCGATCCTCCAATCTTCAGGTATTAGAGATGATTTTAATGATAGTTCACAGATTACTAATAGCAGGTCTGCAATCTCATATTTCAGTTCTTTCAACACCCTTGGATGTATACCATCCGGCCCAGGTGATTTGCTGCTCTACAGTTTATCTAATAGTTGTAATACATCTTCCCGATGTATCGATATTTCCTTCAATTCTTCCGCATCTTTAAATACCACTTCAGTCATGGGTAACATCCCTACATCTTCCTCAATAAAGTCTGAAGCAAAGAATTCATTCAGTCTCTCCGCTATCGCCTTGTCGCCTCTTAGTGCTCCTTTAACCCCTTTATCATCTAATGGACCAACTGACTCTCTCACAGGTTTTTTGCTACGAATGTACTTGAAAAGGTCTTTACTTCACGTTTTTGCTTCCGCAGCAAGCTTCTTCTCAAATTCTCCCTTTGCCTGCCTTATCAATGCCTTGCATTTGACTTGCCAGTGCTTGTGCTGTTTCCAGGTTTCGTCGTTTGGCTCTTTTTTCCATTTCCTGAAAGATGCTTTTTTGGCAACAACAGCCTCTCTGACCTCACCTTTAAACCATGCTGGCAGTGTTTTGGACTTCCTTCCACTTTTCTTAAAGCGTGGAATACAGCTGGTCTGGGCTTCCAAGATAGTATTTTTCAACAACAGCCAAGCCTGATGTACGTCTTTAACATTTGCAACTGCTCCTTTTAGTTTTTTCTTAACTGTTTTCCTCATTTTATCATAGTCTCACTTTCAAAAGTTAAAAGGTAGTACTGTGGATTTCCTTACTATCCCTCCTCTACTAATTAAATCAAAGGCGATCATGCTATGATCACTATTGCCAAGTGGCCCCAACAACCTTATCTCTTGCACTAAATCTGGTGTTCCACTAAGGACTAGGTCTAATATGGCTTCCCCTCTGGTCGGTTCATGAACCAGCTGCTCCAAGAAGCAGTCATTTATTTCATCTAGGAACTTTATCTCCCTAGCATGTCCTGACGTGACACTGACCCAGTCGATACCAGGGTAGTTGAAATCACCCATTATTATTATTGCGCTGTAACTTTTGTTAGCTTCCTTGATTTCTTTGAGCATTTCATCATCCATTTGGTCATTTTGGCCAGGCGCTCGATAGTACACCCCCACTGCCATTGCCACTGCCATTTTGTTGTCGAGGTTTTAGGCGGCTGGGTGGATATCATCTTTGCTGCAGCATCTGAAATGTGGAATTTCACACTTCCCCCACTGTGATTGACTGTTTGAGCTTCATGGTGGGGGAAGTTCAGGCTGATTTCATGGTTTCAAGATTTGTAAGACTTGAAACCTCTATCAAAAAAGCATCTTTCAGGAAATGGAAAAAGGAACCAAATGTCAAAAACTGGAAACAGCATAAGCACTGGCAAGTTAGATTCAAGGCACATTTGTTGTAAAAAATCTGTGTTAGATGATAGAGGACTAAAAGGGGCACTAAGAGGGGACAAGACCACAGTGGAGAGACAATGAATTCTTTGTTTCAGTCTTTACTGAAGAAGATGTAGGGAAGTTACCCATGCCTGAAATGGTATTTAAAGGACAAGAATTGAAATATCAATAAACCGGGGAGATGCAATACAACTATTTGATAAAATGAAGAGTAGCAAATCACCTGGACTGGATGGTATACATCCAAGAGGGTTAAAAGAACTGAAATATGAAATTGCAGACCTACTTTTGGTAATCTGTGAAGTATCATTAAAATCATCTGTAGTATCTGAAGATTGGCGAATGGCCATGGTAACGCCAGCTTTAAACAGGGTTCCAGGGATGATCCAGGAAACTACAGACCGGCAAACTTGACATCAGTACCAGGCAAAATGGTAAAAACAAATTTTATAAAGAACAAAATTTACTGAACATGTAGATAGTTATGGTTTAATGGCAGAGCGTCAACATGGATTTAGCTAAGCAAGGTCTTGGCTTACTAATCTATTATAATTTTTGAAGGTATAAATAAACAGGTAGATAAAGGTGAGCCAGTTGATATAGTGTATCTAGATTTCCAGTAAGCCTTGGCAAAATTAAAAAGTAATGGGATAGGAAGCAATGTACTATTGTGGATCAGGAACTGATTAAAAGATAGAAAGCAGATGGTAGGGCTAAATGGCCAATTTTCTTAATGGAAAAAGGTGAGTAGTGGAGTCATAAGGAAAGAAATGGAGAATAAAACAAAGGATATTATGATGTCTCTATATCATTCCATGGTGCGACCACACCTTGAATATCGTGTGCAGTTTTGGTCATTGTATCTTAAAAAGGAATAACTGAATAAGAAAAGGTACAGAGAAGAGCCACCAAAATGGTAAAAGGCATGGAGGGATACCCCTATGAGGAAAGACTTAAAAGGTTAGGACTCTTCAGTATGGAAAAGAGATGGCTGAGGAGAGATATGATAGAGGTCTATAAATTAATGAATGGAGTTGAACGAGTAAACGTAGATCGATTGTTTATGCCATCAAAAAGTAGAAAGATTAGGGGACATGCAATGAAGCTACAATGTAACCCATTTAAGGCTAAGAAGAGAACATATTTTTTCACTCAGACTCTGGAATTCATTATATCAGAGGATGTAGTAAAAGCTGCTAGTATACTGTAGCTGGGTTTAAAAAAAGGTTTGGACAAGTTCTTGGAAGAAATGTCCATAAACCCTTATTAAAGAGGACACAGGAAATCCACTGCTTGCTCCAGCATAAGCATTGTGGAACCTGTAAGCCTTTTTGGGAACTTTCTAGGTACTTGTGACCTGTATTTGCCACTCTTGGAAACAGAATATTGGGCTTGATGGACCTTGGTCTGACCCACTATGTCTACCTCTGCTACCCTTTCTTCCTTTTCTATGATTTCTGAGGAGGAAACCATTCACCTTCTTTCCTCATCAAAGCTCACTACCTGCTCCTCTGATCCTATTCCCACCCATCTCCTTAGCTCCATCTACTCCACTGTAGTCCCTTCCATCTCTCATATTCTCAACCTATCACTCTCCACTGCAACTTTCCCTGTAGCCTTCAAGCATGCTGTGTTCATTTCTCTCCTCAAGAAACCCTCACTAGACCCTACCTGTCCTTCTCACTATTGACCCATCTCACTCCTTCCCTGTGTTTATAAACTACTTGAACATGTGACTCACCACTGTTGCCTTGACTTTCTCGCCTCTCAAGTCCTCCTGGATCCTCTACAAGCTGACTTTTGTCCTTTACATCTAGCAAAACAGCTCTTGCCAGTCTCCAGTGACCTGTTCCTGACAAAATCCAAGAGCCTTTACTCGATCCTCATACTTCTTGATCTTTCTGCTCCTTTAGACAATGTTGACCACAACCTTCTCCTTGATACCTTGTCCTCCATTGGTTTTAAGGGCTCTGTGCTATCCTGGTTCTCTTCTTATCTCTCCCATTGCTCTCTCAGTGTTTGTTCTGGTGGATCCTCCTCTACTGCTATCTCTCTCTCAGTTGGTGTACCCCAAGGATCAGTCTTGAGTCCACTCCTTTTCTCTCTCTATACCCAGTATCTTCATGCACTCATCTCTTCCCATGGCTTTCAGTACCATCTTTATGCTGATGTCTCCCAGATCTATCTCTCTACACCTGAAATCTCTCTGGCAATCCAGGCCCGGATCTCTGCCTGCCTTTCTGACATTGCTGCTTTGATGTCTCACCGCCACTTGAAATTGAACATGGCCAAAACTGAGCTTCTTAATTTTTCTCCTAAATCCTCCTCTCCCCTTCCTCCTTTCTTATTCTCTGTGGATAACTCTCTACTCCTCCCTGTCTCCCCACTCGCAATCTTGGGGTCGTCTTTGACTGCTCTCTCTCCTTCTCCACACACATCCAAATGATAGCTAAAACCTGCCATTTCTTTCTCTGCAATGTCAACAAAATTTGCCCATTCCTTTCTGAACACACTACTAAGACACTTATCCACTCCTTAGTCACCTCCCGTCTAGACTATTGTAACCTGCTCCTTCCTGGTCTCCCTCTGAGTCATCTCTCTCCCCTTCAATCTATTCAATACTCTGCTGTGTTGCTAATCTTCCGCCAGCCTTGTCATGCTCATATTACCCCTCTTCTCAGGTCTCTTCATTAGCTTCCTATCCATTTCTGTATCTAGTTCAAACTTCTCCTGCTGACCTATAAGTGCATTCACTCTACAGCTCCTCACTACCTTTTATCTCTCTCTACACCCCCCCTTGGGAACTCTGCTCTTCTGGCAAATTATTTCTATCTGAGCCCTTTTCTACTATTGCTAACTCCAGACTTCTCTCCTTTCACCTTGCCTGGAACGAACTGCCTGAGTCTGAAAGTCAGGCGCCTTCTCACCTCTTTCCTGCTGCTTGTGGATCTTGAATCACTTGATGTCCTTTTTGTTTCCTTACCATTCCCCCTAGCTGTATCCCATATCTACAGCTACTGTGTTGTCGGTTTCTATTAGATTGTAAGCTCCGATGAGCAGGGACCTTCTTTTACATGTGTCTGTGCAGTGCTGCATATGCCTTGTAGCGCTATATACATATTCAGTAGAAGTAGTAGTAATATTATTATGCCTGAATATACAAATGGGTGAATGTCCCATTGTTTCACATTGCAAATGTACATGTTTCAACTCGTAATTTTTCAATATAGTTCTATTTCCTTTTAGCAGATTTCAGTCCTGGGGAATTCTGGTTTACAGCATATCCCCAATGTACTATATATGCATGAAGTATTTTCCTATGCATGAAGTATTTTCATTATTTTCTATGCAAATATTTCTCATGCATATTCATTTTGAATATCCTTAAAACCAGACTGGCTGGGAAGAAAACCACTAATACATGGCACTGTTGTTTTGCTACCTAAGCATTTTGGATGGCTACTGTCTGTTTTATTCATTTACTTCGGTTTTCCATCACTGACTTTTAAAAACTAGTAATCGCAACCATGCTACATTAAATTAAGGTGGCATAACATTTTCTAACTTTGCTGCAGAAACAGGAGTGTAGTGATCTGTTTAAATGCATATGGTAATGAAACCTCCTGACAGCAACAATACGAACAAGATTTATGAGTAGAGTAATTGCTTAAGAGAGCTTTTACATAGTTTCTTGAAGGTTAAGATTAAACTCAAACTAAAAATTCATTATTTAATCTCAGCATCTATTTTTACTTTAGAAAAGAAAATTGCATTTACTTGCTGAATAAGAATGTGAAGTGCTCTTTTAAAGTGTAGATGTATTTGTTGACACCCTGTGCCTGCCTGTTAGTGATGAGGCATTCATGTTTGAGAGACCTTGCTCTGCAGTTGCTTCTAAACCCAAAGAGAGTCACCTGATTCTCGGATGTGAAAAGGGAAGAAATGATCACAAAATAGGTCATACTTTAAACCCTCTTATCAGAAGAAATGGGAGCCTCTTACAAGTAACTGGAGAGAATCATATACCCCGCCCCTTTCCCCCCCAAAATATATAATATTGTTTGCAGTGTACTACTACCATATCACTAGTTTCATAACAATAAATTAAAATTAATAAACAAAAAATACATTGTAGCAAATAAGAAATAGGTAAAATTAAACCTTTGCTAGGCATTTGCCTAGATAGTAGCATAATTCATTTTTCTTCACATTATAAAGACACATAGGGGTATGTTTACTAAATAGCGGTAAGGGATCAAGTGTGCCGTTTACGTGTAGTAATAGTACACATGTTCCCTTAATGCCGTAAAAATGCCAAGTTTCCATGCGTAAAAGGCTCCTGCAGCATAAAGGGAACAGGAGGAGGAGAGCGGGTGTGAAGGGGCTGGAGAAGGGGTGGTAACACCATGTGTTCCTTTACCATCTCTTGTGCAACATCCCCTTTATGTCTGTAACCATTCCGACATGTGAAATCTCACAGAGAGAGTGTCTGCAGAGGGGACAGAGCATATTTAAATGTGAGCAGTGTGATGAAATGACAAGGGAGCCCAAGAGCGTGATAGTAGTACTACATTAGCAGCAGCAGCATAGTGCACAAGTAGGAAAGGGCACTAAGCTGAAGTTGATGCTGCCAATGGAGCAAAGGGGGTGACATGTTGATAATGCAATGGTAGGTGCAGGTGTGCATTGCAGACCAGGCAACTGACCAGGTGGCACATAGTGGTATAAGAACAGAAGATCCACAGATATGCCATAATGGGTTAGACCCTAGTCTGCCAAGCCCCATATCCTCTGTCCCACAGTGGCCAATCACACTCACAAGTACCTAGCTAGGTCCTTAAAATGTAACCATGTTCAACGATGCCTGTAGTGGGGCAAGCTGTGGATCCGCAGTGCCCCCTGCATAATGGTGCAATGTCTGTTCCCCTGGAATCTAACCAAACCTTCTCTAAGCACAGTTACACGAGTAGCCTTTATGACATCTTCATGATCAGAGTCCCAGAGATGGTTATGCATTGCCCTACAAACTATATGCCCCTATCATTCCGGAATGCATTACATTATAGTGGCATTGCCTGTCCCTTTGTACCCACACATTTTGATGGCTTAAGCAACCAATCAATGTTTACCCATTCCATGCCATTCAGTAATGCATAGACCCCCAGCATATCTCCCCTTGGCCATTTGTCCTCCAGGTTGAAGGGACCTAACCATTGTAACTTCTGCACATAGGGGCATCCCCCCATCTGTTAGCCAAGTTGAATATCCTGTTCATATGTAAACACAAAGTACTATTGGAAATGTGTATGTTCACTGTTTATTGTAAACCGCGCTGATGCTGAATAGCGCGGTATAGAAGAGACTTTAAATAAATAAAATAAATAAATAAATCTGTGATGTCCGTCATGATCACACATTGGCTTTGGTGAAACACAGACATATGGCAGCTGTGGAAAGAAGATCTGCCACTTGGGGCAGTCCAAGGGACACGGCACCCCAGGCAGAGATCCCAACAGGCCCTCCCACAGTGCTGATGAACTCAGCTGTGGAGGAAGAAGCCGATAGTGCCTGCAGCTGTAGTCCTCCAGGTAGCTGGAAAATGCAGGTGACCAGGGAAATACCACAGCAGTGGCTGCCATCCTCCCTCTGAGACATATCAGTAGCAGGCAGTGATGGGGCCCCTGCATAGTCAGCTGGTGGGGGGAGCTGTATGGCTGTCCATGTGTGCCTCTGACTCTCCCATCCAAGCCTTGTGCCCAAGGTGCCCACCTAACTCTCATGTTTAACATGCTGTGACTGCGCACCACCACCACTGACAGCACGTGGGCATGTCTGCATGGTGTGGTGGTGGTAGTTTCATGGGCAGTGGCACAAGCCTGCAGCAGACAGAAGCCTTGTCCTAGTTCTGTGCCCCATGTGCATTGCAACATGTGCCAAAGGCCAGCTGAAGTGCAACATGTCAGCAATAGGAGCTGTTATCACATATGGCAGTACTGTGATGCAATACACATGTTTGGTGTGTATATATGTGGAAGGTCACAGGTTCAGGTCCCTCTGTGGGTTTTTGTATTGCATGTAGGTACAGCTCCAGCATGTGCAACCCCCAAGGAACCAGACAAACACCCCCAACCAGCAGCATAGACAGGCTCCAGAATCCACAACTGGTTGGAGGCTAATAGCACATTGAATGGGCGGTAACAACATGCTGTGAGGCCAAGTAGCACTAATAGCACCCGCACACAGAGCACACCTTATCAATCCTTGAGCAGACATGGTGACTGGAGTGGAAGGCAGGAATGCCAAGCATCCCCACTTTTGCACAGTGAGCGAATGAAAGTGTATGTGTGTGTGTGTATGGCTCCCCTTTGTCCTTTGGTTTTCTGCACTTCACTTTGGCTTACATTGTCTGAGTTGTTCCCAGACTTTGAAAATGTGAATAACATGAAGCAGAGGATTATGGGTATTGCTTGAAAAAGCACAAATTGGCCTAGCTGAGCCTTCCACAATGGTAGGGTTAATGGCTGAGGCGTCATTGTGCCTGTCTGCCATGTGCCTTGCCAGGATGGCCACGGCATGTCATGCTGAGATGGCACTCTCACTATGACAAAAATGTGACCATGGCATGGCTATGTATCCACATAAAGCTATTACAATCTCTGTCTGGGGATGTCAATCACTGAGGAAAAATGCTGGATGTCAACATGTGACCAGTGGACCAACCACAGATGGTTTGTGTATGGCTAACACAGCCCACTGAAGGGCAGTAGAACAATCTTACAGCTTGTGCTGTGGTCAATCATTGGTCCTGAATGGTTGGGGCAGCAATGTTTCATGGCCTACTCACAGGGGCTGTGGCAGGCAATAGGCTAGTCTATACACCCCCATTGTAGTGACTGTCAATAGCATCAGCATAATGGCACTGGCCTGTACTGTTATTAGAGGGTTAGTGTCCAACATAGATAGAACACAGGGCTGAGCTGTTACTGACACCTACAACATGCTGCAAGCATACAGGAAGCAAGCAGAAAAGCATAACATACTGCAGTCACTACCTGCCACATCCAGATATGTGGACCTACAGTACAGCCAGCAAAGACCATCTCTAATAGTGCAGGTTCAGTGGACCAGGTGCTGGGCACTTATTCTCACCCTCAGGGTGACAGATGAAACACTCTGCAGCATGGCTTGCAGTTGTTATATGCATGTAACACATGCAGTCAGTGCATCTAGCTGAGATTGATGTGATGGATCAATGCATTCTCCATTGGTTCATCAGCTGAAGACCGCTGTTTTGCATGTGCAGTGCCTCATGGGTAGAGGAGGGCTCAACCTATAACTGCACACACAGCAAACAGTTTGATCAGATACCTGTAGACTCTAAAGAGCTGTGTGTAGTTGTAGTCTAATGGCTGGTGAAATATTGCCAAGGTCTAATGTTCAAGTCCCACTTACCACATTTTGTGCCTGGGTGCTACTTAGGCCATTTGCCAACCTTGCAGAGTCCTGGCTCTGTTGTGACCTGCAGACAATCATTCTTCTACATTTCTATGCATTATGACCACAAGTTGGGTAGCCCAACATGACATTCCCCATCATGGACATCTGAGAGCATGGCTTTAGTGGCTCTGCTGCGGCCCTTTGCAGCAGGTTAGTAATGTATATGCAACAGATGCCTGGGACAACTGGTATGGATGTGTTTTCTATTATGCCATCATTGTGACCTCCCAGCTTTATGTAAAGAGAATATATCTTGTACATTCAGGCACATAATACTCATTGCATAGCCATCCCATGCACTGTTCTGCCATCACTATTTGCTCCACATGGGGCAAATGGGTTCAACTTGTCCCTTTATATCATGCCACTTTGTTGGGTGTATTGTCTTGCAGTTGCATCGGCTGAGGCACCAGTCCTACCCACACAAATTGTGTTTCATGTACCCCATAGCACTGCTACTTTTGGATCACACACACCAAATGCTTTTGGCCAGTAAGATCCCATACATCCATCCACCATACACATTGCAAACTCTGCTTGGAAAATCCATGGCACAGCCCTGCACCCACCATTTCGCCATCAGGAGTATTCATGTATTTGCCAGTAAGCTGTCCCACCATGGCCACCAAGGGTCATTTGCAGCAGTTAGCCATATTATGCACACTTCTCCTGTGACTACTCTACATTTAGCACTCATGGACAATCCTCACTTTGCTGCCCACATCAGGAACATGCTGCCTCCATCCAGACATTGTCCTGGTCTATAGCATGCCACACACTGACAGTACATCTCGATACATGTCCACATCTCACAGACACTATAATATAGCTTACAGCATGGTGTATGCTTTCAGGAGCATCTAGGACTGCATGCTTGTCGCAGCATCCCCCGCTGCTGCATTCCCTAGGCTGACTCTGCTGCCGCCACCACTCACCCATGACACAGCCAACATCCACACTGACCAGCATCACTAAGTAGCTACCTATCTCACCTAGTCAACAGTACAGACCTGCTGTATGGTCAAACATGCTCATCACACATACTGCCACATAACCAGGCATCAGGTGAATCAACTCCATCAGCTACCAACTGTGCTTGCATCCATATTTTCTCCAATGGCTTCCCTGCCTCCCTTTCAGTATTTCAGAGGCTTTTCTGCTTTAAGGTGCATGCAAGACACCTTAACTCAGCATGTTCTGTTACCGCCTCTTAAGTGTCCACTACCACCTTTAACGCTGGAACGCCTCTAACACAACCGCACGGTAACCCCTTATCGCTGACATTACCGCTGAGAAAGACATGCTCTCTTACTGCCGTTTAGTAAACATATCCCATAGATGCTTATGGGGCATTTTACCAACTGCATACTAGTAACACAAGTTTGGGTCACATTACAAGTGTGAGGTACTGTGCTAAATGTGGAGAAGCGGGGATAGCTATCCCCCTGAATTTGGCACAGCTCGCCACATTAATACTGCCATGGTAAACAATTACTTCCACCCATTGTGCTGGCAGTAGCCAAGAGACAGCTGCATATGCTTCCAAAGCCTGCGCTAGTCTTACTGTGGCAGGAATACCCATGGCCCACTCAGGTTCTGTACAGAGGCACGTTGCCTAGATAGCATGGGTTATTTAGCACAGAGCAGCATGCTTTAGTAAACATGCATCATGTGTATTTATAAAACTGTTCCACAAAAGCTGCAGAAATCACGGCTATAATGAAGCTGCACAGGGCCGGTGCTAGGGTCTCTGGTACCCCCCTGCAACCTATAGATTGGTGTTCCCCTCTCTCATCATTATTATTAATGCTGGCTACACCCCATATCCCTCCGTAAGAAGCCTACCCAAAAAAAGCAGCACTGTAAATACTGCAGCGAGCCCTGGAACGTCCAAACACCTATTTGAAATTCTGAACAATTCAGATTACTACAGTCAGATCCCTATGTACAAACTCCATGTTAACAGAACACCTGGCCTCAGTCACACACTCATAATACAGACCATTACCAAGTACAGAATAAGTGACCACAACCTAAAAATAAAAATATGTAGATAAAAATTAAACTGCAACCCCAAGAAGCCAGATTCTGTATACAATGCAACACCAGAGAAACAGAAAGAGATGCATTTCCCTGTACTGTATAAAATATAAAGATTGAAAATAAAATAATTTGTTCTACCTTTGTCGTCTGACAATTTTATTCTCTGATCATACTGGTTCAAATATGAGGTTCCTGTTTTCCTCTGTCTTCTCCTAACTCTCTTTCTATGGTCTCTAGTCCATCTGTAATTTCTTGTCTCTTCTTTTGTTTTCTTCACTTCGTTTCATCTTGGATGTTGATCTTTTCCCTTCAGCTTTCTTCCATTTATTTTTCTCTCTGTCCACTCAGACTTCATTACTCCTTCTTACTATTCAGTCCTCAATTCACCTCTTTTTTACTCCATCTACCTAACACTTTTCAAACCTCACCCCAGTCCTCCCATTCCTCACCTCTTTTTTTCCTGGTCTGTTATTCCCCATTCTCACTCACTCACTCTCTCCCCCTCCCCCTCCCCCTCCAACCAAGCAGCATATCCTATCTCTTTTTCTCCTTCTCTGCCCTTAGAAAAAATATCATGGAACACCATCTCTGGTATCTTCTTTTTTTTTCCAAGTCAGCAGCAGAAAGATCTCATAGCACCTTCCCCAGCTTTATCTTTATTTCTCCAAGTCAGCACGCAGCAAACAGTGTTTCCTGTAGCATTCACTGCTGTTGAATGACCCCTCACACTGAAAGTGAATGCTACGGGCAGCATTGACTGACATTGTTGACTCAGAGAAAGAAAGATGAAGCTGAGGATGGTGCTGCACAATGCTGTAGTTGCATTCACAATGAGCTGTGCCAGCTTCTGGACCCACCATCTGAGTCCCCACTTATTCTCCACATACCCAACCAATCTTAGATTCTGTCTTCTTCTTTTCTCCCACCAAATGTTAAAGTCTCCACCCAAATCCTAGTCCCTGCTCTCCCCATGTCCCTTTTCCCAATACCCCCTCCTACATCCCTTCTGCATACCTGCCCATCTACTTCCTTCTCTGATATTCATTAACTCTGCCATTCCTCCTTCTTACCCCATGTTCATTCTTATGTCCCTCCCTCTCAACTGTTCCTGCTGTATGACCTTTTTTTCTTCCCTCCTATACAAAATATCTGTCTCCCTCTCCATCCTGACTCCCCAGCTTCTTTTTTCCCTTTCAGTCCTCCCCAAGCATCAGCTCCCTTCTAGTTCTAGCCCTTCCCAGTATCATCTCCCTTCCAGTCCCAGTGTTTCCATTTCCCAGCATCAGCCCTAGTCCTAGCCCCCCCAGAATCAGTCCTTCTCCTCCCAGCATCATCTCCCTTTCAGTCTCCCCATCTCCCACCATCAGCCCATTCCAGTCCTAGCCTCCCCCCGTATCAGTCCCCCTACAGTCCCAGTCCCATTCCCTCCCAGCATCATTTCCATTCCAATCCCAGGCTCCCCATCCCCCAGCATCATCCCATTTCTAGTTCTAGCCCTCCAGTATCAATCTTCCTCAAGTTCCATTCCCTCCTAGCATCAGCTCCCTTTCAGTCATTCTATCCCCCAACATCATCCCATTTCCAGTGGAGGAGTGGCCTAGTGGTTGGGGCAAGGTACTTCAGGCCGGAAGGTCGGGGGTTCAAATCCCACTAGAGGACAGCAACCTTGGGCCGGAAGGACTGGGGTTTCTAGTCCCATAGGTGCTCCTTGTGGTCTTGGGCAAGCCACTTAACCCTCCATAGCCCATGTTCCCTGTAAAATAGTTATCTCCAAGTTATAATGCCCTATTCAATGTAATTTCAGTTTGTTCGATGTAAACCGCACTGATGCAGAATAGTGCGGTATATAAGAGAATGTAATAAATAAATAAATAAAATAAAATACTAGCCCCCCAGTATCAGACCCCATCCATTCCTAGTCCTTCCCAGCATTATCTCCCTTTGAATAGCTGTCTCACCAACATCAACCCATTTCCTGTTCTAGCCCTCAGTCCTTTTACAGTATCAGCGACCTTCCCCCACCCCCACACACATAGCACCACACCATGAGAGTCACCACATGTGCCTGACCAGCTTCAGAGGGAGCCAGTGAATCCTGAAGCCTGGTGTCCTGCTTCACCTCTGTACAGCTGTGAGAATAAACAGTGAGGTTTTCCTTTACTCCTATGGCTTTGTTAAGTCGCAGGTACCGGCACCGCTGTTCCTTGAGGTTAAACAGAGCCACTTCCTGCTTCCTGCACAATACAGGAAGTGCCACCATTTAACTTCCTGGAACCCACGCCTGGATTGCATGTGAATATGCACATTCTTGTAACCATGCATTCTTGCACCCAGGTGTAATTTTATTAGAGGAACTTTGCATGAATTTGCTCCTATAGACATGCAAATAATCCTTTATAGAATTTCCCTACTCCTCCCCCCCCCCTCCAGGTTCTGTGGATATGGGAAGACATTTTGGTCAATTAAAAACTGGTAACAGAAATTTGCAAAAAAATGCTTTGGACTGTTCATATGTTTAGTTAAACTAGGAGGCGGATATGCATTGTGTAAATGAAAGACTCATCTTTCTAACATTATCACCAGGAGGTTTGTGTAAAACTGCCAGACTTACAAAAGAAGCAGATAAACAGCCTTTAAGGAAACATATGTTACTTGCCTTTTGATGTCTCCATAGAAGGAATAGGGCATCCCACCAAAACTCAGAGTTATCATCATTTCCATCTATATGAAGCAAGCTGATATGAATAGAAAACAGTCAAAATGGGAATCCAGTCCTAATGCCAGCATATAGAAATGTACAGAGAATAAAGCATTTTAGATGGACGTAGAAGAATTAGAATCCCTTTCTATGGCTGTGAGCCATTGTGATTCAGTTCATGACTTTAAACTGAATTATAGAATTCTGCTCTCATTGACATTCATATTAATATTGCATATAATATAAATAAATAAATAAATAAATAAATATATATAAATATATATATATATATATATATATATATATATATATATATATATATATATATATATATATATATAAATATATATATATATATATTCATACCCACATATTCAAACATATATACTATAATTCAATAATTGAGATGGAACAGTATTACTATTTGGCCCTTATGGCATATAACATGCACAGATTTTGTGTAGACATGGATGTTGATGGGATGCAAAGTGCCTGATATTCTGAGAAACATTTCCAGTATCATATACTGCTAATACCTCCCCCCCCCCCCCGCCCCCAACTTCATTTTAAAGGCACCTAGTACATTTGATTCTCTTGAGCGGGAAGACAAGATGGAAAGGAAGAAAGTCACTCTGCTTTTCTAAATGTCCTCATGCAGAATTGTGGATGTGCTATTTTGAGGATGCCTGAGCTGTAATAAATCATGGCATCTACCAATGACAGTTTCAAATGGACGTGTTTATTGAGACAGACAAGTACATCAGTAAGAGTGTTATTTACCTCAGGTGCTGACATACCAGCTGTTGGATTTAAACACCGACTTGGTGACTGCGACTGAAAACTATACCAGCATTCTAACAAGCATCTGTTCAGCACAACTGAATAGGGTAGGCACATGGATAGCATGGCTTAGCAGAAATAACACAGACCAGGGCTTCAAGCAGTCCCTTAAGAAGATTTAGCAAGTTACTGTAGGTTGGGGCACACAGAACTCTTACTGCCTTGACCACTTATGCCACTTCACTCCTTAATAAGGACTACACTCATTTCCATGATGGGATTATCTGCTAAAAAGAAATGCCATATGTTCAGAATTCTTTTTGTAAGAATTCAGTCCCAGTTCAAATTCTTGTACTGAAGAATTCAGTCAAAATTCTGTTGTTGTTTTTTTCTTCTGAAAATGCCTTGAAATAACATTTTAGATTGAAAAAGCAGATTTTCAACATTTTTTCTAGTTAAATGCAACCTGATATTCTGAATGTATCCAGTCATAAGGTACGTCTTATCTTGAAGTTAAGCAGACTGCTGATTAATAAATGCTTCTTACTACTGTGTATACCAACCATTTACGACATCTCTAAAATACGGTCAATGAACAAAGCCATTACAGCCACAATAACAGCTGTCATGCTCACCTATGAAATATGGTAATGGCCATGTTAATGAATGATAGTTAGCTGTTTAGGCATCCTGCTAGTGCAATAGGTGGTACACAGTTTATCATGTGATATTTACATCAGGAAAACGTGACACTTGGCCAGTGGTGTTAAGTGCAGATTGCATGAGGTAGAAAAGCCTATGATGAACAGAATGACTTATTTCATGAACGTGAAACTTCATGGTGCTCTGGATGCAGCAGCAGCAACAAAAAGAAGGAAGAGACAGATTATAAAGAGAGGAAGGCAAGAGAGGGGAAAAATAACAGTAGTAGAAGGACAGCTACGAGTAGAGGTGTCAGGAAGCATGATATAATAAGAACAAACCATCCTGCTGGAATTCTGTACACAATAGTTCAAAATTTTGCAATTTCTGTGATTTTTTTCTGCATTGAATTTTAAAGTAAGTATCACTTAAAAACAATGGGCCCGCTATTCAGTGGTGACGGCTAGCATTGCTAAAATGGCTGCACACTGCAGAACTTTAAACCCAAATATTCAATGCTGGAACCATATCTGGGCCCTGGTATTGAATATCTGAGCTGCCCAGATTGCCGTGAAACTTCAGCAGCCAAAGTTAAGCCAGCCCTTACTGCGTCTGACTTTCGGCGCTTAGTAAGAAGCAGACAGCAACTCAATATCATCCCAGAATACTTTGATGCTAACCAGTTAGCATCAAGGTGTGCAGCAGTGACGCTCGTGGATATTCAGTGCCACTAATCACTAGGGGGATTAACACGATTAGCAGGCCTATTAACCGTGTCAATCTCTTTGAATATCGGGCACAATATGCCTTGTTGTTTTGACAAAGCATGCAGGTCCCATTATTCCAAAGCAGTTACATGGTATAAAGACCCGTAAACCATGTAACTGCCTCTAAGCAGGATACTCATCAGCACTAATATGTTACAGGGTTAGTATTGGGGCATTCTGGGGGCGTTCCAAGGACAGTACCCAGGGATAACCAGTTATTGGTGATATTGAGCCACTGCCCAGTTATCCCTCAGCAGCGAATATTAGGTGCAGGAAAAGCTATCCTAACGTTTGCCACAGAGGCTAATCGGACAGTGTCTGAATGTTACCGGTGCCTGGTTAGCTCCTGACCATGCGGCGCTGTGAGGCAGACCTGAATATTCAATGTCGGTGGCCGGATATGGTCCTGGCATTGAATATCCGGGTTACCACTTCAGCGGTGACAGCTAAGTGCTGTACTTGCACTAGACACCGCCGCTGAATATCGGACTCACAGAATTTTGTATACTACAGACCATTTGACACAGTATTTTGAATCTTTGCAGTTCTCTGGTCATGCCATGTCTTGGTAAGTGGAACCAATGTTTCACGTGATGGCACTACATCCTAAAATGTTGATCTATTTCTCAAAATTTATTCCTAGGGATAACTGATGGTTCTCCCAGGTCTACCTGGCAAATAAGCTTTTATGGCTTTTTCTTCCAGGAACTTGTCTAAATCTCTTTTGAACTCTGCTATGTTCTTCTCCTGGAATATGTCCTCTGGTAAATGATTTCAGAGCTTAATTATGTGCTATGTGAAAGGGAATATATTATAGGGTGTGAAATACTTTTGTCCACTAAAGAAGAGCAGGACCTAGGCGTGGTTGTGTCTGATGATCTTAAAGTAGCTAAACAGGTATAAAAGGTGACAGCAAAAGCTAGACGGATGCTTGGGGCATATGGAGAGGAATGGCCAGCAGAAAAAAGGAGGTGATAGTGCTTCTGTATAAGTCTTTGGTGCGACCTCATTTGGAGTATAGTGTGCAATTCTGGAGACCGTACCTTCAAAAGGATATAAACAGTTTGGAGTCAGTACAGAGGGTGGCTACTAAAATGGTTAGTGGTTTTCATTATAAAGCATATGAGGACAGACTTAAGGATCTTAATATGTACACCTTAGAGGAAAGGGGGGGGTGGGTAGAGGTGATATGATTGAGATGTTTAAATACCTCCATGGCATAAATGCACAGGGGGAGAGCCTCTTTCTATTGAAAACAAGTTCTGCTATGAGGGGACATGGGATGAGGGTGAAAGGGGATTTTTTAAATTTATTATTTATTTATTTATTTACTTCTCTTATATACCGCGCTATTAAAATCAGTGCGGTTTACAATTGAACAAAAAACATACTGCTATGTCACACGACAATTGAGTTTTTACATTGAACATGGACGAGATAACCTGGAGGTAACAGGGGTAACTAATTACAGAGTAATTATTCATGGAGTATGGTGAGAAATTATATATATAGTATGGTGAGAAATTATACATATAGTATAGCTTGGTTTCAACATATTTATAAGAGGTTTAATCAATAAGATGTGTGATCAGTACCAATAATAAATAAGAGAGGGGATATGGTGGTAGAGCTAGTCATTTTCTTTATGGTGTTGGATTTTGGGTGGGGTGGAGTAGAGTGTAGGATGTGAGGATGGGTGGTTGTTTCTGGGATTGGATTCTGGGTAATGGATGAGGAAAAGGTGTTGTTTGAGGGCTTTTCTAAATGACAATAGGTCTGGGGTGGAACAGAGCTCAGTGGGGAGGGCATTCCAGGTCATGGGTGCAAATAGGGAGAAGGCTCTATTGGCAGTAGCCTTTTTGCACTTAGTTAGAATGTTGGGGATCTCTAGAGTGTTTGCTTGATTAGATCTCCTGATCCTGTTGAACGGCCGTCTTTGAATGAGTTTGCTGATGGGTGAGGTGATCTGGTTCCTTAGGGCTTTGAATGGTAGTACTAGGGACTTATACTGGATTCTAGCCTGAAGTGGAAGCCAGTGGAGATCCATCATGACTGGGGTTATATGTTTAGCTCTTGATGTACCTGCAAGTACCCTTGCTGTAGCATTCATTGCAAGGCGAAGAGGTCCTAGTGTTGACTGAGGGAGGCCATGAAGGATAATATTTGCAAAGTCTAGATGTGGGAGCACCAAGGCTTGGAAGATAGTTCGGTAGTCATTAAAGTCCAATAGTGGGCGCAGGTGACGTAATATCTGGACCTTATGGTAAATTGCTTTTGTGATGTTCTTCACATGTGTAAACATGTCGAGTTGTTGGTCAAGCGTGATGCCGAGATAGCGGATATTTGATTTTGCTATCAACTCAGTATTGTTTACTTTTAATGTGGGGGGTGGGGAGAAAATCTGGTTCTTGGTGAGGAATAAGACATCTGTTTTACTATGGTTGATCCTTAAATTTTGTGTTGTAAGCCATTGTGATACAGCTTCGAAGCAGCTTGATATAGGTGAAAAGTCAGGTTGATCAATCAGGAATGGTGAGTAGATTAGGACGTCGTCTGCGTAGACTAGGCACTGGATGTTGAAGGAGTGGATTAGGGTACAAATTGGTTGCATATATATGTTGAACATTAATGCAGATAGGGATGAACCCTGAGGTACACCTTGATTGAGAGGGAATGGGTCAGAAGTCATGGGACCTGTTCTGACTTGTTGCCATCTGTTAGATGCTATAGCTGAGCCTTGTATTCCTTTCTCCACAAGACGGAGTAACAGAGTTTCATGGTTGACTGAATCAAAGGCTGCAGCAATATCCATGAAAATGAGGACAAATCCCTGGTGGATGTTATCAAGTCCTGTAACTAGATCATTGAAGAGAGTTGTGAGGATGGTGTCGACACCATGAGCTTCTCTGAAGCCATGTTGAGATGGATCCAGTGGAGCTACATCGTCAATATGTTGTTGGATTTGTCGATTCAGAAGTGATATGCAGAAATATTTCTTTACAGAAAGAGTGGTGGATCCGTGGAATAGTCTCCCAGTGGAGGTGGTAGAGATGAGGACAGTATCTGAATTCAAAAAGCATGGGACAAACAAAGAGGATCTTTAAAGGAAAAAAGGGGACTGTTGTAGTTGTTGATATGGAAGGGCAGACTAGATAGGCCATGTGGTCTTTTTCTGTCGTCATTTTTCTATGTTTCTATGTTTCAATTATCTGCTCTTTAGTTTCATAGAATATTCTCTTTTTATTAGTGTTGTTTGGAAGATTAAATAATTGTTACCTATTTAACAGTACCACCATATTGATGACTTTATAAGCTTCTAACATATTTATTTATTTATTTATTTAGTATACATTTGTATACCGCTACTTCCAGCGATCAGCAGCGGTTTGATTACAGATTGGAAATTGTCAAATCATGACAGGAAATTTTTGAGGTATAAACACATTGATTAGACAGGAAAGCACAGCACACAGAGAACTATTTTACAGGGAACATGGGCTATGGAGGGTTAAGTGGCTTGCCCAAGACCACAAGGAGCACCTGTGGGACTAGAAACCCCAGTCCTTCCGGCCCAAGGTTGCTGTCCTCTAGTGGGATTTGAACCCCCGACCTTCCGGCCCGAAGTACCTTGCCCCAACCACTAGGCCACTCCTCCACATATCCCTTCTAATTCATCGTTTTTCCAGGCCGAAGAGCCCTAACTTGTAGATTTGTGCATTTTGGGCTTGTTTGGCCATTTGTTTGCATACCTGAAATTTAAGCCTGCATGCATATTGCTTGTGCATGCGTATATGGATAGTGTGCACATAAATTCCAAGGTATACACACATACAAGCAATTTACATGCTCACTAGGTACGCAATGCTGATGAAAAAAGAAAATTCACTTAATATGCAACGAAACAATGAAAATTTTGTTTGTGCATATGCCTACTAACCTGTTTACCTTTCTTCAAAAGGGATGTGTTCCCTCCCCTTTATAATTTCTGCTGCCCTTCTCTGAACCTTTTCTAGTTCTGCTCTCCCAGAGAAGTGCAGAAGCCAATTGTTGAGCCCTTTGTTTTTTACATCTAATAGTTCCAAGATAACCTACAAACTGTTCTTAAGGCACAGATTTGGATGGAATATGGCTTCCCTTCTTATCTTGGTTGGATGAACCAGTATGTTATCTTCTAGCAATTACTTTAGAAGTTTCATTCACAATTTTCACATAGAAAATCCAGCATTTACAAATGGAAATGGCATCCACATGTAAATACATTTTTTAGAAAGGTGCTAAATTTTACATGTTAATGAAATTGCAAGAGGGAGTATCGGGGAGTATTTAGGATATGGCCTAGGCAGGTCTAAAACCAACATATGTATTCCCCGTTTCATGTAGTGAATGCATCTTTTGATGAAAATTGCCAGGTCAGGATTTATAGCTGCTCCCTAGCATGCATTTTCTAAAAGTGCCCATTTCAGCAAGAGGGATTAAGGGGGTTATCCTCCTTAATCCTGTGTTGTTTATTTCCCCATCCAAATTTAAATGAACTAAATTTAGCAACTTCTGTAGTTAATTGGCAGCATCTATCTATCTATCTATCTATCTATCTATCTATCTATCTATCTATCTATCTCTATAGGTTTGCAAAATGGCCTACATGCACATGTATATATGTGTGTAAATTGCAAATAACCCACCCCAACATTCACCTCCAGGCAGTGCCATGCCATATGGTGGCAAGGAAGGCAGAGACCAACAGGTCATCCTGTGCTACTTTCTGGCACCTGGATGTGTGCACACACCATTCAGAGGTTTATGTCCCACTGTCCCAATCAGGCACACAGGTGCATGTGGATGTAGAAGTGGTATAACAGGTAATGTAGTGCTAGATGCCTTTGCAAATGATCAGTGAACAGTATCAAGGTGGTGGTTCCTGTGTGAGACATTGTCTGATATATACCTCCCTATATGTGCACATACTGTGGAGGAGTGGCCTAGTGGTGGGGCAAGGTACTTCAGGCTGGAAGGTTGGGGGTTCAAATCCCACTAGAGGACAGCAACCTTGGGTCAGAAGGACTGCGGTTTCTAGTCCCACAGGTGCTCCTTGTGGTCTTGGGCAAGCCACTTAACCCTCCATTGCCCATGTTCCCTGTAAAATAGTTATCTCCAAGTTATAATGCCCTGTTCAATGTAATTTCAATTTGTTCAATGTAAACTGCACTGATGCAGAATAGCACAGTATATAAGAGAATGTAAATAAATAAATACTGCATGGAGCAAAGGGTCCCTTGGCTAGCACTCTGCAAATGCAGCATGAGACAGGAGCAACATGCATGCAGGAAACTGTCAGAGTCCTGCCTGGGTCACCCGCTGAGTGAATGGATTGTACATCTACAAAGGCCAAACTTCCACCTGAGCCTAGTTTCCTATAGGCTGCTGCTGCACAGGTGGGAGGACACCATTGCCATGGATACAGCTGTTTTGGCAGATGCCATTTATTAGGCCTCACACCTGTGCACATTGGTGTGCCTGTGGCCTGGAGGCTGTCTCAGAGGTGAGGGTTGCAAGACACATACATGTGTCCTCACTACTCACTGCAGTCAAACCAGCAGATTTGGAAGCTGCACGACAGTGTTTTCTTGGGGGATAAGTATGGGGAACCGCTTTGGTGTTGGGCCATGTTGACAGTGTACCTAGGGTTGCATCACTGAATCACAGCTACAGGTTGCTACAACGTCCTTGGTACTAACCTTTGATATGTGATTGGTGTCTCACAAAGTATGTGGGGTTGCTGTAAAGCAGAACTGCAGAATGTTGTATGCACAGCCATTGCACCAGGGTAGCACATGCATGCACAGTGCATCGCTTAGGGTCATGCAACTCTGGTGACACAAACAGACACATGCGCCAAAAAAGGTGCTGGTTGACATTCCTACTTGCCCCATCAGCATCATTTGAGGATCTACCATTGTCAATGCCTGCACAGTGTACAGGCGCTAGTAACACACTTTGCTATGCTTGGGAGCTCTCAATGCCCACTCAGTATGCTGGTGCTATTGGTGTCCTCTGCCATCCAGCTGTGGGTGTTGCAGCTACTCAGTTTAGGCAAATGAGTGTGTGACTCTTGCTGAATGAAGTGTTTAGGGTTGTACATGCTAATCCATTCCTTGAAAGGTAGGATAAAGTTAACACACCTGGACCTATCATTCCTGCTCCACAAGCTGGTCTTGAACCTGTGATTCTTGTATACACTGACCCTGTGTTTGGAGCCATAGAGCAGGCATGTGAGCTTATGAGTCCATTGGTATATCTATGGACAGTGTCTGGATACATGCAGGCAGAGATCAGGGTGTTTTTCTGTCTGCTTGGATCTCTGCAGACTCCCTGCCATACTTGTCTGACAAGGTCTGTCATGCCACTGTAGGTGAGAGACATCCTGTTAGGTTGGTTTGCGGAACTGCATGCATTGATGTGCTGCTGATTGAATTGACATACATGTCTTACAAGTGGAATCTGTCCTGCCTGAGGGACAGGGCATGATACATGACCACACAAATGCATGATCCTGGGTAACCTAGCAATATGAGCAATATAACCATTTCATGGAGTGTGCTTCTAGGCCACTCCTTCTATGTTCCCATAGTTGACAGGCCACAATGAGTCATTTGAACACCCATGTGGCACAGTTGGATGTGACATCTATATGAGTGTTGTTAGGCCAGTGTTATCGGTGCTTTCCATGGGGTTAAACGCTCATGGGCATCGATAACAAATGTTAAGGTTCACTTGCTCCCTTACCACCCTTTGGTAAACATGCCCCTTAATGTTTCTAAAATGTACACTTGGGTTTTGTAAGGTCCTCTGCCCGAGGCAAACTCAGTCATTAACTATCAGGTGAAAGTTTGGCAGAAGCTCCTGCAACCTAGGGCTACAATAAGACAGAGATCTATGCATAGAAATGCCATTTATAAAATGTCCCAGATGATACGCTTGTAAAGGTATACATAAGAACATAAGATATGCCATACTGGGTCAGGCCAAGGTCCATCAAGCCCAGTATCCTGTTTCCAACAGTGGCCAATCTACGTCACAAGTACCTAGCAGTCTCCCCAAAAGACACAGGTTCCTCAATGCTAGTATTGGGTCAAGCAGAGATATCCTGGGTCCCATTTAATAATGGTTTATGGACCTTTCCTCCAGGAACTTGTCCAAACCTCTTTTAAATTCAGCTACATAACAGCTTTTACTACATCCTCCGGAAAAAAAATTCCAGAGTTTGATTATACATTAAGTGAAAAAATATTTTCTCTTATTAGTCTTAAATAGGTTACCTTGCAGCTTCATTGCATGATTTCTAGTCTTTTTATATTCCAATGACGTAAATAATCGATCTACGTTTACCCGTTCCACTGCATTTGTTAATTTATAGACCTCTATTATATCTCCCCTCAGCCATCTCTTTTCCAGGCTGAAGAGCCCTAAGCTTTTTAGCCTCTCTTCATAGGAGTATCCTTCCATCCCCTTTACCATTTTGGTGGCTCTTCTCTGTACCTTTTCTAATAATGCTATATCCTTTTTAAGATACAGTGACCAGAATTGCACAAACGATACAGAGGCATTATAATATCCTTTGTTTTATTTTCCATTCCTTTCCTTCTGATACCTAGCATTCTATTTGCTCTCTTGGCTGGCACTGCACACTGGGCGGAGGGTTTAAACATGTTATCCAGAATGACACCTACATCTTTTTCCTGGGTTGTGGTTCCCAATGTGCAACCTTGCATTGTGTAACCATAGTTTGGGTTGTTCTTTTCTAGGTGCATAACTTTACATTTCTCCACATTAAATTTCATCTGCCATTTGGATGCCCAGTTTTCCAATTTATCAAGATCCTCTTGCAATTTTCCACAATCTTCATGGGTTTTAACAACTTTAAATAGTTTTGTGTCATCTGCAAATTTGATAGCCTCACTCGTTATTCCCTTTTCCAGGTCATTTATGAATATATCAAAAAGCAGCGTACCTAGCACAGATCCCTGCGGTACTCCACTATTCACCTTTTTCTATTGGGAAAATTGGCCATTTAGCCTTACCCTCTGCTTTCTATCTTTTAACCAGTCTGTATGCACACAGATTTATCTGAACTCAGCAGAGATATTGCCTGGTGGTTTAGTGTGTACATGCATAGTTTATAAGCTATGCACCTATACAAGCAAAACAAGCTGGAATATCAGTGCATATTAAATATCAAGTATGGGTGAATTTACCATTTATGGGGTAATTTTCAAAAGGAAAATATGTGCTTACTTTCCATTTGAAAACTAGTATAACTCATGTCCATACTTGCTGCACAAATTAGGCAGCCTGATATAAAATTACCTCTTAAAATGGATTTTCCTCTCTCACCAGGGAGTACTTTGCTGAAAATCAATATTAACTTTAGCAAAAACAAAAAGATGATGATGGCCTCTCATGTAAATGATGATGAATGAGTTTTCAATAAATCCCTTTAACTATGCTTATTTATGTGTTCTGTGATGTGATATGACTAATCCGTCACCCACAAGTGAAATCACAGATGGCGAGATGAAACTCATGCTTAATAAAGTTGCAGCGGTATCTTTTCTTCTTTCATTACTTGAGGTCATAACCTAATCATGGTTTTCCAGACTTCAAGCACTTCAGCAGTTTGTTTCTGACCAATAAAAGGTCAATGACATCACAAAGATATTGTGACACGCTCAATCCAAACCTTCATGATAACAGCTTCGGCTTCCTTTTTGATTGACTCTGGAAGCAGTCTAAATTTTGGAAAAACATCTTTAGCATCCTAATGCACAGTTGCCAAGTTACCCAGTTCCAGGAGTGAGATTTTTTGCCAATGGTATTTGTAGTCCCTGATTTTACCCATGGGAATCAGTGCTTCTGTTCTCATATTACATCAGAATGAGATTGTCAGAAATCCATGACTGACTTAAAATCTCCCTCTTGGAACTACATAACTTGACAGCTCTGCTAATGGCAATGCATGGGCCGGAAGGACTGGGGTTTCTAGTCCCATAGGTGCTTCTTGTGGTCTTGGGCAAGCCACTTAACCCTCTATAGTCCATGTTCCCTGTAAATTAGTTATCTCCAAGTTATAATACCCTGTTCAATGTAATTTCAGTTTGTTCAATGTAAACCGCACTGTTGCAGAATAGCGCAGTATATAAGAAAATGTAAATAAATAAATAAAAATAAATAAATAAATGTCCACCTAATTTGAGGAAAGCCAAACAAAGCATTTATGCTTGATGTGCAGAGTAGTTTATTGGTTAGAGCAACTGTTTCATATCCAGAAAATCAAAGGTTTAGTCCCCATTGGTGGCCTTGGGCAAGTCACTTTACCTGCCATTGGAAGAAAAGAACTGGCAAACTAGTTCTGGTGGTACATTACTAAGAAAACCCAAAGGCAGCTGGGCCCCAGGAATCAGCACTGCCTTAAAGTCAGCAAAAAATAAATGATGCATAGAGAATTTTGCATTTTTATCTTCCCGTGATCGTAGAAAAACTTTATTAAAAAGGAGATCATAATATTTCATAAAATTAAGTGAGGGAAAAGATTTCCATAACTGGTGCATACCTATATCTATGATCAGGTATTAAAGCTGGTCAGTGTTTCCACAGCTTGGTAGCTGTAAATCTATGTGATATTTTTTCTTTGAAAACTACATGCAAATATACTTTCACTGAAAAATGGAGCAAAGTCTGGGGACAGAAAATACGTACCAGTGGATTTTGCACCTATTCTTAGAAATTACCCCTAAAAGATACAAAGCCCACTCCTTTAATAAACCCAGTCTAAGTAATCAAAACCAGGGGTAGCACTTCATCGGGAGGTGAAAAATTGCAAGAGGACCTTGATAAATTGGAAGACTAGATGTTCAAATGGCAGATAAAATTTAATGTGGACAAGTGCAAAGTTATGCACCTCGGAAAGAACAACCCAAACTATGTTTACACGATGCAAGGTTCCATATTAGGAACCACCAGCCAGGGAAATGATTTAGGCGTCATCGTGGATAACATGATGAACCCCTCTGCCCGGTGTGCAACAGCGGCCAAGAAAACAAATAGAATGCTAGGAATCATAAGTAAAGGAATGGAGAATAAAGCAAAGGATATTATAATGCCTTTGTATCATTCCATAGTGTGACCGCACCTTGAATATTGTGTGCAATTCTGGTTGCCATATCTTAAAAAGGATATAGCATTATTAGAAAAGGTACAGAGAAGAGCCACCAAAATGGTGAAAGGGATGGAAGGATACCCCTATGAAGAGAGGCTAAAAAGGTTAGACATCTTCAGCCTGGAAAAGAGACGGATGAGATATGATAGAGTTCTATAAATTAATGAATGGAGTGGAATGGGTAAACATAGATTGATTGTTTACACCATGAAAATATAGAAAGATTAGGGGACATGCAATGAACTACAGTGCAACCTACTTAAGACTAATAAGAGAAAATATGTTTTCACACAACGTGTAATCAAACTCTGGAATTTGTTACTGGAGGATGTAGTAAAAGCTGTTAGTGTAGCTGGATTTAAAAAAGGTTTTGAAAAGTTCCTGGAGGAAAAGTCCATAAACCATTGGGGACAAGGGAAAATCCACTGCTTGCTCAAATACAAGCATTATGGAACCTGTGTCCTTTGGGGAAACTGCTTGGTACTTGTGACCTAGATTGGCCACTGTTGGAAACAGGATACTGGGCTTGATGGACCTTGGTCTGCCCAGTATGGCATATCTTATGTTCTTGGAGAAAACACTTCATGCTATGGCAGAAGAGCGGGGAGGGCATTCAGGGTTACAACAAAAGAGGATAATTGAAATCTATTACCCCCTCAAAGTGGTGTGTCTGACTGATATGAAATCCCAGAGCAGTAGGAATGTGTCTCTTCATTACCATCACTTTTCTACCAGTAATTAATTCCCCAGAACCATTTGGTATTTCTGATGGATTTTAACAAACACATTATACTGTCATGTTTCTATTATTTCAAGTTCCTATTTTTAGCTGTTTTGTGTTTCATAGGTGAAGCTGTTGAAGGAAAAGAGATATTAAGTGTTTTCAGAAATGAATATACTGCTGGCTTTCACTGACCTTCAAATTATATCTTACACTTGTCATGAACAAAGTTGCTCAATGTTCTGGACAGCAGGCTTTGTCCCACATCCTTAACCTGATCAAAAGTGAAATAAAAAATCAGCCAAGCTTAAATTCTTTTAACCCCCAGGAGTAAAGGTTCTTTAAAAAAAAGAAAAAAGCCCTTCTGGTAGCATTCAGATATTTGACAAGGGAGGATCTACATCCGTCCACATAAAGAGTAAGAAGAGAGAAGTGAACAATGCTACTCAATTTGTATTCATTACCGAGCCTCTGCTAGAGCACTGAAGGCAATGAATATGCTCCTTTGTTTCACTACACATGTTTTTAGAGTAGTCACAGAGAGGCATTTTGGAAGTGACATTGCATCTAAAAATAAATACTCATTTTAAAATTGTTTCCGTGTTGCTTCTTTGTTTCCGAAATGTTATTGGATGTACCATTAACCTTAATTGTTTTGGTAGAGAATGCCAAAGCACTGGGACAGTCAACACAAATTAATGTAACAGTTACGAAATACAGTATTTTTGTTTTAAATTGTGAATGCTGTGGCTTTGAAGCTGTATTTATCTACTGATAATTTTCATACAGTTCTCCAAACAATGGTAATGTCACAATTCGATTGTTGCAATAGATTGTGTGTAGGTCTACCAACATCTGCTTTGCAGCTCTCAAATAGTTCAGAATGCTGCAGAGGGGCTTGGAGGAATGCCCATTGCAGACCTGTTCTTTTTTTAATTTGCATTGGCTAATGGTCATTTGGAGGAATCCTTTAAAAATAATAGTTTTTGTTCCTAGGACTTTCAGCGGTAAAGCCCCCTTTGAGTATTATATACCAACATCCCTGAACATTTATCAGCCATCTCCATCATTAGCATTAAAAGGCTCAGGATTTCTAGACTTTCCAACTCATCATCAGATTCATCTAATGCAGGGGCTCCCAACCCAGTCTTTGGAACACACATAGCCAGTCATGTTTTCAGGATAATTGTATGCACTGCTTCAATTGTATGCAAATCTCTCTCATACATACAGTATTTATGGTTATCCTGAAAACCTGACTAGGTAGGTGTGTCCTGAGGACTGGGTTGAGAACCCCTGATTTAATGGAAAATTCATGCCTGAATCTTTATGGTGGATGGCCCCTTTTTTTTTTTTTTTTTAATTCTCTACCAAAATAATTTAGATTAAAAAAAATCTCTGGATGTACAAATTTAACAGTTAAAACCTTTTTTATTTCAGCAGGCTTTCCTTAATTGGTAGTGGAATATTTAGAATGTATTTGGTTATAGAACTACGTACTGTATGTGAGTGACTACTGGGGTTAGCTGTATTTATTGTGCCATCTGTAATGGGTAATTGGCAGTATGATTTATTTGCTGTGATGTTGAGTATACATTACTCAGCTGTGTAGTTAATAGTGTATTGTCTGTTTTTATTGTGCTGATTTTATGATGAATGGTTTAATTTAAAATATGCACTAATTGTATTTTATGCTAATGTGTTTGGATAGTATGGGATATACATATTGTGATGAGGAAGATTCATTCTCTGCCCTAAAAACACAGGATTCAGTGAATTCTAGCCTAGAAGCTGACAGGCAGGCAAGCCATGTGAGCAGTAGTTGTCAGGGGCAACATAAACAAACCCAGCCACGGGGTTTGCAAACACGCCCAGCTGAAAAACATTCCCCAGTTCCTAATAGCTTTCACCTGGATAGAGGAAGGGCTATTAGCCACTATAAGAGTCACGCAGGAAATACAGAGTTAGTTCCAGTTCCAGGTTCTTACCCTGGAGGAGATTCAGCGTTATTTTCTTACCCAGGAGGAGTTTCAGCTTCAGAGTCTGACCCAGGAGGTGATTCAGATTCAGAACCAGGAAGAGTTCAGGAACCAGGAAAAGTTCAACCCAGAAGCTACCCAGAATACCTCAGGAGAAAGCAGCTAGGAGCAGTGAGGTCAGAGAGCAGCTGTGAGTGTTCTGCTGAAGTAAAGCCATTTGAAACTCAGAGGCAACGTTCTAGCTGGAGTGAATGGAAGCCTAAGAAACCCAAACAGTATGTATCTGAAAGCTGTAACCTTGAGAGTGATTCTAGCAGAGAGCTAAGAGAATATACTGACAGTAGAAATACCTACAGGGTTAAAACTGAAAAGCCTCGTGTGAGAAATCCTAGGTGGGGGCAGGGCTGTAACACCCAGCCGAGGGATTTATCTGGAGAGCTGAAGAGAGAGCAGTTAAAAGTCCCTGAAAGAGAAAGGTATGCCATTGAAGATATTTGCATGACAGAGGAAGAGGTATTAGAAGTTCCTAAACCTCAAAGAAAGCCACGCAGAGCTAAACCTTGTGCTGATAAGAGAGAGGAATACTTTTACTCGGTGCCAAAGCCTGAAGCTAGAGCCAACAAATATCCCAAAGGTAGAAACACCTATAAGAAGTTGGATTCTAGAAACCCTGAATGGTGGCTTCCTTCTCTCCCAGACACAGAGAAGTACAGCAGCAGCTATTCCAGCCCTAGAGGGAGCTGGCCAGATAGGCTCTGTGAAGAGACGCTGCAAGGTAACTTGCAGACATTTTGTAGCCAGGAAAACTCAGGTCTTTCTGAGAACCTGCATGAATCCATGATCACTGATAGCCTCAGTGAATGCTCATTCGGAGACCCGATGGACTGTACATTAACATTCTCTGATAGAATAACCTCTCTTTGTTAGATAGAGGCTGTATAGTGCTGGAAGCTAACACTATATGTGAAGAGTGCCTGTTTGTACAGAGAGGAGCTGTGTGCTGAGTTTTCATATGCTTTACAATTACCTTTACTTTAAGAAGCAAGAAGAAGCTTTTCTGTTTCCTTTATATTATACCAGAAAGTATGGTTTATGTGTCCTAAGTTTGCTGTGTTATATATCTGGAGAATCCGACCCCGGGAGGGGAAATAAATCCTAATTTACCTTATCATTCGTGTCTACAACTACTTTATTTTCATTAACCACCATCAGAACCAGACCTGCTAGCCCTAGGCGGCAGCCTGCCCACCTGGTGGTGACAATATTCATAAATAGTTTCCTGTTGTGAGATGTCACATGTCTGAACTGAGGATACCCTTTTAAGGCTCTCTTACAGAGTCGTCAAGCAGCTCAATTAGGTTACCAGTCCTGATTTTGAACTTACATCCCAAAAGCAGTAAAGTATCCATAGTGCTTGATTGTACCCATTGACATCAAAGCTGCTGAGTTCATAATGTGCCAGGATAGGGTTGCCTGAAATCCAAGACAAGCCTAAAATCTCCCTTAAGCTGGGTAAACGCTATCTTCTAATCTCTCATTCTCTGTATGTATGTACAGTTGTGGTCAACAATATCGATACTCTTGCAGTTCAGTCCCTTAATGTCCAATATCTCCTAAAAGAAAGTGGCCAGTGAAATGGATTTGGGCTATATATGCATACATCAACCATTTACTCCTTCCTTCTCCATCACGCGCCCATTTGCAATTCACTCATCATTCTGCTTTTTTCTTCCTGGGCCCTTCCCTTTGGAACTCCCTCCCCACCACCCTCCATTTGGAATTGTCCTTCCCCAGATTTAAGACTCTCCTAAAAACTCTTCTCTTTTGCTCTGCATTCAACTCTCTCTCTCCCCCCCCCCCCCACCAATGCCTGATCTCTTCATTGTGTATGACTGTGTTGTTCTTTGCTATCCAATATTGTAGTTCTTTTCATTTCTGGCTTTAGCCATCTCTGTATGTTTTATTAATCAAACACCGTCCTGGTGTTATGAATGAGTGGTATATCAAGCAATCAAATAAACATAAACATATTTGACACATAAAAGAATCAAATAAAACAAGACCAAATAAAAAAGGAAATTGTAGAAAATAGTAAAACTGGGACATCGCCAGGACATGATTATTGACACCATTATAAACAACTCAAATCAGTCTGAACAAAAGAACCACATTTCCTTTGCAGTAAAATTAGATGCACCTGTGATAAATTGTCAGCACTCACGTGACTTGAATCAACTAATGAATGATGGCTGTAATGTTTAAAATAGCCACATTTACTCCCTAATCCATTTTCACAATGATGAAGACAAGAGAGCTGACTGAGACCATCAGAAAAGTCATTATCACCAAATATAAAACTTCAAAGGGGTACAAGGCCATCTCCAATGACCTTGGGATTCCTGTGTCTGCAGTTCACAATGCTATTAAGAAGTTTTCTGCTTGTGTAACTGTCAAGAACCTCCCAGGACATGGTGAGAAGAGGAAAATCAATCTAAATCTTTGAAGTTGGGCTTCCACAGGTGGTTCCTTGGACGGAGCTTTCTGTGTCTTCCCAGGATACTCATGTGGCTTCAGTAACTTTAATGGACATTTGGCATGTAGTCAAGAGCGTCAAACAGATGCTGGTGGATACCATTCCTCAGTTATGCACATAGGTTCACTAAAGATGGTGTTACTAAGTTCGAGAATCTAGATGTTAATTTCACGACCCTGGACTCTTGTACTGAAATAATAGATATCAACTCCAACCCTGGCCCCCCTAGACTTTTTCACACTCCAAGAAGAGATCTTCACGCAACACCTCTAATCTTATTCATATCCCTCTCCTTTCCCCTTCCATTCTCTTTTTCTCATGTGCCTTGTGGAATGCACACTCCATCTCTAATAAACTTGCTTTTACTCATAATCTCTTTATCTCTAATGCTCTCCATCTTCTTGCTCTAACTGAGACCTCGCTTCTCCCAGAAGATACTGCATCTATGGCTGCGCTCTGTCATGAGGGCTATCAGTTCACCCATATGCCTCGTCCCACTTGCCGTGGTGGTAGTGTTGGGCTTTTACTTTCTCCCCCCTGCCAATTCCAACCCATGCTGCTGCCTCAGTCTCACTCCTTTCCCTCTTTTGAGGTCCACTCCATCCACCGTTTCACTCCACTACCTCTCTGGGTAGCTGTTATTTATCGACCTTCTGATAAGTCTACTACCTTTCTCACTGACTTTGACTTGTGGCTTTCCTTCTTTCTGGATTCCTCTTCCCCCACTCTTATTCTTGGGGATTTTAACATTCATATTAATAACCCCTCTGATCCTTATGCTTTAAAGCTCCTCTCCCTTTCTTCCTCGTTTGACCTCCAGCTTTGCTCTACTGCCCACACTCACCAGCATGGCCACTGCCTTGTCCTGGTATTTTTCTCTGCTTACCCTCAAACCTCTGTAGCTCAATTCTTCCCTTATCTGACCATCACCTTTTAAGCTTCACTCTTCATCAGCTGAACCTCGTCCTGTCTCCTCCAACCTATTTATAAATCTTCATGCAATTGATCCTCTGGTTCTTTCTTCTACTATTTCTTCATCTCTGTCCTCCACTCTGTCATCTAAGTCTTTTGACAAGGCAGTAGCTTCCTATAAAGCTGCACTCTCCACTGCTCTGGATGCTCCCGCTCTGCCCATGCCACGTCCTGTGAGGTGTACTGCATCCCAGCCCTGGCTTTCATCCACTACCTGCTATCTACGTTCCTGTGCCCATTCTGCAGAGTGTGACTGGCTCAAATCCAGCTCCCTTGCAGACTTTATACACTTCAAATTTATGCTTGTCTCTTTCCAGTTAGCATAGCTCTTGTCAAACAAAACTATTATGTCCATGTGACTAACTTTCTTGCCTCTGAACCTCACCATCTCTTTACTGCTCTCAGCTCTCTCCTCAAAGTGCCTCCGCCTCCGGCCCCTACCTCCCTCTCTGCCCAAACCCTGACTGACTATTTCCATGAGAAAATCCACAAGATCACCCTCCAATTCCCCACAAAGTCAGGTACTTCCCCTCCTTCACAAACTCCTCCTCTTCACTCCCAACTTTCCCCTTCTACCTCTGCTACCCTCTCGTCCTTTCCTGTGATCTCTGAAAAGGAAACTGCACACCTTCTTTCTTCCTCTAAACTCACCACCTGCTCCTCTGATCCTATCCCCACCCATCTCCTAAGCCCTATCTCCTCCACTGTTGTCCTTTCCATCTCTCTTATTCTCAACCTATCGCTCTCCACTGCAACTGTCCCTGCAGCCTTCAAGCATGCTGTAGTTACACCTCTCCTGAAAAAACCCTCACTTGATCCCACCTGTCCTTCTAATTATCGACCCATCTTCCTCCTCCCCTTCATTTCTAAACTACTTGAATGTGCGGTTCACCACCGCTGCCTTGATTTCCACTCCTCTCATGCCCTCCTGGATCCTTTACGATCTTCCTTTCATCCTTTACACTCTACTGAAACAGCTCTTGCCAAAGTCTCCAGTGACTTGTTCCTGGCAAAATCCAAGGGCCTTTTCTCTGTTCTCATCCTTCTTGACCTCTCTGCTGCTTTTGACACTGTTGACCACAACCTTCTCCTCGATACCCTATCCTCACTTGGTTTTAAGGGCTCTGTACTATCCTGGTTCTCTTCCTATCTCTCCCATCTTTTTTTCATTGTTAGTTCTCGTGGCTATCCTGCTCTCAGTTGGTATACCCTGAGGATCTATCTTGGGTCAGCTCCTTTTCTCTCTATATACACAGGTCCTTGGTGCACTCATCTCTTCTCATGCCTTTCAGTACCATTTTTATGCCAATGACTCCCAGATCTACCTCTCTACACCTGAAATCTCTCCAGCAATCCAGACCCGAACCTCTGCCTGCCTTTCTGATATTGTTGCTTGGATGTCTCACCGCCGCTTGAAATTGAACATGGCCAAGACTGAGCTTCTTATCTTTCCCCCTAAAACCTCCTCTCCTTTCTCAGTCTCTGTGGATAACACTCTACTCCTTCCTGTTTCCTTGGCTCAAAACCTTGGGGCTGTCTTTGACTCCTCTCTCTCTTTCTCCACACACATACATCTGATAGCTAAGACCTGCCATTTCTTTCTCTATAATATCAACAAAATCTGCCCATTCCTTTCTGAACACACTACTAAGATGCTTATCCACTCCTTAATCACCTCCCATCTTGACTACTGTAACCTACTCCTTGCTGGTATCTCTTTGAATCATCTCTCTCCCCTTCAATCTGTTCAACGCTCTACTGCGTGGCTAATCTTCCGCCAGTCTCATCATGCCCATATTACCCCTCTTTTCAAGTCACTTCATTGACTCCCTATCTGTTTCTGCAGCTAGTTCAAACTTCTCCTTTAGACCTATAAATGCATTCACTCTGCAGCTCCTCACAACCTTTCTTCTCTTATCTCTCCTTACACCCCTCCCCCCTCAGGAACTCCGCTCTTCTGGCAAATTGCTTTTATCTGTGCCCTTCTCTTCCATTGCTAACTCCAGACTTTGCTCCCTTCACCTTGCTGCACCTTACGCTTGGAACAAGCAACCTGTGTCTGTACGCCAGGCACCTTCTCTGACCCTTTTCAAATCCTGGCTGAAAAGTCACCTCTTCGCTGCTGCTTTTGGATTTGATTCACTTGATCTCCTTGTTTCTTTACCTTTCCCCCTTGTTTTATCCCTGTCTACAGCTTCTGTGTTGTCTGTCTTGTCTAGATTGTAAGCTCTGATGAGCAGGGTCTGTCTCTTATATGTCTGTGCAGCACTGCGTATGACTTGTAGCACTATACAAATACTCAGTAGTAATAGTAGTAGTAGTAGTAGTAGTAGTAATAGATGCTCAAGTTAGGATCCTTCAGTTTTTGCAAGTATCCTTTGTTAAGGATAGTTTGCTTTTATATCAGAAAGTTGAAACACTTGAAGACATGGCCAGGAATAAGACTTTACGTATACTTAATTTTCCTTGCATTCATTTGTTGTTCCCTCAGATTCTTTTGCATAAATATTTGAAGGAGGTATTGCCCTTGCCTAAAGCTGATACTATTGTTTTTGTGAAATGGTTTTATGTCCCCTCAACGATTATGCAGGAGAATCCGTCTGATGGTGAGTTAGATGTTCTGGTGGAAGGGCAATCTTTGAACCTCACGGCTTTTCTTGAGGATTCTCAGGATGTCATTTCATCCAGAGCTACTCTCCTTGTCACCTTTGTTTCTGAGGAGGACAAAATTGCTATCCTAAAGGATTGGGTTGAGAAACCCTGTTCTATACCATTTACATCAGATTCTTTTCAAAGTCCTTCCTTACAAATTGGATTTTGAAGATGTCAGATTAGAATACTACAAAATAGATATACTTTTAGCATTCAGTTTATGAATAGCTTTCAGACCATGCCATAGCAAATGTATAACTCCATGGATAATAGGCTGTTTTGATATCACAGTAAGAAATCCTATAGGACAATAGGGGGCAAATGTAATGAAGCTAGAGCTAAAACTGTTTTAATGTATAACTGAAAATCTTTGCATGCATGTTAAAACCAGACTTAATAGTGGCATCTGTTAGTGGCTACAGCAATGCCAACAACAAGGTTTTCATGACTGTCCTGCTGATGAAGACAGAATATTCTCTGGAATGGTAAGGATTCATTCCAGAGGATTGGTAGAGAATGAGGATTCCAGCCATGGTAGGGTTTGCCCTTGGGTGAGTCTAGAAGCTTCGGTGGGTCCAGATACCTAATGGTGTTGTGAGATGGTTGGATGCTTAGGGCCCGATTCTGTCCCATGAATAGCGGGGATGTCCATCCCCACTATTCGTGCCCTCCCTGCCAGATTCTAACCTCCCTGCTGGTTGTACGGGGAGGTTAGATGGGGTGGGGAAGGGGTGGGGAAGGGGGCAGAGTTAGAGCTGGCGGAGGACAGTTGCCAGCCCTGGACGTACAGGGCTGATTCTAATGTCGGCCCTATACATCCAGGGCCAGCAGCTTGTGCAGGAAAGTTATTCTACCTCTGAGGTGGAATAACTTTCCTGGACATTTATTTTTGGTGGGCCCAGATCATGGATGGGGCAGGGGGTGGGGGGGCTGGATCGGGGGTTGGGCTGCTGGGAAAGCCTTTGTTGCACCGATGGCTGGGATTGAGGCTTTACAATGGAGCTGCGGTGCCATGGTAACTAGACGCCATGACGCCGCAGCTCCATTGTAAAGCCCTGACTGAGTTGGTCAGGCTTTCCCTATATGTGCAGACTGGGCTGAATCACAGTCCCAGCCTGCATGAACAGGGCTGTTCACGATTCTGGTCCCGTGGGGCTAGACGTGCCTCACAGGATCAGAATCGCTACCTCCCTCTGTACGCCCAGTTCAAACCGGATGTACAGATGGAATGAGCCTGTTAGTCATTTGGAATGGGCATTCAGGATGTGCCAGGGGGAGAGGGTACCAATAGAACAACGAGGTTCAATGTGTCAGGGGAGTATTTGTGATGGTCCATGGAGATTTTGATGTGTGAGGGGGATATGGGTGATGATGCAATGGGTAGTTATTCATGCCATTTTTAATCTTGATAAGGAGGTGAGGGGTTGAAATCCCCCTGCTACTACTTTTATTACTGGTCATTTATATTGTGCTCCAAGTTGTATGTAATATTGTGCAGACACAAATGAAAGACAGTCAATTTTTCCTCTACTGTTTCTTTATCTTTGGCCAGTTAGTATGGAGTAATTTGAGAAAGGAGGAGTGCACAATGAAAATGTAATACCTTGCCCAAGACAGTTAAATTTTAGATACCAATAAGCCCATGATAATTAGAGTATGAGATTAGCATTTACTTGTCATCTCTGGATGGAGATACTAATTTTAACATGCTATTACTCAATATCTCCTCATACCATTCTAAAGTGTACCATAAGACCTTATGAAATAACATATCCATTTCTAGCACATAGACAAGACATTTAGGGGTATGTTTACTAAACTGCGGTAACGTTACAGACCGCGCATTATGTAACGTTAACGCTTGTTAGGTAACGTTAACACTCGGTATGTAACGTTAACGCGCGATAATGTTGCTTAACGATCGTTAACGTTCCCGGTCACGGTAAACACCGCAGAGGGTGGAGAGAGGGCGGGGGAAGGGGGTCAATGGGTGGGGAGTGGGCGGGAGAGGCTCCCTGCACACTAATGCGCTGTACTGAAGAGCTGAATCCTACTACAAATGAAAACCTGCCGTTAGATGCACATTTGCAGGAGAGAGAAACCATTTCAGTGTCAGCAATGTATAGAAACATAGAAACATAGAAACATGATGACAGAAAAAGACCACATGGCCTATCTAGTCTGTCCTTCCATAACAACAACTACAACAGTCCACTTTTTACCTTTAGAGATCCTCTGTGTTGGTCCCATGCTTTTTTGAATTCAGTTACTGTCCTCATCTCTACCACCTCCACTGGGAGACTATTCCATGGATCCACTACTCTTTCTGTAAAGAAATATTTCCGCATATCACTCCTGAATTTATCTCCCTTCACCCTCATCCATTGTCCCCTCGTAACAGAACTTGCTTTCAAATGAAAGAGGCTCTCTCCCTGAACATTTATGCCACGGAGGTATTTAAACATCTCAATCATATCACCTCTATCCCGCCTTTCCTCTAAGGTGTACATATTAAGATCCTTAAGTCTGTCCTCATATGCTTTATAATGAAGCTCATGTGTATATTTTTTAAAGCAAGGTTACTTTCATTTTTGCTGTTTTAGGGGAACTTTCCTTGAGCACAGTAGGTTGCTGAACTCCAGTAACCTCCTCAGGTTTAGAAACTGCTAACACCTAATCAGGTGTTAGTTCCCTCCCTACCCACCCCGACTCCCATCCACCTCTAGTGAGAAGTCTTGCTTTATAGGGCACCTCCCCCTTTAACAAATCACAGTGAATTGGACCAGCACATTTGTATATAAATAAAGAGATTTAACTGCTTTTTCTCTGAAAGGACAGCTGTGAAACCGGCTGGTACTTGGTAGATCTCTCTCTTTTGCTTTAACAGATACCTAAGCTCCACGAACAGAACAATGGCTGCGAAAAATCGTATTGCTAAAGCTGTTGCCTCCGTTACAGCTTCTGCCTCGGTCCAGTCAGAGGTCCTAATGCCTGTTGAAGGACTGGTTCCATGTGCAGGGTGCCTGCATGCTGAAGCTCTGAGGAAACAAGTGGAGGAACTCAGAGAGGAGGTGGCGAGGCTGAGGAGCATTCAAGACAGTGAGAAGTACATTGATGAGATGCTTCTTGCAGCAACCAGGCTCTCCAGCACAGGAGAAGATGGGTGCCAACAGAATGTCGATGGTTGGACACAAGTCACCAGGGCCTGAAAAATCACCAATCCAACTTCTCCAGCCCTTGAATTGAAGAACCATTATGCAGCCCTGGAAGTGGAGGAGGTGAAAGCATCCCTGGAAAGGGAAGAACCAGAGTTCAAGTACCCCAAAGTTGCGGAATCAGTGACCAGAAGGAAACGAAGGGTAGTGGTGGTTGGAGACTCTCTTCTGAGGGGTACTGAGGCGTCCATCTGCCGACCAGACTTGATGTCCAGAGAGGTATGCTGTCTGCCTGGTGCCAAAATCCAAGATGTTACGGAGAGTTTGCCGAGACTCATCAAGCCAACTGACTATTACCCAATGTTGATAATCCATGTTGGAACAAATGATACTGCCAGGTATACCTCGGAACGTATCAAAAGTGACTTCATGGGTCTGGGACAGAGGGTGAAGCAGTTAGGTGCACAGGTGGTGTTCTCTTCAATCCTCCCTGCTGAGGGTAAAGGCCAAGGCAGAGAGGCTCACATCCTGGAGATGAATGCATGGCTGTGTGGATGGTGTCATCGAGAGCGTTTTGGTTTCCTAGACCATGGGATGCTGTTCCAAGGGTTGCAGAGCAGAGATGGCATCCATCTGTCCAAGAAAGTTCAACGCATCTTTGGTAGTAGACTGGCTAATCTACTGAAGAGGGCTTTAAACTAGATACGTTGGGGATGGGTGAAGAAAGCCCCCAGGTAAGTGAAAGCCCCTAGGTAGGTGATACATTAAATACCTTTATGGAAATGGGTAACAGGGGTAACATATGGAAAGCAGTGTGTATTAATGCCTGTAGCATGGGAAATAAGATCCCTGAAGTTGAAGCTTTGGTGGGAGTGGCTGACTTGGATTTAGTGGCAGTTACAGAAACATGGTTCACAGAAAACCATGACTGGGATGCAACTATACCTGGCTATACTTTATTCAGAAAGGACAGGGTAGGAAGAAGGGGAGGAGGAGTGGCACTATATGTAAAAACTAATATTAAAGCTTTGGAATTACAGAGCTTAAAAGGGAGAGACGAGGCATTGTGGGTTAAACTAGAAAGAGGGAAAGAGAAATCTATTTGCATTGGTGTGATATACAGACCTTCCTCACAAGAGGAAGAGGTGGACAGAGAGTTAATTGAAGACATACGCAGCATTGCTAGGAAAGGGGAAGTGCTACTGATAGGAGATTTCAATATGCCAGATGTTGATTGGCACATTCCTGCTGCAGTATCATCTAGAAGTAAGGAGATCCTGGATTCTCTACAGGGAGAACTATTCAGGCAATTGATAACAGACCCCACACGTGAAGGGGCCATACTGGACTTGGTGCTTATCAATGGTGAAAGTGTTTCTGATGTTGTAGTGGGAGATCATTTTGCATCCAGTGATCACCAGATGGTGTTGTTCAGTATTAGGACTAGGGCTGTTAGAATCCATTCCAAGGTGAGGATCTTAGACTTTAGGAAGACTAACTTTGCAAAGATGGGCCAATACCTCAGGGAGTCGTTAGTGGGATGGGAACCACTGGGGGATGTAGAAAAACAGTGGGCAAAACTGAAAGGGGGTATTTTAAAGGCAACCAACCTTTTTGTTAAAATGGTAAATAAAGGCAAAAGGAACAGGAGACCGCTATGGTTTTCAAAGGAAGTAGTTGAAAAAGTGAAGAAAAAGAGGGAGGCCTTCATGAAATACAAGAGATCACAGAGAGAGGAAGACAGGCATCTGTATTTGGAAAAACTTAGAGAAGCTAACAAAGTAGTCAAGAAAGCAAAGATTCAAAAGGAGGAGGAAATAGCCAATGCAATAAAATGGGGGGATAATACATTTTTCAGATATATTAGTGAGAATAGGAAGGGCAAAAGTGGTATTGTCAGACTCAAGGGTGCAGGGGTGGAATATGTAGAAGCTGATAAGGATAAAGCGGAATTGCTTAACAAATATTTTTGTTCTGTGTTCACAGATGAAGAACCAGGAGCAGGACCTCAGAAAACACCCACAAATAAGAACAGAAGGCGAGGGACATCTTGAACAATTTTCAGAAGACTGTGTTCGTGAGAAACTAGCTCAACTTAAAGTAGACAAAGCGATGGGACCAGATGGGATACACCCTAGAATACTGAGGGAACTTGGGGACGTTCTAGCAACTCCACTGACTGACCTTTTCAATGCCTCGTTGGAGTCAGGAGTGGTGCCAAAGGACTGGAGAGAGGCTCATGTGGTGCCTTTACACAAAAGCGGAAGTAAGGATGTGGTTGAAAACTACAGGCAGGTTAGTTTAACTTTGGTGGTGAGTAAATTATTGGAAACGCTGCTGAAAGAGAAAATAGTGAGGTTTTTGGAGTCCAGCGGATTACCGGATCCGAGGCAGCATGGATTCACCAGAGGCAGGTCTTCTCAGACAAATCTGATTGATTTCTTTGACTGGGTGACCAGGGAGTTGGACCGAGGGAGAGCTCTAGATGTGGTGTATTTAGATTTCAGTAAAGCCTTTGACACTGCTCCTCACAGGCGACTTATAAACAAACTGAGCACCCTGGGGCACACCACTGGTAACATCCTTCTCCTCAGAGTAAGCTCCATTTACTTGTACTCTTTGTCGCCTCCCACCCAACCAATTTCTAACCCAAGCAGTAACTTTAGGGTCCGTCCCTAGGGTGCTCAGTTTGTTTATAAGTCGCCTGTGAGGAACAGTGTCAAAGGCTTTATTGAAATCTAAATACACCACATCTAGAGCTCTCCCTCGGTCCAACTCCCTGGTCACTCAGTCAAAGAAATCAATCAGATTTGTCTGACAAGACCTGCCTCTGGTGAATCCATGCTGCCTCGGATCCTGTAATCCGCTGGACTCCAGAAACCTCACTATTTTCTCTTTCAGCAGCGTTTCCAATAATTTACTCATAGCATAGACAGGGAGCCCAAGAAACATGATAGTACTACTCCATGTCCAGCACCAGAACAGTGCCCAAGTATGAAAGGCCACTATGGCGATGGTGCAAGTGGGGCATAGGAGGCTGCAGGCGGGACATGTAGCGGGGGCAGCAGGGGCACAGGGTGGACTGGGTGGGCACCTAGGTGGCACATAGGAACATAGAAACCGTAAATCATCATGACAGCAGCTGACAAAGTCCAAACACAATCCACTTACATCTACCTGGTCCACCCGAGCTAACAGTTGCCAGGGAACTGACTTGACATCCCCTCCAGCCAAACCTCCCCCAAGTGGAAAGAACAGATTAATGGTAGGCGGTGATGGGGGGGGGGAATGTGAGGATACTCATGTATGCCCCATGCCCCAGACTCCACTCCCTAGGTGACCACCTACCCACGCAGTGGATGGCCTGGGACTGCGCACTACCAGCATCGACAGCATATGGCCATGTCAGCATGGTAGGGGAGTGTGTGCCCGTGCTGGAGGGGGCAGTGGCACCTGCCTGCAGTGGACCTAGGCCATGCCCTATACCAGTACATGGTGTGCAGTGCAACAAAAAAGCTCTGGCTGAGGAAAGGTACAGGTAGCCCCAGGGACAACCATGCATCTGTAGCAACAGTGTTGTGCAGTACACACATTGAGTGTGTCCAGAAGCAAAGGGTCACAGGTTCAAGCCCCAGCTGTGGTTCCTGCAGAGCATGTCCTTATGTTTTATCCTACAATGCAGATACAGCAGCAACATGTGCAACGCCCAAAGCAGCAGCGAACAGGAGTACAAACACCCACTCACACAGGCTCCACAATCCAAAGATGCATGGAGAGTCGGGCTGTTGGCCCCAGCATTGAGCTGCAGTTATCACCAGGGCACTACTACTACCTCCTGCACAGTTTAACAATGTCGGCACTGTGATCAGGACCAGTGTGGCGGGCAGGGTTGCCAACCACCCCTTTCTCTATACAATGCTGCAATAAGAGTGTGTGTGTGTGTATGTGTGTGTGTGTGTGTGTGTGTATGTCTATCCATTGTTTTGTGGCTGCCCACACCTCATCAGGCCCACAATATCCCACTGTTACCAGCATTAGCCTGAATATGTGCATAATGAGGAGCAAAGTGTTGTGGGTATGGCCCGGACAGGGCGAATTGGCCAGGATGCATCTTCACAGGGTGTGGGGTGATGGCTGGGACACTGTAGTGTCCGACCACCACCTGCATGGACAGGGTGGCCACAGCATGGCATGCTGGGAGGGCACTCACTCTGACCAAGCAGTGACCATGGCATGTTTAGGTTCCCACATAGCACTCTATATTACTTGTCTCCAGTGATCCTGTTGTGTCTTCAGTGTTGGGGGCCACAATCACTGAGATGCCTGCTTGGTACACATAGTTACTCTGTAAGCATGCACTATGGACTGGCTAGTGGACTGTCTGCAGTTAGGCTGTGCATTGTCAGAACACCTGTGTAGTGCGGTTTGACTGTGCTGTCTGCTGGTGACTGGCAGACAGTGGTGTAAGGCAGTTGGGGTTTTCAAGAGCTAGCCCCATCATTGATGCTGGTCTGCCATGGCCACAGGTATGGCTCTAGCACACCAACCCTGGAGGGCTGTCACATACCAGCAGGATGGAGGTTGCTTCACAGGGTCTGGGGCACCTGTTCCTTACCTACAAAATGGGTTATGTGAGCTCTTTGGGGTATGTAGTATATACCACTTTGAACTATCAAGGCACTGCTACACAAACCTTATGCAAGTTTAGAAACCCCTCTGCCCTGATAACAGGTGCCCATGACAGGCAGACCCTAACACAGGGTACACACTAATCTGGGTGGTGCCTGGTCTCAGAGGGCAACATGTGACTGCAGGATACAGATGGACACCAAATTACTTTCAGCTGCACTGCAAGGAACACCTGTCATACACTGGCAGTGATGGGGATGTACAGCAGGGCCTATCTCTAGCACCACATTTACTGCAAACCTAGTGCTGGGCACGCATCCTATCCCTCAGGGAGAACACAGAACCTGCACAATGGCATGGTCTGTAGCTACTCTGTGCCAGTATCACACACTGTCAGTTCGTCTTTCCAAGCTGAGGTACCGGAGAGGTGCAGACCCCATTTGCTGATCAGCTGTAGACAGCTATTCAGCATGTGCATTGCATCATGGGTACTGGTGGGGTTACCCTATACTGGCACTCAGAGCAGATAGTTTGTGTGGTGACCTGCATTCCTTCTGTACCCAGCCATTGTTGTGGCATACACCACGGAGGTATAGCCTACTGGTTAATACAATGCCGTTTATGGGTTCAATTCCTCATTGTTCCCTCTTCTCATGCTTGTCCTACTCAAATATGTGCATGCCTGTAACAGTCATGTTTTTTCAGATTTGTGCTGCCAGCCCATAATACCCTTGCAACAATTGCCAACATTCCCTCGGTCCGTCTATCTGCGTCTGTCAGCTGTGTAGTGTCCTATCCTGCACTGCTACCTTTTCCTGCATTGTGCCTCTTCATGCTTGCCTCACCTGTGCCTGATCTGCATGGCACCACTCCTCTGTCCACCCATCATTGTAACTATCCTGCCACCTCTGCCTCCACTGGGGGATACATATTCCCATCGTCTGCCACCAACTGTCTTTCCAGTACTTTACATTGCCAACACCCTGTGCTGTGGTACAGTTGCCCCCACCATGTTTGTCATCAATACTGGCAGCCATATTGGATGCCCACAGATATGGCAGGTCCAGCGGCTCCCAGCTCTCCCTCCTTCACTCACCTGTTCATTGCCTTTCCTGAGTGTTCTATCTAGTGTTAGGGCTACATCTGTCTCTGTTCCTCACAGGTCATGCATGTCATCCTGCAGCACCTTGCAGCCCTTAGACCACACTAACCTAGGGCACCATAACCTTGTTAGGCCACCATAACCCAGGGTGCCCTCTAAGGTGCCCTGTCCAGGGGTGCCTAATACGGCGCTTAGCCTAAGGAGCCCTACTGTATAGGGCACCTTACAAAGCGCCTTATGAGGCACCTTACAATGCACCTTATAAGGCACCTAACAAGGCACCTTATAAGGTACCTTATAGGGCACCTAACAAGGCACCTTATAAGGCACCTTACTTATACGACACCTTACAAGGCACCTTATAAGGCACCTTACTTATACGGCACCTTACAAGGCACCTAACAAGGCGCCTTGTAATGTGCCTTGTAAGGTGCCTTATAAGGTGCCTTTTAAGGTGCCTTATGAGGCGCCTTGTTGCGCATGTTAGTTTGTAACATGCCTTAGCTGATATGGCTTGCTGTAACAATGCACCGCCCATGCCTTTATATTGGCATCTGTACCTTTACCGCGGAACCTAACGCAAATGACACCGCAGTTTAGTAAATATACCCCTTACATTATACATTCGTTTTTATTGCACAGATCTCTAAAGATATCTCTAACTCTTAGGTGAATGTTTACTAAAGTGTTTTAAGCAGTTAGCATGAGTTGTAGCACACTCTGACCTTTAGTTTAGGCCTGCGCTAACAGCTAGTGTGTTCTAAAAAAACACCAGAGAGTAAAAATCACTTATTAACTTCTAGTGTGAGTTGGGGAAGGAACTGGGTGTGTTATGGGCAGAGATGTTGACAACTAGTGCATGATACGTTATTGTACACCATTAAGTGCACTCAGCTCAAGAGGTATTGTTATGGTATGTGCAGCCATACTACCAGCCATCAGGTAGATTGGCTGCCCTCAATGCCAGATCTTTAAAAACAAGACTGCAGACAGTGAACCTCCTATCACTAGTCTGTCCCCTCCCTTCTCTGAAAACTGACTCCTGATCCAAGCCCCCTCCCCCAATTCAATCTCCACCAAGATAAATTCTCCACCTGATTTTATCCCCCCTCCCCCTAAATAAGATCCTTCCTGATCCAATCCCCACCTCCCCCAAGGTAAAACATGCCAGACTCACTTTTCTCTTAAGCTATTTCTGGTAGCCTGCCTTTTTACTGCTTGGATTTAAAATCTTTGGTCTGGTGAGTATCGGTAATCTTGTAATATTACCACTGAGAGTCAATTGACTTAATTTGGCAGATTGATCACTAGTAATAGTGCCTGGAGATTTCTTCTCAAAATCAGATTAGATCTGCCATATAAGGCTAGAATTCAGTGATGTCAGAGAGTTGTGTGAGGGTCAGATGTTTAGCTAAGAGAGGAATTTGATTGTTTTTTTTTTACCTTGAGGGGAGTCAGATGAAGGGGTCTTATCTTGAGGGGGGAATCAGATGGGGAGTGAGTGCTTTGATCAGATATCAGCTTTCACAGCAGGAAAGTTAGGGATTAATGACTGAGAGTTCACTGGCTGCAATGTCTTTTTTTTAGCTTGTTTCCCAGAAGTGAAAGTGCCTACCAGGGAGGCTCCATTTGCATGTCTATCTGTTCATATGCATATGTCTTGCAGAACAGGAGGCAAAGAGCTGAGAAGAGTCTTTCCCATCAGAAAGAGGGCAGGAGTGCAGTAAAGTGGCAGTGGGAGTCCCCAGGCCCTGTTGGCAGAAAGAACAGGAGCAGCACTAACAGACTGGCAGGAGTCCCTGCATACTGTCAACTTGAAGACTGCAGGAAAGATTCTGAAGCATCAGCAAGAGTTCCAGGTCCCACTGGCCTGAAGAGAGGAGGAGTTATGCAAAGAAGAAATGAGCCAGTGAACGGAGGCATAAGGGAAGGGATGGGATAGGGAGGAGGAAAGGAGAATAGAGGAGTGGAACAAAATAGAAGAGTCAGGGTTATGAGAAAATGGGGTAGGGTAAAAGGGAAGTGGCTAGGTTAGGAGGACAGAAAGGGGAAGAGAAAAAGGGAAGGGTCAGAGATGTTGAGTGCAAGAAGGGAGAAGGGAACGGAGGGAGAGTGAAAGGCTAGTGGTAGCGAAGGAGCGAGAGTACAAGTGGGAGGGACAGGGAATGAATTCAGGATGAGAGGGGAAAATATAGGGAGAGAAGGCTATGTGCCACAGCTACAGACATGCACAGGTCCCAAATATGCAGACATAGAGCCCCTGACATACACACATATAGAGACAAGTCACCAGCAGACACATGCACACACACTGTTGTCTAAAACACATAAGCACAAACACATACAGTACATGCAGACAGACATGGAGAGCTCTTGATTGACACAGGCATGCACACACATACACAGATATAATGTCCCAGTACAAAGACACAGACATATATATATATATATATGTACACATACATAGGGATATGTTTACTAAACAGCGGTAAAGATGAATCTTTTCCCATGCGTTAACAGCTGCGAGAATGGGTTGCTGTGTGCTGGGCATGACAGAGGCATTCCGACGTTAAGGGGTTCTAGTGGACACTTACCGTATAAGAACATTTTGCATTAAGGGTGGTAGTAGACACTTACCGTGTGGTAATAGCACATGCTGCGGGAAGGTGTCTGGCATGCACCTTAATGCAGAAAAGCCACTGAAATGCTGAAAGGGGGCAGGGAAGCCATTGGAAAAGACATGGATGCAAGCACAATTGGTAGCTGATGGAGGTGATTCACCTGATGCCTGGCAATGTGACCTTCCACACATATGCACACCAACTGTGTGTGTTGCACCACAGTGCTGCTTTGTGGGAGTAACAGCTCCTGTTGCTGACATGCTTCCCTTCAGCTGACCTTTGGCACATGACCAGGACAAGACTTCTGTCTTCTAAAGGCTGGTGCCACTTCACACGCCACCACCAACACCCCACCATGCAGACATTCCCCTGCATTGTCAATGGCGGTGGTCACAGTCCCAGCATGTTGAACATGCGGGTTTAGCAGGTACCTCATGCACAAGGGCTGGATGGGGGGGGGGGGCAGGGGCACACATGGATGGCCATGCAGCCCCCCCCCCCACCAGCTGCCCGTGCAGAGGCCCCATTACCACCTGCCACTGATACATTTTAGGGGGAGGATGGCAGCCACTGCTGTAGTATTTCCTCAGGCACCTGCATTTTCCAGCTACCTGGAGGGCTACAGCATCTGGCAGTATCGGCCTCTTTCCCCAGAGCTGGGTTCTGTGGCAGCAGGGGAGGGGAGCAGCCTGGATCTCTGCCTGGGGTGCCAGGACCCTTGGACCACCCCATGAGGAACATTGCCTTTCCGCAGCAGTAGGAGGACTGTGTGCTGCCACTGTCACTGTGCGATCATGACGAACATCACAGATGGTTCTGCAGATGGCAGAATACCCATTTGTATAGAGGCTAAATAGGTTGGGGCTCATCAAACTGGGGTAGAGACGGCTGAGGGGGGATATGATAGAGGTCTATAGATTATCGACCGGAGTGGAACAGACAAATGTAGGTCACTTTTTTATGCCATCAGACTGTGGACAGACTAGGGGACCTGCAATGCAGCTACAGTGTAACCCATTTGGGTCTTCTAGGTGTATATATTTTTCCAGTCAATGTGTAATCAGACCCTGCAATCCATTACCGGAGGATGTGGAGAAAGCTGTCAGTATAGCTGGGTTTGAAAAAGTGTGGACGGGTTCCTGGGTAACGATCCATAAATCATGTTCCCTGTAAAATAGTTATCTCCAAGTTATAATGCCCTGTTCAATGTAATTTCAGTTTGTTCAATGTAAACCGCACTGATGCAGAATAGCGCGGTATATAAGAGAATGTAAATAAATAAAATAAATAAATGTGCCATCTAGGCATCTGCCTGGTCCCTCCTGTGCACCAGCGGCTCCCACTGCATGACCCATATGCAACCTCCTTTGCCCCCATTTGCACCATCAACATAGTGTTCTTTCATACTTGGACACTATGCTGTTGCTGCTAATGGAGCACTACTATCACTCACTTGGGCTCCCCTGTCTGCGCATCACATTGCAGATGTAAAATAGGCTCTCTCTCCTCAAAAAACACCCTTTCTGGCAGGTTTTGAATTGCGTTAGAGTTCCTGTCATTAAGGTGCCTGAGTTAAAGGAGCAAGGCTTGTTCCCACCCACTCCCCTCCCATTGACTTCCACTCTCCACCTTGAGCACGCCTTCTCTCCACCCACAGGGCGCTTTATGCTGCTGGTACCATTAGCGCTTGCTAAAGTGCCTTTCTGCATGCGCTAAGTGTGAACATGCACAGTTAGCATGCGCTAATAGCATACTTGCTCCTTTACTGCCATTTAGTAAACATACCCCATAGAGTCCCCCAACAATTGCATGCATACACACACATATCCACTTCATGCACAAACACAGAACTACTGACACACATATACACACACACACACACACACACACACACACACACACACACACACATGGAACTTCACACATTCATATAAACTCAGACACTCATACACAGCCAACGGTCACACAGACACAGGGCTCAAAACACCCTGCCCCCAACACATCCTGCCCATAATTGCCCCAATAAACAGTGCAATACATATTTGTACATACTGTAACACAGCAGATCTGTCCCTTGCTTTAAATAGACAAAAACCTGATGCAAACAGGCTAGGTTCTGACAGGCAGGCAGATCAGAAGCATTTCTGTTGCCATAAGCAACCCAGGCAGGCACAGGATCTGCAGCCGTGCCTAGTTAGGAAACACCTCTCATTAGAGGGAGAAGACAACTTCCACGTGAGGGAAGACACGCCCCTAGGGCATTATAAAAAATGTGTAGAGAAAGCAGCTGATAGCTCAGACAGGACGAGAAGTTCAGAGAGGACCCGGAGCTCAGAGAGGACCGGGAATTCAGAGAGAACCAGGAGTTCAGCGAGGACGAGGAGTTCAGAGAGGACCCAGAGAACTCAGAGACCTGAGAGAACCAGTGGAACAGGAAACTCCAAAGGAAGTTACACGGGAGACTTCAGAGGAAGTTACAGAGGGTGTTGTAACGTCAGAAGCTGCCATGAGGGAGAAGTGCTGAGTGATTCTGAAGCAAGCTCAGACTTCTCAGAGACGGAGTTTGAACCCCCTGCAGTTCCAGTCAGAAAGCTACAAAAGAGTTCTGCACCAGGAACTAGAAAAGGTTCCACTTGGCAGGTTAGTCAAAAGAAATACCCACCTCTGATACAGAGAGGAATTCCTCAACACCTACTTGAATGGGAGAGACGTGAGACAGTGAAAAAGCCATGTGTGTTTGAGAAGCAGGCTTGTAAGAAGCGGTCTCAGAACGTTGAGGGAAACTGGGCCATTGAAAATGTTTGTATGGATGAGACAGACAATTATATACCAGATAAACCAAGGCACAGAGTGATAAGAGAGAAACCTGTTCATTATAAAGAGCAGTGCTGTGAGCTACCAGTAAATGGGAGTAGCCGAGAGCCAGCAGTTAACAGAGGGAAACGTTATTCCAGGAAGTGTGTTTCTCTGCCTTGCCATTATAAAGTAAATGGTAATTACTTGCCTTGTACTGACTATGACTATTTGAGAAACCCAGGAGAAGATATAGAGCAAAGATATACGCAGGCTGATTGTTCACAGGACAGTGATATTGAGCCAATGATCACAGAAGATAGCTGTTTGAATCCAGGCTTGGAAGAAATGGAATGCTCTCTAATGATAGCTGATGAGAATCCTTCTTTGTTGTAAACTAGTACAAAAGGTTAAGAAGAGATTATCAGCTGCCTGCTATAATTATTCAGTTTCTGTTACATTTGAAAGCAAGTTTGCTACCTTTAAGTTCATCCAGTTTTGTATCCTAAGTTTTACTTCTGTTGTTGATGTTTTTGAAAATCCATAAACCCCGGGAGGGGAAATAAAATCCTTTTGAACCTTGACCACTTGGATCCACGACTACACTCCTTTCCAATACAAGGTCAGGTGACTTAATAGCTTGGCTAACTGCCTATACCACAGCCCTGCTGGGACTATAGGTGTTACAATACTCACGTACACAATTTGACATCCCACCTTCACATCTCCAGAACCACACACAGTATTTGAGGTGCAGTCGCAGCATGGAGCGATACAGAGGCATTATAATATCCTTGGTTTTATTCTCCTTCCTTTCCTTATGATTCCTAGAATTCTATTTACTATCTTGGCCACCACTGTAAACAGGGCGGAAGGTTTCAAAGTATTATCTATGATGACGCTCATATCCTTTTCCTGGGTGGTGATTCCTAATGTGGAACCTTTCATCATGTAACCATTGTTTGGGTGTTCTTCCCTAAGTGCAAAACTTTGCACTTATACACATTAAATTTAATCTGCCATTTGAACATCACATATTCCAATTTATCAAGGTTCTCTTTAAATTTTTCACAATCCTCTTCTATTTTAACAACTATGAATAATTTTATGTCATCTGCAAATTTGATTCCCATTTTCAGGTTGTTTATGAATATGTTAAAAAGCAGTGGGCCCAACACAGAGCCCTGGGGTACTCCACTATTCACCATTCTCCATTGAGAAAGTTGTCCATTTAGCCCTACCCTCTGTTTCCTAGCTCTTCTATCTTATGTTAGTGTACCCTTTTGAGCAGTGAGCTCAGTTGCATTGTTGTATGTCAAGGGTGGTCAATTCCACTCTTCCAGTGCCACTAACAGGTCTGGTTTTGAGGATATCCACCAAGAATATATTGGAAAGATATTTGTATACACTGCCTTAATTTTAAGCAAGTATCTATCATACATATTCTTTTTCAAATCTTGAAAAACCAACACATTTTTGGCTCTGGAGTACTGAAAGTGGTCAGCCCTACCCTTTAGGGATTTTTCACTAAAAGGCACTAGCTATCAGTGTAGGTCTAGCGTACACTAAAGATGCACATTGGACCCATGTTGACAGTTAGTGTAGGGCTATGACAGTTAGCAGTGCTGGATTTTGGTGTTGTCCATGGCTTATTAGAGTTGCAAGTGGGAGGGTAAAGAGCAGAGAGTGGGCAGAAGAGTGCTATAAAGGCAGCATACTTGTGATACCTGCACGGTAGGCTAGTAGTGTGGGTGCACTCACCACCATCTCCATAAGTGGTATTGAGTGCATCCATGCTATTGTCATGCCGTGGCAGGCTGAGTGTTGTGGTGTTGTCCTAACACACCATGAATTTGTGCATTACGAACATTTTAGTGCAAAACTACAGTGCCCTTTAGTAAAAGAACTCCTTACAATAGCAGTCTGAGAGTTAATCAGATGGTAGGCAAAAGCAGTCAACCATTAAAATCATGCTACATAGTTTGACTTTCATTTCATAGAAGATATTGAGATTTACAGGCATGTTTGCTAAATCACACCAACTGTTATCGAAGGGTTTCTCAAGTACTAACAACACCACACTAACAGCTTGGGACATGCACACAAAAGTCCCATGCAAACTGGTTAACATGCAATTGGGAGAAGGATGAATGGGTTCAGGGTGGATTGTGATCATTGATGGTGCATGGTGGTTAGCGCAGGCATTTCGGGTGCATACTAACCATTAATGTTGCCATTTTAGCATGGATGTTCTTAACATAACATGGATGGTGTTAAGTGCACTGCATGCCAGTTAGCGTGGTGCTGTGCATTAACATTGTGATATTGGCAGGGGAACAGACACACATGTCCTCCAAAATTAGCAGGGGCTTCCACACTAATTTGGTGGCAGAAATACATGCTACTGGTGTGTTTGTTATAAACGTGTCCCTTATAGTTTTTAAAGGTCTCCTTGAATAAACTAGTCCCACTTGTGTGAGCATAAGTAAATTGCTTGACACAGTTATGCTGATTCTCTTCAGAACCCCATGCCATTACATTTACACAGACAAATTCTGAATATATAAGGAGCATCTGGAGAAGGCTCTCTGGGCAGAAAATTCAAATAATGAGCAGGGAGCCTTTATCAAAAAAATGCATCATTTATTTTTAAAAGAATAAAAGCACAAGAAAGGAAAATATTAGAGTGAGATAAAGGAGGCACAGGGAAAGAGCCAAAAGAGAAATCAGCACAGCTGAAAAGCTTTATATGGTGAGGAATATAGCCCGTACTAGAATTATAATATGCAAATCAGCAGTATTGAGAGACAGTGAGAATCTAGTACCCAGGAACTACAGTAAAACACTTTTAATAGGAATTATTCTATCCGTATTGTGTTTATTTTTACAGCTGCAGATGAATCCAGAGTATTTGTGATCATATATCCCATGTCATGGAAAACATTCATAGGCAAGTTTTCAAACTCCCAGGTGGAAGACACATTGCAATGTGTGCTGTTATGGTGGGAGGGATGGTTCAAGGTGAAACTTAAAGGACTATGAGAGGTCAAACTAAGACATCGCTAGTAGATACTCTAGCAATGTGATTAATTTAGTAGAGATGAAATCCGACATACTATAAGGTTCACTTCTGACAAGACCTTTTCATCACCACTTGGAAGATTATTCATTGCTGTGTTGACTTTGCTCTCTTCTCTATGCTCTTGGCTGGCAGCCATTATACATAGAAGTCTTTGCAGACTGCTCAGATAACTCCTCCTTTGTAATAATGTCCAACAGCAGTAGAAATCTCATCTGTGCTGCTTTATTCCTCTGATAATTGTGAGTTGTGAGGAACAAGTCTTGCTACCAATATCCCATTCTTTCAATCATCTCCAATATTTCCACTGATTTCTTTATAAATTGGATACAAGGAGCCTTCAAAGCCTTCTGACTGTCTAACTATATAGAGATATGGATAGATGAAAGTCTTCAAAAAATTACTTGATCTGGGTGGCTAAGTTTAGCCATTGAGTTTCTGGTCAATTCTGGAGGAAAGGATTAACTTAGGGGAAGTAACTTAGCTGTGTGGTGCACATTTTCATCACTCTAGGAACAGAGATAGCTAGTTTAAATCTAGAGGACTGATCTTGTACACATGGACACCTGGACCGCTCATGCACCATCTTCTTCCCTCATTCTGATAAAAGAATCTCCCTGAGATCCTCAAGCTTTCCTCTTCCCCCTTCCCCCCAAAGTTTCACACAAAAAGATAACTCTTTGTGGGCCTTGAAATTCCCCTCCCTTTTTGCCTGAAGCAGGGCTGTCAAATCTGGTTTTCTTCTTGATCTGTTTCCTACACATCACATTCTTCCGTGAAGTCATTTTCCTTTCCATATTAATTTGTATTTCAAAGAATAATCTATTGCATCAGTTCACATAGTATCGGGGAAATCTGAGTTTGGAAATGAGCAGAACCAGAAACAACGTAAAGACTTCATAATATACAATGAAGGTTTAACAGATTTGCCTGTAGTGGTAAAAAAAAAAAATAGAATTGTTAGTGTTGTGGCAGAATAAACTAGATCGAGAATAGATAATTCAGTTTTTAATAATGTGTTCACTAGTCCAGAGCACAATGTCCAAAAAGCTGGGGAAGTAGCAGCAGTGAGGGAGTACGTAAAAGTGCCGTCTGAAATTGCACCACTACCGCCATGAAAGATGGACATCCCTGCAGCCAGGTCTGGTGGAAGGTCTGTGTAAGTAGAAAGACTGGGTACATGCATGGCTGTATGCCATATTAGAACTATGGACATCTCTGAACTGCAGAGTCACAAAAAAAGGGTTCTTGGACATCACAGATGGTGTATTTCAGAAGGGGATGCCCATGTTCAATGATATACATGTCCCGGCTGGCCATTTCAGACCCAGACATGAGGCAGTGTCCCACTAATATGTTCAGAGTATGTATTCACATGCTGGTTTCATTGGTCAGCAGATATTAACTGTGACAATGAAAGCGCATATTGCTCTACTCTTGGAAGCATTGTAGCCATGAAAGGAACACTTTTTTGTACCTTGTTTGTGATCATGATTAGGTATAAGCATGGTTGCCTTCATTAACAAGGCCATGCATGTTTGTGCCATTCTGAAATTGCACCATGATGTGCATCTTCGTTGCTCCAGCAAAGCCACTCCTCCAGCATGCCCCCTTCAACTTGGTCATCCTCAAGCCTCGGTACATCCATATACCCGGTTTCTAAAATGTGTACAGGGAAGATCTTGTGATTTGGATGTCTGTGTGCCTGTTTTCAGACGTCCAAAGCACAAATAGATCTTCTAAAATAACCGCCTTAATGCACACCATCACTTTACCTGCTCTCTTCATTGGATAGATGGCAGCATTGCAAGCCATGAAGCTCCTAATCTTTATTTGTCTTCTTTTTTGTGAGTTTCTGATCCTTTTTTTATTTAAATTATAGTTCTTTTTGGCATTACTGCATACAAAGGGTCCAATATTCGGGACACTTACTATCCAGAAAAGTGCTGCTGACTGTGATATTCAATATCACTCTCTGGACAGTGCTGCTGAATGTCATTACAGTCCGTCTCACCACTATGCAGATAGTTCCAGAGTAGTCTGTAGGTAGAGTGGGGGTGGAGTGGAAAATTATCCAAATAGCAAAAATATTCAGTGCTGCTATCTGGATAGCTATTTGTATAACCAAGGGCAACAAATATGCTCTTCTAAGATATGTGGATAGCTATCTGGATAGCAACACTGAATATTGCCGCTATCTAGATAATACTGGAACCGACCACAGTATCTCAATATTCATTGCTGCTCACTGTCCAGACACGAGCACTAACTATCCGAGTTTTATTTAAACATCGCTATTGGCATTTACAATGCAAACTGACCCGAAAGTTTTTATTATTGACTGGCCTCTTTAGACTTCCTCCCTCAGCCCCGGCTTTTATAGTCTTCTATTATTGCATCAAGTGCCTCCTCATTAGTAGCAAGAATTTTTGTCCCATGCTATTAACCAGCTTTCACTTTTGGACAACAGATCTCCTGAAGAGTGCAATAACACATCCATATGCACGAAGAGCCTGTGATAAAAATGTGTATTCATTAGTGCATCTCAAAACTTTTAGGGCTAAATTGTTTTTGGGGCCTATTTACTTAAATGAGATAAGAGTTTGTGTTTACTGTACTTTGTCTTTATCGCTATTGAGAATATTTTCTTTAGCATTTCCATATAGGGTACATCGAGGTGGTTTATTTTATTAAACCACATAATATAAGAAGGATAAAGGAGTCAATCTTAACATCGAGGGAAAATAATATTAACAAAACAAAACAGCATAATATAAAGCCTACATTGGTAATTAAGAAAAGATGGTGAAGGGAGGGCAAAGTAACTAACAAGTAAAATTGCTGCATTAGGGGGCCTACCTGTAGGCTCTGATGAAGGAAGATGCCTTCGGGCTTTTTTAAAATTTAGGATATGAAGATTCTGAGTGCAAATAAGGAGGCAGGGAAGGAGGACAAGGATAAAGCACTACAATGGGTTGATTCATGGCAAAAGTATGATGTAGCGGGCAGATAAAAAAGGTTCTTGAGCTGGATTCTTTGAGAACATGCAGAAATAATAGGAAGACATTGATTAGGTAGATATAATGAGATGCCGGAGAAAAATGCTCAATGTGTCAAGAGCACGATCATGAAGTGACAGAAACAGGTTATTGGAAGCCAGTATTGGGATACCAACAATGGTGTAATGAGATTCAATCTAGAGACAAAACACAAAAAGTTAGGTGCGTTAGATGCAAAAATTATTGCTCAGTAATTTCAAAGCCTATGCGATAACTATTGGGAGTATGCCTAGGCACTTATTAAACAGTAAGAGCCTGATTCCCTAAGAGGCATTCAGCATCACAACTCCCCAATAGCCTCCCATCAGTACTTCTACTCTCCTCCAGCCACACTATCAGTATTTCTACCCACACTTCAATCCCCCATCAGTATTTCTACCCCCAAGATCCACACCCATCAGCGTCTATTTATGTCGTCTATACATTATAAAAACTGAATGAAGTAGGAAACTGAGGGATATCTATAGAATTGCTGTAGTAAACTCCAAGAATACCTAAAAGGATCAACACACCTACCTGTCAATATCTATCCACAGCAGTCAGCATTTTTATTTAAACACCGGCCACTGCAGCTGAATTAAATCTGGTAATTCAACATATTGCTCAGATAGTTGAGGTGCTGAATACAGGACTGGCATAAGGAGATGAGGTGCCCTAAGCAAACCTTATCCCTTGGGTCCCCCCGGCTGGCCGGAAAGTCAGTGGGTTGTCCGTCATTGCTGCCGCTGTCACCCCTCACTGTGACCTACTGTGGCAGCAATGGATAGAAACAGCCTTGAAGCACTTACCTGAATACTTCAGTGATGCAGGTTTCTCTGCTTCCGCCCCCAGCAATGTCTGATTTCCTATTTGCAAGGAGGCGGAACATGAAAACAGGAAGTTGGCCATTGGCAGGCAGCAGGAAGCAGGCAGCCCTATGGCACCAAACTTTGCAAGTAAGTGCCACAGGACTGCTTCAATCCATTGTCACTGCTGTAGGTCCCAGTGAGGACAACAGCAGTGACAATGGGCTCCCCTGAAGGGTCAGAGCTTTAAGCGGCCCCTTAGTTTGCCTAATGGTAGTGCCGACCCTGACTGAATATTTGGATACTGCAGTAGTGCTGCCACTACTTTATCTTTCCTTTATTAAAGAATTGAATATACTACCTTTTAGTAAATATCTTGTGGTTTACAAATAAACAGTTATTGAAAAGGACCACCATGATTAAAGAGAAAAGAAAGAAGTAGAGAGATCAGAAGACAGAATCAGTAAGTATAACAAACAGATATAACTGCCATCACTGGTCCTTACCATGTCCCTAGCACTCAAATTCTTCCTGTTTCCATTTGAAGGTGAGACTTGTCAGAGAATGGCAGAGGCTTGAGCATCAAGGCTCCACAGCACTTTAACATTTCCATCTGATGCTGGTGCAACCGCAGAAAGAACTTGAAGAGGGGGTAGGAAAGGGAGAGAGAGGCATCTCATTCTTCAGTTGAGCAGGTTTACTGAGTCCTATATGCATTGAAATTAGTTTTTTCTTTTGAAAGACATGAAATTGGGAGTCAACCTTTCACAGCGTTATATTGATTCATGTTATATCGGGTCTACAGTGCATAAGGGAAACTGAAGGCAAATGGTTTCTTCAAATCCCTATGATAATAGTTCCAAAACATTAACTTGCAAATCATTTTGAAAAATATTATGGAAATTATTCTGTATGATATGTACTTCTAAAGACATTATGGAAGTCATTCCAGATCATGAATAAGCCGGCTAGACATGCGAGAGACATTTTTCTCGCTAAAACCTCTAGAATCGTATTCCGAAACCACACAGCTCTGCATGTACATGGCGCTAGGATGGGGATCTCAGAACATGAGTGGGAGGGGGCTGAATGATGCATGGCAAGCCACAGAGACTTAGAAAGCGTATTCAGGAAAGGCCCATGTATGTCCCCAATGTTTCCCGTGGACACCTATGTTATACCAGTGGCAACGTGGAGTAAAGTCAAAACTTGCAAAAATGTCTGCTCTGATCTTCAACGAGTTTCATATAGATGAATGGCTGTGACACATCTGTATTGAACTGATGTTCTGCTGTCTGGGAGGGCACACGAAGCAGTTGTAAAGAATAGAATGCACAGGTGAGGGATGTTTGTATGATTAAGGAACAATAAAAAACACCCCTATAGAAATATAAAGCGCTGCAATAATTTTTAGTCTGGCTATGCTGACATTTGCTGTTTGTGCTAAAGGGGCTATTCTCAGCTTCCCTAACAATTCCAGTGTTCAGAAAAATGGGAATGAAGATGTAGGGATGGTATGTGACGTAGTATGGAGCATAATTATGTTTGGCTGCGAAATCCAGATCAAATGTGGTGTCCTGAGATGCCATGCCATTATGTCTTCACAGCAGTTGTTTATAGGAGCAGGGCATGGCTTTGGCAGACGTATATTATTTGTGACTGTAAGTGAGGGTGTGTTTGTGTGTTTATGTGTGTGTGTGTGTGTGTGTGTGTGTGTGTGTGGTTTGAGTGTTGCACGGAGGATCTGGTGTGCTCATCTGCAAATCTGAAAAAGACATGAATGCCCGGCCAGTACTTGGACCAAGGGATGGCCGCAGCGTTGCCAGGTGCCAGTGTGATTGGGTAGAATAAGCACCATTATGGATCTCTAAAAATGTTCACATTTGTAGAGAGCGATGATGGTGCCTTTGTGCATGTGTTAGTGCTGTTTGCACTGTTGAACACTTTCTTTCTGGGGGTCTCTTATTAGTGAAAGGACTCGTATGTTTTGACATTTCGCTATGGAGAACCTCTTCTCATTTTTTCTGCTCCATACTTTGCATTATACAGACTGTTTTCAGAGATGACCAATGCAAGCATAAGGATGTCTTCTACTGCCATGTATGTTGTGATGCAAGGTATGTCATGACAAACATATGATTTTTACCTGCTTTTATACTGTCTTAGAGTGAACTGAGATTACTTTGCAGTGTTCTGGGCATGCAACAGACTGGTATATATAGTTTACTTTACATCAACATTTATGTCTTATCAGTATCCATGTGTAGTTTGCATCAGCACAACACTGTCAGTGAGTGGAGCAGCTTAGGAGATGTGCGTTTTACAGGGGGTGTGACCATTCATGGGTATATACCGGAAAGGAACGTGATCAAACACGTCCATCTTTTCAGAATATGGTGAGCACGAAGATGTACAAAGCCCTTTGCTGCCTTGTACTCCATAGTGCTTTGTACATGCAGCGCCAAAAATGTCTATGTCCCTGATTCCAAAACTGCGGGTGTGTCTATCCCCACAGTTGCGGAATCACATGTAAATCGGGCCCGTTTTCGATATGGACATGCCCGTGGGTTGGACTTGCATGTTCTGGAATTGGGTTTCACATGGTTTGGATGAATGATGTGAGAAGAGGAATTTGGATTGATGGAAATAAGTTATTCTAACAGCAAGATCTATTTTTACAATTTACATTGTGTTTAGTGATCTTGTCAGAGGGGTAAATTATGGGGGGCATTTTGAATGGCAGCAGCCAGCACTACTAAAGTGGCTGGACATTGCTGCTTTAACTTATGCCTGGATATTTAGTACCAGGGCCATATCTGGCTAGTGGGACTAAATATCCAGTTTGGACAAATAGCATTTTAGCTATCCAGTCAGTGGTGATATTCAGCAGCTGGCTGGATAGCTAAAAAGGATACAATTAGGGCAGTCTTTTTTTCTGTCCTAACTTTAGCTGCTTTAGTTAGTTGTTTAGCCACTCAGTACTGTACATGATACTAGAAATCCAGACATAATGGTTTCTTGACAAGGTGCAACTTGAAGCAGATTGGCAGGTGTTTCTTCTGCACAGTAAGTCTATAGCACCTGGTGGTCTCCCATCCAAATGCTAGCTAGGTCCAACTCTGTTTAGTTTCTGAGATCAGCCTAATTCAGGCTCCTTCAGGGCAGCAAAGCATGTGTTGGTACCAAGAACTGTTTTGCACACAGGGAGATTCAAAACATCATCAAGTACCCTGAGGCACAGATAACTAGGAAAAGAGGCAGAAATAGCCCCAGCTGTCTATTGAAAAGAACCTCTAAGCACACCATCATATGTTGCTTGTTTACGCTTCACACTATGAACTCCAAATGGAGTTCTTTGGCACAATGCAAGAAGAGCACTAGTAGTAAATTTTAGAAGCTGATTCATGTCCAGCAGACTCTAGTTGAAGGATGAACTTCATTTTTAGCATGGTAGGCACAAAACAAAAACCTGTGGAAAACAACACCTTGTAAAACCCTCTCTGTAATTTTCTCTTTGCCACAATAAAGTTTAGTGTAGAAGGGGAGGGATGAACTTGCAATGTCAGACAAGCCTTGTTCCTAAATTATATCTGAAACATGAACAAAAGGTTTTTCAGATGCATGTTACATTGTTTAAAAATGTACCCTTCCTAATGCCTAGCTGTGATACTCAAAGGCACTTATCTGGATAGCATAGGAATGGAGGAATATACCACAAACATTTTGCTGCAATTGCATGCTACCAGCTGAGGCTTGAGTAAACATGCATTTTAATGTATATTCAGCAGAACCAAAGAGTGGAAGAAGACCATAAACAAGAGAGTCCCTTATTGGACATCTGACTCTGCCAAGTTTTGGCAAAAGTATCCTTCGTCAGGGGTCTATTTTTCAGCTATTTTTGCCGAAATTGGCCGAGTCGGGTTTTCCAATAAAGAATTCTCTTGCTCATGGTTTCCTTCTGATTTTTTATTCTGCCAAATTTTCCTACTACAGGTCTGCCTTCGATTTTTGTCCTTTGGCCTTAATGTATTACTATTATAAACCTCGCCTCCAACACACTGAACCCAAATAGACCTAACTGGATTTTAGGAGACATTAACTTACCATCCTTACAAGACAATCAATCTGCCGCCTTCATTGATGCACTGGAAACCTTAGGATACAAGCAAGTAGTACAACAACCTACACATATAAAAGGCAACATCCTTGACCTCATATTTGTCCCACAATCAGCACACAATCAACTTCAAAGCATCCTACTATCCATCACAGCAGTCCCATGGTCAGACCACAAACTCATTATGTTCCAAATTCCCACACAGAACAAACAATACTTTAATGACAAGGACCTAAGCAAATACTCAAACACTACCACTAGACGCTTCCAACCCTTCAACAGGGAACATATCCTGGCTGAAACTGATGCTCTTTCCAAAGACTCTATGCTAAATCTGGAAGAAATTATCACCTCTTGGAATAGCAGACTCAACCTCATTTCATCGCGCCCATCTAGAAACAATTCCTCAAAAAAAAAAGCAATGGCACCATGGTATACATCGGAACTGAAAGAATCCCTAAATTTACTATGAAAGCTTGAGAAGAGATGGAGGAGGTCACACACCAACAACAATCAGATTGCATACATGCAACACCTGGACGCTCACCGTAAATCCATCGCAGAAAAAATGAAGCTATACCACACTGACACCTTGAGACGTGCTCTAAATAAACCCCGCGACCTATTTAGTCTAGTCAAGAAACTAGCCAAGGAACCATCACCCGAGCTTCATTGTGAAATCAACCCGCAAGATTACGCCACTTACATTCAATCTAAGATGTGCAGCACTGATAAAATTACTATACCCTCTACCCCAATCATTCAGGGGCACCCATCTCCTTTAGTATCATTCACCACTCCTTCTTTGAAGCTGATTGAAAATACTATCTCATCTCTCAACTTATCCACAGCACACACTGATCCTTGTCCAGCCTTCTGGATAAAGGATCTTCGCAAAGAGCTTGCCCCAATATTATCCAAGATTATAAGTCTATCTTTTGACACCGGATCATTCCCCAGTGCCCTCAAACAGACTTCTATCAGACCGTTACTGAAAAACCTCAAACTAGATCCTCAAAAAACAGACTCATACAGACCCATTTCCAGCATACCCACTCTTGCAAAAATAATTGAAAAAATTGCCTTCAGACAACTGCAAGACCATATTGACACCGAAGCTCCTCTGGATACTTGTCAACATGGATTCAGAGAATCGCATGGGGTCGAAACGCTCCTTACCTCCCTCTTCAAGAGCTTAAACTCTGGTATTGATAACATCCGGCAGGGTTTTGTTCTCATCTTTTTGGATATTGCGGCTGCTTTTGATTCAGTCTGTCACGATCTTCTTACCATCCGCCTCAAAGAGAAGGGCATTTGTGGAAATGCCCTAGAATGGTGTAACTCATACCTATCAGACAGATGGCAGCATGTTCGATCAAATGGTGAAACATCAGATCCGTTTCATCAAAAACAAGGAGTCCCGCAAGGATCCTCTTTATCATCATTACTATTTAACATATACATGCAACCTATATGTAACATCATCAGATCCTTCAATGTCAACTGTATGATCTATGCTGATGACGTGTTACTATATATGCCCTTCTGTATAGATAAAATGGACCTCACCCCCATAACCAACTGTTTTAATTCCATAGCAAATTGGCTACTGACTCAAAATCTTAGAATTCAACATAAAAAAACAGAAGTTCTCTTTATCTCAAGGAACACTAAGGGGCATGTTTACTAAAATCCGCAAAATAGCGCGCCGCAAAATAGCGCACGGCAACGCGGCACTGAAACGCGCAGAAACGCGTTTAAATGCCCCGCACACGTGCGTGTCACCCCCGCACAGGTACGCGGCTCACTAACGGGCCCCGTACAAGTGCGGGCCCGCAAATGTCCGATAGAGGCGTGGAACGGCGAAAGGAGGGCGGAGGAAGGCTCCGGAGGGGCGGAGGGACGGGGTCAATGGGTGGAGAGTGGGAGGGGAGAGGCTCCCCGCACAGTATCGGGCCCGAATTTGCATGTAAGAACTACCGCGAGTGAAACACTCGCGGTAGAAAGCATTTAAAGGGAAGAGAAACCATTTCCGTCAGCAATGTACAGGAAAACCGGGGAAACCAGCAAAACGTGAGCAGTGTGATATATGTGCACAGAACAAAAGTGAAAATAAAAATAGAAAATGACCACAACAGAACTATTAAAAATAGTAATTCAGCTGGGGAACAGTTATAGTGATGGGCAAATACAGAAATCACACCCAGCAAAGCTCCAGAAAAAAGAAATGAATTTTGGAAGGGTCTACTGAGAGGAGACTCTTCCAAAAAACATTTCCACGTTTTGGAGCTTTCCTGGGAGTGTTTGCTATGGTTGCCCATTAATATCACTGTTGCCCAGCGTGGTGATATTTTGTCCCACATTTCCCGTGGTCATTTCCGGGGTTTATGTGCACGTTTGTCACCAGACAGGGTGCATATGCCCACAGTAGAATTGCGTAGAGCAAGGTTTGTGACTCCATCCTGCCAGGCTTACTGCCTCCAGGGGCTGCACTGTCTCTGTGGCCAAAGTGTGGTACAGCGGACAGAGTCATTACCTCTAGGACCAGAGGGCAGAGGTTCAAAACCCAGCTGGGGCACCTGCCAGCCCAGTCCCTATATTGTACCCACCACTAAATAAAGATAGCGCAGACACCCCTGTATGCATGGGGAAAACACCCATATTTTACCCAACACCGCACACACACCACAACAATGGGCATTACCTACAGCCAAGTCCCCCAAATGCAGTCCCATACTGCCACATTGCAATCAGGTCAACTGCTTTTTCTGAGAGAAGTTCATGCCAGCATGTTGGCGGACAAGTACATGTGGTGCAGGAGGCAGTGGCTGCTAACCACAGAAGACAGAGGCCTAGCCATGTGCAGGCTGGCACAGTCCACTGCAACAGACAGGTCCTGCCGGATCCACAGTCATGGACAGTCCAGGGAATCCAACCAATCTGTGGCTACACAGTAGTGCAGTGCACACAGACAGTGCATACAAGAACAGAAGGTCACAGGTTCAAAGCCCAGCTGGGGCTACTGCCAATCCTGCCCACATATTTTTCCCACAACTAAACAGTGATAGTAAGGACACACCTTTCATGGCGGGGACATATGCAATGGTAAGACATCTATCTTTTACCCCACTGAGCACAGACACCATGAACAGGGGCAGTACCTAGAGCAGAATCACCCAAATGCAGTCCTGGTGGGCCACACACCAGTCAGGTTCCATGCTGACACTCATACAAATGCCTGTGCTGTATATCTATGCACCACCCCCATGGCATGTAGATGTAGTCCATGCATATTCATGAGGGATAGCAGGAAAACCCGAACAGTGTGATGCAAACCTGGACTGGAGTTGGGAATCTGTGCCGTAAAGCAGCAGCCATCAAGGGCAGACACACCCACACCCACAGGCCCCATTGGCCAATGTCTCCTGGAAAGGCAGAACATTGGACCGTGCATGCAGCACCCAAAACGAGCACTTGCATAACTTACCAATGTCACCCTACACCTGAGGTATACGGTACACAGCTCGGAGACGTTTGCTAGGAGCACAGGCAGGCAGTTATCCATACGTTACGTACATACTGCTAGTTGACCCCATCCAAACAATCTGTTAGGTGTTTGCGGGGCATGCTCCAGGCCTGGCCTCTGACGGTGCTTACCACCCTGGGGAGTGACCACCAGCTGTAATGCGTACCATATCCATGCCTTGCCGTGCTCAGGACCGGTTTGGTGGGCAAGGCTACTTACCCCCTCAATCGTAGCACCATGATGGCAGAGGTGTGGAAGTGTGTGTCTGTCTATACAGTGTGTGTTGGCTGCAAGCCCCTTCAACAGCCCGCACTGCCAGCACTGTTGCCAGTATTGGCCAGTCAATGTGCATAATGAGGTGCAAGGTACCATGGGTATAGCCAGGGCAGGGTGGCGTGGCCAGGATGCATCTGCACTGGACATAGGGCCCTGGCAGGGACATTGGCTGGGATATTGTAGTGTCCGGCCACCACCTACACAGACAGGGTGGCCAAAGCATGTCCTTCTGGGGGATCACGCTCACCCTGACTGTGCAGTGACCACAGCATGGCTAGGCCCCCTCATAGTGCTGTATAGTAGTTCTCTCATGTGATAGATATGGGTTTCTCTTTGGGGCCCAGTCACTGATCTATCTGCTTGCTGTGTATGCAGACAGCCCAGTTCTGGGTGCATGCATCTCCATTGGGAACATGCACTATGGACTAACCAGCAGACTGTTTGTAGCTGGTAAATGTCTTGCTATAATGGCTTGCAGGGTGCAGTGGCTGTTGGCTTGCTGCAGGGGAATATCTGGTGGTGGAGTGCAGCTTACCATACCCTGGGCTTATGTCTGTCTGCTATTGTGTTATGGTTGTGTATGGAGCTGCCTGGGGGGGGTGGTGGTGTTCCTCAGCAGGACTGGGGTTGATGTTGCCCTCTACTGCCACCTTTGCAGGGAGGTAGAGTGTGGATCCCTTGATGGGGACCATGTTTGCCACGGGGTGGGGTGCGCCTGATGGCGGCAGACAGGGATATCCATGGTGTTTGTGCAGAAACTAGCTATCTTACACATTAACACTGCTTTGGAACGCCCGCTTGGCCTCCATCAGCCATGGCAGGTGTTGTTGACCTGGTCCTGGCCACCTCATTGCACACTCAGGGTGAGCACAGTACCCGCACGATGTAACGGTGTGTGGCTACTCTGTGCCAGTAAAACACCCGGTCAGTGCCCCCTACTAGGCCAAGGTGCTGTGTGGGTGCACCCGGTCACTTCCCCCAACAGGGCCGAGGTGCTGTGGGGGTGCATTCCCCATCTTGTGTCCATCTGCGGACAGCTAATTTGCATGTGCAGTGCATCATGGGTACGGGTGGCCTAACCCTATCCTGTTGACACCAGCAGACTGTCTGTGAGGTGACGTGTAGGCTATCTGCAGCCAGCCAGGGGCCTGCTTATAGCTATGGAGCTGTAGCGCAATGGTTACATCACTGCCTGTGCAGCCAGAGGTCATGGGTTCAAACCCACAGTGGGGACCTTTGGTAGGGCTGTCCACAGCTTTATTTTTATTTACTGTACATATGTCTATGCCGGCAAGACCACCCTCAGCTTACTATACCCATTAGGTGCCTCTGAGGGTGCTTCATAGGGCGCCCTGTAGGCCACCTTATGGTTGCCATCCCTATAGGGTGCACTATACATTATCCTGTGTCGCAACATACATGCTGCCCTATAGGGGTCATTCAAGGGTGCCTTGGCGAACAGTGCACTGTAACATGTGCCTTATGGGCCGCCGTATGTTAACATGCTGGGAGAGTGCGTTTGCTAGTAGTGATAACAAAATAAAATTATACAGCCTCCTACAGCACTCCACAACATAATACATACTGCCTCAGCAGGCATTTTTCACTGGGCATTGTGAGGAGTTGAACCCCTGATCCCTGCATCATTGGTCAGTGTTTTAACCATTGTGCTGTGGCTCTGTTCCTGTGCTTGTGCATCAGCGCGCCGCCTTGTGCCTATCAGCGCGCCGCCTTCTGCCGCCCAAGGGGACCAGTGCGCCGCCTTCTGCTGCCCAAAAATAACTGTGCGCCGCCTTATGCCGCCCAAAAAGCACTGTGCGCCGCCTTCTGCCGCCAAAAATAACTGTGCGCCGCCTTATGCCGTTCCAAATTAATTTGCCTCCTAAAACAATGTTAATCATTACAGTTACTGCCTCAGCTGACCTTTGTCGTTGCGCACACTGGGGGATTGAACCCATGGCCCCTGCACCATTGGTCAGTGTCTTCACCGTTGTACCACGGCTCTGTTGTTTTGTATACTCAGCAGCGCGCCACTTTGCCTTTCCACGCGCTAATGTCGACCCCCGCACATTAGCGCGACGCACACACGTCCGGTTGCTTACTACCGTTTTTTTTCTATTTTCTGCCTGAACCGCCCACTCCTTATATGGCACAGGCACACTAGCACGGCCCCGCACGTTAGGAATGTTTAGTAAACATGCCCCTAAGTTTATACCACCTACATTCCTTGAAGTTCAAGATGCCAAACTGCAAGTAAAATCCCATATACGATACCTTGGAGTGACCTTGGATCAAAATCTGGACATGAAGACCCACATATCCAACGTAGTAAGGGCAGTGTATTTCAAGATTCGCTCCCTCAGACACCTCCGACAACTGATTGATCCAGATGATTTCCGCACTGTCTACCAGGCTTTAATTATTCCCCATTTTGACTACGCTAACTCCATATTACAAGGCCTCCCCCAATCTACCCTAAACCCGCTTCAACTAGCCTTGAACAGTGCAGCAAGAGTGCTTTTTGGAGTACCTAAAAGAGAACATGTAACACCCCTTCTGAAACAACTACATTGGCTTCCTATTCATGCCAGAATCACTTTCAAGACTCTGCTCCTAACCTTTAAAGCTTACAAGGGTCTTGCTCCCTCCTCATTATCAGACATGATCCAACCTATCACTCCCAACAGACTAAGGGGCTTGTTTACAAAGCCGCGGTAGCGGTTTGCGATCGTAATCGGAGCCGCGGTCCCATTGATTTCAATGGGGCCGCGGCTGCGATCGCGATCGCGAACCACTACCGCGGCTTTGTAAACAAGCCCTTAAGAAGAACCACAGAATTGAATATGTTAATTGTACCAAAAGTAACCGTAAAATTCAACTCCACAACAGTTAGCCGATCCTTCAGTTTATGTGCTCCAAAACTTTGGAACATACTTCCATCACACATTAGAGCCATCTCTGACCTCATCCTCTTCAAGAAGGCCTTAAAACATCACCTTTTCATCATCTACTTCCCTGAAGACACAGAGACACAAATAACAACAATCACTCTCTGACCACTTAATCTTGGCTGACCCAACAACATTCTACACCACTTTCCCATACTAACACACTATTCTGACTATATGTCTCCCGAATGTAAATAATTACTGATTGTTATTTTGTTGTAAAGAATTGTCCCGGTTATCCAAGTTATTGTACCTGTTATATGTAAAGCCAGATAAATGTAACTTGTCTGATGTTTTCTTGTTCTCTGTAAACCGCGCTGATAACGAATAGTGCGGTATATAAAAGATGTTAATAAATAATAAATAAATAAATAAATGTATATTCTACTGCTCCACTTCTCTGGATAGTGACATTGAATATGTACTATATATTGGGCCCAATATTTAGCGGTGGCAACTAGCTGATCTAATGCAGCTCATGACCACCACCGAACTTTAAATCCACATATTCAATGCTGGGGGTCCTATCATTTCCCAGAATTTAATATCTGGGTCGAAGGCATTTGCAGGAAGCTAATCGGGTGATATTAAAGTCACTGCCTCGTTAGCTTCCACGGAGAAAATTAGGCCAGCCTTTGCTGCGCCTTGCTTTTGCCATGTAGCCATAACTGGGCAGTGGCTCAATATCACTGCTGCTTGGTTATGGCTGGGTGCCATCCCCAGACCACCCCTGAAATGCTACAATGCTAACCAGTAACCATCAGTGTATGCAGTGGTGGCACCCACGGACTTTCCGGGGCACTGTGTTAGTGCCACGAATTTCCCAGATAAAGGGAGTGTTCTCCCTTTGAATATCAGACCTATTATATTTAACCACCATGATTGGAGTTTAAAAAAAATGCTGATTGCAATGTTTAAATATTGACCTGTATGTTTTTTAGCCTTAAGAGAGAAATAATGAAAATGATCTACTTTGCTACAAAGTCTCTCTGACGTGGAAATTATGGGGTATGTTTACTAAACCGTCTTAATGTTACCGGCGCTAGTTGCAGCAATAATGTGAAGAATGCCATATAAGGAGTGGGTGTTCCAGAGGCAAGGTAGCAAGAATCAGTATCGCACGATAATGGGCGCTGTGGGACGTTAACGCGCGTTAACCCTAAGTTCATGCCGGCGCAGTGTTAGAAGCAATAAAGATGTAACCCACTGGTTACTGCAATGACTGTGGAGACAGAGGTCATAGGTTTGATTCTGCAATGGTGTTATGTAAGAAGGCTGTCTGAGGCCTTACCCTTTAATTTAAGTCAGTGCTCTCTGAGGCATTTCCTTTTTTTAATTTAAATCAGTGCTGCCAGCAAAAACACCCTCACAGTGCTGTAACCTAAGGTGCCGCATAAGGCGCCCTATAAGGAACTCCATAGAGCACATTATAAAGTGCACTGTCTGCCAAGGCACCTTATAATGTGCCCTAAAGGGCACCTTATAAGGTGCCTTATGAGGCACCTTAGGCTATGGCACTGTGAGGGTGTTTTTGCTGGCAGCACTGATTTAAATTAAAAGGAAATGCCTCAGACAGACTTATTAAATAACATCACAGTGGGATCAAACCCATGATCTCTGCCTCTGCAGTCATTGAAGTAACCAGTGGGATACATCTCTATAACATCTAACATGCTGCTGGCTGGCTACAGAAAGACTGCAGGTCACCACACAAACTGTCTGCTGTGGTTACCAGGACAGGGTAAACCCACACATACCCATGATGCACTGCACATGCAGATCAGCAGCCTACAGCTATTCAAAAGATGGGGTATGCGCCTCTCTAGCTCCCCGGCCTGGTAGGGGGAAATGACCATGTGTGTTACAGGCACAGAGTAGCTACAGACCGTGACATTGTGTGGTTCCTGTGCTCACCCTGAGGGTGAGGTGCGGCACCCAGCACCAGGTCTGCAGCACCTGGCTTGGCTGAAATAGGTTGTGCTGCAGGTCCCCATCAGTGCTAGTGTGTGATAGGTAGTCCTTGCAGACACACTTAGGATACACCTGTGTTCATTTGTATTTCCCAGTCACATCTAGCTCTTGTGGACTATGATGAACCCAGAATAGTGCATATCCTGTGTGGTTGCCATGGTCACATGTTATAAGAGAAGGGCAGTGGTTGGCCCCAAAAGCAGATTATGTAGCACCGCACCACCCAACCCACCCTCTGTGGGTCGGGGTGGGGGGAACAGGATCTCCTACCAACAGATCCACATTCTACATCTGGCAGTAGAGGGGACCATCAACCCCAGTCCTGCTGGGGAATAGACCACCCTACAGCGCAGTCAAGGCAGCTCTGTATGCATCACATAGGGCACTGGCAGACAGGCAGTAGGCCTAGAAAAGGTCAGCTACCCTCCATCTCTATCTGACATTCACCAACAGAGGGCACAGTCAGTCTCCACCTGCTGCACCCTATAAGGTGTTCCAGCCATACACATGCTAACTGAAGAGAGTCTTTTAACTAGTACATAGTGCATGTTCCTGGAGGAACTGTGTGCACCCACAAATGGGATGTGAGCACACACACCAAGCAAGTATGTCAGTGATTGGGTCCCAGAAAAGAGAACCCACAGATATCGCTTAAGAGAAAAATTGCATAGCACTATGGGGGAACCTAGCCATGCCATGGTCACTGCTCAGTCAGGGTGAGAGTGACCCCCCCCCCCCCCCCAAAAAAGCATGACATGCTGTGGCCATCCTGTCCGTGCGGGTGGTGGGCGGGCACTAAAATGTCCCAGCCATTGCCCTATGCCCTGTGCCCTATATAACATTAATCACAGCAACCTTTTGATATATGTGGAAAGTGTTCCCAAGTTTAGGATGGCATTGCTAAGGCATGCAAGTGCTAGTATTGGGAGATGCTGCTCTGCACAGGGCCCAATAGTCTGACTCTCCATGAGTCTTTGGATAGTGGTGCCTGTGGGTGTGGGTGTTTGTGCCCCAGTTGTCCGCTGCTCTAGGGCAGAGGTTCCCCACTCTGGTCCAGGTGGGCCAAACACTGTTCAGGTTTTCATGCTGTCCCTAATGAATATGCATGAGATATATTTGCATACAATGGGGGCGGTGCATACGAATGCAGCACAGGCATATTTATTAGGGACAGCATGAAACCTGAATGGTGTTTGGCTCTCCAGGACTGCAGGTTGGGAAACTCTTCTCTAGGGACTGCACATGTTTAAGATGTCTGTGCTCTGTAGGGTAAAATATAGGCGTTTATGGCATGTTTATTTTATCTGCAATAAAGGTTCCATCTTTATTACCACAGTTTAGTAATGGGTAAAATATAGGGACATGGTTTGCAGGAGGCACAGCTGGGTCTTGAACCTGTGACCTTCTACCCCTGAACACACTGGCTGTGTGTACTGCACCAAACTGTTGCCATGGGAGCAGATCATTCCCTGGGGATACCATGACTGTTCATCAGACAGACCTTGTCTGTTGCACGGCACCCACCTAAACGGGGCTTGGCCGTGGTCTGCTGTGGGCAGATGCCACAGCCCCTTCCGCCACCAGAACCCCTCCGCCACCATGCTGACATGCCCTTCTGACGGTGGTGCTGGTGGTGCGCAGTCCCAGTCCATCCAGTGTGCTGGTAGGCTGCTGCCTATGGTGCATGATATGGGGTAGGTTTGCCTGCATAGACATACATGCTTCCCCCTGGCACCGCCTGCCAATTTTATGGGCACTTGGGGTACTTGCTGGGTACTGTCCACTGGGACACTGTGGGACACACACTCGTGGCCATGTTTGCCCTTGGTCAGTTGCTTTTTTGCTGGTTTTCTGCTTCTACATTCCTATGTGTAACCTAGGCATCTGCCTATCCCACCCTGTGCCCCAGCTGCTACACTGCATGTCCCGCCTGCAGCCCCCTGAAGCCTCACCGTAGTGCCCTCTCATACTTGGGGACTATGATGTTGCTGCACATGTATCACTACTATCACTTTTCTTGGTTTCCCTGCCCAATCCCTGCACATTGCTCATTGAAATGGTCTCTCTCCCCTGCAAATGTGCCTCTAGCATGAGGTTTTCACTGGCGCTATTTTTCAGACCTTCATTTCATGGTGTTAGTGTGCATGGGGCCTCTCCCCGCCCACTTTCCACCTATTGACCCCTTATCTCCACCCCTGGGGAGCCTTACTCCACCCTCTGCGCACCTTAACACCACCAGAGACGTTATCGCACGATACGTGATGTTCTCGCATGGTAATTCGCCATTATCACGTGATAACATCACATATCGTGCGATAATATCGCAGCTGCTATGTTATTGCCGTTTAGTAAACACACCCCTATGTGTGTATGTGCAGTGTACCCTTTGAAAAGATACCCTTGGAGATTTTGTACTTTCTTTATCTACAGATACTCTTACTGACAAAAGCAATGCACATAGTTTTGAAAATGCTTCTCCGAACTAACTCCACCATAGGAATCCCTCTGAAAAAATGCAGTTAAAAAAATTCAGGTTATAGATAAACTTTGACCTACTTGTAGGGCAGGCAATTTGCAAAAAAAGAAATATACCCTACATATATATATACAGTACACACACACACAAACACACACACACACATTTTTCATCAGATAAAGAACCATTTACACAAAAAAATGGCTTTTAAAAATTGTCTCCATAATGTAAGAGGAGGTTAGAATGTGAAAGTGCGGCTGGATGGGTCCTAAACACTTCTTCCTCCCTAGGGTAGTTCAGTATTGTATGGATGCTACCTTTTGCAAGATCTTTTCCATTAAAAAAGTATTAAAAAATAAATCTGCATTTTTGGAAGCAGTTTCAGGGGATGCACTGGTCAGGGCTGACAATCACCATTTTCCACTATATTTTTGACATTCTATATTAAGCATTACCTAGGTTTCATTACATTCAATATAAACAGAAGATGAAACAAATAGCTTGGGAAAAAGAAATCTATTTTAGAATCCTAACTAGATAGCATACATTTTTCTACAATAGATGAGTTCTATTCATTTAGACAGTTTGGAGAAAAAAAAAGACACAAGGGTGTTGGAGAGCACTTTACTTCTCAGGGTTCAATTGTTAAGTTAAATTGTTAAAAAGTGCCTCTGTATATCTTTCCCATGTCTGTACATTTTCATTTGCTTGAAATGTCATTGAGTTTCTGGTCACATTCTGAGGTAACAACTACTTAGAGAACTCTGATGTCCCGAGAGAGGAGATTTCTGGAAAATGTTATGGTCAGGACATACCAAATAACGGAGAGGGCAATTGTCAAGGTGATTTCAACACGTTTTATCTTCCTAACGTGTACTGTCCATTATGAAGGTAATTTTATAACAGAAGAATAAGTAGGGCAGGTTTATCAGGTCGGGACGAGGCTCTGTGCTAGAACAACTGTCCACTTTTGAGGATATATTTTTAAATCCAATCGTGAAAAATATATATCTTATTTAAAAGATTCTACAGATTTATTAAATGTTTTGGAAAATCTGCCCACTATTCAGAAGCATTGGTGGTTAATAACTATGGGCCCGATTCTATCCTGGAACCGGACGCACAAAGTTAGACAGGATTCTGATCCCGTGGGGCACATCTAGCCTCAAAGGATCAGAATCACATCCAGGCCTGTACGTGCAGGCTGGGACCCCGATCCTGGTAGGCTAACTCAGTCAAGGCTCCTGAATGGAGCCGCTGCACCATGGTGTCTGGTTGTCATGGCACCACGGCTCCATTCAGGAGCTGTGATCCCAGGCCGCCGACCAGATTTTTTATTCCCCGCAGTCCAATCCTCGATCTGGCCTCCTAAGGCCAGAGTCGGGCTGCGGGGAATCTCCTCCACCCCCTCCTACCTCCTCTGCTGCCCTGGCCTGCTGTCCCCTGCTGACTAGGGGAACTTATTCCACCTCAGAGGTGGAATAAGTTCCCCGTTCAGTCTGCCGGCCCCGGACATACAGGGTCTACATTGGAATTGACCCTGTATGTCCGGGGCCACGGACCGTCCACTGCCTGCCCTAACTCCATCCCCACACCACTCCTTTCCCACCACTTTCCTGCCCCCATCTAACCTCCCCATACAACATATGGGGAAGTTAGTCGAGGTCAGCAGAGGGGTCAAATAGCGGGGATGAACATCCCAAAGGGATGTCCATCCCCACTATTCGTGGCTCGGAATGAATCCCTATGGATATAAATTCATTGGGCCCAACATTGAAAGGCATTTACACAGTTTACAGCTCTGTAAACCATATAAATACTGCTCAGCAGGATATTCAATGACACTAACATGGTTAGTGCCACTGAATATCCCCGATCTTCTCCCCTATATGTCCTGATGCTAATCGCTAAGCATTGTGGCATGCCATGGGTATTCCAAGACTAAGCGGGTAGCACCCTTACACGGTTAGCTTCTAAGGGTAAAAGATAGGCACTACAAAAGCTGACCTTTCTTTATCCATAGAAGCTAACTGGGCAGCGGTGCAAAATCGCTGCTACCTGGTTAGCCTCTGCGGCTTCCGGGCATATGTGGCAACCCTGGATATTCAATGCCAGCACCGCGTATGACACCAGCATTGAATATCCGGGGTTAGAGTAGAGCAGCAACGGCTAGGCGCTGTATTCATGCTTTGCTATCCTAACTCAATATTGGGCCCATTGTGTATAAATATTCATCAGGAGAAAGCACTATGGATAGTAACAGATCTGAGATGGGAGGAAGAACATCAAAGGGCATTTAAGACCCTTATATTAGAATTATTGGGTTTAGTGCTCAGAAATAATTATTTTTTGCTATAATAATCAATATTACCAATACATTTTTGGAATAGCAATGGGAACAACAGTAGCCTCATTGGTAGCCTCCCTTGATGTATCTGATTTTGAAGAAACATTTTCTTATTCTTCTACTTGGGTTCAAAATTTAATCCTATGGAAATGCTTATATGTAATTTTGTGTATGTAAGGCTGCTATGATTTTATGATAGGGCACCTAGGTACATGTCTGCATATGTTGCTTCTATTTTGCAAATGCAATGTGTGCCTTTGAGTAAATGCTGACTCCAGGTGACCCAGCAGCTCCTAGGTTTTCTTGGCAGTGTGACCCAAAGTAGATTTCCAGGCCTTTCTTCCAAGGCAATGGAGGGGCATGCTAGTGGGAATCAAACCCTGGTATTTTGGTTGTCTATCCAGTATGCTAACTTTGCTACTCTTCCACTCTATTTGTAAAGGCAAAATAATATCCTCTATTATATACATATAGGTGATAATTTTATAAACTCCTGCAAAGTTAATGAGCATTGCAATGTGTGTATTTCTTAGGTATTTTATAAAATAAACTCTATGTGTACTTTAATTTATATAATAGTGATATAAGTGGTGTAAACATGCACATGAACTATGAGAGAGCACTAAGGCCTTTTCTAAGACAGGGGTAAATGCTTATGTCTATAATTTCCAAGAACACTTTCGAGTCATAGGGGTATGTTTACTAAACTGCGGCAATATAAAGGCGTGGGCGGTGCATCGTTACAGCAAGCCGTATCAGCTAACGCATGTTACAAACTAACGCATTTTACAAGGAGCCTCATAAGGCACCTTACAAGGCACCTTATAAGGCACCTTACAAGGCACATTTTAAGTTGCCTTGCAAAACGCCTTGCAAGGTGCCTTGTAAGGTGCCGTATAAGTAAGGTACCCTATAAGGTGCCTTATAAGGTGCTTTGTAAGGTGCTTTGTAAGGTGCAGTATAAGTAAGGTGCCTTATAAGGTGCCTTGTAAGGTACCATATAAGTAAGGTGCCTTATAAGGTGCCTTGTTAGGTGCCCTATAAGGTGCCTTGTTAGGTACCTTATAAGGTGCCTTGTATGGTGCCTTATAAGGTGCTTTGTAAGGTGCCCTATACAGTAGGGCTCCTTAGCCTATGCGCCGTATTAGGCACCCCTGGACAGGGCACCTTAGAGGGCACCCTGGGTTACGGAACCATAGGTTATGGTGGCCTAACAAGGTTATGGTGCCCTAGGTTAGTGTGGCCTAAGGGCTGCAAGGTGCTGCAGGATGACATGCATGACCTGTGAGGAACAGAGACAGATGTAGCCCTAACACTAGATGGAGCACTCAGGAAAGGCAATGAACAGGTGAGTGAAGGAGGGAGAGCTGGGAGCCGCTGGACCTGCCATATCTGTGGGCATCCCACATGGCTGCCAGTATTGATGACAAAAATGGTGGGGGAAACTGTACCACAGCACAGGGTGTTGGCAATGTAAAGTACTGGAAAGACAGTTGGTGGCAGACGATGGGAATGCGTATCCCCCAGTGGAGGCGGAGGTGGCAGGATAGTTACAATGATGGATGGAAAGAGGAGTGGTGGTGCCATGCATATCAGGTACAGGCGAGGCAAGCATGAAGAGGCGCAATGCAGGAAAGGGTAGCAGTGCAGGACTTGGGGTGACAGCCTGCACAGGCAGATAGGACTTTACACAGCTGACAGACGCAGATAGACGGACCGAAGGAATGTGGGCAGTTGTTGCGAGGGTATTATGGGCTAGCAGCACAAATCTGCAAAAATATGACTGTTACAGGCATGCACACTATTTGAGTAGGACAAGCATGAGAGGAGGGAACAATGAGGAATTGAACCCATGAACACTGCCAAGAATGGCATTGTATTAAACAGTAGGCTATACCTCCATGGTGTATATCACAGCAATGGCTGGGTACAGAAGGACTGCAGGTCACTGCACAAACTGTCTTCTCTGAGTGCCAGGATAGGGTAAACCCACCAGTACCCATGATGCAATGCACATGCTGAATAGCTGTCTATAGCTGATCAGCAAATGGGGTCTGCACCTCTCCGGTACCTCAGCTTGGAAAGACAAACTGATACTGGCACAGAGTAGCTACAGACCATGCCATTGTGCAGGTTCTCTGTTCTCCCTGAGGGATAGGATGGGTGCCCAGCACTAGGTCCGCAGTACATGTGGTGCTAGAGATAGGCCCTGCTGTACATCCCCATCACTGCCAGTGTGTGACAGGTGTTCCTTGGAGTGCAGCTGAAAGTAATTTGGTGTCCATCTATATCCTGCAGTCACATGTGGCCCTCTGGGACCAGACACCACCCCGATTAGGGTCTACCTAGTTTTAGGGTCTGACTGACATGAGCACCTGTTATCAGGCCACAGGGGGTTTACAAACTTGTATGAGGTTTGTGTAGAAGTGCCTTGATAGTTCAGGGTGGTATACACTACAAACCCCAAAGGGCTCACATCACCCTTTTTGTAGGTAAGGAACAGGTGCCCCAGACCCTGTGAAGCAACCTCTATCCTGCTGGTATGCAACAGCCCTCCAGGGTTGGTGGGCTAGAGCCATACCTATGGCTGGGGCAATGGCAGACCAGCAGCAATAATAGGGTTAGCTCTGGAAAGCCCCAACAGCCTCACACCACTCTCTGCCAATCACCAGCAGACAGCACAGTCAGACTGCACCATATAGGTGGTCTGACCATGCACACTCTAACTGCAGACAGTCCACTAGACAGTCCATAGTGCATGCTTACAGAGAAACTATGTGCACCAAGCAGGCATCTTGGTGATTGTTGACCCAGCACAGGGGACAAACCAGGATCACTGGAGGCAGATAATTTAGAGCCCTATGTGGGAACATAGACATGCCATGGTCACTGCTCGGTCAGAGTGAGTGCCCTCCCAGCATGCCATGCTCTGGCCATCCTGTCCATGCAGGCGGTGGTCAGACACTACAGTGTCCCAGTCATTGCCCCACACCCTATGAAGATGCATCCTGGCCAATCCGCCCTATCTGGGCCATACCCACACACTTTGCTCCTCATTATGCACATATTCAGGCTAACGCTGGTAACAGTGGGACATTGTGGGCCCGGTGAGGTGTGGGCAGCCACAAAACAATGGATAGACATACACACTCCTATTGCAGCATTGTGCGCAGATAGGGGTGGTTGGCAACCCTGCCTGCCACACTTGTCCTGATCACAGTGCCAACATTGCTAAACTGTGCAGGAGGTAGTAGTAGTGCCCTGGTGATAACTTCAGCTCATTGCTCGGGCCAACAGCCTGACTCTCCATGCATCTTTGGATTGTGGAGCCTGTGTGAGTGGGTGTTGGTACCCCTGTTTGCCGCTGCTTTGGGCTTTGCTGATGTATCTGCATTGAAGGGGAAAACATAGGGACATGCTCTGCAGGAACCATAGCTGGGGCTTGAACCTGTGACCTTCTGCTTTTGGACACATTCACTGGGTGTACCGCACCACACTGTTGCCAGAGATGCAAGGTGGTCCCTGGAGCTACCTGTACCTTTCCTCAGCCAGACCTTCTATGTTGCACTGCACACCACGTACTGGTACAGGGCATGGCCTAGGTCCACTTCAGGCAGGTGTCACTGTCCCCTCCAGCACAGGCACACACACCCCTGCCATGCTGACATGGCCATATGCTGTTGGTGCTGGTAGTGCACAGTCCCAGGCCATCCACTGTGCAGGTAGGTGGTCGCCTAGGGAGCGGGGTCTGGGGCATGGGGCATACATGAGCATCCTCACATCCCCTCCATCACTGCCTACCAATAGTCCGTTTTTTCAGCTTGGGGGATGTCAGGTATTGCCCTGGCAACTGTTAGCTCGGGTGGACCAGCTAGATGTAGGTGGATTGTGTATGGACTTTGTCAGCTGCTGTCATGATGATTTCCAGTTTCTATGTTCCTATGTGCCACCTAGGCGTCCACCTAGTCCACCCTGTGCCCCTTCTGCCCCCGCTACATGTCTTGCCTGCAGCCTCCTATGCCCTACTTGCACCATCGCCATAGTGGACTTTCATACTTGGGCACTATGCTGGTGCTGAACATGAAGCACTACTATCACGTTTCTTGGGCTCCCTGTCTATGCTATACATTGCTGACACTGAAATGGTTTCTCTCTCCTGCAAATGTGCATCTAACGCCAGGTTTTCTTTCGTGGTAGAATTCAGCCCTTCAGTTAAGCATGTTAGTGTGCAGGGAGTATCTCTCCGCCCACTCCCTGCCCATTGACACCTTCCCCCCACCCTCTCTACACCCTCTGCGGTGTTTACCGTGGCAGGGGACGTTAACGATCGTTAAGTAATGTTAACGCGCGTTAACATTACATACCGCGCATTAACGTTACCTAACGAGCGTTAACATTACATAACGCATGGTCTGTAATGTTACCGCAGTTTAGTAAACATACCCCATAGTATTTTGTAACTTAGGTCGATACTCGATTTATTTCATGGTTCCCAAAAAGGAGGATTCTTTTCGACCAATTCTCGATCTCAGAGGGGTCAACCATGCTTTGCGGGTACCTCATTTTCGCATGGAAACGCTGCGTACAATGATTCGGGCAATACGGCTGGGGGAATTCCTATTCACATTCCCATCAGGCCATCTCATCAGCAATTTTTGCGTTTTTCCCTTCCAATGGGTCACTTCCAGTTTCGGCCCTTCGGTCTGGCCACGGCTCCAAGAACCTTCACAAAGCTCATGGTAGTGGTAGCAGCTGCGCTGCGAAAAGAAGGGATCCGTGTTCATCCATACCTCGACGATTGGCTAATTAGAGCCAATTCTCATCTGGCCTCCGTAGTGGCGACGTCTCGAGTTGTTCAAATTTTGGAACAGCTAGGCTGGGTGATAAATCAAGCAAAGAGTCACTTGCAGCCAGTTCAACAACTGACTTATCTAGGGGCCTACTTCGATACGGCTCGAGAAGCAGTTTTTCTTGCCGGAAAAAAAAAAAAAAAGAAAAAAGAATAGTCAAGATTTTGCAACAAGTGCAAGCTTTTTTAAGAGTTCAAGCTCCATTGGCTTGGAAGTACTTACAGTTTTTGGGTTCCATGGCGGCTACCTTGGATCTGGTTCTGTGGGCCAGGACTCACATGCGGCCCTTACAACAGGCCTTACTTTTCGATGGTCACCGCAGCTGCATCCTCTATCGCAGCGCCTGTTTTGTCCGGAAACGGTAAGGGAAAGTCTAGAATGGTGGTTGGACCCGGTACATCTCAAGGCGGGTATTCCTTTGCAGGAGCCCGCGTGGGTGTTAGTCACCACAGATGCCAGTCTGATAGGCTGGGGAGCGCATTGTCAGTCGCAAATAACTCAAGGGTTTTGGTCAAAAGAGGAAACATTGTGGTCGATCAACATGCTAGAGCTACACGCTGCCCGGCTTGCTCTTCAGCACTTCGAGCACCTTCTCATAAAGAAGGCAGTTCGTTTGTTCTCCGACAATGCGGGCAAAGAGAATGTTCAGGCCGATTATCCCAGTCGGTCTCTCCTCGATCCAGGAGAATGGGAGTTGAACGTAGCAGTTTTTCACGAAATAACCTTAAAGTGAGGACAACCGGTTATTGATTTAATGGCGACGTTCAACAATGCAAAGTCGAACCGTTTTTTCAGTAGACACAGGGAATGCATGTCAGAAGGGCTCGATGCTCTAGCTCAGCCTTGGCCGGAGAACATTCTATTGTATGTTTTCCCACCTTGGCCAATGGTGAGCCGAGTTGTTCAACGCATAACGAAGCGCTGCGGTTCAGTGATTCTGATTGCGCCGGATTGGCCTCGGCGTCCTTGGTATGCCGATCTAGTCCTTGGTATGCCGATCTAGTTCGGCTTCTAATAGCTCCACCTTGGCGTCTTCTAGTCCGGGTCAATCTGTTAAATCAGGGACCCGTGCTCATGCCACACGTGGATCGCTTCTTGCTTATGGCTTGGCTCTTGAGAGGTCTAGCTTGACTCGCAAAGGTTATGCGAATTCTGTAGTGGCTACCTTACTTAAATCTAGAAGACCTGGGACATCTCTTGCGTATGTCCGGATATGGCAGATTTTCGAGTCTTGGTGTGAACGGCATGATATTCTTCCTCGTTCGGCTTCCTTGCCTCAGTTGCTTTTATTTCTCCAGGAAGGTTTGGATAAAGGGTTGGCAATTAATACCCTTAAGGTTCAGGTAGCCGCACTTGCATGTTTTAGGGAATTAGTCCAAAATTGCAAGCTATCCTTGCATCCGGATGTGCAAAGATTTTTCAGAGCGGCTAAGATTATTCGTCCTCCGCTGCGGCACATTGTGCCTCCGTGGGATTTGAATATTGTTTTGGAGGCGTTGTCGAGTTCGTCATTAGCGTCGATTTCCTCCCGATCTCCAAAGGAGTGTTCATAAAGAATATTGTTTTGGAGACGTTGTCGAGTTCGTCATTAACATCAATTTCCTCCCGATCTCCTAAGGAGTGTTCATGGAAGACAGCTTTTCTGGTAGCTTTGTGTTCAGCGCGAAGAATTTCGGATTTACAGGCTTTGTCTTGCCGTGAGCCTTATTTGCAATTTCTCCCTGAACGAGTTTTATTACGTACAGTTCCTTCATTTTTACCAAAAGTGCTATCTGCTTTTCATATTAATCAGTCAATACTTTTGCCAACTTTTTTTGGATTTATCAAATTCTCCTATTGATAGAGCTCTTTGAAAATTGGGTCTTGGTCGTGTCTTAAAGACATACCTTAAAATTTCAGAACCATTTCGTAAAACAGATAGATTGTTTGTGCAGTATGCTGGACCTAATAAAGGGAAGCCGGCTTTGAAGTCCACAATTGCTCGATGGGTACGATCTGCTATTGTGGCAGCTTATCAGACCAGAGGATGCTCTCCACCTAATGGTCTGAGGACGCATTCTACTAGAGCACAAGCGGCATCCTGGGCAGAATTTGCTTTTGTTCCTCCAGTAGATATCTGTAGGGCGGCTACATGGTCTTCGTTTCATACCTTTACAAAGCATTATTGTCTAGATGTTCAGGCCAGGGAAGATGCAAAAGTGGGAACGTCGGCTCTCATTGCTGGACTGGCGGGTCCCTCCCGAGTTTAGGTACTGCTCTGGTATTGCCCTAACCTTCCCTGGACTGGCCCGGAGAGGCGAAAAGGAAAATGAAATTAGTTCTTACCTGCTAATTATCTTTCCTTGAGCATTCTCCGGGCCAGTCCAGGGTCCCACCCTTTAGTTATTGGGGCTAATGTTTCTTTCTCAAATTAAGTTGGAATTTATTTAGTTTGAAAAAAAAAAAAAAATAATAATTTTAATAAGCACAAATTATTTGCTTATGTTTTCCTGAAGGACTATAAAATATAATCAGTTTTATTATGAGTAAGCTTTTTGTTTTAAATTCTATAATAGTTAGTTGCTTTGTCAAAAGAAGACTGGCAGTTGGCTTCAGGGGGAGTGGCTTCATCGAGCAAGAAAACTTGATGTCTTTATGTCCTCAGCTGCTGAGGGGGATTGACAACCTAATATTAAACTGAAATAAAACATAACATCAACTCCTATAAACTGAATATATTCTATAGTCCTACAGAAACAGAGGAATGTATAAACTTCCGTTTCATAAAATTTATAATTAATTTTATTTTTTTATTTTTTTTAAATAAACGATTAGCTATCTATACAAAGATAAAAGCATAGAAGCCCCGATACTTTCTCTTCCTCTTCCTCTTCACACTAAACGGGTGGGGCCCTGGACTGGCCCGGAGAATATTCAAGGAAAGATAATTAGCAGGTAAGATCTAATTTCATTTTCCTTTCCATTTCTCCGGGCCAGTCCAGGGAAGGTTAGGGCAATACCAGAGCAGTTCCTAAACTCGGGAGGGACCGGCCAACCCTGCAATAAGAGCTGACGCGCCCACTCTTGCATCTTCCCTGGCATGAACATCCAAGCGGTAATTTTTTGAAAACGTATGCAGCGAAGACCACGTCGCTGCTCTACAAATATCTACCGGAGGCACAAAAGCAAATTCCGCCCAGGAGGTTGCTTGAGCCCTAGTAGAATGTGCTTTTAAGCCAACCGGTGGAGACTTTCCCACAGCTTGGTAAGCTGCTGTAATAGCACATCGTACCCAACGAGCAATTGTTGACTTTGAAGCTGGATGTCCCTTCCTGGGCCCAGCATACTGAACAAATAGTCTATCCGTCTTACGAAAGGGTTTGGAAATTTTAAGGTAATTCTTTAATACACGACCGAGATCTAATTTCTTGAGAGCTCGATCGATCGGAGAATTTGATAAATTCGAAAAAGTAGGTAACACCACCGACTGATTAATATGAAAAACAGAAAGTACTTTCGGTAAAAAACTTGGGACTGTGCGAAGCACCACCCGTTCAGGCAGAAATTGCAAATAAGGCTCTTGACAAGACAAAGCCTGTAAATCCGAAATTCTCCTAGCCGAACATAAAGCTACTAAAAACGCTGTCTTCCATGAACATTCTCGTGGAGATTGCGAAGAAATAGCAGCCAGTGATGAACTTGATAAAGCCTCTAGAACAATATTCAAATCCCACGGAGGCACAATCTTACGTAATGGAGGCCGAAGAATTTTTGCCGCCTTAAAAAATCTTTGAACATCTGGATGAAACGATAATCTACGATTTTGAACCAATCCCCTAAAACATGATAATGCGGCTACTTGAACCTTAAGAGTATTAACCGCTAAACCTTTATCTAAGCCTTCTTGAAGAAACAAGAGCAATTGTGGTAAAGAAGCTACCCGTGGAAGAACATTCTGTTGTTTACACCAATGTTCGAATAACCTCCATACTCGGACATAAGCAAGAGATGTTCTCGGCCTCCTAGAATTAAGCAATGTAGCTACCACAGAACTTGCATAACCTTTACGTGTTAAACGAGCCCTCTCAAGAGCCAAGCCGTAAGCAAGAAGCGATCCACTTGTGGCATGAGAACGGGTCCTTGAAATAATAGATTGATCCTGACCGGCAGACGCCAAGGAGGCGCTATTAGAAGCCGCTTTAGATCCGCATACCAAGGACGGCGAGGCCAATCTGGTGCAATCAGAATCACGGAACCTCGGTGTCCCGCTATGCGTTGAAGAATACGATTCACCATTGGCCACGGAGGAAAAACATACAAAAGTACGTTCTCCGGCCAAGGTTGAACTAGAGCATCGAGACCCTATGACATGCGTTCCCTTCGTCTGCTGAAAAATCGGCTTGCTTTGGCATTGCTGAAAGTTGCCATTAGATCCATAACCGGTTGACCCCATTTTAAGGTCAACTCGTGAAAAACCGCCACATTTAATTCCCATTCTCCTGGGTCTAAAATGTTGCGACTGAGATAATCTGCCTGAATATTCTCTCTGCCCGCTACGTGAGTCGCTGATAACGCCAGAAGATGGCCCTCCGCCCAAGCCATTAACTTCTGACATTCGCTTAGAAGAGAAGAACTTTTCGTCCCTCCTTGCCGATTGATATATGCTACCGTGACAAGATTGTCCGAGAACAAACGGACCGCCTTTCCCGTGAGAAGACGTTCGAAGTGCAGAAGAGCCAATCGAGCTGCACGCAACTCCAACATGTTGATCGACCATAAGGTCTCCTCCTGAGACCAAAAACCTTGAACCACTTGAGTTTGACAATGTGCTCCCCAGCCTGTTAAACTGGCATCGGTGGTGACTAAAATCCATGTGGGCTCCTGCAAAGGAATGCCTGCTGACAGATGTACAGGGTCCGACCACCATTCCAGACTCTTTCTTACTACTTCTGGGCAACACAGACATTGAGACAGCGGGTGAAGCTGCGGAGACCAACGGGAAAGCAGAGCCTGTTGCAACGGTCTCATGTGCGCTCTGGCCCATGGAACCAGATCCAAAGCTGCCGCCATGGATCCTAAAAGTTGCAAGTACATCCAGGCCGATGGAGCCTGGACTTTTAAAAACATCTTCACCTGCTGTAATATTTTGTTTATTCTGACTTACGTCAAGAAAGCTGCTCCTCGAACAGTGTCGAATAAGGCCCCTAGATAAGTCAGTTGCTGAACCGGCCGCAATTGACTCTTTGCCTGATTTATGACCCAACCCAGTTGTTCCAAAAGTTGAACAACTCGAGCCGTTGCTACTTCCGAAGCCAAATGAGAATCTGCTCTGATCAACCAATCGTCGAGGTAAGGATGGACTCTGATGCCCTCTTTTCTCAGAGCAGCCGCTACCACTACCATGAGTTTTGTGAAAATCCGCGGAGCCGTGGCAAGGCCAAAGGGTAGTGCTTGAAACTGGAAATGACCCATTGGAAGTGCAAAACGTAAAAACTTTTGATGAGAAAGCCTTATTGGAATGTGAAGATAAGCCTCCGTAAGATCTATTGACGAGAGGAATTCCCCTGGGCGCACTGCTCGAAGTACCGTGCGCAGAGTCTCCATGCGAAAATGAGGCACCCGCAAAGCACGGTTGACGCCCCTGAGATCGAGTACTGGGCGAAAAGAATCCTCTTTCTTCGGAACGACGAAATAGATCGAGTATCGACCTTGACCGTACTGGTCTTGCGGCACAGGTATTATAGCCTGTAGGCGTAATAGATGAAAAATCGTCCCCATTATCGCTTTTTCCTTTGACCCTGGAGCACAGGGAGACAGGACGAAAGCTGGAGACAAGGGGAAAGCGAAATCTAGTGCATACCCTTTTTGAACTATCTCCAACACCCATTTGTCTGTGGTGATTTCGGTCCAGGCTTTTAAAAACCTCTGTAGACGGCCTCCTACAGGAACAAATGCCTGGACCAGGAGACCTTCATTGTGGCTTTTTGGATGTGTTTTGAGAAGACGGGAAGTAAGATCTACCGTAGCCTCTTGCTCCAAGAAAGGACTGACCACGAAATCCCGCACGACCTCTGGAATAAGGAACAACTCGTGCCCCTCGAAATCTCCTAAAATCTCGTCCGGCACCTCGAGAACCTCCTACACAACGAGCGGGCCTTTGCCTATCTTCAGGTAAACGACCCCCTTTAGAATCATTTAAATCTTTTACAATTTTGTCAAGTGCTTCTCCAAAAAGCAATCTCCCTTTGTATGGTAATTTGCTAAGACGCGATTTAGAAGACACATCTGCTGCCCAGTTACGCAGCCACAAGAAACGTCTAGCCGCAATCAGCGCTGCCATTGACTTAGCAGCAATCCGGAGCAGATCATAAAAGGCATCTGCCATATAAGCAGCAGCCGATTCTAACTTAGCGATTTCTGCTCCCCGCAACAACTCTGGATTCCCAGATATATCTCCTTGAAGCCACCGAATGGATGCTCTAGACACATATGCCCCACAAACAGCGGCTTGTAGGGCTAAAGCAGAAGAATCAAATGATTGCTTAAGAAAGACTTCTAACTTTCTATCTTGCAAATCCTTAAGAGCAGCTGTTCCCTCAACTGGAATAGTAGTTTTCTTTGTTACCGCTGCCACTATTGCATCCACCTTAGGCATTTTTAATAAATCCTTTTCTTCCTGCGGTAAAGGATACAGGCGGGATAAAGCACGGCTACCACGAAGCGTAGCTTCTGGACATTCCCATTCGGACTCAATCATTTGCCTTATGACCCGGTGCATTGGGAAGGAGCGCTGTTTCGCTTTGAACCCTTGCAGTGTACATTTATGCACTGCCCAGGATCTATCCCTATGCATGCCCACACCGAAAGTATGTGAGAGTGGTTTTATGAATTTACCTACCAAATAGGAACGGCCTAAAGTGCGTGCATTAAGTGCCCATTCATGCATGGAAGTTCTTTAAAACATTGACTTCCATACACGAATAGCATTATGTAGATTCCTTATAAAATCAGCCCCATTACTTCTATTTAAATGTGTTAATCCTTCATTTAAAATAATGGACTAATTTTATAATAATTGATTTTATAATTATAAAATAATGGACTGATGATTAAAATTGAAAAAAAAGGAAGTTGGAGAAAATCCATTCTTAGAATTTCCTATGAAATATGATGGCCCATTAACACATTTAAAAACAGAAAATTTAAATTGAAGAATAATGGAGGATATTTTTTAAAATGATTGTGAATGAATTATACTGGTTGTATATGAATTGCCAGTTGTACATTGAGGATCTTTATGTGATCTCATATAGGTATTTTATAAAGGCAGCATAAACATTTATATTTATTTTATTTTATTTATCTATTTCACAGGTTTTCTATATTGCTTTATCATTAATTCAAAGTGGTTTACATAAAACAATTATAACAATAAGCTTTTACATAGAACAGGGAATTGAATGGCTTTGTAACAGGCTCTCAGAACTATTCCAGAAGCATATAAAGGATGTTACACAAATTTACATCTGCTGAAAGCAGGTGCAAACATGTGCATGTATTCTATGGGGTATGTTTACTAAACAGTCTTAATGTAGTAGCGGCAATGTTATCGCGTGATACGTAATGTTATCGCGTGATTTATCGCACGATAACATCACGTATTGCATGATAACGTCGGCAGCGGCATTAACACACATTAACGCTGTGAAATCCGGGTCTGAAGGGTGGAGTAAGGCTTCCCAGAGTGTGGAGATTTATTTATTTATTTATTTAGTATACATTTGTATACCACTACTTCCAGCGATCAGCAGCGGTTTTTGATTACAGATTGGAAATTGTCAAATCATGACAGGAAATTTTTGAGGTATAAACACATTGATTAGACAGGAAAGCACAGCACACAGAGAACTATTTTACAGGGAACATGATAGGGGTCAATGGGCAGAGAGTGGGCGGGGAGAGGCTCCAGGCACACTAACGCTGTGAAATCTGGGTCTGAACACTAACGCCAGTGAAACTCTTGCGTTAGAGGCACATTTGCAGGAGAGAGAAACCATTTCAGTTAGCAATGTACAGCAAAGGCATGGAAACCCTGAAAAAGTGATAGTAGTGATACATGTGCAGGAACCAAAAAGACAAATAAACATATAAAATTACAGAACCACATTTGAAATCCCAATAACCAAGCTGGCCAATAGTGATATTAATGATAAAAATAAAGCAACACTACTGACAATGCGTAAAAATGTAGATATCATGTTTGGAAGGGTCTATGCTCTGTCCCCCTACAAAGTGAATGATCCCACATTGAAATAGTGGTGATCGTTTATATTGGACAGGTATGTTAGGCATGCACATGTGCAGCAACAGCAGAGTGGGCACATAGGAAAGGGCAACTGTACTGATGCTGTAAATGGGATACAGGGGACTGCAGGCGGCACATGCTGTGGTCCAGCTGGGGAACAGTGCGGACTAGGCAGATACCTAAGTGGCACATAGGAATGCCGAAACTGAAAAGCAGCAAGACAGCAACTTACGAGAGACCAACATGGGCATGAGTGTGTGTCCACAGTGTCACAGGGGATATTGCCCAGCAGGTAGCCACAAGGGCACATAACCTTTGCAGGCGGTGATGGGGGGAAGCGCGCATGTCCATGTAGGCACCCCTACCCGAGAACCCACACCATAGGCAACTGCCTACAGGCAGACTGGATGGGCTGGGACTGCGCACCACCAGCACCACCGGCATAAGGGCATGTCAGCATGGTGGTAGAGGTGTGCTGGTGGTGGAGGTGGCAGTGGCATCTGCCCACAGCAGACCACAGCCAAGCCCCGTTAGGTGGGTGCCATGCACTGCAAAAGACAAGGTCTGTCTGACAAACAGTCATGGTATCCCCAGTGAATAGTCTGCCCCTGTGGAAACAATTCGGTGCAGTGCACACAGCAAGTGTAAGCAGAAGGTCACAAGTTCAAGTCCCAGCTTGTCCCCATATTTTACCCAGTGCTAAATCATGGTTATAAAGACGGAACCTTTATTGCAGATAAATTAAACATGCTTGAAACACCTATATTTTACCCTACAAGGGACAGACACCATAAACATGTGCAATCCCTAGAGCAGAGTTTCCCAACTGCAGTCCTGGAGGGCCAAACACCATTCAGGTTTCATGCTGTCCCTAATAAATATGCCTGTGCTGCATTTGTATGCGCCGCCCCCATTTTATGCAAATGCATATCATGCATATTGTCACCCTCTCGGTGGCCAGCCCAACGCCTAGGGCGCTGAGAGTTGGTCTGCCTTTGTATTCCTGACTCAGAGAGTATGACCCTGCATTGGTCCTTCAAGGCCCTCTGGAAATGGTGGTCCCTTTTACCCTTTGAGAACAGAAGAGTTGTAGTCGAGTGTTTCAGGCAACGACAAGAATTTATTTTTTCCCCCTTCCCAACGGATTTCAATGCAGGTAAATAACTTAGGACAAACTGCCATACAATTGGCTTGAGGGATGTGTACAAGAACTCAGGTAAATTAGCCTTATCAGCTTCAGGCTCACAACGTGCAGTGCTCGGTACAAACAAACAATAACAGCTTCCTTCAGCAAAATAAAATGTTCCCCATCATTTCTGTTTACCAGCTTTCTCAAACTAGTGTTCAGCACAGAGACTCAACGTGGTCAGCAAAACATAACGTGCAGTCCATCTGGTTATCCACTATTTCACTGCTATCAGAGTCAATCTGCATTTCTTCAGCATCAGCAATAGCAGGGTATGTCAGTGAGCTGCTATCCTGAACTTTAAAACAGATGTCTTCACTATCCTCACATGGCTTCTCTCGGTAGCACTCTAAAGGATAGGACTGTGAAATACCGTATATACTGAAGTTTCTTTTTAGAGAGTCTGCTACATTCTGGCAACTGCAGGGAAATACTTTATAACTAGGTTCAAATTTATGTAAGTTGTGAAGCCTACTTTCGGCTTTGGAGGGAAAGGAATTCTCAGCTCTGCAAAGTCAGACTGATTCCCAAACACAGCTTGTGTTTGTTTGTCTCTCAGCCTCGTAGCTTCAGCCTTAGAGGTACAAGTATTGTCATGCCAGCAGGTTTCTCTCTCTGGAGCATGGGGGTTTTCCCAAGCCTGCCTTCCAGGAAATATCTTATCCTTCTTGCCTTTACCAGATGTCACCTGTCCTGTGCTGCTTCTTTCTGGCGTTAGGACTATGGCTCCCTTGGTTCTCACCTCTTGACGTCTTCCTTCTTTCTGCTCCCCTCCTCTAGCCCAGGCTAATGACCACTTTTTATCATCCTGTTTCTCCAGGCTAAACTGTGCCCCTCCCTTAAACAGGTGTATCTCATTATCTCCTGAACTAGGGACTACGTCACAGCATGGGAGTGTCTTTCCAGCTCGTGACTCTCTTTGTTTACATTCTCTCTGAAAACACTGAGCCATGTGCTCAGACTGCTTGTCAGTTTCTGCAATGGAATCCTCTTCTCTCACCAACTCCATAGGCTCAGAAGGGTCTTCTTCATGACAATATTCATTAGGGACAGCATGAAAACCTGAACAGTGTTTGGCCCACCAGGACCAGAGTTGGCCACCCTGTCCGTGCAGGTGGTGGTCGAGCACTATAATGTCCCAGCCATTGCCCTATACCCTGTGCAGATACATACTGCCCAGGCCACCCTGTCTGGGCCATACCCACAGTACCTTGCTCCTCATAAAACATGTTACCCAAGTTGTTACTCCTGTTCTATGTGAAGCCAAACAGTTTGTTATGGTCATTTTGTTATATGTAAACCGCGCTGACAATAGTGCGGTATATAAGAAATTGTAATAATAATAATAATAATAATAATAATAATGCACATTGGCAGGCTAACACTGGAAACAGTGCAAGCAGTGTGGGCTCAGTAAGGTGCAGGCAGCCACAAAACACTGGATAGACATACACACACTCCCATACCTATGCCAGCATTGTGCAAATAGAGAGGTTTTTGGCAGCCCTGGCAGCCACACCAGTCCTGGGCACAGTGTGGGCATTGCTATGGTATGCAATACTATTGGGGTAACTCCCCGGGGTGGTAAACACTGTCAGAAGCAAAAACTGAAACACTCGCCACAGAAATCAGAAAGGTTGCTATGATGAATCGCTGTCAAGAAATTGTGTTTAACTTAGGATTTGCTATATGACATTAATCATAGCAACCTTTTGATATATGTGGAAAGTGTTCCCAAGTTTAGGATGGCATTGCTAAGGTATGCAAGTGCTAGTATTGGGAGATGCTGCTCTGCACAGGGCCAAACAGCCTGACTCTCCATGAGTCTTTGGATAGTGGAGCCTGTGGGTGTGGGTGTTTGTGCCCCTGTTGGCCACTGCTCTAGTGCAGAGGTTCCCAACTCCGGTCCTGATGGACCAAACACAGTTCAGGTTTTCATGCTGTCCCTAATGAATATTGTCACAAAGAAGGTGCGCCACTAGGTAGCGCTATGAATGAATGAAAAGTCCGAGTGCAGGGTAATAAAGGCTTTTATTCCCCGTTCAAAAGCAAGGTTCAAAATAAGAGACAGTTTGATAATAGAAACAGTCCTTTGTTTCAAAAGGTACCAAAGTTCATTGGCTAATCAACTGTTACTTCACAGTTCAAAGCAGGCTTCTTCAAAGTAATATTCAGAATAGTTAAACAATCAAAATATATTGCATTTATTCTTCTTTGTAACATGCACAGTTTTGAGCATAGGCAGTGCACCAATTACACTCCATGTCTTCAGGTAAAGGTAAGGGAATAGTGCTTGGAAAATCCACTTCCATTAAATCATCTGCCCCATACAGATCCAATGTGCTTTCACTATCCCTGTCTATTCCAGTATGGCAATCTTCAGCTTGGGAGTTTTGCTCCACATAAGCAGGGGCTCTCAAAGCTGGCGGTAAACTGGTGAACCAGTCTTTACTCTGGCTTCTTTTAAAAGGAACGTTTCTTTTAGGATGGCTTCTAGCAGTGCAATCATTACAGTTAAACTTTACTGTCTCATACCTTGGCTCCCTGGGTAAAAACTTCAGTTGTTTGTACAACTGCTTCTCCCTCCGAGTAGGTAAAACTGGGTAGTGATCTTCTAGAGATAAGCCTCTCTCAGAACCTCCCTCTCTGGTTCTTTGCTTTCTTCTCTCTATATCACAAACAGGTAGAGTATAGGAACTAGGCGTGGCGGGGCCTCTTACCTTGGAGTAACTTCCACCAAACTCCCCTTGCACAACAGGTTTAGTTTGGGTTTTATGGCTTCCCACCTTGTAAGGTCTATTTCTGTTCCAGCTTCCAGCTTGGCTTCTTCTACAGCAATCAGGTTTGTGTCCTTGATAGCTTCCAGGCTTTACTGCTGTTTCACCTCTAACTCCAGTTCCTTCTTCCTCTTTCTCTTCCTTCCTCAGCTCCTGCTGTTGTTTCCACTGCTTATTCCTCCATTGCTCTCTTTGCAATTGCTGCCATCTCCTCTTCTCCTGCCGTTTCTGACCAGAAGCATTCTGCTCTGGTTTATAAAGAGATTCGTGGCTGCTGACTTCCTGGTTCTCTGTCAGCTGCAGGTCATCAGTGAGATTAGGTTCTTTAGGATCAGTGTGTCTGTTCCTGCTCCCTCTAGCTGTGCCAGGAGGTAACTGCACATCTAGTTCTTCTAAAACAGGATTTCTTTTCTTAAAACCAACTTTATTAGTGACCGCATCATGACAATATGCATGAGATACATTTGCATACAATGGGGGTCGTGCATACAAATGCAGCACAGGCATATTTATTAGGGACAGCATGAAACCTGAATGGTGTTTGTCCCTCCAGGACTGCAGTTGGGAAACTCTTCTCTAGGGATTGCACATGTTTATGGTGTCTGTGCTCTGTAGGGAAAATATAGGCGTTTATGGCATGTTTATTTTATCTGCAATAAAAGTTCCGTCTTTATTACCACGGTTTAGTACTGGGTAAAATATAGGTACATGGTTTGCAGGAGCCACAGCTGGGTCTTGAACATGTGACCTTCTGCCCCTGAACACACTGGCTGCTTGTACTGCACCAAACTGTTACCACAGGGGCAGATCATTCCCTGGGGATACCATGACTGTTCATCAGACAGACCTTGTCTGTTGCAGTGCAAAGCACCCACCTAAACGGGACTTGGCTGTGGGCAGATGCAACAGCCCCCTCCACCACCAGCACCCTCCGCCACCATGCTGACATGCCCTTCTGACATTAGTGCTGGTGGTGCGCAGTCCCAGGCCATGCAGTGTGCCGGTAGGTGGCTGCCTATGGTGCGTGATATGGGGTAGGTGTGCCTGCATAGACATACACGCTTCCCCCCGGCACCGTCTGTCGATGTTATGTGCCCTTGGGGTTCTTGATGGGTACTGTCCCCTGGGACACTGTGGGGCACACACTCGTGGCCATGTTTGCCCTTGGTCAGTTGCTTTCTTGCTGGTTTTCCACTTCTACATACCTATGGGGTATGTTTACTAAACCGTCTTAATGTGCGCTCTGTGACATTATCGTGTGATAAGATACCTTATCGCGCGATAATGGTGCTTTTTCAGGTGCACCGGTACCTTATCGCACAATAACGCGCGCAGTGGCGCAAACGAGCGCTGAAGGCAGGGAAAGGCTCCCGGAGGGCGGAAGAAGGCTCCCCAGGGGTGGAGAGAAGGGGTCAATGGGCGTAGAGTAGGAGGGGAGAGACTCTCTGCACACTAACACTGTGAAATCCGAGGCTGAAAACTAACGCCAGTGAAACCCTGGCGTTAGAGCTGATTTAAAGGGAAGAGAAACCATTTCTGTCAGCAATGTACAGCAAAATCAGGGAAACCTACAAAAAAGTGATAAGTGTGATACATGTGCACGGAACAAAAGTGCAAATAAACATTGAAAATGACCACAACAAAATATTAAAAAAACATAACCAAGCTGGACAATAGTGATATTAATGGGAAACATCAAAAAACACAACCAAGAAAGCTCCAAAAAAAGGATATGAATTTTGGAAGGGTCTACGCTCAGTCCCCATACAAGGTGAATGATCCCACAGTGAAATAGCGCTGATCAGGGTTTCCCTTTCCATTGGACAGGTTTCCTATGGCGTGCAGATGTTCCACAACAGCAGGGCGGGCATGTCGGAATGGGCAACTGGACAGATGCTGGGAAAGGGGACACAGAGGGCTGCAGACGGCAAATGCCGTGCTGCAGCTGGGCCACAGTGCGGACTAGGGTGATGCCTAGGTGGCCCATAGGAATGCTGAAACAGTAGAGCAGCCAGACAGCAACTGATGAGGGCCCAGCATGGGCATGAGTGTGCTTCCCACAGTGTCACAGGGGATAGTACCCAGCAGGTACCCCCAAGGGCACAGAACATTGGCAGGTGGTGCTGGGGGGAAGCGTGGACATCTATGCAGGCACCCCTACCCCAGAACCTGCACCATAGGCAGCCACCTACCCGCACAATGGATGGCCTGAGACTGCACTCCACCAGCACCACCAGCAGACGGGCATGTCAGCAGGATGGCAGAGGGGTACTGGTGGTGGAGGGGGCAGTGGCAGCTGCCCAGAGCAGACCATGGCCTAACCCTGTGTCGGTGGGTGCCATGCACTGCAACAGACAGGCCTTGTCTGATGAACAGTCATGGTATCCCCAGGGAATACACTATCACTGTGGCAACACAGTGGTGCAGTGCACACAGCCAGTGTACTCAGGAGCAGAAGGTCGCAGGTTCAAGTCCCGGCTGTGGTTCCTGCCAAACCAGTCCCCATCTTTTACCCACTACTACAAAATGCTAATACAGACAGAACCTGTAGTGCAGATGACGTGCACATGCCCAAAACACCTACATCTTACCTTACAGAGCACAGACACCATAAACATGAGTATTACCTAGAGCAGAGTCTCCCAAATGCGGTCCTGGAGGGCCAAACACTGTTCAGGTTCCATGCTGTCTCTAATAAATGTGGCTGTGCTGCATTGCTATGCACTGCCCCCATGGTATGCAGATGTATCTCATGCATATTCATTAGGGACAGCATGAAAACCCGAACAGTGTTTGGCCCTCCAGGACTGGAGCTGGGAACCTCTGCCCTAGAGCAACGGCCAACAGGGGCAGACATACCTGCACCCACAGGCTCCATTATCCCAAGCCTCCTGGAGAGGCAGGATGTTGGGCCCTGAGTGCATCTCCCCATACTAGCACTTGCATACCTTAGCAATGCCACCCTAAATATGGGAAAACTGTACACAGCTATCTGAAAGGTTGCTATGATAACTGGCAGATAGAAATTCCTATGTTAAGCACAATTGGCTGATTGAGCTGCATCATAGCAACCTTTCTGATGTCTGTGGAGTGTGCCTCAGATCTGGTGTCTGACAGAGTGACCCCAAAAGTATTGCATACCATAGCCATGCCTGCACTGTGCCCAGGACTGGTGTGGTGGCCAGGACTGCCAAACACCTCTATAGTTGCACAATGCTGGAATAGGTGTGTGGAGTATGTGGCTGTCTATCCAGTGTGTGGTGGCTGCCAAGACCCTCCACAGCCCACACTGCTAGCACTGTTTCCAGTATTGGCCTGCCAATGTGCATAATGAGGAGCAAGGTACTGTGGGTATGGCCCAGACAGGGTGGCCTGGGCAGGATGCATCTGCACTGTGGGTATAGCCTGTATAGGGTGGCCTGGCCTGGCCGCATCTGCACAGGGCATAGGGCAATGGCTCAGACATTGTAGTGTCTGACCACCACCTGCACGGACAGCGTGGCCACAGCATGTCCTGCTGGGAGGTCACTCTCACCCTGACTGAGCAGTGACCACGGCATGGCTAGGTTCCCCCATATTGCTAGATAGTATTTTTCTCATGTGATATTTATGGTTTCCCTTTTGGGACCCAATCATTGGCTTACCTGCTTGGTGTGTATGCTGATATCCCAGTTCTGGGTACACGCATCTTCTCCAGGACCATGCACTATGGACTAGCTAGCAGACTGTCTGCAGCTAGTATGTGTCTTGCTGGAACACCTTGCAGGGTGCAGCGGCTGGAGGCTTGCTGCTGGAGAATGTCAGATAGTGGTGGGGGGCAGCTGAGCATTTCCAGGCCTACTGTCTGTATGCTATTGCTCTATGGATGTGTACAGCTCTGCATTGCCTGCCCTGTAGGGTGTCTATTCCCCAGCAGGATTGGGGTTGATGGTCCCCTCTACTGTTACCATTGCAGGAAGATAGAATGTGGATCTGTTCGTGGGTGATCCTGTTTCCCACCCTGAGCCCCAGAGGGTGGGGTGTGTGGTGGTACATAATCTGCCTAGGGGTCCAAACACCCTGCTTCCCCCCTCCCCCCATTCCCCCCTCCTCCCCCTCCCCCTTCCCCCCTCCCCTTTCCCCTTCTCCCCCCCCTGCCCCTTCCCCCCTCCCCCCTCCCCCCCCCCCCCCGGGTTGTGGAAGCAATCATAGTGCAAAAGTTGGTTCCTATCAGTTGGCTTTCTATAGCGTGTAGTGGAAAAACCATCTTTCTCTTTCTTAATCATAAGGTCAAGATAAGATATCCGGTTCTGGTCATATGTAATTTGAAATTGTAGGTTCGCGTCTAATTGATTTATCCATTCATTAAAATAGGAAAGAACGTCTACTGTACCATTCCAAAGAATAAGGATATCATCTATGTACCATATCCAAAGAGCGACATTATCATTAAATGGATGCTTTTTCAAAAAAACTCTCTTCAAAATTAAACATATAAAGGTTAGCTATATCGGGGGCCATCGCCGACCCCATGGCTACCCCTTTGATTTGTTTATAACATAAATTTCTAAAACAAAAAAATTTTCAAACAATGCTATTTGTGCCAAAGACAGAAGGAACGATGTGGGAATGCGTCTATTTACAGCCCTTCTAAGGTGACACTTTTCAATAATATCCAAAGCTTCCTTTTGTGGCACATTAGTGTACAGTGATTCTATATCTAACGTAACCAAGATAATGTCTGCTCTATATTGTTTAAAAGAAGACAAAATCTCTATAACATGCGTTGAATCTCTTACATATGACCACATTTCATTTATAAAGGGCCCTAACAACAAATCTAAAAACTTAGAGATGGGTTCTAAAAGGGAACCAATGGCTGAAATGATGGGACGTCCTGGGGGGCTTTCTAGAGACTTATGAATCTTCAGAATAATGTAAATTGTAGGAAGATGGGCATATTTACAATAAGAAAATCCCTCTCTTTTCTTGTAATGTAACCAATTTCAAAGGCGGTGATAACTAAGTTATCAATACTTCTTTTGAGATCAATTGTGGGATCTCCATTCAATCTTTGATAAAAAGCCTGATCATTTAACTGTCTATTGATCTCTTGTACATAATATTCCTTATCTAAAACGACTACTGCTCCCCCTTTATCAGCAGGTTTAATAATGATCTGACCATTCTTTTGTAATGATGAGATAGCTTTCCTTTCTCCAAGAGTAATATTATGAAAAGAGGATGGAATTTCTTTCATAGCTATTTCAACTTGCTTAAGAACTACCTGTTCGAAGGGTTCTATAACAGAATTTGTTTTTTTGAGGAGGTATCCAAGTAGATTTTCTACTAATAATGGAAATATCCTTAGAGGAGTTATCCTGACTAGCAAAAAATGTTGAATCCTTAATTTCCTAAAAAAACATATAGAGATCAGTGTGAATTTCAAAAGGATCTGTCTTATTCTTGGGAACAAATGATAGCCCTTTACTAAAAATAGATTCTTCATCTGGTGTCAAAGAGTACTTTGAAATGTTAATAACATTATTCAAGGTTGGCTCATCTAATATCGCCTCTCTTCCAATTGATCTGACTTCTATTGGCCCTTTCCTCACCCACACCCTCGACCCTGGCCTCTGTAATAATTGTCCTGACCATATATCATATCTTGATTTTGTTCTTGATCTCTGTCGGGTTTTATTTGTCGTGGACGGGTGCGTGAACTCTCTCGACCTCCCCCCTTCCATAGCTGATCCATGCTGAAAAAAGCCTCTTTATTGTTACCATGGACTTGATTTCCATCCCTTTTCTCTCTCTGTGGTTTCCCTATTTCTTTTTGTATAGAAAAAATAGATTGAGACACATCAAATTCCACTGATTCGCTCCTGCTACGTTTCTTTTTCTGTTCCAAAGGATTATCTCTTACATTGTCCACTGACATGCTATCTCTACGGTCAAAAACAAAAGTTCTCTTTTTAAACCAAAGACGATCATTCTCAACTGTTTTACTCCAGTGAAATACATAACCAATTCTATAATCATCCTCATCTCGTTTAAATTTATCTACTTTTTTATTTTTAACTTCTTTCTTTAATTTGTTGAATGTTTCTTTGATAGTCCTCATGGACCTTATCAAACTTACTATCACAATCCCTTCAAAACAGTTAACTTTTCATTTAACTCAGATTTCAAAATCTCTGATTTCTTGTTTGCAGTTGTAATCAATAAAATCATTAAATCTAGTGAACATTTATTTAGTATAGCATTCCAACAATTTATGAACACTTCTTCAGTTGTATAAAGACCCGGTGCTTTATTCATTCGTAATCCTTTTGGGATGATCTTGGACTTGCAGCACTCCAGAAGGTTTGCTGAATGCATCTGTTTCTTCACTAAGAGAAAGAGGCGCGGGCAGGGTCCTGGCGCCCGAGAGTAACCGGGTGTCCGGTCCGGTGTGGGTCCCCTGCTCGCGCCTCTAACATGAGCAGTAGGGGGGGGGCAAGGAGGAGTCCGAGGCATCGGATTCGTTGGGGCGCCGATGCGTCCTTTAAATTGATTGGTCTGCGGGGGGATTGCGGAGACGGCGTGCATGTGCTCAGTGCGGTTAGTGCTGAGCACATGCGAGGAGCCAAAAATAAGTTTCCCTCCCTCCCTCCCTTGGCTGGGAGGGGGGGGGTAGTGATTCGGGTTGTGGCGGCTTGGGGGGGGTGGGATCCCGGAGGTTTCCAGGGTCCGGAGCCTTAGGCCACTTGAGACAAGGGCGGGGTGCCCACGACCCGGATAAACCCTGGTGGACTTGTGCTACTGATATGGCAAAGTCGGAAAGGGGGATAGGAGCTTTGCCAGAGGCTTGACCACGGCAGGTGCGGAGGTGAGGTCACCTTGCTAATCGCACGGCTGGTGATGGATCCCTCTGTGGGGGGGGGTTCGGGGGTCTTGATTATTGTTATGAGTGTTCAGTTGTTTGAGTCATTTAATAAAGCTGAGACCAGTTGCTTCCAAGAACAGTGTCTGTTGAGTTTGTTGGGGAGCTGGGGTTGGAGGTGGGGATAGGTAGAAGTGGAGGGTGCAGGTTGGAGGTGGTGTGGCGCATGATAGGGGGCATCGGGTCCGGCTACCCGGTTACTTCTTAGTTAGCTCAACCCCTCCCCCCCTCCCTCCCCCCCTCTCCCCCTCCTCCCCCTCCCCCCTCCCCCACCCCTGCACACTGGATGGCCTGAGACTGTGCACCACCAGCACCACCAGCAGAAGGGCATGTCAGCATGGTGGCTGAGGGATAATGATGGTGGAGGGGGCAGTGGCAGCTGCCCAGAGCAGACCGTGGCCTAGCCCTGTGTAGGTGGGTGCCGTGTACTGCAACAGACGGGCCCTGTCTGACAAACAGTCATGGTATCACCAAGGAATGTACTGACTCTGTGACAACAAGGTGGTGCAGTGCACAAAACCAGTGTATTCAGAAGCAAAGGGTCACAGTTTCAAGGGTCAAGTCCCAGCTGTGGTTCCCACCAACCCAGTCCCCATTTTTTACCCACTACTACAATGTGCTAATACAGACAGCACCTTTATTGCAGATGACGTAAACATGCCCAAGACACCTACATTTTACCCTACATAGCACAGACACCATAAAACATGCACATTACCTAGAGCAGAGCCTCCCAAATGCAGTCCTGGAGGGCCAAACACCATTCCGGTTCCATGCTGCCTCTGATAAAGATGCCTGTGCTGCATTTCTATGCGCCACCCCCATGGTATGCAGATGTATCTCATGCATATTGTGGTAAGGAGAGTGCAGCCCAGCCAGGAAAAAGTGAAGAGAAGAAGAATTTTTCCTCTTTGCGGGGGATGGGTACACAGGATCACATAGTCCACAGCAGAAGCCTGGAGAGAAACCTAGAGGGCAGACCTAGCTGTAAGCCACGCCCACACTCCAGGTCAGCCACAGATAGGAGTGGGAGGTACAGAAAGGCGGAGTCAGGAAGGGAGTTGCCCTGCTCAGTGTTTGAAAGGGAGCAAACAAACACTAGAGATAGAGTGGGTTGGAGAGGTGGTTCGAGAGCTGGTTAGAAGCACGGTTGGAAGCATGGTTGGAAGCATGGTGAGAAGCATGATTGGAGAAGCAGTTGCAGTTGCAGTGGCAGTTCCTGTCGGAGTTGCAGTCCAGGCCTAAGTGGGAGTTGCAGCTCAGGTTCCAGTCCAGGTTCCAGAAGGTACAGAGGGAACAGCCCTGTAGCCAAAAGGAGCAGCAGAGAAAGGAACCACTATAAAGACAACCAGAGAAGGTACAAAGGAAGCCACCATACTCAGCACAGTAGCCACAGAGGATATAGGGAAGGTTCCAGGGGGAGAACCACCTACCCTAGCAAGAGAGTGGGAAAGCTCTACCACAAGTCTCTGCCCTATGCTGAGGCAGAGGGAGTCCTGACTGGCCAAAGCTCTAACCAGGAGAATATTGCACCGAAATCCCAAGGTAGGAGAAGGGAGGCAATAAGGCCTTCCAAGTATATTTTCTCTTCTGACTCTGATGAAACTGTTATACCCCAGATAACACAGCACAGAAAGAAATGTTTCACCAGGAAGGTTAAGCAAGAGCAACCCATAGGAGACCTGCCCAGAGAAGGGAAGGCAAGAAAGTGGGAGAGGTTGTTTGACCTGTTAAAAACTCTAAAGCAGAAAGTCCCTGAGCGGTACCAAGCAGAACCCTGCTATAGCTCAGCTGAGAGTATGGAGATTGAAGCCGGAGAGGCTGATGTAAATTCCAGTGTTTCAGAGATGGAATGTGATGCGTGCACTAAGGTAAATTAGTGTGAGCCAGAAACAGTTGATATTTGAATTCGCTGTTGTTTTGTTTTGGACATTTGTTACTGGAGAAGTATCCATTATTTTCTTTTGTCTGGAGAGTAAATGAGCTTGAAGAAATTGTATCCACTTACCTGCAAGGAAGCTGAATAAATTCCTGTGCGCTTTTAAAAACCACTCGGTTCATTATTCCTCACACAACTACAACCCTGGGAAAATATAAGAGGTGGTCACCCGTCCCTACTAGGTGGCCGCCTGGTAGGGGCGCAAGCGCCACAATATTCATGAGGGACAGCATGAAAACCTGAACAGTGTTTTGCAACCCAGGACTGGAGTTGGGAACCTCTGCCGTAAAGCAGCAGCCAACAGGGGCAGACACACCCGCACCCACAGGCCCCATTATCCAAAGCCTCCTGGAGAGGCAGGACTTTGGGCTCTGCGTGCATCTCCCAATACTAGCACTTGCATACCTTAGTAATGCCACCCTAAACCTGGGAATATGGTACACATCTATCAAAAGGTTGCTATGAGTACTGGAAGATAGCAATTCCTAGGTTAAGTACACTTTTCTGAGTGAGCTGCATCATAGCAACCTTTCTGATGTCTGTGGAGTGTGCTATAGGTCTTGTGTCTGACAGTGTTTACCAACCTGGGGAGTGACTCCTACAGTATTGCGTACCATAGCCATGCCTGCACTGTGCCCAGGACTGGTGTGGTGGCCTGGGCTGCCCAACACCTCTATAGTTGCACAATGCTGGCATAGGTGTGGAGAGTGTGTGTCTGTCTATCCAGTGTGTGGTGGCTGCCAACACCCTCCACAGCCCACACTGCTAGCACTGTTGCCAGTATTGGCCTGCCAATGTTCATAATGAGGAGCAAGGTACTGTGGGAATAGCCTGGATAGGGTGGCCTGGCCTGGATGCATCTGCACACGGCATAGGGCAATGGCTTGGACATTGTAGTGCCTGGCCATCACCTGCACGGACAGGGTGGCCATAGCATGTCCTGCTGGGAGGTCACTCTCACCCTGACTGAGCAGTGACCATGGCATGGCTAGGTTCCCCCATAGTGCTATATAGTATTTTTCTCATGTGATATTTATGGGTTTCGTTTTGGGGCCCAATCACTGACTTACCTGCTTGGTGTGTATGCTGACATCCCCGTTCTGGGTACATGCATCTTCTCCAGGACCATACACTATGGACTAGCTGGCGGACTGTCTGCAACTAGTATGTGTCTTGCTGGAACACTTTGCAGGGTGCAGCGGCTGGAGGCTTGCTTCTGGAGAATGTCAGATAATGGTGGGGGGCAGCTGAGCATTTCCAGGCCTGCTGTCTGTCTGCTATTGTGTTATGGATGTGTACTGCTCTGTCTGTTCCCCAGCAGGACTGGGGTTGCTGGTCCCCTCTACTGCTGCCATTGCAGGGAGGTAGACTGTGGATCTATTGGTGGGTGATCCTGTTTACCACCCTGAGCCCCAGAGGGTGGGTTGTGTGGTGGTATATAATCTGCCTATGGCACCAACACAGGATATGCACTATTCCGGCTGCAGCATCGCCCATAGGGACTAGACTTGACCGAGACATACAGCAGGACACAGAAGTATCCTAGGTGTGTCTAACTGAACTACCTATCACACACTGATGGGGACCTGCAGCATGGCGTTTCTCAGCCATGAAATGTGCTGTGGACCTGGTGCTGGGTGCCCCACCTCTACCTCAGGGTGGGCACTGTACCCGCACAATGTGACTGTCTGTGGCAGTGCCACACACGGTCTGTTCCCCCTACAAGGCCGAGGTGCTGTGGGGGTGAATACCCGATCTTGTGCCCATCTCTCGACTGCTGATTTGCATGTGCAGTGCATCATGGATACGGGTGGGTTACCTCTATCCTGGTAACCAGAGCAGACAGTTTGTGTGGTGACGTGCAGTCCTGCAGCCAGCCAGGGCTTTGTTCACATCCTTATAAGGTGTCCTATAGGGGACATTATAGGGTGCCATGGCGGACAGTACACTTTATAATGTGCCCTATGGAGTGCGTTATGGGGTGCCTTATGCGGCACCTTAGGTTATGCCACCGTGAGGGTGTGTTTGCTGGCAGCACTAATTAAAATACACGTCACATGCCTCAACAATTGCTACATAACTGAAAAGGGTGCTGTCTCAGCCAGCCTTATACATTAGGCCCACTGGGGAATTGAACCCATGACCCCTGTACCATCAGTCAGTGTTGTAACCATTGTGCTACAGCTCTGTTGCTGTGCTTGTATGCCTGCGCGCCTTCTTAAGATTATCGCGCGGTAATGTGCCCTGTAGCGCTCGTTCATTTATGGCGCCTTGTAACGCGCGTTCTCGGAAACGATGTACCGCCCATGTCCTTATTTGGGGTTTCTGTCTTTACCGCGGCTCCTAACGCGAATCACACTAACGCAGTTTAGTAAACATACCCCATAGAAACACACACTCCTATTGCAGCATTGTGCACAGATAGGGGTGGTTGGCAACCCTGCCAACCACACTGGTCCTGATCACAGTGCCGACATTGCTAAACTGTGCAGGAGGTAGTAGTAGTGCCCTGGTGATAACTACAGCTCAATGCTGGGGCCAACAGCCTGACTCTCCATGCATCTTTGGATTGTGGAGCCTCTGTGAGTGGGTGATTGTACCCCTGTTTGCCACTGCTTTCGGCTTTGCACATGTTGCTGTTGTATATGCATTGTAGGGTAAAACATAGGGACATGCTCTGCAGGAACCACAGCTGGGGCTTGAACCTGTGACCCTCTGCTTTTGGACACACTCACTGGGTGTACTGCACCACACTGTTGCCACAGATGCAAGGTGGTCCCTGGAGCTACCTGTACCTTTCCTCAGCCAGATCTTCTTTGTTGCACTGCACACCACGTACTGGTACAGGACATGGCCCAGGTCCACTGCAGACAGGTACCACTGCCCCCTCCAGCATGAGCACACACTCCCTGCCATGCTGACATGGCCATATGCTGTCGGTGCTGGTAGTGCGCAGTCCCAGGCCATCCACTGTGTGGGTAGGTGGTCGCCTAGGGAGCGGGGTCTGGGGCATACATGAGCATCCTCACATTCCCCCCCCATCACCACCTACCAATAGTCTGTGGACCAGGTAGATGTAGGTGGATTGTTTTTGGACTTTGTCAGCTGCTGTCATGATGATTTCTGGTTTCTATGTTCCTATGTGCCACCTAGGCTCCCGCCTAGTCCACCCTGTGCCCCTGCTGCCCCCGCTACATATCCTGCCTGCACTCTCCTATGCTCCACTTGCACCATTCGCGGTAGGATTCAGCCCTTCAATTCAGCGCGTTAGTGTGCAGGGAGTCTCTCCCCACTCACTCCCTGCCCACTGACCCCTTCCCCCTGCCCTCTCTACACCCTCTGTGGTGTTTACCGTGGCAGGGGACGTTAAGAAAATCCATTCTTAGAATCTCATAAGAACATAAGAACATAAGATATGCCATACTGGGTCAGACCAAGGTCCATCAAGCCCAGCATTCTGTTTCCAACAGTGGCCAATCTAGGTCATACGTACCTAGCAGTTTCCCCAAAGGACACAGGTTCCACAATGCTTGTACTGGTTCAAGCATTGATATCCTGGGTCCCTTCTTAATAATGGTTTATGGACCTTTCCTCCAGGAACTTGTCTAAACCTTTTTTAAACCCAGCTACACTAACAGCCTTTACTACATCCTCCGGCAACAAATTCCAGAGTTTGATTACACGTTGAGTGAAAAATATTTTCTTTTATTAGTCTTAAATAGTTTACCCTGTAGCTTCATTGCATGTCCCCTAGTCTTTCCATATTCTGATAAGGTAAACAATCGATCTACGTTTACCCGTTCCACTCCACACGTTCATTAATTTATAGACTTCTATCATATCTCCCCTCAGCCGTCTCTTCTCCAGGCTAAAGAGCCCCAACCTTTTTAGCCTTTCTTCATAGGAGTAACCTTCCATCCCCTTTACCATTTTGGTGGCTCTTCTCTGAACCTTTTCTAAAATCGCTATATCCTTTTTAAGATACGGCGACCAGAATTGCACACAATATTCAAGGTGCGGTCTCACCATGGAACGATATAGAGGCATTATAATATCTTTTGTTTTATTTTCCATTCCTTTCCTTATCATACCTAGCATTCTATTTGCTCTCTTGGCCACCGCTGCACACTGGGCCGAGGGTTTTAACAAGGTATCCACAATGACGCCTAAATCTTTTTCCTGGGTGGTGGTTCCTAATGTGGAACCTTGCATCGTGTAACCATAGTTTGGGTTGTTCTTCCCTAGGTGCATAACCTTGCACTTCTCCACATTAAATTTCATCTGCCATTTTGATGCCCAGTCTTCCAATTTATCAAGATCCTCTTGCAATTTTCCACAATCCTCCTGGGTTTTAACAACTTTAAATAGTTTTGTGTCATCTGCAAATTTGATAACCTCACTTGTTATTCCACTTTCCAGGTCATTTATGAATATGTCAAAAAGCAGCGGACCCAGCACAGATCCCTGGGGTACACCACTATTCACCTTTCTCCATTGGGAAAATTGGCCATTTAGCCCTACCCTCTGCTTTCTATCTTTTAACCAGTTCCTGATCCACAGTAGTACACTGCCTCCTATCCCATGACTCTTTAGTTTTGCCAGAAGTCTCTCATGAGGGACCTTGTCAAAGGCTTTCTGAAAGTCCAGATACACAATATCAACCGACTCACCTTTGTCCACCTGTTTATTCACTCCTTCAAAAAAACATAACAGATTAGTAAGACAAGATCTTCCTTGTCTAAAGCCATGTTGGCTGTCTCCCATTAGGTCGTGACTATCTACATGCTGAGTAATTTTATTCTTTATGATGGTTTCTACCATTTTTCCCGGTACTGATGTCAGGCTCACCGGTCTGTAGTTTCCCGGATCACCCCTCGAACCCTTTTTAAAAATTGGTGTTACATTGGCGATCCTCCAATCCTCATGTATTAGAGATGATTTTAATGATAGTTCACAGATTACTGATAGCAGGTCTGCAATCTCAAATTTCAGTTCTTTCAACACCCTTGGATGTATACCATCCGGCCCAGGTGATTTGCTACTCTTCAGTTTATCTAATAGTTGTAAGACATCTTCCCGATGTATCGATATTTCCTTCAATTCTTCCACACCTTTAAATACCACTTCAGTCATGGGTAACATCCCTACATCTTCCTCAGTAAAGACCGAAGCAAAGAATTCATTCAGTCTCTCCGCTATCGCCTTGTCGCCTCTTAGTGCACCTTTAACCCCTTTATCATCTAATGGACCAACTGACTCTCTCACAGGTTTTTTGCTACGAATGTACTTGAAAAGGCCTTTATTTCGCGTTTTTGCTTCCGCAGCAAGCTTCTTCTCAAATTCTCTCTTTGCCTGCCTTATCAATGCCTTGCATTTGACTTGCCAGTGCTTGTGCTGTTTCCAGGTTTCATCGTTTGGCTCTTTTTTCCATTTCCTGAAAGATGCTTTTTTGGCAACAACAGCCTCTCTGACCTCACCTTTAAACCATGCTGGCAGTTTTTTGGACTTCCTTCCATTTTTCTTAAAGCGTGGAATACAGCTGGTCTGGGCTTCCAAGATAGTATTTTTCAACACCCAAGCTTGATGTACGTCTTTAACCTTTGCAACTGCTCCTTTTAGTTTTTTCTTAACTGTTTTCCTCATTTTATCATAGTCTCCCTTTCGAAAGTTAAAGGGTAGTACTGTGGATTTCCTTACTATCCCTCCTCCACTAATTAAATCAAAGGTGATCATGCTATGATCACTATTGCCAAGTGGCCCCAACACCCTTATCTCTTGCACTACATCTGGTGTTCCACTAAGGACTAGGTCTAATATTGCTTCCCCTCTGGTCGGTTCATGAACCAGCTGCTCCAAGAAGCAGTCATTTATTTCATCTAGGAACTTTATCTACTAGCATGTCCTGTTGTGACACTGACCCAGTCGATGCCGGGGTAATTGAAATCACCCATTATTATTACTGCACTGTAACATTTGCTAGCTTCCTTGATTTCTTTGAGCATTTCATCATCCATTTGTTCATTCTGGCCAGGCGGACGATAGTACACCCCCACTGCCATCGCCTTCCCCTTTTTACATGGAATTTCAATCCATAGAGATTCTACAGCAAATTTTGTTTCTTGCAAAACTTTAATCCTTTCTGACTCAATGCCCTCTCTAACATAGAGCGCAACCCCTCCACCAATTTGGTCAGCTCTATCATTACGATATAGTTTGTACCCAGGCATCACAGTGTCCCACTGGTTGTCCTCCTTCCACCATGTCTCTGATATTCCAATCATATCTAACCTCTCGTTTAGTGCTATATATTCTAACTCTCCCATCTTGTTTTGTAGACTTCTAGCATTTGTATACAAGCATTTTAGAGACTGTATTTTATTCATATTAATTTGGCTATTGGTAGACATGGGTAATTTGGGATCTTTAAGTTCTGTCTGCTCCATACTCGAGGGCATTTGGGCTACTTTACTCTTTTTTGGAACCTCGTTGCTTTTTGTAGTATCCTTCAAGGATACATTCTTCCGAACCATGCGCTCTTGGGCGACTGTCGGCTTTCCCCTATTATCTAGTTTAAAAGCTGCTCTATCTCCTTTTTAAAGGTTAATGCCAGCAGCCTGGTTCCATCCCGGTTAAGGTGAAGCCCATCCCTTCGGAAGAGCCCCTCCTTTCCCCAGAATGTTCCCCAGTTCCTAACAAATCCGAGCCCCTCATCTCTGCACCATTATCTCATCCACGCATTGAGACTCCGGAGCTCTGCCTGCCTTTTGGGTCCTGCGCGTGGAACGGGAAGCATTTCGGAGAACGCTACCCTGGAAGTTCTGGATTTCAACTTCCTACCTAAAAGCCTAAATTTAGCTTCCAGAACCTCCCTACCACATTTTCCTATGTCATTGGTACCGACATGTACCAAGACAGCAGACTCCTCCCCAGCACTATCTAAGACCTTATCTAGGTGGCATGTGAGGTCCGCTACCTTCGCACCAGGCAGGCATGTTACCAGGCGATCCTTACGTCCACCAGCCACCCAGCTATCTACATGCCTAATGATCGAATCACCAACTATAACTGCTGTCCTAACCCTTCCCTCATGGGCACTTGGCCCTGGAGAAACCTCCTCGGTGCGAGAGGGGTTTACATCACCTGGAGGACAGGTCCTAGTTACAGGATCACTTCCTGCCACACCAGGGTGATGCTCTCCTGTCACGTGACCTCTCTCCTCCATGGCAACAGGGATGCTGCCAGACTGGAGGTGGGACTTCAGGACTATATCCCTGTAGGTCTCGTCTATGTACCTCTCTGTCTGTCTTATGTTTTCCAAGTCTGCTACTCTAGCCTCTAGAGAATGGACTCGTTCCCTGAGAGCAGAGAGCTCCTTGCACCTAGTGCACACGTAAGACCTCTCACCAGCTGGGAGAAAATCATACATGTGACACTCAATGCAAAAGACTGGAAAGCCCACATCCCGCTGCTGGACTGCTGTCTGCATCTTAGTTTTAAGTTTGTGTTTAGATCTTTAAGTTCTTTATGTACTAAAGGGTGCTATGGATATTTATACCACTAAAACTGTACCTAAGAAGTTTAATATACCTTGTTCACCTGAAGCTTAATTAATCTCAGGTCCTTAGTGTATGACTGATTTGGGTAATGAGCTTCACCTGAGAGCATCTCCTGTCTTTTAAGTTGTGCAAGTACCTATAAAGCTGTGATTATCCCAGGGGAGGGTGGGTGTGGGGAGGGAGGGAGAGATATAACACTTATTAAAAAAGGGCTGCTACACAGTACCTTGTCCTGTGCCGCTGAGATAAGCTATATTCTGATTTGATTTAAATTATAGCTCTTTGCTGCTACTAGGCTCTAACCTATTAAGAAATTTAAACTACAAGCTCTCTGCTGGATTCTAAATTTAACCAGAAAGCTTTCTTCTGTGTTTTAATTTGAAACTAAAAGTACTTTGCTGATGCTAGGCCCTGAGTGACTATGAAATTTAAACTACAGCTGTCTAATGGGTATGAAAGGTAACCCGAAAGTTCTCTTCTGTGTTTTAAATTGAATCTTAAACTGTTGCTACTAGGCCCTGACTGATTTAACAAAAAAATAGTGGGTTCACAGATTAATTAGCTTTAAAAGAAAAAGAAATTCCTTTCAGAAAAATTCCCAGAAGTATATACTCACAATTTCAGATTTCTCTCCAGAAGTAACAGCCCCCCTTTTTAGTCCTTTCTAGTCTAGTCTCCTATGACGAGCGTTAACGTTACATAACGCGCGGTCTGTAAGGTTACCGCATTTTAGTAAACATACCCCATAGTATTTTGTAACTTATGTATGTACATTTGTGCACTGCCCAGGATCTATCCCAATGCACGCCCACACCGAAAGTATGTGAGAGTGGTTTTATGCATTTACTTACCGAATAGGAACAGCCTAAAGTGCGTGCATTAAGTGCCCATTCACGCACGGAAGCTCTTTAAAATATTGACTTCCATACACGAATAGCATTATGTAGCTTCCTTATAAAATCAGCCCCATTACTTCTATTTAAATGTGTTAATCCTTCATTTAAAATAATGGACTAATTTTATAATGATGGATTTTATAATTATAAAATAATGGACTGTTGATTAAAATTGAAAAAAAAAGGAAGTTGGAGAAAATCCATTCTTAGAATCTCCTATGAAATATGATGGCCCATTAACACATTTAAAAACAGAAAATTTAAATTGAAGAATAATGGAGGATATTTTTTAAAATGATTGTGAATGAATTATACTGGTTGTATTTGGATTGCCAGTTGTACAATGAGGATCTTTATGTTATCTCATATAGGTATTTTATAAAGGCAGCATAAACGTTTATATTTATTTTATTTTATTTATCTATTTCACAGGTTTCTATATTGCTTTATCATTAATTCAAAGTGGTCTACATAAAACAATTATAACAATAAGCTTTTACATAGAACAGGGAATTAAATGGCTTTGTAACAGGCTCTCAGAACTATTCCAGAAGCATAAAAAGGATGTTACACAAATTTACATCTGCTGAAAGCAGGTGCAAACATGTGCATGTATTCTATGGGGTATGTTTACTAAACAGTCTTTTTTTTTTTAAACTTTTATTTTCATTTTGCAACAAACAAAAGAAACAACACACCAAAAAAGACAAAACAAGTATACAATAAGGAAAAGTAAACCCATTACCCCCCACCCCGATGCTTCTTCTCTACCCGATTATATCAGCATGTGAGCGCTTCCAATTAACAGTGATTAAACATCAAACGATCAAAAGAGTATCTACAATACAGCATGATCATGGGACAGAGATATATACAAAGTTAGACAATCAGATGAGAGCATTTAGCAAAATGTACATAGTCATTGAGCATCTTCCATTGAGACCAATGAGAAGGAGTCTGAACGGAGGAAGCGAACAGACGAGGTATTTGGTCATATTTACTGTAAAGACAGGCATAATTCCACCATTCATTGGGGCTCAAATGGGAGCTAATTTTCCAGTATTACTTAAGTAGGGAAATAGCTATGCCAAGCATAAAGTTCGAAAGGAGATAAGCCATTTTTGGGAGAGAGGGGAGCCCCGCAACTGGGCGAAGTCCCACTATCCTCCAAGAAAAGGGCTCCTGAGAGTGCGAGATAGACTAAATACGACCCCAGACCCGACGCCAGTAATACTGTAGTGCGGGATATTCATGCATAACATGAGGCAATGAACCAATGGCCGCAGGACGTGTCCAGCAACCATTGCCCTGAGTAGTGTTCCATTAGTCTAATCTGTGAGAAGTGTAAAAACACCTGTGGGCTAGAAAGAAGAGGGTCTGAATGAGTGAGGCAGATCGGGAACCCGTGTCCCTCTACTCCAGATACGGCTCTATTGCTCCGAGGTCAAAGTCACATGCAATTCTCTCTCCCATACTTTCTGCGCTATAGGGGTATCTCTAGTTATAGCATTACAGAAGGTTTAGTAAAATTGGATGCTACACCCGGTGAACTACCGAGAGATCGGAGAGTCTCCAATCAACCTTATGTAGAGAATGCCGATGGCGGGAGTACTCTAGTGCACCGAAGGCGATGCTGAAGTTGCACTGACCAAAGTCGGGAGTCTAAAGATTGCATAAGAGTATTAAAGGCACCGAAAGTGTCTAAAAGCATTGGTGGATAGTGGGAGTCTGATGGGAGAGTCATACCAGGGAGAAAGGTAAGAGGAATCGGTTTGCAAAGGCCCGCTTCTATATCTAGCCACACAGGTCTACTCGGTACTGGATCTTCCAACCAGCGAGCACCTTGTTTGAGAAGAAAAGACTGAGGGAACACTTGAGTAAAAGCGCCACCAAGTATTAATGGAGCATTGGCAGAGGCCGAGGCCAACTGCGCAATACTTGCATAGTAAGCAGGGTTGTCCACATTCGGGGCATAATGCAAATACACGTGAATTCACTATCTCCAATCTCAAGGTGTACACGGGCCCATCTACCCTCCTTGTCAGCGCTAATATCAGGTACAGTAGCGTGCTAAGACTTCTTAACCAGAGTGGCTATCCCGTACCATTTGAAAACGGTGGGAGAATAGGCAGCTACCATGTGAGGCTTAGCATTGAGTTTCAGTGTTTCAGCAGAGTTTAAATGCGTTTCCTGAAGAAACACCAAATCAACATGCGCATAGCTAAGATAGCTAAGGATTTGCTTTCCTTTGAGTGGACCATTAATGCCTTTGGCGGTAAATGATAAGAGTTTACATAAGGCCATTCAAAAAAAGTTAAAAATTCTGAGCATGATAGCACACATAATTTCACTATGTCCCTCAAACTGACTGTATCTGGCTGTACACATGACATAGGAAAAATAAACTAATATAATACAATGAAGCGCCCCACATTAACAAAGAAAACCGCAGTACGGTAGAGGAGAAGCAAAACCCCAAAATTACTGGCGACCATGTGTCTGCGGGGAGAAACCCCCGAGAAGGCCGAAATTGAAAAAACACATAACCTGTAGGACTGTGCGTGCTCCGAATCCGACCGAGGCACACATCAAGAAGGGATAGGAGACCAAAAAACAAAAGTCATATAGAGAAAGAAAGAAAGTCCAGGCTATTTCTGTGCTTGGCTATGACCGCCGCATCGGGCCCTTCAAAATGGCGGATAGAGCCGACAAATAAGAGTCCAAGATTTGGGATTAGCGCATCTGCTCTCCTTCTTTGGAGTCTAAAAATGTTGATAGTAGATCAGGATCTTCGAACGTCCTGGTTTGGTTGTGGAGAGTCACTCGGAGCTTCGCTGGATACAACAGGCCAAAACGAGCCTGTAGCTGTTGAAGTCGAGGGCGAAAAGCAAGGAGTTTCTTCCGACGGTCAACGGTAGGCTTTGCCAAATCAGGAAAGAAGGAGACCTTACGACCTTCAAATTCCAAATGATGATTCGCTCGGGCAGCATGTAAAATTTGTTCCACTTGTTGATATCGTAGCAAGCTAAAGACAATAGGCCGGGGGGTCGTGCGGTTGAGCGCCATGTGGGCAGGAACACGGTGTGCGCGATCGATTTCCAGTTCTCTGTGAAAAGTGATCTTCAGCAAGGAGGGAAGAGTTTTGAGCAAGAATTCTCTTATATCTCCTGCTTCCACCCCCTCCGGCATTCCGAGGAGCCTCACATTGTTGCGACGGGCTCGATTATTGCTATCTTCTAACTCCTTTTGAAGATTCTGTATCTGGCGCTCAGCCTCGTCCAGTTTGCCCAAGCGCACCTCGTGCGAGTCGAGGACCCCCGCCATATTGTCCTGCCGTGATGAAAGACTTTCAAGTCGGTCCTGGAGCACTCCAAAGTCTTCTCGCATGGCTCGAAGCGCTTCTCCATTGGACTGCACCAATTCCTTCACGCCGCGTATTTCCTCCAAAATCTCCAGGTGCATCTCGGGGTTTTCACGAAATGGAACCATCTTCTGTGGGGAGGACACCTCTGTTTTGGAGCGTTTTCCGTGAGAAGAAGAAGGAGACCCGAAGTCCAAGCGTGCTGGTTTATGGGCCGCCATGCCCCCCGAGGTGCCCCGGTCAGCTCGGAGCGAAATAGTAAATTTGTATAGGTATTAAGTCAGGATTCTAAGTAGGCCTCTCGGGAGCTTCAACGCGAAGCGTCCTACCCGCTGGACATCAGGCTCCGCCCCCTTACTAAACAGTCTTAATGTAGCAGCGGCAATGCTATCGCGTGATATGTAATGTTATCGCATGATTTATATCACGTATTGCACGATAATGTCGGCAGCGGCATTAACACACCAACGCTGTGAAATCCGGGTCTGAAGGGTGGACTAAGGCATCCCAGAGGGTGGAGATAGGGGTCAATGGGCAGAGAGTGGGCGGGGAGAGGCTCCAGGCACACTAACGCTGTGAAATCTGGGTCTGAACACTAACGCCAGTGAAACTCTCGCGTTAGAGGCACATTTGCAGGAGAGAGAAACCATTTCAGTCAGCAATGTACAGCAAAGGCATGGAAACCCTGAAAAAGTGATAGTAGTGATACATGTGCAGGAACCAAAAAGGCAAATAAACATATAAAGTGACCAGAACCACATTTGAAATCCCAATAATCAAGCTGGCCAATAGTGATATTAATGATAAAAATAAAGCAACACTACTGACAATGCGTAAAAATGTAGATATCATGTTTGGAAGGGTCTATGCTCTGTCCCCCTACAAAGTGAATGATCCCATATTGAAATAGCGGTGATCAGGGTTTTTGTCGTTTATATCGGGCAGGTTTGTTAGGGCGTGCACATATGCAGCAACAGCAGAGTGGGCACGTAGGAAAGGGCAACTGTACTGATGCTGTAAATGGGATACAGGGGGCTGCAGGTGGCACATGCTGTGGTCCAGCTGGGGAACAATGCGGACTAGGCAGATGCCTAGGTGGCACATTGGCATGCCGAAACTGTAAAGCAGCAAGACAGCAACTGGGACCAACATAGGCACGAGTGTGTGTCCCACAGTGTCACAGGGGATATTACCCAGCAGGTACCCACAAGGGCACATAACATTGGCAGGCAGTGCCAGGGGGAAGCGTGCATGTCCATATAGGCACCCCTACCCGAGAACCCACACCGTAGGCAACTGCCTACCGGCACACTGGATGGCCTGAGACTGCGCACCGCCAGCACCACCAGCATAAGGGCATGTCAACCTGGTGGCGGAGGTGTGCTGGTGGCGGAGGGGGCAGTGGCATCTGCCCACAGCAGACCACAGCCAAGCCCCATTTTGGGGGGTGCCGTGCACTGCAACAGACAAGGTCTGTCTGACGAACATTAATAGTATTCCCAGGGAATGGTCTGCCCCTGTGGAAACAATTTGGTGCAGCACACACAGCAAGTGTGTTCAAGAGCAGAAGGTCACAAGTTAAAGCCCCAGCTGTGGCTCCTGCCAACCTTGTTCTAACATTTTACCAAGTGCTAAACCATGGTTATAAAGATGGAACCTTTATTGCAGATAAATGAAACATGCCTGAAACGCCTATATTTTACCCTACAGAGCATAGACACCATAAACATGTACAATCCCTAGAGCAGTTTCCCAACTGCAGTCCTGGAGGGCCAAACACCATTCAGGTTTCATGCTGTCCCTAATAAATATGCCTGTGCTGCATTTGTATGCATAGCCCACATTGTATGCAAAGTTTTCTCATGCATATTCATTAGGGACAGCATGAAAACCTGAACAATGTTTGGCCCACCAGGACCGGAGTTGGGAACCTCTGCCCTAAAGCAGCGGCCAACAGGGGCACAAACACCCACACCCACACCAACAGGCTCCACTATCCAAAGCCTCATGGAGAGTCAGACTGTTTGGCCCTGCATGGAGCAGTATCTCCCGATACTAGCACCTGCATACCTTAGCAATGCCATCCTAAACTTGGGAACATGTTCCACATATATCAAAAGGTTGCTATGATTAATGTCAGCTAACAAATCCTAAGTTAAACATGATTTGTTGATAGAGATTCATCATAGCAACCTTTTTGATATCTGTGGAGTGTGTTTCAGTTATTGCTTCTGACAGTGTTTACCACCCCAGGGAGTGACCCCAACAGTATTGTGTACCATAGCAATGCCCGCACTGTGCCCAGGACTGGTGTGGTGGCCAGAGCTGTCACAAACCTCCATATTTGCACAATACTGGCATAGGCATGGGAGTGTGTGTATGTCTATCCAGTGTGTTATGACTGCCTACACCTTACTGAGCCCACACTGCTTGCACTGTTTCCAGTGTTAGTCTCTCAATGTACATAATGAGGAGCAAGGTACTGTGGGCATTGCCCAGACAGGGTGGCCTGGGCAGGATGAATCTGCATAGGGTATAGGGCAATGGTTGGGACATTATAGTACCCGACCATCATCTGCACGGACAGGGTGGCCACAGCATGTCATTCTGGGAGGTCACTCTCACCCTGACTGAGCAGTCACCATGGAATAGCTAGGTTCCCCCATAGTGCAATACTCCATTCCCCCCCCCCTGTGATATTTATGGGTTTTCTCTTTTGGGGTCCAATCAATGACCTGCTTGGTGTGTGTGCTCATTTTTGGGTGCACACAGTTTCTCCAGGAACATGCACTATTTACTAGCTAGCAGACTGTCTGCAGTTAGCATTTGCATGGCTGGAACACCTTGCAGGGTGGAGACTGACTGTGCCCTTTGCTGGTGAATGTCAGATAGTGGGGGGGCAGCTGAGCTTCTCCAGCTTTCTGCCTGTCTGCCATTGCCTTCGTTAATGAGAACAGATCTGCATCAACTGCCCTGTAGGGTGCCTGTTCCCCAGAAGGACGGGGGTTGATGGTCCTCTCTACTGCCATCATTGCAGAGATGTACAATGTGGATCTGTTGGTGGAAGATCCTGTGTCCCCCCACGCTGAGCAACAGAGAGCGGGTTGAGTGGTACTATATAATCCGCTTTTGGGTCCAAACACGCCCTTTCATCTATAACATGTAACCATGGCACCCAACCAGAATATGCACTATTCTGGGTGCATCATAGTCCACAAGGGCTAGACACAACTGGGAAATATAGATGGACACAGGTGCATCCTAGGTGTGTCTGCAAAAGCTACCTATCATACACTAGCACTGATGGGGACATGCAGCATAGTCTATCTCAGCCAAGCTGGGTGCTGCGGACCTGGTGCTGGGTGCCCCACCTCACCCTCAGGGTGAGCACAGGATCCACACAATGTCACGGTCTGTAGCTACTCTGTGCCAGTAACACACATGGTCAGTTCCTCCTACCAGGCCTAGGTGCTGTGGGGGTGCATACCCCATTATGTGATCAGCTGTAGACTGCTGATCTGCATGTGCAGTGCATCATGGGTACGGGTAGGTTTACCCTATCCTGGTAACCACATCAGACAGTTTTTGTAGTGACATGCACTCTTTCTATAGCCAGCCAGCAGTGTGTTTGCAACTATAGAGATGTAGCCTACTGGTTACTTCAATGACTGTGGAGAAAAAGATCATGGGTTTGATCCCACTGTGGTGTTATTTAGAAATGCTGTCTGAGGATTTTCCTTTTCATTTCAATCAGTGCTGCTAACAGAAACACCCTCACAGTGCTGTAGCCTAAGGTGCCCTAAAAGGCAGACAGGACACTTTATAATGTGACCTATAGGGCGCATTATAGGGCGCCCTATGAGGCAACTTAGGTTATGGCACTGTGAGGGTATTTTTGCTGGCAGCATTGATTTAAATTAAAAGAAAATGCCTCAGACAGCCTTTCTAGATTACACCACTGTGGGATCAAACCAATGATCTCTATCTCCACAGTCATTACAGTAACCAGTGGGCTACATCATTACAGCTTCTAACACTGCGTTGGCATGTACTTAGGGTTAATGCGCATTAATGTGCCACGGTGCCCACTATCGGGCGATACAGATTCTTGCTACCTTAGGACTGCAACGCCAACTCCTTATATGGCATTCTTCACATTATCGCTGCAACTAGAGCCGGGTAACATTAAGACGGTTTAGTAAACATACCTCTATGTGTGTTTGTATGTATTTTATAAAGTATACCTACATCATAACTCCATCCCTGTGTTGCTCAAACTCCACCCCCAGGGATACCGAGTAAAAATAGGTATTATGGGGCCTGTTTTCTAAAGCAGGTAAGGTTTGGCACTTAGGGTTATGTTTACTAAACAGCACTAACGTCGCAGCAGCGACATTATCGTGCTATAAGTGACGTTGATTCAAGGAAAAAGCGGTATAGAAATCCTTTTAAATAAATAAAAAGATAATGGCACATTACCGTGCAATAACATCACGTATCATGCGATAATGTCTCCGGCGGCGTTAAGGTGCACGAGGGTGAAGTCAGGCTCCCCAGAGGATGGAGATAAGGTGTCAATGGGCGGGGAGAGACTCCAGGCACATTAATGCTGTGAAATCAGGGTCTCAAAATTAATGCCAGTGAAAACCTCGTGTTAGAGGCATATTTGCAGGAGAGAGAAACCATTTTAGTCAGAAATGTACAGCAAAGGCAGGGAGACCAAGAAAAGTGATAGCAGTGATACATGTGCAGCAACAGCATTATGTCCACATACGAAAGGGCACTACGGTGAGGCCGCAAATGGGGTACAGGGTGCTTTAGGCAGGACATGCAGTGGGGCAGCTGGGGCACAGGGTGGACTAGGCAGATGCCTAGGTGATGCATAGGAATGTAGAAACCAAAAACCAGCAAGACAGCAACTGACCGAGGGCAAACATTTCCACGAGTGTGTGTCCCACAGAGTCCCAGAGGACAGTACCCAGCAAGTACCCCAAAGGGCACATAACATTGGCAGGCAGTGCCGGGGGGAAGCGTGGATGTCTATGCAGGCACCCCTACCCCATATCACGCACCATAGGCAGTCGCCTACTGGCACACTGCATGGCCTGGGACTGCGCACCACCAGCACCACCAGCACAAGGGCATGTCAGCATGGTGGCGTAGGGGTGCTGGTGGTGGAGGGGGCAGTGGCATCTGCCCACAGCAGACCAAGGCCAAGCCCTGTTTAGGTGGGTGCCGTGCACTGCAACAGACAAGGTCTGTCTGATGAACAGTCATGGTATCCCCAAGGAATGGTTTGTCTCTTTGACAGCAGTTTGGTGCAGTACACACAGCCAGTATATTCAGGGGGCAGAAGGTCACAGGTTCAAGACCAGCTGTGGCTCCTGCAGACCATGTCCCTATATTTTACCCAGTACTAAACCGTGCTAATAAAGACGGAACCTTTATTGCAGATAAAATAAATACGCCATAAACACCTATATTTTACCCAACAGAGCACATACACCATATACATGTGCAATCCCTAGAGCAGAGTTTCCCAACTGCAGTCCTGGAGGGCCAAACACCATTCAGGTTTCATGCTGTCCCTAATAAATATGCCTGTGCTGCATTTATATGCGCCACCCCCCATTGTATGCAAATGTATCTCATGCATATTCATTAGGGACAGCATGAAAACCTGAACCATGTTTGGCCCACCAGGACCGGAGTTGGGAACCTCTGCCCTACAGCAGCGGCCAACAGGGGCAACAACAGCCACACCCACAGGCTCCACTTTCCAACAGCTCATGGAGTCAGGCTGTTGGGCCCTGCGCGGAGCAGCATCTACCAATACTAACACCTGCATACCTTAGCAATGCCGTCTTAAACTTAGAAACACGTTCCACATATATCAAAAGGTTGCTATGATTAATGTCAGATAACAAATCCTAAGTTAAACACAATTTGTTGACAGAGATTCATCATAGCAACCTTTCTGATATCTTTGGAGTGTGTTTCAGTTTTTGTTTCTGACAGTGTTTACCACCCCGGGGATTGACCCTAACAGTATTTTTTTATTTTATTTATTATTTATGAACTTTATAATAACAATCAAGCAATGCTTGTACAGAAAAACTACTACTTGTAGAACAGGAATATTTACGAAAAAGAAATTGGAGAATATTGAAAATGTTGTGAGAGCGTCAAACTTGCGCTTATTGAATTTTCCTGTGGTATCTGGAATCTCCACTGTAGAATTGTTTAAGAGGTATATGCATGAGACTTTGCTAGTGCCTACTGATTTAACTCCTCCAATTGTAAAAGCATATTTTTTGCCTGTGGGTAAAAAGGTGGATCAGAGAGTAGTGCGTTCTGTGGAAATGGAGGTGCTAGATGTTTCTGCTTTATTGCAAACTCTGAAGGAAGAAAGTTTAAAGTTATCCACTATGCTGGTTTCTTTTGCTATTCCATCAGACAGGGAATGGATTTTGAAATTATATTTCAAGAGGCGTTCTGTTCCATTTATGGGTAAAAAGGTTGTGGTATTTCCAGATGTTTCTAGGGAGACGCAAAAAAGGCGTAGAACCTTTTTGCTCCTTAGACAAGGTGTGATTCAAATGGGTGCTTCCTTTATATTGAGGTTTCCTTGCAAGTGTACTATTTACTTTAGACAGATTAAGTATGGTTTTTTCCAACCAGAGGATTTATCTTCGTTTATTTCTTCCCATACTATAATATCATCTTCGCCTCTCGAGTAAGCGGTTTGTCTTATAAATTGTTTAATGCTCAACCTATCGCTGTTGTTATTAGTTCCTATTTTTTTTTTAAACGTTTATTTAAGTTTTTAATAAACCACAAAACAAAAGAAATCATGACCAACAAAGATACAAACAAGAAAATCAAATCTAACTAATAAGACACCTAAAACAGCAACTCAAATCCCCCACCCACCCCCCGGTTCTCTGAGAAAAGGTGCCACCACTCTGCAACCAGGCGACAGCAGATGGCCTGACATGTAAGGGATGCTTGCTCCCTGCTACTCAATTGTGCAGTTTCCCCGCATCAGGGAACAAAGGAACGGGCACAATATTGGTCAAGAAGTGTCCATCTATGTACATTTAAATCTGCAGCGTTTGGAGAGTGAAGCTTACTATACAATTTTTCAAGCTTAGCATAATAACATACTAAATTCCACCAGCAATCAAAGTGTATGGAGCGAAAATGTTTCCAATGAGTAAGAATAAGCTTTAGTGCAATGGCTATCATGAAGTTCAAAAGAAACGCCTGCTCCTTAGAAAGGGCCAATGAGGGTGCAGCAGAGCGCAAAAGGACCAACGGCCCTGTAAGAACGAAGGGGATGTCTAGTACGCTCTGAATCCGAGCACCCACATTCTGCCAGAAACCCTGGAGCAGGGGGCAGTCAAAAAACATGTGCCTGTAAGTGCCCAACTCTTGCTGACATGACCAGCATCTGCCAGACGACTGTTTGTCCCATTTAGCTAGCTTAACAGGGGTAATATAAGCCCTATGCAGGAAAAAATACATCGATTGAGTGAGAGCTTCTGAGCGCGAAGCCCGCGTAACAGGGCCCCACAAGAGCTTCCATAAGGTGGGGAGGGTCTCAACAGCCAGATCCACCTCCCAGGTTTTAATTAAGCCCTTCAAGGATATTAGCCCAGAATCTCTAATGGACCTGTAAATAAAGGACATAGCGCCCCGCTGGCTGAGGGACCCCTGAACGAGACTAAGGGGGAACCCAGCAGCGTCCAGGTCTATTCCCTTGACACCTTTTGCGTCTAGACAATGCTTGAGTTGCAGCCATTGAAAGTGACAGGACAAAGGGAGGGCAAACTCCTTCTGCAAGGCCGAGAAATCCTTCCATCCATTCTTGTCTATCACTTGACCAATTACCCAAATACCACAGCGCATCCACTTGCGCCAGGCAAACACCTGATTCCGAATCTTAAACAGAGGATTCCACCATAAAGGGGTATGCCAAAAGAGAGCGGTCCCATCGCCCGCAAATCTAACCAGTTGCAAAAAGGCCGCTTGTGTAGCTCCGATGACCCCCCCTGCCGGAGAGTCTCGTGGAAATTGCATGCCCAACAAGTATCGCAGGGGATACGGGGCCGCCAACTGTTCCTCTACTTCGAGCCAGATTGGTCTATGTCCCAAACCCTCAGACTCCACCCACAAGGCTCCCTGCTTTAGTAAAAGGGCCTGGTGGTAGCGTCGGAAATCAGGCAATTGGACACCTCCAGCCTCCTTAGAAGCCTTAAGCTTTTTGGTAGCAATTCTAGGACGTTTCCCATTCCAGAGGAAGCCCAACAACGCTCGCTCAAGTTCACCGTATATATCTACGGGAAGTTCAAAAGGTAGCATTCCCAATAAATAGTTTATTTTGGGAGTAAGGGACATTTTTATGGTCTCCAACCTGCCCCACCAGGACAGGTGGAGCGGGGACCAAGAAAGGGTCCGCTTACGGATCAGTAATAGAAGGTCCGCCAAATTTGATGTAATGGTGTCAGCCCGGGAGGCGCAGTATTGGGCACCCAAATATAAAATTTTATCCGATACCCACCGAAAGGGAAACTCCGCCATTAAGTGCGAACTGGAGACGTTATTCATTGGGAATGCTACCAACTTGGACCAGTTAATTTTATATCCGGAGATCGAGGAGTAGCTCTCGATCAAAGACAGGATTGCAGGAACTTCTTCCGGCTGGGTGAAAAGCAGAAGATCGTCCGCGTAAGCTGAGATTTTCACCTGCAATTCTCCCAATCTGAAGCCGGAGATCCCTGCATGCTGCCTGATAGCTAAGGCCAGGGGTTCCAACGCTAAATTAAACAAGAGAGGAGAGAGAGGACAACCCTGTCTCGTGCCTCTGTGAAGCAAGAAGGAGCTGGAAAGAATGCCATTGGCAAAAATACGGGCACTGGCGTTCGCATATAGGGCTTTGACCATACGAATAAACCCATCCCCTAGACCGAACCAATCCAACACCTGCAAGAGAAAGGGCCACTCTAACCTGTCAAATGCTTTCTCCGCGTCAAGCGAGAGACCTATATAAGGTAAAGGACTAATAGAGGCCCTTTCCAGTAAATTACATAGCAGCCGTGCATTATCTGATGTAGCTCTCCCAGGGACGAAGCCACATTGGTCCGGGTGAATAAGATCTCCAATAACCTTAGTGAGTCTCTGTGCCAAAATGCTGGCAAAGATTTTATAGTCAGAGTTTAGCAAAGAGATCGGCCTGTAATTCGTCACAAGCTCCGGGTCTTTACCGGGCTTCTCCAAAACCACAATTGTGGCTTCAGAGAAATTACCGGTATTTCCCTGCCCCTTTACCAACTCGGAGTAGTAGATCAAAAGATAAGGAATTAAGTCCTCACAAAATACCAGATAGAATTCCGCCGGAATTCCATCCGGTCCAGTGGCTTTACCCCGGGGCATAGCTTTGATAGCAGCGCGCAATTCCTTACAGGTAAGTGAGTTCCCCAGATCGCCTGCCTGCTGAATCGACACAGAGGGGTGAGTGAGGCCTCTTAAGAAACTTGTGAGAGCGTTTGAATCCGGCTCAACATCCGAGGAATATAACTTCCCATAATACTTTGAAAACTCATCTAGTATTCGCTCACTCTTGGTTTGTTGAATTAAGTTGTCATCTAGCAGAGCGACAATTCTTTTTTTTTCTTGCCTACCCCTTAAAGCATTGGCCAAAGTTTTACTTGCCCTATTTCGCTCAATATGAAATCTGGCCGATTGGCTAAGAAGAGTTTGTTCCACCTCCGAGGAAGCTATCTCGTTATATTGATACCTTAACCTTTGGAGTCTAAGTAAGATACTAGGATCAGGACATTTCACCCACAACCTTTCCCCTGCTTTGATCTGATTTTCAAGGGTTACTAAGCGGGCCTTGTTCTTCTTGCGCTCCCGGATCGCATGACTAGTAATTGCGGCTCGCAGGGTGGCTTTAAAAGCCTCCCACCAGGCCCATGTCGCGGTATCGCCCACCATATTAGAAGCAAAATAAGAGCAAATGACCTCCCGGATTTCTGTTTGAAAGGAGGGGTCCGCTAACCACGCTCTGTTAAATGACCAGGGCGATGCAGGCCGCTCTATCCCAGAAAGATCAATCTCCAAAGTTACTGCAGCATGATCAGAAATGCACATGCTTTCAATTCCCGTCGCACAGCCCGAAGAGACCAAGGACTTAGACGTCAAAAAATAATCAATGCGCGAGGAGGATTTATGAAATGGAGAGAAATAAGTAAAGTCTCTCTCCTTTGGATGCAACGTTCTCCATACATCCACCAGCCCGTTAAGCTCACAAAGGGCTTGAATCGCTAAAGTAGCTTTAGAAGGTTTTTCAACTCTCCCAGGATTACGATCTATCAACGGGTCGCAGACAACATTAAAATCTCCTCCCACAATAATGGGAGCCGAGGCCTCCGTCTGTAGCCGGCCTGAGAGAGAGCGAAAGAAAAACGGATCATCACAGTTAGGACCGTAGACATTGGAAATAAGAAGAGAAACATTCCCGACCAAGATTAAGGAGTTTGCCCATCTACCTACATCATCATGACAGGAGCTTACAACCTTGGCCCCCAGGGCCTTCCTAATTAATGTAACTACTCCATTTTTCTTGTGACATGCAGGGGAGGAACCTATCACACAAAAATGCTTATTGCCTAATTTACATGTTTCGGCTAGCGTAAGGTGTGTTTCCTGTAACAAAATTATATCAGCTTTTTGCCTCCCACAGTAAGACAAGATTTTCTGACGCTTGATCGGAGACTTAATTCCTTTAACATTGAGGGACAGTAATTTTAAGCTAGCTGTCATTGTACCCTGAAAAAAGGGATAAACGTAGCATCCACCACACAGAGAACCAGTTGCACATAAGCTTACAATAAAACTTCCCCATTTTCCTCAGAGAACCAGCATATACCTCCCACCTCCCCAACCAAGCATATGGGTGAGACAGCTTGACCATAAAAACATGGCCGTCACGGGATCCCACGAGCCCACTAGGGTTAACTAGTGGGAGTATGACAGCAACAATAACATCTCCCGAATAAACCCATATATACATCTCACAATACCCCAAACAGCTCTCTCCCAGGGTTAGAAGAGCGCAAAGACCTCCCTCCCCACCCTACAGACAGACAAACCCCTACTTTTTTCCCCGGGGCAGACCCGGGGTGCTCCCTTGAAACAAAAGGCCGATGATCGGGTAAGGAAGCCTTCACGGGCTAAAAGGCCCACCCCGTTCCACCGAGGGTCAGAATGCAAGACCAGGGACAGAAACAACTAGTTCTGGTGCATCATAAGAGCCTCTTGCTCCTCAATGAAGTTTTTAAGAGCCAACGGGTCCTCAAAAGTCTTGGTCGCATTGTTCAGAGTAACTTTAAATCTGGCAGGGTTGAAAAGGCCATATCTGGCCTGCAGATGTTGTAGACGAGGTCTGAGAGCAAGGAATGACTTCCTTTTTTCCACCGTGGGTTTGCTATAGTCCGGGAAGAAGAGAATTTTTTGCCCACCGGGCAGCAGCAGCTGTTTCCCCTTGGCCGCGGCCAAAATCTGGACGGCGTGTTGGTGACGTAAAACACAGAAGATCATCGGGCGCGGCCTGGTACTATGCGAACTGGAAGAGGCCGGGATCCGATGCGCCCTTTCTATCTCCAGGGGCCGGGCGAAGTCGAGATGTAAAAAGTCCGGTAGCCAGGATTCCAGGTATCGAATCGGGTCGCCTCCTTCCAAACCCTCCGGCATACCAACAATGCGAAGGTTGTTACGTCTGGCCCTGTTGTTCATGTCCTCGAGGGACTTCTCCAAATGTTCCACTTTCCGAGCAGACTTTGCAAAATGGAGGGCTCCCGTCTCGCACTTGGTTATTGCCGCTTTGGCCTTTTCCAGTCGGAGAGATAGGGTTTGCATTTGTGATCGCATCTCCTTCATATCAATTTGCAGGTCAGCCAGGGAATCCCCATTCAGCTCAACACGCGTTCGGATGGCCCGCACCTCTTGCAGAAGCTCAAGTAAGCCCTCGGACTTATCTTGCGGTGAGGCCTGCTTCTGTGGGGAGAGCGGGTCCGTCTTGGACCGTTTTGAGCCAGATGACGGTGGGTTGGTGAATTCCAACCGGGTTTGCTTGCTCCCGGCCATCCTTAGAGTCGCCGGGGAAAGGTGCGCCTATATTAGCAAGGGTTTATTGCCGAGATGCAAGAAACTAGTAGGTGGGATCCACGGGAGAAAAATCTCAAGCAGCCATGTTGGAGTCTTGCTGGCTCCGCCTCCATTAGTTCCTATTTTTTGATTCATTGTCCTGGTACGAGGATTTTCACCTACCCTCGGTAGTGTTACTCCCCCCCTATATGGTGGGCTAACTATACTTTTGTTGAAGCTTGTATTTAATTTCTTATATAAATATATTTTTTTTCTTTTTTGTAATGACCCTAACAGTATTGAGTACCATAGCAATGCCTGCACTGTACCCAGGACTGGTGTGGTGGCCAGGGCCAGGGTATGTCCAGAGGGCTCCTCATGTTCAATGACGTTTTCCTGCTGAGAGGGGTATTCAGATGTGGTGGAGGCTTCCTGGAAGACAACTGTATTCTGCTTGAGACAAATCTTCTTAGAAGGGGAGGTGGAGTTTGGGTATAGGAACTGTCCTAGTGAAGGTGTTGATTGTTCAGATGAGGGTCTTTGATGAGGCTTCTAGGGGGTCATTGACTGGCTTCAAGGTTTTGGGTGTGCCACTGTGGCTGCCACTTTTTAAATTTGATGGGCCTAATGGGAGGCCAGCACAAAAGGGTGCTGGTCCATAACCAGGCTGCTGGGCGAGGGAGGGCTCAATCGGACAGCATGGGGATAGGTGGGCAGGGAGGGGGCAGGGGAGATAAGGCCAGTTAAAGGGCATAGGCAGATGGTGCAGCCTCCAATGTTGGGTTTCAAGGGGAGGTGGGTAGAAGAAGTGGGACACTGGGGGGAGCATGGCTAGCAGGTGTGAATGTTGTGGTGAATGGCAGTAAGGGGAGGGAAGGAAAAGCCCCGGCACTGCAAACTGGGTTAGACACAGAAGCGGTGAGGAATGGGGTTACAGTGGAGACTCAAGTAAGGGGGGATGGGGGGTGGGTGAGGGGGGAGGCCGGGGGAAACAGCCAGGTATCTTGGGGTTTTTACAGAAGTCGGTTCAAATGATAGCAAAAAACAAGGCACAGTGCAGGCAGGGACGGGTGTACCCAGGGCCTAAACAGCACCCCCAAAAAGGGCAATGATGGTGGCACCATAGCAAGCCCCAGGGATAGCATAATACAGGGGGTAGACAAGAGCGAGACAATAAGAACACAGGAAGGGAATGGGTTCTGGTGTCTGAGATGAGGCCAGCAGAATAAGTCTGCCTTACTAGCGTACTGGATAGCTATGTGTCCATGGTCCAGAAGGAGAAGATATGGAAGGGTGAGTATGTCAACATATTCTCCTTACTGATCAGATGGAATGACAATAACTGTGACTGTACAGGCTGCCATAGAAAGTGCAAGCTGGCTAGCAGGAAGGCAGATAGCATACCGAGAATGATAGCGAACTGGTGCGCCACCTTCTGTACCCTAGCCAGTGTGGTCAGCTAGAAGCACTCTGAGAAGTGCTAAGGCCTCCTCAAATACTAGAACAGTATGTGTGAGGCCTACAGGGAGTACGGGGGGAATGCCTGATTAAGGGATTAGTTTGGATAGAAAGGATATCAACCTATGGATTGGGCTGATGACACAGGGCCAGCAGGGGAGCAGGGAAGGTGCCACCACCCAGCCACCGTGGCCTGGAAAAAACACAGGGCTGCAGCAGCCCTTTTGGGGAGGGAATAAGTTCAGCAGCCGGGAAAGCATCGGGTTCCCATTACCCATGCCCGAGCGCCCAAAGGCGCGTGTGCAGGCTATTCAATGGGGGTTCCAGTAGATTTAACATTAGCTACAAATACAGACATGCCTGCTTGATATGCAGCGAAGGACACCCCAAACCAGATGCGGGAAAGAGACAGAGAGGGGCTTTTCAATGTCTGTGATTTAACAGGTGTTTTTGGGCGGGCCACAAACCCCCATGAAGATTGTTGCATTACATCAGAACCCAGTGGGTTATGACAAACAGAAGGTGGCTTGGCTAGTTCACATTTTTTGTCCAGTTTCAACATACCTTATAATGGCCCCCTCAGCGCCGCAGATGGCGGGCAACCTAAAATCAGCATTTGAAAGAAAGAGGGTGGTGCAGAGTAAAATTGACAAAGAGTAGGCACTTGAAAAGGTAGTGGGCCCCTATTCTCATCTCTGGGCCTGGTCCCGAAGAAGGAATCAGGGAAGTATCAGCTCATCCATCACCTGCTTACCCAGACAGAAATTCAGTGAATGACCTTTTCAAACAAGCGGTGTACTCAGTCAAGTATACCTCCGTAGACCAAGCCTTGGACCTGGTAAGGGTGCATGACAGAGGGGCATGATTGGCATAGATGACTGTGGAGGCGGCCTTCTGGTTATTGATGATACACCTGGATAGCTTCTACCTGCTCAGTTTCCGATTTGGGGGCCAATATTATTTTGACAAATGCCTTCCAATTGGATGTTTGGTGTCCTGAGCATACTTCGAGGAATTTAGCTCAGCTATACAATGGATGGTGGAAAGGGAAATTGGCAGTGGAAAGATCATACATTACCTGGATGATTTCCTGCTGATGGCTAGCGATCGGCAGGCCTGCCAGTGTAACATGGAGATTTTCCAGAGCATGGCTGCAGAACTAGGGATCTCACTCACAGAGAAAAGACAGAAGGGCCTTCCCAGCATCTATCTTTCCTGGGAACTGAAAAAAACCCCACAATTGAAATGGTGACACGGCTCCCAGCCAATAAGGTATTGGCCCTGAAGGAAGCTGTGCAGATGATAGGTTTAGCCAGGAAGGTTACCCTAAACAAATGCAGTCCTTGATCGGGTATTTGAACTTTGCATGCAGAGTGATGCCTATGGGCAGGGCTTTTATAAAGTGATTAACAGACTCCATGAGGGGCATTCGCAGGAGCCACTACTTTATCAGGGTCAGCGCTAACATCCGGGAGGACCTGGCCATGTAGCAGGAGTTCCCAGCGAAGTATAATGGCAGGAACATATGGAGAGAAACTCTCATCAGCAACAGGGAGATGGAGTTATTCACGGATGCGGCAGGAGTCATTGGTTTCGGGATCTATTTTAAGCGGCAGTGGTGCCATGAGAGATGGCAAGATGAGTTGCACAGGCAGGGTATAACTAGGGACATCATGTTTCTCGACATGTTCCCAATTGTGGCAGCCAATGTACTATGGAAGCCCCAATTTGCAATAAGAGAATAATTGTCCGGTTGGACAGCACTGCAGTGGTATATGCAATAAACTAGCAGTCAGTCAGGGTGGGGAGAGTAAAGAGGCTAGACAGGTAGTTGGTTCTGCTGAGTCTGGAACTGAATGCTTTTATCACAGCCAGCTACGTGCCAGGGGGATTTAATGAGATCGCCGATGCTCATTCTTGTTTTCAGCTGCACCGTTTTAGTCGACTCACCCTGGCAGCATTCCCCATGATGAGCCACATGCCGGCAGAGATGAGGAGTACTGGATGCTAAATGCCGGCAGGATGTTGTTTGCTTCCCTGTCAACCAGCACATGGAAAGCATACTGGAGAGCACAGATCAGGCTACAGAACTTTGCAGAGTGATAGGGATTCAGCCCAGAGCAGGGTGTGAGCCTAGGGCAGCTGCTGGAATTTATAACATAGCTGCAGAAAGAAGAGACCTCACTCAGGCACGCTATATTGATGTAAATGGGCATGGCTTTCTTTCTGAAGCTCGGGGGGGGAGGGGGTCACAACTAAGGAATTTATCATTAAAAAGGTAATGGCTGGCTGGGCAAGAGAGACCACACATAGGCCAGATGGGCGCAGATCCGTCACCCTGCTCATGTTGAGAGGAGTTATCCTAAATGCGGCAGAGGTGGCAAGGCATGGATTTAAGGAGAGACTATTTAGGGTGGCCCTATAGATTATGTTCTTTGGTGCATTCAGGATGAGCAAGGCTATACCCCAGTCCAGATTGGACACAACAGTCACTGCTCTGAGAGTGGAGGATGTCATGGGGTGGGGCAGGATTGGGCTCTTCCTGGGTATGTCTAAGATGGATCAGAGCCAGAAAGGGAAAACGGCCACCAGAGTCTGGGACCTTTGCCCAGTGAGCTCCATGGGAGCGTATCTGCAGGCATGCCCACCATTGGTAGGCGTACTCATGCGGCAACAGAATGGCACTTGCCTATCCCAGTTCCAGTTCAAGGCTATGTGGCACAGAGCACTAGAGAGAGCAGAATTTGAAAAGGTGGGCCTGATCCTGCATTCATTCAGGATAGATGCAGCTACTACAGCCCACAGATTGAGATTCGAGGCAGGGAAGATCTAGGCTCTCGGGAGATTGGCCTCTAATAAATACCGGCTGTATGTCAGATAGCACTGGACACCGTAAACATACAGTGACTAGGGAAGAGGAGGATGCTCTGCGGAATAGTATATCATTCATGTATTTATTGTTTTATCCTTTTTATTCTTTTGCATTACTTTTTATGATATTCTGTATTAGCTTATAAGGTGTATGAGTTCCTTTTATGCCTTCTTTTAAATAGTTAAGCTTACAATTATTTTGATTTTTATGATATTTATGTGTTTCATTTTAATGATGTTTATATATATTCGATTTTAGTGTGACTCCTGAAGAAGGCTTTGGCAAAACACAGTGGTGTCAGGTCCAGTGTTAGGTATTCCTGTCCTTTTAAACCATATGTTTTTTCAATAAAATTTTTAAAGTACTCATTCTCTTTTGTGCTTTCCTGGACTTTGTGGGTACTCTTGTGCTTTTGTTATTAGACAGCCAGGTACCAGGGCCAGGGGTGCCTGGGCTCAGTTCCAATGATCATTAAAAGCACAAGGGTCCACCCGGGTACCAACATGGAGTGGTTAGTGCCAGGGAAAAGTACTTCTCGACTATGATGTGGGCCGAGGTGTCATAAGAAGCAGACAAAAGCAGTATGGTACCTCTCCACGGTAGTACATCTCGAGAAACAAAATGTTGGGGTAATGATCTGCAAAATTTGGCATGTTAATTCCACTAATAAAACATTGTTACACTAAAGCACTGAAGTTGTATGATATTCGTGTGTCAAGTTGTTAAGTTGGGTGAGGGAGACAGCAGGATTCCTGAGGAACAGCCATGAAAGGGTTCTGGCCCATAACTGGGCTGCTGCGTGTGGGACAGCTCCATTGGGTAGCACAGGGATAGGCGGCAGGGAGGGGTTGGGGGGAGACAAGGACAGATAAAGGCCAGAAGAGGAGGGTTCAGCCTCTCTTTTGTTCAGAGTTTCAAGCCCCACCCTCCCCCACAGCCATAGCAGTAGAGGCAAAAAGAGTGGGAGGGAGTACGTCACAGCTGGTGGGGTGAGGGCGGACCTCAGCGAAAAAAAGGGGGGGTCCATATATTATGGGAGGCAGCTCAGGTACCATTTTCGGATGCCTGGGCTGGTAACGCGGAGGCAAGGTACCAGGGAAAGGGGTGCCTGTGCTCTGTTCCAATGATCATTAAAAGCACTGGGGCCCACCCGAGTGCCAACACAGAGCAGTTGATACCGGGGAAAAGTACTCCTCGGCCACGTTGTGGGCCAAGGTGTCATAAAAAACAGACAACAGCAGTATGGCACCCCTCTACAGCCCCGCTCACGAAGGGTGGGGGCCTGGTTATTATTGTTGTTGCAGTTAGTGGTGCTGTTGTTATTTTCAGGATGTAAAATGTTGGGGTAATGATCTTCAAGCTTTGGCCTGTTAATCCCACTAATAAAACATTGCGGCACTAAAGCACTGAAGTTGTATGATATTCATGTGTTAAGTTGTTAAGATGGGGGGGCGGGGGGCGGGCCAGCAGAGCTTGGAGGTCCATATAGCATGCCCCTGGTTATGACTGTTATGCTTCCAGGCCACCAATAATGCACCATTGAGGTGCATTAGATGCAGCTATAGTATTGCAGTCCTGACAGCTTGTGCGTGGTACCATCTCATATTCTAGCTATCATTGGCCACCATACCCTCTCTCCACCCGAAGCCTGCTCAAACCTGTGGCTAAGCACTAAGAACCTGATCCAGGAAGGGGCATGTCCAGGTCATCCAGATGTTCCCGAATAGGATGGGTTCCATTGTATCTGATTCTGCACCGTGGGAGCTAGACACATCCGTGGATGCAGGATTGGGCAACGGGACAGCCCAGAGTGCCCCTACAGCAGCCACGGGGATGTCCTGAGGCAGCACAGCCAGGCCCCCTTGCTCCTGCTTGTGCACCGAGGGCCTGACACACTCCAGGCCAGTTTTACCACTTCCTAACTCTCGGTGGGTCTGCCGGGGCTGGGATCAGGTGGCAGAGCAGTACCTTCAGTAGCTCCATTGCATTGCAGGGGGGGAGGGGCCTGCAGGCTGGGGCACACAGGCACCCAGCGCTTATTCTACCTCTGAAGTGGAATAAGCTGTGCACCCCCCTGGTGCTCCCCAGACATACAGGGCCATGACCTGAATTGGCCCTGTACATTTGGTGCCTGGCCTGCTCTCTGTGCCGCTCCTGTCCTGCTCTCTCCGCACAGCGGCTCTGTGCATGTGGGAAGAGGGGCTGTTGGAATTCAGGAAGCCCTGCTAGTTGCCTGACAGAATCGGGCCCCTGGTGTGGGGTTTATTTTATTGTTGTGGTATTTTTATCATGCAGTGACTGCTAGCAGGGGCCCATGCTAATGATTAGCATGTGGTAAAACACATTGTATGTGCTTAGCATGTTTCAGAAAACATACCCCTGTTTCTGTGCACCTACTTGGGACTTTTTTATTTATACAATTTTAATACATACAATTCTCAACAATTAGAGAAACAAATACGCAGGGGGAAAGGAACAAAAAAAGGAAAGAAAAAAAAAAACCCCCTAGCATCAAAAAATATAGTAATAATAAACCCAGAGCACTATAGCCCACAAAAAAAGCATCCACAAGAGGGGGAATCTGAAGAAATCTCAAATCATATCATAACCTAAAGAAAAATAAGAAGCATAATCACACTCCAAATATACTTATTATAAACTCTCATTATCTCCAATCAGGTAATATCAAGGAAACATTATTCAAGAAGAAACTTTATCAGAAAGAAAAGCTTCAATCTGAAATGGGTCAAAGAAAGTATAAGCATTACCCTGATATCTAACTAGGCACTTACATGGGAATATTAAATATAAAAGGTGTGATTGTGTCTGATAATCTTAAAGTAGTTAAAAAGGTAGAAAAGGCAATGGTGAAAACTAGAAGGATGCTTGGGTGCATAGGGAGAGGAATGGCCAGCAGAAGAAAGGAGGTGATAGTGCTTCTATATACAGTAAGTCTTTGATATGACCTCATTTGGAGTATTGTGTGCAATTCTGGAGACAGCACCTTCAAAAGGATATAAACAGGTTGGAGTCAGCGCAGAGGATGGCTACTAAAATGGTTAGTGGTCTTCGTTATAAAGCATATGAGGACAGACTTAAGGAGCTCAATATGTATACTTTAGAGGAAAGGTGAGATAGAGGTGATATGAATGAGAAGTTTAAATACTTCCGTGGCATAAATGCACAGGAGGAGAGCCTCTTTTGCTTGAAAGCAAGTTCTGCAATGAGGGGACATAGGATGAGGGTGAAAGGGCATAGACTCAGGAGTAATATGCAGAAATATTTTTTTATGGAAAGAGTGGAGGATCTGTGGAATAGTTTCCCACTGGAGGTAGTAGAGATGAAGACAGTATCTGAAGTCAAAAAAGCATGGGACAAACACAGAGAATGTCTAAAGGTAAAAAAAGGGACTGTTGTAGTGGTTGATATGGAAGGGCAGACTAGATAGGCTATGTGGTCTTTTACCGCCATTGTGTTTCTATGTTTCTTAACACACACACACACACACACACACACACACACACACACCCTATTGCCAGGACCTTAGATTTCTAAAGGAGGAAACTTTTCCTCCTGGCCTGTGTTGCTCTAGCAACATCTGGAAACATTTGTACTCTTTTTCCACAAAAAGAAACATCACATCTTTGAAAATATAATCAAAATAATTTTGACTTATCATACTCTGACCCTAAAGTCACTACAAGTGTAGATCTTGTTGTTATATTGTCCATGGAGGACTCCAAAAATACTGACAGGTCCAAACTGTCTGCTGACACCAATGAATCCATTCCTCCCTTCTCATCTGATTCCAACTTTTTCTTTGATGGTAAATAAAACAACTGTGTTAGATGTATCTCCTCCAGATTAGTAATGTTCAAAACCTCTTTAAGATACATATGCCACAAATCAGTAGCTGCCAATAGTCTAATTTTAGGGAAGTTTAAAAGATGAATATTCCTCGATCAATTTGCATTTTCAGCCACCTTCATCTTATAATGTAGGGCCAAACTATCTTTCAAAAAACTTCTCACTGCTGTTTGAATTGAAGACAAATGAGCTTCCACTGGCCAAATACACCTGTTCATGGTTGTAAGACCATCTTCATGCTCTCCTAACTTAGTCACCACTTGTAGGGAAAAGTCAGAGACTTTAGAAACATTAGCACTCACTGAAACCTCAATCCTCTGTAATACTCCCCAAATATCATCCAGTCCAATCTTCTTGGCCGACGAAAACCCCTACAAAAGCCAAAACCAGACCCAGTACAGGCTTGGGGAGAGGCACTGAGGCCCTTCAAGAAACAACCATTGCAGGAGACACCCATATTTCAGGGGTTGGCTTCGTCCTTCTCTCCAGCTGCACTCCCGATCTCCCGAGACAGAGCTTCCTTTGCCTGAATAACATGATCAGTGGCCCCGCTTGTCTACAGGAATGCCAAAATGCCAAGAGAATTATCCGAGCTTTGACCAGTCTGAGGTGGATGGGATAGTCCACCCTATCTGAAGGACAACCCAGCTCCTCCAAGGACATTCAAATTCCTGGTTTGCAACAGCTGAAAGTGATGCAGCAGAAATCACATGCCGATCGATAGACCCATTAGCGACCAGCTGCTTCTGCTGTTTTTGCTTGCCATTCTTCCCTTTCCTTTTGGGAGCCATAAGGAAACATTCATGAAAGGAAATTCTGCAAAGGTAGGAAGAGCGTCTCACAACACCTCCAATCAGGGCGTCATCTTGGATCCCCCCTATCTGCACCTACTTTTTACACAGGAAATGCTTTATAAGAATTACATCCATGGAGAACAATTTTCAAAACTCGTTTGGCTGTGTAAATTGGCAGTCTGAAAAATTGTCCACCCTTTCCAGAAGTAAAAGTATGCACAGGGATGAACATACATACGTTTACATGGTGATTAAAGTAGGGAGGCACAGAGGTGAGGTTGGATCGGAGAATGCAGTGAAATGTGCATTTACAAATCTACATGCTATATTTAAAAGAGAAAAAGTACCCAGTCAAAAAAATAGATGCAAGTCTCTCTGGGTACTTTTCCCAGGATTAATAGAAGTGTCAGGACCAAGTATACTGCATTCCCTTTAAGAAGTGCTACAAAGTCCGCTGACAAAACTACCCATGGACTTTGCTACTGTGAGGACTGTTTGAAAATTACAGCCATGGTAGACAATTCATATGGAGTCAGAAAGGAACATGATATTGCTATTCTGTCTACCAGTAGTAAAAAAAAAAAATGCTCATTTTCTGAGCATATAGGAAATAAAATAAGGTAAAAGGTGACAAAACTGCAGGACGATATCAAAAGGGAAGCCTTTATGTCTTGCTCCTTGCAGATATACCCCCAGACTTTCACAGTAACCTCCAACACACACATGCAAACATACTACAGCATTTGCAGATAGTCTTCCTACATACCTCACACTCATTTTTCCTGAAAAACAAATAGACAAGTTGGTCACTGCTGGGATGTCACAGAAAATAAACTGGAACAAGCCTGTGGTTCAGAATAGATGATTAAGAGAAAAGAAGTGAAGCTAAGGAAGGAAAGAGAAAGAAAGAAAACTTAAGGCTAAAAATGGTATCTTCGCTGCAGAATGTTCTTCTCTTTGATGAAGCAAACCCAGATCTCTTAGGAACAGCTGTGGTAGAAGAAAAGGTTTATCCAGACAATAGCAGAAATTTAAGACTATCAAAATTCTTTGAACAGCAGCACAATAAAATTAGCAGCCTGCAACTGTATGTCACTCTATAATACACTCTTGTTGAATAGAGGACAAGAAACAGTACTGAACGAGTTCTGAATTGTGAAATACATGAAAGGGTTTATATGAAAACAGGTCCAGATAAACATTCTTTGCATAGGGCACAATTTTCAAACTGTTTGCATTGGTACAAAGTCTGTGTGTGCTTCTTAACTTCAGTTTTCACACCAAGGAGCATGTCTACTAAAGGGCGTTAGCTGTTACTGCAGGGCTACCGCAGAAATATTGGCCAACAGTAGCAGCTAATGCGGGCTAAATGCAGATATTGCAGGCACTTTCTGTGATATCTGCATTTCACACATTGTACTGGGGGGGATAAGATTGCAGGCAGCCATCACACAAAACCTTTTCTTGCAATGGCTGCCAAACCTGGGCCTTATTGCAGCTACAGTTAACTCCATTTCATGGGTGATGTTATCTGCAAGCAGTCCTGTTGGACAGGCATCATGGCCACTGCCCTAAAGGCAAGCTACCTGGCTAGTCAATTAGGCCCCCCCCCCCCCCATCCTTTAAAGAAAATCCAACTAGCCCTTAAAACCACTAAATCCAGGCTAGTCAGACAGTTTAAAGGGGCTCCCACCAGCCCAGATCCCCCACACCCCAACCAGTACTTTATAATTCCTGGTGATCTAGTGGTCAATGGAGGGCAAGAATATTCCTCTGCACTTCTGTCCCTATCTTTGTGGTTCCTGAAAAAGGCTGTGATTACTTAATGCTGCCTTCTAGCATCCTGATATTAGGGGGCAACACCACTAGATTGGTGCCATATTTGTGAGTACCAATGAGGAGGCCAAGGGCTCCGGATGGCTCCTGGACTTCTCATTAGTACACAAATATGGCACTGATCTTGTGGTGATGCCCCCTAGTGTCAGGAAGATGCACCAAAGGGGACCTACCAATGAATTGATGAGTGGCTCTTTCCTAAGTGCATAGTTTTGCACTTGTCCACATTAAATTTCATCTGCCATTTGGATGCCCAGTCTTCCATTTTATAAAGGTCCTCTTGCAATTTTTCAGAATCCTGGGTTTTAACAACTTTGAATAATTTTGTGTCATCTGCAAATTTGATTACCTCACTCATTATTCCCATTTCCAGATCATTTATGAATATGTTAAAAAGCAGCGGACAGAACACAGATCCCTGGGATACTCCGCTATTCACTTTCTCCATTGAGAAAATTGGCCATTTAGCCCTACCCTCTGCTTTCTATCTTTTAACCAGTTCCTGATCCACAATTGTACACTGCTTCCTATCCCATGACTTTTTAATTTTGCTGAGTCTCTCTTGAGGGACCTTGTCAAAGGCTTTCTGAAAATCCAGATATACTATATCACTGTTGTCTACCTGTTTATTCACACCTTCAAAAAATCATTACAGATTAGTAAGACAAGACCTTCCTTGGCTAAGGCCATGTTGGCTGTCTCCCATTAAGCCATAACTATCTATATGTTCAGTAATTTTGTTCTTTATGATGGCTCCTACCATTTTTCTTGGTACTGACGTCAGGTTCACTGGTCTGTAGTTTCCCGGATCACCCCTAGAACCCTTTTTAAAAATTGGCGTTACACTGGCCATTCTACAATCTTCAGGTATGAGAAATGATTTTAATGATAGTTCACAGATTACTAATCTGCAATCTCATATTTCACTTCTTTCCCTGCCCTTATATGTATACTATCCGGTCCAGGTGATTTGCTACCCTTCAGTTTATCAAATAGCTGTAATACATCTTCCCGGTGTATCAATATTTCTTTCAATTCTTCTGCAGCATTACCTTTAAATACCATTTCAGTCATGGGTAGCATCCCTACATCTTCCTCAGTAAAGACCAAAGCAAAGAATTCATTCAGTCTCTCCTCTATGGCCTTGTCCTCCCTTAGTGCCCCCTTTACCCCTCTATCATCTAATGGTCCAACTGACTCTGTCACAGTTTTTTTGCTATGAATGTACTTGAAAAGGTATTTTTTATGCATTTTTGCTTCCACGGCAAGCTTCTTCTCAAATTCTCTCTTTGTCTGCCTTATCAATGTTTTGCATCTAATTTGCCAGTGCTTGTGTTGTTTCCAGTTTTCATCATTTGGCTCCTTTTTCCATTTCCTGAAAGATGCTTTTTTTGGCAACAACAGCCTATCTGACCTCACCTTTAAACCATGCTGGCAGTGTTTTGGACTTCCCTCCACTTTTTTTAAAGTGTGGGATACAGCTGGTCTGGGCTTGCAAGATAGTATTTTTAAATAACCCCCATGCTTGATGTAAATCTTTAACCTTTGCACCTGCTCCTTTTAATTTTTTCTTAACTATTTTCCTCATTTTATCATAGTCTCCCTTTTGAAAATTAAAAGGTAGTACTGTGGATTTCCTTACTGTCCCTCCGCCATTAACTAAAATCAAATGCAATCATGATATGATCACTATTGCCAAGTAGCAAAACATCCTTATCTCTTGAACCAGATGTTGTGTTCCACTAAGCTAGATCCAAAATGGTCAGTTTCTAAATCAGCTGCACTAAGAAGCAGTCATTTATTTCATCTAGAAACTTTATCTTCCTAACATGTCCTGTCATGATTCTGATTCAGTTGATACTGGGGTAATTGAAATCACCCATTATTATTACTGTGCGGTAACTTTGGTTAGCTTCCCTGATTTCTTTGAGCACTTCATCATCCATTTGTTCATTCTGGCCAGGCGGTTGATAGTACACCCCCCACTGCTATTGCCTTCCGCTTCCCTTTTTTGCATGGAATTTCAATCCATAGAGCATAGGTTTTCAACCGAGTCCTCGGGGAACCCTAGGCCAGTCAGGTTTTCAGGATTCCAAGAATGAATATGCATAAGATAGATATGCAGAGCCAACAAAAAAAACAGCAGCAGCCACACTGAGCAGGACAGATTTGCATACATTGAAGGCAGAACATGCAAATCGTTCTCATGCATATTCATTCTGGGAATCCTGAAAACCTGACTGGCCTAGGGTTCCCCGAGGACTGGGTTGAAAACCCCTACCATAGAGATTCTACAGTGAATCTTATTTCCTGCAAAACATTAATCCTTTGTGACTCAATGGCCTTTCTAACATAGAGTGCAACCCCCCACCAATTTGATCTACTCTATCATTACGATATAGTTTGTAGCCAGGTATCACAGTGTCCCACTGGTTATCCTTCTTCCACCATGTCTCTGAGATTCCAATTATATCTAACCTCTCATTTAGTGCTATATATATATTCTAACTCTCCCATCTTAATTTTTAGACTTCTAGCATTTGCATACAAGTATTTTAGAGGCTATATTTTATTCATTTTGTTCTGGTTATCGGTAGGCAGGGGTAATTTGGAATCTTTAAGTTCTGTCTGCTCTGTACTCAAGGACATTTGGGCTACTTTTGTCTTTAATGGAACCTCTCTGCTAATATGTCCTAATTTCAATCTTTTGCTAGTATCCTTCAAAGATACATTGTTCTGAACCATGCGCTCTTGGGCGACTGTTAACTCTCCCCTATTATCTAGTTTAAAAGCTACTCTATCTCTTTTTTAAAGATTAATGCCAGTAGCCTGGCTCCATCTCAGTTAAAGTGGAGCTCATCCCTTTGAAAGAGCTCCTCCTTCCCCCAGAATCTTCTCCAGTTACTAACAAATCCAAAACCCTCTTCCTTGCACCATCGTCTCATCCACACATTGAGACTCTGCCTGCCTTTTGGGTCCTGCGCGTGGAACAGGAAGCATTTTGGAGAATGCTAACATGGAAGTTCTGGATTTCAACTTCCAACCTAAAAGCCTAAATTTAGCCTCCAGAACCTCCCTACCACACTTTCCTATGTCATTGGTACCGGCCTGTACCAAGACAACAGGCTCCTCCCCAGCATAAGAACATAAGATATGCCATACTGAGTCAGACCAAGGTCCATCAAGCACAATATCCTGTTTCCAACAGTGGCCAATCTAGGTCATACGTACCTAGCAATTTCCCCAAAAGACACAGGTTCCACAATGCTTGTACTGGGTCAAGCATTGATACCCTGGGCCCCTTCTTAATAATGGTTTATGGACCTTTCCTCCAGGAACTTGTCCAAACCTTTTTTTAAACCCAGCTACACTAACAGCCTCTACTACATCCTCCGGTAACAAATTCCAGAGTTTGATTAAACATTGAGTGAAAAAATATTTTCTTTTATTAGTCTTAAATAGTTTACCCTGTAGCTTCATTGCATGTCCAATAGTCTTTCTATATTCTGATAATGTAAACAATTGATCTACGTTTAGCACTATCTAAGACCTTGTTTAGGCAGCACGTGAGGTCCTCTACCTTCATATCAGGCAGGCATGTTACCAGGCAATCCTCACATCCACCAGTCACCCAGCTATGTCCATTCCTAATGATCGAATCACCAACTATAACGGCTGTCCTAACTCTTCCCTCATGGGCACATGGCCCTGGAGAAATTTCCTCAGTGCAAGAGGGTTTTACACCCCCTGGAGGACAGGTCCTAGCTACAGGATCACTTTCTGCCACACCAGGGAGATGCTCTCCTGTCACATGACCTCTCTCCTCCATGGCAACAGGAATGCTGCCAGACTGGAGGTGGAACTTCAGTACTATATCGCTGTAGGTCTCATCTATGTACCTCTATGTCTTCCTTATGTCCTCTAAGCCTGATACTGTAGCCTCCAGAGATCAGACTCATTCCCTGAGAGGAAAGAGCTCCTTGCACCTAGTGCACATGTATGACCCCTCACCAACTGGGAGAAAATCATATATGTGACACTCAGTACAAAAGACTGGAAGGCCCCCATCTTGCTGCTGGACTGCTGTCTGCATCTTAGTTTTAAGGATGTGTTTAGGTATTTAAGTTGTTTACTTACTAAGGTTTGCTGGGGATGCTTACACTAATAAAACTATACCTTCTACGTTTAATGGACTTTGTTCACCTCAAGCCTAATTAATCTCAAGTCCTTAATGTATGCCTGATGAGGATAAACAGCTGCACCTGAGAGTGAATATGACACCTCCTTTCATTTAAGAGGTTTAAGCACCTATAAAGCTATGATTATCCCAGGGTGGGTAGGAGTCTGAGAGGGAGGGAAAGAAAGCTAATTAAAAGCTGGCTGCTACATAGTGTGGCGCTGCACCCCAGCTAGGCAGTCGCCTAATGGAGACAGCGTGCCATCTAATGTCTTGTATTTTGTAGAGATTCCAGGGCCAAGGCCTCTGGAGTTGTAGTTGTGTGCAAAAAGGCCAACCAAGTGGTTTTAGAGGCAACACAGGAAAAATTTATTAATTTTTTCCTTTGTAGTCAACACTTTTCAAACAAAACTGTTATGGAAGTTCCTGAACAGAATAACAGAACAGAGGATAATTTCTCCAACAAAACTGTCACATAAACCGTGCTCCAACAATGCTATAATTGAGGTTGCTTCCTTCAGCTCTTTAACAGAAGATAACTTCTTTTCCCCAACAAGCCACAGTTGTAACTTATTGCTATGATCAAAGTCCAGCAAAGGCCTCAGCTTCTTTCAACTGTGTAGGGTTTTAAAAGTAAGGCTTCTTCTGCTTATCAGCATTGCTAACAGAAAACTGCTGCTTTAAAACATTTTACTCCAGCATAAACATTTGTGGTAACTTTCAACCTTGAATAATTCTTTCTCTATCTCAGGCTCCCAGCACTCAGCGTATCAGGTTAACTGGCTTCTGGTTTCTCTTTAGCTTTAACCGTTGGCCTCCCCTCAGTCTGAAGCTATGCACAAGGAGCATTCCATTAAGGAATCAATGGAGTCCTGTTCCACTTCACAGGATTCTGTCTCCATATCTTCGCACTCAGAATCACATATCTTTGGGCTTGAGACTGGCTCAGAGTATTCAGGCCTAATTTCTTTTAAAAGCTTGAACACCTTTTCCCAATGAGCTTTTCGTCTCCCCCCTGGGTTTTCAGTATGGCTACCAGACTTTTTACCCTTTAATAAAACACTTAAAGGTTCTGTCTGTTTCCTTTTACTTCTGGGAACATTCTTCCTGACAGGCTTCTTAAAAGATTAAACTTCTGCCTCAGAATCCTATAGGGCTATTTCTGTATCTTGGCTGTATTCTTCAGCTCCCCCAGGTCTTTCCCTCCTACCTCCAAGTCTGGCTGCAAATCTCTCACACCAGGGGCTCTTCTTTGAAGTAGCATCCTCAGAATCAGAGCTGCTCTGGGAATCACTCCGGTGTCTGTTCCTAGTCTCTCTCTGCTCTCCACCACTGAAGCTTTGGTCCTCTTCAGTTTGGCTTAAGGATTCTCTTTCCAGCTTGCTTACAGCTAGCTTCCTCAGTTTCTCTCTCTTGGAAGGAGTGGGATTAGCCCTGCTCCTGGCTCTGTCCCAGCTGCTGCTGCTGAATCTGTTCCCATGTCCCAACTTGGACTTGTTCTCCAACCTGTTCCCGAGCCTGTTCCCGAACCTGTTCCTATGTGTTTCTGTGAGCTTAAATGTATGCAAGCATCCTCCCTCTCCTGGCTTCTCCCACAGGTATCTCCTATCCCTCCTCTGGGCTGCCATGGAGTCTGGGTGTGGTCTGAGCCTAGTAGCTCTGGAAGTGTGGGTTTTTCCACTACCTGCATTTTGAAATGTGTGTCTGGCTGAGCCCTTCCCCCACACAGAAGAAAATGTTTCTTTTTTATCTTTTTTCCCGGGCTGAGCTGCAGCCTCATCACCACAATAGCCATAGTATTTTCAATAACATCATATGGATGTGAATTATGGTGCTGGTGACAAATTCTATGTATATCTTGGACTGCCTGAAGATCAAACCAGTTAGTACTAGAGGAGATTAAATCTAAGCTTTCCTTATTAACTTCCATACTTTGGACACATCAGGTGAAGAGAGATCTTTGGTGAAAGTCATAATGCTTGGGAAGGTAAAGGGTCATTGTAAAAGAGGAAGGCCAACAATGAGATGGATCAATACAATAAGAACAGCTATGGATACCACTTTATCAACATTGAGATGCTTAGCTGAAGACTGAATAAAGTTTAGGTCAACTATCCAGAAGGTCACCAGGAGTCGACACTGACTCAATGACATTTAACAACAACACCACCAAGAAATGCAGTCAGAGACTAAGAAAAACGTGGCCAAAAGATACCGAGTTACTTCCCATTGAGTTATGTGCCACAGGCTTAATTAAGAACGATTTCCAAGCACACCTTGATAAATTATCCATACACATAACATCTTATGAATTCATATATGATGCTACTACTATGCTGAGCATTATCAGTAAATTTGAGAGACTTAGGGATATGTTTACTAAACTGCGGTAATGTCATTCGCGTTAGGTTCCGCGGTAAAGGTACAGATGCCCATATAAAGGCATGGGCGGTGCATCGTTACAGCAAGCCGTATCAGCTAATACATGTTACAAACTATTGCGCTTTACAAGGTGCCTCGTAAGGCACCTTACAAGGCACCTCGTAAGGCACCTTACATGGCACGTTGTAAGGCACCTTATAAGGCTCCTTGTAAAGAGCCCTGTAAGGCGCCCTGAAAGATCTGCAAAATATGACTGTAAGGCGACCTGTAAGATACCTTGTAAGGTGCCTGGTAAGGCGCTCTGTAGGGTGCCTGGTAAGGTACCTTGTAAGGCTTCCTGTAAGGTGCCTGGTAAGGCACCCTGTAAGGTGCCTTGTAAGGTGCCTGCTAAGGCGCCCTATATGGTGCCTGATAAGATGCCTTGTAAGGCGCCCTGTAAGGTGCCTGGTAAGGTGTCTTGTAAGGTGCCCTGTCTTGTAAGGTGCCTGGTAAGGTGCCTTGTAAGGCACCTTGTAAGGTGCCTCATAAGGCACCCTTTAGGGCTCCTTTGGCTAAGCGCCGTAGTAGGCACCCCTGGACAAGGCACTCTAGAAGACACCCTGGGCTATGGAACCATAGGTTAAGGTGGCCTAACAAGGTTATGGTGCCCTAGGTTAGTGTGCCCTAAGGGCTGCAAGCTGCCGCAGGATGACATGCATGACCTGTGATGAACAGAGACAGATGTAGTCCCAACATTAGATAGAGCACTCAGGAAAGGCAATGAACAGGTGAGTGAAGGAGGGAGAGCAGGGAGCTGCTGGACCCGCCATATCTGCGGGCAGCCCATGTGGCTGCCAGTACTGATGACAAACATGGTGGGGACAACTGTACCACAGAACAGGGTGTTGGCAATGTAAAGTACTGGAAAGACAGTTGGTGGCAGACGATGGGAATACGTGTCCCCCAGTGGAGGCGGGGGTGGCAGGATAATTACAATGATGGGTGGACAGAGGAGTGGTGATGCCATGCAGTGGTGGTGCCATGCAGGCACAGGTGAGGCAAGCATGATGGGGTGCAATGCAGGAAATGGTAGCAGTGCAGGACATGGGGTGGCAGCCCTCACAGGCAGACAGGACTCTACACAGCTGACAGACACAGACAGACGGACCGAGGGAATGTTGGAAATTGTGGCGTGGGTATTATGGGCTGGAAGCACAGATCTGCAAAATATGACTGTTACAGGCATGCACACTATTTGAATAAGACATGCATAAGATGAGGGAACAATGAGGAATTGAACGCATGAACACTGCTGAGAATGGCATTGTATTAATCAGTAGGCTGTACCTCTGCGGTGTATGTCAAAGCAATGTCTAGGTACAGAAGGATTGCAGGTCACCGCATAAACTGTCTGCTCTGAGTGCCAGACTTGGGTAACCCCACCAGTACCCATGATGCAATGCACATGCTGAATATCTGTCTACAGCTTATCACCAAATGGGGTCTGCACCTCTACGGTACCTCAGCTTAGAAAGACGAACTGACAGTGCGTGATACTGGCACAGGTTCTGTGTTCACCCTGAGGGATAGGATGGGTGCCCAGCACTAGGTCTGCAGTACATGTGGTGCTAGAGATAAGTCCTGCTCTATATTCCCATCACCACCAGTGTGAGACAGGTGTTCCTTGCAGTGCAGTTGAAGGTAATTCGGTGTCCATCTGTATCCTGCAGTTGCATGTGGTCCTCTGTGACCAGACACCACCCAGATTAGTGTGTACCCCGTGTTAGGATCTGGCTGACATTAGCACCTGACATCAGGGCAGAGGGGTTTCTAGACCTGCATGAGGTGTGTGTAGCAGTGCCTTTATAAGGTCAAAGTGGTATACACTACATACCCCCAAAGGCCCCACATCACCCTTTTTGTAGGTGCCCCAGCCCCCGTGAAGCAACCATCATCCTGCTAGTATAAGACAGCCATCCAGGGTTGGTGGGCCAGAGCCATACCCATGCCTGGGGCAGTGGCAGAGCAGCAGCAATGTTGGGGTTAGGTCTGGAACACCCCAACTGCTGCACAGCACTGTCTGCCAGTCACCAGCAGACAGCACAGTCAGACTATACCTTATAGGTGCACCAACCATGTACAGTCTAACTGTAGACAGTCCACTAGCCAGTCCATAGTGCATGCTCACAGAGAAACTGTGGGCACCAAGCAGATATCTCAGTGATTGGGGCCCCAGCACTAGGAACACAAAAGTATCACTGGAGACAGATAGTGTATAGCGCTATGTGGGAGCCTAGACCTGCCATGGTCACAGCTCAGTTAGAGTGAGTGCCCTCCCAGCATGCCATGCTGTGGCTACCCTGTCCAAGCAGGCGGTGGTCAGGCACTACAGTGTCCCAGCCATTGCCCCACATCCTGCGAAGATGCATCATTGCCAATCCGCCCTGTCTGGCTATACCCACAAAACCTTGCTCCTCATTATGCACATATTCAGGCTAACGCTGGTAACAGTGGGACTTGTGGGCCCGGTGAGGTGTGGGCAGCCACAAAACAATTGATAGACATACACACACACTCCTATTGCAGCATTGTGCACAGATAGGGGTGGTTGGCAACCCTGCCCGCCATACTAGTCCTGATCACAGTGCCGACATTGCTAAACTGTGCAGGAGGTAGTAGTAGTGCCCTGGTGAGAATTGCAGCTCAATGCTGGGGCCAACAGCCTGACTCTCTATGCATCTTTGGATTGTGGAGCCTGTGTGAGTGCTTTGGGCTTTGCACATGTTACTGTTGTATCTGCATTGTAGGGTAAAATATTGGGACATGCACTGCATGAACCACAGCTGGGGCTTGAACCTGTGACCCTCTGCTTCTGGATACACTGGCTGGGTGTACTGCACTACACTGTTGCCACAGATGCATGGTGGTCCCTGGGGCTACCTGTACTTTTTCTCAGCCAGACCTTTTCTGTTGCACTGCACACCACGTACAGGTACAGGGCATGGCCTAGGTCCACTGCAGGCAGGTGCCACTGCCCCCTCCAGCACTGGCACACACCCTCCCTGTCATGCTGACATTGCCATATGCTGTCGGTGCTGGTAGTGCACAGTCCCAGGCCATCCACTGTGTGGGTAGGTGGTCACCTAGGGAGCAGGGTCTGGGGCATGGGGCATACATGAGCATCCTCACATCCCCCCCATCACCACCTACCAATAGTCTGTCCCTTCCGCTTGGGGGAGGGTTGGCTTGGGGGATGCCAGGGTTGTGCCCTGGCAACTGTTAGCTCGGGTGGACCAGGTAGATGTAGGTGGATTGTGTTTGGCCTTTGTCAGCTTCTGTCATGCTGATTTCCAGTTTCTATGTTCCTATGTGCCACCTAGGCACCCGCCTAGTTCACCCTGTGCCCCAGATGCCCCTGATACATGTCCCGCCTGCATCCCCCTATGCCCCACTTGCACCATCGCAATAGTGGCCTTTCATACTTGGGCACTATGCTGTTGCTGGAAATGGAGCACTACTATCATGTTTCTTGGGCTATCTGTCTATGCTGTACATTGCTGTACATTGCTGACACTGAAATGGTTTCTCTCTCCTGCAAATGTGCATCTAACGGCAGGTTTTCATTCGCAGTAGGATTCAGCCCTTCAGTTTCAGCGCATTAGTGTGCAGGGAGTCTCTCCCTGCCCACTCCCCGCCCATTGACCTCTTCACCATTCCCTCTCTCCACCCTCTGCGGTGTTTGCCGTGGCCGGGGACGTTAACGATCGTTAAGTAACATTAACGGACGTTAACGTTACATACCACGTGTTAACGTTATCTAACGATCATTAACGTTACATAATGCACGGTCTGTAACGTTACCGCAGTTAAGTAAACATACCCCTTAGATCATACTCCACATACCATGGTTTAGAAGTGAGGTTCATGACTCTTATGGTATTCACAAAACTCATCCATTTGGAGAAATTGCCCCAAATTTAGGGGGCAAGAGACCTGTGAAACCTTTTCAATAGGTGTTAACACCAGGTGGCAGATCAAAAGGCCATTTTGAAAGACTCCTCCTATCCAAGCAAGGACTGTTAATTACCCAGGAAGTTGGTCACAGCATTACCTCAGCAGCAGAGGCATAAATAGCTCAACCAGAGCTCTGTGATCCTCTGTCTTGAAGGACTAGAAAGGGGGACTGTTACTTCTGGAGAGAAAGCTACAACTGTGAGTATATACTTCTGGTAATTTTCTAAGAAGAATTCTTTGTATTAAAGCTACTTAATCTGTGAACCCACTGTTTTTTGTTGGATCAGTTAGGGCCTAGTAGCAGCAATTAAAGTTTGAATTTAAAACACAGAGGAGAACTTTCTGGTTACATTTCATACCCAGAATAGAGAGCTTGTAGTTTAAATTTAATAGTCACTCAGGGCCAAGTAACAGCAAAGTACTTTTAGTTTAAATTTAACACACAGAAGAGAGCTTTCTGGTTACATTTGGAACCCAGCAGAGAGCTTGTAGTGTACATTTAATAGTCACTCAGGGCCTAGCATTAGAAAAGTACTTTTAGTTTTAAAACACAGAAGAGAGCTTTCTGGTTAAATTTAGAACCCAGCAGCGAGCTTGTCATTTAAATTTCATAAGAAGTTAGAGCCTAGCAGCAGCTAAGAGCTATAATTAAAATCAAATCAGAATTTAGCTTACCTCAGCAGCACAAGACAGGGTACTGTGTAGCAGCCCTCTTTTAATAAGTGTTATTTCCCTCCCTCCCTCCTCACACCCACCCACCCCTGGGATAATCATAGCTTTATAGGTACTTACACATCTTAAAAGACAGGAGGTGCTTTAAGGTGAAGCTCATTACCAAAATCAGTCATAAACTAAAGGACCTGAGATTAATTAAGCTTCGGGTGAACAAGGTATATTAAACGTATTAGGTACAGTTTTATTGGTATAAATACCCATAGCAACCCCTAGTAAGTAAGAACTTAAAGATCTAGACACAAACTTAAAACTAAGATGCAGACAGCAGTCCAGCAGCGGGATGGGGGCTTTCCAGTCTTTTGCATTGAGTGTCACATGTATGATTTTCTCCCAGTTGGTGAGAGGTCTTAAATGTGCACTAGGTGCAAGGAGCTCTTTGCTCACAGGGAACAAGTCCGTTCTCTAGAGGCTAAAGTAGCAGACTTGGAAAACATAAGACAGACAGAGAGGTACATAGACGAGACCTAAAGGGATATAGTCCTGAAGTCCCACCTCCAGTCTGGCAGCACCCCTGTTGCCATGGAGGAGAGAGGTCACGTGACAGGAGAGCATCACCCTGGTGTGGCAGGAAGTGATCCTGTAACTAGGACCTGTCCTCCAGGAGATGTAAAACCCTCTCGCACCGAGGAAGTTTCTCCAGGGCCATGTGCCCATGAGGGAGGGGTTAGGACAGCCGTTATAGTTGGTGATTCGATCATTAGGCATGTAGATAGCTGGGTGGCTGGTGGACGTGAGGATCGCCTGGTAACATGCCTGCCTGGTGCGAAGGTAGCGGACCTCACGTGCCACCTAGATAAGGTCTTAGATAGTGCTGGGGAGGAGTCTGCTGTCTTGGTACATGTCAGTACCAAAGACATAGGAAAATGTGGTAGGGAGGTTCTGGAGGCAAAATTTAGGCTTTTAGGTAGGAAGTTGAAATCCAGAACTTCCATGGTAGCGTTCTCCAAAATGCTTCCTGTTCCACGCGCAGGACCCAAAAGGCAGGCAGAGCTCCGGAGTCTCAATGCGTGGATGAGACAATGGTGCAGAGATGAGGGTTTTGGATTTGTTAGGAACTGGGGAACATTCTGGGGAAAGGAGGGGCTCTTCCGAAGGGATGGGCTTCACCTTAACCGGGATGGAACCAGGCTGCTGGCATTAACCTTAAAAAAGGAGATAGAGCAGCTTTTAAACTAGATATTAGGGGAAAGCCGACAGTCGCCCAAGGGCGGATGGTTCGTAAGAATGTATCCTTGAAGGATACTACCAAAAGCAGAGAGGTTCCACAAAAGAGTAAAATAGCCCAAATGCCCTCAAATATGGAGCAGACAGAGCTTAAAGATCCCAATTTACCCATGTCTAACAATAGCCAAAATAACATGAATAAAATACATTCTCTAAAATGCTTGTATGCAAATGCTAGAAGTCTAAAGAATAAGATGGGAGAGTTAGAATATATAGCACTAAATGAAAGGTTAGATATGATTGGAATATCAGAGACATGGTGGAAGGAGGACAACCAGTGGGACACTGTGATACCTGGGTACAAACTATATCGTAATGATAGAGCTGATAAAATTGGTGGAGGGGTTGCGCTCTATGTTAGAGAGGGCATTGACTCAGAAAGGATTAAAGTTTTGCAGGAAAAAAAATCTGCTGTAGAATCTATACGGATTGAAATTCCATATAAAAGGGGGAAGGCAATGGCAGTGGGGGTGTACTATCGAGCACCTGGCCAGAATGAACAAATGGATGATAAAATGCTCAAAGAAATCAAGGAAGCTAACAAAAGTTACAGCACAGTAATAATAATGGGTGATTTCAATTACACCGGTATCGACTGGGTCAGTGTCACGTCAGGACACGCTAGGGAGATAAAGTTCCTAGATGAAATAAATGACTGCTTCTTGGAGCAGCTGGTTCATGAACCAACCAGTGGGGAAGCCATATTAGACCTAGTCTTTAGTGGAACACCAGATCTAGTGAAAGAGATAAGGGTGTTGGGGCCACTTGGCAATAGTGATCATAGCATGATCGCCTTTGATTTAATTAGTGGAGGAGTGATAGTAAGGAAATCCACAGTACTACCTTTTAACTTTCAAAAGGGAGACTATGATAAAATGAGGAAAACAGTTAAGAAAAAACTAAAAGGAGCAGTTGCAAAGGTTAAAGACGTACATCAAGCTTGGGTGTTGTTGAAAAATACTATCTTGGAAGCCCAGACCAGCTGTATTCCACGCTTTAAGAAAAGTGGAAGGAAGTCCAAAAAACTGCCAGCATGGTTTAAAGGTGAGGTCAGAGAGGCTGTTGTTGCCAAAAAAGCATCTTTCAGGAAATGGAAAAAAGAGCCAAACGACGAAACCTGGAAACAGAACAAGCACTGGCAAGTCAAATGCAAGGCATTGATAAGGCAGGCAAAGAGAGAATTTGAGAAGAAGCTTGCTGCGGAAGCAAAAACGCAAAATAAAGACCTTTTCAAGTACATTCGTAGCAAAAAACCTGTGAGAGAGTCAGTTGGTCCATTAGATGATAAAGGGGTTAAAGAAGCACTAAGAGGCGACAAGGCGATAGCGAAGAGACTGAATGAATTCTTTGCTTCGGTCTTTACTGAGGAAGATGTAGGGATGTTACCCATGACTGAAGTGGTATTTAAAGGTGCGGAAGAATTGAAGGAAATATTGATACATCGGGAAGATGTCTTACAGCTATTAGATAAACTGAAGAGCAGCAAATCACCTGGGCCGGATGGTATACATCCAAGGGTGTTGAAAGAACTGAAATATGAGATTGCCGACTTGCTATCAGTAATCTGTGAACTATCATTAAAATCATCTCTAATACCTGAAGATTGGAGGATCGCCAGTGTAACACCAATTTTTAAAAAGGGTTCCAGGGGTGATCCGGGAAACTACAGACCGGTGAGAATGACGTAAGTACCAGGAAAAATGGTAGAAGCCATCATAAAGAATAAAATTACTCAGCATGTAGAAAGTCACAACCTAATGGGAGACAGCCAAAATGGCTTTAGACAAGGAAGATCTTGTCTTACTAATCTGTTATGTTTTTTTGAAGGAGTGAATAAACAGGTGGACAAAGGTGAGTCGGTTGATATTGTGTATCTGGACTTTCAGAAAGCCTTTGACAAGGTCCCTCATCAGAGACTTTTGGCAAAACTAAAGAGTCATGGGATAGGAGGCAGTGTACTATTGTGGATCACGAACTGGTTAAAAGATAGAAAGCAGAGGGTAGGGCTAAATGGCCAATTTTCCCAATGGAGAAAGGTGAATAGTGGTGTACCCCAGGGATCTGTGCTGGGTCCGCTGCTTTTTGAGATATTCATAAATGACCTGGAAAGTGGAATAACGAGTGAGGTGATCAAATTTGCAGATGACACAAAACTTTTTAAAGTTGTAAAAACCCAAGAGGATCTTGATAAATTGGAAGACTGGGCATCAAAATGGCAGATGAAATTTAATGTGGACAAGTGCAAGGTTATGCATCTAGGGAAGAACAACCCAAACTATGGTTACACGATGCAAGGTTCCACTTTAGGAACCACCACCCAGGAAAAAGATTTAGGCGTCATTGTGGATACCATGTTAAAACCCTCGGCCCAGTGTGCAGCGGCGGCCAAGAGAGCAAATAGAATGCTAGGTATGATAAGGAAATGAATGGAAAATAAAACAAAAGATATTATAATGCCTCTATATCGTTCCATGGTGAGACCGCACCTTGAATATTGTGTGCAATTCTGGTCGCCGTATCTTAAAAAGGATATAGTGATTTTAGAAAAGGTTCAGAGAAGAGCCACCAAAATGGTAAAGGGGATGGAAGGATACTCCTATGAAGAAAGGCTAAAAAGGTTAGGGCTCTTTAACCTGGAAAAGAGACGGCTGAGGGGAGATATGATAGAAGTCTATAAATTAATGAACGGAGTGGAACGGGTAAACGTAGATCGATTGTTTACGTTATCAGAATATAGAAAGACTATGGGACATGCAATGAAGCTACAGGGTAAACTATTTAAGACTAATAAAAGAAAATATTTTTTCACTCAACGTGTAATCAAACTCTGGAATTTGTTACCGGAGGATGTAGTAAAGGCTGTTAGTGTAGCTGGGTTTAAAAAAGGTTTGGACAAGTGCCTGGAGGAAAGGTCCATAAACCGTTATTAAGAAGTGACCGAAGATATCAATGCTTGACCCAGTACAAGCATTGTGGAACTTGTGTCTCTTGGGGAAACTGCTAGGTACATATGACCTAGATTGGCCACTGTTGGAAACAGAATACTGGGCTTGATGGACCTTGGTCTGACCCAGTATGGCATATCTTATGTTCTTATGTTCTTATGTTTATGAGATACGTTTGCATATAATGGGACTATGACATATGCTAAATGCATCTCATGCATATTTATTGTGAATATTCTAGAAACCCTGTGGAGTCACCAGTATTGGTTCAGACAGCTTTGCTGCAATTAGTAAACTGCTGTAGAAAACATTGGTGCTAAAGAGCAAGATGAGTTTGTCTTTCTTTTGGCAGCTATAGGACTTCTCTGTCTGATATATGAAAGGCATTCTTGTACTTGATTAACTTTGTAGAAGTCTTTATAGCTATGTGAATACTTTACTTCCTCAGTAACGCACTGCTACTCGACGTACTCATTGTGAACATTTAAAGCTAGTATTTTTTAAAAATTCTAAATTAGAAGTCAATGACTGTTAATATTTAATTTCAGACTTCTTGTCTAGGCACTTCTCTCTTTTCATAACTATTCACAAGTAAGTCAATAATGTATTTCAAACAAAAGCAGAATTGTGAGATAGCCATATGTTCAGGGTAAAAATGTATGGCTTATTTTTTGTTCATTTGGCCCCTATCACAATTTTGGGGTTTTTTTTTCGTTTTTCACTTCATTTTAGTGAAAATGTTTTGATGCATATTAAAACTTTATTACATGCACTAATCAACTTAGCTTTTCAACTAAAATGCAGACTAATGCATGATAATCAACAAATTAAACAAGATTTTGTGCAAATTAAGTGGGATATTTATAAAACTGAAGTAAACAGCACAAGTTTTAGTGCATGTGAACCATTAGTGTTGCCCCATAGTAATGGCTATCATGTGCTATAACAGCTGTTCAGTAAAACTCCTGCACTTACTGTGTGATTAGTGCGGTTAGAGTTGAGCTAGGGCATGGACAGTGCTAGCAGTTTGCGCAGAGTACATTACCACATGCTAACTGTCATGGTTGCCAAAAGTGGGTGTCCCTGTGCAAAAGTATCAGCATCAGGTAATGTGACTGAAGTAAAGAAAAACAATGGTCTTGCCCAGTACTCCCCCCTCCTCCATCAGAGACCCCCCTCCCACACACAGATTCCAGCAACTTCATCATGGACCCCTCACACAAGACCCCTCAATCCCATCAAAGACCCCCCACAAGGCAGCTCCAACCCAATCAGAGAGTCTACCTCACAAAGCAGATCTTTACCCTCCTTCCACTCACTGACCCTACCCTCCCAGAATAGCCCTTATAGTCTAGTGTCAAGACAGGAGCGATCCTCCTCTGCTCCTGACCCATTGTTACCCAAATTCAAAATAACAGACATGGCCCTTAGCATTTATCTTGAGGTACTACCACAAAAAATTAATGTACCAGTGTGTCTAACACTGTTCCTGTGGCATGAGCGCATACAATGTAATTTCCTGCATAATCTCTAAAGTCTCATTTGCATGTGATCTTCATTGATCTTCATTAATTTGTTCATGTATGCATGCATACATATTTAGAAACTAGTTTTACATGCATACTAATGTTTGGTGCATAGGGATGTATGGCCCAATATTCTGAGAGACTTGTGTTTAGCAGTATTTATTTAGCAATGCTTATATACCGTATTTTCCGGCGTATAAGACGACTGGGCGTATAAGACGACCCCCTACTTTTCCTGTGAAAATATAGGGTTTGGCCTATACTTGCCGTATAAGACTACCCCTCTTATATTTATCGTACACATGAGGACCTTCACATTTACCCTACATTTTGTTGCACAAACTCATAGCTCTAGCTAGCCATCTTTAAAATTACACTTTGGCATCTGCCAGTGCTGTTGAATTCTTTAGCATCTACTGCTGGAAATCCTATGTTTTACAAAGTGCACTTCTTAAAGACATTGAACAATCCTTTTTCAGTTAAATTTATCTGAAACTAATTGTAATAAGTAGTAGAGACGTTCTTTGAAAGATATTGACTTACATTACCTTGTTAAAAAGATTCATATGCAATTAGCACTCAATCTTTGTTTTATGATTGCATTGTCTCAGTTTGCTACCTACCAAATCTAAATTGTCAAAGGCAATTTACCGGTATTTGATTTCTAAGGCAAGTCCCATCAGGCTAGCAATCAATCTGCTCTTCCAGTGGCTGGAGTCAGGGTCCATGATTCCATGGCTATGGAAGAAGCCCTGATGCACAGCTCCTGTCGCAGGATCATCACGGCAATGACCAGCGGCAGAATCAACTGTCCCGCGGTCCCTTCCCTTCTGCCCGGCAGAGCCCTCAGCTGTTAGCTCCATCAGCGGCGGGCTTTTCAAGCTGCGAAGAGTGATTTCCCTCTCGCGGCTCTGTTAAGCCTGCCAGGGCTGATGGGAATTCCCATCAGCCCCGGCAGGCTTAACAGAGCCGCAAGAGGGAAATACTACTCTCTCTGTGGCTCTGAAAGCTGCTGCTGATGGAGCTAATAGCTGAGGGCTCTGCCGTGCAGACGGGAAGGGGCCGCGGGACAGTTGATTCTGCCGCTGCCACGGCGGTAGCGGCAGCAGCAGCAAAACCAAGGGTTTGGGGTTTTTTTTTGTTGTTTCTTCTCCGTCCGCAGAGTTTAAAAAAAAAAAGTTATACCGGCGTATAAGACGACCCCCGAATTTTGAGCATATTTTCAGGGGTTAGAAAGTCGTCTTATATGCCGGAAAATACGGTACTCTTTTTCACTGGGTCAAAGCAGCGTACATTCAGGTACAGTATATAATTCCCTTGTCCCCAAAGGGACAATCTGTTTTTGTACCTGAAGCAACAGAGTATTAAGTGACTTACCCAAGGCCACAAATAGCAGTAAGGGACTCCTCCAACCTGAGGCTGCTGTCCTCCTGCTCTCCAGCCTGAGGCAACTTGCCCCAACCATTAGGGCACTCCACCCGCTAAATGTGTAAGCCCCCCTAACTGTGAATTTTCAGCAGCACTATATGGTGCTGGTGAAAGTCCCCTCTAATTGGTCCAGCACTATCCATATAATGTCGGGTTGGAAGGAGGGTGTTTCACCTATCAAGTGATATAGCAGTGATATTCAGCTGCTATCCGTATAGGTAAGCAGTTTAATTTAGAACTGAAAGAAACATTTCTAGGTTTGTGTGTAGCACTACATATAGTAGCTGAAATCACCACCGTAGAATAATTTTATAAGGAGCCACGCAAAGTTATGCACCATCAATACATGTAATCATTCATTTTCAATGACTTATGTATGTGATTGGACCTTTATGTGTGTAGTTTAGCTGATCGCTATTTTGTAAATACATGTATCATGCAAATAGTGTGTACTTTCAGTATGGACATGCACAAGGGTGGAGTACAAATGTACATTCTTAGGGCAGCATAATTTATGCCCAGATATTCAGTGCCAGGGCCATATCTGGCCAGCGGCACTGAATATCTGGTTTGCCCAGATAGCTAAACTGGATAAAGATAGGATAACTTTTTTTCTGGCTAATTTTAGCTAGTTTTGGTTAGCCAGTTAGTGCCTGAAAATTGCCCCTGACAGGATAATCTGTGTCGCCATCTCCACACTGCCCCCAGAACACTCCAACACTAATGGCCCAAATTTTAGTTTGGCGGTGCTATGCGCCGCATCGGCGCATAGCTCACCCACCTCCTGCCTAGCCTGAATTTTCCATACCAGGGTCATAAGAGGACCCGGCATTGTAAATCTGGGTGTCACCGCACAGACAAGAAGCCACAGGAGCTACCCATGTAGCATCAAAATCGATGCTACACGGTTAGCCCCAGTGCCTTAAAGATAGGTTTTCCCACCCCTATTTTTAAGGCACAGGGCACTAACCGTGTAGCATCGAAAATCAGTGCTACATGGGTAGCGCCATGACCCGCCTCTGATCTGCCTCGGAATGCCCCCTACTCTCCCCCATTCTATGCGGATAGCATCTGGGCGCGATAGGGACATATCTGGGATTTTTGAAGGGCACTAGCTTTGGGGCATTTAAACTGGGTAGACGGGGATATTCAGCGGCACTTATTGCTTTAATGCAGCTAAATATCCCGTTGATTACAGTTTAGCCAGATAGAAGGTCTGCTAACCTGCTAAGCCATTTTGAATATGCCACCCTTAAGTTATAAAATACTATTACTTATGCTCATTCTTCAAAACTAAGTGGAGGCATTTACGCCAGCCCTAGGCTGGTGTAAGTATTCACATCTAGATTTAATGCATGTTTTCACCCACTTATGTCCTCATTTTATAAAGAAAAATAGGCATCTTCTTTTCTTTAAAAAATAGACTTCAGATAGATTCATTCTAAGTGCCTAAAACTAGGTGCCCGGATATATAATTGCCCTTTGTAAATATACTGGTTTATGGTAAACACTCTCCATGAATATTTAGCATTGCTGCCTATCTGTAAAATAATACTGAACGTGCATTTTTTTAAATGCTAGAGCCAGCTTTGAAAATAACTCTTATCACCACGGCTGAATATTAATCTGACACTTTCAGTCCACATAACTGTACCTTACTGATGATTACTCACAAAGGACAATCTTTATGTCCAGAGCTTCAGGGCCACTTAAACCAGCTGCAGAAGCTGATTTAGTGACATTGCTCAGAATTTGCTTCCTGTTGCTTAAATTATCATTTTAGTTTATAAAGGATTATCCCTAACCTTTGTGAGTTGACTTCTAAAATGACCTCTTTAGGAACTAGCCCTAATCCAATAAATATTCCTAATGCTTGCCTTCTATCATCAAGATAAATTGATATCTTTACTCTGCTGTTACTTCACTGTATAGGTGGTAAGCTTGATTTGTCTTTCCAGCTGATGCATGGTGCTTAATGAAAAGATCAGGATAATTGGTACAACTTTGAACAGAAGAAAGCTTGAATCTCCAATGTGCCCCACATCCATCATACCTTGCTGAAGTTACAGGTCTATGACCTATTTGGAACCTGCTCTTATATAATCATACTAAACATGCCATTTCTAACCAGTATAGAGATCATATGCATGGTACAAAGGTATTTGTACATACAATTGCAGTCCTATCTCCATAAGCAGAGAACTTCCCAATTGTATTGTATTTTGTATAAGCAATGGAAATTAATCTTGACATCCTTTATATAGAGACACTATTTGGAAACTCAAGTGATAAGGAGTCTTCTGGTAACTCTACCCTGTCAGACCTCTCAGATACCAGCAAGATTAAAGAGACAGTAGTACGACTAGTACTACTATTGATCATTTATATAACGCTACAAGGCGTACGCAGCTCTGTAAGGCAAATATAAAAGATGGTCCCTGCTCAACAGAGCTTACAATCTAATCAAGGCAGACAGTAAAATAGATGAAAACAAGGGTACAATAGGGAAGGGTAAGGAGACACAAGGAGAACAAAGGATTAAGATCCAAAAGCTGCCTGAAAGAGGTGAGCCTTTAGCATGGAGATGAAACCTGATGTAAAGATTCAGGTAGTTTGTTCCAGGTATAAGTAGCAGCAAGTGAAAGGATTGGAGTCTGGAGTCAGCAGTGGAAGAAAAGGGAAAAGAGAGAAGAAAGTCAGAGGAAGAGTGGAGTTCACGAGGAGGGATGTAGCGGGAGAGGAGAGAAGAAAGGTAGTGAGGGGCAGTAGAATGGATGCATTTATAGGTCAAAAGGAGAAGTTTGCATTGGATATGGAAATGGAAGGGAAGCCAATGAAGTAATTTGAGAAGAGGGGTTATATGAGTATATTGGGGCTGGCAGAAGATTAACCATGCAGCAGCGTTCTGAACAGACTGAAAGGGAGAGAGATGACATAGACCAGCAAAGAGAAGGTTGCAATAGTCAAGGCAGGAGGTGACTAAAAAGTGGATAAGTGTTTTAATAGTGTGTTCAGAAAGGAAGGGGCAACTTTTGTTAATGTTATAGAGAAAGAAACAACAGGTTTTAGCTATCTGTTGGATATGTGTGGAAAAAGAGAGGGAGAAGTTGAAGATAACTCCAAGATTGCAGGCTGAGGAAACAGGAAGCAGGAGAGTGGTATCAACAGAGACGGAGAAAGGAGGGGTATAACTCATATTTCTTACACTTTCATAATTTGTTAGATTTTGAATTTATATTGAGGACAGAGGGAATGCTGAGAAACATAATTTGCTATATTTCTTGTAGAGCAAATACCAAAGGTTCAGAGTGGTTACCTAAGTTCAGAAATAATAATTTAAAAGCTTATTACAGACAGCATCCTGCTGCAAAAGGATTTGCATTCCTAGCTATTAAAAATGATTATCGAAATGTCACTTTTCAATCACTGTGTTAGTAAGTCACAGGCTTTAAAATACATAAACCGCTTTTAACTCTTAGACCATTTTAATAAGAAAGCATTTCTTTCACCTATTTAACCACCTGGTGGTGCTGTTGTTTAAAACAGAAAATGGCTGAAAGCAGCCAAAGTCCCTTGGAGAAAGGTGCATTTTATTTCCGTACTATGGCTTTTTATGGGAAATGAAGGATTGAAAGTCACTGTTAGTTGCAAATTTAAACTCTAGCTGTTCACTGAAAAAATGAGCAGTTGAAAAGTAATGAATGACAATAAGGTAATGAGAAGGTATAGCGTCACATGCTACAGTATATTAAAGAAGTAACAGATCTTTCTTTGATTACTTCTGTTGTTTCAATTAAATAGCTTTTAATGATCTTAAAATCGGTGTTGATTGCCATTTGCAGAAGGAAAAAAAATTGCAAGCATGAAATACTGTGTTAGAGAGAGTCGGATATAGAAACAGAATAAAATGCTGATATAAGCATAAGGCCGTCCATTCTGCCCAGTTTCATTCCTGGTGCATTGCCATAAACCCCAGTCAGTCAGTCTCTGGCCCTCTTCTCACTTCCTCACAACTAGGGAACTTCTGCATTTATCCCAGGCTTTCTTGAATTCTGTCATCACTTTTATTTCTACCACTTTCCCTGGAAGGCTGTTTCGTACATTCACCACCCTTTCCATGAAGACGCATTTTCTGATATCACTACAGAATATAGCTCCTTGAAGCCTCATACTAAGTGTGAAGCATCTGATACCGTAAAGCCCCCTTTCTTCAATGCTCAACCATGTCCTTCCCACTGTCTATTACAAAATAGCCAGGAAACACAGTTGTCTCTCTTTGGCCTAGCTGCCAGCCCTCCATCAATGCTCTTAGTTTAGCTAAGATATGAGCTGACATATGGCTATCACCCGTTACCTGGATATACAGTACAGACCATCCATAGCCTGCCATAGCCCAGTATACATAGAGACTGCTCCTGCCTCATATAGCTGCTACTAGTGTGCCATCAGAGAGAGGAGGGCTGGTGTAGCATTTTGTCTGCTTAAAATGTCGCTCATGAAATGCATGCTACTACCCTTGGCCAGCTGTGCGTGCAGCTGGGCATGACGCTATATAGGCTGAGCATCACTTATGAAAAGTTGTTCCTAAGCCTACTTAGTTTTGAGGAGCTAAGAGATGCAGTTTCTTATTAAACCCTATGTTCTCAATTGCCCGCTGGATCTGATAATCCAAGGCTGGTTATCCAAGGCAATCATTTCCCCTATTCAGCATGTCACTACCTTTGATGCTGCCTGGTTTTGCTAGGTAGTGCTGAATAACATTCTATCTTCTCTCAGGTGACTTGCTTACAGAAGCATCCGGGTCTTCACCTACTACCTCACTGGTAGAAAAGGCTGGAAGTATAGCTTGTAAAATGGATTTAATATTTTATTTAGCTTTCCTGCCACTGCTGTTTACTAGCCCTCAGTCTATTATCAGTTTCTTCCCTTGAACATAGTTTCTGCAAATATTGCAATATGCTCCTGTTCAAAATACAGCCCATGAACTTTTCTCTACCAGTGACTTTTTGACAATACATAAATTCTTCATAAAGCTGGTTCTCAAGCACCTCTGATGTTTATGGAATTCCTCTCTGTTTTCTTTTATTTATTTATTTATTTAACATTTCTTATATACCGCGCTCTTTGTTATCAGTGTGGTTTACATTGAAACAGTATAACACTTGGTCAAGTAAATTTGGCCGTCTTTTACATAGAACAGGGATTTAACATGGAGGTAAACTTTGGGGAAACTATATACATTCTAGTACATTAGATATCAGAGGTAAATGCAATCATGTGGCCGTGGTTTGAGATTGTGAGGGTGGGAGAGGGTGAAGGGGGGAGATTCCTTGGAGGCTTCCACTGTTGCTGAAACTGGGATTGAGAGTGCACCAAGGGGCATCCCTCACAGTTTCCACTACCTGCTCTACCTGTCGGATGTTCTTGGCCCTGCCAGTATCAATTCCTACTTCCTCATCAGCACTTAAGAGACTGAGGGGTATGTTTACTAAACCGGGCTAATGGTTAACCTGGGCTATCTGCCACTAGGCCCCATATTATTCAATGGAACCTAGTTGCAGATAGCCCGGGTTAACCGTTAGCCTAGTTTAGTAAATATACCCCATATTATTCAATAGGACCTAGTGGCAGATAGCCCGGGTTAACCGTTAGCCCGGTTTAGTAAACATACCCCTAAGGGTTATATTTCCTAGCCCTTCTTCAGCTATAACGCTTTCAGTCTCCAAGGATTCTGGAAATGCCTCCCATGATCATCAGATTCTGTAGCTGCCAAATATCACTCCCCAGCAAGGAACAGGCAATGGCATTACCTCCTACTGGTCTTCCACTACCTCCTGCTGGTCTCCTCACTACCTTTCCTCTCTTATCTCTCCCTACACCCCTCCTCAGGAACTCCGCTCTTCTGGCAAATCACTTCTATCTGTCCCCTTCTTTTCTATTACTAACTCCAGACTTTGCTCCTTTCACCTTGCTGCTCCTTAAGCCTGGAACAAACGACCTAAGGCTGTACGTCAGGTGCCTTCTCTGGCCCTTTTCAAATGCAGGCTGAAAACTCACATCTTCACTGCTGCTTTCTGATTTTGATTCACCTGATATCCTTTGTGTTTCTTTACCATTCTCCCTAGCTGTATCCCATGTCTACAGTTACTGTGTTATCTGTTTCTATTAGATTGTAAGATCCGATGAGCAGGGACCGTCTTTTACATGTGTCTTTGCAGTACCGCGTACACCTTATAGCATTATACAAATGTTCAGTAATAGTAGTATTAGAGTGTACTTATAGGTCAGTAGGAGAAGTTTGAACTGGATACGGAAATGGATAGGGAGCCAATGAAGTGACTTGAGAAGGGAGGTTATATGAGAATTTAGAGGCTGGCGGAAGATTAGCCATGCAGCTGAATTTTGAACAAATTGAAGGGGAGAGAGATGGTTCAGAGCGAGACAAGCAAGGAGGAGGTTGCAATAGTCTAGAAGAGAAGTAACTAAAGAGTGGATAAGTGTCTTATTAGTGTGTATAGAAAGGAAGGAATGAATTTTGCCAATGTTATAGAGAAGTGACAGGATTTAGCTATTTGTTGGATGTGTGCAGAGAAAGAGAGAGTAGAGTCAAAGACGACCCCAAAGCTGCAAGCTGAGGAAACAGGGAGGAGGTGGTATTATCCATAGACATAGAGAAGGGAGGATAGGGGGTGGGGGTGGGGGAGGTGGATTTAGGGGGAAAGATAAGGAGCTCAGTTTTGGCCATGTTCAGTTTCAGATGGTAGTGAGACGTCCAGGCAACAATGTCAGATAAGCAGGCAGAGATCTGAGCCTGGATTCCTGGAGAGACTTCAGGCACAGAAAGATAGATCTGAGAATCCTGATTCAATCAGACTAAATTTTAAGCTCTATGAAGCTGGGGCATTCCCTCTTATGTGTTTGTACATTGCTGTATACTCCTGGTAGCACCTTAGAAATAATAATTAGTTTTAGATAATGATATGTCTTCATTGTTTGGATTACTTTTCGGCCTGATTGAGTATACAGGCTTTCTGGACTCACAAAATTTAAGGATTTTAAAACTCAATTTTTTCCTGCAATGAGAAACAGTAACTGTCTATCTTTGTCTTGTCCTGTTTATAGTCCCATAGGCTGTATTGCAATGGTGTCAGAAATGAATGTGAATGAATGAGGTTATAGTTCATTCCAACCCTACAGTCATTTCATTCATTTAAATGTATACTGTACACACTGAAAATGCTCTTACTTATCATGCTTTATCATTCAACCCCCAAAACGTACAACCCTAATATATACTTTATTTTAATAGTATTTCATTATATAAGTAGAAGTAGATGTATATAAGCAGAGTGGAACCTGGGCATCATTGTATCAGATGATCTTTAGTGGCCAAACTTAAGTAGAAAGGCAACAATAAAAGCCAGAAAGATGCTTGGGTGAATAGGGAGAGAAAGGGCTAGCAGGAAAAATGAGGTCTCCAGTGAGACCTCATTTGAAGAACTATGTACAGTTTTGGAGACCACATCTTCAACAGAATATAAATAGGATGAAGGCAGTCCAAGAGGGTGGCTACTAAAATGGTCAGTGGTCTAAGTCATGGAGATAGACTTAAAGATCTCAATATGTACACCTGAGAGGAAAACCAGAAGAGGGAGATATTTTTTTATTTATTTAGCAAGGTTTTTATACTGCTCTCATTAAGTCAAAGCAGTTTATATTGAACATTAACAGCAGGGAGAACTGCTTTACATATAACTGTTTTACATAGAACTGAACTGAAGATATACGTATGGAACTGTGAACATACATAGAACTGGGATGGGTGAGGAAGGTAGGTGACATGGGATGGATTGGAATGGGCATCAACTATGTACAGCTGGATGTAGATATAGTGTTCAAGATATCAAAGTACATCTGATTGTTAGTTGTTGGGGGGTGGAGATAATATAGAATTTATCCTGGTCCATCAAGTCCAAGGAATTCGGTGAAGAGGTGGGTCTCCAGATTTTTTTCATAGTTCGGCCGCTCTTAGGGTTTCAAGGAGGGTGCTCCAGATGGTGGGTGCGAAGAGGGCAAAGGTTCTGTTACATGTTTGTTGTGAGCTCTTTCTTTTGAGGCCAGGTATGGTAAGCAGGTTTTTCTGGTTGCTTCATCTTGATCTTGTGTTTGGAGCTTTAATTGTTAGTGTTTGAAGACTGTGGGATAGTTGGTCTTGTAGTGATTTGAAAATGGTGAGGATTGTTTAGTATGGGCCAGATTTTCTACTGGACAGTGTTATGTGCCGCATTGGCGCATGGCTTGCCCCTCTTCCGCCTATCCTGGATTTTAAAAGCCAGGGTTATATGCAGCCCCGGCATTGAAAATCCGGGTCTTGCAGCACACCACAGAAGCCACAGGTGCTAGTTGGGTAGCACCAATTTTTGATGCTACCCATTTAACCGCTATGCCTGAAAGATAAGCAAGGAAAAACCTTGCCTATCTTTAAGGTGCAGAGGGCTAAGCAGGAAGCACTGAAGATTGGTTCTACTCATTTAGCCCTTTCATCCGCTCCTGCTCCACCCTTGAACGCCCCTAACATGCCCCGATGCTAACCGCATAGCATCTGGGCACGTTAGGGACATATCTGGGATTTTTGAAAGGCACTACCCATGTAAGTGCCCTTCGAAAATCCCAGATATGGCATTTACATGGGTAATTAGGGCAGTTACCACGTAAATGCCTTTGAAAATCAGGCCCTGAGCTATTGGTAGCCAGTGGAGTTTTCTTAAAGTGGGGGCAATGTGGTCCTGTTTAGGTATCCTGGTTATTATCCTTGCTCCTGTATTTTGTGCCATTTGGAATGGGTGTATTGTTTTTTTTGTGAGACCTTGTTATAGTATATTGCAGTAATCCAGTTGTGGCATGATGATGGCTTGGCACACTGTTCTGAAATTGCTTGGGTCTAGGAGTGATCGTAGGTTTTGTAGGATCTGTAGTTTATGGTATGCGATGTTGGTAGTTTTTGTGATGTGTGGACGCATGGACAGCTGTTGATCAAGTGTAACTCCTATGTATTTGACTTCTGTTTTGGTGCTTAGGATTGCATCGTCCACTGTGATTTTTGAAAGGGGGTGAAGGTTTTATTCCTTGTGATGTGGAGGACTTCCAATTTGTTGGGGTCCACTGATAAATTGTATTCAGCAAGTTGATGGGTAAGGGCTGTAAAGCAAGAGATTAAGTTTGTATAGTCAGGTTTCTTGGTGTCAAAGGGGGTGTATATCATTATATCATCTGCATAAATGTGGGAGGATATTATGGCTTCTGATTAGGTTGCAGATGTATTGGATGTAGAGGTTGAAGAGCAAGGCAGAGAGCTGAGCCTTCTGATACTCCTTTTGCTGGGTGAAAGGTTTTGAGGTCTGTGTACCTATTTTGACTTTTTGGCAGTAGTTGGTTAGGAAGGTGTTGAACCATAATAGTGCTGTTTTGCAGAAGCTGATTTCTTGCAGTCTGAATAAAAGTATACTGTGGGAAATTGAGTCTAAAACTATGGTGATATCTAGAAATATCATGATGAAGCCTTGTTGAGCTGATCAGGGTATCAAAGAGGGTCATGAGCAATGTTCCCTCTAACCTGCGCTGGGTCTGCTGCCAACATTCCTGCTGGTGGGGGTGTGGGGGTGCAGAGCGATCGACGCTCTGCCCTCCCCCACCGGCAGGAATGCCGGCGGAGGACCCGGCGCAGATTAAGGAGAACATTGCGAGTGTTCTGCGGCATGTGTTAGACACAGGGTCTAACACACACCACAGAATCCTCTCAATATTCTCTTTAATCTGCTCTGGGTCCGCCACCAGCATTACTGCCGGTGGGGGGAGGGGCAAAGCGTCAAGCGCTCTGCACCCCCTTCCGCTGGCAGGAATGTTGGCGGCGGACCCAGTGCAGGTTAGAGGGAACATTGGTCATGAGGAGGGTGTCTATTGTGGTACATGGGAGTCAATGTGGTCATAGAGCTACTTTTTCGATTAGATTGGCAATGAATAACAGGCTGGAAATTGGTCAGTATGAACTGGGAGCTGTTGGGTCTAAGGTAAGCTTTTTTAGGATTGGTACAATAGAGACGGTTTTGAGGGAAATGGACATATATTCATCAGATAGGGAAGAGTTAACAATTGTTTGCAGGGTTGAAGAAAGTTCTGTTCTGGAGATCTTGATCCAAGAGACTGGATAGGGATCAAGCGGGGAGGTGGTGGTGGTGTTGATGTTCGTTATGATATGTTCAAGTTTATCTGTGGATATGGTCTGAAAGTAGGCCCATATGTGGGATGGAGTTATTGGTGTCTGTTGTTGTGGTGGGTGAGGATGGGCAGGTGTGTATTAAGGTTATGCTTCAAGTAGTTGGCTATTGCTTGAGGGTTAATGTTTTGGGGGTGAGGGGGTCTTGTGTTGGGTCTTTCTTGAGACCATTGCATTGAGACCATTTGCAGTGGTGAAAAGTTCTCTTGGGTGGTCGAGAGTCTGCATAAGAATACTGGAGTAGTATTTTTTCTCCATTTGTTTATTAGTGTGTTGTATTCTCCTATATTTTGATGAGTAGAGATCTCTGAGTATGGCATCTTTTGATTTCCTCCAGCATCATTGAATCCATTTGAGAGTTTGTTTCATTTCTTTGATGTCTTTGAAGTACCAGGGGGCTAGCTAGCAGGTAGTATTATGTGTTTTGGGTCATTAGGGAGGTTGGTGGGGGTCAAGGCAGCACATGCAAGGGTGGTAGTCCAGATATGAATTAAGTGGTCCAGATCGTTGGTGTTTACATCTAGTTAGGGGCAGACTTGCTGTTGAAAAGATTGTTTGTTGAAGGATTTGAATTGCCGTGTGATATTGTGGAGCTTCTTGTTTTGTGGGGGAAGTATTGAGTCAGATAGAAGGTGATTGAGGCATGGTCTGACCATGGGACTTGGGAAACCTTGTAGTAAAGGTTGTGCAGGTGGGTGGGTTCCTTTATTAGTCGGTGAAGTTATAGTCCCTTCATAGTGTTGAGAAAGGCATGTGTTTTACTGCACGAGGCAGAGGGAAGGTTCAGGTCGCCTAACATTGTTGCGGTGTGGATGCATGCTTCCTCTAATAGGATTGAGAGTTCATCTGCTTTTGTATTGGGTGATCTATATGTTAGGCATATGGTTTGGATCTTATTTGTGACTGAGGGGATATCAAGGGTATTACTAAAGGCGTTCTTGGATACAGTGAAGCGGAGATGTTCCTTGGCTATAATCATGATGCCACCTCCTCTCTGTGTCTTGGACAATTGAAGAGTTTGTAGTTTGTGGGTTTGGGTTGGTTTAGTAGAATAGTGTCTGTTGATGTAATCCAGGATTCTGTGTTATATAGGAGGTCTAGATTATTGTCATTGATGAGATCTAGTATGATGTAATTTTTATTTTGTACAGACTGGGTGTTTATGAGTGTGCAGTTGAGAGGGGGGAGTGGGGCTGTGGGATGGGTTTTCATGTATGTGTTAGCACAGGGTTTATTTGTATCAGTCTGGGTTGTCCTCTGAAGGGAGGTTTTCTCCAGGGGTCCAGGGGATGATCTGTCTGTAGCTATCAGGATTTGACCATTGGTGAATGGGTTTCTATCCACAAGGAAAATGAGTGTGAGGATTGTGATGAGGAGTGCATGTCTGAGAGTAATGGCACTGATGTTGTTAGCTGTGGTGCTTAGTTAATTGTGTGTTCAGTTGCGTTAATTTGAGATGTGGTGAGTTTGATGGGTAGAGGTAACACTTGTTCAGAGGCTGCCATGTTGCTGATTAGGTGCAGTGCTGGCTCTCCCTGCAGTCCATCTCTGAACAAGAATCACCAGGATCATGGGAGGGGGCAGACCATGGGGAGAGGCAGCAATGCCTGCATGTGAGATCAAAGAGAACTGTGTCTCATTTTACTGCTCAGAAAACATAAAAGCAGCAACTAGCAGAGAGGTGCACTTGGTGACAGGACTTTATTTGTGCAGCTGTGCAGCCTATAGCTAGTGCTAAAATTCCAAACATGCTATGACTCTATTGGAGGACTTGACAAATTTTGTGTGGATTTAGGAGCCAGGCCAAAATCTTCGGTCAGTGCTTCTGAATTACTCGCAATTGTGGTGTGCCGGTCTGTGCATGGGAGAAGATATGGTAGGTACCTTTGTGTGAGTGGGGCATGGGGCAACTGTGTGTTGTGACAAGGCAGAGGGTTTAAAACCTAGAAATAAGGCTTTAAAACAGTTTCTTTCCTCAGAAGCTGGCAGTAAAACAGGTCAGGAAAGGGTTAAAGCTCTAGCCCAGAAAGGTTTTCTGTACAAGAGAACACAGAGAGAGCTACTCCCCAGCTCCATGACAACCCAGGGAGCTGACGTAGGAGAGAAAGGGGCAGAGTCAAAGCTAATAGGGCAGCCCCGTGCACTTAACCAGGAAGGAACAGTTAGTGAGAGAATGGAGACGGAGACTGGGACAGAGGCAGAGACGTGGAGTGAAGTTCGAGGTTCAGCTTCAGTTGGAGATTCAGACTCTGATTTGAATCAAAGCAGAAAGCTGAGGACCGGAGGAAGCAGGAAAAGGAGCTGCCATTACCCAGACAGCACAAGGTGCTTGCAGAGTGGCCAGCCAGACGGCAGAGAGTCAGAGAGGTCTCTGGAGAGGCGTCTGGAAAAGCTTCCAGGAAGGAACTACCTCAGGACAAGCAAAAAGGAGAAACAGGTTAGAAGTTACTTTAAACCTGGGGAGCAGAGTTTGGAAACTTTGCCCAGAAGAGACAGAAGTACTTCCCTGGAGTCTTCTTTAGAAGCTACAGTCACAAGTGGGAGGTTGGGCAGAAGGAAAGTGCCATTTGTAAAACTGCAAAGAGATTCCCAAGGCAGACAGCGTGTCAGGAGCTCCAGTTCTGAGTACAGCCCAGCTGCTTGTAAGCATTCGGCTAATTGCAGGCTACAGAGCAGAACGTTAGAGTCAGACCCTGCTGAGCAACTTGCTATACAGGAGCTAGTGAAGCAGTACCAAGACAAATATTTACCTCCTAACCAAAGTGTGAATCTTAGACATGCCAGGAGAAAGGTGAGCCCTTTTAATACTGTTTTTAAGGGGGCTGGTAATTCTAAATCCTTGCCTGTACCCAGAAGGTTAAATGCTACTAAGTGGAAGCAGCTTAATGCATTCGTAGAGCAGTGGAAGTCTGTGGACTTACCTAAACCTAAATATAAGGACATATCAGATTCTGAAGTGGAGCCGATGCAAACTGAAGCACCTCTATTAGAAGACAGTTGTTCTGATATGGAATGTGGTTTCTGCCAGAGGGAGTGAAAAGCTGTAAAAGTATTTCTAGTAATAAGTGCTGAGAAAGCTTAATTGTTTTACTTGAGTTTTATACGGAGAAAGGCAGCGCTCTGCCTGAGTGAAAGCTCAATACTCATTATGCAGCTGTGAAAGTAAATGCAACGCTGTGAAGTTTCCTTTGTTTGGACCTAGTACCTGAAAGCAATACTTGTACTTGGAAAAGCAGTCTATTTAAAAGCTGGGAAAGAAGTTTAAGAAGCTATTTGTGTTTGAAACAATTGCCTGAGAAGTATCAGGAAGACTTTGTTACCATTCATTCTTTATTTGGCACAAAAAGTACCATCTTGTTTCTGTGTTTGGGGAAGTAGTTATATGAAAATTCCTGTGCGACAATAAACATATTGTTACCCCATTTAACCTTGGCTGTGGTTTACTTGGCCACCAACTACACAGATACCAGGCTGCAGCATTTACAAGGTCTTTATAAATATTGTGGTCCCGCCTGCCAGCCCTTCTAGGCAACTACCTATATACCCTAGAGGAGGAAGGTGGGTGGTGACAGTGTGTGTGGTGCAGAAGTGGGGTGTGTATGTGTGGCGTGAAGGTGAGGTGCCTGTGTGTGTATGATGTGGAGGTGAGGTGACCATATCTATATGTTTGTGTGTATGTGCCTGTTGTGTGGAGGTAGGCTGCATATGTATGTGTGTGTGTGTGTGTGTGTGTCTGTCTGTCTGTCTGTCTGTCATTCAGAGATGGGATGCCTATTTGTGTGGTGTGGGGGTGGGGACGGGGTGCTTGTGTGTATTCTGGAAAATGGGAATGCACCTTTTGCCAACACCTTGCACTCTTCCCTCCTCTTCCAATCTCTCACCTGCTGACTCCCCTTCTCTGTTACCCTTCCGGACTCTCTCCTTTTCACCACCCTCCCACTAGCACTTCCATCCTCTGCCCTAAAATCCCCCATCCTCCTTTTTTAAATAGGCCCCCCTGCTCCTTTAAATTCTCCCTGATTTCTCTACCTCACTTGAACTCCTATCCCCCCCCCCCCCAACACACACAACCTATTGTTCTGCAGGACACCGGACTGGACCTCCCTCTTATCTTCTGCCTGCAGGGGATTGGATCCCCACCGCAGACTGCTTGTCTCTGGGCTGCCCCTTCTCTTATGCCCATGTGGAATCAAATCTCCTGTGGGCAGATAGAAGGTATCTTTGCTGCAATCCCCTTCTCTTCTGCCTGCAGGCATTCCCCCCCCCCCCCCATGAGTTGCCACAATGATGGTCGCAAAGCTTGCCTGCCTATGGAGATCCGTTCTCCCACGGGCAGAAGAGAAGGGGGTGGCTGTGATCATGGCAAACTCCACTTCTATCTGCCTGTGGGAAATCAGATCTCTGCAGGAAGACAAGTATCATGGCCATCATCGGGGCAACTTGTTTAGGGGGGCAATGCCCCCCTCAGCCCCCCAAACTACACCCATGCTGTGTCTGAATTTAAGAAAGCAGGGGGCAAGTACAGAGGATCTCTGAGGGAAAGGGATTGTATAATTTTATGGATGGGCAAATTGGATAGGCCATATGGTCTTCATCTGCGATCATTTTCTATGTTTTGTATGCTTACCACATCTGTAACAGTCACATTTTCGAACTTTTAATGTGCGTCTATAATTTTATCCACCACTAAGGATCCTTTTTACTAAAGGGTACTATGTGCTCAAACCATTATATTCAAAAACACAATCCACTCAAACAAAATGCTATGAGAAATGTCCAGAGCAAAAAAATACATCAAAACAGAAACATCCGAAAGAGGAGGGAAGGTCTCAGAACTACAGGCAACTACATAAGCTGAAGGAAATCTCCAAGCTTCTGCCCTCTCACATCAACAACCAACCCACCACTCCCCCAGAATGTTTCACTAAAACATATTATGGCAAAAACCTCTTCCTCCAGACAGCATAAAAAGAATCAAAATTCAATGTCATACTCTTTGGCACCAAATACGCGTTTCACAAAAAATGCTTCTGCAAGGGAAAGCCAGTAACACACTATGGCAGGAAAAGCAAACCTTAAACAAAATGCCGTACTCTTCGGCACCAAATACGTATTTCGCAAAAGATGCTTCTTCAAGGGAAAGCCAGTAACTGCCATATAAAAACACAAAAAGAAACATATACTATCCAACTCTTTAATAATCCCATAACAATATTATAACTTCAAACAATACCCACTTACCACACTATGGCGGGAAAAGCAAATCTTAAACACCGGTGACATTAACCACCACCAAGCGCTCCTCACAAAAACGCTGCACATGCGGTCTAGATACTGACACACACCATATATACCCAAAACACAGATCCATACTCCGCCCACCGACTAAATACATACTCCCCAATTAATCTCTAAATTCAAACTGCCCGGGGCACCAGTCCTCAATCGGAAGATCCAACATTACTCACATAACAATAATGCCTGTTCCCACGTATGGCCACCAAATCCCCTCTCAACATCTAAACAAAAACATCTTATTTCCTCAAACACATGTCCTAACGCGAGAAAATGTTGAACGATAGGAGCTTCACGTACTTTACAATTCAATCTGCTGCAGTGCTCACAGATCCTAACCTGAAAGGATCTCTTGGTCTTACCAAAATACAATAAGCCACACGGGAAAAAAATCCCATATACCACCCCAGAAGATTCACAAGATGTTTCCCATCTCAATTTATAAACCTTATCATGGTATTGAAAAGTCTGAACAGAGGTGGCTTTTGAAGTAGTTGAGGCAGCCTTACACCGTTGGGGGGACCTTTGTGTTGAATTTGGCCAAGTTAGCTTTGGGACAGAATTATTTCATATTTGAAGGGATGATTTATCATCAAATTTCGGGAGTAGCTATGGGTGCTACATTTGCCCCTTCTGTAGCCAATCTCTTCATGGGATTCTATGAGGAGAAATGGTTGAATGTGTTTTCGTATGCCCCGCATGTAAAGCTTTGGCGAAGATAAATAGACAATGTGTTTATGATTTGGCATGGGTCCTCTGAGGTTTTGTTAGAATTTTTAGGGTGGCTCAATGTTTTGGATCCCTGTATTTGATTTACTTCAGTGTATCATCAGGATGAGATTGCATATTTAGATGTGTTGGTATGAAGGGGCCCAAGAGGTTGGGTCACTTCTGTATTTCGTAAAGAGACAGATAAGAACACCTTTCTCCACTACTCTAGGTTGCATCCCCTATGTCTGAGAGATTGGTTACCATTTCTCAGTTTATTAGGTTTTGTTGTAATTGTTCAGATGATGGAGAATTTAAAGTTAAATCAAGATCTTTAAGAGTGGATTTTAAAAATAGAGGTTATCCTGCCCGAGTAGTGGATTTAGCATATCGCCGTGCCTTGTTCAATAATTGAGCTCTCTTATTACGTCCTTGTAACAAGAGGCGTGTAACGGGGGATGATAATTGTGTTAACTTTATTTCAAAATATTCTCCTTTTAGTATGCGTATTCAACGGATTATAGCTAAACATGCTAATGTGTTGCGGACGATTCTGGGGTTAATAGGGAAACAAACACATTGTGTGTGGTTATGAGATCAAAATCTAAAAGAAAAACTAAGTCCCGCTTCTTTGCGTCCATTATGCCCTCTCTGACTGGTGAAGGACATCAGAGATGTGGCAAGTGCTCTATTTGTCAGGTATCCCATGATGTTCAGACTTTTCAATACCATGATAAGGTTTATAAATTGAGATGGGAAACATTTTGTGAATCTTCTGAGGTGGTATATGTGATTTTTTGCCCGTGTGGCTTATTGTATATTGGTAAGACCATGAGACCCTTTTGGGTTAGGATCTGTGAGCACCACAGCAGATTGAATTGTAAAGTACATGAAGCTCCTATCGTTCAGCATTTTCTCGTGTTAGGACACACATTTGAGAAAATGAGATGTTTTTGTTTAGATATTGTTGAGAGGGGATTTGGTGGCCGTACATGGGAACAGGCATTATTGTTATGTGAGCAACGTTGGATCTTCCGATTGAAGACTGGTGCCCCGGGCAGTTTGAGGATTAAGGTTTGCTTTTCCCGCCATAGTGTGTTACTGGCTTTCCCTTGAAGAAGCATCTTTTGTGAAACTCGTATTTGGTGCCGAAGAGGACAGCGTTGAATTTTGATTCTTTTTATACTGTTTGGAGGAAGATTTTTTTGCCATAAAATGTTTTAGAGAAACATTCTGGGGGAGTGGTGGGTTGGTCGTTGATGTGAGAGGGCATAAGCTTGGAGGTTTCCTTCAGCTTATGTAGTTGTCCGTAGTTCTGAGACCTTCCCTCCTCTTTCGGATGTTTTTGTTTTTGTTTTGATGTATTTTTTTTTGCTCTGGACATTTCTCATAGCATTTTGTTTGAGTGGAGTGTGTTTTTTAATATAGTCATTGATTTCACTCCAGAAAGTGGCTTTTTATTGCTCAAACTATAGCATTTTAGGTGCAGCGTCTCAGCATTAATTGTCGAGAGCATGGAAAGGATGTGCCCAGCAGTTAACATGGCACATCTTGTCCTAATATGGCATGAAACTAGTGTGGCAGTCTTCTTCTTTAATCCCTAGCTGGCATTTGGAGAGAAGGCCATCCTGTCGGCCAATACTCTGCTGAAGGTGCTGCTGGATTCTGTGTATTGCTCACAATACGCTTCCAACAATGGCGATCAGTGGCAACATTTCTGGCCTCATTGATGGTCAGTCATTGGTTCCTTAGGTCTTCTTTAATGTGTTTGAACCACAATTTCTTTAGTGCTTCTCATTGAACCCTCCAATGGACAGGTCTTGCCAGAAGAGTTTGTGTGGCAGCCGACTGGTGTTCATTCAGCAAAAATGGCAAAACCAGCACAGTCTGCATTTTTGGATTTGTTGTTTGAGAAGTGATGGTCGCACCTTGTTTGAATTGTCTCATTTTAATGGCAATCATGAAGAAAGACACCCAAAATGTGTTTCAGGCATCACATTTGAAAGACTTTGAGTTTGTTTAAGTTAGGTTTGAGCAGAGTCCATGTTTTCGATCCATACAGGAGAACTGTCAGGATCAGCGTTCAGAAGAGGCAAATTTGGTCTTGGTAGAGATATTGGCCTTCTTCCAGAGGCACCATTTGAGTGGGGTCAATGCTACTGGCCTGGCCAATCCTGCTGCGAACTTCAGTGGTGGATGTCACCTTCATGTCCTGTACCAGTGATCCCAGGAATTTTAATTCTTGGACCTGCTCAATTTGAATTCCATCGAGGTAAACAATGGCCTATGATCCATCTGCAGTCATAACTTTGGTCTTGTCCACATTGGTTCTTATGCTGTAAGATTGGGCAATGTGAGCGATATGGAAAAGGATGTCGGTGGCCTCTGCATCCATGTCATTAAATATAACACTGTCGTCTGCGAACATCAAGTAGGTCAGGAAGTTGTTCACACCGTATTGGACCCCGCATCTGTCCTTGAATGTTTTCCTCATTATTGCATCAATCACGATATTGAAAATCAGGCATGAGGATGTCCAGCGGGTTAGACGCTTTGCGCTGAAGCTCCCGAGGGGCCTACTCAGAATCCTGACTTAATACCTACATTAACTTAATATTTTGCTCCGAACTTACCGGGGTGCCTCGGGGGGGATGGCGGCCCATAAACCAGCGCGCTTAGACTTCGGATCTCCCTCTTCTTCACACGGAAAACGTTCCAAGACAGAGCTGCCTTCCCCACAAAAGATGGTGCCATTTCGGGATAACCCCGAAATGCAACAGGAGATCTTGGAGGAAATACGTGGTGTGAAGGACCTGGTGCAGTCCAACGGAGAAGCGCTCCGAGCCATGAGAGAAGATTTTGGTGTGCTTCAGGATCGTTTTGAAGGTCTTTCATTACGGCAGGACAATATGGCGGGGGTCCTCGACTCGCACGTGGTGCGCTTGGTGAAACTGGATGAGGCTGAGCGTCAGATACAGAATCTACAAAAAGAGTTAGAGGATAGCAATAATCGAGCCCGTCGCAACAATGTAAGGCTCATTGGTGTACCGGAGGGCGCGGAAGCAGGAGATATGAGAGAATTCCTGGTCAAAACTCTTCCCTCCTTGCTGAAGATTACTTTTCACAGAGATCTGGAAATTGACCGAGCACATCGTGTTCCTACCAGCATGGCGCTCAATCGGACGACCCCCCGGCCCATCATTTTTCGTCTACTGAGATATCAGCAAGTTGAGCAAATTCTAAATGCTGCCCGGGCGAATCGTCATTTGGAGTTTGAAAATCATAAAGTCTCCTTCTTCCCTGACTTGGCTAAGCCCACAGCTGACCGTCGGAAGAGACTCCTTGCTTTTCGACCTAGACTTCAACAGTTACAGGCTCGCTTCGGCATCTTATATCCAGCGAAGCTCAGAGTGACTCTCCATAACCAAACTCGTACCTTCGAAGATCCTGATCTGCTAGCAACATTTCTAGCTTCTAAAGAAGCAGACCAGATGCGCTAATCCAACAGCTTGGATGGAATCCGCTGGAACTGTCCGCCATTTTGAATGGCCCGATGCGGTGATCGCTGCCTGAAACGAAGACTGCCTGGACTTTTCTTTCTCTTTATATATACCTTATTGGTCTCCTTTCTTTCCACGATGAGATCCTTGGTTAGTTTCGGAGCCTGTATAGCACTGTAGGATTTATGTTTCAATTCAGGCCTTCTCTGGGGTTTCTCCCCGCAGACATCAGGCCGCCAGTAATTTCTGGGGTTTTGCTTCTTCTCTAAGGCACTCCGGTGCTTATTTTGTTATAAGGGGCGCTTCATGGTTTTCCTTAGTTTAATTCCTATCATGTTGTTTCTGCAGTCATTTACTGGTACTATGAGCGACATTGTGTACCTCTGTGCGCTATTATGTTTCTTTTTCAGATTGTTTAACTATTTGGCATGGCTTTATGTAAGTTATCATTACTGACTGTAAAAGGCATCAATAGTCCATTCCAAAGAAGGACAATCCCTAGCTCTCTTAATCATGATTATTTTGAGTTAGTGTTTTTTCAGGAGGCCCATTTACTGGGCATAGCTATTTCCTATCTCCTTCATTACGACATACTGGAAATTGGCTCCCATCTGAACCTCAATGATTGGTGGAATTATGTCCATTTTTACTGTAATTATGAGTAACTACCTCGTATGTCAATCTCTTCCACTCAAGCCCTTCACTGCTTGTTTAAAAGGAAGGTGTTCCATGATTATGTTCTAACTGTTAACTGCTCTCATTTGGCTGTTTAATTCTGTATACATTTCTGCCACAGGATCAGCCTGTATCATCAATACCATTTCTGCTTGTTTGCTGTACAATAACTGTTGTGTGTAAGCGCTTATGTGATGACTCTTATTAGCTTAGAGAAGAAGCATAGGGGTGGGGGGTAATTGGGGTTGTTTTCCTTATTGCATGTGTGTATTTGTATCTTTTGGTGTGTTGTTACTTTTGTTTGTTGTAAAATGAAAATAAACGTCTTAAAAAATAAAAAAAAAAAGAAAATCAGGCATGAGGCGACATCTCCCTGGTGGACTCCAGTTTGGATAGGAAATTCCTTGGATAGATCATTTTGGATCCGCCTGCTGCTGGTTGAGCCATTGTATGGTGCTAGGAGAAGTTGGATGATCTTCAGTGGCACATGCTCATTCTCTAGTGCCCTCCAGAGGGTGGGCCAGTGAACACAGTCAAATGTGGATTTTAAGTCAATGAAGAATATAATGATTCATTTTCCATACCTGATCCTTTCCTCCACCATTTGACCCTGATATGGTCTAAATCCTAATTGCTCTTCTCGACTGTTCTCTCATGATGTTCCTATAGCCTTGATTGTATGATCTTCATGAACACCTTGCCAATGATTGAAAGGAGGCTGATGCCACTGTAGTTCTTACATTCCCGGCTGTTGCTTTCTTTAGGGTTGGCACGATAATGACTTTCTTCCATGCTGATGAAACTCATTCCATATGCCAGAAGAGTGTTAGAAGGATGTGAAGCTGTTGCAGCAGGATGTCTCCCACAGCTTTGATCACTTTGGCAGTGACTCAGTCCACTTCAGGCATCTTTCTGTTCTTCAATGATGTTATTGTACACTTCACTTCATCAACTGTTAGCTCACCATTGAGGAATGAATTTTCTGGCAGGTTGATGGATGGTGGCTCTGGTGTGGATCATGGATGAATAGCTGTTGTAAGAATTCTTTTCATTGTTGCAGGCATTCATCAGGGGAGTTCATGAAGGTGCCATCTGCTTTCTTGATGTTGCCATTGGTCAACTTGCTTTTGCCACTCAGTCTCCTAAGCGTCTGATACAGTGTCTGGTACTCATGCCTGAATGCTGCTTCTTCCAGTTTAGCTATGACACCATTCCAGTAGGTTTCTCGCTCTGCCTTCATCTTCTGTCTGACCTCTTTGTTCAGTCACCAATACTGCTCAAAGTCAATGGGGTATGTTTACTAAACTCCGGTAATGTTACCTGCGTTACGTTGCCTGGTAATGTTATGGATGCCCATATAAAGGAGTGGGCAGTGCATCAGTAAAGCAAGCTGTGTCAGGTAACGCGCATTACAAGGTGCATAACATGCAGTACAGTGCGCCATGGACCCACCGCACATGAACATCACAGCTGACAGCAAGCAGCAGCATGTCCGAAGGGGTTGCGGTCCAAGGCGCGCTGACAGTAGAAGATGATCTGAGGAATGGGCAGACATGGTGCTACATGGTGCCACATGAGAAATGGAGCTGTAGGTATAAGGCCATAGACCACAGACAGCTGATATCACAGTCTGTAATGAGGACGTGAGCCACAATTAACACATGCACACACACCACGAAATGGTGTGCAGTGAACCCATCATGAAGAGGTGTAAACAATGGTAACGGAAAGGGCATCAGGGGTCGGTCTGAAGGGCCAGTTGTGTGGATGGTGTGTGTATAAGGGCAAAATGGGCAGGGGATCAAAAAAAGGAGGATGAGGGAATCGAACTGGTACACTGAAGAGCCCAAACACAGCTCACCAACACCAGACCACTGAGCCACCTGCCTACCCAGACAGCTCAAAGAAAGGGAGCATATGTAACAGCTCGCATGTGACAGATAGGCTGCATGGAAGGGATACTGCAGTGTACAATGAAGATTGTGAAGGGTGTGTGGAGAAGGGACAAAGCCGGAGCCATGGTTTGGTAAGGAGAGCAGAACAAACAAAAAGAAACCTGTGGGATCCAAACCCACAACCTATGTTGGCTCCACACACGTCTGCAACCACTATCCCAAACAACCACAACAAGCACAGTGCAAATATGTTCCACCAAGTTGCCATCATGTCTGCTAGATCATCACGCAGTAGTGCATCCTGCATGTACTGCATCCTACACACGTTGCAGAGAACGCACGTAGCAGGGTGTCATGCATTCACAATAATGTGCATGACATTATAGAGCTTTCTATGTGCCTTATGAGATATGTTTAGGCGCCTTAGCATATGTGGGTAGATTATGGCACATAACAATGCACATTCCAACATGCGTTCACCATGATACCACAAACTACCTGCACATTGCCCATCCCCTGTGCTCCCACCAGTTCTAGGGCTACAGCTGTACTCCAGCCATAGTCTGATATTCACCAGCAGCAGGCACAGTCAGACTGTACCTGCTGCACCATGCCAGGTGTCCCAGCCATATACAAACTAACAGTGGACACTCTACTAGCCAGTCGATCTTGCATGTTTATAATGGAACTTGTGGTGTAGAAGGTCCCTCAGATCTCTTAGAGAGAGCTAAAATGCAGGATTTAGCTTCAGTTGAAGAAAGAAAACAAATGCACATGGCTCCTGGTTTCCAGGGAAACCACAAACAGAGCAGATCAGAGGAGAGGAAAACACGCCCCTGCTTCAGTTCAGCTCATCGGTCACGAGCTGAGGCAGAACACCTGCTGGAGGGAGGGGTCAGATTAAACCCAGGAAGCCAGAGATATAAGGGAAGCTCATTAGGAAGGAAGTTGGCACAGCCGGGAGCACAGCCGGGAGGACAGCTGAGAGCAAAGCTGGGAGAACAGCCATTAGAACAGCCATGAGTGCAAGCAAGGAAGCAGTCACGAGAAGCAGAGGGTTGGCTTGGGAGTGAGGATTCAGAGGAACTAATGGTAACAAAAGATTCTCTGACCTTTGACTCAGAAAGGGAAGTCAGCCAAAGAAACGAGCAGAGAACCAGTGCAAAGGAGCCAGGTACAAGCAGCCCAGGTTTGGTGCCGTATATAAAAGGCAGCCAGAAGGGAAATGTACCAAGAAGGCAGACTTGTGTGCATGTAGAAACTCCAAGGCTTGTATCTGTAGCTGATCCTGGAGGGCAGAAGGAATTTCCCATAAGAAGGCCAAAAGGTAGGCTGAGTGACTGGTATAAAAGCAAAGCTGTTTTTAAGAAGTGCTCTGATATTAGCCCAGAAGGGTGGGGCTTTACGTGTGCTGAATACTGTGGCAATTCCCAACCTCGTGTAGCAGAAGGCTACAGGGAAAAGTCTCATGCTGAAGGAATAGGTGTGCGCTTGGAAACACCCTGTAGTCAATTGCAGACATTTCCAGCTGAGAACCAATATGAACCGATGGAAACAGAACCATCTTTAGAATACCTGCCTGTTGAGTCAATGGACTGTACAATATCTGTGTCTGAGAAGATAAAACCTGTGTGCTAGGATTAAGCTGTGCAGAGAGAGAGCTGCAGGTAGCAGCTAGAAGAAAAAGCACAAAAGGTTTTGGAACAGAGAATTGTTCTTTAAGTTGGATTACTGTGATGCTGATATAGGAAGCTGTTTATGTTACATTCTTATATTATTTCCTGCCAGAAGATACATGGCCAACAGTTCTTTATTTTCTGTTATGTAAAAGCTGTTTGGGAGGGGAATTAAAATCCTGTTATTTGCCTGAAACACTCGAGCTCCACTACTCTCTTTATTTCGGTTGGTGAAAACTACAACTCCCAGGAGGCAGTGCTTTCCCCAAGCACTATTTTCCTACCGGAAGAAAGGATCAGGCCGCTTAACTCTACAAGCACAAGCTGTGGGGTAATAGCGACATTACAAACTATACACACCTATACCTGGGTTGTATGGCACAGGTGCCCCAGTGACTAGCAAACAAAACAGGGGCACACATATATCACCTGAGACAGATACTATGTAGCACTATGTGGGAACATAGCCGTGCCATGGTCACTGTTTGGTCAGTGTGAGAGTGCCCTAACAGCAAGAGGTGCTGTGGCCACCACGTCCATGCAGGTGGTGGTTGGGCACTACAATGCCCCCAGCCATTGTCCTACACCCTCTGCAGATGCATCCTGCCCAGTCCGCCCTGCATGGGCCACATCCACAATACCTTGCTCCTCATTATGCACATTTTCAGGCTAACACTGGTAATAGTAGGACATTTTTGGCCCAGTGAGGTGTAGGCAGCCACGAAACAATGAATAGACATACACACACAGCTATTGCAGCATTGTGCACAGATAGGGGTGGTTGGCAACTCTTCCTGCCACACTGGTCCTGATTACAGTGGTGACATTGCCAGACTGTGCAGGTGATAGTAGCAGTGCTCCAATGGTGACTGCGGCTCCGTGCTGGGGCCAACAGCCTGACTCTGCATGGAGCTTTGGATAGCGGAGCCTGTGTGAGTGGGTGTTTGCACCCCTTTTGGCCGCTGCTTTTGGGATTGCACATGTTGATGTTGCATCTGCATTGTAGGGTAAAATTTAAGGACATACTCTGCAGGATCCACAGCTGGGACCTGAACCTGTGACTCTCTGCTCTGGGACACACTGGCTGTGTGCACTGCACCACATTGTTGCCGCAGAAGCACAACAGTCCCTGGGGCTACCTTTACCTCTCCTCAGCCAGACCTTTTCTGTTGCACTGCACACCATGTACTGGTACAGGGCATGGCCTGGGTACACTGCAGGCAGGTGCCACTGCCCCCTCCAGCACCAGCACACGTCCCCCTGCCATGCTGCCTGGCCATATACTGTCAGTGCTGGTAGTACGAAGTCCCAGGCCATCCACTGTGCAGGTAGGCGGTCGCCTAGGGGGTGGGGTCTGGGTAGGGAGGCATACATGGACTTCTCCACATCCCCCCATCACTGCCTACCAGTATTATGTCCCTTCCACATGGGGGAGGGATGGCTGGGGGATGTCATGTCAGTGCCCTAACAACTATTGGCTAGGATGGCCCAGGTAGAAGTAGGTGGATTGTGTTTGGCTTTGGTCGGTTGCTGTCTTGCAGATTTACAGTTTCTATGTTCCTATGTGCCACCTAGGTGATGGCCTAGTCCACCCTGTGACCCAGCTGCCCCCACTATATGTCCCGCCTGCAGCCCCCTATGCCCCATTTGCACCATCGCCATGGTGGCCTTTCATACTTGGGCACAATGCTGTTACTGCACATGGATCACTACTACCACTTTTCTTGGGCTCCCTGCCTATGTTGTACATTGCTGACGCTAAAATGGTTTCACTCTCCTGCATATCTGCAGCTAACGACAAGTTTTAAGTCCTGGTAATGTTCAGCCCTTCAGTAGTTAGCTGAAGGGCTGCCCATTTACCCCTTCTCCCTGCCCATTTACCCCTTCTCTCTGCCCTCTCTCCGCCCTTTGTGGGATTTACCATGGACGGTGACGTTAACGCATGTTAGGTACCCTTAACGCGCATTAACGTTACCTAACACGCGTTAACGTAGCTGCTGCTACATTAACGCGGTTTAGAAAAGATACCCCAATGTGTTTGATTCATTTCCATTTATCCACCAAATCCAGGCACTGGTCTGAAATCCATGGCTGTGTCCGACGACGGATGGGTTGGCACAGAGGTGTGGCACATTCCAGGATGCACTCCGATATCTGCTTTTCTTCTGCATTATCCAATAGTTTGAGTACTACAAATTTGTTGGATAGGGAAATTTAGAATTATTGTCTGAATGCCGGATTCCTCAGATAAGCCCAGTTCAGTTTGACTGGTGGAGGTGTCTTGCGGTTTGCCTGTTGTAATTGCAGTTGTACCTAGGCACGGACAAGATAGTGGTCAGATCCACAGTTGGGCCCCCTCATTGCATGTACATCTTTGAGCGATGATTGGAATCGAGAGGTGATCAAGATGTTGTCCAGGACAGCTGAGTTTTCTCCAGATGGATTGTGCTATGTAAGCTGGTGTTTGCGAGGGTGCTGAAAGTGACAAAGTTGTTTGACATAGCAAAGCACAGCAGGCACAGTCCATTGTCATTGATCATGCCATGGCCAAAACTACCCAGTATTTCTTCTCATCCGGTCCTGTCCGCACCGGTATGAGCATTGAAATCTCCCGCCAGAAGGATCAACTCTGTCTGCAGGATCGAATCCAGCGTGTGTTGAAACTGGTTGTAGAAGTCATTCTTGGCTGCATCCGGGCTGGTCTCAGTTGGAGCATAGATGGACAGAATTAGGCTTATTCCATCCCGGACGTACACCCTCTCTGTACATCCGGTTTGACAAGATGTACAGAGGGGGTTGCGATTCTGATCCCCCAGGGCATGTATAGCCCCACAGGATAAGAATCGAAATCAGGTCTGTATGTGCAGGCCGGGACTGTGATTCAGCTTGGCCTGCATGTACAGGTACTACCCAACTAACTCAGGGCTTTTAAATGGAGTCACGGCGCAATGGCGTCCAGTTGCCATGGCACTGCAGCTCCATTTAAAAGTCACAATGCTGGCTGCCAGAAAAAAACAGCTTATTCTCCACAGCCTGACCCCTGATTTGGCCTCGAAGGGCCAGGGTTGGGCTGTGGGGAATGCTCTCTGCCCTTTGCCACCCTTTCCTGGCCTTGGGCTAGCCGATCCCCGCCATCCAGGAAGTTATTCTACCTCAGATGTGGAATAAGTTCCCCATTCATGTTGCCGGCCCCAGATGTACAGGGCTGACATTAGAATCAGCCCTATATGGGGGCGGAGCCTGATGTCCAGCGGGATAGTCGCATAGCGCTGAGGCTCCCGAGAGGCCTACCAAGACTCCTGAATTTTGAACCGTTTTAATCCTGAATATTGCTTTGACTCTACCGGGGTACCTTGAGGTGATGGTGGGGACCAAACCAGCACGTCTGGATTTCGGGACACCAACGAATTCCCATGGTAAACGCTCCAAAACCGAGCCCCCGTCTCCGCAGAAGCAGCCCGCACCTCGGGAAGGTCCCGAGATGCAGCAGGAGATCCTCACTGAAATACGAGGGGTAAAAGACCTTGTGCAATCCAACGGGGAGTCACTCCGAGCGCTGCGTGAAGACTTCGGCATGCTGCAAAGCAAACTTGAAGGGCTTTCCCTACGTCAAGACAAAATGGAAGGCATACTGGACTCACACACGGTCCGGTTGGCGAAACTTGACAAAGTAGAGCGCCAGATACGGGCCTTGCAGAAAGAAGTGGAAGATGGCAACAATCGGGCCCGCCGCAATAACATACGGCTCGTGGGCATACCGGAGGGAGCTGAGTCTGGAGACATGAAGGAGTTTCTTTGTAAAGCGCTTCCTTCCCTACTTCGGATCACATTTGCTAAAGACCTGGAGATCGACCGGGCTCATCGAGTGCCCTCAAACATGGCGCTCAATCGGAAGACTCCGAGGCCTATTATCTTTCGGCTCTTAAGATACCAACATGTTGAGCAAATTCAGAACGCCGCTCGCGCAAAAGGCCCCATCGAGTTTGAGGGCCACCGGATATCCTTCTTTCCTGACTTGGCCAAGCCCACGGTTGACCGTAGAAAGCGATTCCTGGAATTTCGACCGAGGCTACAACAACTGCAAGCTCGCTATGGCCTGATGTACCCGGCTAAACTTAGGGTGACACTGCACAACCAGACCAGAACATTTGATGATCCTGAATTACTTGCGGAATTTTTGGAGTCCAAAGAGGCAGATCAGATGCGTTGATCCAAGGAACACTCAGCTAATTGACCTTATATTGGTAACACCCACCATATTGTGGTCGGACGCTCTCTACCCTGTAGACCACCTTGGCAATTCACAACCTTGGCTTTCACTAGCCTTGATGGCCCTGCTCTATCATGCCCACAGCTACTTCGGTGGAGATCGGAGACTATAATAACAGAAGGGTTCGAATCTTACATTCGCACTCTCTTGGGCCTCCTCCCGCAGACATATGGTCGCCATTTATAGTTGGGGTTATGCTTCTTCTCTGGGGCACTTCGGTGCTTGTTTTCTCATATGGGGTGTATCTGGTATCTTAATTGATGTGTATGAAATAGATGTACAGATGCGGTATATATTCCATATTTGCATGTGCCTTTACTTCAAATGTATGACAATGTCTTATGGCCCTATGTAAGGTTTTTTCATTGAACGTAAAAGGAATCAACAACCCGATTAAAAGAAAGAAAATCCTTAGTTACTTGAGTCATGAAAAGGCGGATTTGGTTTTTCTTCAGGAAACGCACTTAAATTCTACCGAAACTCTGAAACTCAATATTAAACCTTACATGGTAGCTGCCTACTCTCCGGCTGTTTCTAAGAAATGTGGGGTAGCTATTCTGGTGAAGAAATCCTTGCCTGTCACCATTATTGCCACTAGCTCTGACACGGAGGGCAGATGGTCCCGCGTCCACCTTAAAATTGGACACCTTGAACTAATATGTATATGTATATATGCCCCCAATGTGGATAATCCTGCCTTTTTTGCTACCATTGCTCAGGTTGCGCAGGCCTCTGCTAGCACCCCACTGATAATAGGTGGCGACTTTAATCAAGTCGTCGATCCTCTGATAGACAGGCAACCGCCTAGAACGAGTGGCCTGCCCAAGAGCTCCCTCACACTCACCTCCTTGATCAAGGATCTCGCTTTAGTGGATCTTTGGAGATTGTTGCATCCTGCTGAACTGGAGTTTACTTACTACTCTCCCCCCCATCTATCACAGTCCAGAATAGATTTTTTCCTAATATCTAAAGTGCTGGTATCTCAGGTAGACACTGCGATGATTCACCCATTACATATCTCAGATCATGCTGCCATTTCCTTCCAGTTGCACGCTAACCTGCCCAGTGGGAATCCGGGAAATTGGTTTTTTGATAGGACCCTGTTAGAGCAACAAGAGTTTCAGTTAGACATACGGGCCGCCATTCCGGACTACTTCCATTTTAACTTACCACATGATACCACGGGTTGGGCTTGGTGGGAGGGCTTTAAAGCTGCCATTCGTGCAACCATTACTAGCTATCAAATTCGCTTGGGGAAAAAGCGTAAGCAACAGTTGTTAATATTAGAGCAACAAATTAAAGCTGGGGAATGGGTTCTTACTTCCCGCACTGATCCTTGTGTGTTGTTACGTTTGCAACGCCTACGCTTTCAATATAACTCGATCCTGTCTGCTGCAGCTTCTAAAAATATCGCATCGCAGCAAGGGATGTACTATCGGGAAAGCAACCGTGCTGGTAGACTCTTAGCTAATGCCTTGAAAGGTCAAAAAGAAGCCAAACGGGTAGCGGCTCTCCGAAACCCGGTAGGAGGGGACATAGTGACAAATAATACAGAGATAGTAGAGCTCTTCCGGGATTTTTACACTCGTCTTTATAAATCAGAATGTGACTTCACGTCAGAGGCTTTTGAGCGATTATTATCCGGAATACAACGGCCGACCCTCTCCGAAGAGGATAGGGTTGCGATGGATAAACCCTTCTCTACTACTGAAATTCACTCTGCCCTTAAACGTGTGGCCTCGGGACGCGCCGCAGGCCCTGACGGTCTTCCGGCCGAATTTTATAAAACGTTCAGTGCTGATCTAGCCCCCCACCTAAAACTCTATTTCACTGCTCTGGCTGAAGACACATCTTGCTTGGGATCCTTTTCGGCGGCGAATGTAGTAGTATTTGAAAAAGAAGGGAGGGATCCGCTGTTAACAGCTAACTACCTACCGCCCCATCTCCCTTCTTAACGCAGACTATAAAATTTTTGCGACTATCTTAGTCTCTCGACTATCTGACCAAATGTCCACACTAATCCACCCTGATCAATGTGGTTTTATACCCGGAAGATCCACTGCCGACAACGCTAGGACTTTATGTCATGTGTTGACTAATGCTGCAAGCCTAGATCTACCATTAGTTGGCCTCTCCCTAGACGCCGAGAAAGCCTTCGACCGTCTCGAATGGCCCTTCTTATTTGCTGTTCTCCGTTGGTACGGCTTTGGGGAGGGCTTTCTCCGGTTTCTTCAAGTCATGTATGCCGAACCCACCGCCAGTATATGTGTGAATGCTATCAAATCTCAGCCATTCAGCCTTCAAAGAGGTACACGCCAAGGGTGCCCCCTATCCCCTTTGCTCTTTGACTTGGCGCTTGAACCTCTAGCCCTGTTACTTAGGCAGTCCGCAGACATCCGAGGTGCCCCCTTTAGACACAGAGAGATCAAACTCTCTGCTTATGCAGATGATCTTATGCTTTTTATAACTTTGGACTCGGTCCCAGTAGTCTTAGAATTACTAGACAGGTATTCGCAGCTCTCGGGCTTTAAGATCAACTGGACCAAATCGGTTGCTTTCCCACTTAACCACCGGGTACATGCGGCCGACATGCAAGCCTTTCCCTTTCTCTGGCAGCATAGTATGGTGAAATATCTCGGGGTCCACTATTGCTATCCTCTAGAGGATACTATTAGTTTCAACGCCAAGGCGCTAATCTCCAAAGTCCGTGAACTTACCAATCGGTGGTCTCCACTAACCCTTACATGGTGGGGCCACTTGGAAACAGTGAAAATGATGATAGTTCCTAAAGTGAACTACATTCTCGAAATGCTACCATGTTTACTGCCCCGACACACCTACAAAGATATAGAAGGCCTTCTTATTCGTTATCTATGGCAGGGTAAAACACCCAGGATAGCTAAACGATACTTGCAATCTGATAAAGCGAGAGGAGGAGCTAGATTTCCAGATTTTCTCAATTATCATAAAGCCTTCCTCTTAAAGCAAGGTGCCCGTTGGTTGGATACCCCGGCAGCAGGCCGCCCGGTGTGGCTAGATATTGAAGAAGAGCTTAGTGGACCAGTTCCGCTGGCCTACTTCCCCGGAATGTGCCATCATTCAGACTCCCGCCATTCACCAATGGTTGTAGACACTCTAGTGGCCTTTAATGCCCTCATTCAACCTCTGGGTCCGCAGGCGTGCCCCCCGGACCATCTCCCGATATGGCATAACTCACGATTTCAAATTAACAAAAAAACGATAGCATGGAGACCCTGGTACTCTAGGGGGATTTGGACACCTAAGCAGCTGTTTGCTGGGGATCGCTGGAAAACCTTTAATGCTTTACAAACGGAATTTGGTCTACCAGCGAAATATTACTTTCAATGGGTGCAGCTCCAACATTGCCTTAAAGGCGCTCGGGTCATTCCGCGCTCTGATACTACCGTGGAAGGGCTGTCAGAGGTGATTCGTTGTATCGGGAGTTTGCCAGGGGTGGCATCTAACTTTTACAAACTACTCACTCATAGTCCAGGCAGGGACACCCCTAGGGCCCAGCAGGCCTGGGAGCGCGAATTGCACATCACTTTAACTCCCCAGCAATGGAAGATAGTCTGGAGCAAAGTGGTGCGGGTCTCTAGATCCGCCTCTGTCACTCAAACGCTCTTCTATTTTGCCCACAGATGCTTTTATACTCCTGAGAAGATGGCCAAATGGAATGTCAATACAAGCTATCGATGTTGGTCCTGCCATACAGCGGTGGGTACCTTCGCCCATGTTATCTATGAATGTCCAGCACTACAGCAATATTGGGGGCGGGTTTGGGACCGGATTCAAAGTATCCTACACTTCCGGGAGCCCCTTTCTTGGAAGATTGTGGGACTCCGCTCTGTGGCGGAGATCCCCTCTCTTCCCAGGACAGGCCCGCTTCCTCCTAGATTTTATGTTGGGTATGGCTGTATGCTTAGTCACGAAGAATTGGAAGAATGGCTCCCGCCTAACTTTTACCGAATGGTGGAATTCTGTCTGCTTATATAGTACATATGAGCAGATACCCCGTCGGATGGCATTCCAGGTTCAGGACTGCTCTCACTTGTCTAAGTGGCAGATGCTTAATGACTATATCCAGATTGCCAGATGCTCCAATATAGCCGTATAGCTACACTCATCATGTTGCAGATAATTATATTACCTCGAAAGATAATAATGTATATATACACCTGATACTGGATTGTTTCGTATCCCAGAGAAGAAGCAGGGGGGGAGGGGGGTGGTGGGGGTTATTGTCCGTGATTGTATAATTTTATTTGTCATGTCTTCTATTCTGTATGTCCTTTTGTTTCGATGTTCCAAAATGAAAATAAAAGTTTAAAAAAAAAAAGAATCAGCCCTATATGTCTGGGGTTGGTAACTTCCCACCCTAACGCCACCCCTGATCCTCACCTTTCCTGCTCCCGTCTTGTTTACCTGCACAATCGGCAAGGAAGCTAGACACTGGTGGGAGGGGGCACGAATAGCAGGGAAGAACGTTCATCCCCATTATTCATGCGACAGAATGGGACGTCCATCCCCACTATTCATGCAACAGAATAACCCCCAATATTGGTTTTTACTGTGCTGTAGATGGTAAGAACTGCCAAATGATCCGATATTGGTTGGAAGGCAATTACACTTCTGGCAGCCCATCTGTCCACCATAAAGCTGATGCCAGCTTCTCATTTTCCACTACCAGAGTAGAATAGTGTCATTGTTTCATTGATCATTGGCAGTTGGATGGTCAGTGTTCCAGATCCAATGAGGTGTAGTTTGGATACAGCAGTGATTGAAATTTTGCACTTCAACGATTCCATGGCGATGATTTCCTTTTGTCCGACATGGTGTCCTGTTCGCAAATTCCATTCATTGATGCAAATTTCCTGCTTTGGTGTCATAAATTTGATTCTTAGACAGGTAGCTCTCTTCTCACCAGCACCCTGTGTTCCCAATGCTGGCCCTTCGGTTGCCCTGGGTGTGGTTGTCATAAGCAAATGAGTTTATTCAAATTTTCATGTGGTTTCTTACCTACAGTAATTTCCCTGGTTTCCTTCTACTTTTTCAGCCGTGCTGGGGACCATCCTTGGCAGAGAATTAGAATGTAGGGTTAATACCAGGCATTTCAGTCTTGGTCCACGCCTAAGGCGCACGCCAAAGGGCCCTCTGGAGAAGCCCTCGGACATGGGCCTGGCAGGCACAGGTGCACCCCATTATGTTGACATTTAAAGAGAGTTCTGTTGTTGATGGGCTGCCTCTGCTCAGCTCATACAGCTGATTCTTGCTGGCTTACAATTGCAGTTCTGAGCCCCACTATGTTGACATTTAAAGAGAGCTCTATTGTTGTTTGGCTGCCTCAACTCAGCTCACACAGTTGATTCTTGCCTGCTTACAAACGCAATTCCGAGCCCCACTATGTTGAGAGCATGGCAGTAAATACACCTGCACTAATTGCTCAACTTGAAGTTAGTATGGGTGCACTGACTGCAAAGCATTCACCTACTCTTAGCCCCTAACCTGTCCACTTGCAACCATAATGTACCATGGACAGTAAGCGCCAAAATTCAGCTGTGCTGTTATGGCTCCATGCTGTTAATTCATGTCCCAGCATGTATTTAGCACATGCCAGAACCAGCGCTAATTGCTAACACCCTTTAATAAAGGGCTCCTAAATTTTGTTCCTTGGAATGAATTTATTTACTGCAGTTAAAATATATGCATTTTGAAAGTAAGCATATATTTTTAGACTACTGAAAATCTGCTTAGCCATATTCTGTTATTTTACTCCCTTGTAAAGAGTGTGCTGTTGAGTAAATTCATAGCAACCCTGCCCCTGTTTTTCTTAGGTAAGGTGTGACCACATAGTCCTTGATTTTACTCATGTAATTCCCATCTAAGCTTTTGAAATATTACCTGGGGAGTAGGTGCTGGAAGGGGGGACACAGCAGATCCGTGGCATTAGCAACCTTTAGGAAGGAAGGGGCTCATGTGGAGGAATTGGGGTATTGTTTGAAGACATCAGGGGAGACAGAACAATTACTTGCTCTGTCCTCCCCTGGTTCCCATCCTTTAGCCTGTGATCTCTGCATTGACAGGCACCATGGGAGTATTCATGCTATCTGCCAATGCTGGAATCATTGGTTAGCATGATAAGTGCTAGCCCTGCCTAGTATCTGTAGGGCTGGTACTGGTGACTCTCCCTGCAGGTACCATATAGGTTTTATGGCTATCATATGCCATCTTCACATATGCTGTGCAGTAGCTGCAAAATCACTTACCGCACTTTAGTAAAATGACCCATAGTGCCACTGAAAATTCTTATAGACCATACCAGCACTATTCAGATAGTTCCAGGAATGAGGGCAGAGGGTGGATGTTCCACCTAACTCAATGGATATTCAGCGATATTCAGCTGCTATCCATATAGCTTTGCCATTTAATTTAGGACATTCAGAAGGGGCTGTCCTAATTAAACTGCTTAACTATCTGTATAGCGGCAAACATTACCACTGTATATGCACATTCAGTGCCACCACTTGTACAGATAGTGGTGCTGTATATATGCTAAAGATTTAATGCCACAGCCGGTATTTAAAAAATGCTGACCATGGAGTTTACCTGATACTTTCTATGATGTGTTTGATTTTTGAAGATGTAACAAGTTGAACAGCATGCACTTAGAAGCTGATTCCATATTGGTGATGCAGAAAGTTAGGTAATAGTTATGGGCGTAAGTCCCTATTTTCAAAGACTTGCCTATGTGAATAGGAACTTATGCACATGTTTTGCCTGGGTGCTATTCTGCAAATATACATGTACTGTAAGTCCTCATCATGTGTGTTCTCTAATGGGCCATCACCAGAGGGAGACACTTGGACAGAGTGTAGATACAGCCTTTACTGATATGCATACATTATAAAAATCTATGACTTATATGCATCTAGGTTCCAGTGCATCCATACATCACAAGCATTTTATAACTTAAAGCACACATGTGCTTTACCTAATAAAAATAGGCCCAAACTTCATGGGCAGAGCCATAGATTGCTAGCCCAAGTAAATACAAAATTATCCTTTTAGTGTGACACAATGGCGTAGTTCTCCTTTCTTCAATATGTAGATATGGGCATGTCTGTGCGGGGATCTTGGTTTAAACAGTCATGGTAAAGTGTGACTCAGAAGTGTAACAGAGATGTGCGACTAGGTAGGCATAGGGACTGATGGGGGTTATGTTAGAAGCCCCATTCATGTTTTGGCCATCCAAAAACAGGAATACAGATGTCCGAAGCAAGGAGACGCCATAAAGCCATTTTAGAAAGTGTTTTTAAAGACATTCCTGGTGTAGGAACATCCAAGTCAGAATGAGGGGCATGGTGTAGGCATGAATGGGGCATTCCTAAGATCTTGGATATCCTCATTCGGTTTCAGAAACTCCCTGCATGTCTCAAGTCACATCAAATTTATACCTGCTCCAGGCATGAATAGGTATCAGAAAAGTGCTCATTTTGCCAGCCAAACATCTAGAGGATGTTGAGAAAGAGGTACCCTCATATTCCCTATATTTTCCATGTTGATAATGAATGCTGACAAGGAATGAGGGTTCTTGTTTTCATAATGCCACACCGATGGAAGTCCTCGTATGAAAATCAGCATGTGATAGACATCCCCACCTCAGGTTTTTTATATGGATGCTGGCACAGGGGTCCATATCAGAAACATCTATGTTTCTATAATCAGGCTGAAACATAGATTTCCCCTATGTTTTTCTGCACTCTTTGCTCTGGACATCCCAAATTTCAATTGGATGTTCTTTCTAAAATGTCACTTAATGTGTATGAGGTGCACATGTAAACATAAGAACAGAAGATATGCCATACTGGGTCAGACCAAGGGTCCATCAAGCCCAATATCCTGTTTCCAACAGTGACCAATCCAGGTCACAAGTACCTGGCAGGTTCCCAAAAGGTATACAGATTCAATACTGCTTGTCTAGTGAGTAAGCAGTGGATTTCCTCGTTCCTCTTTATGGACTTTTCCTCTAGGATCTTGTCCAAACTTCTTTTAAAGTCAGCTACGCTAACAGCTTTTACTATATCCTCCAGTAAAGAATACTAGAGTTTGATTATGCGTTGAGTGAAAAAATATTTTCTACAATTACCACAGTCTTAAATGTGCTACATTGTAGCTTCATTGCATGCCCCCTAGTCTTTCTGCTTTTTGAAGGAGTAAACAACTAATTTATATTTACCTGTTCTACTCCATTCATTATATCTCCCTTCAGCCATCTCTTTTCCAAGTTGAAGAGCCCTAACCTTTTAATCCTTTCCTCATAGGGATATCCTTCCATCCCCTTTACCATTTTGGTGACTCTTCTCTGTACCTTTTCTAATTCTGCTATATCCTTTTTAAGATATGGTGACCAGAATTGCACACAATATTCAAGGTGTGCAAACTAAATACACTGCAGGGAATTATGTGTCAAAAATAAATCAAAATAATACACCAAAATAATGCAACATATTAATTAGAACAGCATTTGTACTATTCCTAAAATATATGCGGGTACTTTGACACTTTGTTCCCAGTCAGTCCTAATCTCTCTGGTCCAGTGTCTTCCTATTGGTTATGGGGGTCATCAAGGAAAACAAATAAGGGGTTTGTAGATGCGTTGGGAACGTTTATGTGCCGAAAATGTATTGGATCGTATCTGAAACATTGCTGTCATGCACATCCATGGTGCTAGCACAGGGGATCTCAGAACATGCCCAGAAGGAGCGGAACAGGGACATGGTCAGCAATGGGGTCAGGAATGGCCTGTGTATATTTTCAGTGCTTCCTGCAGATATCCACGTTATTCCTGCGGAAACATGGCATAAGGCCAGTACTTAGAAAATATTCTGCGCTTCTCTGTAATGCATCCCAGATTGAAGAATGGTTGTGACAATTATGTTTTGAACTTGTGTGAATGCAGTCTGGAAAAACACAATATGCAGTTTTAAAGAACAGAAAGCAGAGGTGAAGGAATGTAGTAAAGTATAGAAATATTGTTAAACACCCTTACAGAAAATTAAGACGAGCAATAGTGTGTATTATGGCTATGCTGAAATGTGGTTTTTGCTAAAGGAACCAATCCAGGGGACCCTAACAATTCCCATGTTATGAAATATGTGACTGCTGATGTAGGGATAGTATGTGTATGAATAAGGAAAGGATTCTTGTTTTGGTGAGAAACAGCGATCATAGTTTTAGTCCTTGTACCCCATGCTATTATGTTATGTCATAGCTGTTATGTATAAGTTTAGGACATCTTTTTGGCAGAATTATGTTTTTGTGACTCAAAATGAGAGAGTATGTGTATGTGGTTTGAGGGGTGCACGAGAGGAATTGGTGTGCTCATCTGCAATTCAGGGGGACATGAAAGCCTGGCCAGTACCTGGACTGCAGTGTCACTATGTGCCAGACAAAATCAGAGAAGGTTCTCTATAGCTAAATGTCAAAACACATCCCTGTCAATAATAAGGGACCCTCAGAATAAGAGCATTCACCAGTGAAAACACCACTAATGCATGCCTATAATGCACATTTTTTGAGACTAATGATGTTGCAGTTGAGCATGTATTAGTGCTGTTTTCACTGCCAAATGCTCTTTTTCTGAGGGTCCCTTATTATTGACAGGGTTGTGTTTTGATATTTAGCTAAAGGGAACCTATTCAGATTCCTTCTAGATTATTTTTCATAGGTACTCTAATAAGATCATATATTGTTGGCAGTATGATAGAGGCAGCCATACATCCACTGTGCCAGGCAATGGGAGACATGACTGATGTTGGGCCAACATTCCCCAGATTGTTCCTTGAGGCCTACATTCTTCCCCAGTCCAAGATCTATGAGAGCTGCTAGAGTGCTGATATATCTGCAGGCTGGTTACTTGGTATGATGGCACAGTGATCTCCCCTCCCCTGCTCATACAGGTCTGACCAGGGAAGCAGTGATAGAAAGCAGACTGTGGGAAGTCAGACTGGGCTGCCCCACATATAGCAAATGTAAACAGACCAACATTTTTTATTCAACAGGTTTTTTTATACCTCTTTATCATTTTAGTCAAAGCAGTTTACATTGTAACTTAAACTTGGTAATACACATTAATCAGGGGCATTGATAACTTGGATTTTTCTGAGGCAATGGAGGGCTAAGTGACTTGTCCAAGGCCACAAGGAGTGTTCTTGGGACTCAAATCCCAGTCTCTTGGTTTCCAAGCCAGTTTTATTCCTCCAAGTGACATGTGCCACGGTGGGATAGATGTAGCTGCTGTAAGAAATGCCAGTACCCAGATGGGTGGGAATCAGATGCCATAGTCAGAAGACCCTACTACTACTACTACTACTACTACTACTACTTCTACTGCTACTACTACTACAAATCATTTGTATAGCACTACAAGGCATATGCAGCACTGCACAGACAAAAGAAAAGATGGTCCCTGCTCGGCAGAGCTTACAATCTAGTTAAGACAGATAACACAACAGCTGTGGACAGATACATCCAGGGGGAATAGTAAGGAAATACAAGGGAGATTAGGTGGATCAGATCCAAAAGCGGCAACAAAGAGGTGAGTGCTCAGCCTGGACTTGTGAAGGGCCAGAGAAAAAGCCTGATGTACAGACTCAGGTAGTTTGTGTCAAGCATAGGGAGCAGCAAGGTGAAAGGAGTGAAGTCTGGATTTGGCAGTAGAAGAGAAGGGCACAGATAGAAGCGATCTGCCAGAAGAATGGAGTTCCCGAGGAGGGATGTAGGGAGAGATAAGAGAGGAACGGTAGTACGGAGCAGCAGAAGGAGTGCACTTATAGATCAGAGGCATTAAAAACAGGCATGCATTTGTTGCTCAGCAAGATTATGCATCCTTTGGGGAACTGCAACGTTAGTTTGGGGTTTTGTGCACTTGGTAAGGGTCCATCTTTAGCAGTTTAAAATATGTTTGTAGAGATGACCAGGGATCACTGGGGCTTTTTCATAATGCCAAGTACCATTTGATGCAAGATATGTCCTGGCATTCATATTCATATTTACATTCTCTCATACCATATTAGGGTGCACTGGGATGACCTAGCACTTTTCAGGGCCTGAAGAGAACAGGCATATGGTCTAGGTTGCAGCAGCAGTCATTTCTCATTGGTATTTATGTCTAGTTTGCATAAACAAACTAATGTTAGTTTGAAGAGCAGCTTAGGAGATGCACATTTTACCGAGGATGTGTGATGTCTGTGGGTACATCCCAGAGATGGGCAGGATCCGAAATGTGCAACTTTTCAGAATATGGTTGATGTGGAGAATTTGGAGCTTTTGCCAGCCAGGGCTGAGATGGAAGATTGACAGGTCAGTGATTGACGGATTGGAGCAGGTAGGGATTTCCAGAGCAGAGGGGCGAAGAGGGAGAAGGCTCTGTGCCTGGTGAATTGGGAGATTTTGCCAGCCAGGGCTGGAATGACAAGAGTGCTTGCCATATTTGTTCTTCTGGCTCTGATATCAGGCATCCAATGCAGGAGATCTTCCAGGGAGGATGCAGAGAGATGATGAGGGATTTTGAATGTCATTAAAAGGGCTTTGTACTTGAGTCGATTGTTTATTGGAAGGCAATATAACTGCTAGGAGAGGTGATATGTGATCATATCTGGAAGCTCCGTAAATGGTTTGTGCAGTGGTATTCAAGGCCATTTGTAAAGGATGGAGAGCATAGCCAGGTAAGCCATGTAGGATGATGTTAGCATAATTGAAGAGAGGCATGATGAGAGCTTGGAAGACAGTGCAAAAGTTGGTAGGTTCCAATAAGGGTCCAAGCTGATGGTATTTTGAGATAGACAGCCTTTGTGATATTACTTATATGGGATTCCATATTCAGGTATCAATTAAGCAAGAGGCTGTGACAGACTGTATCGAAAGTTGAGGCAATATCCAAGAAGATCAGGATGAATCCCTATTTCGGTTTATTCAAATTTATGATCATATTATCAAGTAGGGAGGTAAGCAAGGTCTCAACACCTTGATGTTGACGGAAACCATGCTGCTGTGGATACAAAGGAGTGCAAGTATCAATGTGGTTTTGAATTTGTTGTTGTGCTATCTTCTCCATTATCTTGGCCAGGAAGGGAAGACTAGATATGGGATGATAGGAGTTCGGGTCCAGAGGATCTAACTTGGAATTTTTTAGAAGTGGTTTGATGGTAGCAGCTTTCAGAGGTGTTGGAACAAGACCCTTGTTGAAGGAAAGGTGAACAATTCTGGAGATATGAGGACTTAATTTAGAACAAGTGGACTTGATCCAGTGGGACAGGCATGGATCCGCAGGTGAGGTGGTGGAGCTAAGTCCTTTTATTATGTTTTCAATTTGTTCTGTGGAGTATGGGTAGAAAGAATTTAGAGCAGGGATATTGGTGCTTTCAGTCGAAGGGCTTTCTGTGCAGGGATCTCCAGAATGATTGATGATCAGTTTGGTTTTATTATGAAAGTGGATAGCAAGGTCCTGCGGGTGAAGCACATTTTCTGTTTGATGTATCAGTGCGTCCTTAGGGAGGGACTGGATTAAATGAAAGAGCTTGTGGGCCTATTGAGGGAGCGCATAAGGATTTTAGTGTGGTATTCCTTCCTTCTTGTCATAATAGTAATGTGATGATCTTGTAAGGCCTTCAATTTCCCTGTCGTGGGGAAGCCTGGAATTGCTCCATTTTTTCTCCAGTTTCCTGAGACTCAGTAGGGAGTTGCATAGGTCAGCTGTAAACCTTATAGCAGAATGTGATCTTTTAGAAGAGTGCCTGTGCTGGGAGAATAGAGCAGCCTGGTTTAGGGTTGAGTGTATAATATCATCTAAATTAGAGGTGCAGGGATTAAGATTAGGCAATGTTTCAGCAAGGAATTCACCTTTATTGAATGGTTTGAAGCAACGAGCTGGCAGTAATGCAGTATTAATAGATGAATAAAAATCTGGGTTGGCAGCTGGAATGTGGAATATGATGGTTTTGTGGTCTGACTACAGCACTGGAAAAATTTGTGGCTGGACAGCGTTGTTTGGGTCCATATATGTGGGAGGGTGCAAAGATAAGGTCCAATGTGTTTCCTCTAGAGTGGTAGGGGCAGATATTAGTTGATCATAATTAAGAGCAGACATTGCATCAAGAAAAGCTGTATTGTTCTTCTTTGATAAAACAGGGAGATTGAAGTCTCCCAGGATCCAGAGTGGTCTAGTCTTCAGTGAGTGATTACAGACTAAATCCAGGGCTATGGAGAGGTCATCTGCACTGATGGAGGGAGCATGATAGAAAAGCACTATTGCTAACTGCTTATTAGCAAGTAAGATGGTTTCGAAAGTGGTAGAGTTGTGGGAGGTGAGGTATTGGAATTGTAGGTCAGATCTAGCCATTATGAGGGTGCCACAACCTCTTCTGTTAGTTCTTGGACAGTTGAAAATATCATAATATGGGAGCTTAAGTTGATTGGTAAGAACTACATTGGCATCTGTTAGCCATGATTCAGTAATGAAGATTATGTCTAGATTATGATTATCAACATAGTCCCCAATAATTGGCCATTTATTCCAGATAGATCTTGCATTTATAAGCATACACTTCAGGACTTTTTCTTCTGTGGACTTCTGAGTGTGGGATTTTCCAGGGGGCTGGCATACGATGTGAATGAGATGTTGGTGCCTTGACAGACGTGATGGTCTCAGCGAGTTGAAAACATCTTCTTGTCTGTTTTGACCATAGCCATGTGGAAATTAGGCCTTGCTGGTGAGAAAAGGATCCGGCAGGTATGATGGATAGGGCCAGGCAATACAGAAAGATAATGTAGGGAATTAAAACTGGCATTGTGATAGAAGGGTAGATATTACTTGCAGGAAAAGTAGAGCTGATGATGGTACTCCTCAGACTAGACAAGGCTAGGAGGGGAGAGAGGAGACTGAGTGGCTAGCAGGGACAAGTACAGTAATGGATATATTTCAGTGTAAGAATAAGAAACTTGCTGAAACTTTTTGCAGTTAACTACGTCGCAGAAGATGGAAAGCAGCGATAAATGTAAGCAGGAATGTAATAAATGGCTACAATGCAATAAGGGAGAGTTACAATGTAACAACTGAATATGTTATAATAACATATAAAGTCCTTGTCACTGCTATACAATGTGAGCCAAGGTTTCAATGGAAAAGACAGAGTTAAGGTATAGATTGTTAAAATTTGAATGGATACTGTATGTAATTGCAATAAGGATTAACGCAGAGAACATCAAGTGTAAACTTACAATATGGTGGTTAGTAGAGTTGGTCCATAGTTGGGAGGGTAAATATCATAGAAAAGCTGGTTGTGCAGCACTATTGCTTCCGTTTCTTATTCGCCTTCGTTCCACGCCTAAGGGCCATGCCACGGCCGCGCCGGGAGGTGCTCCTTTTTTGAATAGTTGCTGGTGGGCCCTGATTGGCCTTCTGTTAGAGAGTGGGAGGGGTTATAGCATCCAGTTGTCTTTGGGATGCCGATCGGGGCTCAGGAAGCAGATGCGGAATTAGGTTCAAACAGTGCCTGCTCTTAATTTAGACATATATTTTATTTATTTATTTATTTGTGTGCTTTTTTATACTGCCCCTTCCAGAGATCAGAAGCGGTTTACAGAGAACATGTTAAAAATTAACATTAACATTACATGGAACATTAACAGTGTAAAATTTGTTACATAGGAAACTAAAAATAGAAATTGTAAACGTATTAACTACAGTCAAACCTCGGTTTTCATTTGCCCCGGTTTTCATACGCTTCGGTTTTCAACGTCTTTTCTGACTGAGATTTTGTCCCGGTTTTCATGCATTGCTTCGGTTTTCAACGTCTTTTGACTGAGATTTTGTCCCGGTAGCAGGGAAGAAAAGCTGTCAACGTAAGCAGGAGATGTTGAATGAATGTGGGAGGCAGTTCTTTCTCTTGCAGGTTACGTCTGAAGCTATATCATTAAGATTTTCTGCCATTCTGAAGCATTTTGCAGATAATGTAAAGGTATTTTAATGGACTGAATTCAATGTGATTCCGAAGAGAGCTGGGCACAGCAGCTTGTCAGGGGTGGCTAAGGCCAGATGTTAACATACTGTACTGTACTTAGCTTGCTTTCAGTGATGTTAAATGTTCATTTATCCATTTCATTAGTCATTTATATTTATTTCTCATTGTTTTCTGTATGTAAAAATATAGTTATTCTCTATAAAATGTATTTTTTGTGAATATTTTTGGGTGTCTGGAACGGATTAATTGGATTTACATTATTTCTTATGGGAAATATTGCTTCAGTTTTCATACGTTTCGGTTTTAGTCAGACTTTTTCGAACGGATTAATCATGAAAACCGAGGTTTGACTGTATTTACATTGGTTGAGAGAGATTAATCATACTGATGTATGTAATTCAATGACAGCCATGGAGATTATCTGCATTAACATGTCCACGGGCCAGGCGTGCATGTTTTGGAATTGGGTTCCATATGAACAGGGGTGTTTAGCAGCACTGTAACAGAAATTCTGTGATTGCTGGCAACCCTAAAATACTTTGCCTATCAGTTTTTTTTCTTAGGTTGCCAAATAGCCACCAGATTTCTATATCTACTGGCCTTTAATTTATTGTTGAGTTACCAAACATATTTGGAATATATATTACCTGTATTAGCTGTACCAAAACCTATTAATGTAAACCCAGTATCAGGCATATTGAGAAGTAATACAAAAATTACAGAAATCACTCAGGACCTATAGAACAATTCTATCATACCATAAGAGCTCTAACTTCCAAGGGTCATATAACAAGGGCCTACCTAGGAAAAGACAGCACAGTAAACATTGCAGTGGACAGTAGACTATTAATACACCTATTGGGAAAACTAAACAAGCCAAGTTACTACAGATTGATTCTACACTGTCCTTCAGTGCTAACTAAATGCCTGACCTCTTTTACCAATGCAGAATACCAAAAGACCCTCAGCAAGTACAGAATAAATAACCATAAGCTAAAAACAGAAAAACTATGTAGACAAAAATTAAACTGAAACTCAAAGAAACTGGACTCTGCATGCAGTGCAACACCAGAGAGATAGAAATAATGAAGCATTTCCCCCTGCACTGTATAAGATATAAAGATAGCAGATGTAAGTTTCAAAAACTGAGAATCCAATCACTAAATTCAAAATAATATTCTTTTTTCTCTTTGTTGTTTGGCTGTATTATTTTTCTGATCATGTTAGTTACAGTCTCTGGTTTCTTCTTTCTTTTATCTTCTCTTAACTCTCTTTCTGAGGTCTCTTGTTCATTTGTCATTTTTCTCTCTCCTACCATCTTTTTCACTTCCACCCCTATATCCACCTCTGACATTGATTTTTTTTCCTTTCATCTTTCTTCCATTTTCTGCCTATCCACCCATATTCTATTCCTTCTTATTATTTAGTCTTCAATCTCCTTCTTTTTGCTACTTCTACCTTAGGTTTCCATCTCTTTTCCTTTCCCTGGTGCTTCCTCCCCGCTTCCTTATTCTCCAGTCTTTCACTAATTCTCCCTTGTTTCTCCCCCTTTCTAGCCAGCATCTCCTCTCTCTCTTTCACTCTCTTTCTCCCCTTCTATCTAGCATTTCCCTTCTTTCTACACCCATTTCTAGCACTCCTGTCTCCCTATCCCACTCCCCGTGTGTCCAGTGTCTTCCTAGCTTCTGTCTCCTTATTCTACCCTGCACATAGCATCTACCCTCTGTCTTCCTACTACCCCCCCATGTCCAGCATATCTCCCTGCTCTCCCCCATGTTCATAATCACCCCAGTCCCTACTATCCCCATGTCCAACATCTCCCTTGTCTATCTCTCACCTGTGCTTTCATCCTTCTTTTCCCCATTCCCAAGTCATCATATCCCTCTGTCACCATACTCCCTCTCCTGTATTCACCCCCAAACAAGAAAGCAACATATCCCCTTTCTTTCCCCCTCTCTGATCAGGCATCTCCTGTTGCTTTTCTCCACCCCAATCTAGTTTACGGTTTAATAAAGGACTTGATAAACCACCTTTCATTACATCAAAGTGGTGTACAATAAAATCAATCAAACATTAAAAGAAATAGAAGGAAACACCATAGCATAGAGAGGGCAAGATAGTGAGGCAAAAATAGAGGGGTCAGGCAAGGAGGGGAGGGAAGGAGCAGAATCCTGGAGGCTTAAGAATAGAACTAAATATTCATCAACTAGAATCTTGAGGAGTGGTAGGGGCAGATCAAATGCAAGCTGGAATAAATAAGTCTTGAAAGACTAGAAAAGGGAACTGTTACTTCTGGAGAGAGATCTGCAATTGTGAGTATATATTTCTGGGAATTTTCTGAAAGGAATTCTTTCCATTAAAGCTATTTAATTTGTGAACCCACTATTTTTTGTTAAATCACTCAGGGCCTAGTAGCAGCAGTTTAAGTTTAAATTTAAAACACAAAAGAGAACTTTCTGGTTACATTAAATACGCAGCAGAGAGCTTGTAGTTTTAATTTAATAGTCACTCAGGGCCTAGCATCAGCAAAGTACTTTTAGTTTAAATTTAAAAAACACAGAAGAGAGCTTTCTGGTTAAATTTGTAACCCAGCAGAGAGCTTGTAGTTTAAATTTCATAATAAGTTAAAGCCTAGCAGCAGCAAAGAGCTATAATTTAAATCAAATAAGAATATAGCTTACCTCATCAGCACAGGACAGGGTACTGTGTAGCAGCCCTCTTTTATTTATTTATTTATTTATTTAACAACTTTTATATACCGCACTATTCATAATCAGCGCGGTTTACATAGAACAAGAAAACATCAGACAAGATACAATTATCTGTTTTTTGTTTACATATAACAGGAACAATAACTTGGGTAACCGGGGTAATTATTTACAACAAATAATAGTCAGTGTAACTATTTACATTTGGAAGACATATTGTATAAAAAAGAACCTTGTTAATATGAGAGAGAGGTGTGAAGTGTTGTTGGGATAGCAGAGGTTACGTGGAAAGAACGTGATTGTTGCTATTTGAGTGTGCCTGTGTTACTATGTTCTCTGGGAAATATTTGATGAAAAGGTGATGTTTCAAGGCCTTCTTGAACTGGAAGAGATCAGCGATGGCCCTAATGTGTGGTGGGAGGGTGTTCCAAAGTTTTGGAGCGCATAAACTGAAGGATCGGTTTACTGTTGTGGAGTTGTATCTTAAGGACTCTTTTGGTACCATTAGCATGTTTAATTCCGTGGTTCTTCTTAGCCTGTTGGTAGGGATTGGTTGGATCATCTCTGATAATGATGAGGGAGCGAGTCCTTTGTGAGCTTTAAAGGCCAGGAGCAGAGTCTTGAAGGTGATTCTCGCTTGGATAGGGAGCCAATGTAGTTGTTTCAGGAGAGGTGTTACATGTTCTCTTTTAGGTACCCCGAAAAGCACTCTTGCTGCACTGTTTAAGGCTAGTTGAAGCAGGTTTAGGGTAGATTGAGGGAGCCCTTGTAATATAGAGTTTGCAAAGTCAACATGGGGAATAATTAGAGCCTGGTAGACCGTACGGAAATTATCTGGATCAATCAGTTGTCGGAGGTGTCTGAGGGAGCGAATCTTGAAATACACTGCCCTTACTGTGTTGGCTATGTGGGAATTCATATCCAGATTCTGATCCAGAGTCACTCCAAGGTATCGGATGTGGGATTATACTTGCAACTTGGAATCTTGAACCTCAAGGAATGTGGGTGGTGTGAACTTAGAGTTCCTTGAGATAAAAAGAACTTCCGTTTTTTTGTGCTGGATTCTGAGATTTTGAGTCAGTAGCTAATTTGAGATGGCGTTAAAACAGTTGGTTATGGGGGTGAGGATCATATTATCTATGCAGAATGGCATATATAGTAACATGTCATCAGCATAGATCATACAGTTGACATTGAAGGACCTGATAATGTTGCATATAGGTTGCATGTATATGTTAAATAGTAGTGATGATAGAGAGGAACCTTGCGGGACTCCTTGTCCTTGGTGAAATGGATCTGATGTTTCACCATTTCAGCAAACATGCTGCCATCTCTCTGAGAGGTATGAGTTGCACCATTCGAGAGCATTTCCACAAAGGCCCTTCTCTCTTAGGCGGATAATGAGAAGATCATGACAGACCGAATCAAAAGCAGCCGCAATATCTAAAAAGATGAGAACAAAACCCTGTTTGATGTTATCGATACCAGAGTTTAGGCTGTTGAGGAGTGAAGTGAGGAGTGTCTCGACCCCGTGCGATTCTCTGAAACCATGTTGACAGGTATCCAAAGGCGCTTCAGTGTCAATATGGTCTTGTAGTTGTCTGTAGGCTATTTTTTCAATTATTTTTGCAAGAGTGGGTATGCTGGAAATGGGTCGGTAAGAGTCTGTTTTTTGTGGATCTAACTTGAGGTTTTTCAGTAGAGGTCTGATAGATGTCTGTTTGAGGGCAGCAGGGAATGAGCCGGTGTCAAATGATAGCCTTATGATAAGTGTTATTTCCCTCCCTTCCTCCCCTGGGATAATCGTAGCTTTATAGGTACTTACACATCTTAAAAGACAGGAGGTGCTCTCAGGTGAAGCTCATTACCCAAATCAGTCATACACTAAGGACCTGAGATCAATTAAGCTTCAGGTGAACAAAGTATATTAAACGTATTAGGTACAGTTTTATTGGTATAAATATCCATAGCAACCCTTAATAAGTAAAAATCATAAAGATCTAAACAAAAACTAAAAACTACGATGCAGACAGCAGTCCAGCAGCGAAATGGGGGCTTTCCAGTCTTTTGCATTGAGTGTCACATGTATGATTTTCTCCCAGTTGGTGAGAGGTCTTACATGTGCACTAGGTGAAAGGAGCTCTTTGTTCTCAGGGAACAAGTCCGTTCTCTAGAGGCTAGAGTAGCAGACTTGGAAAACATAAGAAAGACAGAGAGGTACATAGACGAGACCTACAGGGATATAGTCCTGAAGTCCCACCTCCAGTCTGGCAGAATCCCTGTTGCCATGGAGGAGAGAGGTCACGTGACAGGGGAGCATCACCCTGGTGTGGCAGGACGTGATCCTGTAACTAGGACCTGTCCTCCAGGTGAAGTAAAACCCTCTCGCACTGAGGAAGTTTCTCCAGGGCCATGTGCCCATGAGGGAAGGGTTAGGACAGCCGTTATAGTTGGTGATTCAATCATTAGGCATGTAGATAGCTGGGTGGCTGGTGGACGTGAGGATCGCCTGGTAACATGCTTGCCTGGTGCGAAGGTAGTGGACCTCACGCGCCACCTAGATAAGGTCTTAGATAGTGCTGGGTAGGAGTCTGCTGTCTTGGTACATGTCGGTACCAATGACATAGAAAAATGTGGTAGGGAGGTTATGGAGGCTACACTTAGGCTTTTAGGTAGGAAGTTGAAATCCAGAACTTCCAGGGTAGCTTTCTCCGACATGCTTCCCGTTCCACGTGCAGGGCCCAAAAGGAAGGCAGAGCTCCGGAGTCTCAATGCGTGGATGAGACAATGGTGCAGAGATGAGGGGTTTGGATTTGTTAGGAAATGGGGAACATTCTGCGGAAAGGAGGGGCTCTTCTGAAGGGATGGGCTTCACCTTAACCGGGATGAAACCAGGCTGCTGGCATTAACCTTTAAAAAGGTGTTAGAGCAGCTTTTAAACTAGATAATAGGGGAAAGCCGACAGTCGCCCAAGAGCGGATGGTTCGAAAAAATGTATCTTTGAAGGATACTACCAAAAGCAGAGAGGTTCCAAAAAAGAGTAAAGTAGCCCAAATGCCCTGGAGTATGGAGAAGACAGAGCTTAAAGATCCCAAATTACCCATGTCTACCAACAGCCAAATTAATGTGAATAAAATACAGTCTCTAAAATGCTTGTATGCAAATGCTAGAAATCTAAAAAATAAGATGGGAGAGTTAGAATATATAGCACTAAATGAGAGGTTAGATATGATTGGAATATCAGAGACATGGTGGAAGGAGGACAACCAGTGGGACACTGTGATACCTGGGTACAAACTATATCGTAATGATAGAGCTGATCAAATTGGAGGAGGGATTGCGCTCTATGTTAGAGAGGGCATTGAGTCAGAAAGGATTAAAGTTTTGCAGGAAACAAAATTTGCTGTAGAATCTCTATGGATTGAAATTCCATGTAAAAAGGGGAAGGCGATGGCAGTGGGGGTGTACTATCGACCGCCTGGCCAGAATGACCAAATGGATGATGAAATGCTCAAAGAAATTAAGGAAGCTAACAAATGTTACAGCGTGGTAATAATAATGGGTGATTTCAATTACCCCGGTATCGACTGGGTCAGTGTCACGGCAGGACATGCTAGGGAGATAAAGTTCCTAGATGAAATAAATGACTGCTTCTTGGAGCAGCTGGTTCATGAACCGACCAGAGGGGAAGCCATATTAGACCTAGTCCTTAGTGGAACACCAGATCTAGTGCAAGAGATAAAGGTATTGGGACCACTTGGCAATAGTGATCATAGCATGATCGCCTTTGATTTAATTAGTGGAGGAGGGATAATAAGGAAATCCACAGTACTACCTTTTAACTTTCGAAAGGGAGACTATGATAAAATGAGGAAAATAGTTAAGAAAAAACTAAAAGGAGCAGTGGCAAAGGTTAAAGACTTACATCAAGCTTGGGTGTTGTTGAAAAATACTATCTTGGAAGCCCAGACCAGCTGTATTCCCCGCTTTAAGAAATGTGGAAGGAAGTCCAAAAAACTACCAGCATGGTTTAAAGGTGAGGTCAGAGAGGCTGTTGTTGCCAAAAAAGCATCTTTCAGGAAATGGAAAAAAGAGCCAAACGACGAAACCTGGAAACAGCACAAGCACTGGCAGGTCAAATGCAAGGCATTGATAAAGCAGACAAAGGGAGAATTTGAGAAGAAGCTTGCTGCGGAAGCAAAATCGCGAAATAAAGATTTTTTCAAGTACATTCATAGCAAAAAACCTGTGAGAGAGTCAGTTGGTCCATTAGATGATAGAAGAGTTAAAGGGGCACTAAGAGGTGACAAGGCGATAGCGGAGAGACTGAATGAATTCTTTGCTTCGGTCTTTACTGAGGAAGATGTAGGAATGTTACCCATGACTGAAGTGGTATTTAAAGGTGCGGAAGAATTGAAGGAAATATCGATACATCGGGAAGATGTATTACAACTATTAGATAAACTGAAGAGTAGCAAATCACCTGGGCCGGATGGTATACATCCAAGGGTGTTGAAAGAACTGAAATATGAGATTGCAGACCTGCTATTAGTAATCTGTGAACTATGATTAAAATCATCTCTAATACCTGAAGATTGGAGGATCGCCAATGTAACACCAATTTTTAAAAAGGGTTCCAGGGGTGATCCGGGAAACTACAGACCGGTGAGCCTCACGTCAGTACCGGGAAAAATGTTAGAAACCATCATAAAGAATAAAATTACTCAGCATGTAGATAGTCATGGCCTAATGGGAGACAGCCAACATGGCTTTAGACAAGGAAAATCTTGTCTTACTAATCTGTTATGTTTTTTTGAAAGTGTGAATAAACAGGTGGACAAAGGTGAGTCGGTTGATATAGTGTATCTAGACTTTCAGAAAGCCTTTGACAAGGTCCCTCATCAGAGACTTTTGGCAAAACTAAAGAGTCATGGGATAGGAGGCAGTGTACTACTGTGGATCAGGAACTGGTTAAAAAATAGAAAGCAGAGGGTTCGGCTAAATGGCCAATTTTCCCAATGGAGAAAGGTGAATAGTGGTGTACCCCAGGGATCTGTGCTGGGTCCGCTGCTTTTTGACATATTCATAAATGACCTGGAAAGAGGAATAACGAGTGAGGTTATCAAATTTGCAGATGACACAAAACTATTTAAAGTTGTTAAAACCCAAGTGGATAGTGGAAAATTGCAAGAGGATCTTGATAAATTGGAAGACTGGGCATCAAAATGGCAGATGAAATGTAATGTAGACAAGTGCAAAGTTATGCACCTAGGGAAGAACAACCCAAACTATGGTTACACAATGCAAAGTTCCACATTAGGAACCACCACCCAGGAAAAAGATTTAGGCATCATTGTGGATAACATGTTAAAACCCCCGGCCCAGTGTGCAGCGGCAGCCAAGACAGCAAATAGAATGCTAGGTATCATAAGGAAAGGAATGGAAAATAAAACAAAAGATATTATAATGCCTCTATACCGTTCCATGGTGAGACCGCACCTTGAATACTGTGTGCAATTTTGGTCGCCGTATCTTAAAAAGTATATAGCGTTATTAGAAAAGGTTCAGAGAAGAGCCACCAAAATGGTAAAGGGGATGGAAGGATACTCCTATGAAGAAAGGCTAAAAAGGTTAGGGCTCTTTAAACTGGAAAAGAGACGGCTGAGGGGAGATACGATAGAAGTCTATAAATTAATGAACGGAGTGGAACGGGTAAACGTAGATCGATTGTTTACGTTATCAGAATATAGAAAGACTAGGGGACATACAATGAAGCTACAGGGTAAACTATTTAAAACTAATAAAAGAAAATATTTTTTCACTCAACGTGTAATCAAACTCTGGAATTTGTTACCGGAGGATGTAGTAAAGGCTGTTAGTGTAGCTGGGTTTAAAAAAGGTTTGGACAAGTTCCTGGAGGAAAGGTCCATAAACCATTATTAAGAAGGGACCCAGGATATCAATGCTTGACCCAGTACAAGCATTGCGGAACCTGTGTCTTTTGGGGAAACTGCTAGGTACGTATGACCTAGATTGGCCACTGTTGGAAACAGGATACTGGGCTTGATGGACCTTGGTCTGACCCAGAATGGCATATCTTATGTAAGTCTTAAGGGACGCCTTAAAGTTGGGGAGAGAAGATTCAAGATGGGGTTCTGTATGGAAGGAGTTCCAAAGGAAGGGACCAAGGAAGAAAAATGCTGAGTGCCGGGTACTTTCGAGATGGGCTTGTGTAAGCAAAGGCAGATTGAGGTGATTCACGTGAATGGATATAAGAAACTAGATGGCACATATGGAATCAGATGAGAGGACAAATTATCAGGGGAACCAAAATGCAAGGTTTTATGAATGATGGTAAGTAATTTATACTGTGTACAGTGTGATAATGGAAACCAATGGGATCTAATAAGGAGCAGGGTGACATGACCGTATCTGGTGGCATGGTGCAGAAGACGGATAGCAGTATTTTGTACAGGCTGAAGGCGCTTTATTTGGTAATGGGGAAGACAGAAGTAAATTACATTACAGCAATCGAGACTTGAAATTACTAGAGTAAGAAAAGGAGTAATGATGGAAGAGGAAGGAAGAAAGGATTAAATTGAACGTATCTGGCATAGATAATAAAAAGACCACTTCATAACAGCAATAGTATATTCCTTCCCTCCATCCCTATTGTCTCCCCCTACCCAAACAGCAAGGGGCTGTTCAGTATGCTGTATATCCATGCTGCTGATGGCTCTGCATTCCAACCCCTATGATGTAAACTTCTTATTTCTGAGGACCCACAGAGCCATCAGCAGGATACCTTGTAACTGCCCTCTTTAATAGGACTTATCTCCCTCCCTCCCTCCCCAGCACCCACCCACCCCTGGGGTAATTGTAGTTTTATAGGTACTTGCACATCTTAGAGGAAAAGGGCTGCTCTCAGGTGCAGCTCTTAATCCAAATCAGTCATACACAGAGGACCTGAGATTAATTAAGCTTCAGGTACACAGGGTGTATTAGGGGTATTAGATACACTTTTATTAGTATAAGCATCTACACCAATCCTTATTATATACCGAATTTAAAAGACCTAAACACAAGCTTTAAACTAAGATGCAGACAGAGGTCCAGCAACAAGATGGGGGTTCTCCAGTCTTTTGCATTGAGTGTCACATGTATGATTTTCTCCCAGTTGGTGAGAGGTCCTACATATGCACTAAGTGCAGGGAGCTCTTTGCTCTCAGGGAACGAGTCCGTTCTCTAGAGGCTAGAGGAGCAGACCTGGAAGACATAAGAAAGACAGAGAAGTGCATGGATGAGACCTACAGGGATATAGTCCTGAAGTCCCACCTCCAGTCTGGCAGCATCCCTGTTGCCATGGAGGAGAGAGGTCACGTGACAGGAGAGCATCACCCTGGTGTGGCAGGAAGTGATCCTGTAACTAGGACCTGTCCTCCAGGTGATGTAAAACCCTCTCACACCGAGGACGTTTCTCCAGGGCCATGTCCCCATGAGGGGAGGGTCAGGACAGCTGTTATAGTTGGTGATTCAATCATTAGGAATGTAGATAGCTGGGTGGCTGGTGGACGTGAGGATCGCCTGGTAACATGCCTGCCTGGTGCGAAGGTAGCAGATCTCACGCACCGCCTAGATAGGATCATAGATAGTGCTGGGGGGGAGTCTGCTGTCTTGGTACATGTTGGTACCAATGACATAGGAAAATGTGGTAGGGAAGTTCTGGAGGCTAAATTTAAGCTTTTAGGTAGGAAGTTGAAATCCAGAACTTCCAGGATAGCGTTCTCCGAAATGCTTCCTGTTCCACGTGCAGGACCCAAAAGACAGGCAGAGCTCCGGAGTCTCAATGCGTGGAAGAGACAATGGTGCAAGGATGAGGGTTTTGGATTTGTTAGGAACTGGGGAACATTCTGGGGAAAGGGGGAGCTCTTCCGAAGGGATGGGCTTCACCTTAATCAGGATGGGACCAGACTGCTGGCATTAACCTTTAAAAAAGAGATAGAGAAGCTTTTAAACTAGAAAATAGGGGAAAGCCGACAGTCACCCAGGAGCGCATGGTTCGGATAAAGGTATCCTTGAAGGATACTACCAAAAGCAGTGAGGTTCCAAAAGGGAGTATAGTAGCCCAAATGCCCTTGAGTAAGGAGCAGACAGAGCATAAGGATTCCCAACTACCCATGCCTACCAATAGCCAGATTAATATTAATAAAATACAGTCTCTAAAATGCTTGTATGCCAATGCTAGAAGTCTAAACAATAAGATGGGAGAATTAGAATATATAGCACTAAATGAGAGGTTAGATATGATTGCACTCTCAGAGACATGGTGGAAGGAGGATAACCAGTGGGACACTGTGATACCTGGATACAAACTATATCGTAATGATAGAGCTAAACAAATTGGTGGAGGGGTTGCGCTCTATGTTAGAGAGGGCATTGAGTCAGAAAGGATTAAAGTTTTGCAGGGAACAAAATTTGCTGTAGAATCTCTATGGATTGAAATTCCATTTATGAAGGGGAAGGTGATGGCAGTGGGAGTATACTATCGACCACCTGGCCAGAATGAACAAATGGATGATGAAATGCTCAAAGAAATCAAGGAAGCTAACAAAAGCCACAACAGAGTAGTAATAATGGGTGATTTCAATTACCCCGTTATCGACTGGGACAGTGTCACAGCAGGACAAGCTAAAGAGATAAAGTTTCTAGATGAAATAAATGACTGCTTCTTGGAGCAGCTGATTCATGAACCGACCAGAGGGGAAGCCATACTGGACCTAGTCCTTAGTGGAACACCAGATCTGGTGCAAGAAATAAGGGTGTTGGGACCACTTGGCAATAGTGATCATAGTATGATCATGTTTGATTTAATCAGTGGAGGACAGATAGTAAAGGAATCCACAGTACTACCTTTTAACTTTCAAAAGGGAGACTATGATAGAATGAGGAATATAGTTCGGAAAAAACTAAAAGGAGCGGTTCCAAAGGTTAAAGACTTACAGCAAGCTTGGGTGTTATTTAAAAATACTATCCTCGAAGCCCAGACCAGCTGTATTCCACGCATTAAGAAAAGTGGAAGAAAGTCCAAAAAACTGCCAGCATGGTTTAAAGGTGAGGTCAGAGAGGCTGTTGCTGCCAAAAGAGCAACCTTCAGGAAATGGAAAAAAGAGCCAAATGATGAAAACTGGAAACAGCACAAGCACTGGCAAGTTAAATGCAAAGCATTGATAAGGCAGGCAAAGCGGGAATTTGAGAAGAAACTTGCTACGGAAGCAAAAACACGAAATAAAGACTTTTTCAAGTACATTCGTAGCAAAAGGCCTGTGAGAGAGTCAATTGGACCATTAGATGATAGAGGCGTAAAAGGGGCAGTAAGAGGAGACAAGGCTATAGCAGAGAGACTGAATGAATTCTTTGCTTCGGTCTTTACTGAGGAAGATGTAGGGATGTTACCCAAGACTGAAGTGGTATTTAAAGGTGATACTGCAGAGGAATTGAGAGAAATATCGCTACACCGGGAAGATATATTACAACTATTTGATAAACTGAATAGTAGCAAATCACCTGGACCGGATGGTATACATCCCAGAGTGTTGAAAGAACTGAAATATGAGATTGCAGACCTGTTATTGGTAATCTGTGAACTTTCATTAAAATCATCTGTAATACCTGAAGATTGGAGGGTCGCCAACGTAACACCAATTTTTAAAAAGGGTTCCAGGGGTGACCCGGGAAATTACAGACCGGTGAGCCTGACGTCAGTACCAGGGAAAATGGTAGAAACCATCATAAAGAACAAAATTACACAGCATGTAGATAGTCATGGCCTAATGGGAGACAGCCAACATGGCTTTAGACAAGGAAGATCTTGTCTTACTAATCTGATCTGTTTTTTTGAAGGTGTGCATAAACAGGTAGACAAAGGTGAGTCGGTTGATATAGTGTATCTGGACTTTCAGAAAGCTTTTGACAAGGTCCCCCATCAGAGACTTTTGGCGAAGCTAAAAAGTCATGGGATAGGAGGCAGTGTACTATTGTGGATCGGGAACTGGTTAAAAGATAGAAAGCAGAGGGTAGGGCTAAATGGCCAATATTCCCAATGGAAAAAGGTGAATAGCGGAGTACCCCAGGGATCTGTACTGGGTCCGCTACTTTTTGACATATTCATAAATGACCTGGAAAAGGGAATAACTAGTGAGGTTATCAAATTTGCAGATGACACAAAACTGTTTAAAGTTGTTAAAACCCAAGAGGATTGTGGAAAACTGCAGGAGGATCTGGATAAATTGGAAGACTGGGCATCCAAATGGCAGATGAAATTTAATGTGGACAAGTACAAAGTTATGCACCTAGGAAAGAACAACCCACACTATAGTTACACGATGCAAGGCTCCACATTAGAAACCACCACCCAGGAAAAAGATTTAGGAGTCATCGTGGATAACATGTTAAAACCCTCCGCCCAGTGTGCAGCGGCGGCCAAGAAAGCAAATAGAATGCTAGGTATCATAAGGAAAGGGATGGAGAATAAAACAAAGGATATTATAATGCCTCTGTATCGCTCCATGGTACGACCGCACCTTGAATATTGTGTGCAATTCTGGTCACCGTATCTTAAAAAGGACATAGAGTTATTAGAAAAAGTACAGAGAAGAGCCACCAAATTGGTGAAGGGGATGGAAGGCTACTCCTATGAAGAGAGGCTAAAAAGGTTAGGGCTCTTTAACCTAGAAAAGAGACGGCTGAGGGGAGATATGATAGAGGTGTATAAATTAATGAATGGAGTGGAACGGATAAACGTGGATCAATTGTTTACGCTATCAGAATATAGAAGGACTAGGGGACATGTAATGAAGCTACAGGGTAAACTATTTAAGACAAATAGGAGAAAATATTTCTTCACTCAACGTGTAATCAAACTCTGGAATCTGTTACCGGAGGATGTAGTAAGGGCTGTTAGTATAGCTGGGTTTAAAAAAGGTTTGGACAAGTTCCTGGAGGAAAGGTCCATAAACCACTATTAAAAAGGGACCCAGGATATCAATGCTTGGCCTAGTACAAGCACTGCAGAACCTGTGTCTTTTGGGGAAACTGCTAGGTACGTATGACCTAGATTGGCCACTGTTGGAAACAGGATACTGGGCTTGATGGACCTCGGTCTGACCCAGTATGGCATTTCTTATGTTCTTATGAAGATACAGAATATCAAAAGGCCCTGTGCTTTTTATTTATTTTTATTTATTTATCATGTTTTTTATTTTTGCCACTCGTAAGTCAAGAGAAACACTAGGGGTGGAAGATGGTATGGAGGTGTGAATGAAGATGCTGACCTGGATGTTTGGGTACCTTTTTGTCCCAAATACAAGTCAAATTATCAGATGGGGTTAATAAGCAGTGCTGTCTGACAGTTTGACTCACAGCTGGGAAGGTTGTGGTTTGAACTGTCTATGGGCACTTGTGACCTGGATTAGCCACTGTCAGAGACAGAATGCTGGGTTTCATGGATGTTTCATCTAACTCCATATGGCACATTTTATGTTCAGACTGTTACATTAAAAGGGAAATGTTCCTGGGGCATGTTTAGGTCTAGGAGCAAAGTTCATGTACATATTTGCATCTTCACACCTACATGTGTATTTTTCAAGCAAAATTTTAAGAGCACAATGCAGCTGCAGTGACCAGATGTACTTTGGTTCAGAGAACTGAGATTAGACAGTAGCTTGATAATAGTGTCATCTGCAGAAGGTCCTTGACTGAGCCCCTGAGCAACCAAAGGATCCAGTAGGAAACCTGTACGCGTTAGGCTCTGCTGTTGAATTTATCTTGCAGCTACCGCTGGTTTTCCTTCAACTCTGCTGCAGTCACTGTATGTATGATGGAGATTGTAACCATGAAATGGACTTTTCCTATATGAAAAATGCTGAGGGAGTGAGCAGGGCTTGGAGTTAGCTATAGGATTGTTCCAAATACAGTTATATCTGAACTTTTGGCTAAACAGCGGGACCAGAAAGGAAGCGTCAATGCCATTTCACCAGTCAAATAAAAAAAATATCCATCAAGCTGAATCTTTCCATAAAAATGATAGACATGCTTCTCCAAAGTAGGACTGTACCTTATTCTTTTTTTTTTCCCTATAAAAGTAAGAAACAAATATCACAGAGAAGACAAGAAAAAGTCAATGACTCCAGAGCTAATCTGAGTACGTTTGCTTAGGAAGACACCATATTGGACTATTATAAAGCTTGTTCGAGAATTTGTTTTCATCATTTCTAAAAAGACAATTCCTTGAATATTTATTTATTTATTTTTATTTTATTTACATTCTCATATACCACGCTATTCTGCATCAGTTTGGTTTACATTGAACAAACTGAAATTACATTGAACAGGGCATTATAAATTGGAGATAACTATTTTACAGGGAATATGGGCTATGGAGGGTTAAGTGGCTTGCCCAAGACCACAAGGAGCACCTGTGGGACTAGAAACCCCAGTCCTTCCGGCCCAAGGTTGCTGTCCTCTAGTGGGATTTGAACCCCCGACCTTCTGGCCTGAAGTACCATGCCCCAACCACTAGGCACCAATAGATTTGAGAGAAACAATCAGGGTGAATATCCATTAGATGCATACCCCATAACTGTACTTTTCTTTAGAATTTCTAATTTAAATTGCTATGTTCAGATCTGCTCTGTGGGGTTGGAAGGCTACTTTTCCTTTTATATGCTGTGTCCCTTCAGTGTTCCTCCAGCTTGCAAATATTATGGCACCTTTTGTGTGTAGTGCTCTGTTTTCACCCTAATATTTTATACTGCCTTGCTGTTAACATTAAGGGGCCATTTCTTAACATTTATTGCATGGTAATGCCATTATCACACATTATCTACCACAGGGCCCTTTGCATAAAATGGGTCCTGAGGAAGATCATAAATGATAATTAAATTACCATATGATAGCCATTATAAATGATCCAATAAACATTAAGTGGCATGTTTATTAAAGCACAATAAATGGATTAGTTCAGGATTTAATGCATGTTAACTGTCAGCTCAGACCCAGGTTAATATCATACACCATAACCAGACAAAATTCCCACACTGACCGCTTGGTGTGGGGTGGGGTGGGGTGAAAACATGGTGGGTTAGGGGTGGAGATAGGGTATGACCAGCAATGTTCCTGCCGAGTCGTCCAGCAGATAGTATACCATAGGTCAGAGGTTCCCAACTCCAGTCCTGGAGGGCCAAACACCATTCAGGTTTTCAGGCTGTCCCTAATAAATATGCATGAGATGCATTTGCATGTTCAAATGTACTCATGCATATTCATTAGGGACAGCCTGAAAACCTGAATGGTGTTTGGCCCTCCAGGATTGGAGTTGGGAACCTCTGCCGTAGGTGCAACTGAGCTGTCGATGAATTTAATGTGGGTCCATGTGATAGGCTGGTGCCTAGTACACTACTTGCAGGGCACTGGCTGACCATGCCCTGACAGCACACATCCTTTGCATTTTCTGCACCCTACGTTTTACACATAATGCATAGTAAGTACAAAAGCTTACCACATTTTTGTAAATGTCCCCCTAAACATTATGTAAGACTGAGGTATTCCAGTCTGGATTGACCTTTCTTTTCCCATGCTATAGTCTTACGAAATTTTGCAGTGAGGATGAAATCACTGTTACCATTTCCATCATATGCTTTTTAAAAGATGTAATTGTGTCTTTATACATGCATACCCACATACTGTATGTACATGCATCTAAACTGAAGCTCGATGAAATGAGCATAACATTCCAGTTCTTTAATATCACTTGGATTGTGAACCTTTATTCCTATACATGCCATTTAACAGATATATCTCTCACTGTAGTTATGGGAAAATTCCTTTCAAATTTATGTGCTTATAATCTTCCAAGTTGCAGAGCAAAATGAAACTAAATATTTTTTTCACTCTCTATAGTTGCTTTGCTTTCCCAGAGCTAGCTACAAATAATGTAGACAGCCGAAAAGTCATAACATTTGCTGTTCAGATACCGTATTTAATAAATCATGCCACTATCCTGATCTGCTTTATTACAGTTTTTATGTGGTAGTCTTCTGGGTGATGGAATTGTCATCAGGAAGAGTTGCTACATGTTCAGTCTAGTTGTTATATTCTATTAAAGATATATTTTCCACTCTAATGCTTCATGTAGTTTTTACCTAAGGGTCAATTTTTAAAAAGCAGAAGGGATCACTTTATAAGCAACTTGAACATGTAGAACAGAGTTTTAAATGTTCAAGTAGGTGCTTCTAAAATTGCCCATGGGTATGCATGCATAAAAATAGGCAATCAGAAAACATACGACAGCCAGTGAATGTACTGTATAATGCCACTATCCATATATTTTCAATCACTATGGGGGTCATTTTAGAAGCCCTATTCATAAATTTCACCTCTGAAAATGGGCACTAAGACATGCAAAACTTGTGTTTCCTTACCATTCCCTTAGACATGTCCTAGTCCTCAACTATTGTATTTCCTGTCTTGACTAGACTGTAAGCTCTGGTGAGCAGGGACTGTGTCTTACATTTATATAGCCTTGCAGAGCTATACAAATGATCAGTAGTAGTAGATTAGAGACATCCCGAGGGCCAGTTTAGAAGCTGGATATATGCAAGGTGTGATCAAAAAGTATCAAGACTTGTTGTGTAGCTATATAACAATACATCGTACCATGATGCTATTAAGTGACCTAGTTATGTGCTCTGCATGTGCAGCGTGTAGCATGGCTGCAGCACACCTGTACTTTTTAAAAAAAAAATTATTTAACTTTTCATCCAACAATACAAATAATCAAAACATATAACAGAACATACAACCAAAGAATTATTGCTCCTCCCTACCACCCCACCACCCCCACCCTTCCGTCCACCAGCAAAAAAAAAGGACATGCTAATGTCAAAATGCTCATATTACAATTCACTTTGGTAAAGTGGTTTACAGACACTAGGCAACTAACATTTAGCCTCATCCCCAAACTCTATTAAAGCTTTCCATTTACTTCTACTATGAGGGGATTGCAGCCAACCCTTATGGGGCATTAGTTCAAATTTACTGTATGTACAAACTTGATTCCACCATGCTTGCTAATGAAGGTCTGCAATTTCCTTCCAGTTCCGTATCTGATAGCATATAGCAATGCCCAACAGAAAGTCTAGCAGGAAAGCATCATTGCTATTCCTTAAAGAGACGCGCGAGACTGAGCGGAAAACTAAGAATTCCCATGTAAGGGGGACTCTTAAGACCCAAAACCATTTGGACAGTCTCTCACACCTTCATCCAATAAGTTTGGGCACTAGGACAATCATAGACTACGTGTCTGAAAGTGCCAATATCCATTTGGCAAATCCAACACTTATTGTTTGAAGTCTTATCCCACCTATTGACTCGCACTGGGGTAACATAGGTCCTATGGTCAAAAAAGAATAACGTTTGAGTAATGGAGGCAGATTTAGTAACCCTTATATGGGTAGACCAGAATTTCTCCCAACCCTTTTGTGACAAAACAATATCAGTATCTCTCACCCATGCACTCCCTAGACTGACTGAACATCCAGGGCTGGCTTGTTTTAATTCTTTATACAGGGAGGAGGCCTTCCCCCTAACCTCCTGCACTTGCTTAATTATGGTACTCAACTTCCCTTCAGCCTTCAGCTGCTGGACATCTCCTAGGGTTCTCACAACGCAATGCTTCAATTGAACCCATTGAAAGTAAGCCGAGCCCGGAAGATGGAATTCCAGTTGTATTATATCAAAGCTTTTCCACTTATCATTTTCTAACAACTGTCCAACAGTCCAGATGTTCCTACTGTACCAGGATTTCCAAGCAAAGGTTTTGTGCTGTATCTTAAAGAGTGGATTATACCACAGGGGCAGACACACAGAAACCTCCTTCCCTGGGTTACTGACTTGCATTAATTTCTGGAAAGCCCTTTGTGTGTCAATGATCATTTGTGGTCTCAAACATGTGCCACCGAATACCATACCTGGGATTAGATGCAATGGGAAAGGGGCCACAATTTTCTCCTCCAGACGTAACCAGACCGGGCTTTGCTCATTCAACTGTTCCGACCATCTAACCCCTTGCTTCATCAAAAATGCACTATGATAGAGGTGGAAGTCTGGGAAGTTTACCCCCCCCCCCCCATTCTCCTTATTAGCCTTGAGCTTTTTAAGTGCAATTCTAGGAGGTTTATTATTCCACAGAAAGAGAGTTAAAAGTTTCTCCATCTGTTGCCTGCGCAGGGAGATACAATGGCAGCATTTCTAGAATATAATTTATTTTGGGGACTATTGCCATTTTGATTGTCTCCAGCCACCCCCACCACGATAACGCCAAAGGAGACCATTTAGCAGTCATTGACTGTATAGTAGATAGTAAAGATTTAACATTAAAATGGACCATTTCCTCAAGGGGGTGGCAGTTATGGACTCCTAGGTATTTCACCAGTTTTGGGTCCCAAACAAAGGGAAATTTTGACAGCTCATCCTTAAAAATGCAAGAATTGAGGGGAAAGCTACAGATTTAGACCAGTTGATCTTGTATCCCGAAAGCTCCGAGTACAGCTCGATCTGGTCTAAAATATAGCCAATCGACTCCGGGGTAGTAAATAAAAGAAGATCATCAGCGTAAACTGACAGTTTGATTTCTTTGCCCATCATATTAAAACCATTATTCTGAGGGTTTTGTCACAATAAGAGGGCTAAAGGTTCAAGAGCAATGTTAAACAGCATTGGGGTAGCGGGCATCCCTGTCGAGATCCACGGCCCAGCAGGAGTTCACGAGATTGAGTATTATTCACACAAATACTTGCTAATGGCCGGGCGTACAATACTTTAATTAAGTTGATAAAGCCTGCTCCAAAGCCAAACCATCTAAGGATGGAAAACAGAAACCCCCATTCCAACTGATCAAAAGCCTTTTCGGCATCCAGCGACAATCCTACCAACGGGCCCTCCAGATTCTCCGCCCCAGCCAACACGTGACAGAAGAGTATAGCATTATCCGCGGTCGACCTACCCTCTACAAAACCACATTGATTTGGATGGACCAGGGAGAGGACCACCTTTGCCAGGCGATGTGCTAAGACAGTCGCATAAATCTTATAATCTACGTTCAGTAATGAAATTGGACGGTAATTGCTTACCAACTGTGGATCCCTCCCTTCCTTTTCAATCACTACTATATTTGCTGAGGCAAAAGAGCCTACTTGGGGGCTTTCTTCCAACAATGCTTGATAGTATTGCTGCAAAAACGGTCCCAAATCCTTAGCAAAGGCTTTAAAAAATTCTGAAGGTAAGCCATCTGGGCCAGTGGCTTTCCCTGTCACTAGGGAGTCAATTGCCCTCTGTATCTCCACTAAAGAGATCGGCTTATCTAACAGGGCAGATGCCTCTGGTTCTACCATCGGCCTTTGAATCTTGTCTAACAATTGTGAGAAAGCTTCCTGCTAGCATTCCGCCTCCGAAGTATATAACTGTGCAAAAAAGGATCTGAAAGATTCTGCAATCTCAGAATCCCCAACCAACAGCTCTGAGCCTCTCTGATCTCGAATGGCGGCAATTCTCTCAAGGCACTTGCAAGAAGCCCGCCGGCTTTATTACCTTCTCCATAGTAAGTGCCTTCCTGGGCTTTAACATTCTGCGAGGCCTCCGACGTTAGGATTTGATTATATCTAAACCACAGCCTTTGCAACCACAATAGTATACATGGGTCTGACCGTTTAGTCAATACACGCTCTCCATCCCTTATTTGCACCTCCAGCACTTTCAATTGCTTTTTGCACTGCTTAGCCTGCTCTATACTAAAACTGGTTATAACAGCTCTCAAAGAGGCTTTTAAGCCCTCCCATCTAGCCCACCCTTTAGTCAGATGTGGTGAGTTAAAGTAAAAATATTCCCCAATGGCCTTCTGTATCTTTAAACGGAAATCCCCATTATCCAACAATGCTCTACTGAAGAACCACCTTGCAGTTGAGGAACCCAAACCAATATCCTGTATCAGCACTGACACAGCGGCATGATCCGAAACATGAGTCGCGTGAATCTCTGCTGCGACCATATTTGGGGTCAAAGAATTAGATATCAGAATATAATCAATTCTCGATAGAGACTGGTGGGGGGGGGGGGAGAAAAAAAAGCAAATTCCAAGTCTCCTGGATGAAACATTCGCCATGCATCTACTAGTCCCATCTCCCCCATCATGGAGGTGAGGACCCCTCTGAGCTTTAGAGGGCCCTAGAGTTCTAGGAGGCTTCCTGTCCACAAGGGCATCCAGTACTAGATTAAAATCCCCAACCAGGGAGAGGAGAGACGGTCCTGCTGGGGAAAGCGAGATCAGCTGTGATCGCTGAGTGAGAGCGTCTGACGTCATCATCCTGCCCTATAATAGTCTGGGCTGAACCGCGGGACTGTAGAGAGGAGAGACGGTCCTGCTGGGGAAAGCGAGATCAGCTGCGATCGCTGAGTGAGAGCGTCTGATGTCATCATCCTGCCCTATAATAGTCTGGGCTGAACAGCAGGACTGTGGAGAGGAGAGACGGTCCTGCTGGGGAAAGCGAGATCAGCTTCGATCGCTGAGTGAGAGCGTCTGACGTCATCATCCTGCCCTATAATAGTCTGGGCTGAACCGCGGGACTGTGGAGAGGAGAGACGGTCCTGCTGGGGAAAGCGAGATCAGCTGCGATCGCTGAGTGAGAGCGTCTGACGTCATCATCCTGCCCTATAATAGTCTGGGCTGAACCGCAGGACTGTGGAGAGGAGAGACGGTCCTGCTGGGGAAAGCGAGATCAGCTGCGATCGCTGAGTGAGAGCGTCTGACGTCATCATCCTGCCCTATAATAGTCTGGGCTGAACAGCAGGACTGTGGAGAGGAGAGACGGTCCTGCTGGGGAAAGCGAGATGAGCTGCGATCGCTGAGTGAGAGCGTCTGACGTCATCATCCTGCCCTATAATAGTCTGGGCTGAACCGCGGGACTGTGGAGAGGAGAGACGGTCCTGCTGGGAAAAGCGAGATCAGCTGCGATCGCTGAGTGAGAGCGTCTGACGTCATCATCCTGCCCTATAATAGTCTGGGCTGAACCGCGGGACTGTGGAGAGGAGAGACGGTCCTGCTGGGGAAAGCGAGATCAGCTGCGATCACTGAGTGAGAGCGTCTGACGTCATCATCCTGCCCTATAATAGTCTGGGCTGAACCGCGGGACTGTGGAGAGGAGAGACGGTCCTGCTGGGGAAAGCGAGATCAGCTGCGATCGCTGAATGAGAGCGTCTGACGTCATCATCCTGCCCTATAATAGTCTGGGCTGAACCGCGGGACGCGGTCGCGGCCGCGTCTTTGGGCGCGACCGAAGGGGCGTGACCAAAGGGGCAGGTCACGCCCCTTTGGAGCCCCTTCGGAGATTTTCGGAGAGTTTCAGAGGGGTGTGGAGGTGTGGATTTTAATATTCTTCAATGGGGAAACGTCGTAAGAAGAGCTTTCCAGCTGTGTCGACTATGAAGGCCCCAAAAAGCGAGGGCCCTATGGATAAACATCTAGTCAGGCGAACCCTGGAAGGTGGGAGTATGGAGTCGTCTGCTGCTGTGAGTACCTCCTCGTTGTCCACCTCTTCTCCGATTGGGGGTGTTACCCTACCCCACTTGCCACAGAATCTCGGCGGGATTGTAGACGGAGGTGAGAAGGGAGTTTCCCCTCAGGCCTCCGACCTGGGGTCTGGCTTAGTTTTGGGAGATACTATCCCTAGTGTTAAATTATTGCCGTTACCTAAAGTTGTTCAGGTATCTTCAGCGAAGGGAGGATTGGAAATTTCCTTGATCCCTCCTTCGGATGTATCGCTTAAAGATATTTGGACTATTGTGACTCGGACTGAAGCAAGTCTGACTGGAACTTTGGGACAAATTGAAGAGTTCACAAAAGATGCTGTTGCTAAGTTTATAGATTATGATGAGCAATTAGGTGTGGTTGGGGAACGCCTGGGGCAATTAGAAACTAAAGTAAATACTGTTAGAGCTATTTCTGTAGCCTCTGTAACGGATAGCTTGTATGTTCGTAGACAGTTGGAAAATTTTGAGAATTTAATGAGGTCGAAGAACTTGCAGTGTTTAAATTTTCCTATCACGCACTACTTGTCTCCACTTATTCTCTTTTATAAGTATCTGAAAGAGGTGTTGCTTTTTGAGCAACCTGAAATCTTTAAAATTGCAAATATTTACTATATACCTAAATTTAAAAAAAGATGTCTAGTGAGAGAGATGATGTGGTAGGAGCTCAGGTGGCCTCTCCCCCTAGTTTAGAACTTTCTGATTTTTTGGAATCCTCTTCGGATAATATAACCACTCGCGCTACGCTGGTGGTTACTTTTTATTCCGAGATGGATAAGAATTCTGTTATGAAAACGTATTTCTCTAAGAAACATGCTATTTTTTGTGGTTTTAGGGTTACTCTTTTCCCGGACGTCTCAAAATCAACCCAGATGCTCCGGAAGGCCTTTCTGGGGTTGAAGGACCGTACACTTGCATTGGGAGCTACTTTTTTCCTTAAGTCCCCATGCAAGTGTATAGTTGGACATGCTGGGAAAAGTTATGGTTTTATGGAATCTGACCAGTTATTGGCCTATCTTAAAGCCCAGGAATCCCAGTCTAAGTGAAAAGTTAGTATTTAGGGTTTAGAATCGATTTATCTCCTTTCCCTGGATAATTATTTTCCTATATTGTTTTTCATTTGATATGGCCTGTGTCTCTTTTCTCCCATGATGTGGACTTGTAGTTGCAGATATGTGTTATGTTGGGCCTTAGGGTCTCATGTTTTCCTTTTTGTTTTTCTGATATTACCTGTATTGTTCAATTATGTACAATTTAAAAATGCTCAATAAAAAAAAATAATAAAATTCCCCACCCAGCACTTTTGGAATTGAGGGATCTGCCTGTATTTCCTCCGCTAACATTCAAAAGAAATCTGGGCAGTCCTTGTTAGGAGCATATATGTTCATTAAAATTAACTCCAGAGCTCCCACTTTAATACGAACTTTGGTCCATCTGCCTTCCTGATCTGCTCTCGTTTGAATCACGGTTAAGTTGAGAGACTTCCGGGCTAGAATGGCCACCCCATTATGTTTACCCCTCGCTGAGGAGAAAGCTAATAATATAAAGGGCTTAATGTTTAACTTCAGCGGCTCCTTCTCGCTGAGATGAGTCTCCTGCAACATTAAAATGTCTCCTTTTTCCTGCTTACCATATAAAAGAATTTTCCTCCGTTTTATGGGATTGTTTATAAGTTTTACATTTAAGGAGAGAATTTTAATAGGTGCCATATTTCAACATCAATTAGTGCTCTTTACTCTCTCCACCAAGTTGTTCTCAAATTTATTTGCAATTAGACCCTTCATAGACATCGCCCAATCATTCTTTGCCCACCCTGCAAACCTTACCCTTAACATTATCCATACATTGTACCATTTCATATTGCTCACTTTAACAATAACTAGCCACCAGTAAATAAAGAGCACATACCCATACCTGGCGGATCTTAGGGTGGAGAGAAAACCTAAAGACCAACCAGGTGAACCCAAAGCAAGCAGAACAGGTGCAGAGGAGCCTTCCTATAAGCTCTTAACTGATTGTGCTACCCAAAACAAACTTATCTAAACACATAGAAAAGACAATCTTAGTCTCAGCTTCTATGACAGAGTACAAAGTCTCATCCTCCACCTTGCGTGCCACTCCATCTCCGTTCCTGTGCTCTCGAACACAGACCCAAGGACCATATAAGAAGGCCACTCTCTATTGGTCTCACCGCATCAGTTCCTGCTCTTTCTCATCAATAAAAGCATGTAAACTATCAGGATCCTCGAAAGTCCTTGTATGATTATGAATCGTAATTCTTATTCTCGCCGGGTGGAACAGCCCGAATCTCGCTTGCAGCCGTTGCAATCTAGGCCTCATTTCTAAGAACCTTTTCCTCTTTTCCACAGTGCTCTTAGCGAAATCAGGAAAAAACATCAATTTATGACCCTCAAATTCTACAGGAGATCGAGCACAAGCCACCTCCATGATTCTGAGTACCTGTTGATGTCGCAAAACTTTGAGGCTTATCAGCAGGGGCCTTTTGCTGCCTGGCAAGACTTGTGAAGGGATCCGATGCACTCTCTCTATCTCGAAAGGCATATCTAAGGCAAGCTTTAGCGTTGTAGGTATCAATCTGTGCAGAAAAGCAAAAATATCTTTCCCTTCAGGGACCCCAACAATTCTAATAATATTCCTGCGGGATCAGTTATTGTTTTCTTCCAGCTCTTTCTGCAGTTGTTTAATTTGTTTGGCCTGTTTGGCCAATGCCTTCATCCTTTCCTCGTGCACCATCACTTTCTGTTCCGTCTGCTCCTGGCGCATATTAAGATTCTCCATACTGCTCTTTAGCCTACCAATATCCTCCTGCACAGTAGAGAGCGACTCACTGTTTGCGGTCACAATTTCTTTAATTGCACACACCTCTACCAACAGCTCTTGGATAGCCTCGGGGTATTCCCGTGCAGCCACCATTTTCTGCGGTGACGGAGGCTTCGTCTTAGATCTCTTCACGCTCGTGTTCTGGCTCGAGGTAAAATCCAAATGGGCCAATTTGGATCCAGACATCCCGCTGTTTCGTTGATGTTTAATGTACTCTGACTTCCTCCTCCAAAGTTAGCACAATCACCGGATTATATGTTAGGCCCCTCCGGAGCTCCACGCTACACAGCCGTCCTGCTTTGCTCCAGGCTCGGCCCCATACCTGTACTTTTTTTAATCATGTGATGTTTGTATCATATAAAAACAGTTCATCAGATTTATAATGAATGAAAGAATTGAGCAGCAAATTTGCATTAAATTCTGCCAGAAATTTGGAGATTCGTGTAAAGAGAATTATGGCAAGTTACAGCAAGTGTATGGCGATGAATGCATAAGTTGTGCTCAAGTTTATGACTGATACAAATGTTTCCTAAGGGCTGCCAAAGTATTGACAGTGATGAACATTCTGGAAGGCCATCAATAAGCAGGAAAGAAGACAATGTTGAAACACTGTGTGTCGCAATACGCTCAAATCATTGACTATCAGGGAACTTGCTGAGGACATGGACATCGGGTATGGGTCATACAGTCCATTCTTACTGTCGATTTAGGAATGAGATGTGTGTCTGCAAAATTTGTGCTGAAACTCCTGTCCCCTGACCAAAAAGAAGATCAACTGTTTGCAGCCAGAGAGTTGTTGGAATGTGTTGAAAATGACTCAGATTTCATCAAAAAGATTATTACTGATGATGAATCATGGGTTTATGGTTATAACTCGGAAATTAAGGCTCAATCCTCACAATGGAAAACTCTAAACTCTCCCAGATTCAAGAAAGCCATCAGGTGAGGAGCAACATCAAGGTCATGCTCACGGATTTCTTTGATTACCAGGATATTATTCATCATGAGTATGCTCCAAAAGGCCAAGCCATCAATGAGTATTATGTCCAAGTTCTGACTCGTTTGAGAGATGCAGTTCATTGTAAGAAGTCAGAGTTGCACAGGAATGATGAATAGTTGCTTCATCACTTTAGTGCCCTAGCTCACATATCACATCTTGTCCAGCAGTTCTTGGCCAAACACCAAATCAAGCAAGTCCATCAGCCTCCATACTCACTTGATCTCACACCCTGTGACATTTCCTGTTTCCAAAACTGAAATTACCACTTAAAGGAAGGAGATTTGATGACTTGGAGACCATTAAGTAAAATTCGACACATCAGCTTAACAGTATAATAAAAGAGGCATTTCAAAATTGTTTCCAGCAGTGACAGGAATGCTGGAGAAAACGTGTTTTATCAGAAGTGGACTACTTTGAAGGAGACTGAGTATAATAGCTGTCAGTATTGTACTTCCTGTGTTATTGTACAAGTCTCAATTCTTTTTGAATGCATCCTGTAAACATCCACAGCCCGAGAATGTCCTTGTAGAACGAGGGTTTGATGGAAGCGTGGCCTGGGCAGAAATAAGAACATAAGAACATAAGATATGCCATACTGGGTCAGACCGAGGTCCATCAAGCCCAGTATCCTGTTTCCAACAGTGGCCAATCTAGGTCATACGTACCTAGCAGTATCCCCAAAAGACACAGGTTCCACAATGCTTGTACTGGGTCAAGCATTGATTATCCTGGGTCCCTTTTTAATAATGGTTTATGGACCTTTTCTCCAGGAACTTGTCCAAACTTTTTTTAAACCCAGCTACACTAACAGCTCTTACTACATCCTCCGGTAACAAATTCCAGAGTTTGATTACACGTTGAGTGAAAAAATATTTTCTCTTATTTGTCTTAAATAGTTTACCCTGTAGCTTCATTACATATCCCCTAGTCATTCTATATTCTGATAGCGTAAACCATCGATCTACGTTTACCCGTTCCACTCCAATCATTAATTTATAGACCTCTATCATATCTCACCTCAGCTGTCTCTTTCCCAGGTTGAAGAGCCCTAACCTTTGTAGCCTCTCTTCATAGGAGTAGTCTTCCATCCCCTTTACCATTTTGGTGGCTCTTCTCTGTACTTTTTCTAATAACGCTATATCCTTTTTAAGATACGGCGACCAGAATTGCACACAGTATTCAAGGTGCGGTCATACCATGGAACAATACAGAGGCATTATAATATCCTTTGTTTTGTTCTCCATTCTTTCCTTATGATACCTAGCATTATATTTGCTTTCTTGGCCGCCGCTGCACACTGGGCGGAGGGTTTTAACATGTAATCCATGATGACTCCTAAATCTTTTTCCTGGGTAGTGGTTCCCAATGTGGAACCTTGCATCGTGTAACCATAGTGTGGGTTGTTCTTTCCTAGGTGCATAACTTTGCACTTATCCACATTAAATTTCATCTGCCATTTAGATGCCCAGTCTTCCAATTTATCCAGTTCCTCCTGCAGTTTTCCACAGTCCTCTTGGGTTTTAACAACTTTGAACAGTTTTGTATCGTCTGCAAATTTGATAACCTCACTAGTTATTCCCTTTTCTATGTCATTTATGAATATGTCAAAAAGTAGTGGACCCAGTACAGATCCATGGGGTACTCCACTATTCACCTTTTTCCATTGGAAATATTGGCCATTTAGCCCTACCCTCTGCTTTCTATCTTTTAACCAGTTCCCGATCCACAATAGTACACTGCCTCCTATCCCATGACTTTTTAGTTTTGCCAAAAGTCTCTGATGAGGGACCTTGTCAAAGGCTTTCTGAAAGTCCAGATACACTATATCAACCGACTCACTTTTGTCTACCTGTTTATTCACACCTTCGAAAAAACATATCAGATTAGTAAGACAAGATCTTCCTTGTCTAAAGCCATGTTGGCTGTCTCCCATTAGGCCATGACTATCTACATGCTCTGTAATTTTGTTCTTTATGATGGTTTCTACCATTTTCCCCGGTACTGACGTCAGGCTCACCGGTCTGTAATTTCCCGGGTCACCCCTGGGACCCTTTTTAAAAATTGTCGTTACATTGGCGACCCTCCAATCTTCAGGTATTACAGATGATTTTAATGAAAATTCACAGATTACCAATAGCAGGTCTGCAATCTCATATTTCAGTTCTTTCAACACTCTTGGATATATACCATCCATTCCAGGTGATTTGCTACTATTCAGTTTATCAAATAGTAATACATCTTCCCGGTGTAGTGATATTTCTCTCAATTCCTCTGCAGTATCACCTTTAAATACCACATCAGTCTTGGGTTACATCCCTATATCTTCCTCAGTAAAGACCGAAACAAAGAATTCATTCAGTCTCTCCGCTATAGCCTTGTCTCCTCTTACTGCCCCTTTTACCCCTCTATCATCTAACGGTCCAATTGATTCTCTCACAGACCTTTTGCTACGAATGTACTTGAAAAAGTCTTTATTTCATGTTTTTGCTTCCGTAGCAAGTTCCTTCTCAAATTCTCGCTTTGCCTGCCTTATCAATGCTTTGCATTTAACTTGCCAGTGTTTGTGCTGTTTCCAGTTTTCGTCGTTTGGCTCTTTTTTCCATTTCCTGTAAGATGCTTTTTTGGCAGCAACAGCCTCTCTGACCTCACCTTTAAATCATGCTGGCAGTTTTTTGGACTTTCTTCCACTTTTCTTAATGCGTGGAATATAGCTGGTCTGGGCTTCGAGGATAGTATTTTTAAATAACACCCAAGCTTGCTGTAAGTCTTTAACCTTTGCAACCGCTCCCTTTCGTTTTTTCTTAACTATATTCCTCATTTTATCATAGTCTCCTTTTTGAAAGTTAAAAGGTAGTACTGTGGATTTCTTTACTATCCCTCCTCCACTAATTAAATCAAACACGATCATGCTATGATCACTATTGCCAAGTGGTCCCAACACCCTTATTTCTTGCACCAGATCTGGTGTTCCACTAAGGACTTTGTCCAGTATTGCTTCCCCTCTGGTTGGTTCATGAACCAGCTGCTCCAAGAAGCAGTCATTTATTTCATCTAGAAACTTTATCTCCCTAGCATGTTCTGCTGTGACACTGACCCAGTCGATACCGGGGTAATTGAAATCACCCATTATTACTACTCTGCTGTGACTTTTGTTAGCTTCCTTGATTTCTTTGAGCATTTCATCATCCATTTGTTCATTCTGGCCAGGCGGTCGATAGTACACCCCCACTGCCATCACCTTCCCCTTCATACATGGAATTTCAATCCATAGAGATTCTACAGCAAATTTTGTTTCCTGCAAAACTTTAATCCTTTCTGACTCAATGCCCTCTCTAACATAGAGCGCAACACCTCCACCAATTTGATCAGTTCTATCATTACAATATAGTTTGTATCCAGGTATCACAGTGTCCCACTGGTTATCCTCCTTCCACCATGTCTCTGAGATTGCAATCATATCTAACCTCTCATTTAGTGCTATATATTCTAACTCTCCTATCTTATTGTTTAGACTTCTATCATTTGCATACAAGCAAATGCTAGAAGTCTTACGGTGCAATTTCAGAATCACATAAGCATCTCCAGTTTTGGTTGATGAGACATCCATGCCTATGCTTGCTCCTGACCACAAATAAGGTGAAAAGAAAGTGCTCATTTCATGAATGCAATGCTGCTGGAGGGAAGTTCAATATGTGCTTTCATTACCACAGTTATTATTTCCTGCACTACATGGACATTCATTTTTAGGGTAAAATCAAAACTATTTCAGAAGGCACTTATATGTCCTTCTATTCACTGCTACTCTCCCCCAGATTTTTGGATGTTCTGCTCTGAATGTCCCAGATTCTTCCTAGATGTCCTTTTTAAAAGCCACTTTAAATGGATATGGAGTCATTCTGTCCCATTGGGACATCCATCCCCGCTATTCGTCCCCCTGCCAGCCCCATAAATATCCTCCCCATACGGACAGTGGGTTTGTACAGGACTAGATGGGGAGGTCTAGATGGGGGCGGAAGGGAGCATTCCAGAAGAAGAGCGAGGGCAGGGCATGGGCAGGCCGTGATTCTGGACATACAGGGCCGATTCACAGGTTAGTCCTGTACATCCAGGGCTTTGAATCTAGACGGGGACTTATTCTACCTCAAAGGTGGAAGAAGTCCCCCTAGATGGAGGGGATCACGGTGTGGGTTCCAGGGAAACAGGTGAGGGGTTCAGGGAGTTCCCCACAGCCAAATCCTGCCCATGGAAGGCCAGATCAGGTGGCAGGCTGCAGGGAATAAAGATTGTTTTCTGTGGCAGGGGATCACAGCTCCTGAATGGAGCGTGGTGCCATGGCAACAGGGCACCATGGCACTGCAATTCAATTCAGGAGCCTGGCTGAGTTATCTAGGTATGAGGGCTGGTCATGTGGCTGATTGGAATCTTGGCATGGCCTGCACTTCCAAGCTATAGACCTGATCCTGATCCCACAGGCACGTCTAGCCCCCGCACGATCAGAATCGGGTCTAGCTCTGTACAGCCCAATTCTGATTGACTGTACAAGGGGGAGACAGCCAGCATAGAATGTTCCTCATAGTGTCTGGTTGAAAATATCTCTAACAGGACTGACACAAATTGCATAATGAAAGGGCAGAGTGAGGGAGGAAGGCAAAATTATCCAGATAACCACGATGTTTAGGCACTACTTGGATATGCTATCCATTTCATTAGGCCTACTGAATTGCAACCCTAAACTAAATGGATACCTGTGGCAATGGTGACCTCAAAATACATATCTTTATCATCACTTACTATGCGTATAGTGGTGTGGAGTGCACATATTAATTTAAATACCAGCACCACATTTAAATTAAACTGTTTCCTGCCACCACTGGATATTGTCTCCTTAATGCATACTTTTATGCATTATGGGGGTTATTCCAGAACTCAAATAAGGGTTTGTACATGGGTCAGGGATATTTATGTGCCAAAAACATCTATGGATGTATTCGGGTACATGGCACCCACAGACATTTATCTCGCTTGCATGGGGATGTCAGAATGTGCCTGGGAGGGTGGAATGGGGGCATGGTTTGCTACAGAGACATGCATAACATATTCAAAAAAGGCCTGTGCACATTTTCCAACTGTCCCGCAGACATGTCTGTTATTTCTGCCAGAGATGTGGGATAAGGCCAGTACTTAGAACATTTTCTGCTGTGTTTTACAATTTGTCTCTGCAAGTGAGAGTGTGTATGTGTGTGGTTTGAGGGTTGCATGGGTAGATCTGGTGTGCAGATCTGCAATTCAGGGGGAACATGAATGCCTGACCAGTATCTGGACCTTATGGATGACCGCAGTGATACCAGGTGCCACTATGACAGAGCAGCCATACAGCAGCTCTGCCAGCCATCCGGAGACCTAACAGCTGTTGTGCTAATATTCTTCAGATTGTGCTATGTGGCCTTCCTCCTTACCCAGTACAGAATCTATGCAAGCTGTGAGAGTAGTGATATATCTGGAGGCTGACTACTTGGTATGATGGCACAGGAATCCCCCTTCCCATGCCCACACAGGCCTGCCAGGGGAGCAGTTCTACAAAGCAGACTGTGGGAAGGCAGGCAGGATTGCCCCACAGATAGCAGATGTATACAGACCAACATAAGCCAGAACAGAGAGTGGACATCATTTGGGACAGATATAGCCATATATAAGGAGCTGCTGTGAGAAATGCCAGTACCCAGATATGTGGGAAACAGATGACATAGCCTGACAGCCATAGGCATTAGAAGGGCATAGTTATATCGCTCAGCAATACAATGCATCCTTTGAGGAATTACAGAGTTAGTTTAGGTTTTGTGAGGTTGGTAAGGGTCTATAAGATATGTGTCAATATGCCTTTCCTGCCTAGCTGCCATGTTATAAAATTATCCTCTGAGTTGATTTTCAGCCTGTTTTCTTTAAGCAAATTTTCAGGCAACTTAACCATTTAGGTGCCATGTTTACTAAACGTTAGTACACACTATCCGCCATCTTACCTATAGGAATAAGATTTGCGTTACAGCAGATATCGTGTATTATTATTATTATTATTAGAGTCTCTTTTATACCGCGCTATTCAGCATCAGTGCGGTTTACAATGAACAATAAAATACACATTTCCGATGGTACTTTGTGTTTACAGTTGAACAGGTAATGCAACTTGGATAACAATTTAAGACATAATTGGGAAATCTTTTGACTTCAGTCAAGGGGGTTCTGAGAGGCTTGTGAGGATGGTGCAGCATCCACATTGGCTTCTGGGTAAAACTGGAGGAAGAGGTGACGTTTTAAGGCCTTTCTGAACTGAAATATGTCCTGGATTGATCGGATGCCGTGAGGGAGGCTCTTCCAGTACCTTGGTGCGCAGAAATTGTAGGCCCTGCCTACTGTTGCCTTGGTGCATTGTGTTATTAATTTTGGGACTACCAGGGTGTTAAGTGTTACTGACCTTCTTCCCTATTGAGAGGAGTTGTCTGGATTAGTTCAGTCAATGATGCCGACGAAAGCCCTTTAATAACCTTGAAGGTAAGTAGTAAGGTCTTGTAAGTGATTCTTGTAAGTGAACCTTTTAAGTAGTAAAGTCTTGTAAGTGATATTAACATTTAGTAAATATGGCCCCAGAATTTTGACTAGCAATTTTCCTAAACCTAGCTGAACAAAGTTTGACTGCTAAAATTTAGGGTACCTATTTAGTAAAATGGGGTACCTGGCTAAACATATTCGATTAGTGCTGAAAATCCTCACTAACAGCTAAGCCACAAGTCTGCTGTGGTAACACATCCAATGTCATTCTTCTTTTGCCTGCATAAATTTGACCACCTTATGAATTTAGGTAATTAAATTTAATACATGTGAGGGAGAATTATTGAATAGAGTTTTAACTGAAAACACGCAAAAAAGGTCTTTTTCTAAAGGACGTTAAGGTGTAGCACAAAATGCGCTAAAAGTGCAAAACTATGGTGCATTAGGTGCAACACCACCATGTTAACTGCCGGGAGAGTGGAATGCATTTCCCTGGCAGTTAACATGGGGCCCTGTCTCCTAGCACAAGATGCATTAGTGTGGGTGCATATTGAGGTGGCGTTAGGTGAACCCATACTAATGCACTGCGCTAGCTGCACTGAGCTCACCACGCCCACTTGCGACCCTAACACAAGTTACACAGTTAGTGTGGGATGATTCCTGTATTAACCATCATAGACCTGGACTAGCTGGCAGCGCGTGACCCAGCACACACCAGAACATGCATTGCCAGTTAGTGCCTGTTAATAATCCCCCCCCCCCCCCAAGTTTTGTAGCTGAGGCGATGGAGAGTGAAAAAACTTGCCCAAGGTCACAAGAAATATCAGTAAGATTTGAATCCTGGATTCTTTGTTCTTAATCCACTGATCTAGCCACAAGATTATTCCCCCTTTCTTAAGCTGTCCCTGAATATATTTGTCACATTTAGCAGTGTAGTGTCTCTATGGGAAGTACTGACACAACTATGATCTGATTTGTTTCCTAATGGTGAGGGTACTGTAGATAAGAAGGTGGTACTGTTAAAACTTTAATGGGGTACCTTTCAAACTGCTTACTTTCGGTACTTCTTTTGTCCAGATTTTGCCTTGCGTTTCAGTGCAAAAGTATAACCATTAAATTTAAGCTGCTTTAAAGGCAACTTTCAGAAGGCTGATTTTCATGGGTAAATTGCTATTTTTGTAAGAAAATGGTTTTGGAAGTTATCCTCGTCACACCAACATCTCTTAAGCAATGAAATAAAAGATATGAAATTAACGGAAATGATTCAGGGCCTGATGTATGAAACAGTTTCACCCCTTCTGTTTCCAGGAACAAAATGCTTCATGTATCAGCCCTCAGATTGTTTTACTGTCAGCTAAATTATCTTTATTTTTCCTATAATGCCACTCTAATAAGGTTCTTAAATAATAATTATTGTATTAAAATAATAATTGCCCATTAACCAATCATGTATGCCAGCTGCTAGTCTGTTAAATACAAATGATTTCCTTAAATAACTAACTTGCTTTATTATTGCATCTTTTAATGATATGCTTAGTACCATTAAACATAGTTAGCATGATCCAGTCATTAATAAAATAACCATACTTTCAACTAAATTTACTGGATGACTTTGATTGACTAGGATTCTAAAATTATCTGGATGACCTCAATGTGATAACAAGAGTAACACACCTTGCATGCAAATAAGGGAAAAGAGACATCTACCAATCCATCTCTTTACCACCTAATTGTATCTCTTTGCTGTATAGGCTTTCTTGCTATTTGTTTTAGCTTATTATCATCTAAACGTTTGAAAATGTCATTTTACATGACAGAAATGACACTACAACATCCTGCTCCATGGGATGAGTTCATGATTTTAGCAAAACTGAAAACAAATGTTACCTACAATGATAGAATGACAACTCAAATTTGTGATAATTTTCCAAAACTTCCCAGACTCACTTTTAGATGCACTGTATTCCTTGACCTACTACTTTCCAGATCTCAGCATTAAAAATGCTCAAGGCCAGTGTTAGATGTAATGGGGCCCAGGGCAGAAATTTGGAGGTGGGCCCCAATGCTTGAAGGTAGTCTGTGTCTTCTTCAGCTTTCAGCAGGCTTGGAGCTCCTTGTGGCAATTGCCCTGATTGCATCCCCCTAACAATGACCTTGAAAATGCTTAATTGTCATCTTTGCTGTATAGCAACTCAGGTACAAAACAGGTGTCATCGTATACCTTTCATAGCCAGACTCATTAATTATCCGAGCAGAACTCAGTTGATCATTACAGTATATCATATAGTGCACCTCTTGTTCCAGTATAAATAATGATATCAGTGACAGCGTGCAAGCAGCAGAACAAAAAAAAAAGGGAGAATCCTCTGCTGACATTTCCCAGGCTGCAGGGATCCCCTTGCTGGGAGGCAAATTAAATCTCTGACAAGCATCTTCAATGAAAGAAGATTGCCTTCTCACTCAGCAACTGAGAAAACAGAAGATTTAATGGCAAAAGTCAAAGATAAAGATATCAACGACAAACACATTTCTGCAGGTGGGCATTTTGAATGATGGCTCATGGGATAGTGTGAGGGCAGGCATGGTGCAGAAAGTTGCTTACACCTATTTTGTTTTATTTAGATTTGAGCATATGAGGGATAGAAAAGTGGGAGAAGTAAGGTAAGTAGAACTCTTGCTAAACCACTGATCCTGAGTTATGAAACATCTAACTATTCAGCATGAAAGATCTCACTAGGTGAATATGGGTAGCAAATTCACTTTTTTTTGCAAATTATCAGTGTCACGGATGTTTGTCTGCACTTTGAGAATTATTTTGGAAGCCCTATTTGTACCTTGATCATCTGGAAATGGGCATAGAAATGTCCAAGACCCAAAGATATCTCCAGAGCCATTTCAGAAACTTGGGGGTATGTTTACTAAACTGTGGTAAAATCACCGGCAGTAAGAACAGTGCTAAGGTTCCCGAAGTCATATAAGGCTATGGGCAGGTGAGGGCAGTCCGGCGTAAAGAGAGCTATGGGCCGTGCAATGCCCGGAACAGGGTGCCCTGACCATTTAACATGTGGTAACGGCACATCTCACATTAAGGTGACAAGCATTAAGGTGCCCAAGGGGTTTAAGGTGCTTCAACCTAAGACGCCTGAGTCTAAGGTGCCCTGAGAGGTCAAGGCACCCTGAGGGGTTAAGGTGCATGAAGCTAAGGTGCATTGAGGGTTTTAAGGTGCCTGGAGTTAAAGCGCCCTGAGGGGCTAAGGCGCATGAAGTTAAGGTGCCCTGAGGGGTTTAAGCACATGAACATAAGATGGCCAAGGGTTGTAAGGTGCCTCAAGTTGACAAGCATGCATCTAAAAGCAGGAAAATGGCTCTAACCCTAACACTGGATAAAGGAGAATGAATGTAAGACAATTTGAAAGTGATGGATGGACAGACAGGTGGTAGTTGATAGACCTTTGACATCTGATATTGTAGTCAGTAAGTGGAATGTGGGCCACAACTGAGGCCATGCACTCTGCCCGTCTGATAGTCTGGATTGAAAAAAGCATGCATAAAATAACTCACACTGAATATGTGCAAGGGTGCCTGGGGCTGGGCTGAACCCATACCCTTTTGGATGGTATTTGCACCAGCCCAGAACAAAATGAAGAGAAAAGAAACCATGGGCATCAAACTGGCCCTCTGGGGTGTCCAAACACAGTGCTCTAACAACTATGCTAAACCTGCAAGGCATCTCCCATGGCAGAATTACCAGTAAAGGGAACGTATGTATCTGCCTGCAATGTAGAAACAGGTTGATAGATCAACATCACCCCTGTAGGACGTGGATGCACGTTCAGTATATATGCGATGGAGGCCCAGACCAACACCTACAGTCAGGGTGCAGTCTCCCAAGCCTGCCCCCTGTATGGGTTATGCATCTGCTGCAGTCACATTACCAACACTCTCCAAAGGGCCACAGTTGAGGCCGCACACTCTGCCTGTCTGATAGCCTGGATTGGGAAGAGCATGCATAATGTTATTCACAGTAAATAGATGCAAAGGTGTATGGGGCTGTGCTGAACCTGCACCCCTTTTGGATGGTATTTGCATCAGCCCAGAACAAAATGAACAGAAAACAACCTGTGGGAATTGAACCATCCCTCTAGTGTGTTCACACACAGTGCTCTAACCACTATGCCAACTTGCACAGCAATTGCAATGGAAATACTTACCAGTAAAGGGAATGTATGTATGTATCTGCCTGCAATGTATCAGCAAGTTTGCAGCTCAGTCTCACTGGACCATGATTGACCTGTGTGTTGTGCACATATCTGTCGTGGTTTAAAGTATCTGAGGTCATGGGGGCGGAGCCAGCACGACTGCAGTATGGTGGTGTGAGTGAGTCTCTCCCGGGCCCCACGAAAGAATCCTGATCATTTCAGCCATCATTTGGGGAGCAACTTGGTCTGAAATATTTCAGTGCCCTGAGACTATGGCTGGCAGCAAGCAGACCCGATTAGAATTCCCGAACCCGGCGTCCACGGGCACGAAACAAACCAAATCGGACCCGCTGTCGCCACATAAAATGGCGCCCCATCAAGAAGCTGCAGAGGGCATGCAAGAGCTTCTAAAGGAGGTACAGGCAATTTGAAGCCGAGTGGATGCTAATGGTGATGCCCTAAATGCTGTACAATTGGATCTAAAGGAATTGAGTGTGCAGTTGCAGTCCCTAACACACAGAGTAGAAAAAATGGAGGGGGCCGCTGCAGAATACGAAGAACGTTTTGCTCAACTCCCGAGAATCCTGCGCAAAATAGAGTGGCTGGAAAAGAACTACGAAGACATGAACAACAGAGCGCGCCGCAACAACATTTGCATCGTCGGACTCATCGAAGGGGCAGAGGGCGGAGACCCGATTAGGTTCTAGGAAACACTAATACCTAAGCTGCTCAAAATTGAGTTCTCCCATCCGCTAGAGTTAGAGCGGGCCCATCGCATCCCTCCGGTGCCCAATCCGCGAGGCAAACCACCGCGCCTGATGATCCTGTGCGTGTTAAGGCACCAACAAGCAGTACAGATTCTCGCGGCCGCTAAGAATTGTCGGCAGCTACTATATGAGGGCCAAAAGGTAGCATTCGACCGGGACTTTAGCAAACCTACTGTGGAAAAACGGAAGCAGTTCCTCACGTTGAGGCCACGTTTACAGAGGCTGCAGGCACGATATGGCCTAATCAACCCAGCCCGCTTCAAAGTTACATTGAACAATGTGACCAAGTCGTTTGAGGACCCGACGCTGTTGGCACAATATATTGAAGACCAAGAAGCGCTTCTCATGCATACTTAACTGTTTTCTGGCATCTGTGACTTTTACATCTATGTGCCCCCATGTAGACTGTGGGCCTTGGATTATCATTGCATGGACCTGATCTGGCCTTAGTGCTGCTGAATGACGGTCTGGTCATACATGAGCCCATTCTTGCGACCACGTCTGAGGGCGGACGGGCCGCCAGGTCAGCGGCCTTTCATACAAATACAGGGGCAGCTGGTGCAAGAAGCTCAATCCTTAAGCTGAAATGTGTGACATGATGTGTAATGTTATCCTTTCGGGGCGGGGATCCGCCATGCAGTGACAGTCTTGCTGTCTCGTCCAGGCGGTTGCAGGGAGGGTGTTGTGGGCTGGGTTGGTTCTCAGAGGGAAGTTATGGGTTGTGAATTTGTATGTTATTTAGTCCAAGTCTTTAGTGTAAGCATTGCTGTGATTGACTATGGCTAGCGAGTTAAAACTTATATCTCTGAACGTAAAGGGTATTAAGACACCAATGAAGAGAAAGAAAATACTAGCATATTGCATGAAGCAGCGAGCTGATATAGTCTTCCTTCAGGAGACTCATCTCTCTGCTTTGGAGACTAGGAAACTGGAGGAGGAGAGGTTTGTGCTAGCTGGCTGCTCCCCAGCGGATAACAAAAGAAATGGGGTGGCTATCTTAGTACGTAAGACGCTGGGAGCAGTGATTGTCCGGTCCAGCTGTGATATCTCAGGAAGGTGGGCTTTAGCATTGCTCCAGCATGGGAAATTTAAGTGCATTTTAGTAAATGTGTATGGCCCTAACAAGGATGATCCTGCCTTCTACTGTGCTCTGAATTGTGCTTTACAAAGGGAAAGTGAGGCTCCCATAATTTTGGGAGGGGATCTTAACATGGTTAGAGACTCATTAGTGGATCGCAGTCCTGGGAGGGTGAGCAGGCTGGCGAGAGCTGATATTGCCCTCTCTAGTCTCATGGAGGATTGCGGGTTGGTAGATATTTGGAGGCTATTGCATCCGGTAGATAAGGAGTACACTTTCTTCTCCCCAGTCCATAGCTCTCTCTCTCATATAGATTACTTCCTAGTCTCGAGGTCTTTGGTTGCGAACAGCTGTGAAGCGGACATTCTGAGTATGACCATCTCAGATCATGCTGTGGTCATGTTGAAGATCAAGGTACAAGACACTGTGTGTCTAGGCTCATCCTGGTCATTTAATAGGGCGTGGCTGGCGGAACCTGCCTTTCTAGAGGAGTTGCGTTCTACCATCAGCTCTTATTTCAGTGAAAATAAGATGAAAGATACGGCAGGGTGGGCCTGGTGGGAGGCTTTCAAGGCCTCGCTTCGGGGAACCATTACCAGTTATAAGATTAAAGAAAACAAAAAGCGTAAAGTCCAACTTGCAGCCTTGGAAGCCCAAATTAAGGGGGGGGGGGAAAGGCTGTGGATCAAACATCCCAGTGCTGACATCCTGCGGAGTCTGCAAAAGCTGAGGTTTGAATACAACGAGATCCTGAGCTCCGAAGTGGAGTATCATATGATGAAGCAATCCGCTCGTTTTCATGTCGAGCGTAATAGGGCTAGTAGGTTGTTAGCGAATACCATTCGTGGGAAACGTGAAAAATCGAGAATTATTTCTCTCATTGGTGATAACCAGGCCCGATTAGTAAATGACGAACAGATTTTGCAAGAGTTTTCCCAGTATTATACTAAGTTATATTCCACAGAGGTCAGCGCGGATCCAGCAGCTATTGCAGGCTTCCTGGGGAAGCTTACGCAGCCTAAATTGACGATAACACAAGCCAGACAACTAGGGGAACCCCTTTTCTCCCAAAGAGATTCGGTTGGCAATCGACTCTATGCCAAGGGGCAAGGCGACAGGCCCGGACGGGCTGCCGTCAGAGCTATATAAAGCTTTAAGCGCTGGGGGGGCGGAGCCTGATGTCCAGCGGGTAAGACGCTTCGCGCTGAAGCTCCCGAGAGGCCTACTTAGAATCCTGACTTAATACCTATACAAACTTACTATTTCGCTCCGGGCTGACCGGGGTACCTCGGGGGGGATGGCGGCCCATAAACCAGCGCGCTTGGACTTCGGGTCTCCTTCTTCTTCTCACGGAAAACGCTCCAAAACAGAGGTGTCCTCCCCACAGAAGATGGCTCCATTTCGAGAAAACCCCGAAATGCACCTGGAGATTTTAGAGGAAATACGCGGCGTGAAGGAATTGGTGCAGTCCAATGGAGAAGCGCTTAGAGCCATGCGAGAAGACTTTGGAGTGCTCCAGGACCGACTTGAAAGTCTCTCATTACGGCAGGACAATATGGCGGGGGTCCTCGACTCGCACGCGGTGCGCTTGGGCACACTGGACAAGGCTGAGCGCCAGATACAGAATCTTCAAAAGGAGTTAGAAGATAGCAATAATCGAGCCCGTCGCAACAATGTGAGGCTCATTGGAATACCGGAGGGGGTGGAAGCGGGAGATATGAGAGAATTCCTGCTCAAAACTCTTCCCTCCTTGCTGAAGATCACCTTTCATAAAGAACTGGAAATCGATCGTGCACACCGTGTTCCTACCCACATGGCGCTCAACCGAACGACCCCCCGGCCTATTATCTTTCGCTTGCTACGATATCAACAAGTGGAACAAATTTTAAATGCTGCTCGGGCGAACCATCATTTGGAATTTGAAGGTCACAAAGTCTCCTTCTTCCCTGATTTGGCAAAGCCTACCGTTGACCGACGGAAGAAACTCCTTGCTTTTCGCCCTCGACTTCAACAGCTACAGGCTCGCTTTGGCCTGTTGTATCCCGCGAAGCTCCGAGTGACTCTCCACAACCAAACCAGGACATTCGAAGATCCTGATCTACTATCAGCATTTTTAGACTCCAAAGAAGCAGAGCAGATGCGCTAATCCAACGACTTGGACTTTTATTTGCCGGCTCTGTCCGCCATTTTGAAGGGCCCGATGCGGCGGTCATAGTCAAGCACAGAGACCACCTGGACTTTCTTTCTTTCTTTCTATGACTTTTTTGTTTTTTGGTCTCCTATCCCTCCATGATGTGTGCCTCGGTCGGATTCGGAGCACGCACAGTCCTACAGGTTATGTGTTTTTTCAATATCGGCCTTCTCTGGGGCTTCTCCCCGCAGACACATGGTCGCCAGTAATTTTTGGGGTTCTGCTTCTTCTCTACCGCGCTGCGGTTTTTCTTTTTTAATGTGGGGCGCTTCATTGTATTATCTAAGCTTATTTTCTTTTATGCCATATGTACAGCCAGATACAGTCAATATGAGGGACATTGTGAACTTATGTGCGCTATCATGCTCAGAATTTTTAACTTGTCTAAATGGCCTTATGTAAAATCTTATCACTCAACGTAAAGGGCATTAATAGTCCAATCAAAAGAAAGAAAATCCTTAGCTATCTTAGCCATGAGCATGCTGATTTAGCGTTTCTTCAGGAAACGCACTTAAACTCTGCTGAAACACTGAAACTCAATGTTAAGCCTTACATGGTGGCTGCCTATTCTCCCGCCGTTTCCAAACGGTGCGGGGTAGCCATTCTGGTTAAGAAATCTTTGCAAGCTACTGTAATTGATACTAGCGCTGACAAGGAGGGTAGATGGGCCCGAGTACATCTTAAGGTTGGAGATAGTGAATTTACATGTATTTGCATTTATGCCCCGAATGTGGACAACCCTGCTTACTATGCAAGTATTGCGCAGTTGGCACAGGCCTCTGCCAATACTCCATTAATACTTGGTGGTGATTTTAATCAAGTGTTAGACCCTCTGATAGATAGACAGCCGCCTAGAACGAGTAGTCCACCCAAGAGTCTTGCTACCCTTACAGCTCTGATGCAAGATCTTGCGCTGGTAGATATATGGAGGCTGCTTCACCCCTCCGACTTAGAGTTCACTTTCTTTTCTGCCCCCCATCACTCCCAATCTAGAATAGATTTCTTTCTCATTTCCAAAGCAATGATTTCTCAAGTAGACACGACTAGGACTCATCCTCTCCATATTTCAGATCATGCTGCCATATCTTTATCATTACATGTCACTGCGCGGGACGATTCTCCCCGAGCTTGGTTTTTTGATAGATCCTTACTGGGTCAAAAAGATTTTCAGGTTGATATAAAGGCCGCTATCCAGGATTATTTTCACTTTAACTCACCCCATGACACAGCGAGCTGGGCTTGGTGGGAGGGTTTTAAAGCATCTATCCGCGCAACTATAACTAGCTATCAAATTTGGCAGGGGAAACAAAGAAAGCAGCATTTACTGATTCTAGAGCAGCAGATACAAGCTGGGGAGCGTCTTCTCACGTCCCGTACTGACCCATGTATTTTACTCCGTTTACAACGCTTGCGTTTTCAATACAATCAGCTTTTGTACACTGCTGCTGTTAAAAATATTGAATCACAACAAGGGCTATATTATCGGGAAAATAATCGTGCTGGCAAATTATTAGCAAATGCCCTTAAAGGACAAAAAGAAGCCAAGCGTGTTACCGCCCTCCGTAATCCGTCGGGGGGGGGGCTTGGTCACTAAAGATACCGAAATCTTAGAACTCTTTCGTGATTTTTATACTCGGCTTTATCAATCTGAATGTGATTTTGAGCCAGATGTATTTGAACGCTTACTTTCAGGGGTACAAAGACCGACCCTATCTGACGAAGATAGAGTGGCCTTGGACACACCCTTTACTGTCTCAGAAATTCATTCTGCTATCAAGAAATGTGCCTCAGGTCGAGCCGCAGGCCCAGACAGTCTCCCTGCTGAATTCTACAAAACCTTTCACGCTGACTTAGCTCCAGTTTTGAAACTTTATTTTTCTGCTCTGGCCGAGGAGGGTTCTCCTTCTGGGTCCTTTTCAATGGCAAATGTAGTAGTTTTTGAGAAAGAGGGGAGAGACCCGCAACTAACAGCTAATTATCGTCCAATTTCCCTCCTAAACGCGGACTATAAAATATTTGCCACCATTCTCTCTACCCGGCTCTCTGATAGGATGCCTACCTTAATACACCCAGATCAATGCGGTTTCATTCCTGGTAGATCAACTGCTGACAATGCTCGGACTCTATGCCATGTACTGACTACCGCAGTTAATCTTGATCGCCCATTTGTTTGTCTCTCACTTGATGCTGAGAAGGCCTTTGATCGCTTAGAGTGGCCCTTCCTGTTTGCAGTCCTCCGCTGGTACGGATTCGGGGAAGGTTTTCTCCATTGTCTTCGCACCATGTACGCACAGCCTACAGCCAGTATATGTGCCAATGCTTTAAAGTCTCAGCCTTTTCCCCTTCAACGCGGCACTCGCCAGGGATGCCCACTGTCTCCACTTCTCTTCGATCTTGCACTCGAACCCTTGGCTTTACTAATCCGGCAATCGGAGGAGATTCATGGAGTCCCCTTCACCCATAGGGAAATCAAAATTTCAGCGTATGCTGATGACCTTATGCTTTTTGTCTCTATAGACTCAGTACCGGCTGTCCTAGAGCAAATTGGTAAATACTCACAACTGTCCGGTTATAAGATAAATTGGACCAAGTCGGTAGCCTTTCCATTAAATCCTTTGCTTCATCAGGCAGATATGCAACCCTTCCCCTTTTTATGGCAACCTCGCATGGTCAAATACCTTGGGGTTCACTATTGTTCTCCTTTGGAAGACACTATCTCCTTCAATGCCAAAGACTTAACCTCTAAAGTCCGGGCGCTTACTCACCGCTGGACTCCTTTAACACTTACCTGGTGGGGTCGATTAGAAACCATAAAAATGATGATTGTTCCGAAAGTGAATTATATCTTAGAAATGTTGCCCTGTCTCTTACCTCGACGTATATATAAAGATATAGAGGGCCTTTTGACTAGATACTTGTGGCAAAACAAGACACCTAGGATAGCGAAACATAAGCTGCAAGCAGATAAGGAAAATGGGGGTGTCAGATTCCCTGATTTCCTGAAGTATCATCAATCTTTTCTTCTCAAACAAGGCGCTCGTTGGCTGGAAGATCCAGTACCGAGTAGACCTGTGTGGCTAGACATAGAAGAGGACCTTTGCAAACCGATTCCTCTTACTTTTCTCCCTGGTATGACTCTCCCATCAGACTCCCACTTTCCACCAATGCTTTTAGACACCTTAGGTGCCTTTAATAATCTTATGCAATCTTTAGACTCCCGACTCTGTCCGTTAGACAGGCTCCCACTTTGGTACAATACTCGATTTCGAATACAAAATAAGCCGATGGCGTGGAGCCCCTGGTACACTAGGGGCATTTGGATTCCTAGTCAGTTGTTCCATGAAGGTCGCTGGAAAACTTTTAGGGAATTGCAAATTGAATTTGGTCTCCCAGCGAAACACTACTTTCAGTTGGTGCAACTTCAGCATTGCCTTCGGAGTGCTAAGGTGCTCCCGCCATCGGCCTCCCCTGCACAAGGTTGGTTGGAGACTATCCGATCTATCGGTAGTTCACCGGGAGTAGCATCCAATTTTTACAAAACCTTATGTAATGCTATAACTAGAGATACCCCTATAGCGCAGAAAGCATGGGAGAGAGAATTGCATGTGACTTTGACCCCGGAGCAATGGAGTCTTGTCTGGAGTAGAGTGACACGGGTCTCCCGATCCGCCTCACTCACTCAGACACTCTTCTTTCTAGCCCACCGGTGTTTTTACACTCCTGACAGATTAGCCAAATGGAACACTACTCAGGGCAATAGTTGTTGGACATGTCATGCGGCCATTGGTTCACTACCTCATGTTATGTATGAATGTCCCGCACTACAGTATTACTGGCGTCGGGTCTGGGGTCGTATCCAGTCTATTTTGCACTTTCAAGAGCCCCTTTCTTGGAGGATAGTGGGACTTCGCTCAGCTGCGGGGATCCCCTCTCTTCCAAAAACGGCTTACTTCCTTTTGGACTTTATGCTTGGCATTGCTATTTCCCTAATTACGAAATACTGGAAAAATAGCTCTCATCTGAGCCCCAATGAATGGTGGAATCATGTCTGTCTCTACAGTAAATATGAACAAATACCTCGTATGTTTGCTTCCCCCATTCAGACTCCTCATCATCGGTCTAAATGGAAGATGCTCAATGACTATGTACATTCTGCTCAATGCTCTCATCTGACTGTCTAAATTTGTATATATCTTTGTCCCATGATTATTCTGTATCGCAGATACTCTTTTGATTGTTTTGATGTATAATCACTGTTGTTTGGAAGCGTTCACATGCTGACATAATCAGCTAGAGAAGAAGCGTGGGGGTGGGGGGTAATTGGGTTTACTTTTCTTTATTGTATACTTGTTTTGTCTCCTTTGGTGTGTTGTTTCTTTTGTTTGTTGCAAAATGAAAATAAAAGTTTAAAAAAAAAAAAAAGCTTTAAGCGCTGAACTGGTTCCATTCCTAACGATTTATTATGAGTGGTTAGAGCAGGAGCAGGAGCGCATTGGTAGCTTTTCGGAAGCTACGATTATAGTACTTGAAAAGCCTGGTAAGGACCCAAACTTTGTTACAAATTATAGGCCCATATCCCTTTTAAATACAGATTATAAGGTCTACGCCAGTATGCTGGCAAAACGATTAGCTAATTATATCGTAGATTTAATACACCCTGACCAATCTGGGTTTATTCCCGGTAGAGCGACGACAGATAATGCCCGATTACTTTGTAATTTGCTGGACTGGGCCGCAGGAGAGGATTCACCATATATAGCTCTCTCTCTTGATGCCGAGAAGGCTTTTGATAGGTTGGAGTGGCCTTTTCTTTTTTCAGTACTGGAATGGTTTGGCTTAGGGGAGGAGTTCATACAGAAAGTTTGTGTATTATACATGCATACAAGTGCTAGGATACTTGCAAATGGCATGCTATCTCGCTCCTTTTCCCTGCATAGAGGAACTCGGCAGGGGTGTCCTCTCTCCCCGCTGCTCTTTAATCTAGCACTAGAGCCCCTAGCTATTGCCATAAGACAAAGTCCAGACATAAAGGGTTTCCCGATTGGGGAAGCGCAGGTGAAACTTTCGGCCTTCACCGATGATCTTATTTTATTTACGCAACCCCGTGAAGTTCCGCGGTTCTTGACGTTGATCGCAGCTTACTCGTGTCTCTCGGGATACAAAATTAACTGGGCCAAATCAGTTGCATTTCCGCTTAATAGCTGTTCCAACTCTAGCATGATGGCCTCTTTCCCTTTCCGTTGGGAGACAGGATGTATCAAGTATCTAGGAGCCTATTATTGTTCCTCATGGGAGCGCACGATACGGGAAAATGTTGAGGGGATCCTTCAATTGATACATAGCAAATCCTTGGCTTGGTCCCCCTTGCGTTTCACATGGTGGGGCAGGTTGTAAATTATAAAAATGATACTGACACCTAAAGTCAACTATATTTTGGGCATGCTACCCGTCTCCCTCCCATTAAAAGTGTATTTGGACATAGAGAGAAGTCTCATGGCCTTTTTATGGAATGGGGCCCAACAGCGTATAGCAAGTAAAAAACTGAAAGCCCCCAAGGAGCAAGGGGGTGTCCACTTCCCAGATCTCCAATGGTATCACCATGCCCTCTTGCTGAAGCAAGGAGCGCGGTGGCTAGACGGTGATAGAAATGAGTGCAGCCCTAGTTGGTTAGCAGTAGAAACGTGTTTAGCTAGTCCCTATCCCCTAGAGCATATGCTAGGGGCTTTATGCCCCGAGGATCTTGTGGGGGGGAAAGTCCTCCGGGCCACACAGGAGGCGTATTTAGCATTAGCGCAAGTAGCGAACAAGGACAGCTTGCCCTCTAGGATGACCCCATTATGGTGGAATCCTCGAATTAGACTTGGAGGACAGAAGATTGCCTGGCGCACATGGCAGGCGCAGGGGATTTGGGTTGTGGGTCATTTGATTAAGGGTGCTGGATGGAAATGTTTTGCTGACTTCCGTGCGGAATTTTTCCTCCCGGAATCCTGTTTTCTCCGCTGGTTACAGCTGAAGCATTGTTTGGCTGCGAAAAATATGGCACCTAAGGCGTTGCCAGCTGAGTTGGGGATCTATAAACGGCTCAGGGAGACGCTTGAACTGAAGGGCCCGGTGTCTAAGATATATGATATGTTTCGGCGGTATGTCTCAAGCCAACCGGCGGGTCTAACTAAGGTGTGGGAGGCGGAAACAGATTGTTCATTGCCCCCCTCTCCTGGAAAATTCTATGGGGACCAGTAACAAGAGTCTCGAGGTCAGCTGCAATTACGCAAACCATGTTTTTCTTTCTCCATAGGGCCTATGTGACCCCTATAAAACTTTCCAAATGGGATAAATCAGCCACAGGTAAATGCTGGTCTTGTCAGAATGAGCTTGGCACATATGCCCACATGTTCTATGATTGTCCAATAGTATTTAAGTTCTGGGTGGGTGTCTGGGGCAAAATTCAGGCAGTCCTGGGTACCACAGTTGAGTTATCTAGAAATGTTATCTATTTGAGATCACTCCCCTTGGGACTCCCTAAAGAGGAGCGTTTTTTGCTAAACTATATGATAGCTGTGGCTGTCAAAATGATCTTGTCACACTGGAAAACCTTTCAGCATTTGCACCCAAATAGCTGGTGGGGGAAAGTGTGTCAATACTCTCAATATGAGAAACTATATAGTAAACTTCATTACCCTGATAGAGTGGATCTTCACTCCGAGAGATGGGCACTGTTGGATCGATTCCGTTGATTGACCCCCACGTGTCCCAGGGGAAGTCTTCATTCTGCTGACCTGGTTAATAGCGGTGGGAATGTATTCCGGCAGAAGAAGTACGAACTGATTTGATTTGACAAGTGTATGTTTGTATTTTCCTTTTGAGAACCGGGAGGGGTTAGAACCGGGGGGGGGGGGGGGGAGGGAGGAGGGTTGATTTTCCTTTCCTATTCTTTTCCTTTTTTCTTTGTTTCTTTATTGTTGGGTTGGAAAACAAGGGTTTTGTATTGTAAGGTATCATTACTTGTATTGTTGTGTTTACCGAATAAAGAGATTTTGCAAAAAAAAAAAAAAAAAAAGTATCTGAGGTCATGGTTGGGTATCAGACATGACTCATTTTAAATGCATGTGTCAGACATCTGCTGCCCTCACACCAACAACCCTGTGCAATCTCCCAAACCTCACCCAAAACTGAAATGGCCGCAAATGCATGTCTCTGCCCTCTGCATGGGAAATGATCTTTGTTGGCAGGTACATACAGATTCATATCAACTGTAATTTCCACTGGGTGGTGCTGTGTAGAAGGACAGTGCAGGAACCCTGATGTAAGACCCTACAAAAAAGTGGAAAATCAGCAAACAGTGCAACAGCACGTGCCTGCCTACAATGTGTGTACATGTAGGCACCTCCCCATGTCAGCAGTCGATGGGCTGGTGTGTAGTGAAGATATGGGAAGGACACAAGGTTTGTTTCCAACAGGTCCCATGTACATTCATTGCTATGTCCACAGTTCATCCCCAGGACAGATCTTGTATAGGAGCTGCATTATGTGCATTGTGCTGTATACCCCTCATTGCAGTCCTACGGTCTGCAGGCCTGATTGTCATGAGCGTGTGTGTAGAAAATATGTGGTTTATTATGAGCCACCAACACTCATTATATATGCCATGACCTATATCACATTCCTGCCTGTTAGTGCAACCATGCTTTTGACATGCCCCTGAGGAAACTCGGAGTGAAACATGTGTGAGGTACTGAAGAACGACGTTGGGACAAATGCTGAGAGAATAGCAGACCATTAGGAAAATAAGTTAAGCAATCTTCATGAGAATGCAACTTGGCCATGTTATCTTTTTAAGATCTCAAAGAATTTTTTATATATTAAGAGTGAAGGAAAGTAAAAAAGAAAAATTCATTGGCAGGATTAAAAAAAGAATAAAATTGCAGGGGGGAGGTTGTTGATGCAAATAGGTACAATAGCTTGATGAATCTATACTGTCAAGATTAGTGCCAAGAGTCTGAAACCTCCTCCGTAGCTGAAAGGAAACCCTGATTGCAGAAGAGCGTAGGCACATTTATAAATCTAAGGGGTATATTTTCATTCTCTAGTTTCTATTTGAGTGGATATTTGTTTTATAGTTGACTTTGATGCCGCTCAAGCAACAAGACCACATATAGTTGTTGTTAGTGTAACCATGACAATCCAGCATATGCATACTCTACAACAACAGTGGATGTGTATGGAGAGCCTCAGATGTGGTTGGGATGGTGTGTGTACAAGGAGGCACAAGTGGGGGTTGTCTGTTGCTCATCAACCTGGATGTCCAGTGCTGAATATGTCATAGGCCATCTATGCCCTTAATAGGCCTCTCAGATGGTGATGTTATGCTACCAACAAGTTGTCGCAAGTCAACCTGGCGGTGGCGTACTATTTGTGGACAACTTGAAAACAAGACAGGAAGGGATGCAGGACCTGACATGTTGGGCCCTGGATTTGAGCCCCATAATGGAGCTGCACAGACATGGAGACCTAACCCCATGCAATATCCTTTGACATTATGGGGCCCTCTGCATCAGCTGTGAATCTGCTTGCTGTGGATCTCATAAAAATTGTGCCATGGAATGCATTTTGAGTCTGTATCACTACTGCATCTTTTGCAGTATGTTCTGAGAAGAGCAGCTGTACATGGTCTGGATGAGTAGCATGCACTGAGTCACTATGTGTGATTCAAACACAATGTGAGGGCAGCTTGAACAACAAATTTCTGCAGTCATGTTGGTAAACAAACATGTAGATGATGCCTCCATTGCCCCTTCATGACATCGGGCATATTACTCAACAGTCTATTGTATGGGTAAAGCTATATGAATATATGTGGTGGCCATGTTCACCAGGGGTGCTGCTGACAATCCCATATGTGTCACAGGGGCTATGGATCATGTGCAAGAAATAGGAGACTCAGTTAAATTTGAGCAGAATGTACACATATCATCTATGCCTCAGACACTGTTTTAATTAGCTGGCAACATTTACATTTTAGCAAAGGATGTCTGAGTGAACCACAGGTCAGATATCAGTATTTAAGGCTCTGTTGGTGTATGATGTGAAGATATATGAGCCTCATAGCTACCTCTGAGAAATGGCCAGCTGAAAGACAAATGGTGTAGCTCCCCAATGACTGGGACTCTGTGAACAAACACATTGCTCACAGGTCTGAACATCAGTAGTGTGCACCTTTATATACATGCCCTGTCTCACAGAGGTCTGAACCATGTATAACATATTTGGCAAACCTTGTTGCTCACAGATATGTCTGTTATAAATATCTCCACACTGACCATTGATGACATTGGTGATCTTGGGATGTCAGTGCAGTGAGTGAGTTGAAAGGCATGCAATGATGTGTCCTGCATCATCCCTAGAATTCCCATATCACATATGGGACATGGCTGATGTTCCAACATAGTTCTAGTGAATGTGTGCACATGTATGGATGCTATGTGCTGAAATATTTGGTTCCCATATTTTCATCTAGGTCAGGCATGTCCAACTTCGAACAGGTCGTGATCTACTTTTTATGGCCAAAAGTGCCTGTGATCTACCACCATGAAAATTAAGTTTCAAATTAAATTTTAACCCAATAAAGTTGGAGGATTCCTCCCCCCCCCCATTTTTAATGAACCTTCTGTCATTTACTTGAATGTGATCAGCTGTTAAGCAAATTAAGCAAAAACAAAACAGAGAGACGAAGATTCAGTAAGAACTGCGAGGGGAAATGGAAAGTACATTTTTTCTTAAAGTTTTATTGAGTAATAACTTTCTTTAACTGTCTTAATAACTTTCTTTAACTTTTATTGAGTAATTTGTGTTAAATTTAGGTTGAGTATTGATCCAGGATGATCTTGCACAATCTTTAATATTTCGCTCTTGCTCATTAGTGCGAGTCTGAGCCTGCATTTCATCCATCAGCTTTTTGAAGTTGGGTGAATATTGCATGAGGGCCAGTCTCAGGGAATCCTGGAGATGTTCATCTGTCATGTTGGAACGTTGTGTACTCTTTGTCATTTTCAGATGGGAAAACGCAGATTCACACAAATAAGTTGAACTGAAACAGGAGTGTACAGCTTCACTGCATATTCTCAAGTTGGGAAATTTGTCTCTAGGCACTAGCTTCCAAAATGATTCTTGCTCAGCACGGGTCTTGAGAAAAATGCCATTTTTAAGGGTTAATATTTCATTTTCAAGAGATGGCTTGTTCAATGAGTAATTTTTACTGATAGCAGCTGCAGTTTCTTTAATGTCCACATCTACTTTGAATGGGTATGACAAGTACTCCACAACTGTTCCAATTTTTTGGAAGTCAAAGAATCTATTTTCGAATTCCTGGATAACAGAACAGATTTCTGTCACATACTTCTCGTTCTGAAAAACAAAATTTGGGTATTGTCCCAGATGGTCCTGCATATTAGGAAAATGATCAAAAGTGTTGTTTGCAAGGTCAGTCATCATTAGCTCAAATTTGCTCTTGTAGGATGAAACTGTACTCATCATCTCGCCAATGCATTTGTTTTTACCTTGTAGTTCAAAATTCATATCACTTAGTTTGCCTGTAAAGTCAGTGAGAAATGCCAGAACATGCTTGGTCATCTCCCCTCTCCTTCAAAAAACTTCTTATTTCATTCAGCAAATCACAAAATCTTTGCAGAAATGTGTGCCTACTTAGCCACCTTACATCTGTGTGCAAAATAAAAACATGCAAAAAAATGACAATCACCACTATTATACATAAAGATGAAAATAAATATGATATACTGTAATTATCAACTGTGAAAATAAAAGTCAAAGCAGTATGACCACCAAAATCTGTATCCTCCAAAGGTGGTGGTACTTTAAAGACTTAAAATGGTACTAGACAAATCAATGATGCTGAGATCAGTCAAGTAAAAGCCAAGCAGTATAAGAATAAGCTTGAAAAGCCATCTTTGAAGTGATCTTCCACAAACTGAATTTACAATTTTGAAAGTGATGTCCATGAAAGTCTTTGTATTGAGTCTCTTGCTTGCCAAATCTTGCTGGTGAATGATGCAGTGGTAAGAAAGGAAATCTGGGAAGTCGTCATGCTGTCTACAGAGGGCTATGAAACCGTTAACCTTGCCTGTCATTGCTCTTGCTCCATCATTAGGGATGGAAACAAGTCTATGCAATGGAAGATTACACTGTGTCACAAAAGAACGGAAAGAACTGAATATTTCCTGACCGGTAGTTCTCCCTTTTAAAGAAATCATTCCAAGTAGTTCTTCTTTAACACTGAAGTCTTCAAAAACCATCCGGATAAAGACTAGTAACTGGGCTATGTCTCTTATGTCTGTAGATTCATCCAGTTGGAGTGAAAAAGCAACACAATTTGAAACATCCTCCAACAATTGTTCAGTTGTGTCTCCACACATCTTTTCTATTCGCCGCACAATGGTATTTCTTAACAATTGTACATCTTGAATAGCAGCTATGATCTTTCTTATTTTTAAATCCTTCAAAAAGATTGTCAACTGCTTCAAGAAAACAATCTTTTACAAATTCCCCTTCAGTGAAAGGTTTGCATTTCTTTGCGATCAGGTTGCTGACCTTGAAGAATGCTATGTTTGCATTGACCGAATGTGACCTTGCCTTCACCATCAACTGTTGCTGAGTAGCCAATTTCGATTTAAATTCTTTGAGCTTCAGTTTATGAATTTCACTTTTGGGTGGAAAATCAGCATCAAACTTATTGTTATGCAGAGCCTTATGATGACATTCCAGATTACCCTTTTTGGGCAAGGATACTGGGGTGTTACAAATTAGACAACAACACTTGTCTTTCACCATGATAAAGAAATAGTCCATTTCCCATTCATCATGAAAGTGGCAGGTTTTGCTCTTCTTTGGAACACTCATCTTCGTTATACTGGGGTGGCTGGATGTAAGAAGGCCAAATCTGCTATTAGTATAAATACTGGCTGAAACTGGTCCAAAACTGTCACTGTCCCAAAGTATTAAAGATCAACAGGAACTGAAGTGGAGGAGTGGCCTAGTGGTTGGGGCAAGGTACTTCAAGCCAGGAGTTCAAATCCCACTAGAGGACAACAATCTTGGGCTGGAAGGACTGGGGTTTCTAGTCCCACAGGTGCTCCTTGTGTTCTTGGGCAAGCCACTTAATCCTCCATTGCCCATGTTCCCTGTAAAATAGTTATCTCCAAGTTACAATGCCCTGTTCAATGTAAGCTGCCTTGCTATCATGAAAGGTAGCATATAAGCAATGTTAAATAAACTGAAGACCTCTGGATGATGTGCAATGTAAGGACTGGAGATGCCAAAACCACACATGCAGTTCTAAAAGTAAAAATAAGAATCCATCATACTGGCACCAATAATCAAATTTCATCAAAAATCTCAAACACCTGTCCAGCAAACCAGATAAAATCAAATACTGCTAAACAAGTTCAAATACCACCACATACAATTTAATAAATTCTGCACACAGTGTAGAATCAACACAAAGGCTAGGCAAAATAAAATTGCAGAGGAAAGCAAAAGTCACAGTAATTTGAACCAATTCAAAGGCAAGGCATAGGCAAGTTAGAACAAAATTGGAAAAGCCCACCAATTTTTGACGCTTTTTTTGTGTCTGCCCAGAAACGTTTAATGAAAGCGAACTATAAAGCGACCAACGAAAAGCACACAACCCAACTAATACAGTAAGTGTATTCAGTAAAGCCCAGGCAAATGGATATCGCCCGGTATATAACACACTTCTGAGGGGTGTTGGGGCGGGGGCAGGAATGGGTGATTCTGAGAGGCAGGAGACCAGGTATGATGCTGGGCCTGTGGCATCTTGTCACAGGGCATGGGCAGAGGCCCCCTGGGGTACCCACAAACTATTTGCACAAAAACAACAAGTGCCCTCAATACACCCGCAGGCAAGATTCCCGCAGGCAGGGAAAAAAGACAGGCAAAGGATCAGCAGCGGCGGCAAGCCCTTGGCAGACGACCTGCCGGCACAAGCTCTCTCTTAGTGACAGAGCAAGCTGCTGGAGAGATGGAGCCAAGTGGGGCTGGCGATCTACCTCTGACCCCTCCGCGATCTACAAGTAGATTGCAATCTACCTGTTGGACATGCCTGATCTAGGTGATGCAAAGTGATGTGTCGGTGCATTGCATGACCGCCAACTGTCTAACCTGATGTGAATGCTGTGGTCATATGTGGCTCACCCCTTGAAAATCAGGGTCTGCATATACAAATGAGAGGGAGCAGGAGCTAGCCAATTTTATTTATTTATTTATTTAGCAAACATTTATATACCGCTGCTTCCTACGATCAGCTGCGGTTTCCTTTACAGAATCATCATGTATCGTACAATACAATGAATTTTTAAAAATACAATTTTGATTTGAGCAATGATTACATAGCACACGGATTAGAGATTAGATACTTTTCACAACTCTAAATAAACATTAGATTAAAAGGTGCGTGGGAGGGGGATATAATATACATATATACAGGATTACATATCAGTCGTCTATATGCTGCGTGTATTCAGAGTGTCATTATGGTGGGCAGAAGAGAACTTATTGTGGTAAGGTGCTGTAATTAGGTTGGGTTGTAGTATGCCTGGAATAAATGAGTTTTGAGGTTCCTTCTGAATTCATTCAGGTTATTTGACATTCGGAGTTCAGGGGGGAGCTGGTTCCAGTGGATCGGTGCTGCATAGGTGAATGCTCTGTTGCTTGTTTCTGTTTTAACGGATCTTATGCTGTTTGGGACACAGAGAGTGTTGAGATGTATGGTTCTTCTGTTCCTGTTGTGCGTTTGCTTAGTGATTAGGTTGTCAAGGTATGAGGGAGCAATATTGTGAATGAGTTTAAACGTTGTTATGAGTAGTTTGTAGATGATACGGGCGGCTACCGGGAGCCAATGTAGTTCCATAAGTACTGGTGTTATGTGATCCGTGACCTTTTTTTCCATGATGATTCTTGCAGCAACATTTTGAGCCATTTGTAAGATATTTAGGGTGTTCTTCGGAAGCCCTTGGAGAATGGCGTTGCAGTAGTCCAGGTGAGGAATGATTAGCGCTTGTGCGACAGTCCTGAAGTCAGATTTTTCTAGGATACTGCGAAGTGGTTGGAGGACTTTTAATTTGTAAAAGATGGCTCGGTTGACTGTTCGGAGATGGTTATTCATCTTAAGGTTGTTGTCTAGTAGGACTCCTAGGTACTTTATTGCAGGCTTCGCATGGTATATGTTTTTGTTGAGGGCGACTGTGGTGGGTGGGGAGAAGTTGGGTATTTTGGAGATGAACATGACCTCTGTTTTTTTGTGGTTTATTGACATGTTGTTTTGTTGAAGCCATGTTTGTAACATGTCAAGGCATTTTTCCAGCGGAGTGAAATCTGGCTGCGCTGTGTCTAGGCGTGTGTACAGCATCACATCGTCAGCATAGATGTGGTAGTTGATGTTGCACTTCTGAAAGATCTGACAGATTGGTTTTATATACAGGTTGAAAAGTAGAGATGACAAGGCAGATCCTTGCGGGATCCCCTGAGTCTGGGGGAAGGCAACAGCTTTATCGTTGTTGAATAGGACTTGTTGCATCCTATTGGATATGTATGATGCAAACCATTTTAGGGGGGTCCCTGTTAATCTTGCCCAAGTAGGGCAAGATTAACTGGCTAACCACCCAGACCTTATGCCTGAAAGATATCTCGGGAAAATCAGTGCCAAGCTGTCATGCACCGATGGCTATGTCTGTTGCATAGAAAAATGTAGCCATCCAGCAACCATGTTTATCTGCCCATGACCTACCACAGAACGCCCTTAACACATCCTGATGGCAATCACATAGCATATGGAGGTATATAGCATCATAGAGGGCCAGCACCTAAGTAGGTACCTTGCCAAAATCACCAAGAAGCCATTTACAAAGGTAATTAGGGCAGTTACCTGCATAAATGCCTTCCGAAATCCGGGCCACGATCTACAATGTTGAGACAGAGATAGTTATGAGAAGCGCAAATGCAGATTCAGCTAAATACAACAGCTTTGGGGTGTCACAGTAGGCCCTAGTCCATGAGATGTACAGCTATGAGAATGTACATGCAATACACAATCCAAGCTATGTGTGAAAATACAGATAGGTACATCAGAAAATGGCCCTTCCCATGTGTGTGTGATACATTGCCATGAGAGACATAGGATGAAGCACATATGCAGCTGTGTAAGCTGTAAGCAAATCAATAATTACAAATCTTTATTAGGAAACAACGGGTCAACATGGTCTGTGATGTGGCAAAACATGAAAACTATGATACAGTAAACTTCTCAAAATGCACATTATCAGATGTCACTGTGTCACAACATATTCATGCACATGAAGCACACTGTAAATCACCAAAGGACACAGTGACACCCTGTATGCACTCCTGGATATAGCCAAACAGAGATGACACATGTTGTTGTGGTGCACCTTGTGAGGATGTCCGACAGCTTGCATGGTCAAATTGGCCAGTGCAAGGGTGACAAACATATAATACACCCCATATACAATGTTCCTCTGCTGCTACACACCCAGTTTGATCATCTTTCCTGCCTAAACATTTGTTGTCACTCACAGAGCCATGGCAGTGACATGGTAAACAAACAAAATGTAAATAACAGTCATGAGTGGCAGACCACAGTCGTCAGTGTTGGTGCTGCTGGACAGTTTGCTGCCACTAGTCTAGTCCATCTCCTTGGCTGTAATGGTATGTGGAGCATCACAGCTCTGTCCAAGTCATTTTCTGTAGCCATGGGTATCTACCTTGAGGCGTGAGGTTTGCCAATGATGATGGGAGAAGCCATAGTAAGGGACTGTGACAACTAGGGTGTGCCAAGGAGCCTCTCCATCCAACCAATGGACTGTATCGCCAGGCCAGTGTGCAACCTATGGATGCACTGATCCACCACTTGGATATCAACATCCAGCATTGGCATGTGCTCCTTAGCATAAGCTCCATGACTGTATGCCACCCCTTCTCAGGCATCATCTTCTGTTGTTGCTGTCTCATCCAACCTATGGGTGATGGTGACCGCAGATGCACTGTTGGCCCCTTCCACTATTGGTGGCCCATGCTCTGTGAAAAAGATAATAGAAAGGTAGGTATGCCTTTCATCACACATCATGAGGTGCCATCCCAGTGCCTGCAAGTTAAACATGTCAAGTAGGAAACGTTTAACATGAAACCATTACATTGACATAACACAGCTACCATTGAAGGTGTAGCACATTCAAATTGATCAGTACAGATTATGTTCAAATCTGCACAGGAACATAAACATGTCCATGGCTATGTGTTACAGTTGTGTCATAGGTCACCATCATGTCTATCAATGCTGCAGGACAATGAACTCTCAATGAACTCTGAGTACCAAACAAGCTAATTACATACAAGATGTTTGATGATGTTCGGCAAACATTATACAATGTGGAGGAAATCTGGTGCATGGTGCATGTAGTGGACAGTGACTGCCTGGAGATGTCATTGTGTGCAACCTGTCATCTCTGACCCAGAGGTGGTGGTTGGAAAGTGTGAAATTAGTCCGAGCGCATGTTAAAACATCATTGCCTGTTGTCTAAACTATTCAGTCATGTGGCAAATGTGAATGATGGAGCATTCAGATTTGCCATCAGACAAAACGTAAAACATTTTCCACAAGGAGCACAATGCATGACACGATCATAGCAGTCAAAGGAAGGCATCTGAAATATAGCATTATTACTGCTGTGATAGTTAAAGGGCCAATCACACCTCACACCAGGAACCAATAGTGAACATATGCCTGCACAGTATCTGTACGATGTGACTCACACTTCACACACACTGCAATATACAACATATGTGAACCTGGTACCACGTCCCCTGTCTGTTTCAACTAGGAATAATGCCATAAGCCTACCCAAGGCCACATTCGTGTTAGCTGTTTGAACAATGGTAAGAAAAAGATAAATGCAATGTGCAACACGCCCGCTCTTATCATATGTGTACACTCAACATCATAGTTGGGATTGTCAGCAACACTATGGTGTCCAATTAACAACTGCTGAAATCAAGATGGCCATATAGATGGTAAATCATAGACATGGGGTATATGAATACATGCAAGATAGGTTTAGAGCAATATATTTAGGAATACAAGGGAACATCACCCATGTCAAATGTTGTCCTGTGCCCTCAATTTATGCAGGGCAATTGACACAACGGCATCAGCACAGCAGACAGTTATGTTTGTGGAACATATGCAGGTATGTGATGTAAAATGCATACCTCTGATGCCACTGTGTATGATGCACCAGTCCCAAATCACTGCCATGTTGTCATGTGTATGGAGCTGTACCACAATTGGCTACATGTAGATCCTCTTGGCCCAATTAGGTACCTCACCACACCAGCAGGAGTGATAGCCTGCCAAACAGATTCTGTACAGTCACAAACACAAACACACATATGTTAGGTTGTAACCTGAAACACAGAGGATAGTATGCACATTTGTACACATATGCATTTCCTCACATAACACATAACTTACATGAGACTTGCTGCTCGATTAGATGTTGCTGGATTGCTGTACCCACGTGTGTATATCCATGGCCACATACAGGAGGGCACACAGGATCATCTTCTAGATCGAGATTAATGTAGACTGGGATATTATGCCTGAGAGCAATGTTGTGCAGGATGCAGCAGGCCAACATTATCTGTGCCACAGTCATGTGTTGGTATTTTAAAGCCCTGCTAGTCTTATCCAGACACCTAAAGTGACTCTTTAACATGCCAAAGGTGCGCTCGATGACAGAGTGGGTAGAGGCATGGGCCTCATTGTACCACATCTCTGCAGGTGACCATGGAAAATGCACAGGGGTCAGCAACCAGGCCTGACACCCATATCCGGCATCACCTTCAGAAAGAAAATGTAACAGTTCACCAAGTAACATATGTGCACACATAGTGTCTGGATATACATGCCTGTACCTATCCATTGCAGCCTGCCCTTCCCCTTCGCACACACACACAAATAATGTTGTTGTTAACATCTAGCATATACAATATTGCAATAAACACACAGCATCTTTTGAGACATGTGTTCCTTAGACTCAGGATCTCAGACTAATAAGAGACATGCCAGTGATTTTATGTCATTATGCTACCACAAATATCTATGCCCATGTCAAACACATTTAAAACCTGCCATATCTAAAATGCATTACCACTAATTATAGAGGACCAAACTCTACCTAGCTAAACACATCACTGCAAATATTACAGCTACACAGCTCTGAAAAGAACACCACATCACATCATCAAGTGGCACTGTCACATAAACCACATGAACAGACTAACTCAGCTGTGTTAAACAAGCTAAATGTAGTCCATCAGCAAACCAATAACCAGGGATCAGAATTACAAAGTGGAAAACAACAAATACAGTAAACTGGTTACTCAAAAAGCAAAATCCGAAATGTTCAACAGCACTGGGATGAGAATAATGTTAGATAAGTGACTCGGGCAGTAGACAAAATGCAAAGAAGTGAACAGTACACATATACCAAATCAGATGAAGTGGAGCCAAACAACATTTACACAATAGGTATGCTTTACCCCTTATAGTTTGGAAATGTGTGTGTTCATGTGTACTGGTCCAGTCACCCTCATCTGGTGACATCATGTCCTCTGCTAGTTCACCATAGTCTGATGTCTGTTTGTCCTCTCACATTTAGTTTCCTACCCGTTCTCCCTCTACATCTGCTACAACATACTCAAGCATCCTCTTTGGTTTTTACCGGACAGCTTCCTCTAATCCCTGTTTCCCACTCAGATGTCACCCTACCATCCTCAGTCTGCATCTACTCTCCTAGTACTCAGACAATCATAGAGCCCTCCCTGATCCCAACCAAATAATGCTTGCCCTCTGCAAGTTAACCTCAATGCCCCATCACATTCTGGCCGCCCCCCAACATCAGCTTCCAACACCTCCCGGGACTACCTAGCATCCACCGCCTACAACCCCTATCCTGGAATCCCCCACCAACAGACCATTCCCAGTCCTGGCCTTCCCTTTCTGCCCGTGAGGGAAGTTGTGTTAGACTGGCTGTAAAGGAAGCCTGCCAGGCCACATCTCACCTGTGTACAGCTGCTGAGGTGAAGAGTGTTGTTGTTCAGGAATGCAGCAGCACATTTCTAATGTGGGGCACAGGTGCACTGGGCATTGGGAGGTACTAAATGGCCATAATCCCATCATACCAGTGCCCTACACTTGAACACATCTACCTGATGGAAGGAAAAGTGGTGCAAATCATCTGGGCAGCTGTACATAGATGAGAAGGGGACTGAATATATCCCTCTGAGACTGTCACTGATGGGAGATAAACTGCAGTTGTGTGATGTTGGAAGTGAAAACCTCTCCAAAGCGCAGGGCCTTGTGCAAACAGCACTCCTGCATACTGGGCAGGCCCCTCAGTTCCCTCCAGAAGGTATATTTGGGCAACATGTGCTGTTGCTCTGTCATTGCTGCCAGAAGCGCCCTACCCAGCCTCCCTGACCACAGGGAAACATTGTGTAAAGTGCTGCAGGGGTCATCAAGCATAGGTCAATTGCTCATCAAGGGCAACAAACACCTGTTAATCAGATTTCCAGCTCTGCAAGTACCTGTACAGGCAGTGATTGGCAAGAGATAGAAATAGGGATACACCGCAAAGGCTGGCAGATGGAAATGTGGATATCCAGGTCATGAGAGGTGTAATCAACAGGTCTGCTGCCCAGCACATGCTGCAGAATATCAGATGATGACCACATCACATGTTCAGATATCCGTAGAGGCTCAAATAACATTCAAATGGAACTGGGGCTTGGAATACTGATCTAAACCTCATGGCTGCATGGTCCCACAAACCACATAGTCAAAAGAAATTGCATACACATGTCACTGTGAAAACACAAACAGTGATGTGCAGGTCAGTCTGGAGACAGTGACATGCTGAGAGAGCAGTTACAGCTACCAGACTTTGCAGATTCCCACAACTCAAATAACAGACATATGAAACAAGGGAGTACCATGTGCAGTTGTAATACAGCTACAGAAAGGCATGAATGTCCTGTCTGTGCTTTGATGTTCCAAGGCAGAAACACCAGTGTGTAGCATGTCAGACATGTCAGACATAAAAACAGTATTCTTGCAGTAGCCCATGTGTTGTTCTCGGCATGAGATATCCTGACATAAAGGATCCACCCAAAACTGCATGTGAACCTGCCCTATCTGTGATAGTGGTCATGCAACCCATATCACATAAACAGTATGCACATAGTAGATAGAAAAACTACTCATCCAGGAGGACACAGTCCTCATACTGTCCATTCTCAAACTGTTGGAATATTGCTGAGTGATGCAGGATATATGAGTCATGGCTGGACCCTGGAAACCTAGGAACCAGATTCAGAATATGCATATTTGCATCACAAACAACCTGCACATTCAGGGAATGGCAGTGCTTGCGGTTGCGGAACACTGCCTCCCTGTCTCTGGTTGGGACATGGCACATTGTGTAGCTGGTAGAGTGTATCACCACACACCTGTATCCTTGTGTCCCTGCATGTACCAATATGGAGTGTGCTGTTCACATGCTGCATGTGACCCTGGACCAGCAGATGATGCATTATGCACACTGTGATAAGGAAGCTTATCATAGCTCAGGAAGGGGCTATAGAAAAGGTGAAGTGTCTCTGAACAAGCAACCTGTCAGTGCTGGTAGAAATGAGAAAACAGAATTTTGCCATAAAAGACTACCAGTCCCAGAATGCACCAGGTTTCCAACAGCCATGAGAGGCGCTGAAGTGAGAAAACGAGTGTTCAATCAAAAGGGCTATGAGGTAATCCCCAAGCACTCATTGCAAAGGGCAGGGCTTGATTCAGCACAGCTGCGCTGTGCTAGGATGGAACACTCATCTCAAAGGGCAAGGCCTGATTCAGCACAGCTGCGCTGTGTTAGGGAGGAGCACTCATCTAAGCAGAATAAGAGTAGAGTTTATTCTACAGATGACCATCTTCTTCATGATCACCTTGGATATCCAGAGAAGGATCATCAGTTTCATCTGAAGGATCATCAGAAGCAGAAGCCAAACCGGACGGACAGAGAGGGAAAGAGACCCTCTGGAAGAAAAAGGAGAAAAGCCTTTGAGAGGTCTAGAAGAGTCCAAAGCAGTACGTATACTGGGAGGCATTTCAAGGGCCAGCATACACCATTGGACTGGAGAAAGCCAGAGGAATGGTGCTGCAGAGCTAGGAATCACCAGACGCTACCTGTGAGGGAGACGGCTGCACGTGGAAGGGACCCTAAGACCTATGCCAGAAGGTATGTGAAGAGAGATCCAGTGTCCAGGGATCTGGATTGGAAGGCTGGACATAAGAACTGGACTACATACTGGCCAGGCTATATAGAGAGGAACTCTAGCAGCAATGGAAGCTCAGGTATGAACACTGATCTATGCCCTAGCTATAACCTTGAAAGACAGCAGGGAAACAAGTATTCTCCTGAAAATGTTCCATTGAGAGATTCATCTGTGCCAATCCATGATATTGAACCCATGCTTGTTGAACAAGGGGGAATAATAGCAGATGAGGATCCTGTTTATATGGACTGTTCTCTATCCAAACTCCGTTGGTAACTTTCTGTTATAAAGTACAGCAACCATCACAAAGAAATAAAAATTTGTTCTTTAATCTACTCAGAAAAGCTCCTGAAGCAGGATTTGACCCACACAGTACAAAGCAAGCCAGCTAAGGGGTTTCAGCTGGATAACTGCTAGCAATTAAGCCTTACCTAATTGCTTGTGAGCTAGGAGAGAATCACTTCTGTATCTATGTGGGAAGTAATCAGAAGTTAACCTGAAAAGAACAGTTTGTTTCTTGCTTTGTGGCTTTTCATTTGTTGTTTTCCTGATTTTGACTTTGTTTTTCCAAGTTAACACTGAAAGCAAGTTACCTAATTTATGTGCTATCAAGCATATCTGTGTTGGGAGAAATAACCCCATAAATAAATATCTTATTGGCTTTACCCAAGAGCACAACTAAATTATTGTCAGCAGCTGTGTCTGGTGTGAATGAACTACATTGCCCACAATACCTTGCAAATCATATAGATATATGCACTTGCCAAGACTGTGAAAATTCTCACCCAGGCAGCCGTCTGACAAATGGCGTAGTTTTTCGGATTGCTTTTGCACAAAGGGGATTTACTTGCTGAGGATTACAACTAAAGATTAAGTTTAAAGCTGGAAAAAAAGATTTTCCCTCAACTGCACTTTGCAGGAAAAGGGGTTGTTCCAGGAAGCTGTCCCAGGAGGAAAAGACCCTGTGCAGAGCTGGATTCATCACTGAGACAATGTAATAAGTACCTGGGCATGTCTAGTGGTGGATGGGAGTAAGCACAGGGGTAATTAAAAAAAAAAAGTAGAAAAAAAACACACCTGTTTGGAAGGTGGTGCACTTTGGTTTTTTTTTTCTTTGTTTCTTGCAGGGATCAAGATGGATCCAAGGGAGATGGCTGAATGGATGGCAGCCCAATTTTAGCAGGCAACAGGAGCTAGCACAGCAGGCTCAGGACACTGCTATGAAAGCCATAATGGAGCAGCAGAGGCCAGTGCTTGATCTGGTGCAAGCCCTAGTTCAGCTGCAGAACCAAAGTGGAACAGATGCAAGACCAGCAGTAAATACTGGTACACCACATGTGGACAGTGTGGGACTCAATCAAGGGATTGGGGCATTTAGTTTTGGGAAGCTAACTCCAGATGATAATGTTGATGATTTTCTAGAGTCTTTTGAAAGAGTGGCACAAGCATTAGCATGGCCAGAGACCCAGTGGGCAGTAAGGCTGGCAGCCTCATTAACTGGAGAGGCGCTTGCAGCTTATAGAGCAATGCCAGCAGCCCAGGCTTTGAATTATAAGGATGTAAAGGCTGCTATTAGAGATCGCCTAGGGTTGTCTATTTCAGAGTATAGGCGAATGTTTAGAGCTGTTACATTGAGAGTGGGTGAAACACCCAGGGCTCTGAGTCAGAGAATCAGAGGTTTAGCTGTAAAATGGTTGGAGCCTGAGCAAAAGACGGTTGAAATGTTATTAGATATTATAATGCTTGAACAATTTATGTCTGGGGTGCCAAAAGATTTGCACACTTTCCTTATACAGCAAAATTGCCAAAATCTTGGAGAGGCAACCATGCTAGCAGAGAGATTCTTGGGAGCCACGCAGGCTTGCCATAGAATGGGTGGCCCTCTGAAGATAGGTGCTGAGGCAAGTTGTGCTGTATCAGAAAAGAAAATAGTTAAAAATATTTCTGAAAATAAATGTACTGTGCCAAACCAGATGACACAGGGGAGTGAAAAGAAATGTTTCAAGTGTGGAAGCTGGGGACATTTAGAGAAGGGAAGCCAGTCACACACTAGCTTAATGGGTCTGGATTTAAAACAGCCCAAAGAAGGATTTCTTTTGATGGTTGATGTGCAAGGAATTACCATAAATGCTTTGTTAGACTCTGGGGCAGACCAGAGTATGATGTCAGAAAATCTTTGGAAGAGAATAGAGGCCCAAGAAGGATTTGTGCCTAGAACCCCTGAAAGCCAAGTTCACATCGGGTGCATTCATGGTGCTTCAACATCACATCCCACCTATAGGCTAAAGGTTAAGTGTCTGGGGGAACAAGAGGAAGTCCTGGTAGCAATGGTGCCTAGGCTACCCTTTGATTTGGTTCTAGGAAAGGACTGGCCAAGATTTAAGCAGGGTCTAGTGGAAGGGCTAGGAAAGAAGGAGGGATAAGGTTTAATAAAGGAAATAGCTCCCGGGCTTTTCTTTGGAAGTCCTCAGTCCCTAGCTAAAAAGTTGGTTCAGCTTCCAGAAGGCCAAACTATGGGTAATAAGAGGGGCCTTGTATCCACCCGCTCGCAGGCTAAGATAGAGAGCCAGCAGAAGGAGGAGGGGGAGCAGGCAGAGTTATTAGGAGACTTACCCTCTCATGATGATTTAATAACCCCATCATCTGGTAAAGTAAGAAAGTTGAAAGCACAAAAGCGGCGTGAGAGACTTTGCAGAGCACAGGGTAGGGCTGAGCTGTTAGCTGGTCAAAGTTTACCCTGGGTGCCAGCTGAGTTAGTGGCAAAGTTTCCTAACTTTCCACAAGAGCAGCGAGCTGATCAAGCTCTCACCCGAGCTTTTAAGTATGCTCAGGAGGTCAGGGAGGAATTGCCCAGATTCAGACTAGATAATGAAATATTATATAGAGAGAGTCAGGACCCCAGAAATGGGACCATACGTAAACAATTGGTGGTACCCACAACTTTCAAAGGGCTAGTACTTAGACTAGCACATGATCATCCAGTGGGAGGTCATAAAGGGATGCAAGGAACGCTGGATCAAATACTTATGCGTTTTTACTGGCCAGGTATCTTCAAAGAAACTGCCCAGTTTTGTGCTGCATGTCCAGCGTGTCAGCGAGTTACAGCGGTTCACCCACCGGTGGTGCCATTGATCCCCATGCCAATTATCACAGACCCAATTGGTCGCATTGCCATGGATATTGTAGGCCCATTAGTCAAAACGCCCCGAGGTTTCCAATACATCCTAGTTATGGTAGATCAGGCAACAAGGTTTCCCTGGGCCATACCATTGAGGAATGTTTCTGCAAAAACAATAGCTTTAGAGCTAGTAAAATTGTTTTGTGAAGTGGGATTCCCAAGAGAGGTGTTGACTGACCGAGGGTCCAATTTTGTATCCAAATATTTGGCCCAGGTCTGGGATGCCTTTGGCATTCATCACGTGAAAACCTCAGCCTACCATCCACAATCAAACGGTTTGGTGGAGAGATTCAACCAAACTCTCAAACAAATGTTGAGAAGGGGGTTAGCAGGAGAGGTAAAAGAATGGGATATGTTATTGCCCTTTGCCTTATATGCCTGCAGGGAAAGAATTCAGGTGTCCCTAGGTGTAACTCCATATGAATTGATGTATGGTAGAGCTCCACGGGGTTTATTAGATATTTTGAGGGAACAATGGATTGATCCTGAACCAGGAAGTCAGGAGGTACCACTTTTTCTACGTGACTTGAGAGCACGTTTGAAAAGGACGTCGCAGGTTGCTGAGAGGAACCTGCAGGACAGTCAAGTACGCCAAAAAGGGTGGTATGATAGGAAGGCCAAAAGCCGCCAATTAAGCATTGGTGAAAAGGTTTTGGTTCAAGTAGCAGGTACAGCCCCAAAATTTGAAGTACAGTGGAAAGGGCCATGGAAGGTTGTTAAACAAGTGAGCCCAGTATCTTATATGGTAGAAAATGCAAGAGGGCGTAGGCAGACCTACCATATTAATGTACTTAAGTCTTGGAAGGAGAGGCCTGTAAATAATAATGACCCTGAAGCCAGTCAGGAAGTAAGTGAGCTTCAAAATGATAACACTCTCGTAGGTATTACGGACTGTAGGAAAGAAGTTTCACCAGTTAAACCAGTCCGTAATAACTTAAGCAGGGGGGTATGTGATAAGGAAGCTTATCATAGCTCAGGAAGGGGCTATAGAAAAGATGAAGTGTCTCTGAACAAGCAACCTGTCAGTGCTGGTAGAAATGAGAAAACAGAAGTTTGCCATAAAAGACTACCAGTCCCAGAATGCACCAGGTTTCCAACAGCCATGAGAGGAGCTGAAGTGAGAAAACGTGTGTTCAATCAAAAGGGCTATGAGGTAATCCCCAAGCACTCATTGCAAAGGGCAGGGCTTGATTCAGCACAGCTGCGCTGTGCTAGGATGGAACACAGTACAAAGCAAGCCAGCTAAGGGGTTTCAGCTGGATAACTGCTAGCAATTAAGCCTTACCTAATTGCTTGTGAGCTAGGAGAGAATCACTTCTGTATCTATGTGGGAAGTAATCAGAAGTTAACCTGAAAAGAACAGTTTGTTTCTTGCTTTGTGGCTTTTCATTTGTTGTTTTCCTGATTTTGACTTTGTTTTTCCAAGTTAACACTGAAAGCAAGTTACCTAATTTATGTGCTACCAAGCATATCTGTGTTGGGAGAAATAACCCCATAAATAAATATCTTATTGGCTTTACCCAAGAGCACAGCTAAATTATTGTCAGCAGCTGTGTCTGTTGTGAATAAACTACATTGCCCACAATACCTTGCAAATCATATAGATATATGCACTTGCCAAGACTGTGAAAATTCTCACCCAGGCAGCCGTCTGACAACACACATAGGCACCATGTATCTACAATCTTTATCTTTATCTTTATTTGCCATATTTGATATACCGCCTTTAACAATAATATAAGGCGGTTTACAATACAAGTAATCATGGCTGCAGGAAAAAGAAACATGAAAAAGAACGCCATTTAGTGAGCAAAAGGGAAAGAAAGAGAGCAATAGGATAGCAAAAAGTAGGCTGTAAAAAACAGCGTGGTAGACGAGACGGGACAGGCCAAACAAGGACAAACAACAGACAGACCGCCGATGACAACAAAAGAGGAGGGTGCAATTGACAAAACAGACAACCAGGACAGGGTTTGTGGGTTAGGTGGGTGGGTCGTACAACAAATAAACAACCATATGAGGGAACAAAAAGAGTGAGAAAGCTGATTTAGAGGGCTTTGGGAACATCAGGTAGACACGGAATGTTATAGCTCCTAGGCAGACTGTGAACATGAGAGTGTGCTGGACTGGGAGGAGGAGAAGGAGGGGGGAGGGGGGAAGATCAAAGGCTTGGGCGAAAAGGTAAGTCTTTAGCATAGCCTTAAAGTGAGGGAAGGAGTGTTCAGTGCGGATAATATGTGGGAGGGAGTTCCATAGCGCGGGGCTAGCAAAGAAAAAGGCAGCGTGGCGAGTTGATTCAAGGTGAGCCTGGGTTGGGGAAGGGAGAAAAAGGCGGTTATTGTGAATAGATCTTAACAATCGAGGGGTGGGTTGGAAAAAGATAAGGTTGGCTATGTACTGAGGAGTGTTAGTGTAGAGGACTTTGTGGGTAATAGTAAGAAACTTGTAGACATAACGTGTTTTGATAGGGAGCCAGTGAAGAGAGAGCAAGCAGGGGGTGACATGATCCCGGGGGGAGGAAAAGGTGAGAAGACGGGCGGCCTTTTTTTGGATCAACTGTAATCTGCAAAGCTGGTAGAGGGGAACACCAGCGAGAAGAGAATTGCAGTAATCGAGACGACTAAGCACCAGGGAGACAACCAATGTGGTAAGGGAGGTAAGCGGCAAAAGGGAGCGGACAGCCCGGATTTTCCAGAGCTGGAAGAAGGAGCTACGCACTACCCCCGAAATGTGTTGGTGGAAGGATAGTGATGAGTCTAAAGTTACTCCGAGATAGCGGAGGGTGGCTGCTAGCGGAATGGGTGAGTTCGACATCAAGGGTGATAGGGTGGGAGAGGGGGCACCGAAGGTGAACCATATGGCCGCGGACTTAGATGGATTGACAATGAGGTAGTTATCGGAGAACCATTGGGCAATAGAGTTTAGGCAGCTGTTCAAGGGGGAGAGATCAGGAGCAGAGGAAGAGGTGTGATGGACCAGAAGTATGTCGTCAGCAAAGAAATAAGTGGATAAACCGGTTTGCTGTATAAGTAGTGCAAGTGGTGCAAGAAAGACATTGAAGAGGAGAGGGGCTAAGATAGACCCCTGGGGTACGCTACAGCAAAGAGGAAGGGGAGTAGAAGAAGAGGAGCCAGAGCGCACAGTGAAAGAGCGAGAAGAGAGAAAAGAGTGAAACCATCGAAAGACTGTACCCTGAACCCCAAGATCGGACAAACGTGAAAGCAGAGTGCGATGGTCAATGACATCGAATGCAGCGGTGAGGTCTAGGGAGACGGCGATTGAGATGTTTCCTCTGTCGTGGGACCGATGCAACTCATTGAGAAGTGCCAAGAGGATTGTTTCAGTACTGTGCCCGGCTCTAAAACCGGACTGACGGGGGTGCAAAGAAATAGTGGAATTTAAATGTGCCGTGAGTTTGAATTTCTAAGGTATCCATCCCCTGTGTGTCAGTCATGACATGTCACAGTACAACCCAGAATCAATATGGGCTGGGGCGGGGGGGTTTGACACCATGTGCTGTACACAACATCCTAAGATGTGTTGATGAGTGAGACATCCATCATTGGGACACTGAAAAGTAAATATGCATGTGAATACATGATGGCTGGAATGTGGCAATGCAGCCACCCACCATTGTCTATACAATGTAGAGGCACTGTTTGCTGCACTTACAGCTGCAACTATCCTGGGGACTGGCACTGATAGGCATGCATATCTGGGCACTGGGATGTGACCCCATTCCCCAGGCCACCCTGCCCCACATCAATCCATTTATGGTATGTGTTGGCACACAGTACACCTGAAGTGATGGCATGGATACCAGTCGGACCACGTTGTGCTCTTTGGCAACACCACACCATGCCATTCATCTGTGTCAGGTTAGGGAGGCATTGGCAGTATATGTTGGGTCATTGTACTGCTCCCCAATCTCAGGCAGACTGTCACAGGTCATCCATGATTAATGCAGTATCTTTGACAGAAACCATCAGTCCAGTACACCTTCCCACCTTTCCTGTCCCTGACAATGAGACCATCAGCACAGCATGTGGCTGCCATTGCCATGTTTCACTGTGGGAATGGTTGCCCAGGGGTGATAGTAAATACTTACATTGCCCAATATATGGTGCTGCCCGTGATGGACAAAGGGTTCATGGTTCCATCTCATCTGCCCTCATGACCAACAGCATGTGTTGGGGCGGGGGCGGTCCACACATGCCCTTTTGCACACACAAAGCATGCTGTCCTACATTCTTCTGTGAGCAATGGCTCTCTCTGGGCCAATGTTCCATATGGTCCCACTCTGTGGAATGTCTGCCCTACGGTAGTCCCATTGACACATACTCCCATCTCCACTGTGGACTTGTGCAGCTCCATCAATGCTATCCATAGTGTTTTTCTAGCATCTCTGGTCATTGACATCCTTAGCTGATCTTTGGGTTTGGGTGGTCAGCCTCTTCTGTCAGGGTCGTAGGGGTACCACATTCTCCCCATGTTGCCACAATGTCTGTGAGGGTGCTTTGTGGTGTCATCACCAAATGGGTAGATCTGTTGCAGCACCACTGTGATCTATATATCCCTTCAACCTTGTGTCTGACTTGTCCTGAGTGGCCCTTAGTGTTCATGTTGTCTGCTTGGTGCTGTTGCCTTGTCACGGGCCTTATGGGACATGCACATTTATAAGGCTAGCATATTCACAGATCAGGTGATATAGATTGCACACAGGTGGAGCCTTATCAGCTCATTAGATGGTGTTTGTTGCTAATATGTGGGGCCAAATCCTATGTATGGGTACACACACACCAGGGATAGAATCAGTTTCATTAATTTGTTGATATGCAGGATACACATCAATAACTTTCATTATTGATGGGTATCCTGCATATCAACAAGGTATATCATTGTTGTCACACCCACACAATTTGACCAATATTGTTAAGCATAAGACCAAACATCTAAATGATCCTGCATCTTCATGCCATTGTGTACGTGCTGCGACATAACAGCCCATATACTGTGGAGGTAGACCCATTAGCATGGCACTGTATATTGTCCAACTGTCTGGAGATGGGAATCGACTAGGATGTTACCTGTAATGTCTGTTTGGTGTCTTTCCCCAGGTGACACAAGGTTGACACTGAAGGAGGTGGCAGATGTCGATGATGGTGCCATGGTGGAGGGGTGGCATGGTGACATTGCTTCAGAGGGCCAAGGCATTATGGATGAGCCACACAGGGTTCATGAGCCCAGACAGGGTTGAGGTACATGGAGGTGTGGGCCAGTTGGTGTCAGAGCCACAGGATGGAGGTAAGGAGCAGTAGGATCACATCAACCTCCACCTGACAGCCAGCAGCAGTGGGGGGATGTGACAAGCACCCACACCATACTAGTGTGACAGGAGCAGGATATTGGAACAGGCCCTACAGCAGGGATGTCTAAGGGCAGCACATCCACCAGGACATCCACAGAGCTGCTGAGGGACATGATGAATGAGCTGCCTGATTACACCGCAACAACACATGCAGACCTCAAAGGTGGGTGACAAACCCTTATGTGGCATGTTGTGGCATATGTTGTTGAGTATATATAATTACACGCTCCAACCCTCAAACAAAGAGATTGTAATGTTGTAATGTTTCAGTTGACTTAAACCAGTGTCTAATTGACAATCAAATTAGAATTATTATAATAAGCAACAAGGTCTCAAACTTAGATGGGGCTATGATCCAGACTCCACACACTTTTGCATAAATAACCTTCTAATGTTGCTTAATATTATTGGCATCGATGACCTTTTAAGATCAGGTCACTTCCCAAATGTCATGAACACAAAGAATTGAAGTATATATTAAGAATAAAAATGGTGCATAGCTCAATTTGATATCCCCAACGCCATACTTCAGCGCCGTTGCGTTTCACTATCAAAACGGTTCTTCAGGGGGTTCTTTGTTATATGCACCTCATGACACGCGTTGTTAATTCTGAACTTCTAAGCACTATTGACAAAAGTAGAAAGAAATCCAAAGTATTTATCACAATCTCATTCTAAATTCATATGCCATATCTTAGAATGTTAAGCATTGTCCTAGTTTTTATACCTTTATGATATAACTTGCCATTTCTTAAAGCCAGTCATTCTGAGGGAACCAGTCAATTTGCTAAACCAATGCTGCGCATGCGGGTTGGCTATTGTGAGTGCCTTTATATGTTGTTAAGCAGCGTGTTGTGATGCACCTGTGGAGAATTAGACTATCCTCATGAACTATCCTTTTCATGTTTTTTTTTTTATCAGGGTCGATATCCAAAATTAACCCCGCGCATTAACCCCGCGCATCTGTTGGTATGAGCTTCCTCGGCCATACAATGGCCAAAATGTAACATACAATGATGTATAAAATGTTATTAGTGAGACAGATGGGGAGTGGCTATTCCAAGATGGTGGCGTGAGCGTTTGAGTTGAACATGCCTAAACGTAAAGGCAAATCAAAGGTCTTACCCGCGGAGCCTTTGCCTGCCGATTCCAAGGGTCCTATGGATCATTTCGTTCAACTGACAGAGAGTCAGAAACGGGAGATTAGAGCGGGCGCTGCAGCGGTGGATGATGTGGTTTATCCGTTGCCTGCCCTTGAGGTGTCTCTCTCCCCTGATGAGCGGCTTCCTCCCCCACGCGGGACCTGCCCGGCGCTTCTTCCCGCAAGAGGAGAGGCTGCCCCTTCCCCGGAGAGGGTGGTGCTGCGTCTGATGTGCGGGCCTCGTCGGAAGTATGCTCCGGAGAGCAGCCTTCGGAGGTGTTGGCTGTGGAAATGGCCCCGTGTTCCAGCTTGGGGGTAGATTTACCATCTCGCAAAGTGGAGAAAGTTGATGTTCATTCCCTTGTGTCAACGGCTGATATTTCTAAAGGTACTTCCATACACCGCCCCAAAGAGATATCTCTAGAGACAATTTGGGAAGCGATTTCACAGCTCTCCTCCGCCGTTAGCAAGCAGACAGAGTTAACAATGCAGAGGTTGGAAAAGCTAGAAACTGACTCTTTCGGTGTTCAGGGAGAGTTGGCTAACCTTCGTTCAAAGATTGAGACTGGGGAACAGCAAATGACTCAGTTGTCTTTAGTGAATGACTCTCTAATAAAGGATAATGTCTCTGTAAGAATGAAATTGGAGAATTTAGAGAATGCTGTACGAGCTTCAAATATTCATTTACAGAATTTTCCTATGATACCTTCTTTGTCCCCTATTGAAGTGTTTAAAAAATACATACAGGAAGTTTTAAATGTTCCATCTGAATTAATTCCCCCAGTTGTGAAGGCCTTTTTCCTACCTCAGGGTAAAAAGGAAGGGAAGATAGTTGAGGATGCTTTAGACATGGATGTTTTGGATGTTCCTGCTCTTTTACAGTCACCTAAGGAAGCTGACCTATCTGTCTCTACAATGTTGGTAACATTTGCAATTTCATCAGATCGAGATTGGCTATTAAAATTATATTTTAAGAAACGTTCCATGCTATTTATGGGGAAGAGGGTTGTAAGGGAGACTCAGAAACGCCGGAGGGCTTTTTTGTTGTTGTTGAGACCTGGTGCGGTTCAAATTGGTGCTTCATTTATACTGCGATTCCCATGTAAATGTATTATTTCTTTTCAGGATAGGAAATATGTATTTTTTCAGACTGATGACCTATCATCATTTATTAGTTCTCGGATTGTGACATCTTCCCCCTAGTGATTGTCATCATCATATTGATTGATATATCTCTGTCCCACGCCTCTGTCTTTATTCCTGAATCATATTTCCTTTTGGATTAAGGAACCACATATCCTTATATTCGTTTTCATTGCTGACCCCTCTATTATTGTGGGCTAAATATACGCTTGTATGTATTATTTCTTAGACCTTTTCCTAATGATTTGTACTTTGCAAGTTTGTTGTTTTCTGTACAAGCGATTGCTTGATTGTTATTGTAAAATTCATAAATACAAAATAAAAAAAAATGTTATTAGTGAATTAAAGAAATCACATCTCCCACCTGCGACTATACACATATGCTCCAATCTATCTGAATCTTTAAACCATTCAGCCTTATGGATTGTAAATTAAAAATCCACCGTTGTTCTCGGATTAACAGCAGCTGGTCTTTTGATTTGCCATTATATCCTGTATCAATTTGATGTATGCAAACGCAACGTAGTTCGTCAAACTTGTGATTAATTTAACACAGTGGTCCACAATGGGCGCATCCATTTTCTTGCAATTCAATCTGCTGCGATGTTCATTCATTCTAACTCGAAACAGGCGGATTGTTTTGCCTACGTATAATAATTGACAAGGACATTGGATGCAATAGACCACGTAACTAGAACCACAGGATGTCTTCTTCCTTAATAAATATGGTTTGCCATGATATTGAAAATTTGTCCTTTCAAAAGTGATGTCGCAAACTTTACAGTCCCCACATTTTGTATGACCATTATGAAGTTCCATATATGGAGTTGTTAGAGGTCTTAGCACTGTTGGGCTCAATATTTCTTTTAAATTCCTGTGGCATTGCCAGACACAGAGAATGGTTTTCTCCTCCAGCCCCGGGACACTGTTCAAAACATTAGTATGCGTCTTCAAAATACGTTTAATTTGAAAGCTGTATGGGGAGTATTTAGTAACTAAATTTGAATTATGATTATCAGTCTGATTTCTCGTATGTGAAGATAACAAAAGATCACGATTATTAAATAAGGCTCTTTTATAGGCACAATTTATAACTTGTTTAGGATATCCTCTTTCCCAAAATGTACGCTTCAAGATTTTTGATTGAATTTTAAATTCATCCTCTTCAGAACAATTCCTTCTATAGCTAAGGAACTGCGAAAAGGGCAAACTATCTCTCAATTGTTTGGGATGGGCACTGTTATAATGTAGAAAAGCATTCCTATCTATAGATTTTCTATAAACTGAAGTAATCCACATGTAATCACCTCTTTTAATCTCCACATCTAAAAATGTCATACTCTGACCACTGCATCTATGTGTAAATCGTATATTTTCATCTCTATGACTGAGCCATATTAAAAACCCATCTAGCTGATCTCTCTGTCCTTTCCAAAGCATAAATATGTCGTCAATTTACCGACACCAAAGTTTGATATGGCTTTGATACGGCAAAGACGCTATCCATTTCTCTTCAAATGTCCCCATGAAGAGATTTGCTACAGATGGGGCACATGTTGCTCCCATTGCTACCCCCCCCGATATTTGGTGATATAATCTTTGATCAAACATAAAATAATTTTGAGAGTTAGACTCATTATTTCTGCCAAAAATGATAGCTGGGAATTGGATAGATCTCCCCTATTTCTCAAGGCTAATAATACACTATCATATGCTGCCGATTGTGGAATATTAGTGTATAAAGACATCACATCTAAAGTGACTAATAGGATATCCATTACCGCAGCCCAATGGGAATGTTGCATCAATATTTGCATAAAATGAGTGGTGTCTCTAATATAAGATGGTATTGTTGATATTGGAGGTCTTAAATAGGAATTAATGTATATGGAGAGAAGTTCTAAAACTGACCCTCTTGTAGACACAATAGGTCGCCCCGGGGGAGCCGTTAAACTTTTGTGGATTTTTGGCACTAAATAGAATTTGGCAATCATAGGGCTGGTTTCAATCAAAAAAATCCATTCTTTTTTCAATATTAATTTATCTTCCAAAGCTTGAGATGTAATCAGTTTTTTGACAGTTGACAGTTTTTTGTAACTGATCGGTTGGATCTTCACCTAAAACCACATATGTGTCAGTATTAGATATTCTTGCAGATACTGTTCCCAATCTAAAACCACAATACCAACTCCTTTATCTGCTTATCTAATCACAAGTTCAGTACGTGACTGAAGATCTCCTAATAATTGACAAGGACATTGGATGCAATAGACCACATAACTAGAACCGCAGGATGTCTTCTTCCTTAATAAATATGTTTTTGCCATGATATTTAGGGAGGCCACGGGCAGGGTCCCGGCGGCTGACAGTAACCGGGCGCGCGGCCCGGTGCGGGGGACCCTGCGCGCGGCCGCGGGCTGGAGGCTCGTGGCAGGGGAGGATTAAAGCCATTGGCTCCCGGCGAATGCAGCCGCGTGGGAGCCAATGGGAAGCGGCCGCGGGAGTGCGGCTGGGGAGGAAGAGCAGCTTGCCGGACTCCGCGTGGCAGTTGCGGAGCCGGAGTCAAAAGGGGTGCCAGCTTCTTGTCCTTCTGTTAGGCCTGCGGTGTGGCATTTTTGCCGGCGATTTACGGTGCTGCAGCGGCGGTACTGTGTTCGGCGGCGGTTTAAGGCTGCGCGGGTCGTCGGGACAGAGGAACTGCAGGCAAGTGGGGGGTTCTCAGCATTTTGGACAGCAACGTTTGCCGGTTGGTCGGGCCCTCGGGTGGGGGTGCTGTTTTGCTAGGGTTAGTGGTGAGTCGGACTGTTCTGGAGGGGTTTTCAGACCCTGAAAGGGTGTTACTTGTGTTATTTTTATTGCCGACAGCCTGCGTTACAAAAAAAAAAAAAAAAACAGAAGTAAAACTCTTTCCTTGTGCTTGCGCTGGGTCAGGCTCCTGTTTATTAAGGCCTGATGCCTCAGTGAGCGGGGCGTGCGGGCAGGGCAGGGGGACAGGGGGGGAATGCCGGGCGCCGGAGCGTGCCTTTGGGGGTCGTGTCTTGCGGGGGGGGAGCTGGGGGGGTGTTGGGGAGCTTGAGGATGCTGTGGGGTGCATCCAAGGGGTGTGGATATGACAGACAAGGGGTTAAGAGTTAACCAGCCAGTGTAGGCAACTGCATAGAGGGCTGTAGCCCTGCTAGTGTGTTAGTATCTAGGTGGCCACCTGGCCCACCCACCCTAGATGTTAGCCCCCCAAAGCAGGGCCACAAGGTGTCCCCTGTGGTGCCTGCACAGAATAGTGAGAAGGGGAGCCCAGAAAGTGTTAGCACCCCAGCACTGTGGGGTCCCCAGCAACATGTGTGTGGTGTGACCTGGTGGGGGGGCAGGTGTGTGACCCTCAGTGTGTTTGTGTCCATACATCATCAGGGAAGGTCTGGCAGCTATCTGTTGAGGTCTGTGGGGATTATGAAGTGACCTGCCCAAGGGGTGCTACCTGCATTCTGGGGACAGTAGTGGTGATTGGCACATCAGGGGGCTGTGCAGACCATTGGGGTGACTGCTGGACCACAGGTGGTATACATCAGTGAGGGGTGGAAATGTATATTGACCTGTCTGGGTGGCCAGGATACAGATAGGTGCCCTAGTGGTGTGTTTGTGGTCATATGTGTGGCAGCTCGTGTGTCAGAGGGACACGACAGGCAGGTCATGGGTGACAGTTGGATGTATGTTTCACTGGAGAGGGTCGGGCAGTGATGTGGGCAAGTTGGCACATTGACAGGATGGGGAGGGATGGGGTACTGTGGTGGCGGAAGGTATGGGTGCATGGATCCATTATGTGGCCACAGCTATGTTCTGTTTCAGGCAGCAGTAACACATCCCAGCAGCAATGGGAGGTGACCAGGCAAGGACCATGTGATGGGGCAGGGTGAATGCTGTCGCGAGCACTACCCTGGCGGCAAGTAGAGGTCAGGGCAAGTCGGACACAACTATATAGGGATGAGATTGGCCAGTAATCCTGAGGCCCAATTGACTTTTGGTCCTATTAGTTTCCTGGGTCCAAATCTTCAATGAAATCAACTGCACAAAGTGGTGGGAAAATAAAGGTTTTTATTTCCCTTTTTCGCAAAGGTTCAAATGATTGGGCAACAACAACAACGCAAAATGTCCTTACTTCAGGTAAGAAAAAGTAAAACAGAAGTTTAAAGCAAAAACTGTTACTTTAACAGTAGCGATGATATTCACACAAACAAGAATGTTCTAGGCAGCAATACATATAGCTTACAAGCCTGGCAAGGATTCTAGGCTTCCCGTAGTACAGTACGTACAGTCCATTTCTGTATCTGAAACCTTATCTGCCAGTTCCACTTGCATTGGCTCATAGGCCGAAGCCTCTGACTCTGAGTCCCTGGTTTCAGGAAAGTTATAGTCAGGCTTCTTATATAGCTCCTCTAGCACTGCCCAATGTTCTGGGTGACTTGTAGGGCGTCGGCTTTGTGCTGTTTTGTATTGAGAAAATTCCTCTCTACTTAGAGGTTTTATAGCAGCTTTATAAAAACACTTCTTATTCAAAACTCTCTTATCAGGTAAACTTTTTCTATAGCTTGTATCATAAGAAGCTTTACCTTGTGACTTTGGCTTCTCTGTTTCAAGTGAAGGTTGAGGTCTGCACCAGTTTCTCTTCTGGCTTGCCTGTACAGCATGGTTTAGGTATTCAGGCTGTCTCTCATTGGGTTTTGGACAACAGTTGCAGCAATGCTTTTGCTTCTCTGGGCAAACAGCTCTTACTCCTCTTTGAGCTGAGACCTTCCCAGGTTCTTCATTAGCTCCCAGGCAATCACCTTTCACTCTGGGTGATATGCTAGCAGTGGAATAATCAGGTTTCCATTCTAACCTCTTTTCCTCTGTTTTGCCTTCTTTCCTGCTGCATGCTTTCCTGCTGCATTCACTCCTGCTGCCTCCATTCCAGCCGCCTTCCACGCTGCTTCTCCAGCTGCTCTCCTTCAAGCTGCTCTCCTTCAAGCTGCTCTGCTTCCAGTCTTCCACACCCTCCTTAAGAAGTCCTCCTGCGCTCGAGGATTGGAAGCTGGCTGGCATTACCTCATGACCAGTGGGGCGTGGTTCCTCAGTTACTCTGAAGTCCCTCTTGCTCCCTCTAGCTGGCTCCTCCAGATATTGCAGCTTGTATGTATCTTTTTCTCTGTTTAAAGCATTTTCTTTTCTCTCAACCAGGTCTGCTGGGTGACAATGCACACATATGGCGAGATAGGACAGGGTGACAACAGTACAGTGCAGTCATCTAGAGCCCTATAAAGGGGTTATGCACATGGGAAATGCATGCAATAGGGGTTGGTCTGGACACCGGAATTAGGCTTGTGTATACAGCATAGGTTTACCAATACACACATGCCTGATGGGTCAATGGGTGGGTGCAGATGAGGCACATGTGGACTCTAGGTCCTCATGGTCCACATGGTCCCTGTCTGCCAAACTGCATTTCAGCTGGGGATGTGAGAGGGACTGTTGGATGGCTGGTGTTTCCAATGACCAGGGGACAGCACCATTGGTACGGGCCTTTGCTACCAGGCACCTGCTGGCAGAACGTGACCTTTATATGCATGATCCAGTGTCATTCAGATGTGTGTGTGATGTTAACCCTGGGAAGGGTGTGATGCCATACGGTATATGTCTGCTGTACCATTGCCACCTCTGCAGTAGTATTGGCCACATCTCAGCAAAGCTTATGCTACAGTTCCTCGTAGGGGGCTTATCAGTAAGTAAACATCCTGGGGATGGGTCCCAGAATAGTGAACAGGATCACAAATGGGTTGACTGACAGATGACAGAGGGCAATAATAGATGGAACTCACTTGTATGAAAGGGTGGTGATTAGCAGTGTGCCCCAGAGTTAAATCCTGAGACCTGTATCATTCTATGTATGTGTGAGGAATGTTGCTCAAGGACTGCATGGACACCTGTGTCCTCTTGAAGAGAACACATAGATGTCAGATAGAGTGGAACCCCCCCCCCCCCTGAGGGAGTGTATAACATGAGGGGAGGTAAGCAAAAGCTGGCCAAATGGTGTAATTCTTGGCAGTTCCGCTTTAATGTGAAAAGGTGCACTGTCAGGCATTGTGAGGCAGAACTACAGGGGAAATGTATGTGGTGTGGATGTTGGTGTGTATGGACCAGGTGACATACCTCATAGAGATAATTTCTGAAGAATTGAAGGTGGCAAAATAGCATGACAAGAATAGCATGGCAAGAATCATGCTAGGTTGCATACAGGAAGTTGTTACCAGCAGAAAGGAAGAGGTACTAATGACATTGTACAAATTGCTGGCGAGGCATCACTTGGAATACTATGTTCATTCTTGCAGACCATCTCTCAGAAAGGTCATGCAAAAGCTGGAAACAGTTCATAGGATGATAGACCAAATGATCTGGGGCCTACATCAGAAGACCTATGAGAAGGGTCCTGAGACCCACATATGTACACTCCGGAGGTGAGGAGGGACAGGGGAGATATGATTCAGACATTAAGAAACCTGAAGAGTATTGATGTAGAATCAAATCTCCTCCCAGGACATAGGAGCTGTAAAAGTAATATGTAGCTGCATGGGTGTAAACCCCAGACAATGTATGGAAATACCTTTTCAATGAAAGGGTGGTGGATGACTGGAATGCCTCCCAATGGAGGTGGTGGTGGCACATACAGTGACAGAACTGAAAATAGCATGTGACCGAACCAGTGGATCCCTTTCTAGCAGCAGCATGTAATCAAACATAACATTACCATCTCTTCTATCTCAGTAAGTTGGGGTGACCTACACGGAGCAGTGGGTACACCCCTGAGCCAAGACATGGGGCGGGCTGATTTGCACAGATCAGCAGATGCACCTACATTTGCCATCTTGCTGGGCAGACTAGATGAACCAGACTGGTCCGTATATGCCATCATCTGCTATGTTGCTAAGTTACCATGCTATGAACACCTTGTATGGCGCATTGGCAGATTGCAGTGGGGAACAGTTGCATGACCAAAGGTCATCATCCCTCTTACTTTGTTACCCCTAAGTGCAGTCTGGTCCATACAGTTGTGCATAAAAGAAAGATATTGCTATGATTACGCTCCCCCTATGTGTAGTGTGTGTCACCTGCTCAGTCACATGTAACCTATGTATAGTTCCATGTACTGACAGATCCCTGACTATGCTCCAATATTATGTAGGCAAATTGCTGATTACTGTACACTCCACACACATCACAGACAAAGTTGTGCAGCAATATGCCAGGAACAATTTGTGAAACCATATTACAACCTCCTATTATCCCATGCTCTGATATTCATTCCAGGCTACCACACCGCAAATAATGTGCCACCGCACAAAGGTGGACCACAGGGGCCACACACCAGGACCTACAGACCTGTCAGGGAGGTCATTGATGAAGATTATGACAAACAGACCAAAATTAACAAACAACAGGCTGCATGGATCCACAGAAGAGATGGGGACATCGGTTTGTGAGGGTACTTTGCCCCATTCGCTGCACAGAATGGGGTTCAATGGAGGCTCACATATGTATCCCTGCTATTGCACAGGGGGAAATGTAGAACTGTGAGGGACACACATTTGAGGTTTATGCCACAACATGTCATGGACCCCCACACACATAGATGGAGGGTCTCTGTTCAGATGTGCACCGTCGGGGGTACAGTTGACCTCCAGCACAGTCATGCATATCCCCCATGTGCAACACTGAGCCCACACATCCTATCACCCCCTCCCCCATACAACAATCTGACAGTGTAACATGGTGATGTGAACTGCATGTTGTGAGGATGTTTCTCATCAGCATGGATGGGCAAATGGGTCAGGATTTGGGAACACAGGCTGCCACTAAATAGGTGGCCCTACAATGCCTTGCCAACATATTCATCTCCTTGGTTTCTGTCCTGTTTTGTCACATTACATACAACCTTGCATGGAGAAGGAGGTTTATTGGGATGTTTGTTAATGGACCTGACAATATGGTTTGGAATGGTGAGATGATATGACAATAGAATACCATGCATTTTTCTAGATAATGAGGTAGCGGGTGAACAGTTATTTGTGGATATGTATTTATTCCTTTTTCTTTGTGAACCCTAAGTAAGGTCTGGTCCATCCAGTTAGCCTCAGAGGTCACATAAATCAGAGATTAGGATCCAGCTGTGTGCAAGCAGTGTCACAGGAACTGTCACATGATGCCTGTATATATGTACCTGTTCTGATATGCCCCTGATGCAGTTACACCACAGAACAGGCAACATGAGAACCACTTAGCACTCCAAACAGGTCAGAGACAAGTTTGTGGAGACGTATCGATTGGGTTTGCACTATTGAACAATATCCCAGAACCAATATATGTCACAGTGCACCATTAACATCCATTGTGGCAACATAGTATGACTAAGGCACCAATACATACTTGACAAGACGGGACCACTCACCAAAACTTACAGACCTGGCAAGTAAGGCATTAGTCAGAGGTGATACAAAGATACTAATGATAACACTGTAGGAGCTGCACATAAGCCATACAATCCAGAGTGAGGTTTTATGGTGGTGTGCCCATAAAAAAGACACTGTTTAAAGAGAGACATAAGAAAACACATTTTGAGTTTTCATGACAGCATGTGGCACACCCCCAAACACATGGAAGAAGATTCTCTGGCTAGATGAGATGAGATCAACACTTTTTGACCATCATGGGAAACGCCGTGTGTGGGTCAAACCCACCACCCCGAGAACACCATTCTCACAGTGACACATGGTGGTGTCAGCAACATGCTGTGGGGATGATTTTCATTGGCAGCTAAATGAAAACTGGTCAGAACAGAGGGAACAATGGATTCCACTAGGTACAGGGAAATTCTCAGGACACCCTGCTATAGTCTGCCTGGGTTTTAGAGTGGGATGGCGGTCCACCTTTCAGTGCTACAATGACCCTAAACATACTGCTAGAACTACACTGGAGTTGTTTAAGGGGAAACATGTAAATGTCTTGGAGAGGCCTAATCACAGTGCAGACCTCGATCCAATTGAGAATCTTTGGCATTATCTGACGATTGCTGTACACCAAGGCACCTCATCACCCTTGAGGGTATTTGATCAGTTTAGGCTTCAGGAATGGCTGGAAGTCCCAGTGGCTACATGTGCTAGGCTAATGGGGACATACCCCCAGGAGACATGCAGCTGAAATTGCAGCAATAGGTGGCTCTACAATTTCCAGACTTTGGGGGGCGCATACATAAGCACACTCCTGCATCCATGTTTTTTTGGGGTCATAATTATTGTTTGTGTCACAATAAAGGATGTATTGTACCTTCACAGTGGTAGGCATGTTGTGTATATCACATGGTGCTAACCCCCAAATCCCTGAGTTCAAAGGTTGTAAGGGGATAAAACAGGACAGAGACAGCAGGGATGCATACATTTGGAATGTACTATATATGTCACTAAACTATGTCACCCTGCCTAATGGTTGTGCATGGGACAGAGGTTCACCTTCTATCGGTACAGTGATCCTGCACATACATTTCATACTACTTCAGTGTGAAATTGTACATAACCTCTGATGGCCTGGGCCTAGCCACAGCTATCTTCCACATACAAGACACGGATATTGCCTGCAGAATTATGTACCCTAATGAAAATTACTTTCATGAATTGCAACACTCTTGCCCCCGGGTCAGTCTGAAAATCCCAGAGGTTGGATGTGGTGGGCTTATGGAGACATACAAACATAAGAACATAAGATATGCCATAGTGGGTCAGACCAAGGTCCATCAAGCCCAATATCCTGTTTCCAACAGTGGCCAATCTAGGTCAAAAGTACCTAGCAGTTTTCCCAAAAGACACAGGTTCCACAATGCTTGTATTGGGTCAAACAGTTATATCCCGGGTCCCTTTTAATAATGGTTTATGGACCTTTCCTCCAGGAACTCGTCCAACCCTTTTTTAAACCCAGCTATACTAACAGCTTTTACTACATACTCTGGTAACAAATTCCAGAGTTTGATTACACATTGAGTGAAAAAATATTTTCTCTTATTAGTCTTAAATAGGTTACCCTGTAGCTTCATTGCATGTCCCCTAGTCTTTCTATATTCTGATGACATAAACAATCGATTTATGCTTACCTGTTCCACTCCATTCATTAATTTATAGACCTCTATCATATCTCCCCTCAGCTGTTTCTTTTCCAGGTATAGGAACCCCAACCTTTTTAGCCTCTCTTCATAGGGGTAATCCTTCCATCCCTTTACCATTTTGGTGGCTCTTCTCTGTACCCTTTCTAATAACGCTATATCCTTTTTAAAATACGGCAACCAGAACTGCACACAATATTCAAGGTGTGGTCGCACCATGGAACGATACAGAGGCATTATAATATCCTTTGTTTTATTTTCCATTCCTTTCCTTATGATACCTAGCATTCTATTTGCTCTTTTGGCCGCCGCTGCACACTGGGCAGAGGGTTTTAACATGTTATCCATGATGTATCCTAAATCTTTTTCCTGGGTGTGGTTCCTAATGTGGATCCTTGCATCTGTAACCATAGTTTGGGTTGTTCTTTCATAGGTGCATAACTTTACACTGGTCCACATTAAATGTCATTTGCCATTTGGATGCCCAGTCTTTCAATTTATCAAGATCCTCTTGCAAATTTCCACAATCCTCATGGGTTTTAACAACTTAAAATAGTTTTGTGTCATCTGAAAATTTGATAACCTCACTCATTATTCCCATTTCCAGGTCATATATGAATATGTTAAAAAGCAGCGGACCCAACACAGATCCCTGGGGTACACCAGTATTCACCTTTCTTCATTGGGAAAATTGGCCATTTGGCCCTACCCTCTGCTTTCTATCTTTTAACCAGTTCCTGATCTACAATAGTAAACTGCCTCCTTCAAAAAAAACTAAAGATTAGCAAGACAAGATCTTCCATGTCTAAAGCCATGTTGGCTGTCTCCCATTAAGCCATGACTTATCTAGATGTTCAGTAATTTTGTTCTTTATGATGGTTTCTATCATTTTTTCCCGGCACTGGAATCAGGCTCACCAATCTGTAGTTTCCCAGATCACCCCTGGAATCCTTTTTAAAAATTTGAGTTACATTTGCCATCCTCCAGTCTTCAGGTATTAAAGATAATTTTAATGATAGTTCACAGATTACTAATAGCAGGTCTGCAATATCATATTTCAGTACTTTCAACACCCTTGGATGTATACCATACAGTCCAGGTGATTTGCTACTATTCAGTTTATCAAATAGTTGTAATACATCTTCCCGGTGTATCAATATTTCTTTCAATTCTTCCACAGTATCACCTTTAAATACCACTTCAGTCATGGTAACATCCCTACATCTTCCTCAGTAAGGACCGAAGAAAATAATTAATTGTCTCTCCGCTATGGCCTTGTCCCCTCTTAGTACCTCTTTTACCCCTCTATCATCTAATGGTCCAACTGACTCTCTCACAGGTTTTTTGCTCCAAATTGTGATGAAGCAGACACCAGTAAACCCATGGAGGTAGAAGAAAACACTGATTTCTTTAAAGGAAATGATATACATAAAGTGCAGCTAGTGAGAAGTGCAGCTAGAGGGAGCATGCACGGAGATTCAGAAGGTAGGCTGACACGCCCAGATTGGGATGATGCAAGAACTAATTCAAAGCATAATCAGATATACCTGGTCAGAGGGACATAATCCTTACCTAAGAAACAGCTTTATAAGCAAAGCATAGACAAGCCAGAGGAGAGAGGAGCGGCATGAGCCGCAGCAGCTGCTGATAGAGAAGAAAGAGAAAGGAGACGGCTCCAAAGAGAGGAGAAAAGGCAGCCCTTACAGGAAAGGAACAAGTTCCAGGAAAGCCAATTTCAGGCTGGGAAGCTCCAGAAGGAAGTCTTCAGGAAGGACAGAAGGAGAACCTGGAGAGTGCCTGATAGGGAGAATACCAGAGACATAGACCCAAGAGTTCAGAGGTACCTTCATGCTTCTTCCCCTGTATGTGAGCCCCAAGGAGTTCAGAGGTGGGTGAACCAGACTCAGCCCAGGAGTCTAAGAGACACAGATCTGAACCAGGAACTGAGGCCGGGTCACAGAAAGGCCTGGAAGCCAGGGAGCCATAAGAGCAGCCAAGGCAGCTGGAGAAAGGTTTGGGAACCTATAGAAAGAGTGCTTACCAAAAGTCCTGTTGCATATTTGCCAGACCGGGTACAGCCAGGCTGGAGAGCCTTAGGAAGAAGTTCTGAAGTAAAACCAGGAATATATGGGGAAAGCTCAGGGGCCTCAGATATCTCAGCAGAACAAGAGGCTATGCAGATAGACCCTGCTGAACCTGACCCTTTGCTAACTGAATGCCCTATGGACTGTACGTTTTGTTGTACTTGGAGTTTAGAATCCTTGAGAGAAATATAGCATGCAGGATATACTTTTGAAACACAGTTTTGTTTGACAAGCTGGAAGAAGAAGCATTGATTTTGTTTGTATGACCTGTTTTGTTTGAACCCTGCATAACTAACAAAAGACTGTGAAGCATATCCAAGTTTTTGACCTATGTAAATACCTTATGTGAAAATCCTGAACAAGGTGAAAATCCTGTTGTCTTCGTTTGAACCTATTGTGCATTAAGGGAATAAAACCCTATACTTTACCATTCCCATGGCTTACACAACTATTCATTATGAAGAAAGGGACTACTAGTACCAGAAGGCGTCTGGGCTAAGAACGTTTCTACCTTCAATACAACAATAATGTCCACCCTGACCTTTAAGCCCGTGGCTAAAGGGATGGGGTTGTGACAGAATGTACTTGAAAAAGTCTTTATTATGCATTTTTGCTTCCACAGCAAGCTTTTTCTCAAATTCTCTCTTTGCATGCCTTATCAATGCCTTGCATTTAACTTCTCAGTGCTTGTGTTGTTTCCAGTTTTTATCATTTGACTCTTTTTTCCATTTCCTGAAAGATTCATTTTTGGCAACAGCAGTCTCTCTGACCTCACCTTTAAACCATGCTGGCAGTTTTTTAGACTTCCTTCCACTTTTCTTAAAGCATGGAATATAGCTGGTCTGAGCTTCCAACATAGTATTTGTAAACAACACCTAAGCTTGATGTAAGCCTTTAACCTTTGCAACTACTTCTTTTAGTTTTTTCTTAACTATTTTCCTCATTTTGTTTATTTATTTATTTAGACAGATTTGTATGTCACCTTATCCTTCAATCAAGGTGATCACGTCACATCACAGTCTCTCTTTTGAAAGTTAAAAGGTAGTACTGTGAATTTCCTTACCATTCCTCCTCTATTAATTAAATCAAATGCGATCATGCAATGATCAGTATTGCTAAGTGGCCACCAACACTCTTATCTTTTGCACCAGATCTGGTGTTCCACTGAGGACAAAGTCCAAAATGGCTTCCCGTCTGCTCAGTTCATGAACCAACTGCTCCAAGAAGCAGTCATTTATTTCATCTAGAAACTTTATCTCTCTATCATGTCCTGCCTTGACACTGAACCAGTCAATACCAGGGTAATTGAAATCACCCATTATTATTACTGTGCTGTAACTTTTGTTAGTTTCCCTGATTTCTTTGAGCATTTCATCATCCATTTGTTCATTCTGACCATGCAGTCAATAGTACACCCCCACTGCCATCGCCTTTCCCTTTTTACATGAAATTTCAATCCATAGAGATTCTACAGAAAATTTTGTTTCCTGTAAATCTTTAATCTTTTATGACTCAATGACCTCTCTAACAGATCGCAACCCCTCCACCAATTTGACCATCTCTCTCATTATGATATAGTTTGTACCCAGGTATCACAGTGTCCCACTGGTTGTCCTACTTCCACCATGTCTCTGAGATACCAATCATATCTAACCTCTCATTTAATGCTATATATTCTAACTCTTCCATCTTATATTTTAGACTTTTAGCATTTGCATACAAGCATTTTAGAGACTGTATTTTATTCCTATTAATCTGGCTATTGGTAGGCATGGGTAATTTGGAATCTTTAAGCTCTGTTTGCTCTGTTCTCAAGGGCATTTGGGCTACTTTTATTGGATCCTCTCTGCTGATATGCTCTAACTTCATTTTTTATTAGTATCCTTCAAGAATACATTGTTCTGAATCATACATTCTTGGGTGACTGTCGACTCTCCCCTATTATCTAGTTTAAAAGCTGCTCAGTCTTCTTTTTAAAGGTTAATGCCAGCAGCCTGGTTCCATTCCAGTTAAGGGGAAGCCCATTCCTTTGGAAAAGCCCCTCCTTTCCCTAGAATGCTCCCCATTTCCTAACAAATCCAAAATGATCATCCTTGCACCATCGTCTCATCCATGCAATGAGACTCCAGAGCTCTGCCTGCCTTTTGGGTCCTGCACATGGAATGGGAAGAATTTCAGAGAATACTACCCTGGAAGTTCTGGATTTCAACTTCCTACCTTAAAGCCTAAATTTAGCCTCCAGAACCTCCCTACCACATTTTCCTATGTCATTGGTACTGACATGTACCAAGACAGCAAACTTCTTCCCAGCACTATCTAAGACTTTTTCTAGGTAGCGTGTGAAATCCGCTACCTTCGCACCAGGCAGGCATGTTAGCAGGGGATCCTCACATCCACCAGCCACCCAGCTATCTACATGCCAAATGATCAAATCACCAAGTATAACGGCTGTCCTAACCCTTCCCTCATGGGCACATGGTCCTGGAGAAACCTCCTTGGTGCGAGAGGGTTTTTCATCTCCTGGAGGACAGATCCTACCTAAAGGATCACTTCCTGCACACCATGGTGATGCTTTCCTGTCATGTGACCTCTCTCCTCCATGGCAAAAGGGATACTGCCAGACTGGAGGTGGTACTTCAGTTCTATATCCCTGTAGGTCTCATCTATGTACCTTTCTGTCTTCCTTATGTCCTCCAAGTCTGCTACTCTAGCCTCCAGAGATCAGAGTCGTTCCCTGAGAAAAAAGAACTCCTTGCACCTAATTCACACATAAGACCCCTCACCAACAGGGAGAAAATCATACATGTGACACTTAATGCAAAAGATGGGAAAACCCCCATCTCTCTGTTGGACTGCTGTCTGCATCTTAGTTTTAAGATTGTGTTTAGGTATTTAAGTTCTTTACCTAATAAGTGTTGTGGGGATACTTATACTAATAAACTACTCCTAATATGTTTAATGTACTTTGTTCACCTGAAGCTTAATTAATCTCAAGACCTTAATGTATGCCTGATGAGGACAAACAGCTATACCTGAGAGTGAATTTGACACCTCCTTTCCTTTGAGAGGTTTATGCACCTATAAATCTACAATTATCCCATGGGTGATTGGTGTTGGGAAGGGAGGGAAAAAGACTTATTAAAAGCTGACTGCTACACGGTACCCTGTCCTCTACTTCTAAGGTAATCTATGACCAGTTTCCAGGAGGAATCCCACAGCCCTTGCTTGGATAGAGGGACAGTCTTGGGGTCTAAATGTAACCATAAAGCTCTCTTCTGTGTTTTAAATTTAAACTGAAAGCTTTTTGCTGCTACTAGGCCCTGATTGATTTAACAAATACACTGGGTTCACAGATTAATCAGCTTTAATCTAAAGAATTCCTTTTTCTCCAAGATTTAGAAAAATTTCCAGAATGTACTTACCTCTCGTGGGTATTCAGACTGCGCATTGAACTGCTTCTGGAGGCGGTGCCAGACACATTTGACCCTGAACAGGTCCTGCCTGATGCTGGAGGTGGAGGTGGGAAAAAGGTGTCTTTGACAGCAGCAGATGAGCCTGCCCAGCAGCTCCAAATCAGCCTCAGAGAAGCTTGGCTTGCACAAATGGGCAACCATTTTGTCTCGGGGTTTTATTGGACGATGTCATGATGTCGTGGTCTTGCAGTGTCTCCACAGCGCACCCTATGGCGGGTTGCATCAAGGCACTTACTGTTCTGTGTGGGTGCCTAACCTCTCTTCATGGTGCCTAATGCTTCCAGCCAGCGCAAGGTGCCTTACACCATTGTGCCCTGCAAGGCGCCTCGCATGACCACTGCTCACAAGGCACCTTATACAACTGCGCCCTGCAAGGCACCTTATGCCACATCCTGCAAGGCGTCTTGCGCTGCTGTGCCCTACCAGGTATCTTATGCTGCCGCGCCCTGCAAGGCGCCTTACACGACTATGCCCTGCAATGTGCCTTATGCAACCACATCCTGCAAGGCATCTTATGCTTACAGGGCCATGGCATCGAGTCCTGAACCTGTGCAATTTTTGTGTATGGCTTTCCCATGTTGTACGGTCTTTTCCAGTGCTGTGTCCTGGTAAGTGAGATGATTATACATTTCCCTGGACACATTAACAATAATTACAGATCTGCCGCCTTTTCTTAAGGAGCAATGGAGGACAATGTAGGCACCAGCATAGGTAGCGAAGTGCATTGGGCCTATGCATGGTATGTACATTTGGGGAGTAGGAGCCCAGCAGCACATTGTAGATCTGATCATACTGCTAGATCATTACATACATGCACACTGGATAGCTGCACCTCACACTCCATGAGGCATCCCCCCCACCACCACATACTGTCTAGACCTTTTAGGAATGTTGTTCAACATATGCTTGTTAAATACCCCTGGACTGCATGTGGCTGCACACTATGCATGCATTATTACAACTCACTTCACAGTACATGCACTTGCCACAATCATCTTATATGTGGGATTTGTCATCATGCCTTACATTGGCCATTTACTCCTTTTTAACTCTGCATGTGGGGATCCTTGTCTGCTGTAATGTGGCAGGTTACACCTAGTGCCGCTGGTCACAGCTGCTCTGGTACAGCCATGACAGTCATTTCTATCATTGTTAATCCACATGCTGGCCTTGCTCCTGCATCCTCTGAATCATTTGCACACTGACCTTGTGCTTGGCATAACAGAGCAGCTGTACATTTTTTTGTCATCATATTTGGATGTCCATTGTTAGGGTTCATGCGGGCCTGACATCATGTGCGTTTGTCATCATGTGTGTGTATGTGCACCTAGCTGTCTGAGGGCTCTGTGATTAACTGCACAGCTGCACCTACAGTTTCATTGTCAGGCCATAGTTTGTGTACATGAGGACTGGCATAGATAACGGTGTGGGTCTGTGATGGGGCTAAGAGTCACAGGTGGCATGTTGGTTGGATTACAGAGTGTGCTTCCTTCCTTACAGATTGTGACAGTGGGCGCTGGCTGACTGGGGTGCAGGGTGGGTTGGATGATGAGGAACATGGGTGTACATGTCAGAGTTCACAATGACTGAGGTGGGCCCTGTGACTGCAGTGAGATATGCATGCCATTGAGAGGGGGAGGGGGGAATGAGACCCACATATCATGTCCTAGGATGGTATATTGACGTATAAGGAATTGAGTCTAGCTATGGTGATTTACTGACTGGCCTTTGGACCTGCCACCCTACAGTCATGCACAAAGTGATCTTCGGTTTTGTGCCACAGGGCCAAACTGATATACTTAGATGTTCCATACATGATGTATCTGGGCATGTGTTGGTGTATTCCTATGTGGATGGAGCTGACTGTTACCCCTGTGACATGTTGACAGACATACACACACACACTCATGAACACACAGTCACAGTCATATTGATGCACCGTGCAAGAATGGAGCTAGTATACTTGATCTGCTGTCATAAACTATGTTACAATGTTACTATTCCTGCCTGCAACTCTGGTCCCAATCTCAGCTCAGCCATTCTTAAGGTGTGCTCATTGTGTAGGAGCAGGTTGTCCACTCTGATGTTGACAGCTGCTCACTGTGCCCATGGTGTCAGCCTGACTCCGCATGCAGATGTGGATAGTGGAGCTTGTTTGTGTGGGTGTTTGTACCCTTGTTGGCCAATTCTTTGGTGGTTATGCATGCTGGTGCTGTACCTGCACTGCGGGAGAAAATTCAGCCACAGGGACATTGAAAACATAATCCACAGACAGGACCCAAAACTGTGACCCTTTGCTTCTCTATGCAGCAACTGTGTGTGGTGCACCACAGTGCTGGTGCATTGCTACCACTATCCATGGTGATTGCATGCTTCCCATCAGACAGACCTTGGCAGATATTGTAATGTGCATGGTGCACTGGATCTGGCCATGGCTTTTGTCTGCTGCACGCAGGTAACACTCCCTCTCGCCGTACCCCCCGCATCATGCTGATATGCCCATGTGCCATTAGTGTTGGTGGTGCCAGGTCCCAGGCCTGCCAGCTTGCGGTTAGGTGGGTACCTAGGGTGTGGGGTCCATGAGGAGTGGAGGCATACCTGGACAGACACACATCCCCCCTCTCAATCTGCCTCTCCAGAGTCCCCATCACCACATGGTAATGTTATGTCTCTTTGATCTGGGGAAGGGACAGTCTTGGGAATATTTTCTGCAGTGGGAGAGGTATTCATGGTTTAATTGTCTATACCATTCTGACTACTGTAGGACTAGGGGACATGCAATGCAGCTGCAGTGTAGTCCATTCCGGACCACTATGTGAACATATGTTGTCCTTACACCCATCATCACACCCTGCATGCCATTACCAGAGGATGTAGTAAAGGCTGCTAGTGTACTGGGTTTAATGAATGTTTGGCCAGGTTTCTGGGGAAGGTCCCTGAAGCATTGTTAGTGAAGACTTCAAATTTGCACTGCATGCCCCATTGCAAGCATTGTGGATCATGTGTGTCTTTTGGGGTATCTGCTAGGTACCTGTGCCATAGTTTGAACACTATTGGTCACAGGATATTGGGCATGATGGACCTTGGTCAGACACAGTCTTGCATATTTACCAGTCTTCTATTCATATGTGCCACCTAAGCAGCCATCTGGTCCACCCTGTGCCCCCGCAGCCCCCCACTGCATGATCTGCATGCACCCTCCAATGCCTCATTTGCACCATTAACAAAGTGTCCTTTCATACCTGGGCACTATGTTGTTGCTGCAAATAATGCACTACTATCACTTTCTTGGGCTCACCTGTCTGTGCAGCACATTGCAGACACTTAAATAGACACTCTCTCCTCAAAGTACACCCTTACCAATAGGTTTTCACTCACGGTAATGTTTCTGGTGTTAAGGTAATAGCGTTAAGGGAGCCAGGCCTTGTTCCTGCCCACTCCCCACCCATTGACCCCTACTGTCTGCCTACTCTCCGCCCATAGGGTGCTTTATGCTGCTGGTCCTGTTAGCACACGCTAAGGTGGAGTTTTAAGTGTGTTAGCGGTACAATTTCCCCATTAGTGCACACTAACGGCAGACTTGTTCCTTTAGCATGGTTTAGTAAAATTCCCCTTGGTCTGTAGATGTCCCCAGCTTGAGGATGTCTAAATGTGATTCAGAAAAAACAAGGCCAGACCAAAATAGTGAGCTAAATGCAAAAATTTTTGTCGGACTATTTGTTATGAAGAAGACAAAATCTCTCGAAAAACAAACAATTCCTTTTTAATCATTTTAAAGTGGTAATGAAATCACAAAAGGTATAAAGTGCTCAAGCCAAATAATGTGCAAACACAAAAAAGTGAAAGATAAAAGACTGATACTTATCAGCTCAGAATTCATCTTTTTATCTTGAGAACACCAGTCATTATTGTGAGCCTAAAGAAGCGGATCCCATTAGTATGCAAACACAGTACTGTGTTTCAAGCTCCAATGTATGTGAAAAAGCTCTGCTTCAAGGGCTGCATAAGGAGGCTTCTTGTTCACCCGACATCAAACCAAAATTGGCAACAAAAGCTCTTATAGAAAACTACCAGGTACAGCATGTGGGGTCAGATTGACAAACCTAATTATTGGTTAATACCAAGAGCTGACAACCAATGAAATGCAAAGCAAAACTCATTCATGAAAGATTCCACCAATCGAGTTCAAAATTCAATCCCTTAGGTGTCACAGTCTGTAGTTTAAATATCCATGATTGTTCCAAAATTGCAGGCGAGATTCGTGATCATCGTCCCTTGGGTCTAGTGGGATATGATCGATAACCTGCCACTTTAAATAAAAAAAAGTATGATTTTCTGAATGATATTCTAGTCATCATAACCTTTGGTTTATTGCTTTCTATACAAGTCTGAATGTAGGTATGGATGAGCCATGGCCAAGGCATTCCTAACAGGGACTCGGTTGCAAGCAAGGTACCGAATCTCCTCTAACTGAACAATGGTGGGGAAGAATCACATTGCCAAAGCTGTTGCCCCCATTACAACTTCTGCCTCTGTCCAGACAGAGATCCCAATGCCAGTTGAGGGTCCGGTTCCATGTTCAGGATGCCTGCATGCTGAAGCTCTCTGAAAACAAGTGGAGGAGCTCAGAGAAGAGATGGAATGGCGGAGGAGCATTAAAGATAGTGAGATGTACATTGATGAGATACTACTTCAAACATTCAAGCTCTCCAACAGAGATGAAGATGAGAGCCTATAAAATGGCAGGGCCTTCAGAATCAGCAATCCAACTCCTCCAGCCCTTGAATTGAAGACACATTATGCAGCTGTAGAAGTAGAGGAAGCGAAAGCTTCCCAAGAAATGGAAGAACCAGAGCTCAAGCATCCCAAAGTTGCAGAATCAGTGACCACAAGGAAGTGAAGGGTAGTTGTGGTTGGGACTCTCTTCTGAAGGTAATGAGGTATCCATCTGCTAACCAGACTTGATGTCCAGAGAGGTCTGCTGTCTGCCAGGTGCCAAAATCTGAGGTTATGAAGATTTTACTGAGACTCATCAAGCCTACTGACTATTCCGATGTTGCTCGCCATGTTGGCACAAATGATACTGTCAAGTATGCCTCTGAACATATCAAAATTGACTTCATGGCTCTTGGACAGAGGGTGAAGCAGATAGGTGTGCATGTGGTGTTCTATTCAATCCTTCCTGTTGAGGATAAAGGCTGAAGCAGAGAAGCTTGCATCCTGGAGATAAAATACAATGCTGCGTGGATGGTGTCATCAAGAACATTTTGGTTTCCTGGACCATGGGATGATGTTCCAAGGGCTGCAGAGCAGAGATTGCATCCATCTGTCCAAAAAGAGTCAAACTTTCTTCAGTAGCAGACTGGCTAACCTACTGAAGAGAGCTTTAAACTAGATTTGTTAAGGATGGGTGATGAAAGCCCCCAGGTAAGTGAAACATTAAATACCTCTATAGAAATGGGTAAAAGGGGCAACATATGGAAAGCGGTGTGTATAAATGCCTGTAGCATGGGAAGTAGGATCCCAGATGTTGAGGCTTTAATGGAAGAGGCTGACTTGGATTTAATGGCAGTTACGGAGGTATGGTTCACAAACACATGACTGGGATGTAATTATACCAGGTTATACCTTATACAAGAAGGATAGGGTAAGAAGAAGGGAAGGAGGAGTGGCACTATATGTAAAAAAATAATATTAAAGCTATAGAATTACAGGGCTTAAAAGGGAGAGAGAAGGCACTGTGGATTAAACTAGAAAGAGGGAAAGTGAAATCCATTTGCATTGGCATGATATACAGATCCCCCTCACAGGGAGAAGAAGTGGATGGAGATTTAATAGAAGACAAACACAGCATTGCCAGGAAAGGGGAAGCGCTACTGATAGGTGAATTCAATATATCAGATGTTGATTGGCATATCTCTGCTGCAGTGTCATCTAGAAGTAAGGAGATCCTGGATTCTCTACAGGGAGAACAATTCAGGCAACTGGTAAAAGAATCCACATGTGAAGGGGCCATACTAGACTTGGTGCTTACCAATGGTGAACGTGTTTCTGATGTTATAGTGGGAGATCATCTTGCAACCAGTGATCACCAGATGGTGTGGTTCCGTATTACTAAGGGCTATGTTTACTAAACCATGATAATGTTACGGCGCTAGGTGCAGCGTTAACGTGAGCAATGCCATATAAGGAAGTGGGCGTACTGGCGTTTAAGTAGCAATGGATGATTAACGCACAATAGAGGGCGCCTTGGCTCGTTAACACGCAGTAACCTTAAGTTCATTCCAGTGCTGTGCTAGACACTATAGAGGTGTAGCCCACTGGTTAATACAATGACTGCATAGCCAGACGTTATGGGTTTCGTCCCTCAAAGGTCTCATCTAATAAGGCTGTTTGAGGAAACCCCTTTTCCTGCCTGTAACACTCAGACACATCTCTACAATCTGTGCTGCCAGCAAAAACACCCTCACCTCAGTGCCATAACTTAAGGCACAGTATAAAGTGTCCTGTCTGCCAAGGCACCTTATAATGTGCCCTATAGGGTGCTCCATAGGGCGCCCTATAGGCCACCATATACAGTGCCTTGGCAGACAGGGCACTTTATAATGTGCCCTATAGGGTGCCTTATACAGCGCCCTGGCTGACAAGGCACTTTATAATGTGCCCTATAGGTTAAGGCACTGATGTGAGGGTGTTTAGGGCTGGCAACACAGATTGTAGAGATGTGTCTGACTGTTACAGAAATTAAAAGGAAATGCTTCAGACAGCCTTATTAAATAACACCACTGCAGGATCAAACTCACAACCTCTGCCTCTGCAGTCATTGTATTAACCAGTGGGCTACACCTGTATAGCTTTTATCACAGCGCTGGCTGGCTACATAAAGACTACAGGTCACCGCACAAACTGTCTGCTGTGGTTACCGGGATAGGGTAAACCCACCAGTACTCATGATGCACTGCACGTGCAGAATAGCAGTCTACATCTGATTACAGGATGGAGTATGCTTCTCCACAGCACCTCAGCCTGGTAAGGGGAACTGACCATGTGTGTTGTTGTTGTTGTTAAGTGCCGTCGAGTCGGAGTCGACTTATGGCGACCCTCTGGATAGCTATCCTAAATTGTGTTCGGTTTTCAGTCAGGCGGCTTATTGTTGACAGACTGGTACCCGTAGCTGCTGTTATTGTATCGATCCATCTCATTGCTGGCCTTCCTCTTTTGCGTTGACCTTCTATCTTGCCAAGCATGATGTCTTTCTCTAATGATCTCTCTCTCCGCATGATGTGTCCAAAGTATGAAAGTCAAAGTCTTGTCATCTGAGCTTCTAAAGAAAGCTTAGGTTTGATCTCCTCTAGTACAGACTGGTTTGTTCTTCGGGCAGTCCATGGTATACACAGTATTCGCCGCCAGCACCATAATTCAAAGGCATCAATTTTCTTCCTGTCTATCTTGTGTTACTGGCACAGAATAGCTACAAACCGTGACATTGTGTGGGTCCTGTGCTTACCCTGAGGGTGAGGTGGGTCACCCAGCACCAGGTCCACAGTACCCGGCTTGACTGAGATAGCCTTTGCTGCAGGTCTCTATTGATGTCACTGTGTGGCTGGTATTCCTTGCAGACACACCTAGGATAATCCTGTGTCCATCTGCATTCCCCAGTCATGTCTAGCCCTTATGGACCATGATGCACCCAGAATAGTGCATATCCAGTGTGGTTGTCATGGTCATTTGTTGTAAGAGCAGGGGTTGTGTCTGGATTCACATGTGGATTATGTAGCACCACGTATCAAACTCTCTGGGTCAAGGTGGTGGACAGGATCTGCTCCCAACAGACCCACACTCTACATCTTTGCAGTGGAGGCAGTAGAGCAGTGGTTCTCAACCTTTCTTGTACCGTGACCCCTTTTACCATTGGTCAACTTGTGATGACCCCCAATGATAAAATCAAATGTGTCTCTATTCCTTTACCATTAATGCATTGTTGCTGTAATCATTTGTGAATTATTAATATATTATAGGCCTTTGCATTATGTTTTTATTTATAAATTTTACTTATTTAAACCACAATAATTAATCCCAATAACAAGTAACAATATTTGATTTCAAAATTATTATGATTTTGTAGTCAAATCACTAATATGAAATAAAATTATATTTTCTACCTTTGTTGTCTGACCAATTTATTCTCTGATCATGCTGGTCCCAATCTGAGGCTTCTGCTTTCCTGTCTTTTCTTAACTCTCTTTCTGTGGTCTATGGTCCATCTGCCATTTCTTATCTCATCTTTAGTTTTCTTCGCTTCTTTCCATCAGCCTATTTCCAGTCCCAGTAACCCTCCCCAGTATCAGCCCCTTTCCAGTCCTCACTCCCAGTACCTTCCAATGTCAACTTGCATTCCCATGACTGCCACTGGTGTCCGTTCCCTTCCAGCCCCCCTCCTTCCCCACTGACCATTCCCTTCTAGTACAAATACCATGGCAGCCCGTCGCAGATCCACTCCCTTCCAGTTCCATTCTCCCATCTCCTCGTATCAGCCCATTTGTAGCCTTAGCCCCCAGTTTTCTTCCAGGGCCAGCAGCTCTATCCTCCCCTCCCCACAATCAGCCCACTCCCAGTCGAAGCCCCCAATTAGCTCATTTCCAGTGCTAGTCCCCCCTCAACCCCATTACCAGTGCTAGCCTTCCCTAATCAGCCCAATACCAGTCCTACCCCCCTATCAGTGCTAGTCCCCCCTCAACCCTATTACCAGTCCTAGCCTCCACTAATCAGCCCATTTCCAGTCATAGCCCCCCTCCCCAATCAGCTCATTTCCAATGCTAGCCTCCCATCAGTCCATTACCAGTCCTACCCCACCCCATCAGCCTATTACCAGTCCTACCCTCCCCTAGCCAGCTCATTTCCAATGCTAGTCCCCCCTCAACCCCATTACCAGTGCTAGTCCCCCCTAATCAGCCCATTACCAGTCCTACCCCCCATCTGCCCATTATCAGTCTTACCCCCATCAGCCCATTACTAGTCCTAGCCTCCTCTAATCAGCCCATTTCCAGTCCTAACCTCACCGATCAGCTCATTTCCAATGCTAGTCCCCCATCAGTCCATTACCAGTCCCTACCCAGCTATCAGCCCATTAACAGTTCCAGCTCCCCCCCTTGATCAGTCCATTCCCAGTCCTAGCCTTCCCTAATCAACCTATTACCAGTCCTAGCCCCCCCCCCATCTGCCCATTACCAGTGCTAGCTCCCCATCAGCTCATTATAATCCTAACCCGCACTGTCTCTCCCCTCTGTCCAGCATTTATCCCCTGTCTGTCCAGTATGTCCCCCTGTCTCTCCCCTTTGTCCATGTCAGTCCCCTTCCCTCCCTCCCTCCCTCCATGTCAGCCCCCCCTCTGTCCATGTCAGCCCCCCTCCCTCCCAGCCCCCCATCTGTCCATATCAGCCCTCCCTCCCTCCCCTCATGTCAGCCCCGGCGCAGGTTCCCTGCCCCCTCCTCCCCTCTCCCCATGTCTGCCTCCTTCTTTTGCAGCCGCAGCTCCCTGACTCTTAGGGAACCACGGCTGTGCCTGTGAAGCTGTTTCTTTGCACAATGCTGAAATAGGTGTGGGAGTGTGTGTATGTCTACCCAATGTTTTGTGGCTGCCTACACCTTACAGAGCTCACAATGCTTGCACAGTTTCCAGTGTTAGCCTGCTTATGTGCATAATGAGAGCAAGGCTTTGTGGGTATGGGCCGGACAGGGCGGTCTGGGCAAGAGGCATCTGCACAGGGCATAGGGCAATGGCTGGGATATTGTAGTGGCCGACCACCACTTACATGGACAGGGTGGCCACAGCATGTCATGCTGGGAGGTCGCTCTCACTCTGACTGAGCAGTGACCATGGCATGTCTAGGTCCCCATATATTGCTATACAATGTTTCTTTCAAGTGATATCTGTGCGTTCCCTTTTCTGGGTCCCAATCACTGACCTACTTGCTTGGTGGTTGTTCTTATATCTTGGTGCACATAGTTCTTCTGGGAACATGTACTGACCAGCAGACTGTTTGAAGTTAGCATGTGTATGGTTGGAACACTGTGGGGGTCGCAAACCACAGGTTGAGAACTGCTGCAGTAGAGGGACATGATGAAGGGCTGTGGGACCAGCAACCCCAGTCAGTAAATGGACACCGTCCATGGCAGGTGATGCAGAACTGTACTTATCACATAGGGCACTGGCAGTAGATCTAGCAAAGCTCAGCTGCCCCCCACCACAATCTGACAGTCACCAGCAGAGGGCACAGTTAGTCTGCACAGTGTTCCAGCCATACACATGCTAACTTCAAACAGTCTGCTGGTCAGTACATGTTCCCAGAAGAACTATGTGCACCAAGATATAAGAACAACCACCAAGCAAGTAGGTCAGTGATTGGGTGTGGGTGTTTGTGCCCCTGTTGGCTGATGCTCTAGGGCAGAGGTTCCCAACTCTGGTCCTGGGGGGCCAAACACCATTCAGGTTTTCAGGCTGTCCCTAATGAATATGCATGAGATACATTTGCATACAATGGGGGCAGTGCATACAATTGTATCTCATGCATATTTATTAGGGACAGCATGAAAACCCAAATGGTGTTTGGACCTCCAGGACTGCAGTTGAGAACCTCTGCTCTAGGGAGTGCACATGTTTATGGTGTATGTGCTCTGTAGGGTAGAATATAGGGACATGGTCTGCAGGAGTCACAGCTGGGACTTAAACCTGTAACCTTCTGCTCCTGAACACATTAGCTGTGTGTACTGCACCAAGCTGTTGCCACAGAGGCAGGTCATTCCCTGGGGATACCATGTCTGTTCGTCAGACAGACCTTGTCTGATGCACTGCACCCCACCCACCTAATCAGGGCTTGGCTTTGGTATGCTGTGGGCAGATGCCACTTCCCCCTCCACCACCAGCACTCCTCCACCACTATGCTGACATGCCCTTCTGCCGGTGGTGCTGGTGGTGAGCAGTCCCAGGCCATCAAGTGTGCCGGTAGGCAGCTGCCTATGGTGTGGGATCTGGGGTAGGGGTGCCTACATAGACATCCATGCTTCCCCCCAACATCACCTGCCAATTTTATGTGCCCTTTGAGTACCTGCTGGGTAATTGTCCATTGGGGCACTGTGGGACACACACTCGTGGACATGTTTGACCTTGGTCAGTTGCTGTCTTGCTAATTTTCCATTTCTGCCTTCCTATGTGGCACCTAGGCATCTGCCTAGCCCACCTTGTGCCCCAGGTGCCCCACTGCATGTCCTGCCTGCAGCCCCTGTACCCCATTTGCAGCCTCACCATAGTGCCCTTTTGTACTTGGGCACTATGCTGTTGCTGCACACGTAGCACTACTATCACTCTTCTGTGTCTCCCTGCCTTTGCTGTACATTGTTGACTGAACTGGTTTCTCTCTCCTGCAATTGTGCCTCTAACGCGAGGTTTTCAATCACGGTAATGTTATGCCCTTCATTTCACAGTGTTAGTGTAACTGGAGCCTCTCATCGCCTACTCTCCACCCATTGACCCCTTCTCTCCACCCTCTGGAGAGACTTACTCCACCCTCTGTGTGCCTTAATGCTGCTGGAGACGTTATCGTGCGATAACGTCACTTTATCGCGCGATAACGTCACTTTATCGCGCGATAACGTCACTTTATCGCGCGATAACGTCACTTTATCGCGCGATAACGTCACTTTATCGCGCGATAACGTCACTTTATCGCGCGATAACGTCACTTTATCGTGCGATAACGTTACACATTCCATGATAACATTACGTATTGCGTGATAACGTCGCCACTGCGATGTTATCGCTGTTTAGTAAACATACCCCTAGGGCTGATAAAAACTAACTTTGCCAAGATGTGCCAGTACCTCAAGGAGTTATTAGTGGGATGGGAACAGCTGGGGGATGTAGAAAAACAGTGGGGATATTTTAAGGGAAACCAACCTTTTTGTTAGAAAGGTACATAAAGATAAAAAGGAAAAGGAGGCCACTATGCTTCTTAAAAGAAATAGCTGAAAAGATAAAAAAAAGGGGGAGACCTTCATGAAATACAAGAGATCACAGAGAGAGGAAGAGAGGCAGCTATATTTTGAAAAACTTAGAGAAGCTAGCAAAGATACAAAAAGAAGAATAAATAGTCAAAGCAAAAAAATTGGGGGGTGATAGAGCATTTTTCAAATATGTTAGTGAGAGGAAGAAGGGCAAAAGTGGTATTGTCAGACTCAAGGGTGAAGGGGAGGAAAATGTAGAAGTTGATAAGAATAAAGCAGAATTGCTTAACAAATATTTCTGTTCTGCATTTACAGATGAAAGGCCAGGAGGAGAACCTCTGAAAACACCCACAAATAGGAATAGAAGTGATGGGTATCTTGAACAATTTCTAAAAGACTATGTTCGTGAGGAATTAACTAAAAGTATACAAAGCGATAGGACCGGATGGGATACATACGAGAATACTGAAGGAACATGGGGACATACTAGTGGTTCCACTAACTGACCTTTTCAATGCCAGTTGGCAGTGGTGCCAATGGACTGGAGAGAGGAACATGTGGTCCCTTTACATAAAAGCAGAAGTAAGGATGTGGTTGAAAGCTACAAGCCAGTTAGTTTAACTTCTGTTGTGAGTAAATTATTGGAAATGCTGCTGAAAGAAAAAATAGTGAGGTTTATGGAGTCCAATGGATTAAAGGATAAGAGGCAGCATAGATTCAGCAGAGGCAGGTCTTGTCAGACAAATCTAATTGATTTCTTTGACTGGGTGACCAGGGAGTTGGACTGAGGGAGAGCCCTAGATGTGGTGTATTTAGATTTCAGTAGAGTCTTTGACACCGTTCCACACAAGTGACTTATAAACAAACTGAGCACCCTAGGGATGGACCCTAAATTTACTGATTGGGTTAGAAATTGTTTGAGTGGGAAACAACAAAGGGTACAGGTAAATGGAGATCACTCTGAGGAGAAGGAGGTTACCAATGGTCTGCTACAGGGATCTGTTCTTGGTCCGATTCTTCTTAACATCTTTGTTAGTGATATTGTGAAAGGGCTGTCGGATAAGGTTTGCCTCTTTGCAGATTATCCCAAAATAGACAACCAGGAAGGTGTAGGTAACATAAGGAGGAATCTAGCTAAGCTTGAAGAATGGTCGAGAATTTGGCAGCTGAGATTTAATGCTAAAAAATTCAGGATCATGCATTTGGGCTGCAAAATTTCAAGGGAGTTGTAAAGTGTAGGGGATGAAGTACTTCTGTCCACAAAAGAATAGCGGGACCTGGGCATGATTGTGTCTGACAATGTTAAAGTACCTAAACAGGTAGAAAAGGTGACGGTGAAAGCTAGAAGGATTCTTGGATGCATAGGGGGAGGAATAGTCAGCAGAAATGTGGAGGTTATAGTGCCTCTGTATTGGTGCAACCTCATTTGGAGTATTGTGTACAATTCTGGAAACCACACCTTTAAAAGGATATAAACAGGTTGGAGTCGGTGCAGAGGGTGGCTACTAAACTGGTTAGTGGTCTTCATTATAAAGCTTATGAGGACAGACAAAGATCTTAATATGTGTACTTTAGCAGAAAGGCAGGATAGTGGAGACATGATAGAGATGTTTAAATACCTCTGTGGCATAAATGCACAGGAGGAGAGCCTCTTTCAATTAAAAGCAAGCTCTGCTACGAGGGGAAAAGGATGAGAGTAATAGGTGATAGACTCAGGAGTAATTTGCAAAAATATTTCTTTACAGAAAGAGTGGTAGATGCATGGAATATCTCCCAGTGGAGGTGGTAGAGATGAAGACAGTATCTGAATGCAAAAAAGCATGGGACAAACACAGAGGATCTTTAAAGAAAAAGAGGTATATTTTAGTAGTTGATATGGAGGGGCAGATTAGATAAGCTATGTGGTCTTTTTCTGCTGTCATGTTTCAATGTTTCTATTCCCAAGAACTTGGATGTCCCTGTTTGATCTCAGAAACATCTTGGAATTCAGGCATTATGTCTGAGGATATACCTTCTCTAGGCACAAACAAGCATCTGAAAAGTGATCATTTTGTCAGTAGGATGTGGAGAAGGAGCTGAACTAATACCTACTTATTTGACAAGACAACAATGAATACTGATGTGGAATGGGGGAATCATGTTTCCAATTTGCTATGTCTCTGGATGTCCCTTTATCCTAGCTTGCATGAGATGGAAGTCCCTGCCCCACACTTTCCAAAGTGGCGTGTCTATGTGGCCACTAGTGTGGAAGTCTGCATCACAAACATCCATGTTACAAAAATCTGCCAGAGATATAGATATCCCTGGCTGTTTTCTGCACATTCCATCCTGGATAGCCAAATTTGGCTTGGACGTCCTTTCTAATATACCACTTCACATTTCTCTTACCATGGACTCAGATGTGAATGAATATAATTGTTTCATCTATTGCTCTGGATTCATTTCTTATTTAAAAGTTTGCTGTAAAGAAGCAGTTAGGTAATTTAACTCAAATGAGACCTCAATGAATTGCAATAAGATTCTGACATGCAGTAAAGCCAAGTATCTGTTGCCTGAATCAGATAACTCATTTGTTTCATTGGTCTGTTCTGTCTAGCTCAAATATCGAATAGTGCTTCTGCTAATCACTTCAGAGTTGATAAAATCTCCAACTATAAAGCAGTTACTATGAATATTAGTAGATCTGCTTTGTACTAAATGTCCATCATGCCCATTCATGGTTTTATGGTACTTTACAATGTTTCCTAAAGGGATAACCAGAAAATATGAAGTGATAATGAGCTCAAACATTCTGGGGATACGGATAGTTAGCACACAGTTAGGGCAGATGCATTTCATCATGAGTTGGAGGGTTCCTAGACTTGATGTGAGGTTTAGGGTACTAGTTTCTGTTAAATTTCTGTTGATAGGCATCCAAATTGCACAAAAAGGCACCATTACAATTTGGAATGGCTGGGCATCATTACTGTCAGTCTCCAAAGAGACACCAAGGGGTATGTTTACTAAACTGCGGTAACGTTACAGACCACGCATTAGGTAACGTTAATGCTCGTTAGGTAACATTAACGCGCGGTATGTAACGTTAATGCACGTTAACGTTACCTAACGAGCGTTAACGTTGCCAGACGCAGTAAACACCGCAGAGGGTGGAGAGAGGGCAGAAAGAAGGGGTCAATGGGCAGGGAGTGGGTGGGGAGAGGCTCCCTGCACACTAACACGCTGAACTAAAGGGCTGAATCCTACCGCGAATGAAAACCTGCTGTTAGATGCACATTTGCAGGAGAGAGAAACTATTTCAGTGTCAGCAATGTATAGCATAGGCAGGGAGCCCAAGAATTGTGATAGTAGTGCTCCAATTCCAGCAACAGCAGAGTGCCCAACTATGAAAGGCCACTATGGCAATGGTGCAAATGGGGCATAAGGGGCTGAAGGCGGGACATGTATAGGGGAGGGCTGGGGCACAGGGTGGACTAGGCGGGTGCCTAGGTGGCACATAGGAACATAGAAACCGGAAATCAGCATGACAGCAGCTGACAAAGGCCAAACACAATCCACCTACATCTACCTGGTCCACCCGAGCTAACAGTTGCCAGGGCACTGACCTAACATCCCCCCAGCCAACCCTCCCCCAAATGGAAGGGACATACTATTGGTAGGCGGTGATGGGGTGGATGTGAGGATGCTCATGTATGCCCCCTGCCCCAGACCTCGCTCCCTAGGCGACCACCTACCCACACAGTGGATGGCCTGGGACTGCGCACTACCAGCACCGACAGCATATGGTCATGTCAGCATGGCAGTGGGATGTGTGCCCGTGCTGGAGGGGGCAGTGGCACCTGCCTGCAGTGAACCTAGGCCATGCCCTGTACCAGTACGTGGTGTGCAGTGCAACATAAAAGGTCTGACTGAGGAAAAGTACAAGTAGCCCCAGGGACTACCATGCATCTGTGGCAGCAGTGTGGTGCAATACACACAGCAAGTGTGTCCAGAAGCAGAGGGTCACAGGTTCAAGTCCCAGCTGTGGTTCCTGCAGAGCATGTCCCTATATTATGCCCTACAATGCAGATACAACAGCAACATGTGCAAAGCCCAAAGCAGCAGCAAACAGGGGTACAAACACCCACTCACACAGGCTCCACAATCCAAAGATGAATGGAGAGTCAGGCTGTTGGCCCCAGCATTGAGCTGCAGTTATCACCAGGGCACCACTACTACTCCCTCCTGCACAGTTTAGCAATGTCAGCACTGTGATCAGGACCAGTGTGGCAGGCAGGGTTGCCAACCACCCCTATCTTTGCACAATGCTGCAATAGGAGTGTGTATGTCTATCCATTGTTCTGTGGCCAATCACCCCTCTCTGGGCCCAAAATGTCCCACTGTTACCAGTATTAGCCTGAATATGTGCATAATGAGGAGCAAGGTTTTGTGGGTATGGCCCGGACATGGCGGATTGGCCAGGATGCATCTTCACAGGGTGTGGGGCAATGGCTGGGACACTTTAGTGCCCAACCACTGCCTGCATGGACAGGGTGGACACAACATGGCATGCTGGGAGGTCACTCACTCTGACCAAGCAGTGACCATGGCATGTCTAGGTTCCCACATAGTGCTCCACACTGTCTGCCTCCAGTGGTACCTTTGTGATCCTAGTGTTGGGGCCCCAATCATTGAGATACCTGTTTGGTGTGCATAGTTTTTTTATGAGCAAGCACTATGAACTGGCTAGTGGACTGTCTGTAGTTAGACTGTGTGTGGTTGGAACACCTATAAGGTGCAATCTGACTGTACTGTCTGCTGGTGACTGGCAGATAGTGGTGTGAAGCAGTTGGGGTTTTCCAGATCTAACACCAGCATTACTGCTGGTCTGCCCCAGTCATAGGTATGGCTATGGCCCACCAACCCCGGAGGGCTGTCTTATACTGACAGGATGGAGGTTGCTTTACTGGGGCACCTGTTCCTTACCTACAAAAAGGGTGATGTGGGCCCTGTGGGGTATGCAGCTGATCACCAAATGGGCTCTGCACCTCTCTGGTACATCAGCTTGGAAAGGCGAACTGACAGTGCGTGATACTGGCACAGAGTAGGTACAGACCATGCCATTGTGCAGGTTCTGTGTTCACCCTGAAGGATAGGATGGGTGTTCAGCACTAGGTCCGCAGTACATGTGGTGCTAGAGATAGGTCCTGCTGTACATCCCCATCACTACCAGTGTATGACAGGTGTTCTTTGCAGTGCAGCCAAAGGTAATTTGGTGTCCATTGGTATCCTGCAGTTACATGTGGCCCTATGGGACCAGACACCACCCAGATTAGTGTGTACCCTGTGTTAGGGTCTGGCTGACATGGGCACCTGTTATCAGGACAGAGGGGTTTCTAGACTTGCATGAGGTTTGTGTAGCAGTGCCTTTATAGGTGCCTCAAGGAGTGGAGGTGATAGTGCCTCTGTATTGGTGCAACCTCATTTGGAGTATTGTGTACAATTCTGGAGACCACTCCTTTAAAAGGATATAAACAGGTTTGGAATCAGAGCAGAGGGTGGCTACTAAACTGGTTAGTGGTCTTCGTTATAAAGTTTATGAGGACAGACAAGGATCTTAATATGTATACTTTAGCAGAAAGGCAGGATAGTGGAGACATGATAGAGATGTTTAAATGAGTGAAGGTAATAGTGTCTCTGTATTGGTGCAACCTCATTTGGAGTATTGTGTACAATTCTGGAGACCACACCTTTAAAAGGATATAAAGAGGTTGGTGTCAGTGTAGAGGGTGGCTACTAAACTGGTTAGTGCAAGGCACCTATAAAGGCACTGCTGCACAAACCTTATGCAAGTCTAGAAACCCCTCTGCCCTGATAACAGGTGCCCATGTCATGCCATTGTTTCCTTCTCTCATGCCTGTCCTACTCAAATAGTGCGCATGCCTGTAACAGTCATATTTTTGCAGATCTGTGCTGCCAGCCCATAATACCCTTGCCTCAATTCCCAACATTCCTTTGGTCTGTCTATCTGCATCTGTCAGCTGTGTAGACTCCTGTCTGCCTGTCTAGGCTGACACCCCATGTCCTGCACTGCTACCCTTTCCTGCATTGCACCTCTTCATGCTTGCCTCGCCTGTGCCTGATCTGCATGGCACCACCACTCTTCTGTCCACCCATCATTGTGACTATCCTGCCACCTCCACCTCCACTGGGGGACACGTATTCCCATCGTCTGCCACCAACTGTCTTTCCAGTACTTAACATTGCCAACACCCTGTGCTGTGGTACAGTTTCCCCCCACCATGTTTGTCATCAGTACTGGCAGCCACATGGGATGCATGCAGATATGGCAGGTCCAGAGGCTCCCAGCTCTCCCTCCTTCACTCACCTGTTCATTGCCTTTCCTGAGTGTTCTATCTAGTGTTAGGGCTACATCTGTCTCTGTTCCTCACAGGTCATGCATGTCATCCTGAGGCACCTTGCAGCCCTTAGGGCATACTAACCTAGGACACCGTAACCTTGTTAGGCTACCTTAAACTATGGTTCCATGGCCCATGGTACCATCTATGGTGCCTTGTCCAGGGGTGCCTAATACGGCGCTTAGCATAAGGCACCCTATAGGGCAGCGTTTTTCAACCACTGTGCCGCGGCACACTAGTGTGCCGCGAGATATTGTCTGGTGTGCCGTGGGAAAATTTCCAATTTCATCTGTAACATGTGGCCTCGGCTCACAAATTAGGGTTGCCAACCGGCCGGTTTTCAGCCGGCCTGGCCGGTTTTTCCATGGCCAGGCCGGCTGCCGGCACAGTTGTAAAACCGGCCATTGAAAAGCCGTTTTTTTTGCTCTGGCCGCAAGATCGGGAGCGGCCAGAGCAAAAACCGGCTTTGGTGCCGAAGTCCGCGGCGCGACCGCGATCGCGATTCCCTATAGCAGTGCAGCCGCTGGTTCTGCTTTGTACAGAGCAGCGGCTGCACTACACTTACATTGAAAAGTAAAGAGAAACTGTGTCAGGAGCCCTCCGATCATGCAGAGCCCGAGGAAGTGATGTCATGGGGGCGGGCTCCTCACAGGCTGTCTTTCCTTTTCAAATTAACTTTAGCTGCAATAAAGTTAATTTGAAAAGGAAAGACAGCCTGTGAGGAGCCCGCCCCCATGACATCACTTCCTCGGGCTCTGCGATGACCGGAGGGCTCCTGACACAGTTTCTCTTTACTTTTCAATGTAAGTGTAGTGCAGCCGCTGCTCTGTACAAAGCAGAAGCAGCGGCTTGGGCAGAGGGGGGTGTGTGTGTGTGAGTGAACCAGCAAGGGGGGGGAGTGTGAGTGAACCAGCAAGGGGGGGGGAGTGTGAGTGAACCAGCAGTGGAGGGGGGGGGGTGGTGAGTGACCCAGCAAGGGGGGGGGCGATGGTGTGAGTGAACCAGCAGGGGAGGGGGGTAAGTGAGTGAGTGACCCAGCAGGAGGGGTGAGTAAGTGACAGGGGGGTGGGTGAGTGAACCAGCAGTGGAGGGGGGGGGTGGTGTGAGTGAACCAGCAGGGGAGGGGGGTTGGTGTGAACCAGAAGGGGAGGGGGGTTGGTGTGAGTGTTTGATTCCTATTCAAGAGAATTACTTTATATATAGTCAATATAGGCACAGAGGTAAATTTTTTTTAACATTTTCTAATGGTGGTGTGCCTCGTGATTTTTTTCATGAAAAAAGTGTGCCTTTGCACAAAAAAGGTTGAAAAACACTGCTATAGGGCGTCTTATGGGGCACCTTATGAGGCATCTTTACAAGGCACCTTACAGGGCATCCTTACAAGGCGCCTTATAAGGCACCTTAAAAGGCGCCTTGTCATGTGCCTTGTAACGCACGTTAGTCTAAGGCGCCTTGTAACGTGCGTTAGCTGATACGGCTTGCTGTAACAATGCACCGCCCATGCCTTTATATGGGCATCTGTACCTTTACTGCAGAACCTAACGCGAGTGACATTACAGCAGTTTAGTAAACATACCCCCAAGTTTAAACAGTCAGAGAGCCTAAATTGTCTCACCCTTGGAGATGGAGATGGCTTCTCCAGATCATGGTTTGGGCACCTTGGCAGGACAGTCTGCCGAGGAATTTAAGACAGTTACTGTATGTGCCAATCCTATTCAAATGAAAAATAGAAGAGGTTGGTTTCTAATGTCACATTAGTGCCTTATATGAAAAATCAATTCACTAGAGAAATGTAATAAAAAGGTTGATTTTTACCATTAGAGACTGGTTTATATAAGCTAAATTCAGTTTTCTAGTTGGCAATTTAGAATAGATACTCTAAAGCCATCAAATTGGCATGGATTTTCTCCAGAGGCTTATTCCAGGGCTGGATACCCTTAAATACCTGATTAGTCAAGGTTCATTTTAAGAAGTGTCAGGAAAGAAATGTAAAACAGCAATGACAACTGCCCCTAGGGTGGTATAATGAGTAAGAGAAATGTTGAAAGACTGACTTATTGAAAAAAAATCAATTTATAGCCTGTATCCAATTCATTCTAGTTTGTCAGATTTTTAATTTTGTACTTAAATTTTCAGGTTTCAGAAACTTTTGATTTCTGATATATATTATCAGGGCTTTTTTTGAGGGGTTACACTGTAGTATGGACTACCAGAATCTTTTTTATTGCCTGCTAAAATGACCCAGGGTCCTCATGTATTAATGAAAGAGCCCTGCAAATGAGTACCATCACCTTTTTTTGCTAGGAAAAATGCATTGTAAATTATTATTCTCATTCTTTGCCTACTTTATTAGATTTATGAATAGTTGTATTATTTTTTTTCTTTCCTTCCCAAGTCTCATTTCTGTTACACAAAGACAGAGTGAGAGAGGGAAGAAGAGATGAATATTGTCTCTTACAAGATTAAGGAAAATGTATTTCCAATACAGTGATTTGAATGATTGTAAACTATTTCCTTTTATTATAGTCACAAATTATTTCATGTATTTAAACAAATTTATTAGAGATCAGGGGGGGAGGTGGATATTCAAAGGCATTTACATAGTTTTCAGACCTGCAAACTGTGTAAATGCCACTTTGCAGGATATTTATTGGCTCAGTGGATCCCTGTTGCTATAAAGAGATCCACTGTGTCTGTCTCAAATGGCATGGGGCAGATGCAGTGGATCCCTTTATATCAATAGGATAAAATCAAAATAAGCCTAACTATCTTTTATATCTCAACAATTATGGGTGACCTGCATGGAGCAGTGGGTAAACCCCTAAACAAAGTCATGGGGAGGGATGACATGCACAGAGTGGCAGGTGCACCTACTCTTGCCACCCTGTTGGGCAGACTAAATGGACCATACTGGTCTTTATCAGCCATCATATACTATGTTACTATGTTACTAACACAGTTGATGCCACTGGATATCTACAGGTGCCACTGCTACTCGTCCTGATGCCAACCAGTTAGCATCGGGGCATGCAGGGAGCATTCAGAGGGTGGCACCCATCACAAATCTGGCAACGGTGATATTGCGCTACTGCCCAGTTAGCAGAAGGGCAAAAGCAGGAAGCCCTGGCCTAACTTTACCAGCAGCTGACTATTGCCGCTGCCCGGTTAACTTTGTGGCAATCCGAGCAGCCTGAATATTCAATGCCGGAGCCCGGATATTACCCTGGCATTGAATATCTGGGTTTTAAGTTCAGCACCAATATTGATAGTGCCAGATTTGCCAAGACGACCATGGTACACGGATCTCATAAGGTTATTGGTAGACCGTCCATGGCTCTTGCCGATGAGAGAAGATCTGTTGTGTCAGGGTCCATTACACATGCCTCAGGTGGATCGATTCTCGCTTACAGCTTGGCTCTTGAAAGGGTGAGGTTAAAAGCCAGGGGTTACTCTTCGGCGGTGATTTCCACTTTGTTGAAAGAAAGGAAGAGATCTACCTCTTTAGCTTATATTCGAACATGGAGGATATTTGAAGCTTGGTGTGAAGACAAGGGTTTTGAAGCATTAAAAGCTTCTATTTCTCAAATTCTATCTTTCTTGCAAGAAGGGTTTGAGAAATGATTAGCACCGGCGTCATTGAAAGTGCAGTTGGCAGGTCTTTCTTGTTATAGAGGAAGAATAAAAGGTGAGGTGCTAGGTGCACATCTGGATGTGAAGCGTTTTTTGAGAGCGGTTTCTTTGTTGAGGCCGCCGTGTAGACCAAGCATTCCGTCTTGGAATCTTCATTTGGTCTTGGAGGCTTTAGTAGGTGAACCGTTTGAGCCGTTGTCACGAGCGTCATTAAAGAATCTTTCGCTCAAGGTAGTTTTTCTAGTAGCTATTTTGTCCGCACGGAGAATTTTGCAATTGCGGGCATTGTCTTGTAGAAGCCTTTCCTATTATTTTACGAAAAGAAGGTGGTCTTAAGACCAGTGCCTTCATTTCTACCCAAGATGGTGTCGGCTTTTCATATCAATCAAGACGTTTCTTTACCAGTATTTGAAAATGATACCAAGGAGATTCAGTTCAAAAGGTTGCATCTTTTAGATGTTCATAGAGCGTTAAAGACGTATTTAAAGTGAACACAGGAATTCCGTAAGACAGATAGCCTGTTTGTTCTTTTTGGAGGTGCAGAGAGAGGTCATGCAGCTTCTAAGTCATCTATTGCTAGGTGGCTCAATGAAGCTATGTTTATGTTTATGTTTATTTTAAAATTTGATATACCGCCCAACACCAGAGGCACCTGAGCGGTTTACAATAAAACAGTTTAAAACAAATTAAAAACAGGCTGTATGAAACAGAAAAGAACGCCATAAAATTGATAGGACAGAGAAGAAAAGAGAGACATTGAAAGAACAATAACTACAGTACAGCATTAAAAGGTTACAACATCATAAACCAGGGGGAGAGGGAGTAGCGGAGGGGGAGGGAGAAACCATGGTTGGAAGGTCAAACGCTAGTCTGAAGAGGTGGGTCTTGAGTTGAGATATGAAGGATTGGTATGACTCTTCTGCACGAAGCAGGGGGGGGGGGGAGGGAGTTCCAAAGGCTTGGGGCTAGGAAATAGAAAGCAGAAGAACGGGTGGAGACAAGATGGGCCTGAGAGGGAGAGGGAAGAAACAGACGATTCGTGTGAATAGCACGGAGCAAACGGTGGGGAGGGCGAAAGTAAATCAGATCAGCAAGATAGGAGGGGGAGCCAGTGCGAACAGCCTTGTGAGTAAGAATAAGAATTTTATACTGGATACGAAAGGAGATAGGCAGCCAATGGTGATGAAGAAGAAGTGGGGTAACATGATCAAAACGAGAGGCATGAGCTAGAAGACGAATAGCAGAGTTCTGGACACGTTAAAGATGAGACAGTTGGGAAAGGGGCAGACCAGCAAGGGAGACATTACAATAGTCGAGACGAGACATCACGAGAGAACAAAGAAGAGTGGCCAGGGCAGGAGGGGAGAGGAAAGGGCGAACCGCACAAAGTTGCCTGAGGGAGAAAAAAGAGCGCTGAATAAGAGAAGAGATATGGTCCTTAAAGGAAAGAGAGGAATCAAGAGTAACACCCAGGTAACGAAGAGAAGAGACAAGAGGAATAGGCTGTGAAGAGAAGGAGGGGGCACAAGTGGGGGAAGGATCTCCAAACGTAAACCAGATGGCATGGGATTTAGAAGGGTTCACGTGAAGGAAGTTAGAGGAAAACCAGGAAGCAATAGCAGCAAGACAGTGATTAAGGGGGGTAATATCCGGAGAGAGGGAATCGGTATGAAGGAGAAGAAAGATGTCGTCCGCGTAGTAATACGCGGAGATGCTAAACTGTTGAATTTGAAGGGCAAGAGGAGCTAAGAAGACATTGAAAATAAGTGGTGCAAGGACGGACCCTTGGGGAACCCCACAGGTAAGAGGAGTAGGGGCAGAAGAAGAAGACCCAGAAACAACAAAGAAGGAACGGCAGGAAAGGAAAGAATGAAACCACTGAAGAACTACACCAGAGAGACCTGCTTCCCTAAGACGAGTGAGAAGGGTGCGGTGATTCACTAGATCGAAAGCAGCGGAAAGGTCAAGAGAAACAGCCAAAGTATAGAGACCATGATCGTGAGCAGTGTGAAGTTCATTTAGAAGGGAAAGAAGGACAGTTTCAGTGCTGTGAGTAGGACGAAAACCAGATTGACGAGGGTGGAGAGTGAGAGAGGCCTCAAGGTGAGAAGAGAGTTGAGTAAAGACCAGCTTTTCAAGAAATTTAGAGAGAAAAGAAAGGTTAGAGACAGGGCGCCAACTAGAGGGAACAGATGGATCAGAAGAACGGGACTTTAGGATGGGACGGACAGTAGCGTGTTTCCAGCTGGAGGGGAAAGTGCCAGAGGACAGACTAGAATTAAACAGGAGAAGGATATACGGAGAGAGAGCTAGGGAGGGTTCTAGGAGCCAAGAGGATGGGATGGGATCAGTTGAGCAGGTGGTTTTACGGATAGAAAGAAAAGACTGTTGCAGAACAGTGGGAGTGATCATCTCAAAAGAGGACCAGGAATGGGATAGCACAGGAACAGAATGGGATGAGGATGAGTAGGAAGGAGGAGGGAGCGCAGCAGGGGGAGAGAGGGGAGGGGGGCATAAGGGAAAAGATTGGCGAAGAGTATCCACTTTATTGACAAAGAAAGTAGCAAGAGAGGAAGGGTCAGGAAGAGAAGATGTAGGCGGGGGAGAAGAGGAAGAGGCAGAATGAGATGCAGTGAGGGAGTGCAAAATAGAGTACAAACGGCGTGAAGAATTTGAGGAGGAGGAAATAAGAGAGGAATAATAATCACGCTTTGCGGCGTGAAGCAGAGAGCGGTAGTGATGGTGACAAAGGCGAAAAGCTGACAGATTGGCGGGGGAAGGATGTCTTTGCCAGAGACGTTCCGCCCGACGGAGGTGTTTGCGATGTAGGAAAAGACCGGGATGAAACCAGGGATGGTGTGGACAGTGGCGGGGACAGGGGCGGGGACGGAGGGGAGCGACAGAGTCCAAAACAGTTGAAAGGGTGGAATTCCAGCAATGGGCCTGGGCATCAACAGAGAGGGATTCGAAGTCTGTGGGGAACAGACTGGCAGAAGACGGAAACTGGAGAAGAGTGTTCGCGGTGATCTTGCGAGTGAGTGGTAGTGTGAGACCGGAGTTTGAGGATGAACGTGGGGCTGGAGGGGGGGCAGGGATAGAAAACAAAAGGCAGTGATGGTCGGACCAGGGGAGAGGGAAAGACGACAGTGAGGAAAAGGGAAAAGGGAAGGAGGCAGAAGTAATAAGGAGGTCAAGGGAATGGCCGGCTATGTGAGTAGGAAAAGAGACAGATTGACGAAGAGAAAGATCGGACAAAAGGGAAAGGAAAGAGGAATCTCTTACCGAAGAGGGAGAATCAGCATGAACATTAAAATCACCTAAAATTAGGAGGCAGGGATAGAGCAAGGAAGCCTCAGATATAGTGGCCAAGAGTGAATCCCAGGAGGAGGTAGGAAGGGAGGGCGGAACATAGATTAGAAGGAAATGATATGGAGTAGCAGAAGAGGCCAACTGCACAAGCAGGGTCTCTGGGTAGAGCTTCGACATATTTGTTAAAAAGTAGGACAATTCCTGATGGGCTTAAAGTGCATTCAATGAGGGCGCAAGCTGCGTCCTGGGCTGAGTAAAGTTTGGTGCCACCTGCAGACATCTGTAAAGCGGCTACTTGATCATCATTAAATTCCTTTGTAAAACATTATAGATTAGTTATACAGGCAGAAAGAGATACCTGTTTTGGTTCGGCAGTGCTTCAGGCTTGCCTAGCAGGTCCCACCCATTAAAGGTTTTTACTGCTCTGTTACATCCCCAGAGATTCCGGGACTGGACTGGAGAGACGATAAGGAAGGTGAAATTAGACTTACCTGCTAATTGATTTTCCTTGAGGAACTCCAGTCCAGTCCCGCATCCCTCCCTGATATGCGTTTGGCTGGTCTACAGGTCTGAAGCACAGAGGTATAGTATGGTCATGGTAGGCTTTATTTCCCATATAGGGAGGGCGATACTTTGGGGAGATATTTATCTTTATAAAGTATTATGCCTCTATAGAGACAGAGGGCAGACTATAATAGGAAAATTATAGTGTTAATTTAAGGGCACATTATGTGTCTTAGGGGTATGTTTACTAAACTGCGGTAACATAGCAGTGGCTATGTTAAGGCGCGTTATGTAACGTTAAGGCATGTTTCATAACACGCCTTAACGTTCCTGGCCACGGTAAGTCCAGAAAAGGTTGGAGAGAGGGTGGAGAGAAGGGGTCAATGGGCGGGGAGTAGACGGGGAGAGGCCCCTTTCACACTAACGCGGAGAAATTAAGGGCTGAATCCTAACACAACTGAAAACCTGCCATTAGCACACATTTGCAAGAGAAAGAAACCAGTTCTGTGTCAGCAATGTACAGCATAGCCAGGGAGCCCCAGAAAAGAGATAGTAGTGATACATTTGCACCAACAGCATAGTGCCCTGGAATGAAAGGCCACTATGGTGATGGCGCAAATGGGGCATGGGGGCTGCAGGTGGGACATGCAGTGGGGGCTACTGGGGCACAGGGTGGACTAGGCAGTTGCCGAGGTGGCACATAGGAATGCAGAAAATGGAAACCAGCAAGACAGCAACTGATCAGAGTCAGACATGCCCATGAGTCTGTGGCACACAGTGTCCCATCCAGGAGACATTACCCAGCAGGCACCCCAAGGGGTGGATAACATTGACAAGCGGTGCCTGGGGAAGCATGGACATCTGTGTAGGCACCCCTACCCCATAACCCACACCTTAGGCAGCTGCCTACCTGCCTCCTGGATGGCCTGGGATGGTGCACCACCGGCACCGACAGCATATGGTCATGGCTGCATGGCAGAGGGGGTGGGTGACTGTGCACCCGCCTGCAGTGGACCTAGACCATGCCATGTACCAGAATGTGGTGTGCAGTGCAACAGAAGAGGTCTGGCCAAGGAATGTAGATAGCCCCAGGGACCACTATGTTGCTGTGGCAAAAGTGTGGTGCAATACACTCAGCCAGCATGTCCAAGAGTAGAGGGTCAGAGGTTCAGGTCCCATTTGTGGATCCTGCAGAGCATCTCCCCATAGTTTTTGCCCACAATGCAGTCACAACAACAACATGGGCAAACCCCAAAGCAGTGTTGCACAGGGGTACGGACACCCACTCACGAGGGCTCCACTATCCACAACTTCATGGAGTGTCAGGCTGTTGGCCCCAGCACAGAGCTGCAGTTATCACCAGAGCACTACTACTACCCCCTGCACAGATTAGCAATGTCGGCACTGTGATCAGGACCAGTGCAGCGAGTAGGGTTGTCAACCATCACTCACAGTCCAAAACGTGATGTAGGTGGAAAAACACTTTATTTATATACAGGGTTGTAATAGGTCTTAGAAATAAATAAAGTGTTTTTCCACCTACATCACGTTTTGGACTGTGAGTGCTTGTTACCACGTGATTTCTTGCCTCGTTTGTTGGACAGGGTTGTCAACCATCTCCATCTCTGCACAATGCTGAGATAGGTGTGGGAGTGTGCGTATGTCTCTCCATTGTTTTGTGTCTGCCAACATCTCACTGAGCCCACATTGCTCATAATGATTCCAGCGTGAGCCTGCAAAGGTGCATAATGAGGAGCAAGGTATTGTGGGCATGGCCCAGACAGGGCAGATTGGCCAGGATGCATCTGCACAGGGTGGAGGGCAATGGCTGGGACACTGTAGTGCTTGACCACCACCTGCATGGACAGGGTGGCCACAGCATGTCACGCTGGGGGTCACTCTCACTCTGACCGAGCAGTGACCATGGCATGTCTATGTCCCCACATAGTGCCACACATTGTTTGTTTCTAGTGATACCTGTGTGTTTCCAGTTTTGGGGCCCAAGCACAGAGATACCTGCTTGCTGCTTGTGCTGTGCATCCCACTTCTGGGTGCACAGGGTTCCCCTGTGAGTATGCACTATGGACTGGTTAGTGGGCTGTCTGCAGTTTGTCTGTGCATGGTGGGAGCACCTTGTAGGATGCTGCAGGTGCAGTCTGACTGTGCTGTCTGTTGATGAATGGCAGACCGTGGCGTGGGGCAGTTGAGCCTATCCCAAGCATCACTGCTGGTCTGCAATGGTCACAGGTATGGCACTGGCCCAGCAGCCCTGGAGGGCTGTCATCTGTCAGCAGGACTGTGGTTGCTAGTACTGCAGCCATGCTGCAGGGTGCAAGCACCTATCCCACCACATCCTCATCTACAAAAGGGGTGATTGAGGCCCCTTAGGGTATATAGCACATACCACTTCAACCCATAGTGGCAGTGCTACATCACCCTCATGCGAGTCTAGACACCCCACTGCCCCGATAACAGGTACCCATGGCAGCCAGACCTTAACACCTGGTACACACTAATCTAGGTGGTGTCCAGTCCCAACAGGGCCACATGTGACTGCAGAACACAGCTGGAACAGATGCACCTTCAGTTGCACTGCTGGGAACACCTCTTCAGCCGCCTTCCTGCCCCGATCGGCATCATCGAGGGAGAGCGGGAAGGTAAGCTCCGCCCAGCTCCCCTCCGACAAGGCCAATCGGGCCCGACGGACCCCTGCAGCACCAGCAACTATAAAACCGGCAGCATCGCAGCACCAGAGCCTCTTCAGCCCCCTTCCTGCCCCGATTGGCATCATCGAGGGAGAGCGGGAAGGTAAGCTCCACCCCGCTCCCCTCCAACAAGGCCAATCGGGCCCGACGGACCCCTGCAGCACCAGCAACTATAAAACCGGCAGCATCACAGCACCAGAGCCTCTTCAGCCGCCTTCCTGCCCCGATCGGCATCATCGAGGGAGAGCGGGAAGGTAAGCTCCGCCCCACTCCCCTCCGACAAGGCCAATCGGGCCCGACAGACCCCTGCAACACCAGCAACTATAAAACCGGCAGCATCGCAGCACCAGAGCCTCCTCAGCCGTCTTCCAGCCCCGATCGGCATCATCGAGGGAGAGCGGGACGGTAAGCTCCGCCCTGCTCCCCTCCGACAAGGCCAATCGGGCCCCCCCCCCAGGCTACTTCCTCCCCAACAACAAGGTGTGCCTGCGCCTAGCGTGCCCACGTCTGAGGGCCTCGCCAGAGGGCCCTTAGGAGTGGAACCAAAGAAATCGACGCCCGAGCTAAGTACATAAGACTCAACGCTTCACTAAGAAGTAGATACTCGGTTAGAACTCAGTGATAAAATAAGGTCTTCTTAGTTCTCAGTAACACTACATTGATAAGTTAATTGCTGTAACCGTACAAATCTATTTTGTACTAGAGTGAGCTGTGCTAAAAAGTGTGCCATTTACTAAAGTCTGCATTGCTATTTCATGCTAGAAATCGTACTATATATTCTACTCTGCATTGCTGTACCCAACATAGCATTGATCTACACTATACTATATGCACAAGACCAATTGCACTAGACCGCATTGCTAGTTTTAGCTAGAAATTGTATTATTCTGCTAGAAACTGTCTTATCTGCTTAAACTTGTATTACTTTAACCAACATACCATTATTCTATGCTAGAAATTATGCCATTTGATATAAACCATACTATCTGCCCAAATCTGCTTTGCATTCACCAACATAGCAGCGACCTTTACTAAAATTTACCAGCGCATTCACAAACACTTGCGAACAGAATTCCTATCCCTTAAACCCCCCCATCAAAGACCCAAATGGCCCCTGCAAAGCCTTGTACTGCCCCTGCGTGTGCCTTGTACTGTGCCTAATAAGGTGCCTTATAATGTGCCTTGTAACGTGCCTTATAATGTGCCTTATAACGCGCGTTACCTGACATGCTTGCCACAATGATGCCCTGCCCATACCTTTATATGGGCATCTGTACTTTTACCGCAGAACCTAACGCAAACGACATTACCGCAGTTTAGTAAACATACCCCTTAGTTTATAGTTGAAGTTTGTTAATGTTAATGTTTATTGTAGTTTGTTAACATTTTATAGCTATGTTAGCTACTTAATTGTTGCTCTGGTGAGTCTGCTTTGTCAATAGGAAAACTGGAGCAAGGAGGCGGTCCCTCGGGTATTTGTACTGGTGACATCAAAGAATGTCATTGTTCAGTCTCCAAACTGCTGGAGGAACCTATATCCCCAGAGATTCTGGGACTGGACTGGAGTTTCTCAAGGAACAACAATTAGCAGGTAAGTCTAATTTCACCTTAGCCTCTGTCAGAAATCTAGCAGCCATATTTTATAGCATCTGTATCCTCCTCAAAGGAGGCTAGCATAGAGCATATTGCAATAAGTCATCACAGACCGAACCAGCATCTGAACAACTATACAAAGCATAATTTCTATTCAAATAGAGGCTGATTCAGTACTGGCCATCCAGCCCCTTGTGCGGCCGATGAGAATCGGAACATAAAGAGGTATACCTGATTCTGATCCCCTGGAGGCTAGATGTGTTGGTGGGATCAGAATCAGGTCTTATGGCCAGAACATGCAGGCTGGGCCCCAATTCTGAGTGGCTGCGTGCCAAGCCACATACCTGTCTAACTCAGCAGGCCCCTGAATGGAGCCACAGTGTCATGGCATCCCGTCGCTTGTCACCACCTGCGCCACTACTGGCATAGTAAAGTAAGGGCGTCCGGGGACATTTGATTTGTATCAGAGAGTGTTCAAGCTGAAGGACCAAAAGGATTATGGTCCTTGTAGTATAGAACTCCCTGAAAAGAATAACTATGCCAAGTGTAGGGTAAATAAGGCTTTATTTCCCCGATTAATGCTCTAGGTTCAATGGGACATCAACATAAAGTGGAGGTAACGGTTTCCTCAAACAATAAAGTTCCACCATGGACTAAACAGTTAAAGGTTGTAAGCTCTACAATTGACTGTTTAGCTGGGTTAGGGGATTTTCCAAAACAATAGAAAACAATATCAGAACAAAATGTTTATCAGCTTCACCATATGCAGACTTAGTTCTTCGCTATACAATTAGCATGGCAAGCAAACTACTTCTTAAGCAAAAGTTACATTCCGTAGGTTCGTTGTGAGGCATGGGAACACTGGAGCTAAAATCCAAGTCCATTGATTCTGGATCGCTACCCTCTTCAGAGTTAAGAATATCTCCAGAGTCTCTTAATTCCCCACAGAAGTTCCTTGGCTGCTCATATAACTTTCTTAAAACACGTTTAGGAAGTGGCTTTAAATAGTTAGCTTTACTTCTTCTATGATATTGAGGTTTATCTACCTGCATAAGACTTTCCTCATTTAAAGTTCCTTTTAGAATGAAAGGCTTTTCATACCTTAGCTTCCGAGGAGCGCCACGCCCAGGGTTCAGTTTACAACGTAGCTTTTCCTGCTGACCAACTGTCTTGTGCACTGCTCCACAATCCAGGCTGCTAGGAAAACCAGACGTGGATTTCCCCTCTCTATCTTTCAGGGTAAGAGGATCAATATAAAAGGCATCTCCTTTCCTTGTGCCTTTATGGTTTGGCTCAAAGGACTTACTTGGAGTTGGAGAACTTCTTTCAACAGGCAGGCTGTTTCTCTGGGCTTTATCCCATAGAGTATGCCCCTTTTGGCTCCTGCCACCTAGAGCTGGCCGCAGCTGGAAACTATCCTGTTCCAGGCTTCTCTCAGAGCTTGTGCTGCCGGTCCTTCTGACCTTGTCGGTTATTCTGTTGGCTACCCTCCTTGGTGCCTCTCTTCCGTGCCTTCCCGCGTCCCGGTGCTCTTCCCGGTCCTGGTCACGGTGCTGGTCCTTTTGCTGGAGCTTTTGCTGAACTCCCTGGTCTCTTTTCTGGACTCCTTGCCCTTGGATTCTGTGCTGGTCTCTTTGCTGGAGCCTTTGCTCTTGGATTCTGTGCTGGTCTCCCCCTCTGCTCATCTGATTTCCCTTATAAAGGGATTTCTGGCTTGCATGCTGTGAGTTTGAGGACAGGTGAAAGCACTTATCATTAAGGTGCTTAGTGCTTGAGCACGTTGCTTCAGGTACTGTGTAACTGTTCATGCGCCCTCTGGCTGAGCTACACTGGAACTGCGCTCTGCTTTTTCTGAGATTCATGCAAATCAGGAGTTTTTTTCAAGGCTGTTTCTTCCCTAGCTCTAGCCTCATAACATATCCCCCGAGTTAAAATATTACAAGCTGAGTGTTCAGTTTCACTACAGCTTGTAATTGCAGCTCCATCAACTGCTTTACAAGGCTGCTCTTTGTCTCTAAACTCCTGGCTATGGCAACGTGAGTGCCATACCTTGTATTGAGATCCTTTCCTGACTGACGTACACAGGTCAGGTGTGTTGGAAGACTGTTTTAGACGGTTTCTTCTTAACCTTTCTAAGAATCGTGGTCTATCCAATACCTGTTCATGTCGAGCTTCCACTCTGACTTGCTTCATTGCGTCCAAGAATTCATTCTTCTCATTTGTATAACTTCTTGTCAGCCTTGTTTGACCAAGCTGACTAAGTTTTTCAACATGATAAGAAGAACTCAACCCATTATACTTCATAGGTGCTATAAGGGTTTTAGACACCGGCCTTTTATACCAACTTGGCCTGGCCTGAATTCCTACCGGTAGTGAATGAGCTGAGCTACACTGGAACTGCGCTCTCTGCTTTTTCTGAGATTCATGCAAATCAGGAGTTTTTTCCAAGGCTGTTTCTTCCCTAGCTCCAGCCTCATAACACGCTATGGCACTGTGACTCCTTTTAGGGGCCCCACTCCCCTGCTGCAATTGAGATGCTGCTTTCCCCGCAGCCCAACCCCTGATCTGGCCTCCCATGACCAGGGTCAGGCTGCAGGGATCCCCCTGCACCTCCTTACCTCTTTGCTACCCCCAGCTTCTGAATCCCCCATCTAAGTGGCCAACCCTGGACATACAGGGAGCATTGGCCATGTACATCTGGGGTCAGTCACCACCACCACCTGTCCTCTTTCCTCCCACAGCCCTCCCCCTCCCACCCACAAACAGAGCTCTCCATACAAACTGGCACTACGTGTGGGGAGCTCTGTTGCAGGTAGGGCAATCCGGGCATTTAGCAGGTCTGGACATCAGGATCGGATGTCCAGACCCGCTAAATTTGGCTCAGAATGCCCCCCCCCCTATGGATTTGCCTGTCTGACCAATTGCTACTTAGCCACCTAAGCAATTTGTTCTGGAAGTCTGTATCACATTCACATGTATCTCTAAATTCCTTATAGAATCCTTAATTGGGATTAGCATGTTACTAATTACTGGTCTAACATTTTTCTGTGATGAATTCCTAACTAAGCTTTTAAAAACATGTGCAGGAGCTAGTAGTGCACTCTGCTGTTAATGCCCACACAGTGTGCCGGAGCTGTCAGCCTGACACTCCAGCGGAGGATAGTGGAGCCTGTCTGTGTGGCTGATGGGCATTTGTACCCTTGCTAGCTGATTGATTGGGGGTTGCATATGTTGATGTTGATGTTGTACCTGAATTGTGGGCTAAAGTTTAGCCACAGGGACATGCACTGCATGAGCCACAGCCAGGACCTGAACCTGTGATTCTCCACTCATATACACACCCCAACTGTGTGTAGTGCACCACAATGCTAATGTATGGTTACAACAGTCCCTGGGGATGATATGCTTCCCACCAGACAGACCTTGAAAGATTTTGTGCTGGACCAGGGCATGGCTTTGGGGGGTGGTGCCGCTGCCCCCTCCGCCCTCACCCCCACACCATACTGACATGCCCATGTGCTGTCAGTGTTGGTGGTGCACAGTCACAGGCCAGTCAATATGTGGGTTGCTGAGTGCCTAGGGCTCAGGGTCTGGATGCAAGTGGAGGGGGCAGAGGCATACATGGATGACCACACATCCCCCCACAACCATCTGCCTCTGCAGGGACCCAATGACTGCTTGCCACTGTTATGTCTCTTCAATCTTGGAAAAAGATGACTGAGGGGTGTTACGATAGAGGTTTATAAAATATTGACTGGAGTGGAACGAGTAAATGTAGAACAATTGTTAACACCATCAAAATGTAGTAGGTCTAGGGGGCATGCAATGAGGCTACAGTGTAACCCACTGAGGACTACTGGGAAAGAATGGTTTCTCATTCAACGCATATTCAAACTCTGGAATTCATTTCTGGAGGATGTCATAAAGGCTGCTAGTGTAGCTGGGTTTCCAAAAGGTTTGGACAGGTTCCTGGAGAATGGTCCATAAACCATTACTGAAGAATTTCCCTGCTTTCCCCAATACATGCATTGTGGTTCTGTGTGTCTTTTGGGGAGACTGCTAGGTACTTATGACCTAGATTGGCCACAGTTGCACACAGGATACTGGGCATGATGGACCTTGGTCTGCGCAGTATGGTATATTCTCAGATCTTATGTTCTTATGTGCCACCTAAGCAACTGCCTGGTCCACCCTGTGCACCAGCACCACCCACTGCATGACCCACATGCACCATCCTTTGCCCCATTTGCACCATCAACATAGTGCCCTTTCATACTTGGGCACTATGATGTTGTTGTTAATGGAGCACTACTATCACTATCTTGGGCTCACCTGTCTGTGCATCACATTACATATGTTTAAATAGGCTCTCTCTCCTCAAAATACACCCTTTCTGCGAGGTTTTGATATGCGTTAGGATTCCCAGCATTAAGGCATCTTTCAGCAGGTTGCACAATCAGCATTGAGGGAGCATGCCTTGTTCATGCCCACTCTCTTCCCATTGATCCCCACTCTCCGCCCTGTGCACGCCTTATCTCCACCCACAGGGCGCTTTATGCTGCTGGTACCATTAGTGTGTGCTAAAGCAGCGTTTTGGATGCGCTAAGGGCACAGGTGTGCTGCTAGCACGCGCTAATGCACATTTGCTCATTTATCGTGATTTAGTAAACATACCCCATAGAAAATGATGGCAGATGAAGGCCACATGGCCTGTCCAGTCTGCCCATTCATAAGCTCTACAATCCCTTCCTCTCCTTCAAAGATCCTTTGTAAATGTCCCATGCTTTCTTGGATTGAAATATAGCTCTCTGAATTCAAGAGGTCATGGGACAAGTACAGAGGACCTTTGAGGAAGAGGCACCTCTGTGTCTTCATAAAATAGCTTCACAAAAGCTGGAACAAATGTAACTAAAAAGCACCTTCACACATTTGCACCTGCATATTTGATAAAGAATAATATTCTAATCACAGTATGTCTCTGTAAACACTAATTACCATAGGATATACCTATAGCACCCAGTGTACCATGCACCATAAGAGAGCTCATGTTTTATCAAATATGTAAGATTGAGAGACCCCAGGATGGGGCAATTACTCAGCTATAGCTGCTGCAAATGCTTCCCATGAATGCAGTCATTGGTCTCCAATCACTGGCCTTTCTATAATATGTAATATTTTTCACTTGCATGTAAAACTATAAATGTCTCATATAATGTTCAAAAAGTACTTATCTGAATGCCCTGAGGAAAAATGAACCACTAAATTGAGCACCAAAATACCAAGGCAGAAAACACTGCTGTTGTTACCACACTTCTTGATTTGAGTTTTGTCAGCTAAAATCTGACTGCTTCAGGAGAATAAATTCTGGATGCAGCATTGTTGGAACTTCTGCTCTCTGCATTACCGGCTATACTGGCAGAAGTTCCAACAATACCGCATCCAGAATATTTTTCTCCTGAAGCACTCAGTTTTTAGTTGTTTGCTTCTGCTCTTCTTTATGGGTAGAGTGAAGCCACGGCATTTTTTTGCACATCCACAAAAGGATTCATATCGACTGATGGACAGATGGACCCTCCCCAATAGATGCTTTTGTTTAAGTGAAACACGCCTAATAGTCTTTTGGAGCAAAAGGTTAATCTATGTGCCCAGATCAAGGGCACTACAAATAACGGCAGAAGCTCAGAACTTACACATTTCTGAGGAATTATATTGTTCCATGTGGTTAAGGATGTGATAATAATAGAGTCAAAGCATTCATCCAAGTCCTTTATTCAGTTGGATGCCTAATAAACACAACAGATGCAAGATTGCATGAGAGCACCTAATCCTAGCATTAAGATTTCCACTCATATTCAGTGCTAAAGGAGGCAAGACACACTGCTCTGTTGGAAAGTAGACAGAGAAAGGAGAGATAATTCAGGGCTGTTATTTCATTTTGATTTTCGTTTCTTCCTTTGCAGTTCCTGTTCAAGCACAAAAACGTGTTTTCAATGGCTGAGATGAATGGATCCCTTCTCTCGGCAGAAGTGAATGACAGGTCACATCATGTCTTAAGTGAGCTTCGAATGTCTAGATGCTATTGCTGCTTTAACTTAATTTAGCATCAGAATAAGCAGTGATGATCTTGATTCTTGGTGCCTACTTCATGAAATCTTCTTTACTTAGAAATTGAATATTATTTCAATGTTTATCTTATATTCTTGTCAAAGAGTAGAATGTTCCGGAGACATTTTCATTTGAGTTGAACATAGGACATCTTCCTAAACCTTTGTAAGGTTCTGTGCTGTTTCCTGGTAAATATAGAAGTGTTATTTGCAGAATAAATGACATATTTCTATTTCTGTTTATTTCCTGAATTTTCCTACAAAGTCCTTTGCCTGCTTAAGATTCTTCTTCTGCTCACATCCAGATGTTCACAAAATCAGGAGAGTGATGCTGCATATTGGGAAGGGGATAATGAGATTCATGCATATTGTAATGAAGCTGCTGATAATAATTTAACATAAAGCACCTAGTTTAGAGTAGTATAGAGATTACTAAATAATAATAACATGTACAGGTCTGGTTAAATGGCAGCATAATGGGATTTATTAGTTTTTCTGGAGATTTGCCTCAGGTGATATAGATTCTAATAGAAAATGTTTCAAAAGTCACAAATTTGGATGAACTAAGTCCGCAGAGACTGACTTATTAACATTTTATGCTATTTATGCCTCACAACCCCAAATAGTTCCTTGCAAGTTGCTAAAAGTGTCAGCCAAAGCACACGGTCCTGATCATAATATTTAGACATTGAGGCAAAGTGAAAAATGAATAATGCTAGGGGATAGGTCAGATTTTGAAGTGTTTCTGTAAATTGTGTAGGTTAGACACTATTTCTAATAAAGAAATATATCACGCCATCTTAAGGCACATTAAAAGTCAGACCATTTAATGCTTGCAGTTTAAAATTTTTCTATAATGCCTCCCTCCTGTTGATTTTCAAAGCAATAGGACAAAGGTTTGGCAGAGTTTACAGCTAACCTTTTAACGTCTATTTAAATTTTTAAGAAACTCTAATAAAATCCATTTGTGACAACACAATTCATAGATTTCATTAGGCTGTCACGTTAAGCAGTGGCACAAATGAAATGCAAAATGCTGACAGTCTCCCACAGTGCTTTTTTCTAGCTTTCAGCTCTTTCTTGCTCACTATAATTTTTTTCCATTAAACATTTTATTGTACTCTAACTGGTATCCAAGTGCAATATTAGTATAAGTAGTTTACTGTTCTATACACTGCGTTTTTAGTAGCACTTAAATAATTCAAGTAGATCCATAATCAAACAATGTCATTTCATTGTTTGGCATTCAGGACATTATGCTTGGCAGTCCATTACTAAAACATTACATTGTGTTAGCATATTGAATAGTGTAGTAAGTGCTCTACAGAGACTCACACTTCAGTCCCTGAGCATCACATATGCTGTGGCCCATTGCTGGGGTTCTGAAAAGCTCTGGATATGTTCAGGCAGAAAGGACATACTTGGTCAAGAATCAGCCAAAATTTACTCTGCTCCCTGATCATTTATTCATCTAGAACACATGACATGTAATTGGCAAAGAGGGGCAGGAGATATTTATTACTCAATATAGAACCTTTGCAAATTCCAGAATGACATATACATTATATATGCATGGGAGTAGTTGGCACTATCTGGCTTCAGGCAGCATGTGCTTACTTAGGGGTATGTTTACTAAAGAGCATTAAGGGAGCAAGTATGCCTGTTATCAGCACTCTTGTGCCCTTAACGCTGGTAAAAATGCTGCTTTAATGGGTGTTAAAGGCTCCTGCAGCATTAAGGGCACTGTTGCAGAGAGTGGGCATTAATGCGGTGGACAGTGGGCATTAGCAGCGTGTGATCCTTTAACACCTGTTGCACAACATGTTTAAAAGCCCTTTAACGCTGGGATCCCTAAAGCCAAGAAAAGCCTCATGGAAAGGGTGTATTTAGAGGGCAGAGAGTCCATTTCAACATCTGCAATGTGATGCACTGACAAGGGAGCCCCAGACCATGACAGTAGTGCTCCATTAGCAGCAATAACATGTTGCCCAAGTATGAAAGGGCACTATGTTGCTGGTGCAAATGGGGCAAAGGAGGTGGCATGTAAGTCATTCAGTGGGGGTTGTTGGTGCACAGGGCAGATCAGGAAACTGCTCAGGTGGCACATACTAATATAAGATCATAAGATATGCCATACTGGGTCAGACCAAGGTCCATCAAGCCCAGTATCCTGTGTCCAACAGTGGTCAATCTAGGTCACAAGTACCTAACAGTTTCCCTAAAAGACACATAGGTTCCACTTTGCCTGTATTGAGGCAAGCAGTGGATTACGTGGGTCCTCTTGAATAATGATTTATGGACCTTTCCTCCAGGAACCTGTCCAAACCTTTTTTTAAACCTAGTTACAAAAACAGCTTTTACTACATCATTTGGTAATGCATTCCAGAGTTTGACCACACGTTGAGTGAAAAAATATTTTCTCTTATTAGTCTTAAATGGGTTACAATGTAGCTTCTTTGCATGTCCTCTACTCTTTCTACATTTTGATGGCATAAAATATTGATCTATGTTTCCCCATTCCACTCCATTCTTTAATATATAGACTTCTATAACATCTCCCCTGAGCTGTCTCTTCTGCAGGTTGAAGAGCCCTAACCTTTTTAGCTTCCCCTCAAAGGGGTATCCTTCAATCTGCAGTACTATCTGTGTTGTCAGTCATGATCCCACAGTGACAGTGGTGGCACACAGACATGCTGCTGCTGCAGAAAGGTAACGTGCCACATGGGGCAGTCCAAGGGTCCTGGTACCCTAGGTGGAGATTCCGGCTGCTTCCCCCACTACTGCTGAACCCAGCTGTGGAGGAAGAGGCCAATAGAGCCAGCTGCTGTAGCCCTCCAGGTAGCCACAAAATGCAGGTGCCTGGGGATCTCCTTTGGTCCAACATTGTTTGGACTGTCATCATGTTTTTGAGGATTTTTCGTGGAGAGTCTTCGATCATATGCCTGCACACCCCAGAGGGGGTGATCGTGAACAACGGCTTCAATTAGAGCAACAGTGGATTTTCCGCTGGTCCACTGTACAGCCTTCTGGTTTAAACAAGGAATTGGAGTGGTCTAGCATACTTTGATTTTGTGTGTTTACAATCATTTCTGCTGTTTTTGAATTTTTGTCTGCTTATGGCATTGGCTATTTAAACTATGTTCCTGCAATGTGACTCAGATCGCTATTGAGCATGCGCTGGCGTCTCACTCTTTTTTGATCAGCAACGACGAAGAATGTCGATGTAGCTTGGAGCGTTGAAACAGGGCGTATGAGTTTTGTTCGCCCGAAACGCAGTGCTGTGTCTGCTGATTTGCTACCTTCAAGAACTGGTTTACAATTGCTGATTTGCTATTTTTAAGAACTGATCTACAAATTTGGCTCCTTGAGAATTGTCCAAGGGGAGCTTTTGGATTCTTTGGTTGGAGTGGGGCAATTGCTGCAATATCGGGAGAATTCAGATAAGTACTTCTCCTCTTTGCAGTGGTTTTTTGTCCGGACTCCTCAAATTTTAAGCACAATTTTCACGTGTTTTTACAAAATTTGGGCACAATTTTCACGTGTTTTTATAAGGATATATTGTTTATTGGTGCCACTTTGATGTGGTGTTGCACCTTACTTATTGTAAGCTCTAATATGGGCTCAATGAAATATTTGAGTAAAATGGAAAGATAGCTTTAAGAGGCAATTCTATGTCTCATGGCTATACTTCTGACATTCATAGGATGATACACGTCAGAGCTTGACTACTTTCACATATTTCTCTATTTAGTTTTTGGATTGTATTGTGTGGAGAAATTTTTTGTTAGGTTGTTATTTTGGATTTTCCTGTTTTCTAACTTTCAACATGGCGGTTGAACCGGGTTTAACTTCAAAGAATGGCAGCAGTGATCCAGTTTTGAATGCCAATCAAGCAGTTTTTGCTTATTCAGATGCGCAGATCCACACTCTGGCTCAAAGACCATCGCTATTTGACGATGTAGATTCCACAGGTCAATCGGGTACTTTTGTGGACTATTTGGATTTGAGTAAGAAAAGCATTCGGGTGAACCTTCATGAGGCCACAATGATTCAATATTTAAAGTCTATGATTAGTCCTCGGGGGCTGCGGGTTTTGAAGGCTCCAAAAATGTTTACAGATGACTCTGATTTTTACAGCAAATGGAATAGCATCCTAAATAAATGCAGCATGGATTTGATTGCGCTTTTGGGTGAACGTCTTCATGTGGAGTCCTTAAAGTTGCAACAGGAGGTAAAGGAGGTGGATGACCGGCTTCGTAGTGGGGTGGCTAAAGATCGCTACAAGTCTCAAATGGAAGTCATCCGGTCTCAATTGGACCAGTATCGGGACTATAAAAGATCTGTTAAAATAAGGAAGTTTAACAGGGACAAAAAGGATTATGAATTAGATCAGGTATATACTTGGATAAAGAAAGGAGAGGTTACCACTAAGTGAGTTACGTTTGATTCTTTTGATATCTCCTCTGATGATTCTGATGCTGGTATGAGACCTGGCACTAGTTCTGCTTCAGGCCGGTGGCAGGAGCAGGATTTTCGGCAGGGCCGTCCTCGGGGGCGAGGACGGGGTCGGGGTTGGAGATCCCGGCAGCCCCCTCAATACGACCGCACTTGGATGCCCCAGGACTCTTTTTTCCAGGAGACAGCACAGGGCCCGGTGACCAGGAACAGGTCCAAACAACTGTCATGAACCTCTCTGCCTACCCTTTGAGTTCTGAACAGGAATCCGTTTTGAACCTCGGGTTGTCTTTTGTTCCTGTGACCCATTATGATCCCTTTCGCATGAGGATAGCTTTGCATTGTTTTTTTCGCAAGCTTTTGGTCACCCATTTTTGTGCAACACATGATATGGGGGCTGATATTTCCATAGTCAAGCCACCTTCCTGATGGATACCCTCGGAGGCTCTTGATGCTGTAGTTTTGGCTTATCAAAAACTGGTGCTTCATGATTTACAAGAATTTGAGCGTTCAACTTGTCGGTCGCGTTATAATCTATCTGCCACTCAGTGGACGGCTGTCAAACAACTTCGTGACAACCAGAATTTAGTAATTCGTCGAGCTGACAAGGGAGGTGCTACGGTGATACAATCTTATGATCAGTATCAGACCCATCTTTTGGATCAGCTTAATAACTTGACTCATTATGTCAAATTATCCATGGATCCGTTTCCGGATTTACAAGTGACTATCCGTGATCTTATGTTGAAAGCTTTAGCCAACAATTGGATTACCAAGAAGGAGTTTGGATTTTTGGTGATGAAATATCCAAAGATACCCTTTATTTATACTGTACCCAAGATACACAAGTCAGTTACAGCGCCCCCAGGTTGACCTATTGTGTCTTGTCGGGGATCTTCTTTGGAACCATTGTCCAAGTTCTGTGATAGATTTTTACAACCTTGTGCCCAACGTGTTCCTTCCTTTTTGAAGGACACCACTTATTTTCTTACCAGACTTCAAGATGTTGAGGGGGATATGACCTCCTGGTGGCTTGCTTCTTTGGATGTTACAGCCATGTATACTAACATTAATCAGGATCAAGCATTGGAGGTTATTGCTCGGTTGGATCTTGCTTTGCCTGATCGGACCCCTCAATCCTTTTTCATGGAAATGCTTATGCTTGTGCTTACACGCAATTATTTCCAGTTTGAGCAAGTCATATATCACCAAATTCAGGGGATTGCGATGGGAGCAACGGTAGCTCCGTCTGTAGCTACCCTTTATTTGGCTGATTTTGAGTCCTCACACATTTACCCTTCTTCCTGGTTTGAGAATGTGATCTTATGGGTTAGATTTTTGGATGACATCTTCTTCTTGTGGCGAGGCACGGAAGCTGCTTTACATCAATTTGTGGATTGGTTGAATTCTCGGAGTCTGAATTTATCTTTCACTTTGCAATACGATTTTTCACAAATTGAGTTTTTGGATGTTACTGTATGCAAAGGATTGGACTCTTTTCAAACAACCTTGTATCGCAAGCCAGTTCAGAGGAACATGCTGTTATCCTATTCTAATTTTCACCCTGGATCTTTAAAGAGGGGGCTTCCATATGGCCAATTCCTTCGACTTCGGCGTATTTGTTCCACTTTAAAGGATTTCATGGTTCATGCAAAAGAACTGTCAGAACGTCTTCTTCAGCGGGGATACCCCAGGAAAGTCATTCGTCAGGCCTTGCTATGGGCTCGGTACACTCATCATGAATGGCTGTTCTCTGCGGGGACTTTGAACACTGATGATTTTCAGAAATTTGTAGCAGTTTTGCCTTATATGTCTCATGTTCAGCGGGTCAAGCAAATTCTATTCAGACATTGGCATATGTTACAGCTACACCCCTGCTTTCAAAAATCTTTACAAATTGCGCACTCCCGCGGTTCTAATTTGCGGGATTTGGTGGGAGCTACCTCTTCTCCTTTAGACAGACAAGTGGACAAACCCAGAGAGGTTGGTCATAAAGCATGCAACTCTTGTTCTCACTGTTCACGGACGATTGAGGGAATCCAATGGTTGGTCCCTGCTTCTTCATTCATTCACATCTCCCAATGGAACACGAGCTGCTCTACTACTTATGCAGTGTATGTATTAGTCTGCCCTTGCCACTTGCTGTATATTGGCCGTACAATTCGTGCTGTGAAGATCCGCTTGAATGAACATGCCTCTAGGGTAAAACATTCTGTACTTTCTGCTCCTTTGGTCCAACATTGTTTGGACTGTCATCATGTTTTTGAGGATTTTTCGTGGAGAGTCTTGGATCATGTGCCTGCACATCCCAGAGGGGGTGATCGTGAACAACAGCTTCAATTATTAGAGCAACAGTGGATTTTCCGCTGGTCCACTGTACAGCCTTCTGGTTTAAACAAGGAATTGGAGTGGTCTAGCATACTTTGATTTTGTGTGTTTACAATCATTTCTGCTGTTTTTGAATTTTTGTCTGCTTATGGCATTGGCTATTTAAACTGTGTTCCTGCAATGTGACTCAGATCGCTATTGAGCATGCGCTGGCGTCTCACTCTTTTTTGATCAGCAACGACGAAGAATGTCGATGTAGCTGGGAGCGTTGAAACAGGGCGTATGAGTTTTGTTCGCCCGAAACGCAGTGCTGTGTCTGCTGATTTGCTACCTTCAAGAACTGGTTTACAATTGCTGATTTGCTATTTTTAAGAACTGATCTAGAAATTTGGCTCCTTGAGAATTGTCCAAGGGGAGCTTTTGGATTCTTTGGTTGGAGTGGGGCAATGGCTGCAATATCGGGAGAATTCAGATAAGTACTTCTCCTCTTTGCAGTGGTTTTTTGTCCGGACTCCTCAAATTTTAAGCAAATTTTCACGTGTTTTTACAAAATTTGGGCACAATTTTCACGTGTTTTTATGAGGATATATTGTTTATTGGTGCCACTTTGATGTGGTGTTGCACCTTACTTATTGTAAGCTCTAATATGGGCTCAATGAAATATTTGAGTAAAATGGAAAGATAGCTTTAAGAGGCAATTCTATGTCTCATGGCTATACTTCCGACATTCATAGGATGATACACGTCAGAGCTTGACTACTTTCACATATTTCTCTATTTAGATTTTGGGGATCTACTAGAGCAGTGGCTGTCATCCTCCCCCTGAGACGTATTAGTGGCAGGCAGTGATGTGGTCCCTGCAGAGGCAGATGGTTGGAGTGGACTGTGTGACAATCTATGTGTGTCTCTGCCCCCCCATGCATACCTTGCACCCTAGGCACCCGCCAAACCTGCATGTTGGATGGGCTGGGACTGCAAACCACGACCCCTGTCAGCACGCAGGCACCGGCACCCGTATGCAGCAGACCAAAGTCATGTTCTGGTCCTTTGTGCCATGAGCATTGCAACATATGCCAAGGTCTGTCTGATGGGGAGCATGTCAGCCCCCCAGGATTATTGTGTCCATATGGTAGCACTGTGGTTCAACACATACAGTCAGCATGCATATGGGTAAAGAGTCACAGGTTCATATATTACATCTCCTTCTGGCTAACCTTTAGCACAATGTAGGTACAGCACCAGCATATTCAACCCCCAATGAAACAGCCAGCAAAGGTACAGACACCCGTCAGCCACACAGACAGGCTCCACTATCCACAGCTGGATGAACAAGCAGGCTGATAGCACTTGCACACTGAACAGGCGCTAACAATGGACATTACTATCAGAGCAGCTACTAGTGCCTACTACACCATAGGTTTTCAACCCAGTCCTCAGGGAACCCTAGGCCAGTCAGGTTTTCAGGATTCCCAGAATGAATATGCATACGATAGATTTGCATATAATGAAGGCAGAAGATCCAAATCTTTCTCATGCATATTCATTCTGGGAATCCTGAAAACCTGACTGGCCTGGGGATTCCCCTAGGACTGGGTTGAAAACCCCTGGCCTACACAATGAGCACATGTTAACAATGCTTGAGCTGATATGGAGACCAAAGTGACAGACAGGAATGCCAACCATCCCCACTTTCGTACAGTGCAGTGATGTGTGTGTGTCCATTGTTCTGTGGCTTTCTGCACCTTACTGTGCCTCACATTGCCTTAGCTCAGGGATGTCCAACCCTGTCCTGGAGGGCCGCAATCCTGGCACGTTTTTGGGATAGCCCTAATGAATATGCATGAGATATATATGCATTAGAGATATCCTGCCAACCTGATTGGTTTGTGGCCCTCCAGGACTGGATTGGGAGACCCCTGCCTTACACCTCTGTCATTTTAAATTGTGAGTAGGCAAGGTACAGATCTCCTAGACATCAAAAGGGTAGATAGACTTTGTCACATTCCTCCTCACTTCTCACCACCACCAAAATGTTGTCTATTAGTAGGAGTAGGAGTGGTGGGCAGCAGGTGCAATCTGACTGAGATTGCTGTTGTTGCTTGTTAGTCCTAGATGGTTAAGGCAATAGTTGTTCCAGGCCTGCAGGATGGTAGCTGCAGCCCCATGCAAACCTAGAAACCCCCACTGCATTTGGCATTCATGACATCAAATGAAGCTACAGGGTAAACTATTTAAGACCAATAAAAGAAAATATTTTTTCACTCAACGTGTAATCAAACTCTGGAATTTGTTACCGGAGGATGTATTAAAGGCTGTTAGTGTAACTGACTCTTCACGCCCTAGGTATGGCTTCATGTTGAATACATAATACGTTTCGGCATCTGCACACACCCATAACTTTTTACCGTATCGGTCTGGTTTAGACTTGATGTATTGACGAAACGGACACTTGCCTCTGAACCCCAACAATTGTTCATCAACAGTCAAGTATGCAGATGGTGTGTACATTTTCATGCACTGAGAAATAAATAAATTCCAAACATCTCTGACTGGAGTAAATTTGTCATTGGCCCTTCGTGATTCATGGGTTTGTTTGTCATCAAATCGAAGTAAACTCAATATTTCTGCAAACCTTTTACCTGACATAACAGCTGGAAATATAGGATTCTGGACAGGACTTTTAGCCCAAGTTCTGCGTACAGATACTTTGTTCAACCTGAAAACACCACTCATGTACAGAAGACCCAATGTTGCTTGGAGCTCTTCCATTGTTACCTGCTTCCAGTCAGTACATGGTGGCTGCATTGCTTCAGCTCTATGTATGCCTTCAGAATTTGTGAAATCTAACACTGCTGACAATATATCTGGAGTTACAAACATGTCAAAAATATCCTTAGCATTAGTTATACCTCTGATCAGAGCAATTGGTCCAGAAGATTCTCTGACTATATTTGCTTCCCTTGTTCTTGATGTTGGCGGTACAGTTTTATTCCAATGCATGCCAGAACGAGCTGTGTAATGACTTTCAGTAACTTCCTCATTTTCAGAATGTGATTCAGAAGTTTCAGAATTGCTGTATGAACTGCTATCGTCATCACTTGTTTTATTTTCTTCGACAGCATCTTCCGCTTCACTGCCGCTATCATCAAGATCAAGCTGATCGGACTGGGCGGGAACGACTGCACTATCCGTATCAGCACCTTCAGTATCATTACTCAAACTATCATTACTGTCACTTTCTTCATTCAACCAACGTTTAATTTTTTCAGTTGCTGCACAGCTGCTGAAGCGTTTCGGGAGTGGCATTGTTTACCTTTGTCGTAAAAAATTTTAATCCACAGAAACAAACAAGGAACTGACGTCAGGTGACGTCATAAATGTAAGCAAGACGTTAGAAAACACAGGATTGTAATGTGGACTTGGAGTGGTGACTTTCTTTGCTGCTATAAAACAAAGGAGAGTGTTATTGTGCGAGTGTCGAAAATCACCCCTTGTTTGTTCAGCAGCATGCAGTACTGTATAAAAACGTTATTTTTGCAAACCATATGTATGAAAATACTTAAAAATGGTTCGTTGAGGAATACCTAGAGTACCAAAATACAATTCCTTACCATTTTGAAGAAAAAACACAAAAACCGACACCCGGGTCACCCCTGACCCGGGGGTAGTGTATCCGAGGGTTAAAGATGTTCACAGTTTCAATTTCTTCTCCTTCAACGATGGACCTGTTAGTTTTGCCAGTTGTCATGATCTTTGTCTTCTTTACATTAAGGTGCAGGCCCATTTTAAGAATATGTTCTTTGATCGTGAGAAGAAAATGTTTCAGATCATCTTCACTTTCAGCCAGTAATGTGGTATCATCAGCATAGCAAAGGTTGTTGATGAGTCTTCCACCAATCTTCACACATCTGTTGTCTTCATACAATCCTGCTTCTCTGATGATTTTGTTCTGCATATAAATTAAACAGGTAGGGCAAAGTATGCAGCCTTGTCTTATACCTTTGCTTATTTTAAACCATTCTGTTTCTCCTTGTTCCATTCAAACTGTTGCTTCTTGATCAATGTACAGATTGTGCAAGAGAACGATCAGGTGTTCTGGTATACCCATGCTTCTTAATGTGGCCCAGAATTTCTCATGGTTTACACAGTTAAAAGCCTTGCTATAGTCGATAAAGCACAAATAGTTATCCTTTTGGTATTCTTTAGTCTTTTCAAGGATCCATCTCACATTCACAATGATGTCTCTCACTCCTCGCCCTTTCCTGAACCCTGCTTGCACTTAAGGTAGTTCTTGTTCCAGGTATGGTTGTAGTCTCTTTTGAATAATCTTCAGTAGAATCTTGCTGGCATGTGGGATCAGAGCAATTGTGTGATAATTTCCACAGTCAGTTGGATCACCTTTCTTTAGTATTGGTATAAACACAGATCTTTTCCAGTCAGTTGGCCATGATGTTGTCTTCCATGTTTCTTGGCAGAGCCTTGTAAGTACGGTAACAGCTGCATCAGATTGCTGTAATACGTCTATGGGAATGCTATCAATGCCTGGTGCTTTGTTCTTTGATAAGGCTTTCAATACTGCTTCAACTTCTTCTTTCATCACCAGTGGTTCCCGATCATAAGGTACAGGTTAAAATGGCTGTTGGTCCACTTGATCTTTATCAAATAAAAACTCTGTATATTCCTTCCACCTTTTCTTTATCTTCTCAGCATCATTCAACAAAGAACCTTGAGCATCTTGTAACATTCCAATTTGAGACTGGAACTTTCTCTTTAACTCTCGTAGCTTTAGGAAAGCCGATCTTGTTCTTCCTCTAATAGTTTCTGTTTCTATTTCCTTGCATGCGTCATTGTAGTACTTTTCCTTGTCCTGTCTTGCTGCACGTTGGAAATCTCTGTTGAGTTCTGAGATTGTCTTCTTTCTCCTCTGGCTTTAGCTTCTCTGCATTTCAAGGCAATTTTCAGAGTTTCTTCCATCATCCATTTTGGCCGTTTTTGCTTTTTCACCTTTTGTAGAGACTTCTTGCTTTCTTCCAACACAACCTTCTTGATGTCATTCCATAAGTCTTCTGGAGCTCTGTCATTTGTATCTAAAATGGCAAATCGATTTTGCAGGCAATCTTTAAATTCCAGTGGTATATTCTCAAGGTCATATTTTGCTGCATTCATGAGTGGTTTGCTCTTTTTCAACTTTAGCTTGAGTTTGCATACTAGTAGTTGATGATCTGTACCACAGTCAGCTCCAGGTTTTGTCTTTGTTGATGTTACAAAGCTTTTCCTTTGTTGACTTCCATAGATGTAGTAAATTTGATTTTTATACAATCCATTGGGTGAAGTCCATGTGTATAGTCGCCACTTGTGTTGCTGGAAGAAGTTGTTTGAGATGAATAGATCATTGGTCTTGCAGATTTCTATCAGTCTTTCTCCAGCTTCATTTCTGTTGCCAAGTCCATATTTTCCAACTACTTTGCCTTCTTCTTTGTTGCCAACTTTTGCGTTCCAGTCACCCATGACTATCAGGATATCCTGTTTGCATATTCTGTCAATTTTAGCTTGTACTTCTTCATAAAACTCTTCAATTTCATTCTCTTCTGCAGCTGTTGTTGGGGCATATACTTTAATTATAGTTGTGTTGATAGGCATTCCTCATAGACGAATAGAAATTAAGCATTCACTGACTGCATTGTATTTCATTACAGTTTCTTCTTTATTATAAATGCAACACTATTTCTTCTTTGTCTTTCATTTCCAGCATAGTAGACCATGTGATCATCTGATGCAACGTACCCGATGCCAGTCTATTTCAGTTCGCTAACACCCAACAGAGTGATCTGCGCCCTATATAATATAAAGAGCAGGGGCAAAGTATTAAATAGATCACATGGGTCAATTCACACGTAGTATGCCCAATTAGATTTATATATACAGGCAGTGTGGGTATCTGTCCAGATGATTCCTGTGAGTGACAGTTTGCAATAACGACATGAACCACATTCATAATGTCCTGGATCCATATATGAAAGAAGAGGCCAGTCCACAGAGGACGTGGTTTTAACTACCAGATCTCACAGATTGACCCCTCTTGAATAGGCCACCATTAAACATTTTTCCCAAAAACAGGCATGCAATCCCAGAATTGACCAAAATCGATGCAAAATCTTTGTGACCCTGGATATTCCCTCAGTATACGGGAAAATACCAGTTATTTTCTCATCAGCTATCTGAGGCAACTGAACAGACCGAGTTGATGACAACAGCCATTCTCTATGAGAAAATCGGGCACGTTTATACGCTGTTCTAATCATTTTGAATAAGGATATCCTCTTGATAATAAACGTTGCTGTAAGTCATCCGCATGATGACAAAACTCCTGTAGTGTCTAGCAGTTACGACGAAGTCGTAGAAACTGTCCGTACGGCAAGCCTCATTTTAATGATGTTGGATGATAACTTGAAAAACTTAACAGAGTGTTTTGTTGGACCTGCTTGCGATACAAAGAGGTAGTCAAACCCTCTGAGGTCAGAATAATAGTAATATCAAGAAACTGAATTTGAGTTTGTTCTATCTGAGCTGTAAACTGGATATTACTCATATGGGTGTTTAATGGTGACATAAAAGAATTCAATTCAGTTTCAGAACCAGTCCAGAGGAAAAAAATGTCTAAAAATCGACACCAGAATGCAACATGACAAAATAAAGGAGCAGGATATACATATAGCTCCTCAAATTGGGTCATGTAAATTGTAGCTATGGAGGAGCTACTGTGGCTCCCATAGCAATCCCAAAGGTTTGTAGAAAGCATTGCTGTTGATATAAAAAATAATTATTGTTGAGTACTAAGGGGGATGTTTACTAAAATCCGCAAATGTGCGCGCCGCAAAATAGCGCACGGAAACGCGGCACTGAAACGTGAATAAACGCGTTTAAATGCCCCGCACACGTGTGTGTCACCCCCGCAAAGGTGCGCGGCACACTAACGGGCCCCGTACAAGTGCGGGCCCGCAAATGTCCGATAGAGGCGTGGAACGGCCAAAGGAGGGCGGAGGAAGGCACCGGAGGGGCGGAGGGACGGGGTCAATGGGTGGAGAGTGGGAGGGGAGAGGCTCCCCGCACAGTATCGGGCTCGAATTTCCATGAAAAAAATAGCGCGAGTGAAACACTCGCAGTAGAGGGCATTTAAAGGGAAGAGAAACCATTTCCGTCAGCAATGTACAGGAAAACCGGGGAAACCTAAAAAACGTCAGCAGTGTGATATATGTGCACAGCACAAAAGTGAAATTAAAAATAAAAAAGGACCACCACAAAAATATTTAAAATAGTAAGTCAGCTGGGGAACAGCTATAGTAAAGAGCAAAACAAACAAACACACCCAGGAAAGCTCCAAAAAAAGAAATTAATATTGGAAGTGTCCAAGGAGTGGAGACCTATCCAAAAACACATCTCCTGTTTATGGAGTTTCCCTGGGAGTGGTGTCATATGGTTGCTTATCAATATCCCTGTTGCCCAGTTCGGTTATATTCCAACCCCCTGTTCACATGGTCATTTCCGGGGTTCATTTGAACGTTTGTCACCAGACAGGGTGAATGAGCGCACAGTAAAAATGTGAAGAGCAGGTTGTGCAACTCCATCCTGCAAGGCTAACTATCCCCAGGGACTGCACTGTCTCTGTGGCCACAGTGTGGTGCAGCAGACAGAGCCAGTACCTCTAGGACCATAAGCCAGAGGATCAAATCCCAGCTGGGGGTCCTGCCAGCCCATTCCCATATTTTATCCACCACTAAACAAAGATAGCACAGACACCCCTGTATTGCAGGGAACATAAGCATGGTGCAAACACCCATATATTGCCCTACACCGCACAAACACCATAACAATGTGCATTACCTACAGCCCAGTCCCCCAAATGCAGTCCCGGAGTGCCACAACGCAATCAGGTCATATGCTTTCCCTGAGAGAAGGACATGCCAGCATGTTGGCGGACGAGTACAGGTGGTGGAGGGGGCAGTGGCTGCTAGCCACAGAAGACAGTGGCCTAGCCATGTGCAGGTTGGCACCGTCCACCGCAACAGACAGGCCCTTTTGGATGTACAGTCATGGACTGCAGCCTATCTGTGGCAACACGGTGGTGCAGTGCACACAGACAGTGTATGCAAGAACAGAAGATCACAGGTTCAAAGCCCTGCCAATCCTGTCCATCTATTTTCCCCACAACTAAACCGTGAGAGTACAGACAATCCTTTATTGCTGGTGATATACGCATTGGTCACACGCCTATTTCTCACCCCACTGAGCACAGATACCATGACCAGGGGCATTACCTAGAGCAGAGTCCCACAAATGCAGTCCTGGAGGACGACACACCATTAAGCTTCAATGCTGCCACTCACACAAATGCCTGTGCTGTATCTCTCTGCACCACCCCCATGGCATGTAGATGTAGCTCATGCATATTCATGAGTGACAGCAGGGAAACCCGAACAGTGTCTTGCAACCCTGGACTTGATTTGGGAAACTCTGCCATAAAGCAGCAGCCAACAGGGGCAGACACACCCACACCCATACCCACAGGCCCCATTGGTCAATGCCCCCTGGAGAGGCACGACATTGGGCCCTGCGTGCAGCTCCCAATACTAGCATGTGCATACTGTAGCAATGTCACCCTACACCTGGGTATACGGTACACAGCTCTCAAATGCATGCTATGAGTACTGGCAGATAGATATCCCTACATTACGCACAGTCTGCTCTTTGAGCTCCCTCATGACAATCCTCATGTTGTCTGCAGTGGGTGCCTCAGGTCTGGGCCCTGACAGTGTTTACCACCCTGGGGAGTGACTCCCAACAGTATTGCGTACCATATCCATGCCTGTACTGTGTGCAGGACTGGTGTGGTGGCCAATGCTGACAAACGCCTCCATAGTAGCACAATGCTGGCATATGTGTGGGAGTGTGTGTCTGACTATAAAGTGTGTGTTAGCTGCAAACACCTTCCACAGCCCACACTGCCAGCACTGTTGCCAGTATTGTCATGCCAATGTGCATAATGAGCAGCAAGGTACCATGGGTATAGCTCAGACAGGGTGGGCTGGCCAGGATGCATCTGCACAGGGCAGAGGGTACTGGCTGGGACATTGTAGTGGCTGGCCACCACCTACACATACAGGGTGGCCTCTCTATGTGCTGCTGGGGTTGCACTCCACCCTGACTGTGCAGTGACGACAGCATGGCTAGGCACCCCCATAGTGCTACATAGTATGTCTGTCATGTGATATATATGTGGGTCTTGTTTTGGGGCCCAGTCACTGACTTATCTGCTGGTGTGCACTGTCATCCCAGTTCTGGGTGCATGCATTTCCAACAGGACTAACTAGCAGACTGTGTTCAGCTGGTCTGTATCCTGATGGAGTGCCTTGCAGAGTGCAGCAGCTGATGGCTTGCTGCAGGAGAATATCAGATAGTGGTGGGGTGCAACTTAGCATATCCAGGCTCAATGTCTGTCAGATATTGTGTCAGGGATGTGTTCAGAGCTGGCGGGACTGCCCTGTAGGGTGTCTCATCCCCAGCAGGACTGGGGTTGATGGTCCACTCCACTGCCACCATTGCAGGGAGGTAGCATGTTGATAGGAGACCTTGTTTTCCAATCTGGAGGGGGAGAAATGGTGGTACATAGCCCACCTAGGTGTCCATGAGGGGTTCCCTTGACCCAGATGGTAAGAGATATCAAAGGTGTGTTTGCATAAATTAGCATATCCAGGCCTAATGTCTGTCAGATATTGTGTCAGGGATGTGTGCAGAGCTGGCGGGACTGCCCTGTAGGGTGTCTCTTGCCCAGCAGGACTGGGGTTGATGGTCCACTCCACTGCAGGGAGGTAGCATGTTGATAGCAGACCCTGTCATTCAAACTGGGGGCAAAGGGGAGAAATGGTGGTTTATGGTCCACGTAGGTGTCCATGAGGAGTTCCCCTGACTCAGACCGACAGAGATATCCAACATGCTTCTGCAGAAACAACCTATCTCACAGAGTAAGATTGCTTTGGAGCACTGGCATGACCTCACCTCATTCCACCATGGAGGGTGGTGTGGACCTAGTCCTGGGTGCCCCATCGCACCCTCAGGGTGAGCACAGTACCCGCACAATGTGACGGTGTGTAGGTACTCTGTGCCAGTACAACACCCACTCAGTACACCCTACCAGGCAGAGGTGATGTGTGGGTGCACACGGCCACATCCCCATACCAGGCCGGGAGCTGTTGGGTTGCATACCCCATCTTGTGTGCATCTGTGGACAGGTGATTTGCATGTGCAGTGCATCATGGGTAGGGGTGGCCTAACCCTATCCTGTTCACAACAGCAGACTGTCTGTGAGGTGACATGCAGGCTCTCTGCAGCCAGCCAAGGGCTTGCATACAGCTACAGAGCTGTAGCCCAATGGTTACGTCACTGCATGTGCAACCAGAGGTCATGGGTTCAAACCCACAGCGGGGTTATGTGATTGGGTTGTCCAGAGCATCACCCATTTTCTAATGTACATATTTTTATGGAAGAAAAAACACCCTCGGTGTACTGTACCCATAAGGTGCCTCTGAGGGTGCTTAATAGGGCGCCTTATAGGACACCTTATGGTTGCCATCAAAATAGGGTGCACTGTACATTATCCTGTGTCGCAACATATATGGTGCCCTATAGGGGACATTCTAGGGTGCCGTGGCGGATAGTGCACTGTAACATGTGGCCCATGGGCCGCCGTATGTTAACACGCTGTGAGAGTGCGTTTGCTAGAAGTGACAACAAAATAAAATTAAAAAGACTCATACAGCACTCCCCACTATAATACATACTGCCTCAGCCAGCTGTCTTCACTGGATACTATGGGGGATTGAGCCCCTGAACCCCACACCATTGGTCAGTGTTTTAACCATTGTGCTGTGTCTCTGTTCCTGTGCAGAGATATCAGCGCGCCGCCTTATGCTGCTAAAAATAACTGTGCGCCACCCAAAATAACAGTGCACCGCACTAAATTCATATACCTCCTGTTGCACCTTTATCCATTAGGGTTCATGGCTCAATCAGCCTTTTTCCTTGCGCACAATGGGGTATTGAACCCGTGGACCCTGTACCATTGGTTAGTGTCTTCACCATTGTGCTACGGCTCTGTTCCTCTATGTGCCCAGCAGCGTCCCACTTAGCCTTCCCACGCGCTAATGTGAGCCCCGCACAGGTGCGCGATGCGCACACGTACGGTCGTTTTTTTTCATCTTTTTCTGCCTGACCCGCCCACTCCTTATATGGCACACGCACACTAACGGGGACCCGCACAGCAACGGGGTTTAGTAAACATCCCCCTAAGTCTAACAGATTCAGTAAAAAAGCACGGGGAGTACAGGAAATGTAGCTAAACATGACAGTGCTTCTGTTTGATTTATGTTGGTGTACAAAGCTTGTACATCAAGGGTAATCAACAATTTTTAGGATAAAAAATCTGTGCAAGTTGATAATTGTACTAAAAAATAACCTGTGTCACAGATGTAAGAAGATACTTTTGCAGCTGCAGTTTGTAAAAAGATATCACAGTACTTAGACATTGGTTCTAATAAAGAGTCACGGCATAGCACAATTGGCCATCCAGATGGATTCACCAATGATTTGTGAATCTTAGGAACTAAGTAGAACACAGGGATTTTGGGGTGCTTATTTACCAAAAAATTAAACTCATGTTTTGTGATCCAGTTTTTTTGAAGGGCCTCTGACATTAAAGCTACAACGCAGTCCATCAAGCTCGGTGTGGGGTGGGTATCTATAGGTTTGTAATACATACGGTTGCTCAAATGAGCATCCATCTCATGTTGGTATTGAGAAGACAATAAAACTACCACCGCGCCACCCTTATCAGCTCATCGAATAACCGGATTAACTTGTGATAACTGCTTTTTGACTTCAAAATGCTTCCGGGTTAAGTTAGAGTAAATCCGAAAAGATGTTTTTTCCATAGTGCCCACTTCTTGTAAAACCAGATCTTGATAGGTAGACAATGTTGTATCAATTACTCCAGGCGGAATCCATTTGGAAGGACCGCTTATTAAAGATACGTCAGATGCCGTGTCTACCTGCGAAAAACAGTGGATTGTTCATAATTTTTGGAAGAATCGATAGAGAGCCACTCGGATTTCAAATCTATCATATTTGGGGACTGGTACAAAAGAGAGACTTAACTCCAGAACTTGCAATTGAGATGGAGCTAATAATTGCCCTGATAGGTTAATGACTGCTGATTCTTCATTCTGGATCTGGTGTCCGGGCCCTCCCAAAAATTCTGCTGATATGATCGACGAAATCTTCAACCTCGGCGGGAATTACCCTGGCGGTTGAACAAAAATGAGCACCCTCTGGGTTGGATGTTTCTTTTGGCTTCGTCAGCATCTACATCAGACATCAGTTCTTTAATAACTTAAATGGCTCTGTTCTCTGGATATTGAAGCTTTTACAACTACAGGATCTCTCTTAACCTTATGCAGGGTTGCAACATTCGGACTCGAAATGTGCCACGTCGTTAGTTATGGACTCTGTGGTGTTTATAAGCTCGGGAAAAAGCTAAAGCTAAGTGTCTTAACTTTGTTCACTTTTTTTGAAATTATTAAAAGGAGAGGCCGCAGCAAGAGGATGGATTTAATTCCTCCTACTTTTGTGTGACAATTCTGACAAAAAGATAAAAAGATAAAAGGGTTTTTCACTTTTATATATCAGGGTTTCTTTTTGGATTTATGATTCAGCTCTGATTGGGGGTTTCTTTTCTTTGACTTTGATACACAATGTAAGCCATGTGAGAGAATACAGATAAGCAGATCAGTAAATGTGCCGTGCCATGTGTGTGGCACATCAACATAAGAGACACAGGATGAAGCACACATGTGACTGTGTAAGCTGTAAACATATCAAGACGTTCCAAGCTTTATTAGGAAATAAAAGGTCAATGTGGTATGTTACCTGGCCAAGCATTAAAACCATGGTAAAGCAACCTTCTCACAACAAACATCATCTAATGTCACCGTGTCACAACATATTCATGCGCACACATATGCACACTGTAAATCCCCAAATGTTGCCGAGACACCATGTAGGCAGAGTAGCATACTTGGATATGCCCAAATAGACATGATACCTGTTGTAGTGGTGTACCTTGTGGGGGATGCGCAACAGCCTGCCACAGTGAAAATGGCCAGCACAAGGGTGACAAAGACACAACACACCCCATATACAATGTGCCTCTGCTGCTACACACCCACTGTGAAGCTGTGTCCTGAAAAAACAGTTGTTGTCAGTCATGGGGCCATGGCAGTGACATGTTAAACAAGCAAAATGTAAATGACAATCAGGACTGCCAGGCACAGTTGTCAGTGCTGCTGCTTGACTGTGATCTGCCAATAGTCTGTATCCCTGGCTGTAATGCCGTGTTGAGCAGCAGAGCTATCTTCAAGTCATGTCCTGCAGCCATGAGTGTTGACAGTGAGGTCCAAGGTTTGACAATGATGATGGCAGAATCCATAGTAAGAGACTGTGACAACTAGGATGTGACAAGGAGCCACTCAGCACAAGCAGTGGACTGTCTTGCCAGCCCAGTGTGCATCCTCTGAATGGACTACTCCGCCACTTGGATAACAACGTCCAACACTGGCATGTGCTCCACAACAAAAGCTCTTTTACTGTATGCCACCCCTTCTCAGCCATCATCTCCTGTTGTTGCTGTTTCATCCAACCTGTGGGCGGTGGTGACTGCAGATGCACTGATGGGCCCATCTGCTGTGGGAGGTCCATGCTCTGTGAAAAATATAATGGGAAGGTTGGTATGTCTGTCATCACATGTCGTAAGTTACCATCGTAGTGTTTGCTACTTTTATAAGTCTGTTTGGAAAACTGTAAAAATGAAACAAGTACATTTCCATAACACAGCTACCACTGAAGGCATAGGACATTCAAATGGAACAGTACAGATCATGTTCACATCCGTCCAGCCACATAGACATGGTCCATGGCCATGTGGAATGGATTTGCAATAGGTTCCCATAATATCTATTAGTGCAGCATGACAATGACATCTCAATGGTGTCCAAGTACCAAATCAGCCAATTACATACAGGATATATGATGATACTAGGCAAACAGTTTCCAATGTGGAGGACATCTTCTGTGTACTACATGTGCTGGATAGGGACTGTCTTGGGATGATACTGTGTGCAACCTGTCATCCCTATCCCAGAGGTGTCAGTTGCAAGGTGTGAGAGTCATCAGTGTGGATGTTAAAACATCATTGCCTGTTGTCCAAAGTATCATGTGAAAAAGTGAATGATGAAACATGTACATATCCCATCAGACAAAATGTATAAGTTTCCATAAGGAACACAATGCTGACCATGATCACACCAGTTACATGGTGGCATATGAATGTCAGCATCAGTACTGCTGTGATATGTACAGGGCCAATCATACTTCTCACCAGGAACCAATAGATAACATATGTCTGTACAGTGTATCTGTACAATGGTGATAGCTCTGCACACACACTGCAATATACAAAATATGTGCACCTTATCCCAGGTCCCCTTTCTGGTTACAATATGGGCCTAAGAGGAGCAATGTCATGGGCTTATCCAAGGTCACAGACATGCTGAGTGTGTGGACAATGGTAGGAAATGGTCAAATGCAATGTGCAACTCACCCACTTCTATCACATGTGTACACTCAATATTACAGTTGGCAATGCAATCAACACTATGGTGTGAAATAACCACCTGCTGAAATCCCAACAGACAAATAAATGATAAATCACAGACATGGGGCACATGCAGTTATGCAAGACAGGTCCACAGCAAATTATGTAGGAACACGAGGGGATATCACCCATGTCATATGTTGTCCTGTGCCCTCAATGCAGGCAGGGTAAGTGGCACAACAGCATCAGCACATCAGAGAGATATCTTAGTGAAACATATGCAGATAGTGATGTAAAAAGCATACCTATTATGCCTCTGTGTATGATGCATCAGTCCCAAATCACTGCCATGTTGTCATGTATATGGAGCTGAACCACAGTCCGCTGCATGTCGATCCTCTTGAGCCGATGAGGTACCTCACCACAACAGCAGGAGTGGTAGTCTGCCAAATACATTCTGAAGAGTCACAAACAAAGCAAACACACATATGTGAGGTTGTAGTTATGAAACACACAGGATAGCATGCACATTTGTACCCATATGCCCTTCCCCACATATACATTACTTATATGAGAAGAGCTACTCAATTAGACATTTCCGGATTGCTGTGCCCACACATGTGTACCCACAGCTACATACCAGAGGGTACACAGAATCTTCCTCAAGATCCGGATTAATGTTGACTGGGATATTGTGCCTAAGAGCAATGTTGTTCAGGATGCAGCAGGCCAGAACTATGTATGCCATAGTCATGGATTGGTATTGTAAGGTCCCACTGGTCTTATCCAGACACCTGAAGTGACTCTTTAACATGCTAAAGGTGCACTCTATGACAGAGTGGGTGGAAGCATGGGCTTCATTGTACCTCATCTCTGCACATGACCCTGGAAAATGCACAGGGGTCAGCAACCAGGCACGACACCCATATCTAGCATCACCTGCACACAGAAAAAGTAAGAGGTCACCAAGTTATATGGGAGAACACATCATGTCTGGATGTACATGCCTACAAATCTCCATTGCAGCATGCCATTCCGCTTCACATATGCACTCAAAGAATGTAGCCATAACATCTAGCACATACTATGTTACAACAAACACAAAGCAGCATTGGAACACCTGTGTCCCTTAGACACAGGATCTCTGACTAATGAGAGACATACCATTGATTCCCTGTCAACATGCTACTGCAAATATGCCTGCCTGTGTCAAACACATCTCAAGCATTTCATAATACAAAAACTGTGCCACCAGTTGTAGAGGACCAAACTCTACATGGTACAACACATCTCTGCTAATATGACAGGTACACAGCTCTTAAAACAAGAACACATCACCTACTGGTGAAAGAGAAGCAGTGCCACTGTCACATAAAGAACATGAGCAGACCATCTAAGCTATGTTAAATATCCCAAGCATAGTCTGTCAGCAAACCAAGAACCAGGGAGCAGAGGCTACAAAGCAAGATACAACAATTTAACAGCCTACCCAAAAAGCTACATCAGAAATGTTGAATAACCCTGGGATGTGAACAATGTTAGGTACCTGACTTGGGCAGTAGAATAATGGCAAAGGCATGAACAATGCACATATCCCAAACCAGACAAAGGGGAGGCAAAAAAACATTTACATAACAGGTATGTGCCAACCTTTGCTTTTCAGAAATATGAGCGTTCACGTGATCCGGTCCTGTCACCTTTATCAGGTATCAGCATGTCCCCTGCTAGCTCACCATAGTCTGCTGTCTATTTGACCTGTCCTCCCACATCAGTTTCCCTACCATTCATGCTCAACATCTGCAGCAACATGCTCAACCAATTTCTTTTGTCTGAACCACACAGCTCCTTCTACTCCCTGTGTTGTCCACTTAGATGTCACCCCACCATCCTCAATTTGCACCTGTTCTCCACATACTTGGACAATCATAGAGCCTTCTCTGATCACAAACAAAGACTGTTTGCCCCCTGCATGTCAATTCTTCTGTCACCCATCACATTCAAACCCTCCCCTGACAGCAGCTCATAGCATCCAATGGGTCTACCTAGCATCCCCAACTGACAACTCCTATCATGGATTCACACACAAACAGACCATTCCCTGTCCTGGGCTCCACCCTCCAGCCTTTAGGGGGCCGTACATAACAGAGTGGCTGTACAGGAGGCCAGCCAGGTCACAACTCATCTGTCTATAGCTGCTAAGGTGAAGAGTGGTGTTGCTCTGGAATGTAGTAGTATGCTTCAAATATGGGCCACAGTTGCAGTGTGCATTGAGAGAAGCCAAATGACCATAAACTCAGCATGCCTGTGCCCCACACATGAACACCTCTACCTGATGGAAGGAAAGGTGGTGTGATTCATCCGGGCAGCTGTTCATAGATGAGATGGGGCCTGGGGTCTCCCACTGAGGTTGACATTGCTGGTAGAAAAAACACATTTGTGTGATGTCTGTAGGGAAGACCTCTCCAAAACGCAGGGCCCTGTGCAAACACTATACCTGCATCCAGGTCATGAGAGGTATACTCAGCAGATCTGATGCCCAGCACATGCAGCAGAATAGTGCATGATGGCCACATCACAGGTTCTGAAACATGCTGCGGCTCAAAAACCATCAATAGGTATGGGTTGTGGAAGACATATCTAAACCTCATGGCTGCATGGTTCCACAAATTACACAGTAGAGGTAAACTGCAGACACATGTCATTGTGAAAACACAAACCGTGATGGGAAGGAGTCAGGAGTCAGTGATGTGCTGAGATAGGAGCAGCAGGTGCCTGATTTGGTGCACTCCCACAACACAAACAGCAGATGTATGAAAAAGGGGAGTACCATGTGCTAATGTGTTCCAGCTACGGAAAATCATGTAAGCCCTGGCTGTGGTTTGATGTGCCATGCCTAAAACACCATTGTGAACCATGCCTAACATCAAAACACTATTTCCACAGTAGACCATATGTGAATTTCACACTGATATTCCCAGGCATAAATGTGTCACCCAGAACCACATCTTAATCTGACCTATCTGTGATAGTGGTCATGCAAACTGTATCTCATAAGCATTATGCACATACTCACCCAGCAGGATACAGTCCTCATACTGTACATTCTCAAACTGTTGGAATATTGCTGAGTGATGCAAGATATACAAGTCATGGGTTGACCCTGGAAACCTAGGAACCACATTCAGAATATGCATATTTGCATCACAAACCACCTGCACATTCAGGGAATGGTAAAGCTTGCAGTTCCAGAACACTGCCTCCCTGTATCTTGGTAGGACCAGGGCAACATATGTGCAATAAATAGCTCCCATCACGTGTGGTATCCCTGAAATTTGCTCGAAAGGCTGATTCAGGGCCCCCCCATTGTTGCTTACTGTCAAGAAATACAATATAATTCCTTACCCGGCTGACCATGGCTTGCAATATCTGGTGAAGACAGCATGAGAAGATGGGCCGTCCTCATTCCACCTATTGCAGCCGCTGATGTCTGGAAGCAGCCAGAGGCAAAGAAATGTAGGGCACTCAGGAGCTTCACCAACCCTGGTATTTTCATGAGACCGGCCAGTTAGAGGCTCGAGGTCAGATCTCAGATCCTCATAAAGCTCTCATATAGCTCCTGTGCTCAGATGATAGAGGGAGATGACCTAGTCCTCATGCATGTCCTGGAGCATGGCCCTGGGCCTATAGAGGTGAAACTGTCTGGGTTGAACCTCAGCACACCTACGGTGCCATGGCTCACCATACCTGACATGTGGGTCCTCCACAGCTGCAGTTCTGTGTTGCTGTGGGGCAAGACCCCTGCCCATTGCCACTCTCCCTGGAACACCATCTCTCTCATCAAGCAATGGCTGTTCTTCCTCATCAAGCAACCACTGGACAGCACTCGCAGCAAAGCCAAAGTGAGCCATCTTGGATGACAGGATCTGCCAATACATTGTGGCTCAAATAGGGACAGTGGGGGAAGGGGAGGAGCTGGGCATCTGATCATAGCAAATACCACATACCTGCGCATCATGCAACACACACGAGCCACGGAACTGATTTCCCCTTGTGATGGAACCCTCTGTGATTTGGTCATGAACAGTACATGGTATGTAGATAGTAGGCGCCCTGCATGTTGCAGGGCATGGAACGGTGATGTAAGGCAGACTACATGTTGCAAGGCACTAAATGGTGATATTAGATGGACCACGCATCGCAGGGCATGGAAAGTGATGATAAAGTTGATCGCACGTTGCAAGGTGCGGAATGGTGACAAAAGGCGGACCGTGTGTCGCAGGGTGTGGCATGGTGATGCAAGGCAAACCATGTGTCACAAGACACAGAACAGTGATGTAAGGTGGACCACATGTCACAGGGTGCAGAACAATGATGCAAGGCAGACCGCACGTCGCAAGGTACAGAATGGTGACCTAAGGTGGACTGTGCATCGCAAGGTGCGGAATGGTGGCGTAAGGCAGACCGCATGTCACAGGGCATGAAATGGTGACATAAGATGGACCGTGCGTTGCAAGGTGCAGAACCTTGACGTAAGGCAAACCATGCGTTGCAGGGCATGGAATGGTGATGTAAGGCAGACTGCACATCACAAGATGTGGAACAATGATGTAAGGTTGACCGTGTGTTGTAGGGCATGGAACAGTGATGTAAGGCAGACCACACATCACATGGTGTGGAACAATGATGTAAGGCAGACCGTGCATCGCAGGGCACGACACAATGACATAAGGCAGACTACACTTTGCAAGGCATGGAATGGTGATGTAAGGCAGACCGCACGTTGTAAGGTGTGGAATGGTGATATAAGGCAGACCACACAATGCAGGGTGCGGAACAATGATGTAAGGCATACTGCAGGTCACAGTGCGTGAAATGGTGGTGTATGGCAGACCGTGCATATCTGTATATCTGCCACCTGCTGATCACTGTGAAAAACATCTTTCCAGATGCCTGGTGCACTAACCTGTGAAAATGGATCCCCTGCAACAGGGTACAGCTTTAGGGGAAAGTAGGAGTCAACAGCAGACAGCTGATGCTGGGGAAACTGCTTCTGATGGCCTGGAGAAGTTGACACAGGCACAGCTGGGTGAGACAATGTCCACAGTGGAGTCCTGGGATGATGAACAACCTGGCTTATCTGGGCTGACCCAACAGAGGGCAAAACAGCCTGTCAAGGCAAGTGCTCTGAAACGGAAGCAAAAGACAGTGCCTGATGAGTCACACAAAAGGGTGGTGTGTTTCTCTCAGGAGGAGAATGATGTGGTCCTGGCAATTGTACTCAAAAGCTATGAGGAACTATATGGCCACCTCAGCAACAAGACACCTGTCAGCTGCAGAAATACAATATGGGAGTGCATCCAGCAAGCAGTTGCTGAGGTCAGTGGACCGCTAAGGGATTGTGAGGGCCTGAGGAAGAGGCTCAATGATATGAAACGCTCAGTGCAAACTTACATGACAGACAAGCATTGCACTGGTGGAGGTGGTCCCCATGCAGCACAACTGTCCATCCTGGAACAACAGCTGGCAAACAGACTTGGCCCAATCTATATCCACAGACTACCTCCAGAGCTGGTAGGTGTTGAAGTGTGTGTACGTAAAGTCCTACCATGTGCAGGTTTATTAAAATGTGTGTGTCCATGCCCACGCAACATCGGGTTATACCAGCCAGGCCAAGGTGCATAACAGTGTTGTACAATCACTGCAAGCAGGTACTGGACACATTGGTCATGGGTGGTGCGGGTGATGCCCACTAGCCACACATTGGAAACATCTCAGGCCCCACACCCCAACTGCCCCCCTCTCACATCCAACCTCAGCTACCCACCATTGTCTGCATGTGGGCCTATACATAGTTGCCAAGGTCACATGTAGACATACAATGGTGACACACCATATATCATGCATCTCCAAAACCCACAAATACTGATCACCCATCCTTCCCTGCAGTACGCAACTCATCCTATGTGTGCACTCCGCTGGGCCATCACTTGTGCACAATACCTGCAGGCCTGACACCAGACACATGTGACAACTCAGGCCAAACAAACCTTGTCCATTCCACACATACCCTATCCTGTGCACATAGACGGCACATCCTGTTGATCTGGCTGCCCACATGTACACACATATACCATGTATGAATGCACCTATGTATGTGTATGCTCCAATGGCCTGTGTGACTGTTGCATGCATGCTACCTGGGAAGGTGGTGGGATGACCACCAAATCTGGACTGGGTGAGATGGTCTAATGGCAATAGTGAGGGTACATCGTTGGGTGAACTGTAAAATCGCAAAACATTTGTCTATTTGGTCGGTGCTGCCTGTGCTGCATTGCCACACCTATGTACATGAAGCTGTGCACAGTGTGGTGTTATGATGAACATGGGGTATATGATAGAGTGTGACTGGCACATATGTAGCAAACATATGTGCTGTGGGGTGCTGTGGCTGCATGCTGTTACGTCAGGAAACATGTTGGGGTATGGCATCAGGCATGCACATTGGTTGTGAAAAGACCCAATAAAGCATGGAGGCATGATCAGCATGGACACTGTGGTAATGCAACACATGTCACTATGTGCAGCTGTTGCAGTATAACATGTCCCTAGGTGTGAGAGGCTACATTTAACATTCACATATGATTGTCCCAACCTCCCCAGAAATATGGTGGATGTCAGGATGCCCTGTGAGCCACTGCCCTACAGCCCTCCCTGTGCCAGTATCTGGTGCACAACAGTGTGGTATGTTGCATGTCTGTGACTATGTCCCAGATGCCCCATGGTGTCCTGTAGCTGAGGCATTGTTTGACTGGTATCAGGCATTGTGTGCTTTGGGATGGGTGCTATATGTACTCTCCTGACTTGCCACATGAAGGTGTATGCAGCAGTGATGTATGCCTTCCATGAGACATGCATAATATAGTTCAAGAGACCATGGAGGATGGTTCTGGGCCAAGCTGGGTGTGCATCAAAAATACTAATATTAGCTAGGCCCTCAGCATTGTACCTGTCATGGAAGCATTGATTCTGTGATGTGTCACATTTGTTGGTGGTCACTATTGTAATGGTGATGTTCGGCACACGTTTGAACCAATGCCCCAACAGCTGCACTGCTATGTGGTGAGATGTGCCTATCGGGGTGTGTTGTGAATACACCGATGACCATGGGGGCCTTGACAAAATGTACATGGGCACAGGGTCCTGTGCGGGTAAGTGGATGATGCCATGGTGCAATGCTACTGGTGCTGGGGGTGTCCTGGTCATGTCATGATCACACTGTGAGGACAGGTGCACAGCATGCTGGTCCTGTACACAACATATGCTATGTAGCGTGACCTATCACTGACACAGATGCGATGGCTGTATGTGTTTTGGGGTCATGTTGAAGGTGTTGTGCCACAGGGTCAGGCCTTGTCCTGGTATGTGTCCCATGGTAAGTGGACCTGTGCTGCCATAGTGACTGTGTCATGATAGGTCACAAGATGACAATGTGACATGGTGGCCCCTATAGTCTGCTGTCAAAGGCCATGTTGTAGGAGCACACATCAGACAGGGTATTATGTGGATGGTAGAGCTGGGGACATCAGTACCCACATCCGCTTGCTGAAATGCATGGCATGGATATGGTTGGGCAAAAGATATGCGTGTAGTCTGAACTTGCCACATTGTGTCTGCATGGGATAGTGACAGACTATTTGTTTGGTTTCTGTAGCACCATGAATGTATGGATGATTCTGCACAGCAACAACATTTAACAGCCCAGACATGGCTCTGGGCCTCATTGACACACCACACAGGTGCATCAACTTTGACCATGTGGTCATGGCAATGCTTTGCCCATTCCTTTGCATCCCATACCCCAGCCCCAGAAAACCAAGGAAGCTGGCCCACTCAATCTCAGCACCACCAATATCCCCCCACCTGCACATGGCTGATGGCAGACATGATGGGCATGATATAGTTGCATGGCCATGGTCACCACAGTGCACAGCATAGCCACACATGATATAGACTCTCTGTAGCACTCTAGTACCTGCCAATGTCCCTCCACCAACCTGGCTGATGTGATGCACATACATCCCCATCCACCCCCCTTTCACATATCAACAATGTAACCAGTGCCATGTGTCATGATGCCAGCCCTCCGCCTAGGGCTAAGAGGGTTGGAGCTGCCATTATGTTGTCTGATAAAGAGTAGTTGTGAGTCGAGTAGTAAGGCAAGAATGACAAGGAATTTATTTCCAACACAAAAGAATTCAGTGCAGAACAAAATAGGAAAATCTTCAGGCGTTTGCTCAGAGTTATTTACAGAAAATTAAATCAACTGCATTTCTCACAGTCTCTGCTCCAAACATGTGCAGTGCATATCCCATGGAATCAAAACAGCTTAACAAAAACAACTTCCACTTCCAAAGAAAAATACCTCTTTTTCTTGGCTTTCACTCAGCTCTTTTATACGGGTTTAGCGCAGGGACTCAATATCATCTGCCACACAAAACGTGCAATCCATAGGAACTTCCCCTAGGTCAATATCATTTCTGCTCTTCTGTTTGCACTGCCCTGGCCCTCTGCTCCTGGGTGAGTTTTTTAAACCCCTGGCTTTTGAGCTGGGTTCCCACCTAGGCAGACTCTGAAGCCTTTCATCCAGCCCTGAGGACTGAAGGGTTCTCTGCTCTTTCTCCCTCAGCGGGTTCCTGACAACAGGCTGTACCTTCTCTCCTTCTGTTCTGCTGGCTTCAATTTCAGACCTGCAGATAGGTTCCTTACAAGGTCTCCAACTCTGGGAAGTTTCTGAGCCTCTCCAACCACGTCTCCTCCAATCTAGAGCGCTTGGCCTTTTCTCAGAAGCTTTTTCTCTCTTCCTCCCTTTGGAAGCTCTGCCTCTTCCCCTGCTCTCCTCCCAAGCTTCTAGCTGGGGTTTAAATTTCTGTTCCCTGAGGCTTGGTTCTGCCTTCCTGCACAGGTGTGAGTAATCAAGATCCAAGCTTGCTGCTACGTCAGAGCTTGGGTGTGTCAGCTCAGCTCCTGTGTCTCTCTGCTTGCCTCTCTCTTGCAAATACTGAGACGTGTGTGCTGGCTGACTATCAGTATCTTAAAAAGGTAAAATCCTTCTTTCCTTCTATTTCCATAGGCTCTGCATGGGCTTCTACATCACACATGGTGGGTCTGCAATGTCTCTCCATGCATGCCCTGCTCACACGAAAGCGAGATGGCACCAAGCAGTCACACACTGTGCCCCTCTCTCCCTTGCTCTGTATCCCTATCACCACACACCTGTGCCCCTGTGACCAACACCATGCCTTTGTGTCCCTGCATGCACCAATATGGACTGGCCTGTGGATATAGTGCATGAGACCTTTGGCCAGCAAATGATGCACCAGTGTGATGCACATAGCCCACATGTTTGTACAGTGCATTGCTACTGTGTCCATCCCCTGTGTGTAAGTCATGTCATGTCGCAGCACAAAATGGGATCTACATACGTGGGGGTGGGGTTGACACCATGTGCTGTACACAACATACCAAGATGTGTTGAGAAGTGTGACATCCATCAGTGAAACATTTATTTATTTATTTACAGTTCTTATATACCGCGTTTTTTGGTATCAGTGCGGTTTACAAATAACAGAAATTTGCATCAGAACAGGATCTTTTGTTTACATTGAAACAGGGTATGTAACTTGGAATGTAACAGGGGTAACTATATACAAAACTACAGTAGAAGTTGTGGAAACTATTTACATCTTATATTCAGCAAGCTGTTAATCGCAATGGAGAAAGACCTTGTGATCTATGATCATTGAGGGTGTCAAGGGTTATGTTGTTGTGGCATCAGAGGCTGAGTGTGTGGGTTGCGGGGCGGGGAAAAGTGATTGTGTTGGATTAGGGTGGCCAAAGTGGAGGCAGAATAAGTAGTGTTTAAAGGCTTTTCTGAACTGAGAGATGCCATTGATTGTTCGGATGTGAGGTGGGAGGTCGTTCCAGCACCTAGGAGCATAGAATGTAAAAGCTCTATTCCTTGTTGTTTGTATGCATTTGGTGGACTCAGTTGGTATAGTCCGCATATTAGCAGAAATTGTCCTTCTCAGCCTGTTTGTAGGAGTGATGGTTAGGAGTGCGGAGAGGGATGGGGGGGGGATATCTGGTTAATTGCTTTAAACGCTAGTAGTAGTACCTTGTAAGTGATCCTGCATTGCAACGGCAGGCAGTGAAGGTCCATGAGTATAGGCATGATGTGATCTCTTCTAGATATACCGCAGAGGATGTGAGCTGCTGTATTCATCGCCATCTGAAGTGGATTGAGGGTGTTCTTAGGGAGGCCATGTAGGATGATGTTGGCATAATCAAAATGTGGCGTTACAAGTGTTTGGAATATTGTTCTGAAGTCATTTGTGGCTAGTAGAGGTCTTAGATGTCTTAGTGTCCGTATCTTATTGTAGATGGATTTCGTAGTATTCTTTATGTGTTCTTTGAAGTTGAACTGTTGGTCTATTGTGACACCCAGGTATCGTATCTCCGATTTACATGGAAGATCTGCATCTCGCACCTTCAGTGAGGTGGGGGGAGAGAAATTCTTGTTCTTGGTTATGAATAGGACTTTGGTTTTCTTAAAGTTTATGCGTAGATTCTGCGATGAGATCCAGTCAGTGATTGTGTTGAAACATTCTACTAGTGAGGAGAGGTCAGATTGCATGATTTTGATTGGGGTGAATATTAATACATCATCTGCGTAGATCAGACTGGATATATTAAATGATCTGATGATATCACAAATCGGTTGCATATATATGTTGAAAAGTAGAGCAGATAGGGAGGATCCTTGGGGTACTCCCTGTTGCTGATATAAAGGTTCAGATGTTGAGGATCCTATACGTACACGTTGCCAACGGTTTGCTAGATAGGATTTACACCATTCCCAGGCCAGACCCTGAATTCCCTTTTCCTGAAGGCGGTAGAGGAGTTGCTTATGATTAACGGAGTCAAATGCTGCCGCAATATCAAGAAAAATGAGTACAAACCCATTTTCAATTTTGTCAGTTCCTCTGGATATGGTGTTGGTCAGCAAAGTGAGAAGCATCTCTACACCGTGGGATTCTCGGAACCCATGTTGGCAAGGATCCAAAGGAGCTGATATGTCTATGTGTTGCTGAAGTTGTATTTGAACCACCTTCTCAATGAGTTTAGCTAGAAGGGGTATGCTTGAGATCGGGCAATAAGAGCCTGTTTTTGTCAGGTCAAGTTTGTTATTTTTCAGGAGGGGGCGTATGGAAGTTTTCTTGAAGATTGCTGGGAATGTTCCTGCTGCAAAGGAGAGCTTCATGATGTATGCTAGAGTGGGGCTGAGGTCTGCCCGCATCGTTCTGATCCAGTGAGCGGGACAAGGGTAATTTGGGGCTGTAGTGGTATTAATAGAGGCAATAAGGTCAGCAATGTATTTCTCTGCTGGGGGAATAAAGTTAGATAGCAGTGGCTGTACATTAGGAAGGTAGTTGGGTGTGGGACTCGGCGCCAAATTTGTTTCAATGATTTTAGATTGCAGGTACTCGGCATAGGGCTGAGGTTGTATTGATACTGTCTGATTGGATGACGGTGTCTTGGTTAAGGATTTAGCAATGCTAAAGTGGTCTCGTGGTTTATTTAATGAGCGGAGGAGGAGTTCCGTGTGGTGTTCTCTCATTTTTTCAGCTATTTTCTCACGGTGTTGTTTTAATGTGTTTTTGTAGGTCATTCGGTCTACTGCAGAATGAGATCGGCACCATTTTCTTTCTTGTTTTCTTAGGAGTTGAAGGGATAATCATAGATCTGTTGAGAACCAAGGGGCTGATTTTCTATTTCTTGGTGATTTGATGGATGCTGGTAGTTTGCTTGAGGAAGGCAGCTGCGAGAAGGACTTTAGGATGGAATTCCATTTGATAATCATATTATCGAAGTTTTGAGCTGGTTGACGGAGTGCTGGCAGAGCTCTGTTGATGAAGTCATCCCTGTCCAGGGCTTTGAATCGTGATGTCAATCCTGAGGAGGCTGTATTTTGTTTGGCTAGTTGGAGCTTGGTTTTGTTGATGCGGGATTTGGAAGGATATTAGGTTGTGGTAAGACCATGGGACAGGAGTAGATGACAGGTTAATATTGTTGTTTGATTCTGATTGGGGAGCAAATATGAGATCAAGAACATAGAAGAGGCATAGGCCCGTGAATACATGACAGCAGTACTGTTCCGATATGTGCACCCAACAAGGTCATTATAAAGTGGAGACACTGTTTGCTGCACTGACAGCTGCAACTATCTTGGGGACAAGCACTGTTGGGCCTGCACATCTGGCCACTGGGATGTCACCCCAGTCCCCAGGCCAGCCTGCCACAAACAATCTATTGATGGTATGTGCTGATAAACAGCACTCCTGCAGTCATGGCATGGATAACAGTAGGAACAGTTTGTGCTCTGACCCAACAACACACCATGCCATTCCTCTGTGTCAGGTTAGGGAGCCTTTGGCTACAGATGCAGGGGTCTAAGTGCTGATCTCCAATTTCTGGCAGACTGACAGAGCTTATCCATGAGTAATGCAGCATCTTTGATGGAGAACATCATTCCAAGACACTTGTCCACCTTTCACGTCCCTGACAATAACATCATCAGCACAGCATGCAGTGCCATTGCCATGTTTCACTGTGGGAATATTTTTCCAGGTATGATATATGTATACATTGTCCAACAAATGATACTACTCATGATGGACAAAGGGTTATTGTTTCCATCACATCTGCCCCCATGACTAAAAGCCATGTGGGGGGAACACATGCCCTCTGGTAAATGCTGAATGAGTGCCTTATATCTCCATGTGATCAATTGCATTCTCTTGGACAATGTTCCACATGGCCCCATGCTGTGAGATGTCAGGTCTACTGTGGTCTATCCTAATCAAAATTAATCCCAAAAATCTCCAATAGAATTAATAACTAACTCTTAAGGTTTTAAATTTTTGTTGGACTATTGTAGCAATATCAGTCCTTTTTAATCATTTTAAAAACACTCAATATTCACCACTGTGAACTTCTAGGAGACATACAACAGTAATTCCCTATTTCATATCTTTAAAATTACTCAATCTCACGGACCCGTTCTTCAATATTACTTAACTTTTAAATTTGATTTTCAATTGAACCGTCCGTCATACATAGAAAAACTACTCCCTCCGGATACACTTCTACTTGGCGTGATTCTCCACGCTGTCCGGCGTTTCTCATGGGAACATTGCTAAGGCAGGCAAAGAGAGAATTTGAGAAGAAGCTTGCTGTGGAAGCAAAAACACTTATTAAAGACTTTTTCAAGTACATTTGTAGCAAAAAACCTGTGAGTTAGTTGGACCATTAGATGATTGAGGGGTAAAAGGGGCACTAAGAGGGGACAAGGCGATAGCGGAGAGACTGAATGAATTCTTTGCTTCAGTCTTTACCCATGACTGAAGTGGTATTTAAAGGTGATACTGCGGAAGAATTGAAAGAAATATCGATACACCGGGAAGATATATTACAGCTATTTGATAAACTGAAGAGTAGCAAACCACCTGGACCACATGGTTTACATCCAAGGGTGTTGAAAGAACTGAAATATGAGATTGCAGACCTGCTACTAAAAGTAGACAAAGCGATGGGACCGGATGGGATACACCCTAGAATACTGAGGGAACTTGGGGACGTTCTAGCAACTCCACTGACTGACCTTTTCAATGCCTTGTTGGAGTCGGGAGTGGTGCCAAAGGACTGGAGAGAGGCTCATGTGGTGCCTTTACACAAAAGCGGAAGTAAGGATGTGGTTGAAAACTACAGGCCGGTTAGTTTAACTTCAGTGGTGAGTAAATTATTGGAAACACTGCTGAAAGAGAAAATAGTGAGGTTTCTGGAGTCCGGCGGATTACAGGATCCGAGGCAGCATGGATTCACCAGAGGCAGGTCTTGTCAGACAAATCTGATCGATTTCTTTGACTGGGTGACCAGGGAGTTGGACCGAGGGAGAGCTCTAGATGTGGTGTATTTAGATTTCAGTAAAGCCTTTGACACTGTTCCTCACAGGCGACTTATAAACAAACTGAGCACCCTAGGGATGGACCCTAAAGTTACTGCTTGGGTTAGAAATTGGTTGGGTGGGAGGCGACAAAGAGTACAAGTAAATGGAGCTCACTCTCAGGAGAAGGATGTTACCAGTGGTGTGCCCCAGGGATCTGTCCTTGGTCCGATTCTTTTTAACATCTTTGTTAGTGATATAGCGGAAGGGCTGTCGGGTAAGGTTTGCCTCTTTGCGGATGATACCAAAATCTGTAATAGAGTAGACACCCAGGAAGGTGTAGATAACATGAGGAGGGATCTAGCTAAGCTTGAAGAATGGTCTAGAATTTGGCAGCTGGGATTTAATGTTAAAAAATGTAAGGTCATGCATTTGGGCTGCAGCAATCCAAGGGAGCAATACAGTATAGGAGGTGAAGTACTTTTGTCCACTAAAGAAGAGCGGGACCTAGGCGGGGTTGTGTCTGATGATCTTAAAGTAGCTAAACAGGTAGAAAAGGCGACGGCAAAAGCTAGAAGGATGCTTGGGTGCATACGGAGAGGAATGGCTAGCAGAAAAAGGAGGTGATAATACCTCTGTATAAGTCTTTGGTGCGACCTCATTTGGAGTATGGTGTGCAATTCTGGAGACCGCACCTTCAAAAGGATGTGAACAGGATGGAGTCGGTGCAGAGGGTTGCTACTAAAATGATTAATGGGCTTCATTATAAAGCATATGAGGACAGACTTAAGGATCTTAATATGTACACCTTAGAGGAAAGGCAGGATAGAGGTGATATGATTGAGATGTTTAAATACCTCCGTGGCATAAATGTTCAGGGAGAGAGCCTCTTTCAATTGAAAGCAAGTTCTGCTATGAGGGGACATGGGATGAGGGTGAAGGGAGATAGATTCAGGAGTGATATGCGGAAATATTTCTTTACAGAAAGAGTAGTGGATCCGTGGAATAGTCTCCCAGTGGAGGTGGTAGAGATGAGGACAGTAACTGAATTCAAAAAAGCATGGGACCAACACAGAGGATCTCTAAAGGTAGAAAGTGGACTGTTGTAGTTGTTGTTATGGAAGGACAGACTAGATGGGCCTTGTGGTCTTTTTCTGTCATCATGTTTCTATGTTTCTATGTTTCTATGCTATTAGTAATCTGTGAACTTTCATTAAAATCATCTGCAATAACTGAAGATTGGAGGATGGCCAATATAACGCCAATTTCTAAAAAGGGTTCCAGGGGTGATCCGGGAAACTACAGACTGGTGAGCCTGACATCAGTACAGGGAAAAATGGTAGAAACCATAATGAAGAACAAAATTACTGAACATGTAGATAGTCATGGCCTAATAGGAGACAGCCAACATGGCCTTAGTCAAGGAAGATCTTGTCTTACTAATCAGGTTGTTTTTTTTTGAAGGTGTGAAAAAACAGGTAGACAAAGGTGAGTTGGTTGATATAGTATATCTGGACTTTCAGAAAGCCTTTGATAAGGTCCCTAATCAAAGACTTTGGCAAAACTAAAAAGTCATGGGATAGGAAGTAGTGTACTATTGTGGATCAGGAACTGGTTAAAAGATAGAAAGCAGAGGGTAGGGCTAAATGGCCAATTTTACCAATGGAGAAAGGTAAATAGTGGAGTAGCCCAGGGATCTGTGCTGGGTCTGCTGCTTTTTGACATATACATAAATGACCTGGAAAAGAGAATAACGAGTGAGGTTGTCAAATTTGCAGATAATACAAAACTATTTAAAGTTGTTAAAACCCATGAGGATTGTGGAAATTTGCAAGAGGATCTTGATAAATTGGAAGACTGGGCATTCTGAGAAGATCAAAAAAAGGTGGAAAGAATATACAGAGTTTTTATATGATAAAGATCAAGAGGACCAACAGCCATTTAAACTGTACCTTATGATCCGGAAACATTGGTGATGAAAGAAGTCGAAGCAGCATTGAAATCCTTATCAAAGAACAAAGCACCAGGCATTGATGGCATTCCCATAGAAGTAATACAGCAATCTGATGCAGCTGTTACCATACTTACAAGGCTCTGCCAAGAAATTTGGAAGACAACATCATGGAAAACTGACTGGAAAAGATCTGTGTTTATACCAATACTAAAAAAAGGTGATCCGACTGGAAATTATCACACAATCGGTCTGATTCCACATGCCAGCAAAATTCTACTGAAGATTATTCAACAGAGACTACAACCATATCTGGAACAAGAACTACCTGAAGTGCCAACAGGGTTCAGGAAAGGGCAAGGAACAAGAGACTTCATCACGGATATGAGATGGATCCTTGAAAAGACTAAAGAATACCAAAAGGATATCTATGTGTGCTTTATCGACTATAGCAAAGGTTTTGACTGTATAAACCATGAGAAACTCTGGGCCACATTAAGAAGTATGGGTATACCAGAACACCTGATCATTCTCTTGCACAATCTGTGCATTGATCAAGAAGCAACAGTTCGAACGGAACAAGGAGAAACAGAACGGTTTAAAATAAGCAAAGGTGTAAGACAAGGCTGCATACTTTCCCCCTACCTATTTAATTTATATGCAGAACAAATCATCAGAGAAGCAGGATTGTATGAAGACAACAGATGTGTGAAGATTGGTGGGAGACTCATCAACAACCTTCGCTATGCTGATGATAGCACATTACTGGCTGAAAGTGAAGATGATCTGAAACATTTGCTTCTCACGATCAAAGAACATAGTCTCAAAATTGGCCTGCACCTTAATGTAAAGAAGACAAAGATCATGACAACTAGCAAAATCAACAGGTTCATCATTGAAGGAGAAGAAATTGAAATCGTGAACATCTTTAAACTATATGGATCAACTATCAATAAAGAAGCAACAAGTAGTCAAGAAATCAGACAATGCATTGCTCTTGGCAGAATGGCTATGAAAGACCTAGATAAGATTCTCAAGAGCAGAGATGTCTCTCTCCATACAAAGATTTGACTTGTTCAAGCCATGGTATTTTCAATAACATCATATGGATGTGACAGCTGGACAGTAAAAAAGATAGACAGAAAGAAAACTGATGCCTTTGAATTATGGTGCTGGTGGTAAATACTGCGTATACCATGGACTGCCCGAAGAACAAACCAATCAGTACTAGAGGAGATCAAACGTAAGCTTTCTTTAGAAGCTCAGATGACAAGCCTTCGACTTTCATACTTTGGACACATCATGTGAAGATGGAGATCATTAGAGAAAGACATCATGCTTGGCAAGATAGAAGCTCAACGCAAAAGAGGAAGGCCAGCAATGAGATGGATTGATACAATAACAGTAGCTACGGGTTCCTGTCTGTCAACAATGAGCCACCTGAATGAAGACTGAACACAATTTAGTACAACTATCCAGAGGGTCGCCTTGAGTCGACACTGACTCAACAGCACTTAACAACAACAACACAGAGAAGAGCCACCAAAATGTTAAAGGGGATGGAAGGATACACCTTTGAAGAGAGGCTGAAAATGTTAGGGCTCTTCAATCTGGAAAAGAGATGGCTGAGAGGAGATATGATAGAGGTATATAAATTAATGAATAGAGTGGAATGGGTAAATGTAGATCAATTGTTTATGTCATCAGAATATAGAAAGTCTAAGGGGTGTGCAATGAAGCTACAGGGTAAACTATTTAAGACTAATAAGAGAAAATATTTTTTCATTCAATGTGTAATCAAACTCTGGAATTTGTTACCGGAGGATGTAGTAAAAGCTGTTAGTGTAGCTGGGTTTAAAAAAGGCTTGGACATGTTCCTGAAGGAAAAGTCCATTATACATTATTAAAAGGCACCCAGGATATCACTGCTTGACCCAATACAACCATTGTGGAACCTTTGTCTTTTGGGGAAACTGGTAGGTACTGTAACACGCTTGTACCCCACAGCCTGGGCATGCAGAGTTTAGCGGCCTGATCCCTTCTTTAGATAGTAGAACAGAGCTTGGGGAAAAGCACTGCCTCCTGGGAGTTGTAGTATTTACTATCCAAATAAAAGAGAGTAGTTGAGCACGAATGGTTTCAGGCAAATAAACAGGATTTTAATTCCCCTCTGGGCGGCTTTACATACAGGAAATGAAGAACAAATTGCCATACATCTTCTGGCAGGAAATAATATAAGAACTAAACAAAAATAGCTTCTTATATCAGCATCACATACGTTTCACAGTAATCCAACTTAAACAAGCATTTCTCTGCTCAAACCTTTTGTGCTTTTCTTCCAACTGCCTCCTGCAGCTCTCTGAACAGCTTAGTATTGGCACACAGGTATTATATTATCAGAAACTGATAATGTGCAGTCCATTTCTTCCACTGGCATGTATTCTACAGCTGGTTCTGTCTCCATAGCTTCATAATGGCTATCAGCTGGGAATGTTTGAAACTGGCTACACGGTGTTTCCAGGCACACACCCAGTTCCTCAGCTCTAGACTTTTCTCTGCAGCCTTCTGCTAGATACAGTTGAGAATTACCACAGTATTTACTACGAGGAGAACCCCACCCTTCTGGGCTAACACAAGACCACTTCTTAAAAACAGTTTTGTCTTTAAACCAATCATTCAGCCTACCTTTTGGATTTCTTACAGGAGATTCTCTCTGCACTTCAGGGTCAGCTAAAGATCCAAACCTTGGAGTTTGTGAGTGCTCCCAAGTCAGCCTTCTTGGTAATCTTTCCCTTTGGCTGCCTTTTAGACATGGCACCAAACCTGGGCTGTTTCTACCTGGCTTCTTGGCACTGGTTCTCCAATTGCTTCTCTTGCTGGTTTCCCTCTCTGAATTACACCTCAGAGAATCTTCTATTACCATCAGCTCCTCTGGGTCCTCAGTCCCAAGCAGTTCCTCTGCTTCTGAGCTTAACTCCTGTTCTGGCTTTGGTCTTTCTCTCCGTTCCCATAGCTGTTCTCTCAGCTGTTCTCTTGGCTGTTCTCGTGGCTGTTCTTTCAGCTGTTCTCCACCTGGTGCTAACTTTCTCTCTAATGAGCATTCTTTATATCTCTGCCTTCTAGGGTTTAACCTGAACCCTCCTCCCAGCAGGTGTTCTGCCTCAACTCATGACTGTGGAGCTAAACTGCAGCAGGGGCGTGATTTCCTCTCCTGTGACTCACTCTGTTTGTGGTTTCCCTGGAAACCATGAGCCATGTGTTTTTGTTTTCTGTCAGCTACTGAAGCTAACTCTTCCGTTTTACCTCTCTCTAAGGGATCAGAGGGACCTTCTACACCACAGTACTCATGACCTTGATTGGCCACTGTTAGAAACAGGATACTAGTCTTGATGGACCTTGGTCCATCTTATGTTCTTATGTTCTCTAAAGCATCTCTGGTCATTGACCTCCTTGGCCTATCTTTGCTTGGGGTGGGCAACCTGTGTTGTCAGGTTGGTTGGTGTGGCACTGTCCCCCCATATTGCCACTATATCTATCAGAGTGTTGGGTGGTAACATCGCCAACTGGGAAGAAGTGTTGGAGCGCCACTGTGATCTAGGTATGCCCTCAACCATGTATTTGCCCTGACCTGAGAAGGCCTAGCTGTTCATGTTCGCTGCCTGGTGATGTTGGCCTGTCATGGCTTTCTTGGACTATGTAGGTTCATGAGGATAGCCTATTCACAGATCAGGTGATGTAGCTTGCAGACAGGTGGATCCTTCCCAACTTGTTAGGTGGTGTTTGTGGCCCAGATGTGCAGCTGGATCCCTTGTTGGGATTGGTGGACAACAGGGATGGTAACACTTGCACCCACACAAATTCATTGGTGATGTGTGTCCTGCATATCAACAAGGGACAGCATCGTCTTCACACCCCCATAACATGACAGACATTGTTGGGGCCAAGGCCAGGCATCAAAATGACCCTGCATTTTCAGGTCATCATGTGCAGACCACGACATGACAGCCCATATACTGGGGATGAGACCGCATAAGCACAGCACTGAACATCGTCCACATATCTGGGGGTAGGCATCTCCCAGGATGTAAATGGTTATGTCTGTTGTTGTTCTTCCACAGGTGACACACAACAGACACAGGAGGAGGTGGGGGACACCAGTGATGGGGCCATGTTTGAATGTGGACCAAGTGAGAGCACCGAAGGGGACCCGGCCAAAGATGAGGAGTGGCCATGCCCCTGTGACAAGCTGGTGAGTGGCCCAGATGGGGCCCCAGTGTGTGTCAGTGTGGTGCAGTGGGAGTCTGAGCTGGATGATGGTGGGAAGGAACAGGGGGATAACATCAGCCTCCATCTACATGCCCCTGTACCACACCGGTGCTACCTGAGCTGCACAGTGAACCAAGCCCTGCGCCACCCATGTCTGCACCCGGGACATCTGCCAGACTTTCCCATGAGGTACTGCAGGATATGATGTATGGACTGGTGGACCACACAGCAGCAAACCATGAAGACCTGTCAGATGGGTGACAGACCACCATGTGGCATGTTGTGGCACATGGTGTGAAAGGGTGCAGTTGCCAACATGTGGGGGTGTGGGTATGGAATGCACACCAAGAACAGACCTGTCACCCTTGACAGCTACAAGCAGCGTATTTTGCTAGGATGCCATGTCTCTGTTATCCCTGAGCCCCCGTTGCATGTGTTTACAGAGCAGCTATATGCACATTGCCTCACTATTCACAAACATCATTCCACAGGTCTCTGCCAGGAGCTGCAGGACATCCACCAGGATCTTCAAAGAAACAATGAGGTGCACCTGCTGCATGTGCAGGCCATATAAGAGGGCCTGTAGGCCCTTACAGCATCAATTGATAGACTAATGGACCTCCAGGTCAGTATGACAGGCAGGCAGCAGCCACCAGTACCAGTGCCACCAACAGCAAGGGGTGGTCGGGGGCCAGGATGACATTGGCATGGGCAGCCACGAAGGCGGTGAACATGGCCTGAGGGGTGACGTGCACCAGGCAATTCAGAAGCCTGTTGATGCACACACAATTAAAAACTTGTACACCTGTCTGTCTGTCTGTGTTTTTCAGTACCACAGCAAAGAACCAGTAGAGACTCCTACCTGATATGGGTCTTTGCATGCACCCACCTAGGTGGACATGTCATGCGTACCCATCCCCTCAGATGTCCAACATCATACCCCCACCTCACTTCCATATATTTCCCATACCCCCCCCCATTCACCCATGCAAAATGACATGAACATGCAGTCCATTCCTATTGTGTGGCCACACAATCATCATCTACATCCCCTCTAGGTCCCTCCTTATAATGGCACGTGTCCCACACCATCAATGTGCACATCTACTCACCTGTTCCTGGCACATCCCACAGCCCATAATCTATGCACCCCCTTCCTGACCTGTGCACTTTGTTTAGCAATCTGTCCCTCACCCTTCTCTTGGGCCATGTAGGTGACTGATGTTACAGGCTATGTGCTGAACACCTTTACCCGCTGGGTCACCCCTCACCATAGCGGTGGATGTGCACATTGAACCACAGCTACTCCTGGCACACACTCAGTTGTGTTGTTCCATGACTCTGCCACATGTCTACTACCATTTTACCCACAATGCCATGTGTGTACACATGGACATGTCCTGGTCCCCAGACATGTGGGTTAAGTGGGCAGGACATGGCCACCAACATGTCCCCTGCTGTGCATGGGAGGGTGGTACCATCTGGGAGGTCCCAGGATGATGGAAACAGCACCACACATACCATTCCTACTGTCTGTTGTTTGCACTGGACCACTGTCACAAACCCTGGGAACCAGTGCTATGTGTGCACCAATGTGCACATTATTGACAAAGAAGGACACATGACCAGGTCATAATTATGTGAAAAAATATATTTTGGCCAACAGGGCACACACAAAACATTTTGTACACACAACTAACTGTTACAAAAGCAGTGCATGGTACACAGTGCCTACATTGGTGGCAGTGGCAGGTTCCACCACAGACCCCTACTGGACATTAGGTGATGGCAACACATGGGACCCAGGAGTACAGAGGATTGGGCTACAGCCAAGCCCACTGGGGACACTACACCCCCTGTGGGCCTCCATGACATGATGGCTCATGCCCTGCAGAGGCTCAGTCCCCATCCCTCAGCCTCTGCAGCTTATGAGCCATCATGCACAAGGCATCCACAGCTGCCTCTTGGTCTCTGTTTGGACACACTGAGCCTGTGCCTAGGCCAGCACTACCATAGCCAGGGAGTCCCGGGGCCCTGTCCCAAGTCCCCATGTGTATGTGGGTCTGGGTTGTGGCATCAGTGAACACCCTGGCTGTGGCACTCTGTGGCACCGAGGGGAATGTTCCTACCTGTATAGGTGGACCATGGGGCAGCTGGAAGGGCTCCCTTGGGCCCTCTGCAATCATGGACCCCAGATGTATGTCCTGGTGGGTTGAATACCTGTAGGTGTGGGGATGCTGCACCTCTGTCTCAGCCTCCTCCTCCTCCTCTTCCTCCTCCTGTCCCACACACTCTTCTTCCCCATGCACATCTCACACCTCCATGGGTTCTTCCCTCCCCTCCTCCTCCTCATACCACACCATCCCCTCCCCTTCCTCCTCCTCTCTCCCTCCTCCACCTCACCTTCCCATTCCTTCCTCTCCCCTCCCCATCCTCCTCCTCCTCCTCCTCACATCCCAGGCAGCAGATGTTTCCTCCTCCTCTGTTGCAGCTTCATATGCCACTACTGCCACCTTCGTGGCATGGAGGGCTGTGCTGCTACCACCTGGCTGGCCTCCCAGGATATCTGCAACATCTATAGGCTCTGTGAATGGGAACAGAGGGTTCCATATCAGCCACATGTTCTCTGTTAACAGGGAAGTTGTCACCTGCTGCAAGGGCTGCAAGCCTTGTACGCAGCTAATGGCCCACCAAACATGCAGCAGGTGAAATGTGCACAGCGGGGCATGCAGTCCCCCAGGATCAAACAAGATATCAACTGCACAGGTGTGATACATCCAGGGAGTGTGGACATGACAGACAAGGGGTTGTGAGTTTACCAACCTGTGTAGGAAGCTGCAGAGAGGGCTGGCTTCCCACTGATGTCAATGTGGCTAGGTGGGTACATAGCCTAACATTGCTAGATGCCAAACCCAAAAGCAGGGACCCTGCACAGATTGGTGCAAATGGAAGGCCTGATAGTGGCAGCACACCAGCACTGTGTGTATGGTATGCTCTGGGGGTGAGGGTGTTTGACCCACAGTGTGCATGTGTCCATACACCATCAGGTTGGGGCTGACATCCATTTATTTAGGTACATGGGAGGTATATGGTGACCTGGCCAAGGTGCGCTACCAGCATGCTGGGGACAGCAGAGAAGACTGCCATATCAGGGATCTGTGCAGACCATTGGGGTTACTGCTGGACCACTGCTGTTGTACATCAGTGAAGGGTGGGGATATATATTGATTTGGATGGGCAACCAGAGTACATGTAGGTGCCTCAGTGGTGTGTTTTGGTGGTATGTGTGGCTGCTCAATGGGTCAGTGGGACATGACAGGTAGGTCATGGGTGAAAGTTGAATGTATTTTGCACTGGAGAGGGTGTATCAGTGATGTTGACAGGTTGGCAGCATGGTAGGATGTGAAGGTATGGGTGGCCTGGGGTGACGGAGGGTATTGGTTAATGTGTGTATCTTGTGGCTGCAGCAATATTCATTTTCAGGCAGCTGCTACACACCCCAGCAGCAATGTAAGACAGTCAAGCAGCAACCTTGGCATGAGGTGAGTGTGCATGCACACATATGTTCAGATGGTTCAGGGTGACAACAGCACAATTCAGTCCCCTGGAGCCATCTGAAGGGATGTGTGCACCTGTAAAATGTCTGCTATGTGGGTGGGCAGGGGAGCACAGGGCATGCCTGCCTTACACCTTCTGCAATCGTGCAAATAGCAGAGGTGTGCCAACACAGACATGCCTGATGGGTGAATGGGTGGGTATGGATGAGTCACTGGTGGAATTTGGCCCCTTTGATCCCTCAGTGCCATCCTGTGATTCTGCCAAGGATGTGTCAGAGACTGCTGGGTGGCTCTCAATTCCACAGACCACAGGTCTGCACCATTGGTACAGACCTGTGGTACCATGCACCTCATGGCAAAGTATGCCCTCTATCTTCTTGATACAGTGTCATTCACATATGTGTGTGATGTTGACCCTGGGAAAGGTGTGATGTGGCATAGAATATGTATGCTGTGACATCCCCATCTCTGCAGTGAGCAATTATGGCATGTCCACAGCAGCCATTCACATGGTGCATCACCACATACCTAAATGTGTTGACTGGGGGATGACTGACAGGTACATATGATGCATCTGGGACAGCATGTCAGCCCCTGCATATTGTCACGACTTTGTGGGCACTAGGCGGTTGCCTAGGTATATGGAGTGGTGAGAGTCTTTTATTTATAAGAGTGCCTATGGGTGTAGTTGTGATATGGGCAAAATTAACCTCAGCCGAGCAGTAATATAGGCACGCAGGATTTTATTCTCCACAAGGCCAAAAGGAACCTTTACACACAGTCCCAAATATTCAACACAAAGGCGGGTAATTTCCAGAAAAACAGGTAACAAAATAAACAGCTTCCAAATGCAGCTTGTTACTGAACTCAAGCAAAGTATTTCTTCATACCATTGAAACAAGGTTGGAAATAAAAACCTCCTTTCCAAAAATGGTTTTAAAACAGTCTCTTCAGCAAAACAGCAGTGCCAAACTTTCTCTGCAAAAGGTTTTCTTTTTCTTTCTCAAACCAGGTTTCTTTATCTGCCCTTCTAGCAGACTCAATATACTTTATGTGCAGCCTTTCACATTAAGGGTTAAGCTTCTCAGGCTTTCTAGTCAACCTAATTTGCATAGGCCCCTCGGCTCAGCCTTTGAACATGGCTGCTAGTTTAGTGCTTTCAAAAAACCCTCTTTAGTTACTATAATGAAACAGGAAGACATTCCATTTCTGACTCAGAACTAAGCTCTTGGTTTATAGCACTTTCAAAATCCATGCTCTCAGGTTCAGACTCTGTTAGAACAGCCTCATGTTTAAAACCAGCTATCTCTGGCTGCAAACGGTCTAACAATCTAAGAACCTTCTTTAAGGCAGTATCTCTCTTCTTCTGGGTAATGCCTTTTCTCTCATACAATTCCTTACTCTTAGAATGGTTAAAAGTCTTAGCCACGCTCACCTTATTTTGTGGAGATAAGCACCTGGCTGTCCTTGTAGCTGTTGGCTCAATCTCTGTAAAATCTTCTAGGAAACGTTGTGGATTACTCACATGGTCTGTGAATTCTCCCTGGCCAGCTTTAAAACCCTTGGCTGGTTTTTCCTTTCTGCTTGGAAACTCAGGTAAGGTTTCTTTCACCCTTGGAGTGCCTCTCTTTGGTAATATCCTTGGGTTCTCAGAGTTTCTTCCCTTCCTGGAATTCTCTGACCCAATTACCTTAGAGCTGGTTTCAGGACTGGAACTTCTGTCTCTCCTTTCTCTTTCAGTAGAGGATTCAGCGTCAGTGGAAACTGGTCTCCTAAAGCTCCTTCCCTTAAGGTTGCCTTTCCCTGCAGTGTACCTCCGTTCTGCTCTCTGAGCACCTCCCTCTCGGGCACTTCTAGGCTGGGCAGTTTGAGGACCTCTCTGCTGGGCTCTCCAGATATTTCCACAAGCTCCTTCCCTTCTGCTTGGGATTCCTCTCTGAACTCCTGCACCTCCTGCTTCCTCCAGCTTCTCCCTGGCTTCCTCCAGCTTCTCCCTGGCTTCCTCTTGCTTCTCCCCGGCTTCCTCTCTTCTCTGTTCAAAGTTCCGGTGTTTATACCTGCAGTTTCTCTCACTGCCTGCTGACTCCACCCCTTGCACTCCCTCGTGCACGGGCTTGGTTACTAGGGAACTAGGGCATGTCCCTTGCCTACCAGCTTTCTGTGTGGAGTTTTTTTCAGATTCAGAAGTTTTAACCCCTGAACTTCTGGTTTCTCTGTCTTTCACTGGGAAAATCCCTGGATTTCTCTCCTCTCTCTTATTCTCTTCCTGGCCTGCGCCGTCACAATATATGAGTGTACCTCTATGTGGTCTGGATAGTGCCCCAATCCCCCATGCCAGGGATGCTAGCACACACATAGGTAAGTGTGCAGGGAATATCCTGTTTGGTGCATGATGCATGGACATATGCCCACCTGTGCAGTCCAATGTTGTGATTTTGCCAGGGCCAGTTCATCACTCAGGCTATTGTGTCACACACATGCTACATTACTCACCATCTGCAGATTGCTGCATCTCCTCCTGCAGCCACTGGAGGAAGTCCAGCCACCACCGGCTCATCTCCCTGGCCTTTTTTGCACAGATCCTCCACCTGTGGGACAGGGATAGTTGTCATCTGTGGTGTTCCAGACATACCAGTGGTGATAGTACCGCAGAATGCTCCTGGGTATGCATTTTGTCATGGTATTCAGGTTGCAGGCTGCAGCTAGCAAGTCCCTTTGGAGCTCCAAAGTACCTCCCCCTTCATGGCCACACATCCATCACTGCTGGCCAGTGCCCCCCTGACATCATACTGTCATGTCATGGAGGTGCCATTACTACCACATTTGTGGCTGTGCCTTGGGTCCCACCTTTGCAATGCATGCCGTCTTGTCACAGATCACTATAAAGGTGTAACATGGCACATAATGTGACCCATGTCCCACAGCATATTTCCAAAACATCATGAGCACATGCGTGCCCTGTTGACACAGACTTACCTTACATGTTCTATGACAGATGTCCATGGCCACTACCTGTTCCAACCCTGAATTTGTGTTCTGATATGAGGTAGCCCTGATCACCATTTCTTGGATGTAGGTAAATGGCTGGTCTTTGGTCTTTTGCAATGCTGTATGTCAGGCAGGCAGGATTGACTGTGGAATGTGGTCACATGTTTACACTGTCAACATATGCATGTGGCTACATGTTGACATTCCAGACATGGTATGGCTGTTAGGAACATCAGACGGATGTCAGCTCATTTGTGGCCAAGGCTGACATTCATAGGTGGTGAGTCAGAGACTGTGGCTACACCTGGTCAGCAGAGTCACACTAAGCTGTGGGTCACTATCCGCACATGCAGTCCATTATCAGGTCATGGTCTAGCTTGGTTTAAATTTTACAGTGATGCCAGTACAGTGTCTTGTCAGGCTATTCCTCCTCTCAGGATTTGACTTTGGTATTTGTCTATATACAATGTGTGCTGTGATTCCATGATCAGTTTGCTGCTCTGGATTGACACCAGTGTTATTGGCCATATTTCAGCAAAACCAATGATACTGTCCCTCATAGGGGGCTTATCAATATACCCAACAGCTTGGGGATGGGTTCCAGGATGTTAATCAGGATCAGAAATGTGTTGACTGACAGATGACAGAGGGTGATGGTAGATAGAACTCACTTGGATGGAAGGGTGGTGATGAGTGGTGTGATCTGTACCATTCAAAGTATGTGTGCGTGATAGTGGCCAAAGACTGTTTGTGTCTGCAGATGACACAAATATGTCAAACAGAGTGGACACCCTTGAGGGAGTCGATAACATGAGGACAGGTAAACAAATGCTGGAGTAATGGTATAATACTTGACAGTGCCACTATGATGTGAAGAGGAGCACTGTCAGACACTGGGAGACATACATCCCAGGGAATAATTTGCAATGGGAGTGAGAGGTTGGTGTGCACAGATCAGGGGATGTACCTTTTTGAGATAGTATCTGAGGATTTGACATTGGCAAGAAAGCGTGACACGGCAGTGGTAGGGGCCAGAGGCCTGCAAGGTTGCATACAAGGAGGTATGACCAGATGATAGGAGGAGCTGGAAATGGTTCATAGGATTGTTGGCCACATCATCTTCAACCTGCATCAGACAATCTATGGGAAGAGACCTGAGGACCCATATTTGTCCACTCCAGGGGAGGGTGGGAGAGGGGAGATTTGAATCAGATGTTTCAGACCTGTGGAGTCTTGCTGCACACACAAACCTCCTCCAAAGAGGTGGGAGCTGTAAACGTATAGCGCTATACATGTAGCTGCATGGGTGTCAACCATAAGGCGATGTCTGAAAGGGTGGTGGCTGCTTGGAATGGCCCTCAATGGAAGTGGTGGTGGCAAATACAGTCACAGACCTCAAAATGGCATGGGACCAACACAGTGAATCCCTTTATGGCAACAGCATGTAAGCAAGCACAACATGACCATCTATTCTATCTCAGTAGGTTGGGTCGACCTATACAGAGCAGTGTGAACACCCCTTAACCAAGACATGGGGAGGGCTGACCTTCACGGATCAGCAGGTACCCCTACATTTGCCACCTTGCTTGGCAGACGTGATGGACCAGACCAGTCATTATCTACCACTATCTACCATGTTGCCATGTTACAATGCTATGGACACCTTGTGCGGCACATTGTCAGACTGCAGTGCATAAAGGTTGCAAGACTACAGGTCGTCACCCCTTTTACCATGTCACCCCTATGTACAATCTGGTCCATACAGTTCTCCACAAAGAGAACATGTTCTTTGGAGTTGGCTCCCCCAAGGTATGGTGTGTGTCACCTTCTCAGTCACATGTGACCTATATGTGGACCATGTTTTGACAGGCCCCTGACTCTACTCCAGTACTACACAGGCAACATGCTGATCACTATGTACTCCACATATGTCACAGACCAAGTTGTGTGGACAGATGCCTTCAGGATTTCATTGGGAGACCAAGTTACAATCTCCTAGGTTCCCATGCTGTAACATTCATTCCAGACTAATGCATTGCAAATAATGGGGCACCGTACAAAGGTGGACCACAGGGATCACACACCAGGACCCACAGATCTGCCAAGACAGTAATTGCTGAACATTGCGACTAGCAGACCAACATTTACAAACAACAGGCTGCATGGACCCACAATAGAGATGGGAACATAGAATTGTGAGGGCACTTTGGCCAAGTGAGTCCACAGACTGGGGCTCTACAGAGCCTCACATATGTATCCCTGCCATTGCACAGGGGGATCTGTAAAACTGCAAGGGACACACATTTGTGGTTTCTGCAGAAACATATGGTGGACCTGCACACACATGGATGGAGTGTGTCAGTTCGTATCTGAACCAGAAGGGGTTCATTTGAACCCCAGCACCAGTATTCATATCCACCATGTGCAACACTGAGCCAACATGTCCCATCACCCCACACACAACATTCTGACAGTGCAGCCTGGTGGTGCGAACTGCAGTTTGTGGGGATGTTTCTCCTCAGCATAGAAAGGCAAATGGGTCAGGTGTCATGGATCTTGGCCTTACACTACATAAGGGGCCCTCTTGTGCCTGGCAAACATTTTCATCTCCTTGGTTTATGTCCTGTGTTGTCCCATTACATACAACCATGCACGGAAATAGAGGTTAATTTGTATGTTTGGGGATGACCCTAACACCTAGGTCTTCTTTGGCTAAGGGTGGAAAAAACTTTACTCAGAACAGAAACCTCAAAATGTACCAGAGATTCCACGCAGGATTAAAACCATATACATTAGGGTGGTCCACTGCCATAAGGGAAAAAATAAAAGTAGGAATTTCTTTGCTCCCTGGCCTGATTCTGGTTCCATTTATGTAGAAAACAATGTGTGCAAAGTTTGAAGCCAATCAAATAATATTTAGGGGTGGCTCAAGGTTCCTATCTATCAGGCCCCTGGATCCCCCCCAGGGTTCGTCAGACCACTGGGTATTATCCACTCATAGATGGGGGTATCATGCTTGCCAAGCACTCAATGTGGTCCAGATGCTAGTAAGGACTTTGACAATGTGGGGAACATCTTACGGTGTTGCGAGACAACACCCAGAAGGAACTGGAGTTTATTTATTTATTTATTTATTTTTATTTCTTATATACCGCGCTCTTTTAATCAGTGCGGTTTACAAATGAACAAATTTAAACACAATGGTACAGTCAGCATTGGTTTTTTGCATTGAACAGGGTACAAAAACTAGGAAAGTAACAGGGTTAACTATATACAAAAAACTTGGATGTGAATAGGGTTAACTATGTACATGGCAATTTTGAGTAAACTACATGGTAGATAAACAGATAAAATTACAGTAAAGTATAAAAACAGTATGGGTAGAGTGTGCAAGTATGGATCAACAAGATTAGCCATTTTCTACCGGGGTTAAATGGGAAAGGTCAGTATAAGGGCTATGTTCATTTGGGATTGCTTCAGGGTAGTGTATTAGGAACAGATGATATTTTAAGGCCTTTCTGAATGTCGTAAGGCTAGGGATGGATCTGATTTCGGGTGGGAGTGCAGGGCGTGAACATGTTTTTGTCTGCGCCTTTTCAGTTCTTCTTCTCGCTGTTGCGATCTTGCTTCCGTGTTGGCCAGTTTCTTCTCCATCGCGCACATTGAGCCGCGGCGCCCTGGTTCTCATTGCACTATTGAGAATTCTTTGTCTTCTTGAATATGAATTAAAGACATTGAGACATATGAATTAAAGACAAAAGAGTTGCTCTTCTTTTGTGGTGTGTCGGCTGTTGAACTCCTCAATGAGTTTGACCCCTCGCTCAGCCACATCGTTGATCACTGGAAGATTTTTTACTTTCTTCAGACCGTCTTTGAATGATGCATTCTCTTCCCAGTCTTCTGGGTCTGCATTAAGAAAATCACTGTTGATGTCGAGGTGTTTCAGGAAACGGATTGACTTGCGAGTTGCAAAATATTCAAGTGGTGGAATCATGGAACTTTTCAATTCAACCCGCTTTGGGGGATCTTCGTCTTCATCATCATCCTCATCGCTTTCATCTGATTCTGCCGGGATCATGGCCCGCTTTGTCGGTGCTGAAACAGCTTCATCAAACAGTGACAGTGCCACAAGCTCCTCTGACACATATCACAGATGCTGTTGCAGTTTGTCTCTGGCCGCTCTTCCAACACAGTCATTGTGGTAAGAGTGTAGTTTCTTCAGCATCTCCAAATCTGTTCGAGGAGCAACTGCGGCATCAGGGGCAGAAAACCAGGCTTCCACACGAATCAGGATGGAGAAAATGCTCACATCACGAACACAGGGCTCCTCCCATTGGGTAAGATCTTTGAGTTGTCCTCGGAACATCCAAATCTTGAGACAGTACAAGACTTTTGCCATTCATCTGGCATGATGGAAAGCTCCGGGTTTCTTGAAATTGAAACTAGGAAGATTCCCTCCAAGGCAGACAATCGTTAACTCCAGGAATTCCAGGTAATCATCTCGGTGATTGCCCTGTGCCAACTTGGATTCCGCAAACTTCATGATGCGATCCCTGTCAGGTTGCAGCACCTCCAAGTCTTTTCCAGTTTGATAGTTGGACTTGTCAAGGGAGCCCCAATTCTTTTGGAACCGGCGAAAGAGTTGGACATCAGGACCCGATGAAGCTCCAGAGAATGTAGAGAATACTGCACCAAGAATTATTTCGTAAATGTGATCGCGGCATGCCAAATGAAGGACTGTGCGACGGAGTCTCTGTTCTAGAAGAATGCACGCTCCTGATCGACGTCCCGTGTTCGATGCAGTTGTATCAAAGCAGAAGCCTGCAACCTTTTCATCCAAACACCATTCCTGTAACAGTTCATAAACTGCTGCAGCTTGATTCTCACCCGTCGCAGATGTCGACGAGTCTTCACCTGACTCTGCTGAGGAAGAAGATCCTTCCAGCTGAACTTGGCTTGTAGTTGCCTCGGCTTCGGCAACATGTTTTTGTCTGCGCCTTTTCAGTTCTTCTTCTCGCTGTTGCGATCTTGCTTCCGTGTTGGCCAGTTTCTTCTCCATTGCGCACATTGAGCCGCAGCGCCCTGGTTCTCGTTGCGCTATTAAGAATTCTTTGTCTTCTTGAATATGAATTAAAGACATTGCATTGGCATGCGCCACATCAAATAGGTTTTTCATTGCAACCTGGAATTCTTTTTCATTTGCCTCTTGTTTCCCTCCTCTCCCTTTGTTTTTCTTCAAAAGTTTCCACTGATTGAACAATTTCTTTACTTTTTCTTGAATTTTGTCATTTCTTTGAACAGGAAGCCTGGCCTTTTCCCAGTAAGCTTCTACTTCACTTGTTACAATAGATGCACTTTCACTAACGCCTTTGTTTAATGTCATATGGTGATATAAAAATACACTTAACACTTGCTCCTTGCTGGGGAGCTTGGCCCCCAGAATTGTGGTGGACATTTCTTCAATGAGATAAAAAACATGTTTTTTCACCATCTGAAAAGAATAAAGATACAAAGATAATAGTACAATGTCTTTGCCACCTCTCAGAGATGAGATTAGTTCAAATATGATGCAATCAAATGTAATCAGCGTGGAACTGAGTGGATGATACAAGATGATGCAACATTTCGTCATCTGCTCCCAGGGGGAAATCTCAAGACTTGTTGAGCCACCCCTAAATATTATTTGATTGGCTTCAAACTTTGTACACAGTGTTTTCTACCTAAATGGAAAAAGCAGGCCAGAGAGCAAAGGAATTCAGGAATTCATTTTTATGGACCACCCTAAATTATACATGAATGTAATAAAGGTCTTATTTCTAAAAAGGACCTCACAATCCATCAGAGAATAAGAAACCGGATGCCAGGAAACCTGACACAGTGGTAAAGGAGAAGAATACCAGAACGGCATTGATAATAGATGTGTTGGTACCAAGTGATTATTCTGTGAATCTCGTGGAGAGGCAGAAGATCTTCAAGTACCAAGAGATGCAGTCAGAGACCAAGAAAATATGGCAGGAAAATACAGAAATATTTCCCATTGTACTGGGAGCCACAGGCTTGATAAAGAAGACCTTCCAAGCACATCTTGACAAAGTACTCATACATGTTAGATCTTACAAACTACAGCAGGAGACTCTCTTTGGCATGATGCAGGTATTATGCCAAGCATTAGCAGCTGAGTTGAGAGACACAGATCATATTCCACATACCCTGGCTTAGAGGTGAGGTGCAGAACTGCCATAGTATGTGCAAAAGTAACCCATTTGGAGATACTACCCAGTCAGAGATAAGGTCCTGGGGATGTATAGAGGTGGGTTGCACTTTAATATCAGATTCCAAATCCCACATATGTCACAGCACACCACTGGGCCCATTCTGACAACACAGTATGAATATGGCACCACAACACACCAGAGAAGAGAGGGCCACCCACCAAAACTCACAGACCAGGCAGATAGGCCATTCAACAGAGCTGGTAGAAAGACAACAATGGTAACACTGCAGGAGCTGCTAAGATCAACTGTGGTAATGGGAGTCTCTGTGCATGAGACCCCCTTAACCATATAATCTACAGAGTGGGGCTCTATGGAAGAGTGGCCATGAAACGTCACTGCCTACAGTGAGACATGAGAAATTATGTTTGGTGTTTTCACATCAGCATGTGACACTTCCCCCAAACACATGGAGGAAGGTCCTCAGGGCAGTTGAGATCGGATTTGTACTAGTTGGGGCCATCAGGGGAAACACTGTGTTTTGTACACATCCAATGCCCCCTGAACACCATTCCCACAGTGAGACATCGTGGTCACAGCATCATGCTGTGGGATTTATTCTCATTGGGGGGTAACAGGAAACTTGTCAGGATTGCAGGACCAGTGGATGGCACTATGCACAGATCAGTTCTCAAGGAAAACCCTGCTATAGTCTGCCTGAACTTTGAGACTTGGATTACAGCACAACGGTGACCCTAACCATACAGCTTGGGCTACACTGGGGTTGTAGAAGGGGATACATGTAAATGCCTGCAAATCTGGTCCAGAGCTCTGCTCAGTCATTGTAAAGGTGTGCACATTGTGCAGGAGCTAGTTGTGCACTCTGACGTAAAGGGCCACTCAGTGTGCCAGTGTTGTCAGCCTGATTCCATATTCAGCTAAGGACAGTGGAGCCTGTCTATGTGAGTGTTTGGACCATTGTTGAACGAGTCAATGGGGGCTGTACATTTTGGTGCTGTATCTTGTCTGTGAGAAATGATTTTTTCAACAAGGACATGGAAAACATGATCCATAGGCAGGATCAGAACCTGTGACCCTATGCTTCTTTACATAGCTACTGCTGCATTGCTTCCCATCAGACAGACCTTGGCAGATGTTGCAATGCACATGCCACATTGGATCTGGCCATGGCTTTTGTCTGCTGCAGGCAGGTGCCACTCCCTCCACCCTTACCCCCCACGTAATGCTGACATGCCCATGTGCCATCAGTGTTGGTGGTGAACAGTCCCAAGCCAGCCACCGTGTGAATAGGCAGGTGCCTGCAGCACAGGATCCTTGAGGAACGGGCACATACATGGACAGACACACATCCCCCCCCCTACATCAATCTGCCTCTCCGGAGTCACTGTCACCACGTGACATTGTTCTGTCTCTTTGTCCTGGGGCTGGGACGGCTGTGTGGTCCAAGTTTGCAGTCTGGAGTATTTTGCCTGCAGTGGGAGAGTGAGATGTTGGTCAGTTGTCTATAACATCTGAGTGTTGTGGGACTGGGGGGCATGAACTGCAGCTGCAGTGTAGGCCATTCCGGACCACTATGTGAACATATGTTGTATTTCCACACATCATCACGCCCTGCACTCCATTACCATAGGATGTAGTGAAGGGTGCTAGTTGAGCTGCGTTTGATAAATGTTTGGAAAGGTTCCTGGCAAAGGTCCATCAACCATTGTTTGGGGAACCTAGGATATGGACGACTTGTCCCATTGCAGCAATTGTGGATCCTGTGTGTCTTTTGGTGATACTGCTGGAAAATTGTGCCCATGATTGGACACTGCAGCACACAGGATACTTCACATGCTGTGCCTTGGTCAGACACGGTCTTGCATATTTTCGGTGTCTATGTTCCTCTGTGCTACCTGGGCAGATACCTTGTCTGCACTGTGCCTCAGCAGCACCCACTGTGTGATAAACATGCACCCTCCTTTGCCCCATTTGCCCCATGACCAATGTGTCCTTTCATACTTGGGCACTGTGCTGTTGCTGCTACTGGGGCTGTATTATTACTTTTTTGGGCTCACCTGTCTGTGCAGCACTCTCCATCCAGCTAAAGGTAGCAGGGGCCTGTCTGTGTGGGTGTTTGTACCCCTGTTTGCAGACTCATTGGGGGTTGCACATGTTTATTTTGTACCTGCATTGTGGGATAAAATAAAGCCCTGTATGATCCACACCTGTGACCCCTTGCTTACATATACACCAACTGTGTGTAGTACACCACAGTGCTGCTACATGGTCAAAGCAGTCCGTCAGGATGACATGCTTCCCATCACACTGACCCTGGCATATGTCGCACTGCATCAGGGCATGGCTTTGTCTGCTGCAGCCAGGTGCCACTCACCCCCCCACCATGCTGACATACACATGTGCTGTCAGCAGGGGTGGCTCAAGGCAATCTGCTGCCTGAGGCAAGGGATGAGATGGTGCCCCCCCCACCTCCATAGTGTGTGTGTGGGGGGGGGGGGAGGCTTTATCAAAACTCCAGTCAGGAACGCGTACTGAAGCTAACCAAAAAGTAGATTTGATTATATGAAGGAAATGCAAGAGTTTGCACACCAAGGAAATAAAAGAGAGTGAGAACCCCAGCACAGTTTATAAAATTAAATTATAACTCATTTTTATGTTGTTGTTATAAACTACATTTCATTTCTTGCTTTTTCTTTTTAAACATATACTTTGCATCCACAGAACCCCCTTCCTCAACACTGGGTGCAGAGCAGAACCAGTACATTCACCCACAGAACTCAATATCTTAAAAAAAACACACATACAAAAAAAATTATCCAGTACCAGGCATATTGTGAACTAATACAAAACCCTACAACAAAGTCACCAAGTATCTATAGAGCAAATCTACCATACCATACCATACCAGCACCAGCTTCCAAAACTCACATAAGGAGACCATCCAAAAAAAGCATCACTGTAAATACCGCAAATACTGACAAATACCGCACTGAAACAGATAATGCTAAGAGAGCCTATCACACGAAAATTATAGTGTCATCAATAAACAAACCATGTGAGCTGTTTGATATTGTCAAGAAACTGATGAAAACCCCTAACAATGTGAGCCAGCTACCAAGCTTGCAACCACAACAACTATCAACACAGTATAAGCAGCTTCAACAACAACCCAGCCCGCAACCTGTAACATAAGATGGTATACAAAACTGTCCAAAAAATAAATCATACAACCATCCCTCAAAAAATCCTGATCTCAACCCATTGGATCCCACTTCATACAGACCAATAGTGAGCCTACCATTCACTGCAAAGATAATTGAGAAAATAGTGCAACTGCAAGAACACCTGGAACAGAATAACCTGGATCACCATCAGCATGGGTTCCACCCCTCCCATGGAGTCAAAACCCTCATGGTCACTCTCCTTAACACACTAACTAAAGGGAAGCAGGCTGATTATGCACTGATTTTTCTGGATATTTCTGCGGCATTTGACAAAGTCACACACAAGATCCTCCTGTGCAGACTACAATAGATTGGCATACAGGATGAAGTACTACAATGGTTCCAATCCTACCTAACAAACAGGCACCAACTCATTTGAACCAACACCGCCACCTCCCCATCCTTCCAACAAACTCAAGGAATACCACAAGGATCCTCCCTCTCAGCCTCACTCTTCAACATCTACCTTAAACCCATCTGTGCAATAATACAGTCTCATAACTTCCAACTGTACACGGATTACATTATGCTCTATGGACTCATCACGACTTCCAATCCAACAAATCAAAAACTAATGGACTGCTTCAATGATGTCTCCAAATGGCTTCAAGAAAACAATCTTGCCATAAACCTCAAAAAAACAGAAGCATTATTTGTAACTAAGGACCAAACCTTCACCCCCACCCCACCATTCATCACTCTAGGCGCGACTAAAATAAAAGTCCAAACACATGTAAAATATCTAGGAGTCATCCTTGATCAAACACTTTCATTTAAACAGCAGGTTGCAAAGGCTGCTAGATAAGTATTCTTCAAAGCAAAGATGGTACAAAGGCTCAGACCACTAATAGACCCACAAGACTTCCGCACAGTTATGCAAGCAATGACACTACCGCACTTAGGGGTATGTTTACTAAACCGTCTTAATGTTGCGGGCGCTAGTTGCAGCGTTAATGTGCAGAATACCATATAAGTTAGTGGGTGGTCCGGAGGTAAGGTTGCAAAGAAACGGTATTGTGCAATAGTGGGAGCCGTGGCACGTTAACGCGCGTTAACCCTAAGTTCATGCCAGCACAGTGCTAGAAGCTATAAGGATGTAGTCCACTGGTTACTGCAGTGACTATGGAGGCAGAGGTCATGGGTTTGATCCTGCAGTGGTGTTATGTAAGAAGGCTGTCTGAGGTATTTCCTTTTTGTAATTTAAATCAGTGCTGTCTGAGGCATTTCCTTTTTTTTAAATTTAAATCAATGCTGCCAGCAAAAACACCCTCACAGTGCCGTAACCTAAGGTGCTTTATGATGGCGTCTTCATCGAGTAGCAGTCAATTAAATACAGCTACTTTTGCCTTCTCTGAGGAGGCAATAAAGAAGCTTTTGGAACATCTGTCCTTGTTAGATTCTGATACTATACCAACAAACAAAAAACAACACAGGTCTTTCTGACTCCATGCTTGCATGCAGGTCTGATCCCTCCCTCCTCTGAAGTAGGTTCACGTCAGAGGAGGGAGGGACCAGACCAGCCATTTAAGCACAGAGTAGCAAAGACCCACTTTTGAATGGCTGGTCTGGTCCTTCACTTCTTTGACATGAGCCTATGTGCAAGCATGGAGTCGGAAAGACCTGCGTGTTTTTTTTTTCAATTAGAGGTTAGGTCTGCTCTGTTGCTGCTGGCGCTGCAACTGATGAGAGAACACAAAGGTGGTGGTGGCAGGGCAAGGGCAGGAAGCATGGGGGTGACCCAAGGCCAGCAACCCCAAATGTGCCCCTAATCTTTTGCGCCCTGTGCAGCTGCACCGCTCATACAGGCCTAAGTACAGCATGGAATGATTTGACCTATCCTTCACATCAGTCTTTAGAACAAAGAGCAAGTGGATCCCTTTACAGCAACAGGATAAAATCAAAATAAACTGAACCATTTAATTTCTCAACAAATAGGGGTGTCCTACATGGAGTGGTGGGCTCACCCCTAAACAAAGACATGGGGAAGAGTGGCCTGCACAGAGTGGCAGGTGCACCTACTCCTGCCATCTTACTGGGCAGACTAGATGGACCATAATGGTCTTTATCTGCCGTCATTTACTATGTTACTATGTAAGAATATTTCCAATCACCTCTCTCACCTTCCAAAAATGTACTATTATTTATTCAACATTCCAGATGTGAGTATATGACAAAGGTTCCTTTTGTCTAGACTAATAATGACAATTCTAATCTTGTTGATTTATTCTCCTATACTAATGATACAAATAATTATAATACTCCAACAAAAGGACACAAATTTTCAATGCTGATTAACACTAACATTGTGCAACTGCATCACTAAGAATTCTTGTAATTGGATTGAGGATATGTTAGAGAAATTATACACCTTTATTATTAAATCATGTGCTACATTTGGGTGTTGAACAGATGAATATGTCTAGAGACCATCCTTATCAGAATCTATTGGGCTTCTTGTTCAGATGCTACTATGTTTTTTATTGTGAATTAATACAATCTCTGACCCCTACCTTTGTGTTTTTTTTAAATCAAGCAATACTGAATGCTAGTACTACAATTTCTTAAAAATCAGTCCTAGATATTAGATTAATACAAATTTTCCTTCTTGAAAGTGTTCTAAAAACTTCACTGGATACAAGCTAGAGGACAGCAACCTTGGACCAGGAGGACTGGGGTTTCTAGCCCTACAGGTGTTCATTGTATCCTTGGGCAAGCCAATTAATCCTCCAATGCCTCAAGTACAAAAATATACATTGTGAGCCCTTTGGGGACAAGGGAAATATATATAGAGAGATGGTATCTGAATGTACACTGTTTTGACTTATAGAAAAGCGGTATATAAGCCTAGCTAAATAAATAAATTATCACAACAGCAAGTTTCAGGTTTGGTTGTGTCTATGAGGCTCTTATTTGGGAAAATAGTCAGGCCTTCCAATGGTCCTAACTTTGGGGTATGTTTTCTAAAAGGAAGTAAGAGAGCAAGTGTGCCGTTAATGAGTGTTATCGGCACCTGTGAGCAGTTAGCACCGCAGAAAGCACTAATAATGCTGCATTAACGATTGTTAGAGGGGCCTACAGCATTAATAGAAAAGTAGATGGAGAGTGGGCATTAATGGGGCGGAGAGTGGGTGGTGAAATCATGTGCTCCGAAACTGCCGGGTTGCTCAATCACGCATTAGAGGCCTCAAAACTGGGAACCCTAACGCCATCTGAAACCTCGTGGAAAGGAGTATTTTTGAGGGGAGAGTTCCTATTTCATTGCCTGCAATGTTCTACACACACAGAGGAACCCAAGAAAGTGATAGTAGTGCTCCATTAGCAGAAACAGCAAAATGCCTGATTATGAAAGGGCACAATATTGATGGTCAAATGTAGCAAAGGAGGTGTCATGTGGGTGATGCAGTGGGGCTGTCTGGTTCGCCAGGCTGACCAGGCCGCTGCTTGGGGTGCACATATGTGATGTCCATCATGATCACACAGTGACAATGGTAGCATACAGACATGCTGCAGCTGGTGAAAAGAAGCCGTGGCACCCCCACTGCCACCATGTTGTTGCTGCAGGCAAAAGCATTGTCATGGTCTTGTGTGTCCAGTGCAACATTGCATTTGCCACTGTCAGTGGGATGGCCAGCATGTCAGCAGCAGGGACAGCAGAGTACATGGTGATCTCTCCCCACTGAGGTCCAAAGTAGCAGCATGCCTACATCTCCTTGTAGACAGAGGCAGGAGTGCCAAGGTGTGCCTAGCCACACGTGTGCAACATCAAGGATGCTGCCTGCAGCACTGAAGCAATGGGTGTGTCAGAATAGCAGGGAAGGAGAGATCAGCTGTCATGCTGTCCACCCCTAGCATTGGACCATGGCACCCAGCTACTTATCTGAGTGGATGAGATGGGCCTGGGATCAGGATGCCCCCACCTGCACATATTGAGTGGATATGTGTATGTGGGTGGAAAAAATGCCATTGAGGCAGGAATATTATGCAATAGGATAACAGGCCATATCAGAGGAAAAATACCTAGCCAGCCCCTTCACCTGTTAGATGACAACCATAGGCTATGTTTGAACTGGTGACCCATCCATAAGTAAGAAAACAATCAGTAGCAATCATTTGAGACATATGTGAATCCACATCAGCTATGTTGGTCTGCAAGGTGTGAAGTTATGCCATGACTGCCCTACAAGCACACTCGGTATTGGAGACCTTAGCCATTCTGCTAGTACCCTATGTGTGTGTTCCTGTATCATGGCCTGCCCCTTTGAATTGACAGATCCCATATATAAGAAATGAATGTTAGTTGTACCAGCAGTGTAGCAAAGCAGTGCAACATACAGACCTAAGAAGATATACCTCTCTCACACCCGCCAAACTCACCTTGGCAGACAAGTATGGCACAGAGTCTGCAGAGATCTAAGCAGACCTAGGCATACCCCTACTCATGCCTGCATGCACCCTGACCATGACCACATCTAAACCCATACATTACAAAGCCCCTTGTGGCTCCACATCTGGAGCCAGTGTGTTTTTAAGAGGAGGTTGCAGGTTCAAGACTTGCCTGTGGACCAGATGTTGGTGTGTTAACTTTACCCAACATTGCAGGGACTGCATAAGCATTTGCAATCTACAACAATTCATCCATAAAGAGTCCACACACTCTGACAAGCTGTGCCAGACATTGCTGGATAGCAGGGCAGGCTGACAGCAAAGGCACACTGAGCAGGCCTTGACAATGCTTGAGAAGCTAAGGCACCCTAATGTGTAGACAGAAATGACAACCAGCACCACTTTTTCTCAGAGGAGTCATGTGTGTCTCCAGAGTATTGTGAGCCTTAGCATTGCACTGTGTCAGAATGTGTTATATCAGAGGGCCTCCATGACAGCCACACTGATTCGCCAAGGACACCTTGTGTGACAATCACAAGGATGGTGTTAGAGTACAAAAAGGCAGAGTGTGATGGGGTATGTGCCAGCAGCAACAGTTACAACATCCAACCCCATGTCCACCTTGACATGCTTCCATGTACTCTTGGGGGGTGGGGGGTGGCGCAATACTCCTACAGCATGGGAGAGTGCATGTGCTGCACTGCTCAATCTTGCAGTGTCCATGGCTAGGGACATGCCATTTTGTGGGAGTGGGAGCATGGCAATATGTTCAATTCTCACTGCCAAAAGCTGAGTGGGAGGACACTGAATGGGGTATGTGACGGACATATGCCACTGTGGGCCAGTGTGTACTCACTGCCTGTCTCTGGCCTACTTTTCACTGTGCCTCACATTGCATTTGTAGTTCCTACATTCAGAATGAAAGGGTACATAATAAGTGGCAGAGGATTGTGGGTACTGCATGAAACATAACGGTTTGCACAGGATGTTTAGGTGTCTGATGCAGGGCTCAACGGCTGGAGTCATCATAGTATCGGTTTGCCACGGCCATGGCCTGGGTGTGCAGATCATTTTATGCTGAGAGACTACTCTCACTCTGACTGCACTGTGACCATGTCACGGCTAGGTAGCCACATTATGCTGTATAATATCAAGTTGCCATGATATGAGTGCTAGTTTTTTTTCTTGGCAGTGCAATCATTGCACAGGTTGTACGGTGTCTATGCTGTTTGTACCAAGCTAGGGTATACATGGTTACTCTGTGCATATGCAGTGTGTGGTGACTATCAGACTGGGAACCGTTGTTATGTGAATGAGTAACCCAGCTCAGTGATGAACCCTAAAGTTACTGCTTAGGTTAGAAATTGGTTGAGTGGGAGGCGACAAAGGGTACAGGTAAATGGAGTTCACTCTGAAGAGAAGGAGGTTACCAGTGGTGTGCCCCAGGGATCTTTCCTTGGTCCGATTCTTTTTAACATCTTTGTTAGTGATATTGTGGAAGGGCTGTCGAGTAAGGTTTGCCTCTTTGCGGATGATACCAAAATCTGCAATAAAGTAGACACCCAGGAAGGTGTAACATGAGGAGGGATCTAACTAAGCCTAAAGAATGGTTGAGAATTTGGCAGCTGAGATTTAGGGGTATGTTTACTAAAGCGCACTAATGTTACCGGCGTTAAGTGCAGCGGTAATGTTAGCAACACCATATAAGGAAGTGGGCGTACCGGCGTTAAGGTAGCAATGGCTGTTTAATGCGCGTTAAAAGGGCACACGTTAATGGGACATTGCATGACAAAGCACATTACAAGCTGACAAGGTGCTTCATAAGGCGCCTTATAGGGTGCCTTATAGTGCACCCTTTAAGGTGCCTTGTAAAGCACCTTATGAGGCATCTTAGGTTAAGGCACCCAGAAGGCACCCTAGGTTAAGGCACCTTATAAGGCACTCTATAAGGCACCTTAGATTAAGGCACCCTATAAGGTGCCCTAGGTTAAGGTGCACCAAGGATGTAAGGTGCCCCAAGTTGACAAGAATGAAATATAAGGCCTAAAGTCAGATGTTACCCTAACACTGCACAGAGCACCAAGGAAAGGCAATGGACAAGTGATGGAAGGAAGGAGAGGTGAGAGCTGATGGACCTGCCAAATCTGCATGCAGCCTTTGTGGCAGCCGGTGAAGTGGACAAACATATCGGAGGCAGCTATACCGATGCACAGGGTGCTGGCAATGTAAAGTGTTTCAATGACAGTAGGTGGCAGAGGATGGGAATACGTGTCCACCAGTGGAGGTAGAGGTGGCAATGATAGGAGGACAGAGGAGTAGTAGTGCCATGCAGAGCAGATACAGGAGAGGCAAGCATGAAGAGATGCAATGCAGGAAAGGGTACCAGTGCAGGACATGGGGTAGCAGCCTGCACATGAAGAGAAGATACTACACAGCTGACAGACACAGATAGATGGACAGAAGGATGGTTGGCAACTGTGATGAGGGTATTATGTGCTGGCGGCACAGATCTGCAGAGATATGACTGTTACAGGAATGACAAATAGTTGTGTAGGACAGGTATAAAAAAAGGGGAACAAAGAGGAATTGAATCCATGACTACTGGCCAGAAAGTCAGTGCACAAACCAGTAGGCTACACCTCCATGGTGATTTCTATCACAATGGCTGCATACAAGAACACTGCAGGGCACCACATAAAATGCCTGATGTGTTCCAGGATAGGGCAACCCCAACAGTATCCATGATGCAACACACATGTATAACAGCCATCTACAGCTCATATCACAGTCTGTAATTGGGACGAGAGCCACATATAAACACATGCACACACATGACATGTTATACAGTGGAAACAGCATGCAAAAGAACAAAGAACCTAAACAGAAAGGGTGTCAGGGGCCGGGCGAGGGGATAGAAGTGTGGATGATCTGTGGACCAGGGCAAAATGGGGAACAGAACAAAAAAGAAGCACATGAGAATTGAACCTCCACACCAACGTGGCCCAGAAAAACTCAACAACAGCAATACCAATCCCCCAAACCAACTGCTTACATGGGCAGTACAAAGAAATAGCCATATGTAACAGCTAATATGCAAAACATAGGCTGCATAGAGGGCACACTGTGCTGCACAGTGAAGAGATGGAAGGGTGTGCGGAGAGGTGACGAAGATGCAGTCATTGCATGGTCAGGTTAGCAGAAGACAAGAAAAGAAAGGGAAAGGAACATGTGGGAATCAAACCTGCAACCTATGGTGTTCCAATGCAGGTCTGTAACCACTCAAACAACCACATCAAGCACAATTCAAATATGTTCCTTCAAAGGGAATGTGTGTATGGAAACCCGTAGTACCCTGTGAGGTGGCAGACGGCTGGCACATGGACAGCTGACACCATACAAGAATATGAGCACAGGTGGGCCATGTACATCAGCAGTAAGTCATGAAATACGTTTGTCAGTGTGGTCAAGCAGCAGCAGAGACAAATGTGCATCCAACATGACACACATAATTCACTGGCCCATCTACAGATGATGAGCAGGACAGATTATGTGCTTGAACTGCATGGTATGTACTGTACAGTATCCCCCCCCCCCCCCCCATACAGCCTCACACTCCAAATGCCATAGTCACATATGCATGCATGATGAGGCAGTGCATGATGAGTACCCAATACACATCAGTCATGAATTGTCCCCAAAAACATATCTGCCTGGCAATACAGGACACACAAACCTGAGAAAGCATACATAGCAAAATGTCAGCAAGTGTACAGACAGATATATATATATATATATATATATATATATATATATATATATATAACAGCTGTCAGATACTGCTTTATTATACCAATCAAAGTGACACAAATGGGACCAAAAACATTGCTAAAATGCAAAATGAGGGCATGGTAACAGGTACAAGAGGCACATGTTCCCAGAGAATAAATAAAGCAGAACCTCACAGATATGCAAAGATAGCACTATGCAGAAGGTCTGCTGCAATGAGTGCTGTGGATACAGGATCCTCACACATATGTCATGGCACATGGAATGCAAAAATGAATGAAGAAAACAGACACTCACACTGCCACACTGCAAAGTTACTGGTGCAATGTGAGTGGCGGAATGTCAAGGGATAAATAGGAGTGTGCAGACATGCAATGATTTGTTTGTAAATCAATGTAGAGCGGCACATCTGTACAGTAACCAAACACAATAACATGTACATAGAGGTAAAAAGAAAGGTAAAAAAACGGGGCAGTAACCCACACATAATCCACACCACCACATGCACTGGTGTACCAACATATTCAGTCACATGCACATGCACTGTGTACATTGAACCATGACACAGTGCTGCCCCAGATGCACTGTAACACCCCAGGTGAGGGCAAACAGCAATCCAAGATGTTGGCATACATCAAAGTGTGGTGGCAAATAACATGCCATGTCCAAGTGCAGGGTAGCCAGACAAATAGAAGAGGACCTACACAATGTACCCCCTGTGCTACATGCATGCTGTATGCTCCTGTTGATCCAAACAGATGAGGATATCCTGCAGAGAAGGTTACACACATGGGCTACACACAAACACAATGTCAGATGGAAGTACAACATACAGCGAGTATGTGAGTCCCTTCTGCACACGTAGGGACCAGTACACAGTCTACACAGTTCAAATGGTGTCTGCAACCCTACATGGTCCATTAAGACTGTCCGTGAATCCCTGGGCATGCATAGTCAAGTGTGACATCTTAATGTGCCACAGTATTGCAAAGGTGATGTGTGTCTCCTGTGATGAACACACCACCCAGCCAGAGCACAGCAGCAATGGTGTGCTGGTCATCCCTGTTATGCTCAACGTAGCAGTCCAACAATAATGTCCATCAGAGGCATGTGTCCCACTTGCATAGGTCAAGCATCCTATGGCACCATCTCTCAGGGATCGTTGCATGGTGTTACTGTTTCCTCCAACAGTAGGTGATGGTAACTGCAGATGCAGTATAGTAGATGTGCTGTGTGTGTGTCCTCTGCCCTGTGTTAAAAGGAGGAGAAACATGTTCATGGTATGCTGCACACAACATCAGGGCACATTGCAGGGAGTGAAACATCAATATGTACATAATTAAACATCAGACATACAAACATTACATGATCACAACACAGAACACAGTGAATGTTGGGGACATTCAGAAATGGCACCACAGGTGAGGGAGTCATGTCCATGCCCATGTCACACAGGCAGCTCAGAGGTCCACCTCATGTCCATCAGCATTGGTGCACAGAGACCCCACAGAAAAGCTCCACAAAGCAAACAGCAAAACACAAACATGTAAAGGTTGATGTTAATCACAAAAGATCCAAGGTGCAACCTACCGTGTGTGTGCAGCAAGTGTCTGCTAGGGACTGTTTGAGGCAGGCAAAGGCCACAAGGTGTCATAGTAAAGGCAGAAGATGTCATTAAAATGTGTTGAATCACCATGTCCCCATGTCCATACATCATTGCCACATGGCCAAAGTATGGCGGCATCTGTGAAACCCGAAATGCTGATGCGCAGTGGTCTGTCAGCACACATGAGATAGGTCAGTCCACAACACAGAACACATGCACACAATTTTCACAAGGTCAACAGCAGTAAGATAGAGATAGCACAGTCACCACCACTCCACAGGTGTACAGACACATCCCAGCACATGATAATGCAAAATGGCTGCACAGTGTATCGTTACACAGACATGCCAAAAAACATACACACACAGTATGACAAGGTGAGCATGCCACCAGTAGCATATGGCCTGTCTGTGCACAATTGGAGATCAGTGGAGATAAACGGTCAGTCCATGCTATGATACACTGATGTTGTCTGATGCCACAAAGGCAGGGAAGGGTGTACATGCCGCCCACCACCACAACACCTAGGACCTATAGACACACACAGCTTGGTTGGATGTGTCCCAAATACAGTGTTGGAAAACATGAGCTGGTCAGGAACACATGTGCATATGTGTGCCAATATGAACATATGGGGTATGGGGGTGCATGTCAAAAAGGTGTACAACAACATATATGCAGTGGACAGATAACCTCAGACATGTGCTATGCTGCACTGTCCCCACAGAACAGTTACCTGGATGTTTACCTACCCCAGTCTCCTGCATGTTGAATGATGTACACACAGTTTCCACTGCACCACAGCACCAGGCAGGTCCAAAAGCATATTCTGGGGAGTCAGAAACACAAGTGCAACATACATATGTCATGATGGAGCTGTGCAACACACACAGCAGCATGTACATGTATACCCATATGCATTTCCCCACATATGCAGTACTTACATGAGAAGAGCTCTGCAATCAGCTGTTGCCTGATTGCTGTGCCCTCACATGTGTCACCACAGGCAAGTACAGGATGGCACATAGGATCATCTTCAAGATATGGATTAATTTTGACTGGGATATTGTGCCTGAGGGCAATGTTGTGCAGGATGCAACAGGCCAGAATGATCTGTGCCACAGTCATGGGTCATTATTGTAAGGTCCCGCCGGTCCTATCCAGACACCTGAAGTGACTCTTCAAAATGCCAAAGGTGCTCTCGATGACTGAACGCCTGGAGGCATGGGACTCATTGTGCCTCATCTCTGCACATGTCAATGGTAGATGCACAGGGGTCAGCAAACAAGCACGACACCCATATACAGCATCACCTGCAAAAAGAAATGTGGAGAGGTCAATCAGGAGCTGTTGTCCACACACATGCACACAAGCCTGTAAGTGCAAACCAACAACATCTAAAAGACTGACATAAACATATGACGACACATGATGGCACACATCAGCTATGCGCCAGCATCTGGAGGTGTGAGACACAGAACACAGGGGAAGGGGAAGGAGGGCAATACACATCATCTGTAACCACACCAAACACATGACCAAACACCTGTATCCGAAAGGTAGTAGCGACAGTTGTGAACACATCAGGCAGACACATGTCAATGCACCCTGGGCAAAGGCAGAGATGCACACTTGTGCAAGCATGTGACTGTCATGATACTGTCCATGCACAGCAGGTGTTACAGGAACATGTACCTGAGGATGCCAGACAGGATGGCAGAGACAACAATACACTGTTGATAGACATGAAGCATACATGTGTGTTGTAACGTGTCAACACAAATAAGACAATGTAAAATGCCTGAAATGGTCAAAGGTGAATGTGCTCCCAACACACAGTACTGCAGGAAAAAAGATCTGCCAGCAAATCCAACCCCCCTCCACTTTATCACACACACACACACACACACACACACACACACACACACACACACACACACACACACACATGATACACACACACACAACTAGGGACACACCACAAAGACAGACATGTGTGCATACGGTTACTCAGAGGGACACCATGTGCATGTCCGAGATGAGAAATACGCACCCAGTGGAGCACAGTCCTCATATCATCTGCCCTTTAATTGTTTGAATACTGTCGAGTGATACAGGATATAGGAGTCATGGGTGGACCCTGCAAACCTATTCAGAATATGCATATTTGCATCACATACAACCTACACATTCAGGGAATGGTAGTGTTTGCAGTTGCGGAACACTGCCTCCCTGTCTCTGGGCAGGACCAGGGCCACATGTGTGCAAATCAATAGCTCGCATCACGTGTGGTATCCCTGGAACCTGTTCAAAGGCCTGGTTCAGGGTCCCCCACTGTTGCCTATTGTTAGGAATTGCAATGTAATTCCTCACCCGGCTGACCATGGCCCACAGTACCTGGTGGAGATAGTGTGAGAAGGTGGGCTAGCTCATCCTACCCACTGTGGCCACAGATGACTGGAAACAGTCAGAGGCAAAGAAATATAGGGCACCCAGGAGCTTGACCAAACCCAGTATGGCATGTGACCTGCCAGTCAGGGTCTTGAGGTCAGGTCTTATATCCTCAAAGAGCTCACTAATAGCCCCTGTGCTCAGACGGTAGAGGGAGATGACCTGGTCCTCACGCATGTCCTGGAGCTGGGACCTGGATCTGTAGAGGTGAGGCTTGTGAGGGTGTGCCTCGGACTGCCTCCTGCACCGTGCTGGCACAGCCCCAGCCTGTGGAGCCCTCACAGTTGCAGGTCTGTGTTGCAGCGGGACTGCACCCATGCCCTGTGCCACGGCCCTATGGACACCATCTCCCTCTTCAGGCAACCGCAGCTCCACCTCACCCTCCAACACCTGGAAGCACACATAGCAATGACAAAGTCAGCCATCATGGACAGCAGATAGAGCAGAGACAGAAGCTTAATATGGTGTGGGGTGTGGCAAACAATCAGAAGAAACACAACACACCTGTACGAAGCGTTCCGCACACAGTGTGCATATCACAGGCAATGTATGTGTAGCACGTGATGCTGTATGCATTGTGTATGCGCACAGCATGTCTTTGCACATGTTGCGCATGCACGCAGCATGTATGTGCATGCATTGCATATGCACATGCCACATTTGTATGCGCCGTACATGGAACCGCATGTTGCACATTCACTGTGTGTATTCCTTCGTGCAGCATGCGCTACGCGTGGTTCTGTGCATGACATGCATGAATGTGACTTACATGGCTCTGCGTGTGTTGCGCATGCGTATGCCACATCTATACGTGGCCTGTGGTGTGTATGCACAATGCGCGCAGCACCATGTGCAGAACCACACATATCGCATGCACACGCCACACACAGGAAAGCGCAAAGCGGATGCACAATGTGCAGCTCCATGCATGGCACATACAAATGTGGCATGCACAGACATGTTGCGTGCATGCGCAAAGCATGTGAAGACATCTCACATGCATGTGTAGCACCACACGCAGCACTGCACATGTGCAATGCATACAAGGCCACACCTGCAAATGCATACATAGTCTAACGCATGCGCTGCAGGCTGAGGGTGTAGAGTAGGTAAGGTAGGTGTAGGAGTACGAGAGATGCGTGACAGGTATGGAGATGACAGTAAGAGCAGGGATATGCAGCGAGTGGAGACATCAGGAGGGGAGGTTGGGGGAACACCTGTCCAGTAGTCCCCAGAGGCGGCAAGGATGCATGAGCCAGAGGTGGAGGTGGCAGGGCCAATGGGTGGGTCCCGGCCCATGCAGGAGCAGCCTGAGAGGCCACCGGGTATGAAGCAAAGGCGGAAGCTGGTGCACGTGGAGGAAAGGAAAAGGGCCCTTAGATTCAGCCAGCAGGAGAATGACATCCTGCTGGCCAGTGTTCTCAAAAACTACGAGGTCCTATATGGACATCTCAGCTCAAGAATGCCACAAAGCACAAGGACCCTGGTGTAGGAGGAGGTCTAGGAAGCTGTGGCCGAGGCCAGGGACCCACACAGGGACCTGGACAGCCTCCGCAAAAGATTCAATGACATCAAGCATGGGGTCTGTGCTCACATGATGGCAGAGAGACGGCTTGCTATGGGCACTGGTGGGGGGGGACACCCATTGGGCCAGACCTGACACCCCTGGAGCAGCAGCTGGCAGAACATCTCGGCCCAGTGTACCTGTACAGACTGTCCCCAATGCTGGACACAGCCCATCCACTGGCAGGTAGGTCTGAGATATGCATTCCACATACAGCTAACAACCCAGCACATGCATGGGCAGTCTCAGGGGTGTGTGGGGCCATGTCCTGAGATCAAGTGTGGGCCAACAGAGCTACAGGAGGCCATGGATACATCAACAGTTGCCCAATGGGTATGCCGTAAGGGATGGACAGGTACCTGCGGGTGGGTCCCCAACCATTCATAGTAAGGGACATAGTATAGCAATGTCCGTCCCAAGATAGGCAGTGTGGAACCTGTGTCATCTGGGGAAACCACTAGGTATAGAGGACATTGATAACTAATGGAAACAGGTTACTGGGCCTGAAGGACGACTGTCTGGCCCAGTGAGGGATATGTGATGTTCCAATGTCTGTTCCCATGTAATGTTACCATACACCAATCGATGTCAAACATGTGACCCTTTCACCCCACGCCATCACCACCAGCATACGTGACTCCCCAGTCAGCCAGTCAAAGTGTACCCCACCATCCGCAGACCACCCCAAAACACCCAATACTGGCCCACTGTAGACCCCACCCCCACACCATGTCAAATCCCCATCACCATCCTAGATGTATCCACCCCCAAATGCAGATACCCCAATTCCAACACCACCCAGGGTCGGCTCCCAAACAGCTACCGCAGTGGCACATACCCAGTCCCAGGACCCTCTCCCATACTGCAACCTCATGCAAAGCAACACCCCCCACACCCCCAGACGAGGGCTGCAGCTAGCCAACAGGGAGCTGGTGAGGGCCCTGATCCCCCCAACAGCTGCCACAGGGGCAGGTGAAGACGCCCCCCACTGCTGCAGCTCTTCAAGGGAGTTGGGCTATCCACGGACCCCTGTGAGTCCGTTCGCCCTGCGTATAAGCAGATAAGAACATTGTCTGTGCCTGGACACATGAAATTCACTGCCCTGTGCAGAGAACAATCCTGCCAGAAGGACGTAACAGCCCAGAACACATGGATATGCTGGGACCACCAATAAAAGATGAATGGTGAGTACACCTCCACACACGTATCCGCAGACACATGACAGTGCGCAGAATACTGCCAAACAGACACCCGTGTCACACTGCAAACATACCTGGTGTGATGGCCCCCAGTATAGCCATATCAGAGGGATAGGTACAGCAAACACTGGATGACCTATCTGACCCACTACCATGGCCACCAAAGGTCGGTCGGCAGCGGCCGTACAGGGAAGGATCACATCCCCATGTACCTCCCACACACATTGCCCCCCCATATCTGCTACCACATCCCCCCCAAATGTACACTGCTGGATAAATGTCCATCAACTCCCCACAGCAGTGACCAATGCGTTAGTCCCCACACCCATCAGGCCGAAATGCACACCTGCACCAACACCTACCCATGTAGTCATACACCCTCCATTGCACACATGTCACTCACGCACACTATGACTGGCTTCAATCACAATGCAGGATCCCACCCAGCCCCCCTGGATACATGTATCTCTGTGCCAAATCCCCAGGATCTCCTCAAATGGCACACCTATCACTGCTCACAGTAGGCGTGTCACTCGCAACCCCGTCCCCACAAACATACCTGACAATGTGGTGCATCCCCACCTGTGCCAACATGTGGTGCTCCTCCCCTTGCCTGGTACATCCCATTGGACAGTCATGTGTTGACCACATTGCAACCACAATGAAATTGGTTACAGGCAGTACACACATTGCTGTAGGTAATGATGTAACATAGAGCTAGACATATGTGTTCAGGACAACCACATATATACTGTGTACCATGTTCCCCCCCCTCCCCCGGTGACATCCAGGCCATGGAGGTGGAGGATATGGAGGATGGTGCAGAGACAGGGGCAGGAGACCTGGCCAAAGTGGCAGATGGTTAGGTTGCTGCCAGCGCCAATGTGGAGGCACCAGGGGGTGATGTGGCACAGGAGATGGAGGGGGCACCTCGCATCGGGGGGCAGCAGCAGCAGCAGAGTGGCCGGGGAGGGTCCAGAGATGGTGGGGCCGGAGTCCATACTGTCAGCACGGAGGCCAGAAGGAACAGCACCCACTGCCATGGAGGAGGTACTGCAGGAGCTGTGTGGCCATAACGTCTTGGTACATGTCAGTACCAATGACATAGGAAAATGTGGTAGGGAGGTTCTGGAGGCTACATTTAGGCTTTTAGGTAGGAAGTTGAAATCCAGAACTTCCAGGGTAGCGTTCTCTGAAATGCTTCCCGTTCCACATGCAGGACCTAAAAGGTAGGTAGAGCTCCGGAGTCTCAATGCGTGGATGAGACAATGGTGCAGAGATGAGGGGTTTGGATTTGTTAGGAACTGGGGAACATTCTGGGGAAAGCAGGGGCTCTTCTGAAGGAATGGGATTCACCTTAACCGAGATGGAACCAGGATGCTGGCATTAACCTTTACAAAGGAGATAGAGCAGCTTTTAAGCTAGATAATAGGGGAAAGCTGACAGTCGCCCAAGAGCAGATGGTTTGGAAGAATGTATCCTTGAAGGATACTACCAAAAGCAGAGAGGTTCCAAAAAAGAGTAAAGTAGCCCAAATGCCCTTGAGTATGGAGCAGAGAGAGCTTAAAGATCCCAAATTACCCATGTCTACCAATAGCCAAATTAATATGAATAAAATACAGTCTCTAAAATGCTTGTATGCAAATGCTAGAAGTCTAAAAAATAAGATGGGAGAGTTAGAATATATAGCATTAAATGAGAGGTTAGATATGATTGGAATATCAGAGACATGGTGGAAGGAGGACAACCAGTGGGACACTGTGCTACCTGCATACAAACTATATCATAATGATAGAGCTGATCAAATTGGTGGAGGGATTGCGCTCTATGTTAGAGAGGGCATTGCGTCATATAGGATTAAAGTTTTGCAGGAAAAAAAATTTGCTGTAGAATCTCTATGGATTGAAATTTATGTAAAAATGGGAAGGTGATGGCAGTGGGGGTGTACTATCGACCGCCTGGCCAGAATGAACAAATGGATGATGAAATGCTCAAAGAAATCAAGAAAGCTAACAAATGTTACAGCACAGTAATAATAATGGGTGATTTCAATTACCCCGGTATCGACTGGGTCAGTGTCACGTCAGGACATGCTAGGGAGATAAAGTTCCTAGATGAAATAAATGACTGCTTCTTGGAGCAGCTGGTTCATAAACCAACCAGAGGGGAAGCCATATTAGACCTAGTCCTTAGTGGAACACCAGATCTAGTGCAAGAGATAAGAGTGCTGGGGCCACTTGGCAATAGTGATCATAGCATGATCGCCTTTGATATATTTAGTGGAGGAGGGATAGTAAGGAAATCCACAGTACTACCTTTTAACTTTTGAAAGGGAGACTAAGATAAAATGAGGAAAATAGTTAAGAAAAAATTAAAAGGAGCAGTTGCAAAGGTTAAAGACTTACATCAAGCTTGGGTGTTGTTGAAAAATACTATCTTGGAAGCCCAGACCAGCTGTATTCCATGCTTTAAGAAAAGTGGAAGGAAGTCCAAAAAAATGCCAGCATGCTTTAAAGGTGAGGTCAGAGAGGCTGTTGTTGCCAAAAAAGCATCTTTCAGTAAATGGAAAAAAGAGCCAAACGGCAAAACCTGGAAATAGCACAAGCACTGGCAAGTCAAATGCAAGGCATTAATAAAGCAGGCAAAGGGAGAATTTGAGAAGAAGCTTGCTGCAGAAACAAAAACGCAAAATAAAGATTTTTTCAAGTACATTCGTAGCAAAAAACCTGTGAGAGAGTCAGTTGGTTCATTAGATGATAGAGGTGTTAAAGGGGCAATAAGAGGCGACAAGGCGATAGCGGAGGGACTGAATGAATTCTTTGCTTCGGTCTTTACTGAGGAAGATGTAGGGATGTTACGCATGACTGAAGTGGTATTTAAAGGTGTGGAAGAACTGAAGGAAATATTTATACATCGGGAAGATGTATTACAACTATTAGATAAACTGAAGAGTTGCAAATCACCTGGGCTGGATGGTATACATCCAAGGGTGTTGAAAGAACTGAAATATGAGATTGAAGACCTGCTATTAGTAATCTGTGAAGTATCATTAAAATCATCTCTAATTCCTGAAGATTGGAGGATCGCCAATGTAACACCAATTTTTAAAAAGGGTTCCAGGGGTGATCCGGAAAACTACAGACCAGTGAGCCTCACGTCAGTACCAGGAAAAATGGTAGAAACCATCATAAAGAATAAAATAACTCAGCATGTAGATAGTCATGGCCTAATGGGAGACAGCCAACATGGCTTTAGACAAGGAAGATCTTGTCTTACTAATCTGTTATGTTTTTTTAAAGTGTGAATAAACAGGTGGAAAAAGGTGAGTCGGTTGATATAGTGTATCTGGACTTTCAGAAAGCCTTTGACAAGTCCCTCATCAGAGACTTTTGGCAAAACTAAAGAGTCATGGGATAGGAGGCAGTGTACTACTGTGGATCAAGAACTGGTTATAAGATAGAAAGCAGAGGGTTGGTCTAAATGGCCAATTTTCCCAATGGAGAAAGGTGAATAGTGGTGTACCCCAGGGATCAGTGCTGGGTCCACTGCTTTTTGAAATATTCATAAATGACCTGGAAAGTGGAATAACGAGTGAGGTTATCAAATTTGCAGATGATACAAAACTATTTAAAGTTGTTAAAACCCTAGAGGATTGTGGAAAATTGCAAGAGGATCTTGATAAATTGGAAGACTGGGCATCAAAATGGCAGATGAAATTTAATGTGTACAAGTGCAAAGTTATGCACCTAGGGAAGAACAACCCAAACTATGGTTACACGATGCAAGGTTCTACATTAGGAACCACCACCCAGGAAAAAGATTTAGGCGTCATTGTGGATAACATGTTAAAACCCTCTGCCCAGTGTGCAGCAGCAGCCAAGAGAGCAAATAGAATGCTAGGTATCATAAGGAAAGGAATGGAAAATAAAACAAAAGATATTATAATGCCTCTATATTGTTCCATGGTGAGACCGCACCTTGAATATTGTGTGCAATTCTGGTCGCCGTATCTTAAAAAGGATATAGCGTTATTAGAAAAGGTTCAGAGAAGAGCCACCAAAATGCTAAATGGGATGGAAGGATACTCCTATGAATAAAGGCTAAAAAGGTTAGGGCTCTTTAACCTGGAAAAGAGATGGCTGAGGGCAGATATGATAGAAGTCTATAAATTAATGAACGGAGTGGAACGGGTAAACGTAGATCGATGTTTACATTATCAGAATATAGAAAGACTAGGGGACATGCAATGAAGCTACAGGGTAAACTATTTAAGACTAATAAAAGAAAATATTTTTTCATTCAACGTGTAATCAAACTCTTGAATTTGTTACCGGAGGATGTAGTAAAGGCTGTTAGTGTAGCTGGGTTTAAAAAAGGTTTGGACAATTTCCTGGAGGACAGGTCCATAAACCATTATTAGAAGGGACCCAGGATATCAATGCTTGACCCAGTACAAGCATTGCGGAACCTGTGTCTTTTGGGGAAACTGCTAGGTACATATGACCTAGATTGGCCACTGTTGGAAACAGTATATTGGGCTTGATGGACCTTGGTCTGACCCAGTATGACATATCTTATGTTCTTATGTTCTTATGCCTCATCATGTGCTGATGCTGAAGGTGGGTGACTGCCCGGATGGTTGCATGTGGCGGTGTGGCACCCCACACCCCCCTTCAGTGCCTGCTTTGGGAGCCATGAAGGGGGAGCTCCCTGCTCGCAGCTCTGTTAAGGCCGCCGGGGCTGATGGGAAACAGGAAATGTCTGTTTCCCATCAGCACCGGTGGGCTTAACAGAGCTGCAAGAGAGAAACACTGTCTTCATGGCTCTGAATGCCCATGCCGATGGGAGTGATTCAGGGGGCTCTGCCGGGGGGCCCCACGGGACACTGATTCTGCTGCAGCCACAGCGGCAGTGGCAGAAGCAGCCAGTTGGTTTGCTTATTATTTGTTTTCCCCAGGCTGTTGGGCAGTATGTTGTTTGGGTTGGGACCGCTGAAATGCAGGGCCCTGTGCAAGCAACATTCCTGCTCAATGGATGGGCCGGTGTGCTACCGACATACGGATTCCCCATCATATGTAGCGGACCCCCTATGTAGTCCGCTAGGACACCTGTTGCATGCGTCATGGTGGGGGGTATAACAGATGTCTCACAGGTCACACCGTGTCTCACGCACAGGCACTCACCAGGTGCTGGTGGCCATATGTGAGGAGCTAAATGGCCGATGTGAGGAGCTACATGGCCAACGTGATGAGCTACATGGACAATGGGAGGAGAGGCAGACCCACATGCAGGTGATGCTCGGTCTCCACCAGGACGTGCAGGGCCTACATTACGAGATCGGCCGGCTGTGTGGGACAGCCGAGGCAATGGTGTCCAGGATCGGTCGGTTGGCTGATGCACTCTAGGTCATGGCTGGTCGTGAGCAGCTGCCAGCAGCAGCGGGAGCAGCAGCAGCACCAGCGCCAAGGGATGGGAGTGGCCATGTTTGGCACAGCCTTGGGCGGGCACACAGGTTGTGAGTGTGGAGAACCAGGTCACTATGTCTCCAGCAATAAAGGCTATTCACTTGTTGGAACCTGTGCGCACATGTCCAGTGTTTGTGTCTGTGCTCCCATGGTTACCCTGTCCCCCATGTGGTCATCCTGGTCACATATGCCTTGCCATGGCATGTTGACTCATTGGCATGCCATCCCCTGTCCCCATCCCATGTTCCAGGGGGGTGTTGGGGTCTACACTGCCACCATTCAGCTCAGATAGGTTCTGCCATGCCACCTATGCCATGCAACATGCCATGTGTGTACTGCTGGCACATCCAAGCCACCATGCATGTGGCCATTGTCTGATGGACAGCGCAGCACATGGTTACATCCTGGTGGCTCCACGGGATACATATGCCTGTGCACATGCCCATCCCCCACACCTGATGTGGGGCCCAATACATGTATGTGACATATATGTATACCACACATACACAATGGGACATGCTCAAACGTGTCACGCTCACTGCAATGGCATGTCTGGGAAGGACACATATGACCATTGCAATGTGTAGCCAGAATATAAACCTTATTTATTGCAACATAGGTATGCCAAGTATAATTGCCCCCATGTGGTGGCAGGGTGTGGGAGCCTGCACACCCTGCCCAGGCCTAGTGGCGGCCCCAGGTCCCAGGAAAGCACAGGGAAGGGGTGCCATGTGGCACTGTGGTGCTCACACCTCCTAGGGGCCATCATGACCAGATGGCTGGGGAGCTGCACTTCCCTTGATGATCTCACGCAGCATGCGCAGCTCCTCAGCCACCCGTGACATGGTGCCTGCCACCTACTCCATGTTGTGGGTCTGTTCCCACTAAGCCTGCAGCACACCACACATTGCCAAAGACAGGCGGCACACGCACATGCCACCATACAGACACCATGTGCCCGGTGTCTGTGTGGTGGCAACTGCAGACCTCATGTCTGTAGCAATGTATGCTGTTCCCGCGCCCAGGCAGACAACATCGCCGTAAACATGGGGCAGGTTGCAGGGGCCCCCAGTGCCCTGTGCTGTCCTGTGAACCCACCCATCCACATGGCCACCCTACTCCTGCCCTCCTGCCCTCCCGCCTCCCCATCCCCTTCCCCTCCCCTTCCTCCCACCCCTCTCCTTCCACCTCCCCCTTGGGGGCCTCCCCCTCTGTGTCCTCTTCTGTGCCACCTCTGTCGTCCTCCACCTCCTCGTCATGGGGGGTGGTAACCGGCACAGGGGGGCTGGGCAGCTTTGGCCCAGGGGATGATGGCCCCTCGCCAGCATCTGCATCCTCTGTGGGGGGGAAACCAGACATTACCACCACGGTCAAGCGTTTGCCACATCATGGAAACATAGTATGTGGCCCCACAGGCTGCTGGGCCACTGGAACATGCCATTGTGTGATGCACAGGCTGCAACACTCATTATCGCCTTGGGCCATTGCCTCCTGCTGAAGCCGATAGAGAAAGCAGGGGCAGCACTGGCGAATCTCAGCCCTTTCTTGCATAGGTCCTCCTCATGGGGGTACAGCAATGTTTGGGACCATTAGTGAACAGACGTCCCTGGCCATCGACTACTGAATATCACACACGGCTGTGAGCAGTAGGAGGCTGCTCCTACTGTGCCCTATTGGTCCGATGCTAGCTGTTGCCACTGCTGCCTGCATGTGTGTGTGTGAGGCTGGGCATGTGTGGATTGTCACCTATGTGTCCTGTGTGCTGCCTCCCAGGCACCCCATACCAGCCTGATGGCCTATCCTTGCAGGACATGGCAGCACCATGGCATGTGTGCCATTGCCATGCTGCAGTTTATGTGCATCATACCAGCGGTGCTGTATGGTGTCAGTCTACATACATGGGGTTTCCATGGAATGGTGGGACATGCGCCACATCCTGCCCATATGCGCTGTCTCTACATGCCTGCTACACCTATTGACATGATGACCACATGTGGCTATCATATGCTGAGACTGCGTATGCCCGTGACACAGTACACAATGGTGACAGTGCTGCACATGTGAATCACCATTGTGGCATGTACACAGTAGAAGATGCACCTACCGATGTCCATGGAAAAGTAACTCCATACTCTCTGTGTAGTCCAGGGCCCACCTGGGTGTAGGGCAGACCTGCACACAACAACCTGCACACCTACCATAGCACCAGGATTAATGACAGACCTCTGTAATGCGGCCTGTGACCTGCACATATGAACAGGTGCACCTACATTGATCACAGGTTGACCCACAGGCCAGCCCTTCTCCCATGTTGTGCTTGTATGATGTGTGTTGATTGCTGGCTATTGTGTTGCACTCCTTGCATTATGTGACCTGTCCCCATGCACTTACTTCATGTTGGTAGTCAGTAGCTCAGTTGAAGTGCCTGGTGAGGCACACCCAGACCCTCCTCACCCTGATGAGGTCCTGGCGCCTTGCTGAACCCAGGAATAGGCGCTTCTGGCAGGTGCAGATCAATTGGGCAAGCAGGTGCAGGTCACTGTGGCTGAACACTGGCTTCCTGGACCTGGACGCCATGTTGTCAGATGTGAAAGGCTTGATGACACAGTTACATGGTGTATGCGCAGTGCAGTGCATTGCAGTAACACATGCAGCACACCTGTAGCATGTGCAGTCTTACATGGCAGAACCAGTATATTGTGAGCAATGGCACTTTACATTATGGCATGTCACGCTTTCAGCCATCTAGGCCTAAGGCGTGTTATAAGATGCCTTAGGTTACAGGATTAAGGTGAGGGTATTCCTTGCTGGCAACAGAGATCTGACATTCACCAGCAGAGGGCAAGTCAGTCTGCACCTGCTGCCCCCTGCAAGATGTTCCAGCCATTCACAAGCTAGTTGCAGACAGTCCACTAGCCAGTCCATAGGGCCTGTTTACAGACAAACCATGTGCACCCAGAACTGGGATGTACGCACAGACACCAAACAGGTATTTCAGTGAATGGACCCCCAGAACAGGGAACACATAAAAAAATCACTTTAAAAAAACACTGTATAGCACTATGTGGGAACCTAGACATGCCATGGTCACTGCTCAGTCAGAGTGAGAGTGACCTTCCAGCATGACATGCTGTGGCCACCCTGTCTATACAGGTGGTGGCTAGACACTACATTGTCCAAGCTATTGCCCTACACCCTGTGTAGATGCATCCTGTCCAGTCTGCACTGTCTGGGCCATACCCACAATACCTTGCTCCTCATTATGCACATTGGCAGGCTAACACTAGAACAGTGGTTCTTAACCAGTCCTCCTTGAACCCCTAGGCCAGTTGGGTGTTCAGGATAGCCCTAATGAATATGCATGAGATATATATGCATTAGAGATATCCTGCCAACCTGACTGGTTTGTGGCCCTCTAGGGCTGGATTCAGAGACCCCTGCTTTATACCTCTGTCATTTAAGATTGTGAGCGGGCAAGGTACAGATGTCCTAGACATCAAAAGGGTAGATAGAATGTGTCACATGCCTCCTCAATTCTCACCACCACCAAAACGTTGTCTAATAGACAATATTTTGGTGGTGGTGAGAAGCAAAGAGGCATGTGACAGATTCCATTTAACATTTTCAATGTTTTGGAGATCTGCACCTTGTCCACTCACATTCTTAAATGACAGAGGTATAAAGCATGGGTCTCCGAATCCAGCCCTAGAGGGCCACAAACCAGTCAGATTGGCAGGATATCTCTAATACAGTGGTTCTTAACCAGTTCTCCTTGAACCCCTATGCCAGTCAGGTGTTCAGATAGCCCTAATGAATATGCATGAGCTATATATGATATATAGACATCAAAAGGGTAGATAGAACGTGTCACATGCCTCCGCAATTCTCACCACCACCAAAAAGTTGTCTAATAGACAATATTTTGGTGGTGGTGAGAAGCAAAGAGGCATGTGACAAATTCTATCTAATCTTTTGATGTCTTGGAGATCTGCACCTTGCCCACTCACATTCTTAAATGGCAGAGATGTAAGGCAGGGGTCTCCGAATCCAGCCCTAGAGGGCCACAAACCAGTCAGGTTGGCAGGATATCTCTAATGCATATATATCTCATGCATATTCATTAGGGCTATCCTGAACACCCGACTGGCCTAGGGGTTCAAGGAGGACTGGTTAGGAACCACTGTTCTAGAGCAGAGGTTCCCAACTCCAGTCCTGGAGGGCCAAACACCATTCAGGTTTTCAGGATGTCCCTAATGAATATCCATGAGATACATTTGAATACAATGGGGGCAGTGCATGCAAATGCATCTCATGCATATTAATTAGGGACAGCCTGAAAACGTGAATGGTGTTTGGCCCTCCAGGACTAGAGTTGGGGATCTCTGTTCTAGGGAGTGCACATGTTTATGTTGTATGTGCAATGTGGGGTAAAATGTAGGGACATGGTCTGCAGGAGTCACAGCTGGTAACTGAACCTCTGACCTTCCGCCCCACGATACACTGGCTGTGTGTACTGCACCATACTGTTGCCACAGAGGAATATCAGTCTCTGGGGGATACCATGCCTGTTCATCATCCAAATCTTGACTGTTGCACCTCATGCCACCCACCTGAACAGTGCTTGACCTTGGTCTGCTGTGGGCAGATGCCACTGCCCCCTCCACCACCAGCACTCCTCACCCACCATGCTGATATGCCCATATGCCAGTGTTGCTGGTGGTGCACAGTCCCAGGCCCTCCAGTGTGCACATAGGCAGCTTCTTAGGGTGTGGGGCCTGCCAATGTTATGTATTGGCCATTTCAGGGGGAGATGGCTCAGGGGTATCAGGTTGGTGATCTAGCTACTATTGTCTCGGGTGGACCTGGTAAATGTAGGTAGATTGTGTTACGCCAGCAGACTGTGGAGAGGCTAGAGCAGGGGTGGGCAAACCTGGTCCTGGAGGGCCACAGACCAGTCAGGTTTTCGGGATATCTCTAATGAATATGCATGAGATATATATGCATTAGAGATATCCTGCCAACCTGACTGGTTTGTGGCCCTCCAGGGCTGGATCTGGAGACCCCTGCCTTACACCTCTGTCATTTAAGATTGTGAGTGGACAAGGTGCAGATGTCTAAGACATCAAAAAGGTTAGATAGAATTTGTCACAGTCCTCTTCACTTCTCACCACCACCAAAAAATTGTCTATTAGACAACTTTTTGGTGGTGGTGAGAATCGAGGAGTAATGTGACACATTCTATATAGCCTTTCGATGTCTAGGACATCTGTACCTTGCCCACTCACGATCTTAAATGACAGAGGTGTAAGGCAGGGGTCTCCAAACCCAGCCCTGGAGGGCCACAAACCAGTCAGGTTGGCAGGATATCTCTAATGCATATATATCTCATGCATGTTCATTAGGGATATCCCGAAAACCTGACTGGTCTGCGGCCCTCCAGGACCGGAGGTGCCCACCCCTGGGCTAGAGCATGCAACTCCGGTACAGTGTACCCAGTTTGGCATACTGGGTGTAGATAGTTTCAGACAACATGTGGTCAGACCCTGCAATGCCTTCCTACGGGCTGCAGCAAAGGGTATTCATTTAGCTGGGTTTCCGTCCTGTTTGTGACACATCCTGGGGAAGGTCTGTAGACACTTGTTTGAGTGGTCCCCGGATGTGCACTGATTGCCTTATTGCATGCATGGGGCAGTTGAGCCTTCCCCTGCCTACCCCAAGTATTACTGCTGGTCTGCAATGGTCACAGGTACAGCACCGGCCCAGCATCCATGGAGAGCTGTCATCTGCCAGCAGGACTGTGGTTGCTGGTACTACAGTCATTCTGCAGGTTGTAGACACCTGTCCCACCACACTCTCATCTACAAAAGAAGTGATTGAAGCCCTTTGGGGTATATAGTGCATACCACTTAGACCCATAGTGGCAGTACTACATAGCCCTCATGCAAGTCTAGACACCACACTGCCCTGACAACAGGTAGCCATAGCAATCAGACCTTAACACTGGGTATGCACTAATCTGGGTGGTGTCCAGTCCAAAAGGATCATATGTGACTGCACTGCTAGAACCACCTATCATACACAAGCAGTGCTCAGAATGTACAGCAGACCCTATCTCTAGCACCATATGTACTGTGGACCTAGTGCTGGGCGCCCATCCTTTCCCTCAGGGTGAGCATGGAACCTGCACAATGGCATGGTCTTTAGCTACTCTGTGCCAATATCACACACTGTCAGTCCGTCATACCATGCTGCAGTACTGGAGAGGTGCAGACCCCATTTGGTGGTCAGCTGTAGGCTGCTGTTCTGCATGTGCAATGCATCATGGGTGCTGGTGGGATTACCCTATCCTGGCACACAGAGCAGACGGTTTGTGCGGTGACCTGCAGTCCTTCTGTACCCAGCCATTGCTATGCAACAAGCCATAGAGGTATAGCCTACTGGTTAGTACACTGACATTCTAGACAGAGGGCATGGGTTCAATTCCTCATTGTTCTCTCCTGACCAAGGCAGATATTTTGCTTGCCTGTGACAGTCATATCTTTGCAGATCCATGCTGCCAGCCCATAGTACCCTCACCACAGTTGCCAACAATCCTTATAAGGCGTTATATGGCTCCTAATTAGGCATAGTACAAGGCACATTACAAAGCACCTTATTAGGCACAGTACAAGGCACGTTAACATGCCTTGTACTGTGCCTAATAAGGTGCCTTGTAACGTGCCTTATAACGTGTGCTACCTGACATGGCTTACCATAATGATGCCCCGCCCATGCCTTTATATGGGCATCTGTACCTTTACCGTGGAACCTAACGTGAGTGACATTACCGCAGTTTAGTAAACATGCCCCATTGTCTGAGTTTTTCCCAGCCTGTCTGGAAAATGTGAATAAGGTAATGCAGAGCATTGTGGGTATCTCCTGAAACAGTGCCAATTGGCCTGGATGTGTCTGCCACGATGGTAGGTTCACTGGCTGAGACGCCATTGTGCCCATCTGCCATGTGCATTTCCTGGGTGGCCACTGTATGTCATGCTGAGATGGCACTCTCACTATGACCAAAAAATGACCATGGCATAACTATGTGTCCATATAGTGCTAGTTTAATATCTGGTTTTAATAAAGTGGATGCATTCATTGTCTAGAAAAGCTAATCTCTGAGCAAACAGTTGGTTATCAATGATGAGTATCCCAAGGTGGTGTGCTCATGATAATGATACATGCATGCTGACCAACTGCAGTTGGGTTATGCTTGGTTGACAGAGCCCAGTGAAGGGCAGTTGGAGCAGTCTTTTTGTCTGTGCTGTAGTCAACTCTTAGTTCTCAATGGTTGGGGCAGCAGTGGTTCATGGCCTACTTACTCTGGACTGAGAACAGTAGCCCCACACCAGCCTATACACCCCAACTGCAGTGGCTGCCCATGGCAGTAGCATATTGATACTAGCCACTAACCTGCAGGTTATCAGAGTTAGAGTCCCATATGGGCAGAACATAGGGCCAAGCTGTTGCTATTACCATTATCTACAGCATGCAGAAAACAGGGGAAAAAATCACAACACACTGCAGATGATGCCTGCCACACACCAGCAGTGATGCAGATCTGCAGTAGAGACCATCTCTAACACTGCAGGTTCAGTGGACCAGGTACCCCTCCTCACCCTTGGGCTGATATCTGAAACCGCTCTGCAGCACGACTTGCTGTTTTTATGTGCATGTAGCACACACAGCCAGCATATCTTACTGAGCTGATATGCTGTATCAGTGCATTCTCCGTTGGTTCTTCAGCTGCAGATCACTGTTTTGCATGTGCAGTGCCTCATGGGTAGTGGAGAGTCCAACCTATACTGGCACAGACAGCAAGCAGTTTGATCAGCGATCTGCAAGCTCTACCCAATTGTGAAGAGTCTTGTGGAGGTGTAGCCTACTGGTTGGTGCAATGTTGCCATTTTCAAAGGTCCAGGGTTTGATTCCCACTTGTTCATTTTGTGCCTGGGTGTGCTTGCACAGTCCTGGCACTTTTGTGACCTGCAGACAATTCTTCTTCTACATTTCTATACGTTATGGCCACTCGTTGGGTAGCCCAACATGGCATTCCCCATCATGGACATTTATGAGCATGGCTTTAGTGACTCTGCTGAAGCACATTGCAGCGGGTCAGTGATGTATATGCAGCAGATGTCTGGGTCAACTGGTATGAATGCGTTTTCTGTTTTGCCATCATTCTGATCTCCCAGCTTTATGTAAGGAGGATATATTTCATATATTCAAGCACCTAACACTTGTTGCACAGCATCCCCTGCACTGTTCTGCCATCATTACTTGCCCCACATGGGGCAAATGGGCTCAACTTTTCCCTTTCTATCATGCCACTCTGCCTGGTGTATTGTCTTGCAGTTGCACAGGCTGAGGCACCAGTCCCATCCTCACAAATGGTGTTTCATGTACTTGATGGCACTGCTACTTTTGGTTCACACACCTCAAATGCTTTTAGCCCATGCGATCCCATACATCCCACCACACACAATGCAACATCTCTGCTTGGATGATTCATGGCACAGTCCTGCAGTCACCATTTGACCAACAGGGTTCATTTGCAGCAGTTAGCCATATCATACACACCTCTCTTGTGATTGCCCCTCATGCACACTAATGGACAATCCTCCCTTTGTTGCCCATATTAGGCACATGCTCCCTCCACCCAAACACTGTCCTGGCCTATGGCATGCCACACACTGACAGTACATCTGGATATATGTCCACAACTCACAGACACTATAATGTAGCTTATGGTACAGTGTATGCTTTCAGGTGCATCTAGGACTGTATGCCTGTCACAGTGCCCCCCGCTGCTGCATCCCCTCCGCTGACTCCACTGCCACCACTACCCACCCATGACACAGCCAACATCCATACTGACCATCATCACTAGGCAGCTGCCTATCTAGCCTAGTCAACAGCATAGGCCTGCTGTATGGTCGAACATGCTCATCACACATACTGGCACATAGCCAGACATCAGGTGAGTCAACTCCATCAGCTACCAATTGTGCTTGCATCCATACCTTCTCAAATGGCTTCCCTGCCCCCCTCTCAGCATTTCAGTGGCTTTTCTGCATTAAGGTGTATGCCAGACACTTTCCCGCAGCATGTGCTATTACCACACAGTAAGTGTCCACTACCACTCCTTAACATAAAATGTGCCATTGCACATTTGAATGATAAGTGTCCACTAGCACCTCTTAACGATGGAACGCCCAGCACACTTACCACACGGTAACCCATTGTCTCTGCCATTAATGCATGGAAAAGACTGTTCCTTTACTGCGGTTTAGTAAACATACCCTTTGTTTCACTTTTCTTATCATTCTGCCTAAAAATAAAAAAAACTTTTCTTAACCCACTGGAATCTAAGGATTCTTAAAAGTCCATTTAATTTGGAATACATATCAGTGATGATTTAGTAGGTAAATTGATTAATGTACTCTTCTTCCACTATGAATGTTTATATTAGTATTGATTTTACAGACATATTTTGACACTTGCCTTGTGATTCTATTGATAAAAAGCATATTGCATTTAAACATAATAACTCCTTACAGCTTTATAAGATGTGTTTTCTTTCTTTCTTTTTTGTTAAAAAATGGCTTTGGATCATTTTATCTCCTGCAAGGCTTAAGCTTAAATTAAAGGGTATGTTTCCCAAGCTGCGTTAGCTGTTAACACATGCTTGAGTGCATGATGGACCATGTTAACAGTTAGCACATGTGCTAAACAGACAGGGTGAGCTTAATTCTGTGCTATCTGCTTAGCATGTCACAGGAAGGGAAATGGGTGGGGTAGGAGGCAGAGCAGGGGTATATTTGCACATCGCAGTTAGCACATGGATTGATAATGCGCAGTCACCAAGAATGTTGCAGTAAATGTGGGTGCACTTAATACCAGCTCAATGGGTAGTCTTAAGTGCATCTGCATTATCACCAGCATGCGATAGGGTCCACAAGCTGCACATGCCCCAATCAGTAGCACATGACTTTAGCACATACTGTGCATTGATTTGTATTCAATGCATGACACCTGCAAAACATACTCTTAAGTTTCCTGAAATTAAGAATCTGCCAATAATATGTCAGTAAAAGATGCAGTACTATGGTGATTGCAGGCCGCAAAGCCAGCAATTTGGACTCTTCCTTTACTTGATAATAGAAAATGATCCAAAGCCAGTTTTAAAATTATATTCTATTACAGTAGAAATAATTCAGCCCAGTATTCAGAAGCAGTTATTTGGAAAGCAGTGCCTACTATTCAGGTAAGTGCTGTTGCCTGATTCTATCTGGTGATTTTTAGCAGCACTATTTGGATAGTTTAAACAACCATAAACTTAAAGTAGACTTCAGTGATATGCAATTAAATTATACATCAATAAATCACCACCAAAGGTTCTTTTGCATTGTATCAGTCATAGATATATGAGACTACACTAACAATTAATGAGGGGAAAATACCTCAGACTGCACCCACTTTTTTGTTTTTTAGCCATAGGATGCCCTTTTCTAAAATCACTTCACTGGCTCCCCTTCAATTTCCGTATTCAATTCAAACTTCTCTTTCTCACTTATAAATGCATTCAGTCTACTGCCCTTCATTATCTTTCCTCTCTTCTCTCTCCATAAACTCCTCCTCTCACTTTCTTCTCTCTATGCCCTTTTCTTCTTCTGCAAACTCCAGACTTCGATCTTTTCACCTTGCTGCTCCTTATGCATGGAACAAACTTCCTCTATCTTTATCTTCTTTCCCCCTCTTCAAATCCATGCTAAAGACTTACCTATTTGATGCCACATTGGGATCTTAATCCCTTGTTCTCCTTGTGACTCCTTATCTTTTTGAATACCCCTTGTTTCTCTTGTATTGTTCTGTCTATCTTGATTAGATTGTTAGTACTACGAACAGGCACTGTCTTCTTTATATGTTTGTATAGCACTGTGTACACCTTGTAGCACTATATAAATGATTAATAATAGTAGTAGTAAACACACAGTACAGAGGGAATGCCAAAAATTGCAAAAACAGCTGCTATTGTGTATATGTTATAGATAAACTGTGAGCTGTTCTTCATAAAGATGACTGTAATGATTGGAAATGTAGGTGACTTATTTAGATTATGAACAAATGCCAGCTCACTTAAGTAGCTCTTGTCTCATGTCATTTCAAAGTAAAACCACATGAGCGTGTCTTGTTTACAATCTCAAGAACCTTGCCTTTTTTAGATATATAAAATATACTCCTAAATGTTGCTATGCCTCCAATCCAACATGATGTTTTCTTTGTGTTGAATTTGTGATGCATTGTGCTATAAGAATCTGTTATGGAATAAAAGCACATCAATATGAGATGCCAGCCTCACTATTCCTTCACTCAGCGGGAGCTTAATAGTGTTTTATTTTTTTTTTATTAGCTGTTTAGCTCTCTGTTTCTTTCTGTTCACTCAGAATCCTGTGGGCTTCTATGGTTTATTAAAGAAATATATAAGATGGAAACTTTTAAGCCATAGCGTCATATGCAGGGAGTGTTATAGAGTGAGGTGTCAATTAATGGTGTCCCATTTCCTTTTCCTTTTTCTATTTTGCAGTCCTTGTAAACCGCTTTGATGTTGCTGCTTGAGCGGTCAATCAAGCTTTACAATAAAGATAAAGGTGTCTGTTTTTTACCACTAGATATTTGACAGTCCTGTATTGGTGCTGTGTATAATCAGTGCATAGAGCTAATTTATCTATGATTAGCAATATGGGTAATGAATGTAGTGTTGTGAAAGATGATGGTCTAACTGCAGGGAAAATAAAAATCTATCTATAGCCGGTCCCAGGCTGATCACTTTGTGGGAAGGGTCAACTCCAGGGATCCACAGAATTGCAAAAATTAAGGTCTGTAGTGTGTAGGGGGTAAGGTACTCTTTTTAAAGGCCCTATTCACTCAGCATCCCACCCCCCCTTCCAGGTCTCTCATTTTTCTTCCCAACCCACACAAGCATTTCCACAGAACTTAATGTTCATTCTATAAGGCTGTATATAAATAAAATGATCTTTACTATAGGGATGTGCATTTCTTAGGGTGCCTTGAAAAAGTTAGTGCATGCTAAATTCATATGACATTGGATTTTAGAAGGACCATCTAGGAAGAATCTGGGATGTTCAGAGCACCACATCCAAAATTCCACAGGAATGGTGGCAGTGAAGGAAGGCATATGTAAGTTCTTTTTGGAATTGTGCCATCTCTTCCCCAAAAGATGCATGTCCCAGCAACTGGGTCTGGAGACAGGCATGTGTAGATAGCAAGGCTGGGTATGTGCACAGTTGCAGGTCATTTCAGAAATATGGATGTCCCTGAAATGCATGACCACAGAAATGGGAATTTTGACTTGCTGGGGGGGGGGGGGGGCGGAGTGAGGGATGATGCAGGTTGGGTTGTGCATGGGAGGAGAGTATGGGGGGTGCTGACACTAAACAGAAGGGCCTGGCAAGACAATACATATCAGCAGCCCAAGAACAGCTACTAACCTTACTTTCTCTGAACTCCAATTAACTAGATCAATTACACACAACTTGTATATATTGGGCAACACTGGCCTGTGTCAGCCACTCACATGCTATCTGTGCCTAGTCTGCTACTCATTGCACACAGATTGCACACATTGACTTTGTACAAACAACATGAACATGCAGCAGCCTGTCTAATGACTGGACTACCATTTAATAATAATAATAATAATAACAGCATCCCTATTACTGTAGCTTGACCCCATCTAGGGTCACATGTACACATAGCCGTGACATGGTCACAGCTCAGTCAGAGTGAGAGTGGCTTCTCAGCATGAACAGTTGTGTACACCCAGGACATGCCTGTGACAGACCCATGCTAAGATGGCTCAGCCATTGACCTTACCTCTGGCTCACATACATCCTGTGCAAACTGCTCAGTTTTAGGCAATACCCAGAATCCTCTGCTCCTTATTATGTACTCTTTTATTTTGGACTTCGGAACAGCTTGTGCAATGTGAGGCACAGTGGAAAGTGGGCCTGAGACAGGCTGAGAGTGCATGCTGGCCCATAGTGGCCTACATCTGTTACATACCCAAATACAATGTCCCCTTATACAGCTTTTGGCAGTGAGCATTGAATATAGTGCCATGCTTGTACTTCCATATAATGTCATGTGTAGCACATGCACTCCTCCATGCTGCAGAGGTATCCCCCCCCCCCCCCATGAGAGTGTGGAAGCATGGCATTTGGACTCTCATTTGAGGTGAAAGGTAATGTACTGCTGAATGATTTGGCCAATGATTAGTAGACAGTGTTGCAAAGGTATTTATTGTATGCAAATTTGCCTTATATGGACCTATATGTGCATACACTGCATGAAGCAAAGAGCCTCCCAGATTGCACTCTGCACTGCAGCATGGGACAAGAGCAATGTGTATGCAGGTAAATTGCAGAATCCTTCCAGTGTAACCAACTAAGTGAATGAATTGGACATTCACAGAGGTCAGCCCTTCACTTGAGCCTAGTTCCCTATAGGTTGCAGCTGCGCCAAGTGGGCTGACAGTGTTGCCATGGATACAGCTGTTAAGGCAGTTTGCATTAATCAGGCCTCTCACCTGTGCAAATGGGTGTGTCATGAGGCCTGGAGGGTCAGTCAGAGGTGATAGTTGCAACACAGACATATGTATCTACCTTGCTCACTCCAGTTAAACCAGCACGTGATTTGGGAGCTGCACAATAGTGTCATATTGGGAGTTCAGTGTAGGGGAAAGCTGTGGGGATGGGCCTTGATGATGGTGTAACTGGGGATGCATTACAGCATCACAGCAAAAGGTTTCAACTACTTACTGAAAACTAACCTTCTGCTTGTATGTGGGGTTGCTCTATAGCTGACCTGGCAGCATGTTGTATGCACAGCCATAAAGCCTGGGCACTACATGCATACACAGTGCATTGCTTCAGTTCACACTACTTTAGACACACACACACACACACACATGACCCTGCTGTCCAAAAGTGGCGCAGGTTGAAATTCTTGCCTACCCCTTAGGCCTCCTTTGATGCTCCACCATTGTCACCGCTTGCTCAGCATGCAGGTGCTATTAGCGCTCTGCAATGCTCCAGTGCTGTCAACCCCCACTCATTGTACCAGTGCTAATAGCCTGCTTTGCCATCCAGTCATGTGTGGTGCAGTTTCTCAGTGTGGCAGCTGATTGTGTGGACTCTAGCAGGACAAAATGTTGAAGATTAAACATGCTGATACATTTCTGGAAATGTTTGATAAAGTTAACACTCCTGAACATACCTTTCCTGATCCACAAGCTAGTCTTGAAACCATAGCCCTTCTTTCATAAAAACATGGACCATGAGCTTGGAGCCACAGAGCAAACTTGACTTCATCAAGCCATGGGTATATATGTGAACTTTGCCAGTATGCATGAAGGCATGAATTGCTGTATGCTTATGTCTGCTTAGATCTCTGCAGGCTCTGCCATACTTGTCTGACAGGGTATGTTTGACAGGTGTGGGAGAGGGACATCTTGTTAGGTCTGTATGTTGCACTGTCCTGCTATGCTGCTAGTTCAACTGACATTCATGTCTTACAGATGTGATCTGTCCAGTCAAAGGGACAAGGCATGAACATGAACACACACATTCCAGACCATGGATCTCATAGCAGAAGGACCAATGTATCCATTTCCTGGTGTATGCTTGTGGGCAAGTCATGAAATAATCTCATTGCAGACCACCACAGTTAACTCAGGTTCTCTTGTGTCTCAGAATAGTTAAGTGTGGAAGGGTCACCAGTTCACACATGAATTATGTTCATCATTTGGCAGGTGAGCGGCTGGGTGGTCATTTTTCATCTGACATTGGCTGCCTCATTGTCATATTTTGCCCCCTCCCCCATGCTCATATCCATTAAATATGTGAAAGTGGGGGGCATTCTGATCCCAAGGCCAAAGCCAACCCGTCCATTCAGCTAACTAGCTGGGTGGCAGGGTCCACTGATCATAGTGGACAACAAGCCTGCCAATCCCTCCCTCCCTGTCATTGTGGCACAGCCACCGCTTCAGTGCTGCAGGCAGCCTTACTGAAGTTGCACAAATGCAGCTAGTCATACTATGCCTCTTCTATCCCCCTCCACTGGAGGATGTGGGCAGTGTGCGGCTGCCTGAGACCTTGGAAGAGAGGGATTACCATGTGCTGCTATACCTGCTGCTGACATGTTTGCCATCCCACTGACAGTTGAACTGCAGCATTGCCCCTGCCACACAAGACCGGGACACAGATTTCATCTGCAGCAGGTCACAGCCGCTGCAACTGCCACCTCCACCCTCACACATTGCTGACATGGCAGCATGGTGATAATGGGGGTGGTGCAACTCCTTTTTGATTGTGGCAGCATGTAGGTATGCTATCACTGTCACAGTAGAGTCATACCATACATTACATATGTACACCCTAGGCAACAGTCTTGTGAGCCTAGTGAACCAGCCAGGGCCGGATTTACCTATACGCCAACTACGCCGTGGCGTAGGGCCCACAACTGGCAAGGGCCCACAAAAATTGAACAAATAGCTTTTTTTAAATTTAAAAAAAAAAAAAAAAACACTGGCTGCTGCCGCGGCAGCATGGACTGTCCCGTGGGGCCCCCTCTGCTGCCACGGCAGCATGGACTGTCCCGCGGGGCCCCCTTATTTCCCATCAGCCCCTGTGGGCTTAACAGAGACGCGAGGGAGACACTCTCCCTTCGCGCCTCTCAAAGTCGGCACGGAGGGGCTCAGCCGGGCAGAGGGGGCCCCGCGGGACAGTCCATGCTGCCGCGGCGGCAGCGGCCAGCGTTTTATGTTTTTTTTATTAAAGTTTACTTGAGCCGATGGGGGGGGGGGGCTGGGACTGGAAATTGGCTGGGGGGGGTTAAGACTGGAGTTGGGCTGACACGAAGAAACCAGAAGAAAGTGGCTGGAGCAATTGCAGCTGAAAGAAAATGCACAAAAGGTAGAAAAATATCTCTTTATTTTGAATTTATTAATTGGAATATGTCAGCTCTGGTAGATGTGCATCATTAACGTCTGCACTTTGTTTAGTACAAGAGCAAATTAATGTATAGTTTTATTTCTACAGTGTTGTACATTCCAAGTTTGGCTTTTGGGATTCCCAGTTTAATTATGACGTCAGGGCCAACAGCGCGCAGCTGATCCGGCGTGCTCGTTTTTATCTTTTCTGGGGGCCCACAATTTTTGTTGGCATAGGGCCTCACTCAAGGTAAATCCGGCCCTGGAACCAGCCAGTCCCACTGCATCAACCACGTGACACCTCCTTTGCCAATTTGGCACAAACATCATAGTGACCTTTATTAATGGGGCACTACTATCACTAATTTGAGAATTACATTGGTTGGAGCACATTGCATACATTTAACCCTGGAATTACCGAGATTTTCTGCACACACACTGAATACCGTTGGGGTCATAAATGACCCCACGACGAATTTTAATTGTTAACCATGAAAATTTTAAACTAAACAGACAAAATATTATTCCGAATTAATTATTTATTATATGAAGGTTAAATGTTTTAAAATTTAATGCTTTATCATAAAATTACATGAATAAGAGTTGCCATGAAAGCAGTTTTTGCATGCACTTGATGAACACAGTAAAGTACTACGGTCATTTGCATGAGACACAGACAATTCTTGAATGTTCTTTGCAAACATTGCGCTTGCAGGAAGTGCAAACTATGTTGCTTTTCTTGTCTTTTTCTCTGGAACAGCAGTGACACCTTGCCCTTTTCTTTGGGATCCCGACATTGCAAACAGCATCAGTGGCTTCTTCAATGCTGGAAGAAGTCTCACTGCAATTAATCTGAAGCAGCTGCTTTCCTAATTCCAAGAGGAATAGACAACGTCTGTGCTTTGACTTGGACTGCCATTCTGGATTTAGTGACATCCAAACAATGAAGGTGTTCAAAGCACGGATGTCCAACATGTTGTAGAAGATTGTCACTGGCCAGCGTCTTGTCATTCATTTTGTGGTATACGTGCGCAACATTTGATCTGCCGTATCTACTCTACCTTTACTAGAATTATAGTCCAAGATCATGCATGTTTTTTGTCTGGACATGTGTTATCTACTTCTTCTTGATCATGCCAACTGCTCAAAAGAACAACCACTTTTCCTTTCTTCGGGCAATAGGAAACCAGAGTGTTGTCATCGCGAAAGGCAAACAGTGAAGTGAATACCTCTCGGCCCTTTGCTGTTACAAATTCTGGAGGTAATTATTTTCTGTTCTTTCGAATTGTCCCCAAAAGTGTCATTTGTTTTTCTAGCAATTTCCGTGACAGGGATAAACTGTAGAAGAAATTGTCAACAGTAACATTTCTGCCAGATCGCGTCAATCCTTCATTGAGTTGCAGCACAACCCTTTCACCCTGATTCTGTTCCCTGTTTTTCTGAGTTCCCTTCCTGTATATACTTGAAGATGCAGAACATATGACGTTGCACTGTCACACAACATCCATAGCTTTATGCCATATTTCCCAGGTTTGCTGGGAATATATTGTATGAATGGAACACGGCCACAAAATGTAAGCAGTTGCTCATCCACGGTAACATTTTCAACAGGAACAAAGGCATCACTTAGAGTTGCTGTCCAGGTATCAAAAATGTGTCTGATTGGAGCAAGCTTATCCATGCCTCGTTGCTCACGTCTGTTGGTTGCATCATCAAATCTGAGAACACAAGAAATTTGCTGAAAACGGTTACGGGCCATATTTTTGCTGAAAACAGAACAACCATCCACAACTGAATTATGGATTCATTTCATGACTTGTACATGCCTGAGAGGAACAGAAGTCCAAGAAAACGTTGAAATTCTCCATCTGTCAAATCTTTCCAAGGGTCGTCATAAATGTGTCTTCCTTGTTTGCTCGTCCACATCATGATTTCATTCAATAAGTTCTTCCTCATGAACAAGTGGAATGCTGCGAGAGGGCCATCAACATTTCGTAGAGCATACCTTGCGTATGATATCAATTACAGAAAATTTCATACAGCATACCATACATATGATATCAATTACAGAAAATGTGTAATTTTCATAAAATAAGAGTACAAAAAATAAATGATACATAATTAATGATAAATACCTTTGTCAGATCAAAAAATTAACAGAACTGCAAATTGCATCACGATCCAAACCGGACATAAGCAACTGAGGTCAAAAATGACCCCACTGGTACTCTGTGCTGAAATTCATCACTAGCGTCACCTAGCGGATGAAATTTATTCCTCTCATGGTGCAATATAAAGAGAATATTGACATATAGGACCTTGTTGTATGGGCATGACATTAGCTCTGGCGTATCTTTTAGCAGCTTGCTTTATAGATTTCCTGTTCCATGATGTGGCATCCTTAGATACATAGGCTTCAATGGCAACATTTGTGCTTATAGTTGATGACCTCTTAACTCCTCTACGACCACAACTAAGATTCCTCACAGATGATACTGACACAGAGGATTCCTGCCTTCTTCCCCGTCCAGCACAGCCTCGACCTTTGCCTCGACCTGTAACTTGACTCTTTGCTGCAGGCAATGTTACCGGCTCAACATCAGTCTCACATTCACTTGGCAACCAACTGCTGTCGCCATCTGAATCATGACTGTCATCATCAGATTTATCGCCTGAAATTGGCTGATATGCTTCTTCGCTTGCTGCATCATCAGACGACTCAGTGCCGTCACTGTCAGCATCTCGTTGCAATATTTCTCTTACTTGGGCAGCTGAATACTTTCATTTTGACATCATAAACAATAACCTAAAATAAATAAACAAAGATAAAGTTGAATAAAACGCAAAGCAGTTTTACTATAGGTGTACAATAATCATGATGAACGAGCTGAAAGCCTTTAGATTTCATCGGAAATAATGAAAGAACATATGATATCAATTAAAGAAAATGTGTAATTTTCATAAAATAAGAGTACAAAAAATAAATGATAGATAAATAATGATAAATACCTATGTCAGATCAAAAAATTCATAAAACTGCAAATTGTATCACGATCCAAACCGGACATAAGCAAGTGGGGTCAAAAATGACCCCACTGTACTCTGTGCTGCAATTCATCACTAGCGTCACCTAGCGGATGAAAGTTATTCCTCTCATGGTCAATATAAAGCGAATATTGACATGTGAAAAGTCATAAAAAGATTGCATTCTTGAACAACTAGTTTCCGAGATGCGCGCTGTGAAACTTGTAATGGGGTCACTTTTGACCCCATCAGTACTCTCAGGGTTAAATAGGTTCTCTCCCCTCATAAATAGCCCTTACCGTGAGTTTTCAGATGGTGTTAGGGTTCCCAAAGATGGGAGCTTTAATGCACACTAAAACACACTGGCATTAAGGGAGCATATGCTATCCCCGCACAGTCTCAGCCCCATTAACACCACCTTTTTTACTTTAACGCTAGGGGACCGGTTTCTGCACATTGTTGTTGTTAAGTGCTGTCGAGTCGGTGTCAACTCACGGCGACCCTCTGGATAGTTGTCCTAAATTGTTTTCGGTTTTCAGTCGGGTGACTCATTGTTGACAGACTGGCACCTGTAGCTGCTGTTATTGTATCGATCCATCTCATTGCTGGCCTTCGTCTTTTGTGTTGACCTTCTACCTTGCCAAGCATAATGTCTTTCTCTAATGATCTCACTCTTCGCATGATGTGTCCAAAGTATGAAAGTCAAAATCTTGCAATCTGAGCTTCTAAAGAAAGCTTAGGTTTGACCTCCTCTAGTATTGACTGGTTTGTTCTTCGGGCAGTCCATGGTATACACAGTATTCGTCTCCAGCACCATAATTCAAAGGCATCAATTTTCTTCCTGTCTATCTTTTTCACTGTCCAACTTTCACATTCATATGACGTTATTGAAAATGCCATGGCTTGAACAAGTTGAATCTTTGTATAGAGAGTGACAACTCTGCTCTTGAGAATCTTGTCTAGGTCCTTCATAACCATTCTGCCAAGAGCAATGCATTGTTTTATTTCTTGACTGCTTGTTGCTTTTTTATTGATAGTTGATCTAAGTAGGTTAAAGTTGTCCACTATTTCAATTTCTTCTCCATCAATGATGAACTTATTGATTTTGCTAGTTTCAGAATCTTTCTCTACTTTACATTAAGGTGCAGGCCTATTTTAAGACTATGTTCCTTGATCTTGAGAAGCAAATGTTTCAGATCATCTTCACTTTCAGCCAATAATGTGGTATCATCAGCATAATGGAGGTTGGTGGAAGACTCATCAACAATCTTCACACCTCTGTTGTCTTCATACAATCCTGCTTCTCTGATGATTTGTTCTGCATATAAATTAAACAGGTAGGGGGAAAGTATGCAGTCTTGTCTTACACCTTTGCTGATTTTAAACCATTCTGTTTCTCCTTGTTCCATTCTAACTGTTGCTTCTTGATCAATGTAAAGGTTGTGCAAGAGACCGATCAGGTGTTCTGGTATACCCATGCTTCTTAATGTGGCTCAGATTTTCTCATGGTTCACACAGTCAAACACCTTTTTTTAGTCAATAAAACATATATAGATAACCTTTTGGTATTCTTTAGTCTTTTCTCATTCACCATTTCCTGAACCCTGCTTGCACTTCAGGTAGTTCTCATTCCAGGTATAGTTGTAGTCTCTACTGAATAATCTTGAGTAGAATCTTGCTGGCATGTGGGTTCAGAGCAATTGCGCGATAATTTCCACAGTCAGTTGAATCACTTTTCTTTAGTTTTGGTATAAAAACAGATCTTTTTCAGTCAGTTGGCTATGATGTTGTCTTCCAAATTTCCTGGCAGAACCTTGTAAGTATAGATTGCTGTAATACTTCTATGGGAATGCCATCAATGCCTATTGCTTTGTTCTTTGATAAGGTTTTCAATGCTGCTTCGACTTCTTCTTTCATCACGAATGCGGATCATAAGGTACAGCTTGAAATGGCTGTTGGTCCACTTGATCTTTATCATATTAAAACTCTGTATATACTTTTCACCTTTTCTTGATCTTCTCAGCATCATTCAACATGGAACCTTGAGCATCTTATAACATTCCAATTCAAGGCTGAAATTTTTTCTTTAACTCTCATAGTTTTAGGAAAGTCAATCGTGTTCTTCCTCTAATAGTTTCTGCTTCTATTTCCTTGCATGCATTATTGTAGTACTTCTCCTTGTCTTGTCTTACTGCACGTTGTCAATCTCTGCTGAGTTCTGTGATTGCCTCTCTTTCTCCTCTGTCTTTAGCTTCTTTGCGTTTCTGGACAATTTTCAGAGTTTCTTCGGTCATCAGCCATTTTGGCTGTTTTTGCTTTTTCACCTTTTGTATAGATTTCTCATTTATTTTCCAACACAACCTTCTTGATGTCATTCCATAACTCTTCTGGAGCTCTGTCATTTGTATCTAAAGAAGCAAATTGATTTTGCAGGCCATCTTTAAATTCCGGTGGTATATTCTCAAGGTCATATTTTGCTGCATTCATGAGTGGCTTGCTCTTTTTCAACTTTAGCTTGAGTTTGCATACTAGTAGTTGGTGATCTGTACCACAGTCAGCTCCAGGTTTTGTCTTTGTTGATGTTATAGAGCTTTTCCATTGTTGACTTCCACAGATTTAGTCAATTTGATTTTTGTACAATCCACTGGGTGAAGTCCAGCATTATTGGTGCTTTCTGCAGCATTAATTGCTCACGGGTACCATTAACGCCTGTTAATAGCACCATTGCTCCCTTAACTCTACTTAGTAAACACACCCCATAGCATTTATTTGTATATTCTATATTGAAGAATGCTGAAGAATATTGTTTGTTTGCATATATGTATATATAGAGGTGTATATAAGATAAATTTGGGGATCGGTCAATGAAATTTTTATCTCCCTGAATTGGGTTTTGTGTGGGCATCTGTTATGAGACATGTTTATGTTTTATGTGTTTATGTTTATTAACTTGATTGACCGCCCTTTATTGATAAGCAGAGCGGTTTACAAAAAAAAAATAATTCTTCATTAGAGAAGGCACAAGGCCGGAAGGAGAAAGGAAAATTACATCTTAGTAAAAGTGGAGAGACAGAGACAAGAGAGGAGGGTTAGCAGAGGAAAGAGGAGAAGGCTAGGAGGGAGAGGGGTTGAAGGCCAGGGAAAAGAGGTGGGTTTTCAGAGCATGCTTAAAGGTAGGGTGGTGAGGCTCCAGGCGGAGAGTGGAGGGAAGGGAGTTCCAGAGACCCGGGCCTATGAAGAAAAAGGCAGAGGAGCGGGTGGAATGGAGGTGAGCAAGAGAGGGGGGGTAGTGTGAGGCGGTTGAGGTGGAAGGAGCGAGGGGTGTGCCGGGGGGTGTGAAAGTGAATGAGGTCGGCTAGGTACTGCGGAGTGGTGGTATGAAGAACTTTGTGGACGAGCGTGAGAAGCTTGAATTGAATACGGAAAGAAACGGGAAGCCAGTGAAGACGGAAGAGGAGGGGCGTGACATGATCTCTGTGGGAGGAAGAGGACACGAGATGGGCAGCGGTGTTCTGTATTCGTTGAAGACGAGAAAGTTGGAGCTTAGAGAGGCCAGAAAGAACGGAGTTAGCGAAATCGATACGGGAGATGACAAGGGCCAGCAGCAAGGTGGCAAGAGCAGAGGGGGAGAGGAAGGGGCGAACGGCGCGAATCTGCCTAAGATAGAAAAAGGAGGTTTTGGAAACGTGAGAAACATGGGAGGAGAAAGAGAGATCAGAGTCGAAAATTACCCCAAGATATCGAAAGCTGGAGACCAAAGAAATAGGAGTGGCAGGGAACGAGGGGGCTATTGAGGGGGGGGGGGGAACATGCGCATCACAAGTGGCCATTTCAGATCAGGAGACATGCAACAGTGGGACAGTAAAGTGACTGGATTATTCATTTGCATGCATTTTTTTGGCCCAACAAAATTTACTATTGCAGTGAAAGTACATTTCACGCCTCCCCCTGCAATGATTGCTGTAATGAAGCAAACAGTTTTTTGCATGTTATGTGTGGTCAGGAACAGGTATATGCATAGATGTGTCAACAGCCAGGGCCAGGCAAGCTTGTCCCATTCTGAAATCTCTTGTTGACATGCATTTCCTATTCCTGCTGGAATTCTGCACACACAATTCAAAGTCTGTGTCAGAGATTTGAATTATGTTTATGTTTATGTTTATTTAGCTTGATATACCGCTCTTCATTACACCAGGGCGGTTTACAAAGTATTACAGGGATGGGCACAAGCCCTCATTTCAAAGAACGGAAATACATAGCTGGACAGGAAAGAGGAAGGGAAAAGAGAGTACATAGGAAAAACAAAACAGAGAGGGAGACACAGGCAAACATGTATAAACCAGGTCAGCTAGATGCAGCTGGGAGATGAAAGACAGAGACAAAGAGATGTGTTTTTAGTAGGGACCGGAAAGTAAGATAATTTTCTTCCAGACAAACAGGAGTGGGTAACGAATTCCACAGAGCTGGACCCTAGAAAAAGAAGGCAGAAAGGCGGGTGGATTGTAAATGTGCACGGGACGGTGGGGGGAGATGAAGCCGGTTAATATGGAGAGAGCGAAGACTACATGTGGGAGTGGTAAAATGGAGAAGATCAGTAAGATATCGGGGTGTATGCGTATATAGGGCACGGTGAACTAGAGTCAATATCTTAAATTTGATACGATGGTCAACGGGGAGCCAATGAAGATGAAGCAATAGGGGGGGGTAACATGATCAAAGCGGGAGGAATGGCAAATAAGTCTGGCTGCAGTATTTTGTATGAGTTGTAGTCTATGGAGTTGAACTTTAGTGATACCAGCAAAGACAGAGTTGCAATAATCTATCCGTGATAAGACTGTAGCCAATGTAAGAGTGGTCAGGGCTGAAGGGGATAGAAAGGGGCGAATAGATCAAATTTGCCAGAGAAAAAAATAAGATGTCTTTGCCAGATGAGAGATGTGTTCTTTGAAAGTGAGGTTTGAGTCAAGGAGAACCCCAAGGTATTTGAAAGAAGAAGTGATAGGAATTGTGGAGTGGTCTAGGACTGGGGTGAGAGAGGGGCAAGGGCTTCCAAATGTGAACCAGATAGCTGAAGTTTTAGTGACATTGAGATGAAGACAGTTTGAGGACAGCCAATTAGAGATGAGGGTAAGACAGCCATTCAAAGGGGTAAGGTCTGGAGAGAGTGGATTAGTGTGGTGAATGATAATTATGTCATCAGCATAATAAAAAGCAGATAGATCAGTCTGTTGAATACAAAGTGCCAGTGGTGTGAGAAAAAGATTGAACAGTAGAGGGGCAAGAACCAAGCCTTGAGGAACACCACAGGGAAGGGGGAAAGCAGTTGATGGAGGGTGCGAATCAACAGCAGAAACTATGGAGAAGGAACAAGAAGAAAGATAGGAGTGAAACCAGCGAAGAACAGCACAAAGGCCTGCATCCCGCAACCGAGAAAGAAGACGAGAGTGATCAACAAGATCAAAAGCAGAGGAAAGATCAAGGGAGACCACCACTGAGATATCACCCCGATCATGTGAAGTGTGAAGTTCGTTGAGAAGGGCAGTCAAAGTTGTTTCAACACTGTATCCTTGACGGAAGCCAGATTGCCAAGGGTGAAAATTCTGCATGATTTGTTTGTCATAATAACAAAGCATATTGTTTTTGGGTGATATTTAATTTTAAATACAATATGGAAATAAAATATCACAAAAAATACAAAATTTTGAATTATGGTGTGCAGAATTCTAGCAAGAGTAATCTCCATTACACCACCCAGACCACACCTCCACTATGCTCTTGTGCTACATAGGCATTCTTGTGCTCGGAATATCTATATATCTTGCTTTCTAAAATGGGTCCAGAGACATCTCTGTTATTTGAAAACTCCAAGTTCTGCAGACACTTTCACTCTCCTTTGCCATAGGTCATAAGCTTCTGGAACATAACTCAGTTATATTTATGTTTATGCTTATTCAGTTATTTGATAACCACACCTTCATTACATAAGGGTGGTCTACAAAACAACTAGATAATGGCTAGAAGCCGGAGAAGGAAAGGAACTATAATAGACAGGAAAGAAACACATACATACAAGGCAGGGTCAAGCAAGTGAAGGATCACAGAAAGAGAGACAATCAGGGACTGGTAGAGGGAAGATTAAAAGCGGAGCAGAAGAGAGGAGTTTTTCAAGAGGGACTTGAATATGGAGAAGATTGTTTCCAGAAGGTGTGCAGTGGAAAGGGAGTTACAAAGGGAGGGGCCCAGAAAGAAAAAAGCAGAGTGGCGGGTTGATTGCAAATGAGTGCATAGTGGAGAGGAGAGATGTAACTGGTTAATGTGAGTGGAACGGAGACTGTGGGATGGCACATGGAACTGTAGCAGGTCTGCTAAATATTGAGGTGTTTGGGTATAAATGGCATGATATACTCAGAGGGGACGAGTAGCCTAATTGCAAGAACACTGGCTTGGGAAATACTCCTTGTGGCCTTGGGCAAGTCATTTAACCCTCCACTGCCTCAGGAAAAATCCAAGTTATCGATGTCCCTGTTTAATGTACACTACCAAGTTTAAAATTACAATGTAAACTGCTTTGACTGAAATGATAAAGTGATATAAAAACCTGTTAACTAAATACTAAAGTAAAAATCTTGTAGCAAATACAATAGTCAATGGGAAACCAGCGGAGCTGAATGAGGAGCAGGATAATAGGGTCACAGGGGGAAGCATGTGTAAGAATTCTGGCTGCAGTATTTTGTATCAGTTCAAGGTGGTGAAGTTGTGATTGTGGAAGGCCAGTGGGGACAAGATTACAGAAGTAAAGGGACATAACTAGAGATAGCAAGAGAGTGATCAAAGCGGTGGTGTACAGAAAAGGATGGATGGCACAAATCTGTCACAAGTGGAAAAAGGTCCAAGGAGCGAGCAGAGAGATATAATCATGGAAAGAACATATTGGAATTGAAAATCACACCAAGGTAGTGGAAAGAAGAGACAAGAGGAATGATAGAATTTGAGAGGACTGGGGTTACTGAGGGACAAGGGGCACAAAAGTGAACCATATAGTGGAGGTCTCGGACACACTGAGATGAAGACAGTTCATAGTTAGCCAGTTAAAGACCTTGGATAGATAGGCATTGAGAGGTGACATGCTAGAGAAGAATGATATTATCAGCGTAATAGTATGCTGAAATCCCAGATTGCTGAATGAGTAGAGTGAGTGGTGAAAGAAAGATATTAAATAGAAGGGGTGCAAGAACAGATCCTTGTGGAACTCTGCAAAAGAGAGAAGACAGGGTCAGAAGAGGTAATGCTCAAGAAAAATAAAAAAGAACGTGAGTAGAGGAAAGAGTGGAACCAACGGAGGCCCGAGCCCCGAAGCCCTGCTTCCCAAAGACAAAAAAGAAGAGAGTGGTCAACCAGATTGAAAACTGCAGAGAGATCAAGAGATATTGCTAGAGATAGATCACCATGATCATGGGAAGTGTGAAGCTCATTAAGAAAGGAGAGTATAATAGTTTCAACACTGTGACTTGGGCGGAAACAGTATTATGTGGGATGAATAAAACAAATGGAATCCAGATGGTGAACCAGTTGTGAAAAGACTGCTCTTTCAAGGATTTTAGACAAGAAGGGGAGATTAGAAACTGGGTGATAGTTAGCAGGGTCCAGAGGATCAAGAGATGTTTTTTTTAAGCAGTGGGCATACCACGGCATATTTCCAAGGCACAGGAAAAGTGCCAGAAGAGAGACATGAGTTAAGCATGTTGAGGATGAAAGGCGAAAAAGTGAGAGAAGGTTCTAACAGCCAGGAGGAGGGCACAAGGTCAGAAGAGCAGTTCATTTTCTGTGACATTGAGATAGACTTAGATAGGAGTGGAGGAGTGGCCTAGTGGTTGGGGCAAGGTACTTCGGGCCGGAAGGTCAGGGGTTCAAATCCCACTGGAGGACAACAACCTTGGGCCGGAAGGACTGGGGTTTCTAGTCCCACAGGTGCTCCTTGTGGTCTTGGGCAAGCCACTTAACCCTCCATAGCCCATGTTCCTTGTAAAATAGTTCTCTGTGTGCTGTGCTTTCCTGTCTAATCAACGTGTTTATACCTCAAAAATTTCCTGTCATGATTTGACCATTTCCAATCTGTAATCAAACCGCTGCTGATTGCTGGAAGTAGTGGTATACAAATGTATACTAAATAAATAAAATAAATTCAGTGGTAGTGATAGGGTGAAAAGTGGCCCAAACATGTGAGAGAGGGGATGAGGGGGGAAGAGAGACAGGTGGGGGTGAGGTCAGAGGAGGGGAAGGGAGGAGCAGGGATCCTGAACTTTTGAAGAGAAGAATGAAGCAAGCTGGGAAGGGGAGGGCAAAGAGGTGGGTACAACAGGAAGAGATGAGGAGCATGGCTGAATGTTAGATAGAGTCTTAAGAATAGAGTAAAGCTGATGGGTAGAATTGGGAGCTGAGGAAATAAGCTGGGAAGAATGGGAGCACTTGGCATGATGAACCAGAGCACGGTAATGTTGATAGCAAGATTTAAAGTGCTGCAGTGCTGTGGGTGATCAAGACTTCCTCCAGAGATGTTTAGGCTGCCAGAGATGGGAATGAGCCAGATGGAGTCCAGGGTGATACCAGGGCTGACGGGAGGGCCTGGAGAGGGGATGGGTCTGGAGAGGGGATAACTGATCTAAAGCAGAAGAGAGACGGCCATACCATTGAAAAATCTGGGAATCTGGGAAGAGCAAGGAGAACTCAGGGGAAAGAAGCTGATCAGCAGGACAGAAGTGCTGAAGAGTAAAAGGGGTAATAAGGCGAGACAAATGGAACCATGTTGGATCAGATGGCAGTAGTGAAAGGAATGATGAGATTGAGGCCCGAGGAATATGAAGTGCAAACCTGATATAAAAATGATCAGTCGAGGTCAGAGGTTTGACAGATAAAGCAGAGTACAGGAGAGTATAGGAGAGTAGAGGCGGAGGAGGTGATGATAAGATCAAGTGTGTGGCCAGCCACATGCGTGGGGACACTCACATGTTGAATCAGGCCAAGGTCCTGAAGAAGGGTCAGAAAGGAGAAGTCATAAGATGAAGAGGAAGAGTGAAAGAGTACATTAAAACCACCCAGAAGCACCAGGTGCGGGAACGCCTGGGAAATTTCAGATATGGAATAAGGTTGGGACGAGAACCGCCATCAAAACCAATGGGCGAATGTACAGAGGATGACAGAGAGGGGTGCCAGCCCCAGTGCATGGAAATTGTACTCATAAGCAAAAGGAGGCAAAAGTCAAGTAAATGGAAATGTTCAGCAGCTGATTTCAGGCAGGACAGAACCTTGTGATAAAGGCAGAAAAGCATAAGGAAAATGATGGGAGAAAGCTGGATGCTCCTTCGCCACCAGAGTCACTCCAAGGAGCTCGCCCAAGGAGCAGGACCTGCTCCTTTGGTGCGCTCCTTCAGTGCAAGCCTGCAGCACTCACCTCCATGGCACAATGCACCACTGAGGAGTCCCTTTTATACAGGAGGCAGATGATGCTGATACCTTGTATTTCACGGTCACAGGAGCATGCCCTCATTACTTCCAAGAGTGGATCATTTGCTGACTGGTATGGGTGATAGGCCTTGCATTTCATGGCCATGGGAGTGCAGCCACATCACTTCTGGGTGGTGGATCAGTTGCTGGCTGGTATTAGAGATAGACCTTGCATTTTGTGGCCATGCTCCTGTGGCCACATCACTTCCAGGGAGTGAATCAGTTGCTAGCTGGTATGGGAGATAGACCTGGGAAAACAGCAGCAGAGGCAATGTAACACACGCACAACAACAGCAGTAGCAGGAAGCAGCATAAAGCACTTCAAGAGGTCCATTATTGTCCTATGTCTACCAACCCCATCAAATTATTATTTGCAGACTTCACTCTACTTTCCTTCCTAAACAAAAATGCATTTATTTATTTAAAAATGTTTCTATATTATTTTTGTGACATTTGTCATTCAAAATGGTTGGCATATTAAAAAAGAACCAAAAAGGGGGCAGGAGAAGAGAATCTTCCGCAGGAGGATCAAGGGATCAGAGCGGAAGCTAATGACCACGGCCAACACGATGAAGGTGGTATAAAATAGCCTTTATTAACAGACCCAACTCAAACGGTTTCGGCCGGAGGCCTTCCTCAGGGGTCTAAAAACAGACAGATAAAAACATCAATATCAAAACAATAGGTATTGAGTGGATACATTTATTGTTTTTTTGCATAATTCGGCTGTTTTGCCGCCTCATATTTTTAAGGTACTTTGGATATATTTTGTAATTATTTGGTTGATGTTAAGCATTATACAACCCTCCTTTTTTACAAATGACCAATGTATATTTATTGTATTTTTTTTCCCCTTTCCTTAGACTGGGAAGAGTGGCGTTGTTCACCTTGTTCTGGTTGTCTGTTTGCTTGTCTATGGTAATGTACCCCTCCCTTACCTTGAATGAATATGTTTTGTTTTTTCGACATTATATCAATTTAATCTAATTACCTATTGTTTTGATATTGATGTTTTTATCTGTCTGTTTTTAGACCCCTGAGGAAGGCCTCCGGCCGAAACCGTTTGAGTTGGGTCTGTTAATAAAGGCTATTTTATACCACCTTCATCGTGTTGGCCGTGGTCATTAGCTTCCGCTCTGATCCCCATATTAAAAAAGAAAACACTTGAACTTTGGAATATAAGAATTTGAAGACAGATCCGAGATACAAAAAATATCAATTCCATTGCTAAAGAACAGTCTCAAACATTTACAGTAATTAGTTAGTCTTGCTCTTCTGCAGGGAATATTACCATTTTTACCTCCTTTGCCAGCTCAATAGATTGGTTCTCTCTCTTAAATATAGTGGAACCTCGGTTTTCATGATTAATCCGTTTGGAAAAGTCTGACTAAAACCGAACGTATGAAAACTGAAGCAATATTTCCCATAAGAAATAATGTAAATCCAATTAATCTGTTCCAGACACCCACAAATATTTACAAAAAATACATTTTATAGATAACTATATTTTTTACATACAGAAAACAATGAGAAATAAATATAAATGACTAATGAAATGGATAAATGAACATTTAACATCACTTTTACCTTTATTGAAGACTCTTGTTGGCATATGGAAGACAGTCAATCAGCAAGAGAATCAAAATAAAGAAAATCCCACTTCTGGCCACAAGATGGTGCTCCATTTTCAACTGTATGAAAACCGAGACAATGTACGAAAACTGGGACAAAATCTTGATGACAAAAGTCAATGAAAACCGAATCGTACGAAAACTAGGGCATACAAAAACCGAGGTTTGACTGTATGCTGATAAATTTTTCCATCTCTCAGGGTTAATCACAAAAAGAGATAATACCTAAATATTCAACTTGTCCTTTAACCAAAGCCCTATTTTTGTACATAGGGGTCCACATGACTTCTTCCTTCCAAAACCACCCAAATTTATAGCTTAGGAGGCACATTTCAAATGGGATGTCCAAGTATAATCTAGAATCTCAAAGTCCGCATGTCTGAAAAGAAAGACAGACACATATAACTTCAGTCACAATCCCAGAAACATGGAAATGCCTGATAGGCACGTGTATCAAATATTTATATAGACATCCCAAAGAAAACAGTAAAGGACCAAAAATGTCTAGCGGCATGATAGCTAGACTAGTGTTTTAAGAACTGGGTAGCCATTGTTCAAATCCCATTGTGGGACTTTGTAATCTAAAGCTAACCATTTAATTATCCTCTTCTACACTCTCCGGATGTTTTAAGGTGAAAACAAAAACTTCCTGATGCCTATTTGTGCCTGCAGCTGGAATAAACATGTAGGTGGCACACAGCAAGAGCAAGATACTCAAAAGATGATTTATTCAAACCAAATGGTTGAAGATGGGAACACCAACACCACTAGACCCTACACAAGCCATGTTTTGGCAGAGCCTTTTTCAAGGATCAGTACTATGAAACACATAAATAAACAAAAATTTGCAAATAAAACCAAATATCTAAATTAAATCAAAAAGTGACTATCTCATAAATAACTAAAAAAAGGCAGATCCATAATGTAAAAACAAAGGAAAAAACATGAATAAAAAACATCCTTTTCATATAAATAGTGAAAGATATTGTACATAAAAAGAAATAATTCAAATAGAACAACATAAGTCATAAAAACAAATCTATCTTTATCTTTATCTTTATTTATTTGCTTGACCGCCCTTCAGTGGTAAGCAGGGCGGTTTACAATGGTAACAAAATTCCAAAGACAGAGTGGCGCGAGGCCAGAAAGTGAAAGGAAGTTACAATGTGACAGTAAAGGAAGAAGACAAGAGTGAGGTGGGACAAAGGATGAGGGAGAAGGGTCAGGGCTGGGAGAGGGGGAGGTCAAAGGCTAGGGAAAAGAGGTAAGTCTTGAGGGAACGTTTAAAGGTAGGGAAGTGGGATTCGAGCCGAAGGGTAGGGGGGAGAGAGTTCCATAGTGAGGGACCAGCGAAGAAGAAGGCTGAAGAGCGAGTAGACTGTAAATGAGCACGTGAAGGGGAAGGCAGTGTGAGGCGGTTGAGGTGAAAGGAGCGTGGAGTGTGGCGGGGGGTGTGGAAACGGAGCAGATCTGCAAGATATTGAGGGGTGGAAGTGTGCAGTGCCTTGTGGGTTAGGGTGAGGAGTTTGAATTGTATGCGGAAAGGTATAGGGAGCCAGTGGAGACGGAGGAGGACGGGGGTGACATGATCTCTAGGGGAAGCGTGGGAAATGAGTCGGGCGGCGGTATTTTGAATTCGCTGTAACCGTGAGAGTTGCTGTTTGGAGATGCCAGAAAGAATAGAATTGGAAAAGTCAATGCGGGAAATAACGAGGGCCAGTAACAGGGTAGTTAAGGCGGAGGGAGAGAGGAACCATTTTGGTACAAATATAGATAGACAGAATAAATTACACAGGTACACTACCAAAAAACTGCCTCCAATTTTGCAACTGATTCCTATAGATTTTGGGGTGCTGAATCCAGGAAAAATAGCCAAAATGTTCCATCACGTCACGTTTTCTTGCAAAATTAGATTTCTTACCCATATAAGGAATGTTCACATAATTTCTTTTTAGCCGACTGCAGTTTATTTTCTTGGCCCAAAATAGAGGTTGTAATGGTTAACTAACTAGAAACACTCCCTCATGATATTTTAGAGTGTTTTGTATTCATTTTATACATTAACAGGACAATTGGGAGGAGGGGGGCTAAATCCAGTACTCGCGCTGGCGCATGTTCTTTCCTGTTCGCCTCGCCTCGTGCGCTCGCTCAAACACGGGGGTTGCGACATGAACGTTCCTGTCAAATTTCAGTTTCTTGCAAGTTCATTATTACCTGTTGTTTGCTCAGTCGTAATCCAGCTTTATTCCGAAGTGGTTCACTACAGTTGTAGTTTGCAGTGCTGTGTATTTGTGATGGCTCACAGAGCCAGAGGTTGCGTCAACTCTCCGGACAGTTTTGTTTTATTTGTGGGGAATATACCGTGAAAAAGCAGCAGAGGAACATTTCTGCATTTATTAAAAATGTATATTTCGCCTATTTCGGTTTGAAGTTAGGCGATCAAGAAAAACCGTGGGCTCCTCACAAAGTGTGCAAGACATGTGAGGAAGATCTACGCTTATGGATGAAAGGTAAAAAACAAGCATTTTGTTTCGGAATACCTATGATGTGGCGTGAACAAAGAGACCACAGCAGTGACTGCTATTTTTGCTCTTGCATTGTGAAGGGATACAACTTAAAAAATAAGAACGTAATAAGTTACCCCAACCTTCCCTCAGCAATTAGGCCTATGCCTCATAGCAACGAAGTACCTGTGCCTGAACCACCAAAATCTTTGGATCATATTTGCGTGGACGGTTCTGATCATGATGAGACTCATCAGATGGCTTTTCCCGATGAGTCCAGTACTTCCGAGTTTGAAACTGAACCAGATCCGAAACCTGAACTTTTCTCTCAAGCTGAATTGAATGATTTAGTCCGGGATTTAGGACTCCCAAAAGATACTGCCCAACTGCTAGGTTCTCGGCTTAAACAGAAAAATCTATTGTCACCAGGAACAACTTTTTATTGGTACCGCAACCGCGAGACACAATTTTTGAAGTATTTCAGCAAAGAGGAAGATTTGGTATTTTGCAACGATATATACGGAGTGATGGAAAAGTTTAAACTCAAGTATGATCCTGCTGAATGGCGGCTGTTCATTGATTCGTCAAAAGACAGCATAAAAGGTGTTCTTCTTCATAATGGCAACACATTCGCTTCAGTTCCTATTGCTCACTCTGTTATTCTCCAAGAAAAATATGAGAATTTGGCCCTGATTCTTCAGAAGATTCGTTATGATGAGCATAAGTGGATGATTTGTGGAGACTTTAAAATTCTATCCATGCTATTAGGGCAGCAATCCGGTTTCACCAAATATCCCTGCTTCCTTTGCTTGTGGGATAGCGGGGCCCGCGACCTACACTGGGGGAAAAAAGACTGGCCAATTCGGGAGTATTTGAGACCCGGTGAGAAAAATGTTCTTCATGAGAGCTTGGTACCTCGTGATAAAATTCTATTACCACCTCTCCACATTAAGTTGGGTCTCATTAAGCAATTCATCAAGTCCCTTCCAAAAGATGGTGAGTGCTTTCGGTACCTTTGCTCAAAGTTCCCCGACTTTCTGAAGCAAAGCTAAAGGAAGGAGTGTTTGTTGGCCCTGATATAAGGAAACTCATTTCAGATGGAGCATTTGCTGAAACGATGTCTGAGAAGGAAAAAGAAGCCTGGGATTCCTTCAAGGATGTTGTTCTCAAATTCTTGGGGAACAGGCGGGATGAGAACTATAAGGATATTGTTGCCAGGATGCTCAATGCCTTCAAAGAACAAGGCTGTAACATGAGCCTGAAAGTCCATTTCTTGCACTCCCATGTGAACTACTTTCCCGAAAACATGGGGGCGTACAGTGAAGAACAAGGTGAAAGGTTTCACCAGGACATCAAGGACGCAGAGAGAAGGTACCAAGGAAGATGGAACACCACTATGATGGCTGATTTCTGCTGGTTGCTGCTGCGGGAAACCCCAGATGAAAAATACGCCAAGCAGCGCACCAAGAGAAGCATTCGGGGGAAGAAGAAACGGGCCCACCAGGAGATTGATTGACCCAAGAATGACTTTAAAATCTAAACTGTGTTGACAAATATCGTGTTTTTACTAAACTTTGAAATAAAAATTTGCTAGTTATTACCACAGTGTCGGATCTCATTTATTAGAATTTTATTTTCACACCATCGGGTGTTTGTCTTCATGTATTGCAATGGTGCGGTTTGCGTTTTCTATTCTTACATACATACCTGTACAACATTTTTTGCACATTTCTTTGCTTTGCTTTGTGTCTAACCTCGCTCTTATATGCTCAATGTTTGTGCACATGTATGTGGCTGTTTTAAGTGCAGACAATTTTGCTACCATCACAGTGTGTTTTGTTGACATTACTCTATTCTTATGTGCTGCCTTGTTACAATTTTCTTTATTCTTATTTGAATAACTACTAAACAATTAGTATAAAGAATTCATCCAAGAAACTTTTATCTCGATCGCACTCAATCTGAAATGTTCACCTCAAACTGCTAACCCAATGTAGCAAAAAATCTGTACGTGATGGAGCAAATTGGTTACCAGATTTGGATTCAGCGCACCAAAAAACGTAAAAATCAATCGAAACATTAGAGGCAGTTTAAAAAAAAAAATTTTTAGTGTACCTGTGTTATATATATTAAAGTAAATCAACTAAAATGACTAAACTTAATACAATTATATTAAAACCACTATGGCTAGAAAGAACAAAAAGAAGGACAATAAAACAAACTTTTGTTGTATAATGAAGAGGACTATGTAATAAAACACTGAAAGCAGCCAAAATTCGACTAAGTGCACTTGTCATTTAAGGGGAGGTGTCCATAATGTGGAGGGAGGGAGGGGGAACATATATGAAACAGGGAATAAACAACCCATAAATGAAAACTGTAAACAGAAGTGACACCTGTGTTATAATTTAGCGATCTTTCATAGAGCTAAATAAAACAAAATGTAAGAATTAGAAAACTAACAAGTTCAGCAAATAAATTCCTGACATCAGATACCAAATCAAAATACAAGTATTTGGATATGTGAAAGGGCATGGGCAGGGTCCCAGCGACCGTGGGTAACCAATTGCTCAGCCCCATGCGGGATCCTGTGCTCACATTGTAGATGAGGTGGGAGCGCGTCGGCGGTGAGGACGCAAGAGGCATCTTTTGAACTGATTGGCTCTGCCTGCGGGGGTGAGCGTGGGGGAGCCAATCAGAGCAGTAGCTGGCATGTGCTCAGGTCTGCAGTGGTCGTCTGAGCACATGTGAGAGAGGCTTCGCGGTGAGAGGCATGGTCGGTGTGAACGGCGGAATTAGAGGTGAGCAGGCTGTTTGGGCTCTTTGGATCCGAAGCATCTTCTGGAGGTGAACTGGTGCGGCAGCGGTGATGGTGTGATCAGCAGAGCGGCCGTTGCTGTGTGCTGGTGGGAACTTTAGAGCAGCGGTTGTTGGGGCAGGACCTCGTGGTTCTCGGCATTGAGTGGCGGAGCCCACAGTGCCCAAAGCCGGCTGGACAGGCGAGTTGGGGGTGTAAAAAAACAACAACGACAACTCAACAACAGAGGGAGCAGTGTGGGCAGAGGACAGTGGGCCCATTTTGGTGGGGGGATGCCTGTGAGGAAGGGATGCCAGGGCAGGGAGCAGGGGGCTAGCAGGGAAGATATGGACAGGCCAGTTGGGGGACAAGGAGGTCAGGGGGTGGGAAGGGGGAGGCAGGTGGGTCAGCGTGGTCAGTCAGAGACCCCAGCCATGCATCAGGGGGTGGTCAGAGCTTGGCTAGATGCAAGGGGGCAAGGTGATTCCCCTGTTTTGTCTAAGATGGCAGGGGGTGGACGCAGAGCTCGGGGGCAAGGAGCTGGGGGACAGCCGAGGACAGGGGGCTTAAGGGTTGAGGACTCAGTTCCGGTCATGGGCAGAGGTGGACAGGGAGGTACTAATGTGGGGTTTGAGGCAGATATGGTAGGGGGTGGGGGGTACATCAAAAGCAGGGGATTGGGACCCATTTCTCCTTAAGGATGGAGGAGAGAGGGGGTGAGGGTGACATGCCGGGGTATGAGGTTTCCAGTGTGGGGGTTGGAGGAGTGTTTCCCACCAGGGGCGGGCCAGCAGTGCCGATGGGTTACGGGTCAGTCGGGTGATAGACTGCATGGGATCATTGGATGGAGGGAGGACAAGGCCCATCTAGGGCTGAATGGGCAGGGGCTTGGCAACTGGCATGGTCGGTGGGTTTTCTCCCTCCTGCATTTCCTTTTGTTTCTCCACAGGTTCCGTTTCTGACTTCTCCAGGAACAGTGCAAGGAATGGGGGGACAACTATGTGCGAATATGGACATGCCATCCATGGCTATGCGAGGAGTCGTGGCGGATGGAGGTGCTGCAAGAGGTGTCGGCGCTCAGCAGTTGGTGGAGGATCCTCCACAGGAGGTGCTTCACCCGCCAGGTGGCCAAGATGGGTGAGTTTCAGGCTGCGCAAATAGCAGTGTGTGACGGGAGTGGTTTGCAGGCAGAACGGTCGGGAAAAGCGAGCAAGAAGAGGAAGCATGCGTGCCAGCTGTGGCGGAGTTCGGAATCGTCTTCTTCCTCATCATCAGGTTCGTCGGCGGCATCCTTGGGAGACAAAGACAGGAAGCCAGGGGCGCAGGGCGGGGTGGTGATGTGGAGCAAGGCAGGGGGGATTCCTACCTTAGCAACCTTATCAGAATTGTGGGAAGGGGTGCCAAAGAAGTTGTGATGAAAAATTCGGAAGCGGAGATATATAGATATTTTCCGCCTGCTGGAAGGTCAGAAGCGGTCCGGTGAGAGCAAGAAAAAGCTCAAGGAGGACGAGAAGGCCGGCCGGATAAGGAAAGTCTCTAGGAATATCGTGAATTGGGTGAGGGCTTTCTTATGTTTGGCTAGTGTGTGGGGCCAGCACTATCCAGAGCATTATGGGATGTTGCTGGCATATGCGGACTCGATCCTGGAAGTGTCACAGACCCACAAAGGCTGGTCGTGGCTCAATTATGATGAAATGTTTAGGGATAAAATGGAGGAGAACAAGTTATTAACTTGGGGCACACAGGATATTAACTTGTGGCGCACCCAGATGTCGGTCTGAGTGAATGCTGGAGGGGGGGGGGGGCTGGTGGCCAATACAGGGGTTAGCTGCTCCTTTCGGGGGGGGGGCCTGTGCTGGAGGTTTAATAAGTCCTCGTGCCCTTTCCTGGACTGCAAGTTCCGGCATGTTTGCTCAGTCTGTGGTGGGGTGCACTCAGCGGCAAAATGCATTAAAAAAGGTACCTCGTTGCCCCCCTTGCTGGCCCCCAAGTAGTAGGGTGGTATTTGGCTTGACCCCTATGACAATAAGGGTGGAGGTGTTAAGCATGTGGCTTCGCCACTACCCAAAGAAAGGGGATAAGGAAATTTTACAGTTGGGGTTTCAGTCGGGTTTTGTTATTCCGGTTCAAGGTGTGGTGGCAGCTGCAACAGCGAGAAATTCCCCATCGGTGCGATGCTTCGTGTCCGTAGCGTGGGAAAAGTTAGCTGTTGAGTTGAAGTTAGGTAGAATTTTGTGGTATCTCTGTTGGGAATCATACCTAAGAAAGAACCGGGGTTGATCCATAATTTGTCGTTTTCCGTTTTGGGCATCGGTGAATGATCACATTCTGCGTGAGTGTTGTATGGTGCACTATGCCTCATTTGACAGGGCGGTGGAGTTAGTCAGGAAAGCGGGTCATGGGGATTTGATGGCAAAAGTGGATATTGAATCTGCTTTTTGCTTGTTGCCGGTACACTCCCCGGCGTTTCATTTGTTAGGTTTTCAATTTGCAGAGGAATTTTATTTTGATAAATGCATGCTGATGGGCTGTGCAGTGTCTTGTGCCTACTTTGAAAAATTCAGTACCTTCCTCCAGTGGGCAGTGGTGTAGAAGGTGGGTTGTTTGGATGTGGTGCATTACCTCGATGATTTCTTGTTTGTGGGTGCGTCGCAGGCTACAGTGTGTAGAGCGCTTTTGGAAGGTTTTGTGAGTTTGGCAGGCGAATTTGGGTGCCTTTGGCGGAAGGTAAGACGGAGGGCCCAGCGACGACGATCACCTTCTTAGGAGTCGAGTTTGGATTCCGAACAAATGGTAGTACACCTGCCGATATAGAAGATAGTGAAGTTGCAGGTTTTGGTGGCTAATGCATTGGCCTTCTTGTGCCAGATTGTGTAGGAGTGATGGGTACATCTATCTCCAGTAGGGGTAGACTTGCTCTTGAATGACTGGCAAGAGGCACTGGAGCAGGTGGTACATGAGGACACTCGCTGGTCGCAGCTTGATATTGGGGGGGGGGGGGGGCGTGGCACAGGCACTTCAATGGGCCTGTGCCGGTGGCAGGATCCCGGAGGTTTCTGTGGTCCAGAGCCTTAGGCTACTTGGGGTGGGGGCAGGATGCCCACGACACGGATAACCCCTGGCAGACTTTTGCTATTGATATGGTGAAGTCTGTTAGGGGTGGTAGGAACTTTGATGGTGGTTTGACCGCGGCAGGTGCAGAAGCGAGGCTACCTTGCTAATTTCATGGCTGGTGACGGATCGCTCTGCTGCGGTTTGTTTGATGATTATTCTTGTTCATAATGTTCAATATGTTAATTGGAGGAACAAACGGAGCAAGAGAATATAGCAGGTTTGGAACCGACTGCTTTATTGATGATGGTCCCTACGCGTTTCGGCTTGCGCCTTCTTCGGGGGACATACAGCTACCATAAGATTGAATAAACAATGTTAAAATAGGATATGCAAATAGGGATAAAACATTTAAAAATAAATTAAATAATATGATGTTTAAATTATAACAAATAAAAACAATAGAATAAATAAATTAAAAACAATAGAATAAATAAATTAAACACAGTGTTTGAATTTACACATAACCCAAAGGACAATCTGGAACACAATAAAATTAATAAAATTATACAATTGATAAAATTATACAAACAAGGGCCGAGACAAAAGACTACATATTAGTTGGAGGTAAGCAAAATAATTCCAAATAGGATAGACAAAGAAGAGATGAATGGATTGTATTGTATATGGATATGTATAAATAGTTAGTCATTACATTTAACCCTGTGGTCTTATTTGTAGTTCATTTAATATATGCGTGTTCTATTTATAGGTCTTTATATCAAGTGTTGGTTATTCCCCCCTTTTAATATTATTTTATTATCACATTTTTTCTAGTTTATATGCTTAATGAATATTCAATGTTTTAAAACATGTATAATTTTTATTAATTATTTATTTACATTTATATTTGTAGTCATATGTGTGCGTGTATATATTTTTTAAGTTTAAGAGATTTTTACATATATTCATACTATTTTTATATATATTCATACTATTTTATCATTCTCTTAACATTGCATTTTATTTATCATTTTATTCATTTAATTATTTTATTTATTTAATTATTTTATTATTTTTTTATTATTATCATTATCATTTTTATATATTTTTTTCTCTATGCTCATAATCGTTATCTACTATTTGAAGTATTTTAATTTTTGTATTTTAATTTATTTATTGTTCCAACATGTGATCATACAGCTTTTCCTTTTTTTAGCTATAGTGTCACGACCAAACTGTCTTTATGAGACATTCCATCTTACACAACACTGGTATGTTATTATATAATTAATCAATATGTTTATATTATTTATTTACTCATTTAAGTATTTATTATTTGATTTATATATTTATACATATCCATATACAATACAATCCATTCATCTCTTCTTTGTCTATCCTATTTGGAATTATTTTGCTTACCTCCAACTAATATGTAGTCTTTTGTCTCGGCCCTTGTTTGTATAATTTTATCAATTGTATAATTTTATTAATTTTATTGTGTTCCAGATTGTCCTTTGGGTTATGTGTAAATTCAAACACTGTATTTAATTTATTTATTCTATTGTTTTTAATTTATTTATTCTATTGTTTTTATTTGTTATAATTTAAACATCATATTATTTAATTTATTTTTAAATGTTTTATCCCTATTTGCATATCCTATTTTAACATTGTTTATTCAATCTTATGGTAGCTGTATGTCCCCCGAAGAAGGCGCAAGCCGAAACGCGTAGGGACCATCATCAATAAAGCAGTCGGTTCCAAACCTGTTATATTCTCTTGCTCCGTTTGTTCCTCTTTGTACCTGCAAGAGTTACGCTCCTCCTCCTGTTCTCCAATATGTTAATTGGCAATAAAGCTGCGACCAGTTGCTTCCAAGAACGGTTGTATGTGTAATTTGTGGGAACTGACGGGTGGAGTATTTGAAGGGGAAGGGGGGTGTGTGAAAGTGGGAAGGGTAGAGCACCAGGTCCAACTACCCGGTTAAGTGTAATGGTTCTCTATAGAAGCATTGTGAACAGGGTCGCAAGCAGTCTTGGTTCTAACAAGGCTTCTGATCAGTCTTTATATCCGTGACCATTGGATACTATCACAGCTTTACTGATGATTATAAAAACAAAATGTCATAGCATAAATACATATCATAACTGCACATACATCAATGTATCCAGTAGCTAAACCCTGCTGGATATTATATATGTTGTCCTTCCGCAGCCTGGCAAACTTCCTAGCCGATACACAGCGTTGTTGAAAGAAGCAAGAGCAAGAAGGATGCCAAGTTGGTGTATTAAAGACAAAATCAGTGCCAAAAGGAGTAACCAAAGCAATGCATATACAAACAAACTCCTAGAAGCACACTTCACTTATAAGAACCAGCGCTGACAATAAAACCTAGAATGACTACCTACAATAGTATTTGAGAGGGAAACATTTTAGGAAACAAAGAATCATTTTCCTTGTTAAAACAGGAATTATTGTATCTCCCTTCAACTATGAAAAATCCCTAACACAAGTGGTGTCTGCATATTATAGCACATTTCTACTGTATGTAGAGATGACTATCAGTCCAAAACAGAGGTAGCATGTGCAATTGACACATTTTATACAGAGCATTACAAACTAACAGTCCGAAAACTGAACCTTCACATTTTACCGATTAAGGGCCTGAGATGGAAAAGTATACGGACTCCAAAGGGAAGGGGAAGTAAGAAGGGGGGGGGGGGGAGGGGGAGGAGGAAAAGAGAGGGGGTGGGGTAAGGGGGGCTTCCCTTTTGTACCCACTCGTACATATGATTCATTTGACATACGTATTGACCTATATAAATTCTTTAGGAAGATTAAAATAATAGATGTTTTTCCTAATAAATCAGATTAGGCCATGGATATAAAGAAACCATAGACTTGGAATCCCCCCAATTCAAATAATTTACTTATTGATTCATTTGAGAAGGTGGTACTTAGGTAGATTGAACAACTGAAGGGTAGCAAGCATGTTCCATTTTACAATTTGAATAGGTTAGAAAATGCAGCTATTACATCACTTCAAGCTAATCCTAATATAGTAATAAAACCTGTGGACAAATGAGGGATAGTAGTTGTAATGGATCAGACTGATTACATAGAGGAGATCAATAAACAGTCACATGATAAAACTTTCTATGAGAGGTTGGATTGGGACCCTATGGTCCCCTTAAAAAGGAGTATGGAGTGTTTGATCCAAACAGGATATGAGATAGGGTACCTTACAAAAAAAGAGTGTGATTTTCTTACTGTATCACATCCAGTAACACCCACAATATATGTATTACCAAAGATACATAAATCTTTGGAGAAACCACCTGGATGTTCGATTATTTTGGCCATTGGGTCCCATTTTGAGCACGTCTCTCAATTTTTGGACATGCCTCTTCACCCCTTTGTAGTTGCTACCCCTTCGTATGTACATGATTCCTCTCATTTTATTAGTACCCTGGAGAGTTTTAAAGGTTATCATAGTGATTTGACAATGGTTACGCTAGATATTTCATCCCTATACACAAATGTACCACAGCAGGAGGCACTTCAGATCCGATTTTGAATTAGGCAGGCTATGCGTTGCGGTGGCGTATAGCTGCCCGCCAACCCCCTTAACTGGGATTTTCACTTCTGTGCTAGCAGAAGTGAAAATCTGGGTTAACCTGGACACCCTGGCAACCTGGGAACGGGTATTAAGACCAGCTTCTGCACCTTTGGCCACCTCCCAGTAGGAACAGCCAAGTGTAAAATATACTCCCCTTGTATTACTTCATCTCTGTCCACGGAGGTAGAGTTGTTCCTGTTGCACAAAACATACTACCTTTCCAAAATAGCACCTTATCAACCAAGATCAAAATGTTTTAATTTCACTTATTATGAACCAGGGGCAATACAATATTTTCAGCATAGGGTAATATGGTGCTTTCATTTTGATACCAACAGCAGTCAAACCATCATATTTTGCACCAACTGTAGGCAGCTGAGCTGTATTTTTGTCAGTCCCCCAAATAATGAGTTGCAGTTGTCCAGTGCTTATTGATTAGGTCAGGAATAACTGTATCAAGTTTTATTTTGGTACCAAGGATTAGAATCCTTTAGGGGCATTTTACTAAAACACTGCAGTATAGTAAGTGTTCAGCTCAAAATGTAGTGTGGGGGTGTTTTTTAAAATCTTATTTATACATTTATAAGTTGTGATCCGTCAAAGAAGGGGTTCCCCCTAGATCAGTGGATAAAAATTCTTCACTAAATAAATAAATTCCCAATTTGCAATAGATTGGTATATCATTAGCATATACTTTATATGATTTCACAGTAGTGTGAGCTTCCTCTACATTCCACCCTGTACCTCAGGGTGGAATGTACCTCAACCCAGCTCTAGAAGGACCATCTTTAATGGAGAGGGAATAATTCAGTCCCTATGCCTATACAATCTCGGAACTCTCTGTTTAAACTGCCAGTACTTGTGCCATTTAGTTCCAAACTGAGATGGCATCTTTAGGAATGTGGATAACTGAACTGTGACCACAACTCATTTCACTTGGGCTACCAGTAACTTGACCTGTATTTAAACTGATGACCTAACAGTGAAAGGGTGGTGTAATCCTTTTCCAATCCTTTGATCCTTTCAGTGACACTACTATATTCTAATGGGCAATTCTGGCAGCCTTTACATCTTTACTGTGCATGTGCTCCTTTTAAAAACAAACATTTGGTTTTGACAAACAATGTGATTAGTGATTCAAATTTCTAAAATTTATTTGGTTTTTAACAATATTGTACAGTTCTAATGGTTTACTTCAATAAATTGGATCCAGTTGAAGTATTTAGGATCCAGCATTCTATGCTAATCAAAATGAACTTCAAAAATTGCATTTCTTTCTCTAGTTTTAGAGTTCACCACACTAAATAAAATACAGTTATTAAATAGCCAGCATTGTGTCACTTCACTTAACATCTGGCCATTGTAGGACAATATTCAAGGAGCACTCAGTTAGTATGATATATGTGTGTAAAAAGGACTTACTTACTTTGCACTTGGCAATTTGTGTTGGTGGGAACAGTGGAAAAATAAAATAATGCATGCACATTTGAAAATTGAATGCATGCTGTTGTTTGTCTCCTCTGACCTAAATCCACCCTGGGTGAATGCCTCTTTTCTTTTTTTTATGTAATAAATTTTATTCAGCAGCATCAAATAAGATACAATCAAACACACCGTACAACATCAGAGAAATAGTTAACGTACAGAATCCCAAACCATGTTCAACAGGATGAAAAGAATAAAAATACTATTATGCATCCAATACTGGTAACAGGACAGAGAGAGAACAATGCAATGCAATACAAAACAAAACAAAACAAAACACAATACAATACAATACAACTTACATTTACAAATTGCAAAATTACAGAATTACAATTTTTTTTTTCAAAACTTGTCACCCCATCTCCTGGCATAAGGTATTGAAACAACAACACATGGTGATAATATAAAAAAAGCAGCTTCCTCCCTCCATTTAGTCAAAAACCCTGAACTTCTTATCCCTCTTTTTATCAAGGCAACTAAGAACTAGAAGTCACACAGGGGACAAAGGTTCAACATCTAGGACCTCAGCCCCCCCCCCTTATTCCCCTCCCCATCTCCCCTCTGTCTCATCTAAACAAACAAAAGAAAAGAAAAGAAAGAAGAAAAGCAACAGACAACATACTTCCAATTGTAATGAAACAAGGAATTTTGAACACATCTCCCCAATAATGTCCCCAGCCCTTACTCTAACTAGACCAAATAAATAAGGAATAGAGAAAGATGATAGAGCCCTTCCACTTACATACCTAGGAGACATCTGGAGCAGCTATCACTCTGGTGTCATCCTGGAGAACTATACACCATAGTTCCTCCCCTTGGAAGGGAAGGCCCCATACTAAAGCTGTAATCTTATCTAAACGGTAAATTTCCCAGCTTTTGGAGCACCATTCTGAAAAAGACAGTACCCTGCTGTGCTTCCAGAAACGAGCTATCACCAATCTGGCCACCAGTAAAAGTGTCTGGGCCAAACATCCAAACATCGTAGAAGGGCACTTCCAGCTGACTCAGGAAGAACACCCAGTATACATGTCTCTCTGTCGAAGGGGAAATTTATCTTTAGACTACAAGTGATATATTCAAATACCTTCCTCCACAAACTTTGAATACAAGGACAAGACCACCACATGTGGTCAAAGTCTCCTCAATGGCCACACATACGCCAGCAGAGAGGGTCGTCAGCTCTCTTCCAGTAAAAAAAAGTCTGTTAGCGCTATCAAAAGACGGTACAAAATTCTCAGTTGAGTGTGAATTAACCCAAGCGAGATAGAGCACAAATGTGAATAATGATACACTTCTATCCAAAAATCGTGTTCCTTCTCTGGAAGAGTCACCTCCCATCTCCTCTGAGGAAGCTTCAAAGTTGAAAGATTGGGTAAATCCTCTGCAATAGTACGATACAGCCGTGCAATAAAAGTGGGAAGTCACCTAGATTCCAAGAGGACCTGTTCCCATTGTCGAGGTCTTCTTAACAGATTGGATTTAGAGAACTGGGTGTCCAAACAGTGGTGAAACTGGATAAACTGGAAGTGGGAAAGATGAAAACCCATGCATTCCTCTAACCTCTTCTTAGGCAAAGGGTAGGATCCTTCAAACAAGGAGGATATTCTCGTCAAGGCAAGTTTCGTGCTAACAACTCTTCTCAAGCTCCTGTCAAACCCTATAGCACCTAAAATTATGTAAGGTGAGTGTGATACAAGTATTCCAAGCTGCTTGCAGATCTTCCTCCAAGCCACCCAGCATGGACCAATGAATAGATGTGCGTAAAATTTGAACACTGTGCCACATGAGACAGCTGCTAGACCCGAAAGACTTTAGAACAGTCTTTCAAGCACTAGTAATGCCTCACTTCGACCACATTAATTCCATACTACACGGACTTCCAAAGAGCACTCTGCATCCCTTGCAACTGGCAATGAACGCTGCAGCCAGAACTCTTCACGGAGCCTCTAGAAGGGGCCATATTACCCCAATACTAAAACACCTACATTGGCTCCCTGTTCGTTGCAGAATCTCCTTCAAGATCTTAACAATGACATTCAAGGCCATCAATAAATGCACGGCCACCTCTCTCTCTGACCTTATCCAGACCACTCCCCCCAAAAGGTTAAGAAGATCTGCTGCCACTAACACCCTCATCCTCCCCAAAGTGATCACTAAATGCTCCAAAACTATGAGAAATCGTGCCTTTGCTCTCTACGCTCCCTCCTGCTGGAATGCTCTTCCACCCGACATCCGAGCCATCAACAACCTTCTCCAATTTAGGAAAGCACTGAAACGTCACCTGTTTATCCAGTACCTCTCCAACCCAAATGACATCTCGCTGCCACCATCCCACATGTCCAACCCACACCGTCCGGACCCGATACCTACTACACCACTCTGATCACCACATCATCTGGTACTTGACCCCGGCCCAGATAATGACTTACCAGCCACAATGTCTTTGCTGTATGAACTGTACATATTGATGAGATGTATGTAGAATCTCACCTTCCTACTTGTAAATAGTTGTTGTTGTTGTTTTTTCCTGTTAACCCTGTTCAAGCACCCTATTTTATTGTAAGTGCATTGCAGTTCCACTTTGCACAAATATGTTTCCTGTAAACAGCGCTGATGTCAAATAGCGTGGTATAGAAAAATAAATAAATAAATAATAAACCTTTGCCACCTCTAATGATTCGCTAAGGAAGGGCATGGCTTCTAGCAGAATCAGCTTCATCCAATCTCTTTCCAGGGTAGCCCAACCTGCACCAGCATTAATTCTCCACAGCAATAAAGATCTCAGACAAATACATGAATAATATAGCTCAGGATCAGAAAGCCCCATTCCCCCAGACCATTTTGGAAGTGTAAGAATCTTCCAACTAATTAAAGGGCGGTTACCCTTCCAAAGAAAACACAGTATTGCCTGCCTAAGAGTCTTAAAAAATGATCTAGAAAGAGAAATAGATAATTTCATAAAGAGAAATAGCAGCTTAGGTAATACTCGTACCAACATCTTAAAAGTATTTATCCGTCCCAACCAGGAGACTGAACATGAACACCAACGGTCCATATCTTGTCTGATCGCTTTAAGGAGGGGGATATAATTCAGTGTACAACATCGAGATATCCCTGTGTATGTTAATATCTAAGTATAGGAATTGCTCCACCACTGGAAATTCTCCAGGAATGAACTGGGATCAAGACGAAGATTGGGACAAACAATTAAGTCGTGTCGACTTCTGCATATTTACTGTAAATCCGGATATTTGGGAGAAGTGATCCAATATGTTTATCACTATAGGAAGGGAATTGGAAGGGTTATGAAGGTAGATTAGCATGTCATCTACATATAATGAGATAGAATGACATTCAGATCCTAAATGAATACCAAACTCCTCTGCTCATATCCTGATATGGGCTGCTAAAGGCTCCATCACAAGGGCGAACAGTAAGGGAGAGAGTGGAAATCCTTGCCTCATGCCTCTGCCTAAAAAAAATGATGGAGAAATGAAACCATTTATTGAAACTGAAGCTCATGGGCAAGCATATAATAAAGCAATCCACATGCGAAAAGAGAGCCCAAAGCCAAACGCATTGAGGACTTCCAAAAGATATGGCCATTCCAATTTGTCAAAAGCTTTCTTTGCGTCTAGTGAAAGGATTCCAAAAGTACCGACTTTAGATCTAAGGCCATGTAACACATTAATTAACCTTCACACATTTTTGAAACCATATCTATTCTTTATAAATCCTGTTTGATTTGGATGAACAATATCTGGAATTAAAGAAGTTAGACAATTAGCTAATAATATGGTAAAAATTTTGCAATCTAAATTCAACAAAGAAATCAGTTGGTAGTTAGAACACTGAAGCGGATCTTTGTTTGCTTTGGGAATCACTACAATAGTCACCTGATAAAAGGATGATGGAAGTGCTTGCTTGGAAAGAATCTCATTAAAAACTATCAACAGGACCGGGGCAAACAAATCAGGAAACACCTTATACACCTCTGCCGGCAAAAAATCTGGACCCGCTGCCTTTGCAGATTTTAGGTTCCTGATTACTTGAAGCACCTCCTGAAGGGTAAAGGGATGTTCCAAGTTTTCTCAGCCTTCAGGTGAAAGCTAGGGAATAGAGGCTTCCCGTAACCAATCTTATATATCGTCACTAGCATATAAATGCTCATAGAACTTCGTGAAGATTGTCGCGATTTCTCTAGAGCCATGCATGACCTGACCTTGTAGAGATTTTATCACTACAATTTTATGACGTTGACGTTGATGTTGACATTGACGTTTCAATTGTCACATCAGCAGCTTCCCTGCTTTATTCCCGTGCTCGTAAAAACACTGTCTTGTTCACAGGAAAAGCGAGGCAACCCGTTCGGACTCAAGGGCCGCTAACTCCCCCCTACGGCGAGTCAACACTTTCCAAACTCAGGAACCCCCACCCCATCTGTGATTTTTTTCCAAATCAATAATCTCCCGATGCAGTTCCTCCTGTCGAGCCTCCAATTACCTTTTAAAGGCGCTCGACAAAAATATGAGCTGTCTATGTAAAACTGCCTTCCCAGCCTCCAAAAGAAGAGCTCTGGAGATATCTGAAGTATCGTTAAATGCAAAATACTCCATATAGCCTTTCCGAACCTCTGAGGTAAACTCCTGCTTGAGCAATAATCCATGAGGCAAGGACCATCGGCATGGTGGGGTCTCGGTCTCCCCAAGGGAAATACCAATAGTGATGATAGCATGATCCGATGGGCCCATGGTCCCAATGGCTGCCTGAGTCAACCATGAAATCCTGGATCGTGACAAGAACCACATGTCAATGCGTGAATGACAGTTATGTACCCTAGAATAAAAAGTATAGTCCCTTTCCGAATCATGCAGATGTCTCCATACATCACAGAGATCAAAATGTGAAACCCATTCCTCTAGAAATTTCAACAGAGTAACCCCTATAACTCGGGTCCTGGAACGATCCAGTTCAGATCTCACACAGTTAAAGTCACCTCCTATGAGCAGTTCACCTTGACAGTAATGCTGGAGAACCTAAAAAAGATCCTGCAAAGAAATCCCCACCAAAGCTGGAGGAAGGTAAACATTCACTAAGGTCAAAGTAACCTCTTGTATAGAACCAACCAAAATCAGAAAGCGACCCTCTGGATCTATAAATTGATTTATAATCTGAAAGAGGCAAGTGGAAGAGAATAAAATAACAATCCCTGTATTTCTTAAGGAGAAATTAGCCAGATGTATTTGTGGAAACCTACGTCTAGCAGAATTAAAGTGATCTTGCTGGGAGAAATGAGTTTCTTGCAGAAAAATTATCTCGGCTTTCTCTCGGAACAACTGATCCAGAACCCTTCTACATTTGCATGGATTATTAAGTCCATTCACATTCCATGAAATAGCCTTAACCATTCCCCTTCATTACTGTAAGTTAAGCATCATGAATACACTCCCCAGAACCTGGAAAGAAGTACCTCTCCACTTATGAAAAAATATTACTCTCCAGTATCTTCTGCCATTCCATCTATAGAGATCCTGAGGAACATAGAAATTATCCCAAAATTGCAAAGCTAGTTGTCTTTTACAAGGGTCAGAAACCCATCTCCCACCCACCCCATCCCAACTTACCTATTCCCCACCCTCCCCCCGAACATTCCTATATGTGCAGGAAGTAAACCGAACATATAAACATCTCAGAGTTTGAGACACTCCAAGTGTCCCAAGAGAAGGCACTATGTAAAGGTTTAATAAACTTCCCAACCTCCCTCCAATCCCATAGCCCAATAAGCTGGTTACAAACTTTCCTACAAAATGCCTCCCTCCCCTCTTACCCTCCCCAAGTCCTTCCCTCATCACCCTCAATGACCCTGGATCCTTCAAAACTGCATTCTAACACCCATCCTAGTACCAGTTAACAATAAAAGACCTTATCAAAGATTAGAAGAGGTAATCTACCCCAGAAACAAGCCATATTAAGAAAATTACCAACATGTAAATCTCAAAGTGGAGCTGAAATGTCCATCTTTTTGTAGATTCAGTTCTTGTTCAGAGCTGGACGTCCTGCGGGACCTAGGAACTTTGCGTCTCTTAGGCAAAGAGACCTCTCACTCTCCATTTGTACTTCTTGGATGCAAGGGATGCTCTCCATAGAAACTCCATTGACGCCAACAGATCCGAAATTCTTTGAGCGGTGTTGTTACATTCAAAAATTAAGGCAAAGCCCCAATGGTAAGGTATCGCACGTTTCTGCAATGCCTGTGTTAAGGGCTTAAAACTTTTACGCCGCTCCAATGTATATTGAGAGAGGTCTTGATATATCTGGATCTCCTGACCCTTAAAGACCAAAGAACGTTTGCCCCTTAAACTTTGCATTACAGTCATTTTATCTTCAAAGAAGCCGAAACAGGTGATAACTGCACGTGGTTGAGCATTAGAATTTCTTCAGACCCCAGAACTGCGGTGAGGCCATTCCATTCAGATAGGATTTGAAGCATTCAGCACACAAAATGCATAAATTTCCTGAATTAGAGTTGTAGTGTTCTCTGGCTCTCCAGGTTGTTCAGCGAGCCCAAACACTCTGATGTTATTATGTCTCTGGTGATTTTCCATTTCATCTTGTCTCTTTTTAAGATCTTTAGTAAGTTGGTCCAATTTTTTAAATTTGGACTGGAAAGCAACAGTCAAGTTGATTTGCTCACCGATATTGATCTCGTTTTGTGTGACCCTGTCATCAAGCGATTTAAGATCTTCCCGGATATCACTTATGGCCTTAGTAAAATCTTGCCGGAAGAGCTTAAGCTCCTTTAGAATTTCCAAAAAATCTGTTTTCGTAACGTGAGAATGCGGCCCTAAAGAGTTGTTTTTGGAGGTGGAAGCACCCTCTGATGTAGGTGAAGAGGTTGTCAATGATGAATCCAAAGATCTAGCAAACTCAGATAAAGAGGACACATAGGATTTTGAAGTGGCCATACTAGTGACAGCTGAATCTTCAATGAAACTCCACCAGATCCAGTTCTGGATCTCCCAGAGATAGCTTCTGCTTCAAGCAAGTTATTAGACAAAGATCTTGGAATTCATGCAGTAAGCGAAGGTGGAGGAAGAAACTTTAGAATTATCTTTTTCCTCTCCCAGAGCACTTACCCCCTTTCCACACTTCGTTGTTCTTGGCTCCCCCTTTTTCGCTTCTTTTCTTAAGATTTGTTCCTTCAAAACACAGTTATTTTATGTACTTTTCTCTTTTCTTTCCTCTTCTTATTCCCCCTTCACTGCTCTTCTTTCATTCTCCTCTTTCAGACCCCACCAACTCCCGCAGCAGATTCCTGAATTTCTTAAAACTGGGCTCACATGTACATTACCGGTAAGAACGAGAAGTAGAGAAGTACACTTACTGAATCCCTCCTGCACACCGAAAGAGAGAACAGGCAGCGAAAAGAGATTCAGCCCTGTTTACCGGCACGTCTGCAGCTCGTGTGCTGTGCATTTCACTGGTGCGTGTCACGGACTTTCCCACCACCTCCTGCGTTTCACAGTTGCGTTTCAGTGCCTTGAGGGATCTACAATGGCTGGGGTTGCTTTACCCAACAAGCGCAATCACTGGAGGCTCAAATCTAGTCTCCAGAAGGGGAGAGAAACCACGAAACAGCCTGTCTCATCGCAATCACGAGGGATCTCCACTCACTAGGGACGCCACATCATCCACACCAACTCTGACAGGATCCGTAAAACAAGGGCACTCAAACTGCGGACCAACACTCACCGGCGAAGATCATCAAGATCAGAAGCTGAAGTTACACATCATTTCAGCAAGAGCATCCTCTTGGTGAACCAGGAGATTGTAGAGGCGAGTGAAGTCTTGCTCTGTGAGGTGAGACAGGTAGCGGGAAAGGTGCATTAGAGCCACCGGAGCTGTCAGATCCCTGTTAAGAAGTTGCAAGACAATCCCAATTTGATTTTCCCAGGGTGTCAATACTGCTTAAATTACAAGCAGGCATTTTAAACCGGGTTCCCAGCTCTCGGGACTAACTCCATCACCACAAACAATATTGGAGGTTGGAGAGCTCACTTACATCGTGGCCATGTTGATTGGGCTCACCTGAATGCCTCTTTTCAATCTGGTTGGAGCTATGTACTATTGGGGCCCATGTGATTTATCTGGTTAAATAACCTTAACAGTTTCACTTTCTATGTTTGTTTCTATTCAGAGGGATCATTTTATCCATTTGTTTCAAAATTACAAAGTAAAATAGTCATGGATATATGAAGACACCTTTTGCAAATGATATCCATGTGAATTCTGGGACGTCTGAGCCAGAACATTCTAAAAAAAAAAAAAAAACAAGCACATGCAAGTTTGAAGCACAATTTCACAAGTGTGGACGTGCCTGATATGGAAGTCTGTGAGGCCATCTACATAAAAGTCCTTAGAATACCATTCCAGCCTGGGGACGTCTGAGACATATACAGGCTCATTCCACCCTAGATGTACGCACCCTCTGTACGTCTGGTTTGACCGGTTAGCCTTGCGGGATCAGAACCACGATCAGTCATGTGCATGCAGGCCGGGACTGTGATTCAGCCCGGACTGCACGTACTGTACATGACAAGCCCGACAAACTCAGTCAGGCCTTTTAAATGGAACCGCGATGCCAATGCATCCAGTTGCCATGGCACTGTGGCTCCATTTAAAAGCCGCGATGATGGCCTCCGGATAAAAGTGGTCATTCCCTGCAGCCCAACTCCCGATCTGGCCTCTTAAAGCCAGGGTCAGGCTGTGGGGAATGTCCTCTGACCCCAACCCTGCCCCAGCCACAAAAAAAAAAAAATCCAGGGAAATTAGTCCACCTTGGAGGTAGAATAACTTCCACGCATATGTCACTGGCCCTGGATGTTCAGGGCTGACATTAGAATCGGCCCTGTACGTCCAGGGTCAGCGACCGCCCACCCAGATTCCACCCCCAAGCCACCCCTTCCCTGCCCCCGTCTAACTTCCCCCCACAACCGGAATTGGGTCCATAGTGGTGGTAGAAACACAAAACAAGAGTCCTAATAACCCAGCAAAAATTGTACTTGTGAACGGTACAGGGGATGCTGCAATGCCATCTTCTCTATACCCTCCTGATGTTTTATGGCACAAAGGAACACTTTTTTCAGATGCCTACTCATGCTTGGATGTCTCTGTAGGCATCCCCTATGATGAACACTGAGCATTCTAGTGTTGGCCCTTGAGGCTAGTATACTGTAGGGTCTATTGGACCTAATAAGATATTTTTCTTATTTGAGATACACTCCTTTTTCTATTAGAGGAACATAGAAATCTCAAGTTGTGTCTGGAGTTCTGTAGGTATCTCCGACATTTCTGTAAACAAGCAGGGCTGTCTAACTCCAGGCACTGTACAGACACCCCTTCACCATGCCTACTTGGACATCCCCACAGTAGCTATGTCTTATAAAGCAATTTGTAGAATTGCTCTGGGGACATCTCAGTGATTTAGATATTTGCATGCACTTTTACAAACACTCAAATCACATCAAAAGAGTAGGTTTACTAAAGGACATTAAGGGAGCAGGTGTTAACAAGCATTAATGGCAGCGATAAAGGGTTTTACATGCAAAAAGGACTCTGGGCATGTAGGAGGAGTTCTGGTGTTAAGGACGCTATGGGCCATTTAATGTGCATTAATGGGACATCAGGTATTAAGGTGTCAAACATGCACCTTAACATCCAAAAATGGCTGTAACCCTAACGATGGATAAAGGAGCAGCAAGGAAAGTCAATCTAAAGGTGATGGATGGAAGGACAGGTGGGAACTGATGGACCTGCCATATCTGTAGGCACCCTATATGGCAGTCAGTAAAGTGGATGAGCTTATTGGAGGCAGCTATACCAATTCACAGAGGGGTGCCAATGTAAAATGGCACAATGTCTGTGTGTGGCATAGGATGGGGAAGACGTTTCCCCCAGCGGAGTCAGAAGTGGCAGGATGTGTGCAGAGACAGGAGGACAGAGTAGGAGTGGTGATGTGCAGATCAGGCACAGGAGAGGCATGCATGAAGAGCCAAAATTAGGAAAATAGTACTAGTGTAGGCCATGATGTAGCAGCTTGCACAAGAAGACATGACTGCACACAGCCAACAGAGGCAGATGGATGGGCTGAAGGAAGGATGGCGGCTGAGGAGAGGGTGGTATGGGCTGGCAGCACTGATGTGCAATAGGTGCCATCCCCAATGGATTTGTACTGTGCATGAAAATGTGTGCCAGTGCCACTTGGAGGGCCTGATATCAGACATGTGGGACTCACACCTGTCTTAGCCACACAGCCACCGTACAACACCTCAGACAAATGTGCAGATAACAACTGCATAGGTGTCATCCAAACTGGGCAAATGGGGCATGTACGGACATGAGGTGATACCTGAAGGTGGCTATCTGAGAGGTAGGATGTGTCCGCATGTACTCCATTGATGTGATGGAGCCAAAGCTGTACAGTCACAGTATGGTTTCACACATGACTCATGTTGGCCAAGTAGGTTACAGCTGTATGCATGTAACTGCCTGTTAGTATACAGCTGCAGCAGTGCAGTCACATCGGGGTGCATCTTACTGTCAATTAGTAATGTTTGATGATAACTAGGGACTATATGGACCGGCAGTCAGCTGAGCAATTGGTGGGTTAAGTGATCTGCTCAAGGTCACAAGGTGTTGTCAATCCATGAAGGTTGTGGCAGACATAAAATGCAATAATAACATATCACATAAGGAATGGTAATTGGCTTCATACCATGGTATCCTGACCTCCAAGCCATTACCATAACCTTCACATCATATCTTCAAGCTGGAGTCAGACATCTGCAGGGTGAATATGTCTGACCCTCTACAATGGGCTGTAGAAGAGCCAATAAAGCAATGATCTCAGAAGGCCAGGATGGGGAATAGCATATTTTCCAACAGAAAGTGTGGCCAGAATGCATAAAAAAGTAGAAGGATGAGTGTCTACAAGTCACAGCAGAGCCAGAACTGTTACAGATAGGGAAATGACCTGAGTAGCACACAGGTGCAAAATGAACAAGTGGGAATTAAACCCTTAACGGCTGCTTATATGACATTGCACTAATCAGTAGGCTACACCTCTATATAGCAATTTATGGATTCAAAGAGCCTACAAGTCTCTTCCTAAACTGTCTACTGTGTATGCTGGTGTAGGTTAGTCCCGCCAGTACTCATGAGGCACTGCACACACGGAACAGCAGTCTGCAGCTGATCACCAAATGGAGAATGCACCGATCGATCACATCAGCTAAGTAAAACACACTGATAGCATGTGTTACATGTACCTAACAGCTACAATGAGCAGTTTTAGCAATCACCCTGAGGGTGAGGAATTGCACCCAGCACCTGCTCCCCAGAACGTGCACTGCTAGAGATGGCCTTTGCTGGCTGTGCTGTAGGTCCACATCACTGCCAGTGTGTGACAGGTATTGCCTACAGTGTGTTATGCTAGTCACCTTGTGTCCTGCACAATTACAGCATAGTGTAGGGGCCAGCCACAGTCCTGTCCCTATTGGAAAGGGAATCTCCTAAAACATTACATGCTAGTCCCCAGTTTTAAAAAGCAGATACCAAATGTATTTGGAGCTTCTAAGCTGCCATGGGGCTGCTGCTGCTGTCCTGCCATGATCACAGTGAGTAGGCCAGGAACAATTGCTGTCCCAACCACTGCCCACCACTGGGCTGTTCCAGCAATGCACATGTCAATTGTGACTGGTCAGCATACAATGTATGTGCACAGAGTGACTATGTGCACCCTGACTTGGGATAAATAATATGGACACTCAGCATTTGGTTCAGTGATTGGGCTCCTCAGACAAAGATTGTAGCCACATTACCAGAGCCAGATATAATATAGCCCTATGTGGATACATAGCCATGCCATGGTCACTGCTCGGTCAGAATGAGAGTGCCCTCTAAGCATGACATGCTGTGGCCACCCAGGCTATGCATGTGTCGGATGGACACTACGATGTCTCAGCCACTGACCCTACTGCTGTGGCAGACACATCCTGGCCAATCCACTCTGTTTCAGGCCATACCCACAATCCTCTGCTCCTCAACATGCATCTTTGCCCACTAATGCTGGGAAAGGCTTAAGAAATGCAAGGCACAGTGCAGTGCATTTAGCCAAATAACAATGGAGAGACATACACACACACACACACACACACACAATCACATCATCACCCCGTGGAAAAGTTATGATGGTTGGAATCCATGCCTGCCATTTTGGGGTCTATATCAGCTTAATCATTGTTAGCATGCACTCATTGTGCAGGCACAAGTAGCACACTCTGACTTTAACACACGTTGTTAGCACCCACTCAGTGTGCTGGTGCTATCAGCCTACCTCTCTATCCAGCAGTGGATAGTGGAACCTGTCTGTGTCGCTGATGGGTGTTTGTACCATTTCTAGCTGATTCATTGGGGGTTGCATATGCTGGTGCTGTACCTGCACTGAAAGCTAAAGTTTAGCCATAGGGATATGTGATACATGATCCATAGCCAGGACTAGAACCTATGACCCTCCACTCATATACACATCAACTGTGTGTGTTGTGCTACAATGCTAACAGGCTCCCCATCACCCATACCTCAGAACTTGCTGCGATGCACATGGCACACAGGACCAGGACATGGCTTTGATCTGCTGCAGGTGAGTGCCACTGCCCCCACCACCACCACCCTCACACCATGCTGACATGCCCATATGCTGTCAGTGGTAGTGGTGCGCAGTCCCAGCCTGTCCAACATGTGGGTTTGGTGGGTGCCTAGGATACAAGGTCCAGATGGCAGGGAGCAGAGGCACACATTTATTTATTTATTTATTTATTTAACAGTTTTTATATACCGTCTTTCTTCAATTCAAGATGGTTTACAGTGAACATAATGTGACAGTGTGTTTCAAATGTTTACATAGAACAGAACTTCTTAACATGAGTAACATGGCATAGAGTAGACAGATAACTTTTGTACATAAGTATTTGTCATGAAAAAATGGATGGCCACTCAGCCCCCCCCCCTATCATCTGCCTCTGCAAGGACCCCATCACTGCCTGCCACTGATACATTTCAAGGAAAGATGATAGCCACTGCTGTGGTAGTTCTCCTGGCACCTGAATTTTGCAGCTACCCGAAGGGTTACAGCTACTGGCACTATCGGCCTCTTCCTCCACAGCGGGTTCAGTAGCAATGGAGAGGGGCAGCTGGGATCTCTGCCTAGGGTGCCAGGACCCTTGGACCGCCCCATGTATCACATCAACTTTCTGAAGTAGCAGTATGTCTGTGTGCTGCCACTGTCACTGTGGGATCATGACGGTCATCACAGATGGTAATGCGGATGGAAGGATACCCCTATGTGGAGAGGCTAAAGAGGTCATGGCTCTTCAACCTGGAGAAGAGACGGCTGAGTGGAGTATGATAGAGATCTATAAATTACTAAATGGAGTGGAATGGATAAATGTAGCACGATTGTTGTTATTTATTTATTTAACAATTATTTCTATACCGCTCTTTCCCAAGTATCAAGTGCGGTTTACAATGAACAGTAAGTTATATGGTATGTGAAATAGCATACCTAGTCATTTTACATAGAACAGGTGGAACTATTTACAAGTAACAATATAAGGTTTGAACAGTAAACTATTAGAACATATTTACATTGTAGGTATTTACAAATTATATTATACAAATTATATTATACAAATTATATTGTTCATCAAAACGTGGGAAGACTAGGGGATAGGCAATGACACTACAGTGTAAACCATTTAGGACTATTAAGATAATATAGTTAGTCACTCAACATGTTAGCAAACTCTGGAATTCATTACCAGAGGATGTACTAAAAACTGTGTTGCTGGGTTTAAGGTTTGAAAAGGTTCCTGGAGGAAAGGTCAATGAACCATTATTCAAGGGGACCCGGAAAATCCACTGCTTGCTCCAGAACAGACATTGTGGAACCTGTGTGTCTTTTGGGGAAACTGCTAGGTATTCATGACCTAGATTGGCCACTGTTGGACACAGGATACTGGGCTTGATGGACCTTGGTCTGACCCAGTAGGGCATATCTTAGGATCTTATGTTCTTATGTGCCACCTGGACAGCTGCCTGGTCTGACCTATACACCAGCAACCCCCATGTGCCATCTCCTTTGACCCATTTGCACCATCAACATAGTGCCCTTTACTTGGGCACCATGCTGTTACTGCTAATGGAGTACTACTATCATTGTCTGGGGCTCCCCTATCAATGCATCACATTGCAAATGTTAAAATAGGCACTCTCCCCTCTAAATTCACCCTTTCTGCAAGGTTTTACTTGGCATTAGAGTTCCCCGGGTTAAGGGCTTTAAAGCACATTGTGCAACAGATGTTAAAAAGGCACCTGCTGTTAACACTCACTCTGCCTCGTTAACGCCCACTCTCTGCCTATGGCACCCATAACATTGCTGGAGCCTTTAATGACCCATTAAGCAGCTTTTTTACTGCATTAATGTCACAAGGGTGCTGATAACAGGCATTAACGGCACACTGGCTCCCATAACGCCCTTTAATAAACATACCCCTAAGTGTTTTAAAATGACCCTCATGTAATTTAATAACAAGATATCTATAGGCCATGTTTATTAAGCTGCTACCTGTTAACGGTCATTTGAGTGCACACTAACCAGCTTGCATGGAGCCATGCTAACAACTAGCATGACCCAAAATAGACAGCATGTGCTTAATTCCACGCTATCTACGTAGTGCATGATCAGGAAGGGAATAAGAGGGATAGGGGTGTGAGGCTCCTTTTGGATGCTGATGCCCCTAACTCCCTTCATCAATTATGTCTATCTAGCCATACTCTAGTCCCCAGTTTTGTGATGTTGTTCGTCTAGATTAGATTGTAAGCTCTGATGTGCAAGGATTGTCTTTTACATCTATATGCACAGCATGGAAAACACCTTGTAGCCCTATGCGAATGAGTAGTAGTAGTAGTAGTATTAGTAATAACTATGGTTAGCACAGAAATTACTAACATACATTCATCGGCAATATTCCAGTTAGTGTGAGTGCACTTAATATCACCTCAGAGTAAGTGCATCCATGTTAAGTGCTGGCTCATGTTAGAGTATGAAATCAGTGTGGTATCTGCTGGAATCATGCTGTACATGTCCCCATCAGGTTGCATATGACTATTTTATGTAGCAAAGCTTAGTAAACATCCCACTATGGGCTGAAACCAGGAAGGCGAATAGTGGGGCTGGATGTCCTGATGGGACATCCAGCCCAGCTATCCACCCTCAGCCAATTCTGCCTCCTGGCCGCACTGCACATACTGAGCGTCTGTGCATGCTGCAGGGGATGGGTCAGCATTGGCGGCAGAGAATAAGCGGAGCATGGACATGGCCAACCCCCAGACATACAAGGCCGATTCCGGTGATGGCCCTGTACATCTGGGGATCACTAGGAGGACAGCCAGCTTATTCTGGAGAACTGGGTACTTAGATGTCCCACCAGGGTATTTCAGAAGAGGGGTGATGAGGCAACTACAGAGTGGAGGAGTGGCCTAGTGGTTGGGGCAAGGTACTTCAGGCCAGAAGGTCAGGGGTTCAAATCCCACTAGAGGACAACAACCTTGGGCTGGAAGGACTGGGGTTTCTAGTCCCACAGGTGCTCTTTGTGGTCTTGGGCAAGCCACTTAACCTTCCATAGCCCATGTTCCCTGTAAAATAGTTATCTCCAAGTTATAATGCCCTGTTCAATGTAATTTCAGTTTGTTCAATGTAAACTGCACTGAGGCAGAATAGTGCGGTATATAAGAGAATATAAATAGAAATGTCTTGAGGCTTGCACATCCTGGCCTGCCATTTCAAATACTCAAACATGCAGGGGAAGGCCTGTAATATGTTTGGAGTATGTATTTACACACAGGTTTCTTCGGGCAGGAAATAACTGCAGCAATAAAAGCACCTTTTGTGCTTTCCCCTGGAAGCGTTGCATCCATGAAATGAGTATGTAATTCACATTATTCATTGTCAGGAGCAGGTATAGGCATTGGCGCCTCACCAGTCAGGACCAGACGTGCATATGCCACTTTGAGATCACACTGGAATGTGCATTTCTTTTGTTCTGTCCAGACAACATCTGTACCATGCCCATGTTCTACATGGATGTTTTGTACTGGGGAAGTCTAAATACTCAGCTTCTCAAATTACCTCAGGGACATCCTCATGACTGCTTTCAGACATCTAACTCATGAACAGGGCTTCAAAAATGACTCCAAGAGTGTATTTCAATTTTCTCAGGGTATTTGACAAAGTCCTTCATAGGAAAGAAGGCAGTGTCCTGATGTGAAATAATAGTTGGTTAAGAGAGAAGAAAAGGAGAAGGACTACATGGTCAGTTTTCCAAATTGAAAAAGGTTAATAGTGTCATGTCTAAGGATCTGATTGGGGCCTGTGCTGTTTAACATATTCCTAAATGTTCTAGAAAAACAAACACTGTGTGAGTTGATCAAATGTTCAGATGACACAATCTTTCAAAATTGTTAAATAGCACAGGAATTTGAAGAATGGCAGGATCTTGTGATTGGACATTTATATGGGCAAGTGTAAAGTGATACACACAGAGAAAAATAATCCTAAGCACAGATACACAATGCTGGCTTCCATGACAGAAGTCACTACCTGAGAAAAAGATCTTGGAGTCATTGTGGGTAAATACATTAAAATTTTAAGCCTAGTGTGCTGCAGCTGCCAAAAGATCAAAGGTGAACATAGCTGAGGATATCATTATGCTTCTGTATAGGTCAATGGTGCAACTACACCATGAATACAGTGTGAAGTTCTGGTCACGCCATCTCTTTAAGAATATAGTGATATTAGGAAAAGTTCAATGAAGAGCAACAAAAATTATAAAAGGGTGGGACACCTCATTAAGACTCTTCAGCTTAGAAAAGAGATGACTGAGAGGGGATATGTCAGAAGTAGCTAAAATCATTAGTAAGGAGAAATGACTGTTTGACCTTTCAAACAACACTAGAATTATTATGTCCTTTCATTGATGCTTACAGTTCACTAGAAAGAAACATGGCCCATCCTGGTTCATTTGAAATCCCCCAATAGAATAAAGACAGTCCCCATCAGGGTCCCCAGATTTCCCATACACTCCAGTGCAAAAATGGGCCTTTCTGGATTGTAAAATCCCTACCCACTGGTGGCCCAGTAGCTCTGGTGGCAAGTGCTGTAGTCTTCCACATGAAAGATACCCATTTCCTGGGTTAGCCAGGGATAGAGATGCTACAGAAACAGCTTTCACAGCACCAAGGACTACACACAGCTAAGCTTCCAGATTTTTACAATTGCCTGTTTTTATTCTAACTTTCAGCTTGGGCTATAAATTTAGGATTATTCAGACTGCCTATATTCCTTGCATAGCCTTTAAATCAGATATCTGAGTATGCTCTCAGTTCATATAAGGTCTACTGGCCAGGGACACTTGTGATATACAGCTACTTAGAATTGAAGTGCACATTTGATTTAGATTTGCAGAGACCTAGTCTTTTACTTAGTCTCCTATTTAATTTTGTAGCAGAGGTATACATTTTAAGGTTACAGGGGCCTTTGCATAGTAGGGCTGATTCATAGAAGAAAGATTTCAGTTTGAACTTTTCAGCAGCCATTGTTATATTACAAGCCTGCTTCACAGGGTGTGGTTAGTTGAATCAACTCTGCATCCTGACCAAGTTGACTGATCCAGTTCTACTCATCACAGCACCGATAGCTTTGAGTACTACACAAAGCTAAGGTTTCAGATTTTTACAATTACCTTTTTTTATTCTAATATAACTTTCATCTTGGGCTATAAATTTAGGATTATTCAGACTGCCTACATTCGTTGTATAGCCTTTAAATAAGATATCTGAATATGCCCTCAGTTCATATAAGGTCTACTGGCCAGGGACACTTAAGTTCCCGTCCACCTTATCCCTCATCCCACCCACTCCAGGGTTGCATTGTCTATATAGTCACCATATACATTGACATCTGTCCTTCAATTAGGTGTTACACTCATCTTTAGTTCCTTTTCTCTTTCTCCTAGGACCGCTTTGTTAGAGTCTTATTCAGCATGTTGTGTATTCAAACCAATAAATGTAGTGCTTACATTCTAAGAAGAATCATTTGGAACCTAAGAGTTTGCCCTATATGCCTCAAGTTAGCTGCTATGCATAAAGAATTGACTCTACTAAGGGAAGAATTGGTTGCAATTAAACACACCTCTTCGAGGGTACAAACTGAACAAAATCCACCACCGCTCTCACAAAGAATCAAACAGCCCAGGAACAAATGGATCACAGTGGGTTTCGGTAGGTTATGATCTGTAACATGGAGACATTCTCTACATCAAGAGATATCCTTGCATAATGCCTTCTCTACCTTGGATAATGAGGGTGCCCAATCCCTGGAAACTGAAGTGCCCTTACATGAGAGAGTCAATGCCCAATCTACTGATAATGCACCAAATATGAAGAAAAAAATCACAAAACAGAAAACTACTACTACTTGGAGATTCCATCATCAGAGGCACCAATTTGAGAATACAGTTCAGTGGAGAGAAGATGGTCAAATGCCTCCCAGGCTCTTCAGACAGCAGGAATACAAACCACATTGTTGGTATAGATAGTGCAGAAAGTGAGCACTCCAAAACTGACATTGTTATCCACTTGGATACAAATGACCTGGCTAGAAACAGAGCCTCGACAGTTCAAAGGGACTTCCAGACTCTGGGAGAGAAACTCAAGCCCATTGTTGGCACTATAGCATTCTCAGAAGTTCTATATGTTCTTGGTAAGGGGGCAGAAAGGCTGCATCGCATAAACAACTTTAATGCATGGCTAAAAGCCTGGTGCAAACAAGAAGGATTTGGATATATAGGTGACTGGGGAAACAGATGGACCAACAAGAGACTATACTGTGTTGATGGACTACATCTCTTTGTCGCAGGGAAAAGGATCCTAAGTGAAAAATTCAGTCAGTATGTTGACAGGCATTTAAACTAGGGAAAGGGGGTGACAGATGGAGAACAACAAGTTCAGGACATCACTCCCAGCAAAACCATAAAAACATTGGAAACAACCAAACCTTTAAACCACACACCAATGGCAAGTGGGAAGAGGCATGTAGAATGAAATCTATGCAAAATACAGGCAAACCAGTCAACAAATGCTGGAAAGCAATGAGCACAAATGCTAGAAGCCTAGCCAACAAAATTCCTGACCTGGAAGCCCTAATGGTGAAAATGGCCTTGGATATTGTGGCCATTACAGAAACATGGTTTAACAAGTCGCATGAATGGGATATAGCCATAGCTGTTTATAATCTATTTAGAAGAGATAGAGAAGATAGAAAAGGAGAAGAAGCCATATTAAAGCTGTTGAATTGCTGGGGATGTGGGGAAAAGAAGAAGCACTCTGGATTGTGTTGGAAAGAGGAGATGGCACTGTCATCCACACTGGTGTAGTCTACAGGCCTCCAACTCAAACCAAAGAAATGGATAGCGAATTGATTATTGATATTGCAAAGATAGTCATGAAGAGAGAAGTGATCATATTGGGCTACTTTAATTTACCTGATGTGGATTGGAGGATTCCTTCTGCAAATCTGGAAAGAATTTGTGGATGCCTTCCAAGATGCATTACTTAGACAAATGGTGATGGAATCAACCAGGGAATACTTGATGCTGGATTTAGTACTCACCAATGGAGATAGCGTGTCAGATATTTGGGTGGGTGCCCAAGTGAGCAGCAGCAACCATCACACAGTGTGTTTTGAGATTAAAACCAAGGCGGAGTCCAATCAAAGCAAACTCAAAGTCCTAGACTTCAAAAACACTAACCAGTAAGATGGCTAAGTACCTGAAAGAGCAGTTGGCAGAGTGGAAGTGGAACTGCAATGGGTTAAACTAAAGGAGGCTATAAAAGGGGCAACAGATACATATGTAAGGAAAGTATATAAAAACAAGAGGAAAAGGAAACCTATTTGGTTCTCCAAAGAAGTGGCTGCACAATAAAAGCAAAAAACACAGCTTTCACAAAATTCAGAAGTTCACAAACAGAGAAACACAGAAGAGAATACAGGATAAAACTAAAAGAGACAAAAAGAGAAATAAGGATAGCAAAGTCAAAGGCAGAAGAAAAGATGGCTAAAGATGTGAAGTGTGGCAACAAAACTTTTTCAAGTATATTTGGGAGAGGAGGAAAATCAGAAGTGGAATTGCAGGACTCAAAAGTGATGGAAACAGATTTGTGGAAATTGACATTGAAAAAGCGAACATGCAAAAATACTTCTGCTCTGGTTTTACTAAAGAAAATCCTGTAGAAGGACCACCTGTGATTGACAAATATACAAATGGGAATGGAGTAGATACCATACCATTCACAAAAGATGATGTGTTAGAACAGCTTGCAAAACTGAAGGTGGTCAAGGCCATGGAACCAGAAGGGATACATCCCAGGATACTGAAAGAACTCAGAGGAGCATTGCAGGGCCATTAAAGAATGTTTTTAATAGATCCTTGGAGACAAGAGAAGTTCCACAGGACTGGAGAAAAGCTGATGTGGTACCTCTTCACAAAAGTGGTAATAGGGAAGAGGTGACAAACTACAGACCAGTAAGCCTTACCTCAGTGGCAGAAAAAGTAATGGAGGTGCTCCGAAAAGAGCAAATAATGGATTTTATCGAAACCAACAGGTTGCATGATTCAAGACAACATGGTTTTACCAAAGAATGATTTTGCGAAACAAATCTGATTAAGTTCTTTGACTGGGTGACCAGAGAACTAGATCAAGGGCATGCAATGGATGTGATCTACCTAGATTTCAGCAAAGCCTTTGATACTGTTCCTCATAGGAGGATTCTCAGTAAACTCAACAGCTTGGGGATGGGTCCCAAGGTAGTGAACTGGATCAGAAATTGGTTGACTGACAGACGACAGAAAGTGATGGTTAACGGAACTCATTCGGATGAAAGGAAGGTGATTAGCGGGGTGCCCCAGGGTTTGGTCCTGGGGCCGGTAATGTTTAATGTATTTGTGAGGGATATTGCTGAAGGACTGAATGGAAAAGTCTGTCTTTTTGCAGATGACATGAAAATTTGCAACAGAGTGGACTCCCCTGAGGGAGTAGAGAGCACAAGGAAAGATCTACAAAAGCTGAAAGAATGGTCTGATGCTTGGCAGTTAAGATTTAATGTGAAGAAATGCAGTGTCATATACTTGGGAAGCAGAAATCCAAGTGAACTGCATGTGATAGGGGGCGAGAGGTTGGTGTGCAAGGACCAGGAGAAGGACCTTGGAGTAATTGTTTCTGAGGATCTCAAGGTGCGAAACAGTGTGACAAGGCAGCATTAAAAGCCAACAGGATGCTGGGTTGCATAGAAAGAGGAATAACCAGCAGAAAGGAAGATGAACTAATGCCACTAAACAAGTCGCTGGTGAGGCCTCACTTGGAATATTGTGTTCAGTTCTGGAGACCGTATCTCACAAAGTATATAAAAAGACTAGAAAGGGTTCAGAGAAAGGTGACCAAAATGTTTTGGAGCCTGCGTCAGAAGATGTATGAGAAGAGACTTGAAGACCTAAATATATACACTCTGGAGGAGAGGAGGGACAGGGGAGATATGATTCAGACCTTTAAATACTTAGTCTATTAATGAACAAAGAAACCTCTTCCAAAGACGGGAAAGCTGTAACACTAGAGGGCATAACATGAAGCTGCAAGGGGGAAAACTGAGAGGCAATGTCAGGAAATACTTTTTCACTGAAAGGATGGTGGATGCTTGGAATGCCCTCCCGATGGAAGTGGTGGGGGCAAATACAGTGACAGAATTCAAAATGGCATGGGACAGACACCGTGGATCCCTTTATAGCTGCAGAATAAAATCAAAATAAACATAACTAACTCTTATATTTCAACAAATAGGGGTGACCTACATGGAGTGGTTGGTACACCCCTAAAGAAAGGCATGCGGAGGGGTGACCTGCACAGAGCGGCAGGGGCACTGCTCTTGCTGTCTTGCTGGACAGACTAGATGGATCATACTGGTCTTTATCTGCCATCATTTACTATGTTAATATGACCTGGGGACAGGGTGGGGAAGAAAGTCATGATCATTTCTTAAGGACCAGCCTGTCAACTAAGGGGATCATTCTGATCCTCTTTTAGCGGGTCTGGACATCCGATCCGGACGTCCAGATCTGCCAAACGCCCAGATCAAGCTGCTGGGGACAGAGATCACCGCACATATAGCATACTTGTTCGGGGAGCTCTGTTCGTTGGTGGGAGGGAGTAGGTTGGGGAGAAACGAGGCTGGGCTGTGGGAGCACCTGACCCTGGACTTACAGGGCTGATTAAGAGGTCAGCCCTGTATGTCTGGATCCTGCAGTGGGAGATGGCTGATTAAGAGGTCAGCCCTGTATGTCTGGGGCCTTGGAGGTGAAAGAGGTCCTCCTGGACAGTGGGAGATGGTGGCGCAGGACCCTGAGGATAAGGTGACGGGTGCAGAGGGTTCCCCATTGCCCAACCCTGGCCTTGGAAAGCTCGATTGAGGGTCGGGCTGTGGGGAAACACATGTTCTTCCATTGGCCGGTGATAGCGACTCCTGAATGGAGCTGCAATGGCATGGCAAAAGAACGTCATGCCTCCACTGCTCCATCAGGAACCTGACCGGACTAGCTAGGGATCTGCTCAGCATCTGGCCTGACAGAATCAGGTTGGTATTCATTTATTTATTTATTTATTTGACCTTTTTTTTTTTTTTTATACCACTTTATCCTTCAAAGTGAATTGATTCTGATCCTGCAGGCACGTCTAGCCCCTGTGGGATCAGACTCAGGTGCTACCCCTTCACGCCCAGATTCTATCAGGCCGTACAGGGGCAGGATGTAGAAAATAGCATTGGTCTCTAAGTGAACTAGGCAGTCACCTAGTTGAGCATGTCCTAGTGGACGTTTTTACTACACCCTTTCTGAAGCTGCAGTTCAGCACCACAGCAGGCTTTAAGATAAGGACTGCGGCACTATCCAGCCTGCCATGCAGCCCATCCCCTGGCATCCATCTTCTCGCCTGGGGGAGATAGGCGGCATGGCAATCCTTCTACTGCATTGGGCCTTAAAGTGCCTCACAGCCTGCTGCTCTTGCCTCCCTTCAATGTCGAGCAGGAGTGGCAGGCCATGAGCACCCCCCTCCCCCAGACGAAATGATAGATGCTGGAGAGGGGACTGTATGGCAGGCCGGGTGTCACCACAATCCTCTAGGGGTGGGGAGCACATGGAGGTTCTGCCTAGGGTGGCAGAAACCCTTGGGCCAGCCCTGTTTAAGGACTGACATTTGGGGCACGATTCTGTGCTACGAATAGCAGGGATGGGACGTCCATCTCTGCTATTCATGCCTTCTCTGCCCACATCTAACTTCCCCTCTGGTTGTGCATAGAAGTTAGATGGGGGTGGGGAAGAGGCAGCTTGGGGGTGGAGTCTGGAAGGCAATGGGCAGTTTCTGGCCCTGTACGTTGAGGGCCGGCGACATGTGCGGGGAAGTTATTCCAGCTCCAATGTGGAATAACTTCCCTGGATGTGTTTTTTTCACAGGCCAGTTCGGGAGTCAGGCTGTGGGAAATAAGCATTATTTCTCTGGCGGCCGGCATTGTGGCTCTTCAATGGAGCCGCGGTGCCATGGCAACATGATGCCATGGTGCTGCGGCTCCATTGCTTTGATTGAGTTAGCTGGGTACAGTCCTCTATATGCAGGCCGGACTGACTCACAGTCCTGGCTTGCACGTACAGAACTGTTTGTGATTCTGATCCTGCGGGCCTAGATGTGCCCCACAGGATCAGAATTTCCATCCCCTCTGTACGTCCGGTTCAGACTGAATGTACAGAAGGGATCGACTTCCGGGACAGAATAAGCCTGTGGTGAACAGATTCAGGTCCATGATTACAAGACTGGTAGGAACCATGGTGCACTATATCGAGATTGGGACTCTCACAGCAGTGATCAGAATAGTATTTTGAGGTATAGAAGGGAAAGAAGGACATAGAGAGAAATATTCCCCTACCCATCCCAAGATCACCAGTTTTAGATTCCAAGATGCTCCATAAACCTTTACTGGTAAAAGGGAGCTGATTCTTTACTGAGATATGCAACATTGAATGTTGGTTAATGTTGCAACCTCTGGGATCTTTAAAATTTATATGAAAATTTAATAAAAATTACGTTAAAAAATGGTACCACTGACACAGGCAAAGCACATTGTATTGAAGGCCTACCAAAAGAGACTGCTACTGCTGGAAAGAAACCTGTACTTAGAAGTATTTACTTCTGGGAAATTCTCTAAATCTTGGGGAAAAGAGAATTTTTTGGTTTAAACTGATAAATCTGTGTATTTTAGAATCCAGTATATTTAACTCAAACAGGATCTAGTATCAACAGAGAGCTGTTAATTTAAATTTAAAACTCAATCAGAACCTAGTATCAAAAAATATTTTTTTAGTTTAAATTTAAAACCCAGTAGAGAGCTTTTATGTTAAATTTAAAACCCAACAGAGAGCTTTCAGTTTAAGCTTTTAGTTCACTTTTAAAACCAACAGAGAGCTCTTACTTTAAATTTAAAACTCAGTCAGGACCTAGTATTAGCAGAGAGCTTTTTTTTTTTTTTTAATTTTTATTTATAAGTTTCAGTACACATCAGAACACACACCAACATAATTAACATCCTAACACAACAACCCCCCCCCCCCCGGCTCTCCGAGACTCCCCACTTAAACACTCCCAGCAAGGGCTAACCCACACCTTCAAAATAAACAAAGCAAAGCAAACCCCCTGGCCCACCACCAAGAACAGCAATACTTTATTACTCAAGAGTAAACGCAGCTTATTTGAGCTCGTGCAGCAAAATTGTCCAGCGACCTCCATTTACTCATAGTGGCACCCTCTGCATCCGGGTAATGGAGCTTATTGTACAACCTCTCATACTTAGCATATTGACAAACAAGGTTCCACCACATATCCATACAGAGCCTTCGCAAATCTTTCCAGTTGGTAACGATGAGTTTCAAGGCAATGGCAATTATGAAATTAAACAGAAAACGATTTTCTTTGGTTAAGCCAGATACATGTGCTGCTGATCTTAGACAGATTGTGGACCAGGATAGTGCATCAGAGAACTCTAGCACAGACTGCATCCTGTTCCAAACAGGTTTCCAAAATCTCTGAATGTAAGGGCATTCATAGACCATATGTGTATAAGTCCCAATACCCTCTAGACAGGACCAACATTTACCTGACATTGTTCTATCCCACTTGGCTAATTTGACAGGGGTAATGTAAGCCCGGTGCAGAAAGAAGAACAGAGTCTGGGTAACCGCGGCTGACCGGGACACCCGCGTGGCAGGGCCCCAAATGAGTCTCCACATACCTCGAGGCACAGATCTCGACACCTCTACTTCCCAACCCCTTTCAAGCCCCTGAGCGTGGAAGGGGCTGTTATGCAGAGAGCTTTTAGTTTAAACTTAAAACTCAGTCAGGGCCTAATATCAGCAGAGAGATTTTCATTTAAATTTAAATCTGTCAGGGCCTAGTATCAGCAGAGAGCTTTTCATTTAAATCAAATCAGAGTATAGGTTAGCATAGAAGGAAGAACAGGATAAAATATTGTTTGAGTTGAAAGAAATACATTGTTTCTAGATAACTTTACAAAGAGGCCTTCCACTTAGGATGCAGGAGATCTGGGAATTTGTTTTAAATATGTGTTAAAGCCAAGTGAAAGGGCAATTTGAAAGGCTCCGTCTATCAAACCAAGGACAGTGTGAATTACCCAGGAAATGATTAACAGATTACCTTTGAAGCACAGGTCTGGAATCTGTGTAGCAAGCCAGCCTTTAATAAGTGTTTATTTATTTTATTTATTTATTTGTGTGTTTTATATATACCGCTTTATCGGGTAATCATAGCGGTTTACAATTAAAACAACTGATACATTAAACATTGTAGCAATAAATGGTGCAATAACAGGCAATAAAAATGTACATGATTCAAGTTAGTTTTAGCTTATATACAGCATATTTAGTTATGTTGATTGATAATCCCTCCCACCCATCTCAGTCATAATCTTAGTTTTATATGCTCTTAAACCTATTAAAGTGGGAAAGGTGGTCAAAGTCACTTTCAGATTCAGCTGGTTATCATCACCAGGAATAGATTAAGGCCCTGAAGTTAACTAATTTTGAGGTGAACAAAGTCCCTTAAAGGTAACTAGCATAGTTGTATCAGTACAAGAATCCCTAGCAACTTTAACTAAACAGATTATATAGCTAAAAAAAACCCTTAAAACTAAGTTGCAGACCGCAGTCCAACAGCGAGATGGGGCTATCCAGTCTTTTGTACTGAGTGTCACATGTACGATTTTCCCCCAGTTGGTGAGGTGTCAAATGTGTGCACTAGGTATAAGAAGCTCTTTGACCTCAGGGAATGAGTCCGATCTCTGGAGGCTAGAGTAGCAGACTTGGAGGACTTAAGGAAGACAGAGAGGTACATAGACGAGACCTACAGGGACGTAGTACTAAAATCCCACCTCCAATCTGGCAGCCTCTCTGCTGCCATGGAGAAGAGAGGTGACATGAAAGGAGAGCATCACCTTGGTGTGGTAGGAAGTGATCCTGTAGCTAGGACCTGTATGCTAGGTGATGTAAAACCCTCTCGTACTGAGGAGGTTTATCCAAGGCCATGTGCCCATGAGGACTTCTGTTATAGTTGGTGATTTGATCATTAGGCATGTCATGTAGATAGTTGGGTGGCTGGTGGACATGAGGATCGCCTGGTAACATGCCTGCCTGGTGCGAAGGTAGCGGACCTCGCATGCCACCTAGACAAAGTTTTAGATAGTGCTGGGGTGGAATCTATTGTCTTGGTACATGTTGGCACCGATGTTTTGGAGGCCAAATTAAGGCTTTTAGGTAGGAAATTGAAATCCAGAACTTCCAATGTAGCATTTTTTGAAATGCTTCTCATTCCATGCGCAGGACCTAAGAGGCAGGCAGAGCTCTGGAGTCTGAATGCATGGATGAGAAGATGGTGAAAAGAAGAGGGTTTGGGATTTCTTAGGAACTGGGCAACATTCTGAGGAAAGGAGAGGCTCTTCTGAAGGGATAGGCTCCATCTTAACCAGGATGGAACCAGGCTGCTGGCATTAAACTTTAAAAAGAAGTTAGAGCAGCTTTTAAACTAGATAGTAGGGGAAAGCCAACAGTCATCCATGAGCACATGGCTCGTAAGAATGTATCCTTGAAGGATACTAGTAAACTAGGAAAGTTAAGGCATTCCTACAGAGAGGTTCCAACAAAGATAAAAGTTACCTAGATGTCCTTCAGTACAGAGCCGAAAGGTTCCAAATTACACCTATCATCTGATAACCAGATTAATATGAATAAAATACAACTTCTAAAATGCCTATATGCAAATACTAGAAGTCTAAAAAAATAAGATGGAGGTGCTAGAATATATAGTACTAAATGAAAGGTTAGATATGATTGGCATCTCAGAGACCCTGGTGGAAGGAGGACAACCAATGGGACACTGTGATACCCGGATATAAACTGTATCGCAGTGATAGGGTAGACCAAATTGGTGGAGGGGTTGCGCTCTATGTTAGAGAGGGCATTGAGCCACATAAGATTAAAGTTTTGCAGGAAACAAAATACACTGTAGAATCTCTATTGATAGAAGCTCCATATAAAAAGCAGAAAGTGACGGCAGTGGGGGTGTACTACCAACAGCCTGGCCAGTATAAACAGATGGATGATGAAATGCTAAACTGAATTAGGAAAACTAACAAAAGTTACAACACAGTAGGGCAATTTCAATTACCCTGGTATCGACTGGGTTAATGTCACAGTAGGACATGCTAGAGAGATAACGTTTCTAGATGAAATAAATGACTGCTTCTTGGAACAGCTGGTTCATGAACTGACAACAGGGGAAGCTATTTTGTATCTAGTCCTTAGTGGAACACAGGATCTGGTTTTGGAGCCACTTGGCAATAGCATGAACACATTTGATTTAATAAATGGGAGAAAGATGGCAAGGAAATCCATGCTCAAAAGGGAGACTATGGTAAAATGAGGAAAATGGTTAAGAAAAAAACTAAAAGAAGCAGCTGAAAAGATTAAAGTTTTACATCAAACTTGGCCGTTGTTTAAAAGCACTCTCTTGGAAATCTAGACCCAGATGTATTCTATGCTTTAAGAAAAGTGGAAGGAAGGCCCAAAAACAGCCAGCATGGTTTAAAGGTGAGGTCAGAAAGGCTGTTGTTGCCAAAAACGCATCTTTCAGGAAATGGAAAAAGGGGTCTAATGATGAACACCAGAAACAAGATAAGCATTGGCTAGTTAGATGAAAGGCATTGATAAGGCAGGCAAAGAAAGAATTTGAAAGAAAGCTTGCTGTGGAAGCAAAAACACATAATAAAAACTTTTTCAAGTACATTCGTAGCAAAAAATATGTGAAAGAGTCAGTTGGATCATTGGATGATAGAGGAGTAAAAGAGATGCTAAGGAAGGACAAGGCAATAGCAGAAAGACTGAATGAATTTGTTGCTTCAGTCTTTACTTAATAAGATGTATGGAAGTTACCAATGCCTGAAATGGTATATAAAGATGTTTGAGTTCAAGAATTGAAAGAAATATTGATAAACTTTGAGGATGCACTACAACTGTTTGATAAATTGAAGAGTAGCAAATCATCTGGACCAGATGGTATACATCCAAGTGTGTTTAACACTAGAAGCCCCAAAGTGCGTCAATTGACGCAAATGTATCTTCGAAGTTGTATACCAGCGCCACTGCTAGAACCATGTCAGTCATGTTCCATGACTTTGTTAGCAAGGTCAAGATGTTCAAATATGTGCATCGAAAATTAATGACAGATGCACCACCTAGCGGGAAAATGAATTTATACCTAGAAGCCCCAAAGTACATCAATTGTGCACTCAATTGTCTTGGATGCATCAATTGACGTACTTTGGGGCTTCTAGGTATAAATTCATGTTCCCACTAGGTGGTGCATCTCAATCACTGTTTACAGTTTTACTCTGACATTACAAACAATAAACACACAATGACGTCATGTAAGGACATCACATACTGCACGTATTTAACAAATAAGTAACTTCACATTAATTCACATATGCATTTCATGCTAAACACAGTCGTCATGATAATGTGTCAATTGACACACTTTGGGGTTTCTAGGTAAACTTCCTTTTGGGGCTTCTAGTGTTAAAGAACTGAAAGATGAGATTGCAGACCTACTATCATTAAAACCATCTGAAGTACCTGAGGACTGGAGACCAGCCAATGTAACTCCAATTTTTAAAAGGTTCAAGGGGTGATCCAGGAAACTACAGACTGAAGAGCCTAATGTCACTACTGGGCAAAAGGGTAGGAACCATTATAAAGAATAAAATTACTGAAAATGTAGATAGCCATAGTTTAATGGGAGAAAGCCAACATGGATTTAGCCAAGGAAAATCTTGTTTTACTAATCTGTTATATTTTTTGAAGGTGTGACTAAACAGGTTGAGAAAGGTGAGCCAGTTGATATAGTGTATCTGAATTTTCAGAAAGCTTTTGAAAGATCCCTCATGAGAGATTCTTGGCCAATTTAAAAAGTCATGGGATTAGAGGCAGTGTAGTATTGTGGATCAGGAAATGGCTAAAAGATAGAAAGCAGAGAGTAGGGCTAAATGGCCAATTTTCACAGTAGAGAAAGGTGAATAGTGGAGTACCCTAGGGTTCTGTGCTGGGTCCGCTGCTTTTTAGCATATTCATAAATGACCTATAACTAAGAATAAATGAGTGAGGTGATCAAATTTGCAGATGACACAAAATTATTTAAAGTTGTTAAAATGCAAGAGGATTGTGAAAAACTGAAATGAAATTTAATATGGACAAGTGCAAAGTTACGCACCTAGGAAAGAACAACCCAAAGTAGGGTTCACAATGCAAGGTACCATCTTAGAAACTATTACCCAGGGAAAATGATTTAGGCAACATCATGGATAATACATTGAAACCAGTGGTGGGATTCAGCCAGTTTGGCCCAGTTCATGCGAAGCAGTTCCTACCATGCACCGCATTCACTGAACTGGGCCGAACACGGCATTACAATGACGACTCTGGAGTGACGAGATTTCCCCAGCTGACATTGGTTTGATGGCATCGGGGCGATTGTGGCATCAAGAAAACCCCCCCGATGCCATCCATATACTGCTGGGTGAGGGGATCGGGCTGCTGGACCACCAGGGAGTTGATCTTCTGATGCGGATGGCAGCAACCCAAGTTTGTGGCTCCCACAATGCTACCACATGCAGGGCTGCCACCCGCACATCCTGACTGATAGCAGGATGGACTGATCCAGATCCCGACTGGTTTGAATTCCACCACTGGTTGAAACCCTCTGCCAAGTGTACAACGGCGACCAAGAAAGCAAATAGAATGCCAGGAATCATAAGGAAGGAATGGAGTATAAAACAAAGGATATTATAAGGCCTCTGTATCATTCCATGGTGTGACTGCACCTTGAATATTGTGTGCACTTCTGGTCACCATAGAAAAGAAAATAGCTGAATAAGAAAAGGATCAAGAAGAGCGACAAAAATGGTAAAGGGAATGGAAGGAAACCCCCTATGAGGAGAGGCTTAAAAGGTTGGGGCTCTTCAACTTGAAAAAGAGACGGCTGAGGTGGGATATGATAGATGTCTATAAATTAATGAATGGAGTGGAATGATAAATGTTGATCGGTTGTTTGCGCCATAAAAAGTAGAAAGACTAGAGGACACACAATGAAGTTACAATGCAATCCATTTAAGGCTAGTAAGAGAAAATATTTTTTTACTCAACGTGTAATCAAACGCTGGGATTCGTTGCCGGAGGATGTAGTAAAAGCTGTTAGTGTAGCAGCATTTAAAAAAAGTTATGTACAAGTTCTTGGAGGAAAGGTCCATAAACCATTATTAGAGAAGCCGAAAAATCGACTGCTTGTCCCGGGACAAGCATTGTGGAACCTGTATGCCTCTTTGGGAACCTGCAAGGTACTTGTGACTTGGCTTGGCCACTGTTGGAAACAGTATACTGGGTTTGATGGAACTTGGTCTGACCCATTAAGGCATTTCTTATGTCCTTATGTGCATGAGTTTTAGGTAGCACCTGTGTTGAGAAGGATTAGCACACATTAAATGCAAGTATTAACTCTATTGTGCTTTAATAGGGAGACCCTAAAGTGTGCAGACATAGTTATTGCCATAAAACCTCTTTGTGATAAACGGATATGTTCACCTAAAGCCTTTTCAATAAAATAACACTGGTCAACAAATTTTTACAAATGTCATGTTACTGAAATAAAAATAGTAATTTCTTATCAATTTTTATATGCTGAACATAAATATGACAGTGACATTGCAAAGTTGGCTCTAGTTTTTTTCTAATCTACAAGAATTAAAGTTTACATCACAAAATGCATGTCAATAGTAAATATAATAGGCCTTCGGTTAATACCTGTAAAAAACCAAGTCATAGACTACTTCTTAGATTTTTTCACCTGTCTCTTGTACAGCTGTTCGGGAGCTTCTCTGGGGAGTGTCCAGTAGTAGTCAGCCAGCATTGTAGTGGACCATTTTCCCTGGTATCTTTGCTCCATCGTTGTGATATCCTGGTGAAAACGTTCGCCCTATACACCACTAACCATACCACAGTTGTCAGGAAAGAAATCGAGATAGGAATCAAGGAAATGGATCTTTAGAGACATATTGCAACCAAGTTTCTGATACTGTATCAGCATGTCTTCTACTAGTTCCTTGTAGTTTTCTGCCCTGACATTCCCGAGAAAGTTTGTTGACACTAGGTGAAAAGCATTCCATGCTTGTTTCGCATCACCCTGCAGCAAGTTATTGAACTGGTCATCCTTGAAGAGCTCTCGAATCTGAGGGCCCACAAAAACTCCCTCTTTAATCTTTGCTTTGCTGAGTCGAGTGAATTTTTCATGCAGGTATCGGAAAGCTGGCGAAGTGCTGTCCATGGCTTTCACAAAGTTTTTCATCAAACCTTGTTTGATGTGAAGGGGTGGTAGCAGGATTTTTTGAGCCTCAACCAGAGCTGGGTGCTGGATATTCTTCTCTCCAGCTGTTGCATTTTGTCTGCAATTCCATTCCTTCCGCAAGTAGTGCCAATCCCTTGCTCGGCTATCCCACTCACATAAGAAACACATGTATTTTATATATCCCTGCTGCAGTCCCATTAAAAGGGCAACTATCTTCAAGTCACCACAGAGGTGCCAGCTGTACTTGTTATAGTTAATGGAAGTCAGTAGATGCTTTAAGTTATCGTATGTCTCTTTCATGTGGACGGCATGCTCCACTGGAATAGATGGAAGACGGTTTCCATTGTTCAAAAGCACAGCCTTCAGACTCAGTTTTGAAGAGTCTATAAATAGTCTCCAGTCTTGTGGGTCATGAGTGATTTTTAAGCCATTCATGAGGCTTTCAATATCGAAACAGAATACCAGATTACTTTCCTTTCCGACTGCGTATAGTACACTGCTGACATCAGATGGCTTCGGCAGCCGTTTGGCAGTAGTATTGCATTGCATCAGAAAATGATGCAATCAACTCTGGATGATGTGTGCATGCTGGTATTATGCAATGTGATGCAATATTACATCATTCAAGGCTTATTTGGATGTTGTTGATGTCCTACTGGATAAATTTACACGGTGAAATGTCAAAAATGAACTACATGCAATATCTTCAAAACGAGAGCCAATAACATTTTTTTATGTTATATTCGTGTTTAGCTCACCAAGATACTACAGATTAGGGCCTTTTAAAGTCAGTAATGATTTATGTCATTTATGTTTATGTTTTGCATGATAAGCCTATTGTTTACTGCTTCAAAATGTTCCATGAAAAATGTCATGAGGCTGGAGCTAGGGAAGAAACAGCCTTGAAAAAAACTCCTGATTTGCATAAGTCTCAGAAAAGCCAGAGAGCGCAGTTCCAGTGTAGCTCAGCCAGAGGGCACATGAACAGCTACACAGTGCCTGAACCCACGTGCTCAAGCTCTGAGCACCTTAATGATGAGTGTTTTCACCTGTCCTCAAACTCACAGCGTGCAAGCTGGAAATCCCTTTATAAAGGTAGTCAGATGAGCAGAGAGGGGGAACAGGACGGAGAGTGGTACGAGCACCAGCAAGGGGGTGACCGGGAAGGGACCTCCGGTGCCAGCACAAGGGAACGAGAAGGAGAACGGTACAGGATCCAGTACAGAGACCAGAAAGGGGGCTCAAGAGATCCAGGTGTGCAGCAAGGACTGCAGCAAAGAGTCCAGCACAGAGACCGGGGAGAGAGCTCAGGTACCAGCACAGGAGTGCAGCAGAGAGACCAAAGAGTCCAGCAAAGAGAGGCACCCAGGAGGGTAGCCGACAGACCAACCGGAAGTGTACCAGCGAGGGTACCAGGTATAGTAACAGGAGAAGGAAGGAGAAGAACGGATACAGACAGAGGCAAGTCTCAGCCCTGGGATAAGGCCCAGAGAAGCAGCCTGCCTGTTAAAAGAAGTTCTTCAAATAAAGACTGGAAATCCACGTCTGGTTTTCCTGGCAGCCTTAATTGTGGAGCAGTGCACAGGACAGAGGATCAACAAGAAAAGCTACAGAGTAAGCTGAATCCTAGGCGTGGCACTCCACCGAAGATAAGGTATGAAAAGCCTTTTATATTAAAAGGAACTTTAAATGAAGGCACACTTATGCAGGTAGATAAACCTCATTATCAGAGAAGAAGCAAAGTTAACTATTTAAAACCACTTTCCAAAAGCGTTCTACAGAAGTTATATGACAAGCCAAGAAACTTCTGTGAGGAACTAAGTAACTGAGGATACACTAAACATTGAAGAGTGTAGTGAGCCAGAATCAATGGACTTGGATTACAGCTCCAGTGTTCCCATGCCTCACACTGAACCTATGGAATGTAACTTATGCTTAAGAGGTAGTTGCCTGCCATGCTAATTGTACAGTGAAGAAATGAGTCTGAAAATGGTGAAGCTGATAACTATTCTATTCTAATTGTGTTCTGTTGTTTGGAAAAATCCCTTAACCCAGCTAAACAGTCAATTGTACAGCCTACAACATTTAACTGTTTAGTTCATGGTGGAACTTTATTATTATTTGAGGAAAGCATTACCTCCACTTTAAGTTTGTTGTCTCATTTGAACCTAGAGCATTAAGCGGTGGAAATAAAGCCTTATTTACCCTCCATTTGGCGTAGTTATTCATTTTAGGGAGCACTACACTACAAGGACCACAATCCTTTGGGTCCTACATCTCAAATACTCCCTGATACAAATTAAATGTCGGCAGACGCCCTTACTCTACTATGCCAGTAGGGGCGCCGGGGCGACAAAAACCAAGCTCCTGCTTTGTTGACTGTTTATTGTAAACCGCAACTGATCTCTGGAAGATGCGGTATACAAATGATTGTTAAATAATAATAATCATAAATAAATAAATAGATAAATAATATTGTGCCACTAGAACTGCTATTATATAATCTTATCTTAGACTCATAGATATGACCTTTCCTAAAAATTAAAAGATCTATTCTTTTTCTGGTCAGGCTTGGGAAGCATACAGGGTAAGCTGTCACTGTACTCAAAACTTGTAGTATGAACCTTGCAGATGAATATAGTGAAAGCTGTGATCAATAAACTTCATTTTTCTTTTTCTATGTTGACACCAGCAATGGAAGGTTTTGTAGTGACATATCAAAATATATGACAAGGTCAATTATGTTTTGGAACTGAATTAACTTTTTTTCGCCTCATGAGCGCCAAGAACTGAGAAGCATAGAAATAAAGTCGCTTGGCTGATATTATATGTGCATATAGTACACATTGGACTGCAGTAGTCACTCTAAATTCAGTGTATGGCTAGGAAAACTGAAATTTAGGGGGCCTTTTAGTGAAGCATGTGTTCATCTTATCCATGGCTCCTATCTCCCACTGGGGAAAATATTGATAGTAGGCAGCAGTGAATTGGGCAACAGGGAGACAGACACACCAAGGGTGAGGTCATTGGTCACTGGGGGTTTGGGATTCTCACAACTGGTAGGAGGAGGTGATCAGGGTTTGGGAATATGCAGGGGTCTTGGAAAGGGGGCAGATGTTAGGTTTGAGAAAGGCACACAATACACTGCAGAAAAACAAATGGTAGCTCAAAAGATATTTACAGGGACAGAGAAGATAGTCAAGCCAAACATCCACAAATCAAGCTCCTTCAGTCATCAATGTCATGAGCCGTCCCAACAAAGTCCCATCCTTATTCCAGATTTATAGCAGGTGTAAAGTGTCATTTTAAAAAATCTGCCCTGCGCATCACCAGCCTATGTGAAATATATCATGGATGTACAGGTGCTGGCACCTCCCCGGCCATGCCTGGAAATGCCTCCCATCAAGAGATGCAAAGATCAGCCTGCTCAGTGTGGAAACATGCATATTGCAGCCTTTCTAAAACAGTGTTTTACACATCAGTGTGGCTTCCACATTTTAATGGTCCTGCATACAAATTTAAAATGTAAGTAAGTCTTCTAAAATAGCCCTCATGATGGCACATTCCAAATGGGACATCCAAGTGCAATCTGAGATGTCAAAGCCAGAACGTCTGAAAAGAAAGACAGGCATGTTGAAGTTCAGGCATAATTCCAGAAACATGGATGTGCCTGATGTGCACCTGTATCATGTGCCTATATAGACGTACCCAGGAGAAAGCTTCAGAACCAAAGCATCTAATAATATGATAGCTAGAGTGGTGGCTTAAGAGCTTTGTGACTAGGATTCAAATCCCAGTATGGGACTTTGTAATTTAAAGCTAGTCACTTAATTCTCTATCTTCTCTACATTCTCTGGCACTTTTAAGGTGAAAACAAACACTTTCCTGATACGTTTTGTGCCTAGAGCAGGAATAAACATACAGGTCCCTGCAGACTGCTCAGCAGCTTCTGGGATTGAAAAGGGACGTGTGAGTCTATTGCCTCTTCCACATTCCTGTGCTTACTTGAACATTCCTGTAATGGAAATGAATGGCATTTGTGGAATGATTATCAAGATGTGTGCATATCTGCAGAGGTCCAAACCACAACTAAAGCTTTTAGATGACCCTTATTGTGTATTTGGACATTTAGAAGGCATTTCACAAAGACCTACATAAAAGACTTTTGAGGAAATTAGAGTCATAGCATAGGAGACAATGTCCTACTGTAGATTGGACTGGTTAAGAGAGTAGTTAAATGGTCAGTTTTCTCAGTGGATGAAAGTGAATAGCATAGTAACCCATTGATCTGTTCTGGGATTGGTGTTCTTTAGCATATTCATAAATGATCTACAACTGGGAATGACAAGTGAGTTGATGAAATTTGCAGACGACACCACATTTTTTTGAAAGCTGTTAAAATGCATGCAAATTGTCGGAAATTACAGGAGGAACTTGTGAGACTTGGGGACTGGGCATCCAAATGGCAGATGAAATTCAACATGGAAAACTGCAAAGTGATGCATGTAGGGAAGAATAACTCAAATTTTAGTTATACAATGTTAAGTTTCACATTAGAAGTCACCACCCAGGAAAATAATCTGGGCATCATTGTGGACAATAATTTGAAATTTCTTGTTTAAAGTGCAGCAGTGGCCAATAAAGCAAAAAGAATGTTAGAAATTATAAGGAAAGAAATAGAGAATAAAACAAATATGGCTTAATGACTCCACTTTGCTCCATGGTGTGGCCACACTTTGAATATTTTGTCAAATTCCTTTCTTCACATCTTAAAAAAGATTTAACAGAATTAGAAAAGGTACAGAGAAGGGCAATTAAAATGTTAATGGAGAAACAACGACTCCCCTGTGAGAAAAGGTTAAAGAGGTCAGGTCTCTTCAGCTTGAAGAAGAGACTGCTGAGGTGAGATATGATGTTGTAGTTGTTAAATGTAGTCGAGTTGTCATAAACTGCATTCGGTCTTCAGTCAGGACATATGATAGAGCTCTGTAAAATCCTGAGTGGAATGTAATGGCAAAATTGTTAATCAATTACTCTTTCCAAAAGTAAGAAGACTAGGGATCACCCATGAGGTTACTAACTAGTACATTTACAACAAGTAGGAGAAAATATTTTTTCACTCAATGCATAATTAAACTCTGAAATTCATTGTCGAAGGATGTGATAAAAGCAGTTAACATACAGTAGCTAAGTTTGAAAAAGGTTTGGATAAGTTCCTGAAGAAGAAATCCATACATTTATTAAGGTAGATATGGGAAAGCCATTGCTTATCCCTAGTGGTAAGTATAAAGGAATCTATCTACAATCTGAGATTTTGCCAGGCATTTTTTACCTGGTTTTGCCACTGTTAGAAACAGGATACTACTGTAGGCTTAATGATCTGACCCAGTATGGCAATTCTTATGTTCCTGTCTTCTGCGAAGGGGTAGGTATTCTTGAACATGAGGTTGGTGGCACTGAGATAACATCCGTATAATAGACCATTTTCCAATAAAATTTTGTATAAAGGATGACCTAAAATAGAGGGCCTATCAGAGTTTGGAAAGATATTAGAGACATTGGTAATCTGACTGCTTTGAGTTTCATAGAGGCCCTGTCCTTCCCCCTTGTGAATAAAAAGACGACTACATTGTCAGAACAGGTTTATTTCTGGAATGCATAATTGGGGATATGTCTACTGAACTACATTAGTTTTGGCTGCTAACATGGCGCGTTAGCAGCCAAAACTACATGGCAAGCAGCAAACCTCCATTGTATCTGCAGGGGGTATACCTAGGGGAGGGCCTGCATATACCGAAGATGTTTGGTTTTGCCATAGAGACCTCATATTACCCGCCTTGGCAGATACCATGGGAAAAGTCCTGCAGTACCTGCCAAAGGAGGTACAGTGGATCCTGGTGGTAAATCCATGGGGAAGGATTGTAGTGATCAGGTACGCAGAGCTGTCAGAAGCTCTATTCCCTGATCACTGCCATGCCCCCTACCCCCCAAGTGCTCCAATTGGGCCTCCCAGCTTCCAATATTGTCATGCCATGTTGCTGTGCTCTGCAAACACTGACAATAGAAAAAATAAATGTGTGTGCCCCCTTTCAGCACTAATCCCTGCTGGACAGCTCCTGATCCCCATCAGGAGCTGCCCAGGGGGGGATCAATGCACCCCCCCCCCCAAGGCTGAAAACTGTCCCAGCTAGCCAGTCAGTTAAGCCCCTCTCCTTCATTCCTCCAATGCAGAATTGAAAATGTGTGTGGGGGGGAGGGGCCCTACGTCCCCTTCCTCCCCCTCCCACCTCTGTCAAAAAAATCCTCGCACTATCCATCAGGGGTTCCGTGGCTCCCCTATTCCCAGGGACCCCCAAGCACATACCTTAATATTCTGGTGGTATAATGGGAGAATGGGTAGGAACAATCCTACTCACTCTTGCCCCATCTTGTGGCCAATACAAAATGGTCACCATTCTGAGGTGTTGCCATTTAGTCTCTCACTAGGAGGCAACATCGCAAGATTGCGGCCTTCTTTGTAAGGGCCTATGAGAAGGGCAGGAGAGAAGAGCTGCGGGCTTTAGTAAAAGTGGAACCCTAAATATCCAGGAACATTGTATTTCTAAAAATTACCCACTTTTCCCAGGGTAAAAGTAAGAGGGCTCAGGGTGGGATTAGGTCAGGGAAGGAAACACCAGTAATAATGTCATATACGTTTCCTGTGCATTCAAGTGGATTTTACACATATAAAAGGATTTTTATAAGATTACCCCATGGGTATGCATGTTCAAGTCTACCTGGTGAGAAGAACACATGTACTTGAATGTGATCTGTATTTAGGCATGCTCTGGGCTGGAGTTTAAGCAGAGTGGTGTAGTATGATCATAAGATACACACCTGCATGTGAACTTCACTGGTGCACATTTACCCCTACTTCTGAGCAGGTATAAAAGTATGCAGGTATCTTCCGGTCATGGTTTCTGCAGGATTTGTATTAGTATTTTATATAGACATATAAATGCATATATGTTTTTATAAAATAGGCTAAAAGTGGGTACTTGCCCTCTCAACTAGGCAGCCTGTTATAGAATTATCTCCAATATGCATAATTTTGCATTTTCAAAACTGTTCATGTTTTAAAGTGAAAAATGTAAGTGCAGTAAAAGCAGGTGAAAATTTAATGAGGGTTCTTTTTTCTGGGGTACTTTTCAAAAGGAAACAATGCCGGTAGTTTACCACTAGAAACTGGTGCATAATCCATGGTTATAATTATCCATAGGTGTACATATTAAGATCCTTAAGTCTGTCCTCATATGCTTTATAATGAAGACCACTAATCATTTTAGTAGCCACCCTCTGCACCGACTCCATCCTGTTCATATCCTTTTGAAGGTGCGGTCTCCAGAATTGCACACTATACTCCAAATGAGGTCGCACCAAAGACTTATACAGAGGCATTATCACCTCGTTTTTTCTGCTAGCCATTCCTCTCCGTATGCACCCAAGCATCCTTCTAGCTTTTGCCGTCGCCTTTTCTACCTGTTTAGCTACTTTAAGATCATCAGACACAACCACGCCTAGGTCCCGCTCTTCTTTAGTGGACAAAAGTACTTCACCTCCTATACTGTATTGCTCCCTTGGATTGCTGCAGCCCAAATGCATGACCTTACATTTTTTAACATTAAATCCCAGCTGCCAAATTCTAGACCATTCTTCAAGCTTAGCTAGATCCCTCCTCATGTTATCTACACCTTCCTGGGTGTCTACTCTATTGCAGATTTTGGTATCATCTGCAAAGAGGCAAACCTTACCCGACAGCCCTTCCGCTATATCACTAACAAAGATGTTAAAAAGAATAGGACCAAGGACAGATCCCTGGGGCACACCACTGGTAACATCCTTCTCTTCAGAGTGAGCTCCATTTACTTGTACTCTGTCGCCTCCCACAAAACCAATTTCTAACCCAAGCAGTAACTTTAGGGTCCATCCCTAGGGTGCTTAGTTTGTTTATAAGTCGCCTGTTAGGAACAGTGTCAAAGGCTTTACTGAAATCTAAATACACCACATCTAGAGCTCTCCCTCGTCCAACTCCCTGGTCACCCAGTCAAAGAAATCAATCAGATTTGTCTGACAAGACCTGCCTCTGGTGAATCCATGCTGCCTCGGATCCTGTAATCCGCTGGACTCCAGAAACCTCACTATTTTCTCTTTCAGCAGCGTTTCCAATAATTTACTCACCACCGAAGTTAAACTAACTGGCCTGTAGTTTTCAACCACATCCTTACTTCCACTTTTGTGTAAAGGCACCACATGAGCCTCTCTCCAGTCCTTTGGCACCACTCCCGACTCCAATGAGGCATTGAAAAGGTCAGTCAGTGGAGTTGCTAGAACGTCCCCAAGTTCCCTCAGTATTCTAGGGTGTATCCCATCCGGTCCCATCGCTTTGTCTTCTTTAAGTTGAGCTAGTTTCTCACGAACACAGTTTTCTGAAAATTATTCAAGATGTCCCTCGCTTCTGTTCCTATTTGTGGGTGTTTTCTGAGGTCCTGCTCCTGGTTCTTCATCTGTGAACACCGAACAAAAATATTTGTTAAGCAATTCCGCTTTATCCTTATCAGCTTCTACATATTCCCCCCCTGCACCCTTGAGTCTGACAATACCACTTTTGCCCTTCCTCTTCTCACTAATATATCTGAAAAATGTCTTAGCCCCCCTTTTTATTGCATTGGCTATTTCCTCCTCCTTTTGAATCTTTGCCTTCTTGACTACTTTGCTAGCTTCTCTAAGTTTTTCCATATACAGATGCCTGTCTTCCTCTCTCTGTGATCTCTTGTATTTCATGAAGGCCTCCCTCTTTTTCTTCACTTTTTCAGCTACTTCCTTTGAAAACCATAGCGGTCTCCTTTTCCTTTTGCCTTTATTTACCATTTTAACAAAAAGGTTGGTTGCCCTTAAAATACCCCCTTTCAGTTTTGCCCACTGTTTTTCTACATCCCCCAGCTGTTCCCATCCCACTAATGACTCTCTGAGGTATTGGCCCATCTTCTCAAAGTTAGTCTTCCTAAAGTCTAAGATCCTCACCTTGGAATGGATTTTAACAGCCCTAGTCCTAATACTGAACCACACCATCTGGTGATCACTGGATGCAAAATGATCTCCCACTACAACATCAGAAACACTTTCACCATTGGTAAGCACCAAGTCCAGTATGGCCCCTTCACGTGTGGGGTCTGTTACCAATTGCCTGAATAGTTCTCCCTGTAGAGAATCCAGGATCTCCTTACTTCTAGGATGAGTTTAGTACCCCAAGTCATCAAAAGTTGATTCCTGAGTCCATAGATTTTGTGTCCAACGATGTAGATTTGAAAATTATCCTATTTATACATGTAATGACTGGATCGGGCCAGTTTGGGATGAACCACATGACCCGGCCACTGGCAGGGGAGGGCTCAAGGCTGGGTAGCAGGAAAGAGGGTGGGGCGGGGGCTGGGATAAAAGGAAGAGACTGAGAATGGAATGGTACAGGTGGGAGTGAGGCGGCTGCCGCAGCGGCCCAAGTTTAGGGAGTTGGGGGCACAGCAGCTGGCAACTGACTGGGTGTGGATGGACTCCTGCAGGTGCTTGTGCAGGCGCTTGCCAGGTACGATGGGACAGCAGGGGGACCCACAGAACCCAAGGGTGTGTCAGGAACTGAAGGGGCTGGAGGGCCCCTCGGAGGCTGTATGGGGAGGTTACCCTGGTGAATGCGGATGGGGCTGAAGTGGGGGGCCCAAATAGGGATGGAGATCTGATAGCGGACTTCAAGCCAGCAGAATATGTGTGCATCACGAGCATGCTAGATAGCCATGTCCCAGCTGTGCAGAAAGAGAAAAAAATTGGAAGGGTGAGTATGGATATATTCTCGCTACTGGTGCAGAAGAGCGAGGCCAATTGCGAATGCTCAGGCTGTTGCAATAAGTGCAGGCTGGTCTCCAAGAAGGTTGACAGCGCACCGCGGACTATTGCCAATTGGTGCATGGCCTTTCGAGTGCTAACCAGTGCAGTAGGCGAGAAGCACTCTGAGCAGTACTGGGGTCTACTCAAATATGAGGATAGTATCTGCGAAGCCTACAGGATGTACGGTGGCACTGCCTGTCTGGAGTACGATGAGTAATTTCATCGGAACATGGCAGGCAACAGAGTACTCAGCTGGGACGATAAAGATATCAACCTGTGGATCCGGTTGATGACACAGGGCCAGCGGGGTAGTAGACCAAGTGGGAACGTGGGGGGGGGGGGGAGTTTGCCCAGCTGGCCCATAAGCCCACAACTGCCATTTCGGGGAGATGGAAGGGTGAGTAGCGGGCAAGGAGGCACTGGTACCATGCTGCCCAACTTCCTCTCCTGCCGGGGTGTCTGTAGTTTGTTCAGTGGAGGAGCCTGTAGGTTCAGTAATGCATGCAGATACCAGCATGCATGCAAAACTTGCAGGGAAAGTCACCCACAAAAACGCTGCGGCAAGCAGCAGGGGGGTGAGCTAACATGCCTATGATGAGGTAGCTTGGTGGGGGTGAGCCTCGACGCCTATCAACATTGAGGCATTGCGGCGGAATCTTCGGGGCTATGATCCAAAGAAAGCACATTGGTTGCTCGACAGTTTCACATATGGTTTTTCTATTCTATACAGCGGCCCACCAGGCCCACAGGGAGCAGGGAACTTGAAATCTGCACTGGAGTAGAAGGAGGTGGTCCAGAAGAAGCTTGATAAGGAACAGGTGCTGGGTAGGATAGAAGGCCCATTTGTGAGTAAAACTCTGCCCGACTTAATAGTGTCCCTGCTAGGTCTAGTCCCAAAAAAGGAGCCAGGCGAGTACCAGCTCATTCACCATTTATCATTCCCAAATGGGGCATCCATAAATGACCACCTCGATCATGTGGCATGCTTGGTAAAGTATGCATCGGTGGACCAAGCACTGGAGTTGCTCCGGGGCTTGGGGGGAGAGTCCTGGATGGCAAAAACCAATGTGGAGGCTGCCTTCAGGCTGCTCCCAATACATCCAGACTGCTTCTACCTGCTGGGCCTGAGGTTTGAGGAGCGATACTATGTAGACAAATGCCTCACAATGGGGCATGCAATATCATGTGCCTATTTCGAGGAGTTCAGCTTGGCTCTGCAATGGATCGTTGAGAGGGGATTGTGCCAGGGCAGGATTATACACTGTTTGGATGACTTTCTGCTCATGTCCCAGAACAGGCAGGGCTGCCAGAACCTTTTGGGCACCTTCCAGGAGAAGGCAGGGAGTTAGGGATGTTGCTAGTCCCTAATAAGACTGAAGGGCCAGAGCAGTGTCTTTCTTTTTTGGGGATAGAAATAGACACTAGAGAAATGGTGACGTGAGTGCCAGCTGATAAGGTGGCGGCCTTGAAGGCGGCAATTCAGGCAGTGGTGGTTGCATGGAAGGTAACTCTGAGGTAGATGCAATCCCTGATGGGCCACCTGAACTTTGCATCAGGGTGATGGCCATCGGTCGGGCATTCATACGGAGGCTGGCGGATGCAACAAAGGGCATCCGCCAGAAGCACCATTTCATTAGGGTCACCACATCCCTGAGGGAAGACCTGGCAGTGTGGCAATGGTTACTGTTGCACTACAATGGCAGGAATATATAGAAGGTGCCGGCCACATGCAACAAGGAACTGGAGTTATTCACTGACGTGGCTGGAGGGGTGGGTTTTGGAATCTACTTCAAAGGGCACGAGCACTGGCCAGTGGAGTGGCACCAGCGGGGCGTGACCAGGGACATTACATTCCTGGAGATGTTCCCCATCATCATAGCCATGACTATGTGGAAGCGGCTATTCACCAACAGGAGAATAGTTTTTCGTATGGACAATGCGGCAGTGGTGTTCGCCATCAATAAACAAACAGCAAGGGTGGGGAGGGTAATGCAGCTATTTAGAAGACTGGTGCTGTTGAGCCTAGAATTGAATGCATTCATTACGGCCTGGCATGTACCAGGGGAAAGTAATGCATTGGTTGATACTCTTTCACATTTCCAGCTCCAGTGGTTCCAGCAGCTGGCCCCGAATGCAGTGCCACAGGCAGTCCGCATGCCAGAGGAGATGTGGAATCTTGGACACGGAGCACTGGCAGACTGCTGATGGCATCACTGTTGGCTGCTACATGGAAGGTGTATGGGCACTCTTGGAATAGACTCCAGAGCTTCATGGAGCAGCGGGGAGCCAGCTGTGGGCAAGGGATTACAACTGGGCTGTTGCTTGAGTTCCTGATGCATTTATAGGCCAAAGAGACATCAGTGAGGCAGGCCAGACTAGAGCTGGCAGGCATAGCCTTCTTTCTCAGGTTGGGGGGAGGCAAGGATATGACGAAAGAGTTTCTGGTCAGGAAGGTGATGGAGGGCTGGGCAAGGGAGGCAGTGGGATGGCCAGATGGCCACCGATCAGTCTCCCTTCCCATGCTGGGCGGGGTCATGCGACAGGCGGCAGCTATCATGAGGGAGGAGTTTGAGGAGAAACTGTTCAGGCTGTCGGCCCTATTGAAGTTCTTTGGGGTCTTCCACATGGGCGAGGTTCTGCCTTGGTCAAGGGTGGACACAGCCGGCACAGCTATCCGGGTGGGTGATGTTGAGATCGTGGGAGACAGGATGCGCCTGTTCCTGGCCAGATCGAAGATGGAACAGCTGGGAAAAGGGAAAACGTTATGGCTAAATGCTACAGCGGTCCGGGAACTTTGCCTGGTTGAAGCCCTGCGCTCGTACCTGAGAGTGCAGCCCCAAGTTGGGGACCACTACTCATGCATGCGGATGGGTCCTGTCTTTCACAGTACCAATTCAATATTATGTGGCTACGGGCAGTGAGGGCAGCAGGGTTCGACACCAAGGGGCTGACATTTTACTCATTTAGGATTGGAGCAGCCACTACAGCTCACGGGCTGAACCTGGAGTGGGGACAAATACAGGCCATCGGAAGGTGGGCTTCTGAACTGTATAAGCTGTACATTCGGTACCATTGACAGGTGGTGACGCTGCTCTCCTTCTTGCTCACTAGATCTCAGAGCGCTCTCAGTTTGGATTGTGGGACACTCCTATGTTTATTGGGGTGGGGCAAAGAGCAGCCAAACAACACTATGGCACACAGCTCGGCTCTCACCCCAACAGCGTCCATATACAGTGGATGGGTCAGAGAGGGATGTGGTGGGACCAACTGAGGCCTGCCCTCTCTGGACGGAGAAAGGTCTACTGCCAGCCAGACTTTGTGGTGCTCCACCTGAGTGGTAATGATCTGGTGGCCCGGAAGGGCATCAATCTTATCATCTAGATCAAGATGGATGTGGCCTGGATACGTGCTGGGTTGGGGACAGGGATCATTTGGTCCCCCATCATCCCTTGACTATGGTGGAGAGGTGCTGATCATCCGAAGGGCATCGAGAGAAGCAGGGGGAAGTTGAATAAAGAGGTTGGGAATTTTATGCAAGCAGTGGGAGGGCTGGTAGTGGTTCACCAGAGCATATTAGAAGGAGGTGAGACAGTGTACGCAGATGATGGGGTTCACTTAAATGAGAGTGGTATGGAGTTGTTCATAGAGGGTCTGCGGAGGGCCATCAGTTAAGTTCTAAGTATGGGGTGAGTCGGGCCGCCGGCCCTCCTGGTGGCGGGGCCTCATCAATAGAAGAGGAGGGGAGGGCCACCCCGTGAAAAGAAATGGGGGCTCAGGTACCAGTCTTCAGGTGCCTGAGCCCAGCAAAAAGGGGGGCTAGGTACCAGGGGATAGGGTGCCTGGCCCCAATTTACCATAATCAGGGGCCACCCGGGCACCAACACGGGGCAGTTGGTGATGGGTAGGTAGAGGGGGGCGGCAACCCTGGCCACGGGGCAGCCGGGGCAGCCAAACCTGTCAGCTGAGACAGAGGTGCCATCCATATTAGTTAGTCTAAGGTCTGGGTATTCATTATTCGGTCATTGTTTATTCACTGTTGATATACAAAATGCATAGCGTTGCCATGATTGTGTTTATTTGTATCCTAAAAGGCCCACTAATAAAGCTGTTTAGAAAACAAAACAAGAGTCTGTCCTTGCAGGTAAGGGGAAAAGGGGTGGGGGCAGGGGGGTAAGGGTATGGGCACTGGGCTCGAAGCCATTCCGGCGTGCTGGGGGTCATGCAAATAGTCATTTTGGAATTAAATTTATAAAGATCCATGTAAATTTGCATGTCTTGAATGGACATAAGTTATGTATTTTCAGTGACTTAAGTGCATGGATGGGCCAGTGCCTATTCTATTATAAATGGAGTGGAGGAGTAATCTAGTGTTTAGAGCAATGTCCTCTGATCAGAGATCAGGGTTTGAATTCCACTTGCACTCTTCATGGATTTCGACATTGCTTAACTCTCCATTGCCTCAGATACAAACTTAGATTATAAACTCTTGGGGGAAAGAGAAAAACCTATTGTACCTGATTGTAAGTAATCTTGAACTACTTCTAGAAAGGCATGAGTTAAAATAAAATGAATAAATGTGTGACAGGGAGTACACTTATGGTGTGGCATGCACAGGGCTAGAGTGTGGGTGGCACACATACAGAAGTTATAAAAGGCTGTTGCAACTGCTCACTGCTAGGTTTAATCCACATTTTTGAACATTTGTTATGTTAGGTATGTCAAGTTGATGTCAATTTCTGCCAACCCTGTGGATAGTTGTCCATGCTGTGACTATACGAGGTGTGATCAAAAGGTATCGAGACCGGTTGTATAGCTATTGTCGTGAGCCCTCTCTGTGCACCTGCCGGTAAAACAAGGTACTGCACTGGGCCTCAGTGTAACTGGCCTTCTGGTAGTTGTAGTTGCTGCCAGTTACAAATTAGTCGTGGAAAACCGATGTAAGGTTAAATAGGGCTTTATTTCCCTTTCCCAATAGGATATCTCAATATGTACAAAAATAAAGAAACATAACCCTTCTTGGGTATAACAGAAAGAAAACTAACAAAAATGGCTTTCTTTCAGCTTCTTAACAAAACAAAATATATTCAAAACACAGACCTGTAGCAGCCAGGAATAAGGCCTTCCCTTCACCTTGTCAGGCTTCTTATTCCTCTCTATCTCAATGAGACTATGTTGTCTGCCAAAGAAAGGCTACAGTCCATTTGTTCAATGGTATCTTCTGTTATAGATGTCTCATATTGCATAGGTTCCTCAACAGGAATTGACACCTCTTTATCTTCCTCCTGTGGAAGCTTGGCAAACAGTCCCTCCTGGCTGTGACATACTTTTCTTTCACTAGGGTAAAACTGTTTGCTGTTACCACATTTACTGAGGTTTTCCTGGTAAGAGCCTCCCCTCTGCTGATACCTGTTAGGCAAGTTAAAACATTCCCTTGCCCAGCTTTTAGAAGGAATTACTTCAGCTCTAGGCTCTGCTCTGTTTAGGACCCTGGAAACTGCTGGAGCTTCTAACGGCAGCCCTTCTGAAACTCTGTGTCTCACGTATCTCTCAGAGTGGTTTACTTCTGAAGGTAAAAAGCCTTTCTCTTTCTCTTGTGTATGATAAGGGTAAAGAAACTTCTCTGCTTCCCTTAAGCTGGCTTTGGATGGCTTCTGGACTTCCACAAACTGTCCTTTATAGCCAAGCCCTGTGCTTCCCCTTTTTGTACAAGAATAAAACTTCCTGGCTTGTACCTTTTTCCTTCTGGCTCTGTTCCAATCTGGGCTGTTATATTCACTCCCACTTTCTGTGTCAAGCTGTCTGTACCTTTTATTCAAGTATTCACCGGACTCACTCAGACCTCCGTTCAGGCTTCCAAAGTGGTAATTAGACTTGCTCTCTTCACAGCTTCTCTCGTCCTCTCCATTCATCCAGCTCTTTCTATTTCTGTTTCCATTCAGAGACCTAGGCTGTCTCTCCTTCAGAGTCTTATCCTGGTTCTGGTTCTGAGTCCTATCCTGGGTCTGGTTCACTGCTTGTGAGCTGAGCTTATCTAGGTGTTTCCTAGCTGCACCACCCCCCAGCTGATTAGAGTCAGGTGAGAATCTCCTGGTTTCTCTCCTGGCTGGGTGTGTCTCCCTAGCTCGTGACCTCACTTGCTTACGTTGCCCATGGCAACTTTCTATCATGTGCTCTCCCCAAACGTTAGTATTTTCTTGAACTGCAATTTCATCTGTATCCACAGGGGTCACTAATGAGTCTGCTCTGTGACACTATATATAACAATACGTCACACCATGATGCTATTAAGCATGCAGTTACCTAGCTATGTGCTCTGCATGTGCAGAGTGTAGTATGGCTGCAGCATACCTGTTCTTTCTTTATTCACATGCAGGCTCATTCCATCCTGGATGTACACCCCCTCTCTATGTCCGGTTTGACCGGACATACAGAGGGGGTCGCGATTCTGATCCCGTGGGGCACGTCTAGTCCAGTGGGATCAGAATCACAATCAGTCCTGTATGTGCAGGCCAGGACTGCGATTCAGCCTGGCCTGCATGTACATGACAAGCCTGACTAACTCAGTCAAGGCTTTTAAATGGAACCGCGGCACCATGGCATCCGGTTGCTATGGCACCACGGCTCCATTTAAAAAACGCGATTATGGCTACTGGAATACAAAGTTGATTTTCCCGCAGCCCGACCCCTGATCAGGCCTCCTAAGGCCAGGGTTGGGCTGTGGGGAATGACCTTTTGTTCACCCCTGCCCCATCTGCGCCCCTGGCATGAAAAAAAAATGTCCCGGGAAGTTATTGCCCCCACAAGTCTCCAGCCCTGGACGTACATGGCAGACTTTAGAATCGGCCCTATACGTTCAGAGCCGGCAACAGCCCGCCCAGACTCCACCCCCAAACTGTCCCTTCCCCAACCCCCATCTTACTTCCCCGCATAACCCACTATTCATGGCACAGAATCGGGCCATGATGTTTGGTATCATGTAAAAGCAGTTTGTCAGATTTATGATGAGTGAAAAAATTGAACAGCAAATTTGGAGATTCGTATAAAGGGACTTATGACAAGTTACAGCACGTGTATGGCAATGAATGCATGAGTCGTGATCAAGTTTATGGCTGGTACAAATGCTTTCAAAAGGACTGCCAAAGTGTTGACAGGGACAAATGTTCTGAAAGGCCATCCATGAGCAGGAATGAAGACAAAATTGAAGCAGTGCATGCCGCAATATGCTCAAATCATTGATTGGCTATCTGGGAGTTTGCTGAAGATATGGACATTAGTTTTGAGTCAGTACAGTTCATCCTTACTGTTGATTTGGAGATAAGACATGTGGCTGCAAAATTCATGCAGAAAACTCTGTCCCCTGATCAAAAAGAAGATTAACCAGGGAGTTGTTGGAATGCATTGAAAATGACTCAGATTTCATCAAAAAGATTATTACTGGTGATGAATCATGGGTTTATGGTTATGATCTGGAAAATAAGGCTCAATCCTCACAACAGAAGACTCCAAACTCTCCCAGACCCAAGAAAGCCTGCCAAGTGAGGAGCAATGTCAAGGTTATGCTCACAGTTTTCTTTAAATACCAGGGTAATGTTCATCATGAGTATGCTCCAAAAGGTCGAACCATTAATACGGAGTTCATTTGAGAGATGCAGCTCATTGTAAGAGGCCAGAGTTGCACAGGAATGATGAATGGTTTCTTCATCATGATAATGCCCCAGTTCACACATCACATCTTGTCCTGCAGTTCTTGGCCAAACACCAAATCAAGCAAGTCTGTCAGCCTCCGTACTCACCTGATCATCACACCCTGTGACTTTTTCTTGTTTCCAAAACTGAAATTACCACTGAAAGGATGAAGATTTGACGACTTGGAGACCATTAAGCTAAATTTGACACAGCAGCTTTACAGCATAACGAAAGAGGCATTTCAAAATTGTTTTCAGTAGTAGCAGGAACACTGGAGGAAGTATAACTACTTTGAAGGAGACTGAGTGCAATATCTGTCAGTTTTATACTTCTTGTGTTATTGTACAAGTCTCGATACTTTTTGATCGCACCTCGTAACCTAGGTTTTCTTGACAAGGTTACACTCGAATTTTATAAAGAAAAGTGGGTACTTGCTCTTCTTTATAAATAGACTTTAGATAGGCACATTCTGGGTGCCTAAAACTAACTGCCCATTTATAAAAATTACACCGTTTTGTGAGCAATAATCAAAACAAAAAAAAATGATGCCAAGCTCTACGCATTTTATGAAGAATATATTTTTTAACGTGGAATAGTGAGAATTATTGTGCTGCCATTTATTTGATTTGCTTTTTAAAGTGTGTGACAGAATGTAATTGGGCACTATTATACTCAACAGTGAGCCCATTACTGCAGATGCTTTCTGCAGTGAGCAGCTACATTTATTTTGTTGCTCTAATTAATAAGTAGAGATGGCTTGACACAAAACCGGGGTCCTTCTGCCATTGCCACTTTAAGTGTTGGATTTTACAACTCATTGTATATTATGTTCTTTTCTTTTATCATCATTTATCATCATCATCATTTATTTCACTCTTTTCCCATTAAAAACTGCAAAATGTTACAAGTTTAGAATCTGTATCAATATGCAGATTTTTTCTGAGATACATGATATTATAGAAATTGCAAAATGACTTGGTTGCACAAATACTGTTTATTAGATATATTCAAATTTATCCTAATATTAACCTGCTCCCTTTTTCAAACCAAAGCAACAAGATTGGGGAGAGGCAATTGCAGCTAAAATCCTTTGGAGTTCAGGTTGAGATTTTGTATTCTTGGATCCTCATGGACCTCAGTAGCATAATGGAGAACTGGAAACCACTCCATCACAGAAGCCACAGAAGCTCCACACAAAAAGACTGCAAGAACCCAAAGAATACACCAATCATCCTGGTATTCTAATGAAAATAGAGAAGCAAAAAAAAAAAATTAAGAAGGATCGAAAGGAAGTGGAGACATAGCAAGGGCCAAGATACCTTACAACAGTAAAGAACAACGCAACATGAATACAATGACCTAATTAACAGATAGAAACAAGAATGCTATACAAATCTTATTATGAAATCTGCAAATAAACCGAGGGAACTATTCAAAATAGCCTGAACACTCACCAAGGAACCTTGACACGAAAGCAACACAGAAATACACCCAGAAAGAATTGCAGACTACCTAATGATGAAACAAACAAGTGCCCCACCAGGATAGAACACCACTGTCAACAGACTCCAAAGATCACTCAATACCCACCAGAATATGGGGCAAATTCACTATACCATCTATCAATCAATTAGTCTGCACAATATCCACGCTGAACACAACAACTTCACCAAATGACCCTTGCCCGTTATCAGAGATAAAATCGTCCTAAGAGGAGTTTGCTCCACTCATCCACAAAATTACACACACATCCCTTACAAATGGCTATATGCCTTCTATTTTCAAACAAGCATCAATAAGACCTATCTTAAAGAACCCGGCACTTGAGGAATGACCCCCACTGCATATCAACCAGTTTCAAGCTTACCCTTTATGACCAAAATCATAGAGAAGATGGCATAAATTCAACTGCAAGATTTCATCAGCACACATGTGTCCCAAGACCCCCATCAACATGGATTCAAACCCAACCACAGTGAGAAACATTGCTAACATCACTCTTCGACATCATTATCAAAGGAATAGACAACATATAAAGAGGTTTCCTACTAATTTTCCTTGACATATCATCGGCCTTTGACACTGTATCTCACACCATACTTTTGAGACGTCTACAGGACGTCTGCACAACATCACCATCAAGTGGTTCCAATCATATTTGGAAAACAGGCAACAGTACATCAAATGTGGAGGAAACACATCAACTTCATTCAATATAAAACAGGGAATACCACAGGGCTCAGCAATATCATCACTGCTCTTCAACCTTTACATCCAGCCTATCTGTGATGTCATAAAAAAACACAAGATTCACTACAAACTATACACTGATGACATCATGATATACACCTCCATCAACATAGACAAGACAGACTATAAACAAATGCCTCAAAGAAATGGTCACATGGTTCAGCAATCATGACCTCAGCATAAATTACAAAAAAACAGAAGCCCACATAATGACAAGAAACATGGTCTTCATTCCTCCAAGCAGAATAAAGCTACAAAACAGAAGCATAACCGTCAAAATGAAGTTAAATACCTAGGAGTCATCCTGGATCAGAACTTGAATCTACAATCCCACATAAACAGGAGGACCAAGAATGCATATCACAAAACGAAGATTGTCCAGAAATTGAAGCTGCTCTTCAGTCTGAATGATTTCCATATGGTACTTCAAGCCATCGTCACACCAGTTTTAGACTACTGCAACTCATTATACCAAGGCCTACCAAGGCAAGCCATTCACCCCTTTCAAATGGCCCAGAACATGGCAGCCCGTATCATCACCAGGATCAGCAAAACATGACCACATAACACCTATACTAACTAATCACACTGACTCCCAATGAAAAATCGCACCAGGTGTAATTCAACACTCAACATCTTCAAAATCTTACAAAACAGCTCAGCAGAGATACTCCAGGCCCTAATAAAAAGAGACCCTGAAAGCAGACTGAGAAGGATAAATAATAAGAACATGATACTTACACCCAGCAATTATGATAAAGCCAAACAGACCACATCTAATAGGTCATCTCATTATATGCACCGGCCTTATGGAACTCGCTCCCAGAAGACATCAGAACCACATATGATACAAAGTTAAAGACAATGCTTTACAAAGAACATTTTAGTAACATCACATAGTGCATTGCAAAATGTCCATACCCACTGGTATTAGACCCTGGACAATGAACAATATAAAACATGACTCAGACGCACGACTCCCGTAGACACTACACAACCTGCATATAAGTTATCATGATTTGCTTAAGTCATCCTGCATGTCGTGTTACCACACCCCTGCTGAAGTGTTATAATGTAAACATTTTGAGTTGTAATGTAAACTGCCTTGACTTAAGGAGAAGGCGGTATAGAAAACATGTTAAATAAAGAAATCATTCAGCTGAAACCATTCTTTTTAGAAGGTCACAAAAAATGTTATTTTCTCATTTTTAATTATAGATTGCAAGGTGATATTGATACTTCATAACTCAAAAATATCAAAGTTTGCCAATTTTCCTGCTCTAATTGCAAATCACATGTTGGGGCGTGGAATGGGCGGGTTGGGGCAGAGAGTAGAGTGGAGAGGATCTTGTAGTTAGTGTGGGTGAGCATATCATGTACTGTCAATATTGCAATTAGAATCAAACAACACCTCAGTGAGTATCATTAGGTGCACCCACTCTAATTGCACATGTGTTAGGGTATGCACCCCATGACAATTGCTAGGAACATGCTGGTTACTCCCCTGATAGTTACAACAGAGGGTTTGCATGCTAGTTTTAGTGCTAAATGGGTGTTAAGGGCAAAAACTAATACATTTTAGCAAAAAAGTGCCCTAAGTTTGCACGTGAGAGAATGGAAAGTTAAGTGACTTCCACTGTCATTCATTGTGATCTTGTGTAATTTGAACCCTGGCTTCACAAGATCTCAGGCTGATGCTCTAACCATTAGATTACTCCTCCACTCCTTCCACATTGTTAATATTTCTGCACAGTATATGCTGGATAGATTTCTGATTCCATGATATTTTGGAGAAAGTTGGGACTAGGGTAGAATCAGAAATATTAATCATATTAAAAGACACAATTTTGAGTCTTTCTTATATTGGGAATTTATAGTTAAATTGATGAATTACATTTCCATTGTGCTTTGCAATAACTGCACTTTTATGATAATTTGGCATACAGTTAAATGGTAAATAACTCAGCAAAAACATCCAGAGTTGCAGGCTGTTGATGCTGAAGAATAAAATCACTAATGTGAGGGGCGGAGCTAGCCATCATCCAAGATGGCAGCCTAAGGGATTTGCTCTGAGGTACTTCACAGAGTCCTGATTATCTCTCTCCCCACACTTCCCTCAGGGGATCCTTTCTTCACATACCTGGTTCAGCAAACCTCACTGTAATAAAAGCTGCTAGACTGGATTATCTTTCATCGCAAAATCAAGGAGCAAAACAATCTAAACCAGGGCCTCCTCCTACAAATAAGATGGCTGCTGGTCACAATTCGGATGAGATTGAAAATTATCTTTTCAGAGATTTGGCAAGTTAAAGACTTAGGGGGATGTTTACTAAACATTCTTATCATGCGGGGCCGCGGTAGTGTGCCTGTGCCATATAAGGAGTGGGCGGATCAGGCTGAAAAAAGAAAAAAACCGGGAGTAAGCAACCGGACGTGTGCGCGTCGCGCTAATGTGCGGGGGTTGACATTAGCGCGTGGAAAGGCAAAGTGGCGCGCCGTTGAGTATAGAAAACAGCAGAGCCGTAGTACAACGGTGAAGACACTGACCAATGGTGCAGGGGCCATGGGTTCAATCCCCCATTGTGCGCAAGGAAAAAGGCCAGCTGAGGCAGCAACTGTAATGGGTAAAATTGTTTTAGGAGGCAAATTAATTTGGAACGGCATAAGGCGGCGCACAGTTCTTTTTGGGCGGCATAAGGCGGCGCACTGGTCCTCGGGCGGCAGAAGGCAGCGCGCTGATAGGCACAAGGTGGCGCGCTGATGCACAAGCACAGGAATAGAGCCACAGCACAATGGTTAAAACACTGACCAATGGTGCAGGGATCAGGGGTTCAAACCCACACAATGCCCAGTGAAAAATGCTTGCTGAGGCAGTATGTATTATGTTGTGGAGTGCTGTAGGAGGCATGATAATTTTATTTTGTTACCACTACTAGCAAACGCACTCTCCCAGCATGTTAACATACGGCGGCCCATAAGGCACATGTTACAGTGCACTGTTCGCCAAGGCACCCTTGAATGTCCCCTATAGGGCACCATGTATGTTGCGACACAGGATAATGTATAGTGCACCCTATATGGATGGCAACCATAAGGTGGCCTACAGGGCGCCCTATAAAGCACCCTCAGAGGCACCTAATGGGTATAATAAGCTGAGGGTGGTCTTGCCGGCATAGACATATTACAGTAAATAAAAATAAAGCTGTGGACATCCCTATCAAAGGGCCCCACTGTGGGTTTGAACCCATGACCTCTGGCTGTACAGGCAGTGACGTAACCATTGGGCTACAGCTCCATAGCTGTAAGCAAGCCCCTGGCTGGCTGCAGATAGCCTACACGTCACCTCACAGACAGTCTGCTGGTGTAAACCGGATAGGGTAGGCCACCCGTACCCATGATGCACTGCACATGCAAATTAGCTGTCCACAGATGGACACAAGATGGGGAATGCACCCCCACAGCACCTCGGCCCTGTTGGGGGAAGTGACCAGGTGCACCCACACAGCACCTTGGCCTAGTAGGGGGCACTGACCGGGTGTTTTACTGGCACAGAGTAGCCACACACCGTTACATTGTGCGGGTACTGTGCTCACCCTGAGTGTGCAATGAGGCGCCCAGGACCAGGTCCACAACACCTTCCATGGCTGATGGAGGCCAAGCGGGAGTTCCAAAGCAGTGTTAATGTGTAAGATAGCTAGTTTCTGCACAAACACCATGGATATCCCTGTCTGCCACAGCACCTGTGCAGGGGTGACACACACATGTGCAGGGCATTTAAATGCATTTCTGCACATTTCAATGCCATGTTGCCATGTGCTATTTTGCAGCACACAAATTTGCAGACTTTAGCAAACATCCCCCTTAGTCATGGCCAATGGTGAGTCCTTTGAACTGATGTGCACAGAATTATCTGTTTTTAAAACCCAGTTGGGTTCTCTTACCCATCATATGGGCAGGGTTGATACAACAGTAAATGCACATGAGGAACAGCTCAACCTATTACAAAAAAAACCACAAAATGGGTGATGCTGCTTGAATGGCAACTAGAAGATCTCAACAATTGATTTTGGTGAAATAACATTGGTATATTGGAAATCCCTGAAGGTGTTGAAGGCTTTGACTCAGTCTCATTCCTGGAAATACTACTTCCCAAGCTGCTAAACATTGAATTTGAGAGGCCTTTGGAAATCGAATGAGCCTACCAGGCTCCATCATATCAGGTGCAACATACTAAATACCCGAGGCCTGTCATATTGAAGGTTTCGTATTATGCTCTAAAAATTCTGCCAGCTGCATGCTTGCAAAATCTGGTAAAATATGAGGGACATAAAATATTATCAGAGAAGTGGGTGAACTCTTAAATGTGGCTAAAGGACAGTCTTGTAATAATGTGACTACAATGAATTGTGAAATATTTTCTTAATTTTTTTTTCAGATAAGATAGTTAAGATCTGGATGGCTTTGGATTTTCAGAATCCTCCCATTGTTCAGTCAGCTGAGAATTTGGGCATGATTTTATCTTTGAAGGTTGATTCTCCTAATTTTCAGGAAAGGCCTTTTTTTTTCTCTTCTGTTTCTATTGAGGATGTTAAGCAAGGTTTGACTTCTCTTCCTCTTACGTAAATGTGATTTGATCCTTGTCCTTCAAAGATTTTTGCATAGTTGACTGTATCTATTCTTGCTACCTTGACATCTCAAATTATTTATTTATTTATTTGTCGGGGGGGGGGGGGGTGTTATACCACCTTATCTGAGAACCAAGATGCTTTACAAGGAACAGGAACTTAACAGGTTTACATAGAACTTTCAGATATTTAACAGTGATGAACAGTAGCACCACAAAGGAGAGCTATAGCCTATGGTTTTAACTTATTAACAGTTAGAACTTATATACAGCAACTTCTATACAGAGAGGGGGTGGGGGAGGGAGTGGGAGGAGTGCAGGAGGAGGTATGTGAAAGTGGGGATTTGCGGCATATGCGTCCAAGGTTGTTGCATGAGGGGAGCATTGCTCAGGTGTTGAAGTGTTCCTTGTATAGTAGTATTTTTAGGTCTTTGCAGAACTTCTTTAATTCATGAGTTTCCCTGAGGTTGCTGGGGAGTTTATTCCACAGGTCGGGTGCATAGGTGGAAAAGGCTCTTTTGCAAGATTTTTGGTTCATCCGCGTTATTTCTGCCGGTAGGTCGAGGAGGTTTGTGTTGCATTTACATCTTGTTCTGTTGAAGGTTGATGTGCGGATGAGGGATTCTAGGTATGTTGATGATTGTTCATGTGAAGTTTTGAAAATGTTCACGGTTGATCTATATTTGAGTCTGCTGTATACAGGTAGCCAGTATAGAATTTTCAAAATTGGTGTGATGTGGTCCCTTTTTTTGCATTTGCTAGGGTGCATGCTGCGTGTGTTTTGAGCCATCCGTAGTTGGTGAAAAGCATCTTAAGTGAGTTCTTGGTAAATACTGTTGCAGAAGTCCAGTAGGGTGAATATGAATGCCTGGAGTACAGAGCTGAAATCCAAGGTTATTAGTAAAGGTTGAAGTTTGCATAGTATTTTTATCTTGTGGTATATTGCTTGTGTGGTTTTGCTGATGTGAGGGGTGAAGGTGAACTGTTGGTTGATTGTTATGCCAGATATTTTACTTCCTGTTTTGTTTCTAGTTCCATGTTATGTATTTTGATAGTTTTGGAGGGTGAAAGTGATTTGTTTCTGGAGATATGGAGTATGTCCATTTTCTTGTAGTTGATCTGTAGTCCATGTTCGTGAAGCCAGTGTGAGATTTCTTGGAAACATGTAGATATTTTGTGTAGGTTTGGATTACAGATTTCATAGGGCATAAACATCATGATGTCACCTGCATAGATTCTGTAATGAATGTTGTGTTTCTGAAATATGGCACATATATGTTGCATGAATATGTTGAAGAGTAGAGAGGATAGCGCGGAGCCTTGTGGGACTCCTTTGTGTTGTCTGTATAGAGCTGATCTGTTTGTTCCTATGCGTACTTGTTGGTGACAGTTTGAGATGTATGAGTGCATCCATTTAAGGGGGGTGCTATCAATTCCAATGGACTGTAGTCTGGCAAGTAGGAGGTTGTGTGGAATAGAGTCGAACGCTGTAGTTATGTCCAGGAAGATTAGGATATATGCATGGCAAATATTGTTGATGCCTCTTGTTACTGTTTCCATGAGAGATGTGATGAGAGTTTCAACCCCATAGTGTGGTCTGAAGCCATGCTGGGTGTTGATCTAGTGGGGCGTTTTTGTCTATATGGTTCTGTAGCTGCTGTAATACTATCTTATTTTAGAGATGAAAGGTAGGCTGCTAATGGGCCTGTATGAGTCATGATCTCCTTTGTCGGCTGTGGGGATTTTTAATATTGGTCAAATTGATGCCGCTTTTAGGTCATTTGGAAGGATACCGTGTTCAAAAGAAATCTGTGCCAGCTTGCTGATGAAAGGGGATAGTTCATTCTTAGCTATCTTAATCCAACTGGCAGGGAATGAATCCAGTGGTGTTGCTGTGGCATTAAGGTTGCTGATGATATGTTCTATATAGAGATGGTGTCGATGATATGTTCTATATAGAGATGGTGTCGAAGGTTGTCCATTGATTTTTGGTGGGTTTGTTGTCTATTGGAGTATATTGTGCATTGTTTGTGGGTCCCATCCTGTTTTGGAAGAAGTCTGCCAGAGATTATGGGTGGGGAGATTCTTCCGGTTTATGGGTGGTGTGGTTAGATATTTTACAATGCTGAATAACTCTCTTGGTCAGTTAAGAGAACTTATTAGGATTTTTGTGTGATGATCCTTTTTTGTGCTGTTTACTTTGTTGCTGTATTGTTCTAGTGTTTGCATGAATCTTGTTTTTAGTTCAGATTGCTTAGATGTTTGCCATTTTCTTTAGAACCTTCTTAGCTCTTGCTTTAAGTTCCTGAGATCTTGTAGCATTTGGTTTGTGTTTTGGTGAAGATCTGATTGGAGGCATGGATACTGCATTATTTAGTGTCTGGTTCCAATCTGCGATCATAGTTTCTATGTTAGATGTGCTGGATTGGAGGTGGGGTGTAATTTCTTCCAGGAAGGCTTTCATGTCTAAGGTGCAGAATTGGCATTTCAGGACTTTTTGTAGGGGTGTTAGAATAGAAGAGGGTGGAGAAGATAATCATAGTGTGGTCAGACCATGGGACTGGGAGTGTTTGTGTTATTGAGACATTGTTATCTGATATGAAGAGTTTTCGTATGAATATAAGGTCTAGTGTATTTCTTTTTGTGTGGTTGGGATGTTTACTATTTGTTAGTAGTCCAGAGCATCCGTTGCCTTGAGGAATGCATTTGCATGATTTTTAGAGAGTGTGGTTAGGTTGAAATCTCCTAATACTAGAAGAGGTTTGCTTGGAGTATTGTTTCTGCTTGCTGTTCCTAGTATATTGGTTAAACTGTTAGTGTTGGCTGAGGGTTTTCTGTAAACTAGGCATATTATGATGTAGTCATTTGTTATAGACAAGCTTTCTAGGTCATCTAAGGATGCAGACTCTAAGATTTGGAATTGTAGGATGGTTTTGGTGATGGTTAGGATTCCTCCTCCTCTTTTGTTTATATGTGGGCAGTTAAAAGTTAGTTGTTATTCAGTAGTTGTGAGTTGGTTGTGGAGTACAGTGTCTGTAGCTGTTAGCCAAGTTTCTATTATATAGAGTAGATTTGGTTATTCTCTCCTGAGTATGTAGTTGATAATTGGGATTTTGTTGCACATTGAACATGCATTGATGAGGGAGCAATTTAGGTATTGCTTTTTGTTTGGACTGGTTCTTTGTTTGTTCAGGGTATATAGGGTGGGTTCTATTTGTATGAGTCTGTTGTAGTTTCTGAACCAGGAGTTGTGTTGTGCATTGTGGTGCTATTGGCATTGTATCCTGATGGTTATTGGGATATGTTGGGTAATGGTTGTTAGAGCATTGTATTGTGATGATGATTATCAGTAGGAGGAGTGCAGATAAATGGTAGTTGAGCATTATGGCTTGTTGTGGTGATGTCAACAGTTGTGAGTTCAGAGGTACTGAGCAAGTATGGTGTATTGTGGCTTAATTGATGATTGAGATTGAGTATTGCTTGTCTTGTGGTGGTGAATTTCCAGGTTTGATGGCTTCTGTGGGATGTAGTGGTGATTTTTGAGGTCCTTGCTGCTGCGACCTAAGAGTTGGATTGTGGGGGTTTATTTATTTATTTAACTAGGCTTATATACCACTTTTTCTACCAGTCAAAGCAGTGTACATTCAGGTACTGTATATAATCTTTTACCTTGTCCCTGAAGGACTCAAATCTGTTTTTCTACCTGAGGCAATGAAGGGTTAAGTGGCTTGCCCAAGGGGGCGGAGCTTGCCGCGAAGCGTGATGGCCGCCTAAAGAACTCGCTCCTGCATTGCATAGCAGAATCTGCCCTTTCTTCCCGCTTAAAGTGGAGGAATACAATCTAATTTTTGGTGCCAGTGTGTGAGCAAATGGCGTCGCTAAAACCGGCAAAGTTGGAGTTCCCGCCGGCCACGGGTCAAGCTGTAAAACGCCTAAAGCAGGACGCGGCCTCCCCGCAAAAGGTAAAGCCAGATAAGGAGACTGATGAAGGTGTTCGCGAAATTCTTACGGAGTTGAGAGCAATGAAGGAGATGATGGCGAATAATGGGGAAACGTTAGCTCAAGTGCAGGAGGAGCTGCATGCGGTTCGCGAAAAATTGAGCGGCATGGACGGTCGATTGATGAAAGTAGAGGTCTTGGCGCAAAAGCACGAGGGCATGGTCTCACAGATAGGCCCACTTGCAAAGAGAGTGACCCTACTAGAAGCACAACTGGAAGAGCAGAGTAACAGATCCCGCAGGAGCAATGTACGGATTCTTGGTCTCCCGGAGGGAATTGAGGGAAACGACCCGCTTGGGTACATGGAACAGTTGATTCCGGAACTCCTCCAAATTAAATTCTCAGCCCCCTTTGAAATTGAGAGGGCGCATCGAGTCCCCATCCTAAGCTCGACGCAAGCGAAAAGGCCACGACCGATGCTGATCAAGATCCTGCGGTATCCCCAAGTGCTACAAATTATGCAAGTAGCAAAGCAGAGGAACTCCATACTGTTGAATGGTAATAGGATTGCCTTTTTTCCAGACCTGTCCAAAAAAACAGTAGACCGGCGTCGGGAGCTGCTTGAGTGTCGGCCTATGTTACAAAAGATCCAAGCACGCTATGGGCTCTTTTATCCAGCGAAAATGCGGGTCACTGTCGACAATGTTACCAGGAACTTTGAAAGTGCAGCGATGCTACGAACCTTTTTACAGGACTACTCCCAGATGGAGGTGGGTCGCTGAACCTGGACGCCGGGGGAACTTACCCACGACGGTTAATTAAGACCACTCTTCCGGAGCCTGGCGGAGTTGGTGTGCCCGTCAGGGCAAAGATCGGTGGTGATGGATGCCGCTGGGCTGGAAGGAACTTTAGGGGAGCATAGCACCAAATCCCTTGTTAATCAATGCCTGTCTCTGTCTTTAGTGATGTGAGACATGATGGAAACCGAGTGTATGAAGATATTGGCCTACTGTATCTGATTGGTATGGTAATGATGTTAAATGAATGGGGACGTAAGAACCAAAGGGAAGAAAGGGTTATAGACATGCTTCTGTTACGGGGTTATTGCAGGGGGGGAGGGGGGTGGTCTGATAGCGGAGGGGGGAGTACTCCACTACACAAATGGGATGGTTGTTATCAGTTTTGTTTGTTCACTGGCTGTGTGTATATTTTATGATTAATAGACAGGAATGGCTTGTAAGCGCTTGGCGACGGATATGGATCCCGGGGAACCGACTAAATCATGGCAAATAGGGGAGTTAAACTTCTAACATTGAATGTCCAGGGCATTAACAACCCCATCAAGCGATCGAAAATATTATTGTACTGTCAGAAACAGGGAGCTGATATAGTATACCTGCAGGAAACGCATCTGACCCTAGCTGAGTCCTGCAAGGTTAGCAGTGGTGTGTATCAGACTGTTTTGGCATCTCCTGCACCAAGCAAGAAGGGTGGCATAATTATCCTAATTCAGAGAGCTCTGCAGCCAGTCATTCAGGAGACCAGGATAGATCCAAATGGTAGATGGGCCAGGGCGAGAGTACAGATCGGAACTGAGGAATATCTCCTGTTAGCGGTTTACGGCCCTAACATTGAAGATCCGACTTTCTTCCAGCAATTAGTGATTGAAATGCAGGTACCGGCTTCTGTACATATGGTGCTCGGAGGGGACTTTAACCTGATCCAAGATCCCTTGTTAGATCGCACCCCCTATTGACCTCAGAACAAGCCCAAGGCACTTGGAGTATTACAAGGTCTGATGGAGACCTTTGAACTCGTGGACCCATGGCGACTTCTCCATCCCAACGCTCGTGAATATACATACTACTCCATGCCACACCAAACGCAAACTAGAATTGATTACTTTCTGATATCTAAGACACTGGTGCCGCGACTCATGAGGGTAGAGATCTTACCAAAAACCATATCGGATCACGCTGCTATTGCCTTGATCTTGGGAGCTAACACTAATGGGCAATCGCGTATGAAATTCAGAATGGATAAAGCCCAGCTAGCTGATGCGGAGTTTATGAGATATATGCGTGCATGTATAGAAACATATCTGGAGTGTAACACGGTTGGTGACACGGCTACCTGGGCCTGGTGGGAAGCTCTTAAAGCAACTCTCAGAGGCCATATGACCACATACGATATTCGGCAGAGAAAATACGTAAGGAAAAGCTGACAGAACTGCAAACCTCAATAGGGGTTGGGGAGAGGCTTCTTGCCAAAAATTCTGATCCAATGGTATTGCTTCGGCTGCAGCGTCTTCGGTACCACTATAATGCCATCCTGAGTGAAGAAGCCCAGCGCCTGCAACAAGCACAACAGAGTGTATACTACCATGAGAGTAACCGAGCTGGCCCACTCTTAGCCAGATCGCTGAGGGAGCGTCCATCCTCCACACGTATAGCTGGATTGGAAGATATGCACGGCCACATACTAGTGAAAGATGAGGACATTCTGGAGAAATGCAGGGAGTTCTATCAGGACCTGTATAAATCAGAAGTGACCTGGAAGGAAGATGCTTTTCAGCGCTTGATATCCGATGCGCAGGGACCCAAATTATCTCAACAGCAGATATCGGGGCTGGAAGCAGAGATCACCTGCTCGGAGATTGACAAAGCGATGAGTCAATTGGCCAATGGGAAGGCTGTTTTCATTTGTGTGCCTCCTGTGTTGCCAGATGGATATGTTTTGAGGGACAGATGATGTGTGTTGGGTCCTCATCATGCAGCGCCTACTGTCTACATGCACTCATATGTGCGTAACACATTTGAGGCATGCAGCAGCAGGTGGGGGGTGGGGGCCTGCTGCCCAGTGCATAGCATGCACCTGATGCACATTATATCTCCTGCCCTTCATTTGTGGTCAAGCAAGTGACCTTTCTGTAGGAGGTGGGTTGCTGCCCTACTAAATGTGTTTCCGTCTTTCACCAGGGATGCACTCACCTTGATATTATGATGGCACTGTCTACACTATCTGTGATGAATAACCCAAATAAAGATATGTATTTGACAGACATTTGTCTCTTTTGCTGCTTGATCATGGTGACAAACATGCAATGCAATGTGTGCTTTTGAATCAGTCCTGACTCCTTGTGACCCAGAGACTCCAGGGTTTTCTTGTCATTGTCAGTGGATGTAGATTGTCAGGTCTTTCTTCCAAGGTAATGGAGGGTTATGTGACTTGGCCAAGGCCACATGGAGTGCTAGTGTGAATTGAGCCCTGGTTGCTTGGTGTCCAAGCCAGTTTTCTAACCACTAGGCTACTCCTCCACTCTTTGAGCACATTGACACTTGTATCTACTGATTTGCTGGTCATGTACTTGGCCCACCTGTGCTCACATCCTTGTACGGTGGCAGCTGTGTATCTGCCAGCCATTTGCCACATCACTGGGTATTACAGGTTCCCATACACACCCTCCCTTTGGGGTATTTGTTTTGCATTATGCTCAGTGTGCTGTTTGTGGGAGTGGTTAGAGGCATGTGTTATAACTCAGTAGTTTGCAGGTTTGATCCCCACATGTGGTTTATCTTTTTCTTTTCTGTTGTGCTAACTGGACCATTAGGTACCAGCAGGTTCATCACCTCTACACACACCCTTCCCTCTCTTCACTGTACACCAAGGTGTGCCCTCTGTGCTGCCTAGCCATCAGATGTTATCTGTTACATAGGTCTCTTTCTTTATGGTGTTTACATGGCAGTGCACTTGGGGGTTTTGTATGGCTGTGGTTCAGCTGGTGTGTGGTACACCTGTTTGCATGTTGAGTTCTCTCCTGTCCTGTTCCAGATTGTTACCCAGCTCCACAGAGCATCCTCTGCTGCCCTTGGGGTTTATTTTCTTTCCTCTTTTGCATGCTGTATCCACTGCATAACATTTCATTGTGTGTGTGCATGTGTCCCTGATCCCAATTACAGACTGAGATCTGATCTGTAAACAGCAGATCTGCATGTGCATTTGGTCATGATTACTGTTGGGGGTTTGCCTGTCCTGACAGCCAGAAGGCGTCTTGTGTGATGCCCTGCACTATGTTGGTATGCAGCCTTTGCTAGTGAGCTCACATTGGTGGTGTGGCCTACCGGTTTGTGCATTGCCATTTGTGGTAGTGGTCGTAGGTGTGATTGCTCTCTGTTCTCTTTGATTTGTATGCTTGTCCTGCAGAAGTCGTTTTCTTTTGTATGACCGTCATATCTGTGCAGATCTGTGCTGTGAGCACATTGTACCCTCATCGGAGTTGTGAACAATCCTTCTGTCCATCTTCTGTCTGCCAGCTGTGTGCCATCCTACCCTGATGTGCATGCTGATACCCCACATCCTGCACTCCTACACATTCCTGCATTGCAGCTCTCCCTGGTTGCCTCTCCTGTGTATGCTCTGCATAGCACTGCTACTCCACTGTCATCCTGATATTTCACCTATCCTGCCATCTCAGGCTCCTCTGCTGCACACATCTTCCCATCCTCTGTCACACACTGTCATTATAGCATGGTACATTATCATCACTCTGTGCATAGCTACAGCTGCCCCCAATATGTTTGTCCATTTTTCTAGCTGCCACATGGGCTGGAGCTGATTTGTGTGGTCCATCAGCTCTGATCTACGTCCTTCTTTTATTTATGCATTGTCTTTCCTTTCTGCTCTGTGCAGTGTTTGGGTTACGTGTGTGTTTGGCACATACCTCTCTTGCCCTTCAAATTGGGGAATCTTACTGCTCTTGGCAAATGTTTTTGAGTTCACCTATACATCCTTGGGGCACACCTTCGATTCAGGCAGCTTATGGGGTGCCTACTATGTTGCCTTGGGAGTTGACAACCTTTCAACATGGCCTCTGGGGAACATTATAACTTGCCTTTGATGACGTGGTTGTTTAGGATGTGCCTTCTGGTGCACCCTAAAAGGTGCATTAATTTGTGGCACTAGGGTGGGGTTCTTTTTAGATGCCAGCACAGATTGCTGTATGCAGAAAACAGGACATACCTCAGCCAACCTTATTCATTAGGTACACTGGGGATTTGAGCCCATGACCCCTGCACCATCAATCAGTGTCCTAACCATTGTGCTACACTGCTGTTCCTCCTAGCATGTCAGCACACCTACTTAAGATTTCCATGCATTACAATGCACAGTGCTGCCATCAGAAACAGTGCTCTGACCTTCTAGGGTGCCTGGGCGCACAGTGCACTTTATAGTATGCCCTCTGGAGTGCCTTATAGGGCAGCTGATATGGCACCTTACGTTACAGCGCTTTGAGAGTGTGTTTGCTAACAGCAATAATTAAAACAATATTCAATTGCCTCATAATGAAATTTTACACATAACAGGTAGTGCCTCAGCCAGCCTTATTCATTGGGCACAGTGGGGGATTGAACCCATGACTGCTGCACCATCAGTCAGTGTCTTAACCATTGTGCTACACTGCTGTTTCTTCTTGCATGTCAGCGCACCTACTTAGGATTTCCATGCGTTAAAATGCACAGTGCTGCCATCAAAAACAGTGCTGTGACCTTGCCGTGCCTCATAGGGCACCCTATAAAGCGCCCTATAAGCAACATTCTAGGGTGCTTTGGTGGATAGTGCACTTTACAATGTACCCTCTGGGGTACCTTATGGGGCACCTTATGTTACAGTGCTTTCAGAGTGCGTTTGCTAGTAGCAGTAATTAAAATAAAATTAACATGCCTCAGACTGCAACATTACCTATAACAGGTAATGCCTCAGCCAGCCTTCTTTATTTGGCACAGTGGGGGATTGAACCCACAATTCCTGCACCATTGGGCAGTGTCTTCACCATTGTACTGTGGCTCTGTCCCTGTGCTTGCACATCAGCGTTCCGCCTTATGCCGCCGAAAATAAAATGCCTCCTAAAGCAATATTACACATAATAGGCAATGCCTCAGCCAGCCTTATTCATTGGCACAGTAGGGGATTGAACCTATGATCCCTGCACTACTGGTCAGTATCTTAACCATTGCACTGCGGTTCTATTCCTATGCTCACACATCAGCGTGCCGCCTTATGCCTCCGAAAATAAAAATTCCTCCTAAAGCAATATTACACATAAGAGGTAATGCCTCAGCCAGCCTTATTCATTGGGCACAGTGGGGGATTGAACCCATGATCCCTGCACCATTGGTCAGTGTCTTAACCATTGTGCTACAGTTCTGTGCTTGTGCTTGCACATCAGTGTGCCGCCTTATGCCTCCGAAAATAAAAATGCCTCCTAAAGCAATATTACACATAATAGGTAATGCCTCAGCCAGCCTTATTCATTGGGCACCATGGGGGATTGAACGCATGATCCCTGTACCATTGGTCAGTGTCTTCATCATTGTGCTGTGGCTCTGTTCCTGTGCTTGCACATCAGCGTGCCGCCTTATGCCGCCCGCGCACATTTCTCATGCGGTAATGTGCGGGGCACCCATTACGGCGTCGCACACATTAGCGCACGAGAAATGCCGGTTTGCTTTTTTCAGCCAGAAACGCCCACTCCTTATATGGCATCCTGCACATTACCGCAGCACGCACATAACCGGGGTTTAGTAAACATACCCCTAAGTCTCTTGTAATATCGACTAAACTATATACATCTTAGTAAGAGTAGTGGGAGGTTGAAAGATGTTGGTGGCATGGCTTGTATAAGGCGGCTTGTGGAGTGATTAGTGTGATTGGGGGTCTTCGTTGAATTGTTCAATGAATAGTGTGGTTTTGAGCAAATTCCAGAAATCTTTTATATCTGTTGTTGATCTTAGATTGTCTGGGAGGACATTCCAGATAGCAAGGGCAACAAGAGAGAAGGCTCGCATGGATGTGGATTTGTTGGTTCTTGTGAATAGACTAGGGGGTATGTTTACTAAACCGTCTTAATGTTCCCGGCATTAGCTCCAGTGATAATGTGAAGAATGCCATTTAAGGAGTGGGTGTTACGGTCCTAAGGTAGCAAGAATTGGTATCGCGTGATAGTGAGCGCGGTGGCCTAAAGGAATAAAGATGTAGCCCACTGGTTATGGCAATGACTGTGGAGGCAGAGGTCATGGGTTTGATTCTGCAGTGGGGTTATGTAAGAAGGCTGTCTGAGGCATTGCTCTTTGATTTAAACCAGTGCCATCTGAGGCACTGGTATAAGGCACTGCAGAGGGCACATTATAAAGTGCACTGTCCGCCAAGGCACCTTATAATGTTCCCTATAGGGCGCCTTATACAGCGCTTTATAGGGCGCCTTATGAGGCACCTTAAGGTTATGGCACTGTGAGGGTGTTTTTGCTGGCAACACTAATTTAAATTAAAAAAGGAAATGTCTCAGACAGTCTTCTTACAAAACCCCCACTGCAGAAACAAACCCATGACCACTGCCTCTACAGTCAGTGAAGTAACCAGTGGGCTACATCTCTATAGCTGATAACAAACCCCTGGCTGGCTACAGAAAGACTGCAGGCCACCACACAAACTGTCTGCTGTGGTTACCAGGATAAGGTAAACCCACCAGCACCCATGATGCACTGCACATGCAGATCAACAGTCTACAGATGATCACAAGATGGGGTATGCACCCCCACAGCACCTCGGCCTGGTAGGGGGAACAGACCGTGTGTGTTACTGGCACAGAGTAGCTACAGACCATCACATTGTGCGGGTTCTGTGCTCACCCTGAGGGCGAGGTGGGGTGCCCAGCACAAGGTACGCAGCACCTGGCTTAGCGGAGATAGGCTATGCTGCAAGTTTCTATCAGTGCCAGTTTGTGATAGGTAGTCCTGGCAGACACACCTGTGTCCATCTGTATTTCCCAGTCATCTCTAGCCCTTGTGGACTATGATGCACCCAGAATAGTGTGTATTCTGTGTGGGTGCCATGGTCACACGATTTAAGTGAAGGGGGTGTTTGGACACATAGGCAGATTATGTAGCACCCCCCCAAACAGCCCTCTGTGGCTCAGGGTGGGAGACAGGGTCTCCCTCCAACAGATCCACATTCTACATCCCTGCAATGGTGGCAGTAGAGGGGACTGCCAACCACAGTCCTGCTGGGGAACAGGCACCCTACAGCGCAGTCTATGCAGATCTGTACATACACATAAGGCAATGGCAAGCAGGCAGACAGAAGGATTGGAAATGCTCAGCTGCCCCTCACCACTAACTGACATTCTCCTGCAGAGAACACAGTGAGTCTCCAGCTACCACACCCTGCAAAGTGTTCTAGCCATACACTGCAGACAGGCGGCTAGCTTGCCCATAGTGCATGTTCCTGGAGAAAATGTGAGCACCCACACCAAGCAGATAAGTCAGTGACTAGACACCCAGAAAACAGAGCCCAAAAATGCCACTTGAGTTAAACACTCTATGGCACTATGGGGGAACCTAGCCATGCCGTGGTCACTGCTCAGTCAGGGTGAGAGTGACCTCCCAGCAGGACATGCTGTGGCCACCCTGTCCATGCAGGTGGTGGCCAGGCACTACAATGTCCCAGCCATTGCCCTATGCCATGTGCAGATGCATCCTGCCCAGGCCACCCTATCCGGGCCATACCCACAGTACCTTGCTCCTCATTATGCACATTGGCAGGCTAACACTGGAAACAGTGCAAGCCGTATGGGCTCAGTAAGGTGTAGGCAGCCACAACACACTGGATAGACAGACACACACTCCCACACCTATGCCAGCATTGTGCAACTATAGAGGCTTTTGGCAGCCCTGGCCACCACACCAGTCCTGGGCACAGTGCAGGCATGGCTATGGTACGCAATACTGTTGGGGACACTCCCCGGTGTGGTAAACACTGTCAGAAACCAAAACTGAAAAACATTCCACAGATATCAGAAAGGTTGCTATGATGCAGCTGTATCAGCAAATTGTGATTAACTTAGGAATTGTTGTCTGCCATTAATCATAGCCAATGCATCTCACTATTTTATTACATCTAAACTAAAGTAAAAAATTAGAGAAGTAGTAAAAAACAACCCCTATGCTAAAAATCTAGTGCAGATGATCAGAGCACTCTTTCTACGTTGGCCTGAAAGTCTAGCCAAAGCAACTCATCCTGTAAAGAATGAATAACATAATAACAAATAAACATAGTGAATGACAGCAGCTAAAAACCAACATGGCCTATCCAGTTTGCCCAATTACGTTGCTAGGGCAGAACCTGTTACGCAGATTACTTTCTCTATCCCTTTGTTTGTGCAGTAGAAGTAATTTCCACCTTTGGTTTTCTATAATCCCCAAACATATTGCACTTTACTATGTCCCTGGCCCACCAAGGGACCAACAAGGCTGTCATTCTTCTTGAACCAGTCCAGGGACAAGTCCAGGGTTCTCCGCTATACTGCAAGGGAGGCCATCCACAGCCATAGCTATTCCAGCTGTACAACATGACATGTTATTCTTTCTGCAACTAGTCAAGGGCTTCCCACCATACAGCTGGGGAGCCAATCCACAGACACAACTATTCCAGCTGCACCATGCAGAGTACTTTATTTGGGAGGGTAGTACCTGCTGAACAATGCAGATCAGTTTCCCCTTGCCATTTCCCAATTGTCTTGAGGTGTTCCATTATTGGTTGCCATCCTCCCTCTTTTTAGGGATCCACTATGTTTATCCCACTCCCTTATGAATTCCTTCTTTGCATCTGCAATCTCTTTCAGGAGGACACTCCAGGCATCTACCACTCTTTCTGTGAAAAAATATTTTCCAATGTTATTTCTGATTCTACCTCCTTGCAGCCTCATATCATGTCATCTAGTTTTAGAGGTTACAAGGTGGTCAAATCAAATCAGAGTCAGGAAGTATTACTGAATCCTTTCTCTACTTTTACCATTGTTCCCTCAATGTGATCCCTGTCTAGGCCCCCTTCTAACATGAGTTGTCCTATACTTATCCATGCCATTCTGAGGTATTGTTTTTTCTACAGCTCCATAAAACCTGAACAATAGTCTGCCTTAGGGGTGCTTATTTTAGGAGAGAATATAAAAAATGTTATTGCTCCAATTATGAATATGTCACAGTGGAACCCCAATTGGGCCCCCTCTCCCCCACACACAACACAAACAGTCAGGTTTCCAGACTACCCCTAATAATTATGCATAAGATATTAGTATGCTTTGTCTCCAATTTATGTAAATATATCCCTGGCAAATTCATTGGGGGTAACCTTATTGGGGAGGTTAAATCTGAGGACTGGTTTGAGTACCACTGGTCTACAAAAGAAGAAACAAAATTAAGATAAAACAAGCATCACATTTCAAAATAAAAAAGGAAAACGAGAAAATAAACCAGCAGATGTCTTTGAAGAAAGCTCCCCTGTTTTATTTTTTCTTTTCACAAAGCATGCATATTCTTCAAGGATTGCTTTTTTCATTTTCCAGCTCAAAATCTGTTGAGATCACACACACAAAAGCGTTGAAATGTATAGGGACTTCCATCTCCTTCCCCTGACATCCCTCACATTTATATAAGGAATACATATATTTTAAACTATCTGTAGTAGATAGGTGTTTTTATAAAATACATTTCACTGCCAGCATACACACATCTGGATGACAATAGCTACCTTACAATCCCTATCCAGTTTCATCGTTGTACTGAACATACAATTATTCAAAGCCATGGAGGACTTACTAGGCATATTCGGATTTTGGAACTAAATATTATGAACCAAATCTGTGTTTTCAAATTGAAGACCTTTTAATCTGTAATTACTAAATGAGAAGATCCCATGTCTGCTTATTTTATTTCTTCTCTATCAATTTGCAGCTAGAGTTCAAAAGTCAACTGCTTGCAGTAGTAATTTGAATAAGAACTTAATGTTCTTTCCCAGTGTTTTGCAGAATTGTTGCTTTCTGGTGTTCTGGGGACATGTGTATTTCGGGCTCTTTTGTGTATTCGTTTAGGCACCTAAAAATCAAGCATGAACACAAATTGCTTTACACATGTACATCTACAAATTAATAGACACACAAAAAACTGCAGTGTTCACATTAGGCATGCAATTACGATGAATAAAAAAATTGTTCATTTATACTTAAAACCAAGGATTTTTGACTCTGCACATGCCTAGCATTCTTTGGAAATTTAACTTTGTCTTTAAATATTGATGCATTTGTATTGATCCTGGGCCACATTCGACTTCACCAAGGTGTGAAGAATTCATGAGACTTTGCAATGATCTTAACAGAAAACATAAAATAAGAGATAACTGGAACATCTCGGGCTGAAATTTATTCTTGTGGATTGTTTTAAGCCACTTTTTTGTTAAATGCATTAATATCAGCTTCTTTGGCTTGATCTCAGGTGCAGTGAATGTAAACTGCCATGATTTATTTATTTATGTTTTTTAACTTAACTGCCTAGTGATTTAGCGGACCCTTTTAATAAATCCCACTAAGGTTTTGCAGTTCACAAAGGTTTTTAATCCATAGGAAGTGTAAAGCCTCCACGTTAATTGTCAGGGGTGTAATCCACATGTTCCAGGCTGCTAGTGTACAAATACATACGTTAATGTGCTGCGCAATTAATCTGACACCCATAGAGATGTTGTTAGGTGAACCCATGCTAACTGCCACATTGCTACTAAGTGCATGGCAATTGGCCGTGCTAGCAGCAATATGATCTCTATGCCGAATCTTCACCCATAACCTGTCCATTAGCCATGGTAGTGTGTGATGGCTGATTAACGTGCGTTTTAGCAACTAATAGCTGGCATGCCCATGCATCAGCATTTACCACACACTAAAATATGCATTAACCAGTTAGCAGGGTTTAATCAAAGAGCCCCTTAATTCCCTACATAGCATTCTTTCACATTTTATCAGACCTTGGAAACCGAAATATAAACCAGCATGTTCACCTCTGCTAAGTGAGCAAAGGTGAACATGCAGAGCTGAACAAACATGGAACATGCTAAAGGAACTTTCTCTCCTTTTAACCTGGGTAAAGGTACATCATAGTAAAGAAAGTGACGAGAAGTTACAGACATTTCAATTTCTTCCTGCAGACTTACAATATAGCTATTTTCTCTAACTGCCTACCAATTTATATTGACATAAAATATCGAATTGTTCAGTAAAGATTCAGAAATCGACTGACAGGGTAAAATATTTTGATAAAAATTGAACAATTTCTGAAGCATATAAATATAGGGCCTTGATATTCAAAAGCATGTGCATGGTTTACTGACATGCAAACCATGTAAATGCCCCTAAGTAGGATAGTCAGCATCACTAACATAGTTGTGCCGCTGAATATCCATGGGTACCGCTGCTTGGGGCGTTCTGGGATGGAGTGGAGGCATAGCCAATCGCAAACGGTCAGTGGCGATATTGAGCCACTGCCCAGTTAGCAATATGTGGTGAAAGCCAGGTGCAGGAAACTCTGGCCTGACTTTTGCAGCATATCACTAACCGTGCAGTGGCTCAATATTTCCTCTGATTGGTTTGCAATCAGCAAGAGCAGCTAACTGCTGTAATGGTACTAGCCACTGCCACTGAATATCGGGCCCTACGTTCCTGAGAATTATGCTCCTAAATTGACCTGCATGCCACATTTTCTAAAAATTTCAAAAAATTACTAAATTTACGAACATAAATAATGTGTGGCAATGGGGGAGATTTAGGGCATGGGAAAAAAGATAGGTGATTGGCACTGATTTCCAGCACTAGGCACCTAAATTGCACTCATAAATCTATGCAAATGTATAGCAGGCTGGAATATAGGGGTATGTTTACTAAACCGTCTCAATATTACCGGCGTTAGATGCAGTCTTACTGTGATGAATGCCATATAAGGTAGTGGGCATTCCGGTCTTAAGATAGCATTTCGGGTTATCCTGCAATAAAGTCTGTTATCACACAATAGAGGGAGCCGTGGCACGTTAACGCGCGTTAGCCTTAATTAGGCGTGCTGACCTACAAACACAGCAACAGAGGTATAATACACTGGATAATACAATGACTGCTGAAACAGGGGTCATGAGTTCAATCCCCCTGTGGGCTTAATGAGTAAAGCTGTGTGAGGCATTACCCTTTACTTTAAATCAGTGCTGTCTGAGGCATCTTCTTTTTAAATTTAAATTAGTGCTGCCAGCAAACACACCCTCACAGTGTCGTAACCTAAGGTGCCGCATAAGGCGCCCTATAAGGCATTCCAAAGGGCACATTATAAAGTGCACTGTCCGCCAAGGCACCTTATAATGTTCACTATAGGGTGCCTTATAAGGCGCCTTATAGGGCGCCTTATAGAGTGTGTTATAAGGCACCTTATGAGGCACCTTAAGGTAACAGCACTGTGAGGGTATTTTTGATGGCAGCACTAATTTAAATTAAAAAAGAAAAAGCCTCAGACAGCCCTATCAAATAACACCACTGTGGGATCAAACCCATGACATCTCCCTCCACAGTCAGTGACATAACCAGTGGGCTACATCTCTATAGCTACTAACAAACCCCCGGCTGGCTACAGAAGGACTGCAGGTCACCACACAAACTGTCTGCTGTAGTTACAAGGATAGGGTTAACCCACCCATACCCATGATGCACTGCACATGCAGATCAGCAGTCTACAGATGATCACAAGATGGGGTATGCACCCCCACAGCACCTCGGCCTGGTAGGGGGAACAGACCGTGTGTGGTACTGGCACAGAGTAGCCACAAAACGACACATTGTGGGGGTATTGTGCTCACCCTGAGGGCGAGGTGAGGCACCCAGCACCAGGTCCGCAGCACCTGGCTTAGCTGAGATAGGCTATGCTGTAGGTTGCCATCAGTGCCAATGTGTGCTAGGTAGTCCTTACAAACACCCCTAGGATATACCTGTGTCCATCTGTATTTCCCAGTCACGTCTAGCCCTTGTGGACTATGATGCACCCAAAATAGTGCATATCCTGTGTGGGTGCCATGGTCATGTGATTTAAGTGAAGGGGGTGTTTAGACCCATAGGCAGATTATGTAGCAACACCCTACCCACCCTCTGGGGCTCAGGGTGGGGTACAGAATCTCCCACCAACAGATCCACATTCTACATCCCTGCAATGGTGGCAGTAGAGGGGACCTTCTTCCCCAGTCCTGCTGGGGAACAGGTACCCTACAGGGCAGATTTATACACATCCATAAGGCAATGGCAGACAAACAGTAGGCCTGGAAAGGCTCAGCTATTACCCACCACTATCTGACATTCTCTAGCAGCAAGCACAGTCAGTCTCCAGCCACACACATACTAACAGCAGTCTGCTAGCTAATCCATAGTGCATGCTACTTGAGAAAACATGAGCACACCCACCAAGGAGATAAATCGGTGATTGTTAGTTGTTGTTGTTGTTGTTAAGTGCCGTCGAGTCGGAGTCAACTCATGGCGACCCTCTGGATAGCTATCCTAAATTGTGTTCGGTCTTCAGTCAGGCGGCTAATTGTTGACAGACTGGTACCCGTAGCTGCTGTTATTGTATCGATCCATCTCATTGCTGGCCTTCCTCTTTTGCGTTGACCTTCTATCTTGCCAAGCATAATGTCTTTCTCTAATGATCTCTCTCTTCGCATGATGTGTCCAAAGTATGAAAGTCGAAGTCTTGTCATCTGAGCTTCTAAAGAAAGCTTAGGTTTGATCTCCTCTAGTACCGACTGGTTTGTTCTTCGGGCAGTCCATGGTATACACAGTATTCGCCGCCAGCACCATAATTCAAAGGCATCAATTTTCTTCCTGTCTATCTTTTTCACTGTCCAGCTTTCACATCCATATGATGTTATTGAAAATACCATGGCTTGAACAAGTCGAATCTTTGTATGGAGAGAGACATCTCTGCTCTTGAGAATCTTATCTAGGTCTTTCATAGCCATTCTGCCAAGAGCAATGCATCGTTTGATTTCTTGACTGCTTGTTGCTTCTTTATTGATAGTTGATCCAAGTAGGTTAAAGTTGTTCACAATTTCAATTTCTTCTCCTTCAACGATGAACCTGTTGATTATGCCAGTTGTCAAGATCTTTGTCTTCTTTACATTAAGGTGCAGGCCCATTTTGAGACTATGTTCTTTGATTGTGAGAAGCAAATGTTTCAGATCATCTTCACTTTCAGCCAGTAATGTGGTATCATCAGCATAGCGAAGGTTGTTGATGAGTCTTCCACCAATCTTCACACCTCTGTTGTCTTCATACAATCCTGCTTCTCTGATGATTTGTTCTGCATATAAATTAAACAGGTAGGGGGAAAGTATGCAGCCTTGTCTTACACCTTTGCTTATTTTAAACCATTCTGTTTCTCCTTGTTCCGTTCAAACTGTTGCTTCTTGATCAATGTACAGATTGCGCAAGAGAACGATCAGGTGTTCTGGTATACCCATGCTTCTTAATGTGGCCCAGAGTTTCTCATGGTTTACACAGTCAAAAGCCTTGCTATAGTCGATAAAGCACAAATAGATATCCTTTTGGTATTCTTTAGTCTTTTCAAGGATCCATCTCACATCCGCAATGATGTCTCTCGTTCCTCACCCTTTCCTGAACCCTGCTTGCACTTCAGGTAGTTCTTGTTCCAGGTATGGTTGTAGTCTCTTTTGAATAATCTTCAGTAGAATCTTGCTGGCATGTGGGATCAGAGCGATTGTGCGATAATTTCCACAGTCAGTTGGATCACCTTTCTTTAGTATTGGTATAAACACAGATCTTTTCCAGTCAGTTGGCCATGATGTTGTCTTCCATATTTCTTGGCAGAGCCTTGTGAGTACGGTAACAGCTGCATCAGATTGCTGCAATACTTCTATGGGAATGCTATCAATGCCTGGTGCTTTGTTCTTTGATAAGGCTTTCAATGCTGCTTCAACTTCTTCTTTCATCACCAATGGTTCCCGATCATAAGGTACAGGTTGAAACGGCTGTTGGTCCACTTGATCTTTATCATATAAAAACTCTGTATATTCCTTCCACCTTTTCTTGATCTTCTCAGCATCATTCAACATAGAACCTTGAGCATCTTGTAACATTCCAATTCGAGGCTGGAACTTTTTCTTTAACAATCGTAGCTTTAGGAAAGCCGATCTTGTTCTTCCTCTAATAGTTTCTGCTTCTATTTCCTTGCAAGTGTCATTGTAGTACTTTTCCTTGTCCTGTCTTGCTGCACGTTGGAAATCTCTGTTGAGTTCTGCGATTGTCTTTCTTTCTCCTCTGGCTTTAGCTTCTCTGCGTTTCTGGGCAATTTTCAGAGTTTCTTTCTTCCGTCATCCATTTTGGCCGTTTTTGCTTTTTCACCTTTTGTAGAGACTTCTCGCTTTCTTCCAACACAACATTCTTGATGCCATTCCATAACTCTTCCGGAGCTCTGTCATTTGTATCTAAAGCAGCAAATCGATTTTGCAGGCAGTCTTTAAATTCCAGTGGTATATTCTCAAGGTCATATTTTGCTGCATTCATGAGTGGTTTGCTCTTTTTCAACTTTAGCTTGAGTTTGCATACTAGTAGTTGATGATCTGTACCACAGTCAGCTCCAGGTTTTGTCTTTGTTGATGTTACAGAGCTTTTCCATCGTTGACTTCCACATATGTAGTCAATTTGATTTTTATATAATCCATTCGGTGAAGTCCATGTGTACAGTCGCCGCTTGTGTTGCTGGAAGAAGGTGTTTGAGATGAATAGATCATTGGTCTTGCAGAATTCTATCAGTCTTTCTCCAGCTTCATTTCTGTTACCAAGTCCATATTTTCCAGTTACTTTTCCTTCTTCTTTGTTGCCAACTTTTGCGTTCCAGTCACCCATGACTATCAGGATATCCTGTTTGCATGTTCTGTCAATTTCAGCTTGTACTTGTTCATAGAACTCTTCAATTTCATTCTCTTCTGCAGCTGTTGTTGGGGCATATACTTGAATTATAGTTGTGTTGATAGGCAATCCTCGTAGACGAATAGAGATTAAGCGTTCGCTGACTGCATTGTATTTCATTACAGTTCTTGCAAGTTTCTTCTTTATTATAAATGCAACACCGTTTCTTCTTTGTCTTTCATTTCCAGCATAGTAGACCATGTGATCATCTGATGCAAAGTGCCCCATGCCAGTCCATTTCAGTTCGCTGACACCCAACAGATCAAGTTGTACACGTTCCATTTCATTCTTGACCATCTCCAACTTCCCTTGGTTCATGCTTCGTACGTTCCATGTTCCAATGTGTAAGACATCTTTACAGCTTCTGACTTTCATTTCATGCGCAGCTACATCAGCAGTCAGACTTCCCGAGGGCTTTGATCCAACCACATCATAAATGCTGGCTTTACTCTGAAATGTCTTCAGCTCTTCCCCAGTAGCTAGTTGAGTGCCTTCTGACCTGGGGGTCTCATCTTGCAGCATCATAGCACAATTTGTTTTGTTGTAACTATCCATTGGGTTTTCATGGCAAGATACAGAAGTAGATTGCCGGGCCTTTCTTCCGCGCAGTTTAAGTTTGGTGTTGTTGCCGTTGTCACAAAAATGTGATCCTCCTCCGTCAACACTGTCCCATTCTGCTGCTGCCCAGATGGGTGGTTTGTCTTGGTCTGGCACCTCAGCTGAGACCTGTCCATCTTGGGAGACCCTGCCAGTAGTTAAACTACCGATAGTTTAGCTCTCAGCATCACTGATGCACGCAAGCCCTCACAGCACGACAAGCTGCAAACCAAGTGAGAGAAATCGGTGATTGGGCCCCAGAAAAGAAAACCCATAAATATCACTTGAGAAAAGTGCTATATAGTACTATGGGGGAACCTAGCCATGCTGTGGTCACTGCTCAGTCAGGGTGAGAGTGACCTCCCAGCAGGACATGCTGTGGCCACCCTGTCCATGCAGGTGGTGGCCGGGCACTACAATGTCCCAGCCATTGCCCTATGCCCTGTGCAGATGCATCCTGTCCGGGCCATACCCACAGTGCCTTGCTCCTCATTATGCACATTGATAGGCCAACACTGGAAACAGTGCAAGCAGTGTGGGCTCAGTAAGGTGTAAGCAGCCGCAACACACTGGATAGACAGACACACACTCCCACACCTATGCCAGCATTGTGCAAATATAGAGGCTTTTGGCAGCCCTGGCCACCACACCAGTCCTGGACACAGTGTAGGCATGGCTATGGTACACAATACTGTTGGAGTCACTCCCCGGGGTAGTAAACACTGTCAGAAACCAAAACTGAAACACACTCCACAGATATCAGAAAGGTTGCTATGATTCAGCTCTATCAGCAAATTGTGCTTAACTTAGGAATTGTTATCTGCCATTAATCATAGCAACCTTTTGATATGTGTGTAACATATTCCCAAGTTTAGGGCGGCATTGCTAAGGTATGCAAGTGCTAGTATTGGAAAATGCTGCTGCGCACAGGGCCCAACAGCCTGACTCTCCATGAGGCTTTGGATAGTGGAGCCTGTGGGTGTGGGTGTTTATGCCCCTGTTGGCCACTGCTCTAGGGCAGAGGTTCCCAACTCCGGTTCTTGTGGGCCAAACACTGTTCAGGTTTTCATGCTGTTCCTAATGAATATGCATGAGATACATTTGTATACACTGGGGGGCAACGCATACTAATGCAGCACAGGCATAGTTATTAGGGACAGCATGAAACCTGAATGGTGTTTGGCCCTCCAGTACTGCAGTTTGGAAACTCTGCTCTAGGGATTGCACATGTTTATGGTGTCTGTGCTCTGTAGGGTAATATATAGGCGTTTTTGTCATGTTTATTTTATCTGCAATAAAGGTTCTGTCTTTATTACCAGGGTTTAGTACTGGGTAAAATATGGCGAAAGGGTTGGCAGTAGTCACAGCTGGGACTTGAACTTGTGACCTTCCATTTCTGAACACACTGGCTGTGTGTACTGCACCACACTGTTGCCACAGGGACAGTTCGTTCCCTGGGGATACCATGACTGTTCGTCAGACAGACCCTGTCTGTTGCATTGCATGGCACCCACCTAAACAGGGCTAGGCCATGGTCTGCTGTGGGCAGATGCCACTGCCCCCTCCGCCACCAGCACCCCTCCGCCACCATGATGCCATGCCATTATGCCAGTGGTGCTGGAGGTGCGCAATCCCAGGCCATCCAGTATGCCGGTAGGCAGCTGTCTATGGTGTGGGTTCTCAGGTAGGGGTACCTACATGGACATGCGTGTTCCCCCCCCCCACACCGCCTACCCTGATCACCGCTATTTCAATGTGGGACCATTCACCTTGTAGGGGGACAGAGCATAGACCCTTCCAAACATGATATCTTCTTTTCTATGCTTTCTCAGTAGTGTTTCTTTATGTTTCTCATTAATATCACTATTGGACAGCTTGGTTATTGGGATTTTAAATGTGGTTCAGTTCATTTTCTATGTTTATTTGCCTTTTTGTTCCATGTACATGTATCACTACTATCACGGTTTTGGGTTTCCCTGGCTTGGCTGTACATTGCTGACTGAAATGGTTTCTCTTTCCTGCAAATGTGCCTAACGCGAGGGTTTCACTCGCATTAATTTTCTGCCCTTCATTTCACGGCGTTAGTGTGCAAGGAGCCACTCACCGCCCACTCTCCGCCCATTGACCCCTTCTCTCCGCCCTCTGGGAAGCCTTATTCCACCCTTCAGAGCCGGATTTCACAGCGTTAGGGTGCTTTAACGCCGCAGCTGCGTTATCGCGCGATAAGTGATGTTATAACATGGTAAAATCACACGATAATGTCACTTATCGAGCGATAATACCACCGCAGTGACGTTAAGATGGTTTAGTAAACATACCCCTTAGTAGCATACATTTTGAGTTCCTAAATAAAGATGTATTTTCAGCTGAAATTGGTCTTCTAAGGGGTATGTTTACTAAACTGTGGTAACGTTACATACCACGCGTTATGTAACGTTAACGATCGTTAGGTCACGTTAACGCGTGGTATGTAACGTTACCGCGCGTTAACATTACTTAACGATTGTTAATGTCCCCGGCCGCGGTAAATACCGCAGAAGGTGGAGAGAGGGCGGAGAGAAGGGGTCAATGGGCGGTGAGTGGGCGGGGAGAGGCTCCTTTCACACTAACGTGCTGAACTGAAGGGCTGAATCCTACCGCAAATGAAAACCTGCCATTAGATGCACATTTGCAAGAGAGAGAAACCATTTAAGTGTCAGCAATGTACAGCCAAGTCAAGGAGCCCAAGAACGTGCTAGTAGTACTCCATTTTCAGCAACACCATAGTGCCAAATTATGAATGGCCACTATGGCGATGGTGCAAATGGGGCATAGGGGGCCACAGGCAGGACATGTAGTATGTGCTGCTGGGGCACAGAGTGGACCAGGCGGGCGCCTAGGTGGCACATAGGAACATAAAAACCGGAAATCAGCAAGACAGCAGCTGACCAAGGCCAAACACAATCCACCTACATCTACCTGGTTCACCCTAGCCAATAGTTGCTAGGGCACTGACCTGACATCCCCCCAGCCATCCCGCCCCCATGTGGAAGGGACATAATATTGGTAGGCAGTGATAGGGGGGAGATGTGAGAATGTCCATGTATCCCCCCCCCACCCCGGGATCCGCTCCCTAGGTGGGTGCCTACCTACACAGTGGATGGCCTGGGACTGTGCACTACCAACACCAACAGCAAATGGCCATGTCAGCTTGGCAGGGGGGGGGGTGTCCGTGCTGGAGGGGGCAGTGCCACCTCCCTGCAGTGGACCTAGGCCATGCCCTGCATCAGTACGTTGTGTGCAGTGCAACATACAAAGTCTGGCTGATGAAAAGTACAGGTAGCCCCAGGGACTATTGTGCATCTGTGGCAACAGTGTGGTGCAGTACACCCGGCCAGTGTGTCCAGAAGCAGAGGGTCACAGGTTCAAGCCCCAGCTTTGGTTCCTGCAGAGCATGCCCCTGTGTTTTACCCTACAATGCAGATACAACAGCAACATGTGCAAAGCCCAAAGCAGCTGTGAATAGGGGTACAAACACCCACCCACACAGGCTATACAATCCAAAGATGCATGGAGAGTCAGGCTGTTGGCCCCAGCATTGAGCTGAAGCTATCACCAGAGCACTACTACTACCCCCTGCACAGTTTAGCAATGTCAGCACTGTGATCAGGACCAGTGTGGCAGGCAGGGTTGCCAACCACCACTATCTTTGTACAATGCTGCAATAGGAGTGAGCGTGTGTGTATGTCTATCCATTGTTATGTGGCTGCCCACCCTTCACTGGGCCCAAAATGTCCCACTGTTACCAGTGTTAGCCTGAATAGGTACATAATGAGGAGCAAGGTATTTTGGGTATGGCCCGGACAGGGCAGATTGGCCAGGATGAATCTTCACAGGGTGTGGGGCAATGGCTGGGACACTGTAGTGCCTGACCACCACCTGCATGGACAGGGTGGCCACAGCATGGCATGCTGGGAGGGCACTCACTCTGACCGAGCAGTGACCATGGCAGGTCTAGGTTCCCACATAGCACTCTACGCCTCCAGTGATATATTTGTGTTCCCCAGTGCTGTGGTCACAATCACTGAGATATCTGTTTGTTGCACATAGTTCTTTTGTGAGCATGCAGTATGGACTGGCTGGTGGACTGTCCACAGTTAGACTGTGCATGGTCAGAACACCTATAAGGTACAGTCTGACTGTGCTGTCTGCTGGTGGCTGGCAGACAGTGATGAGAGGCAGTTGGGGTTTTCCAGACCTAACCCCAGTGTTGCTGCTGGTCTGCCACTGCCCCAATCATAGGTATGGCTCTGGCCCACCAGCCCTGGGGGGCTGTCTCATCCAAACAGGGTGGAGATTGCTTTCCCTCTGGTGGGGGCACCTGTTCTTTACCTACAAAAAGGGTGATGTGGGCCCTTTGGGGTATGTAGTGTATACCACTGTGACCTATAAAGGCACTGCTACACAAATCTCATACAATTCTAGGAATTCCTCTGCCTATGTCAGCCAGACCCCCTAACACAGGGTACACACCAATGTGGCTGGTGGCTAGTCCCACATGTAACTGCAGGATCCAGACAGACACCAAATTACCTTCAGCTGCACTGCAAGGAACACCTGTCACACACTGGTAGTGATGGGGATATACAGCATGACTTATCGCTAGCACCACATGTACTGCGGACCTAGTGCTGGGCACCCATCCTATCCCTTAGGGCAGTGGTCCCCAACCCAGTCCTATGGGGCCCACCGGCCAGTCAGGTTTTCGGGATATCCCTAATGACTATGCATGAGATATATATGCATTAGAGATATCCTGCCAACCTGACTGGTTTGTGGCCCTCCAGGGCTGGATTTGGAGACCCCTGCCTTACACCTCTGTCATTTAAGATTGTGAGTGGGCAAGGTACAGATGTCCTAGACATCAAAAGGGTAGATAGAATTTCTCACATTCCTTCTTGATTCCCACCACCACCAAAAGGTTGTCTAATAGACCACATTTTGGTGGTGGTGAGTGGTGAGAAGTGAGGAGGAATGTGACAAAGTCTATCTACCCTTTTGATGTCTAGGACATCTGTACCTTGCCCACTCACAATCTTAAATGACAGAGGTGTAAAGCAGGGGTCTCCAAATTCAGTCCTGGAGGGCCACAAACCAGTCAGGTTGGCAGGATATCTCTAATGCATATATATATCATGCATATTCATTAGGGCTATCCCAAAAGCCTGCCAGGATTGCGGCCTTCCAGGACAGGTTTGGACACCCCTGGCTTAGGTATATCCCAAGAAAAAGCAAAGCACTTGCAACTCGTACAGAAAACAGCTGTAAGGCTTATCTTCTTCACAAAATGAAATGATCACATCACTCCTCTACTCCATGAGCAGCACTGGTGTCCCTTTGCTTCAAAATTAAGTTTTTACTCATCCTTCTTATACATTGGGCCTACTATACTGAGCTATCTTTCTAATCGGACTCTAATCTCATTCCCTACTGCCCCTCTCGTACTGTCTGTTTGTCAAATACCCATCTCTATGGGGGATGTTTACTAAACTGCGGTAACGTTACATAACGCGCGTTATGTAACGTTAAGGATCGTTAACGAATCATAACGCGCGTTATGATGCGTTAACGATTGTTAACGTTACATATAGCACGTTAACCTAAATTAATGATCGTAAAGTTCCGCGGCGCGGTAAAACATCGCAGAAGGTGGAGAGAGGGCGGAGCGAAGGGGTGAGTGGGCGGGGAGATGCTCCCTTCACACTAACGTGCTGATCTGAAGAGCAGAATCCTAAAGCGATTGAAAACCTGCCGTTAGATGAACATTTGCAGGGGAGAGAAACCATTTCAGTGTCAGCAATGTACAGCATAGGCAGGGAAACCTACAGAAAGTGATAAGTGTGATACATGTGCCCAGAACAAAAGGGCACAGAAACATTGAAAATGACCCCAACAAACTGGAAAAAAACCATAACCAAGCTGGCCAATAGTAATATTAATGGGCTCCACAAAAAAGATATTACTCGTGGAAGGGTCTATGCTCCGTCCCCATACAAGGTGAATGAGCCCACAGTGAAATAGCGCTATTCAGGGTTTTCCCCTCCATCGGACAGGGTTCCTATGGCATGCACATGTCCCGCAACATCAGGGCGGGCATGTTGGAACGACAACTGGGCAGATGCTGGAAAAAGGGATACAGAGGGCCGCAGGTGGCACATGCTGTGGTGCAGCTGGGGCACAGTGCGGACTAGGGTGATGCCTAGGTGGCCCATACGAATGCTGAAACAGCAGAGCAGCCAGACAGCAACTGCTGAAAGCCCAACATGGGCACAAGTGTATTTCCCACAGTGTCACAGGGGATAGTACCCAACAGCTACCCCCAAGGGCACGGAACATTGGCAGGCGGGGCTGGGGGGGGAGCGTGGACGTCTATGCAGACACCCCTAACCCAGAACCCGCACCATAGGCAGCCGCCTACCTGCACACTGGATGGCCTGAGACTGCACACAACCAGCACCACCAGCAGAAGGGCATGTCAGCATGGTGGCAGAGGGATACTGGTGGTGGAGGGGGCAGTGGCAGCTGCCCACAGCAGACCGCGGCCTAGCCCTGTGTAGGTGGGTGCCGTGTACTGCAACAGATGGGCCCTGTCTGACGAACAGTCATGGTATCACCAGGGAATGTACTGACTCTGTGACAACAAAGTGGTGCAGTGCACAAAACCTGTGTATTCAGAAGCAGAGGGTTACAGGTTCAAGTCCCAGATGTGGTTCCTGCCAACCCAGTCCCCATATTTTACCCACTACTACAACGTGCTAATACAGACAGCACCTTTATTGCAGATGACGTAAACATGCCCAAGACACCTACATTTTACCCTACAGAGCACAGACACCATAAACATGTGCATTACCTAGAGAAGAGTCTCCCAAATGCAGTCCTGGAGGGCCAAACAACATTCCGGTTCCATGCTGCCTCTAATAAAGATGCCTGTGCTGAATTTCTATGCGCCACCCTGATGGTATGCAGATGTATCTCATGCATATTCATGAGGGACAGCATGAAAACCCGAACAGTGTTTGGCACCGCAGGACTGGAGTTGGGAACCTCTGCCATAAAGCAGCAGCCAATAAGGGCAGACACACCCGCACCCACAGGCTCCATTATCCAATGCCTCCTGGAGGGCAGGATGTTGGGCCCTACGTGCATCTCCCAATACTAGCACTTGCATACCTTAGCAATGCCACCCTAAACCTGGGAATACGTTACACAGCTATCAAAAGGTTGCTATCATCACAGGCAGATAGCAATTCCTAAGTTAAGCTCAATTCGCTGATTGAGCTGCATCATAGCAACCTTTCTGATGTCTGTGGAGTGTGTCTCAGGTCTTGAGTCTGACAGAGTGACCCCAACAGTATTGCATACCATAGCCATGCCTGCACTGTGCCCAGGAATGGTGTGGTGGCCTGGGCTGCCAAACACCTCTATAGCTGCACAATGCTGGCATAGGTTTGAGGAGTGTGTGTCTGTCTATCCAGTGTGAGGTGGCTGCCAACACCCTCCACAGCCCACACTGCTAGCACTGTTGCCAGTATTGGCCTGCCAATGTGCATAATGAGGAGCATGGTACCGTGAGAATAGCCTGGATAGGGTGCCCTGGCCTGGATGCATCTGCACAGGGCATAGGGCAATGGCTCGGACATTGTAGTGGCCGGCCACCACCTGCATGGACAGGGCGGCCACAGCATGTCCTGCTGGGAGGTTACTCTTACCCTGACTGAGCAGTGACCATGGCATGGCTAGGTTCCCCCATAGTGCGATATAGTGTTTTTCTCATGTGATATATATGGGTTTTCTTTTGGGGCCCAATCACTGACTTATCTGCTTGGTGTGTATGCTGACATCCCAGTTCTGGGTATATGCATCTCCTCCAGGACCATGCACTATGGACTAGCTGGCAGACTGTCTGCAGCTAGTATGTGTCTTGCCGGAACACCTTGCAGGGTGCAGTGGCTGGAGTCTTGCTGCTGGAGAATGTCAGATAATGGTGGGGGGTAGCTGAGCATTTCCAGGCCTACTGTCTGTCTGCTATTGTGTTATGGATGTGTACTGCTCTGTCTGTTCCCCAGCAGGACTGGGGTTGATGGTCCCCTCTACTGCTACCATTGCAGGGAGGTAGAATGTGGATCTATTGGTGGGCGATCCTGTTTCCCACCCTGAGTCCCAGAGGGTGGGTTGTGTGGTAGTACATAATCTGCCTATGGGTCCAAACACCCCCTCCCTTCACCTGCAGCAGATAACCATGGCACCAACACAGGATCTGCACTATTCTGGGTGCATCATCACCCATAAGGGCTAGACAAGACTGAGAAATACAGAAGGACACAGATGTATCCTAGGTGTATCTAAAGCAGAGCTACTCAATTCCAGTCCTGGAGGTCTGCAACCCTGCAGATTTTTGGGATATCCCTAATGATATGCATGAGATATATATGCATTAGAGATAGCTTGCCAACCTGACTGGTTTTTGGCCCTCCAGGGCTGGATTTGGAGACCCCTGCCTTACACCTCTGTCATTTAAGATTGTAACTGGGCAAGGTGCAGATGTCCAAGACATCAAAAAGGTTAGAATTTGTCACATTCCTCCTTGCTTCTCACCACCACCAAAATATTGTCTATTAGACAACTTTTTGGTGGTGTTGAGAATCTAGGAGGAATGTGACACATTCTATCTACCCTTTTGATGTCTAGAACATCTGTACCTTACCCACTAACAATCTTAAATGACAGAGGTGTAAGGCAGGAGTCTCCAAATCCAGCCCTGGAGGGCCACAAACCAGTCAGGTTATCTCTAATGCATATATATCTCATGCATATCATTAGGGATATCCCGAAAACCTGCAAGGTTGCAGACCTCCAGGACCAGAATTGAGTAGCTCTGATCTAAAGGAACTACCTATCACACACTAATGGGGACCAGCAGCATGGTGTAGTTCAGCCATGAAAGGTGCTGTGGACCTGGTGCTGGGCGCCCCACCTCAACCTCAGGGTGAGCACAGTACCCACACATTGTGACTGTCTGTGGCTACTCTGTGCCAGTACCACACAAAGTCTGTTCCCCCTACCAGACCGAGGTGCTGTGGGGGTGCATACCCCATCTTGTGCCCATCTGTCGACTGCTGATTTGCATGTGCAGTGCATCATGGGTACGAATGGGTTAACCCTATCCTGGTAACCACAGCAGACAGTTTGTGTGGTGACGTGCAGTCCTTCTGCAGCCAGCCAGGGCTTTGTTCACAGCCTTATAAGGTGTCCTATAGGGGACATTATAGGGTGCCTTGGCGGACAGTACACTTTATAATGTGCCCTAAGGAGTGCGTTATGGGGTGCCTTATGCGGCACCTTAGGTTATGCCACCGTGAGAGTGTGTTTGCTGGCAGCACTAATTAAAATACAAGTCAAATGCCTCAACAGTCACTACTTAAATGTAAAGGGTGATGTCTCAGCCAGCCTTATACATTAGGCCCACTGGGGAATCAAACCCATGACCCTTGTACCATCAGTCAGTGTAGTAACCATTGTACTACAGCTCTGTTGCTGTGCTTGCATGCCTGCGCGCCTTCTTAAGATTAACGCGCGATAACGTGCCATGTAGCGCTCGTTAATTTATGGCGCCTTGTAACGCATGTTATCGGTAACGATGTACCGCCCATGTCCTTATTTTGGATTTCTGCTTCTACCGCGGATCCTAACGCAAATCACACTAATGCAGTTTAGTAAACATGCCCCTATGTGTCCCCCACAAAATGCACACTATGGTTAGAAATCTATTGATCCATTGTTTTTTGTTTCCAAGCCCCTCGTCTTTGGAAGACCATGCCCATGATACTCCAGATGGAATCCTCTTATGCAAAGTTTAACACTGGCCTGAAGACCTGGCTCTTAATAATCAGACCTATGAATAGATCCTTCTCTCCTCTCTTTTTTGTTCCTGGCTCTGAAGCTAGATGCTGTCCCCTCCCCCCCCCCCCCTCCTGTTTCCACTGCAATTATCTGTTACAGCTTTTATATTTTGGGATTGATATTGTGTGCTACTCCTCTTCCCCCCTCCCCCCCCTACATGTCTTTGTTGTTCTTTAGACTGTGTCATAATTGTTTTTGGCGTTCTTGCAATTAGGAATCTGGTTTTATCTGTAAACCATTATGATATATCAAACCATTAGCAGAATAGCAAATCTTTGCAATCAAACAATCAATTGATCAATAAATAAATACAATATTTTGCTAACAGATTTAAAAAAATAAAACCTTAGGGGAATAGGAAAATCTAACAATTGTGGAGTTTGTAAGAAAAGTTAAAATGTATTTTAAATATTTGTAGAGCTCTTTTTTAAATAAAGTTAATAAGTTTGATATTCAAGCGCAAAAAATCTAATCCACTTGAATTGAAATTTTGAATGCATAAAACAAATAAATTATCCACCCCAAAAGAGGGTGGGTTTTACATAGAGCTTAATTTCTAAGCGAACGGCCTGGAGCACAGTTCCATCACAACTTTTCAAACTCCAGAGCAGCAAGGGTGTTCTTCTCCAGCCCTTTTCTTCCAGGCAGCCTGAAAGGACGAGGAGGGGGTGGGATAAGATTGGAATAGAGAAAAAAAGGCATTTTTTCCCTAATCCTTCTACTGTTGCTCCTTCTCCTAGCCCACCAGTCCTCCTCTCCAGGCTCCACATTTCACGTCCTTTTGCTCTACAAATTAAAGGGTATGTTTACTAAAGGGCATTAAGGGAGCAAGTGTTCCATTAACACCTGCTATCAGCACTCTTGCACCCTTAACACAGTGAAATAGCTGATTTAATGGGAGTCAAAGGCTCCAGCAGTGTAAAAGGTGCAATAGGTGGAGAATACGGTGGAGATCGGGCGATAACAGCATGTCCTCCCTTAATGCCTGTTGCACAATGTTTTTAAAAGCCCTTTAATGCTGGGAACCCTAACGCCAAATAAAACTTCACGGAAAATGGTGTATTTAGAGAGGAGAGAGTCTAATTTAACGTCTGCAATGTGATGCACTGACAGGGGAGCCCAGTTAGTGATAGTAGTGCTCCATTAGCAGCAACAGCATTATGCCCACATATAAAAGGGCACTATATTGATGGTAGGAGTGGAGGAGTAGCCTAGTGGTTAGAACACCAGCTTGGTAACCAAGCAACCAGGGCTCAGTTCCCACTAGCACTCCTTGTGGCCTTGGGCAAGTCACTTAACCCTCCATTGCCTCAGAAGAAAGGCCTGGCAATCTACTTCTGGTGACACTGCCAAGAAAACCCAGGAGCTTCTGGGTCACCAGGAGTCAGGACTGACTCAAAGGCACACTTTGCATTTTTGCATGTCGATGGGTCAAAGGAGGTGGCACATGGGTCATGCAATAGAGGTTGCTGGTGCACAGGGTGGACCAGGCAGCTACCCAGGTGACACATAACATAAAATCATAAGATATGAAATACTGGGTCAGGCCAAGGTCCATCAAGCCCAGTATTCTGTGTCCAACAACAGTTAATCTAAGTCACAAGTACCTAGCAATTTTCATAAAAGACACAACGGTTCCACAATGCTTGTATTGGGGCAAGCAGCGGATTTCCCAGGTCCCCTTGAATAATGGTTTATGGACCTTTCCTCCAGGAACCCGTCCAAACCTTTTTTAAACACAGCTACACGAACAGCTTTTACAACATCCTCCGGTAATGAATTCCAGAGTTTGATTACGCGTTGAGTGAAAAAATATTTTCTTTACTTATGGTCTGGCAGGTAAGGAGGATAGATGCGTGTGATCACTGCTCTCCCCTAACCCTTCAATAACCACCAAGTTACACTCGCATCGGGCTCTCAGGAGGCTCTAGCCATGCCAAAGACAATCAAACTAAAAGTGACCCAAACAATAAAGGAGCTATATAGAATCAGGGCCAAAGCAACCGAGGGCGAAAAGGAGAGTATCTCTTGGGGGCCTTCGTCAAGTTCCTCAATGTCAAGTGAGCAGGAGGAAAGTGGATCTGAGCAGGACTCAGAGCTCTTGGTGGTGATGAGAGAAATATGAGCATCAAAAAACGAAATCATGGACACTGTCTTGAGCAAAATGGATGCAAAATTTGGCATGCTAGGGATTCAGCTGGACAAGGCCGAGACCTGGATAGGAGAGGTAGAGGACAAGCAGAAACAAATGTCAGGGGATGTGGTCTATCTGTAGAAGCAGGCAGAGAGGATGGGAGATAAGTTAGAAGACCTGGAAAACCGAGATAGAAGATTAAATCTCCGAATATTTGGTATTTCCGAGGGGGAGGAAGGCCAAGAACTGGCAGAAAATATTCAAAAATTATTAAAGGAATGTGTTCCAGGATGTGCAACTCCAGGAGACTATGAAATCAAAAGAGCACACCATGAGTTGTGTCCCAAACCAGACAGGGAAGCGTGACCAAGAGCATTCAATGTTAAAATGCTGCGATTCCCCGATCGAGAATTCATAATCCGAGGGGCACAAAAGACAGGGATTGTGGAATATAAAACCTGGAAAGTGATGATTTTTCCTGACCTGGCTACAAAAACGGTTTGCTGACCTAAAGATCTGCTCAGATGCAGGGAACAGTTGATGCAGTGGGGCATAAAAGCAGCCCTATGGTACCCAGACAGATTGATTTTTACTGTAAATGGCTCCCGCAAATTTTTCACTTCACCTGAAGCAGGATTTTCTTCACACATCCTGCTGCTTCTGGCTCCGCTGGGAGACACATGTTCCCCATCCTATGTCACACACTGACATTGCACCATTTTACAATGGCACCGCCCTGTGCATCGGTACAGCTGCCTCCCATATGCCCGTCTACTTTATTGGCTGCCACGTAGGTTGACCACAGATATGGCAGGTCCATTAGCTCCCATCTGTCCTTCCATCCATCAGATTGACTTTCCTTGGTGCACTTTTATACAGCGATAGGGTTACCACCTTTTTTGGACTTTAAGGTTCATGTTTGCCACCTTAACACCTGATGTCTTGTTAGCACGCATTAAATACCCATAGCGTGCTTTATGCTGGAATGCCCCCTACCCGCCCAGCGCCCTTTACACATGTAACACCCTTATTGCTGCCGTTAACACCTGTTATCTTAACGCCATTTAGTAAGCCATTTTCACACGTTAGAATGCATACTTGCACCTTAATGCCCATTGTCCTGTTAACACGCATTAAAAGAGCCCATAGGGCACTTTATGCCAGAATGCCCCCTACCCGGCCAACATCTTTTAAGGATTAACAACCTTCATCACTGCCGTTAATGCCTGTTACCTTAGCGCACTTTCGTAAACATATCCCATGGACTATAATAAATCTTCAGTGTTGGACATTTGAAATTATACATTTACTATGAGACTGAATATTGCCCTCAATGAGCTGTAAATATGTCATGCATTAGATCCAAGTACTTCAAAAACAAATGCTATTGTCAATGTGTAATCATTTTACTATATAATAGATGACCTGGGGCATGGATATTGCATTCTAGAAGTGTGCTTTCATCAGCAGGTATTTGGTTTGTTTCCATGCTTACAATGTTTTGTGTGTGCACATGTAAGCCTATGAATTAAATTGTATACAATCTATTTGCACTTGCAAAAGATTTTAGCATATACAGATGGTGTGCATTAAAGATGAGTATGTGCAAAATCACACACACAAAAAAAAAAATCAAAAAATACAAACACTATCCAAACTTGTTTTTGCTTGTGCAGAGATCCCTGCTACACTCTGGAGTCTCACAGTGATGTGCAGTCTTTGATGTCAAACATGTTCAAAATATACAGTACTAATATGACTTGTGTCTCTGCCTTTGTATCTTTTGAATAATGATCACCCATAGTACTGGGAAGACCTGGGGCATGCCAGGATTTCCTGTTTAAAAATTCATTCTCCTTTAGCTTTCCTTTCATTTTATGATTCCTTGTTCACATGTTTGTTCTTCTGTGATGGCTTTTGGAGAGAATGTCCATGTCAGTGCTATTTTTCACTTTGAGAACCAATTGAGACACATGATCTATTGCCCAATATCTTTTTGTATTCAGCTGTGACTCCCACAAACCTTTCTCCTCTCAAAAATGAGATAGTGCTTTCTTATACGATCTTAAGCATGTTTGTGTTAAGATCCAGTCTAAATGTCCTAGCACTTCCCTTTGGACATATTCATGTGTTTCTATAGAAATGTCACCATAGCTCCTGATCATGCAAAAATATGTTGTTTGCTCAAAGCACACTGCACATTCTGTGAATAGTAAGTGAGACGTGAATGTGTCTGGCAGCGGGAGGGCAGGTCTGCAAAATGGAAATTAGGAGATGAAGAATGTTTCAGTCTAAAGCAAAACCTCATGCAGAGTTATGCCAACTCCCTTAACTGATCAGAGTAGCTGGCAGTCTTGGCATTGGACTGCGTTGGCTGGAGTACAGTTTGCAATCACAACTAGTATGCGGGTAGGGCAGGCTTTGGAACGGAGCTCTAGTTTCTAGTTAGGATCAGTCCCAGATTTCATGGTGCACACTTGGCAATTAAATGTCTGCACATGAATCTCTATTTTTCTGCATCTGGGACTGCTACTGTTGAGCCAGCATTGATGAACCCTTCACACTCTCTGTCAGGCAGGACCAATTTTTTTATTATTATGATTATTTATTACAGTCAATTACTTTATACCAAATACAAAATATTAGAGATATGGCAAAAAGGAACCAAAGTTCCAGAATTCAGTAGAATTCAGTACTTTATCAGAAGCAAACAGGAGTATCTCCTCTATAACAATCCAAGGCTTTAGTTATTGAAAATATGACAACAGGTCTCTTAAACACTGAAGCCAGATTAAAACTGAATTTAAAAAATATTGTTTCAAATGGAAAGTGAAGGGAGAGTAAAGGATACATTTTTTTTTACTATTTTGGAAGTGCTATCTTGCTTTGAATATGTCTTTTTATATTGCCAAAGGATAGATGTCAATATTTCCTTTGCAGATAACTATTTCTTTCAGAGGGAACAGAAAAAATGTTTTCCAGCTAGCAAATAAAAATGACAGCTTATACACTATTTGCTTTATGAAACATTCCTTATAGACACAGACATTTAAGGGTATGTTTACTAAACTGCAGTAAAGTCACCAGTGGTAAGGCCCGCATTAGAGTGCCTTGGGCCATTCAACGTGAGCTAACAGGATGGAGTGCGGTAAGGTGACAAAATGTCCTAAGGAGAGACAAGGGGGTATGTTTACTAAACCGTCTTAATGTGCGCCCGGCGATAGTGTGCAGGCTGCCATAAAAGGAGTGGGCATTTCAGTCTTAAAGTAGCAAAACGGGATTATCGCGCGATAATGCGTGCTGCTGCGCACATTAACGGGCTAAGTGCCGCTAAGCGCCGCTAAGCACGTTAATGCGCGGCAATCTTAAGTAGGCGCCCAGACATGCAAACACAGAAACAAAGGTGTAGTACAATGGTTAATACACTGACTGATGATACAGGGGTTATGAGGTTGATCCCCCCAGTGTGCCTAATGCATAAGGCTGGCTGAGGCATCAGCTTTGACATGTAAGTATTGTTTCTTGAGGCATTTTATTTGTATTTTAATTATTGCTGCCAGCAAACACACCCTCACATGCCATAACCTAAGGTGCCACATAAGGCACCCTATAAGGCACTCCATAGGGCACATTATAAAGTGCACTGTCTGCCATGGCACCCTATAATGTCCCCTATAGGGCACCCTATAAGGCGCTCCATAGGACAACTTATAAGACACCTTATATGGACTGTAACCATAAGGTGCCTCAGAAGGCGCTTTATAGGGTGCCCTTTAAAGCGCCTTCTGAGGCACCTTATGGTTACAGTCCATATAAGGTGTCTTATAAGTTGTCCTATACATTATAGGGTGCCATGCCTTTTGAGGCACCTTATGGTTACAGTACTCGGAGGGTGTTTTTGCTGGCAGAACTAATGTATATTAAAAAATGACAATGTTCCAGATAGCCCTATCAAATAACCCCACGGTGGGTTTGAACCCATGACCTCTAGCTCTACAGGTAGTGAAGTAACCAGTGGGCTACAGCTACTAACAAGAGCCTGGCTGGCTACAGAAGGACTGCATGTCACCACACAAACAGTCTGCTGTGGTTACCAGGATAGGGTTAACCCACCCATACCCATGATGCACTGCACATGCAAATAACAAGTCTACAGATGATCACAAGATGGGGTATGCACCCCCACAGCACCTCGGCCTGGTAGGGGGAACTGACCATGTGCACCCCCACAGCACCTCAGCCTGATAGGGGGTACTGACCGTGTATGTTACTGGCACAGAGTAGCTACAGACCGTCACATTGTGCGGGTACTGTGCTCACCCTGAGGGTGAGGTGGGGCACCCAGCACCAGGTCCACAGCACCTTTCATGGCTGAAATAGGCTATGCTGCAGGTCCCCATCAGTGCTAGTGTGTGTGATAGGTAGTTCCTGCAGACACATCTGTATTTTTCAGTTATGTCTAGCCCTTATGGGTTTATGATGCACCCAAAATAGTGCATACCCTGGGTTGATACCATGGTCACATGATGTAGGTGAAGGGGGGTGTATTTGGATCCATAGGTGGATTATATACCACCACCCAACCCACTCTCTGTGACTCAGGGTAGGAAACAGGATCTCCCACCAACAGAGCCCCACTCTACCTCCTCACAATGGTGGCAGTAGAGAGGACCATCAACCCCAGTCCTGCTGGGGAACAGACACTATACAGGGCAGGCAAGGCAGACAGAAGACCTGGAAATGCTGAGCTGCCCCCCTCACCACTATCTGACATTCTCCAGCAGCAAGCCTCCAGCTGCTGTACCCTGCAAGATGTTTCATCCAGACACATACTAGCTGCAGACAGTCTGCTACCTAGTCCATAGTGCATGTTTCTGGAGAAGATGCATACACACCAAGCAGATAAGTCAGTAACTGGCCCCAAAAGGGAACCATAAACATCACAAAAAAAAAAATACTACATAGCACTATGGGAGAACCTAGCCATGGCGTGGTCACTGCTCAGTCAGGGTGAGAGTGACCTCCCAGCAGGACATGCTGTGGCCACCCTGTCCATGCAGGTGGTTGTCAGGCACTACAATGTCCGAGCCATTGCCCTATGCCCTGTGCAGATGCATCCTGGCCAGGCCACCCTGTCCGGGCTGTACCCATGGTACCTTGCTCCTCATTATGCACATTGGCAGGCTTACATTGGCAACAGTGTGGGCTGAGGAAGGTGTTGGCAGACACCACACACTGGATAGACAAACACACGCTCCCACACCTATGCCAGCATTGTGCAAATATAGAGGTTCTTGGCAGCCCTGGACACCGCACCAGTCCTGGGCACAGTGCAAGCATGGCTATGGTATGCAATACTGTTGGGGTCACTCCCCAGGGTGGTAAACACTGTCAGAGATCAGACCTGAAGCACACTCCACAGACAGCATAAAGGTTGCTATGAACATAAGACCATAAGAACATAAGATATGCCATACTGGGTCAGACCAAGGTCCATCAAGCCCAGCATTCTGTTTCCAACAGTGGCCAATCTAGGTCATACGTACCTAGCAGTTTCCCCAAGGGACACAGGTTCCACAATGCTTGTACTGGTTCAAGCATTGATATCCTGGGTCCCTTCTTAATAATGGTTTATGGACCTTTCCTCCAGGAACTTGTCCAAACCTTTTTTAAACCCAGCTACACTAACAGCCTTTACTACATCCTCCGGCAACAAATTCCAGAGTTTGATTACACGTTGAGTGAAAAAATATTTTCTTTTATTAGTCTTAAATAGTTTACCCTGTAGCTTCATTGCATGTCCCCTAGTCTTTCCATATTCTGATAAGGTAAACAATCGATCTACGTTTACCCGTTCCACTCTGTTCATTAATTTATAGACTTCTATCATATCTCCCCTCAGCCGTCTCTTCTCCAGGCTAAAGAGCCCCAAACTTTTTAGCCTTTCTTCATAGGAGTAGCCTTCCATCCCCTTTACCATTTTGGTGGCTCTTCTCTGAACCTTTTCTAAAATCGCTATATCCTTTTTAAGATACGGCGACCAGAATTGCACACAATATTCAAGGTGCGGTCTCACCATGGAACGATATAGAGGCATTATAATATCTTTTGTTTTATTTTCCATTCCTTTCCTTATCATACCTAGCATTCTATTTGCTCTCTTGGCCGCCGCTGCACACTGGGCCGAGGGTTTTAACAAGGTATCCACAATGACGCCTAAATCTTTTTCCTGGGTGGCGGTTCCTAATGTGGAACCTTGCATCGTGTAACCATAGTTTGAGTTGTTCTTCCCCAGGTGCATAACCTTGCACTTCTCCACATTAAATTTCATCTGCCATTTTGATGCCCAGTCTTCCAATTTATCAAGATCCTCTTGCAATTTTCCACAATCCTCCTGGGTTTTAACAACTTTAAATAGTTTTGTGTCATCTGCAAATTTGATAACCTCACTTGTTATTCCACTTTCCAGGTCATTTATGAATATGTCAAAAAGCAGCGGACCCAGCACAGATCCCTGGGGTACACCACTATTCACCTTTCTCCATTGGGAAAATTGGCCATTTAGCCCTACCCTCTGCTTTCTATCTTTTAACCAGTTCTTGATCCACAGTAGTACACTGCCTCCTATCCCATGACTCTTTAGTTTTGCCAAAAGTCTCTCATGAGGGACCTTGTCAAAGGCTTTCTGAAAGTCCAGATATACAATATCAACCGACTCACCTTTGTCCACCTGTTTATTCACTCCTTCAAAAAAACATAACAGATTAGTAAGACAAGATCTTCCTTGTCTAAAGCCATGTTGGCTGTCTCCCATTAGGTCGTGACTATCTACATGCTGAGTAATTTTATTCTTTATGATGGTTTCTACCATTTTTCCCGGTACTGATGTCAGGCTCACTGGTCTGTAGTTTCCCGGATCACCCCTCGAACCCTTTTTAAAAATTGGTGTTACATTGGCGATCCTCCAATCCTCAGGTATTAGAGATGATTTTAATGATAGTTCACAGATTACTGATAGCAGGTCTGAAATCTCAAATTTCAGTTCTTTCAACACCCTTGGATGTATACCATCCGGCCCAGGTGATTTGCTACTCTTCAGTTTATCTAATAGTTGTAAGACATCTTCCCGATGTATCGATATTTCCTTCAATTCTTCCACACCTTTAAATACCACTTCAGTCATGGGTAACATCCCTACATCTTCCTCAGTAAAGACCGAAGCAAAGAATTCATTCAATCTCTCCGCTATCGCCTTGTCGCCTCTTAGTGCTCCTTTAACCCCTTTATCATCTAATGGACCAACTGACTCTCTCACAGGTTTTTTGCTACGAATGTACTTGAAAAGGTCTTTATTTCGCGTTTTTGCTTCCGCAGCAAGCTTCTTCTCAAATTCTCTCTTTGCCTGCCTTATCAATGCCTTGCATTTGACTTGCCAGTGCTTGTGCTGTTTCCAGGTTTCATCGTTTGGCTCTTTTTCCATTTCCTGAAAGATGCTTTTTTGGCAACAACAGCCTCTCTGACCTCACCTTTAAACCATGCTGGCAGTTTTTTGGACTTCCTTCCACTTTTCTTAAAGCGTGGAATACAGCTGGTCTGGGCTTCCAAGATAGTATTTTTCAACAACACCCAAGCTTGATGTACGTCTTTAACCTTTGCAACTGCTCCTCTTAGTTTTTTCTTAACTGTTTTCCTCATTTTATCATAGTCTCCCTTTCGAAAGTTAAAGGGTAGTACTGTGGATTTCCTTACTATCCCTCCTCCACTAATTAAATCAAAGGTGATCATGCTATGATCACTATTGCCAAGTGGCCCCAACACCCTTATCTCTTGCACTACATCTGGTGTTCCACTAAGGACTAGGTCTAATATTGCTTCCCCTCTGGTTGGTTCATGAACCAGCTGCTCCAAGAAGCAGTCATTTATTTCATCTAGGAACTTTATCTCCCTAGCATGTCCTGTTGTGACACTGACCCAGTCGATGCCGGGGTAATTGAAATCACACATTATTATTACTGCACTGTAACGTTTGCTAGCTTCCTTGATTTCTTTGAGCATTTCATCATCCATTTGTTCATTCTGGCCAGGCGGACGATAGTACACCCCCACTGCCATCGCCTTCCCCTTTTTACATGGAATTTCAATCCATAGAGATTCTACAGCAAATTTTGTTTCTTGCAAAATTTTAATCCTTTCTGACTCAATGCCCTCTCTAACATAGAGCGCAACCCCTCCACCAATTTGGTCAGCTCTATCATTACGATATAGTTTGTACCCAGGTATCACAGTGTCCCACTGGTTGTCCTCCTTCCACCATGTCTCTGATATTCCAATCATATCTAACCTCTCGTTTAGTTCTATATATTCTATGATGCAGCTCAATCAGCAAATTGTGCTTAACTTAGGAATTGCTATCTGTCAGTAATCATAGCAACCTTTTGATAGGTGTGTACAATATTCCCAGGTTTAGGGTGGCATTGCTAAGGTATGCAAGTGCTAGTATTGGGAGATGCACGCAGGGCCCAACATCCTGCCTCTCCAGGAGGCTTTGGATAATGGAGCCTGTGGGTGAGGGTGTGTCTGCCCCTGTTGGCTGCTGCTGTAGGGCAGAGGTTCCCAATGCCAGTCCTGGTGGACCAAACACTGTTCGGGTTTTCATGCTATCCCTAATGAATATGCATGAGATACATCTGCATACCATGGGGGCGGTGCATAGACATGCAGCACAGACGTGTTTATTAGAGGCAGCATAGAACCCGAATGGTGTTTGGCCCTCCAGGACTGCATTTGGGAGACTCTGCTCTAGGTAATGTGCCTGTTTATGGTGTCTTTGCTCTGTAGGGTAAAATGTAGGTGTTTTGGGCATGTTTACGTCATCTGCAATAAAGGTTCTGTCTGTATTAGCACGTTGTAGTAGTGGGTAAAATATGAGGCTGGGTTGGCAGGCACCATAGCTGAGACTTGAACCTGTGACTTTTTGCCTCCAAACACACTGGTTGTATACACTGCACCACCGTGTTGCCACAGAGACAGTGCATTCCCTGGAGATACCATGACTGTTTGTCAGACAGAGCCTGTCTATTGCAGTGTACGGCACCCACCTAAACAGGGCTAGGCCATGGTCTGCTCTGGGCAGCAGCCACTGCCCCCTCTGCCACCATGCTGACATGCCCTTTTGCTGGTGGTGCTGGTGCTGCGCAGTCTCAGGCCATCCAGTGTGCGGGTAGGCGGCTGCCTATGGTGCGGGTTCTGGGGTAGGGATGCCTGCATAGCTGTCCACGCTTTCCCCCAGCACCGCCTGCCAATGTTCCATGCCATTGGGGGTACCTGCTGGGTAATATTCCCTGTGACACCGTGGGAAGCACACTCTTGCCCATGTTGGGCCCTCAGCAGTTGCTGTCTGGCTGCTCTACTGTTTCAGCATTCCTATGGGCCAGCTAAGCATTACCCTAGTCCGCACTGTGCCCCAGCTGCACCACAGCATGTGCCACCTGCAGCCCTCTGTGTCCCCTTTTCCAGCATCTGTCCAGTTGCCCATTCCGACATGCCCACCCTGCTGTTGTGGAACATGTGCACACAATAGGAAACCTGTCCAATGGAGAGGAAAATCCTGATCAGCGCAATTTCACTGTGGGCTCATTCACCTTGTATGGGGACAGAGCATAGACCAGGGGTGGGCAACCCTGGTCCTGGAGGGCCGCAGACCAGTCTGGTTTTTGGGATATTTCTAATGAATATGCATGAGATATATATGCATTAGAGATATCCTGCCAACCTGACTGGTTTGTGGCCCTCCAGGGCTGGATCTGGAGACCCCTGCCTTACACCTCTGTCATTTAAGATTGTGAGTGGACAAGGTGCAGATGTCCAAGACATCAAAAAGATTAGATAGAATTTGTCACAGTCCTCCTCACTTCTCACCACCACCAAAAAATTGTCTATTAGACAACGTTTTGGTGGTGGTGAGAATCGAGGAGGAATGTGACATATTCTATATACCCTTTCGATGTCTAGGACATCTGTACCTTGCCCACTCACGATCTTAAATGACAGAGGTGTAAGGCAGGGGTCTCAAAATCCAGCCCTGGAGAGCCACACACCAGTCAGGTTGGCAGGATATCTCTAATGCATATATATCTCATGCATGTTCATTAGGGATATCCCGAAAATCTGACTGGTCTACGGCCCTCCTGGACCGGAGGTGCCCACCCCTGGCATAGACCATTACAAAATTCATATCTTTTTTTTGGAGCTTTCTTGGGGTTGTTTTTTGATGTTTACCATTGATATCACTATTGCCCAGCTTGGTTATGTTTTTTTTACATTTTCTTCTGGTCATTTTCACTGTTTCTTTGCCCTTTTGTTCCGTGCACATGTATCACACTTATCACTTTTTTGTAGGTTTCCCTGGTTTTGCTGTACATTGCTGACGTAAATGGTTTCTTTTCCCTTTAAATCAGCTCTAACGCCAGGGTTTCACTGGCGTTAGTTTTCAGCCTCGGATTTCACAGCGTTAGTGTGCAGGGAGCCTCTCCCCTCACACTCTCCGCCCATTGACCCTCTCTCTCCGCCCCTGGGGAGCCTTCCTCCGCCCTCCGGGAGCCTTTCTCCGCCTTCAGCGCTCGTTTGTGCCTTAGTGCACGTTATTCACGATAAGGCGACATTATCACGCGATAAGGTGCCTTATCATGCGATAACATGGGAGAGCGCACGTTAAGACGGTTTAGTAAACATACCCCAAGGTGTCTTAATATGTGATAAGGTGCCCTAACATGAGGTAAGGCATCCTAACATGAGATAAAGTGCCCTAACATAAGACAAGGCATCCTAAAGAGAAACAAGGCATCCTAAAGAGAGACAAGATGCCCTAATATGTGATAAGGTGCCCTATCATGAAACAAGGCGTCCTAAGGAGAGACAAGGTGCCCTAAGGTGGAAAGCATGCACCTTAAGGCAGAAAAATGGCTGTAACCCAAATGCTGGATAGAGCACCAAGGAATGTCAATGTAAAGGTGATGGAAGGAAGGACAGGTGGGAGTTGATGGACCTGCATTTCAGGGGGCACCCTATGTGGCAGCCAGTAAAGTGAACGAGTATGTAGGAGACAGCTGTTTTGATGCACAGGGTGGTGCCAATGTAAAGTGCTGCAATGTCAATATGTGGCATATAATGGGGAAGTCGTGTCACCCAGCGGAGACAGAAGCGGCAGGATGTTTGCAGTGACAGGAGAATAGGATATTAGTGGGTACGTGCAGATCAGGCACAGGAGAGGCGAGCACGAAGAGCCGTAATACAGAAAATAGTACCAGTGTAGGTAATTGAGTAGCAACTTGCACAAGAAGACAGGATTGTGCATAGCTGACAGAGGCAGATAGATGGGCTGAAGGACGGATGGCAGCTGAGGAGAGGGTGGTATGGGCTGGCAGCACTGATGTGCAGATCCCTGACTGTTACAAGCATGAAAATGATCTGAGTAGCACAGTCACAAAAAGAAAAGTAGGAATCAAAACCCTGCCTCCTCTCTATGGAGACCTTGCACTAACCAGTAGGCTACACCTCTACCCCTCTTTGCACAGCAATGTCTGGATACAAAGAGACTTCAGGTCACCGCCTAAAATGTCTGCTATGTGCTCCAGCTTAGGATAGCCCCACCAGTACTCATGATGCAGTGCACATGCAGAACAGCGGTTTACAGCTGATCGCCAAATGGAGAATGCACTTATCTATGATCTCAGCTCAGTAAGCTGCACTGACAGTGTGTGATACAAGCACAAAGCAGCTACAGACCATGCTACTGAGAGGTTTCTGGGGTCACCGTGAGGGTGAGGATGGGTGCCTAGCACCAGTTCTCCAGTACCTGCAGTGCAAAACATGGTTTCTGCTGCAGGTCCTTGTCACTGCCAGTGTGTGTCAGGTATTATCTGCAGTGTGATTATTCCAGTCATATATAGTTCTGTCAGACAAGAACCCACCTAGAACATTGCATGTCAATGCCAAGCAGTGCAATGCTGATGCAAAAGTGGCCAACTATCTGGGGAGGGCAGGCATCTAGATTTGCAGGGGGTTGTTGCTAGGCTTCTGATGGCCCTACCACTATGCGTAGGCTTGGAGCACCTTATCTACCATCCACCTAGGTCTATCATTCACCCACAGCAAGCACAGTCAGACAGCACCTGCTACCCATCTCTGGGTTTTCCAGCCTTGCACATAGCAACTGTAGCTAGGCTGCTGGTCAGTACACAGAGTAGTTGATTCAGTAAGCAGGCCCCCCCCTGCTGCCCCCAGTCTCCCCCTGCCCTGCACTCTAAAGTGGCTTTTTGGATGCGTAAAGGTGCAGATGCGCAGTTGACACATGCTAATGGCACACTTGCTCCTTTACCGTGGTTTAGTAAACATACCCTTTAGTAACATTGTTATGCTAAGTACTGCCTGCTATACAAACTGTGCTATAACATTGCACTTAACAGGACCTGAAATGTCCATCTGCTTCACCAATGCAATGTGCTCCATCCAGTCAATGCTGACTCCTTGTGACCTTAGGAGGGGCCAGAGGTAGATCGTCAGGCCTTTTTTCCACACAGTGAGTTTACAGCTACTCGTATTCCAAGGTTGCCACCCATCCAAGTACTGGCCAGGCACAATCTTGTTAGCTTAAGAGAACAGCTAAGAGCAGGTTCATACACAACAGCTGAAGACTATACTGCACCATGTTTATCAAAATACAGAAATCACCTTCCACCTTCTACATTAGATGCTCAGATACAGTAGTAAGCTAGTTGGAAAACCTTGAGATCAGAGCTGTGAAAAAACAACACAGACAGTGAACCAAAGTGGCATTCAGAATGTAAATACCAAAGAAACTATCAGTTCTGTACTTGCACATGGCACATTGCCAGTAGGTAAAATTGAAATAGAATTGAGAGTACGCGAGATATCCGTCACTGGATGAAACATGTTTTCTGAAATCTCTTATAGCAAGAACCATGATTGTAGGATATTAGAGCTCTTTCTCATCCAGTTTTTGACTAGAAGAATATAATTGCTTTTGTGACAGCTTTTGACAGACGAAAGAGCAAATCTTAAAAATATGCTTGGGTAGCCTTGCTTGAACAAACTTACTTAGTGAGAATGGTTAGCAGTTCTTCATGTAGCTGGCCTAAGTTTAAAGATGAAGGGGCCTTGGGTCTCATTCATGAAGTTCAAGGGCTCTAAAGGAATACACATTTCTTTTTAAGTTTTATCTTCTCCAAAGCTGGGTTTTGAGCACACACTTCAGCATTCACAGTGTGACAGCAAGCTTTACAAGAGGACATTTTAATCTGCTTCAGCTATCCGACATCTTGTTATGTAGCATTAAAAGTCACTGAAAGAAATCTTAAAACTGGCAAAGTAACCTTTAGCTGTTAATGTGACAGATAGTGCACGCTAACTGGCCTCATTAAAAGATAATGCATGCAAAATGCAGATAAAGTTACAATTTTTTGTGCTATCTACAGAACAGGCATTATATGCATTAGTGGGCAGGATAAGAATGGAGAATGGGCATGTCTGCAATGTGCAGTTAACGCGGGCCTCAACAGCACGTGGTAACCATCAGAATTTCAGACATCACAAGTGCTATTAGCGCCATATCAATGAGTGGTGTTAGCTGCATCCAGGCTGCTATTCCACTGTAGTCTCTGCAAATTTGGTGCATTATCTGTAAAGGAAATGCTGTGCACACCCCCAACAGATAACATATGGCTTTTGCAGCTGAAAGTGAAGTCCATGCTATCTCCACTTTTTTGACAATGTTATCTGCAAAAGCCTAATATGCTTTAGTAAGCAGACCTCTTAGGGTCTCAGTGGACCCAATATTCAAAAGGCATTTACACAGTTTACAGCCCAGTAAACCATGTAAATGCCTTTAATCGGGATAGTCAATGGCACTTACACGGTGAGTGCCATTGAATATCCCCTTCTAACCCCACTACACGCCCCAATGCTATGCAGTTAGCATCAGGGCATGTTGGGGGCATTCCGGGGCTACCCTGTTAGCAATTGGTGGGTAAAACTAGGCATGGCAAAAGCTGGTATAGTTTTATCCATGGAAGCTAAATGAGTAGCAGTGCAATATCGCCACTACCCATTTAGCTTCAGAGACTCCGGGGCATGTGCGGTGACCCCGGATATTCAATGCCATCCCCAAGGCTTTGAATATCTGGGAGTAAGGGTCGGCGGCCAAAGCTATGTACCATAGCAGCTCATAGCCTGCCCAATTCAATATCAGGCCCAGTATTGTGATAGGCGATGGCCTAGTCCATCCTGTAGCAGAGGCCTGTCAGTTAGGCCTGAGTCCCCCTCCCTTACTTTAGAATATTATAACTGACTTTGGAATATTATAGCAAACCAGACAGACAGAAAATACCAGTAGCTATTAGAATCACTGCTCTGCTCTGCTTTTGATAAGAATGCTTCTGATAAACAAAAGTAAAACTTTTCCACTGTTATGATACGCACAGCTGTGCTTTCCACTATCTCTGCCGGCTAACTGACCTTGCAAAAGTAGCGAAATGTACTGTAGCAGAAGTATTATGTCTAGAGATTTGAGCCTCAGTTAGAAAAGTCTGCACAGAATCAAAACAGGTACAAGCCAGATCAGAGATGGCTATTGAGAGAGGGGGGGGGGGGCACTGAGACCAATGAGGAGTTTTGCCTGTATTAGACTGGAGAAGAACAGTATATAAACTGTCATTTTTCTGAGCTCAGGGCTCAGACATTTTGTATGTGACATTGGCCTGAGACTGTGCACATTAAACTGGTTTGAATTCTAGTCAATAGACTCCTGGTTTTATTCGTTGCGGGCCCTTCGCTATTACATATTCTTGGTGCATTGGCCGGGAAGGCGTAATACGCAAATAGTACGCAAGTGAATACTACCACGTATTACCGCCTCCAGGTTTGGTCCGGCTGGGCCCACAGCCGACCGACATGGAGAGGATCCCAGGCGCCGACTGGTCCCTTGCATCAGAGGGTTCCGCCCTGCCTCGGCAGCCTGCTGGGTCCGGCTGGCCAACACCTCGAACCCAGGGGAGTCCAGGAGTCAACCCAAGGTGGAACTGGTTGCGCAGCGCATTAGCTACCGGATCCGGTGAGTATTGATTTTTCTGGTTCTTAGTCAGTTAGCTCTGGGAAAGTCTCGAGACTGATTTGGTACAGTAACAGGTAAAGGAAGTATGATCAACTTCCAGGGCGATCCTAGTACCCCTGCATGAGTATGCGCAGGGCGAAGCCATCGACCCTTTTGGTTTGGTAATTTTAGGTTCAGTCAGCCCGGGAATTGGATTTGGGAAATGCTAGCATGTTTGGTTGTGTGATGTGTGATTGAGAGGTCTGGCAATACAGGCCAAACGAGAGCGGACTCCTTAGTAGCGCAGTTCCTGACCGGGCGACCGCGTTTAGGTCGCGAACAGGAGGAAGCGTTTGGTGTTTGTCCCCCTCATTGTTTTGTGGGCTGCACGGACCCCTTACCCGTAGCCATCCTACCTACCCTTTCTGTTTGCTGTCTTGTACGTTATACATACATTATAATGGGAGGGGCGGAGTCCGTACAAACTCTGCTGAACTGTATGATCACAAATTTTAAGAAAGGATTTAGTGGTGATTATGGGGTGAAAATGTCACCGACCCGCTTAGAAATATTGTGTAGTAGGGTGTGGCCGGCGCTGGACGCCGGGTGGCCACCAGAAGGTACTTTTGATATCCAAATTGTGTCCCGTGTGCACAAGGTAGTGCGCAGCTATAGTCCCGAACAGTTTTCCTATATAGACTCATGGTTAGGGATATGTGAGAAACAGCCCTCTTGGATGAAGCGTTGCTGTGAGGGACAGTGTAAAATGATGTTAACAACTACCACGAGAGTCCCTGCCAAGAAAGAAAAAAAACCTATTTATGTAGTCCAAGAGTCTCCAGAGATCCCAAGGTATCCACCCGCCTTTCTGTATACTCCTGTCCCATCAGCTCCACCTGTACCCCAAGAACCCCCGCTAATATTCCAAGTAGAGCCAGAGGAAGGGAGAGTACCTCCAGCCGAGTTGCCTCCACCTGGTCATCTGCCTCCAAAATCTGAAGTGCGGACCAGTCCCCTAAGAAGTCGGAGCCCTAGTCCTGAGCAGCGCTCTGAGGTGGAACAATCATCCCCCGAAGAATCCGCTAGTGGAGAGTTAGATGCCAGTACAGGGTCATCCACTAGTCCAGGTACCAGTAGCGGCGTCACCCAAAAGCCCACTGAAATGCGCTATGATTTCAGAAGTAGAACGAGAGAAGCTCACCAACTGCCGTTGCGGCAGGTCCCGGGATTACCCATTCAAGACAATGGTCAGGTTGTGGTCGGACCGACCAGTCTAGTGTATGTGCCCTTCTCCACAACAGATTTATTAAACTGGAAAACGCATTATGCCTCCTATACTGAAAAGTCCCAAGATTTAACAGAGTTGATGACTAGTATTATGCAAACCCATCAGCCTACCTGGTCTGACTGTCGCCAGCTTTTGGCTACCCTCTTTACTACCGAAGAGCGGGCACGGATAGTGCGAGCGACCACTCGATGGCTGGAAGAGAAGCCTGAAGTGGGGAGAAACCTAGATCCCAGACAGGCGGCAGCCACAGATTTCCCGAATGAAGAACCTGGATGGGACCCAAATAGTGATGTAGGAGAAAAGGCCCTCACCCGGTTCCGCCAGGCGATACTGCAGGGCCTAAAGAAAGGAGGCCAGAGAGCTATGAATATTGGGAAAGTAGCGGACGTTCTTCAGCGCCCAGATGAGAGTCCAGCTGCTTTCTATGAACGATTAACTGATGCTTATAGTCTTTACACCCCCTATGACCCAGCGGCTCAGGAGAATTTACGCATGGTGAATGCCGCCTTTGTGAGTCAGTCCCAGGGAGACATAAAACGAAAACTGCAAAAATTAGAAGGATTTGCGGGCATGAACGCAACACAGTTAATGGAAGTCGCACAAAAGGCATATGTGAATCGTGATCAAGAAAGCAAACGGGAAAGTGAAAGAAGGATGAGGAAGAAAGTGGATCTGCTCGCTGCAGCACTAGTTGAAGGACGCGGAGGAGGATATCCTAACAGAAGAGCCAGAGGATGGGGAACGGGCCGAGGGAGCGATCGGCCCCCCTTAGGTGCAAATCAGTGCGCTTATTGTAAAGAGGAAGGACATTGGAAGGATGCGTGCCCGAACATGAGCTCCACCCCCTGGAGGGGACGCAGGAGCGCCAGGAGAGCGGGGGGGGGGGGCGATTCCAGCAGTGAGGGGGGATGCAGCGCGCACAGTTTCAGCAGTTCCAGCAAAATGAGACTGCCATGCAGGGAGTGGCAGTCACCGAAGCAGATTTCATGGATGATGAGGAATAGGCCAGACCGGGCTCCAAGTTCTTCTTAGGTCTCCAGGAGCCTATGGTCAATGTAAAAATTGGAGACCAGCATATGGACTTTATGGTAGACACAGGGGCCGAGCATTCAGTAGTAGCCAAGCCGGTGGCCCCTGTGTCCTCTCGATCTGTTACAATCGTGGAAGCTACAGGAACAAGAACCACGAGACCCTTTCTGCAGAACCGCGCCTGTGAACTAGGGGGACAGAAGATAACACACCAGTTCTTGTACATGCCTGAATGCCCAGTTCCCCTTTTGGGCCGAGACATGCTCGCAAAGCTTCAAGCACAGATATCCTTTGTTGAAGGGGGAAAAATGGAAATGACTATAAACTCAAAACCTGCCGGCCTGATGGTGTTAGCTGTCCCCCGAGAAGAAGAATGGCGGTTCTATTCATCTGCATCCAAAGCAGTAAGCCTCTGTACACCTCTCGGCATTGCAGCCCCGCCTGGAGTATGGGCAGAGAATAATCCACCTGGCCTAGCGAAAAATATAGCTCCTGTACTTGTTACCCTTAAGCCAGGAGCAGAACCAGTGCATGTGCGTCAGTATCCCCTCCCACGACCAGCAATTTTATTTATTTATTTATTTAGCATACATTTGTATACTGCTACTTCCAGTGATCAGGAGCGGTTTGATTAAGTAAAAAGGAGTGTCTGATCAAAGACACATTTCAAGAAATTACGGCGTGATTTACAAGGTTATATGATGGTTATCAGTACAAAGCCAGTCATTTTCAGTAATGTATACAGTTTGATTCGTAGGATAAGCACAACACACAGTTAGGGGGGGGGGGGAGAGAGAGAGATTTACATATGTACAATTTTACACTTGTACAATTGAAGGTATTCATCGCCACCTGAAGAAATTACTGCAGTATGGACTTCTTAGAGAATGCCAATCACCCTGGAACACCCCCCTTCTCCCAATCAAGAAGCCTGGGACAGGTGACTACCGCCCAGTGCAGGATCTACGTCAAGTAAACAGTGCAGTTGAAACCATACATCCAATAGTACCATATCCTTACACCCTCCTGGAACTGATTCCAGCAGAAGCCACTCATTTCACTGTTTTGGACTTGAAAGATGCCTTTTTCTGTATACGCCTGGCAGAGGCCAGTCAGTTTTTGTTTGCATTTGAATGGGAAAACCCTACCACAGGAAGACGAGGACAACTCACTTGGACTCGCTTGCCACAAGGATTCAAGAATTCACCCACCATCTTCAGTGCAGCCCTCAGTCAAGATCTGTCAAATTACCTCAACACGACCCCCACCAAAAAGCGAACTAACCTCTGATCTTGTCCACCAAGAACCTCTGATTCAAACCACAGTAACCTGCCCATGTCCAATGTCTGTCCCATGTCCAAAGTCTGTACCATGTCAAAATCATAAATGTTGCCTCCCTGGTGATGGCCCTACCCTACCAACTTAATTCCCCCACCCTTCTATGTAACACCGCTTTGACCCGGCGAAAAGCGGGATATAAATACAGCTAAATAAATAAATAAATAAAAACCCTGTAACTCCGGGAAAGAGAATCCTACTCCAATATGTGGATGATTTGCTCATAGCCACCAACAATGAAACTGATTGTGTACAAGCTACTAGTGATCTTTTTGCACCTTTTGAATGAAGCTGGATACAAGGTCTCAAGAGCCAAGGCACAATTATGCCAGACAGAAGTGAAATACCTAGGGTTCCATTTGTCAAAGGGAACCCGGAAATTAGGACTTGAGCGAAAGGAAGCAGTATGCCGCATCCCGACCCCCACTACCAGAAAACAGGTGCGAGTTTTCTTGGGAGCTGCAGGCTATTGCCGAATATGGATACCGAATTTTGCACTCATAGCAAAACCCTTGTACCAAGTCACACAGGGAGCTGAACGATCCCCCGTGGAATGGGGCCCAGAACAAGATAAAGCATTCAAATCATTGAAAACAGCATTGATGTCATCCCCCGCCTTGGGACTACCGGATGTGCAGAAGCCATTTCGTCTGTATGTCCATGAGTCAGGTGGAAATGCATTGGGAGTTTTAACCCAGCCTCTTGGGTCTTGGCAGCGACCCGTGGCCTATCTGTCAAAACAACTGGATCCTGTTGCCAAAGGATGGCCACCTTGCTTGAGAGCTGTAGCAGCCACAGCCCTCTTAGTAAGCGAAGCTGACAAGCTCACCTTAGGACAAAATTTGCGAGTCACTGTACCACACTCTGTTCTAACCCTGATGGAACACAAAGGAAACCACTGGCTCACCAACGCTCGAATGTTGAAGTATCAAAGTATGCTATGTGAGAATCCGCGATTGCAATTGAGCGTCAGCCAAACTCTGAACCCAGCTACCCTGCTGCCAGCCGGTCCAGGCCCTCCTGACCATGATTGCCTAGAAGTAATGGACACTGTATATTCAAGTCGCCCAGACTTAACTGATATTCCCTTGAGCCACCCAGACAAAACTTTCTTTGTGGATGGAAGTAGCCTCATAATAGAAGGACAGCGATGTGCGGGGTATGCAGTGGTGACCCTAGACATGGTAGTAGAATCATCAGCCCTGGCCCCAGGAACCTCAGCACAGAAAGCTGAATTGATAGCTCTAACACGAGCACTCAAACTTGGAACAGGAATCAGCCTGAATGTATACACGGATTCTAAATATGCTTTTACAACACTGCATGCCCATGGGGCCCTGTACAAGGAATGTGGATTGATCACCTCAGGGGGCAAGTCTATCAAGTATGGTCCAGAAATATTGACTTTGCTGGAAGCAGTATGGGCCCCCAAACATGTAGCAGTGATGCATTGCCGAGGCCACCAAACTGGAGATGGAGATGTATCCCACGGAAATAGATTTGCTGATGCCTCAGCCCGAGAAGCAGCCATTGCAGGACAAATTACTACCCCAAATGTAATGATTCAAGCAGCCATATTTCCAGTACCTTTGAGTGTATGGACACCCAGATATACCCAAGTAGAGAAGGACCATTACTGTCAAAAGGAGGGGGGCAGTTATCAGAAACTGGATGGATAGTGTTGCCCCCGTCTGAAGGGAGCTCAACCCCTGGTATGACCGTGATCCCTGAAGCCCTAGGCCCTGCCTTTGCCCAAGCCTTTCATCAAGCCACACACTATGGAAAAACAAAGATGGCCAATGCTTTAAAGTCATACTTCTATATCTCCCTGCTGGGATCTTTGACCACCTCAATAGCCCGAAGATGTGTGATCTGTGCCAAGAACAATGCCCGGCAAGGTCCTGTACCTCCCCCAAGAGTTCAGTCAGTAGGAGTGACCCCCATGGGAAATATCCAAATAGACTTTTCAGAAATGCCACAAGCAAATGGATATCGCTACTTGCTAGTCCTAGTTTGTACCTTTTCTGGATGGGTGGAAGCTTTTCCCACCAGAACTGAGAAGGCCAGAGGGGTCACTAAAGCCTTGCTCCATGAGATTATCCCCCGATTCGGAATACCTTTGACCATGGGGTCTGACAATGGGCCCTCTTTTATATCACAAGTAACTCAGCAGTTAGCCCATGCCCTGCAAATACAATGGAAGTTACACACAGCCTACAGGCCCCAGAGTTCAGGGAAAGTAGAGAGAATGAACTGAACCCTAAAATCTCAGTTATCCAAACTTTGTCAGGAAGCCCACTTGAAGTGGCCCCAAGCTCTTCCCATAGCCCTTCTCCGAATACGTTCAGCCCCCACCACGCCATTAGGGGTATCCCTATTTGAGATTTTGTATGGGAGACCCCCGCCCATAGTACAGGGGATAAGAGGAGATATGAATCAAATTGGATCCGTAATTACTAGGCAAGAATTGTTGGCTCTAAGTTCTGTTTTGCAAAGCCTTCATACCTGGGTGCAGGACCAGTTGCCTATCAATCTAACAGAGCCATTGCATCCTTTCAAGCCTGGAGCCTCGGTGTGGGTAAAAGAGTGGAAGAAGACACCATTGGCGCCTCAGTGGAAAGGGCCATACATCGTTTTGCTATCAACCCCAACCGCAGTTAAAGTGGCCGAGATCGACTCCTGGATCCATCACAGTCGAGTGAAGCCAGCAGCAGTTCCTGAGAGTCGCCCCTGGACTTCAATCGCTAATCCTGCATCACCGTTGTGACTCACGCTGCGAAGACAAGATCCCCCATCGTAAAGACTTTGGCAGCTTGCTCCTGAACATCTATATTTCAGACTCTATCCTCTATCTATCTACCTCAATCAACCATTAACTACCTCATTAATCATCAAAGACTATAATCATGATGATTACTAATTGCTGCTATTTCCTTCTTGCGGTAGCCCTGGGACACTTGAGAACCACTCTTGCTTTGCCCCCTTGTGCAGCCTGTATAACCACCACCCGAACTGGTATGCAAGTTACTCAGACTTTGCTTTATCACTCTTATTATACTTGTACCGGTGTAGTCAGCCGGTGTATCTATAATGGTAAGAACTAAATGTCTGCACAAAGGGAAAGACTCGTACTTGCTTCAGACCTCGCCAGAACCCATCTTACTATGTCCTGGAACTGAGATGGAATGATGAAGATGGAGCCCTCATCAATGCCACAAGTCAACTCTCTGATCCTAACCAACCTGCTTACTTGTATTTTGATGCTTGTGACTTGATTAATAGAAATAATTATTACAGGTGTGGATCATGGGAACAAGCTTACTATTATGATGAGAAGTATATGTGTCCTGAAGGTGCGTACAGCTGGGGAATATGCACTGGGATACATTCCCCAACAACATATAGCAAATCAGCAGAAGCAGACTATTTCTGTCCGAAATGGGATTGTGTGTACTATGCTACCTGGTCTGGTAGCCCTAAAGGACAGACTGGAGATAATCGCAAGGCGCTGCTGGAAAGATTACCCTTATTGAAACCTGAACAGTGCAAGAAAAGCGCCTGCAATCCCCCACGGCTTCAGATCTTCGACCCCAGCCAGTGGAAGCAAGGATTTCGATTCGGCCTGCGCATAGCAGGAGGTGGAACTGATCCTGGAACCATCGTATTCATCCAGCTGAATGTAAAGACTCATGTTTCTTCACCTTATCGCATACATCATACTTTCCACGAGGCCATGAAGGCAGAATTTGTTGTTCCCCACGCTTCGCAGAATTTGTTCATCGAACTAGCTGGAGCTGTGGCATCCAGCCTCCATGTCTCGGACTGTCTCTTTTGTGAAGGAACTCAGATGTGAGACCAATGGCCTTGGGAAGCACAAGAATTGAACTATTCCGTACCATATAACCAAACTGATGTGCATAACACTACCAATGAATGGGTCCTTGCCCACTCCATAGTGGGTAAACTATGTTTTGCACGAGCAGGACCACAATTGAATGCACCTGTGGGACAATTAGTCTGTTTGAACCAGAAATATTACAATGCCACAACTGGGAAGACTTCTTGGTGGTCAGGTGCCAATACTCCAGAACCGTCTAACCCTCTGATCATCTTTCCTTATTTGGCCAGGATATGGATAAATCTGGCTACCCACAGCACTTGGCAAGCCCCACCTGGACTATATTGGATTTGTGGCACCAGAGCATATGCTAAACTCCCTGCCAAATGGGGAGGAGCGTGTGTTCTTGGAACAATACGACCATCTTTCTTTCTTTTGCCCCTTTCCCACAGAGAACAATTGGGGTTCCCTGTATATAAAAGTCTACAGAAACGAGAAGCTCTGAAAATTGGCCAGTGGGACAGATGGGATGCAAACTCTGAAGAATGGCCACCAGAGCGAATAGTTTCTTACTATGGACCTGCTACCTTGGCACAAGATGGTTCTTGGGGCTACCGCACCCCTGTATATATGTTAGACCGTATTATACGTTTGCAAGCTGTTGTTGAAATTATAACCAATGAAACTAGTAGAGCGCTAACCTTGTTAGCTAAACAAGCCACACAGATGCGTACAGCCATTTACCAGAACCGCTTAGCTTTAGATTATCTGCTTGCAGCTGAAGGAGGAGTATGTGGCAAGCTGAATTTAACTAACTGCTGTTTGCAAATAGATAATGAAGGACAGGTTGTAGAAGATATAGCCAATCACATGAGAAAGCAAACTTATGTCCCAGTCCAAACGTGGCATGGCTTGCAACTAGATGGCTGGTTAGGTTCTTGGTTTTCAGGCCTCGGCGGCCTGAAGACACTTATAGTGCTTGTATTTTTTATTGTAACTGTTTGCTTATGTATCCCATGTTTCCTTCCCCTATGCTTGCGTATGCTATGCTCCATTATTGATAATATTATTGACCGCAAGGCAGCGGCGCAAATATTAGCAATGTGGGACTACTACCCTATACCACGGAGTGATCCCTCTATCATAGTTTAAAGTACTTTCATATATATGTGTGATTTGATTCTCACCCTTTCTCACTTGCGGGTGTGAATAATCAAAAGGGGGGAATGTGATAGGCGATGGCCTAGTCCATCCTGTAGCAGAGGCCTGTCAGCTCGGCCTGAGTCCCCCTCCCTTACTTTAGAATATTATAACTGACTTTGGAATATTATAGCAAACCAGACAGACAGAAAATACCAGTAGCTATTAGAATCACTGCTCTGCTCTGCTTTTGATAAGAATGCTTCTGATAAACAAAAGTAAAACTTTTCCACTGTTATGATACGCACAGCTGTGCTTTCCACTATCTCTGCCGGCTAACTGACCTTGCAAAAGTAGCGAAATGTACTGTAGCAGAAGTATTATGTCTAGAGATTTGAGCCTCAGTTAGAAAAGCCTGCACAGAATCAAAACAGGTACAAGCCAGATCAGAGATGGCTATTGAGAGGGGGGGGGGGGGGGGCACTGAGACCAATGAGGAGTTTTGCCTGTTTTTCTGAGCTCAGGGCTCAGACATTTTGTATGTGACATTGGCCTGAGACTGTGCACATTAAACTGGTTTGAATTCTAGTCAATAGACTCCTGGTTTTATTCGTTGCGGGCCCTTCGCTATTACAGTATGTTTACCACCAATATTGCAAAGGGGTTTGAGGGGACAATATGCCCATTTGTAATTGATACAAGACCTGCACTAGAATAGACATGCCAAGTGGGAGCTTGAAAAAAATTGAGGGATGGTCACAAGCTTAGAAAATTAGCTTCAGTGCTAAAAGTGCATCATGCATTTGGATTTTGCAGATCCTCTGGGTATCTATCATTTAGATGGACAAGAATTACAAATTTCTAAACAAGAAAGAGATGTGGGAAGTAGACCCTAGTAGGAAGATGCTAATCCTTGAATGGGCCAATGCTCTAAAATATCTCCAAGAACTGAATCCAACTGCTCTCAACCCAAATAAGCAACAAGAAAGGAAAGCCCATCAGCTTCCATACCTTCTTATACTCACACATCTCTACCACCTTTTGTACCAGGACACCATCCACGTGTCTTCCACAACCATAGAAAAACACTGATACTACTCATAGCCACAGGAGCCTTCAAGAGAACTTCTCAATGTCCAGGTAAAACTAGCATGTTATTCCAAAAGGCACATAAAATGCATATAAAAAACAGTTCCACAATTAAAGTTAGGAAGATAAATTCACACGTATCAAGCATAACACACTCTCCAAAGCTCTGCAACATTAGTTTCTAGAATTTTCTAGCACCATGTTGCACTGAAGAATTTGTGGTACAGGATCCTATACACATTATTCCACCAGTTTCAATTTTGAGCTTATTTCTCAGAAAAAAAGCTAACTTCATTTCCATGACTTCCAGTTTCTGAGAATTATCAGTAACCATTATTTCCAGCTCCGGCTCCACATGATTCCTGCTTTGGCAATGCAGATGTGGACTGGGCAATCTCTGCAGAGAGTTATTCCAAATGATTACTCAGGCTAGACATAATTTTGGCAAAAGGCTACTCATTAGTTCTTGTATCTTCTTACCCACATCCATAAAAACTGAAAATTTAGGCTTACCTTATAAGGGTAGAGTGTAGAGGAGTATCCTAATGGTCAGGGCACTGGCTTAGGAACCAAAAGATCAAAGTTGGATTCCCATTAGTACTCCTTGGGCAAGTCACTTAACTCTCCTTTGCCTCAGAAAAAGCCAAGTTATCAATGTCTCTGTTTAATGTGCATTAACAAGTTAAAGTTACAAAGTGAACCATTTTGACTGAAGGATAGAGGGGTATAAAAAACCTGTTAAATAATATTGTAGTGTGTTTTAAGAGAATAACCCATAATTCTTTTGCAAAATAATAGTCAAATACATGTATAAGTGAGCATTTACATGTGTAAAAAAAGCAGTCACAATTCTGTAAGGATGCTTGCAGTGGTCATTCCATATATTTCCACAGTAGGCACGCATATGGGTGGAGTTTGGGTGGAGAAAGGTGAGAGCATGCACTCAAGCATACAGTTTATAGATTGCAAGCATACATGCGTAAGATATGTGCCGTCATTTATACCAGCTCTACAGCAGATGTAAAGTGACCACAGCTTAAATTTATGCATGTTAGCAGTCACTTATGCTAATTTTCTTTAAAGCCAAATCTGCATGGATTTGACTTTATAGAATAGGTATAATTGACATGTGTTACACTCTAAATGGCAAGATCATGCACTATTTTACCTTAGACCCTCATTCACGTTTGCGGGTGTGGGGCTGTACGTCCCCCTGGGACGTGCAGCCCTGTATTCCACCTAATCCCTATTCCTGCACTGGCTTTCCCTATATATCCTGTGCTTCAGGACTGGGAGAGCTGGCGAGGGGCAAGAGGGGATAGGATTGGGGGTGGAGTATGGGCGGGCCACCCGGCAGCATGTACTGGGCCAATTCAGGTCACGGCCCTGTACGTGCTGCCAGGCCTGCAGGGCTGTACTGCTTATACCACCTCAGATGTGATATAAGCAGTATTTTGCATGGAATCGGGGCACAGCAGCCACCCACAGGGCCAGGTAGGGGGTCCCCGCCACCCGATCCAGAATGCAGGAGACCAGCCGTGAGTCAGGTGGCGGGGATATTGGGGGCCAGAGACACAGTTTTCTGGGGCACTGCAGGGAGGATGTCCCTGCAGACAGAGGGGGCACACCAAGCTGTCCTCGTCCCCAATTCTGGCTCCCACGGAAATGTCTTGCTCCTGTGGACCAGAATTGGGTCCTAGTGGTCCCATATTCAGCAGGGACATCCAGGCAGCTCAGACAGCCCGCTTTGGGAATCAGGCTCTTAATGCCTATTATTTTTCCATAATGCAAGCTACATAATAATGAAATGCAAATACTCGCAGAAGGCCTCATTCTTATACAAATTGAATAATGCAGGTTATGTTTGACTTTCCAAGCTGCATTATTTCCTGGACAAGTAGTGTTAGCTTTGACTGGCTTTATTTTCCATCTCCAAGAATATCAGGCTGCTAATGCACTGCCTGACGCTTTTGGAGCTATTTAAAGAAGGTAGCAAATAAAGTACTCCTAATCCTCCCAGCCTCTGATCCCCCTGGCAGATTCCCATGGCTCGTATCATGGGTTTCCTTGGTGTCTAGCAGGAGTGATCCCCAGTCAGCCCGGGTTCAAAGTGGCTCATGGTATTACTGCTAAGCAGGGCCGGCTCTACCCCCTAGGTGTGCACTCAAGGCCTATCACATCCTGCCCCTATATCAGAGGGGATAGGATATGATAGGTCTTTTTTGTGTGTGTGTGTGTGTGTGTGTGTGTGTGTGTGTGTGTGTGTGCGCGCGCGCGCGCGCGTGCGTGTGTGTGTGTGTGCATGTAGATACTCTAAGGCCCACTGTTTATATCTGCTTTAAAGTGCTCCATTCTGTGGTCTTTGGGATGCTGAGCTGCAATCCGCCTGTGGCCTGATTTCTTTTGACATCCCCCAGAGGTAGGGTGGTGGGGCAGCAGCAGCCCTGGCTGGGGAAGGGAAGATGGGATAGATGCTGGGCACTATGGTGGGGAAAGGAAAGCAGAGGTGGTGATGGACACTTGGTGGGAAATTCTGGAGACCTTGGGAGGGAAGGCAGGGAGGGAGATGCTGGATAGTTTGAAAGTAGAAGAGAAGGAGAGAGATTATGCAAACCTGAAGGGGAGTAGAGAAGGAGACATACTGGAGATCTGGGGAAAAGGATGGGAAGATCCTGGAGTATAGGAGGGGTGGGGCAGGGAAGGGCACATAGTCAATGGTTTGCCTAGGGTATCGGATGCACTTTGGCAAGCCTTGTGGATAGGGGCTCTTTATTTGGCAGCCTAACACCACTGCAGTAGTACTGTTAGATTAGTACTAGGTTGTCAGGAGTGTCATTTGGAATCTGGGCCCCTGATGGTCAAGAGACCCTAGTAAGTACAATGGGGTTCTTGTGCTGGGGCATTGGGGATGAGGGAATCTGCCTGGGAGTAAATGGGGGTATCTATACTAGGGGAATAGGAAGATGAGGATGATTGTTTTATGTGCCAGCCCTTTTAAATAACTGCCAGGGAGCAAAAGTATTACCAGCTCAAAGTTGGCATTAATTTTCTAGGAATAAAGTTGCTTGCCAGGCTGAAAGCATGTTGTGTTATTCAGTTGCCACTGGAATTACTAACCTGCAATATTGAATTATGTCAAGTTAGGAGATCTCTGGGTAAACTGAGCTGTAGTAAAATGCATTATTTTACTACGGTTTAGTAACTATTCCTCTTGTTCATCAAAGGTCTGCACCTCAGAAGTGCTTGCCTTTTTGAACGGGATTTCTTGATCAGTGGGTTTTTCTTGAAGGGTTGATCTGTCTTTTACCAGTTTATTTTGTGATGCTAGAATTGTGTATGGCTTGAGAGGATTTCCTTCAAAATAGGTTATTGTAGAGGTGTTGTGAGAGACCAGGCAAAATGCTGCTTCCTGTCATTGCACCGTCAAACTAACCTCTTCTTATCATTTTTGAAGATTTCAAAGACTTACACACACACACACACACACACACACACACACAGAATTAACAATCTTTTCCACAACTGAACTCTTGTTCAGCCACCAGAAGGGACAACGTCTGCTATCTGATCTTCTTCAGGATTGACAGTCCACCTAAATCCTTAAAAACTGCCCTTTCCAACCACTTCTCTCACAGAGAGGTTAGATTATGTCCAAACACAGATAACAGAACAAAAAAACCCCTCCAAACATAGATATAAAATAAAGCAAAACAGTGAAAATATTAAAGCCCTCACAAAGAGGGACACCAATGTTTGAAGGTTAATGAGAGGTGCTTTCCAAAGGGAGAAAGCATTGATCAGATAAAAGAAGCATGACTATGCAACATCATAGCTCCTGGAGTTGCCAGGTTAGTGCCTATAAGCTACAGTTCCCCAGAAACCAAATGAGTCAGCATGAACAGATTTGTGGTGGGTAGGTACTATCCAGCAAGGCCAAAAGGATCAAAAAGACCTGGGACCCAATTTTCAAAAGACATTTACACGATTTACAGCCCAGTACGTATGACCTGGATTGGCCACTGTTGGAAACAGGATACTGGGCTTGATGGACCTTGGTCTGACCCAGTATGGCATATCTTATGTTCTTATGTTTTTATTTACACGATTTACAGCCCAGTAAACCATGTAAATGCCTTAAATTGGACTATTCAACAGCACTTAACACAGTTAGTGCCGTTGAATATCCCCTTCTAACTCCCCTACATGCCCCGATGCTAACTGGTTAGCACTGGGGTATGTCAGGGGCATTCCGGGAAGAAGCGGAGGTGTTGACAAGCAATAACTGGGCAGCAGAGATATTGCATGCGGCCTTGTTAGAGATCTGCGCCAAAAAGATAGGTGAGGAAAACCATCACCTATCTTTAAGGCGCAGGAGTTAACCGGCCAGCATGCAATACTGCAACCTGGTTAGTTTCAGTGGCTTCCAGTGTGTGCAGAGATTCCTGAATATTCAATGCCATTGCAGCAGCATTGAATATCAGGGTTAGAGGTTGGCGGGGAAGGCTATCCATCGACGAGGTGCATAGCCCTTCGAAAATGAGCCTAGCTCAATATTGGGTCCCTGATGTTTAGGCAACAGCCTCAGTAGATTTAGCGGCTGTTCAAATTAATACAAATGTTAGTGGTAAAGTCAGGGGGATAGATGTTGGGAACTTGTACACCCATTTACCCAGGATGATGGTAAACCAAAGAGGAAGACAACAAAAACTGACTTGGATGAGTTAATTTAATTTTTAAACATATCTTCTGCCTTTTCACTCTAAGTGTAGAAGGGTGATTTCAATGCAAGTTTAAAGCATAAATTTAATAAAACAAAAGTGTGGGCATATTAGTGATATCTTATGAGCGATGAAGATTCTATGTATGGCAGTTGGAACATATATCCCTAAAATTTGGGCAGGAATAACTGGACAGGTTTGATGAACCAATTAGTCTTCATCTACTGTCATTTACTAGGCTATAAAGCTACGCTGTAAAAAAAGATTAACAAAAAATAGTTGAATTGTGCAAGAGGATCACATTTCCCTAATCGGAAACAACAAAGTGATATTGATTTGACAATGTGCTCTCACAAAATGTTTTGGACTAGAAAATAAGGCCAATTAAGAAAACAATCTTGTTAAAGCTCTTGCCAATTGCCTTTAGTTGAACGAATTGATTTTTTACCTTAATGAAATACCTAAAAGTTTAAACGAAGTCTCCCATTTTGTAGGAAATCTCATATGAAGGAGAGAATCACAAACATCTTGAATAGTCCTAGGATTTTTCTGGCAGTCATATCCTGGCCTGGATTTAGGCATGGGCAATAAAGAAACTGCCTAGGTACCACATTTTTAAGACTCCAAATACACAAGCTAAAGAGAGACTTGCTTCCCTTTGCTTAAGGGACATACACTTCAAAGGGGCACGACCATCTATTCTAGCCTTTTCCACTTCCGCTGTTTCCAGTCCTGCCAATGGGCACCATAATCTTAAATCCAGCCATAATCAGATCCATAACTATAATAAAGAAAAAATAGATGCATTTATTGACATAATCAGCCACAAGAATGTCTTTTAGACCATTTTTTAATTTTTTTTCTTGCAGAATTTTAACAGTTTCCAAGGAAAATCTTGTTATGGAAATATAGAGACCCTTTTACTAAAGCCCATTAGAGTGTTCAATTTGACACACACAGCATGAAAACTAAAATGCGTTACATGCAAAGCCTCAACAGCAACTGTTGACAGCTTTGTTAGAATGCTTCCAGACGTTACCGCACCAATGCGTGCTCTAACATGAGGCACAATTACAGTAGGCACACCTCATTCCAAGCATAGGAGTATTATTATGGGTACCCATGCTTACCATATTGACAGCGTTTGATATGTACCTCCACACTAACTGCAATGTGCTCTTCACACCCACACTTTGCTATATCCTGACCATTCCTTACCCTTCGCGCAATGGGGAATTGACGTGTTTTAGAGGCTAGTAGTTGTCATGCCCATGCAGTAACTGTCACCATAGACTATTGCTGCACCTGTTAACTGCTTAGCTTGCTTTGGTAAAAGGGCACCCTAGTGGGAAAGAAATACAATAAACCAAAGTAACATAAAAACATAAGAAAGATTCACCATTGAGTAGCCAGTCCACAAATATAGACAAGCAAGAACACTCTACCAAGAACACTATTTCCAGGGCCGGCTCAACCATTAGGCAAGACAAGGTGGTTGCCTAGGGCTGAAGCTTCTGATGAGCAGTAAAGAGCACCAGCAGCAGTCCTGACAACTACACAAACTGGCAGATTCATTTAGCTGCAAGGAGGGCAGGTACACACACATATATAGAAAGCAAAGTTTAATATTTAAAATATGATGTCCAATTATACTGTATGCATTTTTCAAGGACTGTTGTAGCAGGGTTGGGGTTCAGATGATCATGACTGTTAAGTTTAATTATCAAAATCTCAGGGGGGTATAAAGCTGAAGGGTTGTCTAGGCACCAAATAGCACTGCACCTACCCTGGTTATTCTGTAGCCTACATCTCCTCTATTTAACAGACTAGGATCCAAAAATATGTGGTCATTCTACTATGGGGTGATGGAACTACAGTGGAGACCAGAGGACTAGCTGCTAAGGGTCTGGCATCCAGAAAAGCTGAAAGATGAGCTGGTTCATAACAAAATATACTTATGTGCTGGCCCTTTAATAACACACTTACAGGGAAAGTTTAACCAGAACAAGCCTACAAACTGTAATACCCTGGGTTGTAAAAGTAAAAAACTTACAGCCACCTAGTAAGTTAGTGACTCTAAATGGATTACAGTATTTTATTATGATAATAGTAAGTAAGAAAATTACTTCTGATGTTTACTGGTTTTAATCCCCACTCAGTTTTTACAAGAAAACTATATGGGTTCCAAATGGAACCAGCGGGTATGAAAGGGTTAAAGATAAGTGAGGGTTTTCTTTGCCTTTCTTTAAGGCACCGATCACTAACCGGACAGCAGCCAATATCGCTGCTGCATAGTTAGCACCATTCTCCACCTCCATTCTGCCCAGGAATGCCCCCCAACACGCCCAAATTCTAATTGGATAGCATTGGGGCGCATAGGGGACTTAGATGGGGATATTCAACAGCACCAACCGTGTGGGTGCTATTGAATATCCCCATCTAAGGCATTTACATGGTTTACTGGGCGGTAAACTGTGTAAATGCCTTTTGAATATCGGGCCCAAAGTCTCCTGTTCTGCGCAGACCTAGGTACATCAGCAAAGGCCTATACATTACAACTAAGGAATTGGAACCTATAGCTACAAAGAGGTAGCCTCAGGACTAGGCTTACCAGATGGCTCTAGGACAGGTCTTTAGAGGAGGCTAAGCCAGTCCTGGTTTTACTTCCATTACATTAAAACATAGGGCCTGATTTTCAGTGCCGGGACCAATGGCATTGAACATCTAGCTTGACTGCAGACCCCTGGCAGTGGCAATATTGAGCTACTGCCTAGTTAGCTTTCACAGCGAAAGTAAGACCAGCCTTAGCTGGGCCTTACTTTTGCAATGTAATCATAACTAGGCAGTAGTGATAGTAAACTGATACTCGTTTATGGCCAAGTGTCACCTCTGACATGACCCCGGCACACCCCAATGCTAATTGGTTATCATTGGGGCATGCCGCTGCAGCACCCATGTTAATGCCACTGAGCATCCCACTTAGTTGCTTTTACACAGTTTGAAGGTCTGCAAACCGTGTAAAAGCCTTTGCATATTGGGACCATAATTTTCTAGTGCAGTCAAAGGAAGTAACATCAGGACTGGAATAGCCTGTCCTTGATGACCTGAAGCCATCTGATAACCCTTCTCAGGACCCAATCCCTGTCAGGTATCTCAGTTTCAACCTCATCCTTCTCTAAAATGTGTATTAAATTCAATGAGTCCAACAAAATCTTCACTTCAAGAACTGAAGCCTGTTATTACATTCTTTTGGCAAAAGGCAACAAATAGTAAACTTTCATAAGAGGTGGACTGTGACTGCTCAGCATATTTTAAAAACACCAGAATGTAGAGACCAGTGATGCAGCAGATAATTTAGGAAAATGTATCAGCTGTAAAGTCCTATATCTAACCACATTTTCTAAAGTCTCAGTCTAACAAAGCAAGTCAGTATAATCCTTGATCAAACAGGAGTCATTTTCAACACATTTTCTCACAACAAACTCCACTCGTTCTATACGCTGAGTCATTTCCACCACCTTAGTCTCCAACCCTTTAGAGCTGGCCAAGGAAACTTGGAACTGAGAAGAAACAGATTTTAATTGTGCAGTCAAAGAGGATTTCAACAAAGCAATTGCTTCCTATATGGTATCCAAGGTCACATGCCCTGGCTTTTGCAATAAGCTAGGGGTTATGCTTACTAAAGGGCATTAAGGGAGCAAATGTGCTGTTAATGCCTGTTATTGGTACGCTTGTACCCTTAACACTGTAAAATGCTGCATTAACGAACATTAAAGACTCCTGCAACATTAAGGAGAGTGGGCATTAATGGGGCGGAGAGTAGACATTAATGGGGCGGAGAGTGGGTGTTGACAGCGGGTGTTCTCTTAACGCCTGTTGCATTAGCACCCTTTAATGCTAGGAACCCTAACACCAAGTAAATTTCGCAGAAAGGGGGTATTTAGAGGGGAGAAAGTCTATTTAAATTTTTTTTTATTTATTTAATTTATTTTTTATTTATTTACATTCTCTTATATACCGCGCTATTCTGCATAAATGTCAACAATGTAATGCTCAGACAGGGAGCCCAAGAAAGTGATAATAGTGCTCCATTAGCAGCAACAGCATAGTGCCCAGGTATGAAAGGCCACTATGTTGATGGTGCAAAAGGGGCAAAGGGGATGACATATGGGTCATGCAGTAGAGGTTGCTGGTGCACAAGATAGACCAGGCAGCTGCCCAGGTTGCACATCTGTGATGTCCGCCATGATCCCACAGTGACAGTGGCAACACACAAACATGCTGCTGCTGCGAAAAGTTGATGCACAACATGGGGCAGTCCAAAGGTTCCTGGCACCCTAGGCAAAGACCCCGGCTGGCCTCCCTGCTGCTGTTGCTGCCAGCTCTGTAGGAAGAGGCCGGTAGTGCCAGCAGCTGTAACTCTACAGCAGGCTGGAAAAAGCAGCCACCCAGGGAAATACCACTGCTGCAGCTGTCCGCCTCTTCCCAAGACATATGTGTGGCTGGTGGGAATGGGGTTACAACGGCGGCAGTTGTTTTAGGGAGCTGCATGGCCGCTCATGTGTGCCTATGCCCCCCCATCCACAACTGATGCCATAGGTGCATGCCTAAGCCACATGATGGAAGGGTCAGGAGTGCACCCCACCCTCACTGACAGCATGCTGCCATTTCAGCATGGTGTAAGGATGTTGGCAGCAGGTACAGCAGATGCCGCCTGCAGCATATAAAGCCATTGTGACATACAGACCAGACAACATGTCCCCTCAACACCTGCAAAACACAACTTGATAAACAGGTATGGCACAAGGCATGCAGAGTTCACAGCGGACATTGGAAGACCCCTACTCATGCCTGCATTCACCCTGTCAATGACCACTGCTCCACTGAGGGACTGCTACCATCCATATGGCAGTGCTGTGGTCTGACATGCAATGTCACTGTATAGATGGGTGGAGAGTCACAGGTTCAAGACCAAGCTATGGATCATGTATTGCATGTCCCTGTGGGTAAACTTTATTCTACAGTGCAGGCACAGCACCAGCATGTGCAGCCCCCCCCCCCCCATGAATCGGCCAGTAAGGTTACAGACACCCATCAGCCACATAGACAGCCTCCACTATCCACACTTGGATGGAAAGGCAGGCTGATAGCACCAGCACACTGACTGGCATTAACGTCAGGGCATCCAAAAAGCACCTGCACAATGACACACATTAACAATGCTTGTGCTGATTTGGTGAGCAAAGTGGCAGACAGTAATTCCAGCCATCCTCACTTTTGCACAGCACTGCGATGTGTGTGTATCTCCAGAGTTTTGTGGCCTTTGGCACCGCACTGTGCCTGGTATTGTCTAAGCTGTTCTCTGTGCTCATTTGCAAATATGCATGATGTGGAGCAGGGGATTGTGGATATTGTCTGAAAAAGAACAGTCTGGCCAGGATGTGTCTGTATCGGAGGAAGGGTCAATGTCTGAGCCTTCATAGTGCCTGTCTGCCACATACATGGCCTGGGTGGCCACAGCAGTTCATGATGCAAGGGCAATCTCACTGTGACCATGGCACGGCTATATATATCCACATAGTGCTATTTAGTGTCCAGATTTAATGATGTGGGTGCACTTCTTGTCCTGAGAGCCCAATCACTGAGCCCAGTGCTGGGTGTCCATTCCATTTGTTCCAAGCTGGCGTATACATGCAGTGTGTACTGGCCACCAGACTGGCCACAGTTGTTATGTGCATAGCTAAGAGAACCCTGTAGTGTGCAGCTGGTGCAATCTGACTGTGCTTGCTGTGGTAGACTGATAGATCTAAAGAGTTAGGACAGCAGCTAGTCAGGGCCTATTTACTGTGGTCATGGTGGGGACTAGCAGGATCATAGCAGCAACCCCTCACATGCTTGTACAACCCCCACTGTATGGCATCAGCTGCTGTAGCACTTGGCACTGACATGAAATGATCCGGAAGAATCCATGACCAATAGGAGCAGGACACAGAGATAACAGGCAACTACTGCATACTGCAATGGTGCTGGAAACACAGTGACTATCATAACACACAGCAGCTAATACCTGCCATACGCTGGCAGTGATGTGGATCTGCAGCATGGCAAGTAGAAATCATCTCTAGCAGTGCACACTCTGGGGACCAGGTGCTGGGCACCCATCCTCACCCTCAGGGTGACCACTGAAACTGCTCGGTAGCATGGTTTGTAGCTGTTATATGCTTGTACCACACACTGTCAGTATGTTTTACTGAGCTGATGTGCTGGATCACTGCATTCTCCATTTGTGGACCAGCTGCAGAATGCTGCTGTGTGTGTGCAGCCCATCATGGGTACTGGAGGTGCTAATCTATAATAGCACACACAGCAGACATTTTAGGCAGTGCTCTGCAGTCTCTTTAATTCCGGACATTGCTGGACAGAGCAGTGTAGGGGTATAGCCTAATGGTTACTGCAATAGGCAAAGGACAAGGGTTTGATTCCATTCCCACTTGTTCCTTTTGGGCCTGTACGCTACTCAGTTCATTTTCATACCTGTAATAGTCCAGACTCTGCTGTGACTATTACAGCAGAATCTGGGTTCTTCCCACAATTTGGGTCAGCAAACATGCTATTCCCCCTCATGCCCTTCTGAGAAGCATGGTTTTATTGGCTCTGCTGCAGCCCATTGCAGGTGGTCAGACATGTTCACCCTGCTGATGTCAGACACCTGCTTGGAGGCATGGTGTAATGGTCATGGCAATGACTTTGAGACTAAGATACAAGTTTAAAGCCCACTAGCATTCCTTATGTGACATTTCAGAATGTGTTACTGTCACATTTTATGTCTGCCACAATCTTCATGGACTGACAACACCTCATTGTGACCTTGAGCAGATCACTTAACCAACCAATGGCTCAGCTGTCTGCAGGTCCGTACAGTCCCTGTTTATCATCAGACATTACAAATTCATAAGTAAAATGTACCCCAATGTGACTGCACTGATTCAGTGGTATACTAACAGGCAGTTAAATGCATACAGCTGTAACCTATATGTGAGATATGAGTCAGGTATGACATCGTGACTGTGACTGTACAGCTTTGGTTCCATCACATCTCTGCAATATGGGGACACATCCTACCCCTCAGCCACCTGCAGGTATCACCTCATGTCCGTACATGCCCCATTTGCCCAGTTTGGCTGACACCTGTCCAGTTGTTATCTGCACATTTGTATGGGGTATTGTATGGTGGATGTGTGGCTGGGACAGGTGTGAGATCCACATATCTGGTATCAGGGACTGACACACATTTTCCCACACAGTATAAATACATTGTGGATGGCACCTATGATATATTGGTGCTGCCAGCCCATATCACCCTGTCCTTTGCTGCCATCCTTCCTTCAGCCCATCCATCCGCCTCTGTCGGCTGTGTGCAATAATGTCTTCTCATGCAAGCTGTTACACCATGTCCTACATAGGTACTCTTTCCTGCATTTCAGCTCTTTACACACACCTCTCCTATGACTGATCTGCATGTCACCACCGTCCTTTTTTCGCTGCACTCCTGCCACTTCTGACTCCACTGGGGGACATATCTTCCCCATCCTATGCCACACACTGACATTGTGCCATTATACACTGGCACCCCAGTACATCAGTACAGCTGCCTCCCACATGCTCATTAAAATTATTGGCTTCCACTTAGGGTGCCTATGGATCTGGCAAGTCCATCAGCTCAAATCTCACCTTCCATCCATCACCTTTACATTTACTTTCCTTGGTACTCCCTTATCCAGTGTTAGGGTAACAGCCATTTTTGAACATTAAGGTGCACGCTTGACACCTTAATACCTGATGTCCTGTTAACGCATGTTAAATGGCCCATTGCTCCCTTAACACCGGAATGCCTCCTACCTATCCAGAGCCTTTTTTCGCATGTAAACCCTCTTATCACTGCCATTAATGTCTGCTACCTTAACGCCCTTTAGTAAACATACTCCTAAGATTGCCAATCACCAGCACATCTCCAGCCATATCTGTAGCTCCAGGTCTTGCAGCCATCTCCACCACAGTGCCTTGTTCATCATTTATTTTTTCTTGCTAGCATCTTACCTTCTAAACAGAAAAACATCCTCCCACCATGAAAAGTTCCTACAATATTTGTATTTTACCCACATTAGCTGCTACTACTGGGCAATAATTCCACGTTAGGTCCACAATAGCAGTTAAAGCAGTTTAATAAACATGCTTCCATTTTTGTAGTATTTTTTTGTTATTTCTACCTATTACAGCTGCCTCCTTACATGAATGGGCTTTGGAGATTTGAAAGGAGGGGAGGGAGGAAAGGGTCGGGGACCTGACTAGCTAGCCAGGATTTTTTTAGGGATCATGAGGGGTGCTGCTTAGGGGGCTCAACTGAATAACTTGGAGGTCTTTATGTTCCAGAGGTGCACCAATCCCCTCCAGACAGTTCCCGAAGGGGATTGGGAGCTGTCTGGAGGGGGGGAATTGGTGCTGAAAGGGGGCAAGGGATCACATGGTTCACATTGTCTGCCACAGATCTGTACATTTGTGGTACTGAAAATGTTCATATTTTGAGGGGGCAATCAGGGCTTGGGAGGATCGCTAGTGATCAGGGGGACAGAGCTAGCAAGAGCTCTGCCCATCCGTTCGCTCTCTGTCCTCCCCTTGCACTTATCATGGATCCTGCAATCCTTGCACATCTGATGCTACCTGCTGATGCAAGGATCGCTAGTCTTCGTGGTACATCTAAAACCTCTGTGATATCTGCAGGGGGAAAGCTGGAAATGCCCCCTGCAGATACCCATCTACTGAATCTTGTTGTTTTCCAGTAGATATAATAAACTTTATTTAAAGGTGGTGTAGCATTATCAGGAATCTTTAGAACTTCCAATGTATGTTTCTTGGCATCATCAACCAGTAGCTCATGTGGGAGCCTGGAAAAATTCAAGATCTGCAAATTCAAATGCCTCATTTGGTTTTCAAACTTCCAGTTTACAATGAATTAATATTTTATTCTTCACTCTCTCCCAGAGAGAACCAAAAATGATCAGATCCCATTCAAATATAGAAATAAAACAAACAGGGGGAGCACCCAAAATAGTTATATAGCAAGGCTTAAAGGAGTCATCAAAAGACACAAAACTCAATCAAATTTCACATGGTTGGAAAAAGACCCCCACCAAAGCACATTGAGAGACAACAGTTTGTTTAAGTAGCATTGCCCAGATAGACTGCAAAGTTATTTCAAGCATTCCATTTATATTTGTTACCTGAGCACCGTGTTGTTTTTGGGACACAACAGAAACAGCTTGCCCCTCTGCTGTTACTTCTGTAGCCATCTTCCCAGATTCAAAGTTTTTATTAGATGCTTTCACTTCCTTACTCATTCTGGGAGAAAAGGTTGACGAGGCTGTGGCTAATCCACTACCACTCTCCACCGGCAGCTCCAAAACTTCTACCGTAGACTGTCTTGCCTGAAACATGGTGCTCCAAAAGCAGTATTGAGTGCAGCCACAGGATCAAAGTAAATTCACATCCCAGCAGCATCTGGTTTTCTCCCACTAGAGCAACAGCTGAAAGACTTATGGAGATCTTCTATAGCCGGCCCTCAAGTGACAATAGGAATCTATAAGAATGACTTTCAAAATAGAAACATGACGGTAGATTATGACCATATGGCCTTTCCAGTCTGCCCTTCCATACTAGTTACTAAACTCTATAGTTCCTTGTTTTCCCTTTAGAGAACTTCTATGTTTGTCCTATGTTTTCTTGAATTCAGATACAATCTTTGTCTATACTGCCTCCACTGGGAGACTATTCCAAGTATCTAGCACTCTTATTTCTGCAAATTACCCCGAGTCTATCTTCTTTCATCTGCATCCTATGTTCCCTCATTGCAGAGCTTTCTTTCAATTGAAAGAGTCTGTCCTCATGTGCATTTATGTCATGGAGGTATTTAAACATCTCTATCATATCTCTCCTCTTCTGTCTTTCTTCCAAAGTATACATATTGAGAGCTTCAGGTCTGTACGCACATGCCTTAATGTGTATGATAAAGCCCACTGATCATTTTGGCAACCACCCTCTGCACGGACTCAATCCTGTTTATATTCCTTTGAAGGTGTGGTCTCCAGAATTGCACACAATACTCTAAATTAGGTCTCACCAAAGACTTATATAGAGGCATTATCACCTCCTTCTTCCTGCTGGCCATTCCTTTCCCTATGCACCCAAGCATCCTTCTGGTTTTTGCTGTCACCTTTTCTACCTGTTTAGCCACCTTAGTCATTCCCGTCCCCTTTCTAATAAGAGCCAAAAACAGGTAAGAAGGTATATGTGCAGTCAACCTCAACAGTCTAGCTGAGCCCTACCATCTTGATCTGCCCCTCTGCCTCTCAAAATGTTATTCCATTATGTCCATGAAAATAAAGCCTTAGGATTTTCCAGGGGGATAGTCAAATAACTGTTGCTGTTATCCAGATATTTCACTTAGCCACTGCTATCTGTGGATATTCAGCTGCACTGTCCAGAAAATGCAGCCAAATGTCCTTACAGACTGCCTCAGCATTATCCAGATAGTGCCAGGGTAGTGCATTGGCAAATGGAAGGCTAGCTGGCTAGCAGTGATATTGAACTTGCTATTCAGATAGGTAGCAGGGAAATGTTAAGACAGCACAGAGGATGTTCTAAATTTATCTAGAAAGCTATCTGGATAGCAGGCTCAGTACTGCCCCTATCCGGACAGCACCAGCACTTTACAGATATTCAGTACCAGCTGCAGATACTGAGGATACTGTTGTTGAATATCCATCTTTTGTTTAGCCACTGTTTAACAACACCGATCACTGCAATGAATATTGACACATCATTTATTAGGATCACACCTCTCCAGTAGTTCAAGGAGAGTTAGAATAGGTATTTTCCTGTCCCCAGGGGGCTTGCATTCAAAAATTGCACCTCAGAAAATTGAGAGTTAAGTGACTAACCCAAGGATACAAGGAATAACAATAGGATTTGAACCCTCATCTTTTTTTTTTTATCAGGCCATTAAGTTGCTCCTTAATCCACACCTGGTCAAAAAAAGAAAAAATCCATTCAGGGTATTTGAAAATTGCGAGCTCCAAATCAACATACTTGATTAGCTGTTTCGGGGGGCACCTGCTGAAAGCGCATGCTACATGTTGACGTGGTTCTTGCTGACTTGTCCTCTTGTTACACAGGGCAATAAAAATTACGTTGTTTCCCTAAAATCAGTTTCATTTCAGGCTCAGGTGAATTACATTATAGCAGAACATATCTTAGGAGATCTGGGGAAGAAGAGCCTTTCTATGGAGTTAAAATTCATATTTGCCCTTGGTATCTACTGAATGAAGGGGACAAAAGCAGTAGAAAAGATGAATAAACCAATCCGATAGAACAAAATGGCGAAGAACAGATCAGTCTGGGTGAGAAATAGATTCTCCTAAGTTGGTTCGAATTGGATCCAGGGTGCATTAAGCTAATTGCAGCCAAATGATCATTTAAAGGAAACCTTTATTTGTGAGAAACTGCATTACTAGCAACCATTGATCATAATAGGAGCAGTAGACATTTTGCTGCTGAATCTGGAAACCATGACATTTTGGTAATCAGTTATGTCTAGGTGCCATTTGGTAACTGATTTCTTTACATTTAAGGTGAGATTTAATTTGCTTTCTTTCTCATATAGGATAATTTATCATCAGAAATATGTTGGGGCTCACAGTAGCTATCAGAGATTTTGTCACATGATTTTAGACATGGCCGAAATAGTAATTTAATGGTCAAGAAAAAGTTGTAATTTTTGAAACTGCCATCCTCTGAAGTAAAAGGTTTGCTGGATGTTTGATAGCTTTCTGAACTACTCTGGCTTATCGAAATGGCACGACATTTAGGCAAGTTTCTATGGAAATTATGTACGGTTCACGGAAACAACCTATGATGGAGCTTCCCTGCCAAGCCGTTTATTAATCCAGGAAAAGGATAGCACAGGCACATTTTTCTGATCTTGAAATTAACCCAGAAAATATGGGGGCTGTAATTTTGTATGCCTTTCATATTTTGTTTTTCTTTTAATATTATTTTAAAATATTGGAAACAAAGACGTATGGGTTCTGATAACTTTGACGAGATTTAAAAGTGTAGGAAAATGCATGGTAGGTATCTAAGGGGCATGTTTACTAAACTGCGCTAACATTTACTGTGCACTAAAGCATGCATTGTTACTGTGCAATCAGACAACCAGAGCAGTAAAAATCTCATGCTAACCACTTAGCTCATGGTCACTGGGTAGGTTAAGCACAGAGAGTGGATGTTGACTGCACATTGTGCTTAGTGTGGGTTATCATTAGCACACACTATTAGCCCCATTCTGGGAGGAGGACGTCCAGGCCGTCTGGACGTCCCCAATGAAGACAGGGCTATTAGGACCCTATTCTGATCCATGGGACTAACACGTTCCCATGGGAGCCAGAGTCGGGCCCAAGGATGACCCGGTATACCCCTCCACCTGTGGGGACGTCCTCCACGCAGGCGCCCCTGACATCCTCGGCTCCAAAAATCCCACCTCCTGACCTATAGCTGGCCTCCCATAGCTTGGATCGGGCGGTGGGGATCCCCCTGCACCCAACCCGAGTACCAGGAGTGGCTCACCTGCCCCAATCTGCCAACTTGTGCTGCTTATAGCACTTCTGAGGCGGTATAAGCAGCACGTCCCAGCAGACCCGGAAGAACCTACAGGTCTGTGACCTGAATTGGCCCTGTACGTGTTGCTGGGCAGTCTGCCTCTGCTCTTCCCCCTCCTGCCCCCAGCTGGGTCTCCCCGTCCTGAAGCACAGGACATATGGAGAGAGCCAGTGGGTGAATAGGGTCTAGGTGGATTGCAGGATTGCATGTCCCGCTGGGACGTGCAGCCCTGCAACTCACATTCATGAATGAGGGCCTATTTGTCAATGTTGCATTTAGCATGAATGCACTTACTGCCATCTTGATAGGTGGCATTAAGTGTACCCACATTAATTGTGACTGCCAGTTTAGCATGATGAGATGCTTCTCACCATGGTAACTGCATAGGGACATGCCGAGCATTTTTCCAATGGTTAGTACAGATCCACCCCAGCTCCATGCTAACTTTTGGCACTGAACATGTGCTAAGGTGCCGAACCTTAATGTGCTTTAGTAAACATGCCCCTTAAAGTGAGGGAAATAAAGGTTTAATATGAATCTCTCTTATGAACTTGAGGATGATAAAAAGAAGCCGACCGTTTTGAACTGGAAGGGATTATTTGATCTCTGGTAGTTTTGGCACTTTATAAGATCATCTTCGAATGGGAACGGGTCATTAGTCTGAATGGATGATTAGGAGACTCTTTTGCATCATGTCCTAATTTGCAACGTCTTACTAAAGACATAGATGCCTACCCTTTATTGCAGGCCAGCACCAACAGCTAGAGGGAGCATTTGGATAAGAATTGTTATTATGTTCTCTGTAATTACTGAGTTAAGCAGTGTCAGCCCTGGATGAGGCACCATCAGCAAACACCGGCAGCCCAGGGAAACTGATGATCTAAAACTGAATGGTACTATCTGCCTATATAAGATGATAACATTTACATTTCACTGTAAACTGTATAACAGCAAGTGCTCCCTTCATCATACATTACCATCTTGTGATTTAGTTTAAATGACACTTGGGGGATTATTTATTAGTTAACTTACACTAATTCCAATACTGCATGCTATGTACCACAAGGCCCATTTTATGCACTGCACCCTGTAGTACATAATCTGCTTTAATGGGCTTAGTACTTGCTACATGTTAGTAAATGAGCTCCCGATTTTAGTTTTGCCTTTTTCATATTGCTCTGTACTAGCAATGCTGATCCTGAACAGTAGAAGTGTGGGCAATAATCTTCTATTTCAATGGTGAAATATCACCTGGGATCAGATCTAAGATTTAAACAAAAAAAGTGCAAAAAGCTGCAGTTAATTTGAAAAAAGGACATCCATTGCCTGAGAATCTAATTCCTGGAAAGGAAAAAACAACAACACTGAACAACCTTTGGCAGGAAAAACTCCCATGACGAATGTTTTCTTTTTTACCATAGTCTTTAAGGGGGTAATTTTATGAAAGACTTTAAAGTCAAGCAAAAAGGGCTTTTATAAAATTGTGCAGCAATAGATGCACGCTGTAAAGATCACTCATATTTGTACGCTTTGTGCAGGTGTTCTCGAGGGCATAGTATTGGTGCAGTAGAAGCAGAATTGCAGTATGTGCATATGTATAGAATTCCAGTATGCATGTACCTGCATATTTTCTAAAACGAACCTGCATATTTTCTAAAATATGCAGGTACATGCATAAAATAAATATACAAATTTGATCCAGGAAACTACATAGTTCATATTGAGCTTGATTCCATAACATTCACGTCAGGCCCATGGACATGTCTAAATTAAAAATGGGCCCCGTTGGAACATAAATCCATATCTGTATGGGCCATGGGATATAATTGAAAAACATGTCCCTGCACCCACTGTATCCTAAAAAATGTGCATCTCCTAAGCTGCTTTTCAAAGACAGTAGTTTGCTGATACATGTTAGACATAAATACTAATGAGAAATGACAGCTGCTGCAACCTAGACCACATACCAGTCCCCCTCATGGCCTGAAAAGTGCTGCTAGGTAATCTCAGTGCACCCTAATATGGTGTAAGAGAAGGTAAATATGAACATATATGTCAGGACATACCATGCGTGACATGATATGTGGCATTTGGAAACGGACCCAGGGATTCTTGTCTTGGTCAGCTCTACAAACATGCTTTAAACTGCTAGGGATGGACCCATACCAAGTGCACACCACCCAAAACTAGCATTGCAGTTCCCCGAAGGGTGCATAATATTGCTGAGAATGAAATGTATGCCCTTTTCATGCCTCTGACCTGTATAAGTTCACTCATTCTGCTGCTCCGCACTATCGTTCCTCTCTTATCTCTCCCTACACCTCTCATGGTGAACTCAGCTATTCTGACAGATCGCTTCTATCTGTGCCCTTCTCTTCAAGTGCCAACTGCCAACTTCACTTCTTTCATCTTGCTGCTCCCTATGCCTGGCAAAAGCTACCCGGGTCTGTACATCTGGCTTCTTCTCTGGCCCTTTGCAAATCCAAGCTGACCACTCACTTCTTCGTTGCTGCTTTTGGATCTGATCCGCCTATTCTCCCTTGTGTTCCTTACCATTCATTCCTCCCTGGATGTATTCTGTCCACAGCTGCTGTGTTGTCTGTCTTGACTAGATTGCAAGCTCTGCTGAGCAGGGGCCATCTTTTACATATGTCTGTGCAGTGTTGCGTACATCTTGTAGCATTAAACAAATGATCAGTAGTAGTATAGTAGTAGTAGTAGTAGTAGGGCCTTCTGGCTATCGTATATGAGGCCCACCTATCTGGGAACTTGCATTTCTCACAGCAGCTACACTTATTCCATTGTGTTGTATGTTGGTCTGTACACATCCGCTAACTATGGGCAACCCTGCCTGCCTTCCCAGTCTGCTTTGTGGCACTGCTCATCTGGTAAGGCCTGTGTGGGCATGGGAGGGGAGATCCCTGTGCCATCTCACCAAGTAGCCAGACTCCAGATATATCATCACTCTCGAAGCTCTCATAGATCCTGAACTGGGTAGGGATGTAGGCCTTATGATACAATCTGGGGAATGTTGGCACAACATCAGTCTTGTCTCCCAATGCCTGGCATAGTGGATGTATGGCTGCCCTATCACACTGCCAACAATATATGATTTTATTAGAGTACCTATGAAAAATAATCCATAATGAATCTGCATAGGCTCTCTATCGTTAAATTTCAAAGCATATCCCTGTCAATAATAAGGGACCCTTAGAATAAGAGCATTCAGCAGTGAAAACAGCACTTGCATGCTCAGCAGCAACACCAGTGCTCTCAAAAATGCATCATGGGCATGCATTAGTGTCTTTTTCACTGTTGAAAGCCTTTATTTTGAGGTTTTCTATTATTGACAGGTACAGTATATGTTTTGACTTTAACTATAGAGAACCTTCTCTGATTTTGTCTGCCTGATCACATTGGCACCTGGTGATGCTGCAGTCATCCATATGGTCCAGGTACTGGCCAGGCTTTCATGTCCCCCCTGAATTACAGATCCTCCCATGCACCCTTAAAACCACACACACACACACACTCTCACTTTCAGTTCCAAAAACATAATTTTGCGAAAAGATGCCCTGAATCTATACTAAATAATAGTATGGGGTACTAGGACTAAAAATATGATCTCCGTTTCTCACCCAAACAAGAATCCTTTTCCTACTCACACCCATACTATTCCTACATCGGCCGTTTCATTTTGCAGGACATGGGTCTTGTTAGGATCCCCTAGATTGGCTCCTTTAACACAAACAGCACATTTTAGCATAGCCATTATATATATTTTATTTCATGGCTGTTGTTGCCATATGGCAACCTTCAAATTTTCCCCAAACGTTTTCACCGGATTCTATTTTCCAAAAAATATGCACACTGTGTGCGAAATGTGATGTGTATCTGTGCTGGACATCTGACCCCCCTCCCCCCCCCCCTGTTATTTAAACTATCACACCCAGCAGTAAATGAAATTGATGCCAAGATTGTTTTTAATTTTCAGCCATTCAGGATCATAGTTGCCATATGGCAACAGTAAATATTGTTTCTTAAAAATAATCTTTTTTCAAAAAAACTTTATATTCTGCATCATTTAACTCAAATCTTAATTAAAAAAACAGAAAAAAAATTCAGTTACAAAACAATTATGTGGATGCGAAAGGGTTATTACTCTTAATATTTCTTTAAGGGTGTTTATTAATGTTTCAGTACCTTACAACATTCCCTCACCTCTGCTCTCTGTCCTGTAAGACTGCATATTGTGTTTTTCCATACTACTATGACACCAGTTTAGCACATACTTGTCACAACCATTCTTCAATATGAGATGCATTGCAGAAAAGAGCAACATTTTTTCCAAGTCCTGGCCTTATTTCATGTTTCAGCAGAAATAACGTGGACGTCTGAGGGAAATACTTAAAACATGCACGGGTCTTTCCTGAATATGCTTTATACATCTTTGTAGCTGACCATGTCCCCATTACGCCCCTCCTGAACATGTTAAGAGATCCCCATGCTAGTGCCATGTACGTGCATGATAACAGTGTTTCAGAATGTGGTTCGGGACATTTTCAGCAAATAAACATCCTTGCTACACGTACAAACCCCTTATTTGTGTTCTGGAATGACCCCAATTGTCTCAACAGTCAGCTTCAGGAGTGATGTGTGCATGGACAGCTTGAACAGATACTGTATCCTTAATTCTATTACTTTCATTATTTATATATCATTCTCATATACTGCTTCTCTGTATTTACATAAATTGCCCAAAGTGGTTTACGATAAAATGGTTTACAGTAATGGATATTTCAACTCATTAAACAAAACAAAAACAAATAATAAGATTAAAACATCTAATATAAAAATAAACATAAAATAAATGTAAAAAACATCTACCTAACAAGTAATTTATAGTATCTCCATGAATATTAGACCACCAGACCTACATTCAACTGACACAGAAATTTTCTGTCATGCCTCTAATATCCTACAGCAAACAAGCAAATGTTAACTTATTTCCCTAAAAATAAGATAATTAGGGGCATGTTTACTAAACATTCCTAACGTGCGGGGCCGCGCAAGTGTGCCTGTGCCATATAAGGAGTGGGCGGTTCAGGCAGAAAATAGAAAAAAAACGGTAGTAAGCCACCGGACGTGTGTGCGTCGCGCTAATGTGCGGGGGTCGACATTAGCGCGTGGAAAGGCAAAGTGGCGCGCTGCTGAGTATACAAAACAACAGAGCCGTGGTACAACGGTGAAGACACTGACCAATGGTGCAGGGGCCATGGGTTCAATCCCCCAGTGTGCGCAACGACAAAGGTCAGCTGAGGCAGTAACTGTAATGATTAACATTGTTTTAGGAGGCAAATTAATTTGGAACGGCATAAGGCGGCGCACAGTTATTTTTGGGCAGCAGAAGGCGGCGCACTGGTCCCCTTGGGCGGCAGAAGGCGGCGCGCTGATGCACAAGCACAGGAACAGAGCCACAGCACAATGGTTAAAACACTGACCAATGGTGCAGGGATCAGGGGTTCAACTCCTCACAATGCCCAGTGAAAAATGCCTGCTGAGGCAGTATGTATTATGTTGTGGAGTGCTGTAGGAGGCTGTATAATTTTATTTTGTCATCACTACTAGCAAACGCACTCTCCCAGCATGTTAACATACGGCGGCCCATAAGGCACATGTTACAGTGCACTGTTCGCCAAGGCACCCTTGAATGACCCCTATAGGGCAGCATGTATGTTGCGACACAGGATAATGTATAGTGCACCCTATAGGGATGGCAACCATAAGGTGGCCTACAGGGCGCCCTATGAAGCACCCTCAGAGGCACCTAATGGGTATAGTAAGCTGAGGGTGGTCTTGCCGGCATAGACATATGTACAGTAAATAAAAATAAAGCTGTGGACAGCCCTACCAAAGGGCCCCACTGTGGGTTTGAACCCATGACCTCTGACTGCACAGGCAGTGATGTAACCATTGCGCTACAGCTCCATAGCTGTAAGCAGGCCCCTGGCTGGCTGCAGATAGCCTACACGTCACCTCACAGACAGTCTGCTGGTGTCAACAGGATAGGGTTAGGCCACCCGTACCCATGATGCACTGCACATGCAAATTAGCTGTCCGCAGATGGACACACGATGGGGAATGCACCCCCACAGCACCTCGGCCCTGTTGGGGGAAGTGACCGGGTGCACCCACACAGCACCTTGGCCTAGTAGGGGGCACTGACCGGGTGTTTTACTGGCACAGAGTAGCCACACACCGTTACATCGTGCGGGTACTGTGCTCACCCTGAGTGTGCAATGAGGTGGCCAGGACCAGGTCAACAACACCTGCCATGGCTGATGGAGGCCAAGCGGGCGTTCCAAAGCAGTGTTAATGTGTAAGATAGCTAGTTTCTGCACAAACACCATGGATATCCCTGTCTGCCGCCATCAGGCACCCCCCCCCCCATGGCAAACATGGTCCCCATCAAGGGATCCACACTCTACCTCCCTGCAAAGGTGGCAGTAGAGGGCAACATCAACCCCAGTCCTGCTGAGGAACACACCCCCCCCCCCCCCCAGGCAGGCAGCTCCATACACAGCCATAACACAATAGCAGACAGACAGACAGACATAAGCCCAGGGTATGGTAAGCTGCACTCCACCACCAGATATTCCCCTGCAGCAAGCCAACAGCCACTGCACCCTGCAAGCCATTATAGCAAGACATTTACCAGCTACAAACAGTCTGCTGGTTAGTCCATAGTGCATGTTCCCAATGGAGATGCATGCACCCAGAACTGGGCTGTCTGCATACACAGCAAGCAGATAGATCAGTGACTGGGCCCCAAAGAGAAACCCATATCTATCACATGAGAGAACTACTATACAGCACTATGGGGGGGCCTAGCCATGCTGTGGTCACTGCACAGTCAGGGTGAGCGTGATCCCCCAGAAGGACATGCTTTGGCCACCCTGTCTGTGTAGGTGGTGGCCGGACACTACAATATCCCAGCCAATGTCCCTGCCAGGGCCCTATGCCCAGTGCAGATGCATCCTGGCCACGCCACCCTGCCCTGGCTATACCCATGGTACCTTGCACCTCATTATGCACATTGACTGGCCAATACTGGCAACAGTGCTGGCAGTGCAGGCTGTTGAAGGGGCTTGCAGCCAACACCCACTGTATAGACAGACACACACTTCCACACTTCTGCCATCATGGTGCTACGATTGAGGGGGTAAGTAGCCTTGCCCACCAAACCGGTCCTGAGCACGGCAAGGCATGGATATTGTACGCATTACAGCTGGTGGTCACTCCCCAGGGTGGTAAGCACCGTCAGAGGCCAGGCCTGGAGCATGCCCTGCAAACACCTAACAGATTGTTTGGATGGGGTCAACTAGCAGTATGTACGTAACGTATGGATAACTGCCTGCCTGTGCTCCTAGCAAACGTCTCCGAGCTGTGTACCGTATACCTCAGGTGTAAGGTGACATTGGTAAGTTATGCAAGTGCTCGTTTTGGGTGCTGCATGCACGGTCCAATGTTCTGCCTTTCCAGGAGACATTGGCCAATGGGGCCTGTGGGTGTGGGTGTGTCTGCCCTTGATGGCTGCTGCTTTACGGCACAGATTCCCAACTCCAGTCCAGGTTTGCATCACACTGTTCGGGTTTTCCTGCTATCCCTCATGAATATGCATGGGCTACATCTACATGCCATGGGGGTGGTGCATAGATATACAGCACAGGCATTTGTATGAGTGTCAGCATGGAACCTGACTGGTGTGTGGCCCACCAGGACTGCATTTGGGTGATTCTGCTCTAGGTACTGCCCCTGTTCATGGTGTCTGTGCTCAGTGGGGTAAAAGATAGATGTCTTACCATTGCATATGTCCCCGCCATGAAAGGTGTGTCCTTACTATCACTGTTTAGTTGTGGGAAAAATATGTGGGCAGGATTGGCAGTAGCCCCAGCTGGGCTTTGAACCTGTGACCTTCTGTTTTTGTATGCACTGTCTGTGTGCACTGCACCACTGTGTAGCCACAGATTGGTTGGATTCCCTGGACTGTCCATGACTGTGGATCCGGCAGGACCTGTCTGTTGCAGTGGACTGTGCCAGCCTGCACATGGCTAGGCCTCTGTCTTCTGTGGTTAGCAGCCACTGCCCCCTGCACCACATGTACTTGTCCGCCAACATGCTGGCATGAACTTCTCTCAGAAAAAGCAGTTGACCTGATTGCAATGTGGCAGTATGGGACTGCATTTGGGGGACTTGGCTGTAGGTAATGCCCATTGTTGTGGTGTGTGTGCGGTGTTGGGTAAAATATGGGTGTTTTCCCCATGCATACAGGGGTGTCTGCGCTATCTTTATTTAGTGGTGGGTAAAATATAGGGACTGGGCTGGCAGGTGCCCCAGCTGGGTTTTGAACCTCTGCCCTCTGCTCCTAGAGGTAATGACTCTGTCCACTGTACCACACTTTGGCCACAGAGACAGTACAGCCCCTGGAGGCAGTAAGCCTGGCAGGATGGATTCACAAACCCTGCTCTACGCAATTCTACTGTGGGCATATGCACCCTGTCTGGTGACAAACGTGCACATAAACCCCGGAAATGACCACGGGAAATGTGGGACAAAATATCACCACGCTGGGCAACAGTGATATTAATGGGCAACCATAGCAAACACTCCCAGGAAAGCTCCAAAACGTGGAAATGTTTTTTGGAAGAGTCTCCTCTCAGTAGACCCTTCCAAAATTCATTTCTTTTTTCTGGAGCTTTTCTGGGTGTGATTTCTGTATTTGCCCATCACTATAACTGTTCCCCAGCTGAATTACTATTTTTAATAGTTCTGTTGTGGTCATTTTCTATTTTTATTTTCACTTTTGGGCTGTGCACATATATCACACCGCTCACGTTTTGCTGGTTTCCCCGGTTTTCCTGTACATTGCTGACGGAAATGGTTTCTCTTCCCTTTAAATGCTTTCTACCGCGAGTGTTTCACTCGCGGTAGTTTTTACATGCAAATTCGGGCCCGATACTGTGCGGGGAGCCTCTCCCCTCCCACTCTCCACCCATTGACCCCGTCCCTCCGCCCCTCCGGAGCCTTCCTCCGCCCTCCTTTCGCCGTTCCACGCCTCTATCGGACATTTGCGGGCCCGCACTTGTACGGGGCCCGTTAGTGAGCCGCGTACCTGTGCGGGGGTGACACGCACGTGTGCGGGGCGTTTAAACGCATTTCTGCGCGTTTCAGTGCCACGTTGCCGTGCGCTATTTTGCGGCGCGCTATTTTGCGGATTTTAGTAAACATGCCCCTTAATTTGATCTAATATCATCAGAGGGAGGGGATCCAAAACTGCAAACCTTCTGGCCTTCACATTTACCTTCCTCATGTATTTTGATCTCAGTTTTTGTCGTAGAGGATACCATTTCAATCTCTTCTTTAAATATGATGATCCCCTGCACTGCGGTAAAGCAGCAAGTGTGCCATTAGCGCGTGCTAAAGGCGCACCTGCGCCCTTAATGCATGCAAAAAAGACACTTCAGCGCGCGCTATTGGTACCATCAGCGTAGCGTCCTGTTGGCATAGAGAAGGCGTTCAAGGGGCGGAGAGTGGGGGGTTAATGGGCGGGGAGTGGCGGGAACAAGGCGTCTTCCTTAACACAGGCACCTTAACAGCAGGAACCCTAACGCAAATCAAAACCTTGTGGAAAGGGTGTTTTATGAGAAGAGAGAGCCAATTTAATGTCTTCAATGTGATGCACAGACAGGGGAGACCAAGACAGTGATAGTAGTGCTTCATTAGCAAGTATGAAAGGACACTATGTTGATGGTGCAAATGGGAGCAAAGGAGGTGGCACATGGGTCATGCAATGGGGGCTGCTGATGCACAGGGGGGACCAGGCAGCTGCCTAGATGACACATAGGAATAGAAGACTACAAAATATGCCAAACTGTGTCAGACCAAGGTCCATCATGCCCAGTATCCCGTATCCAAAAGTGGCCAGTCTAGGTCACAAGTACCTAGAGGTTTCCCCAAAAGATACACAGGATCCCAAATAACTGTAATGGGGCAAGCAGTGCATAGCCTGGGTCCTCTTTAGCAATTGTTTATGGACCGTTACCCAGGAACCCGTCTAAACATTTTTAAACCCAGCTACACTAACAGCTTCTACCACATCCTCCTGTAATGGATTACAGGGTTTGTTTACGCGTTGACTGAAAAAAAATAATTTCACTGAGAAGATCCAAATGGGTTATATTGTAGCCGCATTGCAGGTCCCCTAGTCTGTTCACAGTCTGATGGCATTAAAAAGCAACCTATGTTTACCTGTTCCATTCTGGTCAAATATCTATAGACCTCTATCATATCACACCTCAGCAGTCTCTTCCCCAGGTTGATGAGCCCCAACCTTTTTAGCCTCTCCACAAAGGGATATTCTGTCATCTGCAGTATCATCTGTGATGTCTGTCATGATCCCACAGTGACAGTGGCAGCACACAGTCCTGCTACTGCTGCAGAAAAGTGATATGCCATATGGGATGGTCTAAGGGTCCTGGCACCCCAGGCAGAGATCTAGGCATCCCTCCCCCCCCCTGCTGCCGCCAAATCCAGCTGTGGGGGAAGAGGACAATAGTGCCAGAAGCTGTAGCCCCCCAGTCAGCTGCAATATGCATGCACCCAGGGAACTACATCCTGTCATCCTACCTCTGAGATGTATCATTAGCAGGTGGTAATGGGATCCCTCTAGAGGCAGATGGTTGGGGAGGGGGTTGTGTGGCCATCCATGTATGCCTCTATCCCTTCCATCCAGATCGTGTACCTGAGGCACCTGCCAACCCACATGTTGGATGGGCTGGGACTGCACACCACCACCATGGACAGCACATGGGCATGTCAGAATGGTGTGGGGGTGTTGGTGGAGGGGGCAGTGACACCCGCCTGCAGCAGACCAAAGCCATGCAACATGTGCCAATGTCTGTCTGATGTGAAGTATGTCAGCCCCAAGGAGTGTTGTAATCATATGGCAGCATTGTGTCTCAATACACACAGTTACTGTATATGAGTGGAGGGTCACAGGTTTGGGTCCCAGCTGTGGATTATGCATTGCATGTCTCTGTGACTGAACTTTAGCCCACAGTGCAGGTACAGCACCAACATGTGCAATCCCCAATGAATTGGCCAGCAAGGGTACAAACACCCATCAGCCACACAGACAGGTTCCATTATCCACAGCTGCATGTAGAGTCAGGCTGATATTACTGACCCATTGAGCAGGTGTTAACATCAGAGCACGCAACTAGCTCCTGCACAAGGAGCGCAGATTAACAATTCTCAAGCTGATATCAGAACAAAATGGTAGGTAGGAGTGCCAACCATCCCCAGTTTTTCACAGCGTGTCAATATGAGAGTTTGTGTGTGTGTGTGTGTGTGTGTGTGTGTGTGTATCAATTTAGTCGTGGCTTTCTATACCTCACTGAGCCTCTCATGCCTAAGCTGATTCCTGTGTTAGTCTGCAAATGATGAGGAGAATGATGAGGAGCAAAGTACTGTGGGTATGGCCTGAAACAGGGAAGATTGGCCAAGATGGGTCTTCATTGGAAGTAGAGTGAATGGCTGAGACATCGTAATGCCCATCTGCCACATGCATGTCCTGGGTGGCCACAGCATGTCCTGCTGGTAGGGTACTGCCACCCTGACTGAGCAGTGACCATGGCACGGGTATGAATCCACATAGTGCTATATAGCATCTGGTTCCAGTAATGTGGGTGCACTTCCTGTCCTTGGGGTTTCATCGCTGAACCAAATGCTGGGTGTACATGATTGTTCTGTGCACATGCGATGTGTGCTGACTAGCAGACTGTCTGCAGTTGATTGTGTATGTCTTGAAAACCCACTGGTTAGCAGCAGGTGCAGTCTGATGGTGCTTGCTGTTGGTGAATGTTAGACCTAGGTGGTTGAGACTGGAGATGCTCCAGGCCTATTCCTACCTGAGGAAAGACTTGTTTGGAATACAGCCAAGCTTATACCCAGACTTTATTGTAGATGTTTGTTTGGGTACCACAGTTACTTTCAATATGCCTTATTCAGATTTGCCTTATAAGGGTTAGAAGTAGAACACAATGGGGGTCATTCTGAATCGTGTTTAGTGGGTCTGGATGCCCGATCTGGATGCCCAGACCCGTTAAATGCTCGTGACTGTATTCCTACTCCAAAGCTCCCCGCATGTATAGAGGAGATATGCATGGAGCTCTGGACGGGGACGGGCCAAGGGAGGAGTAAGGGTGGGCAGTTTGCAGGGCCATGTCCCCAGACATACAGGGCCGATTCCAAGGTTGGCCCTGTATGTCCAGGGTTATCCATTTAAATGGGGGACTTATTCCACCTCGGAGATGGAATAAGTCCCCACGGACTTCAAGGAATGCCAGAGCCAGGGGGTTCCCCATAGCCCAACCCTGGCCATGGAAGGCCCGATCGGGGGTCAGGCTGCGGGGAACAAAGGATCCGCTGTTGCCACGGGGGATCACAGGTCTATGCAGGAGCCAGGCTGGGGTAGCCAGGCAATGGAGTGGATGCCTGGGGTGCCTGAATTGGGGCACATCCCAGATGTCCAATTCCAATGCCCCTATTCTGCTCTCATGGGCACATCTAGCCCCCATGGGAGAAGAATTGGGTACACATCCGGGCCGTCCAGATTTCTGGAAGTCCAGATGGCCTGAACATGCACCTTCTGAATGGGCCTCAATGACATTTTTGCCCTTGTTGAAATCCTATCCCTATTATAATAGATTTTAGGGGAGTTAATTTTGAAGCCCTATTCATGTTTTTGGACATCTGAAAATGGGTATGCAGAAGCCCAGTTCACAAGGGCATTTCTAGAGCCATTTAGATGTTTAGTATATGGAGGCCCCTAGCATGAGGATGTCAAAGTAGCACAGGGGTATGCAAGACAGAGTGGCCTGGATGAAGCAATGAAGATGCACACCACGGTGCCATTACAAAACAGCACAAACAGTTCTGGCCCTGGTGTTGAGGCGTCCATAACTATACCTGCTCCTGATCATGAATAAGGACCAATAATGTGCTCATTTCATGGTGGCATTGCTAATAAGAGGAAGAGTACAAGGCACTGTCATCGCCACTGTCAATATTTCCTGGGCAAAGAAAACTGCATGTAAATACAAACCCCAAGCAGATTACTAACCCAACACAGCACATCTGAATATCTGAAATGTCACTGAAAATGGATGTTCCCCTTCTGGAAAATGCTGGCCAGGATGTCCACTTCTATACCTACCCTACCTTGTGATTTGAAAAACAGCTTGTCCTGTTAACAGGCAGCCATTTTATGTACAAATCCGTTTAACTTGTGGCAGCATTATATCCCCAAAATAGCCAATCTAATATGGGAATCTTTAACATGTAGTATAGATAAGGTCAGGGGAGCAGTGTGAAAATTAAAAGTTCAAGGGCAGTGGAAAAAAGAAATAAAAATTTATGGCATTTTCATACAGTCTACTTTACACATAATCCACTTAATACACTGTCCTAGGTACTTGTTCCCTGATGTCCATACGTTAACAGGACCATACTGAAAGAAATTCTTTATAACTGGATATGCATGGTACAGCACTTAAGTAATATGTGGCACAGGTGATAGGGATCGGGCTTTCCTAGCCAGGAAGTCACTGGTTTTACGACTGACTCTGGCAATCTACTGCATGATGAAACAGTTTTGAATGCTCTGAAAACCAAAAGAAATGTTTTACATTTCAGTTTTGAAGCCTGCATCTACATATATTGTTTAGGAATCATGTTATTTTGTGTTTTTCAACTATCCTGAAAAAAAGACAAGTTTCAGGGCTAGATGTTTTCATGGAAGGGGTCTGAATGGCTTGAAAGTCGCTAGGGAAACTGAGCTGATATATATATCACTGCTGGGAGAACCAGTAAAGGATGTTTTGCGAGCAGACAAGAGGTTCCCAGAAATTCTATACCTATTTAGTCATGCTATCAGACTGAGAAAACTCCATGATACTAGATGTGATGTGCGGTATTAAATATGCATCATTATCAAATTGGATGACCTCAGAACTGAATCTATTGTGAGTGCTTGTTCGCGGTTTTGTTTTTTTTTTGTTCACCTTTTTTCAAATGTAACTAAAGGTGAATTACAATTCAGGTACTGCAGCTATTTCCCCTGCCTAAGGAGCTTACAAATTAAACAATACCTAAGCCTATGGAGAGTGAGATGACTTGCCCTAGGTCACTGAGAAAAGCTAGGGTTGAATCCTGGCTTCACTGAGTTCAAGCCTATTGCTTTAACCATTAAGCTACTCCTCCATTCCTTGTGCTTGAGGACGGCTGGCATTTAAGTTACTGAAACCCTGTGGTGAAGTGAACCTGCACATTTTGTTATTATCTCTCAGCCTGATATTAAGCCAGGGTAACCAGTGTATGAAGTTAACTGCTAGCACTGGTGCGTAAGTTTAGATGCATATTCAGTGGTACTATTTAACTAGTACCGCTGAATATACATGGAAGCAATAGCCACACCAATAACTATTTAGGCCTGCTTCTCAGCACTATTGCTACTTATCATTTGTATAGCACTACAGGGTATATGAACTGCTGTACCTCTGTAAAGGCTTTCACATCATTTGAAGCATCAGTCTTACTATACCAAGGTCTTGTATGCCAATTATCTCAGACCAATCTTCAAGTTCATTCAAGAAGTTGCATAAATAAAAAAACACCTCAATTGCACATGATATAGTATTTATTGGTTTGATTACTCTAACAGGGTTTTCCCAGAGATAGGGAAGAGAATTAATTGAGGTAGATGTTATTACACTTTATATTATTACAGCAAAGATGTTAAACACTGTTACAAGTGCAAAGCTATTTTTTTAAGGGTAAAGAACTCCCCTGAAAACTTCAATTAGCTAAAAATTTAATCTTGCCAAGAAACTTCTAGTTAGGTTTCCTTTCCTAAAATATAATAGTAGTTGTTACTGAACACTCTTGGCAAAACGTAGAACTTCACATTTTACTTAGGAGTATATTTACTAAGGACCATTAAGGATGCATCATTTGCGAGTGTAAAGCAGCATTGTTAAGTGTCCCAAAGTCCATTAAAGGCTGGGGTGGGGAGTAAGTATTCCGGCAGTAAGGGCGCTAGCGGCCGGTTATTGGATGGCAACAGGGCATCAGATGGCAAGGATGTGAAGCGTGCACCATCACACCTGATAAGGCTGGTTGCCTTAGCAGAAGATAAAGGAGCCTATCTGCCAGCCACATTTGAGTTGTTACTGGATGGGAGCAAAGGTAATAACTAATGGACATGTCACATCCATATGTCCCGCGGCCCGGACACTCCACCTCCCTTTCTTCACTCCTGCCCAATCGGGGCAGTGGGAGTCTCTCTGCAGCTCCTGCCCAATCGGGGCAGTGGGAGCCCGATCAGGCAGCAGATAAAAGCGGCGTCCCTTCCTGCAGGAATGCCACAGCCCGGACACTCCATCTCCATTTCTTCACTCCTGCCCAATCGGGGCAGTGGGAGTCTTTCTGCAGCTCCTGCCCAATCGGGGCAGTGGGAGCCCGATCAGGCAGCAGATAAAAGCGGTGTCCCTGCCTGCAGGAACGCCGCGGCCCGGACACTCCACCTCCCTTTCTTCACTCCTGCCCAATCGGGGCAGTGGGAGTCTCTCTGCAGCTCCTGCCCAATCGGGGCAGTGGGAGCCCGATCAGGCAGCAGATAAAAGCGGCTTCCCTGCAGGGTGCACCCACGCCTGGCGGGCCCGCGCCGGAGGGCCTCGCCAGAGGGCCCTTTGGCGCAGCCCTTAGGCGCGGCACAAAGCCGAGCAGAGGGAAACAGCATCGCAGATAGCTTCACAGCAGAACACAAGGGGCAGACCGAGGAGAAGACGTCTGAAACCGCAAGTAGACCTCACACAGAACATCACAGCAAACCACCATGATCACAACATTGTTTCTACCATTCAGCCTCCTCCTCACACACTTCCTACCACCAAACCCTCACCTCCACTACCTACACCATAACCCTCCATGGCACCCACCCACCACCTGGCCATACATAGTACCACAATGCAATCACTCTGCCACACACAGCACATCAACAACAAGTAGAAAAAACACACACAAATCACACCCTCACACACTACAATCAACGGATGCACACAATACAACAGAGCACGCAACCATAGAGCTCATAAACGCAAGATCCATATGCAACAAGATACACACAATAGCAGACCACATAGAAGACCACCAACCAGACATACTCTGCATTACAGAAACTTGGCTCAATCCCACCGACAATGTTCTACTCAATCAATTGGTACCAAACACCTACACAGCATACAGCTGCCCACGCACCCACAAACGCGGAGGAGGGGTACTGATAATTGCAAAGAAGAACCTAAAGTTCAAGACGCAGAGCTCCACTGACACACCACAAAGCAACACACTCAGCATCGCGAACAAACACATGGCACTCTGCCTATCCTACAGAGCACCCCGAGCCCCACCTGATGAACTAGCATCTACACTCGAAACAGTATGTGCCATCACCGCAACTAACAAACCCACGCTACTGCTAGGTGACTTCAACCTCAAGTCCACCAACAACAAAGATGCAGATGCCTTCCTCCAAGCAATGACCTCACGTCAATTCACCCAAATCATCAACGCCCAACACACAGACACGGCTCTACACCAGACCTCATCTTCGCAACCAGCTCCCTAACTTCAAGAGGTCTAATTTCAACACCATCCATCACCCCAGTCCCTTGGTCAGACCACTACATAATCAAGATAAAACTGCAACTACAAAAAGACAATCTCAACGAACAAACCAACAACTCACCCACACAAAGGCGATTCAAGAACTTCGACAGAGACGCCTTCCTACTAGACACAATAAAACAACTGACTACAGAAACAGACAACCTGGAGACTCAAATAGCCAACTGGAACAACACACTATCCAACGCCGCCACAGCTACAGCTACCGGACCAAAGAAACACTGTCACAACAAGAGACAACACAAGCCCTGGTACTCCACAACCATACGACAGGAAAAAAGAGAACTCAGAAAGATTGAACGGAGATGGAGAAAATCCAAGACACCTGACAACCAGCAGATATACCTAACAAACCAAAAACAATACAATGAACACATCAACCAATCCAAGAAAGAATACCATACAAACATGATAAACACCTCCATAAACAAACCCAGAGAGCTATTCGAAATAGTGAAAATCCTCACAAAGGAACAGAAGACAGAGGAGGAAGTACAAATAGACCCGCAAAAATTTGCTGATCACATCAAGGAAAAATTTCACTCCACAGAACCAACTACACCCAGCTCTTCAACCCAGCCTGACTCACACCCTAAGACATGGGACACATTCTGCCCTCCCTCAACAGAACAGCTCTCCCACATCATCTCAGCAATCAGAACAAGCACAGCTCCTACGGACCCTTGCCCAGTATCCTGGATCAAAGCCACCAAATCAAGCCTCATCCACTTCATACACAACATGGTGCTCAACTCACTCACCCAAGGACTCATGCCAGCTCAACTAAAACAAGCTACAGTATGACCAATACCAAAGAAAACAACTCTCGACAAGAGCAACCCAGCCGCATACCGACCCATATCCAGCATACCCTTTCTAGCAAAAATCATAGAAAAATCAGTGCAACAACAACTACAGGAACACATTGACAACCATGCTCCTCTAGATGACAACCAACACGGCTTCCGCCCCCAACACGGAGTCGAAACACTGCTGATTTACCTCTTAGATAACATCCTCAGAGTCATAGACAACACCAAAAAAGGTATCCTAATGATCTTCGTAGACATCTCTTCCGCCTTCGACACAGTTGACCACCTAACTCTCCTGGAAAGACTAAAGAAAATTGGACTTCATGGTACCACATTAAAATGGTTCCAATCCTACCTCACCGACAGGCAGATACAAGTCAAGGTAGGCCACAACACCTCTCAACCCATAAAAGTCCTCCAAGGAGTGCCTCAAGGGTCCGCCCTCTTGGCACTTATGTTTAACATATACATCCAACCAATATGCGACATCCTGAAAGCGAACAACATTCAATACACCATCTATGCAGACGATATTATGATATACACACCTATCTCAACTGACAACCTAGACTACAATAAAATAACCAACTGCCTAACACAAATGACAAGCTGGTGTAAGGACAACAACCTCTCAATCAACTACAGCAAGACTGAGGCACTAATAATCACTCGCAACCCAGACTTCATCCACCCACCAGACATCAGAGTAGCAGACACAACCATACCAATGAAATCAGAAGTAAAATACCTTGGAGTAACCCTGGACAACGAACTGAATCTCAAGACACACGTAAACAAAACAATCAAGAACGCATACCACAGAATGAGAATCATCAGAAGACTTAAACCCCTCCTCGCCACAGAACACTTCCGTACCGTATGCCAAGCACTCATCACTCCATTACTGGACTTCTGCAACCCCATCTACCTTGGCCTACCAAAACAAACCCTCAAATCTCTTCAACTAGCCCAAAACACTGCAGCCCGCATTATATCTGGCTCAACAAGACATGAACACATTACCCCGGTTCTCAAAGACCTTCACTGGCTCCCAATCAGCTCATGCATCAAATACAAAACAATAATAAACATATTCAAAATCAAACACCACATTTCAGCCAACAGCCTGCACACCCTCATTCATCCAGACACCAGCACTCGCCCAAGAAGAAAAGGAACCTCCAACAGAGTCAACACCCCGAGAGACTTCAGAAAAACATGAAAGGATACCACAGAGAGAGCTCTCTCCCTGGCTGCCCCAACAATTTGGAACTCCCTCCCAGACGAACTGAGATCGACAACGGACCTCAAAGACTTCCGCAAACAACTGAAGACAATACTGTTCATAGAACACTATGGACATGTCAATCAACAAGAACCACGTACCCACACCTTACAACATTGACGAGAAATTGTATAACGACACAGGATTTATCTTAAGCCCTAATTGTATAGTACCTTGTATAATAGCCCATGCTGTACCTTAGCGCACACTGTACATAGTTCAACCAAATCTAATACACTTCCCCCCACACGCAAATTATAACACTTCTTTCACTGCATGAATTACACCTCCACTACTTTTGATTGTATTGTTGTGACACCGCCTTGATTTTAGGATAAGACGGTATAGAAATACTGTTAAATAAATAAATAAATGTCCCTTATGTGTTAGGCAGTGAATATGAGAATAATGTGGGAGACAGTTTGACTGTATCAATGAGAGGTGCTCAAGTAACCTGCTGTGATGTCAGTGGTTGGCATAGGATTTAAGTGTGCCCTGAAGGTGCCAGCATGGCCACGATGTGGGCATCAAAGGAATGATTGGCAGGAGTGGTGACATGCAAATCAGCCACAGGAGAGGTGTGACTGATATATCCTACTGAGTAAAATTTTACCATGTGGGTCATGGTGTAGCAGCTGGCAGGAAAATACCTGAGTGAACATGATGGATATATGCTGATAGATGGGCTGAAGGATAGATGGGGGTAGATGAGAGCGTCATATTTTATTTTATTTTTTATTTTGAAACAATTTCTATACCGCAATTTCCAAGGATCAATTGTGGTTTACAATTAACACATATCTCATCTGTAGTTCAGCGCTGCTTTCTCACCCTAAGACAACTCCGATCCGTACGCCCTTTCCTCTCTTTCTCCGCTATGTCCACCCTCCTCATCTCCCTAGTTGTCTCCCGCCTCGATTATTGTAACGTCTCCTTAGCTGGTCTCCCCCAATCCCAACTTCAGCATCTGCAATGAGTCCACAATACTGCTGCCCGTATCCTCACTTGCTCTTCCCGTTTCGACCATATCACCCCTCTTCTCATTCGCCTGCACTGGCTTCCAATTCCCTTCCGTATTCAGTACAAATTTCTTCTTTTTTGTTCACAGGTCTATTCATACTGGCACTCCCCTTTACCTTGCCAACCTGATCCACCTCCACACTCCCTACCGTTCCCTCCGCACCATCCACATGAACCGCATAACCTTACCCTCCCCATCCCAGGCCCACCTAGAAACCACCCGTTCCTCTGCCTTTTACTTCCTTGGTCCCCGCCTATGGAACTCGCTCCCCACAGCCCTCCTCTTGGAACTCTCATTTAAAACATTTAAGGCAAATCTAAAAACCCATCTTTTCTGTCTAGCTTTTGGCCTCTCCCCCCCCACACCCCTTTTCACCACCCCCATGATGTTGTTTTCCCTTGTTTCTGTTACTATAATCTAGCCTCGACCTTTTACTCTTCTCTCTTCTTTCCTATTACACTATGGCATTCCTTTCCTAATTTTCTAAGCAGCCTTTTGTATTTTGTAAACCGCTCAGACACTATTGTGATGGGCAGTCTATTAAGTTCCCAATAAACATAAACATAAACAAACAACATTTTGAAGAGTGCATGAACAGTTGCATTCCCCAAGTAGTACGTGGGAAAAATAAATGCTGTCTATTACCATCTATTTGGGTGTCATAGCTGTCTCAGCTGTTCTAACCACCATAAAATCTCCCTGACACATATGCATACAACAACTGGCCAAGTAGGCTATGATCCAAGGATAGAACAGCTCCACATCTGTAGAAGCTCCATGCAAACACAAAGTGCTCTTGTACGGATACTGTAAGGTCTACTCTACACTCATACTGTCTAGTGGAACAAGGTCACTCGCATGATGTTATACATCTGGCATCCATTCATATCTCTGAACTGATATGTCTCCCACGTTGGCCATATGGAGCAAGTAAGGACCTGTAATGATCTGTGCAGGTGGCCATCCCAAGAGTATGCCGTGCCTGCATGTACTGCATATATGTGATGGAGCAAAAGATGTTCATTCACAGTTATTATGAAAGTTTCCGGTTAGGTACAACTCATGTGTCATGCATCTACAGGGTGAAATTGTTCAACCTTTGCAATGTGCTGCAGCAGAGCCAATGATGCCAATGTGTCAGATGGGTATGATTGCAATGTGCATGCTTGCAGACCCATAAAGACAGACTAATAATAACATGTGTCCACAAGTCAATGCTGATTCATGGCAACTTAGTAGTGAGACCAGAAGTAGATTGCCAGGCCTTTCTTCCAAGACAACTGGGGTAGAAATGACATTTCCAAGGCCACAGGGGAAATTTGAAGACTGGTCTGCTCCTTACAGAGTCAGTGCTCTAACCATTCAGCTACGCCTTCATATCTTTCTCTATAGCACAACTACAGGTCCCTGCCTGTAATGGCCTAAACCCAGGACTTGAAACAACTTTGCAGGCACATTCTGATACAGTTGTAAACACCTAGGGCCTGCCAGCAGTGGTACACATGCAGTACGGACTACACTAGACTCTCAGTACTACATCTGCATAACAGATACAAAGCAGAAGTATCAATCTCCTGTCGAAAGGCCAAGTCACATGTCAAGGCAAGATGCCCTTATGTCCACTGCACCTCCTAAGTCAAACTACATTCACTCACAGAAGTCCACTGGGCTGCAGTGTGACATTAATCCCTGAGGCAGCACATCTGCAGGGTGTGCTTTACTTTGTGACCCACTGTTCACGACAAGATAAATACTTTTGTACATATGCCAAACTCAAACCTCATTCATGACCCATGAGGTCCATCCCAGACCATCCTGCCCTCTCCGGGGGGTCATGCACACTTGTTCCTTCATTATACAAGACATGCAGGTACTGGGCAATGTTCCAGTGATCAGGGTTGCCACTATGGCTGCAATATAGGCTATATGTGCTGGTATTGGTTACCCCCTTTATTTTCCAGGATGCACTTCACAATCTAAATACCTATATGCTACTTTTGCCCCTGTGGAGAATGCAGCAATTCATCACATGAGCTCTGGAATGTGCATGCATATTTTGTGCTTCATGGACATAACAGTCGCCACATGTACAAGTGTCCCTTTTCACCAGTCACTGTGAATGTGAGGAAGGGCACACATCCCCTTAGCCCCAGCCCATGCATTACACTAGATGGCTTTTCCAGTTTCTGGAGAAGATCTGTTTTACTGTGAGGCTGCTGTAGCTGTTGAATGTGATGCTAGCAGTTTGATACACTGCACACAGCAGCATGTTGGAGGGGTATGTTTTATCTGGCCTTTGTATTCTGTGCCCATGCTGAGGGACTCTTATGTAATATCTTATGTCATGTTTTAGGGATGGGGCAGCTGTTTCCATGGAACCTGAATACAGTGAGTGGTGCCTAGACAGGAAGGGGAGGAGGTGCTTACCCCAACCTGCAGGGTCTACCAAAACCACATTACCAGCAGCCCAATAAAGTTGTTCTCCTCTCTTTTTCAGACATTTAAGCAGCCAGATCAGTTCCAATCATGTTGCATATGTTGTGCACCAGTGGGCTGTATCAACCACTCACATATCATCTGTGCCCAGCATGCTAGCCACCATGAAGATTTTGGTTTCCTACAAATAGCCTGGACATCCAGCAACAAGGCCAGTAACCGGAAAAAACCCATAAAGCAGTGGTTTTCAACCTAGTTCTCTGGGATGCCTAGACCAGTCAGGTTTTCAAGGAATCCACAATGAATATGCATGAGATAGATCTGCATGCACTGCTTCCATTGTATGCAGATCTACTTCATGCATATTCATTGTGGATATCCTGAAAACCTGCCTGGCCTGGTGATCTTAGAGAACTGGATTGAGCACCACTGCCATAAAAAAACAGCATCTGTGTCACTTTAGCTTGACCTTATGTAGTACTATGTGGATACAGAGCCGTGACATGGTCCCAGCTCGGTCAGAGTGAGAGTGGCCTCTCAGCATGAATAGATGTGTACACTCAGGTCATGCTCATGCAAGACCTATGTTAGGATGGCTGCCATTTACCTAAACTCTGACTCATATACATCCTGTACAAACTTCTCTGTTTTAGACAATACTCAGAATCCTCTCCATTGGACATTCACTGAGGTCAGCCCTCCATGTGAGCCTAGCTCCCAATAGGCTGTAGCTGCATCAAGGGGTCTGACAGTATTGCTGTGAATACAGCTATTATGGCAGCTGGCATTAATCAGGCCTCTCTCCTGTGCAGCCAGGTGAGTCCTGAGGCCTGGAGGCTCAGTCTGAGATGAGAGTTGCTGCACACACATGTGTGATTGAGCTCTCCCTGGTGAGACCATTTTTCCCCAGCTCACTTCAGTCAAACCAGCAGATGATATGGGAGTTGTACAGCAGTGTCATGTTGAGAGGTAAGTGTAGGGGCATGCTGTGGGATGGGTCTTGAGGATGGTACAACTGGGCAGGAATACATTTGAGTGTCACAGCTTTGGGGACAACATGTGCACAGGCACAGCTAGAAAGCTAGTGACTCCCAATGATTGCAACTACTTATTGAAAGCCAATCTTCTGCTCGTGAATGGTGTCTCACACAGTTTGTGGAGTTGCTGGCTAACTGACTATGCAACATGCTGTTTGCAGAGCCATAAAGCCTGGGCATCACATGCATTGCTGCAGCTCACAATTATGCTGCAGCTCACAATTTTCTAGACACACACACACACACACATGACTCCACTGTCCAAAATAGGTGTCAGTTGGCATTCTTACTTGGCCCTTAGGCCTCCTTTAATGCTTAGACATTGTCAATGCCCATGCTGTGTGTGTGAACAGTAATAGCGCCTGCACACTTTCCTTGTAAAGACTGAACAGTGTATGGGTGCTAGTAGCATGCTCTACCATCCAGCCCATGTTGGTGCAGCTTCTCAGTGTGGCAACAGTGTCTCATGCTGGACCAGATAGAGAGGATTGCACGTGCTAATACAGCTCTGGAATTGTAGGGTAAAGTTAACACAGCTGGACTTATCATTCCTGATCCACAGGATGGTCTTGAATCCATGATTCTTCTTTCTTGCACATAGTGGCTATGTGTTTGGAGCCACACAGCAGCCATGTGAAAGTGTGGGTGCATCAATTCATGTGTGTATATGGTCATTGTCAAGATGCATGAGGGCATGAGCTGGGGTATGCCTATGTCTGCGTAGCTCTCTGCAGGCTCAGTGCCAAACTTCTCTGACAAGGTATGTGAGGCTGCTGTGGGAGAGAGACATCTTATTAGGTTTGTATGTAGAACTATATTGATATGCTGCTGGTAAAACTGGCATTCATGTCTTACATATGGGATCTGTCTTGCCAGATTGGCAGGGCATGATACATGAACACACATATGCAAGACCTTGGATGACTTAGAAGAGTGACCAACTTAACCATTTCATGGAGTGTGCTTCTGAACCAGTCCTGGAATAATCTAATGGTTGACAGGCCACACTGACTAGCTTAGACTCCCATGTGGTTCTAATGGATGTGGCACATAAATGAGTGCTTACTTATGAAAGGGTCACCAGCTCACACACAGGCCCTGGTCATCGGTCGGCAATTGAGAGAGCAGTGTGGTTATTTTTCCTCTGCAATGGAGTGTTTCATATTGCCTAATCTTCCTGCCTCACTGGCTTATTTTCCCCCCACATGCACATATTCACTCAATATGTGCATGTGGGGGGTATCCTGATCCAACCCTCTCCTGTTGAAGTGCTGTGACACTACTGATTACTGCAGGATGAAGGGGTCATGGGTGGACACAGGCAATCTGTGCACTATTTTGGGATTGATGATGTAACCAGGAGAGACCACATGCACAATCAGGACATGGAGGCGATAGTGGTTAGCAGACACCACTTTCCAGACTCTGGGTGTCACAGATGCCACATAAGTGCTGTGTGTGCTGTGTATAGGTGCCATTAATTGTGCATGCCTGTGCATTCTCTCACACTGCAGGTTATAAGTCACACACTGTTGTCTCTCATTAGGAAATGCATGGCTAGCCCTAACTCAGCTGCTCATAGCTCACAGTACCCAAGCTGGAACATCTATTAGGTGAACCAGGCAGGTGCCTGGGTGCACGGATCATGGGAGGACCTTGGAGACTCTGTTAGAACAGTGTGCAGGCATTGCCAGACCTTTGTGTGTGAGAACAGTTAGGGCTGGACAGTCAGCTGTTGGGTAGGAGAAAATGGCTTATGTGGCTCTTTCTTCATTGAATGAAAGCTCTGCAGGAGGTGCTTCATTTGAGTTTTTGCATCAGTGACCGGACCAGATAACCTTAGAATCAATATGATCTGCAATCCAACAGCTGGTGAGGCTTTGCTACCTTAGGTACAATCTTGGAACTCTCAGGTTCAGGTTGATAAGGCAGATTGTTTGAAGCATGCTGAATCTCCAATTTACAGTTATCTGTGACTGATTTGGGAACTCAAACTGAGCATATGGAAAACTATGTGGATGTTTTTGTTAAGGATTCGACTCATTTGAAAGTCAGAATCGAACAGTTGGAAAATGTATCCAGGCAGGGCATTCTGTGTTTGATTAATTTCCCAAAGTCTCAGTTTGTCTCTGCTAAAGAAATGTTCAAGAACTATCTGGTTCAGCTTTCCTGTAGGCTAATTTGCTTAACGTTTCTGCAATCTTGGAGAATTCTACTTCAAGCTCTCTCATCCTGGCTACATGTTTGGCAACATTTGTATTACCATCTGACCGTGATTGGTTTTTGAGGATGTTTTTCGGTAACAGAAATAATGTATGGTATACAGGTTTCCTGGTTCAGGTCTTTCCTGACCTCGTCAGGAGTAATTTCTCCACCTTCGGCCTTTGCTCTCCCAGCTTGGTGCTTTATTTTTTCTCAAATACCCCTGCAAATGTATCATATGTATTCTTGTATCCCTCTCATTATGTTTTTTGAATGCCCAACTGTCCTCTGCTGTTGCCCCAGTAGATCTTCTGCTACTGAAATTTAGATGGTTGACTGTAATTCTGCCTCAATTCATGGATAGTATCTTTTGTCTTACATTTCCTATATTTCTTTATTGTGGGCTAGAGAAGGGGCTGGTTGAATTGTACCTCTAAGTTTGGAGGCTGTCATCACTGCCAAGGATTGTGCAACCAAATATTAGTGAAGTGTGCCAGGTCATATTTTGTTTTTGGGTTTTTTTCTCAGAAATTGCTATGTCTAAGTTGAACAGACATCTTGTTTTTTGTTGTTGTTGCTGTATACCTTTGAACATAGTATTAAAATAGTACGATAACATACAGTTGGGATATTTCTAATTATTTCTCAAGACATTGTACACAACATACCTAAAATGCAAGAGTGCCAATATTGTTGACTACAACTGTATCCACTAGATCTAATTTTATAAAGTAATTTTAAGGTATACGTGGCAATATACATGTATAAAATGACTACTATTAATTTCTGGAAGGTATAAAAGTTTGTGGGATTGCATGCATGTGCATTCTTTTACTGTGTGGTCTGAGTAAAGCACAAGAGACATCATGAAGTGCAAAAATTGATTATAAAATATGTTAATCTACTCATACATTTGCACCTTCTATCTGTAGACATTTACACTTGCTCTCAAGAAGGTATGGAGGGGAATTTTAGAAGGAATGTCCAAGTGCAGTCTTGGATATCTAAGCCAGAATGCCTGACAAGAAAAAAAGCAGGCACGTTCAGGTGCATAGACGATTCACAAGCATGAACATATGTAGGGGCTTCTACATAGATGTCCCCGGAACCACGTGTTTAGATTCCAGCCATCTAGAATAGCCTAATGGTTGGAGTAGTGGGCTGGGGACAGGGTTCAAATCCCACAGCTGCCATTGTTGACATTGTGCTGAGTACTGGGGATGATGGAGTGTTTTCTCTATACTCTCTGGATGTTTTTCAGTCAAAATAAGCAGTGTTCAAGCCTGGAGGGATCCTAACTGTTAGATGTCCTTGATGTTTCTGAGATCAGGCAGGGACGCCCAGGCCATGCCCCCATTCAGACTTTAATGTCCCCAGAGCTGGCTTCTAAAATGTCTCTGTGCCTTGAACACCTCTATGCCCATTTTTGGACCTCCAAGGCATGAACAGGGCTTCAAAAATTACCCCCGTAATGTCCGTGCCTTCCATCTAGGTACGATTGCTCTGAATTATTTTTATAGTTACAAAAATATCTGTCTTTCTAAAATAGTCTAAAAATAGATGCCTTCTTGCCCTCTTAACCTAGGCATCTTGTTATAAAATGTCCCTCATTGTGGCTGAATATTTAAAGGCTGGCACCTCAATTGTTTCTCTCCAGTGCCAGCCTCTTATTATCTGGTTAAACTATGCCTATTTAACAAGTTATACATCCACAGTTTGCCACCTGCAGTAAAATGCATAATTTATTCTGAATATATGGTCCTCCGTGTTCAATGAAGTTAAGTTTAGACCCTGAAGGAGGTGGAGGATTTCAATGTACTGGATCTTACATTTGGTTGACGGTTTTGGGGACAGATTTGGGACTCGTGTCATTAATTACAATGATTCTTTTTTTATATCTATGAGTTTCATTTCATGGAAAATTTAGGGGTATGTTTACTAAACTCTGGTAATGTTACCTGCATTAAGTTCCCCGGTAGTGTTACGGATGCCCATATAAAGGCATGGGCGTTGCATCGTTACGGCAAGCCGTGTCAGCTAACATTTATTTATTTTATTTATTTATTACAATCTTTTATATACCGCGCTATTTGATATCAGCGCGGTTCACATACAACAACATCAACAGAATAACAGGCTATTCCGTGTTTACAGCAAACAGGTATATAAACTTGGGTAACATAAGGTTAACTTATTGCAAACATGATTATATAAAAGGTATCATGACAACACAAAAGTCCTAGTAATCTTACTGAGAAAGTGGGAGAGGCTATTTGAAGATAAGGTGTGTCTCTTATTTGGGGGGGCTTTTGCTGGGGGTAATGTTTGGTGGGTAGTATATGAGGAAAAGGTGATATTTAAGTGCTTACAAGTGCTTACATGCGTTACAAGGCTCCTTAGACTAACACGTGTTACAAGGCACCTTATAAGGCGCCTTCCTTATAAGGCGCCTTATAAGGCACCCTACTTATAAGGTACCTTACAAGGCACAATACAAGGCGCCTTGTAAGGTGCCCTATATGGTGCCTTATTAGTTGCCTTATAAGGTGCCTTGTAATGTGCCTTATAAGGTGCCTTGTTAGGTGCCTTATAAGCTGCCTTGTAATGTGCCTTGTTATGTGCCTCATAAGGTGCCTTGTAATGTGCCTTATAAAGTGCCTTATAAGGTGCCTTATAAGGCACATTACAAGGACTCCTTACGCTAAGCACCATATTAGGCACCCCTGGACAAGGCACCTTAGAAGGAACACTGGGTTATGGAACCATAGGTTAAGGTGGCCAACAAGGTTACAGTGCCCTAGGTTAGTGTGCCCTAAGGGCTGAAAAGTGCTTCAGGATGGCATGCATGACCTGTGAGGCATAGCAACAGATGTAGCCCTAACACTAGATAGAGCACCGAGGAAAGGCAATGAACAGGTGAGTGAAGGAGGGAGAGCTGGGATCTACTGGACCTGCCATATCTGCAGGCATCCCATGTGGCTGCCAGTACTGTTAACAAACATGTTGGGGGCAACTGTACCACAGCACAGGATGTTGGAAATGTAAAGTACTGGAAAGACACTGGGTGGCAGATGATGTGAATACTTGTCCCCAGTGGAGGCGGATGTGGTAGGATAGTTACAATGATGGGTGTACAGAGGAGTGGTATTGCCATGAAGATCAGCCACAGGCAAGGCAAGCACGAAGAGGTGCAATGCAGGAAAGGGTAGCAGTGCAGGACATGGGGTGGCAGCCTGCACAGGCAGACAGGACTCTACACAGCTGACAGACGCTGATAGACAGACCGAAGGAATTTTGGCAACTGTGGCGAGGGTATTATGGGCTGGAAGCACAGATCAGCAAAAATATGACTGTTACAGGCATGCAAACTATTTGAGTAGGACAGGCATGAAAGGAGAGAACAATGAGGAATTGAATCCATGAACACTGCTGAGAACAGCATTGTACTAACCAGTAGGCTATACCCCCATGGCATATGTCACAGCAATGGCTGGGTACAGAAGGACTTCAGGTCACCGCACAAACTGTCTGCTCTGAGTGCCAGGATAGGGTAACCCCACCAGTACCCATGATGCAATGCACATGCTGAATAGCTGTCTACAGCTGATCACCAAATGGGGTCTGCACCTCTCCAGTACCTCAGCTTGGAAAGACGAACTGACAGTGTGTGATACTGGCACAGAGTAGCTACAGACCATGCCATTGTGCAGGTTCTGTGTTCACCCTGAGGAATAGGATGGGCGCCCAGCACTAGGTCCGCAGTACATGTGGTGCTAGAGTTAAGTCCTGCTGTATATTCTCATCACTACTAGTGTGTAACAGGTGTTCCTTGTAGTGCATCTGTATTCTGCAGTCACACGTGGTCCTCTGGGACCAAATACCACCCAGATTAGTGCATACCCTGTGTTAGGGTCTGTCTGACATGAGCACCTGTTATCAGAGCAGAGGGGTTTCTAGACTTGTATGAGGTTTGTGTAGCAATGCCTCTACAAGTCAAAGTTGTATATACTATATACCCCAAAAGGCCCACAATCACCCCTTTTTGTAAGTAAAGGACAGGTGCCAGAGCCCTGGTGAGGTGATCTCCATCCTGCTAGTATAAGACAGCCCTCCAGCGTGGGGGGCAGAATTATACCTGTGACTGGGACAGTGGCAAACCAGTAGTAATGCTGGTGTTAGGTCTAGAAAACCTCAACTGCCTCCAACCACTGTCTGCCATTTACCAGAGAACAGCATAGTCAGACTGCACCTGCAGTACTCTATCTACAAAATGCTCCCACCATGCACACACTAACTGCAGATAGTCTACTAGCCAGTCCATAGTGCATACTCACAGAGAAACTATATGCACCAAGCAGGTAGCTCAGTGATTGGACCCCAGCACTGGTAATACACAGGTATCACTAGAGACCAATAGTGTAAAGCGTTATGTGGGAACCTAGACATGCCATGGTCACTGCTCGGTCAGAGTGAGAATGTCCTCCCAGCATGACATGCTGTGGCCACCCTGTCCATGCAGGCGGTGGTCAGGGACTACAGTGTCCCAGCCATTGCTCCACACCCTGTGAAGATGCATCCTGGCCAATCCGCCCTGTCTGGGCCATACCCACAATACCTTGCTCCTCATTATGCACATATTCAGGCTAACACTGGTAACAGTGGGACATTGTGGGCCCAGTGAGGGATGGGCAGCCACAAAACAATGGATAGACATAGACATACACACACACACACACACACTCCTATTGCAGCATTGTGCAAAGATAGGGGTGGTTGGCAACCCTGCCCGCCACACTGGTCCTGATCACAGTGCCGCATTGATAAACTGTGCACGGGGTAGTAGTAGTGCTCTGGTGATAACTGCAGCTCCATGCTGGGGCCAACAGCCTGGCTCTCCATGCAGCTTTGGATTGTGGAGCCTGTGTGAGCGGGTGTTTGTACCCCTGTTCGCCGCTGCTTTGGGCTTTACACATGTTGCTATTGTATCTGCATTGTAGGGTAAAATGTAGGGACATGCTCTGCAGGATTGACAGCTGGAGCTTGAACCTGTGACCCTATGGATCTGGATACACTGGCTGTGTGTACTGCACCACACTGTTGCCACAGATACACAGTAGTCCCTGGAGCTACCTGTACTTTTCCTCAGCCAGACCTTTCATGTTGCACTGCACACTATGTACTGGTACAGGACATGGCCTAGGCCCACTGCAGGCAGGTGCCACTGCCCCTTCCAGCATAGCCCCCCCCCCCCCGCCATGCTGACATGACCATATGCTGTTGGTGCTAGTAGTGCGCAGTCCCAGGCCATCCACTGTCTGGGTAGGCGGTCACCTAGGGAACGGGGTCCAGGGTGGGGAGGCATACATGGGCATCCTCACATCCCCCCCATCACCGCCTACCAATATTATGTCCCTTCCGCTTGGGGGAGGGTTGGCTGGGGGATGTTAGGTCAGTGCCCTGGCAACTGTTAGCTCGGGTGGACCAGGTAGATGTAGGTGGATTGTGTTTGGCCTTTGTCAGCTTCTGTCTTGTTGATGTCCGCTTTCTATGTTCCTATGTGCCACCTAGGCGACTACCTAGTCCACCCTGTGCTCCAGCTGCCCCCACTACATGTCCCGCCTGCAGCTCCCTATGCCCCATTTGCACCATCACCATAGTGGTCTTTCAGTCCCGGTAATGATTGGCCCTTCATTTCCCCACGTTAGTGTAAAAGGAGCCTCTCCCCGCCCACTCCCCACCCATTGACCCCCTTCTCTCCGCTCTCTTTCCATCCTCTGTGGGACTTACTGCAGCCGGTGACGTGTTACGCGCTTTAACATTACTTAACGCACATTAATGTAGCCGCTGCTACGTTACCGCAGTTTAGTAAACATACCCCTTAGTTGCTTCACATTAGTGTTGTGCATAGTATTTTCTGTTCACCATGTAAAACACTATTGAGCATATCATAAGCAGTCATTTTCCAATTCTAGTTAAGAATGGTGGGGATCTTAGAGATTACGCATGAAGATAAGATATTTCTGAATTTCATTCCTAAGATAAATGATAATTACGTTGCCTAACTTACAAATATTTTACCTTATGTATATCACCTTTTTAACCTTTAACTGTAATATAATCTTGCAGTTTCATTTCAAGCTAATTATTATTTCAGTACAGTGCCTTTGATGTTCCTGGATTAAAGTGCAGAACCTGCTCTTAGCTCTAATCATCGGTCCATAGCACAAAGGCAATAAAATAGCTTGCAGAAGATCATTTTCCCCAAAATATGTGACTTCAATTCATTAAACCCTTTCTCAATGTAAGTGTTCGGCTCTCTGTTACACACTTGAGAGGTAAAGAGCAGCAAGTAAATGAGGTTAAGTCAATGTATTAAAGCCGTAATTCTTTAAATATTCATTGCTTTAGAGCAAAAGAGAGAAGAGAGTGCGAGAACACCTTAGGACCTTTAGGATTTCTCTTTCTGTAAATTATTGAGCTTATATTGCTACTGTATCTACAACTCTGTTCAATAAAAACAGTTGTCATGACAACAATCACAAGAAATTGTTCCTAAGACATTGAAGTACTGTATTTCCCTAATCCCTTGAGTGTCCCAGGATATACAGCTGCTATCTAGCTAATGGCTTTTGGACTGGCCTTAGGTGTCTACACTGCACAATGCTGCATTTATTAATCTACTGCAAATAATAATGGACTTTTCTCATCCAGCTTTAAGCCCTAAGAAACTGAAATAAGAACAGCCTGCCTAACCTTATGATATCATATTATCCCAAAAAAACCACAACATACTTTAAGGAAATACTGGTCTTCTTATTAGAATCCACCATGCATACTAGATTCCGTTTCTTTCAGTTCTGTACAGATTTGATCCTTCATTTTTCCTTCATTACATGGAGCTAGTGAATTGTGCCATCCCAGCACATTTTTGTCTTCTCCTACCATCTAAGCAATTTGGAGCTGCTTGATGAAAACAGCAGAATGAAAATTAAAGGGAAAGGCAAGATAGAGAGGATATTGGAGAAAGATACAGTACTGTATGGTTGGTTGTCTAATCAAGATGATAGTGCATGCCAGGGTTTTTTTTTTTTGGATTTTGAAGGTCCTTTTTGGGAAAATGATCTGGCATTGTAAAGGTTTAGGATTTCAAAACATGGAAATATACATATTGCTTGGTTAGTGGGCCCCTTTGCACTGCTTGGACATATGGGGCCCAATATTCAAAGGCATTTACATGGTTTACAGCCCTGTAAACCATGTAAATGCCACTGAGCGAGATAGTCAGCAGCACTTATATGGTCAATGCCACTGAATTTTATGATTACCTCCGCGACACGCCCCAATGCTAATCGCTTAGCATAGGGGTGTGTCGTGGGTGTTACGGAGCATTCTGTGGATGGCACCAGTTGCTAACTGGGCAGCGGTGATATTGCACCACTGCCCAGTTAGCACCCATGGGCAAAAGATAGGTGCAGCAAGAGCTAGCCTATCTTTACCCATGGGAGCTAACAGGGCAACGGCTCAATATCGTCGCAGTCAGGTTAGCTTCTGCGGGTTTGTGGACTGTGTGTCGACCCCGGATATTCAATGTCAGGACCGCATAATATCCTGGCATTGAATAGCCAGGATTAAAAGTCAGCCGCGGTGCATAGCGGTCCCAAAAGAATATCTAGCCCATAATTCAGATTTTCATCACTTTACTCCTATTAAAAATAATAGATTTCCCTTAGAAAATTTTAAGAAATTAGAGCCGCGGTGGTTAGTATTTTTAATGCACCTGGCTGCCACAGGCAAAAAATGAAACTGGATATTTAGCGCTGGAATCCAGACAGTATATCCTCAGGCACTGAATATCTGGTTTCTGCACTGACCAGTGCAGGTATCTGGACACTGGTGATACTGTATTCAGCTGCTTTCTGGATAGTTGAACCATATAAAGTTAGGACAGCCTTTCTGTTGACCTAACTTTATGTGCTCACTTATCCGTTTAGCAGACTGAAAATCGCTGCTAACAGGATTGGTGCTGGGACCACTCTCACCTTGCCTATGGATGCCCCTGCGCTCTCTGGACAGTGCGGGATGGTTGTAGGGAATATTCAACAGCACTGCTGCTGACTATCACTCTTAGCGGGGTTTATTCAGGTAGCATGTCCTGCTAACTGACTAAAACTCTTTTGAATATTGGGCCCTCAAAGCCTAGTACTATCATTAACAGAAAGAATTAGACACATCAAAAAAAAGTGATTTTCAAATTCTGATTGTTTTCTGACAGTCACAGAGACAAGTTCATTGTAAACTCTTTAAAATGTTTCTTTTCAGAACATGGCACATCTCTGTATTTTGATGTAAAAAGGTAAGTAGGGGGGGAAACAATGACACATGCTCCTTGGGCGCGCTCCTTGGGGTGACTCTGGTGGTTCTATGCCTTAATTGGTGAATCGGGATTATAAGAACAAAAGAACATAAGAAATGCCGTACTGGGTCAGACCAAGGTCCATCAATCCCAGTATCCTGTTTCCAGCAGTGGCCAATCTAGGTCACAAGTACCTAGCAGTTTCCCCAAAAAACACAGGTTCCACATGTTCCACAATGCTTTTGTTGGGGCAAGCAGTGAATTTCCCTGGTCCCCTTTAATAATTGTTTATGGACCTTTCCGCCAGGAACTTGTCCAAACATTTTAAACACAGCTACACTGACAGCTTTTACTACATCCTACGGTAACAAATTCCAGAGTTTGATTACATGTTGAGTGAAAAAATATTTTCTCTTATTAGTCTTAAACAGATTACACTGTAGCTTCATTGCATGTCCATTAGTCTTTCTATATTTTGATGGCAGAAACAATTGAGCTACATTTACTCATTCCACTCCATTCATTAATTTACAGACCTCTATCATATCGCACCTCAGTTGTCTCTTTTCCAGGTTGAAGAGTCCTAACCTTTTCAGCTTTTCCTCATAGGGGTATCCTTCCATCCCCTTTACCATTTTGGTGGCTCTTCTCTCTATCTTGTCTAATAATGCTATATCATTTTAAGATTCGGCAACCAGAATTGCATACAATATTCAAGGTGCGGTCGCCCCATGGAACGATACAGAAGCATTATAATATCCTTTGTTTTATTCTCCATTCCTTTCCTTTTGATTCTTAGTATTCTATTTGCTTTCTTGGCCACCGCTGCATACTGGACAGAGGGTTTCAACATGTTATCCACGATGACGCCTAAATCTTTTTCCTGGGTGGTGGTTCCTAATGTGGAATCTTGCATCGTGTAACTATAGTTTGGGTTGTTCTTTCCTAGGTGCATAACTTTGCGCTTGTCCAGAGTAAATTCCATTTGCCATTTGTATGTCCAGTCTTCCAATTTTTCAAGGTCCTCTTGCAATTTTTCACAATCCTCTTGAGTTTTAAGAATAATTTTGTGTCATCTGCAAATTTGATTACCTCACTCATTATTTCCATTTCCATGTCATTTACAAATATATAAAAAAGCAGCGGACCCAGCACAGATCCCTGGGATACACCACTATTCACCTTTCTCCATTGGGAAAATTGGCCATTTAGTCCAACCCTCTCTGCTTTCTATCTTTTAACCAGTTCCTGATCCACAATAGTACACTGCCTCCTATCCCATAACTTTTAATTTTGCCAAGAGTCTTTCATGAGGGACCTTGTCAAAGTCTTTTTGAAAATCCAGATACACTATGGGGCATGTTTACTAAACTGCGGTAATGTAGCATTGGTAACATTAATGCAGATATAACACCAACATGTGCAATCCACAAAGCATCAGCCAATAGGGGTACAAACACCCACACACACACAGGCTCCACTATCCAAAGCTTCATGGACAGTCAGGCTGTTGGCTCTGGCACGAAGCAGCAGTTATCACCAGCACACTACTACTACTAGCTCCTGCACACCTTAGCGATGCCTGCAGTGTGACCAGGACAAGTGCGGCGGGCAGGATTTCCAACCATCTGTATCTTTGCACAATGCTGCAATAGGAGTGGGTATGTGTGTATGTCTATCCATTGTTATGTAGCTTCCTACTCCTCACTAGGCCCACAATGATTACACTGTTTCCAGCATTAGCCTGCAAATGTGCATACTGAGGAGCAAGGTATTGTGGGTATAGCCCGGACAGGGTGAATTGGGCAGGATGTGTCTGCATCAGGAGTAGGGCAATGGCTGGGAAATCATAGTATCTGATCACCACCTGCATGGACAGGATGGCCACAACATGTCATGTTGGGAGGACACTCTCATTCTGACCGATCAGTGACCATGACATGACTATGTTTCCGCATAGTGCTATACAGTATCTGTTTCTAGTGGTATTTGTGTGCTCTTTGTTCTGGGGCCTAAACACTGAAGCACATGCAGGGTGTTTGGGTGCACATAGTTCTTCTGTGAACATGCAATATGGATTGGCTAGTGGATTGTCTGCAGTTAACATATGCATAGCTGGAACACTTGGTGGGGTGCAGCAGGTGCAGTCTGACTGTACTTTCTGCTGGTAAATGTCAGACCCTGGTGGGTGGCAGATGAAGTTTTCCAGGCCTACTCTCAGCTTTCTGCTGGTCTGGCCTACTGGTCCAACGCTCCTGGAGGACAGCCTTTGGCCAGCGGGACTAGGGTTGCTGGTCCCACAGCCATTCTTCATGGCTGTGTCATGTCTCCTTCCACTGCCTTAATTACAAAACATTGATTGTGGGCCCTTTGGGGACAAGGGGCATATACTGTAAACCACTTTGACCCAGAGAGGATGGTATATTAAGCATTGCTACATAAACCTCATGTGAGTCTAGACACCCCTCTACCCTGATAATAGGTGGCCATGGCAGCCTGCATTGTAACACTGGGTATGCACTATTCTGGGTGTGTCCCTATCCACCAGGGCTAGATATGACTGTGGCATACAGATGGACACAGAATGACTTTAGGTTCCACTGCAGAGAATACTTGCTACACACTGGTAGTGATGGGGATCTGCAACAGAGTTTATCTCTAGCATCATAGGTACTGCAGACCTGGTGCTGAGCGCCCATCCTCAGGGTGAACACAGAACCTGTGCAGTAGCAGGGTCTGTAGCTGCTCTGTGCCAGTATCACACACTGTCAGTTCTTCTTACCAAGCTGAGGTGCTGGAGAGGTGTATTCTCCATTTGGTGATCAGCTGTAGACTGCGATTCTTCATGTGCATTGCATCATGGGTACTGGTAGGGCTACCCTCTCCTGGCACACACAGCAGACATTCTGTGCAGTGACCTGCAGTCTTTCTGTTTCCAGCCATTGCTATACAAAGCGCCATGGAGGTGTAGCCTACTGGTTAGTGCATGATTCTCTAAGCAGGGGTTATGGGTTCAATTCCTCTTTGTTCTTTTTTTTTTTATGCCTCTCCTACTCAAATCATTTTCATGCCTATAATAGTCACGTCTTGGTAGATCTGTGCTGCCAGCCCATAACACCTTCACCTCAGTTTCCGACCATCCTTCAGCCCATCTATCTGCCTCTGTCAGCTGTGTACAGTCTTGACTTCTTGTGCAGGCTGCTAGCCCATGTCCTGCACTGGTACCCTTTTCTGCACTGCGGCTCTTCGTGCTTGCCTCTCCTGTGCCTGATCTTCATGGCACCACTACTCCTCTGTCCTCCTATCTTTGCAAATATCCTGCACCTCTGCCACCCATTGTCATTGAAGCACTTTACATTGGCAACACCCTGTGCATCGGTACAGCTGCCTCCAACATGTTTGTCCACTTTACTGGCTGCCACAGAGGATGCCCACAGATATGGCAGATCCATCAGCTCCCAGTTCTCCTTCCTTCCATCACCTTTTCATTGCCTTTTCTTGGTGCTCTATCCAGTTTTAGGGTTACAGCTGTTTTATGTCTTACAGTTCATGCTTGTCAACTTAAGGCACCTTACATCGCTTAGGGAACCTTACGTTAGGGCATATTACTTCCCTTAGGGCACCTTAACTTAAGGCACCTTAATGTCCTTAGGGCACTGTCACACCCCAGCCCTCTGCCTAAGGCTTAGAGGGGTAGGGTTGCCATTAACTTATCTTATAAAAGGTTGAATAAACTATTTTTTTCCAGTGAAGCATGCTGGGAGTTGTAGTTTTTGGCTTTCTAAGATGAAGTGTAGTCATGAAACCGAAAGTAAAGGCAAATGACAAAATTTATTTCCCAAACGCAAACAAAGTCCATGTCGACTGTAACAGGATACTTCTCCATTCATTCGCTCAAGGTTATTTACAACTTAGGCTGGATGAGCTTCACAGTCATTAATTATATGCAGCTGCTTATCAATATAATGGATAAAGAAAACACAGCTTCTTCATTCAACAAAGTAAAAATATCTTCTTTTTACCTTTGTCTTCATTAAGCATTCAAATGTACATGCAACAGATATCTTCCCATTAAAAAGAGCAAGTTCCTACTTTCAGTTCAGGCTAGGTTTCATTACTCTACTTTTCAGGAGACTTTATCTTTTTAGCTATTCTTTAGCAAAGGGACTCAATGCTAACAGCTTGACATAGAGTAAAGTCCATGAGTACTTCTGGAGGCAATAAATCCTGCTCAATAGGCTCAACCTGCATTTCCTCTGGCTCCGGTAATGCAGTGCCCTGCTCTGAGCTTTTAACGTATGTCTCAGGGTCTATTCTCTCTGAGGATCCCTGTGTCTCTCTTGAGCACAGCTCCACCCAGTAAGGATAAATTGTACCTGAAGCTGTGGTCACTTCTTCCTGGCTGTGTTCACCAGTCTCCCTCCAACTTCTGGGAAACAGTCCCTGGTTCACTTCCCTGAGTTCCTTCCTGGAGCTCTGCCACGGCTCCCTGTTCCAGGCTTGGCTCCTTTGACTCCTGCGCTGAGTCCTGGGCTCCCACCTCTGAACTCTCTGAACTTTCTGATCAGAAACTGGGGTTTGAAGTCTTCTCTGCTCTATCCTTCCGTGCTCTCTCCCTCCGGGCTCTCCTCCTCCGGGCTCTCCTCTCCCGGGCTCTCCTCCCTGCTTTCTCTCTAGCCAAGGTTTATATCCCTGCTTCCCGGGCAGTGTCTCTCCCTCTCTGGACAGGTGCTTGCAATTATCTTCCAAGCCTGCAACTACGTCAGCAGAGCTTGGGTGTGGCAGCCTAGGTTTGGTTTCTCTCTGCTTGCTTTCTTTATGCCAACGCTGAAACCTGTGCACTGCAGGGATGTTACTTTTCTTAAAAGCAAAATCATCAGTTTCTCCTATTTCCATAGGCTCACTACAAGCTTCCTTATCACAGCACCTTAACCTAAGGTGCCTTATGTTAAGGTGCCCTAAGGGCTTTAAGGTGCCTTAACCTAAGGTGTCTTAACCCAAGGCACCTTAACGTAAGGCACCTTAATTCAAGGTGCCCTAAGGGCTTTAAAGCACCCTAAGGACGTTAAGGCACCCTAACTTAAGGCACTTTAGGTTGTGGCACCTTACAGCTCTTAGGGCTTAAGTTAAGATGCCTTACGTTAGGGCGCCTTAAAGCCCTTAGGGCACCTTGTCAGCATTAATGTGCCCTGCTTGTCACCTTAACATGCAATGTCCCATTAATGTGCGTTAAACGGCCATGGCACCCTTTAACGCATGTTAAACAGCCCATTGCTCCCTTTACGCCAGAATGCCCCCTACCTGCCCACTGCCTTATATGGCTTCAGGTACCTTAACGCAGCACTTACTGCTGTTAACTTTACCACGGTTTAGTAAACATACCCCTATATCAACCAAATGACCTTTGTCTACCTGTGTATTCACACCTTCAAAAAAATATAACAGATTAATAAGACAAGGCCTTCTTTGGCTAAAGCCATGTTGGCTGTCTCCTATTAAGCCCTGATTATCTACATGTTCAGTAATTTTGTTCTTTATATGGTTTCTACCATTTTCCCAGTACTGACATCAGGCTCACCAGTCTGTAGTTTCCCGAATCACCCCTGGAACCCTTTTGTAAAAATTGGCGTTACATTAGCCATTCTCCTCTGTTCAGGTACTACAGTTGATTTTAATGATAGTTCACAGATTACTAATAGTAGGTCTGCAATCTCATATTTCAGTTCTTTCAACACCCTTGGATGTATACCATCCTGTCCAGGTGATTTGCTATTTTTTAGTTTATCAAATAGTTGTAATAAATCTTCCCGATTTATTGATATTTCTTTCAATTCTTCCAATGCATCACCTTTAAATACCATTTCAGTAATGGGTAACTTGCGACCACCTTCTTCAGTAAAGACCAAAGCAAAGAATTAATTCAGTCTCTGCACTATGGTGGCCTTGTGCCCTCTTAGTGCCATTTTTATCCCTTTATCATCTAATGGTCCAACTGACTCTCTCACAGATTTTTTTTTTTGCTACAAATATACTTGAAAAAGTCTTTATTTTGCATTTTAGCTTCCACAGCAAACTTCTTCTCAAATTCTCTCTTTGCTTGCCTTATCAATGCCTTACATCTAACTTTCCAATGCTTATGTTGTTTCCAGTTTTCATCATTTGGTTCCTTTTTCCATTTATTGAAATAGGCTGCTGTTGCCAAAATAGCATTTCTGACTTCACCTTTAAACCATGCTTTTTTGGACTTCCTTCCACATTTCTTAAAATGTGGAATACAGCTGGTCTGGGCTTCCAAGATAGTATTTTTAAACAATATCCATAAACCTAGAGATGGAGCTTACAACTTAACATGTGTGTATGGGATCCATGAAGAACCTTTTTAATAAAAGGGGTTTGGTGCTCAGACTGATGTCAAGGATTGTCTAAGTAAGGGCTTCATGCCACTTTAGCTATTCATGGGAATAGGGGGCATGTAGGCATAGAGGATCATTTAATGGTTTAGTTGTGATTTGGATGTCTAAAGACATGCATGTGGATGTTGAAATCACAGACACGTCTCTATAGCCATTCCACAATGACATTTGCAGATGTGTCCAGTGCAGGGATGCCCAAGTAGGCATAGGGGTTTGGCAGAGGTATGTCTGAGGAGGAGCAATATACTCAGAAATAGCAGAGATACCTGAAGAGGCATGCCCATGTTTATACCTGCTCCAAGAATGAATAGTGCTTGTTTTCACCTTAAAACATCCAGAGAGTATAGAGAATTAAATGACTAGCCTTAGATCACAAAGGACCGCTCTGGAATTTGAACCCTTGCTGTGCTGCTCTTTAGCCACTATTCTAACCAGTATTCTATTAGACATCTTAGTGCAAAAATGTTATCCTGGGGACATCTATATAGACGTTTGACATAAGTGCATATCAGGCACATCCACATTTCTGAAATTGTTCCTGAACTTGCACTTGCCTGCTTTTTGTTTAGATATTCTTGCTTTGCCATCCCAGATTGCACTTGGGCGTTCCATTGTGAAATGTGCCTCATAGCATCCACTAGTAATTACATGTTTCTAGATGCAGGAATTTCAAATGTCTAATCTAGAAATTTCCAGTGTTCATCCTTTTATTTACCAAATTTAACCTACAATATAACCATCACAGGCATGGAAGGGTGGCCTAGTGGTTACAGCAGCAGCCTACCACTAGTGTTCCTTGTGACCATGGCTAAGTCACTTTACCCTCCCTTGCCTCAAAAGAAAAGGCCCTTTGCTCATACACTGCCAAGCAAATAATCATTACAAGCAAACTGGTACATCTTTCACAACCCAGAACATAGTGTTGGCTCACATACCTTTCCAGAGGTGCCAACATCCCCTGCAGCTACCTCATGCTTATGTGTAAGATAGACTGTATTCCACCATGACATGAGATTTAACACCACATTATTCTTCTAGTGTTGCAAGATAAATTTAACAGCCAAAGCAATTAATATTATGAAAATCCATTTTTCACTGTAGAAAGTCACACCAAAAACAGTCCAAATTACTATTTTATATGTGAGCTCTTCTTGTATCCCAAAGATGGCACATATTCAGTCCCAGACAGTGTCCCAAAACCTTCTAAGATTAGCACAATAGAAAAGCATATGTGAGAAAATTTCTAACTAGGGAACGTTACAAGTTCTCAAATCAAGGAATTTGATGGGAGAAAGGCTTAGCAGAAATACTTGGAAATAATTCTGAAGAAGTAATAGCAACCACAATAGTAGCAGAATCCATGCATGTTTGGGAGATTTACCAGAGGGCGGTGACAAGCACATGAAAGAGAAATCACCTGAGATAGGGACCACAATAATGAGGTGATGAGGTAGTCTGGGTATGTCAAAAGATCCTTATCTACCAATAACTGTGTAACAGTTAGGACTTGTAAAAGCCAAACCAAACACACAATATAGAGTCACCGGATACACTTATCATCAGGAATTTCATAGACACTAAAGGTGTCTTTTTTACTTTCTGAAATGCTCATGTTGGATTTGATAGAAATAAGGACAAGAAAAAGCCCATACGAAGACAGCACCATCTTAGCTTATAAAAGGTGTAATATAACATGATTGGGTTCATATCAGATTTTTTTCCTGGCTATAGGGACTTGGATCCTCCAATACTGTGGACTTGAGATAGATTGAAATATGCTTTCTTTTTCCTTGTGCTGTAGTTATGCATGTGTATGTCCAGAAGGGACATTGTTCTCCAAATCCTTTCTGTATAAGCTTCTGCTTGCTTAATTATTTTTAAAAAATTTCATAACTAGAAAATATAGGGGGATGTTTACTAAACTGCGTTAGTGCAATTCGCGTTAGGAGCCGCGGTAGTGACAGAAACCCCAAATAAGGACATGGGCGGTACATCGTCCCCACTAACGCGCGTTCAAAAACTTAACGAGCGTTACCGGGCACGGTGGCGCGTTACTGCGCGTTAATGGTAAGAAGACGTACAGACACAAAGCACTGAAACAGAGCTGTAGCACAATGGTTACGGTACTGACCGCTGTTACAGGCAGCATGGGTTTGAGTCCCCAGTGTGCCTAACGCGGAAGGCTGTCCCAGGCATCACCCTGTACATCATAGAGGGAATGAGGAGGCATGTTTTTCGTTACGTTGAGTATTGGTGTCAGAAACACACCCTCGGATTGTGCCCAGCCACGTACGTCGGTGCGTGCGTGGGTACGTGTGTTTTTACCAGTGGGGGCATCTTATATTACAGACTCTGTAGGGTGTCTTGCACCTATGCATTATGCTAGCAGATGTACGTGTGATGGCCTATGGTTTATCAGAGCCTGTGAGCAGGTGCTGGAGTTTCAATGGGTTGGATTGTGCCAGTCACACCCATGATGCACTGCACATGCAAATCAGCTGTCCACAGATGCACACCATGGGGAATGCACCCCCACAGCACCTCGGCCTGGTAGGGGGAACTGACCATGTGCACCCCCACAGCACCTCGGCCTGATAGGGGGTACTGACCGTGTGTTGTACTGGCACAGAGTAGCTACACACCGTCACATTGTGCGGGTACTGTGCTCACCCTGAGGGTGCAGTGAGGCGCCCAGCACTAGGTCCACAGCACCATCCATGGTGCAGGTCCAAAGCAGTGTTACAGTGTGAGATAGGTAGTTTCTACAGGACCACCTTGGACATCTCTGTCTGCTTCAGTCAGGTGTAGCCCCATGCACCACCCTCCCCCAGGGTGGCAAACAGGGCCTCCCATCAAAGGTGGTAGTAGAGGGGGAACATTAACCCTAGTCCTGCTGAGGAACAGACAACCCACAGGGCAATCAATGCAGCTCTATACACAGCCATAACACAATATCAAACAGACATTAGGCCTGGATATGGTATGCTGCACCCCACCACTATCTGATATTCCCCTGGTGCAAGCCATCAGCCACTGCACCCTGCAAGCCACTCCATCACAACACCTACCAGCTGCAAACAGTCTGCTAGTGCCCAGTGGAGATGCCTGCATCCAGAACTGGGATGTCAGCATACACAGCAAGCAGATACATCAGTGACTGGGCCCCAAAAGGAAACCCATATTTATCACATGAGAGAAATACTAGATAGCACCATGGGAGTGCCTAGCCATGCTGTGGTCACTGCACAGTCAGGGTGAGAGTGATCTCTCAGCAGGATATACTGAGGTCACCCTGTCTGTGTAGGTTGTGGCTGGGCACTACAATGTGCCTGTCACTGCCCTATGCCCTGTGCAGATGCACCCTGGCCAGGCCACCCTGTCCGGCCTATACCCATGGTACCTTGCTCCTCATTATGCACATTGGCAGCCCAATACTGGCAACATTGCTGGCAGTGTGGACTGTGGAAGGTGTTTGCAGCCACCACACACTGGATAGACAGACAGCCACCCCCACACCTATGCCAGCATTGTGCTACTATAGAGGTGGTCAGCAGCCATACCCACCACACCAGTCATGGGCATAGTACAGGCATGGATGTGGTACACAGGGCTGTTGGGGGGTCACTCCCCAGGGTGGCGAACACTGTCAGAGACCAGACCTGCAGCAAACACCGCAGACATCAGAATGATTGTTATGGTGGAGCTCAATGAGCAATATGTGCCTAACGTAGGAATTGATATCTGCCAGTTATCCTAGGGAACGTTTGATAGCTCTGTACCATATACCCAGGTGTAGGGTGGCATTGCTAAGGTATGCAACTGCTAGTATTGGGAGATACAGGCAGGGCCCAATGTCTTGCCTCTCCAAGAGGCATTGGCCAATGGGGCCTGTGGGTGGGTGTGTGGCCCTGTTGGCTGCTGCTTTACGGCAGAGTTCCCCGACTCCAGTCCTGGTGTTTCAAACACTGTTCGGGTTTTCATGCTGTCCCTCATAAATATGCATGAGCTACATCTGCATACCATGGGGGTGGTGCATAGCTATGCAGCACAGGCATCTTTATTAGAGGCAGCACGAAGCCGGTAAGGTGTAGGGCCCTCCAGGACTGCATTTGCGGGACTCTGCTTTAGGTAATGTGCCTGTTTCTGGTGTGGTAAAATATAGGCCATGCATATGTTCTCTGCAATGAAGGAGTGTCTTAACTATCACTGTTTAGTGGTGGGTAAAGCTGTGGGGACTGGGTTGGCAGGAGCCTCAGCTGGGATTTGAACCTGTGACCCTCTGGTCTTACAGATGCTGGCTGTGTCTGTTGCACCACACTGTGGCCACAGAGACAGTGCAGTCCCTGGAGTTAGTTAAACCGGCCTGACGAGTCAGATACCCTGCTCTGCAACAGCTTTACTGTGGCCTCATTTACCTTGTATGCAGACAAAGGTGCACATAATCCTCACAGGAGACCTCAGAAAAGGGGCACACACCCATAACCAAGCTGGGCAACAATGATATCATTGGGCAATATTACACAACACTCCCAGGACAGCTCCATTACAATGACATGATTTTGAAAGGGTCTGTGGAGCGTAGACCCTTCCACACATCATTCCTTTGTTATTTGGTGCTTTCCAGGGAGTGTTGTTCCTTGTTTCCCATTGCTATCACTGTTGCCCAGCTGAATTATGCTTTTTAAAATGTTTCTTGTGGTCATTTTTAACGTTTTATGTGAAAGTTTGTTCTGTGCACATGTATCACACTGCTCACGTTTTTTGGGTTTCCTCGGTTTTTCTGTACATTGCTGACGGAAATGGTTTCTCTTCCCTTTAAATGCCTTTAACGACAGGTTTTCATTCGCGTTGGAATTGAGCTCAGAAATTCAGCGCGTTAGTATGAGGGGAGCCTCTCCCCGCCCACTCTCCGCCCATTGACCCCTTCTCTCCACCCACTCTCCACCTTCTGCGCTGTTTTAACGCGCCGCGGAGGTCTACGATCGTTGACTGCGGTTAACGCGCGTAAAATACGTTTAACGATCGTTAGCGCGTCAGAACGCGCGTTTGGACGTGCTAACGATCATTAAACATACTTTACGCGCGTTAATCACGATTACCGCACTTTAGTAAACATCCCCCATAATGTTATTTGTATAAGAGAATGGACAGCATACCATCTGTTTTGTCCCTGTTTGGTGGATGCATTAGATTCCACTGCTTCAAGTTAAGTACTTTATTATTGTTACCTACGCAGTTACAGAAGAGCAGTCTACAACCAATTAACTCATGTCCTCTCTTTCACAACCATCTGGTCTTCCCTGAAAATATGGGATGCATCATTCTGGCTATCCAGGCAACTAAGGTACCACTGAAGGCCTGGCAAAGATTGTATCTGGAGATTACATCTCTGGTACTGCAGTATTGTATATTCACCATATTATTAAGAAACGTTTTGGGAGACAAATAATGTCTCTTCTCAATTATGTCAAATTTGAATGTATTAGCAAAAGTAATAGAGTACCTAATATACTAAAAAGTTATTTTACAATTTTGTTTCTGTAGGAAAACAAGCTTAGTACATGGGCTGTCAAATACTTTGAAATTTAATATTTTATAAGATTTCCTGTTAATTTTTCTGTTAACTTTTAGGTCATACTTTACATGTTCAGTATAAAAATTATATAGCCAATAAATGCCAGGTGTTTAATTTTTGTTAGTTTTACTTTACTATGATGTTTGGCCTCAAGAATTTTAAATAGCACATTATACAAAACATACTTTGGTAAACACATGAAATAGCCTGAATCTCCCATCAAAGATTACCTTATCTTCTAGGAGATTTTTTTTTTGCATGTGTATTTCTGTGTTGAGGATATTTGGAGAGAAAGATGTTGTTGGGAATGGATGGCTGACTGTAAGAAACCACTTCACTCATAACTAATGGTGCTTTTAATGCTCCCCTTTTAATATGAAATGGTAGTTCTTTTCATTTTTTTTTGTAGCTTTTAAGTAAAAAATGACCCCTTTTTAAAGATAGCATGATAGCATTGATCTAAGCTCTATAATAAAGTACTGTTAAAAATAGCTTAAATGGTAAAGAGTGGAGGTTATTTTTCCATGAAGAAAGTAGAAAATCTAAGTTTTGTCACTCAACTTTTGGAACTTTGAGTTTCATATTATTTATTCACAGCTGAGTTTCTTCCTGCTGCTTCCCGGTTGGTATGGACGTGTTGGAATCATTTTGTCTGCATTAGCACTCTAAGGGGTATGTTTACTAAACCGGCCTAACGGTTAACCCGGGCTATCTGCCACTAGGTCCCATATTATTCAATGGGACCTAGTTGCAGATAGCCCGGGTTAACCGTTAGCCCGATTTAATAAACATGCCCCTAAGACCCCAAATAATTCTTCTGATTTTAGGGCACTGGAAAATTTCATTGCATGAAAGCAGCTCACAACCAATAAGAAGGAAATCAACGGCTTGTATCTATAAAGAATCAAAGTTTCATATGGTGACATCATTCTCAAGATTTATTTATTTATTTATTTAAAGTCCTTTCTATACCGCGCTCTTTAAAATCAGCTCGGTTTACAATCAACAGCAGATTTGTACAGTGCAGGAAGCACCCGTACTGTCCTTACAGAGAACAGGTTTTGCAACTTGGATTAACTGGGGAAACTATGTACAGGCTACACAGTAGCTTGGCTACTCATTTAAGTAACTATATACAGGCTGAAACATTTGCTTCTCACAATCAAAAAATATAGGGGTATGTTTACTAAACTGCGGTAACGTTACATAACGCGCGTTATGTAACGTTAACGATCGTTAAGTAACGTTAACGCGCGTTAACGTTACTTAACGATTGTAGACATTCCGCGGCGTGGTAAAACACCGCAGAAGGTGGAGAGAGGGCGGAGAGAAGGGGTCAATGGGCGGAGTGTGGGTGTGGAGAGGCTCCATTCACACTAATGCGCTGATCTGAAGAGCTGAATCCTAACGCGATTGAAAACCTGCCGTTAGATGCACATTTCAGGGGAGAGAAACCATTTAAGTGTCAGCAATGTACAGCATAAGCAGGGAAACCCATAAAAAGTGATAAGTGTGATACATGTGCACAGAACAAAAGGGCAGATAAACATTGAAAATGACCTCAACAAACTGGAAAAAACCCTAAACAAGCTGGCCAATAGTGATAATATTGGGAAACAGCAAAAAACACTACCGAGAAAGCTCCCAAAAAAAGATATTAATTGTGGAAGGGTCTATGCTCTGTCCCCCGAAAAGGTGAATGATCCCACAGTGAAATAGCGCTGATCAGGGCTGTCCCTTGTTATTGGACGTGTCCAATTTGAATTTGAGAAGAAGCTTGCTGTGGAATCAAAAACGCGAAATAAAGACCTTTTCAAGTACATTCATAGCAAAAAACGTGTGAGAGAGTCAGTTGGTCCATTAGATGATAAAGGGGATAAAGGAGCACTAAGAGGCGACAAGGCGATAGCGGAGAGACTGAATGAATTCTTTGCTTCGGTCTTTACTGAGGAAGATGTAGGGATGTTACCCATGACTGAAGTGGTATTTAAAGGTGCGGAAGAATTGAAGGAAATATCGATACATCGGGAAGATGTCTTACAACTATTAGATAAACTGAAGAGTAGCAAATCACCTGGGCCGGATGGTATACATCCAAGGGTGTTGAAAGAACTGAAATATGAGATTGCAGACCTGCTATCAGTAATCTGTGAACTATCATTAAAATCATCTCTAATACCTGAAGATTGGCGGATCGCCAATGTAACACCAATTTTTAAAAAGGGTTCCAGGGGTGATCCGGGAAACTACAGACCGGTGAGCCTGACGTCAGTACTGGGAAAAATGGTAGAAACCATCATAAAGAATAAAATTACTCAGCATGTAGATAGTCACAACCTAATGGGAGACAGCCAACATGGCTTTAGACAAGGAAGATCCTGTCTTACTAATCTGTTATGTTTTTTTGAAGGAGTGAATAAACAGGTGGACAAAGGTGAGTCGGTTTATATTGTGTATCTGGACTTTCAGAAAGCCTTTGAAAAGGTCCCTCATCCGAGACATTTGGCAAAACTAAAGAGTCATGGAATAGGAGGCAGTGTACTATTGTGGATCAGGAACTGGTTAAAAGATAGAAAGCAGAGGGTAGGGCTAAATGGCCAATTTTCCCAATGGAGAAAGGTGAATAGTGGTGTACCCCAGGGATCTGTGCTGGGTCCGCTGCTTTTTGACATATTCATAAATGACCTGGAAAGTGGAATAACGAGTGAGGTTATCAAATTTGCAGATGACACAAAACTATTTAAAGTTGTTAAAACCCAAGAGGATTGTGAAAAATTGCAAGAGGATCTTGATAAATTGGAAGTCTGGGCATCAAAATGGCAGATGAAATTTAATGTGGACAAGTGCAAGGTTATGCATCTAGGGAAGAACAACCCAAACTATGGTTACACGATGCAAGGTTCCACATTAGGAACCACCAACCAGGAAAAAGATTTAGGCGTCATTGTGGATACCATGTTAAAACCCTCGGCCCAGTGTGCAGCGGCGGCCAAGAGAGCAAATAGAATGCTAGGTATGATAAGGAAAGGCATGGAAAATAAAACAAAAGATATTATAATGCCTCTATATCGTTCCATGGTGAGACCGCACCTTGAATATTGTGTGCAATTCTGGTCGCCGTATCTTAAAAAGGATATAGCGATTTTAGAAAAGGTTCAGAGAAGAGCCACCAAAATGGTAAAGGGGATGGAAGGATACTCCTATGAAGAAAGGCTAAAAAGGTTAGGGCTTTTTAACCTGGAAAAGAGACGGCTTAGGGGAGATATGATAGAAGTCTATAAATTAATGAACGGAGTGGAACGGGTAAACGTAGATCGATTGTTTACGTTATCAGAATATAGAAAGACTAGGGGACATGCAATGAAGCTACAGGGTAAACTATTTAAGACCTAATAAAAGAAAATATTTTTTCACTCAACGTGTAATCAAACTCTGGAATCTGTTACCGGAGGATGTAGTAAAGGCTGTTAGTGTAGCTGGGTTTAAAAAAGGTTTGGACAAGTTCCTGGAGGAAAGGTCCATAAACCATTATTAAGAAGTGACCGAAGATATCAATGCTTGACCCAGTACAAGCATTGTGGAACTTGTGTCTCTTGGGGAAACTGCTAGGTACATATGACCTAGATTGGCCACTGTTGGAAACAGAATACTGGGCTTGATGGACCTTGGTCTGACCCAGTATGGCATATCTTATGTTCTTATGTTCTTATGTCCTATGGCATGCATATGTTGCGCACATCAGGGCGGGCATGTTGGAACGTAAAACTGGACAGATGCTGCAAAAGGGTATACAGAGGGCCGCAGGCGGCACATGCTGTGGTGCAGCTGGGCCACAGTGCAGACTAGGGTGATGCCTAGGTGGCCCATACGAATGCTGAAACAGCAGAGCAGCCAGACAGCAACTGATGAAGGCCCAACATGGGCACGACTGTGTTTCCCACAGTGTCACAGGGGATAGTACCCAGCAGCTACCCCCAAGGGCACAGAACAGTGGCAGGCGGTGCTCGGGGGAAGCGTGGACGTCTATGCAGGCACCCCTACCCCAGAACCCACACCATAGGCAGACGCCTACCCGCACACTGGATGGCCTGAGACTGTGCACCACCAGCACCACCAGCAGAAGGGCATGGCAGCATGGTGGCAGAGGGGTGCTGGTGGTGGAGGGGGCAGTAGCAGCTGGCCGCAGCAGACCATGGCCTAGCCCCATTTAGGAGGGTGCCATGCAATGCAACAGACAGGGTCCGTCTGACAAACAGTCATGGTATCTCCAGGGAATAGAGCTGTCCTTGTGGCAACACGGTGGTGCAGTACACACAGCCAGTGTGCTCAGGAGCAGAGGGTCACAGGTTCAAGTCCCAGCTGTGGTACCCTCCAACCCTGCCCCCATATTTTACCCAGTAATAAACCGTGGTAGGAAAGTCAGAACCTTTATTGCAGATAACAGAAACATGCCTGGGACACCTACATTTTACCCTACAGAGCACAGACACCCTAAACAGGCGCAGTACCTACAGCAGAGTCTCCCATATGCAGTCCTGGAGGGTCAAACACCATTCAGGTACCATGCTGTCGCTAATAAAGATGCCTATGCTGCATTTCTATGCGCTGCCCCCATGGTATGCAGATATCTGCCATGCATATTCATGAGGGACAGCATGAAAACCCGAACAGTGTGTGGCCCACCAGGACTGGAGTTGGGAACCCCTGCCCTAGAGCAGCGGCCAACAGGGCCAGAAACACCCGCACTCCCAGGCCCCATTAACCGAAGCTTCCAGGAGAGGCAGGATGTTGGGCCCTGCGTGCATCTCCCAATACTAGCACGTGCATATCTTAGGAATGCCACCCTAAACCTGGGAATACAGTACACAGCTATCAAAAGGTTGCTATGATTACTGGCAGATAGCAATTCCAAAGATAAGTACAAATTTCTGAGTGAGCTGCATCATAGCAACCTTTCTGATGTCTGTGGTGTGTGCTACAGGTATTGTGTCTGACAGTATTTACCATCCTGGGCAGTGACCCCAACAGTATTGAGTACCATAGCCATGCCTCCACTGTGCCCAGTACTGGTGCGGTGGCCAGGGCTGCCAAACACCGCTATAGTTGCACAATGCTGGCATAGGTGTGGGGAGTATGTGTCTGTCCATACAGTGTGTGGTGGCTGCAAACACCCTCCACAGCCCACACTGCTAGCACTATTGCCTGTATTGGCCTGCCAATGTGCATATGAGAAGCAAGGTACCGTGGGAATAGCCTGGATAGGGTGGCCTGGCCTGGATTCATCTGTACAGAGCATAGGGCAATGGCTGGGACATTGTCGTGCCCGGACATCACCTGCACGGACAGGGTGGCCACAGCATGTCCTGCTGGGAAGTCACTCTCACCTTGACTGTGCAGTGACCACGGCATGGCTGGGTTCCCCACTAGTGCTATACAGTGTTTCTTGTAAGTGATATATATGGGTTCTGTTATCTGGGGCTCAATCACTGACCTATCTGCTTGGTGGGTGTGTGCACATCCCCTCCAAGAACATGCACTATGGACTAGCTAGAAGACTGTCTGCAGTTAGTATGTGTGTGACTGGAACACCTTGCAGAGTGCAGTGGTTGGTGACTCACTTTACTTACTGCTGGAGAATGTCAGATGGTGGTGGGGGCAGCTGTGCATTTCCAGGGTGACTGTCTTTCTGTCTGCCATTGCCCTATTTATGGATGCATACAGATCTGCATTGACTGCGCTGTAGGGTGTCCTACCACCAGCTGGACTGTGGTTGATGGTCCCCTCTACTGTCACCATTGCAGGGGGGTACATTGTGGATCTGGTTGGTGGGAACTCACATCCCCTGCACTATGAGTCCGTGTATTAACCATTGTGCTACAGCTCTCGACACCTTGCTAGACATCTTATCATACGCCTTATGGGCGCCTTGTGTGGCACTTTACATGGCACTTTCTAATGCTCATTGCTATATGGCGCCTTCTAACGTGCGTTATCTGCAATGATGTACCGGCCATGTCCTTATTTGGTCATTTCTGTTTCTACCGTGGATTCTAACGCGAATGACACTACCGCAGTTTAGTAAACATAACCCATAGTCTCAAAATGGGCCTGCACCTTAATGTAAAGAAGACAAAGATCATGACAACTGGCATAATCAACAGGTTCATCGATGAAAGAGAAGAAATTGAAATCGTGAACAACTTTAACCTACTTGGATCAACTATCAATAAAGAAGCAACAAGCAGTCAAGAAATCAGACGACGTATTGCTCTTGGCAGAATGGCTATGAAAGACCTAGATACGATTCTCAAGAGCAGAGATGTCTCTCTGCACATGAAATGAGAGTCAGAAGCTGTAACATTGGAACATGGAACGTACGAAGCATGAACCAAGGGAAGTTGGAGGTGGTCAAGAATGAAATGGAATGTGTACAACTTGATCTGTTGGGTGTCAGCGAACTGAAATGGACTGGCATCGGGCACTTTGCATCAGATGATCACATGGTCTACTATGCTGTAAATGAAAGACAAAGAAGAAATGGTGTTGCATTTATAATAAAGAAGAAACTTGCAAGAACTATAATGAAATACAATGCAGTCAGTGAACGCTTAATCTCTATTTGACTATGAGGAATGCCTATTAACACAACTATAATGCAGGTATATGCCCCAACAACAGCTGCAGAAGAGAATGAAATTGAAGAGTTCTATGAACAAGTACAAGCTGAAATTGACAGAACATGCAAACAGGATATCCTAATAGTCATGGGTGTCTGGAATGCAAAAGTTGGCAACAAAGAAGAAGGCAAAGTAGTTGGAAAATATGGACTTGGCAAAAGAAATGAAGCTGGAGAAAGACTGATAGAATTCTGCAAGACCAACGATCTAGTCATCTCAAACACCTTCTTCCATCAACACAAGCGGCGACTGTACACATGGACTTCACCCAATGGATTGTATAAAAATCTAATTAGAAACATAGAAACATGATGACAGAAAAAGACCACAAGGCCCATCTAGTCTGTCATTCCATAACAACAACTACAACAGTCCACTTTCTACCTTTAGAGATCCTCTGTGTTGGTCCCATGCTTTTTTGAATTCAGTTACTGTCCTCATCTCTACCACCTCCACTGGGAGACTATTCCACGGATCCACTACTCTTTCCGTAGAGAAATATTTCTGCATATCACTCCTGAATCTATCTCCCTTCACCCTCATCCCATGTCCCCTCGTAGCAGAACTTGCTTTCAATTGAAAGAGGCTCTCTCCCTGAACATTTATGCCACGGAGGTATTTAAACATCTCAATCATATCACCTCTATCCCGCCTTTCCTCTAAGGTGTACATATTAAGATCCTTAAGTCTGTCCTCATATGCTTTATAATGAAGCCCATTAATCATTTTAGTAGCAACCCTCTGCACCGACTCCATCCTGTTCACATCCTTTTGAAGGTGCGGTCTCCAGAATTGCACAACATACTCCAAATGAGGTCGCACCAAAGACTTATACAGAGGTATTATCACCTCCTTTTTTCTGCTAGCCATTCCTCTCCGTATGCACCCAAGCATCCTTCTAGCTTTTGCCGTCGCCTTTTCTACCTGTTTAGCTACTTTAAGATCATCAGACACAACCACGCCTAGGTACCGCTCTTCTTTAGTGGACAAAAGTACTTCACCTCCTATACTGTATTGCTCCCTTGGATTGCTGCAGCCCAAATGCATGACCTTACATTTTTTAACATTAAATCCCAGCTGCCAAATTCTAGACCATTCTTCAAGCTTAGCTAGATCCCTCCTCATGTTATCTACACCTTCCTGGGTGTCTACTCTATTACAGATTTTGGTATCATCCGCAAAGAGGCAAACCTTACCCGACAGCCCTTCCGCTATATCACTAACAAAGATGTTAAAAAGAATCGGACCAAGGACAGATCCCTGGGGCACACCACTGGTAACATCCTTCTCCTCAGAGTGAGCTCCATTTACTTGTACTCTTTGTCGCCTCCCACCCAACCAATTTCTAACCCAAGCAGTAACTTTAGGGTCCATCCCTAGGGTGCTCAGTTTGTTTATAAGTCGTCTGTGAGGAACAGTGTCAAAGGCTTTACTGAAATCTAAATACACCACATCTAGAGCTCTCCCTCGGTCCAACTCCCTGGTCACCCAGTCAAAGAAATCGATCAGATTTGTCTGACAAGACCTGCCTCTGGTGAATCCATGCTGTCTCGGATCCTGTAATCCGCCGGACTCCAGAAACCTCACTATTTTCTCTTTCAGCAGCGTTTCCAATAATTTACTCACCACTGAAGTTAAACTAACTGGCCTGTAGTTTTCAACCACATCCTTACTTCCGCTTTTGTGTAAAGGCACCACATGAGCCTCTCTCCAGTCCTTTGGCACCACTCCCGACTCCAACGAGGCATTGAAAAGGTCAGTCAGTGGAGTTGCTAGAGCGTCCCCAAGTTCCCTCAGTATTCTAGGGTTTATCCCATCCGGTCCCATCGCTTTGTCTACTTTAAGTTGAGCTAGTTTCTCATGAACACAGTCTTCTGAAAATTGTTCAAGATGTCCCTCGCTTCTGTTCTTATTTGTGGGTGTTTTCTGAGGTCCTGCTCCTGGTTCTTCATCTGTGAACACAGAACAAAAATATTTGTTAAGCAATTCCGCTTTATCCTTATCAGCTTCTACATATTCCCCCCCTGCACCCTTGAGTCTGACAATACCACTTTTGCCCTTCCTCTTCTCACTAATATATCTGAAAAATGTCTTAGCCCCCCATTTTATTGCATTGGCTATTTCCTCCTCCTTTTGAATCTTTGCCTTCTTGACTACTTTGCTAGCTTCTCTAAGTTTTTCCAAATACAGATGCCTGTCTTCCTCTCTCTGTGATCTCTTGTATTTCATGAAGGCCTCCCTCTTTATCTTCACTTTTTCAGCTACTTCCTTCGAAAACCATAGCGGTCTCCTGTTCCTTTTGCCTTTATTTACCATTTTAACAAAAAGGATGGTTGCCTTTAAAATACCCCCTTTCAGTTTTGCCCACTGTTTTTCTACATCCCCCAGCTGTTCCCATCCCACTAACGACTCCCTGAGGTATTGGCCCATCTTCGCAAAGTTAGTCTTCCTAAAGTCTAAGATCTTCACCTTGGAATGGATTCTAACAGCCCTAGTCCTAATACTGAACCACACCATCTGGTGGTCACTGGATGCAAAATGATCTCCCACTACAACATCAGAAACACTCTCACCACTGGTAAGCACCAAGTCCAGTATGGCCCCTTCACGTGTGGGGTCTGTTACCAATTGCCTGAATAGTTCTCCCTGTAGAGAATCCAGGATCTCCTTACTTCTAGATGATACTGCAGCAGGAATGTGCCAATCAACATCTGGCATATTGAAATCTCCTAGCAGTAGCACTTCCCCTTTCCTAGCAATGCTGCGTATGTCTTCAATTAACTCTCTGTCCACCTCTTCCTCTTGTGAGGGAGGTCTGTATATCACACCAATGCAAATAGATTTCTCTTTCCCTCTTTCTAGTTTAACCCACAATGCCTCCTCTCTCCCTTTTAAGCTCTGTAATTCCAAAGCTTTAATAGTAGTTTTTACATATAGTGCCACTCCTCCTCCCCTTCTTCCTACCCTGTCCTTTCTGAATAAAGTATAGCCAGGTATAGTTACATCCCAGTCATGGTTTTCTGTGAACCATGTTTCTGTAACTGCCACTAAATCCAAGTCAGCCACTCCCACCAAAGCTTCAACTTCAGGGATCTTATTTCCCATGCTACGGGCATTAATACACACTGCTTTCCATGTGTTACCCCTGTTACCCATTTCCATAAAGGTATTTAATGTATCACCTACCTGGGGGCTTTCACTTACCTGGGGGCTTTCTTCACCCATCCCCAACGAATCTAGTTTAAAGCCCTCTTCAGTAGATTAGCCAGTCTACTACCAAAGATGCATTGACCTTTCTTGGACAGATGGATGCCATCTCTGCTCTGCAACCCTTGGAACAGCATCCCATGGTCTAGGAAACCAAAACGCTCTCGAAGACACCATCCACGCAGCCATGCATTCATCTCCATGATGCGAGCCTCTCTGCCTTGGCCTTTACCCTCAACAGGGAGGATTGAAGAGAACACCACCTGTGCACCTACCTGCTTCACCCTCTGTCCCAGAGCCATGAAGTCACTTTTGATACGTTCCGAGGTATACCTGGCAGTATCATTTGTTCCAACATGGATTAGCAACATTGGGTAATAGTCAGTGGGCTTGATGAGTCTCGGCAAACTCTCCATAACATCTTGGATTTTGGCACCAGGCAGACAGCACACCTCTCTGGACATCAAGTCTGGTCGGCAGATGGACGCCTCAGTACCCCTCAGAAGAGAGTCTCCAACAACCACTACCCTTCGTTTCCTTCTGGTCACTGATTCCGCAACTATGGGGTACTTGAACTCTGGTTCTTCCCTTTCCAGGGATGCTTTCACCTCCTCCACTTCCAGGGCTGCATAATGGTTCTTCAATTCAAGGGCTGGAGAAGTTGGATTGGTGATTTTGCAGGCTCTGGTGACTGTTGTCCAACCATCGACATTCTGTTGGCACCCATCTTCTCCTGTGCTGGAGAGCCTGGTTGCTGCAAGAAGCATCTCATCAATGTACTTCTCACTGTCTTGAATGCTCCTCAGCCTCGCCACCTCCTCTCTGAGTTCCTCCACTTGTTTCCTCAGAGCTTCAGCATGCAGGCACCCTGCACATGGAACCGGTTCTTCAACTGGCATTAGGACCTCTGTCTGGACTGAGGCAGAAGCTGTAACGGGGGCAACAGCTTTAGCAATACGATTTTTCCCAGCCATTGTTCTGTTTGTGGAGCTTAGGTATCTGTTAAAGCAAAAGAGAGAGATCTACCAAGTACCAGCTGGTTTCGCAGCTGTCCTTTCAGAGAAAAAGCAGTTAAATCTCTTTAATTATATTCAATATGTGCTGGTCCAATTCACTGTGATTTGCTAAAGGGGGAGGTGCCCTATAAAGCAAGACTGCTCACTAATTGACTACATCTGTGGAAGTCAGTGATGGAAAAGTTCTATAATATCAACAAAGACAAAACCTGGAGCTGACTGTGGTACAGATCATCAACTACTAGTATGCAAACTCAAGCTAAAGTTGAAAAAGAGCAAACCACTCATGAATGCAGCAAAATATGACCTTGAGAATATACCACTGGAATTTAAAGACTGCCTGCAAAATCGATTTGCTGCTTTAGATACAAATGACAGAGCTCCAGAGGAGTTATGGAATGACATCAAGAAGGTTGTATTGGAAGAAAGCGAGAAGTCTTTACAAAAGGTGAAAAAGCAAAAATGGCCAAAATGGATGACTGAAGAAACTCTGAAAATTGCCCAGAAACACAGAAAAGCTAAAGCCAGAGGAGAAAGAAAGACAATAACAGAACTCAATAGAGATTTCCAACGTGCAGCAAGACAGGACAAGGAAAAGTACTACAATGATGAATGCAAGTAAATAGAAGCAGAGACTATTAGAGGAAGAACAAGATTGGCTTTCCTAAAGCTACGAGAGTTAAAGAAAAAGTTCCAGCCTCTAATTGGAATGTTACAAGATGCTCAAGGTTCTATGTTGAATGATGCTGAGAAGATCAAGAAAAGGTGGAAGGAATATACAGAGTTTATATATGATAAAGATCAAGTGGACCAACAGCCGTTTCAACCTGTACCTTATGATCAGGAACCACTGGTGATGAAAGAAGAAGTTAAAGCAGCATTGAAAGCCTTATCAAAGAACAAAGCACCAGACATTGATAGCATTCCCATAGAAGTATTACAGCAATCTGATGCAGCTGTTACTGTACTTACAAGGCTTTGCCAAGAAATATGGAAGATAACATCATGGCCAACTGACTGGAACAGATCTGTGTTTATACCAATACTAAAGAAAGGTGATCCAACTGACTGTGGAAATTATCGCACAATCACTCTGATCCCACATGCCAGCAAGATTCTACTGAAGATTATTCAAAAGAGACTACAACCATACCTGGAACAAGAACTACCTGAAGTGCAAGCAGCCCCGTCCCTCCCCCATGTCAGCCCCATTGCAGGTTCCCTGCCTCCTCCTCCCCTCTCCCTATGTCTGCCTGCTACTGCCCTGTTCTTCTGCAGTCGGAGGCAGGCGGGACAATGCTGCACGGAGCCGGTTGAGAGACAGGAAGGGCTCCGCAACAGTTTCACAGGCTCAGCCGCGGTTCCCTAAGAGGCAGGGAGCCGCGGCTGCAGAAGATTGGAGTCGGTGAGTTTGCCGCTGCCGAGAAGCGGACTCAGCAGCGGCAGCAACTTGTGCGCTTTTTAAATTTGTTTTAAACTTGGCTGAGTGAGGCGACCCCCACTAAATCCTGTGGCGACCCCTGTGGGGGTCGTGACCCACAGGTTCAGAACCGCTGATCTGGGGTGTTGATTGGAAGGTGCATTACTGAAAATGGAGTCCATGCCCTTTAATTCTACAATAATCCTTTTGACAAAAGGGAAGGACTTTTCTGGCTGCATCAGGAGGGCTCTGTGCAGCTAATGGCCTGATATTGTTTTTCTCCTACTTGGGGAGAGATTTAGAAAACAATGTGATATATTTGTTTCTCTTTTTGCTGGACATTTGCTCACCTCGCTCCCTGTTCTCCTGGTATTGTGCTACCAGTGTGCTTGTGCACTCTTGAGTCAATTAAGTTGCTAATCTGTGTCTCTGTCACATGTTCCGAGATTTATGCATAACCCAGTTAGTGCTACTGAATATCCTCTGCTATCCTGGTTTAATGCCCTATCGCTAGCTGGTTAGCAACAGGATATTCCAGGGGCATAGCGAGGGCAGCACCATTAGCTAGCCGGTTGGCATAGATATTCAGCTGCTAACCAGTTACCTAAACTGCATAAAATTAGTATAGGTGAAAGGTTGTCCTAATTTTATGTGGATTTGCAATCTAGTTAGCAGCTGAATATCACTGCTGAACGGATTGCAAAATCTCAATCCAGGCAAACCAGATATTCAGTGCAGCCACTGGATATGAACCAGTGCTGAATAACTGGTTTAATTTAAAATGGCAGTGGCCAGCCACTTTAAGAGTGCTGGCTGCAGCCACTGACAATTTCCCCCAATGACTTTCAAACACACTTTACTGCTGCATTTCATCAGATTCAATTTAGCACCAAGTTAATGCATGATCCTGGACAACAATATTGATATACTAAGGGGAGAAAATGTTCCTCCACCACAGCCTCTAAGAGGCAGGGACAAATGACATTGCATGGCACACCACAGTGAAATAAAAAATGAAATGGAGCCCACCCCCAAGTGCATTATAATTTAATGCTCTTTCTCCATGTCTCAAGCTCTCAGAAGAAGCATGTCTGCAATGTTCCAATGTTACTTTTAGCGAGGTGAGCAAAGGTTATTACAAAATAGTGCTTATGTAATGTTCCTGCAAATGAGCTCAAAATGCATTCTGCACCAGATGAGCATAGCATTGTTGTCATGTAACCTCTGCATTTAGGGGCCCTTTTACTAAAGTGTGGTAGCATTTTACACTAAACCATGTAGGAGGAACAAAATCCAACATACAGTAAGTCAAACCATGTGGTGCCCTACACGGAGCAGTGGGGTCACCCCTAAACAAAGACATGGGGAGAGGTGACCTGCATGGAGTGGCAGGTGTACCTACTCTTGCCACCTTGCTGGGTAGACTAGATGGACCATACTGGTCTTTATCTGCCCTCATTTACTATGTTACTATGTACATCCTACAGCTGCCAGACATGAGCAACTGCAGGGAGACCTATGCAAACCTTTAATTCTGGGGAACAGACGCAGCCTAATGAAGCAGGAGGGATCATGCCTCTCCAGGCCATTCTCTGTCTCAGGCAGAGACAGCATGGAAATCACACATAATAAGAATCAGTGGATACCTACTCATGATATGCGCAAATGCAGATCATGCTTGCTGTGTGAACATTTTCTAGGGAGATGTGTGAAAGCAGGATTTGATAGTGCAAATATGTTGTTCATGTCCCTCATCTATGCCTGCAAACGCTATGTCACAGACATCATGGCATGAATGAACCCGCTGAAAAGTGGTATATAAATTGACCCAGTGAAAAGCGGTATATAAACACAGCTAAATAAATAAATAAATGTTCATTGGAAGCAATAGATAGGAAGTCCCACACCTTGTCTGAACAAACAGTTGCTGCCTAGGACATCACTGAAGCACATGTCACTTAAGACAAGAGAACAGACATCAGAAAACATAATGTGCCTATGGTGGGTGACTGAGACAACATTTGTGGAAATAGGCAGATGAATTGAGCACATTCACTAAAATGCTGGGTGAACAGGAGGCACGTGTACAGCTTGTAGAGCAAAACAGTGTCAGGCCACAGAGAATGGATATTGCAACATGGGCTGGAAAGAAACAGGCTTCAGAAGAGAAGCAAAATGGGCCCGGTAAAGGTATTACCTGGTAGCTTTCATTCAGTGACAGATTCTGCTCCACAGGTAGGGATGCCAACTGGCTCCAGATGCCCCCAATAGGCTTGATCCTGTCCTGGGTTTAGCTCATTGCATGCAGAGACTTGTAGTCTTGCTTTTCAATGCGGTGTAATAGAGAAATCAGAATATACCTCCCTGCATGCAATGGTGGAAACCCAGGACTGGATCAAGCCTGTCATTCCCATCTGGAACCAGTTGGCAATCCTATTCACAGGTAGGATCCAAAATGCCACTCATGCCTCCATAAAGGGCATATTTGCATGCAGACATAGCCTGTGACAAACATACAACTCATGCCAGTGGAGTGTTGGCCGAAGCCACTATGTATTGACATTGCAGCACAATAGGAAGTGTGGGTTTTGCACATCACACCCTCTGTTCCTCGGAACCAAACTGGTGTGCACCCCATAAGGAGGCTTCAGTGGTCCCCAGAAACAAATGGGATATCTCCATACAAATCTCTGATAAAATCCCCATATGCAGTTGAAAGCACATAATCTGCCCAACAACAAGGCAGGTGCCTCACCTCATCCTGATTAGCACCATTGATAGAATGATTTTATATTGTTAGCAGATATTACCAGTCCCATCTTTGATGAGAGGGGAGCCAATATACATCTGCAGCACATACTTAGTAGGGTCACGTGCTGCACCGGTGATATGTGCTGCACTGGTGAGATGAACTCCATCCTCTAGCACAAAGCTGATTGCAGTCTCCCCAGCTTGACAGCATGATGGAAGCCAACTGTTCCACCATCTGTAACTGGCCCCACATAGAGCTCATACTGGACACCCTGAAAACCTGGCAAGTAACACCACAGCAGCATCCCAAGGCATAGTCTGCATGCACTAAGACATTCAGCAGGGACTGTCAACTACATCTACATGCAACAGAGGACATGTCAGGGAGGTGGGTCAAACCCCCGCATCCATGTGGTGGTGTTCCCTGCTTCCAATGTCCACCTCCCAAGGAAAAAAAAAACAGTTCCTCACGCTGGAGATGTGACCATGAAGTACATGTTTGTAATAAACACAGTCTCAGAATCTCAATGAGAGGATCCTGATGGAGCCAACCCCAGAGAAAATGAATGGACTCAGCATTTGTCTATACTGTTGAGATAGACGTCAATGCAGAAATGTAATCCCCCCCCCCCCCCCCACTCCCAGATGAGCTGGAGTCATATTGAATTCACCAGTTTGCAATTTATGAGCCACATCTAATGTGTTTCACAAATCCCATGACACAAACACATATATGGTCACAACATTGGTGGATAGGCTGTCAGACCAATAGACATCGACCCTCCATGCAAGACCAAGTATGTGACTTATAATAAGTATTGCCAATTAGCAGTTAGCATGTGGTGTGTGAGTCAGGGAGCAGTCACAGGCCTCTTATGCCTCATGACCATGGTTCACGTTTGAGAACAAAACCATGCAGAGTACTACTGTCTGTAAACAGACACCACACATTGACACACGGGACCCTGTGCACATAGATTGTCTGTTCACGGTTGTCACTAAGAGGTACTGGAGCCATCCAGAAGGATTAGTGCAGGGAAGGGAAGGAGACCTCAGTGCACCTATATTAAAGGCATTGGCATCAGAGGTGTGACCGAGGGAATGGCCAGAAACAAAGTTCCTTGGTCACTTATCACAGTAGATCTGTGAATACATAGAACAATGCTGGTACACACTGACAACAGACAATATAGGTCCCGCATAGACAAGATGCAAGCTGTGGAGGGGTGAGGGCACAATATGAGTGCCAACACATTTACAGCTAGTGTTGATTTGCAAATGCAAATTGCCTGTGTCAACGGCTGCAGCATCAAAGGCAGGTGGGTCATTCAGAGCTCAAACAGCTATGGTAACTGTACAACTAGTCCAATCCCTGCAAGCATGTGATCTCCCCCCCCCCCCCCAAAAAAAAACAAAACAAAACAGCAAGCATCATGAAATCAACATAGTCTACCAAATGTCACCAATAGTAGGAGAGGTGATATATGTGAGATGTGTGTGGGATCCCATTCCAGAATGTCAGCTACAATCTGGTGATGCAAACAGGCACAGTAACACAATGTCAAGTGTCTGATAAACATGTCCATTGGCACTACAAATCTCACCATGGCACATGGGTGTTCACTTGGCTGTGAGGTAGCAAATACCAGTTACAAGATTCTGTGCAAATAATAGTGCTGTGCCAATTAATGCATCCCAGTGAAACTCCCATTGCACAAGGGGTGGCTATGAGAAACACATAGGCTTGTCAGCTGTCCAGATCCTGGGCTGAGTTTAGCCCTTTGCTTGTGTGGACCTGTGATTTGCCAGATTCCATCAAGTGTATTGGGGATCAGAGAGTTCCAAAGCCCTGTATACAATAGGGTAAAGCACAGACTGGATCAGGTCTGGTGGGAACATCTAGACTTATGTAGCTAACCCTCGTACTCACCTCCAGGGTAGTTGAAACTGCCATCACAATGGACACACAGATATGGGAACATCATCAGAGTAAAGTTGATCCACTTAGCTATGCTGCACTGCAGGCCAATGTGATTTCCGGGAAATACATTTAAATTGGCCAAGCACTCAGCGGTGATTCCCTGTACATGTGACGGCAATGAGAGGGCAAAAATTGGCATTGTTCATGCATACTCATGTAGCACATGCACATAGTACCTGTTACTATAAATTGGGAGTTCCTGCTGGCTCACACTGTCCCAGCACCTGTAAGTGTGGAGAGCAATGGACCCAAGGTAAGGATGATGGAAGAGCTGAGGCTGAGCAGGACCCTTCAATACCCCAGGCTAAAGGGCAATGAGGTGAACACCCTCCCCAAGATATATCAGCATAGGAGAGGAGCAGGGCAGAGGGCCAGGACAGTGGGCAGCCAGAGACATCCTCTGAATGTCAACCTGCTCAATAGAGCCCAACCACAGGACAGATGGCTGAGGGACAGCCTCTGAAGAAGAAGAAGAAGAAGAGGGTCCCAGATGATTAATGTCAGAGGGCAACTAGATTTGATCCTGAGGAAAATGAGGTGCTGCTAGAGAAGGTACTAGACAACTATGAGCATCAGTGGTGCACTTCATCTCCCAAACTTCAGTCAGCACATGGCATGCCATTTGGGACAGCATGAGGGAGGTTGTGGCAGCTGTGGAGAGTTCTGAGTGGGACACAGAAAGTATGCACAAGAGGCTATGCATGAGAGATGCAGGATAGGTTGTAGTCTCTCATCCCAAGAACAACATTGTGGCTCAAAGGGAGGTATCATGCACACCTCACCCTGTGAAGGTCTGGGTGCAATAACACCTCTGTATGTGCTGCTATGTTGTTTTCTCAATCACTAGGAAAGGTGGATAGGGCAAGCAGTTATGCTCCTCCTGATATGTATGGGGATTTTCCTGATGTGAACGGGACACAACATCCTTTCTGAGCCTTTGCACAGATATGGCCACATATCCCATAAGGCTACTTCTGAGCTGGCTCACTGACATCCTCACCTTGCTGTCACTCTGCGACTGCTTCCCCTCTCCGCAATGACATCCTTCCTGCCTGCAGCTATGCCACCTCAACATGCCCTCAGTCTCCTTCCTCCACCCCTCCATTTATCAGCCCATCCTTCCCTAACATCCTGCCAGGAGCCCATACTTTACACAGTTTGCATACATCTGCCATGCATCTTCATTTCTCACATCCCTGCTATGTTTGCTGGGGAGATGATCCATATGGGCACAGAAGACTGTTCTAAATAATCAAATTGTAAACATCTCATTTGTCCCAAACTGCAATGTCTCCTTGCTGGTAATGTCCCAGACCATTCCCCTGTCATGCAGATTGACCCATTTAACATGTAACTCTTAAAATCAAATGGTCATGCAGAAGAGACCTGTGAGCACATGGGCAAAGTTCTGGGGTGTCATCAGGAAAGCTCCCACTACAGTATAGACAGTATAGACAGTGGCAGTGGGTGAGGGGTGGTTGGCTGAACACTGATGCAGCCCAGCTGAGAGGTGTATGTAAAACTGAGGTGCACAGATGATAAAATATTGCTACTAAGATAGAAGACCTGCCAAGGCTGCCTCTGTCACATCAGACAACAGTTAATGCACATTCACTTGCTTGCAGTTGACATATGTGAGGTCAACATTGTCCTGGTGCCGTAGGTTCAGCTATGACTGCTGCTCAGGACAGGAGCTGTCCTTCACATTGTGGGGCATCAGAACATACACATGGGCTTTATGTGCTTCCATGTTTCTCCCTCAGTCATCATGCGTCTAGGTCTTGGTTGCAGTCACTTTCACACTGCAGTGTACTAGATCATATCAGAATGGTGACTAACAGGGAGTTCCCAATGGGCATGTGAAAACAGCAGGAGGCACTCATGCATCCACGTTTTGCTTATTGCCCAGGGAGAGAGGGGACGTGCATACATGACATATGCATTTGGAGAGCTGTCCCCTGCTAATATGAGGGAATGTGCATTGTGAGAATGGGTAGACCACCTAAATTAGGTAGGGGTGTATGACATGGAGGAGGAGTAGCCTAGTGGTTAGAACACTGGCTTAGTAACCAAGCAACCAGGGTTCGATTCCTGCTAGCACTCCTTGTGGCCTTGGGCAAGTCACTTAACCCTCCACTGCCTCAGAAGAAAGGCCTGGCAATCTACTTCCGGTGACACTGCCAAGAAAACCCAGGAGCTTCTGGGTCACCAGGAGTCAGGACTGACTCAAAGGCACACATTGCATTTTTGTATGACATGAAGGGCAGCTGTTGTTGTCCATCAGGTGGATCTGGACACTGTGTAGCCTAGCAGGAGTCATAGGTCTGCACAGTTCTGTTGTCATATATTCCAATAATGTGGTAAGCTGCTTGCATTCCCTGATCTGTGACTGCTCTCCTCAGTGCTCTGTGCATTAATGTGTCTGGAGCACATGTTTAGATATCACTGACTGGATTGACATGTCAATGTAATGAGGGAGGAGTGGCCTAGTGGTTGGGGCAAGTTATCTCAAGCTGGAATGCCAGGGGGTTTTAACTTCTCCAACTGATCCCTGGGAAGTCTAGTCACTTGGGCTTGTCTATCTAGCTCAATTCTGAGGAATGTGTCCTGCTGGTCCCACGGTCATTTCTGCTGCCAGGGGTACTCCAACCACTGTGCGATGGGCTCTCAGGAATCCAAGATCCTTTTGCATTCCTTGAACTCGGCCTCCACAAAAAGGAAATCAAGGTAACGAACAGTTGAGCCAGGCCCAGCTATTTCTTCGCCAGCCAAAGCAGGAATGAGCAGCTTTGGCAGGAATTGAGCAGCCCATGGACACACATTTGTCATAGTAATCCTCACCCTCGAAGGTGAAAAATGAGTAGATGAAAAAGACTCTGTATGCACTGGGAGCAGTCAGAATGTCGACCCTATCTCCGCCTTACTTGTGGCCCAAATTCCAAACGATTGCTATGGCCTGGTCGATAGACACATATCTCACAGAACACAAAGAAGGATCGATATGGTCATCAACCAACTCACCCATGGGACAGAACAGGTTGTATTTCAAACAGAATTTGCCTGGCTCCTTCTTTGGCACTATTTTCAATAGGGACAGACATTTTCCTTGGTGATTTTTTTTTTTCCATATCACCTGAAGGTGCTGAAGGAAGGAAGGGGAGTTGTGTTTGGTGTGCAAGGAAGTAGGGGCAGAGGTTATAATAGAGAAACCTTCTGCAAAGCCACCCAATAATGAAGTGTGCCCAGTCCTGGTGAAGGTAGGACCATGGCTACGGATTCAAGCTCTCAAGTCTGATGGGCGAGGGAGCCATGTCCTTCGCTGGGTCATTGGGGCAACGGCTTAAAAGGCTTTCCCTTACTGGCGGATCTACACATGGAAGCTGAATGACTAGCTCCACAGACTGAACAGGCATGCCGGGACTGACATGAGTTCCATGTGTAGCTACTGGTAGTTCTATGTGCAGCTGCTGGTATTATACTGGGGGCAGTATCACCGCCCTGGTGCCGTTCCTGAATGTCGCCCATCTGGTCGCCGGATCTTAGAAAGGATATAGCTGAATTAGAAAAGATATGAAGAAGAGCCACCAAAATGGTAAAGGGAATGGAAGGCCACCCCTATGGGGAAAAACTTAAATGGTTAGGGCTCTTCAACTTGGGAAAGAGAAGCTAAGGGGGGATATGATAGAGGCCTATAAATTAATAGCTGCTAGTGTATTTGGGTTTAAAAAAAAAAAGGTTTGGGAAGGTCCACAAACCTTAATTAAACAAAAGCTGGGAAATCCACTGCTTACCCCTGGACAAGCCTAGTATAACCTGTGGCCTTCAGGAACCACCCAGGTACTTGTGACTTTGATTGGCCACTTTTGGAAACAGGATTCTGGGCTTGATGGACCCTGGTCTGACCCAGTATGTCATTTCTTAAGTTCTTAGGTTAATTTATAACCTCTAAAGCCTATAACCTATAAATAACCTATTTATAACCTATAAATCTGAAATACGCTACCTGGGTGTTATACTGGATAAACACCTCAGTATGGACACACATGTAAGGAATATAACAAAAAAAGTCTATTTTAAACTAAAAATGCTAAAGCAACTCCGCCCACTAATGCACCTACAAGATTTTCAACGCGTCATACAAGCAATCATAACCCCACATTTTGACTTCGCAAATCAGACCCTACTTGGCGTAACTAAAGAAACCTTAAAGAAACTCCAATTAGCACAAAACGCAGCAGCAAGAACCATCACGAAAGCCCCACCTTTCCAACACATAACCCCGATTTTAGAATATCTACACTGGCTCCCGATTCAAAGCCGAATAGAATATAAAACTATCCTAACCACCTACAAAGACATAACAAAAACAGCACCCCTGCCCATAAATAACCTTATCAAAATTGAACCCACCCATAATATCCAAAGGAGAGACCAACTAAATAAATTAACCCCACCAAAAGAATTCATTAGAGCCAATAAATCCACTAACAAGAAAGCCTTCTCCCATGCAGCCCCCATCTTGTGGAACACAATCCCAATAGAATTAAGACAATTACCTGATATAATAGAGTTCAGAAAAAAACTCAAAACATTTTTATTCACAAAGCATTTTGGATCTATGATCAGCCCATCTCTCACCCCCAGCTAGATAAGGGATAATCCTAACCAAGGTAATACACTATTCAACAAAAGAATGAAACACTGTAACCCTTAGACAAAATGATTAAGAAAGATGAAAAACAAAAAAATATGTATATAGTTTACTTCTGTTCAACTGTACATAGTTTTTCTAATTGTTAATTGTTACCTGTTAACTGTAATTATGTAATTACCTAACTACAAATTGTTATATGTAAAAACAGTTCACCCTGTTTATTGTTGTTATATGGAAACCGCACCTGATCAATGGAAGGAGCGGTATATAAATAATCATTAAATTAAATTAAATTAAAGCAAACAGAATTTTTTTTGTTTTTAAATCAACAATTAAACCCAAGATCTCGCCTCTTTCCAAGCTTTAGGTCACAAAATGATCACTGTCTTCCATCAGCTTTCCCTCTAAACAGTTGCAAAATCCAAATCCCTCGTCTGATCCCAACTGGGTTACCTATTGTCCATCTGTTACCCACCAGCACCATGCATATATACCCCCAGCAGGACCACTTGATAAAATGTGAAGACCCCTCACAATGATGTGAACTGTCCTGAAAGTATATGATCCACAGTCAGCTCTCAAACCTGCAACTCTCCAATCATATGCATACTGCCTCAATGTGTTGAGCCATAGTGCTGACATGTGCCATTAAAGCCACTGTAGGGTAGCATCACACCAAACCACTGATAGAAATTTTTTTTTAAGTTAACCTATCCCAGAATGCAGTAAGATGAACATTCATAAACAAGACTGGATCTGAAAGCTTTCTTTGGAAGTAAGTCCATAGGACAACTCTTGGCTAAGTTCAATTATTCAGTCCCATTTTAAAAGGAAGATTCCTATTGAGATGGATCGGAAGGAGTCATGAAAAAAGGAAACCCTGCACAACTTTGAAAGCAATGTTTTCATGGGTCATATATATATGGTAGTAAAGCTACAGCACTAAATAATCCAAGCTTGTATACAGTCACCAGTGCCTGCAGAGCCTCCACAAGTACTAGCTGACTTCCCCCATACACCAGATGGATACTCACATTGCACCTTTTCACTCAGACTGTTGTGAGTCAACTCTTACCCACTGCACAGCCTTGATGGAGACCATGCTGTCTGGCCAATTCCTCCCATCCCAAGGACCTCTATTGCAACTGAGAAGGTTCCCAGGACCACGTGGCAATACCAGATAGGGGGAAGGGAGTTGGAGTCAGCATCGGTGTCAGCAAACAGCACTGACAGTGAGAGTGGATGTTGGCCAAATCAGCCTTCCCTGCTCTTGCCTAGCTGCAGAATTGAGCATAGGCTTGCAAGGATGGCATGTTCCTGCTTGACCCCTGGTGCCCTGGCTGCTCTCCTGCACTTCCTTCCCTTTGGCCATAAATAATGACCCAAAGCAAGAACTCACCATCTCAGAAGCAGCAAAACCAAGCACCAGCATCCCTAACTGGACAGCTGGTAAGTAGAGTTATTACTAGGGCTGGGGTGCCAGGCAGGAGAAAAAGGAAAAAACATGGTCCTTCTCTATCCAAACCAGAAGGGCAAGAGGATGACCTGCAGGCCCCTCTTAAGGCCGTCCATGGCCTGCCCCCCCCCTGCCCTTCCGCCCCCACCACACATTAACCCCTGCCTGTCGCCCCTGCCTTCTTGTGCCTGGCAGCTGATAATCAAGCCAGCGGGGTCTTTGTGAGTGGCAATATATCCCTTAGACCAACACAGTGGTGCAGTATACTGCTGCATGAGCTGTGGAAGTGTCATTTATCCTGACTTCCTTTAAAGCACGAGACAGAATGCAAGAGACAGAATGCACGAGACAGAGGACTTTGCAAGATTGCTGATATTAAACATGAATATTGTTAATGTGATTATTAGATATATCCATAGCTTTACCTAAACAGCAGTTTATTGCAAACAACTGCTGAATCAGGAGTTGCCTAATCTCAGAGCCCAATTATGTGTTATCTCTGTCACGTGCAGGATGGCATAGTTGCTCTGGCTGCAGATCCAGTTTAATTTAGACTGGAATGTGATGCCTGATTACAATGTCTTGCAGAATACAGCAGACCAGAATTATCTTAGCCACAGTCAGAGGTTGGTATTGTAAGGCCCCACCTGTTTTATCCAGACACCTGAAATGACTTTTCAATACGCCAAAGGTGCGCTCATTGACAGAGTGGGTAGCAGCATGGGCCTCATTGTACCTGGTCTCTGCATGTGACCAGGGGAAATACACTGGGGTCAGCAACCAGGCTCTGCATCCATATCCAGCATCACCTGAAGACAGAACGTGATATTGTAACATCAATTGCCTATGTAGACAGACAAGGCCTACATGAACATGTGCCCACTGGCCATTGGCTCAATGCATGTGACGTGCAATCTCACAAACAACATAGGCCTAGAGTGGAGCCTTTTTGCTATCATTATGTCCACATGGCATGGTGCCAAGAAAGGTTATTTCAGACCACATGTCTTCAGAACCTCCCCAGGCAGCTAATGGGTAACCTGACCAAAGGGAACCTCTTTACAGTGGTGCCTTCCAACTGCTGAGTATGGAAGTCTTGAGCATTTCTTTTCTTAGGGAATTTCCATTCTTATGGGCCAATAATGACAGACTGAGCATTCAGTGTGAATGTACTGTTATGATGGGTGCTGTACCCTCCATTCAGGATGGCAAACTGTTATAAATCTTAGTATGAACAGGCCACGTCTCTTGCCTTCTCTAAGAATATCACACAGCTGTGCTCAGACACAAATGATATTGCAGGGGATCAATTTGTGCAGAGTTTCTAGAGTGCTCATTCCAGGCACTGCTGTTTCACCACCATTCCTATGATGATACATTCTGCAATTGCTTGCACATACTTGCTGTCCTTGCAGCACAGCATCTAGGCATGTTATAGTTTATATACATTGAAATGCCATCAGTGACATCACATTGGGGTAGACATCAATGTAAGTGGCAGGCACAATAGAGTCATACCTTGCACTATTTGAATGTATACCTACATAGTTGCAGGTGATATTCTCAATGATAGAAACATAAAGTGATATTGACTGTGATCAGCAAGTCAGGCATGCTGAATCACATATGACAAACCCATCTTAAGAGTTGCATTCACTCCCAAGAACATCCACATTACATGGAAATGCATTGCCATGATTAAAATATAGTCACAACGATAGCAGAGCCTCAACAAAAGTCAATTGCAACAGTCAGAATGTGTATCAGTATGCAAAGGTATTGTCCAGGGATACAAAAGCAGGATATGAGCAGACATGTAAGTCATTATATCCACAGTGATGAGGAAGACACAGCACAATGGCTGGAACGTTGGTGTGAGGCAGGTCTGGCCCGAGATTTGGTCCAAAGTGTGGGAGCCCTAGGTGAAACTCAGGTTTTACACCCCACACAGCTGTCAAAATCTACTATTTAGCTGTGAATGCCCTGCTTTTGCTGCCCTTCAGAGGTTGCTTCCCTAGGCACCAGTCTAGGTTTGCCTTGTGGTTCGGCTAGTTTTGGTGTGAGGGTCAGAGAGATAGCCATTAGGAACCAAAATCTGCTTTCCTACTATACTCATATATCAGTTAAATGAACTGTATATAGAACCTGCATAAGTAGTGCTATTTTATCTAAGTCAGCAGCATGGGGCTGCCAACATTCCTTTCTACCGACAGAATGTAGTGGTGGAAGTAGAATGTTACACAGATGAGCACCAATGTGTGACCTTATAGCAGTGATGGCATCCTTGTTCCTAATGTCTTTCTGTTGTTCTTTGTGACTGCATCTCATTATACAGCTGTAGCTGTCTACATAGCTATTTCATCATGGGCCTAATCAGTGCATTGTTATCCAGTCTGCCACTCACTGAATCTCTCATGTATAGTTTCTTAATGCATCTTCCCAGATTCACATTCTGACTTTTAGGAGATGACATATCTCCATCTCATTTCCTGCATCTATTACATGTCCAGTGGCAATGATTTTTTATGTGGTGCGACAGCTCTCCACAACTACAAACAACATGCACCTTGTGATAAGGAAGCTTATCATAGCTCAGGTAGGAGCTATAGAAAAGATGATGTGACTCTGAACAAGCAACCTGTCAGTTCTGGTAGAAGCAAGAAAACAGAGTTTTCACATAAAAGACTACCAGTCCCAGAATGCACCAGGTTTCCAGCAGCCATGAGAGGGGCTGAAGTGAGAGAATGTGTGTGCAATCAAGAGAGCTATGAGGTAATCCCTAAGCACTCATCTCAAAGGGCAGGGCCTGATTCAACACAGCTGTGCTGTGTTAGGGAGCAGCACACATTAGAACAGGATAAGAATAGAGCTTATTCTTCAGATAACAGCTACAGAGGGAGGAAGAGATACAGAGACAGCAACGGCTACAAGCACCAGTATCACCTGGAGAAACAGAAGCCAAGCCAAGCAGATAGAGAGAGAAGGAAACTCTCTGGAAGGAAGAGAAGAAAGGCCATTGGAAGGTCTGGGAGATTCCAAGGCAGTACTCATACTGGGAGGTATTCCAAAAGCCAGCAGAGTCCATTGGACTGGATTCAGCCAGAGGAATGGAGTGGCAGAGATAGGAATCACCAGTGGCTACCTGGAAGAGAGAAGACTGCATGTGGAAGGGACTTTCAGACCAAGGCCAGAAGGTATGTGAGAGGAGATCCAGTGTCCAGGGATCAAGATTGGAAGGCTGGACATCAGAATTGGATTACATATTGGCCAGGCTATACAGAGAGGAATAATGATAGCAGGAGAGGCTCAGGTATGAACACTGATCCAGACCCTATCTATAATAGAGAATGGCAGCAAGGGAATGAGCATTCTCATGATAGTGCCTTAATGAAAGACTCGTCTGTGCCAATGTATGATAATGACCCTATGCTGATTGATACAGCAGATGAAAGTACAGTTTATATGGACTGTTCTCTATCTAAATGCTATTGCTAGCTTTCTCTGAGCAAACACATCAGCCATCACAAAGAAACCTAACTTTGTTCTTTATTTCCACTGCAAACAGCTCTTAAAGCAGGATTTGGGCTCACACAGTAGCAGCCAGCCAGCTAAAGGCTTTCAGCTGGTCCATTGATAGTAATTAGGGCTGCACCTGATTGTGTGAGTGAGCAAGGGAGAATCACTGCTGAGATCCGCGTGGAAAAATAAGCAGAAGTTAACCTAACCAGCAAAGTTTATTCTTTACTTTGTGCCTTTGTATTGGGTAATTATTTGCTAAGAAAACATTAGCTAATTGCCTGACAAGCTGAAGGTTGTTTTCTGGTTTACTTTGTGACTTTTTGTTATCCATTTTAAACACTGCAAGCAAGTAACCTCATTTATAGTGCTATCAAGCATACATGTGCTGGGTAAATTAAACCCCATCAATAAAAGAAGTATTTTATTGATCTTACCACTTGGTTTCACAACTCAAATTATTGTCATCAGCTGTGTTTGGGAGTGAATGAACTACAATACCCACAATACCTTGCAAGAATCATATGAATATATGCATCGTCAAGATTGTGTAAGTTCTCACCCTAGGCAGCCGTCTGACAAATGGCGTAGTTTTTCAGATTGCTCTTGCACCAAGAGGATTTACTTGTTGTGGATTACAAATAAAAGTCAAGTTTAAAGCTGTAAGAAGATTTTTTCCCTCGTCTGCACTTTGGAGGAAAAGTGGTTGTTCCAGGAAGCTGTCCCAGAGGAAAAGACCCTGTGCAAAGCTGGATTCATCACTGAGACAAGGTAATATGTACCTGGGCATGTCTAGTGGTGGATATGTGTAAGCACAGGGGGTAATTAAAAAAAAAAAAAAAGAGTTGAAAAAAAAAAAACCCACACCTGGTTGGAAGGTGCTGCTCTTGGGTTTTTTTTTTCTCTTTTCTTGCAGGGGTCAAGATGGATCCGAGGGAGATGGCTCAGTGGATGGCAGCCCAATTCAGCAAGCAGCAGGAGCTATCACAGCAGGCCCAGGACACTGCTGTGAAGGCCTTAATGGAACAGCAGAAACCAGTGCTTGATCTGGTGCAAGCTCTAGTTCAGCTGCAGAGCCAAAGTGGAACAGATGCAAGACCAGCAGTTAGTACTGGTGCACCACATGTGGACACTGTGGGACTCAATCAAGGGATTGGGGCATTTAATTTTGGGAAATTAACTCCAGAAGATAATGTTGATGATTTTCTAGAGTCTTTTGAAAGAGTGGCACAGGCTTTAGCATGGCCAGAGACCCAGTGGGCAGTAAGGCTGGCAGCCTCATTAACTGGTGAGGCACTAGCAGCTTACAGAGCAATGCCAGCAGCCCAGGCTTTGATTTATAAGGATGTAAAGGCAGCTATTAGAGATCGCCTAGGGTTGTCTATTTCAGAGTATAGGCGAATGTTTAGAGCTGTTACATTGAAAGTGGGTGAGACACCCAGGGCTCTGAGTCAGAGAATTAGAAGTTTAGCTGTAAAATGGTTGGAGCCTGAACAAAAGACAGTAGAAATGTTATTAGATATTATAATGCTGGAACAGTTTATGTTTGGGGTACCTAAAGATTTGAATGTTTTTCTTATACAGCAAAATTGCCAAAATCTTGGAGAGGCAACCATGCTAGCAGAGAGATTCTTGGAAGCCACGCAGGCTTGCCATAGAATGGGTGGCCCTCTAAAGATGGATGCTGAGGCTAGATGTGCTGTATCAGAAAAAAGAATAATTAAGAATGTTTCTAAAAATGAATGTACTGTATCAAACCAGATGACTCAGTGGAATAGAAAGAAATGTTTCAAGTGTGGAAAAGTGGGACACTTAGAGAAGAGATGCCAGACACACACTAGTTTAATGGGTCTGGATTTAAAACAGCCCAAGGAAGGATTTCTTTTGATGGTTGATGTGCAAGGAATTACCACAAATGCATTATTGGACTCTGGGGCAGACCAGAGTATGATGTCAAAAAGGCTTTGGAAGAGGATAGAGGCCCAAGAAAGATTTGTGCCTAGAACCCCTGAAAGCCAAGTTCACATCAGATGCATTCATGGTGCTGCATCATCATATCCCACCTATAGGCTAAAGGTTAAGTGCCTAGGGAAACAAGAGGAAGTCCTATTAGCAGTAGTGCCTAGGCTACCCTTTGATTTGGTTCTAGGAAGAGACTGGCCAAGATTTAAGCAGGGTCTAGTGGAGGGACTAGGAAAGAAGGAGGGAGAAGGTTTAATGGTAGTAGCTCCCGGGCCTTTATTTGGAAGTCCTCAGACCCCAGCTAAAAAGATGGTTAAGCGTCCAGAAGACCAAGCTACCCCAAAGCAGATATTCGTCCTAAAGTACCATAAGGTCTCTGAGAAGGCCCAAGCTCCTAGGTGGGCAACCCCTCAGTCTGCTGGGTTTGACCTGTGCAGCATAGAAAATGTGATTGTACCTATCCAAGGGAGAGCCCTGGTTGACACCGGTCTCCAAGTGGAAATACCAATTGGATGTTATGGGAGAGTAGCCCCAAGGTCCGGATTAGCCCTTAAATATTTCATCGATGTGGGTGCGGGAGTAATTGATCCCGATTACAGGGGCAATATTAAAGTTCTGTTGTTTAACTTTGGACAGAATTAGTATCATGTGAAGACAGGAGACAAAATTGCCCAATTGATTTGTGAGAGGCTGGGTTTTCCACCTGTGGAGGAGGTCACATCCCTAGAGAATTCTGAACGTGGAGCCAAAGGCTTTGGTTCTACTGATATCAAAGGGGTTAAAAGCTTAGCTGCCACCTGTCCCCGAGAGAGGGAAGTGAGTGAAGAGGAAGATTTGGGACCCCAGGTATCTGATTGTAAAGAAAAATCAGAGCCCCAAATAGGTGAGGACCTGACAATGGTACAACAGGAAGAAATTAGGAAGTTGCTTAAGGAATTCCCAGATGTGTTGACACCCATACCTGGGGAGACCCATTTGGTGGCCCATGAAATAATAACTCCACCTGGGAAATTGGTTCGTCAAAGGCCATACCGCTTGCCTGAAGCCAAAAGACAGGAGGTAGTGGCACAAGTCCAGGAGATGTTGGACATGGGGGTAATAGAGGAGTCAAAGAGTCCCTGGAATAGCCCCATAGTCCTGGTGCCGAAGCCTGATGGATCCTTAAGATTTTGTATTGACTTCCGGCAGGTAAACGCCATATCAGTTTTTGATGCATATCCAATGCCAAGAATTGAGGAGCTGCTAGACCAGCTGGGACAGGCTCAATACTTAACCACCCTTGATATGACAAAAGGATATTGGCAAATCCCGCTCACCAGGGAGTCGAAGCCGAAAACTGCGTTCAGCACCCCCGTTGGCCTTTTCCAGTTCAAGAGGATGCCTTTCGGACTGCATGGAGCAGCGGCTACCTGCCAAAGGTTAGTGGATCAGGTACTTCGACCCCACCAAAGTTATGCTTTTGCATACATGGATGATGTCATAATCCATAGTAACACCTGGGCGGAGCATTTGAAGAGGATCAGGGCAGTCTTGTGCTCTATGAAGCAAGCGGGAATCACTTTAAACCCGAAGAAGTGTGCCTTTGCAAATAGGGAGGTAAAATACCTAGGCCACCTAGTGGGAAGAGGAAAAATTAAACCTCTATTAAGCAAAATAGATAGCATCAGGAATTTTCCTCCTCCAACAACCAAGAAACAACTAAGAAGTTTCTTAGGACTTATTGGATACTACCGCCGGTTTATACCGCAATTCGCAGAGAAAAGTGCCATTTTCACGGATATGCTGCGAAAGAATTGTCCAAACCAGATAAAGTGGACACCAGAAGCTGAAAAAGCGTTTTCAGTATTAAAAGAAAAATTGTGTACAGGACCGGTACTGAAAGGAGTAGACTTCAAGAAACCCTTTCTGGTTCAAACCGATGCATCGGATGTAGGGCTAGGAGCAGTCCTATCCCAGTGCCATGATGGAGAGGAGCATCCTGTGATGTACCTGAGCAGGAAGTTGTCACTGGCTGAACAAAAGTATTCCACGATAGAAAAAGAGTGTTTGGCTATCAAGTGGTCAGTGGAGGCGTTAAGGTTTTACCTTACAGGGAGAAAGTTCCAGTTGGTCACGGACCATGCCCCACTTAAGTGGTTGCAGAAAATGAAGAACCACAATGCCAGGTTGACACGCTGGTACATGGCCTTACAGGCGTTTGATTTTCAGGTTGAACATCGTGCCGGGAAGTTACACAAGAATGTGGATGCACTTTCCCATATTACGGACTGTAGAGAAGAAGTTTCACCAGTAAAACCAGTCCGTAATAACTTAAGCAGGGGGGTATGTGATAAGGAAGCTTATCATAGCTCAGGTAGGAGCTATAGAAAAGAAGATGTGACTCTGAACAAGCAACCTGTCAGTTCTGGTAGAAGCAAGAAAACAGAGTTTTCACATAAAAGACTACCAGTCCCAGAATGCACCAGGTTTCCAGCAGCCATGAGAGGGGCTGAAGTGAGAGAATGTGTGTGCAATCAAGAGAGCTATGAGGTAATCCCTAAGCACTCATCTCAAAGGGCAGGGCCTGATTCAACACAGCTGCGCTGTGTTAGGGAGCAGCACACATTAGAACAGGATAAGAATAGAGCTTATTCTTCAGATAACAGCTACAGAGGGAGGAAGAGATACAGAGACAGCAACGGCTACAAGCACCAGTATCACCTGGAGAAACAGAAGCCAAGCCAAGCAGATAGAGAGAGAAGGAAACTCTCTGGAAGGAAGAGAAGAAAGGCCATTGGAAGGTCTGGGAGATTCCAAGGCAGTACTCATACTGGGAGGTATTCCAAAAGCCAGCAGAGTCCATTGGACTGGATTCAGCCAGAGGAATGGAGTGGCAGAGATAGGAATCACCAGTGGCTACCTGGAAGAGAGAAGACTGCATGTGGAAGGGACTTTCAGACCAAGGCCAGAAGGTATGTGAGAGGAGATCCAGTGTCCAGGGATCAAGATTGGAAGGCTGGACATCAGAATTGGATTACATATTGGCCAGGCTATACAGAGAGGAATAATGATAGCAGGAGAGGCTCAGGTATGAACACTGATCCAGACCCTATCTATAATAGAGAATGGCAGCAAGGGAATGAGCATTCTCATGATAGTGCCTTAATGAAAGACTCGTCTGTGCCAATGTATGATAATGACCCTATGCTGATTGATACAGCAGATGAAAGTACAGTTTATATGGACTGTTCTCTATCTAAATGCTATTGCTAGCTTTCTCTGAGCAAACACATCAGCCATCACAAAGAAACCTAACTTTGTTCTTTATTTCCACTGCAAACAGCTCTTAAAGCAGGATTTGGGCTCACACAGTAGCAGCCAGCCAGCTAAAGGCTTTCAGCTGGTCCATTGATAGTAATTAGGGCTGCACCTGATTGTGTGAGTGAGCAAGGGAGAATCACTGCTGAGATCCGCGTGGAAAAATAAGCAGAAGTTAACCTAACCAGCAAAGTTTATTCTTTACTTTGTGCCTTTGTATTTGGTAATTATTTGCTAAGAAAACATTAGCTAATTGCCTGACAAGCTGAAGGTTGTTTTCTGGTTTACTTTGTGATTTTTTGTTATCCATTTTAAACACTGCAAGCAAGTAACCTCATTTATAGTGCTATCAAGCATACATGTGCTGGGTAAATTAAACCCCATCAATAAAAGAAGTATTTTATTGATCTTACCACTTGGTTTCACAACTCAAATTATTGTCATCAGCTGTGTTTGGGAGTGAATGAACTACAATACCCACAATACCTTGCAAGAATCATATGAATATATGCATCGTCAAGATTGTGTAAGTTCTCACCCTAGGCAGCCGTCTGACAACCTGCTGATCTTGATCCTTAGACAGCACAATGACCATATGTGTTAGCATACACATCTCAGTCCAATGCAGTGGCAGCTATTCTTCCACATAGAGCTGGATAAATTAATGAACAGAGTGGAACGGTTAAACGTAGATTGATTGCTTGCGTTATCAGAATATAGAAAGACTAGGAGACATGCAATGAAGCTACAGGGTAAACTATTTAAGACTAATAAAAGAAAATATTTTTTCACTCAACGTGTAATCAAACTCTGGAATTTGTTACTGGAGGATGTAGTAAAGGCTGTTAGTGTAGCTGGGTTTAAAAAAGGTTTGGACAAGTTCCTGGAGGAAAGGTCCATAAACCATTATTAAGAAGGGACCCAGGATATCAATGCTTGACCCAGTACAAGCACTGTGGAACCTGTGTCTTTTGGGGAAACTGCTAGGTACGTATGACCTAGATTGGCCACTGTTGGAAACAGGATACTGGGCTTGATGGACCTTGGTCTGACCCAGTATGGAATATCTTATGTTCTTATGGATTTCAGAGAGTTCATAAACACCTATATAGAGGCCAGAGTATGCCATATACACATCTTTACCTATGTGTGAGTTCGGTATGTGCTTCCCAATGACCTTAGGTATTAGGATTGTGATGTTTGTTTAAACATCCTAATGATTGTCCCAGCTGTAACACTTGCTACCATTGCTAATTGCATCAGCTGTGGAATGTTTGAGAGAAAGGACTGGCAGCAAGGATCTCTTTGGGCCACTGCTAAGTACAGACTGTATCTAATAGATTCAGTGCATTACAGGAGATATGTAGTTTGAAACATGGGAATTCCTATGCCTAGTTTATGTGATATCACCCTACACATTTTTATTCTGCATGTAGGTCCCCTAATACATCCTACATCCATATTGAGCATGGCTACAGTGACTGACATACAGCTCCTCACCTGGCCTCACTTGTAACTGTGCACATTTTGCATGTATATATTTGGGATTGCAGTTGGGAGAACAGGGGATGTGTAGCTGTGAACTGGTCAGTCAGTGTGCGCCTTGAATGAGGTACTGATATACTCTTTGGAGCCCAGCTTCACAGATGTCTGGACTATCTGCAGGTACACCATGTCCTAGATTTGCAGGTCACCTGACTGTGTGATAGTCTTTGCCATTCCAGATTGTGGTGTGTTATTAGATTCTGAAGTATGTCTGTGCATATGTCCCCAACCAATATCCATACTACATACACATCCTAGGAGATATTATCAGAGCCATAGCCATTACTTATGGAGATACAATGAGCTTTCCATACCCTCCCAGTTGGCCATAATCTGAGGCAGCTCATATTTACACTGATTCTGAGCAGTGTACATGATGATGGAATACAAAGGGTTTCAAGAAATGCCTTAGCATATCATAGCTCAATGCTAATACAATATAGTTTCCTTCCGCAGTACAACTACTAGCATCTTCTTGGCACATACTTTATCCTGACTGTAGGTGTTATCCCTGCCACTATGCATATAAGACTCACATACTTGAGGATATTGACAGTGCATAACCTAGCCACTTAGCAGACATGATGAGCTTGGAACACATGCACAGCTGCCCTCAGTCACAGATGAGTGAAGGGTGAACATGTACATGCATTGCACCTGACACGCAGGGCCGGGACACAGATTTCTTCTGTACCAGGCTGCAGCCACTGTGATTGCCATTCCAACCCTCACACAATGCTGACATGGCATCATGGTGGCAGAGTCATATCAGACACTGGAAATGTACAACCTAGGCAGCCAACTTTTCAGCCTAGTGGACTATCCATCCCCACTGCATCACTCATGTGACACCTCCTTTGCAAATTTGGCACCAACAACATAGTGCACTTTATTAATAGGGCACCATACTGTTACTGCCAATGTAGCACTACTATCACTAATTTGAGAACAGCAGAGGGGGGAAACACATTGCATACATTTAAATAGGCTCTCTCCCCTCAGAAATAGCCCTTATGCAGATGGCATTAGGATTTCCAGCAACAGGACCTCTAACGCACAGTAACACAAACTGGCATTAAAGGGGCACAAACTATCCCCAACCAGTCTCTGCCTCATTAACAACCACTCTCCATTTCTTTTTAACTTAACTCAACGGGACCAACTTCTGCACGTTAATCTAGCATTATCAGTGCTTTCTGCGGCGTTAACCGCTCACGGGTGCCGATAGCGCCTGTTAACGGTACCTTTGCTCCCTTAACGCTCTTTAGTGAACATATCCCTAAGACACTAGCAGTAGTTTTGGAATTACTTATCTTCTGAACGTACTGTAAACTTTCCTTTTGTACTTTTATTTTAATATATTAAATAAAGGAACATTCACATTATTGACTTTCTGTCATATTAGCAATTTTGTTAGTCCTTGTGGAAGGGTAAAACTTGATAATAAAACAAGAGGCGAAGCTTAAGGTAGAAGAAACAAAGAAATAACCAATCTAACTTTTTCACACTTAACCTTTTGTTCAATAAGATTGGCCTGGGGAACTAATTTATTGATCTGAATTTTGCAAAGTTATTTCATATCGATAGAACAATGCTTCCTAGCACACAGTAAAAATGAAAGATTGCTATTGCATATATTAACTTATTAGATTAGAGAAATGAAATCTAGCTGAGACAATGATAGCAACTTTATGAATCAGTAAATGCAGGTTACAGTCAAACAGATCTCTTCTGAAAATGAGCGCTGCTGGAAAGAGAATAAATGCTATGAAAACTTTAAGGAATAACGTACAGGTCATCAGAATGTCAAGATCACAAAACTTTGGGCAAAGAGATTACACATAGAAGGCTAAATGATTTTCAGATATATGAAGTTAACTGAAATATATGTTATAGTAATTGCTCAAAAATGATAATATGGACTGGCATTAAGGCACTCTGGTGGCTAAATTGGGAGAAATACCAATAGTGCAATGATTAAATTGTCTTTGGAAAATCAGCTCTCCGGTCCTTGAGCAATTTCCATCAGTGTGGACAAGAGGAAATTTCCCCTACACGTTTAATAAATCCATTATGTTTGTGAACCTCTGCAAAGTGAGGGACTTGCCTTTCGAAGTGTAAATCAATTATTTATTAAATAAGAAAAACATGTGTGGTACTATTCAGAGCCTGGAGAAAATTCACTGGAAAATGTTGAAGTTCCTCCCTCTCACCTCCAGCTGAATCTCAGTACATCCTGTTCCACTTCTTTCAGAGTTCAGCACACGCTCTCTCCCCCTCCTGATCCCAGTCTTAGTGCTATTTCATTTTCCTTCCTCCATCTGAACCCAGCGCTGTCTACTCACCGAACCCAGCTGATCCTTAACCTCAACCTGAGCCCAGAATAGTTCCCTATCCACTCTGCACTGTTGGAAGAGGAGCCACCATGTCTGCTTTATGGTGTTCTAGTTGGATATATAAGCATGCTGGCATGTGTCTCCGTACCCTGCTGATATCTATGGTCAGAGGCAGCAACCCTGTTGGTGAGGGATTTAGAATGCTTTCTGATATACTCATCCATACTCCTTCCATTTCTTGCATTAGGGCCTTTCTATGTAACTGGATTGGCGACAGACAGACAACATTTCCAGCACTAGCCACAGTATATATACATACATAAATGGCTTATTAGACATGGAATTAAATGTATTTTACAAGTGAAAGATGCCATATAGACCTAAGCAATCTAAACCACAGAAAACACAAATAAAAACTGGAGAAAAAGCCTTACAAAGCAAAGTGTATGAATGAAATTATTCATGCATTCAACCAAAGCTGCTAAATGTTTCATTGTTTTCTTCTTTTATTGGATTACATTTTCTAAATTCCTCAAATTAAGAGCACTGCAGTTTACACAAAAAAGGTCTGACTATATATTCCATTAAAATCATTAGATGAAGCTCATAGTAATACCTTAATGGAAGCAGTTCTAGGACATTTTTTTAGATGGAAGTATTGTAACAACAGTAAAAATAATTACCATGTGAAATACAATTGATAAGCATAAAGAGACCAGACACAATAAGGACAAACAATATAATAAAGGCTTTCATCTTTCAGTTATAATGAAAAAACCCCACTGAAACACCCCTGAAGGTGAATTTCGGGGTTTTGGTTATAACCGAACCGCTCCAAAAATGGCCTGTTCCTCAGCACTCTGATAACATCACCTGGCAACCAGGTAGCGTCATTGGAGCCAAAAGCTGCAGGGCTGATTTTTCTGTTGCTTTTCCTATTGCAGGTGGTATTCCGGAGGAGGAGAGCTGCAGAGTGGACATTGATACTGTTAAGTCCAGCCTGCCCCAGGTACTGATGCTGAGCATGGCCATAACTGAGCCTCAAGCCTGTATCAAGACAGTATGCACAGTTCTTACTAGTTGGCAAAGCCTAAAAAAAGGTAAGAAAATTATCTATTTCAGACAGCTGATATACATCATGCACTCATCTGCCAAACTCAGATAACACTGGGCTAATTAAGAAACCTTCGTGATCTGAAGAGTGGAGTCAAAACACAATGGAGGTTATTATGTGCCATGAACAGTGGAGATGGACAACACGACAGGACATCCATCCCCACTATTTGTGCCTTCTCCCAGCCTCAATTAACTTCCCCGCTGGGGAGGTTAGACAGGGCAGACCAAGGGCGACTTTGGGACAGAGTCTGAGCGGTCGCCGGCACCTCCGAAGTGGAATAACTTCCCTGGATGTTTCTTTTTGGGACAGCCAGGGCGGGGGAGGGGGGCCGGAAGACATTCCCCACAGCCTGACACCTGGCCTTAGGAGGGGGTCTGGGGTCAGGGCTGCAGGGAATAAGCATTTATTCTCTGGTGGCTGGCATCATGGCTCTTCAATAGAGCCGAGGTGCCATGGCAACATGATGCCATGGCTCCATTGAAGATCCTTGACTGAGTTAGCCAGGGACAGTCCTGCACGTACAGGACTGTTTGTGATTCTGATCCCATGGGGCTAGACATACCCCGTGGGATCAGAATCGCGATCCCTTCTGTATATCCGGACGTATAGAGGGAATCGATGTCCAGGACAGAATTGGGCCCAATATACCCAGAGTTGCTATATTTTGTCTCTAAAAAATCTTTCTTTTTTTTTTTTAATAAAGATGTTTTGTGTCATTAAATGGAGTACACCTAGAATATACCTAAAAAGCTACTACAAAATTCTTTTGTGTTGCAAATATACCAATAAAAGCTATTTTTCTTGATTTGGGAAAGCATCTAATTGCCTCAAAAATAAACCTCTAAAATCCCAAATGATAAACACCTAGGAGCCGGAAGCCTCAAATATAATAAACATATAGCTGCTGAGTTTTTAGGCACATTTTGCATAAGCAATGGCACCTATTGGGGAGGGTCTAGCCAGATTGGTGCAGTTGATGTGTCTGTACATATGCATCTGTTTGCTCATGCACAAGCTTCACAGACAAGCAGATGCATTTGGCCCCCCACCCCGCCTCCTCATTGCCTCCCAAAGAAGAAGACCAAAGAGCCAGCTGGATTCTAGGTCCCGCTGGCCTGATGAGTGAGCTGTGTCTAGAAATTGGTGGTGGGAGTTCCCAGGTCCCACCAGGCCTTCAGCCTGGCTACCTGAGAGCTGATCAGAGTATTGGGGAGGGCCAGCATTAGAGGAAGAAGGCAGAGAAAGAATAAAGGAATGGTTGGAGATATAGAGGGAGGGAGGGAGGGAAAAAAGGGGTTGAGCCTTGGGGAAAGCAGGGTTAGATGAGAAACTAAGACTTGACAGAGTGAAAGATAGGGAAGGGAGAGAACGAAAAGCTAATTTGGAGGGGATAGGGAGAATGCATAGCTGAATGAAGGGAAGGAGAGAGAGTGTAGGAAAGAGTATAGAAGGGTAGGCATAGAAAACCCCCATTATACATACACAGGCACATGCATGCCCCCCCCAACACCCACTATAGCACACACACATGCATGCACACACCAACACCCCCCTTGACAGACATGCACGCACTCCTCTGTCACTCCCTTCACGCACACACACACATACATGCATGTACACATCTCCTATGGCGATCACATACACATTCATGTACCTCTACTACTACTACTGTGTCTACTACTTATCATTTATATAGCACTACTGCACTACTAGGCATATGCAGTCCTGTACTTATACACATAAAAGACAGTCACTGTTCCACAGAGACAGACAGACAGAACAAACAGGGTACTAGGGAATTCTTAAAAGAAATGATTTAAATGCACATGGGTGTAGACAGGAGAATAAGGAGATCAGGATCCAAATACAGCCTCAAAAAGATAAGGTTTTTGGATTTGAATAGGATCAAACATGGAGCCTAACGTACCGACTCAGGTAGTCTATTCCAGGCTTATGGTACAGCAAGATGGAAAGAACAGGGTCAGGAGCCAGTAGTAGAAGAAAAGGGCATAGATAGAAGTGATTTGCTTGATGAGCAGAGTTGAGAGATACGAGAGGAGAAGAGAGGTAGTGAGAATCCAAAGAATGAATAAATCTGTAGAGGTTTTAACTGTATGTGGGAACAGACAGGGAGCCAATGAAGTGACTTGAGAGGTCCCCCTCCCCCGCCTAACTATCAAGCAAACTAGTCGGTCTCATAGAGCAACAGTTTCTGAGGGACGGCAAAGAATAAGGCATTCAAAGCTAAACAATAGATTCTGACATCTGGGGGGGGGGGGGGGGAGGCAAATCTAAAAACATATCTCTTGAATTGCTTTTTCGAGATTCTGTCCTGAATGGGGATCCAGGGCCGGCCCGTCCATTATGCGAGAATGTTGTTCGCACAGGGCCCCGCACTTCAAGGGGGCCCCACGCCAACAACATCCCGCATTGAGTATTAGCAGGCAGGGCAGCAAGGGGGCCCCATGCCAACAGCATCCCGCATTGAGTATTAACAGGCAGGGCAGCTTTAGAGGGAGCCAGAGAGGCCCTGGCTCACCTCTAACAGCTGCCGAAGTGAAGAGCACCTTTTTTCTGCACTTCGGCAGCTGCACTGTAGTTTAGGATACTGTTGCGTTGAGTGTCGGGAACCAGGAAGTCCCCTTTGACCTCAGTGCGGCAGCGTCATAAACTACAGTACAGCTGCTGAAGTGAAGGAAAAAGACAGTCTTCACTTCAGCAGCTGTTAGAGGTGAGCCAGGGCCTCTCCAGCTCCCTCTAAAGCTTTTTAGACAGCCGCAGGGCTCTTCGGGAGGAGGGGGCTTGGACTGGAAATGGGTTGAGTGAGGGGGGGAATTGGACTGGAAATTGGGGAGAGCTAGGATGGACTGAGTGGGGGGGAGCTAGGACTGGAAATGGGATGAATGGGGGGTGCTTAGACTGGAAATAGCTAATGGGGAGGGGGACTTGGACTGGAAATAGGCTGATGGAGGGGCTAAGATAGGATTGGAAATGGGTTGATGGGCTAGGATTGGAAATGGGCTGTTGGGGGGTTTGGATTGCAAATGGACTGATGGAGGGGCTAGGACTGGAAATGGGCTCATAGAGGGGCTTGGATTGGAAATGGGCTGAGTGGGGGGCTAGGACTGGAAATGGTCTGAATGGGGGGCATGGACTGGAGATTGACTGAGTTGGGGGAGCTAGGACGGGAAATACCCGATGGGGAGGAGGGCTTGGATTGGAAATGGGCTGAGAGAGGGGGGCTTGGACTGGAAATTTGGGGGGGGGAGCTAGGACTGGAAATGGGCTGATGGGGGGCTAGGATTGGAAATGAACTGATGGAGTGGCTAGAATTGGAAATAGGCTTCTGGGGGGCTAGGATAGGACGAGATGAATGGGGGAGCTAGGACTGGAAATGGACTGATAGAGGGGCTAGGATAGGACTGCAAATGGTTTGATGGGGGGCTAGGATTGGAAATGGGCTGATGGGAGGGCTAGGATAGGACTGGAAGTGGATGGAGGAGCTAGGACTGGAAATGGACTGATGGAGGGGCTAGGATAAGACTGGAAATGGGCTGATGGGGGCTAGGATTGGATATGGGCTGATAGGGGGCTTGGATTGGAGGGGCTAGGATAGAACTGGAAAAGGATGGGGATCTATGACTGGAAATGGGCTCATGGGAGGTCTTGGATTGGAAATGGGATGAGTGTGGAGGGAGCTAGGACTGGAAATGAGCTGATGGGGGGCTAGGATTGGAAATGGGCTGATGGGAGGCTAGGATTGAAAATGGGCTGATGGGGGAGGCTTGGATTGGAAATGGGCTGATGGGAGGCTAGGATTGGAAATGGGTTGAAGGGGGAGGCTTGGATAGGACTGGAAATGGATGGGGGAGCTAGGACTGGAAATGGGCTGATGGGAGGCTAGGATTGGAAATGGACTGAGTGTGGGGGGAGCTAGGACTGGAAATGAGTTGATGGGGGTCTACGATTGGAAATGGGCTGATGGGAGGCTAGGATTGGAAATGGGCTGATGGGGGGGCTTGGATTGGAAATGGACTGATGGAGCGGCTAGGAAAAGACTGGAAAGGGCTGATGGGGGAGCTAGGACTGGAAATGTGCTGATGTGGAGACTAGAAGGGAGTCGATGCTGGATGAAACTAGAAGGGAGTTGATATTGGGGGAGGACTAGAATGGGATGGAGTGGGAGAGTGAAATGGAGAGGGGAAAATATATTTTTTGTGGGAGGGAAGAAAAATCTATGATTGGCCGGGTATTGGGAGAGTAAGTGGGGATTGAGGATGGAGGGGTAAAATTTGAGTGGATGAAAAAAGAATAAAGAAAGAGATGGAGGAAAGATCAAAAGGAGAAAGATCAGTATGTTAAAGCATATGTAGAGAGAGAATGGAAAAAACCTAGAAGAAAGAAGAAAGGACAAATGGACAGCAGACAATGGAGAGTTAGCAAAAGACAAGAAGAAACCAGAAGAAAGTGACTGGAGCAATTGCAACTGAAAAATAAAATGTACAAACAACAAAAGGTAAAAAAAAAATACTTTATTTTGAATTTATTAACTGGAATATGTAAGCTCTGGGAAATGTGCATCTTTAACGTCTGCAGTTTGTTTAGTACAAGAGGAAATTAATTTATAGTTTTATTTGTGCAGTTTGTGTACTTTTCAAGTTTGACTTTTGGGGTTCCCAGTTTAATTATTGCCTTCCTATTTCTAAATTGTGGTCTTTTGTTCTTTGTTTGGTGATGGTCTATGTTCTGCATGTGTAACCGAGCTGAGGTATTCTGTTCATGTAGTTTCTGTTTGACAGTGCCAATTGTTCTCTTTCCCAGTAGGAGATGTATTGGAATTCTCTGAGATGTATTGGTTTAATATTTGCAATGTTGCCTTTTGATACTGTAGGTAGGGTTTGGTACTTTGTGAGTTCTGGTAGTACTGTTATGATATGGTGGGTTTACAATGGGTTCTAAATGGGCAGTGTTTGTAGTACTACTACTATTTAGTACTTATATAGTGCCGAGCACGCAGCGCTGTACAGGCATGACATGCATATAAGAGATATACATACGAAAGACAGTCCCTGCTCATCAGAGTCATGCTCATCCAAGCTTACAATCTAATACTCATCCAAGTTTACAATCTCATACAACAAAACAAAGCGATAGTCAATTTGGTGCAGAGCATAATATGGTCTGTGTAATTCGGTCATGGGAAATTGATGGGAATCTGGTTAGGATAAGGGCGGAAGTCAGGATCTGAAGGCAACAGTGAAGAGGTGGGTTTTCAACTTGGATTTGAAGAGGGCCAGTGAGGGTGCTTGGCGTATAGACATAGGTAGGTTGTTCCAGGCGTAGGGTGCAGCGAGATGAAAGGAGCGAAGGCGTGAGTTAGCTGTGTGAGTGAAAGGCCTAGATAGAAGTAATTTGTTAGCGGAGCAAAGTTCCCGAGAGGGAATGTAGGGAGAGATAAGGGATGAAAGGTATTGAGGGGCTGCAGAGTGGATGCATTTATAGGTCAGTATGAGAAGTTTGAACTGTATGCGGAATTGGATGGGGAGCCAATGAAGTGACGTGAGAAGAGGAGTAATATGGGCATGGCGAGACTGGCAGAATATTAGTCAAGCAGCATAATTTGGTATAGATTGAAGGGGGAAGAGATGACTCGCAGGGAGACCAGCAAGGAGTAGGTTGCAGGAATCTAGGCAAGAGGAAATTAAGGAGTGGATAAGCATTTTGGTAGTGTGTTCAGAAAGGAAGGGGCGGATTTTGCTAATGTTGAAGAGGAAGAAGCGGCAGGTCTTAGCTACGAGCTGGATATGTGTGAAGAAGGAGAGAGAGGTGTTACAGATAACCCCCAGATTGCGGGCTGAGGAAACCAGGAAGGATCATAGATCCATCCATTGAGACTGAGAAAGGGGAAAGAGGAGGGGAGGAGTTGGGGGGAAAGACGAGGAGTTCAGTCTTGGTCATGTTCAACTTCAAGCGGTGATGGGACATCCAGGCAGCGATGTCGGAAAGGTAGGCTGAGATCTTGGTCTGGATTGCTAGAGAGATATTAGGTGTAGAGAGGTAGATTTGGGAGTCATCGGCATAGAGATGGTACTGAAAGCCATGGGAGGAGATAAGTGCACCAAGGGATTGGGTATAAAGGGAGAAAAGGAGGGAGGCCAAGACAGATCCCTGTGGAACACCAACATGGAGTGGGCTGGGGGAGGAGGTGGAGCCCCCAGAGCATATACTAAAGGAGCGATGGGAGAGGTAGGAGTAGAACCAGGATAGCATGGAGTCCTTCAAGCCAAGCGAGGAGTGGGTGTTAAGGAGAAGATTGTGGTTAACAGTGTCAAAGGCCACGCAGAGGTCGAGAAGGATGAGGACAGGTTAGAGTCCCTTAGATTTAGCCAGGAGAAAATTGTTGGAGACTTTTGTAAGGGCCGTTTCAGTGGAGTGTAGGGGCCGGAAGCCTGATTGTAGTGGGTCCAAGAGGTCATGGAAGGCGAGGAAGTTGAGGCAGCGGCAGTGGACTGCTCGTTCTAGTAGTTTAGAAATGAAGGGAAGCAAAATGCTGTCTCTCCGGCTCTCCCACCGGTGCTCTGAACTGCTCCGCCTTTAAAGGAAGGCCCCCGATGACATCGGGGCCGCGGGACCTGGAGCCTGCCGCCTCCGGGCAAAGTGCTGTCTCTCCGGCTCTCCCACCGGTGCTCTGAACTCCTCCGCCTTTAAAGTAAGGCCCCCAATGACGTCGGGGCCGCGGGACCAGGAGCCTGCCGCCTCCGGGCAAAATGCTGTCTCTCCGGCTCTCCCCAGAGGCGGCAGGCTCGTGGTCCCGCGGCCCCGACGTCATCGGGGGCCTTCCTTTAAAAGCTCCATGGTTGGGCGCAGCTGGAGGCGCGTGCCGGGAGCAGCAATCAAAGGGGCACGATACCAGGGGCGTGTTAGGCCCCTTGGGAGCCCCTTGGAGCAACGCAGGAGCAGTGGATTGTAAGATCTAGCAGCCGCAGAGACTGTGATGGGGAAAAGAAAGAAGAAAGTGATTCCGGAGGCGAAAGTGGAATCGGTGGTGGGCCACATGGACAAACACCTTCAGATTAAGGTAGGGGCTGATGCGTCCCTGGATCCGGACTTTCTGGCTTTTCGCTCATCAGTGGCATCTCTAAGTTCTCCGGATAGGTCTCCACCTTCTCCTCCAGTATACATTTCTCCACCCTCTTCAGCAACTGTGGGGGATCATGCTAAGCAAAGTACCCCAGTGGTTTCTCGGGGGAAGTTAACACCAGTTGCTTGGGTTTCTGTACCGGGTGTCATTAAGGAAGTGCCTGATGATCAGGTTACTCTGGTTGATATATGGAAGAGTGTATCCCGTATAGAAAATATCTTAGCCCCCACTGTCTCACAGCTTTGTAACTTCTCATCGGAGGTTAGCAATCAGCTGTCTGACGTAGAAGAGCGTTTAGGGAATATGTCTTCTCAGCTTATTAAGTGTGAAAGTCAGTGTGCTACTCTTAAGGCTACTAGTACGTCTAGTATTAAGGAGAATTTGCTTGTTCACCACAGGATGAAAATGTATGACAATTTGTTTAGAGCTAAGAATATTAGTTTGTTAAATTTTCCTATTTGTCATCTATTATCTGCAGAGATTTTATTTTGGAAGTATTTAAGGGAATCTTTGGGTCTGGCTTCTGCTGACTCTGTTTTGGTTTCTAAGTTATATTACTTGACTGGGAGGAAGGTAACTGCCGGCGCTCCTGGTGAGTTTGATACTCTTCAAGAAGGAGTTGACTTAGACCTTACCAAATTCTTAGAAGATTCTCAGGATACTATCCTAACTCGGGCTACGTTAGTAGTCACATTTGTATCTTAGTATGATAAATCTGCTGTGTTTAAATTGTATTTTAAAAGGTCATCCACTCTGTTTTGTGGTGCTAAGGTACAGATGTTTCCTGATGTCTGTAAGGCCATACAACTTAGGAGACAGGCTTTTTTAGCTATGAAGCCTAGGGTTTTGGCCTTATCGGCGAGTTTTTTTCTTCGATACCCCTGTAAATGTTTAATTACATTTCAGGGCTCTAAATATATCTTTATTGTTTATTGTTGTTTATTGTTTATAATCACTTGATATACCGCCTCCCGTTACATCGAGGCGGTTTACAATAAAACTATAAAATATATAAAATGATTAAAAAGAAAAGGAAAATAACAATACTTTGTTGATCCTTCTCAATTGCAGTTATTTTTGGATAGTAAATAATTGGGCACACTTATGTTAGGAGGAGAGGGGACATTAGGTTGAGCTGTCATATTAGTAGGACTTATGTTCTTGAATATTTCTTTGTTTTAATTGCTTTGTAATTCTCCCCATTTATAGTGGGCTAGGAATATGATTGCTGATGTATTCTTTTTTTATTATCTATGGATGGTTTCCTGTTTTGTTTGTTTATGGAATGACATTGGCATCTTGATTACCTGTGTACTTCCTTTGTAAGTATGTTTAAAAATTTCAATAAAGAAAAAAAGAAAAAAAAAGAAATGAAGGGAAGGAGGGAGACGGTTCTATAGTTAGAAGGGCAGGTGGGATCGAGTGAGGGTTTCTTGAGGAGAGGTTTGACAATAGCATGTTTGAAGTTGAGTGGGACAGTTGCAGTGGAGTGTGAAAGGTTGAGAATATGAGAGATAGATGGAACAATGGTGGGGGAGATGGGGTGTAGGAGATGGGTGGGGACAGGGTCAGAGGAACAAGTGGTGGGTTTGGAGGAGGAGAGGAGGTGTGTGGTTTCCTCTTTGTAGGGAAGGAGGAGAGGGTAGCAGAGTATGGATGGGGGAGGAGAGTTGGGGAGGGGGGAGGTAGATGAGGGAGTGGGGAATTGGAGGGTGATCTTGTGTATTTTGTCATGGAAGTAGTCGGCTAGGGTTTGGGCAGAAAGGGAGGGAGGGACCGGGGGTGGGGGCACCTTGAGGAGAGAATTGAAGGTATTAAAGAGACAACAAGGATCAGAGGTGAGGGAGTTAGTCAGATAGATGTAGTATCCTTGTTTGGCAAGTGCTATGGCTGATTGGAAGGAGCCGCGCATGAATTTGAAGTGAATAAGGTCTTCCGGGGAGCGGGATTTGGCCCAGGTGCGTTCAGCAGAACGGGCACATGTGCATAAGTAGCGGATTTGGATGAAAGCCAGGGCCGGGGGGTAGTACATCTGACAGGACGAGGGGTGGGTGGGGCAAGAGTATCAAGAGCAGAGGATAGTGCAGCATTAAAAGAGGAAACTGCTTCATCGACGGATTTGGAGGACATAATAGAGAAGAGGAATGGAAAAATGGTGGAGGAGAGAGTCAAGGGATCAATATTATGAAGATTTCTAAGTAGGTTGGAGGAGACAGGACGAGGTTGAGGCAGTGGAAGCTGAAGATTAAAGGTTAAGAGGTGATGATCAGATTAAGGGAAGGATTGAGTTGTGGAAGTTTGAGGGAGAGGAATTAGAGAAGAGCACCAGGTCCAGGCAGTGGCCGTGTACGTGGGTGGGGGCAGTGGAGCAAAGTTGTAGGTCAAACGAGGAGGTGAGGGCAAGGAACTTTAAAGCATGGGGATCAGAGGGGTTATCAATGTGAATATTAAAATCGCCGAGAATAAGAGTGGGGGAAGAGGGATCCAGGAAGGCGAAGTCGGTAAGGAAGGTCGATTTGGATTTGTCGGGTGGGCGGTAAATAACAGCTACCCAGAGGGGAAGTGGTGAGAAGAGGCGAAGACTTCGAAAGAGAGGGAGGAGTGTGATTGAGGCAGAGGGAGGGGTTGGAATTGGCAAGAGGGAGAAAGTAGAAGCCCAACACCTCCACCGCGACCAGTGGTTCGAGGTGTATGGGAGAACTGATAGCCCCCGTGGCAGAGAGCAGCAATGGATGCAGTGTCATCTGGGAGGAGCCAGGTCTCAGTTAGGATAAGCAGGTGTAGCACTTTTGCGATGAAGAGATCATGCGTAAGAACAGGTTTCTTAGAGACTGAGCATGCGTTCCATAGGGCACATGAGGACGGGAGGGTGGAGGGAGAAAGGAGAGGGATATGGATAAGGTTAGACAGGTTACGGGAGGATTTCTTTCCAGAGTAAGACAGGCACTGGAGCATAGTAATGTAGAAATATGGTAGCCTTTCCTTATCCAGACACCCATTAAGAGGCATTTTTACTAAAAGTTAGTGCAAGTTAGCATTATGCAAATATGTATGCAAATGAGGCCCCTTATGCAAATGAGACCCTCATCGAGTCTCCGCTCATGGCCCCGCACCCCCCTTGGGCAGCCCCTGTGTGGATCAGTCAATTGGCGAAGCAGATGTCTGATGTTTATCTTTTTATTCTTTGGACTCTCAAATTTTCTATTATTTTTTTTGCCATTCCTTTTTCCTGCTGCTGTTTTAATGTTTAATGTGTTCTAAATTTGTATTCTTAAGTAAACTGCTCTGATTCTGTGAAAGAGCAATCTATCAAATTGTAATAAACCAGAAACCATAAGGCTTAAAGTTTACCTAGGGCACTAACACCTTGAATCAATTCTGGGAACGGCCCCGCCCCCACACCCCTCACACACGCGCACACGCACACGCACACATATACACATGCACGCATGCACGCATGCACACACCCACTGCCTGTAGCCTTTCTTCTGATGCCTCCCCCCCAACTTTGTTTCCTTCCCAGCCTCTGTTCCTTTCTCCTTCCCCCTTGCCTTCTCACCCCTTGCCATCCATTTCCCTCCCCCAGCTTCCTTTTCCAAACCCATTGCCCCTTTAAATTTCTCCGGTGGATCTCTGGCCCCACTTTCTGCAGCATTCTTGATGATGATCAGGGCTTTCTTCTCCCCTTCAGCCTGTGAGATGTGCTGCTCCCCCAGGCACACAGCACCAATACTCTCCATGCACATACAAAAATGCATTTGGGCAGAAAAATGTCAGCTGGAGTCCTCTGAACCTTCAACAAAAGGTGCTATCACTTTAGTGAAACATGCCTAAAAAAGATAAGTGCTAGAAGGGAGAGGGGAAGTGAGACAGTAAAGGGAGTGAAAGGTTGGTGATCGGGAATAAAAAGAGTTCAAGATTGGGTAGCAAGAGTAAGAGGGGAAAGGGAAAGTGCATAGGTAGGTGGAAAGGAAAGAGGGAGGCTGCAAGAGAGAGACTAGGAGGGACAGGGAGTAGACACAGGAGAACAGGGAAAATCTAAGGGAGAGAGAAGCATAAATATCACAGCTGTACATACTGTACCTACACATGCATGAACATCCAAATACAAGTATACACGAGTCTGATACTTTCAGAGCCTCCCAACACAAACACACACACACACACACATGAATGCACATGCACAAATACCATGACATAGACATGCACATACACACATAAACATACACATACATGAATGTGCACACAGTGGAGCCCCTAACACATGCAACACCCACACCCACACATGCATGCACAGAATCCTTGACATATACACATACATTCACACACATGTATAGCGCCTCAACATATGGAGCCCTCACACCCACACCCACACATGTACATGGCATGCGCATAGACACACCACATCCAGCACACAGAAACCCTAGCCCCAAATCACGCCACCCCAACATATATTGTCAATACATACACGTAGACCCACTCTCTGGCATCCCACTCTCACATGTACACAGATAAATAGCTAAATTCTTCCAGTGGAAGAAGACATGCATATCATATCTGATTCACAGATACATATGCATTTCACAAGTATACACCATCAGTCAACATGTACACCATGCCTATCCACTCAGAGACCAACTACACACGTCCATGATTGTAGCTGGATGGCTCTACATATCAATTTATTTATTTGCAAAATTTATATACTGTTTATTAATATCTAAGCAGATTCCAATAAAATGCTCATAAAATTTAAAATACAACAAACAAACAAACAAACCTTAAATTAAAAAAGCACCAAGACAAAATCAGAACAATAAATCTAGTCTAAATACTTGCCTGCAATATCGGTCTATATCGTCTCAAGATATACCCATCCTATTGTATTCCTGACTAAATCAAACTGCTTTAATTACTTCTGAAAATTTTCAGCCTGCAGACAATTCCACAGCTTTGGTGCAGCAATTGAAAAAAAATACCCTCACTTAAAGTTTTAAAATGAACAGTTCTAAATGATGGTATATCAAGCAACATTAATGTTTTATTGTTACAAGCTCAGGAAATTGTGATGGCTGAGATATAAATTTGTTTAAACAAATAAATAATAAGTAGTATCCATTGTTTCTTTGAATTATCTCCTTTTTCTTCAAAGGCTTTGATTTGGCAAATATTAAGAAGTGGTTTCTGAAAGTCCCTTACTTCAGAGAATGTGATCTGAAGACTCACAGAATCAAAAGCTATGCTAGAAGTAACTCCCAATCTTTGCTAGAAGAAAGCAGTCAGGAGCAAGTCATAAAAAAAAAAAAAGGAGAAGCCGTCTGAGGAAAAAGTAAAGTATGTGGAGTGTAATTTTATAAAAGGGTGTCTGTGTCAGAGTTCCAAAAGAGTGCCTAATTTAAAAAGTCTAGAACTATCATGAAATAACCTTCAATCATCTAACTCCAAACTTATTTATGTATTTATTTTGAAAAGTCTTAAGAACATAAGATATGCCATACTGGGTCAGACCAAGGTTCATCAAGCCCAGTATTCTGTTTCCAACAATGGCCAATCTAGGACATATGTACCTAGCAGTTTCCCCAAAAGACACAGGTTCCACAATGCTTGTACTGGGTCAAGCATTCATATCCTGGGTCCCTTCTTAATAATGGTTTATGGACCTTTCCTCAAGGAACTTGTCCAAACCTTTTTTGAACCCAGCTACACTAACAGCCTTTACTACATCCTCCAGTAACAAATTCCAGAGTTTGATTACACGTTGAGTGAAATATATTTTCTTTTATTAGTCTTAAATAGTTTACCCTGTAGCTTCATTGCATGTCCCCTAGTCTTTCTATATTATGATAACGTAAACAATCGATCTATGTTTACCCGTTCCACTTCGTTCATTAATTTATAGACTTCTATCATATCTCCCCTCAGCCATCTCTTTTCCAGGTTAAAGAGCCCTAACCTTTTTAGCCTTTCTTCATAGGAGTATCCTTCCATCCCTTTTTCCATTTTGGTGGCTCTTCTCTGTACCTTTTCTAAAATCGCTATATCCTTTTTAAGATACGGCAACCAGAATTGCACACAATATTTGAGGTGCGGTCTCACCATGGAACGATATAGAGGCATTATAATATCTTTTGTTTTATTTTCCATTCCTTTCCTTATGATACCTAGCATTCTATTTGCTCTCTTGGCCACCGCTGCACACTGGGCTGAGGGTTTTAACATGTATCCACAATGACGCCTAAATCTTTTTCCTGGGTGGTGGTTCCTAATGTGGAACCTTGCATCGTGTAACCATAGTTTGGGTTGTTCTTCCCTAGGTGCATAACTTTGCACTTGTCCACATTTAATTTCATCTGCCCAGTCTTCCAATTTATCAAGATCCTCTTGCAATTTTCCACAATCCTCTTAGGTTTTAACAACTTTAAATAGTTTTGTGTCACTGCAAATTTGATAACCTCACTTGTTATTCCACTTTCCAGGTCATTTATGAATATGTCAAAAATATGCCATTTACAAGCTTACTAAAAGAAAACATCAAAGTGGTGTACAACATAATGTACACTACAATTATGGTTTTGAAACTAATGAGCGAATAGCAAGAAAATGAATGTGTCTTAAGTGCAAAACCTCTGTGATAACTGTTGGGGGGATGGACAGCATGTACGCAGCAGCTAACATGAGGCCCTGCACCCTAACACTGGGCACTATTTCTGTGGGTGTACTTAACTCCACCTATTGAGGTAGAGCTAATTGCACTTGCAATAATTGCACCATTGAGACCACACCAAGGCCAATTCTGTGCTGTGTGTCCCCAGGCTGTCTGGACATCCAGACATCTGGACGGCCCAGGGATGCACCTGATTCTGCTCCTGCGGGGGCTAGACTTCCCTGTGGGAGCATAATCACAGCATAGTAGCTGGACGTCCAGGATGTGCCCCAATATCCAGCTAGCTCAGCCAGGCTCTCTCATGGAGCTGCAGTGCCATGGCGTCATGTTGCCATGCCACCGTGGCTCCATGCAGGAGCCACGATCTCTGGCAGACCATCACTAACTTCATTCCGCACAGTCTGGCCTCTGATCGTACCTGCTGTGGCCAGGGTCAGGCTGTGGGGAACTCCCTGCACCCCTCATCCTCCTTACCGTGCCTGGCTTGTCGATCTGTCTCTGTCTAGGGGGTCTTATTCCACCTCCCATTTAGATGGCTGACCCCGGACATAGAGGGGCGACCTCAGAATTGGTCCTGCACATCCGGGGTCAGTCATGCCCACTGCTCATCCTCACTCTTCCCCCAGCCCATCCAGTCCCGCCCACAAACAGAGCTCCCTGCACAAGTGCGAGGAGCTCTGTTCCTGCCAGTGTGATTCTGACGTTTAGCAAGTCTGGACGTGTGGATCGGATGTCCAGACCCGCTAAATGAGGATTGGAATGACCCCCACTGTGTTCACCCCCTAACTGCAATTCACTCACCATACCCATTCTTTGCCCCCCAACCCACCCATCCCCCCATGCACGAATAGCTGTTAGCATGTGAATCAGCGCATGATAGCTGTCATGTCCCCACACTAACAGTTAATGCAGGCTGAGTGCACGGTCACTGAGTGCCCTCACATGCACTAACTGCTTAGCACACTTTAGTAAAATGGCCCCTATATATGTATATGGACTATCATCATTGGAAAATTGCTCATATGAGCAGTGAATTAGTGTGATTCCATATGTTTTACAGTAATTATCGGTCCAGATGATTTACATCATATTTGCACCAGCGAACTCCATCATTTGAATTCAGAGTAAAAGATAAAATGCTTGGGTTTTGGAACAGGGTGTGCCTGAAGGATCAGTTTTGTCACCATATTTATTTATATTTATATATGATATTTAAACCTGTTTATGTGTGCCAGGGGTATGAGGTTTTAATGTCTATGCAGATGACATACAAGTTTTGGTGCCAATATCCAAAGGGGAAGTGAAGATAGGAGAATTATTACAGGACACACTGCAGCAGTTAACCCGTGGTTCCATGCATTGCAGCTGAAGTTATATTTGGGAAAGACAGAGGTTTAATAGTTATCAGATCTGGGGATGGGGGCACCTCCTCTTCAGTTAAGTATGGATGAAACCTGTAGTTAGCAGCTTAGAAGCATGGTTGCATTCACAGCTGCAAATTAAAGAACATGCGACAAGGACTATTAGGATATGCTTCATGGCTTTAAGATTAATTCAGCAGCTCAAGCTTTATTATCTGACAAGGCTTTGCGGTTAGTGATGAGGGCTCTTATTTTTCTGTATTTTGACTATTATAACTTGCTGGAATTAGTGCAAAATACAGCGGCAAACTTAATAAAAGGTCTAAGGTGTTTTGATCATGTCATGCCTATGTTAGCTGAACTTCACTGATTGCCTGAAAAGTATGAAATATTGTATAAAATCGTATTTTTGACTTTTAAGGTTTTACAAAGGTTAGGTCCTGTTTATTTAGAATCAAAGCTTCAGTTCTATAAATCCAGACGGGTTGTGCATTCTCATCGAGACGGCTCATTAGTGTTAACAAATTCTCAGTTAATGCAAAAGGAAGGCTTTTTCAGTTCAGGCACCCTAAATGGGGAATGCTCTCCTTTCTCAGCTTAGGATGGAAAGTAATCTAGAGACATTTAAATAGAAGTTAAAAACATACTGCCTTTGAATTGTCCTTGCATAGTGCTTTAGGGTGGGTGAGTGGGTGGAGGAATAGGAAGAGGTGAAATAATGAGGATCTACTCAGTGAAAGTGAAGTTTTAAGTGAGGCTTTTGAGGAAGGGGGTTGCTGTGCAAATGTGGGAATGTATATATTTTTGTCAGTACTTTTCTATATATTGATGATGTATACCACATAATGCATTCTTTGGAAATGCAATATAATAGTAGAGCCAACTAAATAAATAATAAATGCATATGATTATATTTTGAAATGGATATACTTCTTAAAAGATTATCTCACCGTGGGCATATTTACTCAAGTATGCTAACAGCATGGGAATTACAATGTGCTGTTAGCACACACCACGGTAACTGTTACCGCACTGGTATGACAACTAGTATGCTCTATTTCACGCACTAATTTGGTGCTATGGAATAGGCTTAGGATCTGGTGACAACTAGTGTGCAAGATGTTGTCATGTGCTAGCTGTTGCAACTGCTAATGTCTAGAAGCTAGAAGAATGGTTAACGTTTGCACATTTTTCATATTTTTAAAACTCTATCTGCACTTCTCTAATTCTTCCTTCTGGGGAAGTAAACCTGCCCTTCCTGCTTCCAATGTGACTAATGACATGCCTGATCCTTGCCCAAACCCATCTTGAGAAACCACAATCCTTCTGGGAAAATGTTCTGTGGACAGATAAAACCAAATTTGAACTCTGTGGCAATGCAGACCAGTGATACATTTGTTGTTGTTGTTGTTAAGTGCCGTGGAGTCGGAGTCGACTCATGGCGACCCTCTGGATAGCTATCCTAAATTGTGTTCGGTCTTCAGTCAGATGGCTCATTGTTGACAGACTGGTACCCGTAGCTGCTGATATTGTATCGATCCATCTCATTGCTGGCCTTCCTCTTTTGCGTTGACCTTCTATGTTGCCAAGCATGATGTCTTTCTATAATGATCTCTCTCTTCGCATGATGTGTCCAAAGTATGAAAGTTGAAGTCTTGTCATCTGAGCTTCTAAAGAAAGCTTAGGTTTGATCTCCTCTAGTACCGACTGGTTTGTTCTTCGGGCAGTCCATGGTATACACAGAATTCACCGCCAGCACCATAATTCAAAGGCATCAATTTTCTTCCTATCTTTTTCACTGTCCAGCTTTCACATCCATATGATGTTATTGAAAATACCATGGCTTGAGCAAGTCAAATCTTTGTATTGAGAGAGACATCTCTGCTCTTGAGAATCTTTTCTAGGTCTTTCATAGCCATTCTGCCAAGAGCAATGCATTATCTGATTTCTTGACTGCTTGTTGCTTCTTTATTGATAGTTGATCCAAGTAGGTTAAAGTTGTTCATGATTTCGATTTCTTCTCCTTCAACGATGAACCTGTTGATTATGCCAGTTGTCATGATCTTTGTCTTCTTTACATTAAGGTGCAGGCCCATTTTGAGACTATGTTCTTTGATTGTGAGAAGCAAATGTTTCAGATCATCTTCACTTTCAGCCAGTAATGTGGTATCATCAGCATAGCGAAGGTTGTTGATGAGTCTTCCACCAATCTTCACACCTCTGTTGTCTTCATACAATCCTGCTTCTCTGATGATTTGTTCTGCATATAAATTAAACAGGAAGGGGGAAAGTATGCAGCCTTGTCTTACACCTTTGCTTATTTTAAACCATTCTGTTTCTCCTTGTTCCGTTCAAACTGTTGCTTCTTGATCAATGTACAGATTGTGCAAGAGAACGATCAGGTGTTCTGGTATACCCATACTTCTTAATGTGGCCCAGAGTTTCTATGGTTTACACAGTCAAAAGCCTTGCTATAGTCGATAAAACACAAATAGTTATCCTTTTGGTATTCTTTAGTCTTTTCAAGGATCCATCTCACATCCACAATGATGTCTCTTGTTCCTCGCCCTTTTCTGAACCCTGCTTGCACTTCAGGTAGTTCTTGTTCCAGGTATGGTTGTAGTCTCTTTTGAATAATCTTCAGTAGAATCTTGCTGGCATGTGGGATCAGAGCGATTGTGCGATAATTTCCACAGTCAATTGGATCACCTTTACTTTTACAGGTGAAGAAATGAAGTTTATAAGGAAACAAACACCCTTCCTACAGTTAAATATGGTGGAAATTCCATAATGTTATGGGGCTGTGTTGCTGCCTTAGGAACTCAAGGCCTCAAATGTAACAAAGAAATCATGAAGTCAGAAAACTGACAAGGTATTTTGGAGTGAAATGTGCTACCTAGTGTCAGAAAGCTAGGTCTGGGCTGAAGGTCATTGAGCATCTAGCAGGACAATGACCCAAAACATACATCCAAAAGTCCAAAAAAATGATTAAAAAAGAAAAAATGACCATTTTAAACTGTCCAACAATGAGTCCTGATCTCAATCCAATAGAGAACCTTCGGAAAGTGCTGAAATCTGCCATTGGTAAAAGGAATTCTAGAAACATTCACGAGCTGGAACAAATCACAGTTGAAGATTGGGAAAAACTACCAGCAACAGATGTATGAAACTTATAGATGACTACAAGAAACATTTGGAGGCTGTCATCACTGCCAAGGGTAGTGCAACCAAATATTACTGAAGGGTGACATTAATTCTGTCCAGGTCATATTTTGGGGTTTTTTTTTCTCAGAAATTACTATGTCTAAGTTGCAGAGACAAATTTCTTTTTGTTGCATACCTTTGAACATACTATTAAAATATGATGCAAGGGTGCCAATAACATTGACCACAACTGTACTCACATAACTAACATGTAGAAACATACATGCAAAAAGGCACTGTCACAGCCCCTCCTAGTGGCAGCGTGCAGAAAGGAGAGGGCGGACACTTATTGTTGGTTGAAGAAAGAAAAACTTTTCTAGACCAGGTGCATCATGGTCTTTGTAGTCCCACTTCATAAAGAAATAGTTGTGAGCCTTGTGCAGGGTTAAACTTAAATGGTTTTTATTCCCTTTGTTGTGCAAAGGTTCTCCAGGAAGACAAAACAGAATGTACCTTACTTCAGGGTTTATGCCAAAATATTTACAAAGTCAGTAACTGTTACAAGCGCTTCACAGTTCTTTTGCGTTCAAACAGGTTTTCAACACCAAGAGGAAAAACAAATACAAAACTTCTTCTTTCAGCTTAGCAAAAGCAAAAAGATATGTTAAAGCTTGTCCTGCCGGTTACAAATCTGTGAGAGACTCTAGACTCTTGGCAACACAGAGTGAGTAGTCCATCGGGTGCTCTAACTGCAACAGCTCTGGGTTTATCACCTCTATTTGCATAGGTTCCTGTTCAGCCGTGTTGTCAGCTAGTCCTGAGTTTTCCCTGGATAAGGCAGGTTGTAGTTCAATAGATCTATCCAATATTCCCCAGCCTTGCTGGTCTTGGTTTGGCAAATAACTGCTATGGCTTTTTACTATGCCTCTCTGTAAAGGTTTCACAAGCCTTTCCCAGCGTTGTTTCCTATCAGTACGGTTCTCTGGGTTATAAGCTTTTCTAGGAGCTGGCTCACATCTTGGAAAGGAAATATAACTGTACCTTGGATCTTTGAGACCGTGCTCTGCTGGCATTTGCTCTACCCGACAGTCTCCTTCTATCACCGTCTTCCCTGAAGACTGGCTCCTGGAGCTTTCTGGAATGGGCTTGTCCTCCCTCAGTTCCTCTCTGAACTTGTGTTCCTCTCCAAACTTGTGGTCCTCTCTGAGCTTGAGGTCCTCTCTCAGCTCATAGTCCTCTCTCAGTTCCTTTCTGAACTCGAGATCCTCTCTGCTTTCTTCCTTCCGAGCACTGTTTATAAAGCCGTTTCTCCACTGACGCTTCCTGGCTCTCTACTCAGGTGTGCCTGATTAGCTCCTGCATTCTCAAAACCTGGGTGTGTCAGCTTAGCTTCTGCAGCCTCGTGCCTGCTCCCTCTAGCTGAACTTTTAGGTAACTGCACCCTCTGTGAGTCAGTTGCTTTATAATAAACAGTGTTTTTTTTCTAAGTCTATAGCTTCAATGGCTTCAGCTTCATCACAGCACGTAAAAGCACACACTCCAGTCCACAAATACACACACATACACAACAGATAAACATACAAATCATTGATATGCAGACACACGTACACACACACACACACAGATACAACATATAGACAAGATACACACACTCACAAATATACAGAGGCAATGCAGAAAAACAGATGGAGAGTTAATGCACATATACACACAGAGGGGTTGGAAAGAATTCCATGATCCATGCTGTGCATGCTTTCCTCATTTGTTGTTTTATTTGTTTTTATTTTTGTTTTCATTATTAGTATTTAGCTCGTGCATTTTTCAGGAGAAGATCAAGGTGAGTTAAATTCATGCACAGTACATATTTCCCTGTCCCAAAGAGCTCACAATCTAAGTTTGTACCTGAGGAAATGGAAACAGGATACTGGGCTTGATGGACCTTGGTCTGACCCAATATGGCATATCTTATGTTCTTAGGGCTATGTGGCTTGCCCAAGGTCACAAGGAGTGCCAGTGGGATGAAATGAGAGAACTGTGACCACCAAGTTGATATGCTGAAGGAGAACCCCCTGAAGCACAGAGCCCAATTCCATAACATGTATGTCCAGGCCGCAAACACATCTACAATATAAATGGGCTCCATTTGAACCTAATTCCTCATTCATGGGTCTGGACATGCCCACGGGTCTGGAATAGAGGAGATAGACATGTTCAGCGCAGCATGGGTAAAGCTCAATTCAGCTGCAATAGAATGGAGAAACACATTCCTCGTCAATATTATCGGACATGGATAAACATTTTGGACATCCCCGCGCTGAACTGGAATTCATTATCGGAGGATGTAGTATTTATTTTTATTTATTTAACAGTATTTTTAAACCGCCTTATCATATTAATCAAGGTGGTATCACAGCAAACAATCGGGTAAAGTGAGTGTGTTAATCATGCAGTGAGGGTGCAATTTAGTTGAGTGTGTGTTGTATCGTGTGCTAGATTGGGGTGAGCTATGTACAAGGTGTGGTGTGTTGCGTGCTAGAATGGTTTGAGCTATGTACAGTGTGGGCTATATACAGTGGTGCAGTAAAAGCAGTGTAGTAAAAGCTGTTAGTGCAGCTGGGTTTAAAAAAAGGTTTATAGAAATTCCTGGAGGTAAGGTCCATAAACCATTATTAAAGAGGACCTGGGAAGTCCACTTCTTGCCCCAGTACAAGCAATGTGGAACCTGTGTGTCTTTTTGGGAAACTGCTAGGTACTTGTGACCTGGATGGGCCACTTGGAAACAGGATACTGAACTTGATGGACCTTGGTCTGACCCAGTATGGCATATCTTATGTTTTTATGTTCACCATATTCTGGATTCTGCCCATCCCCGCAAGATACCAGTGGACACCATATCCCTTGGGAATACCGTGTATCTCCTAAGCTGCTCATCACAGACAGTAGTTTGCTGATGCACACTAAACATAAATACCAACAAGAAATTACAGCTACTGCAACCTAGACCATATACCAGTCCTCCTCATGTCCTGAAAAGTGCTCAGTAATCCCAGTGTACCCAAATATAGTGTAAGAGAATGTAAATATGAACATGTATTTCAGGACATACCTTGCCACAAATAGTAATCAGTATTTGGAAATGGCCCTAGTGGCGTCTGCCTTGGTCATCTCTACAAACATGCTTTAAACTGCTAGGGAAGGACCCTTACCAAGTGCCCCAAACCCAAAACTAACAGTGCAGTTCCCCAAAGGATGCAAAATATTACTGAGCAGCAAATGTATGTCCTGTTCATGCCTATAACCTAAAGTGCACTCATTCTGCTGCTCCACACTACAGTTTCCCTCTTATCTCTCCCCACACCCCTCCCTAGGAACCCTACTCCTCTGTCAGGTCACTTCGATCTGTGCCCTTCTCTTCCCTTGACAAATCCAGACTTCACTGCTTTCATCTTGCTGCTCTTTATTCCTGGAACAAACTACCTTAGTCGGTACATCAGACTTCTTCTCTGGCCTTTCTCAAATCCACACTGAACGCTCACCTCTTTGTTGCCGCTTTTGGATCTGAACCATCTAAGCTGCCTTGTTCTTTCTTACCATTCATCCTAAATGTATCCTGTCCACAGTTGCTGTGTTGCCTGTCTTTCCAAGCAGGGACCATCTTTTATTTGTGTCTGTGCAGCACAGCGTATGCCTTATAGCACTATACAAATTATCAGTAGTAGCAGTAGTAGTAGTTGTATGGCCTTCTGGCTATGACATCTGATTCCCACATCTGTGGGTACTGGCATTTCTCCCTGTAGCTACACCTGTCCAATCATAGCATATATGGGTCTGAATATATATCTGCTATCTGTGAGGCAACCCTGTCTGCCTTCCCACAGTCTGCTTCATGGTATTGCTCCCCTGGTCAGGACTGTGTGAACATGGGAGGGGAAATCCTTTTGCCATCACTCCAAATAGCCAGCTTCCAGATATATACTGTATATATTTTATTTTGCTAGATTTTTATACCACCTTTTGCTGGTACTATTCCTACTATTCTTGCAGCTCTCATAGGTCCTGGACTAGGTAGAGATGTAGGCCTCATAGAACAATCTGGGGAATGTTGTCGCAACATCAGTCATGTCCCTCCATATCAACTACTACAACAGTCCCCTTTTTTCCTTTAGAGATCCTCTGTGTTTGTCTCAAGCTTCTTTGAATTCACATACTGTCCTCATCTCTACCACCTCTACTAGGAGACCATTCCACGAATCCACCACTCTTTCCATAAAGAAATATTTCCGCCTATCACTCCTGAATCTATCCCTTTTCACCCCCATCTCATGTCCCCTCATAGCAGAGCTTGCTTTCAATTGAAAGAGGCTCTCCTCCTGTGCATTTATGCCATGGAGGTATTTAAACATCTCAGTCATATCACCTCTATACTGCCTTTCCTCTAAGGTGTACATATTAAGATCATTAAGTCTGTCCTCATATGCTTTATAATGAAGACCACTAACCATTTTAGTAGCCACCCTCTGTACTGACTCCAGCCTGTTTATATCCTTTTGAAGATGCGGTCTCCAGAATTGTACAAAATACTCCAAATGAGGTTGCACCAAAGATTTATATAGAGACACTATCACCTCCTTTTTTCTGCTGGCCATTCCTCTCCCTATGCCCCCAAGCATCCTTTTAGTTTTTGCTGTTGCCTTTTCTACCTGTTTAGCTACTTTAAGATCATAAGACTTTAGTGGGCAAAAGTACTTCATCCCCTATATTATATCGCTCCCTTGGATTGCTGCAGCCCAAATGCATGACCTTGAATTTTTTAACATTAAATCTCAACTGCCAAATTCTAGACCATTCTTCAAGCTTAGCTAGATCCCTCCTCGTGTTATCTACACCTTCCTGAGTATTTACTTTATTGCAGATTTTGGTATCATCTGCAAAGAGGCAAGCCTTACCCGACAGCCCTTCCTCTATATCACTAACAAAGATGTTAAAAAGAATTGGACCAAGGACAGATCCCTGGGGCACACCCCTGTTAACCTCCTTCTCCTCAGAGTGAGCTCCATTTACCTGTACCATTTGTCGCCTCCCACTCAACCAATTTCCAACCCAAGCAGTAACTTTAGGGTCCATCCCTAGGGTGCTCAGTTTGTTTATAAATTGCCTGTGAGTAATGGTGTCAAAGGCTTTACTGAAATCTAAATACACCACGTCTAGGGCTCTCCCTCGGTCTAAATCCCTGGTAACCCAGTCAAAGAAATCATTCATATTTGTCTGACAACACCTGCCTCTGGTGAAACCATGCTGCCTCAGATCCTGTAATCTGCTGGACTCCAGAAACCTCACTAGTTTCTCTTTCAGCAGCATTTCCAATAATTTACTCACCACCAAAGTTAAACTAACTGACCTGTAGTTTTCAACTACATCCCTACTTCCGCTTTTGTGTAAAGGCACCACATGAGCCTCTCTCCAGTCCTTTGTTACCACTCCCGACTCCAATGAGGCCCTGAACAGGTCAGTCAGTGGAGCTGCAAGAACGTCCCCAAGTTTCCTCCTGGTGATTCTAGGGTCTATCCCATCCATCCCATCGCTTTGTTTACTTTATGTTTAGCTAGTTTCTCACAAACACAGTATTCTGAAAATTGCTCAAGATGCCCCTTGCTTCTGTGCTTGGCAATGTAGAAGGTCACCATAAAAGAGGAAAGCTGGCAATGAAATGGATCGATAAGAACATAAGAACATAAGATATGCCATACTGGGTCAGACTAAGGTCCATCAAACCCAGTATCCTGTTTCCAACATTGGCCAGTCTAGGTCATAAGTACCTAGCAGTTTCCCCAAAAGACACAAATCATAACAGCAGCTATGGATATCACAGTGTGCCACTTGGCTGAAGACCAAACAAAGTTTAGGTCAGCTATCCAGAGGGCTGCCACATGTCTACACCAACTCAACGGCACTTAACAATATCAAGAACAACAACAACAGAATAAGAGCATTCAGCAGCAAAACAGCACTAATACATGCTCAACAGCAACATCAGTGGTCTCTAAAAATGTGCATTATGGGCATGTCTTAGAGCTTTTTTCACTGTTCAATACTCTTATTCTGAGGGTCCCTTATTATTGACAAGGATATGATATGACATTTAGCTATAAAAACCTTCTATGATTTTGTCTGTCCGATCACACTGGCACCTGGTAATGCTATGGTCATCCATATGGTCCAGGTACTGGCCAGGCTTTCAGGTACTCCCTGAATTGCAGATGAGTACACCAGATCCTCCCATGCATCCCTCACACACACTCACTTTCAGTCACAAAAACATAATTCTGCCAACAAGATGCCTTGAACCTACAGTATACATAACAGCTATGACAGAACATAATAGCAAGGGGTGTCAGGACTACAAACATGAGCTCCATTTCTCACCCAAACAGGAATCCTTTCCCTGCTCATGCCCATATTATCCCTGCATCAGCAGTCCCATTTTTCTGAATGTGGGAATTGTTAAGGTCTCCTAGATTGGCTCCTTTAGCACAAACAGCACATTTCAGCAGAGCCATAATACACACTATTGCTCTTCTTACTATTTCTGTAAGGGTGTTTATTACTGTTTCCGTATCTTACAACATTCCCTCACCTCTGCTCCCTGTTCCTTAAAACTCCATTTTATGTTTCTTGTCACAACCATTCTTCAATATGGGATGCATTGCAGAAAACAGCAGAATTTTTTCTGAGTCCTGGCCTTATTCCATGTTTCAGAAGGAATAAGGTGGACGTTTCCTGGAAACACTTACCACATACATGGGCCTTTCCTGAATATGCTTTATACCTCTCTGAGGCTGACCACTCCCCCGTTCTGCCCCTTCTGGGAATGTTCTGAGATCCCCATGCCAGCACTATGTACATGCATGATAGCAATGTTTCAGAATATGGTCGGTGACATTTCAGGTATATACATTTCCCCACCGCATGTACTAACCCCTTATTCATGTTCTGGAAATAGCTCCATAGTATATTTTGTACTCAAAGCATGATATAGCTTAAGAGGACTCAGAAATAAATTAATTTAGAGTGGTCATATTTAAGACAATTATATTGTGGATGTAAAGATTGTATATCATCTTTATTTAAATACAATATTTATTTAAAGAAAATAACATACAATGAACACATAATAAGACAATCATTTATAGACATAAAGACAAATTCCTACTGTATTTTACACGAGATTCTGCCAAAAAGGCAGGATTGCATGTTAATGTCTCCACGCATTCACAGGGAGCATCAATTTTAAAAAGCTACATGAGGGGAACACACATGCAGCAATACCCTACTTGTGTATGGGAGCAGCATTTTAAAATTGTTTCTTAGAATCTCTACGCATACCCTGATTTAGAAGCACAAGTTCATCCCGTTCACACCCCCATTAATGAACTTTTGACAACCCCTTCAAGGCACCTGACCCTGAGGTATCCAATCCCCCATCTGACCCTGCCTCCCTCCCATCAAGCCCTTCATCCACCAGCACCCCAGTATCCAGATTCCCCCAAATGATCTTCTGGAATAAAGAAATCCCCTTCAAAACCCCCTGTAGACCCCCTTACCCCCATCCTCAATCCCCCCCTTGGTTCTTAATGGGGTCTAGAGTCCCTGTTATCTATTGGGAACAGGAGCATTCCCACCCATGACCCCCTAGCAGTTATCTCAAAGTAGTATCTCTAGAAGTTAGACTGCCAAATAAGAGCAGGGGTTGTCAGGAAAATCAGATCAATGCCAGAATTGTGATCAAGGTAGCCTGGCCTCAGCATTTACATCTGTCCTTTCAAGCAGGCACTTATTCATGCCTCAGGACAGCAATAAATGCCAACGTCTAGATTTTTTTGTTATTAAAATGGATTCCCCTTGTAAGACGGGGAATACATTTCAGCATTGTAGGCTCACCCAAAGTTGTCCCTCTCTGTGCTGTAACCATGCCACTGTGAAATCTGTACATAGTGTGCATCAGCTTTCTTTTCTTTTCTTTTCTTTTTTCTTTTATATTTATAGAATTACAAAATATAATTCAAGGATATAATCACTTGCATGGAAACCGGGAAAAGCTAAGAATATACTAATGCATATAAGAAATAATGTCAGAGGAAAATATCAAATAGGCAACTCTGCTCTAGCCCACTATAGAGGCTCCAAAAACAAAAGAAAATATAAACAAGATAGCAACTCTTATAGGAAACAAGCAGAGACAATTACAGCCAACATATTACAAATTATTGCAATGTAGAACAACCGGAGGACCCCATCCCATGAACCCCCTAGTATTCAGAAAAGAAATTAACTGAGATGGAAAATAAAAAATATAGGAAATGCCCTCCAGCTTCACAAGGTACTTACAGGGGTACTTAAAAAAGAATACCCCACCCAATTGCAAAACTCACGGGCGCAGAATTTAAAACTCTCTTTTGTGTCATTGGATTTCCCTGGTAAGTCAGGAAATATGCGCACAAAACAGACCTTAAAAGCCTAAAAACATCTTAAGGAGCCATTCCCTATCTGAAATCAGAGCAAAGGTGACCAAAGAGGTGGCAGAGGTAACCAATTCAGCATCTGAATTCTCTAACAAAGCAGTTACATTTAGGGGTCTGTTTACTAACTGGCGGTAGCGGACTCCGATATCGCACGGAGTCCGCTACCACCGTTTAGTAAACAGACCCCTTAATATATCAGTCACCTGAAGTCCCAATATCTCAGCACTAGTCAAAGCTTTCTGACCACTGGGAATATAATATATCTTCACCAATGGGGGACACGATTCAGAGGGAATCCCCAGTATTTCCATCAAGTACATTTTAAACATCTACTTAGCTGATATACTTGGTAACCTAGGAAAATTAATCAAATGTAAGTTAGCCAATTTAGAATGGTTATCTAAATGTTCCAGCTGACTCCTCACATAACTAAAATCTTTCATAAATGCCTCTGCTTGAGTCCAACTGAACAGTTTTTAATGATAAGTCACTCACAGAAGCTTTAGTGTCGCAGTCATCTTAGTATTCATGTAGCAAGCGTTTTTATTCTGCTGCACTTGTGCTTGTAAAAGTTGTACCTGAGGGATAATGGCCTCAACAAGTTGTCTAATGGTGGATCAGATTGCCTCTAAGGTAAACTGTTCTGGTTGCTGTACATCAAAGGAAAAAGCAGAAGACTCCCACACAGTGTCTGTTGCAATCGCTGCAAAGCTGGGGTCCAGCGCCTCACCTCTGATTTGCATCTCAGGCAAAGGAAGATCCCATGGGACAACTCCTGCTCCCGTGCTCGTGCCCAGAGTCACCCCCAATGAAACAGCAGAAACACCAACTTTGGATGCCGCCTCTGCTTCCCGTACCTCTGGACAAACACCTGAACACGCCTGCTTCAGAGGTCTCCACAATTCTGGGGGCATTAGATCACTGCCCGAGAGAGACGCTGAGCACTCCTGCTCCCACAAATTCTCAGCCGGGCTACTCACCCCCAGACTCTGCGGCTGCTGCTCTCAACGAAAAAAGGCATCCAAAGGCCCACTAGTAGAAAATGTAGAGGAAGAAAGCTGAGCAGGCATAAGGAAAAGCATCAGTACACCAGGCTCTGCCCTATGCCATTTTGGATCCTCCCCCTATCAACTTTCTATAATCACATTTATATGTGCATTGCAATCTACACATACGAGCTGTTTACAGCTTCTAAAATAACCCACATTATTATTTAAGAAATATAATCCCATTTGGACTGATGATTAAAATATATGAAATCACATTCATGATTGACTGTTCATTTGAGGGATTGCCAAAGGATGATAGTCCTTATACATAAAGGGGTAGATTCCGACCCGCTTTTAGCGAGGCTGGACATCCGATCCAGATGTCCATCCCCGCTAAATGCCAGGATTGCGATTCTGAACAAAGAGCTCCCCGCAAGTAGATCCGAGATGTGTGGGGAGCTCTGTTCCTGGGTGGGAAGGGGCGGGCCAGAGGAGGAACAAGAGCAGGAAGTGTGAGGGAACATGACCCCTGATGTACAGGGCCTATTCTGAAGTTGACCCTGTATGTCCAGGGTCAGCGGATTGGATGGGAGACTTGGAGGTGGAATAAGTCCCCATAGACAGAGCCAAATGATGTGGCCAGGACCAGAAAGGAAGGTGAGGGAAAGCAGGGGGTTCACCGTGGCCTCACCCTGGCCACGGTAGGCCAAATCAGGGGTTGGGCAGCAGGGAAAGGAACTTCTCAGGGCTGCTGAGGATCGTGAATCCAGCATGGAGCTGTGGTGCCATGGCAACAAGACGCCACAGCCCCGCGGCTCCATGCAGGAGCTTGGCTGAGCTATCCAGGTACATTTCTGTACATTCTGGGACCTAGAATCAGGCACAGCTGGCCCGTCCAGGCTGGCTTCACCCAATTCTGATCCCACAGGGATGTCTAGCCCCTGCAGGATTGGAATCAAGTGTAACCCCGGCCCGTCCAGATTCTTGACGCCCAGATGGCTCGGGGATGCACAGAACTGAATTGGTCTCATACTGTATTATAGGAGTTATATGATTAAAAGTTATTTTTTGATAGTGCTAGTTTATATATTCCCTTCAAAATTTGGCTTTGATAGCATTTTTTTGGACTATGTGCCTTCATAAAATAGGAATGAGACCCAATAACATACAAATACTCTCATAGACTTACAAGACAATGTAAATTTGTGTATGTACTCTGAATTCGAAAAAGCGGATCTGGACGTATGATCCAGACGTCCAGACTCACTAAATGCCTGGCCTGCATTTGGTAAACAGAGCTCCCTGCATGTAGATCTGAGCTGTACGGGAGCTGTGTTTGTGGGTGGGAGGGGGTGAGCACAGGCAGAGCGAGAGCAGATTATGGGCAACACCATGACCCCGGATGTACAGGACCGATTCCATGATTGGCCCCTTTATCTCTGGGGTCAGCCATTTGTATGGGGCCTTATTCCACCTTTCTAGACAGAGGAGGACACCGGATCCGTGGCCTGATGAAGAGGTGAGTGGGTGCAGGGGGTTCCCTGCAGCCTGACCCTCGCCATGGCAGCCCAATCAGGGGTCAGGCTGCGGGGAAAATGATTTTTCCATCACTGCTGGGGATCGCGGCTCATGCATGGAGCCACACTGGCAAGGCAACAGGACGCTATGCCACCACCGCTCCATGCAGGAGCCAGGCTGGGCTAGCCAGGGAGTTGCTTGGACATCCTGGTGGCCAGAATCAGGACATGGCCTGCGGTAGACCTGATTCTGATCCTGTGGGCAGTTCTAGCCCCCACGGGATCAGAATCAGGTGCACTGGAGCACATCCCGATTCTGACTAGCTGGACAGGTGGGACACATACACCACGGAACTGGCCTCCACAAGGGTAATTTTTGAAGGAGTCCCCTACTTTTACATAACAACTTAGATTCCTAAAAGGAGTATTTTAGTCACTTGTGCATGCAAATGGCATTTTACACATGTACATGCCTTCTTATGAAATCATGACCAATGTCAAAGTGAGTGCATTCATTTCATGACACATCCTTTCAATAGGCTCTAAACTAGGCACTCTGTTATAAAATATGTGCACATGCCTATTTTATAAAATTGTACATTTCAGCTTCACCCCTCTTCAGCCCCAACTATGTCCTGGGAATACTATTGCACAGATCGTGTAAAGGTAAGTGCATTCTTTATGCAGCATGTTTGCTAAACCTCATTAGCTCTTAACGCTGTGATAACATGGGAAACGTGTACCGCGGTAACAGCTAATGGGGGCCAAATGCAGGTAGTGCAGAAAATTCCCTGCACTATCTGCATATCATGCAATAGCATTGCTCCCGGGCAGAGAGTGTGCTTGACCGCAATGAACAGCTACTGTGAGCGTTGACATTATGCAGTAATGCCTCCTCAGTGGGTAGTGTTAGCTGCACCCTTAATGCTGCCACCTCACATTCTCTGTCTTTTCACCATTATTATCTGCCAGGAAAAGTTGTGCCCGCCCCAGACAGATACCACGTGGCTGTTGCAGCTAACATAGTGCTATCTGCACTAAAACACCACATTAGCTACAAATGCCTAACGCGGCTTAGTAAACATGCCCCTATGTGTGCAGTCGTGTTACATGTGGAAAAGAAGCTTTACATTTTCAAACTGATTTATAAAATTGCCTCTCCCTCCAGTGTGTGGACGAAAAATCTGGTTTGTTGAGTAGCTTTATTTATGCAGTTCCATTAGTAAACCTTTTCTTCTATTACAGCATTCATTTCTGCATTCTACGGTTTAAATCAGCTAATATAACAGGGCAGTTTTTGCTGCTTAAATGCATTCAATTCCAAATCTGTTAAGTCACAGTAAATATATTTCTCCGTGGACAAACAGGAATTAATTAGTTATGTTATAGAAACAAGCCCCTCACTTTAGAAAAATGCACAGATTATAATAAGGAGATGGATTTTTTGAACTTGTACGGGTAATTTTCATTTGTCTGTGGTGATGCAAAATTCCCACAGCCCTTGTAGATAATTTTCAAAAGGTCAACTACTCAGCTATTTTTTCTTTGAAAATTAACTGCAAGGAATATAAGTACCCACAGATCCTGCATCCACAATACTCGTGAGAGAAGGAAGCCTGCAAGGGAAAAATCATGTATGTAGCCTCCCTCCCCCAAGACATCTCCATTTTCACATTGTCCCATAGGTCAATGCCATTTTAGAAAGTTTGCTCAGCTTTTTACATGTTAAATGCCCTAAAGGTGTAGTGATTTTAGAAATGCAATTTACACATTTTGGAATGGGCATGCAGTGGGCTTGATTTGGCTGAGCCTGCAAAGTACACATATATTTCTCGCTTTGCAACAGCAATACATGCATAATTTAAAACATCTAGATGTCAGCATTTATACCTGATAATAGTCTAGCATAAGTACCAACTAACTGCTTGTTTGGACCTCGGGTGTTAAACAGTGGTTGAGGGGGAAATATGCTTAACTCTCTATTGCCTTACAGCAGCTCAACAATTCATTGAAAGGATTTTTTTCACTTGGCTTCTTAAGTGGCTTTAGCTGGCTGTCCAGTTTTATAAAATCCAGCACTTGTGTGCACTCAGGTAGAAAAACGGCTGCTGCACATGTAAATTCCAGCACCTGCATGTTCAATAGCCCGAGTGATAACGTTGTCTTTATGAACATGTTGTGTACTAAAATGACTGTTCCCATGGAAGATGCCAGTATTTACATGTGGATTTTCCAAAAAGCTCCATGTTCAGCAAGTTTTTTTATAAAATACCCAGGAAACTGTGTGCGTCCTGACCTGGACTTCTCAAATCCTATCTAGATGCCCAATGCAAAATCAGTCTCTAAATATAGCTGCCTAATAAAACCTGGCAGCTAGGTTTAGCTGCTTTGAGGGTTATAGTCAGCTAAGTGAGACTTTGGGGCATGCTTATTAAGTGTGCTAGCTGTTAATGGGGCAGATAGTGCTTGTCAAGTGCACCATGGTAATAGTTAAAACATGGTAAATGCAAATAGTGCAATGCTTTTCTGTGCTATCCACAGAACACGCGTTAGTTACGCATGTGGGCAGAGTGGGGGTAGAGAGTGGTTGTGTCAGCATGGCATAGTTAGCATGGGCATACTCAGTGCAGACAGTGTGGGTGCAATTAATGTGTGGATGGTGTTAGCTACATATCAGCTGCTCTCTAACTCTACTCTCTGCAATCTTGGTGTGGTATCTGCTGGGGGCATGCCCTCAGCAGATACTGGACAGCTTTTGCAGCTAACACACTTAACACAGTTTAGTAAACTATTCAACAGCTTTTGCAGCTTTTGCAGCTAACACACCTAACACAGTTTAGTAAACTATTCAACACTGCATCACTGGAGTGTACACCAGTTCCATGGTCAGATCACCACCTCCTAAAATTTAATCTCACCTACACAGACATTACCCAAACCAGCAGACCACAACAGTCCCTAACCAACAGATTCAAGAAATTTAACGAGGAGGAATTTCTTGACCAAATAATACCTCATCTATCACTCACGCCAACTGACCTTGATGAAGCGGTTGAAAGTTGGCACAAAATAATCGCCAATGCTGCAACACACAAAATAATACCAAAATCTCTGAACAATAAAAATAAGAGGACTAAAAGCAGAGATGCCCCCTGGTTCAACACCACACTAAAATTAATGAAAATAGATCTGCGAAAAATAGAGCAGAAATGGCGAAGAACCAAATCCACTACAAACTATGAGAACTATTTAAACACCCTTAAAATATACAAGGAGGCAACAGCAAGCACAAAGAAAAACCACCACTCCGCCATACTAGCTAATTCCATAAACCGACCGCGAGAACTATTTAGCATTTTACAAAATCTAACAAACAAAACATATAACTCAAGCGAAATCATCACCGATATATCACCACAGACACTAGCCCATTACTACATGAACAAAACAAAACAGCAAGCCCCCCCACCAACGTCACTCAGAAAAGCACACTATGACCAAACAATTGGTCAGACTTCCACCTGATATCCAAAGACACACTCAAGAACATAATCTCAAACCTAAATGCAACAACATCCTATTTAGACCCATGTCCAATAAACTGGATAAAAAAAACACTACCAATTCTCTCCTCATTCATAGTACCTATGATTAACCTTTTGCTAAAACAAGGGTGCTTACCTCCAACCCTTAAACATGCACAAATACGCCCAATCCTTAAAAATGGCAACCTCGACAAAACTTAACCCAACTCTTATAGACCCATATCGAGCATACCTTTTATGACCAAACTAATTGAAAAAGTAATACAAATCCAAATTCAAGATTACATTGATACCTTGGCCCCTCTTGACGAACAGCAATATGGCTTCCGCCCTTACCATGGAGTAGAAACGCTACTTACAGTACTACTAGACACACTTGCAAGAGGAATTGATGACCCTAAACAAGCATTCATTCTACTATTTTTAGACATCTCCGCAGCATTTGACAGCATAAACCACACAATAATGCTAAACAGACTCAGACAAATAGGAATAAACTCAACAGTACATAACTGGTTTACCTCATACTTAAACAACAGAACCCAAACAGTAAGAATCAATGCCCAAACATCTAACACATACAAGCAGGAACAAGGCCTCCCACAGGGATCTGCCCTTTCGGCACTCCTTTTTAATATTTACCTTCAACCAGTCTGCAACATCTTCAAACGGTTCCACGCCCACTACCATATCTACGCGGACGATATAATGGTATACCTTCCATTCAGGATCCCTAACCCACCAATGCAATTAATTACAGAGTGCTTCAATGAACTTACAATATGGCTGAAAGAACACAATTTACACATCAATTTCTCAAAAACAGATATCCTATACGTGACAAAAAACCAATCCTACATACCTCCAACATTTATTACACTACAGAACCGCGAGATGAAAACAAAAAATAAGGTGAAGTATCTAGGAGTGATTCTGGATAAGAACCTCAGTATGGAATCCCACATCAAAAATACAACAAAAAAATTCACTACAAACTTAAGATACTTAAACAACTACGCCCGCTGGTTCACCTATATGACTTCATGAGCATAATACAAGCAATCATTACACCCCACTTTGACTTTGTGAATACAGTACTCCAAGGAATAACAAAACAGAACCTTAAAAGACTTCTGCTGGCACAAAATGTAGCCGTCAGAACCATCATGAAGGTCCACACAATCAAACACATAACACCCATATTAGCTAATCTCCACTGGCTACCAATCTACTGCCGAATAAGCTACAAAATCCTAATAACCACATTCAAAGTAATAAACAACCTAGCACCATCGGTACTGAGCACGCTAGTTAACAAGGAAACACCAAAAAGCACCCAAAGGAGAGGTAATACAAACAAAATTATTATTTCAAAAGACTTTACAAAAGCCAAAAAATCCACTAACAACAAGGCCTTCTCACACTCGGCCCCAATCCTCTGGAATGCACTACCTGAAGAAATCAGAAACCTAACTGATATCAGGGAATTTCGTAAAAAACTAAAAACACACCTATTTACGACACACTATGGTATGCAGACAAGCACTGTTACCCAAACCGGCAAAGGATAATGGAAAACAACATAACTGTTAAAACAAAGAAAAAGCTTAATATACTTAAATTGCAACCAAAGAAACGCTAATTCAATTTTTCCGCTCATTGTAATAATAATAATGTGAACATAAGAAGGCCAGACTGCCAAACGCCCTGGAATGTACATAGTCCAAGTCCAATGTAATAGTTGTAATGTACATAGTTACTAAGCTCTGTGCAAAAGTTGTAATGCACACATTTGTTAGACCATTGGTAATAAGTTCTATGTAATCAGGTCTAAGTTCATTGTATAAAGTTCACAGATGTTCCATGTAAGATGAATAGGTATCTATAACTGTTTCACAAGTTTATACCATTGTTCTTTGTAAACCGCACCTGATCCATGGGAAAGTGTGGTATATAAGTGTTTGTTAAATAATAATAATAATAATAAACATGCCCCTTTTAACAACAGCTGGTTATGTGTTAAGTTTCTTAGATTAATATTCAGTTTGAAATGCCGTGGTTATGCAATCATTAAAAAATGTTATAGCTAATAGTAATAGAAGAAAGTTCAATGGAAATAAATGTATTGAAAACAACCTTTTATCACAAAAAGCATGTTTTAGAAAAAAGGTGAATTGAGACGTTTAGAATTCTGACAGTATTTTAGAAAATTTATTTATTTAGCTGTATTTATATTCTGCTTTTCACTGGGTCAAAGCGGTCAATTGGGGGATACATTTAACACGAGGGGATATGAGACACATATGCTAATACTTACAGGGAACTTGGGCAATGGAGGGTTAAGTGGCTTGCCCAAGACCACAAGGAGTGCCTATAGGACTAGAAATCCCAGTCCCTCCGGCCTGAGATTGCTGTCCCCAGGTGGGACTTGAACTCCTGGCCCGAAGTACCTTGTCCTAACCACTAGACCACTCCTCCCTATTAAATGGCTCTGTTAAACGTGGAGCTGCTTCTAAAATACATATTCACATGTAGCCGGGGGAGCTGTTTTGCAAATGTGCACATGGAGAAATCAAACTGAGGAATCCTGGCATCTTAGACGTGTAAATGTTGGTATTTCACAACAGCGAAGGATAGATTGAAGGTAACAACTTCCACAATGAAGAAATCAGTCACAGAACAAGAAAGTGGAAGGAGACCATGGAATATAAAATTCCTTATTGAAGCAAAACCTGATTCGGCCAAGTTTCAGCTACAAGAGCCCTTGTCAGGGGTCATACTTGTGATATTGTAGAGTCTCTCAAAAGTAAAAATGAATTGAAATAAAGCACTGCTATAGGAAAACAAACTTTCCACTACAATATCACAAGTCTGACCCCTGATGAAGGCTCCTGTGGCCAAAACTTTGCCAAGGCAAGCTTTGTTTCAAAAAAGAATTTTGTATTCCATGGTCTCCTTCTGCTTCCATGTTCTGTGATTGATATTGCAGAACACATGTGTAAATGTTGGAACTTGCAGATGTGTCCTAGCCATTTAAGAAACCCAGAGGTATAAATGCTGCTAATGGACCACAGAGGAACCCATCTTGAAATCTCTTAAATTTGGAGGGGGCAAATAAACATTGTGTCAGGGAGCAGGCTTAGATACCAATGTGGTCAATTTTGGATGTATATATGCATCCCCTTAATGAAATGAGAGATACACCCAGGCTATGACCCAAAATGTCAGAACATCTCCTGGAAAACCCAGAGCAAAAATGTGTAATTCAAGGCATTTCCAAAAATTGTGTTTTATATCTACATTTAAAATACAAATAAGGTTTCTAAAACAACCCCCACAGTGTTTGCAAAATGCCTCTGCAAGATATAAAGGGGGGGGGGATTTAAGAAAATCCATCCAAGTGCAATTTGGGATGTCTAAGCCAGAACATTAGGAGCTAATGTGATTTCACAAACCTGGACGTACCAGATAGGAACATCTGCAGAGGCATCTACTTAGACAGCCTCAGAACCATATTGCAGAGCTTAGATATCTAGGATAGCATAATGGTTGGAGTCATGGGTTAGGAAGAGGGCAACCATGGTTCAAATTCCACTGCTGGTATAGTTGAACTTGTACTGGGGATGATAGAGTGCTTTACTCTCAACATCCTCTGGATGTTTTTTCAGCCTAAACGAGCTCTTTTCAGATGCTTGCTTGTTCCTATGCATGCCTCATAGCTGGTTTAAAGTTAGACGTGTTGCTAGACATCTATGACTTTTCTGTAATCATGTGAAGACATCCTGGTCTATGGGAATGCTCTAAGCATCCCTCCATGGTCCTGGGAACGCCCCAACCATGCCGCCATTCAGAGTTGGATGTCCTCATGCTTGGGACATTCACAAAGCCAGCTTCTAAAATGGCTCTTTAGACGTCTCTGTGCTTTGGACATCTCTATGTCCATTTTCAGATGTCCAAAGCACGAATAGGGCTTCTAAAATGTCACCCAAAATGTTCCCATTGAAGCATACGTATTTCATTATTTCTTAAAGAATTTCTGTATGTTAAAATGTGTTTAGTTTCCTATTGCAGTCTGGCTTGCTGCTGAAACTTTTAAATAACTGTACTGGAATTTTCTTGATTATGTTAAAGGCTATGACAGCTTTGATGCCATGTACTGCTCATTTTATCCTAGATTTTAGGAAGAGAAGACAAAGGCAAGAAAAGGTTCATCTCCCTGGCTTAAGGAAGCACATCGCCTGCAAGATGAGAAAAGAGCTTGATGTGACTTTATCCTTTCAATGTTCAAACTTGTCTTTAGAAAGGATATTTGGTAAGTGGAAGTATAAATACCACATGCTGAATTACCTAGCAACCAGCCAGCATTGTCTAGAGTCCTAGCTGAGCAGAGACAATTGGAAAATGTATGAATAATAGTTGACTTTTTTAACTGTTTAAAGATCAGGACTTGGTAACATATTTGTGGTGAGTGATAGAAAGCTTTCATATATAATTTAAATATGGTCTTTCTAGTAGCAACACTTTAAGGAGAATTCTCTATCTCCGGAAATTGCCAAGAAAGAACTAATTACTAAATATTTGCAAAGTACTTCTTTTTTTCAGAAGCTTCAAGGACTTTAGCTGACCTGGCTGCGAGGAGCATGCTGACCCAGTATGGCATATCTTATGTTCTTATGTTACAATTAGATATGGTAATGTAATTTTGCACTATTCCTTCCTATGACCTTTGCTCTTATTTTGCAATGTTCTGGAGGAAACTTTCAGGATCGGTAGGATCTAATTCATGATCTAGCCATGATTTCCTGCAGGCTGCAGGAATAGTCAAACCTGGGATAGTTCCTTCTGGCTCCTGTCTCTGCTGCTCTGACTGCTCTGAGTGGTAGCCCATGTGACTCATCTTAGATAATAGGCTTCAACTACTTAAAATGATTGAGGGTGCTAAATGTAACACAAACTGCCCTCCCTCCCTTTGTACACAGTGAAGTAGTTTTCTGGGATCCGGGTGTTCAAGTACTCTCAGAACTGGTGCCTATGGCCTAGGTTGTAATTTTTATTTAACATTTCTTATATACCGCCTTTCATGATATCAAGGCGGTTTACATTGAACAAACTGAAATTACATTGAACAGGGCATTATAACTTGGAGATAACTATTTTACAGGGAACATGGGCTATGGAGGGTTAAGTGGCTTGCCCAAGACCACAAGGAGCACCTGTGGGACTAGAAACCCAAGTCCTTCCGGCCCAAGGTTACTGTCCTCTAGTGGGTTTTGAACCCCCGACCCTCCGGCCTGAAGTACCTTGCCCCAACCACTAGGCCACCCCTGAGTACTATTGCAGCCCATCTAGCCCCAGCCCAGATACACTCTGGTTTCCTTCTTTTACAGGCAAAGTGACAGCTGAATAAGATACAAGCGGTATTATAAACCAGCTCACATAAAATTACTTGTCCAGATGCTGAAACTAAGTAGCCATGCTGAGACAAGTAGAAATAATGTGGGACTATAATTACGCTGGGGTCTCGTCTATAGTGTACGTTCTGCAGTAAAATATTTGCCATGCCAGGAATCCAAATTCAAACAGTAATAGTTATATACTTTGGGTTTTTAGAACGTATTTGTTTTATTTACCTTATGAACTGAAAGTAGACCACCAGTTGGTCTCTGATCTGACCCTAAGCCTCCTAGGATGCTCACATAGGATTCTTGCTTTCTTTAGTAATACAATAGCACACTTAGCTCTGCCAGAGATCTTTAAGCTCCCAAGACAGTAGTTATCAGAAGTAGATGTTTGCCTTCATTCAAGCAAAACAGCAGGGGGCAATGCTCAGCTGTCATATGACTCCTGGATACTTAATAATGATCTAATAATTCTCCACTATATCAATCCTGTTCTATAATACTCCTGACTAGACAAAGAGCTGTGTAACAATAGAGCATAGACTCATGCAAACCTAGGAATGATCCCTATGGAATGCGCAGTTGTTCTTTGGAATACATATTTTGCTGTTTCTCTTTCTAGTCCTTGAAGAAAACGTCAGTCCTTTGTGTCTGTCTGTACAGCAATGAAATTCTTATATTTCTTTTTCATCAGGTTAACCTTATAACCACATTTACAGTTCTTATCTTTTCAGATACAGCAGCAAAATTGTGATAACGAGAGAGTATCGAATGCTGTCTTCCATCGTTAAACAGTCATACAGTCTAGTGTGTTTACGCCTCCGGTGTCAGTCAGGCTTTATGAGTATCTGGGGGCAAGTGCCCATTTCTAATTAATAAAGCATCTGTTCACACTTTTCAGTACAGAAGCTAGTTTTCACTAGAACTGTGATTTGAGTGCGTTAAGTAGCTGGATTTATTCATAATTTCTGAACCGATACATTGAATTTTGAATTTGTATTGCTTTTATCATTGAATGGTTATCATTTATTGGTGTTGATCAGTCACAGGCTTTTTTGCTGTACAAAATATAGTAGCTACACTTTGAAAATATACTGTAAAACTGCTCTTGTAAAATTACAGAGTAACCCTGATCCGTGTTGAGTGCCTGTTGGTTCAGACCTTGGTAATGTCTGTGCTGGACTATTGTAATCTCTCAGGTATGTCGGGTCGCCTAAGTGTCAGCTGTAGAAGCTGCAAGTTGTGCAGAATGCGGCGGCAAGAGTGGTTTCAAGGAGTAGTCGCATGTAGCTGATGTGTTGATCCAGCTTCACTGGCTCCCAGTTGAGCAGTGGTATGTGTTTAAGTTCCTCTTAGTGACCTTTAAGGCTTTGAGAGGTCAGGGTTTGGGTTATCTGATCAAGTGTAGTCTAGTGGTTACAGCACTGGCTTGGAAACCAAGAAACCAGGGTTCAATTCCCACTAGCACTCCTTATAACCTTAGGCAAGTCAATTAACCCTTCATTGCTCAGAAAAATCCAAGTTATCAATGTCCCTGTTTAATGTATGTTTACCAAGTTTAAATTACAATATAAACTGCATTGATTGAAATGATAAAGCAGTATAAAAAAACTGTTAAACAAATAGATAATATGCTGAGGCGGTATCAGCCAAGCCAGATGTTGTGGTCCAATCAGGGCCAGCATTTAGTAGTTCCTGGCCTCCAGCAGGTGCATTTTAAGAAATGGCGCAAGAGGTGTTTTGTGGTGCTGGCCCCTGTGTGGTGGAATAAGCTTCAGGTATGCTTGAGGCAGGAACAAAATCTGGTGGCTTTTAGGAAAGCCGTGAAGACTTTTTGGTTTCCCCAGTCAGGGTATGGTAGGCAGTAGGACTAAGTTAAGGCAGTCGGGCAGCAGGATAGGGGAGGGGACACAGGGTTGTTAGTATTGTTTTTGATGTTTTTTATACCTTTTATATTGTATGCTACCTTGGATGCCTTTGAGGCATATGGTGGGATATAATTGTTTTATAAATACATAAAGAAATATGTACAGGAAGGCGATATAGAAGCTTTATAAAATAAAATAAAAAATACATAAATATAGTTGACTGGACTGAAGGAAGAGTGGCTTAGAGGTTGAATAGCCAAATACTTCTTCTCTCACAGATACTCGGTACCTTACATGGGTTCCTTCATCTTCAGTTGCCATGGGTTAGGGACTGGCTTTGCTAAAGTGTGCTAATACGCATTAATGTGCACAATCCGGGCAGGTGGTATTCTGTCCCTAACCCAATCCCTTGCCCCTTCCCTCCCCCCCCCACACCCCTACCCTTAGTCCTCCCAAAAACCCATACCCCTCTTGTCTCCTTTTTTGGTCTTTTGTTCATTATCCTTTGTGACTTGATACATACTGTCGTGACCCTTGCCTGGGCCAAAGGCTTACAGGCATAGGGCTGCCAATGTTTATCTTTAAATAAAGAGTTACTATCCTTGTCTCCAGCAGGGAACTCTGGGACTTGTAGTTGATTCTTTTACCCAAAGACAAACTAGTGTGAGACCGTTGGTTTTTAAGGCATAAGCACTAAGGTTCAATGCAGACATAAGGATTATTCTCCAAGTAAATAATAACAGGAAACATATGCAACTGGAACTGAAGAAACTGAAAGAACCTTTAAACATGTGCAGCTGTTTTCAGCAAAAACATTTCAGCAAGTAAATCACAGCTTCTTTGTTCGTCCAGCACAGCTAAATTTCTTCATTTATCATGTGCTGCTTTGGTTATCAAACTCTAGGTTAAGCAAGGGTTCTTTACCTTAGAAGAAGTTCCTGGCATTCACATGGCTAGGTAAAACCCTGCTTCTCAATAGCTTCTTCTCTTAATACTTTTTATCACCAACTTTCAAACCTCCTTCTTACAGAAAGAACAGTCCATAGGAGACTCCTCAGTAACAGAATCTTGCCCACAAGAGTCAATTTGCATTTCTTCCTGTGCTATGAAATGCTTGTCTGTATCTGGGTTTTCATTAACTCCTTCAAGCTTACTGTTCTGTAGGAACTTCTGAATTTTCTTCCACAGCTGCTCTCCCTGATATGGGCTTCTTTCCCTGGATCAATTGCCTCAATGCTTCAATCGTGCTCAACTCTGGTTCTCTGCCCTCGGCTGGGTTCTGGTCACTTCCAATTGTAACCGTATTCACCCACCTTCTGGCAGCTTGAATTCTCTGAGCTGGTTCACGAACACTCTGCACTGCAATCTGTTCCTTGTTGTCAACAACTCTCCCAGCCACTCATCTGCTGGTTTCTGAATTAAGAGTACCTCTCTTACAAGGACTGCTTCCTCTGTTGCTGCTTCCTTTCTTGCTGGAGCCGTTCTCCAACTTGAAGTCAAACTTCCCACTTCTCCTTTTCCTCTCCTCTGAACAGGGCTTATAAAGCTGTTTCCTAACTAACACTCCCCTGTCTCTGCACAGGTGATTATCATTACCCTCCAAGCCTGCACTTACGTTAGGGCTTGGGTGTGGCTTGGCTTCAGCAACTACGTGCTTCTTTCCTTTGCCTGCAGTCTGAACCCTGTGAATACCTTGCCTGTCTCTCACCTTAAAGACATATTCACTGTTTTCTTCTGTTTCCATCGGCTCAGCACAGCTCTCATCATCACAATACCTAAAATAATCCACACACATTCTTCACTAGCAGAATGGTGGAATTTATTATAATGGCTGCAAAATAACATTCAAAGCAGTGGAAAAATAACTCAATGTTATATGCATTGCCTACCTAATACAGCATATTCTAATAGCTCTGGTGTGTTAAGCCCCCCCCCCCCCCCCGAGTCATTCACAGTTTGTTGCATTCTTTGTTTGTGCCATCCACCTCGTAAACCCCAAACTTTCATAAACTAAAAACTTTCAGGTGGTTCAGACCGTGAAGGTCCACCCACAACATGCATCCTCTACAGCATCATATATTTGGGAGAATTCTCATTGACTACTAACTTCCACCCACCAAAGTTAACAGTACTCCTTACTTGGTAAATACTGGCTAAGGGCCTGGCCCTTACAAAGTCAGGTGCTCCTACTCTATCTTAAGCACTATAGCAAGCGCCTCGCTTACCACCAAAGAAGCTGGGAGGATACTAGCCGCACTTTGAATGTGATGTATCAGATAGCGTGGAGGACGTTGCTTAAAAGGTCATAATCACATCTCCCTTCTGACTGCTGTTTTGTGCTCGGTTACAGGCCAACAACCCCAGCGAGGTGTGTGATGAATGGATAGATGTGATGAGAGGAGCTGCGCACCCAGGTGAGCTGCAGAAGTGGAGAAAATGGCCTGGCTGAAGCTTGCATATAGCTCTTTATAGCCACCTCCATTCACCCCTGGAGTCCCTGCCTCTTCCTAATTTTTTATTTTATTTTATTTTTGTAGCTTAACTTTTTTATTTTGTTTTGCTCTCTACAAACTCCCTTTTCCTGCTTTGCCTCCCTGACTCTTCCCTCTTCTCACCATAATCCTGACCCACATAAAGGCCAGACCACTGTCAGTTTGTGCTCACTGGCAATTAGAAAAGCCAATGGAGTCCTTATTTACAGTAAGTCCTATTTTATGCAATGCGACCTATTATGTTTATTAACAGAGCATGCTAAGATGGTAACACACATTAGTAAATCTAGCCTTTAGATTCTTAGCCCTAGGCTTGTGGTTTCTTTTTTTTTTTTAATTAAAAACTGTAAGCAGAATGAAAACAAGAACAGTTAATTTATAGAAAAGTAGGTTTTTCCAGAATACAAAAAATGTTTATGTAACAAAAGACAAGGTTGAATTAAAATGTTTATGAATTAATGTTTGTTATTAACTATTAAAGTTTACACCTCCCTTCCCCTTCACAAGCACATTTTCAGTCAACTAGACAGTCAGCTTTCTTTTATGTCGGTCCCTCCCTGTGGAACTCCCTACCTACTGCCCTTTGACTGGAAGAGTCTTACCCCAAATTCCGCTACCTCCTAAAAACCCACCTTTTCTCCTCCGCCTTCAGCCTTCCCCCCTAATCTCTTGATTCTTCCCTCCTTTTTATTTCTGAATATTACTATTTTCTTTTTCATTCTCTTCTTCTTTCCTTGTTTATATTGACTGTAATTTCCTTTCTTCTTTGATTTTTTTTTATGAATTTTAAACCGCCCCAATGTAATGGGGGGTGGTATATCAAATGTTTAATAAATAACACAGGTACACTAAAATTTTTTTTTTTTAAACTGCCTCTAATGTTTCGATTGATTTTTACGTTTTTTGGTGCGCTGAATCCAAATCTGGTAACCAATTTGCTCCATCACGTACAGATTTTTTGCTACATTGGGTTAGCAGTTTGAGGTGAACGTTTCAGATTGAGTGCGATCGAGATAAAAGTTTCTTGGATGAATTCTTTATACTAATTGTTTAGTAGTTATTCAAATCAGAATAAAGAAAATTGTAACAAGGCAGCACATAAGAATAGAGTAATGTCAAAAAAACACACTGTGATGGTAGCAAAATTGTCTGCACTTAAAACAGCCACATACATGTGCACAAACATTGAGCATATAAGAGCGAGGTTAGACACAAAGCAAAGCAAAGAAATGTGCAAAAAATGTTGTACAGGTATGTATGTAAGAATAGAAAACGCAAATCGCACCATTGCAATACATGAAGACAAACACCCGATGGTGTGAAAATAAAATTCTAATAAATGAGATCCGACACTGTGGTAATAACTAGCAAATTTTTATTTCAAAGTTTAGTAAAAACACGATATTTGTCAACACAGTTTAGATTTTAAAGTCATTCTTGGGTCAATCAATCTCCTGGTGGGCCCGTTTCTTCTTCCCCCGAATGCTTCTCTTGGTGCGCTGCTTGGCGTATTTTTCATCTGGGGTTTCCCGCAGCAGCAACCAGCAGAAATCAGCCATCATAGTGGTGTTCCATCTTCCTTGGCACCTTCTCTCTGCGTCCTTGATGTCCTGGTGAAACCTTTCACCTTGTTCTTCACTGTACGCCCCCAAGTTTTCGGGAAAGTAGTTCACATGGGAGTGCAAGAAATGGACTTTCAGGCTCAAGTTACAGCCTTGTTCTTTGAAGGCATTGAGCATCCTGGCAACAATATCCTTATAGTTCTCATCCCGCCTGTTCCCCAAGAATTTGAGAACAACATCCTTGAAGGAATCCCAGGCTTCTTTTTCCTTCTCAGACATCGTTTCAGCGAATGCTCCATCTGAAATGAGTTTCCTTATATCAGGGCCAACAAACACTCCTTCCTTTAGCTTTGCTTCAGAAAGTCGGGGGAACTTTGAGCAAAGGTAACGAAAGCACTCACCATCTTTTGGAAGGGACTTGATGAATTGCTTAATGAGACCCAACTTAATGTGGAGAGGTGGTAATAGAATTTTATCACGAGGTACCAAGCTCTCATGAAGAACATTTTTCTCACCGGGTCTCAAATACTCCCGAATTGGCCAGTCTTTTTTCCCCCAGTGTAGGTCGCGGGCCCGGCTATCCCACAAGCAAAGGAAGCAGGGATATTTGGTGAAACCGGATTGCTGCCCTAATAGCATGGATAGAATTTTAAAGTCTCCACAAATCATCCACTTATGCTCATCATAACGAATCTTCTGAAGAATCAGGGCCAAATTCTCGTATTTTTCTTGGAGAATAGCAGAGTGAGCAATAGGAACTGACGCGAATGTGTTGCCATTATGAAGAAGAACACCTTTTATGCTGTCTTTTGACGAATCAATGAACAGCCGCCATTCAGCAGGATCATACTTGAGTTTAAACTTTTCCATCACTCCGTATATATCGTTGCAAAATACCAAATCTTCCTCTTTGCTGAAATACTTAAAAAATTGTGTCTCGCGGTTGCGGTACCAATAAAAAGTTGTTCCTGGTGACAATAGATTTTTCTGTTTAAGCCGAGAACCTAGCAGTTGGGCAGCATCTTTTGGGAGTCCTAAATCCCGGACTAAATCATTCAATTCAGCTTGAGAGAAAAGTTCAGGTTTCGGATCTGGTTCAGTTTCAAACTCGGAAGTACTGGACTCATCGGGAAAAGCCATCTGATGAGTCTCATCATGATCAGAACCGTCCACACAAATATGATCCAAAGATTTTGGTGGTTCAGGCACAGGTACTTCGTTGCTATGAGGCATAGGCCTAATTGCTGAGGGAAGGTTGGGGTAACTTATTACGTTCTTATTTTTTAAGTTGTATCCCTTCACAATGCAAGAGCAAAAATAGCAGTCACTGCTGTGGTCTCTTTGTTCACGCCACATCATAGGTATTCCGAAACGAAATGCTTGTTTTTTACCTTTCATCCATAAGCGTAGATCTTCCTCACATGTCTTGTACACTTTGTGAGGAGCCCACGGTTTGTCTTGATCGCCTAACTTCAAACCGAAATAGGCAAAATATACTTTTTTAATAAATGCAGAAATGTTCCTCTGCCGCTTTTTCACGGTATATTCCCCACAAATAAAACAAAAACTGTCCGGAGAGTTGACGCAACCTCTGGCTCTGTGAGCCATCACAAATACACAGCACTGCAAACTACAACTGTAGTGAACCACTTCGGAATAAAGCTGGATTACGACTGAGCAAACAAAAGGTAATAATGAACTTGCAAGAAACTGAAATTTGACAGGAACGTTCATGTCGCAACCACCGTGTTTGAGCGAGCGAACGAGGCGAGGCGAACAGGAAAGAACATGCGCCAGCGCGAGTACTGGATTTAGCCCCCGCCTCCCAATTGTCCTGTTAATGTATAAAATGAATACAAAACACTCTAAAATATCATGAGGGAGTGTTTCTAGTTAGTTAACCATTACAACCTCTATTTTGGGCCAAGAAAATAAACTGCAGTCGGCTAAAAAGAAATTATGTGAACATTCCTTATATGGGTAAGAAATCTAATTTTGCAAGAAAACGTGACGTGATGGAACATTTTGGCTATTTTTCCTGGATTCAGCACCCCAAAATCTATAGGAATCAGTTGGAAAACTGGAGGCAGTTTTTTGGTAGTGTACCTGTGTAATAAACAATAATACCTCATGACAGACTTGATTGGGTTTCACTTAAAAAAAACAAATACTTTGGTAATTATGAAAAGAAAATAGCTTGAGAAGAACCATGGATCTGATTTTTCTGGAGGACTTAACTGTCAGGGAACACAGCAAGTAGCTGTGAATACTGGAGGGAGAGATGGAAGGCTTGTATTTGCCTGCAAAATAGCTAAAGCACAGTGAGAACTCGCCTTTGCATGGGTTGGAGAACATGTACATCCAGGGCCAGCGCTATCATTAGGTGAAGTAGATGCCAGTTGCTGGGCTGAAGCAGTGGCAATTGTCCCTGGAATCACAATGCAGCACATACCTTCTCTTACTGGGTCTGCGTCACAGTTTCACTCTGCCCTTGCTACTACTAATATTGCTACTACTGAGCATTTATAAAGCGCTACCAGACGCACGCAGCGCTGTACATAGAAAATACAAAAATAGACAGTCCCTGCTCAAAAGAGCTTACAATCTAAAAAGACAAAATAAAGAAGGCGAAGGACAAGAAAAGAACAAAGGCAAAGGAAGGATAACAGGAGAAACAAGAAAAGGGAACAAGGGAAAAGAAAAGGAACAGGTGAAAACAAGACAAGGGAAGAGGAGGAGAACAGGTAAGTCATGAACCAAAGGCAGAAGCAAAGAGGTGAGCTTTCAACCTGGATTTGAAGAGGGTCAGAGAAGATGCCTGATGTATAGACAGAGGAAGTCTATTCCAGACGTAGGGTGCTGAAAGGTGAAAATGTTTTATGTTTTATGTTTTATTGCATTTGATAAAAACCGCCTTTCATATACAGTCAAGGCGGTGCACAATTAAAATAATTCGTAAAAGGAGGCCAATGGCCAATTAAAAAGAAAGGAAATGTACAATTCTTCAAAAGGACAGAGATAGTAAAAGTAAGACGAGACATAGGGAGAGGATAATAGGGGGAGGGGAGAGGAGGAAGGAGGTTACACGAAAGGGGAAGGAACATCAAACGCTAGGGAAAACAGGTGGGTCTTCAGATTCTTTTTGAATATGTTGAAGTGTGGTTCCAAACGGAGGGGAGGGGGGAGGGCATTCCAAGCAGCGGGTCCAGCAAAAAAGAAGGCAGAGGAGCGTGTGGATTGCAGGTGAGCACGGGAAGGGGAAGGCAAGGTAAGGCGGTTAAGATGAAAGGATCGAGGGGTGTGCCTGGGGGAGTGAAAGTAAATGAGATCCGTAAGATACTGTGGAGTGCTAGTGTGAAATGCTTTATGTACCAGGATGAGAAGTTTAAAGATGGCACGAAAGGGGACAGGCATCCAGTGGAGACGAAAAAGAAGGGGAGTGATATGGTCCCGAAGTGATGAGTGGGTGAGGAGGCGTGCCGCAGTGTTTTGAATACGTTGAAGACGAGAGAGTTGGTATTTAGGAAGACCGATAAATAGGGAGTTAGAAAAATCCACACGAGACATAACCAGAGATAGAACCAGAGTAGTGAGGGCAGAGGGGGAGAGGAAGGGACGAATAGAGCGAATTTGACGAAGGGAGAAGAAAGAGGTTTTAGTGATGTGAGAAATATGCGAACGAAAAGATAGATCAGAGTCGAAATATACACCCAGATAGCGGAATGTGGAGACGAGAGGGACGGGAGCACCAGAAAAGGAAGGAGCCATTGTGGGAGGAGGGCTGTTGTGAGAGAACCAGATAGCGAGAGTCTTAGTAAGATTTAGGTGGAGACAGTTAAGAGTTAACCATTGTGACACAGCTGAGAGACAGGAGTCGAGAGTGGTGAGATCGGGACAAGTGGGCGAGGTGTGATGTAACAGGAGAATATCGTCGGCGTAAAGAAAAGCAGACAGACCAAACTGTTGGATCAGGGAGGCAAGAGGGGCGAGGAAAAGGTTGAAAAGAAGTGGGGCAAGGACAGATCCCTGAGGGACCCCACAAGAAAGGTGATGTGATTCAGAGGGGGGATGGAAGCTGAAGATGAGAGGACTGCACAAGATCTAGAAGAGAGGAAAGAGTGAAACCAGTGGTGAACAGTGCTACAAAGGCCCGCATCCCGCAAACGTTGAAGAAGAAGAGAGTGGTCAACCAGATCAAAAGCTGCAGAAAGATCAAGAGCAACCGCCACCGATATATCACCACGGTCGTGTGCAGTGTGTAGAGCATTAGTGAAAGCCAAAAGAACAGTTTCGACGCTGTGACCTTGACGAAAACCAGACTGACGGGGGTGAAGGAAATTAATAGAATCAAGGTGATGGGAGAGTTGAGCAAAAACGAATTTCTCAAGCAGTTTAGATAGGAAAGGAAGATTAGAGACAGGACGGAAGTGGGCAGGGACCAAGGGATCAAGTGATGGATTTTTTAGAATAGGACGTATGAGAGCGTGCTTCCAAGAATTCGGGAAAATCCCAGTGGACAGGCTAGAATTAAATATTACTAGAATGTAAGGAAGGAGACCCAGGGAGGGTGTGAGAAGCCAAGACGAGGGGATGGGGTCTAGAGCACAGAAAGTTTTTTTGAAGAAGAGATAAGATGATGGAGCTCAGGAGTGGAAATAGGTTCAAAGGAAGCCCAAGAGTGAGAAAGTTGTGAGATGGGTGGGGGGGAAGGAACAGGAGGAGGGGAGGTGAGAGGGTCAGGACAGGACGGTAAAGATGCTCTCAGAGATTTGACCTTATTAGTAAAAAAAGAGGCTAGTTGCGAAGGGGGGGGGGCTGGGGAAGATGAAGGGATTGATGTGGAAGTGTGTAGGGATATGAGAGATTGAAAAGTAGAATACAAGTGCCGAGTCTGGTTTGGAGCAGTGGTGATAGCATTAGAGAAAAAAGAGCGCTTAGCAGAATGGACCTGTGACCGATAATAAGAGTGGTGAGAGTTGAAGACTGCTAGAGAAGTGGGAGAGGGGGCCTTACGCCACAGCCGCTCCGCTCTTCGGAGTTGGGAACGGAGCAGCCGTAGACCACTATGGTACCAAGGGTGTGATGGACGGCGACGGGTGGGACGGGGACGCAGAGGGGCAATCTGATCAAGGGTGGAAGAGAGAGTGGAAGACCAAAGGGCAGCCTGGGAGTTGGGTGATAAGAGGGGGAAGTCTGAAGGAAAAATCTCAGCTGCTGGAGGAAATTGTGTAAGGGTGAGGGAGGTAAGGGGCCGAGTGTGATGGATGGAGGGAGAAGAGGATTGCGGAGGGGAGGAAGCGAGAGGAAGAGCTCCGGACCAAGAGCAGGAAAAGGTGAGGCAAACATGGTCCGACCATGGAAGACAAGTGGAGCTAGTACTAGAAAGTGTGAGGGAGGAAGAGGATGATGTTAAAAGAAGGTCGAGAGTATGACCTGCCTGGTGGGTGGGAATGGAGACATGTTGAACAAGGGATAGGTCGTTAAGAAGGGAAAGAAAAGAGTGTTCACGGGGGGAGGAAGGAGAGTCTACATGGATATTAAAATCCCCTGCTATGAGAATGTGGGGGAAAGCTAAGGAGATGTCAGTGAGGGTTAGAAGTAGAGCGTCCCAAAGCTCAGAGCGAAGGGCAGGTGGGGAATACATAAGAAGCACATGGACAGGCGGTGAGGTATGGAGAAGGAGGAGAAGAGACTCGGGGTAATGCAACAGAGGGGAGGAGATTTGTGTGAAAGAAATGGTGGGGTGAAGTAAGGCAGCTACACCCCCACCCGATCGTCCACTACGGGGAAGAGACACTGCAGAGTATCCAGGAGGAAGACATCGAGCGAGTAGAGCGTCCTCTCCGTCCCTGAGCCAAGTCTCAGTGAGGAGGGTAAGTTTAAGAGAAGAGCAGATAACGAGATCCTGGACAAGGAGGGACTTGTTACGCAGGGAGCGACAGTTTAGAAGACCGATAGAAAGAGGGGAAGATGAAAGATTACCCGGGTCAGGAGAAAAAGAGGGTGCCGAGGGAGAGGAAGGAATAAGGCGAAGATTGGAGATGCAGCGAGTACGAGTACTAAACAATCTGCCCGGCCGTCTGCCCCAGGCCACAGGAATAGCGGCCATAGGATCTGGGATGGGTGGTGCCAGATGATTAGAGTGAGGGGACCACGCACCTGTTAGAGACGGAGCAGGAGCGACACTAGAAGGTGAGCAAACTGGATCTGGAGGTTCGTCGTTCGGAGGAAACTGGAGGGCGAGAAGGAGAAGAAACACCAAGTGGAAGCGAGAACGAACAGCGACGCGGTCACCGCGGCCGGAGCGGCCCCAAGGAGCGCCCCTAAGGAGCACGACGTGCTCCTTAGGTGCGCTCCTTCGGTGCGCGCCCCCGTCGCGCGCCGCGGCGACGAGCGCCGCAGGCGCTGGGGCTTTATGCTGGAGGTGCAGCGTACCTCGTTGAGCGCGACCGCGTGAACGCGGCCGCGGCACTTCCGGGATGGGCGGAACCAACTGGCAGGCAGATGACTGTGAGCCTGCGTACAGAGGGGAGGACTGGGAAAACAAGACAAACAGGTAAATGCAGCAAGCAAACAGAAAAGGCAGCAAAGAATATAGCACTGTGTCAGCGCAGGCGCTGGGGCTTTATGCTGGAGGTGCAGCGTACCTCGTTGAGCGCGACCGCGTGAACGCGGCCGCGGCACTTCCGGGATGGGCGGAACCAACTGGCGGGCAGAAGACTGTGAGCGTGCGAGGCTAGGGGAGCGATCGTTGAGCGCGACCGCGTGAACGCGGCCGCGGCACTTCCGGGATGGGCGGAACCAACTGGCAGGCAGATGACTGTGAGCCTGCGTACAGAGGGGAGGACTCGTTGAGCGCGACCGCGTGAACGCGGCCGCGGCACTTCCGGGATGGGCGGAACCAACTGGCAGGCAGATGACTGTGAGCCTGCGTACAGAGGGGAGGACTCGTTGAGCGCGACCGCGTGAACGCGGCCGCGGCACTTCCGGGATGGGCGGAACCAACTGGCAGGCAGATGACTGTGAGCCTGCGTACAGAGGGGAGGAAGAGAATCACTGTGGCTTCCGACACGACAGCAACCAGAAGGAAGAGGAATTTTCAGGTAAATCTTGTTTTCTGGCTGGCATGCAACACACCTACCACACGAAGCCTCGAGTTAGCAACAGAGGAGAAAGGCATAGCAAGAAGCAGTTGGCTAGAAGAGCGGAGTTCACGAGGGGGGATATAAGGAGAAATGAGAGAAGAAAGATAAAGAGGAGCTGCAGAATGAATGCATTTATAGGTCACTAGGAGAAGTTTGAACTGGATGCGGAAACGGATAGGGAGCCAGTGACGAGACCTGAGGAGAGGAGTGATATGGGCAAAACAAGGTTGGCTGAAGATCAAATGAGCAGCAGAATGCTGAAAAGACTGAAGGGTTGAAAGATGACTCAGTGGAAGACCAGCAAGGAGCAGGTTACAGTAATCAAGGTGAGAGGTGATAACTATTTGCTGACACTTCTGCCCTGGCAGAGGGGGGGGGGGGGGGACAAAGCAGCAGATTGGGCAGAGTGAAACTGTGATGCAGCCACAGAGACTGAGGGTACTACATTGCGGCTACAATTGCCATTGCTGATGACCCTGGAAAGGGGCACCAGCAGCAGCAATGGGTATAGTGGGTAGCAGGGGATAGCAGGATGGAGGTCCCACCTATGGTGCCTCTAGTTCTTGCACCGACCCTGTATACAATAGTAGGAGAGTTGCTGTTTCTTAAAATGTCATTGAAAGAGTTAACCAAATGAATGAAGTCACTGTAGTTTTCCTTTTCCTCCTACAGCATATCAAGCAGTAATTGAGTTTATTGTTTAAATTGATTATTCGCTTTTCATCCCAAAGGAGAACTCAAAGCAAAGTACATAGTTCATGTAACAATGAACAAAACCTGTCTTTACGGTTCATACATTATTATGCAAGACATGACTATAATATTTGGCATATAAAGAACTTCTAACTTCTGAGAGCCAGCAATTAGGCTAGAAAACATGTCATAAAAATTAATTTTAAGATAAGGCCTCCCAGGATACATTTCTACAGGATGCCATTGATAAAGCTTCTGCAATGTGCTCTTTTCACATAAATGTCTGTCTTCTAATGGTTTGTGGCATTCAATAGCGACAAGACATAATTTAAATCATTATTTATTTATTTATTTAGTAATATTTAATAATATTTGCTATAATCAGGGCTGCACCAAGGGCGGTGTGAATGGTGCAGCCACACAGGGAACATGTACAGTGATGTCATCACTGGGCTTCCAGGAAGCCAGACAAAAGTGAGTTCTTGCATAGAGCAAGGTGGGTGGGAGTGGCAGTTCCACCAGTCACAAGGACACAGTCTAGTTTGGTATGGTTCTGGCTATAATCTCCCAAGAACATCAAAGTGAGGTACATAAAACATGTCCACAATATCAATCATCATCATTAACTGGCCATTCTACAAGTCTCAACATTAAGGAGCATGTTTACTAAGCTGGGCAATGGTTAGCACAGGCTATTTGTGATTATTTGGGGGGGGGGGGGGGAGCTGGATTCAAATAGCTTGTGTTAACTGTTAGCCCAGCTTATTAAACATGCTTCTAAAAGATAAGCCTAAACTCCCCTAATACTGTGATAGTAAAAGATATCTGTAAATTAGTTTGTTGTTTCTTCAAAGAAATATTTGATATAGTTCTTAGCTAGGAGATCTGACTTAGTGAAATATTCAGTGCTGAATATCAAAGGTAATAGAAATTTGCAGATTAAAAATCACAACTCATCCATATAAAATGGCTATGCTTTATTGGGAAGTCTAAAATAAATAACATTTATTTTCTTGTTTTGTTTCCAGTAGGAAACTCATGGGGTCTGTTTACTAAACTACATTAGCTGTTAATGTGGCAGATCGCACACGCTATACGGATGGTTTAACAGAGGATGCATGCAAAATGCAGATAACACAGTGATTTTATGTGCTTTCTGCAGAATGTGCATTATCTGTATTTGTGGATGGGATAAGGATGGAGGGTATGTGTGTCTGCAATGTGCAGTTACTGCAGGTCTCAACAGTGTGTGATAACCATCAGATTTTTCAGGAAGCACGGGTGCTACGAACGCCACTTCAATGGGTTGCCTTAGCTGCATGCAGGCTGCTGTTCCACTGAGCTCTCTGCAAAGCATTATCTGCGTGAGAAATGCTGCGCATGCCCCAACAGATAACGCATGACTTTGCAGATAATGCTGCGCTATCTGTAATGATTTTTGTCGTGTTAGTTGCAAAAGCCTAATGTGCATTAGTAAACAGACCCTACAATTACATAACTGACTTGAATTTTTGCAGTTATAGAGGTGTTATTAGATCTTGACCCAAATAATAAGCTTTAGGAAACGTTTATTTATTTATTTATAGAAACTTTTTTATATCACCTTTATGAAATATTCCAAATGGTTTCCTTTTTTGATGATGGGTTTTTAATTGTTTTTTTTTTTCTAGCTTGTATTATTTATTTTTCTTTATTGATCAGCTATTGAAGGTTTTGCTTGCTGCTGTGTGGTGTGTACATTTATGGGCCAGGGTACTTATGGTTTCTTAATTTGCACATTAAATTATCCCAATGTGTGTTGTCGAATAATGAAATGCAAAGTATACAGATGCATGCAAATGCATGCTAAACACCTCATTATTATGCAAATATCAAACCACAACTTGATGTTAACTGTGTTGCGTTATCTACTGTGTTAACAGTTAACATGGAGGTAGTTCTTGCTCATTCCCTATCAGGCACAGTCCCTACCCATTCTTCACCCATATTCCTCAGCAATGCAGCAACTGACATGTGCCAACAGTTAAAAGCTAATGCAGCTAGTCAATAGGTGCCTTTTGAATTTAGGGATTCTTTTATTGATATTATGCACTTACCATACAAATAGCAGAAATACTATTGCACAATAAGGACACCCCTTGTGCACTGTCGGGGGGCGTGTCTGGCATGTTCCTGACAGCACATTATCATAATTGCTAATGCTTCTTATCTCTCCCATCGCACTTTTAGTGTCTGTTCTGGTGGTTCCTCCTTTACCGCCATACCACTTTCAGATGGTGTTCCTTGGGGCTCTGCCTTGGGACCTCTCCTTTTCTCTCTTTGCACTCAGTCCCTTGGTGCACTTATCTCCTCCTATGATTTTCAGTACCATCTTTATGTTGATGACTCTCAGATCTACTTTTTTGTACCTGATATCTCTCCAGAAATCCCTTTGCTCCCTGGATGTCTCACCGTCATCTGAAACTGAACATGGCCAAAACTGAGCTCCTTATCATTCCCCTTAAACCCACTTCCCCCCTTCCTCCCTTCTCTGTTTCTGTGGATAACACTACACTCCTTTCTGTTTCCTCTGCTCTCAAACTTGGGGTCATCTTTGACTCTACTCTCTCTTTCTCTGAACACATCAAACAGATAGCTAAAACCTGTCGCTTCTTTCTCCATAACACTGGTAAAATTTGTCCTTTCCTTTCTACACACACCATTAAGACACTTATCCACTCTTTAGTCACCTCCCATCTAGACTATTTCAACCTCCTCCTTGCTGATCTCCCTCTGAATCATTTCTCTCCCCTTTAATCTGTTCAAAATTTGGCTGCGCGGCTAACCTTCCACCAGCCTCAATATGCTCATATAACCCCTCCTCTCAAGGCACTTCACTGGATTCCTATTCGTTTCTGTATCCAGTTTAAACTTCTACTGAACTTGGGGACGTTCTAGCAACTCCACTGACTGATCTTTTCAATGGCTCGTTGGAGTCGGGAGTGGTGCCAAAGGACTGGAGAGAGGCTCATGTGGTGCCTTTACACAAAAGCGGAAGTAAGGATGTGTTGAAAACTACAGGCCGGTTAGTTTAACTTCGGTGGTGAGTAAATTATTGGAAACGCTGCTGAAAGAGAAAATAGTGAGGTTTCTGGAGTCCAGCGGATTACAGGATCCAAGGCAGCATGGATTCACCAGAGGCAGGTCTTGTCAGACAAATCTGATTGGTTTCTTTGACTGGGTGACCAGGGAGTTGGACCGAGGGAGAGCTCTAGATGTGGTGTATTTAGATTTCAGTAAAGCCTTTGACACTGTTCCTCACAGGCGACTTATAAACAAACTGAGCACCCTAGGGATGGACCCTAGGTCTCTTGCACAAACTTTACATTGATCAAGAAGCAACAGTCCAAACGGAACAAGGAGAAACAGAATGGTTTAAAATCAGCAAAGGTGTTCAACAAGGCTGCATACTTTCCCCCCACCTGTGTAATTTATATACAGAACAAATCATCAGATAAGGACTGTATGAAGACAATTGAGGTGTGAAGATTGCGGAAGATTCATCAACAACCTTCACTATGTTGATGATACCACATTATTGACTGTAAGTGAAGACGATTTGAAACATTTGCTTCTCAAATTCAGGGAACAGTTTTAAAATGGGCCTGCACCTTAGTGTAAAGAAGACAAAGATCCTGACAACTGGCAAAATCATAAATTCATTATTGATGAAGAAATTGAAATAGTTGACAACTGTAACCTACTTGGATCAACAATCAATAAGGAAACAACAAGCAGTCAAGAAATCTGATGACACATTGGCAGAATGGCTATGAAAGACCTAGACAAGATTCTCAAAGCAGAGATGTCTCTATCCATACAAAGATTCTACTTGTTCAAGCCAACATAAAAGAGGAAGGCCAACAAAGAGATGGACTGATACCAGAACCGCAGCTATTTGTGCCACTTTCTCAACAATGAGCCACCTGACTGAAGACCAAACACAGTTTAGATAAACAATCCAGAGGGTTGCCATGAGTTGACACCAACTCAACAGCACTTAACAACAACATCATCACATTTTATTTATTTATTTATCCAGTTTTATATATCATGTTATCCTTCAATCGAAGTGGTTTACAGAGTGATATTGGGTACATTCTAAGAAGGTGGGGTAAAGGTGAGGATACGGATAAGTATGAGAGGCTTTGGTTGACTGTAGCTGATTATGAGCTTTGAGAGAGCCTGTAGTGTTCGGTGAACAGGAGTGTCTTCAATATCATTTGGAAGTCCTTAATGTCTTTTGTGGTTCTAATTAGTTCAGGCAGTAAGTTCCATAGTGCAGGTGCTGTGAGTGACGGAGCTCTTCTGGTTGTAGACTGATTGGATTGTTGATATTCAGCAGGTGTGATGAGCTTGTTCACCATGCTGCTGTGCCTGGTCCTTGTGCTGGGTCCTTGGTTGCTATGCTCTGAAGGGTAGTAGCTGAGAGGTTGTGGAAGATTTTGAAGATGTTTAGGGTTGCTTTGTATCTTATGCTTGAGAGGATGGGCAGCCAGTGTAGCTGTTGAAGGATTGAAGTGATATGTTTGCTTCTTGCAGTATTTGTAATAATCCATGCCACCGTGTTTTGAACCAGTTAGAGAAGGCGAAGAGATTGTTTAGATATCTCTTGATAATATGTTTCTGTCATACTCCTCCTCATTCCACTATTGTCCTCTATGATCTTATTTTTTAAATGTTGAATCATTATTTCAATTTTCTAATTAGCTTAGGGACTTGGTTTAAGCATATTAATGAGCAATTTATTTATTTAACATTTCTTATATACTGCCTTTATTGTTTATTGTTTATTTATTGTTTATTTCGCATTTAATATACCGCCTCCCGTAACATCGAGGCGGTTTACAATATAAAATCAATAGTTAGAAAGATAAAAATTACAATATATGATAGAGGGGAGAGAAAAGGGGGCAGAAAAGATATCCAGATTGCAGCCAAGAAAACAGAGGAAAGGAGAGTTAGAAGGGAAAAGCTAGAGAGAAAAAGTGAGTTTTAAGAAGGGGAGCGGAATTTGGGATAGGATTCTTCTGTACGGAGGTTGGTGGGGAGAGAGTTCCAGAGAGAGGGTGCTAAATAATAAAAGGCCGATTTCCTGGTGGATTGCAAATGAGCTTTGGAAGGTGCTGGAAGATGAAGACGGTTGATGTGTATGGATCGAAGACTGCGTGAAAGGGTATGATAAGTCAGTAGATCCGAAAGATAAGCAGGTATTGAGTGATAGATGGCTTTGTGAGTTAGGGTGAGAACTTTGAAAGATATCCGGTAGTCAAGTGGTAGCCAATGGAGGTGATATAGCAGAGGGGTGACATGATCGCGGGGGGAAGCGTGGAGGATCATGCGAGCAGCTGTGTTTTGGATCAATTGAAGACGGTGTTTTTGATTTTGGGGGAGACCGGCGAAAATAGTATTGCAGAAATCTAGTCTGGTAATAACTAAAGAGAGAAGAAGAGTGGTAAGGGCTTGAGTGGACAGAAAGGGGCGAACAGCACGGATTTTCCGGAGACATAGAAACGAACACCGAGAAATGTGGGAGATATGATCATGAAAGCTGAGGGCACTATCAAGGAAGACTCCAAGGTAGCGAAGCTTGGGGACTACAGTTATGATAGAGCCTGCAAGGGATGGAGCAAGTGAGGGTGTAGGAGAGGTGTGAGGGAACCAAATTGCAGCAGTCTTATTTACATTAAGGACTAAGCAATTAGAAGAAAGCCACGAAGAAATAGTGGACAAACATTTTTCTAAAGGAGAGATATCAGGACAGGATGAGGAAGTGTGATGCAACAGAAAGATATCGTCGGCATAGAAGTAACTCGAAATCCCAGATTGTTGAATGATCAGTGCCAGGGGGGCAAGAAAAACATTAAACAATAGTGGAGCCAAGATAGAACCCTGAGGGACACCACAAGGGAGCGAAAAATGATTAGAGCGAGAATTGGAGGAGGAAACAGCAAATGACCGATGACAGAGAAAAGAGTGAAACCAATGATATACTGAACCACGAATACCCGCATCCCGAAGACGAGAGAGAAGAAGGGTGTGATCGACCAGGTCGAATGCTGCTGAGAGATCAAGTGATACCGCTAGAGTGATATTGCCCTGGTCGTGAGAAGTGTGAATTTCATTTAGGACAGCAGTGATTGTGGACTCAACACTAAAACCCGGTCTGAAGCCGGATTGCCTGGGGTGAAGAAACAGTGAAACAGCAAGATAGTGAGAAAGTTGGGAGAAAACCACCTTTTCCAAAAGCTTAGAAAAGAAAGGGAGATTGGAAACTGGGCGGTAGTGAGCAGGATTTGAGGGATCAAGGGTGGGTTGTTTTAGGAGGGGACGAACCGAGGCCTGTTTCCAGGAGGTAGGGAAGACACCAAAGGATAAGCTAGAATTAATGATAGTCAGAAGAGGTTGCAGTAATGAGGGAGGGGGTTCAGAGAGCCATGAGGAAGGAATAGGATCTAAATTGCAGGTAGTTTTCCTGGTAGTAGACAGAAAATGAAGTAATTCTGAAGAGGAGACAGAGGAGAAGGAGGACCACGTATGGGAGAGACACGGAGTACATGGGGGAGAGACAGGCGGGGGTGATGGCAGGGCTTGTGGACAGTGAGGGAGAGAGGAGCGAAGGTTCTGGATCTTATCAGAGAAGAAGGACGCCAGAGTAGTGGGACTAGGGACTATGTTGGGAAGAGAAGAACCTTGAACAGAGAATGACTGCAGACGAGAAAGAGTGTTCAAAGTAGCAAAAAGTTGGCGGGATCTGTTGGGGGCAGCTATGATTGTGGAGGTGTAAAAAGAGCATTTCGCCTGGTGAATAGCGGAACGGTAATGAGCATGACAGGAAGTAAACTTGTAATAGGAGGAGGCAGAGGGGGTCTTGCGCCAGAGATGCTCAGCTCTTCGTAGCTGAGAGCGAAGAAGAGAGAGCCCAGCATGATACCTTTCATGATATCAAGGTGGTTTACATTGAACAAACTGAAATTACATTGAACAGGGCATTATAACTTGGAGATAACTATTTTACAGGGAACATGGGCAATGAAGGGTTAAGTGGCTTGCCCAAGACCACAAGGAGCACCTGTGGGACTAGAAGCCCCAGTCCTTCTGGCCCAAGGTTGCTGTCCTATAGTGGGATTTGAACCCCTGATATTATGGCCTGAGGTAACTTGCCCCAGGAGTGGAGGAGTAGCCTAGTGGTTAAAGCAGCTGCCTACTATCTAGAAGATCAAGGGTTTGATTCCCACTGGCACTCCTTGTGACTTTGGGTAAGTCACTTTACCCTCCATTGCCTTGGAAGAAAAGGCTGGCAATCTACTTCCAGTGATACATTGCCAAAAAACCCCAGAGGTAGCTGGGTTGCTATGAGTCAACACTGACTTGATGGCACTAAAAAAAAAAAAAACTTGCCCCAACCACTAGGCCACTCTTCCCTCCCACTATGAAAAGCAAAGTGCTTAATTAGTAAATAGCCCTCATTGACAATAATGAGGCTTGTGTTAACACATGGCAAATTATATTAATGTGAGCTAGCACATTAATGTGTTAGCAAATGAGATCCTTAGTGAGTAACAGTGCTTGCTTGGAGTGGAGACTCAAGGAAGCCAGGGTTGACATCTCACTGATTTTCCTTGTGACCATGGGTAAGTCACTTAACCTTGCCTCAGGTATAAATTGTGGGGTAGAGTTACTGCAATATACCACTGCATTATTGTATGGTGATGCCATTAATGTGCATTATTTTATGCAATGGGCACCTAGTTACTGTTAACTGTGGTAGCGCAGTAGTGCATTCAGTAACTCTAGCTGTTAGGTTGTAAGGCTTACGGGGACAGAGAAAATTCTAGAATACTTGAATGTAACCCACCTTGGACTACTACTAAAAAAGTGTGAGCTAAATCCAAAAAAATTAACAAAATAATCCAGCATTCCAATATATATACTGGGAAATCATTAGCAAAAGACAAAAATAATTCTAATTTCCCAGGCTGTAAGATATGCAATATTTATATGTTGCATACCTTACAGATAACTGTTTATCAAGAAATTCAATAAAGCCCAGTTTTTATTGTGTTACAGCAATCCCCAAGGCATACCAAATTTAAAATTCAATGGATTATAAATCCATTACCCCTACCCAAAGATACTGATGATTTTCTATAAAGTAATTTGAGATGTGGTGGGTTAAAGCTCATTCTTTTTTTGTCACTATCACATTAAGGCCCCTACATAATAAGGAGGCATGTCTATTAAACCACTGTAATGGTTAGTGTGGGGTTTAGCGTGGACCATGTGTGCCACTCTAACCTTTACTGTGCACCAAAAATGCAGCTGCGCTAAAATTTCCATACAAACTGCTTAGTGCAGTATGGGGTAAGGACTAGGGAGTTCAGGGGTAGAGCATGAACATCGCATGGATATCTTTACTAAATGCTAACCAGTGATGTTGCTCTTACTGAGGGTTACTTGCGGCAAACTGCTTAGCATATGGGTGGCATGAAACCCATGCTAGCTACATAAGGACATGCCAGGCATGCTTCCATTCTCTAGTACAGGTCCAGCACCACCAACATGCTACCTTTTGGGCCTAATGCATGGCAAACTTCCACATTTTAGTAAACATGCCCAAGGTGTGCTAAGGTTTTTCCATTACCACATGTTAATTTTTTAAATTAACATACAGTAATTGCAAATCCTCTACATTAACTATTGAGAGTTTTTCCAGTAATACCTCAGGGAGTCGTTAGCGGGATGGGAACAGCTGGGGGATGTAGAAAAACAGTGGGTAAAACTGAAAGGGGATATTTTAAGGGCAACCATCCTTTTTGTTAAAATGGTAAATAAAGTTAAAAGGAAAAGGAGACAGCTATGGCTTCGAAAGAAGTAGCTGAAAAAGTGAAGAAAAAGAGGGAGGCCTTCATGAAATATAAGAGATCACAGAGAGAGGAAGACAGTCATCTATATTTGGAAAAACTTAGAGATGCTAATCAGGAAAGCAACGATTCAAAAAGAGGAGGAAATAGCCAATGCAATAAAATAGGGGGGGGGGGGGGTAGACATTTTTCAGATATGTTAGTGAGAAGAGGAAGGGCAAAAATGGTATTGTCAGACTCAAGGGTGAAGGGGAGGAATATGTAGAAGCTGATGAGGATAAAGCGGAATTGCTTAACAAATATTTCTGTTCTGTGTTCACAGATGAAGAACCAGGAGCAGGACCTCAGAAAACACCCACAAACAGGAACAGAAGCAAGGGACATCTTGAACAATTTTCAGAAGACTGTGTTTGTGAGAAACTAGTTCAACTTAAAGTAGACAAAGTGATGGGACCGGATGGGATACACCCTAGAATATTGAGGGAACTTGGGGACGTTCTAGCAGCTCCACTGACTGACTTTTTCAATGCCTCGTTAGAGAAGGGAGTAGTGCCAAAGAACTGGAGAGAGGCTCATGTGGTGCCTTTACACAAAAGCGGAAGTAAGGATGTGGTTGAAAACTACAGGCCGGTTAGTTTAACTTCAGTGGTGAGTAAATTATTGGAAACGCAGCTGAAAGAGAAAATAGTGAGGTTTCTGGAGTCCAGTGGATTACAGGATCCGAGGCAGCATGGATTCACCAGAGTCAGGTCTTGGCAGACAAATCTGATTGATTTCTTTGACTGGCTGACCAGGGAGTTGGCCCGAGGGAGAGCTTAGATGTGGTGTATTTAGATTTCAGTAAAGCCTTTGACACTGTTCCTCACAGGCAACTTATAAACAAACTGAGCACCCTAGGGATGGACCCTAAAGTTACTGCTTGGGTTAGAAACTGGTTGGGTGGGAGGCAACAAAGAGTACAAGTAAATGGAGCTCACTCTGTGGAGAAGGATGTTACCAGTAGTGTGCCCCAGAGATCAGTTCTTGGTCCGTTTCTTTTTAACATCTTTGTTAATGATATAGCGGAAGGGCTGTCAGGTAAGGTTTGCCTCTTTGCAGATGATACCAAAATCTGCAATAAAGTAGACACCCAGGAAGGTATAGATAACATGAGGAGGGATCTAGCTAAGCTTGAAGAATGGTCTAGAATTTTGCAGCTGGGATTTAATGTTAAAAAATGTAAGGCCATGCATTTGGGCTGCAGCAATCCAAGGGAGCAATACAGTATAGGGGGTGAAGTACTTTTGTCCACTAAAGAAGAGCGAGACCTAGGTGTGGTTGTGTCTAATGATCTTAAAGTAGCTAAACAGGTAGAAAAGGCAATGGCAAAAGCTAGAAGGATGTTTGGGTGCATACGAAGAGGAATGGCTAGCAGAAAAAAGGAGGTAATAGTGCCTCTGTATAAGTCTTTGATGCAACCTCAATTGGAGTATAGTGTGCAATTCTGGAGAACGCACCTTCAAAAGGATGTGAACAGGATGAAGTCGGTGCAGAGGGTGGCTACTAAAATGGTTAGTGGTCTTCATTATAAAGCATATGAGGACAGACTTAAGGATCTTAATATGTACACTTTAGAGGAAAGGTGTGATAGAAGTGATATTATTGAGATGTTTAAATACCTCCATGACATAAATGTTCAGGGGGAGAGCCTCTTTCAATTGAAAGCAAGTCCTGCTACGAGGGGACATGGGATGAGGGTGAAGGGGGCTAGATTGGATTGCTGCAGCCCAAATGCCCTTAGGAAAAGGCCCGTAAGGAGCACGAAACGGACACAGAAACCAAACTGAAAAAAACACACCGTGACCAGCAACAGCAACAAAGCACAGCAGAGCTCCCTCAGGGTTGAGTCTGCGTACATCTCCTATACAGCAGACCTTCAAATCGCAGCAAGTATAAACCAATACAAACAAAAACTTTTACTTTGCTGGTTTAAAATTGCAAATAACTCTGAGGTGTCATAACAAAATCTCCTATCACTGTGTGCGCTATCTCATCTATACCTGCATTGAAATTGAAAACTTAACCTATAATGTTAATATTTTAAAACTGTACCTGCATATAACATTGCTAGTAATATAGTACTGTTGTCAGTATTTTAAACTATATCTGCATATAACATTGCTAGTAATATAGTACTGTCGTCAGTATTTTAAGCTATATCTGCATATAACATTGCTAGTAATATAGTACTGTCGTCAGTATTTTAAACTATATCTGCATATAACATTGCTAGTAATATAGTACTGTTGTCAGTAATCCAAAAACTGTACATACATTCACATTGATAGCAACCTCTTATTGTTACCAGTACCTATAACTGCAATTGCACCCACATTGATATTAATTTTAACTAGCACCGGTATAACATATCACCCAAAATGCAACTAATTAACTCTGACAAATGTAAAATAATACTAATTAGTATCACACTAGCAATACTAATAACTATTGCTCAGAGCCTACACAACAATAATGTGAAAAATATCCCTATCATAAACAGTTTCGCACAAAACAACCCCCAATCATGGCACCCACACATAGTACATCATCCCAAAACAAAAAACCATAGATTAATTCACATAAAATATTCCTCATCCCCTCAGTCAACAAACACTATGATATGCAAAAACTTAGAATCATTATCAACAATATTAATCAACGCCAGGTCAATGAAAAATAAGCTACCTATATTCACAGAAATTCTAGACAACCAATAACCAGATATACTATGTATAACCGAGACATGGCTATCAGACACAGACAACGTTTACCTAAATCAACTAAGCAACAATAACTACGACACATTCTACACACATAGAATTCACAAAAAAGGTGGTGGAGTACTAATAATGTCAAAAAAAGAACTAAAAGCCAAAAAACTAACATCGAACCTACACCCCAACATAGATACCATTATTGTGAAAATTGGCAACATAACAATCTGCCTAATTTACAGGCCACCAGACAAACAATCAGAAAAACTAGACCCACTAATTGACTTTTTAAGTTCCTCCACTGAACAAAATCCATTTATTATGCTTGGAGACTTCAACATCCCATCACTACCAGCATCATATGACACCCTCTTTATGGAATCAACAATAGACATGGATTTTCACCAAATAATAAACACTAGCACGCATGAAAAAGGTAGTATCCTTGACATGGTATTCCTACCAAACGAACTCTACCAACTCTATAACCCAACATCCCTCAATTGCACACTGACCCCATGGTCAGATCATTACCTTATCAACTTTAATATCACAATAAACACATCAGTTAAACGAACAACAACTAATGCACCTACCTCAAGATTTAAAAAATACAATGAAGAAGAATTCCTTGACATAATAATCCCTAATTTATCTACATCACCAATAAACCTAGATGCAGCAGTAACGAACTGGCACAAAACCATCAAAAATGCTGCAGCTAATAAACAAATAACTAAGAAAAACACGCACCCTAAAGAAGGTCAAACCCCCTGGTACAATAAAGATTTAAAGCTAATGAAAAAGAACTTAAGAAAAGCCGAATATAAATGGAGGAAAAATAAAAACACAATTACAAAAGACTCATACCTCACGCTACTTAACAAGTATAAAGACGCAATAAACAATGCCAAGAAAAATTACCACGCCTCTATCTTAAACAACGCAATAAATAGACCTAGAGAACTTTTCTCAATTGTCCAAAAGCTGACTAATAATAATCACAACTCCAGCAATGAAATCACAGACATTACCCCACAGACACTGGCAAATTACTACATGAACAAGACAAAGTACCACCCCATACCACCTAAGCCAGTAGACACTTCCCAAATACTTAACACAGATGAATGGTCTGTATTTCAACCCTTAACCAAAGTTGAACTCAAATCCATCATCACAAACATTAATACTACAACTTCACTACTTGACCCTTGTCCAGTAACCTGGATAAAGAACTCCCTACCTGTACTCTCTCAGTTCATCCTCCCAATAATAAACCTCTCCCTAAAAAGTGGATACCTACCCGCTACTCTAAAACACGCACAGATCCGCCCAATCCTAAAAAATACTACCCTTGACAAATCATCACCTAATTCTTACAGACCCATATCGAGTATTCCATTCATGGCCAAATTAATTGAAAAAACTGTACAAATTCAAACACAAGAATTCATTGATAGCTCAGCCCCACTTGACGACCAGCAATATGGGTTTCGCCCCAGACACGGAGTAGAATCACTACTAACAGTGCTAATCGATACACTTGTGAGGGGAATAGACAAACCTAAACAAGCATTCTTACTCATATTCATAGACGTGTCTGCAGCCTTCGACAGCGTTCACCATTCAATAATGATCAATAAACTTAAACAAATAGGTATTAAATCCACTGTTCTAAAGTGGTTTACTTCTTATCTAACAGAACGATCACAAACGGTACAAATCGGTAATCTCTCGTCAAAAACATACAAACAAGAACTAGGCCTCCCACAAGGCTCAGCTCTGTCAGCGTTGCTTTTTAACATATATCTAAAACACATCTGTAAAATATTTAAAAAATTCAATGTCCTCTATCACCTATATGCGGACGACATAATGATGTATGTCCCATTCAAAATCCCAAATATCCCTACACAACTCATTAACGACTGCCTCACTGAAATCAACACCTGGCTAAATGAAAACAATCTGTACATCAATCACTCAAAAACAGAAGCCCCAATAGTAACTAAATGCACAACATTCATTCCCCCCTCGCATATTACATTGCAAAATAATAATATCATACTAAAAACTGAAATACGCTACTTAGGTGTTATACTGGATAAACATCTCAGCATGGACACATATGTAAGAAACATAGCAAAAAAAGTTTACTTTAAACTAAAAATATTAAAGCAACTCTGCCCACTAATGCACTTACAGGAGTTCCAATGCATCATACAAGCAATCATAACCCCACATTTTGACTTCGCAAACCTAACCTTACTTGGCGTAACCAAGGAAGCCATAAAAAAACTTCAATTAGCACAAAACGCAGCAGCGAGGACCATAACGAAAGCCCCACCTTTCCAACATATAACCCCAAGTTTAGAATATCTACACTGGCTCCCGATTCAAAGCCGCATAGAATACAAAACTATATTAACCACCTACAAAGCCATAACAAAAACAGCACCCCTGCCCATAAATAACCTCATCAAAATGGAACCTACCCATAATCTACAAAGGAGAGACCAGTTAAATAAACTAACCCCACCAAAAGAATTCATTAGGGCCAATAAATCCACTAACAAGAAAGCCTTCTCCCATGCAGCCCCTATCTTGTGGAACACAATCCCAATAGAATTAAGACAATTACCTGATATAATGGAGTTCAGAAAAAAACTCAAAACACACTTATTTACAAAGCATTATGGATCTTTGACCAGCTCATCCCACACCCCCCAACTAGATAAAGGATAATCCTACCCCAGGTAATACACAACTCAACAAAAGAATGAAGTGCTACACCCTAAAACAAAGCAAATAAGTAAATGAAAAACAGAACAATGTATATAGTTTAATTATGTTCAACTGTACATAGTTTACTAATTGTTAATTGTTTATTGCTAACTGTATTTACCTAGCTACAAATTGTTATATGTAAAAACAGACCACACTGTTTATTGTTGTTATATGGAAACCGCACCTGATCAATGGAAGGAGCGGTATATAAATAATCTGTTAATTAAATTAAATTAAATTAAATTAGATTCAGGAGTGATATGCAGAAATATTTCTTTATGGAAAGAGTGGTGGATCCGTGGAATAGTCTCCCAGTGGAGGTGGTAGAGATGAGGTCAGTAACTGAATTCAAAAAAGCATGGGACCAACACAGAGGATCTTTAAAGGAAAAAAGGGGACTGTTGTAGTTGTTGATATGGAAGGACAGACTAGATAGGCCATGTGGTCTTTTTCTGTCATCATATTTCTCTGTTTCTCTGTTTCTATTTTTCTGATGTCTCACATACCACTTCATATGCTCATATAAGGTGATATATCAAATATACATAAACTATAAACTTAATGCAAAAACAAAGTTTCCTACTGTGTGCTACCTGCATGTAGGCAATTCATGATGCCATTAGCTACATCTCTTGCACTATGCTATTGGACATGTTAACAGTTAACATGTAATAATGACCCATGTGTCAATTGAAGGAAACAGTCTTTACCCATTCTCTATCCCAAAATAGCTTTCTCCATATTAGCTGTCTAATATGAAAATTAGCGAATGAAAATTCCTATGTTAAACAGTTAATGTGTTTTAGTAAATAGGAAACAAAGTAAAACTGATTTATTATTGAATCAATCTAGTGTGTTGCCATCTAATTTTTGTTTTCAATTGATAGTGCGTGTTTTGGTATGCTAGGGAGTCAAAATCGAACACGGCATATTGGAGACTGTTGCATACTTTATAGTTATTGATCATTTTGATAGTTTTTGAAATGCAACATAGAAATAAATTAAGGGCATTATTTTAGAAGCCTGATTTGCATTTTGTATGTGGATGTACCACTGCACATTTTAGAGAGCTTATTTCCTCCCATGGTTTTTCAGTACCATCTTTATGCTGATTACTTTCAGATCTACCTTTCTGTGCCTGAAATCTCTCTAGGAATCCAGCCCCAGATCTCTGCCTGCTTATCCGACATTGCTGCCTGGATGTCTCACTGCTGTCTAAAACTGAACATGGCCAAAACTTATCTCCTTAACTTTCCACCTAAACCTACCTCCCCCTTCCTCCCTTCTCTATTTCTGAGGATAACACTACACTCCTCCCTGATTCCTCAGCTCGCAACCTTGGGGTCATCTTTGACTCTACTCTCTTTTTTTCTGCACACATCAGACAGATAGCTAAAATCCATCGCTTCTTTCTCTACAACACTGGCAAAATTTGTCCCTTCCTTTCTACATACACTATTAAGACACTTATCCACTCTTTAGTCACCTCCCGTCTAGACTATTGCAATCTCCTCCTGGCAGATCTCCCTCTGAATCACCTCCCTCCCCTTCAATCTGTCCAAAGCTCAGCTGCATGGCTAATCTTCTACCCGTCTTGATATGCTCATATAAACCCTGTTCTCAAGTACTCATTCTGCTGCTGCTCCTCATTACCTTTCCTCTCTTATCTCTCCAAACACCCCTCTTTGAGAACTCCGCTTTTCTGGTAGATTCCTTTTTTTTTTTAAAGATTTTTACTTGTAATGTTTTATGCAACAAATAAACAGAAACAATACAAACAATGCAACAGCTAAGTAACCTCCCCACTGGCAGATCTCTTCTATCTGTGCCCTCTTCTACTGCCAACTCTAGACTTTGATCCTTCCACCTTGCTGTTCCTTATGCCTGGAACAAACTACCTGAATCTGTATGTCAGGCTTCATCTCTGACCTTTTTCAAATCCAGGCTGAGAACTCACCTCTTTGAGGTCACTTTTGGATCCTGATCTGCTTAGTCTCCTATCTGCTTTCTTACCATTCCCCTAGATATATCCTTGTCTTCAGCTGGTGTGCTGTCTGTTTTGACTAGATTGCAAGCTCTGATGAGAAGGGACCATCTTTTACATGTGTCTGTACAGAGCTATGTATGTTTTGTAGTGCTATACAAATCATTATTATTAGTAGTAGTAGTAGTAGAGGCTGATTTGCCCATAATCGCCCCGATGACATCCAAGTTACATGGGAACTTGTTGGGGACATGGCCTAGGCAGGACAAAAAGATACACATGCATCCACAATTTCATATAGCCGAAGCACATATAAGGATGAAATTGGCCATGTCCAAATTTAAACCTGCTCCTTCACACAAACAGGCATTTAAAAAGTACGTGTTTTGGCCAGTCCTCTACAGTAGGGATTATGGGGCATATCCCCCTTAATATCCCAATATTTATTTCCTCTCCAAACTGAAATGAAGCAAACACAGAGTCCTCTGCTCTTCATTAAGAGCAGCTGTATGTCTGAGTTTGCAAAATGTCTTGGCTACACGTGGAAGTGGTGGTATATACTTGTGTGCATTGTGAAATGTAGGCACGTACATCAATATTTCCCATGTGCATGTGTCTGAAACGCCTCCTCACTCTGTACATGATAGGACTGTTTTTAGCAGTGACGTCCATCTTCAAGTGCAGAGGTATGCTAATGTTAGATTACACTTACACCTGCATACCCTGTCTTCTAAAATGGACATAGATTTTCAGATATTTTCACTTCTACATCATTGGAGCCACCTAAACAATATTTCTAAAATGTGCCTTCATATACACAAATACATCAATGCAATATAATATCTAAAGTATAAATACAACTATAATTCTGTTTCTAAGGAGCTGATTTAAACAGATGCTAGAAGGTATCTGGTGCACAAAGTGGTTTGGTATACTAAAGGTTGAGTGTCTCAATCAGCATTTTATATCGAATACACCCCGGAGCACAGGGTTTGGATCATACTCCTAGATACTGCTAAAGGTGTGCATGCATTTACCGAATGCATTGAAAACAAACCATGGAGTTGAAACACTGCTGCTATATCTGTTCAATGATATCACCCAGACCATAGACAATTACAGGCAAGGATCTTTATTGATCTTCTTAGATATTTCAGCGGCTTTCGACACAGTTGACCACACTATCCTCCTATCAAGATTGGAAAGTATCGGTATCTCTGGTACTGTCCTTAGTTGGTTTAACTCTTATTTAACAAACAGGCAGTTTCAGGTTAAAATTGGAAACAACACTTCACAGCCTACAAATATCAAGCAAGGAGTACCTCAGGGATCTGCGCTTTCTTCCCTTCTATTCAACATTTTTATTCAGCCAATTTGTCAAATTATGGCAGCCCATCAAATAAGTTATACGATTTATGCAGATGACATCATGATTTATACACCGATTGATCTCATTAACCCCGACTACAGCAAGATCACAAATTGCCTTGACAACATGTCTTCCTGGCTCACATGCAATAACCTTGCCTTAAACTACAATAAAACAGAGGCGCTTATTGTCACTCGAAACACCGACTTCAACCCCCCACCTTTCATTAAATACAACAACATTACAATACCAGTTAAGGATGAAGTTAGATATCTTGGAATTACCCTCGATAAAGGTCTAACCCTCCAGTCACACATCAGAAAAACTGTGAGGTCTGCATACTACAGAATGAAAGTGATTAGACGCCTCAAGCCCTTACTCTCATATGACCACTTCCGGTCTGTCTGCCAAGCCTTAATAACTCCTATTCTGGACTTTTGTAATCCTATCTACTACGGTCTTTCAAAACACTCACTTAAACCTCTTCAGATGGCTCAGAACACGGCAGCCAGAATTATTGCTGGCTCAGCATCTCAAGATCACATTACCCCTACTCTCAAAGAGCTCCACTGGCTTCCAATAAGCCAGCGCGTCAAATACAAGATGGTAATTAATATATTCAAGATCAGACATAAATGCTCTGCTTTTAGCCTTCATAACCTCTTACTCCAGAATAACAACAGGCCAAGACGAATAACTACTTCAAACACCCTCAGCACCCCAAGTAGTTTCAGAAAAGCGTGTAAATGTACTACACAAAGGGCAATTTCCTTATCGGCCCCACTTATATGGAACTCTCTCCCTCCCGATCTGCGATCCATGGATGATTTAAAGGAGTTCAGAAAACAACTGAAATTTGTACTCTTCACTGAGTACTATGGCACAGACATCTAACAGTCTCTATTATTATAGCCTGCATATAACTTGTTTTACTGTAACGGTTCCTTGATGTTGCGTATCCCAATTTTACCTTCACTCTTTAGTTTAGTCAGTGTATGCCCCCCTGTCTCTGTTCTCCCTTCTTGTGTCTGGTAACCGCTTTGATTTAAGGAAAAGGCGGTATAGAAAACCTGTTAAATAAATAAATAAATAAATAAATCCTTGTATACTTCTGAAGAGAGATTTGCCAAGTCAGACTGAATGAAACAAGAGCCCTTTGATCAGATAATGTGACATGATTTATGCAGCATGGTGGGAAATGTCAGTGGGACACATCATCGGGACAATTAGACATGTCACTGCTCCATGTGTATTAGAAAATGATGGCTTCTAACATGGGTTCTAGGTTAGTTTTCCATAGCTATGGCAAAAGAGTTTATTTGTGCTATGCTTAAAGATTGGGATTTTTTTTTAAATAAATGTAAGAACTAAAATCCCTAAAGCATTAATTTGCTCTCTGCCGAACATTGTGGCTCGTTCTCATCTATTCACAGGAGTAACATGAAGCTTCAAATCTTTTCACACTTAGGGCTCGATTGACTAACGTGTGCTATATAATTACTGTGCACTAACATGCATTAATATGTGCTACTTACTGCAGGACTCATTTCATGTAATAGAACCTATTTTCTAACAGCATACATTAACAGCATCAGACACAATAATGTGTTAATACACTTTAGTAAACCTAACCTTTAATGTCAGAAATGAAGGAAAAAAGTAGAGCGCGTTGTTTCCACATTTCATGACAGTTCACAAAACAAAGCTGAAACCAAACATTTAAGCTCAACTACATCTGCAAATATGTTTTGCTATTTCAAATTAATCCTTTTCTTTCATGTGGCTTATACCAGGAATGGTAGTTTTATAACGGACCACCTAACTTGAATAGCAAATAGGTGCATACGTTCCATCAGTTTTCTAAAGGAAAATATGCATATATATTCCTTTTGACAATTACGCAGGATAAATATATATGCAGGAGCAGAAGGCACTCTCATTAATTCAGTCCAGTAAGCAGCTGGAACAGCTCCTTGAGGCTCCTTCATTGTTGGTGACTTAACTGACCTTCAGTTATCCCCAAATGATTATTCATTTCTGTGGGAGACTGTACCCAGAGAACTTAGGTGAAGGATCAGGCAGCGACATTATAGTCATATTTTGTCTGTTAGAATGGCATGGGAGGTGCATGCAAATTAGGAAAGAATGGGAGCATGACAAGAGGAACAGGAAACCTATTCAGCATGAAATAGTGAACTGGATGAGAGTGTTCTCCAGGAGATCCAGCCTACCTTGCCTGAATGAGATAGAATGCAAGGTGGCATCCCTCGGGGCCCTTATTAAACATCGAGGGGGCGATGGTGTCAATCATGCTCCATGTTAAACAGTATTAGACTATATAAGAAGACCATCTCTTGGTCAGAAATTACTCTTCAGAAGCTCTTTGAACAATGTACATTATGGAAAAGTGGTGTAAGCAAGTGAACAGACAGTGGGAAGTTTATGCCCTTACAGGGGTACTGAAACACTATGTCGTTAAGAACGCTCAAATTACAACCTATGGAATTCAATGCTTCAACGTTGATAGTTAACCAGGTACTCAGGTCTCAGCAACAACTTTGCAGCTATTTTTAATAGCCTGAAGTTCACTCTTTCAAGCTTAGCTGCCGTTAACATCAATGACCCGACTTTCGTACCTTTCTTTTGTTGTTTATTTCAATATGTATTTAATTATAGTAATTATTTTATTTTTCATTTATCTTTTTATTCTTTTTTTCTTTTTTTCTTGTGTTTCTTTTTTTCGTTTTTTTTAAAAAGATAAAAAGTCTTTTGTGTGCATGTTTTCAAACAACAGCCTTTAGATCAATTAGACTAAATCAATCATATTTGGCTCAACATCTTCAAATATACTTCTATTGAATCATACATGTAGTGGCGGGCACTTATCTTTCTCATCTGCTCCGGCACTTCATGGCCATGATGAAACAATGACTGTGTCAAACTTGGCTGCTGTATTTCGCGGCTATTACAAATGGTTCCGCGAAATACAGCAGCCAAGTTTGACACAGTCATTGTTTCATCATGGCCATGAAGTGCCGGAGCAGATGAGAAAGATAAGTGCCCGCCACTACATGTATGATTCAATAGAAGTATATTTGAAGATGTTGAGCCAAATATGATTGATTTAGTCTAATTGATCTAAAGGCTGTTGTTTGAAAACATGCACACAAAAGACTTTTTATCTTTTTAAAAAAAACGAAAACAAGAAACACAAGAAAAAAAGAAAAAAAGAATAAAAAGATAAATGAAAAATAAAATAATTACTATAATTAAATACATATTGAAATAAACAACAAAAGAAAGGTACGAAAGTCGGGTCATTGATGTTAACAGCAGCTAAGCTTGAAAGAGTGAACTTCAGGCTATTAAAAATAGCTGCAAAGTTGTTGCTGAGACCTGAGTACCTGGTTAACTATCAACGTTGAAGCGTTGAATTCCATAGGTTGTAATTTGAGCGTTCTTAACGACATAGTGTTTCAGAAGTGATAAGCTCATAGTAACTAGCCCAATATAGTTAGTTGGTATACTTACAGGGGTACCAGCACAAACAACACTCATGGGTACAGCACTTCCACTTTGACCTGTTCTGTTCTGACAGGGTTCACTTGTCTGATAAGGGCATAGAATTGCATGAGGCTGTAGTTTTAATTTGTAGGGTTATTCCCTTGCACAACCCTACAAATCACATATACCTGAAGAAATGGGTTTAGGGAGCAGCCCTAAGGCAGGGTGTTCAAGCTTGTTCATGAAAAATGGTGGGAGAAGCTCTAAAGGTTTGCATTTCTTTGGCTACGGATGGTGTCTTTGCCTGCTTGAATTTACCATGGGTGGCCTGGGTTTGCATCTGTCTTAAGGTCTTTGCCTGATTCACAATTGGTAGGACCAGAGTCCATAGTGTCAACAATTAGCTACTGCTGGGGATATTATACATGGAGGGCCTTGAATTTCATGAGGTCGACTGCCTAGCACTCCCAAAAGGCACTTTACTAAGGGAAGGGCAGTGGGTGGGGGGGAGAGGGGGTTATAGGATAAGCAAGTTTTCAGCATCCTGTTAAATTCCCATCAAGTCATCTACCTGAAGTCATGGCCATTTCTCCAATCTGAAAACGTGTACTTTCTCTTATGGGGTGAGACAGAATTTATGAGAAGGAAGAAAGGGGACTGAAATCAGTCCTTCCTCGGTTATCTGATTGGTGCCATTCTAGCAATATTAGTATCTAATTAATTGTACTTGACACTACTTTCCATGTCCATTAAAGTCCATCACACTTTCATCACTTATAATATTATGGTATTAATGAATCTAGTGCCCAACTGTGGGAGGCTGGAGTGGGTGAATAGGCCAGACAATTCATCCAGCCCAATGGAAGGTTCAAAAAGGAGTCTACGTATGTGGCTCTCAAACATCAACAAGAGCACTTTCAGATAGCAGGTAACAGGAACAAAGTCTGCACCTTTACTTTAGTTTCATAACACAAGTGATCCAAGGAAGAAAACATTTCCTTGAGTAGCAGGTTTAGGATTTAAGAACAGGAGAATCAACCTCACATCTGTAGGCTTTTTGGGAATTATTTTGTAACAGGATGCCTAGAAATATTTCCAAAAAGGCTTCCATTTAAGCCTATTTTATAAAGGCAAAATAGGCAGCTATAAATCTTTATAAAATAGATCCCCATAATTGTCCTCACACATGCAAGGCAGGTGCAAATATGTTCATGTACTCTCTGCAGGTTCATAAACTACACTCAAACATCATAGCTCTACACCTGTTCCAACCAAACTATGCCCCCACTAATGTCTATGCACATATTGCATAAAAGCAAGCATCATCAGGCAGTCAATTGTTTTTTTAATGCTGGTCACCACAAGTAAAACTAATAAACAGGATAATCAGTGGTAGTATCCAGAGAGTGGCTGCCACTGAATATCTGGTTTCAGTGGTGACCACTAGTGGCTATCCAGATAGTGACGATATTCAGCCGCTATCCGGATAGCCATCCACATCTGTTTAGATCTATCGTTTGTCTGGCCTAACTTTAGGTGGCTGGTTATCCGGTTCGCTAACTGAAATTCACCATTAGCCAGATAATGCCGGGGACAGCCCTCACCCTGACCACAGACTGCCCCGGCACTATTCGGATAGTACCATGATGGTCAGAGGAAATATTTTGTGGCATTGTCTGGATCATACTGCTGAATATCCTCTCACTAGCCTTTGAATATCAAACTCTACTTTTTATGCCTGGGCAGCCCTCACAATTTCATATTATTCATTTTCCGCATGTAAAATATGCTTTTCATATAGAAAATTGCTTATAAAGTTATTCTCTTACTCCTCAGCTTCTTTCCCAAAGGATTAGGCTCTATCTGGGTGGCTTACGCATTCTGGCAGTGAACTGAGAAGCAACCTCTCTTAGTGCTATTAGGCTTTGCCCTCGCTGGAATTTAACATCTATTTGGCAGAGTTGGGTATTTTGACAGTGAAATGAGAAGACATTAAATCTCCCAGAGTCGGGCAGACAAAAACTTTTTTCAACTGTCTAACCTGCTCTCTAATTAGCAAAACCATTGCATCTTTCCATAGCCCAAGGTCTGCAAGAGTAGCCTTCAACATGCCTGGTCAAGTGGTTAAAATGACAACTACAGAGAGGCAGAAAACAGTAGGTTACTCATTCAAGTCTCAGGGTGCATAGCGGAAAAGCTAAGTAAAAAGGGTGTGTATAGCCAAATACTTATGTTACCTATTCATTCACTCTATACACACTAGAAGCTATTTAAATATGCAACTAGGTATATGTGATTTGTGCACGCTTTAAATTTCTAGGTGTCCAAACAAACTGAATGAAGCTTCACAAATGCACATGCCTAGTAAGCAAACAAGACCATAGAGCAGCCTGTAGCCTTCCACCTCTTCCTTATAAAGGGATCCTTAACCTAATCTGTTTTTAGGGCCTATATTCGAAAGGCATTTACATGGTTTACAGACTTGTAAACTGTGTAAATGGCTTAGATAGGAATATTCACTGGCACCTACAAGGTTAGTGCCATTAAACATTCCCGTCTATGTCCCTACGTATCCCCATGCTATCCGCTTAGCATCGGGGTGTATAGGGGGCATTCCGGAGCAGAGCAGACACGGGGAGTCCCGGTAACTGGGTAGAGGCGATATTGGACCGCTACCCTGGTCAGTCTCCCATGGCCAAAACTAGGCGAGCTTTTGGTTTGCATAGTACTAGCCATGGATGGCTAACTGGGTAGCGGTCCAATATCTCCATGCGGCATTGTCAGCTCAGTGCAGAACCCTGATATTCATGCTGTCGCCACAGCATTGAATATCTGGGTTTAGAGGTCAGCGGGCAGGGCTATGAACCAATGCGGCGCAAAGCCCACTCAACAGAATATCGGGCCCTTAGTGTTTAGGATTTCCTCCCAGCACCTTTCTAAACTCCTGTCTGTCTTAGCTCACAAGAAAAAAACACACACTGTAATTCTGTATAATAGCCTTGTATATATTACACTGCCCTATAAAAAAGTAAGGTCTAGCCAAGCAGGTGTTCATTTCTATGAGTGGTTCATTCAAATTAGAGCCATGCCAAGGGCTGTACAAATGGCTCCACCGCACATTGCGCAAGCACAGAAAGGGGCACTGATATCATCACTGAGCTTCCAGGAAGCTCAACTAGAGTGAGTGGTTGGGGCAGAGGGGAGGGGGGAACCAGATTCTTTGGTCACACAAGGCACATGTCCAACTTGGTATGGTCCTGCATGCTTTGGTTTCATCGGTGTTTCTCAGACTTTTTTATTTCATGGCATACTTTCAAATTTGGCACAGAAAGGGAACACCCCACATGCAGCGGCTATAGGGCACAGAGAAAATATGACACACCAAGCAGTAGGATGCAGGAGGGGGCTTTATTAGGTATTCACGAGGTTGCTCTACACGTGTTTCAGCTGAAGCATGGCCGGCCAGAAAGCCTCACCCTCATATTGGGTAACTTAGTAGCTCTGTAAATTCCATCTTGGAAACATGCCCAGATCAGAGACCTTGAACTGGTCTCCCTTACGTTGATTAGTTATTTATGTATTTTTATTTAGCTCATGCCTTTTCAATAGTAGTTCAAGGTAAGTTACATTCAGGTATGATAGGTATCCCCTTGTTCCCAGAGAACTTACAAGCTACATTTGTACCTGAGGAATGGAGGAGTGACTTGCACACAGCCACAAGGAATATTAGTGGAGTATGAACTCTGGCCTCTCTGGCTTCTGCTCTAACCACTAGGCTACTCCTCTCACGCAATAAACGTTTGCAACCTTTGATGTTTCTGGCTTTTTTTTTCAGGTTTATTATTTGTTTCTATTTTTCTCATTCATTTATCTGTTCTCTGTTTCCTTTTTGTTTTCCTTCTCTATTTTTCTCTTGCCTCCCCCTTCCTTTTTACTTTTTCCTTCAGAATTGACATGTTAATACTTACTCTTCCTTAAACGTTTTCTCCTTTTTTCATTCATTCTGTTCTTTTCTCCTGTTCTCTTCTGCATTCATTTCCTTCCTCCTACATTATCTCTCAGGATTACTTCCTCTGCATTGTATCCAAGATTCAGTCTATCTATCAGCTACATCTCTACTCCTTTCTTTCTCCAGTCCTTTTTGTGCCTCCCTTTCCCTCATCACAGGTCTTGTCCCTCTCCATCCAACCAATACCTGCTTCTCTCACTCTCTTACCCTCGCTCTGTCCTGGATATTTCTTTGTCTGCTGCTCTATGTTCAGTCCACCTCCCCTACCAGTGTTGTCTTCATTCATTCTCTCCCTCTTCTTTATCCAGGGCCCTTTCTCCCTCTCATTTTTCCAACCATAGGTAATCTCTCCCTCAGTCCCCTATCCAATCTTTAAAGTTTAATATTTAATACAAGATTTGCTTAATTGCCTTGTTGCCACATGGGTATCAATGTGGTATATAGTATTACTGAAAGCAGCCAATTTATAATAACATAATATAAAAGAGTTTAGCAGTAAAATATGTAAATAATAATATAGAGGAAAAGAGGGACTACATGGGGGAAATATGAGAGAATAGGGAAGGAATACCAAATAATCAAGATCTCCTCATGGCTGTCCTCCAATTACCTACACTTTAACCCTGCCAATTCTGCCTCTATATGCTTCACCTTCGGTGTTCCTTGCCCTTCAGTAGCCCCTGTTTTGTCCGACATTTGTATAGCCCTCACTCCATCCCTTCGGTACTTTGGCATCACTCTTGATTCTTCCCTTTGCTTTCATCAGCATATCCTCACATGCGCTACTCGCTTGTCACACTTCACCAACTACTGGCAGTGCATTCAATTCTCCTTCCATCCTCCCTGACCACACTTGGAGTGTTACTCTTTCTGTCTCGCCTCAATTACTGTAATGTCATCCTAGCAGGTTTACATTAATATCAGCTTCATCGTCTACAGCTACTCCAAAACACGGCTGCCCGACTCCTCACCCGCTCTTCACGTACAGATCATTTATCTCCTCTCCTTATCTGTTTACATTGGTTCCCTCTCAGATTCCGGTTTCAATACAAGATACTTACTACCATGCAGAGGGTAATTCACTCTGGCATGCCTGAAAACCTTGCATATCCTTCCCTGCGCCCTCTGCTCAATTCATAATGATTGTCTACCCTTCCCATCCCGTGCCCACGCAAACCTTGAGCTCACCTGCCACTCTGAATTCTTTTTCCTTGGACCAGCACTCTGGGACTCACTCCCTGATTTACTCTGCGCTGAAGAGTCTTTCTTGAAATTCAAGGCAATGCTAAAGACCCATTTTTTCAACCTCGCTTTTGACCTCTCTCCAACCACAGAATGGATTATATACCTCTCTTAATCTGATATGATCATTCTTGTATGCGTGTTCTTCCATCTTTTCTCTGTGTGCCCTGTCCTCTCTGCTTTCCTGTCTATTAATTGCTGTTCTTTTCCAACATACTGCAGCCCATTTATTGTAAACCCCTCTGATGTTACTGCCTGGGAGGTCAATCAAATGCTAAAATAAAGATAAACATAAAGAACTACTCCTTTTTCTCTCTACTTTTTCCTGCCCCTTTCTTCCTGGGTTCTACCTTTTTCTCTCTCTCTTCCTTTTTCCTTCTGTACATCCTATCCTATGTTTGATTTTTTTCTCACCATATTCCCTATGATCCCTGAAATGCTTCAGCCTCCTCTTGATATGGCCTGGCTGTGCCCATCATCCTTTTCCTAGTCTTTGTTGCTAGCAGGAGCAGCAGTGTCTGAAACTACATCAGCATCCTGTGCTTCCTCTCTCTAAGCATTCATACCCCTCTCCTCTCCCAGCATCCAGCCCTTTCCCTTGCCACAAACCTTTTTCACTTGATGCAAGCTTTAGTTGACTTTCTCCTTTTCTCTACTGTCAAATAAATTAAACTTCCTTGCATCACAAGCATCAAAGGCCAAGGTCTTAAATCTAGACAGGATGGGAGAGGTTGGAACAGCATATCATACCAGAGAAGAGAAGGAAGAGGATGGATTGGAGGAAAGACTTGTATACCCTTCACTGCAACTCTGCAGACTCCCTGCCCCAGCCCCTCCTCTCCTGTGTTCTGCAATGGTTGCCACAGACAGGAGAGAGGACCTGAAACAACAAGGGAAAGTTGCAGTATCAGAAAGTCAACTGGTTTTAATTTTGCAGAAAACAAAGGTGTTGACCTTGGGAATGTTTATTAGTCTAAGCCAGTGGTTCCCAACCCAATCCTCAGGTACCCGCAGGCCAGTCAGGTTTTCAGTGTATCTACAATGAATATGCATGAGATAGATCTGCATACAATAGAAGCAGTGCATGCAGATTTCTCTCATGCTTATTCATTGTGGATATCCTGAAAACCTAACTGGCCTGGGGGTACCTGAGGACTGGGTTGGAAACCACTGGTCTAAACTGATAAAAGAGCTCATGGCTGGAAGTACAGTGACTCCCCTTAAAGATTTAATTAGGGATCTTGGATTTTGCTTGATAGGAAAGCAATCTTTTTGATACAAATCTCAATGGCTAAGCGTAATGCAGTCTTTAAGTTGCATAGAATCAGACAGTTAAAACATTTTTAATAAATCACCTTAACATATAGTAATGCAGGCTATGGTATCAGTGCACTGAGCTGCTGTAATTTTCTTTATATTGAACTTTCAAATAAGTGAGAAGACTGAAGATGGATCACGATGCAGCAGCTCAAGTGACTACAAGTTTTGGATATGAGGAAAATATTTGCCAAGTGTTTGTGTGGCAGCATTGGCTGCCCATTAAGGAGTGAGTGCATTTCAAGATGATGTTGTTTCTTAAGGTGCTCAAAATTGGTAAACATTTATAGCAAAGCCAGAGAACGTGATGCTATGAACCTGCTAGGTTGTTAAGATCTAGTCAGGGTAGATTACTGGATATTCCTACCAGTACAGACCTTTGCTTGGAATGTTGGAGGCCACGCACTTTTCAGTACTTTTTCTGACATTGTGGAATAGACTTCTATTTGTGTTGAGGTGTGAGATCAGCTTCTTGGAATTCTGGAAGAGCATGAAAACCTTTTATTCTCAGCTGGACAGGTTAGACTTTGTCATCTGGTGCTGTGTAGTATAGTGGGGACAGATGGTTGCACTGTGGCATTTTTGCTTATTGTATTGCTTATTTTTAATATTGTTATAAATATGTTATCTAATAAAACAAATAAACATGTAGATTTCAGGCACTGTCCAATAGAATCAGGGCATGGGCCCAAGGAGAGGAATCATGCTTGAGCTAGCAGCACTTCGACACAGGAACGATTATGCCAGGTACTACCAATGTGCCCTGGCACATGAGTTGAAAAGCATTTGGCTATATGATGCCTGACGTACTGACCAGTGATATTTCAATGCATGCATTCCATTCTGTGTCAGTATCAGATAAAGTAAAAAGATGAATAAGAACACAAATCTGACCATACGTATTAATTATGTGTTAAACTCTGACATTATTAACTGGCTTTATTGATAACTGGCTGCCTTTAATAGACAAGAAGAATTAGAGTCAGGTGATATCACTCACTACTCTTGGTAGATTCGTATCAATAATACACATTTCCATTTGCATCATTTTGGCACTCTTCAGTCACTTGGCATTTGTACCCGTTTAGAGGGTAGTTGGGAACTGAGATGGCTTTGCACTTTATTTTTCTTAAACTGTGCATCTGCTTCGTCTGAGCATTGAATAATGAAATTCTAGAAACAGAAACTTTTCTAAACTAGTAGGTTTATGTTTATTTATTTGATATAACCGCCTTTCTGGGTAATCAAAGCGGTGTACAATCGATAAAATACGTAAAAATTCATAAAATACATAAAATAAAATTATACAAATAAAATTATAAAATACATAACATAAATTATACAAATCATAAAAAACATATTACATAAAACTTTGGGCAAGCCAGAAAGGAAAATAAATATACAATTTGTGTAGAATAGAAGCTGGTATGCAGAGAACACAAAACAGGATACAATAGGTAGGTAGGTACAGCAGGGATAGATTCACACAAAAGGGGAAGGGATATTAAAGGCCAGTGAAAAGAGATGAGTTTTAAGGTTTTTCTTGAAAATTGTGAATTGTGGTTCCAGTCGGAGGGAAGGGGGAAGAGAGTTCCAATGTGCGGGACCAGCAAAACAGAAAGCAGATCGCCGCGTGAACTGACGGTGAGCGCGGGAAGGTGGGGGGAGGGCAAGGCGGTTAAGATGGAAAGAACGTGGAGTGTAGCGGGGGGAGTGAAAAGATAGGAGGTCAGACAAATAAGATGGGATACCAGTGTGATAGACTTTATGGAGTAAAGTCAGCAGTTTAAATTGAGAGCGAAGAGGGACCGGCAACCAATGGAGGTAAAAAAGTAAGGGAGTGACATGATCTCGTAAAGCAGAGAATGAGTGATGAGACGTTGCAGCGGTATTTTGTACTCTCTGGAGCCGATTCACCTGATTTTTGGGGAGACCAAGAAACAATGCATTAGAAAAGTCCACCCGTGACATGACTAAGGACAGTACTAACGTGGTCAGAGCAGAAGGGGAGAGAAAAGGGCGGATAGAACGGATTTGTCGAAGAAAAAAGAAAGAGGTTTTAGTAATATGAGAGATGTGAGAATGAAAGGAGAGATCCAAGTCAAAGTGAATGCCTAAATACCGGAAGGTAGAAACTAAAGGAACTGGGGAGTTAGAAAAAGAAGGGGCTAAAGTGGGGGGGTGGGGAGCACCATATGTGAACCAGATAGCAAGGGTCTTTGTGAGGTTAAGATGAAGACAGTTAGAGGTGAGCCAATCTGCAACAGAGGAAAGACAGGAGTTCAGAGGGGTGAGATCAGGACAGGAGGAGGAAGTGTGATGGAGTAAGAGAATGTCATCCGCGTAAAAGAAAGCTGAACTACCTGACTGTTGGATAAGAAGTGCAAGGGGAGCGAGAAAGAGATTAAAAAGAAGGGGGGCAAGAACGGAGCCCTGTGGAACCCCACAGAGGAGGTGCTGTGGATCAGAAGGGGAGGAGGCAGTTGAAGAAGGAAGAACCGTGCAAGAACAAGAGGAAAGAAAGGAGTGAAACCAGTGATAGACAGTGCTGCAGAGACCAGCTTCACGAAGTTGGTGAAGAAGAAGGGAGTGATCGACCAGATCAAAGGCTGCTGAAAGGTCCAGAGCAACCGCCACCGATATATCACCCCGATCGTGAGCTGTGTGTAGTGCATTAGTGAAAGCCAAAAGAACTGTGTCAACACTATGCCCAGAACGGAAACCTGATTGACGGGGATGAAGGAAGTTAATAGAATCAAGGCGATGAGAGAGTTGTGCAAAGACGAATTTCTCCAAGAGCTTAGACAGAAAGGGAAGGTTAGAGACAGGACGATAGCTGGAAGGAAGGGAAGGATCAAGGGAGGAGTTCTTTAAGAGGGGGCGGACCAATGCATGTTTCCAAGGAGTAGGAAAGACCCCGGTGGAAAGACTAGAGTTGAACATAACAAGGATATAGGGGAGGACACCCAGGGAGGGAGGGAGGAGCCAAGAGGAGGGAATAGGATCGGATGAGCATGAGGTCTTACAAGATGAGGAGATGAGGTGGTGAAGTTCGGGTGCAGAGATAGGGGAGAAGGTAGCCCAGAAATGAGAAAGCTGAGAGACAGGCGGGGGAGAAGGAAGAGGAGGAGGGGAAGAGATGGGAGCAGGGCATAAGGGTAGAGAATCCCTCAGAGAGACAATCTTTGTGGTAAAGAAAGAAGCCAATTGCGATGGGGAGGGGGAAGATTGGGTAGTAGTGGCTGATGAGGGGGTGGATAGGGAAGTGAGAGAACGAAGGATGGAGTATAGGTGCCGGGTTTGGTTAGGTGCTTGTGAGATGGCTATTGAATATGACTTCATCTAGTGACATCATCATGATGTGACTGGAAACAACTTTAAAACATCACAGATTTTGCACTATTCAATTAGTATCAGCTGAGAGAGCACTATTGAGAGAGCACTACTGAGAAGCAAGGGGCATGGGTGCACATGTCCCCAAATATTGGTGTGGGCCTCCATGCTAATGTTGCAGTTCAAATACGTGTTAATGGTTTGCCCTTTAGTATACATGACCCACTGTGTATTAGTGTTTGCTCTTAAAACACAGTAAGTGCAAAATCATACCAGACTTTATTAAACATGCCACTTATTTTTTCTCTTGTCTTTGAATTTGACAAAAACTCTTCATTGAAACTTTATTTAGGAATGGAAAGTTTATGGGTCTATTTATATGAATTTTTCTGACTTTTGCCAGCAGAACAAGCATACAAGATTTCTGCAGATGCAGCAAGATGCAGAATTTGTTTCTGTGTTTTCCATCTAAAAACTCAGTTAAATAAACTGGTGTACAACATGTGCTGTATGATAGTTTTTGCCTGCATAGCTCTATTTGTTTTGTTTAGTTTCCTGTGTTGTTTAAAGGTTTGTTTGTTTGTTTGTTTGTTTTAATATGTGTTTGATTTATGCCATTTTGTTTTATAAATTTTCATTTCGGGACAATTTTGTTAATTAAAGAGGTAGTTGTGGCTGCTGACCAAATGAAAAATATAGCTGACAAGTTATTAGAGGTTTCAGGCAAATAAAAAATCCAAATAGCTTTTTTTCTCCAACTTAGAGGCTGGCTTTCAACCAGTGGCATTGGGATTAGACAGGAGGCATCTTTTATAAAGAGCTATCACATCTCTATAGGGATTGTATCTGGCCAGCCTGCTTTTACTGTGTCTTGTATGTCTGGTAATCTTTATTTTTGTTCCTTGATTAGCCCAAAGTTTGTCTGGTCTAGAGCTCTGTGCAAAACACTACCTGGATTTTTTATTTTGTGAATTTATTGACTACTGCTCTTAACAGAGACTTACACCAAAGACTTTTCTTTCGCCATGTAGAACTTCTATAAAACAATGTCTAAGGGGTATGTTTACTAAACCTTCTTAATGTGCGCGCTATGAAATTAGCACGTGCTAAGGTACCTTAGCGCGCGCTAGTGATGCTTTACGGGGCACAAATGTGCCTTAGTACGCGCTCACGTGCGCAGCGGCGCAAATGAGCGCTAAAGGCGGGGAAAGGCTCCCGGAGGGCGGAGGAAGGCTCCCCAGGGGCGGAGAGAAGGGGTCAATGGGTGGAGAGTGGGAGGGGAGAGACTCCCCGCACACTAACAATGTGAAATCCGAGGCCAAAACTAACACAAGTGAAAACCTCGCGTTAGAGCTGATTTAAAGGGAAAAGAAACCATTTCTGTCAGCAATGTACAGCAAAACCAGGGAAACCTATAAAACAGTGATAAGTGTGATACATGTGCACGGAACAAAAGTGCAAATAAACATTGAAAATGACCCCAACAAAATAAACAAAAATCATAATCAAGCTGGGCAATAGTGATAGTAATGGGAAACATAAAAAAACACTCCCAAGAAAGCCCCAAAAAATAAATATGAATTTTGGAAGGGTCTACGCTCCGTCCTCATACAAGGTGAATGATCCCACAGTGAAATAGCACTGATCAGGGTTTCCCTCTCCATTGGACAGGTTTCCTATGGCATGCACATGTTCCACAACAGCAGGGCGGGTATGTCGGAATGGGCAACTGGACAGATGCTGGGAAAGGGGATACAGAGGGCTGCAGGCGGCACATGCTGTGGTGCAGATGGGGCACAGTGCGGACTAGGCAGATGCCTAGGTGGCACTTAGGAATGCTGAAACTGAAAAGCAGCCAGACAGCAACTGATGAGGGCCCAACATGGGCATGAGAGTGTTTATCACAGTGTCACGGGGATAGTACCCAGCAGGTACCTCCAAGGGCACAGAACATTGGCAGGCGGCGTTGGGGAGAAGCGTGGATGCCTATGCAGGCACCCCTACCCCAGAACACGCACCATAGGCAGCCGCCTACCTGCACACTGGATGGCTTGAGACTGCACACCACCAGCACCACCAGCAGAAGGGCATGTCAGCATGGTGGCAGAGGGGTACTGGTGGTGGAGGGGGGGCAATTGCAGCTGCCCAGAGCAGACCATGGCCTAGCCCTGTGTAGGTGGGTGCCATGCACTGCAACAGACAGGCCCTGCCGGACAAGCAGTCATGGTATCACCAGGGAATGCACTGTCTCTGTGGCAACACAGTGGTGCAGTGCACACAACCAGTGTGTTTGGAGGCAGAAGGTCACAGGTTCAAGTCCCAGCTATGGTGCCTGCCAACCCAGTCCCCATATTTTACCCACTACTGCAACATGCTAATACAGACAGAACCTTTATTGCAGATGAAGTAAACATGCCCAAAAACACCTACATTTTACCCTACAGAGCACAGACTCCATAAACAGGCACATTACCTACAGCAGAGTCTCCCAAATGCAGTCCTGGAGGGCCAAACACCATTCAGGTTCCATGCTGCTTCTAATAAAGATGCCTGTGCTGCATATCTATGCACCACCCCCATGGTATGCAGATGTATCTCATGCATATTCATGAGGAACAGCATGAAAACCCGAACAGTGTTTGGCACACCAGGACTAGAGTTGGGAACCTCTGCAGAAAAGCAGCAGCCAACAGGGGCAGACACACCCATACCCACAGGCTCCATTAGCCAATGCCCCCTGGAGAGGCAGGACATTGGGCCCTGCATGCGTCTCCCAATACTAGCACTTGCATACCTTAGTAATGCACCCTACACCTGGGAATACGGTACACAGCTATCAAAAGGTTGCTGTGATAACTGGCAGATAGCAATTCCTACGTTAAGCACAGTTTGCTGATTGAGCTCTATCATAGCAACCTTTCTGATGTCTGTGGGGTGTGCTTCAGGTCTGGTCTCTGACAGTGTTTACCAACCTGGGGAGTGACCCCCAACAGTTTTGCGTACCATATCCATGCCTGCACTGTGCCCAGGACTGGTGTGGTGGCCAGGGCTGCTAAACACATCTATAGTAGCACAATGCTGGCATAGGTGTGGGAGTGTGTGTCTGTCTATCCAGTGTGTGGTGGCTGCAAACACCCTCCACAGCCCACACTGCCAGCACTGTTGCCAGTATTGGCCTGCCAATGTTCATAATAAGGAGCAAGGTACCATGGGTATAGCCCGGACAGGGTGGCCTGGCCAGGATGCATCTGCACAGGGCATAGGGCAATGGCTGGGACATTGTAGTGCCTGGCCACCACCTGCACAAACAGAGTTTCCACAGTATGTCCTGCTGGGAGTTCACTCTCACCCTGACTGAGCAGTGGCCATGGCATGGCTAGGTTCCCCCATGGTGCCCTATAATACTTCTTTCATGTGATATTTCTGGGTTCCCTTTTGGGGTCCAATCAGTTCTGGGTGCATGCATCTCCTTCAGGAACATGCCCTATGGACTAGCTATCAGACTGTCTGCAGCTAGTATGTGTCTTGCTGGAACACCTTGCAGGGTGCAGTAGCTGCAGGCTTGCTGCAGGAGAATATCTGAATGTGGTGGGGTGCAGCTGAGTATTTCGGGGCCTAATGTCTGTCTGCTATTGCTTTATAGATATGTACAGAGCTGCATTGACTGCCCTGTAGGGTGTCTGTTCCCCAGAAGGACTGCGGTTGGTGGTCTCCTCTACTGCTGCCATTGCAGAGATGTAAAATGTGGATCTGTTGGTGGGAGACCCTGTTTCCCACCCTCACCCCCAGAGGGTGGGTTGGGTGGTAGTACATAATATGCCTATGGGTCCATAAGGGTCAAACCTGACTGAGAAATACAGATGTATCCAAAGTGTGTCTGCATGAACTACCTATCTCACACACTAGGACTGCTGGGGACCTACAGCATGGCCTAGTTCTGCCATGGAAGGTGCTATGGACCTGGTGCTCTGCGCCCCACTGCACCCTCAGGGTGAGCACAGTACCCGCACAATGTGACGGTGTGAAGCTACTCTGTGCAAGTAACACACATGGTCAGTTCCCCCTACCAGGCCGAGGTGCTGTGGGGTTGCATACTCCATCTTGTGTTCATCTGTAGACAGCTGATTTGCATGTGCAGTGCATCATGAGTACGGGTGGGCTAACCCTATCCTGGTGACCACAGCAGACTGTTTGTGTGGTGACGTGCAGTCCTTCTGCAGCCAGCCAGGGGCTTGCTAGCAGCTATAGAGCTGCAGCCCACGGGTTGCTTCACTGCCAGTGGAGCCAGAGGTCATGGGTTCAAACCCACAGTGGGGTTATTTGATAGGGCTGTCCAAAGCATTATCTATTTTTAATGTACATTAGTGCTGCCAGCAAAAACACCCTCAGCGTACTGTACGCATAAGGTGCCTCAGAGGGCGCTTTATAGGGCACCCTATAGGGCGCCTTATGGTTACCGTCCATATAAGGTGCACTATACAGTATCCTATGGAGCGACTTATAGGGTGCCCTATAGGGGACATTATAGGGTGCCGTGGTGGACAGTGCACTTTATAATGTGCCCTATGGAGTGCCTTATAGGGTGCCTTATGCGGCACCTTAGGTTATGGCACATGAGGGTGTGTTTGCTGGCAGCAATTAATAAAATACAAACAAAGTGCTGCAGGAAACAATACTTACATGTCAAAGCTGATGCCTCAGCCAGCCTTAAGTATTAGGCACACTGTGGATTGAACTCATGACTCCTGTATCATCCATTAGTGCCTTAACCATTGTGCTACACTGCTGTTCCTTCTTGCATGTCAGCGCACCTACTTAAGATTTCCATTCGTTTAAATGCACAGTGCTGCCATCAAAAACAGTGCTATGACCTTGCCGTGCCTCATAGGGCACCCTATATGGCGCCCTATAGGCCACCCTTTAAGCAACATTGTAGGGTGCCTTGGCGGACAGTGCACTTTAAAATGTGCCCTCTGGGGTACCTTATGGGGTGCCTTATGCAGCATCTTATGTTACAGCGCTTTGAGAGTGTGTTTGCTAGCAGCAGTAATTAAAATAAAATTAAAATGCCTTATAATGCAATATTACACATAAATGGTAGTGCCTCAGCTAGCCTTATTCATTGGGCACAGTGGGAGGATTGAACCCATGACCCCTGCACCATCTGTCAGTGTCTTCACCATTGTACTGCAGCCCTGTTCCTCTGTTGGAACATCAGCGCGCCTGCTTATGCTTCCCGTGCGCGTTTCTCGTGCGCTAATGTGCGTGGCGCACAAGAGCATGCGCGCTAATCCCGTTTTGCTACTTTTGACCGGACCGCCCTCTCCTTTTATGGCATCCTGCAGACTAACGTGGCGCACATGTTAAGAGGGTTTAGTAAACATACCCCTAAGTATGCTATCAGCAATTTTTACTAAGCCTAATTGAAATCCTGGTTATCCAGATAGTGGTGATCACTAATTAGATACTACTTAGTCCAATTTGTGTAAAACAGAGTTTTAGATTTTTTAATGTCATGTTCAGATTAAAAATGCTATGAAATAGCATAGGATTTGTGGTTGATATTTTCCATGTCATTTCAAACAAATGCATATCCCTATTGCATGACCCTTAGCAATTAAGACATTTTCTGGATAATAGAATTATGGTTGGAAGTTGAAACATGTATTGTCTACGGTGTTGTATCAAGGGCTGTGTGAGCAGTGCAGCCATACAGGGCGCAAGCACAAAAAAGGGCAGTGATATCGTCAGTGGGCTTCCAGGAAGCTTAAAAAGAGTGACTTACCGAACATGGCTGGGTGAAGCAGGGGCACCAGATTTGTTAGTCACACGGGGCATATTTCTAGCTTGGTACGGTCTTGTCTACCCAGATTGAGCAATGTGCTAACATTTTCACTATTTCCTTCATTTTTATGTTCCTTTTATTCTCTCCATGGATTTTGTTTGGATTGTTCCCCCTCCCCCATATGGTGGGCTACAGAAGTATATCCTAGTATAATTTTTATAGTTATTGGGATTATGAATTGCATTTCTTACCGATTATTTGTTTTTTAGCACATTATAATCACTTGTGTGTATTTGCTGAAATTAGAAATTTAAAAAAATATATATTAGCCAGATTTCCTCAAATTGTTAGTTGTTATAGATCAAATGGTTTGTCGACCTTTTTTTTGAAAACCAAGGCACTGATAATTTGTGATGATAAAAAAAGGGATACATGACTGAATTTATTGTACTGGAAGGGATAGTGCCTAGGTGTCATGCTTAATTGTAACATGACAATGAATTCACATATACAGAAGGTTATACATTCTGCTTTCCATAAACTGAGATTAGTATGACGGCTGAAGCAATTAAGTGATTATATTACCAGAAAGTGGATGCGTGTGTTATTTTCAGGATAGGAAAATTCGAGCACTTCACACTGTGACTACCTCTCAAATTTTAAATTCAATGTTTATATTTAATAACTAAAGCACTAAATTGCAATACAAATTCTGATTTTACTTCTCTAGTACAGCATTATGTATCCTAGTCAGAAAGACCTGCTACTTATACCAGTCTTGACTTTTGCCCATAAGATTGCTAGATGTTCTCATCCATTTTCAGTCCCTGGTTCACAGTTGTGGAATTAAATGGCAGAGGAATTGTATCAGGAAATTGTATTACATTTTGGAAGAAATGGAAAACCTTGTTGTTTCCTGCAGATACACTTGATTGTAATATTTTAAAATGTATGCATTTGTTTAACTTTTATGCATGTATTGATGCAACTCATTTAGGAATGTAGGGCCGGATAGTCAAAGGCATTTATATGGTTTAAAGACTTGTAAACCCTGTAAATGCCACTTAGAGTGTATTCAATGGCACCAACATCGTTAGTGCCGCTGAATGTTCCTGAGTAACACCGATACATGCCCCGATGCCAGCAGTATAGTATCAGAACATGTTGTGGGCTTTCAAAAGTGGAGGTCATCGCTAAACGGTCAGCGGCTATTTTGAACGACTGCCCAGCGCTGTCTGGCGAACCCAGATATTAAATGCCGGTGGCCAGATATGGCCCTGGTATTGAATATCCAGCAACAGCTATGCCCTGTGGAAGCACATAGCTGTCGCAGCTGAATATCAGGCCCATAGTGGTTAGGTGAGACACAAATATATTTGAATGAATGAATGGGAGTATTCCAGACAAGGGATGCATTCTGGACAGCCATTCTGTAAGTGGCAGAGGGAGAACTGACACACAGGCATCCTCATTTGTGTGAAAGGTCATTGTGGACAATAGGGGAATACCAGAGTACTGTCTCCTCTATATCCTCTGTGCCCTGGAGCAGGCACAGATTTTGATATTAGCCGAGATATGCTGGATGTTTTTTAAATTGGGCATACACGTCTAAGATTGGCAGACAACCCTGGACATGCCCGCACAACGCCCACAACTGTATTTAGATCTGCATGCTCCAAAGACATCTTTAGACCCACGTATTAAATGGCTCCAGGGATGTCACCATGATTTTGGATATTCGCATGCACATTTTCAGATATCCTAAATGACCCCATATATTTTTTTGTTGTTTTATTTGTTAACCTTTAATCTAGTAAGGATAATCCATTGCTTACTTAAGTTTGTTGTTGTTGTTGTTAAGTGCCGTCGAGTCGGAGTCGACTCATGGTGACCCTCTGGATAGCTATCCTAAATTGTGTTCGGTTTTCAGTCAGGCGGCTCATTGTTGACAGACTGGTACCCGTAGCTGCTGTTATTGTATCGATCCATCTCATTGCTGGCCTTCCTCTTTTGCGTTGACTTTCTATCTTGCCAAGCATGATGTCTTTCTCTAATGATCTCTCTTTTCGCATGATGTGTCCAAAGTATCAAAGTCGAAGTCTTGTCATCTGAGCTTCTAAAGAAAGCTTAGGTTTGATCTCCTCTAGTACCGACTGGTTTGTTCTTTGGGCAGTCCATGGTTTACACAGTATTCGCCGCCAGCACCATAATTCAAAGGCATCAATTTTCTTCCTGTCTGTCTTTTTCACTGTCCAGCTTTCACATCCATATGATGTTATTGAAAATACCATGGCTTGAACAAGTCGAATCTTTGTATGGAGAGAGACATCTCTGCTCTTGAGAATCTTATCTAGGTCTTTCATAGCCATCCTGCCAAGAATAATGTGTCGTTTGATTTCTTGACTGCTTGTTGCTTCTTTATTGATAGTTGATTCAAGTAGGTTAAAGTTGTTCACAATTTCAATTTCTTCTCCTTCAACGATGAACCTGTTGATTATGCCAGTTGTCATGATCTTTGTCTTCTTTACATTAAGGTGCAGGCCCATTTTGAGACTATGGGGCATGTTTACTAAAAACCGCTAATTTGCGCGCCGCAAAATAGCGCACTAAAAGCGGTACTTAAGAGCACTTAAATGGCCCGTAAACGTGCGGGTCACCACCGCACGCGTGCGCGTCACACGAACGCGCCCCGCACAAGTACGGGCCCGCAAATGTCCGATAGAGGCGTGGAAAGGCTAACGGAGGGCGGAGGAAGGCTCCGGAGGGGCGGAGAGACGGGGCTTATGGGCAGGGAAGGGGAGGGGAGAGGCGCCCCGCACATTATCGGGGCTGAAATCGCAAGTAAAAAATAGCGCGAGTGAAACACTCGCGGTACAGGCCATGTAAAGGGAAGGGAAACCATTTTCGTCAGCAATGTACACCTAAACCGGGGAAACCGTCAAAACGTGAGCAGTGTGATACATGTGCACAGCACAAAAGTGCAATTACAAATATCAAATGACCACCACAGAAATAGTACAAAGAGGAGGTCAGCTGGGGAACAGTGATAGTAAAGGGCAAAACCAAAAAACACACCCAGGAAAGCACCAAACATATAAATGAATTATGGAACGGTCTATGGAGCGGAGACCTTTCCCAACACACATTTCCTTGTTACGTACGTTCCCTGTGAGTGGTGTTTATGGTTGCCCATCAATAGCAAGGTTGCCCAGTTTGTTTATATATCAACCCCCGTCTGCGGTGGTCAGTTCCGGGGCTCAGTTGCACGTTTGTCACCAGACAGGGTGAATGAGCCCACAGTAAAAATGTGCAGAGCAGGGTTTGCGACCCCATCCTGCCAGGTTAACTATCTCCAGGGACTGCACTGTCTCTGTGGACACACTGTGGTGCAGCGGACAGAGCCACTACCTCTAGGACCATAAGGCACAGGATCAAATCCCAGCTGGGGCCCATGCCAGCCCAGTTCCTATGTTTTACCCACCACTAAACAAAGATAGCACAGACACCCCTGTATTGCAGGGAACATAAGCATGGTGCAAACACCCATATTTTGCCCTACCCCGCACACACCCCATAACAATGGGCAGTACCCACAGCCCAGTCCCCCACATCCAGTCCCGGAGTGCCACAATGCAATCAGGGCATATGCATTCCCTGAGAGTAGGAATGCCATCATGTTGGCGGACGAGTACAGGTGGTGGAGGGGGCAGTGGCTGCTAGCCACAGAAGACAGTGGCCTAGCCATGTGCAGGCTGGCACCATCCACTGCAACAGACAGGCCCTGTCGGATGTACAGTCATGGACTGCCCAGGGAATCAAGCACATCTGTGGCAACACAGTGGCGCACTGCACACAGACAGTGTGTGCAAGAACAGAAGGTCACAGGTTCAAAGCCCTGCCAATCCTCTCCACATATCTTTACCCACAAGTAATCCGTGATAGTAAGGACAAAACATTATTGCTGGGGACATACGCATTGCTCATACGCCAATTTTACACCCCACTGATCACAGACACCATGATGAGGGGCATTACCTAGAGCAGAGTCTCACAAATGCAGTCCCAGAGGACCACACACCATTCAGGTTCAATGCTGCCGCCCATACAAATGCCAGTGCTGTATATCTCTGCACCACCCCCATGGCATGTAGATGTAGCTAATGCATATTCATGAGGGACAGCAGGAAAACGCGAACAGTGTGTTGCAACCCTGGGCTGGATTTGGGAACCTCAGCCGTAAAGCAGCAGCCAACAGGGGCAGACACACCCACACCCACAGGCCCCAATGGCCAATGCCCCCTCGAGAGGCAGGACATCGGGCCCTGTGTGCATCTCACAATACTAGCATGTGAATACCTTAGCAATGTCACTGTACACCTGGGTATACGGTACACAGCTTCCGAACACTTGCTCTGAGTATTGGCAGATAGATATCCCTACGTCACGCACATTCTGCTCCTTGAGCTCCATCATGACAATCTGTCTGTTGACTGCAGTGGGTGCATCAGGTCTGGTCTCTGATAGCGTTTACCACCCTGGGGAGTGACTCAAAACAGTATTGCTACCATATCCATGCCTGTACTGTGCCCAGGACTGGTGTGGTGGCTAATGCTGACAACGCCTCTACAGTAGCACAATGCTGGCATACGTGTGGGAGTGTGTGTCTGTCTATACAGTGTGTGTTGGCTGCAAACACCTTCCACAGCCCACACTGCCAGCACTGTTGGCAGTATTGGCCTGCCAATGTGCATAATGAGCAGCAAGGTACCATGGGTATAGCTCTGACAGGGCGGGTTGGCCAGGATGCATCTGCACAGGGCAGAGGGCACTGACTGGGATAGTGTAGTGGTTGCCCACCACCTACACATACATGGTGGCCTCTGTATGTGCTGCTGGGGTTGCACTCCACCCTGACTGTGCAGTGAAGACAACATGGCTAGGCACCCCCATAGTGAATGATAGTACGTCTCCCATGTGATATATATGGGTTTTGTGTTGGGGCCCAGTCAATGACTTAACTGCTGGTGTGCACTGCCATCCCAGTTCTGGGTGCATGCATTTCCAACAGGACTAACTAGCAGACATATGTCAGCTGGTGTGTGTCCTGATGGAGCGCCGTGCAGTGGCTGATGGCTTGCTGTAGGCGAAGATCAGATAGTGGTGGGGTGCAACTTAGCATATCAAGGCCTAATGTCTGTCAGATATTGTGTTATGGATGTGTATGGAGTTGCTGTGACAGCGCTGTAGGGTGTCTCTCCCACAGCAGGACTGGGGTTGATGGTCCACCCTACTGCTACCATTGCAGGGAGGTAGCATGATGATAAGAGACCCTGCTATCCAACCTGAGGGGGAGAAATGGTGGTAAAGAGCCCACCTAGGTCTCACATAAGGGGTGCCCCTGACTCTGCCCAACAGAGATATCCAAGGTGTCTCTGCAGAAACAACCTATCTCACAGAGTAATAGTGCTGTGAAGCTCTGGCATGGCCTCATTCTGCCACAGAGGTTGTGGTGGACCTGGTCCTGGGTGCCCCCACGCACACTCAGGGTGAGCACAGTACCCGCACAATGTGACGGTGTGTAGCTACTCTGTGCCAGTACAACACCTACTCAGTACACCCTACCAGGCCGAGGTGATGTGTGGGTGCACATGGACACTCCCACCTACCAAGCTGTGGAGATGCCGGGGTGCATTCCCAATCCTGTGTCTATCTGTGGACAGTTGATTTGCATGTGCAGTGCATCATGGGTATGGGTGGACTAACCCTATCCTGGCTACCACAACAGACTGTCTGTGTGGTGACATGCAGGCTCTCTGCAGCCAGCCAGGGGCTTGCTGGCAGCTATAGAGCTGTAGGCCAATGGGTACCTCATTGCCTGTGAAGTCAGAGGTCATGGGTTCAAACCCACAGTGGTGTAATTTTGTAGGGCACTGCACAGGTATTTAACATTTAATGTGCAGATGTTGCTGGCAGCAAATCAACCCACAGCGTACTATACCCACATGGTGCCCTTGAGTGTGGTTGATAGGGCACACAATAGGCCATCTGTTAGTTTAGGTCCATATGAGGTGCACTAGTCTCCATCCGGAGACAAAACATATATGGTGCCCTATAGGGGACATGCAAGGGTGCCTTGGCGGACAGTGCACTCTAACATGTGCCTCATGAGCTGCCTCATGTCAACATGATGTGCGAGTGCGTTTGGTAGCTGTGCTAAATAAAGGAAAACTAAAAGCCACCCTACAGCACTACTCACCAAAAACATACTGCCTCAGCCAGCCCTGTGCACTGAGCACTGTGAGGGATCGAACCCCTGATCCGTGCACCATTGGTCAGTGTACCCACCATTGTGCTGTGTCCCTGTTACTGTGCTGACACATCAGTACGCCGCCTCATGGCCATCTGCGCGCGGCCCTAAGCTGCTCACAATGAAGTTTCCCGCACACTGCCGCCCCAAAAAACAGTGCGCTGCTTCATGCCGCCAAGAATGAATAGTGCGCCGCCTGCTGCTGCTCAAAATTAACACTGCTCCGCCCTATGCCGTGCAAAAGTAAGATGCCCCCTAAAACACCTCTACCTATTAAAGGTGATGCCTCAGTCAGGCGTTTACGTTGTGCACAAAGGGGGTTTGAACACATGGCCCCTGCACCATTGGTCGGTGTCCCCACCATTGTACCACAGCTCTGTTGATATTGTGGTAGGCGACGGCCTATGATCCATGCTAATTGAACTAAGCAGACAGGCCTAAGCAGCTTGACCTGAAACTGAGGCCTGTAGTAAGGCCCAGAGGAATGAAAACCCCCCTGAATGATGACACCATAGAATTGAAACTTAACTCAGTTTAACTGAACATAGCTAAGCAGAAACGAAACTGAGAAAATATAGAAAAACAAGTTTAATTGGTACTGATAAGGTGTGCTATGCTTCTATGGAATTAATTAACTCTGCAAAAAGCAAGGTTACAGTGCCCTGCTTCCCATATGTTTTAACAAGCTAAGCGACCTTGGAGGAGAGATGTAACAAGTTAGAGACACTGACCATTGTAATTGGGACTAGAAGGGGGGCAACCAGGTGCTGAGCCCAGACCAGGGTCCCGATTGGGTAGCCATATCAGTACCGGGACCAATAGATGGGTGAGAGGGGTTACTTGGACCAATGAAAGGTATGCCTATGTCTAGAATGGAGAAGCACGCTATAAAAGTTGTTGTGTTGCTAGAAACCATTGCGCAGCCATTTTGAAATAGCTTATTGCTTGAGCCATGTGCACATTAAACTGGCTTTGATCCTTGAAACGACTCCTGGTTTTATTTATTGCATGCTTATCTGCTGCTACATTTCGTGTGTGTCCAACAGCCCGCCACGTGGCCTTCCGGGCCGCAAATGTGGACCCCGGCCATTAGCGCCTGGCGCACCAGTCAGGCCGCGTTCGACCCCATGTTTTATCTCCACGGCCTGAACCCCACACTCCGTATATGGCACAGGCACACCAACGCGGCCCCGCACAATCTCAGGGTGCACTAAACATACTCCATTGGTGCCATGTGTGACTGCTGAGATCAATGCACATACATATCTCCAACACCCTAACCCTTGGGTGTGCAAGTTGCGTGCATTTCCAATGTATAACATAACATCCACGCAGCCATGAGGAACGCAATAGCAACACAATGTCTGGAGCGCAGCCATGCGGACTGCATGTGCGCGAGCCGCAATGCGCAAATGCGGAGGTTGCGTCGTCAGCGTCGTCACGTCCAGAAGGGCAGAAAACAAAATGGCTGCCAGAATGCGCAAACCTGCATTCAGCCACACCGAACTTTGCCACCTGGCCGCATTGGTTGGGCCAAAGATGGAGAAGCTGTTCCCAGGGGCCGCCAGGGGAAAAAACACAGAAAAGGTCCAGAGGGCCTGGGAGAGAATCAAAAGGCGTTTCAATCGTGTGGCAGACAACCAAAGGGAGGTGAGTGCATTGCCACAGGTCATAATTACCATAGACACAGACAGGGTTGTTTGCATCTGTCAATGGTGCTGTGTGTAGGTATTCCAGATCAGTAAAGTGTAGCTGGGGGACCCACATGCCAAGGTCTATATGTAATGAAAACAACTAAACCATCTAAATTGAGCTTATACTAAATAGTGAAACCACCAAACATTCAAAAGAGAGGTCTATATGTAGCACATATGAGTGTTTTGCCATCTACCCAGGTGTTTAGGGACGTAGTCACAAAGGGCATGATGCCATCCTGGAGTCCTTGCTGCTGCTGTGCTACAAAACACTGTAACACACCTAGCCCATAGAGCTGCCTGGGATGGGTCCAGAGACATCATGTGCAACTGGCCGTGTTCTGCATCCTCAGGGCTGCACACATTGGCCACCCTCAGGGGGTGTGAAACGTGCATCACATGGTCTGGCAGCCACCCTGGAGCTATGGGGTGTGTGCCAATGTTGGTCAGGGCAAAACCCCTATCACCAGGACCCTTGAGAGCCCATCAGAGTGGGCCCACCATCATCCTGGAGTTATGGGGATGTCCACTAATGTTGTTTAACCCATCATCCCTGTCCCCAGGAGTACAGAGAAGCCTTCAAAGTGGGCCCTCTGTCATCCTGGAGTTATGGGGATGTCTACTAATGTTGTTTAACCCATCATCCCTGTCCCCAGGAGTACAGAGAAGCCTTCAAAGTGGGCCCTCTGTCATCCTGGAGTTATGGGGATGTCTACTAATGTTGTTTAACCCATCATCCCTATCCCCAGGGGTACAGAGAAGCCATCAAAGTACACTCCCACCCACCCTGGAGTTATGGGGATGTCCACTAATGTTGTTTAACCCATCATCCCTGTCCCCAGGAGTACAGAGAACCCTTCAAAGTGGGCCCTCTGTCATCCTGGAGTTATGGGGATGTGTACTAATGTTGTTTAACTCATCATCCCTGTCCCCAGGAGTACAGAGAGGCCTTCAAAGTGGGCCCTCTGTCATCCTGGAGTTATGGGGATGTCTACTAATGTTGCTTAACCCATCATCCCTATCCCCAGGGGTACAGAGAAGCCATCAAAGTACACTCCCACCCACCCTGGAGTTATGGGGATGTCTACTAATGTTGTTTAACCCATCATCCCTGTCCCCAGGGGTACAGAGAAGCCATCAAAGTGGGCACACTGGCAACCTGGAGTTATGGGGATGTGTACTAATGTTGTTTAACCCATCATCCCTGTCCCCAGGAGTACAGAGAAGCCTTCAAAGTGGGCCCTCTGTCATCCTGGAGTTATGGGGATGTGTACTAATGTTGTTTAACCCATCATCCCTGTCCCCAGGGGTACAGAGAAGCCTTCAAAGTGGGCCCTCTGTCATCCTGGAGTTATGGGGATGTGTACTAATGTTGTTTAACCCATCATCCCTGTCCCCAGGAGTACAGAGAGGCCTTCAAAGTGGGCCCTCTGTCATACTGGAGTTATGGGGATGTCTACTAATGTTGTTTAACCCATCATCCCTATCACCAGGGGTACAGAGAAGCCATCAAAGTACACTCCCACCCACCCTGGAGTTATGGGGATGTCCACTAATGTTGTTTAACCCATCATCCCTGTCCCCAGGAGTAAAGAGAACCCTTCAAAGTGGGCCCTCTGTCATCCTGGAGTTATGGGGATGTGTACTAATGTTGTTTAACCCATCATCCCTGTCCCCAGGAGTACAGAGAGGCCTTCAAAGTGGGCCCTCTGTCATCCTGGAGTTATGGGGATGTCTACTAATGTTGTTTAATCCATCATCCCTATCCCCAGGGGTACAGAGAAGCCATCAAAGTACACTCCCACCCACCCTGGAGTTATGGGGATGTCCACTAATGTTGTTTAACCCATCATCCCTGTCCCCAGGAGTACAGAGAAGCCTTCAAAGTGGGCCCTCTGTCATCCTGGAGTTATGGGGATGTGTACTAATGTTGTTTAACCCATCATCCCTATCCCCAGGGGTACAGAGAAGCCATCAAAGTACACTACCACCCACCCTGGAGTTATGGGGATGTCCACTAATGTTGTTTACACCCATCATCCCTATCCCCAGGGGTACAGAGAACCCTTCAAAGTACACTCCCACCCACCCTGGAGTTATGGGGATGTCTACTAATGTTGTTTAACCCATCATCCCTGTCCCCAGGGGTACAGAGAAGCCATCAAAGTACACTCCCACCCACCCTGGAGTTATGGGGATGTGTACTAATGTTGTTTAACCCATCATCCCTGTCCCCAGGAGTACAGAGAAGCCTTCAAAGTGGGCCCTCTGTCATCCTGGAGTTATGGGGATGTGTACTAATGTTGTTTAACCCATCATCCCTATCCCCAGGGGTACAGAGAAGCCATCAAAGTACACTCCCACCCACCCTGGAGTTATGGGGATGTCCACTAATGTTGTTTAACCCATCATCCCTGTCCCCAGGAGTACAGAGAACCCTTCAAAGTGGGCCCTCTGTCATCCTGGAGTTATGGGGATGTCTACTAATGTTGTTTAACCCATCATCCCTGTCCCCAGGAGTACAGAGAGGCCTTCAAAGTGGGCCCTCTGTCATCCTGGAGTTATGGGGATGTCTACTAATGTTGTTTAACCCATCATCCCTATCCCCAGGGGTACGGAGAAGCCATCAAAGTACACTCCCACCCACCCTGGAGTTATGGGGATGTCCACTAATGTTGTTTAACCCATCATCCCTGTCCCCAGGAGTACAGAGAAGCCTTCAAAGTGGGCCCTCTGTCATCCTGGAGTTATGGGGATGTGTACTAATGTTGTTTAACCCATCATCCCTATCCCCAGGGGTACAGAGAAGCCATCAAAGTACACCCCCACCCACCCTGGAGTTATGGGGATGTCCACTAATGTTGTTTAACCCATCATCCCTATCCCCAGGGGTACAGGGAAACCCTTCAAAGTACACTCCCACCCACCCTGGAGTTATGGGGATGTCTACTAATGTTGTTTAACCCATCATCCCTGTCCCCAGGGGTACAGAGAAGCCATCAAAGTACACTCCCACCCACCCTGGAGTTATGGGGATGTGTACTAATGTTGTTTAACCCATCATCCCTGTCCCCAGGAGTACAGAGAAGCCTTCAAAGTGGGCCCTCTGTCATCCTGGAGTTATGGGGATGTGTACTAATGGTGTTTAACCCATCATCCCTGTCCCCAGGAGTACAGAGAGGCCTTCAAAGTGGGCCCTCTGTCATCCTGGAGTTATGGGGATGTCTACTAATGTTGTTTAACCCATCATCCCTATCCCCAGGGGTACAGAGAAGCCATCAAAGTACACTCCCACCCACCCTGGAGTTATGGGGATGTCCACTAATGTTGTTTAACCCATCATCCCTGTCCCCAGGAGTACAGAGAACCCTTCAAAGTGGGCCCTCTGTCATCCTGGAGTTATGGGGATGTGTACTAATGTTGTTTAACCCATCATCCCTGTCCCCAGGAGTACAGAGAGGCCTTCAAAGTGGGCCCTCTGTCATCCTGGAGTTATGGGGATGTCTACTAATGTTGTTTAACCCATCATCCCTATCCCCAGGGGTACAGAGAAGCCATCAAAGTACACTCCCACCCACCCTGGAGTTATGGGGATGTCCACTAATGTTGTTTAACCCATCATCCCTGTCCCCAGGAGTACAGAGAAGCCTTCAAAGTGGGCCCTCTGTCATCCTGGAGTTATGGGGATGTGTACTAATGTTGTTTAACCCATCATCCCTATCCCCAGGGGTACAGAGAAGCCATCAAAGTACACCCCCACCCACCCTGGAGTTATGGGGATGTCCACTAATGTTGTTTAACCCATCATCCCTATCCCCAGGGGTACAGAGAACCCTTCAAAGTACACTCCCACCCACCCTGGAGTTATGGGGATGTCTACTAATGTTGTTTAACCCATCATCCCTGTCCCCAGGGGTACAGAGAAGCCATCAAAGTACACTCACACACAACCTGGAGTTATGGGGATGTGTACTAATGTTGTTTAACCCATCATCCCTGTCCCCAGGAGTACAGAGAAGCCTTCAAAGTGGGCCCTCTGTCATCCTGGAGTTATGGGGATGTGTACTAATGTTGTTTAACCCATCATCCCTATCCCCAGGGGTACAGAGAAGCCATCAAAGTACACTCCCACCCACCCTGGAGTTATGGGGATGTCCACTAATGTTGTTTAACCCATCATCCCTGTCCCCCGGAGTACAGAGAACCCTTCAAAGTGGGCCCTCTGTCATCCTGGAGTTATGGGGATGTGTACTAATGTTGTTTAAACCCATCATCCCTGTCCCCAGGAGTACAGAGAGGCCTTCAAAGTGGGCCCTCTGTCATCCTGGGGTTATGGGGATGTATGCGAATGTTGTTTAAAACCATCATCCCTATCCCCAGGCGTACAGAGAAGCCTTCAAAGTGGGCCCTCTGTCATCCTGGAGTTATGGGGATGTGTACTAATGTTGTTTAACCCATCATCCCTGTCCCCAGGAGTACAGAGAGGCCTTCAAAGTGGGCCCTCTATCACCCTGTGGATATGGGGCTGTTTGCCAATGTGGTTTAAACCATCCCCCCTATCACCAGGTGTACACGGAGCCCAGCTGGGTCGGCCAGCAAGCACCATGGGGATATGGTGCAGTATGCCTATGCTGTTGGAACCTGTCCCTCCATCACCAGGGGACCTGATAGCTGCCTAATTATTCCTGGGCAACACCCTGTTCTCAGTTTGTATCTTGCTGATGTGGTGCTGTAGGACACACCAGACCTAGGGGGTGGGAAAGCAGACTGTGACGGAGGGTATGTCAGTCGGATATGTTTCTAGGCTATGGTGGGTAGGTTGCACATCTCACACAGTCCTTGGGGTGCACGACAGTCGGCCTGTGAGAACGACAGCTGACGAGCACTCACATAGTGATGATCTCACACCTCCCACAGCCATTTCAACTCATGTGGAGACACACACAGGGGTGCAATATTTGATCAGGCGCAGTCCAACAGGTATCCCATCCATACCGGACTCTGAATCGCACTGCACTGTGTTGACAAGGGAACCATGGATGGTCAAATAACACCTCCACAGGGCCCACACACAATGGGATCCTCTCCCATGCTCGCACAACTAGGGTGCCCCCACCAGTGGGGACCATGTTCCACACCTCCACGTCCAACACATTCCTACATACCTGTATCAGCTGATAACCCTGAAAATAAGGGATCTGTCAACACATACACAACATTGCCCCCAGGGGATGTGACACCCTCGCACACACTCCCTGTCCCTCTCACACTCTCCCACCCCCTATACCCCACCCCTTTGTCTCCCTCTCTCCCCCACCATTGCAAACATGACGTGCCTAGGGTGATGATATGGGGGGGGGGGGGGGGAAGCCTGTAGGTGCTGGGCAATGCTGCTGGCTGGTGTCCCATATGATGATGCCAGCAGACCCCCGACAGGCGCCGTGGGTCCCGCCCTCACACTCATAGGCAGGCCTATGCACACATTTCCCAGGGATCACCTGTCACAAGTGTGTGACTGTGCAGGAAATACAGAACACACAGCAGGGCACACGGAGCAGGGTGACAGTGGCCAACCATGAATATGGGTATGTTAACTATCCACCTGTGCAGAAGGGTAGGTAATGACCCCAAACAATGTTTGTTTATCAACAGGTGGAGGATCTGAGGAAGAAGGTGCGTGAACTATGGCAGTTCCATGGAGACTTCCTGGCGCGCTATAGCAGGGGGCCACAGACACCCAATGATGGTGAGACTGGACAGGCATGACTCTCAGTTTATGATGTCACATTGGCCCACCAACGTGTGTGTTTAATGCATCTGTAGATTTGTCAAGTAAGACTCATGTACGTTTTGATATGTCTGTTAACTTTAACAGGGGGAGAGGAAAGCAGCGGCGAGGGCCACACATCGGCCTACTCACTCCGGCGGCCCACCACCCACCGTGCAAGGGAGGTGGAGGTGGTGGTGGTGGAAAGCGAGACGGAGGTGGAAGAGGGATCCCAGATCGAGCTGGCGGAGGAGGAGACGGAGGAGGAGCAGCAGATGGGGGTGGGGGGGTGGAGGAGAGGGAGGAGGAGCACTGGCCGGGGGGGGGGGGTGACGAGATGGGAGAGGAGGAGAGGCCCCCACAGGCACACCCAGAGGGTGATGCTGCTGGCAGGAGGGCGGCTGCGGGTGAGGGGGGCAATGTGCAACCTGTGTGTGGGGGGGGTGCTGGGTTGGGCAGAGAGGGTGGCTGAGAGTGTTTTGGGGGGAGGACAGGGTTGGGGGGGGGTGCGGGGGAATACAGCACAGCACAGGGCTACGTGGGCCCCCGTCAGACACTGCAGGTGGAAGCTGGGGATAGGCGTCGTCGCACAAACATGTCATCCACGGCCCACAGCATATTGCATGCACATGCCAGCACACAGACCACGGGCACCATTTGCCTATGTGCTGGCAGGTGCATGCATGATGTGCTGGGGGCAATTGATGATGTGCGGCGCGACGTACGCCTAGTCTTTCATGCACTGCAGTGTCTGACGGGGGCTGTCCGGCAGGTGTCCGCCGATGTTGCGCAGCTGCAATGTCGGCGGGCATCTGCCGAAGGGCGTCACAGGCACCTCTGACAACACCTGTGTGATGTGCACATGTGCCCTGTGCTGTGCTGTGTTCCACGCACAAAATGGGGATGTTTGTGTGGTGGCATGTTGCCAATGTTTAAATGTTCTATAATAAACATTTGTTTTTGTTATGTGGAAACATGGTCATGTGTCTCCCTCAACCACCCACCATGGATGAATGCCTGGGATATGTCTGTGCATCTGGACAGGCTGTGGAGGCTGACATGGCTGGCAGACATGGACTGCTTACACATGCCGTCATGGGGCGTAAACGTGTGGCAGTGGCTAAGGGCCAGGGAAGCCGCATGGGATGTTGAGGTGTGAGGGGGATCCCAGAAACAGCCATGCTGTTGGGTGGATTGAACTGCTAACAAATGTGTCAGCGGAGGGAGGAAGCCAACATAAGCATGCTACGCATGTCTGCCTGTGCCACATGCATGCCTTGGGGGGGTGCCAGACATGTTCCCACTGTTGTCTTTGATATAGGCTATGACCACAAATATGGAACCAGGTATGCTGGCAGAGGGGGGAGGGGGGTGATGCCGCTGACGACAGACCATGAGGTATGGGAACAGTACACCTCAGACAACATGGGTCAGTGTGTGTGTGGAGAACCCCTACAGCCAAGGGGCTGTGACTATGGACTGTGTAGGTGACACATAGCATGTCGTGCCGTCTGTTCTGCAACACCTGGTGGAGCAGCTAATGCGACAGCAAGGGTCTGCTGATCAGCGACACGACATACATGTGGACACCACATAGGGGACCAAAGGGACACAAATTGCAATGACACGTATCATGTATGTTGTTCAAAACATTTATTTACACACCTAGGAACCACGGCGTGGCCTGCCCTTTCTGGCACGTCGCAAAACCCTACCCCCTTGTGCTGCACCCTCCCCCTCATCTTGTGCTTGTGGAGGTGGTGGCGGTGGTGGTGGCGGTGGTGGTTGTGCATAACTCTGCAGTATGGCACGTATCCCCTCCAGGGCCACACACATTCTTTCAAGTGGCATGTCCCTGATATCCTGCCGCAAGTGGCAAATCTCCAGCATGTTGGCATCGATAGACTGGCGCACAGCTGCCAATTCACGACAGATGCCTGTAGGGGGGAAGCAAGGGTGGTGTGTGATATACCTCCCAAGAAACACACAACAAGATGACTCATATAACACATGATTGTCATTGTGACTGTACAAACTATAGTATGCACGCGGATATGGTTATGAACACGCAATGTCAGAAAGGTGTATGTCAATGCCACACACAGCACATGGTTGATCTATGTGATGTGGGTGGCACACACAGGGATACACAGGTTGCCCACACACCCCACCGTGCTGCAGATATTGGAATAGGCCTGTGGACACATAGCACACACATGTCCAGTGTGCAGTGTGGCGGAGCGTGTTCGATGGACAGCAAACACACCTGTGGATACGTCGTGCTGCAGAGAGATAGAATGTGCACAGCCAACCCATGTGGGAGCACATTTGGGGGGATACACACAGCATGGACAGGGTACAGGTGTAGCGCCATTGACTATGAGGGGTGGGGTTTGTGCAGCAGGATCACATCCCGTACATGGGCAGGTCCACCAATGCCACATGTGTCTGACGGCAGAGGGGTCCACATACACCCAGTGGTGAAGGATCTGGGGTCAGATAACAGTGCATGTACACCTTGGTACACATGTGGAGGATGCACAACGTGCATGGAGAGGACCAGATGGTGCAGCACAGGGTGACACAATGCAAAATGGCGACTACAGGGTCATGCTGAGCATGCAACAGCATGTGGTGAGCCCTCGGGAGGAGTGAGTCACAGAGATATGGGGGGGCCCTCCCTTAATGTTTTTGGCATCAGGGGTGCCAACTGTGATCTGTCTAGTCCATCAGGACCCAGCATGGGGCACCAGATAACCTGTGTGATCCGGGGGGTTCATCACAAACCATGCATTGTGCACCTCAGTGTCACATATACATGAAACGGGACATGTTGCGAAGCCCTGTCTGTATGTCCACCAGCCTAACGTAATTGTGGACATACATGCTGCCTCCAGGGACCTGTAAGCCTCCCAAACCATGGGTACAGGATCTTAGAACCGTGTCACGGTCTGTACATCGTGCTATATGTGTGTCCTGATGTCATTCCAACTGAGAGTGTCATGTAGGTAGGAGTGGTCTACACCTGGTGATGCAGACCGTAGGGGATGGGGTCTGTGTGACGCGTGCATGACAGACATGTAGGTTTATTTACTTATTGTTTGAAGTACTTTACAACGTTTATATACCGCGCATATTGTTAGCAGTGACGGTTTTACATACAACAAGGGTGCACAGTCAGAGGCCTGTTCTGTGCTTACATTGTAACCGGAGTTTAAACTTGGAACATACATGGTAACAGGAGCATAAACCTCGAGCAACAGGGGAACTATGAACATATGTACAAAATATAAGTAGATTTGGATTGTATATACAGGAGGTCTAAGGCGGGTTCAAGATACTTGTGACAGGGTGAGGTTTGTAGACATTGGCAGGTGGGTGAGATGAGGTGGGGTGGATGCATGAGCAAAGTGAAGTAGGAAGATGTGGTGTTTCATTGCCTTACGGACCTGCATAAGGCCTTTGATGGATCTACTTTCAGGTGGAAGTTCGTACCAACATTTTGGGGCATAGAAGGCGAATGCTACGTTTCTTGGGTCTAGGTATGTCATCTCTGATTCCCCATGGCCCATGTGACAGTTAACATGAGTAGTTACTGGGCCACGGCTGGGCTACAGTGCTGAAGGCTCAGTTGTGCAAGTGCTATGCTATTCGTGGGGGTAATGTCACACAACATGATGCAGCTGAAACTGCATACCTAGTAGGTCTGCATCCATAGGTGTACACTCACCCTAGGCTCAATGTTCCCTCTAATTGTCTGTAGGCTGTGTGCGCATAATAACATATCAGCTGTGCAGCTTTTGCAGCAAGGTTTCAATTGTTGTGCGCCACATAACGACACTCGGAGTTATATACTTTAAGATTTGACTACACGTCAGCATTACAGTATGTACACCACATTGATTTTAATTAAATGAAATGAATATGGACAATTTACTAAATGAAGCGGAATATGTTAGTAATTACCAATCCCAAACTGTTAACTTTTAAGGGAAGACTATGTTGGTTTTCTATCAGAATCAGGACCATAACGTTTTGTGCGCTCTGCTGTAACGTATGTGCGCTCACTCGGGCGAGGGTGTGTGCGCGAGTGCACACGCGCACAGCTTAGAGGGGAACAGTGCTAGGCTGTTATGTTGTGTGGTCACTTAACATTAATCGCTAACATACGTCGTAACATTGCTTGTTGGGCAAATGTATCCCGTCTACTGGAGACACACATGTGACAGCTTTGGACTAGGGTATATTGTCACATCCAGCACAGACACACCCCACACAGAGAGAGTAGTGGGTTGTGCGTTGTGCCTGTCACGTTCCGTTTCTACAGTGGTCCCTCTCAGCTGTGCACATGTGTGTGCGCACACGACTTGCGAGCAATCAAACTACTGTATGACCATAGCCCACGGAGAGAAGGTATGTGAGTCATCTCAACAGCAACAACTACGTGTCTCAGATGTCTAGATGTGTGTGTAGGTATGGTTTGCACAGGTATACCATAGTTTGTACTGCATGCATTGTGCTGCACATACTGACCTCCGGACATGTACTCAACAGGTAGGTTGTGTACACCCCATTGCCTCTCTGTGGTGTGTAACACATTAACATTAATGCCATGGGGTATGCACAGCTGATATCTAATGGGCACACTGCATAGCAGAACATTGGGGGTGACATTGCTTCTCACCCACATTCTGCATCCTGCCGTGCGGATGTTGCATGGGCTATGAGCTCACCCATGAGGTCATCCCGACCACATCATCCTGCCTGTGGTGGTAGGCCGGTACCTGTTCGACTAGACACCATTGGTGGGTAGGTGCTCATCTGTGGCTGCAGGGGACTCTCCCCGGAACATGGGCGTGCACCGACATTACAGGCTCCGCTCCTCCTCCTCCCCCTCCAGGATGTGAGGGACGGCCCAACATCATCCCCCTCCTCCGCACCACCTCCTCGTCCACCGCACACCTCCTCCGCATGTGGTCAGGCACATGCGTGCTGTTTAGTCAATCCTGTATTGTGGGCAAAA